>CAMAPF010001001.1:0-5645000 GCA_945859915.1 Cuscuta epithymum | reverse complement strand
GGGTATCGGATCGGCCTGAATATGCACTGACAGGATAGTTTTTGCACTTAACCAAATAAATCATATATATATTCAGCCCATTAGTGGTCTCATAATGCCCAAAAGGGGCCTTACTATTGTAAGTGTCCGAATCCACATTTACTCTTATAAATAGCCTCCTAAGAGGTAGTTATTGAGGGGTGAGAAATATTAATTTCGCATTCTCTCTCTTTAGCTCTCACTAATCTTTAAGATTTAATACTCTACCATCAGTATACAAAAAAATTAGTATGTTTGATATTTTTTGATATAGTAAGCACGGTACTATAGGAAATTTCCGGTATAGTGAAATTTCGGCATTACTCACTGCCGTATTAGGGATCCGGCCTAGTTCAAAACCCCAAATGTTCCGGTCGAACTGATTGGAATGAGAAGAATGCTTCTATACCAGGTTGCAGACTTGCACTTCGATAGAGATTGAAATGTGAAAATCAAGTTCATAAGTTCTATACTTTTGACAAATCCCACTCTAATAAATACCTAGTATAAAAATATCATATCGTTGTTATACTAGTAATAAATATTTTCACTTAAGATATTGTCTATCCTTTAATTTAATTTATAAGAGTATTTTCCAATCACAATTTTAGCTATTTTGGCAATCCAAGTCTGCTTCATGCAGCTAGTACTTCAGATTCACCAATTCAATTCATAATTCAGTTCCAAACAATATTCTTCTATTCAGAAATTTTTCCATAATTCAGACATTAATCTCCAGTTTCGATCAACTCCCTATGCCAAACATACCCTAAGCCTTAGCTTACATGTTTTTCAAGTCCTTTTTTTTACCCCGGAAGGCCAAAGTAAGTAATATATGTTGAGTTATATTCAACCTTGTATGCCCTACTAGTTTGAAGCATATATTATAAACCATGACCAATGCTAAACGTATAATACAGTACTTTAATTAATTGGCTCTCGTCAGTCTCAAATTTTATCACAATAGAACCTATCCCATATCCATCAATGCACATGCATAACTTGATTTCGAGTATCTTCTCTTTTCCATTACTTGAGTATTTGTTAGCTTGAAAAACAATCATTTTTGAACAAAAGTAGTGTAGCACGTGTATGAAATCTTTGGGCAATAGGGAGAAAACTATATAATCTGGAACCACATGCGTGTGCCTCTATATATGGATCTTATTAAGAATGTACTAATCTTTTATAAACAAGATTGAATTGATGAATTGATTGGAACATGTATAAAATCTCTTGCACGTACGTAATGCAAAAGATCATAGATATCATCTTGCAGTTGGATCTATCATCACAAACTTAATTAAAGACTAAGACTTAAGCTAATTAACCTTTGATCACAATGATTATTGTTGCATTCGTACTGTCATGTTTCATAATTAGATGCACACGGGTACGTACAGAATCAGAGAATATGGATGTTTTTACTTGGACTGTAATTTGCTGGTCTGGTCTGGTCTGATCTGGTCTGGTCTGGTCTGGTCTGGTCTGAACTGGTCTGGTCTGGTCTGGTAAGGTCTGGTTTCTTTGTATTTTTATAACTATCCAAGTCTGGTCTGGTCTGGTCTGGTCTGGTCTGGACTGGTCTGGTCTGGTCTGGTCTGGGACAAATTACAGTCCAAGTAAAAACATCCTATATTTTCGTTACATTACATAATAATAATAATGTACTATACCGAATTATATGTTATCTTTATCCGATCTTCCGTAGGCTAGATAGGTTTCAATCCAACAAGATCATCGCCACATCCGATTCATGTCTACAATTAAGCTTTACGGAGTATTTCATACCCTAGCTAACTCTTGTTTTATCACAGTTTTTTTAATCAATTATACTATACCCCGGCCATTTAATATAACTAAGCTTTATATAAAAACTATGCATTATTCTTATAAGTAGCTTTTTCCCGTGAAGTTTTAAATTACATGTAAGTAAAGTTCTATCAAATTTGGGATGGGTTCCATCGGGTTACCTCCACCTTCTTTCGGGGCCCGGCTATGATCTCTTGTTTTCTTTGTATTTTCACGGCTTGATATTGTTTTAGTTGGAGTGTTTGGGTTTTTTTTAGTTGTAATTTGTAAACAAATGTGTACGTACAAGCTAGCGCTACATACAAGAGATATAACCGGTGATATTATTTATGGATGTTTAATTGGACTGAGTTTTTTTTAGTCTGGTCTGATTTGATCTGTATTGATATAGTTTGCTTAAACCTGGTCTGATCGATATAAAGTAGATTGATCTCGTCTATCATATGTTTATTGTACAATCGTCAAAGTCTAATAATCTTGATCTTATATATTATGACCTGACTTACTACAATCGAGCTAGCCTACTTTAGCCTAACCTTATATGGTTTTATCTAGAACTTAACTCATTCTACTTAAAAACATGACAACTTCTCTACCAATATTCTAAGGGCAATATTCTAAGGGTAAGAGTTTAATATCTTGTGGGACACTCGTTAAATTGATCAAACCCCTGTGAAAACGACGGCTCTAGTTTTTTTTTTTTTTTTGTGTGAAACGATCACAGGCGTATGATTTTTTGGGAAAACAATGTGAGTGAAAAAAGTGTAAATATCATGCTCCGATGTGAAAGATCGAATGAGCATTTCTCCTAAAACAGAATGAGTATTGTTATTTTCAAATGAGCATTGTACGGAGTATATATGATTGAAAATGGGTTTCTTAAAATACTCTGAAGATTTATATACTAACGTACATGTGTGAAAGAGCGAGAATTCAAATAGATGTTCTCATGTAAAGTGCAAATGCTTATACTTTCTTCAATTTGATGCACTATTTCACGTTGTTGCATCTTTTCACGGTGATTTTTTTTATTATTTATTTATGAAATTGTTACCACGTTTTTTTTTTTATCAAATCTAGTGCATTGTTGACCTATTTTGAGTCATTAGATTTGGGATTTAATGTACAAGATTTGTTCTCACTCTAAATAAATATATATCACTTCGTATTTTAAACCTCCCATATACGATAGTATATATGATGAACATTTTTATATATAAAAATTAGTATTAGTATACGATACGTGTTAAAAAAGCAACACCTAGGTGTAACGGAGGAGCATTATGGCGCAAAAATGGGACGAAAATTCATAAAGAAGACAATAAGTCCAACTTCATGAAATGTTTCGGGCTGTCCGGCACATCTCTAATATAAAAAATGTCGTTGTTTAATGATAGAATTTGTAGACAAATAAACAGCCAAATCGTATATATTATATTGGAGCTATTTAATTATGTAATAAATAAATTAAATACTCGTAAATAAATATCTCCGGGCCAATTTTGCTACTAAAGAACAGTCCAGAAAACCAATTTTATATTCCGTATCTTATACAAATTATAATCTACGGTGTACTTCCTACTTGGAGTAGGAAACATGTTTTTCAGGTACAGAACGACATAAAAAAAACTTAATAAATAAAATTTGTAGTATGTTGGTCGTATATTCATCATAAGGATCGAGTACTGTTCCGTATATTCATCATGAAGTAAATAAATACGGAGTAGTTCCTTTTTATGCAAACATTACAAAATTTTATCGATTCTTTTAAGTTTGATTTTTTATTTTTATATTACGATCGAGTAGCTAATTAATTCTATATTAAAAAATTCAAGGCCGAAAAATATTTGAGTACGTACACATGCATTTAAACCCAGCATGAATAAGTGTGACAATCGAGGTCCCTCTCTTGTCTATTAGCCAGCTGCTACGACTTGAAAATTAGAATCGCGGATGAACCGGAGGCCATAATATAAAGTTGTAGAAATCGTTAAGATTATATTGATGTTGGCAATATAACTATACCTAATATTATTCTGTTTTTTTGTTTCATTATTTGTAACCATGCATTATGGAAATGAAAGTAAATTCTTTAGCCTTAATTAGCTTTTCGGCTTTTCCAAATAATTCTATACATACTGTGGAGTATTATATTGCTTGAATTCTCACACATTAATTAGAAAATATAAGTGTTACAAATATAAGAGCTAATAAATGAAAAGGGAAAAGGTGCAAATAGGCCCATGTACTAACAAAAAAAGGTCAAATAAGCCCTTATTTAGGAGGCTCTATCCGGCCGTCGCCATTTGGGGTGGTTTCCAGTGGAATTTTTTGATGAAATTTTTTGAGCATCTTATTCATCAAGTCTAGTTTACTCATACCGAATTTCAACTAAAACTTCAATCGGGAAGGCATTCAAATGAATTCTTGAAGATAATTGTGCTTCTAACAGCGCAGTTATTTTCAAGAATTCATTTGAATGTCTTCCCGATTGAAGTTTTAGCTGAAATTTGATATGAGTAAACTAGACTTGATGAATAAGATGACCAAAAAATTTCAACAAAAAATTCCACCGGGAACCACCTCAAATGACGACGGCCGGACAGAACATCCTAAATAAGGGCTTATTTGACCTTTTTTGGTTAGTACATGGGCCTATTTGCACCTTTTCCCAAATGAAAATGTGATTTTTAATTTGTTCCACATTTGCAAAGTTAATTAGTTTTCACAGTAATAACGATATTTACTTGTAAACCGTGGTAATATCTTATGAGAGCAGCATCACCACAGCATGCGATGACACATTTTGTGAAGGGGATCGGAGATTCACAATTTTAGTTCCCTAGCATTCTATTGTATTAGACAATGTTCTAAAAATCGGTCTAGGCGGACCGATTAATCGGTCTAGAAGGCCTAGGCGGCCCTAACTGTAGAGGCCTAGTCGACTTGGTCGGTCAAAAAATCACCCTAGTCGGTCATAAAATTAGCCTAGTCGGCCGCCTAGGCGTTAGGCGCCCCTCAACACTGCCCGACTAGCGCCTAACAAGTTTTAGAACAATGTTATTAGATACTAATTAGTTTTGTGATTTTACTCTATTATTGTAGAGTAATGTTATTGGAAATATTTGAAAATCGATCATGATCAGGGCATATAGTCCTTCATGGTCCTAGAAGTTCAAAACCATACTTAAAGTTTTCTGAAGTAGGAGTAACATTGTTTTATTATCAAGATATGATCCATCCATTCATTCTCTTTTGAGAATTGAAGTTTGTTGAGGTTTATTCCTTCAACCCTCGGGTCCAACACGTAAGCCCAAGGATTTCGAGTGGAGTGTGTATGAATATCTAGCCCAACAAGCAAGTGATATGGATCAAGGAGAACAGTAAGCAGCGAGTAAAGGATTAGGTATTATTATCTCTTAATAACTCCCTAATACAATACTTCTCACTAAGGCTCGTCGGCCGTTCGTCTTACAAGGCAGTAGTAGTGCTGCGAGTAAGAATGCTATAGCTAGAGTGCTAAGAATAGAAAGTTGCCAACCCTTTACAATGAAATAAATGCTGCTATTTATACCCACCAATGGGCAGGTGGCTACACTGACGTGGAAGCCTGTGGTCCGCTGGTGTCCCAACCGCCAAATCCTCCGCATTAAATGCACTTCCCGCCAGAATCTAGGTTTCCCGCCTAATTAGTGGGGACGCTCGTCCGCCGGAGAGAGCTGAATAGCTCCAGGTGGCCTCCAAGGGGTATTGGCCGTTCGTCCCCTGGCCTTTGTGGATTCTCGCCATGTGGACTGGACTGCCTCCGATGGCTATGGGCTTGTTCTGACGACGTTCGTCGTCATTCTGGTGACCCGTGGTCCTGCTCCTTGTCCCTGCATAGACGTTCGTCGGGATGGGCCGTTGCCTATACCCCAACGGCAGACGTTCGTCTCTCCTGGAGGAAATGGGCTTGCCAGGCTAGCTTAGTGATTTATCTGGACGTACGTCCGGAAGAAGGGGTAAATGGGCCGAACCTCAACTTGGGCCATTAACCCAACACAAGTCCCCCACTTCTAATGTTCTGAGCATGCACAGGACATAAGGAAGTATGATCTCCCCCGAGGGTAAGACGCTCGCGACCCGATACTTGTGTTTGTTGCATCCGGTGAAGGCGTCTGCTCGTGGTCATGATGCTTAACAACTGTCGATGGCTCAAGAACCGAGGTGACGGCTGCTATTGCGACAGTGCATTTTCCGATGAAATGTCATCATTACGCTTCCACCCCACGCACAGCGCGTGAGCCGGAATACGCTCCTTGCTACGTGTCAACCCCTCGTTGGTTCCCCCATCGGTGCTTCTCCTATAAATGCCGGGTTTTCCCTTTGGACTAGGGTTCCCGATTCTTGCTCTCTCGCTCTAGAACTCCTGCTGTCCTTCGAGTTTCCTCCGTGTTCTCAAGTCGGCTAATCTTTTTGTGAAGGTAATTTTCCCTCTTCTCCTTCTTTTCTCTGTCTAGGAACCCTTGCAACGATGACTTCGATGGAAATTTCTTCGAGCTCTGGCTCCGATTCGTCGGGTTCTTCCTCCACCTCTGGTTCCGGCTCACGCTCCTCGGGCGAGACTAGCACTTCCGGTAGTTCCGGCTCGGCCCCTACCGTGGGAACTGTTCGGGCCGGGGGAGCCCCTAATGATGTTGTTGCGGCTATCCCTGGTGATGAGGGCGCTGATTCGGGAGGGCAAGATAACATGGCCCTCGATGTGGTGGATCTTGCGGCTGATGCTGGGGAGCATGCTGCCGTTGGTGAGGACGATCATCCGGCTGGATATGACTCCGGGGCCGAAGCCCAAGATGGCTCTGATGTGGAAGTGTTCGATCTTGGGCTAAAAGTGGATGTGGAGCGGCATCTATGCCCGATCAAGAACGTCCTCTGTCATGAGCAAATTTTCTCGTCGGTGGCCCTCAACAAGCTCAAGGTGTTCTTCCCTCCCCCGTCCGTATACAGTCTTCGTGGCGCAACCCATATGATGAGAAGACGCCCGGGAATGATTATGGTGCTTCTGGACTCCATCGAGGCTGGGCTGTGTTTCCCTCTCCACCCGTTTTATGTGGAGTTCTTCTGCTGCTATCAAATATAGTAAATATATGTATGAACACTCAGTTTTTACGTGGAAACCCAAAAGGGAGAAAACCACGAGACTTTTTAGGCTAATGTCCAAGCCCTCTCATTCTCATTAGTCTCTCCTCACCATTACATAGTACAAGTATTGAAGCTCCCATTAATGGAGTTGTAAGCTATTCTAGAGAGGAGGAAGAAAGAAGGGAGGAAAAGGGGCTCCTAAACATGGAGGGAAAGCCTCCTATAAATAGGGAAAGGGGAGAGGGAAGTTCTCCACCCTAACGGGCCAAACAGGCCGAAACAGGCCCAAAGGCTAAAGTGGGCTGGATGGGCCGAAATGGGCCTAACTGCTCGGGCTCCGTAATGTCTTGGGCTCCTGAACAGTAGCAGACCGGGATAATATATCCCAACAAAGTTTATTAAATAATAAGTCATATTTTGGGAGGAAAACTTATGAAGTCCTAATCTAGAAATTTTTCATGTTTTACTGTGATTTTAAGGAATGTATATTATGAATTTCATTTTAAAGTACTTAACCCTAATTTTAGTAAAGCATTGCTCATTTTCAAAATAGCAGTATATATTTCATATTCCCTATATAAAAATGCTCATTAGTTTTTAATTTTACCCCTCTTCAAAATAGGAGTATGCACTTCCGGCTTCCCATACTCATAAAATATGATCTATTAAAATACTCGTAGTCTCGTCGTACTACATAAGATTCGGACTACTTCTATGATCACTTTATGGCCGGCCGTGGGAATGAAAATTTCATAGTTTATGTTATAACCGGTGTTGACAATATTTGAAATTAGGCTTCGTTTTCATAAGTTTCACGGCCTAGTATATATTAACATTATGTTATTGGAAATATGTATAGTATGTACGTGAATAAAAAAACAATTTTCATTAAAACCAGAATATATATTGTTAAGAGTTCCATCATAAAAGATCAACTTGATAGGAGGAGTAGTCCAAAGCTTTATATAGTGTTTGCTTGTTTTATAGCTTTCCGGTGTGAGACAAATGCTTTAAAATATATAGAACGAAATCTATTTGGAAAATTTAAAACATGCATTGATACTACCTCCATTGATATATATGGAGTAATGAATATGAGGAGTCATGTTTTAGGGAATTAACGTACAGTAACTCTCTATTTTACATGCCGATGATATCATGATACTACCTCCGTAACATAAAAATCTTCTCATTTCAAAAGTAGGTAGATTAAGAATAGTGAAAGAGGATATGAATTATTGAGGGTATGATGAGAAGATAGTTGAATAATGTGATGGAATGTAGGATAAATCCAAAAAAAGTAGTTGTAATAATGTATTATTTTAAGAATTATTGAGGGTATGATGGGAAGATTTAGAAATGGGAAGATTTTTTTTGTTACAAACGAAAAAGGAAAGTGGGAAGATTTTTTTTTTGTTAAGGAGGGAGTATTTTTAAAGATGTGACAAGGTCACAAGTACTAAGCATTTAGTCATTTTCTCTCTATGATTTCGAAACCAAAAAGTCACTATATGATGATATATTTTCAAACATTATGAGTTTGGAGCATAGAATATAAAAGTAATTTAAGATTGAGCTAGCTAGGTCCAGTAGCGATTGTTGTACGTTAGACATGTTTATGGTCCATCCGAATTTCAAACGGCACATTTTGAACTTATCTGGACTGAGTTGGCCCAGCCTCTGTGGCGGTGGAGCAGCACCACATGCAATGTGTTCAAAACTTTACTTTAATTTATTTATTTATTTATTTATTTATTTATTTATTTATTTATTTCAGAAAGGTGATTCATATATGTACGACCAACCCTAGCTATGTGGGAAGGTCAGTTTATGGGCTCATCTCACTACATTTTTGCTGTACTAAGATGGAGGATTGAGATAAAACCGTTACACATTTTTTGGCATTCTGTAATAATAAATGAGATACTAAATGTGAGAAGAATATATTAGTAATTAAAGAATATCATTATTAAATTGTATAGCTAGTTTTGATAGATATGATTAGGCCATATATGATCATATACGTACTTCTGGCGCAGCTGTGGATGGGCCATTTCAGCAGGACCAATTTTAGAATTTGGTTAAAACTTAAAACCTACTGTTCTTTTTAGTAATTTTATCGGTCTAAGACCTAAAAGTTGAGTTAACTATCAATTCTGGATCCGAAAGAATAATTCTATCAATAAGGGACCTATAAGATTAAAATCTATCGATACAAGCCTTAAAAAATTAACGCTGTTAACTTATAGTTAACTGAGTATGATGTGGCGCCACATAATAAAAAAATATTTAAAATAAACATATAATGAATAAGTAAATAGGTAAAGTTATACATAGCAACTGCCGCCCATCCTACTATCGACAACTCCTCATTCTCATACGCTGTAGTCTCCTTAATCTTTCTCACGATTATGCAACCTTAATCCATCCTGCAATTAAGTTTACAGTAAGTTCATCTTATACTTTATTTTGCATGATCAGTCTTTACCATATTGTACACTTCTGCGGTTTTCTTTTTATGTGTTAAAGTACCATGAAAATTGTATCAGAAGAATTTAATTAACAGTATTCGTGACTTGACGTTTACCATGAGATTATCTATAAAAAATTCGCATAATAATACTTTCTTTGCTTGAGAAGCTATTTTCAATCCAATATACTTGTACTTACATTTCACTTGTTTGAGATTATCTTGATTTTATTATTATTATTATTATTATTATTATTATTATTATTATTATTATTATTATTATTATTATTATTATTATTATTATTATTATTATTATTATTATTATTATTATTATTATTATTATTATTATTATTATTATTATTATTATTATTATTATTATTATTATTATTATTATTATTATTATTATTATTATTATTATTATTATTATTATTATTATTATTATTATTATTATTATTATTATTATTATTATCATTATTATTATTTTCTTTGCAGATGGATTCAGAAAATGATGAATGGATATTAGATGAATATAATAGTGAAGATGACAAACAACCAGGTGGTTTGTCCCTCCCCACAAACGGTACATGTGCTCTAATTCATGATGAAGGTGATTTATTAGATTTTTCTGAGCCAATTACAATACAATCTTTGACGGAATTAAAGAGCATTCATGGTTCCGAATCCTCAGCAAGTGAAGATGAAGTTGACTCGGGGCAAATTCAAGCAAGTCATAGGGAAGCTAACTTCAGGTTGGAACAATCATTTGCATCTATTGATGATTTTTATGAAGCTGTTAGAAGCTACGGGATTCAAAATATGTATAATTTGACTTTTGTGAGGAAAGATAAGACAAGATGTCGTGTAAAGTGTGTGAAGGACTGCCCGTGGCTTATATATTGTTCCAAAGTTGGAAATTTAGAAACCTTTAAGGTAAAAACCTTCATCTCTAGCCATAATTGTCAAAAGGAGGGGGTGAAAGCAAAATTTGCCAATACCAAGTGGCTGGGAAATAAAGTAATCGAAGAGTTTAGAGAACATCTAAAAATGGGAGGTGAAGAATTAAGGGATCTTATATATAAGAAATATAATGTCACAATTAGCATTGCAAAGGCTTATAGAGTAAAGACATATGCTTTACAATCACTTCATGGCAATGTCACTCAACAATATTCGAAGTTACCAGCAGATTACAGTGCGGAGTTACTAAAGACTAACCCTGGATCATCCGTAGAATTGTTGTTATCAAAACACGGTGCAAGTGGTCCATCAAGATTTGATAGAATATACATATGCATAGATGTGTGTAGAAAGGGATTTTTAAATGGATGCCGACCACTTATTGCAATAGATGGATGCCATCTAAGTGGATACTATCGTGGTCAGCTTCTTGCAGCAGTGGGTCTTGATGGGAACAATGGCTTGTTCATTATAGCGTATGCTATATATAGTTTCATCTGAAACTAGAGAGACATGGTTGTGGTTCTTAAATAGTTTGTTGACTGATATTGGACAAACATCCATACATGGAGAGAGATGGACATTCATATCTGATCAAGGAAAGGTAAATACTTCATTTGTTTACATGCTTTATCGTTAATGCTTATATGCTTGGTTTACAAATTTGTTTTGTGTTTGCTTGATTAATAGGGTCTTGTGGCTGCACTACAAGAACTATATCCTTCACCATATCCTCGCTTTAGTGTACGTCATATGTATATGAACTTTGAGAAAAAATGGAAGGATGAACAGTTGAGATCGCTATTTTGGTTAGCTGCAAAATCTACTACTACGTGTGATTTTGACAGATACATGAATAAGATGAAGGCTAAAGAGTACACTGCATGGGAATATCTCACTCAAGTAGGTGTTGAGAGATGGAGTAGAGTACATTTTCAAAATCACGTTAAGTGTCACGTGTTCTCAAGTAGCATTGTTGAGTGCTTCAATGGAGTCATAAAAAGGTACCGAGACAATCATGTTGATATCCTTATCGACAATATAGGGATTAAAGCAATGAAATTAATGAGGAAAAAAAAAGGATAAGATGAGGCTCACTGGAAGTTTTATATGTCCAGAGATACTAAAGAAATTGAATGCATGCATCATGGAATCTACTAGGTGGAATTCTGTTTCGTGTGGGGAAGTTATATTTGAGGTTTCACTATGGCCTAAAAGGTTTATTGTTCACCTTGAGAACAACACATGTAGTTGTAGGATGTGGGACTTAACATGGGTGCCTTGTATCCATGCTTGTGCTGCCATAATGTCTATCAAGGCCAGGCCAGATAATTATATACATGAATATTTTACAAGAGACTATTTTTTAAGAGCATATGAGTATGAAATAAAACCAATGGGAGGTCCTGATTTTTGGCCTAAAACTAATGATGAGCTCATACAACCACCTTTACTAAAGAGGCCACCAGGGAGACCAAAAAAGCAAAGGCACAAATCACCACTGGAAAGGAAGGATCCGCACAAAGCTAAGAGAAAATATGGAATGATTAGGTGTGGTAAATGCAAACAATTTGGCCATAACAAAAGGTCCTGTAAAGAGAAAGAGAATGAACAGGTATGATTTTTCAACTTAGGCTCCAATGATACTTTACTTTGTTTAATGTTATATTGTTATTCTTTTCAGGAGCTGACATGAGGATGTTCCATTTTCACAATCCAAAGAAATGTTTGACAAGACAAGAAGAAGACAGTAGTTCAAGTAGAGATATCAGACTTAGGGTCTGTTTGCAACAGCTCCTGCTTTTAAAAAAGTGCTTTTTTTAATGAAATGGGAAGAAGTGATTAAATAAATGTTGATAGTGTTTGAGAAAAAAGTGATTTTGAAAAGTAAAAGTGGGTAGTGTTTGATAAAATAAGTGCTTTTTGTGTAATAGAAAAAGTAAAAGCACTTTTGATGCGGAAGCCGAGAAAAATAAAAGTTTTAGTGTTTGGGAAAATAAGTGCTTTTTTAAAGTCAAAAGCTGAGAAGTGCTTTTTTAAAAGCGGTTGCAAACCAACCCTTAGAGGATGAACTTTGATCTTTGCTTTGAGTAGTACATTTTAAACAATGACTATAGATTTTATAGTGTATCTGGATCTTTTTGTTTACTTAGATCTATTTTAATTACTTATGGAATGTTTCGGTAACTAGTAAACATATCTTTTCAAATTAAAAATTCCATTTATACTAATATTTTTGCAATTTCATTTACTCACGTTCTGTCCACCCATATTTCTGTATTGACATCATTCTTATGCATATCAGTTTAGAAGATGTGGCCAATATATACAGTATATACCAGTGATCACAATGAAACTAAATTTACCTTATTTAGTGTAAATGGACCAGCAAGATGTGTTGAAAGCTCTGAAAGTAAACACATGTTAGATGATGTTAAACCGGCTACATGACAATGTCAATTTCATTCGTATCCATATTCAATTCAATATTGATTTTGTATAAAAACCATAGCGTAAATCTTCTGGGATGAAGTTGCCATTCAAATGCAATCCGAATAAGGATTTCAGATAATGAAATCAATAATGATTTCAATTCCTAACTCTTTTTATGTACACAAGTCCAGGTGAAACAAAGAGAACAAAAACTTTAGCTGCTTCAAATGGACCAAACATTAAATTTTATTTAGTTAAACATCTTTAGAATGTATTTCGGTTGAAATGAAAAAGAGGTCTTATGTTTCAGCCCCAAAGGAGTATCAAAGCTCCATCTGTGTGAGATGAAATAGACAAAAGTGTATTGAGAAAATCTCAAATCGAATCTAGAGTGAAATATTATTATCAAATTCAGTTAAATGATACTGCGTTTATCAATGCATAATCATTTTGTGACTCAAAACTACCTCAAAATCAAAATGGCATACATGGACATGATTTATACACAAATGAGATATGGCTTCAATGATCAATTACATAGCCTTCCCCATATATAGAACTAAGACTAAGACTGATGAACCAAAAAAGAAGACCAATAAAGGAGACAAAGAACTACTGTTCTGCTCCTGAAGTCAGAATTCTCTCTTAAAAATGATGTTGGGTTTATTATATACTAAAAGGCACAATTATGTATACTTGCACGGCTAGTTAATACTTGATAACAGGTTTAGGATACTTGATAAGAGGTTTAGGATTATCATATACTTAATTAATGGCATCCTTACTTATTAATTTGTAATGATATACGTGTATTAGGCTTTCCTTGAAACCTAAGGCTGGATATATATTAAAACTAGGTGCCTCACCACCTCATCACTGGTATTGAAGCCTAAACCACCTTTTGGTTGACTAGGGCTCAAGATTCTTCTGCATCTTCCAACGCCTTTAAGCAGAAGCCAGGTTCACCATTAAAACTATGCTTATATATAGTTATATGCTATCTATATAAGGGAGGCTCTAGAAAAAAGGAAATACATGGGTAAAACGATATAAAAGATTATAAAATTAACACATCTCACATAGTAATTCCAAAAAATTGAAGCCTCAAAGAATATTATAAAATTAACATATCTCACATAATCACACAATCATTAAAAGATTTACCAAACTAGCAAATGTTTCGTCTATTTTCTTCCATACTTACAGGCAGACGAAGCTTTGACGAGATTGTTGATTTGTTGCCCTTGTGAGATTCATTAAGTGGAGACCTGGTTCAAAGCTTAAGGCTAGAGAAAGAATAGTTGACTCGAGCTAAGAGAGCTGATTTGAGAGGAATGAGATTGACTTACCGGGTTGGAATGTTAGGAAGATAAATGAGGTTAGTAACAGTGGAAGATGAAGGAGGTTAGTAACAGTGGAAGATGAAGGGGTTTGTGGGCGAGGTAAGACGGGAGAAAAAATGTATACGGAGTTTATGGCTGAGTGAAAAGAAAATGGAAGATGAGGAGTTTAATTTGAAATGTTGAATAGTATTCGTGGCAATTTTTAATAGTGATTGGAACTCACGTGTGGCAATTTTTAATGGAGGATAGGACGTATCAAATTTCCGTTAGAATCAAATTAACAGCGTTAATTTTTTAAGGCTTGTATTGATAGATTTTAATCTTATATGTCCCTTATTGATAGAATTATTCTTTCGGGTCCAGAATTGATAGTTAACTCAACTTTTAGGTCTCGGACCGATAAAATTCAACTTTAAATCAATCAAATAATAAATAAACGAATAAATGATTAATAAATAACCAAAACTTAGTTATTTACTTTATTCATTATTTTAATTATTTATTCATTTGTATATTTATTCATTCATTCATTTATTTACTTATTTACTTATTTGATTACTTTCATGTATAAATATTATATAAAATATTCTACAAATAATTTTTTTATCTCGAATTTGTGCATATTATTTGTACTTGAATAGATAATAATTAATTTGTGAAATTTGAACCGAACACAAGTCTTACTTGAGCTAAGCTCGAACTCAATTGAGTTGTATAAAGAATTTTTCCTAAATAAACTTTTAACGTTAAGAATGCAATGTTTTTTAATAATTTTGTGTTGAGTTATTATAATTTTTTAATCACATATCTCATTTATGTTAAAATCTATAATATGGTACTCCGTATATGTTAAATGAAGTTAAATGAGAGCATGTACCAAATGAGCATGCTAGTCTAGTGGTGTATGCCTAACAAATAAGTGAAAGGTTGTGGGTTCAATTCCCCCTAATGACATGTTTTTTACTAAGCCAAACACACTCAGATTTGATGACATGGAATGTCTACCAACTATGTGACATAAGTGACGTGGCAGGTCTGGTGACATGGCAAAAAAACACCATACTTTGGGAAATAAGTTTAAAAGTACCCTAGTTTAGGAAATAAGTTTTAAAACTACCCTCCTTTGGGAAAAACTCATTGTCGATGTGTAAGCTTTCCTTTGCAACACCAAGTTCCCAAATTTCTTTGAAAACAGTGTTTAGACTCTTATTTATCTGTATTTCATATTTCCAGCAACGTCAATAAAATAAATTCAGCATATCTTTTACATACCAATTTGGTAAAACATTAATTAAGTTATTATAAGTAATGTTTTCCTTTTAATTTTTTCCCGCAATAATCATGAAATAAAAAATACATATCTCAATGTAAAATTAAATATATTACATTAATTTTTTTAACGTTTTTCGGTTAACAAAATATGAACTGAGTTCAAGTAAAGTTCTATTATGGAATATTCAGTTATTTGAGAAGGCCTCATGAATTAAAGATTTGTATTTCGTGTTTTGAATTTTGATAATTTTTTTGAAAAAAATTGGAGGACAAATAAAAAAATTATACTACGTATACGTTAAAAAAATTGGGATATTATGATGCAAGGACTCTTTCTTTTATTTTTTTTCCTTATTTTTCCTTTTCTCACCCCTCTAAACTCACCCTCTATATTTAATCCCTTTCATCCTCTTTCCAACTTTTAATACTTTTTTAAACTCCCACTACACACAATTAGGAGCTCAAAAGCTCCGCATTTAGCTTTTTGGACCCCTACTACCATTTGGAGTGGTGAGGTATTAGGAGTCCAAAATGTTAAAAATGACATTTTTGGACTCCTAATTTCATACATTGGTTGGTTGAAGAGGGTATTAAAAATGGATTTGGGGAAGGATGGATTAAATTTGGAGGAATTTGGACAGACAAAAAATAAATGTAAAAGAAATTAAAGGGGGAGTGGGTCGGCTAGCCCGCTGTGCGGGGAAAGAGGCCAGGTGTCCTTTGGTGCGTTGCAATTATTTCCTCAAGCTGATGTCATGCTGATGTCGTGTTGGGTGTCACACAACACCCAATCTTGTTTATTTAAAAAAAATGGTAGATGATTTGGACACTGTTTGAATTGGAAAAAAAATTGATCCAATGACTGAAATTGAAATCCAACGGTTAAAATAATTTATTTTATTTTTCTATTTTTTTAATTAATAATTTATCCGAAAATCCTATATAAATGCTCCGAAATGTTTGAACTCACTTCATTGAAAAACGTAAAAAAAAAAAATATTAATGAAATATATTTATTTTTACATCGAAATGTGTCTTTTTTATTTTATAATTAATCAAAGAAAAAACTAAAAGGAAAAAATTATTTATAGTAATTTAATTAATGTTTTACTAAATTGATATGTAAAAAATTGTGCATAGTGTATTTTATTGACGACGCTGGAATGCAGAGAAATATGAGTCAAAACATTCTTTTCATATGAACAGAGTTCATTTTGACATTTAGACTCTCACTACACCACCCCAAATAGTCTAATACCTGACCACTCCAAATAGTCTTATGTAGTAAGATTACCTCTTTCTTTTTGAATTGTAATGATGTGAGTTTTCTCGCACTAAAATATGTAGTAGTTAAGTGGTGAAAGTACAAGTATCGTCTCCACAAGGACGGACAAAAGAGAAATAAGAATTAACTAAATTCAGCGATTAAAAAGAAATAAAATAAATGCAATGGTACGAGATTTGACTGATTGGAAATTTAAATGCAATTGAACGGATAAAAAGATTGGTTTGTCTCTAATTAATGACGAAGGGAACAGGGATTGATTCTGAGGTAACCAGATTTCTGGCAAATAAGGCTTAATTACTTGAAATTAATTTAATTGAGTCTAGCTAATCATTACTAAGTTCTTACCGCTCTTACGGCGTAGAGTACAATAATTTAGAGGACCGGACTGATCTCTCATGCGACATGTTCCTAAATTATTGTCAAAACGAGCGAGCTTATGGCCCCTTAATCGCTACTAATCTCTTAGCAAACGATTAAGTGTGTGTGAATGTGTCCTAGAATAAACTAGATCTCTCTTGATTTAGTTTATAAGCAATTGTAATTCTAGCACATGTTCTAGGTTACAAGAGATATCAGTTAAATTATTCAAATACAAATTAAACGACATTCATGCAATTAATCCATCAAGAAACTAGTCATACATCATAATTAACCCCTTCATCAATCCCAAATCCCTAATTAAACTACTCACAAGTCACAACTCATGAAGTTCGTAACCCCGAAAAAGGGATATGGAGGCCTTATTTATAGAAAACAACGAATTCAGGCTGAAATAGGACTGATCTGGGCCACGCACAGCGCCCACGCATCGCGTGCGTGGCGTGTGTGAGTTCGGCAGACCTGCACATTATGTTATTCCTTGCCACGCACGGCCGTGCGTGGCAGCCAGTAGCCTCTCGTATTTTTCACCTCAGACGCATGGCGTGCGTACCCAGACGCATGACCGTGCGTCAAACACCAAATTGTCTGGCTTCGTCTGCCATGCACACACGACCGCGTGTGGCCTTAAACCTTCATTTCTTTGGTTTCTTCCATTTTAAGTCCTCGTTTGGCCCCGCGATCGATCCTATAGCTCTTTCTTCATCTCTCGGATGCATCATGACTCGTCCCGATCACTTCTCAAATGCTGGTGCCGGGCTCCAAAAACCTGATTTCAACTCTAAAGATATCAAAACTCGAACCAACACCCAGTAAACATGACTTGAGCCAAAATTGAGACTTACAACACCCAAAAGATAGGAAAACCATCAAAAGTCGATCCCAACACGCATCAAATGCGTGTTGTAATACGAACTTATCAGATTCCCTCACACTTAAGCTTTTGCTTGTCCTTAAGCAAACTGAACAACTAGACTTACGATAATCACCACACGGAATCAAAACAATTAGCATGCACACGTTGTTAAAGGGATATTCACAGAACAGATACACTAAACCAAGAAAATTCTTCCTCAAACTACATCTTTGTACCTTTGCTAAAATTAATGACAAAAATTATTCACAGCATCCTTAAAGTAGTGACAGCAAACACTAATAAGCTAGCTACCGACTAGAAGGACTTGTGAAGGTGGTGGTGCATGGTGAATGGTATGGAGAAACAGTCCCTTTCTTGAGAGTTGGAACATCCTAAGAAAGACTCAATGCATTCAGGAATTTCGAGACCATTCTTAGGATCAAGGAGTTTGTAGAGGTTTATTCCTGAAGATCCAAAAGCCCAACACAAGCTTTGAATATTGTAGGGATATTGGGTTGGTTTGGAAAGTGTATAAAATATAAAACAGTGAGATATTGTTCAACTCAGGAGCCCACTTATATTCAGTGATTCTGCGATTACACTGAAATTACCCGAACGGTAGGTAAGTACAAGAATGCAAGAATAAGAGAAGTGTTTTTACTTGCTAAGCTCTGACTATTAAAATGCTAACCCTTTACAATGATCTAAACATAGGTATTTATACTAAAATGGGGATGGGTAAGCTGGACACGTGGCCAAATCTGGTAGGCCGTGACCTCTGCCATGTAAGCACCCATGCCCCCACTTGCAGCCGCCATGCTCCAGCATTAAATGCGGCCTCCACTTGCTAATTACCCGTTCAGGTATGGCGTTCGGTGAGTGGGACCCTGCCATAGGTATTTCCCCTTCATAAGAAGTATCCCGAACGCCGATCAGTACCTAGTCATAAGTGTTTTGGCGTAATCGTTTCCTGAAATGCTCCAAGTACGAGATTTATCCCGAGCGCTGATCAGGAACTCTGGACTGCTTTGGGC
The DNA here is from genome assembly GCA_945859915.1 of Cuscuta epithymum. Taxonomy (NCBI): domain Eukaryota; kingdom Viridiplantae; phylum Streptophyta; class Magnoliopsida; order Solanales; family Convolvulaceae; genus Cuscuta; species Cuscuta epithymum. Next base: position 5,626,018 of record CAMAPF010001001.1, on the reverse strand, counting down.
CTGCTACTTCTTCCAGGATTTGGGCCGAAGGTATTGGGCCTGGACCCAATATCCCAACACTAGTCCCCCATTTCCTATGTCTCGAACGGTAGTGAGTGCATAAGGAAGTAGAAGATTACTGCCCGAATGTTGTTCGGGTGTACACCGGATGGTATTCCGCCAGTTCCCGAGGCACATTCTGACGGTTATTTGTGGCTGCCGTTTCAGTTTTCCGATAAACGTCATGATTACTTGGGAAGGACTCTCTGTGTGACACGTGTCCTCATCATCATTACTGGTGACGTGTTCTCCTCTGATTGGCTGTCGATTCGGTGTGACAGATTATAAATAGGCTTCTCCAGCTTTGATTCTGGGTTTCGAAACCTTGCATTCTTCGGCTTGTTGCTCTGCCTTCTCTCTAGAGCTTACTTGTTGCTTCCGCTCAGGTACCCTCCGAATGGTCTCCTTCCCTTTAGTTCTCTTGTTCGGTAATTATGGCACCCCGCCTTCGTTCCTCTGAAACTTCTACCTCAAATGCTGATCTCCCGGAGAGTAACCGCGGGGCCACACTGGAAATCGCCCCCACCCCTGTTGAGGTCCCCAATGATGACGCCTCTTCATCTGAAACCTACCCCGACGGTACCAAATCCGGGGATGAAATGGAGGTCATGGAAGCCGGTCCTCCCAGCGGCGTTTCCTGTCATAAGCTTGACCTAGCCCTAATTAGATTTAGGCTCCAAAAACTCACGGCCCAAAACAGGGCCCAAATTCAAATGTTAATTCCCGATTCTGTGGACTTCCGCCACCAATCGGGCCTCCACCCAATGCGCCACTTCCCTGGGATGGTTGTGGTCCATTTTGATTCTCTTAAGGCTGGCCTTAGGTTCCCACTTCACCCTTTCTTCGTTTCTCTCTTAAATTTTTACAACATAGTGTCAGCCCAAATAATGCCGAACTCCTATCGGCCAATGGCTGGTTTCATTTGTCGCTGTGATAGTGTCAATGTCATGCCCACCCTAGAGCTTTTCCATTACTTTTTCTCGGTCATCCCTCAACAATCCCACGGATTTCTGGTGGTGAGTCCCCGAACAGGACATATTCTGTTCTGTGAAGCCCCTTCCTCCATTAAGGGTTGGAAGGACAGGTTCTTCTTTGTTTCTGTCCCGAACGGCCTGATTCCCAGGAAATGGAACGCCTTTCCACCAAAGTCCCCTGAGCCATTCATCTCCGAAGACCTCAGTAAGGACATCATTGCTGTGGAGGCTGATGGCTGTTTCAAGATCATGTCCTACCTGACTCCCGAACGGCTTATAAAAAATGAAGTAATTGCTCTATATAGAACTAAAAATAACCTAAAATGCACAAATGGGATCATTACATTTTTAACCATCCCAAATGACTAAACAATTGACTCCTACCAGAAATGCCCCTAACTTATTATTTCATAATGAAATGTTATAATTCATAATAAAATCTTAAAACATTATAAAAAAGCGTAAGAAAGCATAAAAAAATAAAAATAAAATAAAAATAAAAAAAATTATTATTTTTTAAATAATAAAAAATAGTAAAAATCCATAAAAAAAAATATAAACAAATATGGATACCATTCCCACCGCCTCCCAGCACCACCACCTTCGATCGGTAAAAAATCTGCCACTTTTTATAAAAAAGTTCATTTTCCCCCCGAAAATGTCAAGAAAATGGCATTATTGCTATTCATAACGTCAAATTCTCATTGAATCTGCCATTATTATGGCAATACTAAATTTGTTGGCAGATTTTTTTTAAACAAATTAATAAAAAATAGTAAAAACCCATAAAAATGGATAACTCTGACCGGTGAAAATTCTGCAATTTTATTACTCAAATTGTCATTGTTTTCTGAAAAATGCCAAAAAAATGGCATTATTACTCATCATAATGCCAACATTCTCATTGAATCTGCCATTATTATGGCATTGCTAAAAATGTTGGCAAATTTTCAACCGGTGATGGGAGCTAGTGGTGCTGGGGGTGGCCGAGGCGGCGGCGTTTTTTTACATTTCTTTAAAATTTTTAATTTTTTAATTTTTTGAAAAAATAGTTTTTTATTTTATAAATTTTTATATTGTTTTTAATATTTTTGACTTTTTTTAATATTTTTGACGTTTCTTTTATTATTTTTTACGTTTTTTATTGTTTTTTTAATTATTTTTTATTATTTTTTATTATTTTTATTAATTAAGACATTTCAAAAGTCTCAAGGTTATATTTGTCCAAATACACATACATAGTCCTGCTAGGAGAAATAAAAAACATGTAGTCCTATTTGTGTTCTTGGATCACCTTTTTGACCTATTTGAGGAATTAACTCTAAAAGATCCGTGATTTTAAACTAATTTAAACTCTGTATTGGTTATCAATTCAAAACATTATCTTAACAAACTGTTTACGGTCAATCAACCCTACTTTCTCTCTCTATGGCTTTTAGCCGCTAGAGTAGCTTTTGTTTTCCGTTTTCGGCAATGCCGAAGAACGACCGCAGGGCAGTGGTTCCGTCTACACTCCGAAGGCTTTGATGGAGGATATTGTGAATTACTACAAGCAGATAGTTATTGAACAGGAGGACAGTGAACTGATTTTCTATGAAGAAGGAGGCGGGAGCATGTCCCTGGACATACCAAAAAACGGGGAGGCGACTAGTATTTCTGCTCAAGAGAACAAGTTATGGTGTTTATTGTTTTGGTGTTGCACTTTAATTTCCAGGTTAAGACTGTTGTCATTTATTTTTATTTTATTTCTTGTTGTAAGAATTTTGCATTAGGATTGAGTGACGAGAGGTCTGCGGTAACCGTATTTGGCTCAATTATTCCCAAGTTAGGATCAACGAGTTATATTGCATGTGGTTGCATGTGGTTCTTTTGTTCAAAGGTAATTAACTCTTAATCTGATTCAAGGACTGATTGTTACATCACTTGCATGTGGTTCTTTTATTATTTTAACCCCTATCTCAATGATGTGATATCAATCTAAGTCTTCTTCTTCCAAAAAATTACCTAGTAGAATTCAAAAGATTGGTCAGGAATTGAAAACCGGAACCCACGCATTAACCAAACCTCAATCGCCCCCACCCCCAAGTTTAGTGGATGGGAACCATCGACCATATCTAGGGATCTACCTCAACCTTAGACAATATAACGAAAAATATATTAATACCTCCGTTGCAAATAAATTTACAAATTTATCTTTTTAATCAATTTAAAAAGTCAATCAGTATCATTTTTATCAATTAATTAGAATGTGGAGTTTGTAACGTTGAAGAAATTTATGGTAGTTTCTAATAGGGAAGATTTAATTTTAAATGAGAGTATAATATTCCTTTTATCCTAAATTGATTTACAAAGTCAACAAGATTATTTATCTTTTATTAATGAAGACTCAAAATGCCATTGACTTTGTACTTGTAGACTGTAAGTCACAAATTCCTAATACCTCTCTATAAAGGATAATATAACGAGTCTCCCACTTATTTCTACCCAAAAGGTGGAATCGTCCATCTTAGGGCCCACTCATGATATGATTTCAAACATTTTATAGGTCAAGTTGTTCCGGGTGTGATGCGCACAAGTATTCACTACATTCGATAAAACTTTCACACTACTGGTTTTGGGGATTGACTCGAGACCTCGGCTCAAGAGAATTACTCAAAAACCGTTGAGCTACCTGTGCGAGAGTCTCTGAGTTATTTATTACTACTACTACTACTTATAATAAGTGGAGAAAATGATCAATTGAGTACATCAAGTTGTATGAGGTAGAGTAAAGAGTACACTGTATTGCATTTGATATTTTTAAGTACACAAATTGGGGATTTTAGTGTTAATTGAGTACACTTGTTAGATTAACACGTTAATATAGCTGTTGGCTAACATAATACGGAGTATTGAGTAAGAAGGAGTAATGGACCAATGTTATGGCGCCGACATTCACGAAGTCAACCAAAAAGGGAAAATTAACCTTCGAAGGTTGACCTGCGTGGGGCGTCGGCAAGCAGAGGTGCATCGACCAAGGAGAAGTCGACCTGCGGGGACTGACGTCGACCAAGGGGAAGTCGATCAAGTGGCAGGGGACAGGCGTCGACCTTGAAAAAGTCAACCTATTAGCATTCCGTTAGCCAACTCAACTGTATTAACGTGTTAATCTAACAGACGTACTCAATTAACATTAAAACTCCAAATTTGTGTACTTAAAAAGATCAAATGCAATATAGTGTACTGTTTACTCTACCTCATACAACTTGATGTAGTCAATTGACCATTACCTCCTTATAAGTGAAGGGTGATACTTGATGGCAGTGGAGTAAAGAAAACATGGGTGTACTTGCAAAAATGAGAGGTGGGTGCTGGAGCAGGGTAGGATTGAATGAGCATTTGCAGTTTTGCACATTGTGATTGCCTGCCTACCTTACCTGAGCTTGCAGAGCTAGCAAAGAGGTAGGGTGATGAGATGGTCGATGCAGTCCCACGCAGTGGGCTGGCACTCATGTGAACCTGTCCCAAATGTTCTCTATCCGCCCATCGCCCTTTACCCGCCCTGCCTGCCCACTCCTTTATTTCATGTCCTCCCCTCTTCAATTCCTTCTTGTACGTACGTCTACGTACTATACTCAAATTACCAATCTATTCCATTCCACTTCAATTAATTGTTAACTTCTCACTAGTCACCTCAGGCCTCGGCAAATACGGTTAATTGTGTCAGATTAATTGCTTTATTTATTTATTTATTACGGTGTAATAAATTTTAGAACCATTTTTCCTTCTACATTTATTAGTATTTCGATTTCCCATTTTCAAACAAATACCATTGACTATCACTGAATTCGTTGATTCAGAGCATTTCTATGGCATATGCATGATATAGATTAGGGAACTGGGAAAGTTCCCGGAATGGTAGTAAACTGATTTTGTATTTCTCAAAATATGAGTAAATGACAGTATTTACTGTCATCTTACAATCATTACTATCAAATAGTTGCAGTACTGTGCATTAAACATGACAATATTTACTATCATTGATGGTAGTGATTTTCAATCATGTAAGTATTTTTCAATCATACCAGTACATATTGACTCCCATTTCGGGAAGAAAAATACAACATACCTATTTGGAGTTATCCTTTGCATTCTTTTGACAACTTTGATAGTTACTTCTCCATAATATATAGTGAAATGTGCATAACTAGATATGTGTTGGACATTTTTGACAAAAAGTAATCACAACCTCTCGAAAAACATAAAATTCCTTACACAATTAAGACTAAACATACCAATTTTTTCTAACCGGGCCATCTATAAGATAGCTCGTCGGGCCAATAATTAACCCCGCTAGTGATATTCTAGACTTGTAAACAGAGAGAGAAAGAAACCTTGAATATATGACTTTCCAATTGAACGGAGGTATATTTTTAAAAAATGCTAAATCTCGTACTCCCTCCGTTCTTTAATATGAGTCCTCTTAGGTTTTGGCACGGGTTTTAAGAAGAAAATAGTAGGGGTAGTGTAAAAGGTGTAATGAGTAGTGGGTAAATGAAAAAATAGGAAAGAGAAAGGGGTAATGGTAATAAAAGTGGGGGTATAAAGGTATATTTAAAGTAAAAACTTTCCTTAAATGGAAAGGAGGACAAATAAAAAAACGTCCCAAAAAAGAAAGAATGACTTTTATTAAAGAACGGAGGGAGTACTTTATTTTGAACATCGTTACTCAATTAATAAATTCAAGTATTTTCATTTCAGTTTCAATTTAAATTTCTTTTTCAATTACTACGTATATACTACCCCGTTCTTAAATAAATGCAACATATGAAATTTTACACTATTCGTCTACTTTGACAACGTTTTATTTATTAATGGATAAATATATTTTTATGAAAAAAGTATTGTTAAATAAATTTGTCTCATTGTAAATTTTCAATATCTATTTTTTTTAAACTTTTTTTACTAATATAAATTTATATACAATTATAATGTTGAATGTTGCATTTATTTAAGAATAAAATCCCAATACTGAACAATTAACATTAGGATCTCTGAATCAGTACTTTATACTACGTATATCAAAGTGTCCTTGTTGAATTCTTTTTACGCTTGAAAAGATGAACAAGACATTGAAGTTCAATTAATGAGATTGAAATCGACCAGTCAAGACTATCAATTAAAACGAAAAGGTACAACCGTAACACCCAACAACATTGAATTTATCATCAAACTCTACCAGAAAAAATAACACGTACTAAGATTCAATTTTATTAGACTTTATAAAATACACAATTCCAACGATTAATTAATTAATTAATCTCCCGCTCAATCGGCCCTCGCAGGGCACATTTATAGTTACAACCAACCACCACTGCAAAGGAGATTCTAAGCTTTAATTTGCAACAATTAATCAACCAAAGACCATAATAATCATATCTCCCATCAACCAATCCATCTCCGACCCGACCCGATCCGATAAGTTAGATCACCATAAAGCCCTCTCTACGGCGTACGGTGCTGTAAGTGCTTGTACGTACAGCTGGACCGTCTATACTTCATCCCCGCTCGTGCCGCTTCTAAGCTAGCTGGCTGCTGACGTGGCTAACCGTCTCAGCTTAGGTAATTAATCAATTAATCAATCAATTAAACTAATTAATTAACTACCTAATGATGAGAGCGGAAGTAAGACTTTCGAAGACGTATTCGTCGCAGGGAATGGTCAAGCCCATGTCGTGGTCAAACCCGAACTCTTCCTCGGCCCGTTGGAGGAGGATCTGGAACTCGGGCTGGCCCAAGAAGGAGATGGGCACAATGTACCTCGTCCGGTTCTCTCCGACGTAGACCGCGAAATGTCCCTTGGGGACATCCATGGGAAGCCCTTCTTCATCGTACCCGTCTCTCTTCCCCAGCTTCTTCAGAATCTGCTTTATCATTGCGGTTTGGGATGTCAGCTTCTTCGATTTCCTGCTAATCCCCATTTCCTGTTCTGATCTCGAGCACGTAATTACGTAGTTTGCGATATGTAGATCGATGATAATTAATGAGGATGAGAATTAATGAGAATGAGAATAAAATGTATGGATTGTAAATGATGAATAAGTGGAGGTTCTTGATGATATGATGAAGAAGATGAGGTGTATTGAGTATGTATAGCTGAGTAGTAGTAGTTGTGGGAATGAGTGGAGGTTTGATGGCTATATATACACATTATTATATACGGAATAATATGGATTTGATTTATGATGACGTGTAAAGAATATATTGATGTATTTATGTATATATGCATGTATATATACATATACACACATATATACTCGGTATAATCCGTATAATATTCTCTCTCAAAGTTAAGTTCATGTTTTCAGTGTGAGATCGATGACATTTGACTACTACTCTCTTCATCCTTTAAAATGATACGGAGTAAATTTGTGCAGAGAAAAAAGAATTAATTGTAATTATAAATTCTTTACTTAAAATGAAAAGTAACAAAGTTAGTGGGACAACCAATAAATGAAATTTGAAAAATGTTAAGAGCATCTTCAATGCTACGATGTGCACGGTGCACATGTGGCATGAGAGATAGACACAAAAAATTGAATTTAAAACATTTTTCTCTCATTCTTTCCACGGTTTTATGTGTTTTTGGTAAATTTTTCTCTGCAATGTCAAACACAATGTCTACACCTAGATATTGTGCTTGACATTGTGAAGAAAAACTTACCAAAATGATATAAGATCCTTCAAATAAGGAGAGAAATATTGTATTTATTGTTTTTTGATTGACCATCACTCATGCTATGTATGCACCGTTCACGTTTTAGCATTGAAGGTGCTCAAAGGAATAATATTTAAGATCATATATCTTTTTAAAATCTAGGAAGTGTAATTCTTTAAACATTGGTATAACACATAAGAAGAGACTAAAAATAAGGTGATGTTGCCAAATTGGAGTATACAATTTCTCTCTAAGTCTCTAACTAGTAAGGATATAACATGACAATATTTTTACAATCACTACTTCTATTGGAGCAAAATATTAGGGGGTGTTTCGATCTGATTTTTAAAACTGCTTTAACTCACTCGGTGAGCAGAAGCCGAAGTTGAAGTGTTCGGGTGAAAGTGCAGAAGTACTTCTGGTGCTCTAATTTACTCCTAGAATCAGAATCGGTTCCAAACACCCACTTAGTATTCCTATTTGGGAAAATAATGCTCCCTCCGCTTCTTTTTGGTTGGTCAAATTTTGACTTTTTAAATCAATGATATGTAGTATCTAACTTTGACTGAATGATCCAAAAAAAACTTTGACTGATTATATATTTATATATAGAAATTGATAATATGAAATTAATATGAAAATTTTATTTTTCTAAAATACTATTATAAAATAGTGTAGAATTATTAAATTTTGCATACATATATTAGTTCAAATAATTGGCCAATGTTTACCATCTTAGACTTGAAAAGTGAAACATGACTAACTAAAATCGGACGGAGGTAGTATTATTCTTACTCCTATTTTCGAACAATTGTTATTAATTAGAATTAGCATTTCAGTAATCTGTACTATAATAAAGTATTCAGAAGTATATATCTCTCCATGTTACAAAATAATACTACTAGACGAGTAGTTTTTATAATTTATGATCAAAATTAGGAGTACTTATGTTTTTATGATCAAAATTGAAAAATATTACCATGTTAAATTAATTGAAAATGATAATGTCAAAATATGTGAGTACTTACTCCTATCTAGGGAAAAATAATAATTATATTTCGGAATTCACAAACATATTTAATTACTTCTATTTAAGACAACTTCTTTCAAATTTATTAAAATATTATTAAAATAAAATAAAATATATGAAGCTAATGGTAGCGGATAGCTAGGTAGGATAGAGTGTGTGTACTGTAATTAGAAAATAAAGATATATAGAGAAAGGAATAAAAAAACAGAAGCATGTGGAGTTGTGGGGAGTGAGTAAGAAACCTGCCTCAATGTGTTGGTATGACGCCAAAGCCATATTTCATCAAGACACAATGGACCCTTCAAGAGTTTTATTGCAATAACTTATTGACTCCCTTTTTACAGGAAAAGGATAATTTCATTTGATACCTTTACTCCAATTCTTTGTCTATATGCAGCTTGAGAAACTTCCTCACATTTTCCCATCCATTATTCACCAGTTTTCTGTCTATCTTGTAAATCATTGGGTATATTCCAAAGTACGTTATGTTTCCATACAACTCTAACTCAGCTAACATGGCTTGTGTTTGTGTAACATGGCCGCAATATATTCACTTCATTTGCAAAAGGGGGATCGGCAATGATATTTTATACCGTATCATATCATTTTTATTCCGTTGCTACGAACTAGACACATCACATATGTATGAATTGTATAGTACGAAGAACTTTGGAAATGATAGTTTGCATTTAGGTGCAATGGTGATCACATATACATTATCCACAAATGTTAATTACTTGACCTCTTGGGTGTTAATGTATATTATGAAAACAAAAAATGGCAATAATTAATAGTGGAGAATTGTAAACTCACTTACTCACTCTCATTATAAATGAAGTGCCAAAGCTATCAGACTAGTAATAAGTGGTAACTACAATTATTACGGAGTTTTTCTATTTTCCAGTATTGGTATTGAGATTTTAGATTTTTTCCTTCAGCTAGTCGCATGGTATATATGTTCCATGTTTTCGTCCACCCAATTTTTCTCAATGGGTGTCATTTTATCTTCTTTTACCCGGCAAAAATGTAGCTTTTTAGAGCCTCAATTTCACAAATATTGTTATCGCAATATCTCGTACCGTTGTTGATGAATGTTTTCACTGGCGGAGCCTTTTCTCAATGGGTGTCATGTTTTTACCAAGAACATATCCTCTCAACATTTCCATTTATTAAAATTCAAGTGTAATAGTGAAAGATTGTGGGTTATTGTGTGACTCTCTGAACTCTATCTTCCAAAAAATCACCAGAAGTTAGCTGAAAAGTCATCTAATTTGTAGTTGTGGTCATTGTACGTGACATACACTACAAAAAAACAGGGCTGTAGTTACGGACCGTAGTGTTAAAAATCCGTGATTAAACGGATTAGTCACGGATTTTGTCACGGACAAAATCCGTGACTAAACGGGTGTGACTAAATTTAGTCACGGACCGGTATCCGTGACAACGTGAATGGTTCTTCTCAAACCTTCCAAAAGGAGCAAATCCATTTGAACACAATCCCAGTCGCACATTTCGTGGCTCCGTTGCAAACTGAGGATGACAACGGTCGAAGTGTCTCCAGGCTTCATAGTCCGAAGGGTGAGACATCATACCCTCTCTGGTTTTGTGCTCAACATGACATGTCATGTGTTTCGCAGTAGCAATCAAAGCATACATCATCTTCAGTCGTGGAGCAATTGGGAGATAAAATAGTTTAGATAATGCAGACCTATATCGCGGTTTATTTCGTCTTTGAGGAACATGTTTGTATCTGTCTCCACCACAGAACTTGCAGATTTCAAGTGCCTCATCATCCTTCCAGAACAACATACATCCTTGTGGGCACGCATCAATTTCTATACAAGGAAGCCCCAACTTAGATATTAATTGGTTCATGTGGTAATATGAATCACGGAGGTTATGATCACGCGGTAGCATTCCTCCTACTGACTGCACACTCTAGACATGCAAGTTTCAGGGAGACTGTATTTAGCTTTTATGTTCATAAACTCTGAAACGAAGGATAGCTTAGAGCCTGAGAGTATCCCTCACAATCAGCATACAGAGGTTGATCGGCATCTTTTAAAACATCTTGAAATCTCTCAGCTAAACCTTCATCCACATCAGGTTGATAAAATATCAGATTTTCATCCGCATCTGGTTGATACGAGGTCGAGGCTTCAGGAGGATCGTTAAATGGTTGTGGGGGGTTGAACTGAGACATCGATACACCGTATGCATCATATATCATTCTTTGCTCCCACGTCATTTGAGCATAGTCTCTCCACCCACTCATCTCGTTAGGGACATTACGAGACGAACCTACTGTTTGTGGTAAAAGAGATGGATCCAAAGGTTTGCCATGACAAGTCCAATTATAATAATTGGGAACGAAACCTGATTCGTACAAATCCCACACAACCGCGTCTTGGTCTTTAAATTTGAGATTTTTACACTTTGAACATGGACACATGATTTTATCACCATCCATATATATAATCCGGGTTATCACCATCCATATATATAATCCGGGTGTTCAAGTGCAAATTTCACAAACTCCCCAATTCCATCAAGAAAATTTGTTTTCATTCCGTACAATACTGTATGTTATCATACATCCAACTTCTATTTTGCCTATACATTATGCCTGAATATTATAATAAAAATATATATTGGTTAAAAACTTTAAATTATAAACATTACCAACAATTTGTTATGTTAAATATTTTCACTAATTCATACGTAGTATGTAGGAGCATTAATATATTCAATTTCAATAAAGTTCACTACAATTAAATAACGTTCAATTAATATTATTAATTAACTAGCTAGAACTAATACGTTAATGACATTAATCATTTAAATTATTAACTAATAACCAATATTAGGATTTTAACACTAAATACACTAAATTATTACGTTAATGACATGAATTCATAAACATTAACAATAATTTGTTAGGTTTAGGAACATTTATATATTAAATATAAATGTTTAGGAACATTTATATATTAAATTGAACTAAAATTCGCTAAAATTAACTAACGTCCAATTAATATTATTAAACTACAAACAATATGTTAATGGCATTAATTCACAATACTAAAATTATCAAAATCTAATTAATAATACACAATAAACAATTCACTAAATTAAATGAAATTCACATAATTCACAATAATAATTCACACTAAAGTAATGTTTCAATCCTAACTTAAACCATTACAAATCCTAAATTAGGCATTAACAATAATTGCTAATAAACAAATCTAAAAATTTGAGCATATATATATATATATATATATATATATATATATATATATATATATAACCATTTGAATTAACTAATACTTAAATTTAACTAATATTATCAAAAATTTAACTAATTTACCTAATTTTAACTAAATACAACTTAATTAACACTACGTTTAAATTAAACCTACGTTTAACTAATTTTAACTAATTTATTTCGTTAATTAATTAAAAACCTTTTTTTAAACCCATTTCAATTAACTAATATTTAAATTTAACTAATATTATCAAAATTTTAACTAATTTAGCTAATTAATTTAACTTAATGCATCACTACGTTTAAACCTACGTTTATCTAACTAATTTTAACTAATTTTAACTAAATTATTTTATAAACCTAAAAATTTAACTAATTGTATGACATCACTACGTTTTTAGTTAAATATATTGTTAATTAATTAACAACCTCACTAATTTAATAGTTTTAATTATTTAAAATGAACCAACTAATTCTTAGTAAAAAAACATAATTCAAATGACATACCTTATCTGCATAAACAGAGAAAATGACATAAGATAGATTACATCCTTCAATCTTTCAAACAAACATTGTATTATTGTGGATATGTTGAATGAATTATGAATCTGCTCATGCATATATAAAAAAAACTAGTCACGGATGTTGTCACGGATTTGTCCGTGACAAAACTAATCCGTACAAATTACCGGTACAACTTTAATTTTGAGCGTTGAAAAATTATTATTTTTGTTTAGTCACGGACGTAGTCACGGATTGGTCCGTGACTAAGTCCCGGAATAATAAAAAAAATTGCGCCGGAACCAAAATTGGGTTGACCGGAATCCTTTTGTCGCGGATATAATTCGTGACAAAGTTTAGTCACGAACTTTGTCATGGACAAATCCGTGACTATTTTTTTAAAAAAAAAAAATTGTGACAAGTCCGTGACAAACTAGTCACGGCCAAAACCCGTGACTAAAATCCGTGACTAAATGCGTGTTTGTTTGTAGTGATATGCATGTAGAGCCATCAAGATGGGCCGAAATCCGTCGGTTGACCAATTTCAACCCATTTATTAGTGGATTGGTGTTATCATTTTCAGACCTGATTAATTTGTAGGTTGCATGGGCTAATCCATGTGGGTTGCGGTTGAAGTGGGTTGGCCCATAGGCCAAAGTACAAAATATATAGTTTTAACTTTCATTACCTTCGATATGGTTCCGTTACTACCAAAATTATTACATTTACAATTATACACTAAAAATTTTACAACCATTGCATGCAAAATAATTATTATTTCTATATTAACTACTCATATAAGTTGTTCAAACATATATTATTATGTAAAGTGGAATATAAATATAAGAAAATAGTAGTCAAGATTGATAACATTTAGTTAAAGGATTTAAGTAGATTTTTAGTTTTGTACAATGAGTATTTTTGCTCAATACGTACCCTCTTATAGTTTTTAAATTTTGGTATAATAACTAGTACTCTCTCCGTCCCAAAAAAACTTCCCACATTGACTTGGCACACATATTAAGGAAGTGAAAATAAAGTGGAAATGTAAAGTTGTAATTGTGCAAGAAAAAAAGTGAAATGAACGTGAGCCACACAAATTTTCAAAAAATGGTAAGTGAGAAAAAAAATGGAACGACCCAAAAAGGAAAGTTGGAAGAATTTTATGGGATGAGAGGAGTATTTAATACGGAGTATTATCATCTAATATAATTAAACTTAACAAGTACGGGTTAGTTAGTTACTCCGTATATTTTAGTGAGAAATTTTGATGAAAGAAATATTTTATAAATTACTTAAAGTAGTACTTACAGACTTTTCCCTGATATAATTATTTGATTTCAGATTTGTTTATGCATGACTTTAAAGTTAACTAATGATAAAGTTCTAAATCATTCCGAATTGCGGATTTTAATGTCAATGATAAAGTTAAATCATCTCGTGAATAGATAACCAGTTTTAGTAATTAAAATTTATATATTTCTAACTACATTGAAAGTTTCATTTGCAAAATCTAAATTAGAATATAATAAAAATTAATATGCTAAATAAGTAGATAAAGTGAAACTATGTTAACTAAGAAAAGTTGAAGTATATTGTCAACTCATTTTTAGACGGCTGGAGGAGTACATGAAAGTTAAAGAATAGTTGGAGTCTTTTATTTGCTTAGATCATTCCAATCGTGTCTTTGTAATATAGAGCTCTAAAAGAAGAGGGGATCTAATCTAGGGTAGTGTCCTTCAGTCCTAAACTGCATGAATATTGAGTGTGCCATATATATAATGTTTACACAAGGGCACCCGTCCCAACTCGAGGTGGTTCATTCAAAAAGGCAGGCAAGCAAGGATGGAATTGTCCATTTACAAACACAAAAACATAGTGAAGGGTGACATTTAAGTAAGGGGGCACAAGTTTAAGGTGACCTTGTGGTCCTTTAGGGCCTGTATGGTTGGGGCATCTCGGAGGGGAGGGAAGGGGAGGATTGATTTTTTATTTTATTAATTTATCTGAATTTTTTAGTTTTTAACTTCAAATAACTATATAATTGGTTAAACTATGTATTTTTATATACTTTTTTGTCTTCACTTTATTTGAATTTTTTTAAATGAAAAAAATATTTTAAATTTAAATATGACTCCTCCCGTTCCCTTCCTTCCGAAATCCCCCAACCATACTGGCCCTTATCCATCGATCCAATTCCAGGACCCAAAATTGAAAGATGGTTCCCTTTACATTTTTCTGCTAATAAATAGAAGGGCTGGTACGAATCTGTCCGGCTAACCTACATTCAAGGTGCTGGGAGGACGAAACATTATTGCTAGCGACCACAGAGTTATTTAAGAGCCTCGTTTACCTGTCATCTACTGGTACGGTATTTCCTTAGCTTTCCCATTTTAACATCCCAAGTCCTAACGGTGGGCCAGATTTTAGCATTTGGGCTGAAAGTTAAACCTCACTTTGGAGATAAAAGACACAGCATTTAAATAAGGCTCGTTTGGTACAATATACGGAGTGGGGTGGGGGGGGGGGGTTGTTTACTTGAGAATGGGGGGGGGGGGGTTGTTTATGCTTTTCTATTTGGCTCATGAGAGAAATTGATGCAATTTTTTTTATGTATATAAGGATGTTTTAATTGAACTAAAATTTTCTCTTTTGGTCTGCTTTATTTAAGTTTAGTCTGGAAGATGTATGGTCTATGTGTATTAAACTGTTAAAATTTGATTTGGTATGTTTAAATCTGATCTAGTATGGTTTGATTTGGTTTGAGATTAAAACTAATCAAGTAAAATATCCTAATTACAAAGGTTTTTCGTTCGAACTTGTTTTAATCACATCCTAGACCAAACCAAATGAGACTTAAACGTACCAGATTAAATCAAAATTAAACAGAGTAGATCATAACAAACTTAGATATTATTTTGTAGTGAAATATCCATATCAAGCTTTTATCAAACTAGACCAAACAAGACTTATATATATATATATATATATATATATATATATATACATACTCCCTCCGTTCTTTTTTAGTTGCAGCACTTTCCTTTTTGGGAAGTTTCGAAATAATTGCAACACTACTCTTTTAGGTAAAAAGGAATACCTACAATGACTTTAATATCCCTACTTAAAACTCATTTGTTTCTCTTTCTCCTACCTAATTCGCACATGTCATCTTTAGGGAGTGTTTGCGATTGCTTTTGCTTTTTAAAAGTGATTTTTTTAAGAGATTATTGGAAAAGTGATTTGTAGTAAAAGTTGGTAGTGTTTGAGAATAGAAGTGATTATGGTAAAAAGGAAAAAAGTTGAAGTGTTTGATAAAAAAGTGATTTTTGATGTAAAATTTATTAAAGTACATAACTACCCCTATCTTAAAGTAAATGCAAGCCATTATGTCTTGAAACCTATTTCCAGACTTCACCCACCGAGATCGTGTTCTTCTTTCGTGTTCTTCCAGTGACTTGGTAGACAAAGAGAAATATCAATTAGATACTGGACTTGATGAGCTTGAAAAGCAATTTATTTTTGGAGGAGCCTGTAAAATTTGTTTTTGGAATTTAAAATGCCTCTGGTTCCAAGTTGTATCCCCATGTATATATAATGGAGTACAGTAATTACAATCTGTAAGTATGTATGTAAAAATTCACATCTATAGAAAAATCAGATCACAAGCTTGCTCAGGAGGGATTATTAGATGGCGGAACTCCGACAAATTTTTGTAGACGGCGTTCTTCTTCCCCCTTCCCCGGCGCTTCATCCTCTCCCCATCCCTATCTTATTTTCGTTGTTTTATTTTTTTCATTTTGATTGGGGCTCATTTTTGGGCCATTGATAATATATATAGAGGAGGAAAGGGAGTCGGTGACCGACGCACCGTAGAAGAAAGAAGAAAATGGTGAACTGATGCACCGCAGAAGGTACGAGAGAGAAGGGGGCATTTTGGGTGTATGTGAAGAAATTGGCCCATACAATTCTCCTCAAACTTCATAATATTTACGTAAGAACCTAGAAGCAGTTAGAAGCAGCCCCATACCAGCTTCCAACTTTTGGCTTTAAAGTGCTTTTTTTAAGTAGAAGTTGGTGTTTGAAAACACTGATTTCAACTTTTTTTAAGCCAAAAGCTAAAAAGTGCTTTTTTTAATCTCACGCAAACACTCCCTTAATCTACCCTATCCCACTTTACATTCTCTTTCCTAATCTTCACGGGCATCAACTCTTTTCCCATCTATCTTCTTCCCCATTCTATCTTCTTCTTACCACGTTTTTCGCCTTGATTTTTTTCCCGGCGATATGGAGATGAAGAAAATTAAATCTGCAAACAGATGGTGAACAGTAAAACTGCTCTTGGGTAGATGCTACTGAAGATACCAGTGGTTTCAGGCTTCCCGGTGACCACGTCCTCCGGCGAAGGGTTGGGTAGATGTGACCGAAGATGGTGCACGCCAAACTGCTCTTGGAATCCAGAAACAATCGTTTGCTTTAAATCAATAATCGGAAATCGTCTTTTCCATGAACAGTAAACTTCACAACTCCTGAACTCGTTTTTGGAGTTTCTGGGCTCTAAACATCCTTCAACCTTGAAATCCGCGGATGGTTCCGGCGGAAAAGATTCACGAGAACCTGGTCGGTTCCGGGGAGAGCGGCTCTCAACGCGTGAAAAATAGGATTCTTGTTTGTACTTGTTCTATTATTACTCCGCATCCGACATTTCAGCTTTATTCAACTCACAAGGAGAAAATAGGAAATTCACAAATTTCTTAATTTGTGTGCCCACTCTCTATGTTGCATTTAAATAAAAACGGAGGATAGTATATACGGAGTAATATACCAAATTAGAAAATCTAAGTCAATGTGAAAACACCCTACAAACGTATTCATGAGTTTTGGTTTTTCTTTTGATTTTCTTTTGTGTTGTATTAAAGATAAACATCAAAAATCAATCCAACCAAATGATCGAGTCATAGATGAAATCGGAGTTGATCGGACTCATTGAATTAACCCAGTCTATATTGGGTTAGCCCGAACAACGTGGGTGATGGAATAAAATTTGAAATATAGATACACTTAGGGCTGGATTCGGGTCGGGACCCAAACCAAAAGTGCAAAAATCGAAATCGAACCAACATTTCGGTTCTCTTAAAAATGAAATCCGAGCCCAAACAAAAAAATAGATTAGGACCCGATTGTTTTGGAAAACCAATTTTTCGGTTAGGTATGTGGTAAAAAACTGAAATTTTGAACTAAAATAAAATTCATAATTTAATAATGGATCATCCCAAATAAGCATGCATTACAAAAATGAAAAAACTATATACAATAAAAAACAATCACAAGTTAAAGTTGTTTGTAAATGAAATTAGAAACATGTAGTTCTAAAAAACAGTCATGAAAATTAAGAAGTATACTAAATATCTTCGGGTCACCGCCACATCACCCGATCAGATGTCAACCGTGCATCCCACGTGACAATTTAAGGGATCAAATAGGCCCTTGAACCCGACAGAGTTGTTTAATTTGCCCCCTCAACTGTTAAAAAGTGTAAGAATTGAAAAAAATTAAAAAATTAAAAAATAGAAATACATACTCCCTCCGTCCCACTGGACTTTGCCAACTTTCCCTTTTTGTTTGTCTCAAAAAACTTTGCCACTTTCCCTTAAAAGCAATGAATTTGTGGCTCTGTTCATTTCTCTCTCCTCTGCACAAACCTCAACCACACAGTTTTTAGGGAGTGTTTGCAATTGCTTCAACTTTAAAAAAGTGATTTTTTAAACTGATTTTGGGAAAAAGTGATTAATAGTAAAAGTTGGTAGCGTTTGAGAAAAAAGTGATTCTGGAAAAGTAAAAGTTGGTAGTGTTTGGTAAAATAAGTACTTTTTGTGTAATAGAAAAAGTGAGAAGCAGTTTAAAGCACCCGTCTACCTGCTTCCAGCTTTTAGCTTTTAAGTGATTAATTTAAGCAGAAACTGTCATTTAAAAACACTCTTTTCAACTTTTTTTAAGCCAAAAGCTGAAAAGTGCTTTTTTAAGCAAACCCAAACACTCCCTTACTATTCTAATTTCCCACCAAACATCAATTTCGCAAAGTTGAGTGGGACGGAGGTAATATATAAAATAAGATACAAATACAAAGTACAAAATATCGACATCAATTAAAAAAATATAATAAGCATATATTTATACTTGCGGTAAATTCATAAAAAATAAACTAAAATCAATTCATTAAAACTATTTTATATTTTAAATCGATTAAAAAACAATACATGTTTTTACAAATTAAAACATACTTCAGGTTTTATAGTTTACAATTTATATTATGTTTATATTTTACACTTTTATTTTTCAACATATGATATTTTTTAATATTTTTAATATTTGTTTTATTTATATGTAAAATTACACACACGTGCATATATGTATATATACTTCAATTCATATTATTTTATTCTAGAATTACATACTATACTTCATAATAATTTATATACACCATAAAAGAAATTTATACTATACAAAATCTATATTATGAAAATAGTTATTACATTTTTATATTATGTATTTAAAAATAATGTATTTTTCTTAATATATATATATATATATATATATATTTAATTTACCTCAAAATATAAATATATTCTTATTATATTATAAATAGATGTCTATATTTTATATTATGAACTTGTATATTTCTTTATATTTTTATTTTCTATTTTTTAATTTCTTATTTTTAATAGCAATTGTGACACTTTTTAATGGTTGTGGGTGAATTGAACAACTCTATCGGGTTCAGGGGCCTAGTTGACCCCCAATTGCCACGGGGGATGCACATTTGGCATTTGACCAAGTGACGTGGCAGTGATTGGACTTCTACTTGCAAAAAATGATATTTAAACTTTTTGTCCGAGTCCAGAAGGTGAATTGGAGCTTTTTATGTTTCAGGAGCGAATTGAGCATTCTGGACGGGTGCATGCGCCTATTTGACCCCTTTGGCCAAGTTATAATGAAAACTAAAGAGATACAGAGTAAAAGATAAAACTAAAACTAAAGAAAACTTCGTAGATAAAAGATAATTATAGATAATTAACATGCAGTTCAAAACGAAGCTTGATCCTTTATTGTCTAAAGAACATTATGAGGTTGATTGAATTACACTTTAAAAAAGTTTGTCTTTACAGAATGAGATGCATGAATCTAAACAGGACCAGGGTTTTTCCCTTTATTCCGTGAGTGAGACACGCTTGATTAACCTGGTCGTGAGGCCAGCAATTTTCATTAGAAAGCCAGCAATTTAGATAACATAGTGCGCTAAATCTTAAAGTAAAAGGGGGGATGCAACCAGAAAAAGAAAAACAACACGTCCTATGAAGAGGGAGAGCGAAAAATAAGATAAACATAACAGCTAACGGAAAGAAAAAGAGAAAAAAGAAAAAGAACAATTGTAGAAAAGGAAACGAGAAACCACTTGGAAAGCTTTGACGATCCAAGGTTTTAAATTGTGATTGCAGTTACTGGGGTCGGTGCGATACATATTGCGATCGATGAAGTCTGAATTAATTTTTCGTTCAAACAGAATAAGAAAAAAAGTAGATTAGTGTTTTGGTCCGAATGCGACCAAATGTGGTCCCATTGCGGTTTTTGGATCGTTCCCGTGAATTCGAATTTCACTGCCATTGCAGCTCGATGCAGTTGTGATTTTGCCTGCAATCGCAATATTGTGATTTTTATTTTATGATCATGATTGTCTACTTCTTTCAATAGAAACAAATTTAAAAAATGAATTTATTTTAATTATTTCTATTTTGTAGTTCTATGTATACACTTATTGTTGGAAAAAATGTGTTAAAATTGCATTAAATGCTCATTTTGGGGCAATTTTTTGAGTGGGGTCCACTTCCGATTTGGGTCGGGTCAAAGTGATTTCAGATTGTCCTTGATTAGGGCTACAATTCGATATATGGTACGCTCAAAATGGATAACGGGTGAATGAGAAATTGATTCTCGAAGTTTACTCGTTGAAATGGAGAAAAACTAAGAAAATGTGGGTTTCTGGTGTGGTTTTTTCCCACACGGCAAAACCCAAGGGAATTTGAACCCTAAATAAAGGGAAACCCCCCTTAAGGAGTTAAGATTCCTTAGGGTAAAGGCTCTCTCCACGCGCGCAGGGGGGGTGCGAATCAAATCCTGAAACCGGAGAACAAAAAGCGCGACTTGCGTGCGCGGGCGACCTGCGGACACAAATACCGTCCGAAAATCCTATCTTCTTGGCTGGAATCAATGCCCAACGTTTAGAACATTGATGTCCAACCTTCACAGCCATTGACACACCAAAATCCACCCCTATAAATTGGCTAGCAGGTGCTTTGCAACATACACGAATTCATACACTCCATGCACGTTTTGCACCTCTGAAAAATACCTCTAGCTTCTGAAAACATTCCTTAGTGTTCATACTATTGTTCTCGTTCGTTGGAAATATTCGGTTGAGTGCTCAACGAATATCTCGTAGTCATCGTATCCTGGGAAACGGTCGTTGCAACGCTCCTAGCACCCCGAGAGGCAATGAATACGTTTTAAGGAAATCGTGCGTAGCACGAGCTTTGGCTTTTTCTACTTCATCTATTTTCTGTTTCCGTTTAGTCATTTTATTTAATTAATTTTTATTAATTAATTTTCTTTGTTTTTCGAAACACACCCAACAAACTTAAAATGTATTCGGTGATTTTTCTACTACGGTAAACAATCTTAATCTTATAGTTTGTCACCTTGGTGAACAAACTTGTTGTTTGTGTTTTTGAAGAACGTAGGAAACGGAAAATGACTTCTTAAGAAAACGAAAATGTTGTTGGGCGGAATGTTTTGAACGATAATCACTCTGAAAGCGGAGCTCCAGTAAACAATAGTTCACAACGCGGAGTATCTGCTTTGGCCAACCAAAGGGCTATCCCTATGGTGACCGTACCAAGCAACTCAGTGGAGAAACCCGAAAAATTTAATGGGTTAAACTTCAAGAGGTGGCAGCAAAAGATGCTATTTTATCTCACTACTCTCGGTCTTGCGAGGTTCTTGACCGAGGACGCTCCGGTTGTAACAAGGGGTGAGGTGGATGCGCAATCTTTCAACGCGGTTGAGGCATGGAAGCTGTTGGGTTAAGGGCCCAAGCCGAGGTCCGGCCCACTAACCCATTTTGGCCAGACGAACGTCCAGTTAGAACACTAGGCCAGCCCACAGGCCCATGTTCCTTGAGGATGGACGAACGTCTGGTGTCGGGGGACTCAGGCCCAGCAGCTCATCCCGACGAACGTCTATGCAGGGACAAGGAGCAGAACCACGGGCCACCAGGGAATGGCGACGAACGTCCCCAGAGCAAGCCTGTAGTCATCGGAGAAAACCCAGTCCGCATAGTGAGTATCTATCAAGGCCAGGAGACGAACAGCCGATATCTCTCAAGGGTCACTTGGAGCAATCCAACTCACTTCCCGGGTGGACGAACGTCCCCACTGATCCGGCGGGAAACCTAGATTCTGGCGGGAAGTGCATTTAATGCTAAAGATTTGGTAGTTGGGACACCAGCGGTCCACAGGCTGCCACGTCACTACAGCCACCTGCCCATTGGCGGGTATAAATAGAAGCATTTATTTCATTGTAAAGGGTTGGCAACTTTCTATTCTTAGCATACTAGTTTCAGGATTCTTACTCGCAGCATTTCTAACTGCCTTGTAAGACGAACGGCCGACGTGCCCCTTTTAGCAAGTAGATTGTACTTAGGGGAGTTATTACGAAGTTAATAATACCTATTTACATTGCCTGCTATTACTCTTGTTTCCTGATTCATCTAATAGTTGTTGGGCTAGATAACCATACACTCACTCCACTCGAAATCTTTGGGCTTACGTGTTGGGTCCAAGGGTTGAAGGAATAAACCTCAACACTGGCGCCGTCTGTGGGAAACTGAGCAAAAAGTTTCCAGAAACTCTCCCAAACAGCTACTAAGTCTACCTACAGCAAACACGATGTCAGGAAGCAACAACCAGCGTGATCTCTCCGAGCGTCTGGAATCGAGCCGCCGGAATCGCGGCCAGAACTCGGAACTATCCGCAACAATATGGACTTCAGGGGGAAACGGGGGTATCACTGACCTCATTCCCCTGGAGGCCAGGCAGGATCCCCGTCTCATGCGTGAACTCGCAGACACCATGCGTCGCCTGGCGGACGAGCGGGAGGCCCGAGATCGGGTGTACTCGGCAAGCACCCAGCGAACGCCCCTCTCTCCCATACGCCGCATGCAGTCGTATGATGATACGACGGGATCCAGTGACCACCGGCCCTCAGTCCACGAGCGGCTAGGTGGGGGTTCAGGCTCCCGTGAGACGGGAGGGCGGACCAGGATTAGCATCGCTGCATCTAGGGCTCTCACACCATCAGTTCCTCGCCAGATTCCGCGGGGAGACGAGACCCCAAGGGTCAACACCGTTGGACGACGTTTCCAACGGCGAGGTGCGCAGATCTTCAGGCGGCCGCACGATGTTGTGGCCGCTCAGCGGAACGCCACCCTCGAAGCCGCGCCCCCTGTGTCCCCCGGAAGGGCCGCACAGGACGCACGGCTGGAAGCCATGGAGAGGCAGATAGCCGAGATGAATAGCCGGGCGGACGTCGGCTCGGCCACGCCCTCCTTCTCTCTCACATCACCTTTTACTCCACGGGTGATGAGCGTCGAGATTCCCCGGGATTGCAGACCCCCGGGGAACTTGGTGTATAATGGGGCTGGTGATCCTAAGGCCCATCTGATAAGTTACCAAGGGAACCTGTCCATGCTGGGAGCATCGGACGAGGCCATCTGCAGATTGTTCTTCAGCACCCTCAGGGGGCCAGCTCAGGAATGGTTCGGCCAGTTGAGGCCAGGCACCATTGATTCATACGAACAACTTTCCCGGCAGTTCATGGCGCAGTTTGCTGTCAGTACTACCCCCAGGAAGGACGTCACGGCTCTCGCCCACATCAAGCAAGGGCGGGACGAACCG
The DNA here is from genome assembly GCA_945859915.1 of Cuscuta epithymum. NCBI lineage: Eukaryota > Viridiplantae > Streptophyta > Magnoliopsida > Solanales > Convolvulaceae > Cuscuta > Cuscuta epithymum. The sequence goes on along the minus strand of CAMAPF010001001.1, from coordinate 5,602,500 downwards.
TTGGCTAGGTTCCTGGTAAGGTGGAGGGACGAGGTCCTGCAGGTTGACGATCTGGACGAACGTCTGGCCACCAATATGTTCACCAGTGCGCTGGCCACAGGGGATCTGTACCGGGACCTGAGGAGGAATCCCGGCACCAGCTACACCGAGGTGTTGGCTCGGGCACAAAAATATGCCTCCATTGAGGAGGAGATCAGGCAGCGGGACGGAGTTCCCGCAGCCCAGCCTAGGAAGTTGGCAGACAGGCTCGGACCTAAACCGGGACCCGGACCCTCACCCCCAAACAAAAAGAAAAGGATGGACGGAGCAATGATTCCGTGGAAGGCCCCCTCCGGAGACAGCCAGACGCGGCCGGACGATCGCTACATTCCATTGGCCTATCCAGTGAGCCAGATCTTCGAGGCCATCAAGGACAAGGGCCTCCTGGCGGAACCTCAGGATATGAAGAAGTATATGGGGCTTGACCAATCGGCTTACTGTGAGTACCATCAAAGGATCGGCCACCTGACGGACAATTGCAGCCAATTGAAGAAGGCAATCGACGAGCTGATCCGTCAGGGGTACTTGGGCGAATTCACCCAGCTGTTGAACAAAAACAGCCAGCAGAAGCCGACCCCAAGGCACAAGACATGGCGCCGCGACGACCGGCGCGAGGCAGAACCTCAGGGCGTGGATTATCGGAGTGCAGATAAACGTCCGGAGGGATCCCTCGGCCCAAAGGGCAAGAAGAAGAAGTTGGAGATCAAGGTGATCTTCGGGGGCGCTGAGACAGGGGATACACCCGTCGAACGGAAAAAATTTGAGAGATCACTCTATGTGGGTTCCGTATCAGCACCCCCCACCAAGCGCAACAAAATCGAGGCAATTACCTTCGGCCCCGCTGATCTGCCAATGTCACCAGCGCCGCACAGGGACGAGCTGGTGATCAGCATGGACGTGAACGATGCCATCGTCCGCCGCGTCCTTGTTGACACCGGGAGCAGTGTGAACGTCCTCTACTGGGAGGCTTTCGAAGGGATGAAGCTCAGGAAGGACATGCTGCACCCCCTACGCACCCCGCTGTCCGGTTTCACCGGGGATTGCATTGATGCCGAGGGCACCATCGTCTTGCCAGTAGAAATCGGCGATGGTCCTCACACGGCCCGAATCAGCATGACGTTCGTCGTGGTCCGCCTAAAATGCGCCCACAATGCCATTTTGGGCCGACCCGGCTTGGAAGACTTGGAGGCCATATGCTCCGTACGGCACTCATGCATCAAATTCCCCACCAACACTGGAGTGGGAGTGGCACGTACGGACCCGCATATGGCCAGGGCCTGCTACACGAAGGCGATGGAGAAGCTCAACGAGCGGGAGGCTCGGGTCAACAGCATTTCCGAGAAGGCCAAACAGGCCGACTTGGACGCTCATCTGGAACCAGCAACTCTGCTGGAGGAAATCGAGCTCGACGACCCGACGGACAGGAAGGTGTCCATCGGTGCAGATCTAGAGCCGGAAATCAGGACGGGGGTCATAGCCGTCCTGCGGAGGTTCCAAATCTTGTTCGCCAGAGGGCCGGAGGACATGCCGGGCATCGACCCCAACCTCATATGCCACAGACTCGCCGTGCGGCCGGACGCCAAGCCTGTACAGCAAAAGAAAAGGTACATGGCGGCCGACCGACGCGATTTCATCAGGAAGGAGACGGCAACTCTCCTCAGCATTAAACACATCCGGCCGGTCATCCACGTGGAGTGGCTGGCCAACGTGGTACTAGCCCCGAAGGGCGACACTTGGCGGATGTGCGTCGATTACTCGGACCTGAACAAAGCTTGTCCGATGGATCCTTACCCTGTTCCGAGGATCGACTTGCTGGTGGATGAGACGGCAGGCTGCGAGCTGCTCAGTTTCATGGACGCATTCAGGGGCTACCATCAAGTGTTCATGCACCCCGATGATGCCGAGAAAACGGCGTTCGTCACGGCGGACGGCGTGTATTGCTACATCGTCATGCCGTTCGGCCTGAGGAACGCCATGGCTACTTTTCAAAGGATGATTGGGATGTTGTTCAAAGACGTACTTGGGAAGACAATGGAAGCTTACGTGGATGACATCCTGATCAAGAGCAAGAGAAAGGAGGACCATGTCCAGGACATGGAGAGGGTCTTCGGCATCATGGAGAAGGCCAACATGAGGCTCAATCCGAAGAAATGTGCCTTCGCCGTCCGGGGCGGCAAGTTCCTCGGCTACATGATGAGCGAGCGGGGGATCGAGCCTAACCCGGAGAAAGTGAAGGCAATTATGGACATGGAGGCCCCGAAGAACCTAAAGGATGTGCAGCGACTCACCGGGCGCCTGGCGGCCCTGAGCAGATTCTTGTCCAAACTGGCTGATAAGGCGATTCCTTTTTTCCAGATCATGAAGAAGGCCAATCCCTTTGAATGGACCCCGGAGTGTCAGGCTGCCTTCGAAGATTTCAAGGTGTATCTCTCCTCCCCGCTCGTCCTCACCAAAGCGGATCCCGGGGAGAGATTGTACATGTATCTGGCAGTGGCCGACCTGGCTGTAAGTGCCGTGCTGCTGAAGGAATCTGAAGGCGTTCAGCGGCCGATATACTTTGTGAGTAAGGCGCTGAACGGCCCCGAGGCGAGATACACACTGATGGAGAAGACGATCCTCGCCTTGATTGCATCCATCAAGCGCCTGGCGCCATATTTTCAAGCACACCCGGTGACCGTCTACACAACGCAACCCCTCGCCACCATCCTCAGAAATCCAATGGCGAGCGGGAGGATAACCAAATGGTCCCTGATGATCGGCCAGTATGACGTGGACTTCAAACCAAGGCCGACGATCAAGGGACAGGCGCTGGCGGACTTCATTGCAGAATGCACCGCGCGCATCGAGGACGAAACCCATGACAGCAACGACTTCGATAATTGGTGGGAGATGTACACCGATGGGGCCTCGAGTGCGCGGGGCTGTGGCGGGGGAGCGGTGATCACTTCCCCCGAGGGTTTCAAGGCCTATTACTCTATGAAATTCGAGTTCAAGGTCACCAACAACGAGGCTGAATACGAGGCGCTTATCGCAGGACTGAAATGCGCGAAAGCCCTCGGAGCGGCTCGTCTGAAGGTGAGAATGGACAGCCAACTGGTAGTAACCCAGATGAACGGCACCGCAGAAACCAGGGAAGAGAGAATGAAGGTCTACAAAGAGCTGGCGGAGGAACAGACCGCACAATTTGAGCAGGTGGTGCTTGAGCAGGTATCGCGGGTGGAGAATGCGGAGGCGGACATACTGTCGAAACTAAGCAACCCCCCAACCGATGATCCGGCATCCAGCATCCCCCGACACATCAGAGGCTTCGTTAGGCAGGAGGTATTCCTAGCACCGGCGACGGACGTCATCCAGGTGGAGGTTATCTCCGTTGCCGAACCTAACTGGGCAAAGGAGATAGCAGATTATCTCAGAGATGGAACACTCCCTGAGCCCGAAGGGGATGGCAGCACAGGAAGAGCCGCATGGATAAAGAGGCGTGCCCCAAACTTTGAACTTATTGACGGGCAGCTCTACAAAAAGACGTTCGGCGGACCCTACCTCAGGTGCCTCCCGCCGAGCCTGGCGGCAGCGGTGATCGAGGAAATACATGAAGGGATCTGCTCCAGCCACCAGGGCCCCCGGACCTTGGCTAGAAAAATCATCCTGCAGGGCTATTACTGGCCGACCATACAGCAAGATTGCTTCAACCACACTCGGAAGTGCGCAGTATGCCAACAGTATGCACCTGTCCCTGGCCGCCCAGCGAGTTTCTACACCCCGATGACCATCGCACTACCTTTTGCTAGATGGGGCATAGACCTGCTGGGACCTCTGCCCACGGCTGCTGGGGGAAGGAAATTCGTCATCGTGGCGGTTGATTATTTCACGAAGTGGGTCGAGGCCGAACCATTGGCCTCCATCACTGAGTTCCAGTGCCAGAAGTTCGTCTGGCAGAGCATCATTTGCCGTTTCGGGATCCCAGAGCAGATCATCACCGACAACGGCCGGCAGTTCGTCGGCAGAGGCTTTGAGGCATACTTGGCAAAGTGGGGCATCAGGCACTCTAAGGCCTCGGTGGCTTACCCGCAAGCCAACGGCCAAGTGGAGAACATGAACCGGACCATCATGGACGGGATCAAGAAGAAGTTGGAAGACTACACCTCCACCTGGCCGGAGCAGCTGAATTATGTTTTGTGGACGTACAGGACGACGCCAAGAACGGCGACTGGGGAAACCCCTTTTGCCTTGGCTTACGGATTCCAAGCTAAGGTGCCGACGGAGGTGTTGGTACCTACACATCGCACCAAGCACTTCCAGCCGGAGGACAACGAGACCAACCTACGGGCGGAGCTCCATTTCATTGAGGAACGGAGGGACCTAGCGGCTCGTCGCATGGAAGAGTATCACAGGGCCACCCAGAGATACTTCAACAAGGCCGTGAAATTCCGCGAAATAGAGGCCGGGGACCTCGTACTCAGGAAAAGAGAGAAGAGCAAGCCGCTCGAAGGCGGCAAGATGGCGAGGAACTGGGAAGGACCTTACCGGGTCATCAGAAGATACAACCAGGGGACGTTCCTCCTCCATACCCTGGAGGGGAACCATGCCGGGATGTGGAACGTAGAACACCTGAAGAAGTTCTATCAATAGTTAGAGGCTGATGTCCTTGTTGTATTCCCACTCCCATGTAAAATGACCGGACGTCGTCAATAATAAAGGCCCCCTGTTTTTTCATCACTTCTGTTCTTGCCAACGACCGCTAAAGAAGGGAATCTCGATGCAGATAAACCTGTTCCTCCTTGCGATGTCTGCGGATACCGAACGTCTCCTCGAAGTAGGGACGCCGGTAGGACCAAGGACCAAGGACGAACGAAGCACCAGGGAATCTCGATGCAGATAAACCTGTTCCTCCTTGTGATGTCTGCGGATACCGAACGTCTCCTCGAAGTAGGAACGCCGGTAGGACCAAGGACCAAGGACAAACGAAAACCATAGATTGCCTCCCTCAAAAAAAAAAAAAAAAAAAAAAAAAAAAAAAAAAAAAAAAAAAAAAAGAGAAAAGATGGGGAGAAGAGGAGGGTAGCTCCTATGAGGAAGGGAATCTTGCCCGGGTGTGCCAGATCTTCTCCCACCGCCGAAGACGAACGCCTCTCGATGTAGAGGTTAGTAGAGACGCGGAGGGGGCTAGACGAACCAAGGGAGCCTTGCCAAGATAAACCTGTTCATCCCACAATGACCATGGATCGATGGACGTGGGATAACAAAGACGGGAACCCGTGAGGGTAAACCAGTTCGTCCCTGCGAGTTCCTTGGGTACCGAACGTCTTCTTCGATGCAAGAGACGCCGGTAAGACTAAAAGGACCAGAGACGAACGAAAAAAGGGGGAATCTCGATGTAGATATACCTGTTCTTCATTGCGATGTCCGCGGATACCGAACGTCTCCTCGAAGTAGGGACGCCGGTAGGACCAAGGACCAATGACGAACGAAGACTAAAAGACTCCAAAAAAAAAAAAAAAAAAAAGAAGATGCCAGAAGAGCACGGAGCAAAGAATGATTTTTATTCCTCGGCACTATTGGCCGGAAAACTACAATGTATGAAGGTACAATACAGAAAAGGAAAAATTGTTAAGTACAAGATAATGAACGGAGAACCACGACCGATCGGCGTCCGGAGCTGGGGATTAGGAAGGGGCCTGCTTGGACTTGTCACTCTTAGCGGCTTCCTCCTGCTCCTTCAGTAGCTCAAGGGCCCCTGCATGAGCATCTGCCATCAAAACGTCGAAACCAGCCGCCTCCGGGTCGAAGGGAGCCCCAAAGTGACGCTCGAACGTCGGGAGATTCTCCGCTACTAGCCCAACCATACCTTTGCGGTAGGTGTCATCGGCGAGATCGTCAAGGAAACGACGTCCGGTGGGGGTGGCCTGGAGCAATTTAACCCCATCCTGGTAAGCATCCGGGCAGGTGGCCAGGAACTCGCCAACGAGCCGCGGGAGGAACTTCATGGCCATAGTGTGGATGGCGCCAGTATAAGCCTTGGATTTCTGAAAGGCAATGGAACCAGACTCCTTGATTTTGGCAACATCGGCCTCATAAATAGGGACATGATTGTCCACGCCCGTCTGGCGAAGCTCCACCTTGGCTTTCTCTACGGCCCACATCCGGCTGCGAAGATCCACAAGCTCGGCCTCCTGCTTCTTAAGAAGTTCCTTCTGAGAGGCATTCTCCTAAACGAGCTTATCATAGGCATCGGCTTTCTCTTGAAGAGTGCCAGCCCTGCCTTTTGCGTTCCTCAGAAGGGCATCACACTCAGCCCGCACTCTGGCCATCTCCCTGCCCTGGTGCTCAAAGGCCATCCGAGCCCTGTGGAAGTAGAGCCCGGCTTTGTCCAAAGTGCTCTGACCACACTCCAGAAGGTCTTCGGGAGCCTCCTGAGCAGCAAAATCCTGAGGGACCTTGAGATTCAGGCCGCACCATATAGAGGATGCCGTTTGACCAAAGAGCATCATTGACTCCTTGCGCGGGCCAACCCCGGAAAATTCAATCAAACCGAGGGAGGACCCACTGGTCTCCGGGGGCGAAGGAGGACGAGCATCGTTAGAATCTTTGGCAGTCTGGGCATCATCATCCCGGAGACGACGGACGTCAGAAGTTCGTGGGGGAGAAAGACGGGGCTTGTTCCGAGAGGCAGGTTTCCGCTTAAGGGGACTTCCGGGCTCCCCATCAGAGTCATCGGCCACTATGATAGCCTTGGAGGCAGTACCCTCGACGCGCGGTCTCTTGGAGGCACCAGCTCCCAAATCATCCTCAGTCCGGGCCCTGGTCACCCGGGTCTCAACCTTTGGGACGAGCGGCTTCCCGGGCTTGTCATGCCCCTTGTGTCCACGACCGGCGGCAGACGGAGCGGTATTGTCTCGGCGCATGATGGACGTGGGTGGAAAAACTCCTGCACAACGGGAACCAAGACGTTCAGAACCATAACAGCAAAGAGAGGTTAAAACAATACAAGTACAAACGGACGCACCTAATCCAGCCTGAGATTTAAAGGGCTCGGCCACCAGCAACCGGAGGTTCTGGATGCCAAGTCCGGCTATGCGCTTGGCATATCCAAGCTCCTCGTCCGTCATGGGCGGCGGGATCGTCTTCACCGGGTAGGCGTTCCACCGATCAGAGAATGGCATCGGTGAGCCTACTCCGGCCAGGAAGAAGCGTTCTTCCCAACCGTTTGGGTTCCCAGCGTTGTTCGAGAACAGAACCATGGACGGACGGGCGATCAGGGTCAAATACCCTGTGCGTCCGAAGGTGGACAGACGGAAGAAGTGGTGCAGCAGGTCCACGGTGGGTGTCACACCGACGCTGTGGCATCTAATGATGAAGCCAGCGATTATCCGATAAGCGGCAGGGACGAGCTGCGCAGGCACTATTTCAAGGGCCCTGAAAAGTTCCAAGTGGAAGTTGTGCAAGGGGAAGTTCAGCCCGGCTATCACCGAATCTAGGTGGACCACCACATAGCCGGGCAGATGGCGCATGGGATTCCGAAGACGCCGATCATCGTAGATCCTTGGTGGATAGAACCATTGACTGATCAGCCGCTTGTCAGCGTTCGTCAGGCGTTGAACTTGACGCCGGACGCATGAGAAGTTGAGACTATAACGGGGAGGCCGGGGTGGCATTCCCCGCTCATAATACTCCAAGTCATCACCGGAAGAACACCCATCATCAAAGCGACTTTCGGAAGACATGACAACGAACGGTACCTTTGGAGTTCGAGATTTCCGATACGGTTAGAGAGAAGTCTAGAGAGAGAAGGCAATTGTGCAGCGTAAGGAGAAATGTGAGTGGATCACTTGGACCCTGGGTATTTATAGGCAACACCGCGGGATCGCCCCAACCGAAGCAGGACACGTGGCGCTTAAGTACCGGTGCCTACCACGGTATTTAAGGCGTCTCGATTTGGTCGCCGCATAACCACCACAAAGACATCCGGGTCCGTGCCACGAACGTCCCTCGAGGAGGGCTCACCGGCTCGGAGGAATTTGAAGACATTCGCCTTCCCTTGCTTCCTTAATTCCCCGGCTGACCCTAGCGTCAGCGGGTGATGAGGACACACGCATCGACTGGCTACGTCCGTCTGGCAGTACACCAGTTTTTTCATGTCATACAACTATAGACGAACGTCGTCACCAAGCGCTGTTTCAGGGAAATACGCCCATATGCCCATACTCGGGACACGTAATAACCAGTCAACTACCGACGAACGTCCTCCCATTGTCAAGATACCGCGGGGGCGGTAAAGATGTGTCGAGGCGCCGGAAGGATTCCTTACACTACAAACAATGGACACAAAAAGGATGAAGGAAAAATCACGTCCATTAGCGGTGCACGGAGGATGAACGTCGCCTTTCCACACTTCATGCCAGATGAACACGCAGAACAGACGAACGTCCCGCGCATGGTTTGAATGTTCATATCACGCGACGACGGACGGACATCGTTATCAAGTGCTGGTGCTGAGAAATACGTTCCTATGTCTACACTTCGAGCATGCACCATAAACCGCCGACGAGCGTCGCTCCATTGTCAGAACACTTTGAGTACGTACGGAGGTTTGACTTCGGGACGCTTTTGCCTGGAAGCAAGTAGAGGACAGATACGAACGTCCTCTCGGACTCTGACCTTGCTACAAGGCGTGTCGGGCCGCCGGAGGGGTTTTCCATACAACGAAGGACAAAAGGAAGGAAAATAACAAGTGGAAATCATGAACGTGGAACAATTATGGGCAAAAAGATATATATTCTTCGGCTCTAATGGCCGGACATTACAAAAGCATGAATAAGGAAATACAAACTACATTATACAAAGAAAGGGGATTCCGGTCGGCTGCCACCCTGGTTCAGCTCCTCCTCCTCTTCCTCGGGCTCGGGGGACGGGGGTTCCGGCATTTCCCCTCTAGCCTTGGCTTCCTCCCGCCGTTGGTCTCTCCCCAACTTCCCCAAGGCCTGGAGCAGCAGATCGTCGTCCGTATTTGCAGCAAGCTCAAAGTCGGGCCCCTGCAGCCTTGAGAAGACGGGAAGGGTGGCCTTGACCCCCTCATTATAGCCAGCGGCGAAGGAGCTGTCGCCGACCTCGTAGAGGAATTTATGCGACAGGGGGGAGCTCTCCAGGATCCGCACGCCGCTCGCCAAGCGCTGCCGAGGCGGGATCTTCGCCAACGCTGCGGAGAATACATCGCCGAAGGCCCCGGCACAATAATCCCTGGCAGAGTCCATAAACTCCCCGGTGTTCCTGTAGCCGGAGGTGTCGACCAACCACTCCGGAGTGGCGTCCTTGGCGGCAGGGAGCACCGGAACAAGCTTGAAACCGGCTCTTTCAAGGCCGGCCAACTGGCTGCGGGATTCAGCCTGCAGGGCTGCAATCTCCCTCCCCTTGGCTGCAGCCTCCGCCTCAGCTCGACGGGCGGCCTCCCGAGCCGCAGCAATGGCCGCATCGGCTTTAGCCTTGGCCTCCTTCAGATCGGCCCCCCTGGCAGCTTCAGCTTGAAGGACAAGGAGCCCAGACTGGATGACAGAAGGAAAAATAAGGATCGAAGGATGAACGTCAAGGAAAAAATATATATGCTCAGATCTAGCAAGGAGGGATTACCTGAAGAGCGGCTGCCAGGGCAGCGCTTGTCGCCTCAGACGACGAACGGCGGGGCAGCTCGAGACCGGCCTTGAGGGCCATCTCCCTCCAAAGTTCTTCCGCCGGGCGGCTCAAAGGCAGGGACCCGGCGTCTTCAAGCAGGGGGCCAGTGGAGCCTGCCTCGCGGCCCCCGCTTCTGTTTCTTCTCGGGGACCCTCTCTGTCCCCTTCTGAGGAGCCGCCTTCGTGGGGACGACCGGCGGCGGAAGGGCGGCTTCGAGAGCAGGGGCCCCGGAACCCTGGGCCAGCATGGTGGCGATTAAATGTTGCTCACCCTCGGCAGTTCGCCTGGCAGCATCAGAGGCCGAGGAGTTGGACTCCGAGGCGGGGGGCGTTTTTGGCTTTCGCCATTGCAGCTTTAGCCGCGGCCGCCTTGGCTTTCCTGGTCTTCAGACACTCGGCGTGATTCATTTGGTCTCTATCGGGTGGTGAACCTGTAAGAAACAACAAAGGGTTAGAAGACGAGCGGGAAGTAGAATAAGACACTCACCTCGAAGGACAGGACCGCCCGGTGCCCCGAGACGAGCGTCGAAGGGTAGAAAAAGTCCAGGGACACGGGCGGTACCTATGCCTGCCCCAGAGAGTGCCTCGAAGGTCAGAAATCCGGCTATGGGACGGACGCCACCCTCCAACACCTTCTCCGCATCCGAAAGCAGATCGTCGGTCGGCTCCGGTGACTCAATCTTTGGGGGATACCCATTCCACCGGAGAGGGAGAGGAGGCCCGTCGTATCGAAGGAAGAAGAAGCGGTTCTTCCAGTCGTGGATGGACGAGGGGTAGTTCTTGAACAGCCGCCTCCCAGGACGTGCAGCCACGCTCAGATACCCGTCGGCATTCTGGGGAGTGACGCGGTAGAAATAATGGAAGAGCTCCAAAGTGGCATCGACCCCCGCAAGTTTGCAGCGCACCAAGAAGGCCGATATGAATCTGTAAGAATTTGGCATGAATTGCGCCGGGGCCACCTGGAAACAGTGGAAGAACTCCACATAGAACGCATGAAGTGGAAACCGCAGCCCGGCTTCAACGGAATCCAGGTGAAGCATGATCATCCCCGGACGTCTCCTCATCACATGCTCAGCACCTCGCACACTCCAGACGAACGGCGGAGGAAGGAAGGTACGGATTTTATTGAGGGCCACGCGGGAGAGGACTTGGTCATGGTCAAGTGCGCTCCTGATCGGGCAGATGTGGCGCTCCATATCCGTGGGGATGCCCAGATCATACACCTCCACATCAGAACCGGATTCGGCCTCCTCTCCGGAATCATAGTCAGCAGGACGCTCATTCAGGGGGACTGCATCAATAACATCTACTGCCCCGTCAGCACCCCCGTCCCCGGCGTCGCTCCCACTATCTTGAGACACATCATCCGGCTCGCCATCAGCCCGGATGGTCCCCACCGTCGTGGCCGAACCAGAGGTTCCGGAAACACTAGTTTTTCCCAGGGAGCGTGCATTCGCATTTTCAGAAGAAGAGCCCGATGAGGAACCCGACGAACTGGAATCAGAACTTGAGGAAATCTCCATCGAAGTCATTCCGACTAGAAATCAGAGTAAAGAAAGAAGCAGAGGGGGAAATTACCTTACGAAAGGGTCAGCCGAATTCAGGAGACTTGAGGAGCTGCGAAAAATCGAGAGCAAGAAAGCAGAAATTGGGAACCCTAATTCAGAGGGAAAACCCAGCATTTATAGGAGAAGCACCGATGGAGAAACCAACGAGGGGCTGACACGTGGCAAGGAGCGTATTCCGGCCCACGCGCTGTGCGTGGGATGGGGACGTAATGATGACACTTCCTCGGGAAAATGCGCCGCCGCAACATCAGCCGTCACCTCGTTTCCTGAACCGTCAACAGCTGTCAAGCACCATGACCACGAACGTACGCTTCCACCAGGTGCAATAAACACAAAGTACCAAGATACGGACGTCTACTTCAGGGAGGTTCATACTTCCTTATGTCCTGCGCACGCTCAGAACATCAGAAGTGGGGGACTTGTGTTGGGTTAAGGGCCCAAGCCGAGGTCCGGCCCACTAACCCATTTTGGCCAGACGAACGTCCAGTTAGAACACTAGGCCAGCCCACAGGCCCATGTTCCTTGAGGATGGACGAACGTCTGGTGTCGGGGGACTCAGGCCCAGCAGCTCATCCCGACGAACGTCTATGCAGGGACAAGGAGCAGAACCACGGGCCACCAGGGAATGGCGACGAACGTCCCCAGAGCAAGCCTGTAGTCATCGGAGAAAACCCAGTCCGCATAGTGAGTATCTATCAAGGCCAGGAGACGAACAGCCGATATCTCTCAAGGGTCACTTGGAGCAATCCAACTCACTTCCCGGGTGGACGAACGTCCCCACTGATCCGGCGGGAAACCTAGATTCTGGCGGGAAGTGCATTTAATGCTAAAGATTTGGTAGTTGGGACACCAGCGGTCCACAGGCTGCCACGTCACTACAGCCACCTGCCCATTGGCGGGTATAAATAGAAGCATTTATTTCATTGTAAAGGGTTGGCAACTTTCTATTCTTAGCATACTAGTTTCAGGATTCTTACTCGCAGCATTTCTAACTGCCTTGTAAGACGAACGGCCGACGTGCCCCTTTTAGCAAGTAGATTGTACTTAGGGGAGTTATTACGAAGTTAATAATACCTATTTACATTGCCTGCTATTACTCTTGTTTCCTGATTCATCTAATAGTTGTTGGGCTAGATAACCATACACTCACTCCACTCGAAATCTTTGGGCTTACGTGTTGGGTCCAAGGGTTGAAGGAATAAACCTCAACAGAAGCATTCTGACTTTCTTTGCCGAAACTACGTGTTGAACGGGCTGCATGATGCTTTGTACGACGTGTATAGCAAATTAGCTACGACTAAGGAGCTATGGAATGCTTTGGACCACAAATATAAGAGCGAGGATGCCGGTGCAAAGAAATTTGTTGTCGGTCGATTCCTTGATTTTAAATTGGTGGATTCGAAGACGGTCTTGAGTCAAGTTGAAGAAATGCAAATGATCTTCAACGAAATTCGAGATGAATGAATGACGGTTAGTGAGTCTTTCCAAGTGGCGTCAATTATACATTTATTGCCGCTGGCTTTGAAGGATTTCAAGAACTACCTTAATCATAAGGGAAAGGAGATGAACTTGGAGCAATTGATCCTCTGTCTGTGGATTGAAGAGGATAACCGGAAGAGCGATGGGAGACTCCCAATCGTTAGCGGCGCCAAGGCCAACGCGGTGGAGCATGCAAAAGGCTCCAAAAATAAAAATAATGGGAAGAGCAAGCTCAGTCCCAAGGGAGGCGTTTCCAAACCCAAATTTAATGGAAAATGCTTCAATTGCAACAAAAATGGACACAAGTCCTTGGATTGCAAGGCACCAAGGAAGAAGAAAGACTTTCAAGTCAACATCGTGCAAAGTGGGCAAAAGGATGAAGACATCATTCTTGCGGCCGTGGTGACCGCGGTCAACGTCGTTGGATCCAATTCCAAGGAGTGATTCGGGGACACCGGTGCAACCCGACATATTTGCTCAAACCGGGAGCTATTCACGACCTTTGAGCCATCAAACGGTGAGAAGGTGTGGATGGGGAATTCTGCTCATTCCGAGGTTGAAGGCGTGGGCAAGGTGGTCCTGAAGATGACTTCGGGCAAGGAGCTGACTCTCAACCAAGTGTTGTTCGTCCCGGAGATACGCAAAAACCTGATCTCGGGGTCGTTGTTGAACAAGCATGGGTTCCGCATGGTCTTTGAGTCGGACAAACTAGTTTTGTCTAAATCGGGAAAGTATGTGGGCAAGGGGTATGCAGTTGATGGGCTGTTTAAGCTCAATGTAATGACTATTAATAATAATAATAATAATAATAATAATAATAATATCTCTTCTGCTTATTTGCTTGAGTCTTCCAATGTGTGGAACGGTAGACTAGGACATGTTAATTTTGATTCTATATGTAGATTAATTAACATGGAACATATTCCTAAATTCACAATTGATGTGAGTCACAAATGTGAAGTTTGTGTCGAGGCAAAACTAGCGAAAACGTCTTTCAAATCGGTTGAAAGAAAAACGGAACCACTAGAATTAATTCATAGTGACGTTTGTGATTTTAAATCAATACAAACACGTGGTGGTAATAAATATTTTATTACTTTTATCGATGATAGCACTCGCTATAGCTATGTTTGTTTATTAAAAAAATAAACACGAAGCAATCGATAAATTCATTCTTTATAAGAATGAAGTGGAAAACCAACTTAATTGACGGATTAAAACGGTTAAGAGTGATCGAGGTGGTGAGTATGAAGCACCAGTTGGTTACTTTTGTGCTAGTGTGGGTATAGTACATGAACGTACCGCACCCTACTCACCTCAATCAAACGCTGTTGCCGAAAGAAAGAATCGCACATTGAAAGATATGATGAATGCGATGCTAGTAAGTTCGGGCCTGCCACAAAATATGTGGGGCGAAGCAATCTTAACAAGCAATTACCTTTTAAATAAGGTTCCCCGAAAAAATATGATAAAACTCTGTACAGTGGAAAGGTAGACGACCTTCCTATCAATATTTAAAAGTGTGGGGGTGTCTTGCTCAGGTGCTTGTGCCAACACCTAAGAAAATACAAATAGTTCCAAAAACGGTGGATTGTATTTTTATTGGATTGGCAGAAAATAGTAGTGCTTATTGGTTTTTAGTGTACGATTCGAATAATCCGGATGTACATAAAACACAATAATTGAATTAAAGAATGCATCATTCTTTGAAGACGTATGTCCAACGAAGGACCTAGCACGTCAAAACGAACATTTGACGTAGCTATGGAAAATACTAGCGAGGGATCCGGTGAAGAAGCCGAACCCTGACGTAGCAAACGTGCTAGAATTGAAAAACCCTTCGGGCCGAATTTTCTCACTTACTTGGTAGAAAATGAACCGGATTTTCTAACATGCTTGGTAGAAAATGAAACACGGACTTATACGGAAGCCGTAACGTCTACCGCGAAGGACCTATGTGGAAAGAAGCCATCAAAAGTGAGGTGGATTCTATTCTAAAAAATCACACATGAGAATTGGTTGATCTCCCTCCGGGAAGTAAACCTTTGGGATCCAAGTGGATTTTTAAATGTAAACTGAAACCTGGTGGTTCCATTGAAAAGTATAAGGCCAGACTTGTAATCAAGGGATACAAGCAACGTGAAGGCCATAATTACTTTGACACGTATTCTTCTATGACGAGAATAAATTCCATTAGGATGATACTAGCAATTGCCGCTTTGGGAATTTGGAAGCTCATCAAATGGACGTAAAACCGCTTTTCTAAATGGCGATATTGACGAAGAAATCTATATGGAACAACCCGAGGATTTTAGTGTTCCTGACCAAGAAAGGAAAGTTTGTAAATTAATTAAATCATTGTACGGATTGAAACAAGCTCCTAAACAGTGGCACGAAAAGTTCGATCATGCAATGTTAATTAATGGGTTTAAAATAAACGAAAGTGACAAATGCGTCTATGTGAAAAGCACGGTAGACGGCTATGTCATTTGATGTTTATATGTAGATGATATACTCATCATGGGTAGCAATAATCTAATGATTAATTCTACCAAAAGCATGTTAAGTTCTAAATTTGACATGAAGGATATGGGACTAGCCCATTTCATCCTTCAGATTAAAATAATTAGAGGACATGACGGTCTTACGCTAAGCCAATCCCATTACATTGATAAAATCTTTACTAAATTTAATAAGGATGATTATCAAGAGGCAAGGACGCCATTGGACAAAAACGTATATCTTACCAAAAATCGTGGAGAGTGTATTTCTCAAGTAAAATACACTAGGATTATTGGAAGTTTAATGTATCTAATGAGTTGTACCCGACCTGATATTGCCTTTGTGGTTAGTAAGCTAAGTAGATATAATAGCAACCCCGATGATGAACACTGGAAGGCAATAGTAAGAGTTTTTGAGGTATTTACGAAAAACTCAAAACCTTGGACTGCACTATGGAAGGTATCCAGCTGTACTTGAAGGGTATAGCGGCGCTAGTTGGATATCTGACATTAAGGACTCAAAGTCCACGACTGGATATGTTTTCACTTTGGGAGGTGCAGCCGTGTCATGGAAATCCTCAAAACAAACGTTAATAGCTACATCCACAATGGAATCTGAGCTAATAGCATTGGATAAGTGCACTGAAGAGACTGAATGACTATGCCATTTTCTCGAGGATATTCCAAGTTGGGAGAAGCCTGTCCCTCCAATAAGCATACATTGCGATTGTCAAGCCGCAATTGGAAGGGCACAGAGCAACCTATACAATGGGAAGTCTAGACACGTTCGTCGTAGACATAACACCATTAAACAACTCCTCACAACGGTTGTTATCACTATTGACTACGTGAATTCAAAGGATAACATAGCGGATCCGCTAACCAAGGCATTGGATAGAGAATTGTTGGAGAAGTTATCACGAGGAATGGGACTAAAGCCCGTGAATTGAAAAGTTCTATAGTGGATACCCAGCCTAGTTGGTCCTAGATTCAAAAGGGACAACTAAATTATAGAGCGAAGGATGGTCACTATGGGGGTCCCAGACACCTATCCACTCCTCGTTAAATGTTGATCTACTCGATAACATTGGAAGAGTATGCGGGATACTCGTGAAAGAATCACCTATGTGAGAGAGAAGAGGGTCGCTTCAAAGGAGAACTGTAAAGGCTCAGTTCTTTAGAAACTCTTGCAGAACCAGGACGGTGACCCATGGCCAAAACGGGCACACCCATGAGAACGGAACAAAGTTGGAAGGTTCTTATGTAAAGATAAGTCAATGTTTACACGACGGCAGTATAGTTCAAGGACATCGAGTCTACTAGACAGCCAGTAAATAAACGTGTCTTTACAGCAGAAGGTTCAAAGGATTGAACCCTTTATAAAGGGAAACCGCCCTTTAGGAGTTAAGATTCCTTAGGGTAAAGGCTCTCTCCACGCGCGCAGGGGGGGTGCGAATCAAATCCCGAAACCGGAGAACAAAAAGCGCGACTTGCGTGCGCGGGCGACCTGCGGACACGAATGTCGTCCGAAAATCCTATCTTCTAAAGATAATGTTACTTTAATGGACAGTTGGCTAGCAGGTGCTTTGCAACATACACGAATTCATACACTCCATGCATGTTTTGCACCTCTGAAAAACACCTCTAGCTTCTGAAAACATTCCTTAGTGTTCATACTATGGTTCTCGTTCGTTGGAACTATTCGTTTGAGTGCTCAACGAATAGCTCGTAGTCATCGTATCCTGGGAAACGGTCGTTGCAACGCTCTTAGCACCCCGGGAGGCAACGAATACGTTTTAAGGAAATCGTGTGTAGCACGAGCTTTGGCTTTTTCTGCTTCATCTGTTTTTGGTTAGTCATTTTATTTAATTAATTTTTATTAATTAATTTTCTTTGTTTTTCGAAACACACCCAACACTTATACCTTTCCTATTTCTCTGGACTCCGATAACATATGCTTGTATCATCGTGTGTATGGCCGTATGGGACAGCCCAATATATATGTAATCAAAGGCGTATTTTGATCCAATCACACATAAAAAGTCTTATTTAAGAATGTTTTCTAATTTAGTACTTCAATTCAAATTTATTAATTTTACAACTAAAAACAAGTGTAAAAAGGTGTTTAATAGTAAAGCACAATTTCCAATTACATCTTACCTAACTAATGCACCATAATGTATTGTTTGATTAATGCGAGGAGTAAGTTGTAATATAATATCTTATATGTTGATTTGTGTATTTATAAATCACTGGTGTGAGGAGACCTAACATACTGATACTTTGATAGTTCACCGATAACCCGCTAGCGGTATTGTAGGAAGAAAGGAGACCTTTATAGTTAGAGAGAGATCTGGTATTAATGATTTCAGAACTCTTTGCACCTACTCACAAATGGAGGTATTTATAGAGAAAATATGAGTTGAACATTTAAGCTTGGGCCAGACGGACCAATTACTATACAATAATGGGCAACTAAATGACTAATACATGAGATAATATATGTAAGTTTACAAGAGCAAAAAGTTTACAATAATGCGGAAGTTATCTACTAAGTGTTCCAAGACGAGGTACGCAGATTCTCGTCCCTATTGTTCCTTTGTTCTTCTGTCTGGGTTGGGTCTGACTGAAATGTCCAAGCCGAGGGGCCTATACGAACTAAAGTTTATCTAGTAACTTGTATTTGATCTGATCCGTGTTTTCTGGTGACTCTGTTATATATGTTGGGTCTCGTCTGGCCGAGGGGCTCATTCAAAGTGGGTAGGCCAGTAGCTGTATAATAGTTTGTATATCCATGGATACATGGGTCGTGAATCTTAAATAGCCTGTATACTCTTTCACACCTGACATATAATGGCTCATTGGAGCGGATTAACCCTGAAATTCATATACTTTGTATATAGGAGTTTAAACTTAACCATCTAACCGTACAATGGAATTTAAAATCGTAGGTCGAGTAAATAACATTATACAAGTACCTAATACCTTATATGTCCATATGTCATATACATGTTTATACGTACAATCGTACATGATGATGGGATGACTTAACATTCACCAAACACTTTACCTTACTATATTTTAAAAATAACTTTTCTTTTCAATGACTACCTGCTCTCACTAGTCATTACTAACCACCAAATTATTTTGCAAAATCAATATTTTTTGTTAATCAATAATAAACATATTTTGTTCATATTAATAATTAATTCAATTTTAATCATTAAAATTTACATATTGGGATTTTTATGGAATTGAGTTTCGTCTACTAAAGTCAACCTATTTGATCTTTCTTCTTTTTGATTTTTTCTTCGTGTAGGATGCATTATTTGAACAAATATGTTAATGTAAACCAAAAGTAACCACAGAATATAAATAAGATCGAAGAAGAAGGAGAATATGACAAAAGTGCTGATCTTCGTAGTAAATGCTACAACTAATTTAATTCGTATCTTTGCTTCTATTCTTGTGAATTGCTAGGGTCCTCTGATAAGTTCTAGGGATTGCTATACACAGTACTGCAAAGATGTCTTGTGTACTATCTTCATACTTATAGTAGTATAATTATTTTGATAATTTATAATAAGGTGATGCGGTGATGCCTCAACCTAGCATTTAGAAACAAGCTAAGACGTTTTAATTCCATTAGATTGGCCTAATCCCAATCAATATCGTAATGTTGTTAGTGAGTTAATCCCACTTGTACGTACAGTTGTACCATTTGGTCTTGGCTCTTTCCCTAGACTTTTGACGACTTGATGTACGGTGACAACTTTGTTTCCAGCCAAAATTTATAGATTTCACTATTTATTCAGATCCGTCCAATAAAACACATCCATGTTCTTTAGTTTGACTAGGCTTTTAGTTTAGGAAATAAAATGAACAAAGTATGTACTCCGTAATAGAGATTTAATCAATTAGAACAGTGAGAACAATACAAAGAAAAATGAAACAATAATTGGTTTTGGTGCTTGATTAACGGAGGAAATTCTAAAAACGCGTAGCACAGGACCTTGGTTTGTGGTACCAAAAATCGGCATTCGGAAGCTAAGGCCATATATTCCGAATGTACCAAGTATATTAAGGGAAAAAATAAGAATTAATTACCTATATAGGACTAAACGATAACTCATGTGCACAAATAGGACCCAAAATCATATTCATGTTCCGTAGGACTCAATACCTGCTTGTACACAATGCCCCTAATCAATTTTATTTGAATTTATAATTAAAAATGAAAAATCAAAATATCTTAAAATCCTAAATTTTAATGGTAACAGATCACCAACCCACGCCACCTGACCCCTCCACCACCGGCCATGCCTGTTGCCGCCGCCGTCATCGGCCACGCCTGTTGCCGCCTCTGTCACCGGCGCCGCCTGCCGCTATCACCGTCGCCACCTGCCGCCATCACCGTCACCACATGCCGCCGTCACCGCCGTTCTCGCCGCCGCCACCTGGAGCCGTTCTCACCGCCACTTCTGACACCGATGTCACCATCTGACCGGCGTCACCATCTACCGCCGCCACCATCCTCTGAGCATGCCACCACCATGACAACTCGGGCAAAATAAATCTGCCATGAAGTTGGCAGATTTATGGTTGGGGAGTAGATTCACATCTGCCATGAACAATGGTTCCAGATCTGCCAAATAGTTGGCAGGTTTATCTTGGAATATTATAACAAAAACTGTCATTAATTTGGCAAAATTTGAACAACTAAAAATTTTAACGGAATAAGCACTTTGGCAATCGGAAATAAGAAAAATGAAGTTATTGGCTAAACAAATAGATAAACCAATTTATACAAAAGCATTTCTGCCATAATATGATTGTCAATGTACACATTTCTGCCATAAACTTGGCCAAATCTGAAGCTATCATCCAAAGTTTTTGAAAATCGGATTTTTTTAAAACTGAGAAATCTGAAACCACAATCTCGAAATAGAAGTCTGAAAATTGACAAAATCAATTCAAAAAAAAGAAAAGAAAAAAGAAAAAAAATTGACAAAATCAATTCAAAATCCAGAAAAACAGAGAAAAATCGGAGGAGGAGGAGGAGGAGGAGGAGGAGGAGGAGGAGGAGGCGGAGAACCTTAATGGCAGCGGCGCGCGGTGAAATTGATAGCAACGACGCCGTGAGAGAGAAGTCGGCCGATCTGATGCGCAAGGCGAAGTCAACATCGGCGACGAGGGCTATGGTGAAGTCGATCGGTGATGCGTAGGGAAGAAATGGAGAGCGATGTGCATTGGAGAGAAGGGAAGGAGGGTTTGTGCGCAGGGAAGAAGTGAGGTCCGTAAAAAGGGATAAGGGGTAATAGTGGAATGAAAAGTACGCATGTTTTAAAATAGGAGTGATATAGTCCTATTTGGGGGAAAAACTTATATGGTCCTATTTAAGAATTTCTCTATTCTTTTAGTCCTATATAAGGCAATTACTAAAAAAAATAAAATGTTCTTGAAATAAGGTATTCTGAAAGAGCAAGGATTAAAAAAAATAGCTTCTTGGAATAGTAATTTTCGAATGGCTAAAATTTAAAAAGAAATTGTTGGAATAGGGCGTTCTGAATTGGCCAAGGGTTTAAAAAATCATTCAGAAAACGACATTCTGAAAGTATATTTTGATTGAAAACCCTACTATGTTCGATTTGTATCGTGTCTTTCTAATTGACGGTATCCTAGAAAACCTAAAACTTTTCCTGTTTTGAGAAAACACTCTGATTAACGCGTCATTATTGACACGGGCTATGAAAGTATGAATGAGTAATTGAGTCAATTGAATTGTCTAGTTAACTTCTTTTAAAAAAAATAAACACATCTTATATATTAATCATGAATATCGTTCAAAAGGTCACAAAGACAAGTAGGTGGTATATCAAACCAAAGACAATCAGGCAAGCATCAACAACTCTATTCGATGATCGTCTCACATAATGGATAGAAATATCAGCACCTAATGCATGCTATCATATGTCTAATATCATTAGCTAACAAATTTTCATAAGAACAGTCTCTCTCTGGATCCTGCACTGCTAGCAAAGCATTTGAGTCAATACTCACGTGTCTCCACTTTTGTTGCTTAGCCCACTCCACAGCTTCACCCATAGCGAGGAGCTCTTAACTACTCTCTCCGTCCCTTAAAACTTTGCCAACTTTCCTTTTTTGGTTGTCCCAATAACTTTGCCACTTTCTATTTTAAGTAAACAATTTGTGGTTCCAGTTAATTCTCTCTCCTCTGCACAAACCTCAACCACACAGTTTTTACTTTATTAATCTCCGTGCCGGTCAAACTTGGCAAAGTTTTAAGAGACGGAGGTAGTACTAACTAGAGTCTAGTGGGCATGACTCATGAGTCGCTGAATCGTCTAAACTAGCCCGGTCTATAAAGTGGATCACACTGGTCGGTCAAATGATCACTCATGACTTCATGAGACTCTTATACATACTTACATCCTTTGTCTTATTATACACGTACAAGACGTACGTACTCATGGCTCATTGGTCAACTTGGTCTAGCTTATAGTGTGTACCTACTCATGTACGGAGTATCTTTATACGGAGTATTTATAAACTAAATACCGCAATAAGAGTAAACTAAATACTCGTATATGCAATAAGAGTAATAAATAGCCACTGGGTTGAGACAACACCAACGGTTTTGTTCATAAATGAAATTGGCTATTAATTACTAGGAGCGGGAATATGTTTGGAAACAGCTGTAAATGATTGAATGAAAGAACTCTCTTGGGCTATATTTGGATACTCATTTCACCTCAAAATAAATTGAGCTAGATTTGATCCAGCCAGTTATTATATATATTCATTTGGAAGAAGAAATAGATTTGAAATATTACTAATTTTAGCTTTTCGGTTCAACCCTTTAACTTAGAGCGTCTGCATTCATGCTATTCGAATAAACTGTTTTTCTAGTACACGTAATTGCCACATCATTCATACGCATTAAATTTTGAATAATCTCATAGCTTAAAATTATTCGTCAACAATGATATTCACATCATTAATTTTTCTTGGAAATGCATTAAATGCGTTTTAACTATAATCTACAATAATCCAGGATTTGGATCTTGATACCGGATTTTCTTTTTAAATAATCCACCTAAATAATCTCTTTCCCTCAATGTTAATCTTCAAAATAATCTGACACATCATCTAATTAATCTTCAAATAAACTCACCAATGGGGATGCTCTTATAGCTTATGACAATTTTACTCTCAAATTTGATCACGTTTATGGTAAAACATGTATTTTTATTATGATAATTTTTCATTTTCTAGCCTTCACATCAGTAGTGTAACCAAACAAGTCTACATCATTCAAATGGCATTTCAATTTAACAACTTCTATTTAACTTCAAACTGTAGCATTTGCTAAGATAATGGGATTATTTCCTACCAACAACGTCTACAATAGACTTAAGTTTGAACTCGTTCTTTCAAACATATCCAAGATATATTAAGATGTCATTTGAAAACGCTTAAATTAGTTACTGTTATGGGACGATTCTTCCAGCTCAGGTCTCCGATTTCATCCACAAAGAATGAATTTCACCACCAAGGTCAACTAGGGGAGGATTGGGCGTCAGCCAGCAACCTGTTTTCTGGCCAATTTCACTAAAGCTCCACAAAGGGGCAGAGGTGCGATTTAGGAGAAGTAGGGTTTCGGCCAAACCAACGAATCGGTAGAGAAGGAGAGACTTTAAATAGGCAGAGTAAGGGTATCAAGGATGGTAAATTACCTTGCAAAGGAGATACACACTTTACTGCCACAGTGCCATGGGAAAGGAAAGTATCGCAGAGAAGAAGCCGATCGTTTAGTTCAAGCGATATTACCCGAAACAGGACTAAAAAGGTTTAAAAATTCCAAAATATGACTGCGATATTTTTATTCCCAAAACAGGACTAATTACTGTCATATTTTGGCAGTACCAGACTTCAAACATGGCAGTATTTTCCAAACTTGGCAGTAATTACTCCTATTTTTGGACTAAAAAACATATCAGTCTTATTTTGGAATTTCCAAACTGTTTTAGTCCTATTTCGGGAATTTTCCCTTAGTTCAAAGGCACGGTGCGGAGGTGAGGAAAGAACACGGGCCGGGTGCAAGACAAAGGCGAATTGGGCTTATAGAGAATAGTGGGCCAATACCAACCATTACATCAACTCATCAATCTACTAAAATGGATGAAAATATTATTGAAGTGGATTGACTTGTGAAAAGACATAGTTAAAATATATTTTGTTAATCAATATATGAAAATTAACCGAATCTTATGACTTGTGAAAAAACATAGTTAAGATATATTTTGTTAATCAATATATGAAAATAAAGTCAAAGTAGTCAATTTTGAGAAAGTTCAACGGATTTAACAAGAAAGTAGCTACAAGCTAAGTTACTTAATTTAACTCTTACACATTCGGCACACAAAAATGCAAAATCAAAAGTTTAAGGTTTGATATTGAAAAAATGTGTCCGTAAGACAAAAAAAAAAGAATCTCAAATCAAACCAAATTAGATAATAGATATAGACAATAGTAAATTACCCTTACACCATATATTCACCTGACCAAATCAAATCGATCATACATAAACGGAGTAAACCATATCAAGTCAAACATAAACAAAAAATATCAGACTTGATAAAAACAATCCAAAAGAAAATAAAGTTATCAAACGGGCTTTAAATTGCAGTTGAGAGCTACCCCTCAACCGCAATATATATAGTCTAATATTTTGTAAGAAATTACTGTAGATAAGAGTACAATGTATGAAAAATTGTAAAATAGTGCATGAGCCCTATTTTAGGTATGGAAACTGAACGGTATTCCTATTTGCATTTTTTTTAACTCCTGCTATTCCTGCTAATGTCAATTCTTTTAAAAAATTTATCAACAATTGTATATTCACGTACACACATGTAACATAAATTGATCTTATTTTTTATACATTCTTGTGCATTTAGAACTTAAACTAAGTCTGATTACACGATATATTCATAATGTGGTCTACTGTTTGTGAAATGTCTGAATAAATTTTAGTATAAATTTGACCCCTTAATAAATTTTTTGAATACATACACCTCTAATCCCAAGTAGAATATAATTTCAATTCGTACAGTATACATACTACATGGTACGTACGTACGTCATAGATACCATGTTTGTGATGAATTTCTTGTCCTTTCATAAACTCAAACACAACTACAAATCGGCCACCCTGGCAATATGGATTCTGTCTTCTCTATGTGTCTATCTTTAAGCCCCAAACACTGTCTTAATTTAAAGTGGTTACCCTATGACCCTAGCTAACTTTGTTATCACCGTCTAGCTCTCGATTGCATCCGTTTCTGCCTAAATAAACTGAATATGATTAAGACTTCAAAACTCTATAATTATATACTTATTTATACATCATCGGTAGTTAATTAATTAGTTAGTTAGCATCAATTTAGCAATATAAGCTAAGATATAGTTTAAAACTCTATAATTATATATTTATTAATACATCATCGGTAGTTAATTAGTTAGTTAGCATCAATTTAGCAATATAAGCTAAGATAGCGTATATATATTATAGCTCAATTCACTAATACCTACCAAGCATCACCAATCACGGACAGATCAAAAAATCTGACATGCCTTGAGCTGAAAATAACTTATGCTAGGCTAATATATTAACGGGTTGAACTAAATATGAAAAATTAAAAAATTACATTTAAAATTTGAAAAAAAATAGGGAAAATTGTCAATTTGGTCCTCATACAATCACGGAAAAGTCAATTAGACCTAATACTTTAAAAATCAATTAAATTCACTACTTTTAAAAACGTTCAATTGAGTCAATCAGCAGGTTACATGCCACTTCAACAGGTCACCCGTTGACGTGCCACACACGTGGCGGTCCATGTGCACGTCACGTCATCATTAAATGACTGGTCTGGTTTCCACGTGTGTGCCATGTCAGCAAAGTCAATGCTGACTTGACTGCCACATGTGTGCCACGCCAGCAGGTGACTTGTTGACGTAACGGGTAACCTGCTAATGGACTCAATAGAACGGTTTTACAAAGTTCGTGGATTTGATTGACTTTTTTTAAAATATGAGGACTTAATTGACTTTTTTCGTGATAGTACGAAGACTAAATTAACAGCTTTCTCAAAAAAAAAAAAAAAGTCGCATTGGGTTTCAACCTACCATAGTCCAGAAATAGATCCTTCCATTTCACCAAATGCATTAAATAAATTTTGTTTGAACTATGATGTCATATGTTGTGCTTGGCATATTTTCTTGTAGGTACAAATGTACGATGACAATATTATGAATCTCTGCGTGTAATGTTTGTTCCTTAATTAATCTGCCAGGTACATACCACGTACGTAATGGTCCATCTTTAATATGAGGTTCTTAGGTAAAGTACGTTCATTAGTACTCCTTAATCCACGGGATTTTCAAAGGCCGTACGCTCTCATCCAGCTGTCCTGGGGTCTAGTAATCTAAATACCACATTTACGTGATTCCAAATTAAATATGTATTAATGGACTGATTTTGTGTTTTCACCAAATTTTAAACAAATACAAAATTGTGAACGCGTTCTTTGACATCAGCAAAAAGTTAGTTGATCAATTACTGACAAGCTAAGTCCGATGCAAAATGACAATATAATTAGTAAACTATGTTTAATTGTTAAGTTATTTGATCAGGGCTGGGCCGGGGGAGATTCTGTGCCACTGCATAGGGCCTCAAAAATGTGAGAGCCCAAAAAAATATTGCTGCAGCCCAGGTCCAAAATAAACCGAAAATCCTGAGACAACAAAGATCAAAACAGAGCTCGCACCAAGGCCCTGCGCAGCACGCCGGCAATTTTTCCAGCACCGCACCTCCGCCAGTACGCTGTCCGCCAGTTCAGTAGCAGCGGTCCGCACGCGGCACGCCACGTCTCCAATCTCTATTGCAGGTAAGTCTCTAAGTTCTATTAGACTGTTTTAAATTTTTAATTGCTTTTCTAATATGTTTGGATTATTGGTAGAAATGTAGAATAGTAGATTATTGGGAAAACCATCAAATAGGTCCTCGAACAATCATAAAAAAGTCAATTAAGTCCTTCTATAGGAGATTCTATCCGGTCATCACGATTTGGGGTGGTTCCCGGTGGAATTTTTTGATGAAATTTTTTGAACATCTTATTCATCAAGTTTAGTTTACTCATATCAAATTTCAGCTAAAAATTTAATCGGGAGCGCATTCAAATTAATTCGAGAACGCAAAAATGCGCAGTTATCTTCAAGAATTTGTTTGAATGTGTTCCCGATTGAATTTTTAGCTGAGATTTGGTATGAGTAAACTAGACTTGGTGAATAAGATGCTAAAAAATTTTCATCAACAAATTCCGGGAGCTGCCCCAAATCGCGACGGCCGGACAGAACCTCTTATAGAATGACTTAATTGACATTTTTATGAAAGTTCGAGAATCTATTTGACAGTTTTCCCTAGATTATTTATTTTTTATGCCTTAGGCCTCTTAATCTATTAGTCCATATGAAATTTAACAAATTTGGTATTGTGGTTGTTATTTTATTTTTTTGTAATTAATTAATTGATGAATTAATTAAACTATTTATGTTTAATAATTTGGTGTAAATGTATCATATGTTACTCCGTATTTCTTATTACTTTTTTGGTGGTGGGTTTAGAGTTATTAGGTCAAAATTAAATTATTTTTTAACATGAATTTTAAACATGTACATGATTACAGGAATTATGTTTCCAGCGAAATATCAATCTGGACATATGAAAAGCCTCAAAAGAAAAGAGAATTGATAACTCAATTTTGTCCCAAAAAGGAGCTTTTGATAAATTGATTATTAAAGAAGCTGGAGAGGCCACAAAGGGTGAACAAGTGGATATTGATGTTGATGAAATTGTTGAAATAACATATCATTGTGACAATGATCCAAATTCTAAATCAATTGATAACGACAATTTTGAGATTCCCGATAATGAAGTAATCAGAAACGATATTCTTGATGATATGCCAAATTTTTCTGCCTTGTTTGACATTTATGATCCAAGAAATTGGGATTCTCTTGGTTAAAAAATGATAGACATTTGCTAGAAAATGGTCCTAAAAGAGATTTAACTTTTGTCAAAGGGCCTAGGGATAAATTCTCTAAAAGATTCTCAACCTTGTTTTACACAAGGAATTTGCCTAATGGAGAGATATATGATACATATTGACTCGTTTATTCAAAAGAGCTTGATAGGGTGTTTTGTTTCTTTTGTAAGATATTTAAAAAAGCTGTGCGACAAAGTCTTTTAGCCAATGCGGGTTTTGATGATTGGGGACATCATAGTGATAGACTAAAAGAAGTAAAGAACATGAAACAAATGTAGAACATATGGGTAACATGAGGATTTGGATAGAGTTGAGAATGAGGTTAAAAAGAATGAGACAATTGATAAAGTAGCTCATGATCAACTTTTAAAAGAAAAAGAATTTTGGAGGCAATTGTTGTTTCGGGTGATTGCAACAGTGAAATATTTGTCTAAACATAACTTAGCCTTTCGTGGAACAAATGAGCGGTTCCATCAAGATAATAATGGGAATTTATTGGGATTAATTGAGGTGTTGGATGAGTTTGATCTTGTTATTTAAGAGCTTATTCAGCATGTTAACCATAAGGATACTCGTCATCATTATCTGACCTAGTCTGGTATGAGACTGTTTAAAAAAGTCATCCAACACCTCAATTAAAAAAGCATGTTAACCATAAGGACGGTTTAATAAGTGCTGGACTTAATTAATTACTTCTGAATTCTGATGGAGTCTTCATGTGTGAATTATTAAAGCTCAACACTTAAAAAAAGCTACTAGAATCTCCTTAGTTAAAGTAAAATTAATATGGAAAAAGGTGCAAATAGGCCCATGTACTAACTAAAAAAGGTCAAATAAGCCCTTATTTAGGAGGCTCTGTCTGGTTGTCGTCATTTGGGGTGGTTTCCGGTGGAATTTTTTTATGAAATGTTTTGAGCATATTATTCATCAAGCCTAATTTACTCATACCAAATTTCAGCTAAAACTTCAATCGGGAAGGCATTCAAATGAATTCTTGAAAATAACTGCACAGTTATTTTCAAGAATTCATTTGAATGCCTTCCCGATTGAAGTTTTAGCTGAAATTTGGTATGAGTAAACTAGACTTGATAAATAAGATGCTCAAAAAATTTCATCAAAAACTTCCACCGGGAACCACCCCAAATGGCGATGACCGGACAGAGCCTCCTAAATAAGGGCTTATTTGACCTTTTTTGGTTAGTACATGGGCCTATTTGCACTTTTTCCCAATTATTTTAGAAGTTCTTAAATAGAGCATCAACCTTTAATTTACTAGAACTCCAGCGGCTAGTTTTCATGTAGCCTCGTTTATAATACAATTTTGGTTTAGACCTTGAATCCAGGATTTATTTGTTTGAGAATTAATTAAAGGCGGTTGGTTTGGCCGCCTCAACTCCCCTCAAGTGGTGAAGGAAGGAGATGATACGTGGATCATTCGCCCCCTCCTGAACTGCCGCTGCAGAGTAATTACTCGACTAGGGTATGGAAGACGGCGGCATAGCTGCTAGTTATTTATTTTTGCTATGTTCTTTATTTTGTTTTTATTAGGCCAAATAATAAGGGTAGTTGGTCCTTGTTTGGTTTGCTTTAGTGTTTAGATTTCTGTTGAGAGGAAATCAGGCTGATTCAGCCGCTAACACCTCAAAGCTCTCACATTTTTATTGATTAGTCTCACTTCTTTTAGGGTGGACTACTCTGTCTGATAAAGAAGTGAGGGGGCCGGTGAGCTTCTGATTAGGTTGGTTTCGAGGGAGGTTAGTGTTGGGTGATTACGTTATTGTTTTGCAATTTCTCCTAGTTATACTGCGA
This sequence comes from Cuscuta epithymum, assembly GCA_945859915.1. NCBI lineage: Eukaryota > Viridiplantae > Streptophyta > Magnoliopsida > Solanales > Convolvulaceae > Cuscuta > Cuscuta epithymum. The sequence continues at coordinate 5,573,311 of CAMAPF010001001.1, read as the reverse complement.
GTTTTGATTTAATATAGTATGTCAGTTTTCCTTTTAAAAAAATCAATGTGTTTGTGAATCGTAATTGGCAGGCCTCGGACCCATCAACAATGTCCACTACCGCCATACAACTTGCTAAATGCAACCGCAGTTCATGCTTATCAAAATACTAGTTTTACGACGCGCGATGCGCGAGAGAAAAATGCCCAATGCTAATTCAGAAGGATTAATCGAATGAAGCACTATTAGTTAGCATAATTGATATGTTTGAGAATACAAACAAACTTCATACATAAATATTTGCTTTCCTATCCATAGTATCTTACCTTAAATTGATATGTTTGAGAATACAAACAAACTTCATACATAAATGTAGTTTCACTTTATAAGAATACAAACATGAGTTCTTCAACAACTACTGCACAATCTGCAAGGTTCCTCTGGGTCCAATAATTCTTAGACTTCCTGGTCCTTTGTGGCGATAACATCAAGGACATATTGCTTTTGGTTTTCTCGGGAAAAAAAATCATCACCACACATTTCTTTTACTTCATCATTTTGGACAATTAAGCCGTTCAATGGAAATAGTTGTCTAAGTCTCATTCTTCTATATCTATGAAAACCAGGTTAGTGGATAATTAAATCTTTCATATGCTCCTCCTTGAAGCTATATGTTTTCAACATTGAGAATTAGAAGAATTAAATTTGCCACACAAATCAATTTGAGAATCAAAAGAATGAAATCTATCAAACAAATCAATGTTGACACCAAAGAAACTCTATTATCATTGCTCCCTTTCCTACATGCAACAAGAAGTCATAACAAGGGAATTTGAATCCCTATAATATGCTAATTCTTTGAATTCAAGTACTTTCCTCCAATGAATTTGGTGATTTTAAATCACGAGATGGCTTATGATTTAAACACCTAACTTCCTCGTAAAATATGCAGTCTATATGAGTTAAACCTCCTATGTACTCCACTACATTGCCCCTTATGCAGCTTTGTAAGGGCATCTTTAATTGAAACATTAAATATCAATACATTTATATGTTTTAATGGAGATTAACTGGTTATACTAATTAATATGCTAGTTCATGTAAAGTGAAATAAGATGACAGAAGGGATGGGTACTTACAAACATATGGCTAAAGATATAGTTGGTCTTAAGGTAGGAAGTTCAATGCACACCTCAGCAGTGAATTCCATCCCAAATCCTAAATTTGATACATAGATTTAGAGGTCTATCAATCTTGTCTATAATAAAAATCTATCTAGTGGGAGCAACACATAATGATTTTCAAATAGGTTGGTAGATTTCATCATCACTAAAAATATACAGCTGGACTTAATATGGGAGCAACACAGCCTGGTGGATAATACGTAATGAGTCAAATATTTGTCCGTATTTTAAGAGAAGCAAAATGTATGTAGGAAAGTTCAAAAAACAGAATATTAAGATGTTTTTTCATTTTTATGATTCCTTCCCAAACCAATAAGTCTATCATATACTCTTAAATAGTTAACCTATCACCTGAAGCAAGATTACTTTTTTTGAAATAAAATGGCTATTTATGTCTTTCAGGACCTTAATAGGATTAAAATATACAACACTTCCAATCAAGGCATATTTCAGTCTATATATATATATATAATGAGAACGAATCTGGACTGTTGGATTGAATTATGTGGAACTGAATTGTGCATTTGGTGAAGCCGAAATGTGCATTAGACGATATTGAAATGTGAAGAATAAAAATTTAAACTCACGTGTGCATTAGGTGAAACTGAAATGTGCATAATAAAAGGTACAAAAATAACATCACATCATACCTTTTATTCTGCACATTTTAGTTTCATCTAGTGCATATTTCAACTTCATCTAATGCACAATTTAGCTTTACATAATGCCACTACATTGTACCCTTTGTGTTGCACATTTCAATTTCATCTAATACACATTACAGCTTCATCTAATGCACATTCAATTTCACATAAAGCAAATCTAACTATCCAAATTCATTCTCATTTTTCTCATTAGATCATATTCTTATTTGAACCAATATATATATATATATATATATATATATATATACATACATACTTTCTTTAAGCCTCTCTGTGCATGTTTTTTGTTTATTCTTAAGGATGTATACTTTTTATATTTAAAATAATATTGGGTCATATCATATTAATTGGTTAAAGGCTTTAAATATTTATTTTCTGTTGGAATACAGTTTATATCTATAAAGGACCTGGCAAAAACACAACTGGAAGCAAAAGATTGCAATGAAAAAATAAAAGCTAAGATTAATATGTTCTTAATTTGAGAAAATATTAAACGAAAGTAGAATCGTTCTCTGGTAAATAATTCTAAAAAATGGGGGTAAACTTATTCATTAAACTGTGGGATACATTGCGTTAGTAGCCAAATCAAGAATTACAGACCTACAAATGGCTATCCAAAGTTGCATCCAGTAGATATGTGTAAGCCATAAGAGTAGTGTAGTTCCGTTATGACACTAAGAAAGGGATGTTTACAGTTTAAATATTCAAAAAAAGACAACTAACTACTCTATATATGTGGTAATGAATACATATTAGATTTTTTCTTGGTATAAGAACATACAAAGATGTTATCCACAATGTTAATTACATAAACAGTTAGAAGCAAAAAAAGGGTGATGTAACTGCAAATGTAGACACTCTCTATTTCTAACACGGAAATAATAAATTAAGTATCTCATTGTAGATAAATGTGAAACATCAACATATTACCATGTTTTTTTAAAACATAACATGCTAGAAATTGTGCAATTAAGGCTTATCAAGTTATTAATCCAAGGAACGAATGAACCAGGGTCCACAGAAGTGCAGGCTGTGCAGCGGTGCTGCCGATACAGCGCAGCAGAGCTCCAGAGAAGAGAAGGATGAGAAGTGAGCACTATATATGAAAGAGCAGATCCAGGGAGGCAACCGTAACGGCAGTCTTAGCTACCGTTAGTAAAGTTGGTTGTAAGTCATTTTGACTGTGAACTAACGAGCTATTTTAGATCGTGTATAAATATAAGATGGCAAAAATTGAAAATAATAATTCCAAATTTCCGATTATTGTCGGGCTACTAACAATAATCTCAACTATTGATTATTTTTTTTTACAATTCTAACTATATAGACCGTCCATCAATAATGATTCATAACTGGTTATTACATGCTATAACATGTCAAATTTAAATAGAAACTACGCGTATTTTATAAATAATCTGAACTATGCTCGTTCTTCTTTTAATAATCTCAACTATCAACTAAATTTTTTCCAAAATGTAGAGAACTTTATTTTAAAACATAACATGCTAGAAATTGTGCAATTAAGACTTATCGAGTTATTAATCCAGGGAATTTTTCGATCACTTTCTCTTGTAGTTGGGGCTCTTGATCTTTGGTAAAGCCAACCAAATATTAGCATTATGAAACACTTGAAGTTTGACATCTTGAGTTTAAAATCATGAATATTATGTCATGAAATATGCAATAAGTAATGTGAACCTTTCAGGGGAACTCAGCCTGAATATTATGATAACATAATTTCTCCATTGCAGATCCCCTAGGCACTTGGATTTTAACCAATATTGAAGTATTAAACGTACTAACAGTGTGTTGTTGACATGTTCTCACTTGGTGTCAATGTATAACTGATACATAGAAAGAGTAACATTAGTATTATAGGCATTCCATTTTAGTATCAAGTATAAGTACGGATGACAACGGGGCGGATCGAGGACAGTTTTACATATAACCGTACCCGTCCCGTTGGGTAATTCCTCCATCCCGTAACCACCCTGTTCGGTGTGGATATCCATCGGTTCGGTCACAATTGTCATCCCTAAGTATAAGTAATATTTATACATATCAAATTATCAAGTATAACATAATTAATTAATCTTATCATTCTACCGTTTAATTTTGAGAACAGTAACTTGAGAAAGACAAAACTGAAGACAACAACCACACACTTATCTTTTACAAACATTATCCACGACAATTTTCAATCAGGCATTAAACACAACTGAAGAAAGACCTGCACCAAATATATGGTAAGGGGTTGGAGTCTTACCCGGAGAACATTGGCTGGGCGTGAAAGATAAGCTCTCAAAAGTGAGGCGAGCAGATTTATAAAGGACACAGGGGGTATTGAATTTGAGAGAGCCTTTTGAAATGTCATGCGCTGGGCTTCACCGGAATTGGAAAGACCCCCCTTCAATTTCAAAATCAATGAGAGCTTCAAATGGAATAATCGATTATCATTAAATTAAAATAAAATAAAAATGAATATAACTAACACAAGTGAGTAGCGCCGCGCTTCTCTCTGACCGGAAGAAATGCAATCCTCAGTGCGAGCCAATCTACTGTGTTCGATCACTTCGATGCGTTGGAAAAAAGTGATTCGCGGAGGTAGGTTGAGCGGGGAGCTAGACTGTGTTAACGGGACGGAAGGAGCCAGTCGTCATGACAAAATAAAGAAGAAAACATTTATGTACAATTACTTAAGCCTTTAGAACAACTGCACAAAGCTTTAATGTCACCACCAACAAATTTTGTTTACCCAAAGTAACCTAACCTTTATTCGTGCTTATAATTGTGTAGAGATATACAAGTTGTCATGTATGTCATATACACCAATTCAAGTGTCCCTTAACAATAAAATAAAAGTATATTATCAATACATACGAAAATAACTGTTTAAGAGTATAGTTAGCCACGCAAGACATAAAGCAAGCACACAGGCCGAATACAAGACAACAACAACATCTAAGCCATAATCCAAAATATATTGGAGTAATATAAAAATATTTATTCATATAAGACATATAACGAGCATTTATAAATATGACCCTTAAAATATGGTGATACATATCATTTATTTTTATTTTTCTGGTGGTACATATCATATAAAATTTATATATTCATCTATATATACAAAAAATAGTTAGCCCATAGGCCATCTTTAATTTTAACTAAACTTTTTATTATTATGAAAAATCAGTCCGTAGGTCATGTTCAATTGAAGTATATTGGAACTCAAGGTTTGATTACCATCCCTTAGGCCCAAATTAATTTATTCCGCCATATTGGCCCAAAATGTTTTGTTAGTCTGTAGGCTCAAAATGATTTATTCAGCCCGTAACCCAAAATAATCTATCCACCTTGTATGTCCAAAATGATTTATACAATGGGAAAGCCAAATATTTATTTAATTCAATCTCTATGGACCGCCTATATCAAAACTTAGAATTTTAAGACTACTCGCCCATATCTGCAGATACCAAATCCCGTCAGAAGGTAAGTCCACTCGGGGACCTATGTGATACCATTGTCAGAGCCTCGTAAGGTTTTCTGATTCGGTATACACCCTTTGTGCGATCACACCACGAGCCAGTGCCACCCTAGTTACGCTGTAAAAACCGTGCTAGATCATGGTCCGCGCACTTAAACGCAAACACTACACGAGCTAGCTAATCATCTATAACATTCCTATTTCAAGCATAATCAACCTCTAGGGTCTCCCTAGACACCAAATAATGTGTCAACTCAAAGGTTCATTTTTCTTCAAATTGTTTTCACAGTTTCAGTTCAAGCACGATCGAATATATTTAAGTACATATATGACAAATATATCTAGTAGGCTCACATAAACCTACTAGAACCTAAGCATTTAATCCAATTCTATCCAACCATTAACCGCAGATAATGAGTACATATTACAGATAGTAGTAATCTACTAAATGAGTTATCCAAAGCAAATATTTTCGCTAGTTTTGTACACATTGAAGTTATAAGCATATATGTGGTTTCAATTATCCAAAAACTGACATCAGTCAAATTATATTGTTCCACCCTCGATCCCGCACTTCGTCCAAAAATGAGTTCTCCAGCCCAAGTAATCCATCATTTGCTATTCACAACCCTAATTATATTCAATTAATTAAATATAAATATAATGTCTATTGTATCCGTATACTAATTGCCCACTTAATTCTAACGCTTTAGGGAGTGTTTGAGATTGCTTAAAATAAGCACTTTTCGGGTTTTAACTTAAAAAAAAGCTAAAACAAGTATTTGCCAAATCCAACTTCTAATTAAAAAAGCACTTTAAAGCCATAAGTTAGAAGCAGCCATGGACATGCTTTTTTCTGCTTCTTGGTAATATGGTAAATAATTGCAACTTTGAGGGACTTTGTATTTACACCTTCTTGTGTATATCCCATCAATACCCCTCCCCTCTTCGGCTAGACTGCTACATCACTCATCGGGCAATCTGTACTACAAGGCGAACTAATTTTCTACCCTCCGTTTTGGGAAGCATTGAATTCCAATCCTCCGTGTATCTACTAAGCATTTTGGGAAGCCGCTGTTTCAAATTGAAGAGCTATACGTGGTATATATATGTTGCCGGCACACATATATGGTAGCTGAACCGTGAGAAACCATGGATACTAGAAGAAATCCCAATGATTGGGTGATCTATAATACTTGAATTGTGGGGAGACATCCAACTTAATACTGGCATCTGATTCGTATACGGTATATAGAAGCAAATGGGGGAAGAAGGCAACTGTAAACGAGGCAGAGCAGCAGTCCGTCTCTCATTACTGTTCTTGATTCATTATTTAATTTGGGGGTATTTTTGTATTTTGATAATTTATTACATAAAAAATCACTTTCCTACCAAACACTTCAACTTTTACATTTTAATCACAATCACTTCTATTCTCAAACATTACCTACTTTTATTACAAATCACTTTTTCCAATAATCTCTTTAAAAAATCACTTTTAAAAAGTACAAGCAATCGCAAACACTCTCTTAGTCTAGAGTCATCACTAGCTTTGCTATCAACCGTCAGCGTCTCAAGTGGCCGGAATCTATTGAAGCGGAAAACATTCCAGATCACTACAGGTTCCTCCATTGCTTCTAATTCTTCTACATACAAAACCTCCACCAAGTGAAATAGAGCAGTGCTTTAATAAATGAGAAAAATTCTATGTGTGGATGACTTTTCTTCCAATTATAATTGTTTGGGTGGATACAAATCAAGCAGATACTCTCTCCGTTCTTTTTTATTAGTGCTCTTAGGGTTTGATACGAGTTTTAATAATTAAGTAATCTTTATATATATAAAAACTCGATCGTGTGAACAAAACTGTTCCCGCCTAGAACTTACCGAAGCACAAATGAATTACATTATGCGGAGTAGTTATTGAAGCAACACATTGCGATTAGAAACCACGTGGCAATCCTCGCAAAAATGTAGAAGATCAGATACACGCACTACAAAAAGCATAACACGTTAAATATGATCAATGGATACACGTGCCAGCAAAACTTCAGGATTGCCGTTTCCATCTTGCACGTAATGGTGGTTACCCCAGACAGTTTCCACGAACATCCCTGTAAAAATGGGGCTCATTAAACTATAAATTGCCTTCTTTAGCCATCATCATAGCTTAATTGGGAAAACTTTTATACGTGAAACTCCAACTATTCAATAATACGGAGTAGTGTTTTCACCTACTTTAGTTTTTTGTAGCGTCAAATATTTTGTTTAGCTATCTGTGTTACGTAGTAGTATTAGATAATAATTTGAATAATTGTTAGTTTGTCATGGATATCTTATGATGTTGTTCTATTATTCTATATAGATCGAGTCTAAGAGCTGAAAATCTCTAAGATGAACAGGGCACTACAAATGTCGATCTACCAGTGAGACTGCTGTTACGGTGTGTATACTGAAGTCCAGCTTCTCGAAAATAACATGACTAAAGCATTGGAGTGCATTTATCATGATATAGAGGTACATTCAATGACAATTACATTTAACATTTCCGATATATATATATTGTTACAATTGAATCCCTATTTCAGAATGAATTCATAAAAATGTTCTACAACAGTTGCTGCAATTTACAATTGTGTCCCGGTTAGTACTCCCTCTGTCCCAAAATTATCTTCATAGTTACTATTCACATGGTCAACTCAAATTACTCTTAATCTTTTACTTTATATATCAAATTTTTATCAAACTTAAATTTTCTTGATCAGGCTTTGTAGCGGTTTTAATGTAGTTTCTGAATATGTAAATTTTATTTACTAAAAATAATCCGAGTGTGAACAGGGATCGAGTTGTTTTATCGTCAATCAAGCATAGATAAATATGGAAGGGAGGTGGTACAATTTTACGTTAAGTTGCTTTTGTTTTAATAAGGCTGGGTTAATTATGGGTAGTTGGGGAAATAATGGTGTTGAGACTAGAAATAATTTCTGGTACTCTTAGTTTGCAAATAATGGGAAAGAATGGAGTCTACCAAGTGAGGATGATTTCAGAAAAAAAAAAAACTAAGATGATTTCAATATTTTCATTTTCTTAATTCAGCACGTAAAAAACTAAGATGATGGTTTATTAAATTAATTATAGTTTCTAAAAAACGGATTCTCTAAATACTACGTACAGAGTAAGTAATATGTGAACAAAAACACTTTACATCTGTATTTTTTTAAGTGTAGTACACACTTAACGCATGTATATACTTATCAATAGTAAATACACCTTCGTCCCGAAAAGGTTTTCCATATTAACTTTTATTGGTCAATGATGACAAATTTTGGACAATCATTTTAATTATAAGAACATTTTGATATAATCTTCATATTCAAATTAAATTGGTATTAAAAATATCAATAGTCAAAGTTGAATCTCATTAACCAAGAAAAGTCAATTTGGCGAACTTTTCGGGACGGAGGGAGTATGATAATAATACTTGCATTGTGGACAGTATTTTAAATGTGATAATAATACTTGCATTTTGGACAGTATTTTAAATGCAACATTTATGTTTGAATAATGCAGGCCAAGAACTTAAAAAATAGCTGAATTTGTCAAAAACTGGTAAGAAAAGATAAATCAGGTAGGACTATTTTATTACTTAAAGAGTAGTCAACTTAAGCGTTTTCAAGCATATTCACGATTGAACAGAAGCACGGTGATGGGTTTCCTATAGACATGAATTTGGTAGAATAGAAAGTGATGTGCTTAGCTCAAGTGCCAAATAATGGTTCATAGAAAAGTGAGGATTTTACTTTACCATTTTAAAGTTTAAACTGAATAAGGACTGCATTTCAGAAGAAAATGCAAAGAGAGACGTCCCATGTTAAGGTAAACTCTTACTATTCTCCGTTTCTTTGACTAAATTTTACACTATTCACAGACTCTACTTTGACTAAATTTTACGCTATTATTTTATAATTTTTTAAAGATATTGTTCAATTCATCTCATTACAAAGTTTCAAAATCCGATTTTTAATTTTTTTTTACTAATAGAGATTAAGATATAATTACGGTCAAAGACGTGCGTTGACAAATATTAAATGTTGACTGTTGCAACTAAAAAAGAACGGAGTATTTGTTATAATACTTCTGAATAATTTGGTTCCCTATCGTGATAGAGGGGAATCCGCAAAATGAAGGGACACTAAAAGGAATAGCAAGGAGGAAGAAGGAAGCTAGCTATGTGCGTAAAAAGAGAAAAAGCTGAAAGGGGTATCTATGTAATTTACTTGAGCTAAGTTTGTAAACATTTAGACTAACCACGTAGATACAGAAAAATATTTGAGGCTGTTATTTTATAATTCAAAAAATTAAACAAGTTACTCCGTATAATTTAAATGTTATTTATATCCATCACGTGGATATAAATAACATAAAATAAAACACATAAAACCAGTAAAGTAAATGATTCAATTGACAAGTGTTTCAAAGAAATTAAATGCTCCGTACAAATTAATGGTCCAGTGCAGAAAATGTGAATTAAAAAACCTTCACCTTCATACAATTGACAATAAAAACACAAAATCAATCACTAAATAAGAGAAACCTTCATACAATTGACAATAAAAACACTAAATCAATCACTAAATAAGAGAAACCTTCATACAATTGACAATAAAAACACAAAATCAATCACTAAATAAGAGAATGAAAGAAGAACGAACCACAACAGCACCCTCTGAGCTTGATCTATTTACAGCTGAATATACGCAGTATAGAATACATCAAAAGAGATTTACGTTTGCTTGCATTGGGCTGAAATTTATATTGGCCCAAGATGTTTGGCCATTCTGATTTTTCTTGCAAAAATATGGGTTTAATTTTTAAATTCTCTAAGAGCCCGTTTGGTAGCACGAAAATCGGCTGATTTAGCTGATTCTGTTGAAATTTATGAAGTTATGACTGAAGTGGCGGCTGATTTTGCTGATTTAAGAAAAAATAATTTTTAAAATATGTTTTATTAATAAAATGAAGAAAAAATTATACGAGTATTTTAAAATAACTAAAATGGTCATCTACAGTAACTTCAGCCTATACAGCCAGAAAAGTAACTTCAACCTTACTTTTTCTGCTTATTACACAATTTAGCGCGCGAAAACAAAAATTATGTGTTTGGTAAAAAGGTGACTGATAAGTCTGATAAGCCGAAAAACAGTGTTACCAAACAGCTTCTAGATAAGAGTAACTTCTCATCCTAATTTTTCAAAACATGTTATTCTACATTTTTATGTTATCTCTTTTGTTTTGCGTTTGTATTCATTATATCAACTAGATGTTGGTTTTGTGTTATATCATGCATGTATTATGCGTTTCTTCTACGATTATTAATCTTTTATTAACATTTTAGTTCATAAAATTCATATACTACATCCTTCTCGTTGGAAGGTTCCCATAGCAAAATGACACGGTTATTTAGGTTATAATTAAATAAACTACTTCGAGTATATTTTGAGAAATAATTTGAATAGATATACATTATAATGTAGTTAGTATTGATAACTGTGATGTTATAAATGTATTATTTTTAACATTTAATGATTAATTTTTCACTTAAGATTGTTAATTATTTCCTAAAATGGAAATGAGAACCATCTAATAAAACGTCCAATAAAGGTAAGTGGGAACCTTATAACGGGACGAAGGCAATATCAACCAAGAGACTATTTTTCCCGTGCATCGCACGGGTCACATACTAGTAGGGTAAATATATAGTGTATAGAGTAAATGATAAAGTAGGAAAAATGGTATATTAAAAAGAGTAAAGTGATGATAAAGTAGGAAAGAGAGTGTATTAAGAAGAGTAAAGTGATGGTAAAGTAGGAAAAAGAAAGTAGTTTGTAAAAAGTAAGTGGGGTAAAAGTAATAAAAGTGAGTTTATTTTCTCAAAAACTTTCCTTAAAGGGAAAGGAGGACAAATAAAAAATATGTCCAAAAAGGAAAGAAAGACTAATAAAAAAGAACAGAGGGAGTAAAAAAGAAAAACATATTAGGGGTAAGTTTGTAGAGTTGATAGATTTATTTAAAATGAATTTAATTATGAGTTTGTTTAGTAAAAGATGGGCTGCATTTAGAATTCCCCACTAATCTGCCGACCCAAATATTGACCTTCACGATTCAGCCCAATAATACTATTAAACCCGAGGCCCAAAACCCTCAGCCTAATTAAAACATACCCAACAAGCTAGTAGCACACCCAGCCGTTAAACCAAGGAACGAACGATACACGGAACTGTTCTTCCCAGAAGGACAAAAGAAAAACTTGTCGGAGATTACTGAAGAGCGCGGGAAGTAGGCCGGACGCAACTACGCAGGGACGGGGCGACGCCTCTTCGAAGAGAGGTGAGAAGCCCGAGTGACATATGACCGCCGCTTCTATTATTCAAAATGGAGGATAAACTCCCATTCCAATTGCTTCATTGAATGATTTTGCAGGCTTGTAGCTTTGCTTCGAAGCAGAGGACAAAAGGTTTCAAGGGCCAAGCATCCAGCCAGGCACGGCAATTCCAAAGTCTTAATTGCTTCAGTTCCAATTCCAATTGCTTTAATCCCTCGTACAGCAGTTTAGCTTCCAAAGTTCCAGGAACTCCCAGGAGTTTCTCAGTTTCAGCCCTCCACGTATGTGAGGCAGCACAACGGTTTTGCACTTCAGGTACGGTACGCGGGTCAGTCCATAAACAATACACTTATGCGATATTTTACTTGTTACAACTAATACCTTGTTGTATGAAATCATAATTTTTCAAAATTAAATCTTGTTATCTCTGAGTTTTTAGTTTGTGTCAGTGTGTGTATTTGTTATTCTTTTAAAATGTCCACAGAAGTTTTTTACAATACACCCCTATTCTAGGAAATCACATTACTTTTGATTTCTTCATCTAATTTGAAGAATTTTAGTTCATTTACATGCAGTGGTCTCAGGACTTGATCGTATTTTATTGGTCTTGGTGTTGGTGAACAGTGGTCATGATGTGGTGTGACAACTGTGGGGAAAATGTCTGCACTGATAATTCTGATGGCAGAAAGTTTGTCCCTTATCTCTTTATGCCCGCTTTTTCTTTTTCTGATGCGTGGTGCTATATTTATTGCCTTAATTTTATTAATTATCTGACAGATGCTGTACGTTGTGTGGGAGAGTCCTGAGCGAAGACCATTTTGCAGACGAACCTACTTTTGTTAAAAATGCTGCCGGCCAGGTTTTGCTCCTCTCCTTTGGTGTAGGATCTCAAGTGTAGAATGGGTGCATTTTACTGATCAGGATTCAGGAGCTGTTTAATTGATTTTGTAAAAAAATTCCATTGCTTGGAAGGCTTTCTTGTTTGAATGCGTGATCGTCAGAATATTTCTTATTTGGCATGCTCCATTCTGCACGTTAAACTAGACTCAGATGTATAATTGCATAAATGATTAATTATTACCTTTTTAAATGCTGTCTGTGTGAATTGCCCCTCTTAAATGTATGAATTTAGGCAACTCAGTGGGCTTGCAAGTTAAAGACTAATCTTGATCTCCGTAGGCTTTGGAAATACTTGTAATGCATATAAAGGTTTATGCTCTAGGTTATATGTATGTGTATAACACACGTTTTTGAACACACTTCTAGAGCTACCTTGTTTTTCCAGTTACTTACCTTCTTGTATTCACAATCCGACCAAAAACCCAAACAGATAAAACCAACTTCGAGGGCTGCCAAGGCCTAGCTGCCTAGGTTTATTTCATTTGTGTTACCTCATCTTCATCATCATATTTTAGTGTGTGAGAGATTTCTTTTGTAACAAATATGGGCTTGGGTGTGTAGACCCCTACTTTTTTTTATTCCATCTGCTCTTTTTATTTGAGCATAGAAGAAATGCCATATTGTCCCTGGGTAGTGTAATTGTTATACCAACTATTGAGCTAGGTTTTACTAGTTACATTTGTTGATTCAAAGCAATTTGCTATTTAAGATTGATTGTAGTTTAATTGAATTTCTCCAATAAATCCCAACATGATATGTCAAGTTCTTTGTAACACTTCATGGTTTAACCTCAAGTTTTATAAAACATAAATTCAAAATAGAGAATGAGAATCTGATTATAATTGACTATTTGTGGGAAACACTTGTGTTATAGGGATTGTTTACTGGTCTTTTATCTTTACAGTATACACATCTCTAGTATCTTGCTGTACAACATCAAACCTGAAGCATTTTAGCTGAGACACACATTTTCTTTACAAAATCACAACGTGAACCCTTTAGTAAAACTGAAATGTTGTGAAGTAAACATTATTCAGGACAGATAGGGGTATTCCTAAAAACAGGTAGGAAGAGCAGGGCATTTGATTTATTGTTTCAATTGAACAGTTAGTTGTGTCCGTGTGCATAAAGGTAAACATGCACTTTTAGAACTAACTTGCAATTATTTTTAGAGTCAATTGGCAGGGAGTTTTGTAAGGTCCGTGCAAAGTCAATTCTCAGCTTCACGGGATAGAACACTGAAGGAAGGTATTATATTTATCATGCTTGTTTGTCATAATTCGATGATCAAATTTTCGTTTGGTGTGTAATTTCCAGAGCATGTATATTGTCATTGTGATTACCACAAAGTTGCAAATCCTATGACATTGGCATGCTCTTGTGTTGCCTTAATGACTGTGTTACATGGTACCTCTCTAAGGTACCATCAACAATCCTAACCTCTGTCTTATGAGGATAAGGTTGCATATTCTGAATGAGGTTTAAGTTCCACCGGTGTAAGTATCCAAACATTTTGTATGATGAGTATGTGAGACAAGCTGGGGGTCCTCCGATTACCATCAGCAATCCTAAACCCTGTCCAGTCAGATTCTTGATTTCCAGCCGGGGGGTCCTCCGATCGCCCCCCAACATTCCACCTTAGTATGCTGGGGAAGATGACAATGTTCACACCACTTTGCTTTTGCCTTGTTCCGATTTGCCTGTGTGATGACTGATGAGAGCTGTAACTTGCGTCTCTGTTTTGAAGGCAGACCCTTCAACATCTAGTTTAGTTTCAGCAAGCATAAGTCTTCTACGATCCTCTTCCCGAAGCACTTCTGGAAAGGCATCCTTTAAGCTAGGGAATGGTTTTGTCCCCATTACCCTGCTTTTGGCCACGTCCAGTTCTTGTCGTAGCCCAAGAATCTTCTGAACTGTTCGCTTTTTCTCAACGAATGTGCGGAAAGTTTTGGCATCCGTAGTGGTTTCCCAGTCTTGAGCCTGATATAGGTCCAGTTCGAGCCATGTCCTGCAGAGTTTGTTGTAATACTCAGTTGCACTCATCTCTCCTTGTTTAAAATTGAACAATGTTTGCTCAATTGCAAACAATGCAGATGAGTTGTCTTGAGTATAATATGTCTCCTTTACATTGCTCCATAAGTCCTTGGTAGATTGATGTATAAGATAGTTGTCTCCGATATCTGGCTCCATGGTTGAGATTAGCCATAATCTGACTTGATTGTCATCGTTGTGCCACTTGGTGAAAGCTTTAGAGTTGGAGTCAGAATCTACTGGTGTGGCTTGAAGTATTCCCCCTTTTTGCTTTCTTGTGATGAACATACCTACAAATTGAGATCACTGAAGGTAATTCTTTCCGGAAAATTTCCGGACTGATATTCCTCCAGTTTCTTGGTCAGAGTTCATTCCATTGTTGCTTGTTACCATCGTGGTAGCGTTGGAAACAACAGAGTTGTGTTCTGAATTATCTTCAGAATTTCCAGTAGGAAATTCAGCAGCAGAAGAAGAGCTCTCACTGATCATGACAGTCATGAAGCAATTTCAGCGGCGGCGGGAGCAGAGAGGCTAACTGGCGGCTCCGATACCATGTAAAATTAGGGTTAACACAGTGGGGTGGAATGATGAGAAATCCTTCTCTGTTTTCTGTATATCATCCTTTTATCACGTACAGGTATAAATATACTAAAACTACCATAGAAACCTACCTTGTTTCGGAAATCTTCACAGATTAACTTCCTATTTAGTAAAGACAGAATAAATCTAATTATGGGAAACTAGATATACACGGAAATGATATATTCTTCAACAATGGTCAAAGTTGTGTGCTTGCAAATGGGAAAATGGAAGTGTTGCAACTAAAAAAGAATGGAGAGAGTGTTTCATTAGACATCATAAAATGGAGCCAATAGTCTAACACTTGATTTTATTGTCAGTATAGGGTGTAGCACAGAATTTTATCTCTAGGGAATTAGGGATATCACTATAAAGTTTGTGCTATTGTGCTTATGCTGACTACTCACGTGTGAACTCACCAGCTTTATAGTTTGAGGCCAATGTATTGTCTAAACGAAACATTTGGGGAATAGAAGACAACTCTTACATAGGTGACATCTAATAGCTATTCTAATGGTCAATAGTAACTTCCATCGTGTCTTCTATCACATCCTGAACTTCGATAAAGTTTAATCTTTCTTCAAACTTGGTCAATTGTAGTGCTTAAATGTGAACTAATGACGTTCCTCACTTATCCTCTTCACCCCCCTGGTGATTTTTTCAGCTTATGAAGGCATGGATAATATGTTGTATGCACTTGGAATTGATGGCGGTGATTCTATAGTTGATCCTGCTTTAAGAATTTATACGGTATGCATCATGATTACATTTTAACATGTATTACCACCCCTCCCCCCTCCCTGTTCTAAAATAAAAATAAGCTTCTCATACCCCTTTTGCGTTGTTTCATACGTAGTAATAAACATCCCATTTTACCACTTAAAGAAATAGTTTCAATCTCACAATCTTAATAACCTTTTCTGTACAAATTTCAACCTTGCAGTCTTACTTTCTTAATTTCCTTGCTAAAAGAAAGTGAACAAATTTATTATTATGAAGGAAGTACTGCATAACTTATGTGCACTTTTTCCCTTGACTGTTATGAACTGCTGGGTGGTTTAATCCTTAAGATTAACTTTGAAGTTCAGATAGCACTTGATCGAAATTTCACCCGGGGACGCAGAAAGGAACAAGTTCAGGCAGCTTGCCTTTACATTTCTTGCAGGTGAGAAACTGCATAAAGTTTGTCTTCTTGCATTTGTTGTTGGATGTCTTGCATTTAGATGGATTATTCTTGAGTGTGGGAGTCACTTATTGGAAGATATTAGTGGCATCTTGATATATACGGAGTATATGTTTTACATCCTATTTGGATCTGCTCGGTTTGAATCGAGTTTCACATATGTTATGATAATTTACCAAGTTAGGAGAACATAGATTTACCTGATAAATATACTAGGATAGTATATTAGCGCTACTTAGGCAGGCTAGGCACCATTCGAGGCACACTTGCATACTAGATTTAATATTGACCAATGTCTTTGTATATACAGTATGTACAAATACAATGTGTATATAAGCACTTGACTTAGTGTGAGTTACTCAAACAATAATACACTTGCGTCCTTCATAGGTACATAGCTTTCACTTTTTGGCTTTTCAAACCCTATTACCAAAGCCCTGTATAGTGTAGATGTCCAGATGATTAGTTTCTAAATGCAAAGAACAAAAAAAAAGGGAGTGATCCTTTTTTTTGTGAATCCAGGAACTGCAATGTCCATCTGATATATGTAACAGATGAAGATTTGGTATGATTAGTAAATGTATTTTTAAATTGTTGTTGCAGGAAAAAGAAAAAGCCATTTCTTCTCATTGATTTTTCTGAGTACTTACGGATAAATGTGTAAGTTAGCTTCCCTACAGATGTCCAGAAGTGTTTTTTGTATACAATAGTGTGCTACATTTGTGTAATATAATTTTTTCTGAGTAGAATGGTTTTATAATTGTACAAGAACCATTATAATTCATCATCCATATTTTTGCATGGAGGTGCAGTTATGTATTAGGGGCTGTCTTTTTACAACTCTGCAAACTTCTAAGCCTTGAAGAGCACCCAATTGTTCAAACACCTGTAGATCCTAGCCTTTTTATTCACCGGTTCACTGACCGTAAGTATCTACCCCTAAAACTTCACTGTTCAAGTTACTTTCTTACTCATATTGTGATTGTTTATTTACTCTTCTACTTTTCACTTAATTGTATATTTTTCTTGACATTTGAGGGAGTTTGCTTATTATTCCATTATTTACTGTGGGTAAAAAAGTTTAAAGATGTGACTCCTCAAATTAGAGGCTAATTTTGTTCTCTTTTGAATATCCTATTTCTCACTTAACTTTTTAATTTAATTGATATTTTTCTAAATATACGGTAGTAGCTGTAGCTGTTTTTCAAGAAGGCTACCATGTTTTTCATAAGCTTCTCTGAGACCAATAGTTTTTTGTGCATATTTAAAACGGAAGTAGGTTTTTGTATTTAATTGGTGAAATGGAACATATGAATCTATATATCTGCTTTGAGAAATTTAAAAAACAGACAAGTTGGTTACAATAATAGGTCCCCCCTTTCAGTTTAATGATTTTAGTTGTTGATATAAATAGTGCAAAAATTTGAATGATCTATATTCTATAATAAATTGTTGTCTTAAATCGTTTTCATTTCCATTTCAAAAGTAAGTATTTTTGTGGATTGTCAGAGAGAATGAGAAATAGGTCCAGCAGGTGGAACTAAGCCACTAACAAGCCACCACATGCTCGGTGATGTAAACAGTTAATAGAAAAGCAGATTGAAATATTGAATATGTATTTCCAATCAAATATTGTATTTCATACGTAGTATATATTATTTCATTGAAACGGTTTTAAAACAAACACTTGTAATTTTCCACTTATTTACCCTATAACAATTTCTTAAACTATTCCTCATACAACTGTTCTGATTTACTTCCTAAATTGATGCTTCTCCTCAAGGTGGGTGAATCGCCACCCGCCGGTCCTATTACCTCTCGATATTCAACAGACTTGACACTTAAATAAGTGAAACATAATTGCTGTTTCCACTGTTTGAGCTATTTAAAAGATTATACTGTGACTTGATGAATTCAAATGTGATTTCTGTATGCACTGCTTACATATCTATAGAGATTACACTGTGAATTAATTAGTTAAAGCAGGTTGCATTGTGTTCCCTATAAATGTTATGTATTTTCTTCGTCTCTTAAAACTTTGCCAGAGGTTTTGCAAGTTAATGATGGTAAACTTTGGGCAATGAAATTTAATTAGTAAAACATTATAAAAGTTATAAATTCTATACTTTTTTGAAATTGTTTATTAACAATAAACATTTCCATATCATTTCATACTCCCTCCGTCCCTTAAAACTTTGCCAACTTTCCTTTTTTGGATGTCCCACTAACTTTGCCACTTTTCCTTTTAAGTAAAGAATTTGTGGTTCGAGTTAATTCTCTCTCCTCTGCACAAAACTCAACCATACAGTTTTTACTTTATTAATCTCCGTGCCGGTCAAACTTGGCAAAGTTTTAAGGGACGGAGGTAGTATTATTTTAATAATTTCCTATACAAATGTATCATTGGTGAAGATTAACTTGGTTGATCAAAAAATTCAAAAATGGCAAATTTTTAAGGGATGGGAGGTACTATTAATGCCTTGTGTTGTCAAATTGCACCATGGCAGATTGAGCCATGAAATTTTAATGGTAATGGCTTGGTATGGGCTGTCTATGGGGTTTATGACAGGGCCATATGGTCAAATTTTGTCAATCCGCCATTAGTAACAAACTAACAATGAAAAATTGTCAAGAGCAATCCCACAACTAGATAGTTATTACTTGTTCAATTTTGGAGTTTTCAGGCCTTGCTATAGAGTAACTTCACAATTATCTACGTGAGAAAAGATAATTGACTTGGAAGTTGTAACTACATTCCAAGAGGTCTTAGTAGCTTTAGACATTTAAACATGCAAGCAAAGTTTCTTATGCATTCATGAGTACATGGTAACAATCTTAAATGTTCCCTTTGTGTGTTGTTTAGTCAGGTTGAATGATTTAGTAATTAGAAATGGTGCATTAATGATATATGAAGCCTGGAAACTTCCCGCTGCTCATGTTTCCCCGTTTCAGAAACTCGGAAGCGTGCAGGAAACTCGAAACTTCAAATTCCCTTTTCCGGACCGTTTCTGTAATTAAGAAGAATTCAGAAACTTGTTTCCTTAAATAATTTGCATTTCAAAAACTTTAGGTTTCTAATTCCTTTATCTTTTTTATCAGATTCCATGTAGGAAGTAGTGTGTTTTTAATCTTTTTAGTGAATTTTAATGTGATCTTTTCCTAGCAACATTTTGATATTTCATAACAGAAATGCACGTAGTAATATGTTTCATGTTTAGTTATGTATTAAACTATTAATATGTATTTAGTTTCTATATTTGAACACACGGAGTGTATTTATTATTGGTTATCAAACAAAGTTATATGAAAAATGATGTGCAATTATATAAATGAAAAACATGTATACATATATGGAAACATATTTCCATATACATCCGTATATCTTTTATATTTACACGTTTCCCACAGTTTTCATATCCTATATTTTTTAGAAATTCTGTTTCTCATCTCCAGTTTTGCGTTCCCCATCTCTGTGCTACTTAGCTTTTCATTTATCATTTTCTCCTTGTCTGTAGTTTCATATTGTGAAGCATGTGTTAGCATTATGCATATTTTACCAGTCATTATATATTTACTGCTGTAATCAATATGCTCTAAAAAGATGATCCATTTCGTTTTCTGGCCACTGGTGAAAAGGAATAAGTTCCTTGGTCTAGTTTTATGATTTTAATTGTGCATAAAGTATATGACTTGCCTGTACTTCACTACGTTTATACAGGTTTATTTGGTGAGATGAATCCCGACGTTTCCCGAACTGCACTTCGTATTGTTGCTAGCATGAAGCGAGATTGGATGCAGGTTAGATATCTTTGATGTGCAAATTGGAATTTGATTTCTGTACTTGTATACATTTCAGCTGAATCGGAGTCTACTCTGTATGGAACAAAATTGTTTGTAGACAGGGAGAAAACCGAGTGGGTTATGCGGAGCTGCACTTTACATTGCTGCTCTTTCATATGGACTGAAGTGCTCTAAGTTGGACATTGTAAGTAAGTAGATAGACTTAAATTGGGTTTTCTAGCATTCTAGCAGGCAGTCAAGGCGCAGGGTGCGCTTAGGCCTCCTAAATTACTACTAGAAGGTAGGAGGTCATTACACTCGTTAAGTGCGGTCTTTTTTTGTGGGTTAAAGTTAATCAATAATGAATCCTCACATTTCTATGCCTCGAGCACATGGCATATCACATGTAGATGAAGCCTCACTTTCTCGTGAGGGGCAACTGATATTTAAGTAGTTCAGTTTTTGAAATTCTTTGAGTATGTCTGTAAACGAACCAAACTCAATCTAGAGGTATCAGATTGGATTTGGAAAATTTTGTTTGAATTTGACACGAATACTATACTGGATTCGAATTCGAGTCTTGAAAGTATTCTATTGGTCCCCTGTATATGACTAGTTCCATATCAAGCACACAAGTATCAACTCTTATGCAATATCTCATCCTTCAAGCTGATTTTCCAGCCACAAATCTGATCCAGACCTACATTTCACTGCAAGTAAAATGTATACTACATTTAATTTTTCTTGTTTTCTAGGTCGCGCCTAGGTCCCTTTTAAAGTCTTTAAACCCCAACTAGGCCCTTGCCTAGTGTCTTATACATTTTCGAACACTAGTTGTTCTCTTCTCACTATTCTCACTATATGTAATTTATTTTACCTAATCTTCTATGCTCCTGCTATTTATGGCATCGCTATCTGCTATCTGCTATTGGTAGCAGTGCCAAACGGGTATTTTTGTCTACTCACAAAATTGTACTCCTATTTTGGGAATTTAAAACACTCACTCCCATTTTGGCACCATTTTTGCATTATTACCTTGTTTTACTCCTAGTTTGGGAATTTCCTTTTTTATTTCATGTTAGCCGACCCCAATATCGTTTGGGACTAAGACTTGGATGTTGTTGTTGTACTATACCAGATGAGTAGTCTTATTGTCTTATCTTCATGGCTTCACTTATGGATTGAATACGAATAGTTATGGTTGTTAATGTGTATTGACAGATCAGAGTTGTGCATATTTGTGAAGCAACACTGACAAAGCGTTTAATTGAATTTGAAAATACCGATTCCGGGAGTTTAACGGTATGTGCTTTCAAGGACCACTAATGGTGAAGGCCTTGCTTCGTTTGTGTTGGTTTTAACATTTTTTTCTTCTGATGTTAGCATTCCTAATTTTTGCTGTTTTTCATTTAAGAGGGCTCATTGGTTCCTTGGTTCCACTAATATAGTAGTAATATGCTCATTAGTTAAAGAATGAATTTGTAACTGCTAGTCATGTATGTATATATACATACCATTAAAATTAGACAAACTAACCTTGCATAATGTAGAAAAGAATCGGTATGGAATATTGAGAATTAAAGAAATTTCTATATAACTATTAGAAGGTTTAAGTCCCTATTTAAGATCAACAGATCCTTAGCACACACCGGAGTAGAAAACTTAAAGGACAATTAAAGAAGTCAAACAAACCCCTCAATGGGCTACTCAGGTGTCAAACAAACAATAAAACATCTTTGCTCTAAAACCAGGTTGAAAGGAATTGAGTTAGATATTGAAAACTGAAGAGATTTTTCTATATAACTATTGGGAGGTTTAAGCCCCTTTAAGTATACATTACAAAGATAGAGTATTCATATAAGACTCTGTAATATAATAATATCTTATAGCACATTCTAAAATTATTCCAATGCTTATTCATAAACTATTTTAATATATTTCAGATGTATATATTAGTGAATATATTCATAGAGAACATATAATGGATGTATATTTCACATGGTAATGGATTTTCCCAAATGAACTTATGTTCACATATGTATGTATACATTTTCATACATATACATGTTCTATACAAAGATACATGTATTTTATTTATTTATTTTTTTTATTTTATTTTTTACTCCGGGGGGCTGGGGGCTGGAGTAATCAGGGCTGAAACTCACTCCATGAGTTTCAAACCCTTATGTGCCTAGCAGGTTTCGAACTCGAGACCTTCCACTAGGCACGGTAACCTCACAACCAGTTGGGCTGGAATGATAAGTATCTCGCACAGGAATTAAGATCACAAACACAATTCAAACAATTCTCACAGAAAGGAAGGTAAATCTGGCAGTAGAATAAGAACACGATCCAGTATCTTATTTCACAAGCAACAATTAACAGGATAAACCGTATACAAGCCAAGAGGAGATAATACTCCTAAGTCCCAGTCCCAAGCTAAATGACCAAAACAGCATGCCAACCTACTGCAGGAACTCTTATTTATACCCTTCCCTAAAGGAACGCGGTTATTAGTTGCTTAACAGAATTTAACTAATAACCGGGCTAGTCTATTTATGCCTCCTCTTGTATACCCGCCCATACCTACTCCTATTTTCTAGACTAGCACCCACATCCCTATCAATACCCTTCTTGGAGAATCAACTTGTCCCCAAGTTGAAATTCAGGGAACTGATTTTGGATGGTCTGCAGTTCCTCCCATGAATCTTCATACTCCGGGAGATCTTTCCAATGAATTAGAACTTCCTGCTTTCCCTCTTGATTAAGTCTGCTACCCTTCACAGCTTCAGGTTTCACTTGCAACTCACACTCTTCAGTGAGACAATGTGGAAGATTCTGATAGGTCACAGTAGGCTTCAACACCTTCTTAAGCAATGATATATGAAATACAGGGTGTATCCTGCTCCCATCCGGTAACTTCAGCTTGAAAGCAACTGCATTCAGTTTTTCCACCACCTCATAAGGCCCATAATATCTAGGACTAAGCTTTTGATTGATTCTTTTAGCAAGGATCTTCATCTTATAAGGTTGGATCTTCAAGAACACCATGTCCCCAACTTCCAGTTTCATCCCCCTTCTATGCTTGTCCGCCTGCTGCTTCATCAAGTTTTGAGCCTTGGCCAAATTCTCTTTCAACTCATTCAACATAGAATTCCTTTCTGCTGTCAATCTAGCCACCTCTTCTACTGCAGTCAAGCTTACATCGCCTCTGATGATAGGTGGAGGTTCCTGTCCAAACAAGGCCTGATATGGAGTGCATTTTAGGGAGCTGTGATAATTAGTATTGAACCAATACTCTGCCCATGGAAGCCATTTCACCCACTGTCTTGGCTTCTTCCCAGTGACACATCTCAAATAGGTTTCCAAACACCTATTCACAATTTCAGTCTAGAGGATGATAGGCAGTGCTGTATTTCAGCTGGATGCCCACCATCCTGAATAATTCTGTCCAGAAAGAACTAAGGAAAAGACTATCTCGATCGCTGACAATAGTCTTGGGAAACCCATGAATCTTGACCACTTCTTGTACAAAAATTTCCGCCACCCCCTTGGCATTAAATGGATGAGCCAAAGGTATGAAATGAGCAAACTTTGTCAGTCTATCCACCACAACTAAGCCCTAAGGTGAGTCTGACCTCGCTAGAATCTCGTCAAAGCTCAAGGCGTGCTTGTCACGTCAACCTAGATGTGGGTTCCTTTCGCGGGTCATGGTCTTCTGTTAGGCCCAATTGGCTTTATTAATTAATTGATCCCGGTTAATGAGCTTAGTTGATCGGTCTAGTACAATGGGTGGGCTTCACGCATGAAATCCATACTAATATCAGCCCAAATGTGTTGAGGAATAGGTAGAGGCTGCAGCAGCCCTGCAGGTTTAAGGGCCTCATACTTATTCCTTTGGCATACTTCCTCCGTTCTTTTTTAGTTGCAACGGTCAACATTTCACACTTGCCAACACACATCTTTGGCCGTAATTATATCTTAATCCCTATTAGTATAAAATATTTAAAAATTAGATTTTGAAACTTTGTAATGAGATGAATTGAACAATATAATTTAAAAAAAATAATTTTCATAAAATAATAATATAAAATGTAGTCAAAGTAGAACATGTGAATAGTATAAAATTCAACACGTTGCGATTAAAAAGAGACGGAGGATAGTACTTCACATCCCAGAATGTAATCCTTGATATCCTTCCTCATACCTGCCCAATAAAATAGATTGGAAATCCTTTTAAGGGTCCTGAAGTAACCTAAATGTCCCCCTACTGCAGAATCATGATACTCATTGAGTATGCTCTTCACCCTGTTTGATCCTTTAGGCAACATCATCCTACCTTTGTAGTATAGGATACCTCCCCTCATCTTATAGTTTGGATATTTATCTGGCTGCTCAAATATCTTCTGGATTAACTCTCTGCATACATTATCCTGCTGCAATTCATCTTCCAACCCCTCCCATTCCTGGCAAGTCACAGTAGATAATGCTGAATAGGTAGATTTTCTGGAAAGGGCATCAGCTGCCTTGTTCTCAATTCCAGGCTTGTATATGATAGTGAAATTGTACCCCATTAGCTTGGCAATCCATTTCTGTTGATCCTCTCCCATCACCCTTTGCTCAGTTAGATATTTTAGGCTTTTTTGATCTGTATGGATCTCAAATCTTCTCCCCAATAGGTAAGGCCTCCACTTTTGGATAGCAAACACAATGGCCATTAGCTCCTTTTCATAAACTGATTTCGCCAAATGTTTAGGAGCTAATTCCTTACTCATATATGCTAAGGGACCACCTTCTTGCATAAGAACCGCCCCTAATCCTCTTCCAGAAGCATCGTCTCCACCACAAAGATTTTATTGAAATCTGGAACCCTTAAAACTGGCACAGAAATCATAGCACTTTTTAACTCTTCGAAAGCTCTTTCTGCCTTGCTATTCCACTTAAACCCATCCTTCTTCAGCAGTGAAGTCAATGGTGCAGCAATATGACTGTACCCTTTGACAAATCTCCTGTAATATCCTGTCAGACCTAGGAACCCCCTCTGTTCTTTTAGGTCCTTAGGAACTGGCCATTTACTCATAGCATCTATCTTGCTGGGATCAGCAGCCACCCCTTTTTCAGAGATAATATGGCCCAAATAGACCAATTGTTGTTGTCCAAAAGAGCACTTTTTCTGATTCACTACCAGTTGATTCTGCTTTAATACTTTCAAAACCCTCCTCAAATGTTGCTCATGTTCCAGTTTGGTCTTACTATAGATGAGTATATCATCAAAGAAAACCAATGAAAATTTCCTCAGAAAGGGCCTTAATACTTCATTCATGAGTGCTTGGAATGTTGCAGGGCCATTAGTCAACCCAAAGGGCATGACTAAGTATTCATAGTGTCCTTCGTGTGTCTTGAAGGCAGTTTTATGGGCGTCACTAGCCTTCATCCTTATTTGGTGGTATCCAGACTTAAGATCCAACTTAGAGAAGATCCTGGCCTCTCCTAATTCATCCAACAGTTCTTCTATCACAGGAATAGGAAATTTATTAGGTATAGTAATCTTATTCAGTGCCCTATAGTCCCCACAAAATCTCCAACCCCCATCTTTTTTTCTGGCCAGTAACACCGGACTACTATAGGGACTGTTACTATGCCTAATAATTTCTGCCTTCAACATTTCATCAATAATCCTTTCAATCTCATTCTTTTGGTCATAGGTATACCTATATGGTCTGAGATTAGGAATATTTGCACCTTCTTTAATGTTGATTGCATGATCAGTCTCTTTCAGGTGGGAACTTCAGATTGGGTGAGAAAACTTCAGGAATTCAGCTATGATGCCCTGCCAAACCTCTCCATCTCTTTCCTTCTGTTCTAGCCCCTTCAAGTGTCCCTCAAAGCATAAGAGATAACCATCACCAGTCTGATGCAGTATGTTAATCATAACTTCCAATGGCACCTCCATTTGATTCAAAGTTGAACTTCCTTCTATGCAGTGACTTGCACCTTGGGACTCCCATTTCAAACTCTGGTTCCTGAAGTTAACCTCCATATCTCCCAACCCAGCCAGCCATTCCATTCCCAGTACAATGTCAGTGCCTCCCAGTTCTAGCACATAATAATTCTGCCTCAGTTCATTGCCCTGAATCTCCAACCGAACTTTGTCACATTTCCCAATATTAGGAATACACTCCCCATTGCCTATCTGCACCTTATAACCTTGAATAGGTTTGAAAGGTAGCCTCAACTTATCCACTAACTTTTGGGATATAAAGTTGTGGGTTGCACCAGTGTCTATCAGCACACTCACCATCTGTTTACCTCTATCCCAGTCCAAATAGCCTTTGACTTTAAAGGTATTCATAGCAGGAATGCCTTCCTTGCTCAAAACAGTCAGCTGCATTGTTCTATTTTCCATGGAAACAGGTCGTTCCATTTCAGACTCATCCTCTTCCAAATCAGAAGCTTCCTCTCCTTCAGAATTTTCTACCAAAACCATTTTGTAGTTCCTCATTTTACAAACATGGCCTTTTCCCCATAATTCTCCGCACTTAAAGCATAGCCCTCTCCTGCTCCTATCCAGTAATTCTTCTTGTGACAGTCTGGGCCCACTTCTTCTCATTTCAGGCAATTTCATCTCCTCCTTACTCTTATTGTCTATGTTAGTTCTGGTTCCCATCAGAGAGTTAGAGGAATGACTCTTCCATCTGTTTCCATCCCCCCATATTTGAGACTGAATCAAGTTGGCATTCTTAATTTGCCCCTTCTTCCTTCCTTCCTCCTCACTTCTCATGTTACTTACTTCAATATTTTTGTTATCAATCAAAGTAGAGGTATTCATGACTGCAGCTAGGGTTCTGGCAGAATTTAGTTTCAATTCTGCTTGGATATCTCGCTTCAACCCATTCACAAAAGCCCCTCTCAACACCTCCTCAGTTAAATGACCTTGCGATGCCATGGCTATCTCAAACTTGTCCCTGTATTCAGCAACGGACCCTGTTTGTTTGAGACTGAACAGAGGTCCAAGAGCATTTTCCACCAATTCTGGATGAAATCTCAGCGTTAGATCCTTCGTCAATTGCGTCCAAGTCAAATGTTGTGATTGACCTTCCCACCACTGAAACCAGCTTAAGGCTTGGTCCTCCATAGCCATAACAGCTATATCAATCTTCTCTTCATCATCTGTTCTGTTCAGTCGGAAGTAGCGATTCATGCGGACCAGCCAACCGAAAGCATCTTGTCCATTGAAAAGAGGCAAATCTATTTTCCTCCCTATAGGATGATGATTCCGATGATGATGTTGACGATTTCGGCTCCGGTTTGAAACCGATTGGTGATCTGATCCCTCTGAACTGTCATCCTCTCTCGTATGACGGCAATGATGAGATGTCCGATGCGAAGACGAAGAATGATGCGAATTACTCCTTGAATGACCATGCGGCCGCGGTTGCAAGGCCGCGATACTAGCTTGCAAGACTGCCATGTTCGCTGCCATACTCCTTTCCAGGTTCGACTGCAACTCACGCATCTCCTGTTGATTCCTGTTCTGCATATCCTCCAAACTTTGTTCAACGGCCATCATACGTCCTTCCATTTTCTTCGCGCGAGTTTGTCTCATCCAGCGATCGACTCGCTCTGATACCAATGATAAGTATCTCGCACAGGAATTAAGATCACAAACACAATTCAAACAATTCTCACAGAAAGGAAGGTAAATCTGGCAGTAGAATAAGAACACGATCCAGTATCTTATTTCACAAGCAACAATTAACAGGGTAAACCGTATACAAGCCAAGAGGAGATAATACTCCTAAGTCCCAGTCCCAAGCCAAATGACCAAAACAGCCTGCCAACCTACTGCAGGAACTCTTATTTATACCCTTCCCTAAAGGAAGGCGGTTATTAGTTCATCATCATCATTTACCCCAGTGCCGCAAAGGCTCCCACCTACGGTGGGGTAAAGGGGGGTCAGATGTACGCAGTCTTACCCCTGTACTCCTGTACTGAAGCACAAAGAGACTGTTTCCGGATGACCCAAAGTGAAAATCGCGTCAAAAAATGCATGGACTGACTGCTGCTTCATAACAAAGAAGCGCAGACAGTTTAGTGAGCCATTTTGCTTTATTCCATCATACTCTCAAGCCAAAAAATTAGTTGCTTAACAGAATTTAACTAATAACCGGGCTAGTCTATTTATGCCTCCTCTTGTATACCCGCCCATACCTACTCCTATTTTCTAGACTAGCACCCACATCCCTATCAGTGTACAT
Source organism: Cuscuta epithymum (assembly GCA_945859915.1). Classification (NCBI taxonomy): domain Eukaryota; kingdom Viridiplantae; phylum Streptophyta; class Magnoliopsida; order Solanales; family Convolvulaceae; genus Cuscuta; species Cuscuta epithymum. The sequence continues at coordinate 5,544,883 of CAMAPF010001001.1, read as the reverse complement.
ATGGTGTGGTAAAACTGTAACAACAATCAAGACCGTTGAAAATGGACCTTTGTTTTTTAGTTTTCAAATCAATGACCTTATAATTTAATACTTAATAGAGCTTAAATTTGCTCTTTATCATAAGATTGAGTTTGACACTTCGGCAATTGGATCATTTTCACCGTCTTGACCTGTGTGAACTACATTGTGCATATCAAGTGTCTTTTGGAGTTGATTATTTTGTTATTACATATTTCATCTAAAATATTGAAGAGTTCAATGTGAGGTCATGTATGTGTACGTATATGCTAATAAAGTTAGACAAACTAACCCTGCATTGTGTTGAAAGGAATTAATGTAGAATATTGAGAATTGTTTTGTATAACTATTGGAAGCTTTAAGTCCCTATTTAAGATCAACAGATCCTTAGCCCAAACCGGAGTAGACAACGTAAAGGACAACTAAAGAAGTCAAACAGACCCTTCAACGGGCTAATCAGTTGTCAAATGTCAAGCAAACAATAAAACAACTTTGCTCCAAAAGAACCAGGTTGAAAGGAATTGAGTTAGAATATTGAGAATTGATGAGATTTCTTTGTAAGTATACCTTACAAAGATAGAATATTCAAATAAGTACTATAATATAATACCACGTAATATTTTATAGCATATTCTAAATATATTCCAATTCCTATTCGTAAACTGTTTTAATATATTTCACACGTATATATTACAAAATATATTCCTAGAGATAATGGATATAATAGAAGCACGGGGAAGGTTTCATTGTAATGAAGTTTCCCACATGAAGTTATGTATACATACGTATATATTTACATACATATACATGTATGTATACATACATACATACATGTATTTATATATGTATATACGTTTGTGTACATATGTTGTGGTAAAATTGCAACAGCTATCGACTTCCGGTTGAACATCGGACCTATGTTTTTTAGTTTTCAAATTAATGAACTTATAATTTAATAGAGCTTAAGTTTGCTCTTCATCATAAGATTAAGTTTGGCAATTGGATTATTTTCGCCGTCTTGACCTTTGTGAACTGCATTGTGCATATCAAGTGTCTTTTGGAGTTGATTTTTTTGTTATTATGTATTTCATCTAAAAAGATTGAAGAGTTCAATGTGAGGGCTGTGGAGCTTGAGAAAGAGCAGAGGCTGGTGGCCGCACAATATTCCGTGTTAAAAGAATCTGGAAAGAGTGAATTGTTGTGCGAACACAAAGGGAGTGGCATACCTCACTTTTCCCATGGGCTTTGTGAAAGCTGTTTTACTGATGTAACACATCTATTTGAGTTCAATTTATATACCTTCACTAATCCCTTAAAAAACCTGAAGTTTTGTACTTTTTGCAGTTTCTAGCACTTTCAGGTGGGTTTGATGGGGGATCAGAACCTCCAGCGTTCCAACGGGCCAAAAAAGAAAGGCTAATGGCAAAGCGAGCTGATGGTGATAACTGTGAGGATTCCAATTCTCTCATGTCTTCCAAAGCTGAGAATAATGGCAAAGATCTGACGGTACTTAACTTTGTTATTGCTTTTCTGTTTGTTTCTTCCAGTGCTGATTGGGGATGAAAAATGATTAACAACTACTTTTCATGACACTATTTTTATCTTATAACTTCATAGTTTTAAAAACTATTACACTGCTCTCATATAGAAATAATGGGTCTAAACTAAATAGGAATAGGAACCTAAACCCTAAACATAACGAGTATTGGAAATTTAATAGTATTGTTACAAAACATTAAACTTGAAAATTGATAACAAAAGTTGGAAGGTAATTGAACTTAAAAGTAGAAACTTGGAGCAGAATTTTGAAACTTGAATCTCTTCCTGAACTTTGGAAACTGAAACATGAGTACATGACCAATACTGTCATATGTGTGTGTGTGTGTCCAACACTGTCATATGTGTGTGTGTGTCCAATACTGTTAATCAAATCCCCTAACTTCATCGCTTTTTTGTGTTTTTCTCTTTTAGGAATTTGCTCTTTTGTTCCCTTACTATTTTTTTTATAGATGAAGAGAATGTGGTTACCCTATATTTATTTCCATTCATTTTCTTGTTGTGTTCTCTTCACAGCAGTCTACAGAAGGTCCTATTCAAAATGCAGATGGGATTGAAACTTTGCAGGGAAAAGAACCTGAATTGATAGGTAAGGCACGATTAAAATCTTGAAAGTACTTGGGTAATATAGAAGTATGAAAATTTTATTGAAGTATTGATGGGTATATAATTGCAAGACCTGTTTACATGTCTAGCAGATGTTGCTTCCACATCAGAAGCTATGCAGGATGGACCTCCAGATAAGTTACATGGAGTCGATGGTATCAGTTCTGAAGGTTCTGATGAATCTGATAGATTATCCGACATTGATGATGTGGAGGTATGTAATATTTCTGTTACTTTTATTTTATTAGTATCATTTGGTTTCGGCTCAATTTTAATTAGGAGTCACTATAGGAAGGACAAATTGTTGTATGAGTTTAATTTTTTATACTTTCCACTGTTCAGTGCATGTATCAACTAGTTGTCTAGTTCATCAACATAATTAACATAGTGTGTGACATTGTGTTAAGAGAACGCGTATACTCGTTTAGACTGAGACCAAGAGAATGAAAGTGTAATATAGTGGAGATAGATCAACTTTTGGATCTATGGTGAATATTTCAAGAGAGAGATATTAATAAAGAATAAATGTGATGGTGGAATTAATCGGTGTCTGACCCTAGTCAATACTCAAAAGTTAATTTTCTAAAAGTACTTTAATAAATACAACAGATCCTCAATAGAGCTATTACAAGAGCCCTATATACCAAAAGAAACATAAACTAATTTATTCGCATGCAACTAAAACTGTATTAGGAAATAACGAAGATAATAGAATCATGACTGTTTGATATGTTGTTGGAAATGAACAATATTTGAAATGTTTATGGATTTTTCCTACACTTTGTTTTCAAACAATCCCGTGGTCTTCATTGTTCACCAAATTCCCAGTTTATAGTCTAGATAGATTTTGTATGAAAACATTCTTGAACCCCCAGTCCCCAAAAACTAACCAAAATTAGTACAACTGTGATAGGGATGAATCAATAACGGGACACCAAAGGAATACAACTGAAAAGTAAATTATTTAAGACCCATTATCTCTTCACCTATTGTACTAGAATTATTATGTTAGTACTGTGATAAAATGATAAGGTCCACTTGGTCCAACCCACTAGCTGATTTCACATCTTAATCAGTATTTTATAAAAACGGGATACAGTATTATACTGGATATAATTTGTGTGTATTTTAATACGTAGTATATAATAATCTATATGTGTCATGATAATGTAACGCTACATACATCCCAAAGCGGGGTCATGTGTGGCCAATGGACTCTTCTGTGAGGTACTATAGTACAACTGCCATAAATAATTAATCTCGTACTTGACAAAATTTATTTGTTGACTTGAACTATTGATGACCTAGATTATTCTTGAATAAAAGAGAATATTTTTTATCCAGCTCTGCTTATACTTCTTGCCTCCTTTGTCTGTGATTCTGAATAAATATTTGCAGTTTGAGTTAATAATTTTGTCATAACCATCATGTGGAACATGCAATGCTGGCAGGTTGACACATATCTAAACAATGCGGAGGAGAAGCGGCTGAAAAAGATCATATGGGAGGAAATGAACAGAGAGTATCTTGAGGTCATTTCTAATATCTTACTTCTTTTACCATTTATATGCTGCAAGATACAGTGGAGTATATGGAGATAATAGAAGACTCTAAGGCTGATTGCTATGGGTGGGGGTGAAAAACCAAATGTGAGGTTTTCACCCCCAAAAGAGCTGCAACCGGGAAGAAATTTTGTATAGGAAGGAGTCATAGGGAGTATGGAGAACCTTGGGGGGCGACTCCTGGACGGGCAATTGCCTCTCATCTGGAGGTGACTTGCGCAGTGGAGTAAAGAAAGGGCCCTCAACCATCAACGCGCTTGACAAGCTGATGAGTGAATAAGTGGACTATGTTGCTGCGTGGGAGTTAGCTGATTTGCTGCGGATGAAAAAGAGTGGGGTGACCTGGTTTCTTGGCTTCTTTTTGCAGGAGGGAATTAATTAAAAAAAATTGGTTTGGTGTAAAGCTATATTATTAATCAAATACGTAGTAATAGTTTTAAATTCTTTAAAAAAAAATTAATAGTTTTAAATTTATTTCAAATTGAACTCAAGTAGGCATTTTTTATACTTACAAAAAAATCACATTTTTTATTTTTTTAATATCAGAATGTTTGACTTTTTAAATAATAATTGTTGGTAAAAATAAAATTATCACATAAATGATGTGTAATAAAAAAAAGTAAGGATTTATGCATTTACTTAGAAAAAATATGTGCTGAGTGGATATATTGACGGTGTTGGGTTGCAGAGAAAAACTGAATTGACTGGATGAATACGTATAAAGTGGTGTGAAATTAGATTTATTGACGGGCTGGGTTGCGGTTAGCCTAAGATGGGTGCTCTGGGGTTATCTGCTCGCAGCATGTAGTTTTTTTTTTAAATTTGACTAGTCTTGGAATGCATATCATCAGACATTCATGCCATACATGAATGTGAAATTTAAAGTCTCTTTTGAATTACAGGAACAAGCAGCTAAAGAAGCAGCAGCATTGGCTGCAAAAAAGGCTTTTGAGTCCAGTTTTACCAACCCAGAGGAAATGGAAGCTGCACAGAAGCTTTCAGCAGCAGCAGCCGCTGCCGTGGCAAAGAGCAAAAAGGTTTATTTTAAAATTATGTTGCAGTGATTTTAAGGGCTTACTCATCGTAAATTATGCTTAACATCTGAAAAAGTAGCACCTACAGCTAAATTATACTATAACAACAACTATAACTAAATGTTATATTTTCTTATTATATAACTAAGGGGGGTGTCCCCAATATGGATTCTCAAAGTTTTTAAAGGAATTTAGAATTCCATCAAAGTTTGGGTGTCCTCAATTTGGATTTGTATGGAGTCTACGAAAATTCAGCTATCCTCAAATTGTCCATGGATTCTTTAACTCTTGGATTGTTAAGGATTTACATGGATTTCAAAGCTAAAATATGAAGGATAGAATACCGCTGAAAATCTCTGCACTCCCTTCGGATTTCAATGGATTTCCCGTCCAGGAGCAAAACAAAGCTAGAAGCAGTGCTCGAATTTCAGCCCCTGTTTATCATTCCACTTTTGAGGTTTAAGATGGAGACCGGAGAAAGAGAATCAATCTGTTCAATCAATCTTGTTCTTATCAATTAGCAACCCAACAAAAAGTCAGTTGCTTGGTTATTAGTATACTGTTTCAGATTCGATAGGTTTCAGTATACCGTTCCTTTCCTTCTTTAGTTGCCGCAGCCTTAAGGAAGGAGACACACAGAAATCGTAGAAGCAGGCTAGCGGCAAAGCAAGGTGAAAGAGAAATTGGGGCTTCGTGGTGGCGAGAAATCTAGGATAGAAGCTGAGAATCGGAAGGGATTTCAGATTTCATGGATTTCAAATTCCATGGAATTTGATTAAATTCTCACAGATTCTATACAATTTCATATAAATCCATCAAAATCTTATTCCTTTAAAATTCTTAAGAATCCATATTGGGGACACCCCCCTATAATAAAAGAAACCCTTTGGTTAGGGGCACAGTAAAAAATAAATGATTCGTTAATACAGAAAAGTGGAAAACTCTTGTGCCATAGTTTTTATGATGTAATCAACCATGTAATGTGGCAGAATTAATTCAGTTTTTGTGTTTGATTTGACATTTTACTTATTCAGAAAACACTTGGACTATAGTTTTTATGATGCAATCAACCGCGAATCGTGATAGCTTTAATTCGATGATTGTGTATGCTTTGACATTTTATTTGGCGTTTTGCCATATAATTAAAAATGCGCCATCAACTTTTCACTAAAGTTGTATGCAATATGAATTACAAATGCATTGCCCCCCATCTCCATTGAATTTAAAATAAAAAATGAAAAAGTTAAAAGTGGAAAATGAAAAATTAAAATTAAAAAAATAAATATTTATTCTACATAATGTTAAATGTTGTACTTACATTAAAAAAGTAACGATGTAGTAAAGAAATGGATATTCGGATATTCCATTTCATTAAATTACCTTTTGTTTGTCGTAATTCATATTTTCCATCACGCAGTCCGTCACATTACACTACAACAAACATAGAGTTGTTTGGTGTGTCTGGAGCGTTTTGCTACATTGCATCAATTACTCTATATTTCACACTGGCTGTTTGTTGATCACTCAGAATTAAATATTTTCCATAATTTGCTTCTTCAGTGAAGTTCTTCCTAGTCAGATATAGTCAGTTACATGTACTCTATTAAGCTATAAGATACTAGCTCTCAAATGTAATGGTACATAAGAAATGAATAAATAAATAAAATGCAAAGAACTTCAGATATGCTATCTCTAAAATGGATTCAACAATTCATTTTCTAGTGTGTTATGTGGTACTGTTTCCTCGCCTGCATCAAGGGAGTTCCATACCAGAGAAATCTAATTTATGTGTTGGTATTCTGTCATCAAGACTAGTAGAGGCATTATTCTATGTAGCACTGAGTTTTGAAATATGTGCAGGAAAAGCAACAACAAAGAGCTGCAGAACTGAAGAATTCTGGTCCTGCCAAAACTGCAGCAGAGGCCACACAAAAGATGTTGAGTAAAAGAAAGGTACTATGTTTGTATCAGCAAGCAATCAAGAATGTTAAAATGTTTGCATGCATCTTGTTAAAACATGTGGTTCCATCCTAAAAGTTCAACCCGATAGAAATAGTTCAAAATCTTATATAGTGTTTTATTGTATTATGGAACAAATACTTCAACACGCTTCCTCTAGCCAAATCGGGCTGGACAGTATTAGTATGTATAAATGATCCAAACAGACCTCTAACAAGCTACCATAATCATGAGTCTAAAAAATAATCCAACCACAACTAGGGGTGGGGATATCGATTTTCGGTTCGGTTTCATCGGTTTTCAGTTCGTTTTTTTCAGTTTTCAGTTCTATTCGGTTTGAAATACTAACTTTCAGTTAGGTTCAGTTTAGTCGGTTTGGTTCGGTATGGATTTGTTAAATTTTTAGTTCGGTTTTAGTTCGGTTTGATTTTATTCGGGTTTTCTCGGTTTCAGTTCGGTTTGGATTAATACGGTTTGGAAGAAATGTTATCAAACCAAATTGTAAATGGTTTGGTTTTGGTTCGGGTTATTTCGGTTTGGTACGGTTCAGTCGAACCAAACCAACATGCCTACCCCTATTTGGTACATGTTAAGATCCGGGGTTCCATCCTAAAATTTCAACTTGATAGGAGTAGCCCAACATCTTATATCGTGTTTTATTGTTTATACCGTTCCGGTGTGGGACAATTACTTCAATCATCTCATTTTGAGTATTTCATGTTGGTTTGTGAGAATGTTTTTTAGGCACAAATAAATAATGTATGTAATATGTATTACATCAATGGGCCTCCTGCGTAATAAAGAATGAATGATATACTAATGTGTTTCGATGGCTCCTTTAATATACTTATGGCCATATTGATCGGCTTATATGTTAACATAGTACCTTACAACCATTCTATTGACTCTAACATCTTTATTTTCAAGCGTTTTTTCTCGTTACTCTGTGCATGGCATAATATACAATATCACTTTATTTATTTCATAATGTTCCTTGAATGCAGAGGAGTCTACTGGTGAACTTCGATGTATTGGAATCACTTTTCGATGAGACTGTATGTAATCTTACCTTGTATCTAGAGGAGTCTACATGTTTTTGCTGCTTTTCTCTTATTTGATTGGCATCCATTCTTTATTGGGCTGTGATTGGATGATGTTTTCAATATTCAGTTCTATACGTTGATGCGTCCACTGCTGTATCTAAGTTGTCCAAGGGATGTAACAAAATAATACTAAAATTAGAAAGCCAATGTTAGAAAAGAAAAGGTGATATGTTACTTATATCTGGAAAAAGATGAGGAAGCAAAAAAAGCTAGACTATAATAACCCCAATAAGACCTCTTTTTTAGAAAATGTCTTCAAGTAAACAATGTCTAATCTCACTGTCAAGGACTGTGCTACACACCAGTATCTCCAAATCATACAAATTAGTACCCAGGGTTCATTTGAAACATTTCATATTCTATTTATTATATATTTTTCTTGATCTATGTTTTTCACTTCTTTTAATTTCTTGAAACATATAAACATGTGCATATGATTTTAATTTTTCTGAATTTTTACTCCGTATAAAATAGAAATGTGGTAGATATGTATCATCAATCCAAACATTTTCTGTATTTATGTTTTTGTTCTGTTTTCAGAATTTAAAACAAAGTAGAAATCGCAAAAATCTATTTAGTTATTAGTTCAGAAACCAGGCTTAAAGTTTAGAGTGATGGGGTTTATAACCTTTTGACATCCATTTCATGCAATTCAGTGTTATTTTTCCTGCAACCATTATCACACATTTAGGAATGAATGAAAACCTTGGTTTTTGTTTGTCTTGATTTGCATGTGCATAACATAGATGACCTAATTTTTCCTGGCAGCCACTCCCTGATAACAATAATTTCAAGGAAAGCCTAAATGATGACATAAGCTCCAACAATGATGGCTACCTGGATGGTATAACAGAGGAGACCGGAGAAGAGTGGATGGATGAAAGAGAATATGTCAATGAGGAAAATTATGCAGAACCTGAAACCTATGATTATGAAGAACAATATGATTTTGAAGATTACTAAATCCTATAGAGTAATTCTTTACTATAGCATTTTTTGCCCTCCACATCAAGGGTTATGAGATTGGTTAGGTTCGCAACAATTAGATATTGGTGCATAGGTGTTGCTCAGTTTTCATAATAGCTTTTAGTAATTTGTATTCACGTCAATTTCTCATATTGACAATTTATTTATTTAACTAAACTAGTAACTGAGTAATCTTCCCTTTCCCCCTCATTTCCTTTAAATTTTAGGAAAATAAAGCAGTTTATCTTCAAAGTATTCCTTGAAGTCAATTCATATTTGAACAAGAGTACTTATATGCAAAAAAGAACAGTATTAGGTTTTCTCTAGTGGAGCGACGGCCCTGCGCCACTCTTTGGGAACATTAATTACCAACCCAATTTCAAGAAATACAGACCGAAAAAAGGAGAAAAAGAAGAGGAGCCGAGGATGTTGAGCGGCGGTTGGCGGTTGCACGGCGGGACTGCGGGAGGATGGAGGTGAATGTCGGACAGTTGGCGGCTGCAGGACGGGAGGTTGGAGGTGGCCAGACATCGTGTGGCTGCAGGAGGATGGTTGAGGGCGCGGCAGGATGGTGGCGGTGGACAAAAGTGTGGCTCAAAGCGGGCTTTGATTCTACGGGACAATGGGCGACTGAGTGGAGGGATGGTGGGCGGCTACAACTAGGGTTTGAATCCTGGAGCCAATGTAACAAATATTATACCTAAGGGTATAATAGTCCATAAAAATAATTTATTTATTTATTTATTAATTTACTAATTCAATAGGACAATTTAAACAAGATTTTAGGAGAAAATTAATATCATTTGTGAGAAAAGTTAAAGAGTTCTAGTCATATGGGGTAATCATCTCTTTAAAAATGGTTGTTTAGAGAATTAATGTTGACCCACCTGTGTGGTGGTTAGGTATATACCCATGATTTGGTTAGTCATAGCTATCACTATTATAATTATTTCAATCATTCATTGAGGCATCACCGTGACACTTCCAAAGAGGAGTCGAGAGGTCACATGTTTGAATCTCATCTCAAGGATGTTGGACTTAATATAGAACAAATACTATAATAAGTTAGAAGAATTGTAAAAAAAAAAAAATCATCAACATAATTGCCAATTTGCCACTATAGCTTACATCCAATTTTATTTCTTCAATTTGAGGTATATGTGGTAGTCCATCCGATGAGAATATAGTGTATTAGAAGAATTTTACTCCGTATTTAATAAAATGTATATACTGTGTCTACTATAAATTCACCTTGGTTTACAACTTACAAGGGTTGGCTGTGAATTGAAAAAAAAAATGTGGCCTTGAAGTAATAAAGTTAAGGAGTTATTAAGTGTGCTTGCATAGTTACATGGACAGTGCATGTATAAATGGGAAATTAGGTTTACGTCTTCCTTTTTCATCCAAATTTAAATTGATATCTGAATTAGTATTTCACTAATATTTGCATCCTGGAGCTTATAGTTTTTGTTCAATCTATATCTTCTTCTAATTCCAAGTTTGCAATCAATATCAGAGATTCTTCTTGATCGAATTGTTATATAAGTATAACTACTTTTAAAAATGAGGTGAAAATTCATATTAAAAAGATAAAAGAAAATAGTGTGACAACTCAATTCCCCACATTTCAAATATAAATTTAATATTCTTCCAAAAAAATATAAAGTAAATATTGAAATCTACAAGTAAAAGTGACTACAACTCTAAGATTCATCTCCTGTGTGAGGTCTTGAGTTCAAGTCACTAAGAAGGTAAATTTGAGATAATTTCTAAATGATGATCTCTTAGCTTTCGGGACTAGCTCGTGTACTTGGTCGTACAAGTATTGTTTTGCATCGGCTCGAGCGATAGTTTGAGATTACTTTTTTGCTATAAACTCAGCGATACTTGATCAATTAGTGATGGTTTTTCAAAAGATTGTGTTAGGAAGAACCTGATCGAGAACACACACATTCTTTGGAATGAATTCCTCTAAGTCTAGGATTAGTTTGACTTAGATTTATATTTGTCGAGGGTTTGAGATGAATTCTTACGAGTCTGGAATTGGTGTGACGGAGTCAAGATGACATGATATAACCACAAAAGTAAATATTGAAATTATATCGTGCTACTAGCCTTTTTGTCGCTCTTCAAAATGTACGATTTAGTTAGTTCCATCATTATGTCCTCCAATGACTACGTACACAACTCCAAGTTTGTGATTAAGAATATGACAATCCCCCAATTTATAGCACTATGAATTTATGAAACAAGTCTACAACTAGGAAGAAAAGTCAAGCCCGACGTCAACCAATTTTCATCCGTTAAATATTTTTCATGCTCGCAAAAGTCCTAGAAAACGTAACACTTCAATCTTAATTGCAATCTTTTTCAATAACCGGCCGGTTGTATAAGTTCAGATTTAATGTCTAAGAGGACTTTATTTTAGTCACAAAGCAGGGTAGTTAAAGGCAAAGCTTAATTTAGTCACTGGTTTGGAACAGTTTGACCATCTGTAATAGAAAAGAAAAAAAGACATTATTTATGGACATTCTAAAAAGAATACATAAACTTTAATTAGACACGAATGAAAAAATATTGTCTCATTTTTATCGCTACGACATGTTTATTTGGATCGAAATCTCTTAGCTTATTTGGTCTAGTATAAATCGTATAGACTGATATGGACTAATGATCTTATTTGAATTGGGTTGCTATATGGTCTATTATAATCATTCTGGTGTTGTCTGTTTCAGTTTGATATTTTATGTATTTTGTAGGTCAGCAGGTGTAAAATGCAAGTCTACATACTAGAACGTGATCTAACATAAAGTGCCTCACATAATTAAATTTCACCTAATTTGCAATTTTAGTCTAATAAGTTTAGATAACGTCCACTGTTAGTCCTGTAACTTTAATCGTGTAATTCTTTAACTAATACACTTCCAATCTAAAAGCATTTCCACTAGAAAATACATTTTATGGCAGAAAAATTGAAGTCGTCATCCCATCGTTTTAGTCATAAAATGTGCTTTTTAATTGACATAATAGTCCTTAAATTAAAAGATGTATTACTTACAAGATCAAATTCATATAGTAAAGTTCGCGACTAATATGAGTATAACAAAAGTTAGAGATATAAAATTGCAAATGATCTTATACATGCCTAATCATGTACTTTACATGTGTTGACATACCTACGCCATTGACTTGGTAGTGTGTTCATGGCAGGTGATCTAGGGGCAGTCCGTCCTAGCAAGGATTCGTGAGGGTCAGCTATGGACTACTAAAGTCGAGCCATCACAAGGATGGGTTGTAGGTTTAATTTCATCGTGTAAGGAGATGGTAAAAGGGACGAACATCTGAATTCTGGTACTATGAGACAATGAAGTATGTGGTATGGATTGTGAGACTTGTGTTGAGGGGTGGAAAAAATACTCGGTATGCAACAGGTTTTTGTATGCACAAGGACGGTTTTATTCTCACGTCGAAATTTTATGCGCATGGAGTTCAAAGCATCTTTGTTCGTAGTATGAAAAACACAGAATCGAATAGGTTTATAGGTTGGTGTCATCACCAAAAGGGAAAGGTGAATTGGATACTGCGACGAAGGGATTGAATTCCTTTATTGATAAAATTAGGCCATATCGTCAATTGCTACACATCTCCGATTTCCATAGTGCGTTCGAGACTTCAAATAATGCAGTCTCTTGTTGCTCCGGTGCTTAATTTGAGCGGAAATGTCATGAGAATGATTATGGCGGTTGATAGAGGACTTGATTATGCTATCCCTGTTGTTTTCTTGAGTGAGTTCTTTCGAACGGAGATGATAATGTAGAAGTAGACATATGACATGGTGGATGTATGATGTGTTTGATGCACAAAACAAACAAGCACATTCTTATGATTAATTCACATTTCATAATATGTTGATCATTGAAAAAAATCAATCTGTTAGTTTGCTAAAAAAAAGGGAATTCAACTTTTATGCTAATTAGGAAACAAAAAACGGAAAGAAAACGTAGTCCGTGTTTATGAAAGAAAGGAGGTTTCTTGTTTATGTGAAAATTTTGGATTAGTCTCCCAATCCCAATATGTCTACCATAAATAATGGCAATTTATATCCTACATCCGGGTGTACAGGTACACCCGGTATTTTTGTAAATATATCAATTTCAAGCCTCTGAGTCAGCATGTTCTTTCCGTCGTATTTCATCTTCTGCAGCCGCCCTCTTTTCTTTCCTCTTCTCTTGCTTTTTTTTTTCTTCCATCGCCTTCCTCTTCTCTTTCTTTTCTTCCACCGCCTTCCTCTTCTCTTTCTTTTCTTCAGCCGCCTTCCTCTTTAATTTTCTTTCTTTTTTCTTCAACCGCCTTCCTCTTTTAGTTCGTCATCTATTTTGATCGTGACGTTTACTTTTGTCTTTTTGATTTTTTATTTTCTTTACTTTTTTAGTTGTTGATTTCACTTTCGTTTGGTTTGTCTTTCTTTCTTTTTAATTCATTTCCTTTATTTGTTGTTTACTTCTTTCTCTTTTTCATATATTATGCCGAAAACATTAGAAATGAGTTTTATCTTAAACATAAATGAGTAAACCGCCTAAAAAAATGAGTAAAACGCCTAAAAAATGAACATACCAAATGAACTTTTGAATTTTGAATACTCATTTTGTAAATTATGTATGTCCATTTAGTATTTCTGTTGTGCTCATTTTTAAAATGTTTTAGCAATGGACATTTCAAAAGTATCATATTGCATTAGATTTTTATAAGAGTTGATTATAAACACGAGACGACAAATCATGATACTCAATCGCATAATATAATACTCAATAACGGAGATTTGATGCTCATTGAAAATGTCTTGATGCTCAACGAACAAAACTTACAATTTTCATATCAATGCTCATCTTCTAAGTTACATATGCACATTTTGTCTATGTCTGATGCTCATTAAAAATTCATTAATACTCATTTAATAGAAATCATGATTTTCATCAATCTCAACAGAGGATGTTCGGTGTCCAATGAAAATGTCATGATACTCAACTAACAAAGCAACTAACAAATTCATTAATACTCATTTTGTAAGTTACGTATGATCATCTCATACTCATATTCATTATACTTTTAATACTCAACAGAATAAGTGTAATGCTTAGTAAAAGTTCATGAGTGCTCATTTGATAAAAATTGTGATGTTCATCTCAAAATAAGAGGTTTGATGCTCATTAAAAGTTCAGATGGGGACATAGATCATGATACTGAATTGCATGCTTCTGATACTCAATAGGAGAGGTTTGATGTTCAATGAAAATGTCTTGACTCTTGATGCTCAACTAACAAAGCTTATGATTTTTATATTATTGCTCATTTTGTACGTTTTGTATGCTCATTTGGTACTGGATGTATGCTCATTTTAAAATGTTAATTATATCAATGCATACTACAAAAGTTGCATGTTTCTAATATTCAATAGAAGATATTTGATGCAGCCCATGCTCTTGCAAGGGCAGCCGTTTCCAGTGCGGGTGGTAAATTATTATTTCATTCTATTCCGAATTGTATCTCCAGTCATGTAGCGAATGATACCTTGATTCATTAATAAAGTTGGTATTTTGAATTGCAAAAAAAAAATTGAAAATATTTGATGCTCAATGAAAATGTCTTGATGCTCAATTAAAAAAAGTTACGATTTTCTTAGCAATGCTCATTTTCTAAGTTACACATGCTCAATACATACTCATCTATGCTCATTTTTAAAATGTCATCTGAATTCATATTTCAAATGTACTATATTACATTATATTCACATATTGAAGTTTTATAGTAGTTGATTATAGATATAATTTAATAATTTTTATAAAGGAAAAATAAGAATAAGAAAGTCGATATAAGATATGAAGCAGAGATCTCGATGCTCAATATCAGACTCCTAATACTCAACAAAATTGGTCCGATGCTCATTAAAAGTTCATTAATGCTCATTTAATAGAAATCATGAATTTCATCTCAATAGAGGATGTTTAATACTCAATGAAAATGTCATTTGTAAAATGACATTTTACAAATGATCAATATCAAATGTACTTCAAGCTTACTTATTTAGATCAATATACAAATGATCAATATCAAATGACATTTTGACATAATTCAAAAAAGTAACTTCAAGCTTACTTATTTAGATTATTACAGTTATACTATTCAATAACACTGAAATCGGAGCAAAAAAAAATTGAAAATATTTGATGCTCAATGAAAATGTCTTGATGCTCAATTAAAAAAAGTTACGATTTTCTTAGCAATGCTCATTTTCTAAGTTACACATGCTCAATACATACTCATCTATGCTCATTTTTAAAATGTCATCTGAATTTATATTTCAAATGTACTATATTACATTATATTCACATATTGAAGTTTTATAGTAGTTGATTATAGATATAATTTAATAATTTTTATAAAGGAAAAATAAGAATAAGAAAGTCGATATAAGATATGAAGCAGAGATCTCGATGCTCAATATCAGACTCCTAATACTCAACAAAATTGGTCCGATGCTCATTAAAAGTTCATTAATGCTCATTTAATAGAAATCATGAATTTCATCTCAATAGAGGAAGTTTACATATGATCATTTGGTACTGGTTTTATGCTCATATGTAAAATGTCATATGAATGCATATTTAAAAAGTGTCATATTACATTAAAGTCGTATGTCACGGTTTCTGGTGAATGAGCATTGATGCAATTTTAATGAGCATCAAGCCTATTATGTTGAGTATTAGGAGTCTAATTATTTTGAATATATGTATTGATGTAACATTTTAAATTGAGCATAACACCATACCAGTACAAAATGAGCATACATTACTTACCAAATGAGCAATGATATGAAAATCATAAGCTTCGTTGGTTGAGCATCAAGATATTTTCATTGAATATCAAACCTTCTTTATTGAGTATCAGAAACATGCAATTGAGTATCATGATCTCTACTTCCATGTAAATAATTTAACTCTTATGTGAATCTAATATGATACTTTTGAAATATGAATTAGTATGACATTTTAAAATAAGTATAAAATCAATAAAGCTCGTTTGAGTTTCCTAATGTGTTCAAATGTTCATTTGTTCACACATAACGAAAAATATAATAATTCATATAAAAATAATTTATAGTCGTTCGTTCTCGAATTACAAATATAATTGAGTTCTTTTTATAATTTTTTTACCCATGCATACTTATTTTACACCATACTCATTTTAGTATAACACAAAACTCATGTTTGTAATTAACACACAATATTCAATAAACCTATAAATTTCATCTTAAATTAAAAGTAGAGAAATAAAAAATTAATAAGTAAAATATTTGATAATAGATAAATAAAAAAACTTAAGCATGAAATTTGATTGGAGAAAGAAATAAAATAAAATAAACTGAAACATTTAATAATATTTTATATGATACATTTTCATAATAAATGAATATAACATTAAAATAGAAGATTGCTAAAAAAGAAGAACAAACAAACAAAAACAAAAAAATGAGAATAAACAAAAAAAAGAAAAGAAAGAAGAATGTATGTACGTAACTAACAAATCGTTAAAAAGAAAGCAAGGAGCGCGGAGGGCAGGAGTGGAGCATGGCATGCGGCTGAAAAAAGAAACGCTATTCATGCTTCTAATTACAAAAAAGCCGGGTGTACAGATACACCCAGGTGTAGGATATAGGAACTGATAAATAATAGAGGAATTAAATTTGTCTCCTTTTCTATTATTACAGTAAGTCAATAACAAAACAAAATGGCTTATGTTTGCGCGACTAGGAGTCCAAGACTAGACCAGATAATTCCACGAGAATTAAAATCAAATTAGTCTAGATCAAATCGGGTGTAAGCAGATTAGATTAGACCGAATTAGAAATTGATAAATGTAAAACACACATTCAACATATGTTGTTTTCCCACCAGATATCTCTAAGAAAATAAACACCATATTAAGATATTGTGCTACTCCTCATATCTAGTTGACCTTTTAGGATGGAACCTCGTGTATTAAATAGGTATCAGAGCAATTGATTATTTTTACATTGTCATTATGTGTCCCTTTAATAATCCCTATATTTAGCTTTATCAGTTAATCTCATTTGGTACCTCTATACAATCTTATCGGCCAACATTTTTATCAAATTACATGCATTTAACTTTTGATTTAACGCGTCGAATTGTGTAATATTCAAAATAAGTGAGGTTTGAGCTACTTTTTTAGCTGAATCCGCTGAAGTTATTTAGATTATCATTTTAGCTAATTTCAAATATATTTTTCTATAATTTATATATTAACAAATACTACTTTTGTCCCACTGTGTTTGGGACAATTCGGTTTACGATGCTTGACTGGCGATAAAGAAAATAGATCCTCGTCCGTGCTCAAATTATTTAAAAATACATGTTCAGAAGCTGCATTAAAAGATTTACAAAGTCGCAAAACCCAGAATTAAATTTGATAAAAAAAATTGATATATAAAGTAAAAAATTAAGAGTGATTTGTGTTGACCAAGTGAATAATGTCTCAGACAATCTTAGCGGGACGGAGAGAGTATATACTTTAAATATATTTTCTATAAATTAACCAATTTAGCCGCTTCAGCCCAACTTTCAACAATTTCAGCAGATTTGGTTTTCTCATCCGATTTCAGTGTTATTGAATAGTATAACTGTAATAATCTAAACAAGTAAGCTTGAAGTTACTTTTTTGAATTATGTAGAGGACCATTTTTCTATTTTTTTCTTCATTTGATTACTAAAAGAGAAAATTTCTGAAATAGAAGTAAAAACGTTTGGAATATTTCAAAATAGGATTGATATATTTTTCTTCCTTAAATAGAAGTACGTAAATGTCTTGATGAAAATTTGCTACCATGTTTTGACATTATCGTAATTTAAGCATGACATTATACCGTTGAAAGTGACATATTTTCCCAAGTAGACAATACTTAATCATATTTTGGGAATATAAATATAGCACTCCTATTTGGATCGAAATTCTCAAACGTTTTTTCTCTTATTTAAGACGAATACTGTTAATAAAATACTCTGTATATTTTAAAAAATATTTATTTTTTTTATAAAATTCAACAGATTTAAACCCTCCAAACGCTTCAATTAAAAATTCATCAACGAAATTCAATTGATGTACTCATTCTTTCTTGTTTGAGTAGATCGAAGATCGTAACATAACAAATTTCTTTTGTAGGGAGAAAAGTGAAAATCAAATGACTGATGACCAACACAAAAAGGTCAAACCATGAGTCCATGACTGTCCCACTGAATGTAATTCACCAAATAAAAAGACTGGCCATTAGGCATTGCCTTATCTTATATGGGTTTGATTCAATGAAAGTACCTTTAGTTTTTACTCTAATAATAATAATAAAACATTCACACAAAAGATATTTGTTATATCCAATGGGGCAAGTGCAACCGTGGGGTCGGATGTATTTTAAGTATATTAAATAGACCACAAAGTAGTGAAATGGAAATACATTGATCAATCTTCCGCCTCACCTCTTTCATAAGTTACTATTTTATTATCCTCTAAAACCAAAGGGGAAGCTTTAGTTTGCCTTAATTAAGCTAGCTAGCACCTTCCTCGAACTTCATAGTTCGCTTAAAACTCGATCCTTTTCTATCACATATATATAAAAGCTAGAATAATGGAAAAAGGGCTTGATAATTCTTCATCAGTCTCTCTTCGCCAGCTGCGGCTGCCGTCTCAGGTGGTTGATCTACCCGCAAAGCCGTCGCGTTTCAAGCGTATCTGTGTTTTCTGCGGCAGCAGCGCCGGCAAGAACCCCAGTTACCATCTCGCCGCTCTTCATCTCGCCAACCAGCTGGTATATACTATCCTCATCTCTCCTTAGCTGAACCTTGGAAAAGTTTACACTATTCTCGTACTCTATATATTTTGAGTATATTTTATTTATTGATTTATGAGAATTTTTTTTTTTTGAAATATATCGTTGAATTGGTCTCATTATAAATTTAAGAATGTTGCAAATAAAAAAGAATATGGGAAGTAGGTAACTATATATATTCACACATACATTTATGTTATTTGGATTTGGGTCAAATGAAAAGGTTGAAATATTCCCCTATACAGTGCTATTGTACAATTTATAAGAGTATCTTCATTGCTACAAGGTGGATAGTGCACATGTGACATGAGAGATAACCACATAAATATTGACAAATAAATTATCTTTCTCCTTATTTGAATGGTTTTATACAATTTTGATAAGTTTTTCTCTGTAATGTCGATCGCAATGCCAACATCTCGACGGTTTCTTGACATTGTGGGGGAAAAAACTTACCAAAATTGTATAAAATCATTCAAATAAGGAGATAAATGATTTAGTTGTTAATATTTATGTGGTTATCTCTCATGAAACATGTGCACCGTGCACATTGTTGTAGCATGGGAGATAAATGCAAAAACTTATAATTTGTACTTTAAATGCATTGCACTTTTCACATGTCAAAAACGTTTTTTATTTGATCCATGTTCATTATACACATATAATCCGTATATAAATACACATGGAATTGTATTTGTTTATTTCGTCCCGAATCAATTATGCATTTATGCCTGAGTCTATTATTAATCATTAACTTTATTTAATTTGCATAACTTATGATGAAAAATCACATGCATAAATTAGGACTGCCCAATTCAACAATTTCCTTACACGCACACACACACTTTACATTTTTCTATGCCTTTGTTATATACGGAGTATGAAGTACCAAGTACTTAATTCCTCTTTGTTTACCATTTAGCTTTGCATTATTTATATAACTTACATTGACCACATTTTATTAATTCGTAGTAATACGGTATAAAAAAAACATAGTCCATTAATTGGTCTGATTTGTTTCATATAAATTTTGAAAAAATATAAGTTTATGTATTTGTAACTAATAAAAAATTATACTTCGTATATACTAATGACAAAGTCTTGCATCCATAATAAGCATAAAACTTAAATTCTTACAACTAATTAAATAAAATATCTTTTGCATATCCCTATAGTTTTCATTTAATGGTTTTTGGATTAAGCATATTATTATGGAACGGAGAAGTACTCCGTATTATTTAATGCAGAGTACTAGCTAGCAAGTACTGCCATGCAGTAGTGCTCCATGCTAACACTGTTTAATTTTCCACGTCTTTCACATTTTTTATCTATTGTAATATCGTATCAGAATGGTCCAGTTCGACCACCATTATAAATAATTAAATAAAAAACATTGTGGGAGGTTTTTACTTAATTGAGATTTGGGATGGGCGGATTTGGCACAAATTTATCGATAATTTCATGTCAAATAGCTCGTTCCAAACTGTTTTTTGTCAAAGATTTGACATATCTCTGCTAAAATATCTGCCAATTTTGAGAAATCTCTATGAAAAAATTGATGTCAATCTCGTGTTTTTGTAGTGGATTTACATTCAACTCAAAAAGATTATGAAAGGTTATGGATGTTTTCACGTGAACACTGATTTTCTAATCTGATCTGATCTGATTAATTTATATGTGCTTTCATATTATGTAAGTCTAGTAGTCTATTAAAATCTAGACTTACGTGTTTGAGTTATGATCTGATAATTAAAAATTAAAAAATAAATTAAAATAATATTTCTCAATTTGATTAAATGTATTTGGTGTTTTGTGCTTTTCTATTGGTCTTCATTTGATTAATTGCTTACAATTCAATATAATTAATGACAGGTCGAAAGGAACATAGACTTGGTCTACGGAGGTGGGAGCATCGGCTTAATGGGTCTGATTTCCCAAGCTGTTTATAATGGGGGCCGCCACGTGTTAGGGTATATATCATCCTATTCCAACATTATTTTATATTTTCCATATTTTCCCGTAAGTGTATTTTCATGATCAGGGGCATAGTTAGGATAGAAGGTTGGGTTGGGTCGGTACAAAGAATTTTTCAGATAATTTTTTTCACATAAATTTTTAGATTAAAAATTAAAAATACAAAAAAAAATTCAAATTTGGGGCGGGCCGTGGCCCGGTTGGCCACCCCTCTACCTCCGCCCCTGTTCCTGATAAACATTTGTTAATTTCTAACTTTCTTCTTTATTTTCTGTCAAAAAAAACTTTCTTCTTTATTTATTTTTCTATTTTGATTTTCAGGGTGATTCCTAAAACTCTGATGCCAAGAGAGGTAAATAGCTAAGCATCTTTCTATGAACCCAACTCGTGATGTGTTTGTGTTTGGTCTCATATGTATATATAGTCCCTACGGCATGATATAAGTACTTTTTGTCGCCTTCAATTCTCTTTATTATTAGGAGGCTAATTTTATCCCTATATAAATTATAATTGTACTCTCTGTCGTTTAAATCTTTGTCAAACTTGTGTAAAGTGTGATTGAGATCGATATGTGTAAATGAGAAAGAATTAATTGACATCACAATATTAATCTAGATGGTGAGTAAGTTGTACCAACTATAACTTTTGTAGCATATGCAAAATGTTAAATCCGAATGGAGCTGCAATATTAGATGTATTGTAGTAATTTTTTCATTTTATTGTCACATTTTTTGTTACAATAAATACTACGAGTATATTATAGCAATTTCTATAGTGCTACAAAATGGATGCTAAAATAGACATTATTTGTTTGATGATAATAACTATACTTTAATAATTAATATTATGTCACACTCTGAATTGTAAATTGCTACGGAGTACTTTTCTTTTTTCTGTTAATGTACGTACGTACTTTAATTTGCTCGATCATAAGTTGCTTTTTGATGTACCAATTTTGTTATTGTTAAGATTAATTATTTAATTGTTATAATTATATATGTCTATGTACAAACAGCTCACGGGAGAGACTGTTGGGGAAGTGAGAGCGGTTTCCGGTATGCATCAACGGAAAGCCGAAATGGCTAAGCAAGCTGACGCTTTTATTGCCTTGCCCGGTACCTACTTCTTCTTTTTCGGTTTCCTTAGTATCGTTCTTTTCCATTATTTCAACTAAAATAACGACTATAAAACTTTTTTTAACTCTTATGCAAATAATAATACGGATCGGAGTAGTAAATATTAATCTTAAGAACACGATCCACAACACACAATTGACCACAACCACAACAACATGCAATAATAATATTAAAGTGATATGTGGTAATATAATACATATTCATTCATTAAAATGACTCCATATGTATATGTATATCATTATCATTATATTACTAGTAGAGAGTATTATTAAGTAGTTGTATTCATACAAAACCCATTTTGTTAGTTCAAATTATCCAATATGGGTGTCACTTTTTTTAAAAATTATTCATTATGAAATTTTATGTAGTAATTAATTAAGTAATTAATTACTATTCCCTACTTATTAATTAAAAGTTCTTTTTATGGATGCATTTATAATTGCCGTGACTTTTTTGTTGTTATTATTGAGGTCAATATCAATCAGTTTCGCGATGAGAAGCCTGGCCAGCACATCTAAATACGTAATTAGTGGAAATCGTACCGTCAACAACTAACAATATATAATGTTCATATAAAACGTTACGGTATATGTTCCAAGTCGCTATCTTTCTAAATTTCTAATCTGATTTATCTAGTATATACCTCGTATCTTATTAATTTGTTATACGTAGTATATATAATATGTATATATGTATACATATATATATTGGGAAACAGCTCATCGTCCTTAATCCCTAATCCGGCGTTCGTTAATCATTAACTAACTGCATAATAATAATTAAATAAATGCTTCAAAAAAAATTAAATAAATTGTTGCATATTATGCAGGGGGTTACGGAACGTTGGAGGAGCTTCTAGAAGTCATCACTTGGGCTCAGCTTGGTATTCACGACAAACCGGTAATAAGTACTTCAAATTACGCACTTTACAGTTTAAACCCATCCCAATCCAATGTTAAATGGTGTAATAATGTAATTAAACCCCTAGAATCACTACGAAAAATATTGGCACGAACTTGAATTAGTACAGATTGATTGAGTTTAACATATTTTTGGTACGGATTATACATATTTTTGGCACGACGACGTTGTTCCAAATAGTTGGTGACAACAGGGAATTCAGAACAAATTTGATGTAACCGTGTCAAATGTGTCAAATTTCTTATAAATTTTGGCAAATCTATGTCAAGGATCCGTATCAAATCCGTGTCAAATTCGTTGTCTTCTTTATAGTGAATATTATTCATTTATAGAGTAATTAGTTTACTAAGCTCTTATGATGCATTCATTTAATGCATTGTTTATAAAGAAATTGCTCCAAATATGAGCAAAATATATACAAAAAATATAAATGGGATAATTATATTGTTTTCTATTCCCAAAACATGACTATTTATTTTTATTAAAAGCACAAAATTTCTCATCTACCTAATACTCCCTCCGTCTCATTGGAAGGTTGCCGTGAGTAATTGACACGGTTTTTTGGACAAATAGTTAAATAAAGTAATTTTAGTAATAAAAAAGGGGGAAAGACAAAATTTAGAAAAAATAAACATATAAAGTGAAAGCAATTAAAGGGAGATAAATTGGGGGAGGAGACATTGTGAGACTTCACATGTAATGAGTAGAAATTATAACTTTGAATAAATGTGTAATTAAAGAGAATAATTATTTTTTAAAATGGAATGGAAACGTTTGAATGAGACACCCAAATAAGGAAAGTAGAAACCTTTCAACAAGACGGAGAGGTAGTTAATAAGTCCTGTTTTCAGAAAAGAACATAATATCCATCATATGTGTATTATACTTTATGTATATTCAAATCCTATTTAATTAAGAAATTTTCTCTTATTTATAACATTATTTATTCAAGACAAAATATCATGCACCTATATGCATGCATGCATGTCCTGACATTTTACATGCATTATGTATGATGCATGGATGTATTTACATCACTACAGGTAGGTCTGCTGAACGTAGATGGGTACTATAATTCACTTCTGTCTTTCATAGACAAAGCTGTCGACGAAGGATTCATCGCCCCTTGTGCCCGTCACATTATTGTGTCTGCCCAAACTGCCCAAGAACTTTTGTCCAAACTTGAGGTACATTTTTAGTCCACGCATATATGTAGACTCATAATGGGTTTTTCCGCAACTTTGTCAAGTTTGACCATCTCAACCATAAAATAAAGTTGGAAATAAAGTCTGTCTAGTCGAGATTTGTGTAGAGGAGAAAAATAATACAGAGGAAGTAGTAACCAAAACTAATTAATTAATAGAGAAAGTAGTAACGTTTTTTGGAATAATAACCAAGAAAGATATCAACACTATAAGAAAGCGATGGAGTAATAATAGAGATCAGATATCCACATTCATAAATTAAATTAGATTCCAAGATGGCAATATCCATAAGGGAATTTTTATCCACATGCAGCTTGCATTGTGAGAATTGTTTTTAAATTATCATTTACCTAGCTGATGATATTATTTTGTTAATAATCCTCAAGTCTTATACCTGTTTAATTTGTACACATTCCCCCTCCTATCCCCCAAATTATACTCATTTCCAGTAAGATGACTAACTAGCTTCGATTCTAACTTAATTGCAGGAGTCATTAATTAATTGAAATAATTTTGTATGTGAAATAAATATAAATCTGTATTACAAAGGGAAAATGGAAACTAATAATCCAACCTTTTAGCGGTCTTCTTACAATAATCCAACCTTTGGGTTATTCATGAATAATCCAACATTTGCACCTCATCTTCATTCACTGGCCCATGACCGGTTGATGACCTGCTATTCCAATCTATTTTCTTATCTTTGCAAATCATTATACCATAAATCTCATCTTTCACAAAGATAATATTTTGCAAAGATAAGAAAATAACTTGGAATAGTAAGTCATTAACCGATTAGGGACCAGTGAATGAAGATGAAGTGCAAAGATTGGATTATTCATGAATAATCAAAAGGTGGGATTATTGAAAGAAGACCGCTAAAAGGTTGGATTATTAGTTTCCATTTTCCCTATTACAAATAGATTATTATCTTCATACTTATCTAAAGTTTCAGTGTTTTGAGAAGTCCCTAAATAGTCAATTTTGAACAATGATACTTTTTAACACGAAATTATTTTGAATATGAAAACTATATTAATATGTTTCTTATTACAAAATATTTTCATAAAAGTATAAAATTTATAAATTATATACAAATATAATTTTTAAAATAATTGTCCAAAATTTGTCATCATTGACCAAGAAAAGTCAATATGGCAAAGCTTTTTAGGATGAATGTAGTATTTGGTAAGGGATATGAGATTATATAAATCACTCTGTATATATTATCAATCATGCAAGGTTAAAATAGTACGTAGTACAATCCAAAGTACTTCAATTCATAATGTTTACCTACACTAAAACGGCCATATATGAACGTATATCTAATACTACGTACTATCTATGTACTTGAACGTGTACTATCCAAGATCAAATTAAGAACATGTTTAATTGGACACAAGTAGTCACTATTTTCCTGTAGAAAGTAATTCAATAGCAATAACATGTGTGTGGTACAGTGGTATGTAAGTCACATGCATTCAGCCATTCATGGACTGATGGACAAGAACGTAACTAAATTGTTTTTGGTAGATGCACCCCTCTATTATATAGGATGTTTTTACATGGACTGTAATTTACTGGTCTGGTTTGTTTAAGTTTGGTCTGGTCTAAATTGGTCATATAAATGTCTGGTGATCTCTGTGTATTTTATAATTACGGAACTCATGTCTGGTCTGGTCTGTTTATGTCTTGTCTATGTCTGGTCTGGTTTGGTGTTGTCTGTTTAAGTCTGATCTGGTTTGATCTATTTAAGTCTGGTTTGGTCTGGTTTGGGATTAATAAACAGTCCAAGTAAGAACATCCATACTCCATGCGTATATGATTAAAGTAGAATACGATCATATATTGATGGCATGGACATGTATGACAACAATTTTCAAATATTGTGCGCTTTTTTAAATTTGAGAATGGTACAAAATTTCATATTAAAATGTGCACTATAATGAATGAGGAGAATCAATGTCATTTTTATAAATAAATCACACTTTCTATCGTCTTAGTTTTGTTGGTAATAGTAGGAAGTAATGGCACAAAATTTATTTAGTGGTTTAATTTGACGAAACTCATATTTTATCATAATAAAAATCTAATGAGTAATAATTAAGGCATGATGTTTGTGTGTATATATGTAGGATTATGTTCCAAAGCACAATGAGGCAGCACCAAAGTTAAAATGGGAGATGGAGCAACAATTGGGTTTCGCAACGGCCAAATCCGAAATTGCTCGTTGATCGAGAGACCTCATATATCAACTATTATTAGTTACTACTTTTATATATTATGATTACTATTAATTATTGAATGATCTAGCTAATTGATTAATCTTTTATAATTACATACATATTGTACAGTTAGGGGTGGAATCGCGCATTCGAGTATGTATGTATATATGTAATAGGGCACTAGCTAGCTAGCTTTAAGCTTAACAGCATTTTCAATTATTCGACATTTATTCATCTTGTAGCTATATATTTTCATTTTGGCTTGATTCACTAACTTTTACCTGTATTCGTATGTGTTTGTTGAGTTAAATTGGGGAAGAAATCGGTCCTGACAATTTATAGGCCCGGGACAAAGACAAAAAATAGGCCCCTAATTATATCCTCCCTTCGTCCCGAAAAACTTTGCCAATTTGACTTTTCTTGGTCAACGACAATCAATTTTGACCAATGGTATTTTTTAATACGAAACTATTTAGAATATGAAAATTATATCAAAACGTCCTTTATTCAAAATATTTTTATAAAAGCACAAAATTTATAAATTATATACAAATATAATAATTAAAATCTTTGTCCAAAGTTTACTACAAGTAAATGTTTTGTCCATAAAACTATTGGGTAAGTCTATGTTTCTTGTGTAGCTCTGCCGTTGTGGGTAAGTCTATGGATATGAGGATTGAGGGATATCTTTTACGGAGCACTAGAGTATAAGGAAATGATCTTGTTAGGCTTGCCTACCAAGATGCCCCGTATTGAGTACAGACAAGTCCATTTGAGGAGCTTCAAGGTAGAATTTTTTGCTAAAGTTTTGTGAGAGTGTTCTTCACAAAATTTCGGTTTTGAATTCAATTGGGAAGTTAGTTGAATAATTTATTGAAAACATTGCGCTTTGTAAATATATATAAAGTGCACTATTTTTCAATAGTTTATTTAATATACTCCCTGATTGAATTTTAAGCTAAAATTTTGTGGACGTAATCTACACTTAATAAAAACATGCTCACAAACTTTCATCAAACAATTTTCATCCGGAAGCACCTCAAATGGAATTGGCCGTACAAGACTCCCGATCAAATGCGCTTGAGGTCACACACACACACACACACACACACACACACACACACACACACACACACACACACACACACACACACACACACACACACACACACACACACACACACACACAAACACACACACACACACACACACACACACACACTAAATAATTTATGGGCCCATGTTCCTGGTGGGCCCTGGGCAGCCGCCCAACCTTCCCCTATATCAGGACCGGTCCTGTAAGAAATTAGGACTAAAATAGTTTGAAAATTCCAAAATAGGACTGCCAAGTTTTTTATTCCTAAAATAGGAGTAATTACTGTCATTTTGGAAAATATTGCCATGTTTGAAGTCTGGTACTGCCATAACATGGCAGTAATTAGTCCTATTTTGGGAATAAAAATATGGCAGTCCTATTTTGGAATTTTCAAACCTTTTTAGTCCTATTTTGGGTAATATCTCAAGAAATTATGGTATACAGCCATACAGGGTTGTCACTTGTCAGATTAGATATATAAATATGTTACATCCCACGTTATAGGGAGATTTCAACAAGTAGGACCTAATCATACTAATTTTCCCAAATTAAGACTACAAATTAGCCTAAGACTTAAGTACACCTGCTTTGACCAAGTTACCTACCCTTCCTTTTTAATTCTCCCCTGCACACAAACTCCATCAATCGCATCTTCCCCATCATCGGCTCATCGCATCTTTATCTTCCCCATCAGGCTTCACCATCTGCAACATCTCTTGTCATCGGGTAGTTCAACCTCCCGCACAACTGTCGTTGGTTTCATTCGCCTCCACTGCCGCCGCCCCTCTTCGCTGGATTCGCCTCTACGGTCGCCGGAGCAGGTAACTCCTCCTCCTCCTCCTCCTCCTTCTTCTTCTTATCTGATTTTGGACATTGATAAACCCAATTTCGAAGTTCTATTTTGATTTTTTCAAAAGGCCACCAGGTACTCTGAAAACGTTTGAAGAAACCAGATCCAAAATTAAACTTGCAAACCCTAGACAATACATAGACATTAAGTAATCAATAAACAGACAATAAGTTCTAATAATAGTTCGATAGTAGGCAATACATAGACAATAAGTAGTCATTAAACAGACAATAAGTTGTGATAATAGTTCAATTGCAGAGCAGGTCACATAAAACAATATATACACAATTTACTATATCTAATGATGAAATCGGAGCTTGGTAGACTCCGATCTCGCCGGAGAAGGTTGTTAACCAGAGATGGAGGATCGACGCTGAAGAACAGAGCTAACATGGTGCAGAAGAGGAAATCGTTAGCGGCGTGCATTATTTTAACTTTAAAGGGCAAATTTGGAATGCTATAAATAAGTTTCCTCCTATAGAACTAAATAGGTTATACGAATAGCAAAAACATTAGGTAGTTCCCTATTTGTAAAAGAGCTTTGATTTGGTCCTACGGAGAGCAAATTTCTCCACGTTATATATATTACTTCCTCCGTCCCTGATTGTTCTTCCATTTTGACTGGGCACATTGATTAAGAAAAAACACTGTTTTCCCTTGACTTTCCATGTTTTCCCTTTATTTTTTACAGCACATGTTCAGGGAAAATAAAAGGGGATGGGGCTGCCTACTTTACAGACTGCTGCAGTGTACAGTAAAAGTAGGCAGATTTTTTTGAGATATTTTGTCTTCTGGCGGGAGTTTTGAGTACTCCCTCCAACTTAAAAAAATTTAAACACTTTAAATAAGCCAGAGCTCTATATAAAGCAACACCTATTACAAGAGGCAGTCGTAAATCATCACAAAAAGCAACATGGAAGTTTCTGAAATTCTTCAAACAACGCACAAAAAAAGGCTATCTAATGAAGCAAAGCAGCGGATCTTGCAAGTTCTTCTGACTAATTCCACAAATGGTAAGCTGGCCAAAGGAATAAAATCTGCATTAGCTGAAGAACATCAAGTGTCAGTAAGGTACATCACAAGTTTTTGGGGACAAATCATGAAATCACAAAGGGATGGTGTACCTTTAATTGTTGACAGACAGTTTGCTGCAAAATGCGGGAGGAAACCTCTACCACTACCTACAATTGACTTTAAGGAAATAGATCTTCACAAAAGGCAGACCATAAGAAGTCTGGCATCTGCTATGGGGTGTCCCAAAACAAACGTGCACAGACTGATACGACAAGGTAAGATTAAAGCACACACAAATTCTATCAAACCTTATTTGACTGAGTCAAATATGACTCAAAGGCTTGAATGGGTCATTTCGCACATTGTCCCACACTCACTCACAACTCATCCACTATTTGAACCCATGTTCAACTATGTCCATGTGGATGAGAAGTGGTTTTACATTACTAAACCCTCACAGAGGTACTATCTTGCTCCGGATGAACAAGAGCCACACAGAACATGTAAGTCCAAGAGATTCATCACAAAAGTAATGTTTTTGTGTGCTGTGGCTAGGCCAATCTTTTCAGAAGACTCTGAGGTCTTATTTGATGGGAAAATAGGTATTTTCCCATTCACGGAATTCCAGGCAGCACAAAGGAATAGCAAAAACAGAACAATTGGCACAATTGAGGAAAAAGCAATTCAGACTGTCAATAAAATTGTATACAGAGAGTGTTTACTCAGACAAGTGATCCCTGCCATCAAAGCCAAGTGGCCACTTGATGCATCTGGGGATATTTACATCCAACAAGACAATGCCAGACCACATATAAAGCCTAATGACAGTGAGTTCATGAAAGAGGCAACTACGGATGGATTTAACATCAAACTATCATGTCAACCTACCAACAGTCCTGATTTAAATGTTCTAGACCTAGGGTTTTTTAGATCTATTCAGTCCCTACAACAAGCATCACCAAGTACTACAGTTTCAGAGTTAGTGGCAGGGGTGACCAAAGCATTTGAGGAGTTGAGTCCCTATACTTTGAACAAGGTTTGGCTATCATTGCAGATGTGTATGAAGGAGATATTAACTGTTAAAGGTAACAACAACTACAGATTACCTCACATTGGAAAGGATATGTTACATGGTAATGGGGAACTACCTATCTCCCTCACTGCAGACACTACAATAGTGAGGGAAGTGATGGACTTGTTACAAGGAAATGGGGAACCACCTATCTCAAATGCAGCAGACACTACAAACAATGACGGAGGTGATGGAGTTACTTGACACTGGTAGCACCCAGGCTTAGGTAGGAACTGGCTTTGGAGGTTTTGGGTA
Organism: Cuscuta epithymum; assembly: GCA_945859915.1. NCBI lineage: Eukaryota > Viridiplantae > Streptophyta > Magnoliopsida > Solanales > Convolvulaceae > Cuscuta > Cuscuta epithymum. Next base: position 5,514,432 of record CAMAPF010001001.1, on the reverse strand, counting down.
AAGACATGGCTACAGTATGTTAGCTACTGCATTTTGGATTTTATGATTTTGGGTTTTGGGTATACACAGGGTCTTGGTTTTTTTGCTAGTGGTTTTTGGGTTTTGTGGTTTTGGCTTTTGGGGTACACATACAAAACATGTACACAAACAAGACACTGTCATTATCTATATATGCATTATCTATATATGCAGTTTGGATTATTTGGACTCAGTAATAGTACACTGTCATCACAATAAACATAAAGGCATCAGGAAACATCCCACAATAAGAATCAATCAACATCATAACTGCCAGTAGGATTAGCCCATCAGTTAAGGCCAATCAAAACATCATTTGGGCATACATGCAGTTAGGTCAACATCATCTAGGTATACAAGCATTTAGGCAACATTCCACAATAAGAATTAGTCAACATCTTCACTGCCAGTAGGATTAGCCCATCAGTTAAGGCCAATCAAAACATCATTTGGGCGTACATGCAGTTAGGTCAACATCATCTAGGCATACTAGCATTTAGGCAACATTCCACAATAAGAATTAGTCAACATCTTAACTGCCAGTAGGATTAGCCCATCAGTTAAGGCCAATCAAAACATCATTTGGGCATACATGCAGTTAGGTCAACATCATCTAGGCATACAAGCATTTAGGCAACATTTTCTTAATCAATGTGCAAAGTCAAAACGGAAGAACATTTAGGGATGGAGTGACATACATAGCATGCTTCCAGTGTACATCTAAACAGCCCCCTAATTACCCCCATCAGTTAGGGAACAATCTAAACATCATTTAGGTTTAGAGGTATTTAGGTCAACATGAATTACGCATACATGACATCAATTATAGGCATCATTTAGGCATAGAGGCAGTAAAGTGAAAATCATTGACGCATAAAACCAAATTACGCAACACAGACTGAGGGACTAAAAATTCTTACAGAAATACATGCATAGAGACACTCATATATGCATGCAACAAGTGGAACTTATCACCTTTATTTTTTGGGAAGGGGCAGCCACATTGAAACCCATGCGTCCACTCTTTCTTGAACTTTAGGGTCCGGGTCAGCATGAGCGGATGCAGGTGGAAAATACTCCAGATTTGTTATATGCACTGGCCGAAGGTAGATGTCAATGAAACTGTCATTGGAGGCTTCACCTCTTCGGTCCAAATGCTCAGATCTCAACCGTTTTCTTCCTTTCAATCCTACTTCATTCTCAGAAACCGGGACCAACTGGAGCTCAGAATTCGGGATGAAATCCGGCAAGATCTCCACCTCAGGGACAAATCCGGGCAAGATCTCTGAGTCAGGGACGAAGTCAGAAGGGATCTCAGAGTCAGGGACGAAGCCAGAAGAGATCTCAGAGTCAGGGACGAAGCCAGAAGAGATCTCAGAGTCAGGGACGAAGCCAGAAGAGATCTCAGAGTCAGGGACAAAGCCGGAAGATATCTCAGCCTCACGAGCGGAATCGGCCCATCCGGAAGAATCCTCTGAGTCCTCAACCACCACACCATTCAAATCATTATGCATGCACAAATCTATCGATTTTTCGGCCATTCTTGGCTTTCAAGCTTTCAATGGGTGTGTGGGTGGGATGACTGCAGATTAATCGACGGAGATGGAGTAGAGTTTTCCAGATGGGGATGAAAGGAGAAGTGAAAGAACGGAGAGAGAGGGTGCGAGAGAAAGAGATGAATGTCGATGGATGGAATAATGACAAGGGAGAGAGAAGGTGCCAGAAAATAAAAGAAGGCGGATGGGGGTTGGGTGGGGTAATAAATGGGTAGATGGAAAAGTAATTGTAAGGGTAATGGGGTAATTTTAATTGAAAAACTTTCCTAATATAGAAAGTGGAAGTATTTTTTGGGACAGCCCAAAAAGGAAAGTTGGAAGTAAATTTAGGGACGGAGGGAGTATTATTTTGGTAATTGGTTGGTTCAAATTACTCATACTATATAATTATATATTCAATACGTAGTAAGTTGCATCTAGATAATACATTTCAAAGTTACATTTAAGGAAGTATTGTCATGTGTCATCTTCTAAACGAACATCCATTTTAATAAGGTGACAACTCCGGTACCTTTTAAAAAAATAGGGTACCGTACCTATCATTCATTTGATTGGACCACAACTACTACATTCTCATTGGTCCATGTGGATAAAGGTATGGTAGAATCTACCTTTTAATAATTTAGATTCTCTTTCCAAATTTAGCATTATATATAAACTCTATTACGTTACATTATAAATTTAGAATTCATTAGTTTTAAAAGACTACGTTGCATTAGAATTTACTCAACATTAGAAATTCAAAATTCATTTAGAATTATACTTCGTCTATAAATTCTACTACGTTAATTTAGGACTATTATGTTGGAATTATATATACCTACGTAATTCCAATATTCTTAAAACTTTCTAAAAATCCTAATAACTGCCTGAAGTAGATTGGAATTTTATTAAGTAATTGAAAAAACTTCCTAATATACACAACACATTCTACATTGCATTAAATTTAAAAAATTCAAAATACAATTATGGACTATGGAAAATATTTTGTGTTCAGTTATAATTCGATTAGACATTTACCATGTCAGACCAGTTCAAACAAGAAAATACTTAAACAAATCAGATCAGATTAGGTCAGATCAAATCAAATCAGAAAATTTAAATTCAATTAAAAACATTTTTAGAGTTCTCCCTAAAATTTAAAGCTAGAATATATCTCCTGGAACATTAGTATTATTTAAGGACATGAGCATGTGTATATTTTTAAACATTATCATTGGGTTGGAATTTTTAGGCTTAAACATACCTGAATGCTTTTTAGAGATATTTAAAACTATTAGCTTTTTATTATTTAAAAAATGAGAAATAATATTTTGAGCATTCTTTGAAATACATACATGGTGTGTTTATGAGTAATAAAAAGCTACTACATATAAGGGAAGAATTTGACTTTACACCCCACTTTTTGGGTGATATTGGACTTTGCATCTCATTTTCAAAAGACTCTGACTGTACACCTCATTTCACTTAAAAGTCCTTTAAGTTTGCACCCGATTCAGATTTTTTTCTTCACAAAATGTTTATGATGGGGTGCAAAGTCAAATTTTTTTAAAAATGGGGTGCAAAATCCAATATCATCCAAAGGGGGGGGGGGGGGGTGCTAAGTCAGATTCCCCCTACCCTATTATAAATTAACTTGGGTATTCCAAATGTAAAACAAGTATTGATGTTTTCATAAAATATTAAAATAATTTAATATTTAAAATAAAATGGTGTAAACAGAATTAAGTAATACAAAGTAACACAATATTTAACATTTATGTGACAAGAAGAACTTTGAAAGAGACTGATATTTACTTTAAAAATATATATTATGAAATGTTTGGGAAACACTTTTAGTAAAAGAAAATTAAAGGGGTAAATTTTTCTTACACATATTAGGTTTAGTAACTCTAGAGGTGCATAAAGCAATTCCCTATTTGAATATATAGGGCCTGTTTCGTAGCAGTGAAATTAGCTAAATCGGTTAAATCTGCTGTAATTTATGAAATTCTGGTTAAAGTGACCGCAATGGCCTAATTTGCTGAATTATTGAAAAAATAAATTAAGAAATAATTTTTTAATAAAATTAAGAAATAATTACATGAAAAATAGCTAAATGGTGCTATAAAGTCACTTTGTGCTACGTATTTGATAACAAAAAGTTACCAAAAGTTAGTTGATAACAAAAAGTTAGTTGATAAGATTGATAAGCTGAAAACAGATGTTACCAAGCGGGCTATGTCTGGCACTTTGTGCTTTAAGTGGAGGCTAATGACGAAATTAAGGGCTATTGTCTGAACTAGAGACTATTGTTCAGAGCTGGATGAAGTAAATCAATTTGGAAAGAAGAGTTGAAAATGTCCAGATAATATGACTAGACAAGATCATATCAAATCAAATCAAACAAATATTATAAAAACCCAATCCAATTAAAATTCAATAAATCTCCGTATTAGAACTCCGTATTAGGTTAAAATTCAATAAATCTCTTGAAACATTCTACCCATTTTAATGTAGGTTAAAATTCAATAAATCTCTTGAAACATTCTACCCATTTTAATATTCTGAAATAACACTAACTAAAATTGAGCTGGCTGCCAATTAGTAACTCATTTTTGTATATCTCAATCAGTATGATAAGCAACTCATTTATTGTTCATTAGATTGAGTTTTTGAGAGCATTATGATCTAATTAAGTAGGATAAGTGTTATTAAACAAAGAAAGGTTGCATGCTTTAGACTTTTATAAAATATTCTCACATCAAGTGGTAGCTTATAATCGAAACATAAAGATGTCAAACTATGCAATGAAATATAAAAAGACAAATTTATCATATTGAGAATGAACAATGATCATATTTTTCATGATCAAATAGTCGTACAATATTAAAGTTACATTCATGAGTAAAACATTTACCCTTTATACACCGTTTAGCTCATTTATCTAGGTCTTAAGCGCCACTTTTATTACTTATTATATTTTGACGCTCCTTAACGACCCTCTATAAGCTACATGCTACTGTCACCCATCATATCTTAACAACTTCATATAAATAAATAAAATGAGCATAATTATCAATTATTACTCATTTTTGCATTTCTCAATCAATATAATAAGTAATTACAATTACAAAACTTTATTTAACTTATGCAAGCAGAAATGAAATAGGCATACAAAACTAAATTAACATATTATGAAGTTAATCATTCATATTTTAAAAGTATTCATGAGTAAATTTTTATTTGTCAACGAAAATTGAGAAGATGGCACATGATTTTGTACTAAAATACAAACAGGGATTATAAAATTACACAAGTGACTTAAAAAACTTATTCCTTCAATACGATCTAATTGAGAAAAACAAATCTTGAAAGCATTTTAAAATCATTAATATGAATTTTAATTTATTCATGTATGAATTTATGCAATGTGTTCATTTAGCTCTATAATTTATACAAGGTAAGATATGTTTATTAGGTTCACGCCAACAACTTCTCAACTAGATTGTTGAGCTAGAATAGAATTGCCTAGCCTGTGATACTCATTTCGCCATTTGAAATATAAAGGCTGAAAACATGTTTAAATAGTTAGTTCCAAAGTAAGACATACTCAATAGATGAGAATATGCATTATAAATCAATGTTATACTTGACTAAATAAATGACTTTTTGTTAGTAAAACTAAAAACTTATATCCCGTGCACGGCACGGGTAAAGATACTAGTAAGTTACAAAATTGCATTTTTTATTCATAGGCACTACTCATCCCTGTCCTAGTCCGATGATAAGAAGTAAATTTACATGCAAAGCCGTTAAATAGTACGAGTAAAGGGTCAGTTTGGTCCTCGAAATTGCATAAAAGGGGTCAAATAAGTTCTTATATAGAAGATTCTATCCAGCCGTCGTCATTTAGGGCGGTTCCCGGTGGAATTTTTTGACGAAATTTTTTGAACGTCTTATTCATTAAGTCTAGTACACTCATATCAAATTTCAGATAAAAATTCAATCGGGAAGACATTAAAATGAATTCTTGAATATAACTGTGCAGTTAAAAGCGCAGTTATCTTCAAGAATTCATTTGAATGTCTTCCCGATTGAATTTTTAGCTGAAATTTGGTACGAGTAAACTAGACTTGATAAATAAGATGCTCAAAAAAAATTATCAAAAGATTCCACTGGGAACCGCCTCAAATGGCACGTCCGAACAGAATCTACTATATAAGGACTTATTTGACCCCTTTTATGCAACTTCGAGGACCAAACCGACCCTTTACTCATAGTACAACTGTACAATCCCATTCTAGTAAGGTTATATTCTTGTATTCTCTGTATTCTATCAGAGAATATAGTCCTAGTTTTATTTTTTTCTTTTGAAAAGCTGTTTCAATTTAGAACTTCCCAAACACTCAAAAGAAGAATTAGAAACAGGAAATGTACATGAATTGGTATTAAGATAGGTTAATCCAGCTCCATTTAAAGTTTTTCAATCTGGACACCTGAGCTAACCGGACGGGAATCGGATTCGACTTGACGAGCGTCCATCTGTGAACCTCTTACAAAAAGTTTGCCATCCGCCACCCCATATTCAGTATAAGTACACAACCATTATTCTGTATACATACATTTTAGCAACATTCAAGAACCTAGGAATTTTAGGATATACTCTGTACATACACTATGTGTGTGTATATGTATACATAAAGATGTATAATGTTGGGTTTATGTACATGTATAAAGTTGTGTATTAGCTAGGAACCACCTGCCTCATACAAAGGATGGGACCACTGGAGAGGTGGTAACCAAACCAGAAAGGAGACCAACAAGGAGTGCACTATTATAGGTGGTTGGTTCTCCTTGCATAGAGTTATTCCTTGCATCAACATAGCTCTCGTTTAGAAATGGTCCACCGACTAATGCTCCAATTGCGACATTCGGGTTTGGTTTGGGTGATTCAAGCCATTTGAAGCCTTCTTTGCAACCGGTTTTCATATCTGCAGGGATCGAGGCTCCTCTGTGATGAACATATTTCGGGTACTTATCTCCATACCCAACAAGGTAGCTCATCCCCATTGGATTATCTCCCAATACATAGTCAGCCTATATGCAAAGTAATAAATTGTGATAAAAGTTTAAAATACTTGGGCGCAGCTTGGAACTTGGAAAATGCAAGGGAAAGAAAATAAGAAGAAAATCATAGAACACATTTGGATAAAAAGAAAATGATAGTAAAATACACATTGGTTCACACTCAAAGAAAATATTATTTGCTTAGATTTTATTAACATTTAAATTCATTTCGATCATTAAAATAATAAGAAATTTAACTATATGTAAAAGAAATTACGAAAAGAATAACCAAAACATAACTTCTAAAAGTGACACAAAGAAAATAAAATTACTTTGACATGTGGGCAGTGTCACTGGCACTAACGGGCTTCACCAAAAACGGTATAGTCACTAAAAGTGATTTATTTAGTTTTTTTTAGAATACTTAAAAAATGGTCACGTTTTTTAATGAGTACTATTTTATTAGAGAGAAAACCCCCTAAAATCAACACAATAATCCTGTTTACTTTCTTTTGCATTTCCAGAGCAGTACCAAACAATGGACAAATCACTTAACACCCTTTCATGCTACATCATATAGATCACTCATCTAGATTGTGCAGTTTTTTTAATAAGTCTTCACACTCTTACACTACACAACCCTTCTTACGGACTGACAAAAAAGTCATCAAAGAAGCCCGTATGGACTGATAAAAAGTCATCATAGAAGCCCACAGTTTTTCATAATGGCACAAACCTACACAACCTGACATTTCGTCTGAACATCTAGTCAAATGTCGTTTATGTTGGTTTGTTATTTCATGCGTAGCCGATGTCGTTTATGTTGGTTTGTATCTGATGTAATGAGTTCCAAGGAAAAAAAGGCATTCAAAGAGAAATGTGATGCGTGTGTTGGAGATTACACATAGAAGTCTCACCTGTGACATGGCAAACTTTCGGAGATCAGATGATGAAAAATATTTGCCATCACATAATAGCTTAGCAGTGTGAGAAGAACGCATGTAATCACTATAAACGACTGCTAAGAAGGCAGAGGCGACAGGATGTTGCAAAGCATTCCATTGACTTACCCATATCAAACCAGCTGCAACCACAACAATATGGACATTATTAATTCGAATTAGAATCTAGGAATGAAGCATGGTGATAGAGGTGGATGCTCCACATGATTAATAAGAGTGTGTTTTCTTACAGTCTGTTCTGCTAGAAGTGGCGGTTGGAGATGTTGGTAAGAGACCACACATGACTGCTTCTGCAGTGCCTCTATACTTCTGGAGAGTAATCGAATTCGAGAGGGGGGCTTTTTTCTTAAAGAAACTCACCCTGGAAATCAAAACCTGCAATAACAACCCGTAACTTGCTGTATTCTCATTTTAATGAAATAACTGCCCACATTAAATTGTTCAACAGACCCATGATTTTTAATAGCATAGGTTAGACTGTTTTAAATACTGGATTCAGCTTTTACTAACTTTGTGCGGTTTGACCATGTGAAATAACTTAAGTAAATTCAGTTGTTTAATTTTTATCATTTCTTAATGTTATGAACTTTTATGAGTTGAATTAAGAATCACATATTAAGACCAGCATCTAGCAGTTCATTGGTACAGTTTTAATGATTTTTTATTCGGTTGGTTTTGGTTTTCATTCAAAAAAATTATTTGAGGTGGATTAGAAAACAATTTATTTTAAAAAATCCAAACCTGATAGGCTGATATAAGGAACAACTTATATGTGAGTTTGTATCTTTACACTTAGCCAGAGTGAAATTGTTTGGCACTACCTAAACCACTTCTCAACCTAATAGGTATCAAAATATGGATGTGATCGGCTGATCGCTCAACTGTCTTATAATTGTAACTAAATCAGTCACACTAAACAACTAATCCGATAAATTAGGTTGTTTTTAATTGGATTGGATTTTTTTTATCTAATATGGTTTGTTTCAGTTTAGACTGGTCTGATCTGAATTGGTCTTACAGATGTTTGTTCTATTGGTATTTTACAATTTGTCCAAGTCTAGTGTGGTCTGGTTTGATATGGTTTGGTACGGTCTGGTCTGATCTGGTTTGTTAAAGTCTGGTCGGTTAAAAACATCCTTATTGTGTCAAAATCAAGCCTTATAAAAACATATACTTGTATCACTCTTTAGTATTGTATGGACAACAGAACCATAAAGAACCAAACTAAAACATAGAAATAAATGAATTACCTGAGCTCCAGGAAACTTATCATCCCAGCTAAACCAAGTCGGACTTCCCCATTTCACAAACTTCTCCGCATTCTCCCCAGTTGCATACTCATAATATGACCTATCACCCGTTGCGTGATGGAGCCAACTCGCTGCCCATAAGAGCTCATCCCCATACCCGGTCGAATTGTAATATGTGGCTACTCCGGGGATATTTTCACTGTAGGATCCTCGATATTTGTCAGCAAAGGTGAACAACTGTTTGGCGTGTTTCAAAAGCAAGGTTGAATATTCAGCGTCGGTGGATTTAAAAACAAGGGATGCCGCTGCCATAGCTGCTGCGGTTTCAGCAGCAACATCTGTTCCGGGAACAGAAGCATTCACTTGGATCAATGGCCTATCATTATTTATGTCTTCTGGTCTTTCCCAACAACTATGGTCATGTTCTGCATCCCCAACCTTCCAATGAGGCAAATAGTACCAGAATCATGTTAGTAATGAAATGTCTTTTAACTGTCTCGTTGTTCAAGAGATTTAATTCTAACATTTAAGAAAAATAGAGTGGAAATTTTATGGAACCCTATACCACTCTGTTATCATATGAGCCATGTGGTCTCAGTGTATCAGTGTAGCCACTCACTTAGTCGATTTCATAGGGGTCCTCCGCTATACTATGAAAATCATATACAATGTAGGATATATACAATGTATAAAGTCCATAATGGAGTCACAGGGATGCATAAAAGTTTTGATACAAAATGTGAGGTAAACTTCAGATCCTTTTTAGAGTGTGGCAAGTTTAATTAATAAAGTCGACCAACATCTGATAACTCTAATCTAAAAATGAGGAAGCCAGGGGCTAATAAGTGCATAAGAACTTGAAAATCCGATGGATGCCAACTACTTTGATGTCAAGGATGTGATTTCAGGCGGCTTTCTAACAGATATAATCCAAAGGAATAGGCTAGCCGGAAATAATAATCACAAAGTTTGCAAGCAGAGCTTTTAAATCCTGCCCTGCTTTCCAAAGGATGCATTCATACATCCATAGGAAATTCCAAAGGATATACAGATTGAGGAAACACATTGCTACTAATTCTCACATTCATGCTAGGGGCAGGCAGATATTTTGTATTTACATTTCACAGTTATCATTTTCATCATTTTCATTTTCATTTACCCCAGTGCCGCAAAGGCTCCCACCTACGGTGGGGTAAGGGGGGTCGGATGTACGCAGTCTTACCCCTGTACTAAAGCACGGAGAGACTGTTTCCGGATGACCCATAGTGAAAATCGCGTCCAAAATTGCATGGACTGACTGCTGCTTCATAACAAAGAAGCGCAGACAGTTTAGTGAGCCATTTTGCTTTATTCCATCATATTCTCAAGCCAAAAAATAATTAATCTTTGGCTCCATTGCAAATGATGGAAAATGCTACGTTATCACAAAGATCATAAATTCCGCCATAGGAAATTTCGAACTGAAAACCTATGAAAAGTATCTCCATTACAAAGAATTACTCTGTAAATATTTCGAACATTATATTCCTCCTAATGTCCTACATGCACAATTGGCAATTTAAGGAGCGACAACAACGAGAAGAATAAGAAAGGATAAAAGTGGAACCTGAATGTACAAGACATTAGGAGAGGGATGTGCATTGACCAAGAAGTCAGTTATCCATTTGAGCGAGTCACGGGCAGGTTCAAGCTGGTCGACGACAGCCATACGGTCGCCATACTCGAGGATCGCCCATGACAGCACAGTTGCAGTGTAAGCCATCGGGAAACCAAACTTAATGAGGTCTCCTGCATCGTACATTCCTTTGCTCAAATCCAGCTTCGCTTCGCTTCCATCTTTGAGCGCCGAATCTCCCCTCCAACGTATTTTGTTTTCGTCCAGCTTCCCAGCTGCAAGTAAATTTCATACCTCAAATGTTATAAGGGTATTTTAAAGCAGAACAGAATCAGTTAACAGAATCCGTGTTCTAAACAACGGATTCTAGAGTAAATTAGAGCATCCAACTTTCAAAACACTCAACTTTCGGATCCAAACACCCCCTAAAAAGTATGGAGTGTTTGGATCTAATAACATGGGTTTCATCTTGAATAAAATGCAAGGTCAATTTAAGAGGAAGACGAGCCATATCTAGTACTCCCTCGGTCCCGTTGGAATGTTCCCGGTTTGACCTACACACATATTAAGGAAATAAACTTACCAGGGGTAAATTTTACTGTTTGGACACTGTTTGACACTGTTTGGCACTGTTTGACACTGTTTTGATGTGGGATAACTTTTCATTTAGGGAAATGAGAACTTTCCATTGAGACATCCAAAAAAGGAAAGTGGGAACATTCCAACGGGACGGAGGTAGTATTAGGTATTTTCACACATAATACTACGTAACATTCATAGTTCAACATTCTTTTTACTTAGGTTTACGATTTTATTTTGTCATTTCAACTTTACTTACTTTCTGAATGTGAAAATACCAGAGAATATAGAATATTTTTAGGCATAAGCTCTGTCTGTAATTCGGCGTTTTGAGTGTTAAACGTTGCACTTTTCAGCGTTTCATATTGAAAAATTATATTGTTTTGGGTTGAAACACCAATACACAAACATCCCTATAGTATCTTTTTTTTTCTTCTATAGATAACTCCAAAAATAAGGAACGGCCATGTAAGTCCAGACTCCAGAGTAAATTATCTGCTTTCCCTAACTCCTAAGATTTTCTGATATCCAAACAGATGTATAATGATAAAGTAGTTCAATTATTACCCTGGAATCCTTTAAACTGTCCAATATAATGCTTATTAGATTGTTTCAGCACAGCGGGGTTAATAAAATCAAGGGAAAATGGAAACTAATAATCCAACCTTTTAGCGGTCTTCTTTTAATAGTCTCACCTTTTCGTTATTCATGAATAATCTAACATTTGCACCTCATCTTCATTCACTGGTCTCTGACCGGTTGATGATCTGCTATTCCAAGTTATTTTCTTATCTTTGCAAAATATTATCTTTGTGAAAGGTGGAATTTATGGTATAATAGTTTGCAGAGATAAGAAAATAACTCGGAACAGCAGGTCATCAACCGGTCGGGATCAATGAATGAAGATGAGGTGCAAAGGTTGGATTATTCATGAATAACGAAAAGGTCGGATTAATAAAAGAAGACTGTTAAAAGGTTGGATTATTAGTTTCAATTTTCCCTAAAATCAATTAATCGCATGGTCCGGTTTATAATAAATGTTTTTTATATTAAGCATTTTTAATGTGGAGCTGTTTCACATCTCACAAATAAATTAAAAATACGTAGTACTGCTCATGCATTATTATAATGGAATGACAATTATACCCACCCACCCTTCTGGACGTCGAAGAATTGCAAAGCAACTTTGAGGGCATTTGCGTATTTCTGGTTCGTGACTCCCGGAGGCTCTTCAGCTTTGTGTTTCAGAATAAGCACATAAATAGCTACGCCGATCGCCGCCGCAACTATTCCGGCCAGAAACCACCCACAGCATCTCCCTTTCGGCCTTGTCCTCCTCCCCATCCTTTACCTCCCTGCATTAGCCAAAACAACAAATAAGCCCAACAAAAATGATGAAAACCTTATAAAAAACCTTTCTTTTTCTACTTTCTTTCTCTTTTTTTTATGAAATGAAATGTAAAGGTTCAAGGGAGGCATGAAATAGACGTAAACCTTGTTCAACAATGGAGAAAAAAAAACATATGAATTCTGTGAGGATTTGAGAAACCCAGGTTTCTATTGGGAGATGAAAAGGGCAGAGCACCGACAGTTTTTGGGAAGAAGACGTTTGCCCATCTCGGCTCCACCACCCTTCAGGTTTTTCAGTTTTAGGCAAATTACTCTATTGCCATCTTGAATATATTGCCACCAATAAGACCTCCTACCATAACGGTCTATTGCGTATTTTTCTGTCTTTTTTATGGCTTGTGAAGTTGTGATGGGTGTATAACATTACAACCTCTCGTAAATGGGTTTTGGGTAGGTGCGTTTAGATGGGTTTTGGGTAGGTGGGTTTAGATGAGGTTTTTTTATAAGGCAGATTCTATCGTCCCCAAAAGGTATCATACATTTGTCCACTTGGACAAATCAGATTTTTGCAGTTGAATTATTTAAATCTAAATTAAAAATGATTTAATGATTTGGACCAATCATGTGAGTGGTAGGTACGGTATCCCATTTTTTAAATGGGTACCGGAGTTGTCACCTTTTTATAATACTCACATCGTCCCTTATAACTTTGTCATCTTTCTTTTTTTGGATGTCTCAAAAATTTTGTCACTTTCCCTTTTAATCTATGAGTTTGTGGTTCCTATTATTTCTCTCTTCTCTGCACATATATCAACCACACTATTTTTACGTTATTATTTCTCGTGCCGGTCAAACATGACAAAGTATTGAGGGACGGAAGGAGTATGTATGTAGATGGATTTCTGGTCTCGTCTGGTTTGGTATGAACTGGTCTGGTCTGGTAAATTTCCGATCTCTGTGTATTTTATAACTAATCTAGACTTTTCTAGGACTAAAAACAATCCACGTAAAAACATCATAATAGTTGCAACATTGTAATTTTTGCACTATTCGCACATCTTATTTTGACAATACTTTTCTACTAATATAAACATGGAGACATGGAGTATAATCAAATTATTATTTATAAAATTTTATAAAATTTCTATTAATGCGAATTTACAAAAGATTTTTTTACAATGTTTACTAATATGCCATTAAAGATAATTAAAATCAAAGATGTGTGTTCGCAAATGTGAAAGTTAAATTGTTTCGATGAATGAATGTAATATATACTAAAAGTGCGGGCGTGACTTATTGGCCTAAGAGGCCTACACCCTAACTCATACCCGCCTATATGCTATTAGGGGCCGGGCCGGGCGGTGGATAGACAACTCCCTCCGTTTCGCAATCAAAGTCACACTTTCCTTTTTAGATGTTTCAAAAACAAAGTCACACTTCCCCTATTTCCTTATTTGGCAAAGAAATCTACATCAAAACAGTGTCATACAATGTCTAAATAGTGTTCTCTACAGTAAAGTCAATTTATTTCCTTAATCCTAAAGAAGTCAAATCGTGACTTTGATTGTGAAACGGAGGGAGTATATATATGCCCAAGTCCAATCATTTGTGGGGGCACGTTAGGTGAGTTAGCTATTTTTATTTTGAGCAAGTCTAACGTGTATGTACGGGTTCTGAATTTTTCACATACGAGGATAAAAGTTTCAACCATTCTTGGTGTACACGTTTTTGTACCCATCAGTACACGCATGTGTCTGTGAGAGTTTTTTTGTCTGTGAAGCGCGGTCCACAGACATAAGTTCGCTTGTTTTGTCTGTGGAAAATTTCACAGACAAAACAAACCAGCTTTTGTCTGTGGACCACACTTCACAGAAAAAAAACTCTCACAGACACATGTGTGTACTGATGGGTACAAAAACGTGTACAAAAGGAATTTTTGTAAAAGTTTGGTATCCAGAACTTAAAAGCTACGAGGCCCAGAAAGCTAGAAGTCCAGAACTATTAAATAAATTAAGATGCAATTATAATACAAACAGGTCAGGTCGGTATCCAGTACTTTTAGATTTCTGAACCAATCTCAATTCTCAACCTAAGAAAATCAATACCCTACCCGGCCCACTTTATAGTGAAAAATAGGAACCCGCCCGTTTTGGACTTGAATCGTAATTGGCTCGATCACAGGTTCAAGACCTATTTGCCCACCCCTAGTTTTATCTTCTCGCAGCTTTCTCAGTTCAACCCGAATGGGTTGCGGGCCATAGGTCTGTGCACGGATATGACATTTCCTATTCCGCACCAAAGAATTGTTATGATCCATACTAGAATCGAAAAAAAATTGAATAAACATAGTACCGTACCAGACTGACTTTCTTATACAATATGGTAAGGTATCAGTTTTCACTAGAACCATACCAGAACCATATCGATCCGAACTGTTTCGAACTATCGCAAAGAACATATTATTTTATACTCTCTCCCTCCAATAGAATTGTTCCAATTTTCCCCTTTTAGTTGTTTAAAAAAGATTTATCATTTTTTTTATTAAAGTAATGAATATGTGGTTAAACTAGTTTCTCTCTCATTTGCACAAATTTCAACCATACAGTTTTTAATTAGTTATTTATTTGTGCATGTATATTTCCATTTATTAATCCATCATTATATATATATACATATATATAGAGAGAGAGAGTAAATATCATATGAGAATATCATCTTATGAGAGAAATGAGAATGAGTCTGGAACTTTGGATTATTTGATTGTCATGCATCATGTAAAACAGAATTGCACATATCAAAATTTGGAACATGTGCATTTCAAATGTGCAAAAGTTTAAACACATTTGAACTTTGCATGACTAAATGTGCATTTTCGTGAACCTAACGTGCATCATTTTGGAGCATTTCATTTTTTCACGTCAAGGAGTGTTCTCAAAAGAATCAGACCCTATATTTATATATTTGTAGTTTATGGAAAAAGATCTTTTCTAGTCGTCCGAATAGGATCTTCCGTCCGGTTGCCACCGTTTGAGGCGGTTGTCGATATAATGTTTTGATGAAATTTCTTGTGCATGTTCTTCATGAAGTGCAAATTATGTCCACAAAATTCCAGTTTAAAATTCAATTAGGAAGTTAGTTAAATAAACTATTGAAAAACTACGCTTTTATATATATGGTTTGGCGCAGTTATTTTTCAATCATTTATTTAACTGACTTCCGAATTAAATTTCAAACTTAAATTTGGTGGACATAATTTACACATCATGAAGCGTGTGTTCAAAAAATCATCAAAAAGATTCACCGGCAACTGTCCCAAATAGCAGAGGCCAAACAGAAGGTCGTTGTCCATTCAGATAGACAAGATCATTACTTCATAGTTCATTATGTTTAAATAAGTGTTTGGCTGTTAACAACTAGTTCATCAACCAATATACAGAGTTAATATCCATTTTTATACTCAAGGATAATATTTTGTGCTAAAATTTTAAGTATGATTTATAGTTTTCATTATAAACAAATTTTAATATTTTGTTTAAATGTTTTTTGTTCAAGTGGTGAAAGACCTGTATAGTGTATACAATATAAACATATTAACAATTTTTAAAAATATTGTAATATTATATATTTTAAAAGTGTTAGAAAGTGTAATATTTAAGGGTCTGTTCTTCCGAGCGGGTATGATTGTATGAACATGTGAATATGTGATGACACCAAGGGCTGTACATTAATCGGATCGGTCCGTATTTTAGACCTGAACCGGACCGGTATTAGCCCGGAAAAAATAGGTCCTGATCGGAATGGACTGTAAACTATTGTTTCGTAAAATATATACGGAGTACTTCGTTACATACCACGATTCTGCGTTCCGGTCCGGATAAATTATTGACACCCATTTTTCGCGGGCCGGTCCGAGCTCATATTTGCAATACGTTTATTCGATTTTGCAGTTTTGCAGAAGCTAGAAATTTGCAATCTCAATGGTCCAGACCCCTTCTCTGTGTACTGCAGTTGCCGCTGGCTTTTCTCACCCACATCACAGCCTCACAGGTCTCTATCCGAGAATTCACCGTGCTTCCACATCCAATCCAGGTCCTGATCCTCATTCTACGCTGCTGCACCCCTTCCCCGATACCATTCTCAAACGGTACTTTGCATTATTTTAACTACACAATTGATTTATGCTTTAATTGTAAATGATTCTTTTTTAGATCATGGTCAAAATGTTAAACTGAAGAGCTACACATCTTTTGCTAGCTCTTTATTTTCCATGTTTCTGAGAATTATTCGCTTCGATATATCTATTCTTCGGTTTTGTGTTTTATACATTTCCTTCATAAGAGATTGATTGAGCTGTTAGGCTTATTCTTAAATTATCTATTCTTCCCCTTTGCAGCTTTCCTGCCCTTTTCATTTTAGTTTTTAAGCCAATGTTTGAACATAAAAAAAAAGAAAAACTGTATCACAAATGAACCGATCAGAATACTGGTGATAACTGATACTACTTAATTGTAAAGTCATGTACTATAAACCATATCTTAGCTAACTGACTTGAATGCCTACAAGTTGTGATTTTAAACCCCAATTATTCGCTACTAGTCATTTTATGTCCTCAAAGTCGACCGTACAATAGTTAATCCCCATTCTGTCTCAAAAAGTATGTTTTTAGTTTTTTCTAAAATAATTTTTTAATTTGTCCCACAGAATGCTAGTACTCACTGAATGCTGGTAGTCAACAGCAACACCCTTTGTCTCTGGCTACACATGAGAAGTTAATACCCATTTGGTATTGCTCTTATTTCACTTATCAGTCTAATATTCAGATTTTCCATCACAACACTCCTGGCTCAATAGTTTGATAATTAAAGTGGTGCATGGATAGTGTTTTTGTTATTCTTAAATGGATGAAGTGAAACAAATTGACACATCAACCTTCATTCTGAGGTACTCTTCCCTCTGTCCCAAAAGAAGAGTCTTGTTTCAAATTGTTTCTCACAAAATCATAGTTTTACATGGTCAAACAAAACCGTAAAAGAGAAAGAAGAGTACTGTTGTTGTCTTAATTCTCATTACATCGTGGCTCCAAATATTAGAGATGTAAAGAAAATCAAAAGACATACGACATATCAAAGGTCACATTGGGATTAAATTTTCATGTAATTTGTGAAAATTGAGTTACCAGAAGTCAAATACGACAATTTAGTGAAACCTATAAAACTAAAAAATACAACTAAGACATCCTGTTTAAGATGTGTAACTTTCCAAAATGGAATAGTTATACTTTGACCATATCACCATACATGACTCTTTTTGGGACACGGGGAGTATTATTTTATTTAATTCATTTTAAGAGTACATTATAAATATTAAACACTGTAGTTCAGCCAAGCCAGTGACATTTCCCACATATATGGCTACATAAGCCACTTTGTACCTGAATAAGCAGATGAAATTTTGTCTTTTTGCCAAAAACAATTATGCATCCCTTACATGGGAGTGCTCATTACAGTAATTTGCAATCTCTATGTATAACAATGACTTGAAAATTTGCAGATGGATATGGATACTAACGATCAGCAGCCAAAGCAAGAGCGTCTGAGAACAAGATGGACACCGTCTCTTGACAAGATCTTTGCAGAACTAGTTGTTGAGCAGATTCGGCTAGGAAACAGGCCAAACAATGTCTTTGATAAGAAAACCTGGAACTATATCCGCAGTGAGTTTAACAGACAAACAAACCTCGATTTCAACAACAATCAGTTGAGGAAACACCTTGATGTACTCAGGACTCGTTACTACTCTTTCAAGTCATCTGCTTCTGGTCAACATGATTCATTGGCAGATTGTTTTGATGGTTTTGATCTTTGGGAAGACATAGGGGTACCCTTCTCTCCATTCCCCTCTCCCTCTCCTATATTATTGTTGAACTCCATGCATTTCAAGAAGAGTTGTATTTCAATAAAAGAAGCTATTTTTCATTGAATTTCATGTGGCTTTAAAAAGCTACTATCCTAAGGCTGTATTTGATAGCATTAATCAGCTTATTCTACTAGTGAGCTAATTATTCAGAATAAGCAGCTTTTGTCTTATTTGTCTGAAATTTGTTTTACAAAACACTATTCCTTTTAAAAAAATCAGCACATTGTTCAGACAAATAATCCTTACCTAACAAGCATTATATTTAGTTTAACAAAGAAGTAAGGTTTTTTAGAAAGCAAAACAATCAACAACTATTAATAAAATCATGAGTCAGAACAGGAATAACAAAACTAGGAGGAACACCAAACCAAGCCCGGCAATCAGACAAAGAAGCCGCTACTCTAGCAAACTCATGAACAATGCGATTCGCAGATCGCCTAATATGAGAAAAATCAATGCTATTAAAACTAGCTATGACTTCTCTAAATCACCCGCAGTCAAACCAAAAGACGTAGGGCTGTTCCCGTGAATGGTCACAGAAACAGCGTTAAGTGCATCTGATTCCACCTCCACATTGTCCCATCCTTCCGAGTGAAGCCATGATAAAGCTTCCCTGATGCCAAGCAGCTCCCCTTCCCGAGCTGAGCACTGACCAGACCACGGTTTAGCCACCCCTGCCACAAAATCCCCTGCCGAGTCACAAATAAAGAAATAAAGTTATAGACATAAGTATGAGTGATGATTTAGGGGTTCCCCTCTCCCTCTCCCTCTCCTATAGTATTGATTAACTTCATGCATCCTAAAGAAGAGTCGTATTTCGATAAAAGAAGCTCAATCTCATTGAATTTCATGTGGCTTTTCAAAAAAACAGAAATCTAGTATCTCAAGGCTATATTTGGGAGCATATATCAGCTTATTCTAGTCTTGAGCTGAATAATCAGAATCTGCAGATTTTGTCTTATTTGCCTGAAATTCAAGTTACAAACACTATTCCTTAGAAAATTCAGCACATTGTTCAGACTCCAGACAAATAATCCTTATGAAATAAGCACTCTATATTTTGTTTAACAAGGAGATTAATTTAAAAACATAAGTATGAGTGTAATTTGTCAGCTATGTATCACGGAAACATGATTGGGGTACCGACCGTACCGTATTCATGTATATGAAATGTTCACATAATAGATACTTTAGGGTACCCATACCGTATGTTGTGAGACGTATTTGATTTTTTTAAGCACTATAGTTTATGCTTATCATTTTTTAAAAAGTAAACGGGAAAAAGCAAAAAGCAAAAAGCCTTATCCACGTCTCTCACGAAGTCACGATCTAGTACCTTGTTGAAACATGACTTTTGAGGGACTATCCCTTTTGAGGGTATCATTTTGTTATACCAGGTGTGCACTACTCATATGAAATCATCAATGTGCATTCACACCATAATGTTGCCACTATGGTATTAATGTGATTTCACAAGGAATAGTTTACACCATGAGGTCTTTTTATCATTTTGCTATCATTTCTTGCGTTTTCTCATACATTGTTGGTGTTACAGGGTCAACCGAAACAAGAAACGGGTAAGATCAAGGAATGTCCAATCTATGAGGAACTGTGTTTGATTTTTGAAGAGCCTGATGCCGATGGGAAGTATGCGCAGTCAAGTCACTATGGAGAATTGGAAAAATCAGCAGCAGCAGTAGTAGATCATTCGTCTTTAGCAGAAAACCAAAACACATCACCTGTGACCCCATTCCCTTTGACATACTTCCCTGGTTCACCGCCAAAGTCCATGGCCAAGACTGGAACAGAAAAGAAGAGAAAGCGCCCCCGTGAGGCAGTTCCAGATTCAGGTGACAGTAGTCGGGACAGTGAGATGATTGACGTTATCTCGCAAACGTTGCAAGAGATGATAGCTTCATCAAAGGTGGGGTCAATTGGTGCCCCTCCCCAATCTGACAAAGGATTCAGTATAAGTAAGTGTGTTAAAGCGTTGGATGATATGGAAGGCATACACGACACACATTACTATTCAGCTCTTGAGTTGTTTGGGGATCCAAATCTGAGAGAGGCGTTTCTCTCTCTCAATGGCAGCATACGTCTGACATGGTTGCAGGGGAAATTGACTGATTTTGCCTTTGGTTGACTGTTGAGCTGCAGTTCTACCAGACTGGTAAAAACCCTGATTGTAGTGGCAAATAGGATTTTAGAAGGAAAAAAACACTTTTTGGTCCTATGATTTGTAGGTCATTCTATTTTTTATCCAGAACTTATTTCTTTCCACTGTTGATGCATGACTATGATATTTTGCTCCATTTGGTCCTCTTTGTCCGTTATTCTAAAGAAAATCACAACCAGAGATGTACAAATTGATGGGCTAAATGATAGAAAGCACCATAAGTGACTAAAACTGTTGCTCTTGTACTAAAATGGAAAATGGAAGTTAGGTGCAAAAAATGGTAATTACCTAGTAGCTGTGGGATCAAAAAAATATTTTCTGAGGATTTTATAAGCCATGTCCTAACTTGTAGGCATTTTTAAGTGTATGGTTCATAGTGGTTCGATGTGCTCATTAGAGCATTATTGGCTTATTGCTAGAGGCTCTAGTGTGATGTTTTGGGAACTTATCTAGCAGGAATAATAAGCAGGATAAGTGGTGTTACCAAAACTACATATGAAGATATAGTAGAATATAACCACTACGGATTACTTAGTTATGGGAAAGACCGAAAGATCAATTATGTTTTTCTTTCTACGTTTGTGTTTCCTTTATTTTATGCCATTTGTGGTTTAATGTTATCTGGGCATGTTGAAGTTTATGAGAATTTCCTTTTTTTGTACTGGGTATAGTGACTATAGTCTAATAAGTGAAATTAAGTTTTGGGAAATTGGGATGAAGTAGGACTGTAGGACTTACGAAAACATAAATGATTTTCTTGGTACCCTAACCGAACCATCTAGTATTATAATATCGTTTAATACCCATACACCATTTCTTCCACTAACTGGTTTCTATAGCACACAACACTCTCATGTCTCAACTATCGCTGCAATGTAAAATCAATTGGTTGACACCTAACAATATACAAAACCTTATCCAGATAAGAGTTGAATGAAGGGGGTGACTACAGAGTCCAGACAAAGATGTACTTCAATCAGTCAATGTGATTCCAAGCCGGAGGCTATAGTCCAAACTTCCTAATTACGCCTAAACCTATTTGTATCACATTGGAAAAAGTTGCGGTAGATAATGAAGGAAAATACCAAGTATCAAAATCTATGAATCTCAAGATCACCTCTGAGATTCTGAGAATATAATCTAAAAAACCGAGATTTCATCAATTAATTTCCCAGTCTCATGCTTGGCCACCAGTTTCAATCTAAAAAACACGCACGCAGATTATGATTTTATGATTGCATCTATGCACACCCCAAGACCCAAGTCTACTACATCATTTCATATAACTGAATCAGCTTATAACAGTTTGTTTCCTTGTTTGTTTTCATTTAGAGCCTACTTGGTGGCATCATAGTTTTGTCTATTGATCATATCAATCATATTAAATCGTATTACTCGTACATACCAAAAACTAAATTGTTTGAAGTGGTTAATATATCAAAAAGGTGCAAAAGTTATGGACGAGCAAGATGAAAGTGGAACAAACTAAATGAGATTTACACACTCATTTTAGACATTACCTTCTTTTAAATATATACATATAATTCAACAAGTTAACTAACTCAGCTCAGTATCAGCAAACTCTGTCAATTACACCAAATCTAGCCCCCGCAAATAGGCTCTTAAATCGCAAGCTGTAAGAAATCTCCTTGGAGGATTCTGCTTTGTACACCCTTGGGTAGCCATAAAGTTGGTTCATGTCATACTGTGGGTGTCAATGGCATGGGGGTGACATTAATTGTTTTTCGGAAGTAAAACAAATTAGTGGGGGGGGGGGGGGGAGCAAAGGTACAAAACACAACCCAAAATCGTTGGCCAAATTTCCTTTTTTGGCCATCCCAAAAAATTTTGCCATTTTTATTTAAAGTAAGCAATATGTGGTTAAAGTTAATTCTCTCTCCTCTGCACAAATTTCAACCACATAGTTTTTACTTTATTAATCCATGTGCAAGTCAACATTGGCCAACGATTTTGGGACGGAGGGAGTAATAACTATTCATGCGCATATAGCTATAAAATGAGGATAAATGTAGAGAAAAAACAGTAGAGCTTGACTGTTTTATATTCTTGGACTGTTTTTCATTCTCATCATGCCCCTTCATTCGGTTGTGTTTAGGTCTTCCAGGAGCCCTTGAAAGTATAGGTGGGAAAACAACTTCATTTTCCATGCCAGCTCCATCTTGTTCTTCTATATAGTCACTCTCAACTTCACTGTTTGATTGGTCATATGGTGTGCAACTCCCATCATTTGATTCACTATCTGAGTCATTCAGACTATACCCACCCAATCCATCAGAAATCTCATTAAATTGGGTACCTATAATCCCATATAACAACTGTATTTAAAACACATTTAGAACTTCTTAAATAAAACTATTTTATTAGAAACAAATCTAAATACCCAATATAAATTATAGCATTGCCACATTACAATATGCCTTGATAATAGTGGAATGCATCCTCAGTTGTTTCTGCATTTGCAATATGATTCAGTGGAGGCACTTCACCGTATATATCACCCAAGGCATCATTATTGAGTCCTTCAGTAGTGGGGTTGTCTTGAAATGGATCCCTAGTGATTGCAAAGGACAAAAGAAAACATTATAAAAAAAGAAGCTTAACATTTACCAAATAAACTAGACTAATAAATGCATATTTATTAAAGCAATGTATAAGTCAACAAATGTGTGCACTATAATTTTGGCTTAAGATGTCGGTATGTCACAAAACAACTGCATAAACTACTTGGGCTTAATAAAGAAGCTTCTATCAGGGCACTATACTTTACATATTACACTTCCAAACTTTTTTCTTCTATGTATTTTTTTTGCATTAAACATGTATTTATTCTTACAGAGAGGAGTATAATTACATCACAGATAGAACAATATTTATAGACAATACACATTTCTCCAGCAAAAAAAATCACTTAGAGATTGTACCTGATCTCATTGAGATAAAATGCATACATCAAGGCAATTCGAAGAACAACTAGTAGATATTGCAATATTTCTTCATACATGTTATAGCTATAAGCCTATAACCAGTTATTGAAGACCAGACACCGTAAGGATTCCCATAGCACTGCTCAGCCTAACAGACAGAAAAACCAAATAGATGAGCACAAGTCCACCACCCGGCATTCTGTTAGGCCGCATTTAGTTTCTAGGAAGGACAACCAAGGACCATCCTAGCCTGAGCATATGGTGCTTCTATGTATTATTACTTCGTTTTCTTACATGAGTTCGTGCATTTTCATCATAGTGAATTACTGCTTGTTAAATTGTTGGCAAGGAAGAAGAAAAATAGATATAGTAAGAGGCAAATTAGTTAATCTTTTTTTTGGCAATTTAGTTAATCTTACTTAGTTACTCGCATAGTCGCATCTGGTAAAGGGATCATATTTCTCTTCACCGGCAATTTCTTAGACGTCCTCTTCGCCATTTCTATTGGGGTTGGTGTAGGTGCTTCTGAATCCAAGACAAACTCTTTGCATTCGCCTGAAGTGAAGAAATCGACCACTCGCCCACCATCTTGATTAAAATAGTTCATATTTGCATATCTATCTTCCCAACAAAGCTTTGAGTTCATATATCATCTTCAATTGTTGAAACCCTATTTCAACTTACGTGAGAATTGGGAAAGAATGAACAATGGCCAGAATTCAGAAAGGTCGCTAATCTATTAGGTATGGGCATTATAGTCTATCTACAATTTTAAATTAGGGCGGACAGAGGGAGTTTCTTTGTTAAACAGAGTATATGACAGAGAGGGGTGCAAATATTAAGGTTTTACGAAACATGATGCAAAGTCAAATTTACCCAATAAAGTGGGGTGCAAACTCCAATTTCCCCTGAAAAAATAATAGCATTTGTACACACAAAGAGATAATTAACGAGATGGAACTTTAGGTTGACTAACAACAACAATAAACAAGTCAATGAGCTCCTTATCTCTATCCTTTTATCCTTTCTTTTTCTGCACGAAAGTTCAAAATTGCATATGTATGTATATATGAGCTAACTGCTAAGGGCAGCTCAAATGCTCGATCATTAAGCACAATGAATAAATGCATAAAAATAACACATCTGAAATCAAATACATTGAATTCCTCACAGACCTTTCTACCAACCAGCGGGAAGAAGTAATAAATTCTTGCTGTTTGACAGGACAAAACTATGACCAGGATTCTTCAGTAACCTCCTATTAACAATCAATCCCCGTGTATCGGCAGCCTTTTGCCATAAACCTGTTGATGCGTATATATTAGCTAAGACAACATAGTTGGCAGACTCTTGGGGGTTCATACTAAATAAATTCTTTGCTGCTAACTCTCCAAGATGCATATGTTCATGCATACTACACGCCCCAAGAAGTGATCCCCAAAGAGAAGCACTCGGATTAATATTCTCCCTACATATCAAACTATGGGCTTCTTCCAAACAACCCTCACGTGCCAAAAGGTCTACCATGCAAGCATAATGCTTCGACAGTGGGCAAATCTTATATTTGCCAACCATATTGAGGAAGAACTCCCAGCCTTGAGAAGTCAAGCCAGTATGCCTACAAGCAGAGAAAAGGGACAAGAACGTAATATGATTTGGATGAATTCCCTGCAATTCCATCTTCTTGTAAAGAGAAATTGCGTTCTCGGTATGGCCGTGCACACCATATCCAGATATCATTGATGTCCATGAGATTACATTCTTCTCTTCCATGCGATGAAAAATTCTCTTAGCAGCCTCAATCTCACCTGCTTTTGAGTACATGTCAATCAAAGAGTTTCCCAAGGCTACATCATGTTTATTTTGATATTTCAATGCAAGAGTATGCATCTGCCTTCCTAGACACAATAATGCTGATTTAGCGCACAAACTAAGCATTGAGCACAATATTACACTATCAATTCCCACGTGCAATCGGTGCAACTCTAAAAAGAGATTCATGCATTCATCAATGCCTTTACATTGACGAGCATATCCCATAATTAATGTAGTGCATGATATGATATCTGTCTTCTTCATACTTCTATAAAGACGATTTGCACCAGCTAAATTCCCATACTTCACATAGGCGTCAACCAGAGATCCAATTGGCACGTTATCCAACTCATACCCCAATTGAACAATGATACCATGTATACTGCTAACAATCATAAGTCCATCGACTCTATAACCTCCAAATGAATTTCTCAGAATACTCCCAAACGTGAAGCAATCAGGATGCATACCTACATATAAGCAACATATTCATTCTATAAGGCAAAAAATTATATGAAAGCTTATGTCAACCTGCACACTACTCCCTAGGTTCCACAATAAAGTTCATAGTTGTTTTAGCATACTTAAGTAAATAAAGTAGTTAAGATAGGAATAAGTGCTAAAATATATATTTTATACATTCCTAAATAATGTTCCAATTTAGAAGCTAAATAAGTTATTTTCTTACTTAAAAGCTAAATAAGTTGTTTTCTCTTTCCTATATAAGTTGTTATTTTACTACCCACATGCATATATCCATCCATCTATCACCACTAATTACTTAAACCTGTTATTAGCAGGGAGAAGGGGCAAACTAGATGTCATATGTTAAAAGTAATGATTGGTTACAAATAATGTCAAACCTTGAACCTTCACAGAGCATGAGTGAAGTAATATTTAAGCTTTAATATAATGGAGAAAATGTGACGCATATGAAGTAACAACCAAGTGGAAAAAATCCACCCAACTAGGGGGGAAACTGAAGTTTTTTGAATAAGTGAAGCTTTTATGGGGGAGTATATTAATTGAGTAGTCATGAAGAATCACATCAACCGATTTACTTGTGACAAATATTTTGGCATTAAATGAAGAATATTTTGGAACCGCCTCTGCTCCGTGCGCCACCGAAATTGCTCTGTGCATCTAAATTCTAATGGTGCTAGCCTGCTAGGCGCACCACCTAATAGCTGGACAAGTATGTCCGTAGTCTACGTAACTATCAAGCATCTCCAGATTTTTTTAATGGACCTTATTGCTTCTCTAAAATAATAAAAATAGGTTTGAATGTTTCCTAAAATTTTGTGTAACATGTTTTAAAAAAATAATGTGACTATCGTTGAAATACACTCAAATTTCTAAAAGAATCAGGATTACACTTTCTAACTATCATCAAACATCATAAAAAAAAACTATCATCAAACAACTATTATATAAATATTTGGAACCCAATATTAATTCTTTAATAAACTTTTTACAAACTTTTTATACAATGGAGGATGAATCTGAAAATTATTTAAAAAATAGTACTCTTGATGTATTAATGTCACGCAATAAATAAATTTCTGTCAAACTAATAAGTACACTTCAAATCGATTTTTCTTTTATAAATTAACGGCTCCTATATATAATTTAGAAGGTTAGTTTAATGTATTTTTATTTATCCAAAGTTTTTAATATTTTATATATATATATATATATTTTATATATTTTTTTATATATAGTTTTTTTTATAATAGCTTCTCTCTCTTTTTTTTCTTTTTTTCTCTTTATTTTCTTTCCTTTCCTTTTGGTGGTGATATCATGTATCAATTCATGTTAGCCGACCCCAATATCTTTTGGGACTAAGGCTTGGATGTTGTTGTTGTATAATTAATTTTTTGATTTTTTTACAACTCTAAGTGAAGGACCCCACCTTTTAAAACTTGGGATGTTTGCTGGTCTGGTAAACGTCTGGTCTCTGTGTATTTTATAACTATGGAAGTCTGGTCTGGTCTAGGACTGAAAACAGTCCAAAAGAAAACATCCTTAATAAGCATGATATTGAATCAACATTATTAAGGCCATATGTGTCATATCTATGAAAACACATGTGGATGACATTTATGATGTTTTAAATTGAACTAGTTTTTTTTTTTGCGCAGGAGGCGTCTGGGGGAGGAGGTCTGGGGGCATGGAGTAATCAGGGCTGAAACTCACTTCATTGAGTTTCGAACGCGAGACCTCCCGTACGGGAGAGTGTCGGCGACCAGCTGGGCTGGACCGCTTCCTCAAATTGAACTAATTTACATCCAGATAGATTTAGAGCCCATTTGGTGATGACGAAATCGGCTGAATCGACTAATTTTGCTGAAATTTTATGAAATTGTTGTTAAAGTGACTGTATTGGTTGATTATGCTGATTTATAAAAAATTATATTTAAAATATATTTTATTAATATAATAAATAAAAAATTATATAAAATAGCTAAAATGACCCTCTACTGTAAAGTAACTCTAACCTTAATTTTTCTTATTATTTCACAATTTAGTGCGCAAAATAAAAAAATACGTGTTTGATTTAAAAGTTGGCTGATAAGTCTAATAAGCTGAAAAGAGGGTCACCAAACAAACTCTTAAATAGACCTAACTTGAATTTTATGTTTTTGAAAAACTACATATGTACTATTAATTCCATATAAAAGATCATAAAAATTATTTAATTTGATATTTTTTAAAAACAAATTTGATCACAAAATAAGAAATTACTCCGTATTACATTTTATTAAAAAATATTTGCCACGCGGCAACAAGGGATCGGATGGAGTTTAAAGTTGATATATAAACCTCTTTTTTTAATAGGCAGGCCGTGTCATACTAGGAGATCAAAACATCATTTCTATTTAATTTTGATTTTAGAATAACAAAGGTCAAAATTGTGAGGTCGGGGTTACATAAAGTAAAAATGGGGTGCGCAAAGCATCCCCTTCTCGAACTGCTATATAAGGACTGAGTGAAGCTTTTATAGGGCACATAGAGTGCTAAATGAGTAGCCACGCAGAATCATGGCTGGTTTGTTGTGATTTTTTTTGTATAGTATAAGAAAGCATACATATACGAATATGAACTGAATTTATAATAGCAGGAACCCAAAACTGCCAAAAGTTTTACCTTCTCTTAGCATCGAGCGGAACATAAAAATTGCATGATTGTAGAATCCCTGAAAAGAATATCCACCAATCATTGTATTCCATGAAGCCAAATCTCTCTGCAACATTGAATCAAACACAAGACGAGCGTCATTTATTTCCCCACATTTGGAGTGGAAATCAAGCAATGCACTCTGCACAAATAAATTTTCAGCGAATCTGCTCTTCTGGACACGCCCTTGTACTTGTTTACCTTGATTCAAACCCAACAAATTGGTGCAGGCCCTCAAAACACTTCCATATGTAAATTGATTCCCCTTTAAGCCCTCACAGTGCATTGAACTAAACACTCTCATAGCTTCTCCTGAATCCAAATTTCGAGAATACCCTGACAGTAACGCAGTCCAAGAAACCAAATTCTTTTGGCCCATACCATCAAACACCTTCTGAGCGGTTCCCATTTCACCAAACTTTGAATAACATATGATCAGCTTTGTGTGCAGATGTACGTTGGGCAAAATACCATTTGTTATCATGTGGGAATGAATCAAACAACATTTAGAAAAATACCTTAGATCGATACAAAGACTCAAGAGTTTAGAGTATAGCGTGTAGTGAGCTCCGATCCAATGATGTGGGATGCCTTTTATAAGCATCTTGGTGCTACAGTTGTGGATTTATATTTGATACACTGCAAACGTATTTGAAAATGAATTCCTTTGCAACAACGATCTTACCCATGCAAGCATTGGCTATGACATTGGTAGCATTTTGAACCAATAATTGGCTCTTATTTTAGCTAATAACATTATACTCCCTCCGTCCCAAAAACAACTTCCCACTTTCCTTAAATGGATGTCCCTAAATTAACTTCACACTTCAATATTTTCCTTATTTGACAAATTATCTACATCAAAACAGTGTCAAACAGTGTTTGAACAGTGCAAAACAGTGCACCCAACAGTAAAGTCAAATTTATTTTCTTAATCTATGTGATTGTCAAACTGTGAAGTTGTTTTTGGGACGGAGGGAGTACATTCTAGGGCACGGTTCTAGGGCACGGTTCTGTTAGGAATATGAATCGAAATCTGAAAACAAAAACCAAATGGAGTGTACTCATTTGGTAGAAAGAGCTAAATGAATTGGTATATGATTTTATAAAAAGAAAATGCTATTTTAAGATGAACTCATTTCATGTTAGCCGATTCCAAATTCTTTTGAGATTAAGGCTTGATTGTTGTTGTTGTATGATTCCTTAATAAAACTTCAGTACACCATTGGACCATACTAATGTGCTTGTGGGGGAGATGTGAAATAGGATGATAGTGGAAAATTAGTACTCCACCACTCATAAAAACAAGGAAAAATTGACAAGAATAATCCCACATTTCACTGGTCTTCTCATAATAATCCCACTTTTAAATAATCCCAAAATAATCCCACATTTGCACCTCATCTTCTTTCATTGGACCCTGACCATGTTTTTTACTCTTTCTTTGAAAATTGTACAAATAATCTCACCTTTCACTTTTTAATTATATCCTTATAAATGTGATATTATTTATATAAGATTTTTAAAAAAGGTAAAAAACTTGGTCAGGGTCCAATGAAAGAAGATGGGGTGCAAAGATGGGATTATTTTGGGATTATTTAAAGGTGGATTATTATGAGAAGACCAGTGAAAGGTGAGATTATTCTTGTCAATTTTTCCAAAAAAACAATCTAAAACTACATTACTTCTGCCACTGTAATGAAATAGATGAAGGAATACAAAGCAACATGTTTCATACTTCGTATTTAACAACAATTGGATTATTGAAACATACGAAGTATCAATGAACAAATCTTTTAGTTTTGAAATAGAAATTAAAAACTACTACGTACTTTCTAAATATATCAAAGAATTGTTTATTATTAAACACTACTTTAGAATTTAATTTTTAGAACTTTGACAAACTCATACTCATTTAACAACTAACTAGTATCACGGGAAAATATGTGCTTAAAGTTTTTATTAAAATTGTAGGAAAAATGAATTGTGTATGAATTCATCAATTGGTTTTAAAATGAGTCGAAGTCCATAGGGCGGCTAGCCCATTTCATCTCATTTCACGGTGGGTTAGAATTGTCATTCTTCAATGCAATGGACCCACTCGTTTCATGGTGCAACTTGCACCGCTTGCAAGTTAAGTGAGTTGACTCATGCAGGTTGTGACTCAATCAAAATATAAACATCTATTTTTTACTTTCATATCTTCAATATTGATGTTTTACTACCAAAATAATTTTCAAATATACGTATTAATTTACAACCCTTGTTGAACCATTATTTCTATATATAATAATAATTTAAATAAATTACTTTAGCATTATTTCTAATATATGTACCGGAACGTTAGATTTGAAAATTGTAAATTATAAAAAAGTGTTTTGACATTTTTGTAAAAATTCAACCTTTCATGTCCGTTTAAAGTCTAAGTTATTTTAACCATAAGTTTATTGTGCACCCCATTAAAAATAATGTGCGTCGTTTGAGACCATTAGACAGTTAGACGATCCAAGATATGAAATTGGGGAGTGCTAACTCATTTAACAACGTGAACATAAATTGTGAAGTATAAATAAATATGAGATAGATGGAAAAAACGTAAAATTCTCTCTTCTCTCTCTAGAGAGAGGAACCCTAGCGGCCGTCTCCCCTCTTTGTAGGGGTTGAGTTTTTTCGCCGCCCCTAACAATATGGGGTTGGAGCGGCAGAATATACTGATTTTAAGTGTTCTAGTGCTATGGATTGCAACTACATCGGTGGAGATAGCGTTGGTGGATGAACGTGGTGCGGCTAGGAGATTGTATCGAGGCTGGATCGTGAAGCCTTGGTCGGTCATTCCGACGGTGGTTGAGTTGGTATTCTTTGTGGAAATATTGCAAGAGCTCGTCCTCTTCCAAACCACCTCCATACCAGGAAGAACTTTGTGGAAAGATTTTATTTCAGTATTATTTTCTCTTTAATTAGTTGCAGTTGTTTCTGTTTTAGTGCGAGTAGATTTGAAACAAAATTAATGAGACGGAGGATGTAATAATTGTCATATTTTGAAAACAAATAATAAACAATTTATAAAAACTACCCTGAATAAGGGAGAATCTTCAAGAGTTTATGAGAAATGAAATAGAAGTAATATTTTTATTTTAAGAGTGGCTAAAAATGGTTAATTATTTTTATTTTTGAGCATTTAGATTTTGTAATATCGGCG
The DNA here is from genome assembly GCA_945859915.1 of Cuscuta epithymum. NCBI lineage: Eukaryota > Viridiplantae > Streptophyta > Magnoliopsida > Solanales > Convolvulaceae > Cuscuta > Cuscuta epithymum. Next base: position 5,482,825 of record CAMAPF010001001.1, on the reverse strand, counting down.
AGTGCAAAATTTTACCTAATTTTATATTAAACATTATAACAAATAAATACACATATGTTAATATAAATACATATCTATAATATTGGAATATATAAAAGTAGTGTTTTGGAAGTTGAATAGCTTTTTCTTTAATTTATCGTTTTGCCACATGTCATTTTTTTATACAAAGAATGTTGCCACATGTCAACAATTTCTCTAAAAAGTTCTTTATGAGTTTGCTTTATTATATTATATAGATACTCAATCAAATTTATTTAAACAGTCTTTTGAAGTTTGTCAAAGAAAATTAAAATTTGAAAAATTAGTACCCAGTTTAAAATCTTTTATATGTTTGACAACTAGGGTAGCATTTACATTGACCTTATTCTCTTATTATGCTATTACACATGGACCAGTTGATGCCTTTACGATACTTTCAAAAGGAACAGATGCTCTATAACCAAGGGTGTTTCATAGAAGAGATCACTTATGCTGCTAAAATACATTTGAGCTCTCTACCTAACGCCCTTGAAGAGGCTGACACAGAACATGGTCAAAATGCATTGAGATCCTTGATGGTATTCTAAGGCGCCGAGTAGCTTATAGGTAGCACTTTGTTCTTCGTGTAGTTCATTACTATAAAAAAATAAAAATATATGGGGCTTTGTTGTCACTTCTACCACCTTCCAGTACCGCCAATTATGACCTCCAAAACAATGCCAACTCTTATCGGTAATTTCATGATTGTCATCTTGATGGCAGCCATAGAGGCCGCCAATTTTTAAATATTTTTATGTGCTTTAATTTTTTATATTTTAATTGTATTATTTTTGTATTTTCATTTTTTTATAATTGTATTACAAATAATTCTTGTTGTTTAATACTTTATTTATAAAAAACTTAAGGATATTTGGTGAAATTAAGTGAAAACACTTACTTTACTATCACTCCATTTTTTTAACTCACCAAACAAGGTTAATTGATACTTAATCGTGTAAGCAAGTACTAACACCTCTCAGCGTAGTTTCATAGTAGGAAATCGGGAAAAAGAAGAAGAGTTCTTCATCAAGTAAACAAAGTGAATACGAATTAACTCACTCCTCCTCTGTATCCGAGAATTTTTCCTTCACGAGTTTTTTTTACAAGTAATAACCCTATAAAAGCTACACAAGAAGACATAACTGATCGAAGAACAACTCTGGTAATGTCTTTTCCTTTAGTTTTCTAATTTTTTCGTGTTTTTTGTGGTCTTGTGACGAACAACTATAATGATATTGTCCTGAATTGAAAGGCATGCACCTCCATCTCAACAAAGCCCATATGTTCAAAAATAATTTCAATTTTGGATCAAACAAGATAGTATTAATTTTACACTTAATTATTTCCATTTTCAGGTCCTCATGCATTGACATAGATGAGGGCGTGCAAAGTGTGCCTTTGCACAAGGCCTCCAAAAATATAAGGCCCATTTTTTGTAAAATCTATATAGTGTATATATAGGGTAATTATTATTGAAAATAGTTGATTACTTTATTTGCCCGAATGATCTAACTATTCAGGTTATCCAACCAAAGGTAAAAAATTCACTTTTTCTTATCCTCTTTTCACTTGTTCATTTCCGATTTTAGATTTTTTACTAATTTTATTTGTTCAAGTTCAAAAATGATCATTTCTCTATCTCACATTTGTTTGTAGTTTTTTTTTGGGTTTTTTAAGGTTGATTTTTGGTATTGTATTGATTTAATATAAGACCTGTTTTTTGTGACTCGCACCGGGTCTCCTAATTTATTGAGTCGGCCCAGCATAGAAGGACATCATTTTTTCTAAATTTGGACTGGCTTTCTAAAGCCTATTACCTATTAACCGCATATTGATACAAAGTTGACCTCCGTATCGACGGAACAACAACGTCTTGTACTACCATTATACTCCCTCCGTCCCTTATAACTTTGTCAACTTTCCTCTTTTGAATATCCCATTAACTTTGCCACTTTCCCTTTTAAGTAAAGAATTTGTGGTTCTAGTTAACTCTCCCTCCTCTGCACAAACCTCAATCACACAGTTTTTACTTTATTAATTCTCGTGCCGGTCAAACTTGGCAAAGTTATTAGGGACGGAGGGAGGGAGTGTGTGTGTGTCCTTAAGATGCTGGACAAAGTTTCGTGAAGTATAGAGCATGAGGATACAATAAGTAGATCACAAATACTCAGTGATATCACAAATGATTTAAGAAATACCTTTTAATTTACTGTTAATCGCAAATAATTACTATATTATTTATATGTTTCCTAAATTTGCTCTTGGCACAATATGTTAGATAGGATAGTAAGGGTAGTGAATAGTGTAGAAAAAGTAGGAGAGAATGTGTAAAAGTATGAAAGAGAAGATAAAAAGTAGATATAGTAAGGGTAGTTAGGTATTTTATAAAGGATAAACTTACCAAAAATGGAAGTGTAAGGAACTTTTAAATACATCCCAAAAAGAAAAATGTAGAGAACTTTTAAATACGGAGGGAGTAATAATTAAGTTGTAAGATGTACTTTTATGTTATAGCAGAAAGAGAATCTAGCAGAAGCTTTTTCAATTTTATATCAAAACTTGGGAAGAACTGTTAGTTCTATCAATCTATGACAGTCAAGTAATTTGTATATATTGATATAAGACTTTTAATTTAACTTATGACTTTATCAATTAAAAATTAGTTTTGTTATAGTGTAACTTTATCTTATAATTGGCTCAAGTGTTTCTTCTGATTTGGTAGAGAGGAAGATTCAAGACTCTAATAAATTGCTGGTGTTCGACGTTTGATTTTATAAATACACAATTGTTATTTTAAAGTACCTCATAAGTGAAAAATACATATTCAACCCACTTTAATTTACAATGGTTAACTGATTTAACGAGTTATTTATAAAAAGTTCATTCTTTTTATGTTTAATAATACATGGAATATTTTGTCATATACCGTTTGTAAAAACGGTATATACCGTGACAAGGAAGTTTCCGAATCTAAGCATTCACACAGAAGTAATGTACATGTGCATTACTTATTGCTCCTATTATGTGTCAGGCCTCATAAGCACAATTCTCATGTTAAAACATCTGCCGTCTCTTACAATCTTAAAAACTAGGAAAAAAAGGATGACACCCCATCCCTGAGGCCTCCTGATCTTTTTTTTTTTAAAAAACTAGGAGTGAGGAACTGATCTTGTTAATATCTTTTTCTAATTGTTATCTACACGATTCTACACGCCTCTCCCTCTCAGATTCCTTTTATTATGATACTATAGTAGACATACTAAAGTTATAATTTTTATAAAAAACGGATCTCAAATCAATACTAGAGATGGGCAAAAAACCATTAGAGAGAACCCTTAAAGGGTTTAAATATTTCGAACGAGGGTTTTTTGGAAGAGTGTACAAATTATTATAGAATAATAACAATTGATGGGGACTGCCCAAAGGAGAGTATGGTTTCAAAGTACCAGACCGGCCGTATAGCGGGCATGTAAATGAACTATACTATACTAATTGTAAGTTTAGGCTGTTTATTTTTCTTCAAAGAAATACAGTTGGAGGTTTTTATTAGGTCGCTCCCCGGCAGGTAGCAAGTCATTAATCAAATGATACATGTGCCCTTGCACTTTGAATGTGTATATACCTTTATTCCTCCTGGCCAAGTTCTTGTCATAATTGTGTATTCCTAAGGAAGTAAATGAGAACGTGTTGTTGTATGTCCTGACGCATGCCTGAAATTGTCGAGCAACGGTATATTTTTCACAAAAGTAGCGCTTCAAAATTGATGGCATTTTATTTGACACCAAAACCACTTGCCCCGCAGAGCAACAAAGTCCGGGTGGTTCATACTGAATGTGCATTGCGTCGCAATGTTGGGATGGCACACAAGCCTTTAGTACAAAAGCTTGTGAAGGTATGGGGCTTGTATACGTCGGAAACATTGTTTGCACGGTATTGTCATTTTGCAGAGAGATTGGCATATGACTTAATGTCGTATGAGCCGGAACAGTTGTTGTTGTTGCATTTGGACATGAAAAATGATGACCAATTTCAAATGGTGCAATACGAAACGCAGTGGATTAATGTGTGGGGAAAAAAGGATTTCAGTACGGGTGTATAATGAAAAAGAAAACCCCATACGGGTGTAATTGTGATCATTTGACACAGAATTTGACGCATTCGTTGCGGCTCTACGCTTTTTGTTCACTTCATCTACCATTTTCTGTTTTTTTCACGGGATCCATTGCTATATAAGTGTTTATTGAGATAAGGGTCAGATAGGGTCTCGAACTTGAAAAAAAATGTCAAATAAGGCCATATTTAGGATGTTCTGTCCGGCCGACGCCATTTGGGGTGGTTCCCGGTAGAATTTTTTGATGAAATTTTTGAGAATCTTATTCATTAAGTCTAGTTTACTCATATCAAATTTGAACTAAAACTTTAATTGGGAAGGCATTCAAATGAATTCTTGAAGATAACTGTACCGTTAAAAGCGCAGTTATCTTCATGAATTCATTTGAATGCCTTCCCGATTGAATTGTTAGTTCAAATTTGATATGAGTAAACTAGACTTAATGAACAATCTAGTGTTGTTATATTCAAAAAAGTGTAAGAAATGATACTTAATGGGTAATTTTTTTTAAATGCGTTACTTAATAGTTTGTTAAAAGGGTTTGGGAGATATTTTTTTAGGAAAACTAATTAAATAAACTATTCTAAGATATTGTTTTTAGGCCACGAAAGAACAGGAACGAAAAAGCTCAAAAGTAACAATAGAGTGCAATAGCTAGATTAAACATTTTTTAGCATATATAACTTGCTTAATAGTTTCTAGAACATAATATAGCAGTTAAATTACTGTCTGTATAAGCAACCTGAACTTTTAAGAAATTAAGAGTAATCATTTGTTCTTTTACATTTTGTCCTTATATAACATGGAGTTAAAATCTTTTTTTCTTTTTTAATAATTTGGATGATAGTTTCAACCTTAGAACAAACACGAACTCATATTTAACCCTAAATAAACCGTGTTTCAATTATAATTAAAATTTATTTGAGAATTTTTTCGCCAATGAAAACATAAAACTTTCTAATTCATTAGAAAAGTGCTTTTTCATAACTTTCCTATGTATAATAGGATTATTAGCTAATTGTTGGTTTTTTTGTCGGGACATTTTCCCAGAATGTGATTGATCGGGGTCTCTGGTTTTTCATTCCTCGAGTTTTGGTTTTATCAAAAGTCTTTCACACTTTTAAAAAATACAAGATTCGTTTGTGCCAGTAGAACACTTGGTCCATCTATTATACTTCATGGAAGCCTTGATACAACGGGGCAGAGAATTAAAAAAAGAATATGGTGATTCGTTTGTGCTAGTGGAACACTTGGTGCTTGCTTTTGTACAAGGCAAACTTATCGAGAAGCAATTGGTTAAAGATTTTTAACTTACTAATAAGACTCTAAGAGTTGCCATAGAGGCCATTAGGGGACGGAAAACTATTATTGATCAAGGTCAAAACTATAGTTTTATGGGTTTTTTACAAGAATATTACTAAAATAAAACATATTTACATAAATATGACTATTCATTACTACAATGTGGCGTTGTGGTAACTTAAAATCAAAACTTGAACATGAATTACTATGATTTCATCAATACTCTAGTCACTAGTCATATTTTTGTAAATCATCTTTATTTTGATCATACTTATGTAATTATTTCTAGTTTTATTTTATGCATAAGAAATGAGAGACTTGATAATTGGAACTACGTAATTTGACTCATTATGTGGTCCAATGTTTTTTTATAAGGCATGTTGATTTAAGAGAACTGATTAATAACTATAAGTAATGTCGTTCATAAATTTTCTACAGATCCTGAGGGGAAGAATGAAGCTTTGGAAAAATATGGAAAAGATTTAACTGTTATGGCAAGGGCAGGAAAGCTTGATCGTGTTATAGGCCGAGATGATGAGATACGTAGATGCATTCAGATCCTTTCCAGAAGAACTAAGAATAATAATGTTCTAATTAGAGACCCAAGCGTTGGAAAAATTGCAATTTCTGAAAGGTAAATCATATACAGTCTTTATTTTTAAGACTTTGTGATATGCTTTGAACACATAACATAGCAGGAAAAGGAAAATATGCCAAGGAAAGTAGCTTTAATGTTGGGTTTTCCTTGGAAAGCATGAAACATAACTCAAATTTGTTTTGAACTTCTAAAGTTTCTAATGCTTCTATATCTCTTAGTCTTTATGTAATAGAAATTCTTAAAGTGTGAGCTTGAATAAGTATCTAAAATGAGCTTATTCAGTTTGGAAAGCTAAACCAATTTCTATTTGCAAGGATCACATAACATAATACATTGAAAATATTATTCATATAAATACATTGTGAATACATTTAATGTTGGGTTTTCCTACTAAATGTGAGAATATTTAACATCAAAGAGGAAACTGTTAATTAGGGATTTTTTTGCTTAATAGCAGATAAGTGATATGGATAATGTGAACCAAATATCAGAACGAACAACTTGAGGTGTGTGGGAATGGATAATTAAGGGACCGTTTGTCAACTCCATTTTATCATTCCCTCCTGTTATACTGGGATTTGGAATAAAACTTTTGGAGTGCAAAGAAGAGTAGAGCAAAGACGAACATTTGTTCATTCCCTCCTGCTATAAACCTGTTTTAGCTTTACCAAGCATTAGCTATTCATACTATTGAGTGAACAAAGAAAAGAGGAACAAGACAGAAAATGTTGGATAAAAAGAGATGTAATACTTTGGTTCAAAAATAGAAACTTTTCAGTTTTAAAGATTCAACACCTATAATATTAACCATGTTGCTAACCACACTTCCTGACAGTTGGGAGGTATTTTATTTTATTTCCCTTTAATCCCAAATGAAATGAATGGGCTATATAAACTTGTTATAGCTTTACCGAGCTTTAATTGAATTGTTTCTACTATTGTGTGAACCAATGGGCTATACATAAGCTTAACTTTTCTTCTCTACTTTTGCATGGCATGTTAACTTATTTAGTGTAAGCTGATTCAAGATCATTATTAGATGCTGCAATGTTTAATTGATTATATTTGAATTTCACAGTAACTAACAAGAGCATATACACTTAGTTGTTCTAATCAGGATTCATCTACAGTGAAATTTATTTTCTTGGAATGGAATGAAGTTGGGGTCTAGGAAAATATTGCTATGGGGAAGAATTCGCGGAAACACATTGGGTTGACTCTAAATAATCATCAACCAAATTGCATTGGGATATATTTCACCACCCCCAATACAATAGATGGAACACTATCAAGAAAAGGCTATCATACAGAAGTCGTGCAAGTACAAAAACATGAGCCAGGTTAGGAATTCAAAGAAAATTATTGCCTCTCTGTATTGGGCAATTCTATCTCATCTTCTAATTGAAAACCAAAAGTACAAACTTATATATAGTGACTTAGCTAGACTTCTCCACTTGATTGATATTTTGGAAGTAATGAGTTCTTTTCCTAGACCTGAAACAAATTGCTTTTCCTCAAACATAGATTCACCTAAGTTTATCATATTTTTATTTCTTGCTTAACTATTTAAAAATATTACATAAGCACATGAAAGACTGAAGACTTCTCTACCCTCTTTAGGCCGCATTGATCTGGAGGTAGGAATAGATCTCTAATTGAAGAAATATGGGACCTCACAATTGCAGCTACTAATACCACACGTAGGTTTATTTTAACTTACTCCCATAATGTTGAACATGTGGTTTTGTCTATGTTTACTTTAATTCAAAAGGGGTCATCCATAGCACACAAGTAGTGCATAACATTATACATTGAAGATATTATTCAAAAGAATGCACTGCCATTAAATATGTGTACCTTTCGCAAGGACAACTTTCTTCTGTGTAGTCCAAAGAACTCGTGAAGCCTGGAACAAATTAAAAAAACGGCTTAAAGCTAGTATTTTAATAATATATGTGTTGGAAGCCTAGACAGGAAGGTATTTGTTATCATGGAGTATTACCCTTTTCATGTGTGCATTTAATTTGTTTACAAGCCACTATTTTTTTGATACGCCGGAAAAGGAGTTTACACGTCATTATGGTCATGGATGAATTAGTTTTACAAGACAATATACTTATTGATGAATCATTTTTAGTTTTATAGGTACCAATAACTTATATCTCACAAGCCACTATAGTTATCCATTAATTAGCTTTATTGTCCTAGAAACCACTATAGTTATCCACTTGTGTAGCCCAAGATAAAAGATGGAAAGGGTGATACATTACCCTAGATAATAATTCTCCATTGACTGCTCTGTTTTTACTTATAAGGCAAAGCTCCATACGTGCAGTTTTTGCAACTCAGTTTTACAAGCCAATATACTTATTGTTGAATTATAAGTGCCACCATATCTCACATCTCAGAGTTTTATAAGTGCCAATAACCTATATTTCACAAGCCACCATAGTTATACATTAATTAACTTTACTGTCCTAGAAACGACTATAATCTAGGGTAAAAACAATGTGTCTCCAACTCTATCCCCTCTAAAATAGGAACCTCACTTCCAAAAGTTGCTTCCTCAACACACATCATGGCAATGTCAACAATGTTGGATTCATCAAGAAGGTTGGATTCATCAACAAGGTTGGAGTCATGAACAAGGTCTCCCTGTGTAGCAACCCCCTCATCCTTAGGCTCCTCACCTCTATCATGCACTCCAACACTCTGATTGCTCTCAGGTTCCCTATTTCTTTTTCTGGGTTGCATCTGATTACATGTAAACACAATGTAGTTAATGCTTACAATATACACCATATATTACAATAATAAAATAACCTTACAAAATATAGATGCACACTATATCAGCTTCTCCTTGTTGTTAGGATCATCCTGACATCTCCTTGCATTGTGGCCTTCCTTCTTGCACTTTGAACAATGCAATTTAATATGTCTTCTTGCTACTCGGACTCCATCTGTGCTCAGATCAACTGCAGATTTCCTTCCAAGTTTTCTTGGCCTTCCAGCTCTAGCAGCATATACTGGTGGAAGAGAGGGGAAGTCTGTCACGCCCCGGACCTACCCGGACACGTCAACAACCCGCCGTACAATACGAATAGTCAACCGCAGTCCAACACATTCATATTATACAAGGCGTCATGAATATCATTCACACATATAACATCCATAAACAAACATAATAAGTAATTCATAACGCAGCGGAAAACATTGTTTAAAACAAAAGGCCACACCGGGCTATTCATGAGCACGCAGGCTCTATAGTAAAATATCCATGAGCAAATTTATTAATGTTTCAAATAGAATGGAGGAAGCACGAACCAAGTCTTCTCTCTGAGGAATCACTCGATCAACGAGCACAGGATGCAAGCTCTAGCCTCAACCTGAAATGGTGGTGGGACGCCCCCGAAGGGGTCAGTACTCTATACGGCTATAAAGTACTGGTGTGGCAGGCATCTAATAGATATACAACAAGTATTTCAAACACAAGACCCTCAAATAGGGTGATAGTATATTATGATTTGTAACCCTAAGTTACCCATTTGAAAATATACTTACTTTATGTAAAAGTCAAGTAGTCGGCCCGTGGGCCCATGTTCATTTAGAAATCACCATTCCCATTCCCCGTGGCTACAAACCACGACAACTCAATAGAGTCCAACCCGAACACATGACATTGTATTCTAGAGCTCGGCTCTACCACATCACCATACAATTCATGTCACTCGGGTCCATTTCCTTACCTTGCGTTCTAGAGCTCGGCTCTATCACATCACCACGCAAGCCCTAGAGCTCGGCTCTAGCTATTCAATACATAGACTACAAGTCTACCACCTTAACATGCATCCTAGAGCTCGGCTCTATCACATCACCATGCATGAAGGTCCAATTCTTAAGCAACCCTATGCCTAGAATTGACATATCAATAAACTACCATGGGTCATCCTTAAAGACTTCCCACCACTTAACCTTAGTTTCATACTAAGTCATCATACACCCTTGAAGTATATTCAAGTGCATTTCATACAATCCAATCCCTAGGATCAATTCCATCAACAATTTCCAATAATCACTAACTAGTATTTCAATACTATTAAGATTATTGTTATCATGCATATATGCTCATTATTTGTAATCCTCTACATATTTATAATTATGTAGCAGCAACTTAAGTGTTCAATCTCAATACATAAACATTCATTTATGTACCCACATAATTCATACATGAGTAAAATGTCTATTTCACAAAATAGTTCATTTATAACTCATTTAATCTCATTTTATTCATACATTCTCAAATCATTTCCAATTTCATTCTTTGGCAAATATATCCATATTTCATCATTATATAATCATCATAATCCATAAAAATTATGATTTAGGCATTTAGGTAATCTCATGCTTAACCTACAAGTTGTAAGCAATTAGATGTCAATCCTCACCTCAATTGAGCTTTAAACTTTCCCTTCTTGGTCCAATGGTCAAAGCTTTGGTCAAGGTGGATTTGGAACTGATTCCTTGCTCAAATATGAGTGTTAAACAGCCTCCTCAAAGTGCTAGTTCAACCCTTAATCGTTGATGCAAAAACAGTCCCTAGAACGGGTGTTTCCCGACGAATTCGTTCCCTAACCTTTCAAGGTTTTGTCTAGGTTAGTATCTAACCTTTCCAACAATTAAAGTCACATAATAATAACATTTTATACACTTCAATCAGTGTATAATAGTTCTTCAATCATTTATATGATTTAGACAATAGAGAGGAAGGTTTTGGATTCAAACTTACTTTGAATACAAAAACGTATTCTGCGAGGTCGTGTTTTGCTCGGTCGATTTGGAAGCCTTCCACTACTCCGATTGATGCAAACCAGACCTTCACGGATTCCTCGTCTTGAGAGCTTTCTGTTGGTATCTCGCACGCCTTATTTGGATGAGTAAATCTCAAGTTATGGCTCAAACAATCAGAGCTACGCACTGAAGAACGAACCTGCGGACTGCTCTCCTCCTTCCTTCTCTCTTGGGTTGTGTGGATTCCCTTGCTCTCTTATCTCTTTGGGGGTTCGAATGGGGTGTATGGGGAGTGTATTAGGAGCCCCTAAACATGCTAAAGGAGTATGTGGCTCACAAAAGAACATGGGAGATATTTGGTTTGCAATCAAATATGGGGTGGACCTCCCCCTTTTGTTTTCTCTTGGAGTTTTTGTGCATGTGAGCCAAGAGTCCGCCCCATATGGTCTTCTCACCTCTTTTCACTTGTTTTGCAGGTACTAAGTCCATGTGGAATGGTTCCCAAGTGATCCCAATCATTTTGGGATCCAAATTATCTACCAATACTTCCAAAAATGGGAAGATGGGTCCTATTGTTTTATCTTTTGTCAAAGATGTCTTTTTGTACTCATCCTAATTCATTTAGAACAAGTCAACTTCCTTCATCACATTATTGATTTCCAATATGTGTAGGTTTATCACAATAATTTACTTAATGGATATTATAGAAGAAAAATCCTACTCCCATTATTTAGCTCAATAATGTTAAAGATGGGACTATAGGCATTTGTATTCTTCTTTAATCGTTCTATCACTTATTTGACATTTGTCATACATATTATTGGGCTACTAGCCGTGTGGGTCACTCCCGAGTGGGTCTAGAACGCCATTCTCGAATACTTGCTATTTTAGCAGGTTGGGCTCAAAATAACGTTTGGGCCGTCCGACCTTACTCGGATTGTCTTGAAAGATTATGTATCACTATTTGGATAATGTTGGGCTCTTTTATTTATTAATAAGACCCAAATAGTATTTGCATGCCCGACTCTAATATACGAGTTCGAACAGTACACTAATCGATCATTAATTACGTAAAACATTAATCGTTTTACAAATGTTTGGGAATCAGAAATCCAATACATAAACTTTGAATTTTAAATCAAATTTTCAAGGACGTTCGGGAGCGGTGTCACAAAGTCTGTCAGTTAGAGGTCACTCATCTGGGCCTGCCATTGGCTTTATGGACCCTCCATATATCTTCAAATACATGTCTTTGGAATAACATGGGTGGACATATGCATCAACGAGTCCTTTTCCAAATTTGAGCCAAATAGCACATATTGCATGCTTGTAGGGGATCCCAGTTAAGTCCCACTACCTGCAGGTGCATGTTCTCTTCTCCAAATCTACACCATGTTGGTTACCATGCATTCCCATTATCTCAAAGTCATTGTCACCACACTAGTATCCAATCAAACCTACAGCTAACTTCTCAGTCCTGATTTTTTTTTTTTGCTATTCTAGGGAAAATATTTGAACTCCACTTTCTTGCCTTAGTCCTGCTAGTGAACAACTGTGTTAGAAGCAGTTTTCTTATAGTTTCTAGACACACCAAAAGGGCTTGTTGTCTGGCCTCTAGCATTACACTGTTGAAGCACTCACAAATGTTGTTGGTCAACATGTCAGTTTTTGAATGAGTAGAGAAGTGTGCTCTTGACCATTCTCTGAGGTGCTTGTCTGTCAGCCACTCAAACGCTTGCCCATCAATTTCTTTGAATTTGGATAAGGCAGCTTTATATGAGTTAAGAGTGCATGCCTTGCTACATTCCCACGGAGAATCTTTTAGGGCTTTGGCAGTAAAACCTGCACCCTTCATGTTGCCATGTAGATGCCTCACACAAAATCTATGCTCAACACCTGGTAGTAGTTTATTGACAGCTTGAATTAGCTCTTTCTGCTTGTCTGACATTAAAGTGAACACATGTTCATTGCCTTCTGTGATCTCATCATCCCTCTTCACAAGATTCAAGAACCAAGCCCAAGATTCTCTACTTTCACTATTATGGTCTTCAGATGAGTCCCATCGACCCTAAACACTGGTCTACAATGTTGAAATCGTTCCCTAGAGGCTTCCCAACACATATACATCCTCAAAAATCTTTGTTGTCCACCCATTTCAACATTTTCACTCAATTTCACAACACATGTGCTCCCAGGATTGGTCCTTCTTATTTCATCCACATATGACCATATCTTCTTAAAGTAATCGTTTTCTTCACCTTTCAGTTTTCTCTTTGCCTTACTTATTGCTCTATAAGCTTGCCTGAGACTTAAATGGAAGCGTTCTTCAGTACATACTTTCTATCTAAACTCTTTTATTATCCAATTTGAGTGACTTTCAATCTCCTTGAACCACCTATTTGCTACCTTGCTTGAGATCACCATTTTGTTGTGATAGACCCAAGAGCAACCTTCATGTGTGGCATGGTACTGTAAAATCCTCCAAGAATGAGAGTTCATTACCTTTCTAAGATTCATCTTCCATGGGCTATATGTTTGCACTCCACAACAACCTATTCCTTATCATTTTTGACAAACCTCGCCTTTTTACCATTCTTAAATGCATGATTTTCCACAACTTCTTTGAATTCATGTTTGGTGGCAAATGTCAAACCCAACTTAAAGGTTGGGTCTTTCATATCAGTCTTGGCACAGAATTTAGTCCACTTCTCAGAGTCAGAATTAGATTCATGTATGGAGCCATCGTCAGACAAGTTAGGATCCGGGTCTACCATTCAAGCTTCATTAAAATTATGTTCTCCTTCACTACAGCTGCTTAACCCTCCATGAGTAGATAACTCAGCATCCTCCTTAGAAATGAAATCTTCCAAATCAAAGTCATGTTCATCCCCAGAAAATTCTTCTAACTCCTTCTCATTGTAGCAAAGTCACTATCTCCAAGGTCATCATCATCTTCAGTGTCACCACTGGGTTCTAATTCTACCCATAGCACCACCACCTTACCAACATTTCCATCATTCACAAACCCCCAAACCTCAGCCTCACTGTTTAGTTGATTTAGGGACTCGTGCTCATTGGAATAGGAGTACACTGTCATTAATTTCTTGGTGCAACAAAGTTCTTGTAATTTCTCATTCAACACAATCAAACCGAACTCATCAACCTCTACATCATGAAAAGTATGGACTGACCTCCCAAGTATGAAGGTTTATCGTTGTGATAGACTTTTCCTCCATAAAACAACCTCAAAGTAAAAGTGTTTCCACAGTTGGTTGAACCTGTTATATATATGACTTTTAAATGTTAGGTCAATAATGTCTTTAATAGGTTACAACAACACCATAAATATATTTCATAATTACTAGTACAAAAAAAAACATGTATGGGTATAACCTTGCGTAAAGATAAAAGTGAACCGGTCCCATTTCTTAAATGGTTAAAGACAACCGGACAAGGGAATCTCACCCAAAAAAAACACATGCCTACTCTTCCATGTGAACGCATATAGGGAAAAAGGGAAAGGGAACCTACCTCAACATAAAACCCCTAACATGTGAAAACACTGCAAACACCAAATATATACACCTCACTTCATCCTTATATTCATTACTTTCTTCCACTCTTTTAAAAACGTTCAGCCTCTTACCCAATGTTCTAAAAGGCGCTAGGCGGGGACTAATCAGAGACATCAAAATTGTAGTTTTTATCAATATTTTTGCATAGATATGATTAGTAATATTGTGTTTGTGTGTGTATAAAAAATATACACACACATACACATTAACATGCATGAATGATAGAGTTATCACATTTAATAATATATTATATCTACTCACTTACTCACTAGTAGCTTTCTTCACATGCATTGTCAAAGTTAAAGGTACACATTTCTTAGGATTCTAAAATAAAAAAGCAAAAAAAATTGTTCGATGAATCTAGACGCCTAGGCGGCCCATAAAGCGCTCTGGGCGGGCAACTAGGCGCCCTAGACGGCCGACGAATTCACCTAGGCGCCGATTCAATTAGGCGGAGCGCCTAGACCGAAATTGGGGTGCCCGACCACCGCCCAACGCCTAGGCGTGGACTAGTCAGGCGCCTAGAGCAATTTTTAGAACAATGCTCTTACCTTTATCACCGACATTTATTGGCCAACGCCGTTCAGCACTTGTTCCTTCTCCTTCGCGTCGACGGTCCGGACGGATCCTCATTCTTCGAATGATTTTGGGGATTATTCAAGCTGATGAAAGCTCGTTGAGAGGGAGAAGAGAGTTCGGTTTTTAGGTAGAGGGAGATGGTTGTATTAACTCAACATTGAGTTAAGTTAATGTACGTTGTAGTTTATTAGGTAGCTGTTTTTTAACTTAAATTTACTAAAATGCCCCCAATAAATGTTCATTACTTGGTTTCCTATTAACATTAGCCGGAATTGTGGTCGGAAGGACGACGGGTGGTGAATGGGAAAACGTCATGGACTACATTTGGTTAAATTGAAAGTCGGGGGATTAATGTGGAAGTGGCATAATAGTCATGGGACGGAAAGTGGAATTTTTTCAAAATAAACTTGCAAAAATTAAAAATGTCCAAACGGACAACAACCTGGCATTCCTCCCGGCAGTCCGGTCATCTAGACCTCGTCCCAATCCCGTTTTTCTGCCAGTGTTCTCCATGTCCATCATCGAGTATACCTCTCCATTTAGTAGCAGTTTGTTCGTGCATCATTTTCAGAATATAATTGTAATATTGGACACTAATATTTCTTATGACTTCCTCCTTATTGTGATTCCTACTTGATATGTACAAAATCTTGAATTTTACATTATTCACATGTTGTACCTTGACTCTGTTTTAGTTATTAATAAATTTTTGTAAAAGTAATTTTTCAATTTGTCTCATCATAAATTTCAAATCTGTTTTTCTTACTATTAGAAAATAAAATATATTTATGATCGAAGATGTGTATTAACAAACGTGAAAAGTGGATGGTTGTCCTTTTGACCTTTTTAAGGATATGACAATTTGAATGTAGTTTGTAGTTAAATACATCTAGAATGCAAACTGAGCAGCTCGTCGATATGTCCGAGTGGTTAAGGAGACAGACTTGAAATCTGTTGGGCTACGCCCGCGCAGGTTCGATCCCTGCTGTCGACGATTATATTTTGTTTTCTGAGTGGAGCCTTTTCCTTGTTTTATTTTGCACTAATATACTGATCCGTACGGAGTATGAAAGAAATCGAATAGGCATGGATTAATTATTCTAGTAATGTTTAATTCTCCAATAGAACCAAAAAGGAGTAATGACAGTTTCTCGTTCGTATTATATTTTGTGATTTGTAATTTCTACTACTATGTAATGCTCCTAGGAGCACTAAAATTCAACAAAACAAACATCTTTAATAATACCAATTTCATTAATAACTTGAGGAACGTTTTTTTATAAACTAACCATCCTTACCTATAATTGTTATTATTACTTCATCTGGCTCGCTTTGTAAAATATACTTTCTTCCATTTATTTTATTTGGTTATCAAGAAAATACTTACCTTTTATTAAATTGAATCCATTAACTTTTTAATTTTTCCTTGTCTTTGTATATTTTTCTCCTACTTATGTTTTGCTCATCTATGTTACTTTTTGGATGATGTCATTGTAAAGAACAAAATATCTTTTATTTTCTCAAAATTCATGTCAAATTCAAATTTACTCCGTATCTTACAAGATAGAGGGACTATTATAATTTATAAGGTCCTTACCACCTTTTTATTTACCATCCCTTTAGATATATATAAACGAAAAGTTAAATTTGGATATCATGCGTTAGTTGATATTGAACTGTGCATCGAAAATTAAGACCTTCAATCTCCATTTCAAATTCACAAAAATGTGGTGCAAAATTAGTCCAATCATTTTTTGCTCTAATGAAGAGTAAAGTATTATTATCATGACATCTAGCTCATCACCACAATTTTGACATTACTACACATTATTATGATCATAGTAATGTCATAATTGACAACTTCTAAGGATATGCTACGTATATAATTACTCATACATGATTCATAAAAAGAAAATATAATACTCCTATTAAGCATTTTTCTTTTATTGTTTCCCTCCGTCCACGAGTTGTTAACTCAAATAGCTCAGTAAAATTAGTGCAAACATGGATATGAGGAAGTCACGCATTGCTAAATAAGTAGTATTTTTAAAATATTTACTTCTTCTGTCATAGTTTAAATTTTTCACTTGTCTCTTTTGGACATTTTAGGAAACACTTAGCACACTTAAATGACAAACGAATTACCAAATATTAAAAACATACACGCAATACCATCGCACTACCTCCATCCCTAAAAGGTCTTTCAATTGCGGGTTACGATGTTTGATCAGTGATAAAGTTAAATGATCTTTGCCAAAATTCAGATTTGTTTTAGGAAATAAAAACATATTCAGAAACTACATTAAAATCGTAACAAAGTCTGCAATAAATAATTCAATTTTCATAAAAAATTGACATATAAAATAAAATATTAAGAGTGAGTAGTTATCATTATTGACCTCATTATTTTATTTAATTATTGTCTAAAAATCATACTCCCTCCGTCCCAATATAAAAGACACATTTGCGTTTGGGGAGTTTTTAAGGGTGAACACTGTTTGACACTGTTTAGACACTGTTTGACACTGTTTAGACACTGTTTGACACTGTTTGGACACTGTTTGGCACTGTTTTGCACTGTTTTGTTTGCCAAAAAGGGAAATGTGCCTTTTATATTGGACGGACCGAAAAGGAAAGTGTGCCTTTTATATTGGGACGGATGGAGTATTATTTTTTAACAGGAAGCTTGAATCGGGAAGGAGGTAGTAGCAATTTATTTGAACTTGTGGCTTTTTTAACCATTCATTTAGGTAAAATAAAATAAAATAAAAAATAAAAAAATTAAAAAAAAAATCATTGAAAATTTATACGTAGTATATATCATAAAATTACTGAACTTCCCGTGCAAAACAGGGGTTTTGGTAATGCTTCGTACTATATAGACCATCGTTAATTTGACAATATAAATGCTTTGGTAAAAGTAAATGAAATTGTTCTGTAGGTGAATCCTGAATTACCTTCCAGTCCTTCCTCCATTCAGGCCATTGCCATTTACCATTCAAACATTAAGATATTTTAAACTCGATCTAAGCGGTACACAAGAGTCGATATGTCCGAGTGGTTAAGGAGACAGACTTGAAATCTGTTGGGCTTCGCCCGCGCAGGTTCGATCCCTGCTGTCGACGTTTTTGTTTTTTTTTTCAGTTTATATGTTTTTTTACCTAGGCAAAAGCAAACAAACTGAAATTCGGCGATAATGAGGTGTGGGGGATAAGCAATACGACCAATTTTGTTGAAAATTGTTATCTACCTCATCATTTTTCACATAAAGTTTCAAACCATAAATAAATAAAATAAAACGGACAACAATTTTCCTGTCAACTTCACATATTCTATTGATTTTCCTGGAACCACGGGCTGTGCAATCCACCTTAATCATCATCTTTGAACTCTCTGCACAACCCAATAACACCCTGATTAATATATCTCAACAAACATAAATAGAACATTTAAACAAATTCGAGATTTAAACATTTAAAAATGGCATATCTCCAAATAAATAAACAAAGACATTTCTTTTCACTCTGGGTCCCCCCCCCACTCTGGTTTGCTTTGTTTCTGTGTTCTGTACCACTTATGGCTTCAACTACTCTTTCTAAGTCTTATTGAATTGGGAAAGGAATGTTTGATTTGAAGTTTGCGCAACCGGTTTCAGAGAAAAAGGTATTTGGAAGAGGTGCCCTATGAAACTGTTTTGGTTAAGATTTGAAGTCTGAAGATCAACCTTAAAAGAGAAGCACCCAAAATCTTACTTGTATACTTTTGTATGTATCCTTATATATGGCCGGTGTGGATTGTTTAACATGCTCGTAAAAAGGTGGTTCGTTGGGAAAGACCAATGTTGAAATCCGATTCATGCGTGCTCTTTGAGACTTTTTTCAATCTCATTTGAGTTTAACCAACTCTTGTATCATATTAAAACATAGGTTTCATTCTTAAAGATTAACACTATGGACATTAGTAGCCCAAAGCTTATATGTTAACTTCATATTTGGCTGGTGTATATGATTTAACAGTTTTTTTAAATAACCAACAATTTAGTCAACCTTTTATGAAAGCATTTTAAGTTCATCTGTTCTAATAACTTTCAAGCTACACAACCTTTTAAATACCAAATGAACTTTTGGGCCCAGTACCTGCGATCAAGATATCGGGGTTGGATACCACTGCCTTGACACGTTGTGCATGTCATAGAACCAACGCCATCACAGTTAATGCAACGCGAGACATCCTTCTCACCCCCTCCAAGCTCAACTGTAACCGTCCCCGTGCCCACACAAAATCTGCATCTTTCTACACTCACAATAAAAAAACACTTTAGAGTAATAAAGATGACAACTTTTGAACAGCTAAATAACCCTTTCACACATCAATGATTTGCACATGTTCAGTTTAAGAAACGGGATTACTTATATAGATTGTCACTTTACATTGCACATACACTCGATTTTGTTGAGCCTTGTTCATTTTGCTCGTCTAACTTTATTTTAGTAGCAAATCACTTCCTACATATCATTTATGACCAGTCTTCTTTTAAATTTGCAATTAAGTGACCAAATCGAAACTCAATGCAAAATTTAGTGACTAAATCCAAACTCAATGCAAAGTTAAGTGATCATACTTGATGCTTATTTTTTTGAAAACAAAAAAACTTGATTACTAATTAATTTCCTTCATTCAAAAAAAAAATTAATTTCCTGATTCAATACCATTAGAGTTCACAAATCTCCTAAACTTCTTTAGGAAAAATTTGTGCTTACACTCCATATTTACTTGGAATTTGGACTTCGCACTCCTGTATCAACCGGATTTTTTTTTCTCAATTCAACCCTACTACCAAATTGTTCGTCCAGTTCCGGGGGGCATGGGGGCGGGGTGCATCATTTTTTTAACTTGAGCCCCAATATCCCAAAATTGGTTATTTCCTTAGATTTTGCTCCCATAATTAGCAAGATTTTACTTCACCCCACACTTTTACGACTTTGGGTGAAAACTCTAAATTGTGCAAAGTCCAACTTCAATCTAAACATGGGAAGCATACACAAATTTCCCGATTTCATTACCCGTGTCTACAATTAGAAGGAAACATCATTTGGAACAGAAACATAAGATCAAAATCACATCACATGAGAATATAAGGGAGTACATTTTCAGGATGTTGTCTGGAATTATTTTATCAAATTTAAACTGTTTCCAACTTATTAAGTCTTTAAGTTAGTGCACTTCTTCTGTATGATGAAATGGCCAGTTAACCATTACCCAACCCTACAATCACATTCTTTGTAAAAGTTTATATTCAACCTCAAAATAATAGCAGTGCATCTCTGTTCTAGCAATAACAAATAAAGCATCAAAGCCCAAAAAATGGAAACAAATGAGTAAAGAGTGGAATAGGGAGTGGTGGCCTTTGGGGACTTACGAGCTCCAGAACCATTGCAGGGAAAGCATGGCTGTGTGTTCTCTCGTTTGGCCTACAATACAGCCAAACAAACATTTAAAAATCAACCAAGTCTCAAGCTCCACCCTAATTTATATTACATTTGAAGTAAGCTCAAGAATCCCTACATTACATAAGAGTTCGAAACCTTAAAATCACTACAAGGTGGGAAGTCCACGCCTTACATGTTGGTGAAATATATTAAGATTTAAGATTGCATCCTCAAATGTAAAAAAAAATAAGCTAAAACCATATATCTCAATATGGAATCGAAGTCCATCACCAACAAAGATCCAATTAAGGCCCTAAAAGAGCATATGTATTTCAAGATTAATCTGCTGTAATGATCCACCTTCGTGTAGGACCTTCTGGTCAAATATAAATGTACAAACTCAAATATAAGGCCTTGGACAGCTTATCGAATAATACTACTACATCTATGATCTTCAACCTTAAACCATAATAAGGTCGAAAATAGGACATACATTTTGGGTGAATATAACTTAGCGGATACCCGTAATGTAGCTAAAGTTACAAGCTTCAAACTTAAAATCACAATTAGGTGGTGAAGAGGAAGACCAATAACATACAAGGAATATGAGGCTCAACCTTAAAACCACAATAAGGTGAGTAAAATATGAGCAATTGTCGAGGTCAAGTACAACCTTATGAGCTACTCTTTCGCGAATTATCAATGTGAATCGGTAAAAAATACACTTAATGTCACAATAGGTAAAGGTTGAACTAGCTAATAGATTGGTTTCAATCTCCTGAAATTTAGCCCAAATATCTAATTAATCAATTCAATGCTGAATTATATCAAATACTGAGAAAAACTTACAGACTTATTAATTTGGATTTCATAGAACACTGGAATTCCGATCCCAACCGCAATGCTAGCAACCCCAGCTGTAATTGCTACTATCTAAAGAACAAAACTTTAATTCACTTATATGATAATAACAAAAATCTTAATAAAGTGGGGAATCAAAGAAGAGAAGATAAAAACCGTGTTTTGGTCAAGATCAGCTCTGATACATGGAAAAGAAACTGCTGGGCGCTGGGTTTTGAAGAGTTTCTGGAAAGGAAATGAACAGAGCTTGAGAGGATCACATAAAAATGGAGACTGGAGCTTAGAAGTAGTAGTAATAGAAGTAGATATCATTTTGCTGCGACTACTATTTGTTAATTTTAAAAAGTTTTCCCTCTGTGAAGGAATCTGTTCTTGTTGGTTTGGTGATGAGAGCTCTGTTGCCTAAAGCCTTGGATGTAGAAGTGAAGTGGGAGAATTGGAGAAATAAGAACAAGTGTTAACAATGGAGGAGATGACTTGGGATTTTGTGGGGTCTTATTCATTTTTCACCAGAAAATATTTCTAGCCAACCTCTTTTTTTTTATCCGTTCCTAAATCCGGCTTGATTACCCCTCAACATTAAAACGATCCCGATCTAACTCATGTAAGTGATTATGAGATAACTAATTATCTAAAGTTACTTCTTATTTTGCGTACATGTTGGGTTTATAGAAAAAAGGGATACACCTTCATCTCTAACTCATCTCTAACTGTTCTTGATCAAACAGTTATTAAAAATATAAATTGATATTTAATCTCAAGCTGGCAAATAGTGAGAGAATATTGAACCAAGTATTTGCAGATAATATAACTTGTTCTTCACTTTTTCACATAATAATCACTCATGACTATCGCACTTATCCGAATTTGAATCTAAGACTTACCTATTATGACATCCTTATTTACCTATTGAGGTACGTCCATCAATATACATAAATGTCATATTGTCATTGCCTATTGCCACATACACTAGTTGCCTTGCTTGTCTCAAAAAGAACGTTATTGGCACACAATCTTACTTATCTAAAAATAAAATATCTATTTCCCAAATTATTAATATTACATTTTATTTTTTATTATGTTCTTTTATCTTATAAATATTTTTATCTTTTTTTATACTCTGTATTACCTTATCTTTTTATTTTTCTTATTTTTTTGGATCTGATATCATGGATCGATTCATGTTAGTTGACTCTGAAATCTCTCGGGATTAAGATTTGGAGGTTGTTATTGTGTGGTTATAGTTATAGTAATAGTAATAATAATAATAATAATAATAATAATAATAATAATAATAATAATAATAATAATAATAATAATAATAATAATGATAATAATGATAATAATGATAATAATGATAATAATGATAATAATGATAATAATGATAATAATGATAATAATGATAATAATGATAATAATGATAATAATGATAATAATGATAATAATGATAATAATGATAATAATGATAATAATAGTAATAATAGTAATAATAATAGTAATAATAGTAATAATAGTAATAATAATAGTAATAATAGTAATAATAGTAATAATAGTAATAATAATAATAATAATAATAATAATAATAATAATAATAATAATAATAATAATAATAATAATAATAATAATAATAATAATAATAATAATAATAATAATAATAATAATAATAATAATAATAATAATAATAATAATAATAATAATAATAATAATAATAATAATAATAATAATAATAATAATAATAATAATAATAATAATAATAATAATAATAATAATAATAATAATAATAATAATAATAATAATAATAATAATAATAATAATAATAATAATAATAATAATAATAATAATAATAATAATAATAATAATAATAATAATAATAATAATAATAATAATAATAATAATAATAATAATAATAATAATAATAATAATAATAATAATAATAATAATAATAATAATAATAATAATAATAATAATAATAATAATAATAATAATAATAATAATAATAATAATAATAATAATAATAATAATAATAATAATAATAATAATAATAATAATAATAATAATAATAATAATAATAATAATAATAATAATAATAATAATAATAATAATAATAATAATAATAATAATAATAATAATAATAATAATAATAATAATAATAATAATAATAATAATAATAATAATAATAATAATAATAATAATAATAATAATAATAATAATAATAATAATAATAATAATAATAATAATAATAATAATAATAATAATAATAATAATAATAATAATAATAATAATAATAATAATAATAATAATAATAATAATAATAATAATAATAATAATAATAATAATAATAATAATAATAATAATAATAATAATAATAATAATAATAGTAATAATAGTAATAATAATAATAATAATAATAATAATAATAATAATAATAATAATAATAATAATAATAATAATAATAATAATAATAATAATAATAATAATAATAATAATAATAATAATAATAATAATAATAATAATAATAATAATAATAATAATAATAATAATAATAATAATAATAATAATAATAATAATAATAATAATAATAATAATAATAATAATAATAATAATAATAATAATAATAATAATAATAATAATAATAATAATAATAATAATAATAATAATAATAATAATAATAATAATAATAATAATAATAATAATAATAATAATAATAATAATAATAATAATAATAATAATAATAATAATAATAATAATAATAATAATAATAATAATAATAATAATAATAATAATAATAATAATAATAATAATAATAATAATAATAATAATAATAATAATAATAATAATAATAATAATAATAGTAATAATAATAATAATAGTAATAATAATAATAATAGTAATAATAATAATAATAATAATAATAATAATAATGATAATAATAATAATAAATTCTGGGGTATATTAATTCTCCCTAAATTAAAATAAATATTCCAAATATTATATATGTATGTATGTATGTATGTATGTATGTATGTATGTATGTATGTATGTATATAATTATACATGGAGTATGTAATATGTGTATATGCACACACACCAAGACTCGCGAACCGTCTCGTTAATAAATAGGAATTTGAATTGTGCTTGATATGATCGAACACGAGTCGAGTTTTTTCCGAGCTATCCACGAGCAGCCCACGAATGGCTTGGCTCTTTTTTTTAGTACTCCAGGGGGTTGGGGGCCTGAAGTAATTTACACCCCGATATGTGTGGGGGGCTTTTCAAAACATACATATCACGCTAAAAATATGGCTTACTTTTGATTTTAGTATTGTAGAAACCAATAGGAGTATTTGCTTGAATTGATTGTGGTTGCGTTAAATGGAGTATTCTTGTTGTAGTCTAAATTGCCTTCATGGCACATTATACTTTTCTTCTCCTAGTATACTTGTCTAGACTTGAGAAAGAATTTGATACATTGAAAACATCAAACTCGTGTATAAATACAAATTTTCATACACAAATGATCAGAACGGTAAGGAATATACCTGATTTAAAATCAATTCATTGTTATATAATGTGCTGCGTATATTATCACTTGAAGTAGAAAATAATTTTAATTAATTACTAAAACCATATTTAACCAAACTAATAATTGTATCTCTCATGTCACAACATCTATTGTGAGTATGTGACCTGTCTTAGAAGAATCATAAATTCTGTATACATGGCGGAATGGTTAAAATCAGACTTTGAATCACATAGATACACCATTCAAAAAATCAAGTCAATAAATCTTAAAATCTACCAGGCCAACACGTACTACATTAACAATTACCGTACCCAAGGAAAATATTGAAACAAAACTACAAATTAATAATACTAAATAAAATCATTATTAGAACTACGGGATGCAATTATTATAAGCATGTTTTGCATAATTTTATAGTACGAATCACTCACAAATAAGTTGGTAAAATGGTAACTCACTTGAAATAAAAAGCTCACATGCAAAAAATAACTACACATCGCTTCATAAAAACGCTATTTATATTGATCTTCTCAATTATTATTATAGCTGAAAAGCACATGACGGGCTTTTTTACAACTTGATACGATTATATTGTTTTATTCTATCATAATCTTTTGGTATGGACTGAAAGATTTGTATGTAATTCAAATAATTTTATGATTGTAGAATTGTACAATTTTACCGTTTAAATCATACTATGAAATTTACCTAGCTCATCATGGAATTATTAAGATACACTTAACTACAAATAATTGCACTAAAAGACCTACAACTTTTGATGCAATTAATACGTTACAAAGGACTCAAATGTTCTTCATATGTGTGGATTTTATTTGATATGTGCTTAAAATATTGTTTCAAATAAATTAAAGAGAAGGAGGATCAGGGGAGGAGACAGGGCAGGCTGGTGGTGGCCTTAGCCCCTGCAAGAAAAAAATTGTGATGTGTGTGTATATTTATAGGTAGTAAAAAATATAGTGAAAATTTAAGTTTTGACCCTGTTATATAAATTCTTGTAGCCTCGGCTCCTGTAATATATCAATCCTCGCTCCGCCACGGAGGAGGATCCGTCTATTATTATTCCAAGTTGTGAGATCATTCATTCTTTTTCAAGAGTGATCTTTGCACTCAAGACATCAAATTTGGCCAAAAGCCAAGTGGCTAAGGTCAGTAGGCCACGTTGGGAATGAATTCTAAAAGCACATTAACTCAAAGTATATATAGATCCTTTTAAATGTACTCTAATTTTCTAATTTAATTTAATCTGATATGATCATTTCTAATTTGTTTATGTCTAATCTAATTATTGTTAGTTTTATGTGTATTTTAATGACTACTATCTAAACTACTATCTAAATCTAATTCCATCTAATATGGCTTAATCAAGTTTAATTTGACCAGAGATTGAAATCTATCCACCTAAAAATATCCTTAATTTTGGGGGAATTTTATGGAATGACGTACAATTACATTACAATCATCAACTTAATTTAAATGATCTCTGGTTAAATATTCACATGTTATTTGTTCACTAAAACTTAACATGCGAATTTTGGAGTCGTGTGTTATTCTTTAAAATTCTAATTCTTTTACATAAAAAAATACATTTACAAAAAAAACATAAATTGTTTTAGGTTGTTCCCTTTTTTTATTTTGTGATTTTGTAATTATGAAAGTAATCTTATGAATGATTAGTGATTAGATTTTATTAGTGCATCTTTCTTGGTCCCTTTTTTATATGTAGTGATTTTTTACATTAACTTTTTTGTTTGAATAAAGTGATTACTCAAACTTTAAAAACCATTTTTTACTCCAAAGTTTAGTTTTCAGTTTAGAAAGATGAACATGCTATCTCCGTAGACTCTTGTACACCGAATCCAAAACAAGTATTTTAAAACCCAATCTTAAATCCTCCATTTCTAAACGACAGAAGTTAGAACTCGGTTCTTTCCACATTCTCTACTCAACCTCTTCGCCGGCTACCTCGAAACGGTACGCCGACGCTGAACGGCGGTACCATTTCCGATCGTTGCGATCTTATGCAAAGGAATCTATAATATCCGGTTAGCTTCTGCTCTAAAACACTGTCCATTTGCCATTTTCTGCAACTGTAATATCATTTTGCAGTCCTTCTCGTTTGCTAGTTATATATGTAGAATTAATTGTTAAGTCTGTTTCTCTTGGTTCCTTCAGAACGTAAGGTATATATCCGTTTTACGTGTCTGATATTTCGGTGGTTACTCGGATGATTTTCTCGCCCTAGTTATTTTCATTAAAATCCTGTATAACTCTTCTGTCTTCAGTAACACACATTAAGCTTTTTTATACAGCGTTTTAGACCATCGGATGAGAGTAGTATATTTCGGTAATGCATTTGTGATGCTATTATTGTCTTATTGTCTATATTCTGTCGTTGGAGTGTAATAATGAGGTGCTTTCGAGGATGTCTAAGTGCTAATTCTGTTACATAACTTTCTTTGTGGAGCTGATAGCTTTAGAGTTAGAGAAGACTTAATTTTCTCTTTATATATCATAGAATGATGGATATTTATCTCTGATTCAACTAGTGGGATTGTGGGAAGTCAATATCTGGCAGTTGACAATACATGCCTTTTATCTTTGTTGCTTCTTTTGCGTCTCAGTTTCTTTGACTATGACATTTAAATGGGCCATCTGGACTCATCAATTTAGACAATAAATAATTCCACCAACTGGTAAGCATGGGGTTTACTATGTTGTCTTGTAGAGAGAGGGAGAGAGACTTTTGATAGTCATACTCAAAAAACTATGTGGGCAGAGGATTGACAGTGGATGATTCCATTTTAATTCCATTTTTTACCGCAGCAACATCCTATGCTCTTTATCTTCTCTATCTTTCTTATGTTCTTTATCCTTTTTATTTTATATAAAAAAATTATCTTGTCATTTTTATCTTTATCTTGTATTTATCTTTATCTTATCTTTTTTATCTTACCTTAGCCTTTTATCTTTCTTAACTTTTTTGGCTTCGATATCATGTACCGATTCATACTAGCCGACCCCAAAATCTTTTGGAACTAATGCTTGTATGTTTTTGTTGTGATAACATCCAATGCACATTCTTATTAGCTATACTAGTCTTCCTATGGTCTGTGAAACTCCTAGTCTGATAGTGGTACAAGAGATCCTCAGTGAAACTGCTCTGATAATTTGTTTTGTATTTCCATTTTTTTTCTTTTCAGGAATTCATCATGATCGGCTCTTTTCTCACCAGAGGCCTTGTGTATGCATTGTTATTTTTCATAAGCTGTAACAAGTAAGTTTAATCTTACAGCATTGTAAGCTTTAACGCTATTCACTTCTCTCCATGCAGGATGGTCTTCGGTTATGCATATCCAGCTTACGAGTGCTTTAAAACTCTTGAGGACAAACATGATATCCAGCTACTTAGCTTTTGGTGCCAGTATTGGTATACTTGAATCTTCTTGTTCAGTCATCCAAATGTCCATTTGGATACCAGAAAACACAAGGGGAAGAAGAAATTGAGGAAAATGGGAAGGAAAGATAATTTGACAAAATAAAGTGATTTTAGAAATATCTTTGAACTTATTTATTTATTTATTTATTTATTTATTTATTTTTATCATATAAAAATTAAGATATAAAAAATATATGGAAAAAAATGATATTTCATTTATCATTGCATTTCCATTGTAAAACCGAACTTAAGAGAACAACTTTCCTTACTGTTTTTTTCCTTCCCCTGGATTCATCCAAGATCTAAATGTACACTAAACCACAGCCCATGTGAATATTATTGGTAACTCCATTTCAGGATCATAGTTGCCACGATGACTGTTTGTGAGAGGATTGCAGATTCTTTTATATCATGGTAAAGATGCGACAAACTTTTTCTTAAACTCAAGATTTATTTAATTATATTTCTTGTTTTGTAACATTCTTCACATATGATACTTGGTATGGATCATTTTTAGGGTTCCGATGTATAGTGAAGCTAAGTTGGCATTCTACATATACTTGTGGTTTCCAAAAACAAAGGTTTGGTGGCCCTCTCTACTTGATTTATTATTCCCTGCTGTTAGACTAGTTTTGCTTTGTATATTAAAAAAGGATTTACCTCTCTTCTTTGTAACCATTATAGGGAACTACCTATGTCTATGAATCGTTCTTCAAACCATTGGTTAAAGAGCACCAACATGAGATTGATCGTAATTTGGAAGAACTGAAGACTAAGGCTGGAGATACAGCATTGTCGTACTGGCAAAAGGCTGCTGGTTACATCCAGAAAAGAGTTTTTGAAATATTACAATACATTGCATTACAGTCAACTTCAACATCACCCTCTGCTCCGGTATGTATGAGGGCAATATTTGGATTATCTCTGTGTATTCTATTTTGTGTGTTTTTGTGTTTGCTTGGTGCAGATTATTTTGGAGCTTATAAGCTCTAAATAAACTATTAGTACTGTTTGGTAAATACTAAATAGAATAGGCAAAATTAAGATCTCATATGAAAAGATATCTCTTGTAGGGTCTTAGAAATAAACTTCTTTTTATTTGTAGAAGTTAGTAACCATTTTATTTTACAAAACAACACCCTTTATCCATGGGTAAATGTGCTCAATACGTAGTGTAAGAAACGGTTTTTTATGTCTTTACACATAAATTTGCTATTCAATATCTGAATGTACCAAGCACAGCGCACGCTAATTAGAGCTTTCAACTTCCTGCTTCTAGTTACATAATGTTCAGCTTTCAATGTTTTGAAGCTTTTCAGCTACCTTGCTTTCTAGCCATGCTGGCAAACAGGCTCGTTGTATTCATCTGCAAAACGAACAAGATATTATATACTTCATTGCCTTTGTTTTCTTTTTCCAAAGAGGCATTTTATGTGAACCTGAGTATTTTCTCTGATGCTCTGCACTGCCATGACTCAAGTTCCTTATTGACTTTGAACCATTCTTCGAAAAGTTGAAACATATGTTGTACTAAACTGTATCAAACACATCTTTGTGGTAGGCAGCACAGTTTGTCGTGTTGGACATCAAGTTGACTTTTTGTGCCTGATTGGTAGAACACTTTTCCTGCTTATGCCAGCCAAGTTTTCTGCTGGACGCTAGTTTACTTTGTTGTGTTTGTTGAATTGGTCGATGATGAAAAAATAGTGGTCAAACATGCTTGTTTTTTGGCTAAAATGGAAGTCAATGACACATCCACCTTATTTTAACCCTCGTTTTTAGATATTAATTTCTTCTTTACCCAGAAAAACTATTATCAATGCAATTTTAGAAATTCCAGTCATTTCATCAAATTTAGCCAAATACGCTCTTTGTTGATAATTTATATTTTGATTTCCTTACATACATGATTTGTGACTGAATTAGTAAGGTAATTGTGTTGAGTTTCAGCCACAGAGGCAAGGCAGCAGTAAAGTTGCCCGGACCGCTGCACCAGCGAAACAGGAATTAAAAAAAACTGCAAAAGAAGCTCAAACTGAAGAGCAGCAGCCAACTTCTCCTCCCAGTGAATCTTCCAGCGAGAATGAAGATGGCGGTGTAGCAAAAAAAGTTAAGAAACCCACTCCCTCTGCCTTGAATGCTCAAAAAACTACACCAACAAAAATCATTACTGAAACCCTCAGCAAGGCTTCAACAATCTCCAGTGAAGCACAGCAGATGCAGGTTGTTACTGTGCATTCTTCTTCTTCTTCCTCATCGTCATCAGATGATAAAACAAGCACAAAAAACCCTGCCACAGAAAGTGTTGTGGTGGAGGAACCTGTAGGCCGTATTACTCGAGCAAGGTCAAGGAAAAATCGTGCTGCTCCCTAAGACTCCCCCACGTGGGATTTACCTTGTGAAATGTGTTTTTAGGTGGCAAACTGAAAAGGAAAACGTGTCATATGTCCAATGCATCCATGTACATTTTTCGAATTTATGAATATTCAGTTTCATGTTCTCCAGAACTCAAAAAGTCAAAAGGGTTGTTTGTTTATCTAATTTGCTAATCACATCTTTAAAAAACAGCGATCAAAGATCATATGGGAGTAATATTTGATTAGGTGAGGTCAACTAAAAAAATGTATACCTCCCCAGCCCAAGGGCAAAGTCAGTTTATTTTTGGATAGTCAAAACGAAAGGCTGGACTATATTTCCCAACATAGTTTTGATTGTTTTTTCAGGACGAGTAACTATTGAGACAGATTATGCTGGATATTTGAAATTAGCTTTTGTGTGCGGAACTGCGATGTGTGCGCAGAGAATTTCAAATTTTTGAATCAGATAAATAAAATAGTTTTGGTATGTGAAGAATGCATTTGGGAGCACAAGTAAAACTCTAGTCATTAATCAATCTATCAAAAATACTTTTCTTTTTGTACTTTTCTAAACATATACCATATGTCCATATGTATAATTTATTGCTAAATCACATTAGAAAATACGGCTCTTTCTGTGCTTCTTATTGAAGATTGCCTCCCTCTTGTAGAGTTTTGGTGTTTTGCTGACTTTTGTTCGGTGGGGATTTGCGGAAATGTTTGGCAGTAGTATTTTAAACAAATGTAAATCAAGTGTGAGAGTAATGTTTGTGCATCTGAAATAGTTCAGATCGACGAAGACGGCTTTGAACGATGAGGAAGAAGGGCAGAAAGGGGCCTCTTAATAATAGATTATCATGAACCAAAAAATATACCAAGTAATATAGTCCTGACCTGTTTTTTTTTTAATAAACCCTCCATCCTCTTCCCTCCCTTTTTCAGCTTTTAAATGTAACTCTAACTCCTTTTAAAATGCTTCCCAATGGTTGTAATGCAAAAAGAGACTTTAACTAGACAGGCTGTTCTGGTTCCAAAAGTGAGGCTCAGGATAAGGATCCATTTTCGGCCAGTCCAATCTCGATTCCGGCCTGTAACCTTATTCTCCGATCTCAATTTCGGTTAAAAAATTGGGCGGTCTTGATCTGATTTGTTCTCCGGGCCTTATCCACCCTAGCTCAAGCTGCTCAACTGTGCAAGGGGGGCTGCCATTGAGAAATGGGATCGGCGCCTTCGGTGGCTGGTCAAACTGTCAAAGAGGGCAGATTCAGTGAGGCTTCAAAGTTCAAATGATGAGTCATGCTTGAACAAGGCATGTGAATATGTGATTAATAAATTTCCGTTCTTTTTTCTTTTCCCCAAATTGGTTCATGTCCAATTGTCCATCAAGGATGACAGATCCGGCTTAAAGGTAAAAGCATGTTCCATGCTTTTGGAGTTTTGGTAAACTCGTGTGCATTTGATGGTTATAACTTAGGGTCTGTTTGCAACACCTACTTTTAAAAAAGTATTTTTTTTAATGAAATGGAGAGAAGTGATTAAATAAAAGTTGATAGTGTTTGAGAAAAAAGTGATTTTGAAAAGTAAAAGTGGGTAGTGTTTGGTAAAATAAGTGTTTTTTGTGTAATAGAAGAAGTAAAAGCACTTTTGACGCGGAAGCCAAGAAAAATAAAAGTTGTAGTGTTTGAAAAAATAAGTGATTTTTTAAAGTCAAAAACTGAGAAATGTTTTTTTAAAAGCAGTTGCAAACCAACCCTAAAGTTTGTTGTAAATTTGTATACGGTATTCAAACGTAAAACCTTTCTCATAAAAAAAGTTAATTTTGCTGTCAAGTGTCAACTTGTCAAGTATTCTTTAAAAATCGATTCAATTCTCCACCCAAACAAAATGAACTTTATTACGATCACAATTCATCAAACTTGCCTAATCAATACATTATCAATTTATTCATACAGTGAATCAGTGATACAGTCATACATGTCATACATCCAACTAATGACAATATCTAATGATTTTATTAAGCTATTCCAAAATCCAAAGCAAGCTCAGTAATTGTTATGATATGTGAGATAAACAGAAATATTTACACTACCGATTATCGAGGGTCCGCAGACCGCAGTTACCAAAATGGAAGCGGTATCAGTGTATCACATGAAAATTGAGACCCAGCTGAATTTAAATAAATAAAAAAACTTTGCATAAACTGGAAAAATAATACAAGTAATACAAATACTCAAATGAGCAGAGAAAGTAAACAGTATGAAGACTGCCTACAAAATTAAACTGGACAGCCGGGATAACCTTTATTAAAGTTACATCAATTTACTACTCAAAGATATAACACAACAATGGGAAAAGGAAATAAAAATAAAAATATAGTACAAGTTACAACAAATTATTAAAACCAGATATAATTGGAAAAAAATAATGGCAATCCAATGCATCAATGGGAAAAGGAAAGAAAAATAAAATGAATGAATAAATAAACAAATCAGCTAAGCTGGCTGCATCTTGAGGTCACTTGTTGTACATATCCGAGTACCGCTCAATATATACCCGCCAAACGCACTCATCTGCATATGTGGGTGGGTTCTTGATGGTAGGACCTGCATGGGTTGCCACACATCATGAAAATAAGGTTCTCATATAATCTCATGTTTCCTGGCGTTGATTTGAAGTGATGATGACAAATAGAGAATGTGTGTGTGAGTCCTATATATACCTGATATTCACGAAGCCAAGGTTCAGACAATTGTAAGCCAATTGCCAATTTCTCTGTTTGCAGGTTGTGCATGCAGGTGGCTAGTGGCTGCAAATCAGTGTGTGTACATATACATATTCACCATAAGCTAAATATTGTGCGGACACCCCCAATAGAGGGTATAGGACAAAATAAAAGATCAAATGTACAAAGTTTTGCAGAATCAGACTAACGAAGAAGATTTGTTGAAGGGCTCTGTTTGTTGAAAGGATTTTCCCGGTTTAAAACTCTATTAAGGATCTGTTTGGAACCCGAAATATGCTACGGAAAAGAAAGGAAAATGGATAGAAAGAAAATTTGGATGAAAACATTGGTTCAAGGTCAATACATTATATTTTAAATATTTATTCGAACTTATTTTATTATAGATGTGAAATCTTAAAAACGTTATAATAACATGTGATTTTCTTTCCTAAATTCTAAGGCAGTAGCTATCTTTAAAATCCACATTCCATGGCATTTCGTTTCTTTACCCTACCATATTTTGGGTTCTGAAGTTGAAATGTAGTGTTTTGTTGGTTGAACATTATAGTATACATAGAAAATACTTATTTACCAGACCATTTCCGGGAAAAATATTTACAATTATTTTACTACAATCAAACAGAGCCTAAAATTTCTAGAAGCTTTGATGCGAATTTGGAATGACCAACTCGATCAAGATGAAATGTATGTTTTGTTGGGTAAAATAGAAGATTTAAATGACCATTTATATAATCAGTTATTTGAAGCCCTAATGCTAGTCTGTCATATGTTGAGTTTACCTACTTATAGACCTTTGACTCGTATGGACACTCCTTTTTTGAATATATTCACTTTTAGTTCTCTATCTATAGCAACTTAGACACTTCGGGTACCTATATTTGAATAGCTTCTTTTAGTGCAACCATGCTCTAACTATTGTATTTTCCGATGTACTAAAAAAATGCTCTAACTATTGTACGTTGATACTTTTGGTGCAGGCACTTTTGGTCGTCCAACTATTAATTGTACCTCAAAATGGTTTTATGCCCTAGAGTGTAATTGTCAGATGGATACAAGTGCCTCTTGTGCAGTAGGGAAATTAAGACAGGTATCAAAAGTGGTCATAGTAGTGGGAAAAACTCGCCATATATTTCAATCTTGTGCAGTTGTGCTATATATGTAAGGTTTTTCATACATATAAAATGATATAGAATTAATCCTAAAAAAATAGATGGTATCGGAGACAGCAAAAACCTACCTGAGCATACTGATGGTAGACTACAAATGGAGCAGAAAATGACAAAAGCGGAAGAAGATCTTTAATAAGGCTCCAAGGGTCCATGTCCGGTGCTGCAATGATTAAGCTACAAAAACATCACACAATTATGGGTTTGCCAAACAATAAATTCATAAATAAACAAGTATACACACACAATAGTACATAAACATATAAGTAAAAGTAGAAAGATAACCAGACTGTTTATTCAACCTCGAAAAGCCATTTTCTTTCCAGGAGTGAACTACTTCATGTGGTGCCTTCCCACCAGCTTTTGGAGCTTTACTACAATGCTTTCTTGCTGGAGAAACCGCCACCTCAGGTGTAATTTCCATATTCCCGTGTTCTGAAGAGACATTGGCCTGCTCCTCTGATGCTGAAGCTTCGGTTTGAAATGTCAACAGATCATCCAATGATGCATGCAGAATTCTAGAGGCAAACATATGAGAAGATTTGTTTCTTAGTCTTAGGATAATAACATTGACAAAACTTACATACGCAAAAAGTGAAAATAAGTATTTATCCTATGGTTCCAAAGAGATATGTTTTTCACAGAAGGGACTCAAGGGAGATATACCTTTTGCAAATTTCATCACTAAAATTAAAGATCCTTGTGATGTCAATAGGATATGGGACACCTCCACGATAAGTGTTGCAGACATAACCAGTACCTATTACAAGGAATAGTATTAGCAACTAAAAAAATTATTTAGGACAAGTTGCATATTTGCCATATATTTTAGTTGGTACCGAAAATTGCTGCATAGCTAGGGCCATTCCAATATTTTGAAGCCTTTTGGGTCAAAAAAATCAAAGTGACACCCGAATCTGTCATGTTTGAATCAGGTGTTCCGCAATTGATGATTCCATTGAACCAGTTATTAGTTGGTTTTTGTTTTTTACTGTTGAATAAAATACTGCAAGTATAAGTATTACCTACTTATGAGTTTAAATATCTAGAAGTAAGAACAATTTCACTTGAAAGGATCAAATTAAAGGGAAAAAGTGATGAAATTCAAGGTTGTCTTAACATTTTTTACCAGAAGTCCGCAGCATAAGCAAAACTAAAGAATTACGGATCAAATATGGGAATGGTCCTAGCTACAGAACCATTTCGCTAACAGTCACAAGATGCATAACAAAATATGCTATTTTCTTAAGTATTAAAAGAATGTTTAAAAATTTGGTATGTGAATGATAGAATTATTAATAGACATCAGGAATACAGACCCCAACAGCATATAGTGTTGATTGAATGTGACACAATATAATTTTCCAATTGACAAAAAATACACTCTATATGTTCATCTTTTACAACACTAAATTGGGGGAAAAGATAACATACCTCCCAAACGCTCAGCAACAGCACCAGTGATTATACCACCAACCTTGTCCACTACAAGTACATCAGCATGTGCAGTCACATTTGCCATAGAGAGCAGAAGAGATAAAGTGTCCACTCGCAAACACCTGAAAAGCAAAGAGGATTGCTATTTTTTTAAATGGAAGAACCAGAAACTTAGAGTCCACATATTAGAGACATGAGTTAACAAGGTATTTCTTAGAGACATGAGTTTACAAGGTATTTCTTAGAGACATGAGTTTACAAGGTATTTCTTAGACTAGCCAATCGATTGGATTTAGATCTTTTGGTGTGGTTTGACACTTTGACTCGTGTGCATTATGAACCAATAGAACGCTCCTACCTAACTAAGAATGCAGCGTTATAAATGTGAATATGTGATATGAAAGGAATTGTTCATTTTAAATCCCAAACATGGCATAGTACGAACTTATCGTATTTAAATTAAGAAAGACATGTAGATTAACAAAAAAAGAAGGGAAAATAGTGCTGAACATTAATGAGCAATAAATTGTTTACCCAATTCTGTCAGGGTGCTTCTTGAAGTACGCCTCGCAAATGCTGAAAAAAACAACAGGTCAGGACTAGTTATAAAAAAAGTATATTAAAACTATATAAAATCCTCAAGACCATTCTACTGAATACTTTCAGGAAAATTTGAAAAAATGAACTATAAATATCCCATAATAGTCATGTAAATTATTCAACCTCCTTGCGTTGGGACGTCTAAGTAGTACTTTGGGTGCATACTTCTTCTGTTTCTTAAGCTTATATTTTTCCTGAAAGTGTGGGTTAAAGAAAATAATTAATGTCATGTCACTCTCGTACACTCCATCTAAGATCAAAGCATGAAGTACAAAGCCCACTTGTGAAAACTGAGTCTTCTTCTCAAAAGTTGTGCTGTTCGCAATGAGCGCTTTGACTATTTCGTCCCCTGTGGCACCCTGTCTGCATCAGAGTATTTATTAGCTCCAATTATGTCAACATAAGGAAAGAAACAAAAAAGTATTACCTCCAGCCCCAAAAAAGAATTACCCAGAGTATATTTGACCAGAGTACAAGCTTTTTATCTTTATAAG
This sequence comes from Cuscuta epithymum, assembly GCA_945859915.1. Taxonomy (NCBI): domain Eukaryota; kingdom Viridiplantae; phylum Streptophyta; class Magnoliopsida; order Solanales; family Convolvulaceae; genus Cuscuta; species Cuscuta epithymum. The sequence continues at coordinate 5,445,787 of CAMAPF010001001.1, read as the reverse complement.
GTAACACTGCCATAAATCACAAATTGAACTTATCATATGTAGCTTGTTTATGAAGGTTGGCAATATTTGACAAATTAAATAAAAAAATTGTCATCGTTTCATCAAAATGACTCTTCTTTTAGACAAATAAAATGTTTGAAACAGGACTCTCTTTTACAGATGGAGTGGTATAAGTTTAGCAGGTTGGAATCTTATGTTATTGAATTTTCACGAAAACAAAAAAAAACATTTTGAGTTCAAGTAAACACTGGAAATATTGATCCACACAAGGAACAACAAATTGACAGTGTCTGATCAGAAAAGTACTGTCAAATCCTGGTACATAAGTACATAACAAAGAAATTATACAGATTACATGAAATACAATAAACCATTAGAGCTGCTTAGTGTGCCTATGGGATTAGATTATCTGTAGTTCTGTACTAATGAATCACATCCTTGGTGCAGGAACTATATTAGTATATTACACGCAAAAATGCAGATTAACACGATTTTCCAAGTCTTGATTCGAGCTACATGTGACAATAACATTAAATTTAAACCTTCGCATTTCATGTATATCTTCACCGGTGAGACTTTGAGCTGTGTTATTATCAACTAGTTCTCGGTTATCCTTTGAGCTGTCTATAGTAGTCTGTAAGCCACCACTTTCTGCTTCAAGATTATTTTTCCCTGACCATGAAAAGATGCAAACCAGTTTACCAGAAGTTGCAACAAAGAAATTAGAGAACCATATGTTTTTGATTGGGAAAAAAGAAAGAACCAGTCTCACTTAAAGAGTAAAAAACCGGCTTTTCCCTATCTTTGGGTTTTTATTACTCCCTCTGTCCCCCTTATATTGTCTCGTTTTACCTTTTCGGGAAGTCCCACTAAAATTGTCCCGTACCATATTTGGTAAAGTTTGTGTGGCTCTAAATCATTCTTACTTTATTCTTACTTTATCAACTAATATCAATCACACAAACCCACTTTTCTTAATAATTGTGCCACCCTCTTCCGTCCCAATATAAAAGGGACGGAGGTAGTATTATTTATTTTCACCCCTCGGATACTGGGGGTATGAAGAAGAAAGACATGCAAGAACAAAGAGCTAAAATCTGGTGTTTGTTGGACATGTTACAAACCAAGCCCGTTAGTAATAATTTCATGAAGAGGAGAAGTATAAAAGCTTAAAAGATCACTTAAAACATCTCCAGATTTTTAAAATAGCAAGAAAAATACCATGTTCATACTTCATATGGTTATGAATACTCATCTGTTATTGCTTTCTTGGATAAAAACTAAGAATAATCATAATGGAAGTGATCAATATACAGTGTAATTAATTTTTGAGAAAATAAATCCATACTCTCTCCACCTCACAGAGGCTTGCCATGCTTGACTTTTTGGTCAATGCTGAACATTTTGGGAGCATAGAGCGCATCATCAAAGAGTGTCATGTCATTAATTAGTTTTGTAATCCTAAATACCATATTACATTTATAATTTTTCATCATAGTATCACATAGATATTTTGTTTCATTGGGAAAATTAGTGTATTACATATTACAGTTCTTATACCGTATAGATTTTAATCCGTTAGGAGAATCAACATTTATTTCCATACTGAATTTCATTTCAATTTCCATTATCTGCAATGGAGCAAAAGACTCACTATTTTTTGGCTTAGGAATATGATGGAATAAAGCAAAAAAGGCTCACTAAACTGTCTACGCTTCTTTGTTATGAAGCAGCAATCAGTCCATGCAATTTTCGAAGCATTTTTCACTATGGGTCACCCGGAAACAGTCTCTTTGTACTTTAGTACACGGGTCAGACTGCGTACATCCGACCCCCCTATCCTTTGTGGCACTGGGGTAATGATGATGATGATGATGATGATGATGATGATGATGATGACTGAATTTCATTTCATTAGAAAAAACAAATTTTATTCCGTTAGGATTACCAAATCACCATCAATATATATGGAACGTGGCACTTAATTGTGTCATGTCACTTGTGAAATATATACTCCATATTAATCTCTATCATGTATTAATGTTTATTGTTTAGGAATATAGAGTTTAAGTTAATAGGTTTATCTTATGTCCAGGAACATATAATTTTAGTTAGTTAGGCAAATGCAGTGTTTAGGAAAACCACGGTAGTAAAAAAATCCTAAGTAGGATCAGAAGGGGCCTACCACATACACACACACATGTGTGTGTGTATATAAACACACATACATATAGTTTAAATTAGACATTGAATGTTAGAACATATTATGATATTACATAGCAATTTAGTTACGTAAGACTTAAATAGGTAGAACATGGAGAGTCCTATATTAATTAATATAGTAAAATACTTAAGTCATAAACTAATTTAGGTATGTAAGACATAAATAGGGGTATAACATCGAGCTCTATATTAATAAAGTAAAATAGTGAACTCGTAAATTGTGGTAATAACATACTCTGTAATAAAAAAAAACTAAAGCATTGTATTATTTAATAAAAGATCGGGATGTGGGGTAACTAAAATAACGTAATTACTGGCGACGCAGAAGATGAGGCTGAAGACCTGGAGGTCGATGAGATGCCGCCCTGCAGGTCTTAGAGATGCAGCCCTGCGGGTCAACAATGCAGAAGGAGGTCGATCGATGCAGGAGGTCAACGTGATGCAGCCCTGCAGATTGATGACGAGGAGGTCGACACAATGCAGTCCTGCAGATCGACACAGAAGATAGAGGTCGACGATTCCTAAATTCGGATTTTTTTCAAATTCCCAACAACTATAGCTAATGAATCGCAATTCAGTAGTGCTTCAACAATTTTGCGATTCCACGCAGCAATCCAGACGATCCTAACCATTTTACCATTTTCAGTTAAAAATGGGATTGCAAGAGGTAGTAGACTAGTAGGGTTCGTATAAGCATACGATCCTACGACCAGGATCGCGATTTTGGCTACCATGAGGAAGACAAACATTTAATTAAACACTATTATAAAAAGAAGCTTGGTATATTTAGAATTGCCTCTCATTTATGAGGATGTAAATTGGAATGTAAACTAGGGATTAGAATATTTTACTTCATAGTTATGGAATTCTATCCATGCCTCAGTAAAAGTTAGTTATGCCCACTCATTGTGCTCTGAGATGGCAAGATCATAGGAAGGGTGTGTCATGTGTGTTATAAAAATAGACTTATGGTTGGAAATTCGGAACATAAAATACTATGACTTGCTAAATTTTTACAGAAACACTTGTGCACACTATCATTAATCCTATCTTGTACAACAAGAATCAACCTTAATGTGAAAGAAATATGCGGAACATCCTACTAAATTAACTACAACCAGCAAATCATTCAGCTTCTAAAATTTGTAACAATAATAACACAATCGATAGTTAGATACCTTCTATGGTATGAGAAACAACCCGAGACAAGATTGGGCGTCCTGCCCCACTCTCCACTTGAAACAGAGACCCGTATGGACAGCCTACCAACGGCTGAAGGGAGTAACTCTTATCCCCTATCTTCACATTCCTGCAAAGTGGATTCAATTTGAAACTTTAATACAACATCACAAGCAAAAAACGAACACAACAAGCAACTATACAAGTGACATATGTTGAAAACACAAAACATACTCCGTAATCGTTTACAAAGAAAAACTCAATTCACATCAATGTGTTAGTTATGAAGAACTTACGAGGCAGGAGTGAGACGAGCAAAAACCAAGCGGTCTCCGTCGTTGATATCAAGCAAGACACTGCAACCTTCCCAGGTAATTCTGGGATTATGGTTGTTATTTTGATTTGAATTTTCCTGAATTGCTTCAACATCTTGTGTCATACTATTGGATAGTAATTGGAACAGCACTTATTCTTCTCTTGGAGAATCTGTTGTAAGATTGGAAGTTGAAGCAGGCCAGGCGGGAGATATGGAAGAACTGTGAATTGTTGAAGAGAAGCAAACCAGATATCGTGTGATTTTTGTACAAAGAAAAGATTTGAAGTTGGGCTTCAGGTCAGCAGAGCCGTGTTGGAGGGGAGTTGGTCTGCGGCGTCATTTTCTATAGGCCCATATTAAAAAAAAAGGAGAATTTGACTTTGCACCCCATGTTTTAGGTGATATTTGAGTTTGCACCCTATTTTCAAAATGATTAATATATGCACCCCAATCCCCTATAAAACCATTTGACTTTGCACCCCATTCCTTCACAGTTTTTGGATTGATGGGTGCATACATTAATTATTTTAAAAATAGGGTGCAAAGTCAAATATCACCTAAAACATGGGGTGCAAAGTCAAATACTGTTCTTCAATTATCTTCAAAATTTTCTTTTTCATCCGTCTCAAAATTATCTCATTTTCCCTTTTTAGCAAAGAATTTGTGTTTCGCGACCATTTTAACACATTCTTACACATTTCTCTCTCTTCTGCACAACTCTCCACCGCACAAATCTTACTATCTTAATTTGTGTAAAATGTCAAAGGAAGAGATAATATAGGGACAGAGGGAGTATCATCTCAATTCATTTTACTTTCCTTTTCGGCTTTTCGTGTGGTCCAAAGATAAATATGTCAGTTTCTTTAAAAACATACGTGGTTCGTATCATTTTACTTTATTCTACTCAAACTTTAATTTATCATATTTTTATTATTATTTAATTTTTGCATGAATGATTTAATCGTTATCTTTATAATCTGCAATGACCACTATAATGATAACTCTACATAAAATAATTTAAGAGATATCTAAATTGTTCTATAACACTTCATTCACACTTTTACCATCCCTAAGAGATTAGCACGGTTATGGAGTCGTACGTTCTCTCGTTTTGGCAACGACTTTAGAAACCTGTCGCCCGAGAGTCCAGTCTGGCTCTCTAATTTTTTTTACTCTGCACTGCGAGAACGGTAAGAAAATAGTATTGATTAGTGTTTTAAATAATTTTCATGTTATTAAGCTTGATCAGTCGTGAAATCTGGTTGTTCTCGGTATCAATTCATGTTCCCTTTCTGTCATTGACTCAGAAGAGTCAATTGATTTAGTTTTATTTTCGTTGCAATTTAAATACAAACCATGCATTTAATTTATTTATTTATTTATATCGTTGGAATTAATTAGCACTTAATTTCTTTTTTCATCCCTATGGAGACGATACTCATACTTATACCCTATACTTTTGACATCTTTTTAAGTGCGAGAAAATTCGTATCACCAGTCTAGGGTCGGTCTGGACCGACTTGTCCGATTCGATCCATTTTTCTTCGACCTGGATCGGATTATACTCAACCCAACATATATGAGACTTCTGGGAGGTTTTATGATTCCAGAAGCATGCAACAATGGTTCTTGAGAACAATGTTTTATTAAAATCAACAGATCTCTATATATGGTTGAAAATATGGGTGGTCATATCATTTTTCGGTTCGGTTTTTATTAAATTTGATTTCGGTTCGGTTTGGAATGGGTTGGGGGTTATTATCGAGCAAAAAACATACTATTTTTGGGTTCAGTTTAGTTATATTTGGTTTGATTTGGATTTGTTATTTTTTAATAATATGTGAAGGTTTTATTCAATTTCTTTAGTTCGATTCGATCTTGTCCGGTTTTCATCGGTTTAGATTCGGTTCAATTTAATACGATTTGGAAGAAATACTACCAAACTAAAACCAAATTGAATGTGGTCCGACTTTTGTTTGGTTTGATACGATTAGGTTTGGTTAAACCAAACCAATATGTCCACCCATAATTGAAAACAATCATGACGTATGTAAAAAAATCGCTTGAGTGAATATTTATTGAAAGACGATATACGAATAATGATATATGCTTATGCATTTTTATTAAGAGATCTGGTTCGAAGTTCAATATAGAGAAGGTTCTAAAATTTTCAAACGGATAAGACGCATATTTTGAGCACCCCAATGATTGTAGGATAACTTGAAGTTGATAAGGGCCCTTTTAAACTGCGTGGAGATAATGAGGACATTCTTGGCCCAGAAGTATCATACCTAAGTGCAATTAGAGCACTGATGTATCTTGCTCAAAATTTATTGGCAATATCAGTACAATTATTCTCCAACGCGAAAACATTGGAATAGGGTCAAACAAATTCTAAAATGCTTCAGGGTACAAAATACACGATTCTATTACTCCCTCTATCCCTTAAAATTATTCTCAATTTAACTTGGATCAGAGTTTAAGAATGCGAGTATAAAGTGAAAAGGTGTAGTTGTGGTTGAGTAAGAAAAAGGTAAATGAATGTTAATCACACAAAACTTTCAAAAAAGGTAAGTGTGAATAATTCTTTGGGACGTTCCCAAAAGGAAAGTGGAAAGATTTTTATGGGAGGGAGGGAGTTCTCTAACGTGAGCCACGTTCAAAACAGGCTTGAGTAGTTTGTAACGCGGACGCACGATATTTGCCCGATCCTCACAAAGGACGATCGCAAACTAGATACATGTCTACGCGTGGAGAAAATGCACTTTCATGGCGTTCCATGAAACAAACAATTACAACAACGTCGCCTAATCACGGGAACTCTTAGTCATTCATGAAGCCGGCTAAGAATGTGTATACCTAAGAAGTGTAATTTGATATATTAGACGGTCGTGTGAATTATGGTTTGATCAGGAGGCTCCAATCATCTTATTTGAATATAACACATTTTGTATCCACCAACTCAAAGAAGAATTTATCAAATGACATAGAATGAAACATATTTCCCCGAAAATTTGACATACACGCGACATTAAGAAATATGGAGTATATGTGGGTATTATTTATCAACAAATTCATTCAAGTGACAACATTATATACATATTCACTAAAGCTCTCCCAATTACTATAGAAGATTTTAAATTAGGGAAAATGCTGATCTCATTGAATGACATACATACAAGACCTGTATATACACTTGAGAAGAATATTCTAGAGTACAACAATATCACAATAATATTAAAATGTATTCTTTCCTAACTTGGTGCCTTAGTACGCCCTCGCAAAATGGGAGTGTCGTCGGCCACAGACATTTTGGAGCGAAGTAACTCAAAATGCGTCCTATGCAGGGGCTTCGTAAGAATATCATCAAGTTGGTTAGTGGTCGAGATGTGAGCAACCTGAAGAAGGCCTTTGGATGTGAGATCATGAACAAAATGGATATCAATAGTTATGTGTTTTAGCCGTGAGTGCAAGACCGGATGCAAGGCAAGTCTGGTTGCTCTAATATTATCAAAATAAATCCGTGGAACTGTGGGCAGTTGAATACCAAGGTCTCAAAACAAATGAATTATCCAGCATACGAAGTGGTATTCTGCCTCAGTAGACGATCTAGCCACACCATTCTGTTTTCGGGAACGCCAAGAAATGGGATTCGGGCCAAGGAAAACCAAGTAGGCTGATGTAGACTTGCCATCAGTGAGATTTCCTCCATAATCACTATCAGAGAATGCAGTGAGAGAGAGAGAGAAGTTTAGCGAAACAGAAGGCCAAATTGTAATGTGCCTTTGAGATAGCGAAACAGCCGTTTAACTGCAAGCCAGTCAGCCATGCATGGTGCGGCCATCGACTGAGCAAGTCTATTAAAGGTGAAGGCAATGTCGGGCCGAGTTAAAGTGAGATACTGGAGGCCTCCCAAGGCCATGCGGTATTCAGTCGCATCAAAGGATTATGTCGAGACAAAAGAGGAAGTTTTGGCAATAACTGGAGTCATAAGAGGTTTTGCATCCTCCATATAATGACGGCGAAGCAAATCAAGTGTGTACTTGTGTTGAAATAATAGAAACCCATCATTGCAAGTAGAAACCTCAATGCCCAAAAAATAGGGGAGGGGCCCAAGGTCCTTGTCATGAAATCGGGTCTGAAGATGCGAGATAATTCTCACCAACAACTCATCGGATGTGTCAGTCAAAATGAGATCATCGACATATACTAAAACAAAGGCATGAGTTGAACCAGAATGTAGCACAAATAAGGAGGTATCAACCTTGGACTGAACAAATCCAAAATCCAAAAGAGCAGAAGTCAGAGATAAATACCATTCACGAAGAGCTTGCTTGAAGCCGTATAAGGATTTTATCAGGCGACAAACAGAATTAGGCTGTTGAGGATCCACAAAGCCAGGAGGTTGCTTCATGTAAACAGGACGAGGTAGAGTGCCATGAAGAAATGCATTGCTGATGTCCAACTGACGAATTGGCCAATGATGCATGAGGGCAAGAGGTAAGACTGAGCGAATGGTGATCGGCTTAATGACAGGACTAAATGTTTCGTCATAATCGATGTCGGGGCGTTGATGGAAACCCTTAGCAACAAGACGAGCTTTGAACCGTTCCACAGAGCCATCATGTTTGCGTTTTATGCATGCGGAACACCCATATGCAGCCAATGATATTTGCATGAGAGGGAGGTGAAACCAATTCCCAAGTTCCATGTTTTAAGGGAGCCGTAAATTCATCAGACATCGCACGGCGCAACCTGGAAAAAGAGAGTGGCTGTGAAACAGTAGCTAGTTCTATGCCCAAGGTAAAGGATGTCGAGAAACAGAGTGAACCTGTTTGGGTTTAAATATTCCATGTTGACTTCTAGTGGCCATTCTATGTGTGCGAACGGGTTGAATGGGTGCTGATACTGGAGCAGCTTCAGACAACGGTACTGATGAAGGATTTTGGGAGGAAGGTGGTGTGGTGGAAGCAGGAATAGGGGACGGGACCGATGGTTGTGGGGCAAATAGCAGTCTGGATGGTTCCGTAGATGTAGGAGAACCTGAAGGTAGAGAGTTGTCACTTAGAGTAGGGAAACATGACTCCATAGATTGAACATGGCGAGACATGAGTAGTTTCCTTGTAGAAATCTCCATGCACATGTACGCACTCTGAGATGTTAAATAACCAAGGAAGATACAAACCCGAGAAGTTGGTTCAAGTTTGTTGGTCGACCAATGGCGTAACATTGGAAAGCATAAGCAACCAAAGATTCACAATCGAGAATAATTAGGTCGCCGACCAAACAACAGCTCGAACAGGCTCTTGTGATGTAATAATGTAGTATGCATCTGGTTAATGAGAAAAACAGTTCTTTCCAGAGCAAATGGCCAAAACGAGAGAGGAAGGCCCGAGAAATGCAGAAGAGTATGCCCAGTTTCAACAATATGGCGATGATGCCTCTCAGCGGTCCCATTCTGTTCAGGTGTATAAGGTGCTGTCGTAAGCCAACTAATGCCTTGAGAAACCAAGAATGGTTTCAGGACAGCAAACTCCCCACCATTATCACTATATAAATTTTTAATGGTATGACCAAGTTGTTTTTCCACAAGTGGCTTGAATTGAATAAATATAGTTTGAACATCAGATTTTGCAGCCATAGGAAATAACAAGCAATACTTGGAATAATGATCAACCAACAAAAGATAATATCGACACCCAGTGGTAGAAACTATTGTTGGCCCCCAAACATCACAATAAATATAATGCAAAGGATGCGATGAATGTAATGAAGTTTCATAAAACGGTAATCGATGAGATTAGCACAAAAGGCAAGGTTCAAATTTGTCCAAAACAGAATGTCTATCAGTCAAAACAGGGAGGCTGGAATTATTGATAATAAAACTATTTATGCGATGTGACGGGTGTCCAAGTCCCGCATGCCAAAGAGCACGAGTTGTCTTCTCCCCACGTTGAGTAGAGTGTGCAACGCAGGAACCAGGCTTGTGAGACGGGCGAATGAAATAGACTCCATTACTGCATGGGCCTCTGACCCGGAGCGCCCCCGTTGTGCGATCCTTCACAATGAAATAACGAGGAAAAATTCTACACTAACACCATTATCTTTGGTGAATCAGTGAACATAAAGAAGATTCTGTCGAACCGCAGGCACACATAAAATATTATTCAAAGCAAACTGACGAGAACCAAATTTAAGTGTGGAGTTACCAATATGAGAGATTGGTAAGTCTGACCCATCAGAAAGTTGCACAGATCTAGTTCTATCATACTCAGAATGAATGCTCAGAATTCCGATGTCAGCAACAATATTATGAGAAGCTCCAGAATCCAAGAGCCACTACTGAGAAGCACCACGTATAGAAGACTAAGTATAGTTTGCCTGAGGAAAGAACTTACGACAATATGGTGCGATGTACGTGATTGGGACGACCACATAGTTGGCATTGCACAGACTGGTTCGGTGGGAATGTAGGTTGCTGCTGCGGATCGGACCATATTCTGTTATTCGAGACACGACCCTGGTATTGTTGACCGCGTCCTTTGCCGCGATATGATGAACGCCCTCGATTCTGGCCCGTCTGGTTAGGAGTACGACCCCGGTTCTGATAAGAGGGTGAGACAACATTATTGGCGGTGGCAACAAGAGTGGACTGCTGAGAATCTAGATGCTTGCACTACACCAGCTAATATTATCCATAGCGGTTAAAAACGCTATGATTTTATCTTATAGCGTTTTGCAAAACGCTATATCAGGACATGTTATAGTAAGCTTCAAGCTTTCAATAGCGATTTTCAAACGCTATGGAATGTAAATGAAAACATAGCGTTCTTTTAGTGCTATCAAAGGTAGACCGCCACATTACATCTTCTACTTTAAATATAGCAGTTGAAAACGCAATCAAAAATTTAGACTAACTCAATGAAACGTTATTTTGTGTGGCTATTTTGATAGCATTTGAAATATGGTTAATCATAATTATAAACATAACATACATATTAATAACATTTGATAGTGTTTAGACCATAAATATCTCTGACCTAAACTGTAGGACCAACAAATAATAGAAACATCCATTGAAATGTAAAAAATGATAAAAACCGAACTTCAACAATTCATTGTACTTAGTGCCCAAAAAACAAAACAAACTTCATCAATTCATTCTACTTAGTGCCCAAAAAACTCAACCAGACTTTCAAATGGATAATACAATATCTCAAAGTACCGAGACTATATATAATATGCAAAACGACAACAAGTAACTTCATTTCATTAACTATGTCTTGATTGGTAGAGCATCTGTCTTCTTCAGCGTATTATGCCAATTGTCCCTGAAAATGCAATGACAACAATATCACATACTCATTTTTATACAACTGATGACTGGCATCAAGCAAAAACCTAGCTCATTTTCATGCAATACAAGAAAAAACAGAAACTAAAAACCAATAGAATAAATAAATACTTATGTCTAGGATCAAACATTAGCTCGCTTATAATATAATATAATATAAAAAGATGTACATACTAAATCAATTCACCCTTACTTTATAATTTAACTATTCATCTTGCAGAAATGCAACTATATCAATGTGCATTCTAACTTCGAAGTGGTGATATCATGAAAAAAGAAAAAGAAAAGAAAAAGAAACATAGATCTTGATTCTTTAGAATCAGTTAGCACACAAGGATCAAATATAACATACAACTTCACAATCAAACATTGACTTTTGCATATGAGCTCGTACTACTGGACTCCTTAAGCAGCATCCTTGTAGTTAACAAGGGATCATTCATTACTTTTATTCGATCTAGAATCAAAACTAGTGATTGATGTAGTAGTTTTCAATTGAAGAAAGTGTCTACTTTAATGGAAAATTAATAACAATGATTATAACATCATATAATCATGTATAATATACAATTGTTTACTATTAAAATTTTAAAAGTTTTCAATATCTGATTAATCACCCAACGTAAGTCTACATTGAGTTATATTTTTGAAAGTTGTTTAAATACCCTATTCATTTAGCTACTGCCTTTTAGCAATTGTTAATCACTTTATCATACATTAATTTGCACAGTTAGTTATTCACCAACATGCATCATGAAAATTAATTTCAATAACTCCTTCCACTCTATGTCAAAACCTAGTGAAAATATAGAATCGGGTAATCCTTTTCGGCTACTATTTTTAGAGCATAGTATTTCTGTTTTCTATCACTTATTGTAATCTCTTAATAAAATATAGAATTCTGTCAAGAGTAGAAGTGCTTTAGTGCAGCAAAAGTATTATTTATAGTTAGTACAAAGAGTGACGGAGCACTGAAAGCATTATATGAGTGCTTCTGCATAGCAAGATATATGAATTCTATCAAGTTTCAACGAGGAAGAAGCAAAAACTGTGATTCTTGCTCCTAAGATCTGGAAAAAAAAAGTTATGATGGAACATATATGATGAACAGTACGTCCATAATGTATCATTAAAGCATTCAGTCTCCATTCTTCATAGCATTTAGAGTCTACACACATATGGTCGACTTTACAATATATGTAAGATTAACCAATTGTACGACAAAAATTTCGTCCCACCGTGATAAGTGAAGTCTGGTGGCGTCCTAAGAGTGATTGACCTCTGCGGCAAACGGAATACCAAATTGAAGTAGGCCGACCAAATAAGGGCCCTAATTCCCTAAGAGCAAGAGTCTACACACAGATTCACATTCAGCCATGCTACTTCTAAACAACTTAGCGAAAAGCTAGACCTAGCAGGTTTCCAATTCTTTACAAAATTCTGAAGTTACAGACTTGATAGTACATACTACCAAACATCTTACAAGCTGACTACCAAGCTGATTCAAAATTGGGTAGAAAATAAAAATAAGAACAGTTTGGAAAACATTTACGAAGTATGCGGCATCAATTCCAAATAAAATGAGCCAATGTCAGATTTCAATGAGACATGTAGGGGTGGGCAAAAATCCCGGTCCCGGTGTGCCAAACCGAAAAATCCCGATACCGTTCCGAAACTATCCCGATCCATTTGGGATGCAATTTTTTCATCCTGAACCGGTCCCGTACCGATATTAACCGGGACGGGACTGAGATAGCTATAAAATATCATGTCCCATCCCGGTGTCCCGTTCGAAATTAATAGGTTATTTTAAATTTCTAATGTTATGTAATAGCCAAATTCAATTAAAACTTTCTTGCCCTTAGTCTCCCTAGTGTAATTTTATCTTATTTCATGTTTCTTAGTCTCGTTTCTTTTGTTTCTTTTGATTAAAATTTGTTTAGTACGTCCTCATTCTGATATGATACTACTTCATTTATAATATATTATTACACTCGGAATATTATTTATGATGGAATGACTACTATTCCAAAATATAGTGTTTTTATAGATTTAATATTTTCCAAAATAACTACTAGCTAGAAAATATAGTATTTATAGATGTGATATTTGATTTAATATGGTATTGAAAAATTACATGTGTACTACAAAGTATAAAAATATTTTGTGCTACAGCTAGTTCTACTAAAGGAAACAGAAGATTGGGGGGACCAAAAAAATTTACAAAACAATAATTAAAAATAGTTAATTAGAGGTTTTACTTAACCTTTTAGAGAAGCTAAATTTGCAAAAAAAAATAGTTAGATCTTTATTCTGACGTTATGCTTATTTTTTATATTACATTTCAGTATTTCACAAATGTATATTTTATGGGACGTCACGAACCGTCCCGCTTTTTCTCAGGATGTCCCGATCCCGTTTTAAATGGGACAAGATTGGGATAAAGACTTATCCCGAACCGTACCGGGCCGTCATTATAAAACCGGGTCAGGACCGGGATAAGCCAAATCCCGAACCGTCCCGGACCGCGCCCACCCCTAGAGACATGCAATAGAAATTAGAAAATCACTCATTTAAAGTTAAATTCAAATCTGAAAAAACGGAATTGCAAGTCAAATTAAATGAATCCTGATTCCAGTAATACTAGGCACTAAAAAAAAGAAAAATACTAACTTGAGATGATGAACCAAGGCTATGAAATAAATTCCAAGGGACAAATTAAAATTGCAGCTCCAGGTGCTTGGTAGCTCTGCAAAAGTGAAGGTTGAAACTAAATTAGATATTTGACACTTCAAACCATCAAATTAGACTAATTGGGTATTCAACTCCAAGTGCTTGGCACCTCAAAACTAAATTAGATATTCTATTTTCACACACAAACCATCAAATTATACTAATTGGATAGTGAAACTCAAGAAATTCATATTAAATATTATTCTATTTATTCTATTTTTCTCGAACAACTATGATTATACATGGTCAAATATTATTAGAGCATCTTTGGCGTTAGCGAATTGTTTTTATAGTTTGACTAGCCACATAAGTAAAAAAGAATAACAATGATCCAATGACAAATTATTAAAATATACTCTAATGGTCCGCTACAACCCCTTCCTCTTCATTTTTTATTAATAATGTTATACTCGGTATTTACTAGTTCTCCTTGCTGAAGTTAGTAGTTCATTTTAGCTAATTAGATTTCACAAGCAAAAATGAATAACAATGCTCCAATGACAAATTATTAACTTTAAAATTGCAAACAAATCCTCCAAATGAACCACCGGGGATGCTCTTAGAGTCTTAGTGCTTCTAATCTAGTTCAATGGAATCTCACCAAAAATGTTTTTAATTGGATTAGTTTCAGTTTAAGACTAAACTAAATCTAATCAGACTTAAATATACTAGATCATACTAGACCAAAATTTCATTGTTGTAAGATACATATAGAGCAAACATTCAGACTAGTTTAAATCAGATAAGATTATTTTTTTAATTGGTCTAATTTTTTCTGACCTGGTCAGGTATGATTTGAAGTGGTCTTGTGTCATAGAGGATACATGTCTGATACATCTTTTTTTTTTGCGAGTAAATGTACGGTGTGAATACGGACTGAATACTTCGTACGTAGCCATGTTATTGCGTGTTTGATTAGAAGCGTAATTCCTCACGGCGTAGAGAAGGACCTCTCTTCCAACTCAATAGCTTCGTTGCTATCCATGCGGGACCCAGCTATAATTCCTTCTTCACTGCGATTCGACTCTGGCCTTCGCTCCCGTTCGACAATTCACCTTCTTCCGTTCCATTTCCAGTCTGGCATTCAATTTTCTACCACTCAGCTCTGGCATCTTGTTGGGCAATTCACCTTCTTCCATATCCAGTCCAGGTATGCAATTTTCAATCTTTTACTCTGGTTCAACCTTAGTTTTAAAAAGCTCGCATCAGGCAGATTCCAGAGAGCGCACGTTTTCCTCGCTTTACCTCGCCTTTCCGCGCATCCGTACGCCTCATCAGACTCTGGGGTTAGGTTTCGTCGCATACTGTCATGTACCTCTCAGTCCAGCTCAATCTCTTCTTCTTTTTCATTCTTCCGGTCTTCCCCTCCACCCTGAGGCTCTGCCCACAGACTTCGAACATCAAGTTTCTTTCTTTCTCGAGTCTCTACAAGTTTTTTTTTTTCCTCCTTTCGTCTTGGGCTTCTCTTAATCTGTTACTGTAGTAACTCTTAAGTTGACACCATATTACTCCGTATATTATTATTCTGCTTCTGCATATGTATTCTGTTCATGAGTCAATACTGTGTCTCTTGCTAATGTTTAAATATGTGTTATATCTATTCTGACTGGTTTTGGTGTTTATTATGTTTGTTTAATGACTTTTAGTGTTTCTGTTGTATTATCATTATTTTTTAGTAGAGAGTATCACTTAGAAGTAATACAAATATAGTTTAGCAAAGCAGAATGACTAAGTTTCAAGAGGAGTGCGCCACGTGCCTCGGGTAAAATGAATAAAAAGGCACCATACCGCCTCGCAGGGTTCAACTTTCGACCCCATGGTCTCTTGGTCAACTACCAACCATATAAAATTTCTGTAGCAAAATTAAGACGTGTATCAAATCTATCTTTCACCATTCATTCATCATTATTTTCAATATTTTATTTATTAATATAGCACTGTTATGCGTAAATATGCATATACATATACATATGTATGTGTGTGTGTATAGAATTAGTTCTAATAAAAGTGCTCATTTATGAAAAAAAGGAACTAATTTTTGATGAAAAATAGATGTATGTGATCAATGTTTCACATAATTACAATGTTCTCACTGCATTTTTGTTGAAAATTTAGTCTAGTCCATTCATTTAAAGTAATGAAAGGCGCAGAGACTTTTTCGCTCTTCATTTGAAACTTTCCCTATATACATATGATGATTTTTTCATTATGCGGAGTGTTATATTTTTTGTACAGCTTATAATTTTTTAGTATTTAGTGTGATCAATTTTGTAATTAATTTCTTTCCATGAATGGCCAAAATCATTCATGCTAGTTCAATGAATTTTATAACATATGCTGGCTATTGTTAATGAGTACACCGCCACACCGGTGTAGTAATTTAGATTCAGAACTTAGATATGAAATTATTTATAGTCATAATAATTATTTACTGTGAAACAACGGTTTGTTGTGCTTAATCAATAACCTGCTTTGTCCTGGGGAAAATATTTTTAGAAGAGGAATGGATGCATACTCAACATCATAAAGAGGATTTTGTGTTTCATGCAGGAAATTTGCATCCTGATATAACTCTTTCAATGAGTTGTTCAAAACGCACCATACACCATCATTGAGGTGCAATTTATTTCTGTGATGGAATTAATTATTTGATACTGTCTTTATGTGTACGCACTTTACCATTGAAATAGTCTGTCTATGTACACAGAGCCAGATTGGGAATTGGAATCCCTAGGATTTAACTGGGATTGTCATGGCTTCTGTAACTGATGTACCGAAGAAAGAGCGTAAGTGTGACGGACATAACATCGATGGACCCACAAATCCTATGGTTACTCCTCTCTTGACAGATCTCTACCAGTTCACCATGGCCTATGCTTACTGGAAAGCTGGCAAACACAATGAGCGAGCAGTGTAAGTTCCTAAGTCATGCTTTTTATGTTTTATTGTAATTTTTGTAGTTATTGTGCTTAAAATGGTGTGGTTTATGCAATTACTTTGTAATGTTTATCTTACAGTTAAGTGCTTCTAATAAGGTTCCACTTAGAGGTACATTGCTGTTTTTAAATAATTAAAAACACTAACTTTTTATAAATTAAAATCACACTGCGGGCATGATTTTACAATCTCGTTTAAGGAATGTTTATGTGATTGTAAGAGTAGATAAGAATATCATTCTTAGATTGTTGATTTAATCATTCAATGCACGTGCCTGCTATAAGTTCGGCACGCATATTTATTGTCCGACTTAACTACTTCATGTATAAGTATAGTAAATTTGTTTTTAATATGCTTTTTTATTATCTTTGTACGATGGCTCTAATCTCTAATTAGTAATATCTTGCAGCTTTGATTTGTATTTCCGGAAGAATCCATTTGGTGGTGAATACACAATTTTTGCGGGATTGGAAGAGTGCATAAAGCTTATTGCTAATTTCAAGTTTACAGAGGATGAGATTGCTTTTATCCGACAATCCTTGCCAGCAACATGTGAGGTAACTCAGCACCCGCATATAAATATGCACATCATCTTAACTTGTCTATTATGAGAATTATCATTAAATGATGCAATTTATGATTCTATATTCAAAATTTAGGGTTTTGAAAAATATGTTGTGATACCTTGTTAGAAACTTTTTGTGTGCAATCGGGAGAATTTACCACGGCTAAATTGGCAAAAGTGTGTGGAAACACATCTAGATATGCCGATTTAAAGTCTTAAATGTGATGAGTTGAGAAAGGTTCCTAGGTTGGTTAAGCATTTGCAAATGGCACATTAAGTTTGGTCATGCGAACAGCGTAGGTTTTTTCTTCTAATGAATGTCTCTCAATGAATTGACTCTAGGATGGATTCTTTGAGTACCTACAGAACATTGACTGTTCAGATGTTGAAATATATGCCATATCTGAAGGGTCAGTTGTCTTTCCCAAGGTGCCATTACTGAGGATTGAAGGACCTGTTGCTGTCAGTATTTTTTTGAACCACATCTCTCATTGTTTATTGTCAAGTTTGGTTCTTGTTCTAATGTTGTTATCTTTTCTAGGTGGTGCAATTGTTGGAAACTCCATTTGTAAATCTTATAAATTATGCATCATTAGTGACTACCAATGCTGCAAGGCATCGCTTTGTTGCTGGGAAGGGAAAACTACTTCTTGAGTTTGGGCTCCGACGAGCACAGGTTACTTATTACTTTATTAGTTTGTAAAGTTGACCGAAGTTATTAATTAGTACTACCTCTGTCCCAATTCGGAAGTCCCAAACTTTATGGGCCCAAAGTTTAAAAAAGTGTGTTAAAATTCATAGATAACCCATTGCTTTTCACCTTCCCAATGAAAATTGTGGTTGTAAATTGAAAACAGGAAGAAGGGTAAAAATGGATTTTTGTGTAAAAAATGTCAAAAAGGGAATGGAACTTTTAAATCGAGAAACCCCAAAATAAAAAATGGGACTATCATTTTGGGGGGCAGAAAATAGTTTAATACTGAAAACTTGCTGCATTTGTCTGATAATAGGGCCCTGATGGTGGTATAGGAGCATCAAAGTATTGCTACATGGGAGGATTCGATGCAACGAGGTAAATTGGTACATCCTATTGCATATTTATTTAATTTAATGGATTGTCTCGGGGACATATCTATTAGCGCACATTATGACCCCTATAATATCTCCCTGACCCCTGGATACTTAAAGTCTTAAAATACTGTCTAGATGTTCAACAATAACTCTCTTCAAAATTTCTAACCAGGGCAAGTTGTATGATTGTATCATGTATGAGTTGATGTCATATTTTGAACTCATACATGGAGTTAGGTGTACCGGTGAATGCCTAATGTTCTTTTTGGCAACCATGTTACAGTAATGTTGCTGCTGGAAAGATATTTGGAATTCCGCTCCGTGGAACACACTCCCATGCCTTTGTTAGCTCATTTATGGTATGTGAAATCCCCAACAATATATGCTAGAACATTAATTTACACTGAGTCCAATGTTGGATATTACTCCTTCCTTTCCTTGCTATAAGGAAATTTGGCCTTCACATGGACAAAAAAAATGATAAAAATGCATTTAAAATAATATTTACTTCCATAATATGCTCTTAAACATTTTAATGGGGAAAACGTTTCAAAATTTCAAGAGGGACAACTGTTAAATAAAAACTAATTGTCCATTACTAGGAAAAGGTGACTTATATTTAGGTCGCCCTAAATGACTTATAAGTACACTGGTGGGAGTAACTACTAAGTGCTTAGGGTCAACATTGTAGTTCATTTTGGTTTTTCTTTGTTTGGGATGTAAGATATGGTTAATATCCATGCCTATATTATGGAGCACATCCAACTTTAATCGTGCAAATATTTATGATTATTTGAAATGCTTTGTCATTTCTATAACTGTAAGGATGTTTTATATTTCCTTGCATAACCCATTGATTGCAGAGCTCAGATGAGATTCTAGAGAAATCACTGCATACGAGTGATGGTTCGAGTGTCTGTGACGACTTTGTTAGTCTTGTTCAAGCATGGCTGAATAAATTGAAGGTGATAGCAATCACCCAATTTGCTTGATGATCTTATTTCATATTTTTTGGTTGAATTGTTCTCCATTTTAAGTGTTTCCCTTGTCATAGTACATGAGTAATAATGATTGATAAAAGCCATGTCATTTTTCTGTGCTTCTGCTTTCCCATGCATGTCCAAGTGGTCCAACAATTTCCAATCACGTGTTTTGGTTGAACTTTATGAGACTACGTACTCTATTTCTTTCTCTTGCTTATTATATTTGTTTTGATGTTCCGCATGTTCTGATGCTTCACATCTTTGAAATGGTCAGTGCCTGTTCTAAATTACAAAACTGCCCCCCTGTTTACAATAACTGATGTTTTGAGAGTTTTATAATTTTGAGAAAAGTGTCACTTCGGCGTTTCTTGGTACCTCCATTTATTATCCTTGTAAATAAGTTCTGTTTCAAGTTTTGCATTACATAGCATTGATTACTCCCATTAGACAAGTGATTCTGGAGCTTAGAGCTATTCTCATAATCTCATTGGCCTTAGTTTGAGAATGAATTTTTAAAAAATCATCTCGAATATAATTTTTCATCCCTGATCATTTGTTCCCTGAAATCTTTAATCTTATACAGAGTATGTTCTAACATTCCTCTGAGTTTCTTGCTTTCCTTTTTGCTCAATAATGCGCATTGTAATGAAAAGTTATTGGATGCTTATTGTCTAAGATTTGGGGTACTGCAAGTCATGCCAATTCAAAACGTGCCGATGTGAAGATGAAAAAGGCTTGCAGAGGTTTAAAAAGATAGCGAATTGTAAAGTGTTAAAAGCAGTAACTTTATGCATATATGATATATCTAAAGAAAGTGAAAAGAGGAAGAAGAAGAATGTGACCAAGGATTAAGAAAATGAAAAGAAGCAGAAAAACTGCTGTGGAGGAAAATGATAAACACAGACTGCTGTTAAAGAAAAAGATGAAGAAACTGATGTTTAGGAAAACATAACCAAATTGTAGTGGTTTGATCCGCACATACTTTTTGGCATTGATGTTACTTGCAGTGCCCTAATTTTCTTATAATGATTGACTATAAGACTCATAGGATGATAGAACACTGGTAGAAATCAATTCAGAACAATAGCAGATCTACAGAATTCAAGCTAAGAACAAATTGAAAGAGTTTATTGAGTTGAGAAGAATCGAAAATAGGTATACAGTGCTATGGACCATTCAAGATGCCCAATCTCCAAGTCTACAGTCCAACTGAAATACAGCCTACTCCTAATCCTCAAGCTTCTATTTATAGTAAATTGTCCACGCATGGAACAACAGAACTAACTGACTAGCTAGTTATTACTAACTGCCTTACTACTTCTCCTTTGGTAGACTTTATTATAGAATTGAACTGGCTGTCGTATTGAGTGTCTATCATAGGAGCCATGTTGTTTTCTTTGCTTCAGGCGTAGATGTATCCCATGCATGTGATGAGAACAGAAAATTAATAATCAACGGAATAAACTGTTGCCCAGAAAATAGGCTACAACAACAACAACAACATCCAAGCCTTAGTCCCAAAAGATATTGGCGTCGGCTAACATGAATCGACGCATGATATCACCACCAAAAGGAAAAGAAAGAAAAAAAAGCGATTATAAAAAAGATAATATAAAAAGAGATGAATATACCTAAAAATGATAAAATAAAAAGGACAAAAATAATGTTTATATATATAAGGATAAAAGAATAAAAAACAAGAAGAAAAAAGATGAGGGGAAATAATAATACGAGATAAAAAAAAAACAAATACGAGATCACTCCTCCACACGAATACCCGCCCCCCACTTTGCTCTCTCCAAAGCTAAACCCTCATCCAACCCAAGAAGAAGCATATCCTAACAAGGGGTTTAAATACCCATCTAATTCCCAAACTAGGAAACAAAATCATAGAAATCCCATTCAACTCCAAATAGGAAAGAGAATAACAGAAATCCTATTTAACTCTAAATAGGAAACAAATAATAGAAATCCTAATTAACCTCAAATAGGAAACAAATAATAGAAATCCTAATCAACTCCAAATAGGAAACAAATAATGGAAATCCTAATCAACTCCAAATAGGAAACAAATGGGGAAAATTATAAAGAATAAAAATTAATAAACGGCCCGCAACTGTCCTCGCCTTCAGTAAACCCACGGGGGCCTCTGCCTCTCTTCCCCCAAGACCAGCTCCTGCTTTCTATCAGCATGCCCAATAACTATCTATCATATAAGCTTGGATTGAACTTTATGTGATATAAATATACATAATTTATTGTTTTCTTTCTTCATCATATTTGTTTTTATTTCTGCTGGTTCTGGTTCTGCGGTGCTGCCAGCTTTGAAAGTTAGTGTCTATTCTAAACTTTAGGAATTATACTTCCTCAGTCGCTTCAGTTCAGGACTACTGTGTCTTTTGGTAGTTTTACAATTTTGCAAAATAAGTTTCATATAGGAATGTAGGTAAAACAGGTGTTGTGTTGAACCATGTTTTGTGTTCTATGCTCATCCTTTGAAAGTTAAAAACTTCTGTGAAATATCTAATCATAGACTCCTGTTTCACAATAATATTACTCACATTTCTTGTCATAAAGTTTAAGAGAGTGTGTGTGTGTGACCCTCAATATCTAAAATTAGTTTATTTTAGATATTTTTGGGTGGGTGAGTTGAGAAAAGGAAAGGAAAAAGAGTGGGTCAGCTGGCCAGTGTAATATTTACTTAGTGGGCCATTTCCAAAATGGAAACAGGAACACTAATTTGGAACAGCCAAAAAAAGAAAGGTGAATGCTACGGTACCTCACAAATAAACGAGGGTACCATACCTATGATACATTTGATTGGTCCAAGTCATTATCTCATCATTTATTAACATTTAGATTGTTCAATTCCAATAATCTAATTAGTCCACGTAGGCAATGTATCGTAGAATTGCCAAAAAGGAATGGTTATTGGTTAATACCATAATACTATTACGAAACGGCCAGATGTTTGAAAATTGTAATGAAAATTGTAATGAAAAGTTGCGAGTGCTTATCTTTTAGAATTTATACAAAAAGTTGTTTGATGAGTCTACTTGATTTCAGTGGTTAAACATATTAGGTGGAACTTTTGGTGAGACAAACCAGAGCGAATTAGCAGCTTTCATATCATATGCACTGGCATTTCCTGGCTATTTTTTGGCCCTCGTGGACACTTATGATGTAAGTGATCTTGTTGCTCTCCAATATACTGTATCCATTCTGTTTAACTTAGGAAAATGTCAAAATGCTACTACCTCCGTAACGTAAAGATTTTCCCACTTTCCTTTTTTGTCCGTAACGAAAAGATCTTCTCATTTCTAAATCTTCCCATCATACCCTCAATAATTTAAAAAATAATACACTATTACAACTACTTTTTTTGGATTTATCCTTCATTCCATCACATTATTCCACTATCTTTCCATCATATCCTCAATAATTTCAAAAATAATACTTCCTCCGTTCCCTTTTGATTGCAACAGTCAACATTTCACGTTTGTCAATGCACAAGTTTGACCATTAATATCTTTCATTCCTTATTAGTAAAAAATTTAAAAAATTCATACTTTGAAAATTTAGAATGGGAAGAATTTGACAATATTTTAAAAATATATATTTTATAATACATTAATAAATAAAATATAGTCAAAGTAGAATATATGAATAGTGCAAAAAGTCCAATGTTGCAATTAAAAGAGAACGGAGGTAGTACACTATTACAACTACGTTTTTGGATTTATCCTTCATTCCATCACATTATTCCACTATCTTCCCATCATACCCTCAATAATTTATATCCTCTTTCACTATTCATAATCTACCTACTTTTGAAATGAGAACGTCTTTACGCTACGGGGGGTAGTATAATACTAATAATAGTAACAACAACAACAACAATAATAACAGTAATAGTAATAATAATAAATAGCACATGTCTCTCCTCTCTCCTCTCTGTCTCTCTCTCAAAGTATACTACTGTTCTATCCTTCAACATTTAAATTTGTTTTGCCAGGTTATTAGAAGTGGCATTCCAAATTTTTGTGCTGTTGCTCTTGCACTTAATGATTTGGGGTGAGTTCAAAATGTTCAATTTCTAATTCATATAATGTTGTATTATGGACATAGTATACTAGCATTTCATATGAAAGAAAAATCCCATTCAGATGAAAGATTTAAGAAAAATATAAAATTTTACCAAGTTTAACTGTATAAGCATATCATGTGGTGAGTTCTCTCTGTCATGTCAAATTCAGGTTTGTTGTGTCTTCCATTACACTTCTTATGTTACATATTCGTGTTTGCAGGTACAAAGCTGTTGGCATTAGGCTAGACTCTGGGGATCTTGCATATCAATCATGTGAAGCCAGGAAGTTCTTTTGTGCTGTTGAAAAAGAGTTTGGAGTGCACGGTTTTGGAAAGATGAGCATCACAGCAAGCAATGACCTTAATGAGGAGACACTGGACGGTCTAAATAAACAGGTAAAAGTATTAATGATTATGTCAATTTTAAGAAGCTTTCTTTCTTTGGATGCTATGTAAGAAACCTATGTACATTTAGGCCCCGTTTGTTTACAAGACAATAATTTGCTACAAAATAATTTCTGATAGGCCTGTGTGCGGCACAGGAAATCATTTTCCAGAAAAAAACTCTTATTGTTCGGCACCAAAATATAATATTCGAGAAGGAAAATGTTTTTCATGATTTACTAGACTTTTGTGTATAATGACTCCCCATTTTCATTAGTTTGAAGTTTCTATTCTGTGGATCGAAGTACTGAACATTATTACATATTTACATTATACATAGAACAACTCTTTTACTAGGAAATCATTATCCATGGAAAACATCTCACTAAAAATATCTTTTCCTCAAAAGAAGTACCTCAGAAACATCTTATGTTCCTGGGAACAATCGGAGCCTTAATGATACTTCGTCTCTATAGTCAAGGAGTAACAGGGTAATCGTATGTTCCTGGGAACAATCAGAGCGTTGTATGATACTTTGTCTTTGTAGTCAATGAGTATCAGGGTAATAAGCTTACAAATTCAACAGGGTCATGAAGTTGATGCATTTGGTATTGGAACTCATTTGGTCACGTGCTATGCTCAACCAGCTCTAGGGGTTGTCTTTAAATTAGTTGAAATAAATAATCAGCCTCGAATTAAGCTTTCTGAAGATGTTACCAAGGTGTGTTGAAATAAATAAATAAATATCCTTTTGCTCTTCTCTTTTGTATTGTTTCAAAAAGTTAATTAGTGTTTATGTTGGTTTTAGGTGTCCATTCCTTGCAAAAAGCGGTGTTATAGATTGTATGGGAAGGAAGGATACCCTCTTGTGGACATTATGACGGGGGAAAACGAACCTTCTCCAAAGGTCCAAGTGTTATGTCAAGATATATATTTATTACTACCTTTGTGTTTTATTCATTGATCTACTAGGGTTTTTACGGAGTTTAAGAGTAAAATACTAGGGGTAGTGAGTATTAGGAGACAATAGAAGAAAAAGTAAGGGTAATTATATTTTTGATAGGATGATATTTGTCACTTGGGAAAGTGGAGCAAGTATTAAAAAACTTCCCAAACAGAGCAACTAATAAAAAGCAGAGTATTATTTACCTTAGAATAGACGGGTGAGATCTTATTATCATCTCTGACATTTGATGTTGCTATACAGGTAGGTGAACGAATTCTGTGTCGGCATCCGTTTAGTGAATCGAAAAGAGCGTATGTGGTACCCCAGCGTGTAGAGGAGCTTCTAAAGTGTTACTGGACTGGATCAACAGGTGAGCAGTGTATTTACTTATACTTGAAGGAGGCATTTAGTACTTTCAATGTTGGATGATCTAAGCGGAAATTAGTTCTTTTTAATAAGGCTTGCATCCTCCCTTCCAATTCACCTTTCGTAGAAAAACAGCAGTGAGACAATCGGGCAAAAGGTGGGAGTAACACCTATTGAAGATAAGATGTGAAAGGTGGGAGTAGCACCTATTGAAGAAGATACGATGTGAGAGTCTCGATTGTTGTGGTTTGGCTATGTGTGTAGATGAGTTGTGAGGTTGTGAAAAGTCACTGACTTTCCATAATAATAAAATAACAGTTTTATATGTCTTCATTAGTTCATTGACCTGATTAAGACAGATAAACGAATAGGAATACAGAGTATAGATTCTAGGGGATTAATGATTAATAAAAAAGTCATATTTTCTCTCATTAATGCCCCCCTATAAATCAACAGTTCTGTGCAAGTTGCAGCCTTATCCTCAACTGATCCCCCAACTAGGTGCTAGGTGCTTGTGGACGCTTAGTTTTTTTCCTGCTTTGGCACTGCATTAGCACTTCGATCCCAGCTAACACCTATCGCCTTTTTAGCAACTTGAATTTGACATTTGCTTTATGATATTGAAGATAAAGCTAGAGAGACTTTGCCGCCGCTTAAGCAGATAAGGGAGCGTTGCATCGAACATCTGAGTCAAATGCGGCCTGATCACATGAGAAGGCTGAACCCAACGCCTTACAAGGTATATATACATTATTAGATCTTGTCTACCTTGAATAAAAGGTTTTTGTTTATGTCAAAAGTAGTGTTTAGTGTTAACTGTAATAGGTTTTTTAAATATATATTTACTGACCAGGTCAGTGTGAGTGCAAAGCTCTATGATTTCATTCATTTTCTGTGGCTCAATGAAGCGCCTGTTGGAGAGTTGCAGTAATAACAATCAAAGCAGTGAAGTTGATAAGAGTTTGAATATAGGGGTTAGAATAACGGCCCTCAAGAGGGCACATTTGTTTCCTTGCACCAACCATTATATTTATATTTTCCTTTTTCTATAGTATTCATCTCTGTTCAAAGCATTCATTTTAGATACACACAGAAAATTTATTCTCAAAAGTCATACATCATTTTTTATAAGTGAAATTCTTTGCCATTAAGCATTTATTTCTCTTTTTCCTTATTTTTTTATAATTTTGTTTGCCACAAACACAACATATATCTTGCTGAACATCTATACCTTTTCTGCCATGCTTTTATGAGTTAAGGCTCATATATTTCAGTTTTTTTTGTCATATTGAAGCTACTGTGTATATAAATTCAATTAGTTAAGGACACGTTTGTAAAGATGTAAATTGTGTTCTGGACAACTATTTAAGAAAAAATGACTCACTTCCTAGAAATCATTCTCATTTTCTTGCATTATGCTTATTGTTCGAAAATGGGAAGATTGTGATTCAGATAATGAACAAAAAAACTCCAATGCATGAACAAACTCCAATGCTTAGTACTCCGTATGTACTATGCAGTACTACCAATATCTTTAGAAAATATAGTTACATGTATATAGGGATGGACTCGGTTCGGGCCACCTGGCCCGGCCCGACCCGGCCCGGCCCGGCCCGGCCCGGGGGGTAAGCGGTTCCAATTCCGGGCCCGGCTTGGTCCTTTTTTTTTTTTTTGTTTGGGCTGGGTTTAGTTGGGCTTGGTGTTTCTGAGGGGTTTGGGGGTGGGGGGATGGGGGGTTCAAATAAATAAGAAAGCAAAAATAAAATTAACCGGAACTGGTAGACTCCGGACCGGTTCTGGCCTTCCGGGCCTTACCCATAACCCTCCAAGCCCAGCTGGGCCCAGGCCCGAACTGGAACCAGACCGGGCCCGGTCCACCCCTACATGTTTATACACATGTATGAGGTATGTATGCATGTATACTCTGTAATATAGAGATTATATACTTTTTTGATTCACTACGTGAGACTGTGAGAGCACTGTCTAAAAGAGTAAGAGGTTCAAAAGGCAGATTCTAGGCTTGAGTTGGTGATAACACACCCCTTGAATTATATAGTGTGGAGATTATCTTTAAAAGGAAAATTCTTGGCGTGAGTGTAAAGATGCAAGCTTAGGCGAGAAAAAATAAGGGCATGTTTACTAACAGAGATATTTTTCAGTTTTCAGTTTTCATTTTCCTGATTTTTATCTCCAATTTTCTTTTTTTCATTTTTTAGTTTTCCATTTAAAAATTTTTTTTCACTCGGTTCTGTGTCTGAATCGAAAACCGAAAATACGGTACCAGTCCGGAACCGAACCTAGTACAACCCAAGTAAAGAATCGGGTCCAACGTATAGGAAAGTCGAGATCGAAACCAGTTGGTCCCGATCGATCTCACCAATTAGTTTGATGAATTCTTTTCTCATTTCTCTATTGGTTGACAATTCAACAACTCTTTTAAAACTCTTCACTTTAAAAATGATTTCAAAAAATCGAGACCGGACCACCGGGTCATTGACCGACGCGAACAGGGACCGTCGAGTCATTGATGGGATTGGCCCGGGACCACCCGGTTGTCGATCGGACCGAATACAGATCGTCGAGTCATTGGCCGGACAAGATAGGGACCACCGGGTCGTTGATCGTATAAGCGAGACTACTGGGTGGTTGACCAGACAGGACGGAGACCGCGGAGTAGTTGATCAGACCGGATGGGGGTTGTCGAGTCATTGACCAGATCTTATCGGACTGGGACTCCCGACCGTCTACCCGGACCGAACAGGGACCGTCGGGTCATCGATCGGACTGGACATGGACCGCCGGGTCGTGGACCAGAATGGACCGGGATCGTCGTGTCATTGACAGGACCGGACCGAGATCGTCGGGTCATCGATCGGATTGGACAGGGACTGTTGATTCGTGGATCGGACCAGAAAGGGGACACCAGGTCGTGGATCGGGCTGGACAGGGACTGCTGGGTCATTGACCCGACCAAACTAGGACCGTCGGATCGTCGACCGGACCGAACCAGGATTGCTCGACCGTTGACTGGACTGACAGGGACCGTTTGGTTTATACCAGTCTGGACCGCGGGTCATTGACCGGACCAGATAGGGATCGTCGGATCGTTAGTTGGACCGGACTAGATAGGGATCGTCAGATCATTAGCCGGACCGATTTAGAACTGACACCGGAGCGGGACCGTACCCACCACTAGACGTACCTATGCAAATTCATTGCAGCGGCACCGCAACATCCGCGTTTTCCAAATTTGAAAAACTAGTAAAAGTCACTTCTCCAATTCATTAAGGAAAACAGAGACATATCTCATTTTTTTTGTTTTGGAAAATAATTTGGTAAACGCATTTCTCTGTTTTCCTTTCTCCAATTTTCCAGCAATTTTCTTTGATAAACACGTTTACCAAAATAAAGATGGTTTACAAAAATATGACTAGTTACTAGAGTAGTAATGAAATCATAGTAATTCATGTTCAAGTTTTGAACTTAAGTTACCACACAGGCCCAGCTATGGACGGCAGGCACATAGGCATATGCCTAGGGCCTCATCGTTATCTGGGGCACCAATTCGACATGGAGTATTATTATGTGAATGTATATCATCCATTTATGCGTATGTGCTAGGTGTTGCCGCCGTGTATCTATGGCATGAATCAAATGGAAAAAGAAACACCAAAAATCACAACTTGAGAACACGTGTGTTATGAGCCGATCAACACCTTGAAAGTAATAAATAATTACACTTGAAAGTGTAATTTGGCAAATCACATTTGCGACCTTAAAATTATGACTCAGTCAATTTATGACATTTCACCGAGGCCCTCATAATCTCATATACAAACTAAAGGAAAATCTTTTTTTTTTATAAGAGAGACTATTTTATATTCAATTTAATTTTAATTTTCAAATCGATTGAGAAATTGAAATATTCAAATTTAGTTTTGTGCTTTAAAATATACTCTCGTACGTAGTAGTTTTTTCTATTAATTTTTTGTTGCAAACTATATTCTTAAATTTATTCATCACAAATTATGTTTCTAATATTATGCATTACTGAATATACTAAGAATGTTTTTAATTGGACAGAATTGTTTTTGTATGGTCTGGTCTGAACTGGTCTGATATGGTAAATGTTTGATTTGTGTATTTTATAACTATCTAAGTCTGGTCTGGTCTGATCTGATCTAGTTTGGGATTGGAAAACGTTCAAAGTTAAAACATCCTAAATAACTTTTTTTATAATCACATATAGTAGGTGCTGAAATGTTTCAATTTAATTTAATATACGGAGTAGTTTAGTTTAATTTTAAAAAACGGAGTAGTTTTTACTATGAGTCTATGACACCGTATACCAAAGCAAAACTAAGAGCTTTTAAAGATAAAACTTAAGAAACAAAGAGATCAAGTTATACAAACAAGACTAAGTTTATCCCAGAAACATTTTGTTATAATAATGTTTTTAATTACTAGTCTATAATTTAAGTATTTGATTTTAGTTTTCTTCTACTTTTTAATCAATTATTCTATACGAAGTATATAATTTATTTTGTGTGAAGCAAACATCACTCACTTATAGCATGATCTAATTCTAATTTTTGCCTGGGGCATCAAATTCTCCAAAGACGGCCATGTTACCACAACACTACGTTGTAGTAATGAATAGTCATATTTGTGTAAATAAGTTTTATTTTAGTATTATTCTTGTAAAAAAACTTTCTGTTTTCATTTTTCCAATTTTTCAATTTTCCAGAAAACTGGAAAATATAGTAAACAGGCCCTAAGTTTTTTAGTTTCCCCAAACGTAAACAATTAGTCGAGTTCTTAAAATGACACTTCTGTAAATATGCTCCGTGTTGCTAATCTAATACGTAGTATCTAATAATAAGAAGACAGACTAATTTTGATATTTCTAATTTTTATATTTTTAGAAATCGGAAAAAATGATTCAAATACCACATTTTGCGAAGGTGTGAGCAGTAAGCACTAGGCAGTGAGATAAATACCCAAAAATTTACATTTGTAAAATAGATATCATATATTTTACATATGATCTCAAAACCATTTACTCAAACTATTCATTTAACAAGTGGAACTGTGGAAGCGCAAATTGCGCATCATAACTTAGAGCATCTCTAATGCTATAGTGTTAACATGTAAAAAATACGGCCACATCATAGAGGAGGAACGTGTTTCTTTTTTATGCTCCAATGCTTTCTTCTGTAGTGTGTTGCTGAGGTGTCAAAATTAAATGTACAAAGTGTGAAACCCACTTTCAAGAAGTAGAAAGCCAGTTAAACAGCGGAGGACTCTGTCAATAGGATTTATCATGGGATATTTAATAAGCAATTTACACAAATTTACCTTTACTTTAATTAATATTAAAAAATAATATTAAAAAACAACTGCCATGTAGGATTCACATCAATATGATTCAAACTTTATTTTGTGTGCATTGAAGGATGACTTTATGGTTTAGATTTATCATACGTAACACTGCTTATACGTGGATAACATTACCACTCATTTATCAACATGTGTCATCATATGTTTAGTGTTGAAAGTATAGCATTAGAGATGTTCTTACATTTGTGAAAGGACAACTCTAGTCCCTATATCCGTGGTGCTAGAATAAAGTTTTATACAAACTTCACTCTTGTAATTTTGGGATGTGCAGAGTTCACATTTCTCTTAGGTTTGAAATATTATGTCTTTTTTTTTCTAAAATTTGTTAATACTTGTATACCCTTTTGTTTATATATCATTATATAATAGTAATGCTAAACGAAAAAATGGGTCTACATCCAAATTTTAATTTACAAGACATTGTTGTAATTTTCGATAACATTTTTGTAAGTGTTTATAACATTGATGATTATACATAGAGCCATAGAGGTTACAACTTACAAGAGTTTATATAGAACAAACCCGCTTGCATATTTTGCATGCACTAGTCATGCACTAGATACCAATTTTGATATGCTCCTGCAAAGCGAAAAAATATCAACCAAGAGAAGATATAAAAAAAGCAGTAGTTAACTTTTGTTAAATATAAGAACATTAAAAATCCATCCTCTGCTAAAACACATGATACTCACCACCTTCAGGCCGACCTTAAGATCCGCTATGAAGGTATCACCTGACTCACAACTTCAATGTCAAGTAGTGAAACGAAACCGCATTAATAGTCGGGAAATCAAACAATCAACACTTGTCAAGGTCTATAATGGACGAGTTCCATCAAAATACCTGATGTGGTTGTCCATCACCAAACTCGCATCGTATATTCTGAGCGCTCTCGCTAATCCTATGCATTCTGATACAGACCCTATTTCGTTCACCTTCACATCAAAATGCCATTCAGAATTCATGATTGGGAATTATAAAATGGAGAGTATGAGGTTCTAAAAGCAACTTTAGAAGGACAGTAGAAAACATTTTACAATAGGCTGCTGGATTTTGAGTGAAGTCTCTCCGTTCTACTCTTTTCTCAAGCTTACGCATCATCTCCCATCCTTCGTCACAAAAAGTCTCAGCCCTAGATCTAACTTTGTCAGTTAGCTCATAAAAGTACTTTCTATCATTGGGATGAAACGGATCTTCAATAAACACAGCTTTATACTCATTGACAAGGTAAAAGCCCATAAGAGCATCTATAGGTTTCTTTTGCGACCCCTCAAAGTTCTGTAGACAAAAAGTTTAATGAAAAGCTTATGTGATCAAGTGACAACAACAAAATTATTAAACAGCGCAATACGATAATATGTGTGTGTATAAGCTGGACAAAATCCACACTCTAATCCACTAAATGAAAGCTCATTGGGAAAATCTAAAGACACAACTCTCTGAAGAGGGAATTATAAATTACAATGTTGGCTTCCAAAAGAGCCAGAGATGTATTGGGGGCTCGGGCGGTTGAAAGGTTCGTTCAAACTTGGCAGCAGGCTGGATTAAACAACACTAAGGCTTGTAGTTCAATACTGTAATTAGTATTGATGTTTTTATTCTTCAGATAATCTATTCATTAAATTTCTTTGCTCACTAGCAACTCCAATTCTTCTATTTCATTATTAAAACTATTTTCTTGCCTATATATATTATTGGTTGTAAATCTTACATTCACATAGCTAAATGCAATACAAAATACTCACTTCATTGAGATCAAAATGGTAAGTTTGATCAAACTCATAAAACTGAGGTGCACCAGCATCCACTCCGATGGACACCTAAACAAAGAATCAAATAATTAAAAAGTTCTAATCCGTAGCAGTTTCACATATTCATATTTAATAGTTCAATTCAAGTGAAGCAAAGCCCTTGGATAGGAAGAACAACTGACATAATTTGTGTATCCCAAATCAGCAATGCATTTCTCTAGAGATTTTAGGCATTTCTTGATCTCCTAAACACAAAACACCCGAAACCTCAACACATAAAAGGGACGACAAAAGAAAAAATATGCTACTTAGGAAATAAACTTTAGTAAAAGAGCAACACAAGAAACACTAAAGTGAGGAACCTGAGTACTTGGGGTGTAACAACTTTCTTCACCTGCAACGATGCCATCCTCCATAGTTCTCTGCACTTTAAGTTTCGTACTTTCGTGAGCCAAAATAATGATGATTATGATTTATTAGGATACAAAATCTCCAAAACAAATGGTAAGTAAAGAATCTGTAAAAAATATGAAACCACCTTGAAATAGGTAGCATATATTTCATTAGCTATCTTAATGGCCCATGGAATTGAAGCATTGGAGAGAACAAGCGCAAGGTGCTGAAAATGTAAAATGACCGTTTATGGTAATAAGAACAGGGAAACATATGCTCCGTATGACAGAAGCCACCAAGTTACAAAGTATACCTGCTCAGCAAATGTTTTTGCTAGACGCATGGCACTATTGGTGATGCTGAAAATAGGTAATGGAAAATCAGTTTGCAGATGCAGATCGTCCAGATAAGTGCAATCGTTAAAACACAGGTTTTCAACATGCTGCAAAGCAAAACCGAGAGAGGAAAGGAGGTGAGTGGATCGGTGAAAGATACTTAACTATATGACTATACTAATAGAAAATAATAAAAAGAATAATGAAATAAAAAGAGGGTAGTCAGGTGCACATTAATGTCCTGGGCAAGTCATCCGTTGTCAATCTTTTTGACAAGACAACCTCTCAAGACTTAAACCCGTGACATCTCGATGACACCACAACACTTTAATCGATGTGCCAAGGCCCCTTGAGAATAACCAAATAAGAAAGCACATGTAAATATAGAGCATAGGTCACTGTGCAACCTAAATCACAGAATTTACATATCAGTATATACAGCTACCTCATGAAGAGCAATTGATTTTCATGAGTACCGGCTTTAAAAACTGCGATAGATGCTGCCCAGTTTACATTTGTGGCAAGCTGAAAGGCCGCAAATTAATGGGAAGCTAGCTAGCTATGTAATGTGGTAGTAAAAGTAATGCATGCATTACGAGCACTTTGTCACGGTGCGTCAAAATAAATTCAATACTAACACTTATACGTAGTGTAGCGTAGTAGAGTTCGTATCCACAGGGAAAAGAATAATTCTCTTTTTATAAAACTAGTAAATAAAAGGGGGGTTTAGGATTGAATGATTTAATTTAATTAAACACAAAGATGAACAACTTATATGTGATTTAATTCAAAGATAAAAAGGACTTGGCATTGCTACCTTCCACTTGTTGATATATTTTAGTCGATCATTGTTATATCTATAACTTATCCCCTCTCGAATACTCAATCGAGGAGTATATCCAATTCATCGAGGGTAGTTATTAACAACGACCGTTCATTAATAACCCTTACTATTATTCAAGTATAGAACACCGCCATATACCGACTTAATAGTAGCATTCAATCTCTTAACTCCTTCATGAAATCAATTGAGATTGATAACCTCAACACAACGGTTTCGGTTTAACCAACAAAATTAATCCCTCTTAAGTTTATTAACCACGACCGTGCATTAATAAACCGAAGTTACTTGTGAAACCATCAACGATTAACCATCGGTTCGTTGAACGTTTCTAGTAGTAATTAATGTTAAGATGTTAACTAATTGTCATCTTAGCAACACTCCCCAACATTAATATATAGAGAAAGAAAATAAATACTACTATAACTAATGTCGAGATGTTAACTAATTGTCATCTTAGCAACACTCCCCAACATTAATATATAGATGGATTAAGAGAATAATTAATATTCAAGGGAAGAAAGTTAAGAAAATAACTCACAACTTTAATAATCAACAAGCTTCAAGAGCAACACCAAGAAATGGAAGTTTAGCTCCTCATTGGGAGACTAAACATGCTATAAAAATATAAAAAAAATACTATTCTAAACTGAGCTTAAGAGTATGGAAGAAGGGATGATTATTTGTGAAGGAAAAGTGTGGTATTTATAGGTGTTTTTCAACACCTTGGGCCGGGTACCCGACCGGGTCAAGTGCTCACCCGACCGGGTGCATGTCAAAATCAGATAATCTTCCACGTTCTTGTGTTTCAGCACGTTAAAATGTCCCGGGTCTAGTCAGACCCGACCGGGTGGGATAGGGGACCCGACCGGGTGGGATAGGGGACCCGACCGGGTCTGGAAATTTCCTGAGCTTCTTCGTTTGTTATATCTTGCCCGACCGGGTCAAGTGTTATACCCGGTCGGGTTTCAGCTCCTGGACAGTCCAATCTCCATTTTCTTCACTTCAAAGTCTCCCTTTCCAACACCATAATTCCTAATTCTACTTTCCAACTTACAAATG
The DNA here is from genome assembly GCA_945859915.1 of Cuscuta epithymum. NCBI lineage: Eukaryota > Viridiplantae > Streptophyta > Magnoliopsida > Solanales > Convolvulaceae > Cuscuta > Cuscuta epithymum. Next base: position 5,410,862 of record CAMAPF010001001.1, on the reverse strand, counting down.
AAGATTAAAATACAATTACAACTAAAATCACACAAATGTTTACAAACTAAATAAAACGATAAACAATAGACACAAATCAAACATAAAAACATACACTTATGCACTACTAAGTAGTGCATATCAATGCATTAAGAACTTGCCTTTATAACATTATAGGTTTATTTTATATTTTTTATAATTAAATATGAATTTGAGTAATATAGCAAGTACTATATAGTCTGTATACTATACTAAAATGTATTATACCTGCTTTTGGGATAGATTTATATATAAAAATGGGAATGTGATAATTAGTTTGATATGACCCAAAAAGGAATATGTGATGATTATAGTGATACGAAAGGAGTATTAAATTATTTTTAAACATGTGTTCTAGATTTGTTATATTTTAGTGTTTGACATTTCATTAATTTACATCTACAATATAGAATTCAGACCTTTTAAATGTTTAGTAAAACAGTACTCCTAAAGCGTGTTTATCTCATAATCCCAATAAAATACTCATCAGATTGAAACTTGGAGGAGGCAATTCAAGGACATGTATTTTTGAAAGAAGAAACACTTAACTGTCTATTATTTGTTCCAAAACACTATTGAAACAAATCTCCTCCTAACTTCCCATAACCAAATGGTCCCGTCACTTTCTGATTAAACGTAAAAAGTTCATCCTAAAAGAAATAACACTATTTGTTGGACATGAGAGATATTCGAAGCAACAATTGGCTCTAGAAGTCAAAATACTTTCACCCATGACAACAAGACACGCAATGTTCTCAAGTCCCACAAAAAATACAAGTATTATCCAAATAAAAAAATGATATAGCAAAAAAATAAATCTTGAAGGACATTTAAAACACAAACCGCGGATGATGGCCAAATCCAAACTTGAAGCGTCAATTTCCAATGCCTGCCCCCGTGGTCACTCCAAGGCAGCAGTTCAGAAGAGGGCTATTAGGTCCCTGTTTTCTGTGTATGAATATGTAATTGGAAGCTCTCAAGAGTCAAGGAATAAAACTTTCATGGAAGCGGAAAGTTTACAGAAGGATATTACAAAGTAGCGTAAAACTTTATCTCCTCTCTCACTCAGAATGATAGTTTGCGTAGGAATGTTTTGTGAGGCGTGAAAGCTGTCCCATCCCATTTACTTTAACGCAGTATTTATAAGCCCAAGGAATGGGGTGGTCATCATTCCATGGTTGATTGGGCCTTTATTGAAAGGGGGACCAAATCATATCTTACAATCATATTTAAAGTGGCTAGTCTACTTTTACCTAAATAAATATAACAAGAGACAGCTAATAATAAACACATCGATCACAATAAAAATATCTTCTAATATTCCCCCCCTTTGTGGCCAGGTGTTTTTCATTTAAGCTCTTATTCATTTATGCCTCTTGAAGTAGTTTCTCCTAAGTGCTAGAGCATTTTCATACCGGCGCATCGATCTTCGTTTGTCGAGTCGTTCGTTGATAGCATCTAGCACATTGGTTATTCTCTTGTGCTCTGTAAGTTCTTCTGCAGTAGTTTCTGCAAATCTTCATTCGATCTCATCCTTTTTCGGAAGCTGATGATCTTGTATGATCTTCAGGGTCCCATCTCATAATTTGGCAACCTCTTTCAGCAGCATTAAACACTTCTTATGATTGAGACAGACTATCCCGACATCAGGCTCATCAAAAATATAAAGCGATAGATACTTCTCGAGTCATGGTCCATATAGTCTTGGCCTTGTGCAGTTTGCCTTTGGAACATTGTTTCCGAGGGAAATCTGAAGATCATGAATGGCGTGAACTTGAACTTGTCTCAGCATAAATCTTCTTATCGCTTCATATCCTTCTTTGAGGACTTCGCTCTTCCTGATGGGGAATTTCCTGCAAGTCACTGACATATGATATATGTCATCCATTTTCATCATCATGAAGTCGTTTTCTTGACATGTGAATTTCGTCCCATCAGTGCTTTGAAGCTTGTAAATTGTGAAGGTCTGGTCTGGTCTAAACTGATCTTGTCTGGTCTGGAACTGAAAATAGTCCAAGTAAAAACATGTTAAATCGGTGTTCATACAATGTTGTTGAGCAACATTGATCAATCTCAGGTTTATGAAAGGGAACTCAAACGGTGGTAATACAACTAGTGAAACTTGTATTGGAAGCCAACATCCTGAATGAGTGGGCTTCGTAGATGGAATAGAATTCTGATTTCAAGGATGAATCTATATATGCCCAGGTATACAACAGTACACATAAACTTCTGAGGAACAGTTCTCAGTTTTAGTATGTTTTGATATGACCATCAATAAAAATTAGGGCCGAACACTAGCACATATTTGAAAAAGGGTATTCATGCATGGGCGATTATATAAGGTTGTCTCAAGAGTGAAGAGTAGACATGGATTAAAAACTTTGTTGTATGGAGGAGAAGGCCGCAATACAACAATAAATGTTGTGTTTAAAGAAGCTAGTCTTTCATACTTTTTTTAAAGAACATGAAGGATACTTAGCACATTAATATTTTTCGTTTCTCTTCTACTTTTATTTGCATACTATGAATATTTTTTTAAGTAATGTGTTCATAAACAAAATATAATAAAAATAATAATAAGTCTAAAACAAAATAATAATAAATCATGTACACATCAATTTTTTATAATCTGTTTGTCATTTCTCATATTAGTAAACATATTCTTTCTTCAACAAAAAAGATATAATTAACTAGTTGTGTAAATAGTTCACAACCTCTATAAATATTTATCATTTTAATTCATATAAATATCACATTACCGGGCATGCCTTGGTGTCACCCTAGCTAGTTGGTGATTAATCAATTAAGAGGGGTTTCCTAAATTATTACTAATAAAAAAGTTATAGTTAAAAATGTGACTTAATAACTATTAGTGACTATAATTGTCTTTAAAAGTTACATCATAGTAAGTACATCATAGTAACTTTGGACACAAGTATATTCACTAAATGTTATCCAACCACATTTTACTCTGCCACTTTTCCAGAAGTACGTAATATTAATGGATTTTTTCATCAATTAATTATATAAGCAGTACTTCCTTCGTCGCGCTAAGATTGTCTCATTTCACCTTTAATTTTCGGCTCGTCCCACTAAGATTGTCTCATTCCAAATTTGGTGAAATTTATGTGGCTCTAAATCATTCTTACTTTATCAATTCAATATCAACTACATAAATCACTTTTTATTGGATTTCGTCCCATTATTAGAGGGACGGAGGGAGTAGTAAATAAGCACAAGGGTGCAGGGATTAGCGAGCTGGGCAGTTATAAACAAGGAAAGGGTCAAACACTGGGAAAACATAATCATGGGTTCACAACATATAGAGATCAGATCCAAGAGCTTGACTAGATCAGAGACCGTATCAGCTTGATTGTTGGGGTTGGGAAACGAGACACCAAAAACATAATCATGGGTTAACATTTAACAACACACAAAGATACGAAGTACATGAAAAGAGGATGAATGGAATAATTATATTAACCTAGGTAGGTTAAATAAACTTACATTTTTTGTAAAAACAGTAGCATAATTAATTTGATCCGTCCTAAATGGTTTTCCTTTAAGAAATTTAATTTAATTAATTGGCTTATTATAAAGTTTTGTTCTCCATCTAGACAAAAGTGAGCAATCCCGAATTCGTGGAATCTTTTGTACACAAAATTTTATATATCGGATAGTTTATGGATGCTTTAACAATCAATTTTATAAACATTTAATATAATAATGATTTTGTGACAATGTATCCTGAAAACATCCAGCTATAAGAGATTGTTTTCAAATTATTTTAGAATATAAATTTATTTATATGTCCGAATACAATGAATTTATGATTCTTGATAATATACTACGTATGTAATCTGGTATTAAGTAGGAGATATTCAAATTATCAAGTGCCAAGAACTAGACAACCCGCATGAATAATATGTATAATAATGTAAAACAAGGATGTAAAGACACATTACTTTATATAAAACCTGGAAGAGATAGCGATAGTATGTTTTAGTCAAGTGAAGGAAGGGTGACGATTTTTAACTTGGGAACGGTGGTGGAGACAGCCAATTTTTTTTATGTAGATATACATGTATAAATATGTATAATCATTAAAAGATATAGAAATTTTAATTTTTAATATATTTCCTTCGTCTCATAAAATTCTTCTTGTCATTTTAATTTGGTATGTCCCATAAAAATTTTCTCACTTATCATTTTGGTACGTTTCATAAAATTCTTCTTATTTCTCCTTGTGGAAAGTTTTAAACAGAGTATGACTAACATTTATTTACTACGTAGTATATTCTTTATATTTTTTCATTTTATTCTCACCTTTTAAACTCCCCTTTTCATCCCGAAGCACCCACCCTAGCCCGCACCTTGAATCTACCACAAAGGCAACATATCCACGTTCAAATTAAATTGTGCACAATTAATGTTAATTACAAATTTGTATCACGTACAATAGATGATAATATGGAAGATTATAGACGACTCTCATTCTCACTAAAAGAGTTGTAACTAGTCCTTAAATACACATACATATGTGATGAATAGTGTACCCGGGGCAGCTTATCCGAATAGTTATTGTGAGAAATAACTTAGAGAGAAGCTAAGTCAGAGCAAACAAGTAAGAGACTTTTCTGGCTGTATTGGCTGAATTTACTGTAGATGACCATTTTAGCTATTTTTACATATAATTTTTATTTATTTTATTAATAAAATATATTTGGATTTTTTTCTTTTCTTAAAAATGCAGAATCAGCCAATGCAGTCACTTCAGCCGGAACTTCATAAATTTCAACAGAATAAGCCAAATCAACCGAATTTTGTGCTATCAAATGGGTTCCTAATCAATCAGATCATACCATACTTCCATAGTTAGAACTACCAAACATTTACCAAACAAGAAGAATTTAATTAGGTCCAATAAAAACATGTTTACTAGCCTACGCTATACATTCTCTACATAGATAGTACTCCCTCCGTAACACTCATATCTTCCCACTTTCCTTTTTTAGTTGTAACAATCATATCTTCCCATTTCAAAATCTTCCCATCATACCCTCAATAATTTTTAAAAATAATACACTATTACAACTACTTCTTTTGGATTTTTCCTTCATTCCAACACACTATTTCATTATTTTCCCATCATACCCTCAATAATTTATATCTCCTATCACTATTCTTAATCTCACTTACTTTTCACATGGGAATATATATCAGTTACGGAGGTAGTACTATATACTCCGTACTACGTAGGTATATAATGAGACAAGAAGAGTACGTGAGCATAAATTCACCCGTAACACTACTTGTTATTCCACTTTCCGTCTCTTCTTTTCATGGCATTCTTCACTTTCCCACCGCCAGAAGAAAAAACACAGCACCATAAACATCAAGACGGCGACCTTATCATCCTGATGGAAGTTAAGCCGACAGAGAAGCTGCGCCGAAAGCCGCGGAACAATGAGCTGAAACCCAACCCCAATCCGCCATCTTCATGGGACTCTTTCAAGAACATTCTCACTTGCAAGCAGGCCCAAGTAGTACCGCCGGCGGCGAATGTTCACGCCGGCCCGCCGTCTCGGAACACCCGAAACGTGCTCGGCTCTTGCGGCTCAATCTGCAGCTTCAGGGACGTCGTTGTTGCTCACGGCGGCAGTGCAGGCAGCAGCCGCCGAGTGGTCCACCGATCCGATGACGAGTCTCCCCATCACAGCAGAAGAAGCCTGGGTAATGACCGGGAAACTGGCCGGCTTCATAGCAAGAAAACCGGCAGCCGTAGAGACGGAGGCGGCGGATCTTCTTCGCGGTGGTCGTTGGCGTCGAGCTCGTCCAGACGCATGCACCTGAGAAAGCTCTCTGGGTGTTACGAATGTCAAGCCATAGTTGACCCTACCAGGTACCGGTACGTACTAACTCATGACAAGCCAGCTAGTATTCCCTACATCCCATTTAAATCCCATTTAAATCTTTATAGGCATCTGATTTACTCATTTACATTTCATTTTTAAACAAGGAAAAATGGAAACTAATAATCCAACCTTTTAGCAATCTTCTTATAATAGTTCCATATTTTCGTTATTCAAGAATAATTCAACCTTTGCACCTCATCTTCATTCGCTGGTCTCTGACCGGTTAATGACCTACTATTCCAAATTATTTTCTTATCTGTTCAAAATATTATCTTTGTGAAAAGTGAGATTTATGGTATAATGGTTTGTAAATATAAGAAAATAACTTGGAGTAGCAGGTCATCAACCGGTTAGAGATCAGTGAATGAAGATGAGGTGCAAAGGTTGAATTATTCTTGAATAACGAAAATGTGGGACTATTGTAAGAAGACCGCTAAAAGGTTGGATTATTAATTTCCATTTTCCCTTTAAACAACTCTTTTTATATTAAATGTCCTAACTATTCTTTACTATCCACCCACTTTTTACATTTGAGTTAATAGCATTAATTCTCTCCAAAAGTCAACGGGTATGCAAGACATTTGTTCTTTTATTAATTGAGCTCCTAAAATACCGTGCCAAAAACAAATATCAAGTTCTATCTCTACGAGAGGGAGTACTACTCAACTATTCAATATTAGGATATAATAATTACTATTCCTAATTTCCTATTTCATTTAAGTTAATATGTGATTTTGTATGAGTAAATTCCCTAAATATGAGTAAAAACATTTTGAAATTCCAAAATAGGAGTATCATGTTTTTTATTCCCTTAATAGGAGTACATTTCTGCCAAGTTTGGCATTACAATTAAGGCTTTTAAACATGACATTTTTTCCTAACTTGGCAGATTACTCCTATTCAGAGAATAAAAAACATGATACTCCTATTTTGGAATTTTAAAACCCTGCAATTTCTGATTTTCTATACACAAATGATTACCGTGCCCGTTTTATTGCTCCTTACGCTTGCCTATACCATAATTTATGACAACTTTTAATTTGCATAGTACGGCCGAGTACTATATTACTCCGTATGTACTAGTATTTGATTTGATCCAAGCGTTTCATAGCTCGGTCGAGATCTTATCGAGTACTAAGATTTTTACTCAAACTTCGTTTATAAATAATGAATTACTTATGATACAAATGAATTACTTGCGGTACTTATAAAGTGTACTGTACAAAAAACATGTACAAATTTAATTATTTAAGTTATAAGTTGATACTCTGGTAAAAAAGAAAAGTTATAAGTTGATACTTGTTGCTTCTTTAATGATCGAAACATTTTAAAGTTTACCCCTATTCAGACACTTCCCACACTTCCATTTACCGGTTTAACCCTAATTATACACTGATAGATGTATATAATTGATCAAATGACTATCTATATAATATTCCGTAATTACGTAGTACTCGTATTATATATGTTTCTCATAATAAAAATTTCATAATATGTTAGGATTTTCACAACTTTTATTTTATTAATTAAATAAATATATTAATGATGAAAATGATACTTTAATTTGGTTATTGTGAATGTCAAAATGTTGCCTCTAGGAAAGTAGGTCAGTAAATGATTCTTGAAATTTGAAACTTTATGGGGATAACTTTATAGAGATTTTAACTTAATACGGAGTATATGAATGTGTACATTTTAATTATGAGAAATTGAATGAATTATTAATAAGAATGATTTAATTTTAACATAAATTGACAAAATATATTGAATTTGCTAAAAAAAAAATGAGAGCGATGGAGTAATAATTAATTGTATTTACGGTTTCGAATCAATTTTTATGTGCGTAATCGAGTTAGCTAGTTAGTGGAAGCAATTGCTAGGTTACTTTCTTTTGGGCGCATTCCATTAACTAATCCGATCCAACTTTTAATGTAAACTTTTGAGGGGTGTTTGGATCCGATTCTTAAAATTGTGGAGGGAGCATGAGCAGAATCAAAAGTTGGAGTGTTCGGGTGAAAGTGCAGAAATGATTCTGATGCTCTAATTTATTCCAAAAATCAATTATTTTAGAAGCTGTGGTGGATCATTTCCAAACGCTCAGTATTACGTATGTACTATCGTATAATTAAAATTACCGAAAGCAAGCATAAGGTGGGGAAAATAATGATCAACCACACTTTCGGATTTAAGGAAAAGTTTCTTTTTTACTGACGAAAACTAAGCTGATTACACATCATCAGCTGAAACTCCAAAACACGCAATCCTTTTATATACTCCGTATGTACAATTTATATACTCCCCGGTCCTTATTAAAGTTTTCACTTTCCTTTTCGGGATGTCTCTTATTTAAGTTCACACTTCCATTTAAGGAAACAAAACAGTGCAAAACAATTTCAAACAGTGCCAAATAGTGTCCAAACAGTGCACTACACAGTAAAGTCAAATTTATTTTCTTAATCTGTGTGAAGTTGGGAACTTTAATAAAGACAAATTATAGCTTCAATGGTAAACTTTCCCAAACATACTCTTTACTTTGATGCTTCTTATGGACTCATTATTATGAACTAATTTAATGGGCGTGTGTTTATTTGTATATTGGGTTGTGAGAATGAGAGCATCTCCAATGCTATAATGTGCACGATGTACATGTGGCATGAGTGATGGCCACATAAATATTAGCAAATAAATTATCTTTCTCCTTATTTGAATGATTTTATACAATTTTGGTAAGTTTTTCCCTGCAATGTCAACAACAATGTCAACATCTAGACGGTCTCCTTGACATTGTAGAGAAAAACTTACCAAAACTGTATAAAATCATTCAAATAAGGAGAGAAAGAATTTATTTATTAATATTTATGTGGCTATTTCTCATGCCACGTGTGCACCGTGCGCATTTTACCATTGGAGATGCTCTGAAATCTCACGAAAGAGTTGAAAATGAGTATGGTAGGCGCATTAAATTCTACATCAATGAGCCTCAACAAAAACAAACACTAAAATATAAACAAAGATCAAAAGTATAATTTAGAACATATATATGAAGTTATGATAAAAGAATTACTCCCTCCGTCCCAAAAACAACTTCCCATTTTCCTTAAATGAATGTCCCAAAATTAACTTCACACTTCAATACTTTCCTTATTTGGAAAATTATCTACATCATAAAAGTGATAAACAGTGCCAAACAGTGTTTAAACAGTGCCAAACAGTGTTTAAAAGTGCAAAACAGTGCACTCTACAATAAAGTCAAATTTATTTTCTAAAAGTGTGTGAAAGTCAAAACGGGAGGTTGTTTTCAGGACGGAGGGAGTATGAAGCAAAAATGTTTGATAATTTTAAATATATAATTGAGAATGATTTGTTTTTAATGTTATTTAAGAAACTTTTTCATCAATAAAAACCAACATGACAAAAAAAGGATTATATTGTATAATTAAGAAGTATTAGTAGGTGCATATTCACTTGAATTTTGTTACTTATTAGTAGAGAGTACTTAAGTTTTTATTGGTCGGATCATTCATATATATTTTGAACCAAAACTCCAAGGTGTGTACTTGGTTTGTCTTGATTAATAGTTCAAACGTGGCACATACATTTATGGTGGCAGATGAGAAAACATTGAATTTTCACTATTTTGAAATTGGTTAGACTAGTTAGTAGTTAGTAGTTAGTGTGTATCATGCCAGCCTATCAAAGTCCCACTCAATTGGTACCTCCATTCGTTTAAAATCTACTTTTCACGCAACTTTTTTGTTTCAAAATGGATTTTCAGTCTCCAGCCATCCCAAAAAATCGATATACTTTTTGGTGTCCCAAAATGAAATTTGGATATGCGTGAAATATATATACCGAGTATTGTTCATGGAAAATTATCACATGCATAGTCCATATATACTTCCTATATAAGTAATTGAGGATGACCACTTTTTAAAATTTTAGATCTTAAAAAGTATGAGACTATTAATTTATTTCGAAGGGACTAAGTATATGTTATTTGAATATTTGGTCTTCTGTTTCACAAATTAATGAGTATATTACTACTAATTAAAATTGATAGATGTCCCATGCCAAGAACAACCATATGCACATGTCCAGATTGCGGAGATGTTTTCCCAAAAATTGAGAGCTTGGAACATCATCGAGCTGTCAAGCATGCTGGTGAGTAACAATATAATAAATTCATTTACAAATTTTTGTCCTTTTCGGTTCGAAAATGGCTCTAAACAAGATTATTAGACAATGAAAGTATAAATCGGAGTATTTATGTTTTTTCAGAATGGGGATTCTGATCATATTAAAAGTATAAAACAGTGAATGAGCGGTATTTTTTAAAAAATTAGCGACATTCCTATTTGTACACGTTGTCTAAGTTTTGGTCTTATTCAATAAAGTTTCTTTTTCATTTTGGGTATAATTACATATATGTAGTATACCTTTTAAAATATGTTATAAATTTGAGAAAATTAGCCCTTATATGACTAGAATCTTATGTGTTTATCAAAATATGGCTCGTAACTTTTGTTTTCTAAATATATGGCATATGACGTGTGTGCATACTATCCAACGTTTTCTTTTTCTTATTTCGTTTCACATGTGTGTGGTCACATCTTAGGAATTGTTATGAGCTTGAGCTCTATGTAGATATTTTCCCCTATAAAATATATGTGCGTGTACATTATTCTAAGCCTCACATTTGTGTATCTCCCTCAAGTCTCGTCCCATAAATAGAACTAATGTCGTGTTCCTAAGGTTTTGACCAAACTACATTTATACCTTTGAGATCTCATAGGCTCATAGCCATTCAATTCAAGTGTCTTGGAATTGGTCTTAGTATAAGGTTTGACAAACGTAATTAATCCATGTCCAATTTCACACAGCTTTAACTTTTACTTCATTACCTTTGATATTTGAAACCACTTAGATACTCTTACTATATACTAGTATATATATGTGCATACCGAAGCTCCCCCACTTAGAGAAATATATTAGGGCACATCGCAGGGGTGGACTCAGGAATTTGGGTTGGACTAAGCTAAAGAGTAATTATAGAAGGCGTAAATATTAACAAAGTGAGTTAAATATGAAAATTGAAAAAAGTTACACTAAAATTTCAAAAAATAAAATAGTTACCATGTGCTTCAGCCCACCATAGAGCATACATAGATCCTCATCTGGGCCACACCTTCATATAGAGAATCAATCCAATTCCATTAATTATAGATGTGGCTAAAAAACTACACACTTATTTCTTATAAAAAATAGTTGTCTTGTAAATTGTAATTCTATAGGTAGGTTATATATAAGTTAGGATTATGATTTGGGATTTAGGAATATGATAAGTTAGTTAATTTATTCGTTGTATATGCAACTGTGAAAGCATAACTCTTAGCTTATAGCATAATGCTAGGGCTGGTAGGCCGGTGGGATAGTGACTGGGGTAGGGAAGGCGTGGCGACCAAAGTTTCTGGGCCGGGCTATGGTGGTGGAACCGTGGAAGGGGTGGGGCCGTGGCGGTGCAACGGCTGGGAGGCAATTAAGGACGATGTGGGGTAGTAGCATTGCGGAAGATGGGGAATAGTCGGATAGTGGTGGTGCTGGGATTCGGAGAGGCGGGATAGTGGTGGGTAGCGGCGGCTCTAGTGAGGGATCTAGTCACTAGAGTCGTGTGGTGGTTTTGTAGTGAGGGGAGTACGCAGTAGGGCGTTGTGGGTGGATCAAAGTTTGTCGATAACACTTTCAATTAGTCATTAGAATGACGGGTCACTTGGGCAGCGGGTCATTGGTCGCCAGTCACCGGTAGTTGGTCACTAGGGCAACGGTGGGTCAACATCCCCGCAGTCACCGAAGCATCGGGTTATATCACTGCCAAATAGTGTCACTAGGCATTTTTGGGACAATTCTTTCTAACCGATATAGTATCTGCTCAATGTTAATGCCAACATCCTTGAACCGGGATGAGATTCGAACCTGTGACCTCCTCTTTGGGAGTGTCACAGTGATGTCATCAGACCATAAGATACTTGGCATAATGTCACTAGACATTAGGAAGGGTAATTTAGTAATGTGTATTTAAGAGTTTCGATTCTTATTAGTCACATTTTTAAAATAAAAATAAAAATTTGTGTATTCATTTTTTAGTTAGCTTGGGTTTTTACTTTGGTAAAGCAGATTGAAAGGGGGTCAGTGTAAATGCAGTTTTTGTAAAGCATTTAAAACCTGAAATCTGCCTACTACCGTGGCTCGGTGGGCATATTAAATTCATTGTCGTGCATTTCCACTGCCTTCCTTTTCACGAAGACCGCTCTCAGTACTTGTTACAACCTCTGATCTGATCTTAACTCCATGGCCAACTTCTTAATAATCATCTATCATCATGGACATAATTGAGACATGGATACATAAATTAAATACATTCACTTTAATAATTTAATTAATACCCAACTTTTGATCGATTTGTTTATTTACAAAAATACTTTAACTAGGTTAATGTCTAAACTATGCATCCGACAAAAAAAAACATTTTTTGTGTTCCATTTGAAGGTGAGCATTAGCCCAATTCAAGAGGGTGCCGGAATTTTGAGATTATGACACCAAAGATTATTAGACCTATATAACTCCAATCATCTAGGACCATATCGGAGCACATTCCTTCTATATATACATATGATTGAACGGGTTTTATATTTTGTTGTATTGTGTTCCAGTCGTCCAAGCATTTTAAGTCTTATTTTGTCTAATTCAGTCTAATAGATGTTTGTTCTAGGTGTATTTTACAACAATCGAATTCGGTACAATTTGGTTTGGTTTTATCTAGTGTGGTTTGGTCTGATCTATCTAAGTCTGGTCTAGTTTGATCTAGTATGAGACCAAAACCAACTCAATTTAGACATCTCAACTATTAAATTAAAAACATTCTTGTGAAATCAAAAAAAGATTTTGAGCATATATTAAAGATATTTTTAGTTGAAATGAAATTTTATATATGGTCTAATTTGATCTAACTTGTTCTGGTAGGTGTCTGGTCTCTCTGTATAATTTAGTTTGGGCCTGATCTGATGATATGAAAATGAGACGAGTCCAATTAAATTTTATCTATTGTCTAATGAAGTTTATCTATAGTTAAATATTACTTTGACCAGTCATGCTTGTGTATGTTAAGTTAAGTTCTTTGTCCTTTGTTGTTTAAGTTAAGTTCCGATTGAGTTGATTTACTTTTCGACATAGGAGAAAGTAATTTATTGCATGAAAAATAGAAGGTAATTTGGATTAGGGTTTTAATTTTTTAGATTTAATAATTAATGTTGTTCCATGGAATATTACTATTTCAGTTACTGAGCTGGGTCCGGAGGATTCAAGCCGGAATATTGTGGAAATAATATTCAAGTCCAGCTGGCTAAAAAAGGACACTTCGGTTTGCAACATCCAACGGATACTAAAGGTTCACAACACCCCACGCACGATCCAACGGTTCGAAGACTACAGAGACGCCGTCAAGCAACGCGCCGCCGTGCCCGGCAAGAAGAACCCAAGGTGCGCCGCCGACGGGAACGAATTGCTCAGATTTTACTGCACCACCCTCACGTGCGCTCTCGGCGCTAGCGGCTCGTCCAGCCTGTGCGGCTCGTTCCCTGGCTGCCGCGCGTGCACCATCATCCGCCACGGCTTCCACAGGAACAAGCCGTGTGGGATCCGGACCACCGCCAGCAGCGGCCGGGCCCACGACTCCCGGCATGTGGGTGGGGACAGGCACATGGCTATACTGGTTTGCCGGGTCATAGCAGGGAGAGTGGGCCGGACTGCGGAGGAAACGGCGGCGGTGGCGGCTGAAACCGGGTCGTTCGACTCGGTAGCCGAGGTGGGCGGGTCAGACCCGAATCTGGAGGAATTGTACGTGTTTAATCCGAGAGCCATTCTTCCCTGCTTTGTCGTTATTTACAAAGCCATGGAATCTTAGGTTGTTTCAATGTTTTGTCTTGGTGCTGTTTGTACGGTTTAGTATACTGATCACTCTGTTTATCATCATTTGCATAACTACTTGTTGGCTAAAATGGTCAATACTCAATAGAAACGAATTACGCTGCCCAGCTAATTATGGGATTTTATTTTAACCCCCGACCCCTCCCCCTCCACCCCAAACCACCTCAAATGGCCCAAAATACCTAATCCAATCCAAAACTTAAAAAAAATTCAAAAAAAAATAAATTAAAAACCGGCCCGAACCGGCCGGGCCGGTTCACCAAAACTGGGCCCGAGCCCGGACCGCCCAGCTGCCGGGCCGGGCCGAACCGAACCGGTGGACCCACCGGGCCCCGGGCCGGGCTGGGCCAAACAGTAACCGGGCCGGGCCGGTTCTGGGCCGGGCCGCCCGGCCCGAGTCCACCCATAAGACTATTATATTTCCTTTCCTTTTTGTGAAAATAAACTAATATAATTATATGTGTGTGTGTGTATATAATTTTTGGAATATTTAAAATGAGGTTTTAGAATATACTACCTTCGTCCCTTAAAACTTTGTCAAGTTTTACCGGCACGGGGATTAATAAAGTAAAAATTGTGTAGTTGAGAATTGTGCAGAGGGAAGAGAATTTACTTAAAAGGGAAAGTGGCAATGTCAATGGGACATCCAAAAAAAGAATGTTTGCAAAGTTTTAAGGGACGGGGGAGTATAATTTGATTTTAATTAATAACTTCTTGTACGTATTTAACACTTTTTTAAAATATATGTAGGACTTTTCATTCATACCATTTTTATGAAACTCAAGAAATATCGATTTGTTAAATTGATTTAACAATATTGAAGAATTCAATTACACTATAATAGATTTTCTTAATTGGAACATCTAATTATACTTCGTATATTCTAAATCTAAATCTAAAACCTTAATGTCCAATATAAGATTCTCATATAAGAGCATCTCCAATGCTACGATGTGCACGGTGCACATGTGACATGAGAGAGATAGACACAAAAAATTGAATTTAAAACATTTCTCTCTCATTCTTTCAACGGTTTTATGTGTTTTTGATAAGTTTTTCTCTGCAATGTCAAACACAATGTCTACACCTAGACATTGTGCTTGACGTTGTGAAGAAAAACTTACCAAAATGATATAATATCCTTCAAATAAGGAGAGAAATATTGTATTTATTGTTTTTTTATTGGCTATCACTCATGCCACGTATACACCGTTCACGTTTTAGCATTGAAGATGTTCTAACCATAGTGTCAAAATTGACCTTTATCCCTATAATATAGGATCAGATCGAAGTGATCATGTTCATGCCGAAATCAGTTGTTATCGTACCATTTATACCAATGTACCATTTTAAAACAAGATTGTATAGGTACGGGGTGGTATATGTCACTGTCACCAATTATCCACACAAAAGATTAACATAAAAGAAAATGCAAGTATTCAGCATCTATTAGTGAAGCAACATGTAACTATTCAAACTAGCCCATACATGACTACATATTATTTGTCAATTTTAGGTGTCTAAAGAGTAACTTAGTTGTAATTGTTGGTACATTAGAAATCGAACGGTCGTGCCTTGCGAGGTTTCTCATGCAGAGTTTATGTGCGGCAAGCTTTGTCATCAGAAATTTGGGACTTATTTCGCTTATATACTTGGTTGTGATTTATGCTAATGCCTTCAACGAGGGCGGGGGAAACCCTACGTTAGCTAGGGTTGTGAGCTCTAACTTTTCAGGTGCCTGTTTTTGCTATATTGATCGTGTTAGTGAGTGAGAATGCGCCTTCACGAGTGGTGATTGATCTAGGTGGGACATCGCCACATCGGGGGTCAGGGGGTCATTGCAAAGGGGTGAAGTTTGGTCCTACAAGGTTGATTGGAAGATTGGCGTGATTGATATGGTCGATTCGGTGGTTGGTTGGTGCTCGTTGATGTATGTGAAGGGAATAGAGCGACGAGCACACAAAGGATGTTGAGAAAAATATCGATGTTGGATAGTTATCAATGGTTTTTGGTAAAAGGTCATTCATTGACAAGTCTTCTTTATAAGGCTGGAATCAAAATTTGCTTGGAAAGATGAATGTAATATTAACAATGGAATGTGACTATTTGGCCCAAGGTAAAATGGGTCTACCTATCTAAAAAATGGGAGATGTGGAAGCATGGGCAGATGGGGTGGGTAGGGGTGGAATATGGTAGGGGTAGGGGTGAGGGTTGGGGTAGGTAGGGTTATGGGTGGGGTGGGGATAGAGTAGTGGTGTACGAGGGTAGGGTAAGAGTTATGCGTGGAGTAAGGAATGCTACACCGACTTTCATTGTGAGGTGCAAGGGTATGGTAGGAGTTGTGTGTGGAGCTGAGTAAGGAATGCGGGAGAGTATATTTATCAATGAAAAAAGTTAAATATATTTATCAATGAAAAAAGTTAAATATATTTATCAATGAAAAAAGTTAACTTGTTCTAGTAAAATGTGAGGGATGAGATGCTTATCAAGCAACACTTTAAGATATAAAAAGTGTTGACTAAGTAGATTTGTCTACAAAATTGTTTACTTCGAATGTGTTTAACTAACACTGAGCTTAACTATATATGAAGTAAACATATTCTTAATAAATATTTTGATGTGGCCATTCTTATAACTGTTCATTTCGACAAAACAAATTAATTAAAAGATAAACCAAAAATAAAGTGACTAAAATCAATTTTCATCTTTCCATTGAAACAAATAGGATTTTCTTTTTAAAAAAGTGATGAGATAAGACTAAATTGTCTTGAACTTTAACTTCCCCCCACACTACACCAAATTAGAACTAAGGTATGGAAAATGGAGCAAACCTCTCACCAAATTGGTAAAAGTGAAGTGTGACACAACCAATTTTAAGGACCGTGTAATTGGATTGGGGGCTATTAAACGAGATGAACATGGTAGGACGGCAGCAACAAGACAACTAAGATGTAGTAAAAGGTGGTAGTGTAATTTTAAAGAGAGGTTAAATTATGAAGAAATTACCCTAAATAAGACTAAAACTAAAATGTTTGTGTATTTCAAAATAAGACTATTACTTCGTATATTTTTATTCATAATATGAGTAATTATTGACTTGGTTTGACAATACCAGACTTTAGACTTGACAATATTTTTCAAGGTTAGCAGTAATTACTCTTGTTTAGGGAATAAAACATGACAGTCCTATTTTGGAAATTTCAAATGTTTTTGCTCATATTTCGGGAATTTTTCCTAAATTATGTGATTGGTTGAATTAATAAAGTTTGAATAGAATAGGTAAAAACTAAACTTATATAAATATTATTGAGTATAATATGAGATAAAGTTAATGGGATGAAGAATGAAAATTGATAATTTGATAGAATCCTATATTGAGAGGAAATGAGTAAGGATTTCATTTTTTTGTTCATTTATGAAAAATATGAAAAATAATCTTTTTTCATTAACGTTATTTTAATTGAATTGAAGTTAAAGCTCCAAAACAAACTAAACAAACAAAAAAGGGGAAAAGTGTTAAATAGGTCTTCGAATTTTCATAAAAAGGTCGAATAAGTCCTTATATAGGTGGCTCTGTCCGACCGTCGTTAAATGCGCAGTTATCTAAGAATGCGCAGTTAAAAGGTCAACTTGAAGATAACTGTGCAGCTAAATGCGCAGTTATCTAATAATTAATTTGAATGCGTTCCCGATTGAAGTTTTAGTTGAAATTTGGTATGAGTAAACTCTCTTACTTATCATTTCAGTCTAACCTGAATCTCCAGCCAACGCTCCAAACCAGCGGCAAAGGGAAGGGGGCAAGCTTTTCATTTCCAGCGCGTGCCTGAATCAACTCGAGCAATTATTCTCATCTAGTTTGTCCTTTTAAAATGGTATGCACAGGTTTTGATCATTACCGTTTGAAAATTTTACGGAACATTCTTCCGGATAAGTGGTTATAAATCTATTTTGTTAACATATATACATGGAATGGCCAGATCCGATTCATACTGCTCCAGAACCGACAAGGAAAGACGCGATTGGCCAAGTATTACATTCCTCTTGAGGAATCTGAGAAGCACAAAGTCGAATACGAGGTAATATATTCGTCTTGATTTCGTTACGTTGCTTTAAATTTCGAATTAGTTCTGGTCCTCTAAGACTGACGGCCTACGTTTTGCTCATTGTTCAGGTTCACAGATTGGTTGTGAACAGAGATCCCAAATTCACCAACTTTGTCGAGGTGTGTGTGTGCCAAAGCCTTTCTTTTTCCTTACCCCGATCCTTGGTGAAATTTCACTTTAATTTTCCACTCACCTGATGTGAATCATTTTTTTTTTCTGTAAGCATTTTATCTGCCACTTTTCACCCTCAAAGTTTAATTGTATACACAAATATTAGATCTTCTGTGTATAACATATGTACTGAGATGATAGAAAAAAACATATGTACTGAGAATGAGCCAATAATAATTGTATATGTTTCCTTTGTGGTCCACTTCAAAGTAAATTAGAGGGAAGGAGATAGTTGAATGTGCTCTATTATAAACTAGGAGTATATTATACTTGCATAGGAGTGAGATAAATGAATCAATTTTCACTTCTGGATTAGTGTGTTAGTGTGGAGATAAAAAAAATTAAAGAAATGTGCTGAAATTAAAGAAATTAAAGAAGTGTGTTAGGATAGAACATGAGGAAACATATAAGAAGAGAGCTGCTAATGCTTTAAACGCTGGGTATGTAAGTTGTGGTTACCTATTTAAGCATGTTTGGTCTAAGACACTAAAAAAACATTTCACATGTACATGATATCTATACTATGAGCATGAGGTGGCTTGAGTAGACCATAACTTTATACGGCCCCTCTAAGCCTGTATGGCAGTTCAATACCCAGAACAATGATATAGAAGGCTCCTCTATATTATGACCTCATATTATGACCATAACTAAGTAGTTCTTACTGTAGAAGGCTCCTATATACTGTGACTCGATTTCCACCTGTTCACTCCACTAAGGGATGTAAGGTAGTTGATATCATGGTCTCTCCTACAAGGAGGAGAATCATACTTCCAGCCTACTTTAAGAGGTTAGGAACGTTTTATTTATGAAGATATAGACTAAGCAGTCCAGATGCTTCAAAACCACCATGCATCCAAATTGACCTTAAGGTATGAACACCATTCATGTGACACTCACCATGCTGGTTATGTACACAATATCTCTGGTTAAACATATCTTTATATGAGTATATGGCACCCTGCACCAGTGTTGTTAGTTCTTCCTTGGCACTGTTTCTAGATTTGTAATATAAAGAAATGTTGGTCTAGTTTATAAGTACAATAACAATCTTTAGTTTTAACAAACCTTCAAAGATAGTAATGCACTGTTTTTTTTTGCTTCAGTTCCGAACATACAAAGTTATCTACCGGCGATATGCGGGATTGTTTTTCTCGCTGTGTGTTGATATAACAGACAATGAGTTGGCTTACTTGGAGTGCATCCACTTATTTGTGGAAATATTGGATCACTTCTTCAGCAACGTGTGTGAGCTAGATTTGGTTTTCAACTTTCACAAGGTTAGGCACTTGTTACAGTATATCTCATTTTGACATCATTGAAGCGTTTCTCTTTGCATTAAAAAGTTGTATAGATTATCGAAGTTTTTTCTGATTCAATTATTTTCCTACAAAAAGGTATATCTGATTCTCGACGAGTTCATTCTTGCTGGGGAGCTCCAAGAAACCAGTAAAAAGGTTATAGTTGACTTACCTGAACTGTGTGCTACCGCTTTGCACATATATAATAAGATCATGTTTGGGTTGACATTGACGAGGAGTTATTTGTCACCAAGTGCAGGCCATCATAGAGAGAATGGGAGAATTGGAAAAGCAGGAGTGAAGGTGTTAGATCGCAGTTGGCCCTGTTTTCAATTTTTACCTTGCAGTAAAACTTATGGTACACCTTCGTCTTCATTAGATGGGAGTAATTGTACTACTGGTGTGTTGGATACAGTTCGCCCGTCTTGTTCTTGTGCTTATTTTTTTTTGGTTTGAATATCTCTATATTATTTGTAAAGGTCATTTTGAATATATATTGCACTCAATATGATTATAAAAGTATCACTTCATGTTATTCTTTTGATATTACAGTGTGATGAGTATGTAATTGCGTGCAATTTTTTTTGCCAAATTATGTGTGAAATGGATACAATGTTATGATTTTTTCTCACAGGTGGCTCCGGGTCGAAGTGAAACTGGTGGCTCAGTTTTCTTGTTCGGTTTGGAACCAGTATCCGGGGTTGCTATAAGAATGTGTTTATCTGGACAGACTTTAGTTCCAGACCAAATAAGAATGGTTATGTGGGAACACCAATTTGACTTCCATTCACAGACTAAGATGATTTAGTTTGGAGAACTAATTAATATGTAAAATTTCAAAATCCAATACCAAAACTAGTTGCTCTTATTTGGTATGGAATCATATCAATCTACTTTGCTATCTTCAAATAACAATAATTGTAAGTTAAATTGTTTCAAAGCAGTTACACTTTAAAACTCAGTGAAGGTCAAAATAACTCAAATAATGAATATTGAGGCACAAATTGATTTGATGGATTTTTTATCTACCAGATGTACTAATGAAATTACATTGGCTAGAATAGGGGTAGACCCGGTCCGGCCTGGTCTGGAATCAAGTCCGGCATGGTTTGGGCCCAGGGTCTTGGACTGGGTCTGCTTTGAGTGGTTCTGGGCCTGGGACCGAAGTAGACCGCCTTGGAGCGGTTTACATTCCTGGTTCCCAGTTTTGGAGACCGAACCGGGCAGTTACAGTACCGGTTTCAGTCCTGGCCTGTTTTTTAATTTCCGGCTGGCAAAAAAGGAAAAAAAATATAATGGAAACCGGGTTCGGGACTGGAACCAGACTGGCGGGTACCCAGAACCGGCCCTGACACGGATAAAGCGGTTCAGACCCGGTCAGGCCTTGGGATTTTTTTTTTTGGACCGGGCGGTCTCGGTCCGGAACCGGGGCCAGAACGGCCTGGCTCTATCCCTTGGCTGGAAGCTGGGATGAAATACAAACACACCTACCCCTTTTTGTACTTACAAAGCTTCAAGTACATCATTTTCATTCAAACACTTTATAGCTGAGACATAATACATTCACATTCATTGACTCATTTCAGCTAAATTAGCTAAACGAGCAAATGTTGCAAACAATCTGATAAGAGTTTTTTTGTTCTAACTATCACAAAACCCTAAACTGTGAAACGAAGAAATGACCCTATTGTGGCATGCTAGACACCATCAAAATATATGTACCTATTGAGTAAGAAATGGGATTCAACAAATCAAACTGCAAACCCCAAATTACACCCACTTTGATGCCAAGCAGGATGTTTGTATTCTCAGGTAGACTACTTTTATTGAGAGGCAAAAAGAGTTCCCTCCCAACTTGACAAAACTTAGATGAGTTTGTTAGACTACTCCAGATGGAAGGCGCATCACTAGATTCCCGCCAAAAAGGCTGCAATTGACAAACACATCAAAAACAAGATCTAGTATGCCATTGAAATATAATAACAATAATACCCTTCCCATAAAATTCTTCCCGGTTTAACTTGGTTCAGAGTTTATGAAAATGGAAATAAAGTAGAAATGAATGACTATGGTCGAATAAGAAAAAGGTAAATGAATGTTAGTCACACGAAACTTTCTAATAAAGGAAATATGAAGAATTTTTTGGGTATCCCAAAATGTAAGTGAGAAGAATTTTTTGGGACAGAGCGAGTAATACTAATAATAATAACAATAATAATAGTAATAACACTAATATTTAAAATGAAGTTGAACTATGGATCACATCATCCCTTCAAGGTGAAAACATACCATTGGACATAATAGTAGCAGAAATCGGCCAGAATAAAAGTTTGGACAATCTCAGAAAGGATGACCATCGGTGGCCACAATCCATAACCCAAAGCTGTTAACAAGCTTCCTCGAGAATCTATCATCTACATGAATGTTCCATAGCACATTGACTAAACCACATTAGACACATGTAGCAACATCAAAAAGCAAATTGGAAATACGCACACATTTTGCATAATCACACCTGGAGAATCCAATGTG
The DNA here is from genome assembly GCA_945859915.1 of Cuscuta epithymum. Lineage (NCBI taxonomy): Eukaryota > Viridiplantae > Streptophyta > Magnoliopsida > Solanales > Convolvulaceae > Cuscuta > Cuscuta epithymum. Next base: position 5,388,839 of record CAMAPF010001001.1, on the reverse strand, counting down.
CACAGCTTAGGAACCTTGAAATTCCCAGAGCGAAAACATAATTCGCAGTGAATGGTTCAATAACCTTAACAACAGAACCATGCACATGTCACCTCAGAGTAATAAGGTTCTAAAAGTACTAGCTTGAGATATTACTGAATGTGCTCTCTATGTTGTACCTTTGTGTTCTGCATGACATGTAGCTGGGGGAGAACTGAAACAGCTTCCATATACACACAAAAAGCCCAACAAATACGGTTGAATATGTGATGGTTTGTGGATGGATGGATAACCAGAGCCAGTACAGCGCAAGGTATAACCTGTTTTCTTATTTTAATTACCAACATAGGAGAAATTATATATACCAAAAACAAGAATTCCTAATCATTATCATTAATATAATACTAATAGTAGTAACAACAGCAATAATGATATGAATAGTAGTAACGAGGTATGACCTTACTTGAACAGGATCTGTTCTATAGGATCGTACCTCTGAATCCTTGAATGATAAGGAATAGTAGTAACGAGGTAAGGAGTACTAACCAAATAGTATATTGAAAGAGTATCTTTATCATCCATGAAACTGGAATTTAACTTAAAGCGGATGGTATAAATGACCCATACAGTTGTTGCCAACGTAGCCAAGTCAAGCAGAGTATGTATGTCATACTCCATGACAACACTGCAGTAAAGTCTTACAGCTAAAAACATAGCCGTGAGATCTTGTGATTTCAGTGAAAGTCCTGAACATTTTCAAAACAGTACATTTAGTTGCACATTTAAAAAACCTGCCGTTCAAGCTACATATTCACCTGAATGAAAATTCATTGTATCCTGAATAAATTTAGATGACAAGTAAATACACATTATATATCAAATTAATGATCAAACTTAACACTTGGTGAGGTTTTGACTTTTTGGGAAGAGCCTTGTGATTTGGACACTAAGCAAAGTCTCGAGGTTAGATATATTAATCATAATTATAAACAAGCATTGACCACGGTGCAAGATAAATGTATTATCTTTAAATCTCTTATTATATCTACATTATGTGTTTCATGTGGAAAAATAAAACATAAACCCACTAAAAAGGGCATAAGGCTCACTAAATGATAAACATTGCCGTAGAAAGTAGGTTATCAGAGGCTCAGTGTTTTGCATTATAAAAAAGGCAAATGACACCCACAACCTTCAAGGATATGTTTAAGCACTTTTGAGAAGAATACTCCATGTAATTTTCAACAAATAATCAAATTATAAATAGTTAAAGCCGTTCGATAAATTACTTGTTTTGAATGCTATAAGTTATAACTTCCCTATTATGAGTGTGGGGTGAAATGCATAAAGGGTACCTTAACTATTGATAATGTTGCATTTTGGTACTTTAACTCTTAAATAAATCAAAATAGTACCTTAACCATACATAAATGTTTCAATTCGATATTTGATTCAAATTTGCTGCCAAAAAAGCACAAGTGGCGGCTGGAATTCTATGCGTAAAGTCTATTTTACCTTAATGTTTTTCCATATGATCACTGTAGGGACTCTACATATGAAATTTTGATCGTCATGAAGGATTTTTTGGCTGCAAATTCGAATAAAATCCCAAGTTGAAACATTTGTGTATACTTATGGTACTAATTTGATTCATTTAAGAGTTAAAGTATCAAAACGCAACATTACCAATAGTTAAGGTACCATTTATGCATTTGACCCTTACGAGTGTGACTTGGTTTGTTTTTCGAAATCATCAATGATATTACCCTCATTAATGCAATTGACAGTCACATGAAAATATACTACATCCGTCATGCCCTCCTGTGCTTTTTTCTCGTTTGCTTTCTTAACACTACTTTTTGACAAACGAAATTGTGCCGTTGAGAATTTTTGGAAATAAAAGAATAGGCATCAACTATTCAAATTTTAAAATAAAGGATTTGGGATTGTCAAAAACCGAAAGTGGAAAAAACATTGAGGGATGAAGAGACTATGTACTTATGTGTAAGCCGTTGACATGTAAGCACCTCTCAAAGGTTTGCATAAGGATATAAAAATGAGAATATCCAATGTTTCAACTTTCAAGCAACATAGATATTGGGGTATTTAATTCTTGACAAAACCCTGTCTCTCCCAATATTAGACAAAAATATGCAGCAATAACAGGGAAAGAATACAAAAAGGTATTCCTAAATTTAGTGAACTATCATAAATATATTTTGAAGTTCCAAATAAAGAGGGGATCAAAACGAGAAGCTTTAGTGAAAGAGGTTCTGGATTATGCATTTTATAGTGTGAAGATCCAAGTCAAACAAGGTGTGTGTCTCTTTAAGAGAATACCACAACAATGTTATACTGATACAAATTATACGTTTAGTATACTTTATAGTTTATTCAACTATGTCAACAATTCATTAAGCGTATATAAATAGTAAATACTTAGAAGGCTTGGGTAGACAAAGGTGTCAACCAGGATTGTTGACATTATTCAATATCAGTACTAAAGTGATGTGGTCAAATCTTAGAAGCCAAAGTATTGTGTTAAAGCATTACATCCTTTCTCCAATCTATTTAGTTGCAACTTTTTTAACTTTCACGTGAACATGACATTGATCACGAATACTAATTTTCTATAAATAAATTGAAAAATTGAAAATTAACAATGAGATAAATTTTAAAATATTTTAAATGAGTAGACTATTTGAGTAATGCAAAAGGAAAAATTGTTGTGATTTTCTGAGTATCATTTACTTTTGACCTTTGTGTTATACAATTTGAGATCGACACATGTAAAACATTTTGATCCTTTACTATAATTCATTCACAAGAGTCCGAGATGGATAGGAAAGGGGATCTGTTTCAAGGTACTTACCCCCACATGGGCCAGATCACATGACTGCGTCCATGACAAATTAATGATACTCTTAATAGATATTGTAGTAAAAAGCAAGCAGGTAAAGTGGGCTTGTTCATAGAATAAATGAGTTGAGTTTTGCTCTGGTTGATACTGACATGCTTATTGGAGGTACTCTAAGAAATCATTTAGGAAAGCGTGATAACTTTAAGAAAACAACACTTAAACAGAGCTTGGTTTTCATTAGTATCCAAATAAAGATTGAGTTAATATCATGAACGGCTAGCCCCTTTTATTCTAAGTCATTTACACTCCCGAACAATTTTATTAAAAAGAAATGAGAAATATGTATACAAATACGTTGGAAGATCTCTATGCTCCAATTGTTGGTTAAATGGTAAAATTTGCCCATTCCTGATTTCTTCTCATAGAAAAGTACTCGATGTCATATATCATCAAAAAAAACAACGATAACTGGAGAAAATTCAACACAATATGTCACATTTTCAGAAAAAGACATCATCAATCAGGTCAGGAATAGCCAAATCGATCACTACAATTGTGGAAATAATGATAAGAACGGCGAAAAGTAATGCAAAACGTACCGGCACAAGTTTTGCCCTTGGTGAGTTTATAAATGAGGAGGGAAATGCCGATGGCGTGGACAGCCTCGGCGGCGATGAAGAGGTTGTCGTGGTCTTCGACGACGAGGCGGAGGAAAACAATGGCGGAGAAGGCAGCTGTAACAACCAGAAAAGCCTTCATCTTGGGCGGTTGCGCCTTCAGCCACGCCTTCGCGGCATTGATCGGCTTTTTCGCTCCCTTCATAGTGCTGCCCATTGTTTTTTCATAAAGTGAAAATGATGATGCTGATGATCACAATGTCACCGCCTTCCGTTACAGGGAGAAAGATTTGAAAATTAGGAGTAATTGAACGTTCATTATTAAATTCGCAAAAGTATATTTGTACACTTTCATTTACTGTTTTACACTTTTTATATACGGAGTATGAACGATGATAAAAACAAATATATACGGAGTATGAACGTAAGTAAAATATACACTTTCATTTACTGTTTTACACTTTTTATAAAGAACAATTTTATTCGTACATAAAATTTGTATTGTAAACACTTCCCAGTTTATACAAAATTTGTACATTAAAAGTCGATTCTGTTATTGAGAAGGCGTTCTGATCCCTGGAGCTTAGCTGAGTTTGGGAGGGTGAAAGGCGAGTATCTTTCTTTGCTTGAAAAAGAAAACCAGTTTTGGAGGCAAAGAGCCAAAGAATTCTGGTTTAGAGGGGGTGATTTAAACACTCGCTACTTTCATAATGCTGTTAAAAATAGAAGGAGAAGAAATAAATTGGAGAAACTAAAACTTGAAGGGGGTGGTTGGGAGGAGGATAGGGAGGAACTGGGTAAGTTAGTCAGTGAGTATTTTTCTAATTTATTCTCTTCATCCCAAGGAGATTGTGATCTTATCTTTGGCTGTGTGGAAAAGAGGGTAGAGGAATACCAAAACAGTGCACTACTACGCCCTATTACCAGCGAAGAGGTAAAAAATGCATTATTTGCCATGTACCCGGATAAATCCCCGGGCCCGGATGGGATGAGTCCAGGGTTTTTTCAGCATTTTTGGGACCTAGTCGGGCCGGATGTAGTAAGTTTCTGTAAGGCTACTTTTGAATCGGGTTGTCTTCCAGAGGGTGTTAATCACACACATATAGTTCTTATTCCCAAGAAAGACTGTCCAGAGGTTTTGGGTGACTGGAGGCCTATCTCATTGTGTAATGTTGTTTACAAGATCTATGCAAAGGTGCTCGCCAATCGTATGAAGGGTATCCTGCAGTATTGTATTTCAGAACAACAAAGTGCATTTATACCTGGGAGGTCCATTGTGGATAATATTCTGATTGCGTTTGAATCTCAGCATTACTTAAGGCGGAAGCGTCAAGGTAAGGTGGGTTATGCGGCGTTGAAATTAGACATGAGTAAGGCCTATGACAGAGTGGAATGGACTTTTCTGGAAGGTATGCTACGACATGTTGGATTTTCTGAGAGGTGGACTCGTCGAGTGATGGAATGTGTACAGACAGTTTCGTACTCAATTCCGTTTGATGATTTGGTGATCGGACCTATATTTCCGGCTAGAGGTCTGCGCCAAGGTGACCCATTATCACCCTATTTATTTATCCTGGTGGCGGAAGGTTTGAGTGCCCTTTTACGTAAACACGAAAGTTTTGGTCAGATTCACGGAGTAGCGGTGGCTAGAGGCGCGCCAAGGATTTCTCACCTCTTATTTGCTGATGACAGCTTGCTTTTCTTTCAGGCAAATCATAGTGAGGCGTCGATTATTAGAGATACTCTCCATGAATATGAATTGGCTTCAGGCCAGATTGTAAATTTCAATAAATCTAAGCTGTTTCTAAGTGCTAATGTGCAGGCAGGATGTCGTGAAGGGTTGGCAGAATTATTGGGTGTTGACTCAGCGGGGGGAGAGGAAAAATATTTAGGTCTGCCGGCTTTGGTTGGAAGAAGTAAAAAAGATATTTTAATCTTTTTAAGACAGAGAGTGGTTAACCGTTTGCAGAGTTGGAATAACAGATTTCTATCAAAGGCCGGAAGAGAGATTTTATTGAAAACGGTCATTCAAGCTATGCCAACATACGCAATGAATGTATTTCTCCTCCCTCAGGAGTTGTGCAAAGATATAGAGGTGCTTATGAATAGTTACTGGTGGCTGGGGAAGGCTGGCAAAGGTATACGTTGGAGGGACTGGGAATTCATGTGTAGACCTAAAAAGTTTGGGGGTATGGGGTTTCGGAGAATTCGGGCTTTCAATATTGCTATGCTAGCCAAGCAAGCGTGGAGGCTATTTACGGAGCCGACGTCACTAGTTGGACGAGTTTTCAGAGCTAGGTATTATCCGGATGGCAATTTTCTTGAAGCAAAATTGGGTTGTAACCCATCTTTTGTGTGGCGAAGCCTAGTTGAGGCGCAGGGGGTTATTCGAGAGGGATACCGGTGGCGAGTGGGGGATGGAAATTCAATTAAAGTCTGGAAAGATCCTTGGCTTCCAGATGAAGTAAATCCTGAAGTTTCTTCACCACCAATTGAGGGCCTGGAAAATACGGTGGTTAGTAATTTGATGTGCTGTCAAACTGCAGAATGGGATACAGATATCATTCGGGACTTGTTTAATCACAGAGACACAAAATTAATTCAAAGCATTTCAATTAGCCAGAGAAAGGTACCTGATAAACTGATCTGGAGGTGGGAGGATAGCGGCAAATTCTCCGTTCGGAGCTGCTACCGGAAGCTCATGGGCGAGGTCCAGGTTAATTCTTGGACGGGATGGACTGTGATGTGGAATTGGCAGCTTCCCCCTAAGATTAAATCTTTCTTCTGGCAGGTTTGTGTTGACTGTATTCCAACCACGAACAACCTTGTTTGTCGCAGGGTGAACTGCCAGGTGATCTGTGGTCTGTGTGGGTCGGGCGACGAGTCGCTGCTGCACTTGTTTGTCCGATGTCCGGTGGCGATTGAGTTCTGGGGAGCAGCGGGGTGGAGGAACTTCGATAAGATAGGTCGGTCAGCTGGCTCTTTTTTAGAATGGTTGGAGCGGGTTTTTCAGGTGGTAAAAAAAGAAGATTTACAAAGGCTGGCTTGGGGATGTTGGGGAATTTGGACTGAAAGAAATAGGAGAGTTTGGAACCATAGCAGGTTGATTTCATCTCAAATTGTTTCTCAAACTAAGAGCTTCGTTGATGGCTGGCAGGAGGCACAATTGAAGAGGGTGGATTTAGCTCCAATTCAGAGTTTGAGTTGCTTTTGGAAACGACCTGCAGTGGGTTTTGTTAGATTGAATGTGGATGCGGCTGTACGGGAGGAGAATTGTGGGTTTGGTTGGGTTCTCCGAAATGAATTTGGGGAATTTATTGCAGCGGGTGCAAAATCTAGGCCCGGAAATTTTTCTTCTTTGGAAGCTGAAGTACTGGGAATTCGTGAAGCTCTTAGCTGGTTGAAAGATCAGTCGTGGGAGCTTGTTGAAGTTGAATCTGATGCTCTACGTGCTATTATGGAAATTCGGGGAGGGTCAAATATTTCTACTACTGGAATATTGGCGGAAGATATTAGAGAGATGTGTTCGGGGTTTAATGAACTCCATTTTTCTCACATTAGGCGATCAGCGAACAGAGTCGCTCACGAATTGGCTAGAGCGGCTTGTTCTTTGTCTGATAGTCGTGTTTGGTGGTATAACCCACCTAATTTTATTACTCCTGTATTGAACTTTGATTTGATCAATAGCAATTAATTTACTTCCTTCCAAAAAAAAAAAAAAGTCGATTCTGTTTTTCGACTTATGAGGCTTAAAAGTCAACTTTTTAACCAAATGCATTAATAGCATAATTTACTAGGGATATTTCTGTATATTTACATTTAAACTCTTCACTATAAATATATCTGTCAGGGCTCCTTAGAGAGCATCTTGTTCCATTATTTCACATGGTATCAAGAGCCCTCTAAAAACCTAGATTTTTTTCGTTCGTCTCTCTCCTCTACGAACGTAGCCGCGCAGCATGTCTTCATCGACCATGACTTCTGCGGCCATATCGTCTTCTGCTACGATCTCTGCGGCAACTTCTTCCGTTGCTATCTTGTCTTCTTCCATGACCGACGCTCCCTTCTCCACTGGATCGCAGCCGGCCATCACTAGTTCCATAGAAACCGGAGTTTCCTTCTCCTCTCACATTGCGTCGCTAGGCCAGCATTCAGGGACCTATTCCTTGTTTCAGAATCTTCCTCCGGTATTCCCCTGGACAGCTTCTCATCCGGTGCTCGATCAGCCTCGGCCCGCCTCCTCTCTCGGCTGGGCTATTTGGTGGCACGACTTTTGTACGCTCCCCAGGGGTATCCTCTTCTGTCCCGCCCCTTCGGACTGATACGGTCAGCACCACTGACTCCACATTAAGAGCCCTAGCTCAAACCATCTCCCACGTGGCCACTAATGTCACCAACATTGTTACAACAAAGCTTCAAGCCGTGGAAGATTATACTACTTGGCGGACCCAATTTGAGTCATTCTTGGTCTCACAAGGTCATCTCGGTATGGTTGATGGTTCTATTCAGGTACCTTCTGCTTATTCCACAGACTTTCTTAACCGACAATTTCCCAATCCTGACTTCTTTACTTGGTTACGAATTGATCAAACGATTCGTTCTTGGCTATTTGCTACTTTGTCACGAGATGTTCTTATCGGTGTTCGGGATTTAAAGCACTCATCTGAAATTTGGGAACGGTTAGAATCTTACTTTATGTCTGCCAGTTTAGCCCGGTCTATGGAATTAAAGCGGTTATTAGGACAGATTAAAAAGAAACCTGATCAGTCTATGGATAGTTATTTGCGTGAGATTAAAGTTTTGGCTCATGATCTTAATAATATCAATTGTTCGGTTGCTCCACGAGATCTGCTAAAATCCATCATTATGGGTCTGGGTCCGGAATATGAATCTCTGTTCACAACGGTTTCATTATTTCCACAAAATTTTCCTTTTGAAACCTTGCGCATTCATCTCCTAGAACAAGAACAGAGAGTCCTTTATCTTCGGTCTCAGGAGACTTCCTTGCATCAAGCATTTGGTGCACACACTCAGCAGCCCGGGGCACCTCCTACTCAACAGCAGTTCGGCCAGCAGCAGGGAGGACTTCCGCATGGTCCTCAGGCACCTTATGGACAGCAGGGGCAGCAAGGGCAGCGCGGACGTGGTGGCAGAGGTCGCGGGGGACGCGGCTGGGGCGGCCGGGGACGTGGTCGCGGACAGCAACATCAGCAATATGGACAACAGGCTGTCTGGTACGTCCAACCTGGTCAACCGCAGCTGGTTGCCGCAGGAGCTGGCGGTGTTCCTCTTCCGGCTGGCTATAATCCGCGGACAGGGGGTGTGCAAGCTTCGGGTATTGTCATTCCTAATTCTTCTGTTTCAAATTTAAATATGTATACTTTACCTGTTTGTGCTACTAACTTGGTTTCTGTAGGCTCGTCATCAGATGGGGGTGTTCTTGGGTTTGTTCCCCATCTTGTTGTGTGTCAAATTTGTTTTTCTACAGGACATTCTGCCATTACCTGCTCTTCTCGTTTCACTCAGCCGTCTGCACCAGCTCTGTTGGCTACTCCCGGGGAATCTAACTCCGCTTTATGGTATCCTGATTCAGGAGCATCTGCTCATATGACTCCAATGGAAGGTATTTTACTTAATAAATCTACTTACAATGGCTTTAATTCTGTCAGTGTTGCTAATGGTGCCCATTTACCCATTTGTTATATTGGTGATGTTGCATTACCTTCGTCTGGTCGTCCTCTCACATTAAAATCTGTTTATCATGTGCCTCAGTTAAAATACAATTTAATTTCTATTAAACGATTATGTGCTGATAACAATTGTTCTGTCATTTTTGATAAAAACTCCTTTTTGATTAAGGACCGAGTCACGGGGGCGGTGCTTCTACGAGCTACCAGTAATGGACCACTTTATCCTCTTCATCTGCCAGCATCATCACCTTTAGTTTTAGCCTCTGTTTTAGCTTCTGGCCCTGTGTGGCACCGTAGACTAGGTCACTGTAGTGATACTATTTTACAGTTTCTTAAACGTCGTCAGTTTTTATGTAATCATACTCCTTTCACTCATGAGTGTGTAGCTTGTCGATTAGGAAAGTCTCAATGTTTGCTCTTTATGGATGCTAGTCATAATTGTTCTCTTCCTTTACAAATAATTCATTCTGATGTATGGCAATCTCCAGTCTGTTCTAATTTGGGTTTCAAGTATTATGTTTGTTTTATTGATGACTATTCACGCTTTACTTGGATTTATCCGATGTGCTACAAGAGTGAGGTTTTTATGCACTTTAAAAATTTTAAACTTTTGGTTGAAAATCTTTTTAATCAGAAAATTAAAATTTTTCAAAGTGATGGAGGGGGTGAATTTGTTAATAATAATATGCAGCAATTTTTTATGGATAATGGTATATATTTTCGAAAATCATGTCCTGACACACCCCAACAAAATGGGGTCGCTGAACGTAAACATCGTCATCTCCTAGAATTGACTCGAACTATGCTTCTTGAAGCCTTTGTACCGAGTCAATTTTGGGTTGATGCACTTTTCACTGCTGCATATATTATTAATAGACTACCCTCTCCTACATTAAATGGTATCTCTCCATATCAAAAATTATTTCATCGTGTCCCGGATTATTCATTCATGCGTGTGTTTGGTACTGCTTGTTACCCAAATTTTTCGGCTTCTTCTGCAAATAAATTATCTCCTAGATCGGTTCAGTGCGTTTTTCTTGGCTATGCATCTGGTTACAAGGGCTATCGTTGTTATGATCCTATCACTGGTCGCGTCTATATTAGCCGTCATGTTAGGTTCCATGAGAATACCTACCCTTTCCAAAACCTACCCAAAACCATTCCTCCTGTAAGTCATACTTCCATTTCGTTTCCCATGAATATCATTGCTTTACCACCTGCCCATACCACTACTTTACCACCTGCCCATATCACCACTCCATCTTCCTCCTATAGCACTCCACCTTATTCTCTTAGTCCTACTCCCTTCCAAAACAGTCCGTCTACCTCGGTCGTGCACTCCTCAGGTTCTACCAGCACCTCGTGCTCGGGGTCTGCCGCGGATAATAGCCCACCGTCCACTCCCAGCATCCCAGCTAATGTTAACACCGAACCCTACCCCACTGACCAGGCCGAGACCTCCCTCACCCCACCTGATTCCGTTGCACACCCTCCGGTCATTAATGTGCATCCCATGCAAACTCGTGCTAAGGCAGGCATTTTTAAACCAAAAACTATTTTTAATTTAAGTACACTTGTTAATCAGCCTGATCCGACTTGTTTTACCGAGGCCAATAAACATTTGAAATGGCGGGAAGCAATGGCTAGGGGTGTGCACCGGTCCAAAACCGGACCGGACCGGACCGGAACCGGTATGGACCGGAACCGGAATCCCAAAAAACCATGACCCAAAGACCGGACCTGTTCTATACCGGTCCAGACCGGTCCGGACCCGTTTTTTTCCGGTCCGGTCCGGTTTTGGACCTGAATGGACCGTTTAAGTTGAAGCCAGATACCACTTGCACAAACAACAAAGTAATTTACTAGTCCTTTTTATATCAAATAACAATACGTTAGTATCACACAATATCAATTCTCAAATTCTAATTTGAAGTATATGTAATTACTTGAAATATAAAAGAAAGACTGTCTAAAAAACTCCCACTTTATACGGAGTAGTATTTAGTAGAACTGCACACATAACTAAGATGCAAGAAAACGAAGCAATGACTGCTATGGCAGATTTGCTGCTACAAAAATATGCTTCACAATAAAAAGTAAATGCCACAAAAGTTTTACATCCAAAATTGTCCATGAAATGTGAAATGTGAAATATGAACTATATGTTAAATATTATTGTTAAATTCCAACTAATGCCCCAAGCCCCCAATCCTTCACGTACATCACTTCATATTCCAGATTTGGAGCTTGAATTCCTACAAAACACAAAAATTATACGGAGTATCAAAGTAAGATTGAAATTTTAAGAGTTGTAACCGAACACGCATATAGAGTATATTTATTTAATACTCTATATTACCTTTTTCAAGCATCCCGTATGTTTTTATTAGCAGGATTATCTAGGCATGTTTCTGAATGATTCTTCACAATTTTTGAAGCATTAATAGTACCATCAACAACAAAAGTTTTATCACAAAATTTACATTCAGCCATAAGTAATCCTCCTGCTAGATATTCAAGAAAATATGACCAGTATGGTGCTCTCCTTTTACTCTCCCTAACCAGATATTGGCGTCCCTCCACAAGCTTTTTCGACCTAAAGTTCTCCATCTGTAAATGTCATGGTATTTCACAGTAAATCAAATATGAAAATAGTGTTATAAACAAACCCATTAATACAGATGAAAAATGTCTTAAAACCTTTTGTTTTACAATTTACTCTTCATCAAAATCGATGCTACAGTAGCAGTAAACTTAACCATTGATATGTAGATTTTGAAATTTAAAGCAACGCATGGTAGCCCATGCCTAAGTCTTAATCATTCAGAGCAGGTTTCTTGCTCATCTAAGGTTTATAAATTAGGCTACGTCAAAACCCCAACCCTAAATTAAACCTTAAAAACGGAATTAATTATATAAGAGTATAACAATGAAAAATCCAATAAAACAAATAATAAATTGAACATGTTTGATAAAGGACCTGAGACTTGATTTTGAGGAAGAGGAGAGCAACGAACTGACGAAGAATACTATACGACAGATTGAGAAGAACGGCCGAAGTGCACACTTGAAACTTGAGAGTCGAGACATTATATTGAAACTTGAAACAGAATGAGTATATGAGGAGTCTCTGGTCTCCACCTCGGAAATATGAAAAGCCCATCTTACAAGTATATTTTTTTTTTGAATAATCTTACAAGTATATTTAGGGAGTGTTTGCAACTGCTTCTGCTTAAAAAAAAGCACTTTTGGAGAAGTAATGAAAAAGTGATTGGTAGTAAAAGTTGATAATGTTTGAGAAAAAAGTGATTTTGAAAAGTAAAAGTTGGTAGTGTTTGGTAAAATAAGTGCTTTTTGTGTAATAGAAAAGGGAAAAGCACTTTTCACACGCAAGCCGAGAAAAAGTAAAAATTGGTAGTGTTTGGTAAATAAGTGCTTTTTAAAGCCAAAAGCTGAGAAGTGCTTTTTTTTAAGCAGTTGCAAACACTCCCTTAGTCATTGTATGAAATCTATTGGGCTATGCCGCCCCAAACCCAAACGCATAAAATAATAGAAATAACCGGGTTACCGGTCTGGACCTATTTTTTTCCGGGTTTGACCCGGACCGGACCGGAACCCGGAATCTCAATTTTCAGTGGACCGAGGACCGGACCTGTATACACCGGACCGGTCCGGACCGGTCCATTCCGGTCCGGTTCAGGTCCAAAATGCGGTCTGGACGGGTTTATGCACACCCCTAGTGCCAATGGCAGATGAATTTAATGCACTCATAAATAACAACACTTGGGATTTGGTGCCCTTTGACAATTCTAAGAATATTGTTGGTTGTAAGTGGATTTATAAGACTAAATATCATTCTAATGGGTCAATTGAGCGGCATAAAGCTAGATTAGTTGCTCAGGGTTTTAATCAGCAGGCTGGTATTGATTTTTCTGAGACTTTTAGTCCTGTTATTAAACCCACCACTGTTCGTATTGTCCTTACTCTTGCAGTTTCCTTTGGTTGGGGTATCCGATAACTTGATGTTAAAAATGCATTCTTACATGGTTTTCTTACAGAAGAAGTCTATATGCGTCAACCCCGTGGTTTTATTCATCCTTAGTTTTCTAATCACATATGTCGCTTGCGCAAGGCTATTTATGGCCTTAAACAAGCACCACGGGCATGGTTTCACAAGTTTAGTAGCTTTCTTCTTCAGCATCATTTTTGTTGTAGTAAGTCTGATAATTCACTGTTCATTTATCGCCATCATAATAATATTATTTATTTATTGCTATATGTAGATGATATTATTATTACTGGTAACTCTGAGTCAACCATTACCCAGTTTATTTCTGTAATTTCTAATCATTTTGCTATGAAGGATCTGGGTCACTTACACTATTTCTTAGGCGTTGAGGCGACTAGGTCCCTCAAAGGTCTGTTTCTCTCTCAGCATAAATATGTTTCTGATCTTCTTACTCGTTTTCATCTTCATACTGTCAAACCCGTTCGCACACTGTTAGCATCTCACACCACTCTATCCTTATCTGATGGTGAGCTTCTCACAAATTCCACTGAGTATCGCAGCAGGGTAGGTGCATTACAATATTTAACTTTGACACGGCCGGATATTATGTATGCTGTACACCTAGTTTCTCAATTTATGCATGCTCCTAGAACTACTCATCTCTTTGCCGTCAAAAGAATTTTCAGGTATCTACAGGGTACTCGTGATCATGGACTGTGGCTTCAGCGGTCTGATAAACCGACGTGCGTGCTGGCTTACTTCGATGCCGATTGGGCTGGTTGTCCGGACAGTTCTCGATCAACCATAGGTTTTGCAGTTTTTTTGGGGCCCAATCTGATTTCCTGGAAGTCCAAAAAGCAGCCTACTGTGTCCAGATCTTCTACAGAAGCTGAGTACCGTGCCATTGCATATACAGTACAGGACACTTTGCATATTCGATCGGTTCTATTTGAGCTCGGGTTTCCCATTACCGAACCAGTTCATTTATTGTGCGATAATGTTTCTGCCTCCTACTTAACTTCTAATCCGGTTCAGCATGCTCGAAGTAAACACATACAGATTGACTATCATTTTGTTCGTGAACGTGTTGCTCATGGAGATCTGCTCGTTCAACATGTTCCCACTCATTTACAATTGACAAATATTTTTACTAAGAGTCTCCCTAGTCAGTGTTTTCATTTTTTAAAGGACAACATGCGCGTTGTTTCTCCCGCACAGATTGATGAGGTGTAATAGCATAATTAACTAGGGATATTTCTGTATATTTACATTTAAACTCTTCACTATAAATATATCTGTCAGGGCTCCTTAGAGAGCATCCTGTTCCATTATTTCACATGCATAACTTTAGATTTTGTGCGTTGAATTGTGTAATAATAATACCAAATAGTAAGGTTGAAGTTACCGTTCTGACTGTATTGGTTGAAATTACTGTAGATGACCATTTTATCTATTTTCATACTACGTATATTTTTTATTTATTTTATAAGTAAAATATATTTTAAATAGTTTTTTTCATAAATCAGCAGAATCAGTCAATACAACCATTTCACCCAGAACTTCATAAATTTCAGCAGAATCAACCTATGCGGTCGATTTCAGTGTTACCAAACGGACTCTAAATGTTGGGATAATTGCCCCAGTAACGGATCGGCCCAAATACCCCGTGAAGGAGTGATGCCATGAACCGCCAAGGTCCGCGTCCCGCTTGGCCCAACCCGAACAGCATGCTCCGAGCAGCCTCTCTTCCTTGTCTTATGTTTGCTAGAGTTCATGGGCCCCTCAACCGGACGCTCGGGATGGTTGGTGGGAAAGGAAGAATTTAGACGGGAAATACATTTGATGCACTAAATACACACGATTTAGTGGTTGGGGGATTAGCCATTCATAATCTTCCACATCATCACTATCACCTACTCCATGGTAGCATTTATTTTATTGTTAGGAGTTGACAACTTGTAGTAATTAGCTTTAGCTTCTAATCTTCTGTACTCACAGCTTAGATTAGATGCGCGACAACAGCCTCAGTACGGTGTACTGTTATTATTCTTGAGTGCTAATAAGAACTCGGCCCACTTAATGTCTCTCTCTTCATTTACTAAAGTATGTGTGCCTTTACACTCACATAACTCACTAAGGCTCGTTTGCAAGTGATTGTGCTTAAATAAAAGCACTTTTTGGGAAAAAGTTATTAGTAGTAAAAATTGGTAGTGTTTGGTAAAATAAGTGTTTTTTGTGTAACAGAAAAAATAAAAAGTAGATTCTACACGAAAACCGAGAAAGTAAAAGTTGGTATTGTTTGGTAAAATAAGTGCTTTTTTCTTTAAAAAAAGTCAAAAGCACTTAAATTAATTGTTTGCAAACAAAGCCTAAAATATCCATAGAAGCCCAAGGGAACGTGTTGGACCCTTGGAGTTGGAGGAATAAACCTCAACACTAAGCAATTTATACAAAATCTGTGTATTAATTGGGACAATTCAGTATTACATGCAATCCAGCATTGTTTTTTTTCTACATGCAATCCAGCATTGTTCATATATTCATCAAACACAATATTTTTAATTATATTCTTACTTTTATTATTTATATACGTGAATTTTTTGC
This sequence comes from Cuscuta epithymum, assembly GCA_945859915.1. Lineage (NCBI taxonomy): Eukaryota > Viridiplantae > Streptophyta > Magnoliopsida > Solanales > Convolvulaceae > Cuscuta > Cuscuta epithymum. Next base: position 5,373,080 of record CAMAPF010001001.1, on the reverse strand, counting down.
TAACTTTTTTGCGAATACTTATGATTTAAGAAGTCAAACATTCTCAAGTATAAAAATTGGAGTTTAATTTTTTGTTGTTTCTTAAGACCTGTTTTTGGAAGAAAAAAACCTGAAAAGGTGTAAAACCAATATATATATATATATATATATATATATAAGAGGAACTATTTAAGAGCATACAATGCGCCACATAATCCTGTCATGTCATTATATATAACAATTAATTAATTATTTTTATACCTTTTGTTTTTATTAGATTCTATTTTTGATTACATATTGATATGGAAACAAAAATCCTTAGAAATCCACCTTAATTAATTTGGTAAGCTTTAAATAAGTAAAATATTTTTTGGTTATCAAAGTGAAATTCTAATAACGTTTATCGATATGGAAACTAATTTACATAAGTTTACTAAATCGAATTAAATAGAAACAAATATGCAAATTAGTTTAGTTAATAATTTGACACCTATTAATAAATTAGTAAGCTTCAAATAAATAAATAATTAGAAATGAAACTAAAAATTATAACCAACATAAAGTATATATATATATATATATATATATATATATATATATATATATATATATATATATATATATATATATATATTCACAAGTAAATATATTTGCCCCACTAATTTTGGTGGTTTTGCCTTCCGGGTTAAAAAAGAAAAAAGAAAAAAAAAAGTAAATACGTTTAGCCTAGCCAAATAAGTAAATATTTTTTGTTGTATCTTTATGTTACAACTAAAATTTAAATATGCCTTCACTTTTGAAATAGATTCCTAATCCAAATTAGAAAATCTTGATATGTTTACAAATTCATACTTTTATTTTAATAGAATGTTTTTAATTGGATTGATTTCAGTTTCAGATTAAATCAGATTAGATCAAACTTTAATAATCATAATAATTATAGTAATAAGTCACGTAAAAAACAGACATCTACTAGACCATATTAATTCATACCAAATCAAACCCGAAATTTTAATTCAAATAAAAATGTCCTTATTAATGAGTAAAATGTAAGATCTAACAATTAAGAAATAGAGAATTTTTTTAATATTGGGTTCATTACAATTATGTTTACTGCTCATGTAGAAGACCAATTTAACTTTTTTTTCATATTTTTTTTTTGTTTCATAGATGGAATATATTTCACATATATTTTTTATGATTCAGGAGAATTCCACCTATTTAACCAGAATTCAATCAATTTCAACAAAATAAGTTAATTCTATTTATTTTAGTATTATCAAACAGACTCTATATTAGACAAAGTTTTTTTTCTTTTAAATCACATTATATGTGATCTGAAAGAAATTAAATTTCAAATTAGCTAAATTACATACTGCCCGTGCATCGCACGGGCTTGATAGCTAGTTATTATAATCATGAGATCTTAATTTTGACATTATCTACTTGAGAAAAAGTTACGAAGTATAAATTTTACTATGTAGTGCGGAGTATAAAATTATAGTACAAATTTTACTATGTAGTGCGGAGTATAAAATTATAGTACAAATACAAAACTTTAAAGAAAAAGAAAGAGCTTAAAGAAAACAGGGGTTTCCTTCTTCCAGCAGCCGGATGAATTGAGGAATCAAATCAGACTTTAGCACTTTAGCTATGCACCACTTTACCACTCTCTTAGCTAAGCACCAATTTACCACTCTTAAAGCAAATGCTGAAATGATCAAAACAAATTTTTATACGTAGTACATTTTTTTATGGGTTAGACAACTCTTGAGTTGAAATGATCAAAACAGATTTTTAGCCCTTGTTGCAAAATCATTCATATACTCCATATATTCTTCATCAAAGCTTTAATAAGTAAGAAGTATAGAGTATTTAACAATACAAACAAAGACAGAGTTTAGGATTATGGAAATGGATGAATTCAAAGAAAGAAAGAAAGAAATTACACATTCATGATTTTGCAATACAAAGGGAAAAGAAGAGAGGAGAGTGGATCATTCGTCTTCTTCATAAACCTCTCCTTCATGCTCAATATCCTCTTCATCATCCGCTGTGGCATCTTGGTACTGCTGATACTCCGCCACCAAATCATTCATATTGCTCTCCGCCTCCGTGAACTCCATCTCGTCCATCCCTTCCCCGGTGTACCAATGCAAGAACGCCTTCCGTCTAAACATCGCCGTGAACTGCTCGCTCACCCTCCTGAACATCTCCTGGATTGACGTCGAGTTCCCCACGAACGTAGACGCCATCCTCAGCCCCGTCGGCGCTATGTCACACACGCTTGACTTCACATTGTTCGGAATCCACTCCACGAAGTATGATGAGTTCTTGTTCTGCACGTTTATCATCTGCTCGTCCACCTCCTTTGTGCTCATCTTGCCCCTGAACATGGCAGAGGCCGTCAGGTAGCGGCCGTGTCGTGGATCTGCGGCGCACATCATGTTCTTCGAATCCCACATCTGCTGTGTCAGCTCCGGGACTGTGAGGGATATGTATTGCTGTGAGCCACGTGATGTCAGCGGCGCGAAGCCCACCATGAAGAAGTGGAGGCGCGGGAAGGGGATCAGGTTCACAGCCAGTTTCCGGAGGTCCGAGTTCAGCTGCCCGGGGAATCTCAAGCAGCAGGTGACTCCACTCATGGTTGCAGATATCAGATGATTGAGGTCACCAACTAGAAAGAAAAAAAAAACATCACTTTTTTCTTCTTCTCTTTATTTTTTGTTTGTTTACTAAGTTTATGATATTTTACTTTAAACTAAAACAGTTTATGATATTTCAACCAATATAGCCTCTATTAATGAAAATAGCCTTTCCGATTAGAACAGAGTATGCAAAATGTTGAACAGTAAATTAAGTCCAGTTGTCACTTGTCAATAACCAAATCGAGTTCAAAAGAAAATAGAGAAACCAATTGAGTAATGATGTATCGTCAATGGATTAAGTCATTAAACCGGTTATTACTACATTCTTCATTATTCCTTTACAAAAGGTTTAACATCTGATTTAGTCCTACTTTAAACTATCTCTTCAATTTAATTTAATTTTGAGCTGAGTTTAGTCGTGTACTGTGAGTCTGTGATTGATAAAGACACTGGGAATCTGTGATGCAGAGAGTAGTAAATAGCTAAGGGAGAAAAACGATCATCAGCTATTTACTGAAGTATACTCACAGCTTGGGGTGCTAAGCTTCAGAGTCCTGAAACAAATATCATAGAGTGCTTCATTGTCAAGAACCATGCATTCATCAGCATTTTCCACGAGCTGATGAACTGAGAGTGTAGCATTGTATGGTTCCACAACTGTGTCAGAGACCTTTGGTGAGGGGAAAACAGAGAAGGTGAGCATCATTCTGTCTGGATACTCCTCCCTTATCTTTGAGATCAAAAGAGTACCCATTCCAGATCCAGTACCTCCTCCAAGTGAGTGACAAACCTGAAACCCTGCCCAGACAACAAATAATAATCAAATACTTGAGTGGTCAAAAATCCAAAATTATATCATCACAAAATATAAAACATTGATATAGATAAGCACTGTTTATTTCAGACGTATGCGTAGAAGCAGGGTGGTTTTCTTACTTTGTTAACACCAGAAGAAAAGAAATCAAAGTATCAGAACTGGAATAGTAGCATAACAAAAGTGTAGTTAACGTATACATATATGCATAATAATCGAATAATAGTGAAGGATTGTCCAAAAAACTACAGATCAACAGGAGAAATACTTAAGAATAATCAGCTGCTGAGATCTGTCCTATTTAAGCTAATTTTAAAATCGTAAAGCTCATCAAGCTATGTTTCTAGGATTGGGACCCTCTGCCGCACGGCAGAGTGCCTTGCGCGCAGAGGACCGTCGGATGGGGGAAGAGCGGCCTCGAGATCTGCGCTTCAACATCTCCGACCGTCCATCTTTTGATCGGATGGTTCCCGAGGGCCTGGCACCGTGCCTTACTTTGAAGTATGGCAGAGGTTCCGGATCCATGTTTCTAACAAAGCCATGAAGCCATTTCTATTTAATGTTAGTAAACTATAGCAAGTGCTAAACCGAACACGTACTCTGGTTTATCGTTAATACTCCGTATAAATCAATCATAAGATTCATAACTGTGTAAAGATTGGAGAGTTTATTCAAATCAGGAATGCGTGAATCAGATATGATCGTTATTACGAATGAAATTAAAAAATCACTGAGGAAGGAGTAGGAAATAACCTTGCAAGCAATCACAGTTCTCGGCCTCCTTTCGAACAACATCTAGAACAGAGTCGATCAACTCAGCGCCTTCGGTGTAATGGCCTTTGGCCCAATTGTTTCCGGCGCCAGACTGTCCAAAGACGAAGTTATCCGGCCTGAAGATCTGGCCGTAAGGACCTGATCTGATACTGTCCATTGTACCAGGCTCGAGATCCATGAGGACAGCGCGGGGAACATAGCGACCACCGGAAGCCTCGTTGAAGTAGACATTAATGCGTTCGAGTTGGAGATCAGCGGCACCGTCGCCGGCTTCTCCGCCCTTGAAACGGCCGGTAGGATCAACGCCGTGTTCGTCGCAGATGACTTCCCAGAACTTGGAGCCGATTTGATTGCCGCACTGACCTCCCTGAATGTGCAAGATCTCCCTCATGATGATTGACGGATTGTGTCAGGATTTTGGATCGGAGATGGAAATGGGTATTTGAGCGGTTCAAAGGGAGTGGGGATAGAGCGCGAACATATTATGGGAGACGTGACAGTGCAAAACGGACAATGTAACCGCTGGAAGGCAGGAGTAGGTGATTGTCGCTGGTGGGCCCGCATTCATTCATCAATTAATTTGGTGATACTATTTACTTTGTACCATGTAGAAAATGACACAACCACGTTACCACATACATTTAAGTTTTTTTTAATCCTTTTTAATCCAGGTGTTGGTGCTTGCGTTCCAGTAGTCCTGGCGTCTATTGACTACCCTCCAAAGGCTGTTGACAAGTAAATCCTGATTTGATCACAGTCAGTCTTATTGATATTGGTAGTACAGGATGAATCCAGCAGGATTTTTCGAACAAAAATATGAACGGTTGGTCATCAGTGCAGAGGAGATCAGTTTGGTCATGCTGGAGGAGGAGGCCAGTTACGAACAAGGCAATTGCATGGTCCTTTGTTTGGCACGGTTGAAAAAGCGGTGAAATTCAAGATGTTAAGGGATGTTTTAGGCTCAATATGGAGACCTCTTATGGGAGTTTTGATCAATGAAATAGGCGACATGAGGTGTTTATTCTTTTTTCCCTTCATAAACTGACTTATGATTTGTTTTTGAATACAGTTCGTGGTTGTATGATCGGAATCTTATGATCTGCCTTAGAAAGTTCCTTAACATTTTACGGAACATTGGATTCAAGTGCATAATTTGCCAATATGGTATCTTATTTTGAAGGTGGCACAAACTATTAGTAATTTTATATGCAAGTTTATCATGCTTGATTAAAATTAATTTAAGAGGCGCTAGAGGGCCTATTTACGAATTCTGGTTGGTCTAGATATAGGGAGACCTATGTTGAAGAATTTGAAAATGTAAAAAGCAAACGAGAATTGTTTTTAGCTAGATTCCAGGAATGAAAAACAACTCAATTTTTGTTTTGCGTATGGTATTATTGGCCATGCAAATAGGTTCTTCCTTTGGTACTGGGACAACCGAATACTGGACAAGCCAAGAAGTTCGTGTCGTGGGTGAGAGAAAAGAGTGGCCGAAGTAATGAAGGAAGGACAACAAATGGCTAGTTTTGAAGCAAGAAAATAAGCAAGGGTTAATTATAATGGTTCAGTTGGAAGGGAACTCATTGGTAAATAAACGGTGGAAGTTCAATTTAGGGCTCATGTTGGTGAGTTTAGTGACATTGGACAATCAAAAGAAGGAGTACATGTGGTGGAACAAAAGCGTCGAAGAGTTTAGTGTCAAAAAAGGGGGGTCTCACGAGGATGCATCTGGAAAATAATAGTGAGAATGTTGGGATTGGGGTGAGCTTTGAATGAAAGGCACTCCAAGAAAGAAGCAGACTTATAGCTTTTTCCGATACTTTTATTTTCTTCATTTTGATTTTCACTCACAGACTATGTCGGTATTCGGTTTTTTACTTTATTTTTTATCAATTTAATTATGATTCTATGGGATATTTTGTTTTGATTGTTTACTAGCATCGGGTGACTATTTTTCTCAGAGATAGATAACTCTTCTTGTTTTATAATTCATTTTAGTGATTATGAGTTATGAGAAGTAATTATACGTCTAATCGTTAGATTGTTGACCAAATCAGGCGTGAGATATCAATATCATATATTCATATAAGCCTTTCTTCCTAAAAAACATTCTCTAATATCTCTAGCTAGTAGTAAAATTAAAATCATGTTGGATTCGTCATGTACTACCAGTACTAACGAGGCTGACTGTGGTCAGATCCGGATTTACCTGTCTACAGGCTTTGGAGGGTAATCAATAGACTCCAGGATTAGGGGAGCGCAAACACCGACACCAACGAGGCTGGATTCTCTGCAGGGATGGGCTGAGGTGATCATATTAGCCTGTCTACCAGCAGTACCAACAACACCACCTATAGATACGAATTAGATATCATATATTCATATAAGCCTTTCTTCCAAAAAAAACATTCTCTAATATATCTACCATTCCTTCGCCATCGCATGACCACTCGCAGCTTCTCTCATGTCGCGTTGCTTCATGCCGAGCTTGCCAAACAAGAGGGCCTTCGTAGAAAAACCCTCAGGCTGCTACGTCAAACCTACATTGTGCATAAACCGCCACACTCAGAAACACCCTGCAAAACCTAGACGAAGCTAGAGAAACGTCCACCCAAAGATAAACAGAAAAGAATATACAGTAGAGATACTAGAGAACTTATGAACAAAAAAAGAACTAGGTTAAAAAAATAATGAAAAATATACTATCTATATTATTAGAATAGAAGTAATGAATAAAAATATGGTTTTTTATGTTTTAGGGCCAGCCCACATCATGATTCAGGTGCACCCAGCCCAATGGGATAGGACCCCTAAATATTAAAGGGCCGAAGAAGTAATATTAGTAGGCCCATAGCAGTATTAGCCTACTACAAAGTATTAGGCAACCCAATAGCGCATATGCAAGAAAGAAGACTCGCCTCTGGCTTTGCCTCTGCAATCGACAAAGCCACAAAGGGACAACGGACGCCGCCATCCCGCCACCGCGCCAAGCCTGCGCGCCGCCACTCCTCCAGTCCGCTCACTCCGCTGAATCGCTCGGCTCTCGCACTCCTCGCAACGCTTTCTGAAGTGGTAAGGTTTTCTGACTTTTCTTTTAAATTATCAATTACGTTGTATTAAATCTTAATCCTTAGGGTATTCTGACTTTTCTATTAATTTCTTATGCATTGTTACTCTTCTTGATTATTATGTGATTGAATTGCTTATTTTAGTTATTTATCAAGCATCAGCAATTTATTATCGAATTTAACAAATTAGGATGTTATTTGTTTAACTAAGTAATTAAACTAGTTATATTTAACAAATTGGTATAAGTATGTTATTAGGTTCGTTTGCACTATAATACATTATTAGTTTATAATTATTTTTGGGGATTATAATTTAGTCATTAATTCAAAATTTGAAGTAACTTTTAATTTAAATTTTGTAAACACGATATGAGAAACTTAAAAAGAAAAAAAAAACTAGATATTGAAAGTTTGGATACTTTGCATCTATATTTGCTCAAATAATGTCTCTTTTTAAATGAAATGTATTCTATTAATGAATACTTTTTTTACTATTATGTTCATTAATCATTAGTAACTTGCATTTTAACATAAATTATCAAGAATTTATTGCTATTATCATCTTTATTTATGCTTTTTTTAACTTGTTCTTGAAAGGGAGACCCAGTTTTTTTTATGTTACACAGCGTCTCCATTTTCTCGGGACCAACCCCGTATATCCAATGCCCAAAAAAGTCGGCACCTTTGTGGTGTATCCCACCATTTCCGGAACATTTGAACTCGTATCTTGACACGCAATTATCATTCCCAGGTTTAGCTTGTCCGTATTTCAAAGTCATAACAGCTGGATCAGGATGCCTCACAGAGCTAGGCCTATGACGGGGCTTCTCCTATTCGTTGGACTAAATGCTGCTTTGGTCACTACGATAGAGCCTGTGTATGATTTTGTATGCTTCCTCCCATACTGGGAACGAAGAGTATGGTTCTATTTCATCCTCTCTATAATTCTATTTCATCCTCTCTTTTACAATAAGCAGTTCTTAAGGCAATAAGGCAGATCGCTTTTACAGTTCTTATTTCATCCTCAGCCATAATCTGTTCTCACAATATGAATAATTTCAAATGGAATTCTACTAAACGAAGTGCCAATGTATCCGTCTGTTAACATCAATTAACATGCATACTACTATGATACTATTCAAAATCCAAATTTGTTTTTATGTTTCCTACTAGGAGTACATCTTATTGTTTATAAAAAACAATACTGGATACAAAACGTGGAATAATACACACAAATTGTGCACTTTGCTAATAATCTCTCTTTTGACCTCAGAGAGAATATCGACTCAAGCAACGTGAAGCTGCTGCTTCAGGGAAAGCTTTTGGATCAGCCTAACAATTACAACAAGGCTTGGTTTTGCCAAAAGGTTCTCTGCTTCAATAATCACCATCCTCACGATACTGTCATTTAGGTTATTCATAGAGTGTGCTTCACCGAAACAGGAGGAACGATGAGAAAATATTGACCAAAGAAACTCTTGAAAACACAAATACATAAGATTGAGGGACACCTTCTTCTTGACTGGATAGACAAAGCAACCTACATATTGGATCTTTGTTGCGGATTTATTAAGTACAGTATCTATATGAAATCTGGACAATTGGTGGAGTAACTCCAGAGAAGTTTGGATCCAACCTCACAAGTTATATGGGTTTTCTATTAAAAGACAGTACTCATCATAGGAAAGAACACCATGAGGAGAGTTATTTTCCTATGCTCAGTTTTACATAGGAAAATGCAAACGAAATTGAAATACAAATTTATAATTTTACCTTTTTAACAGATGTTTAGATTTATTAATATTTACTCTCACCAATTTTTTTATCCTACTTTGACATGGACACAGTGAGATTGTATGATGAAATTAGGGCACGAGTATTACTAAAAAGTAACTCATGGACAAAGTGAGATTGTATAATGAGGTTAGGGCACGAGTATATTACATTATTACTAGGAAATTTCTACCGTGCCTCTAATAATTTTTAGGGTACGGTACATTGACCTGCCTGGATCGATAAGAGTGCTCCACGTGGATATTTTAAGCACTACGCAGAAATATAATTACAAAACATCTAATTTGAGATTTAAATTATTTGCACTGAGGTCCTGATTAGGGATTACCTCCTCATTTTTCGATGATGAAACATCGAACAGAGGAGATCAGATTAACCAACTTTGATTTTCATGAATCATCTCAATTTTTTCATTTTTCTCAATTGCTCTATTCATATATCCCGTTTAGTTTATATCCGAATTAGGTTTTCGGATTGTGTTTTGGAGCTCTGTATATTAGTCTGTGACTCTTTTGACCATTCCTGTGAATTAGATATTGGTAAATTATTTATTAAAAGAGAGTTTTGAAGCTCCCCAATTGTGGGCTATTTTGTTGATCAACATGATTGATCAAATAAAGACCAATGATAAAGATATAATTTGTAGATGTAAAAAAAAATTAAAGGATGTAAAACGTTGGTTGAAGATAGAGAAAAACTCAAACAATTAATGCTGAGTTCATCCGCTAAAATGTCTTCGCCTAAACCTAAGTCGAGTGCCGCTTCATAAGAAAATACTTGTGCTTTCTTCTTCTAGACAGCATAGCCGGTGCACCGTCAAAAAACCGAGATTCAAGATAAAGGACTCAAATGCAATTAAATTAACCGTCATATTATTTATTTGTTGTATTTTTATTGCGGAGTATAAATCTAATTAGATACACACATGTGGCATTTCTATTGAGCCACTTAACCAAAGGTATGGTACACTTCCGAACAATGGAGGTACCGTAGAAAGACCCTTATTACTAAAAAGTAACTCGTGGACAAAAAGTAATCTTTTTTAGTTTCTAAAAATGGAACTATATTTGTCCTCAATCCGGAGAAAATCTTAATGTGTTTTACTAAATTACTCTCAATATGTAGTGACATATATCAGTGATCTGACCATCCCTCGACGCTTTAGTGACCAATTGCTTGTGATCACTGTTGGTCTCAATGATCACTGTCACGAATCTCCCCGAGTTCAGCAGAATGTCATGGCATCGCAGGCAAGTAAGCCGCGGCATGGCAGGCTAATACGCCGTGGCATAGTCGTGACTAGGGACAATAAGTCCGTGACATCACCCACCGGCCACCGTTAGACAGTGACTGCTGCTGAACAGTGTTCACCATCAAACAATCGGACAGTGATCACTATCGGACGGATCATAAGTCAGTGATCACCATTGGATGGACCATCGGAATTCGGACAGTGACCTCTGCCAGCTGCTCCAGCCTCCTCAGCCCCATATCACTCACCCTAGCCCCTCCACCCATCAATGCCCCTCCCATAGATGCAGCTCAGCAGCTCAGCAGCTCAGCCCATCCCTGCACCCTCCCCTATGATTGTCTCTGCCCCTCCCGTTGTAGATAACATCCAATTCCAAAACCCTAGCCTCACAGCAATTGGCACTACCCCATACCCCATGAGGCCATGAGTCCCCATCACTGCCCCATCCTACATCATGGATTAGTATCGTAGTCATTGGAGGGGATGGTAGCGGCGGCAAATGATGAAGAAACAGAAAAATAAGATCAAAGAAGTTGTGGGTCGTAGAGGTGTGGGTGACGCAGATGTGGGGGGGGGGACACGGAGGTTCGAATGGCGGAAACGACACGGGTAGCGCGGTGGCAAAGGTGCCGATGGTGTGGTGGACAATGTTAAAGGGAAGAAGAATGGGAGCGTGAAAGGATGATGGGGGTTTGTAAGTTGGAGTGTTTTGGATTTATTTATGTAAGGGTGCTTCAGTTTATAGGAGTTCTTAAAAAAATATTACTAAAATAAAATTTATTTACACAAAAATGACTAATTGTTACTACGTGTAGTGTCATGGTAACTTAAGTTTGAAAATTGAACATAAGTACTATGATATCAATCTTTATTTTAGTCATAAATATGACTATTTTCAGTTTATATAATTAGTTTTTGTATGATTGCATTTATCTAAAAAGAGAGATATGAATCAATCACATAAAATATTTCCTCAAAAGGAATATGAAGAAAAAATGTGTCATTTTTTAGTGGGAAAGAAATGATCAAAAAAATTTATTGAAGGAAATGTGAGGATAATTTGGACATTTTAAGGTTTATGTGGTTTCTAATAAACCACACCAATGTTACCAAGTTTGGTATATATGAAACAAAGTTGTAGTGGAACAGATAAAAAAAAATAAAGATAGAGAAAATTTTAGGGGAATGTAGGGAATGCTTTCATTTTTTGGAACTACCGCTATACAGGTAAATACTTTAAATGCTAACTTTTTATAGGCTAGTTTTTACAAGTAACTACTCACATTTTCATTTTTAATAGTAATGAGCCTATAATTGGTCTAATAATATAGGCCAGTATAAAATAGTAACAATATATATATAATCATATTTATAAATCATTGTTTTTACACTCTTTTTTTGTTTGTTGTTTATATCAAAAGAAAAGAGGCAAATAAGCTCACGTACTAACAAAAAAAAGTCAAATAAGCCCTTATATAGGAGGGTCTCTTCGGCCGTCGTCATTTGGGAAATTTTTTTGAGCCTCTTATTCATTAAGTCTAGTTTACTCATACCAAATTTCAGCTAAAACTTCAATCGAAAAGGCATTCAAATGAATTCTTGAAGATAACTGCACAGTTAAAAATGCAATTATCTTCAAGAATTCATTTGAATGCCTTCCCGGTTGAATTGTTAGCTGAAATTTGGTATGAGTAAACTAGACTTAATGAATAAGATGCTCAAAAAATTTTATCAAAAAATCCCCCTGGGAACTTTTCCAAATGGCGATGGCCAGACAGAACCTCCTATATAAAGGCTTATTTGATCTTTTTTTGTTAGTACGTGGGCTTATTTGCCCCTTTTCCCTTATATCAATTACAGAGTAATATACTACGTATTTATTTTGTATAAATGTGTGGTAATTAATGAATTAAGTAAAATTGGATAATAAATTTGGTTTCTAAGATATAAAATCAAAGTCATGGTGAAAAAAAGACTACTTGAAATGTTTTTTTTGTTTTTAATTTTTCAAATCAAATACGGAGTAGTCGGATCAAAAAACTATTTAGCAAACACTAAAAATAACGATTTGACACAGCCAACATTCAAAGTCAATTCAAAAAAACTAGTATTCCGTTTACCAAAAACCTTCATAATAGAATTATTCATTTGATTCTTTGCTTGCACTATACTATATATTATGACATTGATATTTTTAAATTTGGCTCCAACAAAGGTAGAATTTCTAACTCTAAGAGTATATCGCCATAAAGTCATAAACTCATTTCTATCAATAATCGCACTAAATCTGGTATGAAACAATCTTGAGACGGACCGAAAAGGAAAAATGAGTGTATTTTAACGACAAAGAGGGAATAGTATTTAAAATCTCATGCGTAGTAATATAATGGAAGCATTATTGTTTTAGTATGAAAGTGGCATAATATAATATTCCGATCAAGAAGGGAATATTTTAAACCATTTTGGGACGAAAAGTAATGGTTGTTCACAATGAAAATATTCCGTCTACGTTTCGTTTTTAATAAATTTCCATAATGTTTAGCTCAAAATAGATAAGTATTGGTTTTCAAATCTCAAGATATTCATTTTTATTATTTTCAATATTATAAAAAACCGGTGAATGAATAGATTATAAACTGTAAATATATGAATGTTAACTTACATGGGTTGTTGGGTTGAAAGGTGGTTATAACGGCCAAAACTGAGAATGACCAAAGAATCCCGCGACGGAAATTAATCCAAAAGATCGTTGGTTTACAAGAGAAAATTTCCACTACACATTGAAGACCAAAGCTTAGCCGTTCATTTGTCCTTGGAAACCTATATTTATGTTCATTATAAACGCATCTTAGCATTTCCCACTCATATCACTCCCCTCCATTCTTCTTCCAATATCATCATCATCACATAGAAGCTGCGAAAACACACACTCATGGCTTTGATCGTCGAGAAAACGACCTCTGGCCGGGAATATAAGGTCAAGGACATGTCTCAGGCGGATTTTGGCCGCCTAGAAATTGACCTCGCTGAGGTGGAAATGCCTGGGCTCATGGCTTGCCGCGCCGAGTTCGGACCCTCCCTGCCATTCAAGGGCGCCAAGATCACCGGCAGCTTGCATATGACAATTCAAACCGCTGTTCTGATTGAGACCCTCACAGCCTTGGGCGCGGAGGTGAGATGGTGCTCCTGCAACATCTTCTCTACCCAGGACCACGCTGCAGCGGCGATTGCCCGTGACAGCGCGTCTGTGTTCGCCTGGAAGGGCGAGACTCTCCAGGAATACTGGTGGTGCACGGAGAGGTCGCTCGATTGGGGTCCAGATGGTGGTCCTGATCTCATCGTTGACGATGGCGGTGATGCCACGCTTTTGATCCACGAGGGGGTTAAGGCTGAGGAGGAGTACGCCAGCAAGGGGGTCCTTCCAGATCCTAATTCAACCGACAATCCTGAGTTTCAGATTGTGCTGACCATCATTAGGGACGGGCTATCGGCTAATCCACTGAAGTACACAAAGATGAAGGAAAGGCTTGTTGGGGTTTCAGAGGAGACGACCACTGGTGTCAAGAGGCTCTACCAGATGCAGGCAAATGGAACACTTCTTTTCCCTGCTATCAATGTCAATGACTCTGTCACAAAGAGCAAGGTATAATAAATTTACTTATAGTAATAATATTTTCTGTTATCAATTTTGACACTCCCTCTTTATCATAAGTTTAACTAGACTATTTCTTGTTTGGAATCTGAATACGAATATGATTTACACTCATTTGTTAGAGTTTAGATTCTGGCGGTGATTTTATTATTAGAATTGGTGAATTACTCTATGTTCTGTTAGAGAGCGTTTGGTTTAATTAAAAAGTGCCCACTCTCGAAGGAAACTAAAGAGACGGAGTTTTATTTTCAATGCAAATACACTAACTACCAAGTGTTAGACCGATAATGTCACCTTAATTCCACAATGTATTATAAAGAAATTGCTATATACAATATCATATTGTCCAATTCGGACCAAGCCCGCACACTTATGCACATGGTGATTCTCCCTTATTTTTTCAATGTAGAACTTTAGATTGTACTACAACACTTACATTGTTGCATCATTGCATGTACTAATTTGTTTCTTGGTGAAGACTTATTTCCAAGGTGATTCCCCCTTATTGTTACATTATCGCACTTAAGATAACACCCTCAACACGTAGATGGTTGTGTGTGCCTTGTTTTTTGATCAAGTATTTGTAAAATAATAAAATTTAAATGATATGGTGAACCGTGAACATACTAAGTTATGTCATGAGCAGCGTGTGTTTCTGTTGCAATAATGGTTTTAATATACTGTGATTTGTTTCATGTGTACTAACTGTATTTTCGTATACTATGTTTCCAGTTTGATAACTTGTATGGATGCCGTCACTCATTACCTGATGGTTTAATGAGGGCAACTGATGTAATGATTGCTGGGAAGGTAGCAGTTATATGTGGTTATGGAGATGTTGGAAAGGGCTGCGCTGCTGCACTGAAGCAAGCAGGCTCCCGTGTGATTGTGACCGAGATTGACCCGATCTGTGCCCTTCAGGCCCTCATGGAAGGCCTTCAGGTTCTCACACTCGAAGACGTGGTTGCAGAGGCTGATATCTTTGTCACCACGACCGGTAACAAAGATATCATCATGGTTGACCACATGAGGAAGATGAAAAACAACGCCATTGTTTGCAACATTGGTCATTTTGACAATGAAATTGACATGCACGGGCTTGAGACATACCCGGACGTGAAGAGAATCACTATCAAGCCTCAAACTGACAGGTTTGTCTTCCCCGATACGAAAAGGGGTGTCATTGTTTTGGCTGAAGGTCGTCTCATGAACTTGGGTTGTGCCACTGGACACCCTAGCTTTGTGATGTCATGCTCATTCACTAACCAAGTGATTGCCCAACTTGAGCTGTGGAAGGAGAAAAGCTCGGGAAAGTATGAGAAGAAGGTTTACGTCTTGCCAAAGCATCTTGATGAGAAGGTTGCTGCACTTCATCTTGGGAAGCTTGGTGCCAAGCTCACTAAGCTTACCCCAGAGCAGGCTGACTACCTTAGCCTTCCCGTTGACGGTCCATACAAGCCTCCTCACTACCGATATTAAACTATGCATGTATGTTTAGAGACCGTATAGAAATGCATATCTAGGGCATGGTGGCTTCTCTGAATTTTTGTGGCACATCAGTTTTTACTTCATTGTTTGGGCATTTGGCATGGGGAATTTTTGGTAGAAAGAAAAGGCCTCTTTTTGAAGAAGGCCTAATGTTTTAAATAAGTTTTGGCTTTAGTTGTTTGAAGCAGCACTACCAGCAATTTTGGTTCTTCTACTTTGTTAATTGTTTTTCTAAGCCAAAAGGTTGACATCACTCAATTTAGTATTCAATGTATTTTTGTTGATTTATTTTTACTAGACGAAGGACTCATATGTTGCACACATGTGGTATGAGAAAAAAAATACAATTACTAAATCACATGCGAGGTATTATTGTAAAACGTTAAAGATTACGTTAAACAGAAGTAGACTTTAGAATTACATGGATAGCCTTTGAGATTAACTTACTCTAATAGGCGGCACGTATAGTAGAATAATGAGTTTATGTGGTTAAATTTGTCTCATAAATGTATAGCTTTTAAATTTTGATTTGGTACAAGTGTAAAACTCTAATAAATTATCAAACCAGCTTATATGTTTATATTTGTTAGTTTTTTCAACTAAAATTGACATACTTGTATCTTGGAAAATTTACATTAAATTCAATGAAATTTAGCTTCTTTTCTTGAAATAGGATTCCTCTTTTGGGACATAGGAAGTATTAAACTTAGATCTCCCTATAGTTATCTACTTATCTTTATTAAGATAAAATTGAGTGTAATCTTAAACACATATATGTATTCAAATTAATCCATAGATAAAAGGAATATCAATGTTTAAATCCAATTGATTTTAAGATTACCTTATTCAATCGAATATACTGCCCTTCTGTTTTTCGATTTATGTTCTTCGACTGAGATTTCTTTGAGGTTATTGTAGTAGTTCTAGTTTGTACTCTGTTCTCCATTGGAGTTCAGAAATGCATACGGACGACTTAGATAAAAAAAAAATTGTATCAATGACGTCAAATACACAGAATTATAGAAATTTGAATCAAATTAATAAGAAGCTGAATCACTGAAAGAGTTAAAACTTACCCGGTCCCATCGAATAAACTTGCATTTTCGTATCAATTGATGTTCTTGAATGAAGAAAATGACATTGGACGGGTAAGGAATTAAAAACCCTAGATCGATGATGTCAAGTTATAATGAAATATTATTGAAATAAGTTAAATTAATCAATAGTTGAAAGGAAGACATATAAACTTGCCTGGTTCAATTGAATAAACAACTTTCTTCTTCTTTGGCTCTTGTTCTTCGGAGTTCAGAGGGGGATTTCTTCGTGTTATAACCAAGATATAATATATAGCATGTGTTGGCTAAGAGCATATGATAACAAAATTGCCATGATACGTGTGTAAGCAACCACATGGCTGCTGAACTTAGCTACTTTGAGTTTTAAGATGGCTTAAAATTCTTCAAGACTTGAAGTCTTAAAATCTTGTTCACATGTTCATATATGATTCGTTCCAACCTTCATACTACCATTACCATCACCTTGAAATCTTTACTTACTGATTGATTGATGTCAACAAAACTCTTACTCTACTTGGATGTCAACATTAGGTTTAAAAGTACATAATTACCAAGGTGCAATACTGTAAAAAAGGAATTATCATTAATAACATTTTAGAAATCATTAAAAGGATAACACATATGACCAAAGTCACCATGACATGGTAAATACTATATACAAAAAAAACTTTACAGTGGCGAGGGATAGAGAAGTTATCAATTTCTGAAAATTTTATGGAGAATTGTGACAGAGATGCTCTTGAAACCTGCATTGTGTCTCACTCCATATTCATAACTTATAATTGAAGAAGGATATATTTGGAGTTATTTCTGTTCACGTTTAGCTAACAACATAAAACAATCGGAGTACCAAAAATTGTTTATGGTTATAGCTTTGATGAAACTACACTTGAAAAGTCATTGTAGGTCAGTTAAAATCTAAAAGAATTATAGATTTGAAGAACCATAAATTGTCTTGTCTGCACTTGAAAAAAGTAGGTCGGCACACATGATACTTTACTGAACTGAGGTTTACAATTTATGCGCAGCAAAACACAGTTCCCATATAGAAGTTAATATTAGCAAATGTCATTGTGATATTTAGAGTATATATTCATTAATTAAGATGGGAGAATGGTGTTGCTTTTCACAGTACAGACAACTATAAGGAAATCAACCATAGTAACTATATATGTTTGTCCAAGAAAATTTAGAAGACAGTTCTATTGGGCTGAATTGGGAAAACACACACAGACACACATGTGTGTGTTAATTATCAAAATGGAAAATAGCTTTTAAAGATGGTTACACTGTAGCATAATTTCTCCAAGTTTGATAAAGTTAGTCTGTTGCTGCTGTTGTTAATTGTGTTTCAAAGACTAACAGGAGTAATACTATCCTCATTTATATAATTTCCACTATAAAATGGATTCTGATGTAGCTTCAAATATTTTTGTGATTGTGTTGCAATGTATAGATGCCAATTGCTGGCCAGAATGGTGGTCCTTCCATTCGTCATTTTGCTCAAGGGAAAACCTTGATGACCTCACAAATCAAGTTCTGTTGCTAAAGCATCAGTTTTCACCAAAACACTAACATTATGACGGCCTTAATTTATTTATGGAACTACTGCGTACTATTTAGCTTATTATTTTTAAGGGACTAATTTCATGAAATGTATGTATGTAAAAGTATTAAAAATGTACTTGAGAAATAAGCCAAACTGTCAAACCTATTTCTACTACAATGAGTATATAGTGATTTTAAAACTACAGCGATTTTAGATTTTAGAGGACAGCAGACATTTAATACGGGCCTACACATGAAACCAAGTGAGGAGATATATGGAGCATTCAACTGCGGGGATGGAATAAAAAGATTTAGAGCGGCGATGGGTGAGACACGGAGACCATGTCTTAGGCATTTCGTTGAACAGTAAGAGGGCAGCTGCTCTCACGGTAACTCAACTTTGCGGCTTTGCCTTATCAGAATTTCATCTGATAACAAATTAATAAATTAAATTCTGAAATCGTAAATATAAAAATAATAATTAGTAGAAATTCATAAATTGATTGGTGAAGCAAAGTATTAATCAAGTAATAATCAAGCACTAACGTAAAAAAAATTGTAAAAAGTAAAAACATACCTTAACATAGCAAGAGACGAATTGAAGAATAGGTCAATTTGTGGACATCTTTTGGGAATTATGGTGAAGGGAGATGTTTACCGCACTTGTACTTCGTCTTGCTCGGTTTTTCTAGCGGAAGGAGAGGAATTGATTAATAAGAAAGACGCAATCTCACAGTGTAGAAAGATGGGCGGGGAAATGAAAAGGTCAATTTGTCTTGCTATTATGTAGAACAATTAAAGTGCCTAACCAAATCAGTCTATATAGAATTATAGATTAAATCTTAAGAATGGGGAAACCAACTATTGAAGAGCTAATTGCAGGGCAGAACTTTGATGCAAAACTTCAATTAATAAACAAAAACAAAACCACATTGAAGATTTGAAGAGTAAAAATATTTAAAATTTTGACTAAGTGTTACATATGTACTTCTGCTTACAACCAAAAGAAACACAAAACAGTTACATAGTTGAGTCTAAACTAAACTAAACTAAATTAATCAATAGTTGATTAACAGGAAACTTGTTAATTTCAGTGTCACGGTTAAGTGGATCTAGGAGAGGAAGCATCAAAAGTTGCAGGTGGAGTGTAACTCCAATTAGAATCCAAATTTGAAGTGTTCACAGAAACTGTCTTTTTCCTTCTAAAATCATTTGGATCACGCAGACCAGGAAGTGATGCTTTCATCTCCTGTGAGAAAGATTCAGCTAACTTCAACTTTCCGTTCTTTTTTAGATTACTAATTAGCAGTTGGTAAATTTGAATAGATGGGGAGATCCCATTGTGTTTCATCTCATTGAAAAGTCTCAATGATTCCTCAATATTCCCTGATCTGCTGAAGGTATCAATCAATGCAGTATATGTTTGCAAATCCGGTTCAATTCCCTTCTCAAGCATTTCCTTGAAATAAAGTCCACATAACTCTAATCTGCCTACCTTCCGGAACCCATTTATTAGAGTGTTGAAAGAAATTATATCTGGAACAAGATTTTCCTCCTTCATGGATGCATACACATGGAGCATTTCATCTATTCTACCCGTCTGGCAAAGAATATATAAAACAGTATTATAAGTGACCAAATCTGGTTTGCAGTTTGATGTTTTCATTTGACCAAAAACCAACATAGCCTTTTCCACCTGTCTATGCTTCGCAAAGGCATAGATAATCCTGTTCATAGTTGTCACATTTCTTTGAGGTATTAGGTCACAGACTTCTCTACAAAATCCAAGTAAGCCCGCATCATCACCTTTCATTATAAATACTTTGGCGAGGATGTGATAGGAAGTTGAATCGATTGATTCACACGACCCCAACAAATGCTTGAAACTTTGACAAACAATATTTACATCATTCTGCTCACCAGCTGCTTCGATGAGGCAAGTGTATGCACATGGGCCAAGGAATATATTTTTCTCATGCAGAGACTGCATCAGCATAGCAGCACCATGAACATTTCCATTACTGCATAGTTTATGAGTGTATGCATGACATATTTCATATCCAGCAGACGGTGACTCCTCCATTTTAGAAATTATTTCATTCAAAATCCTTTGGTCCACTACAGAATGAGAGGGTTGAGTTTCTCTTGATTTAGAAAAACTAGCCGAATTGATGAGGATGGTGAACAAATGCGAGAATGGAGAGATTCCAACTGGGACGGCGTTAATACAATTCTGCATAAAAATCATCAAACAGTCAAATAGAGAGAACAACCAAACAGAATGATGATGATGGTTGTTGGTATGATCATGATGAAAATAATCATAATTATTATTATTATTATAACAATAAATAATAAATGATGATGATGATCCATTGGTTTCATACTAGTTTTATCACTTTCATTTTTGGGTTCACATTCCTATTTGGAATATTCAATGTTACTCTCTCCATCCTACTTTGTTTCACATTCCTATTTGGAATATTACATGTTCTCACTTTGTTCAAATAGGACGGATGGAGAGAGATGAACATGTAATATTCGAAATAATGAAAAAAACAATCGAAAGTAAAATCTTGCATACCAGATAATGCAGTCCACGAGGACCAGTGCTTCCGATATACATTCCAGGCCTTTTTCTAACAGGATCTAAACCTTGCAAAATCTAAAATGAAATAAGGTTTTAAAAAATTGATATAAAAAAGGTTTACAACATTCTTCTAATAGAGCAAGGTGGTATATATATTTAAACAATTATTAGATGGATACAGAAAAATATGGACACATAAAGATCCTTCTTACAATTTCTCTCATTTTTTGTCTTGACAAAAGGAAAAACGGTACAGTAGAAAGTAACTCAATCGATAAGAAACATGTATAGGAGTATTTACTCAGTATGAAACAGCACATAACCCATGTAATATCCCAAGATAAAACTCCACACTTATGATCTATAAATATAACGAAATGTTTGTCAGACATAATCACCATGCCTGATTGGTATGAATCCCATCAGGTTTGAGTCGTTTGACAATTCAACCTAAGAGAAATGTGTGTGGTGGATAAGAATGGCTTATCAGCACTTTGTTAGTTCACAAAAGAAACTCTAAATTTCATAGAGAGTGTACGCAATACGCATGCAGTTTATTAATTACATCCATTTGGTGACTACATTGAACTTAATAGTAAAACGGTCCACATCCTAACACCCAATCGTTTATTGCATCTGAATTTTTACTTGATAAAGCATATAGCTCAAGGACAAATTAAAGTTAGAAACTTCTGCACACAAAGATCAATCGTCACCTGAATCTGTTCGGAACCATAATCTTTTGAGCCAGTTCCTTCTTTAAAAGCTTCCATGGCAATGCTTGATGCCATTAAAGATTTAGTACATCGAACACTGCTAAGTAAATCTCTATTTGGATGCCATCTCAAGCTAGCATTTCTCCTGATACAGTAGCATAACATTTTACAAACAAACAACGCACAATTGGAGGAGGTAATCCCTCCCTATCCAGGTTGCATACACCTCGTAGTATTGCTCCGGAACAATAGCCAAATATATCTCACGTAAGGCCACAATAAATATTTTTGAACGAGTAACTTCCCTCTTGTGGATAGGAATTTGCGGTATTCAACAATTTAGCACCCCACTAATCAAGGCTTCAGAAAACTACAAGATTAATGCAAAAAGAAAAAGAATATACGTATACCTGAAGTTGGTAAGAAGAAGGGACGGGCGGGAAGCAGCGAATAAGGGAGAGAGAAAAGGAACGCAGGTGTGAGAGTGAGTCAGAAAACAGCGATTTGCCATTAATCGCACCGAGTGACTAAACAGAGAAGTAGAGGGGAAGAAAGCTCTTAACAGAGCCATTCATTCAGACCGAGCTCCAAATTCACAGATTTTGACAAATGAGAGCTACTATATTTGGCGGCTTCTGCTTCTGAGTTCGAGCAGGAGCCTGATTTCGAGGATTTCGAGCCTGATTTTGTTTAAAATTAAAGTTGTTTTTATTTAGACTTTTTTTATGGATGCTTTTATATACGGAGTAGTTAAATTCAAAAGTGTAGTCTGATCTAGTTTTGGGCTAATTTGATATGATTTGGTCTGATATATTAATAATAGTACTAATTACCCGTTTAGGCCACTATTACCCCTTACATATCGTTTATGACCCCGTAGGACTTTCTTTTCATATTTAAACTTCCACTTTATCACTTCTAGTTTTTTTATTTCAAAAATAGGCTAACTACTCCGTACTACACAGACCACATATCTCCTGGATCTTAATCTCTGAACCACTCATCCTTTCCGATCGCGTAGCTCAAACACCCCTCTCCCTCAGTGAATTGATGCGATGCCGCGATGGAACAGCAGCACAATCTGAGTGTAGAAATCAATTGACTAATCGTTCCATCGCCGATTTCTAACATTGTTGTTCCTTCGATGTTTAAAAAACATATAAACTACGGAGTGTTTCTATACGATTTCATCTTTTCATCTCAGATCTCTCTGCGTCGGGAGTGCAATTATTGGAGCGGTTCTGAGAAGCTTTTGCCTCCTCCAGTGAGGTATGTCACCACTCGTGACGGTAAGGATGGCTGCGGAAAAAAACATAGAGGAATAAGAAAGTAGTGAAGAGGCTTGTGATGTTAAAGCCTGGGAGTCCAGGACTGTTCTGGTAAGTGTGTTGTTGCAATTGCTTTCTGTATGCTACAATTTAGTCATGGATTGTGCTACTATATTTAGTTTATGCAACTGTAATGAAATTTTGTTTCTATACAGAGTGCTTAGTCACTAATGAAATTCTCTCATTAAGAGGATAGTACAAGGTTTCTTAACATGTTATTCCCGGAGTAAAGTAGGAGCCAATATGCTACAGTAGGAGCCTATTTTCTGCTAATCATAGTGGTTATGCTTCACTTTCTGGAATTATATGCATCAACTAACTACTATCGTATTTATTAATAGTATTGGTGTTATATTAATAGTTTATTTTAACATAGAATACACCTACGAGCCAAATTTTATGAATCTATAATTCAACTGTATTTAGCTATATTACTTCATGTTTAAGCTGATTTTTGCTTTCAATGAGATACAAGCTGCAATGTTACCTATTAGAATATCTACCTAAGTCACAGATGAATCTTCTTTTGGACAATATCTAAATTGCTCATGTTTCCTCATTATATTGGCTACTCGAATTGAGTGTATTTCCAGGAGAATGATGATTACCTTAATTAGCATCCGTAGTTGACTTATTTGTATATATTGGATTTCTATTTGAATCAATTATGTCATTATGTGAACATTATTCACTAGTATTGAGCTCTGTTTTTTTGTCTTGCTCATGTCAATGATGTTTTCTGAAATCATTCATTTAAATTGTGATGACATTGCAGGTATAATTTAATCACATCAACAACAACATCCTAGTCATATTTTGACTCATTCATTAAAATTGAGAGCAACTAAACTAAAAAAACTCCAAGCATCTCCTAGGGACATGAAAAAAATTATGTCCAAGAGGCAAGGGACACTACTAGAAAAATGGCTCACAGTGACACTTTCAATTATAATACTCTTAGTAACACAAATGTGTCACTTTTTTGTAACAAAAATACTCCAACATTGCATAGTGACACAAACATTTGAACTTAACGCAAGCGTTACTAACTTATGGGCCGGCCTACAGGGTTTAATATCCGGACTAATATTTCAACTCAGCACAGTCATCAGCACCTACATTGGCTCTCGTTCCCCTCTCTACGAACCCTAGATCGATTGATTGCGCGATTCTCCATCTCCCGTTTCACTCACACACCAAGGCTTTAATGTGCGGCTTACACTAAGGCCGTAATGCACGATTCTCCGTCTTAGCAATCGATTGATTGCCAGATTTCTTGGCTCCGGTGCAGGACTCGCCGGTCAGTCCTCGCATATCACTAATCGTTGTCTACTCTTCTACGATATTAGCAAACAACGACTTGAAGAGATGCTAAGACTGTTGTCTCAGTCGAAGCTCCAGTACAGAGATTTCAGGTACCGCTTCTTGCTTCGTCCAAGTAATTGTAAATAATCCCACCGCCCATCTTCTATAGTTTCTTATGTTTTTTATTGTTTTTAAGTATTGTTGTTTAACGTTTTAGTTATTTAAAAGTTCATATTTTGAACTAGTTTATACCATCATCCGTTTTTTATAACTAATTAACTGATTTTTTAACGCTTTTAGACTTGAGGGAGTACGCTATTAAAGTATTAGTCTATGGGAGTACTACTATTTATTCTGCTATAGTATTAGTCTACGGTCAATCTGATGTTTGTTTGTTTTTAATTTAACAATATTAGTTACTAGTACGTGTACCCGTGCACTGCACGGGAAAATATGTTCGTAAAGTTTTTATTAAAATTGTTGGGAAAATGAATTGTACATGAATTCATCAATTAGTGTTTAAAAGAAAATTCAATCCACTATGGATAGAGCTGTCAAAATTAGTCGAAGTCCATAGGGCTAGCCCCTTTCATCTCATTTCACGGTGGGTTAGAGTTGTCATTCTTCAATCCTGTGAACTCACCGGTTTCAATTCGTGGTGCAACTTGCACGGGTAGCAGGTTAAGTGAGTTGACCCATGTAGGTTGCGAGTCAACCAAAATGTAAACATCTAGTTTTTACTTTTATTATCTTCAATATTGATGCTTCTACAATTCTACCCAAATAATTTCAAATATACTTATTAATTTACAACCCTTGTTGAACTATTATTTCTATATATAATCATTATTCAAATAAATTACCCTAACATTATTTCTATATATGTACCCGAACGTTAGATTTGAAAATTATATATTACCGAGTATATATAAAAGGTTGAGTTCAAATGAGAAGACACCTTAACGTGTAAAAAGTGAATTAGAATGAACAGAAATGTTAGATTTGAAAATTGTGCATCATTTGAAATAGAAATTTGTGCTATAATAAATTAAAAATGTTGTGACATTTTTGTAAAAAATCAACCTTTCATATCCTTTCAAAGTCTGAATAATTTTAGCTATAAGTGTATTGTGCACCCCCATTAAAAATAATGTGCATTTTGAGATCATTAGGCATTTAAATGATCCAAGCTATGAAATTGGGGAGTGCTAACCCATTTAACAACTTGAACATAAATTGTGAAGTATAAATAAATATGAGACAAAAAAATGGATCTACCTTTAGAGATTGATCTGATAGACCTTGTGAGCTATTAAATAGATTCGTAACATCAAATTTGTCCCATTAAGGTCGAGACATGTGCAGCTATGAAAAAAGAGTTTATCTAGCTAATGTTGAAATGAAAAGTAGCGACTTAATGTAAGAATGATTTAGAACTACATATGCATTATACTATTCGGAGCTACACAAACTTAGTGAACGAAAGAAAAAGGATATGCCCGAGAAAATTAATGAGACGGGGATGTAATAATTATCATATTTTGAAAACAAATAAGAAACAATTTATAAAACTCCCGAATAAGGGTGAATCTCCAATAGTTGATGAGAAAAGAAATAGAAGTAATATTTTTATTTTAAGAGTGGCTAAAAATTGTTAATTATTTTTATTTTTGAGTATTTGGATCTTGTAATACTGGTGAGCGCAAAATTTTACCTAATTTTATATTGAACATTATAACAAATATATACACATATATTAATATAAAACATGTCTATAATATTGGAATTCATAAGAGTGGAGTTATGGAAGTTGAATAGTTTTTTCTTTAATTTATTGTTTTGCCACATGTCATTTTTTATACAAAGGATGTTGCCACATGTCAACAATTCCTCTGAAGAGTTCTTTAGGGGTTTGCTTTATTATATTATATAGATTAGTTATTACTTATTACTGTATTTATTAGCCTATGGTTTGAACTTTAAAGTTATCATACAAAACTATCATTCAGCTTAATAATTTATTTGCTTAATACTCTGCTTAATTCGGGTGTTGTGAGCTACTGGTGAAGCAGAAATGAGAAAAGGGTGCCCCTGATACGCAGGGGGAGGTGGTAGTGATTTAGTGAAGCATGCAGGAATTGGATTAGGCTTTCTAATGAGTTAACTGATACACTTTAGCCCCTCATATCCGGAAATGAAAAATCTAACCCATCCATAATATGTTGTATTTAGCAAGGGGTTCCACCTACAGAGATGTTTAAATTTCAACATAGCATCTCCTATGGACATGACAAAAGAATCA
This sequence comes from Cuscuta epithymum, assembly GCA_945859915.1. NCBI lineage: Eukaryota > Viridiplantae > Streptophyta > Magnoliopsida > Solanales > Convolvulaceae > Cuscuta > Cuscuta epithymum. Next base: position 5,346,746 of record CAMAPF010001001.1, on the reverse strand, counting down.
AAGAAAATACACCAATAGATGCACAATCCGTTTTTAGATGTTATGTTTTTTTAATATATGCATATTACTCCATGCAGTTTAAAATAGTCCATGGGAACTTAATTTGTAAATACTTTGATGCTGCTCTATGTGGATGCAGGTCCCATCATACAACCTAGAAGTCTGGAACTTGGCTTTTCCCTCAAGATTGTCAAAACTTAGCTTTCTTCATTCTAACTTCTAATAATAACAAGAGAAGAGGATAACAAAAAAACCGACAGAAAAGGTATGTGAGGAGGAAAAAGTGAGGATGAAGCATTTTCCCCTAGAGTGCAGTTGATCGATTGGCTACAATCGAGGACTAAATGAACTTCAGTACTCATTAAATTTTAGTATGTTGTTACTGCCCTAGATTCATATCCTATGGTCAAATTTATATTTTGATCTTCGGAACTTTAGAAACCGCTACTGCCCGGTTTTGTACGAAAAGGACTTCTCGTCATTTTCATTGAAGCTTTCTTGAGTTTCATTCATCTAGGTGACTCCTAGTTGATGGTGTCTGCCACTATTGTTGATTAGAGATGATATATTGATGTATTCATTATGATACTTGTATATGAAGTATAATATTTTTTGTTGCTTCTTGTTGTATTGCATGTAGTGTTTTTTGTTTCAATGTGTTGCATTTTGTTGCACCATATTACTTTTTGTTGCATAGTGTTACATTTTGTTGCACCATGCTACTTTTTGTTGCATGGTGTTGCTTACTATTTTTCATTGTTGATTTAGATTTCTTTGAATTAAAAGTAGCTGAATAGATTTATATACAAACATCTAAAAAAATAAATTTGGATTTATGAATATAAACAACAACTAGAAACACAAAGAAACAATAAAAAACAAAAAATTCATAGTTAAAGGAAACACAAAGAAACAATTGCCCAAAAAACTAACAATAAAAGGGAAATTGATATTCTGAAGTACTTTAAGAAATATTATGTTACAAAATTCAAATTTTTTATCTCTTAATTTTACACTCTTATAAGATATATACCCTGAAGTATTAAATTTCTGTTTTTTATATTTTTTGTAATATATCTAACTTTTTCTAGTATTCTGTAAGATTTGATTTGATTTCTTTAATATATAAAATTATATGTTTAGTTTATTCTTTTTATTAAGTTTTAATATGAATATATTTCAAGTTTTTCAAAAATATTACTGTGTCATTAAAAATCCCAATTACTTTTGAAATTATTTAACAGTTTTAAAACATTTTTTCTCTTAATTTTATTTCATTTTTATATTAAATTCTTTTTTTAATTTAATTTTTTATTTTTGTTATTATACAAATTAATTTGAAATTATGGAAATTTCAAAATTTATATATGTATTTTGAGTTTTTTTTATGTATTTTCTCTTTGTATATTACACATATTGCTCTTTAATTCTTATATATAACTATGTTTGATATTTATAATAGATTAAAAAAAATTATATTTTCTTTTACATGTTTATTTATAAAATTTTGGTTTTTAGATTTTTCAAGTGTATAATATTTTTTATTTTTATACATTTTTTATTTTTTTCCTTTTAGTTTACAATTTTATTATCTTCATAAATATTTACATATTTCGTTTTTATTTTTAATTTGTATCCTAATTTTCAGAATTTTATTTTTTTTCACAATTTTATGGTTTTTATATTTTTATATTATTTCTGTACCTACTGTCAAAAAAATATTATTTTTGTACCTTTTTGCTTTTTTGAATTTGATTGTGGTATTATATTACTACGTATAATTGTACGTATAAAGTACTATGGAGTACTATAAACTTGGCACATACATTTTCATTTTTCTTCCTGCATCATTTTCTTACGTAGGGAATTACTCTGTACTTCGTAGAGTTGAAGGTTTAATAGTGAAAAGAAACTCCGTTACGGTCCATTTTTGAAAAGAAAATTGAGGGGGAACAAATGTGATATTATTTCAGTTCTTTAGTCTATTTATGTAAAATTCCCTTAATAATATGATATGTTTATATCTGATGGGATTACAAATGGTTTGATATGGGACAGGAATAAAAATCTAAATAAAAAACGTCTTAAGCTTATATATATATAAAATTAAGTCATTTCTTGTACTTCTTTTCTTCAAAAAAATTATTAGATTTTATTTTTTAGTTTGATTTTGGAATGGCACAAACTCAATTTTTTACAATATGTAGTGTAAATTTCATTTCTCTTTGAACACGAGGTCATTTCAAGTTTTGGCATTGGACTTTCTAAAAAGTTACATTTTTAAGTCCAAATGTATTATTAGTAATACTCCACAATACTTTTAGTCATGTACTTGTTGTGTCCAATCATAGTGTCCAAATGTTATCATAGTAATACTTTTAATCATGTACTTGTTGTGTCCAATTCATAGTAGAATGATGAAAAATATGAAATTGAAACACTCAAGTGGTTAAAAGTGGAGAATTTTGAGTACGATGATTATGAGTAATGGTCACACGATAGGTGAACGATTTAAAATGAAATCAATTTTGCACACTCTTATCCTAGTTGGGAGGAGCGGACTCTCACATGATAATCTTTATCATTAGCAACAATTGTTTACCTTTTTCATTTTAAATTCATTTTTTCAAAGATATCATCGAGTTTATTTTATTTTTACAATCTTTTCATGTGGTGCCCAAATTGTATTCAAAAAATAAATAAATAAATAAATAAATAATATATTTTCAAAAAAAAAATAATTTCCCCAATTTGTATACACGATATCGATACAATTAGAAAGATATTAAATAATAATTATATATGATACATTTAAAATGAAATGAAATGTCATATGGGAGCGGGGGAATAGATGAACAAAATCACACTCACTAAAAATGGTAAAATTAAAAACTGAGTATCAAAATTATCCACTTTTAATCCAATGAGTGTTGTCAAAATGACATTTTTAGTTCTTCTATTACAACTCGACACAACAAGTAAAGGACTAAAATGTTACTGTAATAATAATTGAATAATTAAAAATGTCATTTTTGTGAAAGTTGAACATCTAAAATTTCAAACGCACGTACTAAAAGTTCCTTTCGTACCATAGTCACTGTTCAAAAACACGGCAAGAGCGGGGCCTAGACGTGCTTAGGCGTGAAAAGGCGGAACACTTTTAGGTGGATTTGTTTTGCAAAGAAAACATTAATTAAATTTTAAAACAATAATAATTTTATAAACATGTTATATATGAAATCTAGTCGGGAGTAGTAAAAAGAAATAATATATCATTTCGTATTTGATTTTGTTAAGCTAATATGCCGGAGATCGCGATCAAGGCGAAGGTAGGTGGATCGCGGACGGATGGGGATGATGTAGACCCGATGCAAGATAAGGAGTAGTTTGGAAAAGTTGATCGGGCAGTGCGACAGTTTGGAGATCATGATTGAGGATGACGGACTGGTGCTCAATGAGGAGGACGATGTGGACCGCATGGAGCAGACGTTTCTAAAGGCTCCCCCCCCCCCTCCCCGCCCCCCGAGCCGCCGCCATGAAGTATAAGAGAGTTTATGGTTATGAAGAAGACGAATGAACTCCGTTTGAATTCCATTTTATTTTATTTGTGTTTTTTTTTTCAAATTACATGTTTTTTTCCTAGCTGAAAAACTCTAGAACTTAGGACATGTGATGAGAAATCTAATTTGCATGTCATTGGTTCAATTAAGCTCATTGCAATCTGATTGGCTTGTCATTGACTTTTAGTCCATCTAGTAAAAATAGATATGCTTTATTGACTTTGCGGACTTCATGCTTGGCCTTGACGTCTTGTCATGTCTTTTAGAACATTCATTCACCAAAGTTGAATCTTAAAAGCATAGAATTAAAAGTAAATTTTGAGAAAAGCTTTTAGAGCCCGTTTGGTAACACGAAAATTGTCTGATTCTGTTGAAATTTATGAAATTCTGGTTGAAGTGCTCGCATTGGCCGAATATGCTGATTTAAGAAAAAAATTTAAAATATATTTTATTAATAAAATAAATAAAAAATTATATGTAAAAATAGTTAAAATAGTCATCTACAATAACTTCAGCCAATACAGCCAGAACAATAACTTCAACCTTATTTTTTCTTATTATTACACAATTCAGCAAGCGAAAACAAAAGTTACGTGTTTGGTAAAAAAATGTTTGATAAACCGAAAAACAATGTTATCAAATGTCCTCTTAGTTTAGCGAGAAAAAAATATAGAGTACAATTTGTCAAAAATAGAGTTAGCGCCCATTTCAAAATCAAATTAAAAAGTAAATTTTATATATTTCATGAAGAAAAGAAGTACAAAAAAACGAAGTATGATTTCATTTTTTAGGGAAAAAGGTCAGATAGGCCCTCAGACTTATATAAAAAGGTCAAATAAGTCTCTGTATAGGAGGCTCTGTTCGGCCGTCGCCATTTGGGGCAATTCCTGGTAGAATTTTTTGATGAAATTTTTTGAGCATCCTATTCATTAAATCTAGTTTACTCATACCAAATTTCAGCTAAAACATTATTGAGAAGACATTTAAATTAATTCTTTTGAAGATAATTGTGTAGTTAAAAGCGCAGTTATCTTCAAGCATTCATTTGAATGCATTCCCGTTTGAATCGTTAGCTGAAATTTGATATGAATAAATTAGATTTAATGTATAAGATGCTCAAAAAATATGAAAAAAATCCGCAAGCTGACAGAGCTGGCTTATTTGACCTCTTTTTTATTGTAAGCTTAATTTAACTAAAACAAGGCTCTAGTTACAAATTCAAGGATAGTATTTATCGGAAGCAAAATTCTGGTTATCGTCCTGCTCGAACTCAAAATTTTTAGAGCAGAAGCAGAAGCCGCCAAATAGCTCTCATTTGTGTAATCTGTAAATTTGGAGCTCGGTTTGAATGAATGGCTCTGTTGAGAGCTTTCTCCCCCTCTACTTCTCTGCTCAGTCACTCGGTGCGATTAATGGCAAATCGCTGTTTTCTGACTCACCCTCACACCTGCGCTCCTTTTCTTTATCCCTTATTCGCTGCTTCCCGTCCGTCCCTTCTTCTTACCAACTTCAGGTATACGCATATTCTTTTTCTTTTTGCATTAATGTTGTATTTTTCTGAAGTCTGGATTAGTGGGGTGCTAAATTGTAGAATACCGCAAATTCCTATCCAAGAGGGAAGTTACTCGTTAAAAAATTAATTATTGTGGCTTTACGTCAGATATATTTGGTTATTGTTCCAGAGTAATTCTACGGGGTGTATGCAACCTGGATAAGGAGGGATTCCCCCCTTCAATTGTGGGTTGTTTGTTTGTAAAATGTTGTGCTACTGTATCAGGAGAAATGCTAGCTTGAGAAGGCATCTAAACAGAGATTTACTTGGCAGTGTTCGATGTACTAAATCTTTTATGTCATCAAGCATTGCCATGGAAGCTTTTAAAGAAGGAACTGGCTCAAAAGATTATGGTTCCGAACAGATTCAGGTGACGATTGATCTTTTTGTGCAGAAGTTTTTAACTTTCATTTCTCCTTGAGCTATATGCTTTATTAAGTAAAAATCCAGATGCAATTAATGATTGGGTGTTAGAACGTGGACAGTGTTTACCGTTAAGTTCAATGTAGTCACCAAATGGATGTAATGAATAAATTGGATAAGTACACTCTCTTTGAAATTAGAGTCCCTTAGGTTGAATTGTAAAACCTGATGGGATTATTACCAGTCAGGCATGGTGATTATGTCAGACAAACATTTTGTTATATTCATAGATTGTAAGTGTGGAGTTTCAGCTTAGGATATTACATTTGTTAGGTGCTGTTTCTCACTGAGTAAATTTCTCTTATTCATGTTTCCTATCAAGAGAGTTGCTTTCTGCTGGAACACTTTTCCTTTTTGTTAAGACAAAAAATGAGAGAAATTCTATGAAGGATCTTTACATGTCCATATTTTTCTGCATCCATATCATGATATCACCATTGTTTAAATATATCTTGCCTTGCTCTATTAGAAGTATGGCGTAAACCTTTTTTTCATATCAATATTTCAGAACCTAAATTCCTTTTAGGTGTTGCAAGGTTTAGATCCTGTTAGAAAAAGGCCTGGAATGTATATCGGAAGCACCGGAACTCGTGGACTGCATCACTTGGTATGTGATGTTTTGCTTTTGATTGTTGTCCACTAGTTTAAGTTGACCTGTAAACTGATTATAATAATGATTTTTTCATTTCACTACTTTAGGTATATGAAATATTGGATAATGCTGTAGATGAAGCTCAAGCTGGCTGTGCTTCAAAAATAGATGTTGTCTTGCATGCCGACAACTCAGTGAGCATTACTGACAATGGTCGTGGGGTATGAACTTCTTATTTTTTTCTTCACAGAATACTGTCATACTCTTGTTACTTCCCTTTACAATGTTATTAATCTATTATGATTTCAGACAACTGTCCACAAATAGCATGTAATGCACAACATGATAATGATCGCTTATGTGCAAAATAAATTGTAACTTATTTCGCATAAGAAAATGAAAAATGAGCACATATCCTAAAAATTCTTCTAGGCTTAGTGGTGGACTTGTGGTTGTGGAACCAGAAAAAATCCAGCATAACTTGACTAGACACACCTTCTCATAGGAATATTGGGATTTTGTTGAAAAGATTATTGGTGCTGACCTGTATTCTAGAAAAGCTTGATGTCCTTTTTAGTATGAATCTAATAGCGCTATCTTTGGAATGTACATTCTTGTTGCATCTTATTATCTTAATGCTGCCAATAAGATAATTAATTGAATGTTTTTTTATTCCTTATAGCTATATGTGAGTAAGATGATGAATATACCTACCTTTTCATTGCTATTGTGAATTGCAGCTGCCCTGTGTTCCTTTCATTGCTGTTATCTCTTCATATGTTTCCTCTATCTTTCCAGATTCCAACTGACTTGCATCCAACGACAAAAAAATCTGCTTTGGAGACTGTTCTGACGGTAAATTATTACTAGCTACTGAAATTACTCTTTACTTTTGTGATAATTTGAGTTTATTTCAAAACATAAATTGTATTTCTTTGAGGTAAATTATGGATTCAACTTTTCATGTGATTTTATGGTGCTCCCTCTTATGCCTTTTCTTTGAGCTCCATTTTCAGTAAACTTTTAAATTCAGAGATGGTTTGAGCACCTAACATGCGGTTGTGGAATGGTGCAGGTTCTGCATGCAGGTGGCAAGTTTGGAGGCACAAGTAGTGGATATACTGTCTCAGGTGGATTGCATGGTGTTGGCCTTTCAGTTGTCAACGCACTGTCAGAGGTACATGCCACCGTACTGTATGTGAATACTTTCACACAAATTGTTCATAGCTCACTTTGGTGGTCCATATCAAGCATGAGTTCTTTTAGTTGCTTCCTTAATGAATAGGTTCATTGGTCTCCGTGCATATCCTTGAAGACTTAAGGGGACATAATGGTTAAAGGGGTTTTATTTATTCTTGATGTGAGAATGCGTTAGATAATTGTTGAGTGTTGACTTGTTTAGCATGTTCAAACATATTTCAGCTTCAGGTTTTTTAAATAATGCCAAAACGCCAAAAGGTATGGAGTCATGCCAACTTGGCATCTTAATATTTAATGATGTGATTCACTAGTTGTAAATACTAACTGTAACCTTGAATTATGCTTGTTAAGATTCCAAATTTATGAAAATGTTAATAAATTACAATTTTTAATTTCAATTTTTTTAAAATTCGATAAAATAAGCTTCCATTAAAATAAATGACAAAAGGTATGTTATGATGGAGATGAACTTAAAATCAGAGTATCTGATTTTAGAAAGGAGGCGTAGAATTTACTCTGATTTTAAAACAGGACAACATTAGTTTATTAGATTGCAGGGAGCACTTTTGGGCTCTTGTCAAAAGCTAAAAATGATGAAAGTGAAAAAATGTTGTCTTTGTAAGGATGGCAAAAATGCCATGTGCTTATTTATGTAACTTCTCAGAATTTCCATTAAGAGCATGGACTATAGATATTGCTTTTATCTTTGTTAACTTTTTATATTCTAAAATCTAGACACTTTCCTTTTATACCTATCTCAAAATTAGCTTCCTTTGAGGTGTTTCCGGTGTTCTCGGTTATGTTATTTGACATATAAGGCTATAAGCTTTGTTACGGGCCAAAACCAAATGTTTGGCAGATTCAGTGGTTGTACTGAATTTTGTGACTTGCTATTTGAGTTCTATAATTTTCAAAGAGAAAATAGAGAGCTCGAAGTTGGAAGGTGTTTTCTCTCTCACTCCCCCCCAATAAAAACACTCTTGCTTTTGGTTTAAATATAAAAGCTTCCAGTTTTTGTTAAATTGGATAGAAAGTGGCACTTAATAAAACTGCTGACTTGTAGTTAACTACTTTTCTTAACTACTAGGCCAATCTTGCCATTTTACTCTGTGCTTATGTTTGATATTAATAGGCTCCATATTCAATCTCTTGATTGAGTATTTAATCTTCTTGTAGGAGCTAGAAGTAATTGTTTGGCGTGATGGCAAGGAACACAAACAAAAATATTCACGTGGGAAGCCTACAACAAGTTTAATCTGTCATGAATTATCAGCTGGGCAGAGAGATCGTCGGGGGACATCCATACGATTTTGGCCTGATAAAGAAGGTTGTTATTTTTATGTTCTATTGTGTTTCATAAATGGAATTAAGATTTGTGGAGTTTTAGACGTTCACGTATGTGAAATCTTGATAGCACTTAGCACACGTTTGCAATTGGGAAACTGCAAATGTATATGATATTTGTGAGGAGAAGGGGGATGGACTGTGAGTTGCACCTTCATATTTTGCATTCCTTTTCCAAATTTTATGATATTTGTGTATGTTGTTTTGAACTATGGCCATGTTTGTCTAACTTGACTGTTTATATCCAGTGTTCACAACAGAAATAGAGTTTGACTACAACACTCTGGCTGGACGTATTAGGGAGCTTGCTTTTCTTAACCCTGAGGTACTATTCTTTGAATGCTTCAGGAGCATATATTGCATCCTCTAGGGCATTGTACTTTTAAGTAAACATTTTCTCCCTTTTGCTACTCCTTGTACTAGACTCAAGATTAAAGTTATGTTCAAGTAAAATTTACCTTATCATGCATGGGAAAAAGTTCCACATGCTTGTATGTTATTAGTTGCCTTTTCTTCTGTTTTGCAGCTAATTATTGCCTTAAATAAGGAGGATGTCGACCCAGAAAAAAACCAATACAGTGAGTTCTACTATGCTGGAGGTTTGGTTGAGTATGTTAAATGGTTGAATGCAGATAAGGTATGCTCATTTTCTTTACTTATTCGTTGTCTGTTTTTAGGCTGCTGTTCTACACTTCAAGTTCTTTATTATATGAATCTCATAGTCCAATCCATCATGGGTTTTGGGCAGGTCATGACCTTAAAACCTTACCCGAGTACCCTACCCATATACGCTTGCTTTGACCCGTCATAACACAACAGTACCAATTATACTATATTTTATAAAAAATAGATAGTTGTACATTAATCATAAACTATATTTGATCGGTAATTTAACACTTTGTAGACTTTTATACGTGTACCAGAATGCTCAAACAGCAAGTTAAAAGGTCTGCTAGTCATGTACACCTCAAACACTTACTGAACCGTAGAGTCACTTTACATATTCACTGAGGTCTTTATTATTTATTTTTCTAAATAATATCTTGTCAATATATACTTGAAATTAGGATGCACTGATTTCACAGGGAGACACAGGGAGTATTCATATTGATGATTGAGTTGATGTCAGTGAAACTGTCAAGTGTCAACCACTAAAAATTATTTTTAATATGTTTCACATTGCAAATCTTGCTTTCATATAATACTTTGTTGGTGCGAATCATTATCTGCTGAAAGTTTCTTTCTATTCTTTCCAAATCTTGGTAATCACTGACAGATCTCTGGTTCAGAAACCTCTGCATGATGTGGTGTCATTCAGAAGAGAAGTAGACGGAGTATCAATTGACGCAGCGCTTCAGTGGTATATGTTATAACCTTTTGCTTCATGATATGTTTTTGTTTGCTTTCTGAGCATGCTTTGCAGAACAAACATAATAGGTATCATAGATGGTATGGTAAAATCTTATATGTGATGTTACTGACTTTTGAGTTTTAAATTAGTATGGACTAAAATTGAAAGCTGAAAACCTATTTTTACTTTTTGTTTTTGCCTATTTAGGTGTTCAGATGCTTATTCAGATACAATGCTAGGATATGCCAACAGCATACGGACAATTGATGGTGGTACTCACATAGAGGGTCTAAAGGCTTCATTGACAAGAACAGTCAACAGTCTTGGGAAAAAGTCAAAGACAGTTAAGGTGAATCATATATTCTCTCTCATGTACTCCGTATTTCCTAGTAAAATAATTGAATTTTAATTCAATCTCAATTCAGCTAAAAGTGGGAGTTTAGTACTTTAGTATGGTTTAGTCAAATGTAACCCTAGTTTTAATAGTGTGTAACCCCAGTATAGATTGCTAGCTCAATCTTAATTTCACGTAGGCAACAAATCCGTGATAATATATGAACAACCAAACCAAAATATTAAAATTAGATTGGGTCAAGATTTCTTGATTTATAGGAAATTTATTTAGACCTCCTATTTAAGGAGATGATGGAAAAGGAAACATGGACATTCAACTATGGGTACAGAGATGGTACTACCGGTGTAGTTTAAATAGGTCTTGTTGAGGCTCGGCTCATTGTGAAACGGTGAAGAAAAGCTTTGAGGTTTAAGCCTCAAGCAAATGAACTGAGGCTATGCCTCAGATGGTTGAGGCATTTGTGAGGCTTAAGCATCTTTTTCACTCTTCAATTTTATTTTAGGGTTTTTCTTAGGCTGGTTTTTTAATATAATTCGTACTGGATGTATGTGTTTTTTTCGATGTATTATTTTATAATATTTAACCACTTAGCCCATAAAACCCCTATATATATTTGCCAAAATAAACAATTATCACCCCACAGCTCTACTTATAAAGTTAACATAGCATACAAGGTTACAACTACTTTGCACTCCTTCAGAAGTGCGAACATTTATTGCAAAGATGCAAAGCTACTGAGCTACTATAAGCATTCTTCTTTACAGCAAGGTTCTAATAACTCAAACAACTCCAGCTATTTGTTTTTTGTTTTTATTTTAAAAATAGCAGCATAACTTATCTTTTCTAACCTTGTATTTTTATTCAATTTGATCCAGAATATCAAGATTTCAATGTTCCAGCCATATCTTTTATAGTTTTCTCATTTAAAAACTTTTTCTGATTTTATCTAGGATAACAAATCAATCTTAGATACTCATCTTTAAATAGTTACACTTATTATAGGGGTCTATGACACCTATAATAATGTTTTTATTAAAATGTTCCAGCCATATCTTTTATAGTGTTCTCATTTATAAACTTTTTCTGATTCATTTTTGTGTAAAAATGTTTTAAGGATGTTAATAATTTTGAATTGTTAAGGAAAATCTGCATGGAGCTTGAGGATTACACCTCAAACCGCCTCGAGGTTTATGCCTTCCCTCACAACTGCAAAATGCCTCAAGGCTTAAAAGAGTGCATTTAAACCAGACTCTTTTACTAAATTTTCTTTTTGTATGGAAGTTCTGTAAAGCATAAGCCTTGAAAAGAAAAGTTTCTTTGGGTTTTGGAAACCTCTTTGTCAAAACATCAAAATAAAATGAAAGGACATAGAATGCTAGTAATTCAGAATAGCCATGTTAAATATTAGACATGATAAGTTAATACTGATTATGTTTCCATATCGATTGGCATGGAGCAAATAAACAGATGATATGGCCACTCGCTTCCTTCTTCTCCATTCATCAATACGTTTTATGTGAATTCACACTGATGTTCTTTTTCTGTTGTTATAGACACTATTATGCAACGGCTAGTATACTGGGTTCCCAAACCATTCTGTAATAGATCAGATTTCGAGTCTTGGATAATGCATTTAATAAATTTGACAACATGCTCTGTTTTTCCCAGACTTGAGTAACTTACTTAGCGCATATGTTATGCATTTTTTATATAACGGTTAAGCTTTGAATAATGAATTTTTTTAAAGTGTTTTTATGATTCTAAGAATTTCAAGGCACATTTAGGGGCTGAAATGTTTTGCTCTTCTTTTTCCAGGAAAAGGATATTAACTTAAGTGGTGAGCACGTGAGAGAGGGATTGACTTGTGTGATTTCAGTCAAAGTACCAAATCCTGAATTTGAAGGACAGACTAAGGTATTCCAGTAATTCAACTTAACTTAAATTGGAGTATTTCTGCAGATAATTTTTGGTTTCTTGTTACTAAATCCTTTCCGTTTCTTTTATTTGAAGACAAGGTTGGGAAATCCGGAGGTACGAAAGGCTGTTGAACAATCTGTTCAAGAGTATCTGACTGAATACTTGGAGTTGCATCCTGGGGTGCTTGATTCAATCCTCTCCAAGTCTCTAAATGCCTTGAAGGTACATTGCCCTTTAATATATAGCAGTGTTTGGTATATATTTGGCTTGCATGACACCTTTTACAAATCTCATGTTTTTGGAATTTAGGCAGCTCTTGCAGCCAAAAGGGCTAGGGAGTTGGTAAGACAAAAAAGTGTCTTAAAGTCATCTTCTCTTCCAGGGAAACTTGCTGATTGCTCAGCTACAGACCCAGCGGAAGCTGGTATGTATGATTAGATGTTAGATCCTTATGAATATATAAACTACGGAAATTAGGAATTGCGTATCAATAACACCGCTGAAAATATGCTTTATAATAAGCGACCAACAACAACAACATTCAACCCTTATTCCTAAAAGATTTTGTTGTCAGTTAACATGAATCAATCCATGATATCGGAGCCACAAAAGAAAGAAGGATAAGGAAAATAAAAAGATAAGATAAGATCAAAATGACAAGAAAAAGATAAAGATAAATATAAGATAAAAGAACATAGTAATGATAAAAGATAAAAATAACATAAGAAAGATAAAGAAAAAAACAGATAAAGGAAAGAGAGAGAAAAGAGATCAATCCTCCACACGAATTTTCGCCCTCCAGTTTGCTCTCTCTAAAGCCATATTCTCATTCAACCCCAGAAGAAGCATATCAATTCTAATCTCTAATCCACGTCTGTTTGGGTCTTCCTCTCCCTCTCCTCCCTTCCTCTTCTCCCCAACTCTCAACTCATCTAAAAGGTGCATCACTCAGTCTTCTATGTGCATGACCAAACCACCGCAATCAAGGCTCCTGCATCTTATCATCCTACATCACTCGGCCTTCATAATAACCGACCACTTGGCAAAATTTTAATCACTAGATCATTGGTTCATATTGACTGGGATTGTGTGTGGAAATGTGTATGAGTTTTTAAGCACTAGTTAGAAGTATATAAATTCAGGTTCGTGCTCTGTGATTTTCAAATTTCCAATTTCTTGTGTACACCAATAAATGAATCATATTCATACCAAGCAGTGTTTGCATCTCAATCAACACACACCTGAAACTTATCTTGCATCTCGTGAAATAGTTAATGTAAAAAGAAAGAGACTGGTGGATAATATGTCACTACTTTTAAATTTACCCATTACCATCTTCTATAAAATCATTGCTTCTGCTTTAGTGTTACATGCATAAAATAGTATCATGGTTATATGTTTTTTGTCAGAGATATTTATTGTAGAAGGTGATTCAGCCGGTGGAAGTGCTAAACAAGGTCGTGATCGGCGGTTTCAGGTAAAACATCAGCAGTCTAAACTGCTATGTTATTGTGTAAGTTGTGTATGAAATGAACCACCAAGTATACAAAAGATATGGTACTATATATATATATATATATATATATATATATATATATATATATATATATATATATATAGATTTAGGTTCAAATGAGAACCATGCTTAACGTGAGAACGTGAGAACTCCACTTTTAAGCAGATGTGATGCACTATATCATGTATATGTTGCACATTTTCATGTTGACAAAATATTTAGAAATCTGCCACCACATTTATTTGATATTAGCACGTTTTGATCAAAATTTAAAAAGTGCAATAGATGAGCCTCATAGTGCACCGAGATGTGTTAAAAGTGCATAGTTCTCACGTTCTCACGTTAAGCATGGTTCTCATTGGAACCGCTCCCTATATATATATATATAGAACTTGTCTCATCAGTCCGGATTGACGGGGATGCTGTAAGGCCAAGACCGTTTGAGGTGATTCTGGGTGGAATTTTTTGATGAAATTTTGTGAGCATGTTCTTCATCAAGTGTAGATTATGTCTACAAAATTTCAGCTTAAAACTCAATCTGGAAGTCAGCTAAATAAATTATTGAAACACACTGGCTTTTCAATAATTTATTTCACTGACTTCTAGATAAGCTGAAATTTTATGGACATAATCTACATTTGATGAAGAACATGCTCACAAAATATCATAAAAAATTCCACCCGGAAGCACCTCAAATGGGCTAGGCCCTACGGCACTCTCGGTCAGTCCGGATTGATGAGATAAGCTCTCTCTCTCTCTCTATATATATATTACATGAAAGTGGGAGGATGATGAAAAAATAATATCTAACATGAAAATTCTTCATGCATTATGAAAGTGGTTGATAGATGGTTTGAGTTTTACGGAGTATTAATTATTCCTTCTTGGAATCAGATGTCTGGATTTATGATTCCACTAGATTGGTTATTGTATAAGTATTTCACTTTTAAAATATCCAAACTTCAGAAACTAGAATATTAACTCACTTGTTTGTGCAGGCCATTCTTCCTTTACGGGGTAAAATCTTGAATGTTGAAAGGAAGGATGAAGCTTCCATGTACAAAAATGAAGAGATCCAAAATCTCATTCTTGCTCTAGGACTTGGGGTGAAGGTATTCATTATTTATATTGATTCCAACTGTTTAGCTTGTTTTTAAGGGATATAAAATGTAGTGTCTTAGGATTCTTTCTTTTCATTTCAGGGTGAGGATTTTAAAAAAGAAGCTCTGCGTTATCATAAAATTATAATTTTGACTGATGCTGATGTGGATGGTGCCCATATTCGCACACTGTTGTTGACTTTTTTCTTCAGATATCAGGCAGGTCACTTCCATTGCATCTACTGATCAAAAGCTGTTGCATCAAAGAAATTAATTAGAGCAATGGGAAATCATTTTACCGAAGGGGAGCCTGGGTGCACCGGTTATGGTGCTGTGTGACCGAGAGGTCACATGGTCAAGTCTTGGGAGTGGCAGCCCGTCAAAAATGACAAGGGAAGACTGGCTCCTTATACACCCTTGTGGTGAGACCCTTCACCGGACCCTCGCCTTGCGGGGACACCATTGTGCACCGGGCTGCCCTTTTTTAATAGGAAACATTGTATTGACTAGCGCCCATTGTTTTGCAAATGTAATCCCTAGAGGCCTCGACTGTTGTAATTGAGATGCAATTAGTCCATCCCGTTGTAATCATTTGGTATTTGGCTGTATGAGGGCACTCTCGTCAATAAAGAATGCCAATAATGCCCCCATTAACCTTCATATTTAATGGTGTAAACAACGGTGTGTGTGTGGGGGGGGTGGGGTGGGGTGGGGGGTGGGCTACACGTGCAATTTTCCTGAAAAGAAACCTAAGCCTCTGTTGTATAGCCAAAAGTGGCTTATTTGGCTTGTTTGGCTTATCAGCAGAATAGCTATAATAAGTAGGTCTTGACTTAGTTAACAAGCTGAAACTGATTTTCCCTAGTGCTCTTCTTTTAAATTAAGTCATATCAGCCAAATAACCTAACCTAACTGTGTTCACACTCTTTTTATTGGTTGCAGAGGGCTTTATTTGATGAAGGATGCATTTATGTGGGTGTTCCACCTCTGTATAAGGTTTGATCTCAATGGGGTTGTTTTCATCAATCCATAGAATTCAATGTTCTGAAATTCACAAGTTGTAATTTCTCCTTGTTTTTTTAGGTTGAACGGGGAAAACAAGCGCATTACTGCTTTGATGATGCAGATCTTAGAAAGCTCCAAAGTTCCTTTCCCTCAAATGCTTCATATAACATCCAGAGATTTAAAGGTGAGATTAAGTTAGGATTTCATGTCTTGTGCACAAAGCATGCATGGTCTTGCTTCCAGTTTTCTAAAAATATACCCATAGAGAGATTTTATTAGTTTCACAATCACTACAAAGCTGTATGGAATTACTTATTAGTAGGCCTTAGACCAGTGGCCTATATAACATTTTGGCGCTTCTCATGAGTCATGACTATGATTATTGTTGTTATTATTATTGTTATTAGTTTCCCGTATAAGTATTAGTATTAGTTTCCTATTATTATTAGTAATTGCAGTTTCCTATTAGTATAGGAAGTCTGTTATAGTTAGTATTATAATAGGAGTATTGTAATAGGTTTAGGGTTACTAAAATTCTGGTCCGCCAAGACTCTTGGAACAAGTTTAAACAAAGACACTTTAATTAGTACGGAATACGGAGTAATAATATATGATCAATAATCTTGGAATTATTTCTTGGAGTCTTGACAAGTCCGGGACTGCCTTCTCTTCCCTAGGGCAGGGAAGTTCTTCATCTTCATTATGTAGTAATATAGTTCTTCTTTTCATCCCCATATCCCATCCCTCTGTCTCTCAAAAATTAAAATAGAGTCATGTTTAGTAGATGTACAATTTTTAATTGTTTGCTAGGTACATCTCCTAAAAGTCATAAAGTCATACTTACACTGTTAAAACTTAATTTTGGGATTGACTAAAGTTATCATATTAAACTCATCTCTAACTTTTGTGGAAAAGTACAAGAAATAGCTTTATTTAATGAAATAAAGCTTGTCTGGGGAGGAGGGGACAAAAAAGACTCTTTTTTCTTTAGTGGGACATAGGGAGTATTTAAATGCATAAGTTTTGGAGGATTATGTAGTTATAACTTATAAGTTGGATGAATTATCATTTTTGTTAGCTATGATCCTTTGCTTCATAATTTCTGATGTATGCATATAGCTTCTAAGACCATGAGACGATGAGAAAGTATGAAACTGCCTTGTCATTTTAACTCGTTTATCTAAATGAAACACAGGACTAGGAGAGATGATGCCTACCCAGTTGTGGGAAACAACCTTAAACCCAGACACAAGGCTTTTAAAGCAGCTAGTGGTTGAAGATCCCGCGGAGGCAAATGTTGTTTTTTCCTCATTAATGGGTACTCGGGTAAGTCCGTAAGTAAATAAGTACTCTGTTTTGGATGTCACGTCGATTACCTGTTGGTTGTTAGTGTTGAGATTTGATATGATTATAAATAATATCCTTCCTGATTTTAGCATTTAATGTACAGATTGTATTAATTTAGAATCAGTAGAACCCAATTTAGCAGATATCGGGGCCGCACGAAGAATTCGAGAAAAGGCGTCTGTCATAGTTGGAACAGTAGAGCTAGAGAGAATTTGTTCACGTATAGATAATAGCTCTGGGCGAAGACCCGCTAAAGCTAAAACCATAACAAGTTGTTGTCGCTGTTCTAGTTGTTTCTCTCTATCTTCTGTGATAGGTTGAATGGTGTTATACTCAAAGAGTAAAGCCTCAGCCCGGCCTAGAAAATCCTGGATGTCCAATTCTTGTTGCTTGAGCGTGGCAATTTTGGAACCAAACGAAAACAGACTTTGAATATCATTAGTGTAATTAGACTTGGCTTTTTCCCAAATCTGTTTACACGTCCGATATGATTGATATGTAGGATGAAGTTTGGAGTCCATGGATTGCCACAAAACATTGCACAACAGTGCATCCATATTCTCCCATTCCGTTTTCTTATCCTTGACTGAATTGGCATCTATAAGCAAGTGATCAAGTTGTCCTTGACCTTTGAACCACATCTCCACAGAAATGGCCCATGATTGATAATTAGCACTTCCAACCAAACGGTCCGTTGTAATAATAGGAACTGAAGCAAATGAAGAAAAACCAGAAGACTTTTTTTTTTTAAGTAAAAGAGTAAATATGAGTAATAATATTACTGCTGCAAGGAAATACTATCACAAAGAGAGAGCAGCAGTAGCAAACCAGAGAACTGTGAAGACCAACCAGAGTAGCAGCGAGCAGCCAAAGCACCGGCGAGCCACCAGAGTGACGGCGACGACCAATCTGGGCGGCGCGCGAGTTCGGTGGCGGCGCGTGGGCTCGGCGGCGTCGTCGTAAATTACGTTGTGCAGGTCGCCGGAACCTCAGGAACTGCTGGTGGTAGGAGGTGTCAACACCAGATAAGCAGAAAGATACAGATCTGCAAACAGATGTGAAACTGTAGGTGTGGACTTGAGTGACGTGTGGCGGCGCGTGGGTGATGCGGCGCAGGTGCTTCCTCCGGCGGTAAGTCGCGATGAAGCCTTGAGCACAGCGGTAGGCTGATATCACTACCAGAAGCACTCAATTGAAAGTCGCGCTACTGTTCACGCCGGAATACTGGCCGGAAATGATGCCGCCAGAAAAATCATAACACTACACTAACAATTGCCATAGTGGCTCTGATACCATGTGAACAAGTATTGTTGTATTTCATATTCTTGATTATAAAGTGCTATACAAGAAGCTATATTTATAGCTATATTTAGAGTTCTAGGGTTTTCTATACAAGATATACAAATGGGCTAAGCCCAATACTACTAGGGTTTAGGGTTTTCACAATTGTTATGTATTTTGGATGAATCTTTTTTGCAAAATTTAGTAAAATTACAGGAGTACATGGTAAGGGTGCACTAGGAAAGTCAAAACAAATAAAGATCTTACATAAATATGTATGCATGACAAACCAGAAACTTGGCTTTGAGATTGATAGAGCATATTATAATTATAAATATAGAATAAGCCAAAGCTTGTAACGCATCTTTTGCTTTGTTCATTCAGTGAACCTAACACTGACACATTATCTCCCTTTTGTGGTGAAACAGGTGGATTTTAGGAAGGAGCTAATACAGAATTCTGCAAGCAAGATCAACTTTGACCAGCTTGACATTTAGATTTATTTAATAGAAAACCTGCAGAAACACACCAAACATTCCGGAAGACACGATAAAACACTCTTGGTGCTTCATGTACGTTTTATGCTGCACTGTCTTGGCTTTTGAGGAATTTTCGGGTTCCCTCATTGCATTTTTACAATGCGCCTACCCTCCCTGATCAGAATATCTCCGAACTTGTTTGTGGTTCAGCTGAAGTGTGCGAGAATAGTATTATTCTTCCATTGTCAAGTTCATTTTTTAGACTTGGTTCTATTGGTTACGGGGCATTATTTTTGTTTTGCATTGTAACAATTCAAAATCTAATTCAAGATATTTAATTAGATGCTCATCATCTTCATCATCATCACCCCGGTTCCGCAAAGGCTCCCACCAACGGTGGGGATTTAATTAGATGCACATTTGAAATAATTTCATTTGCTTACAAATTATCTGTTTTCAATTCTATCAGTGTTGAAACATTTTGTATTGTGTTGTACTCTCTCGAAAAGCTTCTACCTTTCATGATCATTGCTATATAATAGTATAATATAAAGGGCGGATTAGGTACAAACTATATTTATTGTGCAAATGTTTGTACGATTAAACTCTTTGTATGGCATATTAAAGTTCAAAGAGTGGCATCCCAAAAAAGTTTGGTTTTATTACTATAATATAATGTCAATTGTGCCTTTATGACTTTAGATCAACTCATCGAATGGTTAAGATGAGTTTGTAGTATGTAGAGTAGGAGTTGTTTGTATTTGGTCCTTTATATGTGTATATATAATATCTCTGTTAGTTTATTCGCGTATAATTCGCGTATAATACACTCGAACGTACAATTCACGTATAATACTCTTGTTTAGTGCTGGACTCGGGCCGGTTCGGGCCCGATTCGGGCCTGGGCCCGGTCGGGCCTCGGGCCAGGAAAGGGAGGCCCGAGCCCGAACCGCTGGTGGCCGGTTCCAGGCCAAACCGGGCCGGGCCGAACCGGCCCAATTAATTTTTTTTTGTTCTCCTATTTAATCCCCTACCCCTCCCCCTCAACCCCAAACTGTCCCAAACCACCTCAAATGGCCCAAAATACCTAATCCAACCTAAAACTTAAAAAATTTCAAAAAAAAAAAAAATTAAAATCCGGCCCGGACCGGGCCCGAACCGGCCGGGCCGGTTCACCAAAACCTGGGCCCGGGCCCGAACCGCCCAGCAGCCGGGCCGGGCCGAACCGAACCGGTGGACCCACCGGGCCCCGGGCCGGGCCGGGCCAAACAGTAACCGGGCCGGTTCCGGGCCGGGCCGCCCGGCCCGAGTCCAGCACTACTCCTGTTTATGAATTTTTCTAAATTTTTTGAAAAATTCACGTACTTTAAGGATAAAATGTATAATACACGTACCGTACGTATTGATACGTATTTTATTACGTATAATACTCCTGTTTATGAATTTTTCAGAAAATTCTGAAAAATTCACGTGGTTTAAGAATAAAATGTATAATACACGTACTGTACGTATTGTATGTATTTTATTAAAAAACACACCATTAAATGGAAGCCTAATGGAGTGATACAACGGAAACAAAATGCATGTCAAGCTAATCAATATTATTTATATTGCTTAAAAAATGTTATGCCTTATATGTTCGCTAATTGTTTAATTAACGGTCATTACATTTATTGAATTAGCTTCTTAAATTCGTAATCTGTTTCGATATTTTTATTGTACTACTACTGTATTACTTTTGTTCTCCACCCATATACCAAGACTCCAAAGAGATTGAAAAATGTTGTGGCGGCTCACTAAACTCATGGTCAAAGTAATATCAACTATTTTCTAGTAATATCTCTCCACTTCTACTTAAATAAGCAATGTCATTTTTATTACGTATTGTACCTATGCATTTAAATACGTAAATCTGGAGAGAAAAAAACTATTCCGTACATTTTAAATTGTTGAAGATTGGGGTGCAAATGTTAAATAACTCTTTATTTCTATCATTAAATAAGTACTTCGTATATAAGTAACATATTATATGCTGTATTTTTAAATTGTGAAACGTTTAAAACGCGTCCGTATCTTTATATATTTCACGAACGTATGAAACATATATTAAGCCGTATTTTATATATATAATAATTGTATCGTATTATACACGAACGTATGTATTATTGTATTATTCACGTACCGTATATTACTAAGAAAGTATAATATATGTACCGATGTACGTAGATGTATTCACGTGTATATATATATATATATATATATATATATATATATATATATATATATATATATATATATATATATATATATATATATATATATCCATGCCGATTTTTCCAAGTTCAATCTCCACTGTCGTTGCCAACACCTTCTGATTTAGTTTCTAGTTTCCACTGCAATCATTGTCGCCTTCATGTTGAAGCATTTATCCCACACCGGAAAGCTATAAAACAATTAAACTCTATATAAGGTTTTGGGCTACTTCTCATATCAGGTTGACCTTTTATTCCTTTTAGGATGGAATCCCGGGTCTTAACATGGTATCAGAGCCAAATCGATCCATGGTGTGGGGCTCCCTTATGAAAAATGATATGATGACGCGATTATAAAAAAATGACAATAACAAATTGATGAAAAAATGAATGATCACACGATTCAGACGATGTGTCTGGTCGTGAGAAGAGGTGTTAAAATGTCCCACACTCAAAAAGTTTGGATGAATAAAGTGCTATATTAACACATGAGCTACTCCTCCTAATAGGTTCACCTTTTAGGATGGAACACCGGATCTTAACATGACATCAGAGTCCATTTCGGTTGTGGTTTGATGGCTTGTCTAGCACATGATTAAGGCTAGCTTGTTAAGGGTTTGTTTGGCCCGCTTATACCCCCGATATTGTCCAGCCCGGTTCGGGACGTGTTGAAGGATTTATTCCACACTGGAAAGCTATAAAACAATTAAAAAACACTATATAAGACTTTGGGCTCCTCCTCCTATGAGGTTGATCTTTTAGGATAGAATCGCGGGTCTTAACACTGCAGCTTTAGTTTCATCCAAGGTGTCTTGAATTTGATATCAAACAGGGAAAGTCTTTGACACTATACGGAGTATACGAAAGGAAGCCAAACACAGTCTGTTTTTGGCTTGTGGAAGAGTAATGGTAGACAAATTACACCATACAAACGGGTATTTTATTGTGTATTTTAAATGATTAAATGACTATTGATATTAAATTAAAAAATAGCACAATATATATTTTGATGATTATGCAATGATAGTATAATTAAATGAATAAGTTGATTTGTAGCATATATTACGTGTAGATCATGATACTCAATTGTGTGCTTCTAATACCCAGTTGTGCCATAAATGCAATGATTTATATCAACATTCATTTCTTTTAAACGTTATACTCATTAATCATAATATAAAATATTCGTTATAGGTATAGGCTCTAGTAAGTAGTAATTGGTAAACGACTAAACGTGATGTTTACCTACTAAATTGAGTAATTGATTTTTTAATAGTTTAAGAATTCAATTCGTTGATTATATAAAGTATGACGATCTAATTGAGTTTTCGGGAGTATGATGATTTATTTGCCACGTTTCTGAATATATATTAGTAAATGTTAACATTGTTTGAAAAGAAAATTACTCAAAAACAGTTGGACTGCAAAAAAAATACGTAGTATTTTTTTGTGTAATAGAAAAAGTGAATAATAATTTAAAATGATTAATTCAAATTGAACATGTTTTAAAATGTTACTCCTATTTTTTAAGTTTTTTGACAAAAAGGAAATAATTTTTCTTATTTGACTTTACACCTTATATTTTTTGTAATATTGATCTTACACCCTATTTTTAAAATCATTAATGCTGAATTACATTATTGAAAAAATTATAAAAAAATGTGATGCAAAGTCAAATAATTTTATAATTTATTGAAATGCATATATTAATTTTTGTGACCATGCCTCTCACCTCATCAACCGTGACGCCCTCGTCCATATGGACCATATCCCCAAAAAAAAATATCCTTTGAACGGATTCATGTTTTCAGCTTGCTCTCCTACACGAGCTCGTTCTAACTTCAAAGGTTTCTTCTGTTGAATCCTTCGTTTCTCTTTTAAGCATCCAACCCTAAACAAACAAACGAGTTTTGGTTTTGTATTGGGAACTTATTCTGCAACAAGAATTCTAACCTTGCGGCGTGTAGATTTTTAGTTTTACAGGAATATATATATTCATCGATTAAGGGTTTAGGTGTGACTGTGTGACTATGGACTCCGATGGGCAAATATCAGACCGGGAGAACGTTGGTCCCGTAGGAGCTTTTCGAAAGCCTTCCAGTGATGCTGCTAATAGGAAATACCGGCGTCGGTCTCCATTGGGCGGATCATCCTCCGACGGTGAGTGAATGAATATAGTTTCAAGGATGAATCTTTTATTCTTCAAATTTGATTTATGCGCAAGCTGTGCTTCTAAGGGTTGCCGTCTATTTTAGTTGTACTTGATTTTGATCTGTCAAATGATAGTTCATTGTTGATCTCCCAATTGACTCTGGAAATTTGCAGTGTCCTTACTTTGGGACGTTAACAGGTTTGAATTCACTCCTATGATCAGGAAACTAACTACTCCGTATTAGTTAAGGGCTTTGAAGTGAGGTAGTGAGCGACCACTGATAGATATTGGTTGGAAGGGGGTCGGGGGGGGGGGGGGTCATGGTTCAAACCCCTTTTGTAGATAATAGGGAAGGACCTCTGAGGCTCTGAGTGTTTTGGGGGATGCCTACTACCTTAACTCACGGATTGATTTTGCTCTTTTTTTCTGATTACTGGAGCTATTTTTAAAACTGTATTCTCTTTTATCCCATTTCGGAATTTCTCTTTCCTGTCTCGTTCAAGTCCCAATTCTCAAAGAGATTACGTATTGGCATTTTCATATTTTTAAAACCATAACTATTATTTGGATCAGAACTTTGTAAAGGTACTTGATTTTTGTGACCAGCAATTTGGTTACAAGTTTGTTCTGCAGTAATATGGATTGTCTATGTATGAAATGCTTTAGGTTTTGTTTTTGTTATATAAGAGTGTCAGCTTGTATTGTAAGCTGTTTCCTGTAAGGCACTCCATCCATCTCACTATACATGTAATTTTGGAGGAAATGTTTGGCACACAATTTGTTCCATTTTATATAACCAAGAGTCCAAGACAATATCTAATGCTATTTCCCCCCTTCTTTCCCTTCTAAGCCCGCAAGCAAAAAATGATCTTCAATGATAATTAAATGTTAGTAATGGTGACATTGTAAAAAGTGTCTCCATTTAATAACTAAAACTGCTTGATTTTCTCCAGAATGAAATTTATTGTGAACCGGAGGAAGTACTTCAATCCCAACTTCATATATAACTTCATGGTGTTAAGATATTGATATGAAGAAATATGGTTTAAACTACTTTAATCATCTGGAGTTGCCACTGCTTTGACAGAATATGGTGCTTCAGTCATTTCTACGGTGAAGAGTCATTTCATCTTATATATATATCATTCATGGCTAATTTCCTAGCAAGGTTCTCTTGCAGGAGGCAGTTTTTAGTCTATGCCTGTTTTTGGTTGTTCAGGTAGTCCTGCACGTAACAGGAGCTTGAGTCCACCCTCACAAAGGAAAGATCGTGAAAAAAATGGTAGTTCTAGACATAGAAAGGATGATGAAAAGGAAAGAGACAATGGAAGGAATGGTGAGCCACACAGACCTTCTGACCGACACTCCTCTAGGAGTACTCTTTCTCACCGCAAGCATGATGGTCATACAAGACATTGCAATGGAGATGATGATGAAAGAGATCATTATTCAAAATCGTATTCTCATCATCGGGAGTCAAGGGGAAGAGAGTCAAGAGACTACTCTGATAGAGGAAAATCTAGTAGGAGGTATACTACTAACTCTGGCATTGAAGATGGTAGATCTACAGATAGGGATGTGCACAAGGAATATAGATATTGCCATGATGAGAAGGACAAAAAGAGAAATCTGGAGTTGGACAGTAAAAAGTACTCAAAAGATGATAAAAATAAATATGATAACACGGACAGGCTCAAGGAGAGGCACATTCAAGAAAAAAATAAATACGAGGACACAAAGTTTTCTGAAAAAAGGGCCAAATTTGATGACATTGATGGTGCCGGTACGGGTCGCGGAAAAGATGGTATTATAACAAATAATAATTTTTTCATACTGACATGTTGATTCTTCTTTTTTATTCCTAAATGTGTATTGTTTATGAATTAGTAATGGCAAATGAAAAGCAATCTTCAAGTTCTAAGCAAGGGAAGTCACCTAGTAGTGAAGCCACTTCGGAACAAGGTGTGAAGGAGTCTGATATAGATGCTGCAAAAGTTGCTGCTATGAGGGCTGCTGAATTAGGTAAGTACTCAATCTGTCTAAAAAACAAGGAGCTGTTTATATTATTGTTAATGTAATTTTTCTAAAAATTACGTTTGAAAGTATTAGCTAGAGCAACTTGTTGATCCCCAGATAACCATTGCTCATCTCTATTCTCAAACATCTATCACTGATTATTTCTCTAGTTATTCTCATGTGTTTCACTTTCAGATCTTGATGCAATTATACCAACCCTTCTATCATAAACTTGCTTTTGTTTCTCGTTTTGATGTTTGAGTTTGAATTAATAACAGTCAATAAGAATCTAGTTGGAACTGGTTACATGACTGCTGATCAGAAGAAGAAGCTGTTATGGGGAAGTAAAAAGAGCACAAATGTTAGTGAAGAGGTAATTGGATTTCCATCTTCCTCCATTCTTTCTAACAAAAACCAGTAAATTCATATTAGATGGAACAGTGTGCTTATGACATGCATTAACAGCTTTATTAAAAAAAGGATGACACCTCATCCCTCAGGGCCCCGGACAGTTATTGGATAGTTAGCTGGGAGGAGGATTTAAATTGAGCTTTGTTCACATTCTGGTAGGAAGAGAGTGGGGTTCCAACCAAGATCTTTTCCTGGAATTGAATCCAGAGCTTCTCCCTTGTGACACCTTCTTCCCACCAGGACCTCTCCTTTGTGACACCCTTTTCTCACCGGTTGAGCTACGCCCCGACACATTAACAACTTTATAAGTTTCGTCAATGCTATGTTTGGGAGGATATAAATGAATAAATGTCTAGGATATTGGTTCTATAGTTTTATAATAATTTATGGTTAGTGTATATTCATGTGGACGATTGATCTCTTTTAAATCTTTTCTCTCTCTCCATTTTCATTTTCTTTTATCGTCTATCTTCTCTATCTTTCTATATTTTCATCTTCTATCTTTCTTATGCTCTTTGCTCTTTTATCTTTTTATATTATACCTTTCTTAGGTTCTTATGTTAATGTTATTTTATTTTTATATTTATCTTATCCGATTCATCTTACTTTATTTTCTATTCTTCTTTCTTCTCTTTTGGCTTTGATGCCATGGATCGATTCATGTTAGCCGATCCCAAAATCTTTTGGGTTAAGGTGTGGATGTTGTATGATTAGTGTATATCTTCTATTTTGTCAAGTGTTCAAGTTTAAACACTGTTTTTTCTTCTCCAAAACCACATACAAAGTATACCCGAATCAGCCGGATGAATCCTGGCATCTTCAGCCCAAAGATTCAAATGACCAGTCAAGCACACACTTTAGCTTTACTATCTATTATAACTAAACCGCTCCCCTGCCCATAGCAGGGGAGCGGTTTACCATGTGATTCACCATGCTAATTTCTTCTGTATGTATGTTTTTGTTTTTGAATAGTCTGCTCACCGCTGGGATACGTCCATGATTGGTGATCGTGAACGTCAGGAAAAGTTCAACAAACTCATGGTAATTTCCTTTGAGCTTGTACTACTTTTTCACCATAGATGTAGTTAGGCAAGTCATAATGAATATTATGTAGCTCCTGTTTGATAGCTTGATTTTTCTACTCATGGGCATGATTTTTATTGAAAGGAAGTGTAATAGTGTTCGCTTAGTTGCATAATAGAGAAAATGTGCAAACTTTTTTTTATGTAAACAGAAGTAAATTGCACGCATACATTGATTTAGATGCTCTGTAATGGTTTCGTTAATTCATTCCACAAAATATCTGAATCCACAATCTCAACTATCTCAGTTATCTAACCCTGATTTCACTTTAACCTAATTGTATATTTGTATGGTAGCGTAATTACGCCAAGGTGTAAATTGGCGTGTACCATAATATGGAGTACATTTAATGTAATGTAATGTAATCAAATTAGTATGATTTTAATGCAGGTTTACATTACAAATGCATTTGATTACGTTACATTTCATTACGTCTTACCAAACTGAATTCTTAAATATAGTAGAATATATGTTATGTTATGTACATGTCAATATTTTCATACTAACACTCTTTTAGAGTCTGAGGCTGCCTTGGTACATATGGCCCATTGTAGGGTGTGAAGGGTGACATAAAGGCTGAGCGGCATAAACCCGATGTCCTTGACGTGGAAAAGCAAAGGGAACTTCAGATGGAGTTGGAGAAGCAGTACACCGCTGGGCTTCGTAGAAAAGATGGTCGTACGGTTGGATTGGGACTCTAAGAAATTAGCTTCGCCCATATGCATGTGGTTCAAGTCGTTATTGTAATGTTGTGGTGGCATTACCTATCCTGCCCGTACAATGGAGCTCTTGGCGCGGGGGGTGGGTGGGGTGGGGGTGGGGGTATTGAAAACTGTACGAGAAATGAGAATGTTGATGTTTATTATTGTCATGTTTTCTCTATTTCTTTAGCAAAATGAGTGTTCACACCAAACAAATGCTAATAGGTCGTTTATTTTTCTGTTTATTAATCTCTTGGGCACTTTTGCAAGATTTTTATACTGAAATTGCTAAGAAGTGACGATGGTGAATTTTTCTTTCTTTTTTAATATACCTGTTTTTCTCATCATTAAATTAATTAATACTTGATGGCGTCGAATGGTCGAATACTCGAATGAGTCTAGAAGCGTTGAATTGCAATTTGCAAAGGTGATAGCGATGTGCAGAGTGCAGACCCTGGACGAGTGGTTTCAAGCAAACTCAGCAGGCGACAAAGCGGGGGGAGCTATTCTTGGGGACAGGAAAGGGGATCGTTCGTTGGCTTTGAACTAGAACGTGTCTATCATGAAGTGCCGCTGCAGTTGGAAGAGACAGTAGGAGCGATCCGCCCCCTCCTGAACCTCCGCCATGAATTCCAATTTCAAAGGGAGATCACACGACAAAATACTTTATTGCTTTTATTGAAATTTCTTTGAGAATTTTTGCAATGTTATTATTGTGGATTATAGTGGATTAGTGGTAGGTGTTTTAGTTTTGGGACTATTTTCCGTGGTTGTTTACGTGAAAGCGATAAGGTTTGTGTGGCTGGTAAAAGTTTCAAAACTCTCACATGGTGGTCAGAATGGGATGGCCGTTTGGCTACGCGGAGTCTCTTAGGAGGTTTGGTTTATTGTGGTTGTGGAGATGTATAGTTCTTTGATATTTATTTATAATATAAGGTATTTCAATTCAAAAAAATATCGTAGCTTTAGGCAACCCACACTAATTTATTTTCTAAATGAAGTGGTCTCAAAATTAAAGATGGGCTGAAAAGAAAAAATACATATTATAAGGATAAAAAGCAAAAGGTATTTTGTAGAGATTTAAAAAATATTTATAGAGATCTAAAATAAAATTTATCACATTTGCAGTGACTAAAAATGGATTTAAGCCTAAAATATATTAATGATTAAAATTGTGTACGACTAAATATGAGAGATGAATTGTTGTAAGTTGTAACTAAACAAGAATGGGTCAAAATTGAGTTCATTTTAATTTCCGTCAACAACTTAAATTCATTGATTTAATAATTTTAATAAGTTGGACGGGTTCACCCTCAGCAAGTCTTATTGATCCGGGTATTTCATGATCAGTAATGCTTGATGCAGAGAGTTTACACTTGATTTAAATTGATTTTACAAACGTTGGCTTTTATGCACATTATTTGTGCAAGGTACATAGATAAGCGTGCAAAGCCATATTTGTGAGCGCAGATCAGTGTCCATTTACAAACACTAATTGTTTGTGTGAATTATTTACATATTCAGATATATTTTTCACATGTAGGTGTTGCAACCTAATTTCAAATTTTCACACAATGAATTTTTTATGATTAGACCAATCACCAATATACCGAGATTTGAAATACTAAGGGAGTGTTTGAAACTGCTTCTGCTTAAAAAAAGCACTTTTGGAGATGTAATGAAAAAATGATGAGTAGTAAAAATTTATAATGTTTAAGAAAAAAGTGATTTTGAAAAGTAAAAGTTGGTAGTGTTTGGTAAAATAAGTACTTTTTGTGTAATAGAAAAGGGAAAAACACTTTTCACACGCAAGCCGAGAAAAAGTAAAAATTGATAGTGTTTGATAAATAAGTATTTTTTAAGCCAAAAACTGAGAAGTGTTTTTTTAAATTGTTACAAACACTCCCTAAGTAAATCTCCCATCAAGGACGTTATTATTACTATTTTATTTTTTATATATGTAGACCGCCTTACAATATGTTTGGATAAATCTATAAAATAAAAAACTGGTTTTTCTTTCCCCTATTTCTCATCGATTCAAACATCCAGTTGAGAAATATTTATTCAGAACATTTGAATTTTTAGTAAATTAATTTAAAAATATATCTTACAGATTAAGCCAATAATCTCCTTTTCTGATTATTTCGACCAGAGTGCACCATTTTATTTCTTTTTAAATCTATCGTGGATTTACCTAATACTAACTATAACAATACATTCGGTCAATCCATATATTTGC
The DNA here is from genome assembly GCA_945859915.1 of Cuscuta epithymum. NCBI lineage: Eukaryota > Viridiplantae > Streptophyta > Magnoliopsida > Solanales > Convolvulaceae > Cuscuta > Cuscuta epithymum. The sequence continues at coordinate 5,316,870 of CAMAPF010001001.1, read as the reverse complement.
AAGGCCGAAAACAAAATTTCTAAAGTTATCAAATAGGGGTGGATATGGGCCAACTCCATCCCTCAAATGCTATAACAAGAACTAACATTGTACTATTGTAGGGATGCTACAACCGGAACTAACATTATAGCCTACAATGTTAGTTCCTGTTGCAACATTTGAAGGACGAGGAGTTGGCCAGACCTATAATTTGTAGGATATGATATCGGATATCGGTCCTGATTTCCTGCCTGGTCATAATAAGGAAGAACTAAAACCGGACTGGAATATGGCTAGCTCTCTGGAATCTGTGTCCACAAATTAAAAAAACTCCACATATAGTATGAAAACGCAAGGGACTCAAAATAACCTAAACGGTACAAAACTGTTACGCCATTTATGTTACTTCTACAATTAGGTAATCATAAATTCACAACAAAAAGTGATGGAAGTCTTTGTAGCTGCATGTATTGGCTATTACAAGCCAGAGTACAATCAATGTGCATGATGTATTGGCAGTATCATCTTAAAAGCATCAAAAGACACGAGTAAGGTTCAAGGATGGAAGTGAGTTTCTGAAGATGGAGGAAGAAATCATTATAAGGATGATGAGTTCTTTAACATCATCTTTTTTAATGGATAAATAAACTGTGTAGTTGTTTTCATCAATTGTAGGCCGCAGGTGGTCCCACCTGGATTCATATTTCACAAAGTGCTGGGGTCCACCCGGCTTTTGTGGAGCTGAAAGGCGGGGGTGACCCAGCTTCCGCAACTGCACTGGATGCCTGACCAATTGAAGTAACCAAGTCGAGCTTCACAATGGACACATGAGAGCTTTCCTTCCAGGGCACCCTCTCCAACTGGTTTTCAGATATCATAGAGGAGATAAAAAGATAGAACATGTCAGAAAAGAAATAGTTTTTGAAAATTATTAGGCTCCTTTTGGATGATGAAGAAGACTATAAAGGCTAGGGATGGACACGAATAATGAAGGGATCCAAATTTGCTAGACTGCTACCATTCATTTACATATTTATACCCTTGTTAAATTCATTCATATGATTCCAAACATATACTCCATATTTCAAGCCAACTTAAAAATACAGGAAATAATGTCTGAAATGACCATTGCGGTTCCGAACAACACATATTAAGCCATTGACCATTTGACCAGTCAAAGTTTCCCTAAACGGCCCTTGTAACACTGAGTGGATACGGTTTTTCAATGCTTCCTGTGTCTCTAAATAATTTACCCTTCCTATTTGGTCCACCCCAAAATTATCACCCATTTTCTTTTATTTCAAGGAAATTGGTATTTGGTTCATGTTGTTTCAAAATATCAAAAGCTTTCTTTAAAGAAAATTAGAACAAATATTGAAGGCAACTGGGTCTGGGAAAGCAGCTCCTGCTAATATCATTGTATCGTATCATCTTTAGCATTGTTTGGAGACCTGATTAATTCTTAATTTTCGGAAACCTCAAGTGACAAGTGTCATTTGGTGACTTGACTAAACATTGCGTAAGTTTGTACAACTAACCGATTCAGAAAATGCAATTTTTTCTTTAGTTAAAAATAGGGGTGATAGGTAAAAAAAAGTACCAAAAGGGCACCATGTGTTCTTCAGCGTACTATAAACCTCGATTACAGAGATAAAGAGTGAAGAAATAGGCGGCAATACCTTTTGTCATCCACTGAAGAGGCTCAATAAAGAGGGAAGAACACTCATGTTCATCCTCTTTGTCAAATGGAAAGCCACTCTTCCTTCTATTATACCACATAAAGGCGGATTCACCCTCACCAGGAACATGATCAACAACATTGTTTTGCAGCGCAACCACCCTCCGGCATTTCTTGCAGCGGTACGCTTGAGTAGGAATGGAATTTTTCATGTTCAAGGTCGAGTGTTCATCATCAATGACTGAGGGCTTCTGTGTTGTCGGCGGTGGCAAAGCAGGATCTTCTGCAAAATTAGACGCGTCTACTGTTTCTCCACGATTGTAGCTCTCACCTGCATATATGAAATGCACTTTGTCAATCTGCTTCCTCCCCCTTTCTCTCCTCCTATACAAGTCAACAACATCCAAACCTTAGTCCCAAAAAACTTAGGAGTCCCCTTTCTTGCCTCCTATAGATAAAAATAATTACCACCACCTTCGTTTCAAGAAATTTAAAAGATTCATTTTCACAGTTATATTTTTGTTTTCACAGAGTTATACTCCCTCCATCCCGTAAAACGTGGCCAATGTTGACTTCTGAGTGAAATAATAAAATAAAAACTGTGTAGTAGATATTTGTGCATGAAGAGAGAAATAAATGTAACCACATACGGAGTAGTTATTATTGTAAATGGAAATGGCAGAGTTTTTTGGGACAACTAAAAAAGGAAAGTTGGCAATGTTTAGTGGGATGGAAGGAGTATTTTTTATGTTTAGCAAGGTGCAATTGTTATTTCCATCATTTGCAATGAAGCCAAAGAGTCAATATTTTTTGGCCTGGAATATGATGGAATAAAGCAAAATGGCTCACTAAACTGTCCGCGCTTCTTTGTTATGAAGCAGCAGTCAGCCATGCAATTCTCGACGCGATTTTCACCATGGGTCATCCTGAAACAGTCTATCTGTGTTTTAGTATAGCCGTATAGGGGCAAGGCTGCGTACATCTGACCCCATCTTACCCCACCGTAGGTGGGAGCCTTTGCGGTACTAGGTATGATATGATGAGCAAGGTGCAACTATTAAAATATTTAATCTTAAGTCCTAGTGTGACCCTTATTTTGTAACTACATACAATTTTAGCTACTGGTGTATGTTGGTTTAATCAATATACTCCGTAGTTGTTTGGGACACTTTTGAAAATAATACAACATCCGAAAAATACAACATCCAACCCTTAATCCCAAACATGCTATAATGATTTTGGGAAAAAATAATATGGAGAAAATTATATAATAAAAAATAGATTATTTTGTTCATATCGGATTCTTTTTTGCGAAAGAAATAAGTTTTCAAATAGGATTTTTTCCTTATGGGGGGGGATGAAAAAGGACGATGCACTCAGATAAAAGTAATTTCATCTTAGGAATGTCAAAAGTTCTCACATGTTATGGGCTTATGGCATATATCAATTCAGAGAGCTACCACGACGAGTTTGGTCTTTAGAGTAGTAATCTTCTCATACAACCGAACTGAACAGAAGTGCCGTAAGACCAAATTTTTTATGAAATTTTGTGAGCATGTTCTTCATGAAATGTAGATTATGTCCACAAAATTTCACCTTAAAATTCAATCGGGAAGTCAGTTAAATTAAATATTAGAAAACACTGCGCAAAAATATGCATAAAAATGCAGTGTTTTTTAACAATTTATTTAACTGACTTCCCTATTGAATTTTAAGCTGAAATAATCTACACTTCATGAAGAACACACTAACAAAATTTCATCAAAAAATTCCACACGGAATCACCTTAAACGAGCTCGGCCGTACAGCACTTCCGGTCAATCCAGTTGTATGAGAATATTCCTCTTGGTCTGTAATGTCTAACTCTTCAGATGTTAACATTCAAGAAATTAATAATAAGACAAAACAGCTTAGGAGAAAAATATCAAGAAACTCAAGAAGGAAAATACTAGTACACAAGCTAAAAGCAGTTAGTGTCTTTAATCACATGACAGAAAAGCATAATAATATTTATATTAATTAATTTCGTAGATAAATAAGGTAAGAAAATGGACCTAGTAGTTTTAAGCGAAAGCGTTTGTATATGGAGCTGGCACGATTAACCTTGAAGTCCATTTCTTCAAACATTTTCAACTGTGGCCCCAAGGATAGAAACAATTACTAAAAATTCAAGTCACTGAGAAGCTGCTAGAAACATGCATAAGACAAATGAGTTGTGAGGTAATAAATCACCTGATCTACAAAACCATCATTTGGGCAAACAGATAAGCAGCTTTGAGATAGAGATTCAATGGCATCTTCAGGAGAAAAGAAGCACGAGATGTTAGTCTGAGTAAATGGGAATAATAAACACAAATGATAGGCAATTTGTCTTCTCTTTCAAGAAATTTCATAAATAAGATGTGAAAAGACCCACAATATTGAAGTTTAAAGTAGGGATAATTGGACTTTTAGCCTCTAACATTATGTAATTTGAGACTTGTATTACAGAAATTGTAAAGTTAGTTCCTCTATTCTTATTATTAGATATAAATAGTCCCCCCGTTAAAACCCCTGTTTACATATTAAGGTCTATTGGGCCATCTCAGCAACATACCATGGCTTTTAGGGTTAGGTTTGGGGTTTATGAGGGGAGGGCAGGGGTTTATTTTTAAGAAATATTTTGACTTTTATATGACTAAAAAAAGTAGAGATAAAAGCTACTCCGTATATAATAAGAACACATAATACTAACCATATAGTTTTTTCTACTCTAAAACTAACAAATAGAGTTAAATTTATAAAATAAAAATTAATCGCCCCTCCCTCCAAAGTCCCCAAGACAAACAAGCCCGAAAAGTATAAAAAAATTCTATAAAATATAAAAATTAAGAACTATATTTACTAAAGAATTTGTCATACCCTCAAACCATTGGGGACTAAAAGTGTGTTTTTCCTATATAGTACCTTTATATGACAGCTGTTCAGATCTCATCAAGTATGCTACAACCATGGCTGCACTATAGAAGATGGAAAGAAGGGTGTTAATCCCCAGGGATTGTATAGTTGTCAAAGCAGAATGGGAGAATATGTATGCGTCAAGAAAGAATGTTCTTATTGGAAGAACTATGAGAAAATAACATGAGGGTGATAAGAGAAGCAAAGTGCGACAGATTTGGCACGCATTTACTAAATAGGCACATATGGAAAATGTAAACTCCTAGTCAAACAATCCTCATCCTCAATACAACTCGTAAGTGCTTGCTTCCGATGTATCTTTGGTGAGAGATGAGAAGAAGCTGCACCATTGATTGGACCGAACAACTAACATGATTAACAAGATAAAGTATCAACCTTAATTAGCAAAACTAGACAAATTCTTCCCAATAAGGAAAAGTTGAACAAATAGCCAAAATATGACAACCTAGGCTGTGTTGGGATCTTGGAAAATGATATGGAAAGGGGGGGAATAATAATGAAAGTTATTTTTTGTGTTTGGATTTACCTACGGAAATGCAAAGGAGAATGAAGTCCGATTCATGTTTTTAATTATTTTACATATGTTTATAGATTGCATAATATTTATATGATATATATAAACAAATAATGAATTCAAACAAATTTTGAAAAAAAAATTATTGAGTTTGAGAAAAGGTTTTATTTCCTCAACATTTGGTTTGCTTCTAATTACTTCTACATTTCCTACATAGTTTCATTCTCTAGCACTTTCTACATTCCATATGACCCCCAAGGGAAAAGAAATAAAATTTCCCAAGAACAGACTAAATGCTATGTACTGCCAAAACACGATAGAAAATACTGAGTGTTAACATTTTATAATGTGTGACTAAATGAGATTGCTTTCCCTATGATCTTGAACAACAAGACGGACAACCATAAAACTCATTAGAAACACACTTTTGTTACAACTCACAAAGTAAGTGAGTCAACTTAAAAAAAAAATCTTTTATCATCAGAACTCAGAAGAAATAATAAACATGTCACATGGACTAACATGCAATTAAAGCTCATAAGGGCAAGACAACTAATAAAATGTGGTTGTCCATCAACTTTGGACTTAAGATGCAGATTGTGACAAAACAAACTTTTGGACTTATGGTGCCATGGTGGGACAGTTTAATATTTATTAGTTCCAACTTCCAAGATGGCCAAATACCAAAGTTGACCCGAATTCCTCAAGTGTCCTATTTAGCTCCTAAACTAACTAAAAATGACTTAATGGTGATCATAACTTTCAAATAAAATCCTAATTGGTTTCGGACATGCTATGCAATCTGCACACAAGCGTCTCAAACACAATAGATAAATTAGGAATTTCAATAAAGGTATATGCACAGCAGACCAGCTACAATGATAAACACACTTCATAGATCCAAATAATTTAGCCCAAAGCATATCAACAATTCGGAATTATAATGTCTTCTTTAACCACTGCAATTGTTCTTCTTGTTGCTATTGAGTAATAGTACTAGGACTAGAGGCCTATGGGCTACGGGACACTCGATAATTTGGGGCCAATTTTGATTTTTAATTGAAATTTTAAGTTCATTTTAGGATATTTGGCCAATAACAGTACATCACCATAGCACCAGATTTATCTTTAGAAACAATGGTCTCTTTTATCTTGATAGACTAAGGTATATGCCTCAAAATGAATATAACTTCAGACATAAACAGACATAAATTTTAATAGGCACCTTCTGGAGACACCAGCAAAGCAATGCACAAGTATACACCCTTTTTTTCTACTTTCTTCAATGAAATCCAAACACACCTCCAAATAATCCAGCAGATTCTCCCTCTCCATATCTCTTAAAGATACTGCCATCCTCACAAACTTTAGATCTTTCCCAGCATACTCCAATGAGTATAGAAGCTTCCGGGATGATAGAGAAGTGTTTGGCTCAGCAGTGCCATTATCTCCAAAATAAGCCTTACGAATCTCCTTGGTAGGGATCACAACTTCACTACGCCATTCAGTGAAAGTTGAAATTGAAGGCGAACTAAGAACTGATAATATATGTGTAATTTGTTCGCTGCCTTGTTGAAGAATCTCAGCAGCATCATTTATGTTACCAATCAACAGATTTTCTCGAACATGATAAGGCATATCCCCCTGTCTGAACCTAAATGCCTAATCTGAAAATGAAAACGTCAGTATCTATTAATATCTTAGAGAAAACAGAATATCTATTGACAATGTAAATATCTTAGAGAGAGATAATGAGAAAATACCACCTCTGTTATCAACACAAATCTATTTACTAAATTTAATTTACATGTATCCAGGTTCTAGACTATTACTGAACTCCAATAATTAAATTATACTCCAAATAATGAAATAGGGCACTCACTCAATCGAGAATCCCCATCCAAATGATCAAGCAAAAATTTACTCCATATGAGACTTGGAAAAGTAGGAAAGTGATGCTGATACCATAATGATTTAGGGAAATAAAATTTCTTAGAATTTCATCATAATACACATTTCTGTATGACTAAAAAGCACATAAACGCTTTTTCTTTTATGTTATGGAGCAAAAGCTAAGAGTTTTAAGCGGAGATTAAACTTAATATTGACAGACAGATATATATCATAAGTGGACCCACCACGGGCAGGGAGGGCTAGAAGAGCTTCTTCACCCAGAAAAATATTATCATGTTATTTCATGTACATATATATGTACAGAAATCTGTAAAAATGTGTTAAAAGTTTTATGCTTTGGCCGTAACTTTCAAACCCCCCTAACCATAAAACGTAAGTGGACCAAGAACAGAAATTTGCAGTGCACCAAAAAGGCCTACTGAATATTACAATAATAGCACTGTAATGAGGTTATCGTTGTAAGAAGATCAATCATCGGCTGCTCGCTCAGTTTTTAGCGCAGAAAGCAAAAAAGGCTATAAAGTCCACGCCTTTTTATTACTCATTGTTTAAATGGTGAAGAAATAGAATCAAGCATCAATGAGTCGCTAAATATTGACTTCCACAAAGATGGTGAAATAGATATCCATAAAATACCTCAGGAAGCAGAATATTCCGGCAGGTAGCGGCGCCGACGGCGTCAACTTTTTCGGGGAAGTCGAAGTCTGATCTGTCGCTCAATTGGCAGTTTTTCGAGTAATTCCGTTACCGCGTGACTGATTCAGCCGTTGCCAGGCGTCTCCCTCCTTCTTCAACCACCTGAAGCTGTATATATATGCTTGGTACTAGAATCTTTTTATGAGCACTCCTTTGAAAAATGTGGAGTATATTCGGACTCGATCCGGTTTCTGGACCGAACCAGACCTTTGGCTTTCTATTGTGGAACCGGAATAAAACAGCTAATTTGCTGGTCCGGTTGTGGTTAGTTTAAAAAGGTTTGTAGTTGTAGCCCTCGGTCTAGTTTTAATTAAGCTAACTCCACAAATGCTTAGGGAGTGTTTGCAATAGCTTAAAAAAAGCACTTCTCAACTTTTAGCTTAAAAAAGCACTTATTTACCAAACACTACAAATTTTTACTTTTTCTCGGCTTGCGTGTAAAAAGTGCTTTTCCCTTTTCTATTACACAAAAAGCACTTATTTTACCAAACACTACCAACTTTTATTTTTCAAAATCACTTTTTTCTCAAATACGATCAACTTTTACTACTTATCACTTTTTCCCAATCACTCCAAAAGTGCTTTTTTTAAGCAGAAGCAATTGCAAACACTCCCTTATAACATTTGGTTGCTCTATGATGTTTATACTTAGGAGTGAAATTTGTTGGTCTGGTTTGGTCTGGTCTATTCAAGTCTGTTTTGATCTGGTTTGAATTGATTTGGTCTGATCTGGTAAATGGCTGGTCTTTATGTATTTTATAATTATGAAAGCTTGGTCTATTTAAGTCTGGTCCGGTCTGGTCTAGAACTGAAAATAGTCCAAGTAAAAACATTAAGGGTGTGATTTTGGAACCGGGAACCGTAAAACTGATTGGAACCATACCGTTATAACCCGGTTCGGTTCTTACAAATGAGGTATTAGTTGTTAACGGTTCGGTTCCTAGATGTTGTTAACGGTTCGGTTCCTGGTTCCTATAAAAAAAAATGTGCATGGAACTGTTAAGGAACCGTTATTAAAAAAATTAAAATAAAATAGTATTAGTAATAGTAATAATAATATAATAACAATCATAACAACCACAACAACAATAATAATACAATACATATTTAACTAACAATTCTAATTTTCCTTCACAAAAACTAACAATTCTAATTTAATCAACGAAAACAGAAGTAATACATTAAACTTATTTATACAAATCAAGTTTTGTTCCATCACATAAATTTTATAAATACAAAATAACCCTAATAAGTTGTAGTTGATTGCACATATTTTATTTTACTATTTTCATAAAATTTCTAATTATTAGATTTATTACAAATCATGGTACGGGCATGTGAAATGTAATAGTGTTTTTATATCTATACATGTGAACTCAATGTATTTTTATATGTTTTGAAAGACTAAAAGTAGACGTCCTTTAAATCATCATTTGTTCTATTAATTGTTCACAGTTCACTAGTTAAGTTTAAGTTTTGATGTTTGAGTTTAAATAAAATTTTGATGCCTGTGTTTTTAATTTTCGACGTGTTTATGTTGTAGAAAGTAAATTATGTGTTAATTGACTTAATTCTTGGATGAGAAAAAAATATTCTAGGAACCGGTAAAAAGAAGGAATCGAACCGTTTAGTAATGGTTCGGTTCCGTATATAACGGTTCTTGATTTTTTAAATAAGAACCGAACCGATTTCATTAGTTAAAATTTTTGTAACGGTTCCGCTCATTTTGAGTAAGAACCGAACCGATCCCAACCAGGAGCGGACCCAGGAAGTTTATTTTGGGAGGACGGTAACTTAAACAAAATATTTTTTGGGAGGGCGAAAATTATTTTTTATTATATATATACACTAAAAAAATTTGTTGTTGGGGGGCGACCGCCCCTTGGGTCTGTACTACGGTCCGCCCCTGATCCCAACCCTAAAAAAACATCCTTATTCATTTCCGCATGTGGTATGTGATGAATCTTCATCATCAAATAGAGTTTTTTCCACTTTTAGTCCTCCGACTATTATGTCATTGACATTTTTGGTACTCGACTTTGATTTTTTTCATTTTTAGTCCTTGACTATTACGCTAGAGACACTTTTGGTACCCGTCTTTGAAAATTTTCATATTTAGTCCTTCAACTTTCATAAAAGTGACACTTTTGGTCCTTCAACTATTATAATAATGACTTTTTTAGTCCTTCACTTATTGTGTCAAAATCATAATGAGAGGACTAAAAGTGTCAATTTGACAATACTCAGGGACTAAATGTGGGAAACCTTGAAGTCGGAGACTAAAAGTGTCTCTAGCACAATAGTCAAGGACAAAAAATGGAACAATTAGAAGTCGAGTACCAAAAGTGTCGTTGACATAATAGTCGAGGGACCAAAAATGGCAAAAACTAGAATGAAATACATGCATAATTTTTTTGACACGTACAAATAGAAAAAAATCTAAATTTATAATTACTTTTTCAATTTTTTTTGTCTTTTTATTATTCTCTAAGTAGAATGTAGTTGTATAATGACGGTCTCTTACAACCTAACACTAATATTTTATATGGAGTATTTTCTCATATAAATAGTTAAATACACTATTATCCCTTCATTTTATCTTGTACGTAGTATAAAGGGAAAGTTCCCGAAATGGGACTAAAAAAGTTCCAAAATTCCAAAATAGGACTGTCATGTTTTTATTCCCAAAATAGGACTAATTACTGCCAAATTTGAAAAATACTGTCATGTTTGAAGTCTGGTACTGCCAAAACATGGCAGTAATTAATCCTATTTTGGGAATAAAAACATGGAAGTCCTATTTTGGAATTTTCAAACTCTTTTAGTCTCATTTTGGGTAATATCCCTAGTATAAATGTAAGATTCTTTTACCCTCCTTGCCAATATTAAATTTCTCACACTTATTTTATACAGAGTAATAATTAAATATTTATTTCCAATGCTATCACTTAAAGTATGTTCTTATACTATTATTGCATCTATAGCCTAACCTTTGATATTCATACACACATGTCATTATATTACTCTGTATACTATACTTTTGTTCAATATATCTCACATTACCATTGGAATGCCCCATTGGTAGTGATAGCATGTTCGTGCTATATGGACGCAAAAAAGAACAAACTACGATGTAAGATATGATAAGTAGCTCACAAGGTTAAGCGGCAAAATTAATATTATTTACCATCTTAAACATCACTTCGTGGCGAAATTTCACAAGAAACTCAAGGACGATATGGCATGGTACTGAAACACTTGAACTATTGATCATGTTCCTTAAGACAGTGAAAGATCAAAAGCAAAGGGCATATACAAAAAGCTCGCATATTCTAGTCATACTCAATTATTTGTTCGCAATAGTCCATTTGATAATGAGAAAATTCATCAATGAGTTAAGTTTCGATAAAATAGAATTACCATTATTTTCTTTCTAAAAGAAGACTCATTGACTCGTAATTGGTGAAATTTTATGTTTTTAATATAACCAAATAAGTTACATTCCGAAATAAAGACATAATTACTCGTATTCGTACATGGCATTTTTACTCCTATTAGAAACAATTTCTCTTTGATAAACAAAATACAAAATGTGTCCAAATGAATAGTATGGTATATGTTTGAAAACCCAACTTTTAGACATGATGATGCAAGCTCTTAATCCTCATCTTCAGTCCTATAAAACAAGAAAACATTATACTACGAGGTATAAGCAATAAGTTCCTTAGATTGCGTGATTTTTTATTACCGAGGTAGAGTAAAGAATACACCAACTTGTATGAGGTTGAGTAAAGAATATATTATATTGCATTTGATCTTTACAAGTACACAAATTCGGATTTCTAATGTTAATCGAGTACACCCGTTAGATTAACATGTCAACACAGCTGAGTTGGCTAACGGAATGTTGAGTAAGGGAGTGTTTGCAACTGCTTCTGCTTAAAAAAGTACTTTTTGGAAAAAGTGATTGTAGTAAAAGTTGATAGCGTTTGAGAAAAAAGTGATTTTGAAAAGTAAAAGTTGGTAGCATTTGGTAAAATAAGTGCTCTTTGTGTAACAGAAAAAGTAAAAACACTTTTGACACGAAAGCCGAGAAAAAAAAATTTGGTAGTGTTTGATAAAATAAGTGATTTTTTACCCAAAAGCTGAGAAGTGTTTTTTTAAGCAGTTTCAAACCAATCCTAAGAAGGGGTAATGGATCAAGGTTATGGCTCCGACCTTCACGAAGTCGATCAAAAAGGGAAAATCGACCTTCAGAGGTCGAGTTGCGGGGGCGTCGGCCAGCAGGGGTGCATCGACCAAGGAGAAGTCGACATGCGGGGAACTGACGTCGACCAAGGAGAAGTCGATGAAGTGGTTAGAGGCTGGCTAGACCTTCAAGAAGTCGATCTATTAGCTTTTTGTTAGCCAACTCAGCCGTATTAACATGTTAATCTATGGGTGTACTTAGGGCTGGACTGAACCGGGCCGGTTCGGGCCTCGGGCCTGGGCCCGTCCGGGCCTCGGTTCAGAATATTGAGGCCCGAGCCCGAACCGGGGGTGGCCGGTTCCGGGCCAGACCGGGCCGGTTCCGGGCCAGACCGGGCCGGGCCACCCGCCCTATTTTTTTTTTTTGGCTTCTTTATTTAATCCCCCTACCCCTCTTCCTCAACCCCAAACCACCCCAAACCACCTCAAATGGACCAAAATACTTAATCTAACCCAAAACTTAAAATAATTTCAAAAAAAAAAAAATATAACAAAAAATTATTTCCGGCCCGGACCGGGCCCGGAACCGGGAACCACCGGGCCGGTTTGACCCGAACCGCCTGTGGACCGGGCCACCGGGCCGGGCCGGGCCGGTTGCTATAGTGGCCGGGCCGGTTCCGGGTCGGGCCGCCCGGCCCGAGTCCAGGCCCGAATTTGTGTACTTAAAAAGATCAAATGCAACATTGTTTACTCTTTACTCCAACTCATACAAGTTGATGTACTCAATTCACTCTTCCCTCTTTTTGAAAATATTTGAGACTAAATATATCACACATTGGTTTGGGCTTTATGTTAATTTTACCATTATTAATGCACATATGGGTAATGCATAAAGAAGAATGCTTGCTTATGGATAATCAGAGGTACACTCGTAATATTATTTATATATACATTAATAGAATTTTGATTGAATATTGCTTGGTACCTTGGTAGCCGACCCAAAATCTTTTAGAATTAAGGCTTGGATATTGTTGTTTTTGTATTGTTGGGTGCCTTGGTAGAAAAGTGTATGCATTTAGTTTTGATAGTGCCTCATATTACAGATAAGTATGTGATCTACAAATATGGATAAATTTTGAACAATGACTTGAGCGACAGCAAGACAGGTGAGGAGATGAGATGAAGAGAAAGGATATAAATCTGTTTCTTATACAACCATTTTTCTCCTCAATCTGACAAAACGTACTGATACAACCTCATACAGTCCTGAGCTAAAGAAACACTTGTTATATGTCCTAGGCATGAAATTATACATAAACCTTATGAACAAGTGAACTACCATCCAAGTTTCCAAGTAACAACATCAGCGTTGCAGGAGTATTGCTTCATTGCAGTAGTTTTTGAAGTTCAAGCATTCCTCCACTAGAAAATCACTGCAAGTTGATTCATAATAACTTGTATTAGAATGTATAAGCCTAGCCTTGAGAATAAATGACTTTGTATTCCCTAATTCACATCAAACCAGACCAAAATAATTTAACTCAGACGGAGCCAGATGTTATATTTCAAAAATAAAGAATTGGACAAGAATATAATCATTCAAATTAGACCAGAGTAGAGTAGACAAGAGCACAACCTTACATACCAAACCATACTATAAAGTTACAATAGGCTAGACCAAATCTTAAAAAATTTGAATCAAGTAGCATATTTTAGGCCAAGAGAAACAGTACAAAATCACTCCAAACTGATCTAAAAATGAGTTGGGAGAGACTTACAAGATCCTCTCTGCCATTTCTGATGTTTCCCACCTAGGACTCCATGGATAGTCAGTCATTGCAGGAGACTTGATGGGCACATTGTGGGAGTTGAAGTGCTATTTTTAGAAGTCAAATGATATAATTAACACATCAGTGATCAGTGAGGGACTTGAGTGAAACAAGTACATTGTTACACTCTAAGCAAATGGAAGGAGACAGCACAAATGTTGAGAACATTGATTAAGCACACCTGGGTACTCAGGAGCACCAAGCATGGACGTTGCTTGGGGAACTGAAGGGGAATGGAAATGTGTACCTAATTAATTATTTAATAATATAAACCAAAACCATAAGATGAGATCAGAAACTAAAAGCATGAAAATAATCTTCCCTCAAACTTGTGTAGATTATACTAACTCTGTGACTCCTTCCCCAGAAAAAGTTGTGCTTCATAAATGTATAACTATTTGATTTTGGTAAGGTGCAGTTGTCATAAATGTATATTTCTTGGTTTAACTAAATTTATTATTTGAAAGATGAAGGCAAGTACGAAAGTAAGAGATCTCAGATCTACCGAAGAGAGGAGCGGCTAAGGGGAAACCTAAGCCGCCTCCTCTTCTTTTCCTCTCATCTTCCAATCTTCTTTTGACCCCAATCATGAAAAAAGTTTCATTACATCAGTATTTTCAGTTCTATGTATATGTCTATTTCCTAGCGTTGTCTAGAGGTATTATTTTCGGTGGCAAAGTGTCGCTCGCCAGATTTATATACCCTGCCATCATCGGTCAGGTGTTCTTGAGTGTTAGTAAGAGATGTGTACTGGCTTCTTTATCGATCATGAATCAAGATTTTTCTGTATCAATATAGAGGTTGATCACCCCCTCGTGAACCACCGCCGATCAAGGAAGATGAGAGTGAATGGATTGCTTTCTTTCCGGTGGCTGGTGAAACCGAAACAATTTCTGCACTTTGCTCCTTACTAGTGGCTGAAAAAACCGGCATATTTAGTAACTCCTTTTCGGTGGTTGGTCAAACCGGACCTATTTCGAGTAGCACGAGCAGTCAAATTGCGAATATGATAGCTTTTATATGGATTTTTTGTTCTTTGTCTCACCCTAGTGTAGCATTGATCGCTGTGATTGTAATGCTTCGACTTTTGATTGTTATGTTTCTGGTTACCCTTATCAATAATAATTAAGTAATTGATTTTTTTTAAAAAACTAAATTTATCATTTGAACTCACATAGCCCGACTCTTTTTTGTAATTTATTTGATAAATTACTTTTGACATTCACTTTGTTTGAATGAACTCAAGACTTTTTGGGGGGACAAACAAGTCTTTTCTGGATGGAAAGTAATTACCATTCCAACCAGACTCAATAAACATTTTATATCCTTACACTTTGCATGCAAAGTAATTACTTTACATTCTACCAAACGCCCCCTGTACTTATCCCTACACTTTGCATGCAAAGTAATTACATTATACACTTTTCATGCAAAGTAATTACTACCCGCAGTCTTATCCCTGTACTAAAGCGCAAAGAGACTGTTTCCGGATGACCCGGAGTGAAAATCGCGTCCAAAATTGCACGGACTGACTGTTGCTTCATAACAAAGAAGCGCAGACAGTTTAGTGAGGCATTTTGCTTTATTCCATCATATACTCAGGCCAAAAAATAATGAATCTTTGGCTTCATTGCAAATGATGGAATTTAATGTAGAGTACATATAATGTAAACTGGTAGTCAGGTACATATAATAGGTTTGAGTTGTATAGAATATATTAGAAGCAAAAAGAACTATAAAGTATGCATTGATGACCGGAACTGATAAAAGTAAAGAAAAAAGATAGACTGAAAGAACAAAATGAAAGGATCACGAATAAGATGACAAAATAAGTGAAAACTACAAGCTGAAAAAGAAAGAAGAAAGAACATGAGAAGATGATGAAGAAGAAGACACCTATGGTATGGGTTTTTGGCTTCTGTGGGTTCGTTGAATGGTTTTCAGCGCTGAGCATGTTGCGCAAATATAGCACATAGCAGCATAGGAGAGTAACAATGAAGTCAAGGCTCAAGATAGAAGACTTTTCCCACGACTAAGGCTATCTTTGGCAAACAAAAGTCTATGCTTTCTAGCTTTTCTACTATTTAAAAAGTCTCTAAAAACTTCTAGTTGTATGTTTGACATGACAATATTTAAGAACTTTTCAAAAAATAAAAGATCTTTATTAAGATGCTACAGGGGGTAGCATCTGAGAAAAGTATGTGACTTTTAGCATTAATTAATCCAAACAGCTTGTATACCAAACAGAACTAAATCAAACAGTCGGCTTTTTACCAAACAGCTACCACCTTTTCTTTTTAAGATCTTTTCAATCACTGAAAGCTAACAGAGCTCACAAAAGTATATTTCCAGCTAGTTGTGCCAAACATACCCTAAGAGAGTTTAATTTGGATTTAAGTTGTTTTTACCTATTATTTGGACGGGCTAAATCTTATTATCAGTGTGGGCTTATTATTTAAAGTAGGATCAAACAAAAAAAATGGTTGATAACCCTTTCCCAGGCCACGCGACTTAGGGAGTGTTTGTGTTTGCTTCTGCTTATCAAAAGTTATTTTTTTAAGAGATTATTGAAAAAGTGATTTATTGTAAAAGTAGATAGTGTTTGTAAGTAGAAGTGATTTTAATTAAAATGTAAAAGTTGGAGTGTTGACAAAAAAAAACTTTTTGATGTAAAGTACAAAACTGCCCTTTTCTTTATTATTTTAGTGTTCTAGTGTAAACAGTCCATTTCCTCCCTCATCTTTCACTCCTACCCTAGGATTACCAATACCAACGGTGGGGATTGCATGGGGGAGAAAGGTGATGCTTCACATGGACATTAGCCACATAGAGATGATGAACAGAAGAAGAATTTCCCTTAAAAAAACGCCGCTCCCAAATAGGCCCTTGAACTCACTTAAAGTGTTCAATTAGCCCCTTATATAGGAGGTTCCGCCCGGCCGTCGCTAATTGGGGCGGTTTCCGGTGGAATTTTTTTATGAAATTTTTTGAGCATCTTCTTCATTACGTCTAGTTTACCCATACCAAATTTCAGCTAAACATTCAACCGAGAAGACAGTCAAATGATTTTCCGAAATGTACTGCGCTGTTTAACTTCGCAGTTATCTTCAAAAAATCATTTGACTGCCTTCCCGGTAGAATTTTTAGCTGAAATTTGGTATGCGTAAACTAGACTTAATGAAGAAGATGCTCAAAAAATTTCATCAAACAATTCCACCGAAAACCACCCCAATTGGCGACGGCCGGACAGAACCTCCTATATAAGAGGCTAATTGAATACTTTAAGTCAGTTCAAGGGCCTATTTGACCCTTTAGCCTTTTAGGTTTAATTGGGTATGGAATTATCCTTAATGTTGATAATTTACAATATTGCCTAGAAGTAATAAAAAGCACCTTTTGGGCTGCTTTTAGACTTTGGCTTTAAATGCCTTTAAATAGCTTAAATAAAATTGAAGTTGGTGTTAGCAAACAACACATTTAGCTTTTTTTAAAGCTAAAAGCTCAAAAGTGATTATTTTTTTTTAAACATAGTTTTAAGCATGCGCTTTTCTAAGCTTTGGCGCTTTAGCGCTTCTGCACCTAAACCGCGCTACAGATTGGGAGCTGCGTCTGGCCATTGTTCAGTCGCTAAGCCTCATGTGCGCTGCGCCTGGTGCGCTTAAGCGGACAGGTGCTCACTTTTGACTACCTTGACTAACGCCTAACGGTCTAACACTCTTTGTGTTTCGCACGTTCTGGACGTCGGGTTGAATTTTCAGACTATTACCCTACCGCTTCAAAACAGCATGAGACCAAATGCACCTTTTTCGAAACGGTCTGTGGTTTTCGTTACTTGGCTTTAGCAGGTCAGGTTTTTAACCGCATCAGGACCACACCATTGCAAGAACAAGTCTGTTTACCCATCCTGATATCATCACTACCTTAGGTCCTTATGAGTTATGACCATGTATACGATTGATGTGTGTGAGCTACCTTATTCTTGAAAGAGTTTTTAAGTTTGCATCTCTAACGTTGTCGAGATGTTACAAAAGAGTTGTTGAGTAAGGACCGAAGGAGTAGCAATTTAGTCGATCATGATGTTTTTCCTATGAATACACTCTTGTCTATTTGAGTATACTAACATTTCATGTTTCGATCTTCGTGACCCAAGGTTTGGTGTGCTAGAGTATAAGCAACAGCTTAAGTGTGGAGAACCGCTTAAGTGTGGGAGGATTGATAAGTCTGTATTTCAACAAGCATTTTATGCGCGTTGGTATCGGTTTATACGCTCTTGAGTAATCAAACTGTGTCATGTAATGTTAATTCAGTGATAATCACAGTTTACCGGGGTTCCTATTTTTTGGTAATCACAGGCGGGGGATCATGCGCCTGCACACAAATAAATTTGTGGGCATTCAGCCACGCACGCCATGTGCGTCTCCGTGCACGACCTTTGGTGATTTCTCTTGCACGCCGTGCATGGGGGCATGTGCATGTGCGCACATCCTTTGCCTAAAACAGGTCTAACTCATTATTATTCAAAGAAGGCTATGACCTTCAATTGCATATTATTAACTTCAACTGTGTTTTTCATAGAGTTTAGCCTGGAAGAACATATTTTGGAGGATCGTCAACTATTCATTCTTTCGATTAATGACAAGTAAATTTTACTCTTTCAATTCTATTGGTGTTTCTATTGTAAATGAATTTCTTTAGGTATTTAAGATTGGTGAAGGGGCTTATTCCCTAGAGTTTCGTTCTTGAGAGTTTAAAAGCATGATATTTATATAATTTGCGTTGTTAATTATTCATTGTTATGGTCTAAAACCAGGAACCGCAAGTACTATATTCACATGTAAAGTCGTGTCTCTCAGAGATCGGTTTTGTTCTTTATATTATTGCACTCTGCGTCAAGGGAGAGGTAAGCAACTAGTATTGATAGTATTGATCGATTATCCCAAATCTATACGCACTAGAACTAATCTCTTCTCCCCTTTTTCATTTGATCGTTAATTCTACATGATTTTCACTGTTTTATAAATTAATCGATCAGGAACAACATTCAAGCCTTATGTAGGGTGTGTTTCGGAAAATAAAGAAAATTAATTAAAATAAATAAATTAAAATAAAATGACTAGCGAAAAACAAGAAAGGAGATGAAGCAAAATTAGTCAAAGCTCGTGCTACGCACGATGTCCTTAAAACGTATTTGTTGCCTCCCACGGTGCTAGGAGCGTTGCAACAATCGTTTCCCAGGATACGATGACTACGAACTAATGTTTGAGCACACAAACAAAAGTTCCAGCGAACGAGAACACCGTATAAACACAGAGGGAATTTATCAGAATGCTAGCAGTGTGTTTTTAGAGGTGCAAAAGGTGCTTGGAGTGTATGAATTCGTGTAAGAACGTGTGTTGTTGCAAAGCACCTGTCAGCCATTATATAGGAGGATTTGTTGTGTGTAAATGGTGAATTAATGGACCTGAACGTTGGACATCAATGACCAGTCCGTTGGGCATTGAATCGTCCATGAACTGTCCATTTAACGCTGCATTAAAACATATAAACGTTGGGCATTTATTGCTGTAACGGTTCAGAAGACCTCCCAACAGAAACCCTCATATAAACGTTGGGCATTTATTGCTGTAACGGTTCAGAAGACCTCCCAACAGAAACCCTCATATAAACGTTGGGCATTTATTCCTGTGAAGGTTTCTGGTCCGCGACCATCAGAAGACCCCGAGGGGTTCTGGTACGCGGCCACCAGAATACCCCAAGAGGGTCTCTGTCCCGCGCCATCAGAAGACCCCAAGAGGGTGACCCCAAGAGGGTCTCTGATCGAAGCCTTATCTCTTGAGAGATGGATTTTTGGACGACATTCGTGTCCGCAGGTCGCCCGCGCACGCAAGTCACGATTTTTCTTCTCCGAATTCGGGATTTGATTTGCACCCCCCCCTGCGCGCGTGGAGAGAGCCTTTACCCTTATGAATCTTAACTCCATAAGGGGGGGAGTCCCTTTATAAAGGGTTGCAAATCCCTTGGGTTTTCCGGTGTGGGAAATTAACACCCTAGAAACTCATCCTTTTTCCCTTCTAACGGGTAAACTTCGAAAAACAATTTCTCATTCACCCGTTATCCGTTTTGAGCGTACCATATATCGAA
Source organism: Cuscuta epithymum (assembly GCA_945859915.1). Classification (NCBI taxonomy): domain Eukaryota; kingdom Viridiplantae; phylum Streptophyta; class Magnoliopsida; order Solanales; family Convolvulaceae; genus Cuscuta; species Cuscuta epithymum. The sequence continues at coordinate 5,296,973 of CAMAPF010001001.1, read as the reverse complement.
TTGTAGCCCTAAGCAAGGACAATCCGAAACCACTTTGACCCGACCCAAATCGGATGTGGACCCCACTCAAAAAATTACCCCAAAATAGCCATTTAATGCAATTTTTCACACATTTTTCCAACACCTTATTCCCAAAAGATTTTGGGATCGGCTAACATAAATTGATCTATGATCTTAGAGCTAGAAGAGAAGAAAGATAAGAAGAATAAAAAGATAAAGTAAGACAAACTAGATAAGATAAAGATAAATATAAGATAAAATAACATAAGAAAGGTAAGAGATAAAAAGATAAAATGACAAAAGAAAGATAAAAGATAAAAATACATAAAACATAGAAAGATAAAGAAGATAAACGATAAAAGAAAACGAGAGAAAAGAGATCAATCGTCCACACGAATATGCGTCCTCTACTTTGATCTCTCCAAAAGTCACACTCTCACCCAACTCAAGAAGAAAATTAATCAATGTAGCAAAGAAGAACTTTTAGTATCTCTAAGAAATTAGCAATGATATTAAGGGGTGTTTGGAACTGATTCTGCTTTTGCTTCTTTTCTAAAGCAGAAGTAGAATCAAAATCAGTTTCAGAAGCTGGTCTCCCTCATCTGCACTTTCACCCAAACATTCCAACTTCTCCTTCTGCTCCAAACACACCCATATTATTAGTTCCTGGCATTTTGTTATATGAATTGTACGCAATATCTTACTCCTCCCAAGTCAGGTTTAAGTTTGAATTGCTTCCTCTTTTGCATTTTTAAATTGAATTGATTATCCGACCATGTATTTGAATTTGGTGGACAATTGTTTTTATCTCCTGAGTTTTATATTAAAAGTTACCAAAATAGCTAGAGTTCAATAAGGTTTTCTGGCAGAAATTACTTGAGAGGATAACTTGATTTTTTTTCATTTTTATTACTTTATGAATAACTTATTTTTAAATATAAAATATGGTTTAAATTGAACACTATCGTTTTATGAAAATCTCATATTGAACACTAATGTTTCAACTGGACACTCACTTATGATTCTCGATCTTCTTCCTTTAATAAAAATCGTTAGTCTTATATGTCCTTTCCTTTTTGGTGAAAATAAACTCATTTAATTACGTATATAATTTTGGAATATGTAATGTGAAGTTTTAGAATATATATTTTGATTTAACGAATAACTTCTTATATTTAAAAATTTAAAAATATATTAAGGACTTTTCATTCATATGATTTCTATGGAACTTTAAGAAATATCGATTTGTTAAATTGATTTAAAAATATTAAAGAATTCAATTACATTATAATAGATTTTCTTAATTGAAACTTCTAACTATATATTCTAAATCTAAATATATGAATTAAGTTATTTTTATTTTTTAGGTACATAAAACCAAGAGAAAAAAAGGAATACTTATAGCTTTCAAGATGAAAATCTTTGATGGGTGTCCGAAAATTACCAGAAAACGTAAAATCTGATTCATTTGAAACTTCAATGTCCAATATGACATACATATGTAACTATAGTTTCCAATTTAGTGCATTTGAAACTTTAGTGTCCAATATGAGATTCTCATATAATCATAGTGTCCAATTTGACCCTTACCACTAATGATCAACAAATTCTCGCAATTTCTTAGGGAGTACTATTTACTAAGGGAGTAGTAAATACGTACGGAGTAGTATTTAAAACTTGAGGATTGTTTCTACATTAAGAAATTGATTGATTTTCAAAGTGATTTGAGAGAAAACATTAACGAGTACTCTGGTAAATTATTTGAGCAGTAATTTTAGAAAAAGGAAAAGTTTAGGATAAAGAAGTACTCCGTATATTTTGTGTAAGGGAAAACTGTCAGATAGGTACTCGAACTTTCATAAAAAAGTCAATTAAGTCCTTCTATAGGACACTCTGTCCGGTCGTCGCGATTTGGGGCGGTTCCCGGTGGAATTTTTTGATGAAATTTGTTGAGCATCTTATTCATCAAGTCTAATTTACTCATACCGAATTTCAGCTAAAAATTTAATCGGGAGCGCATTCAAATTAATTCGAGAACGCAAAAATGCGCAATTATCTTCAAGAATTAATTTGAATGTGTTCCCGATTGAATTTTTAGCTGAAACTAGTATACTCACCCGTGCGATGCACGGTTTGAAAAAATTTCTTTCAAATTTATGTCTACTTATTAATTCAAATCACACTATCAATTGATGACAACATCTATCTTTATGTAATACTGATATACATCAAAGTATTAAACAGAACACACTTATAATATTATGGTCAAAATGAGATTACTAAGCATTGCTTAAAAGATACTCCCTCCGTTTCAGTTTGGTTGACATAGTTTGATTTGTCAACATTTAAGGAAAACATTTACTAAGGGGTAAATTTTACTGTTTGGGCACTGTTTGGACACTATTTGAACACTGTTTGGACACTGTTTGGCACTGTTTGAACACTGTTTGACACTGTTTGACACTGTTTTGTTTACCAAATGGGAAGTGTGGCATTCATTTTGAAACGTCCAAAAAAGGAAAGTGTGTCAACCAAACTGAAACGGAGGGAGTAAAAAACATCCAACAAATACGTTGAAACCATAACATTGTAAATATGCATTGAAATCGATGTGCTCACAATACTAAAGCATTACTTCCGGGTACGTCTTATTGGCCTCCATCCATGTTGTGAACAAATTGTCCTTAACTGGGCATGCCCCAACCGCTGGATCCAGAGGTTGATCATCGCGGAAGACAACACTTTGTTCTTCCAGCAAATGGAATCTCAAATGTTTAACTGCCGGGGTCTTTTATTGAATTTCAAACCCAAATATGCGCCAAACAGCCTCGCACGCAGAAATGTATCTACAAAAATAGTACATCTGTATCTCATCGACTGATCGTGCATCGCACGGTTAACATTTGAAGTTGTTAATAGGAATGCTTAGGAATCAACAAATTTTAGATCACACTAACTTATGTCAAAATCATTTCTTTTAGTAAAACGTTTTGCTAGTAATTCACCTTGCGATGTGCAAATGATTTGCCTTTTTTTCATTTTCAAAGGTTTGTATAAATTAATTGAAGGTAAATCATTTATAATGACTAAGTAATAAGGTAACTATAGATTTACCACAAATTGCATTTTTAGACGAATTGTCTCTCTAAATAGGTAAAATAAGAGAGTAAAATATGTGAAAGTGTGTTATGTCATTCTTGAATTATACTTGAATCTAAATTTGTGGGAAAATGTTCAAATAGGTGCTTCTACTATTTATAATATCCAAGTATGGTTTGATCTGGTTTGTTTAAGTTTGGTTTGATCTGAGACTGAAATAAGTGTAAGTATAAACATCTCGAGCAATATGGTGACAATGCATTTATACGAATTGCATTTTTTATATGAATTGCCCGGGAAAATTGGCAAATCAGGGGGTGTGCAAATATGTGAAAGTGTGTTATGGCATTATCAAACAATACTCAAATATGAATTTGTGAGAAAATGTTAGTTGAGTCCGTATATAAAAAGTAATGCTATCAATTAAGCGCAATAGGTAGAATCTATAGTAGTTCTTAATTCAAAAATAAGTACAAATCCAGTGCGATGCTCGGGTGATGAAATGTAAAGGGCAAAGTTTTACTCAAATTAGAAAAAAAAAAACATACACAATAATCAATTGGATGTAAAATGAAATGTATTACTCAAATTGGTTTGTCCATTTTTAATTATATTTAATTTGGAGTTTGCAACTTTGAAGAGATTTTAATGTAGTTTTTTAAAATGTAAATTTTAACTATTAAAAAATGAAATAAGTATCAATATGGAGGATTTAACTTTATCATTGGTTGATTAAAGAAGCTTGACTTTGGAAATCAATTGTTCTTCTCCAACATTTTCTAATTTTTAGATTCAAAATATATTGCTTTCGTTTTAATATACTATGTATATTTTTTTGTTAAATGTTTAGATATTTTCAATTTTTGTTGTGATTGTATTTCAATTGGTTTTGGATATCTCAGTTTGATTTTTTTCCGGGTTCAACCCAACCCACCCCGAACCCACCCCGAACCCGAGGTTCTTAAAACCTGGACCAACCCGAAAGTATTGGTCCTCCGGTTGGGCCCAAAATGTAGAACCCGATGCTTTTCGGGTTTTTTACGGTTCTAGTCAAAACCCGACCCAACCCGACCCAATCTCACCCCTAGCTGATTCTACCGATTTGTGTAAACTATTATTTAAAATACATTTTATTAATAAAATAAAGAAAAATTTATATGAAAAATAACTAAAATGACCATCTACAGTAACTTCAGCCAATACAGGCAGACAATGAACTCCAACCTTATTTTTTCTTATTATTACACAATTCAATCCGTAAAATCAAAAGTGGCGTGTTTAGTGAAAAATTAGCTTATAAACCCGAAAAGCCAAAAATCCTTGCTACCAAACGGGCACAAAATCTTTGATTTCGATTGATTCATCAGTTTATATGTACTACCTTTTATAAATATACGTATTATTATTTCCAATTTAATCTAAAAAGTAATTCGAACACATTTAAAAGCTTAAGAGAGTGTTTGCAACTGCTTCTGCTTAAAAAAAGCACTTTTGGAGTGATTCGGAAAAAGTGATAAGTAGTAAAAGTTGATAGTGTTTGAGAAAAAAGTGATTTTGAAAAGTAAAAGTTGGTAGTATTTGGTAAAAATAAGTGCTTTTTGTGTAATAGAAAAGTAAAAAACATTTTTCACACGCAAGCCGAGAAAAAAGTAAAAATTGGTAGTGTTTGGTAAATAAATCTTTATATATATATAAAGAGAATATGGTGGAGATCCAAATAGAAATCTATTTGGAGCCAAAAGAAGTGAAAAATTGTTGTCACAATTAATTAAACATTATTTAATATGTCAATAGTTAATAACAATCAATGATTAAGTAGAAACCTCATTAATTGTTGTAAGTTACAAATACAAATTAGAAAAGTAAGCATATAGACATTACATATAAATAAAATTATTAGAAAAATATTAGAAACATTTACATACATAATTAGTTAATAGACATAACATAATAAATTTTAAAACGAAATGTTCTAACTTTAGAATATAAAAAAAGTACTTCGTATTAAATTATATTCATGAATGATGAATTCAGATACAAATATTATTAAAAAGGAAAGTGATACGGAGTAGTAATTAGTACCCCATAAAATGTGAATGAAATTGTTTTGCATGTGAAATACTACAACAACAACAACAACATCTAAGCCTTAGTCCCAAAAGATATTGGGGTCGGCTAACATAAACCGATACATGAGATCACCGCCAAAAGGAAAAGAAAGAAAATAATTTAAAGATAAAAAGATAAGCTATTATAAAAAAGATAATGTACAAAGAGATGAATATACCTAAAAACGATAAAATAAAAAGGATAAAAATAGTCTATATATATAAGGATAAAAAGATAAAAAAAAACACAAGCAAAAAATGAGGGGAAAAGATGATTTGCATGTGAAATATAAAGTAAAAATTATATGATGGAGATTTGTGCAGATCGTAGAAGGAAAAAATAATTTACCCACAAACTTAATACTTTAAATAGAAATCACCAAAGTTGCATAAATAAAGTTATCAAAGTTTAACGAGACGAGAGAGGAATTGTTATTGGTAATCAGTTGCAAAATAAAATAAAAATGCATTCATTTAATTCTATTACATCTATCCATAAAAAAGACGATTTAAATAAATTTATCCATTAGTAAATAAGTAACTATATTAAAAAGAATTCAATCCTTACTAGCTAGATGCAGACAATTGAATAAGGAGAATATGATTGTACTTTATCAAATTTAACACGAATTTGAACTTAACTGAACTAGAAATTAATTATAAGGAAATAAATAGCCACTTTCACAACAATACATTGAAAAAACATAAAAGGGTCAATACATTGATAACTCACTAATAAGTAAACATAGCATGTCGATCTACAATTCATATGATTGGTCTATATCGTTATAAAAATTTCTATACTATGATACCCACTAATAATTTATGTGGCTGATATTGAATTGATAAAATGAGATTAAAGTAGGAATGATTTAGAATCATACCAACGTTACCAAATTTGGTATAAAACAATCTTAATGAGACAAACTAAAAAGGAAAAATGAGACAATTTTAGTGGGACGGATGGAGTAGTATCATACATGGACTCTAATTTATTTTTATATCATATTTTTATACAATAACTATGTATATACACATTTCTCATGAATTATTTTAAAATAAATTATTTCATTTTTTATCCGTGCAACGCACGGGTGGATTGACTAGTGTTTATTTAAGCTAAAACTGAGAAGTGTTTTTTTAAACCATTGATAAAAACACTACCTAAGAGTATGGCTTTGTACAATTACATATGCACTTTAGTTAGGACAATAAAAACAAAAATTGATTGGATATAAAGGTCTCATAAAGCACCGCATAATAAGGACTTAAATACGAACTTTTACTCCTAATTTTCTCCAATTTACACGCTAATGGGGTCTAGAAAATTCAATAGGCATCTGATCATTGTTTACCCCTCATCACTTTATCTCTCTTATCTACTCCATCAACTCTCACCCCAAATCAGCCTGCCGATTCAACTCTTATTCATAGGTTTGCCGCACAAAAATATTACTAAAATAAATCTTATTTACATGAATATGACTATTAGTTACTAAAATGTGGTGTTATAGTAACTTAGTTTAAAAGTTGAACATAAGTTACTATAATTTCATTACGACTCTAGTCAATCACATTTTTATAAACGGACTTCATTTTAGTAATAAATATGAAGTATGTAATTATTTCTAATACATTTAACATTTTAATCATAAAAAGGATTTATGTAGTTTACTAATATCATTAATAATAAAATTAATTGATGTCCAAAAAGTCATTTAATAAGTTTTCAGGTGAATATAAACGACCATTTAACCAAACACCGATTTACAAACTGCTAATACTATCAGCTAATTAAAACAGCCAACAGAATCCGCTATCATCAATCATCTAAAACAATCAGCCAACAACCAACAACCAATTGTCAAACACCCCGAGTAGGGGGGAGGTAGGGGCAAGGGTGGGTACGTAGTGGGGTACGTTTTTTGAAAAATGCGAGTAGACATAATTTTATCTTCTAAAATGGTACTCCCTCCGTCCCATTTATATTGTCCCGGAAGGGTGACACGGTTATTAAGAAAAGTGGGTTTGTGTGGTTGATATTAATTGATAAAGTAAGAATAAAGTAAGAATGATTTAGAGCCACACAAACTTTGTCAAATATGATATGGGAGAATATAAATGGGACTTCCCGAAAAGATAAAACGGGACAAAATAAATGGGACGGAGGGAGTAGATATTACGGAGTATATTTTTGTTATTTTCTATTTTTTTTCTTTATTTTTTTAATAAAATATACGGAGTAACATACGATAGTACAGTCCAATATGATTTTCTCATATTCAAACCGATTAAATTAGTTTAAGAAAGATTCTAGAATGCCACTTATTTTCATTCTCACCCCCACTTTAACCTCAACCTTCAACTCAAACGACCTACCCTCCCTTATCTCTTCATTCTCTCTTAACAGATTGCATCCAAGTACGAATCGGAATCGGACGACGTCGCATATCCTCCATCGTCTCTGAAAGTCCTGCAGATCCCTTCGCCTCCGTGGTCTCGGAGAGTGCACCACCATATTTATCGGGCTTGTAGGATAATTTGAAAGAGTATGCAATCCAAAGGAAAACCACCCTGAGGAAGAAGAAGAAGAAGGTCGTTCCACTGTTCCGGCGGAGGAAGATCAAGAAGTCAATACACACTGTGAATTAAGAGCTACGAATTAGAGGTCTTCCCTGTTTGTAGGTATGTTGGTCTCACTTTCTTATCATATATGATCCCCTCACACTTCTTCTACTGTGCTTCTTAATTTGTGAAATATGACTTGATGCTAAATAAAGTATGACATAACTCAGAACTTTACTTTGATTTTGAAATATGACACTTCAATATGGCTAAACAAATGTGGCACTTCTTTGAACTTTAATTTGGCATGTGAAATATGAAACTTAATGATGAACCGCAATAAAACACTTCATTGAATTGTATTCCTATTTTCAACCTTGCTATATGTACCCCATTGTACCATTGTACCCCAACCTATTTGTGTGGCTCACAAAAGCCCACTTCAATAAATGAATTGCTCAACTTTAATGAGTTGCTTTTGTGAGCCACAAAAATAGGGTGGGGGTACAAATTGGGGTACAAATTGGGGTATCTCTAGCATTTTTGTCCTATTTTCGAACCACAAATCCAGGCAGGAAAGAAAAACTTTCGTATCCTTTATTCTTATTTACGATTTCAAATGGAATATAGATATATCTCTTTAGTATTCACCCCTTTGGGTAATTCTGGTTGTTGGAATTTGTATCACCCAACATAACAAAATATTTTACTTGAAATCTTTAAAGAATAAAGACTGTTTCTACATTCAATAAACCTCCTAATAATCAATAATTGTGTTGCAACAGATTTTGAAGCTGTTTTACTATATTCAGGAAGAGGATTTTTTTTTTCTATTCTAACTTTTTTCTTACTACACCTGAATGTGTGGGACGGTTGGGAGACTTTACTGTCTCATGTACTCCGTATTATTTTGAACGCAATCCACCCCAAACCCAACTCACCACCCATCTCTTTCTCTACTCTTAAACCTCTACAGCACAACACACAGACTCCGCACTCCACACACTCTACAGACTCGAAACTCATATCAACTTAAACGATGCACTTTCACTTGGCATCCTTACAGAGTACTGGAAAGATATGAAGATCCAGGAATGGACAACTGGTGAAGCCCACCATACCAACCACGCCATTTGAGGTATTGAAATCAGTAGCTTATTTATTACTCTATACTCCGTATTTCTTAAGCTTCAGTAAGCTGCTAACCTTTATGTTACCTTTTTAACAATAACCACGAATCATAGACCACATACCAACCATATTGAAAGAAATATTTGTTTCTTTTGCTATTTCAGCTTGATGTGCGGATGGATGTGAGAATTGTCATGCCGGTGTGTTTGTTTTATAGCTGAATGCAACTATGCTAAGGGCTGGAAATGAGATACATCAAATCTCATTCACTGTGCTCACCACCCATATCTACCAATAGAAATAAAGCAATGTAAATAGTGCATCAACAGTGCCGGCCTCTCTTTTGAACCAATAAGAATGCATCAAACTTTTAGGGCTCTGCACACCTCCTTTTTGCACCAATAAGAATTGCCTAATCACTAAACATCATCTGTTGCCCGAGCTATTATATTTACATGATAATTCATTTGTATTTATTTTGACTAATTAAAATAATAAAGTATTGATGTTGACATTTCTTGGAGGGAACCCTATTCATCAAAAATCTTTTGCTTTTATATTAAGATAGATAGATTTGGTATGAGTAAACTAGACTTGGTGAATAAGATGCTAAAAAAATTTCATCAAAAAATTCCACCGGGAACTGCTCCAAATTGCGACGGCCGGACAGAACCTCCTATAGACGGACTTAATTGACCTTTTTAATAAAGTTCGAGGACCTATTTGACAGTTTTCCCTTTGTGTAATAGACAAATGGAAAGCATTTACAACACTCACCCACTTTCAACTTTCATTTTATGATCGTAAAAAAAAATAGTAAAACGTTGTCATTTGAAACCTTCAATAGTTGTATCTCGTTCAACCAGAAGGCTTGCATCTCGTTCATGTTGTCATTTGAAACCTTCAATTTACTGTTTGTAAAGCTGGAAAATATTTTTTGCGATCTTTTGCGCTTTCTACGGAAGTGTTTGCGATTGCTTCTACTTTAAAAATAATATTTTAAATGATTTTGGGAAAAGTGCTCAATAGTAAAAGTTGATAGTGTTTCAGAAAAAAATGATTATGAAAAAATAAGTTAGTAGTTTTTAATAAAATGAGTGTTTTTTGCGTCATAGAAAAAGTGAAAAGCAGTTTAAAGCACATTTCAACCTGCTTCAGTTTTTAGCTTCTAAGTGATTAATTAATTTAAATACAAATTGTCACTTGAAAACACAAATTTCAACTTTTTTAAAGTCCAAAATTCAAAAGTGCTTTTTTAAATTTTTTGCACACTCCTTACAGAGGCTTGAAGCAAAACTATTGCGTGGAATCTGGTCCGAGGTTTGAACATCTCTCAATTTTGTCAAATTGAAATGTATAAGTGGGACGAGTAATTCTTGATGTACACAAAATTTGTACAGAAATTGTATATTGTTTATGTATATTTGCATTTTGACATAAGATTCTGCTCTTTTTTAAACGAATTATTTGTGTACAACGACAACTAAGAGGATGTTTATAAGTTATACTAGTTTTATTACGCCCGATGTGCGACAAGAAAATGCCCAATGTAATTTATGAAATATTAATATTAAGATTATTTACGTAGTATTATTTTCTTGACACTATTTGTATAAAATCGCAAATACCAGACCTTTTGACTTAGTAAATTATAATTGATTAAATTAATAGAAATATGTTGGGAATCTGTCGGGAATAGAACAAGATTACTATTGGCAATGAAACACTGCAGAATGGCATACTCAATTTGCCAGTAATCTTGTTGGGAATCTGTTTGTGCCACAATAATCTTGTTTTGCCAATGACATTTATCAATTTTTTAGTCATACACGTCATAAACACAAAACTAACATTTTCTTTTTCCAAGCAGGTGCATGAATTTTGGATATTCTGGTAAATGACTGTTTGACAACATATTTGGATACTCGTATTCATCTGTTTAAACTTTTTCACAAATCACTATATCAGTAAGGATGTAGAATGCAATCAAATTCAGTCAGAATTCACTGGCTAAAACAGAAAAAGTTAGCATAATGGTTTGGAAACAAGTTCCTATGGACTGATTATGGGACATGAACTTTTGGGTGAATTTAAGATGACCAAGTGTGGTCTAATTGAGGGTATTGAGGAAGGGAACTACTTTCCTAAGCATTTTGGAGCTTTTGCCACCCGTGGTAGTAGTGATGATCCAACGCATGATATAGTGCATCACACTTATAAAGAGAAAACTCAACCGTAGATCATTTGGTGGTGTCTTGAGCAGGACTTCAAGTTCCTCAACAAACTAAAGGGGAGTTCGGGACTTTGGGAAGCAGTTCCCTCTGAAGATCCATTTAACCACGTGTGTCATAAACTTGCACTTGAAAAGCAAACCTACTGCAACACCAACACAACATCAGCACATCATTGTCATTAGGTAACTATGTTGCACATATTTTAAACCTTTAAACCTCGTCTAGCTTTACTGCAAAATCTCACAAGGGAGTTGATTTACTTTCAAATAATTATTGTTAAAAATGCAAACTATAGCTTTCTGCCTCTATAACTAATGTTCAAATCCAGAAATTAAATGCTAAAATAATATTTTTTATTCAATATGACGCCTTACATTAGGGGTTGAAATTTAGTATAGGGGTAAGAGTGCGTACATCCGACCCCCTCTTATCTCACCGTAGGTGGGAGGTTACGGCACTGGAATATTGATGATGAGCAAGGTGCAACTATTAAAATAATCAATCTTAAGTCCTGGTGCGACCCTTCTTTTGTAACTATATACAATTTTAGCTACTAGTGTGTGTTGGTTTAATCAAGATACTCAGGAGTTGTTTGGGACACTTTTTTGAAAAAATACAACATCCAAGCCTTAATCCCAAACATGCTTTATTGATTTTGGGAAAAAAATAATATGGAGAAAAATATATAAAAAAAATAGTTTCTTTTGTTCAAATCAAATTCTTTTTTGCGACAGTAATAAGTTTTCGAATAGGATTTTTTCCTTATGGGGGGAGATGAAAAAGGACGATGCACTCAGATAAAAGTAATTTCATCTTAGGAATGTCAGAAGTTCACACATGTTATGGGCTTATGGCATATATCAATTCAGACAGCTACCAAGACGGGTGTCGTATGGCCAAGCCTGCTTGAGGTGCTTCTGGGTGGAATTTTTTATGAAATTTGTGAACATGTACTTCATGAAGTGTAGATTATGTCCACAAAATTTCACATTAAATTTCAATCGGGAAGTCAGTTAAGTTAAAGATTTGAAAACACTGGGCAAAAATATGCATAAAAAACGCAGTGTTTTTTAACAATTTATTTAAATAACTTCCCGATATAATTTTAAGCTGAAATTTTGTGGACACATCTACACTTCATGAAAAACACGCTCACAAATTTCATCAAAAAAGTCCACCCGGAATCACCTTAAACGAGCTCGGCCGTACAGCACTTCTGGTCAGTCCGGTTGTATGTGAATATTTCTCTTGGTCTGTATTGTCTAACTTTTCAGATGTTAACATTCAAGAAATTAATAATAAGACAAAACGGCTTAAGAGCAAAATATCAAGAAACTCAAGAAGGAAAATACTAGTACACGAGCTAAAAGCATTTAGTGTCTTTAATCACATGACAGAAAAGCATAATAATATTTATATTAATCAAGTTCGAAGATAAATAAGGTAAGAAAATGGACCTAGTAGTTTTAAGCGAAAGCGTTTGTATATGGGGCTGGCACGATTAACCTTGAAGTCCATTTCTTCAAACATTTTCAACTGTGGCCCACAGGATAGAAAAATTACTAAAAATTCAAGTCACTGAGAAGCTGCTAGAAACATGCATAAGACAAATGAGTTGTGAGGTAATAAATCACCTGATCTACAAAACCATCATTTGGGCAAACAGATTTGCAGCTTTGAAGAGATTCAATGGCATCTTCAGGAGAAAAGAAGCAGGAGATGTTAGTCTGAGTGAATGGGAATAATAAACATAAATGATAGGCAATTTGTCTTCTCTTTCAAGAAATATCATAAATACGATGTGAAAAGACCCACACATATTGAAGTTTAAAATAGGGATAATTGGAATTTTAGCCTCTATCATTATGTAATTTGGGACTTGTATTATGGAAATTGTAAAGATAGTTCCTCTATTCTTATAAATAGATATAATTAGTCCCTCCTGTTAAAATCACTGTTTACAGTATTAAGTTCTCTTGGGCCATCTCAGCAACATACCATGACGAATGCCTCGATAAACCTTTAGGGTTTGGTTTGGGGTTTATGAGGGGAGGGCAGGGGTTTATTTTTAAAAAATGTTTGGACTTTTAGATGACTAAAAAAAGTAAAGATAAAAGCTGTATAATAAGAATACATAATACTAACCATATAGTTATTTCTACTCTGGAACTAACAAATAGAGTTAAATTTATAAAATAAAAATTAATCTCCCCTCCCTCCAAAATCCCCATGCCAAACAAGCCCGAAAGGTATAAAAATTTTATGGAACTATATTTACTAAAGAATTTGTCATACTGTCAAACCATTGGGGACTAAAAGTGTGTTTTTCCTATATAGTACCTTTATATGACAGCTGTTCAGATCTCATCAAGTATGCTATAACCACGGCTGCACTATAGAAGATGGAAAGAAGGGTGTTAATCCCCAGGGATTGTCATAGTTGTCAAAGCAGGATGGGAGAATATGTATGCGTCAAGAAAGAATGTTCTAATTGGAAGAGCTATGAGAAAATAACATGAGGGTGATAAGAGAAGCAAAGTGCAACAGATTTGGCACGCATTTACTGAATAGGCACATATGGAAAATGTAAACTCCTAATCAAACAATCCTCATCCTCAATACAAAATTTAAAGTGCTTGCTTCCGATGTTTCTTTGGTGAGAGATGAGATGAAACTGCACCATTCATTGGGCCGAACAACTAACATGTTTAACAACATAAAGTATTAACCTTAATTAGAAAAACTAGACAAATTCTTCCCAATAAGGAAAATTTGAACAAATAGCCAAAATATGACAACTAAGGCTGTGTTTGGATCTTGGAAAATGATATGGAAAGGGGGGAAATAATAATGAAAGTTATTTTTTGTGTTTGGATTTACCTACGGAAATGCAAAGGAGAATGAAGTCCGATTGATGTTTTTAATTATTTTACATATGTTTATAGATTGCATAATATTTATATGATATATATAAACAAATAATGAATTCAAACAAATGTTGAAAATAAATTTATTGAGTTTGAGAAAAAGTTTTATTTCCTCAACATTTGATTTGCTCCATAATTTCATTCCCTGGCATTTTCTACATTCCATATGAACCCCAACGGAAAAGAAATAAATTTTTTCAAGAACAGACCAAATGCTATGTACCGCCAAAACACGATAGAAAATACTGTGTTAACATTTTATAATGTGTGACTACATGATATTGCTTTCCCTATGATCTCGAACAACAAGATGGACAACCAAGAAACTCATCACAAACACACTTTTGTCACAACTCACAAAGTAAGTGAGTCAACTAAAAAAATCTTTTGTCATCAGAACTCAGAAGAAATAATAAACATGTCACATGGACTAACATGCAAATAAAGCTCATAGGGGCAAGACAACTAATAAAATGTGGTTGTCCATCAACTTTATACTTAAGATACAGATTGTGACAAAACAAAATTTTGAACTTATGGTGCCATGGTGGGACACTTTAATATTTATTAGTTCCAACTTTTAAGATGGCCAAATACCGAAGTTGACCCTGAACTTTCAACAACGCTTGATCCCGAACTCCTCAAGTGTCCTATTTAGCTCCTAAACTGACTAAAAATGACTTAACGATGATCATAAACTTTCAAAATAAATTCTAATTGGCTTCAAACATGCTCTGCAATCTGCACACAAGCATCTCAAACACAATAGATAAATTAGGAATTTCAATAAAGGTATATCCGAAGCAGACCAGCTACAATAATAAACATACTTCATAGATCCAAATAATTCAGCACAAAGCATATCAACAGTTTCGACTTTGGAATTATAATGTTTTCTTTAACCACTGCAATAGTTCTTGTTGTTGCTATTGAGTAATAGTACTAAGACTAGAGGCCTATGGGCTATGGGACACTCGATACTTTGGGGCCAATTTTGACTTTTAATTGAAATATTAAGTTCATTTTGGGATATTTGGCCAATAACAATACATCAACATAGTACCAGCTTTATCTTTAGAAACAATGGTCTCTTTTATCTTGATAGACTAAGGTATAAGCCTCAAAATGAATATAACTTCAGACATAAACAGACATAAATTTTAATAGGCACCTTCTTGAGCCACCAGCAAAGCAATGCACAAGTATACACCCTTGTTTTCTACTTTCTTCAATGAAATCCAAACACACCTCCAGATAATCCAGCAGATTCTCCGTCTCCAAATCTCTTAAAGATACTGCCATCCTCACAAACTTTAGATCTTTCCCAGCATACTCCAATGAGTATAGAAGCTTCCGGGATGATAGAGAAGTGTTTGGCTCAGCAGTGCCATTATCTCTGAAATAAGCCTTGTGAATCTCCTTGGTAGGGATCACAACTTCACTACGCCAGAAAGTTGAAAATGAAGGCGAACTAAGAACTGATAATATATGTGTAATTTGTTCGCTGCCTTGTTGAAGAATCTCAGCAGCATCATTTATGTTACCAATCAACAGATTTTCTCGAACCTGATAAGGCATATCCCCCTGTCTGAACCTAAATGCCTAATCTGAATATGAAAATGTCTCTATCTATTAATATCTTAGAGAAAACACAATATCTATTGACAATGTAAATATATTAGAGAGAGATAATGAGAAATTACCACCTCTGTTATCAACACCAAATCTATTTACTAAATTTAATTTACCATGTATCCAGGTTCTAGAATATTACTGAACTCCAATAATTAAATTATACTCCATATAATGAAATACGCCACTCACTCAATCGAGAATCCCCATCCAAATGATCAAGCAAGAATTTACTCCACGCCTTTTTATTACTCATTGTTTATATGGTGAAGAAATAGAATCAAGCATCAATGAGTCCCTACATGTTGACTTCCACGAAGATGGTGAAATAGAGATCAACTAAAATACCTCAGGAAGCAGAATATTCCGGCAGGTAGCGGCGCCACCGGGACGGCGTCAACTTTTTCGGGGAAGTCGAGTCTGCTCTGTCGCTCAAGTGGCAGTTTTTCGAGTAATTCTATTGTGGAATTGGAATAAAAACAGCTAAGGAAAAAGGGTCACATATGAGTGCATATATACTACTAAAAATCAATCATCTAGGTCCTTTGATCGGAAGTTAACCCAATACCAGGTTAGGTTAGAGGCTCTTTTTTATTGTACTTTTCCTTTTCTTCTATCTTGCTTCACGATTAAGTCTTTGTTTTTTGCTTTCCTTGTCACTCTTTTTTGGTTTCTGCTCCATTGTAACCCACTACCCATAGTCTCATTCGTTTTCTTCTTCTATCTTATCAATTGCTAACATTTTTTTTAACTTTCTGGTTTACCCTTATTTCTTCTATTTGTTGTCTTCCTCAAAATTTCCTCTAAAAATATTAGTTCAAACTAATAAATGAGTAATATCTATATCTATATATATATAGATATAAAAGCACAATCGTGCAACATGCTGAACAATTCTGACCATGGATGTATAACACGTGTCAAATTATATTCTACCACAGAACAATCACGATACATTGTTCTGAAACGTGTTCAAATTTGGAAACGTGTCACACACTTATTGGATAAAAACTGTACACGTATGGGAGTTATACTATACACGTGGTACATCATTGTGGAACTCTAACTAATACGGAGTAACTGTTAATGATTGTTGAACACGTACATGCATGGCACTCCATTATCTTGGCAGTTCCCATACCTCAACTGGCACGTATGGAGTTATGCGTCTACAACGGTTTCAACGATCCATTTGCAAAATGATTGACAGAAGCATTATAAATAGCACCAAGCAGAAGAGGGTGAAATCTGCACAAATTCAGATATACGTATCACTCTTAATAACTCCACCACAAATATTCCTAATGTTCTTTCTCAAGTAAAAAACTACTCTGTATATTTCGCAATAAACTATTACTTCGTACTATTTATGCTTCCAATTTTCGGTTTCAGAGTATCTAGAGTTGTGAAGTTGTTCAACAGAATCCAAGAGCTAAATACCTGTAAGACAAACTGCCAATGCAACATTTATCCTTTGGGGTAATGTTTGCCAAGAACTTTTTGAGAAAAAAGCAGCAGAGTTTGTGGCGGAAAGGTATGAAATCATGTACTGTATATTTGTTTCTATAATTTAAGGAGTATATTTTGAAACATCATTGATGATTGACCATTAAATAGAAAGATGATGATGGGTTTCCCATAGAAAGATTGCAAAAAAAGGTGATAATGCCTTGCTCAAGTTCAAAAAGATGGGTCAAAGCGACGGGACTTCGCTTTTAGCATTCTAAAGCTGAAACAAGAAGCGAGTGTTACGAGAAACTGGGGAAGCTTTGAACACCAAGGTCAATATGTATGAACTATTTTGTTTTTTACATTCTTTTATTCTATTTAGACAAAAAAAATCTAACATATATACTACGTATTTGTTAAAATTATAGGACTCATAGTCTGTTTGCAACAACTTATGCTTTAAAAAAGAGCTTTTTTTAATGAAAAGGGAAGATGTGATTAAATAAAAGTTGATAGTGTTTGAGAAAAAAGTGATTTTGAAATGTAAAAGTTGGTACTGTTTGGTAAAATAAGTATTTTTTGTGTAATAGAAAAAGTATAAGCATTTTTGACATGAAAGCCGAGAAAAATAAAAATTGGTAATGTTTTGGTAAACTAAGTGTTTTTTAAGCCAAAAGATGAGAAGTGCTTTTTCTAAAGCATTTGCAAACCAACCCTCAGTGTCCTGTTCTGACACGGGAATGAGCAGATTCAGAGCATATTGATCTTACTGTAAATGATACTTTAGGCTCAAATGAGGTGTTGACTGTTGAGGAGGGACTATGGCGTTTACTCGGTTAATTAGTCCACAACATTTGCATTCCTAGTTTCTTATTTCCTACCTAAGTGTTATGTCGGAATATCATTTTTTGGTAATCTTAGATAGATAGATAGATAGATAGATAGATAGATAGATAGATAGATAGATAGATAGATAGATAGATAGATAGATAGATAGATAGATAGATAGATAGATAGATAGATAGATAGATAGATAGATAGATAGATAGATAGATAGATAGATAGATAGATAGATAGATAGATAGATAGATAGATAGATAGATAGATAGATAGATAGATAGATAGATAGAT
Organism: Cuscuta epithymum; assembly: GCA_945859915.1. Taxonomy (NCBI): domain Eukaryota; kingdom Viridiplantae; phylum Streptophyta; class Magnoliopsida; order Solanales; family Convolvulaceae; genus Cuscuta; species Cuscuta epithymum. Next base: position 5,278,697 of record CAMAPF010001001.1, on the reverse strand, counting down.
AGATAGATAGATAGATAGATAGATAGATAGATAGATAGATAGATAGATAGATAGATAGATAGATAGATAGATAGATAGATAGATAGATAGATAGATAGATAGATAGATAGATAGATAGATAGATAGATAGATAGATAGATAGATAGATAGATAGATAGATAGATAGATAGATAGATAGATAGATAGATAGATAGATAGATAGATAGATAGATAGATAGATAGATAGATAGATAGATAGATAGATAGATAGATAGATAGATAGATAGATAGATAGATAGATAGATAGATAGATAGATAGATAGATAGATAGATAGATAGATAGATAGATAGATAGATAGATAGATAGATAGATAGATAGATAGATAGATAGATAGATAGATAGATAGATAGATAGATAGATAGATAGATAGATAGATAGATAGATAGATAGATAGATAGATAGATAGATAGATAGATAGATAGATAGATAGATAGATAGATAGATAGATAGATAGATAGATAGATAGATAGATAGATAGATAGATAGATAGATAGATAGATAGATAGATAGATAGATAGATAGATAGATAGATAGATAGATAGATAGATAGATAGATAGATAGATAGATAGATAGATAGATAGATAGATAGATAGATAGATAGATAGATAGATAGAGGGCTGAGCAAAACCCGACCCGACCCGAAAAATCCGATACTTTTTTCGGATATTATCCGAACCGAAGTGGATATCCGACCCGAAAAACCCGAAACCAAAAATCCGATTAATATTGGGCCTAGTACGGGTGGTGGGTAGGGTTTGTAAAATCTCAACCCGACCCGCCCGAATATCCGAAATATATGTTAGTGTGTACTTTGAATATGTTACATTAATACTTGTGTTCAACTACTTGTGTAATTATTTGTGCAATTTGTATTAAATTATTTGTGTAAATTGAATGTGTAGTGCACTAGTGTGTATAATATTTGTCAATGAGGCATTCCAACACTTTAATTATCCAATTTTAATGTGTTTTAATATAACCGAAATATCCGAAATATATTAAATTATGTAGTGTGTACTTTGAATATGTTAAATTAATACTTGTGTTCATATTATTTGTGTAATTATTTGTGCAATTTGTGTTAAATTATTTGTGTAATTTGGATGTTTAATGCACTAGTGTGTGTACAATTTTTGTCAAAGTGGCATTTAAACACTTTAATTATCCATTTTTTTATATAACCGAAATATCCGAAACCCGACCCGATATCCGATAATATCCGACTTAAAAATATCCGAAATACCCGATTTGAAATATAAAAGGGTCGGGCCTAGTATTTAAATTTAAAACCCCGAACGGGTTTAGGGTTTGCAAACCCGACCAGCCCGAACCCGACCCGTGCACAACCCTAGATAGATAGATAGATAGATAGATAGATAGATAGATAGATAGATAGATAGATAGATAGATAGATAGATAGATAGATAGATAGATAGATAGATAGATAGATAGATAGATAGATAGATAGATAGATAGATAGATAGATAGATAGATAGATAGATAGATAGATAGATAGATAGATAGATAGATAGATAGATAGATAGATAGATAGATAGATAGATAGATAGATAGATAGATAGATAGATAGATAGATAGATAGATAGATAGATAGATAGATAGATAGATAGATAGATAGATAGATAGATAGATAGATAGATAGATAGATAGATAGATAGATAGATAGATAGATAGATAGATAGATAGATAGATAGATAGATAGATAGATAGATAGATAGATAGATAGATAGATAGATAGATAGATAGATAGATAGATAGATAGATAGATAGATAGATAGATAGATAGATAGATAGATAGATAGATAGATAGATAGATAGATAGATAGATAGATAGATAGATAGATAGATAGATAGATAGATAGATAGATAGATAGATAGATAGATAGATAGATAGATAGATAGAAAATAGAGATGTAATTGTTTCTAAAGATTCTTTTATCTCTGACTCATCAATATGCTTATTCTTAAAAAAATAAAGATGCAAATTATTTCTAAAGATTCTTTTATCTCTGACTCATCATATGCTTATTCACATATTCTTTTATTCTGTGAACACCCATTAAAGGTTTCCATTGAATTTTATGAAATAATTTACGCTTTTTAATCACACATTAGTTTCTCTTTCATACTCATTACACGTCAAGTCTCACATTTACCCTCCCCCAACTTATCTCTCTTTAGTTATTCACTTTATGAACCCGTTTGGTAATAACCAAATCTGTTGTATTGGCTAATTCTGCTAAATTTGATGAAGTTCTTGCTGATATGGTTGTATTGGCTGATTTTACTGATTTGTGAAAAATAATAATTTAAAATGCATTTTATTAATAAAATAAAGAAAAAATTATATGAAAAAAGCTATAATTACCCTCTACAGTAACTTCAGCTAATACATCCAGAAAAATTACTGCAACCTTACTTTTTCTTATTATTACACAATTCAGCCCGTAAAACCAAAAGTTACGTGTTTGGTGAAAAAGTTGATTTATAAGCCTGAAAAGCCAAAAATCATGACTACCAAACGGGCACTATATGTTTACTTTTTCTAAATTTTCTCTTTCCTGTTTTTTTAACCCAAATTACTTTATTCAACTACCTAAAAATCACGTCATTTACTCACGGGAACCTGCCAAAGGGATGGAGGGAGGAGTATATATGAATTTTACGACTGACATTTTTTATGGCATAACTTTAGAGACAAAAAATATTTAAGTGCGACAGATTTTGAAAGTGTGTAGAAAAGTGTAATTTTTTTTACTGCATATAAAGTTATATTTTCAATCATGTCAAAATATAAAAATTAGCATTGTTAATTCAAATTTAATGCTCCGTATCAAGGACTACATTTCAACAAGAGTAATGACTGAAAATTTGAAAGTGATATTCCGCCAAAAACAAAAGAATCTTGAGAAGCAATTTTGACGTGCACTTTGTCGTGGTGTGCACTCAAAATAATAATACAATACAACAATTATACGTAGTATAATGAAGTAAGGTTCGTATCCACGGGGAAAGGAATACTTCTCTCTTTATAAACTAGTAACAAGGGGGGGTTTAGATTGAGTAAATGAACTTAAATTATATTTAAACACGAAGATGAACGAGTTATGTGGTTTAATTAATAAGGAGACTTGGCTTTGCTTTTATCCACTTAATGAAATGTTCGCCGATCCCGGTTATATCTTTAACTATCTTCCTCTCGAATACTCAATCGAGGAGTATATCCAGTTCATCGAGGGTAGTTATTAATAACGAGATGCGTTCATTAATAAAACTTACTATCGAGTCAATATAGAACAAGCGCCGTATATTAACTTGATAGTAGCAATAAACTTAAGATGAAAACGATTGAGATTGATAACCTCAACACAAGCGGTTTATTGGTTTAATCAATATAATTAATTCCTCTTGGCTTATTAACCATGAGAAGCATGCATTAACAACCCAAATTTACTACCATTGAAAGAACCGAATTAATAACAATCGTATTAACCGATTGATTCTAGTAATAATTAATATATGAAACAAAACTAATTGATCCTTTAAGTAATGCTCAAAATATTAATATGGAATATGAATAGGAAGTAATTAATATTCAAGGAAGAAGATTAAAGAAAATAACTCACAACTTACAAATCATTAAGCTTCAAAGTAGCAAAACCAAGATGGAAGAGTTTAGCTCCTCATTTGCAGACTAAACATGAAGAAAATATAAAAAAATAACTTGTCTAAACTGAGTTTAGAAGTATATAGGAATTGGTTCCTTATTGTGGAGAAAATGGGTGTATTTATAGGATTTTTAGGCCTGCAGGGTCGTGTACCCGATCGGGTATGTAGGGTACTCGACCGGGCCTTCAGTTGCTTCGCGGAAGCTGGAAAAACATGGACATACCCGATCGGGTATGTCGGCTACCCGATCGGGTATAGACACTCGATCGTGGCCAAAATCTCCCTTGCATGTTGCCTTGTTCCCGGGTTGATCCGATTTGATTTTTCAGCGACTTACCCGATCGAGTATAGGGCATACTCGACCGGGTACAACACCAAAAATCAGGATCTTCATTTTTTCTTGGAATTTTTGCACCTTCCTTCCACTTGTGATGTTCACCAATGGTCCCTAGAGTGGTCTTGGACCTGTTTGAGCTCAGAATCAACCTAATCTAAACAATTTTACAAACATTTTACAAACTAAACTATTACACCAAAAGTGTGTAATTTCTAGAGTAACAATCACTCAAAACTAATCAAAAACACAAATATAAACATGGAAATAGCATGAATGTCAAATTTGCATCTTTATTTGTTTTAGAATAAGCATATTATACTTATGAGTCAGAAATGATAATTTATTGAAATAATTAAAAGGAAAATATCACAATAATAACTTCATATAGGAAGACAACAAATAGAAAAAGAAATAAGGGGAAAAAAGAAAACTAAAAAAAATAAAATGTTAACAATTGATAAGATAGGAGGAGGAGGAGGAGGAGGAGGAGGAGACAATATGGGTGTGAAGCAAAAACAAGATGGGCTTACGATGGAGCAGAAACATGAAAAAGTGAAAAAAGAAAGAAAAAATAACAAAAAGAATTAATCGGACAAGTAGTTTTATGAAGTCATATGTGACTCTCTTATGGAGTCACATAGGCTATTGTGACATCATCCTTACCACGCATTATTTTAATGGCGACCTCCACTAAAATAATGTAGGATGGGAAATTGGGAATGATGCCACAATAGCCTATGTGACTCCATAAGAGAGTCACACATGACTACATAAAATTTTTGTTAATCGGACGTGAAACAAGATTGAATTAAACGAAAAAGTAAATAAAAAAAGAGTCCCCAATTGCAGGTTAACTTCCGGTCAAAGGACCTATTTGATTGATTTTTAGTAGTAAATGCATCCATATAATCCTTTTTGTAGTACATGAGCTTAGATGATTTTTTCCACAATAGTACAAGGACTTATTTGACCTCTTTTTCAACAGCTAATTTGCTGGTCCGGTTGTGGTTAGTTTAAAAGGGTTTGGAACTCATCGATTGTAGCATCGGTGTAGCCCAAATGACTTTCCTAATTTGTAATTTATCGGTTAAACTTTTATAAAAAGGTTATGTCACATAAGATTCCTTTATTCATCTCAATATATCTCACTTACCTTTTTATTAAACGCTTATAGAATGAGGTTGAGCACGCAATCTCTTGAGACGCTCAAGTGTTTTCATGATTGGCTGAAGACTCACCGACGAAATCAAGAACTTAAACTAGTGTCGCGCCGCCACTTCATGGAGGAAACGACTACCGACCAAGGAAGCTAAGCGGGAACTCCAAAGACTGGGAGATTTATGTATCCCTTCTCTATTGTTGTTTAAATATTTTTGTAATTGTACAAGTCGATTTAATGTTCAAATGAATTTACATTTCATTTTTCATGTACTCAGTATATAGTTTGTTGTTTGTATTTATATATTTTTTAAGTAATTTAAAAATGAAGTGGGAAAATGAATCTTATGTGGCACAACTTTTTTAATAAATGGCATACATAATCTTTAACCAGTAACTCACAACTTAGGAATGTCATTTGCGCTATATTGTCGAGTTAGAGAATTTGATTGCATTTTTTCAATTGAAGGAGTGATTTGCACTTTATTGCGGACTTGGAGAGTTTGGTTGGATGTTTTTTTTTAATTAAGGGGATGATTTGCACTACTGTTGTTAGTTTGAGGACTTATTTGGTACTTTTCCCTAATTTTAATTAAGCTAGCAGCTACACAAATGTTTCTTACATACATTTGGTTGCTTTATTCATTTCCACATGTGGCATGTGATAAATTTTCGGAAAAATTCTTGTCGTACACAAAACTAGTACACATAAATGCACACAACCCCTAACTGCATGCGTATACAGGCAATTCGTTGAAAAATGATATGATTTTAATGTCAAAAATCTGTGTACACATGTTGTGTACAATTTGTGTATAAATTTTGTGTACACCAAGAATTATTACCCAAATTTTCGTCATCAATTTGATAGATGCATAAGTTGTTTAATTGACACGTACAAATAGTAAAAAAAAATCAATTTATAATTACTTCTTCAATTTTCTTTCTCTAAGTTGTAGTTGTCTAACGATGGTCTTTTACAACCTAACACTAATATTTTATATGTTGGAGTGTTTTCTCAGGTAAATAGTTAAATGCACTATTATACCTTCATTTTATCTTGTATGTAGTATAAATGTAAGATTTTTTCACTTGCCAATATTATCCCCAACACATTACTGAACTTCTCATACTTATTTTATAGAGTAATATTTGAATATTTATTTCCAATGCTATCACTTAAAGTATATTCTTATACTATTATTGCATCTATAGCCCAACCTTTGACATTCATACACACATTGTTCAATATACTACGTATCTCACATTACCACTGGGGTCCACTGGAATGCCCCATTACTGCCATTAGTATTTCTAGCATGTTTGTGCTATTCATGAAGAGAGAAAAAATCCCTAAGCTAAAAGCGATAGCATGGAAGCAAAAGAAGAACAAACTACGAGTGCGAGATATGATAAGTAGCTCACAAGGTTAAGCGGCAAATTAATATTCATCTTATACATCACTTCATGGGGAAATTTCACTAGAAACTCAAGGATGATATATCGCATGATACTGAAACACTTGAACTAGGTTGGATTCGGGCCGGGTCGGGCCAAGGCCCGGCGGGCTTTCTGGGATTTGGGGTTGGGCCCGGGACCGGGCCGGGTATCCACCGGGCCCGATCCGGTCCGGACCGGGCCTCGGGCCTCTATATATATATATATATATATATATATATATATATATATATATATATATATATATATATATATATATATATATATATATATATATATATATATATTTGCTTTTTCTAATTAACCCCCGACCCCCGCCCCACCCCCCCACCCCCAAACCAGCCCAAATGGCCCAAAATACGCAGCTCAACCCGAAAAGTTAAAAACAATTAAAAAAATAGAATTAAGCCCGAACCGGGCCCGGAACCGGCCGGGCCGGTTCCATTTTCCCCATACCCGTACCCGGCCCGCTACCCTCCCTAAACCGGGCCAATGACCCGGAACCGGTACCCGGTTCCCGGGCCGGGCCGGGCCCGCACAATACCGGGCCGGGCCGGGCCCGCACAATACCGGGCCGGGCCGGTTCCCGGGCTGGGTGGTCCAAACCGGGTCCATCACTGACTTGAACTGCTGCTCTTGTTCCTTGAGACGGTGAAAGACCAAAAGCAAAGGGCATATACAAAAAGCTCACAAATTCTAGTCCTACTCAATTATTTGTCCGCAATAATCCATCTGATAATGAGAAAATTCCTCAATGAGTTAAGTTTAGACAAAATGCATAAATAGGATTATCATTATTTTCTTTCTATAATAGGATTCATTGACTCATAATCGGTGAAGTTTTATGTTTTTAATACAATCAAAGAAGTTGCATTCTGGAATAAAACATAATTGCTCGTATTTGTACACCACATTTTTACTCCTATTCGAAACAATTTTTCTTTAATAAACAAAATGTGTCCAAATGAATCGGATAGTACATGTTTGAAAACCCAACCCAAATTTTAGACATGATGACGCAAGCTCTTAATCCTCATCTTCATAGTTCTATAAAACATGCAAACATTATACTACGAAGTATAAGCAAGAAATGTAACATTATTTTGAAATATTTGAATTAATCAAATAATAATGTCCCATAAGTGTGGTGCAATGATGGCGGATATTGTAACGGTTTCCGTTACAAGAGCCACCTTGATAGTAGGTGGCTATATAAGTGCTCCATGGTCCTCCCACTCCTCCTATCACAACATACATTCACATGTATGCTTAGCTCCATATCCGAATAGGCTCTAAGCAATATATACCATCTAGAGTGAGGAGTGAAGTGGGAGACGAAAAGGATTTCTGGTGTTCTTCCACGTTCTTCGACCGTTCATCAACAATATGGCTGGAGGTTAGCGATCCTATTATTTCCGCTGCGTTGTTATGATTTTAGGCTAACATTTGGTATCAGAGCCTGTTTAATCTCTGCCTATTTGTTGTATGAACATCATGAATTTTATATGAACATTCGGTATATACATGTTCATATATGTGTTCATCACATCACACACATATATGTTTTGTTCGTATATATTATATATAAATATATATATGTGTATATGTTTAACATGATTTCCATGTCATATGCATGAATTGAACCATATGTGTGTGCTCATGTATATTCGTATGTGTTCATATGGAAGCATGGATTTTTGTGTGTGTTCGTATGACATATGTATGTATATTTGTGTCATATAATTTTATGTATGATTTTATATATAATCGTATGTCCTATAATCATACATATATGTTGTCCGAAAATTATATAATAATTGTTCGGAAATCATATGAGTTTATGAATTTGAATTGTTATATGTATATATATATATATATATTTAATTTTGAGAGATATATGCATATGATTTTCTCAAGTTCATATGTTAACCTTTTAAATTCCTATCATTATGTTTGATGGAATGGTTATGGTGACATTTAATTCTTGAATTTAATTGTTTTAAATTTATGAAATATATATATGCATGTATATGAACCGTGTGTATATACATGTGCTTCGCAATGTTTTGTGATTCTTCTATCCGTTTATAATTCGGAAAATATTAAAACGGATGGCTAATTAATAATTTTTAATATATTTTACATACATACATATGGCGTTTCTACATGTATATATGAAATTGAACATGTAGTAGTTTGTATCTATGATTGGTATTTGTATGTGTGGAGGAGATGCTATCGGATATGGTGGCCGCCGGTTGATGTAGCACCATAGGGTGCTACGGCGGTAGTGCATGAGAGTTTTGATGCGCCTTCATAAGGAACGCCATGACTCTTTTTATGTTTTCCGAATTTCTCCATGAAGTTATAGAATAAGTTTTGGACTTATTACTATATTTGGGATCCACTTTGAATGAATTCAATTGTGCTATTTTAATTTGGATAAATTAATTTGGATTTTGGAACAATTTAATTCTTTTTCCAGCACATTTATTTTAATTATTACGTGATGCATTGATTTTAATTTTTATGCATTGCATTGAAATTGTGCATTGAAACTGTGCACTATATTAATGCTTTTAATGCGTAATATTGAAGTATTTAGTGCATAACGTATAATTAATATCTTTGATGCGTAACGTATTATTAATGCATTCAAATGCGTAACGTCTTAAATTAATGCCTTGAATGCATAACGTCGGGAATCAATGCACATATTATTCCCATTAAAGTTGAACTTATGCATAATTGTAATTGACATAGTGCCTAAAATTTAAGCACATTAAGTAAATAAAGTTCTCATTCCGTTACCTTTAAAGTTTTTCCCATGAATAAATTATTTGTGGTAGTACCCAAACAACAATTAACGTGAGAGGTTTAATCGGGGAAATTCTTGGGAAGTACAAACTAGTTACGCTTCAATTTTGATACTAGTTTTCCTTGAATTGTTAATTTGTCTAAAGAATTATTTTTTAATAAATCCTAGCCCCGTCCAACTATCCTGGGAGCATATTTGGGGATTGTCCATCACGAATGTTGTTTTAAGCTTTAAAAGATTGCCTTTGTGATAATATAATTTTATTAATTTTGGAGTAGCCACAGCATCCTTAATTAATTAAAATTATATATTAAGAAGCCTTTGGCGAAAATCACACTAAAGTTAGGCATAAAATTTGCAATTAATTATACGCAATATGACACAATTTATCCCACAGGAAATTTGTTGTATTTTGTATGATTAATTAGGATAAAATATCGGACTATGGTCATAATTTATCCCACAGGAAATTATGATTCGGAATATAGTTTGATATGTTTATCGGTATGGGTACAAAATTATTTAAGACTCATGCATAAGAATTTAGCCCACAGGCAATTTTTATGGCGGTTGAGTCATCATGGTGCATTATTTACATTGGTAATTCATGCAATTCAGTTATATATGTACCTCAAAACTAACACAAGCTATTTATGGACCTTTTCAGCTTCTCAACCCATTACTCATTCCGAATTTTCGTTAGGCCTTGAAATTCCCGAACTAACTGGTGACAACTATAAGGTTTGGAGAGAAAGAGTTCTCCTACACTTAGATTGCATGGACATTGATTATGCTATTAGGAAGGATGAACCGCCCGCCATTAATGCACAAAGTACTCCGGCTGAAATTGCGCTATATGAGTGATGGGAGAGATCCAATCGGCTCAGCGTAATGTTTATAAAAACTAAAATTTCAGCTGGAATTCGTGGCTCGGTTGATCAGCATAAGAATTTCAATGACTTGCTTAAGGCTATTGATGATCAATTTGTCACTTCGGAAAAGGCCTTAGCAAGTACCTTAATCATGAAATTCTCCTCACTCCGTCTCACAACCGTTAAGGGTGTGCGAGAGCACATCATGAAGATGCGGGACATAGCGGCTCAATTGCAAAATTTGGAGGTAACAATGTCGGAGGCGTTCTTGGTGCACTTCATTCTGAATACCCTTCCTCACCACTATGGGTCATTTAAAATCTCTTATAACACACATAAGGATAAGTGGTCAATTAATGAACTAATGACCATGTGTGTGCAAGAAGAAGAAAGGCTCATAATGGAGTTGGGTGAAAGTGTCATGCTAGCTACAACCTTAGCCAAGAACAAATTTGACAAGTCTCGTACAACCACCTCTAAAGCTAAGGGTAAAGGTAAAATACCACCCAAGGCTGACATTAAGAAGGTACATAAGTGTTATTTCTGTAAAAAGAAAGGACACATGAAGAAAGATTGTGCCAAGTTCAAGAAGTGGTTGGAGAATAAAGGTATTTTATCCTCCTTTGTTTGTCATGAATCCAATATGTGTGATGTTAACACTAATTCATGGTGGATTGATTCTGGTTCTACAATCCACGTTGCAAACTCTTTACAGGGTATGCAGAATCTAAGGAAGCCAGTGGGAAGTGAGCAAAGCATCTTATCCGGAAACAAGATGGGCTCACATGTGGAAGCCATTGGAACATGCACCTTAATTTTAAGTAGTGGCTTTGTTTTAACTTTGGAAAAGACTTTTTATGTACCAAGTTTTTCACGAAACTTGATTTCAATTTCAAGACTAGTACCATTCGGTTTTTCCTTCAATTTCAAGAATAAAGTTATTGATTTATTCAATAAATCTACTTTTGTTGGAAAAGGTACTTTGTCTGATGGTCTTTACCGTATTGATTTGCAAAATGATGCCACACTTAATTCATTTCATGTGCATACTGGCTCCAAAAGACCCAGTGTTGACGAGAATTCCTCTATGTTATGGCACCGAAGATTGGGTCACATCTCCATTGAAAGAATTAAGCGATTAGTTAATGATGGGGTACTTAGTACTCTTGATTTTTCTGATTTTGAAACTTGTGTAGATTGCATTAAGGGTAAGCAAACAAACAAGTTTAAAAAGGGTGCCAATAGGAGTTCAAGTATATTGGAAATCATACATACTGATATATGTTGTCCAGAAATGGACATGCCGGGTCAGAAATATTTTATCACCTTTATTGACGATTACTCTCGGTATACCTATGTGTATTTGCTTCAAAATAAGTATGAAGCATTGGATGCCTTCAAGTCTTTTAAGGCTGAAGTTGAGAATCAATGTGGGAAGCGAATACAAATAGTTAGATCCGATAGAGGTGGTGAATATTATGGTAGATACACTGAAAATGGACAAGCACCTAGTGCGTTTGCTAAGTTTCTTCAAGAGCATGGGATTGTTGCCCAATACACCATGCCTGGGTCTCCGGACCAAAATGGTGTCGCGGAAAGGAGAAACCGAACGCTTATTGACATGGTGCGGAGTATGCTTAGCAACTCCAATCTTACTAAGTTTTTGTGGGCTGAAGCACTAAAGACGGCAACGTATATTTTGAACCGAGTTCCAACCAAGGCTGTCCCTAAAACACCTTTTGAGTTATTCAAAGGTTGGAAACCGAGTTTGAAACATATGCGTATTTGGGGATGCCCGTCTGAAGTGAGAATTTATAACCCACATGAGAAGAAATTGGACCCAAGGACTATTAGTGGTTTCTTTATTGGATACGCACAGTCCTCTAAGGGTTACAAGTTTTATTGTCCATCTCATACGACTAGGATTGTGGAATCAAGAAATGCAAAATTTCTTGAGAATGACGTAGTTAGTGGGAGAGATCGGTTCAGGGATTTAATTCCTGTTCATGATCATATGGAATCCCAACCTTCCACGTCATCACAGAGGTTGATTATTGTACACAGTACCCCTCAAGATCAAATTGGTACTGATCAATCTAATATTCCACAATATGCTGGAAATATTCCAGTGGATCCACCTATTCAGGATAATCAAATTCCTGAGGAGGTTGTTGAACCGGAAGATCCTCATGGAGATGATGGTTTAGCATTAAGAAGATCTACTCGAGTTAGAAAGCCAGCAATTTCTAGCGATTATAAAGTGTATTTGCAAGAAACTGACATTGGAGCCGAAAATGATCCTGAAACGTTTTCACAAGCCATGAGTAGCCCGGAGTCCGATTTATGGCACAAAGCTATGAAGGAAGAAATGGACTCCATGAAGAGTAACAAAGTCTGGGATCTAATAGAGTTGCCTAATGGGGCCAAGGCTGTTGGCTGTAAATGGGTCTATAAGACCAAAAGAGATTCATTAGGCAACATTGATAGATATAAAGCAAGACTTGTTGCTAAAGGCTTTACTCAAATCGAAGGAATTGACTACAAGGAGACATTCTCTCCTGTTTCTAAGAAAGATTCCCTTCGTGTGATTTTAGCTTTAGTTGCACATTTCAATCTTGAATTGCAACAAATGGATGTGAAAACAGCATTTCTTAATGGTGATCTAGAAGAAGAGGTTTACATGAAACAACCTGAAGGTTTTTCTTCTAGTCATGGTGAACATTTAGTTTGCAAGCTTAATAAATCCATTTACGGTTTAAAACAAGCCTCCCGACAATGGTATCTTAAGTTCGATGGGATAATTTCTTCATTTGGCTTTGTTGAAAGTCCCATGGATCATTGTATATACCAGAAGGTTAGTGGGAGTAACATTTGTTTTCTTGTTTTATATGTGGATGACATTTTGCTCGCAACAAATGATAAGGGGATGCTACATGAAGTGAAACAATTTCTCTTTAAAAACTTTGATATGAAGGATATGGGTGAGACATCTTTTGTCATTGGTATAAAGATTCATAGGGATAGATCTCTTGGTGTTCTGGGTCTATCACAAGAAACCTATATCAACAAAGTTTTAGAGAGGTTTCGGATGAAGGATTGTTCACCGAGTGTTGCTCCCATAGTGAGAGGAGATAAATTCAGTTTGGACCAATGTCCAAAGAATGATTTTGAAAGAAAATCCATGCATAATACCCATATGCGTCGGCAGTTGGTTGCTTGGGATATATCCAGGTTTGTACTAGGCCGGATATTTCCTTTGCTGTCGGGATGTTGGGCCGCTACCAGAGTAATCCAGGTCTGGACCACTGGAGAGCTGCTAAGAAGGTCATGAGGTATGTTAAGGGAACAATTGATTACAAGCTTGTGTATAGAAGAACTGACAACTTGGAAGTTGTGGGTTATTCTGACTCGGACTACGCCGGTTGTGTTGATTCAAGGAAATCGACTTCGGGATATATTTTTATCATGGCCGGTGGAGCTGTTTCTTGGAAGAGCGCCAAACAAACTTCGGTCGCTACTTCTACTATGGAGGCCGAGCTCATTTCTTGTTTTGAGGCTACATCGCAAGGTGTATGGCTTAAGAATTTCATTTCTGGGCTTAGAGTTATGGACTCAATATCTAGGCCATTAAAGATTTATTGTGACAACTCTGCTGCGGTCTTCCTATCAAAGAATGACAAAAGTGGGAGTCGAATTAAGCATATCGACACCAAATATTTGTCTATAAGGGAGCGCGTCAAAAATAAGATAGTGGTCATTGAGCACATTAGCACAGAGTTGATGATTGCTGATCCTTTGACTAAAGGCATGCCACCATTCAAATTCAAGGATCATGTGTCGAATATGGGACTTTGTTCCAATTTGTATTAATACATTCAGTTATTTACGAAATCCTTATGCATTAAGACATTTTTCTAATTAAGATGTGCACACTTCATTATGTTGAGAAAAATGTACCATTATTTTTGGACCAGCAATAAACATAAGGTTTATTCATTAAGTTTTGCCATAACTTAAGGGGCAACATACATTGTGATCACTAGTGGTACTACTCAAGCTAAGAGGACGTAACACTATGGTTCATGTCTTTTGTTTCTTAAGGTTATCCATTGCACCAAGTGGGAGAATGTAACATTATTTTGAAATATTTGAATTAATCAAATAATAATGTCCCATAAGTGTGGTGCAATGATGGCGGATATTGTAACGGTTTCTGTTACAAGAGCCACCTTGATGGTAGGTGGCTATATAAGTGCTCCATGGTCCTCCCACTCCTCCTATCACAACATACATTCACATGTATGCTTAGCTCCATATCCGAATAGGCTCTAAGCAATATATACCATCTAGAGTGAGGAGTGAAGTGGGAGACGAAAAGGATTTCCGGTGTTCTTCCACGTTCTTCGACCGTTCATCAACAATATGGCTGGAGGTTAGCGATCCTATTATTTCCGCTGCGTTGTTATGATTTTAGGCTAACAAGAAATTCATTAGATTGCCTGATTTTCTCAATTACCGGTCGTGTTGCCAATTTTTGAAAATATTTGAAACTAAATATATCACACATTGGTTTGGGCTTTACGTTGATTTTACCATTATTCTTGCACATATGGATAATGCATAAAGAAGAATGCTTGCTTATAGAAAATCATATGTTATATGTACACTCGTAATATTATTTATATATACATATTCATTAATAGAATTTTGATTGAATATTGTTTGGTAGAAAAGTGTATGCATTTAGTTTTGATAGTGCCTCATATTACAGAGACAAGCGTTTTCACGCGCAATGCGCGAGAGCCAATGCCCAACAATACAATTTGAACATTAATACGGAGTAGTAATTTATACTAGAACAACAACATTTCACGTTAAAATCTCACGTTTAACATAACTTGAAGCATGCATGTGTCACCTATCAAAATAACTTGATATCTAATAAACTATTCACATAATGGCGTATGTAATTGCTAGATATAATAAACATCTTTCATTGACATTGGTCTTTGAACTATTTAATTAAGATTGTTAATGAATCAATTTTTACCATAAGTTTATAGGAAAATAGATAAATTGAATATAACAAGAAAACAATATGGAGGTGAGGCTTCATTTAATAGAAGTTATAATTTGTACATGTCGCTTCTTCTAAATCTTCTAATAAAGATTTTACGGACACTACTTCACTATGTACACACAAAGAATTGAATTGTTGAAGATTACAAATTAGGTTTTTGATTTTTTTCGGAGTTTCACTTTTTATGATATATAAATACTTGTACTGTACTTCAATAGATTTGTTGTGTGTTTTTGTCAATGAACATGGGCAATGACTATTTGGAAACGAACTTGGGACATATGTAGTAACAAAACATATTTTAACATAATCTCTTCATAAGTTCATAACTCAGTAGCTTTGGGCAATTCAATTTTAGAGACAAAGACTCACTGACAATAGTTCATTTTGAATTTTAAAAGATAAATCCTTAATCTTCTAAATTAATAAAGGGTGTTTTTTGTAATTAATACAACCCCTATAGAAGTTAGAGCCAAGAATATCTAAGTATAAAATATTTTCATCATTTAGTATATTTTATTAGTTTAGACATTTCAAGCATAACTATAAGAGATTAATTTAACCACTTTAAAGAATCTAAATCATTTCAAGGGTACTCTTTATTTATCATGAAAAAAGAGTACTCTTTATTTTCAATGTGAATAGGAATTTATAAAGGTCTAAATATACTTTTAGTCCATGCAAATATGACATATTTTGTTTCACTGCAAAGTATTTTCTTTGTTGTAATTTCCATCCCTGAAATATATGTTGAGTTTTTTAGTAGTAATGATAACAACCACTATTTGACAATGAAACAACCATGACTAATAGGTTTCCTCCAATTCTTTGTTATGTCATTCAAAAAGTATTTAATTTCCTTTTTAGAAGGATTTTAATACATATTTTAAAAATGTGAATAGTTAGTTTTATATGGTTTCAACTCTCATATTTGCCTCAAAAAAATATGAAATGATAATATAAATTTTTCTAGTAGATTTATTATGCAACTGAAAATAATAAAAATTCTAAGTAGAGTTGTTTCGGAGTTTGAGGTGAAATAAAATCAAAATAGTACATATTACAGGGATACAAAACAAAGAAAATATTTTACAGGGACCTAAAACAAAGTGTATCATATTTGCATGAACTAAAATCATACTGTATTTAAATCATTTATAAATGATGCTTCTTCATAAATGCACAAATTACAATCCGTACATAGACTACGTAGTATACAAAGTGGGGGCCTTTATTTACACTTGGTTAAAAAGTGTGAAGGTATTTGGGGGTAAATTATACCGTACACCCGGTTGTACGGTGCTCACCGTACAACCAGGTATTTTTGCAATTAATTAAAATTCCAGCGGTAAAGGTTAGGCAATTTGTTCTTCCATCTCGTGCTGCCGCTGAGATCCTGGGAGTTGGGAGTAGGCGCCGATCGATTTCTGTTCATCGCTGGCTGAAGTCGAATTGTGAAGGATGTGACGCTACTCGCTCCCTGGACACTGAAGTCGCTTGCTGACTAATTCCAGGATCTCACGGCCTTTGTTCTCAAATCGCAGGGAGTAAGGCGCCTTTGTATCTAGAGAATCGTAGGATCGTGCACGACCTTAGTTCTCAAATAGCAGGAGGACTAATTCCAATTTTAAGATGATATTTAATATTATATTTTAATATTATATTTGAATATTGTGTGTTAAAAGTTTCAGCTGGTTAATCAACATAAATTTTATGTTATATTGAAAATGAGTATAGTGTTAATAATAAATGTGCATTCCGATAAAAAGAATTGAACATACATAAATGAATAGTGTTAATGAATATTTGAGCGCATCAGAGATTTTAATGAGCTTTTGAATTTTTCAATGCTCATTTTATAATATATGTATACTCATTCGGGATGTTGTTATGCTCATTTTAAAATGTCATATCAATGCTTATGAAACTAACGCTCAACAGAATAAGTATCATGTTCATTAAAAAGAAGTGTATTAATGTTCATTTAAATGAAACCATTATTTCCATCTCAAATTCTCAATAGAGGAGGTTTGATGCTCAATGAAAATATCGTGATTTTCAACTAACAAATTCATTAGTGCTCATTTTATTAGTTACATATGTTCATCTGATACCGATCTTATGCTCATATATTAGACTCCTAATACTCAACGTAATAGATCAGATGCTCATTAAAAGTTCATTAATGCTCATTCACAAGAAACTGTGGTTTTCATCTCAATAGCGGATGTTTGATGCTCAATTAAAATGACGTGATGTTCAATTAACAAAACCTTATAATTTTCATATCAATGTACACTTTGTAGTTATGTATGCTCATTTGGTATTGATGTAAAGCTCATTTTTACAATGTCTTATCAATGCATATTTCAAAAGTATCATATTATATTAGACTCACATATTGAAATTAATAAGAGAGAATTATAGATATAATTTAATAAGTTTTTATAAAAGAAAAAATAAGAAAAAGAAAGAGAATTAGAATATATGAAGCAATTATCGTGAAACTCATTGTTAGCCTCCTAATACTCAATAAAATAGACCAGATGCTCACTAAAATTACACTATTGCTCATTTAGCGGAAGCCGTGATTTTTCTCTTAAATTACAAAATTGCCAACCGAAATAAAACTTGTCTGTATTGGTTGTTGGATTGTCTTCCTTAGTTGGGCCGGGTGTACGTACACCCGGGTGTACGTACACCCGGTTGTATGACCGCCGTTAATAACTTTCGAACGATGTTAGGGCTTTTTTGTCCTATCAATATTAGGGTATCACATTTTAATAATAATGTACAAGCCTTCATGCACTCAACATGTTGACACAATTCAAGGAAACTAACCAACACTCACAATTATAATGTTTTTAGAAGTATGTGATATACTAATATGGATAAATTTTAAACGATGACTTAAGCGACCGCAAGTCAGGTGGGGAGATGAGATGAAGAGAAAGGATACAAATATGTTTCTTATGCAACCATTTTTCTCCTCAATCTGAGAAAACGTACTGATACAGCCTCATACAGTCCTAGAGCTAAAGAAACTTGTTATATGTCCTAGGCATGAAATTATACATTAACCTTATGAACAAGTGAACCACCATCCTAGTTTCCAAGTAACAACATCAGCGTTGCAGGAGTATTGCTTCATTGCAGTACTTTTTGAAGTTCAAGCATTCCTCCACAAGAAAATCACTGCAAGTTGTTTTAAAAAAAAAAATTGTATTAGAATGTAAAAACCTAGCCTTGAGAAGAAATGACTTTGTATTCCCTAATTCACATCAAACCTGACCAGAATAATTTAAATCTGGCCAGGCCAAATGTTATACTTCAAAAATAAAGAATTGGACAAGAATATAAACATTCAAATTATACTAGAAAGATTCAGAATAGGCCAACAAAAAAATCAAGTAGCATATTTTAGGCCAAGTGAACCTTACAAACAGGTCTAAGCATGAACCGGGAGAGACTTACAAGATCCTCTGCCATTTCTGATGTTTCCCACCTAGGACTCCATGGAAAGTCAGTCATGGCGGGAGACTTGATGGGCACATTGTGGGAGTTGAAGTGCTAATTTTAGAAGTCATAAATGAAATAAACAAACATCAGTGATCAGTGAGGGACTTGAGTGGAACAAGTACATTGTTACACTCTATAAGCAAATGGAAGGAGACGGCACAAATGTTGAAAACATTGATTATACACACCTGGGTACTCAGGAGCACCAAGCTTGGACGTTGCTTGGGGAACTGAAGTGGAATGGAAATGTTTACCTGAATAATCATTTAATAATATAAAACAAAACCATAAGATGAGATCAGAAACTACAAGCATGAAAATAATCTTCCCTCAAACTTGTGAAGATTATACTAACTCTGTGACTCCTTCCCCAGAAAAAGCTGTGCTTCATAAGTGTATAACTATTTGATTTTGGTAAGGTGCATTTGTCATAAATGTATATTTCTTGGTTTAAGTAAATTTATCATTTGAACTCACATAGCCTATCTGACTCTTTTTGTAATTTATTTGATAAATTATTTTGACATTCACTTTGTTTGAATTAACTCAAGACTTTTTGGGGGGGACAAACAAGTGTTTGGAAAGTGACTCTTTTCTGGATGGAAAGTAATTACTATTCCAACCGGACCTTAAATGTAGTGGATCTTAATCTTCAATAAAACACTACTCTAATTTTCCTTCTTTCAAATAAACTCATTTAAGTTCAGGAGGCCTTAACATACCATAAAACTGAAAAGCCCAGATTGTGCCAGAAAGCACTACTCTAATTTTCCTTCTTTCAAATAAACTCATTTAAGTTCAGGAGGCCTTAACATACCATAAAACTGAAAAGCCCAGATTGTGCCAGAAAGCTAGCCTTCTTGCAGAAAATCTGCAGGCATAGAGGAAAGAAGGAATCAACATTAGAACTTGATTACCAAATGCCATCAGTGCGTAAATACAAATATTACAGACCGGATCGGCTTCTAGTGGCCTTCCCAAAAGAGGAGCTAAGGCCATAATGAATTTTCTTCTGGTTTCAATGGATAAAACTGCATCTTTAATCTATCACCATGGAATGGAAAGGTTAAAAGTACAAATAAGTGAAACATGACAATTTTTACTTCTAATGAAGTAAAAATACAACTTAGTGGTATACACTCATGCTGCCAAAAACAATTGATGAAGATAAAGCTAACCTGTGTTGCAAGCAAGACCTCTAAATTTGGAAGGTATTCAGCAGTACACCTGTTGAAGAAATATGAATGTGAAAATAAAATAAAATAAAAGAAGATTTTGAGGAGAAAAAATGTTACTGGTAAATGATGACGCAGTGAAGTACATTCCATCCACCCAAGAGGGGAGCCTGAAGTCATCAACAGAAAATAGAGATTTTAATTCAGAAGTTGAAACCAGCTTCAGGCGTGGTGCTGAGTATTTTCTGCCAACTGGAAATATGACCTGTTGCGTTGTTAAAAAGTTAGAGCAAAAAAAGTAGCAAAACACTTGAGCACGAAAAAAAATCTTGGCATTACTCTATTACTACTTTGATCTAAACCCTAAACCCTAAACCCTAAACCCTAAACCCTAAACCCTAAACCCTAAACCCTAAACCCTAAAAAAAGCTTGGCACTACTCTAGTACTACTTTGATCTAAAATAATTGGTGCAGCTTTCATCTAACACTATTGTTTATTAATGGGACGTGTGGTTCGCCACTTAGTTCAGATAAAATTAATGCACCCTTCAATTAAGAAAGCTTACCAAGTTGCCTTTCCATAAAATTCATTTTCCCGAAGCAAACAACACATCATTTTTTTAATGATCATATCAATCTGGATTGAAATGCCATGCTTGGTGATTTTTATGATATTGTGCAAAGTGTGGACAATGGAATTTAGACACAAATAAGAAGAAAAAGAGTCTACAGCAGAAAGGACTGTAAATACATCTCTCAGAGACAAAGTGACAAACCTGTAAATATATCTTCTGCTGATGCAACCAAGTTGATCCAACGACCATTTTGTTCAAATCCAAATCCAGTAAGGGTATGGAAAACTTAACATCTTCTGGCTACACTAAATTAAGGGCAAGAAAATGCACCAAGGGTCAAGCACTGTGAACACCATGTTCACCT
This sequence comes from Cuscuta epithymum, assembly GCA_945859915.1. NCBI lineage: Eukaryota > Viridiplantae > Streptophyta > Magnoliopsida > Solanales > Convolvulaceae > Cuscuta > Cuscuta epithymum. Next base: position 5,257,612 of record CAMAPF010001001.1, on the reverse strand, counting down.
CAAATTGTAACTAAAAAAGTTTGTTTTCATGATATACCTTGTCGGTTGCGCAAATCAACAAATATTCAATCCCCTGCAAATAACAGGTAAAAATTTAAGTCTATCAAGTCAATGTGCTAAATCAAGGTACAAACAGAAAAGGCACGCCCAGCACCAGAATCGTATTAACATAAAGCCTATTAGGCAGACACATATAGACTTTTCACTTTCAAATAATTCTGATTATCCAGGAAACAACACTAATACTTAAGCTAAATCATCCTTAAAGTACAAGCAAATAATATAATAATAAGTAAATGGGAACTGGAAAAGCCGAAAAGGTATATACTAGGACTATCCGACTATATCATAAGAATATAAGATCAATCAAAAAACTAACCTCCCTTGGAAGCATGGTGCTGAATTCAAACTTTAACCTTTCATCATCAACTTCTGCAACTCGTTTCCTATGGTAAGCCATATACAACTCCCTGAAAACAAAAAATGTTAAACTTAATCATGTCACCCCCAAAATAGACTAGAGACAAACCCGAAGTAATGATAGACCATAACCTAAGTTCAAGAATGAGTGACAAAAGCCGAGAAGGGTCTTTGTTGTTCCAGTCAGTCAATGCGTTTTTCCTTTCCCCTGCATCACCAGGACTATGATATGGTCTAAAGTTTACATCCTCAGGCCCAAATATTACATCTGGTGGCATGAGGGGGTACACTGCATTGTATATAACATCCCCTGCTCAAACAAAAATTTCCATTTCCACATTATTTATGGCATTATTTGTCACATTAAAAGCAACCAAGCACATAAGATACTAAATTACCGACATTTTATGTAGTCTAGGCAGAAAGGGATAGCTAAGGTGAAGCGATCTAAAGCACACATGCCAGGGCTTTTGCCTCCTGCCCACATTTGCTCTACCTGTAATATGCACTTCAGAATTCATCACTGTGTGCTCAAATATGCGAGAATGTGAGTAAGAGAGTGTGTGCGTGTGACCTCAAGTTCGTAAAGTATAAGTCTAAGAACCTTGATTGGGAATGGACAGTTAGAAATAAGGTAATTCAGCTGAGCAGCGATGAGTGGAGGAACGGTGTCGATCGCCATAGCCGCACAGAAAGCAAGCAACGTTCCAGGTTGTCTCCGACGAAGCTCCGTCAGTCTCGTACTGCCCGGCGACCTGCCGAGGCTCAATTGAGTCCGTTCTTGGTAACTGGCTGTTAACTCTAGGGCCGCGGTCCAAAGAACAATGGACTTCTAAGTTCTAACACATTCGTCACGGTGGAAGCTGGGGGTGGTCTCCTTCCTTAATTGAATCCCCAGCCGTCGTCCAAAAAAATTAACAAAAAATCGAGGTACACCTACACTTTTACACTTACACCTTTTCTAGTTTACACGTTAAATCTTTACACCTTAAATGATTGCATGCAAAGTTTAAGAAAACAATCATTTTACATTTAAATAGATTGCATTGTTTGACTAGATGTGTAATTTATTTTTAATTTGCATGAGAGACTGCATGCTTTATTTTATCATTCTCCCCTCACATAAAATATTTTTCATGATACAGTGTGAAATGATTTAAAAAGTGACATATTATTTATATTAAATAATCAAACCAAACGACGTAAACATTTTACATCCCTTCATTTCAACTACAAAGTATATACTTTACATTCTACCAAACGCGCTTTAAAAAGTCCAAAATTTATCATTTTTCTTGTCATTGATTTGTGTCCCTCTTTCTTCTCCTATCAGAGCATCTCCATTCATGACCTTAAAATAAATGATCTTTCTATAATATATCATTGCCACATCACATTTATTCAATAAATTTTAAATAATATCAAATTTTAAAACTCTTCATCAACCATGATACTCAAATATTAGTTTTTCTAGATCATGCATTAAATGCAATTTAACTACAACCTAAAATAATCCTGGATCTAAATCTTGATACCACATTTTTTTCCATAATCCCCCTAAAAATTCTTTCACTCATGATGATTATCTTTCAAATAATCTTCCATATCTTCCAATTAAACTTTAAATAATCTAATGGAGGGGATGCCCTCATCATCATCTCTCATCTTTGTCTTTTTTCATGTTTATTGCCTTTCATATCTTAAGCAGACCAAAATTTGAGTCACCAAAATAATTCACTCATTCTCTCGCTTGAAACTTTGTCCAACTTTCATTTTTTTTGTATTATTATATTGTCATTTTTCATTTTATGTGAAGAATTTTAAGTTATTTTCTTTCTTTTGCACAAATCTCAAACATGTCGGTCAAACTCGATCAAGTTTTAGGTGACAACGGAAGTATGTGATGTTAGTAAATTATTGTCTGCATTACTTTTTTTTTGCTCAATGTCTGTATTACTTAAAACTCCGCCATGAGATCAATTTTTTTGGTTTCATGCCTGTCTCAAGTCAGGATAAAGGAGGGATGTGCTGTGATAGGCGCGTGACGGCGAACAATATTACCTAGTTATATCATATGACATGAATCGAAAGTTTGGGACTAAGACTTGGATGTTGGTGTTGTCAGTATTACTTAGAATTTGATGATTTTTTTGGTGACAAAAAATCATACTAGTATTAAAATTATTAAAATTTAGAAGTGTTGAACTAAACAAGTCCATGGGGGTTAACATCGTAATTAGACATTGAAAAGAAACCCTAGTTATGTTCGTTCCATCCCTTTAAATCAATCGGCAATCTCAGCTATGAAGCGTCTCTCTTCGACTGTGTGTTGGGCTTCTCCTTCCTTCTAGTATACATTCTTTTATCCAAATTATTACGTGGTGTAATTGTTTCCTTTACTTTAAGTACTCGTATTTCGTCTTCTCAATCGGGTCTGAAGTTTGACTCTTTGGCTCCATTCGTGGCTATGCCTCAGGGATGAATGCAGAACCCTATATCAGATTTCTTCCTTCAGTTGAATTCGGGTCGGGTTTTTTGCTCATTTGGCCCGAACATCTTTGTAGGGTACATTCTAAAAGATTTATTTTTAGAAATTACAGATTACAAACGGCTTTTCTGGACAAGTTAAACATCTCCATGATCATATTAAGAAATTTGGAATGATACTCCGTATTAATTATTAGCTCCTGGCATTTTTGTTGTATGAATTGTACGCAATATCTTACTCCTCCCAATCATGTACTATCGTATTTGAATTTGGTAACGGGGGGCGTAACTCAATTGGTAGCGAGGGAGTGTCATAAGTGTTAGGTTTCGGGTTCGAATCCTGGCAACTGCGATAAGCGGTTACTATACTGAAAAATGCATAGAGCCACTGCAAGTACCGAGCACGATGTTGGGGGCCCTCAGGGATGGGGTATCATTCTTTTTTTTTTTTCGTATTTGAATTTGGTAAACAAGTGTTTTTTGGTTGGGGTATAAAGATTAAAACGAGAATCAGGGTTTTATATAAGGGTCTATAACGCTTCTATTTTTTAAAAAAATGTTTTTTTTAATGAAATGGAGAGAAGTGATTAAATAAAAGTTGATATGTTTGAGAAAAAAGTGATTTTGAAAAGTAAAAGTAGGTAGTGTTTGGTAAAATAAGTGCTTTTTGTGTAATAGAAAAAGTAAAAGCACTTTTGATGCAGAAGTCGGAAAAAATAAAAGTTGTAGTGTTTGGGAAAATAAGTGTTTTTTAAAGCCAAAAACTGAGAAGTTCCTTTTTAAAAAGAAAATGCAAACCAACCCTAAGGTTTTTTGGAAGAAATTACATGGGTGGATAGCTTGATTTTTTTTTCATTTTTTTTCATTTTTTTTCTTGAAAAAAAACATTCTTTTTGTACATTCGTCTTTCTCACACAAAGAGTTGTTTGTCGGCAGATAATTTTATATATCTGTTTTTGTAGAGTTGTTTGTGGATATATAACTGATGGATAGTCTACCCGGGGGGTATCTAATCCGAGGGGTTATTGCGGAAATAACTAGAGAGAAGTCAGAGCAAATAGGAGGAGAGAGAGTCGATTTTATTAAATGAACTCAGCGTGGTTTACAAGGAGAATAAGGGCTGCTATTTATAGCAGCAATAAATGCGATGAGAGGACACGTGTCAGTAATCCAACGGCCGAAGGGTCACATCAGCCGGTTGGCACCGGCAGTGGTACGTCCACCGCATTGAATGCGGTTGGCGGATGTGACGTGGTATTAAATGCGGTGGTTGGCTGTCTCTAAAAGGAATCTTCGATGATTGAGCTAGTTCAGCCGAAGGCTCCCGGTGTAGCCGAGGGCTCCTTGTGCAGCCGAGGGCTCCTTGTGCAGCCGAGGGCCTTGTTCAGCCGAAGGCTTCCCCTGGTGCCGAGGGCATGATAATGCCGAAGGCTCATGTTTTTCGCCGTTTTCTCCCAGTAGCTTCTTATGCTAGAGAAGGCTATCCTGTGAGTTTTGGAGCCTTCGGCCAAGGAGGCCGAAGGCACCCCAGTGCGTATTCTGGGCTTCTTCGAGGCTTGGGCCGTTGTATTTGGGCCCGAGTTGTTTCCTGGGCTCAATGGACTTGTGCAGGAGAAGTAGGAGCCTATGGGCCGGGGGTTCCTGGGCCATATACTCCATCAGGAGTCCCTCACTCCTTTTGCCGAAAGGTACTTGAGGGAAAAGGAGTAGTTGTGCTGATTCCTCCGGAGGCTTCATCACTTTGTTGGGCGCCCCCGCTTGAGAATTTGCCTTCCGCTGTCAGCCGAAGGCTTCCCTCAGTCCCTCACATGTCGAGGGTTTTCTGAGGGAAACTTTTGATATCTTATTTTGCCATTGCCGAAGGGTGCACCGGATTACGTGCTGATTCCTCCTTTGCTCGGGGGCTGTATGCATTACTCATGAAGAAACTTTTGTTCTGTAGGATTCCCGAGGGGTGTATCCCAGTCCCCCACTCCTTTAGGCCGAAGGCAAGTTCGGGCTGAAGGAGTTATGATGAGTTGATGAACCCCCCGAGGGGTGGTTACATTGATAAGCCGAAGGCCTATGTTGCTATGGGCTCGAAGGCGTTTGGTGGAATTCGTTGCCTGAAGGCTGCGGTGAGTGATAGCCGGAGGCTATCATTCGGGGGCATCCCAGTGTTTCTGAAATATAGCCGTTGCAATATGGCCGTTGGAAGAGGGGTTGACGTGGCATGCCTCCGTTGGTCGGTGGGGGGCGGGTGCTATCCATTGGTTGAACCGGCGGCCCGTAATGATGGGCTTTCAAATCGAGGCCCATATATCGAGGCCCAGTTGCCTATAAATACCCTGAGCCTGAGCTCATTTGTGCTTGTGCGATTTTGAGAGATAGCGAAGCTCTGGCAATTTGATTCTAGAGAGAGAAAGTTCCCCTCGATCAAACTTTAATCCCAAAGGTCAGTTCTGCCTCCGTTCTTCGTTTCCTTAGTGCTTTGCTATTCGTTCCTTTAGACGTTGTGTTAGAGATTTTAGGAGCCCTCGGCTAGATCATTAGTAGCCAGCCCTCGGCTAGATCATTAGTAGCCTTCCTCATCCAGAAATCCTTTCCCTTAAAAAAAAAATGTCTTCGCAAACCGATTCCCAAAACATTTCGAGGGAGGCCCCGGTGCAATCTGAAAGCATCTCTGAGGTGGAATCCTCTAGCGAACAGTCCTCGCACATCAACGACTCGCAAGTGGCTGTCGAGGTCCAAAACCGACTCATAACCGAGGCCGAAGCCGAGGAGTTTGAGCAGGTGATAGAAGATGAGGAGATGGCCCTAGCGGTCCAAACTGCCGAGGAGGAGGAGGAGAAGGAGCGGATGAGGGTGATCGTCGCTGTCCCTCCCCCCTCTCGCAATGATGCTGAAGCCGGGAGCTCCAGGCCCCTGGACCCGGAGCCTCTTAGTGTAGCCCCCGGGAAGAGGAAAAAGAAGGTGAAGGCAGCACCTAAGAAGAAACAAGCCGCTGCCGATGCCGGGAGGCCGGTGGGAATACCCGAAGGGCACTCATATCTGAACACTGCTGCCTTAGAGGTGAAGACAAGGGCTACGCATGCGGAGTATATGGCGACACAGTTCTTCGTCGGGCCTTCAGCGCAGGTGGTGGAGCCGGGACCAAATGACACGTTGTTGCACGCTCCCGAAGGCTGCTTCGCTGTCCATATCATGTCGGTGGAGTTGGGCCTCCGGTTCCCTCTTCACTCCTTCGTCCTCCAATACCTTAGATTCATCAAACTGGCCCCCTGCCAGTTGACACCCAACAGCCATTCCTATCTGGCGGGCTTCCTGTCGCTTTGCCGAGAGAGGGGTGTAGAGCCCTCCTTAGAACAATTTTTCTTATCATTCAACTTATGCCGGGGGGGTCACTCCAATGCCGGAGGCTTTGCCAACCTGCAACAGGTACCGGAGTTTAGGTTGTTCTCTGAGGTCCCTTCGTCCCACAAGGGATGGAAGGATAAGTTCTGCTACATCCGAGGGGTTATTGCGGAAATAACTAGAGAGAAGTCAGAGCAAATAGGAGGAGAGAGAGTCGATTTTATTAAATGAACTCAGCGTGGTTTACAAGGAGAATAAGGGCTGCTATTTATAGCAGCAATAAATGCGATGAGAGGACACGTGTCAGTAATCCAACGGCCGAAGGGTCACATCAGCCGGTTGGCACCGGCAGTGGTACGTCCACCGCATTGAATGCGGTTGGCGGATGTGACGTGGTATTAAATGCGGTGGTTGGCTGTCTCTAAAAGGAATCTTCGATGATTGAGCTAGTTCAGCCGAAGGCTCCCGGTGTAGCCGAGGGCTCCTTGTGCAGCCGAGGGCTCCTTGTGCAGCCGAGGGGCTTGTTCAGCCGAAGGCTTCCCCTGGTGCCGAGGGCATGATAATGCCGAAGGCTCATGTTTTTCGCCGTTTTCTCCCAGTAGCTTCTTATGCTAGAGAAGGCTATCCTGTGAGTTTTGGAGCCTTCGGCCAAGGAGGCCGAAGGCACCCCAGTGCGTATTCTGGGCTTCTTCGAGGCTTGGGCCGTTGTATTTGGGCCCGAGTTGTTTCCTGGGCTCAATGGACTTGTGCAGGAGAAGTAGGAGCCTATGGGCCGGGGGTTCCTGGGCCATATACTCCATCAGGAGTCCCTCACTCCTTTTGCCGAAAGGTACTTGAGGGAAAAGGAGTAGTTGTGCTGAGGGGTATCTAATCCGAGGGGTTATTCCTCCGGAGGCTTCATCACTTTGTTGGGCGCCCCCGCTTGAGAATTTGCCTTCCGCTGTCAGCCGAAGGCTTCCCTCAGTCCCTCACATGTCGAGGGTTTTCTGAGGGAAACTTTTGATATCTTATTTTGCCATTGCCGAAGGGTGCACCGGATTACGTGCTGATTCCTCCTTTGCTCGGGGGCTGTATGCATTACTCATGAAGAAACTTTTGTTCTGTAGGATTCCCGAGGGGTGTATCCCAGTCCCCCACTCCTTTAGGCCGAAGGCAAGTTCGGGCTGAAGGAGTTATGATGAGTTGATGAACCCCCCGAGGGGTGGTTACATTGATAAGCCGAAGGCCTATGTTGCTATGGGCTCGAAGGCGTTTGGTGGAATTCGTTGCCTGAAGGCTGCGGTGAGTGATAGCCGGAGGCTATCATTCGGGGGCATCCCAGTGTTTCTGAAATATAGCCGTTGCAATATGGCCGTTGGAAGAGGGGTTGACGTGGCATGCCTCCGTTGGTCGGTGGGGGGCGGGTGCTATCCATTGGTTGAACCGGCGGCCCGTAATGATGGGCTTTCAAATCGAGGCCCATATATCGAGGCCCAGTTGCCTATAAATACCCTGAGCCTGAGCTCATTTGTGCTTGTGCGATTTTGAGAGATAGCGAAGCTCTGGCAATTTGATTCTAGAGAGAGAAAGTTCCCCTCGATCAAACTTTAATCCCAAAGGTCAGTTCTGCCTCCGTTCTTCGTTTCCTTAGTGCTTTGCTATTCGTTCCTTTAGACGTTGTGTTAGAGATTTTAGGAGCCCTCGGCTAGATCATTAGTAGCCAGCCCTCGGCTAGATCATTAGTAGCCTTCCTCATCCAGAAATCCTTTCCCTTAAAAAAAAAAATGTCTTCGCAAACCGATTCCCAAAACATTTCGAGGGAGGCCCCGGTGCAATCTGAAAGCATCTCTGAGGTGGAATCCTCTAGCGAACAGTCCTCGCACATCAACGACTCGCAAGTGGCTGTCGAGGTCCAAAACCGACTCATAACCGAGGCCGAAGCCGAGGAGTTTGAGCAGGTGATAGAAGATGAGGAGATGGCCCTAGCGGTCCAAACTGCCGAGGAGGAGGAGGAGAAGGAGCGGATGAGGGTGATCGTCGCTGTCCCTCCCCCCTCTCGCAATGATGCTGAAGCCGGGAGCTCCAGGCCCCTGGACCCGGAGCCTCTTAGTGTAGCCCCCGGGAAGAGGAAAAAGAAGGTGAAGGCAGCACCTAAGAAGAAACAAGCCGCTGCCGATGCCGGGAGGCCGGTGGGAATACCCGAAGGGCACTCATATCTGAACACTGCTGCCTTAGAGGTGAAGACAAGGGCTACGCATGCGGAGTATATGGCGACACAGTTCTTCGTCGGGCCTTCAGCGCAGGTGGTGGAGCCGGGACCAAATGACACGTTGTTGCACGCTCCCGAAGGCTGCTTCGCTGTCCATATCATGTCGGTGGAGTTGGGCCTCCGGTTCCCTCTTCACTCCTTCGTCCTCCAATACCTTAGATTCATCAAACTGGCCCCCTGCCAGTTGACACCCAACAGCCATTCCTATCTGGCGGGCTTCCTGTCGCTTTGCCGAGAGAGGGGTGTAGAGCCCTCCTTAGAACAATTTTTCTTATCATTCAACTTATGCCGGGGGGGTCACTCCAATGCCGGAGGCTTTGCCAACCTGCAACAGGTACCGGAGTTTAGGTTGTTCTCTGAGGTCCCTTCGTCCCACAAGGGATGGAAGGATAAGTTCTGCTACATCCGGATGGAGGAGAACCCGTTTGCTGCCCCCCTCCGCGATAACTTCAAGAGACATCCGAAAGTCGGTAGTGCCGCTCTCGCGAAGAATGGGAAGAAGTTGGCCGAGAAACTGGAGGGGTCCGACAAGTTGAAGACTATCAAGGAAGCGACCCTTCCGGATGAACTCCTTAGGCTGGGCTTCCGGCGGTTCCGGCTAATGGGGGAGAGAGACGAACAATACCCGATGGTAGACCGGGTGTACCGGAGCGTTGAAGGTGGTTACCGGGGGCTCGTATTTCTGTACTTAGGAACTTTCGTCTCATTGTCGTATGTAGTCTGATGTTTGTATATTTTCCTCTTTCTTTTGCAGGACCGGATATGGACGCCAAGAATTTTGCCAAGCTGAAGAAACAACTGGCCAAGGAGCCGAAGAAGAAAAAGGAGGGGGGGCCCTCGCAGCAGAGGCCCGTGGACCAGTTTTTCCCGAAGGGAGATGGCCCCCAGACTCAGGAGGGGGAGGTGCCGTCGAGAGATGCCGGTGCTGGTGCTGGCACCGGGGCCGAAGTCCTTCGTACCGATGCTGCTAAAAGGAAGGCACCGGGAAAAAGCGTTGAGGCCCCCGGGAAGAAGGCTAAGAATGCTGCCGGAGCGAAGGGGGTGCCGGTGGTTATATCTGAGGGCCATTCCTCTTCTGGTACGCCGACGATGATTGCCGCTTCCAACCCCCCCCCCCCCCCCCCGGGTCAGGGAGCCGAGTTAGCATGGCCTCAAGATCATGTGCGGTTCTCTATCACAAAGGGAACCGCAATTATGCATGGCACCCTCAATCCGGGGGAGTTCTTGACTGGCGCTACTCCCCCGACGGATAAGTCGGTACTGTCCAGGCTGAAGGACGACGCCCTCGGCAGTAAGGTCCTCCAAGCCTCCGTCACTGTAAGGGCTTCCCCTTCTCTTTTCTAAGATGCCTTTTCTGGACTTAGCACATTTTCGATTCTGATGTTTTAACCCTTGCTGTTTGATGGTCTATCCTGCAGGCTGCCCTCGGGCTCGGCGAACTCCTGAAGAGGTTCGAGGGAGCACAGGCTCAGAAGAAGCAGGCGGATGAGGCTTTGGCTGATTCCCGGAGGCAACTTCTGGAGGTCCGGGAAACCCTCCGATTGGAGCAGGAGGCCTTCGATAAAATCCTCCAGGACTCCAAGACGGTGGCCAGGGCCGAGGGGAGGGCCGATGCAGAGAAGGCCGCCGCTGCTGCGGCCAAAGCCGCCGCGGAAGCCGCCGAGGCCGCCAGGAGGGAGGCAGTTGCCGAAGCCGCCAAAGAGGCCGTTGAAGCCTTCAAATCCGGGGGGTGGAGAACCGAGGATCACAAGGAGTGGATGGCCTCAGTCCTTCCGGAGACCGTGGAGGAGTGGGTGGCAGGACCCGGTGCTTTGTGGTTGGCCCGAAAGGGCAAGAGCTACTACGAGGGCGGGGAATACTTTACCCAGGCCAACATTTACAGGAAGCTCTCCCGGCATTATGGCACCGATCTGAAGGACTTCAAGCCGGAAGCTTATGGCCTCCCCCCGCTCCAACCAGACGTCCGGGTCCCTTTGCCTGAGGGCGAAGAGAGGGAGCTGCTCGAAGATTCTGAACTGGCGAAGGAGGCCGAAGATGAGGAAGACGAAGGGGCCGGGGACGACGCCGCCTCGAAGGCCAAGGATGACGTGGCCGAAGAAGCCCACTCGTAGAAATTGTCCAAGTATCTATATTTGTAATAGCTGATAGGTCCCGGCTTCGGCCATGTTTTTGTATCGGAACACATTTTTTATTTTTCCTGTTGAATGAATGATTGCCTTCGGGCTTTTTGTATGGATGAATGCCTTTGTCTCTTTCATGTTTGTGTATGAATGCTTTCCTTCACTTGGATGAATGTATTCTTTCCTTCTTTAGTCTGGCTTCCCGAGGGCCACAAGTTTGTGGACTTAGAGAATTTTCTAAGTATAACTTGATCAGAACCCTTCGAACGTAGAGTAGAATAGCCGGGGGTTGTTGTTGTGGACTTAGAATTTTTTGTAAGCAAACTTTCGTCAAAACCCTTCGGGTGTAGCGCAAAACCTCGGAAAATAATCAAAGTAAAGCTCTATTGGCAACCTCCGGTAAAGAATCCTTGTAGTTGCTTCCGGGGTGAAGTTTTAGGACCGAGGGCTAAAATGAATTAGACTCAGGAAATTCTCCAAGTAAAATTGTATCTTACGCCCCCGGAAATGCTTAGCCTTCGTTTGGTAGTGTAGCTTTAGGTCATTGCCAAGTAGATCAGGGGGCCATCGGCTGTAAGCCTGTTTCTAGGCGGCATTCCGGTTTTCTCCCGAAGGGTCTCCAATTGTGGACTTAGTCAAATTTCCACAATATTCCAATAGTAGTTGTAGTGAAACTTCCGGTATGGGAACTGCTCTGAGCCCCCGGTACATATGGTTGCCGAGGGGTTCGAGATTATGGACTTAGTGACATTCTGAGATTTGTCTCCCATAGAGTGACCCTTCGGTTGATGAGTCTGCTTCGAAGGGCACCAAATTGTCATCATTGAGTGAGTTTGGTAGTATTCCGCCTTCGTTGGTATGAACCCTCCGGTTTGTGTAGGTATAGATTTAGCTTGCCTTAGAACCTTGTGGAGCCTTCGGCATGTCATATAGTTGACTTTGATCCAACCTAAATTCGGCCTTAGCCAAATTTAGGTGAAGTTTTGCTTAGTGAGCTCTCTTCTTGGGCTTTATGTAGTGAAGCTTTCGGCTATGTAGCCAGATGACTCGATGTTGAGAGATTTTCTTGTGCATTTGTAGCAGCTTTCGGCAATGTATATCCGAAGTGTTGAGCCTCCGGGGAGAATAGTATCTAATCCGAGGGGTTATTGCGGAAATAACTAGAGAGAAGTCAGAGCAAATAGGAGGAGAGAGAGTCGATTTTATTAAATGAACTCAGCGTGGTTTACAAGGAGAATAAGGGCTGCTATTTATAGCAGCAATAAATGCGATGAGAGGACACGTGTCAGTAATCCAACGGCCGAAGGGTCACATCAGCCGGTTGGCACCGGCAGTGGTACGTCCACCGCATTGAATGCGGTTGGCGGATGTGACGTGGTATTAAATGCGGTGGTTGGCTGTCTCTAAAAGGAATCTTCGATGATTGAGCTAGTTCAGCCGAAGGCTCCCGGTGTAGCCGAGGGCTCCTTGTGCAGCCGAGGGCTCCTTGTGCAGCCGAGGGCCTTGTTCAGCCGAAGGCTTCCCCTGGTGCCGAGGGCATGATAATGCCGAAGGCTCATGTTTTTCGCCGTTTTCTCCCAGTAGCTTCTTATGCTAGAGAAGGCTATCCTGTGAGTTTTGGAGCCTTCGGCCAAGGAGGCCGAAGGCACCCCAGTGCGTATTCTGGGCTTCTTCGAGGCTTGGGCCGTTGTATTTGGGCCCGAGTTGTTTCCTGGGCTCAATGGACTTGTGCAGGAGAAGTAGGAGCCTATGGGCCGGGGGTTCCTGGGCCATATACTCCATCAGGAGTCCCTCACTCCTTTTGCCGAAAGGTACTTGAGGGAAAAGGAGTAGTTGTGCTGATTCCTCCGGAGGCTTCATCACTTTGTTGGGCGCCCCCGCTTGAGAATTTGCCTTCCGCTGTCAGCCGAAGGCTTCCCTCAGTCCCTCACATGTCGAGGGTTTTCTGAGGGAAACTTTTGATATCTTATTTTGCCATTGCCGAAGGGTGCACCGGATTACGTGCTGATTCCTCCTTTGCTCGGGGGCTGTATGCATTACTCATGAAGAAACTTTTGTTCTGTAGGATTCCCGAGGGGTGTATCCCAGTCCCCCACTCCTTTAGGCCGAAGGCAAGTTCGGGCTGAAGGAGTTATGATGAGTTGATGAACCCCCCGAGGGGTGGTTACATTGATAAGCCGAAGGCCTATGTTGCTATGGGCTCGAAGGCGTTTGGTGGAATTCGTTGCCTGAAGGCTGCGGTGAGTGATAGCCGGAGGCTATCATTCGGGGGCATCCCAGTGTTTCTGAAATATAGCCGTTGCAATATGGCCGTTGGAAGAGGGGTTGACGTGGCATGCCTCCGTTGGTCGGTGGGGGGCGGGTGCTATCCATTGGTTGAACCGGCGGCCCGTAATGATGGGCTTTCAAATCGAGGCCCATATATCGAGGCCCAGTTGCCTATAAATACCCTGAGCCTGAGCTCATTTGTGCTTGTGCGATTTTGAGAGATAGCGAAGCTCTGGCAATTTGATTCTAGAGAGAGAAAGTTCCCCTCGATCAAACTTTAATCCCAAAGGTCAGTTCTGCCTCCGTTCTTCGTTTCCTTAGTGCTTTGCTATTCGTTCCTTTAGACGTTGTGTTAGAGATTTTAGGAGCCCTCGGCTAGATCATTAGTAGCCAGCCCTCGGCTAGATCATTAGTAGCCTTCCTCATCCAGAAATCCTTTCCCTTAAAAAAAAAAATGTCTTCGCAAACCGATTCCCAAAACATTTCGAGGGAGGCCCCGGTGCAATCTGAAAGCATCTCTGAGGTGGAATCCTCTAGCGAACAGTCCTCGCACATCAACGACTCGCAAGTGGCTGTCGAGGTCCAAAACCGACTCATAACCGAGGCCGAAGCCGAGGAGTTTGAGCAGGTGATAGAAGATGAGGAGATGGCCCTAGCGGTCCAAACTGCCGAGGAGGAGGAGGAGAAGGAGCGGATGAGGGTGATCGTCGCTGTCCCTCCCCCCTCTCGCAATGATGCTGAAGCCGGGAGCTCCAGGCCCCTGGACCCGGAGCCTCTTAGTGTAGCCCCCGGGAAGAGGAAAAAGAAGGTGAAGGCAGCACCTAAGAAGAAACAAGCCGCTGCCGATGCCGGGAGGCCGGTGGGAATACCCGAAGGGCACTCATATCTGAACACTGCTGCCTTAGAGGTGAAGACAAGGGCTACGCATGCGGAGTATATGGCGACACAGTTCTTCGTCGGGCCTTCAGCGCAGGTGGTGGAGCCGGGACCAAATGACACGTTGTTGCACGCTCCCGAAGGCTGCTTCGCTGTCCATATCATGTCGGTGGAGTTGGGCCTCCGGTTCCCTCTTCACTCCTTCGTCCTCCAATACCTTAGATTCATCAAACTGGCCCCCTGCCAGTTGACACCCAACAGCCATTCCTATCTGGCGGGCTTCCTGTCGCTTTGCCGAGAGAGGGGTGTAGAGCCCTCCTTAGAACAATTTTTCTTATCATTCAACTTATGTCGGGGGGGTCACTCCAATGCCGGAGGCTTTGCCAACCTGCAACAGGTACCGGAGTTTAGGTTGTTCTCTGAGGTCCCTTCGTCCCACAAGGGATGGAAGGATAAGTTCTGCTACATCCGGATGGAGGAGAACCCGTTTGCTGCCCCCCTCCGCGATAACTTCAAGAGACATCCGAAAGTCGGTAGTGCCGCTCTCGCGAAGAATGGGAAGAAGTTGGCCGAGAAACTGGAGGGGTCCGACAAGTTGAAGACTATCAAGGAAGCGACCCTTCCGGATGAACTCCTTAGGCTGGGCTTCCGGCGGTTCCGGCTAATGGGGGAGAGAGACGAACAATACCCGATGGTAGACCGGGTGTACCGGAGCGTTGAAGGTGGTTACCGGGGGCTCGTATTTCTGTACTTAGGAACTTTCGTCTCATTGTCGTATGTAGTCTGATGTTTGTATATTTTCCTCTTTCTTTTGCAGGACCGGATATGGACGCCAAGAATTTTGCCAAGCTGAAGAAACAACTGGCCAAGGAGCCGAAGAAGAAAAAGGAGGGGGGGCCCTCGCAGCAGAGGCCCGTGGACCAGTTTTTCCCGAAGGGAGATGGCCCCCAGACTCAGGAGGGGGAGGTGCCGTCGAGAGATGCCGGTGCTGGTGCTGGCACCGGGGCCGAAGTCCTTCGTACCGATGCTGCTAAAAGGAAGGCACCGGGAAAAAGCGTTGAGGCCCCCGGGAAGAAGGCTAAGAATGCTGCCGGAGCGAAGGGGGTGCCGGTGGTTATATCTGAGGGCCATTCCTCTTCTGGTACGCCGACGATGATTGCCGCTTCCAACCCCCCCCCGGGTCAGGGAGCCGAGTTAGCATGGCCTCAAGATCATGTGCGGTTCTCTATCACAAAGGGAACCGCAATTATGCATGGCACCCTCAATCCGGGGGAGTTCTTGACTGGCGCTACTCCCCCGACGGATAAGTCGGTACTGTCCAGGCTGAAGGACGACGCCCTCGGCAGTAAGGTCCTCCAAGCCTCCGTCACTGTAAGGGCTTCCCCTTCTCTTTTCTAAGATGCCTTTTCTGGACTTAGCACATTTTCGATTCTGATGTTTTAACCCTTGCTGTTTGATGGTCTATCCTGCAGGCTGCCCTCGGGCTCGGCGAACTCCTGAAGAGGTTCGAGGGAGCACAGGCTCAGAAGAAGCAGGCGGATGAGGCTTTGGCTGATTCCCGGAGGCAACTTCTGGAGGTCCGGGAAACCCTCCGATTGGAGCAGGAGGCCTTCGATAAAATCCTCCAGGACTCCAAGACGGTGGCCAGGGCCGAGGGGAGGGCCGATGCAGAGAAGGCCGCCGCTGCTGCGGCCAAAGCCGCCGCGGAAGCCGCCGAGGCCGCCAGGAGGGAGGCAGTTGCCGAAGCCGCCAAAGAGGCCGTTGAAGCCTTCAAATCCGGGGGGTGGAGAACCGAGGATCACAAGGAGTGGATGGCCTCAGTCCTTCCGGAGACCGTGGAGGAGTGGGTGGCAGGACCCGGTGCTTTGTGGTTGGCCCGAAAGGGCAAGAGCTACTACGAGGGCGGGGAATACTTTACCCAGGCCAACATTTACAGGAAGCTCTCCCGGCATTATGGCACCGATCTGAAGGACTTCAAGCCGGAAGCTTATGGCCTCCCCCCGCTCCAACCAGACGTCCGGGTCCCTTTGCCTGAGGGCGAAGAGAGGGAGCTGCTCGAAGATTCTGAACTGGCGAAGGAGGCCGAAGATGAGGAAGACGAAGGGGCCGGGGACGACGCCGCCTCGAAGGCCAAGGATGACGTGGCCGAAGAAGCCCACTCGTAGAAATTGTCCAAGTATCTATATTTGTAATAGCTGATAGGTCCCGGCTTCGGCCATGTTTTTGTATCGGAACACATTTTTTATTTTTCCTGTTGAATGAATGATTGCCTTCGGGCTTTTTGTATGGATGAATGCCTTTGTCTCTTTCATGTTTGTGTATGAATGCTTTCCTTCACTTGGATGAATGTATTCTTTCCTTCTTTAGTCTGGCTTCCCGAGGGCCACAAGTTTGTGGACTTAGAGAATTTTCTAAGTATAACTTGATCAGAACCCTTCGGACGTAGAGTAGAATAGCCGGGGGTTGTTGTTGTGGACTTAGAATTTTTTGTAAGCAAACTTTCGTCAAAACCCTTCGGGTGTAGCGCAAAACCTCGGAAAATAATCAAAGTAAAGCTCTATTGGCAACCTCCGGTAAAGAATCCTTGTAGTTGCTTCCGGGGTGAAGTTTTAGGACCGAGGGCTAAAATGAATTAGACTCAGGAAATTCTCCAAGTAAAATTGTATCTTACGCCCCCGGAAATGCTTAGCCTTCGTTTGGTAGTGTAGCTTTAGGTCATTGCCAAGTAGATCAGGGGGCCATCGGCTGTAAGCCTGTTTCTAGGCGGCATTCCGGTTTTCTCCCGAAGGGTCTCCAATTGTGGACTTAGTCAAATTTCCACAATATTCCAATAGTAGTTGTAGTGAAACTTCCGGTATGGGAACTGCTCTGAGCCCCCGGTACATATGGTTGCCGAGGGGTTCGAGATTATGGACTTAGTGACATTCTGAGATTTGTCTCCCATAGAGTGACCCTTCGGTTGATGAGTCTGCTTCGAAGGGCACCAAATTGTCATCATTGAGTGAGTTTGGTAGTATTCCGCCTTCGTTGGTATGAACCCTCCGGTTTGTGTAGGTATAGATTTAGCTTGCCTTAGAACCTTGTGGAGCCTTCGGCATGTCATATAGTTGACTTTGATCCAACCTAAATTCGGCCTTAGCCAAATTTAGGTGAAGTTTTGCTTAGTGAGCTCTCTTCTTGGGCTTTATGTAGTGAAGCTTTCGGCTATGTAGCCAGATGACTCGATGTTGAGAGATTTTCTTGTGCATTTGTAGCAGCTTTCGGCAATGTATATCCGAAGTGTTGAGCCTCCGGGGAGAATAGTATCCGGGGAGTTCCTTCCCCCCTGCACATCTTTTTTTTTTTTTTTTTTTTTTTTTTTTTTTTTTTTTTTTTAGATGATGTAGGAGAGGCATCTAGAAACTTGGTTTCTAGGAAAGGCTTGGCCTATATGGGAGGCAACGGAATAAACCGTTGGCTCCCCCTTCGGGAATGACCTTCCGATATCCCGAAGGGTTTGAGGGTCGTTTCCTCGGCCCGAGACATCGTCTGTTGCCTGCTTCCCCTTGGGAGATAGCACGGAAAGCGCCTCGGTTTTGAAAGTCGTCCCCTCAGCCCGAGACATGGTCTGTTGCCTGCTTCCCCTTGGGGGATAGCGCGGGGAGCGTTTCGTTTGTGGAAGTCGAATCCTGGGCCCGGGACATGGTCCGTTGCCTGCCTCCCCTTGGGGGATGGCGCGGAAAGCGTTCCTGGGAAGGGTTTTATTTGTGTGTAGAACACAAATAGCCGGGGGCACTTGGTACCAGCCGGAGCCGAGGGGTATTGCACCCCTCGTTTTTTTTTTTTTTTTTTTTTTTTTTTTTTTTTTTTTTTTTTTTTTTTGAGAGTATGTAAAAGTATGCATAATGTATGCATGGTTGCGTCCTCGTGGGGTACGGCTTAGTGAGAAAACACTTGGTGTTTTCAAAGAGTGATGGG
Source organism: Cuscuta epithymum (assembly GCA_945859915.1). Classification (NCBI taxonomy): domain Eukaryota; kingdom Viridiplantae; phylum Streptophyta; class Magnoliopsida; order Solanales; family Convolvulaceae; genus Cuscuta; species Cuscuta epithymum. Next base: position 5,239,903 of record CAMAPF010001001.1, on the reverse strand, counting down.
GGTGACCCATACACTTGGTACTTGGTACCTAAATTGTTGTTCCCCTTCCTGAGAGGGAGAGGCCTCGGGCCCATTTTGGTGAAGAGATGAGGGCTTGGCCACTCATTTGTAGGAGAGAAAAGGGGGCCTTGGGCCGCTTGTACAATATGCAGGTGATGAAGGCTTGGCCTTTTGATTATTCTTCAAAAACAGATGGGGCCTTGGGCCCTTGATCATTTACACTTGTTGAGGGTGAGGGCTTGGCCACTCATTGGTAAAACTTCACTAGATGGTGCACATTCCAATGTCTAGGAATCTCTGTCCCATTAGGACGTCTTAACTTGTATGTCCCCGGTTTGATGATGGCTGAGATGATGTAGGGGCCTTCAAACTTGGGCGCCATCTTCCCTCCTTCGGTGGGTAGACTGGCCTCCCTTCGTCGGAGGACGTAGTCACCCACCTGAAATTCCCGGGAGCGGACCTTGGCGTCGATGTATCCTTTGACTTGTCTTCTATAGTTTTCGGCCCTGAGGAAAGCTTGCTCTCGGCGTTCCGAGATGAGATGAAGATCGAGGGCCATGTTGGCGTCGTTGACCTCGGGCTCATACTGTTCCACCCTTCGGGTCGGAAGGGTCACTTCTGTTGGAGCCTTTGCCTCAAAGCCATAGCATAGGGAGAAGGGTGTTTCGCCCGTCGCTCGCCGAGGGGTGGTGCGGTAGGCCCATAAGATGTTGTGAAGCTCTTCTACCCAGCCTCCCCCTTCGGCTTCTAGCTTCTTCTTCAACCCTTCAAGGAGAGTGCGGTTGGCATTTTCTACTTGTCCGTTGCCCTGAGGGTAGGCAACGGAAGAGAATGTGTGCTTGATGCCCCAAGCTTCAAGAAGGGCACAGAAGGGGGCTGCTTCGAACTGAGTCCCGTTGTCGGAGATAATTTGTTGGGGGACGCCAAACCTTGTGAGAATATTTTTGAGAACAAAGTGGCGGCACCGGGCCTCAGTGATGCTGGCGAGGGGTTCGGCCTCTACCCATTTGGTGAAGTAGTCAATGGCCACAATGATATACCTGTTGTTGGAGGTACCCCTCGGCAGGGGGCCCACTAAGTCAATTCCCCATCTGGAGAAGGGTATAGCGGTGCTGATGGGGGCGTAGTTGACCGCAGGTCTTCCGGGGGCCTTCTGAAAGTGTTGGCACGCGGTGCACCTTCGGGCTAGGTCAGCACAATCCCTAGCCATCGTGGGCCAGAAGTAGCCTTGAACTATGAGCCTTCGGGACATGGAGAAGGGTCCCTGGTGAGCTGAGCAAGTGCCACTGTGCACTTCCTCCATGGCGACTTCGGCCTCATCTTGGTGAAGGCACCGAAGGAGGGTGCCGTTGTAAGATCTCTTGTAAAGCCTCCCGTTTTCGATGGTGTAGCTGGGAGCCCTCAGTTTTGTCAATTTGGCGCGGGCTTCGTCTTGGGGTAGTTGCCCTGTGGTGATGAAGGTGATGATGTCGGAGATCCAATCCTCCGGCCTTAGGTGGATGTTCATGACGGGGCTCGCGTGGATGCTTGAGAGGCCGAGTTCCTCAATTCTTGCAATTTTGGAGAGGTGTTCGGGGGATTCATCCGAAAGCTTGGATAGAATGTCGGCCTCGGAGTTTTGAGCCCTCGGTATTTGGGTGAGAGAATGTGCCTCAAACACCTTGAGCAACTCCTTAGCCGCTTCTTTGTATTGTTTCATCCTTCCTTTCTTGGCTTCGTACTCCCCGGAAATTTGACCCACAACAAGTTTGGAGTCACACTTGACGTGGATCAACTTAGCCTTCAGATTTGCTGCCAGCCGAAGGCCGCAGAGGAGGGCCTCATATTCGGCCTCGTTGTTGGAGACTTTGAAGGAGAAGCGAATGGCATAATAGGCGCGGAAGCCCTCGGGTGTAATGAGAACTACTCCCCCTCCGCATGCTTTGGTAGCCGAGGAGCCATCGGTATAGAGGGTCCACCACTCATCGAGGGGTGACGAAGGCTCCTCATCCACTGCTGATCTTGCGGTGCATTCCGTTACGAAGTCTGCCAGGGCTTGGCCCTTGATGGCAGGCCTCGGACGGATATCTATGTTGTATTGGCTGAGGAAGATGGCCCATTTCACCATCCGAGAGGAGCTAGTGGGACTCCTCATGAGGGCGCCGAGGGGTTGATGAGTGAGCACTAGGACCGGATGAGCTTGAAAGTAGTGGCCAAGCTTCTTGACGGTCCAAACGATGGCGAGCACCGTCTTCTCGACGGGAGAATACCTGAGTTCGGCCTCCCGGAGGGTTTTGCTGACGTAGAAGATGGCGTGTTGGACGCCGTCTTCCTCTCGGATTAGTACTGAGCTGATTGCCGCAGGGCTAACACCGAGATACAAGTATAAGGTCTCCCCCACCTTCGGTTTGGAGAGTACCGGGGGAGAAGAGAGGTACTTCTTAAGTTCGTCGAAGGCCTCTTGACACTCAGATGTCCATTGGAAGCCAGCTGTCTTCCTCATGATTTGGAAGAATGGGAGGGCCCTCTCGGCTGACTTAGAGAGGAATCGGTTGAGGGCCGCCAGGCGACCCGTCAACCGTTGAACTTCTTTGACGTTGCGCGGAGGCTCCATATTGATGATGGCCTGAATTTTCTCGGGGTTGGCCTCGATACCCCTTCGGCTTACCATATAGCCCAAGAACTTTCCACCTTGTACGCCGAAGGTGCATTTCTTTGGATTCAATCGGAGGTTGAATTTTTGCATGATGGCGAAGATTTCTTGGAGGTCCTCGGCGTGAGTGCCGGCCTTCTTGCTCTTGACAATCATATCGTCAACATAGGCCTCCATAGTGCGCCCCAAGACAGCTTGGAAGACCCTGGCCACCATTCGGGTGTAGGTGGCGCCTGAATTCTTGAGGCCGAAGGCCATCACGAGGTAGCAGAAGATGCCTTCGGGTGTCATGAAGGCAGTTTTTTCCGCGTCTTCTTCATGCATATAGATTTGATGATACCCGCGGAATGCGTCGAGGAAGGACATGATTTCGCATCCCGCGGTCTCATCCACCAGTTGATCAATGTTTGGCAGAGGGAAGGGGTCCATAGGGCACGCCTTATTCAGATCAGTGTAGTCCACGCACATGCGGAAGGTAGGAGGCTTCTGTGCAAGGACTACATTTGCTAACCAAGAGGGGTATTTCACCTCCTTGATATGTTTGATGGAGAGGAGCATGGCTACCTCTTTCTTCACGAACTCCCTTCGCTCGGCCGAGAGGGGTCTTCTCCGCTGTTGTACTGGTTTGGCCGAAGGGTCCACCGCTAGGCGGTGGGTGATGACCCTTCGGTCAATTCCCGGCATATCCTCCGGCCCCCATGCAAAAACAATGGAGTAGGCGCGGAGGGCTTTGGTGATGCCAGCCTTCAAGTCTTCGGGGAGCTTGGCTCCAATCTTCAGAACTCTCTCCGGCTTGGCCGGATCGAGTATCAAGTCTTCGATCTCCTCGGCAGGCTCAGCTCTCGGCCTGCCTTCTTCTTCCTCCAAAGCCCTGGCGGTGATGGTGTCCACACGTAGTTCTTTTTTACTAACCCTCTTGGTAAGTTGAAGGTAGCAGGCCCTGGAGAGTTTTTGATTCCCCCTCGAGTAGCCGATGCCGGTGGGTGTGGGGAACTTGAGGCAGAGGTGCCTCATAGAGATGACGGCTTCCAAATCCTCGAGGGCGGGACGGCCGAGGATGATGTTGTGTGCGCAGTCGAGGTTGACGACGACGAATTCCACTTCGAGCTTGGCTCTATGGGATCCGTCGCCGAACTCAACCACGAGGGTGATGACGCCCTCGGCGTCTATGCTGTCCCCCGTAAATCCGGAGAGGGGGGTGTTGATGTATCGGAGGGACCCCCTGTCAAGTCCCAACTCTTGAAAAGTGCTGAGATACATGACGTTGACAGAACTCCCTGTGTCAACGTAAGTCCGGTGGATGATGGCGTTATTGATCTCAGTGCGGATGACGAGGGCATCCCTGTGCGGCAGGGAGCCCGAGGGGAGGTCCGCATCTGTGAAGAAGATGGGATCCGCCCTCGGCCTTTTAGCAGGGGGCATGTGATTGACCTCCCCAATGTAGAGGGACTGTGCCCACTTCTTCCTTTGGCTCGTTGAATCGCCTCCGGTGTTGCCACCATTAATCATGTGGATGTGGCGCTTGTATTGTTGGTGGGAGCCCTCTCCCTCATCATCGAGGCCCCCAATTTCTCGCTTCTTCCCCTGTGGGTTTCCCAAGGGGATGGTGTTGGGGTTCACCCACTTGTTGGCCTTCGGCGGAGGCCCTTGATGGTGGAGGGGGCCCTGGGGAGGAGGGCCCCTGATAAACTGAGATAAGTGGCCCGCCTGTATCAGCCTCTCGATGGCGTTCTTCAGCTGATGGCAGTCGTCGGTTTTGTGTCCATGGTGGCGGTGGAAGCGGCAATATGGCTCATCAGGGCCGATGGCATAGATCTCGAGGGGTGTGCGGGAGTCTCGCTCAACGAGCCCCCGCTCTTCCGCGTGGTCAAGAATGACGCTGACGGGATGCGTCAAGGGAGTGCGTGGGTGTTCAAGGAGGACGGGTTGCGCCCATGCCTTCGGGTTGTTTTTGTAACCGCCCCCGGTTCTGGCTTGGCCACCTCGGGGGCGATCATTATATTGCGCCTCTCGGTTGGCCGGAGGGGGAGGCCCTCCGGGCCGATTCCTGCCTTCATTTTTCTGAGAAGGATCCGTGTTGCGGCGGTCCTTCTCGATCTCCTCTGCTTCGGCATATCGGTCCCCCCGCTGAAGGGCCTTTGTATAGTCGCGGGGGGGATCGGTGATAAGACTCCGAGAGAAGTTACCGTTGCGGAGGACGGTGTGAAAGAGGGCCATTAGTGTCCTGTCATCGGCGCCTTCGACCTCGAGGGAGGCCTGCCTCCAGCGTTCTAGGAAACTCCGAAGGGTTTCCTCCTTCTGTTGTCTCACGTTTAGGAGGTGGGAGAAGTGTTTCTTTGAGCGGTGCCTCCCTGCAAATTGTGTAAGGAAGCGGTGGGCAAGTTCTTGCCAAGAATCAATACTGCCTTCGGGCAACCGGTTGAACCACTCATACGCGGGTCCCTCCAAGGTGGAAAGGAACCAACGGCATAAGTATTCATCCGATGCCCCCATCATCATCATGCTGTTTTGATAACGGCTATAGTGTTCTTGGGGATCCGTCTTCCCCTCATACGGCTTGATGGGTTGCCCCCGATATTTATGGGGGATTTTGGCCGCCAACACCCTCGGGGTGAAAGGCGTCCTAGTGCGGAGCTGAATGAGGGGCTCGCCTGAGCCTTCGGCAAGTTTACGTTTCATTTCCTCCACATGTGCCCGGAGGTCAGCGTACTCCGGATCTGGTCTCGCTGTGGAAGCCGTCGGGGGTGCCTGGCGATTCTCCTCGAGTTGACGGAGGAGGGCTTCAATGATTTCGTCCTTGGGATCCTTCGGAGCAACCCCTTGGGAATTGGCCCGGAAGGACTGTGCCTGATTGATCTGGTGTCTGGCGTCATCGGCATGGAGGATTGCTTTGCCCTTGCTTCGAGGCGAAGGTATGCCCTCGGCTCCCGAAGCGGAGGCTCCGCTCTCCTGAGGCCTGCTGAATTCTTTTTTGCCGAGGCGGTCTTGGACCCCTCGGCGTACGGGAGCTCCCCCAAGCCTCTCAAGTGCAGAGGTCCGGGGTTTCTCCTTCATCAAGGGACGTTTATCCCTGGATTGGGCCTCTTGGGAGGCGGTGTCCTGTGCCATGACCCCTTCGGCGTTTCCAATCCCCGGGGGAGGATTGGTGAACAGAGGAGGGAGCGGTGGTAATTGAACAACATTCCCTCCAGCGTAGGGCTGGAGGGGTGCCTGAGAGGCGAGGGCTCCGGAATTGAGAGCCATGTTCTGAACAAAGGCCGCAAAGGCAGCCTGAAGATCGATGGCCGGGGCCGGAGGGGGAACTTGGTTCTCACTCCGATCCCTCCTTCGATTATCAAGGCCGATGCGGGCATCAGGGGTGTTCTTCTGCAGCTGTTGGCGTAGGTCAGCGGTGGCTTGCTCTAACTCAAGGATGACACCACCCTCGGGTACCAAGAGCCTGTTGGAGGCCTCAGCCCCGTTGGTTTCGCCGGGGGCGACGTGGTTCTCCTCCAGAGTTTTAGATTGGGCACGAGTGGTTCTTCCCATCTTTTGGCAAGTGTTTCGTATTTGGTAGAGGGGGAGGGTTTCTTACTTGATAGTTCAGACCTCTCAACGAGAGCACCAAATGATGGATAGTCTACCCGGGGGGTATCTAATCCGAGGGGTTATTGCGGAAATAACTAGAGAGAAGTCAGAGCAAATAGGAGGAGAGAGAGTCGATTTTATTAAATGAACTCAGCGTGGTTTACAAGGAGAATAAGGGCTGCTATTTATAGCAGCAATAAATGCGATGAGAGGACACGTGTCAGTAATCCAACGGCCGAAGGGTCACATCAGCCGGTTGGCACCGGCAGTGGTACGTCCACCGCATTGAATGCGGTTGGCGGATGTGACGTGGTATTAAATGCGGTGGTTGGCTGTCTCTAAAAGGAATCTTCGATGATTGAGCTAGTTCAGCCGAAGGCTCCCGGTGTAGCCGAGGGCTCCTTGTGCAGCCGAGGGCTCCTTGTGCAGCCGAGGGCCTTGTTCAGCCGAAGGCTTCCCCTGGTGCCGAGGGCATGATAATGCCGAAGGCTCATGTTTTTCGCCGTTTTCTCCCAGTAGCTTCTTATGCTAGAGAAGGCTATCCTGTGAGTTTTGGAGCCTTCGGCCAAGGAGGCCGAAGGCACCCCAGTGCGTATTCTGGGCTTCTTCGAGGCTTGGGCCGTTGTATTTGGGCCCGAGTTGTTTCCTGGGCTCAATGGACTTGTGCAGGAGAAGTAGGAGCCTATGGGCCGGGGGTTCCTGGGCCATATACTCCATCAATAACTTTTTGTGCATGACACAGACAACTGTCGAAAGGTGTATACCAAAATGTGTACAACTATCCTCGAAAAACTGAAAAGCTACTCACCCACTTTCAGCTTTCATTTTATAACTTCTCCTTTTGGTATAGGAGGGTATCTTTTCACAAAAAGTTTAGAATGATTATTTGTTAAATTATGAAATTCGGAGCAATCTTAAGCAAGTACTATCTTCATTCTTAAAGAAAAAAGTTAGAGTAATTTTGATCAACAACAACAACAACATCCAAGCCTTAGTCCCAAACGATATTGGGGACTGATTTTGATACTGTAAATTATTCCGAGAATCAGTTTTTCTAAAAGTTAGAGTGATTTTGATATTCTAAATTATTCCGAGAATCAGTTTTTCTAAAAGTTAGAGGAAATCAGCTTTAGGAAACTGATTTTGATTTTGCTTCTTCTTTTAAAAAAGAAGCAGTTCCAAACATCTTCTTACTTGATCAACTTAAATCATTTTTAATCTTTTACTTTAAAAATCAATTTTTTATTAAATTTAAATTTTCCTGATTAGGTTTTGTGGCCACTATAATGTAATTTTTGATTATATTAATTTTATTTACTAAAAATAATTGAACTGAGGTTGAGTTGTTTTATCATCAGTCAAACATCTTAAATACAGAATACATTTAACTGGTTGAGGTCAAACGTTCGTAATCCGCTTATGTAAAGCAAGTATGAAGTTTTTCAATGCCTAAAAAGAATTGTTGTCTTGAGTTAGTCAACGGACAACCATTTGAAAGATGACCTTAGGGTGTTTTCTTAGATTGTTTTTAGTCTCAGACTAAATTAGACCAGAACAGACAAAAATTCCGTAGTTATAAAATACACAGAGACCAGACGTTTATCAGATCAGACTAGATCAGATCAACAAATTTCAGTCCAAAAGAAGACATCCTTAATAACTTAACTTGTGCTCCATGTTTGTAAATGGCATATGTAAAGCAATTATGAGGTGTTTCAACCCCAAAATGGATTACTATTTTAAGCTAATCAACTAAAATGAGACTTAAAAGTTTGAATTTAGTGTCGGTAAGAATTCAAACAGTGTGGGCATTATTCAACTAATCTTGTTCAATTCTAACTAGCATAAGAAATAATAAAATGAAAATTATACGATGAAAGGTTGCCAAAAAAGTAATTATGGAATATTTTGTTAGGGAAGTGTCAAAGTTTTAAAGCCAAGTCGTGAAATTGTGAAAATGTGAGCGATTAGGAATATAGAATAGAATCAATACGTATTCAATATGGAATGAACTATAAGATAAATTTGGAGCCTCTGTCTTGCTTTAGCAGTAGGGTGAGGGCAAACCCGCTGGTTGCGCTCACACCATATTCCCCAACAACCCCAAACTAACTTCTCCAGGTCATACTTACTCCTTGAGCCAAGCTCCCATTCCAACTGATCCATAAAATTCCTAACCCTCTGTCCACTCATTTCCACAAAATAATCTACCATACTTCTTTAGCAACCTCGCAGGAGACGAAGATGTGAAACAAGGATTCTTCCTCCCACCCAGTGTTCTAAAAGGCCTCAAAAGGCGCCGCAAAGGCGGGCCTAAGCGTGAGGCGCGGCCCAAACGCCTCGCCTACCCACAAGGCGCGGATAAAGGCGGATCAAGCCCATCTCATGATCCATTTACCGCTGGAGGCGATTTATTCATTGAGGAAGGGAGATAAGAAATACTTCGTATATAGAGTTTGGGAAGAGTGGAGCGCCTCTATCCCTCCGGTGTGGGATTGTGGAATTGGAAAGCTGAAGCCTGAAAAGAAAATACTATACTCCTGTACTCCGCATTTTGTATTGCTAAAAAATCAAGTTCTAAGAGGGATTCGAACATGGGTGGGGCTTGGGACTAATGAAACCATCTAACCAACTGATCGGCAACTTCATTGTGTCTAATTTCACATTTAATTTAATTATACCTTATACGAAATATGCTAAACAAGTCAAGCATATCTTACTTTCTATTCCTATTATTATTATATTACTCGTATCTTTATTATTATTATTATTATTATTATTATTATTATTATTATTATTATTATTATTATTATTATTATTATCACTGTTAGTACTATTGTTGGAATTCTGTATACTTTCTATTATTATTATTATTATTATTATTATTATTATTATTATTATTATTATTATTATTATTATTATTATTATTATTATTATTATTATTATTATTATTATTATTATTATTATTATTATTATTATTATTATTATTATTATTATTATTATTATTATTATTATTATTATTATTATTATTATTATACTTTCTGTTAGTATTTTTTTAAAGGACACTATTAGTATTATTGTTGTTGAAATTAATGTTGTTATTATTACTCCATTGTTATACTTGTTGTTGTTGTATTTAATTGTTATCATTATCAACGTTCTCACCATTGTCATTAATTGGACTATTTTTTCAGCTCTAGTTTTGTGTGATTCGTAAATTTGTACTCCGTATTTGTTAGACGTAGGATTCAAAGAATCTTTTTTTTGTTGAGAATGCGAAAAATATGATGTTTTTGAATCATATTATTTAATATTTAATTAAAATATTTAAAATAAATGATAAAAAATCAAAACGCCTTTTCACGCCTCATCCCCGCCTAAGCCCGCCTAGGCTCCAAAGGCTTAAGGCTTGGACGTGCCGCCTCGGCACGCCTTACGCCTTTTAGAACATTGCTCCCACCACACAGTCCACAAGTCACCAGACAGACCACCCTTCTAAAATACACCAGCTCAACTACTCAAGTTTGGTCATTACTTTTGAAATGCCTTGTGCATTACATTACTAAACCATTTACACTTTGAATGAGACAAACATAACTAATGAGAGCTACTCGATAAGACTTGAGGTAAGCGTAGATATGGACTGTTTCGAACCAGACCAGTTTCTGACAAGAATCATTGTAGTTATGTGATAGCTTTAATGTCTTACAAGTGATGAAACAACCTGAATAAACCTTTACCCACAGTGTAAAGGAGACCAGATAGATATCTGAAGGTGATAGAAATACCAAACAATTAAGCAAAATTCAGTTACCCTTTACATTCAAGAAGGGGTATTAATACTCGCTAAACAAATCCTACCAGTATACTACCTCCTACGCAGGAAGGATACAGAACAAAGGAATACTAGTTCTACTACAACTCTTATGTACGAGTTATCTCAACAAAATAATGCTAAGCTAGTAAAGTAAAATAAATAATGAATTAAATAAGCATAGAATGACCAGGAAGCTTCAACATGTCCAATAGTTCTCAAGTCGTGTACTGCTTCTTCGTGCCTGCTTTCCTCAGCAACAGGTCCAAGTGTACATAGAATGTTCTGTACAAATAGAGTAGCCCTTTGAAAATATTATTATCTTCGTCAATTGAGAAATGAGAAATAAGCAGGGCCGGCTTGAGCATTATTGAGGCCCTAGATAGAAAAAACATCAACTATTGAGCCTAACAAAATCTAGTTTTAAGTACCGATTCATATATCGGTGGTCAAACGATTTTTAATCAAATCTCTACATGTTGGGTGTGTTTCGAAAAACTAAGAAAATAATTAATAAAATTAATTAAATAAAAATGACTTAAAGGAAAAAACGAGAAATGAGATGAAGCAGAATAAGCCAAAGCTCGTGCCAAGCACGATTTCCTTAAAACGTATTCGTCGCCTCCCGGGGTGCTAGGAGCGTTGCAACGATCGTTTCCCAGGATACGATGACTTCTCACAATAGTTTAGCACTCAAACTAAAGTTCCAACGAACGAGAACAAGGCTTAGAACACAGAAGGAATTTCGTAAACTGGAGGTGTTTTTCTAGAGCTCAAAAACTGTGTGAGTACGTTTGTGAGTGGTGTCATGTTGCAAATCACCTGCCAGCTACTTATAGGAAGGATTTGGAGGTGTGTTAATGGAGGTTTAATGGATATGAACGTTGGCAATCAATGTCCAGCTCGTTGGCATTGATTCGTCCAAAGGAACGTTGGGCATTTATGGCGTTGTAACGCCTCAGCAGCTGCCTGCTGTGGAGCCAACTGCTCGCACGGAGCAGCAGCCTGCTGCGAGCCAACTGCTCGCACAGAGCAGCAGCCTGCTGCAGAGCCAACTGTCGAGCCTACTGCGGACGTAGCAGCGGCCTGCTCCAACATGGAGCAAAAATTAGAAAACTAACGGAGGAACAAAAATTAACGTTTATCTTTAGAAGATAGAATTTTCGGACGACATTCGTGTCCGCAGGTCGCCCGCGCACGCAAGTCGGGCTTTTTGTTCTCCGGTTTCGGGATTTGATTCGCACCCCCCCTGCGCGCGTGGAGAGAGCCTTTACCCTAAGAAATCTAAACTCCTTAAGGGGGGTTTCCCTTTATAAAGGGTTCAAATTCCCTTGGGTTTTCCGGTGTGGGAAAACCACACTAGAAACCCATCATTTTCCTAGTTTTCTCCATTCCAACAGGTAAACTTCGAAAAACGATTTCTCATTCACCCGTTATCCGTTTTGAGCGTACCATACATCGAATTGTAGCCCTAAGTCAAGAACAATCCGAAACCACTTTGACCCGACCCAAATCGGAAGTGGACCCCACTCAAAAAATTGCCCCAAAATAGTCATTTAATGCAATTTTCCACACATTTTTCCAACACTACATATATAGTGTATTTATTATTCCCTCTTTGCATATATAAATACTACCTCCGTCCCTCCAAGTTTGTCACATTTTGACTTTTTCAGTCAAACTTGTCAAACTTTGACCGCTAATTACTCAAAATTAATTATATTTTATCCCAAAAAAATTATTTAATGTGATTCTTTGTAATATGTATTATTCAAATGTCAATTTGTTATAGATTTTATAGATATAAATTAGTAGATAATTACGGTCAAACGTCTACCTAGAAGACCGTAAAAGTCAAAGTGTGACAAACTTTGAGGGACGGAGGGAGTATAAACTTTCGTGTATTAGTCATAACAAGATCTACATATTTATTTAAAAAAATACAAATAAAACAATAACGAAAAGGCTGAAATTAAATAAAAACACAAATATAAATAAATGCCTGTTATAAGCTCAAATTAAGTAAATATATACTTATAATTTTACAAACTAAATTATTTTAGAGTACTGTTTTTTAAAATAAAGACAATGTTGTACATCTTATACTACCTAATACATTGTTACAAAGTCTGAACAAACAACAAGAAATTAAAAGTACTTCTGTTGGAGAGCAACAAAATTAATGTGTAATTGTAAAAAACTGGAACAACCATAAATCATTAAGGCACCAACTTACAAGATATTTCCATTTTTACTCTTTTCGCAATGAATTTTCAAACTAGGAGAACCAATATATTTCATAATTAAAAAATGAGGCCCCCAACGTATATGAGGCCCTGGGCAGCTGCCTATGCCAACTCCCCATAAAAGTCGGCTTTGGAAATAGGAAATGTAAAAATTGTATAAACACAGTTTATGAACAGAAATATAAGTTAAGGAGTAATTGCTTTAATGAGAAAATGTAAAAGTTTTGGGAAAAATCGAAAACCATAAATGGGAAGCAGTAAGATTTAAGGAGTGTTTGGGTTTGCTTAAAAAAGCGCTTTTCAGCTTTTGGTTTAAAAAAAGTTGAAAAGAGTGTTTTCAAATGACAGCTTCTGCTTAAATTAATCACTTAAAAGCTAAAAGCTGGAAGCAGGTAGAAGGGTGCTTTAAACTGCTTCTCACTTTTTCTATTACACAAAAAGTACTTATTTTACCAAACACTACCAACTTTTACTTTTCCAGAATCAGTTTTTTCTCAAACACTATCAACTTTTACTATTAATCACTTTTCCCAAAATCACTTTAAAAAATCACTTTTTTAAAGTTGAAGCAATTGCAAACACTCTCATGGCGACCTTGGGTGAGAGTTGACTGACTTCGTAATCCGTACACTCTTTTTATTTGGTTCAGCGCTCCCTTACATTCTGACAAAGACTTCGTTTGATGTGTCCAGTTTGTAAACCCCCAACTCCGCAAAGCTACATAAAACAAAAGAAGAATCAGAAGAAGAATTCAAAGAAAAGCAACCCAAATTCAAGGAAAAACTTCCTGGATTAAGTCTAGAACTGGCATACTGCTGGGTACATGCCAATCTGATTCCAATTACGATCATACCTAAAGGGATTTGGCTATTCCCCCATCCAATAACCTAGGTACTAACCAACTCCATATACTGAATCTCTTCGTTTGTTCCTTTCAAATATTGGAAAAAAATCAGAAGATCGAGGTGTGGGTACTGGGGTAGAGCTGAATATGTTATTATTCTTTTCATTTTGTTTTGATTGGTGAGGAGTTGGAGAAGATTTGGTATCTATTTCGTTCATTTTTTGATATTTTTCTTGTTGAAACTGGCGAGAAGGCTGAACGGAAGGAAGGATGGGAGCAGTGTGCGCAGGAGGGACAGTGAGGGATAGGTTGGAGGTCCACCAAGAGAGAAGCTCAGGGGGGTCTAAGAAGCTCAAATCTATGAAGAGTTTCCTGAAAGAGGATAACAATGGCGGCTCTAGTGAATATCTAAACACGGGCAAGACCCATGATAATCATAGTGGTAATAATAATCCGTATGATTGTGGTGAATTCCCCTTGTCTATCTCTAGAGAGTTAAAGCCCTTAACTCCTGCCAGGATAAGAACTACTACTAAGGTATATACACATTTTAGATATGTAATCTTTATAGCTTGTTTGTGGGGGCAGCTTCTCATTAGCGCACAGTGACAGATTTTTCAATGGTCTTTCATGAGTTGCTAATGTTGTGAATCAAAGTATTTTCATTTTCATTTCCTGCACTATCACATCCAACTCAATTCCCACTGATTAATATTAACCAAACATTTCCTAAGTCTAAACGTCTGTAAATATTTTTTCTTCTAAAAACAAGTAAAATATACCATCACCTATAGTGTTGCCATTCATCTTTTACACATAAGAAATCTCAAATATTAAAAATATATGAGGATATTAAGCACTTCAAGCCTTCCTCTCCAAAGCACAAAGTTATCCATCCAAACAGTTCCTTAGAGAATTTTGGTGGTGTATATAAACAGAAGCAACAAATAATACTACCTCTGTCCCTAATTATCTTCCAAAGTACATTTGGCACTGGGATTAAGATATTGAGTATTGTGTGGTGGAGAGTTGTGCAGAGGAGAGATGTGTAAGAATGTGTAAGAATTGCTCTGAACCACAAATCCTTTGCCAAAACAGAAAATGGAAGATAATTTTGGGATGGACGAAAAAAGAAATTTGAAGATAATTCAGGGACGGAGGGAGTATCAAATAACACTGAAAAGTGAACGATTTTGTTCCCTTTTCTGTATATGAGCAATCTAATCTTCTGACAGGCACCTCAGATTAGTTCTTTCCTTGGAAAGGCTGGTATAGTTGGCCTAGAAAAGGCAGTGGAGGTTTTAGATGCACTAGGCAGTAGCATGACAAATTTGAACAGCGGATTTCTTACTGGAGCGGGATCAAGAGGGAACATAATATCTATACTGGCATTTGAAGTTGCCAACACAATCACTAAAGGCGCAAATTTATTGCAATCATTAACGGAAGAAAGTGTCCAGTATTTGAAAGAGGAAATTCTACACTCAAAAGGCATTCAAGAGTTGGTATCTACAGAACTGAATGAGCTTCTTGCTATAGCTGCTGCTGACAAAAGGTGTGCATCTTTGTTAAATATCCCAAATGCCCACACATTTTCTCCCAATGAGATACAAGCAAAGAAAGCTTTCATTATGTTCCGTGTTCGGACCCTTCGAGTCTTTTAGTAACACAAAAAGTACTAGGGAAATACAACATGGAAGAAATCAGATAGGATAATTGGAAGAAAAGAAAATTTAGTGATTGTAACTAAAGACATGATCAAACTTCTAACTCAGTATATTCAATTAACACTCTTTCATACTTTTTATTCTATTCAAAGACTATTTATATGTAAATATGTTGAAACAATTAACCATATTTATCGTCCTTTGCATCACCCCACACATTTTCCTGGCACTTTATGAGATTCATACATACCCTTCAGGTTTTGAAAATTTTAAGCGGACTTGGGCTTTACCAGCATTTTAGTCTCCATATTTTGGTTAAAACCCTTCTGCTTTTGGCTTTCAAGGTCCTGACTCTTGAACAGTTGAGCACTAGCAAATTGTAACATTTCTACATTCATTATAGGGAGGAGTTCGAAGTTTTTTCCCGTGAAGTAGTGAGGTTTGGAAATCTATGTAAAGACCCTCAGTGGCACAACCTTGATCGGTATTTTTCAAAGTAAGTCAGATCTTTTTATATATTTATGAATATAGAATACCCCTGATATTTTCATTTATCAAGTACTGTAAATGTTGATTTTTCCTTGACCAGGTTGGGCTCTGAATCTGTAATGACTGTAAGTCATAAACAACTTAAAGAGGAGGTTGACATGAGTATGCAAGAACTATACACTCTTGCTCAGCATACTTCGGTAAGATTCTTTTTTAGCTGCATTGCAGACTTCTATAAAAGTGCATTTAAGCTATAAGGTAATGCATTGTTTGTCTGATGCATATGCATATTCTCTCATGTTTGTGTGTGCTTGTATTAATGATATAGTTGCCGAGCATGTGGTTTATGGATGGCTAACTGGCTAGTGGCTACCATCCTTTGCCACAGATTTAAACAAATGCCTCAAAACTTTCTTTGTTTTCATACTTGCAAACTTCAATAATGTGAAACATAATATTTTTTATATGCAGGAACTTTATCATGAGTTGCATGCTGTGGACCGGTTTGAACAAGATTATCAAAGGAAAATTGAGGAATTAGAGTCTTTAAATCTGCCTCGTAAAGGTTTATTGCAAAGCACAGTTGACTTAAGTTCCTTTTTAATGACTACTATACGGTATGATCATATGTACTTTTCCTTGTTGTAGGAGAGGATCTAATGATGTTGCACAGCGAGCTTAAACACCAAAGAAAAATCGTGCGGGGATTGAAAAAGAAATCCCTATGGTCTAAAAGTTTGGAAGAGGTAATCCAACAAAAGACTTTTCATGAAATGTATCCAAGTGTGTGCGCTTGACTCAAATAAACTTGTTTTCCAGTCTTTTCAAAATCTATATTGTTCTTTCTCCTTGCTTGTCATAGGAGATAAGTGACAGCAGAAAATATTGAGCCACACATAAACTTACTATTATATAAAATAAAATTATGCAATTATCCATTTATTGATACTATATTTACTCATTGTAGGTTGTAGAAAAGCTTGTTGATATCGTAGCTTTCATTCATCAAGAGATCTTAGAAGCATTTGGAGATGATGGTATACTAGTGCAGTCATTGTTCTTCTTTCATAGAACTTAAGTTTTTCAGAAACCCATCTGCTTTAGCTAGATGCTACGATAGATTTCCTTCTCTAGAAGCTTCCAGCTCCTATAAAACTTTTTGTTGTACTGTATTTTACAGTAATATACTAAATTACTAATATATTATAGCCTCTGATTTTTTTTATTTTTTTATTTTATTTTTTACCCCAGGGGGCGTCAGGGGGGGGGGATTTGGGGGGCCTGGGGTAAACTGGGTTCAATCTCACTCCATTGAGAATTGAACCCGGGACCTCCCACACGGGAGAGTGAGTCGGCGACCAGCTGAGCTGGACCGCTTCCTCATTATAGCCTCTGATAGATGGTAGAAAATATTAGGGGGGATATAGGTGTTATGTACCGGATTTCTTTGCGTCACGGCCTCACGGGAATGAAATATAAATGATAAATGGATAGGGGCTATGGAAATTTGGGGAGTTTTCCTTCTCCTAGATTTTTCTTCTTAATTTTTCTTCCATATTTTATTAGCATAACATTTTCCATCATTTGCAATGGAGCCAATGATTCACTATTTTTTGGCTTGAGAATATGATGTAATAAAAGCAAAATGACTCATTAAACTGTCTGCGCTTCTTTGTTATGAAGCAGCAGCCAGTCCATGCAATTATGGACGCGTTTTTCACTTTGGGTCATCCGGAAATAGTCTCTTTGTGTTTTAGTACACGGGTAAGACTGCGTACATCCGACCCCCCTACCCTACCTTAGGTGGGAGCCTTTGCGGCACTGGGGTAATGATAATGATGATTTTATTAGCATAACAAAGCTCCCTTTATAAGAGGGATTACATGCAGAAAACAAGGGAAGGGAAATCCTAGAAAATCACTTCCTATAATAGATTAAATAATGAAGGTATTAAAATCAAATCATAATAAACTCAATCAAGCAAATCAATCATCTATGACTCCTCATTATATCGTAGGCTAAAACACAATAAATCTATTTAGATATTTCATATTTCTTGGTGCTCAATTGTGCCTCTTTATATTTCTCTAATATATAAAGACTAATATATCTAAGCATTTGTAAAAAATAATTATATTCATTTGCTTACCATTTCCCAAGGCAAAACCAAATATAAGAGAAAAACTTCCTGTAGCACCTTTCTTCTTTTCCATATCATTTTCCAAACCCAAAGATACCCTAAAAGCTATTCTGATGATCTGTTGATCCTCTTTATTTTACAAGTACTGAAGCATGTGGAGAAAGAGCCTCCGGTAAAACCAGAAAGGTTAGGTCTTGCTGGTCTTGCTTTGCACTATGCTAACCTAATCACTCAAATAGATAACATTGTAAGTACACAAAATTTAAATGATGCAAAATTGTTCCTCCTCAGACTCTCAGAGTACTGTTTGTGTATTCATTAATGAGATTTAATGTAATTTTAGGCTTCACGTCCCACCTCTCTTCCACCGAACACAAGGGATACACTGTACAGTGGTTTGCCACCTGTTATAAAGACAGAGCTTCGCTCCCGGTTACAGGCACTTGATACCAAGGAGGAAGAGGTATGTTCTTTGGGGGCCATTTGGTGAAGGTTATTTGACTGGAAATAGTGATGTCAAAGCTACCAAATGGCATCTTAGACTTGGTTATTCACATCTTCCTGTTTTTGTCTCTTCATTTCTTCTGCCTTTCCCCCACTGACTTGTTCTGTGATGGAGATTTTCAGCTAACAGTTCATCAAATCAAGGCTGAAATGGAGAAGACTCTCCAGTGGCTTGTTCCACTAGCAGCTGATACTTCAAAGTATGTGAAAAATCACTATTTATTGGCTTGTCCAATTTATCTGTCCACTTTTTGATGTTTTATGTGGTTCCTTTTTACCAGTCCATTTAGTAAGATAATGCAAAACATCAATTACTTTTCCTCCAATCCTCAGTTTTACCACGGGGAGAAATAAACGGATTGCGTTGAAAACATGAAAGGAGAATTTAAAATACATATTTTTAACTTTAAACATTCAAATGTACGAAGTATAAACAATTACTCGATATTTAAAATTTCCCTCTGTTTCACTATCTTTCTCTCATCTTTCCTTTTTCGTTCATCTGATATCCATATTTGGTAGTATTGTTTTGTGGTTCTATTTCATTTTTACTTTATTGATACTATATCAATTCAACACCAACCATATAGTTGTACCTTAATAAGTGCACCATCATGTCCAAACATAGTAAATAAGGGCAGTTTTATGGGATTAGATAAGTTGCTATTGATTTCATTTTTTTTATATAAATTCATCTTATTGTGTGAGCTTTAGATAAAGTGAATAGTGGATAAATAAGGGATGGTGTACTTCTCCTTTATACGTACCATATAATAAATGTTCTGGTCATTGAGTCTATCAATCCTTTTACCCGTTGCTGGTGCAGGGCACATCAAGGTTTTGGATGGGTTGGAGAGTGGGCAAACACCGGGTCTGAGATTTCTTTGTTCTTACATTTTCCCTTTTTAACCATTTCCTTAGATAATCAAAGCTTAAAGTTTTGTTATTCTATTCTATAATGCAGCAGCGAGTTTGGGAAGAGGTCAACAATGCAGAATAATTTGATCCGCCTACAGACACTTTATCATGCAGACAAAAACAAAATGGATGCTTTCATCCTTGAGATTGTAACATGGCTTCACCGCCTTATCGGGCTGGTAAGATATAAAGGCCCGAGGATTCTTCCGGGAAGACCACCAACTAGCAAAAGGCCTCTTGCTTTGCACGCAGAAGAAATCTTGAACAATGACCTGAAAAGGAACAATGGTCAGCTTTCTGTAGAAGACAAAACGTTGTTGGAAGAAGCCATGAAAAGAAGAATTGTTCCCGGCATAAGCAAAAGTCAAGAGTTCGGCATATCCAATAAAGGGAGACAGGTTTGGGCGCTTAGTAGGAGCACAGGCAGCTCTCCATGTACAGTGGTGGAACGTCCCACAGCTAATTTCTTGGACATACTTGACGGTTTAGGCTCAAAGTTTTGAACCCTTAGAGAGGTAGAGATGTATTTGATAAAATGTTCTTTTAAGCATTCGTTCATTATCTTATTGGAATTTGAGTCTCTTGTGTATATAGCTCTGAGCCTCTGATATATGTTGAAAGTATATATGGCCATATGGGTATACCTTGTGATCCCTCTCTTTTTTATGTACGATTTGGGTTGGAAACCTTGAGTTTCAACCACTCCGTAGACAAATAAAATGTGGGGTAGTTTGTTCATTAGTAGACATATTAAGTGGTCTAACCTGAACTGTGAATGATTCGAATCGTGAGCGGGTGGTTCAGATTTCAGAACCGGATGTGTAAATGTTTAGATCTGTAACATGTTAAATAAATTGCAATTTATTTAGCCACTGGATGTGTAATTTTTAGACCTCTTTCATTAATAAAACTAAGAATTGAAAATAAAACTATTATTATCTGAATTAAATCCAGAAGTCATTCAAATAAATTATTGAAAAAAAATGCAATTTTTAGATATATAAAACTACACAATTTTCAATAATTAAAAATAAATATTTCAGAGTAATTTTTTACATCTTTCAATAACTTTTTCCAAAAATAAGTCCGACTTAAAAACAATAAAAATTAATTTCAAATTTATTTATTTTTACATCAGAATGTTGCATTTTAAATCGTTATTATTCGCAAAAAAAAAGATTTTTTCAAAAGTGATGTATATCTATATAAGTAAGTATTGAATTAAAAAATTGTTGTGTAGATATATTAACAGTGTTGGGTTGCATAAAATAAAATTGACTAAGTGACTACATAAAAACTAGTAACACATTAGATTTATTGACGAAGATGTTGTGTTGACGAAGTGAATGCGTATAAACTGGTTACAACTACGGTTAGCATAGTAAGAAGAGTCAGCCCGAGGGGCAACCCTGGGCGGCCACATATCTCCGACCTTCTCCAAAATCTGATCTTTTAACTTTATCTTCTTCAATCAGCAAGAATCTTGAAAGATAATGACATTCTCTCAACAGTGACAAATCAAACTAAAGGTTTTTAAATGCTTTCGTTGTTTTTTAATTTTTACTTTTGAGGGTTTTGGTCAGACTCTTGGTTGGCCGAGAGTTTGATTCGCTTCATGTGAGCGTGTTGTGTGTTATTCTCCTAATAATGTCTAGAAGTTGTGTGTTCCTCATTGGTGTAACCGATCTGGGAATTTTCGTTGTTCTTGGTTGACAAAGCTGTTTCAACCTTGTTATTCGGAGCCTTCAATTACTCGTCCTCCAACTGAACCATTGCCTCGCTTTGGGAAGAAGAAAATGCTCAATTGGATCTCCTTTTCGGTGGCTGGTCAAATCGATGATTCGGAAAATTTATGCTCGATTGAGTTTCCTGTGTTGATTGCTGGTCAAATCAATTTTCCCTTTCCGGTGGCTGGTGAAACAGGTATTCTTGAATTAATTTATTTCCTTTCTAGTTTGGATAATTTATTTCTTTCAATTACCTTTTGAGTAGCAAGTTCAGCAGTTCAATTAGATAAGTCTACACAATTGTGGGATCTGCGAATTTGTTTCGTCCTTGTAGCCTGTAGGCCATCTGATTCTATGTCTCGTCCTAGTGTAGTTTCGAGCTATTGTATTGCTTTATCTTTTTTCTAAGAAAGAACACTTATTTATTAAAATAGTGGAAGTGACAAGAGACAAAGCAAACCAATAGCTCATAGCTACCCTGGGATGAGATATGGAACTGACCAGCCCCAGAGGACCCGTCAAGATCGCTAATCTCGCATCATAGTAGTCTAATCTAGCAGAACCGTTGTACATGCTACTAAAATAAACAGACATAAAACTAAAGTTATTATAATGAAAATAACAAATAGAATCAAATCTCCTGTTTCATTCAGCCACCAGCAAGGGAGAAGAGGTTCAATCAACCAACTTCAAAGACGTCATTCGATTTTACTAGCCATCGGAAATGGAGAAGAGGTTTCCCCGACTACCTCCAAAGGAAGCATCCCACTCACAAGACCTGCTCACAAGACCTAATAGAATTACAGGCTGTGTTGATCTAGTAGCACCACAACAAACCATTTTTTGGTCCGGTTCTATCAACCTCCATACTCACCTCCAGCACTTGGATTGTGGCTAGATTCCCTAGCCCACGACAGTTCCGGATCACACAGCTCATTCGACCAGTCACCACACCTGACTGGTCAAAGCTAGCGGGGGCAGAAAACACCCCACAACCGAGGAGAACAAAAATGTCGGATATACCAGAAAGAAAATCTGACTGAGATTACCACACGTGTAATTCACCAACCTTCTCACAATGCTCTGTTGCTACTACGATGCTATCAGACTCAAGTCATGTCCTTCATCGTAGCCTTCCCGTTCGTGAAATCACTTGTCTCCTCGCAAGCCCGCTCCTCCGATGCGACGCCTCGATCGATCAATCTTCATCCAGGCCCGGCGGCACCCTTAAAGTTTAGAGAGAGAACAAACCCTAAAGATAGGATGACACCCCATCCCTGAGGGCACCCCAACACCGACTGGAAAGAGAGTGGGGCTCCATCCCAAGTCATTGCTTAATGTTGAACCCGAAACCTTTTCCTTGTGGCACTCCCTTCCTACCAGGTAAGCTACGCCCCCCGGTAGAGAACAAACTCTAACTTTTTATCTTTTGTTACTGTTGAGGTTTATTCCTTCAACCCTCAGGTCCAACACGTAAGCCCAAGAGTTTCGAGTGGAGTGTGTATGAATAATCTAGCCCAACTAAGAAGTGAGATGGTTTAAGAAATAGTAAGTAACCAGTAAGAGATTAGGTATTATTAATCAGTTAATAACTCCTCAATACAATACTTTAGCTATGGCTCGTCGGTCGTTCGTCTTACAAGGCAATAGAAGAGCTGCGAGTAAGAATGTTATAAGCTAGAGTGCTAAGAATAGTAAGTTCCCAACCCTTTACAATGAAATAAATGTTGCTATTTATACTACCAATGGGTAGTTGGCTATGCTGACGTGGAGGATTGTGTGTGGTTGGTGTCCCAACCACCAAATCTCTGGCATTAAATGCGCTTCCCGCCAGAATCTGGGTTTCCCACCTAGTTGTAGAGACGTTCGTCCAGTCCGGATAAGGGGTCCTGCTCCTGGCGTTACTTGCAAAGAGTAATGGGCCGTTTGTATCCTGGCCCTTAGAGGATTTGCCATATGTATGGGATTGTCATCAAGCGACTACGGGCTTGAACCGGAGACGTTCGTTGTCACTATACTGTTTTGTGGGCCTGACCCAGTATCGTATGTATGGACGCTCGTCAGGATAGGTTAGCAAGCCTAGGCGTTGGATCCGACGTTCGTCTGTACCATATTTGCCTGTTAGCTTAATCCACCCAATGACTTGTCTGGACGTTCGTCCGACTGAGGGTGTAAATGGGCCAGCCCTCTGCTTGGGCCATTAACCCAACAGTTACTTTTATCACTTACTCCCTCCGGTTTTTAATAAACTTCACACTTTCCTTTTTGGGACGGTCTAAAATAAACTTCACACTTCCTTATTTCATTTTTGGGCAAAGAAATCTACATCAAAACAGTGCCAAACAGTGTCTCTACAGTGTCAAACAGTGCCTCAACAGTGTACTCTACAGTAAAGTCAAATTTCTTTCCTTATTTTGTGTGAAGTCAAAGTGTGAAGATTAAATAAAACCGGAGGTAGTATTAAATACTCCTTCTGTGAGTTCTATCCTATTGTATAAGATATCTTTACTATTCACTCGGTCAACATAAATCACTCTTAATCTCTTACTTTATATATCAAAATTTTATGAAATTTGAATTATTTTTTTGCAGGTTTTGTAGCGGTTTTAATGCAATTTCTGAATGTGTAATTTTTTTCTAAAAATAATTTGGGTGCAGACAGGAATCCGGATAATGTTTGAGAACCGGTTAATTAAATTTTAATACGAGAAGTCCGTATTTCATCCCACCAATAAAAGTTACCCGATTAAATCAGGCGCAGTCGCGATCAGATTGATGACGATGGCGACCACCACCACTTCGTCTTTTCTTTCCAGAATTCACCAAACTCATCATAATAAAGGAACGGGCGTTAAATCCAGCGGCGTGCACGTCGTGTTCCTCGATTCCGTAACTCTCACTCCAAACCCCCACTCCTACCCTCCCCAATCATCTATATCAGTTTATTCAATAAATACTCTGTATCACGCAAATTGATCGATACATCGATCGTTGATCTTAACGATTCGATTTGATTTTCATTACATTTGAATTTGAAACCAGGGAAGTAATCAATTTAATTCATCGAGACAAAGGAATGACAATCTCCGACGCCGTGGCGGGGAATCTGACGACGCTCTACCTGGCGGCGATTGTCGCGCTGAAAGTCTACGGGTCCGTCACCGGGCGAATCTACGGCGGAGGATTTGTTTTGATCGTGTCGACGACGGCGGTCGGCGCCCTGCTTATCGCCTCGCTGGTGTGGGACGTATCGCGGAAGGCGACGCTCGCGCTCTCCAGACGCCACCGCCACCGCCTCTACAATCAGAGCCGGCAGAGTGATCTCGACGGGGAGCATGAGATGTGCAGGGGCGGCATCTGCTGGCACGGCGTCGCCGTCAAATCTCCCGCGTCTCAGGTCCGTTTCCGGCTCCCGCAAGCTTATCCGCACAACCGCCTCTAGCGAGTTTAATGCTCATCGGTCATGATCGCCATTAAGAGAAGGTCCCATTCACATTAATTTCCCTTCCTTGTGAAGTCTGTATAGTACTCAGTGTTAATTAATTATGTTACTGTTCAATCGGTACTTTCCTTCCCCCATCAAATAAAGAAAAACTTGTTTATAAGCTGCAATTATATAGCCATTAGTTCATCTTCATGACTTCATGCGTACTGGAAAATCGAGTGGATATTAATGTTTTTTAGTATGTTCGAACTAGAAATATCTATGGGCAGGGCAGATCTACATGGTTCTGGGTTGTATTGAGCGAATCAAGTCTAATTTTATTATACTGCGTATTAAAATATGGTGGGTTAAATATGAAAAATGAAAAAAATACACCAAAAAATGAAAAAGTTAAGCTGGAACTAGAGGTTTGTTTGTTTGCTTGAGTTGTTTGTTTGTTTGTGGTTATTGTGATTACTGTCATTCAACGTGAAATTGAAAAAATTTAGTGCAATAGTTTTTAATATAAATAAAAAGTAATGCTCTGCTTTGGTGGTTTGCGATGCTTTTACATAATCATTAATTTATCGTTGCAATAAAATGAAAAGGGCACTTCTAAATCATTAGTAGTAGTTCTTATAAAAACTTTAGAAAATACCTCGAGGGATTACATACAACTATTTACAAATTATAATTGCCTTTTCAACAATTGTTTATAATTGAATCAGACACGTATTCTACTAATCCTTACTCATTTTATCAAACTTCCCACCGTTTTATCGGTTGAGCTACCTGTGAATGTGTGGGATAATTTCTATATAATATATGAAACTAATGAGCTAGGTGTGAGTCTAAACTCAAATATGGAATAAAAATTGTGTGATTTAGGCTTGTAAAAATACGAACAAATGACATAAAACACAACTTGATTGATTAAAAGAGATGATGATGAATTTGGGCAAAAGGAAAAAAGATGGAGAGAAATAGAGAATATGGAAAATTAACAGTAGATTAGAGCAACATAGAATTACATTTATGTAGGAAGTATTAGTTTATGATAAAGTTCATTTATAATTTTCACATGTGGCTCAGGTGAAAATAAGTCACTTTTAGCTCAAAATAGGAAAATAGGTGAATTTAATACGGAGTATCAAACTCTTGAACAAAAAATGGATTAATGCACAAGAGACCTAAATAGACTTCGAGCCCGTCTGAAGATATTTCCCCTGATTTATAAATTCTAATCAATCGATTTTTTATAAGAACTGCAATTAGAGCATCTCTAATGCTATAATGTGCACGGTGCACATTTGACATGAGTGATAGCCACATAAATATTAGCAAATAAATCATCTCTCTTTATTTGAATGATTTTATACAATTTTGGTAAGTTTTTCCCTGCAATGTCAACAACAATATCAACATCTAGACGGTCTCTTTGATATTGTAGAAAAAAACTTACCAAAACTGTATAAAATCATTCAAATAGGGAGAGAAAAAATTTATTCACTAATATTTATGTGGCTATTTTTGATGTCACGTGTGCGCCGTGCACATTTTACCACTGGAAATGCTATTTCTGATTTCGTGCACTTCATCATGTAATACTCCATAATTAAAATATGTATGCTAAAAATTACGTTTTAAATTCATTTGTTTAAAACTTTTGCTTTTTACATAATTATTTTTTTTGTTTTATTATAACTATATCTCTTATTTTTTACTCAAATTTGATTGACACGTAAAATAATATAATAAAAATTGCACATCGAAGATAGAAATAACCTATATCACAAGTAATTAATTAAAAGAGAAACTAACAAATGTTTTAAATATCACAAGTAATTAATTAAAAGAGAAACTAACAAATGTTTTAAATTAGTAAACAACTAATTAGAAATTTAGAGTAATTTTGGTCTATCAGCTCATATAAGATTCCTCACAAGATATTTTTGTCTTTTGGCAAAACGCCATGAATGTCATGCTGTGTACAGCCGATAAACCGAAACTTTTGCCTGCCTAAAAGCTTAACATAGTTTTGGTAATTGAAATTAGAAAAGAGATAGTGGACTAGTGGATAACTGGATGTCGGCTTCCTATTTCCCAAGCCACGTGATCCAAATATGGAATTGCTGTTCGAATACACGTTTGGTACAGACAAAAAAAGTGTGCAAGTACAAGAAGCAAAACCTTCAAATGTTTGAAGTTTAGCAAATTTAGACAACACTATCTTGTTAGGTAATATTGTTTGGTGCTGAACTGCTGATTCAATTGATCGAACTCGTTAATTGGCTGCGAGATTATTCGATCTTACATGTACGTTGCACGGGATGCATATGTTATATGTTTAACTATGTTATTAGTTGACAATGAAAACGTAATGAATTGTTTAACTAACTCGGATTTACATATGTTAAAATTTTGGAATGAATTTTTCGGAGCACAAAGTTGGATAAAGTTGGGATCATTTCATAATCATAAAAATAATTTTCATTAGATATATAAATATTTTGTTACGTATTTGTGTTTATAAAATATATTACCTCTGTCCCACTAACATTGGGACATAAGGAGGTGACACGGTTATTAAGAAAAGTGAGTTTAAATGATTGATATTGAATTGATAAAGTAAGAATAATTTAGACTCACACAAACTTTACCAAATTTGGTATGAGACAATCTTAGTGGGACTCCCTGAAAAGGAAAAATTGGACAATCTTAGCGGGACGGAGAGAGTAATAACAAAGGATTCATGCAATTGAAGAACACTAAAAATGTTACTGATCAATCTTTTGTAAACATCCAATAAGCAAAAACATTAATTGATAGTATAACTTTAAAAATCAAAATTTTCACATTATAATTACTTATTGCTAACTATTAATTTACACATTATTGTTTAGAGAGAATGAGTTTGAAATCAATAAATATGGAAACGCAAGCTACACCTTGTTATTTTATATTATTATAGAAGACTATTGTTATTAATAATATAACTATTACTATACTGCAAGACAATAACAATGATGTTTTTAATTAGACTAAAGTTTTATGATCGGGCCCGCTTAAGTTTGGTCTGACACTCTGATTACCTAAACTGGTCTGGTCTGGTAAGTGTCGGATGTATGTATATTTCACTAACTTATTCTGATATGATCAAGTCTATTGTAATTCACTTTGATCTGATTTGGTGTAGTTTCTTTTAATCTGGTGTGATCTAGCTTATAATTGAAACCATTTAAATCAAAATGTTGTAAACGTTCTGATTTTTTTATTTGCGTTAAGTGAAGTCCCGCCAATTATTTATCACTATTATTGTGATATTATAATAAACATAATAATTGCTATTATATATCATCATCATTATAGATTATTTTGAATTGAAAATATTCCAATTACTCCAATATTCACGTAACTATTACTCCGTATTTTTTAATGGGTATGAAGCATTAAATGTCTAATTGGAGGGAAAAGCAGGGTGTCACACCTTGTTACTTTATATTATTATTATTATTATTATTATTATTATTATTATTATTATTATAGATATTTATAGATATTGTAAACGTTCTGATTTATTTCATTGCGTTAAGTGAAGTCCTGCCAAATATGTATCACTATAATTATATTATAATAAAAATAATTATTATTATCTACTATCATCATTATCATCATTATAGATTATTTTGAATTGAAAATATTCCAACTACTCCAATATTCATGCAACTCTTATTTTTAATTGGTATGAAGCATAAAATGTCTAATTGGAAGGAAAATCAAGGTGTCACACCTTGTTACTTTATATTATTATAAATTTGAATTTTATCTAGTTCATACTAAGATATTTATTTTTTAATAATAATTTTACAATTTTCGATCGATATTTCAAATGTACGGTCAAACAAGTCTTCTTTGTTCGATATTTCAACTAATAATAATAATGTACGGTCCCGGCAATACTAGTATCTAAAATTAAGAGCCCGTTTAGTAGCACGAAAATCGGCTGTTTTGGTTGATTCTGCTGAAATTTCTGAAGTTCTGACTTTTGACTGAAGTGACAGCATTGGCTGATTCTGCTGATTTAAGAAATAATTATTTTTAAAATATTTTTTATTAATAAAATAAAGAAAAATTATATGTAAAAATAGCTAAAATGGTCATCTACAGTAACTTCAGCCAAAACAGCCAGAAAAGTAACTCCAACCTTACTTTTTCTGCTTATTACACAACTCAGTGCGCGAAAGTAAAAGTTACGTGTTTGGTGAAAAAGTTGCCTGATAAACCTGATAAGCCGAAAAAACAGTGCTTCCAAACTGCCTTTAAAAAATATCCTAGCCTCAACTTGTTTTTCCAAACATAACTTAAGGGCGGTTTAATAATTTGTATTTTGGATTTATTAATCTGACTGGTTTTATCGAAAGAACTATTTTAACTTTTTGTATGATTTTTCTTTATTTAGTTATTATAACAAATTTTCAATATAACTTTTCTATAATTTAACATATTTAATCAATCTGACCATTGCATTTTAGAATTATCAATCCCACCATTGCATTTTAAAATTTCTCCAAATCAACAAATCATCTAATTCATCCAATTTGAGTTTTATAAAAATGAGCTCTTTAGTTGGCAATATTGAAATGGGATAGATATGTTATTACTTATTAATATTGATGAACCTAGGCCAGTCAATGGGTTGGGTCTAGTCCCGATCGGAATCCAACACTGTATTTGAGGGTATGGATTTAAATTTAGAACCGTTTCCCGAATTCGAATCCGAACCCGTTACGTGATAGAGAAAATGGGTCGGATATGGATTTTTATGTTCCGACCCTTTTTGGACCCGACCCGTGACGATATAATTATAGTTATAATTTTATATATACACACACGATATACATAGAAATATTTAAACATAAAATAAGGAAAATAATCAAGTATAAAAAATGTTTTAATAATTGTATGCTTAGTTAGTGGTTGATCCACTATATTATTGTTTTCCATTATGAGTTACTGCTCTAGGTCCTCTATGAGTTTACTAATATTCATATAACATATATTGTGTACTTATATTTTGCTTATTTATATAATGGAGCAATGGATAACAACATTTCGCTTATATATATATACAGAAATGCTCAGGTCCCTCCAGAGGGACGGGAGCATCCGTCCGAACTTCACTGTTTGGGGCGGTTCCCGGTGGAATTTTTCGATGAAGTTTTTTGAGCATGTTCCTCATCAAGTCTAGTTTGTCCATACCAAATTTCAGCTCAAAATTCGACCGGGAAGGCAGTCAAATAAATTCTTGAAGCTTACTGCACATTCTGCAAAATTGTATATGAATTCGTCAATCAAAGTTTAAAAAAGAACTCAATTAACTATATATACAGATGTCAAAATGAATCGAACTCCACTGGGCTTGCTCGTTTTATGGTGGATTGTATTTTAATAACCGGATTAACTCACTGGTTTTGTTGGCCATAATGCACAGGTTGTGGTTTGACTATACAACTGCGATTTGCTCAAAATATAAACATGTAGTTTTGACTTTCACTATCTTAATCATTGCTTGTTTATTACCAAAATTATTTGCTATTATGTACTTATTATTTAACAGCAATCTTCGTTGAACTACTATTTTTATAATAATCATTCCAATAAATTATTCCTACATATTTTTTATTTTGTAGCTGAATTTTTTTTTGACAATTAGTAACCATTGTTTACAAATACATACTCAAAAGATCTAATTATAACCTTATTTTCCTACAATGAGTTCCTTTGACAAATGTCATCTAATAGTTATCAAATATTGGTATAACAAAGATTTAATAATATTTTTTAATTAAACTTATCAACTATGGTGTGCTGAGTATTCTAATTTCTTATATATCCTTTTATTACTACACACAGAGGAATTTTTCAAGAGGTTCAATAGGTTCTACAGAACAGGCAGGTCTCTCAATTTATGGGTCCCCAAGTTTTTAATAATTTATTAGTATTATATAGTAATATTGTATATTAACATTAATTAGTAAAATAAAGTGAGTAAGAAAGAAAAATTCAGATCCATTATTTTTTTGTCGGTCCTTTTAGTCCTCTTCTATTCAAATTGCTTGAGTAATGAGGTATGTTGCTTTAAATCAAGTACAAAGTAACTTTTAGAATTTTTTTATTACATTAATTAATTTAATGAATATTCAATTGATTTTAGTATATGTATTTAGATTGATTTTTTTTAGTTTTATACTAATGTGGGGTCTCGATTTTACATTTGGAACTAGGGTCTTCAAATTCATTAGACGACTTTTGCTTACACACACTACGTATATAATTTGGAACAAATGAGAACATGATTTAAGAATAAAAATGGGAATGTGTTTGGAACATTAGATTTCAGAGTTGCTCATTGTGTGAATTGAAATAGAAATGTGCACCACAATAAATTAGAAAATGAGGTGGCATTTTGTAGATAAGTTTTAGGATTTTGTATCAATATTACTCCTAACATACGTTTGTCTATAAAGTGATTAGAAGTTAAAACAATCTAGCTCGAGATACACATTTTTCATACACACACGTACACACTCATGTATGTGTAGGTTTTTTTGTCTGTATACAGACACAACGTTTTTTTGTCAAATACGTTGTAACAATAGAATTTTTTAAAATTCCAAGAATATGACTATGGAGCAGTTACTACACAACGAAACAAAGGGATAAGGGCCAAAAAGGACATTAAGGTTTTTAATGAATCTCGGATAGGACACTTAGGTTTTAAGTGGACCAAATAAACCCAATTTTATACTTTTACCTTCATTTTTAACCACCCACTAACAGTCTGCTCTAACACCGTTGCCTAGTAAATGAACCAAACAACCCCTCGGTTGTTTGAATGATGATCTCAGGGTCGTCATCACCCATCACCCATCGGCAATGGCGGACCCACTAAGGGTCCCATGGGGTCCCGGGACCCCGTGGTCTTCGAAAAAATTACATACTCCGTATATATATTACATATATTTTACAAAATTACCTGTATATATTGGATATATATGTCAAAGATATCGAATTCAAATCCAAATTGGTGCAACGGAGTAATGGTATTATGAGTGGGTGGAAAGCTTTCCCTTTCCGTGAGATGCTAGGTTCGACTCCCCCTCGCGGCTGTTATGTTTATTTTTAAAACTTGTTATTTTAAAACTCCAAATGATTTCCTTTTGGTCCAATTTTTAAACCCCTTCCAACTGCAAACCTGATACCACAACAAATCAATTGTCATATGTGTATCTCCCTTGAGACCTCAACCAATTCTTATTAATTTTTTTATGAATTAATTATAAAATTTCTTTTGAATAAATATATTAAATTAATATATTTATGTATTTTTGAATGTGTTTTTTTTTTTTTGAAATTTTACGATTAAGGGTGAAAAGGTATTTCAGTAGTGTACCCAAATTTGGATTACTGAGAGTAGTTAAGATATTCATTCAAATGATTCGCCTTTAGTAAATAAAGAATTGAATCTAGTAAAAAAAAAGAATTAAATCTAGAACTTGCTGAAAGTGAAACTAATTTGGCCTATAATCTACATGAACAACATACTGATTTCATCCTAATGTTCATGAGAGGGTACACCATAGTTACTATAAAAAAAGGATCGTTTCAACTTCGGGATCATGATTTCCTATTAAAGTAATTGGCGGCAAAAAAACTTAGATTTGTTTCAAGTTGGTTTGATGAACATAAATGGTTGGAATAAAGTATTGTCAAAGATGCTACATTTTGTTTACCGTGTTATTTGTTTAGAAAAGAGTGGAAAGTTAGTAGTAATCATTTTTGGGAATATGATTTTCAGCACGGAATAAAAAAGATAGGTTTTATGTACATGTTGGTGGACCTATATATTATAGAATATTTCCAACAAATGAAATCTATAAGGTACTTTTGTAGAATTGTAGAGTGAATTTGATATGTAATTTTTTACTTTATATCATCTTAATGTTTTGATGATGTACGTTAACTATGAAACATTATGCTTATTAATTTTTTTTAATTTTATATTAATGAAAGTTACATTAGTTTAGGGACCCCGTGACTCTGAGTTTCTGGGTCCGCCACTGCCCATCGGTAGTTAGCTAGTTACTTAGTTCCTTAATTAGCTGCCCGGTTTGTATATTCACCATGCCTGTCGCTCATTTATCCGGCCATCCATCATCAATCATGTCCACTTTTATATACTTTGCATGTGCAGGCCGGCTAGGCCAAGCCAGGGCGCTGCAAATCGAAGTAGTACTTCCAACTCCAAAAAAATATGAACCAAACAACAATTTAGACCAGCTAAATGATAATGCAATTCATGGTGTGTGAATACACCAATCAAATTGTGGGATGGGATATCAATAATCCCATCTAAGCAAGCATTAAAAATTCCATTTTTCCGGCAGTTGTAAAAGTTTTTCTACAATAAAGAGAAAAAAGAATACAATTGGTGAGTTATTCCGGTACGGCAGTAGCTTGTAGATAATGGTAGTACCTTCTTGTTTACTGAGCCCATTTTACACCACAACCGGAGCTTTCTCGACCAGCTCCTTTGCTTCCTTTAAACCCAAACTTGTAAAAGCTCTTATCTCCTTAATGACCTTGATCTTAGTCGTTGTGTGCGCGGAACATCTCCAACTTTAATTTAGATTGAACATGGTCTCTCTGCAGCCTTGGTTTCAGCCGCCGCAGGCTCAGCAGAGCTGGATTAGGCCGAGCAGTACACTGCGGGTGAGGTCCAGAAGCTCGTAGGCGATGCACTCAAGTTTCTGGGTCCGGGTCTCAGCCGCCGTGCATAAAGGTCGGGATGATAATGGTGCGCGGTTAGGGGAGAGGTCGAGAGGAGTCTGATGGCTAGAGGAATGGAAGGGGATTTCAAGATCCTAGCGGCCAATTAGGGTTGTTGAATGTATAAATTGGGGGTGGTATGGTTAATCGCAGCGCAGGAAAAGGAGTTTATAAAAGAGTAACGGGCGTTAGAAGGGGAAAGTCAATGGGTGGTTTAAAATTAGTCTAAAAGTTAGATTTTATGTTTATTTGGTCCTCCAAAAACCTGAATGTCTTATTTGAGATTCATTAAAAACTTTGGTGTCATTTTTGGCCCTTTTCCCCGAAACAAATGGCTTTAAATACAACCACATTTATACGAAAGAATTAATGCTATAAAATATGAAAGAAATTATATGATGATATATTACTTTTTTTCGCAACTGACATCCTCAAAATTAAAGTAGGAGTGAAGTATACGTGAATCCTAATTAGCGCATAAACATTTATCGTCCAGGGATATGATTTAGCGTCACTAAGTTTCATCTATGGGCATGTTTGGCAAAACTAGCTGAAAAGATACTTTTGTAAGCTTTTTAATAGCTGTTAGCTTCTAGTGACTGAAAAGATCTTAAAAATAAAAGGTGGTAGCTGTTTGATAAAAAGCTGACTGTTTGATTTAGTTCGGTTTGGTATACAAGCTGTTAGGATTAATTAATACTAAAAGTCACTAGCTTTTCTTAGATGTTACTCTCGGTAGCATCTCAAAAAAGATCTTTTAATTTTTGAAAAGCTCTTAAATATTGTCATGCCAAACACACAACTAGAAGTTTTTAGGAACTTTTTGAACAGTACAAAAGCTAGAAGTCAAGGACTTATGTCCGCCAAACATAGCCTATATCTAATTAGTGACTTCAAAGTAACTATTCCAGTTACCAAGTATTGCACACCCATGGGATAGCATAAAGAAATTGACAAAAGATAGAGATCATATGTGATACGGAGTATTTGTAAGGAGCAGTGATTGCTTTTTTGTTGTGAGTTATTGAGTCAATGCAATTCAGTAGTGATTGAGTATTTATAGTGACTGGTTTTTGTAAGTTAATTGGTTGTTGCATGAGTGAATGTTAATTCACAATAACTATCCGATTTAAGGTAACTATTTCTGTATCAATCAATTCATAGTAACTATCGGAGTTGTTGCTGCCACCGCTTTTCTGCCACCGTCGCTACTATTTCTGCCGTCGTTAGTGACTTTAAGGTTGCAAAGCATTATTACTTCGTCAAGCTGGCAGTGACTTTAGGGTCGTAAATTGTTAGTGACCATCGCCAATAACAAGTTAACAACCACTCAGTGACTTCTCCGGCCGTAGTTACCTGCCCAGGCTATAGTTACCTGCCCCGGCCATAGTTATCGTGGCTCAGTGACCGCTCATGTCATCCAGTACACCGACACAGCCTAGTGACTCCGGCACCCAAACAGTGACTAGTGCACAAGATGTCACAGAAACCCTATCTATTTGTATGCATTGTTTTAACTATATGTGTGCACCCCCATTAATCATGATGTGCGTCGTTACAAATCATTCTTATTTCATGGAAATTATTTTCAAGATCTATTTTCATGTGTATTTTTTTACATTGACCAGCGGGGCAACCTTTAAAATCTGTAAGATTTTGTTAGAAAAGAAGTATGAGACGAATATTTTTTACTTTAAGAGGCTAAAATCTGTTATTTATTTTTTATTTTTGAGTATTTGCAATTTTTGTACTACTGTCAAGTGCAAATTTTTACCCATATTTATACACAACATTGTGACACATAAATACACACACATATAATACTCCTAACTTATATATATTTCAAATACATCTTTATTTAATTTTTTATTGGAATACATATGAGTGGGAGTTTAGAAGTTGAATAACTTTTGTTTTATGTTGTTGCCACGTGTCGTTTTATCTACAAAAGATGGTGTCACATGTCAATTATTTCTCCAAAGATCTCTTCATGAGTTTGCTTTATTATATATATATATATATATATATATATATATACACACACACACACACACACACACAGAAAAGATCAGGTCCCTCCGGAGGGACGGGAGGGACCGTCCGAACTTCACTGTTTGGGGCGGTTCCCGGTGGAATGTTTCGATGAAATGTTTTGAGCATGTTCCTCATCAAGTCTAGTTTGTCCATACCAAATTTCAGCTCAAAATTCGACCGGGAAGGCAGTCAAATAAATTCTTGAAGCTTACTGCACATTCTGCGAATATATAAAGTGCAGTAAGTTTCAAGAATTTTTTTGAATGCCTTCCCGATCGAATTTTGAGCTGAAATTTGGTATGGACAAACTAGACTTGATGAGGAACATGCTCAAAAAATTTCATCGAAAAATTCCACCGGGAACCGCCCCAAACAGTAAAGTTCGGACGGCTGCTCCCGTCCCTCCGGCTGGACCTGAGCAGTCCTATATATATATATATATATATATATATATATATATATATATATATATATTACAACCTCTGGGGAAAAAATCGCCATGTGGTATAAAACCTTCCTAATAAAACTGCTAACTAATTAACTAAAAAACATGGTTATCAAAAGAAATTAACACCCATTTTTTGATGACCTCTATTTTCATTATCAATTTTATTAATCAACTTGTTTGTTAACAAACACATATTACCTCCGTCCCACTCAACTTTGCCAAATTGATGTTAGGTGGGAAATTAGAATAGTAAAAACTGTGTGGTTGAGATTTGTGCAGAGGAGAGAGAAATGAACAGAGCCACAAATTCATTGCTTTTAAGGGAAAATGACAAAGTTTTTTGGGACAAACAAAAAGGAAAAGTTGACAAAATCCAGTGGGATGGAGGGAGTAATCAAAAGAACGTATCAGTATTATCAGTCAACTTTACATCATAAAAGTAACTTTTGGAAATTGTTTAATCTAACAATATTATAATTATGAATAAGAGTTGGTATCCTTGATTTGTGTCAATACACCATGTGCATAAGGAATTGTACATCTCTATATATATAAAAGCTGGACCGTCTGTCCAGTAACTGTTCCCGCCTGAAGCAATTAGTTTCCCTTCGTCTAAAAAGGCTCCAAAACACAAGCAATATATTACATCTTAATATATTTAATTTTATGTTTTATTATGGCCTTCCAGGTGGCGTGTTTTGGACACGTTTAAAGCATAGGCAGTTTCCACTACCATCCCATGATCAGACTAACCGCTTCCCAACCCTATATAATACTTGGTACTCCGGCCATATCAGTTTTTACATCACAATTCATTCATAGTGAAATGTTAGTACGTAAAGGATTATTGTTGTTTTCTTTAATGTAATGGTTTTGTTTTTGCAGAGCAACTAGCAGATACGAAGGTAGTGTTCAAAAGGTTACATTGAGATCTCATATGGTTGTCCGGCATGCATTAATTAGGAGAACTTTCTTCATAATGTAAGTAAATTTTAATTCAAGCCAGATTAATTGTTACTGGGCAATAAGATGATACTTTGTAAAAAAGATGATATATTCATAAGTATATTCATAATGAAATTAATAAGGAAGGACGTCAGTATGTTCTAGGAAGGGAATCTTCCTCTGATGATGTATACAATAATATAATTACCATTCATGATATATACAATAATATAATTACCATTCAGTACTCCAAAATCTTTGAATCGGTATGTTATGTGCTTATAAAATAATTTACTCGTTTATAAAAATGTTGAACTTTATTTATATTTTGGACTTATTTAATACGTAGTAATACTTACTCACTATGACATTAAAGAAAATAATTTTGAAATCTAGCACCCTACCTCAACGTAACTAATGTTCTTAAATCAATACTATTTGAGCACATAAAATTATCCCTCTTTCTATGAGGAGGATATAGGCAAAAACCCATCAACTTCCAAGTAATTGAACTACAATGAACATTTGTTCTTTCAGTTCCATGGTGCCACGATGGCCATAGAGATCTCATAATCCTTAACCTCAACTTTACTTGCATGGAGTGGCTACAAGACATAGCATGTACACTTCATTTGAATTATTTCATATTGACATATGCATAACTCACATTAAATTTAAAAATTAATCGATGTTTACCGGCGTGAGGACTATATTAATATATTATTAAGGGGTCGGAGTTTAAGAATTTTACATTGTAGGAGGGGCCAAAACGTAAAAACCAACATAATTTTTATAATTTAAGAACATTTATACATATTTAAAATTTTATTCTTGGGCAGGTTGAGTCCCTTGTGAGCCTCTCCCTATCTCTGCCATTGCATATATTTCAATATTCATAGAATATAATAAATATACATCTTACATTAATATTTTAATATGTATGTGTATAGAATAAAAGTATAATGTATAATATAAAATTATATTTTTGTCCCGTGCATTGCACGGGTATAATACTAGTTGTTATTAAAAATGAGACCTTACTTCTCCTCCTCTTGCTCTTCTACCCTTGTACGCTGTTAACTGTTCATTTTCCGTTAAATGAAAACGCTTTTACATAGCACCTCAAAACTTTTGTCAAAACCTCCAATTAGCGTTCTTAAATTATTCAGTGCCTCCGCAGTGAATTGTATAATAAACTTGCTGTTCCTATATTATTCGTTGCTTGTATTAACGTTTCTTAGCTAATTTACTCGTTGCTTGTATTAACGTTTCTTATCTAATTTACTTCACAAGGTTATATGCTCTTCATAAAGTTGTGTATTTTATAGTGAATATTTTATTTTTTTATGACCACTCATAACAAAAATTTTATAGAACAGTTCCATTAATATTATTACTGGAAAGTGATAGACAAAAATGTAACTTTATAACTATTAGTGACTATTGTTCAAAAAAACTATTAGTTACTATAATTGTGCTAAAAGATTATAATTCGAGACTCACATGACATGTAATCACTGCGATGAACGTTGTTATATTTAAAAAATCTTAAATTCTATTGTCTTATGTGCTATTCCAATTGTCTCATTTTATTGTCCACGTTTGTTTCATACTTCCTTTGTTGTCTCTTAAAATTTCGTTAACTTTTCTTTTTTGGTTATCCCATTAACTTTGCAACTTTCCCTTTTAAATAAAATATTTGTGGTTACAATTAATTCTCTCTCATACATATGCACAAACCTCAACCACACAATTTTTACTCTAATAATCTCTATGCCGGTCAAATTCGGCAAAGTTCTAAGCGACAGAGAGAGTATTTGTTTAGAGTCTGTTTGATGACTCTGTTTTTCGGCTTATTAAGTTTATCAGCCAACTTTTTGACTAAACACGTAACTTTAGATTTTGTGCACTAAATTGTGTAATAATAAGAAAAAGTAAGGTTGTATTTACTTTTCTGACTGTATTGGCTGAAGCTACTGTATATAACCATTTTAACTATTTTTTCATATAATTTTTCTTTCATTTATTGATAAAATATATTTAAAAATTTTGTTTTTTTATAAATCACAGAAATTAGCCAATACAGCCACTTCACTCAGAACTTCATAGACTTCAGCAGAATCAGTCGATTCATCAGATTTCAGTGTTATCAAATGGGCTCTTAATGATATGTCTTTATGAGGCTGTTTGGTGACAACGATTTCTGGTTTATCATGCCTATTAGCCAATTTTCACCAAACACGTAACTTTTGATTTTACGCGCTTAATTGTGTAATAATAATAAAAAAAATACGATTGTAGTCACTTTTCAGGTTGTATTGAGTGAAGTTACTCTAGAGGATCATTTTAGCTATTTTCATCTATTTCTTTATTGATTTTATTAATAAAATTATTTTAAATATAATTTTTTCGTAAATCAGGAGAATCAGTCAAAGCAACCACTTCAGCAAGAACCTCATAAATTTCAACAAATCAACAAATGCACCCAATTTGGGTATTACCAAACGAGCTCTATATGATTTTCAAATAAAATGAGAATCTTTTATTGGGCACGAGCTATCGCACCTTGCGCGATCAAATGCTAGTAATCAAAATAAGTAAGGTTGAAGTTATATCTCTAACTGAATTGACAAAAGTTATTGCAGAGAATAATTTTTGCTATTTCTCATGTAATGTTTACTTTATTTTATTAATTAAATACAAAGTAAAAAAGAGCTTTTGCCACTTTAATCTTGGTCCCTCGACTATTATGTCAGTGACACTTTTGGTGCTCGACTTCTAATTTTTCCATTTT
Source organism: Cuscuta epithymum (assembly GCA_945859915.1). Lineage (NCBI taxonomy): Eukaryota > Viridiplantae > Streptophyta > Magnoliopsida > Solanales > Convolvulaceae > Cuscuta > Cuscuta epithymum. The sequence continues at coordinate 5,200,881 of CAMAPF010001001.1, read as the reverse complement.
TAGTCCTCGACTAATGTGTTAGAGCCACATTTAGTCCTCGACTAATTATAACCAACGGAAAGTCACTTATATAGTTGATTATAACATTGATTGATAATACATATTCTTATTTATTGGGTATGTCTTATTTTGAACTTATATATAAATATGTTCTCAGTTTTTCTATTTCCAATTAAAAGAGACAATGCTTTTATAACTCCCAGTTGCATCCAAATGAACTTTGTCTTTTCAACGATCCTTATCTAAACAAAAAAGAAATTGCTTAATGCCTACATTTAACCATTAGGTTTCTTCTGTAACTTACTTTTTTTTCAAATTAAAACTAATAACTATGCATTTTGTCATAGGATTTAAAATTGAGAATGACTAATATCTCAAGAAAATTATTTTCTCATAATATATTTGAATTATTGATTAAGAAAAATAAGGACTAATATCTTAAAAAAATGACTACTTCCATTTTTAGACAAATAAATTACAAAAGTGAGTAGTTAGTTTTGAATAAAAAAACCACGGTGACACTGAAACGGGTGATACCCATTTTCTTGATTATACCCATTTTTATATAAATAAATTACAAAAGTGTGTTTTCACATATAAATCTCGTGTAAGGGTGCTTTTAATTGGTCTATAATTTTTTGATTTGATCGGTTTAAATATAGTCTAATATAATTTGATCACAATGGGTCTACATTAGTAGATATTTGTTCTATATGTATTTTACAACTCTCAAAGTATAGTCTAGTTTGATTTGGTATGTTCATGTTGACCTGATCTGAGGCTAAACTAATTCAATTAATAACATTCTAAATAATTATTGAAAGAATAAGGAGTATTGGTTAGTGATCGGGCTAAACTTGCAAGTATACAAGTGCCGATGTAGTAATAAAATACCAGTAAATACCGGGTCGATCCACAGAGAAATGGTTGATATTATAAAGTCGAGTATTGAATGCAAAGAATGTAAATGATATGTTTTTTTTTTGGAACTTTGCTCTTTGAGATTGGTTTAAACAAGAATGAGAATTACTAAGGCAATCGGGATTCACCTAAATGCTTTAATAGTTATTTAATAATAGTTCTTTCTCAATAATTATGAATACGATGCCGCTAATATATTCTCAACTCCGGTTAAGGCGGCGAGAGCGTGGTTTTCGTTACGTGTAAGTCCCTTTACGGCTTACATTCATCTACCGAAACCCCGTTGAATATCAAGACATCACACCCGTATCATATAAGACCGGATATATTTCTATTCTCGGTACTATATATGTTTATCCTTTAATGTTCATAGTTTAGACTTCAACGTTAATTGCAAGCATAAACTAAATTTAACATACTTCTATGTTGTACACCATAGTCATAAACAATCAAAATATAAAGGATAAATCACAATTTATTGGTTTAGAACTTTTATCAAACACCTAGTGTGCATAGAGGTTCATCCCTAGCCTTAGCTAAGAAATTAGCCTCTAATGCTCATATTAATCACAATACAATATGAAATGTAATGGAACATGAAATTACAAAGGAAATAATACCTAAACACCAATGGTTTTGGAGGTTGAAGTTTCCTCCTCAAGAACTTGAAGAAAATACCAAGAACAAAAATATAAAAGCTAAGAATTAATCTATGGAATGGGATATATTTGCTTGATGAATTGAGGACTTTATATAGGCTAAAGAATGGCATCTTTTAGTCTATTCAAGCCCAACAATCGGGTATGGAGGAGATATTTGATCAAATATGAGGAAGATGAAGTTTTCCCATCAAGAAATCTTCTGCACGTCGGACTGTTTTAGCAGAAAATGGGAACGACCGACGCCGGTTAGAGCATGTCCGGCGCCGGTCAGGTGAAAAAATGCCCCGATTGTCCGGGCCGGTTGGAAACAGGAGCAAAAAATGGAAAAAATCCATACGACCGGCGCTGGATATGTGATGACCGGCGCCGGTTCTTGCGCCCAAAATTGTACTTCGCTTCTTTTCCTCTTTTGATGCCCGAAATTGATCCAGAAGTGTCGGTTTTCGATCCCTTTTGACTTTTGACCCTATTTTTGTTGCTCCAAGCCGTATTTCATGTTTCTGCTCACTCGGGAATATTTACCTGTTTTCACTTCACATTTTTGTACATATAAATATAATTACTTATGTTTTTTGCTTATCAGTTAGCCTTTGTAAAATAGTTATAATGGTTGAAATCCCAATTGAATAACATTATTAAGATTTTGTATAATCATTTCAATTCAACTTTTGATTCTGAATGGAACTAATTTAGTTTAACCCTTATTTCAATTTTTAAGTTTCGATTCTAAATTGGATTGAACAGTTTCGGATGAACTATATCTACTTTGTAAAATAGTCTAACTTTTATTTTAACATATTTAAATATTTAACTTACTAAAAAAGGTATGCATGAAGTTTAATTGATACAAAGAGGCACTGAAAAGTAATAAATGGATATTTTTATATACTACGATTAGTGTTTTGAGTATCGTATTTAAGGTCTCGGTGAATCATATGATTTTTATTCTTTTATCAGGCATTAATACACGAAAGAGATTGTATGAAGATGGCATGGGGAGATGGGTTTGAAAAGTGGGGTGGAGAATTCATATGGAATAATGAGAAAGATATAGCTTTGGATTTGGAGAAATTGTGCATAAGAGGAACAATGAAATTGTGTCAATTTGTGTTGGAGTAAAATTTTCTATAACTAGGAGTCCAGTGAAATTTTATTTGAGTACAATTGTGTTAATCTATGTTTGAGAGAAAGTGTGTTTTCGCATGTCAATTCGATTGAATCTTCGAGTTCGGTCTATCTGATATGGTCCGTTTAGATCTGATCTGGTCTGGTTTGATCTAAATTGATCTAATACATGTTTGTTCTATGTGTACTTTTGGTCTAATCTTCCTTGATTTGTTCTATGTGTACTTTTGGTCTGTATAAGACTTTTAGGTTTCATATTTTCATGGCAACAGTACATAAATGAAAGAATTACTTTAAATACATTAGTTCGCGTTATAATGTTATTGTTTTAACATACATCAATTATATCATCAAGAGAGATTGAGATCTATTTGAATGTGAGGTCGTTCATGTTTTTTTAATGAGCATTTTATCAATAGATATGTGATAAAGGTAAAAGTTGTCCACTAAGAAGTTGTTCCTTTTGCCTTATCTGCATGTTGGTGATATGAGTTTTTTAATAATATAAAACGGTCAATCTCTTTCATTCAATAACATTTATTTTCCCTAATAAGATCATAACTATAATACCCTCAATAATTTTGATGAAATATAAACTAAGCGCTTATGTCGCTTCCCAAAGTGCCAATTACCAATTGTGATCACACAGGCTAATGTTGTGATGGTATCAAAATTAATAAATTATTATTATCTTTTGTGTGTATAAAAATAAAAACAAATCTAATTATATGGTTAATAGAGGGTTTAGGCTCAAGTTTTTCTTGAGTGGATTCAAATTCTAAAATTAAGTGGATCACAAGTGTTTCCTATTGACACTTTAAGGCAATAAATAAAAGACCTCAATCAACCGTATATTTAGATTTATTTTTATTTTTATATCTGCAATAATGGTGTCATATGAAAGATAATAATAAACTGTAAATTTTGATACATTTTTTTGTAAAAATCAAATTATAAATATAAAAAGTTACATCAATTTTTAAAAAAATGAAGTTGGGGGTCCTAAACATGTAGCTTCTACTTTTCCCTGGCTGGTTAGTGTCTTTTATGTTTTCTGATTTTTAAGAAAGTCTTAACTGAGTTGTTTTGTTTATTCAATTTGAGTTGTTTTTACATAAATTTTTAGAACTTAATATGCCTTTATTGGCACTTTCAGTCAATAGATAAATTGTTCCCTGATTGCACCATGTCATTGCTCTATACAATCATGAGGTCTTAATTTTAAAGCTTGGATCTATTTTTAAAAAAGTGAGCCTAAAAACCTCCATCTATGGTATATTCAAAATTCTTTTTATTTTTACATATGCAATATTGGTGTCATATGAAAGATAATAAAAAATCATGAATTTTGATATGTTTTTTATAAAAATCAAATGACAAACCAAAAAGTTATAACAATTTAAAAAATGGAGGTTTTTTGGTTGGAGATTCCAAAGTTGACTACAATTCTAATTTTTAATCTGTGAGTACAATTCTAATTTCTACTCCGTAATCTAGAATACTTCGTATATATATCCCAATGTACGGAGTAAATACGTAATAACAAACTTTATTAAAAAAATCCAATTTCTAATTTAGAATATTAAAGGTTTGCGTAGAAGATGATACATGACAAAACTTTCCATAATTGTATCTTTCAAATATATTATCTATAGAGGCTCAATTACCTACACGACTACACCCTTCTAGATATGTAAATTTTCTCTTGTTCTCGCCAATATTGACTAGTTTTTTATCCACTAAAATTCTATAGGTAATAATAAAGTTTACCTACACTACTATACCTTCTAGATATGTAAATTTTCTCTTATTCTCACCAATATTGACTAGTTTTTACCCATTAAAACTTTATAGGTAATAATAAAGTTTACCTACACGACTACACCCTTCTAGACATGTAGATTTTCTCTTATTCTCATCAACATTGACTAGTTTTTACCCACTAAAACTAACTTTATAGGTGATAATAAAGTAATGAATCTCGTTAAAATAAAAATAAATGAAATACACATGGGTCAAATATCTATCAGGCCAGATTACACCAAGCTAGATTAAACCAGACCAGACTTATAATGACTTATTTAAGTCTGATATGGTATGATCTATTTAATTCTGGTTAATTCTGATAGGATCTGATTTGAGGGTGAAACTAGTCCAAGTAAAACATGTGACTATATGCTATATACTACAACTTGCAGTTTCTTAATTCATTTGAAAAGTCAAAAAATGTTAATATTAGAGCATCTCCAATGCTAAAACGTTAACGGTGCATACGTGGCATTAGAAATAACCCATTAAAAAATAATAAATACAATATCTCTCTCCTTATTTAAAGGATCTTACATCATTTTGGTAAGTTTATCTTCACAATGTCAAGCACAATGTCTAGATGTAGACATTGAGATTGACATTGCAGACAAAAACTTACCATAAACACATAAGACCGTGGAAAGAAGGAGAGAGATATTGTATTTATTGTTTTTTAATTGGTTATTTCTCATACCACGTATGCACCGTTAACGCTTTAGCATTGGAGATGCTCTTAGAGTTGAATATCCAGTTGAAAAGTTAAAATGGTGACAGCACATTAAATTAAAAAAATGTATGCCCACTCAGATCTTATCACAGAGTTTCGTATGCTACATTTGACCATTAGCGGTTATCTATTTAATAAGAAGAAAAGCGGCTCAGGTCTTTTTGTAAAAAGATAATGGGACCTATTGGGATTGTTCAAATTTTGAAAATTATAAAACTCATATAGAAAGAAGCGTAATGAATGTAAAGAAGAAGCCTCTTTTACCCAATACCGAATTATTTGAACCACAATTTCCAGATGAGGGGAGAGGGGATTAGTAGATCTAATACCAAATTTAAATGTGCTAAATTGTCTTCAAAAAAGGGAAATATGGAATGAATTGACCGTAAATTATTAGATTTTAAGAGTTACGTTTTTTGCACTCTGATGATATGAATCTTAAATAAAATAGCGTATTATTGATAGATTCAATCAACGGATATGACTAAAACAGGTTGGTTTAAGCGGGGTACAAAAATATGTTTGTTAATTTGGTTGTTCGAATGTAAATTGTAAAGGTTAATAGGTAAAAAGAGGGAATTACTTTTATATTAAAAATGTTAAACCCACACTACAAAGAAAGTTTGGTTTTGGCACGGTCTTTTGACACGGATTTGGTATGTTCCCGTGTTGGCTCGGATTTGGCTTGAATACCCTTAAGTTATGGTCATTCAATATGTGTGGGCTTGACTGATTCCATGTCAATGCATTGACACATATAGTCCATATCGAATGTCGTGACTGCTACTCGCGAAAACCACATACGGCAAAATAAAGCGTCGCTCCATGCCTGGTTTGGTACATAACAGATTAACAGTGTCCATACCAATCTTCATACTAAAGGTAACCATGGTCTCTACATGGTTTTAGATTTATGGTTTTCCTTCTACAACTCAAATAACCATAAACTGTATTGCCTAAAAATTAATTTCTTTTCATTGCAGAAAATTTAATATTCAATGTGGTTGTAGACAACCAATATGATTCATGTCATAGTTTTGACAAAAACTTGAGATAGAACCTTGCACATTTCATAATTAAAAAAAGGTAACATATAACATCATAATCTATGGGACATATGTATACGACTGTGAGGCAATTGGTAGATTAAAACACACAGTTGATAATGCAGAGTTTCCATATTTTAATCACTCTGTTCTATCCCACATTTCATTTCGTTTCATATTCATTTTTCTTGAAATGTTTAAAACTTGATCTCATTTCGAATGCGAGTGTTACTAATCGATTTGGTATTGTTTTATTTGAGCATCCGCAATGGTAGTATCAATTGCGAAAAAATGAATTGCCACATCACGTTGGGCTCAAATTGTCCTCCGCAATGGGAAAGTGTATTTTGGCTATCGCGCTGAGCTGGATTGGAAAATAGGGTAGACTGTCGATCCGGCTTTCTAGTTTCAGCAAGGGTTTCTCATTGCCAACTCAGCAAAAAAAAATCTAAAGTGATTTTACCGTAAACAATTAATTAAGAAATACAGAGTCAATCCCAAGTGCTTCATTTGACCAACAAATATGCAAGCTCCCCTTCCGTCAACGCAGTTACCGAGTCACGTAGCACTCGACTGCCGTAGTAAATGGGAGAATCATCTTGTTGTCTGAAAGCTTCTTGTGATATGGCGACACTTCTCGTCTAGGCGGTAGCGCGAGCATTCCTTTTTTTTTTCTGCGGCTCATTTTTTAACCGGCAACTACAAAATGGCGCTTTGATTAATGAAGAAAACATAGGTGTGCTGAAGATCACATCCATGGCGCTGGTCTTGCAAAAATCATCCAGAGACCTTCTTTTGCTGCAGGCCGGACTGCAGGAGTAACCTGCGCCCCTATCCAGTCGGCCACTTCTTTGCAATCGTCATGGACCTGCTTTTGTCCATGTATATTTATCAATTTATGTTGTTTGAGCAGTTTTGTTGAGGGTTGTTGTACTGCTTTTGTCATAGGTGGGGTGAGTATGTATGTATATTGTGTACTACTGATAAGAAAATTGGTATTGCTTTGCATAGAGAAAAGAAGAAAGATGATTCCGTTGGAGATAAAATTTGATAGAAAGTGCCCATGCTTCCACACCAGCTTCACGGGCTATTGATATACCTCACGTGTCCATTTTTTGTACGGTGCAATCCACATCTCTGTTGGAGATGCTCTTAGCTTTCAAAGGTTTAGGACTTTAGGGGTTTCGAGCCGTAAATGAAACACCGAGAAAAAAATAAAAACTCGGGTCAACTGCACAGGCAACCTTAATCGGCCAGCCACATGGCCCACATCATCACGTTTGGATGGTCAAACTTTCAGTCAACAATTAGCAAGAGCCCAAAACCAGAGGAGGGGAACGATGGATATAATAGATGTTCCCTATAACGTTCCTCCAAAGTCCAAAACAAGCAGCAATCCAGGAGCACCAGGCAGCGGAGCAACTTGCCGGACGTTAACCGACGCGCAGAGAAGGAGATCAGCCACCATCCCCGCCCTACATTGTCGCTCAGCCCCACCAGAATCCGTCACTTGCAATCTGAATAGGGAAGAAGAAGATGGACGAGATGCAGAAGACGAATTGCAGCCCTAATCGCCGTCCTCCACATCCAGATCGATGATGCTAATCAGTGGCTCTCTGTCTCTGCCCACCGTCTCTCACAGTTTCTGCCAACCTGCCGGTCTCATCGATTCTTTCACAGCAGCGGACGAGAGAGAGAATATGAAAGGAGAAGAAGTTGTGCCCAAACTCATGTCCAGTTGCCGCCGGCGTGCCTCGATTCAGAGAAGGAATTGCAGCTATGTGAAGGTGAAGACCCTCCCTGCTGCGGCCTGGTGCGAAGGAGAAAAGATCATAATATCCCCAGCATGCTTTGTATTCATTTTCAAACCTTCTACCCTTAGTGGTCATTTGTCCAATCCGAATTTCGCACTACAAAATCCACGTTTTAGATCAGTTCTAGACTTCTAGAAGCAGACCACTAGAAAAGACCCACTTAGAGGCGGTTTACTTTTATTTTCATTAAGTTCGGTATGGATTAAGACAACTATTTGTATTAGGGAGTGTTTTCAACCGCTTCTGCTTAAAAAAGTACTTTTGGAGATGTAAGGAAAAAGTGATTAATAGTAAAAGTTGATAGTGTTTGAGAAGAAAGTGATTTTGAAAAGTAAAAGTTGGTAGTGTTTGGTAAAACAAGTGTTTTTTGTGTAATAGAAAAGGAAAAAACACTTTTTACACGCAAGCCGAGAAAAAGTAAAAATTGGTAGTGTTTAGTAAATAAGTGCTTTTTTAAGCCAAAAGCTGAGAAATGTTTTTTTAAGCTGTTGCAAACACTCTCTAAGACGTCTGTCTGGAATAAGTGACACTAGAATAACAAGCTGTTTACTATGAGTACTGAATGTATAGTTTAAGTTATCACTTTACCCTTCTATATAGAAAATAAAACCATCTGTTCAAATCGTTGTTTCATTCTTGTGGCCTATGAGGTCCAAATTATAACTTTTGCAGTTTTTCTATGCTATTAATAATTAAAGATATAAGTGTATTTTTCAATGAAAGTGAATATATCAATTTTGACGAAGGCTCAAACCAGGGACAAGTTATAACCTCATAGGCCTATCATTTACGGGAGTCCGATGGAAAATTGAACATATAACCTACAGGTTGAGAAATGCTGAATTCAGATAATTTAGGAAGTAAAGATCGATGATAGGGAGGAATTCCACAATCTAAAACAGAATAAACAGTATATAATCGGAGGAAATACCAAGATTAAGAAAGTGGGGATGAGATCACTAGTGGAAAAATGACTTTTTATATGGGGTAAAACGGACATACAATAACGGTTGTGAACCCCATATAGTATCAAGAGATATAGAAAGTAGAGCCCTTTCCGTGTCAGTTGGTTTAACCCCATACGGAAGACTTATAATATCAGTTGTAAATGAACCGTTATGGAAAGTGCAGTTTTTTTTAAAAAAAACGTTTCAATAATGTATATTACGTAGTAATATATATACACAAATAATGGCTGCTTTTTCCGAAAACATGTACGTAGTACATTAATTCTTTGTATCCCAATACATATAAACCTATAAAAAAATTACAAACACTTTATTTATATCTAGAAACATATGAATTGAATATATTACAATCCCAATTCAAACAAAAGATTGATTACAAAGACTGATTAAACCTTTACTAGGACACGTAATAACTCAAGCTTCTTCTCAGTACACTTTATTTCTTCAAGCTTCTTCTCAGTGCACTTTATTTCTTCAAGTTTCATTAAAACCAGCTAAATCCTGAATTTTTTAATTCTCTGTCAAATAGAATAAAAAACTAAATTCAGATTTCACAGAGAAAGCTTTAATAATGATCATAATAATTGAGAAAAGAAAAAGAAAATGATTCACAAAAACTATTCTAATATGCTTGGTTCATAGAAGCAAACTTTTAATGCAAGGAAAACAGATTAGAAATCAAACTTTTCATAATTTTACTCGAGAACAATTGGTGGTGGTGACATGCCTCTGGCTAAACCAAATGTTTAGCTCATATCATGACACCATGAAAATGATCACTATAAATCATTATGAAACCCAAAAGTTCAAATGAATTAAACCTAATGTTGGAGGAAAAGGCATGAAACCTTTAAAAGCAGATAATGTTGGAAAAACAAATTCTACTACAACTAGCAGTAAGGAACATCCTTACTCTTCATCAAGATCATCACCATGTGCAACTGCAGATGTCTTCTACAGTGTGATGATAATCCTAAACCCGTGTGTCATGTAAAGATTTCCAAAACACCAAAGTAACCTAACCGTCTTGCGATCCATTAAGAAAGAGAGGTGGTTGATTCAGATTTAACATTTGTAATGTTGTGTGGAGAAAAGAAATAGAAATGAAAGGAAAAATGAGCAAAACGGAGTGTTGGAGCATACCATTTATCATCACTGCACAAACAAGAGCAAAAAATAAACATGGTGGGAATTGTAGGACATAAAGTTAGAATGATGTGCTCAACTAAAATGTACCTTAAGCTGGTAGTTTTTTCCAGCTACAAGGCAATTCATTTCATCTTCTTCTTCTTCTATGCTCACTCCAAGCCTTTCCTATAAAAGATCAGCAAACTTTGAGATCATTTACAAGAATATCAACAACTTTTACTCAATCTTGCCAAAGAAAATCAAAACCGAATCAACCATTGCCATTTGCAATGACTCGGATTATTGAATAACTAATCAAAGTAGTTCAAAGCAGTATTAAACATGAATACAAATAGTAATACCTGAACCATTATATTAATTAACTTATTAATGATGGAAAACTAAATCAAAACTGAAGTACCGAAACTGGAATTGTTCGATTTTCCTTCATTTTGCCTGAATCAAAAAAATATTGAAGCAAAATCAAAGTCATAAGCAGTAGAAAATCAAAAGAAGATACAAGTTGGGCAAAAAACAAAAGGGATCCTAGTTTTTAGGGGTTTAAAGATACGAAATTCGCTAATACGGTTTGATAGCCAACCTGTTCAATTCGTGTCAAGCCTAACTGACTGCTGCTTGGAGTCCATCTTCCTTGTTGCCATGAAGTCGAAATTAAACGAAGAAATTATTCATAAATATATAGGAACTTAATGAAAATTCAAAGCACTCACCTGAAAGAAACTTCAAGATGTAAGCAAATGAGTTTCGATGCATTTGCAAATATTCTCTGCATTGCTTGATAATTTGCACCAACTTTGTTATACGACTGTGCTTATCAGTCTCCTAGACTCCACGTAAGAGGTTACTTGGATCAACTTGCTGAATTTTCTCAATTTTATGAAAAGAGAATTATTCTGTAAATTCTCATTCCTGATTAAGACACATAATTTGTTAAATTCAAGATACCGCAAGGAGTTAACTAAATAGGATGATTAAGAGAAACATAGTGAATGGATTGTGTGTTGATTGAAATGTAAAGAAATGATAGTTTTACCTTCAATTCTAAATTACACTTCAGTTTACTTATTAAAAATATATTAGATTATTGAAAGCATTTAGCATAACTCAGACACTTAATCGATTAAAACTTCACCAACATCAAAATCGAAAAAAGGGAAACGTAACATTTTGTCAAGACAACATCACACTTTCGTAAACACACTCATTTGAAAATGTTATTGAGACTATTTTACAACTAGTTTATAGACAATAGAAAACTAAAAAAATAGAAATGAAATTCTTCTTTCTTAATCACAAACAAATGAAATTGCATCACTGAGAAAATGATATACACAAATTGGAACACCAAAAGAAACAATAAATGAATATTTAGTTTGGAAAAAAACATTTTTATTGAGATGGGATGGAACAAATGTCTTACAATGGAGATCGAGCAAAGTAACGAGCTGCGGAAAATAATCGAGGAGCGGCCGAGTGTGCACGTCCTGTCGTAGGAGCGGCAGGGTGTATGCGGTTTCAAGGAGTGACGAAGCGGCGCGTCATCTAGGAGTAGCGGAGCGGCGATTCTATAGTCGATCTGGGAGCGGCGATTGTATAGTCGATCTGAGATCGGCTATTGTATAGTCAATCTGGGAGCGGCGGAGCGGCGATTGTATAGTCGATCTGGAAGCGGCGGAGCGGCGAATCTATAGCCTGGGAGCGGCAGAGCATTTGTGAGGTGTGTCATCCTGGAGTGTTAGAGCGGTGCATCATCTCGGAGTAGTGGAGCTGTGCATCGTTTAGGAGGGCGGGGCGGCTGACCATTTCTCAGTGATGCAATTTCATTAGGTTTACAATTTTAGATATCATTCTATAAGGGTTAATAGCGGAACGGTCATGGAAAACCATTTTTTAATTTAAAAAATGACTCCACACAACGATTGATTTTTTCACAAAATGCAAATTTGACCCCGTTTCTCTATTCCACAGCGGGTGAGCTTTTACCCGTTATGGATAAAGTTTTACATTTTATAATTATAACCCCATTATCCAAAATAAGTTCTTGTTATTTATGAATTTGACCCCGCGTTAACATATCATAACAGTTCAAAATTAACCCATATTAAATGTCTGTTATAAAATGCATATTTTGCACTAGTGGATTCTTCTTTGCAGTTGTTATCCTGATAGCTCTCACAAGTTTCTCCAGTCGCCGATTCCCATAGCTAGGTAATTAGGTTCATCGCCAGACGATGAAATATTCGAAAGGAGAACTCTGGGGTTAAAGAAGTCAAGCCAACGCACCCATACGTCTGAAGCGTAAGGACTGTCGAATTTCTGCTGAACGAATAAGTGATGAGACGTCTGACCGAATAAGTCACACTTGAAATAAAGTCGTACGTAACTAAACAAGACCATATGGCTGAAGGATTGAGCCATGGTTCTCATTCAGCTCGTTAAGTCGCAAGTAAACAGGCTCTTAGATAGTGTTTGCATTTTAATGGATTGTTTCTCATCTATTCCGATGATATTTTTCTACATCTTCTGCATCACTTAAATTCAAAGTTTAATTCTTTAGTTTTATTTATGTACTTTTTATGTTTATGCTTTTGTTTTATTTCCAATGATGAGTAATTAGATGGGTTAGGGGGGCGGTTGGGAGCTAATTTATGTGATTGAAATGTTGGGTGGTTAGTATTCAATTTTATTGCTTGAAACCTGTTCGTGAAAATGCCTCAATAACTTTAATTAATACGAAGTACAATTTTGAGATATCTTGTATTTAATTAATTGGGGAATATTCCGATGAGAATCGAATATTAATTTTCCCTTTTCACGCACAACTAGGCACAAACATGAGAGTGGTGGGCCTGGGGGGGGGGGGGGGGGGTAATTGCTTTGGATTATTTTCGTTGGTATCAGTAGGCCGTAGGCGGTTTCGGACCATGAGAGTAACCACAGTCGTTTATTGATCAATACTACGGGGGGGAACCGTCACATGTTCTTTCTTGTAATAAAGTTCTAATACTATTTTGTCCGACTTCTGATTACTGCGCGAGTTCCAGACATGCCCCTGATATCCCTTACAACTTTATTTCGTAGTTTAGCTAGTTTTGCTTCAACCTTGTTTATGTTTGCATTACAGTTTAGTCTACTCCTCTTTAGTGATAAAGTTGTCCATTTGATCATTGCACTCACATACACGCCATCCCTGTGGTTCGGCAAACCCTGTCTCACTTACCACTATACATCGTATCCCCCCGCACTCACATTTACCTTTTTTTATTGACTCGAGATTCACATGCAACTATCCATGTCTATATTATAGGTGGGTCCCAGTCACATCAAAATGGCGCCGTGGTCGACTGGTCGGGGATGACGTTAGAGATTGATTGAATTAGCATTTGTGCTTTCTATTTTGGAGTTCGTTTTTTGTTTGTTTGGTTTCTTCTACTTTCACCTTGTGTTTCTTTGTTTTGTATTGTGCTTGAAGTTTCTTATAGGCGTTGATGGCATATCAATACAACGGTTACATAAGTCAATGGCAATGGGGAAGATTCTTAAAATTCGCAATCTTTAACCCCTGTCTTCAAGCCACTCAAGCATCACAACCATACTCTCAACATCCTCAATATGAGGAGTCCTACCACTCTCACCCTTACCATTCACAATACCAAAACTATCGACCCTCTATCTATTACTAGCCACCTTTTCGGAAATCATATCCTTCATACCGTTCAAACCCTCACTGCTCACCCTCTACCCCTCACAACACATCATATCAAGAACCTTCCATGTCCCCCAATTATCAAAATGGACCTCATTACCCCTCTCATGAACACCCTTCACCTCACTTATCCTCATCTTGTAAGGGGGCACTCATTACATGCATACAAGGTCAAAATGATAAATTGGATGAGCGGAAAGCTATTGTTCAATTTAGGTATGCTTGATCAATTGAGATTCACACGCAAGGATATATATTTATGTCATAGATGGATCCCGGTCACATCAATAGTTTATTAGCCCTTCTTGAGTATATTGTAATAGCTTTTCATCGATACAAATCAAATATACATTTATCTTCCCTTCTCCACACATTTCCGCACATCCGAATCGACCAACAACCAAAGGTATCATGTTGCACTCAAGTCTGAGGGAATTAACCCAAAGCAACCCCTAGATAACATGTATTTATATTGAACTCAAAATATGCATGCAAGTTGTTTATATGTTATTATATCTCGCCTTTAACGAAATCAGAGGTAAAATTAGAAGGGTCCTTCAACATAACCATGCAGGTTATCAACATCATCACTAAAAGGTAATCACACACCAATCAGGAACAACCGGTCTCGAACAAAAAACTACTTGCCCGGATCACTCGATAATTAATGGGTTCAAATCAGATCGTAATATCGTATTGATGCATTTAAAGCACTTCAAGAAAAAAAGAATCTCAAAAACTTGAAAGGACTATCGTCCTAGAAACAATCACTTGCACCCCTGAGGATGAGGGATTCACTACGGTCGTCCACAAAAATCAAAACAAGCGGAATGAGACTTTGATGAGGACTATTCAAAAACCAAACCAAGGTCAACAACTTCGGCAATCCTTAACTTTCTTTTATGTAATTTCCCCGCACTTGTTTCCCCTTTCTTTAGTTTTATCACTCTTTTATTGTACTCAAACTCATTTAGCCACCCTTTTCCCAAAAAAGTGATTATATCTCACCTTTCCTGATTACAGATCTAATATATGCCTCATCCGTTTCTGCATCTTCATCTCACCTTTCTTAAATCAATTTCTTCAACAAATAATTAATTATTGGAAATCATGCATTTTAAGGCCTTAATTATTAATCATCTTTAAATCGAGATGGTTGTATAACACTAATTACCTTTCAGCTACTCGAAGGACTCTTCATGGAGTAGTTTATGGTCAACCGTTGTTCTACATGTACCCTATATTAAAGGGAGTAGTACAATAGAAGTTATGGATAAATGTTTGAGGTCTATATGAGAACGCAGTGTCATGATTAAGTTTCGTAACCAATAAGGAATATGCTATAAGAGATTGGATTTATGTCAAACTTCATTACTGCAAACAACACTTTGTAACATATAGGGTCAATCATAAGTTAATTACCAATAAAACGGGGAATGTGGATTATGGGTTGAACTTGAGTGATTGTGCCAAAAACCCATCCCATATTCTACATCTCATAGTAGAAGAAACATCAAGGGCCACTACCTTATCACTTCTATTCCTATAATAAAATTGCAAAAAAGGTGAAACAATGCAACTATGTATCTGCATATACAATAGTACTGCTGAAGACGTAACTTGGGATTGTATGAAAACTCATAAAAATTTCATGAGTTTCCATTATATTCGAGGTAAAATTGCTAGCATATGAAAGGGATTTGATATTACTAACTTCTAGTTAGTTAGGTAGTTGGCACAATTGTATCCTAGTTTAGCAGCTATATATTAATTTATATAAATACACATATTGTAATAAGCTTGAATATATGAAAATCTATCATCTTCTTCCCTACAATTCTTTTGTATGACTCTGAAGCTAATATCTTTTATTCTACTTGTTCAAATTCTATTCTCTTTAGCAAAACTACCGGGCATCAACCGAAGAGTTCCTAGCAGAGGCAAGTTCATGTTTCGAACGGGAAAAAGGTTGTTTAACAAATTTATAAAGAAGGTCAACATTTGTTCTCCTAAGATCAAAGATGTGTTAGTGAAGTGTCCGGTCCAAGTTGTAAAATATAGTTGTTGAGAATAATATTTTTTTCTATTGTGTCCAAATGACATCGTTTTAGTTGGAGTTTAATATACTTTCATTTATGGGAAAATCGCTATTAACCCCCTGAGGTTATGCCATAATTACTAATGCAACCTTACATTTTTGAAAATCAATTACTTAACCCCTGAGTTTTTATTATTCTCACTGTTTGCCCCCTCACGTTAATATTTATTAAATTAAATTCAATATAACTCTTAAACTTAATGAAAGTTGTCTATAAAATTAAATTTTAAAGTAAAATAAAATTTAACATCATAATTATAAGTCATTGTTGTTGATCGTGATTTTTTTTACTTATCAACTCGATCATGTATATACTATCTATATTTTAGGTCTTAGATGGATTGACAATTTACAATTATTTCCACCCAATATCGAACATTTTTTTAGGTTCGTTATTAGTACTAGACCAATCTTTTAGGTCATGGATTGATAAAATTCATTTTTTTCTTGGTATTTCTTCTTTGCTACACACGAAAAATGTCATTGAAATAAATTTAGCCTAATGAATTACAATTTACAAACAAGACTTTTATATTCATGATGAAGAGGTGTCAAGAATTTTGATCACAATATTTCAAACAAGTTTCTTTGATATATCCCATGAAAATTATGCAGCTCGTGAGTCATCTAGCTTAACTACTTTCATTAATATTTATTCCACGAACGAGTAGCTGAGTAAAAAATAAAGATCAAGAACAATGATTTATAATAATGATAAATAAAATTGTATTAAATTTAATTTAACAAATATTAACATGAGGGGGCATATAGTGAGAATGATCAAAGCTAAAAGGGATAACTAATTGATTTTTGAAAATGCAAGGTTCCATTAATAATTATGACCTAACCTCAAGGGGTTAATAGTAATTTTTCCTTCATTTATTTATCTACTGGTATGTTATTCAAAAATAATACTTCCCCCGTCCCGCAAAATTCTTCCCGATTTGACTTAGATTGAAGTTTAAGAAAATGAGAGTAAAGTGTAAATGTATGATTATGGTTGACTAAGAAAAAAATAAATTGATGGCAGTCACACAAAACTTTTTAAAATGAGAATCAAAAAGATTTTTTGGGACGTCCCAAAATGGAAAGTGAGAAAAATTTTAAGGTTCGAAAGAAATATACTTCTTCGGCCCATTTTGAAAAATTTTCCTGGCCCAATTGATGTTTAACCGCTCGTGTGTAAAAACCCAAGTTGCAAAAACCCAGACTGACGCCCCCTAAACCCTCCCTGCTCACACGCCCTTCGGCGACTGCTCCATATTTTGTTCTCAAATGGGTTCCTCACGCTTCGTTTTCGAAGTTCCAAGCGATGAAGAGGTTGCTGACCTGCCGGACGTTCAAAGCGAAGAAGAAGAAGAAGACGACGAAGACGTTGAGGAGAACGAAACTTATTCCCGAGCTAAAAAGAAGAAATCCCAATCGCCCTGGGACTTCTCTGCCTATTGCGGGTCAGTTGACGATGAACATGCCTCCCGGAACACTACGTCTATAGATTACAAAATCTCCAAGGCTGCCCAACAGCGTTCCGCCCCAATTGCTGCATTGGACGAAGACAGTGATAGCGATTCTGAGCCACACCACCAGGTAATTACTATTTTGGATGAACAGATTACAAATGGTTGCATTACAAATGGTTGATTTTTATTTAAATCCTTATTTTAGGAGGACTATATACCAGATGAGGACGACGAAGACGAAGTGGATACTAGTGTGGGAGTTAAAAACCCATTCTTTACGTCAGCTGATGGGGTCTCTTTCCATGCTGAGTCGTTCATTGATCTTAATCTATCTAGGCCATTGATTCGAGCCTGTGAAGCATTGGGTTATACCAAGCCCACCCCAATTCAGGTTTCCATGATTAGTTAAACTAAATTAAGTCATCTCTACAGGCTTCCATCTGAAATTCTGATTACTACATGCAGGCTGCTTGCATTCCATTGGCATTAACTGGCCGTGATATATGTGGAAGCGCTATTACGGGTTCTGGGAAGGTAGATTTCAGGAATATCTTTATTTTGTCAGTGGGCTTGGCTACGAGTTTTTTCTGTTGATTTAGCTAATGATTCTGTCTTTCTACCTTCATACAGACAGCTGCCTTTTCATTACCAACTTTAGAGAGACTCCTGTACCGCCCTAAAAACAGGCCTGCTATTAGAGTACTTATTCTTACCCCAACCCGGGAGTTGGCTGCTCAGTAAGTTTCCATATCATGCCTTTGTAGTTTGTAATACTCTATATTTTTCCCCTTGTATGGCATAGTTCTAGCAAAGTATCATGTTGCAGGAATGCAGGGCCAATGGCGTTTCTACACTGTTCATTTTGTTAGTGCTGTGAATGTTATAATTGCGATTGCATGTTCTCTAGTCTCCTGAAAGATACAGCTTCTTTCTGCTAGGCTTGTATTCATAAAATTCAGATTGGTCTTTTATAAATTACTCGTGCCACTAAGATGGGAAGACAATGAAGTGACACAACTAATGAGAAACTTACTTATTATTAGTGGACGGACTAAAAGGAAAGATTGGATGGAGGGATTGTAACTTATTGTAAGGGGCATTATTGACTTGGGCTAAACACCCGAACTTATATCAATGAAAAGGCTAGATATGCTTAATGGTTTATTACCTTGACTGCTGAGATTTAATAAGACCTTTATATAATGTGGAGCCCTATTTTTTTCAAGGAGTGAAGTTCAAAGTTCAAACAATGAATGACACATTGAAACAAAAGTGGTACACACCCAAAACTCTGTTCTAAAAATCACTAAAAACTAAAAAATATGACTCATAGTTATGATATGATGATGAGACTTAATAGACTGCTGCTAGCTGCCTATGTTACAACCACTTAGGTTCTATGAAGAAATGTTATAGATTCATAGGCTCGTGACTAGAATAGTGTCAAGGGCCGATGAAGTGAAGCTGGAAGCTGGTGCTTTTTGGCAGAAGTTGATGTTGGATGCTTACAAATGTGTTGATAAGTTCTAACTTTTAATTGAATGAGTAGCTGATAAAAGAAATAGAAGATCTTGTTGAGCTTTCCTTAAATTTTATTTCTATGTTTTTAGACCCTTAAAAAACTCACAAAACAGCAAACCTAGTGCAAGTAATTTCCCACCTACACGTGGACTGTAATTCAAACCAAATCAAACTCTTGCAAGACATAATAAAGAAAGTCAACTGGATACCGAGAACATGATATCTTATGACATGATTTCATGTGTCTTAATTAAAGGTGGCATTCAAATCCTCCATCTTAGAAGATCATGTCTCATAGTAATCATGTGGTCATGGTAGTCAAAATCGCAATCTTGCATGTATGATCATACAAATATACGATCTGCACTCCTTCGTGCAACCTCGGGTTTATCCAGAATCGTAAAAGTACCTGAATCGATGAGATGGCTGTGCAAAATTGTAAACTCGTTTGTGTATCGCGATTTAATAGCCACAAGATGTCGGAAAACTCAAAATACTGTAGGATTAGGAATTGACGGTAAAAGTAAGATGAAAGGTCAAAAAAAGATTGAATCACTAGCAAACTCATGTTTATGCATTGACCTCTTCATCGCCATCTTGAGTCAATTCAATAGCTCCTAGTTGTCGGAACTCTTCATTCAAAAAACATGGGGATTAGGAATAGTACACAAAGAAGTAGAATCAGAATTAGTTTTTCAAAAGTTGGTCCCGCCAAAAGTAGATCCAAACACTCCTAAGACATATCGCAAGATCCAGACAAAAATAAAAATAATGTCCTATACGAAATCAAACATTTACAAAATCAAATAAGTTCATTAAAAGCACAAATGAGTGAATGACGTGCTTGTGTTGAAGAGTAGGAGCAAATAGTTACTAGTGACCGTCTTTTTCTCTCCTTTCCCCAACAAATTCATCTATCTTCTCTGACGTCCACAAAAATTTCCCAGCGTCGATGTATCCTGAATTATAGATTTAATGATGATGTTTTGTCAAATTCCAACTATTGAAGGCTTTCAATTCGCCTCTCTTCCACTTTCTGTGCATGGCAGTCATGCACATATATTGTCTCAAATATAAACAATATATTATTAATCATTTTTTTGGTAACTAAATCTCGTTTAATCATTCTATAGTTTTATTGGTAATATCCAATATAATTGCCACTTGCTAACCACTGTTTCATAAAGTTACATATTATACCATGTTCAAGCATAAAAAGTATTAACAATTTTCCTCCTCCTTTCTGGGTACAAAATCACCATGCCGTGTTTCAATTGTTTTCAGAGTCCATAGTATGGTAAAAAAGCTTGCACAATTTATGACTGATATCAGATGCTGTTTGATTCTTGGTGGGCTTTCAGAAAAGGTACAGTAAGAGGTTATGTCATTTTCATTCACTTAACTAGTAAACTGGGATTGCAACCCAAATTTACTTGCAAGTTACAACCGTTTGATGTGTCAACTCATCTTTCAAGGACCAAGTTTCTGCTTTGCGATCATTGCCGGATATTGTTGTTGCCACTCCAGGGCGCATGATAGATCATCTTCGCAATTCTATGTCCATTCATCTGGATGATCTTGCTGTTCTAATTCTTGATGAAGCAGACCGTCTTCTGGAACTTGGCTTCAGTGAAGAAATTGGCGAACTGGTATATCTGATAATTTCTGTTTTCTACTCTGCAGATATCTACAAACTGAAAATGATATTAATGGTCTTCAGACACTATTTTGCTTCCTGTAAATATGGTGTTATTAATGAAAACATATTCTACTTCGTACTAAAGCATTTGACACTCATAATATTCGTTTCTAATGATGATTGATTTCATGGCAGAAAATCCTCTCTATTTTTTTGAAAGAGATTAATATTCTCCTCGCCTCCTGAAGATCACACAGTAATGCAATGGTACCCATAAGGGTACCATAGAATTTGCCTAAAACAAAAACAAGATGCCAATAAACTTCTGGTCGATTGTAACATCCTAAAAGATATACTCCTGTCCCATTTTTTTTTTAATCCGGTAGGCAAACCAGTGTTGTCAATCCCAGATAGCGGAGCGGAGTGGCCTGCCCCAATAACGCTATAGCGGTATAGCGGATAGCGGGATGACCGCTATTTAGGCTACTTTCAAATATAATACATAAGTAATTACTAGAAGCATATATAATACATTACATACACATTTCAAGCTCAAAAAGTATGATATATGCCAATGAAGCTTTCAAAGCTCAAACATCTTAAGTCTTAACATTCACAAATCCTAAATTACTTAGTAATACTCTTTTAAATCTTTAGTTTCATGACCAAAACATAAGATGCTATCATGCTATTAATGATTAAAACATCTTGAATAAAAAACAAGGTTCTAGTTTGGCAGTAGGATGAGAGGCAGCTGATGTTAGGGGTCTTTTTCCCTTTCTGATATTCACAATTTCATTGAGTTCTTCCATTTCATCTTCATCTTCTTGCAACTCCATGTATGCTTCTTTTTCCCCTTTTTTCTTTTCATATGCATCTTTCAGTAAAAGTTTAACATCAGCTGGAGTTTTCCTGCAAGCTCCTACATCTCCTCTTATTCCCATTATGTGTCTTTTGGCTCTGGTAGTTCCTCCAGTTGTAGTTTTGCCACAAAAATCACATGTAACTGTCTTCTTGTCATTTAAATCTTTCAAACTGTTCCACTCCCAAGCCTGGTCAAGGAAAAAAACGCAGGTCATCGAAGGAAGAAATAGCGCCGCTATTGCGTCCGCCTTTAATCAAATCGCGTGCCTGCTATTGCGGCCGCCTTAAGCGCTTCACCCAAACGCTCCGCACCAGGCCATCAGGTAGCGCCAGACCCCTACGCCGCTCCGCACCACCGTTATAGCGCGCTGAAAGCGCCGCTATTCACTTCACTGAGGCAAACCACCAAAATCGGTGGGGTAAATGCCGGGAAACATTTACCAAGTTTTATTAAAAAAGTAAAAATTACAAAATGAGAGAGGGACTAAGCCATAACCTCCCCAGAGAAGGCATATCTTCTCGAAATACAGCAATTGAGAAAACAACAATAATGAAAAATTGGGGGCAAAAACCGGCCCAATAACAAACAGCAAATGACAAGGATAAATTACAATAGAAAAGACGGAATACCTCCCTTATCTAAATACATTAAAGATCTGATAAAATGCGGAAGATTGTTGGGGGAAGTAAAGTTTCTAAAAACAGATAAAGGAGATATGTCTGAGCCGAATGTTGAAAGACACACACAATCGTCGAGTTGCCTCAACCGTACGCTGAAGGTAAATCAGAGGAGAATATCTCTGCGTTAAAATATTCAACACCATCTCTGAGTCAGATTCTAGCTGGAAGTCGGAATATCCCATCCTAGAGCACCAATCTAAAGCCAAGTATGCTGCCCGAACCTTCATTGGAGAGAAGAAGGCCGCCACCATCTTCCCTGTTTCTGCCCCATTTTGGTTGTCTTACTTTCTTTTTTGGTTTGTCCCAAAATGAATGTCTTATTTCCTTTTTTTTGGCAAGAATTATGCGGTCCATATCATTTCGCTTTATTCTACTCAAATCTCAACCACAACTTTTACTCTTCAACCACTTCGTTAATAATCGTGCCAAACTAAAAAGCATCTAATATGGGACGGAGGTAGTAACATATTAACGTTTCTCGAAGATCGTACTATATTTACCTCTGTTAAAAAATGTGACATATTATTGTATTTTTTATTCTATGTACATCCGTTGCTGTATAGATTAGAATTAGAGCTGATAGATAGCTTTAATTAGTAGATAAGAACGCAGATAGATAGATCCTATTTTTTAGGATCTGAAACAGAATAGTTGTTATCTATACTCTGTATAAATACTTCAGCCGCATGGCTCAATATAATTCAAGGAAGATTAATTCCTCAAACTTACATGGTATCAGAGCCTCGGTTTAAAGAAAACAATGGTAGAAACCAGTGATTCTGATTCCTCACACACTACCAACCCTAACTCCCAAATTAGCTCCATGACAAATTACCAGTCCCCTATTCATTCATCTATGATAATCACTAGTCATAGATTGAATGGAACAAACTACCTGGAATGGTCTCAATCTGTCAGGCTCGTAATTGATGGGAGGGGGAAACTGGGCTACCTCACAGGAGAAATCAAACCTAAATTACCTGGAGAGGAAGGATACAACACATGGAGGTCAGAGAATTCACTCATAACAGCTTGGCTTCTCAGCTCCATGGAGACCCTAATTGCCAGACCTCATATGTTTATGAAAACTGCAAAAGAGGTATGGGACTCTATTAAGGAAACATATTCAGATCTGGAGAACTCTTCTCAAATTTTTGAACTCAAAACCAAGTTGTGGCAGTCTAAACAAGGAAATAGGGATATCATTTCATACTACAATGAAATGGTATCTTTGTGGCAAGTATTAGACCAATGTTATGATAATGAAGAATGGGAAAGTGCTAAGGATTTAGCAAGACATAAGAAAAGAGAAGAGAATGATAGGGTCTATATGTTTCTAGCTGGAATTAATAGGGACCTAGATGAAGTAAAAGGCAGAATACTTGGAAAAAAACCTCTAGCTTCAATCAGAGAGGTTTTTTCTGAGATCAGGTTGGAAGATAGCAGAAGGAGGGTCATGAACAACACTCCAGTACCTAATGAGGAACCTGGGGACTCATCAGCTTTAGTGGTCAGAGGTGATGACAGAAAAAAACCTTGGTGTGATCACTGCAAGAAATTGTGGCACACCAGGGAAACATGCTGGAAAATTCATGGAAAGCCACCAGGAGCTGGAAAGAAGAAATTTGAAAGGGCTCTACAAACTACTGTGACTGAGACTCAACAAGAGTCAGAGGTTGACTCTAAACAGCTGCCTTTCACAAAGGAACAGATAGACTACCTTCTTCAGTTTCTACCTACCCAGAAAATCTCCAATCAAGAAAACCCTTCTTGTTCTTTTGCCCAAAATGGTAAAATTACATCATACTTTTGTTCTAAAAAACCAAAAAGTACCTGGGTCATTGACTCAGGTGCAACAGACCATATGACCTTCATTCCAAATTTTTTTTCTTCATATCAACCTTGTGCAGGAGATAAGAAAGTTAGAGTTGCAGATGGCTCTTTTTCAGCCATAGCAGGGATGGGAAATATTAAAGTTTCTTCATCCATTAACCTTTCTAAAGTCTTACATGTTCCAAAACTTTCCTGCAATCTTATCTCTATTAGCAAAATAACCAAAGATCTTCAGTGTTGTGTAAGATTTTATCCTTCTTATTGCCTTTTTCAGGATCTGGCATCGGGGAGGATGATTGGCAGTGCTAGAGAGGAGAATGGACTATATGTCTTTGATGAAGGAACTGAATTGCATAAACAAGATCCAGAAAAAACTTGTCTGCAAACTATTTCCTTTCCTTGTAATAACGAAGTGTATTTAATGCACTATAGGTTAGGTCATCCCAGTTTTTATTATTTAAAAAAATTGTTTCCTAAATTATTTCATAATAAGGATCCTTCATCATTTCATTGTGATATGTGTGCACTTGCCAAACATCATAAGAGTTCTTATATCCCTCATAGTTACAAACCAACTAGTCCTTTCACCCTTGTGCACAGTGATATATGGGGTGCATCTAGGGTTTCAACCTTGAAAGGAAAAAGATGGTTTGTAACTATTATTGATGATCACACACGAGTAACATGGGTTTTCTTAATTAAAGAAAAATCTGAGGTTGAAGATGTGTTCAAAAAATTTTACTCAATGGTCCAAACTCAGTTCAATACCAATATCAAAATGGTAAGAAGTGATAATGGTCTTGAGTATTTTTCTAAAAATTTAAACAATTTTTTTGCTGAAAAGGGGATTATTCATCAAAGTTCCTGCATAAATACACCTGCTCAGAATGGAATAGCTGAGAGGAAAAATAGACATTTGCTTGAAGTTACTCGTGCAATTATGTTCTCTACTGGGGTTCCAAAATATTTATGGGGAGAGGCTGTTTTGCATGCTACCTATTTAATCAATAGGATGCCTTCAAAAACTCTAGGATTTAAAACTCCTATTGATACACTTCAAAACTGTTTTCCTCAAACTAGACTTATTAACTCTCTTCCCATAAAGATTTTTGGCTGCACAGTTTTTGTTACAAATCCTGATAGAACTGCAAGCAAATTTGATCCTAGAGGCAAAAAATGTATTTTCTTAGGACTGTCTTCAACACAGAAAGGCTATAAATGTTTATCACAATGAACACTAATTTTGTTGAAAATCAACCTTTTTTTAATAATACTCATCTTCAGGGGGAGAATTCTAGTGAAGATGGTAATACTGTTCAACATATTCATGAAAATCTTGAGTTTCTTGACATTAATCTAGATGCACATCATAACAGAATTTTAGATGCACTAGAAAATAGTCAAGAATCAGAAGAAAATGAAACAAATATTCCTGAAACAAGGGAAGGAGATGAGCAGCAGACAAGTAAATTCTGGGGCAAAGTTTATGAAAGGAGAGTTCCAAATCAAAGAATAGAGAACATCTCTGACCCTGCAACTGCTCATGAATCTGACTCAGTGTCAGAAAGTGACAAAGGTAATAACTCTAGTGATCTAAATCTACCAATTGCCCTCAGAAAAGAGAGAAGGTCATGTGTTAAATACCCCATCTCAAACTATGTGTCTAATTCTCAATTATCAACATCATTTGCAGCCTTTACCTCTAGTCTTTCCTCTATTTCTATTCCCTTAACTATCCATGAAGCTCTGTCTAAACCTGAGTGGAAGAAGGCTGTTTTGGAGGAAATTGATGCTCTTGAAAAGAATCAGACATGGCAGGTTGTAGAATTACCCAAGAACAAACCAACAGTGGGATGCAAATGGGTATTTACTCCCAAATTCAAGGCAGATGGAACACTTGAAAGATATAAGGCCAGATTAGTAGCCAAAGGATATACACAGACCTATGGAATAGATTATACTGAAACTTTTGCTCCAGTTGCAAAGTTAAATACTATAAGAATTCTTCTATCCTTGGCTGCTAACCTAGACTGGCCACTTCAACAGTTAGATGTAAAGAATGCCTTCTTAAATGGGAAACTTGAAGAGGAAGTATACATGAGCCCTCCTCCTGGGTTTGAGGGTCAGTATGGCTCAAAGGTGTGCAAGTTGGAAAAGGCCTTGTATGGACTTAAACAGTCCCCAAGGGCTTGGTTTGACAGGTTTACTCAATTTATAAAGAGACAGGGATTCAAACAAGCTCAAGCAGATCATACTCTCTTTATGAAGTTTTCAAGTAAGGGGGAGATTGCAATATTAATTGTTTATGTTGATGATATCATTCTTACAGGAAACTTCTATAAAGAGATAGAAGACTTGAAGAAAAAGATGGGCCAGGAATTTGAGATTAAAGACTTGGGAGAATTGAAGTACTTTCTTGGCATGGAGATAGCCAGATCAAAGAAGGGGATTGTAGTGTCCCAGAGGAAGTATGTACTAGATCTTCTTCATGAAACTGGTATGAGTGCTTGCAGACCAATAGATACTCCGATTGATCCTAATCAAAAGTTAGGAGATGTCAAAGAAGGAGTTCCAGTTAATGTTCAACAATACCAAAGATTAGTGGGAAGATTGATCTATCTGGCACACACGAGGCCAGATATTGCCTTTGCAGTTAGTATGGTGAGTCAATTTATGCACAATCCATTCCAGGAACATCTTGATGCTACCTACAGAATCTTAAGATATTTGAAAAGCTGTCCAGGGAAAGGATTATTTTTTAGAAAGGGCAACAATAGAAGTGTTGAAGCTTTTACAGATGCAGACTATGCTGGCTCAGTTACTGACAGAAGGTCAACATCTGGGTATTGTACTTATGTTTGGGGGAATCTGGTGACCTGGAGGAGTAAGAAGCAGAATGTAGTTGCTAGAAGTAGTGCAGAATCTGAATTTAGATCTATGGCTAATGGAATCTGTGAACTACTTTGGATCAAAAGGGTAATTTCAGAATTGAATATGGAGATGGAACTACCTATGAAGTTATACTGTGATAATAAGGCAGCTATCAATATTGCTCACAATCCTGTGCTACATGATCGTACTAAGCATATTGAGGTAGACAGACACTTCATCAAAGAGAAGATTGAAGCTGGGATTGTGTGTACTCCATTCATATCAACCAAGGAACAAACTGCTGACATTCTAACAAAGGGACTGTTCAAACCAGCATTTGAACTACTTATAAGCAAGTTGGGAATGTATGATATATACTTACCAACTTGAGGGGGAGTGTTAAAAAATGTGACATATTATTGTATTTTTTATTCTATGTACATCCGTTGCTGTATAGATTAGAATTAGAGCTGATAGATAGCTTTAATTAGTAGATAAGAACGCAGATAGATAGATCTTATTTTTTAGGATCTGAAACAGAATAGTTGTTATCTATACTCTGTATAAATACTTCAGCCGCATGGCTCAATATAATTCAAGGAAGATTAATTCCTCAAACTTACAACCTCAAATAGCAGATAGTTAAAAAATGTGAAGTTTCAGATGAGCTCTATTATTTGTTTTTCCTAGTAAGGTAGTGTCAAGCTTCATAAGATCATTAGTTATTTGTTTCATCATAATTTGTTTTAAATATATGATTGATCATATGCAGGTTAGACTCTGCCCTAAGCGTAGGCAGACGATGTTATTTTCTGCTACCATGACGGAAAAAATTAATGAGCTTATGAAGCTTTCTTTGAATAACCCTGTGCGCCTATCTGCTGATCCATCTGCAAAACGACCTTCAACATTGACAGAAGAGCAAGTATCTGAAACTTCTAACACTAATTTTTTTATTTAAATATAGAAGAAAGTTGAGTCACTGCCTACTGTTGTCTTTAATAATCATTATGCATTAGCACATGTCTGGTAAAATTTCTAACAACGTACTAATGCATACGAGCAGGGTGGTTAGGATACGGCGAATGCGGGAAGCAAACCAGGAAGCTGTGCTTCTTGCCTTGTGCTCCAAAACATTCACATCTAAAGTGATTATTTTCAGGTTTCCTGTTAAGAACTTAAAGAAGCTTTTGTTGTAGTATATGTGTATTGGGGGGGGGGGGATTCACCGGGTACCACTCCATGTATGAGTACTATTTTTATGACTTAGTATTAAATGCTCACAGGCTTTGATTTGAGTATAAAATTTAGGCCAAAACGATCACTTAAGTATTCTGAAATCAAATGTATTCTGAAATCAAATTTTCAGAGTTCTGCACTCAAGTATTACTCCCTCCATCCCATTTATATTGTCCCGTTTTACCTTTTCGGGATGTCCCACTTAAATTGTCCCATACCATATTTGGCAAAGTTTGTGTGGCTCTAAATCATTCTTACTTTATTCTTACTTTATCAATTAATATCAACCATACAAACCCACTTTTCTTAATAACCGTGCCACCCTCTTCCGTCCCAATATAAATGGGACGGAGGTAGTATTTGACATCATTTTAGGTTTAGTGCTTCTTTCTATGTCCAACTGTTTTCCTGGCTGAATTATGCTGTTTGGTTTCATACTTCACAATTTATTTTCTACTGCAGTGGAACAAAACAGGCTGCCCATAGGTTAAAGATTTTATTTGGTTTAGCTGGTTTCAAAGCTGCTGAGCTACATGGGGACCGTACTCAAGTTCAGCGCCTTGATGTATGCACATGCAAGAACATATTTTTTCAACTTCATGCTTATCATTTCACCAAAGTATTCCATATGAGTTTTTCATAATTTTATTTATTTATGCTTTTAGGCATTGGAGCTTTTCAGGAAACATAAGGTGGATTATTTGATAACAACAAAGCTTGCGTCTCGTGTAAGATTTTGTTCATATCCATCAACCATCTAATCCTTTCTCTTTACATGGCGTTTTTCTGTTTGATCTGTGTCCAACATTTTTGTTCTCTGATTCATGGAAGATAAACCAGTATGTGAATGGTAGATATTTTCAACTCATTGTGTCGATCATCCATTTTCTTTGTTTCATTTGTTTTTTTTTACATTTCAGGGACTTGACATTATTGGTGTTCGAACTGTTATCAATTATGCATGTCCGGATACTTTCACGAGGTAATAAAATAATTTTCTTGCATCATCATGCATCAAATGGATTTTCGATATATCTTATGCTTACATATCTATTTTCCTTACTAATATTATTTACTCAGTTGATCAGTTCATGGCTTTTAAATTATTGTATTTATGTATGATCTTTAATAATTTTCCAAGAATTCTTTCCTCAAGGACTATTCATAAAGTCATTTTGGCTTATTAATGCACAGATTCTTCCAGAATTGTTTTTCCGCATGGACTATTTTTTCATCTTTCTCTCCCCCCCCCCCACACACACCTAAGAGTATTATATTCTCTATTTCTGAAGGCCATAATTATTGATTTTATTGATCTAATCTCTTTTTTAATGATTTAATCTCTACTAAATAGTGCACATGCACTTCTACGTCATTAGTAAAACCAGATTATCTTAGAATGTTTGACATAAGATCCTAGCCACACCCACCTTGCCACTCACAGTCACCGTTTGTTCCTTTAAATTTCTTTTGTTAAACTAGTTACATACATCAAGTGGGGCGTACAGCTAGAGCTGGTAAAGAAGGCTATGCTGTTACATTTGTCACTGATAAACATCGCTCACTTCTGAGAACCATTGTGAGTACTGCATTGCCCTTCTATTAGAGTTGCAAATCATGTATTGATGGCCATTTGGTTCAATAACTGCCAGAGAGCTTGAACCCCAACTCAATAGTTGTTATTAGAAACATTTGCAATAAGCACCTATAAACTTACTATTGCAATAATGGACAGGCTAAACGTGCTGGTTCTTGCATGAAGAATCGAGTTGTTTCTGAGAAATCAATAATTAAATGGGCTAAAATAATAGAGCAAATGGAAGAGCAAGTTGCAGAAATACTTCAGGAAGAGAGGTTCAATTGTTTTATTTAATCCCGCAACCAATGATAGTGCATGTAGGGTTTCAAGTTTGATTGGTTATTTGGATATTGCAGGGAAGAAATGGCTATGAGGAAAGCAGAAATGGAAGCAACAAAGGTTTGGCTATATGATAATCCTTAGGTTGATACCAAGAATGATGATGATGAGAATGACAATGAGGGCTTCATTGACCTTTGAGTTTATTTGCTTGGAATCTTTGAAAATAAAAGACTGAGCATTTGTTGCTGCTAGTTTTGTTGTGTTGTTGACGGCTCGACTTAACATTAGTCATTTTCATGTGTTTTTTTATCATTCAATTATACTCCCTCCATCCCAAAACAAACTTCACAGTTTGACTTTCACAATCTTTGGCCATTGCTTAATTTATAGTAATTTAGTATTAGTATATCACAAGTATATATCATGAGTATTTCAAGAATTTAGTATCACAAGTATATATCATGAGTAATTTAGGAGAATAACATGATACTCATATTTTGGATTACATATTGTTTTTACTCCTATTTAGGGTAATTTCTTTAGAGAAGAACAGGTGAATAAAGTAGGAAAGAGAAGATGAAAATTGAAAAAACAGGAAGGAAGATGTGTAAGAACAAGGTAAAAGTTTTGAAATATGAAAACGGGTCAAAATAATGAAACTGTTCCCAAGAAGGAATATATGCCAACTATTGGTGAATGTAAGTATTTTATTTAGGACTTGTATATTTGTGGTTACCACCTTACGTAAATGGACTGTGCTTTTTATAAGTATGGTTTGGTTCACCTTAGCAATCATACATGTTTGATGTTTTTATTGTAGTAGGAAATAACCAGCTTCTGATGGATATTTGATATAAGTTTCATAAAACAACAAAAGAAAAGATCTGCAGTGTAACATTGAGCATTATTTGTCTACTTCATGAATTTCCAGGCAGAAAATATGATTGCACATAAGAATGAGATTTTTTCTCGCCCTAAAAGAACATGGTTTATGACAGAGAAGGAGAAGAGGCAAGTGGCCAAGGCAGCTAAGGTGATTATACTTTCCCTTTTACTTAAATACATCCATCTTAAAAAGCTCCTCTTTGACCAATGTTGAATTATTTAAATTTGGTAAGGTACAATTGCCACATCTCATAATAAATTCAAAAACTTATTTGTTCACTTATTGAGGTTCATATGCAAATTTTTATACGGAGTATTAGTTTTCTTGTTTTGTTGACAAGTTGCATGAAAATGTCTTTTTCGGGGGCCAGAGTACCTTGTAATGATTTCATGTATGTTTTTACCTTTAAAAAACATATTTAACAGTGGACATATGAGGCCAAAACCTGTTACAGTAATATACTAATGTAAATATACACATTTTAAATATACGTGGATTTTTTTCAACCAGAACTCTATGGAGAATGAGAAGGATTGTGCAAACAAGGTAGTAAGTGCTGAACAAGCAGAAGATCTCAGGATGAAGGAAAAGAGAAAAAGAGAACATGAGGTGTGCTCTTTTTGTCTGGCATTTATGTTGATTTATTGATGGTGTTCATCAACTATATGTGAGTCCTGTTAATGATAATAATTATTAATATGCATGATAGAAACATCTGCCTAGAAAGAAGAGGAGGAAGTTGGAAGCGGCTCGAGAACAATTAGAAGATGAGAATTCTTCAGACGATGTATGCATGCACCTCTTTTTATAAGTTTCAATTTTGTTGATGAGTTTATGACAATTTCATTATGTGCATGTGGTTTGTACATCTCAATCTTGTAGAGAGCATGTCTATAATGAACTATCTCAACTCATTGACACCTCATGATATTTTCCATGCAAGTTGAGAAAAACAGTGTCGGCTGTTATGGAGTTCGATTCCGCCAGACTATATTCTATTTCATTCATTCTCCATTTAAAACCGTCTACTCTGGGAACCCATAATCTGACGATTCTTTCATATGATTTTTTTCGTGAATTCGACATCCGACCATCCGTCCTTGAATTGTGTCACAGGATGGGTGTTTGGTGTTAAATGTTGCCTCTGATTTGTTTGCATTAATTGACACTAATAGGTTTTAAGATCAGTTAACAGGCGTTCAGCAATAGTATTACGGCTAATGTCAATGGCATGCATTTTGTCTAGCTTGTACCAATTTGTTCCGGTTACATCTGGGTGATAAAGTATTAGTTTAGAGATTGCATTAGCCTTTCCTTTGTTCGTAAGATGTTGGAGTGCATCAATATAAAGCAGTGAGATAATAGTAATGTGGATTTCTGTTGCAGAGAAATGACAAAACAAAGAAAGGTAAGAAGGGTGAAATAAAGCTCATTGATATTGCGTATCGTCGGGCAAAGGCAGTGAAGGCTGCAAAGAAGGCAGCTGATGCTGGAAAGGTCATAAGAAAGGCAGGGAAAAACAGAAAACGAACTGCCCAAGTAACTCAATCAAGGACTGAGGAGATGCGAGAACTTTTCAAAGGTGATATGAGTGAGGATAAAAAGAATAAACCCCGTTCTGCTGCTGGAAAAAAGAAATCCTCATTCAAAAGCAAGTCAAGGTATGACACAACTCGCACTCCGTCCCATGATGTGTTTATATTTTAGTATGGTAGTGAAGTTTTTTCACCAGGCAGATTTTTATCATCCCAATATATTTCCATGTTGTCTCCTTGCACTCCACCCCTAAGAGTAACTAGGACCAATTAGGTGTTGTTGGATTTATTTAAAGATGAAGAATCAATAAAAAATTGAAGAATTACTTGTAAGAAAGTAGACAGAACTTTCTGGAATGATACAAGAAAAGTGAGGAAAACATTTTGGGGCAGAGGGAATTGGTATTGATTTCTTGTCATCTTTTTGTTATATGTTTTTGTATTTTTATAATGAGATCAATAATTGGAATCTGCCACCAATACTAAATGCTTAGGGCAATAGTATTACTTTACCATTACTTGGTCAGTAGACTGGGCTTGGCTTTCAATTGCTGTGCTTTTCACCTTTTCTTACTGCTTACTATCCAGATTGTTTATGGAAACCTAACTGTTTATTTGTTAAAATTGTACTATCTGCAGGTATAAGCGAAGGTAACAGCTCGTTGGGTAGAAATGATATTTTAATTTGACGGTAGAAAGGCTTATTTGACACCGTGAGGCAAAGTTGTTCAAAAGTGGACACTTGAAGAAACTATTTGGAATTCATCCATTAACACACACACACACGTGTCCCTCTGTGTGTGTGTGTGTGTGTGTCTGTTGTACCATCAGGTCCTTCAGATACAGTTTTCCATTCTAAATAGTTTTCCATTAAGATTTAGTTCCTAAAATGTATCTCATTACACAACTTTTATTTGCTACCTTATTGAGTTATCGGTTTATGAAATATATGCACTTTTTGTAAATGTGTCCTTGTATTCCTCATAATCATGCAGATTTTTGGTTGACATTCAACACTTTTTTTTATGTTTCCAGCTCTTTTTCATCTTTTCGTGAATCATAATCCATGGGCAAGGAAAGTTAGTCCTAATGCTATTGAAAAGTATATGGAGTGTTTATTACAGTCACATGTTATCAGTTTTTGTCGTCGTTGGGTACTTGGGTACTAATTACTAAAGACAACTTTAGTTAGATATGAATCTATGATTCGCCATTTTGGCCACAGGTCCACAACAATTACTATGGACAGAAATGAGCCTGAATAAGAAGAAAACATGAACCCAAATTGTTTTGAGAGGAAATGGCCAATCTGTTTAAAAGACATAATGATTGTAATCGATAGTAACAGCTCACAATTTGGCAGGAGGAAAAAAATGTTTAACAGAAATAACTTTTACTCCGCATTATTCAATGCCCTATAACCCCTATTTAAGTATGAAAGTTACAACTTTTATAACTTCCTCCAACAGCTGTATGCATGTATCAGTATACGAAGGCTGCTGTCCTATCTTCTTCATTAATCATCTATGGCTATAACGATCAGAAAACTGATTGCCTCTGTCAAATAAATGATTAATATACTCTTACAATCGATCCAAAAAGCCACCAAAAAAGTTCTATTTCAATGGCGATTGAAAAAGTTACAAGGGTAGGGCTCCCACCCACCCTCAGGCTCTCTCCGTTTCTCACCAACAGTCAAACTTGTTGATGGTTGTGAGATGGGCTGAAGAAGAGGGTCCAAATATTGCCGGTTCAATTCTCTGGCATCAGGAGGTGGTGGTGGTGAAATCATCAAGCCACTGTCGTTCAGATCAAAACCACTTTGTGGTGTCATTATCGGTTGCCCATACGGTTGCAGTTGAGGGAAAACAGGAGTCATATACGAAGTGGGTCCCACCATGCGAGGTGTAACTGGGACTTTTCTAAAATCAACCATGCAGGGAACAGGTCCCACCGATCCATAAGCATGTCCAGGTGCTGTTATACGGTTGTAATTATTTTTATAACCTGTGGCCGGGCGAGGGTATGCAAACAGGGATTCCATCCCCTCAGCACTATTATGAACAGGGCCCAAGGGCATTATTGGAAGTCCTGGTACAAGAGACTCTTTTTTGTTCAAGTCAACTTTCATTCCCATGATGGACACGGCATGTAGAGAAGGGTTGGTGAAATTGGACAAGTGATTTGAGGAATAATCATGAAGAAACCCCCGATTGTCGTTTAGGTCAATGTTAAGAAATGAGGATGAGGAAGATGGACGAGATTGACTTTGGTGGGGACTGTTTGGATATTTAGATAGCAGTCGTCTCTCCATCCCCATCCAATCAGTTGGATGAGCTTCTTCGGTTACACAGTTAAGATCAACATCAACCCCCCTTGGAGGCATTTTGGAAACACTCGCTGCTTCATCCACAGAAGAAGACTCCTCCCCAGCAGCAGCCATGTTATTATCTTCTTCATCTCTGGTGTTCAAATCCAGACATCTCTTAGCTTCTCCTCCAACAGCAGCATCTTCATCACACATATTTAGATCAATATCAAGACGGCAGTTGCTATGTTGCTGCTCCGCTGTATCTTTTTCTGTGAACACTTCTTGATTTAAATCAAAATCACACGAACCCTTCACACCAATAGTTACCAGAGAAGAATCCACCAAGTCTTGTGTTTTATCGACTGCTGAAATATTTACATGCCCCCCACCAACAGCCCGGGAAGCATCATTATCGCAAATAGGAGGACATATTATTAGCTTTTGTGCCTCCTCCCCCTTGTTTGAGGGGGAATCGGTTGTAGTAGTAGTACTAGTTTCACAGTGTTTTTCACTCTCAGAATCTGATGTTGAGGGGGAAGCATCATTATCGCAAATAGGAGGACATATTATTAGCTTTTGTGCCTCCTCCCCCTTGTTTGAGGGGGAATCGGTTGTAGTAGTAGTACTAGTTTCACAGTGTTTTTCACTCTCAGAATCTGATGTTGGGATGCTATTGGTGGGCTCCTCATGGTGAACTGTGGCTGTCTTTTTCACAGAGCTGTGCTCAAACTCTCTCCCCACTTCCATGGCAACTTGCAGAGCTACCTCTAGTGGATCCATGATGCTGCAGCAGCCCAAATCATGATCATTAGATTTTTTGATACCAATCATATCAGCAGCATCTTTATTCCCCATGTAAAATTGTCCAAATGGAAGATCACCATCACTTTCATCACCACTATGATCTTCCTCATCAGACTCCTCCCTTCCAAAATTGCTTCTTTTTGAACTTTCATTAGCTTCAATCACCAAAGGCGTTGTGCTTCTGCAATGATTTCCATATTCACTTTCTTTACCCATTGCATCCTTTGTTTCATCATCTGATGAGAAAACTGTGTCATCTAATGTCTCTGAACTGCCTGTTTTCTGTTTACCCTTCAAACAATCATTAGAATTGTTTTTACCCTGTTCATTCAGAGGGCCATGTTCTGGATGCATCAACTTAGTGCTTTCTTCCTCATTACGAAGATCGCCATTTTGCATTGTCGGTGAAGGAGAGTTCACATAAGTGGATGGCCCATTTTGCATTATTTTATACTCTAAAGATTTATCAGATGCTTCTTCGGATCTCAAAGAAGGAAGAAGATTGTCTCTATCATGTTCATTGCACCCTTCGTCTGAATGGCGAACAACCCCACATGAAGATTCTGACAAACCCTTTTCTTCTAGATTTACAAGTTCAACATCCATGGAAACAGAAACTGTACCTTGCTTCCATTTATCAATGAGAGCTTTTGCCATCTCTTGCACCTTTGAACTCTTGTGACCAAGGAGCTTCTCAACAGATATTCTGATTCCAGAAGAAGCTGATTCCCCGTTGCACACATGCACCAACTTCTCTACTGCCCGAAGTGAATCAGTGATCGACTCTTCTATTGTGAAACTAATATTATTATTATTATCATCATCATCATCATCAATTGAGTCATTAGAAAACTTCTGAGCGTCCTTCAGCCAACTGTCAATAAAATTCAGACCATCTAAGTGAATAAAAAGTTGAAGACAATCTTCATTATTAGTTGCAGCTATGGTGCATGCAACAGCAGACCACTGTTTAGTGGCATCAGCTATACTCCGATTGGCATCACCATCTTTTTCCTTTTGTATAATAGCAATGAGCTCCTTGACCCGAATAGGAGTCTCAAGCCCATTATTAATTTCGGCCAACGCAAATAAGTCCTCAAGTGTCTTCATAATATAGAATATTTATGACCTCATATGCTTAGCCTGCAGAATAAAACCAAGAATTAACGCACTGCAATACTGAAGCCAAAATATAACTATCAAAAGTGAATAATTTTGAGTATGCAAATGAAAATAACAAAAGATGCCCAACCCCAGGAAAAAAAGGAAGAAAAAGAAAGCTTGACTCTTACTTCTACCAGAAAGTTGAAGTGCTGTTTAATACGGAGTAGTTCTTAGTGCACAAGTGTTCGTGTACGACTTACGCAGGTCAGTAATGATCAACTCAAAGTGTGATGGCCTTTATGTTCTATATTTAATGGTTAAGGCAGCCAAATGCTTCCAAAGGATTTCAAATATAAATGTGATTTCTTCCTCATTTTGTATTAGTTTTAAATCAATCAAAACCTCATTTAGTAGGGAAAAATAACTTGAAGCTAGTTGGATACAGAGAGGTGCGTGTTATTCACTACTAGTTCCATTTATGTCACAAGCAATTACACCAATAAATTTGAACCCCAAACAGTAGGTACATTACACATTTATTTGACATTAGAGTACCACTATAACTGTGTAAGTATGCATTCTAATGGTAAAATATATATGGCATAAATTGTTGGAAATGCATGCACCAAATGGTCCAGAGTCTGACTTACTAATGATGTTAACATCGAACGATTAAAAACACAACACCCAATATGGGTGTTATTGAGTCATATCAATCTAGTGGCGAATTGCAATATCATGTTTTAATATATCAACATTTCAATTCTTGAAGAGGATGGTGGTTCCCCGTACAAAATTAAGGCTTTTTAAACTTGTCCTGGAATTTATATTTTGGTACAAAGTCTAATAGTTGCAAGTGTTGTCTCCATACTTCATATGTATCCGTGAGAACAGCCTTTGGAGAAACTCTTACTGTATAGTCAAGAGCAGGATTCAACACAAATAAGTACTTATGTTCTTACACCTTCCCCACCCCTCAACAAAAGTATTATACATTGAATGGGCATTAAGCAGCAGAGGTTTTACAAATTTAACCATATAAAGATTAATAGTAATGTTAAAAACTTCTACTTGCATATGGTTGACTCGCACATGGTGATTGCATTCTTCTCACTAGCTAAGAAAGTAATGGGGAGGTCTAAAATGAATAATAGCCTTTCTTCAACCATAACTTCATTAGAGAATAAAAAAGTACGAACTCTGAAGAGATCCATATTTCCATATCCAGCAGAGGGAAAAAAAATCATTTGCAAAAGGAAAATCTGTAGAGCAACGTCACCTTCTTGTTCAGCACAAAGTACTACTGGTACAAAAAAACAATCGAGCGATTAAAAACTTAAAATAGGTTTGTACGAAATAAGCCATATCACAATTACCCAATCGGCAGATAGACCCAAACCTGAGGAAAATGAAGAAGAAAAATCATTTTTTAAGAAAGTAAATCATTGAAAGAGGACAGTAGGATACATAATTAATAACTGGGTGGACGAATGGGGTAAATATTTAAACCATGACTCCATCTTGAAAATAACTGCACCAATTAAAATACCAAAAAAAAGGAGAGAGCGAACTTATTAGTTTGTGATTTAAAAAAGAAAATGAAAACAACTCGAAAGAAACAAAATTCATTCATTTCATCGTAACAGCAGGGAGCAAGTGACACCTCAAGAGAGTGCAATATTACTATCAAAGCCTAAAACATCAGATAATCATTCGATGAACTTAAATCTCGAAATGATTTCGAGACATAAAAGTTCAGAAGTAATAATAGAACAGAGGTTTACCTCTTCCGAGAAATGGGAGTAAACCCTAACTGGAGCTCCAATTCGATACCAGAAACCCTGTGCAACCCCCGTATCTGAGATTCTACGGAAGTCAACAGCTGCCGCTGGTGTTCTTCAATATTATCATTCGCTGTTTTCTGAAATCACGGTTTAATTTGGAAACCCCTGTGCGTTCTGCTTTCTTTTTCCCTGTTTTCCAATTTCAACTGTTCTTCAATTTTATGTCGAGTTTGGGTTTCTTCCAAAGTAGCTGGTCTGCTTTTGAGTTTTGCCAGCCATTATTGGGCGGGGCACGTGCCACACGAGTTTGACTTGTCTAAATCGTTTTCCAAAAAAAAGATAGACACCCTACGTTGACGCCCCCACACGGACCGGACATGAGGTAAGTTGTACTATAATCACAATCTGACAGATAGAGAGTGAGGCTCCGTCCCCGATACTTGTAGAGACCTTATGCATTTTTCAGCATAATAATGCCTTATCGCAGTTGCCGGGATTCGAACCTGAAACCGAACCTTTATGGCACTCTCTCAGTGCCACTTGAGCTACACCCACCTGTTCTAAATTGTTTTCCAATGTTCCAAGAGGTGGGTTGAATTCTTCCATGAAGGGTCCCTCACGTCTCGACATTTGAGGTGTAACTTGTTTTCTAATTTTATACGGAGTATTTCGGGTGTCTATAAACTTCTAAAGTTCAACTCATCAGTTTTAATAAAATTTACTCCGTGCATGACAGTTCTGAATATGTCTTTTGATGTGAGTTTTAAGAAAGTAAACAATTTGTGGTTCCGGTTCATTCTCTCTTCTCTACACAAACCTCAATCACACAGTTTTTACTTTATTATTTCTCGTGTCGGTCAAACTCGACAAAGTTATTACGGACGGAGGAAGTAAGTGATTGTTTTGCAACTATAACTTTTAAAAAGAATAGAAAGTAAATGATTTTTTTTCATAACTATCATGAAAAAGTTTTTGTTTAAAATATATTTTATTAATAATATAAAGAAAAAATTATATGTAAAGTTAAATTATTCATTCTTTAGCAAAATAACTTAACCTCATTTATTTTGACTATTAAAATATCTCAGTGCAAAAATGTGAGCGGTGCATACATGGCATGGGATATCTCCAATAAAAATTAATAAGTAGAATGTCAAGTACAATGTGTAGATGTTGGCATTGTTGAAAAAAATTTAACAAAAAACACTTAAGACCATGGAAAGAAGGAGATAAAAATGTCACGAATTTAATTTTTTTGTGTGTATCTCTCTCATGTCGCGTGTGCACCGTGCACAATTGTAGTATTGGAGATGTCCTTACACAATTTGGTGTGCGAGTTCAAAAATTTAATGTTTGATAACAATATGTCTGAGAAGACTGATTAATAGAACATAGAAGCCACCAAACGGCCATTCATCTTAAGCATTCATGATTAAATTTTTTAGGGAAAAAGGGCAAATAAGCCCCCGAACCTATCGAAAAAGTGCAAATAAGTCCTTTTATAGGAAGCTTTGTCCGGTCGTCGCCATTTGAGGCGGTTTCCAGTGGAATATTTTGATGAAATTTTTTTAGCATCTTCTTCATTAAGTCTAGTTTATCCATACCAAATTTCAGCTAAAAGTTCAACTAGAAAGGCAGTCAAATAAACGTATGAAGATAACTGAGCAGTTAAACAGCGCAGTATAATTCAGAAAATCATTTGGCTGCCTTTCCGGTTAAATTTTTAGCTAAAATTTGGTATGGGTAAACTAGACTTAGTGAAGAAGATGCTAAAAAAAATTCATAAAAAAACGCTACCTGGAACCGCCCCAAATGGAGACGACCGGACAGAGCTTCCTATAAAAGGGCTTATTTGCACTTTTTCGGTTAGTTCGAGGGCTTGTTTGCACCTTTTCCCAATTTTTTAATTCTGTTTGGAATCGTGTAGTCCTTGTTCTGTTGGTTTTCTTTTAATCATGAAGAAAATAGCGGAAGAATACGGTAAGATGTCAATTGAGGAGGAAGAAAATAATGGCTTGGTGTTTGAGTCAGGAGCTCTCAATGTCAATAATAGGGAGGAGGAGAATCCACGTTTCTCTGCTATTGTTAGAGTCATTACGGATAAACCTGTCTGTTCTGTCTCTTTCAAGAAAACAATGGCCATCATATGACGCCCGAGCAAAGGGGTGAGTAATGAGCAGATAGGAGATATGCGTTTTATGCTTCAATTTTTTCATGAGAGTGATATCTCATGAGTTCTGCAGGATGGCACCTGGTCTTTTGATCAGAATCTAGTTGTTATAAGCAGGGTGGAAGAGAGGGACAGACCACTGGAGGTGGAGCTAAACCATGCAGAATTCTGGGTACAAATTCACAATCTACCCCTCATTTTTATGACCGAGACAGTGGCGATTGGAATTGGCCGATACTTGGAGAGGCTGGTCAAGATTGATGAAAGAACTCTCTGAAAGGAAAAAGTAAGGACTTTGTTCGAATCCGTGTGTCAATTGATATCAGAAATGCTCTGAAGAGAAGAACTCAGTTAAGGGAGGAAGGAGATAGCTGGTTTTGGGCATATTTTAGATACGAGAGGCTTCCAAATCTATGTTTCATATGTGAGGTTCTGGGAGACACTGATATATTGTCCTTCGAACAATAACGCAGGACCTTGGGTGGGGGACAAACCGTATGGACCCTGGATGAGGGCGGATATGCATCGAGGGGGAACCCACCCAGGAAATAAATGACTTATACCGAATTTAGGGCATGAGGGGAAGAGAACAATGGCAACAGAGGTAAGACAAAGTCAGCTGGTGGGATGCCAGGAGAAGGGCATGTACTGACGTTGGATGCTATTTGGTACGGGGCTTGATTTCACGAGGGAAAGGGAAGTGGGGATGGTGGAGGAACCGCAATAGGATAGGAGTTTAGAGGAGGGTGAATCCAGGAAGAAAAGAGTAGTGGACTTGGAGAATTTGGTAGAAGTTCAAGTCAATATGGAGGTCGATGGACCTGGGTCAAAAAGTGAGGCGGTGGCAGTGCTATAGAATCAGCACCGCCTGGAATAACATTATTTGATGCAAGTGGGAGTCTTCTTTTGGAGGTGGCTGGAAAAACATCTTCTCCATTCCCGATGGATGGTCCAGTCAGAATGATGTCTTTGGAGGTGACAGATAAAACATATTCTCCCTTGTTGGTGGATGGTGAAACCAGAGAGTCTATCGATTATGTTCCTTTTCAGTTTTCGAATGCTTGTTTTTTTATATTTACTAGTATTTTTACCCGTGTCGTGCACGGGATAAAATGTAGAAGTGTATGTGTTGCTCCATGATACCCATTGATACCCAATGAGAGTGAATGACTAAATAAAGACGTTGCATCACAGCTCGATCTTAATTTGGTAGTTCACCATCTCATCAAAGGATCGGACTAAGCACTGACATCATCTTTTCTATCTTCATAGATTCATAGGCTCACAATGAACTTTTCATTATCGTAAAAGGTTTCATTAATGAGGATATTTTGTACATCTTTAATTAATGTTGTCATTTTTGTATTTTATTTTCTCAAATTATTTTCATTTTTGTTATTTATAATACTTGGTAAATGACAATCGGAAGTCCGTGACTTTCCCCGTTTATTTTGGTGATTTACCTTCTGGATAAAAGTTTTGAGGTCTTTAGATTTTAATAGTGGCAACGACAACGATAGTAGATTGCATGACATCAATTGGTGAGTCTCTAGGCAATAACAACGAAGATAATCTTATTTTGATTAGAGTTATTGAGGCTATTATGATATTTTTTTACAAAGGCTATTATGATCTTAAAAGACAAAATAAGTGCTACTCCGTATTAAATAAAAGAAGATTGCAAACTTTAATTGGGCAATGTTTATTTTTATCACATATCTATTGGTCAAATGTTCATTAAAAATGCCAAATAACACATTCAAAAAACAAATAAATAACATATAACATATCTCGTATTGCCCGTAGTAGATTAGTAGCAACACGCCAACGACCATAAATGTATACTATTATTATGTGTGATCCGAAGAGAACAATCACCATGCAATAGCCAATAATTTTACTGATTAATATTAATATATATTATTACTAGGTAATGCTAATACTTTTGTAAAAACTTAAAAAATGTTGTACGAATGAGTAGTTCATACGGAGCTTTGTTCTAAAAATCGTTCTAGGCGTCCGACTAGTCCCCGCCTAGGCGCTAGGCGGTGGCCGGGCGCCCTGATTTTCATCTAGGCGCTTCGACTAATTGG
Organism: Cuscuta epithymum; assembly: GCA_945859915.1. NCBI lineage: Eukaryota > Viridiplantae > Streptophyta > Magnoliopsida > Solanales > Convolvulaceae > Cuscuta > Cuscuta epithymum. Next base: position 5,158,200 of record CAMAPF010001001.1, on the reverse strand, counting down.
TTTGTCATCTAGGTGAATTAGTCGGTCGCCTAGAGCGCCTAATCGGCCGCCTAGGCCGTCTAGATTCGCCGAACATTACTTTTGTTTTTAATTTTGATTTTCTAAGCGATATACGTACTTTAACTTTAGCAATGGATGCAAAGAAATGAAGTTCTAAATTAAGATAAAAGTACATATGTTTGCACATATACCTAAATTTTACAATTATTTATATTTATAACATAATGAAGTTCTAAATTAAGTGATTATTACATTTATGATTAAATGTGATAACTCTATCATTTATAATTGTTAATGTATAGGTACATATGTATTTTGTAAACACAAAAGACAATATTACTTATCATATTTATGCAAAAATATAGACAAAAATGCAATTTATATGTCTCCGACTAGGCGCCCGCCTAACCGCTAGGTGCTGGGCTGGCGCCCGACTAGCGCCTTTTAGAACATTAATATGGAGTATATATTAGTAATATTAGTAAGGGCTAACCTTTCAAATACAGACGGTAGAGTAAATTTTGATACAATCCCGAATTACATTTCTGTCATTTGGCAAATAACCTTTTGATTTAATGAGTTTGGCAATTTATATTAAAAAATCATATGTGTAACCTTCTTTAAAATATAGCCGAGAGACTTGAGCCTGATCCGAGATAGCACAGGCAGGTTGGTGGTCAATTGTGTGAGGATGCATCTGGGTTTTCACTACTTTATTTTTATTGTCATTTTTTATTTTGAAAAGACTATCATTGTTGCTTTTTGTTTCTTTTATTTCAATCGGACTCTTGCATTATGTTCATATGTTGGGGTGATAAGGGGTCTATTCTTACCACGTTATGCTCATTTAGATCCACTATATGATCAACGAGTCATATTGCTTTTTCCGGGTGATTGACTCTAAAGATGTTTTTACTTGGACTGTAATTTGCTGGTCTGGTCTGATCTGGTCTGGTCTGAACTGGTCTGGTAAGGTCTGGTTTCTTTGTATTTTTATAACTATCCAAGTCTGGTCTGGTCTGGTCTGAATTGGTCTGGTCTGGACTGGTCTGGTCTGGGACAAATTACAGTCCAAGTAAAAACATCCTAAGTCTGGTTCGAGGATCAGTGGTTGGAAGAAGTCCTTTTATCTTCTTGTTCCCTTACAGAATGCTTTGATATCAATTTAAGCCGCCTTGTTCCAAAAAAATATAGACGTTTTTATTTGAATCAATTCTAGTTCCTTAAGGGTCGTTTACTTCTGATTTAATAGACTTAATGAGTCATTAAGTCACTTTTACTTACAACTTAATTGAAAACACAACTTATTCATTTAGTAAAAAACTAACTTAATCATTAAATTGTGAAAAAGAACTTCTTCCAATTAAGACGTCCATTAAGACGCCTATTCAGTCAAGTTTTTTATACCTAATATGCAATAAATATTTGCTAATAAATGACATTATTCATAGTCAATATAACTTAATAATATTATTAAATTGATTAATTACTCTATTCAGATGGTTTATTCAACACACAAAATAAACAACTTCATATACAAACATCACTTGATCCAGACAGACGTCTTAATACAGACAAAATTAAAAGAAAAAACAATAAATAATGTCTTAAACACTTAAACAGACCATAATAAATTTTGACAATTGTAAAACACACATACACTAAATATCTATAAAATCAAATCAGACTTAAACCAGATCAAACTATAAAATTTCAATTCAATTAATACATCTTATACATCAAACTCAAATGGGACCATTATAAAATGTTAATGGCTATATATTCTTGACAATCCGTGTAGATGTTTCCTCTGTTCCAAATTAAATTGCAATTCACTATTTTTAAGATTGATTGTCGATAAAATATAATCATCCATGCGGATGGTTAAATCAATTTTAATAATTACAACTTACATATTCAAAAACTAGATGGTTCTAAAGTCGTAAAGCCAAATTAAAATATAATAAAATTTTGATATGCTAAATAAGTAAAAAAAAAAAAGTGAAATATTGTTGATAAAAATTTTGAAGTAGTAAACTAACACTATTCATATATGCTGTGATCATCACAAAAAATTTGAAATTTGCCAATGTAAATTGAAATCGCTTTATGTAATTCCAGAATATGGTTTTAGTAAAAAACAAGCACAAAAATTAAGCAATTAAAACCAACGAGCAGTCTGACTAAATTTGAACTTATGTTTAACTCAAAACATTTGATGAACTATTGACTAACGTTTTATTTATTTTATGCGCATAGATTCAACATATTATGATGGAATCAAAAGAACCAGAAAAATGAACGCAGGGGTTTTTGTTGATTTGGAACATGGAAGTTTAGGTTTGATCATGTAACAATTATAAATATTACAGGTGTTCACTTATTCACCGCAACACTTTAAAATTGTTATTACATGGGCTCATTTATTGTATGCTCGAATATTATACCTTTCAAAATTTTGAGTAAGATACATTCATTTTCGTTAGCATTTCCTATATTCACCAAAGAATAAACCCTTTTTTTCCTAAGTATGAGCCTATGTAGTTCCTCTTGACAGAAGAAACATACAATTTCAAGCAAATATTCGTATCGAAAAATTCCAAAAGGAATTGAAATTGATTCACAAAAGTGATTAAGTGATGTTGCAGACTTGTAGACTTGTAGTACGTAAACCACCTGATCATCAAGATGCAGTTCTCCATTGTAACTCAACCTGAAGCTTTCCATTCTTGGAGTCAATAAGGTGGTATCTCTCATTAGTTCTCTTGTTGGTAACTACATCCATCAGGGGTATGTCCACATATCCCAGAGATTCCTAAATAAACAAATAATAACAATAATTAATTAATACTCCGTATTAATTAATTATAAACACCAGCGATACCGCCATTTGGAGTGAAAATGTAACACCATTAATTAAAAGATAAAAGCAAAGTGTGGTGAAGTTTGACGAGAAAGAACTCTACCAACAAGCTGATTTTTCAAGTACTTCATAATTTTAAAAGGGGTGCTTTAGAGGTAGTAAAAAGAATAATAAATAACTACATAAATACCTTTGGATATCTCAGACCCATTCTTGATGAAGTACTAACAACTTCAATATGCATCCTGTCATTTGTAGGCGGCTTGTCCAGCATGAACTGGAATTCCTCATCCCATCTCGGGTCTCTATTTTTCTTTATAACCTGAACTCCAAAATAGCAGGGTTTGATCAATCACTAGTTAAACTAAAGCACTCAAAATGTAAAAAATAAAATAAAATAACATTGTCAAATAATAGTAACTAGATTATAATGCACATGATTAGATTATGGTTGCTCAATTCGATCAAAAAACGCACGACTCAGACCTCACTAAGAGATTGAATCTAATCTAGTGCCTGATAAACCCATATACTCCGTATATCTTTTAATAACTGATGTGGCACTGTTAATAAAAAATTGTTACCTTGGTTCTTTTCTCTTCTCCTTTGAAAATCATACGGACGGACGGATTAGTGTGGTGCTTCCCCTCAAGGTCTTGAGCTTCATGGACAATGGCTACAAGCAAGCCACCACCATCTGGTGTTCCCTCAGGGGCTGCCTGTACCTCTTTCGACGAATCTTCAACGCTGCTTGACATTTGCTCATCTGAAAACGGTTTGTACATCACTTCAAGAACTATCTGCCCTCTTGATTTCTCATTTTGAGGGTCATCTGGATTAAGGGTTTTCAGAAGATCAAGCGTCACAAGTTTTGGTTCGTCTGGTGTAAGATCTTTCAAAAGAACATTATTTATGCCCATCTTGTCATGTGTACCAACCTGTTAATTGCCAAATGTGTCTCAAATATACTACAAGAATGAAGTCTGTGTCACTGTGCTTATTTTCTTGGCTTACAAGAATTACATTGCTCTAGTAGTCCATTCAAAAAGGCCCATAAGTAGTGCCCCATTGCTCATGTAGTCCACCCCAAAAAGGTCCATAAATAGGATTCCAAACCTTATTGGTTTACATGTTTTATATTTGTCCAATTTGGGATGTTAAAACTCCTGGAGGAGGGTTCGCCGTTGCATTTAAGAAGCCCTTTTATGTTTTTATTTCTTTAAAAAGGCCAAAAGTAGTATTCTTAAGTTGGTGCTCCGGCTTGACATTGAGAACTTTAAAGGTAGAGCTCATCCAGGAGGAGGGTGCTTCAATTTACTTTTCACTTTTCTATACTCCGCATTAATTTATCCAAATAAAATACTATAAATTACTTTTTTATCAAACACTCCAACATCTTATTTTAAAATCACTATTATTTTAAAACATCACCTGCTTTTAGCATTCAGCACTTTTCACAAGCACAAATACTCTGGTTGCAAGATAAAGAATTAGATCACAATACCTGCTCCCAGTCATAGACAGATACGTCTAAAGATTGAGATTGTGGATCCTTAACAACAAGACTGAATTCCTCATTCCACTCTGGGTTCAAATTTTTGTGCTTAACAGTTGTTTTCTTTGATGGAAGTTTGTCGTTAGTGAGTTTAAGTTTGACATACGGGTCTGAAGCCCCCAAAAGGTCTTTCTTCTTAAGCTTCATTGCCCTCACAACCTTCACGTTAAGAATTCCAACTGGCCTCTGCATCGCTCTTTCAAAATGGAAAGAGGAAGAGGATCAATTCACCTACTCAAGTGAATAATAGAGATAATTATGGTTTACCAAAGAAGTATGAACTTACTGTGCAGGATCCATTATTTGAACCTCGAGTGTTTTTGGCCACATGTACATGTTACCAACTTGTTCTTTTACCAATTCCTGGAGTAAAAGATCCTTTGAGCAGAATGTATGGCATTTTGATAGTTTTTTTTATATAATGTTACGATTTAATGTTTTTGAACATAACGAACGTCTACTAATCCTGTATAAATGATAAAAGTTATATAGAAATAAAAATATACATAAACGTACCTGCACAAATGTATATAGGCCTGGAATGGACATAGCATCAGCTCCTAGCAATTTTAGTCCAAAGTCAATGTGAGGCTGCAAGTAGAATCTGGCAAATAAATTGCTTGTAACTTCGTAATGGTAAATGAGTTATGCAATGGGGATTTCTATCAGACATCACAAATCTGTTGCAGGATTTTTCTAGTAATAAACTCATACAAGAGTATAAGATTGCCGATAGTATTAAAATCTCACTATCATCCTACGGTAAACTATTAGGATGAATAGCTATAGACATCATTTGTCGGTTTACGTAATAATTATATTGATGAGGCAGTTCATAAAAGGACTTAAAGGAGGTGGATGTGTGCCAACACACTCAACCTACAAACTATAATAAGTAGCTTGTTATATTTATTATTGAGGTAAGAGTGAGATTGGTACTTGAAGTTGCATAAAAAGGGTCAAATAAGTCTTTATATAGGAGGTTATGTCCGGTCATCGCCATTTGGGGCGGTTCCCGGTGGAATTTTTTGACGAAATTTTTCTAGCATCTTATTCATTAAGTCTAGTTTACTGATACTGAATTTCAGCTAAAAATTCAACCGGGAAGGCATTCAAATGAATTCTTGAAGATAACTGTGCAGTTTAAAGCGCAGTTATCTTCAAGAATTCATTTGAATGTCTTCCCGATTGAAGTTTTAGCTGAATTTTGGTATGAGTAACATAGACTTAATGAATAAAATGCCCAAAAAAATTCATCAAAAAATTTCACCGGAAACCACCCCAAATGGCGACGGCCGGACAATAAGGACTTATTTGACACCTTTTATGCAACTTTGAGTACCAATCTGACTCTTACCTCATTTATTATTATTTAGCTGATTTAAAATGATTGTTACGTCACTCACCTTCTCCATGAGTGATACAAGAATTTTTGCAAAACATGGAAAGCTTGGAACCAGTGGCTTCAGTGTAATGCGTGGCAAAGCAAATACTTGCAGGTCAAGCACCTGAAATTTCACAAAATTATCAAATATATTTGTATACACAAGTAAAATGCAAGAAATTCCTAATGGACTACCACGTCGGTTACAGTCCTTGTAAAATTACCACTTTGTCCTTGTGCTACACAAGCAGTAACATGTTATGCCATTACTTTGTACATAATCTAGCAAGTAGAAATCTTTCTATCTTTAACACACATATAGGCATCATGAATGAACAAAACATCAAATAAAGTCAATAGTGGCTCAATGAGATCAATTGGATTTGTTAGTTTTGGAAGAAAGGAAAAGATAATGACATTTATATTCACAAGTTCCCTTTTAAGTGGGCCAGTACCTGAGTAGTGACTTTCAACCCAAATGCTTTGACCGCCACAAGGATGTTGGGATTACCAGCCCACTTCAAGGCTACTTCCATTATCAGTTCCTTTTCATCAGTGGAAAAAACCTTCATTCCTGCACACCCAAACATGTACAATATATCAGTATGGCGACAGGTTGAATTGAAAACTGTATTTCTCTGGTATGCATCTGTCTTTTGATACACTCTAAATAGATTTTGAACTTTCCTTTATGAGAACAAACAGTAGGCAGAGAAAAAGTGTATGATATAACTTAGTTAAAAGAGAGTAAGAGGCCTGATGAATGTATAATCAAATATGACGGCAAAGAAGAATTTATAAGTGACCACAAAAGAATTAAAAACTGAGATGATTTTGGGTTGTTTTATGCTGGCCGACCCCAAACTCTCTTGAGAATAAGGCTTGGATGTTGTTGTTGTTATAATTGACTCAATGATGACTGATGAGTTAAGGCGGTGTTTGGCAAGTTGCAATCATGTAAGTATGTAACCAAGGTAACATTTTTAAAGTTGCTATGAATTAAGACAATGTTAGTTTATATTCCTTTATTTTTAAGTGGGACAAGTGAGCTTACCATGCAATCTCTCAAGATTTATTTAGCAGAACAGACACATTTACAAGCAAACAATTTGTCACCGTGCTTAAAGCAAGTGCAGCTAGTATATCAAGTGCTTGTTTTAGAGAAGAAGAAGCTTGACCTTGAAAAGTAGGTGGCAGGCTTCCCAGTGTAAGTTCTTGGAATTCAACTGAATCAATTTTGAATTTAGGAATTTGCTCAGCTATTATAGGATCTGCTATTTGCTTTATTGTCTTGCAAATTGCCTGAGGATTGTTTTACCCATCAACACTTCAACTATTGACGAAAATACATCTTTCGTAGGGTGGGGTTGGAAGGGTGGGGGGAGAGTTCACAGATAAACATACCTTGTCCAAATATGGCCACATGGTTTCAATAAATCTGTTAAGCCAATCAAGCTGCATATGTTTGCAGTTTACATAAACAAATTATTAAAATATCGCGGCACAAGAAGCGAATCTGAGCAAAGATATTTCATCAATAATAGAACTTGCATGTTATTTGTCATACACGGTCAAAATCCGGATTTTTCACCCAATGTGGTATTTCTGGGAGAAGCTTTTGAAGACTATCAGAATCTTGTTCTCCCAAAGGTCGTATATCAGGGTCCTGAAAATAGTTAAAACTCATTTCAAATAGCTTTTTACATAATAATAAAACACCATTATAAGACTAGCTTCTAGACTACCATCTGATGCATATAACTAGCTCATGTTTGGTAGAGAGTTAATTAGCATGGGGTTCAATGATATTTGCAGAACTACATATTTCATCCTCCATCAACATCAAAGTATCTGAACTCTGAAGAGTTTACACCTTTACAACAATAGCCTAAAGATTATTAACATTCATAGCATTCCAAAAGAAGCTTTAGTGATTTTCCTTGTCCATAACTTAAGAACTAGGTGAATTATAAAATACAAGAGTGGACATTTCGGTTTAATATTAAACCTTGGAGATAATTCATGGTTTTGTCGGGTTACTTAGCGGGGTCAGAGTGTAGTCAAACCACAATAGAAGATCGAATCAATTAAGCTAGTCATTCCAATCAGAGCCTTGTATACTCTTATGTGTCTCTAAATATTCATATGTAATATAAAAAGCAGGCATGCATAAAGGGAGGAATGACTAACCAGCAGCATAATAAAATGCATAAAATTTACCTTGACATTGGTGGGTTGGACGTAAATGAACAGAAAATATCCGATCAAGAGACCTATAGTGATCCCAAATCCAAAGCCAAAAACCCCCAATATAGTGCTTATGAAACCCATCTCGGACCTTCTCCCAAATCTCCACAACAATTCTGTGTATAACACATAGAACAAGACGAGCATTACTACTTTTAAGGGATCGGCATTCTGGGCATGAAAATTCACGAAGCGTGAAGAGAAAAAAAAAACAGAAGATTTGGCAAAGGAAGATACCAGCAGATTTAATTAAGATATACGACTTATTACATTGCCGATTGATGGAGTTTAATGCATTGCAGAAAATGGCCGTTCGGAATCCTGTAACGGCTTTTGAAAGAAGCGTTCGAAGTGGCAGAGAGAATTCACAAAATCACACACCTCGTCGGCCGTCGTTATTAACGGTTCATTCTGCCCTTTTCAGCGCGAATATTACAAGGGGCTCCACGACGGGAAAGGGAAAAAAAGTCAGATACCGCATTTGTTTAATTTTTTTGACAAAAGAAAACTTTAACAGTAGGCAAGTAGTTGCTTTTTGTTTACTAGATCCCCTTTTTACTACTCCAAGAGTTCTCCCTATTCCCTAAGGTGATTACTAAATGAAAAATAAAATGTTTTGAAAAATGCGTGCTGTATACAAATTGTGTATATTTTTTTGTACACTCGTTTGTCCCTCGTAAACAAGTTGTCTCTCTTCTGAGTTATCTGTGGACAAACAACCTGTCTACGGGGAACAGACAAATGTACGAAAAAAGTATACACATTTTGTGTATACCTAGCACATCTCAAATGTTTTTGTGTACTCCATTTACACAGACACACATGTTGTCCGTCTTTACAAATATAAAATATGTAAATATGTATCAAAAATATACTAGCTTATAAATGTTAAATTATTTATTGATACAAAAGCTAAATGCTTGGTGCAAATGACTTCATACAAAATGTTTATTGTTTGTGTCAAATATGTAAGTCACATTATCTGAAATATAAATTGCGCGTGTCAAATATGTAAGTCACATGATCTAAATATAAATTGTGTGTGTCGAATATGCATATCACGTTATACAAAGTGTAAATTGCATGTCAAATATGTAAGTCAAGTTATATGAAATGTAAATTGCATGTGTTAAATATGTAAATAACCTTATACAAAAGAATAATGTAGAACTTGAAGAAAAGTTGCAAGCTTTCAAATAAGAATGTTTGAGAATTCCAAAATATAACTATCAAACTTGAAAATATTGTCATGTTTAAAATCTGGTACTGCCAAAATATGACACTAATTACTCTTATTTAGAGAATAAAAATATGCTAGTTCTATTTTGAAATATACAACATTTGTAATTCTATTTGAGATAATTTTTCATTTTGTTTTATGTAATAGAACTTTAATTTATTAATCTAAAGAGAAGAAAAAAACCTAAATTGTGTAGCAATAAAGTTATTCGAATAGACTGAGTTTCTCCAAATTGATGGAATTTTAAGTGAAACCGCTAAATTGGGAAGAGAATTATATTTGAAATATATTTTACAAATACAATAAAAAAATATACTACCTCCGTCCCCCTAAGTTTGGGACAAGAGAAGGTGGCACGGTTATTAATAAAAGTGGGTTTATGTGGTTGATATTGAATTGATAAAATAAGAATAAAGTAGGAATGATTTAGAACCACACAAACTTTACCAAATAAGGTATGAGACAATCTTAGTAAGACGGACTGAAATGGTAAAATGGGACAATCATAGCGGGACGGAGGGAGTACTTCATAAGAAATTATGACCTATGATATTTTTACTTGGATTGAAACTTGCTAGTTTGGACTGAACTGATCTTGTAAATGTCTGCCTTTTATAACTGTGGAAGTATGGTCAGATCGGATTGATCTGTTTAAATCTGGTTTGATCTATTCAAATTTAATCTAAATCTCGTTTGAGATTGAGAACATCAAGATATTAGCCTAGGTTAGGTAAAAAATGGTCAACAAAACCTGATAAGCCGGATATAATAAAATTACCAAACAGGCGCGCATCAATCCATCGTCAATTATACTCCGTAGAGCGTATGCCAATTAATACGGAGTTGTTACATTTGTTATTATAGCTTACAATAAACTGCAGGCGGCATCAGGCATGCTGATTTGTTTCGTTTTTAATGACATTTTTTTCGTTATGACTTATGACTAGTTTGGGATTACACTATAGAAGAATATAATAGAAACATTTAGATTGTTTATTACTAGACATTTTCTAACTGTTAGAATCCAAGTTCACGTAAAAGCCGTAAAACACTGCAAATGCTATCAGAAAAAGTTAATTTGCTCAAATCCTAAGTTGCTAACCATCCTAACCATTTTAGAAATGCTATTTTGTCAAAGGGGCCTAAAACACGTACTTAGCAGCAGCATCAAACCCCAATAAATAAATAAATATACACCTCAACCAGTGGCAAAAAAAATCTTTGCTGTCAGTATAGCATTCATTACAGGACTAACGTTTTCATACACGACTCAAAAAGGAATAGTGAATGGCAACGCATATATTCCCACATCCTGCAAAAACTGGGCACAAGGGGCTCTCAAAGCCGTTGCACTGCACAACTCATAGGAGCTCTTCATAGGCTTCATCTTCTTCGCACATCTCATCTCACTCTCATCACACTTTCCCTTGAATAACCAATCTTCATCATCACTGCAATCAAGAGTGTCGCTCAATCCAGACGGAATCAATTTCTCTATTAAATCCCTGTACTGCATTTCTTCTCTTTGCATAGGCGTCTCTGTCACTTGTTTGGATTTTGGAGCAGATGGTGAAATCTTGTCAATGGTATCTCGCGGGACACAAACAGTAGATGACAATTCACATTTGGGTTGTACAGGTAAATCAATTCGACCCGAAGTTGAACAAATCTCTTCAGCTTGAGCTAGAGAAGTAGAATCATGGTTGTTTTGCTTCTGTAAAGGAAGCCGGATCTTGAACACATTTCCTGCATACAAAAAGATAAAGAGCAGTTAGCACAATTATATAGAATGGAGTATTGTTTTTCAAGTAGCTCGTCGTATTTCTTATTGTCTGAGTTACAAAAACAAACCATGGGTACGGGTCACATTTGGTGGGCAAGAACTCTTTTTCCTTTTATTGCTGTTCTGAGTGCTGTCAGAAGAATTGTTTGGGCAGTCTGAACAAACAGCATGACCAAATTCCTCAGTGAGGTTGCTCCTTTCTAATTGCTCAGAATCAGGGGATCTCTTTTTTTCAATACACCCACCACCTTTGGACTGGGATGTTTCAATCTTGGGTCTTTTGTCCGACTGAGCAGGTTCACTAGACTTTTGTTTCGACTTCTCTTTCCTTTCTTTCCTTTCCTTCCTCTTCTCTCTCTTTTCCCTCTTCTTCTCATCTTTACTGTCTGCTCTGGCTTTCTTCTCCCTCTCCTTTTGGAGCTTTGGGGAACCAGGACAATAAATTTAGAATTGCGAGCAAGAGGATCAAATCCATCATGACAAGTCATATGTACGGTTCAAAGAATTATAATAATGTTTCAAACCCCAAGACTCCTATCAATTCAAAACCAGGCAACAAATTCATAGAGACACAGGTTGATAAGATGAAAATTTTATGAGGCCAGAGGAAGGGATGTGGTATATACACTCTGAGAGAGTAAATAAAAGCTTTGTGCCTATACACAAACTCTAAGAGAAAAAAGACAGTTGGGTTGCATGACGTTTGGCCTGGGTATAGGAATACAAGCTTGATAAGACTTGGTAAAATTTGAAAAACAAGTGAACAAGTTTGAAAGAAGTACTCTTAAACACTGCAAAGTCACAAAATGAAAGGGACTTCATTGGATGTTGGTTAATTCTAGTTTGAAAAACAAGGTAATTTTTGTATTTCTTATAAACTCTTTTCAACTCAATGGTTTGGTTTCTTCTCTACTAATGAGAGAGATTGATAGGGCAATGACACAAAGAATTTCCTATTATAGAAACCAAGAACTGAGAAAACACACGGTTCAACTTATCTATACAACTTCCACGGTACACATGACCAAGAACTTAGAATCCCATTTAGACAATAACAAGCAATCCCAGCACCTTATGTGCATATAATCCCTACAAAACATGTAACCTCAATGCAACACCAAACTCGATTTGGTCAGTCAAGGTGTCTACAAAAAAGCTCGTTAAAAGTTCTATAACCAGGTGGAACAGCCAAAAACAGTTCCATTATGCACTCTTTCTAGCAATGGAGCTTTAAATGTTTGATTTGGTCACACCCTAACACCCAACACGAATAAATTACCGCATGAATTACCTTGGGGTCTCCAATGATAACCAGAGAGTTCATATAGAGTTCTTTGCTTACCAACAGTTCCAGACTTCCAAGCACATTCAATACAGCCCAGGAATAACATTTTTAATTAAAAATCACCTACATCTAAACATATGTGCAAGCCTGAAATCCTATGGATGCGGCATACATGCAAAGGGCAGATCCCGGAGTACATAAACACTATTTATGAAGGGTATATGTAAGTACAACCCCTCACCCACCCCAAATTCCAGTAACGCGTATTAGGCGATTAGCATCAACAAAGCAGCCGATACAAAGAGCATAAATACATGTAAATCTAGATGCTCTTTCAACAAACCTTAATCGATTCGATCAAGGCTGCTTCTTCATTGCTCCTTGCAATCTTATAGCCGGGTGGAGGATAAGGAAAGCACCTCGACATCCTCAGATCGGATCGATTTGATATTTGATTTAAAACGAAAGATTTTGTAAAAATAGTTGGAAAAATCGATTGAAAAACAAAAACAAATCGGGGTCGCGATTAAGAAAACGTTGAGGAAAATCGTTCTTAAAATCGCGGCAAAATTTTCAGGAAAACGCTTGCGAAGAAACCACGGCGGCTAGGGTTTCGAAGTCTCAAGAAAGGAGGAGCTCTAACGAGCCGTCTGCTAATTAGATCGTAAACGATAGATCTGAGTCTTGAGAGGATATATATAGGCGAGGCGATGAGGGTCGGTGTTGTGGGGCTAAGCGCGTAGGGCGGGATGTACATTACCCCAAATACCCTTGCCCTTACTTCGTTTTTTCTTACGTGGCTTTTTCTTAGAAGGAAAAGGAAACAAAATTTGCTACGATAAAAGTAAAAATAATGTGGGTATTTTTAGAAACTTCCTTACAAGAATTATGTAAGATAGTATCATTCACAAACTATAATACTCGATCCTATTGAAAATTTAAATATTTGGCACACTTCTCTTTTTAAGATGTACTTTAATGTTTGCTACATTTTCATCTTTTCTAATTGTTTCATTAAAAATATTCAAATATTCACTTTACCTTTTATTATATATATATTTTCCACTTTCTCTTCTACCTTTTAACACTATTCAATCACGGATATGTTGAATATCAACCAAATTGTTAATGGAAGGGCATTTTTGTCTTTTCATATGGGGTTGTGGTGCAAAAACAAAGAGTTTTAAAAACGGGGTGCAAAGTCCAATTTAGACAATAATATGAGGTGCAAACTCAAATTACCCCTTAATTACTCTTATGTTTTTAAATTAGGACGAGTGAACAATGTTTTTCAAAAATGTCTAATGTCTAATACATGAATAAATAAAGGGAGAATTTGACTTTGCACCCCATGTTTTAGGTGATATTTGAGTTTGCACCCTATTTTCAAAATGATTAATGTATGCACCCCAATCCCCTATAAAACCATTTGACTTTGCACCCCATTCCTTCACAATTTTTGGATTGATGGGGTGCATACATTAATTATTTTAAAAATAGGGTGCAAAGTCAAATATCACCTAAAACATGGGGTGCAAAGTCAAATTCTCCCATAAATAAAATATGACCAAAGTAGAACATTTGTTAAGTGTAAAAATCAACATGTTTAGTATATATTGATTTTGTATCATTTTATTCCAATAAATGGAATCACGAGAGCATGTTGAGGTCTAAAATTTTGTAGAAAATGCACAGTGCAAGTAATTATTATTAGTTACATGTATTAAATAAATTACATCAATGTCTTCTACTATTAAAGCTAATTTCAAATCATCATTTGATTCTCTATTCCCATAAATATTGTTGCACTACCTACAATATTCATCAATGAAGTGCGAAAGAAAAATTGTTGCATGTCGCGTCTTTGATGGGATGGGATGAAGCTATGCTGATACAAGAAGCGTGTTCTAAGATTTTAGACGTTACACCAAGAAACATCATGAGTAACTATATGTTATCGTTGATCAATGGCCTAGGAGTTACATAACTTAGTTACGATGTTGAATATCTTAATAGCGCTTCAATGGTTGGGTTGCTCAACCATGTCTTGAAATTCGAGCACCCGATAATGTTATTGAGGAATATTAATCATGCATAGGTTTTATTTAATAGAACGTGATTAGTCATAACCAGTGTTGAGGTATATTATCCCGGTCCATTACTGTTCAGGAGCCCAAGGCATCGCCCCAGCTTGGAGCCCGAATGACAAGGTCCATTTCAGCCTATTAGGCATGTTTCGGCCCTTTGGGCCCATTTTGGGCTTACTTGGCCCATTAGGTTAGGTTTCCCCCTTTCCCTTACCCCTATAAATATGGGGCTTTCCCACATGTTTAGGGATCCCTTTGGATCTTTTTCTTCTTCCTCCTTCTCACTAGAATAGCTTAGAACTCCATTAATGGGAGCTTCAATACTTGTACTATGTAATGGTGAGGAGAGATTAATGAGAATGAGAGGGCTTGGACATTAGCCTAAAAAGTCCCGTGGTTTTCTCCCTTTCGGGTTTCCACGTAAAAATAGTTTGTTCATACACATTTATACATATATTTACTATATCGTGTTGGATTAAACTCAACACTGGCGCCGTCTGTGGGAATCAGTTCAAAAAGATTACATGTGTTCCTCATTTTTGGGCAAAGATTCATACGAAAGAAACTGATACTCAGCAAAGAAAAAAAAATGGAATATGGGTCTGGAAGAGCTCCGACCAAGAGCCGGCAGGTGCAAACCCTTTTCCCAGAATACTTTTCCTTGGAAATTAAAGTGAAGCTAGCCCTTGGGAAAAATACGCCCTTCGGCCCGGACGTACGTGCTCCGCATTCCCGAAACCGAACAGGGCAAATAAATACTTGCAAGGCTGCAAGGATGTGAACTTGATAATGAGACTAAGCTACGTCAAACTTACCGCTCAGCTAGTAATGTCAGCTAAGAGATCACAAACCCGATAAGCATGGCTGCTCGTCCCCAAGAATCCTGCTCAGGCTCACTACAACGTTGTTGAGCAGTCATACAGACATCGATCAGGGCAGCGGGACTGCAAACGGAGCCTCGAATGATAAGTCGAGAAATCAGGGTTGCCTGCAACCAGAGTATTTTGGGGAACACGGACCGCCGCTCGGCCTTCGTTCCCCGGCAGATCTCGGTGCCCAACAGCAATTACGTACCACCCAGTCCACCCTAATTAGTCCGCCCCTTCAGTTTGAGAGTTTAGAAGCAACATTTATGACGACGTTCGGCCTCAAACCGGCTCAGTTCGTCCGCCACCACAATTTAGCTACCCATCCAGGGGGCAGACACCCAGTACGTTCGGCGTTTGCTAAAACGCCGCTCGGCGAACGCAGCCGCCTCGGCCACCCATCATAGCCCACCGACGGGCGGAAGAATTCCAGTACAGGCCGCACCGGTCTCTGCATCGTCCAAGCCTCAAAGGACGTCCGGCTTTCTGACCTGCGTCCAGATTTTAGCCGGTCAGTTTACTGCTCGCCGCTCGCCCCTGATCCCAAACCGCACGGCTCTCTATGACGACGACCCCTTGTTTGGTTTCGCGCGCTCGAGGGAAGGATGCGCTCTGGGGGAAGGCCGGCCGCCCTTCTCGAAAGCCGCTCGGCCCCATGTGGATTGGCCGCAGATCATTTGGCGTGGAGGTCCGTCTTCTCGAGCTGCAATGTTGACCGTGGGAGCCAGTGGGTTTTTGTATAAGTAAACGAGTGGGCCGGACCTTTTTCAGCCCCAAGTGAATTCTCTAAAAGACCATGTACGTCTTGACTAAGTAAAATCAAAAGCCTTTCAAAGGGAAATGAGAAATTTCAATGGGGCCATTGGCTGAATGTATGGGACGTTTGGAGCTTGTGAAAATATATTATCGAAATCAAAATTGGCGAAAGGAACTCACCCCCATTGCACTTGGAGATTACCTGGACGAACGTCTCCGTTGCTCTAAAGCTAAATATCTATATTTTAAGTTGGTAAATTAACTAAGATAATAGTAAAAAAAAAGTATTATTATTACTATTATTTTTTATCACCATTATTTAAAAGGGAGTAAATTTTTCCGAAATAAATAATGCCGAGTGAAGCTCGGGGATGAGCTTCCACCGTCACTTTAATTTAATAATTAGAGGACGAGCTGAGCCGGGCCGAGGGTCATCGTGCCCCAATGTCGACGCTCATGTCCGGAAGAACTAGGTAATGGGCCGGGCCGAAGGTCATCGCACTCCGAGGCCGACCGTCATGCCCGGAAGAGCCCCAAGCCGACCTACAAAAAAAAAGTGTGCACATATACATATTGTCTGGCCATTTGGCCGCGTTACTATGTTCATTGTGCAGATTAAGATCATAGTCAGATAAGAGATGATGCTCAAAATGAACCTTAGAGCCAAGGGCCGTGGACGAGCATCTTTCACCCCGGATGTCGAGGGCCCAAAGACGATCATCTATCGTCCAGTGGCCTAGGCCCGGGGACGAGCATCTTCCACCCGGAGGCCGAGGATCTAAAGAAGACCATCAAGAGCCAAGGGCCGTGGACGAGCATCTTTCACCCCGGATGCCGAGGGCCCGAAGACGATCATCTATCGTCCAGTGGCCTAGGCCCGGGGACGAGCATCCTCCACCCCAGAAGCTGAGCGTCTAAAGAAGACCACCAAAGGCCAAGGGCTTGGAGACGAACATCTTTCACCCCGGATGCCGAGGGCCCGAAGACGATCATCTATCGTCCAGTGGCCTAGGCCCGGGGACGAGCATCCATCACCCGGAGTCCAATGCCTGGGGACGAACATCCATCACCCGGAGCCCAAAGCCCGGGGACGAACATCCATCACCCGGAGCCCAAAGCCCGGGGACGATCATCCATCACCCGGAGGCCAGAGCTCAAGGACGATCATCCATCACCCGGAGGCCAAAGCCTGGGGACGAACATCTTTCACGCCGGAGGCCGAGGGTCGGGAGACGAGCTTCTCCACCCTAGAGGCCGAGGGCTTTGAGATGCGCAACATATCCTAGGACCGAGCATGTTGAGGTAGAAATGTCCCAAGGAGACCCAACCGAACATCTGGAGGTCGAACGTCTCTAGGAATAGGCCGAGGATTGACGCTGTATGACGACTCCGAGGTCTGCTACCGGGTCGTGCATCAAAAGCAAAAACACATCTAGGCCGAGTTTCTAGGGATGAACGTCCAAAGGAAGTTGGGTCGGGTTTCTAGGGACTAATCTTCCTATGCATGTCGGGCCGAGCATCCTAAAGGAAAATTCCAGAGCCCCAACAACGAGAGATCGAGCGGGCTGACCGTCAAGGGGCCGAACGTCCAAGGAAGCCCAACCTAGCATCTGGAGGTCGAACGTCTCTAGGAATAGGCCGATGATGGTCGCTGTATGACGACTCCGAGGTCTGCTACCGGGTCGTGCATCAAAAGCAAGGACACATCTAGGCCGAGTTCCTAAGGGTCGAACGTCCAAAGGAAGTCGGGGTCGGGCATCCGTGGGCCGAACGCCCCAATCCCTCGCACCTAAGCGAATGCATTGAATTAAGCCTTTGCTCCGAAAACCGAGGCCATGTGCAAAGAAGGTAGAGGAGGAGCGTAGGCAAGAGTATACTTTCTCGAGCAGATTCACACGCTCACTACTCAAGAAACTGGGGGACTTGTGTTGAGGTATATTATCCCGGTCCATTACTGTTCAGGAGCCCAAGGCATCGCCCCAGCTTGGAGCCCGAATGACAAGGTCCATTTCAGCCTATTAGGCATGTTTCGGCCCTTTGGGCCCATTTTGGGCTTACTTGGCCCATTAGGTTAGGTTTCCCCCTTTCCCTTACCCCTATAAATATGGGGCTTTCCCACATGTTTAGGGATCCCTTTGGATCTTTTTCTTCTTCCTCCTTCTCACTAGAATAGCTTAGAACTCCATTAATGGGAGTTTCAATACTTGTACTATGTAATGGTGAGGAGAGATTAATGAGAATGAGAGGGCTTGGACATTAGCCTAAAAAGTCCCGTGGTTTTCTCCCTTTCGGGTTTCCACGTAAAAATAGTTTGTTCATACACATTTATACATATATTTACTATATCGTGTTGGATTAAACTCAACAACCAGATTGGAAAAACAAGTATGCCAAGTCATAATTCAAAAAGCTGTGAAAGATAAAGTTTACATATTGAAAATCTCACTGTCACCATTGATGGGATTATCGGACTAGGCCCAATGCCTAATCGGCCCAGGCCCCAAACGTGGATCAGCAGGCCCAACCGATGGACCCGGCAATCCAGATCTCAGGCCAGCCCAACTGATCAAACCCGTCAAAGAGTGCAAGTCCAACTGAGCGGAAGCCCAAGATTGCCTGCCTACCAGCCCAACCGGAAGCCTGCCTTCCGGCCTAGCTAGGAGCTTGCTTTCCAGCCCGACAGAAGCCTACCGCCCAGGGAGCTCAAGCGTCCGACCCTCCAGCCAGGCCGACCCGCCAACCAGCCAGGATGCGTAACTGCTGACAATTAATGCGTCATTTATTATATATTTAATTCCTTATTAATGTTATAATTAATTAGCCATTAGTATTTGTGGCAGTTACCATTTGTAATCGCCTATAAAAAGGCAAGTTCGATTCAAATAATAGACATGCTATTTCTGGCTCTGAAACTCCCTAGCTACTTTCCATTTTCGTAGTACTTTCTACTTTCCTGCTCGAGTGTTCTTTCGTAGCTTTCCTAAAAGCTTACGAGCGTCCTATTTTGGACCAACATTGGTGCTTTCATTGAGAGCCAACGTTGTCTCTCACATTGCTTGAGTAGGAATCACACAGGGAGATGGCCGGAATCTCGACCCAACGTGACCATGTTTCAGTCCATACCGAGGAATCCATCCGGTCTGGCCGCCAACGTGCCCTCGACAACCACGGACAGGGCAGGGGGGCGGCGCGCCAAGGTGACCTTCGGAACCGGTTGTCAGGCCACGGCGACCTAAGGGCGACGCTCAACCACACCCAGGGTGAGCGCTCGGACCGCAGCCGGCGCGGGGGAGGCCGACGTCATGCTCCACGCATGGACCCGGCCCGACTCAATGCTGGGATGGAAGCCCTACAGGAGGCGACTCGAGTTCTGGGGGCCTTGGCTCAAGGTTTCCAGCAGATGGTATCTGTCGGTAACGTGGACGAGCATGTCCGCCAACAAACACCGGCGGAAGTGGAGGTGTCATCCGGGCGGCGTGGAGAGAGACACTCTGGATCTAACCTGCATAGAAGAGGGGAGGTCTCTCAACAGCCTAGCCGAGCCCGTCAGCAAGCTGAGGTGGGCGCCCGGCAGGGGCACCCGAGGCAGATGGAAGGAAGCGAGTCCTCTCGCCCCTCTCACCAGGCGAGCAGCCGGACTGGTTCCTTGGCGAGGCAGAACGTGGGGGCCCGACCTCCTGTTCATAGACGACTTGGGGGCGCCGCTGGGCATGCCCAGCCCCGTGCTAGGGCCATCCAGGGGGGTCCACCGCCGGCCGAGGTGGAGGATCTGCGCCATCGCCTCGATGAGTTGAGAAGAAGGGTCGTTGGGGGAGAGCCTTACACGGGCGACCTTCGGATACCCGAACCTTTCACCCGGGCAGTGATGGATGCGCCATTGCCCAAGGGCTACAAGCCTTGCACCATCGAAACATACAAGGGCGCCTCTGACCCCCAACATCATGTATCTCGATACCTCTCCTACATGGTGATGATGGGGTATGAGGATGCCATCCGATGTCGCGGTTTCTCTGCCACCTTGGACGGCCCAGCTCGTGAGTGGTACGACTCTCTGCCTGATGGGAGTATCATGAACTTTCGCGAGTTGGCTCAGCGCTTTCTCTTAAGGTTCGCAAGCTCCCGAGACGTCAAGAGGAACTTCAGCCACCTGTTCGGCCTAAAACAGGGGAAGAAGGAATCATTGTCCGCCTTCTTAGCGAGGTGGAGGGCCGAGTCAATCAAGGTCCAGGGCCTCGATGACAGGACCGGGGTGGCCATGCTCACAAACTCCATCCGGTCTGGTGAGCTTTACAAAGATTTTGTCAGAAGTCCCCCCACCACGTACGAAGAAGTGCTCGGTCGTGCCGATCGCCAAGCCGAGGCGGAGGACGCCGTGCAAAAGAAGAGAGATGAGGAAGAAGGTGGGAAGGAAGAGAAGAAGAAGGAAGCTGGTTCTGCTGCCGAGAAGGCTGACGGCAAGGCCGGCAACAAAAACAAGTACAAAGGTAACAAGAACAAAGGTAAGGGCAAGGCGGACGTCCCGAGCGGACCGCTCCTGCCCGTCAGACAATTATCTCCACTTGTCCAGCCAGTCGGGGCCATCCTCGACTACGCGGAGGAGCAGGGTTTAATCGACTTCCCGGAGGAATGCGATGTGGTGACCGCTAAACGCAACCACGACCAGTATTGTCGATTCCATCGGAGAGCAGGACATGATACAGATGAATGCGTCATTCTCCGACGGCAAATTGAAGAGCTTATCCAGAGAGGGTATCTGGGCCAGTTTGTGGGCAAACAAGGAAACATCCCACAAAAGAGGAGCCTAACGTGGCAGCGGTCTGACCAAGCTACCACATCAAAGGAGAAGCAACCCGCCAAGAAGCGGGAGCTTGGCGCCCTTTCGAAGGATGATGAGGCCGACCTAGGGGATGGCTCCCGTAAACACCATCGATGTTCCTACATCTTCGGGGGACCCCAAGGAGGGGATACCTCGGGAGAGCGGAAACAATGGGCCCGAGCCTTGTACGTTGGGGAAATAACCAGAGTTCTTGCCGATAAGAGGGTGAAGAGGGATCCCATCTTCTTCACCGATGCAGATTTGCCGCCGATGCCGCCACCGCACAGGGACGCCTTGATGATCAAGATCGAGATCAACAACACCATCGTCCACCGAGTCCTGGTGGATAATGGGAGCTCCGTTAACATCATGTACTATGATACCTTCCAGGGGCTCGGCCTGGACAGGAAGGACTTGATCCCGGTAAGGACTCCACTCTCAGGCTTCACCGGAGACTCCATTGAGTCGGAAGGCAGCATAGTCCTCCCTGTGGTGGTGGGCTCCGAGCCCTGCGTGTCTAAGTTAAATGTCGAATTCATAGTCGTACGCCTAACTTGTCCGCATAAGATCATCATGGGGAGGCCGGCCCTGGAGGACCTGAGGTGTGTGATATCCCAGGAGCACCTGTGCATGAAGTTCCCCACTCCGAATGGTGTCGGAGTTGCTAGGGGAGATCAGCGGATGGCTAGGAGCTGCTACCTAAAAGCTTGCAAACACATCGGCCAAAAGGACTTGAGAGTCCATACTATCAACAACAAGGCCATGAAGTATGAGGAGGGCCAGCTCCGTGCTGAACCCACCTCGGAAGTGGAGGAAATTCAGGTTGACCCCGAGAAGCCAGAACGGAAGGTCAAGATTGGAACCGGCCTCCCGGCCGGCTTGAGGGAAAAAATCATCCGAGTCTTGATCCTTTTCAGCGTTGTCTTTGCGTGGGGACCGGAGGACATGCCCGGCCTCGACCGAAGCATCGCTGTCCACCGGTTGGCGGTCGACCCATCGGCAAAACCCGTTCAGCAGAAGAGAAGACATCTCTCCATTGAGAGGAAGGAATTCGTGAAGAAGGAGGTCAGCATGCTCCTGAGTATCGGACACATTCGGGAAGTCCTATACCCGGTGTGGCTGGCGAACGTGGTCCTGGCCCCGAAGCCACCGACCTGGAGGATGTGCGTCGACTACACCGACCTCAATAAGGCGTGTCCAATGGATCCATTCCCGTTACCTAACATCGACCAACTAGTTGATGGGACGGCCGGGTGTGAGCTCCTTAGCTTCATGGACGCCTTTCGAGGATACCACCAGATTTTTATGCATGAGGATGACGCGGAGAAGACCTCGTTCGTTACCCCGGAGGAAATTTTTTGCTATCTTGTCATGGCCTTTGGGCTAAAGAATTCCGGGGCAACGTACACGAGGATGGTGGCCAAAGTATTTTGGAAGGTGCTCGGAAGGAACATGGAAGCATACGTCGACGATATGATTGTCAAGAGCACCCGTGCGGCCGACCACGCAAATGACTTGGCAGAGATTTTCGGGATCATGAAGGCAGTGCGACTGCGCCTGAACCCAAAGAAGTGTACCTTTGCCGTCCAGGGAGGCAAGTTCCTGGGATACATGGTCACATGGAGAGGGATTGAGCCAAATCCCGAGAAGGTGAGGGCGATACTTGATATGGAGCCCCCGAAATCGGTGAAAGAAGTCCAGATTCTCACCGGTCGGCTAGCAGCCCTCGGGCGCTTCATGTCGAAGTCCGCTGAGAAATCATTACCTTTCTTCCAGGTCCTAAAGAAGCAAAATGGCTTCGTCTGGACTGATGAGTGCCAGCGAGCCTTCGAAGACTTGAAGAAATACCTCCTCTCCGAGCCTCTACTCAGCAAGCCGGAAAGGGGGGAGACGCTGATCCTGTACCTTGGGGTTTCTCAAGGCGCGATCAGCTCCGTGCTGGTTCGTGAAGAGGAAGGCGTTCAACGTCCCGTCTACTATGTAAGCAAAACCCTCCAGAATGCCGAGCTCCGATACACCCCGCTCGAAAAGACGATCTATGCCGCTTACATCACCGCGAAGAAGTTGACACACTACTTCCAGGCGCATCCAATCCGAATCCTGTCGGAACAACCTCTAGGGGCAGGCCTGAGGGCGCCCGGCACAGCGCGGGTGGTGAAGTGGTCGATGCTCCTCAGTCAATATGAGGTCGACTTCCAGCCACGGACATCCATCAAGGGCCAAGCTTTGGCCGATTTCATCGTGGAGTGTACGGCCCGGGAGGTGACAGAGAAACAACGGGAGAGCGATGAGCAGTGGTGGACCTTAGCAACAGACGGGTCGGCCGGAGCAAAGGGATGTGGGGGCGGAATCGTCCTCATCTCCCCTGAGGGATTTCGGGCCTACTATGCCTACCGTTATCTTTTCAAAGTCTCCAACAACGAGGTGGAGTACGAGGCCCTATTGTCCGGACTGCGACTAGCAGCCGCCATGGGAGCAGAATGGATAACGGTCAAATGTGACTCTCGGCTGGTCGTTTCACAGGTTAAAGGTGAGTTCGAAGCAAAGGAGGAAAGAATGACGAAGTACCGAGATGCTGTCCGGGAATTGCTCGGGCTGTTCAAGCAGGCAGAGTTGGTTTGCGTCCCGAGAAATCAAAACTCGGACGCTGATCTCCTCTCAAAGCTGTCCCAGGGGTTGCCCGAACACATTTCGAGAATTGCACGCATTGAGGAGATGACAACTTCAAGCATAGCAGCCTCACCGCCCGTCAATGTCCTCCCCTTGCAACCGGTCGCCTGGTGCTGGGTGGACGACCTCCTGCGTTACATCGCCGATGGGACGCTGCCTGACAGGGAGGATGAAGCAAGGCTAGTCCGCCGACGAGCTCCGAGCTACGTCGTCTTGGACGGGAAGCTATACAAGAGGTCCTACAATGGGACGTTGCTAAAGTGTTTGCGCCCGCATGAAGCGGACATGATCGTCTCCGAACTCCATGGGGGCGTGTGCTCCGCCCACCAGGGGGCATGCACAATTGCCAGGAAGGTTGTTCTCCAGGGTTACTTCTGGCCGACGATAATGCGAGATTGTGCCGATTATGCAAGGAGGTGTGAGACATGTCAGAAGTTCCAGAAGAGCCCCGGCCGGCCAGCGACGATGTACACACCGATCAGCACCGCCCTCCCATTCACGAGATGGGGCGTCGACCTGGTCGGTCCCTTGCCAACCGGGTCGGGAAACCGGAAGTTTGTAATCGTCGCAGTGGACTACTTCACGAAGTGGGTCGAGGCTGAGCCGCTCGCCAGCATCACACATCTCCAGTGTAAGAAATTCATATGGAAGAATATTTTTTGCAGGTTCGGAGTTCCCCTCCAAATAATCTCCGACAACGGAAGGCAGTTTGACTGCGAATCCTTCCGGCAGTTCTGCGCAGAGTGGGGCGTAGAATCCAGCCGGGTTGCGGTTTGCTACCCTCAGGCAAATGGACAGGTGGAGAACACCAACCGGACGATCGTCGATGGGTTGCAAAAGAAGTTGGAGGCCCTCGGGACTTCCTGGGTGGAAGAGTTGAACAATATACTCTGGACCTTCAGAACAACCCCAAGGAAGGCAACCGGAGAGACCCCCTTCGCCTTGTGTTATGGCTTTGAGGCAAGGGCACCGTTCGAGGCCGTAGTCCCCAGCCGACGAATGGAAGAGTTCGAACCAGCTAGCAATGAGGAGAGGCTCCGAGCCGAGCTCCACCTCATTGAGGAAAGGAGGGACCGGGCCTTCATCAAAGCAGAAAACTATCGACGCCAAGTCAAGGCGTACCAGGACAGCCGAGCCCAGCCCCGGAGTTTTGACGTTGGCGATTACGTCTTGAGGCGTAGGAAGGCCAGCAAGCCGGCGGAGGGAGGCAAACTTTCCATCAAGTGGGAAGGCCCATACGTGATTGATGCTGTGGTCGGACCCGGGACATACAAATTGAAGACGACCACAGGCCGGCTGGTAGACCGTGTCTGGAACGCCGAGCACCTGATGAAGTTTTATCAGTAGAGAACTGAAGTGCCACCTTTTCTTTATGAACTCCTGTGCTCTGGGCACATGATTACAATTTGTAATTCTTCATGTGGTCCGCCCGCATTATGAATTCAATATACTTTGTTAGCGATATTTTGTATTCAAAAGAGGTCCGACCTCACTTAGCAATTAAGGGCGGCGGCAAAAAAAAAAGAAAAAGAAAAAGAAAAAAAAAGAGATACTATGCCCCCCCTCGGTGTTTGGCCGACCTCGGTCAGGCTCTTGAACTAAAAATGGCCCATCGATTTTCAAGAATCCAAGCAATTTTCTAAAGTAAAGAGCTAACCGCGACAGTCGAGGCGATAGTAGGGCCGATCCCCGGGTCGGGAGCGCCCAAGGTGCCGACCTCTGGGTCCCCCCTGTGAGTGCTCGCAACCCGACATCGCTGGCCAAGCAGCTCGCACTCTCGCCATCTCCGAGTTGGCGGGGCGGGTCCGTTCTGGTGGATCATGCAGGGTCCGCCCCTGTTGTTTGGCCAAACCCGCGGGAGTAACCAGATTATTCCCCAAGTCCGGGCGAACTGGATGGGTCAAAGTGACAGTAGGACTGACCCCAGGTCATGAATATCGGGGTGCCGACCTAAGTGTCCTCCTCGAATGTTCAATGTCCGACCTCGCTAGCCGAACAAGTCGCATACTCGTTGCGAACAGATCATTTCTATATGACCAGGAGGCGCGGATAGGCTTGGCCACGCCAGCCTAATCGCTCCCCGGGAAGATAGAGAAGCCGGATCCCCGAATAAAATTGCTTAAGTATTCGCAATGCAAAGTATAGGAAAAGAAACACATGTGTTCAAAATAAAACACCCAGTCCAAACACGACGTGTACAAGTGGAAGACAAGAAAGATGCAAAATACAAAGTCATGGAAGGACATGCCCATCACCATCGACCTCGGGAACCTCATCTAATACAGCAACCAAGTCTTGGCCAGACTCTTGAGCTCCCTCCAGCTGGCCAGATGCAAGGGGGTCCATGTCCTCCGAAGGTCGTGGAAAGAACCAGCACCATTCGTTCGAGTTACCAGACTCCTCCTCCTGGCGGTAGACTCCGGGGGGCAGGAGGGCTATTGCCGCCTCAGGTTTCTTCATGCGAGCGGGTAGGCCTAACGCGGATGGATGGAAGTCAGGGCCGAGACCCTCCAACTGATCATACAATTTATGCTGCGTCAAGTACTTGCCACTCTGAAAAGCGTGCAGAACTTCATGAGCATGCCAGTACTCCCCCTCGTCGGTGTTCAGCCACTTATTCACTAAGACAGATTCCTTCGCTTCCACCCTGTCAGATATGGTTTTCTGGAACTCATCGGAGGCCTTGAACTCGAGAATCGCTTTCTTGGCCGCTTGCTTGGCCACTTCTTCACGCTCTCTTGCATGCAAAAGTTGCAACTCGGAGAAAGCTTTCTCCCTAGCCTGTAGGGCGGCTCTAACTTCATCAACCTCACGCTGGAGCTTTGCCTGAGAATGGTTGGCTGCCCAAAGTGCCCCAATGGTCTTAGCAAGTCCCTGCAAAACAAAACAAACAAAATATGATGGGATCGAGGGATAAAACAGAGAATGCCAGAGATGTGATCGGCCACTCACATCAACATGGGTCCGAATGGAACCCTCCAGGAGAGGTTGAAACCCCTGGGAGGTCATACGTGCGAGGTCACCCGGCGGTAAGATCGCTGAGGCATAGTCCACAACCGGGAAGCCCTCGTGCATGATCGAGGCACCCGGAGATGGGAATGTGTAAGCGACTGTGTGCTGAGTGTCGCATCTAACCCGCTCAGCCATCTTCTCACCAGCATCTTCATGCGCCTGCCCGGCAGATTGGAATTCTGGGGTGACAGTCGCCCCCTCCAAAACATGCCTCTCTCGGCCCGGGGGGGCTCCGTGCCCTTTCCCCGCAGCGGCCTGGGGGGACACAGGAGCAGTGGCTACGTAAGGCTCCACCTCCTCGTCATCAGACTCATCCAATTCGACCAGTAAGTCGACAATATTCCTCTTCTGCTTCTTCTTCGCTGGTGCGGCTGGCTGAGGCCCAAAGGTAACCCTCACCCTCCTCGGAACCTGTGCTACACGGTTTGGGGGAGCTCCATGCTCTTTTTCCTTGGTGGCCGTAGGAGCCACACGAGCGGTGAATGGCTGGGCTTCTTCATCATCGTCATCAGATTCGGCACCAATGATGTGTTTCTCAGGCCTGTCTGGCACCTCTGCGGAAGGAAAACGTAAGGATAAGAAAGGTGAAATACAAAATAGCCAAACCTAGACTGAGGGAGTGACAATCACCTAAGTATGAGCTCATGGAGCGGGGACCGCCTGCGGACAACATCTCGATGGATGACTTGAGGTCAGGAGAAAGGGCGACTCGGTCACACTTCCGGAGCCGCTCACCCCACTGAAACGGGGGTGATTGAAGGGTGGGGTCGGACACCCAGATCCACCTCTTCTTCCATCGGCTACCTGAGTCAGGGTAACCCGGCCGGAATAGCTTGCTCACCGGCCTCTGGGAAACTGAGGCAAAAAAGCTGGAGGCGCGCCACTGGAAGCAGCTAAAAAACAAATCGATTGTGGGAGTGAGGCCCACGTCCTCACATCGCGCAACAAAAGCTGCGACGAACATATGAGCCGCCGGGGCCAGTTGGCCCGGTGCCACACCCAAGAAGCGAAGAAATCGAACCAGGAAAGGATGCAGAGGCACAACCATCCCTAGCTCCAGAGAGCGGATATGGACCCCAAAGTAATGGACGGGGGGATCACTCAGTACCTCAGTAGCCTCCGGAGTTCTCAATGAACAATTGGCACCGATCAGGCTGTATGCAACGGCAAGGTCCTCATCTTGGATATGAGGGGGGAGGTTCTCTATCCCGCTATTATCGAGGCCCCACCAAAGATTCGGGTCCTCTCGAGCACCAGAATCATCATCAGAATATGACACGTCCACATGTTGTGCTCGTGCTAGGCGTGGAACGCTCAGTTGCTGACCCTCAAAAGTAGCAATCTGTCTGGCTGGAGCTTCGACCTGATGTTCTGTAGCTTTTCCCGCGTGCATACGTGGTCTGGGGCCGTGGCTGACCCGTATGGGTTTCATGGCCGCCCCCTGCTTTCCTTCAATGATGGCCGGCAGCCCCGAGTCTGACTTGGAGAGGGGCTGAACGTCAACTTGCATCGTTGAATGGGAGTGTTGACCAGTACTCTCACGAGAAGAGCGCTCGCCGTTTTGCATGGTCAGACACGATAAAATGCACCTGCACGTCAAAACCAAGAGAAACAAAAAAAAATTATTAATTCACATATGCAAGGTGTCAAGCTTGCCCATCAATGTGTATTGCGTCAACAAGGGAGCGCCAACCTTGATCGCCTAGAAAGAGGGTGATACCGGTCAGCACGGGGATAGCTTCCTGAGCAAGGCCCACCGGCAGAATAGTGGCCGCCGGTCTCCACCAACATCGCACGGCCACGGTAGAGTCAGTCACAAGGTGGAGGCTAGCTTGCCTCAAGACCCGGCTGTCGGCAGTAGGGTCTGAGTGTTCCAGGGAATCAAACGCCGGCCGCCAGAGATCAACACAGGACGGCCGCCGGGCATCGCGGTCGATAGCCGGTAGCGGGAGCGCGCGACGGCAGTTATCCGGACCACCCGGCTGCCTGGGAGGGAGGTAGCCTCGTCTGGCCGGGGGAGCCGCCTAGTCGCCTGGCCGCCAGTTCCCTGGGAGACGCCGGCCGGGAGTGGGGTGTTTGACAGCCCCTGCACATTGCACCGGCCAACATGGGAGTCCAAGCCGGTCGGCCAGCTCTGCCGGACTCCAGGGGTGACTTCGGCAACCGGTTCTCAGCGCAGGACGGCCGCCTGGCACGGCAGAAGCCGGCCCAGTGGAGCCGCCGGGAGAAGAACGGCGGTCAACCCATTCAGCGGGTTGACTGCGGCGCTGGGGCGACGCGAGGAAGACGACGCGGGAGACCAAAAGAAAGGAAATAAAAAGAAAGGAAAGAAAAGAAAAGGAAAGAAAAAAGAAGGAAAGAAAAGAAAAAAAAAAGAAGAGAGAGAGAAAAAAAAAGGAAAAAAAAATTTTGAGGTCCGAAAATAATTATTAATAAATTTCAGGAATATTCGGAAGCTGACCTGGATCCTGAAGTCTGGAAGAAAGCTGACTGCTGAAGTGCTAGGATGATGAATGATTTAATTTGGAGCCTTTTTTTTTAAAATTGGAAAATTTCCATAAGTTGTGGGATTGACAGAATCCACAATTATTACTCCCTGGTATGTGAACATTTTTAAATTGGCAGCTGACTTGGACTACTCCCCATTAGCCGAGTCTACTACTCGACTAAGGGAGTGGGGGACTCGTGATGGGATTATCGGACTAGGCCCAATGCCTAATCGGCCCAGGCCCCAAACGTGGATCAGCAGGCCCAACCGATGGACCCGACAATCCAGATCTCAGGCCAGCCCAACTGATCAAACCCGTCAAAGAGTGCAAGTCCAACTGAGCGGAAGCCCAAGATTGCCTGCCTACCAGCCCAACCGGAAGCCTGCCTTCCGGCCTAGCTAGGAGCTTGCTTTCCAGCCCGACAGAAGCCTACCGCCCAGGGAGCTCAAGCGTCCGACCCTCCAGCCAGGCCGACCCGCCAACCAGCCAGGATGCGTAACTGCTGACAATTAATGCGTCATTTATTATATATTTAATTCCTTATTAATGTTATAATTAATTAGCCATTAGTATTTGTGGCAGTTACCATTTGTAATCGCCTATAAAAAGGCAAGTTCGATTCAAATAATAGACATGCTATTTCTGGCTCTGAAACTCCCTAGCTACTTTCCATTTTCGTAGTACTTTCTACTTTCCTGCTCGAGTGTTCTTTCGTAGCTTTCCTAAAAGCCTACGAGCGTCCTATTTTGGACCAACAACCATATGACAACTTTATACAATTTCCGAATAAAGCAATTTGTTGTGATGTTAAGCTTTACAATGACAATCAATAAAATTCAAGGCTAAGTGTTATCACATAAAATTTGATTTATACCTTGAGAGAAAAGTTTCATTAATGACCAATTATACATTGCAATACGAAGGGTAATGTTTAAAGATATATTAAGATATTCATGTGTCCAAAAGAAACAAATTTCTTCACCAAGAAGGTGAACTTTGTTTATAAAGAAGTTTCCCAATTTAAACCTAACAATGCGATGTTTGGTATATGTGGTGTTACATTACAGCGTCACTTTTTAATATATTCTCTTTAATTAAATTACTATCCACAATCAATAAAAGCTTAATTGAAGTAAAATGATTAATTATTTATATATTCTATAAAATGCATATCTTACAAAGTATTAAAGCATTAACAACCTCAACCGGTGACAATGCCTGTGTAAAACACTAGATTGTATCCTTATTCGAAAAGATTTGAATCAGATAATAAATTAGTATATGTACCTTTTTATTTGAACCCATAATAAATTACCGAAATATGAGTAATTGCCATGTTTTGACAATAACAGACTTTAAACATGACAATATTTTCTAAACTTGACAATAATTACTCTAATTTGGGAAACAAAAATATGATAATCTTATTTTGGAATTACTCTTATTTTGAGAATTTTTGCAAATGAATTCAAATGAGAAAGTTTCTCGACTAAAACTCACTTATAAACTTAGAAGTTGTTCTCTTCACCTGATCTGAATGTTTCTGATCTGAATTTTTGAAGTTCTGATCTGATCTGATCTGGAATTTTCTGATCTGATCTGAATCTTTCTGATCTGATCTGAACTTTTCTGATCTGATCTGAACCTTTTCTGATCTGATCTGAATCTTTCTAATCTCTAATATGAATATTTCTGATATCAAATCTGATTTGAATATTTCTATAATTATAATTATAATTCAACATAATTTAAATAAAATCATAATTATAATTATGATTAAAACTATTTTTTATCATGAGAACAAGCCTCTATTCATATCAAAAGATTCAGAATCATTACATCAAACAAAGGGAAAATAAAACTGACACCAACAACTACGATTGTAAACCCTATGATCAGACTTTGAGACAGTTACCCCCGAAAGATCAACACGAATCGCTAACCATGTAGTGGGCTTGACACAGCCAAACATGTTCCCATAGATCCAACCATACGTCCATACCCAATGACATAAAGAGATGCTAAAAACTCAAACAAGCTGTCAAAATCAACAATAAAGATGAGCACAAGAAAACAAATGACAAACATGAAAAAATTACTGGGAAAACTTTCACGTATTCTAGCGCCTCGTACAACCCATGGTGGTGGTTCAGGCGGAGGTCGGACCGTCGTTCGAATGATACCCTCTCTCAGTAGCGTACCCGCCGTATGACCCAAATTCATGCCATCGAATGAAGCGTTCAACCTCTCCACGCTAACCATGTCTCGATCATCCCTACGCCTCTCTCCCGCTTTTTCCACCATCTTCTCGCTGCCACAAACATTCATCCCGAGCTACGTCAAAACCAAGGAAATCCGGCGCAGAGTTGCGTCGAATGAAAGAAACGCCGCACCAGGGCGGCGAAGGACAAACCCCACGCGAGAGCTCTCGCTATGGAAAAACGACGCTTCCAATTAGCATTTAAGATATAATTAAAACTATAATAATTATACCTATTACACTAATTATAACTACATACGAAGTATATAATTATAATTGTAATTATATTTTTAATTATAATTAATTATATAATTATAATTGTAATTATAACTATAATTACAATTACGATCACAATTACAATCACAATTACAATTATAATTATATAAGTCTAATTATAATTTTAATTTTAATTGTAATTAAATATACATAATTATAATTATAATTATAATTTCAATTATAATTACAACTATAATTATATAATTATGGTTTTAGTTATTCCATACTCCGTAAAACAGCAATAACAATAACAACAACAACAATAATAATAAGAATAATACTAATAATATTAATAACAATAATATTAATTACAATATAATAATAATTATTATAATAAAATAATAATAATTATTAATATATTATTATTTATATAATAATAATTATAATATAATAATAAATATTATTATTCTAATTATTATAATAATAAAGTGATAAATATAATAATATAGTGATAAATCATGTTTGAAATTTTCTGATTTGATCTAATCTGAATGTTTCTGATCAGATCTGACTGTTTCTGATCTGGTCTGATCTGAATGCTTCTGATCTGATTTGAATCTTGTTGATCTGATCTGATTCGAATTTTTCTGAACTGGTTTGATTTGATTTAGATAAAATAAGAATATGCAATAAGTAATAAAAATAAGACGAATAGAACACCTTCTTATACTCCCTTTCCATTTTTTTTTTTGCAAAATTAAGTTATAACCACAAACATAAAAGGCTAAGAAGCTATTCTATTCACATGATCTCAATGTTTATGATCTGAACTTTTTAAGTTCTGATCTGATCTGAATCTTTCTGATCTGATTTGATCTGATCTGAATCTTTTTGATCTGATCTGAATCTTTCTGGTCTGGTCTGATCTGATCTGAATTCTTCTGATTTGATTTGAACCTTTCTGATCTGATCCAATTTGAACACTTCTATAATTGTAATTATAATTATAATTATGTTAAATATAATTGTAATTAAAAATATAACTTAAATAAAATTATAATTACAATCATAATTATAAAAAGTATAATAATAATTAAAATAAAATTTAAAATTATAATAATTATACCAATTACACTAATTATAAATATAGATACAATTAAAAATGTAATTATATTTTTAATTATTATTACTTATATAATTATTATTATTGTAATTATAATTATAATATTTATTTCTATAATTATAATTATATCTATAATTTTAAATAGAAATATAATTACTCCGGAGTAGTAATAATTACATTAATAACAACAACAATAATATTAATAATAATAATGATTATAATTATAATTATAATTATGAATCATAACTATAATTATAATTATATTGTAATAATAAATTATATTGTTATTATTATTATAAGAATAATAATAATATAATAATGTAATAATAAAATTATTATTATTATATCGTAATATTAGTATGATTTGTTATATTATTATTATTATTATTATTATAGTATTATTATTATTATTATAATATTACTATGATTAATATATTATATTATTATTATTATTATAATATAATAATAATAATATTTATATTATTAACATTATTATTATATTATTATTATTATTATTATTTTACTAATACATTAATATTATTAATAAATATAATATAATAATTATAATAGTAATAATTATAATTAATATAATAATAAAAGTGATAAATCATGTTTGAATTTTTATGATCTGATCTGATCTGAATGTTTCTGATCTGGTTTGATTGGATCTGAATCTTTCTGATCTTATCTGAATGTTTCTGATATGATCTGGATCTTTCTGATCTGATCTGAATGTTTCTGATCTAATCTGGATCTTTCTGATCTGATTCTTTCTGATTTGATCCTAATTTTTCTAATAGGGAAAACTGTCAAATAGGTCCTCGAACTTTCATAAAAAGGTCAATTAAGTCCTTCTATAGGAGGTTCTGTCCGGCCGTCGCGATTTGGGGTAGTTCCCGGTGGAATTTTTTGATGAAATTTTTTGAGCATCTTATTCACCAAGTCTAGTTTACTCATACCAAATTTCAACTAAAAATTCAATCGGGAACACATTCAAATTAATTCTTGAAGATAATTGTGCATTTTTGCGTTCTCGAAATAATTTGAATGCGCTCCCGATTAAATTTTTAGCTGAAATTTGGTATGAGTAAACTAGACTTGGTGAATAAGATGCTCAAAAAATTTCATCAAAAAAATTCCACCGGGAATCACCTCAAATCGCGACGACCGGACAGAGTCTCCTATAGAAGGACTTAATTGACTTTTTTATGAAAGTTTGAGGATCTATTTGACAGTTTTCCCTTTCTTTTTTTTTTGGATGAAATGTAAATTTGTATTAACACCCAAAGAAAACTATACATCAAGGGTTCTAGATCACCTAAAACCCCCCTCACCCCTACCTAGTGTAGGGGTAAAAAGAGGTTTTTATTTGATCTATTTGGAATCAAAAACCAAAGGGGCCTAAGTACATAATACCAAATTGCCCCACAATCAAAACAACATCGGTGTTGCCAAAGATGCACGCACACAGATCATAATAGATCAAATCAAACAAAAGACCAAAAGTGCAAAAACTTCAAGAGGGTCGCCATGTGCAACCATAAGAATGCCGCGCCTTCTTCGTATGCAACTAGCCTCCCCACGTCAAAAAGTGATCAATTCATGCGGGTACAAGGAAAATAATATCTTATACACCACATGTTTAATCTTCGCAATGACCTCATCTTCGGTCACTATGCTTTCATCAAATCTACATGCATTTCTCGCCCGCCATATGTGATATGCCGCTGCACAGAATGCAAGTCGAGTAGCCTTCGCCTTCAAGGTTGAGCCTTTGCACTTCTTGAGAATCCATTTGACCGAGCTTTGCAGTGTGGTCATTTGGTTGTCCATGCCCATCCACTCCCTTATCTTTCCCCATATCCTGCAAGTGAAAGGACAAAGAAAAAAGAGGTGTGGCATTGTCTCCAAGTCACCCTTACAAAGGTCACACCTGTTAACAATATGCATATATCCGAGGCTATCTTGCGTAGGTAGCCTATTTCTAAAAGCAAGCCATGCCATGAATGAGAACTTGGGAGGAATATATGATTTCCAAATAAAACTCATCCATACCCGGACCGACCCCTTAGTTCTCAAAAGTTCATAAATCTTGCTTGAAATTAATTTTCCATTACTGGATCTAGAAGCTAAACCCATTATGGTGTCATTTTGATTATTAAAACAACCTTTAATCTTGTCCCTAATCAAGGCCAAATTTTTCATAAAAGTCGAATCTCGGCTATGTGGGATAAATTCCCACACATTTTTACCCTTGAGATATACGCCATTTACCCATTTAACCCAGAGAGTGTCCTTTTTAAGATGGACGTCCCAAAGAGTACGGGAAAGAAGGGCTTGGTTCCAAATTTTAGCATTACGTATACCAAGTCCTCCTTCCTCTTTAGGAAGGCATATGTCGTCCCATGCCACCTTGGCGAATTTTCCTCCCCAAAGAAAAATCCTAGCCATGGACACAATACGATCCAAAATAGTCCGCGGCACGGGAAAAATTTGCAACCAAAAAGATTGGACCCCTTGGATCACCGATCTTATTAGTTCAATCTTCCCGGCATACGAAATAGTTTTCGTACTCCAAGCATTTAAAAATTTAGAAATTGTGTTTAGCAAAGGGGCATACTGTGCCATTGAGACTCTTAAAGGGGCAAGGGGAATTCCAAGGTACTTAACCGGAAACTCGCCTTGCCCAAAGTCAACTAACTCCAAAATGGTTTGGAGTTCAACTTCATTAACCCCACCTACGAAGATATTTGACTTATTGTGGTTCACCCTTAGACCCGAGGCATCTCCAAACTCTTTAAGGGCATTAACCAGTACTTCAATGGAGTACCTGTCAGCCCTAGAAAAGAGCATTAAGTCATCTGCGTAGGCCAAGTGTGAAATTTTAAGAGTCGCACACTTCCGGTGAAAGTTGAAATTTGGTCCCTTAGTTTTCCGGTTAAGTAATCGGGACAAGTACTCTAGACAAAGTACAAAAAGAAGGGGGACATTGGATCTCCCTGGCAGATACCCCTTTTCCCTTCAAAAAAACCATAGAGTGACCCATTTAAAGAAACAGAAAATGAGGCCGAAGTAACACATTCCATTATCCATCCAACGAATCTCAAAGGGAAGCCCATACCCTTTAGGACCGAATCAAGGAAGTCCCAAGAGATGGTGTCATAAGCCTTACGCAAATCCACTTTGATCATACATCTTGGTGAAATTCGCTTCCTCATGTATCCTCTAACAAGTTCCTGGGCGAGGAAAATGTTATCTACCATGAGGCGGCCATCAACAAAAGCACCTTGGGCATGATCAATTAAACCCGGAAGGCACGGGATTAATCTAGCCGCAATGACTTTCGTGATTACCTTATACAACACATTTGTACAAGAAATGGGTCTATAATCCGAGACCTTAGGAGAGTGATTCGTTTTTGGGATAAGTGCTATGACAGTGTGATTAATCTGCTTTAGCAATTTTCCCGAACGAAAAAACTCCTTAACAGCTCGGACTATATCATTTCCAACAATATTCCAATTTGCCTTAAAGAAGGCAGATGAGTACCCATCAGGCCCCGGAGCCTTATCATTGCCAATGTCGAATAGGGCATTTTTAATGTCCATCGATGTAACCGGGGCAATGAGCCTTTCGTGGGCGCTAGGCTCAATTAATGGACCCGAGGGTAGAACCGAGGGGTCCAAGGCGTGACACTCAGAGTTAGTACCAAATAAATCAATAAAGAAGTTTACAAATTCATTCCCCACTTGATCCAAAGAGGTAGTACACGTACCATCCTCCAGGGTGAGTGATGCGATGGTATTCCTCGCCAAATTCCTTTTAACGATTGCATGGAAGTATTTGGTGCATTTGTCCGCTTCTAGAATATGTGTGGCCTTAGCCCTTTGTTGGAAGAAGGCTGCCTCGGCCTCACCAAGAAAAATGGCCCTCTTTGAAGCTTCAGACAGTTGGGCCTTTAGTTCTTGATTCCCCGGATCTTGAAGTGCCATTTTATGCAATCGTTTAAACTCCTCTTTTGCCATTTTTGCCTTATTGGCAATGTGGCCAAATTCCGAGTTATTAAGAACCTTTAGGGGCCTTTTAAGGTCTTTTAGTTTCTTTATTAACTTGAATTGAGCCGTCCCCACACAAGTATGATTCCAATGCATTTCAAGAATATTGGCAAATTCCGGATGTTTTAGCCACATATTGAAGAATTTAAATGGCTTGGGTCTAGGAGAGGAGTTTAGGAGTATTGACACAACGGATGCCGTATGATCAAACTCAACCTCCATTTCGTGGAAATGGACCCTACAGCCAATGCCATTAATTCCCCACCCTTCATTTATTAGAACTCGGTCTAATTTAGCCCAAAGTGTACCTCTATTCCATGTAAAGAACTCCCCCGTAGATGGTGCATCTTCGAGGTTATTCACTACTTTAAAGTCAAATAGATGTTGCATAGCATAGGCCGTAGGGGGGGTAGGGGTTACCCTTTCATTGGGTGCCGCTATGCAATTAAAATCTCCACAAACCATCCATGGATCAACCAATTGGTCACCCACCGAGGTTAAATGTTCCCACAAGGCCTTTCTTTCAAGAACTGTATAGAGTGGATAGACAAATGTAGCATAAAAAGATGTTTGTGTAACACGACAAATACATCTAGTATGGACGAATTGTCTATCAAGTTCCAAGGCCAAACAATCTATGAGATTGGGGTTCCACATAATTGCTATTCGCCCTCCACTTATTAAATCAAAATTATTTATAAACATCCAACCCGACCATCTATTTAACACATAGTTATTTAATGCGGCCAAGTTCATTTTAGTTTCTAAAAAACACACTAGACAGTTTTCCCTTTCTAATTTGACTAGGAGTCGTATAAGGAATGAAATAGAAATAGTAGAATACTCCTAAAAATATGATAATTGCTTGCCTCGCCTTCTCGTCCTGCGCGACAAGCGATGTCCTCGGTCGAGACACCGGAAGTTAGGAAAATCACATCAAAAAGCTCCGACGGAGAGTTTTGAAGTGAAAGAGATAAAGCACATGACAGAGGTCGAGACGGCGGCGCAAGAGTCGCAGGCGATAAACACTTGAGAGAGGACGGTTGAACAAACAACTGCGCCCCTTCAGAGTGCCAATGTTACCACGGAGATACTCTCAAATCAAAGGTTATAGAATACTGCCGGAAGCAGGTTGATGTAGCCAACCTGTTCACTATATTGTACAATGAATTATGTAAAAAAATATTTCACAAGCAGCTCATTTCTTAGCTCTTTTCATTTCGCATTACTTTGCTCTACCTTACTTTTATCTGACTGAACTCGCATTATTTATACTATTTTTCTAACAGTAGCCTCTATTTGTACTAATCTGAATTCATTCTAATCTGGAGATCAGTTTTAATTTTTACAAACTTCTCTAAACTGTTCCACAAATCGCCACAAGAATTCCGATGACGTATTCCAAACTTATTTAAAGCACTTTACTTCTAATGCGATAATCAAGATGCAGAAACTTTAACATTGACCTGAATTGTGTTCTCTCAATACTCAATAGCATGAAAGCTTTTGACTTACATACCAGTGTGTAATATATCAGTCTTCAAACTACCTGAATAAAGAACCTTTTGGATCTGACATGACAGACTGTGGTTTTTTTGTCACCACTTCACCCAATGTATTTTATTACAGTACTAGATTTCATTCTATTTCAATCAAGCAGTGTTTTTTTTTTTGCTTTTGCTCACACTTTTATCTCAAAACAAAAACTTAAGCAAACATCTTTTTATAGACTCATGATATCACCCAATATATTTGCCTCTTATGATTGTATGTGTATGTCATATTACTGATATATCATTATTCACCAATCAACACCCAAAAGTGATGGACTGGACACCTGACAGATGCATTCTCAATTCAGTTAAGATGTGATCTTTGAACTTATTTTACTCGTCATTCTAAAGTAACACCTCTATTCGAAATAGAGGTAGCAACAGATGAGATGACTTTTTTTGGCGAACAATTTTATCTGATGTAACTTGCCAGCTCTGTTAGCTGTGGCATGTGGACAAGAATGCATGTTAATTGAGGAGTACTTTGGGTCTCATGGGGAGCCTTCTTCTAAGTTCTTTCTATAGTATTAATATTTATCTTTCTATTAGTATGGTCTCTAATTTTTGAGTGCATCATGATTGATGCTAAATTACAAAGCATGTCATCATTTGCAGGACTGGTCCTGGAGTGTTATTCATGCACTCAGCTGACCTTTACCCTTTGCAAAAAAGATTTGTTAGCTGTCACATTATGTTCATAGCTTCTTCTAAAAGGGCTCCCTAAATTTATCATTGCCATGCATCCCTTGTAATACCATATCGTTTAGCACGCAAGAGGATTTGATGTGGTAATGCGTTTGCTAGCACTGTTAGCTGTTTCACTCAATTGCTCGATTCACAATAGAAAGTGAATAAAATTGACCAATTGATTACCAAAAAAACTAAATAGAATTAAACAGTGTTAAGACACTCCAATCATTTTATTATACGGAGTAATAACTAGACAAAATAACTTGGTAAATTTGCATGTGCATAAACTTTAAAGAGACACCACAATACATTATGTCAAGTCATTCTGACCTCAGTAAAGTAACAATGTATATACTAGCATCCATGTGAGATGCTTCCTTCTGAGTCTAATCATTTATGTACTTCTGTGTGCTTCTAGTTTTTCTTGGCTTTAGTGTAACTAAGCACAATCTCTTTGATACTCAAGTCTTAAAAACAAAAGTGACTGTTTAATTTGCTGGATTTTATTTTCATAGTGATTAGCTATAAACCTGAGTATGATCTGTACATGTTGCAACAATGATTTATTCATCCATCAATCTGTCCCCTGTGTGACTCTTTCCCTGTGTGTTACTATGTGCTGACAACTATTGGACTTCGAACTGCGTACTTCCCACTTTTCCAGGTAATGAAACTAAAGATGTCTTTCTTTGGTGTCGACTTAGCTGTGATAGTCACTTTGTAAGTTACCTTCTTTATGCCTCTAGTAAACACTAACTTTTTAGGGGATACTGTGACGTCCATGCCCCTATCTGCTGTGATAGTTGCAGTGTACACTGAATTTTCATCACCAACATTAGTTACTTTTCTGGTTACTATCTTAGTTTCACCTTGGTTGAGCTTTGAGATGGCTATTGAAGGATAGTTGAGGTTAGAGATTGAATCTGGAGACAAATCATGGGGGCACTCAAAGTCTTTTCTAATTGTTGATGAGATGAGCCTAATTTGGGATGTGTTATAGCCCGTAGCACATAAGAATAGCACATAATCTTCGATCTCTGTCTCGTAAACCAGCCCGGGGTCTAATGCCAATGTGGGGTTGACTTGTCCTGCCCCGAAGTCATACGGCGTTGCAATTGATCCGGATGAAGTTCTTATTGGTCCATTCTGGTTGTTTGTCTGTGTGGCTGGCCATAGCAAATTCCAAATTATGAGGTTAGTAATTAATAAAAATGCATTATATCTGAAAGGATTAACCCCATAGAAAGAGTGTCTCCGGTGAGACAAGTACCTCAATCGACCTCTCATCCTAAATGAGGTTGGACAACCTGAGGGCGGATAAATATGTCACATGGACATTAAACACTATCCCAAATCACTGATGCCACACAAACAATCAAACTATAACCAAATTTGTGTTCAATATCATATTAGTATTTGAGGTTCCACTTTAAAAGCTCAATTTGATAAGAGAAAATGAGAAATAGCCAAAATCTTATACTACATATTTTACTTTATTGCCTGTATACCAAAATCTTATACAAAATTTTAAAACTATCAGAGTATCAGAGCAATTTGTCCATGGAATATGTACAAATGAGATGTTTGGTCACCTGTGGTCATAATAGCTGATCTAATTGCTGATGCACTAAATGCAGGGTTATGAGCCTTAACCACAGCCGCAACTCCTGATATATGTGGGCAGGACATAGACGTGCCTGATTCTAGATTGTAACCTGTTTTTTTGCCCGGAATCATGGACCCATCTGTTTTGTCATCATCAGGCCAAGCTGCTAGAATGTTAACCCCAGGTGCAGTAATATCTGGCTGCAAATCCCAAAGCAAATTCATCCATTTGTTATCTCATTTTTTGATTTGTTTATTTTGAATTGGTGATGCATTTATATTTTTCCCATAGTAAAAATTAGATCTATTCTAGAATATTCCACGATAAGTAGTTCCTGTATAGAGTCTAGAAAAATATGCAACTATTGAATGTTCTAGATCTCTAATAAAGTAAAAATTGTGTGGTTGATTTTTATGGAGAGGAGAGAAAAATAATAGGAACCACAAAGTAATTGGTTAAAAAGAAAGTGTCAAAGTTTTTGGAACAATCAAAAAAGGAAATATGACAAAGTTATAAGAGACATATGGAATAATATTTAATAAGATAATCAATTAATAGGGCTCTCGTCAACCATTTGTACAAGTAAAAGCCTGTTGGTAACACTAAAATTCTAAAAATGACCGAATTGACTGAATCTGCTTAAAATGATGAAATAATGGCTGAAACGTAGGTCTGAAATGGCTAATTCTACTGAATTATTAATAAATTATACATAAAATTAATGCTATTAATAAAATAAAGAAAAATTATACGTAATATAACGTAACTAAATAGTCATCATTATCCAATTCTGCTAGAAAAGTATCTCCAACGTTACTTATTTTGATTATTAAACAATTCAACACGCAAAATCGAAAGCTATACGTTTGGCAGAACAATTGGTTGATAAGGATGATAAGCCGAAAATAGAGATTACCAAATGGGCTCTAACTAAATTTAATGCATTTTAAGTTCTTTAAATATTAGAGCTCCATCTTAAATATCTCAATTGACTCTACACGACGCCTACCAAAACACTACACATTCAAATTGCCAACAATCACTTCTATTTTCTAACTTAACCATAAAGGAGAGTATCATAGAGAAGAAAATGTATCATGCCTTGAGAAGATTTAGGCTAGTAAGCGAAGGGCCTCTTGATGAAAAAAAGATTACTGCTGGAGCTGGTTCCTGTCCTATTGTTGTGACAGTTGGGAGGATTGTCGCCACTGGGTGTCTTCATCGTGAAAAATTCACATCACAGATTCACAAGTAAATGAATTTACTACCATTCCAAATTGATTTGCAAAATCAACTTTTTTGGGTCAAACCTTTTCATTTCATTCACTTATTTAGGAAGTCAATTTTTAATTATATTCTAATTTGAACTTTGCTACTTTATAAAGATTTAATGTAGTTAATGAATATATAAATTGTATATATTAAAATTGAATTGATTATCATCAATAGGGATAATTTAACTTTAATATTAGTTGTCCAGAAAATGTTGATTTTGCAAATCAATTCGGGTTGGAGGAAGTAATATTATTCGTGAGAAGAATCGATTGATATATTAATTACCTGGCTGAGCTAATATAAGAGAGTATTTTGTTGCCTTCCTTTTGTGTAACCATAGACGCCGGGAAAGTATCAAATTTCAGGGCCATGAGGCTATATTCATCGCTGGTTGTCGCTATTATTCCCAGCCCACCTGCACTTTTGACCTCATCTGCCCTCCACATAGAATCATAGAAACTGTCTTGTTTTTGGTTTTCACATACAATAATGTTACCCTTCACCTTGGCAGGGTTTAATGTGTCTGAGACGCATGCCCTAAAACCACCACTACCATTAGTCAGTAATTAATGCGGAGTATGATCACTAGTCACTACAAACTTAAGCAGTAACAAATGACACTTGCTTCCTATAAATAAAGAGAACTATCTCAACAAGGGATGACTTTCTAATTTTAGTGGTGCCACTGTAGCGGAAATAATCTATTCTATCTATATTGAAAGGAAAAATCTGTTTGTACATGTTTTTTTATATAAGTTGTTTGTGTACACCGACAACTGCGAGAAACCTGTACAAAAAATGTTTACACCAAGCACCTCTCATAGTCAGGAATGATATATTGGACTGGGCCGATATAACAAATTTTCCCTAATAATTTCAACAAAATTGAATTTTGAAGTAGGACGGGTCTAAGGTAGCCCCTAGCTACGACCCCCGCCTTATTTTTTAATACCACATACGATTTTTGAAAATGACACTTCTTGTCCTACGGAATATTTTTTATGGGACGTAGGGACTTCATGCATTTGTAATTATATTATTTAAAAGACACACATACCTTGCGTCACTTTGGGTAGCATTATCCCATTTAACTGAAGCTCCGGTGACCAATGGGTACACTGGAGTTTTTTTGAGTTTGCTGAATTGAATGGCCGTGCCCTATTTTGCAAAGCATAGCAATTAATTAGGAAAAACACAATAATGCTGAAATGATTTTTTTTTGTAGATTTAACCACTTAACATATGTAGCCTTCTGGAGATCATGTGAAGTTTTTATCAGAATACCCTTAAGTACATACTCCCTCCGTTCCTAATTAAACTTCCTAATTTCCTATTCGTCATCCCAAAATAAACTTTCACTTTCCATTTTTGGTAAAGAATTTGTGGTTCACAACAACTCTTAGACATTTCTCTCTCCTCTTCACAACTCCCCACTATCTTGATTCCCGCATCGCACAATAACCACTATCTTAATCCTCGTGCCAAATGTGCTTTAAAAGTTAATTTAGGGACAAAGCGAGTACCACATTATCAAACTACCCCTTTTTTCTTTAAATAATAAAATCTTTTGAAATTACTTAAAACCTCTCGAGTTTTAAGATGTAAACTGTACTTCCTCGTACACTCTCTATACTCTATCTTCTTCTCTATGAAAACTCTAGACCACTCCCCGAGTCCGCTATGAAGAAGCCTTCAACTAGAAGATGAAATAAGCTGGCGACCACGAAGTTGTTAACTATAAGCTGTCAACGACGGAGCTGGCTACAAGAGGAATAAAAAAGTTGGCAATGAAGCTATTGACAACGAAGCTGCGAGGAAGCTGGTGACAGAAGGGTGTAAGCGATGGAGCCGATCATTCCTCAGCCTCGAACGAAAACACGCCATGTTTGTCTTGTTCAACCAGATTCGACAATGCTTGACATGTTTGACCAGTTTCAACCATTTCCGATCATGTTCACCAGGTTTGACCACATTCTTAAAGGTCGACCTGTTTAATCAGACGTGTTGAAACCCCTAAAAAGTTTCTTTTTTAAGGGTACCCTCAAAATGTCAAAACTGTTAAAGACTTAAAGGTAGTTTGATGGTAAAACTTTTTTATTCTATTAATAGGACTACATAACTCCTTTTTAGGGAAGACACATATTTTATCACATTTAAGATTTTTACCTATATTTTAGTCATATTTTGATCAATTTCTTTTAATATAATTTGCTAGTGTGGGCTAACCTCAATCACTTTGTTTCCTCCCAAGATGATTTGTGACCGGAAGTGGCGGTCAAGTGTGGAGGCGGCGACGGTTAGGATCCATGGAGCATCATTGACAACAGTGCTAGTGTCGGGACCACCATTCCCAGCCGAGCATATGACGATGATGCCTTTCTCCATAGCATGGAAGGAGCCAATGGCAATAGGATCTTTTGAGTAGTCTGTTTTTTCTCCATACCCTCCACCCAAAGACAATGACAGCACATTCACTCCATCCTTAATTGCATCATCGAAACCTTTTAAAATGTCTGATCCTAGGCACCCTCCGTATGCAGTACAGACTTGGTACATGGCAATTCTCGAAGTGGGGGATCCACCTTTGGCTGTCCCCGAAGCCAGCCCATAGTACGACG
This sequence comes from Cuscuta epithymum, assembly GCA_945859915.1. Lineage (NCBI taxonomy): Eukaryota > Viridiplantae > Streptophyta > Magnoliopsida > Solanales > Convolvulaceae > Cuscuta > Cuscuta epithymum. The sequence continues at coordinate 5,113,751 of CAMAPF010001001.1, read as the reverse complement.
CGCCGTGGGCGAGGGAGCCTGCTGCCGTCGAGGCAACATGGGTTCCATGACCGTTAAGGTCCCTCGGCGACCCTTTCTTTGAGCTCCCTGAATAGTATTTAGCCCCAATGATTTTCCTGGTGATGATTAAGTTTCAAATAAAAAGTAAATTTCCCAGAAGTGGAGCCAGATTATAGCAATAATATTTTTAATTAATTGTACATAAGTTTTCTAGGTTGATTATTCTGTTTAAGTCTGATTTGGTTTGGTCTGGACTAGTTTGATATGGTCTAATACATATATGTTTTATGTATATTTTATAATTGTTGAAGTCTGGTGTATTCTAATCCGGTCTGATCTGAGACTTAAACCATTCCAATTCAAAATATTCTAAAAGTAGTTATGAAGATAAAGAGAGCTTAAAATTGTTTTTCCTTCTTTGGTAATACTTCACAAAAAAAACACACTAATATGTACAAAGTATCCTTTTACAAAAAATAGTACTCCATAATTTCTACTTATTTACAATCACTTTTATTTAAGAATACTACCAACCTTTACCTTCCCATTACATATTTTCTCTACAATCTTCAAAGTAAATCACTTTTCACTATCAACTACAAGCACAACAAAAACATTTATACAAGTGAGTGAATTTAGTAAGCATGCCAACGTGCTCACAATGAAGCAAGTTGAATGATGAACAATGAGGGTTCTCCCATCTTAAAAATGTTAAAATCTATATTAAGATATGTGATTTCATCCTAAAAGGTCAACATGGTAGGAGAATTAATCCAAAGTCTTATATAATGTTTTTTAGCTTCGAGAGGTCGGGGGCCTGGGGCAAACTAGGATCAAACTCACTTCATTGAGTATTGAAGCTGGACCTTCCATAAGGTAGAGTGAGTCGGCGACTAGCTGAGCTGGACCGCTTCCTCATATAATGTCTTATCGTTTTATAGCGTTCCGGTGTGAGACAAATACTTCAATGCGCCCCCTCAGCTCAAATCGGGCTGGATATTATCGAAGCGTATAAATGGGCCAGATAAATCCTTAACAAGCTATCCTTAATCATGAGTGCTAAACAAACAGTCAAAGCACATCCAGACTTGGCTCTGATACCATGCAAGATCTAGGGTTCCATCTTATATTTTATTGTTGGGAAAATCGCACTTTTAGTCCCTGAAATAGTCACGAAAATGAAATGTCGGACCCGTATTTCTGATATTGTAAATGTCACCCCTCAATTGTCCAAATTGTTGTAAATGTGGTCCTTTAAGGGGTGAAATGTACTCTCGCCCACATTGTAGATTTCACCCCTCAAAGGACGACATTTACAGCATTTAGGACAATTGAGGGATGACATTTACAAACTTGGGAATACGGGTCCGACATTTCATTTTCGTGACTATTTTAAGGACTAAAAGTGCGATTTTCCCTTTATTGTTTTATAGCGTTCTGGTTTGGGATAAATACTTCAAAAGTTTATGTCACTCGTCACTCATCCTGTCAACATGGTACACAATGAGCATGTTGGCGTGCTCACGATATATTTTGTTATAGATGTGTTTTCTATTATGTTCGGAGAACACTTGTGTATTTTGCATTGTAGAAGTTAACAACAGTATTTTTAAGTCGGTGTTTCAGACTTTCAGCTTAACTTTACACACTTGGAATGCTTAAAGCTGAAGACAAGAAAAAAATGCTTAATATGTTTTTCCGGTTTCTGAATTTTAAATGATGGACATTTATTAAACGGAAACATAAAAACTGGACTCTATTGACTCCACATATAAGGAGTGTATGTTTTGATCATATCTAAATGTAGAAAGAACATCAATATCATTCCTACAGACTAACCTGTTGCAAAGAGACGAATTGAAATCTTTTCCTTGCTTGCACATTCCTTTCCACTGTGTTGGGATAGGTCCCATGCCCTTGTCACTGAAACTAGCAGATTCTGGCCATATCCCTACCATATAGCCAAGTCAAACGTGTAGGTGGTTACATTTCTAGGTGTGAAACACATCATTGTTAGATTGTTTAGAAACATATGGTCAGTTGCGGAGCCAAAAATGTAGTGTTAGTGGGTCAAACATAAAATGTCAGCATATTTTTTACTATAGATTATAATTACTTGTACATACATATATGCATAAGATTTTTTTTTCTTGGAGGAACCGAGCTAGGCCCCCTCCATCTCCACCACTACATACGGTATTGCTATTTTATACATTAAAAAACCTGTATCCAAGATGCCGATGATGGTGTCTGATCTAGTGGATGATGATGATGATGATGATGATTGACCAGAGTAAGGTGATCTTAGCTTGAAATAATCTTTTTTACTGGAAAATGATTGCAAGAAATCCCATGAACGAGTTGTATGGAGGTGGATAACTGGGTCTGGGAAGACAGACACCACTCCGGGCTGTTGGGCAATGGATTGGGCTTCTTCCTCTGTCAACCGGGCCGCGAATCCTGAGAACCCATTTGTGTAGCTGTGCACCAATACCTCTCTTTTCCTGTACAAAATACATGTGTGTTTTCATAAGCACATTAGTACACTTCAATTGTGTTTTTCATTACTTTCTTCATAATGCAGGTGTCAGCAACCTGGGGATGAGCTTTAAAGTTGCATTTCTGCATTCACTTATTTGTGAAATCACATCACACTTTTTTAGCCATTTTGATCAGAATCACTCAATATTTGTCTCATGGTTTCTAGAAAACATATTGACTGTAAAAATGTTAGGTAGTCTTTCATAGCTTACATTTCACCATGGTGTAATAACCTTTGTCTTTGCTGACTAAATAGGTAAGTAATAGAAGTGAAAATAATAAAGTGATGATTTTATGGCCTAGCCAGGGAATTGGGGAGGAACTATGCTAAAGCTATGGTAGACTGGAACTCAGAGCAACTTAAGAATTATTCAAATTTTTAATGTAATATTTTCTATATTTCATATTAAGTTCACTGTTCACCCTACTAGTGTTTCTACATACCTTTTAATGACTGAGGTCATGAGGTGGGCTATGCCTGCCTCAACCTCATCATTTGACGATGAAGAGGCCACGACAGTGCCCATATAAACAATATAAACTCCGTTTTCTGTCTCTGTCTCTTCGGACGGAGGAACAGCCGCCTGAGTAGATTCTCCTATAAGAGAGAATATGAAGACAGGCGCACACAATAGCAGAAGGAAGCTCCTCATGCTAAACATGCACATAAGTTGCTAGCTAATTGCTAGTTACTACCTAAAAGGCCCCTAATAATAATGATTTTGAAGCTATATTAATGATATTCTTACTTACTGCCCACAAATTAAGTCCCTCTATGTGTGTGTATATATAGTGATGGAGCTGTATTGATGAAATTTTGGAGAATCATTATATTTAGCAACAGGTGGGCAGTATCCACCCAAAGTGGGAAGTTTCTTATCTCAATGCTCCACTTCTAGAGTGGTGGCGGGCGGAAAATATGTGATTTTTTCAGTAATAAAAAGTACTCTTGACCGTTGATAGAAAGCTCAAAGTGGCCAAAACGAGATGAGTGTTATTTTGATAGGTAATAGAAATATAGAATAAGAGAATTACCAATTACGGCCTACTAGTCATTTTAACTCGTAATAATGTCACATTTGTCTCTTTATGTAGTGGGAAAGCTAACATTATTGAGTGCATTTTCATCAAATGATTCATATATATGGGTAGGAATGTAGGATGCAAAGTCAAAATATTTTGGATGTGTATAGTATACCTCTTTTTTCACCTATGCTTTATTTCTTGGAAGGATTTTTCACAAAAACTTCAACTTTGATCAAGAATATATTATTTCTGATTTGTCTATTAACTTAAATAATTGTCTATTATTAATATTGTAATTATATTCACTCCAGATTTTATTGTCTAATTAATAAGTTTGCCATATCAAAATAGACTTCTAGTGAAAAAGATCATGTGGAGGGACATGTTCGGGTGGACTGCTTTAGTGCTCAATAATCTTAGGTGGGCAACTGGGCAAATTTTTAATTACATCGCACAATCATTGTATGTGTATTAAAAATGACGTGCTTGTTTCCACACATATGCTTAGTGTATTTTTTTTGGGATAAGGATCAGATAGGGCCTCGAACTTACAAAAAAAATGTCAAATAAGGCCTTATATAAGATGCTCTGTCCGGCCGACGCCATTGAGGCGGTTCCCGATGGAATTTTTTGATGATTTTTTTTGAGCATCTTATTCATTAAGTCTAGTTTAGTTATACCAAATTTGAACTAAAAATTCAATCGGGAAAGCATTCAAATGAATTCTTGAAGATAACTGCGCTTTTAACTGCGCAGTTATTTTCAAGAATTCATTTGAATGCCTTCCCGATTGCATTTTTTATTCAAATTTGATATGAGTAAACTAGACTTAATGAATAAGATGTTCAAAAAATTTCATCGAACAATTTCACTGATCCACCTCAAATGGCGTCGGCCGTACAGAGCATCCTATATAGGCCTTATTTGACATTTTTTTGTAAGTTCGAGACCCTATCTGACCCTTATCCCATTTTTTTTAATTATGATCTAAATAACTCGTGAGAATAATATATAATCACGTTTAACCAGACTTGTAGCCTTGATGCCTGATGGATGTATTTATAATGAAAATAGTAGAGTTCAAATTACAAGAGGATATAAATTATAGGTCTAATATAACTCTACACTAGTGTTTGTGGTCCGGTCTCAGTTCTCATTTCTTTTCTTGTGGTTGCATTTAAAGGCTTATAAGTTATATATAAGCATCTCAAAAGAGATATAAATCCATTTAAAAGCTAAAAAGAAAGGGGACGGGGTAGGGAGGGTTAAAAGAGACAAAAAGTTAAAACAACAGGATCAGACCGAACCTGGCACGAAATTGGTATGCTGGCGCCTAGGACCGGTCAGTTTGGGATCAGAACTGTCCAAGGTCCATTCCTACTTAGGAGTGAATCCGGTCCGGTCTCGGTTCCGGACCGAGACCTCCCGATCCTAAAAAAATTCGAGAAGACCAGTCTCGATCCGCTATATTTCGAGTCTTGGCTAGTTCTGGGTACCTTGGTGGTTCGGTCTCGGACCCGGTCCAAGACCTATTTATTTAACAAGTTTCAAGCTTAAAAAAAGGCCGATCTAGGACGAAACTGGGACCGGAACCTCCCAGTTCGGTCCCAAATATTGGGACCTGAGTCGGACTTGCCGGTTACCCAGCCGGGTATCCGTTCACACGGTACTAGACCTGGTTCTGGACCGGGCCGGGCCCACCCTTATGCATAGCTATGCAACCAATTAAGTGAATCGGAAAGAACTTTAGGATACATATAAGCCATGATTTGAAAATAATGATAAGACTTAATGGGACAATTAGTTCCGACAAATATATTTATAATGAATATAGAGTTCAAGTTAGAAAAGATATCTTTTCCCTAATAGGCTTATGGCATACAGTACTATACACATCCTTTAATTTGAACAGTATTAAGTTTGTTAGTTGCTACCGTTTGATACTTGTATTACGGTATAAGATTAGGTACTATACGTATAATGGAAGTAGATGTTTAGTTGACTATTCAAGATCTTATATTGTTTTTAACGATTTTCATGAACATAAAATGACATATTGCAACAAAGATTTGTTCATCATATATACGTCATAGACGGATCATAATCACAACACATTCACACCATCATATATATGACATATATGATAAATCACAATCCTCTTATTTTTTCTCATCATATGTACGTCTTCATACACGTCCTCTAATTTGGCAGTAATTGTATCTAGCTTGCCAACTCGCTAACTGTACCGAACAATGGGGGACTAAGAATATGTTTGAGAATATGTTTGAGAGTTTGAAGGGAAGGGAAGGGAAGGGAAGGGAAGGGAAGGGGAAGATTTTGAAGGTTAGTATTGGAAGAGGAGGGGAGGGAAACAGTTTGAACCACTTTTCTTGTTTGGGTGTATCAAATTTACTAACCGACATATTTTCCAGTTTTCCAGAAAACTGGTAAACAAAAAACAGGAAACGTGTTTACCAAAGAAAATTGCTAGAAAACTGGAGAAATGAAAACAGAAAAACGCGTTTTCTAAATCGTTTTCCAAAAAGAAAAAAATGAGACATATCTCTCTTTTCCTGAATGATTTGGAAAAGGGACTTTTGCTAGTTTTCCAAATTTGGAAAACGTAGATGCTACAATGCGCTGCAATGAATTTGCATACTTACACCTAATGGTGGGTCCGGTCCTGCTCCGATGTCGATTCCATTCCGGTACCTCCATCCTCGTACCTTACCCCTTACCCCTACTCTACCTACCCTATCCACCCAACCCCCACCCCGCGTACCCCTTTTCCCTACAATGACCCTACCCCACCCCGCCACATGCCCCCACCTCGGCCCCACCTGATCCACCCTACCCTACCACCACCCTCTACCACCCCGACCCACCCTACCTTACCCCCACCCCTCGTATATTACCCCTTACCCCTACCTTACCCCTTACCACATGCCCCCTACCTCTGCCCCACCCTACCGCCATCCCCCACCCCACCCTTCCCCTACCTCGGCCCCACTCTGATCCCGACCCCACCCTACCGCCATCCTACCCCAACTCCCTACCCTACCCCTACCTTACCCAACCCCAACCCTACCCACTACCCCCCTCCCTTACCCATAACCACAACCCTAACCCACCCCACTACCCCCACCTAACCCCTACCCCCAGACCTTATCACCCCACCCCCGACCCATACTCCTTACCCACCCCTACCCATACCTTCCCTACCCCGACCCCTATGAGTAGGTATGGGTGAGTATGAAGGGTTGTAGGGGAGTATGGGTAGAGTGTAAGATCGTGGTAAGGGTAGGGGTAGGGGTCAAGGGTGTGGAATTGGGTGTAAGGTGGGGGTACGAGGTATAAAGGCAGGGTAGAGGTTAGGGGTATGGGTACACGTACGAGGTGATCGACCCCACGTATTGGGAAAACAGTCAAATAGGTCCTCGAACTTTCATAAAAATGTCAAATAAGTCTTTATATAGGAGGCTCTGTCAGGTCGTCGCGATTTGGGGTGGTTGCCGGTGGAATTTGTTTATGAAATTTTGAGCATCTTATTCATCAAGTCTAGTTCACTCATACTAAATTTCAGCTAAAACTTCAAACGGGAACGCATTCAAATTAATTCTTGAAGATAACTGCGCATTTAACTGCACAGTTATCTTCAAGAATTAATTTGAATGCATTCCCGATTGAAGTTTGAGCTAAACTTTGGTATGAGTGAACTAGACTTGATTAATAAGATGCTCAAAAAATTTCATCAAAAAATTCCACCGGAAACCGCCCCAAATCACGACGGCCGGACAAAGCCTCCTACATAAGGACTTATTTGACCTTTTTATGAAAGTTCGAGGACCTATTTGACCGTTCCCCCCCACATATTATATTATATATTTGTGTTCATTAATGTTTGTGTGTCTATATATGTCTAGGGTTTTTTTTGGACATTTTAATGTTAAACGGTGTTTTAAACCTTTTGAAGTAAACATGATCTTACAACATTGCTTATTTTATGCGCCGCTTATTAACACGAGTCTTAATAAGCACCATTTAGTAACCCGTGAAGTAAACGTGTCCTCAGTCTTTTGGATGATCAAAGAACTGGGTGAAAAAATTGATGAACATGTTTTTAGATTTGAAAATGGAAAACTAAAAAATAGAAACAGAAAATTGGAGATGGAAAATTTGAAAAATAAAAGCAGAAAATTGGAGAACGAAAAACATAAGTAGAAAACAGGAAAATATCTCTGTTAGTAAACAGGCCCTAAATGTTTTGGACGAATTATAATTAAAATCACTTCACATAATATGACGAATTCAAATAATTGAGTTTATATTTATTAATAATTGAGCTAAAGTTGTCATTTAATTAGTTATCCTTCATAAAGTCCTGCGGCCGTAGTTTAGGATTCTTCTAGTTGAGTTTTTCCAGCGAAGATATGACTCTTCTTGTCCGGCGTTTATTCTTGCTGTAAGAAGGCCACACATAAAGCTTTCGTTTGGCTCTCTTTTTCTCATGATTGTTGTCAATCTTAAAGGAGACGTGAGTGCGGCTGCATCTTTTGGAATCGAATCCAAGGTTCAAGAAATGATAATCATGTCTTCTATGGAAGATCTAAAGCAACGTTGTCTCATTCCTGCAATTGAGGAGGAGATCGAAGGGTTAATTTCTGAAGAATCAACATGGGTAGAGGCTGAGCAAGGGAGAAGACAGATCGGCAGTCCGCCCTCCTCCTGAACCGCCGCCTTGGAGCGATCGAGATGCCAGGATTTGGAAGATTCATCAATTATTTATTTTTTTATGATTTTATTTTCACGTTTTTTTTATGTTGCTTTGTTTTTTGTTGATGTCTTTAGTTTTAGGTCTACAATTATGATTGACAAATCTGCTAGATATTATGTCGTTGGAAGGATCAATATGACAAGTGATTGCTGTGTCCCACCCATTTGGTAGTTACCGATTCGTATTGCTCTTTCAGGGGTGATCATCTCTGAGTCTACTCGTAGGGTTGATAATGCTAGTTATTTTTGAGTTTGTTGTAACGATTCCTCTCCTAATAATTTTAATATAAAACAGTTTGTTTTGATGATAAAAAATAGCTATCCTTCAAAATCCCTCAATTAGGAGGGACTTGAAAATTAAGCATTTGAAGGGTTTTGGAGGGTTACAAAAACCCTCCAAAACCATTCCCTCCATATTTTATAACTCCCAAACATGAAAGAGAGAGTCATAAACCTTTGTCAACCATCCTCTCTCTCCAAAATTCAACCCCCAAACATACCCTAAGGATTTTTACTTGGATTGAAATGTTTTGATCTATTTCGATATGATTTGACATGATCTGATCTGATTTTATCTGATCTGGTCTGAATTAGCTTGATATGATCTGGTCTAGTCTGAATTGATCTAGTCTGTCTGGGATTGAAATAAGTGCAAAAATGCTATTTTTTTGGAAGAAGGTGGCTTATATTAATAAAAGAGAACGTAAGCAGGATACAAACCGACAAAGAGCCCATTACCTACCGTCTGCCCTTGAACCAGACTTAGAACCTGCCACCTTGTAAGAAGCAACCAAATTCGCTGATCCTGAATTGGGCTTATTTGAGCCAATGACTGGTAAACCAAGCCCTCTATCACCTGCCCTATGTTCTAGAGTCTTGACAGAAACAAAAATAACAACAAAAGAAAGTACTCGAAGTCCGGAGCAAAAACCAACAGAAAGAAAAACTAGTCTAAAATGAAAAATGACTTCAAAACTCCAAAAGCACCAGATTTTCACAGGTTTAGGCGGGTATGAGAATCCCAGCCCGCCTCTTCCCTGTTTTTTTGTACCGTCTAGAGCCATGGCCTCCTCTCCTTGTTGCTCCTGCTCATGTGCATCCCAGGTCCTCCTTCTCTTATGTTCTCCCGTTCCACTGGTGTTGGCCTTTGCTTCCTCAGACTTCGACCCTTCCCCCTGTTCCTGAAACCTGTTCTGCATAGACTTTTGGCCCTGTTCCTGCTTATCATTGGGACTCTTTTGCAGCCCCATGACGTGCACTTTGTTGTGCGTGCACTCAAAATAAATCGATACTAACACTTATACGTAGTATAGGTGAAGTAGAGTTCGTATCCACATGGAAAGGAATAACTTTCTTTTTTATGTAAATAGTAAATAAAGGGGGGTTTTGATTGTTGAGTGATTTAATTAAATTAAACACGAAGATGAACGAGTTATATGGGATTAAATTCAAGAATAAAAGGGACTTGGTCTTGCTACTTTCCACTTGTTGATATATTTTAGTCGATCATTGTTATATCTATAACTTATCCCCTCTCGAATACTCAATCGAGGAGTATATCCAATTCATCGAGGGTAGTTATTAACAACGACCGTTCATTAATAACCCTTACTATTAACCAAATATAGAACAACGCCGTATACCGATTTAATAGTAGCATTTAACCTTTTTAACTCCTTGATGAAATCAATTGAGATTGATAACCTCAACACAACGGTTTCGGTTTAACCAACAAAATTAATCCCTCTTAAGTTTATTAACCACGACCGTGCATTAATAAACCGAAGTTACTTACTTGTGAAACTATCAACGTTTAACCATCGGTTCGTTGATCGTTCCTAGTAATAATCAATGTCGGAACGTTAACTAATCGTCACTTAGCCACCCTCCAACATTAATATAGAATGAGATTAAGGGAAGAATTAATAATCAAGAGGAGAAAGTAAGAAAATAACTCACAACTTTAATAATCAACAAGCTTCAAGAGCAAAACAAAGAAATGGAAGTTTAGCTCCTCATTTGGAGACTAAACATGCTAAAAGAAATATAGAGAAGTTCTATTCTAAACTGAGCTTAAGAGTATAAAGGAATTGGTGACAGAATTGTGAAGGAAAGGGGGTGTATTTATAGGCTTTTGGGATGGGACTCGGGTACTCGATCGGGTATATATATAGTACCCGATCGAGTATGTGTGAAATACCAGATTCGAGGTATACTCGATCGATTTTGGCTTAAAAATCAAAGGTGTACTCGATCGAGTATATATTCATACTCGGTCGAGTATGTGTAGAAAGTGATATTCGAGCCATACTCGACCGATTTCGGGTTTAAACTCAAAGGCATACTCGATCGGGTATGTCGGTCTACCCGATCGAGTATAGACACTGAATCGTGGTCAATATCTTCCCGGCATGTTCCTTTGTCTTCGGATCCGATCCGATTTGAAGTTTCAACCTTATACCCGATCGAGTATAGGTAATACTCGACCGAGTATAGATCAAAATCAGGATTTTCCCTTTTTGTCTTGTGATTTTGCACCTTCCTTCCACTTTTGGGGTTCACCAACTGTCCTTTGAATGATGGTAGACCTTTCTGAGCTCAGAATAAACCTAATCTAAATAATTTACAAGATTTTAACAAACTAAACTATTACACCGAAAGTGTGTAATTTCCGAAGTATTTAAACAACCAAAACAAACTAAAAATGTAAACATATACACGGAAATTACATGTGTATCACCCCACAATGCCTCTTCTTCCCCCTCCTTCGTTAACTAGCCATTTACTTCCCATAGAAGGGCGGGGTCGCCCTCCTCCTGCCCGTAGCCAAGGTCCAAAAGATCTCACCACCGCTTTCTCACCTTTCTCATACAGTAAAGGGCAAAATTTTTCGGCATGTCCTATAACTCCGCATGCAAAGCAAAAACTAGGAAGTTTCTCATATTTGAAGTCAACCCACTTCCCTTCCCCTTTACCCCTTTTCAGATTTATGCCCACCTTTAAGGGATTCCTCACATCTAGCTTGACCCTAACTCTCATATAGGTCTCCCACTTCTCATCAAACTGCTTATCATCCCAAGAAATAAATTTACCCAAGTAGTTTCCAATTTTACGAGCATGTCCCAAATTAGAAATATCCATAAGGGATGTTATGCACATGTACCCAGAAATCAACAGTATCAAGAGTAACCTTCAAGGGCATATCGCCATGCTCAATAGCTTTTAGACTAACAGGTTCTGGTCAAACAACCAAGGTCCATCATTCAACACACGATTCCTATCAATTAAGTGGTAGAAAGTAAATAGATACCTCTTCTCCCAATCTCTTGAATCAGAACACCCTTACCCGCACTAGTAAAAAAATGGCTTATAGTGACATTAAATTAGTGTCACTAAACGATTTAGTGACACACTGAAAGTGTCACAGACAAGCGGGGCAAGTGACACAAAATTTAGTGTCACCGATAACAAATCACTTTTGTGTCACAAAATGATGACATAAAAACATCATTAAGAATTGTGATATATAAGTAACAAGGATTTTTGTGATACCAATGCATCATGTTTTTTAGTGATATATACATAACAAGAATTTTTGTGATACCATTGTATCATATTTTTTAGTGACACTAATACACATTCAGATTTTGTGATGGTTTGGTGTCATATCATTTTTTACACTGCGCTATATATCTTGCATTCACTATACATTAATTTCATTACTTTATATGTATATTTTTACAACAATTTAATTGTTCGGATTTCAAACAATACACTAAAAAGATGTAATGCAGCAAACACATCCAACTTTAAATACATCTCATTAAATAATAGTGTTTAAGTCGTCATTGTTAATTCTTCATGTTAGGTTACAACTTCCACAACAAAATGGGCGCAAATTTTCAGTTTCAAGCAAAAATGACTCCATAATTAACCGAGGAAATAGTTTTACATTCCACAAAACATGAACCTACAAAAGTTCTCAAAAAGCGTTCCAGCTAGCATTCCTTCACTCCAAAATAACAAGAACTGATCTTCACCAGACCATCATTCATATTCAACCGCATCTATCTGTAAATTAAAGAAGTACAAGTATAAGAAATTAATTCGAAGTATGAGTTATTAGTCTGCACAACTCACTTTTGTTTAGTGAAGCACACATAAGTTCCAGCACACAATTATGACTACATGCATTATAATTACTGGGTTACATATGTAGATATCAAAATACTTTCATTTCAAGGGAAGTCAAGAAACAATTTAGAATAGCAATTACATATAGAAATGAGATGAGAGGATATCCATAAGAGTGCAGTAACTCAACAGCTGAACAATAACTACATAGCATTGAATCTAATGATAACTAAGGTGGCTCTACAAAACCGTTAATAAGGTTGGTGGAAGCCAACCTAAGTAATCAATACACCATATGAAAGACAACACCCCTAAAATATTCATAAATGGAAAAAGGCCGGTGCCATATATACCATTGAAAATGACACTTTAAGCCAACAATTATGCTTTAATTGTGGTTGGGACGTGGGAGCGTAGTTGTTATGGCGGGATTTTGCGGCGCGGCACCTTTGGACTGCCATACCGCCATGGCGATATGGCGCCCGTCGTGGCGGAGTCGTGGCGATAAGTCAACATATACACTAATAATTCATAATATGTTTTACATACTAAAAAGCCTACATGTTACACTTATAGCCAACACTACTAAGTAAATTAAGTAATAAAATATGTAATCATATAAATAACATAATCCATAAGACCATAACCATAAGACAACACAGTAAATTTCAGCATAAATCGAAGACACCGAAAAAAATATGAAATATAAAATTAAAAAAAACTACTGAAATTTATTCATTATTTGGGGAAAACTGGAATTTGTTTTCATAAAATTGAAACTTTTCTTTAAATAGTAACAGTAGTACAATACTAACTTTTCAAAAACTTTTTGACTTTCTGTAAAACATTAACAGTTCATCACATCAAATACAACATTAAATTCAAAGCATTCAACAAAATATTAAATACAAAGTTAAATATACAAAGTTGGATGATTTTAAACCCACGTACCCAAATGGAGTAATAACTAAACAAAAACGAATCACATAACACACTAAAGTTAAAAGTAAAAAAGTCCAAGTCTAGAAAAAAATTGAAGCCAAGGCAGTTAACTAATATTGAAGCAACGATAAGGCGACGCCATGACAACTATGCATGGGAGTTAGGGGTTAGTTAATCACTGCCATTTAACTAATAACCGAGTTCATAATCAGCTAAGGCAGCAATAATAACAAACCAAAATGGAAATAAAATTCTTACTTCAGAACCAATTTTGTTGCATATGCTGCCCACTCCTCACGCACTTGCAAGATGTTGTGTTCAGAGTACTCCTTTATTGTTGAGAACTAGAGTATAAAAATAAAATGAGTACAATCATATACAAACTTTAATTAATGTTATCCCACAAAATATATACAAATAGTCCACATTTAACTCACATTCTTTTTCAGGACGTTAACATCACAAACAATGTCACTCATGTACTTCATCAAGAAGTATCCGCATTCAATAGAACCAGTTTGCTTAGGGCACTAGATAAGTGTCAAGTACAGATTAGTATTATTATAAAACATAATGTAGACATGCCAAATACAATTTAGTTTAATGAAGAACATACCATGACTGTAACCCAATTCAAAGATAACCTCTTCTTTGAAACCGAGGCATGATGAATTTTCACTCCCCTGATATTCAAATACAAGTTAGATATGAGTACATTATTTTTTCATAGACTTATAGAAGTCTATTTTTCAACACAACGCTCTGACTGAAACAATTACAACAAAAGGCATAGCTACATACATGCATGTAATTAAGTACCACAATGTATGACACTAAAAAATAACTTAACTGGTTCACAATTAGTGACAGATCTTCTGATGGATTCCCTCCGATTGAGTCCAAATAGTACACCGTCCATGAGAGTGTATCAATGGCTACCAACACCCAATGGTTGCTGCACGTTATATTTTAACATTAATCAATTCCTATAAAAAATTCCAAGTTGAAATAAAAGGATACGAATCAGTAGCAAAAAAAGAATTAGTGTAATACTTCTAACCATCTTAATTACCATGTATTATATGGGATTAATGTGATTTGTCCAAGCAAACCAACACCCAAAAGATCTGCTATATAGCGAGACCTCCTTGTGATGGACTCATCTGAGAGTTTCAATGGTACTGGTACTGCAGCAGACGTGCCAAATTGGACAGGCATATTACCTCCATCTTGAAGCATCTTCTCATATAAGTGCCTACACATCGAATGAAAAAAATTCACATTAAGTTTTATTCATATAGAGCTCATAAACTTTAAGCTATGTCACTTATTAGTCTTAAGAAATTACTACAAGTATGTAGCAATTAATAAATTTCGTATAATAGATATATAGCCTATATAAAACATACACATACCCAATACTTCGTATATATACAGAGTAATACAGTAATACTATGGTCTTCATTTCCCCTTTTATAGATACCCTTTTATATATGTCTATATAGCCTTTGTATATATACTATTGTCTTCATACACATACTATGTCTTCATATATAATAGATATATAGCCTATATAAAACATACACATACCCAGTACTTCGTATAAATAAAAAGATCCAATGTTGCCATGTTGGTAAGTGTTTCTTGAAGGTTGAAGCAGTATTAATCCAGTAATACTATTCTCTTCATCATTTTCCCCTTTTATAAACATCAAACCTTATCAACCTCATAGCTATTAAGTTATATTCATATAGAGCTCAAAAAGTAACACCACTCATGATAATTTTCAGCATGGCTGCACAACGAAATTAGACTTACCTAGACCAGATTTCTACAACGGAATTGTTCACCTGCTCAAAGTTGATTACAAGGCTGCACACATCCTTGTTGAAAATAGATTTAGTTGCAAACCCGAATATTTCTGCATCATGTTCAACCATGTACCCATCTCCCAGGCATTTGTCAACTAGCATAGAAAACATCTTCATGCTATTGCTTAGCTCTTTTCTTTTTTCAGCAGCAAACCTTGTAGTTCTTTGCATAATTAGTTTCCTTGCCGGTTGTTGCCTTGACTTCATCTTAGTCCTTGCATGTTCTTTAACAACTATAACACCCCCCGTTTCAACTTCAATCAACTTCTCTGGAGTGCGTTCTTCCTTGAGGTGAGGAGGTTCAACCTCAAATACATTTTAGAAGATGATTAAATAATCTTTTATTTTCACAGTTATGCCACAAAGTTTAATGTAAAAAAACATAAATTCAGCTTATTATATTATAAAGAATATGATTGAATAATACCTTTGTTTGAGTACCACCTAGTTCACTCACAACCTGTTCTCGTGATGCTTCACTTATTGGTGCGTTGTTAGCTGCTCTAACTACATTCTCCCCGGAAAGATTCTTCATTTGCATGATTCTCGGGGACCTTGAAACTGCTGCAAGATGTTTTTTCTGGGGAGTCAACTTTTGTTCTTCTGGCACTTCAGTTGCCTTAATAACCAAAATTCAGAAGATTAATAGGTTAATAACTTCATAAATATACACTCCATAATTTTAAGTTCCCACCCTTAAGATACTATACAATATTAATATAGAGACTTCTTTTCAAGAAGTTATTTTAGAGTGAATTTTTTTAAAACTGAAAAAGTATAAGGTCCCTAATCAAATCTTTGGATAAAATTAGAGATACAAATAATATGGAAAAACACGTTGGATTTATATACCTTTCGCTTTCCTTTTGTATCTCCTTCTTCTTCACTCTCATTTGACTTGGGCTCCTTCTTCTTGGAGCTGTGTGGGAGGGAGCTCCTGGGGACAGTAGCACGACGTCTCTTCACCGGAGTAAGTTTTGGTTGATCTACCTCTTCAGCAGCCTATCAATGATATAACATCAACAAACACATATGTTACTTATTAACAGTGGTATTACTTATCAAAATTACTTAACCATGTAAGAAGTGGTTTTCATGTTATGCTTGTTTTGGTTTTGTTTAGACTTTAGATTAGATAAACTAGTTTAAAATCTGATTTGATAAGCAGTCACTTTAGTTTTTATAACTTAACTTTGCAGATTAGATAACAAGTTACTTTTAAGTTATAACTTAACTCATACTTTTTTTTTTTTTTTTATCATTTGTTCCTTATTTCTGTTTCAGAAGTTTCCATTCCATTTATAGATTTATAAGCAGTCACTTTTTAAACCTAAGCCATAACTCAGAACAGAAAAATGTGTGTATACCTTTACAATAGGAGAATTTTTGGGAACACTTGAACTGCCAATTTCACTTATAGCATGCGACACTTGTGTCCTCATTTCATCAAACTTAAGAACCATCATCTTGTACCTTTGCTCTCACATCTCATGCTCCTTTTCCCGATCAGATCTTGTCTCTTTTGGCCTGTGGAAGTATTGTGTTGGGGTTATGAAGTGTCCCAACCCTTGAACTCTACTGCCATTAGGTTTTCTCTTAAGAGCAGTGGAAAGAACATCAGCATCCCCACTAGGCACAAACAACCCCTCCTGTACTTTGCACTTCAGGTCCTCCTGAACAAAGGTTGGGAACGTAGTTAGTTGCTAAAGAAGTTCTACATTAACATTTTTAAATCAGAAAAACATAGTTACACTTACTATTTCATTTGCCACTTCTTTGACATCATCATCATAGGTCCCATCTTTTTTTTTTCCTGCCAAGCAACCACGTATCACAACGATCAATGTCTTCCAGATTTTTGACTCCAAGTTCTTTTAGCTGGAAGTTAGAAGAAGAATAAGTTCAACAGTAATATAATGGACGAATAAATAGCTCAACACTATATATTGTTATAATAATAGTCATTGATAGTCATTGATGAAGGACCTTCTTTACAAGCAAGCCTCCATATCCAGTAGAACCCAATCGGTGGTTCAATTTGTACTTTTTTCGGCGCGCTTTCGCTTTTTGGCTTTTCTCCTGAAATGAAACAAAGTAATACTCAAATTGTAAGTCTTTCACAGTTTACCAAAAAATCTTGAAGTGTAGGAGTATCACTTACCACAAATTCTTCAGAGAAAGTTTTCTTCACAAATAATTTCCATTCTTTCTTCGAAATATGTTTGTACTCCGCGGGAGGTAATGCTAACTTCTCCAGGTTATGCGCATGTTGATAGATAAAGTCATTTCGCAGCATAGATTTGAAATTTCTGAAAGCTACACTCATAGTAGCTAACACATGTTTTTTTGAATTGTCACTCAACACGAACAATTCCTACATACAATTTAATATAAAGTTGTTAGCCCTCTAGCAAATTAAGAGTTAAAATACTGAAATATAGCCTTATTTTTCAACAAACATTATTTATTACCTTAAGATGGTTCCACATTTCATCTTTAAGTTTAACTTTCACATGTCTCCATTCATCATGCACTATGGAAACATGATCCCGCACTAAGACACCAATATAATTGGTCAGTTCTGTCCATTCTTTACCTGCATGAACACCAAAGCTATTCACCTTTACCACCACCTTATCATCTGCAGCTTTCTTTAGTAGCATTTTCTTCTTTGTCTTTTGTCTCCTTTTAGGGCGTTGGCCGAAATCATCCAACCCTTCGTCCACATCAAAATCATCCATGACTTCTTCATTATTTGACATGGCTAGCTTTCACCTATATACAAATAAAAAATAATACAAATATGCAGTTATTATTTAATTAGTGAAAATAAAAATAGTAATGAATCACAACAGTAGAATGATTCAAGTACGCATATAACTTACTGAACGAAGTATATATATCAGGGTAATTGAGACTCATTGGGTACTGGAATTGCATCAATGTCAATCCTATGATAAATTTGATCATCATCTTCAGCTTCCACATCGTTAAAATGGTTTGGGTATTGTGAAGTTAAAGGTTCGTGTAATATCATTTCATCACTGTCAACATCCATACCATTACTAACCTTCTGTCCAACTGAACACACTATTGATTTTTTAGGATCAAGTTGATCTCTCACATAAAAAACTTGTTTGGCATGTGAAGCTAAAATGAAACAATCATTTTTTTGACCTATCTTATTAAGATCCACTACTGTGAATGTAACACTTGAGATTTAATATAAACGGATTAATAGTACTACTCATACCAACAGAGGTGCATCTCCTTTTACGGGAGCTCATCCGCTAAGAACTCCAAAGTTAAGCGTGCTTGCACGTGAGTATTCTAGGGATGGGTGACCCCCTGGGAAGTTTCTCAGGGCGCGCATGAGTGAGGACAAAGTGCGCGGTAAAGGCTCGTGGTGGTTTGTGAGGACAGTACTATTGGTCCGGAGTAACTACCTCGGGTCCGGTGGGGGCGGGGTGTTACAAATGGTATCAGAGCAACCCCGCGACAGTGTGATGACCCGTTGGATATCAGGCGGGCACTTAGCGGGGGAAGATTCTGGGATTTGATTGAGATTTGAGATTGGTTCAAGGGCGCAACGAGGACGTTGCGATCCTAAGTGGGGGTGATTGTAACACTTGAGATTTAATATAAACGGATTAATAGTACTACTCATACCAACAGAGGTGCATCTCCTTTTACGGGAGCTCATCCGCTAAGAACTCCAAAGTTAAGCGTGCTTGCACGTGAGTATTCTAGGGATGGGTGACCCCCTGGGAAGTTTCTCAGGGCGCGCATGAGTGAGGACAAAGTGCGCGGTAAAGGCTCGTGGTGGTTTGTGAGGACAGTACTATTGGTCCGGAGTAACTACCTCGGGTCCTGCGGGGCCGGGGTGTTACAGTGAAGCCCAACTTGCCAGTTTTCACATGCCTACTATCTACCCAAGAACACTTGAAAACAACTCTCTTAGTCATAAGATAGTTCAAGACCCAAATCTCATCAAGGACCCCATAATAATTCATCGATGCTACACATGGAGTTTTATCCTTAGAGCTGGAAACTTGAACAGTTTCTGCTACGAGTCTAACACCACTGTTTTGTGTTACCCGATTCGAATCTCGATCCTTAGTTGCAAAGGAAAAACCATTTATATTATAGCCTGAGTATACTGTCACTGTTGAGTTAGGCTTCTTAGCTAACCACCTCACTGTTTCAGCGACAGTCACACCATTCGCAACATCAACACAAACCTACAAATAAATATTGAATTTTAAATACATTTGGCTCTTATTATTTGTTATGTATATAGATAAGGTTAGATTTATAAACCTTCTCATCAAACCAGTCAACAAATGTGCGATAATGCTCCGTATCACAACAAGCAATATCCTGTGATTGTAATATATCCATGTGTTCCCTATTTGGATAATATTAGAAAACTTGTTAAATATGAAAGTGAAGAAAAATTAAGTAAGAGTTTTATAAAAGTTAAGTCATACTGTATATAAGGTTGAACTTCAGGGGTATTAAACAACACGGTACGATGTGCTTGCTCAAGCAGTGAGGAATCAACAGTCTGCGTGTCTCCACGTCCTACCGGCCTTTCTGGTGGCCCATCCTCACCAGAATGCTTGGGTAATCCAATTGACTCATGATTTGAAAGATATTCAGTACAAAACTCTAATGCTTCCTCTGCCACATAGCATTCAGCCATGCATCCCTCCGGATGGTAATGGTTACGCACATATCCTTTTAAAAACTTCATGAATCGTTCAAAAGGATACATCCAACATAGGTAAACTGGCCCACACAATCGAACTTGGGCAACGAGATGAACAGTTAAGTGAACCATTATATCAAAAAAAGCAGGCATGAAATATTGCTCCAAACGACATAGTGTAACCCGGTGATTAGCCTCTAGTATGTCAAGTGCATCATTATCCAACACCTTCTCACATAATGAATTGAAAAAAAGACACATATCAATTATAGAATTGGTAACATCTTTTGAGAGAGACAAGTTTCGAATGGCTAAAGGAAGAATTTGTTGCATCAGGGTATGGCAGTCATGTGATTTGAGACCTTGAAGATTATTGTCATCTTCAGACACTATGCTTTTCAAATTTGAAGAATAACCATCTGGAACCTTGATATCCAATATGGTTTGACAGAACTTTTTTTTGTCTGCTTTGTATAAGGTGTATGGTGCTGGAGGTAAGGAATTAGAACTATCATCGGGAACTAACTTTTTCCTAATCTTCATATGAAGAAGGTCATTCCGAGCCTTAATGCCATCTTTTGTCTTTGTGGATTGATCAAGTAGCGTCCCGTAGATGCTCTCGCACACATTTTTCTCAATGTGCATCACATCTAAGAGATGTCGGATTAATAAATGTTGCCAATAATCCAAATGAAAAAATATTGATTTCCTTTTAAACAATTTATTTTTCATGTCTTCATTCTTTTTCGTACGCTTTCTCTTGACTCCCTTTTGCTTACCACTCTTATAATTAATATCTTCCACCAATTTAAGGACATCTTGACCCGACAAGGTTGCAGGAGGTCCTTCTCTTTCAACTTTATTGTTGAACAATTTTTTCATATTTCTTAGTTTATGATCATGAGGCAAAAAACGGCGGTGAGCCATGTAAGCACACTTCTTACTGCATTTTAGCCAGGTTGAGGAGGTTGAAGGACCACAAACTGGACATGCGTAATACCCCTTTCCAGTACACCCACTCAAGTTGGCATATGCCGGGAAATCGCTAATCGTCCACATCAATACAGCCCTTAAGTTGAAGGTTTCATTTCTAAACCCATCATAAACATCTACCCCATCATTCCAGAGGGTTTTCAGGTCATCAATCAAGGGCTTTAGATACACATCTATATCACTGCCCGGCTGTTTAGGCCCAGATATTAATAGAGACAACATCATGAATTTTCTCTTCATAGTCAACCAAGGAGGAAGATTATAAACTACTAACTGAACGGGCCAACAACTATATTTAGAGCTAAGGGAACTATGTGGATTAACTCCGTCACTTGAAAGAGCTAATCTTAGATTCCTAGACTCTACACCGAAATCAGGCCATGTGTTATCAATATGGTGCCAAGCAGGAGAGTCCGCTGGATGGCGCAGTTTCCCATCTTTGATGTGTTGGTTTGCATGCCATGTCAAGTTTTCTGCTGTTTTCGGTGACTGAAACATACGTTTAAACCGAGGAATGGGAGGAAAATACCAAAGAACTTTCTCTGGAACTTTATTGATAGCTGTTATAGCTCCGTTTTTTTTCCTTCCACCTAGACTCTCCACATGTTGGGCACTTGTCAAGATCAGCGTGCTCTTTATGGAAAAGAATGCAGTCATTACGACAAGCATGTATTTTCTGGTAGCCTAGCCCTAACACTTTCAATATTTTCTTAGCTTCATACATGGATTTCGGAATGGTGTTTTCTGCGGGTAATAAGTTTGAAATAGCTTCTAACAAAGCTGTGAATCCTTGATCAGACCACCCATATTTCCCCTTTATATTATACAACAACATCAACCCGGATAACCTCGAATAACTTGAACCTGAGTACAATGGCTTTTCGGCATCTTCAACTACATCCCTAAAATTCTTTGGGTGACTGTCAAATTGTTCAAAAACGTTACCTAACATGTCCTCAAGTTGGCTTTGATCATGGAGGGCTGACTGTGAGTGAAAAGAAAATGATGTTTTTTGAACCTCCCCGTGCCAATTCCAAACAAGGTACGTATTCAGAAACCCATACTTAAGCAAATGGACTTTAACTTTTTCAGGACTGTGAAGGTCCATGTTGCAACACGTGTTACAGGGACATCTAAGTAATCTACGGTTTTCGGAGTTAAGCATAGCAAAGTTTATGAAATCATTGACTCCATCCGTGTATTCTTCAGACAACCTATTGTCATTCTTTATCCATGATTTGTCCATTTGAATGTTACCTGATAATTGAGTTCCAATTTGTCACATTTAACTGATCAGTTTTACACAAAAAAATAAAATACATCCTACATAGCGCTTTTTTGTGTTTTTTATATATTACTACTAATTTCTAGACCACAGATATTATTCAAGTTAGTCTTGAGTGTTTTATTTTTACTATTTGAAGACCACATATGACTGTACTTCTAGGATTGAGCCTTGAGTACTTTACAAAAATAGATGTGTTTTCCCAAGTGTACATAGTAGACTGAATTATAATTTGAGCACCACAAAGTTTTACTCATGCAATCATTTCGATCATATACAAACATACAGTCATGGTAATGAGTTAATCATTTCAGAAATTAACAAAATAATGTATTGAATTTTTAGCACCAGACAATTTCAGAAACATACCTCTTGAGGAAGTTATAAGTTAGCTGAACAAAAATATTTGTAGACCGTGCGTGCCTGGACAGTCAATTCATGGATCAGATCTTAAAAGAAGCCTTTGGAGATTCTGCAAATTAGGAAAACAACAGTCTCAACCTTAACGCCTGAAGTGCAAATTAGGAAAACTACATTAAAAAGTAGTACTTTTCTATAAGCCATAAGAAGTGTTTGTGTTTATCTCATATACTTAGATGATTTCTTCTACAGATTATATGAAAAGAATTTAATAGCTAAAAAAGATAGTGTATTAATAGTGTAGTACATGTAGGGAAAAAAAGTGCATTAAAAAGCGGTACTTTTGTATAATCCATAAGAAGTATTTGTGTTTACATATCTTCAATAGTTTAAAAAGCAGTACTTTTGTATAAGCCATAAGAAATAGCAGTACTTTTCATTGCTACTTCTAAATTGTAGATGATAAAGATGCTTCCTTAAGTTTGGTGAGATATTAATTGTAGTAAAACTTATAAAGTGAAACATCAGTAGATTTAGGATATAAACAGTGAGCTTCTTTTAACATAGTATAAGGTTAAAAGCAATAAGTTCCATCCAAATATTAAAGAGCTTATCCACAATTTTTAGAAAAAAATTGTCACTATGAAGAAAAACAGTTAATTATAAGATCCAAAAACAACCAGGAATCTACTATCGTATTAAACAACAACTTAAAGAGTAGAGTCTATGCGGGAGAAGAGCATAGACTCTCAGAAAGTGAAATCACAAATCACTTAAGCAGTCGTTTTATTTTCACTATCGTATTATAGACTCTCACTTTTTGAAGTAAACATACTTCCCTCCCAAAACAAATGTAGTTATTCAAAATATGTCATCCCAGACTCGCACGTACACTCTGCTAGTGCCGGGAATTGATGCTTCTCTTTCATCTTACCATTCTCTAACTCAGACCATGATTAAATTATCATTTGAAAGGGTTAATTTTTTGTTAGAATAAGAATGAGAACTTTTAAGAAGAATATTTAAAAGAGACAAGTGAAAACTTTAAGTCAAATATTAGGGCAAACGATAGCCTCAAGTACACAAAATCGAGTATCCTTAATTTTCCATGGCTTGTTTTTCATTTTATCATGATATCCTTTTGAAAAGTATGTCTTGACGAAAGATAGTTGGGCATGCACCTGGCTCTGTTCTAAGACAAAGAAAACAGATCAATACAAACTACCCCATGTATTTAAAAAAACTCTTGAATCCCATTTACAACCTCTTGAATCTTGATGCTCCTGTATTTACCATACAAATTTGTCCACCCGAAATATTAAAAAAATACCCAGTACTTCATATATATACAGACATACATATATATATATATATATATATATAAAAAACATACACATATCTAGATATGTATATATGTAGTAATGGAGATATCATATAAGTGTTCCTTAGGATAAATATTTAGGCCTACATTTATTTTTGAAAAGGGAAACAAAATCAAACTTTAAGCTATGTCACTTATTAGTCTTAAGAAAATACTATGAAGTGGAAATGAATTCCAGAAAAGTGTGGGTTGATCAATTTTCATCTCAAAATGACCAAGTTCAACAAGTATGTAGCCATTAATAAATTTCGTATAATAGATAGCCTATATAAAACTTACACATACCCAGTACTTCGTATATATACAGACATACATATATATAACCTTAGAAACTGTAATAGACAGGCTTTTATGGCAAAAAGATCCAATCTTGGTAAGTGTTTATTGAATGTTGAAGCAGTAATAATCCAGTAAGACTATTGTCTTCATTTTCCCCTTTTATAAACATCAAACCTTATCAACCTCACTGACCTGTACAAACATCACTGACCTGTACAAACATCACTGACCTGTTGTGTTCGGTAGAAAAAAGTTGAGAAAAAATAACCCCCTTCGTAACCTAACCGAAAGACAGAGACGCACACCTAACTCACCCCAAATTGGTGAGTACTATCTATGACCTGGGTTTAGGTCATACTGAAACTAACTCACCCCTAGGCCTATCACACCCCCAATAACCAAAAACCGGATGGAGAAGAGCTACCTGACGATCGAGAGCCGTCGGTGGTGTTCTTCGCAGAATATGGATATCGACCGTACCGGTGAAGTTCTTCCCAAGCTACCTGACGATCGAGAGCCGTCGGTGGTGTTCTTCGTAGCCTTCAGCAGCGGCAAAGGTATTCAGCAGAGAAGCTAATCGATCGACATCGATGGTATTCAACAGCGATGTATTTAGGGTTCTATGCTAAGGAAAGAAGGGGAGTGAGTTAATCGATCGACAGAAAAGAAGGAAAGAAGGGTAGGGTGGGTTTATTTTGACCGGTCTCACCAGGCCACTTAATAATTACTTTAATTTGAAAGAAAGAAGTGGATGAGAAATTTTTGCTAAGGAAAGAAAGTGTTGGTGTGGGGTTACTAAAAATAGATGGTGGGAAGTTTTTTTAGGAGGGAAAAGAAAAGTGAATATTTGTTAAGGTTAAAATTCATACTTTTTTTTATTTTGTGTCATTATTATTTGCTGATGTTTTTGTGTCATATACGTATGACACTTATGCATCGTTAATAATATATGTCGTCTAATAGTGACACTTTATCAGAAAGTGTCACTAGTGAAGTGTCACTATAAGACAGTTTTCTACTAGTGCCGGGCGCCACAGAGATGCCATCAAATCGCGAAGGAATTGAAACTTTACCACTTTATCCATGAGGATTGTGCCAACCACGGGGAAGCTTTCAACCGCTTTGGTCGCTGCCTCAGGGTCTTTCTCCTCATCATTACAAAAATGCTATTTGTACCCATTTTAATACACACCTTATACCCACTATATATACCCAAAAAATAATTACCCCTTTCACCTCTTTACCCATCTCTCCTCTATCCCCCTTTTTTGTACGCACTTTCTCTCCCCCTTCTACGCCATTCTTCTCTCCCCCTTCCTCATTTTTCTTCTTCACCCAAGCTCGACCTGATGCAGAAGGAAGAAATAAAGACGCCTGATCTACTTCAAATATGCCAATGAGCAGCCACTCTTTCAATGTAAAATTCAACCTATCTTTTTCTCTACCTTGTTCATTGTGTTTTTTTTTACATTTAGGATTATATCTTTTTTTCTCGATTTTATGTATAGTATATGACATATGTTAATGTTGAATGCTTGTTTACATTGGTATATTGTTATAGATTTGTGATGCTTAGTATTGAAGTTTTAATTCAAACTATTCTATTTCACTTTATGTCCAAAAGGTGTTTGTAGAAATGACTCAATGAATTTTTTATTCATATCCACAATTTGTGTGTTTATTTCCCTTTTTTGTTAATTTCTTTGATTATTTTATTTTATTGTTATGAATTTTATTTATCTTTTAATTCTATTTTTGTGCTTAATTTATGTTTGTGAAGTTGTTTATTTACCTACTTGCTTTCATATAAATATGATTAATAGCTTATTTAAATTAAATCTTTTAGATGTTTGGCTTTGTTCATACTCTGCATTTCATAATCATGAGTGGAGTTGTTCATACTCTATTTTTATAGATTTGTAATTCAGTTGATTAAAAGGAAATTATGAAATAGGAGTAACGGATGATTTATGTTCTCAAATAGAAACTATCTTAGTTTTTTTAGGAGTGTATGATCCAAGTTGTAGAAATGTTTTATGTTATAGTCATATTTAATGAACTTATTTTTTTTTGCATCTATGCACACCATAACTCCTTGTTTGTCTAATATTATTACGTTTGCCCATATAGCCTCATGAGTTCTTGTTGTATATCAGAGAAAGTCATATTGTATAGTATATATGTGCACTAATATAACTATTTGGTACATATGACAGATTATGGATGATTTTGTATGGAAAATTAGGTGTGAGTTGGAACATTATGGATGATTTTGTATGGCAATTTCCTCCACATTGAGGAGAACCTTGCCACAAAAATAATGCCCCTGGAAATATGCCACAAGGAGTGAAATCTGTTTGTAATCATTGTACGTGATTCCTTAAAATCAAACAATGGTGTGTTATACAAGTGTTATTTTGTCTGTGAAAAGAAAATAGTTGATGTTTGTGTGTTCATTTATTTTGTCTGTGAGAAGAAAATAGTTGATGTTTGTGTGTTCATTTATTTTATATGTGTGTAGTGGGAGCATTGTCAATGTCTTCATTTATATTGTCTATGCACGATTAAAAAATTGTCTGTGTGTTCGTTTAATTTATTTGTTCATAGACAATCATTGTTGTCTGTGTGTTCGTTTATTTTGTCTATGCGTAGTCGAAGTATCGTTTATGTTTTTTTGTTTATATTGTTTGTGTGTTCATTTTATTTTGTTTGTGCATACACACTAATTATCTTTGTATTCATTTATATTTTCTGTGTGTTCTAAAATGTTTATATTTTCATAATATCATAAATGGAAAGAAAACATAAGAAATCATATTACAACATTTTCTATGGGAACAGGTTTGACCGTGTCAAGCCCACTACATGGTTAGCGATTCGTGTTGCTCTTTCAGGGGTGATCGTCTCAAAGTCTCACCATAGGGTTGCAGTCGTAGTTGTTGGAGTTTCAGTTGGTGTCAGTTTTATTTTCCTTTTGCTTGATGTAATGATCCTGAATCTTTTGATATGAATAGAGGCCTGCTTTGATGATAAAAAAAACCATCACACACAATATAAACAAAGACATAAACAATGATTCGACTATAAACAAACAATAAGTGTAGTCTTGAGGGAGGTATTGTTATTCCATTGAGATGGTAGTTGTTAGACCCTAGATTTTGATAAACAGTTTTGATGATGCCATAGTTTTGATATCCCCATCTTTTGTAGCATTCAAATGTTATGTATACTGGCAGTTGGCGGTACTAATAATATTATCTGAAAATGTCTTGCTCAAATTAACAATTAACAAATAAATATAACTGGAAAACATAAAATGCAATAAGGTAATACTTTATTACCTTAAAAGGATTTCTTATAGATCCTACCAGTTAAATTTATTTGTTACCTCAAATGACACAAAAATATTTCGAACAACTAAACTATTTGAACAACTGGAACACAAAATGCAATAAGGTAATAATTTTTACCTTAATAGGATTTGTTATCCTACCAGTTAAAAATTTGGTTTATGTTCGAAATACTAGATGGGCCATACACAACCAAGAGTAACCAGAAGTCAAAAGAAAAATGTTTGTATCAAGTAAATTATACCGGCAAAGTCAAAATGCAATAAGGTGATTTTTACCTTAAAAAGGATATTTAAATCCTACCGGTATATATTTACTTTATCACAAACATTTTAATTCGTCACAAAAACGAAAGGCACATTGGTATGAAAAATACATGTGTCTAATTGAGAACAAATAAATATATAATTTTTAAGACTAATAAAATTAATACTGGAATTTAAAAATGCAATAAGGTAAATTTATTTACCTTAATAGGATATTTAAAATCCTACCAGTATAAATTTTATTAGACTCAAAAATTAACTGTTCGATTGTTTGTCTCGTGATTATCCGGAGCCAATGAAAAAATCCCAGCATGGAGAAAAGCTAATGTGAGAACGTACAGTATGGGATGCACAGTCAACTTGAAGTCTATAAAGGGAAAGCTACAGTGGCTAGGCAAACAAGACAAAAGAACTTATCGGCTCCAAAGAAGAAGATGAACAACAAGTTGTTATCCTCTGAAATCAAGATTCAACGATCAAGATTAATCCATCCCAACCAACAGATGAGATTAATTTACCGGAGATGCCTATAAATAGAGGCCGAAGCATGAATTGAAAAAACAAGTTCAAGAGTTCAAAAGCAGAGAGATCCTATAAGCATTCAAAGAATATCTAGCAAAGAGAAAGTGCTTGATCATAACTTCACTCTCTGCTTTGACTCATGCTTCACTAAGCTCTTAGATTAGATCTTCATTGTCATATTTTTAGAGCATAGATTTTAGTTGGTGGCCAGAAATTTCTTGTAACATTTCACAGTGTTGTAAACACTTAGGAGAACAGTTGTTCAGATCCTAAAGTGTGGTTAGATAGGACATGAGTACCTTTTGATCCCCACTGGATCAATCGAGAAAAACCTAAAGGATTGAGTAGCTTGGAGTGGTGTTGTACTCCTCGTGAAACACCTTCAATCTAGGCCAAAGTTGTCAAGGCTAGATTGACACTAAGTGTATTGGGCTTAATACATTAGTGAAATCCATCTGAAATAGGGTGGGACTGGACGTAGGAGGATTACACCACCTCTGAACCAGGATACATCGTGTGTTGATTTTATTTTAGTCAACAAAGCACACACCCAACACTTCTCACATAAAGATTGTAGTTTGCCAGCAGCATCCTAAGCAGTTGTCTTAATTGACCCAACTGCTTATCCTACTGCTTAATTACTCACTTTCTTTGAGACCACCTTTCACACAAGAGACGTGCATCAATATCACTAAAAGGCCTGTTCTATTAAATAGCAGAAATTCACCTTCTAAGTATAACAGTTGCCTCAGCAGTCCCCTGGTGACCAGCCAACAGCTGAGCCCACTGCTCGAGCAAAACTATTGTTTATCCTTACTAAAGCAGATCTTCAGAAAGTTCCCTCATCATTCCTATAAACTGATCTTCATCACTTTCATCATACACTCAATATTTCCTAAGCAATTGCCTCAGCAGTTCCCTGCCATCCAGCCAACTGCTAAGCCAACTGCCAAGCCAACTGCTAGTTGTTCAAGTCCAAGTTTCTCCCAAAACAGAAAGTAGTTATACACTGATTACATAGAGGGTAAAGACTTCCGCTGTGCATCTATAAATCTCTCTAAAGATTATAGATCAACTCTTTTAGAAGGGAAAAGTTTTTAAAGTTTGAAAAGCTTTAAAAGTCTATTCATCCCCGCCTCTAGACTTTTACCCCTATCCGGGACCATCAGTAGTTCCTTCACATTTTTTGAGATATCTTCAAAGGAATTTCGGTGATTCATATGCATCGACTTTGTTGTGAGTTCCGTAGAAAACGATTGTTATTTCTGGTTGATTCTTGCCTTTAACGTAGAAGACTGCATATTACATCCTTGCAACCAGAACAAAACCTAACATAAAAATTAACTGAAGTAATCAGAGTCATGTTCCATTCCAAACATGACTGCAAATTCTAATGACTAATGATTGCCAAATGTAACTCTAATTCTTTACAATATTAAGCCTTACAATATGAAAGAATGTTGAGTCGAGGTTGTAGAATTTATCTAGCTAAAGATTATAGTTCTATTGCAATGAGTTATGCAGCCATAGAATTACTGAATTACATATAAAAGTTAGAACTGACCACTAAAAGTGAAAATTCATACACTTCACACCATACGATATCTGGAATCTTTTAACAATTAAACATGTTGTTTTTTCATTTTCTAACATAGAAAAACAGGGTGCCATATTATCAAATATAATATCCTTCAACAAGTATCTCTTAACAAAGTAAACTTACAAAAAGATATAGCATGGTTATATATAGCATATCTAACATCACAAAATTATATTGGGGTGTTTGGAAATTTGAGTTAATTGTCCCAATATTTAAAGGAGATGCATGGTTAAACAAGATAATTAGCTAATTGATTGTGGTAAGATATCTCATACTGGCCAATATAAATATCTTAATAATAAGACCGTAGCTCCTCTTATCAGTGTTAAGTACTTAAGTCACTCCATACTTGTTAAGTATAAGAATGTATACTAACCTATATAATCTTGAATTATCTTCCTAAGTTAAGAGGACTAGTTTTTAATGTTATAAGTTTAAACCAGATTTGATAATCCTATAAGTTTAATGAACTTTCTACAGTTTGATAAATAATTTATTAAACAATACTACTTCCGTCCCTAGTATAATTACACAAAAAAGAACATATATGTATATTTGTACAATAATTTTAGAGAGTTCATTAAACTGTAGTATAATGACACCTCTATAATATATTTGTACAATAATTTGTTGTACAATAATTTTTTGTGTAATAAAAAAAGAACATATATGTATATTTGTACAATAATTTTAGAGAGTTCATTAAACTGTAGTATTATCAAATCTGTTTAATTTGTTTATAGGATAAACAAATTACACAAAAAAAGAACATATATGTATATTTGTACAATAATTTTAGAGAGTTCATTAAACTATAGTATAATCCTATAAGTTTAATGAATTATCTTCCTTGATAAATGAGACACAAAATGGGACAGAAGTAGTATTGTTTAATAAATTCTTTTTTAATTTTTTCCCGACTATAGTTTTGAAAAACTCCGCCATGAGATCAATGTTTTTGGTTTCATGCCTGTCCCAAGCCAGGATAAAGGAGGAGGGTGCTGTGGTAGGCGCGTGACGGCCAACAGTATTACCTAGTCACATCACATGACATGAATCGAAATATGGATATTGCTATAGCTAGGTCGTCGCCCGTAAGCGACGCGTCATCCCTCCGCCTGGGGGTGGTGTCAAATATGCAAGGGCGCGCTACACTTCATAGGCCTGGGTGTGGTGATAAGAATGTTAAGGTTGCTAGGTCGTCGCCCGGAAGCGGCGCGTCATCCCATTGCCCGAGGATGATGTCAAATATGCAAGGGCGTGGTGGGGTCCGAGGCGGGGCTAAGAACAGAAGGTGGAGTGCTAGATTGCGCTTTGGGACATGGAATGTTGGGTCTCTTACAGGCAGATCTTCCGAGGTAGTCGAAGTTATGAGGAGGAGGAATATCGGCATTATGTGTGTGCAAGAAACTAAATGGGTTGGAGAGAAAGCACGTGAGATTAATCCCGGAGGTTTTAAGTTGTGGTATTCGGGGAGAGATAAGACCAGGAATGGGGTAGGCATTATTGTGGCACGTGATTATGTTGAGGATGTGGTAGAAGTCTTCAGGAAGAACGATCGCATCATGAGCATTAAATTGGTGATGAGGGGTGAGATTGTGTCTGTGGTAAGTGCCTATGCACCACAAGTGGGATTGGATGCATCTACAACTCAACAGTTCTGGGAAGATCTTGAAGATGTGGTGCGACGAGTGCCAAGAGGAGAGAAGTTGGTCATAGGAGGCGACCTCAACGGGCATGTGGGCTCGATTCGTGATGGCTTTGAGAGTATTCATGGCGGACATGGTTTTGGCACTAGAAATGAAGCGGGAAAGAACATTTTGGATTTTGCCTCAACATATGAGTTGGCTATAATGAACACTTGGTTTAGGAAAAGAGACTCTCACCTTGTAACCTATAGAAGTGGAGCTAATAGTACCCAAATTGACTACTTCTTAGTACGTACTACTTGGAGAACTAGCTACACCGATTGTAAGGTTATCCCAGGTGAGAGTGTTGTCACTCAGCATAGGATGCTTGTGCTCGACTTTCGAGGTAAGAACCATAGAAGACAAGTTAAGCAACAAGTGGAGCCAAAGATAAAGTGGTGGAGGCTTGAGGGGGATCTTCAACAAAGCTTTACACACAAAATGTTCGGTGAAGATGTATGGCATATTGATAATGGAACACAGGTGGAGGATGCGTGGTTATCGATGGAGCTGACCATTAACAAAGTGGCAAAGGAGGTACTTAGAGAATCTAAAGGATGTTTGCCACCCAAAAAGGACACGTCTTGGTGGAATGATGAGGTGAAACAAGCCATAAGGAACAAAAGAGATTGCTACAAAAAGTTGGGGATAAGTAGGAGTGATGAGAGCATAGAATCTTACAAGGAGGCTAGAAGACAAGCAAAGAAAGCCGTAAAAGAAGCACAAGGGAAAGTGAACAAGGAGTTGTATGAAAAATTGGACTCTAAGGAAGGAGAACAAGAGATCTATAGACTTGCTCGTCTTCGTGATCGCAGGACTCAAGATATCGGAAAAGTTAAGTGTGTGAAGGATGTTGATCAAAGGATATTAATGGAGGACAGAGAGATAAAAGAGAGGTGGAGATCATACTTTGATACATTATTCAACGGGAACAAAGTGCAAGATATCGATGATTTGACCATACCAGATTGTATGGTAAATCGTGATTTTGTGAGAAGGATCCAACCAACGGAAGTTAAAGAGGCTTTGAGGAAGATGGGGCGGAAGAAAGCAGTGGGTCCAGATGGCATACCGATCGAGGCTTGGAGAAGTTTGGGAGAGAGAGGCATCGGGTGGTTAACAAATTTCTTCAACAAAATTTGGAGAAACAACAAGATGCCAACGAGTTGGAGAAAGAGTACTCTTATTCCCTTATTTAAGAATAAAGGTGATGTACAAGAATGTGCCAACTATCGAGGGATTAAGCTTATGAGTCATACCATGAAACTTTGGGAGCGATTGATTGAGCAAAGACTTCGAAGAACGGTGAAGATCTCAGAGAACCAATTTGGTTTTATGCCTGATCGCTCAACAACTGAGGCTATTCACCTTCTTCGGCAACTTATGGAGAAGTATAGAGACACTCACAAGGATTTGCATTTAGTGTTCATTGACCTAGAAAAGGCATATGATAGGGTACCTCGAGAAGTTCTTTGGTGGGCCTTAACTAGAAAAGGCATTTCACGCAAGTATATCAGCATCATCATGGATATGTATGAGGATTGTACTACAAGTGTCCGTACTAGTGTAGGGAGGACTGCGGAGTTCCCTATTACTATCAGAGTGCACCAAGGATCGGCTCTTAGCCCTTTTTTATTTGCCATAGTCATGGATGAACTTACAAAGTCAATTCAAGACGATATACCGTGGTGCATGATGTTTGCCGACGATATTGTATTGATTGATGAGACGCAATCAGGGGTTAAAGCAAAGTTGGAAGTATGGTGACAGACATTGGAGAACAAGGGTTTCAGACTAAGTAGGAGCAAGACAGAGTACATGGAGTGCAAGTTTGGTGGAGGTAGAAGCAGTGATAATAGCGGAATTACTTTAGATGGTAAGGAGATACCAGTCAGCGATACGTTCCGTTATTTGGGCTCCATAATTCAGAAAGACGGTGAGTTAGATGGAGATGTATCCCATAGAATCAGAACAGGGTGGATGAAGTGGAAGAGTGCGTCAGGATTTCTATGCGATCGAGGTATGCCGACTAGACTGAAGGGTAAATTTTATAGGACAGCAATTAGGCCGGCATTACTGTATGGCACGGAGTGTTGGGCGGTGAAACAATGTCACATTCAAAAGATGAGTGTGGCAGAGATGCGCATGCTGCGTTGGATGTGTGGGCAAACTAGAAAGGACCGCGTGAGGAATGAGACAATTAGACAAAGGGTGGGAGTAGCACCTATTGAAGATAAGATGCGGGAGTCACGCCTACGGTGGTTTGGTCATGTGCATAGAAGACCGAGTGATGCACCTGTCAGACGAGTTGAGATGTGTGGAGAAGAGGTAGGGAAGAGAGGGAGAGGAAGGCCCAAACAGACGTGGGTTAGGGGAGTCAGAAGTGATATGCTTCTTCTTGGATTGGATGAGGGTATGGCTTTGGAGAGAGCAAAATGGAGGGCGTGTATTCGTGTTGAAGAGTGATCTTGTATCATCTTTTTTTCTTTCTTCTTCTTCTTCTTTTTTTTTCCTTTTCTTTTATATCTTTATCCTTATATATAAATATTACTTTATCCTTTTTATTTGATCTTTTATATGTATATTCATCTCTTTTATATTATCTTTTTTTTTATAATAGCTTATCTTTTTTATCTTTATTTTCTTTCTTTTCCTTTTGGTGATAATGTGATATCATATATCGATTCATGTTAGCCGACCCCAATATCATTTGGGACTAAGGCTTGGATGTTGTTGTTGTATAGTTTTGAAATTATAGATTTAAGGGAAAGCTGTCAATTTGGTCCTCGTACTTTCATGAAAAAGTCAATTAGGTCCTTGTACTTTTAAAAAGATCAATCAAATCCTCGAACTTTTTAAAAACGTTCAATTGAGTCCATTTGCAGGTTATTTGGCATGTCAACATGTCATGGTAAATTCCATCGTACAGCCGGCTGTACGGTGAGCACCGTACAACCAGCCATTTTTGTAATTAAATTTGGATCGCTGCTACTCACCAACGAAGAACGATAGCCAAAGCCGTCGCTGCAACTATTCTAGGTTCCGATTAACATGCTTCCCCGTTGCTTACTGCTTCTGCAATTTCACAAATCTTATTCCCTGAAATTATAGTTTTTCTTCTCGTTCTTTCTAAGCCATCTCACGTAAAAGAAAATTCTCAAACAATAAAATCAAAGGTCACCATCAAACTTTCCACCTCTATGAAATTATATCTGCAAATAATTGAATCTTGATAAGATTTATCTCCACTTCTATAAATTAGGAGCTCTATTCATTCAGGTTTGCATTTATACTGCGAGAGTCATTAAGAGCTTTTGATTTTTCCCATACTCATTTTGTAAGTTGTGTATGCTCAATTTTTACCGGTGTTTTGCTCATTATATTTTGGCCGCATAGTTTTAATACTCAATAGAATAAGTTTGATACTCAATTAAAATGTCTTCATGGTCAAATGAGTATAAAATTGAAAATGAATGAGCATACACAAATAAGCTTTTGAATTTTTTTATACTCATTTTGTAAGTATGTATGCTCATTTGGAATCGCTTTATGCTCATTTTAAAAGACTGCACATTTCAAACACATCATACCACATTAGAAATGAGTTTTATGTTAAATTCAAATGAGTATAACGTCCAAAATGAATGAACACACAAAAATACGGTTTAATATTTTTATACTCATTTTGTAAGTTATGTGTAGTCATTTCGTACTGCTTTATGCAATTATGCTCATTTTAAAAGGTTTCACATTTCAAACATATCATACTACATTAGATTCAAATATTGAAATTGATTCAAATAATAAACAGAAAGTGATATATAAGGTATGAAGCAGATATCACTGATGCTCAGCGTTAGGCTCCTAATACTTAAAAGAACATGTTTGATGCTCATCAAAATTGCATAAAAATGCTCATTTAAGAGAATCCGCATTTTTTACAAAAAAATTACAAGTTTGCCACTGGCTGTACGGTGGTCACTGTAGAGCCGGCTGTACAGTATACGACTCCAGCATGTCATATGCTGATGTGGCGCACATGTGACTGCCCAGTCAGCAATAATTTTGCTGACGAGGATCTAATTGACTTTTTCATGAAAATACGAGGATCAATTTGACAGTTTTCTCTATATTTAATGAAACTTGAGCATACACCTATAAAACAACAATTTCAAAAAAAAAAAAAAAGATAAATTTTATTCAGGACATAACATTGAAATATTATTTCAGATTTTATGTTTGCTTTTGTCGTTAATCGTATTTGATCTAAGACTTCTTTCACCGGTGCTATCATTTTAAAACTAAATTCAGATGTTTTTCACTTTTTTGTTCCAATACCAAATTTTCAAACTTCAAGTCCATAAGCTTTTTGCTGTGCAATTGGCAAAAAAAGAAACAGAAAAACAGAGCAGCAGCAGCTTCAGAAGTAAACAATCTGATCAAGAATCATGACTATACACTCCCAGAGCTCGAGAAATGGCATGGACTGTGAAATGTTCCGATCTCAAAACATCTGGTGCGGTGATCTCAACTCCATTAACTGTTACGCTTTTGGTAACATTATCAACACTGATCATCAGCTCTGCACCTGGAAACAGAGTCTTCAGAACAGACCCATTTGGCAGAGACGCCAGTTCATCAAAACGATACATCCGAGGCAGTAAATGAAGCTTCACCACTCTGTCCAGCAATGGCGACGGCGAGTCCAAGAATCCCAGGCTCGGCGGCGCTAAGACGGTGACGGAGCCCATATTCACGGCGATGGTGTCAAGAACAGAGTGGAGTCCGATCGCGAATGACACGAACCCGTTAGAGCTCAGAGACCGGACGATTCTTGACCATTGGAACTCCGATTCACACGCCGGCGGCGACTGAATGATATCATCCCTCCGGTTGAGGTTCACCGGCGAGAAGAACCCGGCTACTCCGTGGACGACGAGGCGGTTTCCGAGGAATAGATCTGGGTATGTGATAGAAACATTGTTGATCTCAAAATGGCCGTTTTCTTGATCAATCTTGGAGATCTGAACGGTCCGGTCATGGAGAAGGGTGGAAAGGCAGGTGCCCGGAGAGTTCTTGAGAAATGATCGGAACGGAAGCGAGGAAGGGGAGGTGTGGTAGAGGAGGAGGTGCTTGATGGCCCAAGAAGGGAGGGAGAGGTTCGAGAAGGCGGAGTCGGGGACGGCGAACACGGTGGATTCCGGCGGAGAGAGGAAGAGGTCCGGGGAGATCTGGAGGAGGGCGGCGAAGACCGTGAAGCCGCCGCGGTGGCGGAGAGCGAGGGAAGCGTTGATGGAGAGGCTGTGATGAAGAAGTGGTGCGGGTTGAGGGCTGTGATTGGAGTGGTGGATGCTGGTGGAGATGGCCACGAACGCCAGAGCTATGGAGAGGGAGACGTAGAATGGAGCGTGCCACCAATGAGAGCAGGAATCCGCCGCCATTGTTGCCAAATTTACTTCTTCTTTGTTGCTTCCTTATCTGGGGCAAAGAGAGAATTTCTGCTGAAAAAGTTGAAAAAGTTGTTTCTCCATAGACTCGTGGGGTCGAATCCCTTATTCATTACGGAGTAGAATCTTAAAATATACGGAGTACGAGTATTTGCCAATAAATCATTCTTCTAACAAAAGAGGTAAAATTGCCCCTGACCCACACGGCCACACTCCGACTCAATAAAAGGTTAAAGGAGTATCATCTTAAATAATCATTCTTATTAAAATTGTCAGTTTGAATTCACACAAATTAAGAAAATAAATTTGACTTCACTGTGGAGTGCACTGTTTGGCACTGTTTGGATACTGTTTGACACAGTTTGACATTGTTTTGCACTATTTTGTTTCCTAAAATGGAAGTGTGAACTTAAATAAGAGACATCCCGAAAAGAAAAGTGAGAACTTTAATAAGGACCGGAGGGAGTAGTTGTTTATTGACATTGGTTCAAAGTCTGATAGCACAAAAGAAGTCATCACATTGTAGTTGTTTCGGAGATTAAACTTGAGATCTCAACTCAACGGTCTCATCCAGCCATCGTTGAATCATCTGAAAGAGTACGATTAAACCATTCTTCTTAGATTGCCATTGCCTAACTATTGCCCAACAATCTAAGGGGTCTCTCTAACTATCAATTACCTTAATTCCTAATTCGTCGTGTCATGCACTACCCCGCTCACTCGAGTGCAAAACTCCCAAACCCGTAAGTGATTAATGTGAGCATGATACATTTTGTTCACCGCTCAAACTCTCAAGGGAGGGTTATGTTCATCCCTCCCGAATTGCCTGTTTATACCATGTAGAGTTATACAACTCTTTTTTGGTAATTGTTTTAACATGTAGAAGTTTGATGAGAGTAATACAAAAAACATATGGGACTAAGGGGATCGTATTTGATTTGGTTTCCACCCTTACATTAAACGAGTATATATGGCAGGGATCCGGCGTCTCTGCCTTGGTTAAGCAGCCAAGGAGGGTGCCTGACTGTTTTCATCCATCAGATCAAAAAATGAAGGGTTGAAAATGAAGGGCTCCATTTTTTGCACGAATCTCGAGGCCTACTTTTCAATCTGTGCCGTCCATTTGAGTAAGGCACCTCTGCCTTAAGGCAGAGGATCCCAATCCATATGGCAGCGTCTAGGGGAACAAGAACCTTAATTGAACAAGTAAATTAAGCCTCTTCTGACTCAGGTATAATTTTTGTTTCGGTTTTCGGTTAATTACTTGATCCAATTTATTTAAAAAAATCGAAATATATTATCAGCTCTGATCCTATTCAGGAGGAAGTAACTAAAACTTATTTGGTCTAATTCTGGTTAATTAGATTCAGATCTCGAATTGAAAAAGGACATTGATGCATGGCATCTCACTGCTCATCTTGATATGTTGTTTTTCAACTCGAGCAGCTAATAAAAGTAAAACTTCTAATGAATTTCGATTCTCCATAATAATCCATATTAAATTCTATTCAATTTGCTTAATTGTGTATATATATGTAAGCACATTAAGGCTATGTTTGGCACATCGAGCTAGAACTGAAGGCTAATGTCTGAATTAAGAGCTATTGTCTGAATCAGGGACTATAGTTTGAATCTGAATTTTGAAGTGCTGAATCTGAATGACTAACTGAATAGAATAGTCCTGTTTGGCAAAAAGAGCTGAAAAAGTACTCAGATAATATGAAATTACATTAAAGGGCATATGACTTATTAATGTAACAAAATATTTTGTATAATTATTTTCATAAAATATTTTTCATTACGAATAATTGTTTGACCGTGTGTCACACACTCCGTATAATTGAAAGCATTTGAAAGTACTTTTTTTTAAAGGTAAATATATATTTGTGATGTACTTAGCAAACACAAAACAATTAAAAGTTGTAAAATGCAAAATAAACGTAATTTATTGAAAAAAGTATGGGTATAATTGTTAAGTAAAGTCTACAATTATAAGGGCTAAAGTAAACGCTTGGGGCATCAACGTTTGACAAAAGCTAAGGGCCTGTTTACTAGCAGAGATATTTTCCTGTTTTCTACTTCTGTTTTTCGTTCTCCAATTTTCTGTTTTTATTTTTCAGTTTTTCTATCTCCAATTTTCTGTTTCTATTTTTTAGTTTTCCATTTTCAAATCTGAAAATATGTTCATCAATTTTTTCACCCAGTTCACCAATTCCACACCCTTGACCCCTACTGTTACCACGATCTTACACTCTACCCATACTCCCCCACAACCCTTCATACCCACCCATACCTACTCATAGGGGTCGGGGTAGGGAAGTTATGGGTGGGGGTGGGGTAAGGGGTATGGTCGGGGTGGGGTGGTAAGGTGTAGGGGTAGGGGGTTGGGTGGGGGTAGGGGGTTAGGGGTAAGGGTGGGGTAGTGGGTAGGGTTTGGGGTAAGGTAAAGGTAGGGTATGGAGTTGAGATAGGATGGCGGTAGGGTGGGGCCGGGACCAGGGTGGGGTCGAGGCAGGGAAGGGGTAGGGGGTAGAATGGCGGTAAAGGTGGGGGTAGTGGGTAGGGTTGGAGTAAGGTAGGGGTAGTGGAATAGGATGGCAGTAGGGTGGGCCCGGGATCTGGGTGGGCCTCGAGATAGGGGAAGAGTAGGGTGGGGGTAGGATGGCGGAAGGGTGGGGGTAGGATGGCGGTGGGGTGGGGCCGAGGTAGGGGCATGTGGTAAGGGGTAAGGGGTAATATACCGGTGGGGGCAGGGTAGGATGGGTCGGAGTGGGGTCGAGGTGGTAGGGGTGGCAGTAGGGTAGGGTGGATCGGGGTGGGGCGAGGTAGGGGCATGTGGTAGGGGGCGGGGTAGGGTCATTATAGGGAAAAATGGGTATGCGGGGTGGGGTTGGGTGGGTAGGGTAGGGTAGGGTAGGGGTAAGGGGTAAGGTACGAGGATGGAGGTACCAAAATGGAATCGACATCGGAGCGGGACCGGACCCACCACTAGGTGTAAGTATGCAAATTCATTGCAGCGGCACTGTAGCATTTGCGTTTTCCAAATTTGGAAAACTAGTAAAAGTCACTTCTCCAAATCATTTAGGAGAAGAGAAACATGTCTCATTTTTTCCGTTTTGGAAAACGATTTGGTAAACGCGTTTTTCTTTTTTCATTTATCCAGTTTTCCAGGAATTTCTTTGGTAAACACGTTTCCTGTTTTCTGTTTTCCAGTTTTCCAGTTTTCTGGAAAACTGGAAAATATCTCTGTTAGTAAACAGGCCCTAACATTTTCCCCCTTCAGCCACTTTCAGCATGTTGTCCAAACAGGGAATTATTGTAATTGCCTTAAATAGAAAATTTCAGTTCAAAATCGGCTGATCTAGAGCATCCAAACATAGCCTAAGCTTGCTGATAATAAGCTACTATTCAAAACGTAAGACAACAAAAATGATAAAAAGTGAGCACTTTATTATATTCAAACTACTCCATATCATTTAATTATTGAAGTTGAATGCAACTATATTGAATACAAACACTTTCCTCATCAATTCTCTGAATAGTCAATAACGCTTACAACAATAGGACTCCTAACACTATACTTGCCATTTGTCCATGTGATTGCGCCAAAGACATCCTCCTTCAGAGATTCCACAGCAGTAAAAGTCACATTGTAGCTAACCTTCTTTCTCTCTTTGCTAAACACCAACTTATTAGGGGTCACCCCGACCTCGATCCCGGTCAACGCCTCTATAGTCACAATGTACACCGAGTCTTCATCCCCAACGTTGGTCGCGGTTCTAGTCACTGTCTTGGTTTGACCTTCCATGACCTTAGAGACGGCAATTGAAGGGTAGTTGATGTTGGATATCAAATCCGGGGACATGTTCTTGGGGCACTTGAAGTGTTTTGGCACTTTTGAAGAGATGAGCCTGATTTGAGACGTGTTATAGCCCGTGGCGCATAGGAACATGAAGTAATCCTCGATATCGGTCTCGTAAACGAGCCCGGGGTCTAGTGCTGATGCAGGGTTGATCTGGCCAGCTCCAAATTCGTATGGTGTGGCAGCTAATCCAGATGAGTTTGTTATGGGGGCATTCATGTTGTTTGTCTGTGTGGCTGCAATAACAGTTTTACAAAGAAACGATGAGAAGTTTAGTTGGAAAGACTAAATGTGACACCAAATCTAGGGTAGTATAAAATTAAAATTATATGAAAATAATCTTTGTAAATACGGAGTAGTACTTTAAACAACAATAATATTACCACGGTGTACGCAGTCTAGCTTACCCTATACTAAAGTAATAAAAGTATAAAATATATAACATTCATAATATTATATTAATCGAAATCATGGTTTTTATATGCACGTACCCGTGGTCATAATGGCAGATTTGATTGCGGAAATGGTGAATGTGGGGTTATGTGCCTTGACATTAGCAACAGTTCCCGAGGTATGGGGGCAAGCCATGGAAGTGCCTGAGATTATATTGTAACCGGGAAGTTTCACGCCGGGGATGGGCGGTGAATGACCGCCGAGAGTCCGATCAGGCCATGCTGCTAGAATGTTAACCCCTGGTGCAGTAATGTCCGGCTGCATGCATGCATATACACAATATATTCAATCCTCTAAGGCTCCAAGCAAATCATACTACGTATATAATTCCTAAATTGTACAAAATCACATTTATGTTCAATGCCCTTTTATTAAAAGTCATTCTTCATAATTAATTGTTTTAAATTCCCTGTATGTTTTGAAAAGAATCTTCAAAATATAAGGATTGGGCCTGATCAGTGTTTTAAATAGTGGTCCGCTACCGCTATAGCGGCCGCTATATTGCAGTCGCGGTAGGTACCAGTACCGCTGTAGGCCGCTATCAGGGTGTGATTTTCAAATCACAGGAAAATCCTGCTACGCCGCCCGTTATAGCCCGCTACAGGCCGCTACTGGCACTTCCGGCAGTACATCACGAACTGGTTGATGTGTAAATGTTGTGTGCATGATGTGAAAAAATACATTAATGGTGATGCATCAATTGTTCTAATTATCATTCTCTTTTAATTGTCGTATTCTTATTGGTTGATTAGTTGTTAATGTTATAAGTGTGCAAACAAATATTCATAATGTTTCTATTAACTTTAACACCCATTAAAGATATGTTTTGCGCATTTAAAAATATTTTACGCCGCCGCAACCGCTACAGGCCGTTACCGAGATGACCGCTAGCGCTGCCGCTAGCGCTGTCGCTATGGCTATTTAAAACACTGGGCCTGATAAAGCTGCGGCTCTACTATCATTATTCATTAAATTAAAACCATCTATACAGTTAGTTAAATTATTACTGCAATACTGCATAATTAGGAAGGTAAAGTAATTAAATATGCATGCCTTGAGAAGATTAGTGCTAGCAAGAGAAGGACCCTTTGAAGAAAAGTAGATCACAACAGGAGCTGGTTTATATCCTATAGTTGTCACAGTTGGAAGGATCGACGCTACCGGCTTCCTGCATCATCCATTCATTCAGTGTCAATTCCAAGTATTTAAGTGAATATATATATCATTAAAAAACAATGTATGTAATTTTACAGAAATGGCTTCAAACAGGACTAAAACAGCGGCCAGTGATCCTAGTTGTACATTTTGTCTATGTTTTAGTCATATTTAAAGAATTTTGTCTTTTATAATAGGAGTAAGTTGGTATTATTAAGAGAAAAAATGTAAAAAGTCATATTTTTGCATTATTTATACTTGTAAAGTTTAGGAGTACATACTTGGTGGATGTGAGGTAAGTGAAAATGTCGATGGCTTGCTCTGCAGAAACTGAGGAACCTGCGAAGTCTTTATAGTTTGGAGCTATGGACATATCTTCCTCACTCACTATTTCGATCACCCCAATAGCCTTCATATCTTTTAGCACTAAATATGCCCATGAAAACCCATACTCTCCTGGCAGATATTCACACAGCACAATTTTCCCCTCAACCTTCGCTGGATCTAATGAGTTCCAGAAGCATTGCCTTGCGTCACTCTCACTCGCATTCTTCAACCTCGCCGACGCCCCCGTCACCAACGGGTACACCGCCTTTTTCTTTAGCTTGCCGAAATGAATGCCTTGCCCCTTCATTCATAAAGATCAAAAGAATATAAGTCGAGTCGTGGTAGAGTCAGAAATGTATTGTTAGGGGACGGGACTAGACAATTTTACAACTCCCAAAGTCTGCTCTGATATGTTTATGACTACTATAGTTTGGTCGAGAATTGAAACTAGTTCAATTAAAAACATTCTGAAGGGTGGTTTTAATGCGTATAATAAGTTAGTTATTACCTTTATAGCTTTATTATACCCTCCTAAGATGATTTCTGACTCGAAGTGGCGGTCAATGGTGGAGGCCGCGACAGTGAAGATCCATGGAGCTTCGTTGGTGATGGTGCTAGGGTAGGGCCCGCTGTTTCCTGCAGAGCAGACGACAATGATGCCCTGCTCAACAGCATGGAAGGACCCGATC
Organism: Cuscuta epithymum; assembly: GCA_945859915.1. NCBI lineage: Eukaryota > Viridiplantae > Streptophyta > Magnoliopsida > Solanales > Convolvulaceae > Cuscuta > Cuscuta epithymum. The sequence continues at coordinate 5,070,096 of CAMAPF010001001.1, read as the reverse complement.
GCGATCGGGTCCGTCGAGAAATCGGGCGCGGCCCATGCTGGCCGGCCGAGAGACAAGGACAACACGTCAACACCGTCCTTAATGGCATCATCAAAGGCTTTCAAGATGTCGGACCCGTAGCAGCCCCCGGACTCGTCACAGACTTGGTACATTGCGATCCTCGATGCAGGGGACCCGCCCCTGGCGGTCCCTAAAGCGAGCCCGTAGTAAGAAGCGCCTTCAACTAGGGAGCCTGCAGCCGTAGAGGCAACATGTGTTCCATGCCCGAAAAAGTCGCGGGGTGACCCGTTTGTCACGTTACGGGTGTTCGAATAGTACCTGGCTCCAATTATTTTCCTGCCCATAATAAATTTACACCCAAAATTAATGATGTAGACTAGATAGTTTGAGGCCACATATCGAAACCCAAAAATTAAGCCAAAGTATATCATATAAAGAAAACTGAGTTTCCATTTGATATTACAAAAGTACAAAATTTATTGTTCTCATTAAAACATTTTTGTGATTATGAAAAAGGGTCAAAGTCTAATATCATTGACCAAAAAGTCAAATATGACAAATTAAAACACATAAACAAACCTGTTACAGTTGAGGGAAGCATTGAAATCATGGCCATTTTCGCACACTCCTTTCCAGCGGGCCGGAATGGGTCCCATGCCGAAGTCATTGAAACTATGAGACTCCGGCCATATTCCTACACATAAATATATACGATTAAGATCAGACTTGAACTTTCATTCTAAAAAATCAACCTAGCTGACAGTACGATTAACCTTAAGTCTTATATATTGTTTTATTGTTTTATATTTTTCCGGTGTATGACAGTACTCTAACATCTACTCTATGTAAGTTTATATTTTGACTTTTGTTAACTTTGACCGTAAATTATTCAAAAATAAGAGTATACGGTAGGTTATTCAAATATTAATTTATTATAGATAATTATATAAATTTATAATGTTAAATAGTACTGGATCGAAGTAGTAGTGAAATGTCGATTTTGAAAAACGTGAAATTTTGGACTTCGTTGCGGGTTGGAAGTAGTATAAACTAACAATAACAATGTGTTTAGCTATATATAGAAAAATGTGACATTATTTTTGAAGGAGAAAAAGGTGACATTTTTTTTGGAAGAAAAAATAATAATCGGGTAGTATAAACTAAGTAACAATAACAATGTGTAGCTATAGAAAAATGTGACATTTTTTTGGAAGTAGTATAAACTAAGTAACAATAACAATGTGTGTAGCTATAGAAAAATGTGAAATTATTTTTGAAGGAGAAAAAGGTGACATTTTTTTGGAAGAAAAAATAATAATCGGGTAGTATAATTAAACTAAGTAACAATGACAATGTGTGCAGCTATAGAAAAAGGTGACATTTTTTTTGTGGAGAAAAGGTGACGTTAATAATCAATTAGTTTTTTTTTTAATTTTTTGTTGAAGATTAAATTAAAATAATTTTATATAGACCTGTATCTAAAAATCCTATGATGGTGTCTTGTGGGGTAGAGGAAGAAGACGACGTAGTAGAGGCGGCAAAATGCGGCGGCGAAGATGTCTTCTGCGTGGGGTCAAAGTGTTGACCAGAAAAGAAGTCAAGGAAATCCCACGACCGGGTGGTGTGGAGCTGGAGAATCGGGTCGGGAAAAACGGACACCACACCGGGCTTTTGAGCAATGGACTGGGCCTGTTCCTCGGTCAAACGGGCCGCGAAGCCCGAGAACCCGTTTGTATAGGTGTGCACCAACGCGGTGCTTTCAACGAGTTTGGTGATGAGGTGGGCGCGGTGGTTTCTGGTGGCGGTGCCGGCATTATTACTAGCCGCGCCGCCCATGTAAACGATATAAACGCCGTCATTAGTTGCCGGAGCAAGTGTTTTGTGTTTAGCTCAGCTTTGGAATATTCTGTGTTGTTGTGGTCTTGTGGATGATGACTTAGCAAACAATGCGTGCGCCTCCATATATATAGTGAGATGGATGTGTGTGTGTGTGGTGTTTAGGCACGTGTTTAACATTCAAATAATCAAATGCTATTTTAGTAATGTTTTTTAAAAGTATCGTTAATATAATTACTACCATGTATTATACAAATCGGGTGATCATTCAAAAAGAATATATGAAAGCTAGAAAGCTAGATGGATGGAAAACAATGATCAATACATGACTTACTTTTAACCGATTATATATTATACATAGTGGCGGAACCAGAACAGTTTTTGAGCAGGTGCCGGTATTTACCTAAAGAATTACAGAGTATACAACTATAACTTCATATACTCCCTCCGTCCCGTAAACAACTTCCCACTTTCCTTTTTGGGCAGTCCCGAAATTAACTTCACACTTCAATAGTTTTCTTATTTGGCAAATTATCTACATCAAAACAGTGCCAAACAGTGTCAAAGTGTGAACTTAATTGCGGGACGAAGGGAGTAGTAATTACTTAGTTACATAAAACTTGATTCATTAGAAGCCCGTTTGGTAGCCCTACTTTTCGGATTATCAGCCTTATCAATCAATTTTTTCACCAAATACGTAACTTTTGATTTGGTGTGCTGAATTGTGTAATAATAAAAAATACGGAGTAGTAAGATTGGAGTCTTTTCTGGCTTTATTGGCTGAAGTTGCTTTTCAGCCGATTTTGATATTATTACCAAACGACCTCTAATTTAAATGACTTCATAGACTGAGTTTATATTTGATCACTAGTATATAAATTTTTAGACATTCCAACTAAAAAATTTCATTTTTATTTTAATTAGAAATAATTAGCATTCTTAAATGATAAATTAATCATCAAATTTTGAAATAGAAAACTTACAACATCACAGTTATTATCATTAACCTTATTATTTACATCAGAAACAATTCTCAAAATAGATTGCAGTTACCTAATTTAAGTATGATCTACATAAATGTCTTTATATCATATATATACAAATTTGTCGTAAACATCAGTAATATACAAATGTATACGGATACAATAGTACTTTAGAAATTTAGTCAACAATTACACAATTCTAAAATTATTGAATTACATAAAGTAAATCAAGAATAAAACATTAAAACTACACAACCAGTAAAAGTAAAATTTACCCTCACCGCTTGAGGCTTCCACTAATAAAATCGCACCGGAAGCAGACTTGAGTCTTGATACTCCCTATTAGTTATACGAGTACTATATAATTAGATGTCGTTTTCACTAGATTTGGTGTCGTTTTATTTTTCGGTAGCTTCACTAGTTTCCCGTTTCACTTAAACAAACGATAGCGTTTAACTAAATGAAATTAAAAACAAAAGACAGTCTTGGCAAGGAATTAGGCTCTGCGCCGGCGAGCTACTGAAGAAGATGAAAGTTTCAGGGATAGGGGCGCGGGCGGATAACCACATATATATACCATGAATCTACCGGTGAAGGAGGGGCGCCGGCATTGGCTCGCCCCTCCCTGGTTCCGCCGCTGATTATACACAAAAATATTGATGATATAAAAATGATATGAGAATATTTTTTGTTAAAAATATACTCCCTCCGTATTTCAAAGATCGCTAAGTTTGGTTATGACATAAGATTTAAGGTAGAATAGTAAGGGTAATGAATACTATAGAAAAAGTAGGAGAGAAAGTGAAAAAGTAAGAAAGAAATGATAAAAAGTATAAAATGTAAGGGTAATGGAGTATTTTTAAAGAAAAAATTTACCAAAAAGGAAAAGTGTAGGGAACTTTTAAATACGGAGGGATTATATTATCATAAAAGTATAAAATTATTAAATTTTACATAAATATAACAATTAAAAATAATTGCTCAAAATTTATCATTTTATATGGATAAGTAAAAAATGACTAACTAAAATGGGAAAATGGGATGAAGGTATTATGTATGTCTTCGCAATCACGCAACGATAAAATAACCCTACTGACAAACACATTCATACCACATTATATTGTTAGTGATCAGAATTGGACCCGGATAATAGATAATACGATGTACTGCAACTATATTTACAAAAACACCTCATATATAGTATATCTATATATAAGAAATATAATTGCATATAATAATTTAGTAAAAGTAAAACATATATCATGCTGACAAATATGATTTAATGATATTTTATTTCAATGTTAAGACTCGTTTTAAGTATCCTAATAATAGAATAAAAGTTTATTTCGTGATTGAATGGATTATGATTTGAAAAAACAATAATAGTTGTATTGAGGATATATATACATGTGTTACAAGTATATTTTGATCTTACTCCGTATTTGTGAATTTTCTCTATAATATTCTTGAGTATGTTACAATAATAATAGAAATTAAAATTATAGACCTGGTTAATTAATAAAACCGCTATTAGCCTTAAATGGGACTAAAAGTAGCCCAAAATTCTACATTAGGACTACACTCCTTTTATTCTCAAAATAGAAGTAATATATGTCTCTTCTTCAACTCCTATTCTACCCCAACCTATAATTTCTAATAGATTTATTTATTAATACAAAAAATCACAGTTTTACTTATGATACAAAAATAAAAAATTGTAAAATAGCTATAAATTAATAAAAAATCGGGAAAAAGTAAAATAAAAATAAGAAAAATAAGTAAAAGAAAAAATACATTAAAAATAAGAAAAATAAAAATTATTTTTTAAAAAATACTCCTTCCGTATTTAAAAGTTTTATACATTTTCTTTTTGGGTTGTATTTAAAGTTTCCTACACTTTCCTTTAACCTCATTCAATTATATCCTACCCCGCTACTCTTTTGATTACATTCTCTCACCTACTTTATCTTTTATATTCTACTTTATCATTAATCTTCTCTTTCCTACTTTATCACTTTATTCTACCCCTACTAATTTATCTTAAATTGTGTGCCCAAATTAAAGCTAATGTAGGGAACTTATATTACTGATGGAGTATTAAAAAATCTAAATAAAATAAAATAAAATACCTAAGAAAATATTAAAAAAATATGTAGGCCACTACCTCTGCATCCTCCACTGCAAAGCACACCACATCCGATAAGAAAAAAAATGCTATCTTGTGTAAGAAAATGTCACATTTCTCTGAAAATGTAATAAAGATGACATTTTTACTCTTTGGAAATTCAGCTTTCTTTTCAAAATTGCCATCACGATGAAATTTTTCCCCCAACTTGGCAATCTTTTCCGACGATTGGAGGTGGCGGGCTGGAAAGTGGTTGAGATGGTGCTTGAGGCCTGTATATTATTTATTTATTTACGGAGGTAGTATGATATTTTTTAATTTTATTTTTTTATGTTTTATAATTATTATTAAAAAAAATCCTATTAGAAAGGACCAGAAAAAGGGTAGAATATGAAGAGTCAGTGGAGGACCTAGGGGGTGTCTTGGGGGGCAAGTGCCCCCGTTTCCGACCCCGAAATTTAGTGCGGAGTATTGCTACTTATGATATAATCAATGCCCTTGCTTCTTGATATAATACTATGACTATTAGATATGTAATGATTCTGTCAAAGAGCATATGTAAATTGTTATAAGACATTTAAATGAGTATAGAGTTATGATGAAGCGATTTCATACAAATATACATGTTCTTAACACACGGTCATTCTTTGAAAAGTGGCGTTGGTGGTTAGTTTTTGTGAAGTACGAATTATCTTTTTCTAAAATTAGAAGTCAAAGATATGATGACTTCTAATATGTGCGGTGAGCTTAATGGATTTAAGATTATATTAAATATATGAAATTCCATATACATGATATATTCATTGTTTTCTTACCAATTACAATTAGATGTTGTGGCTATTGCACAAAAAAAAGAAGTTTGTGGATCCGACAAAATGTTATTATTAGAAAATGGTGTAGTAGTAACAAACGGGGGATGATTGAATCAAGAAATTAAAGTAGTTTAGCTTGGCTAGGTGTTACATGTTAGGGTTCACAATTTAATCCCAAGTTAATGAAGAAATTTTGGACACTGTAATTCTGTGGCATGACGATTGACACTATCCTAGTTCTAAATCAAAATTTTGACCATTTGCAATTCAAAAACAACTTGAATTCTAATCCAACACAAAAAATGGTGCTAGGATGATTCAGTTTCAATTCATAAGAAGTACTATGGTTTTCTTTCAATAAACTGAATGTTATTATTTAGAGGGGAAAGTTCCCAAAATAAGACTAAAATAGTTTGAAAATTCCAAAATAGGACTGCCATATTTTTTATTCCCAAAATAGGAGTAATTACTGCCAAGTTTTGAAAATACTGTCATGTTTGAAGTCTGGTACTGGCAAAACATGGCAATAATTAGTCCTATTTTGGAAATAAAAACATGTCAGTCCTATTTTAGAATTTCCAAACCTTTTAGTCCTATTTTGGGTAAATTCTCTATTTAGAGTTATTTTAATGGGTTGAAAACTCAAATTGAATAACTTGTTTTTGTTTAAAAAATTAAAATTGTCTGCACATTGAATAGAATAGTCTCACACTCGATCTGAGCCGTCTCCGTCCATACAGTAGTGCCCCGCTTCAGAAAAGTTCTAGGTCCACCACTGGAAAGAGTTACTCCTATTTTGGGAATTTAAATATTAAATTCCTATAGTTGCAATTATCCTTTCATTAGCAAGTGTAATTCGCTTCACCGTGCCAAGAAATCTCATGCATGCTTGTTTACTACTCCGTATTTATTCTAATTTTACATAGATGATTAGAACATATAACAGTTTCTTACTCCGTACTAATTAGTGATTTACGATGGATAACAAATTAACAATGATCAATACATGCAACGGCATGATATACATAGTGATTCTGATAGCTAACTGGCCTTTTTTTGCGTTAAGCTATGTATTGCTTTTCTACATACTTAGCTGGCGGTATTTATATGGGATGAAACGTATATAAGTAACAAATCCGGTCTTCTGTGGTTTTCTCTTCATATTTGGCAAAACCATGATTTATTGCACGCGGTTGTAACTTACTTTGTATCTTTTCCCTTCTCTTCATAATCCGGTCCTATGTTCGATCGGCGCCTCACTCAGATAGATATTTTGGTTCAAATGCAATTAGAGAGCGCGTAAGAGTTCCTAGAAGATAAAAACATGACTAATTACATTTTTGAATAAAAAATATGACTAATCATTGTGTATGAGTAACCGAAAAAGAGTCACTATAGTATAATTTAGAGTGACAATTCACTAGTAGATGACGAGTTACTAAAAACTATCCACTAAATAGGTCAATTTAATTTAGTAATACGTAGTATTATGGAAAAAGACTTCAAGGAAACAGGTTATAGGTGTAATGCATGGTCACACAGATCGGAGGGACAAATATTCATGATATATTGATATGTACAAAGTGAAGGGAAGGTCCCATGTTAATAGGTAGGGTCCATAGTGCCGCCCACCAGGCTCCCGCCACCCACCGTCCCGCCGCTCGGCTCCCCATGTCTTGCAGCACCACCGCCCGCCATCGTGTCGCACTTCTGTCCACCACCACCGTCCAACCGCGCCGTCCACCATCTTTCTGTAGCCACACGACGCCTGGACACCTCCAACCTCCCGTCGTGCATCCGCCAACCGTCCGACATCCACCCCCAACCTCCTGCCGTGCAGCTGCCGGCCATCGGCCGACATCCTCCGCCTCTTCTACTTTTTCTCTTTCTCCTCCATCTTTTTCTTTTTGCAATAATGTATTATTGATTAAAATAGGTTTTCCATATTTTGTTAGATTCCAATTGTATTTTGGACACTTGTTTTATTATATATATATGACATTCAGGGCTATAATATTTATAAGACTAAATTTAATTCAGCCGGGTCTATTGAGCGTCATAAGGCGTGGTGGCACATAATTTTAATCAACAAACTGGTGTGGATTTTCTGAGACATTTAGTCTTATGGTTAAACCCACATCTGTTCGTATTGTTTTATCTCTTGTTGTGTCTTTCGGATGGACTATGAGTCAGCTATATGTCAAAAATGTGTTTCTACATGGTAATTTCACAGAGGAAGTATGTATGTGTCATTTTCATTATTTTATTACTACCTCCGTCCCGAATTGATTTGCGAATTTGACTTTTCTTGGTCAAACAGTTTCGTTTTGTTCACTTAATTAGGATGTCAATTTTTAATTATATTCCAATTTGGAGTTTACAACTTTGAAGAGATTTTGATGTAGTTTATGAATATGTAAATTTTATTTATTAAAAATTAAATTAATTATGCATAAGGAGGGTTGACTTTTATTATGGGTTGACCAGAAAATGTTGACTTTGCAAAACAAATTGGGACGGAGGGAGTAATAAATTATATTCTATTTTTTTCATAAATCAGCAGAATCAACCAATGCAGTCACTTCAACCATAACTTCATAAATTTCAGCAGAATCAGCCGATTTTGGCATTACCAAACGGGATCAAAATGCAGTTATCACATCTAAAAGGAAAAAAGAGAATTATAAAATCTTAACATTTTTGTAATGAACGTGCCATAACTCTCGCGTGGAGTGAATTATATTTAATTAAACTTAAAAGTTAAAGTTATAAAAACTAAAAAACGATAAACTAAAGTGCCACAACTTAAGTGCATGAAGTGCATTATATGTTGTTCAGTGAACGCCGACATAAAGTGCAGTAAATGTCGTGCACCAATGCTTGCATAAAATGCAGTGTTTTTACTCGGACGAAAGTAGTGAAAAATCCATCTGTTGGATAATTGTTACCCATATCCTATAACTAAAGAGATTTGAACAAAGAATGTGGAGAAAGAGATAAGTGTGTATAGAGTATGAACTATGAGTTCTATAACTTATGTTTACAAACCTCCTATAAGGAGTATATATAGGGAAAATCCGGGTCTGGGCCTCTAATATGGGCCTGACAGACCCGGTTACATAAATAGACTGACAGTATAAAAAGCTAATCTAAAACATCTGAATAATAGTAATGTACAATAATAAGAATCCACTAAACGTGTGTGGGCCGCTATCCAGGCCCAATAGTCGGCAGGCCGGGGGGTCGGAGTCCATATACTCGAGGTGAAAGGGAGTAGTCCAAACTGTAGCTGCAACGACCTTCTGTCTTTGGTTTCTTCCTCTCCGGCCGGGGGACCACCACCCTTGTCCATGATGGGGAGGTGCCTCGTTAAAAACCTTTACAAGGAAAAAACCCAGTGGGAAATAATCCTAATAAAGGGAAAAAGAGTACACCTAACGCCCCCAACATAAAACAAGGAATGTAAGTCTCCTCCGGCATAATCAATCTAGCTCAACTCCCTCTGCATCCGACTCAGCTCTCATTCCTGCTTATGCGTGATATTTTCTGCTCATCTAGAAACTCCGACTCCTCAGTCCCCCAGTCCCTCACTCCTTGAGGCGAGTGGAGACGAGGCGAAAATGAGTAAAGTCATCTTTGTACCTACACATTTAACATAATATTTTTTTTTTTTGGGATTTATGTTTCCGATAGGGAGTTCGTCACTTGAAACAAGTGGAGATGTGAATTGTTAATGTAATGATAAAATACTTAGTAGAATGGATGTGTGAGCCATTCATAAGCAACAGTCGCCACTCGAGGAATGACTAAGACCGGTCTTCGTGCCTGAGAGTCAGGGCTTTGTGCCTGAGAGTCAGGGCTTTGTGTCAGAGAGGCAGGGCTTTAAATCCTGGTGATGGGTCTCAAGCCACACTCTACTAGGCATTTGATCATGAGTGTGTGATAGTGTGATATTCGCCCGACAAAAAATTGATTCAAATAAATATAAATAATATAAAAATTAAAGAGTACTTATCTTTTTGAAGTGGACTGGATATATTGGACTGACCGAAAAGAATAATATCCAGCTGATTCCTTTGGGCTCATTCTAATTTGGGAAAAACTAACAGTCATGTAGTTGATTAGTGCTGCCTGGCCCATATTCATTTTTAGAGTAGCTCAGCCTAATAATTTTGACCCGATCCACCAAATGCTCCATTAGCCTTCACGGCTGGCAAGTGGGCAGTGACAAAAGGGGTAGCCTGTCGCCTTCATCTTTTAGGAAATATGGCAGCTGCTACCCACTGGCGAGGACCCCAGCATGGCTGGCGTGGGAGAGTGTCGGTGAGGTGACTGGGTAGAGAAAAGGGGTGGCGAGTGACGGTGCCGCGTCCATAGTGGAGCCCAGAGTGAGCTGCAGGTGTCGTACGACGAGGTCTGGCCAAGGAGCTGAGCTTGTAAGGCCTGCCTTTTCCAGATCTAGGAGTTCACGATCCCAGTTCGGAAACTACGGCCGGCGGGCGAGCTTCAGGCAGCGAGGACAAGGTGTGCAGCCATGGCACAATCGATGGGTGGTTCATGCGGCTCCCACTGTACGGAGGGCTGAGAGGCAGAGAGGGAAGACCCCGACCACCACGCTTGACTGGTCGTTCACAGCGGTTGTCGCCGGCACAGGGGAGGTGATATTCGTGTAATTTCCGATTGTATGTTTGTATTTTTAACTAGTTTTTATTAGTTGTAGTTGTGGAAATTACACACTTTTGGTGTAATATTTTATTTTCATTTTTATTTGTAATTTGTTTAAATTAGGATTATTCTGAGCTAAACAGGTCAAAGATCATCGAAGGGATCAAGATTGGACCTTAAAAGATCAAGGAAAGTGCAAGGAGACAAGAAAGATTTCGATTTGGAAAAAATACTCATGTACCCGGTCGGGTATTGCCTATACCCGAACGGGTATTCACTTGATTCGATTGTCCAAATCAAATCCGGGAACAAATGATCGTGGGAGCAAATTTTCGTGAAGATTTGTCACATACCCGATCGGGTATGCCGACATACCCGATCGGGTATGCCCAGAAAAGTGACTTTCTGGGCAATTTCCTAAGATACCCGATCGGGTATCCTATATACCCGATCGGGTATCAGACCCTGCAGCTCCCAAAAGCCTATAAATACACCCTTTTCCTTCACAATAAAATCACCAATTCACATATACTCTTTAGCTCAATTTAGATTAGTGTTTTCTTTATATTTTCTATCATGTTTAGTCTCCAAATGAGGAGCTAAACTCTTCCATCTTGGTTTTGCTACTTTGAAGCTTAATGAATTTGTAAGTTGTGAGTTATTCTCTTTAATCTTCTTCCTTGAATATTAATTCTTCCTTTAAATACTATTTCTATATCAATGTTGGGGAGTGTTACTAAGATGACAATTAGTTAACATCTTGACATTAGTTATAGTAATAGTTATTTCTTCCTCTATGTTAATATTGAGGAGTGTTACTAAGATGACAATTAATTAACATCTTGATATTAATTATAGTAGGATTCATCTTCTTTAATATTCTTCCTTGAGTATTAATTAATTCCTATTCATATTTCATATTAATATTTTGAACATTACTTAAAGGATCAACTAGTTTTGTTTCATATATTAATTATTACTAGAACGATCGACGAATACGCTTGTTAATCGTTCGATCGTTTCACGGCAGTAAACTTGGGTTATTAATGCATGCGTTTCATGGTTAATAAACAAAGGGGAATTAATTATGTTGATTAAACCAATAAACCGCTTGTGTTGAGGTTATCAATCTCAATCGTTTTCATCTTGATTTTATTGCTACTATCGGGTTAATATACGGCGCGTGTTCTATATTGACCTGGTAGTAAGTTTTATTAATGAACGCGTCTCGTTATTAATAACTACCCTCGATGAATTGGATATACTCCTCGATTGAGTATTTGAGAGGAAGATAGTTAAAGATATAACCGGGATCAACGAACATTTCATTAAGTGGATAAAAACAAAACCAAGTCATCATCTCTATTAATTAAACTCATTTAAGTCGTTCATCTGTGTATTTAATTAATTAAAATCAAACACATCTAAAACCCCCCTGTTACTATTTAATTAAAAAGAGAAGTATTCCTTTCCCTGTGGATCCGAACCTTACTTCGTTATACTACGTATAATTGTTGTATTGATAATTATTTTGAGTGCACACCACGACAAAGTGTACGTCAGAAGGAAAAGCTAGCTCTGGTCGTGACTGCTAGCTCTCCTCGCGGCGGAGCTCCAACATGGGGCATACTTGACCGGCAGATTCCTCAGGCCCCGTCAATGACCGGAGTTCCAGAGCAGCAGATCTTTCCAGTCGTGAACGGCCCACACGATTTTGGGGCTGGCTTTTCCCGCGAACAGAGCTTGCCAGCGGCCATTAATGGCGGACACAACTCGTGAAGCTAGAGAAAGTAGAGAGAGTTGTGGCCGGTGAGGGCACTTCGACGGGGACAGGTGAACGAGCTAAAAACGACCAGAGGAGGCGCCACGCCGAAGGAGGACTGAGCTGCACGTCACGGGCCGGACTGGGCCGGACTTGATCCCTCCCTTGCTGCTCCGTTGACTTCAGTTCCGTTCTAGCCAGAACTGCTTCAGAGGACCATTCTAAACTCTTTTTTCTTTGCATTTCAGAAATATCTCGACCGATTTCTTGTGATTCCAACTGTTTTGGATGATTTTTTTACGATTGGGATGATTTTTGGATATTTTAGGGAGGTTTTCTCATTTGATTGTGTTCAACCTCTCAACGAGAGCACCATTGTTGGATAATTGATACCCATATCCTATAACTAAAGAGATTTGAACAAAGAATGTGGAGAAAGAGATAAGTGTGTCTAGAGTATGAACTATGAGTTCTATAACTTATGTTTACAAGCCTCCTATAAGGAGTATATATAGGGAAAATCCGAAAATCCTGGTCTGGGCCTCTAATATGGGCCTGACAGACTCGGTTACATAAATAGACTGATAGTATAAAAAGCTAATCTAAAACATCTGTATAATAGTAATGTACAATAATAAGAATCCGCTAAACGTGTGTGGGCCGCTGTCCAGGCCCAATAGTCGGCAGGCCGGGGGGGGGGGGGGTCGGAGTCCATATACTCCATCACCATCATTGTTAAATAAGGGTATTTTCGTCCTTGCACATTTAATAAAACGAGAAATTATTATTTTTTCGATTTATAGTCATATTTCGTAATAAAAACAAAACTAGGAACAATCAACGAACCGATAGTTAATCGTTGATGGTTTCACAACTAAGTAACTTCGGTTTATTAATGCACTTTCATGGTTAATAAACTTAAGAGGGATTAATTGTGTTGGTTAAACCGAAACCATTGTGTTGAGGTTATCAATCTCAATTGATTTCCTCAAGGAGTTAAGAGATTAAATGCTACTATTAAATCGGTATACGGCGTTGTTCTATATTTGATTAATAGTAAGAGTTATTAATGAATGGTCGTTGTTAATAACTACCATCGATGAATTGGAGATACTCCTCGATTGAGTATTCGGGAGGGGAATATTAAAGATATAACAATGATTGACTAAATATATCAACAAGTGGAAAGTAGCAAGACCAAATCCTTTTTATTCTTGAATTAAATCACATATAAGTCATTCATCTTAGTGTTTAATTAATTAAATTCCGACAATCCCAAACCCCCCTTTTTATTTACTAGTTTCATTAAAAAGAGAATTACTCATTTCTCTGTGGATACGAGCTCTACTTCACTATACTACGTATAAGTGTTAGTATCGATTTATTTTGACGCACTACGACAAAGTGCTCGTCAATGACAGGGCCTGAGGTTAGGGTGAGAGACAGACGAAGGATTTCTGATCGGGTGTGGGTAGGGTTACAGACAGTGATGGAGGTTAAGGGTGTTGACCTGCGGCGGCGGCGGGCTGCGCTGACCGTGACGGGCTCGCAGTGGTTTGTGGCAGCGGCGTGCAGTGGGGGTGTGGTGTGGTGGTGTGATGTGGTTGTGCAGGGGCTGGGGCTAAGGAAGGTGTAACGTCCCAAAATCCGGTCTAATAGTTAAGATACATATGAATACATTACGTTATCAAATTTAATATCTTCTCATACTTCGTGTAAATATAAAATATACTTTTATTAAGAAGATTATTAATAATAAACTAATAGAAAAATAGTAAATACTCTAGCACTATTCTAAGACATTTAAATTATACTAGAATCAAACAATACGTGTCCTAATTATTTAGTGAAGTTTCGTACTAATCTAAATAGGGATTTGGACGGTTCTAAAATCAATTATAATAATCAAATATTGTCAATTAATGAGGAATGAGAAGCCACCTAAGATCAATTCATGTACTCCATAATAAATTTTACAGTGATTTATGGTGACTTGATATTTTCAGGCATTAAATAATAAGTTGACGTTTGAATAAAAATGTTTTATTTAAATACTTACTTTTGTTTAAATAACTAAGAGTCATTTGGTTAAATCTGTTTTGATTCCTACATGTGACACACCGCTCGGATCGGCCGGGCCGGGGTAGGGTGTTATAGAGGGTGGCTGGGGAGCTAGGGCCGGTGGTTGGGGAGTTGTGGCAGATGACTTGGGAGCTGGGTGCGGGGCTTTGGACAGTAGGCGGTGCCACATTTTCACCGGAAAGTCACCGTAAAATTATCCGGCGGCATAGTGACACGTTACTCAACAACGGTGACTTCTGAAAGTGACATAATAACTGAAAGTGACATAATAACCGGCATCGACATTCAAAAGTGACATAAAAAGTCGGTAATGACATATGACAGTGACATAAAAATTTAAAAGTGACATAGAATTTGACAGTGACATGATGCTTTTCCAATTTTGACTTTCCTAAGTCACATTTTTGTTGCAAAAATGGTCACATTTTTTGTAGCTACTTTATTTTAATAATATTCATGTAAAAAGCCCTAGTTTCCTCTAATTGTAATGGTGTCATATATGTTATGTCCAATCTTCCAGCCACAAAGGATGATAATAGCCACTAGGATCTAAAGGGGATGATGTGGGCAACAACCAACTAGCTATTTCTGTCCAATGTCTCGGAATCCCCACATAGGAGAAGCAAGGAGGCGGAATAGTTAGGGCAGAGGTGAAGGCGTTCCAACCAATCGGCAGAAGGTGAGAAAGATATAAATAGACCAAGGAATCAGCCATAGAAGGTAAGTTACGAACTTACCAAAGGAGAGGAGATGCTGCCAGAATCGTATAGCCTCTGCCAGAAGGTAAGCACGAAGAAGGTAAGAGTCTGCAAGAGATATAGCCTCTGCAAACAGTAAGTTGAACAAAGCTTGGGCCGGGTACATCCTTAAACAAATGGGCTTATAGAAATAGTGGGCCAATACCTAACACATTCACTACCTTATTGAACCCTAGTGGCGTAGAGTTAAAAAACTCTAAAACATACATGAGACTCATCATCGTTGGATTGCCCGAATGATCATAAAGACACATTCAGGTAAAAGGGGTAAGATCACCAGGCAACTTATCCACAATCAATGTTTAACGTGTGTTTGCACGACAACTTTTCGACAGAGAGACATTTAGTCCCCATCATGTCAGCATGATTAAATTCAGATGGAATTTTAATCAACTTGATATGACTTGCACTAACAATCAACATATCATCCATATATAACAATAAAAATACATGCACAGAAGATGACATGCACTGGTCAAATTTGATATTCCACTGCCTCGGGGACTGCTTCAGGCCGTACAAGGCCTTCCTGAGCAAACACACATGATCACTCTTCATGGGATCCACAAAGCCCTCAGGCTGGGACATATAGATTTTCTTGTCTAAATCACCATGCAAGAAAGCAGTGGTGGCGTCCATTTGCTTCCCAATCATTATGAGCAACAAGAGCAAGCATTATTCTAATCGTAGTAAATTTAACTACAGGAGCAAAGATTTCAGCAAAATCAACACCTTCCTTTTGAGTTAATCCCTTAGCTACTAACCTAACCTTATATCTAATGTCGTTAGGCTCTTCCTTAACCTTAAATAGCCACTTACATGCAACAACGGAACTATTGGGCGGTCTAGGAACTAACGTCCAAGTCTTATTCGCTCTAAGTGACTCCATCTCACTCTCCATGGCGCAAAGCCATTTAGCGGACTCATTAGACTTAAGGGACTCTCTATAGGTTTTAGGTTCGTTAAGCTCAAGGGTCTCAAACACAGAAAACGCAAACATAGAACTATCACACACATGGAAAGCATAATCAGGCACACTATCAGCAGTTCTCCTAATTACTCTCCTACTTCTATCTCTAGCAAGTTGATAATCATTCTCACTAGAATCCGCACTCTCATCATGCGATTCATTGTCATTTGAATGGACATGAGAATGCTCCACCTCACTCGAAGTGGTGGTAGTATCATGCTCAGAAGAATCAGAATCATGCAACTCAGAAGAATCAGAATCATGCAAAGCAACATTATCATGATTAGCAAACAAAGGACTAACAGCATGTGGTATGGACTCCACCTCAACGGGTGTACTACTAGTAGTGCTGGACTCGGGCCGGGCGGCCCGACCTGGGACCGAACCGGCCCGGTCACTGTTTGGCCCGGCCCGGCCCGTGGCCCAGTGGGTCCACCGGTTCGGTTTGGCCCGGCCCGGGTGCTGGGCGGTCCGGGCTCGAGCCCAGCTTTTGGTGAACCGGCCCGGCCAGTTCGGGCCCGGTCCGGGCCGGATTTTAATTTTTTTTTTTTTGAAATTTTTTTAAGTTTTAGGTTGGATTAGGTATTTTGGGCCATTTGAGGTGGTTTGGGATGGTTTGGGGTTGAGGGGGAGGGGTAGGGGATTAAATAGGAGAACAAAAAAAAATTAATTGGGCCGGTTTGGCCCGGCCCGGCCCGGTTTGGCCCAGAACCGGAACCGGCCACCGGTGGTTCGGGCTAGGGCCTCCCCTTTCCTGGCCCGAGGCCCGGCCGGGCCTTGGCCCGAACCGGGCCCGAACCGGGCCCGAACCGGGCCCGAACCGGCCCGAGTCCAGCTCTAACTACTAGGATCAGACTCAGAATTAGGGACTGACTTAACCAGATAAGGAAACTCGGATTCATTGAAAACAACGTTTCTACTTACCACAACTTTGAAACCTACCAGGTTCTTATCCTAAACCATGTACCCCTTCACACCCTCAGGATAACCTAAGAAGACTCCTTTCTTAGACCTAGGATCTAATTTGTTACCTTGTTGGTGCACATACGCAGCACACCCAAACACTTTAAGATTAGACAAATCAAGGGGTTTGTTTAAGAAAACAGATTCAGGGCACTTCCCACCCAAGGGAACAGAAGGAGACCGATTGGTCAAGTAGACAACAGTATTAATTGCTTCACCCCAAAACGTTTTGGACAAACCGGAGGTAGCAAGCATACTCCTAAGTCCTAACCTTATCTAAAATAGTCCTATTCATTCTCTCACCTTATCCACGAATTAACCCACCATTTCTATAAGCCCATTTTGTTTAAAGATGTACCCGACCAAAGCTTTGTTCAACTTACCGTTTGCAGAGGCTATCTCTCTTGCCGACTCTTACCTTTTTCGTGCTTATACAATTCTGGCAACATCTCCTCTCCTTTGGTAAGTTCGTAACTTACCTTCTATGGCTGATTCCTTGGTCTATTTATATCGTTCTCTCCTTCTGCCGATTGGTTGGAACGCCTTCACCTCTGCCCTAACTATTCCGCCTCCTTGCTTCTCCTCTATTGGGATTCCGAGACATTGGCCGGAAATAGCTAGTTGGCTGTTGCTCACATCATCCCCTTTAAATCCTAGTGGCTATTATCATCCTTTGTGGATGAATATTGAGACCCGAGTGGGAAGATTTGGACATAACAGTGGTATCAAAGAGTTGGTTGCTGCTCGGATTCGCCGTCAGATTCACCGGAATCGGCCATTTGGAGCCTCGCCACCGCCTCGCCTCTGTCCGCCACCGCCTTGCCACTGTCGCCGGAGGTCCAGGGAGTGCTGCCGCCATCGGTCCAGGGAGTGCTGCCGCCATCGGTCCAGGGAGTGCTGCCGCCATCGGTCCAGGGAGTGCTGCCGCCATCGGTCCAGGAGTTCTAGCGTGCCCAGAAGTGTCCAGCTGTCCAGAGAATCTGCTTCCAGGAGGTTCTGCCACCGGTCAAGCCTGCTGCCGCCATTCCAGTCCGCTGCCGCCATCCTCTACAGCAGCCCACGTTGCCTAAGGTAAGTCGGGTAACCCAACCTCGGGCCCTGCTCAGGTAAATTGGCGGTAAACATCCTTGGTGTAGCGGAGTGCCACCGGATTTTGTTTTTCCCCGCTCCCCCACTGCTGACCTACGTGGTCTTGGATGTCGGCTGTGTCCGGCCCCAGGTACGTTTACGTAATCTTAATCCTTTGTGTGATTATTATTCGTAGTTCATTCATTTTAATTTCAAGTTGAATTGCGATTACTTGTTAGTTGAATTGTGATTACTTGTTGTTAATTTGTGGATTAATTTTTCCGGTTAAGAATATTTTGTTTGGAAACTCGTCGTCCAAAGGTGTGAATATTTCTTTCCGGTTTAAATTTAATCCGTTTTGAGTTTTGATTTTATGTCTATTGATTCGTGGATAAATTTCCGGTTTAGAATATTTTGTTCGAATACTTGTTGTCCGAAGTGGTGAATATTTCTTTCCGGATTAGATTTAATCCCGTTTCGTTGGTTGTTGATTTAATTTTTAGCCTATTTTTGCTTGTACGAAAGAACAAGGAGATTGCACCCGAGCTTTGTGTTCATTGGTCTTCTCAGCTTGTTCGTGCTAGTTGCTTCGTACAATTTATAGCCCTGTAGGTTTTAATTAAATCTCTTGTCTGTTTGTTGAGTAAATATTAATTTATATGTGCTTGTACGAAAGAACAAGGAGATTGAACCCGAACGTTGTGTTCATTGGTCTTCTCTGCTTTTTCGTGCTAGTTGCTTCGTATTGTTTGTAGCCTGATAAATTTTATTTATTCTCTTGCTTGTTGTGCTTGCTTTCCGATTAATATGGTTGTCAATCAATATGGCATGCTTCCATTTAACGGAAAGACAGCCTTTGATATCTGGAAACAGAAAATCAAAATGCGTGTTGATCCAACAGAGAGTTTATAGAGCTGTCACTGGTCTCTATTTAGACTCTGAGGATGCTGCTAAGCGCGATGTAATGAATGAAACTGCTTGTTCCTTTATATACCTAAATCTTTCTATTTCAGTGCTCAGGAAGGTGGGTATTATAGATTCTGCAAAGGAATTGTGGGACAAGTTAGATAAGTTGTATACAGATACTTCTTTGCCTGGTAATTGTTTTTGCTTGAGAAGTTCTTTAGATTTAGGCTTGACCTGACTAAAGACATAGATGAGAACCTAGATGTGTTTAACAAGCTTATTCAGAACAATAAGCAAGTCGGTGATAAACACAAAGATGACTACACACCCATAGTGTTACATAATGTGATCCCTGACTCATACAATGACGTCAAATCTGCCATAAAGTATGGTAGAGATGATATCTCGCTAGATATAGTCGTTAATGGATTAAGGAGTACGGAGTTAGACCTTAGACACTCGAGGGGTAGTAACAGTCCATCTAGGGACTCAGGTAAAACGTTGTTTGTGAGGGGTAGGTCTAAGAGTAGATCTAGAAAACCTAAGAAAGGCAACAACGATAAGAACAAAAACAATGACCCGGGTAAGGAGAGAAGTATGTCTAAGAAGAGAGTCTGCTATAATTGCGGTAATTCTGGCCACTTTATTAAGGATTGTCCTAGCCCCTAGAAGTTTGAAGATGCTAATGTGGTAGATGATAATAACTTGCATGAGGAAGTTTTTATAATTTGTGATTCTGCCAATTCTGTGTTGAGTAGCATCACTGAAAATGAGTGGTTGATTGACTCTGGTTGTACTTATCATATGAAATCTTTTAGATCCCTGTTTTCTTCTTATAATTCTTGCAATGATGGTTTTGTGTCTCTTGCTGATAATAAGAAATGCAAAACTCATGGGGTGGGTGATGTATGCTTGATGTTTGATAATGAGACTGTGTTTACTATGAAAAATGTGAGACATGTTCCTGATTTGCATCATAACCTGTTTTCTGTCACTGCTTTTGAGGGTGGTGGGCTTGAGGGTAAATGGGGAAATGGGTGCATGAAAGTTTTGAAAAATTCTCTTGTTTTGTTTAAGGCAAAAAAGGTGAATAACTTGTATGTGTGCTATGCTCAGCCTTTCTGTGATTCTGCTCATGTTGTTAGTTCAGATAAAAATGCTTTGTGGCATAATAGATTAGGACACATGAATAATAAGGGTTTAGAGATTTTGAATAAATCTAGTCGTTTTGGTAAGGATTCTGTGTCCCCCATCCCTTTATGTGAATCTTGTGTGTTAGGCCAGCATCATAAAGTTGCATTCTCCTCCTCCCCTCATCCTAATCCCACTAAGTGTACATCTGTGTTAGAGTATGTTCATGCTGATGTGTGGGGTCTTGCTAGTGTCTCTACCCACGGGGGTAAGAGATACTTTCTGTCCATTATCAATGATTTTTCTAGGAAGGTGTGGGTCCGTCTCCTTGAGCATAAGTCCGATGTCTTTGTTAAATTTAGGGAGTGGAAAAACCTTGTAGAAAATCAAACGGGTAAGAAGGTCAAAACCCTTAGGACAGATAATGGTCTAGAGTTTTGCAATAAGGATATGAATCAACTCTAATTGTAATGATGTGATATATAACTGAATTGGTAATTATAATAAACTAGTATTATTACCCGTGCCGTGCACGGGATAAAACGATTTTTTTTAGTTTTACTAATGGAAATTATATATTTAGGCGACTATAACAATTGTTTATAATGCAAATTCTAATTTATTGAGTATGTCTTACGTAGTATTTTTTTAACTAATTATCTAAACAGGTTTCCAGACTATATATTCCAACGAAAGGAACAATTTTTTAGCATTCTCAATGGCATACAATCAAAATTAATCTATCTTTACCTAAATTAAAGAAAATGTTCAATACCTATTTTTATCCACTAAATTTTCGTCTGTGGCTTACTATTTTTTCAAAACTAACTTTTTTATAATTATTTATCTAAAATGGGTGGAGTCAATTTTTAAAATATATTAACCCTTCGAGGTTTTAGAAATTTTCAAATTAATCCTTTAATCTCTTTCTTTAAGAAAAGAGTTTAGAAAATATAATTTTGTGACATTCCAATTATAATGAAGGCGGGTGGCGACTACAATAGCTGGTTGCATATTGTGATGGGCAGTGATCGATTTATTTTTCATTAGATTGAGTTAATAAAGGTATATATGATCTTATTAAGTAAAATAAGTGTTATTGAACAAATAAATGTTGCATGATATGGACTTTTAATAAACAATTTTTTACCTAGAAGGTCAGATGAATAAAACCTGGAAAAAGATTCTTATCACATCAAGAGGTATCCATAATCGAAACAAAAACATGTCAAACTATGCAATGAAAATAAAAAAGACGAACGCCTCATATTCAAAAATAAAAGAATTACTCTATACCCTTTATACACCGTCTAGCTTATTTATCTGTTAAACACCATTTTTAGTGGGGGAAATTCCCGAAATAAGAATAAAAAATTTTAAATTTTCAAAATAGGACAGTCATGCTTTTATTCACAAAATAGAAGTAATTTTAGGCAAGTTTGGAAAATACTGCACGTTTAAAGTCTGGTAAGGCCAAAACATGATAGTTTTTAGTCCTATTTTGAGAATAAAAAATGATAGTCCTATTTTATTATACAAACATTTTTAGTCATATTTAGGATAATTTCCCTTTTTAATGTTATGATATGAGTGTTATATAAAATTCAAATTCATGATTTTGAAATGTTTTTATGATTTGTTTTTCTGAATTAAATTGTTATTGAAGAATTTATTTTTGAGGTTTGTTGTATAATTTTTAAAGTTCCTTTTTGTATTTTAGTACCAAATGACGTGTTATCATCTCAATTTTTGGTGACATTAAAAATTTACTCATGAATACTTTTAATTGGCTCCATAATAAGCTAATTTAATTTGGTATGTCTATCTCACTTCTGCTTGTATAATCGTTAACTCCATAATAAGCTAATTAACTCCAAATTTTACTCATTAATACTTTCAGGAGATTTATTGAATTCAAATCTAATATATATGCAGTTCTATTTTTTTTTGAAGGACTCTATTAAAACGTTTTTAATTGGATTATTTTTTTCTCATTTGTGCGTTCAAATTGGATTTGGTTTGATCTGTATGATTTAATCTGGTGAGATCATAATATCTGAGCATTTTAAACTCTTTTTGTCAAATAGATTTACCTCATCCAACTAACTGTTCAGATGCAGCATTTTAAAATTCAGCTCTAGACAATAATTTCAAGTTAAGACAATAGCCTTAACTCATATGAGCCCGTTTGATAACCCTCATTACAGCTTATCAACTAACTTTTTTTATTATCAAACACGGTGTTTCGACTTCGCGCTGAATTGAGAAATAAACAAAATAATTCATGTTGAAGTTACTTTAATGGCTGAAGTGACCGAAATTGCTGTAGTGCATCATTTTAGATATTTTTTCATGTATTCTTTTCTTAAATTTATAACCAATCAATAATTCAGTCAATACAACCACTTTAGTTAGGATTTCATATTTTCAGTAGGTTTATCTGACTCAATCAATCTTAGTGTTACCAAACCGGATGTATGTATCCACTAGCGTTCACTCGCGCAAGGCGCGAGAGCGTTTGCCCAATTTTAAAGTGGTGTTTCATGTGAAGAACTATTACATTTTTAATTGTCATGAGATCTTTTTAAATGGTTTAAGAAATACCGTACATGTTTTAAAAATTGTTGGATCAATTTTTTAGCGAAGCGACAGGAGTATATAAGTTTTGTTTTTGTTTGTTAACCAAATATTTGAATTTATCTATAAAAAGCGGGTGATAACATCTCAAACTTGCTAACTGTGTTTACATTTGTCGTAAATAAGTCTTAAAGTAATACGTAGTACATGTCGGCAGGGTGGGCATATGTGACATAGACTATTGTGAAGAAAGAAAGATGTGATGATTGGGGCCGGTCCTGGGGCATGGGCAACGGGACATGCAACCGGGGCCCATTGCTCCACTAGGGCCCATAAATTTCTCAATTATGTGTATATATTAATATCAATTATATACATTAAAGATCTATAAAAATTTAAAAATAAAATCAAATTTATGTTTTTTTTAGATACCTTCAATTCGTTATTAAAACGTCCACATTAGAATTCATTGAGAACGTAATTCACCATCTCTTTTGATTCATTATGGGTTAGCATATAAATGTTCTTTTACTCTACTTCTCTCATTTATACTCATGATTCTTTGATAGTATTTCACTAATTTTCTTTGATTCTTTTATTTAAGTGAAAGATTGAACTATAATATTCATAATTTAGTAACTTGTTGTTTGTTTTAGTCTTGTAATAATGTGATTTAAGATATGAAAAAGGTTGCTCCTTACGATATATCTTTCAAGTCTTTCCCTAGTTAAAAATTCTTTATTGCAACTAATAGTTGTATTAGTTCTATTTTGTCGGTTTAGGGACAATGTGTCCTCGAATGTCACATATCAAATATTTCAATAATTATTTTCTAATTGTCTGCTTTGATGATTTCTTTGAAGTGTTATACTCATATTTGGATTACAATATTTGTTAATTTTACTAATATATTTTTATATAAAAATATTATAAATATTAACACGCCATCCCCGAGGCCTACTGTGTTTGTATTGCCCCGGGCCAAAAAAATGTCAGGACCGGGCCTGGTGATGATGACAATTGCAATGAGATAAAAATCAATTTCAAAATGAGAAGTTGGGGTTGGGGCTTCACACTGGAAATACGGTATCCAAATATTGTGAAATTGGTTGCGTTAATCCATAACAAGTAAAACTAAAGTACTAGTAAGTAATTAAAGCATAAGGGCTAAAATTGTGAATTTGATGAAATTGTATTGGTTGTCATTCACTCAAAGTATACTACAAGCGTCCCCTCAATAACAAAGGCATCAAGCCAGGATCTGAAGTTACTGGGAATAAGCGTTGCGAAGAGCATCACAATGGTTTTGTCGGAATAAACAAACAGGACAACAACCACCTTTGTGAATAACTTTGAAGGCAAGGGAGACTGTTAGAAAATAGAAGAGGTTGTTGGTCTATGAATATGATAAGTGATTTTAGTGAGGTGTAGTATAGAGGAGGTGTTTTAGAGTAAAGCTCTTATCTCTAGAAAAGAAGTATTGCATTGATATTGCTTGTGTTTGCTTGGTGAGCAAATGAGTACAATGAGTCCTATTTATAGGTGCTAGAGGATCATTCTAGATCCTTATTAAATGCTATGATTCTAGAGTATTCTACAACTATGTCTAATTAATCTAGACTTTACATAAGAATTCTCTAGTGGAGAATTCTCTAGAATACTTGTAGCTATATTTCTCTAGAACATTTCTAGCCTTTTCTACATAGAATATTCTAGATAAATGCATCACTATTTAATACTCCTCCTTGATGCATTTGTCGGTGACTCCAAGCATTCTTCGCAGAAACTGGAACCTGTCTCTTGGCAGAGCCTTCGTGAAAATATCTGCCAATTGTTCTTCTGTTGGGCAGTACTTCATCTCAATTTGTCCCTTTGCTTGAACATCTCTCAAGAAGTGATACTTAATATCTGGATTTTTAGCCATCGCAATAGCTGACTTGTTGTCGCAAAATATCTCTGCCGCAGAGGTTTGCGATTCTCTCATATCTTCTAATATTCTTTTAAGCCCTATAGCTTGGCACGCTGCTCCGGCTGCTGCAACATACTCGGCTTCGGCTGAAGATAGTGCAGCAGAATCTTGCTTCTTTGATCCGCATGAGAAAATTCCCGAACCCAGCTTAAATGCGTAACCGGAGGTGCTTTTCATGTCATCTTGAGATCCAGCCCAATCACTGTCGCTATATCCACTTAGTCGTGAGTCAGGACTTGTTTTGTACCAAATACCATAATTGATGGTTCCATGTAGGTACCTAAGGAGTCTCTTTGCTGCTCCATAATGAGTCTCAGTTGGACTTTCCATGAACCTCGAGAGCAAGCTTGTAGCATACATTATGTCCGGCCTCGTAGCCGTTAAGTAGAGTAGACTCCCAATCAAACTCCGGTAATTGGTAGCATCTGTTGGCTTTGACCCATCTTCTTTCTTTAATTTCTCATTAGGAACCAACGGAGTAATGACGGCTTTGCAGTCTTGCATTTTGAACTTCTTTAGCATGTCCTTAATATATTTTTCTTGAGATAAGAAGATGCCTTCTTCTTCTTGACTTATCTCCATGCCAAGGAAGTAATGCATTAATCCCAAGTCACTCATCTCAAAGGTGTTCATCATGTCTCTCTTAAATTCTTCAATTAATTTTGAATTATTTCCTGTGACAATTAAGTCATCAACATATAGAGAGATGGTGAGAATGTCAGATTTACCTTGGGATTTGATGTATAGTGTAGCCTCGTTCTTGCTCCTCCTGAACCCTTGACGGGTGAAGTATCCATCAATCTTGCTATACCAGGCTCGTGGAGCTTGTTTGAGCCCGTAAAGTGCTTTCTTTAGACGAAGAACTTTTCCTTCTTCTTTGATGAATCCTTCTGGTTGCTCCACATACACTTCTTCTCTTAGTTCTCCATTTAGAAAGGCTGATTTAACGTCTAGCTGATAAATTTTCCATTTCTTTTGAGCTGCAAGAGCTATGAGTGTTCTTATGGTGTCCATCCGGGCAACTGGAGCAAAAGTCTCTGTGTAGTCAACTCCCGGTATTTGAGCATACCCTTTTGCAACCAGTCTTGCCTTATGTTTCTAAATTGAGCCATCGGGGTTCAACTTCGTTTTGTACACCCATTTGACTCCAATAACTTCCTTGTTATGTGGAGGATCTACCATATCCCAAGTATCATTCTTTTCTATCATTTTTATCTCCTCCTCCATTGCTTTAATCCAAACTTTTTCTTTGGAGGCTTCAGTGTAACTATGTGGCTTCAAGGAACAAAAGTTGCATGTTTCATAGACGTCAGTAGACTCATATAAGTCTGCTAGAGTTCTTATTCGAAGGGGTGGAGATTCTGGCGAGGAGTCATGTTCGCTAGATGTATTCGCTTCGGAAGAGGATCTTGGAGTATATGTGGGGCTCTGTTGATCGTGATCTTCTTCTTCTTCTTCTGGGATTTCCTCTAGTTGGGTAGTAGTTGTCTTTCTTTCAACTCTTTCCATTTCCCAATTCCAAGAGGCTAATTCCATTTCAGCTCATCAAACTCCACATCTCGACTTGTCACTAGTTTCTTAGTCTCGAGATTATAGATTCGATATCCCTTGGATTTGGAGCTGTAACCGAGGAAGATGCCCTTCTCTGTCTTGTCTTCTAATTTGTGCCTTTTAATAGAGGGAACATGAATGTAGCATATGCTTCCGAAGACCTTCAAATGTTTGGCTGAAGGCTTTTGTCCCGACCATGCCTCAATAGGTGTTTTGTTTAAAACGGCCTTAGTTAACACCGGTTTCGAAGATAGACTGAAGTATATACCGCCTCTGCCCAGAACATTTTAGGCATTCCTTTTTCAGCTAACATTGATCTTGCCATCTCCATGACTGTGCAGTTCTTCCTTTCGGATACCCCATTTTGTTGTGGAGTGTATGCTACTATTAGTTGATGCTCCATGCCTTCATCTTCATAGAACTGGTCAAATTCTTTTGAGTTGTATTCGGTACCTCGATCGCTTCTCAACTTCTTGATTTGATGACCACTCTGTTTCTCCACGAAGTTCTTGAATCTCTTGAATATTCTAAAAACTTCGGATTTTTCTTGAAAGAAATACACCCATGTCATCCTTGAGTAATCATCGATGAAAAGTATGAAGTACCTGTTCTTGGAAACTGAAGGTGTGCGCATTGGACCGCAGACATCGGTGTGGACAAGCTCTAGTATCTGTTTGGCTCTCCATGTCTTCTCTGTTGGAAATGGTTGCCTGTGCTGCTTCCCAACCATACATCCTTCACATACTCCTTCTTTTTCATTCAGTAGAGGCATGTCTCTCATCATATTCTTTTGCTGTAGTAATCTCAAGGCATTGAGATTGAAGTGCCCAAATCTTCGATGCCATAGACTTGTATCACTTAGTTGAGCCACCATTGCCTTTTGTGGATATTGCCATTGAATGGGAAAGTTTCTATTATTTCCCATTTTTACTTCGGCAATTTCTTGGTTATTTTTCTTGTCATAAATTCGGCAAGAATTTTTCTCAAAATGTAGGGCATATCCACTTTCCATCATTTGGCCAACACTTAGTAGATTTTGTGCAAGGCGTGGCACCAGGAGAACGTTTCTAATATAGCGCGTACCTTTCTTTGTATCTATGACAATGGTACCTTTCCCTTTTGCCTCCACCAATTTGTCATTGCCCATCTTAACCTTTGTCTGGATAGAAGTGTCTAACTCATGGAAGATGGTTTCGTTGGATGTCATGTGATTGCTGCACCCACTATCGATGTACCACTCTTTTTCTTTTGCTTCCATTGCTGAGTGACATGCATAGAACATGTACTCCTTCTCCTTAAAATCTTCAGAATAGTTGGCCTGGTAATTTCTTCTATCTCTGCAGTCTTTTTCTTCATGCCCAAACCTCTTGCAGTTTCTGCATTGTGGCTTTCCTCGATGGTAGCAATCTTTCTCTAAGTGATTAGTCTTCTTGCATATTTTGCATGGTGGAAAGTTTGTCTTCCTCTCCTTGTGGTTAGAATTCCCATCTTTATGAGGCTTAAAGTTTCCACCACTTCTTGAGTCATTCCTTTTAATGTTGAGCTTAGACTGAAAGGCACTTTCTAATGAACTTTCATGTCGTCTGTTCAGCCTGTGCTCACGTGCTTCTAACGACCCCATTAATTCAGTGATGGACATTTTTGATAGATCCTTTGACTCCTCAATAGCCGAAACTACTGGATCATATTTTTCAGGGAGACTGATTAAGACCTTCTGGATTATTTTCTCGTCGGTTATGTTTTCTCCAAGAGTTCTCATTTCGTTGACTATATGTATAACCCGAGAGAAATAATCTTTTGCCATTTCAGAAGCTCTCATCTTCAAATTTTCGAACTCTCTTCTTAAACTTTGTAATTTAATAGTTCTAACCTTCTCATTTCCTTGAAATTCCTCCTTAAGAATATCCCAAACTTCTTTTGCCGTAGTAGCACGAATTATTCTCGAAAAAATTGTATCACTAACGGATTGTTGAAGAAGATAAAGAGCTCTAGCATTTTGCTGCTTTTGTTTCTTACATACCTCGGAAGTTGATGTGTCGTTGCTTCCTTTTTCCGGCATGGTAATTCCTTCTTCAACAATATCCCAAAGATCATGTGATTCTAGGCAAGTCTTCATACGGACACTCCAATAGTCGTAGCTTTCTCCATTGAACATCGGAGTCGATACCGAGAAGCTTGATGTCGCCATAACGCCCGCTTGTGATCGAACAGGCTCTGATACCACTTGTTAGAAAATAGAAGAGGTTGTTGGTCTATGAATATGATAAGTGATTTTAGTGAGGTGTAGTATAGAGGAGGTGTTTTAGAGTAGAGCTCTTATCTCTAGAAAAGAAGTATTGTATTGATATTGCTTGTGTTTGCTTGGTGAGCAAATGAGTACAATGAGTCCTATTTATAGGTGCTAGAGGATCATTCTAGATCCTTATTAAATGTTATGATTCTAGAGTATTCTACAACTATGTCTAATTAATCTACACTTTACATAAGAATTCTCTAGTGGAGAATTCTCTAGAATACTTGTAGCTATATTTCTCTAGAACATTTCTAGCCTTTTCTACATAGAATATTCTAGATAAATGCATCACTATTTAATAGAGACACTTATTTCAGAACCAATCTTTGACTTGGAAGAGACAAAAATACATAACTCTTCATACAGATGGCTTCTTGCATAGTAACTGAAAATATTCAAGAGCAGGGCTGCTTGGATAGACTGCATTGTTGATACCGGATGATCATTCTATTTCTTGAAGGTTTTGAAGATTCAACTTCAAAAGAGGTGTTTTGAATAAGAGTAGCAAACAGGATGGATGAGATTTTTTCATACCATTTTGTTCTTTTCTCTTACTCCCTCCGTCCCCGAAAGAAGTTCCTCATTTGACTTTCACACACTTTTATGCAAGTAAACTTACCAGGGGGTAAATTTTACTGTTTCGACACTGTTTGGCACTGTTTAACACTGTTTTGCACTGTTTGGCACTGTTTTGATGTAGATAACTTTCCATTTAAGGAAATGGGAACTTAAATTAGGGACATCCAAATAAAGAAAGTGGAAACTTCTTTCGGGGACGGAGGAAGTATTATTTTTCTTTGATTTTCAAGAAATTTTTGGCGGGGATTAAGTGGTGTGATGTAAAGGCACTTTGCACTTTTTATTTTGAAAATGAAATGTGCAGAGTCATTCGAGTATTTGAGAGTCAGATTATTGGAGGTGAACTGCTAGATTTAGTCCCCAAAAAAAGTGTGGATCTCAAATTACAAGGAAAAGAATTCTTATTTCCGAAGACTACTACTAAAGATTAACCCCTCAAAAAAGCAGGCTTCCATACCCCTATCCTACACACTCATTAATATAATATCCAAGACACTACCTTAATAGTGTCCACCATTTTCAAGTGGAAAAACATTTAATTTACCAAAATGGTTCACAATATTATCTCGAAGCAGTTATTAATGTTTGCCAAAATAAAGCTCTTTTCATTATAAAACTTCACATGCAACGAGGGGAAAAACTAAAATGACTTTTGGAATTTGGAGTAAAACTCCATTTATACGGATTCTTTTAGAAGCTCAAAACCATGTGCCACCTCTCTTTGACCATATGTGGCCGTATAGTGAGTTAGGTCATGTGTGAATTGCATTGAAGAATATATAAAAAAACTGTTTTAAGGCATTTTAGTTTGGTGAAAAGTTTTCAGCGAAGAAACAGAGAAATCTTCCTAAAGCATATGAACTAATTAGGTTATACGTAGTTTTTTTAGGCATATAAAAACAAATCCAAACCATGTATCTTCGCTACTATTTCTGAATTTATATGTTTCAGTTCGTAAGTATACACTATACTTGGAATACATAAAATGGAAGGAAAGAGTTGTATCAACGAAACTTAATGGCAACAACCAAATGATACAAAAAGTATTTGATGGCAAACCATAGGACTTAAAAAGTTCATATGGACATTTTGCAAACACATAGCAATCAATCCAAGAGTACAAGAGATTATTAAGACTTACGAGACCAAGCAAATGACAAGGTGGAATTGTGAATATGTGACATTTAGATGGAGGTCTAATTAGCAAACTCCATTTACTCCTATTTAAGGAGATCTCCCATCGGTTTATGCTTTTTTCAAGATCAAATAGGATCCCTATGAAAACAAAAATCGTATTTGTATGTTTGTGATTCTGCTATGGACGTTTTTCTTCGTTTTTCTCAATGAAGAACAGTCAATTTCAGTATTTTCTAAACAAAACTGAACTGAAAATAAGATGTTGAATTTCATTTTTTTCACTCTCAAACAATCATTTTGAAAACAATGCAATCTGAAAAAAAAAAAAAAAAGAATTAAGAAGAAGAACACAAATCGAATTGAAATCAAATGAAATTAGTACAAGCCGACTGCAACCATGCCTGTGTGGCAACAACTCTGAACAGAATAGAAAACTAATAGGCTGCCCTGAACAAGAGAGGAGTTTAAGAGAGCATTACTTGTCACGAAAGATGAAGCATCGGCGTCGGAAGCTTATTACAAAGGGGAAGGTGATGTGCGCAGTGCGGGTATAACTTGAAGACCGAAGTATTTCCAAAAAAACAACAACTTGAAGACCGAATTAAAGGAGGTTAAACTTGACCACATAGAAGGATAAAGAAGCCAAATGACAAAATAGGGTTCCACTTTTAAAAAACAATGTACAACATCTTATGCATAAAGTGTATTGACATAAATCAAGGGTACCAACCTCTATTCATGATTATATTGTTGTTAGAAATAGAAATTGTTTTGTGAGCCCCTTAGAATTACTAAACTTATCTCATGTAAGATTAATTTACCCTTTTTAATTTTCTTTTACTAAAAGAGCTACTTATACGGATGGAAAGTTGTATATATTTTTTAAATTCAAAATGTTCATTAAATTTTAGTCTTTTTAAGAGTTCTTTTTGTCGTATAATTTTAAATTTTAAAAAGACAACAATTTGAAAACATCAAAGGAGATTATATTAAGGAAATTTTAAATTGGATTGAAATTTTTGGATTTGGTCTGATCTGGTAAATGTATATTATGGTCTTTATGTATTTTATAACTATCGAAGTGTGCCCTTGTCTGATCTGTCTAAGTCTGAGATCTCTAACACTTTCTTATTTTTAAAACTCTAGGGTTTCATTTTTTTAAAATTGAAATTTAATATGTGGTTTCAATTTTAAAAAACTGAAAGTGAGTGGGACCGGGTCTTTTAATGCGTTGGGTGGGTACAGTGATTGTCTCTACTTTTACCTGTTCCAGATTCTTCTTCCATTTTTCTCGATTAATTACTTCCTATATTCATAAACTAATAAGTGAAAATATTTGCCTGATAGTCTCTGGATTCTTCTCAACTTTTATGGCATATATTAATTCCGTATTATGGAGTAGATGTAAAAATATACATATAACTTCATTATAATAAAATAATTTGTATTTCAATAAATTTTAAAATGGGTCTTACGAGACTACTGTTATGTAAAGATGTAATAATATAATTTTTCATACCTAATTAAAAACATTATTGGCAACGCACCCGTAAGAATTTCTGGAGGAAAAAATTCTGGAAAAAAATTATGTTTTGGAAACATAGGCTATAGTAAATATATTTTGGATATATTTAATAGAAAATTTATTCGTATGAAATAACTTCCTTTTAGAACTTTTTTACTGAACTCAGTATTGGTGTTGTTGTTGATTTCTGGAAAACATTTAAAAAAAAAGGATAAATGAATATATTTTCGTTAATGCACTTGGGTTCTTTCAGATCTGTACAATTTTATTTTTTTTGGCCTGGGGTTGTGGGTTTTAAACCTTTTTCCTCAAAAAAATATTTTATTCATGAGATCGTTTTTTTCATTAATAAAAACCCACGAAGTGTATGGTATGTGTTTAAGGTTCGTGCTGAAGAAGATTCGTGGAAGGTCGTGGTTTGGTGGTGTATGTAAGGGATCGGGTTAGGGTTAGGGTTTGTGTTTGAGTATTATTGGAACGAAATACGTTACCTGAGAATGTCGCGTTGAAAGTAGCAGATTCGTCGCCGTTGGTTGTCGGTGGAGTCAGTCTTGGTGGTGATTTTTGGGATCTGCTCACCGTCTTCTTTAAGGGTAGCATTCTTGGTCCTTGCTGCATGTGGGCTGAGGCATGTTTCTGTGTGAAGATGTGGTGCCGACGTCCATCCTACGCTCTAACAAAGAAGACTATGATGTCGTTTTTTTGTCGCCGGATCTGGGTTCTTACCGGAGCTGTGAATGGTGCTGCGTTGGATGTTTTCAACGACGGAGATACTAATCGTTGGTGAGAGATAGAGGGGGAGGGTGTCGGCGTCAATATGGGAGGGTTAGCTGGGTAAGGACTGGCTGTTAGGCTTATATATGTTGGGTTAATGGATTGGATTTATCAATTGGACTGGGCTGGCCGGCTGGCCCGTATGAATGGGTATTTTTTTCACTTTTGGTTAAGATGTTGACCGGGGGTGGCCAGCTCGGTTTACGGTTCGGTTTTCTACGGTTTCATTTAGTGTTGAGTTTATTCGAGTTGGGAGAATTTGTGCCAAACTAAAACCATTTGTTTTTTGATTTGGTTTTGGTTCGGTTTTGGTTTCGTTTCGGTTTAAAGTTCGGTTTTGCCAAAGTAAAAAATGTTATGTTTAATTTTGTTTGATTTGATTCGTTTGCTTATGATTATTATTTTATTTGATCAAGTTCTATATTTTAAGAATTAGAAAATCAGAGTAGTAGTTCATCTCATCTTTTTTAATTTATTGATTATTTAAATAAAATATAAAAGGAAATATAGATAGCAAAAAAAATATTATGAATTAAAACTTCTGACATTTATTTTATCACTACGAAAAATTCACATCGTACAAAAAAAGATAGTTGATTATCATTTATCAAATGACATAAAATATTTAAAAAAATCTAAAAGAGTAGGTGGTACAAATGTTGTAAATTTATTTTTAACTTTGCGTTTGAGCTGAAATGTTTTGCATATGATAAAATTGGATGTGTTTGTGGCAATTAATTTGTTTGTGTATTTATGAATTAAAAATAAAA
This sequence comes from Cuscuta epithymum, assembly GCA_945859915.1. NCBI lineage: Eukaryota > Viridiplantae > Streptophyta > Magnoliopsida > Solanales > Convolvulaceae > Cuscuta > Cuscuta epithymum. The sequence continues at coordinate 5,036,860 of CAMAPF010001001.1, read as the reverse complement.
TCATCATTGTATCTGGAATATTTTCCGGAGGTTTAAATTAGTTATTTGGAGTTTAGCTATTAACATGAGAACCACATTTTTAATTTAGCCAATATATTTAGAAATTGTTTTCTTTTAATTAATGTTATTACTTATTCGTTATTCTTATTTTATTCAGATCAGATCAAATCATATCAGAAAAATTCAGATCAGAGTTGTTCAAACATAAAAAACGTTTTGACGATGTTGTATAATATCGTGACAATAATATAAAAATGACATTGTTTTTATAGAAAAACACATTTTGACGATGTTGTATAATATTGCTATACGACAATATAATATAGAATGACATTAATTTCATTATTGCGTGAAATAAAAACAAAATAGAAAGACTGGAAATACAAATAAAAAACATAACATTGTTACCCACATACATCTATAGGACTTCAACCAAAGTAAAAAAGAAAACCAAAAAAACAATTGAATTTTGGGGGGCTATACCTGACCCAAAAAATAAAATACAATTATTCAAATATTAATAATAATATAATAATAACATAATAATAATATCAATAATATAGATATTATTATATATATTATTATAATAATATAATATATTATTAATAATAATATAATTTAGGAATAATATTTATTACAATATAAGAATAGTAATAATATTTATATTATCATTATATAATCATAATAATAATAATGTTAGTATTATATTATTATCATGGTTATAATGATAATGTTAAAAACAATAATATAATTTAATATTATAATATTATTATTGTGATAATATAATTATAATTATAATTATAATGATAAGTATAATTATCATTGTAATAATAATTGTTATAATAATTACAGATCATGGTATTAGTAGGAATTATGATGCCTGTTTTGCTCTTACTAGATTTGGAGGTTTAGATTTTTACGATGTTTACACAATTTAAACACGATAGTATGATTAATTTTATACATTAAAATATTTGATGTTCACTCTTAGAGGTATAAATTTTAATAAACATTTTATTTAATAGTTTTTTGTCATTGGTTGTGCTTTTGCTAATTCTGTAGATGTTCATGAGGGTGAAGTAGTTCCGCGTCCTCCAAACCAGCCTCGCATTCTAGCAATGTCTTCAACTCCAAGTGTTGTTTATTGTGACGGTGGTTTAGTACAACATCAAACCACCCATGTGTTGGACTTTGGTACAGGTACAATTGTTGATGTAGAAGTCTATGTTATTTTTTAACAAACATTGCCATGTAAATTTATATTGTACATCATTTACATAAAATTGTGTTATGTATTGGACCAAAAGGTTGCCATAAAAAAGCTCCCAGTGAGTCCCAAATTGCAGTTTCTGTGCCTTCAACTTTTCTTGACATGGAGGATATTGCGTCCAATTGCGATAGTGATGTTGATGATGAGTACGTGGATTATGAGATCTTTCCTGCACACAACCACAACAGAGCAATCGGTAAGTGTTGATCCATGACAAAGAAATCGGTTACAATGTCCCCCCTACATAAATATGCACTCTTGCATTTTTGTGTTTGTTTAAATTTGTTTTCTGTTTTTGAATTGTAGAGTACTGGGACATTGGTGATGCACAATTTGTGTGTGGATTTTGTAATGCCCTTTTTTGGTTTGAGGAGCGTGTTGTTTCTGTGTCTTCTAAGAAGAATCCTAAGTATTCATTGTGTTGTTGTCAAGGAAATGTTGTCTTGCCGTTTATGAAAGAACCGCCCTCATTCTTATCTGAATTGATCAACGGTTTCGATGAACGTTGCAAACATTTCATTGAAAACGTGAGGTCATACAACAGTATGTTCTCATTCACTTCGATGGGCGGAAAAGTTACACAAAATGTCAATAAAGGAAAGTCTCCTCCAATTTTTAAACTTCATGGGCAGAATTATCACCTGATCGGTAGCCTGTTGCCTCCACCTGGATCGAAGCCTAAGTTTGCCCAATTGTATATTTATGACACGGAAAATGAAGTTCGAAATAGAGTTTCAGCCGTTGGGTGAGACGATTCTCTATTTTTCCCTTTGTTATTTTATAATTGATTAATAAGTATAATTGTGATAAATTTCATGCAGTGATGACACTAGGACAAGAAAGTTACATGAAAGTATAGTTGTTGGGTTGACTAAGATGTTGAACGAAAACAACGTGTTGGTAAAATCCTTTCGGCTTGCTAAAGAGAAAATAGATGCGGATAATGCACCGAATGTGAGGCTGAGGCTTATTGGGAAGCGTTACGGGGATGCGAGGACATATAATTTACCGTCTGTTTCTGAGGTCCCAGCTTTGATCGTTGGAGATTTTGATGAATCTATGGGTGAGAGAGATATATTGGTTGAAACACAGTCAGGTGCACTTCAACGAATAAATGAACTAAATCCGGCCTATTTTGCGCTTCAATATCCATTATTGTTCCTGTAACACCGTCCCCAAATGTATTTACTTTTAAGTGAATAATGTATTGAACCTTGTGGAACGATTAATGAGTATACGAAGTTGTGATTTTTTATTAATTCTTTTGCGTGAATAGTAAATTCGCACGTGGGACCCACACTGGGAGCGGGGCTGCCCGATTCTCCCGAGACCGAATATTATATTCAACTTGGTCGAAATAATAATTATATAGAGGGGGATAATTTATTTGGTCCAAAGAAATGACATAATGCGGACCGATTGGTCAAAAACGGTTCAATTACCGGTATCGGTAATTTAACGGATAATAGCCCGAAATTGGATTTTGGAGACCTATAAATTAAAGTTGGGGAATGTATATTCACTATGAGGGTCATAACGATTGAGAACACATAATATATTTTATTTGACCCGATAAAATAAAATATATTTAAAACAGTCCGAAAAATACAACTTTCGGGACCGATTGTACACATTGGGACACAAAGGGATGACCTCCCACATGAGTGGGGGCCAACCCACGTTTTTGTGTGCTAGATTAGACAAACTTGGGGCTGGTTGACTTGGAAGGAGGGAGGTGAGGTGATGAGCATCAAAGGTACACCTATGACCCCAATTCCTCACTCATTGGTCCAAAAGAGACAAAAGCCACCCATCCACTCTCACCACCTCCATTCACTCGAGCACCATCATAAGGAAGAGAAAATCTCCCAGAAATCTACCTCCTCCATAGCCAAACTCGTGCTGCAACTCAACAAGAAAGGAGAAGGAAGTTTGAGGAAGAAAAAGGGGAGGAAAGTGTGTTGATTGAGGTAATGACCCTATACTAGTTTTCCTTTGTTCATTAACAACCATATGGCTATCATAGCATGTGAGGAACCCTTATAGTAGCTCTACATTCTTAAGAATGTAGAAGGAGGGGTTGAGAGGAAGTTCCAAGTCCAAGAACGGACATAAGAGCCAAAATAACCGGTTCACCGGAAAATAACCTTTTAGGGATTATTTGTATTGATTAAGGTTTTATGATGTTAAAACCTTGTTAGGAACTTGATTAAGTATTTTTGAGCCTCGCCGGAGTTTTCGCCGGAGTTGGTCAAAGTTCGCCGGAGTTGGTCAAAGTTCACCGGAAATTAGTCAAAGTTCAACCGGGGAGCGTAGAACGCGCGTGAGCTCACTTAAGGTGAGGATGACCGACTATATTGCTTATAATCTTTGGGTTAATTTCATGAGATTTCCTAAATAAATACACAATGTGATTTGCATGGATTATTAATGAATAATAATGCCTAAATGAAATTATTATTGATTATAAGTATAGTATGCATAATATACAAATTTAAGAATAAATTGTGTATAGTTATGTGTTATGAATATGATGGCATGATAGTAGTACAACCATAAATCCCATTTGTGATAAGTATGTTTTTATTTCATGAGAAGAGGCCATGAAAGAATAAAAGCGATATTTCGATATTAAGGCCAAATTACATATTGAATGAAGAATTTATGATGAGATGAGTAAATAACTAGTATTGAAATATTAGTTGGAATTGTAGTTGAATAATGGATGAATGGATCCTAAGAAATTGAATTGTAAAGAATTGGTGATTATTGAGCTGGGCTCTAGACCGATGTAGATAACGGTGATTATTGAGCTGGGCTCTAGACCGTAGTAGTTATCAGTGATTATTGAGCTGGGCTCTAGACCGATGTAGATAACGGTGATTATTGAGCTAGGCTCTAGACCGTAGTAGTTATCGGTGATTATTGAGCTGGGCTCTAGACCGATGTAGATGACGGTGATTATTGAGCTGGGCTCTAGACCGTAGTAGGTAACGGTGATTATTGAGCTGGGCTCTAGACCGTGGTAAGTAATGATGAATTGACACTAAACGAATAAAGTTAACCATGATACAATAACACCCTAGATTGAGGGTCTTCGAAATTGAAACATTGATTATACTTAGTATAGTTGTCATTGTACTTGTCAAATGCTTCCAAGTACTGACCTCCCCTTCACGGGGGAGGCCACCTCACAGTTTCAGGTAGAACTTGAAGGTTGCTGCCATCGCCCACTTGTTTCGGGAAGATCAAGGGGAGAAGACGTGGTTCGTGCTTCCTCCGTTCCTATTTTAAAAACATTTAAAATAATGCTCATGGATGTTATTTTTAAATATTTATTTGGGGCTTGTATGTCCATGTTTGCCAAAGTGTTGCATGAACACTTGTATGGAATGTTTCCGCTGCTTTAAATGAATATTTTACATTATGTTTGTTTATGGATGTACTATGTGTGAATGATATTCCAGACGCCTTGTATAGTATGGATGTGTTGGACTGCGGTTGACTACTCGTACTGTACGGCGGGTTGTTGACGTGTCCGGTTAGGTCCGGGGCGTGACAATTCCCTTATGGGGAGGACGGTTACCGTGAGGATACGCCGTTGTCCAGGGGAGGTAACATTGTTGGAGGTGGCAGAAAAAGAGTGAGTGTTAGGGAGTTTCTTGCGTTTTGGCTTCAAGAGCGGTGTGACAATCATTCATCAATCTTGAGGACAAAAAGGCTTTTTCAGCAATTCATTGTTGATGGTTATACCTTGGTTGAGGCCGCGCGGTTGAGGTTTGTTAGGACCCATCAAACGCAGCTTCGTTGTGAGATGTATAAGGGTTTGAGTGATGCTTTTTTATGTGGAGAAAATGATTCGCGTACACAGGGTAAGAGAATCGGGTTGCCTCCTACCTTTACCGGAGGAGCACGTTATATGATACAAAATTATCAGGATGCAATGGCCATCTGCAGGCGGGTGGGTTATCCAGATTTATTCATAACCTTTACGTGCAATCCAAGATGGCCTGAGATAAATCGTTTTTTGCATCTGAGGAATTTGAAAGCGGAAGATCGTCCCGATATAATAAGTCGTGTTTTCAAGGTTAAGCTCGACGGTTTGATTAAAGATTTGCGCAAAAATAAAGTCTTTGGAAACGTTCGAGGAGGTATTGTCTCCAGTTCTTTCCTTATTACTTTAGCCCAATTTCAATTTTATTTTACATCATTTGTTTATTTTGCAGTTGTTTATACAATTGAGTTTCAGAAGCGTGGATTGCCTCATGCTCATATTTTGTTGTGGTTAGCGAACGAGGATAAATTGCCCTCACCTATTGATATAGACAGGGTAATATCTGCTGAAATTCCGGATATAAAAATTGATCCGTTGTATTATGCTGCTGTGAGGGATTTATGATGCATGGCCCTTGCGGTAATGTTGCAAAGTCCGCGCCTTGCATGGTTGACGGTAAATGTACCAAACACTTTCCTAAGAAATGGTGTGCAGAGACGACATTGGACGACGACGGTTATCCAATGTATAGGAGGAGAAGTGATGGCCGGAGAATAACAAAGAATAAGGTTGATTTGGACAATAGGTTTGTTGTTCCCCACAACCGTTATTTATTGATGAAATATGGAGCCCATATGAACGTAGAGTGGTGTAATCAGTCAAGGTCAATCAAATATTTGTTTAAGTACATAAATAAAGGTCGTGATCGGGTCACGGCAGGGTTTTACCAGACAGTTGATGGTGATGCAGTACAAAAGCCAGTTGATGAGATACAAATGTACTATGACTGCAGGTACATATCTTCGTGTGAGGCTGCTTGGCGCATATTTGGGTTTGAAATTCAATATAAGACCCCGCCTGTTGAACGTCTAAGCTTCCATTTACCGGAAGAACAGAGTGTAGTTTTTCGCGATGATCAGCCACTAGATTCAGTGGTTCGCGCATCTTCTGTTAAGGACAGTATGTTCACGGCATGGATGGAGGCCAATAAGAAGTATCCGGAAGCAAGACTTTTGACGTATGCAGAGTTTCCTCAAAAGTTTGTTTGGAAAAAAAAGACAAGAGAATGGGCTCCCAGAAAACAAGCATTTGCTATTGGTAGAGTTTACTATGTCCATCCTGGCAGCGGTGAATCTTATTACATTCGATGTCTTTTGAATCACATTCGTGGTGCAACAAGTCATCAGGATTTGAGAACCTTGAATGGTGTCATTTATGATTCTTTTCGTGATGCATGCTATGCGTTGGGCTTGCTCCACGATGATAAAGAATTCATTGATGCTTTTATTGAGGCGAGTCGTTTCTCATCTGCCTATTGTTTGAGGATTCTATTTGTAATATTGTTATGGACAGAGTCAATGGCTAGGCCCGAGTACGTTTGGGAAAAATGTTGGTCTTTCATGGCTGATGACATACAATATACACGAAGGCGAATATTACAACATCCAGGTTGTGATTGACTAATGACCATTTATTATTTCAATATATTATATACTTACAATGATTCTTTTGTGCCTGTTACTTTCCACTTTAATTGTTATTTAACTCTATTTCATATTCCAGATCTAATTCTTTCTGACGATCAATTGGAGAAGTTTGCTTTACAAGAAATAGAAAGGTTGCTACAAACCCGTGGAAAAAGTTTGCGCGAATACCCTCCGATGCCTACAGTGGCTCTTGATTCGCTATTAACTTCTAATGACAGACTTATATTTGAAGAATTGCGCTATGATCAAACTGCAATGAAAGAGGAACATTCAACGTTGTTCAAATCTCTTACTGATGAGCAACTGCAGGTGTATGATACGATAATGCGGTCTGTAAATGAAGAGGTCGGTGGTATATATTTAGTTTATGGGTACGGAGGTTCAGGAAAGACATTTGTGTGGAAGACTCTTTCTGCTGCCATTAGGTCTAAAGGGGAGATTGTTCTTAATGTTGCATCGAGTGGTATTGCATCTCTTCTTTTGCCGGGTGGACGTACGGCTCACTCTCGATTTGCAATACCGATAAGTCTGAACGAAGACTCGACGTGTCATATTAAACAAGGAAGTCCGCTGGCCAGGCTCATTGTATGGTGTAAGTTGATTATATGGGATGAAGCTCCAATGTTACATAGGTTTTGTTTTGAGGCATTGGACCGTAGTATGAGGGACATAATGCAGTTCCATAAACCAAATTGCGGTGCACTTCAAAATGGGGGGAAGACAATGGTTTTTGGTGGGGATTTTCGGCAGGTATTGCCGGTGATACCGCAAGGGAGTAGACAGGATGTCGTGAATGCTACCATTAATTCATCCTATCTTTGGTCAGAATGCACAGTGCTCCGTCTGACCAAAAATATGCGCCTCTAGAGCGTGACTAATCCATCATATTCTTATGATTTGAAGGTATTTTCGGATTGGATTGCCAGCATTGGTGACGGTGTTGCTGGTGAAATGAATGATGGCAATGTTCGTATTACTATTCCTGAAGATCTATTGATACGTACAGATGGAGATCCTATAGCTGCGATTGTAGAAAGCATATTTCCGGAATATGTTGAATCTGCAGGTGATGTCAGTTGTTTGCGGGATCGTGCAATATTGGCACCGACGCTAGCTGTTGTTGAAGCTGTTAATGACTATATGACGGCACTTAATGTTGGCGAAGTTTCAAATACATATCTTAGTTCAGACACTGTTTCTAAGGTGGATTCCACGAGCAATTTTATGTCGGAGTTGCACACGCCTGAGTTCTTAAATAGTATCAAATTATCTGGTGTGCCTGTGATACCTTGAAAATTTGAAATAAAAATAAATAAATAAATCAGATAAGTTATATCTGATAAATCAAATGAAAGTAAGATCAAAATATTTTTTTTATTATACTTGGTGTATAAAAATATACGCACACTACATGCAATAGAATTAAACACTTATGTAGCATCGGAAAAATAAAATAAAAAATAAAATAAAATGGAAATAAATCAGATAAAATATAGGTGACAGAATGAATGAATAAATAAATAAATAAATAAATAAATAAATAAATAAATAAATAAAAATAGTAAGCATATTATAAATTACTAATAATAGCATCAAATTAATAAATGAAAATATCATATCATAAAACAATGACACATGCTAAGATCACCTACCAAATAATGTATATACATTATGTACATATATTTAAATATATATATTTATATGTAGAACTCAAAATACATTTAAGTAATTAAAAATAATAATAATAAAATAAAATAAAATGAAACATCAATATAAATGGGAATCAAATCAGGGATCAATACACATGCCATGTTCATCAACTACCAACCTATCATTATGTATAGACATTATTATTATTATTATTATTATTATTATTATTATTATTATTATTATTATTATTATTATTCATACAATTATCAAATAAATAAAATAAACCATAAGGACCATCTAGACCTATAAATACACCCTCTTAGCCATCCTAAACACTGCAAATCGGAGAGATAGAAGCTATATATACATATACATATATATACATAATCTCGCCGGAAAATTCATGCCTATAATATTTTACGTATCAAACTTCGTAAAAACGATAGAGGAGGGTCGTGAGAGGTCTAGGAATACTTCCCAATAAATTCCAGACCGATTCATATTCACCGGAGCATCCTAGAGGTCGCCGGAGTTGCAAGCCGTGGAAACGGGTCTTCAGAAAAGACACGATTTTGCCGTAGATAGGGGTGGAGGAGCTTCTCCTCGACGTGAGGATCATTTTGCAACTTTAATCGTCGAAATCCGTTACCTGTAAGTAAAGTTATCGCTCGCCGGAGTTTACGGGATTCCGGTCGCCGGAATCGCGACCTGGAGAAGAGCTGGGAAGGAGACAACCCAGTCTTCTTGGGCCGGGTCGCGGATTTGGGCCGGTTCGGCCCGTTTTCAATAAAAAATTAAAAATAAAATAGTAAATGAAATAAATAAAATATGGAAAAATATAAATTAAATACCTGGTATAAAAATACATATTCGGACCAAGAATAATTGAAAAATAATATTTGTAGCTATTTTTAATTGATTTAATTGTAATTGGGCCAAGTTGTACACATTTAGTAAATAATTAACTAAATGACGAAAATAATTATGAAATAAATGTGGGAGCAAGCTAGATTAAATATATGACTAACTAGGACATTTGGGACCATTTATAATTAACAAAAATTATAATTAGCATATTTAATTGTAATTAAACCGGTTAATATATATATGAAATTAAGTGAATAAATAAAGGAAATAATTCTAAAATACATATCTGGACAACCTAGGTCAAGTATAGACCCAAACTATAGTTATGGATGATTAGTAATTTATAAAAGTTATGATTAAGTATTTAATTTAATTGAGCCATATAAACTAGTTAAGTAATTAAATAAGGAAATTTTGATATTAATGGTGAAATAAATAAATCACTAAGATTTAAAATAATGTTCTGGACTAAAAATGATGTTTGTAATAAAATAAGGAAAAGAAAATAAAGTTGGGTTATCTAGTATAAATGAATGACTATATTTGGACTTAATAAATAAATTATTGAATTAGTTGACTAATTAAATTAGCGTGCTTAAATTAATAATTATTATCCTTGATTATTAGTGATTTGGACTCCATATAAATTATTAAACTATTTGAACTCATAAAAAATTAGTTGATGAATATAAACAAATTAATTAAGTAATGTGTACTTAATAAGTTAGTTAATTGACTTCATTGAACTAGTTTAACTAAATCAATTAGTTTAATGGATAAATTAGTTAATTTATAGACTTGATAACATTTCTGGACTTTATATTAAAAATAGAAAATTAAAACGAGATTAGAATTTGATTATTGGACTTAATTGAATTAGATTAACGTATTTAGCTATATTGATATAATTAAACTTATTTATTTGATTTAGTTAGTTCAATTAAATTAGTGAGTCAAATAAATAAAACTGGAGGATTGGATAAATTAATTTAATTGGGTTAGTTAGTATAAATAAACTATTGAACTAATTAAAGTTGTTATTGAGATTAGATTATCATTAATGATTATTATTTCGAATTATTGCCTAAGTCAAGTTATTATTAAAAGGGATATTAAATAAATTATATAAATTATGTAAACTGAATTTTAAACTGAAATTGATTATTTAAATTCGAAATAATGAAATTATTATGTAGTTAATATAATTGGACTAGTAAACTATTTAACCAAACAAATTAAGAAAAACTGAGTTGGGTTATTATAATTAAAGAAAATAATAAGAATGAACTGGAAATAAACAGTTAGTAAGATTTATTAATTTAATATTTATATTTAAAGAAGGAATTATGAAGTTAAAGTAATTAAAGGTTGGATATAAAAGAAATAACGAAATAATAGAATAGTTATTGATTTAGAATTTTGATCAATATTAGAAGGAGAATTCAAGTGAAGATCAAGCTAGAGATTTTATTAAGGAGATTATCGCAATTTAAGGTAAGTTCTATGTCAACCAAAATGTTTTGCCTCGTACTTATATGTATGCAATATTTGCACTATGTGAATTATTTATGAATTGGAAATTATATGTTTGACATGGATAGAATATTTTGACTATATAAATATTGGTGGATTATTACCTTTTATGGATGATTATATGTATATTCTTTTTATTAAAGAATATTGGTGGATTTATATTTATTACAAAGGATATTTTTGAGAAAATGTGACAAGAATGATTTGGGGAAAACTTAAAGTTTTCATAATATATATTCTTACGTCTCGAGAGAAACACGAGGCGTGGGTGGTTAGGGCTACTACTACTTTTGGTGAAATTTATTTGGGTCGGTAACCAGTCCGGCAATGACATACTCCGGTAGACATCCCGGGCTTTTATTTGAGGATCAAAGATCCTTTGGTGGTCGTAGTAGTAGTTACCTAATTTACCCTTGGACAATGTCCCTTGTGAGTAGGTGGTAGAAAACATCCCGCCTACTTGGGTTTCTTACTACTCGGAGGGCTTGGAATCCCTTTTAGAGGGTGTGCACACTTAAGGTAGAAATTCAGCTTCCAATTGGTGGTCGGTGGGAGCCGGAATTCCGGGATGAGTCGTAGATAACAATGACTCATTGGGCTCGAGGAATCTTGAGTTTCGCCCACTCTTAAAAGAATCTAAAGTATTACTTTTGGAGGAATTGAAGGATGATCTTATCTATTGTGGAAATTATTTTATGACATTAAACCATTTTGAAAATATGAGAGACTACTTTTCAATATATATATACATATACAAAAACCTATTTTCCAAATTATATTATTTTACGGGTTCGGGTGGAATCTTACTTAGCTCTAAAGCTAATTTTTGTCTCTTTTCTCTTTTTCTCTTTGCTCTATTGTACAGATGATTATGATTATGAAGATTGATGTACTTGCTGCCCGAGTGTTCCGCTAGTTGCACACGTTTGATTAATTATTGTTGTTTAAATTTGTAATCCATAAACTTTGTTTAAGTTTTATCTGATGACTACTTGAATTAATGGTGGATAGCCTGTGCACTCAATCATGTATAGGTTGAGTGTGGCGGTGACACACCTGTTTTTCCATCAAAGACTTCCGCTGTACTCTAAATATGTTTTATAATAAAGATGTTTTCATTTCAAAATGTTATTTTATTTTGGTGGGAAAAATGGGGGTGTTACAAGTTGGTATCAGAGCCTTAGGTTTTCCAAAGGGATTAGAACACGAGGTAATAGGTTGTATGGAGAAATTCTGTCACCAAGACGATAAGAGTCTAAGGCTGTTGGTTCTTAATTGAGCCTTTGCGCTCGTCCAACTACCTGGGAATTTCTCCTTGTGCTGAAACTTCGTCGTTCGAAATCGTTGAAGGAAACCTTTGAAATTGTACCTTCAAAAGGGAGATTTTCAAATATTTTTAAAATTAGGAAAGATAATATAGCTAGGAAATGGCCTTTTAGGAACGTGGTGAGGACCTTGTGAGTATTTATTTTCCTTACATGTATCATGTATGTGATAATTATGCTAATTGTGGGCCCATATGAGAAATGGGAACCCCAAATGCTAAATGGAATGCCTCATAAGGCAAAATTCCTAAGTGGCTAAGGTATGTACAAACATTATGTGCGAAAGTGATCTTATGTGAAGTATGAATCCTCTGTATGATTGTTATGTACATTTTTATATATTCTTGTTACATAGCCTATGGAATCCTTAGTTGAACTAGGATCCTTAGGAGTAAAATATAGAAATTCTTACACGAATACTTTGTGTCATCAAGATATCATGGCACCAAGAAGAGACCCTGATAACACGCCCACCAATGCTGAGTTGGCACAAAGCGTTCAACAACTGGCACAATTTATGCACACATTGGGTGCTACTGTGCTCCAGAACAACCAAAACCAGAACAACGGGAATGATGCCGCAAAACGAGTGGCATCTCGCAACCCTCCAAGCTTTCATGGGCAAGAAGATCCTCGTATCCTCGAGAATTGGCTCCGACTCTTTGACAAACTCTTCGACGCGGTGAGCTGTCCGGAAGAGCAAAGGGTTGACATTGCTGTTTACTATTTACAGCAAGAGGCAGATAACTGGTGGGTCTCATCAGGCCCAACTTTACGTCAACAACCTGACTTCAATTGGGAAGCTTTCAAGATTGCCATGAGGAAACGTTTTTATCCTGCACACGTTCAGGCCACCATGCGTGATGAATTCATACATTTGAAACAGATGGGCATGAGTGTCCAGGAATATCACAATAAATTCGTGGACCTCGCGCCATTTGCGAAAACAATAGTGCCTGATGAAAGCACCAAAGTTGAGAAATTTATCTACGGATTAAACTATGATACGCAGAAAATCGTCGCTGTTTTGGGTTGCCAAACTCCGACTGAAGCTTATGATAGAGCTGCAGTTCACTATCGAGTTCAGCAACTACAAAGAGAGAGGAACCAGAAGATGAAGAGGGACGAAGATGGAGGTCGAGGAGAAAAGAGGGTCACAGTGCACCCACCTACACAGCAACAAGAAGGGAGGAGGAGGAGAGATGACCAAGGTGGAAGAAATTTCCACGGTCAAAACCAACAAAATGATCGAAGAGTTGCTCCCAGAGATAGACACTTCTACTGCAAGAGGTGCGGGAGAGATCATCCTGATGTTAATTGCGATGGAAGCCTGAAAAAAATGTTTCAATTGTGGGAAGCTAGGGCACCGAACCTTCGAGTGTCTCTCAAAGACCAATGGGGCACCAGTGCACCAGGTGCAATACCGTGATGGAGGAAGGCCAGATATGAACCAAGCTGGGCCAAATGGAGGACAAAATAACAACAAAAATGCCGCCGCCAACAACAACCGCAACCCTCGAGGAGGAGGGGAGAATAATCATGGCAATGGCAATGGCGGGAGCAATGGCAATGGCGGAAACAACGGAAACCGTCCGAACCAAGGGCGAATCATGGTGATGAATCAGGCCCAAGCCAATGCTAATGATGTGGTTTCAGGTACATTCCTTGTAAATTCTGAGCCTGCTTATGTTCTATTTGATTCTGGTGCTTCTCACAGTTTCATATCTTCTAGTTTCGTTAAGAAATTGAAGATTGAACCAACGGCTAGAATAGACTTGAATGTAAGAACTGCCTCAGATAAATTCGTAACTTGTGGAAATGTATACTCCAACATTTCCATACTCATATCCGAATCCAACCTACCTGGAGATTTAATCCAATTTGACTTAAAATATATAGACATAGTGCTGGGCATGGATTGGTTGGGGAAATACAAAGTCAGGATCCTCTGTGATGAACAGAAGGTGATCTTGAAGGGTCCAAATGGGAAGCGAATATCTTACAAAGCAATCACATCCAAGCCTAGTATGAGGCTGATGACTATGCAACAATTAAGGCGACATATCCGAAAGGGGTATGAAACATACATGTGCTTTATGAAAGAGGTGAATACAGGGGAGCCAAACATTTACCAAATTGCCGTAGTCAATGAATTTCCGGATGTATTTCCGGAAGAGATTCCAGGGATGCCACCCGAGAGAGAAGTTGAATTCTCAATTGAGTTGATGCCCGGAACCGCGCCAATTTCAAAAGCACCTTACCGAATGGCACCGAAAGAAATGCAGGAGCTGAAGGAACAACTAGAGGAGTTGTTAGAGAAGGGGTACATAAGACCGAGTGTCCCACCTTGGGGCGCTCCGGTCTTATTTGTCAAAAAGAAAGATGGGAGTCTAAGGCTATGCATCGATTACCGAGAGTTGAATCAAGCAACTATCAAGAACAAGTATCCATTGCCCCGAATTGACGACTTGTTTGATCAATTGAAGGGGGCTAGCACGTTCTCTAAGATAGACTTGCGCTCTGGATATCATCAAGTGAGAATATCCGAAAAAGATGTACCAAAAACAGCATTCCGCACGAGGTATGGACACTACGAGTTCACTGTGATGCCGTTTGGTTTAACAAATGCACCGGCGGTATTCATGGACCTAATGAACCGTGTATTCCGACCTTATCTTGATACATTTGTGGTGGTATTCATCGATGATATTCTTGTGTATTCAAAAACCCCGGAGGATCACGAGAAACACTTAAGACTCACGTTACAAACTTTGAGAGAGAACCAGTTGTATGCCAAACTCTCAAAGTGTGACTTCTGGCAGGATCGGGTAGCGTTCTTGGGTCACATCATCACCCAGGAAGGCGTATCCGTAGATCCATCGAAGATTGAAGCGGTGGTTGAATGGCGTGCACCTACCTCGGTCACAGAGGTAAGAAGTTTCTTGGGTCTAGCGGGATACTATAGGAGATTTGTTAAAGATTTCTCCAAGATAGCAAGACCGCTAACCAATCTGACAAAGAAGACAACCAAGTTCCAATGGAATGAAGATTGTGAAGCAGCATTCCAAGAGTTGAAGAAAAGACTCACAACTGCACCGGTCTTGACACTACCGTCAGGGACGGAGGGATTTGATATTTATAGTGATGCATCCAAAAAGGGGTTGGGGTGTGTGCTAATGCAAAATAGGAAAGTGGTGGCTTATGCATCAAGACAACTAAAGGTGCATGAAGTCAATTATCCTACCCATGACCTGGAGTTAGCTGCAGTAGTGTTTGCTTTGAAAATCTGGAGACATTACCTATACGGAGCACATTGTAAGATATACACTGACCACAAAAGCTTGAAGTACATATTCACTCAAAAAGAGCTTAACATGAGGCAAAGAAGATGACTCGAGCTTATCAATGATTACGATCTAGAAATCCAATACCACGAGGGAAAAGCTAACGTGGTGGCGGATGCTTTGAGCCGGAAATCTGAGCACTCATGCCGAGCAACATGGATATTACCAGAAGAACTATTCCGAGACTTCCAAAGATTGAGCTTGGAAGTAAAGCAATATGGCGAAGTAGATGGTGAAATACAGTCATGTACTATGACTGTTATACCATCTATCTTTGACGAAATCAAGAACGGACAACCGGGAGATATAAAGCTCGAAAGAGTCAAGGAAGGAATGAAAGATGGCGTCAACGGACCATTTAAGATGCATGAAGATGGGAGCATCCGATACAAGGGAAGATGGTGTGTTCCACTGAAGTGTGAAGATATTAAAAAACAAATCATGGAGGAGGGACACAACACGCCCTACTCGGTACATCCCGGGGGAGACAAACTATACAAAGACCTCAAGAAGAACTTTTGGTGGCCGGGAATGAAGAAAGAAGTAGCCGAATTTGTATCCCGATGTTTGAACTGCCAAAAAGTCAAAGCGGAGAGATGCAAACCCAAGGGACTCGTGCAACCCTTGGAAGTACCAACATGGAAATGGGATTCAATCTCAATGGACTTTGTCGGGGGTTTACCTTTAACAAAGTCCGGGAAAGATAAAATTTGGGTGGTAGTGGATAGATTGACCAAAACTGCAAGGTTCATTCCTATGAATGAAACCTGGAGCATGGAGAAACTGGCTAAAGCCTATGTCAAACACGTGGTCAAACACCACGGAGTACCTCAAGACATCGTATTGGACCGAGATTCACGATTCTTATCCCAATTTTGGAAAGAATTACAAACGGCTATGGGAACAAAATTGAAGTTAAGTACTGCTTTCCATCCAACCACGGACGGACAGACCGAAAGAACAATCCAAACATTAGAAGACATGTTGAGGGCATGTGTTCTTGATTTGCAAGGATCATGGGATGAACACCTAGACTTGGTAGAGTTTTCGTACAATAACAGTTACCATGCTAGCATCAGAATGGCCCCATACGAAGCTCTATATGGTCAAAAGTGTAGGAGTCCCTTATGTTGGGGTGACATGGTCGATCAGGTGGTTCTAGGACCACAATACTTGCAAGATACTATTGAGAAAATCAAGGTCATCCAAGAAAGGATGAAGGCTGCCCAAGACCGACAGAAATCATATGCCGATCTTGGGAGAAAACCAGCTGAATTCGAACTAGGGGAGAAAGTTCTACTCAAAGTCTCTCCTACAAGAGGCGTAATGAGGTTCGGGAAGAAAGGGAAACTAAGTCCGAGATTCATCGGACCCTATGACATCCTAGAGAAGGTGGGAAAAGTGGCATATCGATTAGCTCTACCCACGGAGTTGGATAAGGTAACAACCGATTTGAAATCAAATACTTCTCTACGATTAAAATACATTCTTAACATACCGATATATGCTAGGTACATAACGTCTTTCACGTATCACAATTAAAGAAGTATGTTCGAGATGAGTCACATATCATCAATCCGGAGGTAAGAAATCCTAGACTTAACATGAGCCAAACGTAAATTGAAAAGAATATAAGTTAACCGTTATATTATTAGGTGATTGAAATGGATGAGACATTATCCTACGAAGAAAAACCCATAGAGATTCTCGATACTAAGACCCGAGAGACAAGGAAGAAGACAGTTAAGATGGTAAAAGTACTTTGGTCAAACCATTTGACCGAGAATGCAACATGGGAAACCGAAGAGGATATGCGTAAACGGTATCCTGAACTTTTCAATTAAGGTAAATATTCGGTTACGAGGACGTAACCTTTCTTTTAGGGGGGCAGGTTGTAATATCTTATAAACCTATAATACTTCATCTTCATACTTAATTCTCGTCTTAGTTTATGCTTCGAGGACGAAGCATTCTTTAAGGAGGGTAGAATGTGATACCTTGAAAATTTGAAATAAAAATAAATAAATAAATCAGATAAGTTATATCTGATAAATCAAATGAAAGTAAGATCAAAATATTTTTTTTATTATACTTGGTGTATAAAAATATACGCACACTACATGCAATAGAATTAAACACTTATGTAGCATCGGAAAAATAAAATAAAAAATAAAATAAAATGGAAATAAATCAGATAAAATATAGGTGACAGAATGAATGAATAAATAAATAAATAAATAAATAAATAAATAAATAAATAAATAAAAATAGTAAGCATATTATAAATTACTAATAATAGCATCAAATTAATAAATGAAAATATCATATCATAAAACAATGACACATGCTAAGATCACCTACCAAATAATGTATATACATTATGTACATATATTTAAATATATATATTTATATGTAGAACTCAAAATACATTTAAGTAATTAAAAATAATAATAATAAAATAAAATAAAATGAAACATCAATATAAATGGGAATCAAATCAGGGATCAATACACATGCCATGTTCATCAACTACCAACCTATCATTATGTATAGACATTATTATTATTATTATTATTATTATTATTATTATTATTATTATTATTATTATTATTATTCATACAATTATCAAATAAATAAAATAAACCATAAGGACCATCTAGACCTATAAATACACCCTCTTAGCCATCCTAAACACTGCAAATCGGAGAGATAGAAGCTATATATACATATACATATATATACATAATCTCGCCGGAAAATTCATGCCTATAATATTTTACGTATCAAACTTCGTAAAAACGATAGAGGAGGGTCGTGAGAGGTCTAGGAATACTTCCCAATAAATTCCAGACCGATTCATATTCACCGGAGCATCCTAGAGGTCGCCGGAGTTGCAAGCCGTGGAAACGGGTCTTCAGAAAAGACACGATTTTGCCGTAGATAGGGGTGGAGGAGCTTCTCCTCGACGTGAGGATCATTTTGCAACTTTAATCGTCGAAATCCGTTACCTGTAAGTAAAGTTATCGCTCGCCGGAGTTTACGGGATTCCGGTCGCCGGAATCGCGACCTGGAGAAGAGCTGGGAAGGAGACAACCCAGTCTTCTTGGGCCGGGTCGCGGATTTGGGCCGGTTCGGCCCGTTTTCAATAAAAAATTAAAAATAAAATAGTAAATGAAATAAATAAAATATGGAAAAATATAAATTAAATACCTGGTATAAAAATACATATTCGGACCAAGAATAATTGAAAAATAATATTTGTAGCTATTTTTAATTGATTTAATTGTAATTGGGCCAAGTTGTACACATTTAGTAAATAATTAACTAAATGACGAAAATAATTATGAAATAAATGTGGGAGCAAGCTAGATTAAATATATGACTAACTAGGACATTTGGGACCATTTATAATTAACAAAAATTATAATTAGCATATTTAATTGTAATTAAACCGGTTAATATATATATGAAATTAAGTGAATAAATAAAGGAAATAATTCTAAAATACATATCTGGACAACCTAGGTCAAGTATAGACCCAAACTATAGTTATGGATGATTAGTAATTTATAAAAGTTATGATTAAGTATTTAATTTAATTGAGCCATATAAACTAGTTAAGTAATTAAATAAGGAAATTTTGATATTAATGGTGAAATAAATAAATCACTAAGATTTAAAATAATGTTCTGGACTAAAAATGATGTTTGTAATAAAATAAGGAAAAGAAAATAAAGTTGGGTTATCTAGTATAAATGAATGACTATATTTGGACTTAATAAATAAATTATTGAATTAGTTGACTAATTAAATTAGCGTGCTTAAATTAATAATTATTATCCTTGATTATTAGTGATTTGGACTCCATATAAATTATTAAACTATTTGAACTCATAAAAAATTAGTTGATGAATATAAACAAATTAATTAAGTAATGTGTACTTAATAAGTTAGTTAATTGACTTCATTGAACTAGTTTAACTAAATCAATTAGTTTAATGGATAAATTAGTTAATTTATAGACTTGATAACATTTCTGGACTTTATATTAAAAATAGAAAATTAAAACGAGATTAGAATTTGATTATTGGACTTAATTGAATTAGATTAACGTATTTAGCTATATTGATATAATTAAACTTATTTATTTGATTTAGTTAGTTCAATTAAATTAGTGAGTCAAATAAATAAAACTGGAGGATTGGATAAATTAATTTAATTGGGTTAGTTAGTATAAATAAACTATTGAACTAATTAAAGTTGTTATTGAGATTAGATTATCATTAATGATTATTATTTCGAATTATTGCCTAAGTCAAGTTATTATTAAAAGGGATATTAAATAAATTATATAAATTATGTAAACTGAATTTTAAACTGAAATTGATTATTTAAATTCGAAATAATGAAATTATTATGTAGTTAATATAATTGGACTAGTAAACTATTTAACCAAACAAATTAAGAAAAACTGAGTTGGGTTATTATAATTAAAGAAAATAATAAGAATGAACTGGAAATAAACAGTTAGTAAGATTTATTAATTTAATATTTATATTTAAAGAAGGAATTATGAAGTTAAAGTAATTAAAGGTTGGATATAAAAGAAATAACGAAATAATAGAATAGTTATTGATTTAGAATTTTGATCAATATTAGAAGGAGAATTCAAGTGAAGATCAAGCTAGAGATTTTATTAAGGAGATTATCGCAATTTAAGGTAAGTTCTATGTCAACCAAAATGTTTTGCCTCGTACTTATATGTATGCAATATTTGCACTATGTGAATTATTTATGAATTGGAAATTATATGTTTGACATGGATAGAATATTTTGACTATATAAATATTGGTGGATTATTACCTTTTATGGATGATTATATGTATATTCTTTTTATTAAAGAATATTGGTGGATTTATATTTATTACAAAGGATATTTTTGAGAAAATGTGACAAGAATGATTTGGGGAAAACTTAAAGTTTTCATAATATATATTCTTACGTCTCGAGAGAAACACGAGGCGTGGGTGGTTAGGGCTACTACTACTTTTGGTGAAATTTATTTGGGTCGGTAACCAGTCCGGCAATGACATACTCCGGTAGACATCCCGGGCTTTTATTTGAGGATCAAAGATCCTTTGGTGGTCGTAGTAGTAGTTACCTAATTTACCCTTGGACAATGTCCCTTGTGAGTAGGTGGTAGAAAACATCCCGCCTACTTGGGTTTCTTACTACTCGGAGGGCTTGGAATCCCTTTTAGAGGGTGTGCACACTTAAGGTAGAAATTCAGCTTCCAATTGGTGGTCGGTGGGAGCCGGAATTCCGGGATGAGTCGTAGATAACAATGACTCATTGGGCTCGAGGAATCTTGAGTTTCGCCCACTCTTAAAAGAATCTAAAGTATTACTTTTGGAGGAATTGAAGGATGATCTTATCTATTGTGGAAATTATTTTATGACATTAAACCATTTTGAAAATATGAGAGACTACTTTTCAATATATATATACATATACAAAAACCTATTTTCCAAATTATATTATTTTACGGGTTCGGGTGGAATCTTACTTAGCTCTAAAGCTAATTTTTGTCTCTTTTCTCTTTTTCTCTTTGCTCTATTGTACAGATGATTATGATTATGAAGATTGATGTACTTGCTGCCCGAGTGTTCCGCTAGTTGCACACGTTTGATTAATTATTGTTGTTTAAATTTGTAATCCATAAACTTTGTTTAAGTTTTATCTGATGACTACTTGAATTAATGGTGGATAGCCTGTGCACTCAATCATGTATAGGTTGAGTGTGGCGGTGACACACCTGTTTTTCCATCAAAGACTTCCGCTGTACTCTAAATATGTTTTATAATAAAGATGTTTTCATTTCAAAATGTTATTTTATTTTGGTGGGAAAAATGGGGGTGTTACAGTGCCGAATCATGAATTGACATTAAAGGTAGGGACCCCTGTGATGCTTTTGCGAAATATAGATCATTCAATGGGATTGTGTAATGGGACGCGTCTTATTCTAACGAGGCTTGGTGATCATGTTTTGGAGGGGAAGATTTTAACTGGTGTGAGTGCCGGACAAAAAGTTTTAATTCCAAGATTGTCCTTGACACCATCAGATATACCAGCTTGCCTTTCAAATTTCACCGGCGCCAATATCCTGTTATGATTTCATATGTTATGACTATAAATAAGAGTCAAGGTCAGTCATTGTCGCGTGTTGGGTTGTTGTTGAAAAAACCTGTATTTACCCATGGACAGTTGTATGTTGCAATTTCGAGGGTGACCAACCGATGTGGTTTGAAAATTCTGATTGTTGATGAAGATGAGAGAACTACTGACAAGACTCAAAATGTAGTATTCAAAGAAGTTTTCAACAATGTTTGGATTTGCTTGAAACGGTTATTTACAACGTATATCTTTTAAGTCAACGTATTGGTGTGACGGTTTTGAACTTTTAAGTCATGTTTTGTAATCTCATTTTCGCCATAATATTTAAGTGTGTTTTGTGTGTTGCGTTGATGTATATCTTTATTGCATGGCATTACATAGTGTCGACAATGAATAAAGTATCTTGAATTGGTTAGCATAAATAAATTTAAAAAACAAAATCTCATGCCGTGCATCGCACGGGTGAGATTACTAGTAGAAGGATAAAGAAGCCAAATGACAAAATAGGGTTCCACTTTTAAAAAACAATGTACAACATCTTATGCATAAAGTGTATTGACATAAATCAAGGGTACCAACCTCTATTCATGATTATATTGTTGTTAGAAATAGAAATTGTTTTATGAGCCCCTTAGAATTACTAAACTTATCTCATGTAAGATTAATTTACCCTTTTTAATTTTCTTTTACTAAAAGAGCTACTTATACGGATGGAAAGTTGTATATATTTTTTAAATTCAAAATCTTCATTAAATTTTAGTCTTTTTAAGAGTTCTTTTTGTCGTATAATTTTAAATTTTAAAAAGACAACAATTTGAAAACATCAAAGGAGATTATATTAAGGATATTTTAAATTGGATTGAAATTTTTGGATTTGGTCTGATCTGGTAAATGTATATTATGGTCTTTATGTATTTTATAACTATCGAAGTGTGCCCTTGTTTGATCTGTCTAAGTCTGAGATCTCTAACACTTCTTATTTTTAAAACTCTAGGGTTTCATTTTTAAAATTGAATTGTATGGTAGATTAAAATATTTTTAATTGAGCTGAAATTTCTGATCTGATTTGATCTGACTTGTATAGTTGTATATAAATCAATCCCTTTTGTTAATATACTAAATTTCTTAATTATTTACAAAGCTGGTGCTCCATTTTGTTAATACGATTTTCCATAATATGAGGTTTTTTTAAGGTGACAACTCCGGTACCCATTTAAAAAATGGGGTACCATACCTATCATGCATTTGATTGGTCCAAATCATTAAATTCATTTTAATTTAGATTTAAATAATTCAACTGCATGATTTTGATTTTTTTTAATTACGTAGCTTTAGATTACAATATTGGCCGGAATTACGTACGTAGGTATTGCTAATGTATCATCAGTTCTAATCCTACTTAAATACTAAAGTAAGGAAGTATTATTAATTAATATACTAAATTAGATAGGAAATTTAGAATATTATAATGATGTTTGCTTAGAAGATGACACATGACAAAACTTTCCATAATTGTATCTTTGAAATATATTATCTATAGATAGATACTCATAAATAAACTGCATATATTTGCATCATCAAATTAATAAAAAGCAATTATATAGAGTACAAGATGGTAATTATGATACGGGTTGTTCGTATAAAATAGGAGTAAAAACCATGCATATAAAATTTGACAGCCGGCATGGGGCTTTCTGATATAGCTTATTCGTTGATAATTCGGATCCCTGATTTATTGTAGGTACGCAGTATTGTTAGAACTGGATAAGGGTGGGGAAAGTCTTTGTAGATGAAGCTTTCCAATTATCTGGGACGGCATTTGTGAACTCCAAATTCTCTCAGCGAAGAAACAGAGAAATCTTCCTAAAGCATATGAACTAATTAGGTTATACGTAGTTTTTTTAGGCATATAAAAACAAATCCAAACCATGTATCTTCGCTACTAATTCAGAATTTATATGTTTCAGTTCGTAAGTATACACTATACTTGGAATACATAAAATGGAAGGAAAGAGTTGTATCAACGAAACTTAATGGCAACAACCAAATGATACAAAAAGTATTTGATGGCAAACCATAGGACTTCAAAAGTTCATATGGACATTTTGCAAACACGTAGCAATCAATCCAAGAGTACAAGAGAATATTAAGACTTACGAGACCAAGCAAATGACAAGCTAAGGTGGAATTGTGAATATGTGACATTTAGATGGAGGTCTAATTAGCAAACTCCATTTACTCCTATTTAAGGAGATCTCCCATCAGTTTATGCTTTTTTCAAGATCAAATAGGATTCCTATGAAAACAAAAATCGTATTTGTATGTTTGTGATTCTGCTATGGACGTTTTTCTTCGTTTTTCTCAATGAAAAGCAGTCAATTTCAGTATTTTCTAAACAAAACTGAACTGAAAATAAGATGTTGAATTTCATTTTTTTCACTCTCAAACAATCATTTTGAAAACAATGCAATTAGAAAAAAAAGAATTAAGAAGAAGAACACAAACCGAATTGAACAGAATAGAAAACTAATAGGCTGCCCTGAACAAGAGAGGAGTTTAAGAGAGCATTACTTGTCAAGAAAGATGAAGCATCGGAAGCTTATTACAAAGGGGAAGGTGATGTGCGCAGTGCGGGTATAACTTGAAGACCAAAGTATTTCCAAAAAAACAACAACTTGAAGACCGAATTAAAGGAGGTTAAACTTGACCACATAGAAGGATAAAGAAGCCAAATGACAAAATAGGGTTTCACTTTTAAAAAACAATGTACAACATCTTATGCATAAAGTGTATTGACATAAATCAAGGGTAACCTCTATTCATGATTATATTGTTGTTAGAAATAGAAATTGTTTTATGAGCCCCTTAGAATTACAAAACTTATCTCATGTAACATTAATTTACCCCTTTTAATTTTCTTTTACTAAAAGAGCTACTTATATGGATGGAAAGTTGTATATATTTTTTAAATTCTAAATGTTCATTAAATAATTTTAGTCTTTTTAAGAGTTCTTTTTGTCATATAATTTTAAATTTTAAAAAGACAACAATTTGAAAATATATATAATATGATGACAATGTTAAAAATAAAACATCAAAGGAGATTATATTAAGGATGTTTTAAATTGGATTGAAATTTTTGGATTTGGTCTGATCTGGTAAATGTATGGTCTTTATGTATTTTATAACTATGGAAGTGTGCCCTTGTCTGATCTGTCTAAGTCTGAGATCTCTAACACTTTCTTAATTTTAAAAATCTAGAGTTTCATTTTTTTTAAATTGAATTGTATGGTAGATTAAAATATTTTTAATTGAGCTGAAATTTCTGATTTGATTTGATTTGATTTGTATATAAATCAATCCCTTTTGTTAATATACTAAATTTCTTAATTATTTACAAAGCTGGTGCTCCATTTTGTTAATACGATTTACAAAGGTACGGTACCTTATGAGTACCATAGAGAATCTACCAATTTAGAATATTATAATGATGTTTGATGGCACATGGCAAAACTTTCCATAATTGTATCTTTGAAATGTATCATCAAATTAATAAAAAGCAATTATATAGAGTACAAGATGGTAATTATGATACGGGTTGTTCGTAAAAGTGAGGGAAAGCGTGTGTTTAAAAAAGGAGTAAAAACCATGCATATAAAATTTGACAGCCGGCATGGGGCTTTCTGATCTAGCTTATTCGTTGATAATTCGGATCCCTGATTTATTGTAGGTACGCATGCAGTGTTGTTAGAACTGGATAAGGGTGGGGAAAGTCTTTGTAGATGAAGCTTTCCAATTATCTGGGACGGCATTTGTGAACTCCAAATTCTCTCCATCTGTGGTGGTGATCCGGAAAGACAAGGCCGTATTGGCAGGCAACTTTCCGTCATTCGTCTGCCATTCTTGTCCCCAGTTTCTGGTCATCTTCATCCACTCCCCAGAACCCTTGACGTCCACACTGAGAAGGGATCCAGCTCCACCCACATTTGATATCACTACGAAGTTGTAGTTCTCATTGTCTCCTGTTATCGTAAATCTTACTCCTCCATTCTTAGGACTGCACGGGACCCTGCACACACATCATTTTAGTCCTATATATATAGGTGACAACTCCGGTACCTTTCTAAAAATAAGGGTACCGTACCTATCATTCATTTGATTAGACCACATCACTTTATCAATTTTAATTTAGATTTAAATAATTCAACTGCTACCTTTTCATTGGTCCATGTGGACAAATGTATGATACCTTATGAGTAGCATAGAAACTACCATATATATATATATATGTGTGTGTGTGTGTGTGTGTGTGATGGTTCATCAATTTGTGAATGTTTTAGAATTTTATGCTCTCTCGGTCCCATTAGAAAGTTCTCACTTTCCTTTTTTTTGGGTGTCCCATATAAAGGTTTTCATTTCCATTTTAAGAAACAATTAACAATCTTAAGTGACAAATTAATCATTAAATATTAAAAATAATACATTTATAACATCACAGTTATCCCTCAATACTAACTACATTATAATATATATACCTATTAAAATCATTTTTCAAAATATACTCGAAATACTTTATTTCATTATTGTCTAAATAACCGTGCCGTTTTATTATAGGAACCTTCCAGCGGGACGGAGGTAGTATTACTCATGTATTTATTGATGAAGAAGTTTTATAATTTTGGGATGTTTTTAGCTTGACTAGTTAGTTTCAGTCACAAACCATATTTAAACAAACCAGACATCACAATTGTAATTATACTTATAACCATTGTTCTAAATAGCAGCCCGCAACACCTGTTGCTTCCGCAATATTGTGGTCCCAGGCAGCGGCACAACCGCACCCGGCCTAATTTAAGGATATGCCTAATTTTAATATGCATATATACTAGTAGAGTCCAATTCCTGTCCAGCCGGCCTGACGGGAACCGCCATCTGGCCGAGGGCATATCAGACCCTTCCTGGTGGAATGGTTTTATGATTTTTTTTGAGAATGTTCTTCATCAAGTCTAGTTTACCCATACCAAATTTTAGATAAACATTCAATCGGGAAAGCAGTCAAATAAATTATATAAGAACACTGCGCAGTTAATATATATAAACAGCGCAGTATTTTTCAAAAAAACTTTTGACAGCCTTCCCGATTGAATTTTTAACTGAAATTTGGTATGGATAAACTAGACTTGATGAAGAACATACTAAACAAACTTCATCAAATTTTTTTACCGGGAAGGTCCCGAAATGCCCTCGGCCGGACGGCGGTTTTCGTCAAGCCTGCTGGACATGAAAGTTCCTCTATACTAGTATGTGTATACTAGTTTAAAAAAATATAACTATTGTTTATTTCAAAAAAATTGAATTGCATTTGTAATAATTACTCCCTCCGTCCCCCTTATAATGTCTCGTTTTACCTTTTCGGCAAATCCCACTAAAATTGTCTCATACCATATTTGGTAATAAAGTTTATGTGGCTCTAAATCAATCTTACTTAATTTATTATTACTTTATCAATTAATATCAACCACACAAAAAAAACTTTAAAATCATAACGTTAATTGAAGATTTGTTAAAGAAATATACGTTAATATATGTTTAAAAAATTGAAAATTGAAAATTTTAATTGAAAATTAAAATACGTAATTAATGTATTTTATTTGTAACGTTTTGTTAAATCATAATGTTAATTGAATTTTTTTTAACAAATTTTTTCAAAAAAACATAACTAATTTTAATTGTGTATACTACATAATTAATGTATGTTAAATATGTAGTAGTACATATATTATTATGTTAATTGAAGATTTTTGTTAAAGAGACAAAAAAAATCATTTTATTCCTATTATGTGCAAACTTGAAAATATTTCACGCCTCAATACGCATTGCAACCACAGTGACCGCAACCGCTTTAAAACCATGCATGCTTATAACAGATCGACTTCTACGTATCAGAGCAGACCAAATTTTAACAAACTAGATCACAGCGCGCAAGAAAATTACAATACAATTGAGAACACGTACGGGACCCTTAATATACGATCAATAACTCCTTTTATGGAGGAAACCTCTATGTATATATGTGTGTGTGTGTTTGATGACTGTGTAAATATGCATGTGAGTAGGGACTAACGAACCTCTTATACTTAACAGGAATGATTCCGCCTCTGTAAGAGCCAATGGTTAGCCAAGCGGGCATGGACATGTCGAAATGCTGGCGAGGCGGGTTGCACCAACCCCCGTTGTCGCTAGGTTTAGAAGGGTCTGGGGGGCATGAGTTAGTGGCCGTAATGGTGATGGGCTCACTGCTCACGCACCACGTAGAGTTCACACATTTGATCGTGTAGCAGTTCCCACAAGACTCTCCATTCTGGAACAGTTGAAAGCTTAATGCTGCCGTGTTTGTACCATATGTATCCTTCGTCTCCTCCTCACTATACGCACATGCCCCTCCTGCACATATTCATGCCCGCGTCACAACCAGAATTTTCACTTCTAATAATAATAATAATAATAATAATAATAATAATAATAATAACAATAATAATAATACTTGTGTTTATGGAAATTAATACTATCTTCCGTTCTTTAATATAGTTGCAACAAATTGACTTTCACGTTTGTCAACGCAGAACTTTAATTGTAATTATATTTCATTACGTATTACTAAACATTATGAAAAGTTACTCCCTCCGTCCCCCTGTTATTGCATCATTTCCTATTCACTTGGTCAACACAAATCACTTTTAATTTCTTACTTTATCTATCAAATTTTTATCAAATTTGGTTCTGGTTTTTGCGACTTTGTAAAGGTTTTAATGTAGTTTCTGAATATGTAAAAAAAAAAACAATTCTAAAAATAATTTGATTGTGGACAGGGATCCGTTTGTTTTATCGTTGGTCAAGCATCGTAAACCGCAATAGAACATGGGGGACGGAGGTAGTATTAATATTTTGGAAATTCACATTAATAGAAGTTTAATACTCCCTCTGTCCCGAATTTTAAGGCACTTTACGTTTTACGATGTTTGATCGACGATAAAGCAAATGCATCCATGTCAACACTCAAATTAGTTTTAGAATATAAGATATACATATTCAGAAACTACATTAAAACCGCTACAAAGCCTGCAAAAAAAAATTCAAATTTCATAAAATTTTGATATATAAAGTACGGAGTAAAAGATTAAGAGTGATTTGTGTTGACCAAGTGAATAGGAAATGTATCATGGCAGTGTTTGGCAAATGGCTATTGGCTGTTAGCCTTTGGCTGATTGTGTTAGCTGATTGATGACGACAGATTATGTTGGCTATTTTAATTAGTATATATTCTAGGATCGAGTTGCACTTCGTCTATCATATGGTAGTTTAATATGGACTAGTAGTTGTCCATATGCTAGGTTGCACTTCGAATTACGTACTCCCTTCGTCTCAAACTGTTTTCCATATTCATAAACTACATTGAAATCTCTTCAAAGTTGATAATTATGAAAAGTCAAACCTCTTATTGATAATTCATTCAATTTTTAATAATTAAAATTTACATATTCATGAACTACATTGAAATCTCTTCAAAGTTGTAAACTCCAAATTGGAATATATATAATTAAAAATTGACATCCTAATTAAGCGAACAAAACGAATCTCTTTGACCAAGAAAAGTCAAAGTTGCAACTCAATTTGGGACGGAGGTAGTACGGAGTAGTATATTTCTCCTTCAAGCTTAATGCTCCCATCGTGTCATCCGGTCGGTGTTGGGGGGCCCTCAGGGATGGGGTGTCATCCTTTTTTTTAATGAAATTAATCCTATTTTCTTTTGAGCCCTGGCCGATTACACTGCTCGCTCAATAAACTAAATTACTTTAAACATCAATATAATGATAAGGCTTGAATAAAAAGAAGATGACAACTACGGTACTCGTTTAAAAAGGGAATGTATTGACCTTGCATTTCGCTTTTTGGATGATGTTGGACTTTGCACCATATTTCGTCTAAAAAGTCTTTGCTTTTGCACCCCACTCAGGAAATTTTTCTACACAAAATGGTATACATAGGGTGCAAAGTCTAAAAGTTTTGAAAACAATGTGCAAAGTCCAATAATACCGAAAAAGTGAGGTGCAAAGTCAAAATATCCCTTTAAAAAATGAGATACTGTACCTAATTTCACTTAATTTATATTTAAATAATTCAAATGCAACATTCTGATTGATCTATGTGGAGAGAGTACGGTACCTTGAGGTACCATAAAATCCTCATAAAATGAAACCAAAGATATCTCTCTCACACACACCATATAATAAAATTGCCTTAAACACAATAGTAAAAAGAAGTGGTTTAATTCCCCGCTAGTCATGTCAACGTAAAAAAATATTACTCCGTATCATCATGTTACAATTATTTTAGCACTTCCAAAATTTAATGTCACATACTCGTATTTAAGAGAGAACACAATATTATAAATAGGACTAAAAAGGTTGAAAATTTCTAAAATAGGACTGTCATGTTTTTATTATCGAAATAGGACTAATTATTACCATGTTTTGGCAGTACCAGACTTTCAACATGGCAGTATTTCCTAAACTTGACAGTAATTACTCCTATTTTGGGAATAAAAAACATGACAGCTCTATTTGAGAATTTTCAAGCTGTTTTAGTCCTATTTCCGGAACTTTCCCAATTTTTACTCTCAATTTAATATGTATATTTATATTTGTAGGTATAAATTAAAATAACTTAGCATCACTAAAGTGATATGTATAGTTAATACTCCAGTAATTAATTACCGTATGAGCCATCGCCATTAAAGTCTCCGTAGAAGGTGGCATGTGCGTCTTTCCAGTCGCTATCAAAAACCGAAGCCGAGGAGGCTGCCTTGCCGCCACTGATGATGATAAGTATAAGAAGTGCACCGTAGCTATGAGCCGCCATTATTTCGACCTGGAACTATATATGTGTATGTATATGTGTGTAATTAATCTGATGAAGCAATTACACTAATTAATATATAATGGAATTAAGCTAAGGTGGATGAATCAATTTCATGATTAAATGGAAGAATGCGAGGGCTGTTATATAGCCGTTTTCCTCCTACTTAAATTCTTCCCTTTTTATTTTCACACTTAAGTTCTTTTATCATTGCTCCAAATTTTTCCTGCAATTGTATTCTCCGTAAGCTTTACTCCGTTCTAGTAATTATTAATTTATTTCTACCTCCGTCCCTTTTATGTTGGTACAGAAGAAGGTGATACGATTATTAAGAAAAATGGATTTGTGTGGTTGATATTAATTGATAAAGTAAGAATAAAATAAGAATGATTTAGAGGCACACAAACTTTACCAAATATGATATAAGACAATTTTAAAAGGGATTTTCTGAAAAGATAAACAGGAAATATGAGAATATTTCCTTATCAATCATTGCTCCAAATATTCCCAAGTCTACAATAATATACTCCGTGAGCATTACTCCTTAATTCTAGTAACTATTAGTCCCTTAATTAATCTATCATATAGACAACTACATATGGAAATGCGACGGATCGAGGTCGGTTATGCATAATTGCATATAACAGTACGTACCCGCTCCATTGAATAACTTCCCTGCCCCGTAACTGCCTCATTATCCAATGGGTAACTTTATTCAAATCATAACCGCTCCAACGAGTAATGGGTGTTATCGAGGGTAATTGCGGGTAACCACTTTATTAAATGTATCATTGATATTTTAATACTACCTCCGTCCCCCTAAGTTTGGGACAAAAGGTGACAAGAGAAGGTGACACGGTTATTAATAAAAGTGGGTTTATGTGATTGATGTTGAATTGATAAAGTAAGAATAAAGTCAGAATGATTTAGAACCACACAAATTTTACCAAATAAGGTATGAGACAATTTTAGTGGGATGGACCGAAAAGGTGAAATGAGACAATCATAGCGGGACGGAGAGAGTATAAAATGGGGCAAACAATGGTATCACCTAAAGTGGCTCTAGATGTGAGATGTCATTAAAAGTTTCGTGCATCTACTAGAAAAGAAAGAAGGCAACCTAAATTAATTTGAACCTAAAAATACTTAAACTGAAAAATAATTTATCAAGAAAAAATGATAATAATCAAACAAGATTATTAAAATCTATTATTAACTTTAATTGATACATTATCCTCTGTAGTTAGTACATCCATTTATACACAATGAAAAGAGAACAATTTCATCTTTTATTAGTTGTGGAACAAATAATAGGAAAATATGTAATCAAAATATAACAAAAAATAAAACTGTTCCGCCCCACTACCCGTAAAAATAAAACGAGTAATCCCCGCCCCATAACCGTTATCCGGTCAATGCGGTTTTCCCCGTTTTGACCGGAGCGGTTCGGTGCAGGTATCTATCAGATCAGTCACAATTGTCATCCCTATAAACAACCCGAAATCCGAATCAACAATCCTACATATATCGGTTTTACAAAAAAAATATACTAAATGGAATCTTTATATATGTAATCAATACATATATAACATAATATTTATTCCAATGCACCTCATATATAGGAATGTCATGTCATTAATATATAGAGAAATTGTCCTAATAAAAAGACTAAAACATGATCATTCATCAATGTTCCTAAATAGAACTTTAAGTTTATTATTCCTTGATTAGAACTCCTGGTTACTTTTTTGCCCTTCATATAATTAAACCCCAAAATATGTGACCTACTCCAAGTCTCCAACACCTCAGATGCAGATTCCATTTGGGATGAAGAACCCATTCACAAATCACATCCAAGCATCGGCGATTTTATGATCTTCCATAGCCTCCGCTCATCGGTACCACAGTCATAGCCACCTCTCGTCTTTACCAACCATTGCTACTGTCACTCTTCTCTAATCTTCGGTGACTGCACACATATCTTCAGTTTTTTCGATGAAGTCAAGTAATTTTCTCCATATTCTTTCCTCATATACATCGTTTCATCATATAATAAAGATAATCATTGTGCACATCTGATCTAGAAAGTATCGGTCTGTTATAATTCCTTAAGAGTATTTGTTTAGTATGAACTTTATTCTTACCATAACTTTTGTGCATTTATGCGCGCGCACACAAATATTCATGTCCGACAAGTCAAACTTTATTCTATCAAATGCCAAACGGAAATCAGATTACAAGTCAAGTTTGGCACATACAAAACAAGGGTAAGCACAATATTTTCCTTACCTATACTGATCCCATATGTGTGACATTTTAAAGTTCTCCATTTCGCAACATAACATGAATATCGAATACCGAGTGCAAATAAAAAAAAACAGGTTTCATTTAACACATGTGGTACAATGCACTCGTACAACTAAGTAATTCAGAAGAATAAATATATGATAGCTTTTCCTTACAACTGCTTTTATTTTCAGTAAGAATCAAGAAGAGAGTTCCATTGGTCACTGGTTAGAGTGGAGGATGGCTTGGCTTAACAACGTTGCTAACTTCATTTGTGCCCTGGGGATTGTGTTGCATGAGTGACTATATATTTCCACTAGATTTTCTTGGTCCTGGAGATTTGGCGCACACTCTCCTCGCCCTATCGAAAAACAACCTGTCAATGTAATTACCCGTAAGCTTGAAACAATTGTCTCAAATGTGTCCTATCTTTTTGCAGTGCACACAGTACAATTTTTCTTTATCTTGTTGCATGTCCATCCCTGTAACAGAGTAAAGCAAGAGTCATGTGCTGCAAAGGCTTCCGCATCCATACGTTCCTCTTGGATACAAATCACATTTTTGTGACGCACTTCCTTGACAACTATTTGGTACACCTTGCTCAGATCAGGGGAGGGATTGTAGGCACGTTAAGAATATTTGAACGTCCACCAAAAAACAGCATTCTCTAATCCCATTAGAAATTCATGTATTTTTTCAATTTCTTTGCTTTTAGAAAACTTTGTTCCAGGTGACAAGTGGGCATTTACAAACTGGTATATATGAGTTCGTTAGACAAAAAAATATAGTGAACTCGAATCATTCACCTTTCGCTTATGCTCCATGGTAGTCACTGTTTCATCATTTGTTCATGTTACAACGCTATCGTTGAACTGGGTTGTTGTATCTGTGTATTCGTCATCATATTTTCTTTTTAGATTGGAAGAGTAACCTGCTCTGATACCATAACAAGTTTTGTTGTAAAAGTTTTCTTTGTTTTATTATGTATCCAACTTTGGGTATATATAAAATGTACAATTACAATGTTGACTCTAGGAAGGAGACTGCTACTAGCTACACACGTCAACAACGAATTATTTTTACGGTAGAAGTACAAGTGGATATATACAACAAATTAAATAACGGAACAAATGATAAGTAACACAAAGATAAGTTCATCAAGATACAAAGTATATATGCTTATTGTTATAATATATTATCCCGGCCTACTACTCTTCAGGAGTCTAATGCATTACCCTCATTATGGAGCCCAATCATGATGGCCCATCTCGGCACACTTGGGTCCATTAGGGTAGATTTCCCCCCTCCCCTTTTCTATAAATAGGAGGTTTTCCCTCCAGAATTCCATATTGAGGGGCCTTTTCTCTTTCTAGAGTTATCATCTTCTCTCCCCCTAGTCATCTTCTTCTCTAAGCTTTTTACCTCCATTAATGGGAGCTTTTGTACTATGTAAATGATGAGGAGAGACTAATTAAATAATAGTGGCTTAAACATTAGCATGAAAAGTCCCGTGATTTTCACCCTTTGGGGTTTCTACATATTTTTTTTGGGCCCGAAAAGTCGTCGTGTAGACGGGGTTAGCGTCGGGAAACGCTACCATATTTATTAAAGACTTGTTGTGGAGGTACAAGTGGTGAAAGAACCGGCCCAGCTAATAAAGCCCACGTTCAAATGGGCCTGTGCAATTGTGGCCGGTGAAGGACAAATGGAGAGAATATCTCCGCAGACAAACATAATACGTTAAAATGTGTGGGGAACCCTAAAACTCTCTATCGTTCCAGAGAGTTCAGGAGATGGAGTGCGCCGTTGAGGGAGTTCAATCGCCGATTAGGAGGCTGGTGTTCCGGTTCTGATTAGCCCGTGTCTCTAAAGAATGGACGACCTTGTCTATCTTCCAAGCAAGCCTGCAGTACCTGAGGAGGGAGAGTGTGTTCGTCGTAGCGGCAGAAACATGTTGATCGTCTTCCTTCCTTTGCGAGTAAGTGTGCCGGTCTATTCGCTTCTCTTACAGTGTGTGTGAGTCTAAGGTTGTTGTTGTTGCTGTTGATCGTCTTACTTCCTTTGGGGTTTCTACGTAAAGATCAAGCATTCATACATATTTATATCTATATTTACGGTTTCGTGTTGGATTAGTTTTAACACTTATAGTTGGGAGTTTCCTTATTCTCTGTTTGCTGAAAGCAAAGGAGTTAATAAGGATTTGATTTCCAGTAATTGCCAACAATACCTCTCAACAAATTATAATAATCGCCAACAACAGTTCAACTTTTATTCTGTTTAAATATAAATAATATATATATATATATATATATATATATATATATATATTAGAGATCAAATACAAACTAGGCTTAATATACAAACCTACAAACTAATCCTAGCCATTTATTTATACTAAACTGCCGTGCGCTTCATCTTGATTAGATTAGGTAGTTAAGGGGCTTATTAGTCTTCTACATTTATTTTATTTTAGGAAAACAAATCTCACGTCACCTTTTCATTACCGATTGTAATTGGTTCTCTCCCCCTGTTCATATAAGGTTCATCCATCTCTATACACAATTGCTCTAGGGTATCAAATCTTTTCTTCATCTCCATCTCCATCTTTATCTCAATCTCCATCATCATCATCATCTTTATCTCATTCTCCATCTCAAATTGAATATAATTGAATTTGATTAGTGTTCTTTTATTCAAACGCCATGGATTCTGGCACCACAATGGAATCCGGTGTGCATGCCGATTTTTTTGCATACCAGTTCATCAATTACTTGTGTATTCAAAGTTTTTGTAGTTTTAGTATCTAAAAGGTATTGTATGTGCAGATATTTCATAACAATTCATACAATTTCATTTTTATGTGAAGTTCCTATAACTATAGTAGGTAAAATACAGTACATAGTAGTATTTTGTCTTTTAGACCTCTTGATTTTCATATGCATGTCACTTGAGTTTAGAATGCAGATGTCCTGACGATAAGATGCAACATATGGTCCCTTAAGATGCAGATGTCATCTTACTGTAAATGCAATATATATGAACTTCTAAAAATGCACAAGTGATAATGATAAAATGCAGCATATGAATTTCGAAAATATGAATGCATATGTCATAATGACAAAATGCAACATATGAGATTCCAAAGTGCAATGTAACAAATTAATTACCTCAATATGACAACTATTAATAGATAATGCTCATATCCTGTGACTAAAACTGAACCATATGCACAACTAATATGCAAACATTGTAATTATGAAGTGATTAATTTCGTAAAGAAGGAATTTATTTCACAAATATTATCATATGTATATGTTGTAATTCGACAATTTAATGTTATTCAAAGTTTTTGTAATTTTACTATGCAAACATGTTATATTTTTTACCGTTTAAAACATGTTTCTCATGTATTATATTATGTATCATGGATATGTGACACCATGAAATTTGTATGCATGTCAGTTAAGTATACAATGCAAATGTCATAACGATAAGATGCGGCAAAAGGTCTTCTACGATGCACATGACACCTTACTACTAAAATGCAATACATGAACTTCTAAAATGCATGTGTCATAATGATAAAATGCATGCATCATATAAACTATTAAAATGCAGATGTCATAACAGTAAGATGCAGTATGAATTCTCAAAGTGCACATATCTAATCACACTAAAATGTAATATATGAACTCATATAATGCACAAGTTTATAATGATAAGATGCAACATATGAAACACTACAATGCAACATCAATATATTTTATCACTATGTAGTTCTAATATAAGTTGTAGAGACATTATTATAAATATAAAATGTACATCCCGTCACCTTAATATGCACATCCCACAACCTTACTATGCACATCTCGTCACCTTAATATGCATATCATGTAATCTTAATATGCAAAAACTTCTACCCGTGTTGACTTCTTCATTCGAGAGCTCTCCAACTTACCATCTATAAGTTTCGAAAATTGGAAGATTAATTATGGAGCGTCTGAATCCGTAAATCAAGAGATTATTTTTGTAAATGCTATCATGTGTTCTTGTAGTGAAGACATTATTTAAATTGATAGTGCAACTTTCTTTGATGGATAAAAAATATCACATTAATTTGTATATATGGATTCAACTTCCTCCTCCAATGCTTACTAATTACACAAACCTTTTTTTAATTTGCTATAAATGGAGGTTGAAATATTAGTAGTGGGTTACCTTAATTAATTGATTGGATATTGATAGTGGTGGGTTACATTAACTAGTGGTAGATCATTAGCGGTGAGTTATTTACGTATTCTTTCCATTCACATGTGGCAAGCCCGTTTTTAAAATGTTGAATGACCTTGGTAACCTTTCCCACTAATAAATGTAATGTATTAGCCCAAACGGTGGTATCTTTTTTTATCTGTTGCATCTCAGTGCATCGTTTTAAGGATGCAACCCCTACGTATTAGCTGTCCGTTTTTGCTAATCTAACGGATGGTGTTAGTTTGTAGTTTGCACCGGAAGCCTAGTTTGCATGTGATCTTCCCCCATATGTGTGTGTGTAGGGGAAAGATCAAGTACAAATTATGCTTATCGTGAAAATGTTTGTACGATGCACCTTGACGTTCTTTGTATTGAATATTGAGGTTCAAAGTGGTGCATATTATTCAGCCATAAAATAGCAGTTGCACATTAACGTCCAATGAGTTGCACCCTAAAAGAGTTGGGTTTTATTACAAAAATGTCACCTTGCCTTTATGTCCTTTGGATCAACTCATCGGACAGTTAAGATGAGTTTGTAGTTTGTAAATTGAGGGTTTGTATATGATCTCTATTCTATGTATGCATGCATGCATGCATGCATGCACGCATGCACGCACGCATGCACGCATGCATGCATGCATGTATGTGTGTGTGTGTGTGTATGTATGTATGTATGTATGTATGTATGTATGTATGTATGTATGTATGTATGTATGTATGTATGTATGTATGTATGTATGTATGTATGTATGTATGTATGTATGTATGTATGTATGTATGTATGTATGTATGTATAAAAGCTACTGCATATAGATTTTGAATGTTTTTTTTGTATAAAAAATTATGCTTTTGCATACACACAGTCTCATAGCTTTCCTTGTTCTTAAGATTATTGTATACGTATATACTCCATTACAAATTAAACCCCTTAATAGGAAGTAGGGCTTTCCTTATGTTTTAAAAAGTTGTATGCATGTTTCCTTATATGGTGCCTATTATTAGATATAAAATATGAGACTTCTCTATATTTATAACATAAAATATAATAGGGATTTCTTTTTATATGTGTCTAATAATAAAAATGATAGTAATTAATTGAAAAAATTATCAGTACTAAATATGAGTAAAGATAATTTACCTTGAACTTCTAGTTCCCTTCCACAATGTCTACCGTGGAATCATTGTGTATATTTATGAAAAACCATTGAAATCCCTTAATTCAAGGGCCCCAAAACCTGATAATCATGAAAGAGTACAATTAAGTTGAATGAATGATGCTTGTCTGCGAAGCCCGTATGTTTCGGTATACTTTAAATCATCATGATTGCCTATAAAGTCAAAACCATAATTGTGTTTAAAGCATCTCGTATACCTTTTAGATTAAAAACACATCATTCTTAGAGAAAATAAATCAATAAAGCTACTTTCACTTAAAGCTACTTTCCAATTTGTCTTTCTATTAGATATAAGATTATACACATATGTGGTGATGTATGTATGTACTCCATATACGGAGAAGTATAGATTTATTTACTATTTCTTATTTGGTCTCTTTTACATTTTCAAATTTTCCAACATTTGAAAGGGGCAAAATAACATGTACGTCGATGACAATGTCAAGCATATTTGATAAGAGAAACTAACATGAATAATTGAAATTATAAGTGATTTTCTCACATGAATATCAAATATTAGTAATTCAAGAGGTATCCTCATTCTAGATTTTAAATGATTTTTTGAAGATTGTAGATTTTATGAACTGTAACAAAATGGTACAGAACCTATCAAATTATAATAGATTTCCATGAAATTGGAATCATGCGAATTTTAACCCTATAAAATACTCCATTCTAGAAACCTATACGAACACTCAAGGTTCCCTCTCAAAGATGAGTAACATTGAAGTCTAAGATTAATTTTATCCTTGAACACTTGAAAAGGAAAAGATAAGATTAATTAAACTCTATGTCTAAAGATTCAATAATATCAATGAGATCCTTTTATTCAATTTCACTATAGTTCTTTATAACATGGTGGACCATTTCCGGGACATACCTAAGAACTCGAGCAAACTCGCAAATGGTTTGCGTGCAAGACAATAGCCAATAAAGAACTTAATTGTGAACAAGTAGAAATATCTAGAATGGCATGACCGAAGAGATGATATCGGAGGTGAAGAGTGATAAATTTGGTTGGATTATATCTATTACATATTATCCTTTAAATCCATTAAAATCCTTATAAGTCCAAGTGCAAAAAAAACCATGGAAACTTTGAGTACATCAGATTTCGAAGGATTCCGTTAAATTTCATATTGAGGACAATAGAATCCTATGTAATTTTAATAATTCTTTGGAATTCTAAATGAGGGCCCTCTTAAATTATATGGAATGTCTTCTCAAAAGAAACCAGTGTCCTACATAAACCAATTCACCATGTTACACAAACAAGTAGAATGCAGTTTTTTTATTACTGATTTTCAGTTTTTTTTTCCTTTTATTATATCCTTCTTTCTTTTTCCCCCTAAAATTTTCTTTTCATGTGTTTGAGTTTAGTAGGGACGCATACTTCATCCCTTTTTAATTGTGCGAAGCACCCCCACCTTCATCGACAGTTTTCGGAGAAAAGAGAGACCGACGATGATTCTCAAGACCAGATGGTCCATCATAAAAGGTACAAGACCCCCCCCCCCCACCCCACCCCCCCGAGGGGCTGAGATACAATGACGGCTAGCGTGAGCATGGCAACCTTCGAATCTTTTCCCTTCGGGGCGCTCAGTACTACATCATGCAAAATTGTGTGAGGCATATGGGGATGAGTATGTAGCTGTTATATTGAAAAATGCAAAAATGAAAACGAATCGAAACCATCTTTGTCCATTAAATTCATCCACATAACTTATTAATCCCCAATTTAAGTTAAAATCCCTTTGCACATTCAAGGTATACACTAACATGTGGTTGAGCCTTGAGTGTATACCATTGTTTGACCACTAAAGTTAGAGCTATAGATGATACCCCGTCGGGTGAGAACTCCCAGTTGTGTCTTGATGGTCTTTGAATTTTCTTACACCCTACCATTTTTAGGCATTTGTCTCAACTATAGTTCTAAAACGCGCTAGGCGCTAGTCGAGCGGTTGAGGGACGCCTAGTGCCTAGGTGGCCGACTAGACAAATATTTTTGCCACCTAGGCCGATGTTATGGCTGACTAGATCGATTCGTCCTTTACAGTTAAGGCCGACTAGGCCGATTAATCGGCCTGACTAGGCGAATTTTTAGAACAGTGGTCTTAACCAATCCCCATAAGACCTTTTGATCATGTATTGAGGTTAGATTGTGAGTGACGGTGACCCTTACGAGTATAAAAGTGGAAAAATCTTGATTGTGTGCTTGTGTTAGGAATTGATCAATGTATCTTTATCTTTATTGTGCATTTTGTCTTTTAGTATTCACTATTCTTTGTATTATTGTATATAATAATTAATTCCTGATGCAATTGATTAGTGTCTTGGGAACTCGTGGAACTTGTATTTGCAGTTGTTAGTTTGCTTGAGGAAAAAGCAAAGACTCAAGTGTGGGGGAGTTGATAGGGGTGAAAATATTTAATACTTTCTCATAGATTTTGGTATTTGTTTGTCAATATTTGGTGATTTCCCCTCGTTCCGCTTTACTTGTGCAATATTATGGTTTGTAGGAACTATGAAGATTATTTTAGCATTCTTGGGGATGAAAACAAACATTTGGAGGAATCTTAGGAGCATAAATGGTTGATTTAAAGACACCTGAGAATCCGAGATAAAGCGGAGCACAAAGAAGGAAGAAACAAAGGCGTAAGCAATGTTTTATATGGAACCACCGTTTCTCCCCGATGTTCCTCTTTTCCTTCCCCGAATTTTTTGTTTTAGAGTCCCGGGTGGAGGACCGCCGACAAGGAATGACATTTCTACCAGTTTCCCGCAGGAACAGCGATCTGATCAACTTACCTCCCAGCGTTGAACTTTCCGCCAGTGAGCTAAATTTTGTTCTAAGGAAGGAATGCCAAAAAGGAAAGCAGTACCTCCAAGTGTTCCTCTTGGGCCTTGGCATTCTATGGTAGCGACGGTGTTCCTTCCCAACATTCATCTAATTTTCCCACTTCTGTAAATACATATTTTGTTCAGATTCTAAAACTTTGGACATGATTTCTTCTCACAAGACCTAGTTTTTTGTTGTAAGCTTCCTTAACTATTTTGTATTACATTTCTAATTTTTTATTTCATCTAATTAAATCCTTGTTCCTCTTACATTTAATACCTTCCAACACACTCTCTCCATATGTGTTACATATCTTGTATGGATTTGTATTCAAGCATGAGTCAAGAGTAGGATTAGGAATTGGGGTGGTTAAGGATCACCCAACCATGTGTTTTAATAGGTTTTGGAGTCTGATTTGAGGGAAAATTGAGAAATATATTATGCACATCAAGTGCTTATGAGAATGCCCATTTTATACACAACAATCAATAATTTTACAAGTGACTCAAGTAATACAAATTTTTAAAACTCTTTTACAATTGAATACTACAAATAGGTGATGGTGTTGTGATAAAGAATGCTCATGGAAAAATAGAAATTGATATATCAAGAAACCTAAGATTTAAGAAACTTCTTATTTAGATTTTAGATGAATCCATCATTAAGATTACTTATCCCAGTTACTTGAAGCACATGCACACAATATCATATCTGGAATGAAGAACAATTCATGTACCCGCAATTGATGAGGTTTAAAAGGTGAATGATTTTATGCTGATTCATAACAACTTAGATGAAAATTCCAATATTGATTTAGATTCGACATGTTCTTCAATCTCAGACAATGAGATTCTTCAAGAAATCAATTCTCTAGATTTCCTTAATAGCATAAATATTTAGGTGCAGTGTATCTTGATTGGGGGTGATTAAGAATCACTCAACCATGTGATTAATAGGTTTCAGAGTCCGATTTGAGGGAAACCTGAGAAACCTAAATTGATAAGGGAAACAATTAAGTATTATTAATCAAATCATGGAGAAATCATGTAGAAGCTATCTTTCGCAACACAGTTCGCATGTCGGTTAACATGCTAAAGGAAATGTTATTGATATGCATTAATTGTTAGTGCATAAGTGTGTTTTTATATTCATTTGTTGATTTTTATTTACCGTTATTGTGGAAAGTTTGTCGTCGTTAGTTTGACTTTAATTGTAATTGTATTTTTAGCATTTATTTGCATGTTGTTAGAAGTAGTTAGTTGGGCGTTAGATTAGGAAAAGCTTGGATGCAAAAAAGGATGAAGAAACCTGAATTTAGTGCAAAACCCGACCGGGTATGGCCTTTACCCAGTCGGGTATGAAGTGAAAAACAAAATTGCTGGGAAAATATATTGATGCCCGATCGGGTATCTTCTATACCCGGTCGGGTATGACTTGATTTCGGAAAAAACGACGTGCTGAAGAACACAAAGACGTGCAAAAGAGATGTGATCTTGACCAATACCCGGTCGGGTCCTATACCATGTTGGGTATCCGGCATAGTTGCGTTAAACACCTATAAATAGCACCATTTTGTTTTACTTTTATTCATTCCTTCTTCCATATACTTAAGCTCAACTTAGAATAATATTCCATTTATATTTTTGTAGCATTGTTTAGTCTCCAACTGAGGAGTTAAACTCTCATTTCTTGGTTTTTCTCTTGAAGCTTGTTGAATGTTTAAGTTGTGAGTTATTTTTTTGAACTTCTTTTTTTGAACATTAATTCTTCCCATAATTTGATTTTCATATTAATGTTGGGGTGTCGCTAAGTGACATTTTTTTAACGCTTCGACATTAATTACTACTAGAAACGATCAATGAACCAATAGTTAATCATTGATGGTTTCATAAGTAACTTCGGGTTATTAATGCATGGTCGTGGTTAATAATCTTAAGATGGATTAATTGTATTGGTTAAACCGAAATCGTTGTGTTGAGGTTAATTATAAATCTCAATTGATTTCATCAATGAGTTAAAAAGATTAAATGCTACTATTGAGTCGGTATATGACAATGTTCTATATTTGGCTAATAGCAAGGGTCGTTAATGAACGGTCTCGTTATTAATAACTACCCTCGATGAATTGGATATACTATTCGATTGTGTATTCGAGATGCGATAAGTTAAAGATATAACCGGGATCGACTAACATCTCAACAAGTGGAAAGTAGCAAAGTAAAGTGTTAGGTCCCTCAGACTTTGATATAAGTTACAGTTGTAAGAAATAGTTTTGATGATGTCACTCTCCTTTTTGGTTTAGACTTTTTGTTCAAAATTATCTACTCATTGTGTAAATTGTAGTATGCTCCACAATTGGTTAGATAAAAGTACTCACAGTACCATAAACGAAAAGAAACAAAAAGATCATTTGAAAAGAAGGTACGAAAAAGAAAGAATACAATGTACAGTGACAAGATTAAAAATGTACAGTTTTATAACAAATAAAATATACTGGAAGTATAAAATGAAATAAGGTAAAATTCTTGTACCTTACAAGGATATTCAAATACAACCAGTATGTTTTTATTTGTTATAGAATTATCCATGTCACTAGTAAAATTGTGACCAATTTTACATGTACACTTTTTGTATCAAATAAATTGTACTGGGAATAGAAAATGCAATAAGGTAATTTTTATTTACCTTAAAAGGATTTCTTTAATCCTACCAGTACAAGTTACTTAATACAAACAAGGCTGAAGTCACAAAATTACTAAGTCCACTGTAGCTACAAAGAGCACGGGATACTACACACGCACAGTTGTATGCAAAGCCAAAACCTATTAGTAGGTGAATAGTGCGTAGAAGGCCTAAGGTATGGTTTACATATCCTACTTGCGAATTGATCCAATTGCGTCTGAAGAAGATAATCTGCTCCAACACAAGAAGACGAAAGTACAATACTTTGGACGTCAATGATTAAATCCTCTCAACCAACGGAGGAGATTAATCAACCGGAGATGCCTATAAATAAAGGCACAAGCATGAGTTCATATTCAAGCGTCTTGAGAGTCTTCTAAACAGAGAAATCATACTAAGCATTCAAAGAGATACCCAACATAAGAGAAAGTGCTCGTTTAAACTTTGTTCTCTGTTTAGACTCATGCTTCACTAACCTTCCTAGGTAGAACTCTCATTGCCATATTTTGGAAGTTTAGTTCTTAGTTGGAGGCTAGAAATTCCGTTACATTTGAAATGTTGTAAGCACTTAGAAGGACAGTGTTATCTAGTAATAAGTGTGGTAGAGTAGAATAGAGTACCTTTTGATCCCCACTGGATCAATTGAGAAAATCTGAGGACTGAGTAACTTGGAGTGGTGTGTATCCTTGTGAAACACCTTCAGGTCTGAGCTAGTTGTGTGATAACAGCCAGACGGGCACTAAGTGTATTGGGCTTCATACTTTAGTGGAAATCCATCTGAAAGATGGTGGGACTGGATGTAGGAGGATTACACCACCTCTAAACCAGGATATACTGTGTGTTGATTCATTTTTCAGTCAACAAAGCACACACCAAACACTTCTTCAACTTAGCAGAAACATGAGCTGTAACCTCAACAGCAGTCTACTGTCCACTCCTCTGCTCACCTCTCTGCTGAGCATACTGTGCTTATTTATACACTCATCTAAAGACATCTCAATGCTTTAGAAGTCTTCTTCACCCTTCACTAAGATCTTCTTCTTAAAATAGAAGTCTCTAAGCTACTATCACCTTAGAAGTCCAACAGAAGACCTTGTGAGAGATTCTGTTCCAAGGTCAACAGAAGACCTCGGGAAGGGTTCTGTCACAAAGAC
Source organism: Cuscuta epithymum (assembly GCA_945859915.1). Taxonomy (NCBI): domain Eukaryota; kingdom Viridiplantae; phylum Streptophyta; class Magnoliopsida; order Solanales; family Convolvulaceae; genus Cuscuta; species Cuscuta epithymum. The sequence continues at coordinate 4,991,913 of CAMAPF010001001.1, read as the reverse complement.
ACCAGAACACCATACCAAGGTATTCTGATTAAGACCTTCTGTCCGAAGCATCTCTGCCACTAAGCACCTCTGTCTCTGAAAATAAGGAATGTTCATCTTACCTCACTCAAACACTTCACTTAGGTTCCTTTGAGATCATGAAACTCATCTGACCATCTCTCTGACATCTCCTTGTCCACTTACTAATAGAAAGTTATCATATACATAGAGGTCAAGACTTCCGTTGTGGATCCTTAATCTCTCAAAAGGTTATTGATCATCATATCTGGGAGGAAAACTTTTTAAAGTTGAAAAAGCTTTAAAAGTCTATTCACCCCCCCCCCCCCTCTAGACTTTTACCTCTATCTGGAACCATCATAAAGTCTTCTATCTCATTGAATTAAAACTCATATAAGTTGTTCATTTTAGTGTTTAAGTAATTAAATCAAACAATCCAACCCCCCCCCCCCCCACAATTTCCATAAAATAAAAGTATTTCTTTCCTTGTGGATACAAATTCTACTACACCATACCACGTATAAGTGTTAAGTATTGAATTTATTTTGAGTCACATACTAGGCCTGGACCAATTCGGTTCTTACTCAAAATTGGTGGAAACGTTATAAATATTTTAACTAATGAAATCGGTTCGGTTCTTGTGTAAAAAAAACAAGAACCGTTATGGAACCGAACCAATACTAAACGGTTTGGTTCTTGCTTTTATCGGTTCCTCGAATAATTGTTTTCTCATCTAGTGAATTAGCATATTATTTGCTTTCTACCACATAAATATGTTAAAAAAAATTCAAAACATAAGTACTAAAATTTATTTAAAGTTCTGATCACTTCAAACCATCAAAGCTCAAACTTAACTAAGGGAACACTTAATAGAATAAAAGAATATTTCAATTTTCGTTTCTTTAATAAGTAGAACATAAAAATCTTTGTTATGTGGTAAACTGGTAACAATGAAAGTTGGTCATCATCACAGTAGGAAGATAGGATGTCCACTTCGAGTCTTTCAAAACATAAAAAATACATTGAGATTGCGCGTATAGATATGAAAGCATCATTATAGTGTGTTTGCTAGTAGTATAATTTACAATAAATCTAAAAGTTACAAACTTACAAATACCATGAAGATAGTGAAGTAAAATATATGCAATCAACTACAAGTTATTTGAGTTATTTTATATTTATAAAATTTATGGGATGTAACAAAACTTGATTTTTAAAAATGAGCGTAAGCATTCAATCTCATGTGCAATATTGATTACTTTTATTTTCGTTGGTTAAATTACAATTACAATTACAATTACAATTTTTATTTTTATTTTTTATTAGCAGTTCCTTAACGGTTCCGTGCACATACTACGTAGTAACAAGTAGGAACCGAACCTAACAACTAGTACCACATTTGTAGGAACCGAACCGGATTACAACGGTTCGGTTCCAACCGGTTCTTCGGTTCCCGGTTCCGAAATCCCACCCCTAGCATATACGACTTTAGTGTCGTCAGCTATCTTTGACTTCAAAACTGGGAATGCTATGAATGACTTGTAAAGAGTCCGATTCCACCACCACATTCACCCAACTAGGTGCCTTGGACCCTGCTTAATGTAGGGTGTGTTTCGGAAAATAAAGAAAATTATCAAAATAAATTAATTAAAATGACTAGAGAAAAACAAGAAAGGAGATGAAGCAGAATTAGTCAAAGCTCGTGCTACGCACGATGTCCTTAAAACGTATTTGTTGCCTCCCACGGTGCTAGAAGCGTTGCAACAATCGTTTCCCAGGATACGATGACTACGAACTAATGTTTGAGCACACAAACAAAAGTTCCAGCGAACGAGAACACAGTATAAACACAAAGGAATTTTTCAGAATGCTAGCAGTGTGTTTTTAGGGGTGCAAAAGGTGCTTGGAGTGTATGAATTCGTGTTTATAGGAGGATTTGTTGTGAGTAAATGGTGAATTAATGGACCTGAACGTTGGACATCAATGACCAGTCCGTTGGGCATTGAATCGTCCATGAACTGTCCATTTAACACTGCATTAAAAGATAAGAACGTTGGGCATTAATTGTTGTAAAAAATTAAACGTTTCGGGAAGAAAACAAAAATCAATCGTATCCATTCGTGTCCGCAGGTCGCCCGCGCACGCAAGTCGCGGTCTTTCTTCTCCGATTTCGGGATTTGATTTGCACCCCCCCCCCTGCGCGCGTGGAGAGAGCCTCTACCCTAAGAAATCTTAACTCCTTAAGGGGGGAGTCCCTTTATAAAGGGTTGCAAATCCCTTGGGTTTTCCGGTGTGGGAAATTAACACTAGAAACCCATCCTTTTTCCCAGTTTTTCCATTCTAACGGGTAAACTTCGAAAAGCGATTTTTCATTCACCCGTTATCCGTTTTGAGCGTACCATATATCGAATTGTAGCCGTTAACAAGGACAATCCGAAACCACTTTGACCCGATCCAAATCGGAAGTGGACCCCACTCAAAAAATTGCTCAAAAATAGCCATTTAATGCAATTTTTCACACATTTTTCCAACACTAGCCTCGCAAACACTCGATGCTTCCAACTCCTAGGGGCAGACAATTTCCCTGCCAAGATATTGCACCATATCCCCCTAGGCACGTTGCATTCGTATCGATTTTGAATTTTTGATTTAGGTGTTGTTTGAATAATGATGTTTAGTTTTCCCAAGAACGCCATTTCTTTAATACTTGAATGCAACAATATGCAGCGTGTTGGGAGGGTGAAACGATGGAAGCCAAACACGGGCTAAATCCCCATAACTCTACTCGTCCAGCTCCGATCCCTGTCGCTTTCTCACTTCGCCTGGGAATTGTGCCTGCCTCCAATTGGATAAGAATGCAGCTGCTTGATTGCAAATCTGCTCTACAGAAAACTTCATTCCTTCCCGGGCATTCAGATTGCGGACCCTCATCACCATCCCACAACATTGATCCTCGCTTTCGGCTGAGAAAGAGTCCTACAACTCTCTATGCCTATCGATCCCGTCTACAGGATGATTCAATTGATGCAGAGATTTGACTTCAGTTCATTAGTAAGGAAGCTATGACATTCAATGAGATTCTAACTTCATGGTAAACATATGTAATCTTTTGTAATTTGTCCAGTTGAAAGCCGCTTGATCACTTGTGCAGTATAGCTTTGGAGAGTTTGATGATATTATGTAAAACAAAACTTCTGTCAAGTGCACTGAGATGATAGTTATATGTAACGGTAATTTATTGGTTGACATTATTCTGAAAAAAACTCCGGTAAATTAGACAATGCTGCTAATTTTAATTACTAATATTAATTTATTGGTTGTGTTTAGTGATCATATAACATATTATAAAATTATAAAAAATACTACCATTCCAACGTGAAAATTGAGGCCCAACACATTTGAGTATTTGACTAACCTTGCTTCTTTTATAAAACCAGCTTGCGTGAAATTATGAGATGCCAATTCATGACAAGCCCACAACTATTTTTTCCGTTTAAATAAAATTACATTATAATTATAATATGGGGTGTTTGGAATTGTTCTGCTTCTTTCTAACAAGCGGAAGCAAAATCAGAATCAATTTTTCAGAAGCTGATCTCCCTCATCTTCTGAAAAACGGCTTCTATGAGCAATTTGGAGCACCCAAAAGTACTTCTACACTTTCACTCAAACATTCTTATATCTTCTTCTGCTCCCTGAAGGTGCAAAAGCAGTTTTTGAAAGTGGATCCAAACACCCCTTAGATCTGGTTATGATTTCAAAAATAGTGTCATAGAGTTATATAAGATTCTTGAATTACAATATTCTATCAATTCTGATTGTGAAATGCCCCTCATTGTGATTGAATTAATTTTTAACCCTTTTTCGGTTTATCATTGACAGATTTATATTTAAAAAATACATTTTCCCTACCTAATACAATGAAAGTCTAAGATATTAACTATTAAGCTAATAATATTAAATGACTAGTATAGCAATAGCTTTTAGACAAGGAGATCAATGGGGTATTTGGTTTTTTAACTAACAGAGTCAAGCTGGAGTCTCAATTTCTCAGTTTGTTGTTTTTGTTTTCACAAAAGCCTAAGAGGCGACAGTTCCTTGCTCCAAGAAATAACTACTGCAGTAAATTAATCTTAATAAAGTCCCAAATAAATCTTGCTTCCATTGTAAAAAAAAAGGATGACACTTCATCCATGAAGGAGAATTTATATTGAACTTTAATTAACTGATAAATAACAAATTTAATCCTAGTACTTGCAGTAACCCCATCATGCCAAATTTGTTGTCCACACAAGACTTCATTCCTTCCTTGTACATTTAATTTTAGAGGTTATTATATCAGTTTCAGTTCAACTCTATCAGCTTTGATTCAATTCAGTTTAAAACAGATTTAGAAATGGATTATAAAACCAAAATCATACTATTTTTTGGTTTATTCAATTCGGATTAAATCAATTTGGATTTGTTGTTTTTTAAGAATATATTAAGATTTTATTACGGAGTAATTTTTTACTTAAGCTGATTTGTTTAGTTTTCCTCACTCGGTAACCTACCATCTGATCCACTAGGCCCACCATGATAGTAATATACTCACTGCTTGGGGTAACCCAAAACTAACCACCTGGTCCACTAGGCCCACCGTGATAGTATACTCACTGTTTGGCTTTATGAAAAACATAATCGGTACTATAGAAGAGCTACTCATATACTATCGTATGTTTAATGCAATACAGGTCTATTCGAAACGAGCACGATTGTGGATTGGGCAACTGTGCAAGTATGAAACTACTTCATACCTTACTGGACTGGATACATTATTGCAAGATGGGAGTTTTGAGGGGATAAAGAAAGCGCATGTGTCTAATGAATGTATGAAAAAAACATGATTGTTTTCACAAGCATAATGGGTGAAGCACAGCTCTATTAGTTGACTGTTCTGGCAACACAATTACTAAAAAAGAAACAGAAAGGGAAATAACAGACAAGGCTAAAAAGCTGACTCTATGGAGTTCTATCTACAGTTATCAGTCCAACCGGTTGAGCTGGAATGTTTCAAAACACGGCTAAAAAGCAGCACATTTTTTTATTAATGAGATCATTTGGGTATTCATTTCTCCAGCACTTTACAGCAAATGATTTTATTTGTAGATTATATTGCCCATTTATTTACCATTAAGAGCCCGTTTGGAGAACTCTGTTTTCGGCTTATCAGGCTTATCAGCCAACTTTTTCACCAAACACGTAACTTTTACTTTCGCGCGCTGAATTGTGTAATAAGCCGAAAAAGTAAGGTTGGAGTTACTTTTCTGGCTGTATTGGCTGAAGTTACTGTAGAGGACCATTTTAGCTATTTTTTACATATAATTTTTTCTTTAATTTATTAATAAAATATATTTTTAAAATATTTTTTTCTTAAATCAGCAGAATCAGCCAAAACAGCCACTCCAGCCAGAATATCATAAATTTCAGCAGAATCAGCCAAAACAGCCGATTTTGGTGCTACCAAACGGGCTCTAAGTTTAAAACAAAACAAAACGAAACGAAACAACCACTACAGAAGATATATCGAATAAGTGCATGAGAAAGGATAGATGCACAGTGAGTGATTCAGAACATAAACAATTCAGTGATTTCACAATAAGAAATGTGAAGGTTTCACCATCGTCTCAGGCTCGCTGACCAGTGGATCAATGATGCCTCTCCAATCTTTGTATGTTAAAGCCGAGCCAGCATCAGGCAATGGAAAGCCATTGAGAAAGAAAAAAGGTGTCCCATAAACCCCTTTGACACAACCATACTGTATGCCAAAACAAAATGTTCAGTGAACTAGCACAAATAATTAAATACAGGTAAGAAAAGAAAAAACAAAAGCTCGTGTTGTTTGTGTTTTTACATTTGACTAGTATGCTCGAATGAGCTTGATGCGTTCTTATATAATGCTAAGACATAAATTCTTGTTTAATAGGTCAGTCTGATACATTGATAGTCCTATGTTTAATAAACTGAACCGGACCAGCGGGGTCGGCCTGGAAACCGGTGAACTGGCCCTTTACCCGGTCCGGTTATGCTCTTACCCGCAAAAACAACCAAAACCGGAAAAACCCAACAACCCGCTCAGACCCGGACGGGATCCGGCCCGCTGGGAAACCAAAAAACCGTTAGCAATCACATTCCAGCCTATACAAAATTCCGTCACGAGGGTGGAATTGATCCCTAGTGACATGCTTGAGCTTATAGCATACAGCCCAACTTACCAATGCTACTTGTTAGTGATAAAAGCAAGCTAGTACTATGTAGTTATTATACCTATCTAATACGGAGTAAGTTAATTTCTTTTGACAATAAATAATAATGAATACATAACAAATTTTCAAAAAAAAATGAATACATAACAAATTAAATTTAATAATACATATCAATTCTATTATGTATAATACATTCCAATATTAGTTAAAATGCTTATAAAATACTTTTAACATTTTATAATAAATGTATTCTCCAAATTTATTTTTCAACAAAGTATGATATACATTTAAATATTTACTATAGAAATAAAATCAAATGTAAATAAATATTTTATAGACATACTTAATAAGTATTAAATAATACTCCGTAGTAGTATTACTGATTCAAATAGGCCTAAAATTATATTCTGTATTTTAGAATATGATGAATGTGTGAAAATATTTTATATTAAATATTCAGAAAGGTTTAATAATTGTTTTACAATACTATATTTAAATATTCAAATATTTTAAGACTAGAAAAAAATCGATAATATTTGTTAATATAACAGAATTGCTGAGTAAATATTACGTAGTATTATTATTATTTTATCATATTGAAGAATAATTGTTTTAAACTTTTTAAATATATTGATATATGTCTTTTTTTACCAAATATATTAATATATGTCTATTACAGTAAAACTTTATATAACAGTTGACCGGGTTTTATGACGTTGACCGGGTTGACCCGTGACCTGATCATTCAACCGGGTCGCTTTCTGGTCCGGTTTTTACAACATAGTGATAGACCTAAATATTTACATGTTTTGTTGTATTGTTATATATATACACATATCCTATATCGATGACATAATAAAAATAAGATCCAACATGAAATGTGAATTAGAATTTACAATGAATTTCAAGAAACAAGATGAAGAAAAGAGATTTGCGTAACAGCTGAAAGGGTCGTATAGCAGAGAATATAGAGAGAGAAATACAAAGGCAGTTTGAGAGTGCCAACTTTCCGAAGTCCCAAGCCCAAATGATAATTCCCACCCTCCATTCTATTCCCCTCCACATCTATTTATACTAACTCTAATACTCTTCTTATTTCTTATTATTCTATGTGGGTCCCTAACAAAATGGACCATAAAAAATAAAGAGTAGTGTTTCTTATACCTTGAAGGAAAACCTTGTTGCCTGATCAGAAGCAGTGTTGCTAAATCCAGATTTAATTTCATCATATAATGAGCTCCCTACTGCCTTGGCTGCAAACTCGGCCACACGAGCCACAATTGATTTCCTAGACAAGTTGAATGTTGCTTTGTTGTAAAAATCCTCCTGTTCAACACCATAGCATGTTCACTTCATTGTACGGCAATGACAATACAATAGTTACTACATTTTCAAATTTGATCCAGCAATCAATAACTAAAGATATAAAGAGTCACAAGTGTTGGAACAGAAGTGTTCACTTCTTACCTGATATTCAAAGAAATGTTCCAATAATCTGTATGTTGCAGAACCATTTAAATTATTGACAATATGCAAAGCTCTGGAGCAAAGAAACGAGTTGTCATGGTAACTGCATTTCGGAGAAATTAAGCAAATAAATCAGGTGCAAAATCTTATCATCAAAGTTGGAATCTTATATGCAACTATGCATAGTCACTTGAGAAAGATATCGTTTTTATACATGACATTGCAGGCTACGATTACACATCTCCTATTTGTGAAATAATGGGAAAGAGGTACTCCAATAGGAGTCCTGACAGATATATTTATAATAGAAGAGTTGCCAAAATACAAAGTATTCCTAAATAGATATTAGGCAGATTCCTAAATATCTATTAGATAGATTCCTAATTATATTAGCCTATTACACCCCCGCAAACTGTGCGGGAGATACAACGCGCAGGTTGTCTTTTGAAAAAATGAAATTGCAAACAAAAAAAAAAACTTCTTAGTAAATATATCCGCCAGCGGAAGATTAGAAGGCACATCTTTAACAATAAGATCTCCATGAGAATAGATGTCTGCAGCAGCAAGCGGCGAACTCAACAGCGCGCTTGACGCAAGCACCGTGGTCAGCGACACAGAGAAGGTGGGGTGCTGCGCGGACATAGGCAGCAGCAGGCGGCGAACTCAACGGCACGCTGGAAGAAAGCACCGTGTTCAGCGACGCGAAGGAGGTGATCTGCGCCATATTAGCTGCGCTCATCCTCAAAGGATCGCAAACTGCCGTAGATGTGACGGCAGTTGACCCCGAGGCGGCGGCGGCTGTACTAGGGTTCATGGGAACCGGAAAAAAAAAAGAAAAAAAAAACTGTATCTAAAAACCTAAGCTCTTGATACCATGTGAAATAATGGGAAAGAGGTACTCCAATAGGAGTCCTGACAGATATATTTATAATAGAAGAGTTGCCAAAATACAAAGTATTCCTAAATAGATATTAGGCAGATTCCTAAATATCTATTAGATAGATTCCTAATTATATTAGCCTTATTAGCCTATTACTATTAATATCGCAAACGAGAAAACTTGCAATGGTAAAGTTATTTAATGGTTATTGGGATTATCTTTGGAGCTTTTTAAAAAGCTTCTGCCGGTATGATTTATACTGGGGTTGATTGCATAAACGAACAGTGCAGGCTGAAAATTAAAACCTTAACATAGGTAACAGAACGTGGTCAAACCTAACAATAATGAAGTAGGTCTGGCATCATAAAAATACCACTGAAAAATCTAAATAATTGCAGATCTAAAAGAGGCGATTAATCAATCGTATGGAATTACTGAAAAGGGGAAAAGATATAAGAAGAAGAACAGACGGCAAAGGGAAGGGGTGGACAGCAAGAGAGATGCGAGAACCGTAGTGTTGGAGGGCTTGTTTGAGTGGGGGCCACGAGTCTCGGCTATCCGGGCAGACCGGGTCCATGAACGCCTCGATCAGTACGGAATCAACTCCGGCGGCTCTATGCTCGTACCAGAACCCCGTCTGCTTCGCCGGAATCGATATCTGAGCATAGGCGGACACGAAGAAGAATACGAAAGCAAACACTCGAAAGTCGGCCTTCAGATTGGGCAGGCGGGCCAATTGCTGCTCCATGTCTACTTTGCTGTTCGACTGGTTGAACCACTTGAAAGAAGTATGGACAAGAGTGCAATCTGAAGTCAGGGGTTTCGTGAGAGACCAGCACTTGTGTCTCAAATGCTTATTTTATTGAATGCTTTACACATTTGTACACAAAAGCATTTTTCTTTATTGAATATAAATGATTTATTTTTATTTTATATTAAAGTTATGAAAAGTTTCAAAATAACTATAGTTATAACAAATTTGATTGTGAGTCATGATAATAGATATATAATCAATCACCTCATGCAAAATAACTGGATTCCTTAGACACGAAAAATGGGCAATTTAAAGTCTAAAATATTCAGAACTCAAAAGCTTTATCCTTCTTATTTTAAGAAATTTTATCATTTATCCTTTTTATATTAAAAAATTTAAATATTAATTAATCATGCTAAAAGAATAAATTTATGACGAAAAAATCATCAAAAATTGATAAGTCTTTAAATTAATCAAAATCTATAATACTGTAGTTCTTTGATTGATAACTTTCAATCACTCGGGGCTCGATAGCTAAACATTGGGGGTGTTTGTGTATTGGCGTTTCAACCCAAAACGTTATAATTTTCCAATATGAAACGCTGAAAAGTGCAGCATATAGCACTCAAAACGCCGAAATACAGAGTCATTGTCTCTTTCATACCACTTATCAGTCGTGAACCTATCTTTCGCATTTTGAAATGAAGAAATTTTTTTATTTCAAAAACTTTTAAATCTACGATGTCTTCTAGAAGGTATCATATTTTTGTCCAAATGGATCAATTAGAATATTATAATTCGAAAATTTAAATATAATTAAACTATAAATTATTGATTTGGACCAACCAAATGCATGAATGTACAATATTTTCACTTTTTTATGGTACTGTATCATTCACCTAATATTAATTAATGCGGAGTTTGTTTTTACGAAGGTTATAAATTTTATACTCCCTCGCGTTCCATAGTGAACTCATGTTCTCAATTTACACATAAGTTAAGAACCTACAAATTGTGAAGCTTAAAATTGTGCAGAAAATAGAGAAAGTGGATTGAAGAGATAGAAATTTTGTAAACTATATAAATTCTTTCCCCAAAAAGGAAAAAATAGTTTATTATTGGGACAAATGCAAAAGGAAAGAGTGAAATTTTTTGTGATATAGAGATTACTAGTTACAAGTATTTAGAGCATCTCCAATGCTATAATATGCACGGTGCACATGTGGCACGAGTGATAGCCACATAAATATTAGTAAATAAATTATTTCTCTCCTTATTTGAATGATTTTATACAATTTTGGTAAGTTTTTCACTGCGATGTCAACAACAATGTCAACATCTAGACGGTCTCCTTGACATTGTGAAGAAAAACTTAACAAAACTGTATAAAATCATTCAAATAAGGAGAGAAAGAATTTATTTCATAATATTTATGTGGCTATCTCTCCTGCCACGTGTGCACCGTGTACATTGTACCATTGGAGATGCTCTTAATATACAATACTTTCATTTCATTTTTATACTACACACATTATCCAATTTCTTATAGTCCTTTCGTTCCATTGGACTTCTTCAATTTTTTTTTGTTTCCAAAAACTTTTTTTTTTAATCCTATCCTAGGGCATTGACCTTCTTGGGAAGCCGGTCTCATTACATACACAACTTTTTTAGCAAAAACAATTACCTAAATTACAAAAAAAATTACCGGACAACTTTTTAGCAAATACGGAGTATGTTATTTTTTTGTTTTGCATGTTGAATTGTTAACTGTCAAAAAAGCAATGTTTGAGTACTTTTCAGACTAAATTGGCTAAAGTTATCAAAGCGGATCATTTTAGCTATTTTTGGATTTATTTGTTTTATCACTAATATATAATTTTAATATAATTTTCCAAAACTCAATAGATTCAACCATTCAATTGCTCTAATCAAAATTTAATTATTTTGAGCTAATTCGGCCAATTTCAACAATATCAAACGACTTCTAAATATTTAATTTGTTGTTGTACACACCGGTTTGTAGACATCGACACATCGTGTGCACAAGTTAGTTTTTTTATCTATGAATAAACAATTTTTTTTGCTTGTGTCACACATAAAATATACAGGCAAAATGTTTGTTCGAAGACAAAAAAATTGGCCTGAACAAGAAACAACGTCCTTTAGTATTTGAGAAAAGAGCAAAGATGGCTCCAATGAGTTAAAGGTATCTCATATTTTCACCGGGTCAATAAGTTCCCAAATCATTGCAATTACATTGCATAAAACCATTACTAATTATAACAATGATACGATCAAGTACAAAAGCACTTTTTCTTTTCGCTCCACTTTTGTCGATTTGATTTCTTTCAAGCAATTCATCGAACATTAGTCAATAACATAAGTGGACGACTTTAAAATTCTTCTAAACAAAGGTTCTTAAGCACTACGGCAGTAATTACTAAGGGCCCAGCGTCAGCCGCCAATGGGCTCACCATTAAAAATTACGGCTTCTTCCATTCCTTTTTGTTGTCACTTTCCTACAAAACTTATTTCTAACTTTGTTTGTGTGATCAATTAATACCATAATCATACACTTCTACTTTCTTAATAAAGAATTATAAATTTCGTCAAGAAAATTCATAATAATTCGAAGCGGCCTCTACCATCACGATAGAGTTTCATCTTTCACAGGCCGGTTGACATCAATTGGCCTCGTCATATCCCACCCCAAGCTGCCCTACGCCCTCTTACCTCCATCCCTAGGGTGGGGGCATGGTAGGGGTAGAGGGCAGGTCAAGATGAGATATGGGATAGGAGTGAGATTACTTTGGCGAATTTCATTGTGAAATGCAAGGAGGTGCATACTAGGGCTGGGCACGGGCCGGGTCGGGGCGGGTAATGCAAAATAAAATGGAACCGCCGGTTCCATTGTACGGTCCGGTCCGGTCCGGGTATTGCAAAATTCAAAATAGGAACCGGACCTTACCCGGCCCGTTTGAAACGGGTCGGTCCGGTCCGTGTTTTACGGTTTCTATTCTCATGTCTTAAAATTAGTAAAAACTCACAAAGTTCCAAAAATCAATAATTAATACGGAGTAATATAGTACATTAACAGGTTTCAAAATAACAACATAGTGGTGCACATGTAACACAAGTGACAAGTCCAATACTCCATAATTTCATGTATAAAAGTTCCAAACAATTAAAGTTCCAAAAATCGGCAACATAGCCAAAATACATATTTTCTAACATTTGAATTAAAAATGTTGTCTACATCACATATTAAGGTGACACATACATGGGGGTGGTAATCACAATTTATATACTTTAAGAACAAATTTTCAGTATTAGCCAAAGTTGACACATACATGGGGGTGGTAATCACAATTTATATATTTTAAGAACAATATTATGAAAACAAATATTACAAAATCATTTTTAACAAATACGAGTAATTAAATTCCATAGAAAGGAATAATTCAATAACAATAAAATAATAAGAAATTTATGTAAAATTTAATCAATAATTTGAAAGCAAAATGATGTTACTACAACTCAATTTAAAATCCTACTTCTAGCAAAGGAAAACAAAACTATTTCAAAACCGATTATCACAAAACTATTAATAAATTAATATACAATATATATAACGGGCCGGGCCGGGTACCCGCTATTTTTTTTATTTTGGAACCGGCCCGGGTCCTTAAAAAAAATTACCCGAACCTACCCGGACCGTTTTATGGCAACAAAAAATGGAACCGGCCCGTTTTGGACTCGAACCGCCATTACCCGGACCGGACCGCGGTTCCAAGACCCGTTTGCCCACCCCTAGTGCATACTTGTCAATATGAAAAAAATAATCGGTTAATATACGATATAGAGGTACACCTCAATCAGTTCCTGGGAAACAATACAAGGGCTCAAGACTAATATGTTACTCTCTTCGCTCCTTACAATTTTGCCAAGTTTGACCAATACATGGATTAATAAAGTAAACATCGTATAGTTGATGAGGTTTGTGCACAAGATAGAAGATTAATTGAAACCACAAATACTTTAGTTAAAATGGAAAATGAGAAAGTTAGTGGGACAATTGCAAAAGTTTTAGAGGGACAAAGGGAGTATAGTCTGGTTCTAATGGGATCACTTAAAAAGAATTTGATCGTTTTCAAGAAAGAGTTTCATCAATATGAATAGATTCAATCAAATCAATTAATTCTATTGCTTGTTTTATACATGATGTGTTGCAATTTGAATACGAATTGATGTTGTTTAATAAAATATAACCACTTAATTTCATACAAACGGTACGGTATCAACTTTCAATGAGTGACACATATGATAATAGACCATGAATTGAATGATTTATTGTTAGTTTTCAACGATGACGAAGAGACGTGGGTAGTAAGGCCGGGTTTATGCGTAACGTAATCATGTACTCTGAATTTATTGCCCATTCACTAGTAGCTGGATACATAAACAATGATGTGCTCTTCCTATACTCAATCGAGAAGATCAATCCTAATATGTTTTGGCTTTATGATTTGGACATGATATATTATTAGATAGAGGAAACAATTCACGAGATCGTAAAAATGTGAAACTTGAGATTTAGGATGTTTTCTTTTGAACTGAAATTTGCTGGTCTGGTTTAGTCTGGTTTCGTAAGCGTCCAGTCTTAGCTTTGTGTATTTTACAATCACGGAAGTCTGGTCTGATCTGATTTGATCTGATCTGATCTGGTCTGATCTGGTCTGGTCTGGGATTGAAATTAGTTCAAAAGAAAACATCACATTAAGCCATTCTAGCATCATTCTTGAGGTAATATAAAATTGAATTACACTTTTAAAACGGAATATTTAAAGTGCATTCAATTTACAAAAGTGAATTGTTCAGAAAACAAGATGTCATGTCTCTACCAATTGAATAATTAGTTTGAGAAAACAGCCAATCTGCAGGTAGAGTCTACTTCTTTGCGAGGTTAACGATTCAACGTTTGCAATTTGTAGTGTCTACCATATTTTCAAAGTGTAAATTTTTATTTAATAAAACTAAGTAAAATTGTAGTGTCTTTACTGGCTAAATTTGTTGAAATCATTGTATGCAACCATTTTAGTTCATTTCTATAAAATTTCTTCTTTGTCTTATTTATAAAATATATTTTAATTATAATTTTTCATAAGTCAATAGGTTCAATCAATGCAACCACTTCACAAGAATTTCATCAATTTTGATAGATTTAATCAATTTTATTGTTATCAAACTGTTGTTACTATATTCGTCTAACTAACATTGTAACATGAGGAAGAAGTGCGGTTATTACGAATGACATAAAATTACACAAACTTTATCAAATTTGATATGAGATCATCTTAACGTAACGAGTTAGAAAACGAACGACGAGACATTTTAACAAGGATCAAAACGATCTTAGAGTATTAAACAAAAATGGAGATATTAATAGAATACAAAAATATCACACTTAGAAACTTCATTTAATAAGGATAGGTGTAGTAGTACGTATGTGAGGTGAAAGTGTGTGGAAAGCGAGAATGGCTGCTGCGGTGGAGGGAGAGAGTAGAGCAGGCACAATTTTGCGTCCCATAATAGCGCACGTGTCACTAAAGCCTGCCTCGGCGAATTCCTTTCCTTACAAGAAACGCGTCCTTTTTTCCCGAAACTGCTGGACCCTTGCCGCTTCCCCGCCCATTTTAGATTTCACGCTATTTAAGTATACATTAATGCCAATTAAACCACCATTCATTTTGTCCTTTTTAAGTTCCCCCAATTATTTTAATATTAATGCAACCAAAAACTACATTCATACTTCTTCCGTAACACTTATATCTTCTCACTTTCCTTTTTTAGCTGTAACATTCATATCTTCTCATTTCTAAATCTTCCTATCATACCCTCAATAATTTTAAAAATAATACACTATTACAACTACTTTTTTTAGATTTATCTTTCATTCCAGCACACTATTTCATTATCTTTCCATCATACCCTTAATAATTTATATCTCCTTTCACTATTCTTAATCTCACATACTTTTCAAATGGGAAGATATATCTGTTACGGAGGTAGTAATATATTTCATTTCTTTAGCCAATATATATATATATATATATATATATATATATATATATATATATATATATATTTCATTTTTAGACTAACTATTGAGTTGTTATGTTTTCGTAAGAAGATACTCCCTATGTCCGTCAAAAGTTTGTTAATTTTGAGAAATAATAAAATAAATATTGGGTAATTGAAAATTGTGAAGAAGAAAGAGAAATTATAAGAACGACAAATTAATTTACTAAAATGAAAAATGACAAAGATTTTAAAACAACAAAAGAAAAAGATGAACTCGTTTTGAGAGACGGGGCGAGCTAGTATACACTCCGTATTGCGTAAATAACAACAAAAGAAAAAGATGAACTCGTTTTGAGAGACGGGGTGAGCTAGTATACACTCCTTATTGCGTAAATAATAATCAATCTAGAGAAAATTAAACGTTTCACCTATTCTATGCGGTGGCGTAATGAAAAGAAGTATAAAGTAAACGGATTCATGTGCGCACTCAAATTATTTTCAGAGAAAAAGAATACATATTCAGAAACTACATTAAAAGTTTTAAATAGTCACTAAAACCGGAATCAAATTTGATAAAGAATTTATGTATAAAGTAAGAGATTAAGAGTGATTTGTGTTGACCAAATGAATAAGAACTAAGACAATAATAAAAGGACATGGGAGTATAATTTATGACCAATTTAGTTAGTTTAATGGAAAATAAGAATTATCAATTACTCAAACATTATGGAATGCTTTAATTTCCCCTTAAATGATCAAATGCTGCTGTGTTTTTGTAGTTAGAAAAAAAAATCATGTTGAGGCAATAGAGATATTTTATCAACATAAAATTCCAACTGGAAGATAAAATATCAAAAATATTACTTGAACATGTTTTTTTTGTATATAAACAATGCGTCCTTGCAAGTAGTATTTTTCTAAAAATAACAACATGGATGCGTGATTCGTGCCAAACCGGATGAATCCAACTGAAATGTGGAGTATACTTCACTTCCTACAAATACTCCGTCTATAGACATCATTGTCTTTAAATAGCACATGAAAATAAAGTCTAAATTGTGCCGTTGATATTTCTTCTGATAAAAGAAAAACAATTTTACTCACACAATAACAATTACATTAAAATTGAATGGTGAAGTAAATAATACAGAGTATGTACACATACACACATGCGTATTATATTGTAATGTTTTAAGAAAAATTCCTGATGTGTTTAGTGTAAAATTTTCACTTTTATTTCGTGCATTACACTTTCAATATCAAAAATATCAAATACTGCATTTCTTCACGGAAATGTCACAACATTTTTAACATAGTCTATTAAAAACGTTGACGCTTTTGGAGCCATCACACCTCAAATCCAATGCACAAAAAACCATTTTCATTTTTGCCATTATTATTTTTATTTGATTCAAATTGTGTATACGGAGTATATAAATATGTAATAAGAGCATCCACATCCATAGATTATTTTTGAGATCTTTTTTATGATGTGGGAGATTCTTTTTGGGATCATGGATGAGGAGTTGAGATTATTTTATGAGATTATTTGATAAAATAATCTCGTATCAAATTCTAAAGCTGGATTATTTTGAAATTATTTCCAACTTCTAGGCATATACTCACAATTATCGTGATGACTAGCTTTGTAGTTCGTGCATGCTCATGCTCTTATCCAAGTTAAATTAAGATCATGAATGAGGAAAATTTATTGGATTAGAGATTATTTGAGATTATCTTATGTGGAAGTGACATGACAATAATAAATCATGAAAAACGGTAAAGTTGAAGATATCAATGTTGCTCTAATTAAAGGCGTAAGCTAGACTCACCGAACGTTGAAGTCAAAGTCTTAAAATTTGAAACTCAAGCCCAACTAGGCAAAGTCATTCCCAATAAGAATGTTTTGTATTTCTCTTAACATTTATTGCAGTCATTCCCAAGATACACAAGAAATACAAATCCAACATATTTTATACAAATCTAAATACCAGTTTACTTTTAAAGAAAAACAAGAAGTATATGTATAAATGTCTAATTTGTAAAAACATAAAGACTGCACATACAAAACAGAGTATTAGCAGATTGAATCATTATACTACGAAGTATTTACGTAACTGATTTTACATTGAAGTACCATAATTAATAATGTGGTATCATTAAAAATTTGACCCATCCAAATGTTCCGAAATATATATAGAGCACGCCAACCTGTCAGGGGTAAAGACATGTCCATTTAGTTTGAAATTTTCCAATCTCGTATAGTACAATCTCAAATGGTCGCGTTTGATTTGATTTGTTGAATCTTGTCTTTAATTTAATTTCTTTCTTTCCAAATTAAATTCTTATGTTTGATTTGATTTCAAATTGAAACCTTGTAAATGAAGAGTTTCAAAGTCTACTAGTAATCACCAAAAAAACCAAGTAATTAAGCTGAATATAGTAAAATTTTGGGTACGAAAGGATCAACAGACAATAGTGAAATGGGCGAAAATAGAAGTAAATTGGGCGAAATGGAAGGATTGAGAAAGAAAAAAAGAAATGATGCCAGAAAAATGGAGCGTAGCGGCCTGTTTGTTACATGTATTTACATTAGTCGACCTTTCCAATGCATTATGGCCCTTTCTTTGCCTGATATAAATACTGCGGCAGTAGTCGTCACCTACGCCCCACCACCTCATCAATCAACCAACCCCTTTTGGCCCTTTCTTCATTTCTCTCCTGAAAACCTGTGATTCAAACTTTTCCCCAATTCATTTCCCCCATCCAAACACGCCCTTAATCCCCCTCATATAAATACCAATCCCCCCTTTCTCTTCAACGTCTCACCGTGAAATTGCTGTGGCTTGCGCTTTACACTCCACTCAAAAATCCCTCCGCCGCTTCCGCCGCCGCGGAACCACCACCGCCGCCCGCCCCTATAACACACACATTCCCCCGACCATGCTTCTCTCGGTGTTTCTCGCCCTGTTTCTCCCCTGCGCCGGCATGAGCGCCGTGTTCCTAGTCTACATCTGTCTGCTCTGGTACGCCGCCACCTGCCAGGGAGGATCCGCCGCTGCCGCCGCGCGCCGCCAGGAGGTCATGAAAGGTACACAGGAAATCGGCCTCTCCGCCGCGCAGCTGGAGAAGCTGCCGGTGATCGCCGGCAAGGATTTGGTCATGGGACAGGATTGCGCGGTTTGCTTGGACGACATCGAGAGCGAGCAATCCGCCCGGGTCGTGCCCGGCTGTAATCACGGGTTCCACCTGGAATGCGCCGATACGTGGCTCGCCAAACACCCCGTCTGCCCGATTTGCAGAACCAAACTCGGCCCGGAGCTCTTCGACCCGCCCGAAGCCAATCCTTGCTGAACAATGAATGAATACATCGCTGGAAATTTACGAAATGATGGATGGTGGATCGGTGGTAATTGGTAGTAATTCTTTTTGGGTTAATTAATTAATTCTACTCTCAGTTTAGGAAACGAAATACAAAAACAGAACAAAAAACACAAAGCTTCTAGAGCGGACAACAAAATTAGACTAGAAATTTCCATTGAGATTTCTTCATTTTTTATATATTCTGATGTAAATTAGATTCAAGTGGAGTAATTAGAGTGCCTTTTAGTTGTACAACACTATTTATTGTGTTTATTGTGGTGGTTGAATTTCGTGAGGGTGGGATGATGATCATGCGCAGCTGCATAGTAAATTGTGGTTGAAATTATGAATTTTGGCCGTAATAAGGATTAATTCAAATTACAAAAGTAAAAATACTTTTTTTGGTAAAAAAAATACCTTAATTCATACTCCGTATTAAAAACAAGAATAGATACCAAATCGTTATATTAAAGACTACAATAAGATTGAAACTCAGAATTGTACTTACGATGTCATGCATAAGAGCGGTCCAACTCGCTAATCTTGCAATGTGATATACTTCGCCAACAACAATGTTGAACTTGCTACTAGAATAAAAATTAAGATGTACTCGTTAGTAAACAAACTAAATCAAGCATTCTGATTTCACCGGCCATCAGGAAGGGAGAAAAAGTTTGTCCATCCAACTTCAAAAAACACATCGCGATTTTATCAGTCATCGGAAAGGGAGAAGAGGTTTGACCACCCACCTCTAAATGAATTGTTCGTGTACGGAACATGTTAGTATTTTAAGAAGTGCTGTTCCGACGATCAAAAGATAGTCAGACCAAATGACGGGAATCAAATCGCGAAAAAACCTATAAGAACTACTCCCTACGTCCCGCTATGATTGTCCCATTTTACCATTTATGTCCGTCCGACTAAGATTGTCCCATACCTTATTTGACAAAATTTGTGTGGTTCTAAATCATTCCTACTTTATTCTTACTTTATCAATTCAATATCAACCACATAAATCCACTTTTGTTAATAACCGTGTCACATTCTTTTATCCCAAACTTAGGGGACGGAGGTAGTAGATGCTAAGCGAATAAGTGATAAACGAAGAAGAAGAGAAAATTTTCTTTCAAAAGTCAGTAAAAATACTTAAGAACGTAATTATGAAGGGTTAATTGTACAGAGGGGTACCGTGTTGTATTACGGAGAATATGTGCTGGATGTACAATTCGTACAAGACAATAATGAGGAAATAATGCGTGGAAGTGTGTGGATGGTTTTAGAAATTTGGTCCGACTTGATTGATTAATAAAAAAACAAAACGTACTCCAACCAAAACTTAAATGAGTTTACCGGAACTGGTGAGGCATCACAGCTGAAACTAAAGCAACAGTCCGTCCCAAAAACAACTTCACACTTTTCTTAAATGGATGTCTCAAAATTTACTCCACACTTCAATATTTTCCTTATTTGGCAAATTATCTACATCAAAAAAGTGATAAACAATGTCAAACAGTGTTTGAACAGTGCCAAACAGTGTTTAAACAGTGTCAAACAGTGTTTAAAAAGTGCAAAACAGTGCACTCTATAGTAAAGTCAAATTTATTTTCTAAAAGTGTGTGAAAGTCAAACCGGGAGGTTGTTTTCGAGACGGAGGGAGTACTTTAGAAGGGAGTGTTTGCAATTGCTTCAACTTTAAAAAAGTGATTTTTTAAAGTGATTTTGGGAAAAGTGATTAAAAGTAAAAGTTGGTAGTGTTTGAAAAAAAAAGTGACTCTGTAAAAATAAAAGTTTGTAGTGTTTGGTAAAATAAGTACTTTTTGTGTAATAGAAAAAGTGAGAAGCAGTTTAAAGCACCCTTCTACTTGCTTCCAGCTTTTAGCTTTTAAGTGATTAATTTAAGTAGAAGCTGTCATTTGAAAACACTCTTTTCAACTTTTTTTAAGCCAAAAACCAAAAAGCGCTTTTTTAAAGCAATCCCAAACTCTAACTTCATCAATTTTTTTTCATTTTCTAAGTTCATCAATATACTCCGTATTTTGTAAATACACGGGTTAAAATTGTGTAATTTCAAAGCTCACTTGACCAATTTTTGCTATACTTTAATACGGAGTAATTGTTTGATAGCTTCAAAGCTCACTTGACCAATTTTTGCTATACTTTAATAAATTCGCCTTCCGTCTCATTATTACTCCTATTTTGACGATACGCATACGCATAAATGTACAAATTGCACGGTTAAAAATTACATAGTAAACAAATTGTGTTTTTATTTTAGCAGATTTATTTTACCAAACATCTCTTAAACAGGATGAAAACAAACATAAAGTACATTAACAGGATTATAATTACTTTAGTCCAAAAATACAAATCCCGCACTCCCATTTTGAAAATTTTAATTTAATGTATTTCTTAATAGGACCGAATAAGTGCATACTTGACAGACACAAGTCTATGTCTTCTAACTTTTGTAGTGTTTAAAAAGTTTCTAAAAATTTCTAGTTGTATATCTGGCATGACAATTTTTAAGAGCTTTTCAAAAAATAAAAGTTCTTTTTTTTAGATGCTACATGAAGTAACATTTGAGAAAAGTCTGTAACTTTTAGTATTAATTATTCCTAACAGCTTGTATACTAAATAGAACTAAATCAAACAGTCAGCTTTTTACCAAACGGCTACTATATTTTTCTTAACATCTTTTCAGTCACTAAAACCTAACTCTTAATTCGGCAACAAGATATACTTAGTTCTGTTTTTAGAATTTGTCTATGTTTTGATCATATATTAAACACCTTTTAATTCTTTTAGTCAGGTTTGAACTAATATAGTCTGATTTGGTTTGGTTGTGACTAATTTGATCCGATATACTAAATGTCTAATTTATGTGCTTTAACTATTTAAGTCTTATCTAGTCATTTTGATCAAATCAATTTAAATTTAGTTGGATCTAATCTAGTTTAAGAATGAAATCAGTTCTGATAGAGTATATACTCATACACCTCAAGGATACCAACATCGCAGGAATGAATCTCCGCAATCAGTAAAAACAAACTCAACTAGCCGAGGCCAAGCTTGAACCTCATTCTTAGATCATTGAGATAAGTCCAAATCCACAACCGAGATCGAGCACAATTACCATACTAAGGAGGAGTATCCATGACCAACATGATAGTTCCAAATACTGCTTAGGCCGAGCTCGTTATACCCATGCTAAAGCATCTCTAATCCTGAGCCGAATATCACCGAAGCTGAGCTTCATCACATACGAGTCAAGCTTCACATCATAGCTAAGCTTCACTACGCCCAAGCCAAGCCAAGCTCAAAGCATTACACAAGTATCAAGGACTTAGACATTTCAGCACACATTCTAAATAAATGAAGGGCAAGTGTCACCAGAGAATAATCACTCTAGAGCTGGCTAGACACACATGGCTTATCCAGGCATTTTGTTAGCAAATTAAGGACAATCACACGTACAATTAATTCAACAGTACAACAATACCAATTAATTCAACAATCCTCTTATTAATCAACTTTACACGTGGCACATTCTCATTAGACTAGTTATTTAACTTGTTCATCAAGTATTAGATATTTTAGTGTATGTACTCAAAATTTTAGTATACCCAGGTTGTGGAAAGGGGGTCAGATTTGTGAGTTTTTAGCATACCGTTACTCTGCCAATTTTTCGACTAGGCTCATACTTGTGTTTTTTGTCTCCCACTTGAATCTTTCTACCCCCGATCCATAGGACTATCAAGTTCATATGACACAAATGTTCACAGTAAAGGGAAAATTCCACTTTTTGGAATAGAATAAGGAAAATATGAAAATAATAAATTAATGCAGTCATGTATTTTTGTACAAGCGAATTACCTCATTCCATTTTTCGGGTACAATGGATATGAAAAAGAATTAAAAAGAACAAGGATTAATCCAATTGTTTAGAGTCCATTTCGTCCTCCAAAAGAAGGCAGGCTAACTCTCTCATAGCCTCTTGAAGAATAGTCATCAGAATCGATCTCATTTACCACATTGTGTAACTCTTAGTTGTGTACAAGAATAAGATCTTAATGTAGGCCCCATAGCTGAGCTTTGAATCTATTGATTGGCCAAATTTAAGCACAAAACCGGTGATCTAGTTCCCCATGTACGTGGTCTTAGACAATGCCCGCAACTGCTGCATTGTTTGTTTCCTTTCGATATTATTGTTAAGTTTGATCTCACCTTCATTCGAATGCTGCCTTTTGATCATTCTAGGAGGGGTGGATTTTTGTGAAATAATTCTTTTCCTAAAGTCATGGTGATGTTTTCTATAAGAGCCCATGATTGTTTAACGATTTCTTCAAATTTTGAATACTTATTACCCTTAAATAATCATGTGTTATGTGCTTTAATTTCTAAATATTCCACATGAGACATGGTTTAAAGAGGGGGATAGGGTCTTGGGTTGTGCTCAACTCATAATTTGGTTGAAGCCAGTTCTGGAAACTCTCACGACTCATCATGATAACCATTGCGTGAAGATCATACTTGAGATAACAACGTTTAACAATAACACAATTCTAAAAAGGTGAATCAATTGAAGCAGTTTTCAGGCATTATTAAAGATCAGAAGGAGATTCTTTTTTTCCTACATAGAGGTGTTACATAGTGCTTCACAAAGACGTCATCAATTGAATCCTTTTATAGTTTGACTGCGCCTTCTATAGGCAACTCATCCTCCAGAATAGACCAAGATCAAGGATTCTTGATGTAGGATCAAGTCTTCTAAAGAAGTTCTTGTTGAAGAATGTAAATGTCCCCAGAGAATCTGTCAATCGTGCAGTGACATATATGGGCATTAAGGTAGCAAAAATTTCCCTTGATAACTAGGATTTGTTAACATCTATTTAGTCATTTATATTTTTTGTGACTTTTACTATTTATCAGTATGTACACTATTAAAAAACGGTAGACATGGACATGGTTTTATGTTATGCCCATTTTTTACATGTTCATTATATATGTACGCATGTTTTAGATCCAGCCTATACTCTACACAAAATTGAAACAATTCACTTTACACCAAGTAGTAGGTAAAATATTTTATTTGTTACCATGGTTTCGGGCATTCCCCCCTGTATTCATCAAAATTTGATACTCTAGCCGATGAGCTAACAATGATATCAACATGCTTGACTTAGTATTCAAGCAAATTACATAGCAGTGATGGAGTTGCAGGATTGGCAAGAAAAATTACAACAAAAGTAGCATGGTTATTTATAGAAATTAAACATAATAACAACACACCATATTTCAATTAATCATCATACCAAAAAATTACCCCAAAAGTAGCATGGTTATTTATAGAAATTAAACATGATAACAACCCATCATATTTCAATTAGGATGTTTTTACTTGAACTGTAATTTGCTGGTCTAGTCTGGTTTGATTTCTTTGTATTTTATAATTATCCAAGTCTGGTCTGATCTGAAACAAATTACAGTCCAAGTAAAAACATGCTTAATCATCATACCAAATCAATTTTCTCAAGTTCAGTTACGTTCGGTCTCTTAATGCTTTCATTCCAAACACAATTGGTTCCACAAAAAGAGTGTAAAAATTATCACTACTCAATCCAAGATCTGCCCATGTTTCAAGCTTCAAAACATTTCCAAAAAATTATAATAACTGTAATATGTATTTCTCATAAAAATAAAAAATTTAAAATAAAGACATTAATAAATTGTTTTCAAAGTGTTTCCTTACAAATAAACTACTGGGGGAGTCATTGCTTTAATCTTTTCAAAAGTTGTCGTTTATATGTTCGAAGTAGTGCGAAGTAGAAGCCAAACCCCATAAAATATTTGTTTGTTGAGGAGATTCTATCATTCCCTTCCGATCATTTCACTACCGAACAATCTTTCCGTAACTTTTATTTAGAGATTAAACTACATAAACAATTGCAGTAGATGGGGATTCGTCCAAGTCAAAACAAAGGTCAATGGTTTGCCCACCGTTGGTTAGGAATGGCATTGAATTGCACGGAATAAATAAATTATAAATGAGTGTTATTTTATTGGGTAGAAACAGTGGCAACTAGTAAAAAAAAGGTAAAAGAGAGATGAAAGGGGAGAATGATTGGCCAACAAAGTGATCTTGATTCGTGGTGCATATATTATATGGCTGCTTTTCTCACATGGACAGCCAACCTTTCAGAGTCCGATCGATCGCTAGCTTATTCAATTCCTGGAGGTTCTTTTGACTAGGGAGGGGAGGGGTAGCTGCTCAGCCTTATTTGTCGAGTATCAATTCAAGGTTCCATTGGTCAATCCATCTTCTTCTAGGGAGTACTTCCTCTAGTTGTCAATTCGTGTAAAGGGTAGTATTTCAATCCACTTCTTAAAACTGTTTCTACTCCTTTAGTTTAGAGAATAGGAGTAGATATTGGGATGATTTGGTGAGAGTGCATGAATACGTCTGGTGCTTCAAATTGTTCCTAGAAATACTTTTTCAGAAGGCAGGAGAGACCCGTCTCTCAAAAGTGATTCTGTTTCTACTTTTAAAAAAGAAGCTGAAGTAGAATCAATTTCAAACACCTCCTAAATTCATGAAATAATAGTAAAATAATGTAAAATTCTTACATGAGTGTTTTATGTGTTTTTTCTACATAAACGTACGTTAATGCCGTTCTAAAATTTAGAATGTTTTTTATTGGTTGAAAGTTTCTTGGTTGGTATGATCTGTTCTAGTTTGGTCTTAATTGAGTCTGGTGTGATTTCAATCACTCTAGCCTGGAAGATAACTTTTTATCTCTATTTTACAAATGTCAAAGTCTAATATTGTATTATATGATATTTTTAAAGCGTGATTTGACGTGTTGCAGTCTAATTTGATCTAATATGATCTAAGATTCAAATCAACTCAATAAAAAACATTTTGAAGCTTTTTTCCATGGTTGGTAGATTTAAAATAGTCATCAAATATTTGTTCTGACACTAATTGCTCATATGTAGGGATAAAAAAAAAGTAAAAAACAGTGCTCCTACTCTTAAATTCACATTGTTTCTCCTCTTAGGAATTAATTAATTCTTACCGCTAAGACACTAAAGGTTGACGTTAAAGTTAGTTTGAGTCGATTGAACCTTTTGATTTGCGCATTTGGTTCTATGGCATAATACAATTACAAAGGAATAAGAGGTTCATTGCTTGTGAAAGGGGTCGGTCCAAAGTTTTAGAACCTTGCCGACTTTCCGTTATTTCTTTTTTTTTTTTTTTTGATCATCAAAGTGGCTTTAGATTAATAAAATAGCATTCAGCAGGGGTACATGATAACAAAAGAACCACATGTAACCATCCGCCCTTGGCCGAGACTCTGAGTTAATCACCTTTGGCAAAGCAATATAACTCGCTAGACCTAAATTGGGCAACATACAGCCAATGATGATTACCGTAGACCTCTCATTCCCCAAACCTAATGCAAGAGTCTTACAAATCCAAACAAAACAAAAACCAAAAGAAACAATCTTAACGTAGACACGAGACCAGATGGCAAAAAAATAATAACTAAATGGAAAACTTTCACGAACCCTGGCATTTTGTTCAAACCATGGCGGTGGCTCAGGAGGAGGTCGTAAAATTGGTACCACACCAATTGATTCTCCATTGATGACCAAAATCTGGAATACGCGAACCCCGACCATTCCTCCTCGTCTCGCCCTCATAGCAAGACCGCCGCTAATTGTTTCCTTCTTCGTTGCCAAGCCGTGTGAATCCTCCATCTGCCTTCCCGCTTTGCCGAAGAAGATGGCCGCTCACGTCCGAATGCAAGGCTGACTAGGAATCTGCTAGGATCTTCGTCGCACTCAACAGTCCAGCGCCGAGCCCAATCCTCCTCTCGGTGCCTTGCGTCAATCTGCCTAGACACCACAAATCCAAACACGAAGAAACCTGCAAAGCAAAAAACTAAACGAAGGGAATTTGCCAAGGCAAATCCCTTTTGCCGAAGACTAGAATCGCAAAATTGCGCAGATACCAAACCCTAAGCTTAGGGAGACGGCCGCTGATTTTGAGAATACAAATGTTTCCGTTATTTCTTTATGAACCAGAGCTCATTGATGACGTGCAAAAATATAAGAATAATAATAATCTTAATCTTAAAATCTTATAATAGTGAATGAAGGTTATGACCTTTTAAGTATTAAAAATGTGTTGTAACTCTATAGCATTATTAAGTTGTAAATTATGTTTAAGGTGTTGTACTGTCAATGTTTTCTTCCTCCTAAATTCGTGGATTCCGTTAATTAAAACTTTCGATGTTATCGACTTCCGTTTATTATCAAGTGTGGAGAAGTTACATTATGGCAGAAGAGAAGTGGAAGAGATACAAGCGCCCCATCAATCTCTATTAGTAATGCTCCACAAAAAAAACGGGCCTCATCATCGTTAATGCTTAGTTGACCTATCGCGCGACCACACGTACTCCCATGAAATTTTACTAGCTAGAATTTAGATTGATGGATTATGTCATGCTAAATTAGAGAGATCCAATGATAAATTAGATATAATTTGTGATTATAGATGCTAGATGATCACTCCGTTATAAATGATATGATCACTTCAAATATACTGTGAACTTAAGCACAAAATGGGATAATATCCAATTAAAGGTTCTAAAACAATTGGATATATAGTAATGAGAACCCTTCTAAAATGAGAATTCATTTAGGGCATCCTCATTAGTAGGATTATTATGAGATTAAATCTGTGACATGATAGTTTTTTTTAGAGAATTATCATTGAGTGATATATATAGATTGTGTAATGGAATTATTTACTACAATAATCTGGGATCAAAATATGAATCCGGATTATTTTAATATTATTCGAATAGTATATGTAATAGTGGTTAATGCGGAACAGAGAAAAAGCAGATTAGGGGTATTTGGATGAAAGTGTAGAAGTACTTCTGGTGCTCTAAATTACTTCTAGAATCAGTTTTTTCAAAAGTTTTCAGAGATCGATCGAACGCTAGCTTATTCAATTCCTGGAGGTTCTTTTGACTAGGGAGGGGAGGGGTAGCTGCTTAGTCTTATTTGTCGAGTATTAAACTATTAATTCAAGGTTCCATTGGTCAATCCATCTTCTTCTAGGGAGTACTTCCTCTAGTTGTAAAAAAGTGTAAAGGACAGCATGTATTTCAATCTACTTCTTATAACTGTTTCTACTCCTTTAGTTTAGAGAATAGGAGTAGATATTGGGATGATTTGGTGAGAGTGCATGAATACGTCTGGTGCTTCAAATTGTTCCTAGAAATAGGTTTTTAGAAGGCAGGAGAGACCCGTCTCTCAAAAGTGATTCTGCTTCTACTTTTAAAAAAGAAGCTGAAGTAGAATCAATTTCAAACACCCCTAAATTCATGAAATAATAGTAAAATAATGTAAAATTCTTACATGAGTGTTTTATGTGTTTTTCCCAAAAAAAAAGGTAAGTTAATGCCGTCCTAAAATTTCGAATGTTTTTATTGGATTGAAAGTTTCTTGATTGGTATGATCTGTTCTAGTTTGGTCTTATTTGGTCTGATGTGATTTGAATCAATCTAGCCTGGAAGATAACTTTTTATTTCTATTTTACAAATGTCAAAGTCTGATATGGTATTATATGATATTTTTAAAGCGTGATTTGACGTGTTGCAGTCTAATTTGATCTAATATGATATAACATTCAAATCAACTCAATTAAAAACATTTTTGAGCTTTTTTCCATGGTTGGTAGATTTAAAATAGTCGTCAAATATTTGTTCTGACACTAATTGCTCATATGTAGGGATAAAAAAAGTAAAAAAACAGTGCTCCTACTCTTAAATTCACATTGTTTCTCCTCTTACTTTGGAATTAATTAATCCTTACCGCTAAGACACTAAAGTTAGTTTAAGTCGATTGAACCTTTTGATTTGCGCATTTGGTTCTATGGTATAATACAATTACAAAGGAATAAGAGGTTCATTTGTGAAAGGGGTCGGTCTAAAGTTTTAGAACCTTGCCGACTTTCCGTTATTTCTTTATGAACCAGTTTAGATACACGGTGAAGAAAATTAGTATTTAGATACCTTTAATAAAAATACTAAGAGCCGGTATGGTAGCACGAAAATCGGCTGTTTTGGCTGATTCTGCTGAAATTTATGAAGTTCTAGCTGAAGTGACTGCATTGGCTGATTCTGCTGATTTAAGAAAAAAATATTTTAAAAATATATTTCATTAATAAAATAAAGAAAAAATTATATGTAAAAATAGCTAAAATGATCATCTAACGTAATTTCAGCCTATACAGCCAGAAAAGTAACTTCAACCTTACTTTTTCAACTTATTACACAATTCAGAGCGCCAAAACAAAAGTTACGTGTTTGATGAAAAAGTTGACTGATAAGTCTGTTAAACCGAAAAACAGGGTTGTCAAACGGCCTCTAAATCATATTTTTATACATAAGTTTTTTGTTAGTCATATGTTAGGAAAACTTCTTTTGAATGACCAGTGCCGGTTCTACCTAAACTGGGGCCTGAGTCAAACTTTATAAAATGGACCCATATATTGTGTTTTTTATCATGTAGATCACTAAAATTGAATGATTAAATATCAAAACACATTTTTTAAATAAGAGTCTTACATTATAACAAAATGACATTCAATGTTTTTTTTGGCGGGGAAAGTGGTGGGAAATACTTCCCAAATTTATTATAAAAATTACTAAAGGTACACAGAAGAGTTCAAGAGAATTACATAAAGAGGGGGCGGGAGGCGGGGAACATTAGCAATCGAATTTTTTAGTAGGTATCCAAAGAATAGCTGAAATTGATCTATTGTACTTATTGTGCAAAATGACATTGGATGTATTAAAAAAGTACTTATTCATGTTTTCAGTATGACTTTCTGAAGTGGCTCTTTTATTCGAAATCAAGTACTTATTCATTTTTTTGACCTCACTTTGAGTTAATGTTTCAACACATGATTTTCTTTTTCTCTTTTGAAATCCAGACATAGATTTTGGATGCATAGTGCTAAAAATAAATAAATACATAATTTAGTGGAATACTCAACAATAGATATTAGTAATTTTGTCTACAAAATACAAAGCATATAATTTGATTAATTGTGAATTGAGGATTCCATAATTTCAACATTGATAACCACAGAGGTTAGAAAATACATAGGTATAATAGTAAAGTATAAAAAATTGGGGCCCCTAAATTTTCCAATTTTTTGGGGCCCTGAGCCATGGGCCTCTCCAGCCTTGCATAAGGCACGGGCCTGTGAATGACATCAACTTTTGAAATATTTAAAATAATACTCCCTTCGTATCTAATTAGATGATCCATTTGCTTTTCACGGAGTTTAAGACAATTCTTGTAGTGATTTTTGGTACTATATCTGTACTGTAGTAGTACTGTAGCTACTTTTTGAGTGAGATTCTTTCCAAAAAACAAAATGAGACAATTAATTTGATACACGAAAAAAGAAAAACTAAATAGAAAAAGTACTATGTACTCCCTCTGTCCCCTTTTAAATGTCCCGTTTTACCATATTGGGATGTCCCTATTTAATTGTCTCATACCTTATTTGGTAAACTTTGTGTGGCTCAAAATAATTCTTACTTTATTCTTACTTTATCAATTAATATCAACCACACAAACTCACTTTTCTTAAAACCCGTGTCACCATCTCCCGTCACATTTAAAAGGGGACAGGGGGAGTATCAATTACCACGTACTGTTCAACCAATAACAATGCATACTCTCTAATAAATAATTATTTCATACCACAAATACATAACAAAAAGAGTACGAAGTCACTTCCGAACTCAGATTTGGCAGTACAAAATACAAATGCTTTAAGTGTTTTGCCAAATCATAAAATAAAGCTCATTTGACGATTTAGAGTCATTTTATATTTAAAACAAAGAAAGTTCCCGAAATAGGACTAAAATAGTTTGAAAATTCTAAAATAGGATTGTCATGTTTTTCATTCCCAAAATAGAAGTAATTACTACCAAGTTTGGAAAATACTGCCATATTTGAAGTCTGTTACTTCCAAAACATGACAGTAATTAGTCCTTGTTGGATAATAGATACCCATATTGTACAAACAGGAGAGATTGAACAAGAATGGAGAAGATATAAAGAAAGTGTATAGAATGAATGAATATTGGTTGTGAGTTAAAAGTCTTCTATAAGGAGTATATATAGGGAAAATCCGGGTCTGGGCCTTTAATACGGGCCTGACAGACCCGGTTACATAAATGGACTGATAGTATAAAAAACTAATCTAGAACATTTGAATAATAATGTACAATAAATGAATCCGCTGTCTAGGCCCAGTAGTCGGCATACCGGGGGGTCGGAGTCCATATACTCCATCAGTCCTATTTTGGAATAAAAACATGGCAGTCATATTTTGGAATTTTTATACCCTTGTAGTCCAATTTCGGGTAATATTCTCTAAAAACGATTGGTGTTAGTATTATATCAATATCACTGTTGTTATATACTTCCTCCATCCCGCAAAGATGTTCCCGCTTTCCTTTTTTAGCAGTCTCAAGAAGAAGTTTTCCTTTCCTAAAATGACAAGTTATCTACACCAAAACAGTGCAAAACAGTGTCAAACAGTGCTGAAACAGTGTCAAAACAATAAAATTTACCCTCTGGTAAATTTATTTCCTTAATATGTGTGTAGGTCAAACCGGGAACTTTTTTATGGGACGGAGGGAGTATTTGAATTGTTGAAATATGGAATAATTATTTCTATAATATTTATTAGTATTGACTCATTAATGATATTTGATATTACATAAAATTATTTTCTATAAACATTTGTAATCAGAATTTGGTTCATTTCTCAAGTGAAGAGAAAACCATATATTTTTTTCCCCTAAATTCCTTCTTTTTCTCTCAATTTTACCCATTCTATTCGACTTTAACTAAATTACTTTGATTTCTATTCTCATACTTCTTTTTTTACCCGTATTTGTTTAAATAACTTCATTTCCTTTTAATTTATTTATTGGCACTACCAAGCACAACCATATTGAATGATTAGCTCCTAATGTAAGGTTGGAAAAGCCGCATATTAGAGTTGTATTCTATCACAGATTCTGAGAAAATTTACGGTGATAGCTAGAAAACCAAAAGACTCTTTACCGGTAATCCTTATAATTACTAGTAAGTGGTAGAATTCTAAGTGGTAACACCTTAAAATGCACCAGACTTTTGAATTATTTAGTTTGAATGTTATTTTAATTTAATTACAATGTGCAACATAAATACTAGACTTGCTTTGTTATGCACTACTAAATTTATTCTATTTCAAGCTTCCCGATTCGATTCGGGAGTTGACTCATTATAAAAGCTAAATTTTGGGAAAAGTAGTACTCCCTCCATCCCGGTAAGAAGTTCTTTGAATTACATACATATTAAGGAAATAAATTTATCAGGGGATAAATTTTACTGTTTTGACACTCTTTCGACACTGTTTGGTACTGTTTGACACTGTTTGGCATTGTTATGCTGTAGATAACTTCTCATTTAATGAAAGCGGAACTTCTTTTTAGGACTGCTAAAAAGGAAAACGGAAACTTCTTCGCGGGACGGATGGAGTATATCTTACCCCTCCAGTTTAAGTTGAATAATCACTGTTTCAACCTTGCATTAAAACGTCCAAACGAAAACGAACTCTATCTTCTCTCTAGAGAGAGGAACCCTAGCTCCCCTCTTTATAGGAGTTGAGATTTTCCGCTGTCCCTATCAATATGGGGTTGAAACAACAGATTATATTGATTTTAAGTGTTCTAACGCTAGTGATTACAATTACGCCGGAGGAGATAACGCTGGTGGATGAACAAGGTGCTACTTGGAGGTTGTATTGAGGCTGGATCGTGAAGCCTTGGTCGGTCATTCCGACGATGATGGAGTTGGTGTTCACCCATATTGCAAGAGTTCGTCCTCCTCTGGAATCACCTCCATATCAGGAAGAGCTTTGTGGAAAGATTTTATTTCAATATTATTTTCTTTTTAGTTGCAATTGTTTCCGTTATAGTCCGAGTAGATTTGATTTGAGTGTTTGGATTTTTTTTGAGTTCTTTTGATTGACAGGGTTTCGAAACTGGTCGTTGTAGACCTAAATTTACCCGTTTTAGGTTTAGCGAGACATGTTGTTATGTATGAGGTGACTAACTCTAAATCTACTTTTAGGGTTCACAATTGGATCTGTAAATTCTATCTAAAGATTGTCTTGTATGTAGTATGTGTTCTCAATTATTATAACAACCGTTCTTTTATTATGATAAAAAAAATCTTGCACTAAAACAAGCCAATTATTTGATTACCTCAAGAGTTTAGGTTATTCTCATTGTTTATCCCTTTCGTCAACATTAATCACATTTAACTTCATGAATGTTTTCTAATTTAAAAGTCAAGAAGATCCATCGCTAGAATATTACGTAGTATATATTATCATATTTATTGCTCGATTTTCCTTCTTCGTTGTACTACCCACGTAAGAAATATCATTGACTACGTTAATTGAGTTGCATGAATTACAAATAAAATTTCATATTCATGATGTGGATCAGAAGTGCCTAAATTTTTTAGAAGTACTCCATAATAATTTAAACAAACTTCTTTTATTTATCTAACGAGTACTGCTCGTGATTCTTTTGTCTCAGCTAAGAATAAAAAATAATGATCACTGAATAGTCATAAATGTTAAGTGCATTAAATGCACATATACGCATAGGTTAGTCTATGACAGAGAGCATTGAAGTAAGGCAAATCTGAGCACTTGGTGGAGCATTAAGGGGGTGTTTGGAATTGATTCTGCTTCTGCTTCTTTTTAAACCAGAAGCAGAATCAGAATCAATTTTCAAAAGCGGGTCTCCCTGCACTTTCACCCAAACACTTCAACTACTATTGTAATTCGATGATTATCAGTGCAAGGAAGAGTGTGATATACAAGCAGGTACGGATTAGGTCTTCAAGGATTTCCAGGAGACATCATGCGTCAAAACTTTCGGCGGTAATCCAGTGGAGAAATTAGTGGATCAATGCCACACCCTGGAGATTTTCGTGGGCGAAGACATATTAGGAGGTGACACGGGCAATAAAGGGCTGAACAAGGGAGAAGAGAGATCGACGGTCCGCACCCCTCCTGAACCACCGCCTTGGAACGATCGAGATGTCAGGACTTGGAAGATGGTAATTCAAGAAAACTGGCAAGAAGGAGTATAGTCGTAGGGTTGACAGTGATAGTTTATGGATAATTGTTGTCAGTTTTGGTCTCTTGAAGTTTGATGTAAGATCCGAATTCTAATGATATTAATACAAACAGTTTTCCTTTCAAAAACAAATAGTTGAGGATAATCATAACATAGTATAAATTTTCTTTATGTTAAATGTTTTCTTCTAAAAACTTAAATCATTTCCATTAAACAAATCAATAATTATAAAAAAAAACAATGATACATGCAACCCTAGCAGCAGCGGTGCTCCAATTATATATAGCTTCCGTCACTTGGCGAACCGAAGGAATACGCAAGTGATCTTCTTGGCTATGTTAGGCAGGGAATTTTGCCTTGTTCTGGACAGAGGTTTGAGCTGACATCAGCTTTTGGAGATCCTTGGTAGGGGTATGACTCAACTAGAATGTTTTTCTTTTGTGATTGTTCTGTTTTATAATGGTTCTTTTCTGCGCATTGGTGCTTCGTGGTGTTTTGTCTCTCTCGCTGTGGGGAGTTGTTTTCCTGTCCCCGGTCAGCTTCACATGGTCAGGGATTTTTGTCTGTCTTTCTTTGGGATGCACATAAATTGTAGAGCCCGCCCCCTTTCAGAACCACCTCCGTTCCAAGAAGAGTGATGTAGAAAGACTTTATTTCAATTCTATTTTTTCTTTAGTAGTACTTGGTTTTATTTTAATTCGAATAGGTTTGTTTTGGATATTTGGATTTCCATTGTGTGTTTGATAGACAATGTTTCGACTCGTTAGGCTTAAATTTGCGTTAGGCTTAAATTTGCTCATTCCATTGTGCGTTTGATAGACAATGTTTTAGTTTCGATTGCGTTAGGCTTAAATTTGCTCATTTCGTGTTTAGCGAATCAGTTTGCTTTGTATGAGGTGACTGATTATATGTCTATTTCTAGGGATCGCGACCGGATCTGTCATAATTGTCTGCATGTTGTCTTGTATGTTGTTCCGTAGTGTGTCTGTCATACCAAAACTTTGGATTTCCGTGGTGCGTCTGTCATGATTTTTGGTAAAGATTCGAGGGGATTTGGAACAAATTTGGCATAGATTTGGGGATCCTTGCTTAACATGTTCCAAAATATGTGCCAATGCGGTTTTGGAATGAGCTATTTGACACGGCACGTGCTATTATATATTATGAATCATGTCAAACACGGTCTATTTGTATCAATTCCGCGCCAATATAACTGTTTATTGTAATGATGTGTGTTGGTCCAAAATAGAACGCTCGTAGGCTTTCAGGAAAGCTATGATAGATTGATAGACACTCAAGTAAGTATCAGGAAAATAATACGAATAAGTAAAGTTGCAAAGGGAATTTGGTAGCTATAAATAGCATATAGAATTCGTTTCCTTTAATTTGAATTACAACATGCATTTTATAGACGTATACAAATCGTAACTGTTATTACTAATAATGACTAATTAATTACAACATTAATACAGAAATAAATACATAATTAAACAACGTATTAATTGCTTGACCGTTACTTTTCCTAGCAGGCAGGTCGGTCGGACCGGTAAGCTCCCTGCTGGGGTATAGGCAGGCTCTTGGTTGTGAACTTGGATCCACGAGTCCAAGTTTGGGGTTAGGGCCGATTAGGCTATGGGCCTAGTCCCATAAGTCCATCAATGTGAATTAAACGTGTGACTTCTTTAAATATACGAGTAATTAAACATTGATCTTATAAACCCAATTATTGATTTGAAGAATGATGATACACGGCTAAACGCGATTGGGGTCCATTTTATTAGAAGGGACAGCACTAAATTGTTATCTAGCCATCAATTAATTACGAAAGTACGATGTGATTGATTTAAATTTACTACGTATTATATAATTTGGCCTCATCGTGTATCCGAGTGCAATTTCCAGTCTCCATTCCTTCAAACTCAGCCACCTCTATCACTATCCTTTGTTTTTTTTTGAGAAATCTCTATCACTGTCCTATATCCAAAACTAATGAAACATGCGAACTCGTACATCTGTTTCAATATATCTTTACTATTTGTGACAGCCACATACTCCGTGTATATCTAAAAAATGAAATTATAGATGGATTTGATGTTTCTAAAAGATGAACGAATTGAATAGATAATACGGAGTATACTTCATGATTACAAGTGTGGTAAAAAAGAATGAATTTAAACCACGGTTTTTTTTGTTGGAATAAAACTTCTCATTTTCTTCTTCAATCTCAATCATATGTTTTATTCTCACTTTTTTAAACACCGATCCAAAACAAATTGAAAAGAATTTTATGAAACGGAGAAAACATATCAACACATTGTAATTTTTAAAATGTGTCAAATCTCCTCGTGTCGTAATTAATCATGCCCTTAGTATTTTGAAGTTTCAAATTTAACCATCTAGAAATAACATGTTTTAGTTGTATGATGAAACATATTAAACATGCATGTAAACTTCTCATTTTGTCAAGGTGTTTAAACCATACAAAAATGCTAAAATTTTATTTTATTTGACAATTGTTTTTATTGGGAGCGTTGTGTGCATGTTAATTAATACGTACATAGAGGAATTGGCACATTTTTTATCATGAAAAATAAACACATACAGAGTAATTTAAGAGATTTTGACTTAATAAACCCTGCAATTATATACGGAGTAATAAATTTAATGAAATTGAAAAAATGAAATAATGATGGATGGACATGCATATAGTATTCAAATTTCATACCGATCATTTATACATGTGAAAACTTAGCCAAATTTTATTCTTTTGATATTAGCTTCAAACGGATTTCCATTCATGATCTCTAATAATCAATTTTTTTTTATGATTCTTACCATTTCAATATTATTATGCAATTAATTTTAAAATAATCTCAATTGTTTTTATGTCTCTTAATCATCATCTTCAAATAATTTGCTTTTTCGTTGTCATGCATTAATTTCTATTATAAATACTTTTCAAATAATCTTAAAATGATCTGGATTCATATTTTGATCCCAGATCATTGTAGATTTGTAGTAAACAATCCAATTAAATAATCTATGTCATTCAATGATAATTCTTTAAAAAAACTGCCATGTCACCAATTTAATCCCATAATAATCCTACCAATGAGAGCATCCACATTCATGCTTCTAACATAATCTGGTTTTTTGTGATTCTTACCTTTTAATATTTGCCATATAATTGTTTTAGAAATAATCTCATCCCCTTAAAATTACCTTGAACCATCATCCCGAAATAATATGATCTTTTGTGGGTCCTTTATTAACTAATTAACTCTAATTTCATAAATAATCTCAAAATAATCCTATTTCAAATTTTGATCTCAAATTATTCTATCAATTAATCATGTCCAATAATATCTCTCACTCAACCATGCTCCCTGAAATAATCTGTCATGTCACTAGAATAATCACCTAATAATCTCATGAATGGTGATGCCCTGAGGATGCCCTTAATCGTTAGGAGAATAATTCTAAACGATATTTTCCGCTCCAAAAGGAACATTAATTAATTAGTGAATCAACTGATCTTCAGGGCCGATCCTATTCATTTATGGGCCTATGAGCGATTCACTATCATGGGCTCATATCCAAAATAAACCATAAATCATAATTATTTAAAATATGAATTATAATAAAGCTATCTATCAAAGGTCGAAAAATAAAAGTGAAAATTACTTTATTATTATTTAAACTAGTCTTTTACCCGTGCGTTGCACGGGATATCAAATTAAAAATTGTCTAATAATGTTTTCGAAATACTCAAATACAATTGAGTGAGTGTATTGGCTGAAATTTATGATGTTCTAAGTGAAATTGTTGTATTAGCTGATTCTGTTGATTTATGAAAAAAATATTTAATGTCTATTTTATTAATAAAATAAAGAAAAAATTATATAACCAATACTTCAGCCAATACAACCAATACTTCTCTTATTATTACGCAATTCAGCGCGCTTAATCAAAAGTTACATTTTTGGTTAAAAAGTTGGATAATAAGTCTGATAAACCGAAAAACATAGTCATCAAACGGGCTCATATAGACGAAATGGGGCTTAAACAATGTCAATTTTTATATTTCGTATTTGATATCTTGGCTCACATAGTTAGATATATATAAATGTAGAATATAAGAATCTACTTCAAATATTGCATTCAATACGGATACATTTAGCTATATTAATTAAATATAACTATATTAAAAAAGTCCCGCTTCGCAAAAAATTAAGCCAATTTAATTTATTTAATATAGTACTCCGTATAGAATAATAATTAACTTAGACAATGGTTCAATTAAGATACATATAAAAAT
This sequence comes from Cuscuta epithymum, assembly GCA_945859915.1. Lineage (NCBI taxonomy): Eukaryota > Viridiplantae > Streptophyta > Magnoliopsida > Solanales > Convolvulaceae > Cuscuta > Cuscuta epithymum. The sequence goes on along the minus strand of CAMAPF010001001.1, from coordinate 4,953,566 downwards.
GACACAAATGGTAAATTTGGATAATTATATATTAGAATGCACAAGGGCCCATTTGCTCATATATATTTTTATCTTATCTGTCAACCATCTTTTTGACTAAACACTAAACTTTAAGTTTCGTGTAATTATTTAATAATCAAAATAATGTAAAGTTAAGGTAATTTTTCTTGTAGAATAGACTGAGAGCCCATTTGATAACACTAAAATTGGTTGAATTAATTGATACTATTGAAATGTATGGAATTTGGGTTAAAAGTGGTTGGATTAGTTGATTATGTTTATTTATGAAAAAGTTATATTGAAAATATATTTTATTAATTTTATTAATAAAATAAAGATTTTTTTTATAAAAAATAGTTAAAATGATAATCTATAGTAACTTAAGCCAATTCAGCCGAAAAAGTAACTTCAATCTTACTCATTTTGATTATTACATAGTTCAGTGCATGAAATCAATAGTGACGTGCTTGATAAAAAAAAGACTAATAAGGCAAATGAGGGGAACAACTGAGTCACCAATAGGGGTGGGCAAAAAACCCGAACAGACATGATACCGAACCGTAAAATGAGGTTTGAAACAGATCTCAAAAGTTTTATTCCGAACCGGATTAGACCGATTTCAAACCATGTCATGACCGGTTCTCATAAAATGAGAACCGGTACCAGACCGGACCCGATCGAAGTTGCTTTAAACGCACATGTATACCATTGTACATGTGTGTTTGTGTTTTGTGATTTATGTTTTGTACATAAATTAAGTAAACGTAAATGTACATCTCAAATTAATGTTTTGTGATATATGTTTAGTACTACTATAATTTATTTCAAATTAATGTATTGTGTTTATTTTTAGAGTTTGACTAAACTTTAATTTTCCCTTACACAAATGAAAAAGAGACATTGATTGGTATAAGTACGACACGGTACAGTCACGTTTTAAAAGGGAGCCGTATCGAGCATGTTTAAGTCTAAGACCGAATCGGACCATTTCAATAGTCATGGTACAGGCTCGGCAAAATATTGGACCGTCCTGAACTGTGTCCACCCCTAGTCACCAAACAGACTATTTTAACTTTTTGTCTAACTTTAGCATTATTTTTTTTCATAAATATACTCCTATTATTTGATGCCACAAAAAGATCTTAGGAATAAACGAACAAAGTATAAACGTAGTGCATAACTCCCCGTCTCAAAATGCAGTTTATGTATGCATATAATTACTACAGGAGCAAGTCAATTGAATTTAGGAAGGACTACACAAAGCACATAGTAAAGCACATGATGTTTTCAAATATTTTTGCCAGAAACGAAATAAACAATAATTCTGCTGTTGCTTCGTTTGGGCTTGCTGCTGGAGCGCATGTCATTTGTGGTGCACTTTTTGTAGCAAGTCGTTTTGCTGTGGGTTTGACATGATGGAATGTCAGTTATGTCATGTAAAAACCAATCTAGTGAGGGGCTCAGGGCTGGGCAAAATGTTCAAAAAGTGAATTACCAGAACGTAAATCCAAGATCACTAAAACATCTCCTGCATATTTCAAATCAACTAAAACGAAAGGTGCAGCTAAGTATATCTGCACCAATGTCACACACATCCATACCTAGTGGATGTGTAAAGAGGAAGGATGGCTAACTCTCATTGGACATGTACTTAAAAATCAACACATAATAACCCATAACTAATACTCTATTTTCATTAGCTTTGAAGCGATGGCTGTTTTTTAGAACGAAATAGAAGACAAAAAATCCACAACTGATCTGCCATCCCATTAGAATATCATAAGTCGTAACTCATGCCTTAGTTTTAACTACCTTTAACTTGTAATGTGTTGTAATGATATCATAGGCAAAGATCAAGAAATGATTAAAAACAGGAAGTACTTTTCACTTCTTATTAAATTAGTCTTGAATTGTAATCGAATTAAAGAGAAGAACAGTTATAAAAAGAGCCTAAATGAGGAAAAGGGGAATCCAGTTTGGAAGGGGAACCCACAATGGTTAGGGTACCCAAGGCATTGTCATCCATAAATATCATGCAGGGAATGGCTAAATAAGGGAAGTATTCCATTTTAACATCAAAACTCAGTTCAGGACGATACTCAGTCCAAATGTTCAACAGTAACTCAGAATGTCAAGCTCCACATGTTGGTGACACAGGGAATCAAAATTTTTCAGGAATTTAGTAACTTTGGATAAAAAAAGGCATTGGCTTAGCAACCTGCCAACCTCCCTAACTTGTGAGGAAGGGGTATCTAATAATGTCAAAGCCACACATATAAACATACAATGATTGACAAAGGATATGATTAGGAGTGACAACCAATAATGCAATCTGCGAATAACTACTTTCAAGCATGACGAGTTCAATTACCTCAGTGTCAATTTACAGGGAGTAAACTTCTAAACACCACAATTGAGAAATTACTATTGTGTGCACCCTAAGCAAATTGAGTTGCTCCTTAGTAAATTACTACAAACTTACAAAGTATCACTGCCAGCAAAAAATAATCAAACGAAAAGTATAAGTAGATGATTAAAGACTGACCCACCTTCTTTGTTAGCAACAATAACGTAGACACCGATTCTAGGCAAACTGTTGTAGCTGTATTTTCCCCTATCCTAAATCTCTGACCAAATTTTCAACATTAACTCAGAATGTCAAGTTCCACATGTTTGTGATAGGGAATCAAAATTTCAAGAAATTAGTAACTTTGGAGAAAAAAGGGAAGAATCTTAACAAATCACCAACTTTCCCCACTCTAAGATAAAGTAAGGCCTTATCATCCAATTGCAAATCAACATTGTTCAAGAGAACCTTGTTCAGAATCATTGAGTAGAGGGTGTAATGGCGGAAGTATTTTGATAAATATCACGCAGTACTTTCAAATGATTAGGAGACTTGTTGTGGTTCACATGTAGGAGGATGATTTGAAAGAACCAAAACCTTCTGAAACATTAGGAAACAAAGAGGTTTGTATGAGGAGGATGATTTGAAAGATCGAGTAAATTCAGAAACATTAAACGATACGGAGTGTAATTAAGTTGAGGAGGAAACGCAGAAGCAGGGGATGAGGAAGCCATAACTAATTGCAAAGGAATTTACACAAATACCCCAAGAGTTAGGCGGGAAGAGACTTAGTTGGATTAATTCAGTATAGATAGATTACATGTTTGGGTAAAAAGAACAATACAAGTATCACATGAAAAGAAAAAAAACACTTACAAACGTTTCTCACGGAGCAATGTGAAGCAAATCATTAATAATCGCTTCAAATCAACCTTTTCCAATACTAAGATCACAATAATGAGAGAATATAAAATTGCACAATAGCCACAAACATCAATTGCACATAACAAAAATAAGCTTTCTTTTAGTTACAACTGAATGAATAAATTTAAAGAAATATTACTACATATTGAATTCATAATATAAGTTGAGAATATATTTATGGTTTATTAATCGTTGAGAGTCTAAAGTTTGAAACCTCGAAAGAATAAAGATTTTCAAAGAGACAAAAAGTTTAGCCACCAAGAAGACTCTCGCAACAAGACTGTCGATTTGACGTCCTCTAAAATTGTTATTAAGAACTCAAGTATTGTTTAGTGATTCCTTTGTTTGCAATTGGAATTTGGAAACAATTGAGATGAGATTTGAGAGGCACAGGGTGGACAATAATTATATAAATTTTTTATTTTATAATTACAAGGAATAAAAAGTCTTAAAGGCTAAAGAGATGTGAAGAATGGAGATGTTTGTCTTTTATCAATTGAACAACAATTGTGTTGCTTTTAAAAACAACAATCAGTTCTACTTAAAATTAAATGTGTATATATATATATATATTTTAAACTTAACTTCACTTAAGACTTTTTACTTATGTTTTAAATTTTCAAAACTATCAACACAAATTAAACACTAGATCTAATTAATTGAACTTAAAAATTAAAAATAAAAAATAAAAAGAAATCTACTCACACTATATATAAAGAGAAATTTTGGGCATATTCCCCCAGGACCGCTCCTCCTGATCTTTAGAATATAAAAGATCAATGTCACTTTTGGTGAACTTGATTTATCCAAACAATAATCTCTCCATATAGAGCGTGGTTTGAAGTAAAATTGGGGTTGCAACTTGCAAAGGACGAATGATTGCACTTATTTTAATGCACAATACACTTGTCATCAAATGGTGCACTCTAAAAATGGCGATTTTTTTACTTAATTACGAATATAACATCACATTTTCATATGAAGTGACTTTTTGATTGAAATCATCCATATACATAAGGTGCGGATCTAGTGGCAAGTCTGTATTCGACTAAAAAGTACTCTCTCTGTCCCTCTAAGTTTGTCCCGTTTTACCTTTTGCGTCCGTCCCATTAAGTTTGTCTCATACCATATTTGGTAATATTTGGGTGGTTACAATTCATTTTTACTTTATTCACACTTTATCAATTCAATACAAACCACGCAATTCCATTTTTTCTTAAATGTTGTGCCACACCCTCTTGTCCCAAACATAGTGGGACAGAGGTAGTACATAATAACGACAATGTAAGGGTGAATATTTTATAATAATTATTGTTCCTAGCTAATGTGTTATTAAGAATGTTTTCATTTAGACTTTTGCAGTTTAAGATCAGGCCAAATCAGTATTAAATATATCAAATCAGATCCAACAAAGACAATAGTAGATCAAATATATACACATCTGACCTTCAAAAGACTACCCTAGACATAAACAAACCAAATTAGACCAGACATAAATAGATAATACCAGATCACTTAAGTTTTCAATCAAGTGAAAACCAAATTAGACCAGACATAAATAGATAATACCACATCACTTAAGTTTTCAATCAAGTGAAAATGTCCAATGTGAAATATGCTACTACGTACTACGTATTTTACTCTACATTGACATATATACATATTATATATTTTAAAGTAGAAAACAAATTTAAAGTAATTTCATCTTAGTTTAATAATGAAGTTTTACAAAATCAATAATAATAAATCTAATGATAATATTAAAAATAATAATAGTCTTATGGTGTTTTATCTTATCTTATTTTATACAAACTACACGGTGAATGGCAACTTTGTAATTATTATTCCCCACCCAGGCCCCCGTGATTTATTGAAATTCCATAACTTAATACTACCTCCGTCCCATATTGGTTGTCATCTTTCAATTTGACACGATTATTGATAAAGTGGTTAAAAAGTAAAAGTTGTGGTTGAGATTTGAGTAGAATAAAGTGAAATGATAAGAACCACATATTTTTGCCAAAAAAGAAACAAGACATTCATTTTGGGAGAACCCAATAAGGAAAGTAGGACAACCAAAATGGGACGAAGGGAGTACTATGAAAACGTTGATCTTACCAAATATATTCTCACAATAACTAGTTATGGAATATTCCTTTTACAGAATATCATGAACTAAGTAGTACTTAGTAGTATGTACTACACTCACCAATTCACCATGCAAGAACTGCCCCTATTTGAATTAAATTTGCAATAGAAGCATAAGCAAAGTAGCAGATGGACACAGAAAAAAGGGGTTAAGAATGCCCGGCCGCCAGCGATATCAATTGCAGAGAGCTGCTAATTAAAGCCTTGCCACGTGTCGCCAGTCATGTCTTCATCCCCAGTGATGGCCGATTAGTCCCTTTATGCATGACTGCATGTATAGAGACAATAAGTAATATAAGGTTCATCGCAGTTATGTGTAGGACATTAATTTAGTTTTAAAACTCTATAGTTAGATGTAGACAAACAAATAGCGTAAATGTAAGAATAAAAAAGTTATAGGAATCTAGCTATATATAAAGTGCTATATGTTGAAGAACTAAAACTGTTTAAGTCTGCCTGTGAGTGTATATCTGTCTATATATAATTTTTGTGCAAAGTTTTTCTGTCTTCGAGAAATAACCACAAAGTATTTCAGGACATTTGAAGTTTGGTATGATTCCTTTGTGACTGTACAGGCACATGTGTGTACATGCAAAAGCTGTTTATGCAGAGAAATGTAGTGTTTGGAATGTAGGCAGCTGCCCAGGCACGAAAAGACTCCACAAATTACCCTGATTGGTGAGGAGTTTTTGGCTTGGTATGTTTGTCACGTGCTCAAACTTGTCAATACAAATTAGGGGTGAGCAAATAACCGATTCAACCGACCTAAACGAAAACCGATGACCGAACCGACCGAAAAATCGGTTTTCGGTCGGTTTTCGGTTATCATAAATTAAAAATAACCGGTTATTCGGTTATTCGGTTTTTATTCGGTTTTATTTGTCGGTTATCGGTCGGTCACCGATAATCGTCCGATTTTTTTATTTTTATTTTATTTTTTGTAAATATTTAAGTAAATATACTCCATAATAAATTAATAACTCCATAGTAACGATAAAAAAGAACTCCATAGTAATGAAATATGAAGTCCAGCCCACGCCCATTGAACTCCACCTACAAAAATCATTAGTGGAACGCTCTGGAGCCCGATCTTCAATTATCTACTTTCCCCATCTCTTTAACTTATATTCTTATAATCAATTCATGGAACACCCTGTTCAAAATTTCAAACCTCCACGTACACCTTCATTAGTTTTGGAGGAATCAACCTTGGTAGAGAAAAATCAACCGGAATCCTTATTTAATCGTTGCGAAATTACACACTTTTTTTCATTTAATATTTTCTAGATCCTTTATTATCTTACTCAACATGGCAGATCTTTTGATTTTTAATTTTTTCTTTAGTGTGATTTAAAATATTCAGAAACTTTTAGATGGGTTTGCTCATTTGGGGTGTAAAGATTAATAAGATATTAGCTTATTTATTTGCTAACATATCCTTTTTTATTTTGTTTTCATATTGAAAAAGACAATTGCGGAACAATGAAGTAGTTTCAACGTGCAATTTTTTAGTTTTTGTAAATGTATTGTGCTAAGAACAGTTATTTACATTTAAATATGTTGAATCCATTTTGGTATTTATTATTTTATTTATTTATGTGTTATCTACAACTTTTATAATTTTGAAAAATACATGTTTTGATCGGTTATGTTCGGTTATTCGGTTACCGACCGAAACCGAATGACATTTTTTGGTCGGTTTTTGTAATGTTGTCGGTCGGTTTTCTGTCAGTTATGATAGGAAAAAACATTGGTCGGTTATTCGGTTATCGGTTGGTTATTTGACCGACCGACCGAATGCTCACCCCTAATACAAATATAGGAGGAATTATTTAGATCTTAAGGAATATTTGCAACTGCTTCTGGTTAAAAAAAAGGACTGTTGGAGTGTTTTGGAAAAAGTGATAGTAAAAGTTGATAATGTTTGAGAAATAAGTGATTTTGAAAAGTAAAAGTTGGTAGTATTTGGTAAAATAAGTGTTTTTTGTGTAATAATAAAGGGAAAATCACTTTTAACACGCAAGCCGAGAAAAAGTAAAAATTGGTAGTGTTTGGTAATTAAGTGCTTTTTAAGCCAAAAGCTGAGCAACGCTTTTTTTTAAGCTATTGCAAACACTCCCTTAATATAGTACTTAATTACTTCACAATTTTTCGACGTGGGAATTCAACACCCCTTCTTACGACCAAACATATCATATCATCATTCACTTTTTATTAATTCATCATTATCATTTTTTTAAACGTGTCATCATTTTTCATAGAGGGTCACACCATGTATCGATTGGGGTGTCATCTTTTGATTTCATCCTAAAAAGTCAATCTGATAAAAGGAATAATCTAGATCCTAATATAGCAAATAATTCCTTAACAACTTTCCGGTGTCAGAATTCAACATTTTGTATGCAAATTGTTGTTTTTGTCCCCGTTTTTTTTTAATTCGAGTCCTTAATTAACTTGGTCCAGTTCAGTGTAATTGCTCAGTAAATTAAGTTGCTCATGAGTCTAAGTCCTGATAATGAAATAATCATATCTGGGCATCTCTTAAAGTTTCATAAGAACATGGGCATCCTTTTGTTTTATCTCCTCAATGATCATGTTAGCATTGAGAAGTTTGGGGTGAATGAACCATTTTACAAACGACAGGATTAGAGAATCTACCAAACTGACTAGGTTACATTAGGAGTGTTTGCATTTGCTCATTCTCTTGAAGATCATATAAAAACTGATTACTAGTAAAAATTCTTTGAAGATCATACAAAAATTACATACTAGTAAAAGTCGATAGTGTTTGATAAAATGATACTTTTTGTAATAGAAATTGTAAAAAACAGGTAAAACACTACCTTAGTCTTTTGTAATTTAAAGTCAGAAAATCGCTTTTTACAATGTAAAACACAGCTACTATATTACACAATTGGAACTTGGAAGAATGTAAGGAAAAAGGACTTCCCCTTGTATTATATTTTATGCTTATAACATTCCATATCTTGCCCAAAGATCATGCGTTACTATTTTTACACAAAATTAAGATACGATTGCTGAATAAAACAATTAATTATCAATGGTATTTAATACTCTGTATTAAGGTGGACTTGTGGTATTTAATAAGACAAAAATTACATGCTCTAAAAATCATCACCTAAACCCACCGTAAGGATGTTTTTACTTGGACTGTAATTTGCTGGTCTGGTCTGGTCTGGTCTGAACTGGTCTGGTCTCTTTGTATTTTTATAACTATCCAAGTCTGGTCTGATCTGGTCTGGGACAAATTACAGTCCAAGTAAAAACATCCTAAGTCCTATTTACAGCTTGGGTAAAAAGTTGAATAAAATCAAGAATCTCAGTAGAGAAGCGTGTGGACTCAAAAAAGTGCAGAGAAATGAACAAACCCGATTGGGTTGTCCAATAATATATACCAAAACTAACAGAGCAGAGAAAGGACGACAGTAGCCCGCAGGCAAAAGTAAAGCACCTGAAAAGCATAGTTTTTCCAGTTATACACTTCTTCTTTTAATGCCATAAAAACATTCTTCCATCTTCTGTCTCACAAACCAACTCCATCTGGTTCTGCAAATAAAAAATAAAAATAAATAAATAAATGGGTTGCTGTTTCACAAAAGCTCATAAGAGTCAACTCCCATTATTTCCATCATCCGATTCTTCTACGAAATATATGTCAATACCCATTATAGATGATGATGCAGAAGAAGAAAAGGATGAACAAGAAGCAGAGGCGGTGCCTGCTGTGGGGCCCGTTCTAGGAAAACCATACGTAAACATCGCAACGCTGTATGAGCTTGAGAGAGAGCTGGGGAGAGGGCAGTTTGGGACAACATATCTATGTACAGAAAAGACGACAGGATTGAAATACGCATGCAAATCCATTTTAACAGGCAAGCTGGTGAAGAGTGAAAAGGAAGTAGCAGACATGAGGATGGAGGTCAGGATGCTTGAGCATTTGAGCGGGCAGCCCAACATTGTAGAGTTCAAGGGAGCGTACGAGGACAGGAACCACCTGTATTTGGTGATGGAGCTTTGTTCTGGCGGGGAGCTCTTTGATCGGATCACCGCCAAGGGGAGTTACTCCGAGAAAGAAGCAGCTCGGATTGGGAGACAAATCGTGAATGTGGTTCATGCTTGCCACTTCATGGGAGTTATCCACAGGGACCTTAAACCAGAGAATTTCTTGCTTGTCACCAAAGATGATCACTCCCCCTTAAAGGCCACAGACTTCGGACTTTCTATTTTCATAGAGGAAGGTAATTGATTTCAAATCTATTAGCTCAAAAATCCCATCATGGTTTATCTCATGATACTACATTTGTAAAACATTGCTTCACAATATAGCATCATATACTCTTAAATATTTGTCTCACGCCGGCAAGCTCTAAAACAATAAAACAGACTTTAAACTACTCCTATCACATTAACAGAATGAAACTCAGGTCTTAACATATCTGAGTGCTAAATAATAACAGGTCAAGAATGACACTGTTTGTTCTCAAATACACACAACAGTATTTATGTATATATACACCTGAACGACATACGTTTTTCAGGGCGAGTGTTGAGGGATATTGTCGGAAGTGCTTACTATATTGCTCCCGAGGTGTTGATGCGGAACTATGGAAAAGAAATAGATGTATGGAGTGCTGGAGTTATTTTATATATCCTTTTGAGTGGATTTCCTCCCTTTTATGCTGGTAAGTAAGCAAGTACAAGGCTAATAATATTTCTTATAATTAGTTCTATGATGACATTCTAGCATCTTTGCTAACTAGATTAGTCAAACTTGGTATTGGTAACCCAGAAACGGAGAATGGCATTTTTAAAGCAATCTTGAAGGCTCGGCTTGATCTTGAAAGCAATCCCTGGCCATCAATATCTCCAAGTGCAAAGGATCTTATCAGGAAAATGTTGACCGTGGACCCCAAAAAACGAATAACTGCAGCTGCCGCCCTTGGTAAGTGTGTGTAGTAGGGACTGATTTCCCGCCCTTGAGGGATATAACTGCTGAATTGTCTAATAAGGAAGCGTAAGGTAAAATCAATTATACATTTGAAAGGGTAACTATTCTGATTATTTTACTGATAAGCAGAATAAGATCAATGCTATTAAAAGTGGGCTTTAGGTCTAGTTCCCTTTATTATTTAGTGTTATATGTACGGGTGAAATGCATAAATGGTACCTTAACTATTGGTATTGTTGCGTTTTAGTACTTTAACTCTTAAATGAATCAAATTAGTACCATAACTATACATAAGTGTTTTAGTTGAGAATATTATTAAAATTTGAGGTAAAATATCCCACATGGCGATCAAAATTTCATGTGTAGAATTCACTCTTCAGTGATGACATGACAAAAGTAAGATGAAATGGAATTTACGCATATAATTTCGGCCGCCATATGATTTTTTGGCCACAAATTTGAATAACATTGTGAATTGAACATTTATTATGTATAGTCATGTATTGATTTGATTCGTTTAAAAGTTAAGGTACCAAAACGCAACAATATCAATAGTTATGGTACCATTTATACATTTCACCCTACACGTACTACTAATTAGGTCATACCAAACCCAAAATATTTACACTAAAATCAGACCAAACAAAAAATTTAGATCACACAAGATAGTGTATTTTAGACAATACCATATAGGTTCACATAACATCAGACCAAAATACTCAAGCCAGTTGAACCTGATAAAACTTGGTATCTAGTTTTAAATGAAATATGTGTGTTAAATGAGGATGACATATGTGTGTTAAATGAAATAGAACACCCATGGCTCAAGGAAGATGGTGACGCATCAGACACACCTATCAATAGTGTTGTTCTGATCAGAATGAAGCAATTTAGAGCAATGAACAAGATGAAGCAACTTGCTCTAAAGGTACCACCAATATAATACTGCACTATGATAATATTATTTTTAATATCGTCAAAGAAGGCATACTTTCAAGAAGTAAAAGAACAAAACTATTACCTCTAGGCTTTTGAAATATAAAAAAAATGACTAGTTTTTCTTTTTTCCCAAAATATGACTAACCTTTGTTTAGTTAATTCAAAATTTCTCAACCTGTAACTCTATTCAACCTCTGCCCCACCTCACCTCTGCCCAATGTAGCCCAAAATCAACACCGGTAATCTACGTTAAAAACCACAGCCGGAAACTGCTGCCGAAAAGGTCAATGGAATTTTTTACAGATTTTTTTTCAAGACGGTGGCATTGACATCTGCAATAACTGTTACATAATAAACTACAGTAACATTAAAAACTGGCTGTAAGATCATGATTTTCTAAAACTGTTACCTAGTTAATACTCCCTCCGTCCCATTTTGATTGTCCCACTTTCCTTTTTGGGTTGTCCCAAAATGAATGTCTTGTTTCCTTTTTTGGCAAGAAATATGTGGTTCTTATCATTTCACTTTATTCTACTCAAATCTCAACCACAACTTTTACTTTTCAACCACTTTATTAATAATCGTGCCAAATTGAAAGTGGACAACCAATATGGGACGGAAGTAGTAACATTTTTGTCTATATGTAATAGTAGTCACTTTTTTTGAAATTGAACTTCAGTTTAGCCCTATTTATGGAAAAAACCCTTTTCAAGAACAGTAAATCACCTCATTTTCATCATTTATATTTGTTCTCTTATAACTGATAAATATTTATCTGAAATGGTGATTGCTTGAAGGTCATTGCAGAAACCATGCCAGAAGAAGAAATTAAGGGGCTGAAAGAGATGTTCAAGAACATAGACACGGATGGAAGTGGCAACATCACGCTTGATGAACTTAAAACTGGGCTGGCTAAGCTGGGCTCTAAGCTCTCAGAAGATGAAATAAAACAGCTGATGGATGCTGTAAGAACTTTCAGTAATCAACTCCTTATTTTGTGCTTCATAGATCTATAACACTGTCAAGTGTTTGACCATTCATCACATCTTGGGAAAATTCTTACATGGACCTGGTTTAATGTGGACAGTAGGCATTGAATCATTATATCACATGCATTGCATGTTGTACTCTCTAAAAGAGAACAAGCAATTGAAGAGTACAGTCTACATGTACTATGTATGAAGATATAGTTATTCGGGGTTGAGTTAAACCTAACCTTATACTTAACACACACAATGCACAAATCAGTTATAGCTAGAGTTCATTTAGAAGTCACTTGCGTTACACTCAGGCTGATATTGACAAGAGCGGGACAATAGACTACATTGAATTCATCACAGTCGCAATGCATCGGCATAGGCTTGAGAACGAAAGCAACTTGTTGATGGCTTTTAATCATTTTGATAAGGACAGAAACGGGTACACTGTTTCGCTCCCCCCATGTTTTCATAAAATTTCATGAGCTCCTATCTTTCTATAACTAACTGCAACATTTGTGTCCACCAGATACATTACCCGAGAAGAGCTGAGGCAAGCTATGAAAGACTACGGAATGGGGGATGAAGCTACGATTAGTGAGATCCTTAATGACGTGGATACAGATAACGTAAGAAAACGTGTACCCAAACCTTTTGCTCTGAATACTGTATTTGTATCTACTGAAAGTTTATTATGTAGGATGAAAAGATCAACTATGATGAGTTCAAACAGATGATGAGAAGGGGTACTGTAGAGAATAAAGGCAAACAGTGATAGGAGTAATATTAACGATGCTGTTTACATCATTTTAAGTGATAAAAGCTGGTTGCTTAATATTTTCAATTTATTGTATATGTTACATTGGGTTTTGATGGATGTGCAAACACTGTAACCACCTTAAGCCAATAACTCTTCCACCACAGAGTGTAATCAATGTAGAAATAATTTGTACCAAATTTGGTTTAACAATGTACAAGTGTTGAGGTCCATTTTCCAATAATCTTCATACTAGTTATCCACCTGTGCGTTACACAAGAAGTTAATTATGAATACTAGAAATGTAAATTAATTTTCTGGTTTTATGAATACGCATGTAGGATAAAATTATAAGTCAACACACAAATTAAAGTACAATTTATCACATATTAAGAGCTTCAAGCCAGATAGACTTGTACCCTGAAAATTGCATTATACAATTGCCCATGCGTAAAAATAGAAAGATGCAAGCTAAGTAAACAACCATTGTTTTCATTTTCCAACGATTCCCCTTACTTTTGTAGTTTCTTTTCATTGTTATTGTTGTCCATCAAGAATATTTTCCTATGCATAAATGTGAAAGGGAGTATGACATCTGTCGGGCACTCGGGCTAATACTAACCCTGGGAATAATAAAGTTTCACCTACATTAGTTTCATATATTATTTGAGTCTCATTCATATCCAAGTTTTATTTGAGCCTCACTATATGAATCCCAATTTTTTCAAATAAAAGTTAGGTACCATTACACATAAATTTGGACAGGTCCTGTTTTTTTGTCTTATTACTTCATTGTATCGGAATGCTGATAGAGATGTTGATATATGTCTGTATGTGTATGCAATACAATTATGTTTTACTTTTTTGTTACAGTGGAAGTATATGAGATAAATTAGGATGTTTGATAATATGAATATATAGATCATGTACTTGAGTCTTGAGGTCATGAGGTGAATCGTGATTTTTAATTTCTTATTTTTTTAAGTGAGAATGAACATATGATTCTTAATGGCTATTATGGTAAAGGATTCTTATTCTTATCTATACATAATAATAACGACTCTTATTGATTTGTTATAAATTATAAATGCACGTTTTCTTATAGTGTGCATAGTAATAATGGAAGATATATCTACATCATCAGTGGCGGAACTAGGGGGGTGAGCCGGTGCCGCCGCCCCCGTTCTCCGGCGTTCGTAGTGCATATATATGTATATATGTATGTGTAGCCCCTGCTCAGAGAAAAGTATTATACAAACTTACTCGTCTTAGAACTAACAGTACGATCAGTAAAGATGGTTAGCGCGTAGTATTCGTATTCGGCAGACGGGAGTTCAAATCCTCCTAGCTGCTTTTTTTTTTTCCTATCATCCCAGCTTTCAATAAAGATTCTTCTCTTGAGCTTCCTTATCGGCTGCTTTAGTTTTTCCTATCATTTACATTTTTTCTTTATCACAGATTTCTATAACTTTCCATTTTAAATATTTTATTTTTCAAAAACAAAATGTTTTTAACTTTTTAAAATATTGACATGTTATTTACACTTTTTGTGTAATGCAATAAAGCCAAAAATGATCTTTAATAATTTCTTCCGACTTTAAATATTGACCTATATCATTTGGCATGCATTTTATTATATTTACATAAATAAAACAAATATCCTCCATTGACAAAAACAAAGCTATTGTTGTAATAAAAAAATTATGCAATATTTAGGTATACTTGTATTCAAACCTTGAATATTACAATTACATGATAAGCGTATTAAATTAAGTACAAAAATGAGTAAATGTCTATACTTTAGTTCTTGGTTTAAAAAAGCGCGCCTCAGGCGCGCAAAGGCGCTAGGCGCCCTAATGCGTTCACTTTATCGCATCTAAAAACCCCAGGCGGCGTAGGTTCCAAGAGGCGCGACTTATGCGGCGCTTTTTGACGCTTTTTACGCGTCTGAGAGGCGCGCGCTTCTCACGCCTCGTAGAATTCTCTTTTGGCGATTAAGTCTCTTCTAGTTTTCTGTTCTTCTTCCTTCTGCGGTAGCTGTGTTTCTTGCTGTCTCGCGCTCAAGACTTGCAAGTCCTATTTCTTCCGCTGCTTTCTCGCATCGCAAAACTCGCAGGTAAGTTTTTTTCTTCTTGTTCTCTTATGCGTGTATTAGTTTATTAATTAAGTACTCCGTATGTTTTATTTTATATTTTTTTTTGCTGCTTATTATTTTATATTTTATTACCTTGAAATTGTACAGTTACTACCTCTATCGGTCTGTTTTAAATCAGGCTGAGTAGGGTACCTAAATATTTGTTTTTAATTGTCAAATATATAAGACATTTTTTATTATTAATTTTTTTTATATAATACCATAGTTTATTATTTACGTTTTGAAGTTTTAAAATTGAGTTTTGTGTCTTGACTTTTAGCAATGATGCCGTTTAATATATATTTCTTGCTTTTGTCTTAATAATACGAATATTTGGTTTCTCTTATGATGTTTATTAAGATTGTTTAATAGTTTGAATTATTTTGGTGATGTTATCACTTTTTGAGAAGAGTGCTTCATGTAAAAGTAGTATAAATATATTTTACCAAAGATATGACTTTAAGATCCGTGAGGCGCGCGCCTCGCCGCCTAGCGCCTCGCGCCTCGGGTAAATCAATGAAAACGCCTCGCGCCGCCTCGCGCCTTTTAAAACTAAGCTTTAGTTGTTTTTTTGTAAACCTGATAGACAAACCACTTTAGTCGGTAGGGTAAATGTTGTGGAACATTTAAGTTGATATGTATATGTATGCGGGCACTTAGGTGTGTGTGTATATATATGTCCAAATAAAGAGTCACTTCATGAAAAAATGAAATAATTCTTCTACATCGATCGAGTTTGAGATCAAATGATACTAAATATATCAAGCAACAATAACCTAGATAAAAGTGGTGTAAACAAATTAATAGTGCAAATTAAATATATACTATTAATGAGAACAATTTTTTAAGTGCGATGTATATTTTGCCAGCTGAGCTAGCCTGCCCCCCCCCCCTAAAAAAAGTTTCCGGTTCCACCACTGTACATCATTACATGGAATGGTAGAAAACATGGATTAAACTGGTAGATAAACAAGATGATACAATATTTATATATAGTTAGGATTCCTAGTCACAACTACGTATCTTTTAATAGCATATATATGATAAGTATATAGTTAGGATTCCTAACTATCATGGAATATTTTTTGTGAACTTTTGAACCCCAACAGATTTGGGCAATGTCGTGTGATGTTTTTAACGACGTTCCTTATGAAATGTTATAATCATGCACAAAGAATCCTAATTTGACAATAGACATGTTGATGAAGTTCTTTTTCAGTTGGTCTTCAAACGCACATGCATACAAACATTACCTTATTAATGTCAACATTCTATGAAGTAGCAAAAATCATAAACATTATATTCCAAGAAAATATTCTATGTATAAAATAATAAAATTAGTATATTCTATGTATATGAAATTCTATGTATATTCTATGTATTCTAGAAAATATTATATTAGTATATGAATAAAATAATAATCAAGTAGCAAAAATCATAAACATTCTATGTTTCCGAGAAAATCAATCATCTAACTTGTATGCGATTACTCGGCAAGAAACTTGGAAAAACAGAACGGGCCAAGTGAGAGTGCTAACCGGTACGGCCACCTCCAGAGTTGTGAGTACTCGGTGAGAATATACAAATTCTTAGGAGTTCATACATGGATTTCCCCATTATTTATCTCCGGTTCTTCTCAGTTTGTTGTTTTTTCCTTAGTAATAAACGTATTGAATAGGGATTTTATAAGGATATACTGGTAACTGGTTACCTGTAAGGAAAACTCTCGGCCGTCTCTTCTCAGCTTCTTTGGATTAAGACACTGCTTCGTATCAACACTATACCATTACTTCATGGAAATTTAATGTAGAAACCAGATGTGTTGAAGCCTTGCAAGTCAAGCATTTGTTAACTTTAGTACTGCCATAATTAGCTTAGATGATGTTCTTCTCCAGTGGAGACCCTAAGAATCTGACCCATGTGACCCAAAATCAAAGTAAGTTACGTTCTTGTGAGTCTTGTTGTATTCTAAAACAATTTAAACATTTCAGATCATGTAATTTGGGTTTGGACCTTCATTGTCATCTATGTTTAAGAAATAAATAATCTAATGTGTGCTCCAAACACATTGGTGGTTTTATGAATGTAATATAAATTAATTAACATTTCCAGTATGGTTCTTTCGAATAAGTTAAATATGTTTCTTAGTTAGACTCAGTGATATAATTTTCAACTTTTTAAACAAGTAGATTAAAAGAATAGGAATATCATGTTTTATGACTTTATTTTCCATTTTTACCTTATCATTAAATGGTGAAAGATACATAAGGACGTCCTCAAACTCACATCTAGTTTGGAGCAGTGGAGCACTTGATAGTTGATACTAGGTATCCTTGTCCCAAGAAGGACACAGTTTGTTAAAGTCTCCCAAACGTGGGAAAAAGAATCTTACACGTCTCCAAGATCAAGAAGGTTTCTTACTTCATCAGGAATGTGTTGTGTCCACTCAAACAATTACCCTGCAAAAACTTGTCACATAAGAAGAATGATGAGTGTCTTAGTTGAACAAATACATTAAGCAGAATAATCCTTTATACATAACTAAGGTCCACTAACTAGTGATTACTGACCATTAGAATTAGGCAAAACTGGAAGAAAACTTTCAAAGATCCTTCTATTGAAAATAAAATGGATGGTTGACTCTAAAGGAGACTTACAAGGACTTCAGCATTGTAGAGTTTCCCAACTGAGAAGGTAATCCCAATAAAGTTGTGTTACGAACACATATCTGCGACCTCGTCCAGGGACTGAACACTTCAGGGGATGATAGAAATCTGCTGATGGACCAGAATTTATGAAGTATTGGAGCGAGAGAATAAATTAAAATTTAAGATGGAATTACTTCAGTACCCCCGACCTTGTCGGGTGACATGCACAAATTAATTATTTCAAAAAGTATATTATAATTAATACTCTGGTCCCTTATACCAAGAGCCCCAATTTCTAAAAGAAATCATGTAACTTGGGAAGCTAACTAAAACTGAATAAGGAAATAATAATCATTATATGAATAGGAAACTAATATTAAGACTAATAAAGCTGCCTCTCACGTTAACTCAATCAGCGACTTTGCTGGGCCGGGTGGTCTAATTGGGCCACAGTTGGGTTGGCCAAATCCGGCCCATCTGATCGTCTAGTTGCTTCTTGCAATGGCACTGATAGGTACAACCCAGGAAGGTCTCTGTAGCATGTTGCCATGAAGTTATCTGCTAATACAAATGTTGTAACTTCGTTAGTAGATTATCAACAGCTGTAAGCATTTATGCAAAACAGAAATAATGATTGATACATGTATTGTAGATGTTCTAGTTTCCCAATATGTGGTAATATAGGCCAACTCCAATTTGTGATTAGATTCCTAGATTTTAAAATAACAATTAACACTAGCAGTTTAAAATTGTAAATTCTGTGTCCAATTAAAATGAACTGAAAATGCCCATAAATTTAAAGATTGTTGGTCTGTTATCTTCAGTTGACGGTAAGAGAAATGTATATTGTACCAAATGGGAAAAGAACACAGGGCCAATAAGTTACAATGTTAAAAGTGAAGTATCAACAATCGTATAGTCAGTTAGAATTTTATGTATCAAATATATGAAAATTAATCGAGTGAAGAATATAATATAACTACGTAATATGGAGTAGAAACTTTGCTTTTTCAAGGATAAATGTATCACCCATAAAATACCATGGAATAAGGAATGTTTTATGTTAAAACTCATGCAACCAGAGTTTGTATCCATTCATGTATTGTTTAACAAACTTGAGCAATTTATCCCACAAATCAGGCAATGCCAAAGAGCTAATATTGTGACATTATTATGCATAGAAAAGGAGAGACGAATCCTATAGAAAGCATTAATTTGGGTGCTTTTCTAGTTTTCTGTACCACTATCTTCATTGGGAGGGTAACTTCCGCATGTTTTTTCTTTTATGTGCTTTTCTTAATTTGTTTCTTGTTTAATAGAGGTACTAGACATATTAATGGAAATAGTATACAAACATACAAATACATATATATACCTACATGCATATGTATATTCATTGATTAGGTAGTGATTTGGATCAGGTATTTTATATGGCATGGTCCCATCACATTTATTATTTAATCTTGAAATTTAGGAATTTAAGCAACAATGGCGTCCAATATTGAATTTCTTCTCATCTAAGGCTATCATGGCCAACAAACCTCATCAATCAGCTATTCTAACTGGATCAGGATCATTAGATCTCCACTGGCGAAGAAAATCATCTGAACTAAATATTGCACTTCAAAAGTTAAGAAGCGCTAGACCTGCAACATGGGGCATTCCAAATGAACTTCTTATAGAGATTACATTTGTAATAATATCATGATAGAGTTCGAATACATTACCCAATAGTGAGTTGAAAGTAAATAGTAGTCTCGGGCTATTTAGTTCATGATCTAGGAATAATAATATCAATGAAGCCTGGTAGAGATGAGAACAATAGGCTAGCTGGTCAAGATCATGTCACCAATAATCATTACAGGAACACGTGCCATCACAGAAGTGGTGAAAATGATTAACATCGCGAATAACTATTTTTCGATGTGTTATTAATGACGACAACTTCATGAATTGATGGCAATCTCCACATATCCGAAGATTTTTGAAGATTATTATGGTATGGTTTGTAGCGTGACTTATGAGTGCAAAAGCTAGAGCCAGCCTTTCACTATGATGTAGGAGGTTTACTCTTTTTTCCTGATCTTGTACATTATGAAGTGAATAATCCTTGTTTGGAATATAGCCTGCTGAATTAAGTTGTAAACAGAGCTCATCCAGTTTTGCATGTATATCGCTTATTCTTGGATGTGAGGCATCCTGAGATAGAAAGACATGGATTTGAGTGTCAACTTCAACCCAGCTACAACCAGGTTCCTTTTTAACCCCCTGATCAGACATAAATGCTCTCATCTTTGCCACATCCTTCCACCTCCCCTTTGCGGCATATATATTGGACAGCAATATGTAACTCGAATCCACTTTAGGTTCATGTTCAAATAAGAAATTCGCTGCCATTTCTCCCAATTCAACATTTCCATGAATCGTACAAGCACCAAGAACAGTCTCCCAGATTAATGCATCTGGAGTAAGCTCCATGTGCTGAATGAACTTTTCCACCTCATCAAATCTTCCGGCTCGACCAAGGATATCAACCATACAAGCATAATGCTCGGGAGAACGAATGATTCCGTAAGTGTTGGTTATCGACTCAAAGTGTTTTCTCCCATCAGCAACCAAGCCCAAGTGGCTACATGCAGAAAGAACGCCAATGAAAGTAGTTGCATCAGGCAAAATACCTTCATTCAACATCCTCCTGAAAGCTTGTAGAGCTTTTTTGCCCATCCCATGCTGAGAGTATGTGCATATAATTGTGTTCCACAACACAGTATCATATGACTCAATGCCCTCAAACAGAGTCTCGGCATCAGCAATGGCCCCACATTTACCATACATATCAGCTAATGCACTGGCCACAAACAAATCACTGAAATGCCCAGACTTAACTGCTAAGCAATGCAGCTGCCTTCCATTACTAAGGCTTGCTATACGTGAACAGCCACTCACACAGCTTGCAAGAGTAAATTCATTTGGCTTGACATCTTCCTTCAACATCTGACTTATGCATTCAAAGGCCTTTTCCCCTTGATCACTTTGTGCATAGCCTGAAGTCATCACCGTCCATGTGAATACATCTTTCTGAGCCAACCTAGTGAAAATAACTTCAACATCATTCAGGTACCCACATTTAGAATACATGTCAATCAGAGCAGTTCCTACATAGCAATCTCCGCTCAAGTTCTCCTTAATTACATGAGCATGTACTTGTTTCCCAAAACCAATGTCTGACAGGCTGGAACAAGACCTCAGAATGCTTATAAATGTGTACAGATTTGGCTTGAGTCCCTCAATAAGCATCTGACTGAAAATCTTCGGCCCCTCGTGTGATGTTTCATCAGCATGAAATCCCGATAAAAGCCCATTCCAAGTAATAACATCCCTTGAATTCATAGAGCAAAAAACTTTGTAGCCATCATTATTTAATCCAAAATTCATGTACATTGAGATAAGAGTGTTGCTCACCAAATTCTCAGAGTCAAGTCGAAATTTCAAAACACAAGCATGGATGCTTTTGCAAAAAAACAGATCACCTAAATCAGCAGATGCACTAATGACACTTGCAAGAGTAAACTGATTAGGTCTCACGCCAGAATGCATCATCATTTGAAAAACAGAGGCTGCTTCTTTTTTATATCCATGTTGATCAAGGCTACATATCATTGTACTCCACGAGACAACATCAGGACTTCTTATTCTCTTAAAAACTTTAAGAGAATCCTCAGGCAGTCGGCACTTGGAATACATATCTACTAGACTAGTGCTTATAAAGTCATCAAGTTCACTTCCAATCTTTATTGCCAATGAATGAACTACTTGGCCAGCTCCCAAGTTGCCCTCGTTAGCACAACTCTTTAGAACAGTGCTTAATGTGTAATTGCTTAACCTGAATTCTGACTCAGACAAACAACAAAACAATCTTAAGACCTCTTGCCCATCGCCTTCTTGTGCATACCCATTAAGCAAAGCATTCCAAGATACTAAATTTGGTTCTGGCATATGAAGGAATACTTTTTTCGCATCTTCTATCTCATGACATTTAGCATAGAAATCAATAAGCGCAGAACTACAATAAACATCTGAGGTGACAAGTTTTACTACATTAGCATGCAACTGTTTTCCAAACTCTAAATTCAAGCACATAGAACAACCCTTCAGAACTGTGGACAATGTAAACCCATTAGGGATTACACCTTCCCTCTGCATCTCACAAAATAATCTAACAATTTGAATATGATTACGTTCAGGTAGATATCCTGAGATTAGTGTTGTCCATGATACAACATCCTTCTCAGGCATCTGATCGAACACTTTGCGTGCAGAATTCAGATCTCCACATTTAGCATAAAAATTGATCAAGGAAACAAGCACATGTGCATCTAGGTCAATTAAATTTCTAACCAGCTCCCCATGAAGCACTTTTCCTTCTTTTAAGAACATCTTTTCCGCATAACCTCGGAACACTTCTGAATACCAGTGTAGCACTCTCATTCTACTTTCACTAACCTTTTTAATACCTTGAGTTCCTTGGTCCACATGAACCCCCAATGGCACAAGCACACTATTTCCCGAACACATTTTTCGGGGAGAACTCCTAAACCTGCTGGGGGCTTGCAATTTCAGAACTTTCAAATCTTTATATAGCAAACTCTTTCGGGTGGTTTCTGTTTCTGAAGCGTGAAGAGTAGTGTAGGAGCAAGCAGAACATTCAATGGATGAGAAATAATGCTTAGGCTCATAGAGGCATCTTATCAAACGCATTTGGGGTGTGGGTGAAAAGGCCTTGATGGACCGTCTTGAAATCCAGCAAGATTTAAACATCTGTACTGAAAAAAAATCACATTCCATCTGTGCCATTGAAAGCAAGGTCTTCAGAAATGAAAACTCAACACATATTAAAAAAATTGGATACGAAATGGATCTACAAGAAAATTTTCAAATAATAGCATACAAAAGTTCAGGATACTCAACAGTTATGTCGTAGTACAGGATATAATTGTGGACATCCTAGTTAACAAACACGGAGCAAAAAATGTACTCTGAGTACTGAAATCAGAACCCACAATACTATTAACTTTTAAGAGCTAAGCCAGGAAAAAAAAACGAAAAGTTGAAACGCCAAGTGATTTGAATATAGAAAATTGAAAAATCCTAATATGGTTATTATTTGAAATATACTAGTATGATTTTCTCTAAAAAAAAAGTGTCAACCTGTCATTTGTGCAAAAACAGAGAAGTTGAAACATTAAGCAATTTAGAAACAGATCATCATTATCATTCATCATTATCATTACCCCAAATCCCCAATGCCGCAAAGGCTCCAACCTACGGTGGGGTAAGGGGGGTCAGATGTATGCAGTCTTACCCCTGTGCTAAAGAACAAAGAGACTGTTTCCGGATGACCCATAGCAATTTAAAAACACATAAATAGAAAAAAAAACGACCATGAAATGCTCGAACTCTACTAGTTTGGCTTTCTTTTATGTTGAAAAAAATAGTGCCAACTGCCAATTGCCCATGCTCTCAATTAGCAACAACTATCTCCTTTATTCATGCATCCTCTTAACCAAATTCATGTGCTCTATGGCTTCTATCTTAAATGTTACTCCCTCCGTATTTTTTTGTTTGCAACAATAGGTGTTGGCACATTTTTTTAGATTGAAATAGTATGGGTAATGAATAGTGTAGAAAAAGTAGGAGAGATGGTGGAAGAGTATGAAAGAGAAGATAAAAAGTAGAAAAGCAAGGGTAATTGAGTATTTTTAAAGGAAAAACTTAGCAAAAAGGGAAAGTGTAGCAAATTTTTGAATACATCCAAAAAAGGAAACTGTAGCAAACAAAACAATACGGAGGGAGTATTTATGTTGATACTTAGACTCACATAACGAGAAAAGAGAAAAAATAAAAAACTTCCAAATATATAAAAATTCAAAGAACTAACCTGTTCATTGATGAAACTGACGAAGCGAAACTGACTGAATTGGGGTTTGAACCCTGTTGTAATGTTGTGTAGAATTTGAGTAAATATTTTGCTAATAATGCAGTCATGTCATACAGAACATTCTAGGATCAGAGCTATCAACCACAGCTATTGAGTTAATTGCGTTCTTCCAAAAACTATTTATGAAAAATGAATATTAGTATTGACTAAATGCAGTGAATGTTATGGATCAAAGCATTCATGAGATAATTTTAAGTATGACCAACAGAATAGTTTGGTGAATTGGTGGAAACAATTTTGTACTTCATACTCATATTAAACAAAAAAATCCATATATTTGATATAAAAAAAATAGTGTAATAAGAAAAGAACGGGGCTCAATATTTAAATTAATAAATAAATAAAAATTGAAGGAAAAAACTTAGTAAAGAACAATCTTAGCTTATTGATCATGCATGTTATTTAATTGTTATAGAAATTTTGAATTATCAACAAACTAAAATTCTTATTAAAGTTTACTAACAGAAGAACACAAAATGTAACAGAAAATACCTAATAAATACATACTGCTTATTAATATAGAAGGACTACTAACTGCCAAATCAAAAACCAATTTATCCAAAACCTTTCTACCAAAAAGAACTAAATTTTAATTGCAATTTCTCATATTCTTCAAGCAGTTAATGTTGATAGAATGCATTTCATGCAAGTTTAGGCCTCCTCAATACTAAATTCAGTACATTAAAGTTCAAGTTAAGCAAAGCGTTTCAAAAAATACAACTAAATCTTTGCGTATTAGGTGAAGGTCCTGAAGGAGGCCTCTCTTATGTCCAATAAAACTAAATACTAGCACAAAATAATAAATGAAATATTCGTAGTTCATATTATTGAAAGAATAAGACTAAAATTTTAGTGCATCCTCTTGTTACTCCTCTTGTTACTTATCTCTGTTATTTTGCAAGTTGTCTTAAATATATCTCTGTTACTTATCTCAAATTGAAGAGAAACATATCAAGTCAATTAAAGACCAATATTAAATACATAATCTTTTGGGAATAAGGCTTGGATGTTGTTGTTGTTTGAGGGATTATGTACATAAAAGGTGTAGAAAAGTAGCTAGATTATTGACATCACTGAGGCCCACATGGTTTAAATGTTTAATTGGTCGGCCACTCAAGCACACTAATGCATCATGAGTAAATCCTTCACTCACATCAACTTATACGTCTTGATACCATGAGTCTAAGTATGGTACATATTTTAGTCTTGCTTCTTTGTCTTCTACTCTTCTTACTTAGGGCTTTAGTCTTGTTCCATTCAAGAGTGATTATTTCCATTCTACAGAAATCACCCCCCTCCGTGTTTAATCAGTCCATCAAAGTCAAAGGAAAGCCTTTGAAAGTCATTGCTAACTTCTTTTTTCTTAAAACAATGAATACTTAGCTGACGTACTTCGTGGTATGGCTCCTATAACATACTTAAATTCGAAAACCAGTAAGGAAATGATTCCATAGACTTACATAGAAGGGCTTTCTAATATGAAAAATGCAAAATTGTTACATTAGAAGCAAACTTCCACTCTCGAAAAAAGATAGTGGTTACTGGTTAGACAGCTCGCCATGATATCAACAAGCAAATTTTCTAACATGAAGTGCAGTGCTCTATGTCTAGAAAAACAAAAAAAGCACTCAAGCCAATTGGTTGGAGGGAAATGATCTAAAAATTTCTAACAAGGTAATCACATATAATTGTAAGAAATGATGTTTTAATCCACAAACTAAACCAATAACAAACCATATAAAAGTATAGGTTTCTATCAGGGGACAAGTATTTAGGAAAAATGCAAACCTAATAGCAAAAATCACACTGTGTATCCCCCTAACTCAATAGAATAGTCAAAAGTAGAAGAATGGAAGAATAAAAATAAATGCCATTCATGCAAATGAATGAAAGGAATCGGAAGAAGGAAAGAAATTCAAAGGGAAGAATAGTAGCTTACCAGTGTGCGAAATGAGTGGCTACGGCAGCAGCTACTCAAAGAGGGATACTTAACGGCTAACGCTAGTCTAAATCAAGAATAGTTGCTAGGAACAGTATAGACTATAGAGCTGTAGAGGACTGTGGAAGTGTGGAACCGTGGAAGCATAGAGAGGATGAAAAAGGTGATAGGAACATAGACAGTTACACTAATAAGAATACTAGAATAGTATTAAAGAGTGTAATAGAGTATAAATGTAGATTCTGGACCATTTGGTTAATCTGGAATAATGGGCCTATTATTGTAGATAATAATAAGTGGGCTTGTACTATAAATAGAAGGGGAAGGGAAACAAATGAGGTAGGCAAGTATTCTGTTGGGAATGGGCTGGAGACTGGGCATCTCGAATCGTCCAAGGCTACTGTATTCCTTTTGTTCTGTTCATCCTCAATAATAAGAATTTCTGATCCTTTCCTCTTTATTTCCTATTGATTCTATACTGTTTTGAGCTAGCGTTTGCCACTGATCTATCAAAAGGCTACTAGCAGGGTGACAAAAAATGGATTTTTTATGGAAATGGGCCGATAAAGTTTGCTTATTTTCTAACTACCCTTTTATCATTTTGAAAAATTAGGAAATGGTGAAATTAAGTAAAAAAACATACCAACAAAATGGCAGCTGGAGCAGGGCCAGTAGTGAGAAAATGGGGACCTTGTGCAACAAAAAATGCACAAATAAAAACTGAGCCCTCCTTTCTAAGTTCCAACGCAAGCAATTTGTGTTAAAGTAGAAGTTACTAATGAACATAATAATAAAAATAAAAGTATCTTTTGAATAAACGAGCCAAGCTCTACCATATTTCTCTCCATTACGCAAATTTCGGGTGTAAACTATAGCTAAGAATCTTCAAGAGAATTTATCACTGGGCCTTAGACAAAAGTTAAATCTCTTTTAGGACCATTTTGCACCAAAATGCCTATCAACATTGAATTAAGAGCAACCCAATTTCTTGGATTATATAAGTCAAACAAAGTTGAATTATTTGACCTATCATCTAGAATATCTATTCCAACAGAACCGGCCATATGGGGGAGGCACCTAGGCATATGCCTAGGGCACCATTATAACTTGGGGCACCAATTTTTAAAAATTAAACTATTATTGTTATATAATGGGGTACTCGTATTTGGTAAAACAAGAATGGAAATAGAACAAAAGCAAAACTAATACAGAGTAAAAATTAGACGGATACTATCTGTCTGTTTCATGTGACCTATGCTCCAGTAGGTCATTATCAATAATTGAGAATTTAAAATTCAAGAAACTATAAAACTTAACTACTTAAGTAAAGGTTATTAGTAAAATCTTTTGTCTTCTATAAGTACAATTTTTGTAATAGCTAAGCCGTATGTTTCAGGGAGTATCACTGTCAAAAAACTTCGGTATATGCACAGAAATTTGGCTCGTAAACACGCCCAACGTAACTAAGTTTGGCACGGAAACGAAACTCGGTACTGTGACGGATTTGGCTCAGAAAAAGCCCAGCCAAAATGTGGATTTTAACATTTTGTGACAAATTCTGCGCCAATCCCGATAAATTATAAAAGAAGTTGGCCGGCGACGTATACCGTCCCAAAAACCGTCACAATTTACGTCGGAACATTTTCCGTGCCAAAATTGAAAACAAATTTATTTTGTTTTGGCTCGGAATTTTCGTAGCCAAAGTGTACTGAGCCAAATGTTGAGTCAAAAAATAGCCGTTGCTTATCCGAAAAGGAAAATCAAATTTATACATTATGAAATATTCAAAAAGTTGTAATTTAGTGATTATAATTTAGTACTAAGTACTAACATTACTGTTATTTTGTAAATAAATTTTCTTAAACATTACTTTGATAAAAATATTGTAAAAATATATCTTCATTCAGTAGTGCCACATGATAGATAAGTCTTCTAGCTAAGTTATTATGTCCTCCGTCCCATTTTACCCATTTTATATATCTTACTTTCCTTTTTAGGTTGTCCCAAAATAAATGTCACATTTCTCTTTTTGAAAAGAAATGTGGCTCACACCATTTCACTTTATTAAACTCAAATCTCAACCACAACTTTTACCTTTTCAACCACATTATTAATAATATGTCAAACTCAAATGAGACACATAAATGGGACAAATGTAGTAATTAATAGAAAAACGAGTGATTTACTGTGAATTTTAGTTAAGTACTCACGAATTTTACACTTCTGAAGGGAAGAAGAAAATATTTATATAAGTAGGCTTTCTATTTTATGTACTGCAAAGATAATTGTTAACAAAAAATATAGTTTGGTACTTAAAATAAACTAACCTATATATAATTTATTGAGAAATAAAACATTGCTAACTGATATGAAAATGTGATTTTAATTTTTGTCTAGAGCACTAAATCAGCTAAAGACAGCCCTGTATTCCAATGTCCTCATTATCAGCATTCTCAGCCTTGTCAATTGTCATTATCAACTGATTTTGAAGCCATATGAGTATCACCGTAATCTGGTATTTCAACATTATTTTCAACATCTACATCCTGTTGTTCATCCTCTTCAGCTCTCCAGTCTCTTTAATAACGAATTCATTAAGAGCTCCTTTTAAAGAAAAGATTAACTTTAAAGTGTTTTTTTCTTTTTAAGCTTCTCATACCCAGGAGATGGGTATTTCTTTGATGTTTACTACCATCTACCAATTATTGAAATCCTCCCCTAATCCTGTGCATGTTTACAAATTTTATGTTAACACTCAGTTTAGATTTTGGGTGAGACCATAAAAGACTACAATTATAAAGTATAAACCTAAAGTTACCTAATAAGTAATACTAGTAACATATTTTAATACTTGAACAATTTCTTAATTGTTAAATACAATTATTATCAATTAAATTACTTATTAACTTCAATAAATAAATAAGTAGCAGCAACTTAATTAGAAAATAGCAATTAAAGAGAGAAAATTCAGACTTACCGAGGCGCAGGCGACAGTGGCGCCGTGAGCCGCCGCTGAGGTCCGTGAGGCGTGAGTCCGTCGCTCACTGGGTCGGCCTTTGTCGCTTTTCGCTTCTCTTCCCGTCTTGCGTTCCAGCTTGATTTCTCTTCCTTGGACCTGGCCTTAAAACATAATGGGCCTGTGTGAGTGGGCCGGGTGTCCATGCTTTGAACCATTGTGCTAAAGGCTGCGAATTTTATCAATCCAAAACCTGAAAGATAGAAAAATTATGAATCTTGAACCTGCATCGATATAGGACTATAGGTCCCGAATGATTGGAAATATTCAGAACCTGAATCATTGAAACTATCAATGTAGAATCTAAGTTGTCATGATTTTTATTATTATTTTTATTTTAAAAATTTAAATATTTAGTTTTATTAAACTAATAAAGTTTTGTGAAGAAAAGTTTATCAAAAATTAGCAATCAATTTAATAAAAAATTAAATAAATCAAAATTTATAAAATTGTAGGTCCTAGATTGATTATTTTTAAATATTATTTTTAATTCATCTATCTTTTGGGTCCTGAATTGATATTATTCCTCTATCCTCTAGGGCCTCTACAGAAAAGCCGAGTAAGTGAGAGTATTATAAAAGCATGTGAAGTTGTGATATTTAGGTAAATTTCAAAAATTGCCATTTGAGACAAATTTGATATTTAATCTATTCCAGAGACAAAAAATCAGTATAAAATACTACCTCCGTTCCCTAAGTTTGGGACAAGAGAAGGTGGCACGGTTGTTAATAAAAGTGGGTTTATGTGGTTGATATTGAATTGATAAAGTAGGAATGATTTAGAGTCACACAAATTTTACCAAATAAGGTATAGGACAATCTTAGTGGGACGGACTGAAATGGTAAAATAGACAATCATAGCGGGACAGAGGGAGTAGATTATAGAAATTATAGAATCAATGAAAGTAAGTACTTTTTCTATCATATTTATCGCCTTTTAGCGATAACATGTGTTAACTTTGTCAATCACTATTTGGTCGCATCATTATTTGGATTTTGGGTCAACTACTCGACCAAAATTGTTTTTGTTACAGAGTTTGATAAGTAAAGTTGATGTGGTGTTACAAACTTAGAAGATTTCATTGAGTGAGTTTTGGAAGATATCACATTGATGACAATTATAGACCTATTTGAAATAATAATAGAAATTCATTTTGACCTCCATTTCGGATTGAAATAATAATAGAAATTCATTTTGACCTCCATTTCGGAATCATAATTAGATGGAATTGTTCTAAGGCTTGGACTCAGAAGCTACATAAAGTAAAGTGTTTCTCAATATGTACGTTCATTATGACTATTTTTTTTTTATACTCCAGGGGGGTCTGGGGGAGGGGGGCTGGGGGGAGCCTGGAGTAATCAGGGCTGAAACTCACTCCATTGAGTTTCACACCCTTGTGTGCCTAACGGGATTCGAACACGAGACCTCTCGCTAGGTACGTTCATTATGACTAAATTTTATGAATTTTTAAAGTTTAAAGATACATTTATATATTCATAGAGAAAATTTTAACAATTATAAGATGCATCTTTCGCAACGCACGAGTGAACATTCTAGTTTCCATTACAATTAGGGGTGGATCAGGTCCAACACTGTTTGAAACCGAACTAGGTCCAGTTTTACGATCCCAAATCAAGACTAAGTACCCGAACGAATAACCAAATGGCCCGGTCTCGGGTTTGAATTTTGGGGACCAGACCAAGCAGTCCCGACCCAACCATTTTTTTTGCCTTGAAAATGAAAAAGAAAATATAACCAAACCGGATCCAGCCCAAGACCGGAATTGAGACTGAACCTCCCAAATACCCAGAACGGGCTGAACCCGAATTTAACTGGGTCAGACCTTTGGACCCAAGCTTCCCTAACACTGCCAAGACCGGGACCAAGACCGTGTCCACCCCTACTTACAACATAGTCATTTTATTTAAAAGGCAGGATAAATGAAGGTCCATGTATTTCAATAGGTTAGAATTGAAGGCATTTTCTATTTCTATTTGTAGAGAGCTTTCTACAAATAGAAATGATAATAATGTGATCTTTCTATATAGATTAATAGAAATAGTATGTTCTCCCTACATGGCTACATAGGACTAAATTAAGTCTCAGAGTATCCACATTCATGCTACTAAAATAAACAGATGTTTTTGACACGTAGATTTTTTCAAAATAATCTCACACCTAAATTACATCATTCATAATCTCAAAATAATCAAATTAATGATCCTGCATTCACTAATTAATGATAGGATTGATAGCTTCACAATAATCTTGAGATAATATAGATTCATATTTCAAAATCCTGGATTATTTTATCAAATTATCTCACCAAATAATTTCCAACATCCAATCATGATCCTTAAAATAATCCTCTAATAATCCTATGGATAGAGATGCCCTCACAACAGATGTGAAACCATTAATGTCATAACCAATACGGAGTAATATTTTCTAAACACGCCAATTCATGTTTTGAAAACCACATTGTTTTGACTCTCATTTACGGAAATTTCTGTTTAATATACAAACCAATTTAGAAACAATAGGTTTAGAAAAATTAACGAGAGGACAAGTAATAAAAAAAGGTATGAGAGTTATAATACAGATGATCGCTTTGCATACACGTGGAACAACAAGGCTAATAACGCACATGAGGAATAAAACCAATACCCTGAAAAGGAAAAAAAGAAGTTGCAAAACTGCTGCACAGAAGAAGGGTTGTTGATTGCGTGTTTGTGTAGTGATGATCCCTCCATACTTAAGGCTCATGATCGTACATTCCAAGGAACGAAGCGGCAGAAACCAAAACTGAAGCTCCAGGAAGTTGTCTTTGAGATTATAAGCATTCTTAGTGCTTCAATCAGAGCTAGAGTCATAAAAGTCACTAGGACATGGTGTCATGATTTCAGATTCAAGTAGCTGAAGTACCCTATGCATAGTGGGTCGATCCTCTGGGTTTGAAGACACACATTGTATTGCAATTGAAAGCAGGGCGTCAAGGCTTTCTGCCTGCATGCCTTCACAGGATGGATCCACTATGTCCTGTGGTCTGTTCTCAGCGACCAGAAAATTTAACTGCAATATGCAAAAGTGACCTATTAAGCAAGGTGGTAAGTTGTATTTACGACCAAGAGTGTTCACTACATCTTATAACTGTGTTATGTGTAAGTCGGAATCTTCAGATATAAACATAAAAAACTGAAAAAAGTGCAGAGGGCATACCCAACCAACAATGTTAAGGCCCTTCTCAATGAATGATGCATCAGTTGGACGACTTCCACTTAATATCTCAAGTACCAGAACCCCAAAACTATACACATCTGTCTTTTCTGTGGCTCTACCACTTTGCATATATTCTGTCAAATAAAAAGAGACATGTAATGGTAGTCGAGAAAAAACCATGTTACTGCCTTCCAGATGAACAGAACCAAAAGATATATGCAGTGCATTCCAGATCCATATATTTGAAACCCAGGAAAGAAATTATATAATTCAAATGGAAAGTTAAGAGAAAGTAGATGGAAAGGTCGTTGCTTTCAAATATTTGGTGTGCTTTTACCTGAAACCAAAATCAATCAGATTCTATTTTTCCCCGTAGGGATATAATATTCTCTTCTTCTAAGAATAAAATGAAAATTCCAGTCTGACTACTACATTCTTCAGTCAGGGTGAATGTGAAATGGGGAAAATGGTTTCTTACCTTTAAAATTCTATCTATTCTAAGGGTCTGTTTGGATGCAGGGTTTGGAGGGAAAGAGTTTAGAGGGCTTAGTCTTTATCTTCATAAATAAATATGATGCTTCTAAATCTAAAAAACAAATAAAGAGTGATGCAAATGTTATCTCATCACCTATTATGTTATTCCTAACTGTTATTAAAATTTTCAAGTATGTGTGTTCTGAGATATAGACCCCCCCCCCCCGCAAAAAAAGAACACCTTCCTTCCAAAACCATCCACCCGAACTGGTCATAAAAGAAGTGCAATGACTGATACGAATATGAACGGTACCACCCTATATGCCAAGAATAATGTGCTTTCATATTTCCAACCTGGTGCTAGATACCCAAATGTGCCTGCTACAATTGTTGTTTTGTGAGACTCCTCATCTCCAAGTAATTTGGCCAATCCAAAGTCGGACACACAGGCAGCAAGGTTAACATCAAGTAAGATGTTGCTAGACTTGATGTCGCGGTGTATAATCCGAGGTGAACAATCATGATGCAAATATGCCAGCCCTTTTGCAGCTCCCGTTATTATCGTTACTCGAGCATCCCAGTCCAGTTGTTCAGATCTCTCTGCCAAGGAAACCAAACAATTCCTTTTTTACAACGTTTCACCCAAGAAATGGGAAATGGGTTTTTTCTAGCAAAAGTTGTACTTTGTAGAGGACATAACTAACTTGTAATGAGCCAATCCAGAAAAGAAAATTAGTGTGTTCTATCACATATTGAAAAATAAATCAGAAGTAAATAATGACAGATACTGGCAAAGATAACAGCATATCGTCATAAATCACTTTATTGTTAAGACTAAGAGCTATTTGGTATGAGTTATTTGGTTGACAATGCTAAACGAGACGAACTTTCTGAAAGGAATGTTTTTTGGTCAAATCCATTTTAGCGACTAATACGAAACACACTTACTCTAATAATCTAATTATCTGCATTATTTATCTAATAAGCAAAGTAATCCACTATTGGCTACCAAACGGGCTCTAAGGTATCAGGGATGTAACTGATGACTTTCTAAGAACATAAAATATATCTACACCATCATTATGTGACACACCAATCTGTTCTTACCTGATTTTACAGTAAAATAAAGTGTCAATTGTACAATTAAAATGTAGTAAAGGAGAGTGTGTCTTACCATGGAGAGCTTCATCTAGGCTGCCTCCAGGTAAGAAATCATATATTAACAACTTTGATGTTGGAGAATTGCAATACCCTCGCAGATTTACCAGATGTCTGTGTTTAATGCTTCCGAGAATTTCGAGTTCCCTTTCAAAAAATCTATCAAAGCCCTCATTCATTTTGATGATCCTTTTCAAGGCAAAGATGTTTCCATCATCCATTGCAAGCTTGTATACTGTTCCAAATCCACCAGAGCCAATTATGTGTTCTTCATTAAGTGTCTCCAACTTTCTGATAATATCGCTTGAAGAGTAAGGCAAATCCCCATGGAACATGACGACCGAAGCATCTGAAGGATAAAATTTTTGAGGATTTTAACGAAGGAAAATGAAACAAACTGCAGAGCAAATCCCATAATAAAATGAACTAAACATTCATTGATTAAGTGAAGATAATGCATGGATAGACACCTGCACCAACATCCATTGAGAGGCCCCTGTGATCATTTTTACCCAGCCTCTTGTAGAGATAGCAACCCCAGAAGCACATTAGTGCAACCAAAAGCAAAGCACCCACTGTGGCCACAGCACTTATAAGCATTCTCGCAGAATTTTTTTTCTTACTTTGATCTTGGCCTGAAAATCAACACATTTTGTGACTATGGTAAGCTGTTACTAAAGTTTACTAGGAAAGAGAAAATAGATCAAGAGCGATTGAGAGAAAGAACATGCATCTAAAAAGCTGACAAGCTGCTAGACTAAAATATCTTAGAGTTGAGATATTTTCAAATAGTAGTGTAACAAAATACACCACAGCAAATAAAGCTCAAGCCTATATCACAATTGAAATACTATTACTTTGATCCCAGTTTAATATTTTCAAACTGGCTTGGTTGGAAATAGGGAGAAGATTTAGTTAGGCTGTTAGATACTTCCTCCGTTCTTTAAATTTTAAAACTTGCAACATTTGGATTTTTGCACTATTCACACATCTTACTTTGACTACAATTTTCTAATAATATATATAATCAAAATATTATGTATAAAATACTATTAAATTTCTATTAATGTAAATTTTCAAAATATTAACTTTTATTAATGTTTACTAATACGTGATTAAATATAAATACGGTCAAAGTTGTGCATTGGCAAACGTGAAAGTCAAATTGTTGCAACTTTTAAAGAACGGAGGATAGGAGGATACTTTGATTTAGTATGAGCAGTTGCATAGGCAGGAGGATACACTGGGTTGGGTCGGTGCAAAGAATTTTTCAAAATAGATTTTTTTATATAATTTTTTTAGTGTAAATGGAAGCATTTTTAAAATTTGGGGTGGGTCGGGACCTAGCTACGCCCTTGAGTATGAGATATTATCAAGCTACGTTTAAAACTTTAAAAAGAAGATGATTTTAAGACTGCAACATTTACAATGCAGGGAAACATGTAATCCTTGTGACATTAAAACTCAAAAAATGGACACTGGACATAGGATAGTGACATCTTGAAAGAGTTTTGGTTTAGATAAACTTTTCTAAGGCAATAAAAACAAGAGAATATCAGAATAATTTAGATAAACTTGTAAAGTTATAAACCATCTATAAATCAAATATACATGCAAGGTCAAAAAATTAGCATGACATAACAGTTAGCAGATACAGAGATCAAAAGTGTTTCAGCCAATGGCATTCATGCTATTTCCTAAGATATAGATTAGTTTCCTTGCTTAAAACAGCATTTAGGTACACCTCCAATTGGGAACAGGCAAACAGCAGCTGGAGATAAAAAGAAAAATAATAATCCTCCATAGTATAAAATGTCATAATCAACCAGATAACCAGAAGATAACCTACAGTCCTACAGCCAACATTTTCTGCTGATGACAAGCAGCTTAACTATCTTCATCCCTTACAGATGTAATATGGAGCCAATAACATGTGAGTTATTGAGATTTACCAGAAATAGGAGCCTGGGAAAATGACACAGGACCTTCAGAACCATTATTGCAGGGTGAATTAATTTGCTGACCACACAATTTACGATTTCCATGAAAGCTGCCATTAAACATTAACAGATCAGCAGATAAAGATAGATCTTCTGTCACCAAATTCCTATTTAGCGCATAGTAGAGCATGCAATGTCTCATGTCTTATAAGTTGAAAATACCAAAACTTAAGCTTCTTAAAGATGCACTATATGTGGCAAAAATGGCTACCATTCATTTTCTACCTAGTCCAATTACCTAGGTTTTCCTTATTTTGATTGGATAAAAATCGCATCCAGGTCAACAACAATTATATATGCATGCAATGCATGCATACATCAATCAAGATTATTAAAATGGATTGGAATGAGATAAAAAGATCTGGAGATACCAAAAATGAAGATAAAAAGTGAATTGAGAACTG
Organism: Cuscuta epithymum; assembly: GCA_945859915.1. Taxonomy (NCBI): domain Eukaryota; kingdom Viridiplantae; phylum Streptophyta; class Magnoliopsida; order Solanales; family Convolvulaceae; genus Cuscuta; species Cuscuta epithymum. The sequence continues at coordinate 4,917,515 of CAMAPF010001001.1, read as the reverse complement.
CTTCAGCAAATACTTTATTCAGCAACATCCTTCTTTCTTCTAATAGAGTAGTTACTTAGTGCATCAACTCTCTTCTTCCTAACGCTAGAACTCTCTTTGTACTACTCTCTATTGTTGCTAGCCAATCTACTTCAGTTTTTGTAAAATTATTGTGTAAGAATTTAAAATGGTATCATTGTAACCAGAAATCGATCAGTTTTTCCTTTTCTCTTTTTCACAAGTGGATCCTGTGAATCTAAACAATACAAATCATGGTCCATGGAACATCCCTGTGAATCCAACTGAAGATCAGAACTCGCCTTTCTACCCTCATCCGAGAGATCACACAGGTGTGAGAATCATCTATAAGACTTACAGGAGAGCTTAACAATACCAACACCATAAATGCCAAAATTTTATCCAACTCTGTTTAGCATATGTTGGGAGGTCATAACCATTAAGAGAAATAAATAATAAAAAAAAAGATTCTAAAATGGAATTGCATAATTGAGAATTTGAGATACACTAATATATTTACATTTTTTACTAGTGCTATAAACCAAGAGACGCGCTATAGTTTAGGACCAAGTCTAGGCCCAAGAGAGCTCTCACAAATATATCAATCCACCACATAAGAAAACAGCTACTGCAGTAAAATTTATAACTTACGAGTCACTTGGAAAGTTGGCAAGACGTCCATCGGAAGGTATTTGCCCAATTAGAAAATTATTTGACACATTGCTGTCCAAAAAAATTATCATTACTTACAAGAGATTCCTAAATGGCATTTATTGGCTAATTGAACAACTCAGACTACACAATCAGAACTTCCCATGCTTTTCTGTTAATTGGTAAATGTTAAGTCACACTCACAGTGATATGAGCTTGTCTAACTTCCCGAATGATTGCGGCATGCTTCCACTCAGCGAGTTACTAGAGAGATCCCTACACAATAAATATTATAATTACTTACGAGAGATCCCTATATGGCACCTATTGGATAACTGGAGGGCTACACAGTCAGAATTTCTCATGATTTTCTGTTAAATGGTACATGTTGAGTCATGCACTCACAGTTTTTTCACATTTCAGTGGGTTAGTCCACAGATATATTATCACAAACATACATTAAAGGGAACCTGGTGCACATTGGTGTCCCTGCAAAGTGAGGGCTTGGGGAAGGGTCCCACCACAAGGGTGTAGAAAGAGCTAGCCTTCCCTTGTCATTTTGACAAGAGGCCGCTCCCAAGGCTTGAACCCGTGACCTATCGGTCACACAGCAACACCGTAACCGGTGCCCCAAGGCTCCCCTTCTTACACAAACATACATTAGATATAGAAATAGTCAATGCCCGTTTTTTGGAATGCCAAATCAAGAGCATAATCAAAAGTAATAATATGAGGACCAACACACATGTAAAACCTTTGGGAAAGGAGAGAAGGAAATTACAGGTAATAAGTGACGATGTGTGTCAAAAACTAAAAAAAATTGACAAATAGAAATATTTATCAAACCCTCAACAACGTCAACAATGAAGAACTTGATACTGATCTAAAATTTTAAAAGTAAATGAAAAAAACATTAACCATCTCTTGAAACCAGGTAACTTGGGCAGATAGGAAGGCCACAATTTGTGAAAAGCTCCTAAACATGGATGCTAAACCAGCATACATAAACATAAACTGATTATATTGCCAAGGAACTGACGCAGGGAAAAGTGCCTTACATATTTTCAAGATCATGAAGGTTTCCTAGTTGATCAGGAATCCGTCCACTCAAATAATTACCCTGAAAAAACCTGTCCTAAAGAGAGATTAAGAATGTAGAGTGTCGTAAACTGAGCAAGTACATTAAGCAGAAGCATAGTTACATAAACTGATCATTCTTGTTGGACATAATAGGGATTACTGACTCTAATCTGTGACCAAAAAGAGAGTTTTGTCTGATTTAAATCATTGAAATACATAGGATACTTACAAGGACTTGAGCTTCGTGCAGTTTCCTAGCTGAGGAGGTATTTCCCCGTAAAAGTTGTTATGATGAAGTGATCTGCTAATACAATGTTTTGTATCCCTGTTACTAAATTATCGCCAGCTTCACACATAAAAAAGAACAGAGGTAGGGATTCATACATGAATTGCAGCTGTTCTAGTTTTCCAATATCTGGTGATATAGGGCCACTCAACTTGTGATTAGAGAGACTCCTATTAGTAGATAACAGACTACATTAGCAGTTTGAAATTGAAAATTCTTTGTCCAATAAAAATAAATTAAAATGCTGTTAAATTTAAAAAATTGCTGGTCTGTACTCTTAAATTGAGAATATGGTCTTCCAAGGAGCCCATAGACAATTTTAATGATGAAACTTCACATTATTTTTGCTTCTTTTATAGAGGTTCTAGGCTTAAGATTTAATAATCTACTTTAATCTTTTATACATATAATCTAATAATTAGGTAGTGATTTGAACTACGTCTATTATAGGAGATTTCCCTGAGTAGAAATAAAGCACAGGTGTTTTCCCTAAATAGGAGTACTGTGTATTTTTCCCTAATCCATATATAGGAGTAAAGTACTGAAACCATATATGGCCATACTTACATAATACTGCCATATTACGGCATCGTTTCAGGACGAAAATATTTCCTCCTATTTAGGGACAAAACATATTACTCTTGTTTTGGTAAATCACCCATGTTCTACTCACATATAAGGCATCTTCTTTATTTCATACGTAGTATATCATGGTCTCATCATACTAATTTTTTAGGATATGGCACATAGGCACCTTAGACACGGAAATTTCTTCAACATTTACTTGAACCAAACTCACATGGACAGGAGCACACATTATACTTCTTATTTCTTAAACATAGATGACAATAGAAGTCCAAAACTAAATTACATGATGTGAAATGATTAAAATATCTTTAGAATACAAAAAAAACTCACAAGGACGTAACTCGCTTTGATTTTGGGTCACATTGCACTCCCTTCCACCCACATGGATCAGATTCTTCAGGTCTCCACTGGAGAAGAACATCATCTGAACTAATTATTGCCATTCTAAAGTTAACAAGTGCTTGACCTGCAACACATGTGGTTTCTGCATTAAGTTGCCAGGAAGTAATGGTATAGTGTTTATAATAAGCAGTATCTTAATCCAAAGAAACTGAAAAGAGACAGCTGATAGTTTCCCTTACAGGTGACCAGTATATTCATATGAACCCTATTCCAAACATAGTAATGATAGTATTAGTATGGAAAATAATAACAAACCGAGAAGTAGGAGATATTTAATGGGGAAATCCATGTACGAACTCTTAAGACTTTGTACATGACTACATGTATAAATTACTCAAGAGTCAAGACTTTTTTTTCTATAATACTCTCTCCATAAAAAATAAACCTCTCACTTTCATATTCCAATTATTCCAAAAAAAACTTCACATTTTCAAAAGAAGGAAAAGTTTTTCATTATTAACTTTTTCCCAGACCCCACCGTTGTTTTTAACATTATAGGCACCAATAGCTTTGAGCCAAAAGAAAATGAGAAGTTTATTTTGAGATAGAGAAAGTGCACATGTAATTGAACTTGAACTTATTTTTATTCATACTCATTGTCTCAGCCTCCACATTCCAAATGTTATGCCTTACACTCCTTCCCCGTTATTTTCCATTTTGGTTTGCCCAAAACTGTGTCAACTTCTCTTTTTTGAGCTCCACAAACCTTTTACCATTTCCAATTTACCCTTCTATGATTTAACATGTTTGCCTAGAGTTACACATCGGGACAGAGGGGGTAGTTATGGACTTATGGAGGTTAACCTTTAGGATACATGAAACCAATAGGGAAGAGAATCAGTGTGTGTGTGTAAGAAAAAGGCAGCTTACCATCAAGACTAAGAGGATTAACTTCTACCAAAATGCAGAGTAGAAGTAGCAGGTTGTATAAAATCAATGGCTGGCCAAAATTTAGATAAATCCCGCCCATTTTGGCACTTGACAAGCATAGATTTATTGCAAATCATTTGAGGCAGCAAGCTGATAGATTGTTCCAGCAGACATACAGTTAAGAGCTTGATGACATCGCAGAGAAATCACTTTACAAAGATGTGATAGCTGCATGAGAGGCCAAAAGTATATGATGATAAAGATAATAAGTAGCATCATGGCAACTGTATGCATTGAGCATCACAGAGAATGATAATAAAATGGTGAGGATCGAGTAACTTTCTCAATGAATAGGCTAACTAGGTGCTTCTATTGAGTCTGCACAATGGCAAAACCTATTTTAAGTTATATAAAAAATCTATGGACACCACTATGCATTCTTAAATCTTAAGTCTTAACTGTTTCTATGTGACCAACTATCAACAGATTAAATATTTCATAAAATTGCAACGCTATTAAGTTGGTCAAAAGTCAAAATTTAATAAAGGTGACTAATCAACTCATATTTAACAATATCATGGGAGTAGAGTACAGCCAAGAATTATGCGATTACAGCATTACTGCTGCAAAGCCCGTACTGACTTTTTCAATAATAGTACTAGCTTTTAAACTACTAGCAGGCACTTTCTATGTGACTAGGCTAACAATAGATCAATTTCCTCATCATTCAACTTAAGCAATTTATCCTCTTCGCAAACAACTCAAATATCACAAAATGTATGCACGCACACATCATTACTCAATTCTGTCAGTAAAATAACTCTCTGATTAATCAACTAAAACTTCAAAAAAAAGATGTATCTGCCTGACCAAATTAAAAGACTAACACTGTCTCAATGCATAAACTCATCCTGCTGTGCAAATTCAACTGTAGGTATCTTAGTCAACCATCACAATCCCCAAATCGAACTCTAAAGAACCACCTTTTTCGTCTAGGATGATTATACAGAAAAAGGATTTCATCTAGCAGACGCAGCAAAGAAATCCCGGAAACGATTGACATAAAACGCGTACAACAAATCAACAGAGAATTTCAGATAAATAATTCGAGGATCAAACACAGATACACTGGACAGCACTCAGAGCATCGCACCGTGCGTTGAACTGATTTGTTCGATCAATAAACCTCATAACGTATACTGCAGGCGATTGGTTTATTTTATTCAAAAAAAATAAACAGACAAGCAAAAGAAAACCCAGAAATTGATTCTTTACTACCTAAAGTGTTGTTATAATCGATCGGCGAAGCAGTGTGGGAGCTCATTTCAGTTCATGAAAATCAAAGCTGGAACCTTTAGCTGTAAGGATGGGGTGAGAGATGCTGTGATGGAGAATAGGAGAGAGTAACAGTAACCACTACCCAACAACAGAGCACATAGTCACATACTCTCTCTCTCTCTTGTGACTTTAGAAGGTGACAATCCCTCAATTTTCTATCAATAAGTTCAACCCGCATGGCTAGCTCAGCTGGTCGAGTGGCGGGAAAATTGGAACTATGACCAAGGTTCGAATCCCCGCAGCGACCGGATGGAGGTCACAGAACCTGAAATAAGACGTGGGGGGCGCACGGGGTTGGCTTACTGCCACTCTGCTGACTGAGTCACCGTGACTTACATCCTCCCATGTGCTCTGTCGGGTCGGGACGTGGGGGGCGCTTGGGGTTGGCTATTCAACCTTTTTTGGAACTCTATCAATAAGTTCATCCAAAAGGTTAATCCCCGCTGTAAGTTCATTCAGCTTTGACCCTTATAACAGTTTTACCAATTGAGAGTACTTTGTAGTTTGTACAACCTCCCATACGTGGAGTTCTAGCTAGGGGTGTGCATCCGTTTAAAATGGGGCAGGATGAGTTCGAATCATATCCAAATCAGTAGGGCTGAGCACGGGTCGGGTTCGGGCGGGTCAGGTCTGCGTACCCTAAATCCGTTCGGGTTTTTTAAGTTAAATACTAGGCCCGACCCTTTTGATATTTGAAATCGGGTTTTTCGGATATTTGTAAGTCAGATATTATCGGATATCGGATCAGGTTTTGGATATTTCGGTTATATTAAAAAAATTATAATTGGATAATTAAAGTGTTTGAATGCCCCTTTGATAAAAATTCTACAAACTAGTGCACTAAACATTCAAATTACGCAAATAATTTAATACAAATTGCATAAATAATTACACAAATAATTGAACACAAGTATTAATTCAACATATTCAAAGTACACACTACATAATTTAATATATTTCGAATATTTCGGTTATATTAAAACATTTTATAATTTGATAATTAAAGTGTTGGAATGTCACTTTGACAAAAATTGTACACACTAGTGCACTACACATTCAAATTACAAAAATAATTTAACACAAATTGCACAAATAATTACACAAATAATTGAACACAAGTATTAATTTAACATATTCAAAATACACACTGATATATTTCGGATATTCGGGCGGGTCGGGTTGGGATTTTACAAACCCTACCCGCTACCCGATCTAGGCCCAATACTAATCGGATTTTTGGTTTCGGGTTTTTCGGGTCGGATATCCATTACTGTTCGGATATTATCCGAAAAAAACTTCGGGTTTTGCGGGTCGGTTCGGGTTTTGCTCAGCCCTACAAATCAGAAACCGAAAATCGTATCAGATATATTCAGTTTTTAATTTGAATCGAGCCGATTTGACCGGTTCAAAACGGTTTCTAAATTATTAATTTGAAAAAAAAACTATTTTTGTAATATGGAGTATTTGACATTAATAATGTTAATATTTTCACTAATTTTATTTACTTATTTATTTTTTTTAGTTTTAAAGAGCAAAGATGAGGGTGATTTGAGTGTAGAATAATAAATGTTGCCGAGTATTTATTTCTATTATCAAGACAAAACGAAAAAGAGGATGAGTATAACACTAAAATAATAAGGAGTATATATTAGAAATAATGGTACCAATATTACTCGCTAAGTTTCTAATTCCAAAAATATGACCACTTTATGTTTTTCCAAAAAGTTACCCAACTCCTCTTCTGTCTTCTGTCGAAACATTTAACCTTCTGTTTTCTTTGTTGTTGCGCTCGAAGACTTGGACGAAGACATCAATGCAATTCATGGAAGGAACAATACATCAACGAAAAGCCCATCTCCTCTGTGGACAGAGCAGCCTGGACCGCCTCTTCCTCCGATGTTTGGCCATTGATGTCTTGGTTGTCACCATCGCTCTCCACGGATAGAGCCTAATGGATCGTCGCCGCCGCCCTTCCAATGGTCTTCGTCGTCCTCGCCATGACGACTAGAGCAGAAGGATCGTCGATGCCATGGCTGTAATCTATATTTAGATTTTTATTTAGATTTTTATTGTTACTATTTTTATTGTTATTTAGCTATTTTACATTAAAGTATTACTCCCTCCGTCCCATTTATATTGTCCCGGAAGAGGGTGACACGGTTATTAAGAAAAGTGGGTTTGTGTGGTTGATATTAATTGATAAAGTAAGAATAAAGTAAGAATGATTTAGAGCCACACAAACTTTGCCAAATATGGTATGGGACAATATAAGTGGGATTTCCCGAAAAGGTAAAACGGGACAAAATAAATGGGCGGAGGGAGTAATTAATATATTTTAAAATATAATAAAACTGGTTTAATCTGGTTCAAACCGGAATAGTCTTGTTTATAACCGGAAACCGGGATTGCAATTTTTCATAACCGAAAGCCGAACCGGATAGCATACCGGTTCAGTCCGGATCCGATTTTTCTAGTTCAGGTTTTTCCGGTCTGATTTTCCGATTTGAACCGGTTTGTGCACACCCCATAGTTATAGTAGCACAAACTGCAAAACACAGTCAGGGAATCTGTGGAGATTAATTTTTTCTTTGAAACATGACAAAATTAGTTAGACAAAAATTAAATAAAGTAGGATCATATTAATACACGTTTATTTTAAATATTAAATTTGTAATGATATACTCCGTATAACATAAAACTCACTTCAAATTCATACACATATAACATTCATTATAAAATAACATTCTTGTTGTAAATATAATTTATGGTTCTAATTAATTTCTAAATATATGGACCTTATTGTATTCGTTTTAATTATATTTTTGAATCAATGTACATTTTTTAAAATATTACACTCATTCGATCCTTATCGTGTACTCATTTGATTTTTTTTTGTTATGTTCGTTTTATAATGTCATGTTAATACACATTTAGATATACTATATGCCCCATTTTTACAATTCAAACATAATATATTCATTATAATTTAGCTTAATATAACTACTTTCTTTTACTCAATCTTACTAATAAAATGGATTAGGGAAAATTCTTGAAATATGAGACTTTCTAAATATGATAGTCGTATTTTTGTTCCTTAAATATGAGTAATTACTGTCAAACTTGGAAAATATCATTATGTTTAAAGTTTGGTAATGTCAAAACATGACAGTAGTTACTCATATTTAGTAAATACAAACATGATATTCCTATTTTGAAATATACAAACGATTTTACTCATATGTAATACAATTTCCCGATTAATAATTGTTTGCTCTAGACTTATCAACTTTATTGTGTTTTGTTTTTATAAAAAAGACAACAATGCAAATATGTTCTAAACATACTGCTTGTTTTAGTATAACATATAACTCATTTCTATAACTCATTTATAAATCAATTTATATAATTAGTTTTGTTTACTAAATTACCTAGCAGTAACTTAGCAATAACATATCAACTTAAATGTTACCCCAATACTTCTTTTAGATAATAGTTACTCATAACTATTGTGAGCACGTTTAATACATATAATATACTCCTTTTTTACAGTGATATCAATGCACATTTATTCTATGCGCTATACTCATTTAGCTTTATATATAACTCATTTCTATATTCACACAAGTAATATAGTTATAAGTTATAACCAACTAATTTAATATAATTAGTTTAATTTACTCAATCTTCAATATATAGTTTTCAAGATGGAAAATGTAAAGACTTTATTAGGAAAATTAACTTATAAGTCTTTATTCTACACTTAGTGCACGGTCGGTAGGCATAAGTCCCTACCTTATAACTTTTGTACTATTTAAAATATCTCTAAAATATTATAGTTGAACGTTTGACATGACAATTTTTAAGAGTTTATTTGAAAAAATAAAAGTTCTTTTTGAGATGCTACAATGAGTAGCATCTAAGAAGAGTCTGTAACTTTTAGCACTAATGAGTCTCAATAGTTTGTAAACCAAATTGAACTAAATCAAACAGTCAACTTTTTATCAAACAATTTTTTTAAGATCTTTCCAATGCAAACATCAAAAGCTAACAATTACTAAAAACTCATAAAGTACCTTTTCAGCTAGTTGTGCCAAACATGCCCTTAGTGATAGTCCGAGATGGATGTAAAAGTCTAGGGGAATAGACTTTTACAGTCATTCGATCTTATGAAAGATTTCTCATCTCTCTAGGAGTAAGTTCTTATATCTTTGGAAATCTCGAATCGTTTGTCGAAGCTAAGTCTTGATCTCTTCAAATTTGACAATGATAAACAAGATTAATGTGCTATCGCGATCAATTGAATTTATTATTTGCATATGTTTTATTGAGAAATTTTGGCAAGTATAAACATCAACCACTACAAAAAAGCACGCGTGTAGTCACGGACCATAGTCACGGATTTGGTCCGTGACTAATTTAGTCACGGACTAGTCACGGACTAGTCACGGAAATTTTAAAAAAAAAAATAGTCACGGCTTAGACCGTGACTATGGCCGTGACTACATTTAGTCACGGTCGTGGCCCGTGACTTAAATCCTCCGATAGGAACTTTTCCGTTTCCGGCGAAGTTTATTTTATCCCGATGACTTAGTCACGGCCACATCCGTGACTACAACCGTGACTATGATTAAAATTTAATTTTTCGCCTCCCATAACTTAAATCGCAACGGTATTATGTACGGATAACTTTAGTCACAGCCATGTCCGTGACTAGTTCCGTGACTACTTTGATTAACACGTCATTTACACGTCATTAACACGTGTTGGACGCGTATTGGACACGGTTTTGCTTAGTGACGTACAAATCCGTGACTAAGTCCGTGACTAATTTTTTTATATATGCAGGAGCAGCTCATTCAACAGAACCACACCAATTCATTCCCAGTATATACAGTATCCGTTTGAAAGATCGAAGGATGTAGTCTATCTTCTATCATTTTCCCTGTTTATGCAGATAAGGTATGTTATTTGAATTATAATTTTTATTTAGAATTAGTTGGTTCAATTTAAATTATTAAAACTATTAAATTAGTGAGGTTGTTAATTAATTAACAACATGTTTTAACTATAAGCGTAGCAATGTCATAAATTAGTTCAAATAACGTACGTTAGTAATGTGTTAATTAAGTGAATTGTGTATTGCTTATTAATTCAAATGACTTTATATACATGTTCAAATTATTGGGTTGAATTTGGTCATATTATTTAATTTAGTGAATTGTTAATTGTGTATTACTAATAAGATTAAATGTCATTAACGTAATAATTTAGTGTAGGTTTAAACGTAGGTTTACAAAAATAATTTAATTAAAATTCGTTTGCTAAACGTAGGTTTGAACGTAGCTATTGATGTGTTAATTAAGTTAAATTAGTTAGCTAAACGTAGGTTTAAACGTAGTGATGCATTAAAAGGGGACGGAATGAACTAGTTAAATTTAGTTAAATTTAACTAAATGAATTAGTTAGATTTAATTAAACGTATGTTTAATTTAGTGAAATTATGTGCATTATTGTGCATTAGGGGACGTATATTTTGTGCATTATTGTTGTGAATTCTGTGCATTTCATTTAATTTAGTGAAAATTAGTTGATTATATTTAGTGAAATAAATTACTTAAAATTGTGTGCATTGCATTTCATATAATTTTTTATTATAATATTCAGGCATAATGTATAAACAAAATAGAAGTTGGATGTATGATAAAGATGCGGTATTGTACGGAATGCAATCAAATTTTCTCGAGGGAGTCGGGGAATTTATTGAATTTGCACTTGAACATCCGGCTTATATGAGTGGTGATAAAATAAGATGTCCATGTTCAAAGTGTAAAAATCTCAAATTTAAAGACCCACACGAAGTTGGGTATGATTTGTACGCGGTCGGTTTTGTTCCCAATTATTATAATTGGACTTCTCACGGCGAATCTTTGGATCCATCTGTTATACCACAAACGGTAGGTTCGTCTCGTTACGTCCCTCCAGAGATGAGTGCGTGGGGAGACCGTGCTGAAATGAGGTGGGACCAACAAATGGTATATGACGCATACGGTGTACCGTCTCAGTTCAACCCCCCATAATAGTCACGGCCGCCGACCGTGACTAATCCGTGACTACGTTTAGTCACGGTTATGTGGCGGTGACTTCATTTAGTCACGCCCATTAAGTCACGGTTTTAGTCACGGATTTTTTGAACTGGCGTCCGTGACTACCTCCGTGACTACACGCGTGTTTTTTTGTAGTGAACAAATGTTTAATATTAATGTTTATTAAACATCAACAAGTTGCACCAATAACTTTTTTGAGAATACAATATTTAATAAATTAATAGTAATTTCTTGTGCAGTCACTAGATAAGTTTGTATCGGTTCTAAGTGATCATCCACCCAATTTAAAGGTATATATGTAGAAATTTCCTTGTTTGATAACTATAGTTGCTAGCTTTTGATTACAACCAAATAGTATTCCACTACATTCCAAATCAATGTGAGGGACATACAGTTTTGTCCTTGTTTGATACTTGTCCTATTAGCTTTGTACAAAAAAATTCTATTTCATTGGATTCCAAACCAACAATTGTGGCACATTGTGTTAAAAGGATAACACACTAAGTAGAGGTTTTCACCTATTTCATTTTTTTTTGGATGAATCCTATTTCATTTTAATTGCACCATGGTATGTTGCCACAAGTTGGAAAGCAGGATCAGTCTTAGTAGCAAGTAATGCATCACAAATAGGGAAAAGGGTCCAGTAGACCCTCGAACTTACATAAAAAGGTCAAATAAGCCCTTATATAGGAGGCTCTGCCCGGCCGTCGCCATTTGGGCCCGTTCCCGGTGGAATATTTTGATGAATTTTTTTGCGCATCTTATTCATTAAATTTAGTTTACTCATACCAAATTTCAGCTAACAATTCAATCTGGATACATTCAAATGAATTCTTGAAGATAAATGCACAGTTAAAAGCGCAGTTATCTTCAAGAATTCATTTGAATGTCTTCCCGATTAAAGTTTTAGCTGTAATTTAGTATGAGTAAACTAGACTTAATAAATAAGATGCTCAAATATTTTCATCAAAAAATTCCACCGGAAACACCTCAAATGGCAAAGGCCAGACAGAGCCTCTATATAAGAGATTATTTGACCTTTTTATGTAAATTCGATGCCATATCTGACCTTTTTCCCTCACAAATATTATAACAGAATTTTTATACTTTCCATTAGTACATTTCCTCAAACACAAACACGTACACGAGGCTTCTAAAATACGACAATCCAAGGGAGATATCTACAATCTATATCCTACATATATTTTTAATATACGAGGATTTTCATACTTTCCATGAGTATATTTTTAAAAAAATATACGCCTAAGATAAAAAAAATAACATCAAAACTATAATCACTTTCAATATCAGCAAAATAAGTTCACAAAAGTTGCACAGTACACAATAGTGCCCTTTATTTCACCCAAATATTTGTTCCATCGTATACATGTATTACACGGATTTTATATATAGACAGGGGCGGACCGTAGTACAGACCCAGGGGCGGTCGCCCCCCAACAACAATTTTTTTTAGTTTATATATATAATAAAAAATAATTTTCGCCCTCTCAAAAAGTATTTTATTTAAATTACCGCCCTCCCAAGACAAATTTTCTGGGTCCGCCCCTGTATATAGAGTATGTGTGTGTGTCTCAATGGTGTTCCAAACTTCATATGTTAAAAAAACATTATAATCGTTTTCAAGTGATGAAGTGATTCTCTCCAAGGCTTCCAGTCCTTAGGGTCTGTTTGCATAGGTTCTGCTTTTAAAAAAGTGCTTTTTTTAATCAAATGGGGAGAAGTGATTAAATAAAAGTTGATAGTGTTTGAGAAAAAAGTGATTTTGAAAAGTAAAAGTTGGTAGTGTTTGGTAAAATAAGTGCTTTTTGTGTAATAGAAAAAGTAAAAGCACTTTTGACGCGGAAGCCGAGAAAAATAAAAGTTGTAGTGTTTGGGAAAATAAGTGTTTTTTTAAAACCAAAAGCTGAGAAGTGCTTTTTTAAAAGCAGTTGCAAACCAACCCTTAGAGTTCGGTTTCTCCGTCTTCGATATTATTTCGAAGGACGATCGTTGGTTTGCTTCATTCTCGGAGCATCGAATCAGGTTCCCAAAAGTTTTTCCCTAGCGACAGGCCCGGTCCTGACATTTTATGGGCCCGGGACAATACAAATAGGCTGGGCCTTAGGGATAGCGCGCGAAAATCTATAATTTAAAATTATACAATTTTACCGTCAAAATACGAGTATAATACATAAAAAAACTAACAAAGCATATGGTTAGAAAATATATAAAGAGCGTATCGATAAGTGACATTCGAGGATACAATGTACCTAACAACCGAATGAAACAAGTAGTGCAACTATTAGGCACAATAAAAATTTCGAATCAAGGGAATTTGTGAAAGTTATATCTTGTATGAGTAACTTTTTCATATTTTAAATCACATTTTCACTAGACAAAAACAAATTCTTAGTTTCTAAATTATGGACACTAAAGTTCAATCTTTCACTAAATGAGAGAATCGGAAGAAATTTGTGAAATATATCAATGGATATACATAAGACATGTACACTAAAAGATTAAAATTAATGTAATAATCCTTAATGATTCAAAAGAAATGGTGAAATATGTTCCCAATGAATACTAATGTGGATGTTTCAAAATTATGGACTTGTATCGTGTACATGGTAAATAACAAATTAGAAGTATCTAAAAATATAAGTTTGATTTTATTTTTTATTTTTTTATAAAATATAATTTATATATATTTAAAATATTTATGTACATACATACACACATATTTGAAAATTTTATGGGCCCTACTGGAGTAAAGGGCCCTGGGCGCATGCCCCTCCTGCCCATGCCCCAGGACCGGCCCTGCCTAGCGAGAACTCTCGCGTAGGGTTTGTGTTTCGCCGCCCTGGTGCGACACTTCTTTCAATCGACGCAGCTCTGCGCCAGATTGCCGTGGTTTTGACGCAGCTCGGGATGGATGATCGTGGCAGCGAGAAGTTAGTTGAAGAAGTGGGAGAGAGACGTAGGGATGATCGAGACATGGTTAGCGTGGAGAGGTTGAACGCTCCATCCGATGGCATGGATTTGGGTCATACGGCGGGTGCGCTACCAAGAGAGGGTATCAATCGAGCGACGGTCCGACCTCCGCTTGAACCACCACCATGGGTTGTACGAGGTGCTAGAGTCCGTGAAAATTTTCCTAGTAATTTTTATCTGTTTGTCATTTGTTTTCTTGTGTTCATCTTTGTTGTTGGTTTTGACAGTTTGTTTGATTTTTTAGCCTCTCGTTATGTCATTGGGTATGGTTGGATCTATGGGAATAGGTTTGGCTGTGTCAAACCCACTACATGGTTAGCGATTTGTGTTGCACTTTCAGGGATGACCGTCTCGAAGTCTTATCATAGGGTTTACAGTCGTAGTTGTTGGAGTTCAGTTGATGTCCGTTTTATTTTCCATTTGTATGATATAATGATCCCGAATCTTTTGATATGAATAGAGATTGTTTTGATGATAAAAAAAAAAACTTCATATGTTAAAAAGGAAAGCATGCGACTAGAATGCATCAACAAACCGCACTACATAACTTTTTATTATTTGAGGCTCCAATTAACATAGCCAATGTTCTTAATCAAAGAAAAACAAAAATAATTTCTAAACATGCTCCATGAGATTAAATCGCAAATGTAGACGAAGAAACCATGTCTTAAAATCTTTTTAAATTAATATGGTTTTCAACATTCAACTTTCGTATGATGTAGGATAGATCACAGCGTTCATGTCATTATGTGTGTGTATTGTAACCACAAATAGAAAAGAGAAAGGAAGACCAACATACTCTAAGAGCCCGTTTGGAGACCCCTTTTTTCGGCTTATCAGGCTTATCAGTCAGCTTTTTCACCAAACACGTAATTTTTACTTTCGCGTGCTGAATTGTGTAATAATCAGAAAAATTAAGGTTGAAGTTACTTTTCTGGCTGTATTGGCTGAAGTTACTGTAGATGATCATTTTAGCTATTTTTACATGTAATTTTTTCTTTATTTTATTAATAAAATATATTTTTAAAATAATTTTTTCTAGAATCAACAGAATCAGCCAAAACAGCCACTTCAGCCAGAACTTCATAAATTTCAGCAGAAACAGCCAAAACAGCCGATTTTCGTGCTACCAAACGGGCTCTAAATGTGAACATGTTTAAAAAGTAAAACTACAACTTCTTTTATGCGTCATCCGTGGGTGGTTAGATAGAATCATATATATGAACATGCGAGTGTATGCTGATTGGGGAGCTAAAAGGTAAATAGATGTATATAAAGTATTTTTGGAAGTGGAGATAAATGAAATGTTAGGCACAATTGTGCTCCGAATGAGAATTTCCACTTCGCTTTTAAATTAATCAAATTGAGAAATTATTGGTGACTCATTTACTTAGCCTTTTAGGAAATATATTTTTTTGCCAAATAATAAATTATTAATTTTGCACATTGAATGGTGTAATAATCAATATAAGTAATAATACAGACATACTTATTTTTTACTAGCATGGATTCGTTGAAGAGAACCATTTTAGGGTTTATATAATTTCGTATTTACTTTATTAATAAACATATATATGTTTTAAATATGAAACAATGGCATGTGTGTTTAATTGTGACTAAAAAATGATGGACAAAAATATGTCCCTGGTTCAAATCGATTGTTTTAGTAACATTTAGCTAGTGATCATAACTATGTCCCAAATTTACAATTTGGTGACCATGGAATTATATTCATAGTAAGTATCATCACACTTTTCCCTATGTTATTTAGTAATAATTTAGGAAGCTCCACTTTGAACTTTTTTTGTAATGAAATAGATTCAATTGTTTCGATGCACAATTTAAATTTTCAATAGCTTCAATGAATTCAATTAATTTTTGTAATCAAATGTGGTCTAAAAATTGTTAATTATTGTGTCATGAACATGTATTGGCGGACAAAAAAAATTACACTCTTTAAAACAAAAAGAACATATAGATGAGCATAATTATTAAGGGCAGGGCATCACCCATAGACTATTTATGTCATAATTTTAATGAACTACTTTGTGATTCAAGGTGTTTTACCTAATTGGTTTTAGATAGAGGTGTTTGAAGTGAAATCAATTCTTGGAACAATCAGAGGGCGTGAATGAAACAGTGTTGGCCCCCAAATCATACCCGACAATATAGTTCAATTGTCCCATGTTTCCATATGTATAGTTATCATCTTCAGCTGGAACAAGAGTCAAACAAACAACGCCTTCAGTTACTTTAACAAAGGCTCCATCCTTAATGAAGACGTCGCCCCCTGCAAAATTTGCGACGATGTTTGGCACCTTAAAAGTGCTAGTGGAATTGTAGCACAACTTGAATGGGGACATAGGATCCACTGGGGTCAATGGTATTGCATCTTTCACCTCCGACTCCAAAGTTTTGTACATATCTCCGGGGAGATATGTGAGAGTTGTTCCGGAATCAATGATAATATTTCCTTTGAATTGATGAAATAATAAAGATTAGTTCGTATTTGTCCATCACCTTTGTTTTATTTATTTATATGCATCATTATGTGTACTTCTAAAATAGTACTCGGTATTATAGCCTTTTCAATCCAAATGAACATTAAAAAAATAGAAATAATAAATTAATACATTTTATATACAACGTTAATTTATTTTAGTTATATATATGAATTGATATTACTACTTTTAAAATAGTACTCTGCATTAGGGTCCATTCATATTAAATGAACATTAATAAATGTTGAAATCAAAATCATCAAATATTCAAGTGCAACACATAGAAACTTTGATGTAAGTTTCTTCTTCAATATATATAAATGAATATATAGGATAGGATTAAAAAAGTCATTTTGATCCATAAAATAAGGGACATATGAGATGCATAGTCAAATGAAAATGTGTGAAACTATATTATACATATAAACACAGTGTAACATGTGCCCGGCCTTCATTCCTCTAAAGATATTAGTTAACTTTTTAGAATGCGAATTGAAAAGAGATTAAAGAAATGGGGTTGAGTTCCAAACCCTTCAATTGGAAAGAGTGAAAAGGTATTGTGTCTTCGTCTGATTGGAAAATTTCTCCCCTTCGAAGCATTTCTTATTTCTATTTAAGGAGAAGTCTAAGGCTTGATTTTAGAATAAATTGCCCAAAATATGAGTAAAGCATGAACAAAGTTCTAAAATGAGATCACATATATTTCCTTATCAAACAAAATGTGGCGCATTCACACTTATTTTGGGAAGTTCTTATAGATTAATATAGAAAAATATTAAAAATATCGAAAAATATTAATAAATGGATAGTCATCTAAATACCAAATGGGTGTCATATGTAAAAAACAGGTGGACTAAAAGTATGCATGTTAAATCTGGTTTAATATACTATCTTCATCCCGACTTAACTTAACGTTCTCATTTAAAAATGACACACTTAATTAGACAATAATCAAATAAAGTAATATAATTTGAGTATGTTTTGAGAAACAGTCTTGACGAGTACAGTATAATGGAATTGATGATACATGCGAGGTTATATGTTTAATAATTAAATTATCATGTAAAACACTAATTATTTCCTAAAATATAAATGACAACCTTTAGCCGAGAAGTCCATAAAGGAAAGTGCAAACATTAAGATGGGATGAGTAGAGTATTAGAGATTAAAGAACATAATGAAAAAGATTAAAGTATTAGAAAGAATATCTAAGGGGAGATTTTCGATTTTAGTCCTATAACATTAGGTAGTGCCCATTATATATTAGTCATGTAACTTACTAGCTTGTAGATCTGATCGTGTGATGAATGAATATTTGCAATCTAAGGATTATTTTCTAGGAAAGTACACTTCTAGGCAAAAAAATCGATACGGGCAGCATCTTTTCCGATATATTTTATACCGAAAAGTAGGGGTGAGCATAACGGTTTGGTTTAACCGAACCGAACCGTACCAAACCGAACTAAATCGAAACCGAACCGTATGCAATTTGGTTTGAGTTTGGTAATATTTCTTCCAAACCTTATTAAACCAAACCAAACCGAAACCGACAAAAACCGAACCGAATTAAAGAAATTCAAAAAAAACCTTCATATATTATTAAAAATTAACAATTTTAAACCGAACCAAATTGAACTAAACCGAACCGAACCGAACCAAAC
This sequence comes from Cuscuta epithymum, assembly GCA_945859915.1. Lineage (NCBI taxonomy): Eukaryota > Viridiplantae > Streptophyta > Magnoliopsida > Solanales > Convolvulaceae > Cuscuta > Cuscuta epithymum. The sequence continues at coordinate 4,899,046 of CAMAPF010001001.1, read as the reverse complement.
CGAAAAATAATATGGTTTTTGTCTGGTAATAATTCTTCCAACCCGTTCCAAACCGAACCGAATCGAAACCGATAAAAACCGAACCAAAAACCGATATGCCCAGCCCTACCGAAAAGTGTACTCTTCAGGTGAAAAGTCCTTAAATGACATAGATGTATTAATTATAGGACTAAATCTACAAGCGAGTAAAGTTGTAGAATTAACAATGAACACAACCAATAATTATAGGACTGGAATAGTAAATCTCCCAAAATTTATTAAAGATCGTTTCCCACTTTACTTTTTTATATTTTCTTTTTATTTTCAATTTTCCCCTTTTTTTCTTCTTGGTACTTTTTGCGTGTGTGTTTTGTTCTTCTTTCTTCTTTTCTTTCTTCTTGTTTCCCTAATCCCACCATCATCATATATATACGTAGTACGTAGTATATTTTTTCTGCTTTCTTCATCATCGTATTTTTTAAAGTAAGTCCAGTCATATAAACTTATCAACTATAGGAATCTTTGTGATATGAAGATTAGGGAAATTTAAGATAGAAAGAATTACATACCATACACGAAGAGGGATAGATGTGAGAAACATTATTTGAAAAGAGAAAAAATAAGAAGAAATCTAGAACAAAAAACCTGTCACTATTCACTAACATGTCAAAAACCAGTGAAAAAAGATAGGATGAAAAGGGACAAAGAAAAAACAAAACGGAGTAGTTTTTGAGAAGGTGAAAAGGAAAAAGAAGAAAAAAGGAGAACAGTTGGGTAGGTTTTTGTTTTTTCATCCTACAAAACTATAGAAGTCATATTTTAGGGGAAAAACATACTATGTGTTTGTTTTATAATTATCATTATATTTTGATCCTATATTTGTAATAATTTCTATAAATTTAATACGGAGTAGTACCTTTTCTCTGTGTAGAACCGCCGGAAAACTTGACAACCTTCTTGGCATCTTCTCCATAAACACTAACGCTGTTTAACGTGACCCAATAAAAGTCGTCACCTTCTCTTGAGAAGGGCGTGACAACGGTGTAAATCTCCTTAACGGCAGCTTCCGGGCCGAAGCTGATGTGGCTCCATCCATTCGGGTCGGACGAGAAGCAATAAGCGAACTTTCCGCCAATCGATTGGGCCAGCTGTTGGACTATCGAGGACGGGCCGAGGCCCAGGCCCACAATGCCCGAAGTGTCTTTGCTAAAGTCTCCGCTATTTTCGTGGCCACACCCAAACACGACGTCCTTGAAGGTGGCGCCGTCGCCGAAGGAGACCACGTCCGTCGCGACGTCGCCGGTCGAGGCGGAGTAGTCATTGTACGACACCTTGTACTCACAAGTGTTGTGGTCGGTGCACGTTTGGGAGTCGCCGGCTGTGAGTTTACACGCGGCGGAGTTGCACGGCGGCGCGACGTAGGTTTGACTTTTTGTCGGGTCAAACATGGGGACACTTTGGTCAAAGCAAACTTCACATGATTTACATTGCGTCCAGGTCAAGTCACTCCCAGTGTCGATAAAACCATATGTTTCAAAGGGTGGGGTCCCGATTGAGTACTTCATTACATAGCCACCCTGAGAAGCCTTCGTAGGAGTCTTGAATTTGGACGCGCCGGCGGCGGCGCGTGAATGAGAGTGGTTGGTTGCTTCAATGATAGATTCGAACCGGGTCTTGGAAGGGTCGCGGAAAGGGTTTAGCGGAGAATCCGGGTGGATGAGGTCAACTGTGAAGCCATTAGTGATCTCAATGGAAAGCACAAAAAGGGTAAAGGAGACTAATAACATTGAAAGATTAATGAAGGATTCGGATTTATAAGCCATTGTTATTAGTTGACGATTAAGAAACGAAGAGTTGCCTCTGTACATATATGCATGGTCTCTTAGCTTAGCTTCATCTAGCTTGTGCTTTTATTACTCCATTTATTAAGGAAGTAGTAACTGATTATTAGAGTTGTGATAACTGATTATAGTCATTAAGGAAGTAGTAACATGCGCGTATGTAATTATGTATGGTGACAACTCCGGTACCCATTTAAAAAATGGAGTACCGTACCTACCATGCATTTGATTGGTCCAAATCATTAAATTCCTTTTAATTTAGATTTAAATAATTCAACTGCATGATTCTGATTGGTCCATGTGGACAAAGGTACGGTACCTTATGGGTACCGTAGAATCTACCATTATGTATATGTATGCATGGATTAAGTTCAAATAAAAGTTTAGTTTGGTCTAGTCTGGTCTGAACTGATCTAGGCTTGTCTGAATTGGTCTAGTTTAATCTATTATAAATAAATGTTTGATTTTTATGTATTTTACAACAATGAAATTTTGGTCTTGTCAGGTCTGGAACGGAAAACAATCCAAGTTAAATTATACTACGTACTCTGTATCAGGTCGGGCCAGAGTTCTCTATCAACTCGCTTTTATGGTAGGGAGGTGGTATAGATGTGAGGTTGGAAGATGCAGGGCCGTGAAATATAAATCGGCGGCACAGGGTTTGGAGTGGAAGAGAGAAGAAGGGTCGGTGTTGGGAAAATAAACCGATTGAGATGGAAACCGAGAGGTGATACTAAGAATAGACACAGATCACAACCGAGAGGCCGAAAAAAAAAATGCTTATAAAAAAAAGCAAAAATTAATATGGCGTGTTTTAGGGCGTTTAAATATTTCAATGTAGCGTTGTGTATTTTAGCAATGAAAATTTCGAGCAACAGCGAGGAAATGAAATGTATACAGTCACAACAAATGATCAACGTTTGGCACATTTTCTTGTATTAGGAAAATAATGAGTTTTAGTAACATTAGTTTCTTGTATTACGTAGTATTAAGCATGTTTACTTTTTAAAATGTCAAATTCAACTGCTCTTTTGCTTATAAGTTATACCTTTACGTTTTATTTCCGGTGTTTCCACTTTAATTTATGTACATGCATGCAAAACGCCAAAACATATGGGTGCAATATATAAGCAAGCTTCTACTAATTATTTTATTAACTAAAAATGTTATACTGGGGTACAACATATTATTCAATTATTAACAACCAAAAATAAAATCCAAAAACACTAGTATAGTATATGAACTGAAATAATCCTAAAAACTGGCGCAATCAGTTGGCTTAAAGGTAACGGTTTGCTCTTCCAAATCATACCCAACAAGGTAGTCAATCTCGGACAAGTTTCCGAAGATGGACAGGTCAATGTTTGAATCCGTAATTATGGTCAAACAAGTCAACCCCGCCGCCACCTCCAAAAAGGTCCCCTTCTGCGACAGCTTCACGTCGGCGCCGCCGCTGAAGTGGGCCACAATGTCCGGCACCTCAACAAGGTCTTGGGTCGAGTAGCAAAGCCCGAACACCCCTTCCGGGTCATCCACGGGCGTGGCCCGAATTCTGGCCTTCAGTTCGCTGACCAAGCTGGCGAACAACCCGGACGGAATCATGGTCAAAGTCGTCCCAGAGTCAATGATGATGTTTGGTTCGGGTGTCCCTTTGGCTCCGATCCTGGCTGACCGGCCGCCGACGTTGGACGTTGACTTCACGGTCGTCTTGACGGGGAACTTTTTCCCGCCAACGCTGAGGCTTTCCAGAGAGAGCCAGTAGAACGCGGGCTGGCTAGGGTATTTGATAATCGGCGTTTTAACGGCGTTAGGGCCTTGAACTTTAGCTTCGGAGCCGAAGAGGATATGGCTTTTGGATTCTGGTTCGGAGGAGAGGCAATAGGCGAATTTTCCCTGGATTTGTTGGTCCAATTGCTGGATTATGGAGACTGGGGAGTTGCCCAGACCCACAATGCCTGATGTTTCTGTATAGACATTGAAAGAGAATTATCTCAACATAATACGTAGTAATCTATATAAAAACAATATAAAAAAAGATATGAATTTATTTACAATTATAGCATATTAATTAATTGAATAAAGCGTGCACATTTTGAATAACAGAATAACTTGTGTTTTACTATATACGGAGATATTACCCAAAATGAGACTAAAAAAGTTTGGAAATTCCAAAATAGGACTTTCATGTTTTTATTCCCAAAATAGGACTAATTACTGTCATGTTTTGGCAGTACCAAACTTCAAACATGACAGTATTTTCCAAATTTGGCAGTAATTAGTCCTATTTTGGGAATAAAAACATGACAGTCCTATTTTGGAATTTTCAAACTTTTTTAGTCCCATTTCGGGAACTTTCCCTAATTAAAATTGGGCTAAATGAGTCATCAATGCTTATAACGTACGTACATGTAAACAGTAAAAGAAATTAACATTTTTTTGGGTGATATTGAGGAAAGGAAATTAATTAATACTCCGTCCAATTTAGGAAAGGAAATACTTCTCGATTCCTATTAAAGATATTTTCTTAAATATGAATAAAACTTAATAAGTAAAGTGTACAAATAAAACTGCTATAATTTATTTTCCTAAAATAGGATCAAATAAATCATATTTTATTAATAATAAAAAACATAACTATTGTAATTTGTGCATTTAAGGTTGTACATGTTATATTCTTATTTGGAGTACAGTAGTTTAATTACATAAACTGAATAAATATATAAATATAACAGCTAATTAACTCGCGCGGGAGGATAAGTAATTGTGGACACCTTTACATAGATCATTTAGTTTGTTGCAAATTAATATGCTTGAAAATAAATAAGAAAAATTGTAAAGGATACTCTTAAAACGAAAACTATAAAAGATTTAACTACCGGTCAACTAATTAATACGATAAAAAAACGGTCAACTAATTAATGTTTCACTCAGCCATATATAGCAAGTATTATTGTGAATCCTCATAAATTTTATTTAGAAATAATTCCAAATATATGACCAAAATAAAAGTACTCGACAAAAATGTGACTAATAAATAAAATTTAAAGATTATAATTGGATCAAATGTTACATATATTGACATTTTTTCATAGATATTTTTTAGTAATACTATAGGAAGAATCACGTTTATTTATGCTCAAATATATGGATTATCTTTTCTTGATTAAGAACAGCGCTAGAAAGGAAGATGGTTAGTTAAATGTTTGTCATATCTTTAGTGATAATTAAAATTGGTATTATTCTATATAATCTGAAAATTAACAAGAATTAGAATGTTTAATGAGTGTTATACCATTAGAGAATGTGCCTTTGTTTTGGTGGCCACAACCGAAAACGACGTTGTCGAAGGAGGCGTCGCCCAAGGTGAGAGTATCAATTGCCACGTCACCGAAAGTCACGGACCGGTCGCCGTACGCCACCTTGTATTGGCACGTGTTGTCGTCGGAGCAGCCGGGAAAGTCAATGAGAGAGCATTGACTCGAGCCGCATGCGGTGGTTTGATATGTTTTGCTGTTCTTAGGGTCAAACAAGGGCAGGACTTGCGGGAAGCAGTCTGTGCATGGCTCGCATTGCGTCCACGTCACCACGCTGCCCGTGTCGGCGATGCCGTACGTCTCGAACCGCGGGTTCCCGATGGAATACTGCATCACGTACCCTCCTCCCGCCACTTTTATGTCGGTCTTGAACTTCGACGACTCTCCGGGGCGGCCGCTGTGGATGGAGGCGGCGCGTGAGAGCGCGTGTTTGTATGCTTCGCGTACCCAACCATGCCTTGTTTTGGAGACGTCGCGGAGAGGGTTGGCGGGGGAGTGGGGGTGGATTAGCTCCATTTTGAAGCCATTGATGATCTCAGCAGAGAGCAAAGCAAAGAGGGAAAACACTACCAAGAATGGGTTTAGATATGTGTGTTTAGAAGCAGCCATTGTTACTATTGATGAAATGAGGATGAAGTGTTAAATTAAGGAAGTTGATAGGATGATGAAGTTTGCCCTCAGAATGGTCCCTTTTATATCAATGTTTTCATGCAATCTTTGGAAAGTTTGTGAATTGGAATTTTAATTTGGTCAGATTAGAAATGGAAGAATCATTTATTATTTGACGATATTATATATTGACTTCATATAGTTTCCTTTTTTGGGTGCATATGATCAATATTGATTGATATCCATAAAACTAACTGAAATAAATTTAGTAGTTCCCATAGTACTTGATGGTTTAATCCACGGGGCTTTAATAATTTCTATACTTAACCGTATTCTATTCCATATATACTCCTTATATGATATTAGAACATCTTCAATGCTATAATGTGCACGGTGCACATGTGGTAGTAGTGATAGCCATATAAATATTAGCAAATAAATTATTTCTATCCTTATTTGAATGATTTTATACAATTTTGGTAAGTTTTTTCCTGCAATGTCAACAACAATGTCAACATTTGACAGTCTCTTTGACATTGTAGAGAAAAACTTACCAAAACTGTATAAAATCATTTAAATAAACAGAGAAAAAAATTAATTAACTGATATTTATGTGGTCATCTCTCATGCCACGTGTGCACCGTACACATTATAGCATTGGAAATGCTCTTATAGTCGTGTATGACTATTACGAATGATTTTGTTCATGAAATCCTATACGATAACTTCAAGTTATTACGGAGTATACGACAAAAATTCTAGAAATATGATTAAAAGGAGTGACGATTTCTAAAATATGGCTAAGCAATTTTTTTTTTTTTCTAAACTAACGGTGTTTTGCATGTTTGTTATATATGTAGTACTAGTATTTTACCCGGGTGATGCCCCGGGCGAGTGTTGTGAATGTTTAAATACTTTGTAAGATATATTTTTGGGAAAATGGTCAAATAGAACCTCGAACTTACATAAAAAGGTCAAATAAGCCCTTATATAGGAGGCTCTGTCCGGCCGTCGCCATTTGGGGCAGTTCCCGGTAGAATTTTTTTAAGAAACTTTTTGAGCATCTTATTCATTAAGTCCAGTTTACTCATACCAAATTTCAGCTAACAATTCAATCGGGAAGACATTCAAATGGATTCTTGAAGATAACTGAGCAGTTATCTTCAAGAATTCATTTGAATGTCTTCCCGATTGAATTGTTAGCTGAAATTTGGTATGAGTAAAGTAGACATATCACTACAAGAATTTTGGTTTTTAGTGGCGGAAAATTCGCCACAAAAACGGCCACTAACAGAGGTATTGACGGATATTAGTGGCGGAAAGGTTGCCACTGAAATCTTGACACTAATGAACCCCTTCGGGGATAAGTAGCTCCGCCACAAATTAAATACGGAATATAGTAGCCGAACATCCGCCACTATTATTAGTGGCAAACCTTCCGCCAGTAAACTCTGCCACAAGGAAACTAAGGGCCTGTTTACTAACAATGATATTTTCCAGTTTTCTAGAAAACTGGAAAATTGGAAAACAGAAAACAGGAAACTTGTTTACTAAAGAAATTGCTGGAAAACTGGAGAAAGGGAAAAAGAAAAACGCGTTTACCAAATCGTTTTCCAAAACGGAAAAAATGAAACATGTCTCTTTTTTCCTTGATGATTTGGAGAAGTGACTTTTACTAGTTTTCCAAATTTGGAAAACGCAGGTGCTACAGTGCCGTTGCAATGAATTCGCATACTTACACCTAGTGGTGGGTCCGGTCCCGCTCCGATGTCGATTCCATTCTGGTACCCTCCATCCTCGTACCCTACCCCTACCCTACCCTACCCACCCAACCGCACCCCGCGTACCCATTTTTCCCTATAATGACCCTACCCCAATCCCTACCACATGCCCCTACCTCGGCCCCAACCCGATCCACCCTACCCCACCGCCACCCTACCACCTCGCCCCCACCCCGACCCACCCTACCCTACCCCTTACCCCTTACCACATGCCCCCTACCTCGGCCCCACCCCACCGCCATCCTACCCCCACCCTACTATTCCCCTACCTTAGCCCCACCTGAATCCCGGGCCCACCCTACCGCCATCCTATCCCAACTCCCTACCCTACCCCTACCTTACCCCAACCCTACCCACTACCCCCCACCCTTACCGCCATCCTACTCCCCACCCTACCCCTCCCCTACCTCGGCCCCACCCTGGTCCCGACCCCACCTTACCGCCATCCTATCCCAACTCCCAACCCTACCCAGTACCCCACCCTTACCCCTAACCACGACCCTAACCCACCCACTACCCCCACCTAACCCCCTAACCCTAGACCTTACCACCCATCCCGACCATACCCTTTACCCCACCCCCACCCATAACTTCCCTACCCCGACCCCTACGAGTAGGTATGGGTGGGTATGAAGGGTTGTGGGGGAGTATGTGTAGAGTGTAAGATCGTGGTAAGGGTAGGGGTAGGGGTCAATGGTGTGGAATTGGAGAACTGGGTGAAAAAATTGATGAACATGTTTTGAGATTTGAAAATGGAAAACTAAAAAATAGAAACAGAAAATTGGAGATAGAAAAACTGAAAAATAAAAACAGAAAATTGGAGAACGAAAAACAGAAATAGAAAACAGGAAGATATCTCTGTTAGTAAACAGGCCCTAATTATTTCAAAATAATTGACATAAACAAAATTAAAATTATTCAAAAATAATTGAAATAGTACAATAATACAAATGCTGGTTACCACACCATATATTATTAATTATGTATACAAAGTAGATACTCTAAACAACACAATATATAGTAAGTTTAAACATGATCGAGTCAGCAAAACATACATAGGTTGATTAGAATTCATTTTCACCTAGAAAATCAAAATACATAGAAACTGAAGTTCATCAAAAATCAAAACACATACCACCTCAAGCCATATAAATAAAATCCAGTTCATACATAATTCAATAATACATAACTAATGAGAGGGGGATTGATGATGTGAGTCTTGAGAGTCTTGGGAGTCTTGAGAGTCTTCGGAGTCTTGAGAGTCTTCGGAGTCTTGAGACGAGCAATGAGATAATGGCGGGAAAAAATGGTGGATCTATTCCATGCTCCTTGGTTGTGAATCGGATCTTCAAGTTGCAATCGAGCATCTATTGGTAGCATTGGTAGTGGGCACTCATAACCTTGTGAGCCAAACCTTTAGGGCCTGTTTACTAACAGAGATATTTTCCTGTTTTCTACTTCTGTTTTTCGTTCTCCAATTTTCCGTTTTTATTTTTCAATTTTTCTATCTCCAATTTTCTGTTTCTATTTTTTAGTTTTCCATTTTCAAATTTGAAAACATGTTCATCAATTTTTTCACACAGTTCTCCAATTCCACACCCTTGACCCCTACCTCTACCCTTACCACGATCTTACACTCTACCCATACTCCATCACAACCCTTCTTACCCACCCATACCTACTCGTAGGGGTCGGGTAGGGAAGTTATGGGTGGGGGTGGGGTAAGGGGTATGGTCGGGGTAGGGTGGTAAGGTCTAGGGGTTGGGTGGGGGTAGTGGATGGGTTAGGGTCGTGGTTAGGTTTAAGGGTGGGGTAGTGGGCAGGGTTGGGGTAAGGTAGGGGTAGGGTAGGGAGTTGGGATAGGATGGCGGTAGGGTGGGGTCGGGACCAGGGTGGGGCCGGGGTAGGGTGGGGGGTAGGATGGCGGTAAGGGTGGGGGTAGTGGGTGGGGTTGGGGGTAAGGTAGGGGTAGGGTAGGGAGTTGGGATAGGATGGCGGTAGGGTAGAGTCGGGACCAGGGTGGGGCTGGGGTAGGGAAGGGGTAGGATGGCAGTGGGGGTAGGATGGCGGTAAGAGTGGGGGTAGTGGGTAGGGTTTGGGGTTGGGGTAAGGTAGGGGTATGGTAGGGAGTTGGGATAGGATGGCGGTAGGGTGGGCCCGAGATCCGGGTGGGGCCGAGGTAGGGTAAGGTGGGGGTGGGGGTGGGGGTAGGATGGCGGTACGGGGGTGGGGCTGAGGTAGGAGGCATGTGGTAAGGGGTAAGGTAGGGGTAAGTGGTAATATACGAGGGGTGGGGGTAGGGTAGGGTGGGTCGGGGTGGTAGGGGGGTGGCGGTAGGGTAGGGTGGATTGAGGTGGGGTCGAGGTGGTAGGGGGGTGGCGTTAGGGTAGGGTGGATCGGGGTGGGGCCGAGGTCGGGGCATGTGGGGTGGGGTGGGGTAAGGTCATTATAGGGAAAAATGGGTACGCGGGGTGGGGGTTGGGTGGGTAGGGTAGGGTAGGGGTAAGGGGTAAGGTACGAGGATGGAGGTACCGGAATGGAATCGACATCGGAGCGGGACCGGACCCACCACTAGGTGTAAGTATGCAAATTCATTGCAAAGGCACTGTAGGATCTGCGTTTTCCAAATTTGGAAAACTAGTAAAATTCACTTCACCAGATCATTAAGGAATAGAGAGACATGTTTCATTTTTTCCATTTTGGAAAACGATTTGGTAAACGCATTTTTCTTTTTTCCTTTCTCCAGTTTTCCAGGAATTTCTTTGGTAAACACGTTTCCTGTTTTCTGTTTTCCAGTTTTCCAGTTTTCTGGAAAACTGGAAAATATTTCTGTTAGTAAACAGGCCCTTAATTTTCCTCAATCATTGATCGTTCCCAAACAACACAAAAATTAGTTGAGCGCCGTGAAGATGAACACCTTTCCTCACTTGTTTAGACCTGATGAAGGAACGCTTTTGCATATCTTCCCGTTCCAAAAACTCTTTCTTTTGCACCCCACCACTTCTAAGTACGTATTTGGAATTGAACTCACTCGAAGTAATTTTACGCGCATTAGAGATCCCAACTCCATTGTCAAATGATTGACAATTCTGAATATGCTCTTGAAATGCAGCATACACCTTCGAAATGGCTTTCTTTGTACCATAAAAATGTATTTGTTGAGACAGAAAAATAACATAAACATGAAACAATGTTTTGACATAATAGAACACACATGTTCAAATTAACAGCACATAAATTTTACAGAAACAAAACATGCTAAACTTAACAATAAAAACATGCTCCAGCTAACAAAAATTTACGGGGTAAAATATAATCATGCTCAGAATAAGATACTCATGCTCAAAACATCTCATACTCATGAGAATAAAACATGGTCGAATAGAAAATATGAGCATATAAATTAAACAAATTTGATCGTTAGTACAAATGTAAAACAGACCCATTTTCTCAAATTAACATAAGAAGAAGGCACATAAATTTTACAGAAACAAAACATGCTCAACTTAACAATACAAGCATGCTCCACTTAACAAAAAATATAACATGATCATGCTCAGATTTGAATAAGATACTCATGCTCAGAACATATCATACCCATGCTAATAATATATACAGGCTCAGTCAGAAAATAAAATGACAATTACTTGCCAAAAGGTTGCTATAAAACATGTATGTAATCTTTGAATTACAAACATTAAATTGCAAATATATATAAATAACACATGCAATCTGGCCAAATCTAAATGTCATACATGTCATAAACTGGAAATTTAATTTCTACCTTAACTTCCGATTGAGAATGAAGGGAAAAGGGGCGAATAAGCCCACGTATGATAGAGTTGTATTTTTATCATGTAATATTTCTATTTCAACTAGTTTTATTTTTTGTTGTTCGGAAAATTACACACTTTTGGTGTAATTAGTTTATTTTCCTATATAAATGTAATTTGTTTAGATTAAGATTATTCTGAGCTTAAAACAGGTCAAGATCATCCAAAGGATCAAGATTGGACCCCAAAAGATCAAGGAAGGTGCAAGGGGACAAGATAAAAAGAAGATTGAGAAAATATTTCATATACCCGGTCGGGTATAGGCAATACCCGATCGGGTATTGAGTTGATTTGGGTGTCAAAATCAGAATCTGGAGAGACAAAAAACGTGCAGGATTTTGAAGATTTGGCTCATACCCGACCGGGTATGCCTACATACCCGACCCGTTATGTCTAGAAAAGTGATTTTCCGGGAAACTGCCTAAAATACCCGATCGGGTAACATATATACCCGATCGGGTACACAACCCTGCTACCTCCAAACACCTATAAATACACCCCTTTTCCTTCACAAAAAAATCATTCCTTCTTCCATACTCTTAAGCTCAGTTTAGAATAGTATTTCTTTTATATTTTTATAGCATGTTTAGTCTCCAAATGAGGAGCTAAACTTCCATTTCTTGGTGTTGCTCTTGAAGCTTGTTGATTATTAAAGTTGTGAGTTATTTTCTTAACTCCTTTCCTTGAATATTAATTCTTCCTTTAAATACTATTTCTATATCAATGTTGGGGAGTGTTACTAAGATGACAATTAGTTAACATCTTGACATTAGTTATAGTAATAGTTATTTCTTCCTCTATGTTAATATTGGGGAGTGTTACTAAGATGACAATTAGTTAACATCTTGATATTAACTATAGTAGGATTCATCTTCTTTAATATTCTTCCTTGATTATTAATTAATCCCCATTCATATTTCATATTAATATTTTGAACATTACTTAATCGCTGATGGTTTCACAAGTAACTTTGGTTTACTAATGCACGATCGTGGTTAATAAACTTAAGAGGGATTAATTTTGTTGGTTAAACCGAAACCGTTGTGTTGAGGTTATCAATCTCAATTGGTTTCATCAAGGAGTTAAGAGATTAAATGCTACTATCAAGTCGGTATATGGCGGTGTTCTATACTTGACTAATAGTAAGGGTTATTAATGAATGGTCGTTGTTAATAACTACCCTCGATGAATTGGATATACTCCTCGATTGAGTATTCGAGAGGGGATAAGTTATAGATATAACAATGATCGACTAAAATATATCAACAAGTGGAAAGTAGCAATGCCAAGTCCTTTTTTATCTTTGAATTAAAGTCGTTCATCTTCGTGTTTAATTTTAATTAAATCATTCAATTCCAAAACCCCCCTTTATTTACTTATTTCATTTAAAAAGATAATTATTCCTTTCCCTGTGGATACGAACTCTACTTCACCTATACTATGTAAAGCTGTTAGTATCGAATTTAATTTGACGCACCTTGACAAAGTGCTCGTCAAATTTGGCGCCGTTGTCGGGGAAAGACAATTATTTTTCTTTTTATTTTATCTCATAAAAATCAAAAAACAAAAAAAAAAAAATAAAAAAAATATAAAAAAAATCTTACTCTTCTATTTTCTGAGCTTAGATGAGTTATGAGTATATGGATACCAACACTTCATCCTTAGAGAGGCAAATTTTCTTCTTGACTTCTCTAATAAAGGAATTTATCTTAAGCTCAAAAGCTCAAGATGCCAAGACATGCAACATTTGCATGTCTCACAGGCATCTTACGGATTTCTGCCCAAAGCTCCAAGATGAATACCTTGAACAAATTGATGATGTTGGTTACGAAAGGGATGTACCTCACATGAGGTATGATCCGTTCTCCAACTAACATGTTTACGGAGGATATGGTCCGGGCTATTGCTACCAACATGACCACCATGCAAAACAACATGGTGCAATTCCAAAATGAGACCAAGTCTAGCATTTCAAACTTGGAAACTCGAGTGATTCAAATAGTTGGAGCTGTAAGTAGGCTTGAAGCAAGGGATTCGGAAAAACTTCCCTCTCAAATAGAATGTGATCCTAAACAGCAAACTTTTGCAATCACATTGACAAATGAGAAGGAAATGCAAAAGGAGATCCAAAATCTAGAAGAAGTAGAAGAAGAAATTATTGTAGATAATTGCGCTTTTAACTACGCAGTTATCTTCAAGAATTGATTTGAATGCCTTCCCGATTGTAGTTTTAGCTGAAATTTGATATGAGTAAACTGTGAGAATAATAAACAGGCTTAACCAGACTGGTAGCCCTGACTGTGTATTTATAATAGAATAAGTGTCCAAATACAATAAGGAAACTGCCTAATAATTAATAGTAATTAATTCTACACTATTACACCCCCTCAATCTATGCAGGAGGAACTACGCGTAGATTGTCACGTAAAAATAAAAACTGTTGTGGAGGTAAACTTTTGGTGAAAATATCAGCCAACTGAAACTTCGTAGGAACATATTGCACTAGGAGATCACCATGAGCCACCCTTTCTCGAACAAAATGATAATCAATGTCAATGTGCTTACTTCGAGCATGCTGAATAGGATTAGCAGACAAATATGAGGCGGAAATATTATCACATAAAAGTCGTACGGGTGTACGAAGAGGGAAGCCGAGCTCAAAAAGTATGGATCGAATGTGCAGTGTATCTTGAACTGTGTATGCAATGGCGCGATACTCAGCTTCAGTGGAAGATCTGGAGACAGTGGGCTGCTTTTTGGAGCGCCATGATATGAGATTAGGACCCGGAAAAACAGCATAACCGGACGTAGACCGACTACTATCAGGACAACCAGCCCAATCAGCATCTGAGTATGCCGTAACGGAATAAGGATGTGCTGCCGGCCGAAGATGAATGCCATGCGTGAGAGTACCCTGTAAATACCTGAAAATTCTTTTCACAGCCAACATATGTGAAGTACGGGGTGCATGCATAAATTGGGACACCAAGTGAACAGCATATGTAATATCAGGTCTAGTCATAGTTAAATACTGCAATGCACCTACCATGCTACGATACTCCGTAGGATCAGCAAGCAAGTCACCATCAGTGAGAGATAGCTTAGTTCTATGAGCTAAAGGTGTGCGAACTGACTTGAGAGTATGAAGGTGAAAACGGGCAAGAAGATCAGATACATACTTGGCTTGAGATAAAAATAAACCAGAGGAATTTCTCACAGCTTGAACCCCTAAGAAAAAATGAATATCACCAAGATCTTTCATAGCAAAATATTTCCCAAAAAGAGAAATAAAATGACTAATGAGAGAGGAGGAGTTGCCTGTGACAATGATATCGTCGACATAAAGAAGAAGATAAATAATGCGAGTATCATGTCGAAAAATAAATAGAGTTATCAGCACGACTGCAAACAAAACCATGAGTCAGGAGAAAGCTACTGAAGCGGTAAAACCAGGCCCGGGGAGCTTGCTTAAGACCATAGATAGCCTTGCGCAAGCGACAAATATGATGGGGAAATTGGGGATGAACAAAACCAGGCGGTTGACGCATATAGACCTCTTCAGTCAGATTACCATGTAGAAAAGCATTTTTAACATCTAACTGACGAATGGACCAATTTGACGAAACAGCTAAAGTAAGGACAATGCGAACAGTGGTGGGTTTGACAACAGGGCTAAAGGTTTCAGAATAATCCACCCCAGCCTGCTGCTTGAACCCTTGAGCAACCAGACGTGCTTTATGACGCTCTATAGAACCATCAGACCGGTACTTAGTTTTATAAATCCATTTAGACCCAACCACATTTTTATTAGAGTCAAATGGCACCAATTCCCAAGTATTATTACTGATGAGGGCATTAAATTCCTCAGCCATAGCAGCTCTCCACTTAAGATCTTTATTAGCCATAGAAAAACAAGTAGGATCAGGAATTAAAACCTCAGTGTTCAGATTAAAAAGAATTTTTGGTTTATAAATTCCTGATTTGGAGCGAGTTTGCATGGGATGAATATTTTGTGCTAAAGAACCATCAGCCACGCTAGTGCTTGCTGCTGCAGTAGAGTCATCAACCGCACCTCCCTCGGATGCCGAGCTGTCCGATGATCCAGACGCAGAGGAGCTGCCAGGCGTCGAAGGACTGCCAGGAGTTGTCCTCGTGGTTGGAGTGGAAGCTGCTGGCGTCCCAGTGTGCTCGTTTGCAAGAGGAAATTCCAAGGTAGCCGGTTGGGAGTCAGTTGGCAGCAACGAAGCACTAGAGACTGTTGAAACCTTCACCCGGGGTAGCAGCGGACCAGTAGCAGACGTGGACCCTGGAGATGACATGGAGATTGACAGAGGGACAGTGGACTCGGGATGAGACAAGGATGACACAAGTTGAGAGTATGGAAAAACATTTTCATGAGAACGAACATGACGACTAATATAAACTCGACCTGTTTTAGGATCAAGACAACGATATCCTTTATATTCAGAGGCATACCCAAGAAAAACACACTGAACGGACCGCGAAGAGAGCTTATTGGCAGAAGTGGCATTAAAATTAGGAAAACATGCACAACCAAAAACACGCATAAAGGAGAAGTCAGGGAACCGGTGAAATAATTTTTGGTAGGGAGAAAGACTAGTAAAGTGAGTAGAGGGTAAACGATTAATAATATAAGTAGCGGTTAAAATAGCTTCTACCCAAAATTTAGCTGGCATGCCAGCACCAATAAGCATGGTTCTAGCTAATTCAAGAATATGGCGATGTTTACGTTCAGCCAGTCCATTTTGCTGAGGAGTATCTGGACAAGATTTTTGAAAAAGAATACCATGATTATTAAAAAATGACCGCATACTTGAATTATCAAATTCACCCCCTCCATCACTTTTAAAAATTTTAATTTTGTGATCCAATAAATTTTCCACCAGTCGTTTAAAAGATTGAAAATGGGTAAAGACTTCACTTTTACGGTGCATAGGATATATCCAAGTAAAACGGGAAAAATCATCAATAAAAGAAACATAATACTTGAAACCAGAAGGAGATAAAACTGGAGATTGCCACACATCAGAATGAATTAAAAATAGCGGTTTATTAGAATAATGAAAAACATCTTGAAAGGGTAATCGTTGAGATTTACCCAAACGACACGACGTACAATCATGATTAAATGAAGAAAGACTACAAAGTTGACCAGACTTTCTAAGACCATCTAAAACTCTAGTGCCGCAATGTCCCAGTCGGCGATGCCATAGTGGTCCAGGTGCTGCACTAGTAGCTAAAGCAAAAACAGGAGACGATGACAGACGAATGGGATATAAACCGCCGCTACTGGAAGCCTGAAGAAGAACTGCCCCCGTGGTTTTGTCCTTTAGCAAAACAGAATTTTTGTCAAAAATCACCATGCAATTATTATCAGAACACAATTTTTGTATTGATAATAAATTATATTTAATGTTTGGGACATGATAAACAGATCTTAAATGGAGAGGCTGGGATGGGGAATTAATAACAATATCACCAATATTTTGAATGGGTAAATGAGTACCATCTGCAACAGTAACAGCAAGTGGTCCAGAATAAATAGACTTATTAACTAATATACCTTCCTGAGATGTCATATGCGCAGAAGCACCGGAATCTGGAAACCAGATAGCGTCATTTGTGTCACTCATAGGAGCTGCAAGAGCAGGTGCTGAAGGTTGATTAAAACGAGAAGGACATGACACGGCAGAGTGACCTGGAGAATAGCAAATTTGACAAACAACTGGCGGGGGAATAGAACCAAACTGTCCATCAACTAATGGAGAGCCTGCAGACCTGTGGTTAGTAACAATAACAGGATAGGGATGCGTATTAAACGATGAATAAACCGTATTACAAACTGTACCTGGACGCCCCTGATGAACTGCATTAGCCGCGGGAACCGGAAAATAAGCTGGCTGATAATAGGCAGCCGGTGCAGGCTGTCCCGGCCGTGGGGGGTAGAACGCCGGTGGTGCTGCCGCGTAGCCCTGATGTTGCTGACCATACCCACGATCGCGACCTCGAGGTCCCCGACCGCGCGGACCACGCCTACCTCGGCCGCGGGCCTGCTGGAAACCACCCCGAGCTTCATAGGCTGGTGCGGCTGGAGCCAACTGCTGGGCCGCAAGTGCTGCTGGTGCTGTGGCAGATTCTCGAGCTCGTAAGTATAAAATTCGCTGTTCTTGCTCCACAAGCCGAATACGGAGTTTGTCAAAGGTAAGACCTTCTGGAAAAGTATTCAATGTAGTAATGATAGACTCGTATTCGGGACGTAGACCAAGCATTGTTGTTTCAAGTAAATCTTTCATGGACACCGGAGAATTAATAGCGGCGAGAGCATCTGCAATTCGCTGAATTTGGAGCATATATTGTTCCATAGTTTGGTCTTCTTTCTTCTTGGAGTTAGTAAGCATCCGTTTCAATTCCATGGAACGAGCTAAACTTGCTGCCATAAAACGAGACTCCAAGCGCTCCCAAATAATGGCTGAAGTTTTCAGAGTATGAACTTCAATGAGTATATCACGGGATAAAGTAGCAAACAGCCAGGAACAAACTGTTTGATCTAACTTTAGCCAATAATAGTAGTCATTGTGAACAACTTCCCTCCGAATGGTACCATCAACAAATCCAAGTAAGCCATGAGATACCAAAAACGACTCAAATTGAGTCCGCCAAGGGAGATAATCTTCAACCGCATCAAGTTTAGTAGTGACAATATTGGTAATATTGGGAGCAGAAAAACCCATGGATTGAGCAATAGCTTCGAGAGAACCTGATGGCGTGGGAGTTGGAACACGACCAATCGAACGAAGCGGACTCACTGGGGCTAGACCTTGCTGGCCGGACAGAGTGGGGCCGCCGAAGGGAAGACGGGGCTGATCTGGTGCGATTGGTGGACCGGATGAAGACGAAGCAGATGAACGTTGAACCATGGATGGTGATGACCAATCAAAAACCGGCGGAACCCAGGCTGTCAATTCCGGTGGAGAACTTGGCATCGGAAACGGTAGGCTAATAGCCGGCTGCAACACAGTTGAAGTGGAGCCAAAAGAAAGAGAAGCTGGTGCCGCCGACATCATGATGGATGGAGGCATGCTAACGGCCGGAGTAGATGCAGCCGCAGTGGGCGGCGCAATACTGGAGGTAGGGGCGGCGGCGGTAGACATTGATCGAGAGAAAAATTAAAAACCCTAAGCTCTTGATACCATGTGAGAATAATAAACAGGCTTAACCAGACTGGTAGCCCTGACTGTGTATTTATAATAGAATAAGTGTCCAAATACAATAAGGAAACTGCCTAATAATTAATAGTAATTAATTCTACACTATTATAAACTAGACTTAATGAATAAGATGCTCAAAAAATTTCATCAAAAATTTCCACCGGGAACCTCCCCAAATGACGACGACGGACGGATAGAGCCTCCTTTATAAGGGCTTATTTGACCCTTTTTGGTTAGTACGTGGGCTTATTTGCCCCTTTTCTCGAGAATGAATTATCTCCCCATCCTTCGTCTGCGTTGGGTGATATGTTTCACAAAGCTTGAAAGGATTTATGCGCTCACCCAAGACTCTCAACTAGAACAAAATTCATAAATGTCAATCAATGAAATAATAAAATATATCAAAATCTAAAAAAAATAAACTTATACAATTACCTCTTGTGTGCTGCCACATCAACTGCTGCTCTAGATCCGCCATATTGTTTACACCTATCTCCACCAGCCATACGATTTTTTTTACCTGACTCAGATGACTTCGTGAACTGCTTTGACCTTTTAAACTCCTCAAGGACAGCCCATGTGAAATTGTTTACAGTCAGAGGCCGTTTTTTCCTTCAAATTTTATCAATGATTTTACATTATATTCTTACACCAATATAGATAAGTACATAACTAAATACCATCTGCTATATGTTTACCTGATTCTATTCACTATATTGGAATATGCATGTTGACTCAAATATCTCTTATAACCTGACTTTATGCCTTTAGCATCAAACTCGGTAATATCCCAATTGACTATATCCTACATGCAAAGAAGAAATAGATTAAATCTCAATACTTTTATAAATATTTTGCTCTTTATATCCTCTAATGATTCTATCCAGGATGACGTTTTTCCATAAAATTTCTTACATGTGAGGAAAAATCTTACCTAAACAGAAACATATTCTATATTAGTGTATATTCTTTATTAGTATGAAACTTTACAAGATTGTTTTCTACTATTATAGTGTGAACTTGCATAGGCCTATTGCAGGACTAAACGATTATGACCTGTTATATAAACTATTATACTTCTATTATAATATATATGATCAAAAGATTCCATAAAATTCTTCACCAAGAATCTCTTCCAATCGTGGCAGCTGGATGGCGGAACTAGGGAAGGAGGTGGACTTTTCTCGAGTATAATATTATGAATTTAGGACTTAGTTGGACTATTCACTAATTGGACTCAATATAGCAATTAATTGATAAATCAATTTCAATTTGAAGGTTATACTTTATTATTATTAGGTAAATAAATATATGTATGGTCAATCTTTTATTTTTACGTACTCTCAATGATCTCATTAAATTGGTAAAGTAATCATCAAAATGTTGAATGTCAAATACTATTCAAAATGTCAAATTTAATGACAATCTATTTGCTCTACTCAATAGTAATATTAGAATTTACTAATTGGACTTGATAGCAAATATTAAATCTCTTAATTGGACTCAATAGAAAATATTTTAGAATTCAATTTCGTTTGCAAAGTTCTACTTTATTATTAAGTAAGTAGATTTGTTTTTGTGCAACTTTTTCTCCCTCCAATTTAATTATTATTACTCATATACTAGTATCTCACCCGGGCGTTGCACGGGATATAATTCAAAGAATATACTTCTAGACTAATGCTAAGCTACTGACATGTAAACATTTTCTTAGTAATATATGTATAAATAGCATAACTGTATAATAACATAAATATAGGAACATATAATATGGAAAACAAGAAAAGTAATAGTATAATGGAAGTATAATACTACGTACATAGTAATACGGACTAACTAAAGTTTGGAAGCACGGGAGTGTTAATGAAAAAAGTTTGTGCTATATAAAAGTTTATAATTTAATGTTGGACTGCTTATGTATTTTTTTAACAAATACTACGTAAGATGTTTAATATGGAGCATTTGACGAGTTTATTCTTTTCTTTTTCATGGTTTTTTGGTTAACTGATTAGTGGATAATCGAAATTTTGATTAACCGATACTCGTTTAACCAATGTTATGTTACGGATAATGGTTTTAACAATATATTAACCAAAATCGTAGTTAACCGAAAATTGGTCTTCTCTCACTACTAGAAATATGGCTTACAGTGACACTTTTATAGTGATACTTTCTGATATAATACTATTAGTAACACAAATGTGTCACTGTTTTCTAATACATCTACTCCACCCTTGCATAGTGACACAAAAAAATTTTGGGGAGCATATTTGAACTTCACGCACGCGTAACTAACATATGGACCGGCCCACAAGGTTTAATTTACGGAGTCATAATTGAACTCAGCACCTACATCGACCCCCTCGTTTCCCTCTCTCTACGCGATTTTCATGCGCGATTCTTCATCTCCCGTTTCAGACTCACGCTAAGGCTTTAATGTGCGGCTTTCACTAAGGCTGTAATGCGCGATTCCCCATCTCCTCGATCGATTGATTGCCAGATTTCTTGGCTCTGCTGCGGGACTCGCCGGGCAGCCCTCGCTAGGTCTTCTTCATGAGCGATTGTCGTCGATTTCAGGTACGTAAATTATCTGGTATAATTTTCGTCCCTAGGTCATCCTTCAAGCAAAATATCTAGTTTAATTTAAGTTTTATCCGAAATCCAATAATGTATCTTCCCTAGGTCACCGCTTTGCTCACAGGTTCGAATTTCAGAACTCTGCCCCTTGGGTGTATGCATAATGTATATGGTACTATTCAAGTATGGAGTTTTAATGTCAACTGTTTGAGTTCTCGGCTTGATATTTAAACCACAATTCACTTTTTATCTATTAGAATAGAAATTAATGGTTAGAGAACATAGAGCTAGTTTACATATGATAGTTTTCCTTTTTATTGCGCATCATTCCGTGCAGGTACGAGAAGACGTATGAGAGTGCTGAGGAGATCAATCAGCGTTTTGGTATGTTTAAAGAGAGTTTGAGGAGGATTAGATCTCATAACAGGAAGAGTCTTCCATATAAGCTTGGTGTTAATGGTAGTTGCCATTTTTTTTGCTAAAGAGTAAAGACATTCATGGCTGGTGAGATTAATGTATCACAACCGTCATGAAAAGTTGTCATGGATCATGTAGCGACTATTATTGTAACTTTCTCTCCATTACAAAAGCAATAGAGAGAAAGTTCTTTGTTATTATGTAGCTGGAAAATTACTTTTATGTTAAAAAAAGTTTGCAAGTGTTGAGTCTGTGGCTGCTGGTAAGCTTTACTAGTTATGAAGGAACAACTCACACTGAGGAAATATTTGAAGGAGTTGATGCCTAACATACATTTCAGAAGTTCTTTGCTATTCATTTTATCGTGGATTGTTTTCTTTTTCTTTTCTATTGTTTAGAAAGACTGGAGGGAAGATGGTAAATTATATCGTACCGCCGGTGGTACGTACATCCGGCGGTTTTTGCTTAGCATTAGGTTCGTTCGTTGCTTACTCTGTTTTCAGTTCTTTGTTTTCTTTTTTTGTTTTATTCGGTATCAACTTTTTGTTTTCTTTGGGGTCTTCCTTTTCAGGTTTTTGTTTTCTTCTTGAACAATTTTTTGTTTTAATTTCAAATTAAATTATTTTGAAAATCTATAATATAAAATATTACTTAATGTCCCAGATTTTCTCTTTTTCCAATCAACTTTCTAACTTAGTTTTTTTTATTTGTGTAATATAAAATGTTTTAGGTATTTATTTTTTATTTTTCTATTTTTTATTTTAATTATATATCTTTATTAGTTATTATATACGGAGTATTGTGTTTTAATTACTCAATTTTGTTTTATACAAAAATGAGTACAAATAAATGTGAATGAGTAAACATTAATTATAAAAAGAACACGATTATATTTGTAATTCAATAAAAGAAAGTTTGATGCTCAATGAAAATGTTTTGATGTTCAATTAACAAAGTTTACGATTTTCATATCAATGTTCTTTTTGTAAATTATGTATGCTCATTTGGTATTGATGTTATGATCATTTTAAAATGTTATATCAATTCATATTTCAAGAGTTACATATAGAATTAGATTGAAGTAGGAGTTAATTACATATACGAGAGCACATACCATGATATTCAATTGCATGTTTTTAATAATCAATAAAGGAGATTTGATGCTCAATGAAAACGTTTTGATGCTCGCTCAACTAAAAAAAACTTATGATTGTCATACTAATGCTCATTTTATAACATACTAATGAGTTTTTGAATTTTTCAATACTCATTTTGTAAATTATGTATGTTCATTTAGTATCTCCGTTATGCTCATTTTTAAAATGTTTTAGCAATGCACATTTCAGAAGTCTCATATTACATTAGAGAGTGCTCTTCATGTCAGGCCGGCCTGACGGGCTGCCCCGTCCGGCCGAGCCCGTTTGGGCACCTTCCCGGTGGAATTTTTTGATGAAATTTTTTGAGCATGTTCCTCATCAAGTCTAGTTTGTCCATACCAAATTTCAGCTCAAACTTCGATCGGGAAGGTCGTCAAATGATTTTTGCAAGTTAACTGGTCCGGAAAATACATATTCCGGACCAGTTAACTTGCAAAAATCATTTGACGACCTTCCCGATCGAATTTTGAGCTGAAATTTGGTATGGACAAACTAGACTTGATGAGGAACATACTCAAAAAATTTCATCAAAAAATTCCACCGGGAAGGTGTCCAAACGGGCTCGGCCGGACGGAGCAGCCCGTCAGGCCGGCCTGACATGAAGTTTTCTCTTACATTAGATTTATATAAGAGTTGATTATATACACGAGACCACAAATCATTATACTCAATCGCAGATTCTAATACTCAATAATGGGGATTTAATGCTCACAAAAAATGTCTTGTTGCACAACAAAAAAATATTACAATTTTCATATAACTACTCATCTTGTAAGTTACACATGCTCATTTGTATAGGTCTAATGCTCATTAATAGTTCATTAATGCTCATTTAATAGAAATCATGATTTTCATCAATCTTTCAATAGAGAAGTTTTGATGTTGAATGAAAATGTTGTGATGTTACATATGCTCATTAATACTCATGTTGTAAGTTACATATGCTCATCTGATACTCATTTTATGCTCATTTTCTAAATGTCATATCAATGCATTTTTTAAAAGTATTATTTTATGATAGACTCCTAATACTCAACATAATAGGTTTGATGCTCATTAAAAGTTCATTATTGCTCATTCACAAGATACTATGATTTTCATCTCAATAGCAGATGTTTGATGCTCAATTAAAATGTCGTGATATTTAACTAACAAACCTTACGATAAAAAATAACAAAAAGAAAGTGAATTAGAAGTTTGTAAAGCAGAGATCACGATTCTGAATATTAGACTCCTAATACTCAACAGAATAGTTAGGGTGCTCATTAAAAGTTCATTATTACTCATTCCCCAGAAGTCGTGATTTTCATCTCAATAGTTGAGGTTTGATGCTCATTTAAAATGTCATGATGTTCAACTAACAAACCTTACGATTTTTATATCAACGTGCACTTTGTTAGTTATGTATGCTCATTTGATACTAATGTTATGCTCATTTTTAAAATGTCATATCAATGCATATTTCAAAAGTATCATATTACATTAGACTCGCATATTGAAATTAATAGGAGTGAATTTTAGATATAATTTAATACAGAGTAAGTTTTTATAGCAGAAAAAATAGAAGATATGAAGCAGAGATCGTGAAACTCATTATTAGCCTCATAATACTCAATATAATATGTGAGATGCTCAACAAAACTACAATATTGCTCATTTAGCGGGAGCCATTATTTTTCGGTGAAATTACAAAATTGCCACCGAAAAAAGTAGGCTGTTTTAACTAAATGGACTGTCTTTCTTTTAATTGGGCCTTTTTATGGGCCTTCCGTGAGATTCATTTAATTCTATTCAAACTGGGTTATTAAAATGGACTGAAGCTTAAAACAATTTTAAAAAACAAAACCGGATGTACGGTTCTCACCCGTACATCCGGGTGTACGATATACGTACTCAGGGAAGATGGCATAATTACCCCTGTGAAGAATCAAGGCGGTTGTCGATCTTGTTGGACATTTAGGTGGAAATTTGAGTTTGCAATGTAACATTTTACTTAAAACTTGAAGTAGTTTGACTCAGAAATAACTGCTTAATAAATGACACATGATCACAAATTACGTTTATCCTTAATCATATTTTTAATAAATGTCAAATATATATGTGTACTAGATATTGGCGTTGGGCTTCATCAAATTTTACCTTTCAAAAACGTGAGGCTGGACTGGACATTTAGCATCACAAACATATTCTTGAAACCATTATTCGTACTATAACATTTTAAGAAATAATTATCCCTTGTATGAGTAAAACTTCCCCACTTTCCCAATCTATAACCTAACTAGTTTTTTTCCCAAAATAATATTTAAATCAATTATATTTAATTAATTTCTTAATTAATAATTAAATAATTAATTTTTATGGACAAATATACCCCTTAGGTTAAGTCTATAAAACCTATCCTTTTACTCTTTTTCTTCAACCCTAGCCTCTAGCTTCCCACTACTCACGCACACCCGCCTGCCGCTGCTCCCCCGCCGCCGCCCAGCCTCCACCCAGCCGCCACCTACCTCTGTCGCCCCGCCACCGCCTAGCCGATGCCTTGCCGACTTGCCGTACGTCCGTCTGCTCATCACCTCCGTCTAACTGCACAGTCACGTGTTCTCCTCCTTCGTGCGTCCAGCCCGCACTCGCCGCCACTGCCGACCTTGCCCTGGCCGGCGCCGTCCTGCCGCACAGTTGCCTCGTGCCTCCGTCAACCAGCGTGCTTGATCTCTTGCCGCTTGAGATTACGGTTTGTTGGGTTCTTCTTCTATTTAATGAAATTAGGATAATAATTAATGTTGCCAAAGAATGGTGATGGCCGGACCGCCGCTCCAACAACTCAGATTCTTCAGCAAGACGGTCGAGGTTGAAGACGAACCCCAGATTGAAGAAGAACCCTAGGTTGAAGACGATTGAGGATAGTGTGCAATGAATATTTTTTATGTAATGCCGTGAATATCACAAGAAGTGCAATGATTATGACAAAGAAGTGCAATGATATGACCATACATAAAGTGATTTTGACAAAAAGTGCAATAATGTAGAGCATTAACATTGATATAAATTGCAATTATCAAATCTAAAAAATTACAAAATGCTTACATTTTTGTAATGTTTTGTCATAACTCTCGCATGGAGTACGTGCATTGGATTTAATTAAACGTAAAAACTAAAATTATCAAAACTAAAAAAAGGACAAACTGAAGTACCATAACTTAAGTGCATGAAGTGCATTATATGTTGTGCAGTGAATGCGTCATAAAGTGCTATAAATTTTGTGCTATAACGCGTTCATAAAGTGCTATATATTTACACGGCTGAAATTAGTGCAAAATGCATCTTCTTTAAATAAGGGCATTTTCGTCCTTCCACATTATAATATGACGAATTTTTGTTTTTGATTTTTAGTCATATTCCGGGAAAAAAACATAGCTACTCATATTTTGAGAAACTCAATATGTTTTAGTCATATCTTGGAAATTTTTCCCAATCATTTTTATACTTTTTTTATTACATTCTATTAAAGAGATGAAGTATTGGTTTTTTGCCCACTTAACAGATAAATCAGCCAAATTGCTATTGATTTTGTCTTCAAAGTAATTTGATTTGATAATAAAAATAAAAAATGTAATAATAGTGTCCCATTTCCTAAAATGTAATATTTTCTTTTTCCAAACTGAACGTTGAGATTATGATTAAAATTCTTTTTTTGAAAGAGATAATGATTAGAATTCTAAGCCCCGGATTTGCAATTGTGTTAATACTTCGCATTTTGCTCCATCTTCATACAATTCTTTCTTAATTATTAAAATAATAATAAAAATTATAACCACCATATAATTGAAATTAAAAACGAAATTAAAACTATTAGATATTTTAATATAGAATCTTAAAAAGAATACTTCTTTTAAATCACATTATATTAAACAGACTCTATATTAGACGAAATTTATTTTTCTTTTAAATCACATTACATATGATCCTAAAGAAATCAAATTCAAATTAGGTAAATTAGATGCACGGGCTTGAAAGCTCTTGAAAGCCAGTAGTGTAGTACAGGCTAACTAATTTTTCTTTGGAAAAGTTGCTGTTTATAATTTAATCTTCGACTGTTGATGTATTTTTTACTACGTAACAAATAAGATGTTTAATACGGAGTATTTGATGAGTTTATTCTTTTCTTTTTCATGCTATTTTCGTTAACCGATTAGTGGTTAACCAAAAGTTTGATTAAGGATGTTTTCATTTGAGCTCTAATTTGCTAGTCTGGTCTGATCTGATTTGGTCTGGTATGAACTGGTTTGGTCTGATAATATATGGTCTCTTTGTATTTTTATAACTATTCAATTCTGGTCTGATCTGATCTGATCCAAACTGGTCTGATCTGTTCTGATTTGATCTGGTCTGGTCTGAGACTGAAAACCGTCCAAATAAAAACATCCTACCTCATACCCGGTTAATCAATGTTATAGTACGAATAATGGTTTCAAGAATATGTTTGTGTAGACATTTTTGTCTATACATTTCGTACACTCGTCTGTCTCACGTACACAAATCTGTCTGTACACAGACAACTCTACTGAATTGTCTGTGTGCGTGAAACAGACGAATGCACGAAAGGTGTACACCAAAATGTGTACACCAAGCATTTTTCAAATGGTTCGGAGCTGCGTTAGGTGCACATATTTTGGTGCACACCTTTCATACACTGGTCTGTCTCACATACAAACTCGTACATAATTGTCTGTGGACAGACAATTGTTTGTGCGTGAGACAGACGAGTGTACGTGCACTAAAATATGTACACCAAACATTTTTCATCAAATTGAGTGGGTTTAGTATTTTTATCCCAGAAACAGTGGATACATTCCATCCTGTTAAGGTGACTCAGTATATATTTTCCTTTGATTAATAATTTGATTTAATAAGTATAGATTATATAATTCGATTTACTGATTAACATTTACCGCGTCCTTTGATTCTCAATAAACTGAAATTGATGACCATATCGAACGGTTCATTTTACCATTTACTGAGATACTGTGAAAGTGTGAATCACGAGTGTAATTTTTTCTTCAATGATTTTGTCAGTGAAGAATGTGCAAACAAGACAAAAGATTTCGTCTTTTTTTTGTTGCTAGGATTGTCATGTGGAAAAAGAAAAAAAGAAACGCCAGGCAATAAAGAGAAGTGATTACCCCATAAATGCAGACAGCTGGTCGAAGACAGTCTATCCTTCTCGTTCTGTCTCTGGGAAAGCTCCTAAACCTCACAAAGGTTCGTGCTATCATTTTATGTTTTCTGTCTTTTCTTTCTTCACATTAAGTTATTCATTCATTCATTCATAACATATTGATTACAACTGACATCGGTTATTCAATATTCAGTAGAACTAATGCTTAAATGAATGAAGTGGTTATGAAAATTAGCACTGTATTAAAGAGTATCTATGTATTTTAGAATACACTATTAGTAGGACTGTTATTTGGATATCTATGCTTGTGAAAATTAGCTCTAATATATATGCATGTCTTACACTCACCTCAAAGATTAGTTCAAGATTTAGATCGTTTTGGTAAGTGTTATTTGGTTGAGATGTTATGGAAAATCTGCTGAACTTTCGGAAATTAGTAGCATTCGATAAAATACATTTTGCTTCAAATAATAAGCAAGTCAAAACTCAAAATGGTTGAGCAAAATTAGCCTATCATATTGTTTCCAAACAGAGCCTTAATGAACTCCTTCAGTCCTTTGTGGTCCTATTTTCATGTTTATCCTTAGTTCTTACCATAGTGTGTTTGAGTTGATAGACTTATTATGTTATAAATTTGCAGGAGTATGGAAAATGTCGGAGTGCGAAAATCGGTGTATGGATTGGCTTGTTTTATGCTTATTGCCTTGAGAACAGAAGGCTTCTTAGTGGATATTACTTATGTTGAGAGTGCTGTTCCAAAAGGAGCAGGTGAACTAGACTTGTAATTTCTCTAGTTTTTCTTTTCCATTATCATTGCTAATTTTTTTATTCTTTTTCCATTTTAAAATGATGCAGTCTGTTTGGATGGAAGTCCACCGGCGTACCATATGGACCGAGGATCCGGAGCGGGAGTTAATAATTGGTTAATCAATTTTGAGGTTGTACACACTTATTAATATGACAATTTTTATAAAACTTATAATACCAAATCTTTATAAACTCATATGTATATAATATATTGATATGGAACATTTAACAATTTTGGCATCTCAATGGTGTATGTGTTTCTTCTATATTTGGAGTATCAGGGAGGAGGGTGGTGCAATAATGTTACAGATTGCCTTGCCCGTAGGGATACTAGGTTAGGATCTTCCACGAAAATGGAAAAACAAATTGCTTTTTCAGGGCTTCTGGGTAACCACCATGTAAGAAATCGAGGTAACTTTTCATTTTCTTCTTCTAATGGATGCTAATAGTTTCCAGCCTCATTAACACGACCTTTAATCATATTCTAAACTTCCAGACTTCTACAATTGGAATCGAGTCAGGGTTAGATATTGTGACGGGTCATCCTATACTGGGGATGTTGAAGCAGTGGATCCGGTATGCATGTTAGTTTATGTAGATTATTTGCTTTGCAGGTTTATAAAGCCTGGTCTAGGATATACTTTACATTCATTCAATACTTCAATGGGTTAGTTTTGGTGACCCTATAAGTGAGGACATAGTCTTCAAGATTGGTATGAGGAGTTGTTATCTACAACTCGAAATGAGCTAACGGACAGTGTCTTTTATATATTACCAGAAAACCAATCTTCACTTCAGAGGTGCAAGAGTCTTTGTAGCTGTTATAGATGATTTACTTGCCAAAGGGATGAAGGATGCAAAAAATGTAAAACACTTGTCGTTCTCATCCATAAAAAATGCTACTACCAGATGACGCAAAAAATATATTTCTTTATACCACATAAACTAAGATTTAACTGTATAGGCTGTTTTGTCTGGATGTTCGGCGGGAGGATTGACTACCATATTGCATTGTGACCAATTCAAATCTCTCATCCCAGCATGTGCTAAAGTAAAATGTATTGCAGATGCAGGTTACTTTATTAACGCGTAAGATTTCTCATCATAGATACATACACATGTGTTTTATATTGGTAATAGGTTGATGAATACAAATAAATGTTGGTGCCTTTTCATTTGACAGATTGGATGTTTCTAATAAATCACACATTGAACAGTACTATGATGATGTTGTTGCAACGCATGTATGTGTGTCATATTATATTCTTCTTAGCATTTAATTGATTTTTTTCATAGCTAAAAGTTTTTTCAAATGTAATCTTCTCAAGAGAAACTCTAGCTTGAATGGATACTTGAATTAATTAATTTAAATAATAGAACATATAAATTTCTACAAAACTCAGCCTTGCATTAAAACACGTAAGTGGTGTATAGAAGCATAATTGAGAATTTGAGATTCAAAAGGAATTGAATACGGATCCATTTCCAGGGATCAGCCAACAGTTTGTCAGTTTCTTGCACGTCTAAGATGAAGCCAGGTTTGGTAAGTACTTAATTATATTTCTTGATTTTACTGCTCGGGCTTAACATCGGAATGTTACCAACTAGTCGGCCAACACTTAAAGCTTTGGGCTATTCCTCGTAAAGTTAGACATTAAATGTCATCATGCCAATATATATATTACCATGTTGATATTGTTGCTGCAGTGTTTCTTCCCTCAAAACATGGCACAATATATCCAAACGCCCATCTTCCTAATCAATGCAGCTTATGATGCCTGGCAGGTGAATGCTTCTGAATCTCTCGTTTGGAATTTAAAAGTACAAGATGATATTATTTTAGTAATACTTTTCATGCTGGTTTTAATGAGTATTATTGAAATTTCTTGGACTTTAGATACTTTTCATTTTGACTCCTGAGGTTGCTGATCCACATGGGACGTGGCAAAGCTGCAGGCTTAACTTATCAAAATGCTCTAGACATCAGCTTAAAACAATTCAAGGTAGGTACTGGATGGCCTTCACGTAGACTATTTGGAGTGGTGTAGTATTAGGAGTCCAAAATGTTAAAGATGGAAATTTTAGACTCCTAATTTCATGTAGTGGTAGGCTAAAATGGATATTAAAGGTGGGAAAGGGGACATAGGGTGTTAGAAATAGAGGGTGGTTTTATATATATCCTATTTTCATACCTCTTGTAATGAAATGTTAAAGATGGAAATTTTAGGCTCCTAATTTCACGTGATTGTAGGCTAAAATGGGTATTAAAAGTGGGAAAAAGGACGGAGGGTGTTCGAAATAGAGGGTGGTCTTATACTCTTATATCCTATTTTCATACCTCTTGTAATGAAATGTTAAAGAATGGAAATTTTAGACTCCTAATTTCATGCAGTGGTAGGCTAAAATGGGTATTAAAAGTAGGAAAGCGGATGAAGGGTGTGAAAAATAGAGGGTGGTCTTAATATCCTATTTTCATACCTCTTCCTAAATACAGGGATGACGTCAAACACTGTTTTCTTTTCTTTTTCCTTTTCCCACTCCTACCACTACAAATGGTCTTACATCCTATTTTCATACCTCTTGTAATTTTATACACTATTCTTTGACAAGCCAAACACTTTAATTTTTATTTTTATTTTTTGGTGATGCATATGTTCAAACCCTATACATTATATATGGACTACACATTTATCGTTTATATAAGTATGGAGTATATCATAGGTTTTAGGAAGGAATTTGTGAAGGCATTAAAAGGACTTGGCGCTAATCGAATGAGAGGATACTTCATTAACTCTTGCTATGCGCACTGTCAAACTGAATTCGATGAGACATGGTTCAGCACTAATCAGTCTCCTGTTTCTCCAATGTTGGATAACAAGGTAAACACGTACATGACCATTCATCACACATTTACATCCTCTTCCTTTTCTTGTCCAAATGGTACCTGATAAAATACTTAGGTCCTAAGATCACTAAAATGGAATGAATAGTTAGTACAATTCTAATGTCTTGTGAGCTCATCTTTCGTTCTTTAATATTTTGATATGAGACTTGTAAGTGCCCCCAAAATAAATCTTTACAAGATAAGTATCTAATATATAAGTGTAAGCTGCTCTAAAAGGCTTAATGTGTGTCAAGGCAGCAAGCTCAAGCCTTAAGCCTTTGAAGCCTATGCGGGCTTAAACGAGGTTTAGGCGTGAAAAAGCGTCTTGGGGTTTTATCAAGAGGAGGTGATGTTGTTTCTAAGAAAAGTGAATTTATGTGGTTGATACTGGATTGGTAATTGAAGTGAAAATAAAGTTTAAAAATTTAGAAATGCACAATTTGTTATCAAATTTGAAATGAGACAATCTTAATGGAACTGAACAAAAAATATGATACTCTTAGCGAGAGGAGGGAGCATCATATAATAAGAACATAATACTAATACTGATATTAATGCTAATCCTGATGCTTATAGTAATACTTATAGTGACACATAATATTAATGATAACAATAACACAAAAAATGATATTAATAATAATAATGTTATTATCTTATGACTAGTATCATTTCTATTATTAAGATACTCATTGGTTTGCTGAATTTATAGTTTTAATTCATGCTAAGTCACCCATGTTAAAATACGGGAGGGTTCATGCCTTCAATTTACCACATCGGAGGGTGAGTTGAACTCCTCTTTAGTGTTTCTCTATAAACACTAAAGTGAAAATGGAAACTAATAATCCAACCTTTTAGCGTTCTTCTTACAATAATCCAACCTTTTGGTTATTCATGAATAATCTAACCTTTGCACCTCATCTTCATTCACTGGTCCCTGACCGGTTGATGACCTGCTATTCCAAGCTATTTTCTTATGTTTGCAAATCATTATACCATAAATCTCATCTTTCACAAAGATAATATTTTGCAAAGATAAGAAAATAACTTGGAATAGTAGGTCATTAACCGACCAGGGACCAATGAATGAAGATGAGGTGCAAAGGTTGGATTATTCATGAATAATCAAAAGATGGGATTATTGAAAGAAGACCGCTAAAAGGTTGGATTATTAATTTCCATTTTCCTAACACTAAATTGGTCTCTCCAAATGAATCTTGCCTGTCCAACACAACGCTTAGTGGACTTCGAGTGTAAAAATAGGTTGACCACGGCCCATATGATGGGACTGACTTCGTCGGCCGTCTTTTATCTCGCCCAAAATAGGAATAAAACATCATAAAAAGGCAAACATAGGAGTATAAGAGATTAATTCACAAAAGGAAAACTGATACTCCCTCCATTCCAATTTGTTTTGCAAAGTCAACAATTTTTGGTCAACTAATAATAAAAGTCAACCCTCCGTATGGATAATTAATTCAATTTTTAATAATTAAAATTTACATATTCATAAACTACATTAAAATCTCTTCAAAGTTGTAAACTCCAAATTAGAACATAATTAAAAATTGACATCCAAATTAAGTGAACAAAACGAGACTGTTTGACTAAAAAAAGTCAAATTTGCATCTCTTTTTGGGACGGAGATAGTATTATTAATCCTAACTATTCATGATCTACTTTCAATAATCTCTATTATTGATTACTCCCTCCGTTCCCAAAAATACTTCTCACTTTCCTTTTTGGGTCGTTCCAAAAAATTCTTCCCACTTTCCCATTTTGGACAATTTGTGTGGCTCACATTTATTTTATCTTTTTCTCACACAACCACAACCACACATTTGCACTTTATTCCACTTTCTTAATAGGCGTGCCAAGTCAAACTGGGAAGAATTTTTAGGAACGGAGGGAGTATTTCCCTATAATCCCAACTTTAGTAACCTTTTCTTTAAACAGTCTCTTACCTGTTCGCATAAAATTATGACTGGTAACTCCTGTGAGATTAAACGCTTGTATCTCACCTGTTTTACTAAAAGGCAGATGAAGTTTACTCCGGTAGTCCGGTGTGTTTCCCTTCGCTGGTAGATCTATGAATGCGCCGACAATCTAAAGTTTCCAAAATTATGTCTACTAAAGAATTGTGTACCAAATGATCAACGACGACTAAGTATGTTTTTACTTGGACTGTAATTTGCCCCAGACCAGACCAGACCAGTCCAGACCAGATCAGACCAGTTCAGACTAGACCAGACCAGACTAGACTTGGATAGTTATAAAAATACAAAGAAACCAGACCTTACCAGACCAGACCAGACCAGTTCAGACCAGACAAGATCAGACCAGACCAGACCAGCAAATTACAGTCCAAGTAAAAACATCAAGGTGAGAAAGATCGAGCCATATCTAAAGTTTTGAACACATAGAAGAACTTCTCTTTCTCTGTTTTAATCTAATGCTGCTTCAAACGATATTGGATCGTCAATTCCCACTATCAAAATCACTTTCTGGACCATCAAAGAAAGACGATCGTGATCTTTAATCAACCATCTGTTTATTTTATTTTTCGAGCTAAAAATCAATATGAGAAAATCGTAAGAAATTTTGAGTGGAGGAAGAGTTTGTCGTCTTCTTTATCTATCTCCCTAGACGACCTACCATTTTTTGGCATCAATAATTTTTTGTCTCCCTGCTCTCTACTTTATCTTCGAATGCCCAACCGTGTTAGAGGTTCTAAGTACATAGGGATTTCTCCAGTTGCGGGAGTCGAGAAGAAAACCATTTTTTTTTAAACTTTAAATATTTCGTATTAGATTTACCAGTTGGACCGGTATTCAGTCTACTGGACCGTTTAAAGAAAAGAGTGGTAAAAATTGGGACTATAGGGAAATAATCCATAGTAGGGATTATTAATTGCGGACATAAATAGTTGGAATTAATAATATCAATTGTTCCTTTACAAAATAGGAGTAAAATATAACAAAAAGGTGACATTAGTCTCAATATTCCCAAAATTTCCAAATTGGAGCTTTTTTAGGGATTGGACAAAAATAATCCTGCAGGCATCCAACCAACTACTTCCCATTGCCGCCAACCACCACTAGCTTCCAGACGCTACCGTAGACATACAAATTTGCGCCGCTGATCTACGATCGCCACCGGTCGCTAAATTTTTTCCTAGTCCGCTTGCCACCACCACCTGTCGCAAGAGCTCCACCACCGGCCACCACCGTTGTCTCCTCCACCACTGTTGGACTCCCCGCCACCAACGGACTGACCCATCACCAACAAACTGACTTGATATCCCAGAGGAATTATGGAGGGCAATTAATACATTAATTAATTAATTAATTAGAATAAGAGAATTAAGGGTTGAAAATTAATATTACTCCTAAAGGAAGATTAAGGGATAACACTTATTTAGGGAGAAGTGTTATGTTTTACTCCTATTTAGGTCAATTACTTTAACTTGGAATCTCAATCCTTGAGGACACTTGAATATGTCTTAGACCCGATTTATGGGTTTGAGAAGGGGAGGGTTGGCCCCAGTGGCGGATCCAGGAAACGGAAGTATTGGGGGCAAAATTAAATAAAGATAGAAAATGTTAAGCATGATGAAAAAGTACTACACACTTGTTTTTTACTCCAGGGGGCGTTTGGGAAAGGGGTCTGGAAAAATCAGGGTTGAAACTCACTCCATTGAGTTCGAACCCGAGACCAGCTAGGCTGAACTGCTTCCTCCAGTATTACACACTTAATAAGATATATCCGAAGAGCAAAAAATTTTTACTTAATAAATAAGGGGAAAATAACTTTAAATAATACAAACTATCTTTCGTAAACCAAGAATAATACGTACTTTGAAAATAAGATTTAATAATACCAACTATTTAAATATAGACCAAAAGTGATATAGAGCATTTTTTTTACTTAAAATTCAACTATTTAACTCATAAAAAACATGTATCAAAATATCTATAAGTGAACATATTTCTAATTGTCATTTATTTGATGGGTTGTCATTAGCTTTTGATGTCTTAAATGATCAAAGTTTTTGTCAAAGAATGACTCCATATTATTTTTGTTTTACACTCAAATAGTTGATATTATTAAAAGTCATTTTCAAAGTTTGTATTATTATTGGTTCATGGATGATAGTTGGTATTATTTAAAGTTATTTTTCCAAAATTTGTAATAATAAAGTACTTAATCATAATTACAAAAATTTGTAATAATGAAGTACTTAATCACTATTAGATCTTTTGCCCAATGTTGAAGATGGTGTTTTTTTTCATAAATCTGTCCATAAACCTGATAAAAAAGAATTAATTAGTTTATGGGAGATTACATTAAATAGGGCTACAAATGTTTGTATATTTCAAAATAGAACTATCATGTTTTTATTTCCAAAATAGGAGTAATTAATGACATGTTTTGGCAGTACCAGACTTTTAAAATGACAATATAAACATTTTAGAGAATAAAAACATGGCAGACCTATTTTCAAATTCCCAAACGTTTTTAGTCCTATATCAGGAATTTTTCCTTTATTTTTTGATAACTAATATTCTCTTTTTTCTCTTTATCAAGTGAATATTGATGAACTTTAAAAAATCTGTCCTATTTTTAATAGTTTAGTAGAAACACTGTTCTAAAACTCGCTCTAGGCGCCCGACTAGTCCCCGCCTAGGCGCTAGGCGGTGGCAGGGCGCCTCGATTTTTGCTTAGGCACTCCGACTAATTGGTTTGGCGCCTAGGTGAATTTGTCGGCCGCCTAGGGCGCCTAGTTGCCCGCCAAGAGCGCCTAATCGCCGCCTAGGGCGCCTAGATTCGCCGAACAATTTTTTATCTTTAAAATTTTATTTTTGTAAGAGATAAATGTATCTTTAACTTTAATCACAAATATGAGGAGATATACTTTTAAATTAAGATAAAAACTACATATGTTTGTATACATAGTTAAATATTTTTATTATTTAATATTTATAACATAATGCAATTAATTTGCATGTTACAATTCTCATTCATGCATGATGTGTGTGTATGTATTTTTCATACACACAAACACGATACTACAGTTTTACTATGTATTACTTATCATATTTATGCAAAAATATTCATACAAATACAATTTATGCGTCTCCGACTAGTCCCGCCTAGGCGCCTGCCTAGCCGCCTAGGCGCTAGGCGCTGGGCTGGCGCCCGACTAGCGCCTAGCGCCTTTTAGAACATTGAGTAGAAATACACAATAACACGAGAAAACCCTAAATAGGACTAAAATAATGTTAAAGTTCACAAATAGCTTAGATTATTAGTATTTTAATCTCATTTTTACACTATGTTTATGTTTTGGTCTTATATATTGAGCAATTTATATAACACTTTAACAGATACGTAGTAAAAATTATACAAAAAACAATAACCAATAGTCAAATGCTCAATTTAATTACTCAACACTACGTAGTTATTTAGTTAATACGTGAGTAACCTGTGGTATTGCAATGCAGAGGCTATTGTGTTACTATTTTTTTATTTGGACTGACTGCACTAAGAGTTGGGTGGATTAGAATATTAGATACGTGGGGGCTGGGGGCATTTAGTTATTTTTATTGGGGGCAATTAAGAGGGCTAATTTTTTTTTCCTAATATATTATATGGAGTTATGGAGAGTTTATTGGGGGCAGCTGCCCCCCATATCACTAGTGTGCATTCGCCCCTGGTTGGCCCATTGGTCACGGTGTTATTGTGTCATGGAGAGGTAACAAGTTCAAATCTTGGGAACATCCTCTTCTCAAAATGAGAAGTGAAGACTTATCCCTTGTACATCCTTGTGGTGGGTTCCTTGACTGGACCCTCGCCTTATTGGGATGTCAATGTGGGTAGGGCTACCTCTATCATAATCTGGTCTGGTCAATTTGGCTCATTTATCCTCTCAAGTTGTGGTCCGATGGATCCAACACTACTTTATGATTCAAAATCTAAATTGTCTAAAGTTTAATCAAAACGCTATGTTTGCGCGATTTGCTCACTCACTTATATTATGTTGCAGACGATAGCTGAAGCAGTTGGAGACTGGTATTATGATCGGAGTTCTTTTCGAAAAATTGATTGCCCTTACCCTTGCGATAAGACTTGCAGCAGTAGAGTATATTAATGAGCCATTCTTTGAATCTTCCAAAATGTATTGGCGCTCCAGGGGCATTAAAAGTGTTTATTTACAACGAATATGTTTCTCTATAATGTACAATTTGAACTTTGAATATCCTTTTGGACTTACTCTTAAAACAAATAAATAATCTCACCACTACTGAAATTCTAGAGTTTGACCTCTCTTGCATTGTAAGGTCAATATATACGTAGTGTTCTTGAGAAGCCTATGATACAAAGTTAGTTTGCATTTCGCTTGTATGTATTAATTGTGTCACACATACCATTGTTATTTACATCACATGTCTGGTATACTCCTAAAGATGATGACACATACTCCTATATATGATGATACATTCCATTATATTGGCAAAATTAGTTACTATCTTTTCTAAATTGAGGGTACCATTTTTACTTATTCACTTAAGTAGTTCCTTTTTTCTCTTTAATGTTTTTTTGAAAGGAGAAACACTTATATTAAATCAATATATAATGTTTGTCAACCAAATATCATGTTTGTCGTTTACTCTCAACCTCCATTTTGAGCGGTTATAATCAATATGAAAAGTGGTCAAATAAACTCTTCTAATATTGAATTGTGAAAGTATCATCTAAACCCTTTTACTAAAAAAAGCACCACAAGAGTGTAGGGAGTTTCCATCTTCTTTCTTGGAAGTTGCCAAGAGACATCTCACACCTTCTTGGAAGGAGGTCTCCAACAAATAAAGATGGGAGAAGATATGGAGATAACTATGGAAGCATGGATGCAACTTCCTCTTGTCTCCAAAGTAGCCTATAAATAGAGTGTTCTATTGTTGTTCATATCATCAGTTTAGAAAGTGAGAAAAGTGTGTGAAGAGTGAAATGCACTTAGTGTAGAAGTGTATTTGTGAGGATTGATTTTTTGTAATAGTTGAGTGTGAGAGTTTGCTCCTCCTATTGTAATTCTGTTCTTGATATTGAATAGAAGAATTTTCCAATCCCAACAAAGAGTACATCTGCTATTATAGCTTTACACTCTAGCCATCCGATTGTTTCTCGCTACAGTCATTTTTTTCTTCATCGAATCTATGGTTCTAGCGGTTTGTTTTTTTTTTCTCTTTTTTATACCTTATTTCCTTTTTATTTGTTGTCTTCTCCTAAAAAATGTTTTTGCCATTTTTTCTAATTATTTCAATAAGCTATTACCTTTGACTCACAAATATTCTCATTCTTGGAAAAATAAAGATATAATTTATTATTAAAGATTATTTTATTTTTATAAAAATTACACAATAAAGATGTAGTCCCTCTCGTTAAATTTGAACTAACATTGTTTATTTATATAACATTGCCATTTTTAATATAACTTTAGACACAATAAAAGAAATTTATTCCATAGATAAAAAAATGTCGATCTTAAGTAATAAAAAAAACTTTAACCTCTTGTTTTCCCTTCAATTTATTTTTTCTTTTTATTGTGCATAGTTCTTTTAAAAACTTTGCATAACGGGAAACACTTTTTATTACTTTGAATAGTGGGATATTTACCTCACAATTGGTGAAGATGTCGTAGAGGTCTGATGTGAGTTTTCTCACACTTAAAATAGATTGTAGTAAATGGTGTAAGTACGAGTATCGTCTCCACAGGGACGGAAAAAAGGAATTAAGTATTAATTAAATTCAACGATTAAAAAGAAAATAAAAACAATTGTGTGAGATTGATTGTTGGAAAATTAAAATGCGAATAAAACGATTAAATTAAGGGGTTTTTTCCAATTAATGACGAAGGGAAAAAAGATTGATTCCGGGGTAACCAGAATTCTGACAGATCAGGCTTAATTACATGAAATTAATTTAATTGAGCCTAGTTAACCATTACTAAGTTCTTACCGCTCTCGCGGCAAAGAGTACAATAATTTAGGGGACCAGACTGATCTTTGACACGTTCTATTGTCCTTGTCAACTCAACCCGACAGGGTTTTGTACGAACCCGACCGGATTTTGGCATGTAGCTTCCTTTTGGCTTCACACGGCACTTCCAACCCGACCGGGTTATGTTCTAACCCGACCGTGTTTGCTACCAGAATT
This sequence comes from Cuscuta epithymum, assembly GCA_945859915.1. NCBI lineage: Eukaryota > Viridiplantae > Streptophyta > Magnoliopsida > Solanales > Convolvulaceae > Cuscuta > Cuscuta epithymum. Next base: position 4,859,231 of record CAMAPF010001001.1, on the reverse strand, counting down.
TATTTCCACCATTCATCTTGCCTTTGGTGCCTATAATATTTTCTTGCATCCCTTATGATACTTACAACAAAAATACACGCTAAAAATACAAATTAAAACCTACAAAATAAATCTATAGAGTACATCACAAACTAAACTAAACAATTAAAAACAACAATCAAAGAATACTAAAATTGCAATGTTATGCACTAGGAAACAGTACATATCAACTAGGAGTAGCTGACTTTTGAAGACCTGGAGCATTTGTGTATATCATTATACACAATGTTTTTTTGTTAATCACTCACTTTTACTCCCCTGCTATGCTTTGCTTTATCCTTGTGACTAATATTTGACTATGAAGTGTAAGCAGTATGAATTACACTTTTATTAATTAACCTACACTCACATTTACTCCTTGATATGCTGAGTGTGAAGTGAACATAAACACTTTGTGAACTCGAACAAATAAATGTAAAAGCAATACTTCCCCTACAATAAACTTTGTATAACAAAGCACTTTGCAATAAACTCCAATAAATTAATACCTCATCACCTCCAATAAACTTTTTAATACATCAATAAATAACCTTACAATGTTACAAGCAATAACCTTGCAATAAATTTTAACAAAATAATAAACTTTACGGGAATGGCCTTATTAAAAGCAATGAACCTGCACTAAACTTTATCAAATCAGTGAACTTTAAACCAATAACCTTAAAAGCAATAAACCAAGACTAAACTTTGACAAATCAATAACCTTAATTTAAATTCATTATACTGTCAAACCAGGAGTAAACTTTAACCAATAAGCTTTTAAGCATTCCATTTACCAAAGATTACATTAACATAAATATAGGATAAATTCATTGAACCGTTAATATATACTACGTACTTCGCAAATGATGCAAAGAATGAACTAGCCTTTGTTTCTTTTCAAGTTCTGCAATTCTTGGAAGATAGATTTCGAGAAATTTATCAAGTGTCTCCCGGAAATGTGGAGCAACTGGTTCAGAGTATGGAATATGATCGGCTAAATTGATATCACCGACTTTGCCTGGTAGATTCAAACGAAGTGATACCTCTTCAAAAGTCATTATGTATGCGCAATGGCACAAGATCATGTGAAATCTCTCTCCAGCTCATCCCAGCCCCGAGGTAGTACATCAGAATATAAGTGTCAAGAGCTTACCTCTACTACACCGCCAAAAATTCCTCCGACACTTCTTGTAAGGGGTCAGCTATTATCACATCATCGTCAAAATATTGTAGCAATTCGGAGCACAACGTATTAGTTGTTTCCATCTACGAAGCTAAGTGTTTGCGCTAGTAAAAGTGGTGAAAATTTTGGGGAGGGTAGCAATTCAGAGGAGCACAACTTCAATGTTGAAGAACGGTGGAGATGAAGGAATAAAGTAAGAAAGATGAAGGAAGAAATTAATTTTGGTAGTTGGAGAGGTAGCATGTAGGATGGTTGATGGGATTTGACCGCTCGAGTAATTAAGGATTTTAGGAGACGTTTACTTCGCTGCTAAAGTCACAGTTAGGTTAGTAAGACAGGTGAAGTAAACACGCACGCTGCTTAAAAAGCCGCTTACTAACCGAAATATGTGCTTAAAGTGCCGCTTACTAAGCCTACCACACCCCCATGTATTAATTAAGCGGCACTTTAAGCTTTTTCAGTTTCCAAATTTAACCCTTGCCCTTACCCTATTGTTACCCCTGCCCCACCTACCTACTGATCCCACCTTGACCCCAACCCCACCTACCCCACCCCCACCCTACCCCTTACCCTTACCCCACATACCCCACCCCTACTCCTACCCTTACCCCACATACCCCACCCCTACCCCTACCTTACCTACCCCACCCCTACCCTACCTAACCGACCCCCACCCTACCCTTACCCCACCTACCCGACCCCACCTTAGCCCTACCCTACCCCATCCTACCCCTACCCGACCCCACCCTACCACTACCCTACCTACCAGACCCCACCCCTACCCTAACTACCCGACCACACACCTACCCCACCCTACCCCTACCATATCCGACCTCACCCTACCCCTACCCTACCCTTACCCTACCCCATACCCCGCCTGAACCCCACCCTACCTACCCGAACCCACCCAACCACTACCCCACCTACCCAACCCCACCCCTACTTACCTACCCCGACCCACCATACCACTACCTGAACGCAGTCACCCCACCTACCCCATCCCACCATATACCCCAACCCCACCCCTTACCCTACCCTATACCTAGGGTGGTGGGGTCGGAGTGGGGCCAATGTGAATATGTGATAGAGGCGCTAGGGGCAGAGTAGGTGCAGTGGGGTCGGGGGTAAGGGTCGGGGTAGGGTAGGGGTAGGGGTAGGGTGGGATCGGGTAGGGTAGTGGTAATCGGGGTAAGGTAGGGTAGGGGTAGGGGTAGGGGCGGGTTTGGGGTAAGGTGGTGTCAGGGTGGGGTCGATGCGGTAAGGGCCTATGGGGGTAGGGGCCTTATGGGGTCGGGGGTAGGGTCGCGGTGGGGTGGCTATGGGTAGGGTGGGGTCGGGTAGGTAGGGTAGGGGTAGGTGGGGTCAGAGTAAGGTAGGTAAGGGGTTAGGGGGTATGGGTACACATTTATATTATATACTTGTGTTCATGAATGTTTGTGTGTATATATATGTATAGGGTTATTTTGGACATTTTAATGTTAAGCGGTGTTTTAAACCGTTTGAAGTAAACACGTTCTTACAACATTGTTTATTTTATGCGCCGCTTATTAACACGGGTCTTAATAAGCACCGTTTAATAACCGGTGAAGTAAACGCCCCCTTAGTGTGTTTTATTTCATTAAGTGATGGGTAAGACAATAATAAGAGAGGGTAAAATATCATTTTGTATGTGAACTTTTGATGAAGGAATGAGAACTTTTGTATGTGACGTACAATAAAATATACGGAAAAATAAAATTATTAGGTATAAAATGTTATTTTAAATTTTTATTAATGTATATGTTCAAAATATAAACTTTTTATAATGTTTAGTAACATACTTAAATATAATAACAATCAAAGTTATGCACCGACAAACTTGAAAGTCAAATTGTTGCAACTATTAAAGAATAAAGATAATATATTATACGGAGTATATTTTTTATAAGCATCGCTTTTTGGGAGAAAGCTACGCTTCGCGTAACGCTTTGTCTTTTAAAAAAACCAAGGTCATCGCTTTTGGACACTTTTCTCTTTAAAAATGTTCGTCCACAAGAGGTCCAATAAGGTTGATAATAGTCCGATAACTTTTAAGAGAGTCTTAATAACAAATTCAATCATTCGCGTTCAACTTTGAAGCCTGGTTGATTTACAAAAACGGCCCAACTATTTTTATATGTTCACAAGTACAACTTATTATTTAATTACAAACAATTGATATATTTATATCGAACCAATCGATGATCCTAGCTAGCTAGCCTTTAGAGCCAATTCAGCATGCTCTCAATTAATCTCACAACAAACAATAAAAGTAGAATTTGTTTGAAATACGGAGATTACCAAATACTATCGTATATGTGTACACTATACTATGTATTTGGTAACCCCTATTTTGAGCTTACCAGCCTAAATTTTTATTAAACACATAATTATTGCACCGAATTGTGCAATAATCAAAATATGTACTTAACTTTGAGTTACTTTTCTAACTCGATCAATTGACTGAAATCTTCTCCATCCTTTATAACTTTGTCAAATTTTCTAACTATATTAGCTATTTTACATATTCTCCATCCTTTATAATTTTGTCAAATTTGACTGATACGTAAAATTTTTAAATAAAAGTTGATTGTTAAGGTTCATGCATAGAAGAGAAAATTAATAAGAAACATAATTAAAGTTGATAAAATTATCGGAGACAAATGTACTACTACGGATAAAACCAATTCTACGATTTCAACTAAAACTTTATAAATTCATGAATCTACAACGAATTAGTTTTAGGTAGATTCTATGATACCCATAGGGTATCATACCTTTGTATACATGGATCAATGAGAATGTTGCAGTTGAATTATTTAATTCTAAACTAAAAATGATATAATGTTTTGGACCAATCAAGTAAATGCTAGGTATGATATCCCATTTTTTAAATGGGCACGGAAATTGTCACCTTACTTTTATTATGGAATGTACAACATTATTATTTAATTACTCCGTACAATTTACAAACAAGCACATCACGACAATACGTCCACAAACGTAACACTATTATAGACCATGCAAATGTTTCGAAAGCAAAAGCCTAAAAAGTGGAGCAATCACTGGGCTTAAAGGTAACTGTTTGTTCTTCCAAATCATACCCAAAGAGGTAATCTATCTCTGACAAATTCCCAAAGATGGATATACCAATGTCTGTATCAGGAATTATTGTCAAACAACTAATTCCTGCCCCAACCTCCACAAAAGTACCCTTTGGTGACAACTTCACGTCGGCGCCGCCGGTGAAGCGTACGATGATCTCCGGCACCTCGAAACTCTCTCGGGTCGAGTAGCACAGCCCGAAAGCCCCTTCGGGGTCGTCAAGCGGGGCGGCCGGGATACTCCCCTTCAATGCAGTCACCAAACTTGTGAACAAATCGGACGGAATCATGGTCAGCGTCGTGCCGGAATCAATTATTATGTTTCCGACCATTGTCCCGTCGGCGCTCATGTCTGACGTGGACGTTGACTTGCTGACTTGGAATGTTTTCGCGCCAATGCTGATGCTTTCTAGAGAGAGCCAATAGAAGGAGGGTTGGTCAACGGCTTTGATAATCGGCGTTTTGACGGCGTTAGTGCCGGTAACTATAGCTTCGGGGCCGAAGCTGATGTGGCTCGGGGAATCTGGCCGAGAGGAGAGACAATAAGCGAATTTTCCGCCGATTAGAGGGTCTAATTGCTTGATAATTGAGACTTGGGAGCTGCCGAGACCAATTATACCTGATGCAGCTGTATGAAATTGAAATTTTAACGCATTATTCAATTATTTTGGAAATTATTGTTTTGAGCCTTGGCTTCCACGCTATATAGAAGTACTAGGGTTCTTGATCGGAAAGTAATCATTTAACAGTGTTTTTTAAAATAAATCTTCAGAAAATCTATTTGTACACACTTTTTGTACACATCATCTTATACACGCTTGTGAACAATCATTTTCTGTATGTGAATAACCTGTTCACAAACAAAACATGATTTTTCCGCTTTTTTTTACCCCAGGGGGCGTCGGGTGAGAGGGGTTTGGGGGGTCTGAGATAAACTGGGCTCAATCTTTCTTCATTGAGAATTGAACTCGGGATCTCCCGTAAGGGAGAGTGAGTCGGCAATCAGTTAGGCTGGACACTTCCTCTTACAAACAAAACATGCGGATGTAACTGCTCACAAACGTGTTTAAGATAATGTGAGCAAAAAATGTATACAAGAAGATAAATCATAGGCTATTCAGAGGCCATAAAAGTATAAATAACTTAACAGTTTTAGATAACATAATACACGGAGTATATAATTCCACACAAAAAGTTAAATATAACCCATTTTTTTGTAATAAGACCAATTCAACACAGTTTTTTTCCTGTATGTATTGGGTGTATCACGCTTTTGTAAAGGCGGAAATTGCTATTATGTGGACTATGGAGTAGATCTATAGATAAATTGTGGTGAGATCATGATACACATGGCTCCATAGACTAAGCTAGTTATAGGCCTTTAATATTTTTTATTGTGTTTATTCTTTTGTTATGACAGAATAAGTGCCTATTTAATAATCTCTATTTCTAAACTATCATTCTTACCAATAAAAAGTTTATCAAAGAAAAACGGGGCAAATTAATTCTCCAATTATTAGCGATTTTGCAATCACGCTCTTAAATAGAAATAACTTGCAAATACGCCCCTCTACCATTTAGATAAAGCTATTGGATCTTTTTTTACGCACCGACGGGTGCCGATAAGATGATAACTTTCTCGTGAAAAATTACTAACACCAGTAAGTAAAAAAGTTTTGACGATCGCTTTATTTCAATGGGTAGAAGTGCGTATTTGCAAGTTTTTTTTTGTTCAAGCTAAGGGTCTTGTTGCAGAATAGCTAATTATTCGATAACTTATTTGCCCTCTTTGTCTTTATCGAATATGTAACTTTTGATTTTGCGTGCCGAATTGTATATGATTGAAAAGAATGATTGAAAGTTACTTTTTTTAACTGAATTGATTAAAGTTACCGTAGAAGGCCATTTTAACTATTTTGTACAATTTTTTCTTTATTTTATTAACTAATTATATTGTAAATGCAATTTTCCATAATATAGCAGATTAAGCCAATTCAGGCACTTCATCTAGAATTTCATCAATTTAATTAAATAAATTAAGCCAATTTTAGTGTTATCAAAGGAGCTCTAAATTTTGTTTTGTTAATAAAATGTAAGTACGGAAACATGTTCCATAAACTCTTTCTGGCGACGGCGATAAGAATAAAACATACGTAGTATATTGATAAGGTTAAAAATATGATTAGTTATTTTTAATATCAAAATAAGACCAATCCATTAGTCTTAATAATATTTAAGTAATAAAAACGTTATTCTTTAAGAATAAGAAGTTATATTTTGGGAATAAAATTATGTTGATCCTTTATATATATATTTTTTTTTTGAAAAAATGTTGATCCTTTATATATATATATATGCACGTAATTTTACAAAACGTGTAACTATAATACGTAGTATTATATGTACTCCATATATGTGCCCTCAATAAAAGGCGATGTTAGAAAGTCAAAGAGAGAAATTTGTACTACTTATTCATTAACCATCTTGAAAGAAACTAGAAGCGTCTTCAAGGGTTGGAAGTATATTTTCAAAAAATAATAGCGATGAATGATACTCCATAATAAAAATACGGAGTATGAGGTTTCTGTTTTAATGATATTATTAAAATAAAAATAAATGGGTGAAAATGTACTAAACTCAGTTTATTACGGAGTATGAAAATTGAATATGATCATAATCACTATCACTAAATTATACGGAATATTTTTATCCATTATCTCATTTTTAATTTTATTGATATATATCTATGGATATTTCAAAAAATATTTTTGTCATACCAAAAGTACGGAGTTTTGAGAAAAGCACAATTTTATTTATGTACCATTTGAGAACGTGCCGTTATTTTGGTGGCCGCAACCGAAAACGACGTTATCGAAGGAGGCGCCGCCAATGGTCAGAATATCCACCGCCAAGTCGCCGGAAGTTTGGGACCGGTCGCCGTAAGAAACCTTGTACTGACACGTGTTGTCGTCGGAGCAGCCGGCAACCTCAACGAGAGAGCACTCACTCGCGTCGCAGGTGACCGTCCGATAAGATTGGCTGTTCTGAGGATTAAAGACGGCGGTTTCCTGCTGATAGCAGTTTATGCATGGCTGGCATTGCGTCCACGTCAAGTCACTGCCCGTGTCAGCGATACCGTACGTCTCAACCGGCGGCGTCCCGACGGAGTACTTCATGACGTACCCTCCGCCGGCCAGCTTAATGTCGGTCTTGAATTTCGAAATATCGCCGCCAAGGCTCTGAATGGCGGCGGCGCGTGAGCGCGTGTGGTGGTATGCTTCTCGTATCCAGTCATATCTTGTTTTGGAGGGGTCACGGAGAGGGTTGAAGGGGGAGTGGGGATGGATCAGTTCTAGGGTTAATCCATTGATGAATTCAGCTGAGAGGAAAGTAAAGAGAGACAATATTTTGAAGAACGTACTTAGAGATAATGTGTATTTTGAGGCAGTCATTATTATTAGCTAGCTAGTTATTGATGATGATGATGAAACAATGGCCGGAATTGCCAAACAAGATTATTGGAACGGCGAAGTGAATGAATGCCACGATTTCAAATACGCATATTATATTCTTGCAAGAATTTAATTTGAAAGTTATGTGGAATGAAGTTTTAACTTGGAGCCTCGGAGGGTGAAGGAATATACTCTTATATAATACTCCTTCGTCCCTAAATTAATTCCAAAGTACATTTCAATATTTGATTATACAAGGATTAAGATCAGATAATGAATATTGTGTGGTGGAGAATTGTGCAGTGTAAAAATTAGGTGACACTATTGTACGCATTTAAAAAATGGGGTATCATACCTATCACGGGCATTTAGAGAGCATTATTTCCCTTCAATTTATCTCAACTAAAATGTCATCATAGCTTTTCTTAGTTTTCCAATAATTGTTGATTTAATTTTGGAGTCGGACAAGAATATTATTAAAAAAACACTTAAAGGATTAAAAGAGGACCGACGTTACTAATATAATCTCATTTCAGTGGTGTTACATCACAATGCCAAAAAATCCGCGAGTGAGCATTGCTCCTAGTGATCACCATCGGTTACGGTGACCAAAGCCGCCTCTGATCTGGCCACATTGACTAACATAGCACCACCACCACGACACCACCGGTCATAGCGACTTTCGCCGCGGCAAAAAAAATCACCCTAGCTGTCACAATGATCATTGTCTCGGCCAGTGATCATCCCGACAATAACCACTGCCAAAGTTACCCTAACCCTATAAATCAAACTCGCGGCCCATATTAATAAATACCCAAAAACTGTGAGCCTCTAATAAGTACGTGAAACTCGCGGCCCATATTATCTACGGAATGAGCTTGGTTATACAGTTTTTAACACTTTACATGACACTTGATGGAGTATATGGCCCAGGAACCCCCGGCCCATAGACTCATACTTCTTCTACACAAGTCCATTGAGCCCAGAAAACAACTCAGGCCCAAATACAACGGTCCAAGCCTCAAAGTAGCCCAGAATACACACTGGGGTGCCTTCGGCCTCCTTGACCGAAGGCTCCAAAACTCACAGGATAGCCTTCTCTGACATAAGAAGCTACTGGGAGAAAACGGCGAAAAACATGAGCCTTTGGCATTATCAAGCCCCCGGCATCAGAGAAGCCTTCGGTTGATCCAAGCCTCCGGGTCATATGAGGCCTTCGGCTACACAGGGGTCCTTGGTCACATAGAGCCCTCGGCTACACAAGGAGCCTTCGGCCAAACATGCTCAATCATCGAAGATTCCTTTTGGAGACAGCCAACCACCGCATTTAATGCCACGTCACATCCGCCAACCGCATTCAATGCGGTGAACGTGCCACTGCCGGTGCCACCCGGCTGATATGACCCCTCGGCCGTTGGATTACTGACACGTGTACTCTCATCGCATTTATTGCTGCTATAAATAGCAGCCCATTTCTCCTTGTAAAGGATCCACATCCATCTCTTGCGCGCTGGGTTCATTTAATAAAATCGACTCTCTCTCCTCCTATTTACTCTGACTTCTCTCTAGTTATTCCCGCAATAACCCCTCGGATAAGATACCCCCCGAGTAGACCGTCCATCAACACTGTTATAAAGCCTCCTATGAAAAACTGCCCCACTGGCCTGGCCACCTCATCCATCTGAGCTTTCCTCGGAGAAAAACTAGCAAGGAATTAGTTTGGTCCATAACATACCATGTTTTCTTTTGAACTGTTTTCAGTCACAGACCAGACCAAATCAAACCAAACTTAAACAGACCAGATCAGACAAGACTTAAACAATTACTCCGTATAAAATACACAAAGACAATACACAAAAAAAACACAAAGATCATACATTTACCAGACCAGACCAACAAATTTCAATCCAAATGAAAACATCCATGGTATACAAAATTCTCACCTTGCGCGATGCTACTCGTATTTAGGATATTTTCTTTTGGACTGAAATTTGTTGGTCTGATCTGTTCAAGTCTAGTCTGATCTGGTTTGATTTGGTCTGGGACTGAAAACAATCCAAATAATAAAAACACCAAGTATAATAGAACTCAAATTTAAAAAGTACGTATAGGTAAATTTTTTACTTATATAGATGTCATTAATATTAGGGGTTTTTCCTTAAATATTACTAATAAAAAAGTTAATGACAAAAATATTACTTAATTACTTCTAGTGACTCCATTGTGTTCAAAATTTACACCGTAACAATATACATCTAATTACTACATACGATGTAAATTTTAACATAATTATAGTCACTAATAATTACCAAGTAATATTTTTGTTCACCGCATTTTAAAGAATAATACTAATGTAATTTTTCTTAATATTATTCAAAGTAATTAAGATACCTTTAAACAACGGCATCATTTTTTTTATATAAAAATCTGTATATAAACGGTTCAAAACTTACATATAAAAAATTAAGGCTATAAAAAATAATTCTGACTGTGATGGATAAAAAAGAACAAACAGTAAAATATCAATAGGAAAAACACTTTTTGAAATGGATAAATGGATACTAAAATATCAATAGGAAAACCACTTTTTGAAATGAATAAATGGATAGTAAAATATCAGTAGGGAAAACACTTGATAAATCAAAATTAATAAATAAATAAATGTTGAGAAATGATTCCATACAAACGCAAAATAATGCTTATATCAATTTAATTAGTACGTGACCTGCACATCCTGTTCCGAAGTACCATGGTTATATACTTATATGAAGTTACACAATTTAGATTGGATTTATAATTGTTTTAATATGATACTCTGTAATATATAATTGAGTACGTAGTATTATTCAAATTGACACGAAAATATCTATTACTCCGTATTATATATTACCAAATTTTATAAATACAGAAATGAATAATGCAACTCTAAAAAAATGAATAATGTATATTATATACTGAATACGTGGTAATGTGGTATATATATATACTACAAATTGATAAGGAAACGAAAATATAAAAAGGAAGTGAGTTTGAGGAGATGGATAGTTTCTTAAAATATACTCCGTAAAAGTGTATGAAAGAAAAGTTTCTGGTCTATAAGGTATATAAGTATATTGTATATAATGGATCTTTATAAAAGTGATCAGTACATGTATTTATGCGCACTTAGCATATTTCTTTATTATTTCTGACCCCATTCGGTGATTCTGATCCAAAATATTAAGATATATACTCCGTATAATCAGTTGTTATACCGTATGACCGGTATACGGTGAGCACCGTATACCGGCATACGGTTTTTGGCAAGCAGGGTATTTGGCAAGCACCAGATCTTTATTTTTTATTTCTCTTTTTTTTTTAAAAATGATAATAACTTTTTTATTTTTGATCCGATTTATATAAAATTTATACCAACATTTTTAATTTTTCATGATCTTTCAAATGAGACCAATATTGCCTATGTAATTTTAACCTATGTAAAATATGTAATTTTACGGTAGAAATATGTAACTCACGTCCAGTCAGGTCAAATGCAACTCGTGTGTATAAATATGTAAATCTACGTGTAAAAATATGTAACTTTACTTAAAAAAATATGTAACTCGCGTTCAGACAGGTCAAATGCAACTTGTGTGTATAAATATGTAACTCGCGTGTATAAATATGTAACTTTACCTGTAAAAATATGTAACTCTACGTGTAAATATATGTAACTCGCGTTCAGGCAAGTCAAATGCAACTCGTGTGTATATATATGTAACTCGCGTGTAGAAATATGTAACTTTACGTGTAAAAATATGTAACTTCACTTATAAAAATATGTAACTCACATGTATAAATACCTAATACAATAAATTTTTTATATACACAATTTTAAGATAATTTGTGATTTACACAATTATTTTTCTGTATTAAATTTAGTTTGGTTTTCCTTATAATCCAATACACATTAATATAATAGTTCGATAATTTCTTAAAATTACATAAGCAATATTGGTCTCATCTGAAAGATCATGAAAAATAAAAAATGTTGATATAAATTTTATAAAAATCGGATCAAAAATAAAAAAGTTATTACCATTTTTTAAAAACAAAAGGATAAAAAATAAAGAAATCGGGTCTCAATACTCCGTCGTTTTGCAACCGGGCGCATCATCCTCATGGTGCGCCGGTTGCACGATATAATTTGCGCCGTATAATATACCACGTAGGTACTACTCCGTATCTTATTTTGGGCACCACATGCATCTTATATACTCCGTATGTATATATGAGTGTATATATATAGTGATATCTATTATCTATTATTACTATATAAAAGGAAAAGAAATTTGTGTACAGTATTCCCGCCAACAAAAGTCAACATCAAACTAATATTATTATTAGTGCCTAACTAATGGTAAAAGAAATGATCCGTAGAGAAAGAAAAAGAAAAAGCTCAGAAGCCTAATCGAGTGACACTTGACGTGTTAGCCTAATTAATTTTTTATTACATTTATATGGAGTATTTGAAAAGACCTTAATTTTTTTATATTTCACACGAAAAGTATTAAAATAAAAAAACTTAACTCTGCCGATTTTGCAGATCTATCTCTTAATTTATACTACCTCCCATCCCACTAAGATTGGGACGAAAAAAGTGACATGATTATTAAGAAAAATGAGTTTGTGTGGTTGATATTAAATTGATGAAGTAAAAATAAAGTAAGAATGATTTAGAGCCACACAATCTTTACCAAATTTGGTATGTGACAATCTTAGTGGGACTTCTCGAAAATGTAAAATGGGACAATCTTAGTGGGACTTCCCAAAAAGGTAAAATGGTAAATTTGGACGGAGGGAATACTTCGTTCAAGAAAAACTCAAATCTTCTATTGAATGCAAACGGCAATAAAGTCGACGGAAATGTGTTGGAGATTTGAATCCAACTCAAATTTTTTAAACTAAACAAAAGATAGAGATCTGGATTAGAAACAAAAAGGCGAAGACGAGGAAAAAAGGAAAAGAGAAACGTGCAGGGAGAACATTAGGGTGAGGTACAACTTCTTGATGGTATAGGAGGTATGCTCTCGGTGTAAGACAAAAAAGAAGGGGGGAAGTCAATAGAGGGATACAGAGGAGGGGTGAAAGGTGGAGAGGAATCATCTTAGAAATGGATGAAGGGGAGGGGTGCCCGGATGATAAAAAAAAGTCTACTGAAAATAATAAAATTTATAAATAGGATTATCATTATTTTATTTATAAAATTACTCATTTATTATTATTTTGGGAATTTTAATCAGTTTATTGTTTTAATAGGATTGAATAAGTCTATTTGGAGAATAAAATAAACTACCTAAGAAAAGAAGTTCTTGCTTTTCTTTTATGGATGCCAAAAAAATAAGTTTCTATTTTTATAAAACAAAACTACTTTTAACTCAAAAGACACAAGTATCCTTCAATTTCACTTTTTGCTTGACTTGACATAAAGTAAAAGTAAATTTAATTGGAAAAAATCCACCTGACATAAATATTCGTTCAAGTCAAATTGGCAACTTCATTTCGAGACGGGGATATTGAATCTTATTTTTGCACTTTGAATACTTCATATGTTCCAATTCTTTATTAAGCAATTTGTATAAACAGTATATATGGAGTATATTTTATACTCAAAGTTTTTAAGACGTAGTACTTAAAGGTTTTATACTCTTGAGGCACAATTCTATAGTATCTACCGTTTACAAGTGAGTATAATTAAGAAATTTAAAAACATTTAGTTTAGCGAACTACTACGATGTAATTGTTATTTTGTAGATAAGGATAATACAGAGAAGGAGGAGCTATAAATAAAGTAGCTTTTATTGAAAAAGTAACTTCCAAACTCAACTTTTTCATTGTGCCTTTGTGATTAAAAAAGTGATATGCTGTTTTAATTTTTTGGTTATCTAGAGAGGGTTGGTGATATCATGATTAATGTTATTAAGTGGTACAAGGTTTTCAATGTTGGTATATCTTATTGGAAGCATTTGGAAAAATTAATTTGAATTTTCATTTCCACACATGATTTGTTTCACACAGAGAGTTGTCATTTTACTCCATATTTTACAATTTTCTCACTTCATAACGCTTTATAATAAAAATTATTAATGACTTTTGAAGAAAATATCTCAAATTGTGCATCCCTACATCATGTATCGCACGGATGAGTTACTAGTATATATCAACATAACGGCAAACTCATCAGACATTTATGATTTTCCTCGGATTTCAATACACACACTTTCCTAACTCGCTATAATGTTAGACGTTTTCTTAATTACTTGCAAAATTTGTAGCATTGTTGCATCAAATAAAATGATACTACGTACTTCATTATTCTCGTGTTCACAATCTATATTCTAATAAGTTAGTTCAAACACCCAAAATTTAGTTGTCAAATCCTTCATTCACTATATACTCCATAAAACTATAGCCCATTTGGTTATACCAAATCAACTGTATTGACTGATTTTGATGAAATTTATGAAGTTCTGAGTGAAGTGACTGGATGGACTGATCTGCTGATCGATTTTTAAAAAAATTATACATAAAAAATGTTTTACTAATAAAAAAAATTATATGAAAAATAGCTAAAATGATCATCTACAATAACTTCAACCAGTACAACTAAAAAAGTAATTGCAATCTCACTTTTTCTTATTATTAAGCAATTCAAAGCGCGAAATAAAAAAATTATGTGTTAACTGATAAGTCGAAAAATAGCGTCATCAAATGGATTCTTTATATACCTACTAGTAGAGTAGTTGGGGCAGAGGCAGAGGACCTGATTCGGCATGGCCCATCAAAATTTGTAAAAATGCTTGTACTTTTTCTATAAAATTTATGTGTAAAAGTTTATCTAAAATCCTTTTTTAGTGTGTAGCTGTCGATCCCAAATTTTGTCCTGCTAAATTATACCCTGCTTATGAGTGAACAATATAATAAAGGTATAATGAAGGTAAGTAAGACTTGTTGGTGATTTTAGTGTCACCGGCCATTTTGTGTAATTGGAAATGACAGGAGTGCCAATGGAAATTAGAACTATGATCTAGTACAAGTTAGTAGGTGTGGAGTGCACACATGTATATAAGAATTAGTTTAATTCCAAGGTGGCTACGTTAGTGGAACTCGAGGTAGAACTCGAGGTATAACTCCCAGTAGACCAGCTCTGTGGTTCTAGACCGAGTTCTAGAACGGTTGGTCTGTTTTCAGCAGTTTCCCAAAAATTGTTGCGGTTTCTCAAACGTGTTGCAACTGCCTAGGACGGTTAATATGGATATATACCGCCATATTTCGTACAGAGGAGGAGGAGAAAACATATCCAACACATCTTCATCACTTTGACACTCAAATTAAAGCAAACCAATCCATATACTCAACTAGTTTGGCTCTAGTTCTTGTGTAAGTTCTAGAGTGTCCTTAAGGATTATCCTAGATTGAATTTCTTGTAGCCCAGGCATAGGGGAGAAATATCAATTGGGAAAGTGAACTTACATGATCCTTAAGCAATCCAAGTACTCGATTATCACCCCCTGCGTGATATACCCCAACAATTGAATTGATATTCCATTGTGATAATCATGAGTATCGTGGAAGAGATGGCGTCCAAGTTCAACAAATTGGACAAGTTTGAAGGGAACGATTTCCGTAGATGGCAGAAGAAGATGCACTTCCTTCTCACCCTTTTAAAGGTTGTGTACGTGTTGAGCACTCTAATGCCGGACGTGATGGAGGATGAAACCTTGAAACAAACTAGGAGGCGTAACAAGTGGGAGAACGATGACTACATAAGTAGAGACCACATTCTTAACGGTATGTCCGATGCGTTATTTGGTATTTACCACAACGTTGAGAGTGCGAAGGAATTGTGGAATTCTATTGAGTAAAAATACATCGCAGAGGATGCTTCTAGTAAGAAGTTCTTAGTGAGTGATTTTTATAATTATAAAATGGTTGACTCAAGGTCGGTTATGGAACAATACAATGAACTCCTTCGTGTTCTTGGTCAATTTAAACTCCACAAGATAGGTGTCGATGAATCATATGTCGTGTCGAGTATAATTGACAAACTTCCACCCTCTTGGAAGGATTTTATACATTCTTTAAAACATCTAGATGAGGAATTGTCATTGGTTCAACTTGGGAGTCACTTGCGAATTGAGGAGTCTCTTCGTGTGCAAGAGAATGACCAAATTATGGTTGAAGTTGAATCTGGACAGCCTCATGTTCACTTGGTTGAGGATAATAAATCTAACCCGAAAGATAAGGGGAAAGGCAAAAAGCGCAAGTATAAAGACCATGACAAACCTACCCAACAAGAAATCGAAAGGTTTGGTTTGTTGGAGGTGTCAAAAGGTTGGACATGTCAAGCGTGATTTCTGTGTGAAACTGAACAAGGATGGCGCTGGAATGAGTGGGAGTGGACAGGAACGGTCTAAGGACCTGTTTCCACGGAAAGGAGGTCAATTCCTGACTAACTTTGATAATTCTGTCCAGAATTATGTATCATTCATTCCAGAATCTTTTTATGCACAGGGTGATGACTGTGCATGGTGGATTGACTCGGGGGCTACGAGCCATGTGTGTAAGGATAAAGGATGGTTTGAAGACCTAGAACTAATGGAGGTCGGTTCCTTCTTACGCATGGGAGAAGAGTCAATGGCGCCAATCTTGGGAAAGGGTGTAGTTGATTTAGAATTCACTCCTGGAAAAACAATTACATTGTTTGATGTTTTGTATGTACTGAAGGTTCGAAAGAATCTTGTTTCGGGAAGTATGTTGAATAATTTAGGGTTCAAACTAGCGATTGAATCCGATAAATATATTCTGTCCAAGTGTGGTGTGTTTGTTGGTTTTGAATATTAATCAAATCGCATGTTTCATTTAAATGTTGTGAATAAATTAATTCCTAGTGATAATTCTGTTTTTGTGGCATCTTCCATTAATGATTGTATGCTTTGGCATGCTAGATTAGTTCACGTTAATTTTAGAAGAATGCATGAAATGTCTAAAGATGGTTTAATTTCTGCTTTTGATATTAATGATGATAAGTGTAGGACTTGGATGCTTACTAAGATCACAAAACAACCGTTTCCTAATGTTGAAAGGAATTCGGCTATTTTGGATCTTGTACATAGTGATTTATGTGACTTTCACTCAACTCGTTCCCTTGTCAATAAAAAGTATGTGGTTACTTTTATTGATGATTCAACTTAGTTTTGTTATGTGTATTTATTACACACTAAGGATGAAGCTTTAGAGAAATTTAAAGTGTATAAAACCGAGGTTGAATTGCAATTGGGTAATTCAATTAAATGTCTTCGGACTGATCGGGGAGGAGAATATATGGATCCCTATTATTTTTAATCTGTTGGAATCATTCATGAGACCACGGCTCTGTATACACCACAACAAAATGGTGTGGCCGAACGGAAAAATCGAGTGTTAAAGGAAATGAATATTTCCATGTTTTCCTACTCGGGCTTTGAGTGAAGGGTTTTGGGGAGAGGCCATGCTCACGGCCTGCTATGTTCTAAATAGGGTTCTAAACAAACGGAACAAGACAACCCCATATGAGCTTTGGTACAAAAAGCGCCAAATTTGAAATATTTCGGGTTTGGGGTTGTAGGGCGGTTGTAAAATTGCCCGAGCCCAAAAGGAAAACTTTGGGGGAAAAGGGAATTGATTGCATATTCATAGGGTATGCTGCAAATTCCAAGGCTTATAGGTTTTATGTAATAGAACCTAACGATGCGGTAGCGGTTAACACCGTGATTGAGTCTCGGGATGTGATCTTTGATGAGATGAGATTTTCATCTACTCAAAGACCAAAGGACCTAGTTCCAAGCAGTAGTGAGGTGCGAGTTCCAGAATGTTTGGATGGTGTTTTGAATCCCGAAGCACCACAAATTAGGAAAAGCAAACCGAGGCTGCATCGTGAAAGATTTTGGTCCTGATTTTCACTTGTATTTAGTGGAAGGTTCAAGGGACGAAACGGGGGTACAATATTCATAATTCATATTGTTACCAAGTTGAGGATGATCCAAAGACCATTAAAGAGGCAATGGAATCTCGAGATATTGCCTTTTGGAAGGAGGCAATTGATGATGAAATGTCATCAATTATGGAGAACAACACTTGGGTGTTGTCGGATTTGCCACCGGGTTCTAAACCCTTGGGTTGCAAATGGATCTTGAAAAAGAAGATGAAGGTGGATGGAACTGTTGACAGGTTCAAGGCTCGGTTAGTCATTCAAGGTTTTAGACAAACCCCGGAATTGACTATTTTGATACATATGTGCCGGTTGCTCGAATTACAACCATTAGGTTGTTAATTGCTGTGGCAGCTATACACAATCTGATTATACATCAGATGGATGTGAAGACGGCATTTTTAAATGGTGATCTTGATGATGAAGTTTACATGAAACAACCGGAAGGTTTTGTTATGCCAGGAAATGAGCATAAGATTTGTAAACTCGTTAAATCATTGTATGGGCTGAAACAAGCACCCAAACGATGGAATCAAAAGTTTGATGAAGTTATTTTGTCCAATGGTTTTAGTTTAAACCAATCGGACAAGAGTGTATATAGCCAGCCGGTTTGTTGCCTTCGGGGCGGGTGTGATCATATGTCTCTATGTTGATGACATGCTGATTTTAGGAACGGACGAAAATCAGGTTGATGAGACCAAAAGGTTGTTATCATCAAGGTTTTCCATGAAGGACATGGGGAGGCGGATGTGATCCTTGGTATAAGGATTAAAAGGGTAAACAAAGGGATTGATTTGACACAAGCTCACTATGTTGAGAATGTTCTCAAAAGGTTTAATTATAGTGATTGTTCACCCGTTGGTACTCCCATGGATCCTAGTGTGAGGTTGATGCCTAATAAAGGAAAGGCGGTATCACAACTTGAGTACTTTCAAGCCATTGGTAGTTTAATGTATGCCATGACAAGCACTTGGCTGGATATTGCTTATGACGTGGGTAGGTTGAGCCGGTTTACTAGTAATCCTAGTACTCAACATTAGCAAGCAATGAAGAGAGTGTTCAAGTATTTGAAGGGAACCATTTCTTGGGCATTCAAGAAGCAAACTTGTATCACAAGTTCAACAATGGAATTTGAGTTTGTTGCGTTGGCTACCACCGGTAAAGAGGCGGAGTGGTTAAGAAATTTATTTTTTGAGATTCCATTGTGGGGGAAACCGATTGCACCTATTTCTATCCATTGTGATAGTGCTGCCACTTTGGCTAAGGCATATAGTCATGTTTATAATGACAAGTCTAGACACTTGGGTTTTAGACATAGTATGATTATGGAATTAATCATGAATTGTGTAATTTCGGTGGAATTTGTAAGATCGCAACATAACTTGGAATTGGCGGACCACTTGACCAAAAGTTTGGCCCGGGACTTAGTGCACAAGTATGTTATAGGGATCACTAGTAGAAAAAGACCTTATAATGACACTATTTTTGTGTCACAGAAAGTTTTAGTGACACATATCTTTTGTCGCAGAAGGTGGGAAATGGTGACACTAAATTTAGTGTCACGGATGAAATGTCAGCAAATTACGACGCTTAAGTATCATTAGATATTTTGACGCACATGCATCACAATTATTTGTGATACTGTAACGAAACAAAAAGTCATGATACATTAGTATCATATAAAAAATAATGCTAAGACATCAATAGAATTTGTAACACTATGGTATCATTATATTTTATAAAAGATAAATATATCATTCATATTTATATATGAATGACATATACAAGCCATTCAAAACACACAATGAAGACACAAAACATCATAATATAAAATCGTAGAATCTTCATTTACACACAAAACTCATCCACAAGTAGCATTATATATCCTTACAATTTTCTTGCAAATTCATCAAACTATAACACATACATGTTCGACATAAATACAAAACCATGATAATACAATCGTCGATCACTTATAGCTGTTCTAAGTGCCTCATTAGCAAAATTCATGGCTTGCTACAAACTTCTAGCAATTGAACCCACTGCAAACTTCTCCAGCCAAATCATGTAGTTCTGTACAAACAAACAATATAAACAAAATCAAGAACATTAATCAACGAAAGGAGTAGTATATAAGGGTTTAACTAAATATACTTGGTGTTCCTAAATACACTTAATGTTACATACTTGCTTTTTGTGTTTTTTCCTGGGATACTCATCAGTCTTTAAAATTATGGAATCAGATGAAAAATGGGGTTACCTGAATTTGTTCCTGTAGTTTTTTCTGCACTTCCATTTGCATCTCCAATGCTTATGCTATCTTCATGCTTCTGAAATCATCAGAATCCTACATTAATCAGAAAAGTATTTTCTTTGCTTTTAATGAAGCTCTTGTCCATGTATAATGGAAAAACATTTACTTATTCATTTGATGATCGTAGGCTCTCCATGAAAAACATAGCCTTCTGAAAGTAATTGGCTCTCCTGACTCCGAGATTGCTGGTAATCTGCCTTAACCCAAAGCCTTTTAAATTAAACCCGCCGTTTTCATTTCTAGTCTTCCTTCATAAGTGAGCAACAAATAAATTGCATATCATATTGATATGTGAATGTAGCAATATGCAAATACAAGTAAAATAAATCACATTCATAGTATGATGCTACATGTTAAAACCTGAAACACATTCTACGTTAAACTCTTCTAGCTCTACTTTTTCATAGTATTCTCAGAATAGGTGAGATAGCTCTCTGGAGTTCTAAGGCATTCACGAAACCTTCAAGAACCTAGTTTAGTTGCCTCATCAAACACCTCTACAATAGTTAGACATAGCTTACTTCATCTAGTCTCTCCATGAAAGATAGGCACGAAGCTTGGTCATAACAACAAATCTGAAAACATAAATACATCACCGAAGTATATCTTCATTGAATGAACCAAAAAAACTCTTCAGCATAGCAAAAAAGAAAAGCTCTAATTAAGCCTAAGCATAACCCTCACCAGAATCTTTACAAAGATAACAAGTGCAGACAGTAGTGTATAATATATCATTCTCTACCATATGTGGAGTGCAGTTTTCAAACATCCTGCAGAAGATCCAAGGTCTACTCAGTCAAAGAACACAAATATCTTCCAAAACTATACATTTCGTAATAACTTATTATACTCTGGTAGTATATTTTAAAAGGGTTATGTTGGTTCTTAGTCTCTGAAGCACCCCAAACTAGGAACAATGTTACAATACACATTTATTTTGCTTATAAATATTATAATGTATAAATGCAATGCCTTTATAGCACTCTCATTTACAACATTGTGAACACATTTCACAATTATAGACAAAATACCCACCAACATGTTCCTCCACTAAAAGTATTCAAATAGGATGTAAAAGTTAGTACTCACCATCAATCATTTTGTAAAAACAAGTTCATCTTTATAATATCACCATTTTTAGAAGAGAGGCAGAGAACAATTTACAAGAAAGAACACTACCATAGTGCTTGGGGCTTTTTCTGTACTTGATGCCATTAACCAATATTGAAAATATGTGATGTAAGCTGATCACCAACCATATGTCATAGTTTATACAAAATGTTTCCATTTGGGTCAAACTCATCCAATTGGATCTTCATATGTGGGGTTTATGAAATCATAGTAAAGTGGATCTCACTATATAGTGATGATTTTTAATAACTACATGAAATAGTCACCTATTTAATTAATGTTTATTTGAAAAGTAGTTCAGGGCCAGACACAAAATATCATGGGAAAAGAAATAAAACTGCATTCGTAGAAACTTGACCAATCTCTGTAGTAGCGAAAGGAATTCAACTCCTTTCGTAGAAGCTTGACATATCCTTGAAGTTTACAAAAAGACTTATAAAGATACTAAATATGAAACAATTAACAAGATTAATATGTTTATACAATAATACGACTTCTAAGGATAGATCAACGCTCAAAAGACAATGAACCAACAAAATTGTCAAAAGACCAATATATACTGTCAATTTTCTAAAACTAATGCAGCTTAGCAAATTAAAAGCCAATAAACCAAAAACAGTTCATAAAAATGCAACCCCAAAAAAGCACAATATTATTTAATGTTAATAATAATGCGAATACTAAAAATACAAAGTAGTACGAGTATTAAATTTTAAAAAACACAACTCTGCTCATTGAAGTAATACATCAATAATTTCAATTAAAGGTAAAATTGAGAACAAAAGCACCTGAAGAAGGATAGCAAAAGAACTGATCAACTGAAGAACAATATGAACAATCTGCTAGCTACGGGTTTGTTAATCTGCTGGACTGCCACAGTTCTGCTACGGCCTACTTCCCCTTTGTCCCTTGAGGTCTGCAGAAGGGACTTGAGTGTGTGGTTGCTTCTATACTCTGCCGCTAGGAGAACCTCCCGACTCTTAAGTGCCAGAGCCAACTCGACCAAGGCACTCAGTCGCCGAACAAATTCTGAAATCCGAACAGAAATAAGAAATAATATGGGTCTAACTCGTCGCAGGTTGGAAGAACTGAAGAAATCCCAATATCTAAGTGAATTATCGCATATTCAGATTCAGATTCACAAGTTTCTTCTTTTCTTGTGGTTGATTGTTAAGAGAATGGGTATTTTTACTTTCCTGACTAGTTCAACCCAAAAAAATGAAATTTCATACCTTTCATACTTCTTTGTTTGCCCTAATCGTTCCTGACTTCTCAAAAGTTGACGGACGTGCCGCTTTGTTTCTCTAAGATGCGCAGATAAACGAGGAGTTGAGATATAAGGGACTCCCGTTAAGCGGATGAAAGATTAGGCAAGTGCTTCGTCAAGTAGCCCACCGCCATCCGCATTTTCTACTTGCCTATGTAGGAAATGTGAAAGATATGAACAAATGTGCAGACAGAGGAGGAAGACCAAGGGCTAGGGTTTGATAATCTAAAATAATGAGTGTAAGTGGTTCTTTAAAATTTTTGGTGGTAAGTGAGTGTAATTTTTTTAAACTCAAAAAAATAATAAAATTAAATTATAAATTGTGATTAGTGTCACCAACTTTTAGTGATACATTTTTGTCATGTGTTACCGACACTTGACTGTCATAGATGTCTTAGGTCATATATTAGTGACACTTTTTAAAATAGTGTCACAAAAAAGTGTCACTGTAAGACAGTTTTCTAGTAGTGGATGGGTTTAAAGTCCATTTAATCCTTAATGGTGAGACACCCAATTCCCCTCTAATACAACGTTAACGGCTGAATTCAATGCGGAAAGCTCACACTTAATGGATTGGAACACACAATGAAAATCATCCCAAGATGTATGTTCAGACCTGTAGTAGGGAGGCTGAATTTATTTCTTAATAATTCCTTTGATAAAATGTAAGCAGGTACATGAGTAAGGGAATTACCTATGTGATCGTGAAGTGTAGCCGCGCTTCAAAAAACTTGGGACTTGGCTTTTATACGGTCATGAATGGGATTAGGACACACGGCTTTATAATTGTGTCAAGTTTGTATTCTAGTTGAGTATAGAAACTTGTATGTATTTTATCTTGAGGTATTCAAATGGGATGAAGGGTTCAATCCGTAGGACACCCCGATTCTTGAATATTTTGATTGTGTAGAATACTAAGGTGGAAATTCAATCGTATCGACATTTCCATTTATGTGCAAGATTTGATTTGTAAACTTTGTTATGTCATTTCATGGGTTACACTAAAATGGGGGAGGATTGTTGGTGATTTTAGTGTCACCGGCCGTTTTGTGTAATTGGAAATGACATGAGTGCCAATGGGAATTAGAAATATGATCTAATACAAGTTAGTAGGTGTGGAGTGCACACTTGTATATAAGAATTAGTTTAATTCCAAAGTGTCTACGTTTGTGGAACTCGAGGTATAACTCCCAGTAGGTCAGCTCTGTGGTTCTAGACCGAGTTCTAGAACGGTTGGGTAGTTTCCAGCAGTTTCCAAAAAATTGCTGCGGTTTCTCAACGTGTTGCAACTGTCTAGGACGATTAATATGGATACATACCACCATATTTCGTACAGAGGAGGAGGAGAAAACATATCCAACACATCTTTATCACTTTGGCACTCAAATTAAAGCAAAACAATTCATATACTCGACTAGTTTGGCTCTAGTTCTTGTGCCTAAGTTCTAGAGTGTCCTTAAAAATTATCCTAGATTGAATTTCTTGTAGCCCAGGCATATGAGAGAAATATCAATTCGGAAAGTGAACTTACACGATCCTTAGGCAATCCAAGTACTCGATTATCACCCCCTACGTGATATACCCCAACAAGACTTATCTTATTTGTGCTCTAATGATATCGATCACTGCTGAGGTATTCAAGTTTCACCCCAATAACAATTGTTAAAGTTATACTTGATACTGATTGTAAAAAGTAAATACCACTGTTCTAAAAATCGCTCTAGGCGTCCGACTAGTCCCCGCCTAGGCGTTAGGCGGTGACCGGGCGCCCCGATTTTTATCTGGGCGCTCCGACTAATTGGTTTGGTGCCTAAGTGTATTAGTCGACCGCCTAGGGCGCATAATTATATTGCTCGCCCAGAGCGCCTAATCGCCGCCTAGGTCGTTTAGATTCGCCGAACAATTTTTTATTTTCAATTCTCTTTTTGTAATAGATATATGTACCTTTAACTTTAATCACGAATATGAATAAAGATACTTGTAAGTTAAGATAAAAACTACTGCATATTACATGTTTGTATATACACTTAAATAATATTATTGTTTAAATTTTATAACATAATGCAGTTAAGTGATTGATTATCATATATTATTGCATGTGACAATTCTATCATTTATGCATGTTAATGCGTGTGTGTTTATTTTTCACACACACAAACATGATACTACTGTTTTCCTATGTGTCACTTATCATATTTATGTAAAAATACTGATAAAAATACAATTTATGTGTCTCCGATTAATCCCCGCCTAGGCGCTGGGCTGGCGCCCGACTAGCGCCTAGCGCCTTTTAGAACATTGGTAAATACACGGTTTTGGTTGTTTTACTACATATTACTTAAGATGTTATACTCCGTATTACTCCGTAAGTTTCACGAGGCGAGAACAAGTCAGTAGTCATGCTTTTGGATAAATAGCTTGACTGGGCCTGTTTTAGGGTCTGGTTGCAACAGTTTCTACTTTAAAAAATGCTTTTTTTAATGAAATGTGGAGAAGTGATTAAATAAAAGTTGATAGTGTTTGAGAAAAAAGTGGTTTTGAAAAGTAAAAGTTGGTAGTGTTTGGTAAAATAAGTGCTTTCCGTGTTATAGAAAAAGTAAAAACACTTTTGACATGAAAGCCGAGAAAAATAAAAGTTGGTAGTGTTTTGTAAAATAAGTGATTTTTAAGCCAAAAGCTGAGAAGTGCTTTTTTAAAATCATTTGCAGACAACCCTTAGAATGTTTAGACCTGATTCTAGCATGTTACCTCTTAAAGGTCTGATTTTTAGCTAGAACCTGACTTGTTTCAAAGTCTGATCTGACATTAAACCTGTTTACTAAGCTCGTTAAGAAAAAATAAATATGTCCAATAAGGTAATACAAATCTTTTTAAACATGATGTAAGGTTTATCCCTCAAATAAATCACTAAAAACCCTTGCAATAAGTTAGTTATGTAGCTTATAGATTATTATGTTCTGTAAAGCTTAAACCCATGTTCAAGAAACCGGATCGGGGAGCAACCCGGCCGCGTGACCAGGTCACGGGTCAACCCGAACCTGGTTGGCTCAACCCGGTCAACGCCATAAAACCGATCAACCTTTTAGCAATAATAAACATATAATTGTATACAAAATTAAAATAGAAAGTAGTTATTTCATAATAATCAACTAGTAATAATACTTACTAAACCCCCTTAAAAGTTTAAAAAGTCTCATAGTATTCAAAAATACCATTTTGATCTTATTAAAATATATAAATATATCGATTTTAGGGTATTGAAATAGCAATTTTATTGGTTAAAGAATACTTTAAAATCAAAAAAATGGAAAAACAACCAAAACCGGGTTTTTCCGGGTTTATCGGGTTTTCCAGGTCCGGGTTTGGACCGGGTTTGGACCGGGTTTTGCCGGGTCGGCTGGGTTTTTCCGGTTTTTGATCATTTTTCGGGTTTTAATTAACCGAACCGGATTTTGGTCCGGATCGTCGGGTTCTGGGTCGAACAGGCCGGATCGGGTCGATTTTTTAAACATAGACTTAAACAGGTCATACTAACCTTTAAACAGTTCAGACCGCAGTGCCGACCTATTCCCACGTCGGTACAACTTATTATTCGGTTATTATTAAGAAACACGTAAGACACAAGTACACAACGTACAGTCCAAAAACACTATATCAACTGAAATAATGCATAATCTTTCGAGAGGATTAGCATACCTTAAGCCTTAAAATATCAAGCAATCAGTTACATTGCATGGCTAGAATAGGCTTTAAAGTCGGTCTCTTCCAAATCATATGAATCCAAGGTAAGTCTATTTCCAACAACACGGCCATAAGGGACACCTTCACGTTAGCATCTCCCGTGAAATACGCAACAATATCCGATACCCCAACATTTTCACGATTAGAGGAAATATTTTTTCAGAAGGATAATTGATTTATTGCATTCATTTTTATAATCCAAACTTTCTGGCGTCGGTATACACTCATTATCCTCTACTCCTCCACCCCAATTTGTTTTGTAAAATTTCCTATTTTGGTTGTCCCAAAAAGATTTTCTACTTTCTATTTTAGGTATATAATAAGAAAAAAGTGACAAATTACCCTTACTTTTACATTTTTCCCAACAACTTAAAGACATCTACTTTTAGAATGATGGACAAAAGTGTAAAAAGCAAGCATCATTTATTATCATTCCTTAATCCTTATGCTGGTCAAAGTTTGCAATTCAATTCGGGATGGATGGAGTATTATTTTTCTTAAAACATGTGAAAAATTATTGGGCCCGCCATCTTTATAATAAGATATACTCCCTACGTCCCAGAATTAACTTCGGTTTTAACTGGGCACGCAGATTAAGATAGTGGGAAATGTGTGGTGGAGAGTTGTGTAGAGGAGAGAGAAATGTGTAAGAATGGTTGTGAAACACAAATCCTTTGCCAAAAAAGGAAAGAGGAGATAAATTTGGGACGAACCGAAAAGGAAAGAATGAAGATAATTTCGGGACGGAGGGAGTATATAGTTAATTACTCACTCCATACTGGAGCTTAATTTCTTCTCATTGAACTTAGCATCTACACTTATTAAACTAGTCAAGTTTTATACTACCTCCGTCCTGGTGGACTTTGCCAAGTGCAAAGTAGGTGAGAAATAAGAATAGTAAAAACCAATCTTTACTGATTATTTCATTTATAATAGTAGTATTACTAAAAAATAAAAAGTTGGGAGGGGCCATGGCCCCCCTACCCATACACATACATCCGTCCCTGCCAAGAGATATTCCTAGCTAAATAGGACTAAACAAAAGAAAAATTACAAGAATAGGAGTTTAAAGCTAAGTTCAGATTTCCAAAATAGGACTAACTCTTCCTATTCCACCATTTTCATTGTCATTCCTAATAGGATTTTTTAAATAATAGTAATAAAACAAAAAAATTAAATATAAAACGTAAAAAATATATAAAAATATAACGGCCTCAACCACCACCTCAGTCACCATCTAGCACAACCACCTTCGGTCGAAAAAAAAGAATGTCAAGTTGAAAAAATGTCATCATGATGACAATTTTGAAAAGAAGGTTGTAGATTTTCAAATAATAAATATGTCATTTCCATGACACTTTATTAGGAATGTGACATTTTCTTACACAAGATGATCATTTTTCTGACGACGGAACCGGTGGTGCTGGTGGTGGCAATGACCTACATTTTTTCTTTTACATGTTTTAGGTATTTAATTTACTTTTTTTATGTCTTTAAATATTTATTATTATTTTTTACTTTTGAATTTTTTTCCCGTTTTTATTATTAATTTATAAATATTTTGTTATTTATTTTTCATATTTTTATTATAAATAAAACTATGATTTTCTTATTAATAAAATAAACCTATGGGTTTTTTACAAGAATATTACTAAAATAAAACCTATTTATATAAATATGACTATTCATTACTACAACGTAGTGTTGTGGTAACTTAAGTTCAAAACTTGAACATGATCAAATTACTATGAATTCATTACTACTCTAGTAACTAGTCATATTTTTGTAAAACATCTTTATTTTGGTCATATTTATTTTTCTAAATCTATTAGAAATTATATAAAGAGGTAGAATCTTAATAAGAGACATGTATTTCTCTTAGTTTGATGAAACAAACTTTTGAGGTGCATAAAGAATTTGAAAGATAAATCAAAGTCTGTGAGACATAATTAATTATATATAATGTCATAAGAACTAATTGCCTTCTGTAGGACTAAACAATTAGTCAAATTCTCAAATAGCAGCAGTTAAAATATATTCCGATCCCTAAATGGATCACTATTCCAAAATTACCTCCTACGTGTAACATTATCCTCCGCCCAGACCTTTTCCCCTTCTCCACACATCATCCATTCAACTTCTCTTCTTCCCTGGTAGAGTTGAGTTT
The DNA here is from genome assembly GCA_945859915.1 of Cuscuta epithymum. Classification (NCBI taxonomy): domain Eukaryota; kingdom Viridiplantae; phylum Streptophyta; class Magnoliopsida; order Solanales; family Convolvulaceae; genus Cuscuta; species Cuscuta epithymum. The sequence goes on along the minus strand of CAMAPF010001001.1, from coordinate 4,830,824 downwards.
TTTCTCCTCTCATCTTCTTCGATTGGCAACCTACAACAACGATCTTTTCTGGTGCGGGGAACGACAGCAGCGAGCATCGACAAGTAAAGTAATTCATTCTTCTCCCTCTTTCCTCCTTCTCATCTTCTGTGTTTGTCTCTTTCTAGTATTCTGTTTGGTCGTAGGTCTGAATCGTCTGATGTGTCCATCTTCTTCTTTGGCTGTTAAAATTGACAATTTTTCTCTGGAAATGCCATTAAAGTGGCAATTTTGTTCTTCAAAAACTTTCTAGTTTCCTTTGGAAATGCCATTTATATGGCATTCTCGATTCGTGTTAGCATTCTGCTAAAAAAATTGACGACATCAGTGATGGTGGTCGAAACTTCTGTAGCAGTGGTCGGATATGTGGTGGTGGTTGCCGAATTTGTAAGGGCGGCAGTTGGTGGCCGGATTTTTAAGGACGGCAGTTGGTGGCCGGTGGCGGCCAAATCTGTTTAGATCTACGGCAGCAGCGGCGGTCGGATCTGCAACGGCATTGGCTAGATATGGAGGGGCGGCTAGTTCGGATGATGCAGCGGCGGCTTGCGGCGGTGGTCGGTCCGGCGATCTGTCAGCGAGAGTATGCTCTGTCAAGGTTCATGGGTATTTTTGTTTAACTACATATAATAACTCCTATTTATGGAATTTATAAACTTTAGTCATATTTTGGCAATTAAAGAAACCAAAGGCAATAACTGTTCACACCCCAAAGTTGCGACTGTACAATTGAATAAATAACCGCGGCTGGAATTGATAACTGCTGCCCATGTTCTGTCAAAAAAACTGCAAGCCGGTATTGGCCGTATATAACACGGATCCGGCGTCTCTGCCTGGACTAAGCTAAGCAGACTAGTAGGGTGTCTGACTATTTTAAGCTCTCAGATAAAAGAAAACGAATGGTAGGAGATGAAGGGTCCCATTTTTTACACAAATCTCGAGGTGTGGGTTTTAATCCCTGCCATTCATTTGAGCAATCCATACAACACGGAGTATATTTTTGTGTGCATTAGTTATGCACAATTGCTTTTTCCACCGTGCTAAATTGCTACTACCAAAACTTTAAACTTATGAGCCAATGGTCCCCAAAGGTGCTATATTCTTTTTACAATCACATTACTCCCTATTTTTTGTAGAGCACCGAGTATGAGAAAAAAAAGATGTTTCTCAAAATAATCAAGATGCATAAATATAGAACTAGGCTGGGTTGTTAAGGTCGGCGAGATCATATATATAGGTCCCTGGTGAGATCATATGGCTAACTTTGGTCCCAAATACGAGTATTTAAATTAGATTTTTTGTCCTTAACATTTGTGCAAAAGTTAAAACTAAAATTTTAATTTAAAACAATCTCTATTTATTTTATAAGTATTGTTTTTGCATCATTAAAGAAATTAGAGGTTAGGTGTTTGTTGTTGTTGTTTGATAATCTTACTCATTCAAAATTTACATGAAGTTTAACAATTACATATTGTGCGATCAATATTCGGTGAACTAAAATTGAATTTAATGTGTCTATTATTCTTGAATTATCTTTATACAACAAAATAGGTAGTACAGTTTACACTACTGTTTTGTATAGAAAAAGTGGACCATAGAAAAAGTATTCATATTTATTATTTAACTAAGTTTTTGAACGTGCATTGGGCGTCTTGGATAATGTCCAATACCATTGAAATATTTGAAAATCCAACAAGATCATCTACTCTTCCATTGACGAGCACTTTGTCACGGTGCGTCAAAATAATATTCGATACTAGCACTTATACGTAGTATAGGTAAAGTAGAGTTCGTATCCACAGGGAAAGGAATAATTCTCTTTTTAGTAAAACTAGTAAATAAGGGGGGTTTTGGGATTGAGTGATTTAATTTAATTAAATACGAAGATGAACGACTTATATGAGATTTAATTCAAAGATAAAAAGGACTTGGCGTTGCTACTTTCCACTTGTTGATATATTTTAGTCGATCATTGTTATATCTATAACTTATCCCCTCTCGAATACTCAATCGAGGAGTATATTCAATTCATCGAGGGTAGTTATTAACAACAACTATTTATTAATAACCCTTACTATTAGTCAATTATAGAACACCGCCATATACCGACTTGATAGTAGCATTTTATCTCTTAACTCCTTGATGAAATAAATTGAGATTGATAACCTCAAAAAACAATAATGATAACCTCTTTATTTATACGTAGTATATATACTACGTATAAATACGTAGCATTAAATCTAAAAAACATTAATAAAAAACATTGATAACCTCTTTATTTATACGTAGTATATATACTTGTATATATGTATACAAATACGTAGGTTTGTCAACCATTAATGATAAATGGGTCCATTATTATTGTTAAATTTTATTCTTATTGTTTCTAAATTCAAATAGTATAGAAATACTCGGATTGTTCAGCCATGGGCAACGAGGTTGAAGGTAAATCCAAAGTTGAAGACGAACCCTAGGTTAAAGATGAAGTGTTGTGAATTGTAGGACAATGAGTGCACACATTGAATAATTTGCATTAATGCAGAGAATATGACAAGATGTGCACTGATTATGACAAGAAGGGCGATGACAACAAGTGCATTAAATATGAGCATTGAATGTCGGCTATGAACATTTCAACAAATATTATGTTATGAGCAGTAATAGACATGTCATACATGACAGTGAATGAATGCATTAAAAATTTAGTTGTGCACTGTTTATGACCAATATTGCAGTAACACAAAACAATAATATCATCATGAAATGCAATATACTTAATTCAATGTAAAATAATAAAATTATTAAATCTAAAAAATAAAAAATAAAATCTAAAAATAAATTGCTCAAGTAAATGAGAAGAGAATTAATTTTGACAGAAGTGCTGTGATTATTACCGGATGTGCAGTAAAGTCGTGCATTAACGGCAATATAAAATGCAGTAATTTTAATTGGACGAAATTAGTGCAAAATGCACATATTTTAAACATAAGGGTATTTTTGTCATTCAACCTTTAAATACAAACAAGATTTCTTTTTTTTTTTGGATTTTCGATCATAGATAAGTCTAAAAACTAGTTAGGTCATAGATTGAGAAACTCGTTGAATTTTAGTCATATTCTAGTAAATTTCCCAAATGAATACTACTATAACTAATGTCGAGATGTTAACTAATTGTCATCTTAGCAACACTCCCCAACATTAATATGTAGATAGATTAAGGGAAGAATTAATATTCAAGGGAAGAAGTTAAGAAAATAACTCACAACTTTAATAATCAACAAGCTTCAAGAGTAACACCAAGAAATGAGAGTTTAGCTCCTCATTTGGAGACTAAACATGCTATAAAAATATAAAAGAAATATTATTCTAAACTGATCTTAAGAATATGGAAGAAGCAGTGATTATTTGTGAAGGAAAAGTGTGCTATTTATAGGTGTTTCTCAACACCTTGGGCCGGGTACCCGACCGGGTTAGGTACCTACCCGACCGGGTGCATGTCAAAATCAAATAATCTTCCACCTTCTTGTGTTTCAGCATGTCGTTTTGTCCCAGGTCACATCTGACCGGGTCAAGTAGGGGACCCGACCGGGTCCAGTGATTTTCCATGCACTTTCGCTTGTTAAATCGTACCCGACCGGGTGAGTATTCCTACCCGACCGAGTAAGTGTCCATGGGCAACATTCATCTTGTTTTTCCTCCTTTTCCTTGTCAAAAACTCTACCACTACTTTACAACTTATAAATGGAAGCTAAAAACACTTACAAACCAAATAAAACAAATGTTTACAAACTAATAAAAATGGTAAACAATACACACAAATCAAACATAAAAATATACATTTATGCACTACTAATTAGTGCATATCATCCATACAATAGTTATCCAAGAAAGATACCGAATGTGTTTCTAAGAAGTTTAAAATTACAATGATGGTGACATTAGTACATTGCATATATTTAGAGCCCGTTTGATAGAACGAAAATCGGTTGATGATTTGGCTGATTCTGCTGAAATTTATGAAGTTCTGGTTGAAGTGGCTGCATTGGATGATTCTGCTGATTTAAGAAAAAATTATTTTTAAAATATACTTTTTTAACAATATAAAGAACAAATTATATGTAAAATAACTAAAATGATCATCTACAGTAACTTCAATCAGTACAGTCAAAAAGTATCTTCAACCTTACTTTTTCTGTTTGTTACACAATATAGCACGCGAAAGCAAAAGTTACGTGTTTGGTAAAAAAGTTTGCAGATAAGCCTGATAAGTCGAAAAAAAATTGATGGAATATATGGTCCAGGGACCCCCGGCCCACATACTTCTACTTCCACCTAAAGAGGTCCAATAGGCCCAGTAACAACAGGAAGCCCATATACAACGACCCACGAAGTAGGAAGCCCATAACGCATATGTAGGTGCCTTCGGCCCCCCTGCCGAAGGCATGAAACTCCATGAAGACACCTGCTCTTGGACCCACAACACTACGGGAAGATTCTGACTACAAATTTAAGCCTTCGGCCTAAAGATGCCTTCGGTACCTATGCCGAAGGGTCTCCGCTTAGCGAAGCTTCCTTCTGAGGACAGGCAACCACCGCGTTGAATGTGGTGTCACGTCCAACCACCGCATTTAATACGGTGCCACATGCGATGCCGGTGCCAGCACGGCTGCAGTGACCCTCCACCATTGATTATTTGACACATGTACTCGCATTTAATGCGCTTAGCATTTATGGCTGCTATAAATAGCGCCTTCTTTCCCTCTGTAAACACAACGAGTTCATTTAATACATTCTGACTCTCTCTCTCTCTTACTTATTGCTCGGACTTCTCTCTAGATATCCCTCGTGGTATCCCTCGGATAAGCTACCCCCGGGTACACTATCCATCAAAAGTGTTGCCAAATGGCACCTGATAGGTGAAACCATTAATCCAATCCAAAGGGTGAGACTTCTTAGGAGTTAAGATTAAGGAAAAAAGAGTTTGGGGGAGAAATACTGAGATCCATTTTACTAACATTTAAGCGACATTTAAGCGTGATCGATAAAATTGGCACCAAAGTGAACTTGGGGGCCAATATCTCTTATTTCACCCAAGTGAAGTATGCAATCATGCATAAAATGATTCTTTGATGCGGTGTAAAATGTTATCTAATAGTAGTACTACGTGATAAATTCTCAAGACGGAGAAATTGTAGCTAGTAAAGCAATGAGGAAATGGTCGGACACACTACTAGAAAAAGGACTTTTAACCATGAAAAAAGTTGTCGTTATAAGCCCAAAAGTTTGTCGTGAAAGCTTTTAACGACCAATATTTTTTGGTCGTCAAGTGGTTGTTATAGCTTCCCTCGTTATTGGTTATAACGACAAAGTTCGTCGTTAATAATTAACGATGACATGTGATCCCGTCGTTACTTAATAACGACAAAAAAAATACTCGTCGTTAGATTTTAACGACAATATAACATTTCATTGTTATTGAAAACCACAAGATATTTTAGCATCGTTATAATTTTCATACAATTCTTTATTCTAAATGAAATAAAAATACATGTGCATTCACATACCAAAATTTTAATCTTCCAATAGATTGAACGATCAACAAATATCTTTTAAATATAATAATCATTGTAAATTGACACAATATAATAATCATCCACACAAGTAAAATCAAATCTCAATATTTATTGTAACATGTACATGTATCATCAACTATATGAAAAAGTGAATACAAAATCACATATAAAGTAGCAACTCTACGACACTGCTGGAACTTCCCATCTTTAAATAACTGCAAATCCTGAAATAAAGAGCATAGAACTCAGATTTTCTAACGAAGTGATAAGTACTTGCAAAAAAAAATGAGTGTAAAATTACATTTTGACTGCACCATTCAAAAACAGTACTTGCACTGCTAGGCAGAAATAGAAAAATGGGAAAGTTTACCTCAACGTTAGAAAGTGAAGGATCTTTTTCCATTATCTGACAAATTTCTTCCTGTAAAAAGAGGATCACAAGAAATCAAAACTCAAGCAGAAAATTAAAATTTTATAAATTTCTTCCGCATGTATATTTAGATACTTGTGTGTAATAGATTAGTCTGCAAACCAATAACTTATCCTGTCAATCTTCTTCTAGCCTGTCATCTTATATATATCCTCTAACCTTGCATATGGTGTCAATCTACTACAAGTAATGCACTGCTATTCTGGACTCACATTTCTTTTCTTAATTAAACTCATTTTGTGCATGGAACGTACAAGTCAGAAAATAAGAGTGCTGGACTAAGGGTTCTTCATAATTTTCCATTAATAGAGTTAGAAGGAAACCCCGTGATCAGCAAACACTAGTTAAAAAGAAGTTAATCAAACTATAACACATTACCATTTACGAGTTGGATTTTTCCTAAAATTCGGATCAAACTCGAGTTCATGAACATCATCAAACATGCTTCTTGTCACTTCTTTTCAATCAGAACATTATTTTTTGAATTACCAAAGCCAACCCTGCCACAATAAGAACATTTGGTTCAAATATTAAATAATAAAAGTAATGGTAGTTGAAAAAAGTCAAAAACAACTAATAAATGCCAAACACTTACCATTTGGATCTTATTGAGCTCTTGAATGAAACTGTATTTCATCATCACCAACATCATCCAACATGTTTCTTCCTCTCTTTTTTCAATCCAGCTTCTCTTTTGAGAAATAAAAGAGCTGTCACATTCAATATGAGAATTTTCATCTCAACTGTTATAATAAAAATAACTAATAAAACGATTGTTGAAAACATACCTTTTCCATTTGTTTCTATTAAAATTCTCCAATGTAACTCTCAATTGATTCTTGGTAACATCATCAATAACATTTCTATCTCTCTTTATTTTTCAAATGCAATATTCATCTTAGAAGTACAAGAGTCATGTCCATAAACTATGAAAAATTTGAAATATTAAATGATCAAGTGAAATAAGAATAAATAAAAAAAGATTATTAATTGTCAAACCTTTATCATTTAAATTTACTAGAACCTTGAAATGTAGATCTACTTCAGTTCCATTAACATCTTCAGATATGTTTTCACCAACCTAAAAGAACTGACTTATAAGGAGATCATTCCCAATTTTTCATCCCTTTGCCAACATTTGAAGTGGTACACAAGACCTTTTAAATCTTGGCATAGAAGGCTTATATGTATTGTGGTTAAGATGAAACATTTCCCTCTATGTTAGTAAAAGATCTATTATATTCATTCCTTTAAAAGGCAGTAAGACAAACCAATACAAATGTCAATCAAAAGTAGTTATTGGTCAAGTATTTAGACTCAAATAAAACCAATTACAGATTTTAAGCAGACACCACATAAAGGTTATTAGTTAAGTGGATCTTCAAGTTCAAACTCCTCAAAGAATAATAGTTGTAAAAGTGTGGGGGAAAGAAAAGAAGAATTCAATAGGGCAAGGGCTTGGATTTTTAGCTCTAATAATTTAGCCGGGTGTGATAATGGATAAAATGAAAGTAAATTAAAGATGCTCGAACTTTTCCAGCCCGGTGCACTAAGAGCTCCAAACGTAGACGAAAAGCCAGGCGCCCTTGATTCTTTTTCAACTGGTAGCAATAGATTAGCTAGAAGTATGACTGAAAAGGAGCATATTGCTAGGTTTGGAACTAGTAATAGAGTGGCCATATTCAGGATAGGGAAACTGATCACAAGGATCCTGATTATGAAAACAGCTATGACAAATACTTGCAAAGCTTAGACCTTGGATTCGGATTTACCGGAGGACCTTATGCTATTCAACCATTGTATGCACCTGCTTTGAACTACAATTCTGAATTTCCTCAGCTTGGATCAGCACATCAGCCTGCTATCTCCCATGAACACCAATGTCGCCCTCTTCCTACACGATTCCCATGATGTCATACTACTTTTTAGGCATTAAAACTGTACCAGCTTTACCTTTTTAAGTTCTATTTAATATAATCTTTCCCAAGTAAAAAAATTAGATACTGATTTAATAAAACTTCATACTAATGTAATAAAACTAATTAAAGTTACCGATTGAATACAATGGGTTAATATGATGGAAAAACAGATAATGCCATCACAACGAATAATTATTGTTACTGCTATATATATGAAAGGTCTTACCATATGATATTCAAAGATTAAAATCTACCATATTGAGGTAGTTAAGTTAGCGAGGCTACCATATCTAAGTTTCTATTTAGATTAATTAATTTGAACCTTCTAAAAGATTAAATTTGAACTTTATTCAAAACAGAGAAATGTAAAGGCAAATGACCAGAGAAATTGTTAACTGCAAATAATGACATATAATGACTTGTAATGACTTAAATTTACTTATAAGGCAATACCAGGGGACAAAATATACTACTTCATAATAAAATTATTAATTAAGGATATACACTTCAAATGCTTCTAAACTTCTGAATTATTGTACCACCATTCATAAATATCAATCAAAATATCACAAAAAAACACATAGTAGGTTAAAAATGTGTTCTGGAAACAGAGTACTTAATTTTTTCAATCACAATATCAACAAAAATAGAGTAACTCACACATGGAGACTGGAGTGGTCGAGATAGACAACGAAGCCAGGCTGTCTGGGCGCACTCACCGGCCATTTCTTTACAGACGGCTTTGTCTAGAGTCCAGAAAGATCGAGTCGAACGACCCCCAATTGGTAACCCTTGACAACCCCGACAACCCTACCTCTTTTTTTAAAAAACTAATTGACAGGCCACCTCTTTTCGATTACGGGAGCTCAAAAATAGCGCCGGAAAAGCCCGACTTTATGACGCAACTTCGCTTCTCGAAACCCAGGCACTTTTCGACTGCTTGCCTGCGTTTTGTCGATTAATGAGGGTTTTAACGATTTTAAGAAGATTGGGCCAGCCTAAGTGGGGAAACGTACCTGTATAGGGCGACTGAATCGTGGAATTTCTGAGTCAAAACAGTTCATCGGAATTGACGGAGTATGAGAGACGAAGACGGGGAGGTCTGGCTTCAGTGACGAAGGCGGCGAGGTCTGGTTTCAGAGAGATGAATGCGGCGCAGGTTTGGCTTGAATACTTCAATACGAGAGACGAGAATGAAACAAATTGGAACATAGGGTTTGTTTTCTAATCGATTTTGGCGGTACGTCGAAAAGAGTTTAGAAAATTTTGGCGGCATACTGAAAGAGTACTCCGTACAATTAATCTTATTCAAAATTTTATCAAATTGTTTGATTTTTGCCTCAATGAAAATTTTAAAATGATATATAAGAAAAAAATTATTAAGTAGTAACGATGACTACAAATTAATTAATAATGACGACTTCTCATTTTGGTCGTTGAAGTTAAATTTTAATAACGACGAAATCATTAGTCCTTGTTAATAGAAACTTTTGACGACAATATTTTAGACTTGTGGTTATATGGTGGTCGTTAAAAATCCTTTTTCTTGTAGTGACAGTCTCATCTTGAATACTTGAAGAAAAGAAGCAAAAAATAGAAATGGTGAAGTTGGGATTTGATCCCTGAACAAAGGGTAGAGGAATGCCAATCAGAACCAGTGAGCTAAATTGTCAATGTTGTACATAATCAGCCGGCGGTTTGTATATTGCTTGTGACCTCTGCAACAGCTTAAGTACTTCGTCCGTTGGGCTGCTGTGCACTGTTGGAACTTTACTGCGCTTCTTTGTACATAAACTATATGCTCCGTAAATTCTAGCAGTTAATCATTAATCATCTTATCATTATATTGCCTTAATCCATCTCCTTCCATACAGAATCTCGAGCCATTCTCTCACTACTCATCCCAGAAACATTTCCCCCTCCTCTCTTCATTTCTCAACTCCAAATCATCAACCTATCTTCAACCACAACTAATCACTTTCTCATCCAAGATTAAGTCAAGATTAGCACCAAAGCTCCAAGGATTGTCATCTATCACAAGTTTGATCTTCTTTATCTCATTAAATCCTGTACTTTAATTATTGATTCATCTATTTCTATGCTTCTCAACATGTATAGCTAAATAAATTGGGGCTAGAAATTGGTTAATTAATGGTTCTTATCATGTTTTAATTTGTATTGATTTTAATTGTTAAGTTTGTTCTATTTAGATTGTTGTGTCCAGAAAATTAATCATGTTGTGTTTGGGATATATATCATGAGTACTCAATCATAAACATATTGTTTGTTAAATACACAAATGAACACTTTCTGAACACACTGTTAAACTTCTTTACCTTGTCCCGGATTTAAGTTTTACGGGAGAATTTAATTATTTAATTATATTATTTACACCACGGGGTTGGGTAAATAATATAGTTAATCATTAAGGTTGTCGTTGCACTTAAACAACTAGTCTCGTTTTGGCCATCACTGGGAAATGTTGACTAGTTACTTATTTTAGATGACTTGTGTTGGGTCCTAAAATATTTATCTACAACTTCTCACAATCTATCTAAGAATAAAATTAACAATTATTTCTTTCAATTAAACATTGAACAATTAGTTACCAATTTCTACCCCTACTTGCTATTGGTTGAACTTTGTGTTGATAAAAATCTCTCATCTCAATCACTTTTATTTTATTACTTTTCCAAGCAACCAAAAATCAAAAGAAACGCATTCCCAACTTTAATCCTTAGTTTGTGTTTAATTATTTTATTTCCCGCTTCTCTGTGGTTCGACACCCTACTTCCTTGGGTAAAAAATAGTTGCGTGCCCGTTATATGCTACACACCAAATAATAATAATAATAATAATGATAATGATGATGATGATGATGATGATACTTATAATACTGATAATAATAATAATAATAATAATAATAATAATAATAATAATAATAATAACAACAACAACAACAACAACAACAACAACAACAACAACAACAATAATAATAATAATAACAACAACAACAACAACAACGATAATAATAATAATAATAATAATAATAATAATAATAATAATAATAATAATAATAATAATAATAATAATAATAATAATAATAATAATAATAATAATAAGCACCTTGCAAAATATATCAACTCGAAAGTGATCATAATTTGTTATCGGGTGACGAGCATCTCTAGAACAATGATTCTTCTCTTCCATGTTAAGAATGTCAATTTCGTTCTTGACACAAAAGCTATTGCCATCTTCCAAGAGATCATTCCATCCACTTTCTCTCAAATCTTGAAATTTAGCTTTAGTGCTTTTAAGTAAACTCACAGCCTTGAGAATGTTTTGATCTTTTTATTGCAAGAAATGTGACACTATATTCGTCAATCCCGATACTTTTTTCATCAAGTGAGCTATAAAAACAACTTGATAACTCTCCATCTTTTCTACCAAGCTACTAGCGGCGCCTCTTGATTTTAGTTCAGTTCCATCATCCAATATATTATCAAGAACTTGAATAGTAGCAGACCACATAGAAAGAATATGAATATTGGTTGTATGATGTGTACCCCAACGTGTAGCTCCTGGCCTACCTAAACTACTTTCTTGATTCAACCCTCTCCCAGTTGTAAGTTCACCCTTTTCTAACATCTCTACCATGGCTTCATGTTGTTTTTGCTGACACTCGTCTTTTGTTTTACAAGAAGATCCTACCATGTTAGTAATCATGGACAAATATTTTAAAAAGTCAATCACAAACTTATTTTTTGTGCCACAGCCACAACAACTAATTACAATTGGTGAGCAAAAAAGTGAATGCATCTTGCGTGTGGATTTTCATTCATGATTAAAGTCTTCAATCCATTAATCTCACCTCGCATATTAGAAGCTTCATCAAATCCTTGACCTCTAATTATGGACAAAGATAATCCATGCGCGCTTAACAAAAAATCATCAATGTCACTTTTCAAAGAAAGTGCAGTAGTGTCAACAACAACATGTTTAACTCCAAGGATTCGCTCCAAAACAACTCCGCCGTTGTTTACAAATCTAACAACAATTGATATTTGCTCTTTCACATAATTATCACGAGTTTCATCAATCAACAAAGAAAAAGTTTGTCACTAATACAACTAATTTGACTATGACTTTTGTTATGTCTGATGCACAAGAACTATTAATACCCTTTTGAATCTTAGGACTAGTAAGTTGGTGGTTGATGGTGCATTTTCTTTCATCACCTTCTCAACATCAATAATGCATGCACTATACCAATCAAGCAATTCCAAGAAATTTCCTCTATTAAATGAAGTTTCTCTCTCATTATGCCCACAAAAAGCCAACCCTTGTGAAATAAAAAATCTAACACAATCCACATTTGCATTCAAACGAATGCGGTATGCAGCAACTAATGTTTGTATTCCTGAAGCCACACTTCTTGAAAGGCTTTGCTTTTGATGCTTGAAAGCAAAAAATTCGTGTTCTGGCATCATTGTGTGCACTATTTACAACTCCTACATGGGCTCTAAACTTTTCCGGACTTTTCTTCCAATTACGAAATTTGTTCCTCACAAATACATCATCTCCAAATCTCCTCCCTTCTACCCCATGGAAAAGGTAACACCAAAAGCAAAATGCAACATCTTTAGAAACACTATATTCCAACCATTCCCAATTTTCAAACCACTATGCTCGAAAACATATCATTTTTTTTCAAATAAAGTTCGTGGAAAATCATGAGACAACGGTTGATAAGCACCTTTAACGACATACGCTCTCATCGCTTCATCTCTTACTCGAGGCTCATATTCAATGATTAGCTCTCATAATGCGTGATCACTAATGATATCCCACTCACACGTACTATCTGTGCAGGTTCTTTTGTCTCCCCTAATGTCATTAGACTCATCTCGGACAATGCTTACATTCGAAACAACAACATTTGCATCGCATGAGATAGACTGATTAGGAACGTTCGAAGAACTATCTCCTCGAGTTAAAGACCTCTTACTCCGAATTACAAAGTTATCCAAACTCATATTCCTAATAAAAAAGACAAATAAATTGAAGTCTAATTAAAGCAATTTTGCATCCTAATTATTTCACTAAAATTTGAAAAAACCCTTACAAATAGAGCCCTAATCCCTAATTAGGGCGCATTCACAAATTCAAACTATCAAATTTCAAGTAAACAAGTAATCCCCAATATTCTTGATTAATTGATTATTAAAAATTATAATTTTTAAAATAATCCCCAATGGCCAATCGTGCAATTGAGTGAAATTAAAAAAGTTGCAGGCACAGAAATAAATTTGAAAGAAACTTACAAATGAAGGCGCCATTGGGCGCTGCGGCGCTGCAGCGGCAATTTAGCAAGGCAGCGACAAGTCCACAAAGAGAGAGGCCAGTGTGTAAACCATCCGTGAGGGTTTAGTTTTTGGAGGTTTTCCCCCTTTTGGCTTCTAGAGTATTAGTGAGTTATTAGTGGATTTTTTTTTTAAACTTTTACTTGTTACTTTTAAAATTTTACGAGTAACTTTTTGCGTTACTTTTCGTTTTCAACCCTTCACTATTTTTTTCTCCTTTTTTGAGAAATTTATATCTTTTATTTTAATTCAGCTAAAATTTAAATATTGTGTATTAACTTTTAATTCATATAACTGTAACATTTTACTACCTCCGTCCCATAGAGAGGTTCCCACTTTCCTTTTTTGGACGTCGCATATAAGGTTCTCATTTCAATTTTAGGAAACAATTAACAACCTTAAATGACAAATTAATCATTGAATATTAAAAATAATACATTTATAACATCACAGTTATCAATACTGACCTCATTATAGTATATACCTATTAAAATTATTTCTCAAAATATACTCGAACTATCTTATTTAATTATTCTCTAAATAACCGTGCCGTTTTGCCATGCGAACCTTTCAACGGGACGGAGGTAGTAGTATCTTAATTATCTAATACTGATAATTTTTATACAGGTTAGTGGCAATGATTTTACCCTAAGTACTAGTAGTGAAATTCCTGGCCCGAAGTGGGGGCACTGATTTTACCCCAAGTACTAGGAGTGAAATTCCTGGTGAAAGCGGGGGGTACTTCTCATAAGTACTTCTCGTAAACGCTTTAACATTAAATTCTACTAAAACAATCAACGAAGCAGTGGTTAATTAATCATGGATCATCTCATAAGTAGTTATCCTTGATGAAGTGAATATACTCCACGATTGAATATTCGAGAAGGGATAGTTGAAGAAATAACCGGGATCAATAAACATTTCAACAACTGGAAAGTAGTAAAACCAAACCCTTGTCTCATTTAATTATAATGACATAAATCATTCATCTTAGTGTTTAAAATACTTCTCAAATAAAAAAAAATCAAACTCCGCTTTTGTTACAATTTCATATAAGAAGAAATATATTTCCCTGTAGATACAAACTCTACTACATTATACTACTATAGTTAGTGCTGGTAGTGAAATTTATTTTGAAACACATGACTTTAGTGCCGTCAAATTACACATATAAGACATAATCATAATAACTTTCCAAGACATAATTTTAAGGGATCGTGGCCGATGACGCCTTTGACTGGGAGCTAAACGAAGAGCTCTTCCTGGGGAGAAAGCCTTTGGTGCCGATAAGACTGTTGTGAGAGCGATTGGTCCTGACCACGTACTCTATAGTACAGATAGCCACAACCCTTCAAGACTTTGGTGCTGGTGAGACTGTCGTGAGATGTTTCAAATTGAACTTGGTCCAGCATGGCCCTTCAAGGAACAATTCTAGAAGCCCTGTCTTCGACAAGTTATAGTTACTCACCTTCTTCGGGATAAGCCTGAACGGAGATCCGTTCGACCTCAACACATCTTGGATCGAGGCGGCGGTGCACACAGGGAAGTAGGGCGAAACCGGATGCAGATGGTGAGGGCTGACTTCATGTGAATTGATATCGGATTCCAAAGAAGGTTGAGGTTTCTGAGGAAAGTTTTGCTTTGAAATTGGAGCTGCAGTTTCTCTCTCTCGTCTTCTCAGCTCCCTCATAATTGTAATCGGATTCCACTGATCAATTTTATCCTCTTGAAGTATTGAGAGTCATGGATAGTTCATTCAACAAGCTGAAGGTGATAACTAAAAGTATTGCTTTCTTAATGTTTCTTCGTTTTTTCTGTCATGATATTGAGGGGATTCATTGGTGTATGGTAATTAGAGTTTTAATATATCATATAAATAACTAAACTAGAGCTCTTTGATTAGCAACTAAATCAAGGATGGTGTCATCATACGTAGCATAATGACTATTGTGCTGGTGATGCATGCGTCATGAAGAAAGCAGGTGGACTAAGATTGTTTGTAATATATATGAATTAGTAGGTGGTCTAAGATGTACAACTTCCTTCTTTTGTTCATTAAATATTTTTGTTATGTATGAGTTATTTGTTTTGAAATATGGGTATATGATAATATATAATATTCTTTTCTGTCTCAAACAAGATGACCATTAATTTTTTATTATTATTTCGTGTTGAGTTCACTTTAAATTGTAATATACTACCTCTGTTCTTAAATAAGTGTTACAGTCAACATTTCAAACATTTGAGTGTAAGTCTTTAATAAAATAAATATAGAGTTTAAATGACTACAAGTAATTAAAGTAAGTACACAAATTAGTTATAGCTTTAGAGGTAAAAGCTCTTAAAGTATCGATGGACTTTAAAACATATGAGTGTTAAACGTGGACAACTAAAACAACGGTTCTACTTACATATTTGTAAGATCAATTCGCTCAATTTTACAAGCATTTCCAGTGGATCACCCATCCTTGAGATTTCCTGCCCCCCCCCCCCCCCCCCCCCCCCGCACTCACTAAACAACAGAGTTCTATGGTTAAATATCATCCATATCCTTTTTGAATTCAATTGGTGATAAAGAGGTGGACAAAGTGTATTTAACACATCGCTCCATAGTAACCAAGTAGAAGTAGATTCCTCTTGAGCACCCTACAACTCACTACAGCAGTGCAGAACCCCATTATTGAGCGGTGGATGGACGTGAGAGGCTGCACCACATCGTGGTGCCAGAGGTCAGGACTAATTAAAGGGTTATGCCTCGAATCAAAGGGTGTGACTGATCCCCCCATAAGACCAACCATATTAAATCGAAAATTTGACTTGAAGATAATGGAACAAATGGAAAGCGTATTGAGTTGACAAATTTTATATGTTAAATGCATTTTTGTGTAGGCATTAAATATATACCAATGAGACGGCCAATTATCAGATGATAAAAAGACATTAATTCTAAAGATGTCTACTAGTTTTTGAAAAAACTATTACTCATTAAACTTGGGTACGAACAAAACAATAACATGATATCCAATTTCAATATAAACCATTACAACTAATATAAGCTCCATTTTTTGATAAACCATGACAATTAAATAATGTGAGCACAAAAAAACTAAAAGTCTCACAACACTTATTTGATGAAAGAAATTGGAAGTGAAAGGACATTGTGAATTTAATAACTATGGACTGGAATAGGATTCCTACAAGGCATCTCATTGTGCCCGCCTTTGTTACACCACGAACACCATTGCCGCTCACAAAAAGAAAATTTTGTAGCTAAAGGCAAACACTTCTTCTTTGAGTTTGTTGGGTTGGAATTTGATGCATGTAGGTGGCTTGCACGTTATGAATTGCATATAATCAGGAAAGTCCGAGTCAAAGAAACAACCAATAGGATGCACCACCCCCACTATAAATAGTAACTCACTCAAGTGTGAAGTAAAACACTGAGATCTAGTCACAACATGACAATCATCAACACTGACCAACTGCTGCAACACCATAAATGCGTATGAGTTGCTCTAATTGAAACACACAACATGAGAGATGTTTTCTCTTAAAGATTAACAACTGTTGGGCCATGGGGATGCAGTGCCAACAGTTATGCCACCTTGTCGGTATAATCGAAATGTGGCGCTTCACATGTTCTATACGTGGGGGAAGGTGTGCTACACTTTTTTTTAACCGGGGGGGGGGAGGGGGGGAGGGGGGGGGGACTGAGGGGGCATGAGATAAACTGAGATGAAACTCACTTCATTGAGTATTGAACCTGGGAAGGTTACACTATCAGTGGGTGCTTTTAGTATAGCAGTAAGCGCAGTGATCCAGAAATGGTATTAGAGCCAAGTTACAGGTTTGACCCTTGTCAACAATATGCTGCATAGTTGAGGCTGGTAGGTGCTAGTGGGATTATTGGACCTTGGGGATGCGTTGCTACAAGTTCTGTCATCCTGCCGGTGCAATCGAAACGTGATGCTTTGCCTATGCTATGTGGGGGGAAAGCGTGTTGCACTATCATCAATTGTTTTTAGTTTAACGTGCATCAGTAAGCGTAATGGTCCACAACAACAAAACTTGTAGATGTTTTGTCCACCACTTCAAACTCAAATTGAGTAACACGATTAACCTAAAATAACATACACAACATTACGAGTAATGTTGATGATAGTGGTTTTTGATTATATCAACAACTATGTTTGTTGTGGCTTGATGGTGGGGGACCTTGTCAGACATCAAGAGAGCATGTCTTTAAATTATATTTTGAAGAGTCTTGGAGATAGGACCGTTTACAACGGGTTTTCTATTACTCGTTTTCTGATAATTACAGATTTGCCCGATTTCTTTTTTTTATTTCCTTTTTAGCCTCACTCTTCCTTTAACTTCATATGTTATGCCTTCATTAAATAGTTTTTGAGTGTGTATTTAAATCACATGTGATAGCTAGGGTCATTCAAGAGGACCAAGATATGGCTGTGTGGTTCATTATCAAAGTTATCAATCGGAAATATATACTAAAATGCAGACATTGCTTATAAATTATGCATCAACAACGGTTTAAAATGGTAAAGAATGCAGAGAATTATACGCCAACAACTTATAGGTTAAGGCTCAACAACCCTCTTTTTTCAATCCATATATGTTAGAAAACTGTACCTAAACCTACCCCAAATGGGTCGCCCCAAACTAAAGTGTTTAGACACCCCACAAACCACTACCGCACCAGGTAACCTAGTTAAAAGGATCTCTAAGAGACGAGGCTTACTTTAATTTGAAATTATAGATCACATTCAAAATATGGTAGACAACTATGTCATTTATTCAACACAAATAAATTAAGAAAACTGCTTTTGTTTTACTGTTGTTGTTCACTTTAATTTCGTGATGTATGTGTGCACATCTGTAAGTTTAAAATTTTGGATGAACCTGCTGATAACAAGGAAGGTGGTGGTTATAGGAATACTATTCCAGTGTGAATTTATTTAATTAATTACTGAATATGGCCAAAGCCTATACACTATAGTTATATAGAACTTTCATCAAGTGTTTCTCCAAGCTTGGTTTCCTGAAGCATTCTATCATATGTGTGACACCGCACCCGATTGTACTTGAAATTTAAAGACGATATGTATTTGATTTTCCTAGCGAATAAAATTCGTGTAATTGATCGGTGTATTTAATTAATGCATGATTAATTAAATTATATAACGGGTCCATTATATGAGAATGGGCTACCAAATATTTAGTTGGGGCATCATAATAAAATTATAGGAGTCCAATAAAACGCCAACCGAAGTTGATAAAAATATTTGGACAACCCGAGTGCTATTTTGGCCCAACCTGCCAAAAATAGCGGGAATAATTGGGAGGAACTTTCTACACCCACTTGGGGTATTCTACACACTAATTAGACTCAAATGAGTGGGAGTGGGACATGGGGGAGGGGGAAGCTGCGGATGATGGAGATAGGAAGCCCCCTTGAGACAAAAAAGGCTCATGCCTTTGTCTCACAATCATTTGTGGATTGAGAAGGCATCTATCATCTATTCTCCTTGCTCTCTCTCGGCCAAGCAAAAGGGGTAGAAGCACAGGAGAAAAAGCTCTCACAACTCCATTGTTGGAGGAGGAAAACCCAAGGAGAAAGGAGGTGTGTTGGAGGTAAGAACTCAACAAACACTTCTAGCTAGTTTATTTTCGTATGACGTTAAGAAAATCATATGGTGGATTAAACCATGAGTTTTACACGTTTAAAAGTGTGTAATATTGTTATAAAGTGGTGGTATTTAACTTAGAAGAGTCGTGGAATCGATAGGAGTTGAAACCGCCGGAAACCGCCAAGTGTAGGAGGTTGTTCGTAGTTGCAGACCACGAAAGCCGCCCAGCTTTCGTGAAAGCCGCCCGGCTTTCACCTTCTGCCCAGAATTTTACTTTCGATCGGTTTGGAACGGGGATTGATCGGAGGGCTTAACAAAGGCAACTAATTCAGCACTCCATAAGGTGAGGATGGCTGACTATATTGCTTATAATCTTTGGGTTAATTTCATAAGATTACCTAAAGTAATTAAATGTGATTTTCATGGATTATTAATGATTAATAATGCCTAAATGGTAATATCATGGTTTGTAAATAAAAGATGCATACCATATAAATTTATGAGAAAATTGTGTATGATGATGCATTATAGTTATGATGGTATAATGATAGTATAAACCATGAAATATTTGTGATAAAATATGCTTTTACTTCATGATAGAAATCATGAATGGATAAAAGTGATATTTTTGATATTGAGATTAAAACATATATGGAGTTGGAAAACCCATAGGAATTGGGCTTTATAATTATATAGTAAAGAGTTTGGATGTTCAAGGATTAATGGATTAGTATTAAATGTACTAATCGGGAATGTTGTATAAAAAGTGATAGAATAAATCCTAAGGGCTTGGATTGTGAAAGATGCACCTTAAGTAGTCTATTGAGATGTCTTAAGGTAGAAATGGGTAACCACTAAGTTACATTAGGAGTAGGCCTCCTTGGCTACTCAAGATTGAGAAACTCTAGGCATAGAAATTGCTAGTGAGTTAGTATCGTGACTAGAGGAAGCCTCTAGCACGATGAAGAATGACTGGAGGAAGCCTCCAGCATTCGTGTAGGGTGAATTAGTTTCGTGACTAGAGGAAGCCTCTAGCACGATGAAGAATGACTGGAGGAAGCCTCCAGCATTCGTGTAGGACGACTAGAGTAAGCCTCTAGCGTAGAGTAGGATGACTAGAGGAAGCCTCTAGCATAATCTAATGTGACTGGAGGAAGCCTCCAGCACAAAGTATGTAAGGTGATTAGAGGAAGCCTCTAACACCGAATGTAGTGACTAGAGTAAGCCTCTAGCACGGTAGAACATGACTAGAGGAAGCCTCTAGCATGGTAAACAAATATAGATGGGCGTGACTTGAAGTCACGGGGAAAGGGTTGAACGTTTTCAAAGAAAACATGGGTCTTCGGGCCGACTACTTGACTTTATATATAAAGTAAGTATATTTTCAAAGAGGGTACCCACGGGTTATGACCTATACTATATTATCACCCTATTTGAGGGTCTTGGAAATTGAAACTTTGATTATACTTAGTATAGTTGTCATTGTACTTGTCAAATGCTTCCAAGTACTGACCTCCCCTTCACGGGGGAGGCCACCTCACAGTTTCAGGTAGGACTTGAAGGTTGCTACCGCCGTCGTTGCTTCGGGGAGATTCAAGGAAGGAGACGTGGTTCGTGCTTCTTCCGTTCCTGTTTTGAAAACATTTTTAAATAATGCTCATGGATACTATTTGAATATTTATTTGGGGCTTGTACGCCCGTGTTTGCCACGTGTGGCTTGGATAATTGTATTAATGTTTCCGCTGCTTGATTTAATATTTTGCATTATGATTGTTTATGGATGTACTATTGTGAATGATATTCATGACGCCTAGTATAGTATGGATGAGTTGGACTGCGGTTGACTATTCGTACTGTACGGCGGGTTGTTGACGTGTCCGGTAGGTCCGGGGCGTGACAATATGCCTCTACCAAGTACGATTAGAGTCAAACTTGAAAAAAAATAGATAATACATAAATAATAAGTATCAGACCAGTAAATAAATAATAAGTTCTAATAATAGTATAGTATCAGAGCAATTAATAGACAGTTCACAATTTCCAATGATGTAGTTACCATGAGAGGCCGTCAAGAAACTCCGCGATTAGCCGACGTAGGTGGTCGCAACATTTGATTACGAAGGCTATGACATCGGAGAAGGATGCATATTTTGTCTAGATCGGCACCAGATATGTATGGCAGAGGGCTTGGAAGTCTTTGGAATTAGAGGGATGGGTAAGCCATCTGGTCTTAACAATGGAGTCGCCGTTGATTGACATTGCTACATATTCTTAAATTGACGTATTTTACTTGTAGGTTGTGAGGTGCGATGAGGCATGAGAGATGAGGGAGTTGGTGAATTTGCTTTTTAATATGGAGTTATAAAGTGAAGGGTTGTTTTAGCCCGAATAAATTCAATTACCAAAAAAGAACTTCGTGATGCTGTTATTAGCCTGGATTAAATAAAGGAAGTGTTTTTACTTAAATAGATAAATATATCTTTACTTAAATAGAATGAAGCAATCAAAAAAGAGGAATTAAGATGTTTTTACTTTGACTAGTTTCAGACACAAACTTCGAGATTAGATTAGAATCATTAAACTAGATCATATTTAAACAAATCAAACTCGCTCAAACTTTGACAGTTGTAAAATACACAAAGATTAGATATCTATCAGACCAGATCAGACCAATTTAGACTTGATTAGACCAGATTTAAACTGATCATATCAGACTAGACTAGATCAGAATATCTCAGTCCAATTAAACACACTCTTAAAGCATCTACAATTTATATACATTGTAGCTTGGTTTGCAACATTAGCGGTATATGACTAACTTATTTTCCATAAATGTGATACTCCAATTTTAGTTATAACGCTTGTCCCCCACAAATCAACCAACTTTGAAATTATACATTTTTAATGAATTAATTTTTAATAACATAAAAAATACTTCATCCGTCCCTAAATAAACATTCCACTTTTTTTCATTCTGTCCCTTAAAAAATTTTCCTTTCCTTATTTAGTAAACAAAATAGTGCAAAACAGTGTCAAATAGTGTTAAACAATGCCAAAGAGCGTCTAAATAGTGCCAAATTGTACCATTTTCTTTAATTGTGTGTAATTCAAATGAGTACTTTTACATAGGGACAGAGGGTGTAATACTTTTTTGAAATACTTTAAAATCGGAAAATGTCATTGATATTTTTAAATACATAAATAATTAGTGTATTATAATTATATTGGGGATGATAGCATACTTTAAAATATGTACAAAAATGTGTATTTTGTTATGTTAAAATAAAAAAACTAATAGAAATATTAGAAATACATAGAAACTGAAAAATATCAACTTGATAAAATTTAACGTTTATTAAAATCAACAAAGCAATTGTCAGGGCCTTACTATTGCATTTCAGTACTGTAGCTTACTAGCTTTACAATTGGATTTTAATTTTTTTAGTATATTAATTACTCAATAGATTAAATATATTTGATAATTACCATTTTTAGTTTAAAATTCTATTTATTCCAGCAAGTATCTTGTATTGGCTAATTTTGTTGCCCAAGCTAGGAGTAAAAATGCATCTCGATAATAAGCTAGTAGCTTTAATATTTTTATAAATTGCAAGCAAGTTCCTAATTGTAATCATTAAAGATGTCCCTTAATTAGACTCTTAGAGTATCTTCAGCCGTTAGCTAATCACCGAAGATCAAGAGCAGATTGGGCCTATGGCTAGGGAGAGCCCAAGCCCATTATTCTATTTTTATTATTATTTTTAACTGGCATAGATATGTATAAAAATCAGGCCCCACCTCAATTTTAAAATAATTGTAGAATACTACTCCCTCCGTCCCATTTTGGTTGTCCTACTTTCCTTTTTGAGTTGTCCCAAAATGAATGTCTTGTTTCCCTTTTTGACAAGAAATATGTGGTTCTTATCATTTCACTTTATTCTACTCAAATCTCAACCAAAATTTTTCTTTGCAACTACTTTATTAATAATTGTGCCAAATTGAAAGTGGAAGTGGACAACCAATATGGGATGGAGGTAGTACTATAAAATTTGTTTTCCGCTCGTCCGCACTTGGCACAAATCTGCTCTCCAAACTCTTAAGCGTGAAGCAGTCTGCAGCCAAGCCCAAAAGTTAAACATGGCTCAAAATCCAAAATCCCAACTCCAAAAGGAAGACCCGCAGGGTGCAAGGGCAGTCAACAAAGCTCGCTTATGGATATTCGCTAATCGGTAGAAATTGGAGTAAAGGGTCAGTTTGGTCCTCGAAGTTGCATAAAATGGGTCAAGTAAGTCCTTATATAGAAGATTCTGTTCGGACGTGCCATTTAAGGCGGTTTCCGCGGGAATTTTTTGATAACTTATTTTGAGCATCTTATTCATTAAGTCTAGTTTACTAATACCAAATTTCAGCTAAAAATTCAATCGGGAAGGCATTCAAATAAATTCTTGAAGATAACTGCGTTTTTAACTGCACAGTTATCTTCAAGAATTCATTTGAATGTCTTCCCGATTGAATTTTCATCTGAAATTTTGTATGAGTGAACTAGACTTAATGAATAAGATGTCTAAAAAATTTCATCAAAAAATTCCACCGGGAACCGCCCCAAATGGTGACGGCTGGATAGAACCTCCTATATAAGGACTTATTTGACCCCTTTTATGCAACTTCGAGGACCAAACTGACCCCTTAATCGTAGAAATTCCAATCAAATCCCAACTCAGCACACAACAACCCTTCATGACTTCGTCAATCGTCAACTCAGCTGGCCTTTAAAATTGAGAATGGCGTCATTATAGATTGATACTACATGTAAAGAACAATTGTAAAATTATGGTGACTTTGATGAACTTATTCTTATACTCTCTCCGTATTTTTTGTTTGTTACACTTTCCTTTCTGGGATGTATTAAAGAAATTGCTACACTTTCCTTTTTGGTAAGTTTTTCCTTTAAAAATACTCAACTACCGTTTTTTTCTTCGGCGTTTTATGTTCTCTTTCATACTTTTCCACCATCTCTCCAACTTTTTCTACACTATTCATTACCCTCACTATTTCACTTTTTTAAAAAATTTGTCAAACACCTATTGTAACAAACAAAAAACTACGGAGGGAGTATTAACTTTCTCAATAAAAATGGGGAAAATGGAAACTAATAATCCAACCTTTTAGCGTTCTTCTTACAATAGTCCCACCTTTTCGTTATTCATGAATAATCCAACCTTTGCACCTCATCTTCATTCACTGGTCCCTGACTGATTGATGACCTGCTATTCCAAGTTATTTTCTTATCTTTGCAAACTATTATACCATAAATCTCACCTTTCACAAAGATAGTATTTTGCAAAGATAAGAAAATAACTTGGGATAGCAGGTCATCAATCGGTCAGGGACCAGTGAATGAAGATGAGGTGCAAAGGTTGGATTATTCATGAATAACGAAAAGGTGGGACTATTGTAAGAAGACCGTTAAAAGGTTGAATTATTAGTTTCCATTTTCCCATAAAAATGAAGTCATCAAATCAACCGCAATATAAAAAGAGTGTAACCACGGATAATTAGGCGGAACCAAAATGAATGGGTTTAGAGCATCTCCAATGGTTCCTCCCAAGGACTTGTTTGCAATTTTTTAAAATACTCAAGCTAGTAGCCTACCACTGGAGTGTATATTACCTTCTAGCTTGGACAAGCTAATTAGCCAAAACAAGCTAAATGCTAGAAAGGAGAGAAAATTGAACTAAAATGGTAACTCCCAATTATATTTAATTTATTTATTATAATTAATATACAAATCTAATTAAAGAGCAAGTCAGCAACGGTAATGTTTAAAAGGGTTTCAATATTACCGTTAATTAGAGAAGTGCAACCCAATGATTTTTTCATGAAATACTTAAGTTAAAGTTGATATTTTTCATATAGAATATTTTCGAGCAAATTTTTTATTCCTTATTTTGTTACTTAACAAAATACATATTTTTGTACTAATTTTAATAATATGCATTTTCACCCTCGTCTGCTTAATGTTGGGCGTTGGATTAATGTTTGGTCAAAGTCATAGTTGATGGCCAACTTGATCAATCTGCCAGAAGTTTGGTTATGTTTGCTTGTCAACTTGATCTATTTGGAAATATTTAAAAATAAATATTATTTTTATTATATTAACAATAAAATTCATTCAAAATGTATATTTCAATATTGATTGATTTGTGGGGCCTATTCAAGAGGCAAGGGTTGTAGCTAACCATTGGACCATCACATTGCTGGAAAATGGATTAGCTAGAAAAAACTGAGGTGACAAGCAAAACTACAAGGTGTCTAGCTGACCGCTGGAGATGCTCTTAGTATTTTGTTCAAGAGACTGCGAATAAATTCTATCCAGTTAAGATAACCCGTTTAGGATGTTTTCATTTGGAGTGAAATTTGTTGGTCTGTCCTGGTCTGGTCTGGTCTGAACAAGTCTGGTCTAGTCTGATAAACATATGGTCTCTGTGTATTTTATAACTACGGAAGTCTGGTCTGATCTGATCTGGTATGGTCTGGGATTGAAAACAATCCAAAAGAAAACATCTTAGGATGTTTTTACTTGGACTATAATTTGTCCCTGACCAGACCAGAACAGACTTGGATAATTATAAAAATACAAAGATACTAGACCAGACAAGACCGGTTCAGACTAGACTAGATCAGACCAGACCAGCAAATTACAAGTCCAAGTAAAAACATAACTGAATACAGTTAAATAAGTAACCTCTTGAGTACATGTTTCTTTCATTAAATAATTTCATTAACTGAAATTACCGCGTCCTGTGATTCAAAAAAAACTGAAATTGATGAGCATATGGAACATGCTTTCATTTTACCATTTACTGAGAATTACAATCGTAATTTTTTTCTTCAATGATTTTGTCGGTGGAGAATGTGCAAAACAAGACAAAAGATTTCGTCTTTTTTGCTAGGATTGTCATGTGGAAAATGGGAAAAAAGAAATACTGGGCAATAAAGAAGTATTACCCACAAGGCCACGACCTGTTTGCTTACCCCATAAATGCACACAGCTGGATGAAGACAGTATATCCTTCTCCTTCTAGCTGGTTCATACTCTGCATCTCTGGGAAAGCTTCAAAGCTAAGAGATCTGAACCCAACAAAGGTTCGTACTAGCATTTTATGTTTTCTGTCTTTTCTTTCTTCACATTAATTTATTCATAACTAACATCGGTTATTCAATATTCAGTAGAACTAATGTGTAATTGAATGAAATAACAGTGAAAATTAGAACTGTATCAAAGAGTCTATGTATTTTTAGAATATTCTATTAGTAGCACTGCTTTTAGAATATCTGTGCTAGTGAAAATTAGCACTCATATTATTAATATATATGCATATACATATATGAATATATGTATATATTATATATATGAATGTCTCAAACTCTAAGCTCAAAGATTAATTCAAAAGTTAGATCCTTTAGGTAAGAGTTATTTGGTTGAAATGTTGTGGCAACTCGGCTGAATTTTTGGAAATTAAAAGCATTTTATAAAATTCATTTTGCTTCAAATAGTTAGTAAGTCAAAAGGGTTAAGCAGAATTAGCCTATTATTATTGTTCCCAAATAGAGCCATAGTGAACTCATTTGCTGTCCTATTTTCATGTTTATTCTTCTTAGTTCTTACCAGTGTGTTTGAGTTGGTAGACTTATTATGTTATAAATTTGCAGGAGTATGGCAAATGTGGGAAATCGTAAATGGGCGTATGGATTTGCTTGTTTTATGCTTTTCGTTTTGAGAACAGAAGGCTTCTTTGTGGATATCACTTATGTTGAGAGTGCTGTTTCAAAAGGAGCTGGTGAAATACACTTCTGATTTCATTAGATTTTCTTTTCAATTTATCATTTCAATTTTTTTATTCTTTTTCCATTTTACAATGATGCAGTCTGTTTGGATGGAAGTCCACCGGCGTACCATATGGACCGAGGATCCGGGGCAGGAGTTAATAACTGGTTAATCCATGTTGAGGTTGTAATCACTTATTAGTATGACATTTTTATAGAACTTAACTTATAATATGTCTAATATTTCGATATGGAACATTTAACAATTGTAGTATCTCAATGGTGTATGTGCTTCTTCTACATTTGGAGTTTCAGGGAGGAGCGTGGTGCAATAATGTTACAAATTGCCTTGCCCGTAGGGATACTCGGTTAGGATCTTCCACGAAAATGGCGAAACAGGTTGCATTTTCAGGGCTTCTGGGTAACCACCCTGTAAGAAATCGAGGTAACTTTTCATTTTCTTCTTCTAGCGTGCCCAACCTCATTAACAAAACCTCTAATGATCTAATCATATTCTAAATTCCAGACTTCTACAATTGGAATCGAGTAAAGGTTATGTATTGTGACGGGTCATCCTTTACTGGTGATATTGAAGCAGTGAATCCGGTATGCATAGTAGTTTCTGTATATTATTTGCTTTCCAGGTTTATAAAGCCCTGTCTAGGTTATACTTTGCATTCCTTCAATACTTCAGTTGGTTAGTTTTGGTAATCCTATAAGTCAGGACACAGACTTCAAGATTATTGGTATGAGGAGTTGTTATCTACAACTGTACATGACCTAACAGACAATGTCTTTTAAATATTACCAGAAAACCAATCTTCACTTCAGAGGTGCAAGAGTCTTTCTGGCTGTCATAGAGGATTTACTCGCCAAAGGGATGAAGGATGCAAAAAATGTAAAATACTAATGTTTCATCCATGAAAAATACTATGTATTTTTCTTTATACTAGATAAACTAAGATTTTACTGTATAGGCCGTTTTGTCTGGATGTTCAGCGGGAGGATTGACTTCCATATTGCATTGTGACCAATTCAAATCTCTTGTCCCGGCGAGTGCTAAAGTAAAATGTTTTGCAGATGCAGGTTACTTTATTAACACGTAAGATTTCTCATCATAGATAGTAGTTAGATACATACACATGTGTTTTATATTGGTAATTGGTTGATGCTTACAAATCAATGTTGGCGCCTTTTCATTTGACAGATTGGATGTTTCTGGAACTTCACACATTGAGCAGTTCTATGATGATGTTGTTGCCACACATGTATGTGTGCCATATTCTTCATAGCCCTTAAATGAAAATTTTCATAGCAATTTTTTTTTCAAATGAGTGATGAACCAGTATGCATAATCTGCTAAAGAGAAACTCTACCGTGAATGGATAATTGAATTGAGTAATTTAAGTAATTGAACATATAAATTTCTACAAAACTCAACCTTGCACATGAAAATTTAAATGTGGAAAAGAAGCATAATTGAAAAGAGGAATTTAATGTGGATCCATTTTCAGGGATCAGCCAAGAGTTTGTCAGCTTCTTGCACGTCTAAGATGAAACCAGGTTTGGTAAGAATAGCCATTTCTTGGTTTTGTTGCTCCCAGTTAGTACTCAGCAGTTTTGAGTCGTTCGACATTGGAATGTTACCAAGCAGGCCACCATCGCTTAAGGCTTTGGTCTATTCCTCCAATAAAGTTAGTCAGTGAATGCCATCATGTCAATATGTATAATAATACCCTACTGCTATTGTTGTTGCAGTGTTTCTTCCCTCAAAACATGGCACAATATATCCGAACACCGCTCTTCCTAATCAATGCAGCTTATGATGCCTGGCAGGTAAATGCTTCTGAATCTCTCATTTGGAATTTAAAATTAGAATACGATATTATTTCAGCAATGTTTTTCATGGTGGTTTTAATGACTGCCATTGAAATTTGTTGGACTTTAGATAAAGAACATTTTGGCTCCTGGGGTTGCTGATACACATGGGACATGGCATAACTGCAAGGCTGACATAACTAAATGCTCTGGACCTCAGCTCACAAAAATGCAAGGTAAGTACTGGATAGCCTTCACTTGTATCCCGTTTCATACTTCTTGTATTTTAATACACTATTCTTTGACAGGCCAAACACTTCAATTTTTATTTTTATTTTCGGGTGATGCCTGTGTTCAAACCTTATACCTTATAAATGGACTACACAAATAAGTATGTAGTATATCTTAGGCTCTTAGCATTGTGATGTTGGTATATTGATCGAAAATATTTGCACAATTGACCTTTCATTTATTTCCTAGGTTTTAGGATGGATTTTCTAAAGGCATTAGAAGGACTTGGCCCTGCTTCATTGAGAGGATACTTCATTAACTCTTGCTATGCGCACTGTCAAACCGAAGTCCAGGAGACATGGCTCACCACTACACCTCCTGTCTCTCCAATGTTGGATGGCAAGGTAAACATGTGCCCTGAACATTCATCACACCCTTACATCCACTTTCTCTCATTGTCCAAATGGTAGCTGATAAAATACTTGGGCCCTAACATGACTAAAAGATGGAATGTGCTAGTGAGTTCAATTCTAGTATCTTGTAAACTCATCTTTGTTTCTTTAATATTTTGATGTGAACTTGTTAAAGTGCCCCACATTGAATCTTTAGAAGATATGTATCTAATATAGATCACTAAGTATAAATCTCAACGCTGAATCCGCAGACCGCTGGAGGTGTCATACCCAATTTATTATGGTAGCATAGTCGGGTTCGAGAAGGGAAACCTTGGCGCACCGGTTATGGTGTTGCTGTTCAAATCTTTTTAGAGCTTAATAATACGTAGTGCTCTATTTCTGCAATGTGCTAACTCACTCATTGTGCTGCAGACAATAGCACAAGCAGTTGGGGACTGGTATTATGACCGGAGTTCTTTCCAAAATATTGACTGCCCTTACCCTTGTGATAAGACTTGCCACAACAGATTATATGAATGAGCCATTCTTTGAATATCCCAAAAAGTATTGACAGTTTTCATTTAAAATTGGAGCAAGTCTAGGGGCATTAAAAGTGTTCGTTACAGAGAATATGTTTTTCTGTAATGTACACTTTGAATATCCTTTCAACTTACTCTTATAATAATAAAGGAATAATCTCACCACTGCAGAGGATCTAGAAAGTTTGATCTCCTTTGTAAGATCGATAAATATGTAGTGTCATTGAGAAGTCTATGATATGAAGTTGTTTTGCATTTAACTTTGTATGTAATATTTGTGTTACACATGCCATTGATATTTACTCCATATGTCTTGTATACTCCTATACACGATGTTCGTTACATAATTACATTTCATTTTATTGGTAAAATTAGTTACTATCTTGTCTAATATGAGTGTACCTTTTTTTACTTACTCACCTGGGAAGTTCATTTTCTTTAACTCTGATGTTATATATTACACATATATTTACGTTCGTATTTAAATTCAATTTTTTTCATTCAATAGAAACTTTAGTGTAATTTTAGATATGTAGATAAATATGATTTTAATTTGGGAAAATAATTTTAAATAATGCCAACTATCACTCATCAACCAATATTACAATAATAATACATACTTTGAAAATGATTTTTAATAATAGCAACTATATAAATGTAAACCAAAAATAATATGGAGTCAATTTTAACAAGGAATCCATTCATTTAGGACATCAAAAACTAATAGCAAACTATCAAATAAATGATATTCAGAAATATAGTCACTTGTTTGATATTTTATTATTAGTTTTTGGTGAATTAAATGACTAAATTTTGATTGAAAAAAAAATGCTCTATATCACTTTTGGTCTATATTTAAAAAGTTGGTATATAACTATATATTATGTTAGAACTTTTATTGTGGGTCAAGTTTGTCTGTAATGTCTTGTTTAATAAAGTAGACTAGTTATACCATTTATGATATTAGATTAGTAATTATTATGTAATAAATAAGTTAAAGGGAATAAGGCCCAAAAAGGCCTTGGCCCAACTTCCAAGGTTTACCTAAATCGGTAACCTGTACAGCGCCTATAAATATGCGCCTTGTGTACAGGTGCCGATATCGATCAATACACATTAGCCTTATGCTGCCAAAATTACTTCTCGATAAACTAGAAGAAGATTTCTCTGTTCTCGATAACTTCTAATATCATTCTGTGAAATCCTTCTTCTCTGTTTATCGATGAAATCCATCTAGCTGTGTGTTAGTCTGCATTTACTGGGACCAACAACTGGTATCAGAGCCGAGGCGTGAAATAGATTGGATTCATCTGCGTTTTCGGATCTGCAAAACTGATTTCTCGAGAAAAACCACCCATTTTGAAAAACTTATTTTTCGAGATTTTTGGTTTGGCTGATCTGTTTTCAACGATTTTCTTTGATTTCTGGAAGATTAGGATCAAAATCTGTATGAAAACATCCTTAAATTCTGTTTCTGAAGTGTTTTTGAAAATGGAGTTTTCGATGTTTTGTTGTTTTTGCAACTTTTCGATACTCAAAGATTTCGAC
The DNA here is from genome assembly GCA_945859915.1 of Cuscuta epithymum. Classification (NCBI taxonomy): domain Eukaryota; kingdom Viridiplantae; phylum Streptophyta; class Magnoliopsida; order Solanales; family Convolvulaceae; genus Cuscuta; species Cuscuta epithymum. The sequence continues at coordinate 4,799,521 of CAMAPF010001001.1, read as the reverse complement.
GTTTTGGAGTTTCTCGATGTTTAGTATATTGAGTTAAATATCAAAATAGGACTAAAAGTCATTCACTTTGCACAAATAGGACCAAAAAATAAACTATGTTTCCATAGGACTAATTATGTTTGTCTTGGACAAATATACCCTTATACCTATTGGAATGTTATAATTCATAATAAAATAATAAAAAATAATAAAAATTCGTGAAATATACCAAAAAATTAATAAAAATATTCTGAATAATAATAAATTTAAAAAAAAAATTAAAAAAAAAAATAAAAAATAAAAAAAATAAAAAAAAATTAAAAAAAAAAAAATCAAAAAAATATTTTTTTTGTCACCGCCGCCTATACCGCCCCAGCACCACCACCTCTAGTCATTTGGGGAAAAAATGCCAAATTTATTATGAATTCCATATTTTTGGCATAATTCAGAATGATTTAAGATGGAAGAAAAAAAAATGTTGGCATTCTCAAAGAGAAATATGCCATATTTTTGGCATTTTCCAAAAAAAATGGAAGTTTGTAGGAAATATGACATTTTTTTTAACGGTCGGAGGTGGTGGTGCAGGGAGGCGGTACCACCACCTCCTGTCACCGGGGTAAAAAAATGCCAAAAAAATTATGAATGCCATATTTTTGGCAAAAGTCAAAAGGATTCAAGTTGGCAGAATGAAAATGTTGGCATTCTCATAGAGAAATATGCCATTTTTGTGGAATTTAAAAAAAAGTGGCATTTTTTACACCGATCGGAGGTGGTGGTTCAGGGAGGTAGTACAGGTGGTGGGAAACGTATCCATATTTTTTTTAATTTTTTTTATGGAGTTTTACTATTTTTTATTAATTAAAAAAAAAATTAATTTTTTTTCTTATTTTTTATTTTATAAAAATTTTATTAATTTTTTTATTATTTTTCTACGAATTATTGAAATTTTTTCGAATTTATTATGAATTAAACATTTAATTATGACTTTTAGCTATCTTTTACTAATATTTAAAGGAGGTATAAGAATGGAAGGAAGAAATGAGTATGTTTCCAATAGGACCACTATGGTCCTATTTTGGAAAAAAAATATAGCAAGTCCTATTTTGAGTTTTTGCCATAGTTTTAGTCCTATTTGAAGTAATTTCTATAGTATATTTCGAACTCTGGCTTTTCTCAAAACTCAGGATTTTTCGAATCTTGATATTTTTGGCAGTTTTCGAAGCTTTAACAGCATTTTTCGATGTTTACAGATTTTCAATGATTAAATAAGTTTTCGAAATTCTGAAGGTTTTCAAAGGAAGTTTTCGATGTTCTGACCTTTTTGAAAAGGCAAAGTTTTCGATATCCTAAACTGGTACGAAACTCTAGAGTTTTCGAAGTCTTGAGCTTTTCGATGTTAATCTTTGATATCATGTTTCTCGCAGATTGCAGGTCGAAAACAGGTTTCTCGCAGCTGATATTCGAGAACAGGTTTCTCGATATTTGAACTCGAAAACAGGTTTCTAGCGGATGAACTTCGAAAACACGTTTCTCGCAGATTGAACTTCGAAAACACGTTTCTCGCAGATTGAACTTCGAAAACACGTTTCTCGCAGCTTGAACTTCGAAAACATGTTTCTCGACATTCAAATACCGAAAAAGAACTTTTCGATATTCGATATCGAGAAAAAGTTTTCGATATTCAAACATCGAGAAAAAGTTTTCGATACTCATTCATCGAAAAAAAAGTTTTCGATATTCGTTTATCGAGAAGGCGTTTTCGATATTCAAATATCGAGAAGATGTTTTCGATATTCAAATATCGAGAAGATGTTTTCGATACTCAACATCGAGAAAAAGTTTTCGGCATCCAATATCGAGAAAAAGATCTCGAGATTCAACTTCGAGAACCTCACTTTCGAAATTTCCAAAAATTTTCATTTTTCAAACTTTTCGATGTCTTGCACTGTTTTGGCCATAACTTTTGACTCGGTGATCCGATTTACGCGTATAATACCTTTTCGGAAAGCTCTTGAAAAGCTCTACATGAATTCTGGGGGGAACCCCAGAACCCCTTCTCACGCTCCCTCACTCGCCGTTTTTGAGGGAGATATCACCTGTTTTCCGAAATATCACCAAAGTCAAAGTCAAGGTCAAAACTGAGGCAAATCTGGTCAATTCTTCCAAATCAAACCAAATGTCAAAGTTGGTCTAATCTACACTGTAAGGTCCGGAACTCGTAGATAATTCAATCAACCTCGCGTCAACGGTCATTTCACAACAATCAACAATCAACTGCTGATGTCTCCCCTTACTCATCAACAATGTGTGATCATCACTGTGCTGAATTTCTAGATGATGAGTTCAGGGTAAACCGTCATGTGTGGTACCTGTACAGATTGCTCCATACACATGGCGGGTATATCAAGCTGTGAGCAATCAAAGAGTTGATAGTAACTACCAAACAGGGACTATTTGATCCCGGGTAGTCATAAGAATGATACCCAAAGTTTTTAAAGTTATCAAATGACATTAAAAGTAATTTGTAATTTCCAAAGTACATATTATTTTTACTAAGGAGATCCATAAGAATGATACCCAAATAGTCCCTATTTGGTACATAAATAGGGACTAAGGAGATCCAAGACTTATGTGATCCATCAGTATCACAAGGAACTAAGGAGACAGTCCCTTCCGAGACATCTCTTCACATAAGGCATTATTGTTCTAATGCCTTAGTTAGGTTTTCTCATAAGTTAGTCTCCTTTTATAGGAGAGGATGGCTCACTTATGGCTTACAAGAGAGGCTAATGAGCCTACTGCTTCCTAACGCTCATAGAGTTCACTCACTCATTCATTCACTCGCTTACTCTTGGCTTTGTCCCTTGGGTAGGCTTAGTTGGGTTTACTATCAAACATGATAGCTTGTTAGTCCCTATTTCTAACAATCGTTGAATGTTGACATTAACTATCAAATGACATTACAAGTAATTTCCAAAGTACATATTATTCTTAGTTCATGGAAGATAGTTTGTATTATTTAAAGTTATTTTTTCTTTTAGTTTTTATTGTAATTGTAATATTTATTTGAGAAAAGTTAACTTTTTATCCGTCAAATCTTAAAATCTGTAAAATGACTTTCGTTTTAAGACAAATGAAGGACTATTAGTCTTTAGTTCGATCAGTAATATTATACTCCCTATTACTCGACAATAATCAGATACAGTTTACTTTAAAAAAAAATTCATACCGGAGTAGTTTTTATATGATAACATATTTACATTTTAATGAAAATAAATTAAATAAAAAGTAACATTATATATTTGGGGATTGAAATAGAATTTATGAACAAACATATCGGGACTGTGTACGTAAGAAGGAAAATTAGAATTCAAATGTTTACACACTACCCTAATTAATTGGTGCTAATTGTCACATTGATTTTGATTTGTTAAGGTAATTAAAATTTTGAACTACATATAGATTTGTACGGTAAGACTGTGTACATCCGATCCCCTTACCGGCTCTGTCTGATTGGAATAGTTTGATCCAGTTTCAAACTCAAATTATTTAAATCCAATCTACAGCCTAATAACTCTGGTTACGTTCAACCGATTTCAGTCCAGTCTTGTGCCATATTGGAGCGATCCATCCATATTCATTTTAATTATTTTCTGATTCAAAATATTCACGAAGGAAGTATTCATTTGAGCTGAAAAGTGTTGGAGTATAACATTTTGTTCATTCTATTAATAAAACATATTTTAAACATAATTTTTTACCATGAGTAAATTCAGTCATTTCAATCAGAATTTCATCGATTTCAATAGATTTAACCAATTTAAGAACCATTGAACGTGTTCAAAATCATCAACATATTTGTTTATTCAAACTTGCAATGAGCGTAGTTTCAGATGGGTCTGCTCCTACTGCAGAAAAAAGTTTAATTCTTTTTTTTTTTAAATGAAAAGACTTATAATCTATCATCCCAATTCGCAGAACATCCAAACAAATACTCCTATTTCGGTCACCAGCCCTAGGACTAGAAATAGAATTGTATGTGCTACAAGCACAACAATTCGCTAGCCTCCGAACGAGCAACTTGAAGCCTATAATGATCAATAGAAAGAGATTCCCCGCATAACACCCACCAATTGATGAATACTCCACAGTCCACACTACCGTCAAAACAAAAAACATTCTAATGTCTTGGCTAATAAAACCAACCACACAACAATTTTGGTGTTCATTGTTTATTTGTTTAACTTGCTACTCCGTATTATTTTAGTGTTTTAGTAATTTTAATTTTGAATTATTTGTATTATTTGTACTTTTTAAGGTTGCGTTTCCACCTTGAGCTTTACTGCTTTGACTCCTTTGACAATTGCTGAATAGAGATAACCTTTCATAACTAGACAACTAGTATTTTGAGTTTTGATGAATTTATTAGCTGTCCCCTCAAATATTTTTCTAGTTCTGCCACTGAGTACAATGATGATTACCATTCTCCCCCATAAAATTAGCTAGGCCAAAATTGGCTTGCATGTGGAAAAATAAAATAAAACATGTGAGTCAAAATTTTTCATAAGAGAGAAAAATAACTTTTACTACATATTTACTATTTTAAATGAAAATGATAATATTTTTTGGGACGATTAAATAAAGAAAGTTAGCAAAATTTTACAGGGCGAGGGATTAATTATTATTGATAATCAATTCCAAAATATAAAAAAGAATGCATTCATTTAATTATACTATATCTATCTATCGATCTATTAGTAAATAAGTAAGTTTTTAAAAGAATTCTATCATTATTAATTATATCCACACAAATGAACATATAATTATACTAAATGCAATTTAACAATCATAAAACAAAACTTAATTAATTGAACTACACGCTAATGGTATGGTAATTAACACCAATCTTATGACTAAAACAATTAGGGAAAAGTACGGAAAAAGTGTGTTTCAGATAGGGTCATATGTTTCATTCTTTATCAAATTTGTATGATTATACTAAAGTAATTGAATGCTACCATATCCTACTAATAGGTGAGAATAACACATCTGCGATGCATATAAAGTTGGTTTAAACTACCTAATTGTTTATGATTTTTAAATGAACCGTATTGGCAATGTACAACATCTAAGAGGTACCGTATAATTTGCCTTACAAAAATGAAGGTATATATTTGAAATAGCAATTTTCTTATATTTTTTGTGCAAAATTTTGATAGATAAATTATTAAGAATATTTTTTAGAAATAATTACATAAATATGACCAAAATAAAGATGATTTACAAAAATATGATTAGTTACTAGAGTAGTAATGAAATCATAGTAATTCATGTTCAAGTTTTGAACTTAAGTTACTACAACATCATGTTGTAGTAATGAATAGTCATATTTATGTAAATAACTTTTATTTTAGGAATATTCTTATAAAAAACCCTTTTTTTTAAGGTAAAATATTCTATAACCCACATACTTACATAATTATATTCGAAATGAAAAAAGATACGAAGTATATGTTTAGGTCTTCTTAAGTAATACTCTAATATGACTATCTAGGTCTGTTTATGGGAAAATAGTGTGATGATTAATATATATTGATTTTTATGAAAAAGAAAGTGTGACTAATATTGATTTTTGGGTTCTTCTACGGTGCACCTTAAAATTAAGTGAGTTTCGGTACATTGCTTTTCTAACCAATCGCACTTCAGTAAATTGACAAGATTCCTATTATTTGAAATTTAACCCCTCTGTCATCGTCAAACCACTTGGTTCTTGCGGAAAACAAGATGTGAGTTTGGTACTGAAATTAAAACGGAGTACTTTGTACTGATTTCTCACCGGATATATTCCTGGTGTCTTGATTCTTGAGGGAAGATTAAAACACCGGTATACCTTCTTTAAAAAATATGAATGGAGGGAATTTGGGTCTCATTTGGATTCGCATCAAAGGACCCTATATACGCTCCTTATGAAAGGGTTAGGGCAAACACAAAGTCCGACTCGTTGATATCTTCTACTGGCCTGGCTTTCATTCTCCTTATACCGGCCGGTGAGGGAATCTATGTGGTCGTGGCCGTGGTGGTGAAAAAGGAATACGTGAGCCAATAGCCCGGGATGTAGGCAAAGACCGGTTTGTGCAGACTGCAGAAACTCTTCCGATTGTGCGTCGTCTAAAAGAAACTCTCAGCACCCGTCATCGTGATTCTAGGGGACTACATAGAAGAAGCAAATTAAACTCTAGGGACTATAATGCAAACAAAACTATTTGTTATTTGTCAACGTGTCATCAAAACATTAATTTGATTGGTTTAAAAATCCAGGGTACGGGTACATTGAATATTTCAGGATGTACCGTAGAAATTTCCTTGATTCTTTATCTAAATAGTGTGACTATCTAGTCTTTATAGCACATAATGACATGTGGCAAGATGAATAAAGAGATATTATAGAATAAATATTTTCGCTTCTGAATGAGACCTTTTTAGAAACGTAACGTTGAAGCACAACGTAACAAACCTCAAGCTTAGACACAATTTAATTTTCTTCTTCATAAAAACTAAAATCATTTTGCACAATAATTACAGATACGACGTACCGGGATATATATTGTGCGTAAGAACAAATGTACATAATAACAATCACAATTATCACTAAATAATACTCCGTATGAGATTCTAATATGATATTAATTGTTACATGTACTCAAAAATAAATTATTTTCAACCGCTACTATATGTAGTTATTATGTACAGTGCATGGGTTGATTGATGAGTATCAATATAAAATTTCAGTAGCATATAATTGACGATATAAATTCCTTAAAAAAGAATTATGGATATAAATTAAGTAAGGGGTATTAGCCCTTAATAGGACTAAAATTAGCCCAAAATTCAACAATAGGAGTACAATCCCTTTATTCCTAAAATAGGACTAATATATGTCGCTTTTTCCCATTCTAACCTCTTTCTATAATTTCCAATAGATTTATTTTATAAATAAGAAAATCATAGTTTTATTTATAATAAAAATATAAAAATAATAAATTATTTATAAATTAATAATAAAAACGTGAAAAAGTAAAATAAAAAATAAATATAATTTAAAAAATAAATAAAATATTTAAAAACTTTAAAAAAGTCTAAAAAATAAAATAAAATACCTCAAAAACATTTAAAAAGTATGTAGGTCGATCACTGTCAACGCGTCCTGTATCTCCCAGCACCACCAGCTCCGACCGCCGGAAAAAATTTCATGTTTCTTTGAAAATGTCATGAAGATGACATTTTTACTCTTTGACAATATCCAGCTTTCTCTTCAAAATTGCCATCATGATGACATGTTCCCCCCTACTTAGCAATCTTTTCCAGCGACCGGAGGTGGCGGTGCTGGAAGGTGGCTGGGGTGGTGGTTGAGATCTGTATATATTTTTTATTTATTTTTTATGATTCTTTTAAATATTTTTATATTATATAATGATTGTTTAAAAAAACCTATTAGGAAGGACAAAGGAAAGGGTATAATAGGAAGAGTTAGTCCTATTTTGGGAATTTAAACTTTAAACTCCTATTGTTGCAATTATCCTTTGATTTAGTCCTATTTAGATAAATCAACACGGTAAGTTAGAAGTTGTTCTTTTCGTCTGATCCGACAGTTTTTTTATCAGAATTTTTAAAGTATATTATGAATAAATCACGGAGTATTAAACAGTTAATTAACTTGCACACGTCTTATTAAACAACTTTTGAAAAATGAACGCTAAAAAACAATGTTTTTCAATCAAGAATAATCCTCATGCACTTTCACTTTGTTGAGAATCACTAAACTTTATGATGAAGCAGCCATGTTGTTTATTCTTTTTTTCTTACTTGAGTTTTTAAAGTATGAAGAAGCTATCGAATAAATCGAGGAATTAATTAGCTCCCTTTCGTGTATGATGTATCTTGCATATTTTAGCACTCCTTCTATGGAGTAATCTAAAAAAGTGTAACCATAGATAAAATATGTGGTCTATAGACCGAATCAAAATAACTTTTTCTTGAAATTAAAGGGAATCAAAATAACTTGTTTAGTGAACAAGTTAGTAAGCGATATTCAATACGAGTATATTTTTATTTGACTAATAATAATTTCATTCTTTGATGAAAATTTTATCGTTGTCCTGTGATTCTGAATAAACTATCAAAAAGTCATGGTGTACACTGTACACCCAAAGGTACACCATATATATACCCTCCCCAAATAATTACTCCCACCTTTATTCTCTCAATTCTTTGGCCTCATTCATTCAATTCTTTCAAAAAGTTTTGGTGTACATCCTGGGTTACACCCTAGGGTACACCATATGTATACCCTCACCCTGTAATTGCCTCCACCATTCCATTCTTTTAGAAGAAAAAAACCCACCTCCTTTCTCATTCGACTTTCTCCCTCTCTTACCCATTCTCCGTCATACTTCTTTCCCGTATCCGACCCTGTAAAGTTGATGACAACATTACACGCTTCCATTTTACCATTTTCTAACATTTTCATAATGTTGTGCAATAACTCGATCTGACATGAAGTGCAGTAACGCCGAAATAAAGTGCATTCTATTTAATTAGACGTCAGAACTAAAGTTATCGAATCTAAAAAGAAAAAAAGAATAATAAATTCCTAACATTTTCGTAATTAAAGTCGTGTAGTAACACCATCATGAAGTGCAACAATGTCGTGCAATAACGCCTACATAAAATGCAATATGTTTAATGGGATAAAAGAAGTTCAAAATACTCATATTTTAATAAGAGTATTATTGCCGTACAACATTTTAGTATGGCGAGTTTTTTTTTAGTCATATGATTAAATGCAATATGTTTAATGCAATATGTTTTTTTGTTTTTGTTTTATGTCTAAAACAAAGATAGTCATATTTAAGGAAACTAAATATATTTTAGTCATATCACGGGAAATTTCCCTTACTTAACTAGATTAGTCCGTTGGTATAGTAGCACGTAGTTCAGTGGCGGCGGCGGCGATGATCGGAAGTTTGATGGCTGATGAATTCTAGATTTTCGGCGATAGCATATTCCAGCGATTGGCGGCCGACCACTGGTGTTCACCGGCATGCCCGAATCTGGGTAAGGGCGGACTGGGCTTGTGCCCTGGCCCAACATTTATAGGGACCCATATACTTACATACACATATAATTTGGATCTAATGAGAACAATACTTAACGTGAGAACATGAGAACAGCACATTTACTCCAACGTGATGCACAATAAAGCTCGTCTATTACACTTTTCGGTTTTTCATAATATATACCAAAATGTCGTCGTGTTTATTTAATATGGCTTAATTTGAGCAAAGTTACGAATGTGCAATAGAGCAGCTTCGTTGTACACCACATTGATTAAATGTGAGTGTTCTCACATTATCATGTTAAACATTGTTCTCATTGGAACCACATCACACACACAATATAATACTTCTTTTGTCCCGCTAAAATTGTCTCATCTTTCCTTTTCGTTTGGTCCCAATAAGATTGTCTCATACCAAATTTGATAAACTTTGTGTGGTTCTAAATCATTCTTACTTTATTCTTACTTTAATTAATATCAACCACATATATCCATTTTTTAATAAATGTGTTACCTCTTCCTATCTCAATGACTCAATGACGAAAGTACGTAGTAATATATATATTTGTTTGTTTATTTAAAAAGTAAATAGTAAGCCGACATCTACTATGCACGAGACATTCAATATTACTCCATAATTTGCTCTTCACTTTTGGAATTACAACTTTCTTTTTTACACCTTGTTTTCATTAAAGCTATTCATTCCTATTAATACTTTTCATTAAGTATCTATAGTTTTATATAGTAAACTTGAGTTAAAAAACAATGATGTGTCAACTTCTTATTGGATCATGCAAATTCTATTATCATTAAAATTAAATCAATTAATTAATTCAATGTCCACCACAATTAAAACTTGAGTTACGGCTGATTTAGAGCAAAAGTTGGAGAAAAAATCTCTCTTTTTTAAAGTGATATAACTTTCATATTTATGATCCAAATTTTACAAAAAAGTATCAAAATTCATAATTTTTTAAGATCTTTCATATGACACCAATATGATGTATATAAAAATATTTTTTTTGGAAGATATATATAAAAATATATAAAAAAAAACATCTATCAATTTATATAGCAAAATTAAGTTAAAAACTGAGTTATGAATAACTTATTTGTCACTCTCTCATTGGTTAACAAAGAGATAAATAACATCACATTTAGCTCACACTAAGGGTATGTTTGGCACAACTAGCTGAAAAGATACTTTTGTGAACTTTTTTTTAATTGTTAGCTTTTAGTGACTGAAAAGATCTTAAAAAGAAAAGGTGATAGCTGTTTGGTAAAAAGCTGACTGTTTGATTTAGTTCGGTTTGGTACACAAGCTGTTAGGACTAATTAATACTAAAAGTCACGAGCTTTTCTCAGATGCTACACCTGGTAGCATCTCAAAAAAGATCTTTTAATTTTTGAAAAGCTCTTAAAAAATGTCATGCCAAACATACAACTAGAGTCTTTTAAGGTCTTTTTAAAGAAAAGAGAATCTAGAAGGCAGAGGCTTTTGTATGCCAAACATGGCCTAAATATTACGGCTAAAAAAGCTAGGAAGCATTAAATAGTTCCACTTTTTATGACTAATTAATAGCTAAGAAAGAAATTAACATGTAACAGCCAATAGAACTGGATTCTTCATGGCTCGGCCAGATTAAAAAAAAATCATTCAATACAAATACGGAGTACCATAATGGTTAACATTACCATTAAAATCATTTTTTAACTCATCAAGTTAATTCTTCTCAATTTACTTTACAAAAATATATATATCTACAAACTACAAACTATGCTAACATTCCATTGAAACACAAATGATCACATATCTAAAGTGATTATAAATCAACTATCAAAATTTGAGAATAAAAAGATTACAATCTTATAATTAATACGGAATATTAAAGAATAAAATGATATTGTATTAATCAATTAAGAAAAATAATTGAAAAGAATTTTGGGATATGAAAAAACTTTGAGATATATTACTTTAGTCCTATAACTTTAATTTTGGATGTGTTTGCTATTAAACCTGTAACTTTACTCACTTGCATAATTGGACATATAGCTGATAAATTTATCCACATTAAGGACTTTTTTTTTTTATCGAAATGTAAAGTTATTGGGGGATCGTAAAATTAACCACCACCATTCAATTTCTAATTTAAGATACAATTTAATTTGGCGCATGTTGAAAAAATAAAGGTAAAGTAGCTGTTTTACATTTTTAACACGCAAAAAGTAAAAAAGTGCAGTACACATTCAAAATGAAGTGAATGAAATGATAGATAATAAACAAAGTGAGAAATAAAAAATCAGATTTCATTTAGGAAAAAATATATATTTTGTCAGACAAAGAGTAAAATGTTTTTTACAAAATCGAATGGAGTAACAAACTTAACCTGGTGAAAAAAAATATGGACAATGATTTTAAATTATGAACCAAAGCATATGTTGCGGTCACAATTATGTGGTTGCGGTCCGCAGCCCAACCACATCAGGCCGCAATGACCGTGATATACATTTCTATTCACTGGCAAAATTCGCAACAAAACCAAAACATATATGGTAGCATCAGGCCGCATAAAACCCCATCGGCCGCAATAACCTTGATATGGACAAAAGTGTGAGGTTTGTTTGATAACACTACAATTAACTTAATCGGCTCAATATGCTCAAATTTATAAAATTCTGGATGAAATAGTTGAATTGATTAAAATTTATGTATTAATCAAATTAAGAAAAATTACATCAAAAAGATATCTAAAATTGTCCTTTGCATTAACTTCATCTAATTTAGGGAAAAAAACTTTAACATTACTTATTCTTATTATTACATAGTTTATCGTGTGAAGTCAAAAATTACAAATTTGGTAAAACAATTGGCTGCTGAAAATAGAAGTTTCTAAAAAGCTCTAAATATATAATACTTCGTATATGATAGATGGGTAATTTAATAATCACCTACAAATACAAAATTATAATTAGTTGTGGGTAGTTCATTAGAAAAATTCTTTATATTCATTTTTGAATTTCTTAAGTAATTCACATATCTATTATGGAATAGTATTTTTCATTGTAACCCATATCAAATACTCGGGTTGTCGGGGCATTGCCCCGGGCTTTACACTAGTATTGTTAATTATAAACTTAAGTTGTGACCGTTATGTTAGACTTTTTGTGATTTTCCATACATGACACATCTATATAACTAGTATAGTACCCGTGCGATGCACGGGATATAAAAAATTTGAATATACTTATTTTACATGGAGTAAAATTCACAGAAAATTGAAAATTACTTCACTAAATATAAATCAAAAATTATAAATGCATTTTCTCAAGTAAAACAAAAACACGTGTCTAGCATTTTTTTATAACACAACAGATTAAAATGATATCTATGAATATATATATTTAATGACTTTTTTTTATCATTATATATATTTGATGACTTAATCACACTTTATTTTGTTATGCTTGCTTCTTATTTTTTTAAACAATACCACATATTATTGATTCCCAATAACTTTTGCTTGTTTTGCAAAAGGCACTTCTTCCATTTTTTAGAAGTGAAACAACATACTCCTTCGTTCCACTGAGATTGTTCTATTTTATCTTTTCAATCCGTCCTACTAAAATTGTGTCATGCCAAATTTGATATAGTTTGTGTGATTCTATATCATTTTTACTTTATTCTTTATTTATCAATTCAATATCAACCACATGAATCATTTTTTATTGATTTGCGTGGCACTCCCCTGTCTCATTATTAGTAGGACGGAGTATTATATATAAACTCACTCATGTGAACTATTGTATTTACATGTAATATTCTTTCCAGCCAATTTTCTTGAAGCTCCATTTATTACACACACTGACACACACATATCAATGTAATTAAGTAGCATATAAACAAATAAAAAATACAATTGGGCTATTATTGCATCTCAAAATCCAAATCCCAACAAATATAAATAAACAACGCCCAAGTGATTAAGATAATTCAACTTTCACCAATTCACCCCTCCCAATTGACATTGTTGACCGAAACGTTCGTCACTTTCCAAAATCCCATTCGTTACCCAAGCATCTACCGCCGTCCCAAATCATAATCGTCACCAAAACATTCAGCTGCCCTTCCTAACCCAGTTGACCGAAATTGGCTGTAGCCCTTCATGACCATCACTGAAAAGTGCTTTTTACATAATTCATAAACAATTAGCTTTTATACCTTACTAATAGTAAATGGCATGGGCGGAGATATGGGTGGGCCAACCTTGGCCCTGGGCCCCTGGCCCAGCCCAAATTTTAAAAATGCCTTTATTTTTAGTATAAAAATTCTGGACAAAAAAAATTCGAAAAATATTCTTTGTATCGGTCCAGTCCGGCTCAGTGTCCTGACTCCGCCCCCGTAAATAGGTGTTAAACGCATCCAATAAATGCATAAGGTAAAGTGATATCGAAGACATACTTACACAAATACGTACAACTTTTAGAAAACTGGTTCATAAAATCAGTTAAATCACACATACATTAACACCTCATGCGACATATGTACTGTCATTGAGATTGTTGATTGCAATATTTATCTTCACTTCATCTTTAATTTGGCCTTAGTAGAGTAGATTCCCATCCTTCTTCCGGATCATGAACGTGTCGGAAGGGGCAATTTTATAAATGAAGTATGTAAATTTATAGAGTACCGGCCGGTTGAAACTGCGGGTACGTGGAGTTTAAAAAGGCACCGGCCGGATCCAAGGGCCGCATATTTGCCCACTCTTAACTTTGAGGCGGGAACCGTTATGTCTTGGTTTCCCTTTTTATTAATATAAATGCCTAACCATTATGAAATGGAGCAAAGTAATTATACATTTTCTAGAACCAAATTGTAATTGATTTTATATGCCTCTTCGAAAATGATCAAAGCAACTATATAGTGCTTCATCTTTGGAACCTCTTGAACAATATCTATGAAGTTCATTCCTATCCACAAAAAAGTTCATTCTATTCGTAAAATAATTACCACGATTTTTTTTTAAAGTAGAACATATTATGGTAGATAAATTTTACATTAAATATATAATGTCTTGACTATTCTCAAATAGGCACTTTTAATTTTCAAAAGCCATATATTATGCACCTGCATAAACAAAAATAGTAGAAGAGGTTAACACTGCCCTAAAATATTACATAAAAATAGAGTATTATAGATATATAAAAATAATGCTCCAAGTTAAAGTGTTTCCAAAAAAATAACAACGTCTTGAGGGCACAACAAAGAACCTAGATTTAAAACAGAGTTCAATAGTTAAACATAAATTTCTTCGAAAATGATTTTCTTCAAACCGAAGTTTAAAAACCATACACAAAATCCTTTAATCACGTAATAAGTTTCAAAACAACATTGGTCTCAAAAAGTCAAAATCACATTCGTCAAACAATATTCAAATTAAAATATTCAATAAGTTTCTCTTTAATCCTGAAATACCATCTAGTTTCTCTTCTTAAATCATGGTCCGATAGATTTTCCTTTTGTAAGGCATCAAACAATAATAAAAATAAAAATAGTGTTGTAAATTCATCATCAAATGAGTTGACCTTTTGAGAAAATTATTGAAGAATCTATGTAAAATGTACAACTTACACCAAAAAATTGAATGCAAGTACATACGTTTTTCACACAATGAAGCAACACTATATAGCTGGAAAAGAAGTCACCTGCCTAGAGTATAAGAAATATCCAATACCAACACTTTTAAATCTTTATAGCTACAAAATCGAACAGATATGAGTAAACAAACATAACACTTGAATATGATCTGGTAAGTTGTTTTATACGTAGGCGAGCATCTACATTTTGCACAACAATATGTGAATTGTATACATTTAATTACTTGATTGGAGAAATTAATGTGAAATCTCAAAGCTCTTTGAAAGAAAGAAATTGAAAGTAATGTAACATCTAAAAGAAAAATTTACGGCGAATTGCCTCTTTGAAAGAACCAACTTATATGAAGTCTCAAAGCTCCAAATTCCACTAAAATTGTTTATGCAAGGTGTTGTAATGGCATTCAAGAGAGTTTGTATATTATTTATAATTGTATATGCAGTGACACGTAGTACCTATGGAGTATTTATTAGTAGCTCTTCTCTATTCAAGAGCATTGCAACTATCAAGGTTGGCTTTTTAGTTCCCCATAATATCTTTCCACAACCTTCTCACAATGCATAGAGCCATTAAAATTTGCCTCGTAAGTCTCCTAAAATGCTCCATTTCAGTTTCCTATGTTAATTAATACGGAGTATGCGGCAATTAAGATTAGAAATCAATTCTCTGCTACTTCAATTTCTGAGATATGTGGCCGAAACTTTTTACAGCAATAAGGAGCAGTTTTGAGGCCGCTTTTTCTAATAATTAATCAAACTCATTCCAAAGGCTTGCTACAGTGTTCCCGCCTAAAATTTCACCCCACTATTTTGTTATTATATATATATAGATACGGAGTAGTGCGTATTCGTATATAAATATACACATATATGACTATTCAGATACTTGATTCATCCTTGTTCAATGCTTCCAATAATTCGAAAAGGAAAATGTGACAAGTTTTTAAATACACCTCAAAAAAAAAGTGTACCAAACTATATAATATGTAAAAGGTATAATTTTTCATTTCTCGTAGTTCATACTCCGTCTATTTTAAGACTTTAAATTTACAATTTGCAAAGGACACACTTTCATTTTTATAATATGTGCTCGTGCAATTGTGCTCAAGTCTTATTGTAAATTGTGATGTTATTTGAAAGTCATATGTTACTTCATAATTTATACGGAGTATGTTGAAATTTGTTGTTCTGTACTTACGCCTTTTGTTGTCCAACATTGGACGTCTCCAAAACATTTAAACATTATATTAAGATTTTGGGCTACTTATCTGATCAGGTTGATCTTCTGGATGATACTCAGGTCTTAACATAATTTTAGAGCCAAATTGATCCCATAATTATAACCATGGTGTGGGCTCCTATGAAAAATGACGAAACAATTATAAAAAAATGACAATGACGAATCAATGAAAAATGAATGAGGACACGTCTAGACGAAGTGTTTGATTGTGAGAATGTGAGTTTTCTCACACCGGATATCTCTAAAATCTTTGACTAATTCTTCTATTAGGAAAATTTTAGGATGGAATCCTGATCTCAGCACTTTTCAATATGTTATGCGTATGTAGTACTCCGTATAACATATGTTAAGTGCCTTTTGTTTTTTCATCGTCGGGCCATAAAATGCTCGAGCCTTGTTCACCAGCCGCGGCGGTTGATTTCCAATGGGGGCAGGCACCAGGGGCGAAGCCAGGGCAGTGGGCCAGACTGGGCCGGTACAAAGAATATTTTTAGGAAAAATATGACACGAAATTTTTTATCTTAAAAATTAAACCATTTTTTAAATTTGGAGTGGGTCATGGCCTAGGTTGGCCCACTGCTCCGCCCATGGGGGCAGCAACCGGCGGTGGAGTTCCGGCGACAAACTCCAACTTCGACAGCAGCTCCGCAGTAGTGTGGTAACTGGCCTAACCCCATAGGAACAGTATGGTATCTTTGTCGAAATAGATGCCCGTTTGAGATATTTTAAAGATCTACTTCTATTTTTGCACTTATTCTGTACTACTAATAGTGTGGTGACTGGCCTAACCAAGTATTTTACTTCTCTTGGTGAAATTATCTCCTTTTCTTTTATTACTTTAGTCCCAAATTGTTTGCAAACTCAACATTTTTTTGTCAATGAATGTTAAAATTAAACCATCCGTCTTGATAATTAATTCATTTTTAATAATAAAATTTAAATATTCAAAAACTAGATTAAAATCTTTATAAGATTGTAAAATCCAAATTAAAATTTAATTATGAATTGATATCCAACTTAAGTGAATTAAATTAATCTATTTGATCCAAAAAAAATTAGTTTTGCAACTCAATTTGGGTGAAGGAGCGTGATTTTGTTGGTGTCCAATAGACGAATACTACAATGTCCCAAAGAGCAAAAGAAGACCAAAGATATCGTGGTTTTTTGCTAGGATTGTCATGAGCAAAATGAAAAAGGAAAATGCTAAAAGTACAAACACATTTATAAAAAAACTAAGAGATAAGTGATGTGATTATGATAATGACTTTTGAATTTTAATATAAAAGTGATGTGATATGTTAAATAATTTGATACATCCACACAAGTGTTTTGTAAGAGTTTTTGTAATAGTGTATATGTCTATATTCTTGGATTTCTGGCATAAAGTAAATGCCACGCAATAAAGTAGCCATTAGCCGCAGGGCCACGATATGTTTTCTATAAATGCACACACCTGGTTGAAGTCAGTCTATCCTTCTCGTTCTAGCTGCTTCATACCCTGCATATCTGGGAAAGCTACAAAACTAAGAAATCTGAACCCAACAAAGGTTCGTACTTTCATTTTGTGTTTTCACTCTTTTCTTTCTTCACATTAAGTTATTCATAACATCTTGATTACAACTGAAATCGGTTATTCAATATTCAGTAGAAGTAATTATTTTATAAATTCGCAGGATTATGGCAAATGTGGGAGTGCGAACATGGGCGTATGGATTGGCGTGTTTTATGCTTATTGTTTTGAGAACAGAAGGCTTCTTTGTGGATATCACTTATGTTGAGAGTGCTGTTTCAAAAGGAGCAGGTGAATTTTATTCTTCTTATTTACACTTTTGATTTCTTTTTCTTTAGCTTCTTCTTTTTCATTGTTCATGGCTAAATTTTATTCTTTTACCATTTCACCATATGCAGTCTGTTTGGATGGAAGTCCACCGGCGTACCATATGAACCGAGGATCCGGAGCGGGAATTAATAATTGGTTAATCCATTTTGAGGTTGTACACACTTATTAATATGACATTTTTTATAAAACTCATAATACCAACTTCTTATTAACTTATATGTCTATAATGTTTCGATATGGAATATTCAACAATTTTAGTATCTTAATGGTGTATGTGTTTCTTCTATATTTGGAGTTTCAGGGAGGAGCATGGTGCAATAATGCTTCAAGTTGCCTTGCCCGTAGGTATACTCGGTTAGGATCTTCCACGAAAATGGCAAAACAGGTTGCATTTTCAGGGCTTCTGGGTAACAACGCTGTAAGAAACCCAGGTAACTTTTCTTTTTCTTCTTCTAATGGATGCTAATAGTGTCCAGGGGTCTCATTCACACAACCTTTAATCATATTCTAAACTTCCAGACTTCTACAATTGGAATCGAGTCAAGGTTAGGTATTGTGACGGGTCATCATTTACTGGTGATGTCGAGGCAGTGGATCCGGTATGCATAGTAGTTTCTATAGATTATTTGCATTGCAGGTTTATAAAGCGTTGGCTAGTTTATATGGTTATATTCGTTAAATACTTTCAATTGTTAGTTTTGGTAAGCTGATAAGTGAGGATACAGACTTCAAGATTGGTAAGAGGAATTGTTATTTACAACTCTACATGATAAAGCTAATGGACAGTGTGTTTTATATATTACCAGAAAACCAATCTTCACTTCAGAGGAGCAAGAGTCTTTGTAGCTGTCATAGAGGATTTACTTGCCAAAGGGATGAAGAATGCAGAAAATGTAAAACACCTCTCTTTCTCATCATGAAAATGTAGCGAATATTTTTCTTTATACCAGATAAACTAAACTATGACTTTACTGTATAGGCTGTTTTGTCTGGATGTTCAGCGGGAGGATTGACTTCCATATTGCATTGTGACGAATTCAAAGCTCTCGTCCCGGCGAGTGCGAAAGTAAAATGTTTTGCAGACGCAGGTTACTTCATTAACGCGTAAGATTTCTCATCATACATACATACACATGTGTTTTATATTGGTATTTGGTTGATGCTACAAATCAATGTTGGTGCCTTTTCATTTGACAGATTGGATGTTTCTAATAAATCACACATTGAGCAGTTCTTCGATGATGTTGTTGCAACACATGTATATTCTCCTTGGCATTTAATTGATTTTTTTTTTCATAGCTGAAAGTTTTTTTCGAATGAGTGATGAACCAGTACGTATAATCTTCTCGAGAGAAACTTTACCTTGAATAGATAATTGAATTAATTAATTAAAGTAATTGAACCTATAAATTTCTACAAAACTCAACCTTGCATAGACAAATTTAAGTCGGGACGAGAAGCATAATTGAAATTCTAAAGGAATTTAATGCGGGTCCATTTTCAGGGATCAGCCAAGAATTTGTCAGCTTCTTGCAAGTCTAAGATGAAGCCAAGTTTGGTAAGAATAGCCATTTCTTGATTTCGTTGCTCCCAGTTAGTAACTTAGCACTCAGTAGTTTTGAGTCTTTCCACATCGGAGTGTTGCCAACCAAGCTACCATCGCTTAAGGCTTTGGGCTATTCCTCCAATACCCTATTGCTATTGTTGTTGCAGTGTTTCTTCCCTCAAAACATGGCACAATATATCCAAACACCCCTCTTCCTAATCAATGCAGCTTATGATGCCTGGCAGGTAAGTGCGTCTAAATCTCTCGTTTTGGATTTTTTTTGCTATATCTCTCGTTTGATTAAAAGTAGGAGACAGTATTATTTCAGTAATATTTTACATGGTGCTTTTAATGAGTACTATTGAAATTTGATGGACTTCAGATAAAGAACATTTTGGCTCCTGGGTTCGCTGATCCACATGGGACATGGCATAACTGCAAGGTTGACATAACAAAATGCTCTGGACCTCAGCTTGCAAAAATGCAAGGTAAGCACTGGATGGCCTTCACTTATGTCATATTTCATACCTCTTGTATTTTTATAAACTACTCTTTGACAAGCTAAACATTTGACTATTTTTCCGGGTGATACATATGCTCAAACCCTATACCATATAAATGGATACACATTTATCAATTATATAAATATGTAGCATATCTTAGGCTCTTAGCATTGTGATGTTGGTATATTGAGTGAAAATATTTGCACAATTGACCTGTCATTCGTTGCTTAGGTTTTAGGTTGGAGTTTCTGAACGCATTAAAAGAAAAGGGCATGAATCCAACAAGAGGATACTTCATTAACTCTTGCTATGCTCACTGTCAAACTGAAGTCCAGGAGACATGGCTCACCACTACGCCTCCTGTCTCTCCAATGTTGGATGGCAAGGTAAACGCGTACCTGACCATTCATCACACATTTACACCACATTCTTTTCTTGTCAAAATGGTACCTGAGATGACTAAAAAAGGAATATTATTAGTTAGTACAATTCTAATATCTTGTGAACTCATCTTTTATTCTTTATGATTCTGATGTGAGCCATATTAAAGTGCCCCACATTGAATCTTCACAAGATATGTATCTAAAATACAAGTATAAATCTCAATCCTTGAGGATTGCTGCAAGGTGTCTTGGAACTAATTTACTATGGTATCATACCCTTGGTGCACCAGCTTCACAGTTGCTGTGTGACCGAGAGGTTAATGGTTCAAGTCTTGTGAGCGGTCTCTTGTAAAAAATGACCAGTGAAGGCGTGTCCCTTATACACCCTTGTGGTGGGACTGGGACCCATCTCTCATCCTTGGACGTTCGCCTTGCGGGGATGCTAACGTGCCCTATGATAATTGCATGGTTTGGTTGTTGTTTGTTGTTTGTCATCTATGGTTTGAGTAGCTGATTGCGGTAAATTTGGCTCGAGTTGTGTTCCAAGGGATCCAACAATACCTTGTGGTTCTAAATATTTTAGAGCTTAGTATATGCTCTATTTAAGCGATGTACTAACTCACTCATATTGTGCGGCAGACGATTGCTCAAGCAGTTGGAGACTGGTACTATAACCGGAGTTCTTTCGCATTCCAACATAATGACTGCGCTTACCCTTGCGATAAGACTTGCCACAACAGAGTATTTGAATGAGTCATTCTTTGAATATCCCAAAAAGTATCGGCGGGTTTCATTTAAAATTGGAGCAAGTCTAGGGGCCATAAAATTGGAGAGATAACTGTTCCGTCGGTTCTTAGAGGCTTCATGATTGAGGTGTAACTTTTATTACAGAGAATATGTTTATCTATAATGTACACTTTGAAATTTGAACATTCTTTCAACTTACTCTTACAGTAAAGGAATAATCTCACCATTGCAGAGGATCTAGATACTTTGATCTCTCTTGTAAGATCAATACTTATGTAGTGTCCTTGAGAAGCCATGATATGAAGTTAGTTTGCATTTAACTTGTATGTATGATTTGTGTCACACATACCGTTGTTATTTACTCCATGTGTCTCGTATATTCCTATAGTCCTATATACTCCTATATACAATGACACATACTCCTACATACGGTGATACATTTCATTTTATTGGTAATATTAGTTATTATCTCTTCTAAAATGAGTGTACCATTTATTAATCATTCACCTAGGTAGTAATGTTATATAGTAATTTTAAATACGGAGATCAATATGATTTTAATTTTTATTGCAATGGTAATACGTAGTATTATTTGAGACAAGTTAACTTTTTTATCCATTAAATATCAAAATCCGTAATATGAATTTCAATTTAAGACAAATGGGGGACTATTTACACTTAAGTTTGGTAATATTAGGGAAAAGGGGCAAATAAGGCAACTTACTAACAAAAAAAGGTCAAATAAGGCCTTATTTATGAGGTTCTGTCCGGCATTCGCCATTTGGGGTGGTTCTTGGTGGAATTTTTTGATTAATTTTGTTTACCATCTTATTCAGTAAGTCTAGTTTACTCATACCAAATTTCAGCTAACAATTCAATCGGGAAGACATTCAAATGAATTCTTGAAGATAACTGCGCAGTTATCTTCAAGAATTCATTTGAATGTCTTCCCGGTTGAAGTTTTAGCTGAAATTTGGTATGAGTAAACTAGACTTGATGAATAAGATGCTCAAAAATTAAATTTCATCTAAAAATTCCACCGGCAACCGCCCCAAATGGCGACGGCCAGACAGAGTCTCCTATTTAAGGATTTATTTGACCTTTATATATATGTATGTATGTATAGAATATATATATATATATATATATATATATATATATATATATATATATATATATATATATATAGACACACACACACACACATATACTCCCTCCGTCCCGAATTATAAGATACTTTTCGGTTTACGATGTTTGACCGACGATAAAGTAAACGGATCCCTATGTGACTCAAATTAATTTTAGAAAAAAAGAATTACATATTCAGAAACTACATTAAAACCGCTACAAAACCTGCAAAAAATAATGTAAGTTTCATAAATTTTTGATATATAAAGTAAGAGATTAAGAGTGATTTGTGTTGACCAAATGAATAGTAAAGACATCTTATAAAATGGGACAGAGGGAGTATAAAATATATATATATATATATATATATATATATATATATATATATAGAGCGAGAGAGAGAGAGAGAGAGAGAGAGAGAGAGAGAGAGATGATTTGGTCCAGCCCTCCCTTGTCCGGCTGCCGTCCGAACTCCACCGTTTGGTGCGGTTTCCGGTGGAATTTTTTGATGAAATTGTTTGAGCATGTTCCTCATCAAGTGTAGTTTGTCCATACCAAATTTCAGCTCAAATAAATTCGACCGGGAAGGCAGTCAAATAAATTCTTGAATCTTACTGCACATTCTGCGCATATATAAAGTGCAGTAAGTTTCAAGAATTTATTTGACTGCCTTCCCGGTCGAATTTTGAGCTGAAATTTGGTATGGACAAACTAGACTTGATGAGGAACATGCTTAAAAAATTTCATCGAAAAATTCCACCGGGAACCGCCCCAAACAGTGAAGTTCGGATGACTGCTCCCGTCCCTCCGGCTGGACCTGAGTAGTCCTCATATATATATATATATATATATATATATATAGGGGTGAGATCACATGCAAACTAGTCCTCCCATGCTAACCTACAAACTATCACAAACTGTGCATCTTTACATTATATGTACTGCATATTGAAGTTCAAAGTGTTGCATATTATTTGTACTGCATATTAAAGTTCAAAGTGTTGCATGTTGAAATTCACAGTGTGCATCTTTACATTATTTGTACTGCATATTGAAATTCAAAGTGCTGCATATTATTGAGTTTGTAGGTTAGTATTTTAAGCATGGTTTGCATTTGATCTCAAACATTGAGTTTGTTGGTATGGACAAACTACACTTGATGAGGAACATGCTCAAACAATTTCATCAAAAAATTCCATCGGGAACCGCCCCAAACAGTGAATTTCGGACGGCTGCTCCCGTCCCTCCGGAGGGACCTGAGCATTTATATATATATATATGTGTGTGTGTGTGTGTGTGTGTATGTATGTATGTATGTATGTATGTATGTATGTATGTATGTATGTATGTATGTATGTATGTATGTATGTATGTATGTATGTATGTATATATACTCCCTCCGTCCCATTGGACTTTGCCAACTTTCCCTTTTTAGATGTCCCAAAAAAATTGTCAGTTTATTATTAAAGCAACTAATTTGTGGTTCTGCACATTTCTCTCTCCTCTACACAAATTTCAACCACACAGTTTTTACTATTCTTATTTCTCACCTACTTTGCACTTGGCAAAGTCCATCAGGCAGAATTTCAAAAATATTAATAGAGTCGGTCAATATAGCCAATTTGGCTATTACCAACTCTAAAACTGAATTTGCTGTTAAACAAACACATTACAAAGGAGATTATATTTTTCCGTGTCTTGATCTTCCAATCTCGAAGGATTCGAATTTTTATGGCTTTGTGTTGCTCTGTGAGACTGTAAAGAAAGCAGGGTGTGATTTTATTTCAAAATCAAGTAATCATTAAAGTTAAAAGTTCATTCAATTCAATTTTATCTTCAAAATGCTTACGGATTAAATTGCGGTTTGACCGGTTCACTTTGTTTCGATCTACTTTCATTTTCTTGGATGGCTTACAAAAGAGTTTTTGTCACTTTTAATCTTCTAACTATTATGTATTCAACTTTGATGTTTTTCATTTTTAGTCCTCGACTATAGTGCTATAGACACTTTTGGTACCTGTATTTGAAAATTTTCATATTTGGTCCTCCGATTTTCATAAAAATGACATTTTTGATCCTCTGATTTTAGTCTCCCACTTAATGTGTCAAAATTGTAATGGAAGGACTAAATGTGTCAATTTGATAATACTTTGGGGACTAAATGTGGGAAATTTTAAAATCGATGACTAAAAGTGTCTCTAGCACAATAGATGACCGGTTCACAATAGTGGCAAAAACTCTTCACAAAACAATGTTTTCATTGTTGTTTGGTTATGTAAGACTTTTGCATTAGGATTGGGTGATGAGAATTCTGCGGTAACCATCATTGGCTCAATTATGCCCATTTTCGGATCAGCGAGTTATATTACTTTGTCAAAGGTGATTAACTTAGAGTCTAGCTTAAGGGCGGATGATTACTTGTGGTTCTTTTGTTATTTTAACCCCTCTCTGAATGCTTTAATTTTAATCTAAGCCCCCTTCTTAAAAAAACAATGTTGTCATTTGATTAAAAAAAGATAGAATAAATAAATAAATAAATAAATAAATAAATAAATAAATAAATAAATAAATAAATAAATAAATAAATAAATAAATAAATAAATAAATAAATAAATAAATAAATAAATAAATAAATAAATAAATAAATAAATAAATAAATAAATAAATAAATAAATAAATAAATAAATAAATAAATAAATAAATAAATAAATAAATAAATAAATAAATAAATAAATAAATAAATAAATAAATAAATAAATAAATAAATAAATAAATAAATAAATAAATAAATAAATAAATAAATAAATAAATAAATAAATAAATAAATAAATAAATAAATAAATAAATAAATAAATAAATAAATAAATAAATAAATAAATAAATAAATAAATAAATAAATAAATAAATAAATAAATAAATAAATAAATAAATAAATAAATAAATAAATAAATAAATAAATAAATAAATAAATAAATAAATAAATAAATAAATAAATAAATAAATAAATAAATAAATAAATAAATAAATAAATAAATAAATAAATAAATAAATAAATAAATAAATAAATAAATAAATAAATAAATAAATAAATAAATAAATAAATAAATAAATAAATAAATAAATAAATAAATAAATAAATAAATAAATAAATAAATAAATAAATAAATAAATAAATAAATAAATAAATAAATAAATAAATAAATAAATAAATAAATAAATAAATAAATAAATAAATAAATAAATCTACAACATGAATAAATAATGTACCTCGGAACATAATAGAAATAGTAAAACCTTTAATCTTTAAAAAATTCTAAGCATGATTGAGGGTAAGATTATTTTGGGTGTAAAATATTTATTGGTGTAATATTACAGCTATATAAAGATGTACCATATGCTTTCGTAATTATATTTCTCTCTCATTTATTTGTGAATTAACGTCTAACTATCCCTCCCGTTACTACAATCTCATGCACTAAATCGATCGGAGGTCTGAAGCGTCTCCCTTTATGTTTCAGAGCATTCCCATTGCATAGACTAGTTACTAGAACCCACTTCCTCTGGCTCAGAGGAAACACCGACACCATATATAATCTCTCACTGTTAAGACCCGGAGTTTGATCCTAAAAGTTCAACATGATAGGAGGAGTAGTCCAAAGTCTTATATAGTGTCTTATTGTTTTATAGTCTTTCAATGTGGGATAAAATACTGTAACACACCTCTCAGTTTGAACCGGGTTGGACAATATCAGGGTGTATAAATGGGTCAAACAGACCCTTAACAAGTTATCCTTAATCATGGGTGCTAAACAAGTAGTCAAACCACAACCGGGCTTGACTCTGATACCATGTTGAGACACTAGATTCCATCCTAAAAGGTCAATCTGATAGGAGTAACTCAAAGTCTTATATAGTATTTTATTGTTTTATAGATTTCTGGTGTTGGGACAAATGCTTTAACACACACCCTCTTTGTTTCCATCTTCTTCCTATCGTGTAAGTCATCAAGATTGTCATATTTCATTTACGTGATTTTGTATGGTCCGGGGTGTAAATTTAGATATTACTTTAATGCTTGTATATCAAAGTTTATGCTTTACTACACTACTATTCTGGATCCAATATAGCTTAATAACATCTTTACACATTTTAACACAATAATTTGGTTTATTTGTAAATTTTATGGTCTTTGAGATATTCATTAAGATAACACCATCCCAATGGCGGACCAACATTTCAATCTTTTGGTTGATGTCAATAGTTTGCAATCATGTCCTCTCATAGATGTCAAATTGAATTGATCACAACCTCTTTTTGAGATTCATAACAATGCCTTTCACTTGATTCTTCTCCGGTTCTCCCTTCCCTCACAGAGTCACAGCAGCCTCACAATCCCAGCGGCGAAATCAGAAGTGAGCAATGGCATCAGAAAAGAAATTGAGCAGCCCAATGAGAGAGATCAAGGTCCAAAAGCTCGTCCTCAACATTTTCGTCGGTGCGAGTGGAGATCATCTCACCATAACAGCTAAGGTCTTGGAGCAACTTAGTGTCCAGGCACCTGTTTTCTCCAAATCAAGGTATACTGTGAGGTTGTTTGACATCAGGCGTAATGAAAAGATTGCATGCTATGTCACAGTCATAGGTGATAAGGCTATGCAGCTTCTTGAGAGTGGATATGATTGAAAGTCGATAAGGCTATGCAGCTTCTTGAGAGTGGATATGATTGAAAGTCAAGGAATATGAATTGATGAGGAGGAACTTCAGTGACACTGGTGCTTTGGTTTCGATATCTAGGAACACATTGATCTTGGGATTAAGTATGATCCATCAATAGGTATTTATGGAATGGACTTCTTTGTTGTGCTAGAACGCCCTGGTTAGCGAGTGGCACGCCGGCGTAGGTGCAAGGCTCGGGTGGGAATCCAGCACAGGGTCACGAAGGATGACGCCATGAAGTGGTTCCATGTGACACCGCACCCGGATGTACTTGAACTTGAAATTTGGCATGTAATTGATATTCCTAGAGAATAAAATTCGTGTGACAAAATTCGTATATTTAATTAATGTGCGATTAATTAAATTATCTACCGGGTCCGTAAAGTGCGAACGGACTACCAAAATATTTAGTTGGGTTATCATAATAATTATAGGGGTCCAATAAAACGCCAACCGAAGTTGATAAAAATATTTGGACAACCCGAGTGCTATTTCGGCCCGGGCCTACCGAAAATAGCAGGAATAATTGGGAGGGACTTCCTACACCCATTTGGGGATTTCTTATCTGACTTAAGGCCTCAAAATAATCACTTTGAGACAAATAAACATGGGGGTGGGCGGAGTTGCTGTTGAAGGGATGGCCTAAGTCAAATTAGAGCATCAAATGACCCTACTCAACATTATTTTGAGGCTTGATTGAGTAGAGGTGCCTTCCCCCTTCCCATTCCATTCATTCGAACAACCAAGAGGAGAGAGAGCTCAAGGGAAAGTCTTCAACAAAGTCCAAGATTGAAGGCAACATCAACAAAAGAAATCCAAGGAGAAAAGAGTTGTTCTTGAGGTAAGAACACAAGTATTATCCTTTAACTAGTATTATTTTTGTATGATTTTTTGAAATCATATGGTGGATTAAACATGAAGTTCTACACGTTTAAAAGTGTAGAATAATGTTATAAAGTGGTGGTATTTAATTTAGAAGAGTCGTGGAATCGATAGGAGTTGAAATCGTCGGAAACCGCCAAGTATAGGAGGCTGTTCGTAGCTGCAGACCACGAAAGCCGCCCACCTTTCACGAAAGCCGCCCGGCTTTCGTCTGCTGCCCAGATTTTTCATCTCCAAACGGTTTAGAACGGGGATTGATCGAAGGGCTTAACAAGGACAACTATTTCAGCACTTCATAAGGTGAGGATGGCTGACTATGTTGCTTATAATCTTTGGGTTAATTTCGTAGGATTACCTAAAGTAATTAAATGTGATTTTCATGGATTATTAATGATTAATAATGCCTAAATGAAAATATTGTTGTCAATGAATGAAGGAGCATAATATACAAATTTAAGGGTAAATTGTGTATGATTATGTAATATGAGCATATTGGCTTGATGAAAGGATTAATTATAAATATTGCGTTGAAATATAACTTTAACTTCATATAAGGATATATGAGTGATTAAAGGTTATATTTTGTGTATTGATATGAACTATATTTTCAATGGAAAATCAGTTTGGAAATTGTAAATATGACTATGAATTGAAAATGAGTTTTGTTGGAATTTATCCGACTAGTATTATGATACTAGTCGGGGTTTTGGAATGAAATATGTTAGAATTGATCCAAGGTTTGGATTGTAAATTGATGAGCCTTAAGTAGTCTTAAGAGATATTAAGGTGGATAAGTGATGCTAGGGGTAGGCCTTAAGGGATACCCAAGATAAAGTGAATAGTAAATTGATCCTAGGAATAGGATTGGCCTACGGGTGTATTCGGTAGTCTTTAAGGATTAGCCGATAGAGTATTGGAAATTAGTAAGGACCATGGCCCTTCCCGACTCTAGAGAGCGGGGTTGGATAGCATGGACTTACATCGTGATCACGGGTTAGGGTGGAATCCGAACCGGAGACCTTACGAGGCTCCCGACAGCGGTAACACATAAGATAGGACCCCGAATGGACCTTACCTTCCTACGGGATGATGGGTATGAGTTCAGGGGCGGGATGTTGGACTCCGGCCCGAGAGCCCGGTGAGGCCTCGGAGAGCGGTGACAAGTCTCGTAAAGGATGATAAGACCTACGGGCGGTGTCGTGCTAACGACGGGTATAATGAATTATATGAAATGGGCCGTGTGCCGACAAATAAATAAATTTACTTATTATGAAGATAATAAGGGTTAAAGAAGAACTATCATTATATTATGATATCACCCTATTTTGAGGGTCTTAGAAATTAAAACGTTGATTATACTTAGTATAGTTGTCATTGTACTTGTCAAATGCTTCCAAGTACTGACCTCCCCTTCACGGGGGAGGCCACCTCACAGTTTCAGGTAGGGAGTAAAGTTTGCTACCATCGCCCGTTGCTTCGGGGAGCTCAGGGAGAGAAGACGTGGTTCGTGCTTCCTCCGTTCTATTTTTAAAACATTAAATTAATGCTCATGGATATTATTTTGATTAATTATTTGGGGCTTGTACGCCCATGTTGCCGAAGTGTGGCATAAACACTTGTATTAAACGTTTCCGCTGATTTAAATGATTATTTTACATTATGTTTGTTTATGGATGTACTATTGTGAATGATATTCAAGACGCCTAGTATAGTATGGATGAGTTGGACTGCGGTTGACTATTCGTACTGTACGGCGGGTTGTTGACGTGTCCGGTAGGTCCGGGGCGTGACAATTAAGTTGGTATCAAAGCCTTAGTCCGTAAACTTCATAATGAAGCTTCAAAATTCTTTTGAAAATGATTTTGAAAACCATGAGCATAAAGTTTTGTACTTATAGGACTTTTGGTACTTGAGTTGCAAGGTCTCTAATTGTTAAGATGGTACCCTTAACAATTGGTATGGCGGTGATTCGAGCCAAAAGATGTCTTTAAGTACCTATCCGTCACTTGACAATTGATACGAGTCTAATGGCTCATTCTAAACTTCTTTCAGAAATGGAGCCAATTGGAAGAATCACTAGGAGGAACCCGACGGGCCGTGTACCGGGTGGATCCGAACGCGGTAGCCGGGGGTCCACTAGGGCGTCAAGGGGAAGGGGCCGTGGAGGCCAACAACAAACCGTGAGCGACGGTCACGTTGACACGGAAAGTGAGACTTATTGGTCCTATGAGGACTCAACCTATAGGCCGGAAACCGAGCCGGTGGAGACCCCTTATGAAGGGGATGATGACGATGTTAGTGACGAGGAGCAAGATGGCTCCTTGGCGAGAATTGAGGCGTTGCTCCAACAATACCACCGAGAGCGCGAGGAGAGGAGGGAACGCCGAAGGCGCCGAGCGGGGCAACCTTCGGGTATGGCTTCAAGAGGAGGAAGTCATAATGCATCTAGAGTCCATGTGGAACCACATGGAGGCCAAAATGATGGAGGTCCAACCATAAGGATCTCCAAGTTTATCAAAGAAGCAAGAGACTTGGGGTGCAAACCCTTTGACGGGACCGGAGACATTTCGGTTGCCGCCCAATGGATCAAGAGGTTGAATGAAGCAGCCCTTGACATGCAAATCACGCCCAACCTTAAACTGAGAATCGCGGTAAGGTTGCTTGAAGGGATGGCGTCCAAATGGTGGGATGGGACCAAGACCAAGTATGGGGAGGATGTCGTTTGGGAGGACTTCCAACGGGAGTTCTTTGCCCAATATTATTCTGATTTTGAGGTGAACAAGAAGGTTAGGGAATACACCCTCCTAACCCAAGGGGGAAACATGACAGTGAAGGAACTTGAGTACAAGTTCCGGGATCTCGCCGACTACATACCGGAGTATGCTTGTGACGAGAACCGAATGGTGAACCACTTTTGGGACGCCCTTGACTTGGAAATACGTGATAGGGCAACACAATTGCCTAACATGACCTTCGCCCAAGTGGTAGACCAAGCCTTGAAGGGCGAGAAACAGTGGGAGGAGAGGAAGAAAAGGGACGCCGAGGAGGCGAAGAAGAGGAAATGGGAGAACAATGGCCCCCAAGGTTCTAACAAGAAGGGGAACCACGGGGGAGGTGGCTCATTTAAGGCCCCTGCACCACCATCGAGGGGGAACCAAGGCCCAAGCGGGCAAGGCTCGAGGTCTCAAAACTCAGGGGTACCAAGGTGCAGCAACTGCAAGAAGCTTCACCAAGGTAAGTGTCGTGATCCCCCGAGATGCTATCAATGCGGGGAGGTCGGGCACATGAAGGTGAGTTGCCCACAACTTGGGCGAGCCGTGGGTGCCGGACCAAGCAGTGGAACCATGGTGAGCAGGAACCGAACGGGAGCACCGAGTGCAAGCATGGGGCACGGTGGAGCTAGCACAAGCAATGCACCGTCCGTTAATCAAGGGAGGACCCAAGCGAGGGTCTATGCGATTACGGAGGCCGATGCACGTGCTAACCCGGACTCCGTTGCGGGTAAATTCTTGAACTTTTGATGTTATTCCCTTGTAAACAATATAAGTGTTAAAATGTACGCGTTGTATAGCCAACCGGGAGTGTGCAAGTTCGAAGAAGTGGATGACTATCCACCTGGGACGAATGCCGCCCGGCATTGACGGAAGCCGCCCGGCTTTCGCCTTCGAATTTCTTGGAAAATTCTACGGCGGCTATAAGGCGCCCGACTTTGACGAAAGCCGCCCGGCTTTCATACTTGATTTTTGTTAAAATCTTTCGGCGGGGAAAAACCGGCCGGGTTTCGTACAAACCGGCCGGCTTGTGTTCAGGCATCTCCGGTGTGAGGCGCTGCTAATGAAAACCGGCCGGCTTTCGTAAGAACCGGCCGGCTTTTATAAATGAAAAATCTGTAATTCTTTCGGCGACCGAAAACCGGCCGGCTTTGGCAAAAACCGGCCGGCTTACGTAACCCCTCATTCCGAGCCGAGGGCAAGGGCATGAAAACCGGCCGGCTTTCATGAAAAGCGGCCGGCTTTCCCTTATTGGTGCACGATGTTGATTTTTAGGTGGGAACCGGAATGGAATCGGGATGGGGCGTTAGCTGACGATCATCCAAACCATAGCCGGGGTACTCTATAACCTAAGAAATGAGTCTAATAAGTGGGGAGTGTGTCTTACATTGCTTATGAATGTAGGAACACTAAAGATTAACGGGAGGGACGCAAGAATCCTCATTGACACCGGGGCGCAACGATCATTCGTGAGTGAGGCGTTTGCCGGGGGATTCAAAGAACCACTTGTACCGATGGCTCAAGCCCTATTGGTATCCACACCTCTAGGGGAAGACATCGAGAGAGATAGCCACTATCCATCGTGTGAGGTGGAAGTGGAGGGCCACAACTTGACGTGTGAATTCGTACCGCTGAGTATGATTGAATTCGATGCAATCCTGGGGATGGATTGGCTTGAGAGGCATCATGCTAGGGTCGATTGCTACACAAAGATACTTGAACTCGAAGGCGATGAAGGGGTAACCTTACGCTTCGAGGGGGATCGGGCCAAATCCAATAGTTGTATCATATCCGCCGTAAGAGCTAGGAGTATGATGAGAAAGGGTTGCCACGCATATCTAGCATACGTGGTAGACAAAACAAAAGAAGAGACGAGCATTGATGATGTGAGGGTGGTATGCAAGTATCCGGATGTCTTTCCAAAGGACTTACCGGGACTTCCACCCGATAGGGAGATTGAATTTGTGATCGAGGTCGAGCCCGGCACCAAACCAATCTCCATACCGCCATACCGCATGGCACCCGCAGAACTTAACGAGTTAAAAACCCAATTGCAAGAGCTTTTGGATAACGGTTTCATTAGACCAAGTCACTCCCCGTGGGGAGCACCAGTCCTTTTTGTGAAGAAGAAGGATGGAACACTTCGAATGTGCATTGACTATCGTCAACTGAACAAGGTCACAATCAAGAATAGGTATCCTTTGCCTAGGATTGATGACTTGTTTGATCAACTACGAGGAGCAACCGTGTTTTCAAAGATTGACTTGAGGTCGGGGTACCATCAATTGAAGATTAAGGAGGAGGACATACCGAAGAGTGCTTTCCGCACAAGGTATGGGCATTTTGAGTTCCTTGTTATGTCGTTTGGGTTAACAAACGCCCCGGCGGCATTCATGGACTTGATGAACCGAGTATTTCACAAATACTTGGACCGATTCGTGATCGTGTTCATAGATGACATCTTGATCTACTCAAAGAGTGAGGAAGAACATGAGGAGCACTTGATACTCGTTCTTGAGACACTACGGGAGAAGCAACTCTATGCCAAATTTTCCAAATGTGAATTTTGGCTTAAGGAGATTGGCTTTCTCGGGCATGTGGTTTCGGGATCGGGAATTGCGGTTGATAACAAGAAAATAGAAGCCATTACCGAATGGGAGAGGCCAAAGAACGTCAAGGAAATTCGTAGTTTTCTTGGGTTGGCAGGCTACTACAGAAAGTTCGTGGAGAAGTTCTCCGTTTTGGCATCACCATTGACGAAGCTCACTCGTAAAGGAGCTAAGTTTGTATGGGATGACAAATGTGAGAAAGGTTTCATTGAACTAAAGAGGAGATTGACTGAGGCACCGGTACTCGCATTACCCAAGCAGGGTATGGGGTACGATGTCTATAGTGATGCCAGCATCCAAGGGTTTGGATGTGTGTTGATGCAAATGGGGAGGGTAATTGCATATGCTTCACGACAATTGAAGAAACATGAGGTAAATTATCCTACTCATGATTTGGAGCTCGGGGCAGTGGTGTTTGCACTTAAGATATGGAGACATTATCTCTACGGGGAGACATGCCACATATACACTGACCACAAGAGCTTGAAGTACGTGTTTACTCAGAAAGAGTTAAACATGAGGCAGAGACGGTGGATGGAGTTGATAAAAGACTACCACCTGGTAATCGAGTACCATCCAGGCAAGGCCAATGTGGTGGCAGATGCCTTGAGCCGGAAGAGCTCATCTGGGGCATTGATAGCTAACTTGAGGGCTTTAAGAGCCCAACTGGAGGTATCCAGTAATGGAGCCTTATTGGCACGATTTGAGGTGAGACCTACTTTGCTTGATGAGATCAAGAAGGGTCAGGAAACTGACGAGGAAATCATGAGGATCCGGGAACGCATGCAAGCGGGACCAGTGGAGGACTTCAGGGAAAGAGATGATGGTCTCTTATTATTTCGTGACCGAGTGTGTGTACCATCGGATGAGAGGCTCCGAAAGTCCATCTTAGAGGAGGCTCATTCATCGGCGTATGCTATGCACCCGGGAGGTACGAAAATGTACCGTGATCTGAAAGAAAGTTACTGGTGGTCTGGTATGAAGAGAGAAATAGCCGAGTACATCAGTAAATGCCTTACTTGCCAGCAAGTTAAGGCAGAACATCAGCATCCAGCTGGGTTATTGCAGCCACTTTCCATTCCAGAATGGAAATGGGAGCACGTGACCATGGATTTTGTGGTAGGACTGCCACGGACCGTGAGGAATTATGATGCTGTATGGGTTGTGGTTGATAGGCTCACGAAGAGTGCACATTTTCTACCTATCAACACTACCTATGCACTTGAGAGGTTAGCCAAATTGTATGTGGATGAGATCGTGAGGCTACATGGGGTTCCCATAACCATTGTGTCCGACAGGGATCCACGATTCACATCACGATTTTGGCCGAAGTTCCAAGAGTCTATGGGAACGAAATTGAAATTCAGCACTGCTTTTCATCCACAGACGGATGGACAATCCGAGAGAGTTATACAGATTTTGGAGGATATGTTGAGAGCTTGTGCATTGGAGTTCCAAGGGAGTTGGGACAACCATTTAGCACTCGTGGAGTTTGCCTATAACAACAGTTATCAGGCGAGCATTGGCATGCCTCCATACGAGGCATTGTATGGGAGGAGATGTCGTACACCTTTGTGTTGGGATGAGGTTGGCATGACCAAACTCGAGAGCACAGAATTGGTGGAGATCACCAAGTCTAAAGTGAAGATGATTCGCGAAAGGCTTAAGGCGGCCCAGGATAGACAGAAGAGCTATGCCGACAAGCGCCGGAGGGCCTTAGAGTTTAAGGTGGGAGATGAGGTATTCTTGAAAGTTTCACCCTGGAAAGGAATCATCCGATTTCAAAGCCGAGGGAAACTTAACCCACGCTACATAGGGCCATTTGTGATTCTTGAAAGAATTGGGGCCGTAGCATACCGACTACAGCTGACTCCGGAATTGGAGAAGATACATAACGTGTTCCACGTGTCTATGCTAAAGAAATATGTGCCGGATCCGTCTCACGTGTTAGAGAAACCCCCTGTGGAAATACGTGAGGATTTAAACTATGCCGTCCGACCAGTAAGGATACTTGATAGGCAAGTAAAGAAATTGAGAAGCAAGAAAGTTCCAATGGTTAAGATCCTTTGGAAAAGTGACCGAGTTGAAGAAGAAACTTGGGAAACGGAAGCCTTGATGAAGGAACAGTATGCATTTCTTTTTGAATAAGCATTTGTGAATTTCGGGGACGAAATTCCCGTTAAGGGGGGGTGAACTTGTGACACCGCACCCGGATGTACTTGAACTTGAAATTTGGCATGTAATTGATATTCCTAGAGAATAAAATTCGTGTGACAAAATTCGTATATTTAATTAATGTGCGATTAATTAAATTATCTACCGGGTCCGTAAAGTGCGAACGGACTACCAAAATATTTAGTTGGGTTATCATAATAATTATAGGGGTCCAATAAAACGCCAACCGAAGTTGATAAAAATATTTGGACAACCCGAGTGCTATTTCGGCCCGGGCCTACCGAAAATAGCAGGAATAATTGGGAGGGACTTCCTACACCCATTTGGGGATTTCTTATCTGACTTAAGGCCTCAAAATAATCACTTTGAGACAAATAAACATGGGGGTGGGCGGAGTTGCTGTTGAAGGGATGACCTAAGTCAAATTAGAGCATCAAATGACCCTACTCAACATTATTTTGAGGCTTGATTGAGTAGAGGTGCCTTCCCCCTTCCCATTCCATTCATTCGAACAACCAAGAGGAGAGAGAGCTCAAGGGAAAGTCTTCAACAAAGTCCAAGATTGAAGGCAACATCAACAAAAGAAATCCAAGGAGAAAAGAGTTGTTCTTGAGGTAAGAACACAAGTATTATCCTTTAACTAGTATTATTTTTGTATGATTTTTATGAAATCATATGGTGGATTAAACATGAAGTTCTACACGTTTAAAAGTGTAGAATAATGTTATAAAGTGGTGGTATTTAACTTAGAAGAGTCGTGGAATCGATAGGAGTTGAAATCGCCGGAAACCGCCAAGTATAGGAGGCTGTTCGTAGCTGCAGACCACGAAAGCCGCCCACCTTTCACGAAAGCCGCCCGGCTTTCGTCTGCTGCCCAGATTTTTCATCTCCAAACGGTTTAGAACGGGGATTAATTTCGTAGGATTACCTAAAGTAATTAAATGTGATTTTCATGGATTATTAATGATTAATAATGCCTAAATGAAAATATTGTTGTCAATGAATGAAGGAGCATAATATACAAATTTAAGGGTAAATTGTGTATGATTATGTAATATGAGCATATTGGCTTGATGAAAGGATTAATTATAAATATTGCGTTGAAATATAACTTTAACTTCATATAAGGATATATGAGTGATTAAAGGTTATATTTTGTGTATTGATATGAACTATATTTTCAATGGAAAATCAGTTTGGAAATTGTAAATATGACTATGAATTGAAAATGAGTTTTGTTGGAATTTATCCGACTAGTATTATGATACTAGTCGGGGTTTTGGAATGAAATATGTTAGAATTGATCCAAGGTTTGGATTGTAAATTGATGAGCCTTAAGTAGTCTTAAGAGATATTAAGGTGGATAAGTGATGCTAGGGGTAGGCCTTAAGGGATACCCAAGATAAAGTGAATAGTAAATTGATCCTAGGAATAGGATTGGCCTACGGGTGTATTCGGTAGTCTTTAAGGATTAGCCGATAGAGTATTGGAAATTAGTAAGGACCATGGCCCTTCCCGACTCTAGAGAGCGGGGTTGGATAGCATGGACTTACATCGTGATCACGGGTTAGGGTGGAATCCGAACCGGAGACCTTACGAGGCTCCCGACAGCGGTAACACATAAGATAGGACCCCGAATGGACCTTACCTTCCTACGGGATGATGGGTATGAGTTCAGGGGCGGGATGTTGGACTCCGGCCCGAGAGCCCGGTGAGGCCTCGGAGAGCGGTGACAAGTCTCGTAAAGGATGATAAGACCTACGGGCGGTGTCGTGCTAACGACGGGTATAATGAATTATATGAAATGGGCCGTGTGCCGACAAATAAATAAATTTACTTATTATGAAGATAATAAGGGTTAAAGAAGAACTATCATTATATTATGATATCACCCTATTTTGAGGGTCTTAGAAATTAAAACGTTGATTATACTTAGTATAGTTGTCATTGTACTTGTCAAATGCTTCCAAGTACTGACCTCCCCTTCACGGGGGAGGCCACCTCACAGTTTCAGGTAGGGAGTAAAGTTTGCTACCATCGCCCGTTGCTTCGGGGAGCTCAGGGAGAGAAGACGTGGTTCGTGCTTCCTCCGTTCTATTTTTAAAACATTAAATTAATGCTCATGGATATTATTTTGATTAATTATTTGGGGCTTGTACGCCCATGTTGCCGAAGTGTGGCATAAACACTTGTATTAAACGTTTCCGCTGATTTAAATGATTATTTTACATTATGTTTGTTTATGGATGTACTATTGTGAATGATATTCAAGACGCCTAGTATAGTATGGATGAGTTGGACTGCGGTTGACTATTCGTACTGTATGGCGGGTTGTTGACGTGTCCGGTAGGTCCGGGGCGTGACATTCCAAGTCAAAAATGAGGGTGTTATCCTTAACAAATCCTCCAACATCCAGTCCTAATTTGAATTTATGTTTCAGTGGTCTGTTTGTTATAACTCTTTTGTTCTGTTCCAACCATCCTTTAAATTCTACAACTTTAATATGGTATTCATTTTGGGTAGATCTCCTTGACTACAAGTTTTGTTCTGAGTAATGATATTTGAGAATGTGTTATGCCAAAAAAACAATGCCTTTCACTTGTTGAAAATTTATTTACTATTCATTTATGTATTTATCTTCATTCAGCCATTTTACACTTCTTTTGTGAAATAAATCTTCTTGTCAAGAGGGCTGCCTTAGCTGAATAGCTGTTGCCAACTCTAAGTACATATGGGAGGTGATACTACAACATAGGGAGTAAAACTGAACTCTATTGAGAAGTTCATTGAAGATGGTAGATATGTATTGGATCAAAAGTTGTTGAATTTGTGAGTTTGAAAATACATTAATTTTGGTTCTCAACATCAGTTCCATGGCTCTACCTGTCTTGTAACTTTATGTATTTAACTATTGGATGATATAGTTGTTGTATATGGTGGTATAATGGTATGTTAGGAGTCAAATAATGTGCCATACTCCCATAGGAATAAAGCGATTAAGGTCATGTTCCTTTCTCTTTTGTAAAGATATAACTGATTGCTATAGTGAGTAATGGTGATTGTTGTTGATGGGTTCTTGGAGAAATGCATTATCCCTTTAAACTCTTTGCTGTTTTTTTTTTGTTTCCATATTATCCGTTTAGATCCAAATATTTTTTTATCTGAGACATGTAGGAATTACTCTTCTACAATCTGAGCATCATTGAAAAGATAAACACTGCGTCAGTTTGATTCCTTCTCCTCAATATTTATTTACATGTACTATTAGGAGTAATCAGTTTAGGTTGAGCCCTGGTTATAGACTATAGTTAATCCTCTAGAACAATAAGCGCTTCTATCTCTTAGAAAAGACTTGATTTTGAGGGATTTCAATTTTGATATCAAATAGGTCCCTTAGAGGGTTCTTAGCATGTCACCTGTGTTGCAAAAATTAGGCATTGTTTTAGTTTTAACACAATATATTTTGATTAAATCGAGTTTCTTGCTATTTGTTCAATAATCAAAAACAATATTAAAAGAATAAGATTAAGTACATGCAAACAACAAACTATTTGTTTCTTTGTTTAATCATTTTGCAGAAGCGTAAGATTGATTTCATAATGAAATCATTAGCAAGAAATTTTGATATTTGGGTACTAAATCATACACTAGGATTCTAATTTATGGAAACATTGATATTCGGGTACTAAATCATACATTGGGGTTCAGATTTGGGGTCCAACATGTAGCTTCCGCATTTAGGAATGAACTTTATTTTCTTTGTCATAATACTCCCTCCGTTTCTAAAAGAACCTCACACTTTCCTTTTTTGGATGTGCCAAAATAAAAGTCACACTTCCCTTATTTCCTTATTTGGCAAAGAAATCTACATCCAAATAGTGTCAAACAGTACCAAATAGTGTCCAAACAGTGCCAAACAGTGTCTAAACAGTGTTTTCTACAGTAAAGTCAATTTATTTCCTTAATAATCGTGAAGTCAAACCGTGACTTTCTTTTAGAAACGGAGGGAGTATATTTTTAGCTTGAGCAATCACAAATTTGCATTTATCACATTTAATTAAATATTTAAAAGAAATTCTTACCAGTAGGTGGTAGAATTTTGCAGAAGCGTAAGATTGATTTCATAATGAAATCATTAGCAAGAAATTTTGATATTTGGGTACTAAATCATACACTAGGATTCTAATTTATGGAAACTTTGATATTTGGGTACTAAATCATACATTGGGGTTCAGATTTGGGGTCCAACATGTAGCTTCCGCATTTAGGAATGAACTTTATTTTCTTTGTCATAATATATTTTTAGCCTGAGCAATCACAAATTTTCATTTATCACATTTAATTAAAGATTTAAAAGAAATTCTTACCAGTAGGTGGTAGAAATGTAACATTGCATAATAATGTTGTTGAGTATGTACATTATAAAACATAAATCTTGTCCCTTTATGTATTTAACTATTAGATAATAGAGTTTTTGTACATGGTATGATGGTATGTTATAAGGAATCAAATAATGTGTGATACTCCCATGGGACTAAAGTTAGAAAAAGTGGTTTAAAAAGAAAATTGTGAAAAAATGACTACAAATGAAATATATATGACATGGGCTGAACAACCAATTTGCTTAGATCCTTAGAGACACCTCAATTATATTGCCACAACTATTGATTTTTTTATATGGGTACATCTCTTACGATAAGTTGTTTTTAAATTGCAGGTTGCTATTGTAAACACTGTTTTCTCTTTCCTTTTGTGATTAAGGTCATGTTCTTTTCTCTTTTCTAAAGGCTGGTTTGCAACCACTTTAAAAAAAGCACTTCTCAGCTTTTGGCTTAAAAAAGCACTTATTTACCAAACACTACCAATTTTTT
The DNA here is from genome assembly GCA_945859915.1 of Cuscuta epithymum. Taxonomy (NCBI): domain Eukaryota; kingdom Viridiplantae; phylum Streptophyta; class Magnoliopsida; order Solanales; family Convolvulaceae; genus Cuscuta; species Cuscuta epithymum. The sequence goes on along the minus strand of CAMAPF010001001.1, from coordinate 4,759,361 downwards.
ATTTTTCTCGGCTTTCGTGTCAAAAGTGCTTTTCCACTTTTTATACACCAAAAGCACTTATTTTACCAAACACTACCAACTTTTACTTTTCAAAATCACTTTTTTCTCAAACACTATCAACTTTTACAAATAATCACTTTTTCCAAATCACTCCAAAAGTACTTTTTTTAAAGCAGAAGCTGTTGCAAACACTCCCTAAGAATATAACTGATTGCTATAGTGAGTAATGGCTATTGTTGATGGGTTCTTGGAGAAGTGCATTATCCCTTTGAACTCATTGCTGTTTTTGGTTTCCTTATTATCCTTTTGGATCCACATATTTTTATTTGAGACATGTAGGAAATTAGGAATTATTCTTCTACAATCTTGGGTGTCATCGAAAAAGATACACAATGCGTAAGTTTGATTCATTCTTTACAATATTTATTTACTTGTACTATTAGGAGTAAATAGTTTAGGTTGAGCCTTGGTTATAGACTATAGTTAATCCTCTGAAAGAATTAGATTTCTATCTCTTAGTAAGAACTTGATTTTGAGGGATTTCAATTTTGATATCAAATAGGTCCCTTAGTTGGTTCTTAGCGTGTCACCTGTGTTGCAAAAGTTAGACCTTGTTTTACTTTTAACACGATCTATTTTGATTGAATCGAGTTTCTTGTTATTTGTTCATAAATCATAAAGCAATATTAAAAAATAAGATTAAGTACATGCAAACAATAAACTATTTGTTTCTTTTGTTAAATCAGTTTGATAAACATAAGATTGACTTCATAATGGAATCCTTAGCAAGAAACTTTGATATTTGGGTATTAATTTAAAGGGAAAATGGTCAATTAAGCTATATGATATGTTAAACAACATAATGCTGTTGTATGACAATTTTCTGTGAGACTTTTTGTAAAAGTCTATATATCTCTAGCATAACTCAGTCAGAAAACAAATATTTTTTTCAGGTTTTAAAAACAATTAGACATGAAATGTAAAGTAAAATCATAGACTCTTTGATGTAAGGAAAGAAAGCTAAAGTAGTCTGCTTCACAGATCATTTACAATATAATGCATAATTCTAATTATTTTATATCTTATTGTAAATGATTTCTTCCACGACAATTATAATGTGCAAATAATGAAAAAACACAATGAGGATATATATTGTATATAATAAAATGGTACAAAAAACAAATATGGAATGAGTAAAAATACAAAATGAGTAAATAATTTTTATTTGAAATCTATAAAGACCATAAGCATAAAAGCATTAGTAGAACACAAATTTAATGAAGTTCAAACATATTACTATCTCTTACTAATTAAAATAGAAAAAATGATAGTTGAAAAATTGAAATTAAGACCCCACTCTTAATAGCTATTTAACTGTTGGACACGGATATATAGATACACTACAAAAGTATATGGGATTGACACGGATTTGGTACGTATTTAACGATGATTTCGTGTCAAATAGTTCGTGTAAATTTTGGCGAATCCCTGCAAATCCCGTATTCTGATAGATATCTTAGGAGAGAAATGAGAATAAATATTTGCCATTAGATTCATCCAATTCTGATATTACTCACGTGTCTAGTCATTGGGCAAATTTGACATTTCATTTTTTTTGCATGCTTACGTTATAGTTGCAGGAGAGTTTCATTCCTAATTTAAACATGCATTAAATTATATTCCTTATGTATTAGTGTATTACACTCCCGAAAATTTATTCCTTAATGAGCTTTTATTCCATCTAAGGTATATGCTAAATTACTTGGTCTTCCACCTTCAGCTTCATGGCCTTCACCTCTGTCATGTCAATCCATGTAACACCTGTTGATGTCATCATGAGTATTCTCGGTGTCGCCAAAACGGGCCTTTTTCATGCACGAGGCAGTCGCGAAGCAACTCTCCTTCGTGAAACCACGTCGCAGTTTATCTTGTGTATGCCACCAAATATGATCTTCACCTAACGTTGTGATTGTGCTATGTATAAGTTTAACAACCAGTGTGCATCATGTATTGTGCATTATTATAACCGAAAATGTGTAGAATTAGCTAAATATAATTGCAATGAAAAATGTTAAACGTGCAATAGAAAATTAAAAACATACTAAAAACACCCATTGTGCATCATCCAAGAGCATTTATGTGCATCGCACAAGAGCATTTAGCTGCATCACACAAAAGTGCACCATACTTCAACCGTTATTACATTAGTAACATATGTACACTTATCTGATCATTAAAATGCACTTTAAAAATAGGTGATAGCTATAAATGGAAGCTAATTAATTATTCAATTTGGTAAGGAAGTCGGGGCATTTATTTGCCTATAGAATGATCCAAATTTTTCCAGTTGTTGCCCACTTGTGCCAACCATTTGGGTTTCTTTTTACTATTGACCCTTTACTAATAATTATTAGACATTAATTCCTTTACTAACTCTACCATTCCAGCCATAATTAATGGAATGCAAGTCATCCGGTTTGTTAGATCAAAGACTATATTTAATTCTTTTTCCTCTCCTAATACTCCTTTCTCACTAGAACCACACCCTATATATAAACAAAAAGATATGTAAATATATACATACAAATTTTAGTTCAAGTGAGAAATGCATCTAATGTGAGAAATGAGAATGAATCTCAGTCATTAGATTTATGATATATTTTACACTAAAAATAGCTAAATATTGCAGTAAAATTTAAATTTTGCAATGTTGCACTAAATCTATTTCATATTGCACTAAAATTTGACGATGTTACACCAAAACAGTTTCATGTTACACTAGACAAATGTAATACGGGGTTTTTACAAGTATTTACAAAATGCCACCGTGCTAGATTACATATTTTAGTGCAACATGAAGTAATTTTTACTGCAATTTTGTCGAAGCCAATGATTGAGATTCATTCTCATTTCTAACCTAAAGGCTTCTTTTTATTTGAACGTCATGTTTCAAATATTTTTTCAAACTTCTTATTACATACATACTCTCCCCGTTCCTAAAAATGCTTCCCGGTTTGACCCGAACCGCTTTTTAATGCAAGGCTAAAAAGCCTTTGACTTTCCAATAACACCCTTGGGTGCTTGGCCGAAAATGGGAGGGGGTAAAAAAATTACTCCATACAATTGATTAAAGATAGTGAGATTTGATAGATGTGATAAAAAAAGGTGAATAGTACAACACCCAAATAATCCATTCGAATACACCTTCCCTCCTATTTTAGAGGATGTTTCAAATTTTCCCAACTACAAATACTCACATTTCCCTATTCTTTTTCCCAATCTCCCATTATAGACACTACACACACACTGTGCACACACTGCACTACACAATGCACACACACACACAATAAATGACAAAAGCACTTCATTTTCCCTAAATGGCAGCTTCCATAAATGTGGAATCCCCTTCACCTTCCATTAATGCTCCTCTTTCATCTTCTTCATCAACCAACATGCACACAACAATAAATGAGGGACAATCACAAGAAGCAATCAATAACAATAAAAGTAGGAGACTGTCTAATATGGAAAGGGACACTATAGTTGATGAAATCCTACTCGGTTAAAAAGAGAGACATTTTTGAGGAGTTGGTAGCTCAGAAAGGTGTTTTAACTAAACTAGCAACTCAACTTCAAGTTTCCAGAAGATCAATTTTCATCATATGAGCCACAGCCAAAAAACAACTCAAGAAAGGGGAGGTGGTGGATGTAAGAAGTAGGTGGGCTGGTAATTCAGGCAAGAAAAGGATTGATGTGGATATAAGCTCCATATTTGAAATTCCACTGTATAAAATGACCAATATGAGGGCACTAGTTGTTGCCACAAGCATTCCAAAGACAACTTTGCACAGATGTTTAGAAAAAGGTATACTTAGAAGTCACACAAATGCTATTAAGACATTCTTAACAGATGCAAACAAATTGACCAGACTACAGTTCTGTTACAAGTAAGTTGACAATTCAAATCCATGTAAGCCAACATTCTAGAATTTTCAAAATGTGATACACATTGATGAAAAATGGTTTTTTCATGTCTAAAACTTCACAAAGATTCTACATGGGTTTGGAAGAGCAGGATCCTCATAGGGTGTGCAAGTCAAAGAGGTTCATAACTAAGATTATGTCCCGGGAGTAGTAGGCAGACCTCTTTTTTCAGACACTGGTGAAGTACTTTGGGATGGTAAAATAGGCATCTTTTCATTCATTCAAAAGGTAGTAGCTAAAAGGAGAAGCAAAAATAGAGATGCAAGAGTTATAGAAACAAAACTTATAGTTAGCATCATGAAGGAGGTGTTCAAAGACATGTTAATCAACAATGTGTTACCATCAATTAAGGCTAAGTGGCCAGAATGCTTAACCAAGGATATTGTAATCCAACAGGATAATGCAAGGCCACACATTTTAGGCTAAGATGCAGATTACATGGCCGCATCCCAAGGAGATGGATTCAATATAAGCCTGACTAACCAACCCCCTAATTTCCCAGATCTTAACATACTAGACCTTGGATTCTTCAGGGCAATACAATCATTGAAAAATCAAAATGCACCCAGAAATGTTGATGAACTATTACATGCAGTTAATGAAGCTTTCTATCAGCTTTAACCCATTACTTTGAACAAGGTGTTGTTAAGCTATCAATATGTGATGGTAGAAGTTATGAAAGTGGAAGCGGGGAACAATTACAAGTTGCCACACCATGGAAAGGATACAATGATCAGAGAAGGGAGGCTGCTCATTGCTATTAAGGTAGATAATGGACCGGTAGAAGCCATATGAAGCTTCTTGTCCCAACATCCAACCTCTTCTAAAGACATACAAGAGGAAACTGAGGGGCACTTCATAATTGAAGAGGATGAAGAAGTGCAGTAGGATGAAATATGTTTTTGGGTTTTGTTGTATAGGTTTTTTTGTCATTTTTGTACAGGCCTTTAGAGTCTGTAAGATTATTGTACAGGTACATCCAATAGACTCATAGGAGTAGCTAGCCTTATATGTAAGAGAGGCCTAGATTTTTGTCATTTTGTAGAGGCCTAGTTTTTGACATTTTGTAGCACTAACATTGGTCACAATGCTCAGACTTAAATAGTCATCATAGCAGCCTCATAAAGACATTGGTCAGACCAATATGGTCATGACAACAGACAAAAATACTTTGCTCGGAATCTAATTGACATCATTGCAGCTTCATACATACATTGGTCAGACCTATATGGTCATCACAGCACCCATACAAGCATTGGTCAGACCAATATGGTTATCACAACACCCATGCAAGCATTGGTCAGACCTATACGGTTATCACAGCACCCATACAAGCATTTGTCAGACCTATATATATGGTCATCACAACACCAAGCATAGGTTAGGCCCATATGGTCATTACAGCACCCATACAACCATTGCTCAGACCTATATGGGCATCACAACACCCATACAACCATTGCTCATATCTATATGATTATCACAACACCCATACACCAATTTCACTAAGCCCATATGATCATCGCAATTGTCTTACACAGTGGTCATCAAACATTCCTTAACCAGCCCACATATTCATCATTACCAATCAAACATCACACATCTCACATTCCTTAACCAGCCCACATTTTCATCATTACCAACAATTTCAGAAAAACAAACACCATATTTTCATCATTGTTTCCACAAAACAAACACTGCACTAGACACAACACATATATGTAAGCTAAGGCAGACAAGCAAGTGCACAACAATAGCCAAACACGATGTCACACAAACACAAACAACATAGAGGAGTCAAACATACGAAAAGAGATTAAGAAAGAAACTACCTTGATTGAGAAAGAACTCATACATCCACGTCCCACATCCTAGATTCCCATCCGTGTAGGATGATTTTTAAGAAGGCCTATAGACGAGGATTTGTGCGTAGAGGGTGCATTTCCACCTCTTTCCTTTTTTTTTATCCTTGTGCTTTTCACTGTCCGGAACCACAACCTCCTTGACCCGTTGACCATCCTCCTCCTCTTCACTGTCCGAAACCATTAGCTCCATCGTACCTTGACCGTCATCCTCATCCAACGCCTCTTCGCTGTCTGGAACCAGAAGGTCCACTGGAGCTTGATGATACACTTGTAATTTCCGTGTGTATGTTTACGTTTTTAGCTAGTTTTGGTTGTTTAGTATTTCGTAAATTACACACTTTTGGTGTAATAGTTTACTTTGTTGAATTCTTGTAATTTGTTTAGATTAGGGTCATTCTGAGCTCAAACAGGTCTACCATCACTCAAAGGACAGTTGGTGAACCCCAAAAAGTGGAAGGAAGGTGCAAAATCACAAGACAGAAAGGAAAATCCTGATTTTGGTCTATACTCGGTCGAGTATTACCTATACTCGATCGGGTATAAGGTTGAAACTTCAAATCGGATCGGATCCGAAGACAAAGGAACATGCCGGGAAGATTTTGGCCACGATTCAGTGTCTATACTCGATCGGGTAGACCGACATACCCGATCGAGTATGCCTTTGAGTTTAAACCCGAAATCGGTCGAGTATGGCTCGAATATCACTTTCTACACATACTCGACCGAGTATGAACAAATACTCAATCGAGTACGCCTTTGATTTTTAAGCCAAAATCGATCGAGTATACCTCGAATCTGGTATTTCTACACATACTCGATCGAGTATCTGTATATACTCGATCGAGTACCCGAGCTGCACTCCCAAAAAGCCTATAAATACACCCCCTTTCCTTCACAATAAGAACCAACTCCTTCTTCCATACTCTTAAGCTCAGTTTAGAATAGTATTTCTTTTATATTTTTATAACATGTTTAGTCTCCAAATGAGGAGCTAAACTTCCATTTATTGATGTTGCTCTTGAAGCTTGTTGATTATTAAAGTTGTGAGTTATTTTCTTAACTTCTTTCCTTGAATATTAATGCTTCTCTTAAATACTATTTCTATATCAATGTTGGGGAGTGTTGCTAAGATGACAATTAGTTAACATCTTGACATTGGTATTAGTAATAGCTATTCCTTCCTTTATGTTAATATTGGGGAGTGTTACTAAGATGACAATTAGTTAACATCTTGATATTAACTATAGTAGGATTCATTTTCCTTAATATTCTTCCTTGAGTATTAATTAATTCCTATTCATATTTCATATTAATATTTTTGAACATTACTTAAAGGATCAACTAGTTTTGTTTCAAATATTAATTATTACTAGAAACGATCAACGAACCGATGGTTAATCGTTGATGGTTTCACAAGTAAGTAACTTCGGTTTATTAATGCACGGTCGTGGTTAGTAAACTTAAGAGGGATTAATTTTGTTGGTTAAACCGAAACTGTTGTGTTGAGGTTATCAATCTCAATTGATTTCATCAAGGAGTTAAGAGATTAAATGCTACTATCAAGTAGGTATATGGCGTTGTTCTATACTTGACTAATAGTAAGGGTTATTAATGAACGGTCGTTGTTAATAACTTTCCTCGATGAATTGGATATACTCCTCGATTGAGTATTCGAGAGGAGATAAGTTATAGATATAACAATGATCGACTGAAATATATCAACAAGTGGAAAGTAGCAATGCCAAGTCCTTTTTATCTTTGAATTAAATCACATATAACTCGTTCATCTTCGTGTTTAATTTAATTAAATCATTCAACCCAAAACCCCCCTTTATTTACTCCTTTCGTTAAAAAGATAAATTATTCCTTTCCATGTGGATACGAACTCTACTTCACCTACACTACGTGTAAGTGTTAGTATTGAATTTATTTTGAGTGCACTCACGACAAAGTGCACGTCAAATTTGGCGCCGTTGCCGGGGCAAGACAATTATTTTTCTTTTTATTTTATCTCATAAAAATCAAAAACAAAAAAATAAAAAATAAAAAAATATTTAAAAAAAAAACTTACATTTCTATTTTCTGAGCTTACATGAGTTATGAGTATATGGATGCCAACATATCATCCCTAGAGAGTCAAATTTCCGACTTGACTTTTCTAATAAAGGAGTTTATTTCATGTTCAAAATCTCAAGATGTCCATACATGCAACATTTGCATGTCACAAAGGCATCTTACGGATTTTTGCCCAGAATTTCAAAAAGAATACTTTGAACAAAGGAATGATGTTGGTTTCCAAGAGAGGTATGATTCATTCTCCAACACATATAACCCATACCCAAGTTCTTATTCCAGCATGTCCACTGAAGACATGATCCGAGCTCTCACTATTAATGTGAAAAATATGCAACAAAATATGTCACAATGCCCGCAACAAATGCCAAGCATTGTGAACCACATGAGCGAAGAGGAGGAAGAAGAGGAGCATACGGAGAAAGCTCAACCGGAGGAGGAACCTCAAAACTCAACTCAACCATCGGCCATTCCTGAGATCATGCCACCATTTCCTGAGGCTCTAAATGAAACACAAAGGGTGGAGAAGGACAAAGATATCTATGAAATCATCAGCAATTGTGAATATAATTTAGACTTCTCTTTGTTCACAAATAAGCAAGGAATAACGGTGGAGTTACACAAATATTTCATACTCCCTCTTATACCACCCGGATCAAAACCCCTTCCATTGACCATGCTTAGTGAACATCATGGACCCTCACTCTCACAATATGAAGCGATACAAATCCGGATATTTGATCCCGGAAAGATTGTCCAAATAGAGGGTCGAAAAATATTGTATTTCTATAAGAGTCACCCGGGTGAAAATTTGAAGAAGATGAAGTATCACGATCCAAGCTTGAACGATTGAACACAATGATGGCGTCGTGCCACGACGTTAAATTAGGCGCTTCTTGGGAGGCAACCCAAGCAAGGTATGTTTTCTTTTCAGTTTATTTCAGTATGTGTGCGTGTGTAAAAAAAAAAAAAAAAAAAAGTGTATCTGGGGACATACCCGATCGCGTAATCTTCCATACTTGGTCGGGTATGGGTAAAAATAGGGAGAACCCGAGTTCCATACTCGAGCGAAATGGTCAGTATTTTAAACATTGGAGGCATACTCGATCGAGTATCAGTTAATACTCGGTCGAGTATGTCTGGAAAATCAACCTACCAGACCCTGTCTTGAAGGCCCGATCGAGTATTAAGCCATATTCAATCGGGTATTACTGGAAAACTTCATACTCGAACCCCTGTGTTGAGTACCCGATCGGGTACATCTGCGACTTAACCCCAAAACACACCCCAAAACACTTCATCTTCTCCAAACACCCATACCAACCTCGACCCCTTCTCCCCAAAACTCCATTTTTTCTACCTTCCCTCTACCATATCTCCATCGTGTCTCCACCAAAACACCCACAACCCACCAAAAATCAAAATCACCTTACTCCACAAACAACAAAAGCCGAAATTGGGCACTAGGGACAGTGCTTGAACTAAGTGTGGGGGAGGAGACTCATCATGGGTATGTAATCTTATTTTCTACCTTTTACTATGCATGAACTTCTTTAAAACAAAAAAAAACAAAAAAAAAACAAAAAAAAATGCTAGTTAGGTTGAAAACCCAACAAAATGGGCAATCTAAGCAAAAAAGGCTTGTAAAAAAATGATGAGTGAGTTGGGAGAATGGAAAATTAAAAGAGATGCTAGGATGAAAACCTGAAAAGGCTCCTAGGCAAAATGAGAGATATGAGAGAAATATTTGTTTTTGCATGCACTCATTTAATCTCTTTGGAGAAAAAGAGGAAGAAGAGAAGAAAAAGAAGAAAAAAAGGCAAGAAGATGGAGCATAGAAGATCATTAAACCCAAGAAAGAATGTTGTTGTAAAAACTCATTTTTCCCCTTGGTGGTCTTAGTTTCCTTCTTTCTTGAACTTTTGGAAAACTCTTAAACCGTTTGGATGTTTCTGTTTTACTCGAGGTCGAGTAAAGAACTAAGTGTGGGGGAGTTGATACACTTGTAATTTCCGTGTGTATGTTTACATTTTTAGCTAGTTTTGGTTGTTTAGTATTTCGTAAATTACACACTTTTGGTGTAATAGTTTAGTTTGTTGAATTCTTGTAATTTGTTTAGATTAGGGTCATTCTGAGCTCAAACAGGTCTACCATCACTCAAAGGACAGTTGGTGAACCCCAAAAAGTGGAAGGAAGGTGCAAAATCACAAGACAGAAAGGAAAATCCTGATTTTGGTCTATACTCGGTCGAGTATTACCTATACTCGATCGGGTATAAGGTTGAAACTTCAGATCGGATCGGATCCGAAGACAAAGGAACATGTCGGGAAGATTTTGGCCACGATTCAGTGTCTATACTCGATCGGGTAGACCGACATACCCGATCGAGTATGCCTTTGAGTTTAAACCCGAAATCGGTCGAGTATGGCTCGAATATCACTTTCTACACATACTCGACCGAGTATGAACAAATACTCGATCGAGTACGCCTTTGATTTTTAAGCCAAAATCGATCGAGTATACCTCGAATCTGGTATTTCTACACATACTCGATCGAGTATCTGTATATACTCGATCGAGTACCCGAGCTGCACTCCCAAAAAGCCTATAAATACACCCCCTTTCCTTCACAATAAGAACCAACTTCTTCTTCCATACTCTTAAGCTCAGTTTAGAATAGTATTTCTTTTATATTTTTATAGCATGTTTAGTCTCCAAATGAGGAGCTAAACTTCCATTTCTTGGTGTTGCTCTTGAAGCTTGTTGATTATTAAAGTTGTGAGTTATTTTCTTAACTTCTTTCCTTGAATATTAATGCTTCTCTTAAATACTATTTCTATATCAATGTTGGGGAGTGTTGCTAAGATGACAATTAGTTAACATCTTGACATTGGTCTTAGTAATAGCTATTCCTTCCTTTATGTTAATATTGGGGAGTGTTACTAAGATGACAATTAGTTAACATCTTGATATTAACTATAGTAGGATTCATTTTCCTTAATATTCTTCCTTGAGTATTAATTAATTCCTATTCATATTTCATATTAATATTTTTGAACATTACTTAAAGGATCAACTAGTTTTGTTTCAAATATTAATTATTACTAGAAACGATCAACGAACCGATGGTTAATCGTTGATGGTTTCACAAGTAAGTAACTTCGGTTTATTAATGCACGGTCGTGGTTAGTAAACTTAAGAGGGATTAATTTTGTTGGTTAAACCGAAACCGTTGTGTTGAGGTTATCAATCTCAATTGATTTCATCAAGGAGTTAAGAGATTAAATGCTACTATCAAGTAGGTGTATGGCGTTGTTCTATACTTGACTAATAGTAAGGGTTATTAATGAACGGTCGTTGTTAATAACTTTCCTCGATGAATTGGATATACTCCTCGATTGAGTATTCGAGAGGAGATAAGTTATAGATATAACAATGATCGACTGAAATATATCAACAAGTGGAAAGTAGCAATGCCAAGTCCTTTTTATCTTTGAATTAAATCACATATATAACTCGTTCATCTTCGTGTTTAATTTAATTAAATCATTCAACCCAAAACCCCCCTTTATTTACTCCTTTCGTTAAAAAGATAAATTATTCCTTTCCCTGTGGATACGAACTCTACTTCACCTACACTACGTGTAAGTGTTAGTATTGAATTTATTTTGAGTGCACTCACGACAAAGTGCACGTCACTTGACCGTCATCAACATTGAACTCCACTTTGGTGTCCGGAACCACAAGGTCCATCACACCTTGACCATATTCATCGCATGGCTTGAATTCACTATCCTGCACCATCGGCACGCCCATGCAAGCACATCATGGACCTAGATCTTCACATAGGGTTTCAAAGCTTGATTCTAGATCCATGGAGGTTGGATGTTAGGTTTAGGATTTCAATTAAGGATAGACAATTAGATCAACATATAAGCTAGGGTTGTATTGTATTTGAGATCAGAGAAGGAGGGGAGGCGATGCATCGGAAAGGATGAGAGTAGGAGGAGAGGCGGCGCATTCACTACAAAAAAACACGGAGTTAGTCACGGATTTAGTCACGGACCGTAGTATAAAAAATCCGTGACTAACTCTGCTAGTCACGGACTTTGTCCGTGACTAAATCCGTGACTGTTTGGGCGTGACTAATTCTAGTCACAGACATTTTATCCGTGACTAAGCGTAGTCACGGCTTAGTCACGGATACGGTCCGTGACTAACTTGTCACCGGAATAACCGCACCGGCGACTTAGTCACGGCCCTATTCCGTGACTATATTTAGTCACGGACCAATCCGTGACTAAACTTTCAAATTTTGAAAATGAACCGCCAAATGTTACGGTTTAAATTTTCAAAATTTAAAATTTAGTCACGGACTTGATCCTTGACTACTTTTTTATTTTTTAATTTTTTTTTTAAATTTGTAAAATAACTTTCAAAAAATCGGTCTAGAATTTAGTCACGGCTCAGATCCGTGACTAAAGTTTTTTATTTTTAAAAAAAAAATTTGTTTTATAAAAAAAATAAATTTATTTTTAAATTTTCTTTAGAAAAGTTTATTTTAAAAAATATTTGTAGAATAAAAGTAATAAAAAAAATTTGTAGAATAAAAGTAATAAACAGACTACTAGAACACACATTTCATAACCAAACAGACTGAAATAAAAGTAATAATAAGCACAATAGAATTATAGTAAATAAACAATGTTCAATTAAAAATGTATATCATTTACAAGCTCCTCCGGCTACCATTATGATAATATCTAGAATCATCATATAGATAATCCTCTTCGGTCTCATCTTCTCGGTTGTCTCCAGCTTGGCCTTCTCGATTGCCACCGCGACTGCCTCCTCCGCGACTGCCACCTCCGCGACTGCCTCCTGCTTGGCTGCCTCCAGATGTTTGAAACAGGTTGTGAAAATTGATATCCTGAATAGAACCAAATGAAGGCAACCCGGTAGCAGAGTTGGAACGGAAATAACCGCCCATGTGCGGAACTTGAGGAGTCTGCTCGGGGTGCAGTACATACGGCAGAGGCTGAGGCTGATTCCGAATTCCGGCGCTGAGGATCCGTTCCATCGCTTCCAGTCGGGCCCTTGTTTCTTCTTCTTTTTTGCGTTGCTCCTCCAAGCAACGCTGCTGCTCATCCAAGGCCCGATGCTGCTCCTCCATCTCCCGCTGCATTTGAGCGATACGCGGATCCTCTCCGCGCCTTGATCGGGAAGATGAAGCGCCGCTGCAGTCGTACAAGATCCGTTGCCCCTCAGCCCCCATGCACGGGACCCGGCCCTTGTACACCCCAACTGCCTCAAAGATGGCATCATCCTCCACATCAGAATCAATCTCATCCTCCTGAGTCAAGCCTAATTCTGCCCGCCTCTTCTCAACATTTGTGTTATACTTCGACTACATGTACAAAAATTGTTAATTTAATGTTACTCAATTTGATTTTGAATGGAAATAAGTAACAAAATAATGTTACTTACTTCGATTTCAGCGAGGCGTGGTGGCAGATCGGCATCGGACTCATCGCCGTGCTTTGTCCAGCAGTGCTTGATGACCTTGAGAATTGAGACCTTCTTCTTCTCAGGCCCCGACTACAGTTTGGAAAAAAGGCTTAAGATCCATAATTAAATGTTAAAATGAAGGGTTGTAATTGTGTAAGGTTTTTTGAAAAATACTTACAAGATCTTCTTTATGTTTACTCTGAGGTTTGCGGCCCCCATGCCATTGGGTTTCTAAGGCCTTCTCGGACATCCGGTTTTTCTTACCGGATTGACTTCTTGCCAAGAAGTTTGGATCAGAAGACCAGTGACGGACGAGGTTCTCCCACACCTCATCCGAACACCATCCAGGCTTTACCCCGCTCCTTCGGGCACGTTTAAAAGTAGGACGAAGCCAGTTTGAAATCCTAGCGTTATACGCTCTAAGAATAGCGGGACCTTGGGCTTCAGTCCATCGAAACCGACCCTTTATAAGAAACAAATAAATTAATTTATCTTTTATCAAATGTTACGTTAATACAATTACGCAGAGAAAATTCATTTTTTTTATCTTGAAAAGGTTCCACCAAAGTTCACGAACCTTGGGGTCAACTTCCGTGTATGCTGCCCAGTTCCCAAGAAAGTGTCCTCCGATTATGAGTTTGATTTGGTCCAACACTTCTTGATCGCTTCAAAAAATTAATATTATTTATTTATAAAAGTTTTGATTACATTATGATACATTGAAAAAATTATTTCACGTTAGATAAAATTCATAGTTACTTACTTCGCAACCATGTGGGGCGTCACCCAAAGCGCATTTTCATTGTTGCGCTCAGCTTCGGTTAAGGGCACATAGTTTGGGCGGGTACGCGAGGTTGATTGTTCATTGCTCATCTAAAATATATTAATTTATATTTTTAAATGTTAGTCTAATCATAATAGAAGATCAAATTTTTATACATTTATCAATTGAAAATGTGTAAAACATATTAAACTGCGTGTAAGTTTAATATGAGGGGTGGTAATTTTATAAATTGTTATTAAATGTAACATGTTAAACTTTTAGGCAAGTTTAAATTTTTTTTTATTAAACTGTTTTTTATCAAACTGTTTTTCATTAAACTGTTTAATAAAAAAACTGTATATTATTAAAGTGTTTTTAATAATCTATATTTTATATTTTATTTCGAAAAACAGTTTTTACTGTCTTAATTAATATTTTATAATTAACATGTTAAACTTTTTTGGAAGTTTAACATGAGGGGATCAAATTTTTATACAAGTTTTATCAATTGAAAATGTGTAAAACATATTAAACTGTGTGTAAGTTTAATATGAGGGGTGGTAATTTTTTAAATTGTTCTTAAATGTAACATGTTAAACTTTTAGACAAGTTTACATGAGGGAACATAAATTTATTTTCGTACATGTTAAAAAATATTTTTTTTTTTGCATTTTCGTACTATTTTTTAACTTTTCGTACTATGTTTTATAAAACCGTTTATATACAAAACCGTTTTTATACAAAACTGTTTTTATACAAAACTGTTTTTATATAAAACTGTTTTATTTAAAAAAAGTTTTATAAAAACAGTTTTATATAAAAAAAAGTTTTATACAAAAACAGTTTTATATAAAAAAGTTTTATAAAAACAGTTTTATATAAACAGTTTTATTAAAATCTGTTTTTTTATTACTTCACTTTTTAATAAAAATTGTTGAATAAAAAATCTGTTTTTCATAAAAAATGAAAAACAGATTGTTTTAAACTTTAAAAATGATTATTATTTCACTTTTTAATAAACAATGATTACTACTTCAACTCATTTGTTTTAAACTATAAAAGTTGTTTACTAAACACTTTTTATTATAATGTGTTTTTCATTAAACTATTTAATAAAAACAGTTTTTATTAAAAGGTTTTAAAATAAGTTATCTATTAAACTGTTTTTATAATCTATATTTTATATTTTATTTTGGAAAGCAGTTTTTAATGTTTTTTATTAAAATCTGATTTTATTTGATTGAAATCTGTTATTATTAAACTGTTTTTTAAACTGTTTTTTATTAAATTGTTTTTTATCAAACTGTTTTTTTTTAATCTGTTTTTTTGTCAAACTGTTTTCCATTAAACTAAAACAGTATATTATTAAACTGTTTTTTATAATATATATTTTATATTTTATTTCGGAAAATAGTTTTTAATGTCTAAATTAATATTTTATAATTAACATGTTAAACTTTTTTGGAACTTTGACATGAGGGGGTATTTTTTAAATAATTTGGAAATAATAAATTTGATTGATGATAAAATAATTATAATCCTAACAATGTCTAAATAATTCATGCATAAGTCCGAAAAAAAAAGTTTGAAAAAACATGCATGTTGTTTAACCTAAAATTAAATCATATTTAGCCATGCATATTAAACTTATACAAAAAAAATCAAATTGAATCAAACTATATCTAAAGCATGCGTATTAGACATCAAACAAAAAAGGAAAAATATATTTTGTCAACTTTGAGCATGCAAATTAATATTGTAATTCGAAACTAAAACAAAACTAAGAATTATGGAGAGATTAATATTGAGCATGCAAATTAATATTGTTATGCGAAATTAATATTACAATATTAGAAAATTAATATTGTCATGCGAACATAATAATAACATTCATTTGTATGTATAAACGTAAAAACATACACATAAATATGTAATTGTAGAATAAATCATTAGGGCATGCAATTTTCAATAAATAGAACATGCATAGGAGCATATAAACATGCATTTGAGTACATAAACATGCATTTGTGAGTAAAAAATTAATCGAGAAAACATAACCTTGATGTGGAGAGAGGAGCGAAAAAAGAGGATTGGTAGACGACGGCAGTGGTCGGCGGCAACCGGCGGCGAACAACGGCAGTGGACGGCGGACGGCGGCGGCGTTGCACTCAGACCGGCGGCAGTGGAAGGAAAAGTTAGAAGAGAAAGAGTTTGAGAGGAAAATAGGGTTTGGGAAGCGTAGGTTTGAAAAATTCGCTAAGGGTTGCTTTTATATGAGGGCGTAGTCACGATATTAGTCACGGATATATCCGTGACTAAACTCTTCGTAATCAACGAAATCAGCCACGCGGCATCAGCCGCCTTTGACCGGTTTAGTCACGGTTTTATCCGTGACTAAGACCGTGTCTAATTCAAATTTTGAATTTAGTCACGGTTCTAGTCATGGGTAAAACCGTGACTAAACCGGCGGCCCTGACACCTCTCCGGCTGCCAGACTGACAGGTTAGTCACGGCTTTATCCGTGACTAAGACCGTGACAACTTGAAATTTCTAGTATAAATCATCTTTCTCCGGCCCAAGACTGGACTGTAAAAAAATGGCTAATAGAGGTCCAATTGACTGGGATTCGATGTGTAGAGGTATGAAACGACTTAAGCTGATTACACAGCTTATGGAGCCGAAAACCGTGGAAGCATACGAGAGAATCAAGGAGTTGATGTCTAGACCCCTTGAAAGTTTTGGCGATTATAAAGATGAAGAATCCGACTCATTGGGCAAGTCAAAAGCAAGAAATTTGTGTCGGATGCTTCAACGTGCACAAGAAGTTTCAGAGTATATGGACCTGATCAACGAAGAAGCTCGAATGAAAATTCAGGAGTTGTGGGCTAGGCCTCTTGAAAGTTTCCGATTGAGGAATGAATAATGTTAGTTAGGTTAATGTGATAAATAAATCTATGTTGGTTGTTTGATAAATAATATGTGACAATTTCATTGTGTGTTTTGTATTTATCTTTGAAATTTGATAAATAAATTTGTGTTAGTTGTTTATTAATATCTAAATTTATTATAATATTCAGATTAGTAAAAGTAAATTACTTTTTTTTTAATTTTCGAATTTTGTTAATTTTCGAATAGACTTATAATTATTAAAATTAATTTTCGAATTTCGAATTATTAAAAATTATTAAAATAAATTTTCGAATTTAGAAAAATTAAAAATAATTTTTGAATTTTCGAATTTGAAATTACATGGATATAATATAGAGTAATTTCATATTTTGTATTGGGTAAATTTTAATTTTCAAACTTCGAATTGTGAAAAATTTTATTTTGAATTTATAATATGGATATAAAAAACTTGTTGTGGTTGAATTAATATGGAGTAATTTTTTGTTCATAAATAATAATGATAAAGATAGAAAAAAATTCAAATATTGTTGGAGTAATATAATGATGAAGAAATCTGCACAAATATTAGAAGTCAATAAAATTGAAATTACAACAGCACAATTATTCGCTATTAGAATCGTCATTTTCTACATATACAGTATCTTCTTCTGTATCTGAACCGTCTATCCATTCACCTTCTTCCTAATATTGAGCGTTTTGTTGTGCTACATACATTTCCTCAATTTCGCGCTCAGATGGAATGGTTGGGTCCGGAAGGTGCGTTTCTGGCATGACTTCAACACGTCCGCCATTTGGATCACTTAATTGGACGTCATAGTTGACCGTCTCAACAATTGGCGGAGGTTGGAAAAATTGTTGCTGAAAAGCATCTAGATCAACGTCCTTGTGTTGAGTTTGTGATTTTATTTTGTTCGGACGGACAGGACATGCACACACCCAAGGATTCTGTGTCCGCCTTGTTGAAGGATATTCTGCATAATAAATCTGCGCTGCTTGTTGGGCGAGTATGAAAGGCTCATTTTTCGGGTACACACGAGAGTGGTTGACGTCAATCATATTATACTTCGGATTTTTGCGCACGCCACGTGTGGGGTCGACCCATGTGCAACGGAACAGAACGCATGTCAATTTTTTCACACTAGAAGGCATCTCAAGTTCCAGAATCTCCTGCAGGACACCAAAAAAATTGGTTTCCGAGTTATCATAACCGATGGTCGGGACACATAACCCGCTGTTCGTTGTTGGTCGGCCCTCTCCGTAATCGGCTGTGTGATATGTGTAACCGTTTATCACATATTGCCGCCACACTTTGGCACTGGCACTTGGGCCCCACGCTAATGATACTAACAAAGGGTCGACAATCCCACGACTATTGATCTGTAAATATAAACATGATAATAACATTAGGTAAATATTGAAAAAACTTACTTAATAATATATATAATTAATGTGTGTATATATATACCTGATACTTGTACCAATTTACAAAATCAGAGTCCACCAATGCATCAATTTCATTCTCAGGAAAGGCTGATAAAGAAGCTCAGAATTCACTGTGAAGTCAAAAAAAAAAACTATAAATTAACTACAAATTTAATTGATAAGTATTACAATTATAACTATAAATTTAACTTACTGATAAAACGGTGAGATTTCTGGACAATTCATGAGGATATAAGTATGTGCAATTTGCAATTCCCCACCCAGGATGTATCGTTGTGTCGCAGCACCTTTACCTCTGCCTGGGTAATTGAAGATGGAAACTACATTTTCATATAAATCCTCGCCAATGTCATCGTTCCAGGCAGGTCTCTTCCTTCTGGTGATGACGTCACGCTCGAAGTAAAAAGACGAGAACGTTGAGATTTCTTGTTGAAGATACACTTGACAAATTGAAGCCTCAACGTGTGCCTTGTTGGTCACTTTCTTTTTCAACTCTCCTAAAAATCTGCAATGTAAAATAACAACGGTACACATGTTAACAGTTACTGTGAAATAAATATTCTTTTTTTAAATGATATTGTGACTAACCTTTCAAATCTGTACATCCAGCGATAGAAGACGGGCCCAGCAGTCAAAGCCTCATACGGAAGATGTATTATAAGATGTTCCGTTGTATCGAAAAACGATGGAGACATTATTTTTTCCAGATTACACATCAGAATGGGAACAGACTCTTGTAGTCTCCGGAGGGATGCCGCATCCAAAACGCTGGAACATATCGATTGAAACAACAAACTGATTTCAGTAATGCAGAACCATACGTGTTCAGGAAGCATCTCTTTTAGTGCAATTGGTAGAAGTCTTTGCATTATTACATGAGCATCGTGAGTTTTCATGCTCGCCGTCGTGGTAAGTTTGTTCATGTCTATGCATCTAGACAAGTTGGAGCAGTAGCCATCTGGAAACTTCTGAGACGCAAGCCATTGTAATATTGCTGCCTTTTGTGTTTCTGTGACCTGGTAGACTGCTTTTGGAACTTCCTTGCCCTGATATTCTAGATCAACAGAAAGTTCGGGTCTATCACACCAAATAGTCATATCTTTCCTAGCTGCAAGACCGTCTTTAGTTTTGCCTTTCAAATCCATCACCGTGTTAAATATATTGTCAAAGACGTTCTTCTCAGTGTGCATGACATCTAAATTGTGATGGATGAGAAGGTCTTTCCAATATGGCAACTCCCAGAATATGCTCCTCTTTGTCCACTTATGGGTATCACAATACGCATATGGCTCTTGGTTTGGCTCTTCCATAGCCGTAGGAAAACGTCGAACTCGGTTATAAATTTCTTCACCGGTCAATCTCGGGGGTGGGCTCTCTCGTACCATTCTGCCTCTAATGAATGACTTCTTGTCCTTTCGATATCGGTGCCTTTCCGGGAGAAACTTGCAGTGACAATCAAAGTAACTTCCTTTTTTGCTGTAACTGAGCCAGTTGGCACCTGATTTCTCCATGCATATCGGACATCCCATCAAACCGTGTGTGCTCCATCCCGAAAGCATGCCATAGGCAGGGAAGTCGCTAATGGTCCAAATGATGGCAGCTTTCATGATAAACATTTTATCTGATGAAACATCATAAGTTGGTGTCCCAACGGCCCACAGTTCTTTCATCTCCTCGATAAGGGGTTGGAGATAAATGTCTATCTTTCGCCCAGGATCCTTGGAACCCGGACAAATTAAAGACAAAAAGATGAAATGACTTTTCATGCACATGTCGGGAGGGAGATTGTAAGGAGTTAACATGACCGGCCAACATGAATAGTTCTTCCCAAACCTGCCAAAAGGAGCAAATCCATCTGAGCACAATCCCAGCCGCACATTTCGTGGCTCCATAGCAAACTGAGGATGGCAACGGTCAAAGTGTCTCCAGGCTTCACAGTCCGAAGGGTGAGCCATCATACCCTCGTTGGTTTCGTGCTCAACATGCCATGTCATGTGTTTCGCAGTAGCAGTCAAAGCGTACATCCTCTGCAGTCGAGGAGCTATTGGGAGGTAATACAGTTTAGACAGTGCAGACCTATGTCGTGGTTTCTTTTTACCTTGACGAACAGGTTTGTATATGTCTTCACCACAGAACTTGCAGAACTCAAGTGCCTCATCCTCCTTCCAGAACAACATACATCCTTCCGGGCACGCATCAATTTCAACACAAGGTAACCCCAACTTAGACATTAACTGCTTCATGTGGTAATATGAATCGGGAAGGGTATGATCTCGCGGTAGCATCCCTCCTACTGACTGTAAGACTCTATTCATGCAAGTTTCAGGGAGACTGTATTCGGCTTTTATGTTCATGAACTCAGTAACGGCGGATAGCTGAGAGTATCCCTCACAATCAGCATATAGAGGTTGGTCGGAAGCTTTTAGAACATCCTGAAATCTCTCAGCCAAACCTTCATCCACATAAGGTTGATAAAATGTCGGATTTTCATCCGCATGTGGTTGATACGAGGTTGAGGCTTCAGGGGGGTCGTTAGGATGTTGTGGGGGGTTGAACTGAGACATCGGTACACCGTATGCGTCATATACCATTTGTTGGTCCCACCTCATTTCAGCACGGTCTCCCCACGCACTCATCTCTGGAGGGACGTAACGAGACGAACCTACCGTTTGTGGTATAACAGATGGATCCAAAGGTTCGTCGTGAGAAGTCCAATTATAATAATTGGGAACAAAACCGACCGCGTACAAATCATACCCAACTTCGTGTGGGTCTTTAAATTTGAGATTTTTACACTTTGAACATGGACATCTTATTTTATCACCACTCATATAAGCCAGATGTTCAAGTGCAAATTCAATAAATTCCCCGACTCCCTCGAGAAAATTTGATTGCATTCCGTACAATACCGCATCTTTATCATACATCCAACTTCTATTTTGTTTATACATTATGCCTGAATATTATAATAAAAAATTATATGAAATGCAATGCACACAATTTTAAGTAATTTATTTCACTAAATAATCAACTAATTTTCACTAAATTAAATGAAATGCACACAATTCACAACAATAATGCACAAAATATCAGTAATTACCTAATACTTAAATTTAACTAATATTATAACACTACATTTAAATTAAACATACGTTTAACTAAATTTAACTAATTCATTTAGTTAAATTTAACTAAATTTAACTAGTTCATTCCGTCCTCTTTTAATGCATCACTACGTTTAAACCTACGTTTAGCTAACTAATTTAACATAATTAACACATCACTACCTACGTTTAAACCTACGTTTAGCTAACGAATTTTAATTAAATTATTTTTGTAAACCTACATTTAAACCTACACTAAATTATTACGTTAATGACATTTAATCTTATTAGTACTACACAATTAACAATTCACTAAATTAAATAATATGACCAAATTAATCCCAATAATTTGAACATGTAAATAAAGTCATTTGAATTAATAAATAATACACAATTACAATAAAAATTCACAATACACTTAATTAACACATTACTAACGTACGTTTAGCTAACTAATTTTAATTAAATTATTTTATAAACCTAACAGTTTAACTAATTTTATGACATTACTACGCTTACAGTTGAATATGTTGTTAATTAATTAACAACCTCACTAATTTAATAGTTTTAATAATTTAAATTGAACCAACTAATTCTAAATAAAAATAATAATTCAAATAACATACCTTAACTGCATAAACGGGGAAACTGATAGAAGACAGACTACATCATTCGATCTTTCAAACAGATACTGTATATACTGGGAATGAATTGGTGTGGTTCTGTAGAATGAGCTGCTCCTGCATATATAAAAAATTTAGTCACGGACTTAGTCACGGATTTGTCCGTCACTAAGAAAAACCGTGTCCATTACGCGTCCAACCCGTGTTAATGACGTGTTAATCACAGTAGTCACGGAAATAGTCACGGACATGGCCGTGACTAAAGTTATCCGTACATAATACCGTTGCAAATTAATTTGTGGGAGATGGAAAATTAAATTTTAATCATAGTCACGGCTTTAGTCACGGATGTGGCCGTGACTAAGTCGCCGGAGTAAAACAAGCCAGGCCGGAAAATCAAACGGGCCAATCGGAGGATGTTAGTCACGGACTAAATCCGTGACTAAGTGTAGTCACGGTCGTAGTCACGGTGAAATCCGTGATTAATTTTTTTTTTAAATTTCCGTGACTAGTCCGTGACTAGATTAGTCCGTGACTATACTAGTCACGGACCAAATCCGTGACTAGACTAGTCACGGACCAAATCCGTGACTACGGTCCGTGACTAAACGCGTGTTTTTTTGTAGTGATTGGAAGTGTGAGAGACAGAGAGAGGGGGTGAGATAATGCGAGAGAGTGAATGAACCAAACAAAAGTGGGAAAGAGAGTAAGGGGGGAGGGTAATTATCTAAAGGGGTAAAATAGGATTTCTAGTAGTAGAAACTTTCCTTTTTTAGTAAGTGGGAATTATTTTTTAGGAACAGAGCTGAGGGAGTATATATCTTTCCGGTTCTAGCTTCGATCCTTTGAAGCAAGGGAGGAGAAAAAATAAAAAGCGTGAGGATTTCGGTGGGAAAATGAAGGTCAAAGAAGAGAAACAATAAGAGATTGAAGCAGTAAGAAGAAAAAAGGTGTACATCCATTGTTGTTGACTAGGTACAAATGAGAACCATCTGGATCAAACAAGCAAAAGGTTGGCTAATCAAGATGTTACCGAGTAATATTTTAACATAAAAATAATTTTTATTTTTAACTCTTTAATTTTTTTTTTCAATTTCAAAATTTAAATTTATATTTTATTTGTGTCTTTTAAATTTATTTTATTTATTTAAAGTCAATTTGGGTAAAATTGCTCCTTTATAGGAACATTAAAGGTGTTTTTGCACTTCTTAGAAGTGTTACAGAGGTATGTCTGCACTTCAACATATGTGCACATTTCCACTAATAAAAATAAGTAAGATTGAATTGACTTTTTGGCTGAATTAACTGGAACTATTGCCGAGTAAAACTAAATTCACATATACATTTTTCTTTATTTTATTAATAAAATATATTTCAAACACAATTTTTCACAATTTACAAATTCAGTCATTTCACTCCGATTTTTTCCGGTTTCAACAATTTCAGCTGATTAAAAAAATATGTTTTCAAAAGTCAAATTCATCAACATATTCGTTCATTCATAATTGCAATGAGCGTAGTTTCGGATGGGTCCGAGCGAAGAAAAAAATTAATTCTAGAGAAGATTTATTTGATGCAAAACTCAAATGCGGAGTAACAAAACGAAAAATGAATACATAATTACATCTATATCTAATAGACCAGTAGACCACGAGACTTTAGCAATGTAGTAACAAAAAAATGACGCACATTCAGACTATGGGTCGAACAATTAACTAGAATGATGTAAATTGATTTTAATCACAAGTTGACCCTTAGCGAGTAATGATTTGTAGAGGCATATGCATTTTTACACAATAGACTCTCATCGTAGTTGTCGTGGTTTGATCTCAAAACTTACATTTTATGACACCCTTATTTACCCGTTGAGTTGTGCCCGCGCAATACAATAACAAAATAACATCGAACTGTATAGGCATTCGTCGGCCAAAATATGCCGTTGCGGCGAAGATATGTATAGGAATTTCAACTTTTTTAAGCATAACAGGAAATAATCGCGAGGAAAATGATTGGAAAACATTTCTTCTTGCATGTATTTTTCAAAAGTTGCTAATTTGGTCAAAAACAACCGCGGCTATTTCCACACCAGAGACGACTTGTCACTTGTGTAACTAAATAAAATAATAATTGGCAGTAATTCATCAATTACTCTCTATTTTAATGATTTCAAGACGAAATGGGTCCTGACTTGCTGCTCATTTCATGAAGTTGTTTCTCATCACTCCACCAATTTATTCCAGTCATCAAATGAACTAGGTGAGTTCCAATCCAATTTGTTGTAAACTTGTAATTATTTAATCAAACCATACCAAGAATTCTTCGCACCGATCACCTTATTGGACGACTAAGCTATGTATTGATTTTTACTCATCAAACTAATTTGTTGTTCATCCCATTCCACCAGGCCAGTATTATATTCCTCCAATCCTCCCCTTCTTATTTACAAAAGATTCCGGGATTGACACGAATTTGGCACAGATTTGTCGATGATTTCGTGTCAAACAGCTCGTGTCAAATGGTTTTTGACATGAATTCAGCATATCCCTGTCAAAATCTCTGTGAAATTTAAAAATTCCCTGCCAAAAATAGCTTGTTCTTTCTTATGATTGAATCTTGTATGTTTTTTATTGTATGATGGTGTATTTACGTTAAGTTGGAAGGTGGATCTGATGCATAAATTTAGCGTCTTTGGAAACTAAATCAACTCAATTAAATGAATGAAAAATGTAATACAAATATACATCAGTGACGACATTTGTATTTTAAATACAACTCCCGCACGGGTAGTTCAGTTGGTTGAGTGGTGAGAAACTTGGAAGAATGATCAAGGATTGAAACCCGCATCGACCGTGTAGAAGTTACAACACTTGCGTGTTGGGCTGGACCTCTGGCGCGCACGGGTATAAGGTCTACCACTATTGGACCGACTGAGTCACCGTGACTTACAACCTCCCAAAAGTCTTGTTAGGTCGGGGCGTGGAGAGCCTTGGGATTGGAGATTAACCTTTTGGAAGAATGAATACAACTCACATGGTCAGGTTGTTATTGTGCCCATTCTTAAGAAACTTGTACTTTTAGAGTTTTAGGTAAAAATTGCATCATATTCCGTATATGTTTTCAAGGGAAACGATACATCACACCATTCTCCATCAAAATGCACAGCTTTTGTTTGTTGCGCACCTACGAGTTGATGCGTATGAGAACATAGCGTTTGTATGTGGGTCAATATAAATTATAGAAATTGCACAATATAGAATCGAAACATACATAAGGTTCAGAAATATACTACGTACTAAGTTTGTTTTGTATCTCAAATAGAACTTATTTATTTTTATTGAAAAAATAAGTTATATAGAAACTTTTCAGAATATGTGTGAACAGGTTCTATCTTAGAATGAAATAACATAATGATAGTTATATACTTGTTTGATGTGGTAGTGATTTGAGTATAATAAAGTGAAACATTTTGAATCTTATACGTCTTTCCGAAAAAAGAAATATGACATTTATTTTGAAATAACTTCGAATGAAAAGTAAGACGTGTAACATAGGATGAAGGGAGTATTACGCAGAACTGTGGAACAAAAGAATAAAAATTATGCAGTAGTAAAGTACAATTGTGTTGTTACAATGGAATTTTTTGAACAAAATACATTCAAAATTGTTTGCATCGAGTTTTCATCTTTTGGAAGAGATCCATTATAGTTTTAACATTATATTCTCTCTGTTCCGCTAAGATTGTCCTTTTTTTGAGAAATCCCATCATCAAAATTGTCTCATAGCAAATTTCGTAAAGTCTATGTGGCTCTAAACTACTTTTACTTTATTATTACTTTATTAATTCACTTTTTAGTAAGGTAGTATTTCACTATCTACAATAATATATTATTTACAATTAAAATTTTATTGATTAAGTGACATTTTCTTAAAAAATAGGCTCTAATAGATGAATAACTATTTCACTAAGTCATCAATTAAATTAAATTTATGGATGTACTCTAATAACAATAATATAATTAATAACATCATAAACTTAAGTAACATACTCATTAAAAACAAGTAACAATATACGACTTTAAAGTTTAACAACTAAACAACAGAGACGCCACGTCCTGTACTAACCCAATGATGAATGTAATGTAACTCATCAGGGCAACGTCTTCTTTCCTATTCAGCCCTAAATCATCAAACTTGAACTAAATCAATCGTAAGTACAGTGTGTCCTCCGGTTTATGTGATTTCGAAATGTGAATTTAATATTTACAACTTTAAGGCGGTTGATGGATTAATGAGTTATTGGGGACAAATACTTAGATTTTAATATTTACTAATAAATTACATGGATTAGTAGAGTTTTATTTGGGACAGCTGCCCCATAGTAATGTTAGTAGATCCGCCCCTGGCCACAACACTATACACTCAAATATTCTTAGTTGAATGGTAGTAACTATCACATTTTAATTGAACTGAAATACAAATATATTCACACAAACAACTTTAACTTTCTTTCAATATACGGAGTATGATTTTGTAAGGCCATTTTACCGTGTTCTGAATCATTGTTTGATGATTTAGTAGCATTTTTGGAGTAATTACTTAAATTATATTTTAATTATTCATATTAATTAATAATTACTTAATTTTATTCATATTTTAAATTATTCATATATTTCAAATAAATAATTAAAATTATCATGAAAGAGTTAGTTTCATCACGAGCTGAGTCAACAATTAAATTGAAAGGATTGAGTTGATAATCAATCTTGTAATTAAAATGTAATTTGACACATCTCTACAGCGCTCTAATGATCGATGATTATAGGCGAGTACTCAAATTAAACAAACCGAAGTCACTGATTATGAAAAAGTAGTTTACCCAATATTTTACTTTTTTTGGATAGGCATATATATGGTCACTTAGTTATGAACCAATTGTATTTTTAACTTAATGACCCCTATTTTAGTTAAGGATTATAAAAGGAGAGTAACTGCTAAATAATACTCCCTCCTTTTCGCAAAGAAAGTCACGGTTTGACTTCTCTGGGATTAAGGAAATAAATTAACTTTACTGTAGAAAACACTATTTAGACACTGTTTGGCACTGTTTAGACACTGTTTGGCACTGTTTGGTACTGCTTTGAAGTAGATTTCTTTGTCAAATAAGGAAATAAGGGAAGTGTGCTGACTTTGTTTTTGAAACATCCAAAAAAAGAAAGTGTGACTTTGTTTGCGAAACGGAGGGAGTATAAATATGGCGGCGGAGGTTATTTTTAATTTAATGATCGCTATTTTAGTTAGGGATTATTTATAAGTACCACCTCCGAACGACTAACATTGAGACATGAATAAGTGTTGCTTGGACTGTTTTCAGTCCCAGATCAGACCAGACATAAACAGACCAGACCAGACTAGCAAATTAAAGTCCAAGTAAAAACATCCTTATTATGGAAAAGGCGTTTATGTAGTTGATATTAAATTCATCGATAAAGTAAGAATAAAACCAGAGTGATTTAGAGTCACACATATTTAATTACCAAATTTGATATGCATGAGATAATCGCAGTAGGACGGATCGAAAAGGAAAGATGAAACAATCTTAACGAGACCAATGGAGTAATTAATAGTTGTTTAAGAAAAAATGACTAATTAGATTTCCCAAATTTTAATTGAACAATAACAGAAGCACTTTTTAAAAGTTTTAAAATAAGAGAATGAAGGTGTTTGGAAAATGACATTTCAGCAAAAATAGTAATTTAACCCTATTTAACATTTTTATTACGGAGTATATGAAAATGTTGTTTGAATTGCTAAATATATTTTTGGCCCTACGTAGCTTATAGCACAACAATATATATACGGAGTATATAGGAAAATAAAAAGAATTAACTAATAATTAACTAATAATAACTCAGAAATTATAGGCCATCAAAGAATCACACGAACGGAAAATCCGTATAATCAAAGCTCATGTTCATTGTGTTGCCATTTTCAATTAATAATAAAATCATTAAAGCACATCCCTTGTGTTAAAATCATTAAAATTTTATGTTCATCATACTTAATTGGTATATGTAAGTAACATATGTTTATGTATATATGATGAAATCGTTTTGAAGTGATAAGTGTGAGAGGAATTGAAGAATGCAGCAACAACTATGGGGGTTCTGTGTAATTGCCTTATCGCTGGTGCTGGTCAATGCGCAGGAAGATCTCTTTGTTGACATTACCATTCTAGAAAGTGCGGTGAAAAAAGGAGCAGGTAATTAAAACATTTTTATTTATTTTACCATTGATGAAGTGGGACAACTAAGGGATTTTCCTAGAAAGTGTTATAAAAAAGATGAATTTTTTTTGTCAGAAATGTGATAAGTCAGAAATTAGCCTGATTTTAATTATAGTTTTGTGAGAAGTTTTTTTTATGGAAGTTATGAATTAAAGTTGCACACTTTATATATACATAATTTAAAACAATTCTGCTTGCAGTTTGTTTGGATGGGAGCCCACCAGCATATCATCTTCATAGAGGCTGTGGTACTGGCATCAACAATTGGTTAATTCAATTAGAGGTTGGTTTTATTTTTACTTTGGGCGCGTTTGGTATTTAGTGGTTAGCGGGTTGTGCATAGCGGATTCAGTCAGCGAGTTTGACTATCAGAATAAGTTGACAGGTTGTCTGAAAATGTTTGGTAATTTAACTGTTTGACCATAAAATTAGTACAAAACACAATATTTCAAAACGTTAACTCGAAACTCTCATATTTGTAGCGTTTCCATTTCAACATTTTCTTCCAAAAACGCCAGTGTCGAACATCTACTACTTACCAAACATTTTTTTTCATTTATTGAAAACGCTGAAAGTGGTCAAACCGTCATTTTTCGGCTGAAACGCCATTTACCAAACACCCCCTTTATCTCAAGCGTTTTCATTTTAAAGGAGCCTCATTCGATCTCTTAGAAATGCTAAATAGTAAACAAGTTATGTTCTTCTTCTGTCCCGTAGAGAAGTTCTCACACGATTTACGATGTTTGATTAATATAAATTAAACCGATCTCTGTCTGTAAATAGATTTTTTTAATAAATAAAATTTACATGTTTGGAATTATAAAATCGCAAACAAAACTCCAATTTAGTTGAAAGTGTTTTGTCACTAAAACAAGGCAATGAATTGGAATTTTCCTCATATAATTTTGATGGAATTGGTATCACACTCCAACACACTATATATGATTCTCTAACACAAATTGTTGCATTTGTTTTATACAGGGGGGAGGATGGTGCGAAAACGTTACAACTTGCATGCTTCGAAAGAGAACCCGTTTAGGATCCTCCAAATATATGAATTTAACTCTAGCTTTTTCAGGAATTTTACACAACAACCCTCATTTTAACCCAGGTTACAATTAATTACTACTAGTAATACGCCAAACTAACATTAATATCGTCAACGATTCATTTAAATTCCTTGATTATATTATTATAACTATTTACTATTATTACATTATAAATTATTAAATATTATCATTATAACTTAATTAATGTACTTTTCATTGATATTGTTTGCTACTTGTAGATTTTTTCAACTGGAACAAAGTGAAAGTTAGATATTGCGATGGTGCGTCTTTTACCGGGAACGCCCAGTTTGTGGATCGGGTAAAAAACCTAGCTAATACTCCATTTATGACTCTAGCTAAGTCATGTTATTTTATTCGTATTGGTTATATTAATGAAATTGGGCTATTTATGAGTAAAAATAGTGTATTTTCTTAAATAAGAACATTTTATTCTTTCTTAAATAGGAATGATTACGCCTTATAATTAATACCTAGGTGTGTAACAAATTTTCAATTTTGAATGTCCACACTAGGTTTTATATTATGTTAGTAATACTTCCATATTGATGACTGATAATGAGATATATGACGATACAATTTTCCACTATATTTTACTCCCTCTGTCCCATTTTACCTGTCCTATTTTCCTTTTTGGTTTGTTCCAAAATTAAGGGCCTGTTTACTAACAGAAATATTTTCCAGTTTTCCAGAAAACTGGAAAACTGGAAAACTGGAAAACAGGAAACGTGTTTACCAAAGAAATTCCTGGAAAACTGGAGAAAGGAAAAAAGAAAAACGCGTTTACCAAATCGTTTTCCAAAACGGAAAAAATGAAACATGTCTCTCTTTTCCTTAATGATTTGGAGAAGTGACTTTTACTAGTTTTCCAAATTTGGAAAGCGCAGATGCTACAGTTACTTTGCAATGAATTTGCATACTTACACCTAGTGGTGGGTCCGGTCCCGCTCCGATGTCGATTCCATTCTGGTACCTCCATCCTCGTACCTTACCCCTTACCCCTACCCTACCCTACCCACCCAACCCCCACCCCGCGTACCCATTTTTCCCTATAATGACCTTACCCCACCACATGCCCCGACCTCGGCCCCACCCCGATCCACCCTACCCTACCGCCACCCCCTACCACCTCGACCCCACCTCGATCCACCCTACCCTACCGCCACCCCCTACCACCTCGACCCCACCCCGACCCACCCTACCCTACCCCCACCCCTCGTATATTACCACTTACCCCTACCTTACCCCTTACCACATGCCTCCTACCTCGGCCCCATCCTGGTCCCGACCCCACCCTACCGCCATCCTATCCCAACTCCCTACCCCTACCTTACCCCAACCCCAAACCCCACCCACTACCCCCACCCTTACCGCCATCCTACCCCTTCCCTACCCCGGCCCCACCCTAGTCCTGACCCCACCCTACCGCCATCATATCCCAACTCCCTACCCTACCCCTACCCCTACCTTACCCTAACCCTACCCACTACCCCACCCTTAACCCTAACCACGACCCTAACCCACCCACTACCCCCCACCCAACCCCCTACCCCTAGACCTTACCACCCCACCCCGACCATACCCCTTACCCTACCCCCCACCCATAACTTCCCTACCCGACCCCTAAGAGTAGGTATGGGTGGGTATGAAGGGTTGTGGTGGAGTATGGGTAGAGTGTAAGATCGTGGTAAGGGTAGAGGTAGGGGTCAAGGGTGTGGAATTGGAGAACCGTGTGAAAAAATTGATGAGCATGTTTTCAAATTTGAAAATGGAAAACTAAAAAATAGAAACAGAAAATTGGAGATAGAAAAACTGAAAAATAAAAACAGAAAATTGGAGAACGAAAAACAGAAGTAGAAAACAGGAAAATATCTCTGTTAGTAAACAGGCCCTAAATGTCTCATTTTTTCTTTTGGAAAGAATTATGTGGCCTACAACATTTGATTCTATTATACTCAAATCTCAATCACAAATTTTACTTTTTCAATCAGTTTCTTGATAATAGAGTGTCAAGTCATAGTGAGACACATAAAATGGGACGGATGTAGTACAATATATCACGAAACTTAGCATTCATATTTATCAGGGTCGTCTAATGAATTTGGAGGCCGTGGTTCCAAATGCAAAATTGAGAGCCCGTTTGGCAGCACTATTTTCGACTTATCAGCTCTATCAGCCAACTTTTTCACCAAACACGTAACCTTACTTTTTCACCAAAAAAGTAAGGTTGAAGTTACTTTTCTGGCTGTATTGACTGTAGATTACTTTTCTATAATGTTTTCTTTATTTTATTAATAAAATATATTTTATTTTATTTTCCTTAAATCAGCAGAATCAGCCAATGCAGCCACTTCAGACAGAACTTCATAAATTTCAGCAGAATCAACCAAAACTACCGATTTTCATGCTACCAAACGGGCTCTGATGAGGCTCCATATATGGAGTATGAAAAAAACAAAACCACATGTAATAACACAAACTGTGGTTTTATCCAACTGTTCATATAGAAAAAAGACATGATTTAAAATAACTACTAGTACATATTAATATTATACTCCGTACAATATAACTATATTATTATACTAATATTAAAAAAATTGGGGGCCCCAATTTTGGTGAGCCCTTTTCCGGATGGCATTTTGAACTTGCCAAAAAACGGCCCTGATATTTATCCACCTTATTTTTTACTCTCTTGGGAAATATCTGGTTAAATCAGTATTGTTAGTCAAATTGTATCTTTGTAATATTATTTTCCCTAATAATTAAACATCATAGTTCATTTCATGATATATTTCCTCATGTATATCCAAGTATTCAATCTTGGCTCCTTAAAATTTATTTTATTGAGGGAAGAGTACTTCCTCATTTATTTATGATATTTATCATTACACAACATTTATATATTTTAATTCAAGCACTGATAGTGTTTGTCCATATATGCATATCCTCATTTTCCAGGAGACCAATCTTCATTTCCGAGGAGCTAGGATTTTCCAGGCTATAATGGATGACTTGTTAGCGAATGGGATGGACAAAGCCGAAAATGTAACTTTTATTTATTTGTTTGTTCGTTCGTTCATTTATTCATTCATTATGGTGAATCTAATAATAGTTAATAATGTATCCATGCATATATGAATCATCCTCCGATATTAAAAATTGTGCGAATTCAATAGAAATGGAACATAGAGAATGTTCTAAAATGAGAGTAACTATATATTGTATTTATAAAATAGTTCAAATAAAAGAACAATAAATGACCTAGAAGATTTTTTAATAATAATTTCCTTTTCATTTCGAACTACTACGGGGTAAATCCATTTCAGGCAAAGTATGTACGAAGTATTAAAAAAGTATTATACTCCGTATGATTCAAGGCTATTTTATTTGAATAATAGTGCATTGAAGGGGCGGCTAAGAAATGAATCCACTAATTAATATTGCATGCATGCCTTGGCACGTAGGCAATTCTGTCTGGATGCTCAGCTGGAGGATTGGCATCAATTCTGCATTGCGATAAATTCAGAAAATTATTTCCAAGGGAGGCTCGAGTAAAATGCTTCTCAGATGCAGGTTTCTTTATTAATGTGTAAGATTTCAGTCTTGGCTTGGCTTGGTAGGAACCATTACTAGCGTCTAGAGAAGTTAAGGGCCTCTTTACTGATATTTTCCAGTTTTCCAGAAAATGGAAAACTGGAAAACAGGAAACGTGTTTACCAAAGAAAATTGCTGGAAAATTGGAGAAAGGAAAACAGAAAAACGTGTTTACCAAATTGTTTTCCAAAACGAAAAAAATGAAACATGTCTCACTTTTCCTTAATGATTTGGATAAGTGACTTTTACTAGTTTTCCAAATTTAGAAAACGCAAATGCTACAGTGCCGATGCAATGAATTTTCATACTTACACCTAGTGGTGGTTCCGGCCCCGCTCCGATGTCGATTCCATTCCGTTACATCCATTCTTGTACCTTCCCCCTTACCCCTACCCTACCTACCCTACCCCCACCCCGCGTACCCCTTTTCCCTACAATGACCCTACTCCACCCCTACCTTGGCCCCACCTCCGATCCACCCTACCACCCCTACCACCTTGACCCCACCCAACCCTCCCTACCCTACCCCCACCCGTCGTATATTACCCCTTACCCCTACCTCACCCCTTACCACATGCCCCCTACCTCGGCCCCACCCTCCCACCCTACCCTTCCCTTACCTCAGCTCCACCCTGATCCTGGCCCCACCCTACCGCCATCCTACCCCAACTCCCTACCCTACCCCTACCTTACCCCAACACCCACTACCCCCACCCTAACCCCGGCCTAACCACGACCCTAACCCACCCACTACACCACCCAACCCCCTAGATCTTGCCACCCCACCCTCGATCATACCCCACCCCGACCCCGACCTCGACGAGTAGGTATGGGTGGGTATGAAGGGTTATAGGGGAGTATGGGTAGAGTGTAAAATAGTGGTAAGGGTAGGGGTAGGGGTCAAGAGTGTGGAATTGGGTATAGGGTGAAGGGTGGGGGTACGAGGTATAGGGGCGGGGTAAGGGTTGGAGGTATGGGTACATGTACGAGGTGATCGACCCACATATTATATTATATATTTGTGTTTGTGAATGTTTGTGTGTATATATATGTATAGGGTTATTTTGGACATTTTTATGTTAAACGGTGTTTTAAACCTTTTGAAGTAAACATGATCTTACAACATTGCTTATTTTATACGCCGCTTATTAACGCAGGTCTTAATAAGCACCATTTAGTAACCCGTGAAATAAACGTGTCCTCAGTCTTATGGATGATCACAGAACTGGGTGAAAAAATTGATGAACATGTTTTCACATGCATTTGAAAATGGAAAACTAAAAAATAGAAACAGAAAATTGGAGATAGAAAAACTAAAAAATAAAAACAGAAAACTGGAGAACGAAAAACAGAAGTAGAAAACAGGAAAATATCTCTGTTAGTAAACAGGCCCTAACATTTTGTAAATTTAATTAAACATACCTAGTATTCCTATTTCCTACTAAAATCTTTTTTCAAGTATGATCCATATTTTTTTAGTTGAAAAATATGAACCATTCAATCTTAGGAAAACAATTATTATTATTTGTTTAGAAGTTTGAATTGAATCCTATTTTTTTTTTAGAAAATAAAGGTGTTCTTATTTGTATACTTGTATGCCAATAGCTAGAAGTTTTACTTTGATATGAAAAAAGATCATTTTAAATACGGAGTGTAAGTTATAGAATAACTATCTAATTCACTTTTAGCATAAAGCTATAACTTGTTGTATCCTAGATTTATCCTATGTTTTTACCATGCATAAGAAAGTGCGATGGTATTTTTGCAAGTGAATTGATTTCCCCTCTACCAATTTGAACTATCAATTACCTTGATTAGAAATGCGCACTATCATCAACCGAACTTTACATAGTTAACATCATTCACATTTCTCACCCAAATTATCGTTCTCGATCAATTAGGTGTGGATACATTCCGGGGGCCGGGTCCAGCCTGATCCAGAATCGGGTCCTGTACTATTTGAATTGGACTCGGACTGGGTCAACTTTTGGGTGCCTGGACTTAAGATCGGCCCTGTCCGGTAGGTTTGGGTATCCGGTCTTGAGTTACCTGTTGTGGGACCGAAGTGAGCGATCATGCATGATCCCACTTTGGATCACAACGATTATTTCTTTTTATTTTGGACCAATTAAAAAAAAAATTAATAGGATCAGAATTGGTACCCGGGCCAACCGGGTCCGGGAATCGGCCTGGGCCAACGGGTTTCGCAAAACCGGTCCGAAACCTTAAATAAACGGGTCAGGCCCAGGCTCCACTACCATTTGGCAAGGATCGGGCAGTCTCGGCCCGGAACTGGGACCGGACCGACCCGGGTCCGTGTCTTTACTCAATAGAATTGAACGAGATTCTATATATGTGTTTGTGACATTAATTTGTGTCAATATGTTTTCACTTTAAGTTAGTAGGTATATTAATCATTGTTATGATGACGTAGCTAGCTAGTTTTTCCATTACAGGAAGGACATATCTGGGGAGCCATCACTTGAAAAGTTCTACACTGATGTAGTTAAATTACATGTGAGCATCGAAATGATTCAGCTATGTCGTTCTGTTTTAATATTTGATAGAGTATTAATTCTAGAGAGAAGTGAGAGCTAGAGAGAGAGTGAATAATTATATTTCTCAACCCCCTATAACTAGCCCCAAGGGGTCTATTTATAGGTAAAAATGTGGATTTGGGCTCCTAGCCATGGACTTAGGAGGCCCAGTACAATAATCATGCCTTCTTTGGGCGAAATAGGGCCACTAATGGGCTGAGTACAATACTTAGTAAATAAAGTAGAGGGATGTATTCTGCCAGGACGGAGTCTGGCCGATGCGGTGCACTTTGGCCGATGCGGTCCCATGGCCGATGCGATCCATGGGCCGATGCAAACCCGGGAGCCCAGTTGCGTATTCTGGGCCGATTCGGTTTCTGGCCGATGCGGACCCCACTGGGCCGAAGGGGGCCGCGTGGGTGTCCTTCTGGTCATCGTTGACTTGAGTGTGTGGGCCATGGGGTCCAGGCCCATATACTCTATCAATATTTATTTAGCAGATTGGGGTTATATTAGGAAAATAGTAGTGGCAGAGCCACGAAAATGATTTAGAGGATCGGAACTTCCCCAAATACATAATAAAGAGTACATCATATTTAAGCAATATCTAAGTTGAATTTTTCATACTTAACTTAGATAAGAGTAGTTTAAATGAGACTAACATATAGAGTTATGAATTTGATATATATATATATATGTCATATTCATTATAGACTTCACATAGGTAATAAGTGAATAGACGTTATTTTTAAAATTTCAGAATATAATCATTATCCACATCAAACTTTACTTATTTAAAGTTTAGAGCATCTCCAATGCATGGAAGTTTAGAGCATCATTGAACTTTCAGAATATATTCAAACTTTACTTAATAATGCCACATCATTAAACTAGACATTGACTTATTTTATCACCCTCGAATGCTAAAAATAAGTAAACACTGTGAAGCATCCTTGGCATCCTTTCTAAATTCGAACGTCCTTCCAAACTTGCTGACTTATCAAAAATAAGTATTGCATTAAGTATGCTCTTAGATGGTGCGTATTTTCCCGTAGTCATAACTTTTTACCCGTAATAAATTATGAGAGTCATAATATATCAAATCGAATGTATTTGAATGCTCTATATTTCTCAAAATTTCGGGGCTCGAATGACCACCCTGCCCCCCCCCCCCCCATGGCTCCACACATGACACTCACACACACATGTGATCGATTTTCTTTGTCTGTCAATATGTGTGATTATGTGCACTCTTGGCATATTGTTAAAAAATGTTGAATCCCCAATGCTAAGAGCTCTACAACTCCCGTCCCGATAGAGCATGCATATGAGGAAGTTGTAAATCACGATGTTTCAATCGGTCATAATGATGAATTGATGATAGACCTTATATACTTGAGCGTACCAGAGGTTCAGTCCAACACATAGAAGTTGCGATCCCATACAACAATTGCGGGGTTCGATTAGTGATCATTGCCCAAACGTTCTCGTCACTTTACCAACTGAGCTACCTCACTCTACCCTTGCGGGTTGTGCATTTGTGGCACATGGGTGTATTTTCCGTGACAAAAAAAATTAGTCCCATAAAAGCTTGACTTACAAACTCAGAGATGACCATGAATAATGAATATATCTCTCACATGACTTTCTTTTATTCGTATTTACAAAAAACTGAGGTCAACTTTTAAGTCTTCAACTCTGGAGGAAGTTTAATTTCCTTAGAAACTTGCATTTACATGAGGGAATTATTGAAATTTCGCGTTACTAATTAATTCATTGATGGCAAAATGGTGTTTACTTTTTCTTGTAAACGATTTTGTTCGGATGGAAAAATTCTTGCCGTTCATTTGGATTTTGTTTCAGGTTTCTGCGAATAATTTGCCCAAGTCATGCACCTCAAAGCTAAAGGCAAGCTTGGTAAGAAAAATGTTTACACAAATGCTAAATGTACCCATTTGGTACCTCATTTGTACCATATCCCCTATGTGTGGTTCACAAAAACACTGCATTAAAATGCACGAGTATCAATTAATTTAATGTGTTGAACTTTTGTGAACCATATATTGAGTGAGGTACAAATGGGGTATCCCAAAATTGGGTACCTCAAATGTTTATATACGTACACCGACACATCTTTAAGTGATGTACCCCGTACGAATTTGTATATATTCTTTACAAATGACAATGGAAATGGTAAAAATGAGATCATACGATATTGGGATAAATGAGCTATATCTATAGATTACTACCTTATCCCGCTGAAAGATTTCTATTATAAAATGACACGATTGAATACGTAATATAATGGGATCAAACGTTTATGATAACTGTGATGTTATTGATACTTTATTTTTGATATTTGATAATTAATTTGTTATTCAAGAGTATTAATTATTTTCTATAATAGAAATCAGAAACTTTATATGAGACATCTAAAAAAGGAAAATAAAGACATTAGTCAGACGAGAGAGTACTAACTAATAAAATTAAATGGAATCTTTTGTTGTGGTTTAATTTAGCTTTTTTTAACTAAATAATTTGACCTTTTCTCATGAATATTACTAAATTAAATTAAAAAAATAAAAATATGACTTATTTTAAAAAATTTCAAAAAAGTGACATTGCATATTTAGTGACTAGTTCACAGTGACTCGTCATCTAAAGTGACTTGTCATTCTAAAATACACTATAGTTACTCGTACACAGTACCTAGTTATATTTTTTTCAAAAACATAACTAGTCATATTATTGTCTGGGAAAGCTCTATTACTAGTATACATGTCATTCTTTCATAAAATGTGTACATTTTGGTAGTTTGTATAATTATTGATGAGGGTAAATGTTAAAATAAATTTGCAGTGTTTCTTCCCACAGAATGTAGCTCCAGACATTACAACACCATTGTTCCTGATAAACGCAGCTTATGACACTTGGCAGGTTTGAATATATAATTGAAAAGTTGCACCTCCAACATTTGTTTCGGATTATTATGTTATGCTCCCTCCATCTCACAAAAATCTTTGTTTTTGACTTTTTTAGTCATCTTCAAATTAGGCCAATCATATTCTTAATATTAAATTTTCCATGATATGAAAATGATATGTGAAAAGGGAAAACTGTCAAATAGGTCTTCGAACTTTCATAAAAAGGTCAATTAAGTCCTTCTATAGGAGGTTCTGTCCGGCCGTCGCGATTTGGGGCAGTTCCTGGTGGAATTTTTTGATGAATTTGTTTGAGCATCTTATTCACCAAGTCTAGTTTACTCATACCAAATTTCAGCTAAAAATTCAATTGGGAACACATTCAAATTAATTCTTGAAGATAACTGTGCATTTTTGCGTTCTCGAATTAATTTGAATTCGCTCCTGATAAAAGTTTTAGTTGAAATTTGGTATGAGTAAACTAGACTTGATGAATAAGATGCTCAAAAAAATTCATCAAAAATTCCACCAGGAACCGCCCCAATTCGCGACGACCGGACAGAGTCTGCTATAGAAGGACTTAATTGACTTTTTTATGAAAGTTCGAGGACCTATTTGACAGTTTTCCCTATGTGAAAATTTTCATAAAAGCATTTAATATTGTCTTCGTCTCATAAAAAAATTCGTGTCAACTATTTTCCGGTCAACATAAATTGTTCTTGATCATTTATTTTATATGATCAACTTTTATCAAAGGCTAAAGGGTTAAATAGACCCTTGTACCGGTCGTGTAAGTTCAATTCAGTCCCTGAACTAAAAAAGGTTTAATTCACACCCCGAACCGACAAAAAATAGTTTAAAATTCATTTTTTACGGATAAACAACCAATTTTTTTTTACTGGTTTCTGTTTTTCATTTTTGATTTATTGCAATTTTGACACTTTTTAATAGTTTAAGGGGCGAATTGGATTTTTTTTACCGGTTGTTCAATCTTAAAAAATTAAATTCAAACCCATTTTTTGTCGGTGCAGGGTGTGAATTGGACTTTTTTTTAGTTCAAATTTTACCATGTGGCCCATGTCCTATCAAGAAAGTCAAAGATGACACTTGTGTGACGGGGAATACTATTTAAGGAGATTTCCCAAAATAGAAGTAAATGGAGTTCAGAATTCCGTAATGGAACTACTATATTTTTTGTTTCGAAATAGGACTAATATGACAGTATTTACTGTCATTTTGTAGGCATGACTGGCACTACTGTGCATTTAAAATGACAGTATTTATTTTACTTAATGACAATATTCAATCATGACAATATTTTTCATATATGACAGGAAGAACTCTTATTTCGAGAAGAAAAATATAGTAGTCCTATATTAGAATTCCAAACCTCATTTATTCTTATTTAGGGCAATTTCACTGCTATTTATTCACATATTAAACATTTTGAACAATAATTTTAATTGAAAAAACATAAAATACAGATCAGAAACGCCTTGATTCCAAGTGCAGCCGATCCATCAGGAAAGTGGAAAATGTGCAAGACTGATATACGCCATTGCTCTGTTAGCCAACTCAACACTATCCAAGGTTAATAATTCAAATCACATAAATGCTTCTAATGCTTATTTCATCAGTACTATGCATGCATATATTGATGATAGATCAGACACATTTGTTGCATATATGCATGCAGATTTCAGATCAGAGTTTTTAGCCGCTTTGAAGGGATTTAAGTATTCTCCAACGAGTGGAAGTGGCGGTGGGTACTTTATCAACTCTTGCTTTTTGCACTGCCAAACTGAATTACAAGAGCTCTGGAACATGCCTTCTTCTCCAATGTTACTTCAAAAGGTATATAATTGAAGACAAAACTACATTTTAGAACTGAAACATGCCGTTTTTGTATAAAAGCCATGAAAAGATTAAGAACCGGTGGGCGTAGCTCAACTGGTAGCGAGAGAGTGCCACAAGGGTTAGGTCTCGGGTTCAAATCCCGGCAACTACGATGAGGGGTTACTATGTTGAAAAATGCATAGGGCCTCTGTAAGTACCGG
This sequence comes from Cuscuta epithymum, assembly GCA_945859915.1. NCBI lineage: Eukaryota > Viridiplantae > Streptophyta > Magnoliopsida > Solanales > Convolvulaceae > Cuscuta > Cuscuta epithymum. The sequence goes on along the minus strand of CAMAPF010001001.1, from coordinate 4,718,629 downwards.
GGACAGAGCCCCACTCTCTATCTGTCAGATTGTGATTATAGTCCAATTTACATCCTCCCATCGTGCCGTCCGGTCGGTGTTGGGGGGCCCTCAGGGATGGGGTGTCATCCTTTTTTTTATGAAAAGATTAAGAGTCCGTTAGGAGCAAAATAGTGTGATATCTCTCAAAATAAGAGTACTACTCCGTATTTTCTTAAAATACAAGTAAATTATTGCTATATTTATATACTGGCATATTTTAACATTATATCATAATACTAAGGAAAAATTGAAAATAATAATCTCAACTATTGCTGGTCCGCTAACAATAATCTCAACTATTGGTTATTTTTGTATAATCCCAACTATTGGACCGTCCGCCAATAATGGTCCATGACCGGATATTACCTGCTATAACAGGTGAATTTTAATAGAAATTAAGCGTGAAAATTAAAAGTTGGGATTATTTATAGGGATTACTTGCTATATCTCTTATCATCCACTTTAAAAACAATAGGAATTTATTTATAACCGGTCACGTCGGACCATTATTGGCGGAAGGTCCCTACAGTTTGAATTATTCTGAAATAATAATCGATAGTTAAGATTATTATGAGCGGATCGCTAATAGTTGGGATTATTACTATCAATTTTTCTTAATATTAATATGTCAGTATTAATATCATGCATATTTGACAGTATTGCAAAATGACAGCAAATTCTGTAAAGATAAATTGTTACTATTACGTAGTACTCCGTATTACGTAATATAGAACTGTTGGTAGTAAAATGTACATTGCATTACTCAACTGTTGAATTATATTGTTGGAGACTTGGAGTGTTTTGATGAAGCAGACGATAGCGGAGGCGGCAGGAGATTGGTTTTTTGACAGAAAGATTTTTCGAAAGACAGATAGCCCTTATCCGGATGACAAGAGTTGTTCAATGCCACAACTAGTTCCTTAATTCAATCTTGATTAATTGTTTCAGTATTCATTCAATTCGAAAACCAAACATTCCGGCCCAGCTGGTTATGAGGTTACCGTGCCTAGTGGGAGGTCTCGAGTTCGAAACCCGCTAGGCACATAACTACATAAGGGTTTGAAACTCAATGAAATAAGTTTCAGCCTCAGATTACTTCAGGCCTCCCGACACCCTCATTCAATTCGAAGTATACCTTACTTTAATTTAGGACCATTAATTATATACGTAGTAATTTATTTTGTGTAAGTGCACACATACAGAGTATATTATATACGGAGTATATTACTCCTATTTCTTTCAAAAAATATAGTGTCCTATTCATAAATTAAATATGAAATGATGATACTATTAATGAAAGTTAGCATAGCTTTTATTGTTTAGTAATTGCTCTAAGTAAGACCAAAAATAACTAAAAGAGCACAAATAGAACCATTACATTTTTTTACCATCCAAAATAGGACTAAACAAATTCAGCATACCCAAAATGCCCCTAAGGGTATTATTTCAAGACTTCTTAGCGCCATCCAGGGTTCGAATCTCCTTGGAGGAGATTTTCTAACTAAAAGTGAGAATAATGGAATACGTGGACTAAAGTAAAAAAAAGAAAATGTAAACAAAATTAATATGGGAAAGAAAGAGTGAGGATGACTTGCTATTGAATGTCACTTTCGGGGGTTTTGACTCAATTGACTGTTTTTTGAAAGTAGATGGACTTATATAGTGCTTTTTATAGTACATGGGTTTAAGTGACTAATTTGCAATTGTACAAGGGTATATTTGACCCTTTTTCTACAAATATTTGGTCTCACCCGTGGTTACGAGATAAGATTAACCCTTATCGAGTCTTGCCTACTAACTCACTGCTTGCAAACTCTACACTTGCTAACCTTTTCCATGAGCGATCTAGTGACCAGGATGAGGATTTAATTATGGAGAATTTCTCCCGAAGGGACGCTAACTGTACTTATGACTAAAATAAAGATTGTTTACAAAAATATGACTAGTGACAAGAGTAGTAATGAAATCACAGTAATTTATGTTAAAATTTTAAACTTAAGTTACTATGACACTATATTGTACTACGTAGTAATTATATTGTAGTAACTATTAGTAATATTTGGGCGCGCGGATTGAAAATTTTTCCTTTCCAAGGCTACAAGATTACGTGGGAAAGGTGGTGGGGGTCCTCAAATGTGGTGGATGAGAAGTTAGATAAAATTCTTGTCTCAGAATATTGGTTGGATATATTTTGGCAGTGCGGTAGCGGAATCATCGGAGGAGGCACCAAGTGATCATTTAGCTTTGTTTATCAAGCTAATTCCATATATCCCGAATATTTTCAATCGGTGCAGTACATTTAAGTTCGGGAACTTTTGGCTTAGGGATGAAGACTGCCGCTCTATTGTGGCCAGAAGTTGAAGTTTGGGTGCTAGTTCCTACTTCCTATATTGGGGCAAATTGGTATCTGTTTCAAATCAGTTGGGGATTGGAGCGGAACTGCAGCAGGTTCTCTGGGCAAATGGATTCGGTTTTGCCGAAAGCGTTTGGAGTATCTACGTAAATTCTCGGATGATTGGCACGCGAGTGTCTTGTAGAAGTTGAAGCGGGAATATTTTGACCTTCTAGAGTAGGAGAATATATTTTGGAGGCAAAGGGCGAAGGAGTTTTAATTTGGTTCAAAGGTGGTGACCTTAATACTCGGTTTTTTCATAACTCAGTGTAACAACGGCAGAGGAAAAATAGAGTTGAAGAATTTTGGCTTGAGTATGGTGGGTGGGAGACTGACAGGGCGGAAGTTGATTGTCTAATTGGCGACTATTTTGTCGAGCTGAAGATCAGATTGACGGAAGAGGGATGAGGGTTTGGGAGGAAAGAAGATTCCCAATCGATGACCAAATCGATCCTTGGGAGATATGCTCGGGAGGATTGTGCCGTGACTGCAGCCGGTATTGGGGCTAACGAGACAGAACGTCGTTTCATTCGGCTCTCGTGTCACAGCGTCGGCCGATAAGATGGACCAATCGGTGGTCTCCGAGTCGGGACAAACGGTGCTTCCGATACAGAGCAGCAGAAGGGCGACCCAGGTTCAACCCAGCGAGCAGCGAGAGAAAAGAGAGCAGGAGTTGCTTCCCAAGACAGAGGGAGTCTGATGTCTCCGGTTCCAGACCAGTGAAACGGCTTAGGTCTCCGATTCAGCGATGGAACGGTGGGTTTGGACGGAAAAACCTAGTGGGTGACGCTACGGATCAAACAACCATATTTAGAACGACGGATTTGGTTTCAACAGATGATTTTGACGGGTTTGATGTCTCAATTGAAAGCAAACTTTTTTGTTTTATAATTATTGATACTACTATTCGCATATCTGAAACAAAGTTTGGCATTTCATCTACTATAGACATTGATTTTGCTAGAGCTAATTGGTTGAGGGATTCTATTCCAAAGCTCTTTTCTGGAAATCCTAGATTAGAACTGGATAAATCTCTCTACTTTTGTTATGATATCAATTTCTTTGGTGGTTTTATTCGCCTCATTCAGAGGGGACGTGATACTTTATTCATTCTAGAAGGGAGAAATGGCTTGGGGATAAAACTTTTTTTTTTTTAAGGAATTACATGAGTTATTGTTGCAATGAAAAAATAGCTGATGATCAGCCAAAACTATCAAATGAATGTGCGACAGGTAAGGTTTTGCTAGATAATGTGGCGTCGAACAACTGTGTGCTGGATTTTCTGCCTCTGGATGATATTAATCCACCCTCCTATGAGAATGAGCCTTCCATTTCAGGAGCCTTGCTTCAATTCAATATTGAGCAATCTTCATCTTGGAATAATTCTCTTGATGAGTTGGTTTCTATTGATCCCATAGCAGATGAATCTGTAAATCTAAGGGAATTCTTTCAAACTACTTTGGGGAATGGAGATGAATCACTTTCTCATTTTCTACTTCATGAATTTGAGAGACTCATTAACTCTGCTTTGGATAATCGGGATAATTTGATTGTGACACAATCTCTTGAAAACGAAGCTACTAGAAAGGAGATTCTTACTTAGACAGATGATAGGGAGTTTGGAGATTCAGAATCCGATGATTTAATGTTTTTTTCTGAAGCTTTTGTTGACGAAGAAGTTTATGGGGATCCTTACTCTACACCTGTGAGGGATGAATTTCTTGGTCATATATCTCAGAGAACGAGAAAAGAATTCCTATTTCAACGGTGGGGGGTCTATGAGATTCAGATCCAAATCAGGATATTTGCTACAAAGCTATGTTAGTAACGCGAGATAACTGCTTGCCTACTGATATGTGTGAAAACACCCAATACTTTCTCATAAATATGGTCTTTTTTTGTTAACATTTGAAGATTTTTCCCCCATTTTGGTTAAACTTGTGCAATATTTTGGTTGTAGGAACCACGTGAAGGATTTGAGCGTTGTATGGGTGAAAACCGAACATTTTGAAGAGTCTCGGGAGCATAAATGAATGATTTGAAGACCCTCGAAACCAAGCGGAGCACAAGGAAGAAAGAAACGAAGATGTCAGAGGTGTTTCGGGGAAGGCAGCCTTGGGAACGCCATAGGGAACGACGTTCCCCCTAGCGTTCCCCTGTATTGTACACCAGATTGTCAATTCAAAGTCCCGGGTGTGGGAACGCTAGAAGGGAACGGCGTTCCTGTCAGCGTTCCCTAGAGAACGACGTTCCTTTTTCGTTCCTCCCAGCGTCGAACTCTCTGCCAACCGACTGTTTTGTTTTGTTAAGGGTAGGAACGCCTATAGGGAACGCCGTTCCTTCCCGGCGTTCCCCCATTTGTATAAATAGCAACCTTGTTCAAATTATCATAGTTTTGGAAGAGCTCTCTTCTTGCAAACCCTAGTTTTGGTTGTAAGCTTGCTTAAACTAAATTGCACTTCATTTCTTAATATCATTTGCATCAAATCTTGAATCTAGCTTCATTTAATTCATTAGATTGCATCATTATCATATTTCCCTAATCTCATCCATTGATCTCACTTCATGTCTATGTCTAATATCACTTCTATGAATATGAAATCTAGCATGAGTGAGTAGTTGGATTAGGGATTGGGGTGTTTGAGGAACATCCTACCATGTGATGTGTTAGGTTTCGGGGTTTGATTTGGGGGTATTTGAGAAATATTTTATTCACACAATGTGTTTGTGAAAATGCTTCTTTGTATTTCTAAGACTTTGATGGCCCCAATGTTCTTAGATGATGTTTTGGATCCTCAAGGAGACTTGTAGGGTTCCCTTTGACACATTCACACACACACACTACCTTCTCTCCATGAGAATGGGAGAAAGTAGGGGAATAAATTGTTGGTTGGTTTTCTTTGCATGACTTTGGATTGCTATTGGACCATGAGAATGGCCAATAGGACTCCCTTGACCATGAGAGTGGCAAGGGAACTTGTACCTATCCCTTTGTTGCATGATATATTCCCAAGTATCCCCATTTGGACCCCTTATCCTTAATCATAGGTTGTTCCTTGTATGCCCCCGCTTCCCTTCTAGTTTAATTTCTATTTACCCCCATTGTAATTTAGTTGTTCTCTTAAACTAAACATACTTCGAACTGGCTAGCTTACATGTTAGATTTCTAGATTTATTTCACACTTGATTTTCCATATACACCGTCCCTTGAGACAATATCTGGGACTTCCATATCCCGACACCCGATGAGCATTATTGTGAAAATGACTCATCACCTACACAAAATTTGAACACTCAAAAGGGGATGTATAGCAAGAAGAAGCAGTGATCACACCTTATGAGGACTGGATCTCAAACACGACTGGAGCTCTAATGATTTGACGGAGGGCTTGAGTTTTTGTTATTTATTAGGGAGGGGTCTCATGCTACTCTTTGGGTTGGGTGTTTATTTTATTTATTTACGCTTTTTCTTACCGTCATTTTTCTTTTCTTTTTTCGTTTCTTTTTGTGTACTTTCATCTCGTTTTTTATAAAATTTCTTCTTAAAAAAATGGCGGCTATTTTGCTAATATTTTTTCTTCTATGCATAATACAAGTGATTTTGTTTTCCGATGTGTGTCCAGGAAATTGGAGGATTCCCATAACATTAATCTTTTGAGACCCATTAGTGGGTAGAGGTAGGGTTGTAAACGAACCGAACCGAATCGAATAATGAGATTTTGTATTTGTATTTGTTTAATTTTTTCGAATATGAATTCGAATTGAAATATGAAACGAATATTAATTTCGATTTGTATTTGTATTTGTTTAACAATACGAATAATTAACGAATCATATACGAATATCGAATCGATTTAAGCATATGTTAATATTAGTCAAATATCTTTTTAAAATAACTTTTCTTATACTCCGTATTTTTTATGTTGTAAGTGCATGCTATGACTTAATATGTGTTTTTAGAATTTAAATTTAATGGATCCATGCATTTTTACATGGTGCACAATATACTAAAGTGCATTGATTTTATGATTAATAAATATAAATCTATTTCAAACTTTTTGAAATAAATACTAGCACACACAAATTAGAAATTATACTTATAATGTGTGAAATAAGTTGATAATTGTATACATCAAAGTCAAACAACTCAAATTTTATTCTTCAAATCGAATACACAATTATTTGTATTGTATTTGAAAGACATTTGAACTAAAAAATTTGATTTGTATTCATATTTATATTCTGATTTATTACAAATGGATTGAAATTTGTATGCAAAATGTATATATGGACCACACTTTGAGGGTATTGTTATCTTTTAAAATTTATTATGGTGTTATTATTATTATTATTATTATTGATATTTATATTACTTTTATTATTAATCGAATATATTTAATTAATATTCGAATCGAATACACTGATATTCATATTTGTATTTGATAACAACTCGAATCAAATTTAATATTCTTATTTGTATTTGTATTTGAATTTTCCGAATTCGAATCGTCTTATACGAATTCGAATCGCGAATCGAGCACAAATTATTTGATTCGTTTACAACCCTAGGTAGAGGTAAAGATAGATGCTTTTGATATGTTCCCGGACAAATCCCTTGGACTAGATGGTTTAAGTCCAAGATTTTATCAGTATTATCGGGATGTGGTGGGTCCTGATGTCGTCAAGTTTTGTGCTGAGGTTTTCCAGTCAGGTAAACTGCCGGATAAATTTAATCATACTAATATTGTTCTAATTCCTAAGAAGGATGATTGCATTGATTTTTGAGTGTTTATATTTTTACTTTTAATTACTTTTTATGGTGTGTTGTTGTGGTAATTGCACATTTAAGGTGCAATCATTTTATTTTTCTAGTTTGTTGTAATTTAGTAAATTTAGAATCATCTTGAGCAAGAAACAATCAAGAATCAACAAAGGATCATGGAAGGGATCTTACAAGATCAAAGGAAAGTGCAAGGGAACAAGAAATCATGCAAGAAATGTGATTTGGTGACTTACCCGGTCGGGTATAGCCTTTACCCGGTCGGGTATGAAGTGACCCGGGCAAAAAGACGTGCAGAAAACACAAAATCGTGGGCAAAATATTTGATTTTGACAAATACCCGGTCGGGTATCTCAAATACCCGGTCGGGTATCCGGTGCAGCACCTTCAAAACACCTATAAATAGCCCCATTTTCCTTCACTTTTAAGCACTCCTTCTTCCATACTCTTAAGCTCAACTTAGAATAATATTTCTTTTATATTTTTTTAGCATGTTTAGTCTCCAAATGAGGAGCTAAACTTCCATTTCTTGGTGTTGCTCTTGAAGCTTGTTGATTATTAAAGTTGTGAGTTATTTTCTTAACTTCTTCCCTTGAATATTAATTATTCTTTTAATCTATCTATATATTAATGTTGGGGAGTGTTGCTAAGATGACAATTAGTTAACATCTCGACATTAGTTATAGTAGTATTTATTTTCTTCCTCTATATATTAATGTTGGGGAGTGTTGCTAAGATGACAATTAGATAACATCTTGACATTAGTTATAGTAGGATTATTCATATTTAATCTTCTTCCTTGAATATTAATTCTTCCCTTAATCTATCTCTATATTAATGTTGGGGAGTGTTGCTAAGATGACAATTAGTTAACATCTCGACATTAATTACTACTAGAAACGATCAACGAACCGATGGTTAATCGTTGATGGTTTCACAAGTAAGTAACTTTGGTTTATTAATGCACGGTCGTGGTTAATAAACTTAAGAGGGATTAATTTTGTTGGTTAAACCGAAACCGTTGTGTTGAGGTTATCAATCTCAATTGATTTCATCAAGGAGTTAAGAGATTAAATGCTACTACTAAGTCGGTATATGGCGGTGTTCTATACTTGACTAATAGTAAGGGTTATTAATGAACGGTCGTTGTTAATAACTACTCTCGATGAATTGGATATACTCCTCGATTGAGTATTTGAGAGGGGATAAGTTATAGATATAACAATGATCGACTAAAATATATCAACAAGTGGAAAGTAGCAATGCCAAGTCCTTTTTATCTTTGAATTAAATCACATTTAAGTTGTTCATCTTTCTGTTTAATTAAATTAAATCATTCAATCCTAAACCCCCCTTTTATTTACTAGTTCTATAAAAAGAGAATTATTCCTTTCCCTGTGGATACGAACTCTACTACGCTATACTACGTATAAATGTTAGTATTGAATTTATTTTGACGCACCGTGACAAAGTGCTCGTCAAAGGATAACCCGGAGGTTATTGGTGATTGGCGGCCCATAGCTCTTTATAATGTTATTTATAAGTTTTTTCGAAAGTGCTAGCTAATATAGCCTGAAAGCCGTTCTAAATTTGTGCATTTCTAAGTAATAGAGTGCTTTTATCCCGGGTAGATCCATAATTGATAATATTATGATTGCCTTCGAAACTCAACATTTTTTGAAAAGAAAAACTCAGGGTAATACCGGTTATATGTCAGTCTTAAACTGGATATGAGTAAGGCTTATGATAGAGTTGAATGACCCTTTTTGGATGGTATGCTGATTAATTTGGGGTTTGATACACGGTTGGTGAATTTAGTGATGGAATGTGTTCCCACACGTGGTTTGAGACAAGGTGATCCTTTATCACCTTACTTATTTATTTTGGTTGTAGAAGGTTTGAGTGCCTTGTTGAAAGATCACGAAAGGGTGGGCATTTGCATGGGGTGGCGGTTCATGGGGAGGCATAGTTTTTTTAAAGCTACTCATGGGGAGGCATCAGTGGTGAAGGAGGTGCTGAATGATTATGCTCTTGCTTCGAGGCAGGTAATTAATTTATGTAAATCAAAACTTTTTTCAGCATTAATGTATCGGTTGATTGTAGAGAAGGGTTAAAGGAGCTTTTGGGGGTGGATTTGTTTGGTGGCGATGAGTTGTGCTTAGGCTTACCAGCTATTGCTGGCAGAAATAAAAAAGTAATTTTGGCTTATCTACGATAAAGAATGATTACTTGGATCCAAAATTGAAATAATCGTTTTTTTCTTATCTAAGGCTGGGAGGGAAGTTTTACTTACGTCTGTCATCCAAGCTATGTCCACTTATGCAATGAATGTATTTCTGTTGTCTAAGGAATTGTGTAATGAGATTAAAACGCGTATGAATGAGTACATATTGGTAGAAGGGGAAGTCCGGTGTGGGAATTAGATGGAGGAATTGGGACTTTATGTGTCGGCCAAAAAAAGAGGGAGGTTTGGGATTTAAGAAATTTCAGGAATTTAATTTATCGATGCTTGCAAAATAGACTTGGAGAATTTTTTCTGAACCAGAATCACTATTTGGAAAGGTGTACATGTCACGCCCCGGACCTACCGGACACGTCAACAACCCGCTGTACAGTACGAATAGTCAACCGCAGTCCAACTCATCCATACTATACTAGGCGTCTTGAATACCATTCACACATAGTACATCCATAAACAAACATAATGTAAAATATTCATTTAAAGCAGCGGAAACATTTAATACAAGTGTTTATGCCACATTTTGGCAAACATGGGCATACAAGCCCCCAAATAATTATTCAAAAATAATATCCATGAGCATTTAGTGTAATTGTTTTTAAAACAGATACGGAGGGAGCACGAACCACGTCTTCTCTCCTTGGATCTTCCCGAAGCAGTGGGCGATGGTAGCAACCTTCAAGTTCTACCTGAAACTGTGAGGTGGTCTCCCCAGTGAAGGCGAGGTCAGTACTTGGAAGCATTTGACAAGTACAATGACAACTATACTAAGTATAATCAATGTTTCAATTTCTAAGACCATCAAATAGAGTGATGTTATATTATAGGCCATAACCCTTGGTTACCCTCTTTTAAAATATACTTACTTTATATATATAAAGTCAAGTAGTCGGCCCGTAGGCCCATGTTTGCTTTGAAAACGTCCAACCCTTCCCCCCCCCCCCCCATGGCTTCAAGCCACGCTCATCTATATTACTCTGTCATGCCAGAGGCTTTTTCTAGTAATGTTTTATCGTGCTAGAGGCTTACTCTAGTCACTCCACTTGGTGTTAGAGGCTTCCTCTAATCACCTTACATACGTTGTGCTAGAGGCTTCCTCTAGTCACCTTACGTGATGCTAAAGGCTTCCTCTAGTCATCTCTCATTATGCTAGAGGTTTTCTCTCGTCATCCTACATTATGCTAGAGGCTTACTCTAGTCATATTATTAAATCACTAAGCAAACTATATGCCTAGAGTCACTTTATTATGAGTAGACTTTGAGGCCTACTCCTAACATAACTTAACGTTTACATATTTCTACCTTAAAGTATCTCATAAGACTACTTAAGGTACATCTCTCACAATCCAAACCCTTAGGATGTATTCTATCACTTTTCATACTAACATCTCGACTAATATTATTTCAATACTAGTCAATTTAATCTTAGGACAATCAAGTTCCTAACCCATAGTCATAAAGTTCATCCCAATTGATTTTCCAATCCAAATACAATTTAATCACAATACCAACAATATCACTTTTATCCATTCATGAATTCTCTACATGAAGTAAAAGTATACTTTGTCTCAATGTCCATAGTTAATCCAAATATCATGCCTTCATATTCATATCGCATAATCATACACAATTTATCTCATAGATTTGTATATCATGCTTCACTTACTTATACATCATTCTTTTCACATAGGCATTATTAATCATTTAATAATCCATGAAAAACTCATTTAATAATCTTAGGTAATCTTATGAAATTAACCCAACAATTATAAGCAATATAGTCAGTCATCCTCACCTTATGAAGTGCTGAAATAGTCGCCTTTGTTAAGCCCTTCGATCAATCCCCGTTCTAAACCGTTTGAAAGCTAAAACAGGACTGCCTGGGCAAAAGCCGGGCGATGTTTGTGGTCTGCTACCGCGGGCAGCTCTTTTCTAGTGGCGGTTTCCGGCGATTTCGGCTCCTATCGATTCCACAACTCTTCTAAGTTAATTACCACCACTTTATATCAATATTCTACACTTTTAAACGAGTAGAAGTTCATATATAATCCATCATATGATTTCTTAAAAATCATACAAAAAAATACTAGTTAAAAGGTGTTTGTTGAGTTCTTACCTCCAACACAACTCCTTTCCTCTTGGGTTTCCCTCCTCTTGCTTCCTCTAAGCTCCTTGTTGGTGAGAGCTATTTCCAGAGCCTCTCCACCTTTGGTTTGGTCATATGGTGTGGGAAAGAGAGGAGAAGATGCCTTCTCCTCTTCCTAATAATCCGCCCCCTAGCTATTTTGATGTCCCCTCCCCATTATTGTGGGAGTTATTTAACTGGTAGGAATGTAGGATACCCCAAGTGGGTGTAGAAAGTCCCTCCCAATTATTCCTGCTATTTTTGGCAGGTTGGACCAAAATAGCACTAGGGTTGTCCAAATATTTTTTATCAACTTTAGTTGACACTTCATTGGACTTCTATAATTATTACGATGACCCAACTAAAGATTTGGTAGCCCATTCTCATTATCATGGGCCCGATAAATAATTTAATTAATCACGCATTAATTAAATATACCAATCTGTTACACGATTTTATTCGCTACGAAATTCAAATACATTTCAAATTCCAAATTCAAGTACATCTGGGTGCGGTGTCACAGTACAAATCCCAGTATTTCAGGGATGGTAATTTTTTTACTGCAAAATGTAGTAATAATCCCTCTTTTATTTGGAAGAGTATTTATCAGACACAGGACATTATCAGGCAAGGATACTACAAGAGAGTTGGAAATGGGATGGCCATAAATATCTGGACCGAACCTTGAGTCCCGAATAAAAATCTGCTTAATGTGTTCTCGACTCATGTTTTGGGTTTAGAACACTTAAGGGTCGAGAACTTAGTGTGCACAGAGAAGGAGTGGGATACTGATCTCCTAAATGATATTTTTTTTAGCAGCGCAATGTCGATCTCATCAAGGGGATTCCAATTAGTCTCAAGTCTGTGTCCGATAAGCTGTGCGCGCGGTGGGAGATCTCTAGACAATTTTCCGTTAGAAGCTGCTATAGAGCTCTCCTCAGCGAGGTTAAGGGGGGTGGTTGGACCGGCTGGACTCAGATGTGGTGGTGGAAGATATCTCCAAAGGTTAAGCACTTCTTTTGGAAGGTGTGTTGTGGATTGCTACCTATGAAGTTTAATTTGAAGATCCAGAGGGTAAATTGTGTGGAAAGTAGTGGGTTGAGTGGATTGGAAGAAGAGACGCTGCGTCACTTGTTCGTTTCTTGCCCGGTTGCAAAGGAAGCCTGGGATTTAACTAGCTGGAGCTGGTTGTCTTCCTCTTCGCGGTCCTTCCTGGAACATGTACATGTATAATACCAAGTAAAAAGTGGTGGATCTATGCAAGCTGGTATGTGGCTGTTGGGGGCTGTGGTGTAAGCAGAATAGCAGAGTTTGAAATGGTGTTAAATCCGACCCGAAGCAGATTCTAGTGAAGGCTTAGTTGTATGTGGAAGGTTGGGGGTTGGCGCAGAAAGCTGTAGGCGGTCAAGGTAACCAGGGGAGAACTACACCTTCGTTTTGGAGAAAACCTTCTTCTGGTAGGCTCATGTGGATGCAACTGTAAGCGACAAGTTGTGCTGTCATGGTTGGTTAATTACAGATGATTCTGGGGACTTTGTTGCAGGGGTTTCAAATTAAAGGTTTGGTAGGGTATTTTATCTCCGTTGGAAGCTGAGTTAATAAGTATTTGTGAAGCTTTGAGTTGGGTCAAATGCAACAGTTGGGATCTCGGGGATGTGGTGTCGGACTCCATGGGGGCTGTTTCAGAGGTTCAGCAGGAGTCGAGCATATCTTCGATGGGGATTATTGGTGGTGATATTCGAGAGATGAAATCATGCTTTAGCGACATTTCTTTTTCGCATGTTAAGCTACCACTGAATAGGGTGGCTCACAAATTGGCTAAAGCTGCATGTTATTTATCCTGTTGTATTTGTTGGAATGGTTCTCCTCTTAATTTTATTCCTCATGCACTAAACATTGATGCCATGAATGAAAGTTAGTTCTTCCCCTTTTAAAAAAAGTTTTATTTCAGTAATATTATTTGAAAAAACTCAAATTATTATTCCTATCTCTCTTGAGTATGAAGATCAGAGGTGTTGGAGGGGTGATTTAAGAGGTTTATATTTGGTCAAGCAATGTTATAGTGCTTTTTTGAGTCCCAACTTGTGAATCTAACTTCTTTTGCTACTTGATCTCAACTTTGTAGTCTCAAAATTCCTCCTAAACACCTTGATTTTATTTAGTGATGTACTTGTTTTGTCTTACCAGTGAGGAGTACTGTATGAAATAGAGGGTTTGATATTATTGATGCATGTCCTTTATGTAATACAGAAGTAGGGTATTTTTCAGCCTTTATTCTTGGATTATTGTCCAGTAACCAAAGTTTATTGGCCTAGCTCTTTTCAAAGTTTGATACCTCAACCACAAGCTATTTTTCTGCAATTGTGGTGTACATTTTGACTGTTTGGAATTTAAATCTATTGCATGACTGGAATTTGACTAAGACAGAATACTCTTCCATTACAAACATAGATGTGATACAACCGCCACCTAGTACAATGTTGAATGATGGGGTAATTTGTAAGGTTGGGTTGATCAACAGTTTCTCCTAATACAGGGGAACCCTACTTCAGGGCAATCATTTGTTCTACTACCGTAATAGTGATTTTATTGCATCTACGTGATAAGTCGAAATTACAACACGAATTTGATTCGTGCTCCGATTGGTTTTTTGCCAACTTTCCTAACTCATATGTGTTACAAAGCACCAAATTAGCTCAAGTCATCGTTTATCGGGTTTTGATTTGCATTTGATATTTTTAGTGTAAATCAGGGAATTAAGCCCGACACCGACATTAGAGAACTATTAGGGATGACCATAATTAAGTCCGACCAATGTTCTAAAAGGCGCTAGGCGCTAGTCGGGCACCAGCCCAGCGCCTAGCGCCTAGGCGGCTAGGCGGGCACCTAGTCGGGGACTAGTTGGAAACATAGAAATTGCATTTTTATCTATATTTTTGCATAAATATGATAAGTAATATTATATTTTTGGGTGTATAAAATACATATATACATATACATTAACAAACATGAATGATAGAATTATCACATTTAATCATATGTAGTATATGATAACTAATCACTTAACTTCATTATGTTATAAATATAAATAATGATAGAATTTAGGTATATATACAAACTATATAGTTTTATCTTAATTGACAACTTCATTTCTTTATATCCATGGCTAAAGTTAAAGTACATATATTGCTTAGAAAATTAAAATTAAAAAGTGAAGTAATGTTCGGTGAATCTAGACGGCCTAGGCGGCGGGCGGCCTATTAGGTGCTTTAGGCGGGCAACTAGGCGCCATAGGCGGCCGAATAATTCACCTAGACGGCAAACCAATTAGTCGGAGCGCCTAGACGAAAATCGCGGCGCCCGACCACCGCCTAGCGCTTAGGCGGGGACTAGTCGGGCGCCTAGAACGATTTTTAGAATAAAGAGTCCGACAACTTTCTTTGTACCAACTTTTTTTAAAAAACCACTGTTCCTGAAATTTATGTACAACCTCAAACACTTTGGTTTCAAGGAGCTAACCAGAACATTCCGAATATGAATTCGCAAAATCAGCCACGTTCTAACACCAATATGTTTCAAACCCAACATCAGATGCCTCTTGTGAAGCCAAGGCCAACCCAGCAAGCAAGACATCATACCCCTCTATTTCAAGGTTACATCCTGCATGAGAATCCCCTATTTCAGGGGCAGACGATAGTTGAATACCTCATACCAGATGTTTTAGAGTATGACAACATTCAGGTGCCAGAAGTTCCTGTCAATCTCTACTAGATCAAGACGAGGACAATGATTAACATGATTTCAAATAATCAATTTGGAAGAGGACCGACTGAAGATCATGTGGCACATGGCACTCGTTTCCCAATGATGTGTCAGACTTTCAAAATTCTTGGGGTAGCTGATGACCAGGTGAGGATGATGATTTTCCCGTTCTCATTGAGAGATGACGCACAGAGGTGGTTGGACAACAATCCGCACCACTTTCGTACAAACTTAGGATCAACTGCACAACACTATCATCAAGGACTACTTTCTTACCTCCTAAGCCCTCAAGTTGAAGAAACAGGTGCAAGAGTTCAAGCAGGGATTACTGGAGTCTATCTTTAGGCTAAAACATAGAATAGATTCAAGGTGCTTAGGAGAGCCTGTCCCCAAGAAAAG
The DNA here is from genome assembly GCA_945859915.1 of Cuscuta epithymum. Taxonomy (NCBI): domain Eukaryota; kingdom Viridiplantae; phylum Streptophyta; class Magnoliopsida; order Solanales; family Convolvulaceae; genus Cuscuta; species Cuscuta epithymum. Next base: position 4,702,911 of record CAMAPF010001001.1, on the reverse strand, counting down.
ATGAACAATTGCGAGATCATATCTTACTTTTACAATGGCATCAATGACGAGGCGAAGAAGATGCTGAATTCTTCTGCAAATGGGTCCTTTTCTAAGCTGCAAGCTGAAGAAGCAAAGCCAATGATTAAGAAGATAGTGACGAATAATGCATCTTGATACAATTCAAGGAGTTCACCTCAACAAAAAGTTCTGGGCCTATACGAGATCAGTGATAGTTCAACTTGAATGCACGGGTACTACATACTTTAGCAAACATGATGTAGAAACTCACAATCAATGTGGAGGATCTAGGGAAGAAGGTATAATTTACTTCCTCGGTGCTCATTGTAAATATGATAGCCCCTGGACCCATTATTACATCTTGCAACATGTGTGGGAGCCTCCATTGGTCAAATGAATGCACTAAGATGGCCACAACATTGGCAACCCCGGGAGTGGAGCTAGTTGATTCCATTAATTCCCAGAGATGGGGTTACTACAATCAACCTTGTAATCAGCAGTAATGGAAGAACTACGGGAACAAAAATTAATTGTGGAAGAATTACAATCATTTCAGACAGCCAAGCCCGACCCCAAGCACCTTAGCAAGGTTAAGGGCGTCAGAATAGAGGGGGCAAAACAAAAGATCTCTGAACTGGAAGAGACACTCAAGAAGTTCAATAAAACAACTCCATCAAGTTTTCAAAATCTGGAAATTCAAGTGGGACAGCTTGCAAAGGCCCAATCTGAGAGGCCTAAGGGATCCCTCCCTAGAAACACTGAAAATAGCCCTCAGGAGGATGTACACGCAATCACGTTGAGGAGTGGAAGGGAGCTTCAGGTAGCTTTGATGAGTGCCCTTGATACCAACTGAGTTCCACGTGAGGTAAATGTCTAGAGGGGGGGTGAATAGACTTTTAAATCTTTTCGATTTTGAACCCTTTTTCCTTTAACTGGATATGTTTCAACATCTTTTGGGAGATATTGATACATGCAACAGAAGTCTTGACCTCAAGAGGATGACACTGTATAGGAACAAAGGTTATGACCCTTTTAGTTGTGAGAGAGATGGGTTAAATATTATCATACGTGTTTGCCAGAAACAGATGGTTTTGGGAGCAGGTTGCTGAAATCCTGAAGGAGGCAGCTGCCAGTTAGTTTGGGAGCTGGCTGCTGATCCTTAGGAGTAGGCTGCTATTTTGGCTTTTCTGTTTGGTTGTTTAAAGTATAGCAAAGAACTTTACTCTAACGACTTGACTGAGTTTAGAACTAGTCTAACACAGGTGTATGAAGGATTTAGACCAATGGAATTAGGTCACTTTGAAGAACAGATGACAAAGAGATGACTCACGGTGAACTGGGAAAGTTCACTAGACAGTTTAAATGAGCAAGGTGTTTTTCTTGTGCAGTTGTGAAGGTGAGTGAGAACTGAAATAAGTGTTAGGTGCAGAATGTAAAGGTGACACATGATGTATCCTGGTTCAGGGGTGGTGTAATCCCCCTACATTCAGTCCCAACCTATTTTAGATGGATTTTCACTAAATGTATATCCCATTACATTTAGTACCCAATCTACCCTTGACCCAGGCGTAGATTGTGAGGTTTTTCACAAGGAACTTAAACATCGTTCCAAGCTACTCATGTCCTCTCAAGGTTTTTCACTAATGGCATTGACTTGCCAAGAGCTACTCATGTCCTCGCCCTTTCTCACCTTCTGGATTTGATCACCAAGCCCTCCAGAATGTCTAACACTAGTCTAGATTACATGGGTGTAAATCTATACTACCAGCTAGTCTAAGCTCTATTGATTTGTTTGAATCAAAACTAGTCTAAGAGCATTAGACGAGTGGGGTGGCGGCCTAAGTGGAGAAGGGGAATCAGCTAGCTTGATTTGAGCGTGTAAAGTATGATTCCCTTCTAACCACTTGGCTCCTTTTTTGTTTCTCCACTTGTTTACCACAAGTTTTTCCACACTTGGTAACTCTGCACTCCTTCTGTATTTATAGACTTGATCACTTCATCTTCACCGTTGGCTGAGAAAATGAATCTTGACCGTTGCTTGATCTACTTGCTTTGTTCCACTTGACTGAGGCAGCATGGTTTCTTCTTGTCACGTAGTGACACGGATCAACTATCTTCAGCTCAACTTGTTTACACATTTCAATGCAAGCTAAGATAAAAGATATTTTATTTTTTATTTTCCTACGTAGAAATTAGTATAAAGCCGAGTGATATTTCAATGCTACCTTACAACGAACGAACACTTGCTTTTGTAAAATAAATTTATAAGAAATTCATAGTGTGATAAAAATCTCTTATAAATTTACTTTTAACAATTTGTTCCATTGTCTGCAAGTTGGTCTTTTGTATAAGTGTTTTGTGCTAAGAGAAGAGAGGATTGGATTTCGGATGAGTTAGCTGAAAAACCCAGCTTTCGGCTGGCTGCCCAGAAAATCAGCTGACTGCTGATTTTTGGAGTTTTTCCAGTTGGCTCAATTGTTAACAATGAATACAAGTTAACTCTTTTCGTACCTTTTTTTTTATCATTTTCTTTCTTTTGTTTATGGTATGTTTAACTTCTCTTTTTAGTACTCTTTGCTTTTCATGAGTACTTTATCCACTAAATATGGAGCACATTACAATTACACAAAGCGGAACATAAGTAGTAGACTAGTCTAATACAGGGATAATAAAAAGGGGTTTGGCATCATCAAAACAATTATATTTTAATCATCAAAACCTAGGGGGCCTAACAAGCTTCATGACGAAGAAGTCCGCAGATGTTGAACCCACAGAAGCTGATGCGGAGGAGAAAGAGGAGGAAGAGTAGAAGAGGAAGGCGGAGGCAGTTCCAAAACAGTGTGTACTAGTCAAAGTATTACTGCATGTCTCTCCCCTTTCCCGCCCATCTGAAGTGGAAGAGCGAAAAAAGGAATCTAATTGCTCAACTACCTTACATAAATAGGGAATATGTTTTGTTTTTAATATCATGGCTATAAAAATTGTTAAATCATTTTTTGTTGCAATAGCAAGAGTTTATTTTTTAATGTAACTTGTGTTATGACAAATGTAATTCGCGTTGATGGATAACGTAGCTATGTGTGATGCAAAATGTAACTTGTTGAGGCAAGTCCAAATGTAACTGGCGCATAAGAAGAATAAATCGCGCAGAAAAGATGTAAATTGCGCATAATAAGATATAAGTCAGGAAAAAGAAGATGTAAACCGCGCATAAAAAAATGTAACTCGTGCTCATGAAGATGTAAATCGTGCGTAAGAATATGTAACTCACGTACATGAAAATGTAAATCACGCATAAGAAGATCTAACTCGCGCATATATGAAGATGTAAATCGTGCATAAGAAGGTGTAACTCACGCACACGAAGGTGTAACTACGTAGTAGTGTGATCAGTGCACTGTGCGCACGATGTTACGATTTCACGGTATAATTTGCGATCATCAAAGGTTTTTCTAAATTCTTCAAATTAAACTGTGCGCAATGTGCCTCAAAATAAATTCAATACTTGCACTAATATGTAGGATATTGTACTCAGGACGTATCCACGCACAGAGGGGGGTTTTAGATTGTTGTTGAACTTAAGTATATTTAAACACGAAGATGAACGACTTATGTTGTCTAAATTAATAGAGATTGAGACTTGGTTTTGCTTATTTATACTTAATGATATGTTCATCGATCCCGGTTTTATCTTTAACTATCTTACTCTCGAATACTCAATCGTGGAGTATCTCCACTTCATCGAGGGTAGTTATTAACAACGAGATGCGTTCATTAATAAAACTTACTATCAAGTTAATATTGAACATGCCCCGTATATTGACCTGATAGTAGCAATATTAAAACTTAAGATGAAATCGATTGAGATTGATAACCTCAATACAAGCGGTTTATTGGTCTAATCAATATCCGGAGTATATAATTAATTCCTATTAGATTATTAACTATGAGACGCATGCATTAATAATCCAAGCTTACTACCGTTGAAAGGACCGAACAATTAACAAGGGTATTCGTCGATCGATTCTAGTAATAATTAATATATGAAACAAAACTAGTTGATCCTTTAAGTAATGATCAAATATTAGTATTAGATATAAAATAGGAATGTAATTAATATTTAAGAAAGATGATTAAAGATTGAAAATAACTCACAACGTACAAATCAATAAGCTTCAATGTAGTAAAACCAAGATGGAAGGGTTTAGCTCGACATTTGGAGACTAAACATACTAGAAAATATAAAGAAAACACTTAACTAGACTGAACTTAAAACTATATGTGAATTGGTGAATATATGGAGAACTTTTGGGAGTGGTAAGACCTGATACCCCACCAGGTATATAGCATACCTGACCAGGTATCTATTACAGTGGCCCGGAAGCTTAAAAAATGACATCATACCCGACTCGGTATGTCAGCATACCCGATCGGGTATGAGAAAATCTTCACAAAATATTGCTCCCATGATCATTTGTTCCCGGATTTGATTTAAACACTTGAATCAAGCAAATACCCGATCGGGTATTGCCTATACCTGACCGGGTACCAGAGAAATTTTTCCAAATCCATATCTTTCTAGCCTCCTTACACTTTCCTTGATCTTTTAATTAAGGTTTAATCTTGATCCCATGGATGATCCTGTCATGTTTTAAGCTCAATATAATTCTAATCTAAACAAATTACAAATAACTATGAAAATAAAGTATTACACCAAAAGTGTGTAATTATATTCTCACCACTACAAATAATAAAAACTAGTTAAAAATAGAAGCATACATAATAAGAAACTCACACTATCAAACTCCCACACACTTAGTTTCTTACTCGTCCTCAACAGAGTAGTTCAAGATCCACAGAAAAGGAATAAGATCAATAAAACATAGTCTTCAGTTTTTACATAACATCCTCAAATACAAAAAGGGATACCATCTTCATGATCTTCACTTCATTTGCTTAGGTCCCAAGTGCTAACAAGTGCAATGATTTCCTGCATAAACAAAAAATAACATTTTCTCGCATTCGCTCATTCTGACTAGGAGCTTTTTCAGGTTTTCATCTTAGTATCTCTTTTTATTTTTCTTTTTCTCACAACTCACTCACTGTAGCCACTTTTGCTTAGATTGTCCAATTTTGGATTTTCAGGGATTCAACCTTTTGGAACATTGAAGGCCCGGTTCGAAAGGTAAAATTTAGTCCTCACATTAATATAAAAATGAAAAAATATTCACAATCTAAATAATCAAATGAATTGAATACTCATTGAACAGTGTTAGTTAAAATTACTAAATGATACTCCCTCCATCACGAAATCAACTTCCACGTTTCCCTTTCGAGACGTTCCAAAATTAACTTTCAATTTTACTTAATTTATCTTTGATAAGTTGCTGCTTTCAAAGTACCCTTGACTCTTCACTTTTACTATTCATTTACATTCTTTAATTAATTTGAACTACTACTACTTGTTACTATGCAAAAGTACTCTTTGAAAGTCAAATTCTATTTTATTTCTTACCTAAAAACGTGTGTAGTCAAACCCAGAAGTTAATTTTGGAATGAAAGAAGTAGTTAATACTTGAATTCAAACAAAACAAGTTATTAATCCTCGCAAAAAAACAATTCATTAATCAAAATATCAAATAATTTGAGTACAAGAAAACTAAAAGGCCAGGACTAAAGAATAAAATTGACGAATGTATTTTACTCATCCGTAATAATTTAAAATACAATTTTCAACATGTTTAAAAGCGGCCTTGCTATCCACGACAGCAACTGTGAGTGCGGCGGTGGCTCGGGGTAGAAGAGAGGTGGACTGGTGAAGGGTCGTCCAAGATTTAATTGGTTAAAGTTAAGGAAGTTGTCATTAAAGGAAGCTAAGCAAGAATTAGCCGCAACTTCTGTAATTTTTTTTTTTTGCCGCTATTTCTGTAATAAGCAATAGGTCAAATGAAAGAAAGAAAGAAAGAAAGAAAGAAAGAAAGAAAGAAAGAAAGAAAGAAAGAAAGAAAGAAAGAAAGAAAGAAAGAAAGAAAGAAGAAATGAGAAATGAGAAATGAGAAAAGAGAGATAAAAAAAGAAATTAAAATACGTGTGCGCAGAAAGAGTTCAGTGGGAAGTTGGCGCAGAGAAATTGGGATATTTCGGAAGTTATCGGAAAAAAATTGGGGGCTTATTTTTATAATTAGTCCTTTATTTTAGATCTGAGTCATTTGTAGCATTTGTAGCTTTGGTTTATCCTTTTTTAGATCTGAGTCATTTAATTCTATTTATTATATGTCGGGTTGTATCATATAACTGATACGGAGTATAAGTGTATATTATTACTATTACAGTAATGAATAATACTACCTCCGTCCCTTAATAATGTTTTCTTTTGGAATGAAATATGCTGATCCGGTCTGATCTGGTCTGGTCTAAACTGGTTTGGTTTGGTAAACGTCTGGTCTCTGTCTATTTTATAACTACGGAAGTCTGGTCTGATCTGATCTGATCTGGTCTGATCTGGTATGATCTGGTTTGGTCTGGGACTGAAAACACTCCAAAAGATAACATCCTAAAACTCCAAAAGATAACATCCTAAAACTTTGCTAACTTTCCTTTTTTAGATGTCCCACTAACCTTGCCACTTTCCCTTTTAGTTAAAGAATTTGTGGTTCCAATTACTCTCATCTCCAGAAGGGACGGTGGGAAATAGGTTGTAAATAATGACGGAAAGTCCACAAGGGACGGTGGGAAATAGGTTGTAAATAATGACGGAAAGTACATACTCCGCAACAGTTACAATGAAACCAACAGTTACAATGAAACACACTTCTTTTTTTTATAGGAAAACACACTACTTTTCATTACCCATATTCAGGGCCGGCCCTGAGCATGTGTAGGGGCCCAACCTCATAGGGCCCAGAAAAAATGAAGCAACCAAAAGAATAATTCCTAGTACAATTATCACTAGTGTTCTAACAAGCGGATAAAACCGCAATTAAGGCAGACCCTTGGACCCGTACAGGTCATTGAACATGAGGACTTAGTTATACAACTATAGTGCTAAGGGCTTTATCAACTTGAACGGTGTGGGATTTTGAGTATGGGATGAAGCAGAAAAATGCTTATAGTACGGAATTTGTTTTAAGGATTTTCAAACTAAGCAAATTGATGTTTGCACGAAGCATTAAATGAATCATTATTCTTTTAAATAATTACAATTTTATAACTAAAATAAATTATATTTATAAGAATTTGATTATTTATATGTAATGATTATAATAATTTAGTCATAGTAAAATATATTCCTTTTCGAAATCAAGTGATCATAACATTATAATCATAAGAACTTTAGGCAAAATTTAATAATATGTTTTATTTCATTAATATTTTTGAAACACATCTTATTATTATTATTATTGTTGTTGTTGTTGTTACTATTATTGTTGTTGTTGTTGTTGTTTGTATTATTATTATTAAATTTCATCATCATTATTTTTAGTATTCAACTACTTTTTCAAATTCTAGTCTTTGTGTAATAGTTAAATTTATATTTGTCAAATATAGCACTCTGTCATATTAGACTAGAACTTGAAAAAAAAATATAAGATACTCCGTATTATTTAATATTAGACTTTTATACTAAAAATATCTCTACATAAATTAAAAGAAAGTATAAAATCAAAATGTCTTGTCACTGCAAGATTTAAGTGGCTTAAGACTTAATCACGCCACCTTGATACACTTTACGGCTTTTAGAACATTGACTATGAAATGTATTTAGTTAACACATGTTTTTTTATTGCTTTGTTAATAAAAAAAATTAATAATTTGACATAAAGTAATACGGAGTAGTAACTTATTATTAATAGTGTACAATATATAATACTCCGTATTGTTTACTTATTTAAATAAAGGCCCGGTTTTTACTGTTGCACAGAGTCCCCGCTTTGTTAGGACTGGCCTTGCCCATATTTTAAATATGATTAAACGTATTTCGGGTAAATGTTTTTTGTTTGTTTTAGATCTGTATTATAATCATCGATTCACGTGTACCATAAAAAACACATGAAAAGATATTCAAAAAACATAATTGAGACCCTCACTCAATTGTTCCTCCATCAAATTATAATTTCTTATTATGACTTAATAATCCTCCCTATTTTATCCATTTAATCAGTCGTTTAAATCGTTTTAGAATTGATGTGTAGTAATTAGTGACATGTATTACACATTGACAATGTGAATTCAAAAATAATTAAGTAACTTAATAAAAATGAGTTAATTTAGATTGTCTATTCAACACATATATAAATAGTCGCATGTGTAAAAATCACTAAATTAAGGCAAATTGAACGTAACGTCTTAATAGCAACATACAAGTTAATGGTATGTGTTTGGTTGAAACAAAACCGTTTGAAACGAAACCTCAATTGATTAATCAAGAACTTAAGATATTAAGGGGTGTTTGAAACTAATTCCGCTTCTTTTTTAAAAGTATAAGTAGAATCAGAATCAGTTTTTTAGAAGTTGATCTCCCCCAACTTCTAAAAAATGGTTTCTAGGAGTAATTTGGAGCACTCAGATGTACTTATGCACTTTCACCCAAACACTTCAATATCTGTTTCTATTCCCTAAAGGAGGAGAAACAGATTTAAGAAGCGGATCCGAACAGCCCCTAAATGCTATTATCAAGTCGGTATATGACAGTTTTCTATTACATAGTATATTTTTGGCTAATAGTTAGAGTTGTTTTTTGACAAAATAATAGTTTGAATTATTAATGAATGATTTCGTTATCCGTAACTACCCTCCATGAATTGGGCATGCTCCACGATTGACCAATCGGGAAGCAATAGTTAAAGATATAATCGTGATCAACAAACATTTCAACGTGTGTGGAAGGTATAGTATTAAAAACCAAATCTTTATGTTATTGATTCACAATCGGAATTTTATCAATCTAGGATCTGAAAGATAATAAACAATCAATCCGATATCCCGAAGATGAAATGTGTCGGTATAGGATCCAAGTGATCGAAAACTATCAACCTAGGACCTAAGTTGTCACAATTTTTATTACTCCGTATTATTTTATTTTAAAATATTTAAATATTATTTAATTTTACTAGACTAATAAACTTTTGTTAAGACAAATTCATCAAAACATAAAGGAACATGTAGTAGAATGGTTTTTATATTGTGTGAAGAAATATTATATTATAACTCCGTATGTCTATATAAAAACGAACATAAAGAGTATCGATCGGCACACTTTTAAAGTTTATCGGCAGTTTCGGCCATTTTGATACGACGTATTATGCATTCCTTATCCTCAGGAGCCAAGCTATACTCGCTCTAGCTAGCTATAAAGCTATCTAAGGAATATAATAATTTGAATGACTACCTACGTCCTAAATTGATTTGCAAATTTGACTTTTCTTAATAAACAGTTTCATTTTATTTGCTTAATTAGGATGTCAATTTTTAATTATATTCTAATTTGGAATTTGCAACTTTGAGGAGATTTTAATGTAGTTTCCTAATATGTAAATTTTAATTATCAATAATTAAGTCAATTATCGATAGGAAGGATTGACTTCTAGTATTGGTTGATAAAAAAAATTGACTTCGCAAAACAATTTGAAACGAAGGAAGTAGTAAACTTTATTAAGTTCAAAGTAGTTAATACTACGTATAAATTTGTCATATACCGTGTGTATGAGTTAGATAATACTCCCTCCGTCCCAAAAACAACTTCACAGTTTGACAATCACACAGATTAAGAAAATAAATTTGACTTTACTATTGGGTGCACTGTTTTGCACTGTTCAAACACTGTTTGACATTGTTGGACACTGTTTGATACTGTTTGTCACTGTTTTGATGTAGATAATTTGCCAAATAAGGAAAGTATTGAAGTGTGAAGTTAATTTTGGAACATCCATTTAAGGAAAGTGTGAATTTGTTTTTGGGACGGAGGGAGTATATTTATACTACGTATAAATAGGTATGAACAAGAGCGAACCATTCCATTCACCCATCAGTCCATCACACACGTATTACAAATCAGATACATTTTATATGGCCTTCCCGTTTCTACCATTTCTGGGAAAATCAACAGTGTTCGGATGCATATCTTCTTATCATCCAAGATTTCCGGTCCATAATCTGTTCCGTAAGAAGGAAAAACGACCTACTTCGTTAATTACTAATGCACGATTGCAGCCTCATAAACACATCAGCTGCAGTGATAGCGATAGTGAGAGTGAGAGTCTCTCGAGCTTATCAAGCCTCTCAGACATTGACTACAATAACAATGATGACGATGTTGATAGTGACAATGACGGTGACACCGACACTGACAGCATAGATGAGATGAGCATAGTAAGTTATTGGGTGATTTCCCAAAATACGGGAAAATGTGACATGCATTGCCAAAATATGGGGATTTATTTAAGGTTTGGCTTAATTCATAGAAAACCTCCGGTTGGAACTGAGGAATCCGACCAGAGATAAAATATTTAAAAAAACGAATTACACCTCTTGTTGGAAGTGCCTAATCCGACTAGAGGTTTAATTTTTAATAATTCCAAATAAATTTTCGAAAATTAATTAAACTTTTTTAATTAAATTGAAGTGATACCACTTTTTTAATTGACCAATCCGAATTACACTTTTTTATGAATATTGAAGTGACCAAAATCCGTATCTCATTAAATTTGATCTGATTATATTTATGTGATTAAATTTTGCCTGATTATATTCATCTGATTAAATTCTGTCTGTTATAATTTTATGTGATTATATTTATCTCATTATATTTATCTGATTAAATTTTATCTGGTTCATTTTATCTGATTCAAATATCATCTGATTAAATTTATAATCTGAAATATCATCTGATTATATTATATCTTTTTATATTTATCTGAACAACATCTTAAGACATAAAAAATGAGAGAACCAATATTACATTAGTAATTCGATGCAATACAAAAATTCCAATAGAGTATACATTACAAAATTACTTGGGTCCTCTCCTTCTTGAACGTATTTTTCTGCTTATTTGTTCAAGACTCTGAGATTATTTGTAAGTTCCTACTTTTTTAATTTATGATAATTAATTCTGTTCATACCAATTCTGTTGATTATTCAATTATGAGTTGTAAGTAGTTTTAATTAGGGATTTGAGATTGATGAAGTGGTTAATCGTGATGTATGGTTAGTTTCTTGATGGATTAATTGCATGAATGCCGTTTAATTTGTGTTTGAATAATTTAATTGATATCTCTTGTAACCTAGAACCGCAGCTAGAATTACAATTGCATATAAAATAAATTAAGAGATATCTAGTTTATTCTAAGACACCTTCACACACACACACACTTAATCGTTCGCTAAGAGATTAGTAGCGATTAAGGGGTCATACGCTCGCTCGTTTTGGCAATAATTTAGGATCATGTCATATGAGAGATTAACCAGGTCTCCTAAATTATTGTACTCTACGCTGCGAGAGCGGTAAGAACTTAGTAATGATTTGCGTTGCTCAGTTAAATTAAGTTCATGTAATTAAAGCTGATCTGTCATAAACCTTGTTACCCCGGAATCAATCATGTTCCCTTCGTCGTTAATTAAAAAGAAACAAGTTTTTTAACCGTTTTATTGCATTTTAATTTTCCAATTAGTCAATTTTCGCACCATTGCATTTCTTTTATTTTCTTTTTAATTGCTAAATTTAGTCAATTCTTAATTTATTTTTGTCTGTCACTGTGGAGACGATACTCGTACTTCAATCCTTTACTACAATCTATTTTAAGTGCGAAAAAATTCACATCCGTAGGAATTTGATGAAAAATTAGGCCAAAAACGAAACACGTATACTCAGAGAAATTTCCGGACCAATTACATTAACTCCTTTCACTAATAAACAGTAATGAAGTACTCCACTTAACCATATTCTTTCGGCTCAGATTTATTAATGTGAAAATATTCCACTTTAACATGGTTGGAACACCCAATTCCAACTGGAATTTTAAATCGAAAAAATAAAACTCTAGTCGGATTCCCCAAATCCAACTACAGGTATTTCCTTATTTTTAGAAGCCCTACCTCCAGTCGGAAACCATACTTCCGACTTCCGCTTTTTGGTAACCTAATTGGAACTCCCTTATTTTGACTTGTCAGACAACAAAATCGCGTATTTTGGCACTTTCCTCTATGTTATTTATCCTTACGAACTAGGTTAGAAGGGTAACAATTATGATAATAACATATGACAAGATTCTGTTTTACAACTAATCCTATGTCAGTAAATCAAAGGTAGGTAATCATATGACATAAGTACATTATAGTTGTAATGACCTATTACTTATTGTATATACTCCCTATAAAATTACATATTGTTCCAAAACAGGTTTAATAACTCTTTCCTACATTCCTTAAAAAAAACTCTTTCCTACATTAATAACATCAAATCACTTAATTGTTATATATTTATTTCTTTATGAACCTTATTACATGCAAAATTAAACATCATATGTGAAGGTAAACAAGAGAACCAGGGAATTGGAACAGAAAATGAGGATTATGAAGACACCAGAGTTAAACAAGGAAACAAAAGATATACCCTTCCCTATCTATATAGTTCATGCTCCTGGCGAACGGCTTTCGCTAGCAGCAACACCATCTAAGCCATGGTTCTTCCGCACCACGGGACCTCGGGTCAACCCCACCAGCCTACGCGATGTTGGCAGTGATAGTCATGAAGCTGTTGCGGTTGATCTTATTAGCAAGGTGAGTCTTGCAAGCCAAGCTTTTATATATTAGGGTTTTACGCTATACTACTTATAATGTATAGACTAAATACTTCCCTATCATTTCACAAACTAGTAGTACAAAGTAATTCCCTCCGTCTCATTTTACCTTTCTTACTTTCTTTTTTGGATTGTCCCAAAATCAGTGTCATATTTCCTTTTTGGAAATAAATATGTAATCTACAACATTTCACTTTATTATACTAAAATCTCAATCACAACTTTTACTTAGCTTTTTCAACAAATTTATTAATAATTATTTCAAGTGATAGTAGGACACATACAATGGGACAAATGTAGTATGATACAAGGAAAGTAACTCTATACTTTTGTCTCATTTTATCATTTCGAAAAATCCCACTAAGATTGTCTCATACCAAATTTAGTAAAGTTTGTGTGTCTCTAAATTATTCTTACTTTAACAATTTAATATCAACCACACAAACTCATTTTTCTTAATAATCGTGCAACCTTCTTTCATGTCACGTGGGCAACATAACTTTATTCTCTAATTTAACTCCCAAGGATTAAGGATGAATGATTTAATTAACTCTACAGGTATTAGTTATTTAATCCGAAAATGAGTAATAGATATTTCGCCAATGAATTAAGTGTTTTCCTCTTTTAACTAATTTGTCTTCAGAAGAATGTGAATTTGAGAAAAGCATTTGAAGGGAAAATGACAATGAAGATCCAATCCCGAAGCTAGATCCAGACGAGCTTGGAAGACGATCGGAAGAGGATGAAGTAAAATCTTGGCTCTTCCTTAATTTGTGTACTGAAAGAAAGAAAAAATAATACAAGTGTGTTCTAATAATGTTGAAATGCTTGCAAAATAAATGTTGAAATAAAATCCGTATATAGTCCGTATATACGACTGACTGTTGGACTGAATGCGGAGTGTGACTGTGTGAGAATGGCGAATAATAAGAATACATGTACATGAATGGGAAATTCAATAAAACTCGACTTGCACAGTTACACGTTCATATTTATATACAAATTTTACGTATACGGAGTAGAAATTTATTGGAGTAATGCATTCATATGGGTAGGGGGCCTTGCCCCCAGCCCCCTTACATTCATCATCATTATCAGCGGCGGATCCAAAATTTTGAGATGTTCTGGATTGAATAGAATTATACTATACTTAAATATTAAAAGGGTGACTTAAATGTGAAAAATAAAAAAAATACACTAAAAAATTAAAAATAAAATCTTAGTTGCCCTAGCTAGGTTTCAACCTATCATAACCCGTACATAGATCCCCCCTGATCATTATTATCACCACCACCATCACCACCACTGCATCCTCCTCTTCAATTTTCCTCCTCCTCCACCTCCTCGTAGCTCCTCCGATCCTTCGTTGTTTTCCTCATCCTCCTCTTCCCCCCCCCACATCACCATCGATCATCGTCATTACGAAACACAGTGCCTATATTATATTTTTGAAGAGAAATTAAACAAAGCTATACATGTATGTAAATATAATCATAGTATGTGCTAAACACACAAGTTGACCATCATGAATCATATAATGCAGTCTTGAATATTTCTAGCAAAAGCGTTTAAAAAAGGTTAAAAGGTAAAAAAAATGAAAAAAGAAGAAACAGTAACAAGATATAGGAGAAACATGATTTGGTGCTGAATATCTCGTGTCAAACTGTTTTTGACACGCATTTGGATATAACTTCCAAAATCCCTGTAAATTTCGAAAAATTCATGCCAACAATTCCTGTCAATGCCATATTTTTTGTACTGAATGAACTCGCTAAAAGAGATGATCAATATTGACGAATGTGCTTCTTGGATGGTTTTGGTGTTTCAAAGCCGGAGATCACTTGTGTGCATAACCTTTGTTGTACATGTAAAATTCATTCTTGCATTCGATTCAAAGTAACGATGGTTGTGTTTTTATAATAAGGACGATTTAGATGTTTATGTAAACTAAATTAATTTGGGGTCGTCAATAGAATTAATCTAAAGCATAAGTAGAGTAATCTTGGCCGATCCTTCACTAGCTAGCTAATTCATATCTAGCTCAGGCCTTGTAAGACCTACTCTTAGGGAGTGTTTGCAATTACTTCAACTTTAAAAAAGTGATTTTTTAAAGTGATTTTGGGAAAAGTGATTAATAGTAAAAGTTGGTAGTGTTTGAGAAAAAAGTGATTCTGAAAAAGTAAAAGTTGGTAATGTTTGGTAAAATAAGTACTTTTTGTGTAATAGAAAAAGTGAAAAGCAGTTTAAAGCACCCTTCCACCTGCTTCCAGCTTTTAGCTTTTAAGTGATTAATTTAAGCAAAAGCTGTCATTTGAAAACACTCTTTTTAGCTTTTTTTAAGCCAAAAGCTGAAAAGCGCCTTTTTTAAGCAACCGCAAACACTGCTTTAGTTTGAACGGACCGTTACTATCTCATCCGGCATATGGCCCATTACCCCAACACTGTGTTAAATGTAAAAATTGATTACAATTTTACGTAGTAAAAAACTTGAAACCATTATGAAAAGATACGGGATTACTTTTCTTATTAATTAGTCCCTTAGCTTACTTATTATCATTCTTGAGGCTCTGTTTGCAATAAGTTGTGCTGAAATAAAAGCAATTTTTGGGAAAAAGTGATTAGTAGTAAAATTGGTAATGTTTGGTATAATAAGTGTTTTTTGTGTAATAGAAAAAGTAAAAATAGATTCTTCACAGAAGTCGAAAAAAGTAAAAGTTGGTAATGTTTAGTAAAATAAGCGCATTTTTCTTTTAAAAAAGCCAAAATCACTTTCCTTAAGGGATCTCAAACAAGCCATGATATTTGACTTCTCTTATCTTAATTAACAAAGGGAAAATGTACATAGTATTAAACAACCTCCCACCGTTCAGTTCTCTACCCCCGAGCAGTTATCCACGCATGTAATTTACGGAGAGGGTCTTCTTAACTACGCTTTTCCAACATTCTTTAAGCAAGAAAATTCTAAATGACTTAGATCCTGTCCAAGTAAATAATTGGAAGTTGACTAGCTAATTTTACTTGAAAAAGTGCTAAAAAAAATTGGATGCAACTCAATTGATGAATTAATAATATTAATTAACCAAGTGAAACAGCACTCTAACTTCCCTTGTAAAACAGATATTTACAAGAAAAGTATTCCTAATAGGTACAAAATTATAAGACTAATTAACAAAAAGAAGCAAAAAGACTAATAACTAGTTTGCTCACAAAAAATAGTTAGCAGACTACAACTTATCAATGGAAACAAGAAGACAAAAAATTGCATAAAATTAGATTCCTATTTTGTTGGTGGGTTGATTGAGCTCACCAATTGATCCTGAGAATTTGGAAGTGTTTGGATGAACTTTTCTGGAACCAAACACTTATCCTTTGAATACAATTTTTCTTGAATCAACGAAGACCCGACAAGTGTCTCTAATTCTTCATTCATAAATGTCTCCTCATTTTCCTGCAACATTAACGTAATAACGTACACATATACAAATATATATACAATTATTGATTTGCAGTCATTATAAAACCTAGCTAAACCTCAATATATATTGTCAAACAATTTAATGAATTAATCACACAAAGCATAACAGCTACGGAGTATTAATCATTATATTCTCAAAATGAATACCCAGTATTTAATTGTTTTTTCAGTTATGGACTTGTGGATTATTAATAGTATATACTCCCTTCGTCCCAATTTGTTTTGCAAATTCAACATTTTTTGGTCAACCAATAATAGAAGTCAACTATGAATAATTAATTCAATTTTTAATAATTAAAATTTATATATTCAAAAACTATATTAAAATCTCTTCAAAGTTGTAAATTCCAAATTAGAAAATAATTAAAAATTGACATCCTAATTAAGTGAACTAAACGAGACTATTTGACTAAGAAAAGTCAAATTTGCAACTCTATTTGGGACGGAGGTAGTAATACATATAAACTCCCTGCAATAACCGAGATTTGGAATATAATTAAATCAGAGACAAATGTAGTACTACGTAATTGTTACTTTTATTTGTAATAATCGAACAATAATTCAACTTTTCCTTTCAAGAAAAATATACTCCTAGCTAGTAGTACTTAACTGTCAAGTTTCAAGCAAGGAGTACTAGCTATATATATAATGAAAATGTAAATATGTACTGAAAATTAAATGTTCATTTACACATTAAATGTGCTTAATGATCAGTAAATAAGTATAGTGAAATAATTTATCTTAAGTAATTATATTTGTAGTAAATGAATTAAATTACCTGAGATGGGGAGAGGCAAGACTGAAGTACAGAAACTTGGGTTTGCATGAACTTGATGTAGTTATAGGCCGCCTGAAACATCTCGGCGGTGTTCATTTTCTGGCCGCCCGGAATCAGCTTTGCCAGTTCCTGCGTCTTCTCCGTGATCCTCCTCCGCCTCTCCCGAGCGGCAATGCTCTGCGGCGACAGCGTCTTTCCGCCGTCGCTCTTCTTCCCCGCCATCCAACTCTCCGCCTCCGAGCTGTAAGCTGTAAGCGAAGCACGCGGGAGCTCCGGCAACGGAGGCGGAGGCTTGAACTCGTGCAGGCGAGGAGGGTTCGGAATGAAGACGCCGAAACAGCTCTGGGTAATGTCTTCTTCCTCACTGTGGAAGAGCTTCTGGCGCTTGGGTAGGGGCTGCCGAAATGCGAGGTCTTGCTGGAAGGAGAAGTCAGGCGGCAAGGAAAAGCACTCGCCGGAGAAGACGGGGTAGTCGGAGTTGAAATGAGGGTCCACCGGGGTGGGTTCGGGAAGAACAAGATCATGGTTGTTGAAGCCGCCAAAAAGAAGCTCACCCGCCGGAGGTTCAAGAAGGTGATGACTATCCACTGGCTGCGGCGGCGGATGGTCGTCGAAGATTTGGGTGAAGTTAAGGAAGTTGTCGTGAGTGGTTTCCCAGGTAGGATAGTAGGAAGTTAAGCAAGAACTAGCCGCCATTTCTGTATAGTATAGTAATAAACGAGTCAAATGAAGGAAAGAAGCAGAAAGACCTACAGAAAGACATAAAGCAAGAAATGAGAAAGAGAGAGATAAAAGAGAAGGGATTACGTGCGCAGCAGTGGGAAGTTAAGGAGAGAAAATAGGTTATCATATGGATGAGATTTTTGGGTGAGTAACTAACTCCCAATAATGAGGGATTAATTCGGAATTAGCGTAAGAGAATATATATATATATGGGGCTTATTTTTATTGCAGTCCTTTATTTTCCAGTAATTAGCATGAGTAGCTTCGGTTTATCCTAAATTTTCTGGTTTTGTGTGTTGTTTAATTATATTTATGTACCCGGATGTATATTAATTACGGTATGTGTATACGGAGTATTATTTCTATTAATTACAATTATTATATCAATAATAATAATAGGCTGTAATAATGACAGAAATTACGTACTCCGGGAACAGTTACAATCAAATAATAATGGCACCATTATTATCTCCCACCTTTTATTAGACCAAAATATGAGTGGATTTTTGTTTCACAAAAAAGTGACCCGTCTTACCGTTCAAAATTAAAAGCCAGCGGTCGGATCCCCTTCGTCTTCTCCATCGCAAATCACAAGAGACCATCAAATACTTCTTCTCCATCCCAAGTCATCATTCTTCTCCACAGCTCCACGGTCGGCCATCTCCCCCGCAGTCGGCCATCATCCTTCCGCAGTCTGCATCTCCCCGCCGCAGTGAGCTATCACACCTCCAAAGTCTCCAATTGCACCGCCGCAGTCGGCCATCGCACCGCCACCCGCCTCCAATCGTACCGGCTACAGCCTCTCCATCCAAACGACGCTCCACCTCGTCGCAATAGCCTCGCCATCCAACCGACGCTCCACCTCGATGTCCACAGAATCCAGATTTCAGATCGAATCTGAAGGATTTCACCTTTTTTCAGATCTGGGCGACTCAGGTGTGGCAGGAGTAGGGAAATGACTGGTGGCGGGGTTAGAAGCTACGACATGGAGGCTGGTACGCAGGGGACGAGGCTGGTGCGCAGGGGAGGGGCTAGTGCACAGGGAAGGGGGGCTGGTGCGCAGGGAATGGGCTGATGCGCAGGGGAGGGGGACTGATGAGGAGGGCAGGGGTCTGGGGCAGGTCAGGGAGTCATGGCTGGAGGAAGCAGGGGTTGGGGATGGAATTTCTGGTGCTTGGGGTTGGGATGGGGAGGGGCAATGAAAGTAGGCATGTGGGGGAGAGGCAGTGGGAATGGGATGGTGGTGGCGGCCGGAATACACTGCTGTGGAGGAGGGTCTTTGGGGTTGGGGAGGGAGGTTGCTGATAGGCTAGGGGGTGAGCTGGGGAGGGCTGGTGGGAGGGGAGGAGGGGTTGGTGGGCTGGGTAGGGGGCTGGTAGGCTAGGTAGGAGCTGGTAGGCTGGGGAAGGAGGCTGGTGGGACGGGAAGGGGGCGGGGGTTGGGGAGGCGGTAGTGGCGGTGTCGTTGGTGTGGTGCTAAAATTTGGTTGAAATTGGTGGCCGCAGTCACACGGGCAGTGGCCGCAGTGACACGGGCGGTGGCCGCAGTGACACGGGCGGTGGCCGCAGTGACACGGGCGGTGGCCGCAGTGACACGGGCGGTGGCCGCAGTGACACGGGCGGTGGCCGCAGTGACACGGGCGGTGGCCGCAGTGGCACGGGCGGTGGCCGCAGTGACACGGGCGGTGGTGGTAGTGACACGGGCGGTAGCGACAGTGACACGGGCGGTGGTGGCAGTGACATTTGATAAAATATAGGATAGTGACATTAAAATCTGGGAATGACATTAATATAACCTTCTTGATCACTTTTTTGCCCCTTTTTAAAAGTAGTCACTTTTTTGATAATTGGTTCAAAATTAGTAATATTGAGGACGTAATCCCTCCAAAAGAAAACATCCTTACTACCAAATACTCCCCCCATCCCAATTTGTTTTGCAAAGTCAACATTTTTTTGTCAACCAATAATAAAAGTCAATCCTCCCTATGCATGCATAATTAATTCAATTTTTAATAATTAAAATTTACATATTTATAAACTACATCAAAATCTTTTCAAACTTGTAAATTCCAAATTAGCATATAATTAAAAATTGACATCCTAATTAAGTGAACAAAACAAAACTGTTCGATAAAAAAAGTCAAATTTGCAAATCAATTTGGGACGAAGATAGTACTTAAATATGGATGGACATTATTAGATTTGTTACGTTTGTACTCCCTCCGTCCCATTTTACCTGTCTTACTTTTTTTTTGGGTTGTCCCAAAATAAGTGTCACATATCCTTTTTTGGAAAGAAATATGTGGTCCACACTATTTCACTTTATTACACTCAAATCTCAACTACAACTTTTACTTTTTCAACCACTTCATTAATAATTGTGCCAAGTCAAAGTAGGACACATAAAATGGGACGGAGGTAATATTAATTAGATTTGTACGTAGTATTATATTTTCAAAATATTTCCGTTAGACCAGCTTAAACTGAAACGTTATTGAGCCCGTTTGGTAGCACTAAAATCGGCTGATTCGGCTGATTCTGCTGAAATTTATGAAGTTTGGCTGAAGTGGCTGCATTGGCTGATTCTGTTGATTTAAGAAAAAATTATTTTTAAAATAGATTTTATTAATAAAATAAAGACAAAATTATATGGAAAAATAGCTAAAATGGCCATCTACAGTAATTTTAGCCAATACAGCCAGAAAAGTAACTTCAACCTTACTGTTTCTGCTTATTACACAATTCAGGCGCGAAAGCAAAAATTACGTATTTGGTAAAAAAGTTTGCTGATTAGGCTGATAAGCCGAAAAACAGTGGTTCCAAACGGCCTCATTGTTTTACGTTAAAATTTACACTTGCTCTTTCTTCTTCGCACTGTCGACCAATCATTTCTTTCATTTTCTTTTAATTTCTTTATTTTTTATTTCTCTTTTTTCTTTCTTCAATTATATTCTTCTCACTCTTTCCATCAAAAAACTAAAAGTTGAACTGGGATTTTACTTTTTTTTATTTAACTTCAATTACAACTGAATTTACTTATACTTTTGTTTTTATCAATTCATAAATTAACGACCAAAAAATATCATAAATTAAATACAAGTATTATTGCATTTCATATTCATAACTATTTTTTCTTGTAATATTTCTTAGAAAGCTTTCCACTTTTGATCTCCCGACTTTAGTGACTTCGACAATTTTAGTCGTCGTGTTTTATTTTTTCACAACTATTGATTATTATTTGACACTTTTGATCCTCCGGTTTTTGTCGAGCCAACAATACGCATGTGCCTATCATGTGTAGGTTATAATGGAATAAACTTGAGAAAACGTAGGAGAAAAAACATAAAAACATATGTTTAATATCAATCATATTAAATTATTAATGGGATGTAATTTTCAGAATAAATGCAATATCATTTCAATTTCTAATAAAAAACCTTACAACACCAAATTCTTCTTTGAATAATGAACTGTAATACACGAAATTGCTATTACATACACATTTGAAGGAGGCTCTAATGCACGATTAAATACATGTGAATGAGACCCTAATCGTACAACGGTAGTACACATCTGAATAGGGGTGTGCAAAAATACCGAACCGAACGGGTTTGGGTCTAAGACCGAACCGTTTCAATAGTAACGGTACAGGTACGGGTTCGGCCAAATATTGGACCGGACCGGACCGTGCCCACCCCTACATCTGAATGAGACTTGATACACACGCGTGACTATCCAAACGACAGTACGTAAACTCCACACACTCCTAATTACTTCCGATTCAATACTTCTTTCCATCTTTCATATATTATGGAATTAGCCTTATAAATAATTTACTACTATTACAATAATTAGCATATATATTAACCACAATACTACCACAAATGCTATACTCACAAAAATTGGTGATTCCTCGCCCGTCTTCTATAGTGTAATATGATTGCATTGCAGAAATCTCAAAAACAAAATAAAGTTAATCTTTACGTGCGTGACTGGTCACTCACTGAGATAATATCCATTGGCCTAATCTAATTCTAATTATTTGTTACGAGCTAATTTTAAGTGTCGAAAATGTGTATTCAAGTTGTAGCAAATCTATAAATGCCTGAATAAAGTTTACATAAATGTTATAAAAATATCATTTGTGTAATTCGGCTTTTAGTAAATTGTCAGAAAAATGGAACTGCCTTTCAAAAATTGGCTTTATGGGAGTAATCTATATATTTTTGTTTTGATTTGGGGGATCACCTCCCTTTTGGACGTTTTCCATATAAAAGAATTTTTAAGCACAAGCCAAACACAGTTTACATAGGTCTAAAAGCTTTGAAATTCCAAATTAAAACATAGGTCTAGCTCATCCTACTTTTCTTGAGACTGTTTCTAAGAGTTGGGCTGAGAGTAATTTTGGTGGAGGCTGCAGGTATGAGTGGTGTGCTAGCAAATTGAATTGGGATATCTAATAAAAGACCTAAGAGACTCGAACACAAGATTTTTTCATAAATTTTTTAGGATCTAAAATGTGTGAAGATGAGGTTCTCAAGGATGAAAAATAGTTTGAAGATCTACCTTCTGAAACAAAAAGAGAGCTTTAATTTGGTGCCAAAAAAAAACTTTTTTAAAGAAATCAAGAAGCAGAAGGCTCATGTGAAGTGGCTCAAAGAAGGTGATGTTAAGTCTCACTATTTTCATGCCTTTGTCAAAGTGAGAAAGAGAAAACAGCAGATTACCTTAATATCAGATTTAGAAGGAAGAATTTGATCCACTTTAACATAAAAATTGAGAATTTCTATGCTGAGATTAGAATTGGTGATCTGACATCCTGTAATATATACCACAATTAGTTATAGATAAGCGTTTTATTAACATGTTTTATACAATCATTTATAAACGCTTTTATACTCAAAAGAATAAAAAGCTCACATATTTGCCTCGTATTGCTAGAAAGTAACTTTATCATCGATTGGATCAAATACAAGGATGGGAATACACACGAAGAATACCGACGAGAAAGGTCAACCAAACGCATCCCGTAGAACAAACCAAAACAACAAAACTGCATAAACAAAGCAAAAGCCGCCCGGCATACTCAAAGGTCGCCCGACTTTCGTAAAAGGCGCCCGACTTTTGGCGCCGTAGTTTATCCGTAAAGGAAAACCAATAGCCGCCCGGCTTCGCCCGACTTCTGGCCCTTGGAGCAAAGATAACATTATTTTAAAAGTCGAAAGTCGCTCGGCTTTCACAAAAGACGCCCAACTTCCGTCTTAGGAGATTAAAACAACAACGATCATCACAATAATTCGAAGAAATCATCTTTCATACAAGAGTTTTGAAGCCCTCCCAACACACCATTCCATATTCTACACAATACACTTTCACTTTAGCATCTCAAGAGCAACCAGCCCTTGGTCTTGGGAGAAGTTCTTCAATTAGGGAAGCAATTGTCCACCATAGTTTCGGAGTTGTGGTATCATTTTCTTATGTATTTCATTGTATTTAATCATTTCAATACTTGTAAGTTCATTATGAATTGTTCTAGCTAATTTTCCATAGCCAAGATTAGGGATGAAACTTTACGCACTCTAAGTGTTTGATGTATGTTCTCAACCAAATTATGATCTTTCCTTTATATTTTAATGTGTATGACTACTATGTAGAACATATGAATATATCTGATAGAGTATATGGATCCGGACCCATGGCCCACATACTCTTGGACAAACAGACGACCCAAATCTACGCCGGCACCAGAAAGCCCGGCTAGAGAACCCAGTCCAGAATGAAGAGATGGACTTTTTGTCTCTATCATCACCTCGGCACACCCACCTCAGAAGAACACACCTCGGCGGGGGCCTCCAAGACCTCCCATGGGGATTTTCATCACCAAGACCGAGGAGCACCCATGCACCTCGCACCCATCACTAACAGAGATCGTCATTATACCCCTAGCGGATTTAAGACACATGTAAACAGCCCATTAACGGCCCATTATTTTAATCGGACCTCCCAGGCCCTAGACCTGGGAGCCCAATCCATATTCCCACTATAAATATCCCCTTGGGGATAAATGTAGAGGGTTCATAACTCATTTATTGCAAATTCTTTATATCTCTATTATTAGCTCTCCCTTCTCTCTGAAGTTATACCACTAGCGGTTTACCGGGAAGCTATCAATATCGTTGGATTTATTTGAGCAAATAATGTTAAGTTATAAACCGTACACTTAAAGGTTAGACATATTCTAATTGTCGATAGAAATATGCCTCAATTGAATATGGTGGTTTGAATGGTTTCTATAATGTTCTAATCATAATCTCGCTGCCGTAACAGGAGTAAGAATACTTTAGTGACATTCCACTCATAAGAATTAGTGAAAAAACATATATTCATCGCTAGGAGTTGTTTAGGGGTAATCCCAAACCATTGGTTGCCTTTATTATCGTTTGAAAACCAAATATCTCTACTTTTTTCTAAGTCTTTTACTAAAACTCTTTCCGAATTTGAATCATATAAACAACATGTCCTTGTGTTTGACTCGGTATTTTTACCGGTTTTTATTACTACATTAGCACTTGTACACTTGCAAGTTTTAGCCGATCAAGTTTTTGGCACCGTTGTCGGGGAAACATTTTTGTTTTATATGATTCAAAGATTTCTGAATTTTTCTCTTTACATTTCACTTGGTCTTGTTTTAAATTCTATTGTGTAGACAAGCTTTGGTGCATGCTATTGAGAAGTCAAGGCTCTACCAACCTTGAACATATCAATCATGAGATTGAGAGAGTTCGTAGAAGAAACCAGAAGGAAGCAACGATACCAACCATGCTTCTCACACTCAATGAAAGGAAGAGGCCCATCATTGCAACCACACCTTCTTGTATTGTGCTTAGCGAGGGGGCATGAGACTATGAGTTGCGTAATAGCTGCTTTAACGTTGTGCCACATTTCTATGGACAATTGGGGGAGAATCCATTAAATTCCATCAATGAATAATATGAGTTCATCAAGGTATTCCAAAAATGGGCTCAATGAAGATGATCTTAAGCTCAAATGTTTCCCTTACACCTTAAAGGGAGCGGCAAGAGGGTGGTTCCTAGAGCAGGCACCGGCGTCCTACACTACTTCGGAGGACATCAACAATGTCTTCATCTTCAAGTACTACCAATCAATAATGACCCCAGAGTTAAGGCAAGGAATCTTCAACTTTAAACACCAAGTTGCAAATTGGAGAGCTCTTTCAAGACACATGGAGGCGTTTCAAATCGTTGCTGAGGGAATGCCCGCATCATCGCATTCATTTAGACCTTCACATTGACACCTTCTATAATGGCTTGAACGCTTCTTGTCAAGCTATAGATAACTGAGCGGAAGGCTACATCGGGAACAAAAATGAAAATGAAGCATATAGAATCTTGAGTCTATTGCATGCTTCAAATCCTGAACTACAAGGAGGTGATGTCAACGTGGAGGGAGTGAATGAAATTTCTATTACTCATGAGCTAGACAAAAGGTTTAGAGAATTTAAAATCAAAGTCCAACAAAATGTGCAAGCACCAATTGATACGGCTATACAAGTCGTCATTGGAGAGGTCAAACAAGTGTCCAATGTAGAGAGTATTCCTAACTTGGAAGGTAACTCATCTCAACATCTTGAATATGTTAGTTACATGAAGTCTTATCGTCAACAGGGAAATCAAGGAGGAAATTTTTTTTCCAACAATAATCAACAAAGGTACAATCAAAGTAACAATTGGAAGCCACAAATGAGTTCTTCCAATCCTCAATCTGGAGCTCCTACATTTGGGCAATCAAAGAAACCTGCGATGGAGGAGATGATGAAGCTTCTCACGAAGAATGTGGCTGCTATCCAAGCTCAAGGTGAGGAGAAACATTGTAGAGTGGAAGCATCTATGAAGAATCTTCACACGTGATTCACCAAACTCGACTTATGCTTTGAGGATCAAAATAGGAAGCTCGATCAACTTATGGAAAATCTTGAACAATACACCAAATCTTATATTCACAATTTGGAAGTCCAATTTGGTCAACTTGCCAAAGAGAGAACTACTAGAGAGCATGGAAGATTTCCCACAACAGCGGAGGTCAATCTGAGAGAAACGGTCTTGGCTATCACTTTGAGAAGTGGTAAACAAATGGAGGGGCCAAAATTTTAAGATAAACCCATGGAGAAGCAAAGAGATGAAGAGCTAGAGGACCATGTCTCACTACCACCAGCCATGGAAACGAATGTTCCCCCATACTTAGCCTGATTTTTGTAATATAGCATTTTATGAGTACATAGAGCATATCTGATGTAAATAGAGTCTTAGATTCAAAATTTGGTGCATAAGGTGTTCATGTGGTAATATTTATAAAACGAAGCTTGAATACGAGTGTTGGAACACAAAGAGATATTTTCAACGAGATATGAAACACATCAAATGAAATACAACACCGTACCAAAATACATAGCAAATGAAGTCCAAACACGGCTTTTAGAACTAAAACCAATATTTTCAACAAGATATAAAACACTTGAAATGGAAAAACATACAACAAGTAATGATAAAATCAAATACTTAGCTTCTTTTATGGAATATAGCATTTTCAGAGTGAAGAGAGCATATTTAGTGTAAATAGAGTCTTGGATTTGAAATTTGGTTTCTAAGGTACCCATGTTGTAATATGTTGAAAACAATGCGTGAATACTAGTTATAGAACACAAAAAGATCTTTCCAAAAAGATATAAAACACTTCAAACGCAAAACAACACAGATATATATGATCAAGTCAATGCTACACCTGTTCACAATCAACACGACAACTATTTTTAGTTTATGAGTAATACGTACCTATCACATAATATTTTGTAAACAGAGGCTGAATAATAGACTTAGAACTCGACAAGATCATTTCAACAAGATTTAAAACGCTTGGAACAGATCAAAATACAGCAAGATATGATCAAATCAAATACTACAAGAGTTTGGAGTGAACTCGGAAATGATTACGAATTTTCAGTTAATATGTACCTACTCTTTAATAGATAGCAAATGAAGTCTGCATATCGTTTTAGAATTCAAAACGATCTCTCCGGTGAGATATTAAGTGCTTGAAACATAAGAGCATACAATAAGATATGATTAAATCAAATATTTAGCATATTCTCTGTCATATAGAGTTTTCGGAGTAAATATAGTACATTTGGCGTAAATAGTTCTGGATTCGAAATTTAATGCATTAGGTACTCATGTCATAATAATTTGAAAACAAATCTTGAATAAAAGTTTTAGAATTCAAAAAAAAATCCAACGAGATATGACGTGCACTTTGTCGTGGTGTGCACTCAAAATAATAATCAATACGACACTAATACGTAGTATAGTGTAGTAAGGTTCGTATCCACAGGGAAAGGAATACTTTTCTCTTTTTAATTAACTAGTAACAAAGGGGGGTTTTAGATTTGATTTGATTTAATTAACACTAAGATGAATGACTTAAATGAGTTTAATTAATGAGAAGAAGACTTGGCTTTGCTTTTATCCACTTAATGAAATGTTCGTCGATCCCGGTTATATCTTTAACTATCTCCCTCTCGAATACTCAATCGAGGAGTATATCCAATTCATCGAGGGTAGTTATTAATAACGAGAAGCGTTCATTAATAAAACTTACTACCGAGTCAATATAGAACAAGCGCCGTATATTAACTTGATAGTAGCAATAAAATCAAGATGAAAACGATTGAGATTGATAACCTCAACTCAAGCGGTTTATTGGTTCAATCAATATAATTAATTCCCCTTGGCTTATTAACCATGAGAAGCATGCATTAATAACCCAAGTTTACTACCGTGAAAGAACCGAATTAATAACAAGCGTATTAACCGATTGATTCTAGTAATAATTAATATATAGAACAAGACTAGTTGATACTTTAAGTAATGCTCAATATATTAATGTGGAATATGAATAGGAAGTAATTAATATTTAAGGAAGAAGATTAAAGAAAATAACTCACAACTTACAAATCATTAAGCTTCAAAGTAGCAAAACCAAGATGGAGAAGTTTAGCTCCTCATTTGGAGACTAAACATGATGAAAAATATAAAGAAAGAACTTGTCTAAACTGAGCTAAGAAGTATGTGTGAATTGGTGCCATTGTTGTGAAGGAAAGGAGGTGTATTTATAGGCTTTTTTGGGGTGCAGGTCGGGTACTCGATCGAGTATATATATGTACTCGATCGAGTATGTGCAGAAAGCTGAATTCGATCCATACTCGATCGAATTTATAGTAGAATTCATAGCTATACCCGATCGAGTATGTCGGTGTACCCGATCGGGTATAGACACTTGATCGTGGGGAGATCTTCCTCTGCATGTTCCTTTGTTTTCGGATCCGATCAGATTTGAAATTTCAACCAGATACTCGATCGAGTATAGGAGATACTCGACCGAGTATAGACAAAAATCAGGATTTCCTTCTTTTGTCTTGTGATTTTGCACCTTCCTTCCACTTTTTTGGGTTTCACCAACTGTCCTTGAGTGATGTCAGACCTGTTTGAGCTCAGAATAAACCTAATCTAAACAATTTACAAGAATTTGACAAACTAAACTATTACACCGAAAGTGTGTAATTTCCGAAATACTTAAACAACCAAAACTAACTAAAAATGTAATTAAACACACGGAAATTACAAACGTATCAACTCCCCCACACTTAGTTCTTTACTCGTCCTCGAGTAAAGTTCAATGTTTACAAGTGTAAAGATTCCCAGAGTTTCAAAAGTTTTTAACAAGATAAAAACACAAAGACCACCAAGGATAAAATATGAGTTTTAATGCTTAAATTACAAATGTCATCTTGGGTTTTATGGTCTTCTAGTGTTCATCTTTTCTTCCTCTTCTCCTTTTTCTTCTTCTTCTTCTCCTTTTTCTTCCAGGAGATCAAATGAGTTCCTGCACACAGAAAAATATTCCTCTCATATCTCTCATTTTGCCTAGGAGCCTTTTCAGGTTTTCATCCTAGCATCTCTTTGTGTTTTTCCATCCTCCCCAACTCACTCATTTTTTTTTATAAGCCATTTTTGCTTAGATTGCCCATTCTTGGGTTTTCAACCTAACTAGCATTTCAATTCTTTTATTTATCCATTTTTTTTTTTTTTTTTTGTTTTGTTTACAAAGAGTACAAGAAATTCATGCATAGTAAAAGGTAGAAAATGAAATTACATACCATGAGTAATCTCCTCCCCCACACTTAGTTGTAGCACTGTCCCTAGTGCCCGCCTTCTCCGCCGTAGAAGCCGCCTCCAAAGCCTCCTCCAAAGTTGCCGTCTCCCATGTGAGTATCCCCGCCATCAAAACCGCCACCCCCGGAGCTCGATCCTCCAAAGTTGCCCCATTGAGTGGGGTCATACCAAGAGGGGGGTGGGGGTGGGTGAGCCATGGTATGGAACTGGCCTTGATGAGCCATGTAAGAGTACATAGGTCCATAAAACCTATGTTGATCTTCTTCATATCTGCGGTTGTCTTCGGCCCGTTGCTCCTCTAGTCTTTGAAATCCCGCCCTTTGTTCCTCCCGATATTTACCAACTTCATTGGTAACTTTGTTGAGTCCTTCAAGCATTTGTTGGAAGTAATCGGGAGGTGGGGGGGCTTGGTTTGGTGCGGGAAGGTAGTGATGTGCAACCTCGGGTTCTTGGTACTCGGGTTGAGGTTCTTGGTCGGGTTGGTCTTCTGGGAGATCTTGGGCTTGTGGTTCTTGGAGATGTGGTGGAAGGGCATGAGGGAATAGGAAATGGGGCACCTCGAACTCCGGTCTATAGGTTATTTTGGGGAGGTCTCTGTTTGGCATTAGAAAGTATTGGACCGGTTTGGTGTGTATGATCCAATTATACATGTTCTTCTGTTGATCCCCATCATAGACCGTATGGGAGAAAGCGGTGCACCCCGAGCGGCCTAGCCAACCTATGTCCATCAAACAATAGTCGGGTATCGGAGAGTTATCCGTATACCCGAACTTGTTTGCCACGCTTTCCTTTTTGAGGTGTGCCCAAATGAGATTGCACAAATTGAAGTCCACATGACGACGAAATAAAGCTACGGAGATCAAACACACATCCCCTATTCTAGTGTGGTGATTGTTGGGTCGCCCAAGCAAGCAATTTGCCAAGAATTTTAAAAACAACCGGAGGATGGGGTGTTGGACATGACTTATATACATTTGGGAGGAGCTAAAGTTCACTTCCCCAGTCATCTTAGTCCATAGAGAATGCCCAAATATGGTGTTATCGGAGATGGACCTTTCGTAGGGGACGGGGATGCCAAAATGTTCGGAAAACTCGAGTTTCGTTATCGAATAGTTTCGGTTAAACAGACGAAACTCGAGTCTATCATCCCTAAAATCCGCCTCATCACTTTCAAAGTGCACTGAACTCATGAATTCATAAATAATCTTTTCATTTGAGTTGTATCTCATATTGAAAACAAGGTCCATGTCCAATTGATGAAAGAATTTCCTCATAATCTTATACACTCCTAATTCACGTAGTGCATCATGGCATAGAAAATGGGAAGGTTTTACTTGCCTTTTTGTTGTCGAAAGGAGGCGAGTTCGGTGTTCGGCGTTGGCGGGAATGATGTCTTCAAAGCCTGGATAGGTGCTATGGTGCTTGAGCTCTCTCCCCTATTCTTCCTTGGTGCCATATGTGAAGCTTTTGAGCTTAAAGAGGCAAAAATTCGAATGGGGTAGGGTTTTTGGGATTTGGTGGAAGTTTGGGGGAAATGGGATTTTTGGGTATAGATATGGAGAGGAGAGTGAAGGGAGTATTTTGGTGGTGAAATGAGATGATTTGGTGAAGAAATGAGGGAGATATGGTAGAGAGAAGATGGAAAAATGGAGGTTGGGGGGGGTGTGTTCGAAGTTGGGTGTTTATTTGGAGAAGATGAAGTGAAAATGGGTGTTTTGGGGTATAAATCGCAGGGGTACCCGATCGAGTATCCCTGTATACCCGATCGGGTACCGGAGGCAGGGGCTTACAGAAGTTGTTTTTCCTCTTATACTCGACCGAGTATTGATATGTACTCGATCGGGCATAGGAGGCAGGGGTTTATTGCTTTTATTTTTCCACTTATACTCGATCGAGTATAGATATGTACTCGATCGGGCCTCGGAGGCAGGCTTCCGATGGAGTTGATTTTCCAGGCATACTCGACCGGGTATGTTCCAATACTCGATCGAGTATGCCTGTATCTTTGAAAATTGATCTGCACCTCGATCGAGTATGGAAACCGGGTCCCCTTTTTTACCCATACCCGACCGAGTATTGTAGAGTACTCGATCGGGCATGTCCCCAGATACATTTTTTTTTACCATTTTTTTTTTCTTTTTATTATTTTTTTTTTTTTATTTTTTTGAAACGCACACATAATGAAATAAGTTTAAAAGAAAACATACCTTGCTTGGGTTGCCTCCCAAGAAGCGCCTAATTTAACGTCGCGGCACGACGCCATGGTATAGTTCATCCTTCATAGATTGGATCGACGAGATCCATGCATTCAACGCTTTCTTTTGAAAAACTTTCAAGGAACGGTTTGAGTTGATGTCCGTTAACCTTGAGGATTTTGCCGGTGTCCAGGCTCTTTATTTCAACTGCTCCGTGGGGGTAGACTTTGACTACCTCGAATGGTCCTTCCCATCGTGACCTCAATTTACCGGGGAAAAGACGAAGGCGTGAGAGAAAGAGAAGGACTTTGTCTCCGATTTGGAAGTCCTTTCTCATTATCATTTTATCATGCCATACCTTTGTCTTTTCCTTGTAGATGGCGGCGTTCTCATAGGACTCAAGTCGAAGTTCCTCTAGCTCTTGGAGTTGTAGCTTCCTTTGTATTCCCGCTTGTTCCATGTCAAGATTGAATGTTTTTACCGCCCAACAAGACTTATGTTCGAGTTCGACCGGGAGGTGGCAAGCCTTCCCGAACACAAGTCTATAGGGAGACATTCCAATTGGTGTTTTGAAAGCGGTTCTATATGCCCACAAGGCATCATCCATGCGAAGACTCCAATCTTTACGGTTAGGGTTCACCGTCTTTTGGAGTATAGATTTCAACTCCCTGTTCGAGACCTCGGCTTGGCCGTTTGTTTGTGGGTGGTAGGCGGTGGAGAGCTTGTGGGTGACGCCATATTTTTTTAACAAGGCACTCACAGTTTTGTTGTAGAAATGAGTGCCCCTATCGCTTATCAAAATGCGTGGAACTCCAAACCTTGAGAAGATACGGGTTTTGAGGAAGTCCGCAACTACTTTGGCATCATCGGTCTTTGTGGCTTTTGCTTCCACCCATTTTGAAACGTAGTCCACCGCCAAGAGAATGTATAGATTTCCGTGGGAATTAGGAAAAGGTCCCATGAAATCTATTCCCCAAACATCAAATATCTCTACATAGAGCATAGGAACTTGCGGCATCTCATGTTTTCGAGAGATGTTTCCCATGCGTTGGCAATTGTCACAAGATTGACAAAAGAAATGGGCATCTCGAAATAAGCTTGGCCACCAAAAACCGCATTCAAGTACCTTCATGGCCATTCGCTTTCCTCCAAAGTGGCCACCACATGCATGTGAGTGGCAAAAGGCAAGAATGGACGTTATCTCTGTTTCGGGAATGCATCTCCTAATGACTTGATCTTTGCAATGTTTCCACAAGTATGGTTCATCCCACACGTATTGTTTTGCATCGTGTTGGAGCTTCTCTCTTTGAGCTTTAGAGAAGCTTGGTGGAAACCTGTTTAGAACAAGGAAATTAACAATGTGAGCGTACCAAGGGCGAATTTCCTTAAGAGAAAAAAGAGTCTCATCGGGAAATTCCCCTCGGATATCATCTTTGATATGATCATTTCCTTCATCAAGGACTAAACGGCTCAAGTGATCGGCCACCAAGTTCTCCATGCCCTTCTTATCCTTGATCTCAACATCAAATTCGCTCAAAAGTAGTATCCACCGAATCAACCTTGGTTTGGCCTCCTTCTTTGTCATTAAGAACCTAAGAGCCGCATGATCGGTGTAAATGATCACTTTGGTTCCAAGTAAGTATGACCTGAATTTTTCAAGTGCGTAGACGACGGCCAACATTTCTTTTTCGGTGGTGGCGTAGTTACGTTGGGCATCATTGAGAGTGGTGGATGCATAGTATATCACATGAGATGCTCTTCCCACCTTTTGGCCCAAAACGGCCCCGACCGCATAATCGCTAGCATCACACATGATCTCAAAGGGGAGAGACCAATCGGGTGCTTGAATGATAGGTGCGGTCACGAGTTTCTCCTTCAATGTATTGAAGGCCTTCTTGCATTCCTCGGAGAAGATGAATTCCACCTCCTTTTGCAAAAGAGTGCATAAAGGAGATGCAATCTTTGAGAAATCTTTGATGAATCTCCGGTAGAACCCTGCATGTCCAAGGAATGACCGTATTTCTCTAACGGTGGTAGGGTAAGGGAGTGATTGGATGACTTCAACTTTGGCCTTGTCAACCTCTATCCCTTTGGATGAGATTACATGGCCTAGAACAATTCCTTCTTCCACCATGAAGTGGCATTTTTCAGAATTCAAAACAAGGTTTGATTCTAAACAACTTTTGAGCACAAGGGAGAGATGATATAAGCATGAATCAAATGAGTCCCCATGGATTGTGAAGTCATCCATGAAAACTTCCATAAATAGCTCAACATACTCGGAGAATATGCTCATCATGCATCTTTGGAAGGTGGCGGGTGCGTTGCAAAGTCCGAATGGCATACGTCGATAGGCAAAAGTGCCAAATGGACAAGTGAATGTTGTCTTCTCTTGATCTTCAGGGGCTATGGGTACTTGAAAGTACCCGGAATAGCCATCAAGGAAGCAATAGAATTTATGCCCCGCAAGTCTCTCAAGCATTTGATCAATGAAGGGTAAAGGAAAGAAATCTTTTCTAGTTACCGCGTTGAGGCGACGGTAATCTATACATACCCTCCATCCATTTTGAATTCGGGTGGGCATAAGTTCTCCATGTTTGTTCTCCACCACCGTGATTCCGGTCTTCTTGGGAACAACTTGGGTTGGACTAACCCATTTGCTATCGGATATGGGGAAGATTATCCCCATTTGGAGAAGCTTGATGACCTCCTTTTTTACCACCTCCATCATAGGTGGGTTCAATCTCCGTTGTGGTTGGCGTACGGGTTTGGCTTCATCCTCCATCAAGATGCGGTGCATGCAAGTAGATGGACTAATGCCTTTAATGTCGGCTATAGTCCATCCGATTGCAAGTTTGTGCTCTTTAAGCACCGCAATCAGCTTTTCTTCTTGCTCCCCGGTCAGTTTGTTTGAGATTATGACCGGTAATGTTTCTTTTTCTCCCAAGTACACATATTTCAAATGTGTTGGGAGTGGTTTCATCTCAACTTCGGGGGCCTGCAAAATAGAAGGCAAAGGCTTCTCCTCGGGGATGGTTAGTGGGAATGCTCTTGACCCCGGTGGCATAAGTGGAAGTTGGAAGTGGTTATCCAACTCCACCATCATGGCTTGCCTATTGGGGGTCAAAGCAAGTTCTAAAGAATTTTCCCCGAGGTCATTCTCAATTACACTTAGTAGGTCATCCTCCCCATTCATTTCAAAAGTATTTTGCACAATGGGATCTATAACATCAATGGCAAATAGAGAATGATTTTCATTTGGGTATTTCATGGAGTCGTAAATATTGAATTCAACTTTATCTCCATCAAATTCCAGAGTTAAAGATCCGCTAAAAACATCAATTTTAGCTCTAGCGGTCTTTAAAAATGGCCTTCCTAAAAGGATAGGAACCGCATTCTTGTCATTTTCCATTTCTAAAACATAAAAGTCGGCGGGAAAGATCAAATTGTCTACCATAACTAGTACGTCTTCGACAATACCTTTAGGGTAGGCGTTTGATCTATCTGCAAGTTGGATAACTACTCCGGTTTCGTTTAAAGGGCCAAGTTCAAGTGATTTGTACAAAGAATAAGGGATGACATTAATTGATGCCCCCAAATCTAACATGGCCTTTGAAGACGTAGTACCTCCCAACTTACAAGGTATAGTGAACATGCCCGGGTCATTGTATTTTTTTGGAAGTTTCTTTTGAAAAACCGCGGAGACACGTTCACTAACTTGAACTTTCTGTTTCCCATTGAGTCTATGCTTCCTTTTTATTGTGCATAACTCCTTAAAGAATTTTGCAAATCTAGGAACACCTTTTATTAAGTTGAGAAGAGGAATATTTACCTCACATTTGGAGAATGTCTCATAGATGTCCTTGTCTTTCTCCACCCTTTTCGTTTCCCTTAGAGCTTCGGGAAACGGTGCTTCCACTTCATGAATAACCGGGGGTGGAGTTGAAATGTGAGCTTCCTCCTCCTCTGGCTGAGCTTTCTCCACAAGCTCTTCTTCCTCTTCCTCGCCAATGTGGCTTTTGGCTTTCTCCTTGGCAATCACCAATTCTTTGCCACTCCTTAATGTCACCGCATGGGCTTGTTGCCTCGGATTCGGCTCCGTTTGAGATGGAAGCTTTGTTGAATCCTTGGCTTCAAGCCTACTCACCGCACTTGAGATTTGGCTCATTTGATTCTCAAGGTTTTGGATGCTTGATTTTGTCTCATGTTGGAATTGAACCATGTTTTGTTGCATGGTTGAGACATTTGAGGTGAGTGCTCGGATCATGTCTTCGGTGGACATAGTTGAGCCTTGGCCTTGGGGTTTAGAGTACGGTTGTTTTGGAGGAAATTGGTTTTGTGGAGGGTTATTTTGTGGTGGGTTTCCTTGCGGATTCCCATATCTCAAATTGGGATGATCTCTAAACCCGGGATGATAAGTGTTGCCGTAAGAATCATACCTCTTTTGGTTTGGGAACCCCAAAGCGTTGACCTGCTCGGGGTTTTCTTCTTGAAGGCTCGGGCATGCATCGGTGGGATGGCCTTGTTGTGTGCAGATGCCGCAGACCTTGACTTCTTGGGTTTTGGAATTTAAAAGAAAATCCTTTACCAAAGAAGTCAAGCCGGCAACTTGACTTTCTAGAGATGATGTTGATTCGGCCGCCATGACTCTTTTTGTTGATGACCGCCCGTTGTGATATCTACAATTCTCGGCCAACTCCGAGATAAGATTCATAGCTTGAGAAGGAGTCTTGTTAACGATCCCTCCTCCACATGCGGCATTAATCATCCGTCTATCATCATTGCAAAGACCATCATAAAAGTATAGGATGAGGTCTTGCTCCGAATAGCCATGATACGGACAGCTTGCACAAAGTTTCTTGAATCGTTCCCAATATTCATAGAACGATTCATCATCTTTTTGCTCCACATTGCTTATTTGCTTTTTTAGAGATGAGGAGACAGAGGCTGGATAGTACCTTTCGAGGAAAGCTTTCTTCATGGCCGCCCATGTATCTATACTTCCCGAAGGAAGATAGAATAGCCAATCTTTTGCGGTATCTTTGAGGGAGAATGGGAAAGCCCGCAATTTGATTTGTTCCTCGGTGACTCCATTAGGACACATGCTTGTGCATACGACATGGAATTCCGAGAGGTGTTTATTTGGATCTTCCCCTCTTAAGCCATGGAAGGATGGCAAAAGATGAATGAGCCCAGATTTCAGCTCAAATGTATTACCCTCGTTGAGTGTGGGGAAGGTAATACACAACGGTTGTTGGTTCAAGTTCGGAGCTGTGAGCTCCCTTAACGTTCTTGTTTCGAGAGCCATAGTTGTTGGTTCTTCAGGCTCGCTAGAATAAGAGCTAGTACTTGATGAATCTCCCGAGTCGGTATTTGAGAATTTATTTTTCAACCGCTCGAAAGTTTGCTCTATTTCGGGGTTTGATTGGTAGGTGATTTCGTTTATAGAACGATATCGGACCATATACTTCACAAAGCTCAGAAATAGAAAAATAAGAACTCTTTATATTTTTGGTTAATTATTTTTTTTTTTTTTTTGATTTTTCTTGAAATAAAATAAAAAGAAAAATAATTGCCTTTCCCCGGCAACGGCGCCAAATTTGACGTGCACTTTGTCGTGGTGTGCACTCAAAATAATAATCAATACGACACTAATACGTAGTATAGTGTAGTAAGGTTCGTATCCACAGGGAAAGGAATACTTTTCTCTTTTTAATTAACTAGTAACAAAGGGGGGTTTTAGATTTGATTTGATTTAATTAACACTAAGATGAATGACTTAAATGAGTTTAATTAATGAGAAGAAGACTTGGCTTTGCTTTTATCCACTTAATGAAATGTTCGTCGATCCCGGTTATATCTTTAACTATCTCCCTCTCGAATACTCAATCGAGGAGTATATCCAATTCATCGAGGGTAGTTATTAATAACGAGAAGCGTTCATTAATAAAACTTACTACCGAGTCAATATAGAACAAGCGCCGTATATTAACTTGATAGTAGCAATAAAATCAAGATGAAAACGATTGAGATTGATAACCTCAACTCAAGCGGTTTATTGGTTCAATCAATATAATTAATTCCCCTTGGCTTATTAACCATGAGAAGCATGCATTAATAACCCAAGTTTACTACCGTGAAAGAACCGAATTAATAACAAGCGTATTAACCGATTGATTCTAGTAATAATTAATATATAGAACAAGACTAGTTGATACTTTAAGTAATGCTCAATATATTAATGTGGAATATGAATAGGAAGTAATTAATATTTAAGGAAGAAGATTAAAGAAAATAACTCACAACTTACAAATCATTAAGCTTCAAAGTAGCAAAACCAAGATGGAGAAGTTTAGCTCCTCATTTGGAGACTAAACATGATGAAAAATATAAAGAAAGAACTTGTCTAAACTGAGCTAAGAAGTATGTGTGAATTGGTGCCATTGTTGTGAAGGAAAGGAGGTGTATTTATAGGCTTTTTTGGGGTGCAGGTCGGGTACTCGATCGAGTATATATATGTACTCGATCGAGTATGTGCAGAAAGCTGAATTCGATCCATACTCGATCGAATTTATAGTAGAATTCATAGCTATACCCGATCGAGTATGTCGGTGTACCCGATCGGGTATAGACACTTGATCGTGGGGAGATCTTCCTCTGCATGTTCCTTTGTTTTCGGATCCGATCCGATTTGAAATTTCAACCAGATACTCGATCGAGTATAGGAGATACTCGACCGAGTATAGACAAAAATCAGGATTTCCTTCTTTTGTCTTGTGATTTTGCACCTTCCTTCCACTTTTTTGGGTTTCACCAACTGTCCTTGAGTGATGTCAGACCTGTTTGAGCTCAGAATAAACCTAATCTAAACAATTTACAAGAATTTGACAAACTAAACTATTACACCGAAAGTGTGTAATTTCCGAAATACTTAAACAACCAAAACTAACTAAAAATGTAATTAAACACACGGAAATTAGAAACGTATCAAGATATTGAACACCTCAAACACAAAACAACATAGAACTATATGATCAAGCTAGTCAATAGTTCAACTGTTCGTCGTTAACGCAGCCACTATTTTTGAGTAATACGTATCTATTTCCTAAAATTTTGTAAAAGAAGTTTGAATACAAGTCTTTGAACTTGATAAGCTCTTTCAAACGAGCTATAAAATGTTTGATACATATCAAAATACAACAAGATGTGGAAATCAAATAGTAACGACTTTGGAGTGAACTCTGAATTGATGACGAACTTCTGATTAATATGTACCTGCTCTTTAATACATACCAAATGAAATCTGAACCTGTGTATTAGAAATCAAGATGATATTTTCGACGAGATATAAAATGCTTGAAACGGAAGAAGATACACCAAGAAATGATAAAATCAAACAATTAGCCCTTTTCTATAATATGGAGTATAGCGTTTTTATAATAGTAAATAGAGCATATTTGGAATAAATAAAGTCTTGGATTAGAAATTTGCTGCATAAGGTATCCATGCAGTAATATTTTGAAAACAAATCTTGAATACGAGTTTTAAGAACTCAAAAACATCTTTCTAGCGAGACATGAAACGCTTCAAACGCAAAACAAGTCAAAAGTATCTGATCAAGTGAACGCTACACTTGTTCGTAATCAATGTCGCCACTATTTTTAATTTTTGAATAATACGTACCTATCCTAATACTTTGTAAAAGAGGTCCAAATAAGAGTTAGAAATCCAAGATCTTTCCACCGAACTATAAAATGCTTGGGATCTATCGAAATACAGCAAGATATGATCAAATCAAATACAACATGAGTTTGGGTGGAGGAAATCGAAAACCATTATCAATTTTTGGTTAATGTGTACATAATCTTTAATACATAGGAAATGTTGTCTGAACGGGGGGTTTAGAACCCAAAACGATCTTTCCAATGAGATATAAAAACACTGGAATCAAAAAAAATACGGTAGATATGATCAAATCAAATATTTAGCCTTTCTTATGTAATATAGCGTTTTCAGAGTAAGTAGAGCATATTTGACGTAAATAGAGTCCTACATTCAAGATTTGATTCATAAGGTTCCCATGATGTAGTATTTTAAAAACGATTCCTGAATACGAGTTTTAGAATTTGAAAAGACCTTTCCAACAAGATATGAAACACTTCAAACGCAAAACAACACAGAAATATATGATCAAGTCAACTCTACACCAGTTCGTAGTCAACACAGTAATTGTTTTTAATTTTTGAGTAATACATACTTATCCCTTAATATTTTGTAAACAATTTCCGAAAAAGAGTCTGGGAACTTGATGAGATCATTCTAACGAGCTATAAAGCGTTTGGAACAGATAAAATCACAACAAGATATGATCAAATCAAATACTACATGAGTTTGGAACAGATAAAATCACAACAAGAAATGATTATGAATATCTGGTTAATTTGTACCTACTCTTTAATACATAGCAAATGAAATCTGAACACGGGCGTTGGAAACCAAAACGATCTTTCCAACGACATATAAAACGCTTGAAATTGAAGAACATACAATAAGATATGATCAAATTAAATACCGAGTCTGTTTTTTGTAATATATCGTTTTCAGAGTAAATATAATAGAGCACATTTTGTGTAAATAGAGTCTTGGATTCAAAATTCGATGCGTAAAGTGTCCATGTCAAAATATTATGAAAACGTAGCGTGAATACAAGTTTTAGAACTCAAAGATATCTTTCCAAAACAACACAAAATATATGATCAAATAAACGTTACACCTATTTGTAGTCTACCCGGAAACTATTTTAATTTTCTGAGTAATACGTACATATCCCCTATTATTTTTTAAACAAAGCCTGAATAAGAGTCCTAGAACTCGATAAAATCTTTTCAACGACCTATATATAAAAATGCCTGGAACTCGAAAATAACTTGCATAATTCGAAATCACATTTACAATTAAAATACTCCCTTCATTCTATTTTATCTGTCTTGCTTTCATTTTTTTATTGTCCCAAAGTAAGGCTTTGTTTGCAAACACTACTAATAAGTGATTTTGAACTTTTTGAAGTGATTTTGGTAAAAGCGCTTAATAGTGAGAGTTGGTAGTGTTTGAGAAAAAGGTGATTTTGAAAAGTAAAAGTTGGTAGTGTTTGGTAAAATAAGTACTTTATGTGTAATAGAAAAAGTAAAAAGCATATTATATTCTAACTTTTAGCTTTTAAGTATTAATTTAAGTAGAAGTTGTCACTTGAAAACACTCTTTTTAGCTCTTTTGAGCCAAAAGCTGGGAATCGCTTTTTTTAGTGTGCAGACAAAGCCTAATACTAGTAATGTAGAACATTTGACTTTAGGGAGGCAGCTGGGTGGGTTGATAGCTATGGGTTCAAGTGTTTGCTGGGAACCTAAAACGATCTTTCCAACGAGGTGCAAACAAAGCCTAATACTTTCTGTTAAAAGCTGGGAAGCGATTTTAAGTTATGTTGCACGGATACGGATACGCCGATACGCGGATACGCGAATACGGGTACAGCAATTTCAAAAATTATAGAATACGGGTACAGGGGGTATATTTATCATTCATCATTATCATTATCATTACCCCAGTGCCACAAAGGCTCCCACCTACAGTGGGGTAAGGGAGGGTCGGATGTACGCAGTCTTACCCTTGTACTAAAGCACAAAGAGACTATTTCCGAATGACCCATAGTGAAAATCGCGTCGAAAATTGCACAGACTGACTATTACTTCATAACAAAGAAGCGCAAACAGTTTAGTGAGCCATTTTGCTTTATTCCATCATATTCCCAAGCCAAAACAAATAGTGAGTCTTTGGCTCCATTGAAAATGATGGGAATAGGGGGAGGGGGTATATTTATAAATAATAAAAATATAGGGTATAATTTGCAAAAATATTTAATTCAGAGGTTCATAAATAAAATAATAGTAGTAGAAAAATTACCTATTACAATAAAATTTCAAAGATTAGACTAAAAAAACTAAAGTATTAATATTTCGATTTAAATCCAAATAATATTTTTTGTTCTCTATTTGCATTTACATCTAAGTCTTGTTTCAATAAAAACTCATCAAGCGATAAAATGACAAATTATAGTATTCCAATATTTTCCATACTCCTGAAATCATCTTGATCAATGTTCCACATCTTGTGGTCGTTTGTGCGGCTACTAAAATTTTGTCATGTCGTGTATGAAATGAGGGTTATAGGGTCAGATATGCATATTAGTTCACGGATACGGGTATCGGTTCACGGATACGGGTATCGGAAGTATCGGTATTTTTACAAATAAGCCCGATACTTTTATTAAATTACGGATACGGACACAATACATACAGGACACAATATCGGAAGTATCGGTATCGGATACCCGGATACGGCATCGGGGTGAAGTATCAGTGCATCATAGCTTTTAAGTATTAATTTAAGTGTTGCATTTCCTTTTTTGGAAAGAATAACAACATTTGACTTTATTATACTCAAATCTCAATCACAGTTTTTATTTTTTAATCGCTTTATTAATAATTGTGTCACATTAATGTAGAACACCTAAAATGAGACAAATGTAGTAATATTTAAACACTTTAAAAATCTTACATCTCCATATAGAAGTCAAATAAATCTTTTCAAACTTAATACTAGTAATATTTATAGGATTTAAACAATCACTGTTCAAAATAGTTGTTATGTAGTTAAGTAATATTTATAATCTTTAAATAAACTTCTAGGGGTAAAATGCTTCTTTAAAATTCTTATACTCCTAGATACTAAAGAGTGTAGTAAGAATAATATTATAGGCCCAAAATATCATTTAAATCACGTCTCATATTTATAAATTCAAATATTCATATTTATTTGTATACAATTGTCTAATTATACCAATTTATTTAAATTTAGGCTAAAAGGTCAAATAGGACCTCGAACTAACTTAAAAAGTGCAATTCACCCTTTAAATAGGGGGCTTTGTCCGGCGTTCACCGATTGGGGCGGTTCTGGTGGAATTTTTTGATAAAAGTTTTTGAGCATCTTCTTCATTAAGTCTAGTTTACTCATACCAAATTTCAGCTAAAAATTCAATCGGGAAGGCTGTCAAATGAACTTTTGAAGATAACTGCGCATTTAAACATCGCAGTACATTTCAGAAAATAATTTGACTATCTTCCCGGTTAATTTTTTATCTGAAATTTGGTATGGGTAAACTAGACTTAATGATGAAGATGCTCAAAACATTTCATCAAAAAATCCACCGGGAACTGCCCCAATTGGCGACGGCCGGACAGATCCCCTTATATAAGAGGTGAATTGCACTTTTTAAGTTAGTTTGAGGGCCTATTTGACCTTTAAGCCTTAAATTTATTAGTTCCATCTATTTTATTAGTCTGATCCGCCTTATTATATAATTAAGTCCATTTTCATATAATTAATTCATGATAATTCATGTGTAAGTTTTATTTATTTGATTAATTGACAAAACAA
This sequence comes from Cuscuta epithymum, assembly GCA_945859915.1. NCBI lineage: Eukaryota > Viridiplantae > Streptophyta > Magnoliopsida > Solanales > Convolvulaceae > Cuscuta > Cuscuta epithymum. The sequence goes on along the minus strand of CAMAPF010001001.1, from coordinate 4,660,208 downwards.
CTGGAGAATTTGAGGAGTTGGTTCGAGTTGTGCAGTTGATCTACAATTTGTGATGATCCACTCAAAGAATGATCACCACAAATTGATCAACAAGCTTGTGATTCATTTCAATAGTTGAGTGATATGCACTAATTAGTAGTGCATAAATGTATGTTTTTATGTTTGATTTGTGTGGGTTGTTCACCGTTTTATTTATTTTGTTAAACATTCGTGTGATTTTAGTTGTAATTGTATTTTAGTTTTCATTTATAAGTTGTAAAGTATAGTTAGGATTTGTGGTGTTGAAAATGAGGACTTTGAAGTGAAGAAAAATGAGTTTTGACTGTCCAGGAGCAAATACCCGACCGGGTATAACACTTCACCCGGTCGGGTCTGATTTAAAAACCGAAGCATCACAGGAAACTACTGGACCCGGTTGGGTCACCTAATGCACCCGGTCGGGTCAGACTTGACCGAAGACAAAACGACATGCGAAGAACACACTAACGTGGGAAATATTTGATTTTGACCGGTACCCCGGTCAGGTGGGCTCAATACCCGGTCGGGTACCCAACCAAAGGTGTTGAAAACACCTATAAATATCACACTTTTCCTTCACTAATTTTCACTCCTTCTTCCATACTCTTAAGCTCAACTTAGAATAGTATTTCTTTTATATTTTTATAGAATGTTTAGTCTCCAAATGAGGAGCTAAACTTTCATTTCTTGGTGTTGCTCTTGAAGCTTGTTGATTATTAATGTTGTGAGTTATTTTCTTAACTTCTTCCTTGAATATTAATTCTTCCCTTAATCTATCTTTATATTAATGTTGGGGAGTGTTGCTAAGATGACAATTAGTTAACATCTCGACATTAATTACTACCAGAAACGATCAACGAACCGATGATTAATTGTTGATGGTTTCACAAGTAAGTAACTTCGGTTTATTAATGCACGGTCGTGGTTAATAAACTTAAGAGGGATTAATTGTGTTGGTTAAACCGAAACCGTTCTGTTGAATTTATCAATCTCAATTGATTTCATCAAGGAGTTAAGAGATTAATTCTACTATCAAGTCGATATATGGCAGTATTCTATACTTGACTAATAGTAAAGGTTATTAATGAACGGTCGTTGTTAAGAATTACTCTCGATGAATTGGAGATACTTCTCGATAGAGTATTCGAGATGGGATAAGTTATAGATATAACAATGATCGACTAAATACATCAACAAGTGGAAAGTAGCAACACCAAGTCCTTTTTAATCTTGAATTAAATCTCATATAAGTCATTCATCTTCATGTTTAATTAAATTAAATCACTCAATCCCAAAACCCCTCTTTATTTACTAGTTTTACTAAAAAGAGAATTATTCATTTCCCTGTGGATACGAACTCTACTTCACCGTACTACGTATAAGTGTTAGTATCAAAAAATTTATTTTGACGCACTACGACGAAGTGCTCGTCAATGAGCATGAAGTAAATTGGTTATGTGAGTCACTCTGTCAGATTCAATCGGAGACTTCTTGGCTATTAACGAGATATGAGTATTATCGAAAAATTTATCTTGCTCGTGAAACAAATAAATAAATTTAGGAATTTTATTCTATTGAGTGAATTGAGGAATGAGGGTAGTACAACAATTATTATTCCTAAAAGGTGGAAAGGAGACGAGTTCAAGTTTTTTTGTTCAACTTTGCTGAATCAACAAGACATGTTGGTAGTGTCAAAAGATTTGGCGCTTACTAATCCCCGTCTCATTTGATGGAGGAATTTCATAGGGACCCTATAGAAGGGACCGTTGAGGAACACGTGGGGATGACTGTGGACACCTTATAGTAAATCCAATGAGAGTGTTTGCAAAGAGAGGGCAATTATTGACGTTAATCCTTTTCAGTTCCCTCTCTCGGGTCAAGAACAAAATAAGGACATTGTTCCTGTAGAGGGTGCCTCTCAAGACTAGACCAAGGATGACTCAGACGATGATGAGTCTTCGAGTTATGATTCTCATCCAGATAGTCCTGGACTCGGGCCGGTTCGGGTCTGGGCCGGGCCTAGGCCCGGGCAGGCCGCCGATTCTGAATAGTTGGCCCCGGGACCGGCCCGGGTAGCTACCGGGTCCGGGTCCGGGCCCGGGCCTCGGGTTTGATTTTTTTTTTGTTTTCCTAAGTATCCCTGATCCCCCCTCACCACCCCAAACCCCTCCTAAACATCAAGCCCAACCCGTGTGGAACCCAAAAAAATGAAAAAAGAATCAATTTGGCCCGAACCAGGCCTCCTTTTCACTGACCCGAGGCCGCCCCGCTTTTACTAGCTAACCGGGCCTTAGACCGATTTGGGGCCCGCAGCACCGGGCCGGTCCCGCACAGTAGCGGGCCGGGCCGGTTCCCGGGCCGGGTGGCCCGAACCGAGTCCAGGACTAGATCAAGAGTTCATTGCTTGATCGGTTCGATGATGAGTCTTCGAGTTATGATTCTGATTATGAGTTGCTTGATCAGTTAAGTAATCCAAATTGGAAATTGCGGTCATAATTGATGCCAAGAAAAAGTGCTCGACTTCAAGCCAAGATTTTAGCCATTACAGGTTAAAACTTTTGTGCTAAGAGTTTTTCATCTTTAGGGAGGCAGCTCGGTGGGTTGATAGCTATGGAGGATGGTTCTTCGGGGAGTCATGAATTATTTCAACTTCTATCTATTTTTAAGCATTTTTATTTATTCACTATTCTTTTTCTTCTTTAGCTTTCTTCCTTCATTGACTCTTTGTATTTCTTTAGTTAATTTTAATAAAATTCGGTTTAAAAAAAGATTAACCAATCCAATAAAAATATATTTATCATATTTCACTCCTACCGTCTTAATCAACGAGTTATGTCTTTTTGTTATTTTAAGCTAATGGCCAAACAATTTGTCATAATCAATTTATGAGGCCGATGTCACTATTTTTTATTATTATTTCTATTATTATTATTAATTATTATTATAATAGTCCATTTTTTACCTTAGGATTTTTATAGCCTGACAATCAGCCCAATAAAATATTCTTTAGCCCAGTCTTAAACAAGGGAATGCGGCCAAAACTTAACAAACCAGCCCACCTAAAAATATATTACAGGCCGATGTCATAATAAGGATTCAGCACAAATTGTGTATTGGGTTCGTAATTCGAGGCACATGTTGTAAAATTTTGAAAACGAAAAATCAATTACTCCGTAGAATTTTGAAACTCAAAAAAAATCTTTCCAATAAGATATAACACCTCAAACGCAAAACATCAAAGTATAGAATCCATTTGGTAGCACGAAAATCGGCTGATTTGGATGATTTGGTGAAATTTATGAAGTTCTGGCTGAAGTGACTACATTGGCTGATTCTGCTGATTTAAGAAAAAAATATTTTTAAAATATATTTTATTAATAAAATAAAGAAAAATTTATATGTAAAAATAACTAAAATGGTCATCTACAGTCAATTCAGCCAATACAGCCAGAAAAGTAACTTCAACCTTACCTTTTTTTCTTATTACACAATCCAGCGCGTGAAAGCAAAAATAACGTGTTTGGTAAAAAAGTTGGCTGATAAGCCAAAAAATTATATCTCAAACAGCCTCATATACTCCCTCCGTCCCGTAAAATAGTTCTCGGTTTCCTTTTTGGCCGTCCCAAAAAAAAGTTCTCATTTTCCCTTTTGGAAAGTTTTGTATGGCTCACATTCATTTACTTTTTTTTTACACAGCAACATTCATACATTTCCACTTTATTCCATCTTTCTTAAACTACAATCCAAGTCAATGCGGGAACTATTTTATGGGACGGAGGGAGTATGATCAAGTCAATGCTAAGTAATAAGTACATTCCCCTGCATTTTTGTAAATGAAATATGAATAAAAGTTTAAGAACTCAATAAGAACTTTCCAACAAGCTATAAAACACTTGGAACAAATCACAATATAACATAATATGATCAAGTCAATACTACATTAACATGATATAATCACTTGAAAATGATTATAAATCTCTGGTTGATTTGTACTTGTGCTTTGATACATAACAAATGAAGTCTGAATAGAGGTTTTAAAACTTCAAATGATCTTTCCAATGTGCTATAAAATGCTTGAAACAGAAGAACATAGAGACATACAACAAGATAAAATCAAATCAAATACTTAGCCCGTTTATGTAATATGATCACAATAAATAAAACATATTTAGCATAAATAGAGTCTTGGATTCAAAATTTGTTACATAAGGTACCAATGTCGTAATATTTTGAAAATGAATGTCGAATATATACGAGTTGTAGAACTCAAAAAAATCTCTTCAACAAGATATAAAACACCTAACACGCAAAACAACACAAAAATATACGAAGTAAGATCAAGTCAACCTACAGCTATGCGTAGTGAAATGGCCACTATTTTTTATTTCTAAGTCATACGTACATATCAACTACTCCGTAATGTTTTGTAAAAGATTTCTCAATAAGAGTCTTAAAACTTCATAATAATAAAACGCTAGGAACGGTATAATAATACATGAGTTTTGGGTGAACTCGAAAATGGTTATAAGTATCTGCCTAATCTGTACCTACGCAAATGTTGTCTAATTATAGGTTGTCTAATTCGGATCCCTAGCCTCTACTTTACTTTTAAAGTAAGATAGAGTGTCTTGCTTACTTTACCTTTTTCGCCAATCTCGAGACCATGTTGGCCGCTCCCCTTCCGTCCGATGGGCAAGGCACACTCCTAGTCGGGTAGAGGATCCCAATCCGTCTAATTCAAATGCTTAACTTATTTATTTTTGTACTAAATCATAGCACTCACCAACTCATTTAATTACTACAGTATAGTATCATGAATAGTTAATTTTAAAAATTAAGCATAAGTTAATACAATTAAATTACTACTGCCCATTTTTATAAATATGCAGTAGTAATCTTAGTTATAAATATATAATATATAACTATTTCTAATCATATTTCATCCTTACCTCCGGTGGAACAACATCCGGTGGAACAATACAGTGCCCAAATATAAGATCTGGATAGGCGGAAGAGCAGTATACAAAACACGGTAAATAATAAAACTATCAAATCAACACACACGGTATGAAGAAGTAGAATCAAACCTAAGGAGGAGCAAGCAACCGTTGGAGATCTAAGATCGGGCAAATCAATCGGAGTTGACTCGCCCGTTCAAAAACGGGCATTGATTAGAGAAATGAGAGAGATTTCAGATCGCGACGGCCCCGGATTCAGTTGATGCATAACGGGAGCTGGATTCGCCGGAGACGGCGTAGTCGTGCTCAGCCACCGTCTGGCAAGGCAGTTCCCGAACTGCACCAAGCGAATTAGAGAGCGCCGCAATGTGTGAGAAAGATCCGTCATCAGTATCGATAATCTAGATAGGGTGAGCTCACAGATCTGGAGTTTAGCCCAGAAAGGGTAGAGAAAGAAGTCAATTAATTTTCAGTAAGCGGGTGAGGGATCGTGAGCGATACAGAAGATATTTATAAAAGGGCCGGTCACCGGGGCTTCGGCTGAAAAGGAGTACAGTTTTTCTTTCACTTTGAGATTTAAGATCCAACACTTTTTGTCCATCCCCAAATTAATCTTTTTTTTTCTACTAATTCTAAAAAACTTTGTCATTTCATAAAATTTAAATCATGATATAATTTTGATCAAAGAACTTTTTCATAGGATAGTTTTATAAATAATTAATAAAACCATAAAGTTGGTCAAAGTTTTGAAAATGTCAATGTTTTTTTGGACAAAGGCTGTATCTTTTTATGTTTTTTTCCTATTAAATGATTTTGTAGACTTAGGATAGTTTTATGACAGAATTGCACAAATATTAATATTAGAGTTTTAGTGGACAAAAATATGACTAATATTTGTGAGGACAAAAAAGTGATTCAAAAATTTGAAACGGTCCTTTATCCCTGTACGCCTGCCCATTGTTTACCTTAACTCGGACGCACGATTCTCTCTCTCAAGCTCTACGTTTTTGCTACGCTGCTCACCTCAGCTGTGCCATCGACCTCGTTGCCGACCTCAGCTACGCCGACGACATCATTACCATCCTCAACCGTGTCATCGGCCACCGTAGTAATCATCTCCCAGTTGTCGCCCTCCGATACCCCACGCCGGATTTTCTATATCTTCTTATGTCCAGTTGATGGGAGGCGGATGGGAGTCCAACGCCGTTATCGATGTCCTATATGATGTCTCCGGCGAATCTAGGTCCTTTTTGTAGTTCAACAAAAAAACATGTTTTCCCAATCCAACATGAACCTGTGGGTCGTCACACCCATATAGTTCTTCAATTATATAATTTTTGAATATTTCTAGAGTTTTCTATCTAAATACATAAATGTTGGTATCAATTAAATATTAATGTGGGGTTACATGTGTTACAAACTTATTTTTTAATATAGGCTAAAATCTTAAAAGCGAGCTCTTAATTTTTTGTTTGTTTGGTTTAACGTTATAAGATCTTGTCTGATCTGATCTGACCCAATCTGATATGTCTTTGTTTTATGTGTATGTTACTATTGTCTACATCTAGAGTAATTTGATTTGATCTGATCGAGTTAGTTTAAGGCTTGTGTAATCTGGTTTGGTTTGACAGGGTTTGATGCATCAAACCCTCTCGTGAAATATAAATTCAGCGCATTAATCTTATATGATTTCAAAAATGTGTCAAACATCTATGTGTTATAGTTATTAATGTGTAAAAACCCCTCCATGAATTAATTTAATTATCAAATAAAAGAAAACGATTAGTATTTGTGTCCTCCATATAATTAGTTTAGAAATATCCATCATATATATTATAAACATAAGTGATTTCCGAATTGTTAAAGTTTTACTTGAAAGAGTTTTTCCCACATGAATCTATATAATATAATAAAGCAAACCCCTAAAGAACTCTTTAGATGAATTGTTGACATGTGGCAACATCCTTTGTATAAAAAATGACATGTGGCAAAACAATAAATTAAAGAAAAAACTATTCAACTTCCATAACTCCACTCTTATGTATTCCAATATTATAGACATGTTTTATATTAATATATGTGTATATATTTGTTATAATGTTCAATATAAAATTAGGTAAAAATTTGCGCTCACCGGTATTACAAGATCCAAATACTCAAAAAATAAAAATAATTAACAATTTTTAGCCACTCTTAAAATAAAAATGTTACTTCTATTTCTTTTCTCATCAACTATTGGAGATTCACCCTTATTCGGGAGTTTTATAAATTGTTTCTTATTTGTTTTCAAAATATGATAATTCTAACATCCCCCGTCTCATTAATTTTCTCGGGCATATCCTTTTTCTTTCGCTCACTAAGTTTGTGTAGCTCCGAATAGTATAATGCATATGTAGTTCTAAATCATTCTTACATTAAGTCGCTACTTTTCATTTCAACATTAGCTAGATAAACTCTTTTTTAATAGCTGCACATGTCTCGATCTTAATGGGACAAATTTGATGCTACGTATCTATTTAATAGTTCACAAGGTCTATCAGATCAATCTCTAAAGGTAGATCCATTTTTTGTCTCATATTTATTTGTTAAATGGGTTAGCACTCCCCAATTTCATAGCTTGGATCATTTAAATGCCTAATGATCTCAAAATGCACATTATTTTTAATGGGGGTGCACAATACACTTATAGCTAAAATAATTCAGACTTTGAAAGGATTGGAAAGGTTGATTTTTTACAAAAATGTCACAGCATTTTTAATTTATTATAGCACAAATTTCTATTTCAAATGATGCACAATTTTCAAATCTAACATTTCTGTTCATTCTAATTCACATTTTACACGTTAAGGTGTCTTCTCATTTGAACTCAACCTTTTATATATACTTCGTAATATATAATTTTCAAATCTAACGTTTGGGTACATATATAGAAATAATGTTAGAGTAATTTATTTGAATAATGATTATATATAGAAATAATAGTTCAACAAGGGTTGTAAATTAATAAGTATATTTGAAATTATTTGGGTAGAATTGTAGAAAAGCATCAATGTTGAAGATAATAAAAGTAAAAACTAGATGTTTACATTTTGGTTGACTCACAACCTACATGGGTCAACTCACTTAACCTGCTACCCGTGCAAGTTGCACCACGAATTGAAACCGGTGAGTTCACAGGATTGAAGAATGACAACTCTAACCCACCGTGAAATGAGATGAAAGGGGCTAGCCCTATGGACTTCGACTAATTTTGACAGCTCTATCCATAGTTGATTGAATTTTCTTTTAAACACTAATTGATGAATTCATGTACAATTCATTTTCCCGGCAATTTTAATAAAAACTTTACGAACATATTTCCCCGTGCAGTGCACGGGTACACATACTAGTAATTATAATACAGGAAAGTATGATGTATTTTATATATCACGAGCGGGTTTGGTGCATTATACCTTGGTTTGGGGTGCCTTTTGCGACTGAAATCCATTCAATTAGAAACATCTTCCGAATCATGATTTTTTTAAGAAGTCACACAATTATCGTTTGGGATTAAGGCTTGGATGTTGTTGTTGTAGTCACACAATAATCCTCATCATAATAAGCAATTAAAAATTGAATATTTTATAATGAAGTAATCCTTAATTAAGTTTGTGATCTCTCAACACAGCCTTTATTGAGCATGTTTTGTACACAAAACCAGAAACTGTGTAGTCATCTTGAGAAACACTAAAAACTCGTTATTAATTTGTGCTTATAAAGCACTATATTGGAAACACAACACCACATTGGAAACAACCATCTTCATTGAAAAGAATGGGTTCCTTATTCCTTAAAAGAGGTGGCTAAGCTACTACATTTGAGATGCTAATAATTAGCATTTTCAAGTTTTCTGTTCTGTTCACGGTGGTGGTTTGGGAAAATCGATAGCCCGTAAGGCTTCTATTTTGTCGTCTGAATATGTGAGATCAACCATACCACCTTGCAAGTACTTTTCATAGGAAGACAAATCAAAATGGCCGTGCCCACACATTGCCATCAGAATGAATTTGGACTCGCCGGTCTCTTTGCAATGGAGTGCTTCCCTTATGACCGCCGCTATGGCTGGCTCGGCTCTGGTGCTGGGATCAGTCCCTCTGACCTAGCAAATTTTATGGCTCCTGTTTAAGACATAGAGTATTAACGTACTTCCATAAATAGATCGAACAGCTATTAAAAGTTATAAAACAAAAAAACACTAGGCTAAAGGGTCAAATAGGTACATGAACTAACTTAAAGTGTTCAATTAGCCCCTTATATAGGAGGTTTTGCCCGGCCGTCGCCAATTGGGGCGGTTCCCGGTTGAATTTTTTGATGATTTTTTTTGAGTATCTTCTTCATTAAGTCTAGTTTACCCATATCAAATTTCAGCTAAAAATTAAATCGGGAAGGCAGTCAAATGATTTTCCCAAATGTACTGCGTTGTTTAACTGCACAGTTATCTTCAAAAAATTATTTGACTGCCTTTCTAAGTGAATTTTTAGCTGACATTTGCTATGGATAAACTAGACTTAATGAAGAAGATGCTCAAAAAATTTCATCATAAACTTCCACCGGGAACCGCCCCAATTAGCGACGGCCGGGCAGAACCTCCTATATAAGGGGCTAATTGAACACTTTAAGTTAATTCATGTACCTATTTGACCCTTTAGCCAAAACACTATTGTGGTTTGACTTTGTACTAGCTTGTTTGGGGTTTGTTTGACCCATTTATACACTCCGATATTATCCAGTTTAGTTCGTGCTGAGAGCCGTCGTGTTAATTAAAGTATTTATCCCGCACTGAAAAATTATAGAATAATGAAGCATTATATAACACTTTGGGCTACTTCTCCTACCAAAAAAAATTGAAAATTTGCTATGGCATCTCGTGTCTCAAAAAAGTAAGTCATGTTGCATTGCAAACAAAGGTTACCTTTAAAGCGTTCTGTTTGAGGAATTGCAATTGCTTCCATGAAACCCAATTCATAGACATGTGATATCAACGGAGCCATCCCATGGTATCGCAATCCTCCTGCATATCATATACAAAAAGTCTTGGTGTACACCCTGGGTTACACCCTGGGGTACACCATATATAAGGTCTAATTATTTACAGCTTCTTTTACCCCTTTCACTCGCACAGCCCTCCCCTCCCCTCCCCAAAGTTGCGCACGTTTCTTTCTCTTCCCATCCTTCACCCTTGTTCATTCTTTCTTCCCGCCCTTGTCTCTGTTTTTTTTTATTTTTTTGTTGCGAATATCATGGATGATTTTCTAGCATATGTGATGGTGGATGAACAGGGGACTGGAAACGATGGAGCATTGGACGATTCCTGCCTGCGACGGACGACGGAGGTCGGAAATGGAAGAAACGAAGAAGCTCTAAGCGTCGGAAATGGTGGACCTGTGAACGAACAAGACGGAGCTGCGATGGAGGACAGAAATGGTGGATTTGTGAACGAAGAAGATGGAGCTCCGGACAAAGTTGGGGATGAAGACTTAGGTGCGACGGGTGGTAGAGCTGCGACACAAGGTGGCAACGAAGTTCTGATCTTTGAGGGTCTGGATGATGAAAACTTTGACGAGGAAGGAAGTAGCAGGGGGAAGACAAACGCAGATGGCGGAGGTATTTTATTTGACACACACAGACAGCTTACATACACAGTGTCGGTGTGTACCGACAACTAATGTATATATGGTTAATGTATACCTACAAATATGAATTAATGTATGTGTGAATGTTGTTAATGTATACCTACAAAGATGTATTTGATGTATGAATGTTGTTAATGTGTACCTATAAAAATTGATTTTATCAATGAATGTTGTTAATGTATACCTACAAATATGAATTAATGTATGTGTGAATGTTGTTAATGTATACCTACAAAGATGTATTTGATGTATGAATGTTGTTAATGTATACCTATAAAAATTGATTTTATGAATGAATGTTGTTAATATGTACCCTATAATTTAATGTATACCTACAAAGATGAGTGTTGTATCTATGTACAATGAGTTAATGTATGTATGAATGTTGTTAATGTATACTTACAAACAAGTCTTTGATGTATGAATTTTGTTAATGTATACCTATGAAAAATGATCTATGAATATTGTTAATATATACCCTACTACAATAATGTATACCTGCAAAGATGATTGTTGTATCTATGAAGGAGTTAATGTAAAATAATTATTTGATTATGTGAACAGATGGAGATAACATTGCTGATGAATGTGAACAAATTCCAAAGATAGGCATGGAGTTTCCTACAAAAGATGCAGTTTATGATTTCTACAAAAAGTATGCCAAAAGTGTTGGCTTTCCTGTTAGACACCGCACTTCAAAGAAGGATAAAGAAGGGGACTTGATCGCGTTTGTAGTAGAGTGCTCACGTGCAGGCAACAGAGGTAGTAGGTCGAAAAACTGTTTGAAACCTCAACCTTCCATGCAAAATGGTTGCTTAGCGAGAATAAGAGCAAAGACAGATTATGCCGGGTCATGGGTAATATCACAAGTTTTTTTGAACCATAATCATCCTATGAGTCCCACGAAGTCTAGATTATTCCGTTGTAATAGGAAGTTGACAATGAAAATTAGGCACCAAATCGATGTAAATGACGTTGCAGGAATACGTCTTTGTAAAACTTTCAAATCCGCAGTTGTAGAAGCCGGAGGATATGATCAACTTCCTTTCATTGAAAAGGACTGCAGGAACTACATAGAAAAAGTTCGACAACTTAGATTAGGAGATGGGGGTGCAATGGCCATCCAAGGTTTTTTTACAAAAATGCAAGCTCAATGTCCAGGTTTTTTCTTCACAATTGACTTGGATGAAGATTCACGTTTGCGTAATGTTTTTTGGGCGGACAATAGGTGTCGACATGCATACAAGGATTTTGGAGACGTGATTACATTTGATACGACATATCTCACCAACCGCTATGACATGCCTTTTGCTCCGTTTGTTGGTGTTAACCATCATGGACAATCGATGTTATTAGGTTGTGGAATCATTTCTAGTGAGGATACATCAACATTCGTATGGTTGTTCAAAACATGGCTTGAGTGTATGGATGGTTATGCTCCAATGGGGATTATAACTGATCAAGATAGGGCCATGCAAAATGCCATCCAAATCGTTTTCCCAAACACAAGGCACCGATGGTGTCTCTGGCACATAATGAAGAAGTTACCTGAAAAGATGGGTGGACTTGTACATAAAGATGATATCATGACAGCCATACATGATGCCGTTTATGACTCTCAGTACATTACGACCTTTGAGGAAGATTGGAAAGCCATGCTCGAAAGGTACACTCCAATATTCATTAACTAAGTTTCACTTTTTACGTGTCACAGATAGATTATGTAATGCACAGACAAAAAGTATCGGTGTAGGTTATTTCATGCGTAGGACCTTCTGCCACTTAAAGACACCTTACCGACACTTTTTGCATTTCACAGACATAAAGTGTCAGTATACCTTATTTCATGCCTGGGACTTTCTGTCACTTAAAGACACCGTACCGACACTTTGTGAATTTCACAGACAGAAAGTGTCGGTGTACCTTATTTCATGCCTGGGACCTTCTGCCACTTAAAGAGACCGTACCAACACTTTGTGAATTTCACAGACAGAAAGTGTCGGTGTACCTTATTTCATGCCTGGGACCTTCTGCCACTTTAAGACACCGTACCGACACTTTGTGAATTTCACAGACAAAAACTGTCGGTGTACCTTTGTTCATGCCTGGGACCTTCTGCCACTTTAAGACACCGTACCGACACTTTTTGCATTTCACAGATGGAAAGTGTCGGTGTACCTTTGTTCATGCCTAGGCCCTTCTGCAACAAAAAAAATCTTACCGACACGTTTTGCGTTTCACAGACAGAAAATGGTCAGTGTAGCTTAAATGAATTTGTAAAATTCATTTAAATTTTACAGGTTTGCTCTACAAGACAATGATTGGCTTACAACAATGTACAATGAAAGAGCCCGTTGGGTCCCTTGTTATCTTAAGACAACATTTTGGGCAGGCATGTCTACGACACAACGTAGTGAGAGCATGAATGCGTTTTTTGATGATTACGTTAATTCGAAAACATCTCTTAAACAGTTCGTTGAACAATATGGGCGGGCATTGCGAAGTAAAGTCGAACTAGAATTTCAAGCTGATGCAAAGTCATTTTCTAAAAACATTCCATGCATTAGTATCTACGGCATGGAAAAACAGGTTCAAGAACTTTATACCCTTGACAAATTTAAAGAGTTTCAAACTGAAATGGTTGGCAAGCTTTCTTGTGACCTACATAGTGGAGATGGTCTAACATATCACGTGAGCGAGGACAAACAGTTGCCGAATGGGTTTGACAAGTGCGTCAACTATGTGGTTGAGTTCAACCGTGAAAGTGGTCATGGCGTGTGTAGTTGCCATTTGTTTGAATTTAGGGGTATCGTGTGTCGTCATTTGGTGGTTGTGCTCCTTCGAAATGGCATCAAAAATATGTTGCCCGACTATTATATAATGACAAGGTGGAGAAGAGACGTCAAGAGACAGTACACACGCGTTAAAATCAATTACGACGGTTGGGTGACAACGGTGGAACAAGCTAGATTTCACCAATTATGCAACAATTTTGAAAAACTAGCCAACACCATTGTTGATGATGAGGACAAGTATAACATTGTCATGCAATGGATAGAGGACCAAATAAGTGCAAATACAAGCTCCACCTCTAAATCTTCTATTTCTGGTGTGATGACTGAACTACCTGACACTGTCCCACGGGTAGAGGCTGCCCTCACGCAAACCATTCTTGACCCAAAAACTTCCAAGAGAAAGGGTGCACCACGAAAAAACCGCCTTAAGGGACCACTTGAAAAGGGAAAGAAAACCAAAACTGTAAGTTATTTTTATACTTATATATGAATATGGATTGTCGTTTCATGTGCACTAACAAATATTATTCCAATTATTAGGTACGGTCTACCAAACAAAATGGCCAAGCTTCGTCGGTTGTTGAGGCTGGAAATGAGGTCGGAAGTTCAAGTGTTCAATATTTAGATTTAGATTTGAATATGACTTTGGGTGTGTTGTAATTGCACGTGTAGTGTGCATGTTTTTTGCATGGATATTGTGAATATGACATTGATCGTGTTGTAAATGACATATAGTGTGTATGTATTTTGCACACCTTTTTGTTTAGGAGCCTATGTTATGCCACAAACAAGTGTTTTCCACGATTCATATGGTTCTTCTTGTAATACGCATTCTAATTACGCATTCTTATCCAAAACATGAAAATGTTGACAAAATATGGAAGCATTATAGTTTGGCATTCCAGTGTACAACCTTGTACAAAAAAGCGCAACACTATTGTACAAAACATAATGTCAAATACACTAATAATGTCATTTAAACGGTGTCAAACATCAGTCTTCTTTAGACGCCATAGGCGCACCGCAAACTGGCTTCTCATGTCCAACATGTTGTCGTAGTCACATCCGGGTGTCAAAGGATACTCCAATGCCAAATGCTCCGCAAATGCCATCGTCATCACTCCGCACTCCGAACTCCTGAAAAAGCAAACAACAACATGTATTACAAACACTTGCATACATTTTGACTCTATGTTGCATAGCCAATAACATGGGTGCAAAAGTAGATACCCTCGTTGTTGCGGTACATCAGGAACAACCTGGGCAGGCCATGGTTTGAAATCATCTGAACCTGCAGCAGATTCGGGGCATTTTATCACATTAAGTAAGTAAGGTAGTCTGATGCATAGATGATGGGCAGTTGATTTAGATTTCGCACTCCGCAAAGAGTCATACACTCTAACCACCTTCGCTTTAAGGTCAACTTCCGTCAAGATCCAATGTAGGCCATCCACATTCAATGGAATTAAAACCTATTGACAATGGTACGTAAGAAATGTATGAATACAGAAACCGTTGGTGCACACAGACAGTTAACAAATGTTTGAATATAAAAACTGACGGTGCACACAGTCACTTAACAAATGTTTGAATACAAACACTTTTATTTCATACAATTACCTTTTCAAAACTTGACCAATTAACTCGCGGAAGTAACCTGTCTTCTGCCCAGTGCTTAGGTACATTAATGTCCTTATTCAGAATTGTATACTACATTAAAACAGTACATTAGTGAATGAAAGGAAATGTTGGATTGGTATTAACACGTTACACTAGTTCATCATATTGAATAAGTAAAATACCGTAAAGTATGGACCAATGAGGCCAATTTTTTTGTTCACCATAGACTTCTGTATGAGTGAGCAAAGTGCGTCTATGTGCTGAAATAATTAAGTAAAAAACTTACTCTTCAAAGAATTCAACTTACATGGATAATTAAGTTAAAAAGTTACTTACTTCACTCGACAACCACTCCTCCGGTTCGATCAGCTCTCGGACAAACTTGCGGCTCACTTTATTATAGCCCGTAATAGCAAGTACAACCACGGTTGGTTCTAGGTTGTCATCCTCTTCAACCCACTTCTTCAACTCTAGCCATTCATCATCGCGTATGTCTACAAATGTTGGGCTTCGGTTCTTGTTTTGTACTTTGGCCCTCTTTCTTGTAGGATCGGTGAATGGGCTACAATGGTACTTAGAGCACTTTCTTTTTCTTCCTTTCAGCTTTGCTTTGCGGCATTGGTCTTCAAGCACCAAGACATCTATTGCAGCCGACCCACCATCTTCATCAACATCAGCCCAGTCCAAATTTTCAAATGGGGCCTTTGCACTTATTTCATGCAAGTTATCGGCACCTAACTACACATTCATAAAATAACTACACAATATCACAGAATGCACTTCATTCATACGTTTTGTTTGTGATCGAAATCCTATATTTTCATTTTCAGACCTTCCTTTGAGATATGTACACACATTATTTTTAGACAACCTCATTCATAGTGTATGTGTACAAATATTTAATACTAAATACACACGCTTTACCTCAGAACTGCAGAGCATGAGGTTTGTGGGTGTATGACACTCTTGAGAAAGAGAGTTCACACCAGTATAGGAAGGTACGTGATCAAGTGGGTGGGTTCCTTCGCCAACGGCCTGAAAATTCACACATGTAGTAACACATTGGTACTCACAGACAATACAAACTGAAACATCGGTGCACACTGACAGTAGTAGTAAGTAGTAAATTATACAAGGTCACCTCATCCTCTCCACAAAGGGGGGTCACACAAATCTGAGAAGCTGCTTGATCGATTGGGGGGTTTCCTTTTGCAACAGGCTGAAACAAAATTTGTACATAAACAACGAAAAAAAGATTGTAATTTACATGTCTTTAGCAAAAAAAAAAAAATACACCCCATAAATACACCTCCTAGTTTGTATGATTGAATCATTCTAAATGTATTAATACAAGCCTAGCTAGGATTGAACGCGAATCTGGGACAGACATGCCAAACTTTAGTCCTTTAATTTTTTAGCAATGGATACATGGTTACCTCATCCTCTCCAGATAGAGGGTTCACAGAAGTATGAGATTGTCCTTGATCAAATGAGGGGCTTCCTTCGGGAACAGCCTGAAAATTCACACAAGTATTAGTTACGGTACTCACAGACAATATAAACTGAAGCATCAGTGCACACTGACATTATCAATAAGTAGTAAGGGATACATGGTTACCTCATCCTCTCCAGATAGGGGGTTCAAAGAAGTATGAGAAGGTCCTTCATCAAGTGGGGGGCTTCCTTGGGCAACAACCTGAAATTAAATTCACACAAGCATTAGTTATGGTACGCACGGACAATATAAACTGAAACATCGGTGCACACTGACACTAGTAATGAGTAGCAGCGTATACATGGTTACCTCATTCTCTTTACATAACTAGTAACATATACATGCTTACCTCATCCTCTACAACAATGTGGTTCACACGAGTATGACAACCTCCTTCATGAACTGGGGGCCTTCCTTCAGCAACAACCTGTAAATTCACAAAACTATTACTGCCGGTACACACAGACAATATAAAATGAAGCATCTGTTCGCACTGACATTAGTAAGAAGCAGTAAGTTACACATGTTTACCTCTTCCTCTCCAGATAGGGGGTTCGCAGCAGCGTTTTCATCAGATTTTCCAAAGCGTGCAACTACAAGCGCCTTCATTTCAGCAACATTGTCTTCAACAACTTTCAACCGAGAGTCCAAACTTTCAATACACGTCCTTAGTTTTTTTAATTCTTCCACCACAATCGAATGTCCCAACACAGAATCATCCCCATCTTCGTCAGCAGGCACACTCTCCTAGAACAAAAAATAACAAACTTGAGCATGGGATTACACAGATTTTGTCTCAATGCAGTGATGTGAGTTAGTATAATTACCTCAAAGAATACTTTTTCTTGAAGCTTTGCAGCGTGAAAATAGCGTTCCGCTTTCCAGTTAAGCAATCCACAACCCTCTTCACCAACTTTTGTAGCGGCTAATTTTCCCAAGTCCGGTATGTTCTCGTATGCCCAAACCTATAAAAATGGATAAAGTGGTGATAAAAATTTGTTATTAAATATAGTAAGTAGGCGTGTTTAATTTGGATCATACCTGCAACACATGCGGAAAACCATACATCGTATTCCGCATTTTGTCGTACGTAGGATCGTCTTTCTTGCTGTCCTGGAAAAACTTCGGTTGGCCTACCATAAGCGACTTCATGTGATTCACGGTGGCATTGTATGATTCCAACGCCCAGGGGTACTTCTTGAAACTTTCAAAGTCATCAATCCATTTAAAAAAATCTGGGCTTATTTTGGTCCGTTTGTCTCTAGACAGCAGAACACACTGTGTGTAGTACAAAGATGCAAGCTTAACACCGGGTAGTGGATCACCTTTACTTGGAGCCTTGTACTCTTCCATCCTATTTTTCAACTGCTGATAGGTAATTTCAGTCCGCCCTTTGAAAAACTTCTTAACAATGGAGTTTTTTTTATCCGTGGACAACTCAGGCCTCTCTCCATTAGATGGTAGTCCGGTTATGCGGACAAAATCAGCGAAAGTAAACTTCAAGAGCTTCCCGCGCACACAAAACCACAACTCATCGGCTGGTTGTTGACGCACTAGGCGTAACAACAGCATGTGGATGATCTGGCCTGAGAATTGCATCTCAGGAGCATCCAGCAAATGCCCCCACGGAGTGTCTTTAAACATGGTCAGCTGCTCCGGTGACAAACGCTCATTCAGGAACTGCGCGGCTTCCGAGTACTTGGAGCATAATGAATAAGAGGCCGGAAAATGTTCACTCACAGCAATTTGCAATTGAAGCGCCCTGCAATTTAACATGTTAAACAACAGTCACAAAGAGAAATATATAACTCAAAAAACCAAGACTCAAATACATTTGCTATTTATTTTTTTATTTTGCCTTAAAATTTAACAGCGAACCGAAAATACAAAACCCACCCCTAGATAAACTAAAGCAAGTTGTGGAGACGACATAGGACCGCAAAGCCATTAGTAAGGGACAAAACATTCAACGGACAGCAAAGCCATTCACAACACACGCGTTAAACTAAGGGATCCCTTCATTAAGTTACTTTAGGGGTTGATGGAAAACATGAAGAGTTCGGAGAGTCTGGGATTGTTGTTATAGTTAGTTTAGTACGGTGTTTAAAAAAATGGAGTCTTGCAAAATCCTGCATAAGATTATGGAGCCAAAAAGTTATAAAATAAATACTCTCAGATATGCTAAAAACTTGGCACATTCATGGAATACACAAATTGGTGCTTTAGGCATAAGTCATTGAACACGAACAATTACTGAGTACTTTTAATTCAGCCATTTGAACCTGACTCAACCCTCTATATAATCATCATATGGACTCTAAGTAGCTTTTTACTTGCTGGTTTGGATTTAATGAATGTTACAAAATATACTGTTTAAGAATTTAGCAAATCCGTCCATTTAAGATAAACAAAAATAACCAAAAAAATGGCCTTGAAAGGGCTGTTAATGGTTAGATGTTATCAATGGTAGCTATATTAAGTTAAACCTACTTATGGAACAAATATGGGTTACTTGGATAGGATCTAATAGAAATTTGGTATCATTATTCTGCCCAAGGAGCTGAAAATTAAAGTAAAGCACTGATCATTCCAAATGGCTCTTAGGTATTGTAAAACAGTTCTTGATGTCATCCTAAGTGGTCAAATTGGACTCCTATTCCATTCCCAAAGTCATTCATTACACGTAGTATTTGTATTAACATAATGATTACACAAAAAATTTATTCACAATGGGAACAAAAGGGAATTTGCTTCAAAATCAAGTCCAAGTAATAATGGAGAAATAGTAACTGAGATAAACAACATTGTAGAAGAAAATTAACCCAACACTGCAAAATTAATCCATTTGCAAATCCAACACTATCAAAACCCTAAGGTCACACAAACATTGCAATTGGAAGTCACACTTCACAAATTCATGATGAACCAACTGCCATTTAACCGATTTCTTCCACAGACATGACTATATTCAACTGAAATTCATACCCAAAACATAAAAAGTGAATAGATGACTTCATACATACCGTTCCGCCATTTCAGACAGTCTGGTTCGCGAAGAAGTTCGAAACTCTGAGGTCTACGTCTTCCAACAATGGGGTCTTCTCCTTTCGGTGTTGACAAAAAGCTGGGTTCAGAAGTCGGGATGGAGAAAGCCGAACTCGCGAAGTCTGCTCAGTGGGAATGGAGGAAGAAGCCAGGCGTGTTAAGTCTGTCAAATGGGGATGAGGATGAACGGCGAAGGTGTGCGGCACTGGGGGTGAGGACGAAGGAGCGGGAAGGGATGCGGGAAAGATGGGTCGATTTTGGAATGGAGAGGAGATTTGTTGTTTTTAGCTTTTACAGAGGTCTGGCTTTGTGGGGTAAAAAAAAGAAGACCCTTATATATGGTGTACCCCAGGGTGTAACCCAGGGTGTACACCAAGACTTTTTGTATCATATATACCAGTACTACGGATGTCATATGAGTACCCCCATCACAAACATCCCAAAATCGTAAAGTCAGTCATTTACTAGTAGTTGTTAACAATAATTCAAGAGGTTCAAAATTTAAATAAAAAAGATGTTATATACTTGGTATGAGTTTGTAACTTTATACTCTATTTAATGTCATGTTTCAAGGGTGTTAAAAATGAAATAACTACATCATTTATGATTAAAATAAATAGGGGGTATTATTTACAAAATGTGACTCCTTAAATGTATTGAGTATAGTACTAAGTTTAGTTATAGTAATAGTAATAATTTATGTTCAAAATTTACACGAGATGTCATACGATAGTAACTTTTGGCCATAATATCCTTATAAATTATTTTTATTTCGGTAATATTTTTTAAACCCCCTTTTAAAAATATGTTCAAACTCTAAACCAACAAAACATGTGTTATAAAAGTAAATTTCACGTAAATGTTTAGAGAAACATGACAGACAACCTCGCACCTAACCCAACTTCTGAGATCTAGTCTTTTAATTTGGACAGGAATTCCATATTCTTTTATGTAAAAATTTTGAAAATCAAAACCAAACAAATAAGCAACAATAATAATCAAGTGGAAGCTTTTGACAGGAATCTAATGCTCTTTGAACAGACCACACGTTACTGGCTGACCTCTTGCTCGACAATTGTGGATGATTTCGTTGTCAACTTCCTTTATACTCTGCATTTTTTATCTGTCAATTAATTAGTGCAACAAGACCAGATGGAGCCCTTAAGTTTCGCACAATTGTGAATAGTGAAAAAATAGACTTTTATCGGCTAGATGATGAGATATGTTGAAATCTCCACAAAATATAAAGGACCCTTTAGTAAAAGGAATATTTTTCATTTTTCAAAAAACTGAAAAATTGGGGGAACTGGTATGATCTGGTCTGATCTGATCTAGTTTCTTTGTATTTTTATAACTATCCAAATCTATTCTGGTCTGGTCTGATCTAGTCTGGGTTGGTCTGGTTTCTTTGTATTTTTATAACTATCCAAGTCTGGTCTGGTTTGTTCTGGTATGATCTGGTCTGGTCTGAGACAAATTACAATCCAAGTAAAAACATCCTTTTCTCAAAAAGTGAAAAACCGAGATAAGTCTCTTAAATTTCTTCTTAGGATGTTTTCATTTGGATTGTTTTCAGTCCCAGATCAGACCAGATCAGACCAGACTTCCGCAGTTATAAAATACACAAAGACCAGACGTTTACCAGACCAGACCAGTTCGGAACAGACCAGACCAGACCAGACCAGACCAACAAATTTCAGTCCAAAAGAAAACCTCCTTAGATTGGGGCAACTTTATCAATTGCTTTTTGCTGGAAATTGTACATTCCTAAAGAGAGGATTTAAAATAGTGAAATTTATTACGAGCCTAAAATTCTATATTTCTAAGGTGACAACTCCGGTACCTTTCTAAAAACAGGAGTACCGTACCTAGCATTTATTTGATTGGACCACATCACTATATCAATTTTAATTTAGATTTAGATAATTCAACTGCTACATTTTCAATGGTCCATGTGGACAAAGGTTTGGTACCTTATGGGTACCAAAGAAACCACCTATTTCTAAATTTGGTATAAGAAAAATTTTGGTAGATAGACCGAAAAATGAGACAATCTTAATGGGATGGAGAGAATATCTAAGGAACACAATATACAAATAAGTATGGTTCGACTAATATATAAGAGGCGTTGGCATAAGTGTTCATTCACTCGTATGTTGTAACATAATATCTTCAGTCTTCTAATAAACTTTCCTGTAATTCTATACATTTATATATCTCTTGTAAATTCAATAACTAAGTTTGCCCAAGTTGAAATTTTTCTATGCATGTTGTCCAAATGAGACTGAATAGTCCAGGGCTCCAGGTTGCATTGGCGTCATATGTGTATTCGAATATTGTTGATGGTGGCAGTGACTTCCACTTCTGCGAGGTTATAATGGGCTGAAGGTAAGGGCAATCCAATCTTTTCCAATTTTTTGTGTAATTCTTTATTCATTTTTCATATTAGCCCACCCCATACGCCAACGTTTAAACCTAATATAATTGTTCTTCCATCATGGCATCCCACATTTTTGAATCCGCTCCTGAATTTGGGATACATATTAGGGGGTGTTTGGAACGGATTCTGCTTCTACTTCTTTTTTAACAGCAAAAGCAAAATCAGAATCAGTTTTCGGAAGCTAGTCACCCCCAGTTTCTAAAAAAACTGATTCTAGGAGCAAATTAGAACACCAAAATCACTTCTTCACTTTCACTCAAACACTTCATCTTCTGCTTCTGCTCCTTGAGGGAGCAGAAGCAGTTTTAAGAGTCAGATCCAAATACCCCTTAGTTACATGGAGATGTGTTCATTTTTTATTAACATAATCTTAAAAGTACATTAGTTAGCTTCAAAGGCAAAGTCTGTTGTTTTTAGAATTAATTAATCATAACATATTGTTATTGTTATATCAAACATAATTAAGTTAAATAGTCATTTTTTAACAAAAAAAATTATGCAGTACAACTGTTTGCTTATAAAATCTTTTCAATCATTATATTTGTGAGTTTGGAGATAAGGGAAGGGAAGGTTCAAACTTCAAAGGTTAGTCCTATTAGGGGAGTGGGTAATAGGGGAGTGGGAGAAGGGGGGATTCTTCTTTTTGTTTGGGACTTATAAATTTGAATAGAGGAGAGCTAAAGAGGAATTGTAATTAAAATCATTTCAAAATTATGACGAGTTTAAATTATTGAACTTATATTCATTTCAAATTAAGATATAGTCATTCAAAATCCTCCAATTTGGGGAATGTAAAAATTAAGCATTTGAAGAGTTTTGAAAAGTCACAAAACCCTTCCAGAATCATTCCTTCCAAGTTTTTAAACTCTCAAATGAGAAAGGAGAAGTCATGAACTCTCCTAATCCTTGCCCTCTCCTCCAAAAACTTGCTCTCAATTATACCCTAAAATTTTCAAAAAACATATTTTAATTAGTTGTGTCAAACACACTCGACTTAATAGAAAGTAGATTTAAATTGGAAAAATACAGAGAATTGGAAGGATAGTTAAAATAAATATGCAAACGAAATCATAATGGGAAACAAATGCCTCACCTGCATGGATAGGATTAGGTACAAAGTTGAGTCCCAAAGTATGCATCTTCATCAAGGGAGTCAACCCTGCCGTATCCCCATAGTCATACGCATATAAACCTTTAGTCAACGAAGGGCATGCTGAAGGTTCAACTGCCCTAAAAACAGGGTTAAGTTTCCCTTTAAGCTTCTCCCGGAGAAACGGGAAGGCAAGGCCCGCAAAATTGGACCCACCACCCGTACAACCCACGATCAAATCCGGAGTCTCCCCCAAACGCTCCATATGCTTTATACACTCCTCACCGATGATTGTCTGGTGTAAAAGAACATGATTTAAGACACTGCCCAAACAGTACTTAGTATCTGCATTGTTATATGCAACTTCCACCGCCTCGGAAATGGTCATTCCCAAACTTCCCGGAGTTGATGGGTCCCTTTTGAGAATGGCCCAACCCGCTTCGGTGACAATAGAAGAAGATGGGTGGACTTTGGCACCATATGTTTGCATCATCAACCGTCGATATGGCTTTTGATCGAATGAAGCACGTACTTGCCATACCTTCAAAAAATGTAAATATTGTTAGTCTTGTAATCTCAATACTAAGCGTGTGAATGATATTAGACACATGATGACAAGGTTTGCCCGAAATTTATGTCCAATATGTGTGACTGTCAGTGAATAAAGTTGCTAAATGCTAATGATTTAGCTAAACAAGCTATTCAGGAGTATCCTTGGTTTAATATTTCACCTTTAGATATCCGTGATCTTATCTTGAATGATTGTTCTGATCTACATATAATTCAACCCTAATTTAATGAAGTTTTATTTTAAAAAAAATGCTAGGCCTGCAATGTGTCGAGTTTGGGCCGGAAATAGTATTCCAGACCCAGAACCCATTACCTGGCGGGTCTAGAATAAATAATTCAGATCCAACAGGTTTCGAGAACGGTAGTAATTAATAGTAATTTCTTGACTTGCATTATTTGATTGATTAGATTTCAAGTGTGATTCTGTCCAAATACAACATAGTCTATGAGTTACCTTAACCAAACGATGAATTCTAATTAGGTTTCATTATTTATAAGAAGGAAAAAGGGTCAAATAAGCCCGCCTACTACTGCGAAAAAATCGTTTAAGCCCACGTACTAAAAAATCCATCACATTGATACATTTACTAACAAAAAACAATCAAATGAACCATATCACCGGACAACAACCTCCTATAGTAAGTTACCGACATTTTACCTTTTTATCTTTCCTTTTTATTCTTCTCCGAAGCAAACTCCAGCAACAATGCTATTCTACTTGTTTTTCTTATTTTCTTTTTCTCCTTTTTTTTCCCTGATTTCTCACTCGGTCACTCCACCCTATTTGTTATGTACTACGTATTTACTTTTTCTTTTGATCGTAACAAACAATTTGTTTGTTTGTCCTATTTTGAAAATAATTTTCTTTTTATTCCTGAAATAAGAATAAAAATGTTTTAAAATTTCGAAATATCGCCGACATGTTTTATTTATTCCGTAAGTCGGAGTCATTCTACCAAGCTTAAAATATATTATCTTGTTCAACGTCTGACAGTCCTATTTTAAAATATGTGAATGCTTTTACTCTTATTTGCGGTAATTCTTTACCCGTATTTTAGATGTAAACATATTAATATTTTGTTTAATATTAATTTACAAGTTATTATTATACATATATGATCTCAATTCCAGTGATAACAAAGAGTATCTAGAGTGCAAATTGAGAATTTTCTTGCATTCAATTTTTAATGGTAAAATCGAGTAGTAAACTTGACTTTTGAGTCAATTTGGCTCATTTAAGATGATATGTTTCAATTTTTGACAAAATGAACATATTTCGATCTTTTTCAATTGAGTAAATTCACCCATTTTACAAAGTCAAAGGCATAAATCGAACTACCTAGAGTGATGTCAGTTTTGTTCATTCTTTTATTTTGTTCCACTTTCGATAAAAAGGTCTTTAGTATAAACAAATTTATTAATTACCCGACCAGATTTGTGTTTGAATACAATTACAGTATTAAAAGAGGACATAACGAAAAATTATGGAATTATGTTCATAATTTTCTCTAAATATAGATTAAAAGTTATTTAACCATCATTAAGGATATGGAAGGGGTAAATGTATATTTTTGATAGTATAGGGGTGTGATTGATAATGTATCAAACCTCAAGGGAGGTCAATGATAATTTCCCATTTTTTATATAATTAAATTGGCTTATTTATTTTTTCCAAGAATGAATTTTTGTTCATGGGAGAAGATGATTAATCACTTATGATGTTTTTAACTGGACATATATTTTCTACTCTGACATGTTTAAGTTTGACTTAGATTTGTTTAAATATGGTCTGAATTGAGCTGGTCTGGCGTGAGCTAGTCTAGTCTGGGATGTAAATTTCCGTTTAGTCATTTAAGTTTGATCTAGTTTGTTTAATTAAGTTTGGTAGATTCAGTATGAGACTGAAACAAGTTCAAGCAAAAACATCTTTATAGAAATAATTAGAAGCACGTTGAAAAAAATCTTGGGAAAAGACAACAAATAAATAAGAAAACTAGGGGAAAATGAAGAAGAAGAAACCAAATTTAGAATTCATTGGAACGGTAGGATGAAGAAAAAGAAAAGTGAAGATTAAGAAATAAGTCGCACCAGCGGCATTGAGAAAAAAGAAAATTAAAGAAGAAATAGGAATTAAAAAAACGAAACGGTTGGTGTGCTTCAAGGAAATATTAAGGAAAGAGAAAAGAAGCTAAAATGGCAGTAACTTGAGAGAGCAGGTTGGTTCCCGGTCATGTGATCTACTTGATCGTTTTTCATTAGTTAACGTATCTAAGTGATGGTTTTTGTAGTATAAGGACTTAATTTTTTAGTAGAAGGGTCTATTTGACCCTTTTTTTCCTTATAAGAATGACTTACTTCGCAGTTTAGATTAAACAAGCTGCAAGCAAATGGTAGCTATATTTTTTACACCTTGTTGTAAATTACTAAATTGTACCAAACTTGAGGAACAGCACTATTTGGCGCCCAACAATTCTCTTGTCTACTTGACAAGATGGGCATTTGTGATCCCCATGCTCCATCTTGAGGGGTGTTGATTATTATTATTATTATTATTATTATTATTATTATTATTATTATTATTATTATTATTATTATTATTATTATTATTATTATTATTATTATTATTATTATTATTATTATTATTATTATTATTATTATTATTGTAACATTTTATTATGTAACGTTTTAGCATGTACACACATACATAGTCCACCGCCTAGTTATTTTAGGCGCATAGGATACTAGGTCATTTATTGCTTACCTTTTATTCTCCTAACTTTTAGCATGTACGTAGCTATCCTTTTGTATATGGCCTTGCGCATAAGTGTATATATGGCATGGATCGATTCATTGATCACCATGCGGAAATAATAATCATTTCGCTACCATACTTACTGTTGAACATACTAAGGCTTTGTTTCCAACCACCTGTGCTTAAATAAAATCACTTTTGGGAAAAAAGTGATTAGTAGTAAAAGTTGGTAGTGTTTGGTAAAATAAGTGCTTTTTGTGTAATAAAAAAAGTAAAAAGTAGATTCTTCACGGAAGTCGAGAAAGTAAAAGTTGGTAGTGTTTGGTAAAATAAGTGTTTTTTTCTTAAAAAAAAAGTTAAAAGCACTTTTTTTAATGGATTGCAAACAGACCCTAAATTCTCTTGCAAAACTATACCCCAAACCGCCTTTAAATTTTGGAGTTTTTTCCAAGAGAGGGGTAGTTACCAATCTTATTTTCCGAGTTTTTTCCCAGAGAGGGGTAGTTTCCAATCTTATTTTCCAAACTAGGGTACTCTCAAATTAAAATTTCACCGTCATCATGACATGTCATCACTCTAATTAAAATTTCATTTCCACATAATTTTTCTGCCACATCACAAATCCATGTCATAATAGAGTAGTGTTCCTGTCAGGACCTCCGTACGGACCTCGATGTTTGGGCTCCTTCCCATTGGAATTTTTTGATGAAATTTTTTGAGCATGTTCTTCATCAAGTCTAGTTTACCCATACCAAATTTCAGCTAAAAATTCCATCGGGAAGGCAGTCAAATGATTTTTTGAAGTTAACTGGGCACTTTATATACATATAAAATGCAGTTAACTTCCAAAAATTTGGAAGTTTTTGCTGAAATTTGGTATGGGTAAACTAGACTTGATGAAGAACATGCTCAAAAAATTCCATCGGGAAGGGGACCAAACGTCAAGGTCCGTACGGAGGTCCGTTTTTTAAAGTCATAATATTCAAAAAAAATATTAAATTTTGAGGTGCATGAGATTTGAACCCACGCCTTTAAGTTTAGACTAACTCACCAACAAACCAACTCCCGAATTTGTTACAATTTCATATTTAATACTATATGTATTCATACTAAGCCAGGCGTGTATAATTGCATCTATTACAAATTGACCTAAATACTAATTTAGGGATGGCAATGGGGCAGGGTTGGAGCGGGGTTCACACCCTCATTCCCCGTCCCGTGTCTAAAAAATCGCACCCACCCCCGCCCCATCCCCCACCACTATTTGACTCGCCCCATCCCCGCCCCAACCCGCTAGACCCACGGGTACCCAACGGGGGAAATGTTCGTCAAAAAATAACACTGTTTTAGACCCTGACAGTTTTTCAAAAATTAAACAACACTTCTAGTAGCCAAAAAATATTTTAGGTTTTAAGTGTCAATGTAATCCTATATCTCATTTCAAATCTAGAACACATTATACCCGTTTTGATTTAGTCATTTTATCAAACACTTTATTAGCATTGATTAGCTCTATAATATTTTCTTAAACCCTGCATTCAATCAATCACGATCATTTGACATCATCTAGGACGACCTATGGTCCCCATATTTTTTAGAGCCCTAACTACAATCATAAAGATGGAATTCATAAGAAAAGAATCAATGCATAGTAATAGTAAAAGAAGAAAACATTCACAATGTGCCTGAGGCGTTAAAGCTAATATCACTTTATAACCTTCCCAAATTCATTTTACTTTATGATTTTGATAACCAATTTTACAAGATAGCTGGGTTATTAAACAAGAATTAGAAAGATCCATTAGGCTCAACCCATTAGATAGGAAACCACTAAACCCACCGGGACACCATGTTATTTTAATTACCTCGTATTAGTATTATTATTGTGATTATTATAAATTATTAATATGTGTATATATATGTTGAGGTTTATTCCTTCAACCCGTGGACCCAACACGTAAGCCCAAAGGTTTCGAATGGAGTGGGTGTATGGTTGTCTAGCCCAACAACTATTAGATGAATCAGGAAACAAGAGTAATAGCAGGCAATGTAAATAGGTATTATTAACTTCGTAATAACTCCCCTAAGTACAATCTACTTGCTAACAAAGGCACGTCGGCCGTTCGTCTTACAAGGCAGTTAGAAATGCTGCGAGTAAGAATGCTGAAGCTAGTATGCTAAGAATAGAAAGTTGCCAACCCTTTACAATGGAATAAATGCTTCTATTTATACCCGCCAATGGGCAGGTGGCTGTAGTGACGTGGCAGCCTGTGGACCGCTGGTGTCCCAACTACCAAATCTTTAGCATTAAATGCACTTCCCGCCAGAATCTAGGTTTCCCGCCGGATCAGTGGGGACGTTCGTCCATCGGGAAGTGAGTTGGATTGCTCCAAGGGACCCTTGGGAGATATCGGCTGTTCGTCTCCTGGCCTTGACAGATACTCACCATGTGGACTGGGTTTTCTCCGATGACTACAGGCTTGCTATGGGGACGTTCGTCGCCGTCCCTGGTGGCCCGTGGTTCTGCTCCTTATCCCTGCACAGACGTTCGTCGGGATGAGCTGCTGGGCCTGAGTCCCCCAACACCAGACGTTCGTCCATCCTCAAGGAACATGGGCCTGTGTGCTGGCCTAGTGATCTAACTGGACGTTCGTCTGGCGAAATGGGTTAGTGGGCCGGACCTCGGCTTGGGCCCTTAACCCAACACAAGTCCCCCACTTCTGATGTTCTGAGCATGCGCAGGACATAAGGAAGTATGAACCTCCCCGAAGTAGACGTCCGTATCTTGGTACTTGTGTTTATTGCACCTGGTGGAAGCGTACGTTCGTGGTCATGATGCTTGACAGCTGTTTGACGGTTCAGGAAACGAGGTGACGGCTGATGTTGCGGCGGCGCGTTTTCCCGAGGAAGTGTCATCATTACGTTCCCATCCCACGCACAGCGCGTGGGCCGGAATACGCTCCTTGCCACGTGTCAGCCCCTCGTTGGTTTCTTCATCGGTGCTTCTCCTATAAATGCTAGGTTTTCCCTCTGAATTAGGGTTCCCAATTTCTGCTTTCTTGCTCTCGATTTTCCGCAGCTCTTCAAGTTTCCCAAATTCGGCCAACCATACCTTTGTAAGGTAATTTCCCCCCTCTGCTTCTTTTCTTTATTCTGATTTCTAGCCGAAATGACTTCGATGGAGATTTCCTCAAGTTCCGATTCCAGTTCGTCGGGTTCCTCCTCGGGCTCCTCTTCTGACAATGCGAATGCACGCTCCCCGGGAAAAACTAGTGTTTCCGGAACCTCGGGTTCGGCCACGACTGTGGGGACCATCCGGGCTGATGGCGAGCCGGATGACGTGTCCCAAGATAGCGGGAGCGACGCCGGGGGCGGGGGCGCTGACGGGGCAGTAGATGTTATTGACGCAGTCCCCCTGAATGAGCGTCCTGCTGATTATGATTCCGGAGAGGAAGCCGAATCTGGTTCTGATGTGGAGGTGTATGATCTGGGCATCCCCACGGATAGGGAGCGCCACATCTGCCCGATCAGGAGTGCACTTGACCATGACCAAGTCCTTTCCCGCGTGGCCCTCAATAAAATCCGTACCTTCCTTCCCCCGCCGTTCGTCTGGAGTGTGAGAGGTGCTGAGCATGTGATGAGGAGACGTCCGGGGATGATCATGCTTCACCTGGACTCCGTTGAAGCCGGGCTGAGGTTTCCACTTCATGCGTTCTATGTGGAGTTCTTCCACTGCTTCCAGGTGGCCCCGGCGCAATTCATGCCAAATTCTTACAGATTCATATCGGCCTTCTTGGTGCGCTGCCAACTTGCGGGGGTCGATGCCACTCTGGAGCTCTTCCATTATTTCTACCGCGTCACTCCTCAGAACGCCGACGGGTATCTGAGCGTGGCCGCACGTCCTGGGAGGCGGCTGTTCAAGAACTACCCTTCGTCCATCCACGACTGGAAGAACCGTTTTTTCTTCCTTCGATACGACGGGCCTCCTCTCCCTCTCCGGTGGAATGGGTACCCCCCAAAGATCGAGTCATCGGAGCCGTCCGACGATCTGCTTCTGGATGCGGAGAAGGTGTTGGAGGGTGGCGTCCGTCCTATAGCCGGATTCCTGACCTTCGAGGCACTCTCTGGGGCAGGCATAGGTACCCGCCCGTGTCCCTGGACTTTTTTTACCCTTCGACGCTCGTCTCGGGGCACCGGGCGGTCCTGTCCTTCGAGGTGAGTGTCTTATTCTATTCCCCGCTCGTCTTCTAATCCTTTGTTATTTTTTGCAGGTCCTCCGCCAGACAGGGATCAAATGAATCACGCCGAGTGCCTGAAGACCAGGAAGGCCAAAGCGGCCGCCGCTAAAGCTGCGATGGAGAAGGCCAAGAATGCCCCCGCCTCGGCGTCCAACTCCTCGGCTTCTGACGCTGCCCGGCGAACTGCCGAGGGTGAGCAGCATCTGATTGCCACTGTGCTGGCTCAGGGTTCCGGGGCCCCTGCTCTCGAAGCCGCCCTTCCCCTGCCGGTCGTCCCCACGAAGACGGCTCCTCAGAAGGGTCCGGAGAAAGCCCCGGAGAAGAGACAGAAGAGGGGCCGCGAAGCAGGCTCCACCGGGCCCCTGCTTGAAGACGCCGGCTCCTTGCCATTGAGCCGCCCGGCGGAAGAGCTCTGGAGGGAGATGGCCCTCAAGGCTGGTCTAGAGCTGCCCAGCCGTTCGTCCTCTGAGGCGACAAGCGCTGCCCTGGCAGCCGCTCTTCAGGTAATTCCTTGCTAGCTCTGAGTATATCTCTTATTTTCCTTGATGTTCATCCTCTGATCCTTATTTTTTCTTCTTCTGTCATCCAGTCTGGGCTTCTAGTCCTTCAGGCTGAAGCTGCCCGGGAGGCCGACCTGAAGGAGGCCAAGGCCAAAGCTGACGCGGCCATCGCTGCGGCCCGGGAGGCCGCTCGTCGAGCAGAGGCGGAGGCGGCCGCCAAGGAGAAGGAGATCGCCGCCCTGCGGGCAGAGTCCCGCCAGCAGCTGGTCAGCCTTGAGAAAGCTGGCTTCAAGCTTGTCCCGGTGCACCCTACTGCAAAGGGTGCCAGTCCGGAGTGGCTGGTCGATACCTCCGGCTATCGGAACACCGGGGAGTTCATGGATTCCGCCAAGGATTACTGCGCCGGAGCCTTCGGTGACGTTTTCTCTGCGGCGCTGGAGAAGATCCCACCCCGGCAGCGTCTGGCGAGCGGGGTCCGGATTCTGGAGAGCTCCCCCTTGTCTCACAAGTTCCTCTACGAGGTCGGCGACAGCTCCTTCGCCGCCGGTTACAATGAGGGGGTCAAGGCCACCCTTCCCATCTTCTCAAGGCTGCAGGGGGCCGACTTCGAGCTCGCTGCCAATACGGATGATGATCTGCTGCTCCAAGCCTTGGGGAAGTTGGGGAGGGACCAACGGCGGGAGGAAGCCAAGGCCAGAGGAGAGATTCCGGAGCCCCCGACCCCTGAGCCCGAGGCCGAGGAGGAAGAGCAGATTCCGGGAGGCAGCCGGCCTGAATCCCCCTTCTTTGTATAATGTACTTTGTATTTTTCCATTCCAACCTTTGTAATGTCCGGCCGTTAGAGCCGAGGAATATACATCTTTTTGCCCATGATTATTCCATGTTCATGATTTCTACTTGTTATTCTCCTTCCTTCTGTCCTTCGATGTATGGAAACCCCTTCGGCGGTCCGACATGCCTTGTAGCAAGGTCAGAGTCCGAGAGGACGTTCGTATCCGTCCTCTACTTGCTTCCAGGCAAAAGCGTCCCGAAGTCAATCCTCCGTACGTATTCAACGCGTTCCGTCAATGGAGCGACGTTCGTCGGTGGTTTATGGTGCATGCTCGAAGTGTAGACATAGGAACGTATTTCTCAGCACCAGCACTTGATAACGATGTCCGCCCGTCGTCGCGTGATATGAACATTCAAACCACGCGCGGGACGTTCGTCTGTTTTGCGTGCTCATCTGGCACGAAGTGTGGAGAGGCGGCGTTCATCCTTTGTGCACCATCAATGGACGTGATTTTCACTTCATTCTTTTGTGCCCATCGTTTGTAGTATGAGGAATCCCTCCGGCGCCTCGACACATCTTTACCGCCTACGCGGTCTCTGGACAGTGGGAAGACGTTCGTCGGTAATTGCCTTGCCAGCACACGATTCAAGTATGGACTTATGGGCGTATTTCCCTGAAACAGCGCTTGGTGACGACGTTCGTCCATATTGCGTGACATAAAAAACTGGTGTGCTGCAAGAGGGACGTCGCCAGTTGATTCGTGTGCCCTCGCCAGCCGCCGATGCTAGGGTCGGCCGGGGAATTAAGGAAGCAAGGGAGGTTGAATGTCTTCAAATTCCTCCGAGCCGGTGAGCCCTCCTCAAGGGACGTTCGTGGCACGGACCCGGATGTCTTTGTGTGGGTTATGCGGCGACAAAATCGAGACGCTTTAAATACCGTGGTAGGTACCGGTATCCAGGCGCCACGTGTCCTGCTTCGGTTGGGGCAATCCCGCGGTGTTGCCTATAAATACTCAGTACCCAAGTGACCCACTCACACTTCTCCTTACGCTGCACAATTGCCTTCTCTCTCTAGACTTCTCTTTTGATCGTATCGGAAACCTCGAGCTCCAAGGTATCGTTCGTCGTCATGTCTTCCGAAAGTCGTTTTGATGATGGATGTTCTTCCGGTGATGACTTGGAGTATTATGAGCGGGGAATGCCACCCCGGCCTCCCCGTTATAGCCTCAACTTCTCATGCGTCCGGCGTCAAGTTCAACGCCTGACGAACGCTGACAAGCGATTGATCAGTCAATGGTTCTATCCACCAAGGACCTACGACGATCGGCGTCTTCGGAACCCCATGCGCCATCTGCCCGGCTATGTGGTGGTCCACCTAGATTCGGTGATAGCCGGGCTGAATTTTCCCTTGCATAGCTTCCACTTGGAACTCTTCAGGGCCCTCGAGATTGTGCCTGCGCAGCTCGTCCCTGCCGCTTATCGGATAATCGCTGGCTTTATCATTAGATGCCACAGCGTCGGTGTGACCCCCACCGTGGACCTGCTGCACCATTTCTTCCGTCTGTCCACCTTCGGACGTACAGGGTATTTGACCCTAATTGCCCGTCCGTCCATGGTCCTGTTCTCGAACAACGCTGGGAATCCAGACGGTTGGGAAGAACGCTTCTTCCTGGCCGGAGTAGGCTCACCGATGCCATTCTCTGATCGGTGGAACGCCTACCCTGTGAAGACGATCCCGCCGCCCATGACGGACGAGGAGCTTGGATATGCCAAGCGCATAGCCGGACTTGGCATCCAGAACCTCCGGTTGCTGGTGGCCGAGCCCTTTAAAGCTCAGGCTGGGTTAGGTGCGTCCGTTTGTACTTGCATTGTTTTAACCTCTCTTCGCTGTTATGGTTCTGAACG
This sequence comes from Cuscuta epithymum, assembly GCA_945859915.1. Taxonomy (NCBI): domain Eukaryota; kingdom Viridiplantae; phylum Streptophyta; class Magnoliopsida; order Solanales; family Convolvulaceae; genus Cuscuta; species Cuscuta epithymum. The sequence goes on along the minus strand of CAMAPF010001001.1, from coordinate 4,626,339 downwards.
CCTTGATTCCCCTTATGCAGGAGTTTGTCCATCCACGTCCACCATGCGCCGAGACAATGCCGCTCCGACTGCCGCCGACCGTGGGCACAGAGGGCATGACAAGCCCGGGAAGCCGCTCGTCCCCAAGGTTGAAACTAGGGTGACCAGGGGCCGGACTGAGGATGATTTGGGAGCCGGCGCCTCCAAGAGGTCGCGCGTCGAGGGTACAGCCTCCAAGGCCATCATAGTAGCCGACGACTCTGATGGTGAGCCTGGGAGCCCCCTTAAGCGGAAGCCTGCTTCTCGGGGCAAGTCCCGTCCTTCTCCCCCACGAACTTCTGACGTTCGTCGTCTCCGGGATGATGATGCCCAGATCGCTAAGGGTTCTGACGATGCTCGTCCTCCTTCGCCCTCAAAAGCCAATGGGTCCTCCCTTGGTTTGATTGAGTTCTCCGGGGTTGGTCCACGCAAGGAGTCAATGATGCTCTTTGGTCAGACGGCATCCTCTATCTGGTGCGGCCTGAATCTCAAGGTCCCCCAGGATTTTGCTGCTCAGGAGGCACCCGAAGACCTTCTGGAGTGTGGCCAGAGCACCTTGGATAAGGCCGGGCTCTACTTCCACAGGGCCCGGATGGCCTTCGAGCATCAGGGCAGGGAAATGGCCAGGGTGCGGGCCGAAAGCGACGCCCTTCTGAGGAGTGCAAAAGGCAGGGCTGGCACTCTTCAAGAGAAAGCCGATGCCTTCGATAAACTCGTCCAGGAGAATGCCTCTCAGAAGGAGCTCCTCAAGAAGCAGGAGGCCGAGCTTGTAGATCTGCGCAGCCGGCTGTGGGCCGTAGAGAAAGCCAAGGTGGAGCTTCGCCAGACGGGCGTGGACAATCATGTCCCTATTTATGAGGCCGATGTTGCCAAAATCAAGGAGTCTGGTTCCATTGCCTTTCAGAAGTCCAAGGCTTATACTGGCGCCATCCACACTATGGCCATGAAGTTCCTCCCGCGGCTCGTCGGCGAGTTCCTGGCCACCTGCCCGGATGCCTATCAAGACGGGGTAAAATTGCTCCAGGCCACACCCACCGGACGTCGTTTCCTTGACGATCTCGCCGATGACACCTACCGCAAAGGTATGGTTGGGCTAGTGGCGGAGAATCTCCCGACGTTTGAGCGTCACTTTGGGGCTCCCTTTGATCCGGAGGCGGCCGGCTTCGACGTCTTGATGGCAGACGCTCATGCAGGGGCCCTTGAGCTGCTGAAGGAGCAGGAGGACGCCGCTAGAACTGACAAATCCAAGCAGGCCCCTTCCCAAACTCCCGCTCCGGACGCCGATCTGCGCTGATTCTCCGTTCATTATCTTTCCCTTGTACAATTTTTCATTTTTTGTATTGTACCCTCATATATTGTAACTTTCCGGCCAATAGTGCCGAGGAATAAAAATCATTCTTTGCTCCATGCTCGTCTGGCATTTTTTTTTTTTTTTTTTTTTTTTTTTTTTTTGGAGTCTTTTAGTCTTCGTTCGTCCTTGGTCCTTGGTCCTACCGGCGTCCCTACTTCGAGGAGACGTTCGGTATCCGCAGACATCACAAGGACGGACAGGTTTATCTACATCGAGATTCCCCCCTTCTTCGTTCGTCCGTGGCCCTTTTAGTCTTACCGGTGTCTCTTGCTTCGAAGAATACGTTCGGTACCCAAGGGACTCGCAGGGACGAACAGGTTTACCCTCACGGGTTCCCGTCTTCGTTATCCCACGTCCATCGATCCATGGTCATTTGTGGGATAAACAGGTTTATCTTGGCAGGCTCCCTTGGTTCGTCTAGCCCCCTCCACGTCTCTACTAACCTCTTCATCGAGAGGCGTTCGCCTTCGGTGGTGGGAGAAGATCTGGCTCACCCGGGCAAGATTCCCTTCCGTGTAGGGGCTTCTCTCCTCTTCTCCCAATTTTTTTTTTTTTTTTTTTTTTTTTTTTTTTTAAGGGGAGGTGAACTTCGTTCGTCCTTGGTCCTTGGTCCTGCCGGCGTCCCTACTTCGAGGAGACGTTCGGCATCCGCAGACATCACAAGGAGGAACAGGTGTATCTGCATCGAGATTCCCTAGTGCTTCGTTCGTCCTTGGTCCTTGGTCCTACCGGCGTCCCTACTTCGAGGAGACGTTCGGCATCCGCAGACATCACAAGGAGGAACAGGTGTATCTGCATCGAGATTCCCTAGTGCTTCGTTCGTCCTTGGTCCTTGGTCCTACCGGCGTCCCTACTTCGAGGAGACATTCGGCATCCGCAGACATCACAAGGAGGAACAGGTGTATCTGCATCGAGATTCCCTTCTCTAGTGGTTGTTGGCAAGAACAGAAATGATGTAAAAAACAGGGGCCTTTATTATTGACGACGTCCGGTCATTTTACATGGGAGTGGGAACATAACAAGGACATCAGCCTCTAACTATTGATAGAACTTTTTCAGGTGTTCTACGTTCCACATCCCGGCATGGTTCCCCTCCAGGGTATGGAGGAGGAACGTCCCCTTGTTGTATCTTCTGATGACCCGGTAAGGTCCCTCCCAGTTTTTCGCCATTTTGCCGCCTTCGAGCGGCTTGCTCTTCTCTCTTTTCCTGAGTACGAGGTCCCCGGCCTCTATTTCGCGGAATTTCACAGCCTTGTTGAAGTATCTCTGGGTGGCCCTGTGATATTCTTCCATGCGTCGAGCCGCCAGGTCCCTCCGTTCCTCAATGAAATGGAGCTCCGCTCGTAGGTTGGTCTCGTTGTCCTCCGGCTGGAAGTGCTTGGTGCGGTGTGTAGGTACCAGTACTTCCGTCGGCACCTTAGCTTGGAAACCATAAGCTAAAGCGAAAGGGGTCTCGCCAGTCGCCGTTCTGGGCGTTGTCCTATATGTCCACAAGACATAATTCAGCTGTTCCGGCCAGGTGGAGGCGTAGTCTTCTAACTTCTTCTTGATCCCATCCATGATGGTCCGGTTCATGTTCTCCACTTGGCCGTTGGCCTGCGGGTAGGCCACCGAGGCCTTAGAGTGCCTGATGCCCCACTTTGCCAAGTATGCCTCAAAGCCTCTGCCGACGAACTGCCGACCGTTGTCAGTGATGATCTGCTCTGGGATTCCGAAGCGGCAAATGATGCTCTGCCAGACGAACTTCCGGCACTGGAATTCAGTGATGGAGGCCAATGGCTCGGCCTCGACCAGCAGCCGTAGGCAGAGGGCCCAGCAGGTCTATTCCCCACCTAGCAAAAGGTAGTGCGATGGTCATCGGGGTGTAGAAACTGGCTGGGCGGCCAGGGACAGGTGCATACTGCTGGCATACTGCGCACTTCCGGGTATGATTGAAGCAATCTTGCTGTATGGTCGGCCAGTAGTAGCCTTGCAGGATGATTTTCCTGGCCAAGGTCCGGGGGCCCTGGTGGCTGGAGCAGATCCCTTCGTGTATTTCCTCGATCACTGCCGCCGCTAGGCTCGGCGGGAGGCATCTGAGGTAGGGCCCGCCGAACGTCTTCTTGTAGAGCTGCCCGTCAATAAGTTCAAAGTTAGGGGCACGCCTCTTTATCCACGCAGCTCTTCCTGTACTGCCATCACCTTCGGGCTCAGGGAGTGTTCCATCCCTGAGGTAATCTGCTATCTCCTTTGCCCAGTTAGGTTCGGCAATGGAGATAACCTCCACCTGGATGACGTCCGTTGCCGGTACTGGGAACACCTCCTGCCTAACGAAGCCTCTGATGTGTCGGGGGATGCTTGACGCCGGGTCATCGGCTGGGGGGTTGCTTAGCTTCGACAGTATGTCCGCCTCTGCATTCTCCACCCGCGATACCTGCTCAAGCACCACCTGTTCAAATTGTGCGGTCTGTTCCTCCGCTAGTTCTTTGTAGACCTTCATTCTCTCTTCCCTGGTTTCTGCCGTGCCGTTCATCTGGGTCACCACCAGCTGGCTGTCCATTCTCACCTTCAGACGAGCTGCTCCGAGGGCTTTCGCGCATTTCAGCCCTGCGATCAGCGCCTCGTATTCAGCCTCGTTGTTGGTGACCTTGAACCCGAATTTCATAGAGTAATAGGCCTTGAAACCCTCGGGGGAAGTGATCACCGCTCCCCCGCCACAACCCCGCGCACTCGAGGCCCCATCGGTGTACATCTCCCACCAATTATTGAAGTCGTTGCTGTCATGGGTTTCGTCCTCGGTGCGCGCGGTGCATTCTGCAATGAAGTCCGCCAGTGCCTGTCCCTTGATCGTTGGCCTTGGTTTGAAATCCACGTCATACTGGCCGATCATCAGGGACCACTTGGTTATCCTCCCGCTTGCCATTGGATTTCTGAGGATGGTGGCGAGGGGTTGCGTTGTGTAGACGGTCACCGGGTGTGCTTGGAAGTATGGCGCCAGGCGCTTGATGGATGCAATCAAGGCGAGGATCGTCTTCTCCATCAGTGTGTATCTCGTCTCGGGGCCGTTCAGTGCTTTACTCACAAAATATATCGGCCGCTGAACGCCTTCAGATTCCTTCAGCAGCACGGCACTTACAGCCAGGTCGGCCACTGCCAGATATATGTACAATCTCTCCCCGGGATCCGCTTTGGTGAGGACGAGCGGGGAGGAGAGATACACCTTGAAGTCTTCAAAGGCAGCCTGGCACTCCGAGGTCCATTCAAAGGGATTGGCCTTCTTCATGATCTGGAAAAAGGGAATCGCCTTATCAGCCAGTTTGGATAAGAACCTGCTCAGGGCCGCCAGACGCCCGGTGAGTCGCTGCACATCCTTTAGGTTCTTCGGGGCCTCCATGTCCATAATTGCCTTCACCTTCTCCGGGTTAGGCTCGATTCCCCGCTCGCTCATCATGTAGCCGAGGAACTTGCCGCCCCGGACGGCGAAGGCACATTTCTTCGGATTGAGCCTCATGCTGGCCCTCTCCATGATGCCGAAGACCTTCTCCATGTCCTGGACATGGTCCTCCTTCCTCTTGCTCTTGATCAGGATGTCATCCACGTAAGCTTCCATTGTTTTCCCAAGTACGTCTTTGAACAACATCCCAATCATCCTTTGAAAAGTAGCCATGGCGTTCCTCAGGCCAAACGGCATGACGATGTAGCAATACACGCCGTCCGCCGTGACGAACGCCGTTTTCTCGGCATCATCGGGGTGCATGAACACCTGATGATAGCCCCGGAATGCGTCCATGAAACTGAGCAGCTCACAGCCTGCCGTTTCATCTACCAGCAAGTCGATCCTCGGGACGGGGTATGGATCCATCGGACAAGCTTTGTTCAGGTCCGAGTAATCGACGCACATCCGCCAAGTGTCGCCCTTCGGGGCTAGTACCACGTTGGCTAGCCACTCCACGTGGATGACCGGCCGGATGTGTTTAATGCTGAGGAGAGTTGCCGTCTCCTTCCTGATGAAATCGCGTCGGTCGGCCGCCATGTATCTTTTCTTTTGCTGCACAGGCTTGGCGTCCGGCCGCACGGCGAGTCTGTGGCATATGAGGTTGGGGTCGATGCCCGGCATGTCCTCCGGTCCCCTGGCGAACAAGACTCGGAACCTCCGTAGGACAGCTATGACCCCCGCCCTGATCTCCGGCTCTAGATCTGCACTGATGGACACCTTCCTGTCCGTCGGGTCGTCGAGCTCGATTTCCTCCAGCAGAGTTGCTGGTTCCAGATGAGCATCCAAGTCGGCCTGTTTGGCCTTCTCGGAGATGCTGTTGACCCGAGCTTCCCGCTCGTTGAGCTTCTCCATCGCCTTCGTGTAGCAGGCCCTGGCCATATGCGGGTCCGTACGTGCCACTCCCACTCCAGTGTCGGTGGGGAATTTGATGCATGAGTGCCGTACGGAGCATATGGCCTCCAAGTCTTCCAAGCCGGGTCGGCCCAAAATGGCATTGTGGGCGCATTTTAGGCGGACCACGACGAACGTCATGCTGATTCGGGCCGTATGAGGACCGTCGCCGATTTCTACTGGCAAGGCGATGGTACCCTCGGCGTCGATGCAATCCCCGGTGAAGCCGGACAGCGGGGTGCGTAGGGGGTGCAGCATGTCCTTCCTGAGCTTCATTCCTTCGAAAGCCTCCCAGTAGAGGACGTTCACACTGCTCCCGGTGTCAACAAGGACGCGGCGGACGATGGCATCGTTCACGTCCATGCTGATCACCAGCTCGTCCCTGTGCGGTGCTGGCGACATTGGCAGATCAGCGGGGCCGAAGGTAATTGCCTCGATTTTATTGCGCTTGGTGGGGGGTGCTGATACGGAACCCACATACAGTGATCTCTCAAATTTTTTCCGTTCGGCGGGTGTATCTCCTGTCTCAGCGCCCCCGAAGATCACCTTGATCTCCAACTTCTTCTTCTTGCCCTTTGGGCCGAGGGACCCCTCCGGACGTTTATCTGCACTCCGGTAATCCACGTCCTGAGGTTCTGCCTCGCGCCGGTCGTCGCGGCGCCATGTCTTGTGTCTTGGGGTCGGCTTCTGCTGACTGTTTTTGTTCAGCAGCTGGGTGAATTCGCCCAAGTACCCCTGACGGATCAGCTCGTCGATTGCTTTCTTTAATTGGCTGCAATTGTCCGTCAGGTGGCCGATCCTCTAATGGTACTCACAGTAAGCCGATTGGTCAAGCCCCATATACTTCTTCATATCCTGAGGCTCTGCCAGGAGGCCCTTGTCCTTGATGGCCTCGAAGATCTGGCTAACTGGATAGGCCAATGGAATGTAGCGGTCGTCCGGCCGCGTCTGGCTGTCTCCGGAGGGAGCCTTCCATGGGATCATCGCTCCGTCCGTCCTCTTCTTTTTGTTTGGGGGTGAGGGCCCGGGCCCCGGTTTGGGTCCAAGCCTGTCCGCCATCTTCCTAGGCTGGGCTGCGGGAACTCCGTCCCGCTGCCTGATCTCCTCCTCAATGGAGGCATATTTTTGTGCCCGAGCCAAAACCTCGGTGTAGCTGGTGCCGGGATTCCTCCTCAGGTCCCGGTACAGATCCCCTGTGGCCAGCGCACTGGTGAACATATTGGTGGCCAGACGTTCGTCCAGATCGTCGACCTGCAGTACCTCGTCCCTCCACCTCACAAGGAATCTAGCCAGTGGTTCGTCCCGCCCTTGCTTGATGTGGGCAAGAGCCGTGACATCCTTCCTGGGGGTGGTGCTGGCAGCAAATTGTGCCATGAACTGCCGGGAAAGCTGTTCGTATGAGTCAATGGTGCCTGGCCTCAACTGGCCGAACCATTCCTGAGCTGGCCCCCTGAGGGTGCTGAAGAACAATCTGCAGATGGCCTCGTCCGATGCTCCCAGCATGGACAGGTTCCCTTGGTAGCTTATCAGATGGGCCTTAGGATCACCAGCCCCATTATACACCAAGTTCCCCGGGGGTCTGCAATCCCGGGGAATCTCGACGCTCATCACCCGTGGGGTAAAAGGTGATGTGAGAGAGAACGAGGGTGTGGCCGAGCCGGCGTCCGCCCGCCTGTTCATCTCGGCTATCTGCCTCTCCATGGCCTCCAGCCGTGCGTCCTGTGCGGCCCTTCCGGGGGACACAGGGGGCGCGGCTTCGGGAGTGGCATTCTGCTGAGCGGCCACAACATCGTGCGGCCGCCTGAAGATCTGTGCACCTCGCCGCTGGAAACGTCGTCCAACGGTGTTGACCTTTGGGGTCTCGTCTCCCCGCGGAATCTGGCGAGGAACCGATGGTGTGAGAGCCCTGGATGCAGCGATGCTGACCCTGGTCCGCCCTCCCGTTTCACGGGAGCCTGAACCCCCACCTAGCCGCTCGTGGACTGAGGGCCGGTGGTCACTGGATCCCGTCGTATCATCGTACGACTGCATGCGGCGTATGGGAGAGAGGGGCGTTCGCTGAGTGCTTGCAGAGTACACCTGCTCTCGGGCCTCCCGCTCGTCCCGCCATGCGACGCATGGTGTCTGCGAGTTCACGCATGAGGCGGGGATCCTGCCTGGCCTCCAGAGGAATGAGGTCAGTGATACCCCCGTTTCCCCCCTGAAGTCCATATTGTTGCGGATAATTCCGAGTTCTGGCCGCGATTCCGGCGGCTCGACTCCAGACGCTCGGAGAGATCACGCTGGGTGTTGCTTCCTGACATCGTATTTGCAGTAGGTAGACTTAGTAGCTGTTTGGGAGAGTTTCTGGAAACTTTTTGTTCAGTTTCCCACAGACGGCGCCAGTGTTGAGGTTTATTCCTTCAACCCGTGGACCCAACACGTAAGCCCAAAGGTTTCGAATGGAGTGGGTGTATGGTTGTCTAGCCCAACAACTATTAGATGAATCAGGAAACAAGAGTAATAGCAGGCAATGTAAATAGGTATTATTAACTTCGTAATAACTCCCCTAAGTACAATCTACTTGCTAACAAAGGCACGTCGGCCGTTCGTCTTACAAGGCAGTTAGAAATGCTGCGAGTAAGAATGCTGAAGCTAGTATGCTAAGAATAGAAAGTTGCCAACCCTTTACAATGGAATAAATGCTTCTATTTATACCCGCCAATGGGCAGGTGGCTGTAGTGACGTGGCAGCCTGTGGACCGCTGGTGTCCCAACTACCAAATCTTTAGCATTAAATGCACTTCCCGCCAGAATCTAGGTTTCCCGCCGGATCAGTGGGGACGTTCGTCCATCGGGAAGTGAGTTGGATTGCTCCAAGGGACCCTTGGGAGATATCGGCTGTTCGTCTCCTGGCCTTGACAGATACTCACCATGTGGACTGGGTTTTCTCCGATGACTACAGGCTTGCTATGGGGACGTTCGTCGCCGTCCCTGGTGGCCCGTGGTTCTGCTCCTTATCCCTGCACAGACGTTCGTCGGGATGAGCTGCTGGGCCTGAGTCCCCCAACACCAGACGTTCGTCCATCCTCAAGGAACATGGGCCTGTGTGCTGGCCTAGTGATCTAACTGGACGTTCGTCTGGCGAAATGGGTTAGTGGGCCGGACCTCGGCTTGGGCCCTTAACCCAACAATATATATACGGGGGACGGGGCGGGGGCGGTGCGGGGGGTGTGTAACCTATCACCCGCCCCATATTTAAGCGGGGAGAAAATAATTCCCCCATCCCCATACCCGCCCCACCCACCACCCGCCCCAACTCCCCCCCACGGGGCGGTTCCCCACGGGTCCCCGCCCCCATTGCCATCCTTAAATATGATTGAATGAAAACTTAATTTTACAAATAGACTAAAGTTCTAAATCATTCACAAAGACTTAACATGAACTTTCTACCTTAAATACCCCTAAAAGTATTAATTGATTCAGAATAAAATTGTAAAACAATAACAAAAAATCATAAAAAATAATAAAAATTTACTACCTCCGCATTTAAGAGTTTGCTACAATTTTCTATTTGGGATGTATTTAAAATTTTACTAGACTTTTCTTTTTTGGTAATTTTTTCCTTTAAAAAATACTCAATTACCCTTACGTTTTCAACTTTTATCTTCTCTTTCTTGCTTTTTCACCTTTTCTCCTACTTTTTCTACAATATTTATTAACCCTACTATTTCTTCATTAAATATTGTGTCAAACCCTAGTGTAGTGATCTTTTAAATACGGAGGGAGTATAAAACTAAAAAAAATATAATTTAAAAAAAAATAAATTAAAAAAACAAGTTAATTAAAATAAATAAATAAATAAATAAATAAATAAACAGTGAAAACCCATAAAAATATGGATGCTATCCCACTACCGCCTCCCAACATCACCATTTACGATGGGGGAGTGATGTGAGTTTTCTCGCACTTAAAAAGATTGTAATATAGTGGTGTAAGTACGAGTATCGTCTCCACAGGGACGGACAAAAGGGAATCAAGAATTAATTAAATTCAGCGATTAAAAAGAAAATAAAATAAAAGCGTCGTGCGAGATAGGTTGGTTTGGAAAATAAAACTAATGCGAATGAACAATAAAACTAGGGGGTTCTTTCTAATTAATGACGAAGGGAACAAGGATCGATTCCGGGGTAACCAGATTTCTGGCAGATCAGGCCTAATTACATAAAATTAATTTAGTTGAGCCTAGCTAATCATTACTAAGTTCTTACCGCTCTCACGGCGTAGAGTACAATAAATTAGGGGACCAGGCTGATTTCTCATGCGACAGGACCCTAAATTATTGCCAAGACGAGCGAGCTTACGGCCCCTTAATCGCTACTAATCTCTTAGCGAACGATTAAGTGTGTGTGAATGTGTCCTAGAATAAATTAGATCTCTCTTAATTTATTCTACATGCAATTGTAATTCTAGTCGCGATTCTAGGTTACAAAAGATATCAATTAAATTATTCAAACACAAATTAAACGGCATTCATGCAATTAGACCGAAAAGAATCTAGCCATACATCATGATTAACCCCTTCATCAATCCCAAATCCCTAATTAAAACTACTCACAATTCATAATTGAAGAATCAATAGAATTGGAATAAAAAGAATTAATTGTCATTAATTAAAAAGGTGGAACTTACAAAGAATCCCAAAAGATTGATGAACAAGGCTGAAAAGCCCTCTAAAATTCGTGCTAGACACTCTCTCTAAGCTCCCCCCTTGAAAACGTAGGTTTACAGGCTGTTTAAATAGAAAAATCGGGTGAAATTTGAACTTTATTTGGATTTTCGGAGCCAGACACGATGCCAGGCACGATCGTGCCTTCGATCGTGCCTCCGGAGCAAAAACGCGCATTTTGGGTAGGCACGATCGTGCCTCCCTCCAAGCACGATCGTGCCTGGCTGGCAGTAACTCCGCAGTGCTTTTCTCTTCAGGCACGATCGTGTCTGACTTCGAGGGCACGATCGTGCCTACTTAACTTCCGAATTTGACAAAACTTCCTTCATGAAAGTTGTAGATAATGAAGTCCTCTATCCACCCCAATTTGCCGAATGTGATTTGAATCATCCAATCAAGAGATATGATCAAAACGGTGGAAGGTATCTTTCTGAAATCGCAGCAGAGATCATCTGACTTCATCGTCTGTTTTCACCTTCTTCCTCTCAGATTCTCGCAAAGGTGTCTTCATATGATTTGTAGCCCTTGAAGTTGGATTTCCTATGGAACTTGAATCGTGTACATTGGATGTTTCTACAAAGAGATATGTTTGAACGATTGACAGAAGGTCATCCTGATCATCGTTTTCAAGCTTCATTCATCTTCTTTTGATCCCGAAGCCAATCCTAGAGCTCTTTTTCCTTCAAAACTTCATCGTGAATCTTCCGGTGACCTCCAAAACTATCAAATCATTCTCAAATGCTTCTCAAATCATCCCGATTGTTCCTCAAGTGCCTGTACCAGGTTCAAATTCACTGATTTTGACTACAAACAACACAAAACTCGAACCAACGCCCGGTAAACATAACTTGAGCTAAAATTGAGACTTGTAACACCTTAAAACTAGGAAGATCATCAAAAGCCGATCTCAACACGCATCAAATACGTGTCAAAATACGGACTTATCAGATTCCCCCACATTTAAGCCTTTGCTTGTCCTCAAGCAAACTGAACAACGGGTTTTACGATAATCACCACACGAAATCAAAACAATTAGCATGCACACGTAGTTAAAGGGATATTCACAGAACAGAGAGTCTAAACCAAGAAAATTCTTCCCTAAACTACATCTTTGTACTCTAGCTAACATATTTGACAAAATTATTCACAACATCCTCAAAGTAGTGACAACAGACACAAATAAACTAGCTACCGATCAGAAGGACTTGTGAAGGTGGTGGTGAATGGTTCATGGATAACAAAAATAGTCTCTTTCTTTTGAGAGATTGAAATATTCTAACAAAGACTCAATGTATTCAGGAACTTCAGGGCTATTCTTAGGAACAAGGAACTCAGTAGGCCACAATTTAGGAACAATCATTTAAACATATGCTAAGAGTAGACATGGTGTACAACTAAACTAAACCGTCTCGACACATTTGTGCTTTGACATATATTTGAAGTACACGGAGGACTAAAGCTAAATTTCAATAGCCTCCAAGTTCATTAATTATGTTTAATTTTCCTTGTCATGTTGGCACGAGAATGCCATTTCTTTCGAAAGATACCAAAGTCTCATCTTACGCTTTTTGACCGGGGCTCCCATTCCCTTTTTCGCAAAGTAAGAGGTCTAGCTATATTAATTAATTTTTTCAATTTTTCAGATTTTTTTACTAGACATTACCCCATTCTAATCTCGGCCTCACCAAGGAAAAATAGCAATTAAAGTTCATTAATTTCAAAGTGAATCCATGCCTACAATGCAATCCTCGAAAGTATCATATTCCTAAAAGATGACTGCTCTTACCCCATTTGAGGCATAGGAACAGTGCCAAAAGTGACTCCTACACAAATTCCCTAAACTTAGCAAATTAATCCCTTAGTTCCCTAAACATCAAGACTATGTTAGAAATATTCACGGGTAAGGAAACACGGTCCATTTGGCTATGGAGCTCAATTAATTGGGGCAAACAAAGAACGGTCAAGCTCAAAATGGTTTATCCTAAAGGACTCTTTCAGGTGTGGTGGATGATTAATGGAGAATTCAATGGGTGACTAATGCCTTCATCCTTTCAACAAGTAGATTACCATGAGCTCACAACGCATAAACACTTCAAGAACATTCTAAAAGCATAGTCAAAACGCTAGTCAGCTCACAAAGACACAGTTTGAAGAAAAATTTTCAAAATTTTGACATGATTTTTCTACGAATATACAACTAATACCTGCGCATGCTAACTCTAATAATCACATGTAACAACTACTGCCCGAATGCCCAATTCACTCCCCCACACTTAAACTTTGGCATCGTCCTCGATGACAAAAAATGCACTATGCACAAGGGGTAAAGAGGAAAGGGTCACGCGTGCTCAACTTAGCTCAAGTCAATTATTACAAACAGGCGATTACTAGAGTCACAGAAACTTCCCTAAGGCGTTGGTCGGTGAAGAACTAAACTGAGTCAAGTGATCCTCGGCACATCATCCCCAAAACAAGACACTGAGCTGCAAAAACAAAACACACAAACACAAAAACAAACCCAAAAAAACACCCCAGATTTTTTTTTTTTGGTTTTTTTTCCCCGGGGTTTTCTGAAAGAAAACAAACAAACAAACAAAATGCAGAAATAAGCTTGGGTTGCCTCCCAAGAAGCGCTATTTTTAACGTCGTTTGCCCGACGTAACTTCCTCATATGCTCTCAAATAGAAAAGACTGTTATGGTGCACTAGTAATCAACGTTTCCAGCTTCCCCTCAACAAATGCAATTAAGTGGCGCAAACCCTTAAATTCTCTAGTAAATGTAGGTAGCACATGGTCTTCATAACCCTCATCAGCACAAAAGTAAAGTATGAAACTCTCATCCTCTTCGGGCGGACAGAGAACATGAGTGAAAACTTTGATTACTCTAGGTGTCTCTGGAAGTTCAAAACATGTCTCCAAGCAAGGAGTAGGTGCAACACCGTAATCAAACTGCACCATAGAAAAGTCTTCTTCTTCCTCACAAATATCATGAAAACACAACCTCTCCTCTGGACTCTGGGGTTTACAGGCCGTTTAAATAGAAAAATCAGGTTAAATTTGAGCTTTATTAGGATTTTCGGAGCCAGACACGATGCCAGGTACGATCATGCCTTCGATCGTGCCTCCAGAGCAAAAACGCGCATTTTGGGCAGGCAGGATCGTGCCTCCCTCCAAGCACGATCGTGCCTGGCTGGCAGTAACTCCGCGGTGCTTTTCTCTTCAGGCATGATCGTGTCTGACTTTGAGGGCATGATTGTGCCTACTTAACTTCCGAATTTGACAAAGCTTCCTTCATGAAAGTTGTAGATAATGAAGTCCTCTATCCACCCCAATTTTCCGAATGTGATTTGAATCATCCAATCAAGAGATATGATCAAAACGGTGGAAGGTATCTTTCTGAAATCGCAGCAGAGATCATCTGACTTCATCGTCTGCTTTCACCTTCTTCCTCTCAGATTCTCGCAAAGGTGTATTCATATGATTTGTAGCCCTTGAAGTTGGATTTCCTATGGAACTTGAATCGTGTACATTGGATGTTTCTACAAAGAGATATGTTTGAACGATTGACAGAAGGTCATCCTGATCGTCGTTTTCAAGCTTCATTCATCTTCTTTTGATCCTGAAGCCAATCCTAGAGCTCTTTTTCCTTCAAATCTTCTTCGTGAATCTTCCGGTGACCTCCAAAGCTATCAAATCATTCTCAAATGCTTCTCAAATCACCCCGATTGTTCCTCAAGTGCCGGTACCCGGGTTCAAATTCCCTGATTTTGATTACAAACAACACAAAACTCGAACCAACGCCCGGTAAACATAACTTGAGCTAAAATTGAGACTTGTAACACCTTAAAACTAGGAAGATCATCAAAAGCCGATCTCAACACGCATCAAATACGTGCCAAAATACGGACTTATCAGGGAGAAATGCCCTTTTTTGTAAAGAAAAATGTGATTTTGCTGAAAATGTCAAGAAAATGACACTTACTCTTTCGTAATGCCAAACTTTTCTTTGAAACTGTCATCAATATGACATTGCTAATGCATGTTGACATTTTTTGTTTCTGGTGATCGGAGTTGGTGGTGAAAGGGTGGCAGAGGCGGCTGTATTTTTTTTTAAAGTTTTTTTTTATAAATTTAGTTTTTCTGATTTTTATTATTATTATTTTTATTAAATATTTATTTGTAGTAAACAAAAACACATAATTAGTCCTCCTATGGACATATAACATACTTGTATAAGAAAGCAACAACTAAGATATTTGACAAGATATTTGACGTAGGTGGTTAAAGGAGTGTTTGCAATTGCTCCAACTTTAAAAAGTGATTTTTTAAAGTGATTTTAGGAAAAGTGATTAATAGTAAAAGATGATAGTGTTCGAGAAAAAAGTGATTCGGAAAAAGTAAAAGTTGGTAGTGTTTGGTAAAATAAGTACTTTTTGTGAAATAGAAAAGGTGAGAAGCAGTTTAAAGCACCCTCCTACCTGCTTCCAGCTTTTAAGTGATTAATTTAAGCTGTCATTTGAAAACACTCTTTTCAACTTTTCTTAAGCCAAAAGCTAAAAAACGCTTTTTTAAGCAATCCCAAACACTCCTTAAGTCTACAAATTGTCTACATGTGGTTGTGGGTTCAATTCACATTTGCCCCAACTTTTTTATGGAGCATTTTTGAATTACACACAGGCACGAAGTACACATGGATGGATATGTGACGTGGGCTGAAAATGACTTGGAAATGGAAAAACACCCTTATTTGGGAAATGGAATCATCTAATACAACCACTTTAGTCAGAACTTCATAAATTTCAGCACAATCAATTTTAGTGTTACCAAACGGACTTTAAATATGAGATATTTCACGGATCAAATCGATATAGACCAGAAAATTTCAGTTCAAACTCAAAATAACCACAAAATTAAAAGATTCTTACGGGAAAATTACATCGTACGAAGTACTTCGTATTTGGCATTAAATAAACAGAAATTACCCTAAATAGGAGTAAAAACGTTTTGAAATTCCAAAATAGGAGTATCATGTTTTTTATTCCCTAAATAGGAGTAATCTGCCAAGTTTGGAAAAAAATGCCATGTTTAAAGCCTTGTAATTTCCAAACTTGGCAGAAATTTACTCCTATTTAGGGAATAAAAACATGATACTCCTATTTTGGAATTTCAAAACTTTTTTACTCCTATTTAGGGAATTCTCTCTTAAATAAACAAGAGTCGCTTGGTTCAGCGTAGAACCTCCCTCTTTGTTATACATTTCATAAAGTACTGTAAAAAAAAGAAAAGAAAACGTAACCCTATTATATTTCTTCATTTCTAAAAAAAAAAAAAAGAGAGCAGGGACATGAGTAATAAAACATCATACATAACTGCCGGAGAAGAACTTCATTGTCACTCCGGACAGTTTCCGGCCCAAAGGAGACAGGAAAAGAGCAACCTTTGGCAGAGCCGGGTAGGTCAGCGTTCCTAGTATAAACCAGTTGAAGCAGAGGAGAGCCACCGCCTCCGAAGCCGGGTTGTTTTTTATGGCGAAGAAGAAGCCGACGACGCTGCTCAATGACATCGCCACCACCGCAAATAGGGCAGCGACGAGCGGCCCGCACGGCTCTTCGGCGGCCCACACCGTCGTCCCCACCACCACGGATAACCCCGCGCTGAAAACACTCTTCACTAGCGCTGCTTTTCTTCTTTGGTGTTGTTGGGCTTGGGCCGGGTCTAGGCCCACTCCTACCTCAGGCTTGACAAGTTTATTATTGTTATTATTATTTTTATTATTATCATAAGAAATGTTTTTGCTGGAACTGGCAGGAAAATGTTCCTTTTGGCTCCAACGTGTTTTCCCTCGAATCTCCTTCAGCTGTTGGTTTTCTCCCTTCAGACCCCTAAGCTATTAGGGGGTATGGAAAACAAAAATTAAAGGATCAATTTTATTCGAATAATATAACAATGTAGCAACAAAAAATCCCACTTTATTAGTTCGTTTTTGAATTTTTTGCTTAATACGGAGTATATGTGTGAAAGATTTGGACACCAAGATTAGAACAGTTTTTTTTTTTTGAATAAAAGATTAGAACAGTTAAGAGCTCAAACTCCAATTAAAAAGACTTCAATCCATCAATCCAATACCAAATAAAAAAGTTCCATGCCAAATGTGATCTTATTTGTTTAGGTCGGGAAACTAAAGAGAACGAGTTAAGGAATTCTACAAAAAGAACCATTTGACAAAAAAAATTATACTCCATAAAAAGATCCAATTCTACAAAAAGAACCATTCGACAAAATTCTTTTTTATAAAAAGATCCACCAGATTGCTAGTACTAGGCTAGTAGAGTCGTAGCACATACACTAAGGCGCATTATCACCCGCTGTCGTGGGCGATGTCACCGGATTGTTAGTACTAGGCTAGTAGTACATACATTATGGCGGTGAGTACTGATAGTATCACCCGCTGTCGAGGGCGATGTCGGATTGGTAAGGCGCGTGTTGAAGGCGCATTCTTTTTGTGTTTTCAAAAAATCGGTCAGGTAGTCATGTTGTGTAAGCAAATAGAACTACCTAAAATGACAGGAAGATCATAGTTGTGTAGCATGATGATCTATTTATTAGTTAGGACAAAAAGTGGATATTTTATAAGCAATGTAATCCCACCACTACAAGAAGTAGAGTTCAGAATATATACCTCCTCCTCCAGCTGATCGATCTTGAGAAAAGCCTGATCCAGTTCATCCTCCAATTCCCTTAACATCAAGGCCATCATCTTGTGTTCATTGATGGCCACACTTAGTTGTTTCTCCAATCTCCTTCTTTCCCAGTCCACGCTCTCCAACTCTATCTGCATTTCTTGCAATTGCATTTCAAGCTGCATCCACAATGCTATTCTTACATTCAGCGTAAAAGTAATTGCAATCGCATATCAAATTGCATCCAATACTTTTATTTTTGTGGCATGTTTTTTAACTATTCATCCTTTCATGATACCGAGTAACAAATAGGGAGTGAAAGAATAAAAGAGAAATTGCCATTTTTGTTTATTCCAAAACAAAACTTCCACATTTTCCTTCCTTGAAGGAGAGTACCAGACTTTAAACAAACAATTTTTCAGTAATTGCTCTTATTTAGGGAAGAAAAACGACAATGTTATTTTGGAATTTTCACATGTTTTTCCTCTAGGATTTTTCCCAAGATAAAAGTGGTCTCACCGTTTTTTGATTTTGAAGAGCGTTTAACAAACGCATAGGAAGGGTAAAAGTAGCAAAGGCCAAAGTAATGACACTCCAAAAGATGCTAAGGTGGAGGGAGATAGCGTTTCTGAGAAGCTCGATGCACGTTAGGACCACAATGCCACAGCTTTTCACGCACAGAGTGATCAGCGGAAGCGGCTTTAATAGCATCAACAACGCACTTGTCATCAACTCTATTAACCAATCCATCTTCTACTACTTTTAATTACCCCCAACTAATTACCATTCACCAACTGTAACTTTAATTCGCACCTTCCCACCTGCATACATACAAGTAAAACAGAACATCTTAATTCACCCATCTCAGTTACTCGTGTCCCTCTCGGTCAAACCTCATCTCGGATTCAGCCATGCCTAATTTGTGACTGCCAATCCTCAGCTGGATAGAAATCTAAGTGTCAATTTTTGTGATTTCAAAAAAACGCTAACCGAAAACAATCGTTTCTGTTTCGGGAAATAAACTAAAAACTTGAGCCAAAAATTTGTTGAATTCTATGAGACATCTCGGAGTCTCGGGAAACATGAAACGGGAAACGACCGTTTGGAAAGTTTCGAAAACGTGCTCTTTCCAAAGAGTTTCCGTGTTTCGAATTACAACAAAGAATCAAACATATAGCAGTGCAAATTAAAACCCAAAACCCACAAAGACAACAATGGTGAAAACATTAATAATGCAATATACAAGAAATAAACATACACCAAAGATAAAGAGGAAGAGAGGGAAATGCTTTACCTAGCCAGGGAGAGGAGTTGGAAGCAAATGAAGATATCAAATTGTGGGAAGGGAGATTAAGTAAGGGGAGTAGTGTGGTGAGTCAAAGGGAAGGGAATTGAGAAGATTGAGAAATTAAAGAGAGGGGCAAGCGAAGTGGCGTTGCATAATTTTGACACGCTCATGTCGAAGGTGACACGTGTTTAAGAGCTTTATCCTTAATTCAAGTATGGGGAAGGGGCAAGCCGTTCATAAATTTGGTACTTTTTGGAAGAAGTGACGTATTTAAAACTCTGGGAATTGGGACTGCAAAAAAAGTTTGGGTAGCCCCATGCTTTAGTTCAGGTTTGCGGTAGACGTGACTCTATGCTGAGTCAATCATAGATAAAAAATTATTGGAATGAATTCATAATTGTGCCGTTAAAATGTAATTATTTTTAAAAATTCATTTTGAATGTCTTCCTGATTGAATGTTTAGCTGAAATTTGGTATGAGTAAACTAGACTTAATGAATAAGATGTTCAAAAAAAATTATCAAAAAATTCCACCGGGAACCACCTCAAATGACACGTCCGGACATAATTTTCTATATAAGAACTTATTTGACACTTTTTTTACAAATTTGAGTACCAAACTGACCCTTTACTCCTTTTAATTAGGGGCAAATAGGCTGTAAAATCAATTTTAAATTCTAAAACATGAGCATTAGGTTTTAATTTTGGGAACTATAAGTCTATAACACTCACAGCCTTATTAAAGTTTTATAATGCCAAAATATTGCACTGAAAATTTCATAAAGTCAATAAATTAATCCCTTTAATATAAAAATGCGTAAAATATTACAATTTCACGAAACGTGGAGTTACAATTCCGCACAACAAATTAATCATCCCTAATAATGCCTGCTTCTATGAAATCCTATATCCTATATCCTATATATATATATATATATATATATATATATATATACGGAAAAGATCCTGTCCAGCCGGAGGGACAGGATCCTCCGTCCGGCCGCCGCCGTTTGGGGCGGTTCCCGGTGGAGTTTTTTGATGAAATTTTTATGGAATGTTCCTCATCAAGTCTAGTTTATCCACAAAAAAAATCAGCTAAAAATTCGATCGGGAAGGCAGTCAAATAATTTTTTGAAACATAACTGCGTTTTATATGTTTAAGTTGGAGCAGTTATCTTCAAAAAATTATTTGACTGCCTTCCCGATCGAATTTTTAGCTGAAATTTTTTGTGGGTAAACTAGACTTGATGAGGAACATTCCATAAAAATTTCATCAAAAAACTCCACCGGGAACCGCCCCAAACGGCGGCGGCCGGACGGAAGATCCTGTCCCTCCGGCTGGACAGGATCATTCCTCCTCTATATATATATATATATATATATATATATTATTATACCTAAAGGGAGAATCCTTCTCCCAAACCTTTTTCCCGCTTCTCTCTCCTCTTAATAGCTTTGCTCCCCGTTTATTACCTTTGACAGTTACCAACGTTACAATTCTAGAAGCACAAATCCAGGCTCTTCATTTAGGATTGATTCTCATTCACTAGAAAAATCACTTACTACTCATCTTCTCCGTCTTCAGGGCACCGCATCACCACAGTCCACACCTCACCGCACTTAGCCGGCATCAGAGCACCTCGCCGCACCTCTCTGCACTTTATCCAGAGCACATTTTAGTTAATCATTCAAACTATTGGCAATAATACCCACAGGTTACCGATATGAGACAGACATGAGATTAAAAATTCTCAATCCCGCAAGCAAAAAACGAGTGTTACACTTTCATTAAATCAATTGCGAGCTTTATGTTATATTATGAGTTTGTTTTGTAATTTTCATTGTGTTTGGATACAACGAATTGCAGTCAATTAGGATTATAACATCTCAATTTTGCCAATATAAGATGAAATGAGAATAGAAGGATTAATTTATATTTTGAATGAATTGAAGAGCTACATTAGACTTTTTTGTATGGAGTTAAACCCATGTCTAGAGTATATATAGGTTCTCCTAATTCTGTATAATTCATGTTTGATAAAATGCTCAGATCATCTTTCTTTCTTTTTAAATAATATTAAAAAAACTGCCAGATACATTAACTGTATTGATTTGAAATATGGGAGTTTTATTGTTAAGACTAAGGCGGAATTTATAATGAGTCCGTGAATCAGATTTTATCTAAGTACACTAGATAGATCAAAAACATGTATAGGTAATATATGTATGTATGTGTGTGTATTCTACTATTTCACGAAACTTACGCCTCCAAGTGAGGCATTTGTCAGCCTTTTTGGTTGTGGATGTTGATAGTTGACTAATTGTTGTTGAATTCTAAGAGAAATGGCTACCCAACCACACCAGCTGATGTGGGAAATTGTAAAGAAAAATAACTGTTTTTTGGTCAAGGAGTTCGGTAATTGCATAGCTGGTGTTATGTTCAGCAAGAGCCAAGCAATCTCTACAATCTTTATTCTTACAAGTTACAAGCACTATGGGGTGACAAATAAAAAAATTGTGACTATTCAAGGGGGTAAAGACCAAACTGTCTGCTAGCTGTAACGAAGAACAAGCCGATTTGTAGAACAAGTCTGTCATGAAGAAGGAATTCCATCGCATGGCAAAGGTTGTTATCAACCAGGTAGCAGATAACTACTATAGGCCAGACCTGAAGAAAGCAGCACTTAGGGAGATTGAGTGTTGTTAATTGGAGCCTTAAGGTTTAAAAATTGGGTGTTAAGAAGAAGGCCAAGCAGACCATTGTATGAAAGTTTTTCTGCATATATCCCATCTTTGTTTCAGTCGATCCCTATGTATGGTTTTGGATTCTTTTTTGTGTTTGTTTTGTGAGACCAAGAGCCTCTTTGGTAATACTGAAATCGGCTGATTCTCCTGAAACTTGTGAAGTTCTGGCTGAAGTGGCTGTATTGGTTGATTCTGTTGGTTTATGAAAAAATTATATTCAAAGTATATTTTATTAATAAAATAAAGAAAAATTATATGAAAAAATAGTTGAAATGATCATCTACAATAACTTCAGTCAATACAGCAAGAAAAGTAACTTCAACATTGCTTTTTATTATTATTACACAATTCAGTGTGCGGAATAAAAATATTACGTGTCTGGTTAAAAAGTCGGTCGACAAGTCTTATAATCTGAAAAACAGAATCACCAAACGGGATCTATATCATAACATGAGTTGTATGAACTTTGAACCGACAAGCTATATGAACATTGTGGCATTTTTATGCCATTTTTTTATAGTCAAGTACTATGTATTTCTTAGGTAAATAATAAGAACTAATCTTGAAATTGATATAAAAATGAGTGGAAAAGATAAAATTTTAACTTAGAAATGTGGTGGCGTTTTGTTAATTATAAAGAACTTTTAATAAAAACATTGTAACAAAATTGTACCAAAATATGCAAAACACGTACATGTAGAGCACTAAAGTGCATAAAAGTACATGATAAAATAGACAATCTTTTTTAACACTCGTGGGTGCACTTTTATTCTCTTGATATCCACTTTGTAATATAAACATTTGCACATTATTTGATATTGTGTCTTGTGATTAAAGTTCATCCAATCGATCTATTTGCAAGTAATAAAGGCCAAGATTTGTTTTCAATTTTCGTAGGAAAGCTATTTTTTAATTGAACCTACCCCTATGTATAAATATATATATCAGAACTAGGAGCTCATATTATTGAGTCTCAAATGATGCTTGAAATTAATGCATGTGAAATGTTTCTTAATCCCCGGGATTGAGTCTGATCCCATCCCAACCTGCCAAATGTGAGGTTCCTTTTCTCATTTATGCGTGGACAAGTGTAAAGGGATGTTGGTGGAAATCAAGCGTGTTTTCATGTGTATTACTCCCTCCGTCCCAAAAACAACTTTCCACTTTTCTTAAATGGATGTCGCAAAATTAACTTCACACTTCAATACTTTCCTTATTTGGCAAATTATCTACATAAAAAAAGTGATAAATAGTGTCAAACAGTGTTTGAACAGTACCGAACAGTGTTTAAACAGTGCAAAACAATGCACTCTACAGTAAAGTCAAATTTATTTTCTAAAAGTGTGTGAAAGTCAAACCGGGAGGTTGTTTTCAGGACGGAGGGAGTATATTTTTACGCACGAACAATTGTATGTTGCAGTTTCGGAGGTAACAAGTATGCATGCATTAGAATTTGTGATATGCGATGATGAGGGATACCAAAAAAAATAATAAAAACACCTCTAAAAGCAAGTATTTTAACAATATATCAGGTTGTACTTATTAAACTTCTAAAGATTCTTCTTATTATTTATTTGTGAATGTGCTCGGTCGTGTTTTCACGTGTATTTTAGTTCAATATACATATTCATAGATGCAATTATTTACATTTACATTTATAATACTACGTATTTATTAAAAACATCCCGTGCAACGCACGGGTGCGATGCTAGTGAATTAGAATTCCGACTCAATTTAGCACAACGGTTTGTTATAGTGACTTTTGATTTGGTGAAAATAACGTAAAATTGAAAATCAGAGTTGCTATGACTTTTTTTTATTTAAACATAAGTAGTTTATTGATCAAATTTTATTGCAATATTTTGGATTTATATGGCATCAATGTGGCAGTATTGGCCCTATTTGGTAAATGACTTAGCACCCACTTTTTAGCTGGTTTGACCATATTCAGCTAATTTGATTAATTGACCAGCCAAAATAGATGTTTGGTAAACCAGATTATCAAGAGAGCTTTTTCATCCGAAAATCCAAGTTTGAAGAAGCGAGCAGCATTTGGGATCAGATTATCTCCTCCGTGTACGATTCTTTGCTCCGAACAAAGTTACCTGGCTAACATTTGGTCTTTTCTTTGCTTTTTTTCTTTAGTCTTCCATTGTTTTTCCTTTCAAATAATTTGTTACTCCCATTATTAAAAGATGATTATTAAATCAGGGTGGAAAATAAATAAATAACTAACTGAATGAATGAATGAATGAATCAATGAATAAATGAATGAATGAATAAATAAATAAATAAATAAATAAATAAATAAATAAATAAATAAATAAATAAATAAATAAATAAATAAATAAATAAATAAATAAATAAATAAATAAATAAATAAATAAATAAATAAATAAATAAATAAATAAATAAATAAATAAATAAATAAATAAATAAATAAATAAATAAATAAATAAATAAATAAATAAATAAATAAATAAATAAATAAATAAATAAATAAATAAATAAATAAATAAATAAATAAATAAATAAATAAATAAATAAATAAATAAATAAATAAATAAATAAATAAATAAATAAATAAATAAATAAATAAATAAATAAATAAATAAATAAATAAATAAATAAATAAATAAATAAATAAATAAATAAATAAATAAATAAATAAATAAATAAATAAATAAATAAATAAAAAATAAATAAATAAATAAATAAATAAATAAATAAATAAATAAATAAATAAATAAATAAATAAATAAATAAATAAATAAATAAATAAATAAATAAATAAATAAATAAATAAATAAATAAATAAATAAATAAATAAATAAATAAATAAATAAATAAATAAATAAATAAATAAATAAATAAATAAATAAATAAATAAATAAATAAATAAATAAATAAATAAATAAATAAATAAATAAATAAATAAATAAATAAATAAATAAATAAATAAATAAATAAATAAATATATAAATAAATAAATAAATAAATAAATAAATAAATAAATAAATAAATAAATAAATAAATAAATAAAATATACCACTCAAACTAAATACTACCTCCGTTCTCTTTTAAATGCAATGTTGGACTTTTTACACTATTCATATGTTCTACTTTGACTCTATTTTATTTATTAATGTATTATAAATTAAATTTGAAACAAAAATTGTTAAATTCCTCTCACTTTAAATTTTCATAATCTAATTTTTTTATTTTTTTACTAATACGAAATGAAAGATATTAATGGTCAAACTTGTGCGTTGACAAACGTGAAAAGTGGATCGTTGCAATTAAAAAAGAATGGAAGAAGTAATTTTTTAGTACAGTAATTATTTGTATTTAAAGCTTTGATTTTTGTAAGAATTAAGTCCTTCAATCAAATGAAATATACCACTCAAACTAAATAATTTTAATAAAAATTTATAGAAGTTGGATAACCTCATACATTATATTTGTCAAACATCTAATTTTACCAAACACTTAAAGAAAATCAGCTAACCAATCCGCCGGTTAAAATAGCTAAAACAATCAGTCGATCAAAGCAGCTAATTTAACCGGCTAACCGTTAAGAACTCTCCTCAAAACTTCCGGTACTTTTCCGAGTAGAATACTCTATCCTCAGTGGCGGACTGACGATTTGGATTGTAGCCTTGTAGGTGTTAACTTTAAACAACAATATATAATGACCTTGAACATACTCGCATAATTTTCAAATTATGGGTGTTCAATGAGAACACTTTTGATATACAGTGGCTCTGTCACTCCTCTTCATCCCAAAATAGATTTTATTGAGATTTGGATTAGAGTTTAAGAAATTAGGAATAAAGTGAAAATGTATAATTGTGATTAACTAGGAAAAAGATAAATAAATGGTATGCACACAAAACTTTTCAGAAAGAATGAGAACTATTTTTTGATATGATCCAAAAAGGAATGGTACGGTTCTTTTGATGTTAGTTTGCCTTGTATTTCGAGCCAGTTGGCGAATAATTGTTTGAATTAATATATGGGGTTTTTTGGTTAAAAAAAGAGAATATTACCCGAAATAGGATTAAAAAGGTTTGAAACTTCCAAAATAGGACTGTCATGTTTGTTTCCCAAAATATGACTAATTACTATCATGTTTTGGCAGTACCAGAGTTCAAACATGGCAATATTTTCCAAACTTAGCGGTAATTTCTCCTATTTGAGAAATGAAAACATGCATGTCAATCCTGTTTTGGAATTTTCAAACTATTTTAGTCCTATTTTGGGAACTTTCCTTTAAAAAAAAAAGCTTAGCTAATTAGGCGAATAGTGTTTAATGGAAAATTTGACTTTCTGTCCCAAACTTATTTTGGACCTTAATTTTAAATATTTCGAATTGATTCTCCTAACCCAAAAAAATGTTGTGTAAAGTCTAAAGCAAATAAATTCTTTTGGGACATGAGGGGGAAAATTCTAAAGATTAAAAAGGCGCAAAATCTAATTTTGAATAAAATATATGTAAGGAAAACTCAACTTTTCTTACAAATACTCTCTCCGTCCCGCAAAATAGTTCTCGATTTCCTTTTTGGGTCGTCCCATAAAATAGTTCTCATTTCTCCTTTTGTAAAATTTTGTGTGACTCACATTCATTTATCTTTTTCCTATACAACCATAATCATGCATTTCCAATTTATTCCTACTTTCTTAAACTGCGATCCAAGTTAATGCGGGAACTATTTTATGGGATGGAGGGAGTACTCCGTAATACTCCGTATTTAACTAGATAAAGTTAACATTCCCATACCAACTCTATCGTCCTCGAATCTTAAATGAAATTGTATGTTCGTTAATTATACGTTTGGGCTGAGGCATTATCGTCCATTGATAACACCCAATCTGCATCTATGCAATACAAACCCGATGGGCTAACGGTGAAAAGCAACTAAGATCATTGCTTTTGGAATTGGCCCAAGAACCTAGTTACACTTCAAAACATGCCCTTATTTTTCATCGGGAAAAGGTGCAAATAGGCTCATGTACTAACCAAAAAAGGTCAAATAAGCCCTTATTTAGGAGGTTCTATCCGGACGTCATCATTTGGGGTGGTTCCCAGTGGAATTTTTTGATGAAATTTTTTGATCATCTTATTCATCAAGTCTAGTTTACGCATACCAAATTTCAGCTAAAACTTCAATAGGGAAGGCATTCAAATGAATTCTTGAAGATAATTGTGCTTCTAACTGCGCAGTTATTTTCAAGAATTCATTTGAATGTCTTCCCGATTGAAGTTTTAGCTGAAATTTGGTATGAGTAAACTAGACTTGATGAATAAGATTCTCAAAAAAAATTCATCAAAAAATTCCACCGGGAACCACCCCAAATGGCGACGGCCGGACAGAGCCTCCTAAATAAGGACTTATTTGACCTTTTTTAATTAGTACATGGGCCTATTTGCACATTTTCCCTTTTTCATCTACTGAGAATGGCGGAGCACAAGCGGCTAGATGAGGTCTCGATCCGTAAAAGAATTTTAACATATTGTTCATAGAGAACAATGTTTAATGTGATAATGTGAGAACACTCACTAGCTTAGCTTTTAACACAAATAATGTGGTGACAGTTTCGAAAATATTTAAAATGTGCAAATGAAAGGTACAAACATTATTGTGCGTCACATTGAGTTAAAAGTGACGCTCTCATCATGTTCTCATGTTAAGCAATATTTTGATTTGATCTGATATATATGTAGTATGAAGAAATAGTAATTTGTGATATCTTCATCATGAGCAGAGCTCCGTTTAAATATACAATTCATACTATCCGATAGAGCTATCTAACTTATTGCTAATTCTACGTAGTGATAAGACCAAGGCTAACAGCTAAAGACTAATACGGCTAATATGATGTACAATGGTAGACTAAATTATGTAACAATAATATGTACAAAATAATCATTGCGTAATACGCCCCCGCAAGCTGGAGGTTCCGTCAGAGACTCCAAGCTTGCTTCGAAAAGTTTGGAAAGCATCCTGACCGAGCGGCTTGGTGAGTACATCGGCTATTTGGAGTTTGGTGGAGATATGACACACTTTAAGATGCCCACGTTCAATTAGCTCTCGAACAAAGAAAAAATCAAGAGCAAGATGTTTCATGCGGGAATGAAAAACAGGATTAGCACAGACATATGTAGTACCTAGATTGTCACAGTATAAAGTGGGTGTCGTGGACAGTCTCACACCAAGTTTACTAAGAAGATTTCGTACCCATAGAAGTTCTGCACTGGCATGTGCTACTGCCCGGTACTCCGCCTCAGTAGACGACCGAGAAACACATTTTTGTTTGGCGGATTTCCACGAAATGATGTTAGGCCCAAGATAAAGAACATATGCCGTAGTAGAACGACCATCATCTTGATTACCACCCCAGTCAGAGTCAGAGAAAACTGATAGATGAAGACCCGCAGACCGTCGGAGGAATAACCCAAAATTGAGCGTACCCTTAAGATACCGTAAGATGCGTTTTACAGCTTGCCAATGAATATCAGTAGGTTGGTGCATGTACTGAGATAATTTGTTCACTGCAAAAGAAATATCTGGCCTCGTGAATGATAAGTACTGCAATAGGCCAAGGGCACGTCGATATTGCTTAAAGTCTGTAGCCACAGTCCCAGTTGTACGACAAAGTGTAACAGTCGCACTCATTGGAGTTGGGGCCTCCTTCACCCCTAGCATGGAGCAGCTCTCAAGAATGTGAATTATATACTGACGTTGAGTGAGGAATATGCCACCTGGGCTAGGAATAAGTTCAATTCCAAGAAAATGATGAAGAGGTCCCATATCTTTGATCGAGAAACGGGTGGTCAATTTAGACACAAACTGGTCTACCTTCATCATGAAGAAATAGTAATTTCTTCAAGTGTGTAGCAGCAGTAATGGAAATAACAGAGGTAGACTCTGTGATAGTCATCGTGAGAATGAGAAGGAGAAAAAAAATTGATGTAAAAGCTCTTTAGAGATTGGCTCTTGATACCATGAAGAAATAGTAATTTGTGATATCATGAGCAGAGCTCCGTTTAAATATACAATTCATACTATCGGATAGAGCTATCTAACTGTATTGCTAATTCTACGTAGTGATAAGACCAAGGCTAACAGCTAAAGACTAATACGGCTAATATGATGTACACTGGTAGACTAAATTATGTAACAATAATATGTACAAAATAATAATTGCATAATATATAGTATAAGTTTACATACATGTAAATATGAAATGAGCTTATTTGCTCCTCTCCCCCCACGTATTGTAGCTCATTCCTTCGTATAGTTAAAAGTGATGTTCTCTATTCTCACGTTAAACTATGTTCTCAATTGATAATTCCTCTAACCCCATGTTTTCGTATTCTCACATTAAGCAATGTTCTCAATCGATGATTCTCCTAACCCCACGTAGTACATATTGCCCCTCTCCCTTTTAAGACCAATTAGCACATGACTAAAGAAGAATGTATGTGGCCTCGTTATTAAGAGATCAGATATGAAATGATGAGACAAATTAAAGAGATTGTGATAAATAATCTTTCGGGCTC
This sequence comes from Cuscuta epithymum, assembly GCA_945859915.1. Taxonomy (NCBI): domain Eukaryota; kingdom Viridiplantae; phylum Streptophyta; class Magnoliopsida; order Solanales; family Convolvulaceae; genus Cuscuta; species Cuscuta epithymum. The sequence continues at coordinate 4,597,621 of CAMAPF010001001.1, read as the reverse complement.
CTAATGTAAATGATGGTACCACCATATATACAGAAAAACAATACGGAGTACACATTTCATTGATCTTTTATTAATTATGCAATTTTTAATTGATTATGGATATGTATTTGTGTATGTGTGCACTAAAAATTACCAAAAATATACAGAAAATAGACATCAATGTGTAAATGAAATGAATTGAAATGAAGCTAGCTAGCTTGCTAGTTAATTGAGCTACCTAGACCTAGATTTGGTGCTGCATTTGGGGTAAACTGTGGTTTTATTAATGGGGAGTTTGAAAACGCAATCAAGGTGGAGCCAGAACTTAACCGACCCCACCAACCAAACCTTCCACCGCGTCTTCGTGTCCCCCTTCAGCTCAAACTTCAACGCCCTGTCCTTGAGCCCCTCCCCCACCCTCCCCGCTTCCTCCGGCGTCAACGGTATCGGCGACGACTCCACCACGTACTGCATCTCATACGTCTGGTTCCTCGGAACCATGAACGGGGCGGCGCTCAAGTACGCCACCTTGACGCCGTAGAAGGTCAGCGCGTACTGGGTATGGTAGAAGTACGCGCTGGCCTTGTCGTTGTCGTTCTCCGCCTTCATCACGACGATGATCCTGACGGTGAGTATGCTCACCATGTCGTAGTAGATGTTGTCGATGCGGGCGCTGCTGACGCTCATCTGCGGCACCTTCGGCCGCGCCACCATGTACCCGATGAACACCGCCATGCCGGCGAGGATCACCAGGATGGTCACGATGGCGCACACTATGGCCAAGCACCATACCATTGGGTTCGTCTGCCGCAGTTGGTGCTGCCGGCCGGGACCCCCCAACGCTGCTGGTGTTTTTTTCATTCTTTTATGCGCCCGATCGAGCTAGCTGGCCGGATATGATTCTCTGAGGTCGCCGGAGAGTTGAGTTAGATGAATTAGCTGGATATACGCGGGTGGGTGTTGTATGGGACGATGATGATTAAGGAAGAGATCTAGCTATGGAGATAATTAAGTAGAATTGGGTGCTTGGCTGCATTTGGGGGGAAAGCTAAGGTATGTACGTAAGTTACATGCTATATATACGGCATCTTCCTTTCCCATGCTCTAAGCCACTTTAGACCCGAATCAAAAGTACGTACTATGTGTATTGTTTACTTCTCCTTTTCTGTTGCTCCCTCCCTCCCAAGGGAAGATAAAGAAACTTGATTTTTGTTCACACTCAAATTATTTTTAATAAATAAAATTTATACGTAGTATATTCTATTAGACCCATATGGGCCTTATTAATTGTATTCTTATTGTAAATTAGCAACGATTAAGAAAAAAAAATCTTCCTATGGCTTGGCCGCTAGGGTTCTCCGACTTCCGCTCTCAGATACTTCTGAGGTGCGGCCTTCTTTTTTTGAGCTTTGTTTTCGTTTCGAGCGGGGATACGGCCCTCGTGTGGTGGCTGCCAGTTTCGAAGCAGCAACTTTGATGAATCAATGGATGACGTGGTTCACCAATACAAACATATGGTTATTGGGGATGACAAGGAAGAGGTGTTCTTCGATGAAGAAGATGAAGGAGAGGTTTCGCACAAAGGTACGGCTGATTTTCCTGTGGTTGGAGTAATTCTGACTGATCGAAAAATAAAATTTCAAATTTTCAAAGAATTGATGGCCTCGTTGTGGAGACATGTGAAAGGTGTTTCAATTCAGAAAATTGGCGACAAAAGGTATATCTTTACTTTTTGTCATATACTCCCTCCGTCCCCTTTTTAATGTCCCGTTTTACCATATTGGTATGTCCCTATTTAATTGTCTCATACCTTATTTGGTAAAATTTTTGTGGCTCAAAATCATTCTTACTTTATTCTTACTTCATCATATCAATTAATATCAACCACACACCCACTTTTCTTAAAACTCGTGTCACTCTCTTCCGTCCCAATATAAAAGGGACAGAGGTAGTATTAAATATGAGGCGTGTTCTGGATGAAGGTCCATGGTTGTTCGAACGAAATTTATTATTGCTAAAAGAGATTTAGGCAGAAGATATTCCTTTACAAATTAAACTTTATGAGGCTGATTTTTGGGTGCAAGTGCACAATCCTACTTATGGTTTTATGAATCTGGGATCTGCTAGACGGATTGGCGATTACATTGGAAAATTCATTAGTTTTGATGATAGGAAATTTGATGAAAATTTTAAGACATATCTGAGAATTAGAGTTTGTATGGATATTAGGAGACCCTTGAAAAAAAGTACTATGTAAAGAAAGGTGGGTTTTAGCCAATGGGTCGACTTCAAATATGAAAAACTCCCAAACTTCTGTTTTGTTTGTGGTATTATTGGGCATTCGGATAAGTTCTACCCGGAAGTATATAAGGGGGGAAATATCACTTTTGATAAAAACTATGGAGTGGGTCTTAGGGCTGGGACCGGGGTAAAGACTAGTCCCACAGGGGGTAAAAAGTGGTCTATTGAGGGGTCCTCCAATACTGGGGTGGGGATGTCTGATGGACAGGATGCAGAGAGGCAAGATTGGAAGGAGACTACAGACACTAGAAATAGCTCTATCAAGGAAGGGAACTCAGTTAGTCCAGAGGAGACTTCGGGGGAGCCTAAGCAAAGAAGAACCTGGGAGGAAGGGAGACAGGATGCTATCACAGAGGAAGGCATGGCACTTGACGGACAAAAAAACGGAGCGGTGGCAGACCTCCTGTAGGTCCGCCGATCTATGTTGGGTGTCGGAGAAGATCAAAGGAGGCGTCGGTGGAGATGCTCCTGGCTTTGGAGAAGAATAATTATTTTATTGCTATTTTATTTTGGTTGTTGTTGATCAGACTACGTTTTTTCTGTTGTTTTTCTTTCAATGGTAAGACTCTTGCATTAGGATCGGGTGAGTTTGGGTCTGTTTCAATCGTCTATGGCTCAGGTTTGCCCATTAATGGATCAGCGAGTTATATTGCTTGTTTGAAGCTGATTAACTCCAAGTCTGGTTCGCGGGCTGACGGTTGGATGTGGCTCTTTACTCTTTTTACTCCCTTTCTAAATGCTAATGCCTTGATATCAATTTAAGCCCCCTTCTTCTAAAAAAATGTATTCTTATTGTATACTAGTAAAATGTCTTACAGTGACACCAAATTAGTGTCACTGAAAGTTTCTGTGACACTAAAAAAGGGTCAATGAAAGTGGGAATTAGTGACACTTTTTAAGTGTCACTACAAGTGTCACAAAATTGTGACACTATGGTATCACCAATTAGTGATACCTAGATGACATAACTATTCGGCGACGCTTTTACATCACATATTCTAGTGACACCACGGTATCACATAATTCTATTTTCTATTCAAGCAACACGAAACTTTAGTGACACTTTGGTATCACTTTATTTTGCACTGTTTCCGCATTCCAAACCAATTATAATTTAGAAAATCCATTTCAATTATAAATTTTAAAAATTTTGAATTCAATATTAACTAATCTCATCAACGATAATAAAGTCAATAAATCTCAAAACGTCAATTAAACGTTTAAAGCATAATATTCATTTCAAACTCCAGGCTACATTGTTGTTGAACTTTGTATTCTAGGTATGCAAAACCAGATTTACTCTGATGGACAAAACATGACAAAAAAATCCAACAAGATCCAACACCAAAGTGATCACTTTATCACTAAGCAACCGTTGATTAATAGAATTTTAAGCAACTACATAGTTTAGTCCAAAAAGTGAGATGCCTATACGTGGTACATACATATAGCAAAGTTAATAGGACAACATCAATAACAATTCGTAAGTACATATCGCCCAACTTCACATCATCAAGTCTTCATAGCAGCCGCATTCATCAACACTGAAAAATGACCGATACACCATATTAATGATAGAATTATAATCTCAGTACTATGACATTTAATCTCCCAGTATAAAATTGATAACATTCAAGTCTATAATAGTATTAACCACACCACTGTCAAATTCAAAATCCTAGTTGTCTAGGCTCATCCTGTAGATTATTGTACTTATGGCAGGGCTTAGAGATTACATGGCATAATATATCCTTCTCTGAGAGATTATTACTTCCTTAGGCCATCTGATGTTAAGTTTTCACCAGCTAAAACCTTCACTTCCAGCATGTTAGAGTATTACCTAAACTTTCAGGTGGTCTTCTTAAAATCCCAGTTCAGTTGGGTCAGACTCCCAGGACAGATTTGACTCAACTTGACCAATAAATTGATTTAAATTGATTGAGGGTCACTGTGAAATTACACTAACAAGGTTAACTGTGAATTAATGTTTATCACATCAATGCTACTCCCCACCAGGAAACCCATAACCAGAAGCCACTCTAATGACTGAATATCTTTCACATACTTCTTGGCAGTTCAACAGCGCTGACTTCATTGACCTGTGAAAGGGAGTTGTAAAATAATCAATTTTCATTATGGGAACATATAAATCTACACGATCACTTTCCCTAATGCAAATGGTGAAAGCTATGATGAATTAGAGATGATGTTATCAATTTATATCCATATAACAATAGTAGCGGGTGTTAGGAGATGACCTCACAACAATAGAGGATATAGGCAAAAAAGTTCAAGCATAGCAATTTGTGTTATTGAAACGGTAAAATAGAAAGTAGATTTATCTGTCTGTATTTAGATGCAAAAGAAAATACAACATTTAGATGATGCACCTACATTTGAGTTACTTAAGTCACACAATTTGTAAAAGCATTCAGTTTTAACTTGAATTATATGCTGCGCCAGAGATATTTTAAGAGCTATATTTTATATGCAGCATCTTCTTTAAGTAAAACAATGTACGTAGTATACGATTGTAAGGACCAGTCAGTCTGTCACATAGTTCAAACCGTTTACCATACCTTGTCAATTCCAAGGACCAGTTAGTCTGTCAAACATCTCATTAATCTCATGTCTGCAAAATTTATATGACTTATATATAAATAGCTCATAGAGATAATGATTAATAAAGAAGTATTCAAACAATGATTATTATAATATTACAAAATTTATAAGAACAATATAACTATCAACACTAAATGGATAGCACATCTACAGAGTATTTAAAACCGTCATCAGACTCATCATTCATCATCATGAACTGGGAAAAAAGTCTCAATGCAGTTCCCACTGGTAGCACAAAGAATTCTGGGATAGGTTGATGACAGCATAAGTAGAAATAAAAACTAGTCATTTATTTATGTTTTGAATATTTTGGGAGAAGAGTGTAGCAGAAAGGGTAAAGCAGAAGATGAGAGAGCTGAGAGAGTACTTACTGAAAAGAGAATAAAATGCAGCAGAGGCATGCTCTGGTCAATTGAAAAAGTAGATTTCAATTGTCAATATAACATGCACAAATTTGATGTTTTGCATTACATGGTTATGTTTTTGTCTTAAACTTATCTCTTATATTTTCCTTCTTTGCTTTTCACTTTTGTTGTTTCAAACTCATCTGTAAAGAGTTTCTAGATTTTTCATTTTTGGAATGGGTTCAGTACCCTCTCATTTCAAAATTTGACAGTGCTAAACGCTTGGACAGTACTAAACGTTTAAAATCCAGCTCAGTAATATGAAAGTAGGAATATGGGACTATGAAAGATCACCTCCACTGCTCACCCCAGAATCATATAGGAGGACTAGGACTAGCACGGAAACACAGACAACGGAACTGAAGAACTGCCATATGGAGTATTGGGTTTCGAGGAAGATCCATGTCAGCAATATCACCCAACGGATTGTCCAACAGTCTAGTATTGTCACACTTGTAATTGACAGGTATTGGTAAGCCTTCTCACCTGCAAGTTAAGCTTAAAACTCAATTAATATCCAAAAACACTTCAAAAAATTAAGTAAACTAATATTATGGGGTGTAGGCCATGGCAGGGAAAGGGAAAGTGTGGCTCTCATAAAGCTAAAGATTTCATTTATGGATTATTCCATACTATTATACTAAAGTTAGTAACTTTTTAAACAAACTACCAGGTATATATGGCCTTACCAAGATAGTTTCCTTGGACATCAACAAAGCCTAAGAGAAGATACCAATACCAGGGAACCTACATGCAATTAATTAACCATTTTATTACGTCAACATATATAGATATTAATTAAGATTAACTCAAATTGAACTATGTCTAAAGATTAATATAGCATACCATGAGTTTCTGGCGCATAAAAATTGAACTATGTCTAAAGATTAATCTAGCATACCATGACTTTCTGGGCATTCAATTCGCTGGGCTTGGGAGTCGACCGAAGGTATAGGGTATTAGATTACCTGGCGTACAATAACTGAAGCTGCAGGGGGCTTTGCTTCTTCTACTACTGAAAGAGTCGTCAGGGTGGGATGCGGCCACGAGGGGTGACGTGCACTTTGTCGTGAGGTGCACTCAAAGTAATAATACAATACAACACAAATACGTAGTATAGTGAAGTAAGGTTCGTATCCACAGGGAAAGGAATTCTTTTCTTCTTACAAGAATAAATAAGTAACAATAAGGGGGGTTTATATTTGGTTGAAGAACTTTAAATTATATTTAAACACGAAGATGAACGAGTTGTGTGATTTAATTAATGAGAAGAAGATTTGGCTTTGCTTTTATCCACTTAATGAAATGTTCGTCGATCCCGGTTATATCTTTAACTATCTTCCTCTCGAATACTCAATCGAGGAGTATATCCCGTTCATCGAGGGTAGTTATTAATAACGAGACGCGTTCATTAATAAAACTTACTACCGAGTAAATATAGAACACGCGCCGTATATTTACTCGATAGTAGCAATAAAATCAAGATGAAAACGATTGAGATTGATAACCTTAACACAAGCGGTTTATTAGTTTAATCAATATAATTAATTCCCCTTGGTTTATTAACCATGAGACGCATGCATTAACAACCCAAGTTTACTACCGTGAAAGGACCGAGTTAATAACAAGCGTATTAATCGACCGATTCTAGTATTAATTAATATATGAACAAAACTAGTTGATCCTTTAAGTATTGCTCAAAATATTAATATGTAATAGGAATAAGAATTAATTAATATTCAAGGAAGAAGATTAAAGAAAATAACTCACAACTTACAATTCATTAAGCTTCAAAGTAGCAAAACTAAGATGGAAGAGTTTAGCTCCTCATTTGGAGACTAAACATGATAAAAATATAAAGAAAGAACTTGTCTAAACTGAGCTTAGAAGTATATGTGAATTGGTGATTTTCTTGTGGAGGAAATGGGGTGTATTTATAGGCTTTTTAGGCCTGCAGGGTCGTGTACCCGATCGGGTTTTCAGCTCAACCGATCGGGTAAGGGTTAGTTTCCTCGAAACTGAAAATCTGGGATCATACCCGATCGGGTATGTCGGCTACCCGATCGGGTATGGATACGCGATCGAGTTAAAAATCTTCCTGCATGTTGCCTTGTTCCCGGGTTGATTTAATTTGACTTTTTAGCAACTTACCCGATCGAGTATAGGGTATACTCGACCGGGTACAACACCAAAAATCAGGATCTTCATTTTGTTTTGGAATTTTTGCACCTTCCTTCCACTTGTGATGTTCACCAATGGTCCCTAGAGTGGTCTTGGACCTGTTTGAGCTCAGAACAAATCTAATCTAAACAATTTACAAACATTTTACAAACTAAACTATTACACCAAAAGTGTGTAATTTCTAGAGTAATAATCACTCAAAACTAATCAAAAGCACAAATATAAACATGGAAATAACATGAATGTCAACTCCCCCACACTTAGTTTCTTCACTCGACCTCGAGTAAAACCAAATGTTTACACAATGTTCAATCAAAGATCATAAGTTTGAAGAATAGTAAGAAAGAGCACAAGACCACCAAGGTTGTAAATTAGTTCATAAAATAACAATTCTCTTGGGTTTGTTAGTCCTCTATGCCCTTTATTTCTTCTTCTTTTCCTCTTCTCTTCTCTTCCTCTTCTCTTTCTCTTCTCCTCCTCTTCTCCAAGAGGTGGTGTCCTGCAAAACACAAATTTCTCTCTTATCTCTCATTTTGCCTAGGAGCCTTTTTCAGGTTTTCATCCTAGCATCTCTTTTTCTTTTCCTTCTCTTTTCACTCACTCATTTTTTTTGTAAGCCCTTGTTGCTTAGATTGCCCTTTTGGGTTTTCAACCTAACTAGCATTTTTTTTTTTTTTTGTGTATAACTAAAGCACAAAAATTAATGCTTAGTACAAGGTAAAAAACTCAAAGGGGTGTACATACCAAAAGATGATCTTCCTCCCCCACACTTGAAGTATGGCACTATCCCTAGTGCCCGCCTTCTCCTCCGTAGTAGCCTCCTCCAAAGCCTCTCCCGTGCATGTCATCACCGTCCCCCTCGCCCATGGTAGTATCCCCGCCATCATAGCCACCACCGCCGGAACTAGAGCCACCGAAATTTCCCCAATCGGAGGGGTTATACCATGAGGGTGCCGGTGGAGGTGAGGCCATTGATGCAAACCCCCCAAGTTGGGACATGTACGAATATGTCGGCCCATACATCCTCCGGTAGTCTTCTTCATACCTTTGCATGTCGGCCGCCCTTTGTTCCTCCATCCTTTGAAAAGCCAACCGTTGCTCCTCCCGGTAAGCATCAAATTGCCGGTCTCTTGCTTGTTGCTCGTTCCGGTAATGGCCTATTTCTCCTTGAAGTTGGGTGAATTGCTCTCCCATTTTGGTGTAATCAAGGCTCATTGTTTGAAACCCGGCTAGGAGGGATTGTTGACCCGTCAAGAGTTGTTGGAAGAAGTCTTGTGGTGGTGGATTTTGGGGAGGGTCGGGGGTGTCATGATGGGGATGTTCATATTCCTCTTGGTGCTCGGGTTGCTCCGGTTGGGGATTGGGTTGTTCGGCTTGGTCGGCGTGGGCTTGGAGATGGGGTGGAATGTTGTTGGGGAGGAGGTAATGTGGGATGTGGGCGGGTTCCATATTATACCTAAGTCTAGGTAACTCATCGCAAGGGAGGGGGAAGTATTTGACCGGTTCGGGGTACTTCATATGCCATCTATATCGTTGGTTTCCGTTGTGGTCTTTGTTACCCAAAGAGATTAATTGTGCATTGGACAACCATCCAAGATGCATCAATGAATCTCTAGAGATTGTGGCATTATCCACATACCCAAACTTGGAAGCCAAATGCATGATAACACCCCCTACAACAATGTTCCCCCCTTTGGTGATAGCCTTTTGTAGATGATCCCAAATCAAGTTGCAAATGTTGAACTCAACGGGGGTGCGGAAAAGAGCAAGAGTGAGAATGGCTACATCCCCTATCCGAGTGTGATGGTTGTTGGGGCGGCCAAGTAGAGAGTTGCACAAGAATTTGAGGAAAATCCGGAGAAGGGGATGTTGCACGTGACTTATGTAAAGTTGGGACGTGCTAAAATTCCGTTCTCCGGTCATTTTGCCCCAAAGATTATATGCATCCATAGTGTTATCCGGAATTTCCCTTTCATGTGGGAATCGGAGCCCAAAGTGTTCGGCAAAATCACGTCTCGTTATAGTGTAGTCGGTGTTCATCAACCGAAACGAGAGTGTATCATCATAGAAATGATTTTCATCCAACACAAACTTGGCCGAACTCAAAAACTCATAGATGACTCTTTCATTACAATTATATTGCAAGTTAAAAATCAAGCCCATATGCAATTCATCAAATAGCTCTCTCATACCATCTAACAAACCAAGAGAAGTAAGAGCGTCATGGCATAAGAAACGAGACGGGATAACTTGCCTTTTGAGAACGGCCACAAATCGCTTCCGATGATCCCCCGGGCCAAAGTGAACATCCTCGTAGCCTCGAATAGGTCCCCTTGAGTTAGAGCCCTCCGGTTGGTTCCTTTTTGGTGCCATTTTTGAGCAAATAGGGAAGTTGAGTTCGGGTTTGGGGTTTTGGGGGTAGGTTTTCGGATTTTTGGAAATGGGGAGAGGGAGAGGGATTAATTGGTATGAGGTTGGAGAGGAGGGTGTAGGGATTGTTTTGGTGGTGGTTTGGGTGGATTTGGTTGAGATATGAGAGAGTAATCGAAGCTTGAAGGTGTAAAAATGGAGGTTTTTGGGAGAATGGTTCGAGCTTTTGGGATTTGGGGAAAAAGAATGGTTGGTGGTGGGGTGAGAGTGTGAGCTTCCTCCTCCTCAGGTTGAGCTTTGTCTACAACCTCCTCCTCTTCTTCCTCGCCAATGTGGCTTTTGGCTTTCTCCTTGGCAATCACCAATTCTTTGCCACTCCTCAATGTTACCGCATGGGCTTGTTGCCTAGGATTCGGCTCCGTTTGAGATGGAAGCTTTGTTGAATCCTTGGCTTCAAGCCTACTCACGGCACTTGAGATTTGGCTCATTTGATTTTCAAGGTTTTGGATGCTTGATTTTGTCTCATGTTGAAATTGAACCATGTTTTGTTGCATGGTTGAGACATTGGAGGTGAGTGCTCGGATCATGTCTTCGGTGGACATAGTTGAGCCTTGGCCTTGGGGTTTAGAGTATGGTTGTTTATTTGGAGGAAATTGATTTGGTGGAGGGTTATTTTGTTGTGGGTTTCCTTGCGGATTCCCGTAACGAAGGTTGGGGTGATCTCTAAACCCAGGGTGATAAGTGTTGCCGTAAGAATCATACCTCTTTTGGTTTGGGAACCCCAAAGCGTTGACTTGCTCAGGGTTTTCTTCTTGAAGGGTCGGACATGCATCGGTGGGGTGACCGTGTTGTGTGCAGATGCCGCAGACCTTGACTTCTTGGGTCTTGGAATTTAAAAGAAAATCCTTAACCAAAGAAGTCAAGCCGGCAACTTGACTTTCTAGAGACGATGTTGATTCGGCCGCCATAACTCTTTTTGTTGATGTCCGCCCGTTGTGATATCTACAATTCTCGGCCAACTCCGAGATAAGATTCATAGCTTGAGAGGGAGTCTTGTTAACGATTCCCCCTCCACACGCGGCATTAATCATCCGTCTGTCATCGTTGCAAAGACCATCATAAAAGTATAAGATGAGGTCTTGCTCCGAATAGCCATGATACGGACAGCTCGCACAAAGTTTCTTGAATCGTTCCCAATATTCATAGAACGATTCATCATCATTTTGCTCCACATTGCTGATTTGCTTTTTGAGAGATGAGGAGACAGAGGCGGGATAGTACCTTTCAAGGAAAGCCTTTTTCATTGCCGCCCATGTGTCTATACTTCCCGAAGGAAGATAGAACAGCCAATCCTTTGCGGTGTCCTTGAGTGAGAATGGGAAAGCCCGCAGTTTGATTTGCTCTTCGGTGACTCCATTAGGACACATGCTTGTGCATACGACATGGAATTCCGAGAGGTGTTTATTTGGATCCTCCCCTCGTAAGCCATGGAAGGATGGCAAAAGATGAATGAGCCCAGATTTCAGCTCAAATGTATTACCCTCGTTGAGTGTAGGGAAGGTAATACATAACGGTTGTTGATTCAAGTTCGGAGCTGTGAGCTCCCTCAAGGTTCTTGTTTCTTGAGCCATAGTGATTGGCTCTTCAAATTCGCTAGAACTGGAGCTAGCGTTTGAGGTTTCCTCCGAGGGTATGTGCGGAATTAAATTTCTCAACCTCTCGAAGGCTTGTTCTATTTCGGGATTTGCTTGATAAGTGATTTCGTTTATAGAACGATACCGGACCATATACTTCACAAAACTCAGAAATAGAAAAATAAGAACCCTTTATATTTTTGGTTAATTATTTTTTTTTTTTTGGTTTGATTTTTCTTGAAATAAAATAAAAAGAAAGATAATTGCCTTTCCCCGGCAACGGCGCCAAATTTGACGTGCACTTTGTCGTGAGGTGCACTCAAAGTAATAATACAATACAACACAAATACGTAGTATAGTGAAGTAAGGTTCGTATCCACAGGGAAAGGAATTCTTTTCTTCTTACAAGAATAAATAAGTAACAATAAGGGGGGTTTATATTTGGTTGAAGAACTTTAAATTATATTTAAACACGAAGATGAACGAGTTGTGTGATTTAATTAATGAGAAGAAGACTTGGCTTTGCTTTTATCCACTTAATGAAATGTTCGTCGATCCCGGTTATATCTTTAACTATCTTCCTCTCGAATACTCAATCGAGGAGTATATCCCGTTCATCGAGGGTAGTTATTAATAACGAGACGCGTTCATTAATAAAACTTACTACCGAGTAAATATAGAACACGCGCCGTATATTTACTCGATAGTAGCAATAAAATCAAGATGAAAACGATTGAGATTGATAACCTTAACACAAGCGGTTTATTAGTTTAATCAATATAATTAATTCCCCTTGGTTTATTAACCATGAGACGCATGCATTAACAACCCAAGTTTACTACCGTGAAAGGACCGAGTTAATAACAAGCGTATTAATCGACCGATTCTAGTATTAATTAATATATGAACAAAACTAGTTGATCCTTTAAGTATTGCTCAAAATATTAATATGTAATAGGAATAAGAATTAATTAATATTCAAGGAAGAAGATTAAAGAAAATAACTCACAACTTACAATTCATTAAGCTTCAAAGTAGCAAAACTAAGATGGAAGAGTTTAGCTCCTCATTTGGAGACTAAACATGATAAAAATATAAAGAAAGAACTTGTCTAAACTGAGCTTAGAAGTATATGTGAATTGGTGATTTTCTTGTGGAGGAAATGGGGTGTATTTATAGGCTTTTTAGGCCTGCAGGGTCGTGTACCCGATCGGGTTTTCAGCTCAACCGATCGGGTAAGGGTTAGTTTCCTCGAAACTGAAAATCTGGGATCATACCCGATCGGGTATGTCGGCTACCCGATCGGGTATGGATACGCGATCGAGTTAAAAATCTTCCTGCATGTTGCCTTGTTCCCGGGTTGATTTGATTTGACTTTTTAGCAACTTACCCGATCGAGTATAGGGTATACTCGACCGGGTACAACACCAAAAATCAGGATCTTCATTTTGTTTTGTAATTTTTGCACCTTCCTTCCACTTGTGATGTTCACCAATGGTCCCTAGAGTGGTCTTGGACCTGTTTGAGCTCAGAACAAATCTAATCTAAACAATTTACAAACATTTTACAAACTAAACTATTACACCAAAAGTGTGTAATTTCTAGAGTAATAATCACTCAAAACTAATCAAAAGCACAAATATAAACATGGAAATAACATGAATGTCAAGGGGCCTCCTCATCTTCACAAAGCTCTTTGAGGTTCCAACAATCTAAACACAACGATCACAGAGCGAACACAGCGAGCACAAAGCGCCATTGGTGCAATCCAAACTTGTACAGGGAGATGGAGTCAAGCGGCAAGGCCAAGAAAAGCAGACCCGGGTTGAAGAAGGAATGCAATCTGGATGTGTGTGACGCGGAGAGTTAGGGTTGAAGAAGGAAAGCAAGCTGAAACGGGAGAGAAAAAAATGCGAAGTGCATTACTTCGTATAAACTTTAGTAGGCCGGCCCGTAAGTAACATGAATAGTGACGCGGGCCTTTAAGTATACTTCGTAAAAAATGAAAGTGTCATTGTATGATACTCATGTATTTTTGTTAGAAAAGAGTGACACTTCTATGTCATTAATGTCATTTTATCAGAAAGTGTCACTATAAAAGTATCACTGTAAGCCATTTTCTAGTAATGCAAGCTAGAGTCTATGCGATGACGGAGGCGGATGCTCAAGCTAACCCGGATTCCGTTGAAGGTATTACCTCTTGTATACTTGTGTTTTATCCTTAATTAGTCCATAAAGTGAGGTTACTAGTCGTCCATAAAGTGAGGTTACTAGTCGTTGGGATCATTGCACGAAGCTTTGGGGTCGAATCGGGAGGATTTCGGGCAATTTCGAGCTGTTTTCGCCCAGGCACGATCGTGCCTAAGGGCACGCACGATCGTGCCTGCATGGCAGTAGCTCCCTAGGCTTTTTCCAAACCAGGCACGATCGTGCCTACCCCCAGGCACGCCGTGCCTGGCACCCAGATTGCCAAAAAACCGATTTTTCGCACCGTTTTGCGACGTTAAGACCTTTTCTTGATCCCTAACGTGTGTGTGAACATTGTAACCTTCTATAAATGAGTAGGGAGGGTAGGAAAGATGTCTTACATGGTTCATGAATGTAGGGACACTAAACATTAATGGGAAGGATGCGCGAATCCTTATCGATACCGGGGCCCAACGTTCATTTGTGAGTGAAGCGTTCGCCAAGAAATTGGAAGTGCAATCCGCACCGTTGATGCAAACCTTAGTGGTATCAACACCACTAGGGAATGACGTGGAAAGAACTTGTTACTATCCATCTTGTGGGGTGGAAGTTAATGGTCAAACCTTGACGTGTGACTTCGTACCGCTGAGCATGATTGAATTCGATGCAATCCTAGGGATGGATTGGCTAGAAAAGAACCATGCTAGGCTAGATTGCTACACGAAGGTTCTTGAACTCGAAGGCAATGATGGGGAGACCCTACGCTTCGAGGGTGATCGAGGCAAACTGATGTGAGTTTTCTCGCACTTAAAAAAAAATTGTAATATAGGGGTGTAAGTACGAGTATCGTCTCCACAGGGACGGACAAAAGGGAATTAAAGATTAACTAAATTCAGCGATTAAAAATGAAATAAATAAAATAAATGCGTCGTGCGAGATTGGTTGATTTGAAAATTAAACTAATGCGGTTGAGCGAATAAAAAATAAATGTGGTTTCTAATTAATTAATGACGAAGGGAATAGGGATTGATTCCGGGGTAACCATATTTCTGGCAGATCAGGCCTAATTACATGAAATTGATTTAATTGAGCCTAGGTAATCATTACTAAGTTCTTACCGCTCTCGCGGCGTAGAGTACAATAATTTAGGGGACCAGGCTGATCTCTCATGCGACAGGATCTTAAATTATTTCCAAGACGAGCGAGCTTATGGCTCCTTAATCGCTACTAATCTCTTAGCGAACGATTACGTGTGTGTGAATGTGTCCTAGAATAAACTAGATCTCTCTTAATTTATTCTACAAGCAATTGTAATTCTAGCCGCGGTTCCAGGTTACAAAAGATATCAGTTAAATTATTCAAACACAAATTAAATGGCATTCATGCAATTAAACTGACAAGAATCTAGCCATCAATCATGATTAACCCCTTCATCAATCCCAAATCCCTAATTAAACTACTCACAATTCATAATTGAAGAATCAACAGAATTGGGATGAATAGAAATAATTGTCATTAATTAAAAAGATGAACATACAAATAATCCCAGGGTCTTGGAGTAAACAATCGTAAAAACGCATGTAAATTCGTCCCTAGGCCTCTCCGTAATGTTCGTAACCCTTAAAAAGGGTTAGGGAGGCCTTATTTATAGAAAAAGGATGAAAAATATGAATTTGGGTCGATTTGGGATTCAATTTCGCGTAACCCGGTCTACGCACGGCGTGCGTACCCCCCACGCACGGCCGTGCGTAGCTGGCAGTAGCTACCTTGCTTTTCTCGCCTCAGACGCACGGTCGTGCGTTCCCCTACGCACGGCGTGCGTAAAACTTCCGAATTTGACAAAACTTTTTTCATGAAAGTTGTAGATAATGAAGTCTTCTATCCACCCCAATTTGCCGAATGTGATTTGAATCATCCAAGCCAGAGATATGATCAAAACGGTGGAAGGTGTCATTCTGAAATCGCAGCAGAGATCGTCTGACTTCATCGTCTGTTTTCATCTTCTTCCTCTCAGATTCTAGGAATTATGTCTTCATATTATTTGTAGCTCTTGAAGTTGTATTTCATGTGGACTTTGAATCATGTTCTTTGGATGCTTATACAAAGAGATATGCTTGAATGATTGACCAAAGGTCATCCTGAATGCCGTTTTCAAGCTTCATTCATCTTCTTTTTTATCCCATAGCCAATCCTAGAGCTCTTTTGTCATTAAATCTTCATCGTAAACCTACCGGTGACCTCCATAGCTCTCAAATCAACACTCAAATGCATCTCGAATCATCCTGATTGCTCCTCAAGTGCCGATTTTGAACTCTAAAATCCTGATTTTGACTCCAAATGACACAAAACTCGAACCAACGCCTGTTAAACATAACTTGAGCTAAAATTGAGACTTGTAACACCTTAAAGCTAGGAAAACCATCAAAAGCCGATCCCAACACGCATCAAATGCGTGTCTAAATATGGACTTATCACAAATCAAACAGTTGTATCATATCCGCCGTGAGAGCGAGAAGTATGATGAGAAAGGGATGTCACGCATATCTAGCATACGTGGTTGACAAAACCAAGGAGGAAACGAACATCGACGACGTGAGGGTGGTTTGTAAGTACCCGGATGTCTTCCCTAAAGACCTGCCGGGGCTTCTACCTGATAGGGAGATTGAATTTGTGATCGAGGTCGAGCCTGGTACCAAACCAATCTCCATACCGCCATACCGTATGGCACCCGCTGAACTTAACGAGTTGAAAACCTAATTGCAAGAGCTTTTGGATAATGGTTTCATTAGACCCAGCCACTCCCCGTGGGGAGCACCAGTTCTTTTTGTGAAAAAGAAAGATGGGTCACTTCGAATGTCTATTGACTATTGTCAACTGAACAAAGTCACAATCAAGAATAGGTATCCTTTGCCTAGGATTGATGACTTGTTTGACCAACTACGAGGAGCAATGGTGTTTTCAAAGATCGACTTGAGGTCGGGTTACCATCAATTGAAGATTAAGGAAGATGACATACCAAAAAGTGCTTTTCGCACAAGGTATGGGCATTTTGAATTCCTTGTTATGTCTTGGGTTAACAAACGCCCCAGCGGCATTCATGGACTTGATGAACCGAGTATTTCATAAATACTTAGACCGATTTGTGATTGTGTTCATAGATGACATCTTGATTTACTCAAAGAGTGAAGAAGAACATGAGGAGCACTTGATACTTGTCCTTGAGACACTACGAGAGAAGCAACTCTATGCCAAATTTTCTAAATGTGAATTTTGGCTAAAGTAAATTGGCTTTCTCGGGCATGTAGTTTCGGGATCGGGAATTGTTGTTGATAGCAAGAAGATAGAAGCCATTACCGAATGGGAGGGGCCAAAGAACGTCAAGGAAATTCGTAGTTTCTTTGGGTTGGCAGGCTACTACAAGAAGTTCGTGGAGAAGTTTTCCGTTTTGGCATCACCATTGACAAAGCTCACTCGTAAAGGAGCTAAGTTCGTATGGGATGACAAATGTGAGAAAGTGTTCATTGAACTAAAGAAGAGATTGACTGAGGCACCGGTACTCGCCTTACCAAAACAAGGTATGGGGTACGATGTCTATAGCGATGCGAGCATCCAAGGGCTTGGATGTGTATTGATGCAGAATGGGAGGGTGATTGCCTACGCTTCACGACAGTTGAAGAAACACGAGGTAAACTATCCTACTCATGATTTAGAATTGGGAGCAGTGGTCTTTGCACTAAAGATATGGAGGCATTATCTCTACGGAGAGACATGTCACATATACACTGACCACAAGAGTTTGAAGTATGTGTTTACTCAGAAAGAGTTAAACATGAGGCAATGACGGTGGATGGAATTGATAAAGGACTACCACCTAGTGATTGATTATCATCCCGGTAAAGCAAATGTTGTGGCTGATGCCCTTAGTCGGAAGAGTTCGTCGGGAGCATTGATAACCAACTTGAGGGCATTGAGAGCCAAATTGGAAACATCTACTAATGGCGCCTTGGTGGCGAGATTCGAGGTGAGACCTACCTTACTTGATGAGATCAAGAAGGGACAGGAACTTGATGATGAGCTCAAGAAGGTCCGAGAACGCATGCTAGCGGGGCCGGTGGAGGATTTTCGTGAAAGAGACGATGGCCTCTTGTTATTCCGTGATCGAACGTGTGTACCGTCGAATGATGAGCTCCGAAAGTCCATTCTAGAGGAGGCTCATTCCTCGGCGTATGCTATCACCCAGGAGGCACGAAGATGTACAGGGATTTGAAAGAAAGCTACCGGTGGTCTGGTATGAAGAGGGAAATAGCAGAATACATCAGTCGGTGCCTTACTTGTCAACAAGTTAAGGCAGAACATCAGCATCCAGCGGGCTTATTGCAGCCACTTTCCATCCCTGAATGGAAGTGGGAACATGTGACTATGGATTTCGTGGTAGGCTTACCACGAACGATCAGGAACTATGACGCAGTTTGGGTTGTCGTTGATAGGCTCACCAAGAGTGCACATTTCTTACCTATCAACACTACCTACCCACTTGAGAGGTTAGCCAAATTGTATACGGACGAAATCGTGAGGTTACACGGTGTTCCGGTGACCATCGTGTCAGATAGAGACCCACGATTCACGTCACGTTTTTGGCCAAAATTTCAAGAGTCTATGGGAACGAGGTTGAAGTTCAGTACTGCTTTCCATCCACAGACAGATGGGCAGTCTGAAAGAGTTATACAGATCTTAGAAGGCATGTTGAGGGCTTGTGCATTGGAGTTCCAAGGAAGTTGGGACAACCACTTAGCACTCATGGAGTTTGCCTATAACAACAGTTATCGGGAAAGTATCGGCATGCCTCCATATGAAGCATTGTATGGGAGGAGGTGTCGTACACCGTTATGCTGGGATTAGGTTGGCATGGCGAAACTCGAGGGTACCAAGTTGGTTGAGATCACCAAGTCAAATGTGAAGTTGATTCATGAGAGACTCAAGGCGGCTCAGGACAAACAAAAGAGTTATGCAGATAAGCGTCGAAGGACCTTGGAGTTTAAGGTTGATGACGAGGTATTCCTGAAAGTTTCCCCTTGGAAAGGAATCATTCGATTCCAAACCCGAGGAAAGCTTAACCCACGATACATAGGTCCATTCACAATTATAGAGAGGATTGGGACCGTAGCATATCGTCTGCAGTTAACTCCTGAATTGGAGAAGATACATAATGTGTTTCATGTATCCATACTTAAGAAGTATCTGCATGATCCCTCTCACGTATTGGAAAAGCCGCCTGTAGAGGTGATCGGTGTATTTTTTAGTGAGTAAAACGTAGTTGGCTAATCCGAAGACTAACCAGACCACGAGTATCGTCTCTCAAGGAGTGGCAAAAAGGAAGTTTTAAATACAGTCCGTGATCACAGGCTAGCACAAGTCATGGTAATCTTGCCGAATAATTATTTTTGGGTGATGAGATAAAATAAAAATAACTAACTAACAGCGAGTGTAAAAATAAATAGAATAAAAAAATTAAACTGATTCAAGATTTTAAAACAGGGTTCAAATTGGATGGTTCGGGTTCTGGGTGTTCTTTCGGGATTAGAATTAAGTAAAATTGATTTTCAATTGTTCCTGGAAAGAAAATGAAATAAACTCTCATAGACAAGAATTAAATCATAATCTCACAATCCTAACTTATTTCTAAGATTAGATTGCTTGTATAAGACCCAAGCTAATTTAACTCAATTTCTCATAGACAAGAATTGAATTAAATCCAGAAATTCATATATGGGGTGATCAAATTCATATAGACAATTAAGATTAATCTTATACAATTTTCCAGAAAATTAATTGAATTTCAAAAACTAAATTCACACCCTCAAGAACCCATAACCCTAGCCCCAATTCAAACCCTTTATGGAATTAGTAAATCATACTGAAATTTAACATCACAATAACAGTGATAAACATGATGAGGAGCTAGATAAAACTTGAATTATAAGTAATTAATGGAAAAATTCTGAAATTACTAATTAGAGACAAACCAATTCGAAATTTAATCTAAGTTCACGAACTAGTATGTAAAAAATGCTGAAACTTACAATTCTTGCTTGGAATGAAAATTGAATTGAAAGAAAATGAAGAAAAGTGAATCCTGGTATCTCCTTGCTGCTGCTAAGTGAAGAAGAAGAGAATGAACTCGCTCCAGTGCTTAGAATGAAAGAATTGTGCGGTTGGCTGTTGGTCTTCTAGTTACTGCCGGCTGCGGCTAATTGACAGAACAAAGAAGTATGGAATCTGCGGCTAGCTAATTCTGAAGGAAAACCAAAACTGCTCATGCGGCTAATTGAACCGATGAAAACAATACGAAGTCCTCAACTGCTGCTCTTTGTTTTGTGCTCTCAATGAAAAAATGGATAGGCCGGTTGGGCTGCTAGTTCCAGGGAAAAAAAATCCTGCTGGTCTTTTTTTTTGGGCTGCTAGTAAATGAACAAGCTGTCGCTTGTTTCGTTTGGGCTGCTGTGCCAAATTAATCTTAACAAGATTCTCAAAATGTCCGATCCAAATACATCGTGTTATTCACCGCAAACTTCAGCTTGTAAAATCACTACTCACCACACCCGCTAATAATATGCAATTTTACAATCAAATTACTCCAAAAATGTCAAATTGTGTGGAAAACTACTAAACTAAAAATGAATGCCACCGGGACCGGAAAATAACAAATTTTCATTCAAAACCCCCAATAGTCACCCGATTAATTATAAAAATTAGACAATTAACACCCAAAATATGAGTGAAAGATAGGAACGGAACGAGCCTATCAAATCTCCCCACACTTGAGCGTTGCTTGCCCCCAAGCAACAGTGCATTAAACCCACGGAAAACAGAATAATCACATGTAACACCCGGTTCAAAAATCATTCACACCCAAAACAAATGACTGCACAAGATCTTTTCTTTCTTAACAACGAAACCAAGATTCACATGTTAAACAATATTTTCAAAAGTAAAATCCCTCTCTAACCGACTAAAATGTAAAGAAAAGCATGATGGTCCCAACGGTGTAAGTGTGTAAAATTCAAACCACCAATCATTCCAAAAACCCAAGAATTGTGTGATAAAAATCGGTATACTCGTGATTCTTTTTTTTTTTAATATGAAAAGTTGACCAGGTTCTGGATTACAGGACTGATTCAAGCTCTAGGGACTGGGAGTTTATCTCATTACCGTGTACTCAACTCTCACACAGGGTGATTCGCGAGATGAGCAGAGCCCCATTTCGGGGATGAAATTCTCGACACACGAAGTGTAACCCCATTACAAGAATCAGTTACCTGCTTAGCGTGAAGTTATCCCGATATGCTTGAAAGCAGAGCTCCTTACGGAGTAAGGATTTTCAACACCTGGCCAGTCAAGCAATTATTGATGAAGAACTACTGAATCACGAGTAACACCGAATTTAATCAACACAAATCAAACCATCCAACATGCCAACATTCCCAAAAATATACACACCACCTCGATGATTACACCATTACTAATTCTTTCCAAGAAAGATGGAGGAGATGGAAGTTTACAAAAGAAAATAAAGATTAACAAGTTACCTCTATTGCATTGCTAAACCAGAAAAAACCTCGTGCACCTCAAAATGTTATTGGGCAGAATAACCTCATCACCAAATGCTATGTACAAGCAACAACCAAACCTCCCCACACTTAGGGATGACATCGCCCTCGAGGTCAAAGAAAAGATTTAAAACAAAAAACAGGGGCAAGTTAAAGAATAAAATGATTTTCAGCCCGACAACACATCATAATCAGAATAATAATAAACACAATTCAACAAAGGAGTAATATGAAAGTAAGCACACTTTCTTAGCAACGTAGTAAGAGTTGGCAGAATTCCGTACAGGACAAGCCGCAGTGAATAACCTCCAGAAAAACTGTGAATAACCTTGAATCTTTGTGGTTGATACCTCTTGGGTCTTGTTTGAATTTGAGGGCTCTATCACTCTGGTGATGGGAAGTCCAGATAGTGTGCATCAAATCCCTCAGCTTCTGAGTAAACATAATAAAGGCTGTTGTACTAGGGACTGCACATATTGAGTTTCTGGTTGCAGGAATGCACTTTTGGTATTGATCTCAGTTTGCTCATTCATGCCGGCTGGAAAAGCACTTTCCTAGCTTAGGTCTCTTAATGCTAGAAGGATAAAGCTGGACAGTTCATCCTTTGAATTGTGGTGACTCAAAGCCTAATTTGACGTGTGGACTGCTGCCCTGGACTTGCTCGCGTTCTGGCTGCGCTCTGCCATCACTCATCAGAGTCTTGTCCCTCCGGAACACCGAAATAGATATTGGGCATCTCATCGCTCTGGTCCTCAAAAGTAAATGCTCAGCCCTCCAGAACTCCTGGGGCTGCTGTGAAGCAAACTGCAGGTGGTAGCCTATAGGAGCTCCATCAATGTAATACTGCACTTTCTCATCCACACCAATCTATGATCATTCTGTCGTACCTGTATTTCATACCAAACAACCGCACAACCACAAGATGATAACATAAAAACAATGGGGAAAAATGCATAAAAAAAAAAAAGAAATAAAGAACTCGTAATTCTATTTTTTTTGTTTTTTATGATGGGTTGCCTCCCATAAGCACTTCTTTAACGTCACTAGCTTGACAATAATATCTCATTCCTAATCTGGCTTAAATGGGTAAGTAAAAATGGTGTTTTCTTGGTCAACGGGATCAACGTGTATTTGAAAATACCCGCTCATCCCGTTTTGGAAACAGTAAGCATGTCCTGTCAAACTCTCAATTAACTGATCAATAAAAGGTAAGGGGAAGTGATCCTTACGGGTGGCCTTATTCAGTTTACAATAATCAATGACCCTCCGCCACCCGATCACAGTCCTACTGAGTAGGAGTTCCAAGCACACGAAATAAAAAAAATAGAAGAAATAAAGGCTTGTTATTCAACAGTATAACACGACTTAGATATTCGTGTCAACCAATAGAGCTATCTAATTTGATTCCGCTTTAAGTCAAGTGAATTTTCTCCATCTCATTTAAGCATGACGATTAGGTACTCATAATTACAATCCGGAACTAGTTAGTTCGAGTAAAGAATGTTTTTGTGAATAAGTGTTCTTATATATATAAATTATCTATTATCTATATAAATTTTAAAAAAGTGATAACTAAGCTTACCCTTGAATTAGACTTTTGGAAAAATAAAAATTTTTGCATCTCTTCATAATTTGGTAAAAATTTGAATTTGACAAGATACATGAATTTTAAAAATTAATCTGCTCTTTGATACAAACAACCGTCATTTGCTATCTGAATTTGGGTAAATTATACCCACATCTAGAAGCCTCAGGACTTCCGCCTTTACAACATCCATCATCTTAGGGTTTAAACGTCGTTGCGGTTGAACAACTGGTTTATACCCCTCCTCACACTTGATTTTGTGGGTACAGAAGGTTGGGCTAATCCCATGAAGATCCTCAAGCTTACGAGCAATGACTTTCTCATGGCGCCTAAGGACATCCAACAACTTTTCCTTCTGTCCCGACTCCAACTGGGCTGAAATTATGATAGGGCGTTGGCCCTCGGCGTCCAAAAATGCATACTCCAGGTGACTAGGGAGTGGTTTGAGTTCAGGAGTAACCTTATCAGGGGGCTGCTCCTCAAACTCAGTAAGCAACTCAGGGAAAACATCATCCCTATTCACCTGCTCGCAATCAACAGTCATGTCTTCTTCATTTTCAGCCACTATATCTCCCACATAATGAATGTCACTATCTTGTGGGGAAATATCACTATCGCCTCCAAACAAATAACCATCCACTGACTCAAACATATCAAGATAATTGCATGATTTAGTGGGGTCTGAGGCCTTACTCATCACATCTGAGAGTTTAAAGGTACACACATCGTCCCCAACTCTCAGAGAAAGTGAACCATCAGCAACATCAACAAGGGCCCTAGCAGTAGCCAGAAAGGGCCTCCCTAAAATAAGCGGAGTCTCACGATCTTCCTCCATGTCCATGACCACAAAATCGACAGGGAATATGAACTTGTCCACTTGTACTAATACATCCTCTAGAATTCCTTTCGGGTATTTCACCGATCGGTCCGCTAGCTGGAGGCTCATACGAGTGGGCTTAAGTTCACCCAAGCCAAGTTTCATGACCACAGAGGAAGGCATCAGGTTGATGCTAGCTCCTAAATCAGCTAAAGCATTATTAAACATAAAATTTTCGATAGAACAAGGTACAAGAAAACTCCCTGGGTCTTTTAGCTTCGGTGGCATGGTCTTCAGAACAACTGCTGAACATTCTGCATTAAGATCCACCACTTCTGGTTCTTCCAACCTCCTCTTTTTTGTGAGGAGGTCCTTCATAAATTTTGCATACCTCGGCATCTCTTTCAAAGCTTCCATGAATGGCATATTGATATGGAGCTGCTTCAAATGCTCCATAAATCTGATCAGGTTCGTGTTATCGTTGTTTCTCTTCACCCGTGTAGGGAACGGGAGTGGTGGAGTCTTCTTACTCTTCGCTTTCTTCTGAGAATCTTCCTTTCGAGCTTCATTACTCTTGGATGGAATAGGGGCAGCTACTGGTTCTTCTTCAACTTCCTGAGAATCTGAGCCTTGAGGTTGGTGGTCATCGCTTTGATGTGGCAGAGACGGAGTATTAACTTCTTTAAGTTGTTTTCCGCTGCGTAGCGTAACAGCCTGCACTTGCTCCCTTGGATTGGGTTCTGTTGAACTCGGAAGGCGTCCCGGTTCTCTTGAAGCACTTGAGCCAAGCTGGCGGATAAGAGCTTCTAGGTTGCTAAAACGCTGGTGCATCTCCGCTTGGTTTTTGGCTAATTCAGCCACTGTTTTCTCTAACGCTGCATTTACAGGAGGCTGCTCAAGCTGTCTTTGATGAGGCGGGATATAAGCGGGCTGATTTGAATTGCCCCTATTCTGAAAATTTCCTTGAAAATTAGGGGCATTTCGCTGCACTTGATTCTGATTTTCAAGCCTCCACGTGCCTCCTGCTTGCTGAAAGTTTCCTCTCTGACCTTGATTGTTGAAAAACTGCCCACCTCCTCTCTGGCCTTGACCATATTCCATGAAATTGACGTTCTAGACCACTGTTGATGCCTGATTCTGAACATAAAGAGGACATGTGTGAGTGAGGTGAGCTCCCATGCACATCTCGCAAGATAAAGCGAGTTCTTGGCCGATTGGGCTTGGATAGCTTGCTCGAACAGGAAGTGGGGCAGAATACATAGGATAAGAGGGCTGATATGCCCCAATAATATGAGTCTGCTGCTGCTGAGAGGTTTGTGCCTTCAAGTCTTTCACGTCCACTGCCAGTCCCTCAATCTTCGCTGTAAGTGCAGTGATGGGATCAAGATTGAGCAAACCGGGTGGATTTTGAGTTCTCTCTTTACCCGCATACCAATACTTATCATTTGAAGCCAAGTTCTCAATTATCTGCTCTTCTGCCTGTGGGGATAATTTCAGAAACATACCCCCTTGAGATGCCCGGTCGAGTTCTCTCATATACTCCAACCGAAGACCATTATAAAATCTGCACATAATTGTTGCTGCATTCATGAATGTTTCAGGGCACTTCCTTCTTAGCGTCTTCAGTCTATCCCATGCTTCACTAAAAGATTCGGTCGGAGCTTGAGTGAAATTGAGAATTTCTGTCTGAACCTTGATAGCGGCAGAGGGAGGAAAATACTCCTGCATAAATGTCTGATGAAGCTTCTCCCATGTATCAAAGTGCCCGTTTGGAAAGCTACGGAGCCATCGTGAAGCTTTGTCTTTCAACGAGAATGGAAATAAAGTCAACCTCACTGCCTCGCTGGATACCCCGTTATATTTGAACGTGGCACAAGTCTGAATAAAGCTCTCAATATGCTCCATTGGATCTTCATGGGCGTATCCACAGAATGGATTATTGGCAAGCATCTGAATCATGGCCGGTTTGATTTCAAAATTGTTGGCCTCAATGGTGGGTGCACCAATGCTATTTCTCGCCACATAGTTAGGCGTCAATGTCTCCAGAGTTGTCTGATCGGCCATTTTCTCCAAATCTTCTAGCAATCTCCTTTTAGCTCTTCCTCGGAATAAGCGTTCAGGATTAGAATACCCTGCAATTAAATCTTGTTCCCCCGAGGAGCGAGTGCGCATACACCGGTTCCTGCAGCTTAGTTCACGTGCAAAGAACACCAAAAACGACAAACAAATAACAGGAAAAAAGAATAGAAAGTCTCACCGACTTGCTTTTACCTATTCCACAGAAAAGTACTTAACAAACAACCGTGCCACTCCCCGGCAACGGCGCCATTTGATCGGTGTATTTTTTAGTGAGTAAAACGTAGTTGGCTAATCCGAAGACTAACCAGACCACGAGTATCGTCTCTCAAGGAGTGGCAAAAAGGAAGTTTTAAATACAGTCCGTGATCACAGGCTAGCACAAGTCATGGTAATCTTGCCGAATAATTATTTTTGGGTGATGAGATAAAATAAAAATAACTAACTAACAGCGAGTGTAAAAATAAATAGAATAAAAAAATTAAACTGATTCAAGATTTTAAAACAGGGTTCAAATTGGATGGTTCGGGTTCTGGGTGTTCTTTCGGGATTAGAATTAAGTAAAATTGATTTTCAATTGTTCCTGGAAAGAAAATGAAATAAACTCTCATAGACAAGAATTAAATCATAATCTCACAATCCTAACTTATTTCTAAGATTAGATTGCTTGTATAAGACCCAAGCTAATTTAACTCAATTTCTCATAGACAAGAATTGAATTAAATCCAGAAATTCATATATGGGGTGATCAAATTCATATAGACAATTAAGATTAATCTTATACAATTTTCCAGAAAATTAATTGAATTTCAAAAACTAAATTCACACCCTCAAGAACCCATAACCCTAGCCCCAATTCAAACCCTTTATGGAATTAGTAAATCATACTGAAATTTAACATCACAATAACAGTGATAAACATGATGAGGAGCTAGATAAAACTTGAATTATAAGTAATTAATGGAAAATTTCTGAAATTACTAATTAGAGACAAACCAATTCGAAATTTAATCTAAGTTCACGAACTAGTATGTAAAAAATGCTGAAACTTACAATTCTTGCTTGGAATGTAAATTGAATTGAAAGAAAATGAAGAAAAGTGAAGCCTGGTATCTCCTTGCTGCTGCTAAGTGAAGAAGAAGAGAATGAACTCGCTCCAGTGCTTAGAATGAAAGAATTGTGCGGTTGGCTGCTGGTCTTCTAGTTACTGCCGGCTGCGGCTAATTGACTGACGTGCACTTTGTCGTGGTGTGCACTCAAAATAATAATCAATACGACACTAATACGTAGTATAGTGTAGTAAGGTTCGTATCCACAGGGAAAGGAATACTTTTCTCTTTATAAACTAGTAACAAGGGGGGGTTTTAGATTGAGTAAATGAACTTGAATTATATTTAAACACGAAGATGAACGAGTTATGTGGTTTAATTAATGAGAAGAAGACTTGGCTTTGCTTTTATCCACTTAATGAAATGTTCGTCGATCCCGGTTATATCTTTAACTATCTTCCTCTCGAATACTCAATCGAGGAGTATATCCAGTTCATCGAGGGTAGTTATTAATAACGAGAAGCGTTCATTAATAAAACTTACTATCGAGTCAATATAGAACAAGCGTCGTATATTAAATTGATAGTAGCAATAAACTTAAGATGAAAACGATTGAGATTGATAACCTCAACACAAGCGGTTTATTGGTTTAATCAATATAATTAATTCCCCTTAGATTATTAACCATGAGATGCATGCATTAATAATCCAGGTTTACTACCATGAAAGGACCGAATTAATAACAAGCGTATTAATCGACCGATTCTAGTATTAATTAATATATGAAACAAAACTAGTTGATCCTTTAAGTAATGTTCAAAATATTAATATGAAATATGAATAGGGATTAATTAATACTCAAGAAAGAATATTAAAGAAGATGAATCCTACTATAGTTAATATCAAGATGTTAACTAATTGTCATCTTAGTAACACTCCCCAATATTAACGTAGAGGAAGAAATAATTATTACTATAACTAATGTCAAGATGTTAACTATTTGTCATCTTAGTAACACTCCCCAACATTGATATAGAAATAATATTTAAAGGAAGAATTAATATTCAAGGAAGAAGATTAAAGAGAATAACTCACAACTTACAAATTCATTAAGCTTCAAAGTAGCAAAACCAAGATGGAAGAGTTTAGCTCCTCATTTGGAGACTAAACATGGTGAAAAATATAAAGAAAGAACTTGTCTAAACTGAGCTAAGAAGTATATGTGAATTGGTCCTCCAAAAGTGAAGGAAAGGAGGTGTATTTATAGGCTTTTTGAGGTGCAGGTCGAGTACTCGATCGAGTATATATACATACTCGATCGAGTATGTGTAGAACATCGAATTCGTTCCATACTCGATCAATACTCGGGTAGTTTTTATAGCTATACCCGATCGAGTACATAAGTATACCCGATCGGGTATAGACACTCGAACGTGGAAAATCTTCTCCTGCATGTTCCTTTGTTTTCGGATCCGATCCGATTTGAAATGTCAACCAGATACCCGATCGAGTATATGTGTATACTCGACCGAGTATAGACCAAAATCAGGATTTTTCCTTCTTTTTGTCTTGTACTCTTGCACCTTCCTTCACCATTGATCATTTGATTGATCTTGGACCTGTTTAAGCTCAGAATAAACCTAATCTAAACAAATTACAAGAATTTAACAAACTAAACTATTACACCGAAAGTGTGTAATTTCCGAGATATTAAACAATCAAAACTAACTAAAAACGTAAATAAACATACGGAAATTACAAACGTATCATTGACAGAACAAAGAAGTATGGAATCTGCGGCTAGCTAATTCTGAAGGAAAACCAAAACTGCTCATGCGGCTAATTAAACCGATGAAAACAATACGAAGTCCTCAACTGCTGCTCTTTGTTTTGTGCTCTCAATGAAAAAATGGATAGGCCGGTTGGGCTGCTAGTTCCAGGAAAAAAAAATCCTGCTGGTCTTTTTTTTTGGGCTGCTAGTAAATGAACAAGCTGCCGCTTGTTTCGTTTGGGCTGCTGTGCCAAATTAATCTTAACAAGATTCTCAAAATGTCCGATCCAAATACATCGTGTTATTCACCGCAAACTTCAGCTTGTAAAATCACTACTCACCACACCCGCTAATAATATGCAATTTTACAATCAAATTACTCCAAAAATGTCAAATTGTGTGGAAAACTACTAAACTAAAAATGAATGCCACCGGGACCGGAAAATAACAAATTTTCATTCAAAACCCCCAATAGTCACCCGATTAATTATAAAAATTAGACAATTAACACCCAAAATATGAGTGAAAGATAGGAACGGAACGAGCCTATCAAGAGGTACGTGAGGATTTGAACTACACTGTGCAACCTATCAAGGTCACCGATAAAAAGGTGAAGAAATTGAGGAGCAAAGAGGTCCCAATGGTTAAAGTCCTTTGGAAGAGCGATTGGGTCGAAGAAGAGACATGGGAAACAGAGGCTTTGATGAGGAAGCAATATGCTTTCCTATTCGAGTAGAGCTGTGAATTTCGGGGACAAAATTCCTGTTAAGGGGGGGTGAACTTGTGACACCGCACCCGAGCGTCCTTGAAAATTCAATTTAAGATTCAAAGTTATGTATTGAATTTCCGGGTTACCAAACAATTGTAGAACAATTTATGTTTTACGTAGGGCATGATTGAATATTGTACTGTTCAAACTCGTATATTAGTGTCGGGTTTTGCAAATACTTATTTGGGTCTTACTTAAATATTGTTACTTAACCTTTCAAGACAATTTGAGGAAGGTCGGGCGACCCAAATATTATTTTGGGCCCAACCTGCTAAAAATAGCAAGTATTCGAGAATGGCGTCCTAGACCCACTCGGGAGTGACCCACACGGCTAGTAGCCCAATAATATGTATGACAAATGTCAAAATAAGTAATGGAATGATTACAGAAGAATACAAATACCTATAGCCCCATCTTTGACATTATTGAACTAAATAATGGGAGTGAGATTTTCCTTCTATGATATCTATCAAGTAAATTATTGAGATGAGCCTACACATATTGGAGATCAATAATGTTATGTAGGGAGTTGACTTGTTCTAAATAAATTAGGATGAGTACAAAAAGACATCTTTGACAAAGGATAAAACAATAGGACCCATCTTCCCATTTTTGGAAGTATTGGTAGATATTTTGGACCCCAAAATGATTGGGATCAATTGGGAACCACTCCACATGATATTAGTACCTGGAAGACAAATATAAATGGGTGAGAGGAATTACCTTGGCCGGCCATCTTGGAGGGGAGCTGCACAAGACATGATTAGCATCAACTTAGGGCCTCCATGAGCAGTTTTCACACAAATTGGTGTGCTGTTTGTCTCCACTCATTATGGGAGTTATACTCGACCAAACAACGTGAATGAGGTGTACTTGGATATCCTTTGAAGTCTAGTTTCATATTTGAGTAGTCTTTGTGCGAGAGGGGAGATTTTATCACACAAAAATTGAGCTGGAGTGAACTGTTGTCTGTAAACTCGAGCAGTGAGAGTGCTGAGGCTGTTTGGTTGATATCTAGAGTTATACCAATCCAATTAAGGCTTGTAAGATACCAAAAGAAATCTCTCAAGACGAGGAATCCGTGAAGGTCTGGTTTGAATCAATCGAAGTAGTGTAAGGCTTCCACATCGTCCGAGAAAAACACAACCTCGCAGAAATGGATCTACTCTTCTAAAGTGAGTTGTTAACCCCAAAACCTTTCCTTTCATTTTCCAAATGATATGAACGATTGGTGGAACTATTATACAATACTCCAAGTGCATAATGTGTCCTTATATAGTTATTATTATTTATGTAAAGGTTAGATACTAACCTAGAGCAAATCTTGGAAAACTAGGAAACGAGTTAGCCGGAAAACACCCACTCTAGGGGCTGTTTTCGTACCAACGATTAAGGGTTGAACTAGCACTTTGAGGAGGATGTTTGACACTCATTTCTAAGCAAGTAATCAGTTCTCAAGTTTCCTTGGCCGAGGCTTTGGTCATTGGATCGAGAAGGAAAGTTTTAAAGCTCATTTGAGGTGAGGATCGACATCTAGTTGCTTACAACTTGTAGGTTAAGCATGAGATTACCTAAATGCCTAAATCATGTTTTCCATGGATTATGATGATAAATTATCAATGGAATATTGATCTATTTTCCAAAGAATGAAATGGGAAATGATTTGGTAAAGTATTGATAAAAATGGAGTTCAATGAACTATTGTGTGAAATAGGCATTTTACTCATGTGTGATTTGTGTAGATACATAAATGATTATTTATGTATTACATTGGATGATTAAGTTGCTGCTACATATCTCTAAATATGTAGGGTTTTACAAATGGGATACATGATGGATAAGGATAAATCTTAATAGCATTGAAATACTAGTTAATGATTGTTGTAATTGTTAAGGAATTGAATCTAAGGATTTGATTGTAATTGATGTACTTGATTGTGATGCAAGTGACTAAATTGATGTAATGTGATGCTAAGATCATGGTTGGGCAGTCCGTAAGGATGTCCCAAAATAGATTATTGATATTACAAATTCTAGGCATAGCGAGTGCTTAGGAATTGGGGTCTATGCCAATGTAAGGAGATGTACTTGAACCCGTGCTCATAGAATTGCATTGGGTAGACATGATGTGGTGATTGATGTGCATGGTGATGTAGTTGAGTTGGACTCAAGAAATGCACGGTGGAGTAATTAACTTGTGTTAAATAAGGTGCATGGTGATGTAGTCGAGTTGGACTCGAGAAATGCAACATATGTGTTAGGGTTGAACCCTATGTATTGTTGTGACTAGGGGTCACGGGGTTTGGGCTATGTTTGGTAACAAACTTTGGGCCTACGGGCCGACTACTTAACTTTATATATAAGTAAGTATATTTTGAAAAGGGGCAACTAGGGGTTACGGCCTAGATTTTTTTTTTTTTTTTTTTTTTTTTTTTTTTTTTTTTTTGCATAACAGAATTGTTTGATTGTGTTATATCTGAGCACAAATTCTTTCATTTCACTTGAAGAGAGCAAAAGATGATATTGATTTCATCAAACGAAAATTACAGACCTTTGAGTAAGAATCCTTAAACACAAGGATCATTACCGCATCGTACAGTAACGATCTGATCTTATTGCAGTGAAAACTGCTAATCATCCTACTGTTTTGAAGGACTGGTGAAGATGCCTCAATGTATCTTCATCGCGATTCCATTCCGGCAACGGCGCATTAACGAAATGCGCATACAGTTTATTCTTAGCACATGTAACAGAGATCAAGCTATGAGCTCCTGCCCCGTCGATCTCGTAGTCATAGTACACCTGCCCTTTCTCGTCTTTCCTCTCCTCCGATCGAACGCCGTCGGAGCTGGCGATGAGGTCCTGTAAGACCACATCCGACAGCGCCAAATTGTTCAGGACCACATCTGCCGGCGCCAATTGCCTGAATCCCGTCAGAAATGTTAGATACTCTTTCTCACTCTTCTTCTTCGGGTTGTAGAACTCCGAGTCCGTCCCGTTGGTTCCTTTCTCTACTTTGGACACCAGACGCTCCTTCCACCCCTCCGGCACGTCGTAGATGTACTCCGCCGACGCCTTCTTGTCCGAATTTCCTCCGTAGCCGCCGTAATTGGAGGCACTGGCGGCCGTGCCATAGTATACAGAGTAGGTCGGGGATTCCGCAAGGGAGGGCGGTGTCGCAGTCAGTATCGTGGTGGCTAATGCTGTTGCCGCTACGGCGGCTGTTATGTTTGCTAAGGGAGGCTTAGACGGCGGCTTGTACATTTGAGGCTTGGCTTGTTGCGGCGGTTTTGCGGTGGCTGAGAACAAGACGGAGGGAGAGGAAGTGGTTGCCATGGATTTGACCTTCCTTACAGCCTAGATTATATTATGACCCTATTTGAGGGTCTTGTGTTTGAAATACTTGTTGTATATCTATTAGATGACATCCACATCAGCACTTTATAGCCCTATAGAGTGATGACCCCTTCGGGGGCGTCCCACTACCATTTTTCAGGTTGAGGCTAGAGCTGTCTTCCTGTGCTCGTTGCTCGAGAGATCATCTAGGAGGGAAGACTTGGTTCGTGCTTCCTCCATTCTGTTTTTAAACATTAATAAACATGCTCATGAATATTTTACTATAGAGCCTGCGTGCTCATGTTTGCCACGTGTGGCATTTGTTTTCTAACTATGTTTTCCGCTACGTATTCGATTGCTTA
Organism: Cuscuta epithymum; assembly: GCA_945859915.1. Taxonomy (NCBI): domain Eukaryota; kingdom Viridiplantae; phylum Streptophyta; class Magnoliopsida; order Solanales; family Convolvulaceae; genus Cuscuta; species Cuscuta epithymum. Next base: position 4,564,571 of record CAMAPF010001001.1, on the reverse strand, counting down.
TTATGCTGTTTATGGATGGCTTATGTGTGAATGATATTCGAGACGCCTTGTATAATATGGATGTGCTTGACTGTGGTCGACTATTCGTATTGTACGGCGGGTTGTTGACGTGTCCGGGCAGGTCCGGGGCGTGACACTTGCTGTCAAGCTTACCGCCAATTGAGATGAAGAGCGCGCAATTACACCAATTCCTGATCGGTATCGATGATGAGGTGTACAGGACATATAGTACGGTCTAATCTCCTAGCACACACCCCGCTGCCGGACTTGAATAGAGCTTATCAAGCTTTTTCTTCAAGAGGAAAACTCTCGGGCTATCGCTCGTGGGAAAACTGTGGGAGTTGACAATCATGTTGACACTCATGCATTCGCACTTCAGGCGGACCGGCAGACTAAGGGGCGGCAGGAGAAAACTGATTGCACCAAACTCGTCTGTGCGCATTGCAAGAGGAAAGGACACGTGTCAATGGAATAGTCGCTGCTATAGTCGCTCCCCCGACTAATCGGCCGCCCAGACTGAGGAATCGCCGGATAAACCACCTGCCTAGGAAGATAGTTAGTCGCGCCAGACCTTTTAAACAATAGCTGCGTTTTTTTGACTTTTTGTACCGATGAAGAGTGTGCCTCTTACTTTACTGTCTAGACCTAAAACCAAACTTTCTTCTCTTCGATGGAATGGCGGCTGGGTGATGAATCTTCTTCTCATCCATTTCCAGATACGGTTCTTTGTTGAATATTGAATCTGCTTCTCCACTCTCCAGCGTCCTGCAGTCCAGACTCCAGACTGTCCAGGTAAAAATATTTTCTTTAAACGATTTTTTGTAGAAACCTTGTCTGACCAAATTGAGTTTTGTATTTTGATGTGCTCCTAATTTACCATATTTACGATCTTGTTTTGTCACACTTTTAGTATTTTATTTCTCATTTTTAAATAAAAAGGATTGATTTTTATCATCTTGGACATTTTAAGGTATTACACTTGTTTTGGTATATTTTGTCAATTTCAGGGCAATTCGGGATGTAAGTTAATTTCTGAAAAGAAATAAATATTACTCCCGAGTGAAGACGGAAAAATCATCAAAGTGAAGCGGATCCTTATTTTAACTCCGGAATATTTTATCAAGAGCCCCGAAATACATTTCAGAATAAGTCAGACTGTCCGCAATAAAATGTACCGGTTAATTGATGACCAGTTAACTGATCAAACAATTAACTGGCCAAACTAAGCAAGTGGCAGAAGTGAAGCCAAAACTTTGGTTGACAAAACTATTCACTCATTTGTGAATATTGAAAGAGACCCATACGTATGAATTGAGAGCTCTCAAGTCTCAACTCTCAAGATGTAAATAAATAAATAAATATAGAGGGACCCATGAATAGTGATGGCCTTTAGTTTCTTCCACACATTTGAATATCTACATACATACCATCTTCATCATTGAGCAACAAGCCAAAAGTTCCACTAGAGACTTCATTTCAGGCGCCGCGAGGAAGAAGAAAAATGAGTCCAGAGCACTATTCTTCAATAGGAACTCAATTCCATCATCATCTTCATCATATGACTTTTGTGCTCCATACTATTATGAAGTTGCCTATATAAAGAGCCATTTGGGAGCTGCAAAGAACACACCAATTCGAAGAGAAATCTCCCTCTTCTTTCTTTAACTTTGTTCATATTAGTAGCAATAAAATAAAAGTGATTCTTTCAGGAACACTTTCTGTAAAATTCAGTTTGTAATTTCCATTCCAGAATTTCAGTTCTATATATTTCAACAATAAAGTTCACTTGGAGATATCAGTTCGAAGTTAATCAGTTCCAGCTTAATCTGAGGATTTCAATCTTTTCTGTTCCAGCCTCTTCTATGTTCTTGAATATTTATGCCTTCAGGTTCTTATTTAAACACTACTTTAATTTCTTTAATCTGTTAATTTAATTATGCCTAGCATGAATTTTACTCTTATTTTGTTTACTATAATTATGTGTAACTAAATTAGTTTAGGCTTGGGCAAGATGTAAATTTTACTGTTAATGTTCATATGATAATAATTGGTTAAAACTTTTACTTGGTTAATTTTAGGGTGTTGGGTTGAATGTTCTAATCTGCTAAATACATTATATTGGGAAATGAATATTATCATGGGAGTGGAGTTTCATTAAAAATCCCTTTAGTTAATTCACCCACTAAATTGCTACACGGAAGTGTTAAGGAATTTAGGATAATTTGATTGTGTACTTTTTACTGTCTTAATAAAATTACCGCGGGAGTGGAATTAATTTAAGATAGTGTAATCAACTAAGTCGTGGGAACGATTAGAAGATTACCATTTGAAAATCTTTCATACACCTAAAAGTAATCAAGTTAATCAGTTAAATCTTTATTATTATGAACATGAAAATAAAATCACTCTTAGCCCAAGCCTAATTTTCACTATATCATTAATTGTTAAATTATCAAGTATTGTGATTTATTTTATTTCCTAGCAATTTCACATTTATAAAAACAAGATAAAAAAATCTGTTCACTTAGCTCCATTGCAAAATGTTATCAATTTGTGATTAGCTAAAAATCAATCATTAATTCTAGTTCTCTTTTTGAGCCATTCTCTAGCGGAACGATACTCACTTACTCTATACTATATCGTTACAAGCCAATTAAAACATCATTTCCATTCACATTTTTACACCATTTCACACTATACATTTTGGCATGTCATATTTCATTGAGGTTACATGTTTTGCAGGGATTATATGCACATAAGGTGTTAGGATTGCTTGTTATTGTCTTAATGGATTCTAAGTTCTTGTCATGTGTAGCGGAAGATGTATAGATAAGTTGAACCCTATATTTTCTCAGTTCTTGGTTTCTGTAATAGGAAATTCTTTGTGTCATTATCCTCTCAATATCTCTCATTAGAAGAGAAGAAAACCAAACCAATGAGTATAGAATAGTTTATAAGAAATACAAAAATTACCTTGTTTTTCAAACTTGATTTCACTAATATCCAGTAATGATATTTTCAACTTAGTGTATTATTAATACTTGTTATTCTCTCAATCTCTCTCATTGTATTATTAATACTCACTAACATCCGGTAGATTGAGAAATTTATAGCTTAATAGGCTAATATTGATAGGAACTTGGAATGTAACTATGGTGTTTGATAAAATTCCTCAAAGAAGAAATGAAAATTTTAACTAGTAATTAATTTGTTTCAATTACTCTGTTTTCAGTAGTGTTCTTACTTCTTAGCCTATCTTTCATTAGCCTCACACTGATCTTAATTAATCTTTTGTAAGTATTTCAAGGGAAAAAAGATTGTTTGGTTTATAAGCCTGTACTATGTACTGTAGTTGAGTATTGCTGGACACACTGATTCTCTTGGCAAGCATTTGAGTTACTCTTGTAATGTATTATAGTCACTTGTGATTGGTTTTCAAGTGATGATTTTCTTACTAATCTCTGGCAAATCGCAACTGCACTCAAGGTAGTATAAAGCATGCAAAAATAAAGTTTTATATGTTCTGTTATCTCAATAAACTCAATACCCCTTAAATATTCATGTTCGAAATTAATTTACCATTCCATAAAACTTGTAAAGTTTCTGAAGCTAAGTGGCTCATATTTTGATTATTTTCAAGCTATGAGGGATGATTATTTTGAAGATGTGGGGCGGTTCCCAACCCGTTGAGCAGCCTGTTCTCTGAAAAACCTAAGCTTCTCCACACCTTACTCTTCTCCTCCTGCTTCCATCTGATCACACTGCCTAGAATGGGAAATTGGTGTTGATCTGCTGCTGCTGGTTCTTGATAGCTTCAAGTTGCTTCATCAGAGCATGTTACTTTGATTTTTGTTGTTATTCTGGTTGTTATTCTGTTGGTGCGTCTCCGCTCGCACAAACTGTCACTTTCCGTTGTTCATTGTCTAAATTGACCTGGTAAACTCATTGAATTTTATGCAGAATATTCTTCACTTTCTGCTTACACCCATCACAATGTATGTTCACTCTCAGGCATGAGCACACATGTCTGGATCTTGAGCAGCTTAAAGTCTTCATCTTTAGTCATTTTCTTCAGGTAGTTGTTTTTATAACTAGAATTATGGAACTGCTGGTTGTTTTTATAACTACAATTGTCTTGAGTAGCCTATGGACCAGCAGTGCCGTCGTTGGACTGGTTGTTCTAAGATTCGCTAGGCGCTAGTTGGGCGGTCAAGCACCGCCTAGCGCCTAGGCAGACTAGGCGCCGATTAGTCGGCAATTAGGTGGCCAACTCGGTTTCTAAAAAGCAATAATCCGAGGTTCCCATTAGTAGTAATAAAACAAGTAGAATTTTGGAATTAATTCAATGTGATTTATGGGGTCCTTATAAAATCCTCTCTATTTGTGATGTTGTTTATTTCATGACTCTGGTTGATGATTATTCAAGGGTTGTGTGGGTTTATCTGCTTCGTGACAAAAAGGATGTATATAGATTTTTTCTTTCTTTTATTGTTATGATTGGAAAACAATTCGAGGTTCCCGTCAAGATCATTTGAAGTGATAATCCGTATTCAAATGTTTATTACCTTATTTTGAGCAACATGGAATCATTTTTCAGACGTCGTGTGTTCACACACCCCAACAAAATGGTAGGGTGGAGCGTAAGCACCACCATATTTTGAACGTTGCTCGCGCACTAATGTTTCAGGCTAATGTTCCAATTTTTTTTGTGGGGTGAGTGTGTGCTCACGGCGGTTCATCTCATTAACCGTACATACCCTCGAAACTTTTGGAGGGCAAAACACCATATGAGATTTTTACTGGGAAAACACCAAACTTCCTTCAGCTACGCATTTTTGGGTGCTTAGCTTTCGCTCACAATTTGAAAACTGGGATATATATGTCTCGAGGGACGTACAGTTCCATGAAGATGTGTTTCCTTTCTTCGGTTCCTCTACGCACTCATCTGTGGCGTTACCTGCACATGACATAGTGCCCGATGTCCCAACTATTTTTGACACATCCGAACCAGTTCCTCGAGAAAATGTGGTTGGTCAAACTCATTCTACGGTACTAGACTTGTCCCCAGTTTCTAGTTTAACCAAATCCGGAGGTTTCGAACCGGAACCGGTCTGCGGCCAAGGTTCCGAATCTGCGGCTAAGGGAGGCAGTTCGGTTTAAGGGAACCAACGATTCCGTTTCAGAACCGGATTTTTTGATTTTTTTTTAAATTGATTTCTATAAGTTATTATATTAAAAATAAGTTAAAAAGATTTGTATGACATCTTTAATGTTTCTTATATCACAATGTATGTCTTTGATTCACAAAGTATTGTTCTTATATCTTAATGTTTTAATTAAATACATATAAATATCCTAAATAAATATAATGTTTTAATTTGATTCACCAAGCTCAAATTTATTAAAAATAAATAAGTTACAAAGATTTGTATGACATTATTAATGTTTTTTATATCACAATTTATGTCTTTGATTCACAAAGTATTGTTCTTATATCCAAATGTTTTAATTAAATACATACAAATATCCTAAATAAATAAATATAAATTATTTAAAAAATGCCGAATCGGACCAGAACCGGCGGTTTGGAACCGCCTTGAACCGGCCCTTCAAGGTTCTGGTTAGGGTTTGAGCATTTGGTGAACCGAGAACCGCCGGTTCGGTTCTGGTTCTAGTTCGGTTTCGAACCGGGGACAGGTCTATACGGTAACCCCCCCGGTTGATACTTATCCTGACAGCTCTATGCTTGGTCGTGGTATGTGGTCTAAACGACCATCGGTCTTGTTGTGTGTTTATGATGCCCATCATGTCCAGAACTTAAGCCCATCTCCGTCGACACCCTTCATCAGCTCCTCATGTGCGTGATATCCTATTACTCATTATGTGTCGTGTGATAAGTATTCTAACTGTCACGACATGTTTCTTGAAGCTATTCTTGCAGGTCACGAATCTCGTTCGTTCAGGGGAGATATGCTTGACTCTGGGTGATGTTCCGCTATGCAAAATGAAATTCAGGCCCTTGAAAATAATCATATATGGGATATGGAGCCACTACCTCTCGAAAAAAGGCTCCCGGGTGTAAATGGGTCTACAAAATTAAATATAAATCCGATGGCACAGTTGAACGTCTGAAAGCACGACTGGTTGTTTTTGGGAATCACCAGGAAGCAGTTATTGATTACACTGAAACATTTTCCCCTGTGGCTAAAATGGTCACGATACGGATTTTTTGTTGTTGTGGCTGGTACTCAGAATTGGGAGCTACACCAAATGGATGTACACAACGCTTTCCTTCATGGCGATTTAGCCGAGGAAGTCTACATGTGGCCCCCACCTGGCTTCTCGTAGTCACGGCCAGGACTTGTATGTCGCCTAAACAATCCCTTTATGGTCTCCGTCAGGCTCCACGTTGTTGTTTCGCTAAGCTTGTTGCCTCTCTTAAACAATATGGTTTTCTCCAGTCCTATTCTGATCATATATATGATGTTATTAAGTTATTTTAAAAGGACATTTAGAAGAACCAACACATTTTTTATTCTTTTATTTGAGATTTCACTTTCGTTTCAGTTTATATGATTTTTTGGATAGTATTAGCACTCAACGATAAGGTCTTAGTTTGATATGGAGTTATTAAACTCTATTATGCACATTCTTTGCTTGAAATTTATGTGGCACAATGATTTTTAGTATTAGTATGTGGCGTGTTATATCATAATTATCATTATGAAATCTTTTGTGTGCAATTTTTTGCAACGACAAATATTTTTAGACAATAAACTACTCTCCTAGAAAATCACTTGTGACGAAACTAACCACAAATAGTCCTCGTGTGATGTCATTTTCTTACCACGACTCACCATAGAAGAATTTATTTGTAGCAAAAAGGACATTCTTCCTATAAATAGCTCTTTCTACAAAAGATATTCGTAGAGAAAAATATATTTTATCTACAATTTTTTTTCCCATACAATAAATTATTGTTGGAAAACATATCTTGAAACTACGAACAACGTTGAGGTAAAAGCACTTGGAAGACAAATTTTATTTGTCTAAAAAAGTTTTGTATGCCCAAATTTTTGTAGACAAAATTATGAATGTTGTGGTTATATCTTTCTCTTAGATAATTTCCCTACAAACGCAGCCACAATTTTTTTGTCTACAAATACTGTTTGTGTGAAAACCCCAAATGTAGTATTGGTACTCACGTGCAGTGGAGGATCCATAAGTTTTGTTAAGGTGGAAGGGTCACTTGTCTATTACGTCTAACCCGTGCAGATTATTATTTGTAATCAGAAATAAATTATTTAATCTCGGTTTCAATCCATTTACATCTATGAATTTTAAATCTAGTTTTGAACCATTAAGACAAATAGTAATATAACACTTTTTATAGAAAAATATATTTTGGATCAGAAATCCATCGTCCTTGTATCGTTTATGACTTTGGATTAGGATCATGTCTAACGCTGCACATTGTGCCACAAAATGTGTTGCTATTTGTTTAAAAATAATACTACCATGTCAAACTTTTATCATATTGCATTACAAAAACCAAAAGGGCCGGGTCTAACACTAATTTATCACAAATTGCACGTTTTTTAGTCAAGATCATGTGATAATTTTGCATGTCATTGCAAACTGCGTTTGCACAACTTTGGTTCAAATTTGATATTATTATACTAATTCGTGTACAATCCTTGACAAAAATAATTTCAATTTGTGAGACAAACAATGAATGCATATCGTGTACAATTTTTTTCAAGATAGAATTCTTTCATCCATAAAGATTATCCAGCATACTTGGAGCTTTCTCATTCTTTGTTCTCTAACTTTGGATAAAGATAAATTGTACTTATAATTGTTTCAAAGTGTAATGGCATCAATAACATTTTTAGCCGTAAGGAATCACTTCATCACAATAACGTGATTGTTTAAATTTCTCGTTATAATTAACGTATGTTCTTTGACGAAATTATTTTCCTATATAATACAGAATAGTATTTTTTGTTTAGGTAGAGACAAAAGTTTGATATCAGAAGTTGAGCACTTGCCCTCCCCTAGGTCCCCCACGACTCACGTTTGTTAACAATTTGTTTGGCCTAAAAGTATTTTGGGTAATTCTCATTGTACAAGAAATTTGTACACAACTTATACAGTGTCTGTTAACACAAAATTTTTTGTAGAAAATTCTACCTTTTTAAAGGAATTACTAATTTACAGAGGCAATATTAAAAGAGCTTGCATAATTTGTGTAGTAATTTATGTGTTACGAGACTCGGCAGGACCGGCCGGTTCAAACCGGGACCTTGTCACCGATTCGGTCTGGATGACTGTAGACCCGCAAATGTGGGTAAAACCGGAAATAACCGGTAGCCCGCCAAAACCCGACGGACCCGGACTGGTGAAAATCCAGTAAACCCGCATTTTTACACCAAACCCGGACCTGGTGAATGAATTCATTCATTAAAATCTTAAACACCCACGGGATTCAATCCCTGGACTTCAAGTTCAGCATGAAGACATCCAAACATCTCGACCATGTGCTAGTGTGGTAATGCATTCGTTCATTTTTCTTATACTACATATTTTCATACTGCAATTATTTATTAATAGTAATTAGAATAATGACTATTCTTTACTATTGCTCACTATTACTACTAAGTATATTAAATGACTACTGCATATTTTTAAGTATTTATTTGACCTATGGATCATACTTTTAAATTTTTATATAAACATTATGTTCATATGTTATTCATTTAAGCCCAAACATTATGATTTTTTTGGGAAAAATTATATATCAATACATTATTAACTTAATCTTATTACCATTATTAAATTTTTTCAGCATACATACTATTCTCCGTATCATAATAGTTGCAACATTGGAATTTATACACTATTCATGTATTCTACTTTGACTACATTTTATTATAATGTATGTGAATTATGTTTTTTAAAAAATATTGTTGAATTCGTCTCATTACAAAGTTTCATAATCTGAATCTTAAAAGTTTTTACTAATGGAGAATTAAATATAATGACAATCAAATTAAATATAAAAAGAGAATGTTACAATTAAAAAAGAACGAGAGAAATATATTTACTATATATTTCCTATATTCTTTTTCTATATTATGTATATTTATTATTGTATTATTTTAAACATTACGGGATGGTTCGGTAATGATTCGGTTCGGATTTTATGTCCGCCTCTATAATTTTGAGAGAGCTTGTATTTACGCTAGGGGTGCAAACGAGCCGAGCCGAGCCCGATTTTCTACAGGCTCGAGCTCGAGCTCAAAATATATAGCATCGGCTCGAGCTCGGGCTCGGCTCGAACGAGCCTACAAAATCGCGGCTCGAACTCGACTCGCAAAAGGCTCGGTTCAACTCGATTCGGCTCGAGGCTCGGTTCGGCTGATGCTCCATAATCAGTCCGTAATTTACGCATGTAATTTCTCCAATAATTTTTCTGTTTTCCCATTGTCTTTGCGAGTTCCACAGAGCAAGTGAGCAAATCAATTTCAATTCAAATTTCTAATTTTGGTTAACTCGTTTTTCTTTCATCCTCTCAACCGTATGAACTAATGAAAGGAACACATTTTTGATATTTTTGATGACAGCCTGAAAAACGGAAGATAACGTTGAAATTGGGGTCGCTAAATTGCATGAGAGTTTTTGTAAGTTGGGGTGTGGGCATTCCGTCCTAGTTCATCCCAACACTGATTATTCGTTCAATCAATACCACTTTACTGTATAGTTTGTCTCTTCTGCTAGAGAGAATGGATCACGAAGGGGTAAATCAATTGACGAGACAGATGAGTCTGAAGAAATCTTTCAGATTGGGAATACAAGCGTCTCTCGCTGCGTGTTCCAAGGAGGTATATTGATTTTCCGGTTCAAACCCAAGTGGAGAATTTCTAGCTTATATTTCGTATAATTGTGTGATGCTAATGTTTTGATTTCACCTATTTATTTGGACATTTGCAAAAGGACTTCCGCAAAGCTTTCTCAAGCTTCAGCCCAAGGGAGCAGGAATACATTCATCACTTCTTTACGCAGGTATTTTGTTCTATCTCGTCTTGTTTCTTTCCGTTTCTTTGTTCCATTTTGAGATTTTTACTTTTAAAATGTGAAGAAATTTCAGAGTTTTTAAAGTTTGAGCTGACACGAATGTTTAGGCCTGAGATAAAAAAATTTCCTCGTTTTCTTTTCTTTTCTTTTCTTTTCTTTTCTTTTCTTTTCTTTTCTTTTCTTTTCTTTTCTTTTCTTTTCTTTTCATCTTAATCTTCATGTTAATTGAGTAGTCTGGAGACATTTGAAGTTTTATTGATAAGAATTGTTTTCAGGTTGCTTCTTCTATTCAAGAAAGTATCGAGGTACGCCAACAATCTTTGTATTCAGTACTTCATAAAAATTTCATTTTGAGACCAAATATATGCTAGGCTGTTTTGAGCCTGTAGTTTATGACTTCATGAATAAATAAATATACACACGTGTTCTTGTTACATTGTAGTATATGTTTAGTGCTAGTAATTATGGTTGCCTTTGTTTGTTAGCAATTTGTCCATTAACAGCTAATTACTTAGAAAATATGCATTGAGAGGTTGAAGGGTGAACTATATACACTTAAGGGGTTTGTGTTCTTTGAACATTTGAATGCTTAGTTCTATCTTCTACCTGTAATATGCAATGTGTTTGTTTGTTTATCCCACAATTTCCTTTGTCTGTACACTTCATTTATTGTTCAGTTAAAAGTACAATGACAGTGCCCCTTATTAAAGTTTCTCCCATAAGGCATCTATGTTTATCAAACTTTGCCAGTATGCTTTCTTCTGCTCGAGATGGATATCAGCTTGTTGATAGAAATTTTGTGGGAAGATTCTACATACTCTGCTGTTTTCCAATTTATTATGACTGCTATTAGTTGCTGTAATCTTTTGAAACTTTACTTCCTAGAGATAATTGTTCCTTGATAGATACTATTATGTGCTCCTAAACTCAGGTGAGAAGTCTTAGTAACATTACGGGCTTGCTTAATTACTCCACTTTCCTATTGTTTTTCTTGGTTTGTTTTGTCGTTGCATACTGTTCAACCAACATTATTTTCCAGCAATAGAAAATACAAAATTGTTGTGCCCTAACATCATCCTGTCTTTGCAGATAGACTTTGAAGATATCTGCCGGGAAAAAGAGGTATTTTTTTTGTAACTGAACATTCATATTTATTGAGTTGCATTGTTGTTGCGTTCTTCGTTCTCAATGTCAAGATCTCAAGGAAGGATTCTGTTTTCTTAAGTTTTTTTTTTAAATTAACTGATAAATGTCCCATTTAGTCATTCATTCTTTTTTTCAGTGTTTAACGTGACTGATCACAATGTTGTGGATTTCTTATTCGTTTACAGGTAGAAAAAGTTCTTGATACTGTGGAACTTCTTGTGGAAGAGCATCGCTTGGACCCACTAAAGTAATCATCTTTAGGCTTTAAGATATACACTCATCTGTCTATGGTTAATGCAATTGGTTTGATTTGTAAAGCAGGGGAAAGTTTATTTTGGCTGCATTTTTTTTGTAAATGCTCCATACTTCTCCACTAACTAAGAAGTTGAGGTCTGTAATCTTTTATAGACTCATAGTGTCATCTATTACGGCTTGTTTGTTAGGCTGGAAAGCTAATTCTCTTTTTTCGTATTCTCATGGGAACCTCTTTTTGACGGTTTCATACAGAGAATTCCATTTTCAAAGGGATTCAAATTCCATATAAAAAAGGATTTGGTTTTCTAGACCCCCCCATATTTCAATTCAGCTGAATTCTAAATTTGTAAAGTAAATATGGAATATGGACTCTCTTTTTTACACGCATTATAGTACTAATTCCTTCCAATTGCAGTCCATATCAACCTAACCAAGGACAGGAATTTAAATTGTTATTCATGTCATTCCTACCTACAAAACAGATACAATTTCATATCACTCTTTTCCTTTTCCCAAGGAATTTTAGTTCCAGTACATCATACCTGATGTATGAAAAATCTTGTATTGTTCACTTGACAAACTCATTGATGGATTATCTTCTGTTGATATCATACTAATTTCATGAATGAATGAATTGTTAGGTGCCTCATATCAGTAAGGACTCTAGAAATGCATTATGAGTTTTAAGTTATAGTGATTCTAAAATGTCGAAAAGGAATACACTAAGGGCAAGTCAATTAGAACATACTGCAAAAGGGTTTGCTTTATCTGCATGAAGTAATATAATCATTTATACAGGAGTAATTCTTCTGAAGAAGTGCTGAAGCATCTGTTAGAAATAAAAAAGCTTGAGGTCAACCGCTTGATGGGCATGGTGGAACAGGTAAGCATGACGGCTTACTGAAACTTTTGTTTGCTGATTTATAATAAGGTATACCTTATTATATGCTTGATTGAAATTCAACTAGTGAACACAACCACACAAAAATTGTCATGTGCCAAGGCGTGTACTTTGTGCAAGTGCTTAAGTAGATAACATTTTGAGGAATCAGGGAGTGCTTGCTAGGGTGGTTTAGGAAATGAGAAATGTGAATGAAGGGATAGCTTGTGATCGGTAAGTATGATTTCCCACGTTTGGGCAATGAACAATGAGTTTTTTTCCAGTTAAAATTATTTACCAATATACTGCTGGAACTAACTATGGTCGACGAAAGTCGCCAAATGAAACGGCGACTTCCAAATTGCCACTGGGTTTGGCGATTCTTGTATACAACCGGACAACACATTTATGCACCAAGGGAAGCAAGTGAAATAAAAAACTGGGGCCCTCGATATAAAAATCACATTTTTTTTGAAGATCTATAACTTTTTCTTTTTTGCTTCAATTTTTTTTAAATATATCAAAATTGATAACTTTTTATTATCTTTCATATGACACCAATATTAAATATATAATTTTTTTTTAAAATATGAAGGCTTATTAAACAATTTTCTTATTTTCCAATATCCATATGGATTAGTTCTTATAGAATACAATATTAAAAAATAATTCATATTATTTTATGAAACTAAAGATATGGGATGAAAACGTGACTTGGTAGACTATATTGTGTTTAAATTTTATATTAGTGTAGCTTTATAAGTGTACTCATAATCAATTTAGAGCCTGTTTGGTAACACTGAAATTGGGTGAATCGGCTGATCCTGCTAAAATTTATGAAGTTCTGGCTTAAGTGGTTGTATTGGCCGATTCGGCTGATTTAAGATATATTTTACTAATAAAATAAAGAAAAAATTAAATGTAAAAATACCTAAAATGTTCCTCTACAGTAACTTCAGCCGAAACAGGCAGAGAAGTAACTTCAACCTTACTTTTTCTTATTATTACACACTTCAACGCGTGAAACCAAAAATTACGTGTTTGGTGAAAAGTTGGCTAATAAGCCTGATAAGACGAATAACAGTGTTTCCAAACAAGCTCTTAGAGTCTATTTGATGATCATGTCTTTTAAGTCTCCCAGAAATCAATAAGCCAAAATAGGTCTTCCGGGATGAACAATTAAAGAAAAATCAAAGTGGATTAGAAACTAAAATTATTAATTCTCTGGTGGCATTATGGAGGAAGTAAAAAACTTGTAACTAACGAAAAAATTGATTCTACATAAATTTAGATTTAATTGGATGATTACGCTTAAAATATTAAAAAATTAGATTTAAAATATATTTTATAATAAAATAATGAAAAATTTATATGAAAAATAAATAAAATGGTCTCATATAGTAATTCAAAAAGTTTAGCCAGAAAAATAACTGCGATCTAACTTATTTTGATTTTTACACAATTCAGTGTGCGAAGTTATTAGGCAACTTTTTCATCAAACAGATAACTATCAAACGGGCTCTAAATTGATTAGGAGTACACTTTTACAGCTACAGTAATATAAAATTTAAACACAATCATATCTACCAAGTCACGTATTCATCCCATATCTTTAGTTTCATAAAATAATAGGAATTGTTTTTTAATATATAATACTCTATAAGAAATAATCCATATGGATATTAGAAAATAGGAAAATTGTTTAATAGGCATTCAATTTTTTTAAAAAATTTATATATTCAATATTGGTGTCATATGAAAGAGAATAAAAAGTTATGAATTTTGATGTATTTTTTAAAAAAATTGAAGCAAAAAAGAAAAAGTTATAGACCTTGAAGGAAAAAATGTGATTTTTTATATCATGGGCCCCACTTTTTTATTTCACCTGCTACCCTTGGTGCGTAAAGGTGTTGTTCGGTTGTATACAAGAATCGCCAAACCCAGTGGCGATTTGTAAGTCGCCGTTTCATTTGGCGACTTTCATTGATCATAGTTAGTTCCAGCAGTATATTGGTAAATAGCTTTAAGTCTTTAACTGGACCCCAATTTCGTAAATATTTTTTTATTTAACATTAATACGGAAAAAACTCATTGACAATACCCTTCATTTTAAAAAGAAAAGATATTCTTATGACTTATGAGAACAACGAGTTACAGAGTAGCACAACTTAACAAGTTTTCTAGCTAGGGTAACCTTATTTGTCAAACAAAATCAACATTTCACAAGTTCTATCTATTGCCTTCTCAAGGACTGTAGCTAGGGAACTCATAACTTGGGTTTCTTTTCATGTAATCCCTCCGTCCCCTCTTAGTTGTCCCATTTTTCCATTTGTGGATGTCCCCTTATTATTGTCCCATACCCTATTTGGTAACTTTTGTGTGACTCTAATTCTTTCTTACTTTATTCTCACTTTATCAAATCATTATCAACCACATAATTCTACTTTTCTTAAAAATCACACCACTTTCTTCCATCCCAATAATAGGGGGACGGAGGGAGTATGTATCAGTAATCTTGATATTTCTATTTTCCATAAGTCCAAACACAACCTAGATTTCCTGCAATACATAAGCTGTATTCTACTGAAGAGTTGTGGTTGCTGCATATAGAACAAGCAACTCTAGCCCAAAAAATAGATGATTTTTTTAAATTATCTATTTGTTGCGGTTCCGAACCGCAGCAAATACCTATCCCTACTATTTGCTGCGCTGCCAATTGCTGCGGTTCAGAACCGCAACAAATAGGCTAAAATGACCGCAGCAAATAGCATTTTTTCTAGTAGCGTCTGGATAATAATTTCAACAAATTTTTGTAGAAGCCCCTGGCAATACAAAGCTTTAATCCATATGCCACTGCTCTAAGATCAGCACTAATGACAGAACATCTGTCATAATCTTTGCTTGAACAAAAATAGAGTTCCCTTCATGGTCTCTAATAACTCATCTGTTTTATTATCATATTTAGTGACCCATTGATAAGAACAGAAAATAACAATCAACGGTAGCAACCGTTGCCAAAGCTTAAAGCTTAAACACACCAATTTTATTAATAATCAGCAATGGTTCGAATAACCCCTTCTAGAGTATAAAAAGACTACTTCTCCTAATTAAGGTAAAACTCATATTAAGAAATAAACTGAAAATAGGAAACAGTTGTCTAATCAGAAAAACCTTATTCGATGCACTAGGTTTTTCATACATGTTCGACAACGCTTTGAGTAATCCATGAGTAGTTTTTTCATTGACAATGTTGTACGCAACGTTCTTTGCCAATGATAACCTAACCACACCCAATGCTTGACGGTCAAGCAAATCCCAGTCAGCTTGAGGCATCTCTGTGGGCTTAATACCAGACAGCGGTTCATGTAGCTTCTTCTGGTATAGGTAGTCCTCGATTTGCATCTTCCTGAAACCGAAATCATGGCCCTCAAACTTGTCTATTCTGACCTTACCATCTTCTGCCATCACTGAACAACAGTTTCGTAGCGATCGGCGCAGGTGCAGCTTCTGGGGTGGACGGCTAGGGTTTCAGCAGTTAGGGTTTCTGCTAGAGTGTAACCAAACGAGCCTGGGCTCTGATATCAGTTGTTAGGGTTAGTATCTCTAGCTCTCACACACGGATCTGAACAATAGTAGAAAGAAAATAAAAAAAACGAGAAGAACGGCACACGAATTTAACGTGGTTCAGCCAGTAAATGTTACTTACCTAATCCACGGGGGCAACTAGGGTTTTCTTTCTTATTGAGGTGATGAAAATACAGTACGATCGTTTACAAGTACAGGAGGCAGTATATATAGGCAAACAATTAGGGTAAACTTTTAATTAAACTCTGGGCCTGACTGCCACCCAAAAACAGGCCCAACTAGGACTGGCTGCACATCTAGCTACGGCTAGCTGCACTTCTAGTTGCTGCTTACTGCTTATTTGGCTCCCAGATCTAAATGGGCCGAAGCCTACACCCCAACATCTTCTTCGTTCGCACCCCCCTGCTGACTCGCAGGATCGATCTGCTCCATATCACTCATGTATTAATTTGATCCAATTAAGTTCAGGTTTTGATCACTTTCTAACCTTCAATGGTTTCTGAATAGAAAGTAGTTAAGTACCGGCTGGTCTCTTCTACATATTCTGGACGTTCACAATCATATTTTCCACTTTATTTTGTTGCCCCTGTGTTTAGAGTTATTTCTAGCATTCAGGATGTACCGCGCAGTAAGCATTGGTAGAAAAGCGTTCTGCCGGTTAGCCCCAGGACATTTCAAAATTCATTACAAAAAAATTAATTAAAGCAGCTACAATCAGGATGGGATATTCCAAAAAGAGATTAGGACTTTAGGAGCATACCCAGACTCGTTCACTTTCTGAGAAATAGACCATTAATGTTCCAGACTTCCAGAGATTCAAAATTTTTATGGCAGTTACATTTGGAAGCTAATGGCATCTCAAATCTGTTGGATAATCTAATCCGTTGAAACCCTACCATTAAACAATCTCCAGAAGAGAAAAGGATATTTTGGGATGAACATTAATACATATCATGCCAGACAAACTTATAAGAGACTAATGTGCTTCGTTTCTGTCTTAAGAGGCTATCGTAGCTCTTACTATTGAGTTCCCATTAGAGCTTAGGCCTTCATTAGGTTTGTCCTTATTCACAATTCAAAGATAGACCAACTATCCAACTAGAGATCAACATTTCCTTGTCCGATGTCCTTTTTACATTATATGTTATTAGTTTTCCAGCTTATAGCAGCCTCTTCCTGATGGGGTAATATTCTTGTTTAGGGAACAGGTGAGAGCAGTGATCTTTCTACAGTACTTGTTCTAACTTCTAAGTAACTTGTGTACTGATGGATTTTAGATTCCTGAAGTTCCACCGCTTTTTAGAATAAAAACCTGATTATGGATGATCAAGTTTGTTAGGGCAAACCCACCTTCACTCAGAGGAAAACAGTTTTTATTCCAGGAAGCCCAATAAATGTGCTCACGGTAGCTGGTTGCCCAACAAACATAATGTATGGGTTACAATTTGGAATGTGCACAAGAGTAAGTCTGCCACATAAGATGAGATGAAGGATTATGACAGCTGATTAGACTCAACTTCTAATGTCTGTTGGGCAAGTGCTACACATATGAAGAGTTTGATGAAAGTCGAGGGAACAAGATTTGGTCTCTTCATTCTTAAAATAAGTGTTTGTTAATGGAAAATATTGCTTTTAAGGTATATATATTTTTACCACGAATCCGCGATCTACCACACATCCCAATGACTTGTGTACAACAACAACATCAAAGTCTTAGCCCCAATGTATTAGAAAAATCAAAAGTAACACAATTAGGGAAGGAATGGAGGATAACAGACAACCCAACCATTTAGCCTATTGTATCGAGTTTGCTAACTGACCAATTATTGATGAACAAAATATAAACTTTTATTAGAAAATAGAGAGTATGTATAGCCGAGTAACTATATGTGCCCGAATCTGCACAAAATATAAACTTTTACTAGTAAACACGTATTAGAAAACAAAGAGCATGTAGTTAAGTGGTTATATATCATCGGGTTTGCATAGAAATAGTAACTTAAGAGCACTTTAAAAATACACTAAATTAAATGTTTAGTTCACTTCTTAGTAAGCGGTGCTTACTAATTTCCGCGTTAATTGAGTAAAAATTGCTTAATTAACAAATGTTTAATTCACATCAAATGAGTTATGTCTTAACTTTAAAATGTCCAAAACAAACTTCTTTCTTTTAGCAAATAATGACTGCACCGCTGGCATCACTTTCATTTGTCCTACCATGTTTCCTCTTGAGTCTTCCTTCCACCCTTCATCTACAAGGACTTTATAATTTCAAAAGAAACTAACTTCCTTTTGAATGGTCATTTGTTTTTTGTGTGGAAAAGTTTGGATTTATTTAACACCTGATATCATGTGCCAAATGGAAAAGTATAATTCACTAATCTATAAATAAATAAATAATTCGAACACAGTTGAAAGCACGACCTGATTAAGAAACTCAAACCTGCTGAAGAAAATTAAAACTTAGGGTACTGGAATATCAGTTTCAACATTAAAGTTGATTTTAAAGGAGGAGATTGTCTGTCATTGATTATGGCTTGGCAGGAATAAATAAAGGTGTCGCGGTTTAAGAAAGGGAAGATGAGATGAATCTTGATGCAGAAATGATCAAACAGATGTGATGTGAAAAGAAGTAAATAATAATTATTTTAATCAAGAAGGCATACTTGTCATTAGGAGGGCGCTTAAGTCCACACTTATATAATATACATAGGGCCCTCATTTTATTAAGAAGAAATTTAAACCTAACATGCATATTAATCATATATTTAACCGTCTAAAACTGTTTACATTGCCTGAATTAATAACCTAACAATGTAGTTTAGGAACACAAGGAGCTTGTTTCGTGAGTGTTACTTGGCTGCAAGTTTGTCTGTTGAATTTTCTGAAAGGAAAAAGATTTGGTAATAGCTTTCTCAGAGAAATAAGTAAGTAAAAGGCTACACATTCTGCTAAGCAGAATAGGCCAAATCAGGCCTCCAAATGGGCTTGTTGTTTTGGATTCCTTGTAATCAGTTAAGGAAAAGTTAACTGAATGGATATATGACCTTACATATATTTCATATTTAGTATAGATTCGGTAAGATTTTATTTCAAATTATCGTCAATTGTAAATACCCCGGGGTATTTCTTTTTGTAGGCAGAAGAGCGGAAGAAACTTATCAGTTCTCGTATTGACTTCTTAAAGAACGATAAGGTAGATTTATCAGGCGCTACAGATTTGCTGGAAAAGGTAATTTACTTTGGAGTCTTAAATGACTTGCAACATAGACTTTCATTTCATTGCTGTTTCTTAAAATGATCTCCATCTTTTTGCAGTTAAGGTCATTGACTTCGAGCAACACCACATGCAATTAATCCTCGAGTTATGTATGAACAACAAGTAATTGTTATGAATTAGGAAAGCTGGACTTTATGTATTAACTTTGTGTGGGCATGTCTCGAAGCTTTATACATCAGTTCAAATTAAACCCAACTTAAAGCCTTCAACTGCACTTTCTTTTCCCATTTTGTCCATCCAATTCTGATCCTAAAATCAAAGTTATCACGAGCTTTGCCCCAAGCTAAAACTCCTCTCTAATATTATTAATTAGTATTATAATAATTACTATCATTAATTTATTATTTATTAATTTATAAAATAAATGCTTAGTGTACTTTGGACATGATAGAGCTGAAGAGTCAATTGTCTCATACGCTGACCAATATGGTGTAAATTTTTTTTGTTTGGCCGTCAAGTTAGAATAGCTGCTACTGCTTACCCAGACTCTGACATGCACCTTCCAACCAAAGTTGCTCTAAATGAATACTGTCGGTCTGCTATATTATTTATTTCTCAGCTCAAGTCGCACTTGACATTTTCCTCCTATGAATTAATGCAAAATAATGTATTAAAGTCTTTTAGATGCAAAATAATGTATACTTGCATATATATATATATATATATATATATATATATATATATATATATACACACACAAATGATCCTGTCCGGACGTCCGGACAGGATCCGCCGTCCGGCCGGCGGCGTTTGGCCGCCTTCCCGGCGGAATTTTTTGATAAAATTTTTATGGCATGTTCTCCATCAAGTCTAGTTTATCCACAAAAAAATTCAGCCAAAAACTCAATCGGGAAGGTCGTCAAATGATTTTTGCAAGTTAACTGGTCCGGAATATGTATTTTCCGGACCAGTTAACTTGCAAAAATAATTTGACGACCTTCCCGATTGAGTTTTTGGCTGAATTTTTTTGGGGATAAACTAGACTTGATGGAGAACATGCCATAAAAATTTCATCAAAAAATTCCACCGGGAAGGCGGCCAAACGCCGCCGGCCGGACGGCGGGTCCTGTCCCTCCGGCTGGACAGGATCAGGCCTCTATATATATATATATATATATATATATATATATATATATATATATATATATATATATTAAGGGGCTAATAAGGCCCGGGATAAAGCCTAGCAGAGTTGCAGATACCAATGTTCCTCTAGTCCGGCCCTATCACTATGTTATTGACTTATTTATGCACTGATATTGTTATGGCAGTTTTGTTTTTAGGGAAAGTTTCCCAGGTATGAGGAAAATGTGACAAGTTTCCTCAAATAAGACTACAGACACTACTGTAGTGTCTGTAGTTCATGTAGTGTCACTGCAGGATTGATCAAATATCAATTATTCTACAACCTTACAAAAATATCATCCCATTGCTCTCTGCGGCCACTGTCATGCTTTATTGTATTGCCCGTTTATTAAAAAAACGATTTACCCGTTCGAGGTATCATGTATAAATGTATATGCAGATGGAAATCCTCAAGTTTGAGTTGGGATAATCTTATAAATTCTTGGTTTGCAATTAAGCAGTGATAGTACTAGGGGTGGATGAGTGGATCTAGTCTGGTTATAGGTTAGTTCTGGTCCTGGGCCGGCTTGTCTTGGTGGAGTAGGAAAATCGGAACTGTAACCTCTTTTTCCAATTTCAGTTACTTTCTGGTGCCATTTTTTTAATTCTTTTTTAATTTTTATATCCTCCATACCCTCCTACCAAAAACCTATGTTGTGAGAACCTACCCGGACTGGGTGTGTCAGCCAGGAACCGAGCGACCTGGCACTTAACCTGGTCTGGTTTACTACTAACCTGCAAATGTGGGAAAAAACGGGAAAAACTTGTGACCCGGCCTGACGTGGCCCGCTGAAACCCGCAATATCCAGAAAAGCTGAAAATAAAACATTTAAATCTATGAAAGGTGGGTTTTGAATTAGGGATGGCCCAAGACCGGTACCTGGACCAGACCGCCACTGTGTGGAACAAGCCCGGATCGGGTGGGTTTGGGGGCGGGACTGGTCCGGGCTCGATTTTTATTTTTTTTTTTGGTTTTTTTCCCGAATAGTTTGGGTAAGAGGTGGGTTGGGTGGTTTGGGGTGTTTGGGAGAGGGGGGTGTGTGTGGAGGGTAAGAATAAATAAGAAACCCCCCCCCCCCCCCCCCAAAAAAAAAAAAAAAAAAAAAAAAAGAAATACATACCCGACGGCCGACCCGGTCCCGGAACATAGTCGGGTCGGTCCTGGCCCTCTATTTCCCAAACCCGGACCCGCCCGTAGCCGGACCTGGTCCTGACCCGGTCCTGACCCGGGACCGGTCCATCACTATTTTGAATCTCACCTTCTACCAAATCTTTAGTCTTCTTTTACAATTATAAGTGGGTTAAAAACATGATTATACGAAGTATATAGAATTAATTTGATTTTTGATTCTATGAATTTTGTGTCAATTCCGCATGTTTTGTTTTAACCACTAAAACATTGATGAAATGACCATATATAGGGATGGATCTGGTGCTTTGGGAGCGGGGGCATGTGTCCCCAATAAAGTTTCAAATTTTTCATATATAATGAAGCAATTAATTGTTTGAAAAATAATTAGCCCCCAACAAAATTCTTGGGATGCCCCCAGTAGTTTTTTTACACCCTAAAATAGTTAAATGAATTCCTCTAGATCAAACATCCAATTAAATTAATATAGATTGGATCGGTCAAAACAGCATACAATGGTGAAGAAATCAGATACATATGAAACTAAATCAAACATCCTTAACTGATACGGAGTATTAATTTAATATAGAATTAATTTAATATTAATTTAGTATGTTGCGTTGGATGTGTGGGCGTACCACAAAAGACCGCTAGAGGGATGAGATAATTAAATAAAAAGTGCCAGTAGCGCATATAAAAGATAAGATGCAGGAGTCTCGTTTGCGGTGGTTTGGGCATGTGCATAGAAGATCGAGCGATGCATTTGTTAGACGACTTGAAGGTGGGGAGAAGAGACTCAGTCACTCAGAGCAGTCTTGGACTCTGGTCGGGCCGCCGGCCGGCCCGGAACCGGCCCGGGACCAGTGCTGTTTGGGCCCGGCCCAGTGACCCGCTACAGTCCGGTTCAGGTAGGCCCGGCCCACTGGTTAGGGAAGGGCGGGCTCGGGTCAGCTAAATATGGAACCGGCCGGGCCGGGCCTAGTTCGGGCTTTATTTTTTTTTATTTTTTTTTTCAATTTTTTTTTTTTAAAACTCGGGTTGGGCTGGGTATTTTGGGCCATTTGGGGTGGTTTGGGGGGGGGGGGGGTGATGGGGTGGGGGCGGGTTAATTAGAAAAAGGAAAAAAAAAAATACAAAGTGACCCGAGGCCCGACCCGACCCGGACCCGGCGGCAACCTGGGCCGGTCCCGGGCCTTCCCCCAAACACAAAAGACCCGACCGGGCCTAGGCCCGGACTGGGCCCGGCCCGGATCCACACTTAACTCAGAGTAGAGAAAAGGGAAGACCCAAACAGTCTTGGATGAGAGGAATCATAACTGATATGCGTCTTCTTGGGTTGGATGAGAGTATGACTTAATTTGGAGAGAGCAAAGTGGGCGCACATTCGTGTGAACGATTGCTCTCTTTTCTATCTTTCATCTCTCTTTTTCTTTTGTCATTTATTTTCCTTATCTTTTTATGTTCTTATGTTATTTTTATCGTCTAGCTCTTTTATCTTTTATCTTTTCTATATTCTTATCTTATTGTTATCTTATATTTATTTATCTTTATTCTGTCTATCTTATCTTTTTTCCCCTTCCTTTTTTTCTTCTTCTTGTCTGTCTTTTTCTTTTTGGCATTGATATCATGGATCGATTCATGTTAATCAACCCCAAAATCTTTTGGGACTAAGACTTGGATGTTGTTGTATAAAAATGTTATCATTATTAAATGCGATTTTTTCTAGTTGGTTAGATAATCAATTAAGTAAGAATGCTAATAATGGTATTAAAAGTACTTTAGATACCACAAATAAAAAGGTTACCAAATCTGGTCTATTATTTCACAACTTATACGTACGTATTTAATTACCTATCACCAATTATTCAATAATTATGTGACAAAACTAACATAATTTGTATAAAATTACTATTCAAATCAAAGTTACAGATTTTAACGTCTATATTTTTTTAGAGTTTAGAATGTCAAATTCCTGTAATTAAATTTTAGTTATATGCTTAAATTATTCATATTAACTGTAAAACATACTTTTCAATTTATTAAAGGTACATGTCACAATTAATATGTTAATTAAATCTCTTATTTAAACATTTCTTTCTCATAAATTACCCCAACTTTTGGTGATTTCTGACCAGTATTTGGAACGAGAATATGTCTAAAATGCATATAATGCCACAATTTTATGCAACTAAGTTAATCTTTCATTTATAATTATGAGGGCATGAGTGCATCTCTCACCTGAATATATACCACTACAAGAAAAGGCGGGATTGACACGGAATTTGGCACGGACTTATCAATTTTTCGTGCCAAATAGCTCGTGCCAAAGTGTTTTTGGCACGGATTTGGCGTATCCCTGCCAAAATCGGTGTCAAATCAGTGCCAAAATCTCTGCCAATTCCGTGTTTTTTTTGTAGTGCATATATAATATACTACATAATAAATATTACTTATATAAAAATTTGTTATCAAATTGATGATCGATTATGAGATTACATGACTATAAGTTTGAGTTTTATGAAATTACACGGCTCAAGCCACGGCGTGGCTAGAGGAGCCTCCTCCTCACTTATTCATTTTTGGCAAGCGGATTTGCAAAAATACTTGCACAAATGCTTAGTATATATGTATGATCATTATGTTCTAATATAAACATTTGACTCTAGTCTATATATTCTAACATTTGGTCCGCTTAATGAGATCTTCTCTCTATCACTCTATTCGTGTGTACCTATTCGTGTCCCCAATAAGTATATTTTCTAGATCCACCATCATTGATTTTATATGAGCGAAAACGCACTTGGCATGTATAAAAATTATCAAAGTCAAAGATGTAGATTAATTGTGAAATTGATGCACTACTCGTAAGATCAAAAGTGGAGTTTACTCAAGTATTTATAGTCATGCTCAGCGAGTCGATAAATGTCACGCTGCGCATCGTATGTATAAATAAAAAGGTCAATGCAATTATGCAAATATGAAATGGCCACTGTTATACTCCCTCCGTTCTTTTTTAGTTGCAACGGTCAACATTTCACACTTGCCAATGCACGTCTTTGACCGTAATTATATCTTAATCTCTATTAGTAAAAAATATTTAAAAATTAGATTTTGAAAATTTGTAATGAGATGAATTGAACAATATTTTTTTTTAAAAATAATTTTCATAAAATAACATTATTAAATGTAGTCAAAGTAGAACATGTGAATAGTGTAAAACTCAACATGTTGCGATTAAAAAGAGACGGAGGATAGTATTAAAGAGGTTAATTATAATTTTGTAAATTAGCTGCATGTATGGTGGGTAATAGCATATTCGTCATCATTTCTAACTCAAACTATGGAGGAATTAAGAAGAAAGCGTGAATGAAACGATGAACAATAAATGGACGAAACAATAATATAGGACTTCAATTCTACTACATCATGAACGAACCGATATACTTCGTATATAGGTATATAAGAGGTAGGTGCTGTAAAGTATTTCTGTCTTCTTATTCAGAATGCCAAATATAGGAAGTGCACGGCTCCACCCCATGCCAACGTAAAGTCATTACCAAGAAAACCTTAAGGCAAATCGCTTACGTGGAAGAGTTTATCCTAATCAAACCTATTTTAATCACTCATTATATTCAATGAATCGCCCCTATTGCGCATTACCCACACGGAAGAAATTTGTATCACATAGCTAATTTAATGCATGCATGCATGATGCATGCACTACGTGCAAGCCGATCTCTACTTCAAAGTTACAAGGATGACTGTCGTATCAGTTTGACTTCGATTGCTCCAAATGAATGAAGGTGAGAACTCGGGTATTCATTTTAAAAATGGAGTTCATTCACTTAATTGGTTCAAATAGATATATCAATTTTAATTTAGACTTAAATAATTCAATTGCGACATTCCGATTAGTCCATGTGGACAAATGTATGGTACCTTATGAGTACCATAGAATCTATCATGAAACAAATACAATGATAGTCTTATTTATGAATTTGTAATAGAAAAAAATAGACGGAATGTGTAAGTTCCCTTAAAGGACTTAGAAGTTGGGGATGCCACACGTACTTGAGAAAACACTCTATGACTCTACACTTTTAAAATTAAGATATACTACCTCCGTCCCGCTAAGATTGTCCCGTTTTACCATTTCAGTCCGTCCCACTAAGATTGTCTCATACCAAATTTGACAAAGTTTGTATGACTCTAAATCATTCTTACTTTATTCTTATTTTATCAATTCAATATCAACCACATAAACCACTTTTTATTAATTTGCGTGTCACTCCCTCTTGTCCCATTGTTAGTGGGACGGAGGGAGTACGTAGTATTATATTCATAAGTTATGATATGCAATTTTTTTTAACATTTTGCCTCTATTTTCAATTGCAAATTAAAAACTTGAATTAGTGTTTTTTTTTAAAGCAATTTTTTGGCAATTTAACAATTTCGATTTTAATTAAAGATGTTTTATGTTACCTTTTTGTGTGTGGAGAAACACCTTACTTTCGGAGGGGGGCACTAGATGCAGGGCCGGTCCTGTCTATTGTCGGGCCTATAAGCGAGATAATATTTTGGGCTTATATTCAAGAAAAACAATAAACTATACTTATTTAATATAGTAATTACAATAAAATTATCTCATAAAGGTCATAAAATAAAAAAGAATCTCATTCTATTGTTATCATTTAAAATACATACTCCGTATTTGGTGAAAAGTAACAACACAAGTATCACATAAAAGAAAAACATTATTTAAAAATCTTTCTCAAAAAACATTGTGAAGCAAAATCATCGATAATTGCTTCATAATCAGCTTTTTCCAATATCTCATGCTCAATACTTAAGATTGCTAACCCATTAAGCCTATCTTGAGACATAGTCGATCACAGATAATTCATCAGAATCTTCAACTATGAAAAACATTACTTAAAAACGTTTATTGATCATTATTGGATTGTTTGAAGTCTTGAATGAAGAAGTTTTTTGCTCACCGATCGCCGTTTGGCCTCCTTGATTGATTGGTTTCTTAACAAATCGCTGAGGCACTCACCGCTTTGCAGCGTTCTTTAATCTTGTTGATTTTGGAATTTGGAAACAACAAATCAATTTGAATAGGCTTTGCCAATTGGGAGTTTTGTAATTGGGAGGTTTAACATAACTTGATGATATTGTAATTAAAAGATTTATAAAGCATAAAGATGAGAAGACAATTAAGACAGACGTGCCTCTTTACATTTATTAAAAAAACTAAACCTTGGGCCTAATTAAAGAAATCTATGCTATTAAACTTCGGGGCCCTTTTTTTGCTATTTTCTCGGGCCTAGGGCGGTCGCCCCTGTTGCACCCCCTAGGACCGGCCCTGACTAGTGATGGCAACGGGGCGGATCGGGGACAGGTACACATAAAACCGGAATCGCCCCGTTGGATAAATGTTTGCCCCAAAACCGCCCCATTACCCATTCGGGTAATTTTTATTTGAATCGTACCCGCCCCAACGGGGAATCGGTTTATCCACGGGTAACCGTTTCCCCAAATGATACCAAATAACCAACTTTTTTTGGGAAAACAAATAACCAATTTTTAATCCTACTTGTTATTTATATATTCAAAGCACCCTAACATATACAAAAATAAACATTTAAGCAATCAAGCAGACTGACCTAAATTCATTAGTATGACATGCACCCAATATATCTTGTAACATAATAAAAAAGTAGTAATCATCCCAGAATCCAAATTTCAAAAATAGTTTTAGGCCTATATTTAGTTTTAGGCCTAAAAAAGTAGTATACTTTTTAGCATTATTTATATGATACTCCCTCAGTCCCAAATTGTAAGATACATTTACTATTCACTTGGTCAACATAAATCACTCATAAACTTTTATTTTATATATCAAAAGTTTATGAAGTTTGAATTATTTTTTGCAGGTTTTGTAGCGGATTTAATGTAGTTTTTGAATATGTAAATTTTATTTTCTAGAACTAATTTGGGTGTTGACAGGGATCAATTTGCTTTATTGTCAGTCAAACATCGTAAACCGAAATGTATCTTACAAATTGGGACGGAGGGAGTATATACTATTTATTATACACAATTTAGCATATATAGTTATTATTCTTATATATAAAAAGTTATAATTTATTAATAATGTTATTGATCGGGTAACGGTGCGGGTACCCGCACCTCTAGTGAACGGGGCGGTTTCGGGGCGGATAACGGGGTGGATTAGTATAGAACCATAACCGCACCATTAACCATATAAAAAGTTCGGGTATTCCCCGCCCTGTACCCATTCCCCAGTCAAACCGGTTTTCCCCAGTTTGACCAAATCGGTTCGGTGCGGGTATCCAACGGGTCGGTCGAAATTGTCATCTCTAGCCCTGACTAGATGAACTCTCATTGTAGGGGGCGATGCCAGAAGAAATTGACAATTTCTTCACTTAGACCATTACTAGTGTCTAGTGGCCGGCAAGTCTGAGGAGGACGAGATGCATGCACGCATGCCTTATTTTCCTCATAGATGACTAGTAAAATCGGCGTTTTTGATATTTTTTTGTCATAGCAGGGCGTTCGATCTGCAAATAGCCAATGTAATTTTTTACTAGTATACTTAATACATCTTTGAAGGATTAACGATTCCACGATATTTTCAAATTTCAATTTGAATCATTTGTTTCTATACTTTTATGTTTCATCACACAATCTTGAACCATAAGATTGTATGTGAGACACATTGTTAGATCTTGGGTTTCATGTGAAAATGTCAACCTGATAAGAAAAATAGTTAAAATATTAATATAGTGTTTAATTGGTGTAGAGATATCTGGTGTGGGACAACAACAGACTATCTAAGGTAACTAAATAAATGAAATAAATGGTATATACATGATTGGAAAGTAAATATATTCTTGACTAATTTGAATAAGATATTGCGTAACAACCCCTCTTCACGGCCATGCACTTCTTCTGGATCATACCGTCATTCATTTTCATGGATTCGCGCGTCATTGTCATTTTTATAAGAGATAATTATCCTAGGTATGACTAAAACTCAATGAGTTTCTCAATCTATGACCTAACTTATTTTTTTCTCAAAATAATATTAAAATTCATAATATTTAATTAAAATTCGTAATTAATACTCCCTCCGCCCCGCTAAGAATTTCTTACTTTGACCTACACGCATATTTAGGAAATAAATTTGACTTTACTGTAGAGTAAACTGTTTCGACATTGTTTGGCACTATTTGACACTGTTTTGCACTGTTTGACACTGTTTTGATGTAGGGATAACTTTCCATTTAGGGAAATGAGAAGATCATTTTGGGACGGCTAAAAAAGGAAAGTAGGAAGTTCTTACTAGGACGGGAGTAAATAATAATTAATTTTTATGGACAAATATATCCTTTAGTTTATATTTATAAAACTTTAATCTCCTACCCATTTTCTACAACCCTAACTACACCCTCTCACATATAACCTCCGCCACCCACCCACGCAGCCTCCCCCATCGAGCATTTGCCCTGCCTTCTAGCTGCTAGCCACCGTCCATTGTCGCCGCCTTCCACAGATCTTGGGTCTGGAAGAACAATCGCCTGACTTGGGTGCCAAGGCGCTACCCGCCGGCCACTGTCCAGCAGAAGAAGATGCCCAGTTTCGCGAAGAGAAAAGCTCGCTCTTATAAGACGGCGATCGTCAATCACTTCTGCTTCTCTTCTTTTTCGATCGCCTATCCCTACTGCTCCTCCTCCTATCCTTTTCAATCGTGACTGTAGTGCGTTGATAGAGCGTCGTTTATGACGGATGGGTTGGTCTTGAAGAGGGAATTTGAAAGCCAAGTTCCGGAATTAGAGAACACCGGGAAAAATTGGATTTCGTTGAAAATTGGACCGCATTGAAAATTGGAATGGTAATAGAGAACGGGGGCTTTAGAATTAGAAAGCTTGACTGCATTGAAAATAGTTCTGCTTAATTTTTCTATTTTAGAAATAAAAGTATGTTAAATTTAGGATTTGTGAGCATTATACATGGGCATTTAGCATTGACAGTGAATATGACAATAAGTGTTGAATATGGCAGTGAATATGACAATAAATAATGTTAGTATTACGTATTGTACCTGAAAGTGAATTGAATGCATTGAGTAAGTTTGTTGTGCAGCGATTATGATCAGTAATGCAGTAACACACAGCAGTAATGTCGCTATGAAATACGAAGTAAAATATACTTAATTGGACGTAAAATTATAGAATTATTAAATCTAAAACAATTAAAAAATAAAAAATAAAAACTAAAAAGAAATTCCTAAAGTGAATGAAAAGAGAATTAATTTTGACGGAAGTGTAGTGATTATTACCGGAAGTGCAGTAATATCATGCAGTAATGTGGTGCATTAACACCAATTTAAAGTGCAGTAATTTTAGTTGGAGGAAATTAGTGCAAAATGCACATATCTTAAATAAGGGTATTTTTGTCATTCAATATTTAAATACAAATGAAATTTTCTTTTTCTTTTGGATTTTTGGTCATACAAATGTATAAAAACTAAGTTAGTCATATTTGGAGAAACTCAATGAGTTTTAGTCATATTCTACAAAATTTCTCTTTTTATAATTGTGTCATCATTTTTCATATATAGAGATCCCACACCATGGTTATATGGATGGATTTGGCCCAAGATCATAATTTAGTGTTTAATTGTTGTAGAGATATCCGGTTTAAGACAACAACTCTCGTTCTCCACCGACGCCAGTCTCGGTTACGATATACATATAGACGGGGACCAGAAATAGCCGGTCTCAAACCGATCTCCAACGGCTATTTTCCATCCCCCTATTGGCTAGCTGCCTAATAGAGCCGTTTTGGGTGGTCGGGGGCCCCTACAATGGCAATTAGGACAGTTAGAGGGACTAGGGTGGGGATAAGAGTGGTTGGAAACAAGAAAGAATGATTTAGAGGTCTCATTGACGAGACACTACACCTCCTAGTACTTTTCTTTGAATTTTTCGGACACATTTGAAAATATGAGTTACTATTCATCATCTCTGACGATTTCTAACAGCGTTAAGTGTCATACCCCTCCTCCTATACGACTCTACCTGAAAACGGCCCAAACCACATATACCTTTTCGTACTTTCCCCAAAAAAATATATATACTTCTCATTGTATTTTCCCATTTTACTACGTCCACCAACTCTTTAAAACTTAAATATGTCTTCTTATCTTCATCATCTCTACTTTCGTAGTCTCTCTATTATAACCTCATATTCTTCATTATTTAAGAAAGCGTCATCCAACACCCTATGCTTTCAGTATGCTTTCTATAAGAACACATCAAACAATTAATTAATGTGTATATTAGTATAAATACCATTCCTTTGTTGAAATATAATTGAATTAGTCATCTTCCAACTATTCCTGATTAGGAATTATTATCACCATTACATAAATAATCAGGAAATCATAATTATGATTCTAGATGATAATTGTGTGGTTCACAATTATCCTCTAATCCTATGAAGCTTATCTTTTCTCCTATAAATAGGAGGCTTCTCCATTGTAATTAACACACCATGGTTACACCATTATCACACTCTCAATAATATAATCTATCACTAAGTGTTCATACTATATTTCTCTCCCTGATCTTCTGCTTATTTCCTTCCATTTTATAACACGTTATCAGCACGAATTTGCTCCAAATCCGTGAAATCATCATCTTCCCAGCAGGTATATTTTTTCAGGAATTTATCAATTCATCTGAAAAGAAAATAAGATGTTGAGAAGTATGAAAATGTTTGAATATATTCAAAACTATAAGAAGTATGCTCTATGGTTGCCCAAGAATAGGGATCCTCCATATCAGAAAATTATAGATATATTTTCTCTAAAGAAAGATGAAGGAAAAAAAAAGGATAAACAATTAAACATACATTTAATCAGTATTATTTTTAAATATACTGCTCCTTTATTAAAATCTGAACTCTTATTTCCATATGAATTTACATCACTAATTCTCACTTATATATGTATATACGGAGTATATAATATGAATATGGATCTATATACTTCGTATATGATAATAAGATGTTTATGAGGTATAACCATGATATACTTCGTATATGATAATAAGATGTTTATGAGGTATAACCATAGATAGATAAACCATAAACATGAAGCTATGAAAGTATATATAAGGAGAGAACTCACTAATACGAAACCGGCCTGCTCTTCTTGAATAAACCGTTGTGCTTTACGAACCTCGGAAATTTTTCTTGATGGAGCTTCTAAAATACTCCGTAAATCTTCCACTATTGTATAAAAATCGAACTAAAAACAGAAATAAATTAAAATACGATGAATTGAGATTACTACATAACTTTTCAAGTGGTGTAGTTTTTCTTCTTCAAACGTATGAATATACTCCGTATAATACCTCTTCCGATTCAAACTTTAGAAGAGTAGTAGAATAGTACTACATCTAAGCTGCTTCCATACACTAATCATGTCATACATGATAGAAGACTAGCTAGAGGAACACATGGATCAACTGTGCCTCTGAAAATAAGAATGATGTAATAAGAAGAGAACTGCCAACAAGGCACGAAAATATATAGAAGAAGCAACTGATATATTTCTTACGGAGTATATAAGCTAGCGTGACCACATTCAATTCACGAGTCTTATGACTCTGATCCCTTCACATGTAATCGATAATAAACGATTGCTCTATAAAATTCAGGTGAAATAAATGAGATGGTAATGTTCTGACAAACTCATACCTCTCATACCGACATATCCATGAGAGTACCATAACTACCATTAATGCATTAAAGAAAAAAAACAGTAAATGTGAACTACAGTTGTATGTATTGCATGTGACTTTTTCTTTCATTTTTTTTGGCATTGTCTGACGTGGGCTCACGCCGCTCACCTGCTCAAAGTGCATACATTATTGGTTGGTTATAAATTAAAGTTAATAATGATGCAAGAGAAAGAAAAAGAAATTGCATGTATTTTTTATCAACCCTACAAAATAATTGGGAGGCTCATAGAAATTAAATACTCCGTGTCTCCGTATGTATAGTAAAATTAATAATACTCCTTACTACTACTCCATATTTCCTACTCCGTACAAAATAAAAATAATAGATTGTATAATATGTTGATATGTATAAATATATACATATACAGATATACTAATAAATACGTAGTAAAGGAATGAAAATAAGAGGATGAGAGACCCATGAGGTAGAATGCATGTAGTGAAATTTTATGTGCGTAAAGAAAATGATAGTCCATACACTTGTTGGCCAACTCGTTCTGATCGTTCTGAGTACTAATAAATTGAGTTATCAATTTATACCATACGGAGTACGTAGCATATATGTATACGTACTGACTACTCAGAACAATCAATGATTTTGGAATTGTCTTCACATTATTGATGTCTATTACTACCGTATTTGTGAAGTGAATCCAAAAACAACATGTTATTCCCATCTCTTTAAATGTCTTAATATATATATATATATATATATATATATATATATATATATATATATATATATATATATATATATATCAAAACAATTTATTAATAAGTTACGAGCATAAGTTTTGTACTTTAACTTTTGGTTATCGAGTTGCATGATCTCTGATGGTTAAGATGAGCCCCTTAACAATTGGTATGACAGTAACTTGAGCCAAACAGTTATTATGTAAGTTTTTGTCAATTGTCGGGAATAATCCCCTATAACGACACCCATGATCATTTTTAACCTCAAATGATGAGGTAAAAATTAATAAGAAGTAAATGTGCGCTAAATTACTTCTCTTATTAAAAAAGAGAATAAAGTACTTCACTTTATTTTCTCTTTGTTATCTAATATGGAGTACATTTCAAATTAAAAATTTAAAGTGCTTATTATTTGTAACGTCAAAGTTATGCACAATTAAATGTACTATTAAGTGAAGTACAATTCATATTACAATATTGAACTATTATTTGTTCATTTTTATCTTCTCGAAGATATGGAGTTAACTGAAATTTCTCCAAGTGGTTTAGAACGATGTCTAATAGACAGCACCACAACGCACACCATTTTGAGACATAGAGATTATTTTTCTCATATGACATTAGTTGATGCTAATGTCAATACAATCTCAGGTGTTGCTAAACTCATTGAAGGTTTTAGAATATATAGCCTGTGTGATTCTCCCAAAAGGGACAAAATTAATAACTAAAGACGCTTTATACTCCAGTAAATCACGGAGAAATCTGTTGAGTTTTAAAGATATGCGTCTAAATGGTTTTCATATTGAAACCATGTCTGAAAATCAGAAGGAATATTTATGTCTAACGACAAATAGATCTGGCAATAAATACATTTCTGAAAATGCCAGCATATTCCTCAGGACTGTATTATACATATATCAGTCCCATTGAGATAAATGTGGTATCTAAAATTTATGACCACAATTCTTTTATCTTGTGGCATAACCAGTTAGGTCATCCAGGCAGCACTATGATGAACAAAATTATTCAAAATTCACTTGGACATTCATTAAATAATTTCAAAATTCCGCAATCAAGTGATTTTCAGTGCACTGCCTGTTCTCTTGGCAAATTAATTATCAGGCCATCTTTATTTAAAATTGGAGTTAAATCTCGTGCATTTTTAGAAAGAATTCAAGGAGATATTTGTGGGCCAATCGCCCCTCTGTGTGGACACTTTCAATATTTTATGGTACTCATTGATGCATCAACACGTTGGTCACACGTCAGTCTTTTATTGACTAGAAATTTTGCATTTGCAAATCTCCTTGCTCAAATTATTTGTTTGAGATCACAATTTCCAGATTATTCGATAAAGAATATCCGACTTGATAATGCAGGAGAATTTACATCCCAATATTTTAATGACTATTGCATGTCAATTGGGATTGATGTGGAACATCCAGTTCCACATGTACATACACACAATGGTCTTGTCAAATCCTTAATTAAGCGATTACAATTAATTGCTAGACCATTATTGATGAAATCCAGATTACCATCATCTGCATGGGGATATGCTATAATGCATGCTGCAAATTTAATTCGGCTTAGGCCAACGGCATATCATAAATTTTCCCCATTACAATTAATATCTGGTAAAGAACCAAATATATCCCACCTAAAAATATTTGGTTGTTCTGTGTATGTACCAATTGCTCCACCTTATCGTACTAAAATGGGTCCTCAAAGAAGGCTGGGAATTTATGTTGGTTTTAAATCACCCTCAATTATTAATTATCTAGAACCTATGACTGGTGACTTATTCACCGCGCGGTTCGATGACTGTCATTTTGATGAGACAGTATTCCCAGCCTTAGGGGGAGATATTAAAGAAATGGACCCACGTACGAAAGATATTACTTGGAATGCAACAAATTTATCTTTTCTTGATTCTCGCACAAATGCTTGTGAACAAGAAATTCAAAAGATTATTCATTTACAAAATGTTGCAAACCAATTGCCTGATGCTTTCACAGACTCAAAGAAAGTGACAAAGTCACATGTTCCAGCTATGAATGCTCCTTCTCGAATAGAAATTCCTGCGGAGATTAGCGAAAGAACACTTGCTAATGAATCTATGATACGTAAAAAACGTGGTAGACCACTTGGTTCAAGAGATTTGAAACCAAGAAAATTTAAACAGCAAGTTGTAGTTTGTGATGCCAAAGAAGTTCAACCTTCTCAAGAAGAAAATGAACATTTTGAAAATATCGGCCTTGAAGATAACATCAATAATAATGATACCTCAAAAGAGGATCCAATCACCTTCGAAGAGGTAAATATTCCAGATAAAGATAGAAACGTCGATAATTTTGAAATTTCAATTAATTACGTTTCTAATGGAATACAATGGAATAGAAATGATATTGATGTTAATGATATATTTTCATATGCCATCGCCACAGATATAATGAATGAACACGATGACAATGAGCCTAAATCTATTGACGAATGTCGTCGTAGAAATGATTGGCCAAAATGGAATGAAGCAATTCAGGTAGAATTAAAATCGCTAGAAAAGCGTAATGTTTTTGGACCAATTGTCCATACGCCAAAAGGCGTAAAACCTGTCGGTTTTAAATGGGTTTTTGTGCGTAAACGCAACGAGAAAAATGAAATCGTTAGATACAAAGCCCGACTTGTTGCCCAAGGTTTTTCTCAAATGCCAGGAATCGATTATGATGAGACGTATTCTCCAGTAGTTGATGCTACAACTTTAAGATTTTTAATTGGCATGTCTGTTTTTGAAAGGCTGCAAATGCGCCTAATGGATGTGGTGACCGCATATTTATACGGTTCACTCGATACAGACATATATATGAGAATTCCTGGAGGCTTTAAAATACCTGATGCTTATAGCTCGAAATCTCGAGATTTATTTTCCATAAAATTGCAAAAGTCATTATATGGATTAAAACAATCTGGACGCATGTGGTATAACCGTCTCAGTGAATATTTGATTAAAGAAGGGTATAAAAATGATCCTATTAGTCCATGTGTTTTCATTCAGCGATCCGAATCAGGATTCGTCATAATTGCAGTATATGTTGATGATTTGAATATAATCGGAACTCCTAATGAAATTGAAAATACTGCAAAATATCTCATGAAAGAATTTGAAATGAAAGACCTTGGGAGAACAAAATTTTGTCTCGGCATTCAAATTGAACATTTGAGAAATGGTATTTTCATCCACCAATCAAATTATACCGAGAAACTTTTGAAGCGATTTTACATGGATAAAGCACATCCGCTCAATTCTCCAATGGTGGTTCGATCTCTCAATGTGCATGATGATCCTTTCCGACCTTGTGAAGATGATGAAGAAATCCTTGGTCCCGAAATACCATATTTGAGTGCTATTGGAGCATTAATGTATTTGGCTAATAATACTCGACCAGATATTGCTTTTTCAGTAAATTTATTAGCCAGGTACAGTTCTTCCCCAACAAGAAGGCATTGGAATGGTGTCAAACATATATTCCGATATCTCAATGGTACAATCGATCTTGGATTGTATTTCAAGAATGGTGCAAATGCCACTTTAATTGGCTACGCGGATGCAGGATACTTGTCTGATCCACAAAAGGCAAAATCACAAACAGGATATTTATTCACCTATGGTGATACCGCTATATCATGGAGATCAATGAAGCAAACATTAACTGCAACATCATCAAATCATGCAGAATTAATTGCTCTTTATGAAGCAGGTCGTGAGTGTGTCTGGTTGAGATCAATGATCCAGCACATACAAAATGAATGCGGTATAAAATCTTTTACTTCTAATCCTACTGTGATTTATGAAGATAATACAGCATGTATAGCTCAGATCAAAGGAGGTTACATCAAAGGGGACAGAACAAAGCATATAGCACCAAAACTTTTCTCCACACATGATCTTGAGAATGACGGAACGGTTGATGTCAAACAAATCAAGTCATGCGACAACCCTGCTGATTTGTTCACAAAGTCATTGGCACCGAAGAAATTTGAAGAACTGGTCCATAAAATTGGAATGTATCGTCTTCGAGATATATGTTAAATTGAGGGGGAGTAATATAATGCACTGCACTCTTTTTCCCTTCGTCAGGTTTTTATCCCACTGGGTTTTTCTTGACAAAGGTTTTTAACGAGACAGTACATTATAATACTATGAATCTAATACCCCAGAATAATTAGAAGATGACCATTCAAGGGGGAGTGTTGAAATATAATTGAATTAGTCATCTTCCAACTATTCCTGATTAGGAATTATTATCACCATTACATAAATAATCAGGAAATCATAATTATGATTCTAGATGATAATTGTGTGGTTCACAATTATCCTCTAATCCTATGAAGCTTATCTTTTCTCCTATAAATAGGAGGCTTCTCCATTGTAATTAACACACCATGGTTACACCATTATCACACTCTCAATAATATAATCTATCACTAAGTGTTCATACTATATTTCTCTCCCTGATCTTCTGCTTATTTCCTTCCATTTTATAACATCCTTCGATTAATTAAGACATGGAAATTAGTCATGATATGGTTAAAGGAGATATGAAATGTTAAATTGCGACATGTGAGGAAAAGGATGAAATGTTGCTCTCAATACAGCTTTCAAAATAAGGGGAATTATTTGGCCTTATGATTGCAAATTACAGTACCCCTCTCATATTGAGTGTGTAATTAATTCATTAGCCCCCGCTCGCTGATGAGTCGTGTCTGTCATAACACGCACACTTACGTGTGCATGGCCATAGCTTACGTGGCATGTCATTGTCTTGAATAGAACAAACCATCCATCAATATGGACTAAAGGGATTGTTTGCAATTGCTTCAATTTTAAAAAAATGATTTTTTAAAGTGATTTTGAGAAAATTGATTAATAGTAAAAGTTGGTAGTGTTTGAGAAAAAGTAATTTTGAAAAAGTAAAAGTTGGCAGTGTTTGATAAAATAAGTACTTTTTGTGTAATAGAAAAAGTGAAAAGCAGTTTAAAGTACCCTTCCACGTGCTTCCAGCTTTTAGCTTTTACGTGATTAATGTAAGCAGAAACTTTCATTTGAAAACACTCTTTTTAGCTTTTTTTTAAGCCAAAAGCTGAAAAACACTTTTTTAAGCCACCGCAAACACCGGTTAACTCTTGTATTCGTCTCATCCGCCAGTCGACATTTTTTGAAAACATATGCCCGTGGTAATTTCTTTCTTAAATGTTATAGATTTAGTGGGGATTTGCAATTTTAATTAGTTTGTAACTTTTATTGTTATCGTTATTGGTTCTGTAACTTTAATCACTTGCAAATTTAATCTTGTAACTAATAAATCTCCGCAATTTGTGGACTTTTACACCGAAAAGTATATTTTCCGGTAGAAATATGAAAATATCTGACGCCGCCAACATTTTTTCTGGTTTACTATGGTTGGAAAGTGTACTTTTTAGAAGAAAAGTCTTTAAATCGCTAATATTTATTTGTTATCGGACCAAATTTGCAAGTGACTAAAGTTACAGTACTAATAATGAAAACGGTCAAAAGTTAAACGAAAATTGCAAATTTCCCTACATTTAGTTATATAATAATTAAATAACGTAACATATATTGAAACTAGTTTTCTAGTTGAGTTGACTGGAAGTCTGAAATTGTTGAAAAGAATTAATAAAATGCATTCTTAAATGATTTTCTTTATTTTATTAATACAATACGGAGTATATTTTAAATACACCTTTTTACAATTTAACAAATTCAACTTATGTAACAGTTTCAATTAGAATTTGATTAACACTACTGTTAGATGGACTTCCAGCTCAGGTCTCACGAACTTTCACCCACAAAGGATGATAATCAACCACTTTGGTCACAAGGGGAGATATGGGCATCTGCCTTCAAGCTTTCCAGCCAATTTAATCGGAATCCACAGAGGAGTAATTTGGGTGAGGAGGGTTTTATTTTCGGCCAACCAGTCCACTAAAGAAGAGAAGAACGAGATTATATAAAGGGCCAAGCTCAAGCTTCAAAGATGGTAACTTACCTTCTAAAGATCAAAATTCGAATTTGAATGGCCTTGACAGGGGAATGTTGCAGCAAGGATCGAAGGAAAGAATCGTGCAGATAGAACCATGGCGATGCGAATCGGTAAAGCAAGAGGTGGGCCGGGTACTCCTCTGGGTTATTGGGCTTATGGGACAAGCGGGCCAATACCAACACATTCTCCACCTTATTGGACCGTAGTGGTGTAGAGTCAAAACTCTAATACAAATTTGAGACTCATCATCGCTGGATTGCCCGAATAATCACAAAGACATATTCAGGCAAAAGGGGTAAGATCACCAGGCAACTTATCCGCAATCAATGTTTAACGTGCGTTTGCACGACAACAACTTTTCGACAGAGAGACATTTAGTCCCCATGTCAGCAGGATTAAATTCTGATGGAATTTTAATAAACTTGATATGACCTGCACTAACAATATCACGTATAAAATGAAAAACAGGATTTTTACACAATTGAATAGCAGATTGACTATCAGAAAACACACAAATGTCCTGCTTAAGACTACCAATCTCCGTTAGGAGACGTTTAAGCCAAATGGCTTCCTTAAACGCTTCGGTAGCGGCCACATACTCCGACTCAGTGGTGGATAGGGCAACAATGGGTTGAAGTTGAGATTTCCAACTAATGCACGACCCACAAAGAGTAAACACATAAGAGGTAGTGGATTTCCTATTGTCTCTATCATTAGCAAAATTAGAATCCACATACCCACTCAACTTAACCCCCTCAGAACACCTAGTGAAAACCAACCCATGATTAACAGAAGATTTCAAGTACCTCAATAACCACTTAAGAGCATTCCAATGATCTAAACCAGGATTAGACATATACCTACTCAAGCAACTAACAGCATAGGCAATGTCGGGTCTAGTACTCACCATGAGATACATCACGGACCCAATAGCATTGGAATAAGGCACAGATTTCATTTTAGCAATTTCAGGAGCAGTCTTAGGAGACTGATCCTTACTTAACACAAAGTGAGACGCCATCGGGATAGAAACGGGAGTAGCAGAATGCATGTTATATTTACTCAAAATCTTTTCAATGTATGAAATCTGATTGAGAACTAACACACGCTTACTCCTATCCCTAACAATGTTAATCCCTAGGATCCTTTTGGCATCACCTAGGTCTTTCATAGCAAAGTTCTCACTGAGACGCTTTTGCACACATTTAATGGCGTCACCCGAAGGACTCACAATAAGCATATCATCCACATATAGCAATAAAAATACAGGCACAGAGGAAGTATTTTTAAAGTATAGGCAATGGTCGCATTCGGACTTGTGAAATTTCAAAGATGACATGCATTGGTCAAATTTGATATTCCACTGCCTCGGGGACTGCTTCAGGCCGTACAAGGCCTTCCTAAGCAAACACACATGATCACTCTTCATGGGATCCACAAAGCCCTCAGGCTGCGACATATAGATTTTCTTATCTAAATCACCATGCAAGAACGCAGTGGTGACGTCCATTTGCTTCATTTCCCAATCATTATGAGCAACAAGAGCAAGCATCATACGAATCGTAGTAAATTTAACTACAGGAGCAAAGATTTCAGCATAATCAACACCTTCCTTTTGAGTAAATCCCTTAGCTACTAACCTAGCCTTATATCTAATGTCGTTAGGCTCTTCCTTAACCTTAAATAGCCACTTACAGGCAACAACGGAACTATTGGGCGGTCTAGGAACTAACGTCCAAGTCTTATTCGCTCTAAGTGACTCCATCTCACTTTCCATGGCGCAAAGCCATTTAGCGGACTCATTAGACTTAAGGGCCTCTCTATAGGTTCTAGGTTCGTTAAACTCAAGAGTCTCAAACACAGAGAAAGCAAACATAGAAGTATCACACATATGGAAAGCATAATCAGGCATACTATCAGCAGTTCTCCTAATTACTCTCCTACTTCTATCTCTAGCAAGTTGATAATCATGCAAATCATTCTCACTAGCATCCGCACTCTCATCATGCGATTCATTGTCATTTGAATGCACATGAGAATGCTCCACCTCACTCGAGGTGGTGGTAGTATCATGCTCAGAAGACTCAGAATCATGCAATTCAGAAGAATTAGAATCATGCAAAACAACATTATCATGATTAGCAAACAAAGGGCTAGCAGCACGTGGTATGGACTCCACCTCAACGGGTGTACTACTAGGATCAGACTCAGAATCAGGAACTGACTTAACCAGACAAGGAAACTCGGATTCATTGAAAACAACGTTTCTACTCACCACAACTTTGAAACCTACCTGGTTCCTATCCCAAACCCTATACCCCTTCACACCCTCGGGATAACCTAGGAAGACTCCTTTCTTAGACCTAGGATCCAACTTGTCACCTTGTTGGTGCACATACGCTGCACACCCAAACACTCTAAGATTAGACAAATCAAGGGGTTTGTTTGAAAAAACAGATTCAGGGCACTTCCCACCCAAGGGAACAGAAGGAGACCGGTTAATCAAGTAGACAGCAGTGTTAACTGCTTCACCCCAAAACTTTTTAGACAAACCGGCGGTAGCAAGCATACTCCTAACCTTATCTAGAACGGTCCTATTCATCCTCTCGGCTATCCCATTTTGTTGGGGAGTATAGGGCACAGTCTTGTGCCTTCTAATCCCACAATCAACACACAGTTG
Organism: Cuscuta epithymum; assembly: GCA_945859915.1. Lineage (NCBI taxonomy): Eukaryota > Viridiplantae > Streptophyta > Magnoliopsida > Solanales > Convolvulaceae > Cuscuta > Cuscuta epithymum. Next base: position 4,522,827 of record CAMAPF010001001.1, on the reverse strand, counting down.
GTCCATATCCTTATTGCAAAACTCTAGACCATTATCTGTCCTAAGGGTTTTGACCTTCTTACCAGTTTGATTTTCTACAAGGTTTTTCCACTCCCTAAACTTCACAAAGACATCGGACTTATGCTCAAGGAGACGGACCCACACCTTCCTAGAAAAATCATCAATGATGGACAGAAAATATCTCTTACCCCCGTGGGTAGAGACACTAGCAGGACCCCACACGTCAGCATGAACATACTCTAACACAGAGGTACACTTAGTAGGATTAGGATATGGGGAGGAGGGGAATGTAACCTTATGCTGCTTGCCTAACACACAAGATTCACAGAAGGGGATGGAGGACACAGAATCCTTACCAAAACAACTAGATTTATGCAAAATCTCTAAACCCCTATTACTCATGTGTCCTAATCTATTATGCCACAAAGCAGATTTATCAGAACTAACAACATGAGCAGAATCACAGAAAGGCTGAGCATGGCACACATACAAGTTATTCACCTTTTTTGCCTTAAACAACACAAGGGAATTTTTCAAAACTTTCATGCACCCATTACCCCATTTACCCTCTAACCCACTACCCTCAAAAGCAGCAACAGAAAACAAGTTATGACGCAAATCAGGAACATGCCTCACATTTTTCATAGTAAACACAGTCCCATTATCAAACTTCAAGCATACATCACCCACCCCATGAATTTTGCATTTCTTATTATCAGCAAGAGACACAAAACCATCATTGCAAGAATCATAAGAAGCAAACAAGGATCTAAAAGGTGTCATATGATAAGTACAACCAGAGTCAATCAACCACTCATTTTCAGTCATGCTACTCAACACAGAATTGGCAGAATCACAAATCATAAAAACTTCTTCATGCAAGTTATTATCATCTACCACATTAGCATGTTCAGACTTCTTCGGATGGGGACAATCCTTAATGAAGTGACTAGAATTACCGCAATTATAGCACACTCTCTTCTTAGACTTACCTCTCTTCTTCCCCGGGTCATTGTTTTTGTTCTTATCGTTGTTGCCCTTCTTATGGTTTCTAGATCTACTCTTAGACCTACCCCTCACAAACAACGCTTCACCAGAGTCCCTAGACTGACTGTTACTACCCCTCGAGTGTCTAAGGTCTAACTCCTTACTCCTTAATCCATTAACGACTATATCTAACGAGATATCGTCTCTACCATACTTTATGGCAGATTTGACGTCATTGTATGAGTCAGGGATGGCATTAAGTAACACTATGGGCGTGTAGTCATCTATGTGTTTATCACCGGCTTGCTTAATGTTCTGAATAAGCTTGTTAAACACATCTAGGTTCTCATCTATGTCCTTAGACAGGTCGAGCCTAAATCTAAAGAACTTCTCAAGCAAAAACAATTTACCAGGCAAAGAAGTATCGGTATACAGCTTATCCAACTTGTCCCACAAATCCTTCGCGGAATCTATAATACCCACCTTCCTGAGCACTGAATCAGAAAGGTTCAGGTATATAGAGGAACAAGCAGTTTCATTCATCTCAACGCGCTTAGCAGCATCCTCAGAGTCTAAATAGAGACCAGTCACAGCTCTATAGACTTTCTGTTGGATCAACACGCATTTGATTTTCTGTTTCCAGATATCAAAATCTGTCTTTCCGTTAAATGGAAGCATGCCATATTGATTGACAGCCATATTAACCGGAAAGCAAGCACAACACGCAAGAGAGTAAATAAAAAAAATTATCAGGCTATCAACCGGTACGAATCAACTAGCACGAACAAGCCGAGAAGACCAATGAACACAAGGCTCGGGTACAATCTCCTTGTTCTTTCGTACAAGCACAGATAAAATTTTATTTACTCAACAGACAGATAAATGATTAATTATAACCTATAGGGCTATCAATTGTACGAAGCAACTAGCACGAACAAGCCGAGAAGACCAATGAACACAAAGTTCGGGGTACAATCTCCTTGTTCTTTCGTACAAGCACAAATAGGCTAAAATTAAATCAATAGGCAAAGAAACTGGATTTAAAACTAATCCGGACAGAAATATTCCCAACTTCGGACAACAAGTATCCAAACAAATATTCTTAACCGGAGAGTTTATCCACGAATCAATACAGAAAAATCAAAACTTAAAACGGATTAAATTTAAACCGAAAAGAGATATTCACAACTTTGGACACCAAGTATCCAAACAAAATACTCTTAACCGGAAAATTAATCCACAAATCAATCAACAGAAAAAAACAAAATCCAAACGGATTAAATTTAAACCGGAAGAAATATTCACAACTTTGGACAACGAGTATCCAAACAAAATATTCTTCACCGGAAAATTAATCCACGGACCAACAAACAAGTAATCACAATTCAACTAACAAGCAAAGAGCAATTCAACTTGGAATTAAAAAATGAATGAACTACGAATAATAATCACACAAAGGATTAGTAAACGTACCTGGGGCCGGGCACAGCCGGCATCCAAGACCACGTAGGTCAGCAGCGGGCAGCGGGGGGAAAAAAAAAATCCGGTGGCACTCCGGTACACCAAGGATGTTAAACGCCAATTTACCTGAGCGGGGCCCGAGGTTGGGTTACCCGACTTACCGTAGGCAGCGTGGGCTGCTGTAGACTCGGTGGAAGTGGACTGGACAGGCGGCAGCGGACTGAACCGGCGGCAGACTGGCGGCAGAATCTCCCAGGCAGCGGCAACAGGTCTGGACCGGACTGGCAGGACCTCCTTGGACGGCTGGAACCCTCTGGACCGATGGTGGAACCCCAGGACCGACGGCGGCAGCACTGCAGGACCTCCGGCGACGGCGTGCGACGGCGAGGCGGCGGCAAGGCGGCGGCGAGGCGGCGGCAGTCCCTCCGTGTCTCTGATACCACTGTTAGATGGACTTCCAGCTCAGGTCTCACGAACTTTCACCCACAAAGGATGATAATCAACCACTTTGGTCACAAGGGGAGATATGGGCATCTGCCTTCAAGCTTTCCAGCCAATTTAATCGGAATCCACAGAGGAGTAATTTGGGTGAGGAGGGTTTTATTTTCGGCCAACCAGTCCACTAAAGAAGAGAAGAACGAGATTATATAAAGGGCCAAGCTCAAGCTTCAAAGATGGTAACTTACCTTCTAAAGATCAAAATTCGAATTTGAATGGCCTTGACAGGGGAATGTTGCAGCAAGGATCGAAGGAAAGAATCGTGCAGATAGAACCATGGCGATGCGAATCGGTAAAGCAAGAGGTGGGCCGGGTACTCCTCTGGGTTATTGGGCTTATGGGACAAGCGGGCCAATACCAACAACTACAAAAACATTGCATAATTGGCACGGATTTGGCACGGATTTATCGATAATTTCATGCCAAATAGCTCGTGCCTAACTGCTTTTGGCACGAATTTGGCATATCCCCGCTAAAATCCCTGCCAATTTTGGGGATCGGAATCTCTGCCAAAAATCCATGTCAGTCCCGTTTTTTTGTAGTGTAATTTCAACAAATTGAGTTGATTTAATGACTTCATGGTTAAGAACTCTTAAATTTACTTTGTAGTGGGGTTAGTTTTTGGGTACATATTTGACCCAAAACTAAATACGAATTTAAAGTAAAAAGTTCATTTCACATTTTCATTTAAAACAAGAAAGCTTAATTTGAAGTGCTGGGTTAATTTAGGTTCGAATTATAGAAGCAAAGTTCATATATATACTTCGTATATAGTTGCAATATGCTCGAATCACAAAAACATCATGACCATTCATAGATGCGCTACCTAGGCTGAACAATATAATGTTCTAACAAAACATTACCCGTCTTTACCACGTGTTTTATGTTTTCCCGAGTGCACAATGAAGTTCATTACAAATAGTCCTTATAAAAAACGTGTATTTTGTTAGAATTTAATACAAGTACTTGAAACTATTGTATGTTTTTTTATCGAGTATTACAATACAATTATAATGCTCTGTTTCCTAACTTAGTTTACTTACCTATCATTCCTTCTTCCCATTATAAATGAAAATTATCTCAAACGATGCATATTTTGATTTAGAATGTTTTCTTTTGGTCTGAGATTTGCTGGTCTGGTCTGGTCTAATTTGGTCTGGTCTGGTAAACGTCTGATCTCTGTGTATTTTATAACTACAAAAGTCTGGTCTGGTTTGATCTAGTCTGGTCTGGTCTGGTTTGATCTAGTCTGGTCTGGTCTGATCTGATTTGGTCTGGGACTGAAAACAATCCAAAAGAAAACATTCTTAGTGTGACACACATTACACACACGTGTGTGTATGTGCAGATTTATTTCTCTAAAAAATACATTCAATAATATTATATACTCCTTATGTCATTTATTATTAATAATGATATGCAACCATTAAAAACACAACTAAATTCATTTCTTTTTATATTACTTGTATTTTTGTCGTCAAATGTAATCACAACTGTCAACTTAAAAAGGTTAAAATCTTGATATATTAAAGCCCGTCTGAGACTCTGAATAGGTCTGAATTGGTGGTGACGTTCATTTTCAGCTTATGAGATTTATTGACCAACTTTTTTATTATTTTTTATAATAATAAAAAATAAGGTTATGATTACTTTTTTAGTTGTATTGACTGAAGTTACTATACGTAGAGGACCATTTTAGCTATTTTTCATATAATTTTTTCTTTAATTATTTTTTAATAAATATTATTTTAAATATGATTTTTTTCATAAATCAGTAGAATCAACCAATCCAGCTACTTTACACTTCATAAATGTCAACATAATCAGCCAATGCAACCGATTTGAGTATTACCAAACAGGCTCTAAGTATATTATGAATAATTTATGAGGATCATATTACAAAATATCTAGAAATAAAAGCTTCTAATACCAAAGAGGATACGAGGGTATCAAAGAATTTCAAATAGGTAAGACTATACCATAAAACTCCATATATCAATCCATATATCGATCAAATAGAGCCCTCTTAACAATGAAGGTACCTACTTCCGCCGCCCATAAATCAGAGTTTCAATTTTTTATTTTGGGTTCTAAATAAAATGTTCTACTGCTAAGTAAGACCTTTTATATCAAGAGCCCGTTTGGTAATAGTAAAATTGAAATAATTGTCTCATTGTGTTGAAATTTATGAAGTTTTGACTGAAATGGCTAGATTATTGGCTAATTCTGCTCAATTATGAAAAAATTATACGGAGCATGAAAAAGCTAAAATAGTTGGGTACAATAACTTCAGTTAATCCAGTCAAAAAAGTAACCACAACCTTACTTATTCTGATTATTATTACACACCTCAGCGATCGAAATCAAAAGTTACAGGTTTAATGAAAAAGTTGACTGATAAAACTTATAAGCCAAAAAACAAGTTCACCAAACTAGCTTTTAAATTTGTAATAATAAATCTGTTCATGTTTTAAATCTACCAAAATAGCTTTCATATTTGTGCCTATAATATCCGTACTTCCAATTTGAGATGAAAAGAGTATATCCTTCTTTTAAAATTTAAGTACATAGAATCAACCATTAAAGGCTTTTGTTTCAGCCAATTCATCAACCATTTCAGTATTTAGGCACTCACCAAACATGGCCTAATCTTTTAAGAGTTGGTAAGGATGAAATGAAATTAATGTTAACCATGATATTTTTGTACTCCCTCCCTCCCATTTTACATGTCTTACTTTCGTTTTTGGGTTGTCCCTAAATAAGTGTCACCTTTCCTTTTTGGAAAGAAATATGTGGTCCACATTATTTCAATTTATTATACTCAAATATCAACCATAATTTTTACTTTTTCGACCACTTCATTAATAATTGTATCACCGATAGAGTGGGACGGAGGTAGTATTATTGAGTATTATCCGGGCGGAAAGGACTAATAAAATGGACGTGTGTGCAGATACAATAAAAATGTAATGATTTAAGGACCCCAAAACAGCTAGCAGCAGCTAGTTTTGTTGGGCAATTGAATCAATTAGACAAAGTCAAAACAAACAAATTTAAAATAATGGAAGGACCCCCTACCTTTAATATGCCCACGCACACCCCCCGTACGTACGTACTCCGTATTTTAGATCCATGGGGAGATTTGTGGGACTTGGGAGTCATTGACGTAGTCAGAGAGGAAATGAGAAATGGGTGATAAAAAAAAATCATCCATATGGTGTTTTTACTTTTTACATGTAACATTTAAAAACTTATTATTAAAAATTTCAAACTCGAGTGAGTCCCCTACTTCACTCATGACAAGAGTCGTTAATTATAAGGAATTTTATCAATGAAAACCTAAAAGATAGATGAATTGTCAATTCGGTACTTGGAAATGAAATTTGTCAATATATGATTCGAATGATAAAAATTAAAAAATTATTACCTTCATCCCAAAAAGAACTTCTTGTTTCTATAAAAGGAAATTCTTTTTAATCAAAAAGTCACAATTACCTTTATTTTTTACCCACTTTTTATTTGAGTTGACATAAAACAAGGGTATACATAGAAAGTCAAACAAAACTTTATCTTACATAAATATGCGTGTAGAGAAAATTGGGAACTTCATTTTGGGACGGAGGGAGTATTTAATTTTATTGAACTAATATACTCTTATGAAGAAAAATTCATCAAAAAATAGCAATGAAATTAATAAGAAATTAAATAAACCAAAACTTAAGAAATTTTAGGTCCTATCTAGATTGATAGTTTTCAATCATTTAGGCCCCTATACCAACACATTTCGCCTTTCATGTTCGGGATTGATAATTCATCTATCTCTCAGATCCTAAATAAACAAAAACTTAAGAAATTTTAGGTCCTATCTAGATTGATAGTTTTCAATCATTTAGGCCCTTATACCAACACATTTCGCCTTTCATGTTCGGGATTGATAATTGATCTATCTCTCAGATCCTAAATTGATAAAGTTCCTAATTATAAACAAATCATTGTTTAAAGATGATTTCGTGCTCGGGTGCGCGGCAATTAGGAGCTCTCCGCAAAAAACCTAGCGGCCGTCTCCCCTCTTTGTAGGGGTTTAGATTTTCCGCCGCCCCTATCAATATGGGGCTAGAGCGGCAGATTATACTGATTTCATGTGTTATAATGTTTAGGATTTCAGCTACATCGTGGAGACAACATTGGTGGATGAACGGGTTGTGGCTGAGAGTTTGTATACGTGCTGGACCATGCGGCCTTGGTCGGCCGCTCTGACGGTACGTGGTGGAGATAGTATTCACCTATATTGCAAGAGCTCGTCCTCCCCCGGAATCACCTCCGTACCAGAAAGAGATTTGTGAAAAGTTTTTATGATAGGCATAATTTCAGTTCCGGTCATTTTAGGCTTAAATTTTCTCGTTTCAAGTTTAGTGAGTCAGATTGCTTTGTATGAGTTTGCTGGCTTTATGTACACTCCTAGGGTTCACGATTGAATTTGTAAAATCTGTCTGAATGTTGTCTTGTATGTGTTCTCGATTTTAATATAATAAAAGTCGCTCTTTTATGATTTAAAAAAAGATAATACCGTACTCCAATTAATGTACAAAAGAATATTTTCACATCCGTATTATCAATTCTCATTCATCAAATTTTTACATTCCTTTTCTCTATTGACAAACTTGTAATAGTAATTATATCTGAAAGAATCTTCACTTTTAGTATTAAGTGAAACAATTTATTAATTTCTTTTTATTAATTTTAGATTGATAGTTTTTGACCATTCATGTCTTAGGTCTTATATTGACACACTTTATTTTTCATATCCCTTAATGATAGTGAAGGTATCTTCCAGCCCTAGATTGAAACATTATAATATTACAGATACTGTTGACGCTAAAAATTACTAAAACAATCAATATAAATTACTTTATTCAAATATTCAGATCTAATATATTTTTATATAACAAAACTATATACAAGTGACTAAAAAATTTACAAGAACAATCAATAGAAACTACTAGTACTTTATTTAGATATTTAGATCTAAAACCATTTGCCATGGTCATGTAAAATCGCACCAAATGACTCCATTTACTGCGGTTTCGACTCTAAACGCACCAAACATGCGATTTTTTAGAGAATTTTATATACTCTATTTCGGGTTGGGTCAGGGTAATTTTTTTAAAATAACATAGTTTTTCAAAATTTATTCAATGATGTATTTTATTAGAAAATTTCAATCATTTACAATGGAGCCAAACATTCGCTACTTTTTTGCTTAGGAATATGATGGAAGAAAGCAAAAATGACTTACTAAACTTTCTGTACTTCTTTGTTATGAAGAAACAGTAAGTGTATGCAATTTCGACGAGATTTTCACTTGGGTCATTCGCAAAAAGTCTCACTATGCTTTGGTATAGGGGTAAGATTACGTACATCCGACTCTCATTTACCTCACTGTAGGTGGGAGCCTATGCGGCACTGTGATAATGATGATGATGAATGTGTATTTTATTATATAAAAAAAAAACTATATCGTATGCTGCGGGTTATAGCTATAATTAAGCATAGTAAAAGGTATATTTGTTACTTAAAAAATATAAAAGAAATACTTACACATTGGATTCTTACATGACTGCCTAAAAAAATTCAAATCAAAAACCTATTTACCGTGGACCGCCGGTTGCTACATAATGGCAACAAAAGTCCCCAAAACATACCTATTTGTTGAGGTTATCTCTTGACCGCAGTCAATACATAAACTATACTACATTACTACCTTCGTTCTTAATTCTTAAATATGTACAACAACTCACTTTTCACGTTTTGAAATGTACAAGTTTAACTATTAGTATATACCGATTGTATAATTCTCTTCTAGAGAAAAAGTAAAAAAAATCATATTTTTAAAATTTGATATGAGACCATCCAATTTAATATGGAGTAATATTTTTTAAAAATAATTTATTAATAAGTTGATGAATGTAAATTTCTACACATTGTATGTATTTAAGAACGGATGTCCTATATATTAATTGCTGCGTTTTTTAGAATCGTAACAACTGAGAAGTAGCAAATACAAAAAAAATTGTGTTGATCACTTTTCATACATTTTGTATTGCACGTAGTAGAATTTATTTCCACATATTTTGTACGCAGTATTTAACTTAGGTTATTCGTTGCTAGCGTCTCCTTAATCTCAGCTAGAATTACTCCTTAATTATTACTCCGTACAATTATTTATACATTCTCTGCGACAAATGGAATCGGCTGTACAACACCACATTTTAAGAATTACACGTGAAAGTAAGAATTAAAATTACAGAGAATGTATAGATGGTGTCAATTTAAGTCGTCCAAATTTAAAAACACCACAAAACTTGGTGTTTAGGGATCAGCCGATTCAATTTGTCGCAGGGATTAAGGGGAGATAATTAATTCTACGGGGATTTCTCGCAGAGAATGTATAAAAAGTACACGTGAAAGTACAATTTCTAGACACGGCTTATTACGGGTCTGTTTGCAACAGCTTCTGCTTTTAAAAAAGTGTTTTTTAATGAAATGGAGAGAAGTGATTAAATAAAAGTTGATAGTGTTTGAAAAAAAAGTGATTTTGAAAAGTAAAAGTGGGTAGTGTTTGATAAAATAAGTGTTTTTTGTGTAATAGAAAAAGTAAAAACACTTTTGACGCGGAAGCCGAGAAAAATAAAAGTTGTAGTGTTCGAGAAAATAAGTGCTTTTTTAAAGCCAAAAGCTGAGAAGTGCTTTTTAAAAGGAGTTGCAAACCAACCCTACATTCGATTCAATTACACGTGAAAGTACAATTTGACTATCTAGACACCATCTATACATTCTCTGTAATTTTAATTCTTACTTTCACGTGTAATTTTTAACTTATTGGAATTTGTTACTTTTAATCTAAAAATTTCGACAAATTGACTATCTAGACACCATCTATACATTCTCTGTAATTTTAATTCTTACTTTCACGTGTAATTTTTAACTTATTGGAATTTGTTACTTTTAATCTAAAAATTAAAGTCGAATAAGAATACAATGGTGGCTAGGTGGCTAGATTCTTCACAACAAACATGACTCCATTGTGTGTGTCATAATAACGAGGCGTGTGCCATATGTGAGGCAATTGAGGCTAAGCACAAAAATTTTTAAGAAAAATTAGGGCTCTTAAGTTTAGACTACAATATAATAGTAGTTAAATTAAATATAATATATACTACTTCCTCTGTTCTTAAATAAATGCCACAGTCAACATTTCACACTTGCCGAGACACAACTTTGACCATTAATATATATAAATTTATATTAGTAAAAAAATTAAAAAATTAGATATTGAAAATTTACAATGAGACAAATTTAACAATATTTTTCATAAAAATATATTCATACATTAATAAATAAAACGTAATCAAAATAGAACATGTGAATAGTATAAAATTCCATATGATGCATTTATTTAAGAACGGGGTAGTGTGTGTATATACACACACTACGTACAATGTAGAGTATTAATATGATTGAGTAAGACTATAGATAATGACTTACGGAGTCTTCACCATTATAGCTGTTTGCCTATTTGTAGCTAGCAATGTTCTAAAAATGGGACTCAACTTTTAAGTCAATAGAAAAAAATGTAATTCTTGCGTTCACCTTAACTTTTTTCTTTACCCTCTTCGGTCTTTGGCGTGGTGGGAAAAAAGGCTATAAAAAAGCAGTCAATTTGAGACTTAGCTCATAATTCAGTTGATCAGTTCTACAATCACCAAGAACACATGGTCAAAGTTCACAATTCCTTCACTGCTTTGGCGGTTTTTCATTACTTTTTATTCCATTTACTTCTTAAATTATTTTCTGATTTTATTTGCTAGGTAAATGTATTTTTCTGTTTCAAATCTATTTTGCTAGTTTTAATAGAGTGACATATATACACCATTGGACTTGCATTTCATTTTCATTATTATGTACTCATTATTTTATTTTCTTTTCAATTTTTTTGCAATTTCATATGAGAGTTATGAATATGCTTTATTTTTTATTTTCAATGAAACACGTGATATCCGCTTCAACAAATTACTAGTTCAATTAGGCTGTTAGGGTATAGAATATAATTTACATCATTAGACATTATCAAACTTCGTGACCTCCATATATTACAAATTTTATACAAGTCTATTATACGTTTTAAAAAATCAATTCATATTAGCTAAATAATACTACCTCCGTTCCGAATTGATTTGCAAATTTGACTTTTCTTGGTCAAACAGTTGCGTTTTGTTCACTTAATTAGGATGCCAATTTTTAATTATATTCTAATTTGGAGTTTACAACTTTGAAGAGATTTTGATGTAGTTTATGAATATAAAAATTTTATTTATTAAAAATTAAATTAATTATGCATAAGAAGGGTTGACTTTTATTATTAGTTGACCAAAAAATGTTGACTTTGCAAAACAAATTGGGACAGAGGGAGTATCTATTTGGATAATATGGTTATCTACTTTTAGTATCTATAAGTATGTATAAGTATAGGTTGAGATTTAAAAGATGAAAACAACATCCCCTATTGAATCGTTATTTCAATGTGAAGCAGGGGATAATTCGATATATTTAGTGCTGGAAAGAAAGAGCAGTTCTTGTAAAATAAATTAAATATGGGAAGGAAGAAAATTTGGAAGTTGATAATGTAAAAAGATGTTTTCATGCTAATCTCGAGGGTGGAATTGATGTAGTCGTCGAACTTGGCAATGTACAAAAAAGTTTAGATGCTTTTGAGTCTATGAATGCACATCATTATGATGATTGTTTTGTTTAAACTAACTCATAGTTTGTATCAATGAGATGTAATGTTTAAACACTTTGATTAGATGCTTAGGCAATTCGTTTTATGATTAGATTATACTCCCTCCGTCCCAGAAAATTCTTCCAACTTTCCTTTTTGGAACGTCCCAGAAAATTCTTCCAACTTCACCTTTTTGATTATTTGTGTGGCTCACATTCATTTCACCTTTTTCTTACACAACTACAACCATACATTTCTACTTTATTCCACTATCTAAATATGCGATCCAACTCAAAGTTGGAAGAATTTTATGGGACGGAGGGAGTAACTAACTGCCAAAAAAATATATACAACATCCAAAGGGCATCCTCATCATAAAACGAATTGCCCAAGCATCTAATCAAAGTGTTTAAACATTACATCTCATTAGTAAAGAAGTAAAAAACTTTCTGCATTTTTTCTCATAACAACATACCAGCAATAGCTATCAAGGCTTTTCATTCTTCCCCTAGATTGCATTATTGTCAATCTTATTCTACTTTAAAGGATAATCAAATAATATCTGTTGATACAAACTATGAGTTAGTTTAAACAAAACAATCATCATAATGATGTGCATTCATAGACTCAAAAGCATCTAAACTTTTTTGTACATTGCCAAGTTCGACGACTACATCAATTCCACCCTCGAGATTAGCATGAAAACATCTTTTTACACTATCAACTTCCAAATTTTCTTCCTTCCCATATTTAATTTATTTTACAAGAACTGCTCTTTCTTTCCAGCACTAAATATATCGAATTATCCCCTGCTTCACATTGAAATAATGATTCAATAGGGGATGTTGTTTTCATCTTTTAAATCTCAACCTATACTTATAGATACTTATAGATACTAAAAGTAGATAACCATATTATCCAAATTGATACTCCCTCTGTCCCAATTTGTTTTGCAAAGTCAACATTTTTTGGTCAATTAATAATAAAAAGTCAACATTTGTTAGGCAATTCGTTTTATGATGAGGATGCCCTTTGGATGTTGTATATATTTTTTTGGCAGTTAGTTAGATATTTACCTTTCAACAAAAAAAAAGATTGAAAATAAGTAAATTAAAGAGACTACATACTGGAAAGAGGTCCAAATAGAGTTTTCAAAATTTATTTCCTTAACACAATGCAAGAAAACATGTTGAAAAATGAAAAAGGTGGTGATTCAAATTCAAATTGGAGGAAAATTTGATAAGAATAATCCCACCTTTCACTCATCTTCTCATAATGATCACACCTTTATATAATCTCAGAATAATCTCACCTTTGCATCTCGTCTTCTTACATTGGACCCTTTTTTGAAAATCTTATATAAATAATCCCACATTTGTAGATCATCAATAGGTTAGGGTCCAATGAAAGAAGATGAGTTGCAAAGGTGGGATTATTCTTGGATTACGTAAAGGTGGGATTATTAGGAGAAGACCAGTGAAAGGTGGGATTATTCTTGTCAATTTTTCCATTCAAATTTTATAAGTTTGTGTTTTATTGATTGAAGCAGAAACAATGTCTCTTTCAAGCCAATTAGCTAATAAACGCTTCCTTGATGAGCACAACTTGGGCCATTTCTTGAGCTATAATGAAGTGAGAAAGTTGGAGCATATGATTGGTTGGCTCGAATTGTAGGTTATAAAAAAGTAAGCTCATTGAAAACCTTACAAATACAACTCAACAATAATAAGAACACTAGAAATGGGTGTTACAAAGGATGATTTATATCGTCCAAAGGTTAGCAAAAAATAAACTTTGCATATTTGGGAAGCTATAATGAGAAGCCTTATTTGAATAAATATGGGATCTTCTTATATATGGTTATAATGATTATCGAGTTTAACCAATCATGAAAGATAACCTTCATCTTATTAAAGATTATTTGACTTATGTACATATTTTGGAGGTAAATTCAAAATGAATTGATAGAAGTGTATGCTGCCAAATTAGGTTAAGAAATAGATATTTGCAAAAGTAAAGAATGTGGTGTTTTTCTATTATTCTTGATTGTGCTCTAGATGTTACAAATAAAAAATGTCTCTAATCAAATGTTTTGTGGATGACCCTTAGATAGTTGCGAGGATAATATTAAATCAGTTATCCTAAGTTCTTATCATGTTTTTTTATCATTCAAAATAATCTTATAGGTGTCTGAAAAGTCATTTGGACAATATCATAATGACAAGAGACGACTATAATCAATAACAAATTTTTTGTGGTAAGAGACTCTCGAGACACATATAATGATATTGTTACTTATAATTAAAAAGTCTCTAACCATAATGTTGTTTGGAATTTTTAAACACCTATAAGACCGCTTTACCAGTCATAAGTTTGAAAATGATGATATTTGATATAATATGAAAGGGACCAACGACATGTAAAAAGAAGAGTACTTGAGGTAAATATGAGGTCTTCGTACACTTTTTATTATTATCATAGTCTTTTTTTTTTTGGTAAAACCATAGGCACATCCGCGCCTATCTTTCATTCACAATCAACCGAGGCTGAGAAACCCCTAACAAATCATACAAAATGTGTAATGATAAAGTAGGATCGTCAATACATATAGAGTGAACACCAAAGGGTAAACTATGGCCTAGGCCAGCCAAGAGATCGGCGGCCCGGTTGCCCTCTCGATAGATATGCTCAACTTTGATCATCCAGTCCCGATCCAACATCTCACGAAAACTGGTGACCTCAGAAGAATGCTGGTGTGTGAGCTCGCCATCACTCAATAATAGGTGAACCGCAGCACTTGAATCTAGTTGCACTCGTACACGACGGTATCCTCTCTCCCAAGCAATCTGCAAACCTGTCACAGCCGCTCTCAATTCAGCCCTGGTGATTGAGCAAATCCCCAGGTTCATCGAATAGGCTGCTAAGCAGCGCCCATCGGAATCATGGAACAAGCCTCCTGCGGCTGCTCGTCCGGTCTCATGAATAACAGAGCCGTCTGAATTGAGAGCAACCCACTCAGGTGGCGGTGACGACCAAGAGATATCTGTCACCGTCTTTGTGGGTGAACCAGAATGAACGAACTAATCACGTATCAAAGCCTCCTCTACCGACTTGGCCCATAAGTAGATACGCTGTGACAAAGCCTCGGGTGTAGTGCGGATATCGGCAAAGATGAACTCATTCCTGGCCTTCCAAAGAGAAGACTAGAGGTCGATGTCTTCAAGTGGTATGTGATCCAAGGTATGAGTGGAGAATCCCAATTCGGTTGATCTTCAGAAAGAAAGGCAAGATGCTCCCAGGTACTAACCGCGAATGGACAGTCCCGCAACACATGCAAGACCGTTTCTGGCCCCAAATTTATCATAGTCTAAATTTGAATTTATGTAATATGAGAAGTTACTCAATTCAAGATTTGTCTTTTTTTTATTGATCATATACATCTAGTCATATTGTCCACATCTACAAATCATGGAGTAATTTCAAATATCATGTACTCCCTCCGTCCCCCAATTAAGTTCCTGGTTTGACTTCACACATATTAAGAAAATGAATTTGACTTTACTGTAGAGTGCACTGTTTTGCACTGTTTAAACATTGTTTGACACTGTTTTGATGTAGTTTATTTGCCAAATAAGGAAAGTATTGAAATGTAAACTTAATTTAGAGATTGCTCAAAAAGGAAAGTGAGAACATAATTGGAGGACGGAGGGAGTAATAACTTTGAATGTTAAGATATTGGCCCTGTTTGGCAAATGGCTTATCAGCCATTTTTTGGCTTCTTTGACCACAATTAATTACTTTGACCTTATAAACACCTAAAATTAATGTTTGGTAAATAGATGGTTAGTTTAGCTTATTGATCCCAAAAAGCCAAAATTTGAAACGCTGGGATAGGCAGCGTTTACCATCGGCGTTTCCGTTTTCCCCCTTCGTGCCTTCCCTATTTGACGCACAACACCACTTTCATCTCTGTTTATTCTCTTCGTTTTGCCTCTGCGACAAAAAATCTTCCTCCATCTGCAATTTCATCCTCAAATATTCTTCGGGTATGAGAATTAGGGAGGTAAGCATTCGTATGATTGTGTTCGTTTCTAGTTTAATTTTTTCTATTTTATCTCCAAAGCTGCTCACTTTGTTTGCTCCCAACTTTTTCTTCCTTTATTTTGTTTCTATAGTGGCGTATAAACTCATGTGTATAATTTGATAGCAGTGATGATAAAAAAAAATCGATAGCAGTGAGGTCTTTGTTTCTTATTTTTAATAGTATAATTCTACAAGTCTAGTTTATTTGTAAAATTCCTTCATACAATTAGTAAAAATATTGTTGTGCTTGTCATTCAATAAAACCAGCATTCCTGCTTATGATGGTAAATAATTAGTTTTACAATTGAATGGTAAAAAATATTAATGTCCTTTTATGTCTTTTTACACTCTAACAGCTAATTTTAAACAGCTAATTTACCAAACAATTGCTAACAATAAGCTAACATAACCAGCTAACCAAAACAACTAACACAACCAGCTATTGTCAATCAGCTGTCGTACCAACTAACAGCTAACCGCTAACAGCCGATTGTCTCAATTCAAACACATAGGGAAAGTTACGTTGAAAGCGTCAAACCTAAAAAAAGAGCGAGTTGTTCAAATTGAAAATGTCTTGAATGGGTTGACTTCAAAATAATATTGAGAGTCCAAAGACAAAAAGTGTGGCTGAATCCTTTGTATCGAACTTGAAAATTATGGATTCTTTCTTAATGTTTAAAAATGTGGGGTTGTACAGTACAAGTTATTGTATACCATCAACACAGGAAGTTAGTATTGTTAGAATGAAAGTATGGATATTGGTGTTGCTACCAACTTGAAATACTTTTTGTAGCTAAAACAATCCAGTTATACTCTATTAGCTATGAACATTGCTAAGTAATTTAAAAGTTCTAAAAGTTATATATTTGACTTTATAAGTTACATTTAACGAGTTAAAAGTTAATTACAAAAAAGTGTCTAGTGTTATATGTTGTTTTCATGATACATAGTCTCATACTTGTCATATACTTATACAATTTATCACATGATGAAGTTGCACTTTGATAAATCAAAAGTTATACATGCATTATAAGTTTAACGAATTAATAGTTAATAAGGACATAAATGTCTTAGTAAATAAATAAATATTTTTTTGTAATTATTTTTCAATTGCTACTAGTGTTTTTCATTGTAGTCTCATACTTACCCAATTTGTCACTATAAAATTATACTTTTAATTTAGGATTGTTGAGTTTATAAGTCATGATTTATGTTTTCGGTGGAATTTGTTTATGAAATTTTGTGAGTATCTTCACCATGACATGTAGGAAGTTTTGTGCACTATTGCATTGCGAGGTTTTTGTCATCTACTTTTGATCCTTTACGGTACACTATTGTATGCAGGAAGTCCACTTTTTGCAAAAGCAAAAAAAGAGAGAGTTATGCACTACATACACAAACAGAACTACTATCACACCACATAAAAACAACACATGAAATACGTTCCATGTGTTCCACAAAAAACAACAATTATAAGACTTTGAATAAGTAAAATTAGGAACTTCTTGCTCCACCCAACTTGGTATATCTTTCCTCAAAATTGTTTTACCAGCCTCCTTGTCCACGTCAACGCCCCCTCCCGGGCCACCACTCCTACCACCCCTTCCCCTTCCACCACCATGTCTACCACCACGTCTACCTCTTCTTCCACCACCACCACGTCCACCGCTTCTTCCACCATAATCACCTCTTGGCTTGGCTTCTTCCACAAACAATGTGTTTGCCAGTCATTCAGTTCAAGGGCATTCTTCATTGCATTATTATCAATAAATTCAACATATGCCATCGCTTTAATGGTACCATCTTGGTTAGTGGGGAGACTTTTTTATTAGTAATATTTTTGGAAAAACATCTTGTATTTGATTATAAATCTACACACACTTATAATGAAAAGTTTTAACCCCAACCTCTCATTTATTACAATCATTGATTATGATTCACATGGGGCCATATGCATAACAACCCCATATTAAAATGGGTCATTTTTGCAATTAGTTCTAGCTATTTACAAAATTGCCACATTGACATTATTAGGCATTGATTATAAAAATAGATGATGAAAATTAAAAGTTCCTATTTTAAAACGGGTTCTCATTTTAAAATGAGTTCTCATAAGAACCTTCCCATATGATGGCAATTTTGAAAACAAAGTTGAATATTTTCAAAAAGTAAAAATGTTATCTTCAAGACATTTTCAGATGAATGTCACATTTTTTTACACAAGATTGCATTTTTTCTAGCGACTAGAGCTGCTGATCTCGGGAGGTGGAGGATACGCCGGCAGATGCCTACATATTTTTTTAATATCTTTTATATTTTTTTATATTTTAATGTATTTAATTATTTTTATTTTTAAATTTTTATTTTTATTATTTTTTTATAATTTATTTTATTTTTTCATGTTTTTATTATTAATTTATAATTTTTTGATTATTTTAAACTTTTATTAAAAATAAAACTATGATTTTCTTATTAATATAAGAAATTTGTTAGGTATTATAGAAACAGGTTACAATGGAAGAAGAGATATATGGAATATATTACTCCTATTTTGGGATTATTTTTTGGAACGACTCCTATTTTGAGAATAAAAATGATACAATCCTATTGTTTCTTTTAGGAGTAATATTAGTCCTATTTAGGGCTAATAGCCAAAGTCATTTCATTCATCTTAACTAATTTAAACTTTTTCGATCTACGAATTTAAATTGTGAATTATCTTAACTACGAATGTTACCATAATGATTTAGAATGTACTCCCTCCGGTTCTAAATAAACTTCACATTTTCTTTTTTGGGACGGTCCAAAATAAACTTCACACTTCCTTATTTCCTTATTTGGCAAAGAAATCTACATAAAAACAGTGTTAAACAGTGCCAAACAGTGTCTCAACAGTGCCAAACAGTGTCTCAACAGTGTACTCTACAGTAGAGTCAATTTTATTTCCTTAATCAATGTGAAGTCAAACTGTGTGGTTTAAAAAGATCCGGAGGGAGTACATCCTTTCGAGTCATGCTCATTTCTCATCAGAAGTGTTCTCATCGGAACCTGTCAACCTGACCCTTTTTTATGCTCCGTTACACCAAAATTAGACCACAACCACCTTCATTAACTCTTGTAGACTCTAATAGGACTATAGGAGAATAAGAGAGATTAATTTGCAGCAATAAGAGTGAAAGAAATGTTCATTGATTTGCCTTGCGGACTTCCGATCCATACATGTAAGAAATTGCAAACAATCAAATGGGGAGGGTGAGAAAAAAAAAATCATTTTTTGCTAATTACTAGGCTCCAGCCATACCTATAAAGCTGGCTTTCTCATCTTGTCTGGAAACAAAAGAATTTTTAACAATCTCTTATTTTAAGACTCCTACCTACTATGGGAACTCCGGCCATCTCTATGTGCACTTTGTTTCCATGTAATTCCCATCACTCCTCACCTGATTTATATATTTAAATATATATATATCACTCATGATATCTTTTTTCTTCATCTTCAACTTGCTGTTGTGAAAACCATGGGCGTTCTTTGTAAAAGTGTTGTTCCATCTGATCATTTTGGTTTTTAATGGATTAATGGAGAGACAAATCTTAAGCATTCCCTTAATGCTTATAACTGGTTTGCAGGTTTAGGATAGAGCCTGATGGGTAAACCATTCTGGGGAAGTGCAAAGGGCCCATACTGTATTCCATTCTGTGGGCCCACCACAGACCACCTAAGCAGAAAGAAGGAAAATATCATGAGGGGATAGATAGATAAACAACCTTAGACATCTATTTTTAGGAGTCCAAACTTTTTAGGTCTTGTACACATGCATGGTAGTAGTAAATGATGACTCACCTGTACTTTGTGGTCAGATGGTGTACAAAGACCAAAATCTCCAACTTGGCTAATTCATTCCCAGGGCATGCATGTGTCCCACTGCCAAATGGCATGAATGTATTGGGCCTTGGAGATACCTATCATTTCACAGCAGCAGATTTGGTTTTCTCAGTTCATGGCATTTGTGTGGTAGAACTACTAAATAATTAATTAAAACCTACACATAAAATAAAACTTTCATATGATAAAATAAATTAACAAGTTACCTCAAATCTTGAAGGGTCAAACTTCTCTGGATCTGAAAAATTTTCTGGGCTGTGATGAATGTTTCTAAACAGGGGCAACACTTTCCACCCTTTTGGAATTAGGTAGCCTAAAGAATGAAGGAAAGTCAAGTTAATAATTTACAAATAGATTAAAATATCTATAAGTGGATATTTTTGACTTTATGTAGCATTGGGGTGTCAAAACCGACCTTCTAACTCCACATCTTCAACAGCTTCTCTAAATGTAAAAGATAAGATTGAAGCCACTCTGAGTGTTTCTTGAATCACTCTAGTAGTAACAGGCATCTTCTTGGAATCTGCAAAGCTAAGAATCTTCTCTTCTCCACTCTCCTCTTTTGATCTCAAAATCCCTTCTTGCTCTTCCTGCACAAAACCCCACCACACCCAGATATTTAATTAATCACAAAAAAATCCAATAATCAAAGAAAAAATAAAAAAGACTTTTTTTATAAAAAAAAAACTTACTGTGACTGCTTGTAGAACAGTGGGGTTTTCAGCTAGGAATTTGATGACCCAGGTGAGAACACTAGCTGTAGTGTCACGGGCTGCGAAGATGACTCCGATGACGTTGTCGGCAATTTGGTCGTCGGAGAGGCTTTCCTTATCTCCCATGAATGATCCCAACAAGTCGTTGTAGATTTCGCCGTTTTGCCTTCTGCAAGAGATGATTTTGGCCAGAATCTGGGCTAGTTCCTTTCTGGCTTTCATGGCTTTGTTGAAGAGTGTTCCGGGGAAATTTATAGGCATGGAATTATACCCTTTCTCCAGAATGTAATAACACGTCTTTAGATCCTCCCTGTACAGAACTTCATCCTTTCCGAATATGGAAAGCAAAGCCACATTGAACGTGTACTGTATACATATATGAAACCATAATAATCAGATAAGAATTTAAAATTATACGAAATAACTAGATTTAGAAACAAAAATAAAACAGGGGAGGTTGGTCTAAGTCTCTGTTGAGCAATTCATCAAACAGATAGAATCATATGCACACGTACGGTTTTCATTTCTTGGTAGGTATTGACCAGACGGCCCTCCAAGGACCGGAGAGTTGCTCCGGCGATGGATTCAACGTCGGGGACTATGGCTCTGATGGATTCCGGCATGAACGCCCGGAGAACAAGCCTTCTCAACCGGGCATGGTAGTCTCCCTGGTGAAAGAAAATAGCCTGTTTCCCCAGCATCCTCTCTTTACTCGCCGGAAATGTGGGCTTGAAGAGGTCAGCCTTGGTGACTAGCACCATCTTCGCCACCGCCGGGCTGGAAATCATCACACAGCGGCAACCCAGTATGTGGGTCTTGAAAATAGAGCCATACCTGTGACAAACACAAACAAATTCAATATCTTTTTCAAAAAAAATCCAGTCTTGCGAAGAAATCAGCAAAAAAAATCCAGTCATTAATTAATCCCACATACTTCTTGACTTTAGAGGCGAAGAAAACGTTGGGATTCTGAGAGTAGAGAAGGAAGGTTTCCCCAATGTAAGGCCAACCCAGAGTGCCAGGGGGGAGGGGGAGTTTGATTGGCCCTAAAGAGAAGAATTTGAGAAGGGAACGGAGGAGGAAGAAGGAAGCTAATGGGACAAAAACAATGGCGGACAGAAGAAACTCCATTGGAGAATTAAGTAGAAGTGTGGTGGTTTGAGTGAAGGGAAAGAAAATGTGGGGAGGTATATATATAGGGGGAGGAGGAGGAGATATTAAAGGGGTTGGGTTTCTGTTACAGCTCGAATTGCAAACACGGAATCGGTCTCCAGCTCATTCTTCAGTAAAACTGATATTTTGAGAGAGAAAGACAGAGACGACCCAACGCAGAGAAGATGAGAGAGAAAGGGTGTGGGGTCTGCGTTGCCACGTGTCTGTTGGGTTTTTCTTTTCTTTTCTTTTTTTCTTTTTGTTGAAAGGTTGGGTTTTTCTTTTCTTTTTTGGGTAAATGAAAACGTCTGTGAAGGGGAGATAACGACTAGATCCGTTTCTCCGTGGCAAAGGTGACAACCTTGGTTGTTTGTATTTTATCACATGAAAAGCGAAGTCGCAAAACAAAATGCACCAAACTTTATTTCAGAGCGTTTTCACTCGATAAGAAATTTCATCTGGTACTCTGTATAATACTACGTATAAAACTCCCTCCGTCTATAAAACTTAGTCAAATTTAACTGACACAAAAATTAATAATGTAAAAATTGTATAATTAAAATTTGTGCAAGGAAAAAAAAATTAATTGGATCCACATATTTTTACTTAAAAAGAAAAGTGACAAAATTTGTAAGACAATCAAAAAAGAATAATTGGCACAGTTTTAAGTGACAGAGAGATTTCTTTAAATTTGATTTGAACAAATTTTATCAATTTAAAATTGTTCTGATGACATAGAGAGAAGTCCATGTCAGAGTGGTCTGTTAAATTCTAATTTGGTACCTTCTGGTTTGAGATTGAAATCAACTTAAATGAAACCATTTATGAATTCTGAAAAGTCACTTGGTGAGATTTTAGTTTACCAATAAGATGTTTTTAAGTTGATTACATTTTCTAAATGTAATATGAAATAGGGAAAATTATACTCATAAGACTTAAACATATCTATTTTCCAAAATTATGAGTAGAAGCTTGCGTCGGACATAAGTGGACATGTTTTGACTATTATACCCCTAACTTAAAATCAATTGCTTAACTTAGAAAAAATTGCAAATCGATCTGCTCCAGCGGACTTCTTCGCAGCGGACTTGTCTGTTGAAGTCTATTTCGCAGCGGACTTGACGGAGAGCATCAACAAGCTTCCAGACCTACGACCTTCCAAATTCCAAATCGATCTGCTCCATCTGGTCCTTCCCTTGGCGGCGGCAACGAGGAGTCCATAAGCAGTCTCCCGAATAGTATGGATGTCGGCCACAACAGATTAAGTATCATATCATTTCATTTCTTCGACGGATTTGGCGGAGAGCATCCACAAGCTTCGATGAGTAGATCTTTTGGGCAGACGGGTTCTTCCACATCAGTCCATCCACAAAGTAGATTGCATCTGATCCCGATCTGAATCGTCGGTTTTCCTCCGCTTCTTCTGTGATAGATTTGAGTTGACATTGGGATTTGCGATCGAAGATAATAATTTCATCGTATCAATTTGTGAAGTCAGTGAGTTTCTGAAATAGAACGCTCCTATATCTTCGTCATATTGCAGACAGGAACTTGGAAGCAGGAATTTTGAGAATTAAATGCAACTGAAAATTAAAGTGCATGAGTACAACCTATGAGTACATTATCGAAAACATACGTTGACTTGACCGTGTCAGATCCGATACTCACAAAACTTTTACTTTAAAATTAAAGCATTTTTAAATTTGAGGTGGGTCAAGGCATAGGTTGGCCCCGTATAGCTCCGCCCGTGTGACTCCCCTTCTCTTTCGTCTTCTCTCCTTGGTATCCCATCGGCTTCTTCTTTTATTTGCCATCGGTCCAACTTTATTATAGCAAGAGAAGAAGAAAATAAAATAGAGCAAAAAGAAGCCGACAGGATACCCGGGAGAGCAGACGGGAGAAATATAAGATGTAGAGCTAAGAGAAGGGAGAGCAGGCGAGAAAAATATAAGATGAAGAGCGAAGGTGAAAACGAGTGGACTGGAGGAAATTAGAATTTATAGATTAATTATTTGATGACTTGGAGTCTTGGACTGCAACTGTATAATGCAAACAGATAGTTTGGTCATGTCAGCTATTTTAACGTTCTGATAGAGCAAATGTACTTAATTGACTATAAAAATACAAGCTCGTGTTCTTTTAAATTTTCAAATGCAAGATGAACCACTACTTACTCTCGTCGATACAACTTCATGTACCATTTTTTTACCATTTTCTCAAATAAGAGTAGTGAGATTGATACACAATGCACATGATCTGCGATCAACACTATGATTATCGTTTGAGCACTAAGGATGTTTTTTACTTGGACTGTAATTTGAGCACTAGTATGGTCTGTTCTGGTCTGATAATGTCTGATCTTTTTATATTTTTATAACTATTCAAGTCTGGTCTGATCTGATTTGATCTGATCTGAGACGGATTATCGTCCACGTAAAAACATCTTGAATGCACAAGGTACACTTAATACATATCGAAAAATAAACTTGAATATATATCGAAAAATGTAACAGTATCATTTTATAACTACCCATAACAAAGTGTAATGGGAAAACTATCAAATAAGCCCCCTTACTATGCCGAAAAAGTCGATTAGGCCCTCATACTTTACAAACACTCAATTAAGTTCTCGAACTATTAAAAAACGTTCAATTAAGCCCTTTTGGTCGGTAAGTAACCGGTTTCCCGGTTAAACGGCGAAGACGGCAACGATGTGCTTGAACCCCAGCAACGGCGGCTGTCGGGAAATGGGTTACATTTAACCGGGAAACCGGTGACTTACTGACCGAAAGGGCTTAATTGAACGGTTTTTAATAGTTCAAGGACTTAATTGACTGTTTGTAAAGTACGAGAGCCTAATCGACTTCTTCGGTATACTACGGGGGCTTATTTGATACGGAGTACTAATTAATTCAATTCTAGCTTTTGATGTTGTTTGTCCAAGTATATTATGACTCGAAAATACGTAATTGATAACGTAAGGTCTCAGTCATAACTAATTGCAGAATTAATTAATTAAAAGGAATAAAAACTTGACATTTGTGTCGCAGCTACTTCATTTGTCCCTATACCGTAGGGCGTAGGCAGTACGGTTCAGCTTAATATGGATTACCATTTTGTTTCCATTTGACCATTTTAAAATACTCCGTACTTTTTATTTTCATTATTTTCTTTTTACATTTTATCCCTTTTTACTTTTTTTTTCTTTTTTTCTATGTGGTTTCCCAATCCAACTCACTCAGTCTTTTTATTCCGATCATTTTCACCTTAGCGCTTCATCATCAATAGCATCGTCTTATAATATATGTAGCACCGATACCGGTACGCGGAAACGCGGAAACGCGCAAACGAGTACGGGGATACATTGAAACCAAAAAAAGTAGGATACGGATACGGGGCCATATTTATAAATATTAAAAGTTATGGGGGCGTATTTACAAATATTAAAAGTTATAGGGGTCCATTTATAAATATTAAAAATAGATTTTTTTTAATATATATACATATAATATCCTATGATGTCTACCCATTCATTGCATTGAAGCATTTTCCTTTTTCATGATACTTAGTAATAAATTCATAATATTTCTCATATACACTAGTGTATCTCGAAATATAAATGTAGTCAATAACCCATTAATTTAAAATGAGAAATAAGTCAAACAACTGCAATCTTGAAATTAAAAGTGCAAGTACCCACTTCGGAGTATGAGTTAATGACTTAATTCGGATATAGCCATATAGGCCCATTATTTGATTACCAAGTAAAATGTAGTTTTAGATTTTCATTTTTTTTTTAGAATTTTATTAAGTAAATTTTGGGATTTAAAAAAAAAGGTTGATACGGGTATCCGTCAGGATACGAGTATCGGAAACTTTCAAAAAATTACAAAAAAAAATGGAAACTCTTAAAAATTGCAGATACGGCCCGGGAACGTACGGTACGGGTATCCTAGAGTATCGGATACGGGAACGTATCCGATACGCCGATACGCTACCCTAGGGAAGTATCTGTACTTCATAGCTTATAATCTTTCTATTACCATCATCTTCCATTTCCATCTACTACACCATATTCATCACTGTTCACCTCATATCTTCACCAACTTAAATATTCATCACTATCATCATCTTTAGTCTTTACCTTTATCATCTTCTAGGATTGGAAAATTCGAAGTTATAGAGTCACCAAAAAGTAATTAACCGGAAAATTAAACATGAACATTTGTCAAAACTTTTATCTGTGTAGTTTATAAAATACTCCCTCCGTCCCAATATATAAGGCTTATTTCCCTTTTTGACAAACAAAACAGTGCCAAACAGACAAACAGTGTTCAAACAGTGTCAAACAGTGTCCAAACAATGTTCCTCCTAAACATGTTTGAAAAAGCAAATGTGTTCTTTATATTGGGACGGATGGAGTATTGTTTGTCGTGCTGAATAATGTTATAATTTTTTGTAATATTTTGCAAACTTTCTCCACAAACAAAATTCTATACATATCTAATACCCGTACAATATCTAGTACCCGTACAAAATTGTTAAGCACAATAAAAAATGTAAAATTTGCATGTGCACATAAATTCATTTGGAAAAATGACAATTATATTACTAATAGTCTTTCCGGACAAAAATATGACTAGTTGTATTTTTGAACAAAAATATAACTAGTTACTTTGTAGGAGTAACTGGACAAGAGTCACTATAGTGTATTTCCGAGTTACAAGTCACTATAGATGATGATCAGTCACTGAGAACTAGTCATATGTCACTTTCTTGAATTTTTCTAAAGTAAGTCATATTTTTGTCGTTTGAATTTAATTTAGTACTATTAATGGGAAATGGCCGATTTGATTTCCATGCAACCAAACTCCGACATTTTAACAAAAAAGCATGCAAACCAATATCCCTATAGAGACATTAGTTGTCTATATATACATAGACAATTTCTACATTTTTTTGTGTGTACTTAACAATTTTTCCTAAAAAAACAAAAATTGTAAAAGATGTCTGTATAGTACAAAAAACAATATTTCAAGTAACAATACTGTTGGGTTAATGTCCCAAGTCGAGATCCGGCTCATTCACCCCTTCTACCAGACGTACGGCCACTTAGAACACCAAGTGGACGGCAGGCTAATGTTCCTTCAAAACAGATGAACGTCTGCGATGGGGCTTAGGCTCAACGGCCCATCTCGACGAACGTCTATGCAGGGACAAGGAGCAGGACCGCGGGCCACCAGGGATGACGACGAACGTCTCCAGAGCAAGCCTATAGTCATCGGAGGAAACCCAGTCCACATGGTGGGAATCCACAAGGCCAGGAGACGAACAGCTGATACCTCTTGAGGACCACGTGGAGCGATCCAGCTTGCTCCCCGGGCGGACGAACATCCCCACTATTTAGGCGGGAAACCTAGATTCTGGCGGGAAGCGCATTTAATGCTGAAGATTTGGTGGTTGGGGCACCAGCGGTCCACAGGCTGCCACGTCAGTATAGCCACCTGCACATTGGTGGGTATAAATAGAAGCATTTATTTCATTGTAAAAGGTTGGCAACTTTCTATTCTTAGCACCCTAGCTATAGCACTCTTACTCGCAGCACTTCTACTGCCTTGTAAGACGAACGGCCGACGGAGCCTTAGCGAAAAGTATTGTATTAGGGAGTTATTAAGAGACAATAATACCTAATCACTTACTTGCTACCTTCTTGTTCTCTTTATTCCATATCATCTGCTTGCTGGGCTAGTTTACTCACACACACTCCACTCGAAATCCTTGGGCTTACGTGTTGGACCCGAGGGTTGAAGGAATAAACCTCAACACTGGCGCCGTCTGTGGGAATCGAACCCACGACCCTTTGGTACGTCTAGCCTCCCCCACGTTCCTACTAACCTCCGCGTCGGGAGACGTTCGTCATACGTGGTGAAGGAAGATCAGGCATACCTCGGCAAGATAAACCAGTTCCTCCCATTTCCCGTGGATCGATGAACACCTCCTGCCAGATCAGAAGGTTAGTAGGGCCACGGGCATGGGACGACGAAGCAGGGAACCCGCGATAGGGTAAACCAGTGACCTCCTTGCGATCGGCGAATAGCGAACGTCTTCTTCGAAGTAAAGAAGGTTAGTAGGGTCCCGACAAGGACGAACGAAGCCTAGTCCTTTCCTCTTGTTGGACGAATGACGAACGCCTTCTGCGAAGCCAGAAGACTAGTAACTCACAACTGGGGACGGACGGAGATGGGGAATCCCGACGTGGATAAACCTGTTTCTTCTCAGAGTGGGGATGACGAACGTCTCCTGCGAAACCAGGAGACAAGTAATCACAAAGCATGGGAAGGACAAAGACTGATAAAGACTCCAAAGAAAAAAAAAATATGCTAGACGAACATGGAGCAAACAATGATTTTTATTCTTCGGTACTGATGACCGGAAAGTACAATATGTAAGGTACAATGTACATAATGAAAAAATGGGTACAAATACAAAATTATGAGCGGAGAATCAATTTTGGTCAACATCCGGACATGGAACCTTGAAGGAGACCTGCTTGGCCTTTTCCCTGGCCTCGACTTCTTCGCGCTCTTTACGCTCCCTCAGCAGCTCAAGGGCCCCCTTATGGGCGTCTGCCATCAAGGAATCGAAACCGGCCGCCGCAGGGTCAAAGGGAGCTCCAAAGTGACGCTCGAAGACCGGAAGATTCTCTGCCACGAGCCCGACCATACCCTTGAGATAAGTGTCGTCGGCAAGATCATCAAGGAAGCGTTCCCCAGTGGGGGTAGCCTGAAGCAGTTTGATGCCATCTAAATAAGGGTCCGGGCAGGTGGCCAAAAACTCGCCGACGAACCTCGGAAGAAACTTTCTGGCCATGGTCTGGATGGCACCGGTGTAGGCTTTGGATTTCTGAAATTCGATGGAACCAGATTCCTTGATCTTCGAAACATCGGCCTCATAGATGGGAACATGATTATCCACGCCCGTACGGCGGATTTCCACCTTTGCCTGCTCCACGGCCCACAGCCGGCTACGAAGGTCCACAAGCTCGGCCTCCTGCTTCCTAAGGAGCTCTTTGTGAGAAGCATTCTCCTGGGCAAGCTTGTCGTAGGCATCGGCCTTCTCTTGGAGTGTCCCGGCCCTCCCTTTGGCATTCCTCAGAAGGGCATCACATTCTGCCCGCACTCGGGCCATCTCCTTACCCTGATGCTCAAAAGCCATCTGAGCCCTGTGGAAGTAGAGCCCGGCCTTGTCTAGGGTACTTTGCCCACACTCTAGGAGATCCTCGGGGGCTTCATGAGCAGCGAAATCTTGGGGAACCTTGAGGTTGAGGCCACACCAGATGGAAGACGCGGTTTGGCCAAAGAGCATCATCGACTCCTTGCGAGGGCCAACCCCGGAGAATTCGATAAGGCCAAGAGAGGACCCGTTGGTTTCTGAAGGCGAAGGGGGACGAGCATCGTCAGAGCCCTTGGTAGCATGGACATCTTCATCTCGGAGTCGACGAACCTCAGAGTTCAGCGAAGGAGAAACAGGCTTGTTCCGGGAAGAGGGCCTCCGCTTCAAGGGACTCCCGGGCTCACCATCGGAGTCGTCGGCCACTATGATGGCCTTGGAGGCAGTACCATCGATGCGCGGCCTCTTTGAAGCCCCGGCCTCCGATGCATCATCTGACCGCCTCCTGTTCGCCCTAGATTCGATCTTGGGGACGAGCGGCCTTCTGCCCTTATCCTCATTCTTGTTTTCACGGCCGTGGGCATGCGAAGCAACATTGGTACGTCCCATGGATGGTGTAGACGGGAAAACTCCTGCAGGAAGAAAGTCAAGACGTTCAGAACCATAACAACGAAAGGGTGACAAGACAATGCAAGTGCAAATAGACGCACCTAACCCGGCCCGGGCCTTGAAACGCTCGGCCATCAGCGACCGAAGGTTCTGGACGCCAAGGCCAGCGATGCGCTTGGCATAGCCGAGCTCCTCATCCGTCATAGGCGGCAGAATGGACTTCACCGGGTAGGCGTTCCACCTATCGGAGAATGGCATCGGGGAGCCTACTTCGGCGAGGAAGAACCGCTCCTCCCAGCCGTCCGGGTTCCCAGCGTTGTTTGAAAACAGGACCATGGACAGACGCGCAATCAGGGTTAAGTACCCCGTACGTCCGAAGGGGGATAACCGGAAGAAGTGATTCAATAAGTCTACGGTGGGAGTCACGCCAACACTGTGACATCGAATTATAAAACCCGCGACGATCCTATAAGCGGCGGGGACAAACTGAGCAGGCGTCACTTTGAGGCTCCTAAAAAGCTCTATATGGAAGCTATGAAGGGGAAAAAGGAGGCCCGCTATAACGGAGTCTAATTGGACCACCACATGGCCGGGCAGATGGCGCATTGGGTTGCGCAGACGACGATCGTCGTAAACCCTTGGAGGGAGGAACCATTGGCTTATCAACCGACGGTCCGCATTCAACAGGCGTTGGCGCTGACGAAGAACGCCGGAGAAATTCAGATGATGGCGGGGGGGCCGAGGTGGCATACCCCGCTCGTAGAACTCTAGATCATCACCGGAGGAACACCCGTCGTCGAACCTATCCCCGGCGGACGACGAGCTGCTTCGGATCCTTGAGTCAATGTTTTGGGTTTCTAACCTAGACAAAGACATGACGACGTTCGGTACCTACCGGGGTTCGAGCTTGAAACAGCGCAGAGGAAAGCTAGAGAGAGAAAGTAGTTGTGCAGCACAATAGCTAGAGATGAAGCGAATGGGGAATTCGCGAAATCTTGGGTACTTATAGACAGCACCGCGGGAGCGCACCAATCGCGGTGGAACACGTGGCGCCTGGATACCGGTACCTACCACGGTATTAAAGGCGCCTCGACGTTACCACCCCACGGTCACCACGAAGGAACCCGGTTTGGTGCCACGAACGTCCCCCATAGAGGCACACAGAGACCGCATCCACATGCTACCCACGGGGAGACGAGCGTATCCACGGGATGTGTTCATATTTCAATACTTCGCACCACCGCAACACGCGACCAAACGAGCGTCCATGAACGATATCTGGGTTGAGCACACGGCAGAAAGAGGTTATGCTACTCCTAACGCGACCAACATCTCTATCAAGGCATTATTTCTGAGGAATGCGTCCGCATCCCCACACCTAGTTGCACAGACGAACGTCGCCCCGCAAAGTGTAAGTTGGGCACGCACAGCATGGATAGTTATGCTTGTACACATGGGACGGACGTCTCTACCAACTTTGATCCTGAAAAGCGTTTCGCATCCCCGTACGTAGGGTTGAATACGTACAACGCGGGAGGTGGGCTTACACGTATGGGACGAACCCCAGGCGATACATCCGTATCGCGAAAGATCGGATTGCAAAAATATAATATGGGCATGAACGTCCTCGCGAACTTGGGCTATATTCCAAGAAATCAAAATACGACTAACAATGAAAGGAAACAAGAAGAGTTCATGAACGTAGAGACAATGATGGAACGAAAAGAGTTGTGTATTCCTCGGCTCTACTGGCCGGATATTACAGGATCATGGCAAAAGATTACAAGCTACATTAAACAAAATTCGGGGAAACAGGCCGGGACCCCCCAGGAATGGTTTCTTCTTCCTCCTCGGGCTCGGGCTCGGGGGTCGGAGGCTCCGGGACCTCGCCCCTGACCTTGGCTTCTTCCCGCCGGGCGTCCCGCTCCAGCTTGCCCACCGCTCGGATCAGCTCCGGGTCCGTGGTGTGCTGGGCCAGGTTGAATCCGGGGCCCTGAAGAGCAGCAAACACTGGCAGCGTGGCCTTCACCCCTTCATTATAGCCAATGACGAAGGAGGAATCTCCAACATCATACAGGAACTTCTCGGCCAGGGGGGCACTCTCCAGGACCTGGACCCCGAACTTGAGCCGATCCTTCGGCGCACGCTTCTGCAGCTCGGCGGCGAATACATCGCCAAAAGCGCCCCCAAGGTACCTTTGGGCGGCGATCATGAAGGCCCCAGAGTTATGGTACCCGGAATCATCGACGAGCCACTCAAGGGCCTCATCCTTGGGAGCGGGGAGAGCCGGGACGAGCTTGAACCCGGCCTTCTCCAGAACCGCGATCTTCGCGGAGGACTCGCGAGCCACCTCCAGGGCAGCCTGCAGTTCTTTGTCCTTGGCCTCCATTTCCTTCTCCTGGAGACGAGCGGCCTCTCTCGCCTTCTTCAAGGCCGCGTCCGCTTTGTTCTTTGCCTGAAGGACCTCGGCATCTCAGGTAGCTTCAGATTGCAGAACGGAGAGCCCGACCTACAAATCAAACACAGAAGGTGAGACTCCAAAACATCAGAATGGGATAATCAAGTACCCGGCAGGGAGCGAAGTCTCACCTGAAGAGCGGCGGCCAGAGCCGCATTGGAAGCCTCCGAGGATGTCCGGGGAGGCACCTCCACGCCGGCCAGGGAAGCAATCTCCTGACAAACGTCATGCGCCGGACGTCCAAGAGAGGGAAGGATCAACTCTTGCACGTCGGGGGCCGAAGAGCCAGCCCCCCGTGGCCTTTTGGACTTCTTGTCCTTCGCCTTTTCCCCGTCGTGGGGATGGACGGTCTGCAAGGGGGCCACAACCTCGGAGGCGCCATAACCTGGGATCGGGGCCTGGGACCCCTGCGCCATCACCGTGGCGATAAGGTGCTGCTCTGCCTCCACCGTGCGACGATCGTCCTGGGAGGCGGAGGAGTTGGAATCGGCCATCTGAACGGCCTTGGCCTTGGCGAGAGCGGCATCGGCGGCAGCGCCCTTGCCTTTCCTTGTCTTTAGGAGCTTCTCGTGATTCATCTGCTCCTGGGTTGGGGGAAGACCTGAAAAAATGAAAAATGACAATGTTAGATGGACGAACGTCAGGAGTAACTCGGGACACTCACCTCAGAGGTCAGGACCGCCCAGTACCCCGAGACGAGCGTAGGAGGGGGGAAGTCCAAGAGCATGGGCGGTACCTATTCCTGCCGCGGCGAGTGACTCGAAAGTGAGGAAGTCATCCAAGGGCCGGATGCCGCCCGTCGAGATCTTCCTGATGTCCTCCTCCAGATCATCGGACAGAGCCGGAGACCCTATCTTGGGCGGATAACCATACCACCGCAAGGGCAGACGAGCATCCGCATACCGCACAAAGAAGAACTGATTCTTCCAATCGTGGATAGAACTCGGTGCGCCGCTGAACAGCTTCCGTTTCGGACGAGCTGCGATGCTTAGGAAACCGTCAGAATTTTGAGGGGTGAGCCGGTAGAAGTAATGGAACAGGTCCAGGGTGGCAGTGACCCCATTGTCCTTGCAACGGACCAGGAAGGCGGAGACAAACCGGTATGAATTCGGCATAAGCTGAGCAGGGGCTATTTGGTAACAGCAGAAGAACTCCACATAGAAGGGATGGAGAGGAAAACGCAGCCCGGCCTCGATGGAGTCCAGAAGCACCATAACCATCCCCAGGCGTCTTCTCATCACATGGGTGGCGCCACGGAGGCTGTATACGGACGGAGGGGGGAAGAACACCTTGAGCTTATTAAGGGCCACCGGCGAGAAAATCTGTTCATGACAGAGGACATTCTTGATCGGGCATAAATGCCTCTCCACATCCACCTTGAGCCCGAGATCAAATACTTCGATGTCAGAGCCATCTTGGGCCTCGGCCCCAGAGTCATATCCGTTCGGACGATCGTCCTCACTAGCGGGCTCCTGTTCCCCGACGTCAGCCACGGGGTCCACCACATCGAGGGCCATATTGTCTTGTTCCCCCGAATTAGCACCCTCATCGCCAGGGATGATCGCAACAACGTCATTCGGGGCTCTCCCGGCCTGAACAGTTCCCACGGTGGGTGCCGAGCCGGAACTAACGGAAGTACTAGTCTCGCCCGAAGAGCGTGAACCGGAGTCAGAAGAGGAGCCCGAAGAGGAACCCGACGAACCAGAACCAGAACTTGACGAGATCTCCATCGAAACCATCTCGGCGAGAATTCAAGACAGGTAAAAGAAGCAGAGGATAGAAATTACCTTACAAAGAGATTGGCCGAATTCGGGAGCGGGAAAAGACTTGAAGAGCAGTGGAAATTCGAGAGCAAGAGAGCAGAAATTGGGAACCCTAACCCAGAGGGAAAACCCGACATTTATAGGGGAGGCACCGGTGAGGGAACCAACGGGGGGTTGACACGTGGCAAGGAGCGTATTCCGGCCCACGCGCCGTGCGTGGGATGGAAGGATAATGATGGCGTTTCCTCGGAAAATGCACCGTCGCGATGGCAGCCGTCACCTCGATTCCTGGGCCATCGACAGCTGTTAGGCATCATGACCACGAGCGTACACCTTCACCGGATGCAACAACACGAGTATCAGGTCACGAGCGTCTTGCCCTCGGAGGAGATCATACTTCCTTATGTCCTGTGCATGCTCAGAACATCAGAAGTGGGGGACTTGTGTTGGGTTAATGGCCCAAGTCGAGGTCCGGCCACTTAGAACACCAAGTGGACGGCAGGCTAATGTTCCTTCAAAACAGATGAACGTCTGCGATGGGGCTTAGGCTCAACGGCCCATCTCGACGAACGTCTATGCAGGGACAATAAGCAGGACCGCGGGCCACCAGGGATGACGACGAACGTCTCCAGAGCAAGCCTATAGTCATCGGAGGAAACCCAGTCCACATGGTGGGAATCCACAAGGCCAGGAGACGAACAGCTGGTACCTCTTGAGGACCACGTGGAGCGATCCAGCTCGCTCCCCGGGCGGACGAACGTCCCCACTATTTAGGCGGGAAACCTAGATTCTGGCGGGAAGCGCATTTAATGCTGAAGATTTGGTGGTTGGGGCACCAGCGGTCCACAGGCTGCCACGTCAGTATAGCCACCTGCCCATTGGTGGGTATAAATAGAAGCATTTATTTCATTGTAAAAGGTTGACAACTTTCTATTCTTAGCACCCTAGCTATAGCACTCTTACTCGCAGCACTTCTACTGCCTTGTAAGACGAACGGCCGACGGAGCTTTAGCGAAAAGTATTGTATTAGGGAGTTATTAAGAGACAATAATACCTAATCACTTACTTGCTACCTTCTTGTTCTCTTTATTCCATATCATCTGCTTGCTGGGCTAGTTTACTCACACACACTCCACTCGAAATCCTTGGGCTTACGTGTTGGACCCGAGGGTTGAAGGACAAATACTTTAATCATTTATTAGACTAAATCATTAGACCAGACATAAATAGATCAAACTAAATTATGTGTCGTGTTATATTAGAAAATTTTAATACGACGTTTTTACTTGAATCGATTTTATCTCAAATCAGACTATACCAAACTAGAATTGGGAAAATGGTCAAATAGACTCTTCTACTATTTCAAATGTGTTGCTTATGCCTTCGTACTAAAAAAAGTGTCATATGAGTATCATACTTTGAAAGCACAGTCGCTTAATTAAGTCATTTTGACGTATACAAAATGCTTCCATATCTCTTTATTACAACAAATACTTTTTAATCAAATCCCACTCAAATTTCTTTATTCACCCCAATACTCAAAAACCATCACTTAAGCTTCTATACTAAAAAAATCATTAAATTACGTTTACTTTAAAAAATCGTTCAATCTAGTTATATAACCAGTTTTTGACTTCTAATATTAGGTTTTTATATTAAAAAAAGTTTAAGAACTTGTTAAAATTCAAATAAATATATAAAATATCTAAACTATTTAAAAATGTGAGACTAAATATTTTGGGTTTTTTGAATTATTTTTATAATCTACATCTTTTTAAAAGTTTTCAAATTTTAATTTAATGATTTTACATATTCACTTTTTTGCATTATTCTAATTTTTTTTAACATTTTAAAATTAGTTATCTTTTTTTCTTCATTTTTATGATTTTATGTACGAGTATTATTATTACATTATTTTTTCAAGTTTATATGATTTCTTATAAGATTTATTAATTTTCCTAATTTATTTTTTCAAAAATAACATGTGATACCACGTCAAAATGACTTAATTAAGCGACTGTGCTTTCAAAGTATGATACTCATATGACACTTTTTTTAGTACGAAGGCATAAGCAACACATTTGAAATAGTAGAAGAGTCTATTTGACCATTTTCCCAATTCTAGTTTGGTATAGTCTGATTTGAGATAAAATCGATTCAAGTAAAAACGTCGTATTAAAATTTTCTAATATAACACGACACATAATTTAGTTTGATCTATTTATGTCTGGTCTAATGATTTAGTCTAATAAATGTTTAATGTATATGTATTATACAATTGACTAAGGGTAATCTCTTTTGGACATTCTAATATGGTACATCCTCTATTGCGCTGAGATTGTTTCTTTCCTTTTATGTGTGTCCCACAAAGATTGTATTATACCAAATCTGATAAAATTTGTGTAGTTCTAAATGATTATTTCTTTATTCTTATTTTATTAATTCAATATCAACAATATAAATCCACATTTTTAAATAATCGTATCACTTTCTCATGTCCTAATGTTAGTAGTGCGACGAAGGTAGTACTATACAATCTAGTACTTGTAGGATGTGTTCAAGTTTAATATGTTCTCTGATTTGTAAGTTGAATATGTTATGATCCGATTTGTTCAATTAGAATATTACAAAATTATACTCCCTCCGTATTCTAAAGTTTGCTACACTTTCTTTTTTGGGATGTATTTAAAAGTTTGCTGCACTTTTCCTTTTTGGTAAGTTTTTTCCTTTAAAAATACTCAACTACCCTTACTTTTTCTACTTTTTATTTTCTCTTTCATACTTTTACACACTCTCAACTACTTTTTCTACACTATTCATTACCCCTACTATTTTATCCTAAAACTTTGTGCCCAAACCTAATGTAGAGAACAATTAAATACGGAGGGAGTAAAAGATATTATAAAATAATGTATAGAATATTCACCATAATTATCTTTAAATAATATAAAATGATAAGATAATACCAATTGTTTGATTAATTTTCATCAGACAAGGAAATCAGTGACATATGAATGCATGTTTATTTAGTAAGAATAAGTATGAGGTAAGGGTCAGATTGGTACTCGAAGTTGCATAAAAATGGGTCAAATAAGTCCTTACTGTCCGGCTGTCGCCATTTGAGGCGGTTCCCGATGGAATTTTTTGATGATTTTTTAGCATCTTACTCATTAAGTCTAGTTTACTCATACCAAATTTCAGCTAAAACTTCAACCGGGAAGGCATTCAAATGAATTCTTGAAGATAACTGCGCAGTTATCTTCAAGAATTCATTTGAATGCCTTCCTGGTTGAATTTTTAGCTGAAATTTGGTATGAGTAAACTAGATTTAATGAGTAAGATGCTCAAAAAAATTTATCAATAAATTGCATTGTGAACCGCCCCAAATGGCGACGGCCGGACAGAGCCTCATATATAAGAACTTATTTGACCCTTTTTATGCAACTTCGAGTACCAATCTGACCCTTACGAGTATATCTCCAACGTGGCAACGTAACAATGATGTTATTAATTTTTTTAGCATGCATGTACGCATTCCTCTAATATAATAATAAAATAAAATAAAATTATACGGAGTAATTAAAAAGTGAGCGGTTACTGTGGCTATGAAGGGATAGTAGTATACTAGTATTGCTAACATTGGACCTTTTGCACCTCCGTTCTCTTTTAATTGCAACATTGGACTTTTTGCACTATTCACATATTTTACTTTGACTATATTTTATTAATTAATGTATTATAAATTAAATTTTAAAGAAATATTGTTAAATTCTTCTCATTCTAAAATTTCAAAATATGAATTTTTTATATTTTTTACTAATAAGAAATGAGAGATATTAATGGTCAAACTTGTGTGTTGGCAAACGTGAAATGTTGACTGTTGCAATTAAATTGGAACAGAGGAGGTATATGGAAACTGCGTGTATACGTATTAGGGGTGGGCGAATCGGTTTACGGTTCGGTTTTTATCGGTTTCGGTTCGGTTTCGGTTTATTCGGTTTGAGGAAAATAGTACCAAACTCAAACCAAAAGAATTTCGGTTTGGTTTCGGTTCGGTTTGGGAAAAATTCGGTTCGGTTCGGTTTGGTGTTCGGTTTGATGTTCGGTTTATAAACTTGAAAATGATTATGTCTTGTTTCATATGTTACAATCCACTTTGAGTAAATGAGTAATTTTGAATGTTTTGTTTTCATTGAAATTCCAACTAAATGAAATACTAGAACCAGCCTTCACCAAACCAATTGAACAACATGCCTTCACCTGCTTAAACAACCTGCCAATTGAAATTCCAACTAAATGAAATACTAGAACCTAGCTTAAACAACCTGCCTTCACCTACTAAACCAATTGAAACAAACTAAACCAATTGAAACAAACTAAACCAAAGACTCACACAGAAATAGAAATCGAAATATAAATACAATTTGCTATTGATATCGCCAACCATAATAAATACAAATATGTCGTATTAGCTAACTTTGTCATAATGAATGTTTAAAATGTGTAAAAGTTAAAATAATACGAGTATATGCTTAAATATGCATTTTTCATGTCTAAATTTTTTATTTATATCTTAAAATGAAGAGTGAAGATAAATACAAAGTGTGTGTGTGTGTGTTGTTCGGTTCGGTTCGGTTTTGTTCGGTTTTGTTCGGTTTTTATCGGTTTCGGTTCGGTTCGGTTCGGTTTAATACGGTTTGAAAGAAATAGTACCAAACTAAAACCAAATTGCATACGGTTCGGTTTCGGTTCGATTTAGTTCGGTTTGGTACGGTTCGGTTCGGTTAAACCAAACCGTTATGCCCACCCCTAATACGTATATTGTTTTGTAGAGGCTTTTTGTCAACGGCGAAGAAGGTATATGGAAACTGCCATTGACAGCAACACTATACTTTACGGCTTCTTCATCCACACATTCATTTGAGGATTATTTAATGATGTTATAGACTACTTTAAGATTCTGATTATAAAAAAAAGATTATTCAGAAAAAATATTTGAATGGAAAACTAACTATTGCTCAAAATTGCTGAACAAGAATTTTGAGATTGAATAGGGCAATTTACCATGTGGTCATGATATGATATTAAACGGCTAAGAGAACAACATTTTGTTTGGATAAATGAATGAAAGTGCTCTTGATATATACTAGTGTGTATAGGGTTCAATTCCGGTGAAAATATTTCATCCCGTGTAAAATATGAACGACACCGAAATGGTGTACACACTTTGATTCATGGAGCTGCACATTTACGGTTAACGTAATGCACAATTCAAATGTAAACGTTGAATCTTTTTTTTTTTTTTGCGATCAAGCCACCACATTTTCCGATTCATGGTCGTACACCTTTCCATCTGTTTCACATAATGCAAAGTTTCAAAATCTAATTAATAGTCCAAATTCATTCTTATTTGTGAAATTGCCTTAAATAGGAGTAAAAACGTTCTTGAATTTCAAAATAGGTTTGTCATACAAAGTATTTTTTATTTCTAAAGTAATTAAGAGTAATTACTTCCATCAGACTTTAAACATGTCTGTGAATTTCAAATTTAGCAGTCATAGTTTGGATTTTCGAAACATTCTTACTACTATTTCGTGAATTATCCGTTCTTGTTTCTCACTTAGATCGTATTCTCATGGATAAAATTTCAAAAGTGTGCATTAATTGAATCAGGAATGTGCATTACCATGGATAAAAAAACATGGATTTCATATTAATAAGAAGTGTGTCATGGAAAAATTGATAAGAATAATCTCTTATTCACTGGTCTTCTCATAATAATCTCCCCATTACGTAATTCAAGAATAATTCCACATTTGCACCTCATCTTCTTTCATTAGACACTGACCTATTGATGACCTACAAAGGTGGGATTATTTATACGAGTATAAGATTTTCAAAGAAAGAGTCCAATTAAAGAAGATGAGGTGCAAAGGTTGGATTATTATGAGATTACGTAAAGGTGAGATTGTTATGACAACACCAGTGAAAAGTGATATTATTCTTATCAATTTTTCTTATATTATTTATATATACAAATATTAATTTACATTCAATGCCTCAATTGGAAGTGATCCTCCTCCTTAGCTTGACCGATTCAAAGTCAAACGATCTCTTACAGTCTTACCCTCACAAGACCAAGACCGTTGTTAGAATTACCTAGATTCAGATGTACGATACGGAGTATGATGTACTTCGTACTTCGTAATTTACAGCTAATAGTTTTATTTTCGTTCACATTTTGTATGATATTTTATGCCATATTTTTTTCTATTTTATGCCATATATTTTCGATAACATTATTTCAATTATATATTCATCATTGTTTTAACATGAAAATCATTTTTGTCAAGCCTGCCATCATTATGTCTTTGTGTCACGCTATTTATGTTAGTATGCAAATATTCCCTCCAATTCTTATTTAACTCTACACTTTTCTTTTTGGGCAGTTCCATATTCAATTTTACACTTCCTTATTTAGCAAATAAATCTACACCAAACAATGTCAAAACAGTGCTAGACATCAAACAATGTCAAAACAGTGTACTCTACAGTAAAATTTACCTCTATATTACTATAAGAAGTAATATTTATGTGACTATCTCTCGTGCTACATGTGCACCATGCACATTGTAGCATTGAAAATGCTCTTACCCAATTTACTTTAACAATATTACTATGTACCGAGTATATTTTATACGGAGTAGCATAAAGTATAATCTATTTTGGCACTTTGCTAAAGCCATCAAATTTGACTTTATAACATAGACTTTTGGTGCTTCAAAAAAAACACAGACTTTTGACCGCTGCAGTAAAAACTACCCCGTAGCTAACTAGGACTGTGAACTTGTGAAGTACCTGGCGTATTTTCTTTTGAATCATTTTCGGTCACACCAGACCAAACTAGATCGAATCAGACTAGATCAGACCAAAATAGACCAGATCAGATCGGATCAGATTAAACTTCCGTAGTTATAAAAGACACAGAGATCAGACATTTACCAGATCAGACCAATTCAGACCAGACCTGAGTCACCTGACCAGACCAGACCAGACTAGTAAATTTCAGTCTAAAAGAAAACATCCTAGATTATACTGCCTCCGTCCCATAAAATAATTGTCATTGGGATTTGGATCGAAATTTAAGAAAGTGAGAATATATAAATTAGAAATGTATGGTTGTGGTTGAATAAAAAAAGGTAAATGAATGAGCCACACAAAACTTTTCAAAAAGAGAAATGAGAACTATTTTTGGGGACGGCCTGAAAAGGAAATCGGGAACGATTTTGCGGGACGGAGGGAGTACTTCCTACTTACTACTACCTCCGTAACTTAAAAACATTCCCATTTCAAAAGTAGGTAGATTAAGAATAGTGAAAGATGATATGAATTATTGAGGGTATGATGGGAAGATAGTGGAATAATGTGATGGAATGTAGGATAAATTAAAAAAAAAGTAGTTGTAATAGTGTATTATTTTCAGAATTATTGAAGGTATGATGGGAAGAATTAGAAGTCGGAAGATTTTTTTGTTACGGACGAAAAAGGAAAGTGGGAATATTTTTTTGTTACGGAGGGAGTACATATTGTAAATCTAAAATAATACACGGAGTATTCCGTAGTATGAAAATGCACAAATAACAATACATATACTCCTCCGTCCCTAATAACTTTGCCAAGTTTGACCGGCACGATGATTAATAAAAATAAAGTAAAAAGTGTGTG
This sequence comes from Cuscuta epithymum, assembly GCA_945859915.1. Lineage (NCBI taxonomy): Eukaryota > Viridiplantae > Streptophyta > Magnoliopsida > Solanales > Convolvulaceae > Cuscuta > Cuscuta epithymum. The sequence continues at coordinate 4,481,546 of CAMAPF010001001.1, read as the reverse complement.
ATTGAGATTTGTGCAAAGGAAAGAGAATTAACTCGAACAACAAATTCTTTACTTAATTGGGAAAGTGAACATAAAGTAAGAATGAATTAGAGGTACAAAAATATTATTAAATATAGTATGGCATAAATTTATTAAGACGGATGAAAAAATGTAAAATGAGACAATTATAGTGGAAGTGAGGAATCGAGTACATACGTATATACGTATGTACTGGAGTCCTGCTCCTCTCCAGTACATACGGTACTGGACAATTCCATTTGATTCATCATAGGCATGCCACATACGCACTTATTAAATCAAAGGCTTGTATTTATCCTCTTTCGTTTCTACGATGTATTCACTTGCCCACTCCTTTTTATTGCTTTGACTTGTACACGTCGACTTCTAGGAAGTAGGAACTATGAAGTCTTAAGTTACTGATTTCTTTTTTTGCTATTCCATTTGTGATCCAACTTCCAACTAGCTTTATATAATTCATGAATTAGATTCTTGAATTGAATGTATAAAAATTGCTTAATTCAGCGAATTGGTAATTCACGAAATCAATAAAATTGTTAAATTACTTACGTATACAATAGCTTAAGCAAATCAACGAAAAAATAGTACGGATTTGAAGGAAACTAATTTCTAGCTAGGAAACTGACATAAAGCCACAATCATCATTTTAATATCTAAATTTAAAAAAAAAACGGTTTTATGGTTTTAGTCCTGTATATGTACTATGTAGTACATTTTGTTTTTCACCTTTGAAATTGACAACGAAACATTCTCGGCTAGAATGTTCCTTCTAATTCTTTGTCATATTACTCAAAAACTATTTAATTTTAATTTTAGAAGGTTTTTTATACATAATTTAAACATGTAAATAATTAGTTTTTCAGAATTGAACCTATTTTTAAAGATATGATTTTATAATTTTCTCTCTCTCTAAAGTTGGTTTCGGTCACTAAGGTTTTTCCTCTGCTATCGTTTGTAATGAGGAGCCGCTGGCGCAGGCGGGCTTAGATGTTCAGTGTTTCTTCTTCCGCCATAAATTGCACTGTTTTTTCTTATTTTTCTTTGGGGAGAATAAGCGGAGGAAATAGGATGTTTGGTCTTCGGCAGCCAAAGGTTGTGCAGGAACGGAAGACGAATGCTTAGTCTCCGAGGGCCAAAGATCATGGACGAAGCGTGGGGCTAGATGTTAGAGCAAACCAGGGGGTCAGGATAGTCATCCGGCCCCGCTAAAAGTTCGAGAATGTAGAGCTCTGAATTACCTTCGATTTGATATATTATGTGTCATGTAACTCATTTTGAGCAAAAAGATATGACTTCTGGAATAATCAGAACTTGAAATGATCAAAATTTGATGTGTGATATGAATTATATTCTTAAATTTTTTAAAAAAAATCTTATTAACTTAATAATTGTGTGAAGTTTTCAATACATGACATATATAAATACACAATACCTGAGTAAGTCTCATTAAAAAAGTATTTATTTCAGCTACATATGAAACATTCAACTCAAGTATTATTTAAAAATGGTCCTCCGTTTTGATGCTGTATATACTTAATTTTGACTCACTCACACGTTTTTTGGCTCCGCAATGCATTACCCAGATATTCAATCCAATGAAATAAAGAAAGACGGATTTTCTAGAAATCTAGAATGTTGATATATATATACCTTCAGTTATAGTGAAAATTAATTCAAACCTTTGAATATTGAATAAGAAAGAGATTATGTTTTCAGTTATTGTAATTCTCTGCTAGTGAAGAATAGAAAAATAAACCCAAAGAATAGAGATAGTAAAAAACGGGTAGTGAAGCTACGGTAGCAATTAAAAATGAATTGTCCAAGAGAAAGGTTTGATAGAAGTAAAATCCAGACCATTGATTTAATAAGTGACCATGTGGCATCTCTCTAATGAATCAACTGGAATTGTCCAGTATCGTATGGAATGGAGAGGAGCCGGATTAGAATGGAAGATAACCAAATGGAATGCAAGGAGTGCAGGACCGGACCATCGGAAGAAGTCAAAAATAGATACCCACTACTACAATATATATGAAAAATTCTTAGTGTACTATGTACATGAGTTGTACATAAAGGGGGTGTTAGGTAAATGGCGTTTCAGCCAAAAAATGGCGGTTTGATTAATTTTAGCGTTTTCAACAAGTGAAAAAGCTATTTGGTAAATAGCTGTTCGGCACCACCGTTTTTAGACGAAAACGCCAAAATGAAAACGCTGCTAATATGAGAATTTTGGGTTGGCGTTTTGAAAATGACGTTTTGAAAATGGCATTTTCTACTAATTTTATGGTCAAACAACTAAATTACCAAACTTCTTTTTGACAACCCGTCAATTTATTCCGCTAGTCAAATTAACCCGCTGACCGAATCCGCTTTTGACAACCCGCTATCTGCTAACCGCTATCCGCTGAATGCCAAACACGCCCTGAAACGCCCCTCTCAGGGTTAAAGAAACGTTACACTAACATACTACTTTTAAAAATAACTGCAATATAACGGCCGTCTATTTAAGAAAATAACTCTGATAAAATCTCAAAAGTAACTAAAACAACTCCAATTAAAACTTAATAAAATATAGTTATCACCGGAAAATGTGATAACCACCTGGATCCAGGAATTTATTCAAACTATACATAAATACAATAATAACTAGCTAGAAGTTGCCAATGTCGTTCCCGTTAACTCATTTTGGCACGCGTTCTACTCCCTCATCATCTTCCTAGGTCTTGGTCTTACCTTTAGTATCTGTACATGCGAAGAAAGGAAACTGATAAGCTTTACGCTTGGTAAGTCACTATGGATCCACAAAAATATCTAGAAGTCTATGTCAATTTATCAATAGATAAATTTAGGCTATAAGCATGCACTGAACACATAACTTCTCAAATTCATTCTGAGGGAGATCTCAAAAAGAAAATAGTTTCTAAAATAATTTCTCAGAACTGCTGGAGAGATCTCAAAATTTCTTTCTCAAAACATCTCTGTAAAACTTTCTGAAAGAGATCTCAAAAACAACTTTCAGTAAAACTTTCTGAAAGAGATCTCATTAAACTTTCTGTATAACTTTCTGAAAGAGATCTCATTAAACTTTCTGTAAAACTTTCTGAAAGAGATCTCAAAAACAGCTTTCTGTAAAACTCTTTGTGGCTACTTTTACTCTGTGGGCCCGTGATATGTACTCAAAGGCGCCAATCCGACAGCTCAGGGGAGCGACCCACTAAACATATCGGACTCTCTGAAAGTGATAACTCTGTAACTCTGTAACTCTGTGGGAACCTGTTCCCGAGTACATATCACTTAGTCTTTCACTTTAAATATTAGTTCTTTTCTTTTCATGGTGACGTTTAGATAAAACATCATTAAGTCTGAAAATAAAAGTACTAACAAAATCTTGTCTATACCAGATACTAAACATACTTAATACAACAAATAAAATAACTCATCAAATAATTCACCAAGTTCACATAATAGCAAATACACTAAAATCATCTATTAAAAATCAACCAGACTTCTTTCTTTTATTTGGTTGAACAAACATGTACAGGTGGTAGTGAACTTACATGTTTACAACTGAACTCGAAATACTCAAATAAGTATGGCACCTTGATAACGTCTTCCGGTAAGCTCTTCTCTTAAATCTTTAATCTTTAATTAAATGCAATACTCTAATTAGGATTTGAAATCCTACTAATTAATAAAGCTACCCAACTTAAGAAAACAACGAACTAATTGAAATAAGACTTCTGAACCATTAGTCCGTTACTAAAAAACTTGAAATTCCTTTGTATAAAACATGAGCTTTAATTAGAAGGTAAAAATTCTTTCAACAAAACACGTCAATGAGCTCACAAAAGGGAAATTTCGCAATGGGGCAAGCTAAACTCAGAGTATTTTTAAGAAACTCTATTCAGATTTCAGACTTTGTCTAAACTATGACCCCAGAGACCGATGCAAAATTCGAGTTTACACTTTTGTGTTTAATTTAAACAGAATGTTGAGCAACTCACAAAAACCATATAGGTATATTAAAATAGAAATCAGTCACCCGAGTTTTAACAACAGCCACAACAAAACTAGCTAGTTTGCCCCTAAACTGTAATTTCCAAAGCTTCAAATTAACACCAAGAACAAGTAGTGTTAACTTAAATCTCTCTAAACCCAATTCAGTTAACACCGCCTGATAAGATCTCTCAATAGGCTAATCACTCGGAAGAATTATAAAGAAAAGGCAAAATAAAGAGTAGTAGAGATAGCCTATAAAGATTAATACATGAAATCAGTACTATCAAAGGAAAATAAACTATCCATGGTTAAAGAAGATAATCCAATTGAAATAGGAGAAGAACTTCGACTTTCGAGAAGAAGAAATTAAGAGATGTGCGGCTACTGTGGTTGAAAAAAAAAAACGCTTTTACGGCTGTGATGATATGTGTAATATACTACTCCTTTTTAGGGCTTTAAGTTAAAATACTCATTCGGGTCAAGATAACTGATTTGAGTGTCTTAGTATGCTAAAAAAAATGCTTCTAATTGTTCTTCAAATAGAATTTTGACCCGATTGAAAAAGTATTTTCCCAATAAAAATAAAATGATAACTTGAGCATGTTATTTACTTCTTCATTCTTTTTTTTTAGTCTTCGAGCTTATCGGTCAATGTTATCTGCCACAAACAAAAACATGATAAAACAATAAATCACATTTATCATAAAATAAAGGAAAAATTGATAGTAATAATCCCAACTATTGGCGGTCCGCTCATAATAATCCCAACTATTGATTATTACAGAATAATCCCAACTTTAGGGACCTTCCGCCAATAATGGTCCATATAAATAAATTCTTGTAGTTTCTAAAGTGGATGAGATGAGATATAACAAGTAATCCCTATAAATAATCTCAACTTTTAATTTTTACGCTTAATTTCTATTTAAAATTCACTTTTTATAGAGGTAATATATGGTCATGGACCATTATTGGTGGATAGTCTATATAGTTGGGATTATACAAAAATAATCAATAGTTGGGATTATTTTCAGCGGACCAGCAATAGTTGAGATTATTGTTTTCAATTTTTCCTAAAATAAACTAATATAACTAACTTAAATAATAATGATTAATATGTCTAGCTCATAAAAATCGGGGTGTTACACGCCCAAAGTGTACACAAAACCCCCTAGTTGCCTGTATACACAGACAATTTGTTTTAAAAGGGACAAGATTTGATGCCAATCCCCTCTAATTGCCTGTGTACACAGGGAATGTACACATTTTGTGTACACCTAGAATGACCCAATATATATACACTCACGTTAATATTATACGTAGTATATTTTTGTATTATAACAATATAAACGAAGTATATTTTTAGCGGTCATTCCAATAGTTTGCAGTTGCAGAATTTTTAGGAAAAAATTTCAGAAATAGGAGTAAAACGTTTGAAAGTTACAAAATATGACTACTATGTTTTTATTCCTTAAATAGAAGTAATTACTGCCAAGTTTAGAAAATAATACCATGTTTATAGTCTGGTACTGCCAAAACATTGCAATAATTACTTCTATTTAGAGAATAAAAACATAATAATTCTATTTGAAAATACACAAACGTTTTTAATCATATTTAGATAAATTTCCCCATTTTCAAAAGATTTACAGGTTTTCGATCTTTAAAAGATTAGTTATCTTGGAGAACATGAGCACTCCGCAATTAAATTTACCGAACTACGAGTACATAGTACTACGTATGTATCTAAAAATAGGAGAAAGAAAATAAAAGTTTTACGATAATTTTGAATAATTGAGGTTTAAAAATTTGATACCATGTTTTTTTCATAATGTTCTCTTTTAATAATCCCATCTTTTCAATGGATCTCAAAAAATCATCCACGTCACAAAAAACGAGGTCAAAAAACGAGGTCTTTCTACTTGGTGGCTCTTCCACAGATCAAAGTGGGATGATCGTTGGCCTTGGGTTTTGAATGAGGGGCCTTTACACTTATAAGAAGTTATTAGCTTCAACTCAAAAAGGGACGGAAAGCTTCGGGCTGAGGCCTGAGAGATGAGAATAAGGTGCCACGGCTCAAGTTGCAAGCATAGACTCAGAAGGGCAGTTTTGATCGTGCCACGGCTTTCAAGGTATTCATATCTGTTCATTTCATTGAGGCTGGCATAAGGCAAATGCTTCACACCCTGCTTCCTTGGTTCCATCTGTGCCGATGATTGGAGACCTGACATGAAATTGAAGGTGCCCTTAGAATAGCAAGTTATTCCTGCTAAATATTCGGGCCAAATTACCAAATTGATAAAAAAACATGTTTGACAGATTGGTAAAAAAAACAATTTGAGACATAGGTAAAAAAAACCTAGTCACAAATTAATCAATTTTTTGTGAGTGATAAACTTTTGATCATCGACATTAGAAATCCCGATATTTCATATGCTAAGTATTGTAAAATTGACATTTGCAGTTCTTTTACTTTGATTTTGTCATCAAAAGTGGAGGTCTAAAAATGTGAACGGTCAGACCGTGTTTGATAATAGCAGTTGTCTACTAGCTCATGTCGGTTGAATCAGCAGATTGATATTAGCGGATTCCGTTATTAGCTTTTTTAACAAACCGCTTTCATTAGCGGTTTGAAATAAAATGTTAGTAACTTAAAATTTGCAATTAGCTTTTGAGACGTAAAATAACCGTTAAAAAATGAATTTAAACTTTTATATATTTAAATTAATTTTATTTCTTTTTTTTAATAAATCATATGTTTAGTATTAATATTTTAAATATGAATGTTTATTATTATTATTATTATTATTTTTAAATCTACTCAACTTAAAAAATCTACTCCAGAATTCTACTCCATATGACTATTTATTAGTTTTTTTTGAAAATCTACTCCATGGTTAGTTATTTAAAATAAATGTGAATATAATTTTTAAAACATTTTAAAAGACTTATTAAATAAAAGAAATAAATTTAATATAAATATATATATTCTTTTAAATTCATATCTGTAATGGTTATTTTACATCTTAACATTTAATCGCAAACAGTTAAGTTACTAACGTTTTGTTTCAAACACTAAAGAAAGCGGTTAGTTATAAAGCTAATGGAATCCACTATTATCAATATGTTGATTCAACCGGCTATTAGCTCGCAGACAATTGCTATTATCAAACACGGTTATTAAGATTTTTAGACATCCACTTTTGATGACAAAATCAAAGTAAAAAAGTTGAAAAGTGTCAATTTCACAATACTTAAAATATGATATGTCGGAAATTCTACAATCGAGGATCAAAAGCTTATCACTCACAAAAAATTGACCAACTTGTCACTAGGGCTTTTTTTTACCAATATGTCTCAAGTGGTTTTTTTATCAATCTGTCAAATGACCCTCTTTTTTTTTACCAATCTGGTAATTTGGCCTAAATATTTGTATAGGTAGGATTATTTATGTGCACTTTAATTTGTAAAATGTTTGCTCTTATATAGGCAATTTTCTAATTTTTAATAGCTCAAGCATTTCATTTAAAAAAAATCAAGCATTTAAAAGAATAAAACAATTAAAAACAATGATTTTTTCGTTAAAAAAAATTAAACTCATTCACGTACCAAAGGTATGAGTCTATGGTGGAAATGTGCAGTGAAAAGATTAACACATATCACCAATCTTATTACACATAATAATGACACCAATGATTTTTCATTTGAACTTATTTTGATCTCATGCTAGACAAGGCTAAATCAAATTTAAAAAGATTAGAATACATCAAATCAGACATTTACTAGACAATTATAAAATACCCAAACACCAGACATCTATCAGACCAGTTTAGACCACGTCAGGACTAGACTAAATTGAAAATTTTCAGTCTAATTAGAAACATCCCAACACTGAATAAGGTGAAAATAGTATGTATGCATGGTGTGTATTTTTCCTAATGCAAGTCCAGAATAAAACCGGAATTAATGGGCTGTAAGTTGATAAATAACATGGTATATTTAGAGCCTATTTGATAACACTAAAATTGATTGATTCAATTGATTCTACTAAAATTGATAAAGTTATGGCTAAAGAAGTTGAATTGGCTGAATCTGTTGAATTATGAAAAAAATAAATTTGAAAATACATTTTATTAACAAAATAAAGAAATTTATATGTAAAATAACTAAAATTGTCCTCTACAGTAATTTCAATCAATGAAACTAGAAAAATAGAATGAAAGCTGTTCTTTTATTATTACACAATTTAGCGCATGAAATTAAAAGTTACGCATTTGGTGAAAAAATTGACTGCTAAGGTTGATAAGCCGAAAACCGGGACCACCGAACGAGCTCTTAATCTAAGCATAATTTCTCTTCTCTTTTAGCAAATATGGAGTAATATTTTTTTATATTTTTCCTAAAGTATTATTCAAATTAAGCTCATAAATAAAAATGAGACTAAAATCATTATGAGTGTAATATCATGATCACTATGGTGTAAAAATTGAACATAGTTATCCTACGTAGCTAGTAACTAAATGCTACTAATATACGGAGTAGGTTATACTTGATAGCTTCCCGATAAATCACTAACGGTATTATAGAGAGACGGAAGAGCTATGAGTTGGGGAGACAAAGAGCTTGATATTATCGGAGTCGGACCCTTTACAACTCTTCCCACTTCCCAAGAGGGGTATTTATACTAGTAATTAATTAATGAGGCGGTGTATTAAATGCACTACACGTGTTGGTTATTCTATGGGCGAGTGCCCTGAGTCGTGGCAGAGTGTGACGCGTGTCATTGTTGTCCTTGCTCATGAGTGATCTGTCTGGGATCTTTGACCAAGGTGATGTCCGAAGTGAGGAGTACAGACGGTAGATGTATTTCCTCATTCTGATCTGGACTTGGTTGATAGGCCCCTGGTACTGTGATGGGCTTGAGTTGTTGTGTGTCCAAGAGTGTGTCTCATGCCACATACTCTATCAATAGTCACTACCTATAATAGGTCACATTCTCATCTATCGTGTTTATGCCAAAAGAAACTAATCTAAAATATATATGAAATTGGATTGGGAATCAAGCAAATAAGATCGAATAAGTATGATTGACAAGATAAAATAAATAGATTTATCTATAATCAATAATTTGAATATAATATGAATAGCTATGAACTTCAATAGAGAGAATAGGAAAACTCTTTTGTGTATATTCGTAACTGAGTGTCTCCTGATTACATAGAGCCTGTAACTATTTATATGAGAGGCATTTAATGCACTTTTTCCGTTGACGACATGTTCCGACCGTTACGACGACATGTTCCGACCATTACGACAACATCAAAATCGTCATTATGGCATCATCAATTCTGGTCAGCCCTTTAATTAATAACTCACGCCTTAAATACAATAATTACTCTAATTATATACATAAAACCGCTCATATTAATCAGCTATCATTAATCCCACTAAATGCATCATTAATTGCAATGGTCAAGCCTTTTTTAATGTAGTCCAAGCTGTCAAACTCGTGTACCAACAATTGCCCCCTTTTCGAGAAGTTGAGGCGAATGATACACATGTCGATATATTCAGCAACAACTTGTCGAAAATTTGAAAGTACTCTTCGCACCTTGACTTATCGCATCGTGACATGTTGATCAACTTTTTTGACGAAATGTTTCCATCTAACCTCCGATCAGATCCGTCTCCTTGAAAGAAACAATGAAGTCTGCGAACTAGAATTTTGTCCTTTTCCGTTCAAAGTTGTGCTGACGAATAGATGACGGAAATTTGCATCATCTCTCATGTTGATGTTGACACTCCAGTTGGAAAAGGGGACATCATCTGTCGTTAAAGATTACAAGTTGTGTTGTGTGAACATAGTCCATAACCTGCAAAAACTTTGAATAAAGTTTCGTTTGTAATTTTATCAATATTGTCAATATGAGTGTTTATGATTTGTATCCATGTCATTCATAGTGTCTCCTTATGTTTTGGAGCTAATGTTGTCATGCCTCTGTTGCGTATTTTTGTAGTTTTGGATGTAGTTGTTGTTCCACATGATGATGTCACTTGTACGTGTACTGTTGTTGTTTTGTGTTTGTTTGACTTTGATGTTGTCAGCATTTGTGATGTATGATCTGTCTGTTGTTTTGGTTGCACGTGCGTCGTCATATACGTGTGTAGGTTTTGGCCAAAACGTAGTGTATGGGCTCTGTTAGGACTGTGATCCATGATATTCTCATGGGCAGCCTAACCCCTCCCATTAAATTCTGTAAGCCCCCCGTCAATTGTGTTTTGACGTGTTGTAAGGCTTCGTATGATGTGAGCCCCTCGTCAATTGTGTTTTGACGTGTTGTAAGGCTTTGTATGTTAGGACATCGTCTCGTTCATTGTCCACGGTTGCTGTGCGAAAAAGAAATTGTTAACGTCGGCCCTTGGTTAGATGCCCAACCATCCTTTGTCTGACGTAGTGAGGGGATTGTGTCTAGTTATCGTTAGCAGTTGTCGTTGTGCGTGCAATACTGGTTGTCTCTCATTCCGTCGATATCCTGCATACAGACATGTTGTCAGAGTCTCGCCGTTAGCTTTTACCCAACGGCCCTCCGACGCTTAAGTTAATGATCGTTCATAGATAAACGAGGGTAATTAATCAAGAATATGTATATGAAACTAAATATTTTTCGTCAGAGTATGTCTATAATCAGACGATTTCACCTTACCTCGTCATGTTTATCACCTGACGACATGCCCCCATATCTGGGAATGTCGACATGATTTGGAACATGTTGTCTCTGGGCTCTGCAAACAGATTACGGGATATGTTCCTTCTGGGATTTGGGGGTGGAATGGAACGAGTTGAGGGCCTTGCTCCTCCACATGTGTCAGCCCCGGAGTGAGGGATGAAAGGTTCCGTTGAAGCCGGAATCGAACCCATGTCCAGTCTCGTTGCTACGGTAGCCACATCCTCACCCCGTTGTGAGCTGGAGGCTATGGATGCCACCGATTGCACTTAAGATCTCAAAGCGTCATTTTCCCTTTGGAGGAAGGCTATGCGTCGACGCATTTCCTCCCTGACAGCCTCCATTTGTGCCTGAACATCGTCCGCCGAGGGATTAGAGCTCCTGGCTAAGTGCAACTCTTCCCTGACAGCTTGCAATTGGGCTTGAATATCCCCCTTCAAAGTGTTAGAGCTTTCGGCCATGATCGATCTTCCTTTTTGCAAGAATTTCCCACAGACAGCGCCAAATTGTTTATGCCAAAATAAACTAATCTAAAATATATATGAAATTGGATTGGGAATCAATCAAATAAGATCGAATAAGTATGATTGACAAGATAAAATAAATAGATTTATCTATAATCAATAATTTGAATATAATATGAATAGCTATGAACTTCAATAGAGAGAATAGGAAAACTCTTTTATGTATATTCGTAACTGAGTGTCTCCTGATTACATAGATCCTGTAACTATTTATAAGAGAGGCATTTAATGCACTTTTGTCCGTGGACGACATGTTCCGACCGTTACGACGACATCAAAATCGTCATTATGGCATCATCAATTCTGGTCAACCCTTTAATTAACCCACACCTTAACTACAATAATTACTCTAATTATATACATAAAACCGCTCAGATTAATCAGCTAGCATTAATCCCACTAAATGCGTCATTAATTGCCATGGTTAAGCCTTTTTGAATGTAGTCCAAGCTGTCAAACTCGTGTACCAACATATCGTCTATATTTTAGTACTATATATTTTCTAATTAAAAAAAACGAAATCTACATGTTATAATTCTAGTCTATTCGAATGGACGGATAACGGAGCGAATTTTTTGAGAGCCGGCCCTAGGGAAAACCCTAGGCGGCCATCCCCAACCTCCTTCAAGATCCGGTTTTCAACCTTTTCTTTTTCAATCAGCAAAGAGTTTTGGAAGATGGTGACATTCTCTATGCAGTGAAAGATCGAATCAAAAGTTTTTCTATGCTTCCGCTCTTTTTTAATTTCTATTTTTGAGGATTTTGGTCCGGCTTCTTCATTGGCCGAGAATTTTGTCCACTTCATGTGAGCGTGTGGTATGTTATTCTCTTAGCAATGTCAAGAGGTTATGCGTTTCTAATCGGTGTAATCGATCTAGTGATTTTCATTGTTCATGGTTGACAAAGCTTTTTCAACCTTGTTCCAATGCTTCAAATACTCGCCCACCACCTGAACCACCGCCTCGCTCTGGGAAGAAGATGATGATCAATTGGATCTCCTTTTCGGTGGTTGGTCAAACCGATGCTTCAGAAAATTTCTGCTCGACTGATTTTCCTTTGTTGGTTGCTAGTCAAACCAATTCTTCCTTTCCAGTGGCTGGTGAAGCCGGATCTTTTAGTTCTGATTTTTTATTTTCTCTTTGGAGTAGCAACAGCAGCAGCAAGGCTGTTAGGCTAGACTACATTATTGCGGGGTTAACGATCTGGAAGGATTCATTGAATCTGTTCCGTTCTATGTTTCATCCCATTGTAGCCTTAGACTATTCATTCTCTTATATCTTTGCTATCGTTTAATAATAAATTAGTTATTTGATTTTCAAAAACAAAAATTCTAATTTAAAACAAACTAAAAGAGTAATAAATTAGCTTTATTGCTAAATTTTCGTATTAAAAAAATGATGTATCTGATTCTAGATACCTAGAAATGGATTAATATAGTTCAAATCAGTGAAGTTAATCAGGTCTGTAACTCAATTTGGTTTTTTTCCTTATTTATTTAATTGAAGACTCTTTCTTTCCTTCTCTTTTCAATTACAACTTTAATTCTTTTCCTGTGATGCTTTCCCTATGCTTCTTTTGCTCTCTATCTTCATGTGCTCATCTGTACGTGAGGTGATGTATTCATCCCGCTAAGTATATGGTCGTAGCTAGTAAAATAGATCACATCTCGTCAGTTTTTTTTTTCTTTCTGAAATTGCAATGTTGGAACGCTTTGTTAAAAAAATACTCCCCCGGTCCCATTTTGTAAGATATCTTTCTTATTTATTTGGTCAACACAAATCACTCTTAATCTCTTACTTTATACGAAGTATATCAAATTTTTATCAAATTTGATTCTGGTTTTTGCGACTTTGTAAAGCTTTTAATGTAGTTTCTGAATATGTAATTTTTTTCCCTAAAAATAATTTGAGTAAGGACAGGGATCTGTTTGCTTTATTGTCGGTCAAAAATCGTAAACCGTAAAGTATCTTACAATTCGGGACGGAGGGAGTACAAGACTTCTCTTGCCGTATCTTACTTTTCCGGTTTTCCCTAAGGATATGCTTGGAAGATTGGGAGAAGAGGAGAGGAAAGCTTTAAAAGTATGTTGTTGGAGGAGAACGGGAGAGGAATGTGCTTGAATTGGCATTAGGTAGTAATAAATACGAGTATAAAAAAAGATTTTTTGAAAGAATTATATTTAAAATTACTTCGAGACGAATTCAAATAATTGTGTTGTGAATGAGTTGATTTGTTGGAATGTTTTCAGCATATTGTACTGTGATATCTTCTTCCACGCTGAGCAAGAAGGTGAGCCGTTTGGTTTATTTTCCTGTAACAGTGCACTATTTCGAGGTCCTCCTTCTCAATCATGTGTTGTATTCTTGACACCTGTGGTCGGAGTTGCCAAGGCGAGTTGAGCTTCTGAAGAAGTATATCCACCGCTGATTGAGAATTTGTTTTAATCTGAAAGCTCTTGAAGCCTGGTGTGGAGAGCATATACGTAGTATATTTTTTTATTGACGTTCGGACGGCGGGTCCTGTCCCTCCGGCTGGACAGGATCATTACTCTCTCTATATATATATAGGGGTGTGGTTCTAGTGAGAAAGGACTCCCGGAAGAGAAATGAGAATGAATCTGAGCCGTTGGATTGTATTATGTAAAATTGAATTGTGCATTTGGTAAAACTGAAATGTGTATTAAGTAAAATTGAAATGCACAGAATGAAATGTAAAACTCAAATGTGCATTACGTGAAATTGAAATGTGCAACACAAAAATGCTACCGCATCATAGTTTTTGTTCTGCACATTTCAGTTTCACCTAGTGTACATTTTTCAGTTTCCCCTAATGAACAATTCAGCTTCACATAATACCACTATGCCTTACCTTTTATGTTTCACATTTCGATTTCACCTAATGCACATTTCAGTTTCACATAATGCACATTGAATTTCACAGAATACAATCTAACGGTCCAGATTCATTCTCATTTCTCTCCTAAGATCATTTTCACACTTGAACTCCTATTGGCAGTCCTCTTAAACGTGTTTGTCTACGTACCCTTAATGCAATCTACACAAGTTTTAAAATCAGTAAAATCAAGAGTACTAAGTACCTCCATGTTGAAGATTATGTTGTCAAGTTAATTGTTATTATTTTATCTTGCTTAGTTATCTTTTATGTAATAAATATAATAATTAGCTTTAAATTTAAAGTGGATAAGGCCATATTTGTATAGGCCCAAGTCCCATCAAATAGCCTTATTTGGTATGTTGTACACCCTACGCATATAATTATGTGCATAGGGAATGTTCAGCGTAACAACTTGAGAGAAAAATAGAATAGCCGCACCTGAGAGTTATGGTTCTCGATATTAGCGATAGAATACAAATTTCCATCTATGCGATAAACCCGTCAATCATTATCAATGGAATTTCTTTCAGTGTCTACCATTTCTATGTGCTTCCATATCTGTTATATTCAGTAAAACATGGACCAACACACCATCATTCACTAATCTCTTAATTCTCTCTCAATGGAGGTGTGACCTAATCTCTAGTGTCATAACATAGAGGAATTCTTGTCAGTATGCACATAAAATAAATTAAGTGTGACATTATTTTGCAAATCAATATGGTAAAGGCCATCAGATGAAGTGCCATTTGTAACACAAGTATAGTTATTGAATAATCGAAAATGTTTATTTTAAAAAAATTGAAGGAAAAACTGAATAGTGCTAGTCTTGAAATTGAAATCAAGTTTTGTGCGAAACTTGATATATAAAAGCTCTTTTCCAAATTTAAAATAATGTCACTACTTAAAATTAAAGTGCATGTTCGAATGGCTTCCGCATGTGAGCTCATCTTATTTTTGGATAAGATTTTTTGCTCACTTTTCACTGATTTCCTTAGATTCTGTATACCTTGTAAAGAGTTTGCAACATGATTTGTAGATCTAGAATCAATCCACCATGAATTAGTGTTAACATCACACATATTTGATTTATTACAATTAAAGAAGATAAATTACCTTTACTCTCTTCCAACGACTTGTTGAACTTGGCACAACCTTTCATCATGATCCTTTCTATTTATAGAAATAACACTTATATACCTTCTTGATGTCAGCTTGGTTGGTATTTTACCTTTACCCTTAACTTTATAAGTGGTTGCTCAAGACTTTTCAAATTTGTTCTTGGCCAAGGTTGTACCCAACATGGCACTTTAATTTCACACAAGTCCACTATAAACCTTTCTTTTTTAAGTCAACAAGAAGACCAAACAATAATTAGAGAGCTTAAGGTAACACTTCAATTCCCCATCTGGTTATTAGCAACAAAATGAACCAACAGAAAAAGGAAATGAAGAAAATCGTCACCCAAAATATTGCACTTAAAAAGTCCATATGAGGATAATCATTACTAGATAAATGAAGCTTTCATCATAAAGCTCCACTCCAAGTCACCAAGCTTGATCTTCTATTTCAAGATCATATAAAAAAGCTAAACTAAAAGATGGATATCCTCAGACAATATGTAAGGGCTCTGATAAAGTATAGATTTATAGAGAAGTGAGAGCTAGAGAGAGAAAGTTCTTTGCAATTAATATTTCTCAACCTCCTACAACTACTTCCAATCAAGGGGAGTATTTATAGAGGAAATGTGGGTTGGGCTCCCAGACTCTGGGCTTGGGAGGCTTGATACAATAGTTGGTCACTAACGGGCTGATTACATGAATTCAGAGCTAAGTAAAAGTATAAGCTACGCCCCTAACTGTTGGGGAATTTGGCCGAGCGTGCCTTGGTCGAGGGAGTCACGGATGAGGGAGAGTACTTTGCTCATGTCTTCTGACTCCGAGTCTTGGGCTTGTTTTCTATAGGTACCTTCTCTCATGGCTGAGGAAGGGCCAGGACGAGCAGTGTTTGTTCTTCTGAGTGTGTGAGGCTGTGAGCCATGGGGTCCGGACCCATGTACTCTATCAGGTCCATTCGAGCACAACTTCAAGCTACAAGTTTTTAACTTGCTAAGGTAGAGGTTGTAGATAATCGGGGAGATCCGCTAACAAAAGCACGTACTACACATGTTATTAGTATCTTCTCCACACATAAAAAACAAAATACAATCAAAATATAACAAATATATTTACTTAAATAGTGCCATTATTTTTAGCTTTATATTATGAACTATTAAAATGTAAGAGTAATTTAAATGAAATAATAATATATAATGGCACTATTTAAATAAATACATTTGTTATATTTTGATCGTAGTTTGTTTTTGTGTGTGTAGAAGATACTAATTAATGTTACTCCGTATAATATACAAAGTCATATTTCGTTCACTTTGTTTTAGGGAAAAGTACAGAAAAGATACATGTGGTTTAGTCCGTTCTTATATAGGGGCACATGTTTCATTTTTTAATAAAGTGGAACGTGTGTTTCAATTCCGTTATCACAGCAGGGGCATGGCATCTAACGCTGTTAGAAAATTCAACCCCGATTTTCAAAAGTCTCTGAAACATTATAAGAAAAATAATGGGAGGTGCGCCTCGTCAAGGAGACCACAAACTATCTTTATTTTTTGTTTCCAGCCACCATGTCGCCAAAAAATCCTCTGGAAAAGTGATATTAAAAAATTCATTTTTAAAAAATAATCCAAATAGAACCAAAAATTTCAAAGAGAACGATAGTTTGTTGGTCTCCTTGATGAGACGCACATCCCAATATTTTTCTTTTAATATTTCGGAGACTTTTGAAAATCGGGGTTAGATTTTCTAACGGCGTTAGATGCCATGCTCCTACTATGATTACGGAATTGAAACACATGTCCCACTTTGTTACAAAATGAAACATGTGTCCCTATCTGAAAACGGCTCAAACCACAGGTACACTTTCTATACTTTTCCCTTGTTTTTATTATATTGCAACACTTTGGCTTTATATTATGACCTATTTTATCATCTAACCATATTTTTCTACTACATAATATTAATCATCAAATTATTTCATATAAATACTTACTCGGCTTACTCCATATTAAACTTCTCTCGAGTCTTAACGTAAAAATTCAAAACAATAATGATATACTATCGTAGAAGTTTGGAAAAAATGAAAATAATAATCCCAACTATTGCCGGTTCGCTGATAATAATCCCAACTATTGATTATTTTTGTATAATCCCAACTATATGGACCATCCGCCAATAATGGTCCATGGCCAGATATTACCTTCTAAAAAAGTGAATTTTAAATAGATATTAACTAGTGTTTTACCCGGGCGTTGCCCCGGGCGAAAGTTGTGAATGTTTGAATCTTTATAATATATATATATATTTTATAGAATATAAAAATAATTAATCATTTTACTTCAAACAAATTTTTGTTGATTCTGAATAGTAATTTAACTAAACAGAATATATTAAAAAGTGACATTGCAATGTAACACCGTGGATTAGCTTTGTAATGTTTTTCCTTTTCTCTTTTTTCCTCTTTTTTTTTTTTGCATTGTACTCTTTTCCGTTCATCAATAAAATTTCCTTCAAAAAAAAAATGTAACACCGCACATTACATTGTAACCATACATCGCATTGTTAGGTTTAAATTGGGAAACCTCTTTATAAACGACATTCATCGTCTTGGTGAAGAAATTTGTTTCTTTTGAACATATGAATATCTTAAGATATCTTTACGCGTGACTCTTGGTATTGCAATGTACAATTGATCATTAATGAAACTTCTCTTTCAAGGTATAAATCATATTTATGTGAGACCGTTTTTTTGGCAAAAATATAGCCTTGACTTTTATTGATTATCATTGCAAAAACTTACCATCACAAGAAATTGCATTATTCGAAATTGAATAAAGTTGTCATACGGTCACAATGAGATTGTTAATATGTAAATTTTATCTTTCATAACTTTTCAAATTATGATTTTTCATACTTTTTTTTTCAATCTGGTTATGACCAATTACGTTTTATTGAATAAAACTTATGCATGATTAATATTCTCCAATAACATTATCGGGGCTCCAATTTTCAAATGAAGGACATGGTTGGACAATCCAACCATTGAAGCGCTAGTAAGATATTTGACATTGTACATATCAACATGGAAAGTAGTACCAGTGTGTGAAGGAATAATATTAATTGAACTAAGATATGTAACTCCTAGACCATCGATCAACGATAGCAAGTAGTTAGTTATTCATGATGTTTAATTTGTTGGTGTAACGTCTAAAATCTTAGAACATGCATTGCGTATCAGCATAGCTTCATCCCATATAATCAAAGACGCGGCATGCAACAATTTTGTCTTCGCAATTCCTTGATGAATATTGGAGGTAGTATGACAATATTTATGGGAATATGAAATTAAATGATGAGTTGGAATTAGCTTTAGAAGCTAGTAGAAGACGTAGATAAAGTTTATTTAACAATATACGAAGTATATGACTAATAATAATTACTTGCACTGTGCATTTTCTACAAATTTTAAGACATCAACGTGCTCTTGTGATTCCATTTGTTGGAATAAAATGATACAAACTCAATATATATACTAAACATGTTGATTTTTACACAAATCGCACATCCTACTTTGGTTATACTTTATTCATTAATGTATTAGACATTTTTGAAAAAAATTGTTCAATTTGTCCCAAATTAAATTTCTAAAAAGCTCATTTTTTACTTACAATGAATTATATATATATATATATATATATATATATATATATATATAATCAAAGTACTTTAATTGCTGCGGTAATAAGTCAATTAAATTAAAAAGAGCTGTCTATTTGCTATGGTTCTAAACCGCAGCAAATAACAAAATCAACATTTTGCTGCTCCTTCAATTGCTGCGGTTGTGAACCGCAGCAGTAAGCTTAAAATAACCGCAGCAAATAGCCTTTTTTCTAGTAGTGAGTGGTGTGTTGGCAAATGTGAAAACGGAAGTGTTGTAACTAAAAAAGAACGAAGAAAATGTATAAAAGAGAAACTTTTCGGAAGCATACAGTTGGCAATGTCATTATTATATACTTCTAATTCAGCCAATTAATTTTTTAAGATGTAATAGAAAATATTAATCCCATAATTTTATGAAGAATATAAAAATATAGATAAATATGATTTATATTTATTTAGGAGAATAACACAATGTGTATGTACTCAGTATTTACTTAATTACTCCCTCCGTTCTGAAAAGATTTGTCAAATTGACTTTTCTTGGTCAATAACAATCAACTTTGATTAATGATATTTTTAATGCGAAAGTTATATCAAAATGTCCCTTATTCAAAATATTTTCATAAAAGTATAAAACTAATAAATTATATACAATATAATAATTAAAATTATTGTCTCAAGTTTGCCATCATTGACCAAAAATAATCATTATGCTGAACCTTTTCGGAATAGAGGTAGTATTATATTATACTTTATCAGTACTGTTTGAATTTTTTAATTTGAAAATCTCAATTCGTTTTTTTAATTCTTCTCCTATATTAAGTGTGATTTGAAAGGTAGTTTTGTTAGTAAATAAAAATGTAAAATTTTAAAATAAATGAGAAATTTATATCAATTAGTTTTTCATCGTTATATCTTATATTTAAAATAGAAGGACATTTTCATCACACATATTTTTCAATGGAAACTATTGTTTTAATTGGGTGATATCCTATAAGGAAAACTAATTCGATCGGGAAGGTAATTAAAAAAATTATTGAAAAACACTACGTCAAAATATTTATATATAAAATGCAGCACTTTTCAATAATGTACTTAACTGACTTCTCAATCGAATTTTTAGATGAATTTTTGTGGACATAATCTAAACCTCATGAAGAACATGCTCAAAAAAATTCATCAAAAAACCACCAAGAACATGCTCAAATTGCGGCGGCTAGACGGCGGTTCTACTCCGGAATTTCGGGGGTGAACTTTTCTCCTCCGTAATATAAATAAAAACTATGAATTTAGGACTCAATTGCAATTAATATAATGAATATTCACTATTTGGATTCAATAGTAATCAATTGAGTAAATACTATGAATTTAGGACTTAATTGCAATTAATGACTATTCACTAATTGGACTCAATAGCAATTAATTGAAAATTCAATTTCAATTAGAAGGTTCTACTTTATTAGTAAGGAAGTAGAAGTGTAAAAATTAAAAGATGAGATTATGTATAGGGATTACTTGCTATATCTCTCTTCATCCACTTCAGAAACTACAAGAATTTATTTATAGGGACCATTATTGGCGGAAGGTCCCTAATTTTAGGATTATTCTGAAATAATCGATAGTTGGGATTATTATAAGCGGACCGCCAATAGTTGAGATTATTACTATCAATTTTTCCTAGAACTTTTTAGTCATACATTATACTATTAAATATAATTATGTTAAAATTCAATCTATTGCAACCAATTAAAGAATTTAGTAAATAAGAGTATGTTTAGTGATCAATGCTTTCAATTTATAAGCCAATTTTTTCATCAAACACACAATTTTTTATTTCACGCACTAAGTTGTGCAATAATCAAAATAAATAAGTTTAAAGTTATTCTTCAGCTTGAGTTGACTAAAATTACTGTGTGTCGTAAAGGACGATTTTAGCTACATTCATGTAGTTTTTTTTTATTTTATTAAAAATAATACTCCCTCCGTCCCGCAAAGAAGTTCCCGGTTTGACCTATTAGTTAAGGAAATAGAAATTACTTCAAATAAAAAAATTTCAATAATTCGTAGAAAAATAATAAAAAAATTAATAAAATTTTTATAAAATAAAAAATAAGAAAAAAAAAATTTAATTTTTTTTTTAAAAAAATTAATAAAAAAATAGTAAAACTCCATAAAAAAATTAAAAAAAATATGGATACGTTTCCCACCGCCTGTACTACCTCCCTGAACCACCACCTCCGATCGGTGTAAAAAATGCCACTTTTTTTTTAAATTCCACAAAAATGGCATATTTCTCTATGAGAATGCCAACATTTTCATTCTGCCAACTTGAATCCTTTTGACTTTTGCCAAAAATATGGCATTCATAATTTTTTTGGCATTTTTTACCCCGTTGACAGGAGGTGGTGGTACCGCCTCCCTGCACCACCACCTCCGACCGTTAAAAAAAATGTCATATTTCATACAAACTTCCATTTTTTTCGGAAAATGCCAAAAATATGGCATATTTCTCTTTGAGAATGCCAACATTTTTTTCTTCCATCTTAAGTCATTCTGAATTATGCCAAAAATATGGAATTCATAATAAATTTTGCATTTTTTCCCCAAATGACTAGAGGTGGTGGTGCTGGGGCGGTATAGGCGGCGGTGACAAAAAAATATTTTTTGATTTTTTTTTATTTTTTTTATTTTTTTTATTTTTTATTTTTTTTAATTTTTTTTTAAATTTATTATTATTCAGAATATTTTTATTAATTTTTTGGTATATTTTACGAATTTTTATTATTTTTTATTATTTTATTATGAATTAAAACATTCCAATAGGTATAAGGGTATATTTGTCCAAGACAAACTTAATTAGTCCTATGGAAACATAGTTTATTTTTTGGTCCTATTTGTGCAAAGTGAGTGACTTTTAGTCCTATTTTGATAATTAACTCTTAAGGAAATAAACTTATAAGTGGGTAAATTTTACTGTTTTGACACTGTTTGACACTGTTTGACACTGTTTTGCAATGTTTGGCACTATTTTGATGTAGATAACTTGCCATTTAAAGAAATGGGAACTTCTTTTTGGGACTGCTAAAAAAGGAAAGCGGAAACTTCTTTGCGGGACGGAGGGGGTATAGTATATCTTTAAAATAATTCTTTTCATAATTCAGTAGATTCAGCTAATTTAACCGCTCCAGTTATAAGTTAATCAACTTCAGCAGAATCAACCAATTTCAGTGTTACTAAACAGGGCTAAGTCGGCAGAATACGCTGAATTATGAAAAATATCATATTTAATACGGAGTATATATTTTATTAATAAGATAAAGAAACAATTATTCGAGAAAATACTTAAAATGATTCTGTAAATTAAATTTATCTGATTCAATGAGAAAAGAATAACTTATGCAATCAAAATTGAAGTCTTCGATGAAAATGATGTGTGATCATGTAAGAATCGGAAGTAAGGATCACCAAACGTTCTCGTTCAATATACTTAGCTGGATTAATACGGAGTAAAGAGTAAAAAGGTGACTTAGTCCATAATTTGCTGTGCTTTTGTGAGTTTTGTCCTTTCCCGTACCGATACATGTCCAGCCGACCGACAACATTGAATTGGCTGGAGGAGGAAGCGGAATTATTAACTCAGGGCCTGCATGGACAGGCCGGATCCGTACGTACAGAGTGGCAAGTGAATAGAAGGAAGTTCTCCCTTATTAAAAACGCCAACAAGATGCTAGCTCACCCACGCCAGATCACAGCGTCCACGCGGCGGCTCCAACGCCGGCCGGGCCGGAGGAGATCCATCGATGCTGACAATAAACACGTACGTACATGCTAGCTTCTTACGTAGTATTTATTCGTACGTAGTCATTTTTAATGATTAGAATCTTTTTTCGTGCGTTGTAAGATGCATTATTAACCGCTGATTATTTATTTTCCTGCTCCCCTTCGCATGTCCTCACTCAATCGTGGGAGATCGAGCCAGCTAGGGTTGCCACGGCCGGCCGGGTCGGTCCAAGGTTTTTAATTAAGGCTCTCATTTCGATCTTTGAGTACACGCAATTAATAACCTAATTAGTCACGTTTCAACCACCTCACGGACGCCCACAGTTTTGCGCTTAAGTGGCTTAGGTTGGACACACGTCCGAGTAGCTATGTATCCCTCGTGTGTGTAACCCTGACCTTTCAAACATATAATAATACATTAGAATTAGGGGTGGACCTGGTCCGAGCCTGGTATGGAAGCAGGTCCGGGCCGTCCGGCACTGTTTGGGACCGAACCGGATCGGGAACTGCTCATAGTCCGTCGAAACATATTGCCCGATCCCAGTTCAACCATCTGAGCACCGAACCAGACGGTTTTGGTCTCGGGTTGTGTCATATATAGATTGCCTACTTTTTTTCCTTGAAAATGAAGGATAAAGTATAATTGGACCAGGTCTGACCCGAGACCAGACTGCCCAGTTACATGGAACCGGTCCAGGACCGAATATTACTGAGTCAGACCCAGGCTTCTTCTAATTATAATAGAGAAATTTATCCTAGGTATGAGTGTATGACTAAAACTCATCCATTTTGTAATCTATGACCTCATTAATTTTTTCCCAACATAATATTTAAATTCGTAATATTTAATTAATTAATTTATTTATTACTCCATAATTAATACGGAGTAATTTTTATGGACTACAATGCCTTTAGATTGATATTATAAAACCTAGCCATTAATCCGTCGTCGCGGCGTCCGGCACCCCCCATCGGTGTGGCACATGCCGCCCCGCTGTCCTCATGCCGTGAACATGAACGCTGTGGCCGTCTTCATGCCTACCTATGACACAAAAAGTTTTTTTTTTCAAAGTCACTTCCTTGAATGGAGGTAGGATAAATAGAGAGAAGCCTCAAAACGGTAATTAAAAAAACTTATCTCAGAATCTAAGACGTTAATTTTTTTAACATCTTACGGAAGTTTGATGCATGAGAATTACTTGACTTGGAATTGTGATCCGAGCCGGCATGCGTGAATAGTGTGATCAACATTTTTTTTAATCATCAATCCAACAAATATATTACATCAACAAAACATTCGTCACATGGCTGTTTTTTTTACTGTAGGGGCTGGGGGCTGGAGTAATCAGGGCTGAAACTCACTCTGAGTTTCGAAGCCTTATGTGCCTAGTAAGTTTCGAACTTGAGACCTCTCACTAGACAGTAGACACGGTCCTCACAACCAGCTGGGCTGGAATACTTTGTAACGTCACATGGCTGACAATACAATCAAAGAAAAAACAGGAAACAAAATGATAAATTAAAGAGCCTTTTGTCTGTCGTTCGCCCTCGAACCAAACTTAGAATTTATCACCTCTATAGACAGGGGCGGAACCAGAAAAATGTGAGGGGGGTCGGATTTAATTATATACAATATCAAGATGATGTATATTTGTTTAGTATCAAAATGTTTTATATGTAGCTGAGATAAATGGTAGTTTAATGATCATTTTTCGGTTAATGTATTGATATATATGTAATGTATCATAATGTTCACACGTACAACTAATGAATGAATAGGGTGTTTTATTTTTAACTTTAAGAATATAATCAACCTCACACATCGAATTTTGCTTATGTCAAGTAAGATGGTGCTGATTTTTCCTGAAGTCATAACTTTTTACTCGTAATGAGTTACGAGACCCATAATATATCAAATCGAAGGTATTTCAGAGCTCTACATTCTTGAACTTTCAGCGGGGTCAGCTGACCACCCTGACCCCCCCTTGACTCCGCCCCTGTCTGTAGAAGCAATAACATTCGATGATCATGTAATGGGCTTAACTGAACCAAAGACATATTAATATTACTCGTATTATTATTATTATTATTATTATTATTACATTATCTGTATAATTAAAACCTTTTCTGATATGTTGAATTGGTTCAATTAAAACTGTTTCGTGATTTCATTAAACTGAAAAGATTGATTGAATAATTATGAAAATTGGATAATGAACTCTTAATTTGATAATGCATGCATAATTATAAAGAGATATAAGTGCCATTTAATTTAAAATTAAATGGATTATACAAAAAAGTAATGATTGGCCTAAGTTTTGTCTACTTAATGTATAAATCGAAATATAAAGGATTTATTCCCGAGCTATCTGCACATTTAAATGTTCGTGTCTCATATTTATTTTAAATTATTATTTCGTTCCAGGTTTTCATGACTTGAAATGGATATATCGTTTACACAATTAATTTATCCATATTAACTTTTTTAGAACTCGC
The DNA here is from genome assembly GCA_945859915.1 of Cuscuta epithymum. Taxonomy (NCBI): domain Eukaryota; kingdom Viridiplantae; phylum Streptophyta; class Magnoliopsida; order Solanales; family Convolvulaceae; genus Cuscuta; species Cuscuta epithymum. The sequence goes on along the minus strand of CAMAPF010001001.1, from coordinate 4,456,337 downwards.
ATAAATTAGAGAAAAAGGTCAAATAAGGCCTTCTACTATTATGAAATCGTCACATAAGGTCATGTACTCAATTAAGTGTCATATAAATGTGTCTACTTGTAAAAAAAACAATCAAATAAGTCCTAACGACCTGTTTACAACCTCCTTATCCCGATTTTAGTGTTCTTGAAAACCATCTTTTTATAATAGATTATACGGCACACGTCGAATATTTACCTAAGATTGGTTGAAATACAAGTCAAATAAATTGACACGTTAGCTAAAATCGGGATTAAGAGGTTGTCAACGGGTCATTAGGACTCATCCGATTGTTTTTTATAAGTGGACGTATTTATATGACACTTTATTGAGTACATGGTCTTATGTGACGATTTCATAATAGTAGAAACCTTATTTGACTCTTTTCTCTATAAATTATTCTTATGGCTAAGAAGTTATAAACAAATAAAATACATACGAGTGTATGATTCATTTTTAAATAATGTTTAATTTTATTTATTTTTCAAAAGCCCATTAATTTGAAGGGACGGCATATACAAAACACACGGGAGGCAGTTTGGCAGCTAGTCAAAATTCTAAGCCCCACGTTTAAGGCATCTCGTCCAGTGGGTTATTTGAAGTTTAATGGAATTGGATGATGTTTAAGATTATTTTAATATGAGTGAGTGATTGATGTTATTGAAAAGAAAATTCGGTATCATGATTTGAATTCCGGATTATTTAATACTCCGTATTATAGTTAAATTACATTTAATACATGTCCTAGAAAAACTATTTATTTGAATATCATCATTGATAAAGAGTTTTAATGTTTGAGATTATTTAAAAGTTATTGGATAAAGGGATTTTTACAAAAATATTACTAAAATAAAACTTAATTACATAAATATGACTATTAGTTGCTACAATGTAGTGTCATAGTAACTTAATTAAGTTTAAGAATTGAATATAAGTTACTATGATTTCATTACTACTTTAGTCATTAATCATATTTTTGTAAATCATCTTCATTTTAATCATATTCATGTAATTATTTCTTTCTGAATAAGCGTAATGTGAAACTTATGTGAAATAGAAAAACCGTTTATTTAAAAAGCGAAGATGCTCTAAATGACCGTTTCATTTGGGGAAAAAAGTAACTCAGAATAACTATTACGTTTGTTCAGTTCAGTACCCAAGTAACTGCTAAATTAAACGGTTCAATTCACACTCAAAATATAATTCACCCACGACATCGCCGTTAGGTTGCAACTAAAAGTTCAGCTAACTTCATGAATTAGAGCATCACCAACGGTGCTATTTTGACGTAAAAATTTGGTGCCACATCATCAATTTACAAAGTCTAATCATTTTTTAACCTCCAACCCACCCTTTTACGGTTCCTTTTAATCTGACCTGTATCCAACACTTTCAACCCCTCTTTTGGTTTTCTGAAAGCTTGTTTGACGCTGTGAAAACAATTTACGAACAATTCGGAGGAAAAAAAGCGCTCCATCCTTGAAAAAAGCGCTCCATCTCTGAAAAAAGTGGCGGCAATTTTTTCCACCCAAACCTAGTCCTATGTAATCTCACTTTTCGCACACAAACTCAACTCGCCGCCTCGCCCACAAACTGAAGTCTTCTTCTATCGGTGTCAACTTCCCCCAGGTATTCTTATCCATGTCTACCGGTGAAAGGTATTTAATTTATGATTTCATAGGTTCTTGATTGCAGAAGTATATAATCCGATGCTTGACTGCTTCCTAAAGTGTCTATATAGATGAGAAACTCTGAATTTTGGGAGGAAAATATCATTCTTCTGCAATTTTGAAACAAGAACACATGTAAATACTTTACTTTTGATTGGGAGAACCACGTTTCTTACTCTGGTCGATTGTTGGTGAATTAGGTTTGGCTGTGAATACCATTATTTTTTGGGATTTAAAAATGATTGAAATGACCAATATGTAATTACTTTCAGTGTGATGATCGTCACAAGTGTGTAATTTCGTATATCAGCTTTCCTTGCTCTTAAAATCGAAGAAACAAACTGCAGATGGTACGTGAAGAGATTCATGGCATCGTTATATTAGTTTTTTGACTGTATCAGTTACTAGGAGTGTTGATACCATTTCATTCATTCTATTTTTTCAATGTATGACATACACTGTGTGTAGTTATACACAGTTTATAATTGCTATGTTTTTTAACATGCTAATCCATTGATGGTTGGGCGTATGATTGTAAATTATAAATTGATCTGTCTTTGTCTTAGTATTTCTCTATAAGTTTCGGATTTTTCAAACATGCAGTTAGTGGACATGCTTTTCAAAGTATACTATACTTGTTCAACTTTGATTTTCAAAATAATATTTCTTTGGTTAAATATTTTTGTCACTTGAAATCTATTGAAAGGTATCTCCTATTTATATGGATAATTTTGGACCGCCATACATGATTCTTGTCACTTTAGAAAGTGTTTGATTAACACAAGTGTCCAATGACGAGGACATAGTTTTGCTACGTCAATATTCTTCCAAGTTCTTTGAGTGGATTAGTCACCAAGCATTATTTAAATGGAAGTATTATATACAATCAATTAAACACATCTATCTTCAATATTGGTACAGAGAAAATAGAGAAATACTTCTTCAAGCTTGAATGCATGAGTGTTTTTTCTTTTTACTACTGTTACAAGTTATTTTTGTTTTGTATTGTGGTTACGTAGGAGCATTATGTATTCAGTACACACCATTATTAGGCTCTGTTATTGTCTTTGTTTTGGAGAAATCTAAATATGCTAAACGGTGAACCTTTTAAAAAAAATGAACTAAAATCAGCTCTATATCCAACTGAAAAGTGTAATCTACTAGTCATACTTTACTGTATTTGAATAATGTGCTATTATTTGGATTCCACTCTATGATTTATTACTTTAGAATGAACTAGTTATATTGCACTATATTTTAATCTATTTTAATGATGTGCTATTATTTGGATTCCATCAACTGTGACGGATGTAAAAGTATCATAATAATCTCTTGCTCCATATTACTTTGTTTAATTGTTATGGTACTCACGGCTACATTTATTTATCAAAGCAGGATAAATGGATTCACAAGACTTGGCTGAGTTTACAAATACTTCACAGCCTGCTAGTTACCGCATGCCCTCAATGAACATGAACCAATTTAATCCTCCACCCAATTACACCATGTCAATGCAGGGTGTGAACCAACTCAACCCACCTTCTGCCTACTCTATCTCACCTCAGAATATGAACCAATTTACGCCACCCATCTATCATGTTGATCCTAAAAGTGGAACCTTTCCTTTCCATATTGAGCAGCATAACTCACAACAATTCTCCTACCAAGAACTGCTCAATACACCCATGGTGACTCCTCAAAGTTGTGAGCCCATCAAGGCATCAAAAAAGAGAGCTAAAAATGCTCAAAACTCTAATACTTCTCAACCTGCTTCTCCCCCGCCTTCCATTATTAAGAAAGATTGGTCTATTGAAGAGGAGGTTGCACTGACAGAGGCCTGGCTTCATATATCTGTGGATGCTGATGTAGGAAATAATCAGAAAAGTGCTGCCATGTGGAATCGCGTCCTAGAAGTTTGGAAAGAGAAAATGGGGCCAACTCACAAGATATCAAGAAACAACAACAGCCTGCAATGTCATTGGCACCTAATACGAACTTGTGTAAGTAAATTTGTTGCGAAGTATGAACAGTTGGAACGACGTCCACAAAGTGGTTCAAATAAGGATGACTTGGTAAGAGTCGTGTTATATTTTAGTACTTGTTATTACATTTTTTATTATAGCACTTATTACTATATAATATATGATTTTGCAAGCCAGTGTATCGATTATTTGATTTAAAACATGGAAACTTTTTCAAACATATGCCACTCCATGAATGTATTTTTAAATGTGACTTATTATGTATGATACACTTTCATTAGGTGATCAAAGCATTACGCTTGTATGAGGATTTTTATGCAACTCCATTCAAATTTCTTCATTGTTGGGAAATATTGATCAAGAATCCAAAGTGGTGCTCACAGTTTCATACAAAGGCAGGTGCATCTAACAAACAAGGTTCAGATAATGGCATTTCACCAACATTGAATGAGTGCTCAAGTACTATGCCTGCAGATCTTATACCATCAAAAGAAACTGACCCCGGTGGAATTGTTCCACCACAAGGAAGGAAAAATTGTAAAGACAAAAAACGCAGGTCAAATGAAGAAAAAGGTGTGGTGGATGCCTTGAATAATTTGCAATCAACTTTAGAGAAACAAGTTGATGTTAATCGAGCAAACATGCAAATGAGGGAAAAAGTATTGATGAAAGAAATTGAATTAAAAGAAAAGGCTCAAAGGAGGCAGTACCAGAACCGCATTATGAACCAAGATTTGAGGAAGCTATCACCATCAGTTAGAGCTTGTTATGATGTTATGCAAGAAAAAATTTTGAAAGAATGGGAAAGTGATGGTCTTTTCTAATCTACAAAAGTAAGTGTTCATAGTATATAATTGTTTATTTGATCTTATTTTATTTTGTTACTTATATATATGATAATAAATTTAGAGTTTAAATTGATCTTTTTTATCATTTCACCATGTGCAGGTTGCATTTTAGAGGCATCAAGTTTGAAGGATTTGGCTTTGATTTTCTCACATGAAAACTATGATTAAGAACTTTTAGATTTATTGTCATTCTTTATTATTTTATGTGTTTTTGACTTTCTGTCTTACATTTAGTTTTGAACACATATTAATGTGTGTCGTACTTTAATTTTTTTGTTTAGAATGAATGTTTACTTTGCTTTTCAAGTGTAGGTTCACCTGGAATTAAAATTTGTGACATGTTTAGTTTATGAGTTAGTTTTTCACCATTGGAAGATATATTGTTGTATCATTTCAAGTGCTTAATTTTCACTGTGTTGATGTTGGGGTTTTACTATTTGGCAAACAGGGGCTTTATTTTCAAGTGGTGCTTAATTTGGAGCTAAACATAGTTTAGTGAGTTTAGAAGCCAATTGCAGCAGTCTTATTTATCGGGTTTGACGAATAGGGGTTAAGTTAATTGAGAAAAAAATAACAAGTCAGATTCGATCATCAATACTAAGCAACAAAAACACAAAATAATAAAAGAATAATAAACTACTTGTGTATAAAATCAAATAGATATACTGAGCACCATAAGGTCATCCCAACATACACAATTTGACCAATTGTTAAAAACATTCGAAAATATGTAAAAGTCACACTTATAATTTATTGCACTCAAGAAACAAACTACAAAAATCTGAATAAAATTCACAAACTCAAATGCATGCAATACTTGGGATACAGTATAACTTAAAAAAGATACTTCAATCTTCACTCTGACCACCATACAGTTCCCACAGGTGGTTGATAAGATCACGTTTTAGATCTATATGTACTCTTTTATCTTGAATTTTTTTCATTCTACCATTTATCCTAGACATAAGATAAGTAAAATCATGCTCTGGAGTAATATCTTCTACTGTTTCGTCGCTTTCTGGCCGCCAATTTTCTGGATTGATGCCTTCAGCAACCTCACTTTCAATAATCATATTGTGCAAAATGATACACGTCTTCATTATTTTTCCCAAATCAGTTGCACTCCACATGCGAGCGGGACCTTTTACTATATGCCAACGACTTTGTAACACTCCAAATGCGCGTTCCACATCCTTCCGAACAGATTCTTGACATTTTGCAAATAGCTTCTCCTTCATAGAAATGGGCTGTGATATAGTTTGGATTAACGTGGCATATTGTGGGTATATACCATCAGATAGATAATATCCCATATTGTACTGATGGCCTTGTATTTTAAAGTCGCATGGTGGTGCAGTATCATTAACAAGGTCATCAAAAAGAGGAGATCTATCAAGAACAGTAACATCATTATTAGTACCCGCCATACCAAAGAATGCATGCCAAATCCATAAATTATGTGAAGCTACGATCTCTAGAATAAGAGTTGGAACTTTTTTGAACCCACTAGTAAATGTTCCATGCCAAGCAGTCGGACAATTTTTCCAATGCCAATGCATACAATCTAGACTACCAAGCATTCCTGGAAATCCACGAGCTTCACTATCTTTTAACAGACTAGCGATATCAGACGTATTTGGTTTTCTAAGATACTGTTTTTCAAACAATCCTATTATAGCACCGCAAAATTTTTTAAGGCATTCAATTGCAGTACTCTCACCAATTTGAACATATTCATCAAGTGAATCAGCTGAACAGCCGTATGCAAGCATTCGTATTGCCGCTATAACTTTCTGTAAAGGACTCAACCCTATTTTTCCAGCGGCATCAACCTTTTGTGTAAAGTAATTATCATAATTCTCTACTGCATGCAAAATTCGCTCGAATAGCTTAATATCCATACGAAATCGACGACGAAACTTATCTGGAGTATACTTTGACTTCTCACCAATAAAGTAGTCACTTTTAATCAAATCATGGCGTTCTTTCCTATCACGATAAATGTATTGTCTACCAATAGTTGAGCCCCCATGTGCACGTTTTTTACCTGTTAAAAACGTTGACATCATAATTGGAACCTGAACCGTGGCAGTTTCAACCATGAATGAGTCAACATCTTCATCATCATCCCTAAAAACTGACTTGATAAGAGAAAGTGACCCTGTGCTTGAGGATGATTCAGCAGTGGAGCTGAATTCAGATTCTTCCGATGACATTAGCTGTGGCATTTTAACATAAATCTAAAATATAACTTCGATATAATGAATGTAAAAAAACGCAATTACTAATTTAAAAACTAGCAGGTTCCTACATTAATATATATGTTAAAATCAATTGAAATTCGCATGTGGTATTACTGAGAAACAATCAAGTGAATCAACCCAGTAACAAAATCAAATTATTAAAAAAAACATATGAATTTTTCTCATCAACCATCCGAATTGATAAATTCATGATCATCACTTTTTATCTATATTGTTTCTAGACAAACCAAAAGAAGAGTATACACACGATCAAAAGTATTGGGTTTGTGGTACAAGAAGCAGAAATCAAACAGGAGGAATTATTATATACCTAAACTTTGAAATTTCGTTCCTGTTTCGTGCCTTGGAGTGATATGGCCGGCTGCACATGATTTGGTTTATGGGTTTAGTAATATAGGTTTACGTAATCTAGGGATTTAGTTAGGTACGTGTTTTAATTTTCTTTTTTAAAAGGTAGTTAATTTAATCGGTCAACACCATGCATTGGAGACCCCTTTTTAATTTCTTTTAATGTGCATCTTATGTGGACAAACATTGCTTTAATTATTTGACATTTGGCAAAATTTACCTTCACTTCAAAGAACACCATTGGAGATGCTCTAAGAGTATTTTGACTCGTTCAATTAACTTCTCAACTTTAAAAATGTTTCAACCTTGAAATAAATTCAAAATAAAAATAGAATAAAAAAATAAAATAATAAAGAAAGAGTACAATTATATGGAGTAAGAATAAAAATAAAAAATATTTTCGGATTATTCAAAATATGAATAAAAAAAAAGATACAAAGATACTCTACATGATGTGTTTACATTAATATATATATTTTACTCTTAAGTTATTCTTGTACTATATATACCTTTCATATCATACGTTATACTTCGTATTTTTTATTTTCTTTTTACATTTATAATTATAACTGGTCTGTATATATTATATATGTCATTTAATATGTTATATTATACTCCGTATTAAATAATTTGGGTATAAAAACCTGATCAAAGTAGGATGAAATATAGACAAAAATCTAAAATAGGACTAAATATATATTATTTCCAAAATAGGACCTATTTAATCTTAAATTCCTACAAATATACGAATATAAAGATTTGCCTGAGTATAATTGCATGAGGTCTATTTTTGGGAAGAAAAAAATGAGGACACGCTTATTTGAGAAATTTTGCTACATTTTATTCCTTTTTAGGGAATTCTTTTTAGGCCAGGGTTTTAGTTATGTTTTTGCATTAATGTATTATGTTTTAATAAATTTTTAATTTCTATTCTACTTTTTATTTTGTATTACATACATTTTTATTTCATATTTAAAATAAAATACTAATGTAAACATATATGTATATATATAATACTACCTCCGTCCCTCTAAGTTTGGGACAAGAGAAGGTGACACGGTTATTAATAAAAGTGAGTTTATGTGGTTGATATTGAATTGATAAAGTAAGAATAAAGTAGAAATGATTTAGAACCACACAAACTTTACCAAATAAGGTATGGGACAATCTTAGTGGGACGGACCGAAAAGGTAAAATGTGACAATCATAGTAGGACGGAGGGAGTATAAAATATGAATATCAAGTTTAAAATTATATTTATATTCTTATTATTCATATATTTATATTCTAATATTTATATACTTTATTTTTATACTAAATTTTTATTTTTGTATATTTATTTTCACTTGTTACAATTTTGACAATTTTGAGTAGCTCAGGGGCAAAGTAAAACAACTATGACGGGTATGGGACTTATTTGAATATTACATGTTCATGTCACCGATTTACCTGGTGAAGTGACAGGTAACCAGAAGTTCACCCATAAATCTGGAATTTGCATCTTTTTTTTGTCAGTTCATAGTGTGAATTCGACTTTTTTTAGGTTAATTAGAGCGAGTTGAGCAAACTCAACAAGTACAAAGGCCGATTTGACCATTTAGCCCAAAAAAGTTTTTCAACCCTTTTCTATTGTTTTTACTCCCAGATATTCTAATTTATGATAATATCGCAAAAACATTTAAAAAAAGTTTTAAAAAAATAAAAAAAAATGAAATTTAAAAAATTAAAAGTATAAAAACTTAAAAATAAACACAAATACATAAAATAAATAAAAATATAAAAATATGGAGTTCTTTCCATGCGCCTTTTCCATCTCCCGGCACTACAAAGAACACTAGATTTGTCACGGAGTTTGTTCGGCACGACAGTGTAAAAAATCCCTAACCTCTGACGCCAGCGGCCTGACAAAAACTTGGTTCGCGATAAAAATCCGTGACAAATGTGAGGTTAATGTGTCGTTCGTAGATGACGTCAGCGCGCAAAATCAGAAGTTACATGTTTGATAAAAATAAAATGAATTCATTTTATTTTTTATTAAAATTGAAAAAATTAAAAAAAAAACGTTTTTTATTTTTTAACATCGAAATGGGTATTTTTTTATTTCATAATTATTTAGAAAAAATAACATTACTTATAATAATCTAATTAATGTTTTAATAAACAGATGGTATGTAAAAAAATGTTCAGTATTTTATTGATAATGTAGGAATGCAGGAAAAAATGATATTGGCTGAGTCTACATACACTATTATAATCTCATATCGACAGGGTTCATATTTAACTTTTGAAGTTTTTCCTAAAATATTTCTAACAATAAATCTATGGACAAATTGTGACAGGAAGTTGCTATGTGTAACTTTTATATATAGTCAATATGATGATACATTGAAATATAGTTACGGTCACTAAAAATATCAGAGTCACATTTTTATCAATTGCTTTTATTTTGTCATATATTTAATGTTATTTCATACGGAGTAATTTTTAGATAGTAGAGTGATGGGGTAGTAGTATTAGTTTTTGTTCCTTTATATAGAGATCTCTATAAATCACTCGTTATAGTTGTGCATGGCCTTCTTGTCTAGTCATTATGCAATGATTCATGGACAGGACGAAACATAACACCACACAAGTTGGAATAGTAATTCGATCTAGTCATATGTGCTACTAATATACCGTGGTCCTGATTCGGCTTTCTATGTGCTCGCCAAAATCCACCTTTGACTCAGCATTCATTCTAGCAGCCACGAGTTAAGCATGTACAATATTTTTAGACAAATCAGATCAAATTTAGACAGTTATAACATATATTCTCTCCGTCCCAAAAACAACTTCTCATTTTCCCTAAATGGATGTCTCAAAATTAACTTCACATTTCCATAAAAGAAAAGTTTTTAAAGCCAAAAAGTCATAAATGCCCCCACCCATATCCCTCCTTCCTCTGCTTGTTCGGTGCCCCATTTACTCCAACCCCTCGTTTAAACCGCACGCCATTATCTCTCTCTTCTATCCAACAGTCTCTTCATCACCTCTCCACTCTCTCCCCTTTCTCATCCATGGAGAACACGAACCTCACTCTCCTCCCTGAAATTCTTCCGCGGGATGATGAAACCCTATCTCCTGAATCAAACCGCCGTGATTAGGGGTGGGCGCGGTCCGGAACGGTCCGGGAAATTAGTAAAACCCGTAATGTATCCGTGAGGTTTCTAACGGTCCGGTACGGTCCGGTTCTAAGGATGGAACCATTCGGTACCATGTCATTTCGAAACGGTACAAAACGGTACGGTACAATGTCAAATACATGCTAAAAAGTTGGACAAATCTTGCAATTAGTAAATAACATCACACCAACCAACTCACATTAAGTATTCATATAAATACAAGAAATTGCATATGTAGTACTAAAGTTAACAAATACACAAATATTGCAACACACCTAAGAAAAAGTATAGCAAAATGATGATACACGAGATAAATATCATCTTTCATTTATTAAGTTTATGTGAAAATATAAAAAGAATATCATCAAATTGTTCAATATAATAGAAAAATTCAACGTTCTTCTTTATTCTAGGTTAAATATTAGTTCTAATTTAATTTATAGTTGAACCGTGAGAGCTAAGATTTAAACCATATTAATTAAGTTGTGCAATTGCACAAACATGATACAACAAAAAGTCATGTACACTACATTACTACAAATGAATAGTCATTAAGGATTTTTAAAACTTTAACATTCTTTCAATACATACCAAAATATAACACAAAATTATTTAAAAAAAAAATAACAATATACATATAACCACACACATTTAGCTATTTTAGGGACACATGAATACATATTTGGGTATAAAAATGTTGGTCTATAAAATATATTTATTGGTATGAAAGAAAATAGAAAAAATTCAAATGCATTATTTTTGAACGGTCCGGTCCGGTTCTTTTCGGTTCTCAAAATCTAGGACCATCCCGTACCCGTTTCAAACGGTACGGTTTTGGTTCAGGATAAAAATCTATAGAACCGTTTAAATACCCGATATTCGGTTCGGTACCATTACGGATCGGTTCGGCACCGGTTCGGTTCGGGTTTTATGCCCACCCCTAGCCGTGATGATGAAACCCTAGATCCAAATATGTATGTCGCGCTTCCTTCTTATATTTACCCCATTCCTGGAAACCCGAATTCCTTTGTCGCTACGGTGAACAAAACCTTAGCAGAAGCTATCTCAGACAAGGATGATGTTGAGTCTAACCAACGAGGGTGGAGTTCGTCGGAAACCGACTCTGGATGGGCAATACGAAAGAAATGGGCGTCTGACTGCGTGGAGGACACTTATGAAGGCTTTTCTAGCTTCAGGGAACAAATGGGAGGAGGTGAACTCGAAACCTCCATGGTATCCGGATGAGTATGACCACATCTTTGGCCATTGTCGCAAATGGCCTGGATGCCTTGGGGGACTGATTTCTCATAGGGGAGGCTTCTAATCTCATCTCTTTTACTTTATGCTCCTCTCTTTTGTAATGTCCATGTCGCTCATTTCACACAATCTCAGTAATAATTGACTTTTGCAAACTGAATGTGTGTGTTTACTGCTTATGTGTGCCTCAATCGTATGTACTGTACTTCTAATCTCATTCGTATGTAGTCTATGTATCTTGATCGATGATGATAGGGGCTTGTATGATCTAAACATTATGATGATAGTTTGTGAATTTGTAGATATTTGGCTTAGTATGTCCTTGTGTCACCCACTTGTACAAATTGTTGGATACCATTTAGGGCTTTGTGTGCACAACAATTGATGTTTATGTGTAGCATATGATTTGGGCTTACTGAATTGAGTCTCACTACACATAGGATGGTTTATGGGTGTGTATTGTCAAACGGTTGTTCATTTTCAACCTTTGTGTGCCTTGATGGATTGATAAGTCAAAACATTAATTTTTTCTTCTACATTTGAATCATTGTGGTCATACATTTAATACTTGTATGCCAAGCATGTAAGAAACTACAAAAATATTTGTACTATGGTCACATATGCAAGTACATACAAAAACATTAGCCTCCATGTGTCTGAGTTCATTCTTGAAGATCTACTTGATCTTCACTTATGAACTCACATCCATGGGCCTGGTCTGCTGCTTGTACCCCAATTGTTTGCATTTGAATGAGTGCTCGTTTTGCTTCATTGAGTATGTCATGGCCGATTTCCACAGTTTTGGGTAACATACCCTGTCTTTCAAGTTTTTCCTTTCCAACATGTCTCATCTTGAAGTTGTTCCCCCCTCTGATATGTGTTTTAGTATTTCCTCCATAACAAACTGAAAGCTGAGGAATACTCTGTTTAATTTGGTGGCTGTGAGAGCATCAAATGCAGATGTCCCAGCTTCTACTAATTGGGAAATGGACTTGGGGGCTAGCTGTTCCTTTAGTGAGTCAATGGCCCTAAAGAAGCCCAAGTCAAGGACATTTAGGTCTGGACTATTAGGGGGATGAAATTTTAACTGTATGTCCCATCCATTTTCAGTTGCACATTTCACAAAATATTCATCTTTTGTATCAACATGTGGCCTTGAATTGTCCTGCTGAATGATCACTCTTTTGTTAACACTGTATGGCCATTTACATTCTATGGCAGGCACACAGCACATGCTGCAACATCATGTCTTTCATTACAGCCCTTGTGACACTTAATGTAGGCTTTGTCTCTATTCTGTTCTTGCTTGATCTCTTTGCTTTCTCTTGAAATGTGAAAGGAAATATACCTACTTTCCCATCCCATATGGCATCCCCTGCATCCCCAAACTCTGGTCTGCCCACAACTGCTTAAAATATTATTTTGGGTATGAATTTTTTGGACCGGGCAGCTCTATATGGATCTTCTTCAGTAGTGTGAGTGTAAAAGTTGGTTGTTTTCTTAGATAAGAAAACCCACTTTTCATCAATGTGAAGAGGGTCATAAAAATGATTGTATTTGACCATCTTTTCTTGGGGGGCTATGAGTGATCAAGTGGTCTAAACAAAAATGTAACCTTTTAATCTTGCATGCCTCTGTCAATAAAGGTTTGATTGCATTTAAGTGTCTTTGATTTGCTTAGCTTTCATTAGTCTGTGCACGGTTGACTTTGAAACTTGCATGGCAAAGCCTAAAGACCGGTTGTTCTTTCTCTTGTGCAGTGGGATATCCTTTATGTAGTTTAAGTCAACTGCTACCCTTTTTCTGCCTACATTTCCCTTTTGTAGGCTTTTAACATTAATGGACAACCCTTGGTCCATTTGTTGCTTTGCTTTTTTTCCATAAGTCATGAACTATCCTTCTTGAAATGTTGAAATGTGATGCTGTATTTGTAACAATGCCCCTCTGAAGTCTCCCCTCACTGTAGTTGGCTAAGAGAATTTCAACAACCCTACTTCTGTCTTTATTTGTTAACTTCTTCCATTTTTTGGTTGGTGCAGGAGCATTTAAGGTAATGGAAAGTTGTGGTTGTGTTGTTGTGTTGTTGTGGCTGCCATGAGGAGTTGCACGAAGTTCAAGCTCTTCAATGCTCATTTTTTGTTGTTGTGAGAGTAAATGAAGAAAGATATGGCAGATATAAATAGAGTGTAATGGGAGGGAAATTCAAATGGTTTGGCCGAAATATTGGAGGAAATTTTTGTGTGTGTTCAAAGTGTTTAGAAGAGATTAGATGAAGAAAGATGGTGTAATAGGATTGGATGTGATATGTAATGAGTGTTATTGGGTTGAGTAATATTGATATTTAATTTTTTTTCACCCCCTCAGTGTTCATTACCCCCCCCCCCCCCAACACCCTTTCCCTTTAGGTAAGTCAAACCCAAAATTAAATGAGTTAATCCCCTAAATAGGACTAAAATAATGATGAAATGCACAAATAGGACTACCATGTTTCATTAGGACTAAAAATAACTCATTGGACATAATTATCCTTACTGAAATTTCAAGCTTATTTTTAATACAAATAGAAAAACAAAAACTGCCAAATAGCCCTAGGTTCGTCCATTAGACTGCTGTCACCAAGAGACTCGCCACCGCCGACAACCACCGCCGCCACCTCCCGCCGCTGCCGCCGCACTCCAAGCCGTCGCCGTCATAGCAAGCATCAACGTTTGACCGCCAACCGTTTCCAAACTCCAAAACTACCATCTTGCTGCAAAAAAAAAACATTTTATTCACAAAATAAAAATGAAATAACTCTGCCATCTTGAAAAAAAATCGAACACGATATTGGCAGTTTCATTCATAATATTTGGCAATTTTTTGGAAACTTTAAAATCAATATGAACATCTTCTATAATCTGCCATAGAATTGGCAATATTTCCATCTGGATGTTAAAAAGTTAGACTTTATACTGCCATATACAATTGGTAGAATCCGCGAAACTACCATAGATTTGGCAAAAAATGAAACCAAAGTCAAAAAATCAGAATAAATTAACTTTATCAAGATATCAGAAACTTGAATGAAATTAGATCCAGAGGTATGAAGCCAAAATAGTTGGCAAATCGACCAATAGTTGGCAATACTGTCAAATGGATGTCAAAATACAAGTTTTTTGCCATATCATATTACATAAAACTGTCAGGAAATTGGAAAAATATGAACCCAATATCCAAAATCGGGAAAATAGAGTTTTCAATGAAATAATTTTTTTTATTGAAATCAGAAATCTGCACTAAGAAATCAATGCCCAAAAAATCAAATAAGTTAATGGCAAAACTCATCAAATTGAATCAAATAAAAAGTTCTACAAATAATCAACAAAATCAGTGAACAATTCGATTTTTGTAAACGAAAAACAGAGAAGGATGGGAAGGATGAAGGAGGAGGAGGAGGAGGAGGAAGGAGGAGGAGGAGGAGGAGGAGGAGGAGGAGGAGGGGGGGGAGGAGGAGCAGGAGAATGAGCAGGAGGAGAAGGAGAAGGAGAAGGAGAAGGAGAAGGAGAAGGAGAAGGGGGAGAAGAAGAAGAAGAAGTGATCAGTTTAATGAAAAGTGCTAAATGATCACTAGGAGCCCCCTCTAGAGATTCTGATGCTGCTCCCTCAAAAATGTCTAGCCAATCTTCAGACACAAGAATTCTGTCCAGCTTCTCTTCGACCCAATTTTGGGACCCCCGTCATTGCTCCCAAGTATACTGGTACCCTTGGAAAGGAAAGTTTTGCAAGCCACAAGCTCACATTGTCTCCCAAAAGCCTCTCAACAGCCAAGGAGGATGAGGAACACGCCCACGTCTATCTGAGGCCACCATGAGACCATTAAAATCTCCTATTACTATCTAGGGAATATGAGGCACTGTAATAAGAGATTTTAACGAATCCCAAGACTCTCTCCTCCTGTTTCTCTTTGGGAAACCATAAAAACCGGTGAATCGCCACTCCGGATCATCTGCCTCTAATCTGACAGTTGCGTCAATGAAATTTGAAGACGACCCCCGAATTTGTACCTGAATTCCTTCCCTCCATAACAAGGTTAAACCACCCTTATGGCCCACACAATCCACCACAAAAAAGGAATGAAGCCCCACTTTCCTCAACACTGCTTCTACTTTAGAATGATTTGAGAACGTCTCCATCAGAAAAACAATACCCGGTTTGTTTAAGTGAGCTAAGTTCTTCAACGCTTGAACTACCGCAGGATTGCCGAGCCCACGACAGTTCCAACTCAAGCAACTCATGATTCTCGGCGGGTCTGGCAACTAGGTCCCGCCGCTTCTCCGTTTTTCGACACATTAATCTCCATATCACATGTATCCGAGCCGAAATGATCACTGCCTGAGCTCCCTATCTTTCTCTTCTTTAAATAGCCTCCAGATTCTTGAGTGATTTTAATCACATCATCATCCCCCGAGCCCCCCGAGGAGCTCGCATCCGTCCCTTCTCCACTTCGAGACAAATTGCCAGGCCCCCTCCAGACAATGGTTTACCCTTTCCGTCCACCAACCACCTACTGCCACGCCCCCTCCACTTCTTCTACCTCATGCCCTCATCCAGATGCCGTACTGCCGCTGCTGCTCCCCCTACCCAACATCAAAGCTCCTAGGGCACAACCTCCTTGTATGATTTAGTAGACCACAAATAAAATAGAAATATGGCAATCTCTCGTACTTCACATCTACAGCCACTGACTCAGACTCACGCTTCAAAGTCAACCGGCTTCTCAAAGGTTTCTCCACTTCGAGTCTAACTTTGATACGCATGAACTCCTTCCAGCCTCCTGTGAAGTTACTGGCGTCTGCTTGCACAAAACTCCCCAGTTTGTTCTCAATTAGTTGGGTTGTCTTCTCCGTAAAGTACCTCATGGAGTCATGGGAATCCTAAAAATCTGAACCCAAAAAACTTCATGCACCAATGGCACACTAGTATGATCATCATCCTCTTCAAGTCTGCATAAAATCAGAAGGTTATTTTCATACGACCAGGGTCCGTCTAAGATTACCCTTAGGATGTTCGTCTTGTGGAAAAATTGGAAAAGAATTCTCCCTTCTCCCACCTCCCCAACGTAAACCCCCTACTAGGTCTCCATATCTCAACCATTAGGGGAGAGCAAACCCGACCCTACCCGATTGACCCGACCGGATATATCCGATTATTTTTTTTGGATCGGATAACACGACCCGAATCACCCAAACCCGACCCGATTTTTGCAACCCGAGAATTAAGCGGGTAGCGGGTAGGGTTACCAATTATGCTACCCGACCCGCCCGAAAACCCGAACTAGCGTAGTATATATACTACTTTGAATTATTATGCATGTTCAAATATCTCAATTATTGTATGTCAATTACCATATTATGCATATTCAAGTATTTCAATTACCGTATTTGTAGAACTATAACTTTGAATGTTGTATTGTTATGACTTTGAATGATATTTAGACCAATTGTCATTTTATTTATCACAATATCAAATATGTATACCACCGTATATTATTATTTTACATGTTCAAATATGTCGATTATCATATTTATACAACTATTAATTTGACTGTTATACTAGTATAACTTTGAATGATATTTTTACCAATTACCATTTTATTTATCACAATTTTAACAATAATAAATTAAAATCCGAATGGACCCGAAAACCGAATCAACCCGACCGAAACCCGAACATAACCCGACCCGAAAATCCGATATATTTTTTGATAGGGTAGGGTTTGAAATTATCAATCCGATACCCGAACGGGTTTACCATTTTCGAACCCGACCCGCCCGAACCCGACCCGTGCTCTGCCCTATCAGCCATTACTTCTTTAAAAACATTGAATTTGATGGACTTTTGAGAAAGAATGCGGCCAACGAGACACAACCTTGAGTTTACTGTCCCTACTTGGAGAACACTATCATCAACCTCCAATTCATCTCGCTCCTCATCATCTATGTTCAACCGAGAATAGTTTTCTTCTAACTCGCTACCCATGCTGATCGCAATTGAGAAAAACGACGTAAAAAGCGAATGAACAATAATCGACGATCAAGAAGATCGAAAAAACCCTAGAAGTCTAGGGAAGAAGACTATCACCTTTCCGGTTCATAAAGATAAAATCCATTTTAAATAATAATTAGTGTACGAATTCATATTTCACTACCCCACCCCATAAAATTCTTTCCAATTATCATTCTGGGATGTCCCAAACAAATCTTTATATTTCTCTTTTTAGAAAATTTTGTATGACTAATATTGATTTACCTTTTTCAGTCAATTACAATTATATATTTTCACTTTCTCAAACTTTGATTCAAGTCAAACTTGAATAGAGTAAACTTGAAGTGTGGACTGATGGGCCCAAAATATAAACTTAAGCTAGCTACTAAGCTGGTACTCACATCATGGGTGGGCGGGTGGCACCAGACACGGTTGACTTAGGTGAAGCCTTTCCTAGCTAGTTGCTCTGGATTCCATTCGGCAATGAAGATGTAGAGCGATCGGCCTCGAATTTTGTGTCTGGAGAAGGAAAATGGTTCCGGAGGTGGCCAATTCCAAGCCTTTGTTCCTAACGATCTACGCCACTGTCTCTGTTGGCGTTCTCTTCTCGGCTTTCTATGTCTTCTCTGCGGTCTATTCCCCATCCACCACCTCCTCCCCGCCTATATCCGCCTTTTCCATCGCATACGATTCTCCCTCATCTTCATCAGGCACGTACCCTCACTTACATTTATGTGTACGAGGATTGCATCATATGCATAAATTGTACTCGTATTATTCAGTTCATCTCCGTGTATACTGCTTCAATTTTTACCAGCCGATAACCCATAAAGGAAGTGTTTTTCTCTCTCGTTTTTTCCTTTTCTTTTTGCATTTTCGGCATGTGCTATTCAAAGCGTTGCTACAGTACTGTATCTAGTTATTTTTCACAGAGTTAATGCATCGAAACAACAAAGTAGAACTTCAAGTATTTTATTAGGTGGAAAGCTACAAAAATATTGGGTTTGTGACTTAATTGAATGCTTTTAAGCTCTTAAAGTTTTGAGCTTACTGGTCATAAGGGCTAAGGAGTATATACCATATAGGACTGTTCAATTTCCTTCAACATTCTCATATTTGGTAGTGATTAGTAATGCATTAGGTCTTGCCTTGCTTGACAGTGCTAATAATACTTACATTTGGTATATAAGAGGCCTATGCTTTGATGTGGTGCCGTCTGAATCCCAAGTTGATGGTACGTTCAGTCCATGGACTAACAACTACGGATGTTAGTGAGGCAACTTGACACTGGTTAACTTTAGATGAGTGGTCTACAAAGAAATACTGTGTAATAGGTGAAGTCCTTATGATGTTAGTCAGTGGTTAAATTTCTTGCCATAAACTTGCCAGGGACTGTTAATTAGGTAGGTTTGATCAACTTTAGTTTTATCAATTAACAGTATGTACTCTTGTGTCGACCTCTCTTTATCACCTGTGGTAACATCATGCAAAATTTTCTATGGAATAATTCTTAAATTCATTTTTGAATATACCCTCTCGGGCCTCTCTTGCCCAGTGACAATGGCCTTTTCATTTATTGTATTTCTAATGGTTAGCCTTCCTATGGGATGTTTTATTCAGATGTGGAGACTGCGATTCCAACTAATAAGCTCAATGAGTCTCAAACAGCCACTATTGGTCTACCTCAAGGGCCAGAAGCCCAGGTGCAAAAAAAACCACTGAAACCAATATGGAAGGCCCCCCCTCCTGGTTCAAGAATGCCATCCCTAGAAACTTTCAGATTGAGAAAAGAACTATTCGAGGAAAGATTGAGCAATAATGTTATAGTTGTGACCTTTGGTAACTATGCATTCATGGATTTCATATTGACATGGGTTAAGCACTTGACAGATATGGATGTCAATAACCTACTAGTTGGTAACTGCATTTCATCCTCTTGATTGTAAAAAAAATTGTTGGCATAATCAGATATTCTTAGTTTTTTTTAAAACGCTAATGGAACACTATATACTGACAAAGTGACATATATACACTCCCTAGGTGCGATGGACACCAAGTTATTGGAGGCTCTCTACTGGAAAGGTATACCCGTTTTTGATATGGGTAGCCATATGAGTACTGTAGATGTTGGATGGGGATCTCCAATATTTCACAAAATGGGAAGGGAGAAAGTTATTCTAATAGATGCTGTCCTACCTTTTGGTTTTGAACTCTTAATGTGCGACACTGACATGGTTTGGTTAAAGGTAATCCTTTACCTCATTAGCTTTCCATTTAGACCTCATTATCTTATTTGACAGTTGGTCAAATAATGAACATGCCACTTAGTATCACATCCATTTATTACATGGTATGTTCCGCAAACAGAATCCGCTTCCGTACATTGCACGTTTCCCTGAAGCAGACATCTTGACATCTACTGATCAAGTTGCACCAACAGTAACAGACGACAGTTTGGACATTTGGCAGCTAGGTAAAGCTTGTTCGATAACAATGTGCTTTAATATATCTTCAATTTGAAAACAAGTTTGTTTGATCATCACAACTTTTGGAAAGATCTTTGTTGTTGTCCTAGCTGTATTTTGCAACCCATATTATTTGAGAGCAAACTATGGTTTTCAGTGATTAGTTGGTCAGACTTGGTCTTAGTAGTACAAGTACTTATTAACTAAGAACACCCACTACAGTTTAAGCAGCCATTACACTCTGAGGTGTTGTATTGTGCAGTTGGCGCTGCTTACAATATTGGGATATTTCACTGGCGGCCAACAGATTCCTCAAAAAAGTTGGTGAAGGAGTGGAAAGAAATGCTTATAAATGATGATAGTATATGGGATCAGAACGGTTTCAATGAGATCATTCACAGACAGTTGGGTCCATCTGTTGATGATGACAGTGGACTTTTTTATGCTTATGACGGAAATCTCAAGCTGGGACTTCTACCTGCAAGTATCTTTTGTAGTGGACACACTTATTTTGTCCAGGTGCTTTTCCCTTATTTAGGAACATATTTGTCTTTCTAGGCTTTCTTGATTCATACTTTTGTAGGTTGTTGTGTCCAAAATTCAATTTTGGTACTCCGCCTTAGTTGGTGAATGTCACTGCCAAGTATTTATAAAATGCTCTTTTATTCCGGTTACAATACTTTGGTAGATGATGTACCAGCAACTCAAACTAGAGCCTTATGCTGTACATACAACATTCCAATATGGAGGGACTGAAGGGAAGCGCCATCGATTGCGCGAAGCTAAGGTTTTCCTTGATCCATTAGAATACTACAACCCGCCAGGTTTTTTCCTGTCATATTATATTTCTCTTTTCTTGGGTACTTATTGTGTTTTTTGATTTATACTGACACCAACATTCTTTGGAATCTAGTTCAGTAGAATTTTTCTTTTTGAATTGACGTTGATATAAGTTTTTTTTTTAATTTAAGTTAGATAAAAATTCAAGAATTTTCAGAAGATCTTTTTAGTGTGTAGTCTGGAGAGCTCTGGTACATAGTAGTAGCAGGAGAAAGACACTGTCATGAAAAGATTAGTCAAAGGTATAAAGGTATTAATCACAAGTTCACAACTAAATTGGGTGAGTGGAAATGCAATTATATGTAGTGGTCTAGTGGATTTTGCTTGAGTCTATGCACAAGCACAATATTTCTATCACACGCTTTGCGAAAAAATGACTAGTTGTTCAATGCCGTGATCTCAAATTTAAAACTTTTGCAGGAGGCTTTCTGTCATTTAGACCATCTATTCCCAAAAGCTTATTACTAGATGGAGAAAATAATATTGAGTCACACTTCTCTCTTGTTAATTACCAAGTTGGTATTTCTAACTTCATCCAACTTTTTATTATTATTTTGAAACTGTATTTTTCCAACTCTGATCACATTAATCATTGTTTTCAGATTAAACAAATAAGGACTGCACTTTCTGTTGCTTCACTGCTAAATCGCACATTGGTGAGAACTCAGAAAATTTTGAAATTTTCATTCTTATGTGTAGGTTTTTTTAAATAGGTTTATTTCTAAATTTAGTCCCTTAAGTATTGGGTTTTCCATTTTTATACTTGAATTCAAAGCTGTCCAAATTTGATACCCAACTTAAATTATATGGGAGCACACTGGTCTTTGGAGGAAAAAAAGTTGCACATTTTCAATAGTTGATGACTAAGTTTTGTTGATTTTAAACTCTAGGACCAAAAGTGATAAACAAACAACAGTGAGGAGACTAAAACTGGAAGTAATCATATTTGTATTTGGAGTATTTTTGTATGGAGTCTTACTAAAGTTGTCTCATTTGATACCAACATTTGCCACTTGTAATCCTAATCAAGTAACAAATCTGGTTGTTGAATCTAAAAGGCTTATTTTCTATTGTCAAGGATCAAATTTTGTTGTTTTGGAACTAGATGACCCAAAAGAGTGAAAATACAATAACATAGGCACAGAATTGAGATTTAACTCGTTCAAAAGATGACATGTTAGTTATTCATTTTTCTTTAAGTGGCATAAAGGGAATGATTATGTTTTTTCATTGAGAGGCTAATAAGTAGTGTTCTGTATTTCCTGGAGTGATATCTTAACACAATATTCTTAAAAGTGATATGGACTCCAAAACCCAATGAGCATAAAAAAAACCATATATGAACTTTTTACTTTCAAGGACTCTGGTTCCAAACTCTTGAATTGTGACTTTCTTTTTTATTTTTGGCACAATCTTTGGTTGGTGTCTAAATTGCTTCTTCATTTTGCCTACAATGTCTGTGTTGGCCATTCTTGTTTTGCTGAATGTTCTTTTGGATTTCATGCATATACCCAAACCAGGCAATATCGTGATTCTTTTTACCATTCTTTATGATCGTAGGTGATGCCTCCACTATGGTGTAGGTTGGATAGATTATGGTTTGGACACCCTGGTGTTTTGGTAGGCTCCATGACAAGGCAGCCCTTTGTTTGTCCTTTGGATCATGTGTTTGAGGTACAAGGATGTGTTTCAAACTGTTATTCAAATTGCTTCATGTAATTTACTGTTGATGACATGTTTTATCCTTGGATGTAGAACTCGTTTGGATGTGCCTTTGTTAAAAGCGGTTCTACTAAAAAACAGTAGTAACATTTAACATACAATTCCCAAGTGTTTTGACTGGAATTTCCAAAAGAAAATTTTCTCACTATGGCACTTTGGATTTTTTTTGGCTTTTTAAAAGGGCACATGAAAATATCATCAGAACATTTTGAGCTTTGACCCGTCAGTAGCTCGTCCAAAAGGAATATTAAATAGGCATAAAACATGTATAGTAGCTTAAAAGCATTTTTTTAAATTGTAATTAATAGGGTTGTCTTTATATACACCAACAGGGTACCACCTAAGCACACAGGATAGGCAACAAGCTCCAAAAAGAAACCTATCATTTAACTAAAAATAATAATATTAATAATAATAATACAAAAGCGGTTTAGCCGTGTAACATTCAGTTTTGTTATCAAGCCCTGAGGTGCTATTATCTGTGTATTGATGTAAAAGTAGAACTGAAGTCCACTCTTTATTGAGTTAATTTTTGGTACTAATGCATTTCATAGAATATCCCTAACACTTACTCTGACTTTGTTTAGCTTTTCTATTACTCAACTTTGTATTCATTTAACCTGGGTGTGTTAATATCATTAGCAATTAAAAATGTCCCATTTTGCATCAGTAGATGTGCAACTGCGCATGCTTAGATGCATGTGTTTTTATTTTAATGCATACTAATTGCTAATTTGCTTGAAAATTTGACCTTCAGTGGCTCTCAAAATGTTAGAGAACTCGGAAAAATCCAGAAGAATCAGTGCAGTTCTGATTCTTATTTTGCCAAACACCACATTTGTGGTACATGCTACTGCAGGTTAATATTATGTTGAAAGAACTACCAGAAGAAGAATTTGGACCCGGGATCAGTTTTAGAGAATATTCTTTATTTGAAAATCCATCAATGCCCAGAGAGGTGTATATGTAGACCTTATAAATCAATCTTTTCATGCTATGCTTGTAAAAGCTTTGGTCTCAATACCTTAATTCAATTTATCTTGTCTTCAAGGTGAAAGAGTCTCTGCTTGATGTGCAACTATGCCGAGAAGAATCAAGAGGCTGCCAACTTTCTAACAGCACAGGCGAAAAAGGAATTCTTAAATTCCCCAAGAATAGTTCTGAAGAAAGGGTATTGAAAGAAATTTACTAATGATTATTGTTTTTTATTGCTAATCAATGATATGCATCTTGCCCCACGGTAATTGAAAATTTTGTATGTACAAAAAATTCAATACTAAAACAAATGGTTTGTGCAGTAAGGTCAACTAAAGTCATAAGCTTTTTATGATATGTTACTTTTATATGCATGTTTTGTCAAGCAACATAACATTCTACTATCGTATATGATATTATTGAATGTAAAAAGGATTAAAAGCTTTAAAGGAAAATTTTGTGCATTAAAAGACATCACATCACAGTGGACTTTAGGGATTATTAAAAATAAATTAAAAATAAAAATATCAAAATCTTTTGTGCATGATATAATTTTTTTGGCAAGTTGCTGATAATATACTTCATGTCATTGATAAAAAAAATGTGTGCTCTTTTTTCCTCTTTTCTTTTCTACTGCTTGTATATGTGAGTGGATATATAATGAGTTCATTATAAACAGTTCAAGACAGTTTTCTCCTCGTTCAAGGATGTCAAAGTGATTCAGTTCTCATCAATGCAGGATGCCTTCCTAGGTTTCTCTGACAAGGTAACTCTCTCTCTCTCTCTCTCCCGACGTGGATGTGTATATTTTCCATTTTCCGTTTATGTGATTATCCTATAACCAAGGGTTATTTAAGATAATCTGAACCAAATGCTCCCTAAAAGTAAGAATTTTAGGAAACTAATTCGGGCTACTAGTAAAAGCAACCGATAATACTCTCTACACTAAAAGTAACATGATTCCCACCTAGTGACATTTTTACTATCTGACTTGACCTGTCAACCCGTGATTTTTTTGGGGCATGAATCAGGGAAGGGAAGAAAGATTCAGAAAGCGAGTGAAGCGATACGTGGGAATATGGTGTTGCGTAGAAAAGAAAACACCAGGTCACATATACTATGACATGTATTGGGATGAAACACCTGAATGGAAACCTGTTCCACCCCTGACCCCCCAAGATGATCATCCCCGCTGGTAAATGAAATTCATCACTCCTTTCTTTGCCTACAAATCCTCCACATATATGGGAGACGGAACAATGACAAATTTTCCTGAGCCTTGGAACTATCACAGAGTTCTGTACTTGAGACGGATATAGGATGCATGGACATTATTAATTGTTTTTTCTTTCATTTTGTATATTGACAAAAGCTCTTTACCGTTTGAAAATTGTAAATTGTTAATTAAATTATTACTACAATGACTTTGTGATATGAGATAACCTGCTTGATTACATCCAGTGGAATTAATTAACTAAACATAAGCTTAATGATTTACACTGTACTAAGCGACTCCATGTGAAGTTAATTGCACATTTCAACCAGATATCAATTACTTCATTTGGATGCACCTATTTGTATTTTGTAGTCCTATTTAGTGATTCCTTTTCGCCATTGTAATACTTGAAATTAGTTTAAAAGGGTTAATATTACTATTCATACTAACAAGGTACATCTATTTTCAACATTTCAATCAAATATCAATCCTACTTTTATACCTCATTTGGATGCACCTATTTGTAGTTCTATTTAGGGATTCCTCACCGTCATTGTAATACTTGAAATTGGCTTTAAAGGATTAATATTACTATTCATATCAATGAGGTATATCTTCTTTTAAGGAGCTCATCTTCTAAAAATTTCAAGTTAAGTGTGTTTGCATGGGAGTAGTTTTGTGTGTGATTTTAAGAACTTTAAGTTTTTTAGGGCACGTAGAAGTGAGGACAAAGTGTGCGGTAAAAGACTTATGTTGGTTTGTGAGTACGGTACTTAGAGTACTTAGAGGTGGACCGTGGACCTAGTTCGACGGTCTGGCCCAGTCCAGAATTGGGTCGGGCAATGTTTAGGGAGTAATGACATAGGGTCGAGATGTTACAGCTATAGTTCCATCACCCTAAAAGCTTAATACACATAATAAAGTAGTCTATAGTTTGTCAAGCACCTTTCAACTTTTCAAGTGGTTTTGATGTCTCTTATTTTGGGAGTAAAGAAATGAGTAAAACGTGGCACACACTTTTTTAATTAAAAAGAAAATGAGTAAAAAATAGCATATTAATTTTCTTTTAAAAGGGGTATCATTATTTTCAAAGAAAACATATTCACTCATATTTTGAAATGTTTTTAACATTTAATTCTTTTAGCAAAAGACTAAATATGTTTTTTAAAAGCATAACGTTTAACTATTATATAAATAATCTTCCAAAACATTGAAAACCTAACCACAATACAAAACATCTCTCCTCCTAGTCCTAGCTCTCACATAATCAAATGGTTCTTTAAAACGAGCAACACTTTTTGACGGACATGCGATAGATTCGATGCAACAGTCGGCCCTAGAAGCCAAATATTTCCTCTCCCGACAACAAAACATTTAACGTTCTCAAAACTCATCCAAAACACAAGTATTAATAGAATACAAAATCGTGGGTGGCCGAATCTAACCTTGAAACGCCGACTTCCAATCCCCGGCCCTGCGGTCACTCCAAGGTGGCAGTTTGGGAAGGGGGGCGGATCGTCAATACTTCATCTTACTTGTTTATCTCTTGTCATCCCTCTCTGTCTCCGACCTCTTCATGTTACTTACATAGTTACATGGCCGCTCATCATGACTGGAGCAGATCTCTTTTTGGTTTTGCCATTCAAGGTTTGCATCTCATTTGCTGTGTCGCCCTCAGAGCCTTCCACAATCTTCATGTCCCACAGCAGCAACTGCCCCGCACCACCAAGCCTTCAGCCAGACACGTCGCCGCTCACCAAGCATCTAGACCGAAATCACTAGGCCACCTACGCGCAAACTTGCTTACATAGGTGTTATTGTGTTCCATGTATTCACTATCTTTCCGGACCATGACAGCAACCACGACGCACCATCAACCTTTCGCCGGCCGCCGGTCGCCAAAACCCTAGACCAAATCGCTAGGCACTGCCGCTCTTAGACTAAATAGGTTATACTCCCTCCTACCCGCTAAGATGGTCTCATTTTACCTCTTCGATCTTTCCCACTAATATTGTCTCATACCAAATTCAGTAAAATTTATGTGGCTCTAAATCATTATTACTTTATTGTTACTTTATTCATTCAATATCAATCACATAATCACTTTTTATTAGTTTGTGTGTCGCTCCCTCTTGTCCCATTGTTAGTGGGACGGAGGGAGTATTCTACAATAAATCATAATTAATCCTATTTCGAACTTCATATTTTTAGTCTATCAATTTTTTTTAACTAAATTTCAACTTTAACCAGAATTGGAATTGCACCATTACTTGTATGATTATAATAGAACCACAACCACATCCAATTTCAATTCGGATTCCAAACTAGTGTGGATATGGGATTTCCCGTTTCTCACCAAAGAACCGTTTTGAATTGTATCAAAACAGGAAAAATGTAATATCGTAACAAATCGTACCGAATAATATGGTACGATACTCTTAAGTGAGAACTGTCCTATAACTGTCTTGAATCGAAGTATCCCGTGTCATCCCGAAAAATCGTTATATTATACTCAATATGTTATACTCCGTATTATATTTTATCACGTTTTGCACGTATAAGAATTATAGTGAATAACCTAGACCGTGGCTACTGCATACATTGGAATTATTAATTTTGCAATCCATTCTTTTCTATTTTTGTACATTTACTTATAATTGCTAGAATCGTACATTCGTACCATAGTATGGAAAGAGACAGGTGCTATACTATTATATACGGAGTAGATCAGTATATGTATTCAAGATGATATCAATTTTTTGTACGGAGTATTATTAAAAGAACTGTACTTTGAAGGCCAAATTACCAAATTGTAAAAAAAAAAAGGGTTGTTGGACAGATTGGTAAAAAAAAATCATTTGAGACAAATTGGTAAAAAAAAAAAAAAAACCCTAGTGACAAATTGGTCAATTTTTTTAGTGACAAACTTGGTTTTTTGACTCTCAAAAAATTGACCAATTTGTCACTAGGACTTTTTTTTACCAATTTGTCTCAATTGGTTTTTTTACCAATCTGTCCAACATCCCTTTTTTTTACCAGTTTGGTAATTTGGCCGTACTTTGAAACTATCTCATCCCCTTACCCTATTCCAAACCTATTAGACATTTAAACCTTGTCAATCACTAGGTTGGTCTTTGTTGACATAAAAGATCACTTCTCTCTGAAACAAGGAGATTATAGTTGTGTGATACGAGTATAATATACAAGACCGGCTCTAGCGTTTTGGAGGCCCTAGGCGAAAAAATTTTAACGTTCACATATCATATTAAAGGTAATTTCTATAACAAGCAATCATAAGAAAATAAGATAAATACAAACATAGTATACATTGTGCACTTTAAAACAATAAATTTTATATGTAACATACGTAGCATATAAAATGCTCTAAAATGTGTACTTCTAAACGATGACCACGAACAAGCGTTTGAGCACTCAAACGAAAGTTCCAACGAACGTGAACAAAGCAATGAACACCGAGGGATGTTTTCAGAAGTTAGAAGTGTTTTTCAGAGTGTATAAACGTGCATGTAGTTGTTGTTTTTGCAAAGCACCTACTAGGCAATTAATGGTCCAACGTTTTTGCAACGTTGGACCATTAATGTCCAGAACATTGGACATCAATGTCTAAAAGAAAACTGTCCAGAGCTGCATTAAGGCCATATGAACGTTGGGCAGTTAATGAGTGTTGTGTCCTTTTGCAAACCAGGGGTGCAACGAATACGTGCGGCACAAATTAGTTTGTTGGACAGATCAGTGCCAACGAGCTGGCTACTGAATGCCAACGTACTGAATGCCATACGTGATGGCAGAACCCCTTCTGGGGGTCTTCTGATTGGCCTCCGATCAGAACCCCTCCCGAGGTGTTCTGGTGGAGGTCTTCTGTCGCGCTTCTGAAACGTTACAACGATTAATGCCCAACGTTCTTATCTTTTAATGCAGCGTTAAATGGACAGTTCATGGACGATTCAATGCCCAATGGACTGGTCATTGATGTCCAACGTTCAGGTCCATTAATTCACCGTTTACACACAACAAATCCTCCTATATAATGGCTGGTAGGATCATCACTACAGTCTACACTCAAAACTAACTTATACTACCTACGCTCTTAAATAAGTTCTCCTTACACTATTCACATACTCCATTTGATTTTGACTACGTTTTATTTATTGATGTATTAATATTTTTTATAAAAAAAATATTGTTAGATTTGTCTCATGATAAATTTTCAAAATCTGATTTTTTTCATATTTTACTAATAGAGAATTATATGTATTAATGGTAAAATATATTATTAATATATTTTACCTTTGTTCATAAGTAATGACAACATTAGAAATTTTAAACTATTCATATGCTCTACATTGACTATATTTTATTGATGAATACATTAAAAAAAATTTAAGAAAATATAATTAAACTAAGCTTTAAATTATCAAAATGTGAATTTTTTGAAATTTTTACAATTAGAGAATTAAATATATTAATGTCAAAGTTGTGTGTTGTCAAATGTGAAAATGGAAGTGTTGCAATTGTGTTAATTTTATAATTTAATACTAATACTCGTATATTTCTCGTAAGCGGACGGTAGCCTAGGTTAGGCGCAAGTTTGAACAGCGTTGAAGGCGACGGACCTCTTTGAGTCGGCGAGGGGTAGACGAAACTATCGGCGAGTGCAGGAGGTTTGGTCTTCTTGTTGGCAGAAAGTTTAAGGCGGACGTTTGCGTGAAGGAGGGTTGCTCTGCACACAAGCTTCGAAGACTAGGGTTTACGTTGGCACAAATCTGGGTTTCGAGACAAGCTTTGCTCCAGTTTTGTTGGTGGGATTGATTTGTAAGACGGGGATTAGCGATTCTTAATTGAAGGAATCACACGGAATTCCTCGATCTGAGAAACCGTGAGGCACAGATTAGTTTGTTGCGACGATTTTCACTTGGCCGCTCGATCACCGGCGACTTGGCCTTTAGTGGCAGAGCAAGGTGTGATGGAAGCTGCCAGTGGCTTCAGAGGTGGCCGTGGACCAGTGTCCGCTGGGTTGTGAGGTCGGATTGTCCGATGCTTAGTTTGGCTATTTTAGCTTTTTTTTGTGATTAAGATGGAAGCTACCCCCAGCTATATTTGATCCGGGTGGAACACTAGCGATTTGGGGTCCGATTGAAGTGGCAAATTTGGGCTCCAGTCGGGTAGTTAAGGGATCAGGGTGGGTCTCTTGGTATGTGGATGATTTATCCCCCTCCTGAACCGCCACCACAGAGGAACTGCGGGACTAGAGTTTGGAAGACGACGCTTGAAGCATGGATTCAACCGTTCCACCAGCTAAAGTTTAGCTTGCATTTTACTATTGTTATTTTTCAGCTTATTATTTATTTGGGAACCTTAGTTGTTTGAGTGTGTTACGCTTTTGAGGGGGTCATTTCTATGTCTAATCAAAGGGGGACCTTTGGATTATGGTGATTTTGGTAGCAGGAAATAGGCATGGACCGGTCTAGGGGTGGACTCGGACCGGGCAGCCTGCCCCGGAACCGGCCCGACCCGGTCACTGTTTGAACCGGCCCGAACCGCCGGTCCGGGTAAACCCGACCCGCTGGGATTCCGGGCTGGGCCCCTCAAAAAGTGAACCGGCCTGGGCCATTTTATTTATTTATTTATTTATTTATTTTTTTGAATTTTTTTTAAGTTTTTGGGTTGGGCTGGGTATTTTGGGCCATTTGAGGTGGTTAGGGGATGAGGGGGGAGGGTTGGGGGTTAATTAGGAAAAGCAAATAAAAATTAAATTGAACCGAGGCCCAGCCCGGACTCGGGGGTTACCCAGGCCGGTTCCAGGCCTCCCCTTTCATGAACTGAGGCCCGGCCGGGCCCAGGCCCGAATCGGCCCGAGTCCACCCCTAGACCGGGCTCCGGGCCGGTCCTGGGCGGGCTATTTGGGTTTGGCTTCGGGCCCGGAACCGGCCCGGGTTTCCACCGGGTCCGGGCCGATCCGGTCCCCGGGCTTCTTCATTTTTTTTCTTTTCTAACAAACCCCCCCGACCCCCCCCCCCCCCCCGACCCCGGGAGTGGGGGAGTATGATACTCTTTGAGTGCGTTATGGATATGTATGTTCTGTGTGTATTGTATACATGTGTGTATAGAGGCGCAGCAAAAATTAGAAAAGTATTTCACCCAAGAATTAACCACCATGCATCAAATATGAGTGAGTTTAACATCTCGTACAAATATTCCAATATACTTGATAAAAAACAGGCTCAGTACAAGATAAGCCAACAACTGCACTACTACTACTACATCCTGGCAGTGGTCGCAATTCTCATCATCAATCCCCTAGTTTCTCTATAGAATCTATTTATGCTTAATTTATACCAAAATTCGATATGTGAGATCTAATAACCCTAAAAGCAGCAGAGGAGGGGGGTGGGAGGCCACTGGTAAGCCCGGCGGTAGGAAGAGCCCAAAAAAGTGTGCGCCTAATATACCCCGGAGATGGAATAAAGGAGGATTAGTTATCATCAAAGCAATCAATCAAATCAATCATCCAGGTAATAATAGGAACCAGCATTCTTTTGTTCCCTGTCCTTGGTTGAATCAAGTTTGTTAATTCTTGGGCGAAAATTGGTCGGATCCCTTCGGAATGTGATATTCAGATGCTACAGAAACCCAAAAAAATTGAGAGATTTGTAAGATACAGAACCATGAACATGATCAAGCTTTGTTTGAGTATAGGTGAGACCAGAATAGAAAGACCATTTTTTCACATGAAGGAAATGAAAAAAATCTCTTGTTTGGTATTTCCGTGAGGAGAGGAATGGAAGGAGAAAAATAAAAATGATGGGTACCACCATTTTATTTCTTCCCTCTTATGGAGGAGAGATAAACTCCGTCTGTTTCTTTAATTCTTTAATTCGCTCATTTCTTGCTTCTCTTTTTCTTCCCAACCAAACAAACAGCTTAAAGTTGTATAGTTATTTGTTTGTGTTTTTAGTCATAGGGGGGTTCTATTCTAAGCAGAAAAAAACTTACGGATAAGAAAAGATTCATTCCAGTGAGCAAGGATTGTGGGGAGTTTGCAATACAATCAACAGACGCCCTCCCTTCATACACAACCACTCTGTCAGCTAGGTAGGTTGCCATGATGAAGTCATGCTCCACCACGAAAGCCGTCTTCTTTGCATGAAGTATAAACCTCTTTATGACTTTTGAAGCCACAATACGCTGCTCAGAATCCAAGTACGCACTGGGTTCATCTATCAAGTATATGTCAGCCGGCTGCACAACAGAAAGTCATTTACCGAATATACAGGTTCTAGATTTGAACAACTTCAACAAAGCAACTGAAAAGCCAACAATATTGAAAACCATGGTTCGAAATTTTAATAATCCTACTGACAAGGTGCCAAAGGTATGACGATTAGGAGTTCAGACACTATTACCAACATAGAATGCAGCACAGTATTTTCTTCTTTTGGTTGGAAATGACCAATAGAGACAAGAAATAATGAAAAATATAGGACTAAAATAATAATAATGGACAAAAAAGTGACTTAATATGCAGGGACCATTGTGGTATTTTTGCAATAACTAGCAACAATCATGGTGACATTCAATTTTACACTGTAGTGACCACTGATACTTTCATAGTGAACATGTTATTTCCCCCCATGAGTTCTATACTTTCATAGTGAACAAGTTATTTTCCCCCATGAGTTCTATACTTTCATAGTGAACATGTTATTTTTCCCCATGAGTTCTGTTTTAGTACTTCCTCCGTTCTTTTGTAATTGCAAAATTCCACATTCATGTTTGCCAATGCGAAACACTGAACATCAATATTTTTAAGTTCAATGAATATTAGAAAAAATTAAAAAAAAAAACATCAAATTTTGAAAGCTTAAAATGAGAACTTTTTTTAATATAAAAGAGCGGCTTTATAATAATATCGAGAAAGCAAACAAGACACTTAAAATGAGAACTTAAAAATCAAAATATAATTTTTTCATACATTAAAAAATAAAATTTAGTCAAAATAGAGCATGTGAATAGCTTAAAATTCAACAGGTTGCAATTATTTGAGTGGAGGTAGGATGATATAGGAGAAAAACTAAAAACAAATTCCAAAAATCACATAAATGTTGAGTGGAATATCTAGGAGTGGGATAAGACAGTGATAGAATTTACCTTCCCAAGACACAAAACTAGGGCAACTCTCTGAAGCTCTCCACCAGATAGGTTCAAAACCTCTTGATCCATCAATTGCTCAATTTGTAGAGGCTTCATTACATCTGAGATGAACTGTGGATGTGTATAGGAATCGCGTATCTTCTGGTGTAGCAAATGCCTCACGGTAGATTTAGATTTGGGACTGATTTTCTGTGGCTTGTAAGAGACATTAAACTCCGGTATCTCTACATCACCATCCACAACGTCAGGCTTTAGCAACCCAGCCTGCAGTCAATTTCATGGTGTAAAAGGCCAACAATGATTATAATGAGAATCGACCTTGAGATATAAAAAAACAGTGAAATTGCCAAATAAAAGGCATACCAGCATTCGGATGAAAGTCGTCTTCCCAGTACCATTCTCTCCGAGCATTACAATAATCTGGGAATCAGTAAATTCACCCTCAACCACCTTAAGCCGGAAATTACCTTGAGTCTTTGACATGGTAGGATATTTATAGCGAGCATATGATTCAACTTCCTCAGCACTTTCCTGTGGAGTTTCAGCAACCTAGGTGCAGGGGCAGTGACAGGGGGGATAAGTAGCTGATACAGTAGGAAAGTGTCGGGCAGCATACAGAAAAAGAAAATTATTGCACCTTAAAGGTAAGTGATTCATCACGAAACCTTAAATTCTCTGTTGGCACAAAACCTGCCAAGAATATGTTAATTCCTTCTCTAACAGAGAAAGGAAGGGTGACAACACCATATGCACCGGGTTTTCCATACAGGCAGCATATGAAGTCCGACAAGTAATCCAGAACACTCAAATCATGTTCCACAACAATTACATAGCTGAAAGCAAAAGGTGTGAACTATTAGTCAAAATCACTAGAGTCACATAAATCTCAATCTAATAACGGGATTCGAAGTAAGCATGCTGAGAAGAAAGAGGAACCACAGAACCTGTTGGGTCGAAGCAACGATCTAACAACTTGAGCAGCTTTGAGCCTTTGTTTCACATCAAGGTAACTTGATGGTTCATCAAACATGTAGATCTCCGCATTCTGTATTGCAACAACAGCGATGGCAAACCGTTGAAGCTCACCACCAGATAAATCTTCAACATTACGGTCCAAAACCTGGTTCAGCTCAAGATCAATGCATAGTTCTTCTTTGATGTTCCTCTCATCCTTTTGATCAAGAACTTGCCCCACATTTCCTTGCACGGCCTTCGGAATATGATCTACATACTGAGGCTTTATGATAGCCTGGGAAATTATACATCAATAAGTTTAATGATAGAGTTGATGAAAAAATGCAGTATTCTTCATCTTGAGAAAAGCAACAATAATAAAGATTAACAAAATCTTAATAGTCAATAGTCAATTCCTATTAAAATTATTTTAATAGTAATTGTTGACATTAGTTCCATTTCTACTAAAATAACCAGTATTGTTGACAGTTTTTACAGTGTGAGAATAATGCTGGGTATTTATATGAACTCTCACATGCCACTGGTTTTAAAAGGCATGAAGAGCATTGAAGAGATTAAATTCTAGGAGCCAAGGAGTGAGGCACAAAACGGAGGCACACACCTCACGAAATTGAGGTGCATCTCTTTGCTAAAATGCATTTACATTACATGCACAAGATATCTTGTACTCAACACAGCGACACCAAGTTTTGAATTTCAATTAAGGAATATGGTTCATATTTTATCTTACTGAGTCACTGGAGTGTAAAACAAAGAAAATTCGAATGCGAAATCTTTAGTTCTTGACATGAAAAACTCACAATATAAAAAAGTTCATAACATAATAGAAAGCAAACAAAGCTTATGACAGTATTACCCTGTAAAGAAATACAGTGTATCAGATATAAGAAACAAGAAAGCAATGGGTCTAGTAACTTGGTAAGATAACAGGGGATGATGGAAAGAGGAAGGAGAAGAAAATAAAAGCAAAGAAAAAGAGAGACAGAATTGTAACGTGCAAAATTTAAAATGGAGGACAACTTTCCTGTGACACTGGCAGTCCCTGAGTGAGATTTTCAATTCTTTTTCCCTTAGTGGTGAATTCCGTTTAAAATAAAGAAGGCAAGAAAGGGTCTAGTAGAGTTCCAAGAAGAGGCAGAGGCACAGTGCCACATGACTAGGACAATGTGCCCTGATGTGCACAACTCAAAGACGAGGCGGTTTTCTAACTGCCTCAGTGCTTCTAGCGCCTAGGCATGCTTCAGGCACGCTATTTAAAACCAAGCATACGCCTATTTCAAACTTCAAAGTTATAGATTTGTTGGAGATCGACCTTAGCTATATGGAGAGGAGCCATTTACAACAAGTAAAAGGTGAATGACTGAACATAAGCACAATGTTGACTTGAAGAAGGCAGGCATCTAAATGGGCATGCACAATACTCAAGCCTCTAACTTCCTAGAGTTTCAATTTTGACTGGATGACAACCATCCCTTGTAATGGTTTGAACTCCAGAACCAGTGTAATCCAATACCAGAACATATTTTATTCATAAATCATAACAGGAGAGGGTGTTGAGAATGTCAGTAAGGAATCATAAAATAAAATAATTGAAGAAAATAGACAGCATCTTAAACACAGTATTAAATTCACCTTTAAGTTATCTTCAAGAATGCGAGTGAAGTAGTTCTGCAATTCAGAACCTCGGAAGTAAGTCAATATCTCTTGCCAATCAGGAGGGTTCTGCAAAAGGCCAAATGAACGAGCATATAATTTATAAATAAGAACCTAAGAAGGTAAGCACTTAAATATAACTTTAAGAATCTGAAATTGAAAACACAAATAATAGGAGTCAGACAATACATTGAAGCGTCCCAAATTTGGTTTTAGTTTCCCAGCTAAAACCTTAAGGGCAGTTGATTTTCCAATTCCATTTGTTCCCACCAGGCCAAGAACTTGTCCTGGTCTTGGAACTGGCAACCTTTAACAAACAAAAATCAAAGTCTTTAGACAGAAAAATAGAGAGAATTTCATAACCCTTGAGGATTGCAGACAAACCTATGCAATTTGAATGTGTTAGGACCGTAACGATGTGTTGTATCCTTGTCCAAGTCCTTTGGCAGATTAATGATCTGAATTGCTTCAAATGGGCATTTCTGTATAGAGAAAAAATCACTGTTATGGACATATATGAAAAGCACATTAGATGGTGCAAAGTAATCCCATGGGTGTTCCATTACTTACAGACCTTCACACAAATACCACATCCTATGCACAACTCCTCGGAGATGTAGGCAAGTTTGGTAAGAGGGGTGACCTCAACACATAGTCTGCCTGCAAACATAAAGCACTACACCTAAGAATTCAGAACTCGTCAGCCAATTACCAACAGAACGTGTTCTCCTCAATGAAACAAGAGTTGCATTTCCAAATATTAGAGAGCAGAGAAGGTTAAGGGAGAAAGAGCTCAGGAAATGAAGAAAGAGGGCAGAGGGGGTTAGGTATTAAGAAGACAATTTTGTTTGCAACAACTATTTCCTATAATTTGCAATGGAGCCAAAGACTCACTATTTTTTGGCTTGGGAATATGATGGAACAAAGCAAAATGGCTTACGAAACTGTCTGTGCTTCTTTGTTATGAAGCAGCCATCAGTCCATGCAATATTCACTATGGGTCATCCGGAAACAGTCTTTATGTGCTTTAGTACAGGGGTTAGACTGCGTACATCCAACCCCTCTTACCCCACCGAAGGTGTGTGTTAGGGACCCGGCTCAATAGAGTATTAATAATAATAAGTCTACAAGTTGAGTATAAATAGAATAAGCTTGGGAGGTAGAGTAGGCTGTTTTAGACTTTGTCATTTGGGACTTGGGAAGATCGAGAGCTAATCTCTTTCTTTGGGGGGCTTCGGCCAGTTCTTGTTACTATTTCTGTACAGGTTCATCTCAATGAAATTTCAGATTGATTCTTCATAGATTTCTATAAATCTTCTGTAAACCTAGATAGTCCCTATCAGTGTGGGAGCCTTCGCGGCACTGGGGTAATGATGATGATGATGAACTATTTCCTATAATTTCAAGGATAAGTAAGTTATAAACTTATAACTATGAATACATTCCAGCCTTTCTTTGTTTGTTTATGAATAACAGTTTGCTGCCTTTACTTCAGTTGTTTTAAGGGACATATTTCCCCATAACTTGACTATGACTATGTCATTTCTCACATTTATATTTAGCTTACTGGTAAGGAATAAATTCATTTTAAAAATCCTGCATTGGTCTGAAATATTGTGGGTTTATACTTCATACACATGCACTTCTCAATATTTTCAAAATCATTTTCAAAATTCATAGACATTGGTCTCAATATCTTCATACACATGCACTTCTCATACACTGCATTGGTCTCAATATCTTCATACACATGCACTTCTCATACAAATTCATTTTCAAAATCCTGCATTGGTCTGAGAGTGCCATAAGTAAATATAAATAAAATAACTACTCCCTTCATCCCAATATTTTTGAACCATTGACCAGTTACCTTACTAACATAACAAAATTGTGTGGTTGCAGTGTATTTAGACAGGAGAGAAGCAATACGAACTACAAAATTCTTTCCTTGAAAGGAAAGGGGGTGAAAGTTTTGGGACAACCCAAAAAACATTCAAACTTAGCAATGAATGAACTATTTCGATTGAAACTTCAACAACACTACTCAGCATTCTGAATTAAAATTACCAAACATACTGGGAGAGAATAACATCAATGATATGGATAGTTCGGCATAAATTCAACAGAAGAAACTCTCTTATTTACCAGTTTTAACTACGGGGCAGCTCTTCTTGCACTCCTGACGGCACTTCTTTGGCTTGCATTTGTCAGAGCTGACAATAGCAATACGGGTCAACCTCTGCTCTGACATTTTTCAAGTTGCCAATCTGTAATCTCAATAAGTGAAATTCAGAAGAAAAAAATCCACCCAGCAAACGCCATAAATCAATTGAAATTTGAATGATACAAAAATGTCAAGTTGTCAACGCATGCTAATGCAGTTTGTTTTGCCAATTTGCCTGCCAAACTGACGGAAGAAAATGTACTGCTAACAAAACAAAGATAAAAGCATTGTTATCAGTTATCACTAGAGGATCATGGAAGAAAGCCTAACAACAGCGCGGGTAGCATTGGTGAAAATAGCGAAAACATAGCGGATCAGGTAAAATAAATTGCATATATAAGAATTATATTTAAATTTATATTTAGGACTCAACCTCCAAAATTCAATGTTTTCTTAAATGGAGGTCTTAAAAAAACCAAATAACAAGTCAGTACAGCTGCCCAGTTTCAATTTTAACAGCTTCTAGTACTCTTCTTCAATCCCAATATGAACTGTCAAGTTGGATCAAGATTTCAAAATAATTGAAAGAATAGAAAAGTTTTTGCGCTCCCAGAAAATGGAGAATAGGCTCGGAATCTTACTGGAGGTCTGAAGCACCGAGTCCAGGACGCAGAAGAGGCCGCTACAGACTGGACGAGGAATAAACAATCGTGGAGAGGAGGGTTTCTTTTTTATTTTCGTATTAAATAAAATTAAATAAAATTAAATACAAGAGATATTACCCAAAATGGGACTAAAAAGGTTTGAAAATTCCAAAATAGGACTTCCATGTTGGGAACTTTCCCTAAATACAAATAAGTCTAACTGAATAAACCAGTTGGAAAGAAAAATGGGCTTTATGGGTTGTACAAACAATTGTCGAGTGTTCTTTTTCCCTTCCTCATCATACTCAACATTTGTTCCTCACTCATTTATTTCAAATTACTACTCTTGATACATCACTAAAAAAGGTTTAATTGTTGCGGTTATTTTGACGTAATTGTTGTGGTTTGAAACCACAGAAGGTTTCATTATTTTTTTAAAAATGTTTTAACATATTGTGGCGGTTGGTATACAACTACAACAATTCCGACATATAATAATAGCATTATAACATTACATTCTACTGATTTTCTCATTACAATTCCAAATGCACAATTGAACATATATTATACCAAAACAAGACATGTATGTAAAAAATCATATGTGCATTTAATTATCACCAACAATGTCACTTATCATGTACGTAGTGTTACAAAAATATCAAACAAATCCAATACAACAAAAAAATTTAATATAATTCTTTATGTATACTATAAGGTTTACAATAAGTTATCGCAAAAACGGATCACCCATGCATCCCAAACTTCACCAAATTCATCTATTAACAACATCTGATCTCTTAAAGTGTTCTTGGAAACCTAAAATACTAAGCAATTCCATGTAGTACATTTAACATTTGAAATTTTATAATAACAATTTGATTGACAAGTATATCTTTTAACTAATAATAGTATAATACTATAATGTGGCACTAAATCATTCAAAAGAATTTCTCATTTCACTTTCTCTATTAGATTTTACCTAGCATATATACCATTCAAAGAGATATAAGGTTTATAATGCCCTAAATTTTTACACATTTTCATAACTTCATAGCTACAAAGTAAATAAATAAAGAAATTTTGAGATGAAACATATATGTATATATATTCATGTTTTCATATATATATATATATATATATATAGAGGAATGCTCAGGTCCATCCGGAGGGAAGGAAGCCACCGTCCGAACTTTGCCGTTTGGGGCGGCTCCCGCTGGAATTTTTTGATGAATTTTTTTAGCGTGATTCTCATCAAGTCTACTTTGTCCATACCAAATTTCAGCTCAAAATTCGATCGGGAAGGCATTCAAATCATTTTTTGAAGGTGACTGCGCCAAAATATACATATAAAAACGCAGTCAACTTCAAAAAATGATTTGAATGCCTTCCCGATCGAATTTTGAGCTGAAATTTGGTATGGACAAACTGACAAACTAGATTTGATGGGGAACATGCTCAAAAAAATTCATCAAAAAATTCCACCGAGAACCACCCCAAACGGCGGAGTTCGGACGGCGGGTGGACCTGAGCATGTCGCAGGTGACATTCATATTGGGAGCTTATTATTCGCCACACTCATATGACGTGACCCGTTGTTGTGAGTGTTTAGTACTCAGTCAGTGTACGTTGAGTGATCGGATTTCATAGGGTCTGTTTTTTCAATATCAAAAGCGCACATTACTTGATATTAAAAATAATAGTGGCGTAACTCAACTTGCAGTTCGGGTTTGTAGTTTGAACTCACAAGTGTATACCATATTGATCATATCAATACATGATATTTCAATTTAGGGAAAAATACGGAAAATGTATTTGTGGTTGGACCCATTTTCAGATAGGGTAATGTGTTTCATTTTTTATCAAAGTGGTTCATGTGTTTGAATTCCGTTATCCCAAGAGGGCCACGCCGTTAAAAGCGTCTGAAAATGACCGTTAAAAATAACTCCGATTTTCAAAAGTGCCCGAAAAATTAAAAGCAAATTACTGGAAGGTGCGCCTCATCAAGATGATCTCCAAACCACCTTCGCCTTTAGATTTTTCGGGTCACTGGGCCGTCAAAGCCACCGGGAACATGCTCAAAAAAAATCGAGCTAGCATTTAAAGTTCAATGCTAGCTCGATTTTTTTTTTTTTTAAAGGAGATTTTATTGAAATAAAATAAGAGTACAATGCGAGAAAGGAAAGACATAAAACAAAATTACATGAAAGAAAAAAACAAGTGCTAATCCCATGGGAAATCTCAGGATTGGGACCTAGTTCTCATGTTGTGCCGCCTTTTGTTTTTTTGAGATTTTCTGTAGATTTTTAGCTGCGTGTTCAAGTTCTCAGTTGGCAGACAGTTTTCCGAGGTTATGAAATTAGCTTTGTGGCATATCGCGGTATTGAATTTTGATTTCCTTATTTCTTCGGGGTATGAAATAGGAGGACGGCGATCGCTCTCAGTTGCGTGTTCCAAGAAGTCATCTTGCTAGCTCGATATTTGTCTATATATCTGGGATAGGACAGAATGTGTGATATGTTGCCCCTTGCTGCTGCAGGTAAGGTTTATCCATTCCATATAAAAGAAAATAATTAATAAACGGTACGACTAAAAAAGTTGAAAGTTCGATTATTCATTCTTAGGCTGATTGCAACCATGGGGTGAAAAAGCCAATTTTGAGCTTTTCACCCCAAAAACAAGTGCAATCCAATGTATTGAGAAGGGCCAAAGTGGGTTGGAGGCTCCTTGGGAGTGGAATCCTGTAGCTTTATTCACGGAAGAATGGCTAGCCCCTGCTGAGATGAAAAAATAAATCCCATTTTTCTTTAAACTATTCTAACTTTTATTTTTGTATTTGAATTTTTATAAGATGTATACCAAAATTCATAACTTTTTATTATCTTTCACATGACACCAATACTGAATATATTAAGTTAAAAAAAATAAGTCTCAACTACACGAGCTTTTCGGAACAAAAAATATTTAACTCTAAATTTATTTATTTTTACATCGGAACGTTTAGCTTTTCGAATCGTAACTATTCGCAACAACAAAACTAGAAACAAATTGATGTATAATAATAAAAGTAAGACAACAATTAAAAAGAACTTTGTTAGATGAATATTTATTGACGGTACTGGATTGCAACAAAAACCGAATTGACTGAATGAATACGTATAATGTTGTGGGGAATTTGATTTATTGACGGAACTGGGTTGCGGTTAGCCTTATTCATTGTTTGAAGGGAGAACCAAACATACAGATACAAACGCATTAATTTAGATGGACAGTGTGTACATATATTTGCGTACACGTGCATAAGTCATTAGGGTAGGAGATCTCTATCTACCAGCTGCTATACAGCGCAGAAATCACCAAACTAGTAATCTTTAACCGCAAACCCCATAGCAGTTATGTTGTTTATTGTGTACAAAGAAAGAGCAAGTTAAATAAATCATTTCCACTTTTTGAACATGCCTCCATGCTTTCCTCCCTTCCCATGCTTGAACTTGCCATGATGCTTCCCGTGCTTGAACTTGCCATGATGCTTCCCGTGCTTGAACTTGCCATGGCTGCCATAACCACCATGCCCGCT
This sequence comes from Cuscuta epithymum, assembly GCA_945859915.1. Classification (NCBI taxonomy): domain Eukaryota; kingdom Viridiplantae; phylum Streptophyta; class Magnoliopsida; order Solanales; family Convolvulaceae; genus Cuscuta; species Cuscuta epithymum. Next base: position 4,414,365 of record CAMAPF010001001.1, on the reverse strand, counting down.
GGCATAACCACCATGCCCGCCAAATGGAATAGCTCCATGTTGTTGTGGAAAGTGACTACCCCCTCCGTGTGACATGTGACCAGCTGCATATGCAAGTCCCGCAGCTGCAGCTCCACCCGCTAACATTGACCCAACACCAGGTCCATGATGCCCTGAATGTAACAAGCAGGTTTAAGCTTTCATTTGATAGCCAATTCTGGCTGGTTATGCTCAGGGGAGGATCTATGCACAGGCTATAGTAGGCTGAAGCCCAGGGCAACTTAGAAAATTTTCAATTTTTTTAGTGTAATTTTTTTTATTTTTTCACGTTTAGCCCACCCCTCTAATATTTAAACCTAGTATAATTTCTATTCAGCCCAGGGCATCTCAAATTCCTGGATCCGCCCCTGGTTATGCTGATCATCAAAATAATCAGAATAAGCGGAACAAGTCGCTTTTAGCTTAATGAAACATTTTTCATTTCAAACAGATTTCAGCCAAACAACCCTTACCAAACGGGCTGTACCAAAAAAATACGGATGAGAAAGGTGCCACTTAATTGATTATCTATGGTTCTCATACATTAAAAAACAATGAAGTTTATGATAAACAATGCTGAATAAATACTTAAATAGACAGTATGAAGGGCTTGACAGGAATAAAATACTTCAAGTATGAATACATCGGCATATATTATACTCCCTTCGTCTCCGAAAGAAGTTCCCACTTTTCTTATTTGGATGTCCCTAATTTAAGTTCTCATTTCCTTAAATGGAAAGTTATCTACATCAAAACAGTACCAAACAGTGTCGGAACAGTGTCAAAATAGTAAAATTTACCCCTGATAAGTTTACTTGCATAAAAGTGTGAAAGTCAAATGGAGAACTTCTTTCGGGGATGGAGGGAGTAATTATTTTGAATAGGCAGTGCACAGGATACCAGAAAATACAGGCAGCTTATGCAGAAAGATACAAAAGAAAATATTTACCAGAACTGGTTGAGTGTGGAGCAGATGGACCAGCAGGATATGCATTGGGAGGGTAACCTGCTTGAGGATAACCATGCGGAGGATATGCATTGGGAGGGTAACCGCCTGCTTGAGGATAACCTTGTGGAGGATATGCCCCGGGTGGCTGGGGATATGCCCCTGGTGGCGGGGGATATGCCCCAGGCGGATAACCCCCATGTGGTTGGAGGTGGTGTGCTAAATTAGAAAACAATCCCTTGTCTTGCTCTCCGTGCTTATTATGCTCATCTCCTCCTCCCATTTTTCACGTATAGAAACAAAAAGTACCTAAAAGATAGTGGTAAGGAGTACATGAGATTAAGATGTTAATAGGAGTACGTACATGTGTGCACTCCCACGTGTATAAGCATACACACACACACCATACAGCTATATCTTCAAGCGTAAGCAGGGAATCAGATTCAAAGCCATTACTTTCCTTTTTCCTCTCACTGTTTTCTTTCAGAATCTCTTAAATATATGAAGTTCAAATCCATGTATTCCAAACTTTGACCATTCTTCAAGCAGAAACTTAATAGAGATAATCGGAACATACCTTTTTGGTGCGATACTAAAAAAAAGTAAATTTGAGGAGCTCAACCCTATAAATAATTGGCTTTTCACATTATTTAACTCCATAAATCAAACTCCGACCTACATACGACTAATGAAAAACAGATCAAGCCATGTCAGGAAAAATTCATTTAAGGATAGGGGACTATTTCATGCAAGTGCAGGCTCCAATTCTATGAAATCATGCCTTTCATCCAAAAAAAAAAAGAAAATCTATGAAATCATGAATGATGCGACTAACTTTCCTAAACCATATCAAATTCGCAAGATTAATCTCAGTTCCAAATGCACACACAATCCATTAGTAGCGGTCACATGACCCAAAAAGCTTCCAACTGTCTCAACACATACAACAGACGGATTTCAAAAAAGGAACCCCCCCCCCCCCAAATGGTATAGCAGGCTGATTAACCTCTCTATGCGAAATTGAGAAACATTGCGAAGTAAAAAAAAAAAGTCAAAAATATCATACGAAAGACAGAATCGCAAACGCATCTGACAATTCTCACACCAAAGGGAACGATAGGTAGTGATCGTGAAGTTACAGAGACATGATCGCAAACATAAAAACGTTTCAGATTCAATCAAGAAAACGTAATAAAAAAAAAACAGGAAAATACGATTTCGGATGAGGAGGACCTTACTGGTGAAATCGTAACTGGTGTTAAAATTCAAGAGCGCATATCCGTGCTAGGGGGTAAGCCTCTTCTTATCAACGATATTTCATTATTCTAATTTACGCGTTCCGGACGCGCATATGACGTGGAGGAGCCGAGCACAAATGCACAATTGACTTTCTCTCATTTATCCTCATCTAATTTCTTTGTATTTATATAATTATTCAAGTCTGGTTTGATCTGTTATGGTCTGATTTGGTCTTGAGTAAATTACAGTCCAAATAAAACATCTTAAGTTCTAAAAAAACGAATTAAATGATTTAATTAAAATATGAAATTACGGAGTAACAATTAGGCATTAATCCTAATATCAATGTTAGTTTTTGGTGGAGGAAATGGTCAATTGAGTGTATCAACACTTGTATGAGGTGGATTAAAGAATACATTATATTGTATTTGATATTTTTAAGTACATAAACTCGAGTTAGAAGTGTTAATTATGTACACACATTCGATTAACACGTTAATATGGATGAGTTGGCTGTCAGAATGTTGAGTAAGAAGGGGTACTCGGCCGGGGGGAACGTCGGCCAAGGTTCTGGCGTTGACCTTCAGAAAGTCGAGCAAAAATGAAAAGTCAACCTGCTGGGGTGCATCGGAAAAGGGGAAGTCGACTAAGGGACTTGGGGCTAGCGTCAACCTTTAGGAAGTCGATCTATTAGCATTCTGTTAGCCAAATCAACCATATTAACGTGTTAATGTAATAGGAAGTCGACCTATTAGGCTCTTTGACCCGTTTTCACCAACCTCCATATTGACTTGAACTTCCACCAGATTCTGCAAGTTCACTGCTCTACGTTTCCTAGACTCACCTTCCTGAACGGCTCTAGCTTGATTTTGCTCTTCCGTAGCTCCCATCTTTCCTTTTCCCATTGAAATAAGTCCCTGGACCAGATAATAGTCAGCCTATGTTGCCTTCTCTTGTATCACTATCAGCTGCCACTTGTTAACTCTCGCCCCTCCACGCAGAATAAGCCACTTATTCCCCGGATGAAGTCCTCTACGCCTCATATCTGCCCTCATCCAAGGGCCATAAAGCTTCTCTCCCACCCACGGACCCATTGAAATTAGATGGGAAATAGCGATCGGTATGGCCCAGCAGTCCACAGATAAAACAAAGGTTGGGAGTCTCATACTTGAAATATGTCCAAAACCAACTACCCCCCTCTTCTCTAATTTGTGTCCTTCTTTCAACACATTGTTTATATTTATAGAAACACGGATACATACATACTCTTTAATGTCTCCTTTTAGAGTTATTTCATCAATCTGAATCAGTTTCCCCAGGTAATGACCAATACATGTCGCCACTGTCTCCGTCATAAAGCTTAGTGGTAAGTTATGGATCTGCACCAGAACTCTGCATGATCCAGCTCTACCTGAAGTAGTCTATCCTTTGCTTCCACCCTCCTAATAACTACTAAATTCTGATCAAAGGACCACAGTCCATCCTGGAATACCTGAGATATATCATTCTCATGATAGAATTGGACCATGAACCGCATATCTTTGATCTGTTCAATATTCGCCCCTTTACTCGGGCACCATATCATTGACTTTGTCTCACAGAAGGGGACATGCCGGACATGTTTGTCCGTGACAAGCCTGGCAACCGCAGAAAATGTGGTTTGTCCCCATCCCCACTACCAACATCCAGTGGTCCAGATTCAAACACAAGTTCACTATTTTCCTCTTCCGCAAAAGACATCCTCCCGTAGTCAAAAGTTATTTTCTCCATTAAAATATAATAGACCGATAGCCACTGTTGAGGTTAAGTCCCGGAGATCCGAAAGCCCAACACACGCTTTGGATATTAAGGACGTAGGTTTGGGTTAAAAGGTGTATAAAATATAAAATAGTGAATAGACCTGAACTCAGAAACTAATCTTGCATTAATAACACTTCCTAAACGGTACGTCAGAATAGTGCTTAATACAACAACCAGAATGACAATTCTATTACTAAGCTCTGAGTATCAAAATGCTAACCATTTACAATGTATTCAATGCAGGTATTTATACTAAAGAGGGGGTAGGTGGGATGATGACGTGGACGAACCCTGTTTGCTGCTGCCTCCACTTGTGCACCCCATGCCTCCACTTGATATCGCCATGCCTAGGCCCCCCCAACCCCCAACCCCAGACCCCCTGGAGTAAAAAAAAAGAAAAAAAAACTAAAAAAACAATAAATAATCAATTGCAAAACGTTGCTTTAATTTTTAATGTATACTAGAAATATTATATTTTAGGTTATATTTATTATGAATTTCTTATTAGATGTAAAGCTATTATATTATATTTATGGTTTAGTTTACAAAATTGATCTTTTCTCTTTCTTTTCTCTCTTTTTATCTTCTTTATCTTTCTATATTTTAAATATTATTTTTATCTTTTATTTTCTCATGTTCTTTTATCATTTTGTCTTTTATCTGTTCTATGTTCTTATGTTCTTTTTATCTTATATTTATTTTTATCTTATCCATTTTATTTTATCTATTTATTTTTCTTATCTTTATTTTATTTTTGGCTCTGATGTTATGGATCGATTCATGTTAGACGACCATTGAAATCTTGTGGGAATAGTGCTTGGATGGTGTTTTGTCTCATTCCCTACATAAGTACAACTATATTGATCAATGCATTTTAGTCATATCTTTACTACTTTTTACTAATAACTTTGTTTTCTATCGAAGGTTAAATTTTTATCTTGACAGAATAAATAAGTATTATATTCATCTCAATTGTACCACGCATAATATATATATATGTGTGTGTGTGTATGTATATGAATTTTTCAAACTAAACACAAAATATATATGAAGAGTATACACACTTTTGTAGGAACTTTTCTAAGTTACACTCTCAAAAAAATTATAAAATTTAATGAACACGTTATCACTTATCATACGTAGCTTTTAAAACAAAACTTTGTTAATTCTATTATAGACCATTTATAATCTTACTCTACATTCTGTTTCAAAAACTGGAAAAGGATGTACTCTCTCACATATACTCTTTTTGTTTTTACTAGTATCGTACCCGTGTGTTGCACGGGACTATAATACCCCTCCCAGTCCATAAAATGTGACCAAATTTGATTGACATGCATATTGATAAAAAAAATGTGTGATATGAGATTTATGCATGTAAGAGATCGAAAGACTACTTCAAAAATGAATTTTAAGGGACAGATAAAAAATGAAGTGGCCAAGTTTTGTGAGATCGGGGATTTGTATGTTTTAACTAATTATTTGCATTGGAAGTAGTTATAAAGATATGCTTATTTTGAATGACTATTAGGAAAAAAGATCCAATGATCAAGTGTCTTACATATGAGTTGATGTGAAGAAATATGTACTCCTTATTACGTATGGAGTATAAAAATCATACAGACTACATTAAAAGATAATTAAAACAGCACATGATAGTTATAATCAGTGGTGTAACTAAAGCAATACTATCCCAGTTTCTAAATAAACATTCCACTTTCCTAGCCTTTTCAGTCCGTCCTTATAAAAGTCTTCTTTTCTTATTTAGTAAACAAAACGGTGTAAATCAGTGTAAAACAATGTTAAAAAGTATCAAACAGTGTCAAACATTACCATTTTATTATATTGTGTGTAATGTGAAAGAGAGACTTTTGAATAGGAAGATAGGGAATATATTGACTTGGATCGGCACAAAGAGTTTTTTTTTAAATCTTTTTACACATACCGTTTTACACTAACTATGTTAGCACTCCTAACTATGTTGGTACGCCCCTGCAGGTTATAATTATTGTAAGGGTCGAACTTACACAAAAGCATCCACAAAATCTATACAAAAGCAATAAAAAACACTAATTTTAATATATACTCCGTGATACTGTAATACGGAGTACTTGCTACATTAACTTTAGTTGCACATTTTTTAAAAAATTGAAGCCATGTTCGAAAATATCTGTGAAGAGGCGTTAATAAACGGTAGAGCCATGAACGTTAATTCCACTCTTCGGTAGAACTAATACATATCTTTGTGGAAGCGAGCTCTACTGTTCATCTTCGACACCCCATGAAAATTAAGTGTACCTGTAATTCTGTAAATTTATGAAGATACATACATCTATCTCAAACTACCTTCCATATCTTTTTTTGCATGGTACTTCTATTACTTCTCATGGACAATCAAAGCTTTCAAACCCCCACTCACATATGGTAGAATTATTCACTCATTGATAAACGGATGAAATCATACAAGTGCGAACGTGTTTGTAAAAGTATCCAAAACAATCATGCATGGCCTGAACAAATAATTGTTTTAAAGGAGTAAAAGTGTAAAACCGTAAAGGCATGTACTTAAAACTTGAATGACCGATTTGGAAAGTACGTGATAGACTAATAATTCCCAACATTTACCAAGCCTATAAATCACGAAGCACTGGTTAATTCCCAACATTTACTTAAATGACCGATTTAGAAAGTATGTGTTGCATCATATCGGCAGAACCGTTAATTAATGAACGGTTGCAACCTTATGGTGGGAATGGTTATTGCCTTGGTTTCCCTTTTTATATTAGTATAGATTTTTCTAATATGTTTGCATTATTATTTTGATTTAATAGGTTTCCTCCTCCAACTATTTTATCAGTTTAAATCAAATGACAATATTTTTGCAAAAGAAAATGAAAACTGAAACCGAACTAAAATAAATCGAACCAATCAAACCATGGTTTAAAATTTTGAAATGTAAAACTATACGAAACGAACTAAACTTTTTACTTTGATTCCATATTAAATTTTTAGCCAAGGTGAACCAAAAAACCGAACTCACCCCTAGTTCGGATCGGTTTTCCAGTTTTACGGTTCCAAGCCTAACTTATACATGTTACTTTATATTTTTTACTCCATTCGTCCCTTAAAACTTTGCCAACTTTCCTTTTTTGGATGTCTCACTAGTTTTGCCACTTTTCCTTTTAAGTAAAGAATTTGTGGTTCCAGTTAATTCTCTCTCCTCTACACAAACCTCAATCACACAGTTTTTATTTCATTAATCTCCGTGCCGGTCAAACTTGGCAGAGTTGTAAGGGACGGAAGGATGTATTTCATTCCAATAACTATTAGGATATATTTCGTATTTTATAAAATTTTACAATTTTCAACACCTATGTGATTTAAAAAATGCGTAAAAACCCCATGTGTTAATTAATTATGCGCAAAATCCTTATGTGAATAAATTCAATTGTCAAATAAAAGAAAAATGATTAACATTTTTGTATGATTTAGAGATTTTGACATATTTACTTGCATATTCAATCAGAATATTACAAAAAGTGATTTCCAAATCGTTAAATTTATTCATAAAAGAGGTTTTGTGTATGATTAATTAAAACATAATGGGGTTCGACGCATTTTTCAAATCACAGGGGACTATTGCGCTGAATTTCTATATCGTGAGGGGGTTTGGTGCTTTAAATTCGTTGATTCTGTTTGGAACTGTTTTCCATTTTAAACTCTCCAACCGATAAGTCTTGTTCTGGTTATCAACTTATCATAACAGGTCCAACCCTAAGTGCATGTTTGGCAGACATAAGTCCCTGTCTTCTAACTTTTATATTATTCAAAAAGTTTCTAAAAGCTTCTAGTTGTATGTTTGGCATGACAATGTTTAAGGGCTTTTCAAAAAATAAAAGATCTTTTTCAGATGCTACATGGGGTATGTTTGACACAACTAGCTGAAAAGATACTTTTGTGAGCTTTTTAGTAACTGTTAGCTTTTAGTGTCTGAAAAGATCTTAAAAGAAAAAGGCAGTAGCTGTTTGGTAAAAAATTGACAGTTTGATTTAGTTCTGTTTGGGATACAAGCTGTTAGGATGAATTAATACTAAAAGTCATGGGCTTTTCTCAGATGCTACTCCCTTTAGCATCTCAAAAAAGGTCTTTTAATTTTTGAAAAACTCTTAAAAGTTGTCATGCCAAACATACAACTATACAAAAGCTTATGTCTGCCAAACATGCTCATGAAGTAGCATTTGAGAAAAGTCTGTGGCTTTTAGGATTAATTAGTCCTAACAACTTGCATACCAAACAAAACTAAATCAAACAGTCAGCTTTTTACCAAACAGCTACCACCTTTTCAAAAGCTCACAATTACTAAAAGGTAGTGACTGTGAGCTCACAGCTACCACATTTTTATCAAACTAAATCAAAAGCTAACAGTTACTAAAAAGCTCACAAAAGTATCTTTTCAGCTAGTTGTGTCAAACATACCCTAAATATAGACTTGTAGGAATGTAGGATCCATCCCTCGCATTACTTTATCATTAAAAGTTTGGGGTTTGATTAATTGATTTAAGAAGAATTTTGGTGACTGCACCCATAATTTTGGCCATGTTTGGTAAATGGTTTATCAACCATTTTTTGGCTAGTTTGAATAAATTTAGCTGCTTTGACTGATGAATAACATGTTTGTGAATAGCTTGTTGAATCAGCTTCTTCATCCCAAGCACCCAAAAATGTATTTGATTAGAAACGCTATGCATCGCAGCGTTTTGATGTTGGCCGGTTCAAATGTTCAATGTTCCCAATATACTCCTTGCTTTTTCTGTAGGTTTATAATAGAGTAAAGGGTCAGTTTGGTCCTCGAAGTTGCAAAAAAGAGTCAAATAAGTCCTTATATAAAAGATTCTGTCCGGACGTGCCATTTGAGGTGGCTCCCGGTAGAATTTTTTGATGAAATTTTTTGAGCATCTTATTCATTAAATCTAGTTTACTCATACCAAATTTCAGCTAAAAATTCAATCGGGGAGACATTCAAATGAATTCTTGAAGATAACTGTGCTTTTAACGGCACAGTTATCTTCAAGAATTCATTTGAATGTCTTCCCGATTGAATTTTTATCTGAAACTTGGTATGAGTAAACTAGACTTAATGAATAAGATGCTCAAAAAATTTAATCAAAAAAATCCACCGGGAGCCACCTCAAATGGCACGTCCGGACAGAATTTTCTATATAAGGACTTATTTGACCCTTTTTTGCAACTTCGAGGACCAAACTGACCCTTATCCCGTTTATAATGAATCAGGTAATACATACGTATTACATTCTTTTCTTAATGCTTTTTCAGCCTAATTTAAGTAACAAATACGGAGTCCTTTACATATATCATAAAAAAATTCATAATTTAAGTAATACGTAGTACTTTTTTAGCCTAATCAGGTACTTTACATACTTTACATATATCATCATTACCTTCACAAAATAACATGTTTTGTGAATAACGTAACATATACAGAGTAATAATATACTCCGTATAATTTAAGTAAACAAATCTGTAATATTTTACATATATCATCATTACCTGCTTTGGATGAAACTTTTCAACTCATTTTATTGATAAGATGTAGTATTAATTATTTATCAATTCTATTTTCTTTGTTGATTTTTTCTTTATTTATCTTTTCATTTTACTTTACACTCATTGACTACTAAAATAAATAAATGTGAATAAATAATACGTATTTAATTATATGTTTACAAAAGCAAATTATATCAAGTTAATTAACAAAGAAAATAGAATTGATAAATAATTAATACTACATCTTATCAATAAAATGAGTTGAAAAGTTTCATCCAAAGCAGGTAATGATGATATATGTAAAATATTACAGATTTGTTTACTTAAATTATATATTATTACTCCGTATATGTTACGTTATTCCGGTAATTGAACTAAAATTATTTAAACTCAAAATTTCCAAAACTGGTAGGTCATTTATTTTAATTTGTTAATTGTTTTAACACATAGAATTAAAAGTGATTAAAACAGACGAGCTTGGTTATTCTATAGGTAATTGGAATTATACCATGATTATTATAGACCGATTAAAAAAAATAGTACAAATGTAATCATTCCCTTATGCGTTTTTTTACACTCTAACCCCTATTCTCAAACCGTTAATTTACCGAACAATTATTGACAACAAGCTAACTTAACCGACCAACCAAAACAACTAACACAATCAGCCATTATCAAACTGCTATCATAACCAGCTCACAGTTAACAACTAATAGCCAATTGCCAAACAAGACCAAAATCACCAATTCACAGCAACCCACATTTTCTCTCTACTTAAATGTTAACCATGAAAATAATTATTATTGGGGGAAGTGCATCATGCTGCATTGCTATAACCTCTATTTGGGATGTGATAAGTTGTTTTAATAAGAAATCATAATCATAACATAAATAGTAATAATAATAATAATAATAACTTAAAGTGAAAAGCCATTATTGAAACAACACCCTACCACGCTTGAGCCGATGCTCTACCCATGCCAACATGGTAAGCATAGGACCAACTCTCTGCTGCTATAGTGCTATACGTTGCTTGCCACGATCCAGATTACAACAACTCATGCCAACATGGTAAGCATAGGACCAACTCTCTGCTGCTATCCGTTGCTTGCCACGGTCCAGATTACAACAAGACGATACAGCTATATACACATGCATGCAATAGGATTAGCAGAACCTCAAAGCAGCTTCAAGTTCCTTCTCATCATAACAGTTGTAGCCTAGCAAATAAGCTCGAGCTGAAAAGTCAAAGACACAACAGCAAATATTAGTCTCTCAAAGTCTCAGTCCCGAAATAAAGTTCCTATTTTCCTAATCTAGGCCGTCCCAAAATAATTTTCACGCGTCCTTATAATGAATGAAATATGTGATTCTCATCATTTCACTGATTCACTATTTTCTACCCAAACCTCAATCAAATCTATTATTTTTCAACCATTTTATTTATAAGTGTGCCAGAAGCGAACAAAAAGTTTAGTTCGGGACAGAGGGAGTATGTATGTGTGTGTAAAATGTATGTACGCGGCACCACATATGTATCGCTTCCCATAGGGCGAGGAGAATTACAAAAGTAGAACTCCCAATTTGGAGGGCCTAAATTTCGAAAATAAATTCCATATACTACGTAGTATTATATATAAGTTCTTAAAAAACCACTTTAGTGTTTTATTAATAAAAATATGAATATTACTAGTATATGATAATATTTGAAACAGATTTCAAGACTAAACTTGTGCATTATTGTTACTACCTAAGTCCCAACTTTTATGATTAGCACAAGGCCTTCTAAATCTAATGAAAACCAAATGAAGGATAAACACCAACCAAATCGGCCAGATCCCATGAACGGTTCTGCTTCATCAATCCCACTGCCCTGCTGATGTTCCTACATTTTTGGGTAACAGGAAAAAAATGCATTATTGAATTGACAGAGCAAATCACTAGCCACAACCAAGTCGAGAGGTTAGTCTAAACACATATGGAGCACATGATTCTTACACGCAAGTACAAATGTACAGATTGCCTTGAGTCATATAAAATATATTTTTACTATGTTCTGAAATTGCTGAATCTTTTCAATAGATTAAATTCAGTAATATCAAAAGTATGAAGACTGAGTGTCATTTATCCTCATTCCACTAATCTCTTTAAAAAAAACTTTTGCACTGCTTTTTTCTATTAACAGTAGTTATAAGAGATAATTCCCTCAATAGGAGTAAAACATGAGAGAAGTGCAAAAAAAGGAGTAGGTTTTTAAAATTCCCCAAATAGGAGTATTTTTTCATGCTTGGAAAAGGATACCCCTGAAGGGTTTCGGCCAGCCACCGTAGCCGCCGCTGCCGGACTGCCCCACCACCAACGGACTGACCCGGTTATGCAAGGGAACTAGGGGGAATTAATTATATTAATTAACTAGATTAGGGGTATTAGGGATACAAAGTTAATCTTTAGTCCTATTTAGGGAATATTTAGCATGGACTCCTATTTAGGGAAAAGGACTATGTTTTACTCCTATTAAGGGCAATTACTTTCATTATATTTTACAGCACATTTGGTTGGTGGGAGCTTCTACTCCTTTCCACTTTAAATCTAAGGTAAAGTTAATTTCGCAGTCTGCTACATCCGAAATTTTCTACTTAGAAAATTATTCCTCATAGATTTGGAATCGTCTTCCCCTTACTCTGAGGGATCTTTTTTCCTACCCTATTCCCCACTTCATCAATCGAACTACATAATTAGAGTTCTTTCATATCCCCCAACTTTCTCCCGCTACATTCCTTATTACTTTAAGCATTCAAAAAATGTTAGTGTTCAGTAGAATCATTAGTCAATAAGGAAAAAACGATGCTACCAAATGCAGCCTATAAGAGTTCAGGTGTCCATATTTTTCACATGTATTGCTTACACACTCAGCCAGTCCTCTCTCCCTAAGTCACAACCCCTCCCTCTCAAAAATTAAAGTACATGCATGAAAATATGAAAAAAAATCTTTGAAGCATTAACATGTCCATCCAGATAAAAACTAGTGATAGAGCAACTATGTTTAGTATGAAAATCCACCAACTCTTTTGGCATTATTATGATATATATGTGCAAACACGATAAAAAAGAAATATAAGGTTTGACACTGTTTGCGCATGCATATATATAAAAACTAGAGCGACAAAGCAACAGTCAGTGCTTAGATAAAAAATCTATCATTCCTTTTACGATCATTATTTGGCATTGTTATTATGTTAGGAGCGTATTTATATCCAAACTACTTTCAAAATAAATATTGTAATCAGGTAATAAAGCTGAAGAAGGCTTTAATGAATGTTGGCCACAACAGTCTTTTCATACTACCTCTGTTTTTCAAAAGATGCAATAGTTCAACTTTTGCTCTATTCATACACTTCACTTTGACTACAGATTATTTGTTAAGAGTACTAAAATCATATCATAGAAAAAGTTAAATTTGTTTTGATGTAAATTTTCCAAAAAGAAATTGTTTTATAACTTTTACCAATAACTAATTATATACTCCCTCCTTCCCAATTTAAAATACCCACTTTGACTTGCACTCATATTAAGGAATTTATTTCCCTTTGATTTCCTGGAATACCCTTTCACCGAGGGGTAAATTTTATTGTAGAGTACAATGTTTTGACACTGTTTGGCACTGTTTTGCATTGTGTTGTCATTATTATTTAAGGGTAATAGAGTAAATTGATATAAATTTGTTTACCAAATAAGGAAAGGGGACTTTATTTAGGGACATCCAAACAAGAACGTAACAAGTGTCATTCTTGAAAAAATAACTTTATTACTCCCTAGGGGTAAAACAGTCATACCACATCCGGTTCTATTTCTGATGGAGACAACATTCTGTCGAAACAGTGCCCTGAAATGGTACACACCAAGAGCTCATTTGTTGGATCAAGAACGACTTCCTTGCATGTGTCATCACATACTGCATGAAGACAGTAGAAAAGCAACACTAGTAAAATGGCATACCACGACCAAACAAATTATTAATGTAATCTCATATTCCAGTAATCTAACATTCCTTCTAGGTAGCAACATGTAATCCTATTGAAAAAAAGTTATGCTCGTAAAAGAAAATTCATACCATGTACTTGTCCACTATTCTCACAAACAAACACATCACCAATTTGATAGTAAGTGCAAGTCTCCCCAGAGCAAGCATGATCTGCACATACTTTATCACTAAGGCCTTTGTTTTTCTTCCATATGGAGATTTGATCGGCTATAGTCTTATCAAGTATTATATGATCGTCGTTCACCTGCATATTGCACATCAAAACAATTATAATACGGAACATATTGGCATATCAAACAACATGAGGCTTTTACCATTGATTAAATGATAAATGGCAGTAAAAGCACATCACTTAACAATTACTGCTCTGCCCCTTAAAAAGAACCTTATTTCAACAGTTGTTTTGTCCCAAAGAGTTCTATTTCACCAATGAAGCTAGAGGTGGTCATTTTGATTTGGTTTGGCCTAACCCAACCGCAAACCTAAACCGAACCATATGCAATTTTGTTTTAATCTGGTGATTTCTTTCAAAACAACAAACTGGTATTAAACTGAGTCGAATAAAACTCAACCATTTTAATCTGGTAATTTCTTTCCAAAAGGACAAAACCATATTAACCGAGCCGAATAAAACTCAACCAAATTAAGGAATCCAATAAAGACTTGATATATATTTAAAAATAACAATAATTTCAAACTGAACCAACCCGAAACATAGTTCAGTTTGTATGACCCCCCCCCCCCCCTGCACAAATGATACTAGTATTTAATGTGGCCACATGAATTTTAGCAGTGGTACCTAAGCAAAATTAAAAAAATTGTACCTTCACCAAACATGACTCTTTTTTGGGGACAAAGGGAGCATTTTTTATTGTACTAAGAAGGTAAAAAATGAACACTAGTAAATTCTTAATTAGTCATTCAGGGGAAGGAGAAATTAAAATGTAAGGCCAACCCATACTTTATAAAATCACTAATTAGTCTGTCAGGGGAGGGACAATTTGTCCTTGAATTTTGTCCATTTTTATTTAAACAAGAGAACCAAAACGATTCAAGGAACATCAATTTTGTTTTACTTGTGAAAGAAGAGGAGCTTGGCTTCTCTTTGCTGCCTGCATTTGGATGTAATATTGTTTGAATTCAGATGGACAGTGCCTAACAAACTCCGCCATATCATCTGTATCTCGCTGTAGGAATACACAAGTTACCAAAAGTCCCAAATCTTATACTTCAACAAAAAAAAAATTAAACTGAACAAATGAATTAAGTACTAAACAAACACCTGAATGTACATCATCTTCCAAGCACATTCCCGTGGTCTATTTGGTGGAAGCAGACCCCACCTCATACAGTACCTGCATAAAAAACATTCATTAAACTTAAGCAAAAATGACAAAATAGCCCACGTACTAAATTTGTGAGTTGGTTTTTTTCTTTATATTTTCTCTTCTCTATTGAATGTCATTTCCTCCAATTATAATATGCATTTGACCGGCGTACACCAAATTGACAAGCGTACCAAAGTTTTACAGCAAAAAGAGATAATTAGATGAAGAGAGGATTGGATAAAAAGAATTTCATCCTAAAATATCAACTCAATAAGATGGGAAGTCTGGTGGTCTTATATTTAGGTTTTTTATTTCATAGTAGTATTAGTTTGAGTGGTATAAATTTTTCAACACACCTTACGATCAATCACATCTTGTTGTCTTGATCATGCAATGATGCAAATCTTTATTTCCACAAGGTACATACTCTCATCGTATATGACCTCTCTAGAACATGCATTTCTCATAGGATTCTCAAACCATGACTATGGATCGTGTTGAATTTGATAGAGGTTTTATACAAAAATGTCACTCTGATAAAAGGAGTAGACAAATGTCTTATATGTTGGTTTGTTATTTCATATGTAACTTATGTGAGACATTTTTTAGACAAATTCTTTAACATGTACATATGTCAGTCAATAAGTACAAACCATTATGATGTGGGGCATGATAGATGCTGAAAATGTAGAACAATGAAAGAAATAAATACAGTAAGAGAAAGAAAACACTTACAGTCGACGCCACAATGATTCATCAGATGCAGCATAGTTTAGGAATTTGCAAGAGAGTGAACAAGCAACAAGATCCTGCCAACATTTTAAAAACACATTGCTTTCAACAACCAATAGTTTATATTTTATTTTTCTAAAAGAAATCGTATTTGCATTGTATGTAAGTACAATAGTAAATACATACACTGATACACATAAAAAATGAAATGTATAATTCATCCTAACAGCAATGTTTTCTAAAATGACACCTCTGAGGAAAGGAATTTAAGTATTTGGTGAAGCAACTCAGGAGGTATTTTGCGAAAAACCCCAGTTTCCATCCACCTCAGAGCCCAAAGAGCATTGTTTTTTCTTTCTTTAGATGTATTGTTCATCTCCAATGAACCAGATGCACTCTTAGCTGAAAATGGAGATGATAGTACAGATTTCACTTGTTCAACCTCGTCAACTCTAATTCCTTTTGCTAATATCTTATGATCCTCGTCTATCTCCTTCTCATCTTTAACAAATCTCATTTTCTTAGGTGCTCTTTCTTCTCCCTGCTCCTTCACCGGATCCTCATTCTCTTCTATGAGATTCTTGGATGTCATCTCCTTTGTCTCTTTGCCTCCCTTCACTTCTTCATCATTCTCTTCATCCTGCAAGGACATTTGCCTGAACATTTAATAATATAACAAACAGGGCGCTCAAAAAGGCACGAGGAACATCATGAAGCTAGGCATATTAAACATAACAGCAAGAAGAAAGAGGAAATTAAAAACAAAAAATCAGTAAATTTCACTGTTTTCAAATTCAATTTATTCTTCTAAAAATTGTAACACATAGATCATGAAAATTTCCCTAGCAAGGAAAATGAAAAATAATCCAGAGATATTCCAAATAAATGATAACAGCACAAAATGAGATCATACTGCATACGAATAAACGAGCACGCATACTGATACCCGCAGAAATACAAAGATTGAACCTTTAAACAGAAATTAAAGTAGTCCAGCATTTCACCTGGTCGGCAAACGCGAGTACTTCGGATTCAAGGAATTGGGCAAGGGATTCATCTTCGTTGTCCGAAGAGGCCATGGAAAGCGACTCTTGATCAGAAATTGAATCTGCGCATAGATATACAGGTACTTGAGCTTAGATGGAGCGCGTGGGCGGTAAATAACATCGACAATCGGAGACTATAGTCGGCGAATCTGGACCGCCGATTGCTTCGGTGGGTTTGATGCGAAGATAGGAAGAGGTAGAAATCAAGCTAGTCCTGATAGCCTGGGTTCGAGATGCAGCATCGGGTCGAACTCAACCCGAATTGGATATACGAAAGGAAACGGGCAAATGGGTAGTAAACCAAGAGAAATCATCATGTCAGGCCGGCCTGAACGGGCGAGCCGTCCGGCCGAACCTTTTTGGCGACCTTCTTGATGGAATTTTTTTATGAAATTTTTTAAGCATGTTCCTCATCAAGTCTAGTTTGTTCATACCAAATTTCAGCTCAAAATTCGATCCGGAAGGCATTCAAGTCTTTTTTTGAAGTTGACTGCGTTTTTATATGTATATTTTGACACAGTCAACTTCAAAAAATGATTTAAACGTTTCCCGGTTGAATTTTTAGCTGAAATTTGGTATGGATAAACTAGACTTGATGAAGAACTTGTTCAAAAAAATTCATCAAAAATTTCCATCGGGAAGGTGCCCAAACGGGCTCGACCGGACGGAGGTTCCCGTCAGACCGGCCTGACAAGAAGAGTTCTTAGTAACCAATATTCCGGATAGACTAAAGTCATGGAAATTTTACAAAAGTAAGACATAGTCATGTTTTTTATGAAATTTAAAAAATTTACAAATATTGCTCTCCATCATTAGAAATTCAAGAAATTTTATGACAAACATATCACAATTGTCCATGTAATAAATTATATTAATAAAAAGACACACAAGCATAATATATTAATATAGGTGCCAAATATCAAATTAGAGCCCCACATACCCATCGTCCTGATGTGGATAGTTACAGATCATGTCGATAAAAAAAATTCCTCTTCCATTCTTCCAAAAGGTTGAATCCCTAACCCCAAGGGCCCCCCATGCCCCGACCCGACAAGACTTTTGGGGGTTGTAGGTCACGGTGACTCAGTCGGCCCAATGGTGGTAGACCTTGTACTCGTGCGCACCAAAGGTCTAGCTCATCACATAGGAGATGTAACCTTCACACGGCCGCTGCGGGATTCGATCCCTAAAATTTTCCTCTTCCATTAATGCCTTCAACCACTTATCATAAACGTCCAACCTTTTCATCACTTTTGTAGACCAAACTTGCATGTCACTAGTTCATCACCTTGCAGACAACCAACGTGCATTTGTTAACAGTTCACAAACCCTCATTTGTGTTCTTATTGTAAAATTGTCAATTTGCATATCAAACTTACAAGTCACTAGTTCCTCATTTTTTGGGGGGACATAAGGACATTGCAACCATGATTCTTTACTAGCCCCTCCATCACATATTCTTTCACTTTTTCTAAATCTTATGTAGATGGCATTCACTTTGGTCCTCATTGAATGGCCTGCAATTGCATTCATTTCACACATTTATATTCTTTTGTTCATTTCTGTCATGGGGTTAGGGTGTATCTCTCTGAAATCTTAGAATTCCTTTTAGACCGTCTAAATTCTTTTTGTTCTGCTGCAGCATCAACAATATCTCCACCATGCGCATGTAAAACTTTCTTGTAAATTCGAGATATCATTATAAGAAATAATTAATGCCTCTGTAATTCTATTAACTAATTTCATTGTATTGTTCTGTTTCAAGAGATCAATATTGCTAATATGAACAAATAAGTCGAGCTTCACCCTCTAGGCGGCCGTCACCCCAAGGGTTAGGGGTTGCTTTTCTCCGCTTTCGTCTTCGATGAAGTGCGGCTTTCTTGTGCGGCTTTTGTCCGTCTTTCGTGAGGCTCTCTTCTTCGGCAGATCGCAACGCCTATACGGCGGCCAAAGGTTGTGTACCCCTAGCAGCAAGTAGAGAGTTTCGAGGATACCGTTCAGGGTTAAGATCAGAAAGTCATGGACAAAGCGTGGGGCTAGGGACTAGATTAGATTTGGATCGGAGGCAAGGAGCGGAAGATACCACAATACAGTTGGACCGCCCCCCCTCCTGAACCGCCGCCATGGAGTGCAGGAGAGTTTAGGGTTTGGAAGCAATATTTTAATTTTTTGTTTGCTTGCTATTTATCTTTAATGATCAGACTATTTATTTTTCTATTGATTATTTTTGTTGTTGTAAGACTCTTGCATTAGGACTGGGTGATGGGAGGCCTGCTTTAACCATCGTTGGCTCATTTATGCCCAGTATAGGATTAGCGAGTTATATTGCTTTTTGTGGGGGTGATTGACTCTAAGTCTGGTTCGAGGGCTGACGTTTGGCGGTTGCTTGTGGTCCTTTTGTCATTTTACCCTCTATCTGAATGTTGTGATATCAATTTAAGTCATTTGCTTTGACGATAAAAAATGAACAAACAAGCCATTCATATTTCTTAGAGACAGCCATGTACAATAGATAACTTGTGCAGATTTATTTCACTAATAAAGTTCAATCGATTTTGAGTTAAAGATGACAGTGAATACTATATCCACAGACCAAAAGCAATCCAACACTATGAGATCACATGCTAATGCATTTCTTCTAATAGTCTTAAGTAAGTAATTTTCTCAATTTTTTTTAGAAGTACGACAAATTGCATTTTTCGTTACTGCTGTTGTCATTATTTCAGAATTTTAGAATACTAAACAAAAATAATTGAAGAGATTACCTTGCCACATTTAAAAACTTTTCCCTCTTTTTGTCCCTCTTTCCATTCATTATTTCTTTCTTTACCCTTGTCTCAAAATCTGTGTTTGAATATTCATGGTCCTCTGTGATTTCTGCACTTTTTTCCTTGGACCTATTCTTTCTCTTCATCACATCGAACTCATGGTCAGATTGCTTTTGTTTGGCTTGGTCTGTGTTTTCGAAATTCTTCTTCTCTGTATTTTTCTTCGATAGTTTTCTTTGTAGTTGGCTTGCTTTGTCGTCCTCCTTTACGATTGCGATTTTGAAGCTCTCAAGAACAATTTCATTCTAACATATTCATTTTTTCAGATCCATTGAGCGAATTTGGTTTCTTTGCTGTTTTTACTGTTCATATCTGATGGGTTTCTTAGAATTATTCAAGTGGCCTGCTATCTCATTTTAAAACAAGTGTATTATAGTCAAAACAATTGCAGCTGAGTCCTACGCCAGTTTCTAATCCTAATTTTGAAAACTTGGTACGTTAAAGACTTATTTGCATTATTTTTCCATCGTCGATAGGTAGATTAACTAAAATTCAGTTAACTAATTTATGTTTAATTAGTTAACTAAATTTCAAAGTAAGATTCCTTGGAGAACAAATTAAGAGGTTCTATTATGAACTTTGAATACTTTCTATTATTCCTTGGAGAAAAAAGAAAAAATGAAACATATGGGACAACTTTGAGTAGATTTGTAAAAGGTGAGATTATTTATGTAAGATTTTCAAAGAAAAGGCAAAAAAATATGGTACAATTGGTCATCAATCAGTTAGGGTCCAACTATAGAAGATGAAGTGCAAATATATGATTATTCTGGGATTACGTAAATGTGGGATTATTTAGAGAAGACCGGTCAAAGGTCACATTATTTTACAAATTTTCTTCTCAAGCATAAATGTTCTATATAAAACAATTTTTCTTAAGATTTATTATTTTATACGTTAGGTGCCTTCTTTTAAATATAGCTCATAAAAATCAAAATTTTGTTTTCTTAAGTATGACAATATTGATATTGTATTGTCAGTTGGTATTTTATCATCCATTAAGTTTTATGTCATATAAATTGAAGAATAACCATATTACAAGTATAACTTACATACTAGCCATATAATTTAAAAATTCACCCGGGGCAACGCCCGGGTAAAACACTAGTTATGTTTCCGTGTTTGAGCCCGTTTGGTGATCCTGTTTTTCGACTTATCAGGCTTATCGGCCAACTTTTTCACAAAACACGTAATTTTTTATTTCACGCTTTGAATTGTGTAATAATAAGAAATAATAAGGTTGAAGTTACTTTTCTGACTCTATTGGCTGAAGTTACTGTAGAGTATCATTTTAGCAATTTTCATATAATATTTTATTTATTTTATTAATAAAATATATTTTCAAGATAATTTTTTCATATATCAACAGAATCAGCCAATCAGCAAAATCAATTCAAGCCTCCAAATACTTCAAAGTTAAAACCGATAAATATATACTCTCCATTTTGAAATGTTTGGTACACTAGAGTTTAGTGCAATATTTAAGAGAAAAATTGTGGCCACTTCAACCACATTTCAAATGTTCTTGAAATGTTTAGTGCAATATACTCTCCATTTTGAAATGTTTGGTACAATTTTTCTCTTAAATATTGCACTAAACTCTAGTGTACCAAACATTTCAAAATGGAGAGTATATATTTATCGGTTTTAACTTTGAAGTATTTGGAGGCTTGAATTGATTCGAACGGACTCTTTATAATTTGAAGTTGTGGCCACTTTCATATTTTGAAGTTGTGGCCACTTCAACCACAACTTCATAATTTTCAGCAAAATCAGCGAATGCCACTGATTTGGGTATTACCAAACGGACTCTTTATTTGAGTTTTACTTTGGAGAGTAATGGATTTGGTCAGACTTTTTCTATATTCGAAAATTTCGTCCGATTCAAGTGAGCGTGAGATATGTTCTTATCCTAGCGATGTCTAGATGTTGTGTATTATTTGTTGGTTTAATAGGCAATACTCATTACCTCTACAATTTTTCTCTTAAATATTGCACTAAACTCTAGTGTACCAAACATTTCAAAATGGAGAGTATATATTTATCGGTTTTAACTTTGAAGTATTTGGAGGCTTGAATTGATTCGAACGGACTCTTCTTTCTTGTCTTGTGGCTATAAGAGTCTTTTAAGTGGCGTCTCACGCCTAAGCTCGTTTAAGTTGTTAAAACATTAAGGGTACATTTACTAACATAGATATTTTTGGTTTTTCGAGAAAACTGGAAAATGTGTTTACATATTTTTCTTCGAAATTGAAAAACTAAGACACATTGTTGCTTTTCTTCTTAAGTTGGAGATCAAAAGTGACATTTCCGTGTTTTCCAAAATGGAAATACACAGTGCTACCGTATGTCATGTATTTGTTTCGCGCTTGGGTATTCACTATTCAGTCGCGTTAACTTTTTTAGAACCATATATTTTTTCGAGATCTATGCAACATTGTATGTTAGAATAATTTATTATACGTAGTATTTGTTAATTTAATTAGGAAAGTCAATTTTCACATTTTTTGTGTTTTATAACTTACTTTTAGGTATCATGATTTTTTTTCAAAAGTAAATAAGTTTGTAATACTAACTCTGGCCCATAGATCATGATTTTTTTTTTGCTCCAATTGGATATCTGAGTTTAAAACGAAGAATATGTAAATTGTTTTTAAGAATAACACCTTTTGATGCAGTTGTAGCTATAAGTGTAGCAAAAAAAATACGTTTAACTTAAAAATCTTAAAAGTACTTATTTGTTGGTTAAGATGTGTTCGTAAAAATGAAACAATCCAATTTGATATGTTTTAATAGCAACAAATGCACGAAGAAGTTCGAGAAACTATTGTAGAGCCCGTTTGGAGACCCCTTTTTTCGGCTTATCAGGCTTATCAGCCAGCTTTTTCACCAAACACGTAATTTTTACTTTCGCGTGCTGAATTGGGTAATAAGCAGAAAAAGTAAGGTTGGAGTTACTTTTCTGGCTGTATTGGCTGAAGTTACTGTAGATGACCATTTTAGCTATTTTTACATGTAATTTTTTCTTTATTTTATTAATAAAATATATTTTTAAACTATTTTTTTCTGGAATCAGCAGAATCAGCCAAAATAGCCACTTCAGCCAGAACTTCATAAATTTCAGCAGAAACAGCCAAAACAGCTGATTTTTGTGCTACCAAACGGGCTCGTAGTATTGTGAATGCAATTTGAAATTATTACAATATTTGAGACGTCAAAATATCACTCCAGTTATGTATTTCTTTTTCAAGACAAAGAAGCCTCTTATTAAATAAGTGCCACTCATTAAACTTTGTTCGTGGATTATCATTTATATACATGTTTTGTCTTATTTAGATGTTTCTAATTATGTGTAATTTATTTTGCATTATGGCACTATGCATACATATTATATTTTTAGTTGTGTCGGGTAATGGTTATTATTTTTGTGGAAATTACCCATATGATCCACTTTTATGCACCTCATATCATTTATGTCTCACCCACGTTTTCTTTTCACTTTTAGACTTTTCAGTTTTCAATTTAATTTTTTTATTTCACTTATAGATGAGTTTTACCAATCTCCTCCGCAGTAATATGCGATATGTGAGAGACGAAAGGGAGCTAACGAAAGGCCTGGAGATGAGAGTTTCTCGTCTCTATCTCTGATCGATCGATCTAATCGCCTCCAGGTCGGGAAAGAAATAGTGGATGCCTCCATGTGTTTCCGTTGCCGATTGGATAGTCGATCTTCCTCCGGCGTCCAGCTGAGAACTTTCAGATGTAGAACAGAGTTAACCTTCATCGCATTAGCCAGATAATCTCTATGTTTCCCTAATTTTGGTAATCTCTTGATGGTTTGTTTTTATTATGATGGATATAGTCCGTCTAGCACCAGGCATGAACAAAATCGACAATTTGCTGATTCTCCTCATCGGATGTATGTATCCCGATTTCCATACCTACCGTCTTGTCCGTCATAGTGGCAATTGGGCGCCACTGTCTCTCCTAGCAAGGCGCTATCACTAAGCGGATGACCACAATTGAAGATTTGAAGAAATGGCGGGAATAGATGTTCTCTGGAGTGATATTCGTGGTTGGAGCCATAGCTTTGGACGATCGAGTTCAAAACCTGGTATGATAAACATTCCTTACTTAAACAATAAGAATTCTGCTTTAGTTTTTACGTCTCCCAATGTTAGATTTATACATTGTTGAAATATAAACGTGTATAAGTTCAGTAATTGTATTACTATTGAGTATTCTCGCCTCTGTAATACAATTAGGAGAATTTATGTCTTAACAAGGTCATTTCTCTCTACATAGACATTCGAATCTTCAACTTGGGTGATGGACTCAACTTAGAATTTGCATAAGTTTTATTAATTTGAGTGAGGGTGACTGAGAAAAGATTAATGGACAAAAAACAGGTCAAAAGATCATTTTGTCTTTCTGTCTGTGAAATCAACAATTGAACATATGGCTTCTTAACTCATCATTGTAGCAGCTTATATTAAGTTGATAAAGGATATGACAAAAGCGCTCTGACTTGAGCGAAACTGTAAACATCTTGGGCCTATAAGCTAACTAGTTAAATAAGTCTATGAAGTTTAATGAATGTAGGTTCAGCAAAACTTGTCTGTATAGTACTAGAGTGAAGCTAAGATAAGATTAGAGTATTAAACTCCAAAAGAATGCTGTTTTCCAAATCCATTCATACTAAATCAGAAGGCTACTAGCAGCAGTGAGGTTGGACAAGAACAGGGAATATTGCTAGATGTCTGTTGTTCTTGTTAAAATAAAGAGCATGATTGGTGGAAAAATTAACTGTTCAATCAATACGTTCTTTAAATTAAGTGGAAATGTTTAACACTACATTCATTTTGTTTGCCTTAGCATCGTTCTTGACTTTTATTTTAATTTAGCCTCTTTTTATTAGAAAATTTCGTTAGGCTCCATTTAAAAATACAGCTCTGTTTGAAGCAGCTCTTTATGAGACTCCTATCTAAGGAAAAGAAGCTCGTTTTCATGTGCCAAAATAGAGTTACAAGAAAAAAAAGTAATTTAGTTTAAATTATCACTTGTAATTGTTGAGCCTCTCCTTTTTTGTTCCCTCATTGTTTTGTTCTTCGATTTGATTTATTTAATATTGGTCTATATTCAATGTTCATGGTCAGCTTCTGATTGATATAGATCCAGACAAGAGGTATATTCCTTAATCTGATCGGAAGGTCATGGTGGTCTCCAGTTGAAGAAGTATTTTTGTGATCGACAAAATACCACAATTTGGTAGATGAAAAGTTTGCAAGTGGCAGAAGAAATTACACACGATTCTGATCATAAATTGAATTATGTATTATCATGAGAAACTTGTGCATGTTGTATTTATTTACTTTGTTTCTTTTTGTTGCATGTTGTTTATTTTTGTTTCTTTTTGTTGCATGTTGTTTATTTTTGTTGTATGTTGTTGCTATTTCTTGTAAACCGTTGCATTTTGTTGTGTGGTGTTTCCTTTCAATTTTTCCATTTATTTTAGCTACTTCAGCGTAATCTAACAATACATACTTAAAATGGTACATTCGGATATAGGAATATTAACAAAAAACATGAAGAAACAATAAAAAACAAAAATTTTAAGATTATCAACAAAAAGAAACACAAAGAAATCATATGCAACAAAAACTAACAATTAAGTGATTTGAATAATAATTATTATTTTTTTCAAATAATTTTGAAAAAATAAATCAAAACATCTTTTCTAATTTTAAAAGTTTAATAAATTAAATATTTCCATTACTTCTTTTCACATTTTTTTTAATATTTTGCATACTTTTTTGTTTATTTTAGTTTTCTCACTTTTTTAGAATTTGAAGAGTATTCCTCGCAAAAAAAAAACAAATTGAAGAGTATTATTTCTTCAACTTTACTTTTTAGTTTCATTGTTTTACATTTTTTCTCACGTTTTAATATTTTACACGATTTCTTGTTTAATACTACGTATATTTATCTAGCTTAAAAAATATTTTTATTATATTTTATAAACTTTAGTATGATTTTACAGAACTATTTCAAAATTTAAATTTATTAATTTTTATATTTTACATTGCGTAGATTCCGTTTTTTCTAATATTTAATGTTTCATAAAAAATTCCTATTGCTTTCATATTTTTAATATTTCAAAACAATTTTTATATCATTTTTTATATTTGGCCTATGATTTTTAGGTTTGTTTAGATTTGTTTGTTATTTTTATTTTTTATTATCGCAAAAAACCATTTATTAGAATTTGAATTTTTTTCATATTTTTGAAGCTTATATTTTTATATAAATTATATTTTATATTTTAGAAAATTCATTAGAAAAACTTTTTTTTGCTTTTTTTTTTTTTACAAATTTTCCCACATTTTAAATAATTAAACTCTTGTGTTTTAGTTTCGTATGGAGTATTCTGACGTCTGGTACACTCCTCTGATTTTATTTTTAAAACTAGTTATTGCAACGCGTGATGCGCGATTGGGATAGTGCCCAATGCATTTTCAGCATTTTGTTTAACATAAAGCTATAGTTATATTTTTGCAAGAGAAGTAAAAGTGTGCAACTAAAAAAAACAAGTAAAATGAATAAATGTGAACTTAGGGCCTCAATGGCTGAAGTTAGGAAAGTTTACAGATCTTAAGGAGAATATCGATCAAGGTGACTCATTTTAGAAAGTGTTGTTTGTGCATGTTATTTGTAATGGTTCTAGTTTATCTTTTTAATGTTTTCTACTGCAAAACACTAATTTTAGGAGACTTCTATATAGATTGGTTAGTGGCCAATGACTTCTATATAGGCTGACTTTTAGACTCCAGTAAATATGAGATATCGCTCATTCTCTCTGGGTAATATAATTCACTTTCTTGTTGCCTTTACTATTTACCACGTCGAAAACTACTTTAGTGAGTTCCCATTGCTCTGTCTTATCGAGATTAATCTCATTAACTTTTCTCTAAATTATTACTTGTACGTTTACTAAAAGACCGCTCATTGTTTTTTTTTGGAACACCCGTTCATGGTTTTAAAAATAACAAATGTAAACTACTTTTTCATTAGTATCAGGTTAACTATTTAAAAAAATTAGTTCAACTCTATGAACAGTGAAAGAATTTTAGAGACCCATATATATTAACTATAATGCGAATCTAGGTCACTCAAAATAATAGCATCAACACTCTAATATAGGTAATGGACAAACTATAAAGGTTGTTCAAACACTACCATGGATGCAAAGTTGCTTGTTGGCATTTATGCCGTCAACTTATGTGTCAGGTTGAAACATGGCCCATATATTGGATCAGAAAGAAAGGGAATATCATCATCATAGTCTCAAGAATGTAAGAGTACCGTAACAAAAGAGAATCTAGGAGTCCCACAGTGGCACTGACATTATAGTAGTGGACGTGGGCAGCTCCCCTAAAAAATGGAGCAGAAATATTTACATACACTGCATTTTTGTTTTGTTACGGTCAGGGCCATTTTCGTTGGGCAAGCAATTCTGATTCTAAAGGCCTTTGTTAAACCACTTCCAGCTTAGTTGGTAAAGGACAGATAAAAATAAGGCTTTCTAAATGAGATTGGGTTTGCAGGCTCAAAATGTGTTATTTTGTCTATTTGTGCATGAAAGTGGAAGGAAATAATAATATATAATGAAATTTATGAAGTCCTGACTGAATTAATCAAATGAACTGAATCTGTTGAGTCTATTTGTGCATAAAGGTGGAAGGAAATAATAATATACAATGAAGAAATGATAGTACCATGTTGTTTTGTAAGCTTAACCTACTACTCATAATAAAAACGCTGCTCGCGTATCAACAGAAGTCATTGCATAATTTGCCCTATACTCTCTTTGTTTGCTATAATAGCTAGATTCTTATATGGATTGAAATGTACCTTAGAGTGAACATGGATGGGGTAGAAGTATTTAAAAAAAAACATTAACCAAGCTAAGGGATATAAATAAGAACATGTTGATGCATTCCATAACCATCTTAAGTAATGAACCGGACTCAATGTAAAAAGAAAAGTGCTATTATTATTTATTAGTGTGAGCATGAATTAACATAGTGCTACTGAAGTACATACTCCCTCCGTCCCTAATAAAACTTCCAAATAGGTTGGAAACACAATTTAAGATAGTGGGTATTATTTAGTGGAGAGTTGTGCAACAGTGCAAAGAAGAGAGAAATGTGTAAGAAATGTTGTGAACCACAAAATCTTTACCAAAAAGGGAAAATGGGAGTTTTATTTGGGACGGACAAAAAAGGAAAGTTGGAAGTTTTTTTTAGGGACGGAGGGAGTACGACATTATACTCGTCACACGGAATACAACATGAAAGTCACATGGAATGCAACATGAAAGTACCTAAACAGACTTGCAGTTTTAAGTCACTTCAATCCTGCTTCTCCCGCCCAATAGAACAAGACTCTTCACTTCTTGCACCCCTCGGCAATTTACTGCGTTATCCCTACCTGAAAGCTTCCATCGTTTGCAATATGCGGAGTAATAACTACACATACATTTGTGGCAACTGACAAAAGGAGGTAAAATATTGGGTTTCAAAAAAATGGCAGTGAAGTGTATCTAGGGAAAATCATAATGATGAGACAGTTTAGACTTTTACTGTGCTTTTTCAATCAAATTTTTCCTTCAAGACTCATGTCTGCAGTCTACTCACATCTCTTTACACTATCATGTAACATCATATTAGCATTTTCAAATTTAGATGTTTATATATGTGCTTTTAGAACATGAATAAGCTTGAAGTACTATTACCCTCAACATATATTGAAGCCTATAGATGTCTATATTTACATAATTAATCTCTTTAATTAATCTCTATAGTTTCATTTTTTTGTTCTTAAAGATGTATATTGCGTTCATATTCAAAAGAAGACCGAGTCATATCATTTTGATTGTATTATGGAACAATAATGCGTGCAAGCGCAAATCAGCAACGTAGCTCAACAATTTGTATTTAAATTGAATAAAACAACACCCCATGGCATGAAGTACAAAAGAGTCCTGCTAGAGAATGCTATAAAACTGTTTCTAATAGACTAATATATTTAGGAATCTGCCTAATATATATTTAGGAATCTGCCTAATATATATATTTAGGAATCTGCCTAATATATATTTAGGAATCTGCCTAATATCTATTTAGGAATACTTTGTATTTTGGCAATTCTTCTATTATAAATATATCTGGCAGGACTCCTATTGGAGTATCTCTTTCCCATTATTTCACATGGTGTCAAGAGCTCTAGGTTTGTAGATACATTTTTTTTCTTTTTTTTCGGTTCCCGTGAACCTTATTATAGCCGCCGCCACCTCGGGATCGACTGCCGCCACATTTAGGGTAGTCTCCAATCCTTTGAAGATGAGCGCGGCTAATATGGCGCAGATCACCTCCTTTGCGTCGCTGAACACGGTGCTTGCTTCCAACGTGCCCTTGAGTTCGCCGCATGCTGCTGCCTATGTCCGCGCAGCCCACCTTCTCTGCGTCGCTGACCACGGTGCTTGCTTCAAGCGCGCTGTTGAGTTCGCCGCTTGCTGCTGCAGACATATATTCTCATGGAGATCATATTATCAAAGATGTGTCTTCTAATCTTCCGCTCACGGATATATTTACTAAGAGTTTTTTTTTAGTTTGCAATTTCATTTTTTAAAAGACAACCTGCGCGTTGTATCTCCCGCACAGGTTGAGGGGGTGTAATAGACAAATATATTTAGGAATCTGCCTAATATATATTTAGGAATCTGCCTAATATATATACTATCCTCCGTTCTATAATTCTTGCAAAAGTTTGACTTTCACGTTTGCCAATGCACAACTTTGACTGTAATTATATTTAATTATGTATTAGTAAACATTATAAAAAGTAGATATTTTGGAAATTCACATTGATAAGAGTTCAATAACATTTTATACGTAATAATTTGATTATGTATATTAGTAGAAAATCATGGTCAAAGTAAGATCTGTGAATAGTGTAAAAATCACAATGTTGCAAGAATTATAGAACGGAAGAAGTATTTATGAATCTGCCTAATATATATATTTAGGAATCTGCCTAATATCTATTTAGGAATACTTTGTATTTTGACAACTCTTCTATTATAAATATATCTGTTAGGACTCCTATTGGAGTACCTCCAGGGGCGGAGCTAGAGGGGTGGCCAACCGGGCCACGGCCCGCCCCAAATTTAAAAATTCTTTGTATTTTTAGTCTAAAAAATTATGTGAAAAAATATTATCTGAAAAATTCTTTGTACTGGCCCAGCCCAACCTTCAATCCTAGCTACGCCCCTGAGTACCTCTTTCCCATTATTTCACAATTTCTAGTTCCTGTAAAAAGTATACACATAATAAACCGCAATCGGAAGTAGCCCCTTCAAGTTACACATACTACGTAATATATAACTGATCAAACCATCAAAAACGATATGTGTATACTTGCATAAAATATAAAACAACTCCTGATGGTTGATGGTTTAATCATAACCATCAAAAAAGAAAATAAGGACTCAGAGAAAACGAAGGGACCCATCAATTGCATGAAGGTGGATGTAGTGTGCGGCGGAATGGAGGCCTAATCGACTGAGGCTGGTTCGGCTGGTGTGCGTGGTTTTACTAACGGCTGAGAGATGCCGTTTGGTTACTCATATGTAATAAGGTTGTATGAGGTATAAGGACTAAAGCACGCCGTACATGTGAAGCTAGCATTTCAATACCACCAACAAATTTTTAATGCCTAAAATAGGCTTACCCTCATTCGTGCTTATTATTTTGTAAAGATAACATTTTCTCTCTTTTTTTTTAATGAAAGTCACAAAGGTTTCAATTGAGAGCCCGTTTGGTAGCACCAAAATCGGCTGTTTTGGCTGATTCTGCTGAAATTTATGATATTCTGGCTGGAGTGGCTGTTTTGGCTGATTCTGCTGATTTAAGAAAAAAATATTTTAAAAATATATTTTATTAATAAATTAAAGAAAAAATTATATGTAAAAATAGCTAAAATGGTCCTCTACAGTAACTTCAGCCAATACAGCCAGAAAAGTAACTCCAACCTTACTTTTTCGGCTTATTACACAATTCAGCGCGCGAAAGTAAAAGTTACGTGTTTGGTGAAAAAGCTGGCTGATAAGTCTGATAAGCCGAAAACAGAGTTCTCCAAACGGGCTCTGAGATTGTTAATTGCACTATGTTGGATACGTATATTGAAAGGAGCGGCGGCTTGGTAAAACACACCCGCGTGGATTATATGGAAAGGAGGAGGCTAGTTTTGAAAAGGAAAGTGTGACTAGTCTATTTTTGAAAGAAACATTGAAGGGAGATAAAAGTGATATTAGTTTTCCGTTTCAACCTATTTGTGAAAATTTCTCATTATTTTTTTTTCCGCTTTCGATTTTATCATGTTTCAATTTTTTAATGTATATACTTACTTTATGTCTTCGAAAAATGAAATGGAAAACAGAGGAAATATGGAAAACATGTCTTCCAAATTTGGAAAACAGAAAACTGGAAAATGGAAACAAAAAACTGGAGGAATTAGTAAACGAGCCCCAAGTTTTTCAATTTAAAAATCAATCAGTTGTCCATTTAAGTAAACGGTTACTTATGGTTATATCCATTACTCATTGGGAGTGGTTGTGGTTTGGATAAAATTCACTCATTTGGGTAATGTGCGATTATAGAAAGTGTAAGAATTACTCCGCGAGGCGAGTATGTTTATATGCATAACAATCTTTGACCTGCTCTATTGCTATATCTGCTACAAAGTATAGATAAATGTGCTTGATATTATTGCAGCTCCACAATGTACATCTCTCACACAACAGATGCAATATGTGCATTATTATGTTAGAGATGCTAATAAGTTGTAGGGAGACACACAAATAGGGTGAAGTTCCAACAAGAAAAAGTCTTTAGTTAAGAAATAGAGAGGACGGATTAGCGGGACTTTTGTGTTCCTCTTCCCACAATCCTAAAATGCTATTTTATGGATGAAAATACGAGAGTCGAAGTTGTGCAATACTCCTTTCAAAGGTTGAATCCCCAACTTTAAGGGCCTCTCACGCCCCCAGCCCAACATAGCATATGAGGGGCTATAAATCATGGTGACTCACCTGAACACAGAGTTAAGTTTATTTACAAACATAAATATTACGAACATAAATAACATAGTAAATAAGTTTATTACTTTTAGTTAAGTTTATTTACGAACATAAATAACATAGTAATATTGATACCATAATATTATTATTCAATAATACTAGTTTAGGATGAAACACGTTTTTAGTCCCTGCAGATATGACACACTTTATAACCTTTATTTAAGGTCTATATATGCAAAAAAATCATTACTGTAATATGCACTATTTTGTTTGCCATTCATCTCTGATTGTGAAACCGCTTAATTAGAAAACAAGTTATTGTGAGAGGCATAAATACATCTACTAGAAATATTTAAATTTGTCCTTTTTCAATTGTTTTGAGGCTAATATTAGAGTTTTTTTAAAAGAAAATAACTTAATTATTATTGATAAAGATAACAAGGACAACTACAATCCTATAGTTCAAGGCTACAATTGGATGAGACATAGAAACGGACGACTCAAACTGAAACCGCCGAATCGCTAATCCCGCAAGGAAGTAGACTCTACCTGCAGATTGAGGGCTCCTGCTACGATCACAATATTTCTCAAACAAATTATTGAATATCATGGTTTGTCCAGCCACCAGTAAGGAGCCAATCGTATAATTAGATCCGGTTTGACCGGCCACTAGAAAGAAAGCATTCCATGTCGTTCCATCTTCCTGGAACGGCAGTGGTTCTGGCCGGAAGGGGGCGATCCGTCTCAATATTGGCGCCGAAGAAAATCATATTCCTGATTGATGACGAGATTAATGTGAACCTCTTATTAGCATAAGAACGCCCGACCGAAGATGGCGGGAGACAAACATCTGGCAGACGACCCTTCGCTACCGAAAATAGTATCTCTGGACAGCGTTAGGAACGAAACATATAGATAAAATTTAAAACACAGATTAAGAAGATATTTTTCCATTATTGAATCAAAGAAGATTGAAATAAGAGAAGCAGAGAAAAAGAGGCAGTGACTAGGGTTTCCCCGTAGCCGCTCCTCTCTAGCGTATATTAGAAACGAAACCTTGCTAATATTAGAGTTAAAACAATGTAAAACTAAGTAATCACATTTTAAAAATATATATTAAAAATCTTCAAAAAAATAAAACTAAATACTTTTTGAATAACATGACAGAGAATAAGATGAAATCGGTCTATTAGTCGGGCTATTTTGATGTCAAACTGAGATTCTTACAAAGATGTTAAACAAAACGTACTATATTTACATGGACGAGAAACATATTTAAACCTGATAGTTTATTGTATTATTAGTACTATATTTACTAGAGGTTTGTCCTAAAATATTACTGATACAAAATTTTTAGTGAGACTTAGGAACTTTTAGTGACTATTATCGTGTTCAATGTTTATATCAGAGCCGGCCCAAGGCAAGTGCCACCGGTGTGTTCGGAGGGCCCAATTTTTAGTAGTCCTCCTACTATATATACCACTCAAGAGCCCAATAGTTAAATCACAAGCTTTATTAAAAAATTTGATGCCAGGGGGTTTCGAACCCTGTCTACTTTCCAATGCACGCATACTATGAGCCAACTCCACCATTCGGTTCATGTTAACAACCTTCCAATTGTCGGTTTTATACCTATAACTATTCATATTTATTTGTAATCATTACAATTTATGAAATATCATTACGTTTATCAATTATATTTATAAATTATCCATTTAACTCCAAAAACATCTTAAATTTATGACTATTTTATATAGTGATACATTAATTTTTAATTTATTCTTATAACCATTAATAAATTTTGAGTGAGAGTTATTTTTCATCATAAACCTTTAATCTTTTATATATGTGTGTGTGTGTGTGTTATCTTCCTTTTTTCGATACACGTTGACTGGGTTGACCGGTATTGATTGCTTGTCCGAGTCGCCTCAATATCCGGTTAACAACATAGCGTATTTGGGCGTTTTCAATTCGAAGCTTGAATGCTCTTCCCCAAAATCCAGCCACACACCCATATGATATGCCCTTTTATCCAATTAATGGAATGATAAACGGTCTAATTTTAGATTTGATTATTCTCTTTTAATTTGTTTTATAGAATATGGAGTAATAATCTTATTTCTTATATTTTGTAATTCTTATATTATTCTTTTTTTGAGTTTTGATTTCAAGTTTGAGTGCTTTAGTACATAGATAATTATATTTGGATTGTTTGTAATAATTGAACTTGGCGAATCACCAAGTTCAAATATTAGGTTATTAGTCTATTAATTTATAATTCAGTTTAACAAATAAATGGAAGTGTACTTTGTTAAGGAATATTTTTATTTTAACCATTATGTTAGTGAATAGCTTATATTTTGATATAAATTATTATTATAGCAAATTATTACAAATATAATCTTCACTTATAAAATATTTCTACTTCTTTTAGAAAAGGCCCACATTTTATTTTTGCACAGGGCCCGTATATTCTCAGGACCGACCCTAGTTTATATCATAATCACTACATCATAGTAATTTTGAACACAATTATAGTAACTAAAAGTTATCATGTCACATTTTTGTTTATCCCTTTTCCAGGAGTAATATCAGCAAAAATTTCTCTATTTACTATGGTAACAATATTACATTAATTTTAATACAAGTTTAATAGTAGCGCAATTTATATTATGAAGTTTAATTACTCCTTCTGCCCAACCCTTAGGTTTTCACACTCAATTTTTAGACGTCTCATACTTAAGTTCTCATTTCTATTTTATAAAACAATTAACTCTTAAATATAATAATAATAAATACTACTTCCATTCTTGATTAATAGTCCCATATTAAATGCCATTATTTAAATACTGTCTAAATAATCATGTCATTTTGAAATGATAACCTTTAACTGGGACGGAGATAGTACATTTTGTCTTACAAGTAGTTGCTATCTATTACACTTTATTAGTACACCAATATTTATTGAAATAATCACAAATTTAAGACTAAAATAAAGATTGTTTACAAAAAAAATTAACAGTGATTAAAGTAGTAATGAAATCATAGTAACTTATGTTCAATTTTTAAACTTAATTTACCATGAAACTACATGTAGTAACTATTAGTCATATTTGTGTAAATAAGTTTTACACAAATAAAAAACTATTTGTACTATTTTTAAGAAAACCCCATTTTTATTTACGAATAAAAAACTATTAACCTAGTTTTATTTTTATTTACAAATAAAAATAAAGACAAGTTTTATTTGTGTAATGTACTAGTAGTATTTCGAATAATACTTGTAATATTGACTAGTTGCTATGATATCAACATTGCATTTTAATAGGAGTAATATAAGGTGGTCATATTGATAATCTAAGAGCCCGTGTGGTGATTCTGTTTTTCACCTCATTAGTATTAATTATCGCCATTTTTCTAAACGCATTATTTTTGATTATTTTGATGTAATAATCAAAATAAGTAAGATTAAGTTTACCTTTCTTGTTGAATTGGTTGAAATTACTGTAAAGGACCATTTTAGCACCCCCCTCACTATTTTAGTAATAAAATATATTTGAAATATAGTTTTTTCATAATTCAACGGAAGCCAATCAGTCAGAATTTTATAAATTTCAAAAGAATCATCCAATTTAACCAATTCCATTATTACCAAACGGGCTTTAAGTTGTGTGAACCTGTTATTATTTTGAATAATGTATTCATTTTTTTAATATTTCAGCAGATTGTATATTGTTAACATATTCTAAATTGAAAACCGAACTTTAATATTGTGCAGAATACATATTTCACGAAGCAGGTAGCCACATGAAACCCTGTTATATTGTGATCACATTTTATTTATTGTGGTCATGTTTCGCTTTAAAGAAAAAGAGAGAGAGAGAGAGAGCTATTGTATATTTTGTACAAATGGTCAAACATGTTTATCATAGATTAAAATATGTAAACGCCTAAACTAGATCGATCTTGCGTATTCACATTTTTGGCTACCTAGAAAACTTTGAATCTTGATCATCATGTAAAGACGTAAAGTTCCATATCCATATGAAAAAAGTTGGTCATCTTCTAGTGTAAAAAAGGGTATTCCCTTAGCTTTCATGTTTCTTTCTTTGAAAGAAGTGGAAATGCATTGCCAATATATAACATTGTATATGGAATATGGCTATTTAATTTGTTACACTGAAATATATTACTCCCTCCGTCTCATTTTGGTTGTCTTACTTTCCTGTTTGGGTTGTCCCAAAATGAATGTCATCTTTCCCTTTTTGGCAAGAAATATGTGGTCCATATCATTTTACTTTACTCTACTAAAATCTCAACCACAACTTTTACTTTTCAACCATTTTATTAATAACAGTGCCACACTAAAAGAAGACATTCATTATGGGACGGAGGTAGTATTTAAGTAAACATTTTAAAATATAAGATTCCTAAAAAGTTGTTTTGACATCAAGAAAGATCCTTAAAAGTTAAAGAAACAAAATATAAGCCCCTAAAAAAATTCTCAGAAGGCGTTTGTAATATGCAAGGTAAATAGTTTGCATGTTAAATGTAAGGAATGAAGTAAAGAATTGATATCGTTTGATTTGATTATTCTATATTTGCAAATTGTATAATACTTTTTCAAAACATTTCACATTGTATCATTTAAATGTGGTTAATGTGAAGCATTACATCCAGTTTGACCGAGATTTCTTGGGACCGGTAACACCTGGCAGGGGGGTTCGGTTGGGGGACCCACTTTCCTTGTACTTATTTATTCTTATAGAGGACGGTCTGAGCGCTTGACGTGTACTTGTCGTGTGTGCACTCAAAATAATAATCAATACAACACTAATACGTAGTATAGTGAAGTAGAGTTCGTATCCACATGGAAAGGAATAACTCTCTTTTTATGATTTAGTAAATAAAGGGGGGTTTTGATTGAGTGATTTAATTAAAATTAAACACGAAGATGAACGAGTTATATGAGTTTTAATTCAAAGATAAAAGGGACTTGGCATTGCTACTTTCCACTTGTTGATATATTTTAGTCGATCATTGTTATATCTATAACTTATCTCCTCTCGAATACTCAATCGAGGAGTATATCCAATTCATCGAGGATAGTTATTAACAACGACCGTTCATTAATAACCCTTACTATTAGTAAAGTATAGAACAACGCCATATACCGACTTGATAGTAGCATTTAATCTTTTAACTCCTTGATGAAATCAATTGAGATTGATAACCTCAACACAACGGTTTCAGTTTAACCAGCGAAATTAATCCCTCTTAAGTTTATTAACCACGACCGTGCATTAATAAACCGAAGTTACTTACTTGTGAAACTATCAACGATTAACCATCGGTTCGTTGATCGTTTCTAGTAATAATTAAAATGTGAAACAAAACTAGTTGATCCTTTAAGTAATGTTCAAAATATTAATATGAAATATGAATAGGAATTAATTAATACTCAAGGAAGAATATTAAAGGAGATGAATCCTACTACAGTTGATATCAAGATGTTAACTAATTATCATCTTAGTAACACTCCCAAATATTAACATAGAGGAAGGAATAGCTATTACTAAGATCAATGTCAAGATGTTAACTAATTGTTATCTTAGTAACACTCCCCAACATTGATATAGAAATACTATTTAAAGGAAGAATTAATATTCAAGGAAAGAAGTTAAGAAAATAACTCACAACTTTAATAATCAACAAACTTCAAGAGCAACACCAAGAAATGGAAGTTTAGCTCCTCATTTGGAGACTAAACATGCTAGAAAAAATATAAAGAACTGCTATTCTAAACTGAGCTTAAAAGTATAAAGGAATTGGTTTCTAATTGTGAAGAGAAGGAGGTGTATTTATAGGCTTTTTGGGAGTGCAGTTCGGGTACCCGATCGAGTACTGGTGTATACCCGATCGGGTATGTGTAAAAAGTGTAGTTTTGAGACATACTCGATTGATTTTCAGAGTGCAAATGTAAGGCATACCCGATCGGGTGTGTCGGTATACCCGATCGGGTATTACAATTGATCGTGGCCAATGATAAGTCCGTATTTTGACACGTATTTGATGCGTGTTGAGATCGTCTTTTGATGATTTTCCTAGATTTAAGGTGTTACAAGTCTCAATTTTAGCTCAAGTTATGTTTACCGGGCGTTGGTTCGAGTTTTGTGTCATTTGGAGTCAAAATCAGGAATTTAGAGTTCGGTACCGGCACTTGAGGAACAATCAGGATGATTTGAGAAGAATTTGAGAATGATTTTATAGCTTTGGAGGTCACCGGAAGATTCACGATGAAGATTTGAAGGAAAAAGAGCTCTAGGATTGGCTACGGAGTCAAAAGAAGATGAATGAAGCTTGAAAACGACGATCAGGATGACCTTCTGTCAATCATTCAAGCATATCTCCTTGTAGAAACATCCAATGTACACGATTAAAGTTCCATAGGAAAGCCAACTTCAAGGGCTACAAATAATATGAAGACACCTTTTCAATAATCTGAGAGAAAGAAGGTGAAAACAGACGATGAAGTCAGATGATCTCTGCTGCGATTTCAGAAAGACACCTTCCACCGTTTTGATCATATATCTTTATTGGATGATTCAAATCACATTCGGAAAATTGGGGTGGATAGAGGACTTCATTATCTACAACTTTCATGAAGGAAGTTTTGTCAAATTCGGAAGTTAAGTAGGCACGATCGTGCCCTCAAAGTCAGACACGATCGTGCCTGAAGAGAAAAGCACCGCGGAGCTACTGCCAGCCAGGCACGATCGTGCCTGGAGGGAGGCACGATCGTGCCTGCCCAAAATGCGCGTTTTTGCTCCGGAGGCACGATCGAAGGCACGATCGTGCCTGGCATCGTGTCTGGCTCCGAAAATCCTAATTCAGCTCAAATTTCACCCGATTTTTCTATTTAAACATCCTGTAAACCCCCGTTTTCAAGGGGGAGCTTAGAGAGAGTGTCTAGCACGAATTTTAGAGGGCTTTTCAGCCTTGTTCATCAATCTTTTGGGATTCTTTGTAAGTTCCACCTTTTTAATTAATGACAATTAATTCTTTTTATTCCAATACTATTGATTCTTCAATTATGAATTGTGAGTAGTTTTAATTAGGGATTTGGGATTGATGAAGGGGTTAATCATGATGTATGGCTAGATTCTTTTCGGTTTAATTGCATGAATGCCGTTTAATTTGTGTTTGAATAATTTAATTGATATCTTTTGTAACCTAGAATCGCGACTAGAATTACAATTGCATGTAGAATAAATTAAGAGAGATCTAATTTGTTCTAGGACACATTCACACACACTTAATCGTTCGCTAAGAGATTAGTAGCGATTAAGGGGCCGTAAGCTCGCTTGTCTTGGCAATAATTTAGGATCCTGTCGCATGAGAGATCAGCCTAGTCCCCTAAATTATTGTACTCTACGCCGCGAGAGCGGTAAGAACTTAGTAATGATTAGCTAGGCTCAATTAAATTAAATTCATGTAATTAGGCCTGATCTGCCAGAAATCTGGTAACCCCGGAATCGATCCCTGTTCCCTTCGTCATTAATTAGAAAGAACCCCCTAGTTTAATTGTTCGCATTAGTTTTATTTTCCAAACCAACCAATCTCGCACGACGCTTTTATTTTATTTTCTTTTTAATCGCTGAATTTAATTAATTCTTGATTCCCTTTTGTCCGTCCCTGTGGAGACGATACTCGTACTTACACCACTATGTTACGATCTTTTTAAGTGCGAGAAAACACACATCAGCCAAATCTTCCCCTGCACACCCTTTTGTCTCCTGATTGATCTGATTGAAAGTCCAGTTGGTACCCGATCGAGTATATGGTATACTTGACCGGGTACAGGTCAAAAATCAGGATTTTGCCTCCTTTTTGTCTTGTACTCTTGCACCTTCCTTCACCAATGATCATTTGATTGATCTTGGACCTGTTTAAGCTCAGAATGATCCTAATCTAAATGAATTACAACTAAATTACAAACATAACTATTAAACCAAAAGTGTGTAATTTCCGAAATATTAAACAACCAAAACTAACTAAAAACGTAAACATACACACGAAAATTACACATGAAAAAACGTAAAAATTACACGCGTATCAACTCGAAAATTACAAGGCGTGCCTGTGGGTAGCGCACGATGTGCGTGCAAGCTACGCATGTCGTGACTGGGTAGTGCACACGGCGTGCATGGCAAAAGTCAACTCGAATCCGCCCAAATTCGCCCGGTTTGACCCTAAGGCGGTTGGCACTTAACCCTTAGGACTTATAACCTCAATTTATGGACTTATAACCCTTAGGGTTTACCTGCACAGAATCGGGGTTTGCCCGAGCATCAATCTTTGTCATCGAGTAGACCCTCACTTGAGTTCTCCCATGATTCACGGAGGTGTGTTGCTCACGATTGCTCCCCTTTGTCCCACACTCACTTGGGATGTTCCCGGTCGGCTCTTGTTCCCCGTGGCTCCTCCTCCATCCCTAGGTGCAACATTGCCTCTAAGTTGTGTGGACCCAATTTTCAAGTGCCTTGTTTCCCCGCATTGGTAGCACCTTGGTGGGTCACGACACTTACCCGGGTGGTTCCTCTTGCAATTCTTGCACCAAGTTACCCCCGAGCCTTGTGATATCGAGGTTGGCCCGCTTGGGCCTTGATTCCACCTAGGTGGTAGTGGTGGTGCTCGAAAGGACCCCCATCCTCTGTGGTTCCCCTTCTGGTTTGAATTTTGACCGCCATGATTCGTCCATTTCCTCTTCTTCGCCTCTTTGGCGCCTTTCATCTTCTTTTCTTCCCATTCCTTCTCTCATTTCAGCTCTTGCTCAACCACTTGATTGAATGACATGCTGGGAAGGTGTGTTGTCCTCTCATGCACATCCAAATTTTGGACACCCCAAAAATGTTCAACCATCCTGTTTTCGTTGCATGCATCCTCAGGTATGAACTCGGCACGTTATCTTAATTTGTGCTCAAGTTGCCTCACTGTGCACTCACCACTTTGGGTTAGATGCATGTACTCTCTTCTTTTCAAGTTAACCTCGAAAGAGGAGTAGTATTGATCAAAGAACTCCTATTGGAGAAGTTGTCGCGTGTGACAACCCCATTGTACTTGTCTTTGATCCCATCCCACTATGTGGATTCCATTCCCTCGAGCAATCTTACTGCGACCCTCGATTTAAGACCGGGAGTGAGTTGCATGTCAAGGGCTTCCTCATTCAACCTCTTGACACATTCAACAGCAATAGAGATGCCCCTCATCCCATCGAACAGTTTGCACCCCAAATCTCTCGTCTCCATGAGGTATTTTGATATCCTTATGATTGGACCCTCAATACCTCGGCCTCCACGTGGCTCGACATGGGCCCTAGAGCCGCCATGGCTCCCTCATCTCAAAACTCTACCGAAGATCGCCTTGCCCAACGCCTTCGGCATTTCGTATCCCTGATCTCTCGTTCACGTTGGTATCTCAGAAGTACGTAGTTCTTCTATTCTTTCTCGGACTCGTCGTTGTCATCTTCCTCACTCAGGTCATCATCTCCCCATTCATAATGAGTTTCAACTAGCTCAATTTATGGTTGATAGGTAGAGTCCTCCTCGGACTAGAGGGAATCGTTCTTGGTATCAACATGACCCTCACTCACGGTTTGTGATTGGCCTCCACGACCCCTTCCTCTAGACACCCTAGAGGCCCTTCGACTGCCGTGTCCGGTTCCACCCGGTGTCCGGTCCAGTTCCTTCTCGTAATTTTGCCACCATGTTCCATTCTGAAATAAAATTTAGAATGAGTCGTTAGACTCGTATAAAATGTCAATTGATGGATAAGTATTTAAGACACTTCTTGTCTCGAATCACCACCATGTCAATGGATAAGGATACCATCTTAACAATTAGAGACATTGCAACTCAAGTACCAAAAGTTCTATAAGTACAAAACTTCTTATGCTCATGGTTTTCAAATTCATTTTGAAAAGAGAATTTTTGAGACTTCATTGTAAAGTTTATGAACTAAGGCTCTAATACCAATTGAATTGTCATGCCCCGGACCTCCGTGGACACGCCAACAACCTTCGTACAATCTAGATAAGTCAACCATAGTCAAGCTTACCCATAAAGCAGTTCAATACGAAGCGGAATCAATAAGTTTAATCGAAGGCCACACAGGGAGATCATAGGCACACATGCCCCTAAATAATTTAAAGTATAAAGATGTCCATGAGCATGTTTATTATAATTTGGAAAACATAATGGAGGGAAGCATGACCCAAGTGTTCTCTCCAAGTGATCACCCCAGCAACGGGTACAGAAACAAGCCATAGCCTCAACCCTAAAATGGTGATGGGATTCCCCCAAAGGGGTCAGTACTTTCTCGCTTCAAAGTACTCGTGATGATGTCAGCTAATAGAATTATAACAATTATTTCAAACACAAGACCCTCAAGTAGGATGATAGTATATTATAGGTCGTAACATCAAGTTACCCCATTTAAATCATACTTACTCATATAATTTGAAATAGTCAGCCTGTGGGCCCATTGATTTGAAAACACTTTCCCAAATATCACCCATATGTTCATATGACCTCAAAGGAGTCAACCATCACGTGGGTCCGTCCTTGCTACCGAATCTACTTGGAGACTTCGGGG
Source organism: Cuscuta epithymum (assembly GCA_945859915.1). NCBI lineage: Eukaryota > Viridiplantae > Streptophyta > Magnoliopsida > Solanales > Convolvulaceae > Cuscuta > Cuscuta epithymum. Next base: position 4,372,029 of record CAMAPF010001001.1, on the reverse strand, counting down.
AAAGACCCGGTTGTCCCAACAAATTAACAATTCATACACAGCCCGTCATTTCTTATCCAAGACTTCATGGGTTCTCGGGCCAATGTCCGGCTACCCCCGCCCCTAGACTAGTACCCAAAGTCTCGTAGGAAGGTAGCGTCTATCGGGGTCCTAAACCATGTTCCCGCTTGTCCAAAGTCACATATGGTCATTGGTTCAAAGTTCATTCCTTACACGTGATCATGTTGGTATGTCAATGCTATCTGGTGATGCTCTCTAGAGACGGTCGGACCACGGTCCCTACCTCTAACCAACCTTACAAGTCCATGCTATCCAACACCGCTCCTTAGACACGGGTTGAGCCATGGTCCCTGTTCTGACATTTAAGATATTCAACTATCAAATGATTTTCAATGAACTACATCAGTCAATTCAAGCTTAAGATCAACACTAGTAATAATCAAACGACCTCAAGCTAGCATCCTAATGCTACTTGGTTTTTCTTTTTAAGTTCAAGTCTCCATTTCATGTGTGATTCAACCTCATTAAAATTCATTGCAGCCATGTTATTGACCATTTCAGTATACACAATATTGGTGTCAAAATCCATATACTCCATACATAAACTAGAACTTCATATTTCAACACAAAAATTCATAAATAGCCAAACTAGCACCATATCTTAAGTATAACTCCAAATCATAGAAAACTTCATTAAAAATCAGATACATCCATATTTTAAGAAGCATTATACATTATAATCCATAAGAAATCACAATATAGGCATTTAAGTAATCTCATGCTTAACCTACAAGTTATAAGCAATTAGATGCCGACTCTCACCTCAAATAAGCTCCAAACTGTCCTCTTTCAATCCAATACAAAAAATTCGGCCAAGGAAGATTGTACACTTATTCCTTGCTTAAAAATAGTAGCTAGACGACCTCCTCTAAGTGATGGTCCGTCCCTTAGCAAGAAATATGAAAACAGCCTCCTAGAAAGGTCTTTTCCGGTGAGTACAACCCATAGCTTTTTAAGGCTCATTCTAGGTTAGTATCTAACCCTTAAAACCATAAAACAACACCATCAAGAACATATTATACATTTATAATTGTGTAGAATACCTTACTCAGTCGTCCATATGATTTAAACAATGGGATGAAAGCTTTTGGGTTCGAACTTACACTAAAGAGGAAAAACTGCTTTGCGGTGTGAGTTTGTCTTCGCGGATTTGGAGACATTCCTCTCTTCCTATCGTCCCAATATGCACACTACCAAAAACTATGCTTTGAGAGATTTCCATAGCCACCTCACACGTCCAATTTGGTTGAGATATGCTCAAATGATAGGGCAGACATCTTCACACTCGCAATTGTGCGAGTATAGTACGCATCAGGCCTTCTCTTGTCCTTTCCTCTATGTTCAATCCCCTAATTGTTGGGATTGGAAAATTCTTCTATTTAATATCAAGAACAGAATTACAATAGGAGGAGCAAACTCTTACACTCAACTATTACAAAAAACCAATCATCATCAATACATTTCTACTCTAAGTGTATTTCACTCTTCACACACTTTTCTCACTTTCTAAACTGATGATAATGAACAACATGGAGCACTCTATTTATAGGCTACTTTGGAGGCAAGAGGAAGTTGCATCCAAGCTTCCTAATTATCTCCATATCTTCTCCCATGCCTATTTGTTGGAGAGCTCCTTCCATGAAGGTGTGAGATGTCTCTTGGCAACTTCCAAGAAAGAAGGTGGAAATTCCCTACACTAATACCTCATGTGGCCACGCCTTAACATAAAAGTCAACTTTCTAAGCCTACCTCAAGGCTGGAATGAGCCGCATGAGTCGAGATGGTAGGAGGGAAGGATAATTCACCAATTCATTGCAACCACATATGTAGGGGGCATAGTTTTGTCTCATTGGTGCTGTTTAGTTCTCTTCCACATATTGGCCCTCCCAAATATGTACTTACTGTCCATTTCCTTTTGTTTGCAGGTGACTAAGTTGTATGAGACACTCTCCTAGTGGTTACAATTAATTTGGGAGTAAATATATACTAATACTTCCAAAAATAGAATAACGGTCCGATTGTTTTGTCCTTTTGTCATGTGATGTCTTTTTGTACTCATTCGAATTTCTTTAGACAAAGTAAGGCTTTTACATTATATTATTGGTCTCAAATATGTGTAGGATGATACTAATAATTCATATTCGGTGCAATGATAGGAGAAGAACCTTACTCCCACAATTTATCTCAATAATGATAAAAGTGGATCATAGGAGTTTGTATTTTTCTATGGCCATCCCCTCACCATCTTGTCCGCCCATATTAATAATTTAAGACCTTTCCTTTATATATTTGGGCTATAATACGTGGGAGCTACCCCCAAGTGGTCCTAGGACACCCATTCCATTAATCTTGTTGTTTTTAGCAAGTTGGACCCAAAGTAACACTTGGACTGCTCAACCTTTCTTATTTTGTCAAAAAGGCTTGTGAACCTTTCTTTATATTATATTAGGCTCGTATAACTAATAAGATGGCCCAATTAATTATTTGGTAGTCCACCCTTATAGTACAGGCCCAATGGATAGTTTAATTAATCACTCATTAATTAAATCTTTAATCATTTTTACACATGATTGATAAGGGAATTCAATACATCAACTTGAATTTTAAATCACAGTTTCAAGTACATTCAGGTGCGGTGTCACATTATGATTTTTGTTCTCTTAATCGCATGAAGAAACAAAATAGACGGGCGGACGAACGAATGATCCAACAAGTATGATGAAACCTAATTTTATAGGAAAACCGTTTAGGGTTAAAAATCGTCTATTAATAAATTAATTCCACATGACGTCTAACTTGGCCTTGAGACTTCATGTATCAGAGGCTTACTTCGTCTAGTCACTCCACTACTTATCATGTGGATAGAAAGTCTTTTTGATTATTTGACACTTGACACAATTTTTTGAGATTATTAGAGACTGTGCATTGCAGATGCTCTTAGCAATGACTACATTCATTTCCCTCCAATTTAGCCACATTTTTTGCTATGATGGTAACTTCTAGGGGGTAAGTGGGTGATTTCATTCATTTCTTTAATGGCATCCTTTTTTTATTTCCATAATATACTAGTGACCACTTTTTTGTCCATCTATCTATTAGTGGTAATATAAAGTTGATAGCTCTCTTCAACAAATTCACCTAGTGAAAAACTTAAACAATTATAAAGTTGACTAGTTTTTACACGGGCGATGCGCGAATGGATTAGTGCCCAATGCATTTTCATTGAAAAATATGTATATTGCGTATTGATCTGATTACCTTTTTTTATTTGGGAATGTTAACATTTATATAGCAGTCAAAGAATACACTTTCAAACTTTCTTTCATCATGAAAGAGTACCTAAAAATATGCAAAGCGGCGAAAAAGCAAGCCTTATTTCCTAACATAATTCTCAAAGTATCGGTAGTTTTTATTTTGCCTAGTCTAGGACCCTAACATGATTATATATAAGATATGAAACAATGAGTATAGTGAACATTATCAAGAGAAATATAAAATTCCCTTATGTGCCACATGAATTTTTTTATGGTACGAGAGGAAGTATCTATTTACTAAGCATTATTTTTAGTATTCAATATGGTTGCTTCTAGGGGTGGGCATAACGGTTTGATTTAACAGAACCGAACCATACCAAATCGAACTAAATCGAACCGAAACTGGACCGTGGGCAATTTGGTTTGAGTTTGGTATTATTTCTTCTAAACCGTATTAAACTGAACCGAATCGAAACTAATAAAAACCGAAGCGAACTAAAGAAAAAAAAACCTTCATACGAAGTATATTATTAAAAATTAGCAAATCCATACCGAATTAAACTGAACTAAACCGTGCCGAACCAAACCGAAAAATAGTATGATTTTTGTTTGGTAATAATTCTTCCAACCCGTTCTAAACCGAACCGAATCGAAAACCGATATGCCCAGCCCTAGTTGCTTGCTTCTATTCAACCAACTTCATAATTTTATCATCAAATTTATAGATTAGAGTTCGACCAAGAATATCAATAATATGTTACGTAGTATTATAAATCTCCGTGAATGAAATGACGGCTGAACTTCAAATATTAAGGGCGTTTTCTAGCTCCATAACTTCACCATCGTTTAGGTACTTACAAACACATGACAACCAAGAAATCAAAACCGCTTTGGAGGAATTAAAACATATTTGTAATTAAAACCCCTTCGAGCTGCTATGTTGTTATGCAGTAGGCACAATCCGTGTGAAATCTTGATGGGTACGGACCTTTGATTTTGATGGCAGAAGCTAAAAATTAATCCACAAAAGAAAAGGAATTTAAAGATGTAATTAAACCAAAAACATTAAATAGAAGGCAAGGTAACTTAACGGCACATAAAACTGAACAAATTGAACTCAAGGGATGTAGTTAGATTCTAACGGAGTTAAGCATAAATAAAGGTTAATAATGAATGGTACAATGACTTGAACAAAGTGTACAACTACATCTTGTTTTAGTTTTACACCAACACTTTTATCATTCCTAAAATGGCCTAATCATCATTGGTATTTATAAGTTTTTAAGATAAGATTTGGTTTCAACCGATTTTTTAAATTCAAGAACCGATTTTAAACATACTAATATTTGAGTCCCAATTTTCAACCGGGTTTCATTCATGTCGATTTAGTTTTGGTTCGTTTTTTCCCTTTCCGTTTCAATTTTTTTTAATTTGAATTTTCATTTTTTCGATTAAAAATGTCAGCCTTAGTCCAATAACCACCATTATTAGCCCACAGAGCCTCTTGCAAAAAGTCCATTGGGCTTCAAACTGGGCATTTCAGTTGTCTGAGTAGTTTATTCTGTTTGGCATGATTTCTGCATCTGCTCGAGAGAGACGAAGGGGAAGAAGAAACAGCTGAAGCATTTCTGATCTGATTACTCCATAGTATCTTAATAACACATACGAGTATACGACTGTGTATAAGCTGAAAGGCACAGAATTGCAGGGGAGGGGGAAAGAGATAGAGGCGAAGAATGGGAACGGCATTGGCGCCGGGGCTGTCCCGGAAGCTGAAGAAAGTATTGGAGACCCGTACAGACACGCCGGATCTGCTGGCTTCTCTCAATACTCTCTCGAATTTCTATTCTGAAAACACTCCTCACGCCCGCCGGAGCCTCAGATCTACCATCGAGAAACGCTCTCTCTCCATCAACCAAGAGTTCCTCCTAGCTTCCTCTGCTGCTCAGAAGGCAATTTGCGTTGCTTCATCTAATTCTCTTTCTTAAATGAATTAGTTTTTGACATTTTTTGGAACGTTTCAGGCATTGGATCAGGTGGAAGAAGAAGTCAGTGCTCTAGCCGAGTGTTGCGACAAGTAACACTCTGCTCTCTGTGTTTCACATTTGTGTGAACTTCTCTCTATGTTAATCAGTCAAGAATTGTTTTATGATCATTATAATTCTGATTGGTCATTTAACTCTAGTACTGAATTTTGAATTAAAGTTCATACTACTTGTAGTGTTTGAGTTAAACTCTTAACTAGAGGTAAATGCAAGATGAGGCTATACTGTCTAAATTTAGAAATCATACCCATAACACAATGCCGGGTTATGTTTCTTGTGAAGTTCATCAACAATTTGACACAGGTCCTTGTAAATTTGCTTCCGTATCATCAATAATTAGGTTAGGTAACACCTTAATTCATATTCATACTACTAAAATTTCAGTGAATGAATACCAGAAAACAAAACATTTGCAGTAGTCTTGCTCTAACTACTCTCTAAGCATGATCATGGTCTATGGAGGGTGAGATGTATGCAATCCTTACCTCTACTGATGGGAAGTATAGTGGCTCTATGGGTGAATACCCCTGGCTAAGGGGAAAATTTAGGAACTTTTGGAAGATGTTAAAAATTGAAAGTTCTAGAAAATTTTGAAGATGGGTAAAGTTTTAGTAGAAAATAAGCACCAAAAGGTGAAAGGTTGCATTAACATGTGGTAAACAATTGCTCCGGAAAAGATCAAAGCAATAAATTTGAATAAATAAACTGCAAAAGGACAGAACATAATTAATGCAAATATGTAAAAACAAGTTTCATGATCTTAAAGCAGTGTTCAGATTAGAATAACAGAGTGCTTATAATGAGCCTACAAATGTCTCATAATGATCCTACTAATATTTTATAATGGTGTAATCAGCACGCAGCAGTACATTCGGATGACCTAAAACTTAACCCTGACTCTTGGTGTTAGCATAACAAAGTTTCTTCTTTCTTCTGTTTTCTGATTGTCGGGAAAGATAGAATGTTCATATAATTTTTTGGACAGCAAGGTGTCATCTTCTTATCTTTTTTTTTTGTTTGTGCAGAATTGCTATGGCATTAAGCACATGCAATGCCACCACTGGTGATATTATTAGTACCACAGAGAGACTAAAACAGGAACTTGAGATTACTACTCAGAGGCAAGAGATAGTGTCATGCTTTCTTCGTGATTATCAGCTATCAAATGAGGAGGTAAAAGCTAGTCATGTGCCTCTTGCTTCTGATTTCGTTGTTTTCAAGTAAGTTACAGGTATGTGTGTTGTATGGGCTACAAAATGTTCCTCTTCTTTCTGCAGATAAATGCACTAAGAGAGGAAGAGCTTGATGAAGATTTCTTCAAGGCACTCGCTCATGTTCAAGAAATTCATGTGAATTGCAAAGTGCTTCTTAGGACTCATCACCAGGTGATCCTCGTGTGTGTGTCTCTAGTCAATAAAAAGCAAGCTTTCTATAGGACATGAAAGTGTAACAGTTCCTGTAGTTGTCATTAATTTGACAATAATCAATTAGTGTTAGGCAGTCCATGAACTCTGTTCTTTTGGCACATTCAAGAGCATGTAAAGATGTTAAGAAGTGCACATTATTGATGGCTAGATAATGCATAGACTAAAGTTACAGAACTCTACAAGAGATGGAAAAAGAAAAAGAATTTGAAACCTGCAGCATCCTATACCTATAGAGGGTAAGATCTTGTACTTCATGTGAGAAAGAAAAGAGCACGGGTAAAATAGATGCTTCAATTATTTACTATTGTCTAAGCAAAATCCTTTGACATAGATTGTATGGAAACTTTCCATACAATCTAGCACGAAAACTTTCCACATATCATGCCTTTCTATATCAACAACTTAAAATTTCTATTTCTGGGATCAGCGATTTGGAAATTCCATTGTTTTTCATTTTAATTAGAAAAAAAATTAATGGTTCTCACCATGGTGCAAACATTGATTAATCCAAGCCCATATGACTGTGAGAATGAAAAACTCCCTGTCACATCCCATGTCTTTGAACCTGAAGTTGTACTCCTACCAAGGAAATTTGAGGCTGGTTGAACATAGTTTTATTTTGCAGAGATTTCAGCATGGTATTCAAACTACAGGATGAATTTACAGTAACATAAGCTTAAGCATCTTAAATTGCAAGTTCACTGAAATTGAATCCAGTGCAATAAAGGGTCATCTCCATTTAGTCTGGCAAGACCTGATTTACAATAGCTCATCTCTGTTTTGTTGTATCATTTGTATGTTTATTTCTCTGCTTGGAGCCTTGAACTGATATCCTGCTTTTATATGTAATAATGGGAGATTTCAAATACTAATTCAATGTAGTGGTGTTTACAGCGTGCTGGTTTGGAGCTTATGGATATGATGGCCATGTATCAAGAAGGGGCATATGAACGCCTTTGCAGGTTTAAACTTTTCTAAATCAATGTAATCTTTATTTTTTTCCGTGTGCAAGTGAATTTTTCTTTGGGTATATTTTTGTTATTTTTCCAGAATAAATAAGTAGCCCATATTCAGCTGAAAGGCACCAGGCACTAGAATCAGCTTGATAAATTTTGTTAGTTAACGATTGAGGTTTTATTGTTTAATTATGTAGTTTGAAATTATTAATGCATCATCATCCTAACTTAAATATTGGGTTGTTCTGGTTTACATCCAAGATCAATTTAGTGGCACCTTATAATTTATGTTATAAATGATAATGTATAACACTTTAATGGTTAAATGTATATTTTATCTTCAAATCGACTATTGATTTACGTATTTAACATTGTGGTGATTATAGGTGGGTCCAGACAGAGTGCCGAAGGCTGGGTGACATAGACAACCCTGAAGTTAGTGACCTTTTGAGAAATGCAGTACGTTGCCTTAAAGAAAGACCTGTCCTTTTCAAATATTGTGCAGAAGAGGTAACTTTTCATAATGGTTAATGAATCCAATTGCATAAAATTATACTAGTACCTTATAAGCTTTGCAAGTTGTACTCACATGTTCCATATAAAAAATCTAAAGGTTGCAAACATGAGACACAATGCCTTGTTTAGAAGATTTATAAGTGCTCTCACACGCGGAGGACCTGGTGGACTACCTAGGCCGATCGAAGTGCATGCTCACGATCCTCTGAGATATGTAGGGGACATGCTTGGATGGTTGCATCAGGTGGAGATAAATTTACCATCTGTGTTTATTTGTGATATGAAGGTCATAGTGGTGCTACATGCTTGAATTACACCTTTTTTATTGTTTCCTTTAAAGGCATTGGCATCTGAAAGAGAACTTGCCCTTGCATTGCTCGAACCAGATGTAACTGCTGATACTGAGTCAACTCAACATCAGTTCTCGAAAAATCCTCCAGAGGGGGGTACAGGAAAGATGGATTCTGATTTAACATTTGTGCTAGACAGGATCTTTGAAGGAGTTTGTCGTCCATTTAAAGTAAGAGTTGAACAAGTTTTGCAGTCTCAGCCTAATCTTATCATTGCATACAAGCTCAGTAATACCCTGGAGTTCTACAACTGGACAGTGAGTTGGAATCCTTTTTTCAATAAAGTTTTGTGCTGTTTTGTGGTTTATTCCTTCCTTTTCCTTTTTCTCCCTTAACTGTTCGTTTCTGATACAGATATCAGAGTTACTAGGAAGAGAAACAGCACTATGTAATACTATTTGGGTGCTTAAGGAAGCAGCTTCTAAAACCTTTTTTGACATACTAAAGGTTAGGGGAGAGAGACTGTTAAGATATCCTCCCTTGGTTGCCGTTGATCTATCTCCACCACCAGCTGTAAGGGAAGGGGTCTCATTGCTGCTTGAAATAATTGACACACATAATAGCATGATGATTCCTTTGTCAGAGAAAAAGCCTTCCTTTGATCCAGTCATATCTGCTCTTTTAGATCCTATAATCCAGGTTTTCTCCTGCCCCCACCATTTTATCAATAAACTGGTTCAACTAGTTCTTATTTTCTTTGCCAGTCTGGCGGACTGGCAAAGTGATCATGCTATCGCATTTGAATTAATTTCTCAATTTACTGTCTATGCAGATATGTGAGCAAGCAGCAGAAGCACACAAGTCCAAGGGAACCATTCAGTCCTTGAGAAAAAGCAGAACGAGCTCTGATCCTATTCAGCTACGTAGATCATCTATAGATGCTATTGTGGAGACTGGTCGTTCCACACCATCATCTCAGGTTTTTATTCTCAACATTGTCTCAGAATATTCACCCGTTCGCAGTTCAGCTTTCAGCTGCTGTGAATTTTCATTGGTTGAGTGTGCACGCCATTGCATGTGGAAAAAATAGAATAAGTGGGAAATATAAGGTGAAAATAAGGAGGATAGTTATGTTTTGTTTCGTATGATAGTAGTTGCCATAAAAGGAAAATTGAGAAATTATTAATAAACTTTCGTAAAAGGAATATGGAACAACTAAAAATAAAGAGGGAGGAGGGAGAGAATATTACTCGAACCCAATAAACAATCAAGGTGAGATACCCAACACTTAACAAATGGGCTCAAAACTACTCCAAAAGGGTTGCCCAAAACATTGCGTAGGTGGGCTCCCCAAAACTACTACCAGATCAAGTTCTAGGGCCCAACTCAATGCACTTAAAGCCCGTTGTGAGATTACTCCACATAAAAGGCAGACTTGTGGTACTCGCCTGTTTCCCTACATAACCTATAGTTCCATTTCTTTGTGCAGAGTGAAAGGCCAGCCAAAATTTTCCTTATCAACTGCCTATGTGCCATCCAACAACCATTGTTTGGACATGGAGTTGCATCTGAGTATGTCAACAAACTGGGCGTGATGATAGATAGACACGTGCATGATCTTGTGGAAAAAGAAGTCGATGTCCTCCTTAAAAGGTGTGGATTGTCAAATAAGATGCCATATTTCCACAAGTCATTTGAAATAGATGAGTCCGGCAACATAGTCGACGGGCCACCATTAGCAGAGCTCAAGGAAATGGATCCCGCAGCCATTGCAGAGAGTCTGAAAGCTTTCTTTGGGCTCGTTTTGGGAAGTGAGGGTGTGTTGCCAGAATTTGAGGCGATGCAAGTGCCAAGACTGAGATCAGAAGCCTGTGCGCAGGTAGCAAGATCACTGGCCGAAGCATACGAGGTTATTTACAAAGCCATAATGGATCCTAAGAATGGCTACCCTGATCCTAAGTCATTGGCCAGACATCCCCCTGATCAGATTAGGACCATTTTGGGAATTTGATCCATTAGCTTTCAGCCTTTCAGCCTTTCAGTACATACATGTAAATTCACTTGGTCATTTTTGGTGGAATAAACAACTACTAAAAATTATTTATTTAAATTGTGTACACTGCTCTTACATTTTTGGCAGAGAACCAAATATCTTTAGTACTTTCATCTTTCATTAATTCTCTAAAGAAAAAATAAGACTTAATATATGAGCATTTCTATGGAGCCATATAATTTCTGACTTAATATTTATTTATTTGCTTGTGTACGTTGGGCTTATCATTTATGCAACCACTATAAAATGGAATGTTAATACGTAATAGTAATGCCCCCACGTGAACATATATGGCTTTCTCATGTTTTAATTACTATTTTTTCCCTTTTCAATTACTTAAGAAAATCTTAGTTGTTAAAATTTGAATCAATTTTCCATCAGTTCGGAATATTGCTGCTCCCACAAAGATGACAAAACCACATTTCATATGCAAATGATTCCTGGGGTTGTGAAGAGACTTTCTTCATTAGTGGGTATGTTAGACTAATGGGAATGTATTCAATTTGTATCTCATTTGTGTTTGGTTAAGATTAATAGAATGTGACATTATTTTGTTTGGTAGAATGATATTTTATATTGTAGACTTTGTGAATTACTTCGATGTTTTTCAAATATTTTCTATTAACACAATAAACTTATTACAACCTACATTTAAAGTAATTTAAATTAAAGAAATATGAAAAATCTCAATAATAAATAAAATCAAAACTTATTGAATAATTTTTAAGAAAAGTATGTTTGATAGTACAAATGACAAAGATTAGTGAACATTAATAAATAATTATGGAGAAAATTTAGAAGAAGAATGATACAACGTCAAAAGAAATTATGGAGAAACTAGAAAGCATCGTAATTTCTTTATTTTCCCATCCAGGTTTAGTGCAAAGCTCAATGGTGGCGTTTAGTTTTTGGAGGAATTTGACTTTGCACCCCATGTTTTTGTTGATATTGGATCTTGCACATCATTTTCAAAAAACTTTGACTTTGCATCTCATTTCACTTAGAAATCATTTGACTTTGCATCCCATTTAGAAATTTTTCTTCACAATATGTTATATGATGGGGTTAGGGATGGACTCAACCGGGCCGGCCCGGCCCGGAACCGGCCCGGCCCGCCACTGTGCAGGCCCGGCCCGGAACCGGGACTGGTGAACCGGTTCGGGCTTTGACCCGGCCCGGGGGGGTTTGGCGGTTCGGGTCCGGTTCATTTGTTTGGTGGCCCGGCCCGGCCGGTTCGGGCCCGGGTCGGGCCTAACGGTTACTTTTTAAAAAAAAAAAAAAAAATTTTGTTTTTCAGCCAAACAGGCCTTATGGCCGTTGGCTTTCAACCCAAACGGCTCTATAGCCGTTGGGAGCCTTCCAGGGGGTCCCGGGTTGGGGGGTGGGGGGTGGGGGGGGTGGGGGGTGGGGGTGGGGTACTAAATATCTATAAATACTCCATTTTTTCTATACACTTTACTACACATCTTCTCCAAATATCTCTACTCTCTAAATCTCTAATCTCTATTCTCTATTAATCTTTCCCATCTTCATCTTCTCAATTTCTCAAATTTATTACTACATATATTATATTTATATAATTTATTATCTACTTATATTAATATCTAATTATTATATTATTGTTACTTATATAAGTATATTTATTTACTTATATTCACATATTACATATACTTAATATATACTTATATTAGTTATACATATATTAAAGTATAATATATAAGTGTATTACTCAACTTATAGTAATATACTTATATATTAAAGTATAATATATAAGTGTGTTAGTCATCTTGTAGTAATATTAACATAATATTATCTACTTATTATCTACTTATAAATATATATTTACTACATATATAAGTGTGTTAGTCATCTTGTTAGTCATCTTATATTATATATACTATCAACATAATATTATCTACTTATTAATTTTGTTTACACACTAATACATTCTTCATTAATATAAAAGTTGTTAATTGTTTCACTTATCATTTTAGACTTTTAGTATTAGTTCATTGCTATAAAAGTGGTTAATTGGTAGTTGTTAGTTTATTGGAAATAGTTACATTAAAAATTGTTAGACAAGAATTCGAAATTAATTGTTTACTTGTTAAACTAGTTAATTGTTACATTTCTTAATCTCCTCTAATACTAGTTAATTGTTACATTTATTATTCTCCTATCAAACATTCCCATTAATTTTGTTTACACACTAATACATTCTTCATTAATATAAAAGTTGTTAATTGTTTCACTTATCATTTTAGACTTTTAGTATTAGTTCATTGCTATATAAGTGGTTAATTGGTAGTTGTTAGTTTATTGGAAATAGTTACATTAAAATTTGTTAGACAAGAATTCGAAATTAATTGTTTACTTGTTAAACTAGTTAATTGTTACATTTCTTAATCTCCTCTAATACTAGTTAATTGTTACATTTATTATTCTCCTATCAAACTAGTTAATTGTTAATTATATTATAGTTGTTCGAAAATTTATCTACTTAATATATTAAGTGTATTCCTCATCTTATAGTCATATATTTATATTATATATACTATAAACATAATATTATATATTACTAGTTAATCTACTTATTATCTACTTTTAAATATATATATTTACTTTATCTACTTATACACTTAATATAAAAGTAGTTAAATTTCTCCTATCAAAATAGTTAATTCATTGTTACATTTATTATTCTCCTCTAAATTTCATTGCATTGTTACATTTAATGTCTAGTTAAAATTTCTCCTATTGAACTAGTTAATTGTTATTTATATTGAAGTTGTTCAAATTTTATAATAAAAGTTAATTTAATTGGTACATTTTAATTGTTACATTCTAGTCAATTTAATTGTTCGAATTTAATTGTTACATTGTAGTTCGATTTGTTAGATTTGTATTTGAAATTCACTAGTTTAATTGTACTTCGAATTTAATATTTGTTATATTTTTAAGATGGAACGTGGTAGAGCTTCAGTAGATATGGGTAACCTCCGCCGCAACCGAACAAAGGAGATTGCGAGGAATCATCCAAGCTTGCAGAAAGGTAAGGGACGGGCCGGGGCTTCATCTCAAACCCGAGATGATTTTGATGCGGATTATAACCAAAGATATGGGTCTGCGATGTCCGATGAGCAAGTAGAACAACTATTACAACAAAATCAAGGGGCCTTCTTCCATCAACAAAACATCCCGACCATTGACGAAGAAGAGCTCGAGGATGATGATGCGGAGGAGAGGGATCCGCAAACGGTCGAGCACGAGGTTCATGGCACACCGTACGATGATGAAGAGCAAGCGGAAGTGGCTACTTCTTCCCAAGGCGGTGAGAAAGCTGAATCAGTCTTTAAGGCAAATTTTACAAAATTTAAAGACCCCCAAACCGAGATATGGTACGCCACTTGCAAGCATTGCCCAAAGAAGTATAACTTGGGAACTTCTGGAGGGTACGGGAGCGCCACAAGGCATCTTAAGGCCAAGCACCCGGCGGAATATGCGAAATCAGACAAAGGCAAGGGAAAGCAAACACAAATTTCAAGATTTGGAAGTGGCCAACCCTTCGGTAATTTCTCCTATGATGATCAAAGACATTTGACTGGTATGTCACATTTGATTGTTGAAGAAAATTTGCCTTTTATTTTTTCCGAAAGTCTTGCTTTAAAAGAATATGCTCAAGGTACTTTAAATCCTCAATTTCGAAACTATAGTCGCAAAACAATTAAAAAAGAAGTTATAAGGCAATATGTTTTGGAAAAGGAAAAATTACAAATATTTTTCGCAAACTTTGATGGCCGTGTTAGCATATGTAGTGATATATGGGAGGATACTCATCATCATTTATATTATTTGGGTTTGACTGCACATTATATTGATGATGATTGGTGTATGCATAAACGTGTTCTTGCTTTTCGTGAATTTAATGATCGACACACCGGCGATAATATTTATATTCTCATTGAGCGTATTTTAGTTGAGTATAATTTGATTGATAAGGTGTTTGCTATTGGTTTTGATAATGCTACTAATAATACTGCGGCTATTCCTAGATTGCGTGAATTGTGTGGTTCATCTTCTTTGATGGGTAGGTTTTTTCATCAGCGTTGTGCATGTCATATTTTAAATTTATGTGTAAAGGACGGTCTTGCGGCGTTGGGAGATGCTTTGGAGGTGGTCAAGGGGGGGATTAAACTGATTTGGGCTAGTAATCCACTTAAGATGCAATGGAGAAATTATTTGAAAGAAAGACGTGTCAAATATTGTGCTTTTCCTAAAGATTTGTCTATTCGTTGGAATAGTACTTATAATTTAATTAAAGTGCTTATTAGATATAAAAACCATTTTCCCGCTTTTTTAAGAGAATATGCTAACTATATTATAAACCCGGCCGATATCGACACTTGTGAAAAAATTGTGAATGTTTTGGTGTTTTTTAATAATGCCACTGAAACTTTTAGTCATGTTTATAAACCTACCGCAAACCAATTTTTTGTTGAAGCTGTTAATCTCGCCGGCGCTTTTTCTGAATTCTCTGACGCCGCTTACGTTAGTTATTTTTGTGACTTCATGAAACAAAAGTTTTTAAAATATTATTCCTATATTCCGCATATATATGGTATTGCATTTGTTCTTGATCCTCGTTTTAGACTTTATTCTTTGGAGAAATGTTTAGATTACTATTATGCTTCTTTTTTTGGTCCATTGCCTATGTACGACGACAAGGCCATAGACCCTAAACAACAATTCCAAGAGGTTAGTAATTTATTATATCAATTATTTAATGAGTTTCATGCACAATATGGTAACGCACCCCCTCCCCCGCCACGAACATCTTCTTCATCTAAAGGAAAATCAATTTTCAAATCTGCATTTGGCAATCTTATGAAAAAAAGTAAATCAACTCCGGTTAATGAACAAAGCTCGATCAACGAGCTTTCTTTGTATCTAACATTTCCTGTTGATTATGAAGAAGGGGATGACTTTGACGTTCTTCAGTGGTGGAAGGAAAAAGAGAGAACGTTCCCGATCTTATCAAAGATGGCTAAGCAAGTGCTAGCAATGCCGGTATCAACAGTTGCTGTGGAACAAGAGTTTAGTGCGGCCGGCAACGTCCTAACGGATTATAGAACGAGATTAAGCGCAAACTCTCTTGAGACGCTTGTTTGCTTCCACGATTGGTTGAAGGCCAAACGTAGAACTCAAGAAATAAGCATTGAACCCACTCGCCACTTTATGGAAGAAACAACTGAAGATGGAGGAAATTCTAATTGATTCATACTTCATTACTTATTATAAAGTGTATTTCATGTTTTTATTTTTACTCAATTTTCAATTGTACTACAAATATCAAATAAATATGTTTTACCCTTTTTTATGTCCAAGTAATATTAATTTAATTTTGGTATCAAAAAAAAAAAAAAAAAATTAAAGCCCGGGCCCGGCCCGGCCCGGCCCGGACCCGACCGGGTCGACCCGGCACGAACCGGACCCGGTATCACCCCGGGCCGGTTCCGGGCCCAACAATCCCCAAAAAAAGCCCGCCCGGGCCCGGCCCGGAACCGGAACCGGCCCGGCCCGGGTCCAATAATAGATGGGGTGCAAAGTCAAAGTTTTTTCAAAACGGGGTGCAAAGTTCAATTTTACTCAAAAAATGGGGTACAAAGTCAAATTCTCCCTTATTTTTTTGAAGAAATGGATGATGCTTCTTCAAATCTAATAAGCATGAGTATTTTTAGAAGAAAAAATATACTAAGAGAGGGTTGGGTTTGACACTTTGACATTACCAGCCATCTCATTCCTTTATTCTCTTTTAAGGAATGTAACATACCCGGAAAAAAATTAAGCACCCGAACCAAACGCGGATATCTCTTATTCCGGACATCAGATTCCGCCGCCCTACATGAAAGACTACCTCGAACCAAACATGCCCTAAATTTTTTAGTGCAATATTGCAAGTCGTAGGCAGTATTTATTTTTGAGTACTGTTTGGAGATGCTAGTTTTTGAGAAGTTCTTGTGTACACACAGATGTTTACTTTAAATTTTCAAGAAGAATTAAATGCGACACATATGTATTGTCTCTAAAATATGAATTAAACATGTTTGGATACTCAACAATTGCTAGGAAATGCGAAAATAATGTACCAAGGAAAGTTATTTGTTTTGTTTGGATCTGCCGCAGAAATTCCAAAGTGAAACTAATTAAAACTCATCTGTGCTTCTAATAAATTTGTTTAGTATTTGATGTCATATAGGGGTGTTTGGCAATTGGCCGTTGGCTGTTAGCTCTTGGTGGATTCTGTTGGCTGATTAGTGACAACGGATTCTGTTGGGTGTTTTGATTAGATTCTAATATTAGCTGTTTGTAGAATTGTGTTTGGTTAAATGATTGTTTGCAATCAGTTGATAAATTGTAAAATGACATTTAAGGACATCGATTAATTTAATTTGTCTACTAACCACTTAGAATTTTAAACGTTGTTTTTCATAATAAATTTAATAAATAAATATGATCGTATTTTACTGCGTAATTAATTAATGGAATAATAAGTACAAATATAAAGAAAAGTTGTGTTGTATGCTCTTGTAGCTTTTAGATTATTGTTTCTCATAAATTTAATAAATAAATATGATTGTTTTTTACTACATAATTAATGGGATATAATAAGTACAAATATAAAGAAAAGTTGTGTTGTATGCTTAATGCTCTTGTAGCGGCAAGAATGATGGTAAATCCATATTCAAAACATCAAAACAACAGTTTTCATTTGTTTCAAAGTTATTTATTTTAAACAGAAAAATGCATGAGAAAATTATTTTGAAGGAAGATGCATACCTTGGCAGAGAAAGTTTGCCGCGGGAGAGTGAAATGTGGAAGACCAAGAATGTGAAAGTCGGTTACCGTGGTAGAAGAGCTTTACGACTGATTTTTTCTTCTGAGCATAGGATGTGGAAGAGTGGAAAACGAAGTGAAGCGCACTAAAAGAGGGGAGCAACGTGGGTAGAATAGGAATATCCCTATCGGCATTCAAACGGCCAAGACTAACACCACATTTTGTAGCTTTTCTTATTTTGGCTGTTTGGGATAAAAAGCCAAATGAAAAAGCTAATTCACCAAACACTTATATTAGCGTTTTATCTTGTCAAAAAGCCAAATAGTGGTCAAATCAACCAAAAAATGGTTGATAAACCATTAACCAAACGCCCCCATAAAAATAGAAGCAATTGCGAACAAATACTAAAAATAAATCTTCCAAGTTTCAAATATTGTTTTATGTTCCAAAACATTTTACTTTCTTCAAAAAAATGGTCTCCCTAATTTGTTTTCCTAGCACCAAATATGTTCACAAACAAAATGTTGGCTGTGAATAAAAATATTTTCTGGATGGATGCATTATGTATACAAATGATGCACTTAAAATGTTGTACAAACATATGTTCCGTTATATCCATGATTGGTAAAGTAGGTTACATACGTTCCAACATCACCTGTTTATTAATCGTCATTTTAATATATAGTGACTTAGTGAGTTACTTCAGCTCACATTTCCACTAAATAAAGTAAAGATATTGATTCTACTTCAGCTCACATTTCCACTAAATAAACAGCTAAAAAAGACAATAGTATTCAGGGGGGGACGAGTTCTTGCATCCATCATTCTTGCCAGTTATACTTGCTTGAAATAAGAGCAAAAGGTCTGATTCTTCAACAGCAAAATAAACTACGAGAACAAAAACTTATAATAATAACCAAAACTCGAGCAAGGCACAAACAATTAAGAGATAACGTAGGTCGGCTTCAGTGTCATTTAAGCTCGTATTCCCCTGTTAAGACTAACCATTCGAGCAGACGTATCACCTTGGCTTCTCCTGACTGAGGACCCACCAGCCTGGTATCGTGACCCTTGATTCCCAACCGAATATCCACCACCACTAGATCCTCTTGCCTGGTTGGACCTGTTATCCCTTGAGAACCCCCCACCACTACCATATCCATATCCTCCTCCTATACCTCTATTATATCCTCCTGTTCTGCCACCACCTTGCCTTCCTTGCGAAGAGAAGTCCTGCCACTTCCCACCACCTCCACCAGCCACCGCAGCATAATCTTGGCCCTCTCTTCGTCTGCTAAACGGAGCACTGTCCAACCCGCCACCAATCTTTACCTCTATTGCTCTGTCATTGCTTTCTGCAAGAACCGCCAGTTTCTCTGTGAGCTGGAAAGCCAAAGCCTGCAGCCTAGTATGCTCAACACCATGGAATGCCACACACCGAGTAGGTTGGTCCAAGCTCGCGTGGAGTTCGTCGGATATCATCAGTTTGCTCACTATGGAGTGGGTTTTTGACTCAGAGAGGTCAAACATCTTGGCAAGCTGGTCAA
Organism: Cuscuta epithymum; assembly: GCA_945859915.1. Classification (NCBI taxonomy): domain Eukaryota; kingdom Viridiplantae; phylum Streptophyta; class Magnoliopsida; order Solanales; family Convolvulaceae; genus Cuscuta; species Cuscuta epithymum. The sequence continues at coordinate 4,353,046 of CAMAPF010001001.1, read as the reverse complement.
GACTGAGAGAATTGTAAGAAGAAGAGTAAGTGAAGAGATACGTCCTCAAAGCTTCTTCCTTTAGCTTCGCACCAAGCATTTCTAGAACATTCTGTTTGTTCCGAAGAAGACCCCAGACATTGAGGGAGTTAATCACATCAAAGGCTTTGTTGAAATCACCTTGCTTCAAAGCCCTTGTGGCAGCCATCACGTGGTCCCTGACATTCTCAGGGGGACCGGTGAAGGTTTGCCTTTCACTCACCTCTAGCAGTCTCCGGAATGTCTTGCTTATGAATCTGCTCTTTGAGTCGTGGCTGTTGGCTGCCATGTTTGGGACCTCCAGCAGCATCGCACATATTAGATGGACAGCTTCTAGGAGTTCAAGATTTATGTGCATGTGATAGGGCATTTGACGCCGTCTTTCCATCCTCTCCTGGTAGTTTGAATATGTGCATTTGCAGAAAAAATAATGAGAAGCTAGTAGTATGTAATAACAATAAATATGAGTTATACTATGATCGACTCTGTATGTAATGAATGAATCTAAAAAGCAAGTCTGGTTTCAGCAATGATGTGCAATGTCACCTTGAGTAAGTTCGGTCATCAATAACATAAGTTGAGAAAACAGTATAGGTAGAATACCTTCCCAATCAGCCCCCTTTTCCCTTTGCCAATGAGACTAAACTTTCTAGAACTACAATACAGCATGCACAATGTTGACCTGAAAATATCAGTAGCAAATACTACCCCCACCACACAAAGATAGTCAATTATTTCACTTCGACCCATCCTATATTTCCATCTTTGGTGTAAAGATAGTCAAATACCCCACAAAGATACTCCAGTTTGTATATTGAAGAAATTACCACATCATTTTTATTGAACCACTTGGTATAACCTACATGGTTACATCTATTATCTAAACAACATAATTAATGTGATAGCAGGGCATATATGTGAAGTTGTCAATAATGCATTGACCACATTAACTATCATATCTAAATTCACGAGCAAAAAAATAGAATACTGTCCAGGTGGTGTCAGGGAAAGAGATCATGCCTGTTCTGGAGTCTTTTCATGATATCGACTCTGTGAGACACCTTGTGCAAGCAACTCCTTCACTCTACCAGCAGAATACAGCTCAGAAAGACAACTATGACCGTCAACAATAAGTCCGGCCCTGAATGCACAGAGACCAAGCTGAGCCATGGCTCTGTTATAAAGTATCTGTGTTGAAATGTCCATGTGTTGCACATTATCCTGCAAGTGACTCATTAGCAGCAGGTCACGTGCAACCGAAAACTCGTCCATGATGGCATGATGGTATATATCACATAGCATAGCACGGGCTTTAGTTCTCTCATCACCACACTTATATATGAGTGAAACAAGAATATCCATCAATGTCCTACTGTTCTCTTCAAAGGTGGGTTTCCTTGAAACAACTTCGAGAGTAGGAACAATTGCAGGTGGCCCCCTCTTGAATTCCTCCCCAGACTCTGTTTCTTCCTCAACATTCTCTGTTTGTTCAGCCCACTTCTTCATGGCGCCATACACTTCCTGTGGTTTATAGTAAATGAGCTCGACCCGTTTGAGAGCCACTTTAGCTGCACCTTTATAATCTCCAACCCTTTCCAAGTAATCTTGCACGTTTTGTGCAAGAACAACAAACAACGGTTCATCTTTCAGTCTCTCTACATACTCACGTGTATGAGGATCAATAACCTGCAGACTTTTGAAGAACTCCACGTCTACCTTTTCCACAAAGGCTACAAGGTTCCCCCAGATCCTAATGGTCCCCTTATGATCTGCTCCTTTTTGAGTCTCATTCTCATCAGGTTCCACTTTGTCATCAACGACTATATTAGGGTACTGATTGAGAATGTCAAGTATGGTAAGCATATTTCGCACACATGCTTTCCAAACATTTATAGGCATGTGTCCACTTAGACTCGGGTTGACATCAAACTGGGCGGAGACGACACTGAAAAGGATCTCAAGCTTTTGGGCAGGGGTCTTGGCCACCTTGGTCAGGAAGGTGAGCTGTTCCACCAGTTCAATTCTTCCAGTTCCTTTTCTACCTCTTGCAGCGACCACTTCTCTGAATTTCTTGTTCACGATATCCCATGTGATTTGGCTGGGATCCTTGAACTGTTTATCCATAAGCTTATCTTTCTTGCTAAGCATTTTCTCCCATCCAGCACCGGTTTCAGTTGACTGGTCCTGATCCTCATCCTCATCATCCTCATCTTCATCAGATTCTGCTTTTGTAGGGTCCTCTTCAAAATCTTCCTCAGATTCTTCCTCTGATTCATCATCATCAACTGCCTCATCGTCACTCTTTGGTGGATCCTTTCTATACGCTTCAATTGACTCTTCATATAACTTATTGTTTTTCTTCAGCTTTTGTTTCATAGAATTCATGGCTTTAGCATTACTACTACTCATCTTCTTCTTGGCTTCTTTATTCGCAAAGGCTTCACCAAGAAAGTCCTCCAACATCACTAGAGCCTTTATGTAAACAGTAGGCACCTTTTCTGAATCTGTTGTTCGCATGACCTTGTCAAGCTGCTTGTTGATCTTATCAAAGCTCTCCTGCAGGCTAACCCAGTCATTGATCTTCATGGCGTTCTTCATTTGGTCAAGTGTGGCCAACATCTCTTCATGTCGTTTGTCCTGCTTTTTTACGACACGCCGGTGTACGTTATCATCATCACTGTCAGATTCAGAATCTGATCTGAGATATTTGCTCTTATTTGCAGCATCAATTGAATCCATGGGTCCATCTTCAACCTCAATATCACTCTCCTCCTCTTCACTAGCATCATCACCGGTCTATAATAATAAATCCACAGGAAAAACCATATCAACATAAATAAATACAAATATTTTACTGAGAACATATATGTAATAATGAAGTAAAAACAGCTAAATAAAAAAATCCCATGAAAAGAAGTTCTGATTCCACATCAGTATGAGAATTTTAATACTTGTTGCGTTTACTCCAACTGGAGTCTGCGTAGTTGAAGGCCAAAATGATTAAAACAGCCAGGAAGATTTTAAGAGATTAACCAAGTTGAAATATATTGAATCAATCAAATTATTCAAATCAGAGGTATCAAACTTTAAGAGTTCGACAAACTGATACGCAGTAATATACGTAAGAACACCACAAACCTGGTAAAAAAATTTAGACGTCATCTTGCAACAGTTTTCTGGGAAGAGAAGTGAACGAGCTGCATTGGGAAACACATTGGACAAAGGCATCAGAAAATATCCAGGGAAAAGGATGAGATACAATCAAACTACATAAAGTATACAAAAACTAAAAACAAAAATTGAATCTCTACACAGCGAGAATACTACGGAGTATATAGATACATGTCACAATAATAGAGAAAACGAGAGATCGAAATAGAAGCATGTACAAAATCAAAACATTGCAGAGAACAATAGTTGGCAATCCAGACAAAGCCATAAACGTCCTTAAACGTACCTCAAAGAACCGATCTCAAACTGCTCCAATCCGCTAGGTAATAGCAGGGAAGGTGGAAGTAGCGTCTGTGAGCGAAAAAACGCCCTAAACAATTTATAAGAAGGGCCTTCTCCGCACACGCACCCAAATAATTTCCTACGGATCCAAAATCATAATCAAAATAACTAATTAGGCACCCATACAAAAAAATAAGCCAATAAAACTTCCCAAAAAATAAGGTTTTTTTAAAAGTATAACTAAAATAAAATTTATTTACACAAATCTTACTATAATTAGTATATTGGTAACTTAAGTTTAAAAATTAAACATAAGTTACTATTGACTTCATTACTACTTAGTAACTAATCGCATTTTTGTAAACATTTTTATTTAAGTCATAAATAGGTACGTAGTAATTATTTCAAAAAATAAATAAATAAAACTTTTTTATTTCTTTACACGGCCATCTATACTACGTATTTTAATTCGATTTAGTACCAAGCACGATCTCTACATATATAGATAGGCTTGGACTCGGGCCGGGCGGCCCGACCCGGAACCGGCCCGGCCCGGCCCGGCCACTGTAGCAACCGGCCCGGCCCGGTGGCCCGGTCCACCGGCGGTTCGGGTCGAACCGGCCCGGTGGTTCCCGGTTCCGGGCCCGGGCCTTCCATATGGTGAACCGGCCCGGCCGGTTCGGGCCCGGTCCGGGCCGGAAATAATTTTTTTATATTTTTTTTTGAAAATTTTTTATGTTTTGGGTTAGATTAGGTATTTTGGTCCATTTGAGGTGGTTTGGGGTTGAGAAAGAGGGGTAGGGGATTAAATAAAGAAGCCAAAAAAAAATAGGGTGGGTGGCCCGGCCCGATCTGGCCCGGAACCGGCCACCCCCGGTTCGGGCTCGGGCCTCAATATTCCGAACCGAGGCCCGGCCGGGCCCAGGCCCGAGGCCCGAACCGGCCCGGTTCAGTCCACCCCTATATATAGATATAATTCTATCAATTTAAGAAAACACATATTTTAACCATCTTATACCATGCACATATAATTCTATCAATTCTCATACCGCTTCTTCAAAAAACTTCTAGAACTGGATCGATATTGGATTAGCGGTTCTTCAAGTAGTTCATGATTTTCTTTCAAGAACTGAACCGATCTCAGTCTTACATTTTTCTTCGTAAGACTATATATAAAAAACTACTTTTTTTAAAATTTATGTTGTGTATTAGTATTAATGTAGAACCTTCTTGTTCAACTTTATTTATCGTAAAATGATAAAAAAAAATTAAAACTTAATTTTCAAATCTTGCATATTGAGACCATCTTGGTACCCACCTCCAGACCTGGTCGGTGCTAGTCTGTGTCTTGTTGGTCGGATTGTGATCTCGAGTAAATAATTAGACAAATCTAGTGTGTTTTTTTGCAACCAGAACTATGCGTACTTGCAGTGGCGGAGCCACCCTTTGGCCAGAGGTGTCAATTGACACCACTGGAATTTTTTTCCTCATATGTAGGTATATAAAAAAAATTAAAATTTAAAATTGACACCACTGAAAAATAAAAATTTTCTATATAGGTATAGATAATCTTTCATAAATTATAAATTGACATCATCCAACATTTAAAAAATGGGGGTCAATTTAAAAATTTTACAAGTTGGAACACCAAATTGAAAAGTCAGCAAAGGAGAATTGAAAAGTCTGTGCCCAAATCGCTGATTTAACTCCAACTCTTGCTGCAAAAAAAAAAAACTATTGAACGCCGTAAGTCGCAGTCCCAATTCCCAAATCGGTGAAATCGGAAACCCTTGGTTGCAATCTGTGCCCAATGGGATATTCTCTTTGGTGAAGTTTCTTCTTTTTGTGAAAAGAATAAAATTTCAATTCCAAGTATGAATGATTTTTATGTACCTCATTGGAGAGTCCGTTCCAAAGTTATCCAAATCACAAACTTACATAGTTACAAAGTGGACTTGTTCTATGTTTTGGTGGATAGACAACGCGAGGATTTGAACAATCGATTCACAGAGATTTCTACAGAATTGCTTCTTTGTGTGGCTTGCCTTAGTCCTAAAGACACTTTTTCATCTTTTGACAAGGACAAGTTGATTCGCATGGCTCGATTATATCCTTTTGACTTTTCACTGGTAGATGTTCTTGCTCTCGACAGTCAATTTGAAACTTTTATTCTTGATGTGCACTCCAACTCTGTATTTATAGATATTACAGGAGTTGGTTCTCTTGCTCAAAAATTGGTGGAGACAAAGAAACATATTGTGTATCGATTAGTTTTTTTACTTGTGAAATTAGCTTGCTTTTATCGGTGGCCACCACAACTGTGGAAAGAGCTTTCTCAGCCATGAAGTTCATGAAGAACGGGTTGCGCAATCGAATGGGGGATGCTATAATGAATGATGCCTTAGTTACTTTTATTGAAAAAGATATATTCAAAAGTGTTGACAAAGAAAAAATTGTACAACGTTTTCAAAAATGAAAACGCGTCATGGACAGTTGTGAATTAGTACTTTAATTTTACCAATGACAATATTTGCTTTTTTACTTTATATATATGTACACATTATTATATAATATTGTTTTGCTAAATTGACACCACTAACACGAACTCCTGGCCCCGCCACTGCGTACTTGTGACAAGTAGAACATGACAGAAAAAGTCCATGAAAATCTTTGGTGAGAAAAAGAGACAATTGCAGAGAATTAATGTACTAAGAATTAGTTAAAAATCCACGAGAATCCAAGATTTTAGAAGTCAATAAGAATGAACGGAAGTTTGAATGTGCCTAGACTTTTCTAGATTTTTAAAAGTTTACAATGAATACATCTAGACTTTTTAAGACTTTTAAAAGTCTACATTGAAACACTTGCAATTTTAAAATCCATGAACTTTTAAAATTTTGGCACCAATTCTTAGGGAGTGTTTGCGATTGCCTTTACTTTAAAAAATGATTTTTTTTAAATTGATTTTGGAAAAACTGTTTAATAGTAAAAGTTGGTACTGTTTGAGAAAAAAAGTGATCTTGAAAAAGTAAAAGTTGGTGGTCTTTCGTAAAATAAGTGTCTTTTTTGCGAGGAAAAATAAGTGTCTTTTGTGTAATAGAAAAAGTGAAAAGCAGTTTAAAGCTCCTCTCAACCTGCTTCCAGCTTTTAGCTTTTAAGTGATTAATTTAAGCAGAAACTGTCACTTGAAAAATGTCACCTCTCAACTTTTTTTTTTAATTTTTTGCGAACATTCCTTTAATTAACACAATACACTCCTATAAATTTGTTGGGATTCTTTTATTTACTATTCTTACTTTAAAATTATACGTAATTGTTTAATGCGTTTACGTCTTTAACAAAAACTAAAAGAATGACAAAAAAAAGGAAAAAAAAAATAAAAGAAGTCAGAAACTACACATCTTTAACAAAATATTTATTTTTTTTATAATTAAGATTTCATTATTTTTATGGTTAAGATCAAATTGGAAAGAATGACCTTATCACTTATAGGTTTGAGATGGAGAATTGTGGGTTCACTTTTTAATTTGAACAAAAAGAGACATATTGCAATGGAAAGGAGAGAAGAGTCAATTGAGTACATAATATTGCATTTGATCTTCTTAAGTACACAAATTCAGGGTTTTAGTGTTAATTGAGTACACCCGCTAGATTCACACGTTAATACGGCTAAGTTGGCTAACTAAACGCTAATAGGTCGACTTCTTGAAGGTCGAGCCAGCCCCCAGCCACTTCATCGACTTCTCCTTGGTCGACGTCAGTCCACCGCAGGTCGACTTCTCCTTGGTCGATGCATCCTTGTTGGCCGGTGCCCCTCGCAAGTCAACCTCCGAAGGTCGATTTTCCCTTTTTGGTTGACTTTGTGAAGGTTGGCGCCATAACCTTATCCATTACCCCTTCTTACTCAACATTCCGCAGCCAACTCAGTTGTATTAACATGTTAATCTAACGGTGTACTCAATTAACACTAAAAATCTGAATTTCTGTACTTCAGAGATCAAATGCAATATAGTGTACTCTTTACTCCATCTCATACAAGTTGTGTGACACCGCACCCGGATGTACTTGAATTTGAAATGTGACATGTATTTGAATTTCCTAGCGAATAAATTTCGTGTAATTGGTTGGTATATTTAATTAATGTGAGATTAATTAAATCATTTATCGGGTCCATAAAATGAGAACGGACTACCAAAATATTTAGTTGGGTCATCATAATAATGTTAGGAGCCCAATAATGTGCCAACCGAGGTTGATAAAAATATTTGGACAACCCGAGTGCTATTTGACCATACCGGCCAGAAATAGCAGGAATAATTGGGAGAAAACTTTCTACACCCATTTGGGGTATCCTACACACTAATTAGACTCAAATGATAAGGGAGGGGGCCACACATGTTGTTTTGTGCGTGCATGAAGGGAGAGGAAGCCTCCATGAGACAAAACCAACACCCCCATGACCCCATCACCAAACAAATGAGTTGATTGACTTGGTGATGCCTCTCCCCTATCCTCTTCATTCTCGGCCAACCATAGGAGAAGAAGAGCTCCAAGAAACCCTCTCACCAAGGTCACAACTTGAAGGGAAAAATCTGGGAAAATCCACAAGAAGTAGCTTGAGTTCAAGGTAAGAACTCTACTACCCTTCTTTAACTAGTTTTGTGTTGTATGATTTTTGAGAAATCATATGATGGATTAAACCACGAGTTTTACACGTTTAAGGGTGTATAATATTGTTATATAGTGGTGGTAATTAACTTAGAAGAGTCGTGGAATCGATAGGAGTTGAAACCACCGGAAACCGCCAAGGAGAAGAAGCTGTTCGTAGTTGCAGACTACGAAAGCCGCCCGGCTTTGGTGAAAGCCGCCCGGCTTTTGGGCTACTGTCCAGGAATTTCGCTTTTGATCGGTTTAGAACGGGGATCGATCGAAGGGCTTATCAAAGGCAACTAATCCAGCACTTCATAAGGTGAGGATGGCTGACTATGTTGTTTATAATCTTTGGGTTAATTTCATAAGATTACCTAAAGTATTTAAATGTGATTTTCATGGATTATTAACAAGTAATAATGCCTAAATGAGAATACAATTGCTTATGAGTAATTGAAGTATTATATGCGAATTGCGAATGAAGTGTGTATGGATACGTGATTATGAATATGATGGAATGATAGTTGAGTGAACTAAGAATATGGAGATAAAATATACTTTGTTTCATGTAGGGAATTCATGAATGGGTAAAAGTGATATTTTGATATTGGGAAGTAATTATATTTGAATTGGAAGATAAATTGAAATACACTATGTGTCTATGGGTTAAGAACTTGGTTGTTCAAAATTTATTCAACTAGTATTGAAATACTAGCCGAGATGTTAATATGAGGAACAATAGATTAATCCAATGAGTTGGGTTGTGAGGAAGTTATACCTTGAGTAGTCCTAAGAGATACTTTAAGGTCGAGACGTGTAAGCTCTAAGTATAATAGGAGTAGGCCCTAAAGGCTACTCAATCTAAACCGATTCTAGGCAAAGGAATTGCTTAGGGATTGATTAACGTGACTAAGAGCGGGGCTCTAGCATGTTGAAATGATGACTAAGAGCGGGGCTCTAGCATGTAGGGATGGTGACTAAGAGCGGGGCTCTAGCATAATGTAGATGGACTAAGAGCGGGGCTCTAGCCAATGTAAGTTAACTAAGAGCGGGGCTCTAGTATAATGTAGATGGACTAAGAGCGGGGCTCTAGCCAATGTAAATTAACTAAGAGCGGGGCTCTAGTATGATGTAAACGGACTAAGAGCGGGGCTCTAGCCAATGTAGACAAATTAGGAGCGGGGCTCTAGTATGATGTAGGGAGACTAGGAGCAAGGCTCTAGCACGATGTAGGGAGACTAAGAGCATGGCTCTAGCATGACCCAATAGTATAACCGGGCGAGGCTCGGTGATGTTTATGCCATGTAATAGGGAAATGCCCAAATGACTATGAGTAAATTTACCAGAGGTTTATGACATTCGTGACAAATGGTCACGGGGGGGAAAAGGGGGATGGACTTTCAAAATGCATACGGGTCTTCGGGCCGACTACTTGACTTTATATAAAGTAAGTATATTTTCAAAGAGGGTAACCACGAGTTACGACCTATATTATTATATCACCCTATTTGAGGGTCTTGGAAATTGAAACATTGATTATACTTAGTATAGTTGTCATTGTACTTGTCAAATGCTTCCAAGTACTGACCTCCCCTTCACGGGGGAGGCCACCTCACAGTTTCAGGTAGGAGTTGAGCTTGCTACCGGTGCCCGTTGTTTCGGGAAGATTCAGGAGGGAAGACGTGGTTCGTGCTTCCTCCGCCTCTGTTTTTTTTTAAAACATTTAAAATCGATGCTCATGGATATTATTTTGAATAATTATTTGGGGCTTGCATGCCCATGTTTGCCGAAGTGTGGCATAAACACTTGTATTAAACGTTTCCGCTGATTTAAATGATTATTTTACATTATGTTTGTTTATGGATGTACTATTGTGCATGATATTCAAGACGCCTTGTATAGTATGGATGAGTTGGACTGCGGTTGACTATTCGTACTGTACGGCGGGTTGTTGACGTGTCCGGTAGGCCCGGGGCGTGACAATTTAATTGGTATCAGAGCCTTAGTCCGTAAACTTCATAATGAAGCTTCAAAATTCCTTTTTGAAAATGATTTTGAAAACCATGAGCATAAAGTTTTGTACTTAGAGAACTTTTGGTACTTAAGTTGCAAGGTCTCTAATTGTTAAGATGGTACCCTTAACAATTGGCATGACGGTGATTTGAGCCAAAGGATGTCTTTAGGTGCCTATCCGTCATTCGACATTTGATACGGGTCTAATGACTCATTCTCAATTGCTTTCAGAGATGGAACGTACCGAGGAGGTAACTAGGAGGAACCCGACTGGCCGTGTACCGGGTGGGTCCGAACGCGGCAGCCGGGGGTCCACAAGAGTGTCCAGGGGACAGGGCTGTGCAGGCCACTCACTGACCGTGAACGACGGTCATGTGGAAACGATTGATGAGCAGTACGAGTCCGAAGAGGACTTAACCTATCGGCCGGAAACTGAGCCGGTAGAGACCCCTTATGAAGGGGAGGATGATGACGTTAGTGACGAGGAGGAGAATGACTCCTTGGCAAGAATTGAGGCGCTGCTCCAACAATACCACCGAGAGCGGGAGGAGAGGAGACAACGCCGAAGGCACCGAGCGGGGCAACCTTCGGGCATGACTTCAAGAAGAGGAAGTCATGGTGCTTCTAGAGTTCATGTTGAACCACATGGAGGCCAATTTGATGGTCCAACCATCAGGATCTCCAAATTCATCAAAGAAGCGAGAGATCTGGGATGTAAACCGTTCGATGGAACGGGAGACATCTCCGTTGCGGCCGAATGGATCAAAAGATTCAACGAAGCGGCCCTTGACATGCAGCTGCCACCACACATGAAGATGAGAGTGGCAACAAGATTGCTTGAAGGTATGGCATCCACGTGGTGGGATGGAGTTAAAGGAAAATACGGCGAGGCCGTCACTTGGGAGAATTTTCGGCAAGAGTTCTTCAGCCAATACTACTCCGACTTCGAGGTGAATATGAAGAGGAGAGAGTATACAAACTTGACCCAAGGGGGCGCATGCACGGTGAAGGAACTTGAGCACAAGTTAAGAAAGCGTGCCGAATTCATACCTGAGTACATATGTGACGAGAACCGGATGGTGAACCACTTTTGGGATGCTCTAGACTTGGAGATACGTGAGAGGGCAACACAATTGCCTGACATGACTTTCGCCCAAGTGGTTGACCAGGGCCTCAAGGGAGAAAAACAGTGGGAGGAAAGGAAGAAGAGAAACGCCGAGGAGGCGAAGAGAAGGAAATGGGAAAGCCATGACACCCAAGGTTCTAGCAAAAGGGGGAACCACGGGGGAGGAGAATCATTTATGACATCCGCAACACCATCTCGAGGAAACTCAAGCATGGGAGGACAACACCCGGGGTCATACGCCTCGACGATACCAAGGTGTCGCAACTGCAAGAAGAACCACACGGGCACGTGTCGCGATCCCCCTAAATGCTATCAATGTGGGGAGGCAGGACACATGAAAATGGATTGCCCTCAAATTGGCAAAAACCGGGGATCGAGGCTGAGTGGTGCAACCACGGCTAGTAGGAACCGGGATAGGGCACCTCATGCAAGCATAGGGTATGGTGGAGCTAGCACAAGCAACGCACCATCGGTGAACCAAGGGAGGACCCAAGCGAGGGTCTATGCGATTACGGAGGCCGATGCACGTGCTAACCCGGACTCCGTCGCGGGTAAATTCTTGAACTTTTGATGTTATTCCTTTGTAAGCAATAAGTGTTAAAATGTACACGTTGTGTAGCCAACCGGGAATGTGCTAATTCGGAGAAGTGGATGAATGTCCACCTGGGGGCGAATGCCGCCCGGCGTTGACAGAAGCCGCCCGGCTTTCGCCTTCGAATTATTTGAAAAATCCTACGGCGACCATAAGCCGCCCGACGTTGACGAAAGCCGCCCGGCTTTCGTAAAGGATTTTTGTTAAAATCCTTCGGCGTATAAAAACCGGTCGAGTTTTGTAAAAACCGGCCGGCTTGTGTTCAGGAATTCCGGTATGGGGTGCTGCTAACGAAAACCGGCCGGCATTCGTAAGAACCGGCCGGCTTTTATAATTTAAAAGTTGGAATTCCTTCGGCGACCGAAAACCGGCCGGCTTTGGCAAAAACCGGCCGGCTTACGTAACCAGCCGTTCCGGGCTGAAGGCCAAAGTACGAAAACCGGCCGGCTTTCGTGAAAAGCGGCCGGCTTTCCCTTATGGTGCACGATATTGATTTCGAGGGAAAACCGGGATGGAATCGGGATGGGGCGTTAGCTGACGATCATCCAAACCATAGCCGGAGTACTCTATAACCTAAGGAATGAGTCTAATAAATGGGGAGTGTGTCTTACATTGCTTATGAATGTAGGAACACTCAAGATTAACGGGAGAGACGCAAGAATCCTCATTGACACCGGGGCGCAACGATCATTCGTGAGTGAGGCGTTTGCCGGGGGATTCAAAGAACCACTTGTACCGATGGCTCAAGCCCTATTGGTATCCACACCTCTAGGGGAAGACATCGAGAGAGATAGCCACTATCCATCGTGTGAGGTGGAAGTGGAGGGCCACAACTTGACGTGTGATTTCGTACCGCTGAGTATGGTTGAATTCGATGCAATCTAGGGGATGGATTGGCTTGAGAAGCATCATGCTAGGGTCGATTGCTACACGAGAGTGCTTGAACTCGAAGGCGGTAAAGGGGCAACCTTACGCTTCGAGGGGGATAGGGCAAAATCCAATAGTTGTATCATCTCCGCCGTGAGAGCTAGGAGTATGATGAGGAAGGGGTGTCACGCATATCTAGCATATGTGGTGGACAAGACCAAAGAAGAGATGAACATCGACGATGTGAAGGTGGTGTGCAAGTATCCGGACGTCTTCCCAAAAGACCTACCGGGACTTCCACCCGATAGGGAGATTGAATTTGTGATCGAGGTCGAGCCCGGCACCAAACCAATCTCCATACCGCCATACCGAATGGCACCCGCAGAACTTAACGAGTTAAAAACCCAATTGCAAGAGCTTTTGGATAACGGTTTCATTAGACCAAGCCACTCCCCGTGGGGAGCACCGGTTCTTTTCGTGAAAAAGAAAGATGGGACACTTCGAATATGTATTGACTATCGTCACCTGAACAAGGTCACAACCAAGAATAGATACCCTCTGCCTAGGATTGATGGCTTGTTTGATCAACCCCGAGGAGCAACAATACCTTCGAGGGATTATTTGACTAGTATGGGATTACGAGTCGAAAATGTTAGTATGAGAGGTGATAGAGCAAATCCTAAGGGCTTGGATTGTGAAAGATGCACCTTAAGTAGTCTTATGAGATGTCTTAAGGTAGGAATGGGTAACTACTAAGTTACGTTAGGAGTAGGCCTCAAAGGCTACTCATAATAGAGGAACTCTAAGCATAGAATTTGCTTAGTGAACTAGTATCGTGACTAGAGGAAGCCTCTAGCACGATGAGGAATGACCGGAGGAAGCCTCCAGCATTCATGTAGGGCGACTAGAGGAAGCCTCTAGCGTAATGTAAGGTGACTAGAGTGAACCTTTAGCATGATGTTATGTGACTGGAGGTAGCCTCCAGCACACGTATGTAAGGTGATTAGAGGAAGCCTCTAACACCAAGTGGAGTGACTAGAGTAAGCCTCTAGCACGATAATACATGACTAGAGGAAGCCTCTAGCATGACGAAGTAAAATAGATGAGCGTGGTTTGAAGCCACGAGGGAATGGAGTTGATGAAGAACTACCATACAGTATTGTCTAACTTAGTTGAGGGCATTAATAGCCCAATTGGAGGTATCTAGCGATGGTGCCTAATATACACAATTTGAGTAGGACCTAGTTTACTTGATGAGGTCAAGAAGGGTCAGGAAACTCCCAAAGAATCAATGAAGGTCCGAGAACGCATGCTAGCGGGATCGGTGGAGGATTTCAGGGAGAGACGATGGTCTCCCCACGATACATCGCCCATTTGTGATTCTCGAAAGAATCGGGGCCGTAGGATACCGGTTGCAGTTGACTCCAGAATTGGAGAAGATACATAACGTGTTCCACGTGTCTATGCTAAAGAAATATGTGCCGGATCCATCTCACGTGTTGGAGAAACCACCCGTGGAGATACGTGAGGACTTGAACTATGCCGTTCGACCGGTAAGGATACTTGATAGACAAGTAAAGAAACTACGAAGCAAGAAGGTTCCAATGGTGAAAATCCTTTGGAAAAGTGACCGAGTCGAAGAAGAAACTTGGGAAACGGAAGCCTTGATGAAGGAACAGTATGCATTTCTTTTTGAATAGGCATTTGTGAATTTCGGGGACGAAATTCCCGTTAAGGGGGGGTGAACTTGTGACACCGCACCCGGATGTACTTGAATTTGAAATGTGACATGTATTTGAATTTCCTAGCGAATAAATTTCGTGTAATTGGTTGGTATATTTAATTAATGTGAGATTAATTAAATCATTTATCGGGTCCATAAAATGAGAACGGACTACCAAAATATTTAGTTGGGTCATCATAATAATGTTAGGAGCCCAATAATGTGCCAACCGAGGTTGATAAAAATATTTGGACAACCCGAGTGCTATTTGACCATACCGGCCAGAAATAGCAGGAATAATTGGGAGAAAACTTTCTACACCCATTTGGGGTATCCTACACACTAATTAGACTCAAATGATAAGGGAGGGGGCCACACATGTTGTTTTGTGCGTGCATGAAGGGAGAGGAAGCCTCCATGAGACAAAACCAACACCCCCATGACCCCATCACCAAACAAATGAGTTGATTGACTTGGTGATGCCTCTCCCCTATCCTCTTCATTCTCGGCCAACCATAGGAGAAGAAGAGCTCCAAGAAACCCTCTCACCAAGGTCACAACTTGAAGGGAAAAATCTGGGAAAATCCACAAGAAGTAGCTTGAGTTCAAGGTAAGAACTCTACTACCCTTCTTTAACTAGTTTTGTGTTGTATGATTTTTGAGAAATCATATGATGGATTAAACCACGAGTTTTACACGTTTAAGGGTGTATAATATTGTTATATAGTGGTGGTAATTAACTTAGAAGAGTCGTGGAATCGATAGGAGTTGAAACCACCGGAAACCGCCAAGGAGAAGAAGCTGTTCGTAGTTGCAGACTACGAAAGCCGCCCGGCTTTGGTGAAAGCCGCCCGGCTTTTGGGCTACTGTCCAGGAATTTCGCTTTTGATCGGTTTAGAACGGGGATCGATCGAAGGGCTTATCAAAGGCAACTAATCCAGCACTTCATAAGGTGAGGATGGCTGACTATGTTGTTTATAATCTTTGGGTTAATTTCATAAGATTACCTAAAGTATTTAAATGTGATTTTCATGGATTATTAACAAGTAATAATGCCTAAATGAGAATACAATTGCTTATGAGTAATTGAAGTATTATATGCGAATTGCGAATGAAGTGTGTATGGATACGTGATTATGAATATGATGGAATGATAGTTGAGTGAACTAAGAATATGGAGATAAAATATACTTTGTTTCATGTAGGGAATTCATGAATGGGTAAAAGTGATATTTTGATATTGGGAAGTAATTATATTTGAATTGGAAGATAAATTGAAATACACTATGTGTCTATGGGTTAAGAACTTGGTTGTTCAAAATTTATTCAACTAGTATTGAAATACTAGCCGAGATGTTAATATGAGGAACAATAGATTAATCCAATGAGTTGGGTTGTGAGGAAGTTATACCTTGAGTAGTCCTAAGAGATACTTTAAGGTCGAGACGTGTAAGCTCTAAGTATAATAGGAGTAGGCCCTAAAGGCTACTCAATCTAAACCGATTCTAGGCAAAGGAATTGCTTAGGGATTGATTAACGTGACTAAGAGCGGGGCTCTAGCATGTTGAAATGATGACTAAGAGCGGGGCTCTAGCATGTAGGGATGGTGACTAAGAGCGGGGCTCTAGCATAATGTAGATGGACTAAGAGCGGGGCTCTAGCCAATGTAAGTTAACTAAGAGCGGGGCTCTAGTATAATGTAGATGGACTAAGAGCGGGGCTCTAGCCAATGTAAATTAACTAAGAGCGGGGCTCTAGTATGATGTAAACGGACTAAGAGCGGGGCTCTAGCCAATGTAGACAAATTAGGAGCGGGGCTCTAGTATGATGTAGGGAGACTAGGAGCAAGGCTCTAGCACGATGTAGGGAGACTAAGAGCATGGCTCTAGCATGACCCAATAGTATAACCGGGCGAGGCTCGGTGATGTTTATGCCATGTAATAGGGAAATGCCCAAATGACTATGAGTAAATTTACCAGAGGTTTATGACATTCGTGACAAATGGTCACGGGGGGGAAAAGGGGGATGGACTTTCAAAATGCATACGGGTCTTCGGGCCGACTACTTGACTTTATATAAAGTAAGTATATTTTCAAAGAGGGTAACCACGAGTTACGACCTATATTATTATATCACCCTATTTGAGGGTCTTGGAAATTGAAACATTGATTATACTTAGTATAGTTGTCATTGTACTTGTCAAATGCTTCCAAGTACTGACCTCCCCTTCACGGGGGAGGCCACCTCACAGTTTCAGGTAGGAGTTGAGCTTGCTACCGGTGCCCGTTGTTTCGGGAAGATTCAGGAGGGAAGACGTGGTTCGTGCTTCCTCCGCCTCTGTTTTTTTTTAAAACATTTAAAATCGATGCTCATGGATATTATTTTGAATAATTATTTGGGGCTTGCATGCCCATGTTTGCCGAAGTGTGGCATAAACACTTGTATTAAACGTTTCCGCTGATTTAAATGATTATTTTACATTATGTTTGTTTATGGATGTACTATTGTGCATGATATTCAAGACGCCTTGTATAGTATGGATGAGTTGGACTGCGGTTGACTATTCGTACTGTACGGCGGGTTGTTGACGTGTCCGGTAGGCCCGGGGCGTGACAAGTTGTGTACTCAATTGACCTTTTCGTCCAATGGAAAGGACTAAAATGACCATGTATACATTTCAAACTTAATCTTATTTCTCATTGTCACATCCATCTCCTTCAAGGTCTCATAGCCGCTCACCAAATTTTAGTCATTGACTTCAATCACCGACCTTCATTCCGATTTGCCATCGTCATTGCTCAACAATCTATGCCTTTGGCTCCCATCGCCGTTTAATTATCACTTCGTTTTCCACTCTCGGGGTCATGGTCGTCATTGTCATCGTCACTCAACGTCATGATTGTTGTCACCGTCGTCCGAGTGCCCCTTCGCTGTGTCCATGCAATTCTTGAACTGGATCCATGTGTACTTGTGACGAGAAAAAGGCGAGCGAAAAGTCTAAAAATCTTTGGTGAGAGTAAGAGAAAATAAGAAAATTGATGTAGGTAATGAGGCATATACACCTCCCTCGAGTTTCTAATCTAAGTTTTTAGTGTGATTGCTAATGAATTTTATTATCATTGATGTCACTCGGGGTCTTTCATGACATTTTAAATGATGACCTCTTAGGGTATCTTCATCCATTGGATTATTAGAGGATTAAATTGAGGGAGAAATAATAAAAATACCTCAAACTTTGAAGGAGTGCAAGGTAAACATCACAAACTTGATATGTAATTTAAATACCCCAAACTTTATATAAAAAATTATTTTCGCACCATTTTCATGTATTATTATTTCTTTAAAAAATGTACATTTATGCGTTTAATGGCATAATTTAAAATAGAAAATTAAAGATGTTGCAATTTCAAAGATTGAGGGTAACATTATTTATTTCGCAATGGAAGTTTAGAATGTTCATTGTGTTTTCATGAATTCTAAAATATTTTAAATTATGCAATTAACATCATAATTTTACATTTTTAAAGAAATAATGCATGAAAATGGTGCAAAAGTAACTTTTTATATAAAATTTGGGGTATTTAAATTACATATGCAAGTTTGGATGTTTATCTCACATCCCTTCAAAGTTTGGGGTATTTGTATTATTTTTCCCTTAAATTGATGATGTGGTAGATTATTTTTTTGGATCTTGATTGAGTGAGGGAAATTGTTTGGTGAGATTATTTGACAAAATAATCCGGGATCAAGATATCCAAATTATCTCAAGATTATTATAAAGTTAGTATTAATTAGTGAGTACATGACCCACAAAAGATATGATTACTTTGTAATGATAAATGAAGTGATTTAGAAGATGTGATATTTTTTTAAATCCACGTGTCATAAAAAATCAGTTTATTTAAGTAGCTTGAATGTGGATGCTCTTATGGGTTCGGGGGCTATGGATCCATGTTTATCTTTTAACATTAATGGACATGTTCCTTTTTATCAAGTTTAATTAATGTACACGATAATTGTTGAGTTATAAAAAGTTTATAATCACTGTTTTTTTTTTTAAATAAATTAAATTTTATCATTAACTCAAGTTGGATAGAAGAGCTTATCAACCACATAAGTTAATGAGAAAAATATATTGCACTACATAATCAAAGATATAGCTACACAAAATATATCTCTGTGAAAAAATGGATACCTGAGAGGTCCAAGACCAGTCAAAAGTTATCTAGAAGTTATTTGGGAGGGGATATAATTGAATCTGTGATATCTTTTCTCGCGATGTCGACAAGTCAATACTAATAACCACAATGTTAGTGTTCATATTATTACCGCATTGTGATTATAGTAACGGTCACAATAGCCTCGATTATCGTAATAGCTATATTTGTTGTTGGCACAACATCTACCACATGAATACGAGTGGGCCATTTTTCATGAATATTATTAAATAAAATTCAAAAGACAAAAATATGGCTTGTTTTAAAAAATTCCAAAAAGTGACATATTTAGTGACTAATTCTAGTGACTCATCATCTACCGGTGATTTGTCACTCTGAAATACACTATGTGACTCTTTTCCAGTTACTCATACATAGTGACTAGTCATATTTTTGTCCAAAAACATAATTAGTCATGTTTTTGTCCAGTGAAACTAATAATATACGTGCCATTTTTTTCTTAATTTATTTGGATGATTATCACAAGTTTGTGAGTTTTCTTGCTAGTGAGGCTACACACATCACTTTCGCTTCTCCTTGCTCATTTCTTTACATTGGGTCTGCCTTTTGAGCTGAAAGATTGGTCTAGATGGCAAACGACCACTTAAGCTTCCTCCTTCACCACGGACCGCTTACGTTGTGGTTGGCTTCCTACTGGCCTGATAGATCGGCTCCCTGCCTAGCTGGTGGACACAGCCTTGCTAGGCTAGTCGGTTCACACCCTACCAGGTGATGGGCATAGTCAGTTCAGCCTGACCTGAGACCTGACCTGGCCCGACCCGGTCGGCCGGGACCAAGACTAGGGCCCAAACTAGGGCAATTATGTTGTAGGCTCCTGGATAGCAAAATGAGGGACTGGCCCGAGCCATTGTTTTTTCCAGATAGGACTGGCTACTAGGGGGTGGGGTGGGGGGTTGGAATTAATTCGAAAACACACCAAAAAAATCATTCCCGGCCCGAGCCCGGTTCTAACCCGGGCCCAACCCAGTCCCGATTCTAACCAGGGCCGGTACCGGGCCTGTATAATGTTGACCCGGAGCCCGCCAAGCTCGACCCGGAGCCCGACCCGGTCCACCCCTAGATGGACGGCTCCAGATGTGCTGATAGATCAGTACCCTACCATGCTGATGGATGGCTTCTAAATTCTATTGGGGTAATATCCATGTTCATGTAATATCTAAAATTATCTAATTTCTGGAAATTAGATACCCGAGACCGAGTACCCGAAGAAACGGCCTAATTCGATCCCATACTTGGAAACCTAAAAAGGGACCCGGCCCAGTCCGTAACAGTACCAGGCCCAGTTTTGGAATGGACATGACCACCAGACCGAGTCCATGCCCATAACTCGGCCTAGTCTCATAACCCCATCAATATCTAATCCATCCAGCGCAACTTAATTGTAAATAATTTGCTCAAGAAAACGGATCAAAACTTGAGACAAGAGATAGGGATACGTTATATGCACTTATCCTCACCAAAATAGCAGTCTAAAATACATGCTAGCACAAGAGGAAGGATTCATAATGCCGGAGCTACACGACCCTTGAAACAGAATTTCAGGAGTATTAGCGGCAAAGCAGTAGAGATTTGTCATTATTTGCCTCCAACATTTGGGTCTTCATGCCCTAGGCGATGACAAAGTGAACAGTACGAAGGGACACTTTCATATAACCACCTTCTGATATATGATGAAGTCGTCATTCCGCGGTGCAATCCATTCTGTCCTCAACACAGTTATATCAACTCAAAATGCAATCTGGGTTTCAAAGTTATCGGTGTATCATTGTGAACAAGATTGCCTAAAGCAGCACCAATAGAAAATAGAACTGCTATGTCATAATAAACCAGCAGTGAAACTCAGATAGGAACAACATGTGATTCACAAGTGTGTTGCAACATTTGCAACTTCTAAGCTAGTTCCTTCATCCCACTAAAAATGCAAACAAAGAGTTAGTATTAGCTTGTGAGTTGTATATGATTGCATTTTTTCAACTTAATGAATTTCCTATTGAACCAATGATGAAAGTCCTTTTCAACCAATTTTATTGGAAGAAAGTCAAGAAACTAAATATGAAGTAGGCACTCTCCAAACTCAAGGATAACAAAGATAAAGGGTGAGTAGATGAAACATAATACCTCAACCAATGGAGAGATTCCGCGATAGAAGAGAAGAGAGTCTGAGACTATTCATTTTGCAACTTTAAGTTTTTAATGAACCTAAGATCATTTGAAAACTGCTTTATTAAACATGTTAATGCTTTTTTGTTTAACGGTTTTATTTGAACATTCCATTTATATGTTTGATCACGAAGTTTGTCTGAGGAAACAAAATGTTGATAAAGTATTACATAGAATTGCACCAATAGGATATGAAAATCAATAGAATGAGAATCTATAATCTTTAAAAAAAATTCAAAATCTTTGTTATTAGGGACACCAAATAATCTTATCCACTTAATTTACACCGATTTGGTGAACATACAACCGACTTTAACATTACTCGCAAGCCTCATCCTAGAACATGGGCATCATGGTACTTTGAAGATTAGTTGGAAATGTCTTTCATAGTTTGGGTAAATCTAAGATGAACTTTACCTTGCTCAAGACTTGTAACTACATCTGTAGATCCCACCAAATCATTCAAACTGGCGGCTGCTCGCTCTTGAAATCTAATTCACCATTACCTCGACAAATGGACAATTTGCAAAAACTCTGTTCTAGTTTCTTGCGGGCCCTCCTCATAGGTGACAGACCACAAGATCAGAAGCCACGCTTACAATTTCTCACTTGTTAGTTGTTACCAATCATCTATTTCATTAAGAGTTATGCATGACATGAGCAGAGTTTGTGGATTCATCTGTTGAAATACTCGCAGATGTACAAGAACATGATTCTGTGCAAACTCTGCAACAGGATATTTGACAATGGTGTTTTGAAGAAGCTATGGAATGCAGAAAGTTGAAGTAAGCATATTTGACATCAAACCGCATATCATACCCTGTCAGAAAAAAATCCATATTAGCTCCTGTCTGTACTAACCAAGGAAAACGAAACTAATACAAGAGTGTTTTTCACTTTAAGGAATAAATTGAGAGCTTTTACAGTAGTTTATTGCAATTGTGAGTCCTCTTCTGTCTGGAATTTGTCTAACATGATGAAACCACATACTTGGCCTGCACATTTTACAGCACGCGAAACTAGTCATGGTTCATAAAGTTACAAATTCTAAATTTTGACAAGGTACAGTTCATATAATCATCAATCCTACACATACTCATTTATTTGTTTGATGCTTTATTTTAACATATACTCCCTCCGTCCCGAAAAGGTTGGCCAAATTTCCTTTTTTGGATGTCCCAAAAAGATTGGCCATTTCCATTTAAAGTAAAGGATATGTGGCTGAAGTTAATTCTCTCTCCTCTGCACAAATTTCAATCACACAGTTTTTACTTTATTAATCCACGTGAAAGTCAACATTGGCCAACCTTTTCGGGACGGAGGGAGTACTACTTACATGCTTTCCGGACCCTTTTGTCAGTAATTACAAAAAATCAATGAAAAATTAGTTCCCTTTGTTGAAATGATACTCTATTTATGTCTCGTTTTATTAGATAAAGTTGTTTAAAAAAATGCTCTAATTGGCATGACGAGTAGTATTTACTCCCCTCTGCTTAAGTAAACTCTCTCTCTTATTCGTGCGATCAATTAAACTCTTTATCTTCTAAATTATGTACCAAATATTGTCATTTTCAAATTCGGTTTCAATAATATTTTTAGTATAGTTCCGAGCGTGTAAATTCTTATTACAAACACTAGTTTATGCGTTATCAGGGGAGAGTTAAATTGATGAAATAATGACATAAATATTATCTATGAGTTTGCAATGGACAAATAGAGGACTAGATTTAACGAAAAAGAGACTACATGGAGGATGTTTTTACTTGGACTTATTTCTGTCCCAGACTAGACCAGTTTAGGCCAGAAGACCAGACTTCGAAAGTTGTAAAATACACAGAGACCAAACATTTACCAGACCAGATCAGACCAAATCAGACCAGTCCGAGTAAAAACATCCTTAGACCGAAAAGAATAGAAACCCCAAATAAAACCTAGCTGTCTCTACCATTCGGCTTCTCACCCCGTATCTCTTGCATAGCCCCAGCCGCCGCCACTGGCTATATATTTGCCCCATCAATGCCACCAGCTGCATCACCATCGTTGTCGATCGTGTGCTGCTCCATCGGCCGTGTGCTGCTCGTACTGTTGGGGATGGCGAATCAAGGATGATGACGAGCCGGAATGGCAATCTCCAGACGGCAGACATTGTCGGTGTGAGTAAATGGTGTTGGTGCAGGGTGGTGGCGATTGTGACCAGACGGAGGATGCTGTTTGAGTTGGCAAGCGCACGTTGGACGATGATGGCGATCTCCGGCAGACGAATGCGACAGTATGCATTGCAATTTTGGAACTAAGGTTTCAGATGAATCAGATAGGGTTTCATTTTTTGGCTGCAGCGGCGGTGAGATGTCTATGGTTGGAGGGGCGGTTAGGGCAGGGAATGGGGATGGGGAGGGGTTGTGGCAGGGACAGTGGTTGGAGGCGACTGGGGGAGGGGTTGGGGAAGGGTGCGATGGATGGGGGTAGGGGGTAGGGGCGTAGGGTAGGGCGGGGAATGCGGCAATGGCAGGGAGGGGATGTGGAGTGAGGGCGGTGGTGGACGTGTAGGGGTCTGTGTCATTGAGTCAGGTAGAGTGTTCACGGCAAGTCACTCGGAGCGGCAGGCCACTGGCCATCGATGGCGGGTCACTGGACGCCAAGTACCGAGTCACTGGGTGCAACGGATCACTGGTGGCCGGTAGTGATCAGTGGCAGCTACATAGGAGTATAAAAGTCATGTTAATCACTTTTTTGAATAGTTCCAAAAGTTGTTCTGTTTTTATCCCAAGACTTTTATTTTAGGGGGGTGTCCCCAACATTGATTCTGAGAGATTCCTAAGGATTGTGGATTTTGTAGGATTTCTGTGGAATTCCAGAGAATTCACAGATTCCAGGGAATAGAATTCTATGGATTTTGATGGAATGTGACAGATTCACTATTTTAGAGTGGTATATATTTTTATAGATTATTGTGAAACATGAGTTACTTAGTAATTAGTATAAAAAAATATAACTCCATTTTTTGTTAAATAAGTGTAACATGTTAAAATAAATAATATTTACGTTATATATTTTTACTTTGACTACATTTTATTTATTATTAATAAATTATTTTTAAAAAAAATTGTTAAACTTGTCTCGTCTCGCCACATATGAAATTATTTTTAAATAGGGAAGTAAATATATCAATGATCAAAAGTGGAGCCATAGTCAAACGTTAAAATGGATCGTTGCAAACTGACATCGATTTGCAAAAAGTAGTGAATTTGTTTTTTAACAAAATACTTAAAATTATATGTTAAATTAACGCCAATACATAGTCATATCAAAATAAGTCCTTACACAAACAAAAGGATAAAATAACTTTAATCTAGTTCTTCGTCTGTGACCTCAATTTACTGTGTTATGTGTAGTGATATGTTTTCTTTCCAAATGCTGAATTCATTTTTTAAAGTCGTAATTATACAGCAAACAAGCAAGGGCAGAAAAACATTGTAAAAAGGAAAGTTAGGGCTTCACTTTTTTTAACGTTTCTGGATAAGCATATGCAAGGAGGCTGAAGGTGTATGGGACTATGGGCAGTCCGTTGGAGCCCATATTCGTCTGAAGCAGTAGTGTTAGGTGTGGGGAAGGAGGCGTTGAGTGAGGGTGGGGGAGAGCGGAGCTGCCACGCTCGAGAAAAACCAGTCCGTACGCAGGGGCGGAGCTAGGGGGTGCCCAGGCTAGGCCCTGGCCCACCCCAAATTTGAAAAATGTCAATATTTTTAGTGTAAAAAATTTCGTGTAATTTTTTTTTCCAATAATATTCTTTGTACCGGCCCAGTCTAGCCCAGTGTCCTGGCTACGCCCCTGTCCGTACGTCAATGATATTATTGAAGAAGATAAACTTGTGAGAACTGAGAAGATACTAGAAGAGAAATACCTGGAGCAGAAGGCCGGAGTCGGCGAAGTGGCGATGGTGAGATCTGCCTAGAACTTATGGCCTAATTTGGAAGGGCAACGAGGATTTCAAATCTTATGGGTGAGGGTGAGATATGTGTGGAATGGATTCAGCTTATTTTATTTTTCAGATTCCGTCCAAATCAGTCCAAATGACATAAAATGGAAGTCCATGGATTTTTTGGGGACCGTAGATTTTAGAGGAGTTTCTAACAATCTAGTTTGAGGACCGGTGGATTGTCAGGGAATTCTGAATTCTTTTGAAATCTAATTTGGGGACACCCCCTTTAGTAATATTGATGTCAAAACCCCTAAATTTATTTCAAGGTCAAACGTAATGACCATAAAATAAAGTTTAACAAGGGATAGAGGAGTAATTACTACTAAAGGATACACCAAGTAATTACTAAAGGCACCTAATCATATTCACCATAACCCTTTCTTGAGCAATACATGTTTTGATATAGCCACAGATGGAAGTTCCATCTTCATTACAGACAGGTACAAAACACATGACTATGGAGTTTCCAGAATCCAGAGAAAACATATCACTAAGAAAAACAATCAAATTGCAAATGAAGAAAGGGAAGCCAATTTGAAATGATAAGAGCAGAACTATGAAAAGCTTACAAATAAAGAACTTCCCCAGCCTTTACTGTGACTTCAAATGGCTTAGGACCATTAAAATATAGAGGAAACTCTGCTATTTCTTTCCCCTTCAAATCAGGTGAGGGATATGGATTCACACTGCTCCATGGCACATACCTAACTGGATCCTCTAGTTCCAATGAAAACTCCATGCTCTCCTACAATTCAAACCATTTGTTCAAAGTCATATCATATTGCTATTCGGTGCTCCTAATCACACAGTAATGCACTTTCCTATTACTTTATTTATCATTAAAGCAATCAATACGGAGTATTATTCATTTCATAATACACTCAAAAGCTAAGCTTGGGAATAGTGAAATGAAACTGAAACCTGAGAATAGTGATACTGAGCAGCCGGATACTCTCTAATATACATCCTGTGGACGTCCGTAGGAGGAAGCAGAAGAAAATGCTTCTCCCCAGTAATCACGGCGTAGAGATTCTCATAATGGTCTTTATGGAAAGAAGTCTCAGACAGATCATTCCCTATCCAGAGGTTCACGGCATCGGGAAGGCATCCTAGGGCATCGCTTGCCCACGAGATATGGGAATCGCAGTCCTGACCGAGTTCTTCATACTCCGAACGAAAACAATCGTTCTGTTGCTGCAGGTAAGCAACAGAGGAACGGCCTTCGGATTGAAGAACCGATTGTAGAGCGTCAGGGAAAGAGAGTCTTTCGACATGGGCGGAGGCGAAGCAGAGGGATGCAGGAGAGGTGGGAAGAGAGGTAACGGAGTCCGCTCGGCCGGTGGGGGTAAGGTGGAGGGAGACGGTGGATGAAGAGAGGGAGTCGAGGAGGTAGCGGGTGGAACGCCAGAGAGCGGTGGCGGGCCAGTGGTTGACGGCGTTGGATATGAGGCAAGGTTTATTGGGGGAAACGTAGTCGCGGAGAAATTGAAGAGGGGTGAGGGGAGAGGGGAGGTGATCAATTTGAGGGGTTGTTCCTAGGCTCAGATCCCTCACTTCTTCCCACAGGTTCCGGATCGCTTCCTCCATTGACGGCGGAGAGTCTTGAGAAACTCTAAAATGGCGGCCAGGCCTTTTGAAGTTACGGAGTATAACTGTATGAAACTTAAACGGAGACAGTTTTCTCGGCGAGCTATTTCGACTGGCACAGTGCTCAGCGGAGGACCTAGGGGTCCCAGCCTCCAAGGGGACAAGTGCCCAGCTTCAGACCCCAAACTTTGACCCCAAACTTTAGTATAAGCATTTAGGATAAAAATAATGCTCTACCTATCCCTATAAAAAAAGTACGTATAACTATTTCCTCTAGTTATACGGGACGTATAACTATAAGCATTTATGAAGTGTTTTCAATTGCTTCAACTTTAAAAAAGTGATTTTTTAAAGTGATTTTGGGGAAAGTGATTAATAGTAAAAGTTGGTAGTGTTTGAGAAAAAAGTGATTCTGCAAAAGTAAAAGTTGGTAGTGTTTGGTAAAATAAGTACTTTTTGTGTAATAGAAAAAGTGAGAAGCAGTTTCAAGCACCTTTCTACCTGCTTCCAGCTTTTAGCTTTTAAGTGATTAATTTAAGCAGAAGCTGTCATTTGAAAACACTCTTTTCAACTTTTTTTAAGTCAAAAGCTGAAAAGCGCTTTTTTTAAGCAAACCCAAATGCTCCTTTAATTGAGTTCCTGGTTTGACTTCACACATATTAAGAAATAAATTTGACTTTACTGTGGAGTGCACTGTTTGAACACTGTTTGACACTGTTTGAACACTATTTGACACTTTTTGAACACTGTTTGACACTGTTTTGGTGTAAATCATTTTCCAAATAAGGAAAGGTTTGAAGTAGGAACTTTAATACGAAGTAGGAACTTATTTACGGGACGCAGAGAGATTAAATAAGGTAATAATCATTTCAGAGAGTATATGTAAATTGTTATAAGACATTTAAATAACTACTCCGTATGAAATTATGATGGAATGATTGCTTACAGTTAGACACAATCATAATTGTAAAAGTTAAAATTTGATTGTTTATAATATGAAAACTATAAACAATGTAATGATGATTCAGTTGTAATCCATGACATGTCTTTCTTAAAAAAAAATGAATACGAAGTATTATTTTTCAGAATTGTTTTAATAGGTTGAAGCTAGATCTATAAATCATAAGTGTACATTTCTTGGAACTGACATTGAATAAACTATTTTCTTTTAAAAAAACTGTCTGCACGAGACAAAATAGACCATTTTCACATCCGACGTGACCCGACCCGACCCATTTCTATCAATTTTACAGTGCCCCTCCTTAACAAAAGCTCTGGGTCCGCCACTGACAATGCTTAGCTGTTATTGAACTTGACTAGGCTTGGTCGGAGGAGAGTATACCTACGGTGTTCATAATATAACCGAATATTTTATTTTTACATCATAGGAATTACATTTAAAAGATATGATCATTGATATCAAATCACACTATTAATAACACAGTTGAGTATTAAAAATGTGCAATTAAGTATCATAAAAAAAGGATGACACCTCATCCCTGAGGGCCCCCAACACCGACCGGACAGCACGATGGGAAGATGTAAATTGGACTATAATCACAATCTGATAGATAGAGAGTGGGGCTCCGTCTCTGGTACTTGTTTTTAGCATAGTAACCTCTCATCGTAGTTACCGGGATTCGAACCCGGGACCTAACCCTTGTGACACTTCCTCGCTATCAGTTGAGCTACGCCCACCGGTTGCAATTAAGTATCATGATATACATATACTTCCCTCCGTCCCATTGGACTTTGCCAACTTTCCCTTTTTGGATGTCCTAAAAACTTTGCCACTTTCATATTAAAGCAACTAATTTGTGGTTTTGCACATTTCTCTCCTTTGCACAAATTTCAACCACACATTTTTTACTATTCTTATTTCTCACCTACTTTGCACTTGGCAAAGCTCACCGGGATGGAGGGAATAATATATATACTACAAATCAACTTTTTGATTTAATTATATTATCATTGTGTATTATCATATTTTTTTTGAAAGGAAACTAATTTTATTATAGCAATCAAACTTCTCAAAGTTCTCCCAACCGTCGCCAAACCTCCCCATGAGGCCCCGCATAGCCAAAAGGCTCTCCCACTCTCTGACTGGACATAGTATAGACCACCCTGGAAAGAGCGAGACTATTTGCTAACCATGTGAGAGTTTGGAAGCTTTTAACGGCCAACAAATCTTATCGCTTCCACCCACTAAAATGTCCTAAGCAAAATTAAAAAAAAAAAAGCAAAATAGCAACCTGCCTCTAGAATTCATGACGAAAACAAAAGCAACATTGTCAACCGAAAGGAAAAAAGCGTATAAAAAAATTAAAAGCTTCATGGCCTCTTGCCTTGTTTATTCCCACATGTTGTGAGAGTGTAGCCGTAAGATCTGTGCTTGGCGAGCTACAAAATTGCAGCTCGCCTCCTCCCCATTTTCCCGTTGGCATGAACAAGCTCCATCTCCTCCCCAATCTGGTAAGCTTCTGAATCCTCCACCCGTCTGCGCTTCTGTTCGAGATTCCCTCTCTCTTTTGGTGAGGACCCACTTTTGAGGACGCTTGATCGCTTACCCTCATCGCTATTTCCGTTGTTAGTTTGGCTACCCAAGTTGATTCCTTTATCGGGACGAGCCATTTATTCTCCTTCTGATGCATTGCACCTTTTGCTGCCCTAAGCCACAGTCCGAAAGGCCTCTCGTCGGTTACCTTGTAACCCCTCCTCTTACGAGGACAATGCAAATGTTGGATTTTCTTATCAAGCTGTTGAGCTATCCTTTTTCATACAGGACACGTGATAATTTAGTCAAATGCTCTCTGCCCAATGTTTCCTTGAACCTTGAACCGGGGTGTTGTCTCGATATGAGATGGATGGAGCAATCTTATCAAACAAGCTTTCTCATATACTTTTTTAATAAACTGCAATTTTATGTGATTGTGAGTCAGTTGCAATGGCAGGTTCTATCACAATGGCTCTCTTCTCTTTCCTATGTGGTCGCCGCCGGCGGAAAGGCAGGCAAGTCCCAGGTGGCCCCCAACATCACTATAAGGAGAGGATTGGAATCCTCTGCCGCACAGCAGAGTGCCTTGCGCGTAGAGGACCGTCGGATGGGGAAGAGTGGCCTCGGGATCTGCACTTCAACATCTCCGACCGTCCATCTTTTGATCGGATGGTTCCCGAGGACCAGGCACCGTGCCTTACTTTGAAGTATGGCAGAGGTTCCGGATCCATAAAGAGAACCGTGATCCCCGTGTGCAGAGAATATTGGCCATCTGGACACTCCCGCTCGGAGAGGTTACTGACCTGATCTACACCACTACCCCAGCTGAAGTTTCCGTTTGGAAACTGTATGCCTGTACGTATGCTAATTGCTAGCTACATAAGCTTTTCCTCCAAAAAGAATAACTGCAGTCGGTAAACGCAGTTACACAACTATCAATATTCCATTTTTTCATCATAAATATATGTGCGTTGTAATACACCTTGCATACTTAAGTTGATCAAGGCCTCCAAATTAGGTTTGTTTGGGTGTTCATATCAATTTTTTTTTTTGGGTTATCACTTTTCATCCGTGACCTCACTTGAGAAGTTTCAGCTTCAAGATGCCAACTATTGTGCAGCAGAAATCATACGGAATAATATTGTATCTTCCAATTGGCTTTGGTAATTTAGATAATACTCCGTATTAGATTAAATTTCAGCTTCCATACGAGCCAACTATTTTTGCATATATGCACGAATATGAGTATTGTTTAAAAAAAAGTATCATACATGTGCGGCTAACCTGAACCCCCCTCTTCAAATTTTAGTTGTGGGGTCAACTTTTAAAACTACCGATTTTAGGGTGAGTTTGTGTTTAATTTGTGATTTCTGTGAATCGGTATGCAACCCCCAATTCAATTGGTTTTGATTGTAATGTCATATTTTGTGAATCTAACCCATATACATACTGCCTATCCCCTCTCCAAAAAATATACATATTGATATTCATTGAAAAGAGCGGATCGATGCATTTCTCTTGGAGGGCATAATTGGGTTGTTGCTATTGTTGGGGGTTATTTCTTATTATGGGCTTTATAATTTCTTTGAATTTAATTCGATGGCCAATGCCCTTTAACTTTGGCTGATTTTTTTATACATAAATTTATGTTGACAAAATGGTGCTAAGTAGGAGTAAAACATTTAGAATTTAGAAATAATGACAAATGACTAAATTAAAAATAATGATAAAAAATACTTCTGTATAACTTATTAGTATTTATCACAGTAATTTTAGTAACTATGATTGTGCTTAATTCTACATAGTAGTGATTATGTATAGTACTACTTCCGTCCCGATTGGTCAATAATCACAAACTTTTAACCATGGTTTTAGTTACTATAATTGTATAAAATTTATGAATTTTATACTTTCAAAAAAATATTTAGAATAAACAACATTTTGATACTCCGTATAATTTTTATATTCAAAATAATTTTGTATTTAAAATCATGATTAGTCAAAGTTGATTGTCATTAACAAAAAAAATCAAATTGATGAACCTTTTCGGGACGGGGGAGTAACATTTTTGGTCATAGGTTATATTTTAGTAATAATTTCATTCCATTAACATTGAGACATTGAAACATGACGAGTGTCACTTTTATTAAGAAAAATGAGTTTGTGTGGTAAACATTGAATTGATAAAGTAACAATGATTTATAACCATAAAACTTAAGCAAATTTGATAGGAGACAATTTTAATTAGATGGAAAGAAAAAAAAGAATGAAACGATCTTAATGGTCGGAAGGAGTAACAATTTAACGAAAAACCTCAACATTTAAGATGTGTGCGTGTAGGAGTAAGTAGTAACTATTTCCTCCATCCCCTATTATTGAGTCGGAAGAGAGTGGTGTGGTTTTAAGAAAAGTTAAATTATGTGGTTAATAATGAGTTGATAAAGTGGAAATAAAGTATTGATAAAGTGGAAATAAAGTAAGAATCAATTAGTCATATAAATGTTATCAAATATGGTATGAGACAATAATAAGGGAACATTCAAAAATGAAAAAATGAGACAATTATAAAAGGACAAGAATACTTTGTTATTTGTGAATAAGAGCATCTACATCCATGATACTGAAATAATCAGATTTTTTAATGACACGTAGATTTTTTCAAAATAATCGCACACTTTGTAAATTACATCATTCATCATCTCAAAATAATCAGATCTTTTGTGGGTTCTGCACTCCCTAATTAATACTCGGTTCACAATAATCTTGAGATAATCCGGATTCATATTTCAATCCCGGATTATTTTGTCATATAATCTCACCAAATAATCTTTATCACTCAATCATGATCTCAAAAATAATCCGCCACATCACCTACTTAATCCTCTAATAATCCTATGAATGGAGATGCCCTAAGAACGCTTTATGAAAAAGAACGCTTTTATCATTAATTCCAATGTTACTACTGACTTATTCCACGTCTGCTCCTCTCCATAAACTTTTCTATATGCTTTGTGGCTTTCTATCTTCTACTATCGTTCAGTTCATTTGGTCTATTTTATAAAGTTTCGCTATGGTCTGGCACATAGACCGGCAACAGTAGCGACATATATTGTGATAGAAGCTATGATTGAACGGTGGTCGGTGGTGGATCCTGCGGCCACAATAGAGATGTGGGGGGCCTTGTTGTTTCATTTTTGGCTTATAAATTGTGTCGTTTACAATAACACTCCGCATATGATGTATTGTGGATTAAGAGGTTGTTCATTTTTTTTGTATTAAGTCATGTGTCTTGATTAAGACATATGTTTGGATTAAAATGTTTGTTTGAATCAAGTGGTATTTGTATGAGACTATTTATTCTGTTTGATGAATAAACAGTCCAAATTGAGTAAAATATCAAGTTATTATTATTTTTGGTTTATTTAATTTATTATATTGACATAAATTTATTCCACAATCAATTTAAAAAAATTAGTAGAAAATATTTAATTTATTAACATAAATTTATTCCACAACCAGTTAAAAAGTTTGACAGAAAAGACGACTTACTAGACATGTTAATGAGAAAGATTACTAGACATGTTAAGATTAAATTGGTTTTTTGACTGAATGATTAAGTCACCCTTCCATTTTAGTTGTAAGTAAACATGACATAATGATGACTTAACGATTAAGTCACTAATCTCATTAAGTTCATCAAATCTAAAGTATAAACGGCTCCTAAGTCTTGCAGATCAAAGTAACATATATTTGCTCTCATATAACAATAATGTGATGACAAAATACGTCATTCACAAATTTCCTCATTAGATGGTATAATTTTCCCAATTTTATGATAATATAAATCATCATTTTAAATATTTTATTTAAAATATATTTATTAATAAATAAAGAAAAAATTATTTGAATAAATTAAAATGGTATTCTACAATAACTTCAATCAATTCAACCAGAAATGTAACTCCAATTTTATTTATTTTGATTATTACACAACTCAAAAAACAACCAAACGGGTCAAAGTCTTTTGATTTATTGGAACATTGATTTTGTAAGTATTTACAATTGTAATTGTGATATTTTATTAGAAATTCAATGACTCATCCATCCATTGTGTGCCTACTTAATTTAATTAAAGACTTTAACACACAAAATTGCTTCTTATTTGATATGGATAATTCATAATTGTCAACCTTGAAACAATAAAAATATGTTTTCTTCCGTTTTGAGCTAACACAAACATTGCATATTTGCATCGTCAAAATTAGAATTGTATAATGCCTATTCGGTGCTTAATATCTTTTGTCACATAATAATCATCTTTGCATTTCGAGTCCAATCTTTATGTGTTTGCATTCTTCTTTTTTTACACAGTATATTACTTTTATTGTATTGAATTTATAAATAATTAGAGAATTTATATCCGTGTGTAAATCTAGTACAAGTATACAACTAGTGTTTTCAGATTACAGTTGCCCTTTATTGAGACCATAATAGAACCAGTATTGTCGAACCCTGTCATACTGTCTCAGCAGCAAACCTGAAGGCCCTGATCATTATATCTGAAACCAAACCTTAAAAATTGTCTTGAAATGGACCCATAACCTCCAAAACCAATCATACAGCTCATGAGCTCATCTGATGTGTAAAGAACCAGTATATTCAACCAATCTTATACAAAGTATAAATCTGAAAGACTACATCATATACTACTCATTATCACTGCAAGCGTTAATATTGAGATCAAACCAACATCCAAAAATTCAAGAACGCGGTTAAATGATGCAATGAACAGCCATTGGCATATATGTATATAATAACAGTAGTACAT
Organism: Cuscuta epithymum; assembly: GCA_945859915.1. Lineage (NCBI taxonomy): Eukaryota > Viridiplantae > Streptophyta > Magnoliopsida > Solanales > Convolvulaceae > Cuscuta > Cuscuta epithymum. The sequence goes on along the minus strand of CAMAPF010001001.1, from coordinate 4,319,318 downwards.
TACTATGAAAAACTAGTCTTATGCAAAGTTGCCTTCTCTCCAGAATTGGTTAGAACTTCTACTCTTTTTTTCTGCAGTTAGTCTTACTCAAAACCAAATAGATATTTACGGGATTTACCATCTTTAAACTTAAACAGATCCTTGACACATTGAAGCCAGCAGCCAACTGAGACAAGAGAACAGCCTCTTGCAAAGTTGCAAACCAATCAACCAGAAACAACAGGAGAGGCAGTTGGATAACCTGCGCGGATTCTGTTGGGTAAGGGTCTAGCAATAAGACCATCAACCACCCAGCCTAAAACTTCACTATCATTCTTGACATGCTCAAATTCCCTCTCAATGTATTGTAAAGATATTTCGAGTCTACCCCCCGGGGTACAGTCACTGCACACCCCATTTGACAGAACTCCTGCATTTCTCTCCAACCAGTAGAGGTAGTTGACATGAAATAATGATTTCAGCATATCTTGTTGTGAAGAGTTCTCTTTGAGCACAACCTGTTCAATGACCAGGATTAATTTACACAAAGTTAAAAGTCATGAATGCATAAAGCTATTAATAGAGAACCGTTCGGAATCCTTAAAATTCTGGGGGGAGGGGGATTTGGATGGAAAACAGAGGAAAATGAGAAGGAAATAAAACGTGGGGGGGCATAACATAGACTAAAACTCAATGATTTTATTTTAGATATTTGTTGCTACTTGGTATCTATTATATTATAAAAGTCTATTACTCCCTCAATCCCAAAAGAATCATATTTGATGAACTTTTTTTAATTCCAAAAAATAGTACGGTTTAAAAGTCAATTTTTAGGTTCAAGTAAAATTCTTGTTAAGCCAAGCAGCAAGCAGTCTCAGTCAATTAGCCCCATCAATCTAGGAAATCCATCAATCTAGGAAATAAGTTTTAAGGGTACAAGTCTACAAGTGATGATTCATAATGGTAAAACCTTGTTGATTGAATTGATTAAAAATAAAAGGTTGTACTTCACTCAAACACTACTTTTTTTTAGACGAAGGAGTATTTAAGGTATTAAAGACTAAGAAATTATACATGTGAAATTTTTATTAACTAATGAATTTAATGTTTTCCTTTGCATTTTCCAAAGCAAATCCAAACATGAGAGAATGACTTTTTGTAGCAATTTTTTTCTATCCCTAGTACTTCCAATGATCCAAACATAGCCTAGAAGAATCAGAAAGAAAATAGATGAAATAATCGAAAGGATGAAGTCTTCTTACACAGTATCTGCCTTGATGTTCTGCCAGTATATACTGTTCATTTTTGAAAAGGTCAAGCAGAGCTAGAACATCTTCCCTGTTTCTAGCAATGTCGGATAATTTAGAACCCAGCTGTAACCGGCCCACAATTTGAGCAGCAGCAAACTTAGCCTCTGTGGAAAGAACCTCATTTTGCGCCTAAAAGTAAAATCAATAAACTACAATAAGAAAATTGACATCAAACATCTCTATGAAATAAAATGCTCCATGTATAACGTAACCAGCAAGGACAATGCAAATAATAAGGCAAACGCGAGTGCAGCTGGCCAGCTGGGTTTAAACAACCAACTAGGTGACCGACCAATCAAAAAATAAATGAATAAATAAATTTGTAATTTACTTCATATGCTGACTTCAAATGTAAAACTTGAAGAGCAGGAAAAAGTGGCTCTTCGCTGTTTATCTCCTTAATTGAAGGAACCAAGCCACTAAGTAGGTATTCACTGAAAAGTAAACCTGCAATACAACATGAAGTAAATGAGGTCCTCAACATGTAATACCCCCAGTTTTCGATTCTATTTGGTTCAAAACCATGTAATATAGACTTAATTTTATTCCTTAACATACATAAATAACCTTCTTTAGAAGAGTGAAATATGCATGTGACCAAATTGAGTCATAGTTGCATAGTCGAGAACTAAAGTGAGTTCAAACTAAAGCCAAAGACCAAAACAGATACTGTTTATAGTGGAGAGACCAAATTGGATATTAAGTCTCAAGCAAAAGGTGAAAAGAAAGAGAAGGAAATAATTGTACTTGCACGGTAAGGATTTAAAGTCCTTAGCTGAATGGCTTGATATGATTTCAGGTTACAGAACATATGAATCCAAGTAATCACACCAAAAGAGGTAAGTGCAAAAGGTGTGGAAGAGTGTGTATAGTTAGCAATTGCTATTCCGAGTATAATTCCAATGCCTTTGCTCACCATGCCCTGTGCTTCTCCCTTGGCAATTACCTGGCATCAAGTCATCAAGGAAACGTTAGGAAAAAAGATGTTCATGCAACTAACCTAATTATGTGTCTAAACAAGAAAAACTGAGAATATAATGAACCCAGGTATAATTATTTGACGGATATTGTACACCAGAGGAATCAGTGAATCACAAATAGAAGAGACTCTCTCTTGTTCTTAATATAAGTCAATTATGCTAAAACTATACATAGCAATAATAAAAGTATTAAAGTACTCCAAAGTGTCCCAACTACCACTATTACCCTCACTAATCATCATTTTCTCATTAATGAACAACACAAGCCTAAATATAGTAAGGGTATTACAGTTTGCTATGAGAGCGAGAATGAGTTTGAAAGGAAGCAAGAATAGGTTTCATGCCCCTATTTGGGAGGGATATGTCTCAATGTCCAAAAGTGGGAAATAAAACCCATACTGGAGTACTTTCAACATAATATATCATTCCTTCCCATTCCCAATTTCTCAAAAGTTCCTCCCATGTACCAACTAAAATTGCTTACTAAGGACAAATAGTGAAAGAAAATATTAAAAGCGTTTTTTGAATGGTAAAGTGCCTTAATATAAGGACCACAGATACCTTAAAATGGTAACTTATATGAAGGACAGGAGGGATTAAAACCAGAAGGAATCACCTCAGCAAAGTTCCTCTGAGCTGCAAAGCCGGCACAGAAACAACTCCTTGTGGCAGCCTATCACATAAAAAGAGCTAAGTTCATTATCAAACACAACTTGCACTGCTCCAGTGGCAATCCCAATTCAGGGGGATGTATATGCATGGGAATTTGCTTATACTGGGAATACATTAAATCTAATGCATTTCATGAATCACGAGTATCCCTTAAAATAGGGCTTTGGCAGTGTAAACAATACATTACTTATTTACTTTACCACCGCTCGACCATCATATTGGTAATACTCGTCCTTCCAAAAAAAATATGTTTCCAACACCTATTTTGTCCACAAAAGCGCAAAACTACACTTTGAACACAAGAAGCTATTTTTCACGTCATTTGATAAAAAGATCTAATAAGAATTCCAAACAAAACAAGTTACAAGCGATATGTTTAGGTTAACTCATAAACCAACAAAAAGTAAATTAAAAATATAAGTATGATTCATGTACTTTCCCAAAATTAGAAAGTTTTACATTGGTCAAGTATGGCTTTTGTGTGGTGGAGACAGTAGTATTTACCCGCTGGATTTGTTCTTTGTGTAACTTAATCACAAAATATATCTTCAAAAGTTCACATGATTGCATCTCTACTTTTTTAACCCAAGATCAATCTTTTGCCATTGTCCTATGTTGTTTAGTGAGGTGTTCTCTAAAAGAAAAAATAAGCCATAGGGCAGAACTTTCTAAGTAACTAAGTTGTTCTATGCCATGGAGATTCGCAGATACAAGAATTCTGAGTTTTGAGACAAAGATAGTCACTATATTAAGCTACTGCCTACTGGGTTCTAGAAGTTACCTGTATAAGGGCAGCAGCTGATCTCCCTGCTCCAGCAACAGCACCAATTGGCACAAACAGATGTGGGAATGCCGGAGTCAGAATCTCCAATCCAAAAGCAGCATTCTCCAAGAGGTCTGCAAACAGCCTCCAACCTTTTGGATTGACATCAAAATTTCTTCCATAGTTTGACAACAAAATCTTGCTGAGATATCCAATACCATCCTTGAGCACCCAATTCACAGCGGCGGCAGTTGGGATGGCTCCTTTCCCCAACCCAACAGCATAAAGCAAAGCCTATCATACCAAAAGATTATCTAAACATAACATCACAAAATGAATAATTTCCAAAACGGAAAAACCTAAATGGCTTAGAAAATAAACCACGTCTTTTTTCATCTTATATTTTATAAGTGAATGCCTTTGTTAATAGGAGCAAGGGTACCTGAGTGGCCAAAACACCGCTAATTTGAGCTGCAACACCTTGGACCCCTCTCCAAAGAGAGTATTCCAAGTAATCACTGGTAACACTCTCAGGAAACCCCTCTGGCAACATCAAATGCATGCCTATGTTCCTGCATTGCATCCACAGATTAGTTGTGACATCCCTGAAAGATGTAGATTTTGACTTTGAGTCCAATAGACACCAAGGAAATGCTTTTTTTGGATCAACGAATTCATCTTTGGAGTGATCAGCCACTAGCTTAACCCGCCTTCCGCCTCGAATTTCATACAAAATCTCTGTGTCACTTTCGTTGGCGTTAGTTTTAGCTTGTACCAGTGAAGCTAATATCAAGCAGCAGGTGATGGAAGACGATACTGAAACCAGTAACAGTAATAGTGGCTTACATGAAGTGATAGACGCAAAAGCATCATTTTCATCCGGGAAAACGCAACAAAAAGGGAGGAGAAAGAAACGCGACTTATCAAAATTGAAGAAATCACTCCACCAATCGCCACCGCTTCCACCGCCATTTCCGCCACCGCTGATGATGTTATTTCCACCGGAGCTGTTACTGGAGGCTGCGAAAGGCCGAAGAAGTGTGTGGCCGGGTCTCCTGATAAACGAGGAGGGAAAGTACGTTTCCCTGGGCCAGTGTAAACGGTTCGAATTGGCGGGAAGAAGATTCGCGGCAATGTCGGAAGCGGAAGAGGCGGGGTTTATCCGTGGATGGTAAACGTGGACATAAAAGGCCGCGGAAGCGCAGCCCATATCCTGGAGCTTCGAGAACAAACGACCCTCGTGGAAAGCTACGGAAATCGAAAAGGAAAGGGGGAAGGTGGTACTTGATAAAATGACACTCCTTATTTTAGTTGAAGCTAATATCAAGCAGCAGGTGATGGAAGACGATACTGAAACCAGTAACAGTAATAGTGGCTTACATGAAGTGATAGACGCAAAAGCATCATTTTCATCCGGGAAAACGCAACAAAAAGGGAGGAGAAAGAAACGCGACTTATCAAAATTGAAGAAATCACTCCACCAATCGCCACCGCTTCCACCGCTGATGATGTTATTTCCCCCTTAATCGAAAAGGAAAGGGGGAAACCTTTCTTCCTCTTTTCCACTAATCAATTTATTAGGGAGAGCGTATACGGTACAACCGGCTGTACGGTGCCATCCGTACTGCCGGTGACATTTTTGCAATTTTGATGAAAAACGCGGCTTCTTTTGAATGAGCATTAACGCAATTTTGTTGAACATTAAGTCTGTTCTTTTGAGTATTAGTAGCCTAACGGTGAACATCAGTGATGTCTGCTTCATACCTTATACATCACTTTATATTTATTATTTTTCGTTTATTAAAAAGTCTTAAGTTATGTCTATAATCAATTTCAATTACTTTTAATATGTGAATCTAATGTAATATGATATGTTTGAAAGGTGCAACCTTTTAAAATGAACTTAAAACAGTACTACACGAGCACACATAACTTACAAAATGAGTATAAGAAAATAAAAAACGCATTCGTGTGTGCTCATTCATTTTGAACGTTATACTCATGTGAATTTAACATAAAACTCATTTCTAATGTAGTATGATATGTTTGAAATGTGTAACCTTTTAAAATGAGCATAAAGTAATACCACATGAGCACACATAACTTACAAAATGAGTATAAAAAAATAAAAAAATGCATTTGTGTGTGCTCATTCATTTTGAACGTTATATCATGTGAATTTAACATAAAACTCATTTCTAATGTAGTATGATATGTTTGAAATGGGCAACCTTTTAAAATAAGCATAAAGCGATTCCAAATAAGCATACATAACTTACAAAATGAGTATTAAAAAATTCAAAAGCTCATTTGTGTATGCTCATTCATTTTGGGCACGACACTCATTTGAGTTTAACATACAAACTCAATTCTTATGTGTCCAATATTCATCTGTGAATATTCATTCCTTTTAGACATTATACTCATTAGCCTTTAAAATCAAACTTATTTCGATACAAACATATCCACAAAGAGCTTTCAACTCCTTTCCCTTTTTCTTTCTATAAGCCAGCCCAGAAACAGGGGGTGGGAAGAATTGAATCTCAGGTCAAAAGCGAAATCCACGTTTCAATGCGCCAATCAATCGGAGTATGTGACGGCTTGGGGTGCATCGCGAGTTGGAGACCTGGGAAGTCTATGTTCAATCTTCATTGATGCCCTCAGGGGCGGACCCAGGAAATCCATCTTGGGGGGTTCAAAATATTTTTCAGTGGGTGAAAATTATTTTTTGAGCGGACGAATATTATTTTTCGTAGTATATACCTTAAAGTTTTTTTGCTGCGGGGGCGGTAGCCCCCCTGGGTCTGTACTACGGTCCGCCCCTGGATGCCCTTCTTCTTCGCAGATGAGTTGCAGCGCACAGATTAATTACAAAAAAACCCGGCTGTACCGTGTGCACGGTAGGTACCATGGAATTTACGCTGCTTCGCCGCCCTCGCTCACCCCCTAATTTGCTTAATCTAACTTTTGTGGACACATTGGCCCTTTATCTGGTTTTTCACTCCGTATTAAACATTAAACATTGCTGCTTGATGTATAACGTGCAAGATAGCCTAAAAAGAATATTCTGTTTTTAATTGTGTATGACACGTACTCAAGCTACACACATCTTTTATGAGTATGTATATTATACAACCGGCTGTACGGTGAGCACCGTACAGCCGGCCCAGTAACAGACCCAAGGGAAAATTAGCAAAATAATTCGGTGGCGTTTTTGTAATTAATGTGAAAATCATGGTTTCTGCTAAATGAGCATCAGTGTACTGTTAATGAGCAATAGTCCAAATTTAATGAGTATTAAACATCCAATAAAGAGTACCGTGTTATTACAAGAAAACTGATATCACAACTAAAAAATGGTGGCATTTTCGTAATTTGAGTGAAAATCGCGGCTTTGGTTAGATGAACATTGATACACTTTCAATGAGCATAAAACGTATTCTACTGAGTATTGAGAGTCGAATAATGAGTATTGTGATATCAATTTCATATATTGTAATTCACTTTTTTTTTCTTATTTTATCCTTTACAAAAACTCTTTAAATTATATCTATAATCAACTTCTATAAACTTCAATATGTGAATTTAATGTAGTATGGTACTTTAGAAATATGCATTGATATGTCATTTTAAAAATGAGCATAATACCATTATCAAATGAGCATACACAACTTTCAAAATGCGCATAAATATGAAAATCGTATGGTTTGTTAGTTGGGTATCATGACATTTACATTGAGCATCAAACTTCTTATATTGTGATGAAAATAACGGTTTATATTAAATGAGCACTAGTGAACTTTTAATTAGCACAAGACCTATTCTATTGATTATTAGGAGTCTAATATTGAGCATCGTAATCCCTGCTTCATATATTCTAATTCACTTTTTTTTCATTTATAGAAATTTATTAAATTATATCTACAATCAAGCCCTATGAAGTTCAATATGTGAATCAAATGTAATTCAATACTTTTGAAATATGTATTGATATCACATTTTAAAAATGAGCATAACATCAGTACCGATTGAGCATATGTAAGTTAGACAATAAGCATTAATATGAAAATAACAAGTTTTGTTATTTGAGCATCAAGATATTTTTATTTGAGCATTAAGCATCCCCTATTGAATATTGGAAACATGCAATTGACTATCATGATCTCTACTCTAGTCATCTAGTGTTTATAATCAGTTGTCATGCAAATCTAATGTAATATATATGATAGTTTTGAAATATGTTTTTGTTAAACTACAGGGGGTCTGGGGGAGGGGGGCTGGGGGGCTAGAGTAATATGTATTGATATGACATTTTGAAATGAGCATAAAACAAATACCAGATGAGCATACATAACTTACAAGATGAGTGTCAAAAAATTCAAAAGCCCATGTGAACTCTTTAATGTGTTCAAATATTCATTTGTGTATGCTTATTTCTTTTAATAGTTATACCCATTCGATAATAACATAAACTCATTTCTATAATATGTATATCTAGTAGATTCGTTATTAAGAATTTAAGAAACTGTGATTATATAACAAAATGAGAATTATGAAATATTATATTAAAAATAAAATATAGTCTTTTGTTCTTGAATCACAAATATAATCATGTTGTTTTTATAATACTTATTCAAGGACGTTTATTTTACACGGTACTCATTTCAGTATAACACAAAACTCATGTTACTAATTAACACTCAATATTTAATTAACTAATAAATATTCATCTTAGAATTAGAAATAGAAAAAACAAAAAATTAATAACTAAATTTTTTTTGATAATAATAACTAAAATAACTAAAATATTTTATAAAGCACAAATTAAAAAATTTAAGTTAGAACATTGATTGGAAAAGGAGAAAATGAACTCCAACATTAAATTATACTTCGTATTTTACGTTATACATTCATAATAATTGAATAAAAAATAAAGCAAAAAGCTTGTCAAACAAAAATAAAGAAAAAAAGGAAGACAACGATTAGCAAGTAAAACAACGCACAAAAAAACAAAACAAAAAAGAAGTAAAACTAAGCCAACAAACAACGAAGAGACGGACTCTCTTACGGAAAAGCAAACGCGCGGAGCCGGCGGAAAAACGGAAAACAGAATAGGAAGAATGGGAGCAGGCGAGCAGCAGCTTAACTAAAAACTTGCAATTAATTACAAAAAATGCCGGCTGTACCATGAGCATGGTACAGCCGGCTGTACCATATATTTTACCCATCTTTTATGCCCTAATATTTCTAAAATTCAGTCTTTTTAAATTTTTTTCAAATATTTTAATGTATGGGATATTATCTGGATTTCATCGAGCTTAAAAATCAATGAAACTTCTACAAATTATTAATTTATTTTGAAAATTAATCTGTATTTTGTGTAATTGCTTTTTATTAGTCATAAATATATTATAGAAGTATTCAAAAGAATTTTCGAAATTTTTCTTGAGATTATGCTCCCTCCGTCCCTTAAAGGTTTGCCAAATTTGACCGGCAAGTAAAATAATAAAGTAAAAACTGTGTGATAGAGATCTGTGCAGAGGAGAGAAATAACAGGAGCCACAAACTAATTGATTAAAAGGGAAAATGACAAAGCTTTTGGGACAACCAAAACAGAAAAGTTGGCAAAATTAACACTGAAGTTGGTTGAATATGTTGAATATGAAAAATTTATTTAGTTTAAAATAAAGAAATAATTATATGAAAAATAGTTGAAATGATACTTTACAGTAACTTCAACCAATTCAATCAAAAAAGTAACTTCGGCCTTACTTATTTTGAATTTAAAAGTTACATGTTTGATAAATTGTTGGTTGATAATGCTGATAAACTGAAAATGGGGTTACCAAACACGCTCTAAATAATGTGAAACACTCAAATCATTTAGGCCAGTTTTAGTCTGGTGTGATTTGATCTGGTCAAACGTAGAACTCCATTTGGTACCACTGAAATTGAGTGAATTGCCTGAATCTGTTGAAATTGATGAAATTATGGCTGAAGCAGTTAAACATGCTGAATTATAACTAAATAGCTAATAAAGTAAAGAAAAAATTATATGAAAAATAGCTAAAATGATCATCTACAATAACTCCAGCCAATTCAGGCATAAAACTTACTCCAACCTTATTTATTCTTATTATTACACATTTCAGCGCGTAAAAAACAATGTGTTTGATAAAAGTTGACTGATAAGACTGATTAGTAAAAAAATGAGCGTTACCAAATGGGCTCTATTTGACACGTGTGATTTACTATTATTTTAATCGAATATTGTGTTGTCTCATTGGTCTCATATTGAAATAAGTCAAAGTGGAAATATATACACACAAGTTTAAACATGGGAATTTTTTTAGTTATGGGCTATTTTTATTTACGATAGTATTGTTAATATTGAAAAACATGGAAAAATACAAATCTATATTAATGTAACACTAAAACGAAAGTACAATCCCCCAAAAATTCTTAACAAAACGTGTTATTGTGTATTTGTGTTAGCTAGAGTGGCTCATAAGAATTAAGAAAAGAAAAAAGAAAAATACGTAGTATGATTTAAAGCATTATGTACAAAGCGGTGTAAAGTGAACCAGGTGCCATTGCAAAAAATTAGTGAAAGCACGTACAAAGTGGGTAGGTATATCATATACTATCGTATGTGCTACTCCATACGAAAAAAAGTTGGCGGAACAAAAGAAATGAAATTGGACAAAATTGTCCGATCAAAACCAAAAAGAGGTGCGTTAAGCACAAGTTTAGGCGCGCGAAGAAGCTCCTATTTATTAACTGATAATCGACATGTTTGGTAGCACCAAGCCACCAAGGCTAATAAAAGTTCCTTATAATCTTATACTCCGTATTGCTTTATCGCTCGTTCTACTTTCACTTGATCAAATAAAAGTTCCATAGTGCTTCACTCTTAAACTAGACTAAAATGATAAAATATACTCCGTATAAACGTCTATCATATGGGGGAGTGGAGGCCTTAGGCCTATACTACTTTGTAACTGGTTTATTGGATTTTTTCAAAAGTCATAGCGAACACACTTTGAGACTCGACATAATTGTGGCTTTTGAGACTCAACATTTAAAAAGGAAGTGTTCGGGTAAAGAAGGATTTGTAGCTCTGAAGCTTGATATGAGTAAAGCTTATGACAGGGTAAATTGTGATTTCTTGAAAGAGATTATGCTCTGTCTTGAAAGAGATTATGCTCCGTATGGGATTTCATCCACATTGGGTGGATATTATTATGATGTGCGTTTCTTCTGTCAGTTATTTTGTTCAATTCGACACGGATTTTTTGGGGCCTATTATTCCTCAACGGGGACTCAAACAAGTGGACCCTTTGTCACCTTACCTTTTTATCTTGGTTGCAGAGGGTTTGAGCGCTATGCTACAAAGAGCCGAGATGCAGGGGGGGTGTACATGGGGGTGGCGGTTTGTAGGGGGCACCTAGGATGTCTCATTTATTATTTGCAGATGATTGTTTTCTTTTTTTCAAGGCTACTAATGGCGAGTGTGGAGTGATGAAAAATATTATGCAGGCCTATGAAAGGAATTCGGGACAGATGGTGAATTTTAATAAATCCTCATTGACATTTAGCCCGAATGTTGGAGAGCCATTTAGTGATCAATGCTGTCAATTGTTCGGGATTCCAAGAGACAGTGGCCATAGTCTTTATTTGGGGCTACCGGTGCTACTAGCTAGGAAAAAATAAGACTACTATTTTGCGGTACTTGAGAGATCGCATTTTTATCAGGATAAAGAGCTTGAATAACATATTTCTGTCCAGGGTGGGGAGTGCAGTATTAGTGAGGAATGTGGTTCAAACAATGCCAAATTTTTCTATGAATGTTTTTCTTTCTCCCTAAAGATTTATGTTAAGAGGTTGGAAAGCTAATGAATGACTTTTTGTAGAAATGAGTCAATTTCGAGAAGAAGGGGTTAAGTTGGAGGTAGGGGATCATATGTGCAGGCTGAAAGAAGTTAAAGGGTTGGGGTTCCGGAAAATTGGGGAATTTAATTTAGCCAAGTTGGCTAAACAGGGATGGAGATTGATCATAGAGACTCAAAGTCCGATGAGCCGTGTTATGAGAGCTAAATATTTTCCCGATTCTAATTTTTCGGAGGCCAAGATTGGTAATGATTTCTCATATATTTTGCGGAGTATTTATTAGACTCAAAAAGTTTTTCAAAATAATATTAGACGGCGGGTGAGGAATGTTATTGATGTTCAAGTCTGGGCAGGCGTTTGGCTGCCAGGGGAGGGAGCTGATCGAGTTACCTCGGCACGACCAAGTGGGATAAGGAATATGAATGTGGCTGCTTTGCGTGACTATACCGGGAAAATTTGGAATAGGAGAAGAATTGATGAATTGTTTAATGAGGAGGATAAGAAATTAATTTTGAGTATTCCTATTAGCTTGCAAAACAGAGAGGATGGTTTCTGGTGGACGGAGGAACGAAGTGGATTTTTTCGGTTAAGAGCTGCTACAAAATAATTATGGGGGATCAGCGTGCAGGTACCTGGGATGGTTGGAGCCGAGTTTGGGATATGCAAATACCGCTAAAGTTTGAATATTTTGTTTGGCAGGTTATTGTTGGCATTTTTCCAACCGTTGATTATTTAAGAAGAAAGGGAGTGATTATTCAAGGAGGATGTGTGGTGTGTGGCAGTGAGGAGGAATCTACAGGCCATGCATCACGGGATTGTCCCGGGGCGGAGGTGTGGCAGTTGTCAGGGGTGTCGACGGACGGAGGCCGTGTTTCGACTGAGGAGTGGTTGTGGCAGAATGTTTCAATTTTGTGGAGTATTTGAAAAAGAAGAAATAATGGGGTTTGGAAGGATCAACAACAGGATGCGTCCGGAGTGATCAATGTGGCGTCTGGATGATATTAGGGATGGACCGGCTCTGGGCCGGTCCAAACCGGGCTTTTGGGGGGGGGGGGGGGGGGGGGGGGGTGGAACCGGCCCGGGAGTGATCATGTTAGCCGCCACATTGATCACTCCAGGATATGGGCTGCGCTTCCGCGACCTTTTATGTCCACGTTTACCATCCACCGATAAACCCCGCCTCTTCCGCTTCCACGGCCTTTTGTGTCCACGTTTACCATCCACCGATAAACCCCGCCTCTTCCGCTTCCACGGTTTGAGTAAAGTACAACCTTTTATTTTTAATCAATTCAATCAACAAGGTTTTACCATTATGAATTGTCACTTGTAGACTTGTACCCTTAAAACTTATTTCCTAGATTGATGGGGCTAATTGACTAAGAGTCTAAGACTGCTTGCTGCTTGGCTTCACAGGAATTTTACTTGAACCTAAAAATTGACTTTTAAACCGTACTATTTTTTGGAAAATAAAAAGCTCATCAAATATGATTCTTTTGGGATTAAGGGAGTAATAGACATTTATATTTATAATATAATAGATACCAAGTAGTTGGGAAGGAGTTGAACAATAAACGAGCTGTTAAGATACCCAATAATGGGAGATTGAATGCTTCCCCTCAGGCTGCTACCTCTGATCATGGTCAAACGCCAAATTCATCTACAGTCGAATTTTATCAGGAGGTTCTAAGCTCTACACCCCCCATTTATTCATTCTGGCATTTTAAATTTCTTTCTCATCAGTGATGAACTGATGTGTGATTATATTGCCAGATTTTAAGAGATACTAGGGAAAAGTTTACGCGGGAGATATCTTTCGAGTTGAAGGACACAGATATATTACTAGCAAAGGTATTCTGCCTTCTTAATCTTGTTTGCTGGTAGTTTACCAGTTCAGTTTGATCATAAGTATTTCATGAATACATAGCTGTTTAATGGTTTGTCTTGGATCTTCTCTATATGGTTATTAATCTGTCCAATTAATTAATTTGACAAGTTCAGTTTGATCATTAGTATTTCATGAGTAGTAAATACTAAATATGTTCACTCTTTCATCTCTGTCTCTTTGGTTTCTGGTTTTTTAATTTGTGCTATGGAATCTTGAGGGTTTGACTATCTGCGAGTGAACCGTATTTCATATTCACCATTGTTTTTTTTAAGATATATTCACCATTGTTTAATGATAATGTAATTTGATGTTTGGGATTCCGGGGAAGAGCCCACTCTTGACAAGTTGAAAACAATCTACACTTATTTTACTCTATCTACTATAGTAAAAACAAAAAGTCAAATGCTTTGAGAAAAACAAAATCCCTGAGTCTGTTTGGATGGAGGGTTATGGAGGGAACTACTTTGAGAGTTTAGTCACTTAAGTGTATATCTTGATACATAGAAATGATAGAATTGCTTCTAAAGGGAACTAAAGATGATCGAATATTATATGATCATTTATTAGGTGAATCTTTCAATTTTTTTTAATAAAACCTCAAGTATGTGTAATTGATATAGACTAAATAGACTTTACCTCCACAAGCATCCTCTTCAAATTGTTTTCAATAGTTTTTTATTTATATTTCATTTCTAAGGAGTACTGGACCAAACTTGGATGGACGGGATCCAGTGATCCGCCAATGTAGTCAGTGTTGGGTTGACTTCAGATCCAAAATCTTCTGTTATAACGCTTTTTGATGCAAATGTGTAGGCTTTGCTTTATGTTGGCGCTGAAGATGAGTCATTAATAGCGTTCAATCGTGAGAAGGATGCTCTTTACCTCCAAACTGAAAGACGAGCCTCTGCTAAGTCACCATCTGATGCTCGTCCGGCTTGGTCAAATGTGGAAGCTATGCCACTAGCTGGAAAAACTATGGATGATTGGTTGCGGGAATTGGATGATATTGCAAATGAGGTTGAGTCGGTGCTGGTTTCAAGAAAGATTGGACGTGGATCAGTTGAGGTTATGGACGCAGTGAACACTGTGTTTTTCAACTTGAAAGGTTTCAGAAGGTCAAATGTATTGTCTGATTCCACGTGCTCATACTTGCACTCGGCATTATGCTCTGGATTTTGTAGTGGTATATTTTTATCCTTCATGTCTTTTTATTATACAAGTATTTACTATGATTAGTTACATGGGAGTTTTTCTATGTATTTACTATACATCACTATGATCATTGCGTATTAAAAGACACAATTTTACCCTTTTTATTTTTTATTTTAGCCGAGTTTTGGTCAAATCACAAAATGACCCTTGGAATTTCTAAAGATTACAAACAATGCATTTGACCAGTTAGATTTTACGCGAACAGGCAAATCTGGTATAAATACTGTGGCTAAGGAAAATCTGACAAATCATTAATGTGTTTTTTTGTAACATTCAAAAACCTTGATGGGAGATTGAATGCTATAGAGATGTAGAGATAAATGTAATTAAGGGATCATTAATGTGTTTTTTTGTAACATTCAAAAAGCTTGATGGGTCATTTTGTAATCTGATCAGAGCTGTAGAGATAAATGTAATTAAGGGATTAAGGGAGTAATAGACATTTATATTTATAATATAATAGATACCAAGTAGTTGGGAAGGAGTTGAACAATAAACGAGCTGTTAAGATACCCAATAATGGGAGATTGAATGCTTCCCCTCAGGCTGCTACCTCTGATCATGGTCGAACGCTAAATTCATCTACAGGCGAATTTTATCAGGAGGTTCTAAGCTCTACACCCCCCGTTTATTCATTCTGGCATTTTAAATTTCTTTCTCATCAGTGATGAACTGATGTGTGATTATATTGCCAGATTTTAAGAGATGCTAGGGAAAAGTTTACGCGAGAGATATCTTTCGAGTTGAAGGACACAGATATATTACTAGCAAAGGTATTCTGCCTTCTTAATCTTGTTTGCTGGTAGTTTACCAGTTCAGTTTGATCATAAGTATTTCATGAATACAGAGCTGTTTAATGGTTTGTCTTGGATCTTCTCTATATGGTTATTAATCTGTCCAATTAAATAATTTGACAAGTTCAGTTTGATCATTAGTATTTCATGAGTAGTAAATACTAAATATGTTCACTCTTTCATCTTTGTCTCTTTTTTTTGTGGTTTTTTAATTTGTGCTATGAAATCTTGAGGGTTTGACTATCTGCGAGTGAACCGTATTTCATATTCACCATTGTTGTTTTTAAGATATATTCACCATTGTTTAATGATATGTAATTTGATGTTTGGGATTCTGGGGAAGAGCCCACTCTTGACAAGTTGAAAACAATCTACACTTATTTTACTCTATAGTAAAAACAAAAAGTCAAATGCTTTGAGAAAAACAAAATCCCTAAGTCTGTTTGGATGGAGGGTTATGGAGGGAACTACTTTGAGAGTTTAGTCACTTAAGTGTATATCTTGATACATAGAAATGATAGAATTGCTTGTAAGAGGAACTAAAGATGTAACACCCCCTGCCCTGCCCAGAAGGCTAGGGCAGTGAGCAATACCCGCAGTGCCGGAGCACCAAAGCGCATACTAACTTTCTATTTTTCTTTTCAATATTTCAAAAATACTTTTATGTGAAAAACGAACTAGTAATAATAATTTTATAAAAGTTCATAATTGCAGAAGCATCCATATGCATATTTTATACATAACACGTAAATATTTAGTGTTGCTATTACATCACACTATTATGCTAAATAAATATTTATTATGTAGACTGAAATGAAAATGTTACTAATATGCAAGTGTGACTCTGTGCTGATGGGCAGATTGCTCCCAAATGCTTTCCTCCTTCAATTTTGCCTCGTATCGACTGTGTACCTACGCGAAGGACAAAAATCCAATGCGTTAAGCAAATCTTTTTTAGTGATGTTCATTCTTTCTCCATACCGTTCCAATTCAATATCAAATATTACATAATAAATCAACAATTAAAAAAATGACATTTACAAATATACTAAATTGAACATATAACCTTCACCCGAAGGATTTTATCCGTTTGACTTATAAATCTCAAATGAATTCATTTTGTTCCAAATAGCTAGCTATTAGTAATATAAACAAAACTAAGTCAACTCTTTGTTTTGAAATTCTTCATAGCTTATAAATCAAAATTAATCTCTCAATATATTTTACAATCAAATATTCAAATACAATCCTCATTTACTTATATCGGGAATAATACAGATAGATTATATTGGTTATTTCAAATCGTATAATACTATTTCATTCAAAGTAACTGATTCAATATATAGTCTGTTTTGTTCGAAATAGTTACTTTAATATATATATATATATATATATATATATATATATATATATATATATATATATATATATATATATATATGATAGAGTATATAGACTCGGACCCCCGGGTCTCACGACTATTGGGCCCGGACAGCGGCCCACATACGCTCAGTAGATAGCATTTATCTCATTGTACACTCTATTTTATTCATGTATATCCATTAGAATAGATTAGATACCATTTATTAGCCATTTATTGGCCTTTTATTGTAACTGGGCCAGCCAGGCCCAAGCCTGGAAGCCCAGCCCTCTTTTCTCCTATAAATACTCCCTATGGGAGCCATGTAAGGGAGAGAATTGATTGGAATTCATTTATACACATCACTTTATCTCTCTAGCTCTCCCTTCTCTCTAGAATTAATACTCTATCATTTGGTGCTTTCATTGAGAGTTAGAATATATCAAGTGAGATCCTCCCAGCCAATAATGTTACAAATAGATGGAGGGTGTGGTGCCACATCGGCCCCTTGGCTAAGGAGCAATCTGACATACTCAATATAAACATTCAACACGCCCAACTACCGCTTCGGCCAAATTGGGACTCCTGTCATCCTGTGGCAACATAGTGCACTGGACCACCTAAAGCCTCCAACTGTCCTTGGGTCAAAGTAAAGAAAACATCAGAACTTCACACTTCGGCCTACGAAAGCAAATGTGTGTCAGGTCACGGCCAAGAGATCAGAAGCGTGAGTGGAGATGGTCACTCCCATCCACCAAGGTCACAGGTGCACCCTTCGTCTTTGTCCAAAACGGTAACCAGCCTGCTCCACCTCCCTTCGGCCAAACCTGGAGAGGAGGAAGGAAACTGCAGGGGTGCTCCACATCCGCCAAACAAACATCAGTGCCGTCCCTCGGCCAGTATCACATCGGCCGACGTAGGGGTGCTCCTACTGGCATGCGGCACGCATCGGCACACCGCATCGGTCGGCACCGCTTCGGCCGGAGTCACAACGACCGGCACCACATCGGCCAACACATTTCGGCCGGCATCCCCCGTCGGCTTGCAGCAAATCGGCCACATAACGGCCAAGCAAAGCTTCACTTTGTTCTGTCAGCAGAAAAAGAGTCACCTCGTCCAAGAGATCACCTTCGTCCAGAACACCTCGTTGGCTTGCTCAAATCAGCTGGCACCTCTTCGGCCAACACCGCTTCGTCCGGCACCGCTTCGGTCAACGCCACCTCGGCCGGCACCGCACCGGCCGGCACCGCACCGGCCGGCGACACCTAATCAGCCGGCAACGCATCGACCATCACACTTCGGTCGGCAACGTCATCGGCCAACACGCATCGGCCATCACACTTCGGCCACTCGATTGAGCACAGCAAGGCCCCACCCCGACCAAGAAAAACAAAGCGGACAGGGCCCTTCGTCCAGTGAGCGGCAGAGGGTCTCACCTCGGCCAAACATGAAGTAACAAATGAAGGGAGCCCTCGTCCTGGGAGCAGCAGGGGTCTCACCTCGGCAAATCCCCACATCGGCTCAAACCGGTTCCCCTCGGCCAAGGGAAGTCCTCAACGCCCCTCGTCTACAAGTGTGCAGCAGTTCCACTTTAGCCAAACGCGAGCAGGGGTACCACGTATCTTCCGCCCCTCGTCCTAGAAAGCACCGTGGGTTCACCTCGGCCAGAGTGAGCGACAAAAAAAGGGGGCGTAGACGAGGGCACCTTGGCAACCTCTCATCGGAAGGCTGAGCCAACCTCTCATCTTGGCAAAGCTTCATCTCGGCCAACAGCAGGAACTCCGCTCCAGTCAAGGTCACAAACGACTGAAGTGGGACCTCCGGCCAATCGGAAAATCAGAGACACCACCGGCAAGGCTTCTGCCTCGTCCTAGAAGCAGCAACGGTCTCACCTCGGCCTAGCCTCAATACGCGCCGGCCGGCGAGACCTCGGCGTCCGCGCCCGTAGGCTGTTCTAGCACCTCGGCGTCGATCTGAGGCGCGAGCAACTGGAAAGCCTCGTCCCCTCAACTGCCTGGGGTAACATCCTCGTCCTGCCTATTTCACGCGGCCAGGTCGGAGGTCAGAAGCCTTTCCCTCGTCCGCTTATGACCCGATTCCTCCCCTGCGACTGGAACCTCAAGGCAGTCCTTCAAGCTTAAATGAGCTCATGGGCCAGCTGTTTAATCTCCAGGGCTGGATGAGCGGGCCCAATCTTATATTTCCCTGCTTGAATTCTAAGCAGGGCAGGCTTCGGCCCAAATACAAGTAAGTCTCACAAACTTTTCCTCCTATTTTATGCATTAAATATGGAGCAAAATAGTTTTACCACTATTCAAAAAAAATATAGTTTTACTACTATTCCGAAAAAATAGTTTTACTACTATTCCAAAGAGAAAAAGAAAAAAAAATAGTTTTACTAACTATTCAAAAGAAAAACAAAATAATAATAATAATTATTATTACTATTATTATTATCATCACTGTTGCTAGCGGGTCAAAATCTCCAATTGGTACGGGCCAAGCCCTAACCTTCCGAACATCTTTATTTGATGATTCGGATTATATTTGGGTCCCTTGACCTACCCCGGTCATCTTTATTTGATGACCCGAATATCTAGAATGAGAGCCATCATCGGCTGCACATGACATTATGCCTAAAAGCGGTACGCCTCATTCCCCTAGACGCTAATTGCGTCATCCAGAAGCCGTTGCAATAAACAACGCACCCAAAGCCGTTGTAATAAACAACGCACCTAAAGCCATCGCAATAAACGACGCACCCAAAGCCGTTGCAATAAACAACGCACCTAAAGCCGTCGCAATAAACGACGCACCCAAAGCCGTTGCAATACACAACGCACCTAAGGCCGTTGCGATCCACAACGCGCCTACAAAGCCGTTGCAATAAACAACGCACCTAAATATCGTATCGGCACAAGCGGTGAAACACCCAAATCGGCCGGCGATATGCAGGACGAAGGACCTGTGTGCATGGTCCAACCTCTTCAAACGGAGAAGCATACCGCGTCGTCCGCGCGGAAACCGCAGGACGACAGGCCTGAATTAAGGCTGAGGTTACAAAAACTCCACCCGTCAGTAAAATTTCGCTCAGGACCACAAAGGGCGGCCGTCAAAATACGATGCCTAGTCCGGTCCCTCGTCGCCGATAGACGTGGAAAGGCAAAAAGGGATGCCACTGACACACCAAGCCGAGGGCGTATTTACTCCCTCGCACTAACACACGCGAAAAGCGTAGCGGACAAAATACCGCACATGGACGAAGGGACAGTAACCCTTCGGCCATCCAAAAAAAAAAAAAAAAAAAAGAGGGAAGCCGACGGACCGCGCACTTACCGGCCTCGAGCAATAAAAATAAATAAATTCCCCAAACTTATTATTCATCTCAAGACCGGCTCCCAATGCCGAAGCTCTTGCTCCATCAGCTTATGAACGGCCTCCCCAACGCCGTCATACTTTTATATGACGATCGGCTCATCATCGCCTCGTCATCATTATCCGGATCGGCTCATCATCATCGCCATCCGCACATCACGACCGGCCTCCCAGCCTTGGCGTGATTATTTCTTCTCAGAGACCGGCTTATCATCGCCAAGTGTCCTGAGCTAGCGACAGGGCTCATCATCCCTTCCTGGATGGTGACCGTCGCCTTTATATGACGATCGGCTCATCTCCGCCTCGTCATCATTATTCGGATTGGCTCATCATCATCGCCATCCGCACATCACGACCGGCCTCCCAGCCTTGGCGTGATTATTTCTTCTCAAGACCGGCTTCTCATCGCCAAGTGTCTTGAGTTGGCAATCGGGCTCGCCGTCCCTTCCTGGATGGTGACCGTTGCCTCTACATGACGATCGGCTCATCTCCGACTCGTCATCATTATTCGGATCGGCTCATCATCGCCATCCGCACATCACGATCGGCCCCCCGGCCTCGACGTGATGATCTAGCTCAAGACCGGCTCCCTCAGCGCCAAGTGTCTTGATCTAGCGACTAGGCTTGCTATTCCCTTCCGGGATAGCAACCGTCGCCTCTACATGACGATCGGCTCATCTCCGCCTCGTCATCATTATTCGGATCGGCTCATCATCATCGCCATCCGTTCTTCACGATCGGCCCCTCGGCCATGACGTGATGCTATATCTCAAGACCGGCCTCCTTAGCGCCAAGTGTCTTGAGCTAGCGACCGGGCTCGCCATTCCCCTCCTGGATGGCGACTGTCGCTTCTACATGACGATAGGCTCATCATCGCCTCGTCATCATTATTCGGATCGGCTCATCATCATCGCCATCCGTTCTTCACGATCGGCCCCTCGGCCACGACGTGATGTTATATCTCAAGACCGGCCTCCTTAGCGCCAAGTGTCTTGAGCTAGCGACCGGGCTCGCCATTCCCCTCCTGGATGGCGACTGTCGCTTCTACATGACGATCGGCTCATCATCGCCTCGTCATCATTATTCGGATCGGCTCATCATCATCGCCATCCGTTCTTCACGATCGGCCCCTCGGCCACGACGTGATGCTATATCTCAAGACCGGCCTCCTTAGCGCCAAGTGTCTTGAGCTAGCGATCGGGCTCGCCATTCCCCTCCTGGATGGCGACTGTCGCTTCTATATGACGATCAGCTTCATCATTGCCTCGTCATCATTATCCAGATCGGCTCATCATCATCGCCATCTGCTCATCACCACCGGGCCCCCCGCCTCAGCGTGATGCTTTATCTCGAGACCGGCTTCTCATCGCCGAGTGTCTTGAGCTAGCGACCGGGCTTGCTATTCCCTTCCAGGATAGCAACCGTCGCCTCTATGTGACGATCGGCCTCATCATCGCCTCGTCATCATTATTCGGATCGGCTCATCATCATCGCCATCCGCACATCACGACCGGCCTCCCAGCCTTGGCGTGATTATTTCTCCTCAGAGACCGGCTCCTCATCGCCAAGTGTCCTGAGCTAGCGACTGGGCTTGCTATTCCCTTCCGGGATAGCAACCGTCGCCTCTACGTGACGATCGGCTCATCTCCGCCTCGTCATCATCATTATTCGGATCGGCTCATCATCATCGCCATCCGAACATCACGACCGGCCTCCCAGCCTTGGTGTGATTATTCCTTCTCAAGACCGGCTCCCTCAGCGCCGAGTGTCTTGATCTAGCGATTGGGCTTGCTATTCCCTTCCGGGATAGCAACCGTCGCCTCTACATGGCGATTGGCCTATCATTGCCTCGTCATCATACATTGGACCGGCTTATCATAGTCGTCATCCTCGCATCGCGGCCGGCCTCTCGGCCAAGGCGCGGTACCCTATATCAAGACTGGTCTTAGCCATTCCTTTACTGGGTGGCGACCATTGCATGGATTTTTGGGTCGGCCCCTCAGTGCCGATCATGGCAGGCCCTTGGCCTCGACGTGATCATATTCCCCAAGACCGGTCTCAGTCATTCCTTCATCGGATGGCGACCGTTGCTTGGACGTTTGGCTCAGCCTCATAGTGCTGACGACCGTCTCAACACCGGCTTTATTAGCGCCAAGTGTGTTGAGCTAGCGATCGGGCTCCCCATCCCTTCCTGGATGGTGACCGTCGCCTCTACATGACGACCGGCTCATCTCTGCCTCGTCATCATTATTCGGATCGGCTACCCATTATCGCCATCCTTATATCACGATCGCCGCCCCGGCCTCGGCGTGATGATCTATCTCAACACCGGCTTCATCAGCGCCGAGTGTGTTGAGCTAGCGATCAGGCTCGCCATCCCTTCCTGGATGGTGACTATCGCCCCTACATGGCGACCGGCTTATCATCGCCTCGTCATTGTTATTTTGGATCGGCTCCTTATCACGGCCGTCCTCACATCACGATCGGCCCCTAGGCCACGATGTGATGTCCTATCTCCGAGACCGGCCTCTCATTGCCGAATGTCTTCGGTTAGCGATCGGGCTCGCCATCCCCTCCTGGATGGCGACCGTCGCCTCTATATGATGATCGGCTCAGCATTGCCTCATCATTGTATCATCAGACAGGCGTCCCACGCCCCGTCCTCATATTCAGACAGGCGTCCAGCGCCTCGTCCTCATATTCAGACAGGCGTCTAACGCCTCGTCCTCATATTCAGACAGGCGTCCAACGCCTCGTCCTCATATTCAGACAGGCGCCCAGCGCCTCATCCTCATATTCAGACAGGCGTCCAACGCCTCGTCCTCATGTTCGGATCTAGCAAACATCTTGCGGTCTCCGGCTCAGAGACTAAAGGATCTCAGATCTCATCTATAGGCCCCTCGGCCACATCTTGCTCTAGCATCTTTATTTGATGACGAAGGGCTCTCATACAGGCCCATCATCCATATATCTTGCTCCGTCATCTTTATTTGATGGCGAAGAGCTCATCTACAGGCCCATCGGCCATATACCGCTCTGTCATCTTTATTTGATGACGAAGAGCTCATCTACAGGCCCATCGGCCATATATTATTCTGTCATCTTTGTTTGATGACGAAGAGCTCATCTACAGGCCCATCGGCCACATATCGTTCTGTCATCTTTATTTGATGACGAGGAACTCATCTATAGGCCCCTGAGCCATATCTCGCCCCGTCGTCTTTATTTGACGACATGGAGCTCTTATGCAGGCCCCTCGGCCATACATCGCCCCGTCGTCTTTATTTGACGATGTGGAGCTCTTATCCAGGCCCCTCGGCCACACATCGCCCCTTCGTCTTTATTTGACGACGTGGAGCTCTCATTTATGCCTCTCGGCCACTACTCCCAGTCATCTTTATTTGATGACGTGGAGCTCACATCGGCCCATCGGCCTCATATTCTGGTCATCTTTATTTGATGAACCAGTCATCATATTATGGACGGTCGCTCGACCCATCCCTTAGTCATCTTTATTTGATGACTAGGACTACTGATCATGACGAGCTACCCACATCTATGGATCGGCCTCTGCCATCCCCTCGCTACAGCTCCACCTCTAGGCCGAAGGGCTCGCACCTTTTGTTTCGTTCTGGGGGCATCCGATGTACTCTTTTTCCCTCATTAGGATTTTTTCCCACAGGGTTTTTCCTAATGAGGTTTTTAACGAGGCATCTCCCCATTGTGGATCAAAAGGTGTCAACCCTCGGCCCCCTTTTGCAGACATCATCAGGCATGCATTACTCTACTCCTCTTCACCTCATTACACTCGCCTCAAGGAGTGGGGGACTGGGAGAGCGGGGGACTTAGCGCCTTCACTACCAAAGAAGCAGAAATTCAAAATTTTTGCAAGGATTGCCACTCGCACCGACGACATCATCATATCACATACATTTTCAGCTGCCACATCGGCCATCACATATACATAGCTCCCCGGCCTTAAGACCGGTAGTGATGGTCTCTAGCCTGCGACCTTCGGCTGAGGATTCTCTCACAGGGTTGCCTCAGTCAGGGCTCGCCAATGGGATCGGATCATCGGCATGGGAATCCGGGCGAGGCGCTTCGGCGACGACAGCAGTTTACTCACCGGACGACGACAGATCAGCACACAGTTCTACTCTCTTTCGCCTCGAGTACTCTCGACTCAGAGAGTGGGGGACTCCTGATAGAGTATATAGACTCGGACCCCCGGGTCTCACGACTATTGGGCCCGGACAGCGGCCCACATACGCTCAGTAGATAGCATTTATCTCATTGTACACTCTATTTTATTCATGTATATCCATTAGAATAGATTAGATACCATTTATTAGCCATTTATTGGCCTTTTATTGTAACTGGGCCAGCCAGGCCCAAGCCTGGAAGCCCAGCCCTCTTTTCTCCTATAAATACTCCCTATGAGAGCCATGTAAGGGAGAGAATTGATTGGAATTCATTTATACACATCACTTTATCTCTCTAGCTCTCCTTTCTCTCTAGAATTAATACTCTATCAATATATATATATATATATATATATATATATATATATATATATATTTTAGGATACATAATATCATGATTAAAACTTTGTTCTTGGTTTGAACTATTAATACCTTGTGATTTTCAAAGCACGTAGCTTAAAAGCGTAAAATCATATTTTTATTCAACGTTAGTCTATCTCGTTGTCTCTCGTATTTATTATTGACTTATTCTAGCGTAAACTTTTAATTAGTAAAATTTAATGCTTCAATTGAACGAATATAAAATCACGTTCATTTATCGTCTTTCATTTTTATATTTATATCTCTTACTTCATTTTCATAATTCTATTTTCCACATTTTCCCCTTTTTATTCTTTATATGCCTCCATTTTCACAATCCTTATATCTCCATTTTCACATCTTCATATTATATATAATATCCTCCAAGTTCATATCATTATAAATTGTCTAATTTAAACTTGATACATAAGAACGTAAAACATGAGATTCTCTTCACAAAAGTTAACTTAAGTGTTTCGTACTATTACATAGGAATCTAATCAAAACATTATACTAGTATATATTTCCGGTTAAAGAGTTTAGTTTACTTCTAAATATATATAAAAATAACAGTTATAAAAATATAACAACTTCTTCTATTCAAGGCTATAGTATATAGTTATCTACATAGAGCATAATGGAGTAAACATTAAAAACAATTAAGAAGATACAAATCAATTAAATAGAACAATGAATTGAACTTTTAGAACATGTATAAGATAGAGAAATGGTCCTAAATAGGACTAGAACTTATCTAATATACCTAAATAGGAGCTAAATGATTTTTATACGTAAATAGGACTATATTTTTCCGTCCTTCCAGATTTACCCCCAACTTATTACGGAGTAATTGCCTCCTCTTCCATAGTTCCGTGTCCACAAACCCAGTTACCCAGCCATGCTTCTCTTTCAACTGTGGGAGTGGCTCCTTGGCAGAACAACCGGGAGCGGAGTGCGGATCTGAGAAGCTGAATCAGATGAGGCGGGGAGGTGGCGTGGCGGCACTGCGGCAGGACTGAGCTGACGGCAAAAGAGACGCGCGATGGACAGAAAGGGCCACGTACAGTGCAGCTCCGACGAAGATTTTGCAGACCCCTTCTTCTTTTTCCCCTGCTCCTCATCCTTCTCTCGTCTTCTTCTTTTCTCTTGTTGCCGCAGTTTTCTCTCGCTTCTTCTTCTCATCTGTAAATGCTCTGTTTTTTCTTCCATCTTTTGTTTGTTCGCTGCTGTTGTATTTCCTTTTTGTCTTGTTGTTCTTTTTCTATTTTACTTTACCAAGTTGTAATTTTGTTTCATTTATTTTTAATATACATTAATTTTTTATTATTATTTCATTAATTCATTTTAACCATTTAGCCATGTTAGCTTTGATGGCTTTGATGTGTCAATGTCATCGGAGATAGAAGCTCGCATTATTGTTTTATTCAAATGTCACATTTAAATATACATTATCATTCATTTTTACAATGATATTGATATTAATACATTATTGTTGATAAATGATTTTAATAAAGTGTAACATTTGTTTTCATTAATGAAAATATTTGACAACAGAATTCACAATGTGAAAGTGACTGATACAATTGTGGAATTCGATTCCATTGTCAATGTCATGATACGATAAATAATGGCATTGACATTGTCATTATTTGACATTGTGACAATTTTTTGACATTTTGATAGTTTTCTGATATTTTCATCTTTTTACAATGGCATGATGATGTTACAAACTTACAATATCTCGATTTGATCAGCAAAATAATGCCACTTCTTGATAATGTCACAATATTAATATCTCAATGTCACAATGTAATATACAATGTCACAATATTGCAATGTCACAATATCACAATGTCCAAATATCACAATGTCATGTTGTTAGTAATAAAAATGTTAATAAATTAAGTCAATATTGACACATTTTTTTGTCTTCCCTAAAAAACAATTTTTTCCCGTATGTACACTTTCACTTTTGATAGCACCGATGTTCTCTTTAACAATGTCAATTTTATTAGGAGTGAGCATTGACATTTTCAGGATAGTCATTGACATTGTGATTATTACAATGTTATTTTTATAGCATTGACATGGTCACGACATTGTCATTGACACTGTAATTATCATAATGACATTTTTATATCATTGACATCTTCAAAATTTGACATTGTGACATTATGACATTTTAGTGACATTGACATTTTTATAAATTGTAACATCGTTAGTGAAAAGTTGATCCTGCAGAGGTTTGTCACCTATAATGAAAATTTTATAACCATAAATGATTAAATTGTGACATCAAATTTCAATAAATTTGACTTTATTTTAACATGACATTTTAATAAGACATTGTTTTCCCCCTTTAATAAAGTTGGACAATGTAATTCAATTTGACTATCCAAAATAATGCAATAAAATCTAACAAAATAAAGATAATGTCATTAATAATGTATTGAATTGCCAACAATGTCACTATATTTATTATCTTATTATTAATAATTCTTTCTCAAAAATAAATAAATTAAATAAATTCCAGAAACTAACTTAAATATATATTTGCAAAATTAAAAAAAAAACAAAAACAATAACAAAAACGTATGAAGAATCTGAAAGCCAAAACATGAGGAATTGAAAAGTCAAACAATAACAAAAACGTTCAAAGAGGTATTACAGGGTATAGAAGAAATCCGATAAAATTTAGAAACAGGGGAGACTTGCACCGGGCAAAGAAAGAAAAAGGAAAAGGAAGAAGAAGAGGAATCTTGTCGGCACCACTCGATGACCACCAGTGGCAGAGCAGCGGTAAAGCAGCGGCGGTAGAGCGGAAGTAACTTGCATCGGTGACCACCAGCGGCAGAGCAGCAGTGGATGTAGTGGCGGTGACCTGTGCCCGCCGAGAATGATATAACGGGTACTCAAAGATCTGAAATTCTGAATATCATTGACGGTCAGGCATGAATGAATGTGTTCGGCAACATCATATGCGGACAGCGGCATCTCAAGGGTATTTTTGTCTGTACGTCTAAAAGTAGTCCTATTTAGGTTGAAAAAACTATGAACTCCTATTTATGTTCCCGACGTTTTTTTAGTCCTATTTGAGTCTATGTCCCTATTTAGGAGAAAGAATAAACACAGACCTTAAGCTTAATTTTTTTTTTCGGGCAAGACTTTCTCCTTATTTTCTTCCCTTCTTTCTTTCCCCTCCTTTTCTCTCACGGCTCTATCTCTTTTCAATCCCTATTTTTCTCTCTTTTCTAATTCATACATGAATGAGTTGTTTTGCCCATCGCTCCTTATAATAATAGTACGGTGTTCGTATACTATAGCTAGAGCTATTTATATATACATAAATTATAATTAATTGGTGTGGTTCGATCGTTTCAAAACAAAGGTTGTCACTAAAATTATACGATAGTAATTTAAATTTGTCCAATTGTGTGGTGATCGAAATGTCCAGCAAGTGTGTTGCATGCACTTCTGAGACTAAAGTTTGTCCTGTATTATATGAGCTAAGTGTAGTAAGCAGGCCGGCATAAAGTTTCTGCCAAGTTTCATTTGTATGATTTTGGCTATTGTTACGTGGCTTGGTTGTAATACTTTAGCTGACAATTGATTTTTGTTCTCTTCTTCATATTATTTGACGAGTGTCTCATGCATGACTCATGACTGTCGTACCTTATTTGAGTGTTCATTTCCTTCTTTTGTTTGTTCATGCATGGTTTTAATAACCTGATGACATTGTTATTAATTTTCCATGTTGTCACTTCTGATTTTACTTTATATACGAAGTATATTGTATACGTTTATATGTACTTTTTTTTTCATTTATTCGATCTATTTTGTTTTTGGTATATGCCTGCATGTTGATTATACTCAATATTTAAGTCACCTATGAAATAACATACAGAGTTTTTTTTTTCTATGTCTTTACTTTTAGAATTTTAAAAATTATGAAAATGGGAATGTTACAAAAGATAATCGAATATTATATGATCAGTCTTTCAATTTTTTTAATAAAACCTCAAGTATGTATAATTGATATAGACTAAATAGACTTTACCTCCAGAAGCTTCCCCTTCAAATTGTTTTCAGTAGTTTTTTATTTATATTTCATTCCTAAGGAGTACTGGACCAGACTTGGATGGGCGGGATCCAATGATCCCATCAATGTAGTCAGTGTTGGGTGGACTTCAGACCCAAAATCTTTTGTTATAAAGCTTTTTGATGCAAATGTGTAGGCTTTGCTTTATGTTGGAGCTGAAGATTAGTCATTAATAGCGTTCAACCGTGAGAAGGATGCTCTTTACCTCCGAACTGAAAGACGAGCCTCTGCTAAGTCACCATCCGATGCTCGTCCGACTTGGTCAAATGTGGAAGCTATGCCACTAGCTGGAGAAATTATGGATGATTGGTTGCGGGAATTGGATTACATTGCAAGTGAGGTTGAGGCGGTGCTGGTTTCAAGCTAAGAGAGATTGGACGTGGATCAGTTGAGGTTATGGACACAGTGAACACTGTTTTTTTTCAACTTGAAAGGTTTCAGAAGGTCAAATGTATTGTCTGAATCCAAGTGCTCATACTTGCACTCGACATTATGCTCTGGATTTTGTAGTGGTATATTTTTATCCTTCATGTCTTTTTATTATACAAGTATTTACTATGATTAGTTACATGGGAGTTTTTCTATGTATTTACTATACGTCACTATGATCATTGCGTATTAAAAGACACAATTTTACCCTTTTTATTTTATTTTAGCCATAAATGTGTTATTTTTTATTGCATATAGTTTCCCCGAGATTTGGTCAAATCACAAAATGGCCCTTGGAATTTCTAAAGATTACAAACAATGCATTTGACCGATTAGATTTTACGAGAATAGGCATTCTAACACTAATAAGGACATCTGGGAATCTGGTATAAATACTGTGGCTAAGGATAATCTGACAAATCATTAATGTGCTTTTTTGTAACATCCAAAAACCTTGATGAGTCATTTTGTAATCTGACCAGAGCTCAGTCGAGGTAAATGTAATTAACCCTATTTATTAATTGTTCTATTTGATGCTTCTGATGCATGATTTCCTCGTGAACAACAATTATGCTTAGTGTTATTTACATTGAAGCATGCCAAAGACTCAATCTAAAAATTGTGGGATCCCGAGTTGGTGAAGATTATATAATATGGCCCCAAATAGCAAACCCTGAGGTACATATATGCCTCTTTTGAGTTCATTCAACAACTTCCCTGATATTGTTTTACCAGATTTTCTATGGTTGTCACTTTTAAGGAGCTATTCAAAACAACATCCTGGTACAACTTGTTTGGTATTCTCAATGGGAAGTGTGTGGAGGACCCTCAGTCATAGGCCTCAGACATCATCAGTCATTCACTTTCAGGGCTTGAGATTGCAACGAACCGGGATATAATTGGGATTGCTTTGGCCAATTTGATTGTAAGCTGAAGGGTCCTGTTAGAAATTGGAAAATGCTAGAGAAGGAAACTTGGAGGATAACAACAAGGAAATTTTGAAAAGAAAAAAATGGTTCCTACTCAATAAACCAATTTTAAATATTTGTCCAACCTCATTTGATTATATGTTTCTATTATATATAAAAGACTAATAAATATTAACACATTTAAAGTTTTAATAGTTTTATTGTTTTAATTTGTTTTTCCTTCGTATAAAAAACAAATGTAAAAAAATTGTTTTCTATAGTTATTTTCTCCCTCCCTTCCCTCATTATCTGGATTCCAGACATAGCCTTAGTGAATAAAGTTAGTTTCATGTGCTACTTTATTGGGTTTGCTTTTACTAAAAGGGGTGCATTTTTGCAGAGGCTTCACTGAAAACGTGCTTCAAAAGCATACCATGGATTGATGCTTACTTCTCCACTTGAATTTATGTATAATGCTGAAAAAAGAAAAAGCAAGTGCGATGCCGCAAATTTCCCCGTGTTAAGGCCTCTGGAGTTAAGGTACCATCTTTAAGCATAATCTCTTTGTCATGATTCTCTAGAATTACTCCTCCTTCCTGATTAAATAGGCCCCTCTTTGTGCTGTCCCTTACAGGTTCAAGATGCTAAGTTGCAACATTGGCATGACAAAGGGAGAATTATGATTTCCGAAGCATAATTTTTTTCGCAATGTCATTATTATGATAGTTGAAGGACTATAAAAATAAAATAAAAAAACATGCACCACACTTTTACGTGATCTTGAATAAATAATTTGCCCTAACTTCTAACTTCTTTGGTCTAACTTCAAAACTGAAACTAAACCTTTTCTCCATCTTTATGCTCTAGAACTATAAAATTTGAAACTTTAATCACATTATTATTATTTTTATTAAAATAAATTATCTGAATTTATTTGAGATATGGATTATCTGAATATATTTTTGATGGGCTAATATGCCCTTCACAAAACAACCACTAGTCCTCCCTCTCGATGTGGGAGGGGTGGCGCGATGAATCAATATTTCATCCTCCCTGATGGAGTCATGTTTATAATACTAAAATCAGTATTCCAAACATAACTCTTTTTATTGGATAAAGGAACATTTCTTGCTTGCTTGTGACATACATAGTGTAACATTTGAAGTTATAATTTTTTGCCCAAATCGGGTGGAAGTGTATCGCGTTTAGATTTAGTCATTTGGTTATAATGAATTACATGGCAATCACATGCGAATGTTTTAGTTCTCATATTTTCATGTTTTATTGCATTTTGAGCTTTTCCTTACTTGCAAAGGATAATTGCTATTGTTAATTTTGAATAAATTGCTTGTTTAGCCCTTCATCAATTATGCAGCATTGGCAATTTTAGTCCACCATTTAACTTGTACGAAAAACAACTTTCCTTGGTATATAAATATGAAAGAATGAAACTGTGCGAGATTGACTAGTATTTGATGATGCCCAGAGAAATGTACTCCGTAGTAGTTTGGAAGTGACTTTGCTTACAATGGCATTAATTTATAGGCTGGCAATGATGGCTTCAGAAAGATTGGTGATTCTCCAGCCCCACAATGGGTCTCTTAGGAGAGACCATGCAATGATGCTGTATTATTCGAGGTATGTTTTATTTTCAAATATACTATGTTAGAGAACGTTAACATTTTTTGGAACAATTATACTCAATAACTGTAAATTCAGAACACATATAATATATGTTGTAGAGAACACATAAACCACTCAACTACTTGAACATAAATTCTTATTTTTTCGACTTTACCATTTCTTTGGCTTATTGATCAGGGGCCTTTTTTATATACTCCGTATCATTTATCCATTGTTAAAATTTCTGAATTTTGAAAAATGATCTAAACAAATCCGGGATTGTTCCAGGACTATGATGCGGCCATCCGGGAGCTTAGCATGTGCATGATATTTGCCCCAGAAGAGCAGGTTGAAGTTCTGATGCCATTCATCCAAAAGTTGCACCATTTGGAGGCTGAATCATCTTGGAATTCGTTGGGGCATAAGTGGTTGACCATTCCTTGACTTAATCAACTAAACTGCAAATGTATATTCCTTCTTGACTTAATTGGTGTTCTTACTCTACTGAATTGCTACTCTAACTCAGACCAGGACTTCTTGGCGTGTCTGTTAAGAATATATTGATACTTGGTTGGTTTAACCCTGGTCTAGTCGACAACTGTAAATTTATTTGGTTGTTAAAAGCCATATTATGCATTGTTAGTTAGAGTCTAATTGCAGAACAAAGATCTTATTGAACTTTTTTAGAAAGTTAGTATAAATCATGTACTGGCTGTATTGCTCCTTGCATATGTTTCTTTCTTTTGTTCTTTTTTATTCTTAATTGTGAATACATGTATAAAAAGAGCCCTGCTTGTTTAGAGCCCTGCTTCTTTTTCTTTTTTTGCCTTGTCCAAATAAAAAGAGTTCATTTTGAGCAGCTGAGGTCCGAGGATACATGTTAATGAAATTTGTCAAAAGATTGCCTTTTATGACGTCATCTTATCATAATAAATAAATAAATATATACACAGATTGGGGATGTTATTATATGCATGTCTCTCATCCATATGAAAATATGCATTTCTTTTGATAAGATGATAAGATGTGTATATATTTATTTATTTTTATAATAAGATGACGTTGTCATAAAAGACAATCTTTTGACAAATTTCATTAACAGGTTTCCTCGGACCTCAGCCGCTCAAAATGAACTCTTTTTATTTGGACAAGGCAAAAAAAGAAAAAGAAGCAGGGCTCTTTATATACATGTATTCACAATTAAGAATAAAAAAGAACAAAAGAAAGAAACATATGCAAGGAGCATTACAACCAGTACATGATTTATACTAACTTTCTCAGAAAGTTCGACAAGATCTTTGTTCTGCAATTAGACTCTAACTAACAAAGCATAATATGACTTTTAACAACAAAACAAATTTACAGTTGCCGACTGGACTAGGGTTAAAGCCAACCAAGTATCAATATATTCTTAACAGGCACGCCAAGAAGTCCTGGTCTGAGTTAGAGTAGCAATTCAGCAGAGTAAGAACACCAATCAAGTCAAGAAGGAATATTCAGTTGCAGTTCGGTTGATTAAGTCAAGGAATGGTCAACCACTTATGCCCCAACGAATTCCAAGATGATTCAGCCTCCAAAAGGTGCAACTTTTGGATGAATGGCATCAGAACTTCGACTTGCTCTTCTGGGGCAAATATCATGCAAATGCTAAGCTCCCGGATGGCCGCATCATAGTCCCTGAACAATCCCGGATTTGTTTAGGTCATTTTTCAAAATTCAGAAAATTTAACAATGGGATAAATGATACGAAGCATATAAGCCAAAAAAATGGTAAAGTTGAAAAAATAAGAATTTATGTTCAAGTAGTTGAATGGTTATGTGTTCGCTACAACGTATATTATATGTGTTTTGAATTTACAGTTAATTGAGTATAATTGTTCCAAAAAAATAAATGTTCTCTGGCATAGTATATTTGAAAATAAAACGTACCTCGTATAATACAACATCATTGCATGGTCTCTCCTCAGAGACCAATTGTGGGGCTGGAGAATCATCAATCTTTCTGAAGCCATCATTGCCAGCCTATAAATTAATGCCATTGTAAGCAAAGCCACTTCCAAACTACTACGGAGTACATTTCTTTGGGCATCATCAAATACAAGCCAATCTCGCACAGTTTCATTCTTTCATATTTATATATCAAAGAAAGTTGTTTTTTAGTACAAGTTAAATGGTGGACTAAAATTGCCAATGCTGCATAATTGATGAAGGGCTAAACAAGCAATTTATTCAAAATTAACAATAGTAATTATCCTTTGCAAGCCAGGAAAAGCTCAAAATGCAATAAAACATGAAGTTATGAGAACTAAAACATTCGCATATGATTGCCATGTAATTCATTATAAACAGATGGCTAAATCTAAACGTGAAACACTTCCACCCGATTTGTGCAAAAAAATATAACTTCAAATGTTACACTATGTATGTCACAAGCAAGCAAGAAATGTACTTCCTTTGTCCAATAAAAAGAGTTATGTTTGGAATACTGATTTTAGTATTACAAACATGACTCCATCATGGAGGATGAAATATTGATTCATCGCGCCACCCCTCCCACATCGAGAGGGAGGGCTAGTGGTTGTTTTGTGAAGGGCATATTAGCCCATCAAAAATATACTAAAATTATTCAGAAAATCCATATCTGAAATAAATTCAGATAATTTATTTTAATAAAAAAAATAAGAATGTGATTAAAGTTTCAAATTTTATAGTTCTAGAGCATAAAGATGGAGAAAAGGTTTAGTTTCAATATTAGAAGTTAGAACCAAACAAGTTAGAAGTTACGGCAAATTATTTATTCAAGATCACGTAAAAGTGTGGTGCATGTTTTTTTATTTTATTTTTATATTTTTTAAATCATTGAGAAAAAAATTATGCTTCGGAAATCATAATTCTCCCTTTGTCATGCCAATGTTGCAACTTAGCATCTTGAACCTGTAAGGGACAACATAAAGCGGGACCTATTTAATCAGGAATGAGGAGCAATTCTAGAGAATCATGACAAAGAGATTATGCTTAAAGATGGTACCTTAACTCCTGAGGCCTTAACACGGGGAAATTTGGCGCATCGCTCTTGCGTTTTCTTTTTTCAGCATTATACATAAATTCAAGTGGAGAAGTAAGCATCAATCCATGGTATGCTTTTGAAGCACGTTTCCAGTGAAGCCTCTGCAAAAATGCACCCCTTTTAGTAAAAACAAACCCAATAAAGTAGCACATGAAAAAAAAACTAACTTCATACACTAAGGGAGTGTTTGCAACGACTTAAAAAAAGCACTTCTCGGATTTTGGCTTAAAAAGCACTTATTTACCAAACACTATCAATTTTTACTTTTTCTCGGCTTGCGTGTGAAAAATGTTTTTCCCTTTTCTATTACACAAAAAGCACTTATTTTACTAAACACTATCAACTTTTACTTCTCAAAATCACTTTTTTCTCAAACAGTATCAACTTTTACTACTAATCACTTTTTCCAAATAACGCCAAAAGTGCTTTTTTTTAAACAGAAGCAGTTGCAAACACTCCCTAAGGCTATGTCTGGAATCCAGATGATGAGGGAAGGGAGGGAGAAAATAGCTACAAAAAACAGTTTTTTTACATTTGTTTTTATACGAAGGAAAAAGAAATTAAAACAATAAAACTATTAAAACTTTAAATGTGTTAATATTTATTAGTCTTCTATATATAATAGAAACATATAATCGAATGAGGTTGAACAAATATCTAAAATTGGTTTATTGAGTAGGAACCATTTTTTTTCTTTTCGAAAATTCCTAGTTGTTATCCTCCAAGTTTCCTTCTCTATCATTTTCAAGGTTCTAATAGGACCCTTAAGCTTACAATCAAATTGGCCAAAGCAATCCCAATGATATCCCGGTTCGTTGCAATCTCAAGCCCTGAAAGTGAGTGATTGGTGATGTCTGAGGCCTTTGACTGAGGGTCCTCCACACACTTCCCATTGAGAATACCAAACAAGCTGTGCCCGGCTGTTGTTTTGAATAGCTCCTTAAGAGTGACAACCATAGAAAATCTGGTAAAATAATATCAGGGAAGTTGTTGATTGAACTAAAAAGAGGCATATATGTACCTCAGGGTTTGCTGTTTGGGGCCATATTATAAAACCTTCACCAACTCGGGATCCCACAATTTTTAGATTGAGTCTTTGGCATACTTCAATGTAAATAACACTAAGCATTATTGCTGTTCACGAGGTAATCATGCATCAGAAGCATCAAATGAAACAATTAATAAATAGGGTTAATTACATTTATCTCTACAGCTCTGATCAGATTACAAAATGACCCATCAAGGTTTTTGAATGTTACAAAAAAACACATTAATGATTTGTCAGATTTTCCTTAGCCACAGTATTTATACCAGATTTGCCTGTTTGCGTAAAATCTAACTGGTCAAATGCATTGTTTGTAATCTTTAGAAATTCCAAGGGTCATTTTGTGATTTGACCAAAACTCGGGGAAGCTATATGCAATAAAAAATAACACATTTATGGCTAAAATAAAATAAAAAGGGTAAAATTGTGTCTTTTAATACACAATGATCATAGTGATGTATAGTAAATACATAGAAAAACTCCCATGTAACTAATCATAGTAAATACTTGTATAATAAAAAGACATGAAGGATAAAAATATACCACTACAAAATCCAGAGCATAATGCCGAGTGCAAGTATGAGCACGTGGAATCAGACAATACATTTGACCTTCTGAAACCTTTCAAGTTGAAAAACACAGTGTTCACTGCGTCCATAACCTCAACTGATCCACGTCCAATCTTTCTTGAAACCAGCACCGACTCAACCTCATTTGCAATATCATCCAATTCCCGCAACCAATCATCCATAGTTTTTCCAGCTAGTGGCATAGCTTCCACATTTGACCAAGCCGGACGAGCATCAGATGGTGACTTAGCAGAGGCTCGTCTTTCAGTTTGGAGGTAAAGAGCATCCTTCTCACGATTGAACGCTATTAATGACTCATCTTCAGCGCCAACATAAAGCAAAGCCTACACATTTGCATCAAAAAGCGTTATAACAGAAGATTTTGGATCTGAAGTCAACCCAACACTGACTACATTGGCGGATCACTGGATCCCGTCCATCCATGTTTGGTCCAGTACTCCTTAGGAATGAAATATAAATAAAAAACTATTGAAAACAATTTGAAGAGGATGCTTGTGGAGGTAAAGTCTATTTAGTCTATATCAATTACACATACTTGAGGTTTTATTAAAAAAATTGAAAGATTCACCTAATAAATGATCATATAATATTCGATCATCTTTAGTTCCCTTTAGAAGCAATTCTATCATTTCTATGTATCAAGATATACACTTAAGTGACTAAACTCTCAAAGTAGTTTCCTCCATAACCCTCCATCCAAACAGACTCAGGGATTTTGTTTTTCTCAAAGCATTTGACTTTTTGTTTTTACTATAGAGTAAAATAAGTGTAGATTGTTTTCAACTTGTCAAGAGTGGGCTCTTCCCCGGAATCCCAAACATCAAATTACATTATCATTAAACAATGGTGAATATATCTTAAAAAAAACAATGGTGAATATGAAATACGGTTCACTCGCAGATAGTCAAGCCCTCAAGATTCCATAGCACAAATTAAAAAACCCGAAACCAAAGAGACAAAGATGAAAGAGTGAACATATTTAGTATTTACTACTCATGCAATACTAATGATCAAACTGAACTTGTCAAATTATTTAATTGGACAGATTAATAACCATATAGAGAAGATCCAAGACAAACCATTAAACAGCTCTGTATTCATGAAATACTTATGATCAAACTGAACTGGTAAACTACCAGCAAACAAGATTAAGAAGGCAGAATACCTTTGCTAGTAATATATCTGTGTCCTTCAACTCGAAAGATATCTCTCGCTTAAACTTTTCCCTAGCATCTCTTAAAATCTGGCAATATAATCCCACATCAGTTCATCACTGATGAGAAAGAAATTTAAAATGCCAGAATGAATAAATGGGGGGTGTAGAGCTTAGAACCTCCTGATAAAATTCGACTGTAGATGAATTTGGCGTTTGACCATGATCAGAGGTAGCAGCCTGAGGGGAAACATTCAATCTCTCATTCTTGGGTATCTTAACAGCTCGTTTATTATTCAACTCCTTCCCATTTTCATTCCCAATACAAAACCCACCAAGACGACCATTATAGCCATACCTGGAACATAAAGAGTAAATGGGATATTTAGAATTACCCACAGATATGCTCACCCAAGTCCCAACCCATTAATTAACACCACTAAAAAAACAAGTAGAATAAATAATCCACTGAATAACAGCAACCCCCCATTACGTATTAATCTGTTCAGAAAAATATTCAAATATCAATATTTGGCTAACCAGGTAAGGAGTATGTTTTTCATTCAAACTTCACCCCCGTAATACTGTTTTTCTTGCACCCAGGCTGATCAAAAGCCAAGGTGAAGAAGAAGCAGAGAGAAACAGAGAGAGAGAGAGACCTGCTGAAGTTTCCCAGAGAAGCCGTGAAAACTGGCCGATGGATCAACCAGGGCAGTGAAACAAACATCTTTCTTGCAACAAAAATGGCTATAACTTCCAATCTTTACAGAAAATCGAGAGAAGAGAAATGGAATTAGTCTGTAATGCTCTATGTTGATCAACTTTAAAGAGAAAAAGAGCTGTAAGGCTTGGGAGAAGAACTGGGTGTTTGTTTGTTCAAGAAGCTGATGAAGAGTAAGAATGGATGAGAATAGAATCCGTAAATGGGAGAAGATTGTATATGGAGATAGACAATGAAGTCTTAAAGCACAAACAAAAAAGGGGGAACAGGGAAGCTGGGTATGAATCGAAGCTATAGAATACAGAGTACTTGTTTCAGTTTTCAATGGAGAATAGAGTGCTGGATGATGAAATTAAAGGGGCATCCGTTTTTTTATGGGCCCCTCTTTGGTTGATGACGAAGACCGAAAAAGCCATACAGAATTCGGAGTATTTGAGATGCTTTTTCGTATCTCTTAAATGAAATCTGTGTACGGAGGAGTATATTCCATCATTTTATTCGAGAAAACTAGCGGAACACTTGCGTTTTTTATACTCCGTATAAAAATATCAAGTGCAATTACAGCCATATAGGCATATAGGCTTGATACAGGTCAAGGCTATAATGGGATAAAAACATAAAAACAGACGATTCAAATTGAAAGTGTTGAATCACTAATCTCTTTAAAGACGTGCGTAAACTCTACCTGTAGATTGATTGCTCATGTTACGATCACAATATTTCTCAAACAAATTATTGAACATCACAGTTTGTCCAAACACCGATAAGGAGCCAAATGCCAATTGTAGAATTTGTTTTGGTTTCACCAGGTACCAGAAAGAAAGCACTTCATGTGATCCCATCTTCCTGAAACGACGGTGGTTCAGGAGGAGGGAGATTCGTCTCAATATTGGCGCAGAAGAAAATCATATTCCTGATTGATGACGAGTACAATGCCCGACCGAAGATGATGGGAATAAACATCTGACAGACGATAGTTTGCCACTGAAAATAACATCTCTAGACAACGCTAGAAAAGAAACATAGATAAAATTGAAAACACTGATTAAAATGATATTTTTCCATTATTGAATCAAAGAAGATTGAAAGAAAAAAAAGAAAAGAGGTGAAAAGGAGGAGGCAGTGGTCAAGGTTCCCCGTGGCCGCTCCTCTCTCTAGCAAAGGAAAATCACGACGGAACACCCGTGTTTTTAAAAAGTGATTTTTATATTAAAAAGTGTTTTTTTTAAAGTAAAATTGGTGCATACATCTTGTGATCTGATGACGTAACTGAGACACTATCAAGGTGAAGGTTACGTGTACGAATTTCATCCCAGTTTAAGGATTTTGATTTAAGATAGAACAAATACTATAATTGGTAATATTTGATAAATACGTGTTTTTTGTGTGAAATACGGAGTATAAAAAGTAAAAATTTATTTAAAACATCTTCTCATCTACTTTTAACTTCTTCTTTTTGTTGTATTTTAGCTCTTTTTTATAGTATTTGTTCTGTATCTACTTTTAACTTGTAAACACACATTCTTCGTACATAAACCATCACTTAAAAATACACATTTAATTTTTTATTGATTTTTTTAAGTGTTTGCAAATCTCTGATATAGATAAACGTTTTTGTAAAATTGTTCTCAATTATTGTTTGAGGCTACGTGTACGTTATATATTTAAGATTTTGTTATCTAATGCGTCGGTGGGTCAAAATATTAGTAAAGCTCCAAACCAATTCAAGATGAAAGTAACTTCTGCACTTCCGTGCTCGATGAGTCGATGCTCGTGAATAATGCTAAAAAATTCAATCCAAATTAATACTATCATTATGGTGCTGGCTGGTTTGGCACATTAATTTGTTGGCTCTATCATTATTATTAGACAAATACGGTACTTCATTTTGTGGAGCAATTAAAATATTATGATTGAATAATCTAAAGTGAAGATAAAATAAAGGTCTTTCAGAGTACACAAATTTTACCAAATTTGATTTGTTATGAGACAAATTTAATGAATTTTTTTGAATGAGTAAATTGTATCCATCCTAACGAGAGGGGGAGGGATAAATAAGGAGATAATGGCTTGAGGTCTTCCACCAATCAAATGATACTAAAGATTCGTCTTGAACTGTACCAAAATTATTGTGGAGCGGGAAATGTATTATACTTCCTATATATTTGGTAGGGAATCCAAACCATAATTTAGGACATGATAAGTTTTTTAAGATAAGACTTCTAAAATCCTTTTAGACTTCTTTTACAAAATAATAAAGAATAGGTACGTATCGCACAAAAATTAAAAATCATTACAGTGCCAACCGGAAGAACATGTGTAGGATTTGACTTAGCCTGTTTTATGTTATATAGCGCTAGCGTTTTCAACGTAAATAGAACATAGTCACATACTAGCGTTTTCAACGTAAATAGAACATAGTCACATACTTAACGTAATTGTTAGGTAATCATTACGTACACTAGTTTTAGAAGTCGAAATGATATTTTGAACGGGATATGAAACCTTTGTAGCCTAATACACAACTACTGCCCAAGTATCTACATGAAAAAGATTGCTACGAATAACATTTGTAATTGGCCGACAACCAAACCAACAATGTGTAATCTGTCCTACCTAAATCCATTGTTCTAACACTAAATTAGTTTTTGGTCACATAGACCATTGCTGTACAAGATTATTTTGGGAAGAAGCAATAATATTAATAGGAATAGTCCGTACGTAGCACCAAACGGATAAGACTAAATAGTGAGAAGTGGATAACATCATAAGGTCCACATGAGTTGCAAGTAGGATTCGCATATTATCCGAATGCGTGCCAGTTCCACGTCTGGATTGTTCATCAAATTTTCTTGTTAGCCCATTACGAGTAATAACTGCGTCATTATATTCATTCATTGACGTGATTATGATATTCATTCATTAAAAGTTGTACAAAACCAATATCCTTGACGTGGTTATTGAAATTATTATGATATGTTTCTTTATCAAGATTGCATTATATTATTAGTGGTTTAGTTTATTTTAAGAATAAGAGTACGATAAAATAATCTTAAATAGGACTAAACTAATCTCTATATGTATAGATAAGACTATGTTGTTTATCTTCATATTCTACTCTTACCATAACTTAGTGGACAATCATATTTTAATGGTAGATTCTATGGTATCCAAAAGATACTATAGTTTTGTCAACATGGACCCATCAGAATGTTGCAGTTGAATTATTAAAGTCTAAACTAAAAATAATACTCCCTCCGTCCCAGGGAGAAGTTCCCAATTTCCTTTTTTGGTAGTCCCAACAAAAAGTTCCCATTTCCCTAAATGGAAAGTTATCCTACATCAAAACAGTGTCAAACAGTGCAAAACAGTGTCAAACAGTGTCAAAACAGTGCCAAACAGTGTCGAAACAGTGCCAAACAGTAAAATTTACCCCTCAGTAACTTTATTTCCTAAATATGTGTGAAAGTCAACCCGGGAACTTCTCCCTGGGACGGAGGGAGTATATATATTTGGACAAATCAAGTGAATGGTGGGTACGGTACTCCATTTTTTAACTGAGTAACCCATTTTTTAATAAAAACATAAAAATAATAAAAATTTTATAATTTATAATAGAATCAGAAAAAATAAAAATAGAACTAAAAAAATAATATACGGAGTAATACGAAGTAATAAAAAGAAGGAAAAAATTTAAAAAATAAATAAAAAACTTTAAAAATAAATAAAAATTTGATAAAGCACATAAAAATATAAAAAATTATTGATGCCTTTTCTACGGCCTCTGCCACCTCCCAGCAATATGATCTTCGATCGATGAAAAAAGCGTGTGTGTACACTTAGTGGATATGTATTAGAGGTTCCAACCTCCCTGCAAATAAGGAGAAATTTGGTTGAATAGCTCAGTTGGTTGAGTGGTGAGAAATTTGGATCAATGATCAATGTTCGAATTCCGCAGCGGGTATATGAGCCTATTGCCACTTCGCCAACTGAGTCATCGTGATTTACATTCTCCCATGTACACTGTCGGGTCAGGGCATGCATGGGGGCCCTTGGGATTGGGGATTTAACCTTTTGGATAAAGGAGAAGATATATCCTCCATGTAATGCTACTCTACATGAGTGAATACTACTTCTGTAATGTAAAGATTTTCCCACTTTCCTTTTTCGTCCGTAACTAAAAATCTTCTCATTTCTAAATCTTCCATCATACCCTCAACAATTTTTAAAAAAATACACTATTACACCTACTTTTTTTGGATTTATCTTTCATTCCACCACACTATTTTATTATATTCCCATCATACCCTCAATAATTTAGATCCCATATCACTATTCATAATCTCACCTACTTTCAATTTGGGAAGATTCCAACGTTATGGAGGTAGTAGTATTTACATAAGTACGTGCAAGGATAATGATTGTCAAGAGATAAATACAAACAATATTATTAAAATAATGTTATAATTTTCAATATCAATACTATTCAATTTTCTTACTCCCTTTTTATTATCTTTCTTTATTTACTAAGCTCAAGTATTAAATATGATTCTCTATTTCATTATTCTTGTATGTTACTCCTATTTTTTAGGAAGTACTCCCTCCGTCCCTAATAACTTTGCCAAGTTTGACCGGCACGAGGATTAATAAAGTAAAAACTGTGTGGTTGAGGTTTGTGCAGAGGAGAGAGAATTAACTGGAACCACAAATTCTTTACTTAAATGGGAAAGTGGCAAAGTTAATGGGACATCCAAAAAAGGAAAGTTGACAAAGTTATAAGGGACGGAGGGAGTAATTGATTAAAATAAAATTATATTTGAATGTCCAAATCTGCACTGATGATATTGTTTGCGAATCACGTTTCCTGACAATCCCGATCTTGAGCACTTCGTTTCCTTGAACCAAAGAGAATAGCGCCAATTCATGAATAATCATATAAAATTGGGAAAATGGAAACTAATAATCCAACCTTTTAGCGGTCTTCTTATAATAATCCCACCTTTTGGTTATTCATGAATAATCCAATTCACCTTTGCACCTCATCTTCATTCACTGGTCCCTGACTGGTTGATGACCTACTATTCCAAGCTATTTTCTTATATTTGCAAATCATTATACCATAAATCTCATCTTTCACAAAGATAAGAAAATAACTTGGAATAGTAGGTCATTAACCGATCCCGGACCAGTGAATGAAGATGAGGTGCAAAGGTTGGATTATTCATGAATAATCAAAAGGTGAGATTATTGAAAGAAGACCGCTAAAAGGTTGGATTATTAGTTTCCATTTTCCCTATAAAATATACTATGTATATTTTAAAAATTGTCTGGAATAATTGTATTCCAAGTATGAAAAATACCAAGTATGTGATTAAGTGGTTCATTGTTAATCAATATTCACATTAAGAATATTGATGTAAATATGATCCAAATGCATATAGTTGTGCACAAACCAGTTTCATGAGCAATAAGTATTTCACATTCCTGACAATGTTGTAATCATATGTGTTTGAAGTAATAAAAGATTACGGGGGTGTTTGGCAATTGGCTGTTGGCGGTTAGCTGTTGAACGATTCTATCAGCTGATTGATGACAGCAGATTTGGTTGACTGTTTCGATTACCTGATAAGATTAGCAGTTTGTAGGATGATGTTTGGTTAAATGGTTGTTTACAATCAGCTAATCATAATCTGTTAAATGTCTTTTAGGGACATTAATGATTT
This sequence comes from Cuscuta epithymum, assembly GCA_945859915.1. Lineage (NCBI taxonomy): Eukaryota > Viridiplantae > Streptophyta > Magnoliopsida > Solanales > Convolvulaceae > Cuscuta > Cuscuta epithymum. Next base: position 4,275,178 of record CAMAPF010001001.1, on the reverse strand, counting down.
TTTTATTAATATAATTAGTACAATTATTTAAGTCGTTTTTATCAAGGCAAGTATATGTAGTAATAATTTTAAACATGGCTATCTCATGCTTATCTACAAGCTTCTGGTTTGATGACCGTTTGCATGCTTTATTTGTTTTCAATGTTTTATTTTATTTTCATTAGTGTTGCCTTTAATTTGAGGTTGACACAGATGTTTTGAATTTTGAATGCTTATCATCTTGTTAAAACCATTCCTTGCTTTTTGAAAATGTTTTGACGTGAACAAGATTTGCAAATCAGAGAACATAGATACCAGGTTTGTTTTTTATTCTTCGGCGGAAGTTTTTTCTGGGCGGAAAGGAGGCAGATACGGAAAAGGAAAAGGGGTGTGGGCAGTAGAGGAAATTTGTGAAACGGCTGGTAGTAAACGCTACAATTTTAGGCGTTTTCAGATTTTGGCCATTAGAACAAAAAGCCAATTGAAAAGGTTAGTTAACTCGAAGCTGTTTTAGGAGTGGCTGATCTTATAGATATAAAGAAGGGATCGTGAAATGATGAGTGGCTGATCTTATAGATATAAAGAAGGGATCGTGAAATGATGAGATGTTGTCCACATGTTTTTCAACCGACAAGGTGAGTGCCATTAGGAATATCCCGCTGAGTTCAAGACTCCCCCCAGATTCCCTCTATTGGTGGCCTGCTAAAGATGGAGTTTTCACAGTAAGGACATCGTATTGGCTAGGTGTATTGGGACCAATGGGACTGAAGCGAGATAATGACAAAACGATCTGGCAACGGGTTTAGGAACTAAAAGCTCCTCCTAAGATGAAACATTTTCTACGGTGGGCTATCTCAGGGAGCTTGGCAACCAGAGAAAGACTATGGCAACAACACATAGTTGAGGTACCTTTCTGCCCAGTGTGTCGTGAGTCGATTGAAACTTTATTTCATATGTTTTTCTCTTGTACTTTTGCTAGAAAAATATGGCAAGAGGAAGCCTGGGCAAAGATGTTCCATTATTGATGATTATTCTAGGAAAGTTTGGGTTTTGCTCATGAAACAAAAATCCGAAGTTTTTGAAAAATTTAAAAACTGGAAAATCATGATAGAAAACCAAACAGGAAAGAAAATTAAAGCCCTTAGGACAGACAATGGACTTGAGTTTTGTAATAAACAAATGAATGATTTGTGTGCTACTTGGGGTATAAAAAGACATAAATCTGTTCCTTACACACCCCAACAGAATGGGGTTGCTGAAAGGATGAATAGATCTCTCTTAGAGAGGGTGCGGGCCATGTTGGCCACATCTGGGCTCTCTAAGAAATTTTGGGGGGAAACGCTTAATACCGCTGCTTATTTAATTAATAGGTCCCCGTCTGTCCCCTTAGGAGGGAAGTGCCCAGAATCTGTTTTCACGGGCAAGAAGCTTGATTTGACGAACTTAAGAGTGTTTGGATGTGCGGGTTATGTGCATCAAAAGATTGATAAATTGGAACCTAGATCTAAGAAGTGTGTTTTCTTAGGGTACCCAGAAGGGGTAAAGGGTTATAGGCTTTGGGATAGGAGTGAACCAGGGTTTAAAGTAGTTATAAGTAGAGATGTCATTTTTAATGAAAATGAATTTCCTTGTTTGACTTACCTGTGCATGTTCCTCATAATGATGCTCCTAATGAGGTGGAGCAAGTGCCTGTTAAATTTCAATCTGAATTTTCTGCTAAAAATGATTTGCATGAAAATGTTCTTGAAAATCAAGGTGAGAGTACTTCGAATGAGGTGGAGCATGATATGCATGATGAGAATGATTTTTCTGAAAATGATGATTTACATGACTATCAACTTGCTAGGGACAGAGATAGAAGGGTTATTAGGAAACCAGAAAGATATAGGGATTGCAATTTGATTAATTGTGATATATCTGAGTTTGCCTTTAACATATTTGAATCCCTTGAATGCAATGAACCTAGGACTTTTAAAGAGGCTTTAAAGTCTAAATATTCCAAAGAATGGATTAGTGCTATGAATAGTGAAATAGAATCCCTTAAAATTAACCAAACTTGGAAACTTGTTCCTAGACCCGCTAATTGTTCCTTAGTGGATTGTAAGTGGCTATTTAAGGTGAAGCAAGAATCTGAAAATGTGAGGTTTAAAGCTAGATTGGTAGCTAGGGGATTTACTCAAAAGAAGGGAATTGATTATGCTGAAATTTTTGCTCCTGTTGTCAAGTTCACCACCATTAGAATTATACTTGCTTTAGTTGCTCATTTTAATTGGGAATTAAAACAGATGGATGTAACTACTGCTTTTTTGCATGGTGATCTTGATAAGAATATTTATACGCACCAACCTGAGGGTTTTGTTGACCCTAAATTGCCTGACCATGTGTGTTTGTTGAAAAAAGCTTTGTATGGTTTAAAACAATCACCTAGGCAATGGAATATTAAATTTGACAAGTGCATGCAATCTTTAAAATTTTCTAAGAGCTCCGCCGATCATTGTTTGTATTATAAAAATATTGACTCCGCGCCTATATTTTTATTACTCTATGTGGATGACATGTTAATTGTTAGTCCTTGTTTGAAGTCTATTGAGCATGTCCAAAAATCTCTTTGTGAAAACTTTGACATGAAAGACTTAGGCGATGCTAGGAAAATTTTAGGCATAAGCATTATCAGGGATAGAAAGAAATCTACTCTAGTGTTCAATCAAAGATCATACATTGATAAGGTTTTGAGTAAATTTTCTATGTCTGATGCTAAATCTGTGAATGTGCCTCTTGCTTCTCATTTTGTGTTAAGTAAGGATCAGTCCCCCAAGACTGAAACTGAAATGAATGAAATGAAAAATGTGCCTTATTCGAATGCTATAGGATCTGTCATGTATCTCATGGTTAGTACTAGGCCCGACATTGCATATGCGGTTAGTTGTTTGAGTAGATACATGTCTAATCCTGGAATGTCTCATTGGAATGCTTTGAAATGGCTTTTAAGGTATTTGAAATATTCTGTGGATGTTGGTTTGACTTTTTCTAAGTGCTCTGAAGGTGTTAAATTAATTGGCTATGTTGATTCCAATTATGCTAATGATAGAGATAATAGAAAGTCTACAACTTCTTATGTGTTTACTTTGTGTGGCTCTTGTGTAAGTTGGAAATCCCAACTTCAACCTATTGTTGCTCTATCTACTACTGAGTCTGAGTATGTAGCTGCCACAGAAGCTTTCAAAGAAGCTATATGGCTTAGAGGTCTTTTGCATGAAATTAATTTTCTTGGCAAAAATGTGATCATATTTTCTGACAGTCAATCTGCTATTCAACTGTGTAAAAATCCTGTTTTCCATGATAGGATTAAGCATATTGATGTTAGATTTCATTATATTCGAGATATTGTTGAAAAGGGAATTATAAAATTAGAGAAAATTCCTTCAGAATTTAATCCTGCTGACATGGGTACTAAATATTTACCTATTGAAAAATTTGTTTCGTGTCAAAAGATTTTAAATTTTGATTTTGGATGAATTTTTTCTGTGTTGCATCGGTTTACTATTAACTTACCTAGTGTTTGTTAATAGTTTGGTGTTGGTGTCCCTTCGAACTCGATGACCATTTGGTAGAGTATAGTCCTTTATGGACTAGGCAAGCTTGGTGTGTTGGCCCCTTTGTGATCCGAGAATACATGGGGTATTCTCTTATATTACTTGTATAATCTTTGCGATAATACTTGTAATAATTCGGCGATGATGAGTCCGCGGTTCCGTGAATTGTCTCAGTGCACTACCTTGGGCCAAAGGTGGAGATTGTTAATATATTATTGGCCCAAATAGCCTTTGTATATTAATAATTGTTGACACCCTATTTAGCAACCAACTACTCTTACTCCAGTTACCAGACTTGGTTTATTTCTCCCTGATTTAATGTATCCAGACTCATTATCTCAGCAAATAATGTGATGTGTGTGATTGAGTGTCCCTGCATATCTGCCAGCCCATATCAACCCATACTCCTAGCTAATAAGCCAAACTCTTCTTCCGGATGTTGACTGCCTTGCATGTGAGGTTGTTTCTTTTGAGAGGCAGCACCTTCCTTCCTTCCATGTGCTGTATATATCCATCACTCCATAGACCTTTGAGAGTGTGGGAAGAAAATGATAAACCAGCTCTCTGTGAAGCTGAGTTAGATAGTGAGGAAGGTAGAATAGGGGTAGTTGCTCCCTTAGCCTTGGTGTGCACAAAGAGACCGTCGGAAACCGACCTCCGGCATACCTGAGCCGAATCCGGCAAGACAGAAACGGATCCACAACACTACGTAATAATGTAGCAGTAAAAAATAAGATCTTTATCATAAACACAATGAATAAGAATGGTCTTGTATTTTGTCAATTCATTTGCCGTTTTAATAAATGCGTCTGTATCACAATTTCGACAATAATCACATTCTATGAAGGACATGATTGTAGCGATAAATTAAAAACTTTAAAACACTAGGATCAAGCAACGGTGAACAAATATGAGCGAGGGCAGCCTGAAGGTCATGAGATTCCATACACACATGAAGAAAGGTTGTACAGACACATAGTTACACAATGAAGAAATAAGTCAAATAACCATGATTCGTGCGAATCTGGATCCTCTTGTTGGGAGTATTTCGAAAAATAAAGAAAATTAATTAAAATAAATTAATTAAAATGATGAAAGAAAAACAGAAATTAGATGGAGCAAATCTTAGCCAAAGCTCGTGTTACGCACGATGTCCTTAAAACGTATTCATCGTCTCTAACGGTGCTAGGAGCGTTGCAACGACCGTTTCTCAGGATACGATGACTACGAACTAATGTTTGAGCAAACAAACAAGAGTTCCAGCGAACGGAAACACAGTATGAACACTAAGAATATTTTCGGAATGCTGGAGGTATTTTGGAGCTTACAAATACACGAGGAATGTGTATGAACGTGTGTTGTTGCAAACCATCTACCAGCCATTATATATGAGGATTTGTTGTGTGTTAATGGTGAATTAATGGACCTGAACGTTGGACATCAATGACCAGTCCATTGGGTATTGAATCGTCCATGAAATGTCCATTTAACACTGCATTAAAAGATAAAAATGTTGGGCATTAACTACTGTAACGGACCGGAATTGTTCTGGTGCGCGACCAGAACAGAACACCCCTAGGTCTACTGTCCGAGCAGTTCTGGCACATAGCAGAAGGGGTTCTGTCCAAACACTTCTGGTTCTGGGAAAAAATAAATCGTTACGGGAAGAAACAAAATTAAACCGTATCCCTTAAGAGATAGGTTTTTGGACGACATTCGTGTCCGCAGGTCGCTGGCGCTCGCAAGTCGCGAATTTTCTTCTCCGTTTTGGGATTTGATTTGCACCCCCCTGCGCGTGAGAGAGAGCATTTACCTTCAGAAATCTTAACTCTTTAGAGGGATTTCCCTTTATAAAGGGTTGCAAATCCTTTGGGTTTTCTGGTGTGGGAAATAACACACACTAGAAACTCATCTTTTTCCCCAGTTTTTCCATTCCAACGGGCCAACTTCAAGAATCAATTTCTCATTCGTCCGTTATCCGTTTTTAGCGTACCATATATCGAATTGTAGCCCTTAGCACGGACAATCCGAAACCACTTTGACCCGACCCAATCAGAAGTGGACCCCACTCAAAAAATTGCCCCAAAATTACAATTGAATGCAATTTTTAACAAATTTTTCCATCACTTCTACCTTAAGGTAGAAGATCATGGAATGCAGGATCACAAGATGTGTCTCTAGATTCATGAAAAAGCGATTTCATATTCCATAGTTATTTTTTAATTCGGTGACTGTAAACGAACACCCTCCTTGAACCAAAGTAAGACAGGGACGCGGGATCCTGATTTGGAACTAGATGAATAAGGTGAAACTTTAGCAGAAGGGGTGAGTAAAATCCCAGTGACCCTACACAATTAGGCCCGAGGGCAGAGGGGCGTCTAAAAGAAAGATAGGCCCCTTCCGGATAGGCCATTGATATGGACTGCTATTGTGTGTGAATCACCTTCTCAGGGCCGCCACATCACCGCCACATCACCCTGGAGGATGAGAAGGCTTTTTTAAACATCAAGTGTAACACAGACTTGATAATAATTTATTGGATAGAACATATTAACACTCACAAAGCCACAACACATTCATGCCTTAACTGTATACATTTCGAAGTGTATGATCCATATAAAGTAACCCCGAAAGCAAAACAAAAAATTCCACACAAAAAGTTTGAGGGAAAATGTTCCTGATTCCTCAATCAGTAGTGCCATAGATGACCAGACCTGAGTTCAGTAACACCTTAATGGTATCCAAGAGGAGCTGGAGAATCCTTAAGTTGTTGTCCCTGGTAATGAATATCCTGCAACCATTTCCCCAAATCGGTCATACTCCGTATATTATAAACATTATTATCCTTTTTCATAAATACGTAGTACAATAGGTAGCCGAGAAGCAAAATAAGCGTGAGAATCGCTCAACGAGTTAAATACTAACAAAATAAAATAATCACCAAGAGCCCATTTAGTAACTAAGATTGGTTGGAGATTCTAAATGCACAATTGAAATTGCAATTGATAAAGTTGAAATATGCTCGCTCTCAAAAGAATAACTTTAATCAAAATAAGTACGGAGTATATCTGTATATGTTAATAGTTAATACCAAAAGTAAAGAAAAAGTTTATGAAAAATTAAAATTACCAACTAAAGAAAATTCACCAAAAAATAGAGTGTCTTACTCATTTCGATTATAATTCAGTGTGTGAAGTAAATTATTTAAGAGTTAAAAGACCTGGTTTAAAAGAAGAGTCACCAAAACTAAACTAAATACAGTGTAGTAAATATGGTAAGTGAGATTTAATAATTTAGTGTACTTGAATCTAGTGTCGCATAGATTGATTTGTATAAGTCAAGTCAAGTCTAATATGCTCTCATCTATTTCGTTCAAATTTATTCATATCTGGTCTTATATATGTTTAAATATAATCAAGTTTGATATGATATTGAAATCAATCCAAATGAAATCAATCTTAATTTAATCATACCATCTTGAAATAGATGACCCTCAAATTTGCTTGATGGTAGCCATTTGATTTTAGATTGGTTGATTCCATAAAAATAGGGGTATCATGCTTATCTTTGGATAGAATAACCTCTCATTATATACATATAATTTTACGCTTATATATACTCCGTAATAAATATCCAAGGATGAATGTTGCTACCGAATCTCGTTAGAAAGAATGTTAAAATGTGTCATCTTTACATTATTTCATAGCATCCCTCATGTTTATCTTTGAGGTTTGGAGAGTATAACCCCATTAACCCCGTGTTGAAATGAATGTTACAGAAGGAAATTCAATTAATTCCATACCATTTGAATATGAAACTCATTATAAAGAAAACAAATGAGTCATATATATTCCTTCCATTCTTTATATGTGTAGTTCTAGGTGCTTGTGTACTGTGTAGTAACTAAAAAAAATTGTACATTCGTAGTAAAAAAAATTCAAGTATGAATAATGCTCATTTTGTGTCTCTCTAGTTTTTAACTAGGAGTGATGAAAAACGGTAAAAAGACATCGCTTAAGCGTGATTATGACAATGTGGAGAAATAGTGGACTTATTCAGTGTTGACCATGAAAGGCTTTTCCAGGACCAGATAAATAACGGCGTCAATTTTACCGAGTGCTACGAATTTGAAGAGAGAGGTAAAATCGGAGACTTACAGAAGCAAAGTGGTTGACATCACGGTGATGGGCCTCGTCAGCCCGGACAACCATGACAACATCCCGGAGAGTAGAATTCGGCGGGAGGCGCCAGTAGTCGACGGCGATTGCCGGAGCAGGCACGTTCTCGATATTACCTTTGTCAAGCTCCTTGAGAAACTCTGTATATGAATGAATGGCCTCTTCCTCCAAGTACCCGACAATGCGGTGAGCCAGCTTGGGGGACATGACGTAGGTCAGGAAGTAGACGTTGAAGAAGACGCCCTGGACGGCGAACACGAGAGCACGCTCGTACCACCGCGGCTGAGAAACCTCCATGAACGTCATCAGATGCATCCTCTCGTTCTCCGCTTCTTCCAGCAGTGCTTTGATCCAGCCCCCGCTGCGCTCGAATCGCCGGAGGGACTTGCAGTGAAGCAGTAGCCCTCCGACCATGCCGGGCACGGCAGCCACCGTCTCCAACATCATTGCACGACATCCATACCTCCTCTGAAAAATTTCAACCGTCTCTGCTTGTCAATTAATTCCTAAACAAGTAATTGTTAACTAATTGATATTTTTGCTTATGATCTGACCTGGAAGAAGATATCAGTGGGAAATCTGAGAGACTTGACCGTCCAGTATGCAAATTTGTCTAAGAATGTAATCGGGACATGGTGCTTCTTCAGATCTATGTTCAAATCGGCCTTGTATGTCTCCCATGGCTTCATTACGCAATCATCATTAATCAAATCAGACTTACAGGAAAGGCAGGATCGCAAAACTTAGAACGAAATAATTGAAAACAGAGGTCGCATTTCACTTACCCTGAAACAGCTCCACTTCCATTCTGTGCCATCCTCTTTGGAAATTTTCGACGGCGGAACGCCCCAATAACTAACAATTTCCCCACCAGTAGGGCTGGTACTGGCGGCGGCGCTCTGCTCGTTTTTCTTATCGTCTTGCTGCTTGTCGCCAAGCGCCACCGTGCCCATCATTCTGGATCCCATGGCAGGTAACCTCATCCACGTCACCAGCGCTTCCTCGGAAGCCATAGCCGGGTTCCCAGTGAAGAAAGCGGCGGCGCTGCGGACTCCTCCGATCCCGGCACCCCTGGCAGCCATAGTAGTCGTCGGACGGAGAATCGCCGTGGAGAAATAGCGCGGGGCCGATCGGCCAAGCCTCTTCGCGCAGTGGCTCATCATCATCTTCTTTGCCAAAATATCAGACCAGAGAAATTAGGAATGCTGAATGAAAGGAATTGGAGGGGGTTTCTCTTGGGTTTGCTAAAAGCTTGGAAAGGCTGGCTTGGGGAACAAGAAAAAAATTCTTTTATGGAAATGGGGGCTTAAAGAAGAAGTCGATTTTATACGGGTAAAGAGGCGGTTAGAAAGGGTCCGGTTAGAAATTCAATTCCATGACGTCGTTTGGTCCAATTGGCCAAAGAATCGTGAAGGACTAAAATATGCGGCTCATAAAATGTGGGAGTGGGAAGAACGAAACGTCAAAACTGCCGGCGCCGTGGAACTCAAGTAAGTTCAGGTCATGTAGGTTCGAAGAAGTTTCTCGAGTTCTTGCTTATATAAAAAAAAGTGTTAGGTTCAACGAATGATTTACACTATAAAAAAAATCAATTATAGGATGGGACATACTCCGAACCGGTGAGCGACCCGGTCATGTGACTGGGTCACGGGTCAACCCGGACCCGGAGGGTCAACCCGGTCAAAGCCGGAAAACCGGTCAACGATTATACGTGTATATAATAATAATAAACATGTAATTATATACACTCTCATATATATTTTTATTTGTATTGTACATTTTATATTATAATTTGGCATGATTTTCATTCTTAAATAAATATATAAATATATTACATAGTTTTTCTTTTTAGGGAATTGAAACTGCAATTTTATTGGTTTAAAAAATGCATTAAAATTAAAAAAGAAATTGCTTTTTTTTTTGGAAAAGACCGAAAACCGGGTTTTCCCGGGTTTTCCGGGTTTCTTGGGTCGGGTCCGGATCGGATTTTTTCGGGTCAGCCGGGTTTTTCCGATTTTTGACCATTTTCGGGTTTTGAAGAAACCGAACCGGATTTTTGTCCGGGTCACCGGGTTCCGGGTCAACCCGGCCGGGTCGGGTCGGTTTTTTAAACATAGAAGTCTAATCTTTGTCCGTAATTATATCTTTTAATAAATAAAGTATAAATATTCAGAAAGTGCATTGAAAATTTTCAAAGTCGCAAAAGAAAAACTCAAATTTGATAAAAGTTGAATATATAAAGTAAAAGATTAAGAAAATTTTACGTTGATCGGAGAATAAAGGGCGGGAGCCTTTGAATGGGACGGAGGTAGTATTACCATTGTAAATCCTCCTACATATACCCTTACATCCGCATCAATAATAATTGTCATAGTTTTCCAGATTACGATTATCTCAATATTAATTGTCTAGGTATAGAAGCCGGTCCACGAGGCGACAACATGATGTTGGATCTCGAAGAGGAGCGCCTCCTTGAGGCAAGAGATGGTCATCTAGATCAATAGGATTTGCAGCAGGCTTGCAAGTTAGGAGTCCGATATCGTTAAGAATTTTCAAAGCATATTTGCGTTGATTGAAAAAAAATGCCAGCTTTGGATCGGGCAACTTCGATGCACATAAAATATTTAAGGGAGCCCAAATCTTTCAGCTGAAAACATTGAGAGAGAGAGATATCACTTGATTAAGGGAATAATTATATATAGGATCATCACTCGTAAGGCCGTAATAATAATATCATAACATACAGAAGTAAAACAGTCAGATGAGAACACTGGAAAAAGAACACGAGTCTCTCCTTTTGGGAGTAACTTAACCGAGAGGAAGATGCATGTACACAACCTCGTACGTGAATGTACCATGGAGGAAAGCAATCGGAATTGAACATGAAATTAGTGGGTGGGCTAATGCTTACCAGCAGTGAGTTTAAGAAATGTCCTTACAGTGCTGAGTTTGGTGATAGGGTCAAAAACCTCAATATAGTCGTAACCTTCAAAATTGCGAGTAGCCCATAGTAATGAGTCGGTCTTTGTAGCGTTCTATCGTGTCATCAGGTTTATATGTAATTTTTATAAGGTGACAACTCCGGTACCCATTTAAAAAATGGGGTACCGTACCTACCATGCATTTGATTGGTCCAAATCATTATATGCTTTTTAATTTAGATTTAAATAAATCAACTGCATCATTCTTATTGGTCCATGTGGACAAAGATACGGTACATTTGAGGTACCATAGAATCTACCTTTTTATAAACCCAATGACAACCCATAACTTTCTTATGCAAAGGAAGTGGGACTAAGTCCCAAGTCTTGTGTCTTTGAGGGCTCACATAGTCACATTTCATCGTCCATGGCTTGGCACCATAATGGGTCATGTTTAGCATTGAAGAAAGACGTGGGTTCAACGAGTTCAGTGATGTTATTGATATAGGTAAGGTGAGTAGGGGAATAGGAGGTGGTGTGGAGAGAGTCACAAAACGGATACAATGGAGTGGCGGTAGTCAAATTGTACGCGTAGTCGTGAAGGTAAGAGGGTGTTTGGTAGCCCGTCTAGGATGGAAAGTTTTATAAAGTCGCAAAAGAAAAACTCAAATTTGATAAAAGATGGATATATAAATTAAAAGATTAAAAAAAATTATGTCGATCGGAGAATAGTGGACAAAAGCCTTTGGATGGAACGGGCGTAATATTACTATTGTAAATCCTCCTACGTATACCCTTACATTTGTATCAATAATAATTGTCTAGTTTTCTAAATTACAATTATCTCAATAATAATTGTCTAGCTGGAGTATGATGTTGGATCTGGAAGTGGAGCGCCTCCTTGAGGCAAGAATTGGGCATCTGGATCAATGGGATCGAGTTCCAGCAGGCTTGCAAGCTAGGAGTCCAATATCGTTAAGAATTTCCAAAGCTTATTTGTGTTGATTGAAAAAAATCCCAGCTTTGGATCGGGTAACTTTGATGGCCATAAATTGAAAGAGTAAGATAAGAACCACGAATGTAAGTAAACATACTTTGAATTGAGAAAACACGGCATGAAAAATAACACTAGAAAAATAACACAAGTCTCCTGCTTTCGGGAGTAGCCGAGGGGCAGGTGCATGTACACAACCTAGGGGTGGGCAAACGGGTACAGGAACCGCGGGTCGACCGGGTAATACAGGTTCGGGGCAAGTTAGAGTCGGGTCCTAATTTTTGAAAACCCAAACGGTTCGGGGCGGGGTGGGTCCTTCAAAACTTAGGAACTGAATGGGTCTTAAAATTTGAAAAAATGGGTACCCGAGACAAATTGTTTTGAAATATTATTTTAATAAATTCTATTATATTTAATATAATATACTAACAACACACGGAAGCTATTCATGTTATTGTGTCTAGAAAAACACTTTCAACTAAATAAATTGGTCAGTCTTAAAAAGAATTTATAAGTCCATCTAAACTTCTAAATTATTTTCCTCAATTCTCTATTCCAAATGCATCAAACTATTTTTTAATATTTTTTTGTAAACAAAGTCTCTTACTTAATGAAGTGTGACATATTCGTTTGATTATCTTACGTTTGCTTATATTTTAATATTAGCGGTTACTCGTGCAAGGCGTGAGCATGTTTGCCCAATACTAAAGTATTATTTTCTTGTAAATTGTTTATGACATAACGTGTATGTTTTAAAAATTGTTGAATCAGTTATATTTCATATGCTTAATGGTTAAATTGAGGAATCCAGCTGAATCTCAAATTTTATTACTTTGATAATTTATATCAATTTGCATACTTTATTTTGACCCTTTTTAGAGATACTTATAATCCTTATAAGTTATAAAATTCTAATTTTTTGGTTTGTTAACTATATATTTAAATTATCTATGAAAAGTGTGTGAGAACATCTCAAACTTGCCCAATTATGTTTACACTTATACTAATGAGAAAGAAGGGAAAAGGTGCAAATAGACCCATGTAATAACAAAAAAAGGTCAAATAAGCCCTTATTTAGGAGGCTCTGTCCGGCTGTCGTCATTTGGGATGGTTCCCGGTTGAATTTTTTGATGAATTCTTTTGAGCATCTTATTCATCAAGTCTAGTTTACGCATACCAAATTTCAGCTAAAACTTCAATCGGGAAGGCATTCAAATGAATTCTTGAAGATAACTGTGCTTCTAACTGCGCATTTATTTTCAACAATTCATTTGAATGCCTTCCCGATTGAAGTTTTAGCTGAAATTTGGTATGAGTAAACTAGACTTAATGAATAATATTCTCAAAAAAATTCATCAAAAAATTCAACTGGGAACCACCCCAAATGACGACGGCCGGACAGAGCCTCTTAAATAAGGGCTTATTTGACCTTTTTGGGTTAGTACATGGGCCTATTTGCACCTTTTCCCTGAGAAAGAAATGTTGGCTTAAGAAACTTATCTGCTAGGCAATGGTTTGTGGTCGTAAATAAGTCTTAAGGTAATAGGTAGGATGGACACTAGATCATTCTCAAGAAAGAAAGGTGTGATAATAACAGTCACAATGAGATAAATCAATTTAGAAATTAGAAGTTGAAATGCATTGCATCCCACTTGGACCTGAACGCATCATCCCAATAGAAATCCTTGAGGACTTCGGGTGTAATATCCTCGTGTACATTTATGGTTCTGTACATCAAGTGACCGTTCTAAAGAAGGGGCGGGTAATATAAAAAAAGTACAAGAAAACATATCAGAAAAAGGTTCATGAATAATCATACAATACATAAAATAAAAAAAATCTGTTGATCAAGAAAAAGATATGATGACCTTAGAGTTTCTAAGATGACCTTTGAACCTTATGTTGGTATTAGACCGTTCTAACACCTTAATCCAACAAGGTCCATCAATCTCTTCTTCAAGCAATTGGTGTAAGTCAAGGTCTTTCTCAGTTGATACATAAGGTTTTGCTACACTTGGCTGCAATGCTTTGTATAAACCAATTCAATTGTTATTTAAAACCAGTAATCGAATAAATAGGACGAGTAGTCCCAACCATTATTTGTGAGTTTGTATCTCTACATTTGACCGTGTGTTATGAATTAACATGCTCCAAGATTGTGGGTCAATGGAGTAGAATGATCATGAAATCTATGTGCTCTTTTTGAGTCGTGGTCAAAACCGTCAAATGGATTGATAACTTATATGAGTTTGACATCATATTAAGACACACTTGATGTTTCATCTTAAAAGGCAAATTGTATAGAATAGTTAGGCCACAACCTTATACTCGTATGTTGTTTTTTAATCTCTATACTAAGCCAGTGAGAAATGAGTTAACAATTAAACTGGTCTCATGCAAGTAGGGGTGTGCACCGGTCCAAAACCGGACCGGACCGGACCGGAACCGGTTAGGACCGGAACCGGATTCATCATTTTCTATGGACCGAAGACCGGACTTGAATCTAACCGGTCCGGACCGGTCCGGACCTGAATTTTCCGGTCCGGTCCGGGTTTGACCCTAATTGACCCGGTTTTTAAAAAAGACATACGGAGTATTATCTTAGAGTGTTCTTTGCTGACCCCAAATTTTTTAGGAATAAGACTTGGATGTTGTTGTTGTTTCAAACTATAATTTTATATGCGGATATGCTAAATAGACTAAATAATTGTTTAGCTCATTTATTAATTTTGGAATATAGTCATCAAAACTATTCAATCGTAACAATTAGTATCCCACAATAATTAAAACTACAATCTTTTGTGTATTAAATTGGCAAAATTTATTGTGGGGTAATAAAAACTAAATTACGTCCAAAAATATACTACATATAAAATACATACACACCTCCAAAAAAAGAAACAAATAAAAAGCGATTTGGAAAAATCAAACAAATATAAAGTACGATCAATAAAAAACTTAGGACATGCTACATAAAAAAATTATAAACAACTTAGGAAATAATTAGACACCAAATACACACTCCGTATATATTCGTTTATATAACAAAAGGCAAAAATAAGCCATAAACATAGTAGTAAGCCAAATAGAAATTGACTAATGATTCAAAACGAAGTATATATTTTATGGAACAATAGGTTACCGGTCTATTCCGGTCCGGACCTGTTTTTTCCGGGTTTGACCCGGACCGGACCGGAAACCCGGAATCTTGAAAAACTAAGGACCGAAACCCGGACCGGTAAATACCGGTCCGGTCCGGACCGGGTCATTCCGGTCCGGTTCAGGTCTAAAATACGGTCCGACCCGGTTAATGCACAGCCCTACATGCAAGTCGACGATTTGTCACCATTTTGGTTTTAAGTTTAGCTATTCAAACGGCATATAAAAGCTAGAGTATGATTCTCACCCTTGAAACCTAGGCAAGTAAAAGCACATTTCTTCTTATGAGATTAAGGACAACCCAAACATTACAAGATAAACTCATATGACTAACCTCAACTACTGTTGGCCTTCTGATAATCTAATATGGAGTAATGGTTAAAAATATGACTTACTCTAAAATAATATAAACAATAATGCTCCCTTCGGAAGGAAATGAATGTAGTTAAATGTAGGTAATAAATTTGATTAATTTCATTTCGGAACTTATTTGATAATTGATATTATTGTGAATTGAAAGGGGTGCTTTCCTAAATAATCTCAAGTAAATTTCAACTTAGTGAACAATCTAAAGGCTGATACTTTAGGAAAGATGTCAGAAGAGTATAATGATCTCCTATTGGTATTGTTTTAGTATTGTCAACAATTCATAGTATTCAAGACACAATATCATCTCTAACCCATTCTATTATGCGCAGACAGTACAATTCTGAGATTAAGGGAGTGTTTGCGATTGCTTATGCTTTTCAAAAGTGATTTTTTAAAGAGATTTTCGGAAAAGGGATTTGTAGTAAAAGTAGGTAGTCTTTGGGAATAGAAGTGCTTAAAGTGTAAAAGTTAAAGTTGGAGTGTTTGATAAAAAATGATTTTTAATGTAAAAGTTTATTAAATTACAATTATAACCTTAAAAATCTCACTGTACAACATTACTTAGGTCTCTAACGCTTGATCGCTGCAATTTTGCTGCCTGGAAAGCATAAGCATTTCGGAGAAAACAAGTCTGAAGGGGAGACGATGGGAGGAGGAGAGAGGTTATGCGAGGAGAATGGAGGGTATTGTCGGTTGAGGATTAAAAACATTAGCATTATAATCATCCCTAAAGTTCATTTTAATTACAACAATACCTAGAAGTAGTTAGAAGTTGGTATATACCACCTTCTAGCTTTTGGATTTAAAGTGTCTTTTTTTTAATTAGAAGTTGGATTTGGCAAACACCCTTTTTAGCTTTTCTTAAGTTAAAAGATGAGAAGTGCTTTTTTAAGCATGGACAAACACTCCTTAATTATCGGGTGAAGTTTAAAAAGATAATGATCTGCAAGCTATAATATGTGAAAAAAATTAATAATAAACTAGAGATATTGCAGCAAACCTCTTAAAAGGGGTGATTTCCGGAGTTTCTTCCTCATCAGTCCAAGTAATTAAGCTTGGCAATTGAAAATTCACAGAAGTCAAATTTTGAACTGAACCTAACTCCACTGGAAAGCTAATCCCAGTAAACGACGGAAATAAAGACGACGACATTATTGAGGCAACCCAATTCACATAAGTACGTCACCATCTTATTAAGACGTCTTAAGTGATGAAGGAGATATGCGGGTATAAATTCAAGATTATATTAACGGATGTTAAATGTAATTCAAGATTGAACTGAAGGGATGTTAAAAGTTGACGATGTATAAGGGTAAAGAAGTCAATAGTAAAATAGGGTTCCACTTTTCAATAGCAATGTACAACATCCTATGCACACAATGTGTTGACATAAATCAAGGACACCAACCCCCATTCACAATTATATTGTTGTTAGATTTAATAAACTTTAAATTATTCATAGACAAATATGTATAGTAACTAATTTAATTTTTTGTGACATTATGTACTATCTCTTTAGTTTATGAATAATGATTTAAAATTCAATTTAGGTGGTTGTGTGTTGTTCAATTTATAGATTGGTTGTAATTAAGATATTTTGTTGACTAATTTAAAATGTTATTTTATATTTTTATTTGGAAAATACTAGTTTTGTTGACTAATTTAAAATGTTATTTTTTATATTTTTATTTGGAATTTTTACTATATTATATTATTATGGTGACATTAATACTTAATTAGTTTGAAAATTTTATAACTTACTATAAACTTTAATTTGCTAGCATAGCCGATTTTTTTACAAAAAAAGAACCGAGAACTCAAACGGAACCGGCCCGTTTTAAACGGGGCGGGTAAGTTCCGGTTCCTATTTCGAGATTTGATATACTCGAACCGAACCTACCCGTTTAATGGAACCGGTGGTTCTTAAAAAATTTTCAATCACCCGAACCGTGCCCACCCCTAACACGGTGAAAGGTGCCATGGAGGAAAGCATTTGGAACATCAAATTAGTGAGTGGGTCAATGTTTAGCATCAACGAGTCTATCTAAGAATTTTCCTTACGGTGGGGAGTTTGGTGACAGGGTCAAAAACCTTAGTATAGTCGTAACCTTCAAAATTGGGACTAGCCCTTAGCAATGAGGCGGGCTTTGTAACGTTCAATCACGACATTATTAGGTTTAATTTATATATAATTTTATAAACTCAACGACAATCAATTCAATAGTTTTCTTATGCGAACGAAGTGGGACTAAGTCCCAAGTCTTGTGTCTTCGAGGGCTCAGATTTCATCGTCCATGGCTTGGCACCATAATGGGTCATGTTTAGCATCAGAGAAAGACGTGGGTTCAGTGAGTTTAATGATGTTATTGATATAGGTAAGGTGAGTAGGGGAATACGAGGTGGTGTGGAGAGAGTCACAAAGCGCTGATACAATGGGGTGGCGGTAGTCAAATTATACGCATAGTTTTGAAGTTAAGCAGGGGCATTTGGTAGCCCGTCTTGGATGGGATGCTCAAGGATTAGGCTGGAAAATAGTTGTGGGGTTGCTGCTAGAAGAAAGCAGCGAGCTACCATGGGTGGGAGTATCCTCACAAGGTTGATTATTGGGAGAAAGATTTGGAGATGGCTAGGAAGGGTGGTTTGCTAACTGTGGATCAAGCTGAGAGGTGGTAATGGAGCGAAATCAAGAAGGGAAGCTTGGTCATAATCCGGTAGAGGCAAAGGAAGTACACGGGATGGAGGATAGTCATTTGATACCACTTTCATTTAGAAGGGAAAAATGTTTTCGTGAAAAACAACACTAACAAAAACTTGATTATTATCTAGGTTATATGGGGTAGTCTTGTTGGCCATGAGGATAACCAATAAAAATGCAACATGTAGTGTGGGGGTCAAATGTATTGGGACGGTATTGGATGGTGGAGCCATACCGTGGAGGCATAACAAAGGCATCCAAGTGTGCGTAAGTGGAAATAAATTGGGCGTTTATTATTAGGTAGCAAATCATCAACTCAGCGATATCTTCACTAAATCTTACATATTCCTGCCTTTATCTCCATCACATCGAAGCTCATGTCACTCCCTTGAGCTTGAGGGGTAGTATTTAATTACCTTGTTTATATTTTTATTATTGTATAGTTTCCTTGGTTAATATTACCTTAGTTAAAATTGTGTAGCTGCCATTTAATATTACCGTTGTAAATCCTCATATATATATCTTTACATTCATATCAATAATAATTGTCTAGTCTAGTTTTCCGAATTACGATTATCTCTAAGGATCATTAACTCATGATGGTCAGTGATGAATCCAAAGAGGAGCCAAGTGTCACTTGCCACCCAACCTCACTCTACCCTGATATTGCACAAATATGAAGTATGTGGAGTTGTGGACGTCTTCTAGAGGAACAAATAAACTGAGTAACATCAACATGGAACACAATTACATCAGCATAATAAATTATCACGGTTTATTTATCTACAAAATTGAGAGAATCATACATTTACAATTTATTCCAGAATGGTCTATTAAGATACTCTACATATAGAATTTGTTCGAAAAGAACCAAAATGTAGGTAAAAAACGTAGGTAGAGTTCTAAAATTGGACCAAATACGTATTCTTCCTCAAATATAGCTTATTTGGTCTTATTAAAAAAATAATAAAAGAATACACTTTCAGAAAATAACAATGTAACTACTATTTCAGAAAATTTAGTTTTACTGCCATTTAGGGAATGGTATCTATGGATTTTGTTCTTCGAAATGTTTCATGCGTACGGAGTTTTTTAACTATGCATACGGAATATATAAGAAAGTATCATTGACCAACTTTGATATTTGTTGTATTATTAGCTATTCTTAAACCATTAAAAGCATTTTGTCCCCCCTCCCCCCTATCTTTTAACCTTTAATTTACTACAATAAACTTTTCACTCGGGCTAAAAGTTGATAAAGCGAAACCAACTAGCAAATCCATCAAAATTGAACTAGTTAATAAAAAATTGAAAAAAAGGCCGACTCTAGACGTTTCAGTTTATACTTTACCACTTCAGATTTGAAAACTTACCAAAGCAATAAAAATCGCCCGAAACATGTTAAACTGACCGAAACTAGCCATATCAAATAGTACGGTTTAGTTCTTGGTTTCGCCATTCTCAACATCGACCTACAAAAAGCCATATTGATCAACCCGAAATTGAACCGATGAAGGCTACTAATTTCACTTGTGAGACTCGTTGATCTCAACTAAAATATGATCATTACATATGTATAATGATGACATGTAATTTGACAATTCACAAAATGTGAACATCTTTATATGTGAACCATTAAATCAATCATTTGGCGATTCAAACAAATTCGAAATACATAAAGTAGTCTTCTAAAAACCATCCATCAATATATGTTTTACATATGACAAAAACATTTGAAAAGGTTAACCAAGTGTCATTCTAATGTCTAAGTAGTACACATTTAAACTTTTTGGAATATTATACTATATCTAAAACATATGTCGGCGAATGGGATTAATTTCACGTGAAAATAAAGAATTAGTCAATACTCAATACCAAATTGAATAAAACCGAAATTGATCCTACTCTAGACATTGCATTTCATAGCAATACAAATCGTCTGAAACATGCTAAACTAACTGAAACTAGCATAAATCAATTGAAATTTACAAAATCAAATGCGACTCAAATAGTACGATTTGGTTCTCTATTTCACCAATTTCAAAACTGACCTATGAAAAACTAAATTGATAAAATCAAAATCGAATCAAGGGGACTTCTAATTTTCACTTGTGAAGTTGTGAGACTCATCGATCTCAACAAAAATGCGATCATGGTACATATACTCCCTCCGTCCCAAAATTAACTTCTCACTTTCCTTTTCGGGCAGTCCCGAAATAATCTATATCAAAAAATTGCCAAAAAGTGTCAAACAGTGTCAAACAGTGTTTAAACAGTGCAAAAAAGTGCACTCCACAGTAAAGTCAAATTTATTTTCTTAATCTTAATCTGTGTGAAGTCAAACTGAGAAGTTCATTATGGGACGGAGGGAGTAATTGAATCATGGTACATATAATGATGGCAGGGTATATTTGGCACAACTAGTTAAACGATACTTTTATGAGCTTTTTAGTAACAGTCAGTTGTTAGTGACTGAAAAGATCTTAAAAAAAGACAATACATGTTTGATAAAAGACTGACTGTTTGATTTAGCTCTGTTTGATATACAAGCTGTTAGGGCTAATTAATGTTAGAAGCTACAGACTTATCTGAGATGCTACTCATTATAATATCTTTTATTTTTATAAAAGCTCTTAAAATTGACATGTCCAACATACAATTAGAAGTTTTTAAAGATTTTTTAAATAGTACAAAAGCTAGAAGACAGAGACTTATGCATGTCAAACATTGCCTAAACGTGAGCATATGTCACTTAATGGATTTCACGTGAAAATCAATAATTTATGAAGTAAAAAGTACTGAGTATTATGTAACCTTCATTAAATTTTGCATGTATTGACAAAAAGAATTACAAATACACTACTACAAGAAGAAGCTTTCACGTCACGCATATTACGACCGTTCCATAAGAACTGACGTTGTAGGGGCGTAATTAATATTCCAAGTCAGTTTATTTTTGAAACCGTCGTTATACGTTCTACGTTCGTACACTTATTTCCCTTTTCTCGTCTGTTTTAATGTGAACGGACGTCATTGGGAATTAAAAACTCGCTTAAGATTAAATAGAAAAACTTTATAACCCGTTTAACCCTAGAGCAAATCAGAAAGTATCAAATGCACACAACCTTCTAGCCGCCTGCAGCAAGCGCCTCTAGCCTTTCATGTCGGTCAGAGGAGAGCTGGAGATGGAGATGGAGATGGGGACACGCAGACTCTCAGGCACGAGAAAATTAAGTAGGCGTTCTGTAATTCCAAACAACTTTAGTCGGAAGACCGGTAACTACTTCGGGAATTTGCATTAGTGGTGTGAAAATCCAACAGCAAACTGCAACCCATAAATACGAAATTAGAGACTCATTTCACCGTTGTTGGGTCAGGCTCTAGGCGCGCGTCTCAGTTGAATTTGGAGTCTCAGTTCCTTCAGGTTTCTTGACCTTTCTTGTTAAGATTTCTACTTTTCACTCATCCCGAATGATGACTCGGATCAGATTTCCCCGATGATTTCAGATGCTAAATAAGCATAGGAGTTGCAGTTTTAAGAAGCATCCCCGCCCAGATTTCTTCATTGCTGGTATGTATTATCATTTATTGTGAGTTTTAGATTGCCTCGTGTGTATAACTGTCAAAAATAGGGTTTTTGTTGAATTTCGTTAATAATATTGTTGTTTTATGGATTATTTTGATTCTAATTTTCAATTGCCCTGTAATAATATTCAGGATGATTTTTTCAATGTAATTTTTCTGCTCCTGCTTAATTTCCCGAGATATTTTTGCTTTATGTTTGGTTCTTTGAGCATCGTATTGAATACGCATGTGTCCAGTGAGGCTCTCCTCCTTAATTGAAAAAAGTTATTCTTAGACCAAGTCTTGATAATGTCTGTAATATTGAATGATATTTAAATTTACTTAGAAAAGAACAAGGATGTTTATTCATGAGATACGTCAAAAATTGCTCTGGCCACATTTCTTGAAACTTGTTTCCATAGTTAACCTGTTTTCAAGGGTTCTAGATAGCCTAATCCCTTTAAAAAAAACTTTTCCATTGTTAGCCTCTTTTCAGTGGTTCTGGATAGGTAAGTATTGGGTTTTCACATTCTATTTTGTGTTACTTTTTGTATGTATATGAGTGTAGATAATGTGTTCAATAAAATATTTGAAGGGTCGTATGATTACTATTTCCACTTTGTTTGGGGCATATATGTCTTGGTTAGAAAAGAACTCAAAGATTTAGGAAACCCGCTGAGAAAGAGAACAGAGGATCGGGCAGATGAATATGAATTTACGTTTAGGTACTTCTATTAGCCCATTGCTTTATTTTGTTGTAATTTTAATATTTCTTTTTGGAAGTCTCGGAGAGCTTTGAAATTTTGACAATTCAAAAACTGTTGTAATAAAATATGTGGTACTGCCGTGAGATTGGATTTTGTATCTATTTGGGGTGATGTATAGCCAAGGACTGATTTAGCAATAAAAATATCTATATGATTTCTGAATTTCAATATGCAATTCATCACTTAGCATAAGCTTTTTTTTTTCCTGATCTGAATTCTAACTTAATTATTTTCCCTCGAAAGCGGTGGCTTGTCAGGTGTGAGGCATCTATTTTGACTAAAACGGGGAGGTTTGGAGAGCACATGGGTACTAGCATAGGGTGAGGTTAGTTTATTCTGTGATATTTTTCTTTCATTTCTTTATTAATCGATGAAAAACTCAGATTATTTCATAATTCTAAGTCATATTTATTTTTTAATCTTGGTTGTGTTAGATATTGTTTTACAGATCATTCATTTGATGGAATGTTGATAGTTCACAGTCTATATATCCAGCCACAAAGAAGTAATTCCTCTTTGAACTTTTGGTTATTATATGATATTTAATCCTATACACCAAGATATCGTTTTATACCATTTTACATATAACTCAAGACTCTATAAAGATAATAGCTTCTATTGATTGATGTTCCAGTAAGCTTGAATATGATTCATTCAATTTCTGTTTGATTGATATAAGGGTTTTCGCACAATGATCATTTTTCTCTTTTTCTATGAGTTCAATCATGCTCTCAAAAGGGAAATGTATGGGTCTGTCTACTGATTGTTAGGAAATCTGTCTGCATATTGTTTCACTGAAGCAATTGAGATGGATAATGAAGAGGCTCTATAATATTGTTAATGGTAAAGTATCAAATTGTTTCCAGATTTTTTTTTGTTTTAATGGAATGTTGTACTCCATTTGATAATTCATCTTATTCTATGATTGTTAAATGACTTAAATCAATAGCTGGTGTGCTCTACTTTGTTTACAGTGTACTGCATCTATCTTTGATAGTTTGATCTATCCTCAAAGAATTGCTCAGCTTGTGGCTACTTTTTTTTATTGATTTAGTTGATTTCAATGGAAGTGTTTTGAGAATTTCATTTCAGTCTTCGAGATATAAGAAGAGGTCATGATGATATTATTCAAAGATAGTGTATGGTTGTGTTTGATTTTCTGTTTTTTCTAACACTTAATATTTTCTTGTTTTGCAGGTCTTTAACAAGAGCATGCATTTTTTGCACATCAATAAGAAGAGCTTTCAGCAAGTCTCTAAGAAGAGAACCATTGAATTGTATGCAGTATGAATTGTCCTTTGCGTAGGGATATTGATGAGATTGATTTGCTAGTCTTTAGTTTCTCTCTAAGTTTTTTGTATATACTTCCGAAATGTGTATTTTGATACTCTAAATTTATACACTGGTGGTGGTTATAGGTATTAACCAACTGATAGGAGCATGTAGCTGGTAGTTGTATAACACCGACGCTGGTAGTTTCTATGTATTTTTTTTTTAATAAAAAATGGCTTACAACGTCGGTTTTATTTGACAACAGACGTAACATGTATTTTTTTTTCTTTCTGAATATATATTCAACGTCGGTTTTTTGCGACAACCGACGTAATACGTAATTTTTTATTTTTTAAAAATTATATTCGACGTCGGTTTTTTAACGTAACAGACGTGGAAGGTTACATTGAATTTTTAAAGCCTACTTTTTCCGTCGGTTTTATAACCGACGTTAAATGTTCCTACTTTTTACGTCTCTTACTTACACGTCCCTTTGAAAACCGACGTGAAAAGTGTAAAATAACCGACGTGAAAAGTCACTTCTGTAGTAGTGATAGTTCAGATAAATACACATTCTCATATGCTCTGTTTGGACTGTTTGGACGGGGTGTGATAGTCCTTGGAATTGAGGATTATAAACTCTAATATGCTCTGTTTGGACGGGGTGCAATAGTCCTTGGAATTGAGGATTTCCCCAACCCTTGGAACAAGATCAAAGACAATAGAAAAAACCCTTGAGATAGGAAAAATAATAGATTGTTAATATATGAATTACTTCAAATAGGACTAAAACTATGGCAAAAACTCAAAATAGGACTTGCTATGTTTTTATTCCAAAATAGGACCATAGTGGTCCTATTGGAAACATACTCATTTCTTCCTTTCATTCTTACCCCT
Organism: Cuscuta epithymum; assembly: GCA_945859915.1. Classification (NCBI taxonomy): domain Eukaryota; kingdom Viridiplantae; phylum Streptophyta; class Magnoliopsida; order Solanales; family Convolvulaceae; genus Cuscuta; species Cuscuta epithymum. Next base: position 4,250,790 of record CAMAPF010001001.1, on the reverse strand, counting down.
CCTTTAAATATTAGTAAAAGATAGCTAAAAGTCATAATTAAATGTTTAATTCATAATAAATCCAAAAAATTTCAATAATTCGTAGAAAAGTAATAAAAAATTAATAAAATTTTTATAAAATAAAAAAATAAGAATTTTTTTTTAATTTTTTTATTGAAAATTAATAAAAAATAGTAAAACTCCATTAAAAAATTAAAAAAATATGGATACCTTTCCCATCACCTGTACTATCTCCCTGAACAACCACCTCCGATCGGTGTAAAAAATGTCACTTTTTTTTAAAATTCCACAAAAATGGCATATTTCTCTATGAGAATGCCAACATTTTCATCCTGTCAACTTGAATCCTTTTGACTTTTGCCAAAAATATGGCATTCATAATTTTTTGACATTTTTTTTACCCCGGTGACAGGAGGTGGTGGTACCGCCTCCCTGCACCACCACCTCCGACCGTTAAAAAAATGTCATATTTCCTACAAAACTTCTATTTTTTTCGGAAAATGCCAAAAACATGGCATATTTCTTTTTGACAAGAATCCTTCTTGGTGTACACCCTGGGTTACACCCCCATTTATTTGCCCTTCACACAGACAAAAAACATGAAAACACAGACACTTTCAATTAAACTGTCGGTGTGAGTTTGCATATCTACCAGGCTAGTTGCACGCAAACCAATGTCGGTGTGCACATACACTAGTTCTCTGTGTAGACAAAAAAGTGTCGGTGCGAACAAAATTGGTTTGCAAGTTCAGGGGGTTGGGAAACCAGTGTCGGTGTACACATACATTAGTTGTCGGTGTAGAAAAAAGTTTCTGTACATATGCAATTTTCGTCGGTGTACACAAACATTAGTTGTCTGTGTAGAAACAAAAGTGTTTGTGCATATACAATTTTCGTCGGTGTACACAGACACTGAAAGCAAATCAGTGTCGGTGTGCATAAAACGTAAAAAGAGAGAAGGAAAGAAAACCGATGAAAATTCTACACAGACAACTAATGTCTGTGTACACCGACATTAGTTTCCCACCCCCCTGAACTTGCAAACCAACTTTGTTCGCACCGACACTTTTTTGTCTACACAGACAACTAGTGTCTGTGCACACCGACATTGGTTTGTGTGCAACCAGCCTGACAGATCTGCAAACTCACACCGACAGTTTAATCGAAAGTGTCTGTGTTTTTACGTTTTTTGTCTGTGTGAAGGGCAAATAAATGAGGTGTACCCCAGGGTGTAACCCAGGGTGTGCCTTAAGAATTTTCCTTTTGACAATGCCAACATTTTTTCCTGCCATCTTAAATCATTCTGGATTATGCCAAAAATATGGAATTCATAATAAATTTGGCATTTTTTCCACAAATGACTAGAGGTGGTGGTGCTGGGGCGGCAGAGGCGGTGGCGACAAAAAAAAATTGTTTTTTTTTAATTTTTTTTATTTTTTTTTAAAAAATTTAATTTATTATTATTCAAAATATTTTTTTTAATTTTTTGGTATATTTTACTATTTTTTATTATTTTATTATGAATTAAAATATTCCAATAGGTATAAGGGTATATATATTTGTCCAAGACACACATAATTAGTCCTATGGAAACATAGTTTATTTTTTTGTTCTATTTGTGCAAAGTGAATGACTTTTAGGCCTATTTTGATAATTAACTCTTATTAATAATGTAAGGGTGGTCAAACATCTTGTAATTTGATGACATCACTCTAACATTCTCAAAGAGGAGGTCACGGGTTCGAAACTCATCCCAATCAAAGATGTTGACATTTAAAAATGAAGTATTAAAAAGATACTATAAAGACAGGATATCCCATTACTCCATATATCAAAGTATCAAACCTTAATGAGGAAGAGAGATCACTGGTGATACTTTTCCTTGGTATATTTGTGTATCTAAATAAATTTTGTCCATGAATATTTGTGTCTCCCGCAACAATAGACTCACCTACTTTCACCCAAACATTGTTTTTTGCAACGAGCAGTTGTGTGTGAATTCGAAATGACATGTTAGAGAATATTGTACTTTTATAGGTAGGTAGTATTTGAAATGAAAAATAAAAGAGTAAAGGGTCAATTTGGTCCTTGAAGTTGCAAAAAAGGTATCAAATAAGTCCTTATATGGAAGATTATGTCCGGACGTGCCATTTGAGGGGGCTCCTAGTGGAATTTTTTGATAAATTTTTTTTAGCATCTTATTCATTAAATCTAGTTTACTCATACCAAATTTCAGCAAAAAATTCAAACGGGAAGACATTCAAATGAATTCTTGAAGATAATTGCGCTTTTAACGGCACAATTATCTTCAAGAATTCATTTGAATGTCTTCCCGATTGAATTTATATCTGAAACTTGATATGAGTAAACTAGACTTAATGAATAAGATGATCAAAAAATTTCATCAAAAATTTCCACCGGGAGCCATCTCAAATGACACTTCCAGACAGAATCTTCTATATAAGGACTTATTTGACTCATTTTTTTTGCAACTTCGAGGACCAAACTGACTCTTATCCCAAAAATAAAAGATCCTGCCACCAATGAACAGTTGCAAAGACTTTTTACACACCATCTTGGGCATTGACTACATGAGTCAAAACACCTTCACAAGTTGCCCTGTACATATAGAGTTGGAAGAAAGTGTCAAAGTGAAGAAGCAACAATGGCTTTCAAGTGCCCACCTTTTGACTTCTCAGATGAGTATTACCATCTTTCTGGGAACACTTGTGTGAGGCAGAGCAGCTTCTTTGGAGGCAAAGCAGTCCTCAATCAGAGTGTTGGCTACTCTGTCATTCTTGGTTTTGGAGCTTTCTTTGCTGTCTTTACTTCTTTTCTGGTATTATTCATTTTCACTCTTCTTTCTCCACATAAGTTACCTTTTTTTAAGCGCCCAATGGAGAAGCCAGAAATTCAATATTAGGGGGAAACTAGAAAAAAACGTTGTAGATTACCGGCTACTGCGGTGCTCACCTTTTAGATGGAACATAACTCTCATTTGTGCTAATCTCTTTTTTGTTTTACAATAATTTGACGTTGACTTAGTCTAAAGCCACTTTCACCATTTATGATTGAACTGTGTAAATGTGTAATTGTAATTATTATAAAAGTTTATATTTTGAATAAGATATGATATGACTTTATGTACCCAATTAAAAAAGAAATCATGCCGAATATATGACTAAAATAAGGGCAATGGATAAAAGTGTGACTTTGTAATTTGTATACTTTAGTGTAGTGATTATTATGATGTTCAAATTTAGATTCTAGTTACTTTGTCCATACAGAGTAATATTTTCAAGGAAAAACCTCTTAAAAATATGGTCAAAGTAGTAGGATATGTGAGTTCAGAAGTCAAATTTGTGTGGTTGATAAATAATGGAGGAAGTTTCTATGTGCGTGTGCAGACTCTAACTTCAAGAGTGAATTCTTGGTAATCATGTGAGTATCCACATCGTTTAAATATAATAACAAACTATTATCTTCTATTTTGGTTTTATGTGGATTAACAAAGTAAAAATTGTGCGTTTAGAGTTGTCAAGAAGAGAAACAAAAACCATGAACCATGAAAAAATTATTCATTACCTGAAAAGGATAGAGTAATTTAGACTGAGACTGGTGAAAAAAGAAAAAGGACTAGGATAGAGGGGCTAAAAAATAAGAGATTGAGCTTTTCCTCCCGCTATATTTATCTTTTGTAATGAGATGTATAGTTCATATGGTAAATATTGTTTTTGGATTTGTTTTTACATTCTAAAAGTTCAAAATATAAGCCCAACTAATAGGTGTGGCTGGAAAAGAGATATGTGGGAGCAAGTCACACTTCAGAATGGTTCAACACTGCAGGAAGGAATGTCAAAACAGGTCTTATTGCCAGTGTGATTGTTTCTCAGGTTGTCAATGCTTTACCCTCTCTGTCTGAATGAAAATCTGATTAAGGTAATGCAGCTAGTTAAAAGTCTTCAACCATATCATTGTGCAGTGGACATGGGCAGCAACTATCTTACAGAGTTCGAATGTGGCGTGGCAATATGGAATCAGTGGTCCTTTCTGGTATGCAAGCGGTGCTACCATCCAGGTTTTGCTAGTATTTCCTTCTCTAGTACACGAGATTAGATTATCATTTCAAAACTGTACTGATATTTCAGTAGTTTGACCAAGTTCGACACAGTTTTGGTTTGGGACTGACCGGTTCTGTTAAGAGATCTTAATTCCATATTAGTATGATATTGTCCAATTTGGGTTAAGCCACACAGATTTGCTTTGGAGATCTAGGTAAAGGCCACATGCTAATTAAATGAGTTAGGCGAGCACTTGCATTATTACATTCAACATTTCAAAGTGATTCTCCCTTTTTTCCAATGTAGAACTTGGGTAGCACACTGACAATTCCGAGTCCCTAAAGTACACCAGAACAATAGGTGGGGGTGGGGGTGTCACTTGTTTGGTTATACTGTCTATCCAGGTTCTGGCTCTCAGAGGTTTTGCCATTTGGTATGTTACCGGTTCTTACCCATTTCTTGGTCATGTACTCACGTGAGGGAAGAAATCTGAAATGTCTCAATCTGGTCCTAATACAAAATTAGGATCATGTCTAAGCCTACATTGGATTGTCGATTTATCTCCATGTGTACAGTGTACTAGACTAGTCACTTTGAACTGTGAAATGAAATTGCCAAATATACCTGGCAGTTATCCAAGACTTGGAAAACCAACATTAATGTTGGTAATGCTAATGAACAGGTACTCCTGTTTGGTGTAATGGCAATAGAGATAAAAAGGAAAGCTCCAAATGCCCACACAGTGTGTGAAATTGTGAAAGCAAGGTCTGTTTTGCTCTTCACTGATCATTATTAAAGCTTTAATATAAAACCTCAAATATGTGATAAGGGTCTGCTTAAAACACAAAATCTTGGGGAGAAATAAGGAAATTTCTGTACAAAATTAAACGAAATAAAATGTTTATGAAATAAACATTGGTCCATACACAATAAACTAATGCTTATTATTTGTTCATTTTTTTAAATTATCTTTTTATACAAATACTACAACTTCTAAAGATATATGTAAAAACATGAAGCATTAATCATATTTTACTTTCTTTTTTATTTTCCGAGGTAAAACCAAACAAAGGAAAATAACTTTCCAAGATCCATGCATATCCTAAAGTAATTTGTTTTTTTTCAGATGGGGAACTGCGGCTCATATTGTGTTCCTGTGCTTCTGTTTCTTGACAAACATTATTGTAACTGCCATGCTTCTCCTTGGTGGCTCTGCTGTGGTCAATGCACTCACTGGAGTCAACATTTATGCTGCAAGCTTTCTTATACCTCTTGGCGTTGTTGTCTATACTTTAGCAGGAGGGCTGAAGGCTACTTTCTTGGCTAGCTATATTCATTCTGTCATAGGTCTGCATTCCTAATTAGTTGATACACATATGTGGTTTCAGTTTACATTACTCTTATTTGAGTCTGATTGCACATTTTGACAGCAACTATGCTGAAATAGTTGACTTGGCCCCTTAGTTTTCAGTGTCATCACTTCATGTCTCAGTCGTTAGACGATGTTGGGAGTTCAGTTATGTTCATTTTTCGTTAAATCTTAGAGGTGTAACCTAAAGATGCATTTTCCCAATTACAACTCCCTCTTTCTCAAGATAACTGGCATTTCAGAAAAAATCACATACTGAAAAACTTACAAATAGACCGTTTTATCCTTATTTAAGCTCTACATTAAATGCATGATCTTACAGTATTTCCCATGCTGTTTATGCATTTAATGTAAAATGAGTTATTATGGATGAATTTGGAAGAATATAAAAAAGTACGCATTGGATTCCTAAAAATAACAACTAGTTTGAGATAATAATTAATTGTGGAGGAGGGAGTATATGTCATATCAGAATGCTATGATCTAGTGGACAGAAGGACTAAACTCGCAGCATTGTAGCAACTATGGGACATGAAATGGTGGTGAGGAAACTGAAAGACTGAGTCAACACTCACATGATACCAAAAGTGAAACTTTCTCTTAAATCTTGTATATGAGGCAAAACATTGGGTGTTTCCTTCCTTTTTCAGTTCATGTAGTTCTAGTCATCTTTGTTTACCTCGTCTACGTGGCAAGCAACAAGCTTGGTAGTCCGAGCCTTGTGTATGAACGTCTCTTAGAGGTTGCGAGTAAATCAAGAAGCTGCCAATACCCACTCTCTAATGTTGGTCAATCTTGTGGTCCTATTCTTGGGAACTTCAAGGGTTCATATGTGACCATGCTTAGCTCCAGTGGTATTGTGTTTGGCATTATCAACATTGTCGGCAACTTTGGTACAGTTTTTGTTGACAACGTAAGTTCGTTCTACTAAGACTTTCAATTCCATCTTAAAAAAAGAGGGTATATGTGAGTCAGTGAGTGTATTGCTGTTCGAGCTGAGTTGACTTAGATACTATATGAGCGCTTGTGACATTTGTATTTATAACCGATGTGGAATGACTTAAGATCCCTGTCAAGATGGGGGCTCATTGGGTTATACCAACCTTAAAACTCATGTTTTCATTGTTGAGGCTTACCAGATCGAATTAGTCGATAAAGTTTATATATTACTAGTGTGAGATGAACTACACTCAGCCTCGTTCTTAACAAACTATATCACTGTTTACTAAGTTTTTTCGTTTAATAGGGATACTGGGTAAGTGCCATTGCAGCAAGACCATCATCAACTCACAAGGGCTACTTATTGGGTGGATTAGTCTGGTTTGCAGTGCCCTTCTCTTTGGCAACATCACTTGGTTTAGGGGCACTGGCCCTTGATCTCCCCATAACAGAAAGCGAAGCAAGCCGTGGTCTTGTGCCACCTGCTACTGCTATTGCATTAATGGGAAAAGGAGGATCAATTGTTCTACTTATTATGCTTTTTATGTGAGCCATCTTCCTCCTCCCAATGGATCAACCCTAGTTAGAAGGGGCATGGGTCAGGTTCGAGCCATGCCTTGATTCGAAACCTGAAAAAAGTCCAGGCACAAATATTTTCAACCTGAAAATAGATTCTAAAAACTTTGGTGCACTTCGGGATTGGGTCATGTTTCATTGGAAAATGTTATGACTGGAATTTCCCGTCTTGAATGTCTTATTTTTTAAAATCAAATGTCAATAAATCCCCGCAAAAAAATGTCAATAAAATTGTCAAACTTTTCTTGTTAATACATGAATGGAAAATATAATGATTATGAAAAGACTTTCAAAAAGTGTTACAGAATGCATGTGATCCATGATCACCGTTGATCAAAAGGTGTTGTTACATAGGAGGACCTTACCACGGGCATTTTGCAAGTCTTTTGTACTCATATCTTGGTCTTGCATAAATATATGTTCATCAAGGTGCATAAATAATTGTATAACTGAAAAAAAAATTACTTAAAGTTTTAAAGTACAACATGTTTGATGATTATTAAAACTTTGATTTGCGTTTGACCCAATGTTACCAGACCCCAGCTATAGTATTTTCGGTCGGATCCAATAAAAAACTAGACAACACCCAAGCGGTGCCCATCCTTAACTGAACTGTTTTGGCCTAAATTCCATTTTTGCATGATGATGAACAGGGCTGTAACATCTGCTGGTTCTTCTGAGCTAATTGCAGTATCGTCGTTATGTACATACGACATCTACCGAACGTACATAAACCCGAATGCAACTGGAAAACAAATCCTAAGAGTTTCAAGGGGTGTTGTCCTTGGGTTTGGAGGCTTAATGGGTATCTTAGCAGTGATATTGAACAAGGCTGGGGTTTCTCTGGGCTGGATGTACTTGGCAATGGGAGTATTCATAGGATCGGCAGTTATTCCCATAGCTTTCATGCTTTTATGGAAAAGAGCCAACGCTTTTGGGGCAATTCTTGGAACGGTCATAGGATGTTTCCTAGGAATCATTACTTGGTTGGGAGTCACAAAAACAGTGTATGGAAGGGTGAACCTTGACACAACTGGGAGAAATGGGCCAATGCTGGCAGGGAACCTTGTTTCTATATTAACGGGTGGAGCTGTTCATGCTGTTTGCAGTTTTCTGAGGCCTCAAAATTATGACTGGGAGACCACTAAGAAGATAAGTGTTGTTGAAAAGGAAAAGAGTGAATTGCCATGTGTGGAGTTGAAGGAGGAGAAGCTGGCCAGTGCTAGAAGATGGATAATCAAATGGGGTGTTTGTTTCACATTTGTGATTCTTGTGTTGTGGCCTCTCCTTACACTTCCTGCTGGTAAGTCAAGTCAAACATACCCTAAGGGATAGGATTCAAATTTCAACTTATAATAACAACAAACTTCTATGTGATAAAGTAGTGGTCAGAAAAGACTAGGGAGAGAAAACAGAGAGAAAATTATAGAAGAAATCTGGAAGGAAAGAAAATGTTGAGGAAACCAAATAATTGGTTTAAACTCAATAAATTTATGTTTTATTTGTTCGATTGTGTTCTAACATTTTATTTCTATTATATAAATACCAAGAAAGATAAACACATTTAAAAATATTTAGAAACATAAGTCATGTTTCTTAGGTTTGTCTTGCATTTTCCAGGATCCAAACACACCATAAATGTTTAACTCCAGATAGGATGAAAGAAAGTCAAAAAGTTTGATGCCTGATATACCCTTGTTTCCTAATTAACATGTGTATATTGAACCCAAGCTGTCCAGTCTACCTGCCATTGACCACCACTTCTGACCACCACCTCCGGCCACTGATCACTGAACACTCGCCTCCGTTCCGCCCCAGACCCCTCATGGTTCCACTGACCACTACCACTGGAAGTCATTAACAATGGTCAGTCAAGCCAAAAACAGTGGTGATGGTCAGTAGTTAGAGGTGGGTGGTCAATAGGTGGTTGCAGTTGGCTAATGAAGCAGAGTAGTCATCAAAGTATGCTGCTAAAAACTGTTGACTGAAAGGATTGTAACATGATGCAGGGCAATTCAACAAAGGGTATTTCACATTCTGGGCAGTGATAGCCATTGCATGGGGTACGATTGCCTCGGCGGTAATTATTGCTATGCCATTGATAGAGAGCTGGAAAACCATCCAATGTGTTGCTCGAGGCATGTTCACAAATGATAGGCTTATGGAAAAAGTTGAAGAAATGAACTCAAAACTTCATGCAATCATTTTAGCTATTCCGGAAGCAGAGAGAATATACTTACTTGAGAAAGAGAAGGACAAGAGGAAAGAAGATGCATTAGATAGGGATCAAATAACTGTTCCATAATCTCTCTACTTGTTTTGGAATTATGAACAATTTCTTCAAAGCAATGACATAAGTAATTGGTTTTCATTGTGTTCTTTTCAACCAGGAAGGAGTCCTCCCGGTTTTTATGGCGGCTATGTGAGGAGCCAGCTGACCGCCTTGTCACCTAGACGTCTAGGAGACAACTATGAAGCAAACAACATGATGCTTCATATGTAATATTATATAGTAATATACATATATAATGAAATACTCTGTAATATATTGCAGATTAAATTAAAAATTTGAATCAAAATAAAAGGATATAATAGATGAGAAAATATCTTACAATTTAATAGTTTATATAGAACATTGTCCAATATAAGTTTCCACATATAAGAATCGGTAAAATAATGGAAGTGTAGCAGAAGTTTATTCACAAGCATTGAAAGATCGCTAGATGGTCTCCAGCTATACGCCTATACAAGAGTGTGCAGTAAGAAACACATCTGGCCAGCAATGGTGACCAGAGGCAATGACCTACAACAGTGACCTGACCTACTGGTTGAAGAGCCTAGGGTTCTAGCTGATGATTTGGTGTTTCAAACTAAATTACTAATTATCTTATAAAACCTAACCTAATATCCCGAGTTGGGTCAGTGAAAACTGGATCAGTGCGTCAACATGACTTGTGAACGTCTAATCAACACCGAGTTACACCTTGGCAGCTTCGGCCTAGTCAGTTGAGCATGGCATCACCCCTTCACCGCCAGGATGACTAGTTGGTGACTAAGCGCCGCCACGCCATAACAACCATGAGTCCACCATCATTGTAAGGAGCCCGGCCTGACTCTGATTCTAGACCTGACGGTTCCCAATCCCCAAACGTGGTCACTCATAGTGGAATTGGAATTCCTGCACAAGGGCATTTGGCGTCCCACCCCATTTTGCACCCTACTAATGAAACAAATTACAGGGTCCTGAATCAGTGCCATCTCATTTTGGAGGAACCAGAGCTGTACCCAGGTCGGGTCAGTTCCTAGTACCGGTTTCTGTCCTGTCCCAATTACTCCGGCTCCAATGATTTACCCAAGCGGTTTCAGTCCGGCTGCAGAACTGGGTGCACCCCTACACATCATGGATTAATGGGCCAGATGCACACTTATTCAGACAAATTAAAAGATACCAAAAGCGAGAAGAAACTGAGTTGGATCATACATCTAATTTCATTTCTATACATGAATGTTATTGAGAAATATATGGATAAGCCTCATAAACTACTGGGCATCCACTCAATTTGTGAGATACAAAAAGAAAGGTGGATGTAAAAAGAAGAAAATATTGCTAATCTACTGGCCGATGAAAATATACCTGTAAATCTATATAAATATATGCATATTTATGCACAACTAATGAAAAAACCTATGAACTGGAAAGCCAGAATAATAAAAAACAAAGATTTATAAGACTATGAAGATCTCTGAATCCGGATGTTATTAATCTGACGAAGCAGATCTCTGTCAGCATCTGCCTCTTTCTTACTAGCAGCCTGTTCCTTCAACGCTTCCTTCTCCAATTTTTTCCTTTCAGCATCCGCCAGCTGTGCATTTTCATCACGTGATTTGTTAAACATCTTCGTGAAGATCGCCAAAGTTTGTGTTACTGCACACAGATCAGAAGTCTTAGGCCCTGTTTATTTTGGAAAATGCTTTTGTTTGGGATATATATTTTGTTAGAAAACAAGTTGTACTATGTGACTTGTGAAATGTTTAACCCACAAACAGGAAAAACAAATCTGTTAAATAAATTGACTTCCTCCAAAGAAAAATCTTAAGGACCAAAGATTTATATTTCTTCAAGTCTTAAAGAATATTTTCTGGTGCCAAACACAGGAAAAGTACATCATTTTAAACCTTGTTCAAAAGGGCATCGAGCTGGATCCTCGCCGAAATACAGTGATAGAGAGTCTGCATTTCTCCCCTACAAATGCCATGTTCCGTCAACTACCTTAGTCATCAAATTGTCAAACGAAACAGAAATGCCAACCCATAACAAAGAGCCAATTAGTAAGACATAGTAGTGGCTCACCACTTCACTATACAGGGTGATTAGAGTCCTAACATCAGCTTCAGCAGTATCAAGGAAACTTTTCAAGACCTACAAAAGAACATACAAAATAAGGTTAGGTTTTCAAGAATTATAAAAACTTGCTATAGCTACAAATGAATATAGTAAATCATCTCCAAGAGAAAAATAAGACAATCGAAAGTAGACTTTGATGAAAACATTACTAGTACACCACTTTTCCTGCAATTTTTTTTCTTTCAATTCTTTTACATTACCGCACAAAAAACTATGTATACCATATGAAATATCAAAAAAACAATCCAGAGGTATAACCATGATATATCATATATGCAGAAGAAGTTAAATATAAAAAATATTATCTTGTCTCACAATTTCACCTTTTGAAATCCAAAAGATATAGCACCATCATTCTCAGACGCAGTAAGTTCTTGTTCAACCTTCTCAAGCCCTTTACTTACTGCTTGCATTTCTTCAGCCAAAGACTTCAATTGAATCTGATCATTCCGATTAGGGCTTAGTAAAAAAGAAAGAAGAAGAAGACAACTTTAAAGTTTTAAACATTAACAAACCTTAGCAGCAGCTTCCAAATGAACAAGATCCTTTCCATAATCAAGCAGGTCAGGCATTTTCTCTGCAAGCAGCTGGTGAACATTTGATGCCCCAAAATTTAAAACATAAAAATCTTTTACGACTATAAAAACATAGCATAATGTCATGATTTCTGACAATTACAAGCAAGAAAAATGCAAAAAAAAAAAAAAACTCTACCTTGCACAGATAATGCATTAAAGTCATTTTGTTATTTTTTGCACGAGTATCAGAAAGTTTAAGCAGACTATCCAATTTAAACCCCACGGCAGATCCTGAAATGTATTTCATAAACAACAAAATAGAGAATAACATTATGCAATATACTATATACAAAACCTTAAATATTTGAAAGTTACCTCGTGCAGTGCCCTGATTCAGTGCATTTCCCAGGGTTAGAATGGTCTGCATTATTTGCCGCAATTTCCCAGATTCTTTTACCTAACAAAATGTGAAATGGAGTTTGCCATAAAATCGGAATGTTTAAATTTTAAGCATTAACACTTATCAGTGATGGTAGTAGAACCTCTCTCGCAGCATCATTAATTATATTCAAGTTAGTTCTCAAGTCTTTAACCTGAAAAATAATTACCTCGTAGAAATTAACAGATGAAACGATTAAAAATCCATTTTGTTTCAGAAAGATTAGTTACATCACATGAATTATGAAATACCAAACACACCTGATTTGAAAATGTAATAGTAAATGCAAAAACTCTCAACTTCGATTCAACTCGTGGTACCCTCATCAACTCTGAGAAAAACTGAAAATGACATACCCCATTGGAAATTATTTCACTGGTCACCACATAGCTTTATTAACCAAAAAAATTTCATTATTAGAGTGGAGTGGGAGGGGGTTGGGTTAGGAACCTGTTCACACTTGCCAAGCATTTCCCTGCTCCCAGTGTAGTTCTGAAAAGAAAAGAAAAGAAAATGAGGAGCATATTTAAAAATTAAAAGTAACTATGAAATTGCCTGCGAGCATATAAAACGGAAATTGTCCTAAATAGGACTAATGAGTTCCTAAAAAGCACAAATAGGACTACTACTTTTAAAATTCCCTAAATAGGACTAAACATTGATTTTCTACCCTAAATACCCCTAAGAGTATTAATTCATAATGAAATGCTTTAATTCATAATAAAATCATAAAAACGTAAATAATATTTTAAAAACGTAAAAAAATTATAAAAAATTTATAAAACATTTATAAAATAAAAAAATTAATTTTTTATTTTTTTAATTTTTTTAAAAAAATAATAAAAAATAGTTAAAACCCATAAAAAATGAAAAAAAATATGGATACCTTTCCCACCGCCTCCCGCCGCCTCCCAGCACCACCACCTCCGATTGGTGAAATTTCTTCCACTTTTGGTAAAAAAAATGCCATATTTTTCTGAAAATGCCAAAAAGATGGCATAATTACTCTTCAATATGCCAACATTTTCATTGAATATGCCATCATTATGGCATTATTTAAAATGTTGGCATATTTTTCTCCGGTGATGGGAGTTGGTGGTGCTGGGGGTGGCAGGGGCGGTAATGTTTTTTTTTTAATTTTATGTTTTTTTTTTGTTTTTTTAATTTTTTTTTTTAAAAATATTTTTTTTTTATTTTTTTTAAAAATATTTTTTATTAAATTTCTTTTATTTTTTTACGATTTTTAGTATTTTTTTCGTTTTTTATAAGTTTTTTTATGATTTTATTATTAATTAAAACATTTTACAAGTTACAAGGGTATATTTGTCCAAACACACATAAATAGTCCTATTAAGGGAATTTAAAAAATGTAGTCCTATTTGTGCAATTTTGCCACTTTTTAATCCTATTTAGGGAATTGACTCCATATAAAACAGAATGAAAACTGTCAGAAATCAAAAGAGAACAGAAATTTGACAATTACAGCCCCCGCTATCTGTCATTTCACTGAACAACTACAACAACAACAACATCCAAGCCTTACTCCCAAAAGATATTGGGGTCGGCTAACATGAATCGATACATGATATCACCAAAAGGAAAAGAAAGAAAATAAAGATAAAAAAAAGATAAGCTATTATAAAAAGATAATATAAAAGAGATGAATAAACATATAAAAGATAAAATAAAAAGGATAAAAATAATATTTATATATAAGGATAAAAGGATAAGAAATAAGAAAAAAGGGGGGGGGAGATGATACAAGATCACCCCTCCACACGAATACCCGCCCTCCATTTGCTCTCTCCAACGCCATACCCTCATCCAATCCAAGAAGAAGCATATCATTTCTGACTCCTCTAATCCACGTCTGTTTGGGCCTTCCTCTCCATCTCTTTCCTGCCTCTTCTCCACACATCTCAACTCGTCTGACAGGTGCATCATTCGGTCTTCTATGCACATGACCAAACCACCGTAGGCGTGACTCCCGCATCTTATCTTCAATAGGTGTTACTCCCACCCTTTGTCTAATTGTCTCATTCCTCACACGGTCCTTTCTAGTATGCCCACACATCCAACGCAGCATGCGCATCTCTACCACACTCATCTTTTGAATGTGGCATTGTTTCACCGCCCAACACTCCGTGTCATACAGTAATGCAGGCCTAATTGATGTCCTATAAAATTTACTAGTCTAGTCAGCATACCTCGATCGCATAGAAATCCTGACGCACTCTTCCACTTCATCCATCCTGTTCTGATTCTATGGGATACATCTCCATCTAACTCACCATTCTTTAGAATTATAGAGCCCAAGTAACGGAACATATCGTTGATCGGTATCTCCTTACCATCTAGAGTAATTCCGCTATTACCACTGCTTCTACCTCCACCAAACTTGCACTCCATGTACTCTGTCTTGCTCCGACTTAGTCGGAAACCCTTATTCTCCAATGTTTGTCGCCATACTTCCAACTTTGCTTTAACCCCTGATTGCGTCTCATCAATCAATACAATATCGTCGGCAAACATCATGTACCACGGTATATCGTCTTGAATTGAGTTTGTAAGTTCATCCATGACTATGACAAATAAGAAAGGGCTCAGAGCTGATCTTTGGTGCACTCCGATAGTAATAGGGAACTCCGCAGTCCTCCTTACACTAGTACGGACACTTGTAGTACAATCCTCATACATATCCATGATGATGCTGATATACTTGCGTGATATGCCTTTTCTAGTCAAGGCCCACCAAAGAACTTCTCGAGGTACCCTATCATATGCCTTTTCTAAGCCAATGAACACCAAATGCAAATCCTTGTGAGCGTCTCTATACTTCTCCATAAGTTGACGAAGAAGGTGAATGGCCTCCGTTGTTGAGCGACCAGGCATAAAACCGAATTGATTCTCTGAAATCTTCACCGTTCTTCGAAGTCTTTGCTCAACCACTCGCTCCCAAAGTTTAATGGTATGACTCATAAGCTTAATCCCTCGATAGTTGGCACATTCTTGTACATCACCTTTATTCTTAAATAAGGGAATAAGAGTACTCTTTCTCCAACTCGTTGGCATCTTGTTGTTTCTCTAAATCTTGTTGAAGAAATTTGTTAACCACTCGATGCCTCTCTCTCCCAAACTTCTCCAAGCCTCGATCGGTATGTCATCTAGACCCACTGCTTTCTTCCGCCCCATCTTCCTCAGAGCCTCTTTAACTTCCGTTGTTTGGATCCTTCTCACAAAATCACGATTTACCATACAATCTGGTATGGTCAAATCACCAATATCTTGCACTTTGTTCCCGTTGAACAATGTATCAAAGTATGACCTCCACCTCTCTTTTATCTCTCCGTCCTCCATTAATATCCTTTGATCGACATCCTTCACACACTTAACTTTTCCGATATCTTGAGTCTTGCGACCACGAAAACGAGCAAGTCTATAGATATCTTGTTCTCCTTCCTTAGAGTCCAATTTTTCATACAACTCTTTGTTCACTTTCCATCGTGCTTCCTTTACGTCTTTCTTTGTTTGTCTTTTAGCCTCCTTGTATGCTTCTATGTTCTCATCACTCCAACTTGTCCCCAGCCTTTTGTAGCAATCTCTTTTGTTCCTTATGGCTTATTTCACCTCATCATTCCGCCAAGACATGTCCTTTTTGGGTGGCAGGCATCCTTTAGATTCTCCAAGTACCTCCTTTGCCACTTTGTTAATAGTCAGCTCCATTGATAACCACACATCCTCCACATGTGTTTCATTATCAATACGCATTACATCTTCACCGAACATTTTGTGTGTAAAGCTTTGTTGAAGATCCCCTCAAGCCTCCACCACTTTATCTTTGGCTCCACTTGTTGATTTCACTGAAGAACTATGAGAAAATAATTGAAGATGAATATGACCATGTGAAATTCAACTCATGGGCATGCAAAAGCATACAGTGATGCACAAATCAAAAGAAAAACGAAATATCAAATACTTCCTCATTTTTTTCCAGTTGCACGCATTGGACTTCGCCAACTTTTCCTTTTTACAAAAACTATGCCACTTTGTTTTTATAGTAATGCATTTGTGTTTCAACTTTTTTTCTATTCTCCGCACAAACCTCAACCAAACAGTTTTTACTTTTTTATTTCACAACATCACAAAGTTTGCAATGTCCAATGGGACGGATGCAATAGAGGGTAGTAAATAGTGTAGATAAATGAAACAAGTAGGAGAGAGTAGATGACAAGATAGAAAATGTAGAAAGAAGATGAAAAAGTAGAAAATGTAGGAAAGAGGAGATGAAAGAGTTGGCAAGAGAAGATGAAAATGTAAAGTAAATGCTACCAAAATGGAAATTTGAGGAAGTATTAATAATTAATAAACTCCCCAAAAGGGAATATGAAGCAACTAAAAAGAAAGGAGAGAGTATATAACTAACCCATTTAAAAAACTCTGATAAATAGTCACAGTGCCACAGAGGAGGTTGGTAAATTAAGTACTTTACAGGTGCACATTGCACAAATACACACAAATGGAAGTTCAAAACAAATTAATTTAGATTTGGAAGTCAATGCCTGTTCTGGGAGGGATCCATGTTTATTAAGGAAAAACAGAACAGCAAACACTTATGTAACATAACAGGCCCGTCTATATACATATGAAATGCAGTATCAGGTGTGTTGAGTCTGTTGATATATTTTCTGGGATTGAAGTAACATCCCTGATAGGCGATTTATAAGGAAGGAGGGCCAAGAGATTCAAGAGAATAAGGATCAACAGCATACACTGCATACTTCATATTTTCTAGAACACTCGTGTTTGAAGTTAGGACTAAGAAAGCAATAATGTAAAAAAAGGAGATGTAGAGAATAAAGAATCAACAGCATGCACTGCATACTTCATATAACACTTGTGTTTGGACTTCGGACTAAGAAAGCAATAATGTTAAATCAGGAGAAATAGAAGAATACCCTCAAGGTCTCCATTTCTTCTTTTGTTGGACAAAACTTTATTAGATTTTCAACCTGATCAATATCCAGTGCTGATGAATCCAGAGCCAAAATGGCATTCTGAACATCACACATAACAGCATGGCATTTAAGATAGGCACTGTCCACAAATCAAAGATCTCGCGCAAAATAAATTGTTAAATGTCACAGCAATCTCAGCATTAGTCATGAACATATAATAGTAAAAACAACAAATACTCATTTTCACTTCACTCAAATAGTAAGACACCTAAGAGGGTCAGAATTATTTTTTGTCCTATATTCCTCTAATCATTCTGTTATTTGTCATTTCCTTACAATTGATGATACAGCATTAAATTAACATTTGAAGAATTTTTAGTATAAAAAAATTTCAACACATAAATATTAGTATATGAATTTCTGTAAATTAGTGATATGCTGATATGCTGGATCCAATAAATTATAAAAACCAAGTTTATTTTAAGGAGTAAGAAAATCATAAAAGCTATTAAGATTAGATAAATTTATAAGGAACTTGGAAATGGACTCACAATCATATCAGACAGGGGAATCTTAATTTTCGTCAGCATGATTTCACAATTGTAGGCTCTGCGGTGCTCAACCTGGGAAAAACTCAGTCACTAGTCACTAGCAGTCAATAAAATTACCAAAACACTAGAAGTGCTACTTCTGACTTGCACAAAATCCCTATATAGC
Organism: Cuscuta epithymum; assembly: GCA_945859915.1. Lineage (NCBI taxonomy): Eukaryota > Viridiplantae > Streptophyta > Magnoliopsida > Solanales > Convolvulaceae > Cuscuta > Cuscuta epithymum. The sequence continues at coordinate 4,232,811 of CAMAPF010001001.1, read as the reverse complement.
AAATGTGTGCTCATGTACGTGCAAGGATTAAGCATAATCATCATCATATTATAAAAAACATGTTGGCTATCAAGCCCCACGTGCAGCGGTCTGTGTGCAACATTAGCTAGAAGTTTCCATTATTGATACTGACAGTGGCATGCTCAGAAAACTTCAGAATTCAGCTAAATGTTTCACTTACCAATTGTACTTTCTCAGGTTTGTTTATTTTTGAACCACGCCGACCTCCAACTTTATTGATGCCATCTGATACAGAAGCTACCGAAAACAGATTTTCCAACTCTGTTATGTCAATTTCAGGTGCCCTATCGAATAGTAATAGAATATGATCAGAGTTTCATTGAAAAAGTGGAAGTTGTCAACCACAAAGCGAAATAGTAACCTAAGATTTCTCACATATCGATACAACTAGACCACTAAAATGCAAATCATAACCGTGAATGAAAAATATAGAGCAGCCTGTCCCTAGAACTCACACTACATTAAAGACAGAGCAGTTTGTCTCCTGACGTGCTATAATAATTTTTACTATGCATACCTTGATTGGTTTTCCTGCTTTTGTGTATCAGCCCATAAACTACCTTGCAACGCTCTTGTAACTTTGACCCAATGTAAGGGCTTCAATGAAGCTTTTTTGGGGGGAATAGTAGATCCAATTGCAGGTCGACTTTTGCCATTGGTTGATCCTATAGAGCCTCTTCCCCTTGCAGTAGATGGAGGTGGGGGAGGTGGTGCACTAGAGCCCTTCCCACCAGGTGGTGGAGGTGGTGCGCCAGGAAGCTTTGGAGGTGGTGGTGGTGCACCAGGAAGCTTTGGAGGTGGTGGTGCACCAGGAAGCTTTGGAGGTGGAGGTGGGGGGTGGCGCACCAGGAAGCTTTGGAGGTGGTGGTGGCGGTGGTGCACCAGGAAGCTTTGGAGGTGGTGGTGGTGCACCAGGAAGCTTTGGAGGTGGTGGTGGGGGTGGTGCACCAGGAAGCTTTGGAGGTGGCGGCGGCGGCGGCGGTGCACCAGGAAGATTCGGTGGTGGTGGAGGAGGGGGGGTTGAACCATGACGAAAACCTCCTGCGGGTGGTGGAGGAGGTGGGGCTGGTGGAAGTGGACTTGACTTAATTAGCATTGAGGAAACATGTGGTGGAGGGGGTGGAGAGGGTGGAGGCCCCTTAGAAGTGGAAGGTGGGGGAGGAGGTGGAGGTGGAGGTGGCATAGTGTTCGTTGAAGAGAAAGGTGGCAAAGGAGGTGGTGTTGGTGGAAGTGGAGGTGACAAAGTGCTCTTTGAAGAGACGGGAGGAGGAGGTGGTGGTGGTGGTGGAGGAGGTGGGAAATTGACTTTAAAAGAGATATGAGGGGGAGGAGGTTGAGGTAGCCCCTCTGAAGAGGAGGGAAGAGGGGGTGGAGGTTGTTTAGAAGAAACGGGAAGTGTTGATGGTGGTAGGGGAGGGGGTAAAGAAACTTTAGGAGAGGGAGAAGGAGGAGGAGGGTGACAATTAGGAGATATGTAAGAGGGCGGAGGAGGAGGTGGTGGTGGAGGTACAGCTGATAGAATACATTTGTTCTCTACAGCATTTGGTCCAAATACTTCCTTAGAACTATAAGCAAGTGGGGGTGGAGGAGGTGGTGGTGGTGATGGTTGCATAGTAACTGAACACTCTTTACTACAACTAATAAAGGCTGGTGGCGGTGGCGGGGGTGGAGGCAATGAGACTTCCTTACTAGGAAAATCATAAAGAGGAGGAGGAGGAGGTGGCGGTACCAACGATTTAGAACTAATTATATTAGTAACACTAGAGAGAGGTAATGGAGGTGAAGTTAAGGGCAAAGAACAAGCTTGTCTATCGTGATCTTGTCCTGTTTTTGAACGATCAGGACCAATGCTCAAATCAGATTGCTTATTGTTCTCAAGAACTGAACAAGGTGGCTCAACAAAATCCTGTTTGGGATCCTCAGGAATTTTGGCAATAGAAAAATCCTCAGACAAATGATCATCAAAGCTGTCGGCAATACTAGGCGCATTGGTTTCTTCTTCAGAATCAAAAGGTGAAGAGTATTCACTAATCCTATTTTTCAACATGGATAAATCCTTCAAGTCATTCAAGACTGAGAGTTGTTTAAGGAACCATAAAGCAGCATCATCATTATTAGATCCAGAATCAAACCATTCAACTCCTCCAAAAAGTTCTTGGACCATTGAAAAGGCTTCAATAGGAAGTCCACCTTTCTCTTCCCCATTTAAAACCACAGTTGGAGCTCTTGGAGGAGGGATGCTCTCCACATCGCCAAACAAAACCTGTACACAAATTTATAATATCATCTTAGATAGATGTGATATATGTTAAAGATAACTAATTGATTGCGTTACTCAACTAGCAGGCAGAAGACAATCCCATTGATTAAGGGTCTGTTTGGAGTCGAATTTTAAAAGGCTTTGGAGAGGACGGGTTACTTTTCGTTGTAAGTAAACATTGCTTTGAGTTGAATATTTTACAGAATAAAAGACACCCCTCTGTCCCTTGAAGAGTTTCCTACCTTTTCTTTTTTACGCACCTGAATAAAGTCTTGTTTCCTTATTTGGTAGACAGATTTACTCTACCCTGAAGTAATAATGACTATACAATGTCAAATCATGTTAAATAGTGCCAAACAGTGTACTCTACATAAATAGTAACCCAGTAAAAAGGCCATTTCAAAAAGTCAAATAAAAGAAAATTATTTCCTTAAAGTGTGTGTTAGAAGGAAAAGAAGTATTAAATAATACTACGTATAGCATAAACTCAATGTCCATTCCCCTCTCAAACATAGTCTCAGTCACCTCAGCTCGAAAACCTTTCGGGTAACGCCCCTTTGAATCCCAAAGGATATCCAAGTTATCACTGCTTAGCATCAAAATGTTGGACCGAATGAAAGCTGTGCTGAACATCACACGAAACATCATGACTTCTCTCTCTGTTTCCATTTCTAGATGCACACACTCCAGAACAACATCCCCTTGAACTAAACACTGAACATCAATCTTAATGACATCACTGTCCTTCTGCATTAGAATAAAACAATAAATCAGACAGTATTGGGACCCCCTACAATATAAAATGATGAGGTCTGGAGAGTACTTCCACCCACTCCAGTCCTTATTATAAGATACAACTGACCACATTGCACCAAACCAAGGGAAGAAGTAAATATTGCCGAATTCTTAAAAAATGATATTCCCATTCTACCTATTTTTATTATGCCTCACAAATGAATACGGAGTAATTTTTAAAATGAACATGAACATGTTTATTATGGGCAAACCATGGAAAATGCAAAGTTTCCTAGAAAAATAATGCCTAAAAGGCGGGCCATCGACTCCTTCTAAGAGGCGCCATATAACATGGTGCAGAGATAGTATAAAAGCATTGTCCTACCTGCCGGTAATGTTTAAGACTTTTTCCTTTCTTGGACATTGAGTATAACATTTGAGTTGAGAGTCCATCCTTGCTCAGAAGATTTCTACCAAAAATACGAATCATAGGCCTACACCCTTTTTTACTATCAAATTTAGGAATGGCTCGAAGAATGAGACAATCCAAAGAAAGAGCCCGTTCAGGTGGGGGCCACTCAGGGGAGATATTTCTTCTAGAAAGATATTGCAAGTAGCGAAGCTGAGATGGAAATGGGTTCAGTGGAGACAACAACTGTAATAAACCTTTCGGGGCCTCTCGGTAAACCATTTCAAGAACTTTCTTCTCTCCACTATGCAATTTCTTGAAAATCATGAAACTAGCCAGAACAAAGGCCAAAACAGGCCAACCTCCTCTCTCACAGTGTAGTAAGATAACATTCTGTTGATTCCCAAGAGAGAGCCAACTCTCGCAGACACGAAGAAAATGATGGATCAATGACAACGGCAACACCGGGCAACCTTCGTATTGTCTTGGATAATCCATAACGGTAACATCATATTTGCACAAATACGCAGCAAACTGACTCTTTTTCTCTCCTTCTCTGAAATTGAATGCAAGAAACGATGATTCGGGGAAATCTTCATGTAGATCAGTAATGATATTGTGCAAATAGAGCTGATAAGTTTCCTCCGGTAATACATCAGTGGAAAAACAAGAATCTAAGACTGCAGAAACACATCATCAAGCATCAATTAAGTTAGAAGATTACATGTCCACAATTAGGTAGGTATATAGGTTTTTAAAAAATCCTATATGAAAACAAGAACTATAGGTCCACAAGTTTAAGATTGGTTTACCATATACTCTGTCATCAAGTTCAAGCAAGCCATCAGGGGGTCTTCTATAGAAAAATCTACTTAGAAGGGTCATCACTGGTAAGTTTAGCAGACACTAATCCAACTATACACAGAAGATCCTCATACCTACAAAACAACATGAAAAAATAAATAATGAAACAGCTAAGCTACAATCAAATGATTCACACACGGGAAATTTATAAACCTTCAAATTTGATTATATTTTACAGGGAAGATTCACATTTACTAGAGCTAGAATAGGGTATGCTTATGTGATTTAAATGAGCTCACCCGCATTTGAATTCAGGACATTAGGAAATTAAAACTGTAGCATAAAAGCTGGGAGCTTTATTAAACTACTCCGTAATAATCTTCGGCTGAAATTATTAAGCATAATTAAAATTGAAAAAGAATGAACTATCCAATATCCTCGAAACTATAAAAAACAAATACAATAACAAATTTATTAATGAAAAGTAGAAGCTACGAGAGAGAGATGAACTCAAATCATACAGGCGGAGAGAAGAGCAAGGAGCAAGAAACTGAGCGTAGATTGGAAGCAGCTGAATCGTGTAGTAGGCGTAGCAGAACAGATAAATGCCGTGGAGAATCACATTCAATTTTCCGAAGAATGAGCTCCGGAATTTCAATTCAAAATTACGACTCCGAACGTTACTTTCAACACCTCATACTAAAATAACCCTATTAAATTGGTTTTTTCCAACTAGCAAAAGTTGCAAAACTCATTTTTCATTTTCTGTGATAAATTTGCTTCTAGTTCAAAGGGAACGCGCGTCAGTGACCTGTGGGTGGGTTCCTGACTTCCTGGCATTTTGATCTTTGGCCTAATGCGTTATACTCCCTCCGTAACTTAAAAATCTTCCCACTTTCCTTTTTCGTCCGTAACACAAAAATCTTCCCATTTTTAAATCTTCCCATCATACCCTCAATAATTCTTAAAATAATACACTATTACAACTACTTTTTTGGATTTATCCTACATTCCACCACATTATTCCATTATTTTCCCATCATACCCTCAATAATTCATATCATTTTTCACTATTCTTAATCTACCTACTTTTGAAATGTGAAGATTCTAAAGTTACGGAGGGAGTATTCGTTAAAGGGAAAGATGTTATAATTATTGAGATTATGACGGGAAGATAAGGGAATAATGTGTTGGAATGTTGGATAAATTCAAATAAAGTGGTTGTAATAGTGTATTATTTTAAGAAGAGAAAAGGGGCAAATAAGGTCATGTACTAACAAAAAAAGGTCAAATAAGGCCTTATTTAGGAGGTTTTGTCTGGCCATCGCCATTTGAGGTGGTTCCCGGTGGAATTTTTTGATGAAATTGTTTGAGAATCTTATTCATTAAGTCTAGTTTACTCATACCAAATTTCAACTAAAACTTCAATCGGGAAGACATTCAAATGAATTCTTGAAGATAACTGCACATTTAAAAGCGGAGTTATATTCAAGAATTAATTTGAGTGACTTCCCGATTGAATTGTTAGCTGAAATTTGGTATGAGTAAACTAGACTTAATGAATAAGATGCTCAAAAAATTTCATCAAAAAATTCCACCGGGAACCACCCCAAACGGCGACGACCGGACAGAGCCTCCTAAATAAGGCCTTATTTGACATTTTTTGATTAGTATGTGACCTTATTTGCCCCTTTTCCCTTTTAAGAATTATCGGTGGTATGATGGGAAGATTTAGAAATGGAAAGATTTTTTTGTTACGGACGAAAAAGGAAAGTGAGAAGATTTTTTTAGTTATGGAGGAAGTGATTAATATATATATATATATATATATATGTATATGTAGAGAAATCATCATGTCAGGCCGGCCTGACGGGCTGCCCCGTCCGGCCGAGCCCGTTTGGGAACCTTCCCGGTGGAATTTTTTGATGAAATTTTTTGAGCATGTTCCTCATCGAGTCTAGTTTGTCCATACCAAATTTCAGCTCAAAATTCGATCGGGAAGGTCGTCAAATGATTTTTGCAAGTTAACTGGTCCGGAATATGTATTTTCCGGACCAGTTAACTTGCAAAAATCATTTGACGACCTTCCCGATCGAATTTTGAGCTGAAATTTGGTATGGACAAACTAGACTCGATGAGGAACATGCTCAAAAAATTTCATCAAAAAATTCCACCGGGAAGGTGCCCAAACGGGCTCGGCCGGACGGGGCAGCCCGTCAGGCCGGCCTGATGAGAAGAGCTCTCTGTATATGTATATGTATATATATATACGGATTTGTAGCTGGAGCTTTCATTACAAAAAAATCATGTCACTCTGGAAAAATTAATTGGTTAGAAATAGGGATCCAAAAAGAGTTTTTGTTTGTAATTTGTATTTTATGTTCATAATATATATTTATTTCAATTTGTTTTTTAATGTATTAATTTTAATTTCATCCAAAAAAATGTATTTATTTTAATTTGTTAATATATTAACAATTTGAGTTGTCTATATTATCCCGATTAGCCCATTGTGGTGTAATCCAGAGCCGGTTATAGTGGGGAGGCATCTAGACATATGCCTAGGACATCATTATCATTTGGGGCACTGATTTTTAAAAATAAAACTATTATTGCTACATAAATTTATTAATTAAAAAAATGTGTTCTTAATTTATTCATTATAAATATTGAGAAGTTTGTAATACAATTAACTATAATTGAGTACTATGTATTACATTATTGCTATCTTTCTCTATAAATTTTGATAAAAAAATATTTTGATGAAAAGTATCTTCATTTAAGAGTAACACCTATGTCCCAAAGTAAGGCTCATGTCCAGTATTCATCCGGTCAACTTAAATTATTCTTAACATTTTACTTTATATATTTGACTTTTATGAAATTTGAGTTTTGCTTTACTTTATAAAAGTTTTAATGTAGCTTTTTATATGTAATTTTATTTATTAAAAATAATCTTATTAATGACAGAGATCATTTAACTTTATGGTCAGTCAAATATCGTAAACCCAAGCGAGAACCTTTATTACCCGAGACAAAGGGGGTATCCCTAATAGATAAGTGGTCTAGCTATGTTATTAATAGAAAAAATGTTTTATTTATCCTTAGTTGTGTTAAAATTAACAAATTTTGCACTTCAAAAGGCAAGAATTAAAGAATAGATTACTAATAGTAGACTTTTTATTTTTATTTTGGGAAAATGGAAATTAATAATCCAACCTTTTAGTGGTTTTCTTTCAATAATCCCACCTTTTGATTATTCATGAATAATCCAACTTTTGCACCCCATCTTCATTTGTTGGTCCCTTATCGGTTAATGACTTGCTATTCCAAGTTATTTTCTTATCTTTGCAAAATATTATCTTCGTGAAAGATGAAATTTATGGTATAATGATTTGCAAAGATAAGAAAATAGCTTGGAATAGCAGGTCATCAACCGGTCAGGGACCAGTGAATGAAGATGAGGTGCAAAGGTTGGATTATTCATGAATAATAAAAAAAAGTGGGATTATTGAAAGAAGACCGCTAAAAGGTTGGATTATTAGTTTCCATTTTCCCTTTTATTTTTTACTTTTTTATTTTTTTTATTTTTTTAAAACTCGGAGGCAAACCGCCAAAATCAGTGGGGCAAACGCCGGAGAACGCTTGCCGAATTTTATTAGTAGCCCAAAAAGTACAAAAGAAGAGGGAGACAGAAGCCAAAATCTCTTCAGATAGGGTATACCCTCTCAGAAATACAGAAAACAACAAGAGAGAATTAAAGTGAAACAGAAAATTATTTGGGGGGGGCTAGACCTGACCCAAATAACTGCGCTTTTTTGAAGATAACTGCGCTTTTTTGCGTTCTCGAATTAATTTGAATGTGCTTCCGATTAAATTTTTAGCTGAAATTTGGTATGAGTAAACTAGAATTGATGAATAAGATGCTCAAAAAAATTCATCAAAAAATTACACCGGGAACCGCCCCAAATCGCGACGACCGGACAGAGTTTCCTATAGAAGGACTTAATTGACTTTTTTATGAAAGTTCGAGGACCTATTTGACAGTTTTCCCTTTTATTTTTTCTACTACAAAGATAGACATGTTTCAATTTTTTATGATTTATTTGGGACTGTTTTAATATGTCATCGCTATCTTCATTTTATTATAGGTAAAGGGTCAAATAGGTCCTTGAACTAACTTAAAGTGTTCAATTAGCCCATTCTATAGGAGGTTCTTCCCGGCCGTCGCCAATTGGGGCGGTTCCCGGTGGAATTTATTAATGAAAATTTTTTACCATCTTGTTCATTAAGTCTAGTTTACGCATACCAAATTTCAGCAAAATGCAACTAGGAAGGCAGTCAAATGATTTTTTGAAGATAACTGCGTAGTTAAACAACGCAGTACATTTCGGAAAATCATTTGACTGCCTTCCTGATTTAGTTTTTAGCTGAAATTTGATATGGGTAAACTAGACTTAATGAAGAAGATGCTCAAAAAATTTCATCAAGAATTTCCGCCGAGAACCTCCCCAATTGGCGATGGGCGGAATGAACCTCCTATATAAGGGGCTAATTGAACACTTTAAGTTAGTTCAAGAGCCTATTTGACCCTTTAGCCTTTTATTATTTATATAATCAACTATACTGTATTAAGCATTATTAACTAATACTCCGTATGAAGATATAATTTCAGTTTTTGTCTAGGGCACCAAACATACTTAAGACGGTCCTATGATGCATATATGGTTTTAGTTTGATGAGCTATTGGAGTTTGATATTATTGTAAATTTTTATAATTTTAAGAATTTTGAAGAGTATAATTTGTTACCAATCCCATGTATAAATTTGTACTGAGGAGTGATTGATATACAATATTATTAAGAGAAATGTCCCGAAATATGAGTAAAGTCAATGTTACGTGAAATTCTAAAATACGAGTATTATATTATATACTCCCTCCGGTTCTTTTTAAACTTCAGTGTTTGACTTCACAGTTATTAAGGAAATACAATTGACTTTACTGTAGAGTACACTGTTGAGATACTGTTTGGCACTGTTGAGACACTGTTTGGCACTGTTGAGACACTGTTTGACACTGTTTAGCACTGTTTAACACTGTTTTGATGTAGATTTCTTTGCCAAATAAGAAAATAAGGAAGTGTGAAGTTTATTTTGGACCGTCCCGAAAAGGAAAGTGTGAAGTTTATTTAGAACCGGAGGAAGTACTATGTTTCACTTAGATATGACAATATAGATATTGTCATCTTAAATTAATAATGTCGTACATTGACAATATTGGACATTAATATAACAATACTAATGCATGATTGCACTATTTTCCATGTATGACATTGATTACGCCTATATATAAATTCAAACATTGTATTCTTATTTTGAAATTCGCATTATTTTTTACACTTACTTGGGGGTTCTTTATATTATACTTGTTAGTAGTATTAATATTGGACTGCTAAAACTAAATTGCAACAATGGATGGTCGATTCAATAATAAACTTGACTAAAAGCCTAGTCTAGTCCATCATCTTAATTACTCCATCCGGCCCTCTATGATTGTCTCATTTTTTCATTTTTTGGTCGTGTCACTAAATTTATCACATATCATATTTCATAATATTTGTGTAGTTTTAATTCGTCCTTACATTATTCATACTTTATGTATTAACCAAATTCAATATCAACCACATAGCACAATATGTTTCTCTGTCTAGGGCTTCGGCCTCTAGAGTCCATTTTTTCAATTTCGACTTGTCGAAGATCGGCGCTTGTCATCCCTTGTGTCGCTGGTGCTCGTTTGGAGTCCAGGTCGGAACGCGGAGGGAGGAGATCGTTGGAGGAGGGTGGAGTTGCGGTCCTGTTTCGATTGCTGCCTATTCGTTTATTTCGGTCGCACGCAACAGGGATGAGTTTGGTTGGAACAGATCTGGATTCGATGTCATATGTGTTAGGTGGCGACAAACAAGGCTTGGTAGAGATCCTGATGAATAAGAGACAACGTGAGGAAGAAGCTTTGATACTGCTGGATCGTCCCCCTCCTGAACCACTGCCACGGAGCGCAGGAGTCAGGAGAGTATAGGGTTTGAAAGCATCTTTTTATTTTTACCGTTTGCTTGCGTTATATTTTTTATGATCAGACTGTTTATTTTCTGTTGCTTACTTTTATTATTGTAAGACTCTTGCATTAGGATTGGGTGAGGTTTGGTCTGCTTCAATCGTCTGTGGCTCAGGTTTGCCCATTAGTGGATCATCGAGTTATATTGCTAGTTTGAAGGTGATTAACTCCGAGTTTGGTTTGCGGGCTGACGGTTGTATGTGGTTCCTTACTTTTTTTACTCCCTTTTTGAATGGTAATACTTTGATATCAATTTAAACCCCCCTCTTCCAAAAAAATGTATCAACCACATGATTCTACTTTTAACAAAATAAAACTTTACCCTTTCCTCTTGTGTCTTGTCCCAATCTTAAGGGGACAAAAGTAGTACGACCTAAAAAGGGTTTGTGACAAATCGAGGACATAAGCTTTGCATGTTCCAACATCGCGATATAGACGGAAAAGGGTCACAAGCTACCGGTATATGGGTCACTGACATTCATGTTATTTCCATGTTTATATTTATGCTTTTGATTAGTTTTGAGTGGTTATTACTCTAGAAATTACACACTTTTGGTGTAATAGTTTAGTTTGTAAAATGTTTGTAAATTGTTTAGATTAGATTTGTTCTGAGCTCAAACAGGTCCAAGACCACTCCAGGGACCATTGGTAAACATCACAAGTGGAAGGAAGGTGCAAAAATTCCAAAACAAAATGGAGATCCTGATTTTTGGTGTTGTACCCGGTCGAGTATACCCTATACTCGATCGGGTAAGTTGCTAAAAAGTCAAATCAAATCAACCCGGGAACAAGGCAACATGCAGGAAGATTTTTAACTCGATCGCATATCCATACCCGATCGGGTAACCGACATACCCGATCGGGTATGAACCCAGATTTTCAGTTTCGAGGAAACTAACCCTTACCCGATCGGTTAAGCTAAAAACTCGATCGGGTACACGACCCTGCAGGCCTAAAAAGCCTATAAATACACCCCTTTTCCTCCACAAGAAGATCACCAATTCCTATATACTTCTAAGCTCAGTTTAGACAAGTTCTTTCTTTATATTTTTATCATGTTTAGTCTCCAAATGAGGAGCTAAACTCTTCTATCTTGGTTTTGCTACTTTGAAGCTTAATGAATTGTAAGTTGTGAGTTATTTTCTTTAATCTTCTCCCTTGAATATTAATTAATTCCTATTCCTATTACATATTAATATTTTGAGCAATACTTAAAGGATCAACTAGTCTTGTTTCATATATTAATTAATACTAGAATCGGTCGATTAATACGCTTGTTATTAATTCGGTCCTTTCGCGGTAGTAAACTTGGGTTGTTAATGCATGCGTTTCATGGTTAATAAGCCAAGGGGAATTAATTATATTGATTAAACCAATAAACCGCTTGTGTTGAGGTTATCAATCTCAATCGTTTTCATCTTGATTTTATTGCTACTATCGAGTAAATATACGGCGCGTGTTCTATATTAACTCGGTAGTAAGTTTTATTAATGAACGCGTCTCGTTATTAATAACTACCCTCGATGAATTGGATATACTCCTCGATTGAGTATTCGAGAGGAAGATAGTTAAAGATATAACCGGGATCGACGAACATTTCATTAAGTGGATAAAAGCAAAGCCAAGTCTTCTTCTCATTAATTAAATCACATAACTCGTTCATCTTCGTGTTTAAATATAATTTAAAGTTCATCAACCAAATATAAACCCCCCCCTTATTGTTACTTATCTATTCCTGTAAGAAGAAAAGTATTCCTTTCCCTGTGGATACGAACCTTACTTCACTATACTACGTATTAGTGTTGTATTGATTTTTATTTTGAGTGCACCTCACGACAAGTGCGCGTCAAATTTGGCGCCGTTGCCGGGGAAAGGCAATTATTTTTCTTTTTATTCTATTTCAAGAAAAATCAAAAAAAAAATAATTAACCAAAAATATAAAGAGTTCTTATTTTTCTATTTCTGAGCTTTGTGAAGTTTATGGTCCGATATCGTTCTATAAACGAAATCACTTATCAAGCAAACCCCGAAATAGAACAAGCCTTCGAGAGGTTGAGAAATTTAATTCCGCACATACCCTCGGAGGAAACCTCAAACGCTAGCTCCTATTCTAGCGAATCTGAAGAGCCAATCACTATGGCTCAAGAAACAAGAACCTTGAGGGAGCTCACAGCTCCAAACTTGAATCAACAACCGCTATGTATTACCTTCCCTACACTCAACGAAGGTAATACATTTGAGCTCAAATCAGGGCTCATTCATCTTTTGCCATCTTTCCATGGCCTAAGAGGAGAGGATCCGAATAAACACCTCTCAGAGTTCCATGTTGTGTGCACAAGCATGTGCCCTAATGGAGTCACCGAGGAACAGATAAAGTTGAGGGCCTTTCCATTCTCCCTCAAAGATACCGCAAAAGATTGGCTATTCTATCTTCCTTCGGGAAGTATAGATACATGGGCGGCCATGAAAAAAGCTTTCCTTGAAAGGTACTATCCCGCCTCTGTCTCCTCATCTCTCAAGAAGCAAATCAGCAATGTGGAGCAAAATGATGATGAGTCGTTCTATGAATATTGGGAACGATTCAAGAAACTTTGTGCGAGCTGCCCGTATCATGGCTATTCGGAGCAAGACCTCATCTTATACTTTTATGATGGTCTTTGCAACGATGATAGACGGATGATTAATGCCGCATGTGGAGGGGGAATCGTTAACAAGACTCCCTCTCAAGCTATGAACCTTATCTCAGAGTTGGCCGAGAATTGTAGATATCACAACGGGCGGTCATCAACAAAAAGAGTCATGGCGGCCGAATCAACATCATCTCTGGAAAGTCAAGTTGCCGGCTTGACTTCTTTGGTAAAGGATTTTCTTTTAAATTCCAAAACCCAAGAAGTCAAGGTCTGCGGCATCTGCACACAACAAGGCCATCCCACCGATGCATGCCCGAGCCTTCAAGAAGAAAACCCCGAGCAAGTCAACGCTTTGGGATTCCCAAACCAAAAGAGGTATGATTCTTACGGCAACACTTATCATCCCGGGTTTAGAGATCACCCCAATTTGAGATATGGGAATCCGCAAGGAAACCCACCACAAAATAACCCTCCACAAAACCAATTTCCTCAAAAGCAACCATACTCTAAACCCCAAGGGCAAGGCTCAACTATGTCCACCGAAGACATGATCCGAGCACTCACCTCAAATGTCTCAACCATGCAACAAAACATGGTTCAATTCCAACATGAGACAAAATCAAGCATCCAAAACCTTGAGAATCAAATGAGCCAAATCTCAAGTGCGGTGAGTAGGCTTGAAGCCAAGGATTCAACAAAGCTTCCATCTCAAACGGAGCCGAATCCGAGGCAACAAGCCCATGCTGTTACATTGAGGAGTGGCAAAGAATTGGTGATTGCCAAAGAGAAAGCCAAAAGCCACATTGGCGAGGAAGAGGAAGAAGAGCTTGTGGAGAAAGCTCAACCGGAGGAAGAGGAAGCTCACATTTCAACTCCACCCCCGGTTATTCATGAAGTGGAAGCACCGTTTCCCGAAGCTCTAAGGGAAACGAAAAGGGTGGAGAAAGATAAGGACATCTATGAGACATTCTCCAAATGTGAGGTAAATATTCCTCTTCTCAACTTAATAAAAGGTGTTCCTAGATTTGCAAAATTTTTCAAAGAGTTATGCACAATAAAAAGGAAGCATAGACTCAATGGAAAACAGAAAGTTCAAGTTAGTGAACGTGTCTCCGCGGTTTTTCAAAAGAAACTTCCAAAAAAATACAATGACCCGGGCATGTTCACTATACCTTGTAAGTTGGGAGGTACTACGTTTTCAAAGGCCATGTTAGATTTAGGGGCATCAATTAATGTCATCCCTTATTCTTTGTACAAATCACTTGAACTTGGCCCTCTCAATGAAACCGGAGTAGTTATTCAACTTGCGGATAGATCAAATGCATACCCTAAAGGTATTGTCGAAGACGTACTAGTTATGGTAGACAATTTGATCTTTCCCGCCGACTTTTATGTTTTAGAAATGGAAAATGACAAGAATGCGGTTCCTATCCTTTTAGGAAGGCCATTTTTAAAGACCGCTAGAGCTAAAATTGATGTTTTTAGCGGATCTTTAACTCTGGAATTTGATGGAGATAAAGTTGAATTCAATATTTACGACTCCATGAAATACCCAAATGAAAATCATTCTCTATTTGCCATTGATGTTATAGATCCCATTGTGCAAAATGCTTTTGAAATGAATGGGGAGGATGACCTACTAAGTGTAATTGAGAATGACCTCGGGGAAAATTCTTTAGAACTTGCTTTGACCCCCAATAGGCAAGCCATGATGGTGGAGTTGGATAACCATTTCCAACTTCCACTTATGCCACCGGGGTCAAGAGCATTCCCACTAACCATCCCCGAGGAAAAGCCTTTGCCTTCTATTTTGCAGGCCCCCGAAGTTGAGATGAAACCACTCCCAACACATTTGAAATATGTGTACTTGGGAGAAAAAGAAACATTACCGGTCATAATCTCAAACAAACTGACCGGGGAGCAAGAAAGGAAGCTAATTGCGGTGCTTAAAGAGCACAAACTTGCAATCGGGTGGACTATAGCCGACATTAAAGGCATTAGTCCATCTACTTGCATGCACCGCATCTTGATGGAGGACGAAGCTAAACCGGTGCGCCAACCACAACGGAGATTGAACCCACCTATGATGGAGGTGGTCAAAAAGGAGGTCATCAAGCTTCTCCAAATGGGGATAATCTTCCCCATATCCGATAGCAAGTGGGTTAGTCCAACCCAAGTTGTTCCCAAGAAGACCGGAGTCACGGTGGTGGAGAACAAACATGGAGACCTTATGCCCACCCGAATTCAAAATGGATGGAGGGTATGTATAGATTACCGTCGCCTCAACGCGGTAACTAGAAAGGATTTCTTTCCTTTACCCTTCATTGATCAAATGCTTGAGAGACTTGCGGGGCATAAATTCTATTGCTTCCTTGATGGCTATTCCGGGTACTTTCAAGTACCCATAGCCCCTGAAGATCAAGAGAAGACAACATTCACTTGTCCATTTGGCACTTTTGCCTATCGACGTATGCCATTCGGACTTTGCAACGCACCCGCCACCTTCCAAAGATGCATGATGAGCATATTCTCCGAGTATGTTGAGCTATTTATGGAAGTTTTCATGGATGACTTCACAATCCATGGGGACTCATTTGATTCATGCTTATATCATCTCTCCCTTGTGCTCAAAAGTTGTTTAGAATCAAACCTTGTTTTGAATTCTGAAAAATGCCACTTCATGGTGGAAGAAGGAATTGTTCTAGGCCATGTAATCTCTTCCAAAGGGATAGAGGTTGACAAGGCCAAAGTTGAAGTCATCCAATCACTCCCTTATCCTACCACCGTTAGGGAGATACGGTCATTCCTTGGACATGCAGGTTTCTACCGGAGATTCATCAAAGATTTCTCAAAGATTGCATCTCCTTTATGCACTCTTTTGCAAAAGGAGGTGGAATTCATCTTCTCCGAAGAATGCAAGAAGGCCTTCAAAACATTGAAGGAAAAGCTAGTAACCGCACCCATCATCCAAGCCCCCGATTGGTCTCTTCCATTTGAGATCATGTGTGATGCTAGCGACTATGCGGTCGGAGCCGTTTTGGGACAAAAGGTGGGAAGGGCATCTCATGTGATCTACTATGCATCCACCACTCTCAATGATGCTCAACGCAACTACGCCACCACCGAAAAAGAAATGTTGGCCGTCGTCTACGCACTTGAAAAATTCAGGTCATACTTACTTGGAACCAAAGTGATCATTTACACCGATCATGCGGCTCTTAGATTTTTAATGACAAAGAAGGAGGCCAAACCGAGGTTGATTCGGTGGATACTACTCTTGAGCGAGTTTGATGTTGAGATCAAGGACAAGAAGGGCATGGAGAACTTGGTGGCCGATCACTTGAGCCGTTTAGTCCTTGATGAAGGAAATGATCATGTCAAAGATGATATCCGAGGGGAATTTCCCGATGAGACTCTCTTCTCTCTTAAGGAAATTCGCCCTTGGTACGCTCACATTGTTAACTTCCTTGTTCTAAACAGGTTTCCGCCAAGCTTCTCTAAAGCTCAAAGAGAGAAGCTCCAACACGATGCAAAACAATACGTATGGGATGAACCATACTTGTGGAAACATTGCAAAGATCAAGTCATTAGAAGATGCATCCCCGAGACAGAGATAGCATCCATTCTTGCCTTTTGTCACTCACATGCATGTGGTGGCCACTTTGGAGGAAAGCGAACGGCCATGAAGGTACTTGAATGCGGTTTTTGGTGGCCAAGCTTATTTCGAGATGCCCATGTCTTTTGTCAATCTTGTGACAATTGCCAACGCATGGGCAACATCTCTCGAAAACATGAGATGCCGCAAGTTCCTATGCTCTATGTAGAGATCTTTGATGTTTGGGGAATAGATTTCATGGGACCTTTTCCTAACTCCCACGGAAATCTATACATCCTCTTGGCGGTAGACTACGTCTCAAAATGGGTGGAAGCAAAAGCCACAAAGACCGATGACGCCAAAGTAGTTGCGGACTTTCTCAAAACCCGCATCTTCTCAAGGTTTGGAGTCCCACGCATTTTGATAAGCGATAGGGGCACACACTTCTACAACAAAACTGTGAGCGCCTTGTTAAAAAAATATGGCGTCACTCACAAGCTCTCCACCGCCTATCATCCACAAACAAACGGACAAGCCGAGGTCTCAAACAGGGAGTTGAAGTCTATACTCCAAAAGACGGTGAATCCTAACCGAAAAGATTGGAGTCTTCGCATGGATGATGCCTTGTGGGCATATAGAACCGCTTTCAAAACACCAATTGGAATGTCCCCCTATAGACTTGTGTTCGGGAAGGCTTGTCACCTCCCGGTCGAACTCGAACATAAGTCTTATTGGGCGGTAAAAACATTCAATCTTGACATGGAGCAAGCGGGGATGAAAAGAAAACTACAACTCCAAGAGCTAGAGGAACTTCGACTTGAATCATATGAGAATGCCGCTATCTACAAGGAAAAGACGAAGGTATGGCATGATAAAATGATTATAAGAAAAGACTTCCAAATTGGAGATAAAGTCCTTCTATTCCGATCACGCCTTCGTCTTTTCCCCGGTAAACTGAGATCACGATGGGAAGGACCATTTGAAGTGGTCAAAATCTACTCACACGGAGCGGTTGAGATCAAAAGCCTTGACACCGATAAAATCTTCAAGGTTAACGGACATCAACTCAAACCATTCCTTGAGGGTTTCCAAAAAGAGAGCGTTGAATGCATGGATCTCTTCGATCCGACCTATGAAGGATGAATAAAGCTATGGCGTCGTGCCACGACGTTAACTAAGGCGCTTCTTGGGAGGCAACCCAAGCAAAGGTACGCATTTTTTTTGTGTTTGTTTTTGAATGTCAACTTTTGGGAGAATGGGAGGAAATTCTCAAAAAGAAAATAAGGAAAAAATAACATTTTCAAGGCCTGGGCAAACCCCCGATCGGTCATCATCAGTTACCCGGTCGGATCCATGCCGAAAAGAGGATTAAAATGGGCCAAACAAAATTTCAGGCTAATATACCCGATCGAGTAACAGTCATACGCGGTCGGGTATAGGGTAAAAAAAGAAAAAAAAAAGGGGTCGAGTACCCCATACTCGATCGGCCAAAAGCACAAAAATACACGAATCCCCGATCGGGTATACCTCATACTCGATCGGGTAATCGACCCCTGGAGCCAATTTTAAAAATCCGCCAAATACCCGATCGAGTAAATTTATATACTCGATCGAGTATATTTTAAAAAAATCCTACGGCGGCCAAAACTCGATCGAGTATACCCCATACTCGACCGAATACACAAACCTGGAACCAATTTTTTTAAAAAAGGGAGTATACCCGATCGAGTATATTAATATACTCGATCGAGTATATTTCAAGGAAATCCTACGGCGGCCAAAACTCGATCGAGTACGGGGTATACTCGATCGAGCCCGATCCCGAAACAAGAACAAACGGAGGTATACCCGATCGAGTAATCGGGGTACCCGATCGGGTATACGTGTTTTAAGTCCGAATCAGAAGCCAAAACAACCATTCTTCTTCCCCAAAAATCCCAAAATTCGAACCCCTTCTCCCAAATCTTCCATTTTCACACATTCAAGCTTCGATTACTCTCTCATATCTCACCCAAATCCATCCAAACCACCACCAAAACGATCCCTACACTCTCCTCTACAACCTCATACCCATTACTCCCTCTCTCCCTCTCCATTTCCAAAATCCGAAAACCCTACCCCCTATACCCCAAGTCCGAACTCAAGCTCCCTTTTTGCTCAAAAATGGCACCAAAGAGGAACCAACCGGAGAGCTCTAACTCAAGGGGACCTATTCGAGGCTACGAGGATGTTCAATTTGGCCCGGGGGATCACCGGAAGCGATTTGTGACCGCTCTCAAAAGGCAAGTTATCCCATCTCGGTTCTTATGCCATGACGCTCTTGCTTCTCTTGGCTTGTTAGATGGTATGAGAGAACTATTTGATGAATTGCATATGGGTTTGATTTTTCACTTGCAATATAATTGTAATGAGAGGGTCATCTATGAATTTTTGAGTTCGGCCAAGTTTGTGTTAGATGATGACCATTTCTATGATGATACACTCTCGTTTCGGTTGATGAACACCGAATACACTATAACGAGACGTGATTTTGCCGAACACTTTGGGCTCCGATTCCCACATGAAAGGGAAATTCCGGATAACACTATGGATGCATATAATCTTTGGGGCAAAATGACCGGAGAACGGAATTTTAGCACGTCCCAACTTTACATAAGTCACGTGCAACATCCCCTTCTCCGGATTTTCCTCAAATTCTTGTGCAACTCTTTGCTCGGCCGCCCCAACAACCATCACACTCGGATAGGGGATGTGGCCATTCTCACTCTTGCCCTTTTCCGCAATCCCGTTGAGTTCAACATTTGCAACTTGATTTGGGATCATCTACAAAAGGCTATCACGAAAGGGGGGAACATTGTTGTAGGGGGTGTTATCATGCATTTGGCTTCCAAGTTTGGCTATGTGGATAATGCCACAATCTCTAGAGACTCATTGATGCATCTTGGATGGTTGTCCAATGCACAATTAATCTCTTTGGGTAACAAAGACCACAACGGAAACCAAAAATATAAATGGCATATGAAGTACCCCGAACCGGTCAAATACTTCCCCCTCCCTTGCGATGAATTACCTAGACTTAGGTATAAGATGGAACCCGCCCACATCCCACATTACCTCCTCCCCAACAACATTCCACCCCATCTCCAAGCCCAAGCCGACCAAGCCGACCAAGCCGAACAACCCAATCCCCAACCGGAGCAACCCGAGCATCAAGAGGGACACGACTATTTCCAACATGACATCCCCAACCCTCCCCACAATCCGCCACCACAAGACTTTTTCCAACAACTCTTGGAGGGTCAACAATCCCTCCTAGCCGGTTTCCAAACAATGAGCCTTGATTACACCAAAATGGGAGAGCAATTCACCCAACTTCAAGGAGAAATAGGCCATTACCGGAATGAGCAACAAGCAAGAGAAAGGCAATTTGATGCTTACCGGGAGGAGCAACGGTTGGCTTTTCAAAGGATGGAGGAACAAAGGGCGGCCGACATGCAAAGGTATGAAGAAGACTACCGGAGGATGTATGGGCCGACATATTCGTACATGTCCCAACTTGGGGGATTTGCATCAATGGCCTCACCTCCACCGGCACCTTCTTGGTACAACCCCTCCGATTGGGGTAATTTTGGCGGCTCGAGTTCCGGCGGTGGTGGCTATGACGGCGGGGATACTACCATGGGCGAGGGGGGCGGGGATGACATGCACGGGAGCGGCTTTGGAGGAGGCTACTACGGAGGAGAAGGCGGGCACTAGGGATAGTGCCATACTTCAAGTGTGGGGGAGAAGATCATCTTTTGGTATGTACACTCCTTTGTCTTTACCTTGTACTAAGCATTAATTTTCTTATATTAGTTACACAAAAAAAAAAATAAAAAAAAAAAAAAACAAAAAAAAAATAAAATGCTAGTTAGGTTGAAAACCCAAAAGGGCAATCTAAGCAACAAGGGCTTACAAAAAAAAATGAGTGAGTGAAAAGAGAAGGAAAAGAAAAAGAGATGCTAGGATGAAAACCTGAAAAAGGCTCCTAGGCAAAATGAGAGATAAGAGAGAAATTTGTGTTTTGCAGGACACCACCGCTTGGAGAAGAGGAGGAGAAGAGAAAGAGAAGAGGAAGAGAAGAAAAGAGGAAAAGAAGAAATAAAGGGCATAGAGGACTAACAAACCCAAGAGAATTGTTATTTTATGAACTAATTTACAACCTTGGTGGTCTTGTGCTCTTTCTTGCTATTCTTCAAACTCATGATCTTTGATTGAACATTGTGTAAACATTTGGTTTTACTCGAGGTCGAGTAAAGAAACTAAGTGTGGGGGAGTTGACATTCATGTTATTTCCATGTTTATATTTATGCTTTTGATTAGTTTTGAGTGGTTATTACTCTAGAAATTACACACTTTTGGTGTAATAGTTTAGTTTGTAAAATGTTTGTAAATTGTTTAGATTAGATTTGTTCTGAGCTCAAACAGGTCCAAGACCACTCCAGGGACCATTGGTAAACATCACAAGTGGAAGGAAGGTGCAAAAATTCCAAAACAAAATGGAGATCCTGATTTTTGGTGTTGTACCCGGTCGAGTATACCCTATACTCGATCGGGTAAGTTGCTAAAAAGTCAAATCAAATCAACCCGGGAACAAGGCAACATGCAGGAAGATTTTTAACTCGATCGCATATCCATACCCGATCGGGTAACCGACATACCCGATCGGGTATGAACCCAGATTTTCAGTTTCGAGGAAACTAACCCTTACCCGATCGGTTAAGCTAAAAACTCGATCGGGTACACGACCCTGCAGGCCTAAAAAGCCTATAAATACACCCCTTTTCCTCCACAAGAAGATCACCAATTCCTATATACTTCTAAGCTCAGTTTAGACAAGTTCTTTCTTTATATTTTTATCATGTTTAGTCTCCAAATGAGGAGCTAAACTCTTCTATCTTGGTTTTGCTACTTTGAAGCTTAATGAATTGTAAGTTGTGAGTTATTTTCTTTAATCTTCTCCCTTGAATATTAATTAATTCCTATTCCTATTACATATTAATATTTTGAGCAATACTTAAAGGATCAACTAGTCTTGTTTCATATATTAATTAATACTAGAATCGGTCGATTAATACGCTTGTTATTAATTCGGTCCTTTCGCGGTAGTAAACTTGGGTTGTTAATGCATGCGTTTCATGGTTAATAAGCCAAGGGGAATTAATTATATTGATTAAACCAATAAACCGCTTGTGTTGAGGTTATCAATCTCAATCGTTTTCATCTTGATTTTATTGCTACTATCGAGTAAATATACGGCGCGTGTTCTATATTAACTCGGTAGTAAGTTTTATTAATGAACGCGTCTCGTTATTAATAACTACCCTCGATGAATTGGATATACTCCTCGATTGAGTATTCGAGAGGAAGATAGTTAAAGATATAACCGGGATCGACGAACATTTCATTAAGTGGATAAAAGCAAAGCCAAGTCTTCTTCTCATTAATTAAATCACATAACTCGTTCATCTTCGTGTTTAAATATAATTTAAAGTTCATCAACCAAATATAAACCCCCCCCTTATTGTTACTTATCTATTCCTGTAAGAAGAAAAGTATTCCTTTCCCTGTGGATACGAACCTTACTTCACTATACTACGTATTAGTGTTGTATTGATTTTTATTTTGAGTGCACCTCACGACAAGTGCGCGTCAGTCACCCTGAGTAGAGCACAGAGAGGTTGATGACCAACGCCTCACTGGGTGACGAATTCAAAGCCTCCCCATCTACTCAACAAGTGTTTTGAAGCATGCAAAAATGTTTCTAGCGCCTCCACCTGACCGGCAGCGGCGGACGCAGGATTTCCCGATAGCAGGGGCGGCAGTACAAGAATATACATACAAATACATATATATTAAAAATTTCGGGGTAAATATACCTAGAATTTTTTTTCCCTCGGAGGGGCGGCAGCCCCCCATAGCCCCCATGTGTGTCCGCCACTGCTGACCGGCATGTTTCCCACTCCAACATCAAGAACTCCTGGTTTCTAGAATGGCTCGATCAATGGGGACTCCGACACTGGAACCCTTCACAATAGAGTTGGACCCTAGGGTTTCAAATCATTTGTATAATAGTGTAAAAATGTAAAAAAAGATTACTTGAGTGCATAACATTTGAATAAAATGATAATTGGAGAAAAAGTTTATATGAGTGCATAACATTTGCGTATCATTATAAGAGTTAACATTGTTTCAATAACAAAGATGAGAGGATTGGAGAGAAAAGTTATAAACACGAATATATAATACTTGTATAAGATTTGTAAAGGAAGATATCATATTAAGATAGTTGAAGTGTATGAAAAATGGGAAGAAAAAGAGCAACCGCAATATGGTTCAGTCTAGTGGGTATGAAATATGCCATATGTCAATTAATTAAATGGATTTCTAATCTACATGATAAGAAGTGGACTAGCGGGATTTTTAGGTATTAAAATATCTTTCAATGCATGCAGTATATGGTCTAGTCAATTTGTATATGTGGCTTAATTTGAGTGGATGTGGTAATCGGCAATAGTTAATTTGAGGTTTCCTAGCAATTTTTTCCAAGACTTATGACTTTTTAGATAAATGTAGTCCCACTCAGCAAGTTTTGCAGGCTTTCTACACTCAGACATGGCTTTTCACACCGTCTAAAAAATTGACAGCTCACCAATAGAAAATGCGGCGCACTATCTTCAAACTAGACAAAACCATATCGCGGTTGCTCTAAGAGATTTTCATAGTTTTCCCCCATATCCAACCTCACCCCAGCCCCAACGGTCAGAAAAGCCATTTTGGGGCTGGTTGGCTCCAAAAAGCCATTGGGTGGCCAGTCAATAGGAGAAAATAGAAAGTAGTCCTTAGTGACCAGATCGGGACCATGACTGACCGACTGATCTACCCCAGGAAACCGCTGCCCACCGAGCCGGTCCCGGTTCAAGACCGGTGGTCGATCCACCCAGCCATCCCCAACCCATAACTACCCTCAACTACCTTCTACAATTATAAATACACTTTCGTTACTTCAAGTGTTATCTTAATTGAATGCCTCCCCACTTTATCTAATTGAGTACTTAGTGTGATGTCTAGGTTCCAGCTCAGGTCTCCACAGGGTTCACCCACAAAGGATGAAAGAACACCACTAGATCACAAGGTGAGGTTGTGGGCAACAACCAACTCACAATTTCCGGCCAACTCAGATTGTTCGAGCACCACAAAGGAGCAGAGGTTCGATTTGGGGAAAAGGATTTTTCTCGGCAAGACAAAACAGTTCGCACAAGAGAAGAGTCGAATATATAGGTGAGGTGCCGAGTATCAGAAATGGTAACTTACCATACAAGGAGATACACAATGAATTGAAGCATCAACAGAAAGAATCGATCGGCCAAGGGAGATGGGATGCGAACTGTCAACGGGGAAGAGAGAAGGGTCGGGTCGGGTACTCCTTTGGGGTTGTTGGGCTTATGTAATTGTTGGGCCAATACCTAACACAATCTCCACCTTATTGGACCATAGTGGTGTAGAGTCAAAAATGACTCTAAAACAAACATGAGACTCATCATCGCTGGATTGCCCGAATAATCACAAAGACATATTCAGGCAAAAGGGGTAAGATCACCAGGCAACTTATCCGCAATCAATGTTTAACGTGCGTTTGCACGACAGCAACTTTTCGACAGAGAGACATTTAGTCGCCATGTCAGCAGGATTAAATTCCGAAGGAATTTTAATCAACTTGATATGACCTGCACTCACAATATCACGTATAAAATGAAATCTAACATCAATATGCTTAGTTCTATCATGAAAAACAGGGTTTTTACACAATTGAATAGCAGATTGACTATCAGAAAACACACAAATGTCCTGCTTAAGACTACCAATCTCCGTTAGGAGACGTTTAAGCCAAATGGCTTCCTTAAACGCTTCGGTAGCGGCCACATACTCCGACTCAGTGGTGGAAAGGGCTACAATGGGTTGAAGTTGAGACTTCCAACTAATGCACGACCCACAAAGAGTAAACACATAAGAGGTAGTGGATTTCCTATTATCTCTATCGTTAGCAAAATTCGAATCCACATACCCACTCAACTTAACCCCCTCAGAACACCTAGTGAAAACTAACCCATGATTAACAGTAGATTTCAAGTACCTAAGCAACCACTTAAGAGCATTCCAATGATCTAAACCAGGATTAGACATATACCTACTCAAGCAACTAACAGCATAGGCAATGTCGGGTCTAGTACTCACCATGAGATACATCACGGACCCAATAGCATTGGAATAAGGCACAGATTTCATTTTAGCAATTTCAGGAGCAGTCTTGGGAGACTGATCCTTACTTAACACAAAGTGAGACGCCATCGGGATAGAAACGGGAGTAGCAGAATGCATGTTATATTTACTCAAAATCTTTTCAATATATGAAATCTGATTGAGAACTAACACACGCTTACTCCTATCCCTGACAATGTTAATGCCTAGGATCCTTTTGGCATCACCTAGGTCTTTCATAGCAAAGTTCTCACTGAGACGCTTTTGCACACATTTAATGGCGTCACCCGAAGGACTAACAATCAGCATATCATCCACATATAGCAATAAAAATACAGGCACAGAAGAAGTATTTTTAAAGTATAGGCAATGGTCGCATTCGGACTTGTGAAATTTCAAAGATGACATGCACTGATCAAATTTGATATTCCACTGCCTCGGGAACTGCTTCAGGCCGTACAAGGCCTTCCTTAGCAAACACACATGATCACTCTTCATGGGATCCACAAAGCCCTCAGGCTGGGACATATAGATTTTCTTGTCTAAATCACCATGCAAGAACGCAGTGGTGACGTCCATTTGCTTCATTTCCCAATCATTATGAGCAACAAGAGCAAGCATCATACGAATCGTAGTAAATTTAACTACAGGAGCAAAGATTTCAGCATAATCAACACCTTCCTTTTGAGTAAATCCCTTAGCTACTAACCTAGCCTTATATCTAATGTCGTTAGGCTCTTCCTTAACCTTAAATAGCCACTTAATTACAGGCAACAACGGAACTATTGGGCGGTCTAGGAACTAACGTCCAAGTCTTATTCGCTCTAAGTGACTCCATCTCACTTTCCATGGCGCAAAGCCATTTAGCGGACTCATTAGACTTAAGGGCCTCTCTATAGGTTCTAGGTTCGTTAAGCTCAAGGGTCTCAAACACAGAGAAAGCAAACATAGAAGTATCACACATATGGAAAGCATAATCAGGCATACTATCAGCAGTTCTCCTAATTACTCTCCTACTTCTATCTCTAGCAAGTTGATAATCATGCAAATCATTCTCACTAGCATCCGCACTCTCATCATGCGATTCATTGTCATTTGAATGCACATGAGAATGCTCCACCTCACTCGAAGTGGTGGTAGTATATATCATGCTCAGAAGAATCAGAATCATGCAATTCAGAAGAATTAGAATCATGCAAAACAACATTATCATGATTAGCAAACAAAGGGCTAGCAGCACGTGGTATGGACTCCACCTCAACGGGTGTACTACTAGGATCAGACTCAGAATCAGGAACTGACTTAACCAGACAAGGAAACTCGGATTCATTGAAAACAACGTTTCTACTCACCACAACTTTGAAACCTACCTGGTTCCTATCCCAAACCCTATACCCCTTCACACCCTCGGGATAACCTAGGAAGACTCCTTTCTTAGACCTAGGATCCAACTTGTCACCTTGTTGGTGCACATACGCTGCACACCCAAACACTCTAAGATTAGACAAATCAAGGGGTTTGTTTGAAAAAACAGATTCAGGGCACTTCCCACCCAAGGGAACAGAAGGAGACCGGTTAATCAAGTAGACAGCAGTGTTAACTGCTTCACCCCAAAACTTTTTAGACAAACCGGCGGTGGCAAGCATACTCCTAACCTTATGTAGAACAGTCCTATTCATCCTCTCGGCTATCCCATTTTGTTGGGGATTATAGGGCACAGTTTTGTGCCTTCTAATCCCACAATCAACACACAGTTGGTCCATATCCTTATTGCAAAACTCTAGACCATTATCTGTCCTAAGGGTTTTGACCTTCTTACCACTTTGATTTTCTACAAGGTTTTTCCACTCCCTAAACTTCACAAAGACATCGGACTTATGCTCAAGGAGACGGACCCACACCTTCCTAGAAAAATCATCAATGATGGACAGAAAATATCTCTTACCCCCGTGGGTAGAGACACTAGCAGGACCCCACACATCAGCATGAACATACTCTAACACAGAGGTACACTTAGTGGGATTAGGATATGGGGAGGAGGGGAATGTAACCTTATGCTGCTTGCCTAACACACAAGATTCACAGAAGGGGATGGGGGACACAGAATCCTTACCAAAACAACCAGATTTATGCAAAATCTCTAAACCCCTATTACTCATGTGTCCTAATCTATTATGCCACAAAGCAGATTTATCAGAACTAACAACATGAGCAGAATCACAGAAAGGCTGAGCATGGCACACATACAAGTTATTCACCTTTTTTGCCTTAAACAAAACAAGGGATTTTTTCAAAACTTTCATGCACCCATTACCCCATTTACCCTCTAACCCACTACCCTCAAAAGCAGCAACAGAAAACAAGTTATGACGCAAATCAGGAACATGCCTCACATTTTTCATAGTAAACACAGTCCCATTATCAAACTTCAAGCATACATCACCCACTCCATGAATTTTGCATTTCTTATTATCAGCAAGAGACACAAAACCATCATTGCAAGAATAATAAGAAGAAAACAGGGATCTAAAAGGTGTCATATGATAAGTACAACCAGAGTCAATCAACCACTCATTTTCAGTCATGCTACTCAACACAGAATTGGCAGAATCACAAATCATAAAAACTTCTTCATGCAAGTTATTATCATCTACCACATTAGCATGTTCAGACTTCTTCGGATGGGGACAATCCTTAATAAAGTGACTAGAATTACCGCAATTATAGCACACTCTCTTCTTAGACTTACCTCTCTTCTTCCCCGGGTCATTGTTTTTGTTCTTATCGTTGTTGCCCTTCTTATGGTTTCTTGATCTACTCTTAGACCTACCCCTCACAAACAACGCTTCACCAGAGTCCCTAGACTGACTGTTACTACCCCTCGAGTGTCTAAGGTCTAACTCCTTACTCCTTAATCCATTAACGACTACATCCAACGAGATATCATCTCTACCATACTTTATGGCAGATTTGACATCATTGTAAGAGTCAGGGATGGCATTAAGTAACACTATGGGTGTGTAGTCATCTATGTGTTTATCACCAGCTTGCTTAATATTCTGAATAAGCTTGTTAAACACATCTAGGTTCTCATCAATGTCCTTAGACAGGTCAAGCCTAAATCTAAAGAACTTCTCAAGCAAAAACAATTTACCAGGCAAAGAAGTATCGGTATACAACTTATCTAACTTGTCCCACAAATCCTTCGCGGAATCTATAATACCCACCTTCCTGAGCACTGAATCAGAAAGGTTCAGGTATATAGAGGAACAAGCAGTTTCATTCATCTCAACGCGCTTAGCAGCATCCTCAGAGTCTAAATAGAGACCAGTCACAGCTCTATAGACTTTCTGTTGGATCAACACGCATTTGATTTTCTGTTTCCAGATATCAAAATCTGTCTTTCCGTTAAATGGAAGCATGCCATATTGATTGACAGCCATATTAACCGGAAAGCAAGCACAACGCGCAAGAGAGTAAATAAAAAAAAATTATCAGGCTATTAACCGGTACGAAGCAACTAGCACGAACAAGCCGAGAAGACCAATGAACACAAGGCTCGGGTACAATCTCCTTGTTCTTTCGTACAAGCACAGATAAAATTTTTATTTACTCAACAGACAGATAAATAATTAATTATAACCTATAGGGCTATCAATTGTACGAAGCAACTAGCACGAACAAGCCGAGAAGACCAATGAACACAAAGTTCGGGGTACAATCTCCTTGTTCTTTCGTACAAGCACAAATAAGCTAAAATTAAATCAATAGGCAAAGAAACTGGATTTAAAACTAATCCGGACAGAGATATTCCCAACTTCGGACAACAAGTATCCAAACAAATATTCTTAACCGGAGAGTTTATCCACGAATCAATTAACAGAAAAATCAAAATAAAAAATCCAACACGTGATTAAATTTAAACCGGAAGAAATATTCACAACTTTGGACAATGAATATCCAAACAAAATATTCTTCACCGGAAAAATTAATCCACGAAACAATCAACAGAAAAACAAAATCCAAACGGATTAAATTTAAACCGGAAGAAATATTCACAACTTTGGACAACGAGTATCCAAACAAAATATTCTTCACCGGAAAATTAATCCACGGACCAACAAACAAGTAATCACAATTCAAACAACAAAGTAATTGCAATTCAACTTGAAATTAAAAAAATGAATGAACTACGAATAATAATCACACAAAGGATTAGTAAACGTACCTGGGGCCGGGCATAGCTGGCATCCTAGACCACGCAGGTCAGCAGCGAGGGAGCGGGGGGAAAATAAATCCGGTGGCACTCCGGTACACCAAGGATGTTAAAGCCAATTTACCTGAGCGGGGCCCGAGGTTGGGTTACCCGACTTACCGTAGGCAGCGTGGGCTGCTGTAGAGCCGGTGGAAGCGGACTGGACAGGCGGCAACACTCCCCGGCAGGCGGCAGAACTCTGGATTGCGACTGGCAGAACTTCTGTGGACTGCCTGAAGCTTCTGGACGGCTGGATGGCTCCTGACAGAAGGTCTGGATGGTGCAGCAACTCCAGGCGACGGCGGCTGGACGTCCGACGGCGGCGGGCGGCGGCGAGACGGCGGCGGGCGGCGGCTGTCTCTGATACCACTGTGATGTCTAGGTTCCAGCTCAGGTCTCCACAGGGTTCACCCACAAAGGATGAAAGAACACCACTAGATCACAAGGTGAGGTTGTGGGCAACAACCAACTCACAATTTCCGGCCAACTCAGATTGTTCGAGCACCACAAAGGAGCAGAGGTTCGATTTGGGGAAAAGGATTTTTCTCGGCAAGACAAAACAGTTCGCACAAGAGAAGAGTCGAATATATAGGTGAGGTGCCGAGTATCAGAAATGGTAACTTACCATACAAGGAGATACGCAATGAATTGAAGCATCAACGGAAAGAATCGATCGGCCAAGGGAGATGGGATGCGAACTGTCAACGGGGAAGAGAGAAGGGTCGGGTCGGGTACTCCTTTGGGGTTGTTGGGCTTATGTAATTGTTGGGCCAATACCTAACACTTAGCACTCTATCATATAAATAAGTAATACTACATATTTCTCAACTTCACTTTGCTGGATAAATCCAGGTGGCAAAAAAATCAACGTTGGCAAAATTCCCAAATTAAAAAAATGAGGTTCTCAAATTCCCCTCTTGAGAAATACATCTCCCTAAGCTCACTTCCTTGTTACACCGAGATTAAGGGGTGTTTGGATCTGATTCTCAAAATTGATTCTGCTCCTTCAGATAGCAGAAGCAGAAGCTGGAGTGTTTGGCTAAAATTCCAGAAGCACTTCTGGTGCTCCAATTTACTCTTAGAATCAGTTTTTTTAGAAGCTGGTAGGTACCAGCTTCTGAAAACTGATTCTGATTCTGCTTCTGCTTTAAAATAGAAGCAGAATCAGAATCAGTTCCAAACACCCCTAAAATCCCAAGCCATAGGCTCAACACCACGCTCCAGCATGTCAAAGCCAGGGCCAGTTATCACCAATTGGTGCTCATCGCGAAGAAGCGGGTTCCCCCTTTCGAGCTCAAGAAGGATGGGAGGTTGTTAGGTTGGTGGTGACGGCCGCCCGCCGACTTTCTTAAATGTAATATGAAAACTCTGTTGTTTTTATTGACATAGTCATCGTCTTCTCTATTCTGTGTAAACTCTAAAATGGTTGTCTTCTAGTAAAGAAGCTCTTGAAATTTCCGTAGACCTTCCCAAATTAGTAGTGTGCAATTAGAGTATTTCTTCAAATGGGAAATAGGTACATAGCTTACATGGAAAAAATTGCCGACTAGATGTTTCCTTGGTCGGTTTATACCACATGGGATTATAATCTCTACTTCCACATAGTGGGAGGTATCTTTTTAGCCTTGACAAGTATGGGGTGAGGATCTCACACTTATTCAAAGTTGAGGGTATTTTATTTATTTTCCTCTTTAATATGATGGGTTGGTTCTTGCATTTGTTAGAGAGCATTCATACCTCTTTCATTATAGTAAGAATATGGATGAGTGAGTAAAGCATAAATATGAATTATTAAAGCTAAATCTTAATGTGTTGTGAGTGTTGGGTCAAGAATCTCGAGCCTCATTGACAAAATTTAAGTTTTGTATGTCATATCTTCTTCTTCTTTTCTTAATTCCTTGCACCATACAATCCATTTGAAGTTTGAACACTCTCAAAAAGTTGTGTATGTTTTTTGAATTGAGGGAATTAACACCAACAAACTATATCACTAAAATAATTGTACAAAAATATGTGTAATTATATGAGTAACTAGCTATATCGAGTTGAGTTTCGAATGTTTCCTGTCAAGTCATATGCTATTTTTTTGCATCATGTGCATCTGCTTTATTTGATTATATATGATAGTATTGAATTGTTGTTGTTTGTAATTCTAACTAGTTTTGTTTGTTGTTGTTTTAGAAATTACACATTTTTGGTGTAATACTTTATTTTTCTAGTTGTTTGTGATTTGTTTAGAGTAGGATTATTCCGAGCAAAGTAGGTAAAGATCATCAAAGGCTATGTTTGGCACAACGAGCTGAAACTGGAGACTAATGTCTGAATTACGGGCTATTGTCTGAATCAGAGACTGTTGTCTGGAGCTGAATTTTAAAGTGCTGAATCTGAATTGCTAGCTGAATGAGATAGATCCGTTTGGCAAAAAGAACTGAAATGAATACGGAAAATATAAAATTACACTAAAGGGTATATCATACATTAAATTAAAATATTTGTTATAGTAATATTTTCCCAATAAATATTACTCCATATGATGGAAGAACACACACTACGTATGTGTTTAGCAGTAATACTATGTATACATTAACAAGAGTACTCAATCCTCCATACAAATTATGGAGAACCAATCAAGAACAGTTCCACTAATTTTACAAAGAATGCCACAAAATTAATCAAGCCCCAGAAGTTGAAAGCTAAAATAAATAAGTCATATGCCCTCAAACAAATCTTAAACAAAACACAACTGCTGCTGCTAACCCAACAAGTTGGCTTGTGCTCAAACCGTTCAAGGGTAAGTAAGATGCTCTAGGCTTGAATTGATCTATTTCCACTTTTGCGGATGAAGAGAAACAGGAGATTCAGATTTTCCATGGTCGATGATTTGAGAAAGAAACGGAAGATAATTATCGCCAATTGCAATTTTTTTGGTGGGAAGAGAAGGATGGTGAGCTGGGGGATAATTTTGGAATGGGAGTGCATCATTTCATCGGCTGAGGAGAAACGCTTTACTCCTTAACGTTTGAATTCAGTCCAATATTTTCAGCTTCAGCTAAATTCAGCCTCCTATCCAAACACCACTATTTTTACATTCATGAGCTGAATTTCAGAAATTTCAGCCTATTATGGGCTGAAAGTGCACAACGAACACAGCCTTTGAAAAGCCAAAGAAAGTGCAAGGGAACAAAATAAAGTGAAGATTTGGAAAATTGTTCTTATACCTGGTCGATTGTCTAAATAAAATCCGAGAACAAATTATCATGAGAGCAATATTTGTGAAGATTTATCTTATACCCGATTAGGTGTGATGTGATTTATGAAGGTTTCGAGCAATTACAGAGGATACCCGATCGGGTATCCTATACACCCGATCGGGTATGATGTGATTTATAAAGGTTTCGAGCAATTACAAAGGATACCCGATCGGGTATATATTCTATATACCCGATCGGGTATCTGACCTTGTCACCTCCAAATACCTATAAATACACCCTTTTTCATTCCCTTTTCTTTATATTTTCTAGCATGTTTAGTCTCCAAATGATGAGTTAAACCCTTTCATCTTGGTTTTACTACATTGAAGTTTGTGATTTGTAAGTTGTGAGTTGTTTTCCTTAATCATCTTCCTTGAATATTAATGATATTCCTATTTTATATCTCATATTAATATTTGAGCATTACTTAAAGGATCAACTAGTTTTCTTTCGTATATTAATTATTACTAGAATCGATCGACGAATACGCTTGTTATTCGCTCGGTCCTTTCAACGGTACTAAACATAGATTATTACTGCATGCGTCTCATGGTTATAATTCTTAGGGGGATTAATTATATTGATTAAACCAATAAATCGATTGTTTTGAGATTGTCAATCTCAGTTAATTTCATCTAAAGTTTTAATGTTATTATCGGGTCAATATACGTCGTGTGTTCTATATTGACTTGATAGTAAGTTTTATTAATAAGTGTGTCTCGTTATTGGAAATTAAATACTCCACGACTGAGTATTCGAGAGGAAGATAGTAAAAAAAATGTAACCGGAATCGACGAACATTTCACTAAGTGGATATAAGCAAAATCATATCTCCATCTCTATTAATTTAAGACACATAAGTCGTTCATCTTAGTGTTCAAATACTTTTAAGTTCAACAACAATCTAAAACCCCTCTGTTACAATCTAATTAAAAGAAAGATATTCCTTTCCTTGTGGATACGATCCCTACTACACTATATACTACGTATAAGTGCAAGTATTGAATTTATTTTGAGTCACACAACGACTTTTGCCGGGGAGGGCAACCATTTTTCTTTTAAATTTAGAAAAATAAAATTAAAGTATAAAGAGTTCTTACTTTTCTATTTTCTGAGCGTTGTTGAGTATATGGTAAAAACTTGTTTCATAAACAAAATCACCTACCAAGCAAATTCCGAAATAGAACAAGCCTTCGGGAGGTTGAGAGATTTATTATCAAATACAAACTCGGAGGAATCATCAAACGCAGCCTCTAGCGTGTGCGAAGAACCCATCAACATGGTGCCAGAGACAAGAACTTTGAGGGAGCTCACAGTCCCGAACCTAAATCAACTACCTCTATGTATCACCTTCCCCACTCTTGATGAGAGTGCTATATTTGAGCTCAAATCGGGGCTAATTTATCTTCTTTCTTCATTCCATGGGTTGAGAGTGTTATGGGTCTAGCCCATATTTGCAATATTTTATATTGCTTTTGTTGTTTATGTTTGGGCCTTATTTGATGGATTTTCATGTCCTACTTTTTGGGTCCATTTGATATTGAGATTTGAGCTTCTAAGACAAGTTTTTGGAGTTCCTTTTGCTGTAAAAGATCAGCTGGGGAAGGCTTTGGCAGATAGAAAAATGCACACACACAAAAACAGAAGGTTTTGGACATATTCCCGTTTTTCGACCTTGCTTTGTTCAGATCGTCAATCGGAGATGTTCCCGTGATCGGATTTTGCTGAACTTTGGACAGCTTGTTCGTGACTTCCAGGGCTTCAGTTTGAACGGTCGGATTGTTCAGTTAAGCTCTGGTTTGGTCAGAAACGCTGCACGAATAGACCTGCAGTTTTGGGTGATTTCTACACCTTATTGTGCTATTTTGATCTCTTATTGTTATTGGTGATTGTTGGTGGGCTGTGAATCCTTTGTAGACTGATCTGGGGTTCTTTTACCCTCCTTTATCAATAAGAGAATTAAGGGTGGACTCCTCAAGAGGTCCCGTGGTTTTTTATCCTTCACATTGAAGGGTTTTCCACGTAAAAAAATCGTGTGTGCTCCTTGTGCTTTATTTCCGCTCTTTATTGTGCTTTAGAGCATCTCCAATGATATAATGTCCACGGTGCACATGTGGCATGAGTGATAGCCACATAAATATTAGCAAATAAATTATTTCTCTCCTTATTTGAATGATTTTATACAATTTTGGTAAGTTTTTCCCTGCAATGTCAACAACAATGTCAACATCTAGACGGTCTCCTTGACAGTGTGGAGAAAAACTTACCAAAGCTGTATAAAATCATTCAAATAAGGAGAGAAAGAATTTATTTACTAATATTTATGTGGCTATTTTTCATGTCACGTGTGCACCGTGCACATTTTACCATTGGAGATGCTCTTATATTCTGCAATAATGCTGGTCTTGTGTGGTAATTTGGTTGTGTGTCAGTTTGGGTTGCTTATTTAGTTGATTTTCTTGATGTTGTGACTTTGTGGGTGTCATAGAGACCCCTTATTTGATCCCTACAAAGAGGATAAGATCCAAATAATCATCTTTCGGAGTTTCATATAGTTTGCACTGTATGAAACCGAATAATGTCAGAGATGAACAAATCAAATTGAGGGCCTTCCATTCTCCCTCAAAGACACCGCAAAGGATTGTCTATTATGTCTTCCCTCGGGAAGCATAAATACTTGGACGGCCATGAAAAAGTGCTTCCTCGAAAGGTATTATCCCGCCTCTATCTCCTCAAGCCTAAAGAAAAAAATAAGCAACATTGAGAAAAAGGATAATGAATCCTCGTATGAATTATGGGAATGATTTAAAAAGCTATGTGCTACCTGCCCCTATCATGGCTACATAGAGTTAGACCACATCTTATACTTCTATGGTGGTCTTGCCGATGATGATAGGCGCATGGTGAACGCGGCATATGGAGGTGACATTGTGAACAAAACACCTTCACAAACAAGAAGTCTAATGTCGAAGTTGGCCGAGAATTCAAGACAGTACAGCCGGAGATCCTCCACCCGAAAAGTCCTAGCGGCCGAAACCAGTTCATCTTCCTTGGAAAACCAAGTTGTCGGCTTGACCTCTTTAGTGAAGGAACTCCTTCTAAAACTAAAACTCAAGAAGTCAAGGTCTGCGACATTTGCATATCAACCGGACATCCCACTCATTCTTTCCCAAAACTCCAAGAGGAATCCAAACAAGTCAAAGTCATGGGATTTCAAGGTTAACAAAAGAGGTACGACCATTTCTCAAATACTTACAATCCAGAATGGAGGGACCACCCAAATTTGAGATAGGTTAATTACCCAAATAGGAGTAAAAGATAGTCAATGATCACAAATAGGAATACATTATTTTTTATCTCACTAGTTGGACTAATTATGTGTGTTTGGACAAATATACCCTTGTAGCTATGAAAATGTTTTAATTCAAAGCAAAATAATAAAAAAATTAAAAAAATTAATTTAAAAAAACGTAACAAAAAAAAACACCGCTGCCTCTGCCACCCCAGCACCACCACCACCTCTTGTCACCAGTGAAACATAATGTCACATGCGTTAAGAATGTCATATTTATAACAGATTCAATTAAAATTTTTGCATTCTCAAAGAGTAATATGTCATTTTTTGGCATTTGCAAAAAATGGCATTTTATACAAAAAATGACATTTTTAGGTCGAAAGTGGTGGTGCAGGGAGGCAGTACAGGTGGTAGGAAAGGCATCCATTTTTTTTTAATTTTTTAATGGATTTTTACTATTTTTTAATAATTTTAAACAAAAAAATGTTTATTTTTTTAATTTTTATTTTATAAATAATTTATTAATATTTTAATATTTTTCTACGATTTTTTTTTTATTTTTTACGAATTTATTATGTATTAAGACATTTAATTATCACTTTTGACTACCTTTTACTCATATTTAAAGAAGGAATAAGAATAGAATGACAAAATAAATATGTTCCCAAATAGGAATAAGATGGTTCTATTTTGGAATAAAAACATAAGAAGTTCTATTTTTTTTATTTTACCTTAGTTTTACTCCTATTTGGGATAATGACTAATTTGAGATATGAAATTTCTCAACAAGTCCGCCCTTGTCAATCTAGTATGTCAACAGATGACATGATCCTAACTTTAACCTTGATGGAATATAATTCCAACAAGAAGAGCTTAATCTATCAAATATTCATTGATCGAAGGAAAGAAAGTAATAATAATCTTATTATTATGGAGGGGCTCCCCTTTTACAAGATATGCACATGAGTATTTATAGGTGTAGTATTGTACAATTAATAGGAGACTTAATTATTGTAATTAATGACTATAATTGTAGTAGGACTCTTGTAACGTTTCTGCCATAACTCATGTTTTTAATGCCTCCTTTGTGCCCATGACTCTTCTGATGCCACTTATGTTCATCCGTTAAGTAACTATTGCCACGTAAGCCCTAAGAAGAGTCTGACCTGCAAGGGATTTCCACTGAGCTTGGCTCCTGCTGTCCAGGTCGGCTTAGGTGGTTTACCTCATGATGGATCTGAATCCTCCTGTCCGGGTCCTTGTGACTCGTTCTTAAGCCCTAGGGAGAGTCTGACCTCCACGGGATTACCACTAAGCCTGGTGCCTGCTGTCTAGGTCGGCTTAGGCATTGCCAGCCTCGTGGTGGATATGTATCTCCCTGTTCGTGCTTTTAGGGATGCCGCATTAATCCTTGTCTGGGCTGGTCCGGAATTAAGTATTCGTTTCTGTATCTGGACCTGTTCAAGCCCTTAGTACCATCAAACCTCAAATATGGTTACCATGCAACAAAATATGGGACAATTCCAACAACCCATGATACAATTCTAACATGAGACAAAGTCGAGCATTCAAAATTTGGAAACTCAAGTTAGCCAAATTTTGAATGTCGTGAGCTGACTCGAAGCAAAAGACTCGGGTGAACTCCCATCTCAAACAGAACAAAATTCGAGACAACAGAGCAATCATGTTGAGAAGCGGTAAGGAGTTGCAAGCAAAAGAAACTGAAGAGAAAGACGATGAAGATCAGATTGGCTGCAACGAGGAAGTCAAAGAAAAAGAGAAGGTAGAACCAACAAAGACCAAGTTCTTTCCACCGACGTCATATGAGCCACTCCCTTCATTCCCTGAGGCACTAAAGGATGCAAGGAGGCTAGAGAATGATCGGGATATATACGAGACCTTCGCTCATTGTAAGATAAATACTCCACTCCTTAATTAAATTAAAAGGAAAAACAAATTGAAAGGGAAACAAAAAGTAGAAGTTAGTGAATGTGTATCGGCTATTTTTCAAAAGAAACCCCCCAAAAAATGCAGCGACTCGGGCATGTTCACTATTCCTTGTAAGATAGGGGACACCTTGTTTTCTAAGGCCTTGTTGGATTTAGGAGAATCACTAAATGTGATTCCTTACTCTTTGTATGAATCCTTACAACTCGGTCTGCTACACCAAACTGGTGTAGTGATTCAACTAGCGGATCAGTCTAATACTTACCCTAAGGGTGTAGTAGAAGACGTGCTAGTAGAAATAGAAACTGTAGTTTTCCTTGTTGACTTTTATTCTCTTCAAATGAGAGATGATGACCAAACAACATTAGAGTTCGATGAAAACCGCAAAAAAAAAAATCAACATATTGGCGTTTTTGTAGTTTGCATTGTACTTTTCCTTTTGGGTAGACCTTTCTTGAAAACCGCAAAAAAAATTGGCGTGTCTAGTTGTTCATTAACTTTAGAGTTCGATGACCAAAAAGTAGAATTCAACATATTTGATTCTATGAAAAAACAAATTAAAGATCAAGCTTTTTGTTCTTTAAATGTTTTTGAACCACAAGAACAAATGTTTTTGTTAAAAGGAAGCTGAGAATATCTCAATTTTTTTAAAAGCAAAAAAAATGAGCATGAGGAATCATCTTTGATAGGAGGTGAATTGCTGAAATTTACTCAATGTGAGCTTAATGTCCGGCCTTACTGGAAAAGGCCGGAGAAGAAAAATGACACATGGCCAAACAAGGTCTTAGGGAATAAAAAAGGGATGTTCACGATCCAACTTAAAACTGAAAATAAAACAAAAATAACGTTGTGCCGCGACGTTAAATAAGGCGCTTTTTCGGAGGCAACCCAAGTTTGTATTTTGTGTGTTGTTTTATTTTATTTCATTTGAGTGTGGTGAGGGAGAGCACCATTTAATTTTGCAAAGAAAATGATTTTTTTAGGCCTGGGACTAAATACCCGGCCGGGTATAGTATTTCATATACGCGGTCGGATATTATGCTAAAATCTGATACTCGAGTAAAAAAACTGTCGGGTATGACATAAAAATGATAAATGAAATTATACGTGATCGGGTAAATCAATATACGCGATCGGGTATATGCAAAAAAAAAAAAAAGAATTCTGCCAGCCCCTAGAGTGCATATCCGTCCGGATATACTTACAAAACCCGTTGGGTATGCGAAAAAGGGAAAAACCAAAAAACAAATTAAGAATACCCAATCGGGTATTTCCATATACCCAAACGGGTATATGAGATTTTACTCCCAATTTTATTCTCCAGCCCATTTGAACATACTCCTTCTTCCCCAACTTTCAAACTAATCTTCCCCAAACCCCATAGCCACGAATTTTCGTCTTCCAAATCATCGCAACTCCTCACCAAAATCTCAAATTAAACCCATAAAAATCTTCTCCTCATATCTCTCTCTCCACTCCCATACCATCAAAACCCAATTTACCTCCCCAAATCCCCAAATCCCCAAACCCGAAAAACTAGCCAAAAAGTCCTCAAATCCCAATTTCTCAAGAACAAAGAATTCATGGCTACCAAGGCGATGATGGTGGCGGGGAGCACTAGGGACAATGCTCGGACTAAGTAGGGGGAGTCACTGATTTGGTATGCACTCATTCCTTTTCTACCTTGTAACTTGCATTATTTTCTTCACACACAAAAAAAACAAAAAAAATATAATTAAAAGAAAATATGTTAGTTAGATTGAAAACCCAAAAAATGGGCAATCTAAGAAAAAGTGGCTAAAATGAGTATGTTGGAAGAAATCGGAAAATAAAAAAGAGGCTAGAATGAAAACCTGAAAAGGTTCCTAGACAGAATGAGAGGAAATTTTATCTTTTTTTATACAGGGAGTTTTTGGGATTTAAGCAATGAAAAGAATATTTGTTCGTGAAGATCATGAAGACCCTCTTTTTTGTAATTTGGGGATGAATGTAAAACTGAACATTTTATTCCTTTGAATTTGTCTATTTCTGTGGATTGTGAAATGTTTTGTTAATGTTTACTCGAGGACGAGTAATGGATTAAGTAGGGGGGAGTTTGCTAGTATTATTAGTATAGAATTGCTGTTGTTTGTGTTTGTAATTTTAACTAGTTTTATTTGTTGTTATTTTGGAAATTACACATTTTTTGTGTAAGACTTTATTTTTCTAGTTGTTTGTAATTTGTAGGGGTGGGCATGGGTCGGGACGGTTCGGGATTAGGGTTATCCCGGTCCCGTCCCAATTAATAATAACGGGACGGGACGGGACAAGCCTTTGTCCTAATCTTGTCCCATTTAAATCGGGACCGGGATGGTTCGGAACGGTTCGAGACGTCCCAAACTAACAAAAAATAATCATTTGTAATTAATATATTAGCATTTCTAAACTCTAAAGCATCATGCACCATAATATTAATATTTTAAAGGAAAAATTGAAAATAATAATCCCAAATATTGTCAGTCCGCTGATAATAATCCCAACTATTGATTATTTTTGTATAACCCAACTATATGGATTGTCCGCCAATAATGGTCCATGGTCAGATATTACCTCCTATAAAAAGTGAATTTTAAATAGAAATTAATTGTAAAAATTAAAAGTTGAGATTATTTATAGGGATTACTTACTATATCACTCCTCATCCACTTTAGAAACTACATAAATTTATTTATAGAGACCACTATTGGCGGAAGGTCCCTAAAGTTGGGATTATTCTGAAATAATCGATAGTTGGCATTATTATGAGCGGACCACCAATAGTTGGGATTATTACTATCAATTTTTTTTATTTTAAAAGTTAATTGATGTTCATCACAAGCTAAAAGTTACTACGTATTAGATTTTGTTAGGTTTACCGAAATTTGAAATTTAAATTTAAAACAAAGCAAAAATGAATTAGTTTATTCAAAATCATTTGTTCTAGCTGTGAGATACTCATATGTAGATATATAAAGTGGGATAAAAATCTATGTTAGTAAATATTCATGTTAGGTATTATTTTTAATTTAAAAATTGGGCTTGAAGAACTAAAAACATGTTACCATTTATTTTTTGAGTTGACATTACACACTAGTCACATGCTACAAAATCTATATAGTTATTACAAACGGGACAACGGGACGGTTCGGGATAACCTTCCAATGTCCCGGTCCCGTCCCGCTTTAAACCGGTACGGGACCGGTGCGGGACAAAATCAATGAGACCCAAACGGAACGGGACAACACCGGTACGGTTTCGGGATATACCGGAATGGGACAACGGGACCGGGATTCTTGCCCGCCCCTAGTAATTTGTTTAGATTATGATTATTCTGAGCTTAAAGTAGGTAAAGATCATCAAAAGGGTATTTGGAAGACCAAAGAAAATGCTAAGGGAACAAGATAAAATGAAGATTTGGAAAATTGTTCTTATACCCGGTCAAGTTTCTATTTTATATGGAGTATATCATATTAATATTTGAGCATTACTTAAACGATCAACTAGTTTTGTTTCATATATTAATTATTACTAGAATTGATCGACGAATACACTTGTTATTCGCTCGGTCCTTTCAACGGTAGTAAACTTGGATAATTAATGCATGCGCGTGTTCTATATTGACTTGATAATAAGTTTTATTAATAAACGCGCCTCGTTATTAATAACTACCCTAAATGAATTGGAAATACTCTACGACTGAGTATTCAAGAGGAAGACAGTTAAAAATATAACTGGGATCGACAAACATTTCACTAAGTGGATATAAGCAAAACCAAGTCTCCATCTCTATTAATTTATAATACATAAGTCGTTCATTTTAGTGTTTAAATACTTCTATGTTCAACAACAATCTAAATCCCCCTTTTTACAATTTAATGGTAAGAAAGATTTCGATCTTTTCCTTGTGGATACGATCCTTACTAAACTATCTTACGTATAAGTGCAAGTATTGAATTTATTTTAAGGCACACAACGACTTTAGTGCCGTACTTTATTGTATTCAATAGAGTCCCAAATGTTACATGATTTTGTACTTTTCCATACATCATTTTTAAAACAATCAAAGTAATCTATAAGAAAGCCATCTTCTCAACATTGCCAAACACTCATTGGGTTTATACTCAGGTGCAGTATGGCCGCCTCCCTTCACAGTTGCAAATGTCATTTTATTTGAATAACTTCTTGTGTACCTGTATTATATTAATTATTCAACAATTAGTGTACACATCATAAATCAAGAGTTCATTAATTACACTGATCTGAAGTTAATTATATGTGTATGTTTGTGCGTGAATAATCAGAAAAATGGATAGTGAAAAATTATGATTCATTTGAGGTAACAAGTTTAACTGACATGTGAAATAAGGAAATAAAAATTGTTATCATTCAAGTTTGTGTAGGGAGAAAAATAAACTGAACCACAAATTAATTAAAGGGAAAGTTCCAGAAATAGGATTAAAACAGTTTGAAAATTTCAAAAATAGGACTGTCATGTTTTTTATTCCCAAAGTAAGAGTAATTACTGCCAAGTTTGAAAAATACTGTCATGTTTGAAGTCTGATACTGCCAAAACATGACAGTAATTAGTCCTATTTTGGGAATAAAAACATGGCAGTTCTATTTTGGAATTTTCAAACTTTTTTAATCCTATTTCAGGTAATATTCTCTTAATTAAATGAAAAAAAAGTGACAAATAAAGGGAGGTATTATTGTCTTACCCTGCAATTTGGTCATCAACCATCCATGGTCGCCACTCATCAATAATAGAATAGTTTAGAGATCGTATCCATGCTTGTGTTGAAAGGAAGGCTATGACAAAGTCATGATCTCCGCTGAATGAAAATATTGAAAAAATAGTCAACTATCACAATTTAATTATAACTACAAAGTGTATGATTGATATTTTGTAAAAGATAGAAAAATAATATTAACTACAAAATTCTTTTTGTGTAAAGGTGTCGAGGTATGAGCTAGAATATATTTTATTCAAACCTGTAAACAAGTGATCTATAGCCTTTAATGCTAAGGTTTAGATGATATGGAATCACGTCATATCTTGTGAATACATAATCCAATTCTTTGTTGCATCTACTCCACCTCTCAAGAGATCCCTGCGGCCATTCATTAATCACTATCCATATTTCCCTTAATTTCACCAATCCATAAGAAATACAAAGTACAAACCATTTTCTTAAGTAGTAGATGAAATAAAAGGAAAAATGTTAACATTAGTAAGGAGTTCTAGTAATTGGATTTTCCTGAAGAGAGTGCTAATCAATACTTTCCTTTCATGGTCTCAATCTATATATTATAAAACAAAAACTATCATCATTATGGAAATTTACAATAGACATATAGATCGATAAACAAATGATAATTTAGCACTCACTTTAGGAAGGTGAAGTCCTGGTTTTTGAACATTGATATTGGTTTAGGGTGACAAGAGTCGTACCTTTCTTACGTGGAGTGCATCTCTAACGCTTTCGTCATTAGCCCAATACTTAGACAAGTCATACCAATCTGACTGAATTTTGCAACAATATGTGATTAAGGTGCAACAATAACAACAATAGCAATAATAACAAGGGCACACTTGGTAATCTTTTTAAGTTTATGTCTTATTAATCTACTTTGTTTTCAAACAATAATTTTCTTATTTCACGAGGTACATTATGTAATGCTTCATATAAATAGAGATGCAGTTACTTTTATGTTTAAATTTACTTAAGAGAATTATTATGGCTTTTTGTATAGTTTTTTCTTTTTATATAGTTAATAAAATACTCGTATATTTTAAATGTTTTTCATAATGCAGCAATTTCAACAACAATTTAAGCATTCAAGTACATTTAATCAATATATTTTAATCCTCGTGTTATCTACTCCATCCATCCCGAAATAATAGTTACATATTTCCTCTTTGTATTGTCCCAAAATAAAGGTTATGTTCCTTTTTGGCAGACTATCATACCTATCAGTCATAATTTACCATCCCTTTTACTTAAATCTACAACTTTGTAATTACATTTTTATTTACTTTTTCACTGCTACATTACTTAAAGCAAAGAATATTTTACCTATTTTTATCTCATTTTCTTATATATCCCACAGGTCCAAACAAAACGATACTATTAATTTAGGACAGAGATAGTATTTATTTATAATATATGTGCACGCTACATTAAACACTTTACTTGGTTTGTCCTTGTGGGCTTTGTAGTATGAAATTTACCATTTTCAGTAGGAACAGTATTGGAGAACATCGATCTCTTCATTATTCATTAATGAAGGTCTTCTATGTATAGATATTAAAGTTGGTGAAGTCCATTAGGTGGATTGCTAGCATGAGCTAATTTGGGAAAATAATTAAGTGTTTTAAATTGTTATATTAATAAAAGAAGGGTATATTATTAGTAATATTGAGTTC
This sequence comes from Cuscuta epithymum, assembly GCA_945859915.1. Classification (NCBI taxonomy): domain Eukaryota; kingdom Viridiplantae; phylum Streptophyta; class Magnoliopsida; order Solanales; family Convolvulaceae; genus Cuscuta; species Cuscuta epithymum. The sequence continues at coordinate 4,188,754 of CAMAPF010001001.1, read as the reverse complement.
TATATTGGGTACATACACCACTACTTAAGAATTATTAGTATGTTTTACTCTTATTTGGGATAATTCCTGGATATTAATTTAAAATATAGATATCGGTATATAATGTTAAGATAATGGTCCAATGTTAACACCAAAACACAGAAAATCAACTTAGAGTATCTCTAATGTCACAATGTGTATGGCACACATGTGCCGTGAGAGAGAGATACATAAATACGGAGTATTAATGAGCAATATATTTCTTTTCTTATTTGAAAGATTTATATGTTTTTGATAATTTTTTCTCCACAATTTTAATCCAAATGTCTACATGTAAACATTGTGGTTAATAAAACAATTATTGTGAAAAAATTATCAAAATTCTACAAAACAATGAAAAGAAAGAGAGAAATGTGAATGATTTGTTTTTTTGCATCAACTCTCATGCCTCATGTGCACTGTACACATTATTGCAGAAGATGCTCTTAATAAAGAACATAATATTGATACATAATATGTATATAATACATATAGTGTGACACATACCCGACATTTCACAAAAGGAAGTGCATCAAGACCGATGATATTTTTAGACTTCTCAAGGAGTAACCTTGATCGACCAAACTCCTTTTGGATGGGCATTAACAAATTGCTTTCTTCGCATTGAGCCTCTAAGATCTGATTCTCATTTACTCCGTCAGTCAACTACGTAAGAAATCACCCAAAGTAAAAACAATGTATGACTTAATAAAAATATTAAGAAAAATATTAAAAGAATAAACATGTCAGTAATTACTCGTATTTAGGAAATAAAAATATGACATTTTTTATTTTCATCTAGAGCAATTCCTTAAAATAATTTGTTTAGTTTACCAGCCTGAATGTTTGATAATTGTTGTAACACTTCACGTTTTCTGGGTTTATGTTTAAAAACGATTCTCCCTCGCAATTCTTCTTCAGTGACTGCTTAGACATAAAACGTAAACCATCAGTCATTGTATTTGGCACTGTATGGTAATTTTTTTCATAGTACATAGATCAGATAAAAGCTCATTTACCTCGAAAAGCTCGTCAGAAATAAGCCCCATTCCATGTGCGAATGGGAACTTGTAATTAGCTTCTAGCGGAAACGTTAATGGATTACCAAGTATATAGCCCTGCATTAAAAATGAAAGAACACTCATCATACTTTGCTATATAGATAGTATATGCTACTCAGTATATAGCAAAATAAGAATTTAATCGGTACAATTTATAAAGGAAAGAACACCTATAATATAAAAAAAAGTGTTGCTCACAAAAAATGTTAAGGCTCAGGGCTCCATACTAAAAGGTGAATCTCATAAGAGGAATAGTTCAAAGTCTTATATGGTGTTTTATTATTTTTATAGTTTTTCGGTGTTGGACAAATACTTTAACACGCCACCTCAACCCGAATCAGGCTAGACAATATCAAAGTGTATAAATGGACCAAACGGACCATTAACAAACTACCCTAAATCATGGTTTCTAAACAAGTAGTCTAACCACAACCGAATTTCACTCTAATATCATGAGACAAATACTTTATCCTTAATTTTCATTTTCAATCATGCGTGCCATAGTAGCGAATAGATAATATTTTGTACCAAATTTTGTATACCATTTAGGCTTAATTAACTTCACTCATTTTGTTTCATTGAAATTATATTCATTTTTTTTTTTAGTTAAGCTATCGAGATTGACCCAAAAGAGTAAGGGCGCACAATTAGTATTTGAAATATCATTGATATTTGACTTCTATTGAATCATTGTTGAAATCGGCAGAAATTCATGAGAATAAATAATAGTTTTAAAATAATAATCCCTACTAAGAGTATTCAATAAATAATTCGAACTAATAACGGCGTCCACAAGAATAAATTATAGTGAATTCAAATTAATGTTTATTTAATACTCTCAACTTTACTTGCACATCTCTAATCCCCGCTCTTCTTCTCGGGGTGAATTCAAACTAAAACTCGTTTAATCTCAATATCATTTTCGCCATATGTGGTTGGTTCTCTATAAGTTGGAAGATAGAAGTGTTGATCAAAAGGATGTTAAACCAAGACTCAGCCTTAGAATTTTATGTTAAATACCAAGGGTTCTCTATAATACCAAGAATAATCTCAACATCATTTTCGCCATATTTTTTCGAAATTCACCATACTCAGCCGATTTAACAATATTTCAGCCCAAATTTATTTAATTTAGATAGATTCAGACGAAATGCAATATGTAGAGACAGATTCAGTCGAACAGCTAACCTTCATATTGATTTGGGGACTAATTCCATTTTCGTTCCCTGCATTATCAAAAGGATGAAGTAGTGAGAGCACATCCAATAACAACTCTTTAATCCAACTGTTCCAAATGAAATTCATTTCTCTTTAACAAAAGTTTCCATGATTAACATTAGGTAAATGTTTTTAAATTTCAAACGTACTGTAAGTATTGTGTTTTGTTTTATAAATAGAAGTAATTACCGTCAAAATTGAAAAACATTGTCATGTTTAAAGAATATACCAAAACATGACATTAATTACTAATATTTAGAAAATAAAATTTATAAGCCTTGTTTTGGAATTCATTAACGCTTTTACTCCTACTTAGGGCCATTTGTTTTTACTCATAGACACGTAAATCTAAAAGTTGAACATAAGTTATTATGACTAAGTTGCTACTATATAGTCACTATTCTTAGAAGCTAGGTCACATTTCATACATAATATTTATTTGAGTCATATATATGTAATTATTTCTAAATATCATATGGATAAAGCACATTTTTTTACGTTGTGAATATGCCAAACTCAACACATCACTTGAACACAACTTCTAAGTCTTTTTTTATAAATTTTCTCTGACGTGGTATGAATAAAATAAGAATAAATAATAAGAATAATATGAACAAAACAACTCATAAGTTTTTGCCATTGAACAACTAATGAAGTATTAATCGGGGCAAAGCGGGCAGCGTAAAACGCATACATGTCCCATGACTTTACTACAACCAACCCGCCTCTCTGACTCACATGAGTCACTAGATGTTGGTCGTCGCTCGCTCCGTGCCAGGCAAATCCGCCTAGGGTTGTAAACGAATCAAATAATTTGTGCCCGATTCGCGATTCGAATTCGTATAAGACGATTCAAATTCGGAAAATTCAAATACAAATATGAATATTAAATTTGATTCGATTTGTTATCAAATACAAATAAGAATATCAGTGTATTCGATTCAAATATTAATCAAATATATTCGATTAATAATAGTGATAATATTAAGGGAAAAAGTGCAAATAGGCCCATATACTAACAAAAAAAAGGTCAAATAAGCCCTTATTTAGGAGGCTATGTCCGGCTGTCGTCATTTGGGGTGGTTCCCGGTGGAATTTTTCGATGAAATTTTTGAGCATCTTACTCATTAAGTCTAGTTTACTCATACCAAATTTCAGCTACAACTTCAATCGGGAAGACATTCAAATGAATTCTTGAAAATAACTGCGCAGTTAGAAGCGCAGTTATCTTCAAGAATTCATTTGAATGCCTTCCTGATTGAAGTTTTAGCTGAAATTTGGTATGAGTAAACTAGACTTGATAAGTAAGATGCTCAAAAAAATTCATCAAAAAATTCCACCGGGAACCACCCGAAATGACGACGGTCAGACAGAGCCTTCTAAATAAGGGCTTATTTGACCTTTTTTGGTTAGTACATGGGCCTATTTGCACCTTTTCCCTAATATTAATAATAATAGTAATAACACTATAATAACTTTTAAAAGATAGCAATACCCTAAAGTGTAGTTCATATATACATTTACGCATACAGATTCTAAGTCCATTTGTAATAAATCATAGTATAAATACGAATACAAATCGGATTTTTGGTTCAAATGTCTTTCAAATACAATACAAATAATTATGTATTCGATTCGCAGAATAAAATTAGAGTCGTCTGACTTTGATATATACAATTATCAACTTATTTCACACATTATAAGTGTAATTTCTAATATGTGTGTGTTAGTGTTTATTTCAAAAAGTTTGAAATAGATTTATATTTATTAATCATAAAATTGATTCACTTTAGTATATTGTGCACAATCTAAAAATGCATTGATCCATTGAATTTAAATTCTAAAAACACATATTAAATCATAGCGTACATTTACAACATAAAAAATATAAGAAAATTTAATTTTAAGTGATATTTGACTAATATTTAACCTATGCTCAAATCTATTTGATATTCGTATAAGATTCATTAACTATTCGTATTGTTAAACAAATACAAATACAAATCGAAATTAATATTCGTTTCATATTTGAATTCGAATTCGTATTCGAAAAAATTAAACAAATACAAATACAAAATCCTACTATTCGACTCGATTCGGTTCATATACAACCCTTTATCCGCCCCACCCGTGCACTGTAATCTAATTATATAGTGTGCATTATCAAAGGTAGTTATATAACTTGAATATAAATGTACCTTTATCCAAATAATTTTAAAAAGTACGGAGTATATAATAAGTTAAAGTCACGAATTGAAATGATGTAGTTAAAGTCACGAATTGAAATGATGTAGTGTCAAAAATTAAAAACAAACGAACTAGTAGACTTTAATAGTTTATCTATTTACATTTATAATTGAAAATCCTAAAAACAAATATTAATATGTTATAAGATATACGGAGTAGTATACACTCAGATATATGTGTATATACTTGTAATGGATTTATGAATATGTGTTTATCTTAGGTTCTGTTTGCAAACCCAACTGGGAAGTGCTTTTAACCTTTTTAAATGATTTGGTAAAAAAATGATTAATAGTAAAAGTTGGTAGTGTTTGAGAGAAAATGATTTTGAAAAATAAAAGTTGGTGGTGTTTCGTAAAATAAGTGTTTTTTGTTTAATAGAAAAAATAAAAAAAAATTCTAGCTTTTAGCTTTTAAGTAATTCATTTAAGTAGAAATTGTTATTTGAAAACATATTTTTTAGCTTTTTTAATGCAAAAGCTGGGAAGTGCTTTTTTTAGTTGTGTTGTAAACAGAACTTATTAGATTTACATTAATCAATTTATGATTTATTATATAATACCGAGTACGTAGTACATATTTATTTATTTATATATTGGACTATGAGTCAATACTTATATCCGACATGCCCATCGTTTATGCAGGCGAGGCAGACATGTCCAATTTCAAAGACAGACCACATTGGGCCCGCCCCAAATGTTTCGACACAAGGCGGATCTTTATTACATGCATGTCTTATATTCCTTTGCAAAAGTTTAATGGAACGAGGATTAAAGAAGATAACAAAGTATGATTTTACTATTTTGCCTTTCTCTATTTTGCCTTTCTCTATCAAGGGAGTGTTTGCAACAGTTTCTGCTTTAAAAAAAGCACTTTTGGAGTGATTTGGAAAAAGTGATTATTTGTAAAAGTTGATAGTGTTTGAGAAAAAAGTGATTTTGAAAAGTAAAAGTTGGTAGTGTTTGGTAAAATAAGTGCTTTTGGTGTATAAAAAGTGGAAAAGCACTTTTGACACGAAAGCCGAGAAAAATAAAAAATTGGTAGTGTTTGGTAAATAAGTGCTTTTTTAAGCCAAAAGCTGAGAAGTGCTTTTTTTAAAGTGGTTGCAAACCAGCCTTAAGTAAATGGAAAGAGAGTAAAAGTAGAGGCCCATTTGTCACTTCATTTTTTCATACTTACCGCATACTCATTGGTATGATTGTTGTGAGATTAAGTTGGACATGACAATTTTTTTTAGAAAATTATCATTGACATAGATTGTTTAATGGAATTATTTGCTACAATAATCTGGGACCAAAATATGAATCCGGATTATTTTAAGTTTATTTGAAAAGTATATGTAATAAAGATTAATGCAGGACAGAGACAAAGAAGATTATTTGAAGATGATGATTGAGAGACATAAACGAATTTTGAGATTGTTTTAAAATTATTTACATAACAATATTTAAATGGTAAGAATCATAGAAAAAGATTATTATTAGAGATCATGAATGGAGATGCTCTTATAATAGGAAAACGAAAAAATATGTTTAGGACACTTAAAATAAGAAATTTAGCAAATTGGGACAAAATAGTATCTTTAAAAAATAATTATAGAAACTGGGGAACTGTTATTAAATTAACAGCTCCTAAAAATGATAAAACCCCGAACCAGGGGCGGAGCTAGGGGAGGGCCAACCATGAACGGAGCTAGGTGTGGGCCAACCTAGGCGCTGGCCCACCCCAAATTTCAAAATGGCTTAATTTTTAAGGTAAAAATATCGTGTAATTTTTTTTCTAAAAAAAAATCTTTGTATCAGTCCAGTCCGATCTAGTGCCTAGGCTCCGCCCCTGGGGCCAACTATGGCCCTAGCTCGGTCCAAATTTTCAAAATGTCTAAATTTTTGTATAAAAAATTCTGTGTAATTTTTTTCCAAATATAATCTTTGTATAATACGTCGTATTATAGGACTGACGTATAATTTTACATTTCCTAAACTTATTCTCCAATCTCTATCATAATCGTTATCACAAACAAATACTAGTAATTAATGAATGAGAATGTAGAGTTGACACTTTCCTTGTGAGATGAGTTGACCGATAATAGGAACAAGTTGGCCTGAATAGGAGTCACCCGTAACATAGAACGGATTAGAAATAAACTCTTGATGATCATTTAGCCACTGCACAAATATTGATTTCCATAAAATGCAATATACAGTTATACACATAACAATTAATATATACACATAGATGTAGAGTCTGATTGCCATGAAAATGGTTCTTCCTGTTAAAAATGAGAATGATGAGAAACGGAGCACATTATGGATCATGGATTTGAACATTTCTGATCTAAATCATGCATACTTCGTACTACATTCGTCCCGCTAAGATTGTTCCATTTTACTTTTTCGGTCCGTTCCATTAAGATTGCCACATACTTTATTTGATAAAATTTGTGTGGCTTTAAATCATTCTTATTTTATTCTTACTTTATCAATTCAATATCAACCACATAAACCACTTTTTATTTTAGGCTAAAGGGTCAAATAGGTACATGAACTAACTTAAAGTATTCAATTAACCCCTTATATAGGAGGTTCTGCACGGCCGTCGCCAATTGGGGCGGTTTCCGGTATAATTTTTTGATGAAATTTTTGGAGCATCTTCTTCATTAAGTCTAATTTACCCATACCAAATTTCAGCTAAAAATTCAACCGGGAAGGCAGTCAAATGATTTTTTGAAGATAACTGCGCAGTTAAACAACGCAGTACATTTCGGAAAATCATTTGACTGCCTTCCCGATTTAATATTTAGCTGAAATTTGATATGGGTAAACTAGACTTAATGAAGAAGATGCTCAAAAAATTTCATCAAAAAAATAAACCGGGACCCACCCCAATTGGCGACGGCCGGGCAGAACCTCCTATATAAGGGGCTAATTGAACACTTTAAGTTAGTTCATGTACCTATTTGACCCTTTAGCCTTTATTTTATTAACAATGGCTCAAGAGGGAGTAACATCATAAAACATTTTGCCATGCATGTATGTGCACTTTTCAGTTTCAGATGATGCACAATTTGCAAATTCATTGCTCCATATTCATTCTCATTTTTTCCCTTATAGATCATATTCTCATATTCTCATTTGAACAAAAAAAATTACTTTTGAAATTAAGAGTTAATCGTGACCATCCATCTAATAAAATCGATAAATGATGTGAATTTTTAAAGCAAAAACGCCGTGCTATCATCATAAATATTTTAAAGTTTGACATGTCACAAGAGCGTAATTGTTTATAAATATTACTCCTTCCATCTCTAAATTATCTTTATCTTTCGTTTTCGTCTGTCCAAAGACAAGCTTCTCTCCTTTTTAGCGAAACATTATTGATTCACCACATTTAGGGAGTGTTTTCCTTTGCTTAAAAAAATGCTTTGGAGTTTTTAGATTAAAAAAAGCCAAAAAAGTGTTTGGTAATCCTAACTTTTGCTTAAAAAAGTGCTTTAAAGTCAAAATCTAAAAACTAGAGCATACCAACTTCTAATAGCTTCTAGGTAAACTTGTAATTACCTCCAACTTTATGACTAATAATAATGGCAAATAAATCCCCTAACCCCCCCCCCCCCCAACTTTATTCGTATACCCTACCCTATGTCCGAAAGTTTAAAGAGTGATTTTGTACTTTTGAAAAAATTATTCCATCATAATCACATTTTTATCAAACACTCCAACTTTTACATTTTAATTAAAATCACTTATATTTCCAAACAGTATCAACTTTTACTACAAATCACTTTTCCAATAGTCTATTAAAAAATCACTTTTAAAAAGCACAAACAATCGCAAACCCTCCCTTACTCATTCTTATATGTTTCTCTCCTGTGCATAATTCGTTACTCATAATTTCTATTTTTTTTATGAGGGGAAAGTAGAAATTTAAAGGCACATGCATGTATGTAATAAGACCTTTAGAAGAAATTCATGTGCGTGGTGGCAAGCCATAGTAGGATTTGACTGATGAGCAGCTTGCGTGGTTGCATAAGAGAATCCTGTACCCACCGGTAAGTCCAGAAAAACTATGTTTGCCACCTACCACCAAACCAAACCAAACGTGTTCTACCGTCAAAAAGGTGTACACCACCCAAACTACTACGTACAACCAAATTAAGCAAAAATAATAATGGAAATTGAATGCACAACTAATAATGCTCCCTAGTCCATTTCTATGATTGGACATTGCCAATTACGATTGAGGGATAATAAAATGAATTTATCTGTGAAATTGGGTATATTATTCCTAAAATTTTGAATTTAGATATTTATAATCGGATTGCAAGACTTAAATTTGAATTTGATAATAGAGTGATACTCAAAATTAGAAACAAAAGTAGTAATGTTTATTACTCCGTACATGAATAAGACGGAGTAACAAACAAAGTCTAGTCCGAAGAAAAGAGCAATAGTTTTGTTTGCCTTTTTCATTTATTATTCCTGTGGTTTACAATATATTTTATTCTTTATATGTTGGATCAATTCTGTATTATACGAATTTGAATTTCATATATTTCTTCCCTCCTTGAAAATTCTTCTTATTTATCTTTTTGAGATGCCCCAAATTTTTTTTTAATTTTCCTATTTAGAAAGTATTGTGTGACTAACATTTATTTACATTTTTCTTACTCAATCACAATCATACATTTCAATTTTATTTTGACTTACTTAAACTCCGATACAAACTAACATGAGAAGTATTTTCAGGGACTGAGGAGTATATTTTAATATCTAGTAAATTTTTATTTTAAATATAAATTTAAGGAACAGATATCGTCCGTGTATCAACACGGTTGTCACATGTTGTATCACAAATGATGACACTTTGTGCTTTGCATCTGAAAACTCCATCATCTAATATAGAGAGCAAAAACAAATATTTGAGTGTTTAAATGAAAGTTTAAATGTACTTTCAAGCGCTTCAAATTATTCTTAGAAGTAGTTTTTGAGAAGCCGGAGATACCAGTTTTTAAAAAAGAAGCATAAGCAAAGTAAGAGAGAGGAGCAGCGATGGCGCATGGGGAAACCCTAGCCGTCACTTCCTCCTTTTCTCTTTTTTCTTTTCTTCTTTCAATCTTCTTTGATTCTAATAATGGAAAAATATCTTCTTAATGTGTGTCTTCAGTTTTATTCATCTGTTTCTTTCCCAACGTTGTTTCCAGATATTATTTTCGATAGTTAAAAAGTATCGTCTGCCAGATTCATATTCCCCGCCATTTTCGGTCAGGCGTTCTTGTGTGCTAAGAAGAGGTTTGCACTGATCTCTTTATCAATCAAAAACATGATTTTCTTCTACGCCGATATCGAGACGGATCGCCCCCCTCCTGAACCACCGCCTTTTCAGAAAGATGAAATCATTTGGGTTGCTTTCTTTCCAGTGGCCGGTGAAACCGGAACAAATTCTATAGTTGACTCCTTACCGGTGGCTGGACAAACCGGGATGTTTAACAGTTCTTTTGATAATTATTGTGATCGTAGCAGGAGCATTCAATCTGCAGGTAGAGTCTACTTCTTTGCAGGATTAGCGATTTCGGCGTTTTCGATTTGTATTGTCCGTTTCTATGTCTCATTTCATTGTAGCCTTGAGCTTTATGATTGTTATGTTTCTTGTCATCTTTATCAATAATAATTAAGTTATTTGTTTTCTAAAAAAGAAAAAGTATAAGCAGAATCAATTCCAAACACCTCTTATTCTTCTTATTATCACATATTCTTCAATTATTTCTGCGTTAATTGGACAATTAACAAAAATTTAACAAATTGAGAAATAGAGTGATAAAAAATACTTTTAGTCCTAATAATAGTATTTAATACACTTGGCCACCCTTTCAAAAAAAATATACTTGGCCACTTGGGGACAAAGTATTAATTAATAATATAATAAAGATGTAATTGTTCATTTCTAAGAGGGTCTTTGATTGTATGGAATTAAGCTCCGAACGGGATCAGATTAAATTAAACCAAATCAAATTTAAATAAGTCATGACTAACTTAGGCTATATTATAATACACATAAGCAAATCTTAACTGAACCACATTATATCAGTTCAAACCAAATTTAAGAAGATAATATCAATAACAAAGAATAGAAAATTATAGCCGGGTTAAAAACATCCCGAAAAAGTATAGTTTCATCAAACGTAAAACATGGTGAGATAATAGGCAGAGACTGATTGAGAAATAACAATAAAAGCCAATGGTACTCGATCATTTTTGTACAACACAATAATTGTAATTCGTATGTTAGAACAAGGGAGTGATCATTTACCTTTGTCCAGGAATATGGGTGTGAAATCAATGTGGGAAGGCTTCCATTATACTCCAACGGTTCAAATGTAATGGGACCTATATATATATACAACGGTAGTATATACTTACCACTACAACAAAGTTTTTTTTTTTCTTCCAAATGTGACATCTAAATAGTTCGCAGGGATGAAAAACAAAAAAAAAGTTTGCAGGGATCTAAAACAAAGTAGGTCATATTTGCGGGAACTAAAATCATATTTAAACTTTTAATGTAATACTTCATCCGTCCCTCAATTAAGTTCCTGGTTTGACTTCACGAATACTAAAAAAATAAATTTGACTTTACTTTGGAGTGCACTGTTTTGCACTGTTTAAACACTGTTTGACAGTGTTTAGACACTCTTTGACACTATTTTGATGTAGATAATTTGACAAATAAGGAAAGTATTGAAGTGTGAACTTAATTTAGGAAGTGCCAAAAAGGAAAGTGGGAAGTTAACTGGGGGACGGAGGGGTGGAAGTATGTAGATATGTGTATTGTGCAAGATTGAGTCGGTGATAATTGACAAGCTACTGGTTAAATGAAGAGGTTACCGATCTCATAGATGAGGCCAGAAAGGGCTGAGCAACCAGGCCCTCCGTTGAGCCAAAGAAAGAGAGGATCGGATTTGGGATCAGACTCTGACTTGACGAAATAGTAGAAGAGTTGTACCTCTTCGGACTCTCCCACACCAATATACCTGATCAAAAATTGTTCAAAACGACAACTTTAAGAGAAAAATAAATTAAGGAGTATAATTTATAATACCACATGGTTAAAAAAATAATTAAGACATCTTTACTTTGTAGTTGATTTCACTTTAACTTGTAAAGATATACTCCGTAAATAATTTTTTAGATGAATGTTTGTTTGTACACTTTTTATACTACGTACCTTATAGTGTTGCTTAGGGAGCAGTGAAGCACCCTGCTCCAATGTTTTACCAAGTAAGGATGTTTTTACTTGGATTCTAATTTGTTGATTTGATCTGGTCTGTTTAAGTCTGATCTGGTCCGCTCTGGTCTGGTCTGGTCTAGTAAACGTCTGATCTCTGTGTAACTCATTCCACGTCATAATGAAAGTCATCGGAGCACAGTACTCCCACCCAATCACCCATAACACCTATCTAAGTCTACCCTTAGCCTCACCCCATCACCCATAACACTTACTTAAGTCTACCCCAACCCCCACGTCTACCCCTACCACATCCCCGTACTAGCTACCTACATATCTAAAAAAGGATGACATCTCATTCCCGAGGGCCCCCCAACATCGACTGGACGACACGATGGGAGGATATAAATTGGACTATAATCACAATCTGATAGATAGAGAGTGGGGCTCCGTCCCCGGTACTTGCAGAGGCCCTATGCATTATTAACATAGTAACCTCTCATCGCAGTTGTCGTGATTCAAACTCAGGACCTAACCCTTGTGGCACTCGCTCGCTACTAGTTGAGCTACGCCCACCGGTTAGCTACCTACATATCTTAACTCCTGTGATCAGTGAGGGTGACGGTGGGGTGGGAGCGATAGTAAGGGAGCAATGCTCTGGGAAGTTATAATTGACATTTTAAAATACAACTATTGTGTTATTTTAATAAATGAATCATACGGACTACGGAGTATGTTTTTTTTTTGAAGGAAGACTACAAAGTATGTTTCTAAAGCATCTCTTAGTAAACCAGCACTCCAAGTTAATAGAACACACGTAGTAATACTTCCAAAAATTAAAACAAACAACGCTTACTATCCAGTGCAGAAAAACTTGGAATAATACGGTCTGTTCGTTCGAGGATCAAAATAAAATAATATAGGTCCAGTCTTTGGTTCAATATTTTTGGGAATTTCGGTCTGCGGTCTTGGATAGGTGGTTACCCCATACCCTTACTCACAAATATTGTTTAGAGTTTACTCAATTATGTACTTCCTATTTAACACCATAAATTTGCATTTTGGAAGAAAATAATATGGTCATAGTGTTAAAGTAACTGTAATACACCGTGTAAAGTTACATACTCCGCATATAAGTTCGGGTAGATGGATACTTACCTAACACGTCCCAAAAGTTTAGGGTGTTAAAATTATTGTTTAACATAAAATAAAAATAATGTGAAAAAGTGGTAATTCTACAAAAGTATATTGAAATTTGTGCAGAATCAAGGAAAATTAATTGAATCATTGATTAATTACTTTAGTGAGAAAGTGACGATTCCATTTGAGATAATAGAAAAAGTAAAATTGGCAAAATCGAATACTACTTTATTTGCAAAACAAATGTCTCAATCTTTATTTTTCAGTTCTTCTCACTAAAGATTTTTTACATGGACTGAAATTTGCAGGTCTTGTTTGAACTAGTCTGTTTAAGTCTGGTCTGGTAAATGTCTGATCTCTGTGTATTTTATAACTATGAAAGTCTGGTCTGTTTAAGTTTGATTTGGTCTGTTTAAGTCTGATCTGGTTTGAGATTGAAAAACAGTCCAAGTAAAAACATCCTAAGATTGTCTCCTAACAAATTTGGTAAAATTTGTTTTATTTTAAGTCATTCTTACTTTACCAATTCAATAACTAAGTAAAATGTTTTTCTTAATAATTGCACAACTTCCCTCCTGTGTAAACATTAGTGGGATGGAAAGAGTATTTTTTACCAACTGCCTCATACCTCTAACCCCCTTCTCCCAGTCCCCACTAAACGCTAACAGTGAAGAAGAAGCTAATAGTGTAGATTTAATTAAGTATTAATTATTAGAAGCTTCATATATACAGTACTTAAGAATAAGGAGGAAATAAATAATCAGATAATTGGGAAAGAGAGGATGATATGGGAAGAGAGCAGACCCGGTTTCAAGTTGGAACGGCAGAGGGCCGTCGAATCCCGGAAGAAACTTAACGGATGAACCTGCAGCATCGCTTCTCACCATTGATGAGGAAAGCAGCTGTAAGAAAACTACAGCCACCAATATGAAGAAGAAGAAGAAGACTCTTGCTTTAACCATTATTGTCTCCTTGTCCTTTTTGGTCTTGCTTTTCTTTCTATGCTTCCTCCACCTTTATTTATTTGAAAAAAATGTGATGGCCAAAAGGGAGATTGATTTAACCTGTATTATTTATACAACAGGCACCAGGCATTTTTGACTTTTATTCTCTTACACTACTTACTTTCCCCTCCATACAACAATTTGGTAAAATATTATTGACTTTCTGTAAAGGGAGATTGAGAAAAAGGGAGATTGCTTTAACCTGTATTTATACAACAGGCACGAGGCATTTTTTTGACTTTTATTCTCTTACACTACTTACTTTCCCCTCCATACAACAATTTGGTAAAATATTATTGACTTTCTGTAAAAATAATATACAGAAATAAAGTAAAGTAAAATGGGGTAATTAATATTTTTGTGAGGAGAGAAAAATATTTTTAAATATTTTTTTATTAGAAATAAAATTTGCAAAATCTTTTATACTCCGTAACACGGTTAGAAAATACTTCATTCGTTCTTTTTTAGATGCAACGGTCAACATTTCACACTTGCCAACGAGCGTCTTTGACTGTAATTATATATTAATCTCTATTAGTAAAAAATATTTAAAAATTAGATTTTGAAAATTTGTAATGAGATGAATTGAACAATATTTTTAAAAAAAAAAATTTTCATAAAATAATAATATAAAATGTAGTCAAAGTAATATATGTGAATAGTGTAAAATTAAACATGTTGCGATTAAAAAGAGACGGAAGATAGTATATCAATAGTAATTAGTGACATCACAAAGTTACCTTATTCCCAAGTTATTTTTATATTTTTTGAATTTGTGATTCATACTACTTCCGTTCTTTTGTAGTTGTAAATTGTAATACACCATTTTGTATATTTTTCAATACATATATTTGACCATCAACATATCTTATTCTCTATTACTAGAAACATTATAAACATCAGATTTTGAGTTTATGTGGTTAAAATAGTCAAAGGAGAACATGTGAGTAACGTAAAATTAACATATTGTAACTACAAATGGAAGATAGTACATAGTAATTCTCAGTTTTTTTGTGAACAATTCACGTTCAAACAAAGGCAAAAGATTAAACTGAGAACAAGAGAATACAAACTAACCATAATTGAAAATATAAAAAATAGATCATTTTTAGTTGTTTGATAAGATTATGTTCCAGGATTGATCGAAATCACATTATTATACATAATTATACACATATAGAACGAGATTTAGGAATATCTGGATCCATGATAAATGAATGAATAAAATTCTAAGAATATACTACGTATCTTTTATCCCCTTTGACCTATTTCCTTATGAAATTATTGACATGTAGAGATGTCTTAATTATACTGTGTTGATATTAAAGGAAATATGGATATGTATAGAGGCAAAGGAGAGAGTTGAGGAAGCCTAATCCTAAGTAACACTGGTTCAATCATTCATTAAATCAACTACGGAGTACAAGTCAAGGACTATATGAACTCTATTAATAATAATATAACTCCAATCAAATGGCCAATAAAAGAAAAATATGTTCTATGTGTCTCTCATGACTCAAATATGGAAAGCTACAAGATATATATATATATATATATATATATATATACATGGTTCTAAAAATCGCTCTAGGCGCCCGACTAGTCCCCGCCTAGGCGCTAGGCGGTAGTCGGGTACCCCGATTTTAGTCTCGGCGCTTCGACTAATTGATTTGGCGCCTAGGTGAATTAGTCGGCCGCCTAAGGCGCCTAATTACCCGCTTAGAGCGCTTAATCGGCCGCCTAGGCATCTAGATTCATCAAAAAAATTATTTTGGGTTTTATTTTAGTATTTTAAGAGATTATGTATCTTTAACTCTAACAACGCATATGAAGAAAGCTACTAATTGTAGATTAAAATAAATACTATACATGTTTATATACATATATATTCTTAAGTGTTATTATTATTTATTAATAATTATTACGTAGTATTACTTGAATTTAAGAAGTATGTATAATATGTTATTAAATGTGAAAATTCTTATTTTTTTAAATCTATCTTATGTTTTTTTTACTTCAGTGAGGTCTGGGGGAGGGGGGCTGGGGGGGTCTGGAGTAATCAGGACTAAAACTCACTCCATTGAGTTTCAAACTCTTATCATTCATGCATGTTAATGTGTGTGTGTGTCTATATTTTATATTATATATATATATATACACACACAGCATTATTAATCATATTTGTTAGTCAACCAATTTCCATATTCTAACTATATTTATGCAAAATATTAATAAAACTGTAATTTCTATGTCTCCGATTAATCCCCGCCTAGGCGCCCGCCTAGGCGCCCACCTAGCCGCCTATGCGCTAGACGTTGTGCTGGCGCCCGACTAGCGCCTAGCGCCTTTTAAAACATTGTGTGTGTATATATATATATATATATAGAGAGAGAGAGAGAGAGGGAGGGGGGGAGGGAGGGGGGAGGGGGAGGGGGAGAGAGAGAGAGAGAGAGAGAGAGAGAGAGAGAGAATTACATGTAAATGGCGTGTTTGACATTTAGCGATTAGATGATATCAAATTATGTTAGCGGGGTTGTCAACAGTGAGTTTATCGATTTGGTAGAAGAGATATTGTAATTTAGCTGTTTGATCATAGCAATTAATAGAAAATGACATATTTCAAAATGATAACTCAAAACTCTCTCATTTGCAATAATGGTTCTCTTCAGCGATTCCGTTCAAAAACATTATAACCGAACAGCTATATATTAAACAACATCCCAAACATCAAAGGAAGCAAATTGTCATTTTTTTATTGAAATGACATCTTAGAGCATCTACAATGTTACAATATGCACGGTGCACATGTGGCATGAGAGATATAGACACAAAATATTGATTCTATGACATTTCTCTCTCCTTCTTTCCACGGTCTTATGTGTTTTTGGTAAGTTTTTGTCAGCAATGTCAACCACAATGTCTATATTTAGACATTGTGTTTGATATTGTGAAGAAAAACTTACCAAAATGATGTAAGATACTTCAAATAAGGAGAAAGAAATTCTATTTATTGTTTTTTAATTAATTATTTCGCTTGCCACGTAGGCACCGTCAATGTTTTAGCATTAAAGATGCTCTTAGAGCATCTTCAATGCTATAATGTGCACGGTGCACATGTGGCATGAGTGATAGCCACATAAATATTAACATATAAATTATCTCTCTCCTTATTTGAATGATTTTATACAATTTTGGTAAATTTTTCCCTGCAATGTCAACAACAATGTCAACATTTAGACGGTCTCCTTGACATTGTGGAGAAAAACTTACCAAAACTGTATAAAATCATTCAAATAAGGAGAAAAAGAATTTATTTACTAATATTTATGTGACCATTTCTCATGCCACATGTGCACCGTGCACATTTTACCATTGGAGATGCTCTTATAGACATCCCAAAGTAGCCGTGTCATTGTGGGAAACAGTAGTAAGTAGCGTATTAAACTTGAGCGGACCTTCAAAAAGGACGGGTCTACGGTCTACCACATATTTTATTATTTTATGTCGCACAGTCGCATTCCATCCGTTCGTTAAGTCCATCTTTTAATTTCTTCCAAAGTTAGACGCTGGGATTATTTGATTGAAGGTCTAATCAACTAAAATTGCAAGCTAAGCACTTTTATCTCCTCTTCGAAACTATTTTGTCTTCTCTAATTCAAATGCAATTCAGTATAAATATTCGTCTTGCCGAGTCATGTTTCTTTTAATTCCAGTAATTCCTATTCGAAGTCCATTTACAAGGTGAAAAGTAATTGAACTTTGAATTGAAAATTTGATATTGTGTACCTTATTTGTTTTTAATCTCTTTTCTTTGATAAGCGAGTGCTTAATCAACAAGAGAGCTCTCAGGGCAGCTCGGGTGAGTAGCCCGTCCAAGCGAACACCTTTCGCCTGGACACGTACGCTATGTTTGGTCCAACGAGCTGAAGCTGGAGGCTATTGTCTGAATTAGAGGTTATTGTCTGAACAAGAGGTTATTATCTGGAGCTGAATTTTGAAATGCTGAATCTGAATCACTAACTGAATGAAGTAGATCCGTTTTGCCAAAGAGCTGAAAAAGTGTTGGGATAATGTGAAATTACATCAAAGGGCATATAATTTATTAATAGAATATATTTTTTATTTTATATTTTTTTTTAAATATTTTGTGAGTCTTTTAAAAAATTTAGTACATGCTCCGTATAAGGCACACACATAGTTCTAAACAAAAATCAAAAATGAAAATAACAAGACTAAAATTGAAATGTTCTTCAGTCAGCCGAAAGCACCAGAACTTCATGGATTTTGGCGGGTCTGGACGTACCAGCCAGCCTAATAGATATCCTTTAATTCTTTGTCATGCCAATAAAAAAGTATTTAATTTCTTTTTTAAAAGGTTTTTAATACATATATTTAAAATACGAATACTTAGTTTTAATATTGTTGTAACTCTCTCATTAGGCTCAAAAAAAGTATAAACTGATAAATTTAAATGTTTCTAGTAATTCTATGCAACCGACAATAAAAAATTCTAAGTAGAGTTGTTTCGGAGTTAGAAATGGACTAAAACAAAAATAGTGCATACTACAAGGATGAAAAAAAAAAGAAAATATTTTGCAGAGACCTTAAACAAAGTGTGTCATATTTGCAGGGATTAAAACCATATTTAAACCTATTAGAAATCTAAATAAAAACAAACTTTTAAATACACTTATGAGTTCGGATAGTGTGGATTAGACACTGTTACAACTTCAAAGACATAATTATACACATGCTTTTAAGTTTTTGAAGTGTCAAATTTTAAATGTGAAATTATTTAGACGGATGTTTGAAAAATGATGTTTAATAAAAAAAATAGTGGTTTGATCCCTTTTAGCATTTTGAATAGTTGAAAATGTTGTTTTACAAATAGCTGTTATGTTCTATATCTTTAAACGGAACCGCTGACATAGAAACGTTGTATATAATACCCAGTAGCATTTTGGGTTATTTTTTTTTGGAATATGGATGATGGATACTGGGGTATCTAATTGTATAGAATATAGAGAGAATGAGTTAAAAAGATTGAATGTCCCTTTTTATCCAACAATTAGATACATAAAACAAGAATAGAGAAGATTAAAGCTTGGATTCAATACCCACAATGATATGGCGATGAACGTACATGGGATTTGAAATCAACGGCTCTCCCTTCTCTCTAGGAATGTATGGACACAATGGAATGCTTAGCCAAACTTCCTGATCGACTCAATTAGTATGGGATACATACGAATATGCGTTTGATATCCCAGTACGGTGCAAAGGATTGTGAGCCGACCTGTAGGAAAGTGACATACCACTTTCCTATATGAATAAAGAAATACATAATAAATATTAAATGAGCTAAAAAAAAAAATACAAGGCCCAATAACTAAATTAAATACACAAATACAAGGATAACTAATGCAATTGGACAAAATAAAATAATTCCTAACAATCTCCCCCTTTGTGTCAATATGCATTGTAGCACAGGTTATCTTTGTCTTTGTGTTGACATGCTTCCCCATCAAATGGTTTGACTTCAAAGCCAACCATGTTCCCCTTTGTGTCAAACCATCACTCCTTTTAGTTGTACATGATCAGCATGTATGAAGTCTGATGCCACCTTTAAGATGATGTTCTGATAGGCATGGGCTTCACCTCTTGTTTCAGATTTTCCGAACCAAGTCTCTTCTTGAATGTATTCTCTTTGACTGTTTTGACTATGAAAGATTTAGAGGAGTACTTTTCGGTGGCGCAACGGAATTGATAGACGGATTTGCAGTGTATGCTGACCATTTGTGTGGAGCAGATTTGGTAGGATGTGAAGCATGTGGAAGCGTATTTATTCAAGCCCCAATTTAGAGATGATGAATTGAAACTCAAACTCTTTGAGATGTTTTTGGCGAGGACACTGAAATCTTCTTGTGAATCCACGAATGATTTAGAGAGCAAAGTAGACATGGTTGAGCGATGGAGACTTCTCCTTTCCTTTGGGTTTGGCTATGCTTCTAACATGTTGCTTATTCCGTCGATTCGTTCAGTTTCCGCATGCTTGTTTCCATGGGAAGAGAGACTCTACCAGCTTAATGATGTAATCAAGAAAAACAAGTGCTGGTGTGGAAGAAGCCGTCTGTTATTGATGATGGAGAGATGTGTCCGATAATGATGAGTTGATTTTCGATGCACGTGGACCATTCTTCCCCCCTTGAAGATCCAATTCATCGGGCATCATGTTTATTATGATGAAAAACAGAAACAAAAACAAACAAACAAAAATGAAAAAAAAAAGGTAAAAAGCAGGAGACGCATTAATGCTCCATTGACACATCATCAATGATTAACATCAATGTATGGCTTGCTTATAATGATTGAGAATCAATGAGAACCTGAGCAGAGCTTCCGACCAATCCTCATGAAGCATCTAAAGTAGATGTCACTCCGGTCATTGTTGCACGATCACATGGATCAACAAAGGAAAATGTAGCCCCGGGGTCACGTAGACGACTACCCGTGATATGTTTGTAATTTCCGTGTGTTTATTTACGTTTTTAGATAGTTTTGGTTGTTTAATATTTCGGAAATTACACACTTTCGGTGTAATAGTTTAGTTTGTTAAATTCTTGTAATTTGTTTAGATTAGGTTTATTCTGAGCTTAAACAGGTCCAAGATCAATCAAATGATCAATGGTGAAGGAAGGTGCAAGAATACAAGACAAAAAGAAGGAAAAATCCTGATTTTGGTCTATACTCGGTCGAGTATATACATATACTCGATCGGGTATCTGGTTGACATTTCAAATCGGATCGGATCCGAAAACAAAGGAACATGCAGGAGAAGATTTTCCCACGTTCGAGTGTCTATACCCGATCGGGTATACTTATATACTCGATCGGGTATAGCTATAAAAACTACCCGAGTATTGATCGAGTATAGGGCGAATTCGATGTTCTACACATACTCGATCGAGTATGTATATATACTCGATCGAGTACTCGACCTGCACCTCAAAAAGCCTATAAATACACCTCCTTTCCTTCACTTTTAGAGACCAATTCCTTTATACTCTTAAGCTCAGTTTAGAATAGAATTTCTCTATATTTCTTTTAGCATGTTTAGTCTCCAAATGAGGAGCTAAACTTCCATTTCTTGGTTTTGCTCTTGAAGCTTGATTGATTATTAAAGTTGTGAGTTATTTTCTTACTCTCTCTTCTTGATTATTAATTCTTCCCTTAATCTCATTCTACATCATTGTTGGAGGGTTGCTAAGTGACGATTAGTTAACGTTCCAACATTGATTATTACTAGAAACGATCAACGAACCGATGGTTAATCGTTGATAGTTTCACAAGTAAGTAACTTCGGTTTATTAATGCACGGTCGTGGTTAATAAACTTAAGAGGGATCAATTTTGTTGGTTAAACCAAAACCGTTGCGTTGAGGTTATTAATCTCAATTGATTTCATCAAGGAGTTAAATAGATTGAATGCTACTATTATATCGGTATACGGCGTTGTTCTATATTTGATTAATAGTAAGGGTTATTAATGAACGGTCGTTGTTAATAACTACCCTCGATGAACTGGTTATACTCCGCGATTGAGTATTCGAGAGGGGATAAGTTATGGATATAACAATGATCGACTAAAATATATCAACAAGTGGAAAGTAGCAAGACCAAGTCCCTTTTATCTTTGAATTAAATCCCATATAAATCGTTCATCTTCGTGTTTAATTTAATTAAATCACTCAACAATCAAAACCCCCCCTTTTACTTACTATTTATATAAAAAGAAAGTTATTCCTTTCCCTGTGGATACGAACTCTACTACGCTATACTACGTATAAGTGTTGTATTGAAATTTATTTTGAGTGCACTCACGACAAAGTGCACGTCAAATTTGGCGCCGTTGCCGGGGAAGGGCAATTAATTTTTCTTTTTATTTTATTTTAAAGAAAAAGAAAAAAAAATTAGTTGAAGTATAAAGATTTCCATTTCTTCTGAGCTTTGTTTGAGTTTATGGTAAGAACCCGATCTATAAACGAAATCATCTACCAAACAAACCCCCAAACGGAACAAGCCTTCGAAAAGTTTAGGAATTTATTTCCGAAATCATCTATAAACGAAATCATCAAGTGCTAATTCTCAATCTAGCGAGACTGAAGAGCCAATTACTATGGCTCATGAAACGAGAACATTGAGGGAGCTCACGGCTCCGAATCTAGATCAACAGCCCCTATGTATCACTTTTCCAACTCTGGATATGGGGGTCACATTTGAGCTAAAATCTGGGCTCATTCATCTACTCCCATCCTTCCATGGCTTACGAGGGGAGGATCCGAACAAACACTTGTCGGAGTTCCACATTGTGTGCACAAGCATGTGCCCCAATGGTGTCTCTGAGGAGCAGATCAAACTGAGAGCCTTCCCATTTTCCTTGAAGGACACCGCGAAGGACTGGCTATTCTATCTTCCTTCAGGAAGTATCACTACATGGCCACAAATGAAGAAGGCCTTTCTTGACAGGTACTACCCCGCTTCTATTTCATCATCACTCAAGAAGCAAATAAGCAACATCGAACAAAAAGATGATGAATCCCTTTATGAATATTGGGAGAGATTCAAGAAGCTATGTGCAAGTTGCCCCTATCACGGATACACCGAACAAGACCTCATCCTCTACTTCTATGATGGTCTTGTGGATCAAGATCGCCGCATGGTGAATGCGGCGTGTGGAGGGGGCATTGTCAACAAAACCCCTTCACAAGCAAGAGATCTCATCTCGGAGTTGGCCGAGAACTCCAGACACTATAACGGGCGGTCCTCAACTCGGAGAGTTATGGCGGCAGAATCCAACAACGCGTTGGAAAGTCAAGTGAACGGCTTGACCAGTCAAGTGACCGGCTTGACTTCTTTGGTTAAGGATTTCCTTCTAAAATCAAAGACCCAAGAAGTCAAGGTCTGCGGTATCTGTACACAACACGGGCATCCCACGGACTCATGCCCGACTCTTCAAGAAGACACCACAGAGCATGTCAACGCCTTGGGTTTCCAAGGCCACCAACAAAGGAGGTATGACCCGTTCTCAAATTCTTACAATCCCGGATTGAGGGATCATCCAAACTTAAGGTATGGAAACCATCAACAAGCCAACCCACCTTCTCAATCGAGTATGTCTACGGAAGACATGATTCGAACTCTTGCTACTACCATGGGCACCTTACAACAAAACGTGGTGCAATTTCAACAAGAAACAAAGTCAAGCATTCAAAATTTGGAAACTCAAGTTAGCCAAATTTCGAATGCTGTAAATCGACTTGAAGCAAGAGATTCGGGTAGGCTTCCCTCCCAAACTGAACAGAACCCAAGGCAACAAGTCAATGCCATCATGCTAAGGAGTAGCCCGGAATTACAAACAAAGGAAGCTGAAAAAGAGGAGATTGACCACAAGGAGGAGGAGCCAACGAAGAGAAAATTCCCTCCACTATCACCATATGAACCAATCCCTCCATTCCCTGAGGCGTTGAAAGACACAAGGAAGCTAGAGAGTGATCGGGACATCTATAAGACCTTCGCCGATTGTGAGGTAAATACCCCACTCTTTAAACTAATCCAAAGTGTTCCCCGTTATGCAAAGTTTTTGAAAGAACTATGTGTAATAAAAAGAAAAGATAAATTAAAGGGGAAACCAAAGGTTGAAGTTAGTGAGCATGTCTCGGCCGTCTTTCAGAAAAAATTTCCAAAAAAATGTGACGACCCGGGCATGTTCACTATTCCTTGCACGATAGGAAACACCACATTTCCTAAGGCCTTACTAGATTTGGGGGCATCTATAAATGTCATTCCTTATTCCGTTTATAAAACCCTACAACTTGGCCCACTACATCAAACCGGTGTAGTGATTCAACTAGCAGATCGTTCTAGTACCTACCCGAGAGGTGTATTAGAAGATGTGCTGGTAGAAGTAGAGAATATGGTTTTTCCCGTCGATTTCTACGTCCTCGAAATGGGGAATGATGACCAAACAACACCCATCCTTTTGGGAAGACCCTTCTTAAAGACCGCAAAAACAAAAATTGACGTGTCTAGTGGTTCATTAACTTTAGAGTTCAATGACCAAAAAGTAGAGTTCAATATCTTTGACTCTACGAAAAAACAAATTAAAGATCAATCTCTTTGTTCTTTAAATGTTTTTGAACCACCAACACCACATGTTTTAATTGAGTTGGGAACAAAGAAGAAATGTCGGCCTTACTGGAAAAGGCTTAAGAAAAGAAATGAAGGAAGGGATGCTCACGATCCCACATAAAATAAAAATAAAAATAAATAAAACGTCGTGCCACGACGTTAAATAAGGCGCTTCTTGGGAGGCAACCCAAGTCAATTAGTTAGATTTTATTTCCTTTTTGTGTAAATTTGAGAGAAAAGAGGGAGAGGGAACTAATCACATGTTTGTTTTGAAGAAAAAAAAAATGCAGGTTTTGAAGTGTCTGGGGACATACCCGATCGGGTACTCTAAATACTCGGTCGGGTATGGATAAAAAAGGAGACCCGGTTTCCATACTCGATCGAGGTACAGATCAATTTTTCAAAGATACAGGTATACTCGATCGAGTATTGTAACATACCCGGTCGAGTATGCCTGGAAAATCAACTCCATCGGAAGCCTGTCTCTAAGGCCCGATCGAGTACATAAGAATACTCGATCGAGTATGTCTGGAAAAACAACTTTTCTGAACCCCTGCCACCTATACCCGATCGAGTACGTTTATATACTCGGTCGAGTATTTCTGGAAATACAACAACAACACGAGCCTGTCCCTAAGACCCGATCGAGTACCAGCCTCAAAACGACCCAAAATACGCATACCCGATCGGGTACATCAGGGTACTCGATCGGGTATACCTGCGTTTTATACCCCAAACCAATCCAAAACACTTCATCTTCCCCAAACACCCAACCCAAAATCGGCCAAACCATCCCCAACCTCCATTTTCGAAACTTCTCTCTACCATATCTCCCTAAATCCTCCACCAAATCACTCCTTTTCACCACCTAAATACTCCCCTCACTCTCCTCTACACACCCATACCCACAAATCCCACTTTCCCCCAAATTCCCCAAAAATCCGAAAAACCTAACCCCAATATTAATTTTCGGATTTCAAGCTTCAACCAACAAAAAATGGCCCCAAGGAAGGCTAGAGGAGAGAGCTCTAACCCCACAGCACCCGTTCCCGGTTATGAGGACATTCAAGTCATCGACTCCGACCACCGGACTAGAATCCTCTCTACTATTGCAAGGCAAGTTAAACCATCCCGTTTTCTTTGTCATGATGCCCTTCGTGAATTGGGAATTTTCAAAAGTACTAGAAAATTTTTTCGAGAGTTGGATATGGACCTCATTTTCCAAATGAAATACAACTCCAACGAAAAAATTATCTATGAATTTCTGAGCTCGGTCCGGTTTGAAAGCAACGAAGAGGATTTTAGGGATGATAAACTCACATTTCGTTTGTTCAATCACGAGTACTCGATAACGAAACTTGAGTTTGCGGAACATTTTGACATACCCGTCCCCTATGAGAGAGCTATCTCCGATAACACTGTTGTTGGTCACGCACTTTGGACCAAAATGACCGGAGAGGTGCACTTTAGCTCCTCCCAACTATACATAAGCCATGTTCACCACCCCATTCTCCGAATATTTTTAAAGTTCTTGGCAAATTGTATACTTGGGCGCCCCAACAACCATCATACTAGGATGGGGGACGTATGTTTGATTACCGGGGCTTTGTTCCGTGAACATGTGGATTTCAATTTGTGCAATTTGATATGGGCACACCTAAAGAAGGAAAGCATAGCTAAAGGGCCAATTGTAGTAGGAGGGGTTATTATGCACTTAGTCACAAAGTTCGGGTATACGGACACCACACCTATACCCGACTATTGTTTAATGAACATCACTTGGTTAGGAAACGCGGGGTGCATATCTTTTTCCCACACGGTGTATGGTGAAGAACGTCCCCGAAACGTGTACAATTGGCTCATACACCCCAAACCTGTAAAACATTACCCCTTGCCCAACCCGGACCTCCCAAAACTTTTGTACAATGTGAGAGATGTGCCCAACTACTATTTCCCACACCTCCTCCCACCACATCTACAAGAACCCCAAGCCGAAGCACACCCTGAAAATGAGCCCGAAGCCAATCATCAGGAACCCGAGGCCATACATGAGCACATCCCCGAACAGACCCAAGGTCACCTACCTCCCGACTATTTCCAACAACTACTTGATGGTTTCAACAAGGTGACCAACGAAGTTGGACGATATAGGGAGGAACAAAGTGCAGGATTTCGAAGATTAGAAGAACAACGGGCAGAGGATAACCGAAGGTATGAGGAAGACCAACGTAGGTTCTATGGACCTATGTACTCTTACATGGCTCATCAAGGCCAATTTCATACTATGGCTCAACCACCCCCACCCCCCTCTTGGTATGACCCCACTCAATGGGGTAACTTTGGAGGATCTAGCTCCGGGGGTGGAGGTTTTGATGGCGGAGATGACGGCGGCGACACCCACATGGGCGATGGGAGCTTTGGAGGAGGCTTTGGAGGCGGCTTCTACGGCGGAGAAGGCGGGCACTAGGGACAGTGCTTAAAATAAGTGTGGGGGAGGAGACTCATCATGGTATGTAATTTTTATTTTCACACTTTACTATGCATGAATTTCTTTTACTCTTTGTAAACAAAAAAAAATAGAAATAAATAAAAGAATTGAAATGCTAGTTAGGTTGAAAACCCAAGAATGGGCAATCTAAGCAAAAATGGCTTATAAAAAAAAATGAGTGAGTTAGTAAGGATGGAAAAACAAAAAGAGATGCTAGGATGAAAACCTGAAAAGGCTCCTAGGCAAAATGAGAGATATGAGAGAAATATTTTTCTGTGTGCAGGAACTCATTTGATCTCTAAGAGGAAGAAGAAGAAGAAGAAAAAGGAGAAGAGGAAGAGAAGATGAACACTAGAAGACCATAAAACCCAAGATGATATTTAGCATTAAAATTCATATTTTATCCTTGGTGGTCTTTGTGTTTTTATCTTGTTGAATCTATTGGAACTCGGGAATCTTTTCACTTGTAAACATTGAACTTTACTCGAGGACGAGTAAAGAACTAAGTGTGGGGGAGTTGATATGTTTGTAATTTCCGTGTGTTTATTTACGTTTTTAGATAGTTTTGGTTGTTTAATATTTCGGAAATTACACACTTTCGGTGTAATAGTTTAGTTTGTTAAATTCTTGTAATTTGTTTAGATTAGGTTTATTCTGAGCTTAAACAGGTCCAAGATCAATCAAATGATCAATGGTGAAGGAAGGTGCAAGAATACAAGACAAAAAGAAGGAAAAATCCTGATTTTGGTCTATACTCGGTCGAGTATATACATATACTCGATCGGGTATCTGGTTGACATTTCAAATCGGATCGGATCCGAAAACAAAGGAACATGCAGGAGAAGATTTTCCCACGTTCGAGTGTCTATACCCGATCGGGTATACTTATATACTCGATCGGGTATAGCTATAAAAACTACCCGAGTATTGATCGAGTATAGGGCGAATTCGATGTTCTACACATACTCGATCGAGTATGTATATATACTCGATCGAGTACTCGACCTGCACCTCAAAAAGCCTATAAATACACCTCCTTTCCTTCACTTTTAGAGACCAATTCCTTTATACTCTTAAGCTCAGTTTAGAATAGAATTTCTCTATATTTCTTTTAGCATGTTTAGTCTCCAAATGAGGAGCTAAACTTCCATTTCTTGGTTTTGCTCTTGAAGCTTGATTGATTATTAAAGTTGTGAGTTATTTTCTTACTCTCTCTTCTTGATTATTAATTCTTCCCTTAATCTCATTCTACATCATTGTTGGAGGGTTGCTAAGTGACGATTAGTTAACGTTCCAACATTGATTATTACTAGAAACGATCAACGAACCGATGGTTAATCGTTGATAGTTTCACAAGTAAGTAACTTCGGTTTATTAATGCACGGTCGTGGTTAATAAACTTAAGAGGGATCAATTTTGTTGGTTAAACCAAAACCGTTGCGTTGAGGTTATTAATCTCAATTGATTTCATCAAGGAGTTAAATAGATTGAATGCTACTATTATATCGGTATACGGCGTTGTTCTATATTTGATTAATAGTAAGGGTTATTAATGAACGGTCGTTGTTAATAACTACCCTCGATGAACTGGTTATACTCCGCGATTGAGTATTCGAGAGGGGATAAGTTATGGATATAACAATGATTGACTAAAATATATCAACAAGTGGAAAGTAGCAAGACCAAGTCCCTTTTATCTTTGAATTAAATCCCATATAAATCGTTCATCTTCGTGTTTAATTTAATTAAATCACTCAACAATCAAAACCCCCCCTTTTACTTACTATTTATATAAAAAGAAAGTTATTCCTTTCCCTGTGGATACGAACTCTACTACGCTATACTACGTATAAGTGTTGTATTGAAATTTATTTTGAGTGCACTCACGACAAAGTGCACGTCAACCCGTTATCATTTCTCTAAAGATAAACTCTAAAGGATGGTCTGAACATGTAGATGATAGAGATGTTGCAATGTCAAGACTTCCTTCCAATCCTCGAACTGCATCTATAGTAGATGAGTCTATGGAAATTCTCGCATGGTTAAAAAGATCAACAACTGACTATAAGTGTATATGTGTCCTAGAAAATTCAAAATATTTAGGAGCAGAGTTCCTAGACACGACGTGATCAATGAAAGTTTAGTGGTGTGGGGCTATGGACCACTGTAGTCAGTATCACTTGCCTAAGAAGGAGGCAGTGATCTATGATGAGATTTCTCGTGAAGTGTATTTAATAATCATCTATCTGTTGGGAGATCGATGAGTGATCTAGAATAGGATTGTGCACGCACCGTTTAAATCATATTTTCATTCCCGTTTTTGAAATTCATCCCCAAAAGAATTGTGTTTCCAACTCAAAATTTGAAAAGCAACACTAAAGACTTCTTTTCCATGATATTCTTTTTCTACTTTCACAAAGTAAGAATACCCAAAGTGAGAAAAACTCAGGACTTTTTATCTCGTTTCCTTTGTCTGTGTTTCAGTCTCTTTCATTAATTAAGTTCCAAAGTAACAATACCCAAAGTAACAAATTACAAGACTCTTCATCGTGTTTCCTTTCTCTGTGTGTCTAGGTGCCCTTCATTAATTTACTTCCAAAGTAAGAAATCTCATAGTAAGAAAACCTTATGATTGTTCATTTTGTTTCCTTTCTCTAGCTAGCTGTGTTTAGTCCCCTTCATTAATTAAGTTCCAAAGTAAGAAATCCAGAATAAGAAAATAAAAGATGACACTCCACCCCCCACCACCAACCGGATAGTTAATTGGGAGGATAGCGCAGAATAAGAAAACACCAGGGCTATTCATCCTGTTTCCTTTCTCTGTGTTTCAGCCTGCTCCATTAATTAAGTTTCAAGCTTCATGAGTCGTTTGTCGGTTCCTCATAAAACATTTTTCGTGTTCGATTTAAATAGAGGACAATAATTAAGTTCCTTCATTGCAAATGCAATGAAATAGGAATGAAAGGGTACAAAACAATGTAAAATGAACAAAGAAAAGAAAATGAACAACACAAAGTGACGATAAGCACGGAACTCATGAAGAAAAGAAAGAATAAAGAACAAAATAAATAAAATAAGCAAAGGAAAAAGAAGAAAAATGGCCATAATGGATATTAATCTTCGTCTTTGGTCTAAATCTTCTTCTTCGATCTCCATTGAATATCTCATAGAGTATTCATTTTCCTCTCCCCCAATGACGAGTGTTCCCAAAGGATGAGCCAAGGGGGTCTGGGTGATCAGTCGATCCCACTTCGTCGTTGATATATTTGTCTCACATAAATTATTACGAGTAAAAAATTAAGATTTCTGGAAAATTAGCACTAACTGAATGTGAAATGAACAAAACTTGAAGCGTATATTGATTAGGTTCTCAAATTTTAAAAATAGCTTCTAATTCACTCATTACTACATGAAGTATAGAATGTGTATGAAATATATATCAAATCTAAAACTCTATTAGTTTCATTTAAATTGCCATTTATCTAAAGCACATATGAAACATTCAATTCAGGTATTATTTAAAAGTGATCTCTGTATTTAATTAAGTTTTGAGCCCCCTGAGTCGTTTTTCTGCCTCTGCCACTGAGTGTCCCCATTGGCCAGAAACTTCGATTACGATGGCCTGCTTCTGAAGATGAACGGGAATGGGTCGGCGTCCTGCTTTCTAAAGATGAACTCAGATGGGCCAATATCTTGGCGAGAAACCAATAGATGCGAAAGAAAGGAAAAACTGAAGAAAAAATATAGAAATGAAAGAAAAGTACAAAACATTAAAAAAAATAAACCAATAAATTATTGAAACCCAATCAAAATAGGCCACGTTTTCCAGTGATATGCTAAATAGATGTATACAAGTCATCAGATATTTCAGGGAAGATGGCGATTAAACTATAATTATCAATATTTGAGATTAACATTGAAATATCGCTAATAATTGGAATTATTCATTTGAACTTTTCCTTATTTTTAAAATTTTAGGTGCTACATCTTTGAATAGAGTGCATCCACCACTAAATGAGAGATGGTCCTAATCCCCTAGCTTATCCAAGTCTTAGTCCCAAAAGATATTGGGGTCGGCTGACATGAATCAATACATGATATCACCACCAAAAGGAAAACAAAGAAAATGAAGAGAAAAAAGGATAAGCTATTATAAAAAAAAGATAATATAAAAAGAGATGAATATACCTAAAAATGATAAAATAAAAAGGATAAAAAATAATGAGAGATGGTCCTAATCCCCTGAACTACTAACTCTATTATCCATCTTCATTAGCAGTAATCTAGGGTCCTGTAGTTTTTTTTATCAAAAAAAGTGTTGACAAATAATCTAGCACGTCACACGTCCCCTTATTCCAAACCAGATTGGATAACTTGACGGAATGATGGCTACCTTAATTCACAATGTCAAAAACAACAAAATGTAATACTCCGTAATAATTTATTAGTTTATATCATGGTGAGGTAAGAAATATGCTTCACAAAAAACTACGTATCTATAAGTATAAATAACTATAAATATAAATTAAAGTCGAAGCAATTCCGCTGTTTTTATCTTGAAAGAAAGGCAGGTGTATATTAAATTATTAACGAGAAGTGAAGCACTAACAACAACAAAAAGACCAAAGTTTCATCACTAAAGACAATATTCAATAGGATTCAAAAACCTATGTTAACAATGTGTTCTGTGTTTCCAACAACTAAATCCTTAGTCCCCTCTTCAATCACCATTAATCCATCCTTATTTGCAGTGCTGAGATGGTGGCAAGGGTTGAGTTCAAATACAACTTCCTCCCGTTCACCTGCTTTTAAGTTTACAGTTTGAAACCCCACCAGCTGTTTCACTGGATATCCATTATCTTTCCGTTCAGTAGGCTTCATGAAAAGCAGCACTGGGTGAGTTCCATCCATTTCCAAAGAGTTTTGAACTCCGACAGTGACTGAAAACTTTGCCTTCTCGCATGTCTCTCCTTCAATATCATCCACTGACATGTAATTGACAGAATCGAATCCCATAGATGTTTTAACAGTTGACAGCTGGGTCAAGTTTACCATGGTTGGTGTAGTGGAAGTGAACTCATAAGCATATCTTGAGTAGCTAAGACCGTCGCCAAAGTTGAAAACTGTAGGACCTTCGTAGAACCTATATGTACGCCCTGGGTACTCTCTAGATGTATCGGCCCTCATATTCATATCTGTCATTGCAACTTTAATGTAATCTTTAGGATACCATGTCATTGGTAACTTTCCTCCTGCAAGTACATTACATAAACGAGACTTGTTTACACAGAAGATTAGTGGCGGAGCTAGAAATATTTCTATGGGGCTCTGGAAAAAATTTGAGGCCAATGCCCCCTCCAGCACCTCCCCGAGTTCACCACGAGGAGGAATATATATATATATATATATATATATATATATATATATATATATATATATATATATATATATATAGTCCCGTTCCTATCAGGGGCTCCTGAAGAGAAGCCCCGTGCGGACAAGACCATCAGAGGGTCTTCCCGGTGGAATTTTTGATGAATTTTTTTTAGCATGTTCCTCATCAAGTCTAGTTTATCCATATCAATCAAAATTCGATCGGGAAGGCAGTCAAATAAAATCTAGAAACATACTGCACATTATATGTGCGCAGAATGCGCAGGTTTTTTCCAGAATTTATTTAACTGCCTTCTTGATCGAATTTTGAGCTGAAATTTGGTATGGATAAATTAGACTTGATGAGGAACATGCTCAAAAAAATTCCACCGGGAAGACCCTCTGATGGTCTTGTCCGCACGGGGATGCTCTTCAGGAGCTATGCATATGAACTGCTCTCTCTCTCTCTCTCTCTATATATATATATAGTACTAAAATATAGAGTATAGCATTTCTTTAAATAGATCTGTCATTGTTTGAGGTTAAGAAAATTCTTACCAGGGTTGTGCTCGCCAAATATAATCTCTGCAAGCGCAAGGCCTCCTGCTTCGCCTGGATAACCAGCCCATAAAATGCTGCCGATATTACGGTCTGATTTAGCAAACGTAATATCAACCGGACCACCACAAACCAACACCAATATGACAGGCTTCTTTGAAGCTTTAGCGACATTCGTAATGAGAAGCTCTTGCTCCCCTGGAAGCTCCAAGTGCACACGATCTACCTCTTCCCTTTCTTGACTCTGACTCAATCCCATTACTAGGACCACCTGATCGGAATTTTGGGCAAAGTTTAGCGCTTCATCAATTGTAGCAGAAGTACAATTCACTCCATCAACGCAACCTTCTAGAAACGAAACATAACCAACATAACTCTGCATGACTTTAAATATTTCAACAGGATTGCATGCAGGGCCAAAGTAACTTCCTTGAAGGACGTTTGCGTTATTTCCATTAGGTCCTATAACAGCGAGGGACATACTCTTGTTCTTTGACAGAGGAAGCAGTTTATGATCATTTTTTAGTAAGACAATGCCTTTTCTTGCTGCCTCTAAAGCTAGATTCTGGTGCTCTTGACTGCAAACTTCATTTGGAGGAATTCTACCATAAAGGAGGAGGTCTTTGGGGTTTCTATCAAACAATCCCAATCTCATACGCGTGCTAAATAGGTTGTGTAAAGCTCTGTCTATTTGGTCCACCGAAACTCTGTTCTGCATTACTGCTGAATTTGTATATTGACTCAAAAATGACCCACAGTTGACATCCATCCCTGTATAGTATTTTTGTTCACAAAAATAAAGATAAGAATTTTTTATAGACAAAAAAAGACTGGTTTAAGTGACTGAATGGGCTGAAGTGGAAGCAAAAAAAAAAAGCAAAATCTCCGGAATGAAAATAGTTTTTTATTGATTTAAGTATCAAGTCAGCTACTTCAGCTAAAAAAAGTAAGGAAATTTCCACTATTGATAAAAAGAAATTCATACCCAAAAGTTCAATGGTAATGTCATTGCAAAAACACAACCACATAAGTCATTGTAGTATAAAAGTAAACATCAATAAGGCCACCACAATCGGTATGAAAGAAAATTTCTAAAGTAGACGCATTAGAACGAAAATTTCCCCTTATTTTTATTTTAGGCATATATTTGTCATTTTCTCAAAAAGTAATTGTGCCATAAAGGTGATTGGCCCAAAAGTAAGACTTCCGAACAAGCTCTATATTACTATCGTATAATACTTCAAGTTCTTTGAATTAATGGACGCAAGAAATCCAAGTATACCTGCATTGAGTACAGCTGCTACAGTTTCTTCGGGTGTTTTTGTATATTTGTGGTCGTTAAAAACATTTCCCACCGCATCACAATCTGAGGCAATATACCTAAATATGCCAAAGTATATGAAAGCTTTCGTACGAGTAATAATAAGAGGGCAATGAAAAAAGGTTCATTGATATATTTCTTACCCATTAAAACCGCATTGCTGACGTGCAGTTTTGTTAAGAAAATCTTGATTAGCACAACTAGGGACCCCATTCACACTGTTATAAGAACACATTATTCCGCTTGCTTTAGCTTTTTGTATGCAACTCTGGAATGGTGGCTGATATGTATCCCTTAAATCTTGTTGGGTCACCTATACGTACATACATATACATCACAGCACAATGGAATAGCACTTAATTATCAATTTATCATGTCAAGTAATTAATAATTATTACCTTGTTTTTACTTCCATATTTAAAAAGTAATTAGTTTTTCTCATACAAATAAAACTATAATATTAAAATAGTCTGTGCCATTTCAAAACTAGCTCAAGGTAAAAAATAGTTATAATTAAAATAAATTATGACTTTATTTCCATCCGTTTAAGAGCATCGTTATTAGTTTTTGGGCCTCAAATTTAGTAAAAGCAATGCAGCATTTTCATCATGTGTTAATAAAATGCAGTTTCATGAATTCTGAAAAAAAAAATACAAACCTGATGTATGTTCATACTATTCACAACTAGTTAATGGATGCGTTTTTTGAAATAGAAAAAATTATTTTAATACTTTTCATAGATGGGTTTATTGGTACAGTTTAATTCAGAGAATTATCTGAAATCACGAATTCTTTACTAAACAGGGAAAATGGCAAAATTAGTGGGACAACAAAAAAAGGAAAGTTGTCAAAGTTTTAAGGAACGGATGAAGTAGTATAAAAATTTTATGGTCTAGATCATTAGTACAAAGTATAGAATTAAATCTTCAATATGCCTTTTTTTACTTCTATAAATATAAAAAAGTATTTACTTCAATAAAATATAATTACATCTAATTAAATCACTTTTAATATCTAATTATACCAAAATAAATTTAAAATAAAAAATGAAAAATAAACATATTATAAATCATCAAACGAAAAACCTAAAAGTATGTTTATATTACAATATATTAGATATATTACATAAAATACAAATTTAAATATAGTATTGTTTATCTTCATATATAAAATATGGAAATAAAGTTAAAGAATTTCTTTAGGTTTATATTTTATTTTTGGGAAAACTGTCAAATAGATCCTCGAACTTTCATAAAAAAGTCAATTAAGTCCTTCTATAAGAGACTCTGTCCGGTCGTCGCGATTTGGGGCGGTTTCCGGTGGAATTTTTTGATGAATTTTTTTGAACGTCTTATTCATCAATTCTAGTTTACTCATACCAAATTTCAGCTAAAAATTTAATCGGGAGTGCATTCAAATTAATTCGAGAACACAAAAATGCGCAGTTATCTTCAAGAATTAATTTGAATGTGTTCCCGATTGAATTTTTAGCTGAAATTTGGTATGAGTAAACTATATTTGGTGAATAAGATGTTCAAAAAATTCATTAAAAAATTCCACCGGGAACTGCCCCAAATCGCGACGGCCGGACAAAACCTTCTATAGAAGGACTTAATTGACCTTTTTATGAAAGTTCGAGGACCTATTTGACAGTTTTCCCTTTATTTTTAATTATGAATTTACCGCAAAATATAAATGTTTTATATTTTCAACTTCTGTTTATGTTATATTTGTATTTTTATTTTTTTATTTTTTTATTATTCGTAATTTTGACACTTTTAATGGTTGAGGGAGTGAATTGAACAATTTGATCGAGTTCAGTGGCTTATTTAACGAATTGAGTTGCCACCTCATATGCACAGTTGACACATTACGACGTGGCGCTAACCAGATGGTTACTTACAAATAGTCAAATTTGAAACTTTTTTTCTAGTTCAGAGTGCCAATTGAAGTTTTTTTAGTTTAGGGGGGTAAATTGAGCATTACAAACAGTTTGGCCCTTCAACCTGTATTTTTTGACATGTACTCCATCCATCCCCCAATTAAGTTCTCCATTGGTTTTCACACTTATTAAGGAAAAAAATTACTGGGGGTAAACTTTACTGTTTTGACACTGTTTTGATGTAGTTAATTTGCCAAATAAGGAAAGGGGAACTTAATTCAGGGATTATCCAAAAAGGAAAAGGGAACTTAATTGGGGGACGGAGGGAGTATATGTTTAAGTGTAGTCTAGTAATGGTATGGGATTATGTGTATTTTACTACGGAGTACTTCGAATTATGTAAGCCTGCTATAGTCTAGTCTAATTTAATTTGTTTATATTGATTGGGTTGAAACTGAAAATTTGTTTGGTAATCCCTAATTTCGCCTTATCACAAACCAACTTTTTAACAAAACATGTAAATTTTGATTTGTCGTGCTGATTCGTGTTATAATGAAAATAAATAAAATTGGAGTGACTTTACTCACTAAATTGCTAGATAGGGTTTCACTATTTTTCATATGATTTTTTCTCTATTTTAAATAAAATATATTTTTATACATATATTTTTTACTTCAACAAGTTCATCTAATTGACTTGTCTATCTATAATTTCATCAATTTCTTCAGATTTACTAGCTAGTAAAAGTGGATCAACCTTAAAAGAAATATGGTCCCTCTTTTAGACTGCGTACAAAATGAATGGCCCAAAGAAAAACAGGTTAGTTTTATTTTTTTACTTTAGGCAAGTAGTGACTGACCCCACACCATTGTAGTAGATGGCATCTTGAATTTTAGAAAAACTGACATATGCATACACTCCGTACTTTATCAGGCATTGAAAAACGAACCACCTATTATGGCAAGAATATACTCCGCTCCGCTCTTAAAGTTTTTCAGAGAAAATAAAGAAAAAAGCTCAGACCATTAACTTCTGCGTATATTACTCTGTTCGTACTTGAATTAAATTGCCATACTTCTTTTAAGATGCCACAAAGTTAAGTTCATGCTTCAATTTCAGTAATATTTCCCCAGTAGAACAAATGTATTCTATGAACGGTACAACATTAATTACTCAAAGAGCCCGTTTGGTAACACTGAAATCGGCTAAATCGACTGATTGTGCTAAAATTTATGAAGCTCTGGCTAAAATGGCCGATTTTGCTGATTTATGAAAAAATTATATGAAAAAATATTTAAAATGCTTATCTACCGTAACTTCAACCAATACAGTCAGAAAAGTAACTCCAACCTTACTTTTTCTTATCATTACACAATTCAGCGCGTGAAATCAAAAGTTACGTGTTTGGTTAAAATGTTGGCTGATAAGTCTGATAAGCCGAAAAACAGAGTTACCGAACGGGCTCAAAATATCCCTCATACGGAGTACTTTATTATTTGATTTTGGATCAAATAAAAAGTCTTCTTCCCATGAAAAGTAATAGCTCTAAATATGTCACAAATGCATTAAAATGGGTTAAAAATGTGGTGGCATTTTTGTATATAAGTCAAGTTTTTCTTCTTTGCAAAGGTGTACCTTGAATGAGAAAAAGTGGACGACGAAAATCAACTAAGTATAACAGTGCACTTCAGATGACCAAAAGTGGAGAGGATCGCAATTTTCATGGCAAGACCACTATTTATTGGAACCGGACCCTTATTATTTTTATGCTTTTAATGTGGAGATGTTTGGAACGTCACATCATCATCATCATTACCCCAGTTCCGCAAAGGGTCCCACCTACAGTGGATAAGAGGGATCAGATGTACGCAGTATTACCCCTATCCTAACACAGACATGTTTGGAATGTCACATACTACGTAGAAATTAGAGAAAATTCAAGTAGGAGCAAAACACGGCTAAATTACAAAAATAGGAGTTTGTGTTTAAAAATTCTGAAGTAGGACTAAAAAATTGTGAGTGGACAAGAATACCCTTTTAGAATTTTGGCACTCAGCCACCACTTAACTCTTGGTGGGGGGTTGATAAACCCTACTAAACCTTAAACGCTATCAGTGAACCTGACCCTTAAACGCTAGAAGATTTAAAAAATGAATCTTATTTTAACATTTTACTTCTATTTGAGGAAATTTATTTAAAGGATATTTTAAAATATTTGATAATACTTGCTAGCTCTTTTGTAGTTTTGCATGCAAATTTCTGCAACACAAAAAAATAGCTAGTGTCCTCAAGTCCTCACAATGCAATTGAAAGCAAGATGGTTACAAATTACAATAGTACGGAGTAACAGATATGATAAAACTTGGCGTCTCAATCAAGAAAATTTGTAAACTATTCTTTAATCTTCTCAAGTAAAAAAGGAAAACCATTGTTTTGCTCAAAAAATAAAAGGAAAACCATTCATCTGATTATCTGAATCCCTTCGGGTTTGTATAATGTGTCAGTGTATCAAACATGTAAGTTAAAGATCAATATTTCTAGTTCATTTTCCATTCTAACTAAAACTATATGGAGAAGTTAAACAAAGCAAAATAAGGAGTATTTTATACGTAGTAGCCATTACCTTTAATACTCATTAAATGATCTATACGAAATGCACAAACACACATTAGAAAACAACCTAAATAAACGCTCATTTGAGAAAATGTCTGGTAAACTTACAATGGCATCAAATCCATAACGCAGATTGCCATTCCAGTTCTCCAAATCATAGGCAGCAAAGTGTTTGCAGCAAGCAGAAGCTTGAAGATAATCTGCCGCAACCTTCCCATCAAAGCTATCGCCTTGTACTCCTCGTACATATGCCACGGCATACTTCCCCGTCACTTCCGGGTCTTCACCTGGTGTTTCTTGACCTCTCCCCCATCGTGGATCTCTGAATATATTGATGTTTGGTGCCCACAATGTTAACCCTGTTGTTTGGCCTGCATTGTACAGTGCTCTAGCCTCTTTCCCAATTGCCTTCAATCATCCCATTATTTTAATAAACTAAAAGTTACTCCCTCCGTCCCAATTTGTAAGATACATTTCGGCTTACGATGTTTGACTGACGATAAAGCAAATTGATCCCTGTCAACACCCAAATTAGTTCTAGAAAATAAAATTTACATATTCAAAAACTACATTAAATCCGCTACAAAACCTGCAAAAAATAATTCAAACTTCATAAACTTTTGATATATAAAATAAAAGTTTAGAAGTGATTTATGTTGACCAAGTGAATAGTAAATGTATCTTACAATTTGGGACTGAGGGAGTAATAAAAATGGACTAAATTAAAGTTTGAAGTTGCTGTCTGAGGAAAAAAATTGTTGTGAATGAAAATGTCTCAAAAAAATATTTCAAATAAAAAACAAACATCTAGCAAAGTCATAAAAAATTGAAATCAAATGTATAAAGGAGTTAAGCAATCAACATAATTTTTCGACATTGCCCACTACTTAGGAGGTACTTCAAATATAATTGGGAGTGGTATATCTATACCACTTGTAGTTGTATATTACCGAGATAAAAATGGAAAAGAAAATTGCAGATTTTAAAATAAAATTAGTATATTCACAAAACTAAAAATATATTTAAGCCTTTTATAAAAGTTTAATCACATTAACTTCGTTTGATTAATTGAAATCTTAATATGTTCAAATTTATCCTTTTTTAAATAAATATTCCACTTCTGACCTCACCTTAATTATATAATTATTACTTGGGAAAAAATTAAGAATTTTTTGTGAGAATCAAGTGATCAAGTGATAGACTTCGCTTGATTAGTCCTGGATTCTAAAAAACGCACCCGAAACCCTTGAGGGGGGTTAATCTGAATGATTAATTTCAATTTTTTATTTCATTATTACTCACGAAACAATTATATAATTATTACTCACGAAACAATTAATTTTTCGAGATTGCCCCGATAACAAAGTGAGACTACAAATAAGTCAAATATAATATGGACTAGAATATACTCCGAGAGGTTTCTGCTGTCATCTATACACTACCGCGCACTAGAAATCGCCTTTAACCGATTGATTGCGCATGTGTTCAAGTTCGCACAGTTCACAGAAGAGTCGTTTCTGATTAATTAAAAAAACGCCAGGTTCCAAACAAGAAGCAAACTCTCACTCTGACGTTTTAGGTGAGATGAGTGAGGATACTTTTAATTATAACTACACAATGCATTTTGTTGATACAAGTAATTATATTTATATTTAAATTATAAGAAATGGTCTTGATTAGGAGTAAAAACGTTTGTGAATTCTATAATAAGATTATTTTTTTTATTCCTAATAAGAGTAATTACCGTAATGCTTTGGCATCTCCAGTCTCAACGCTACAAATAGTCAAATAAGGCAGTATTTTACAAGCTTGACAATAATTACTCCTAATTGGAAAATAAAAACATAACACCCCCTTCTATAATTTCAAAACGTTTTACATCTATTTCGAGAATTTTCATTTAAATTATTCACATGTTCTAACTTCTAATGAGTGATGTACAAGGTAAACCTGTAAGGTACCTCCTGTGGAATTTGCTTATTATAAACTACTTAATTCATCTGTTAAAAATTGAATTATAACTTGTGTGGACTTTAAAGTTGACTGAGTTTAAAATTACATCATCCTTCCATGTAGTTAAACCAGTTTAAAAATTTAAAGTTTGTATATTTAAAAACTACATTGAAAATTAAACTGTGTTGATATGCTAAACAAGTTAACCAAATGAAACTATCTTAACCAAGAAAAAATAACTTTGCAAATCATTTTGGAAGGGCGGTTGGCCATAATCAACATGGGGTCCTTAATGAAGTGACTAATCGGGTAAACGATGTGCTGAGTTTAAGCAATTACCTCTCCAATGCGGTACCAAAGGTATTCATCGAACGAAGCGGCGGTGAGAATGACTTGAGGGAAGCTAGTGGCGGATTTGATGGCGCCGTCGAACGAAATCCCCTTCCCGAAGCCGGAGACGCCGTGCAAAGCCTCCGACCACCACTCGAAGGCGGGGACGCCGAGTCGCGGAATAGCCGGGGCGGAGCTAACGAGCTGCAAAATCTTTTCATCGAGAGTGAGTTGAGAGACGAGATCTTTCACTCTGTCGCTGATGGAGAGATCGGTTCGGCAGAAGCCGAAGGATTTCGTCCGCGGGTCGGACCAGTCGCAGGAGAACGGCACTTGAGCCGGTTGGGTGGAAGTAATTAGGAGTGCTAATGATAAGATTAAGCTATGGAGGAGTCTCATGGCTAAAACTCCTCTAAGTTGAGAGGCTTAATTTGATGTATTAAGGTAGTGATTATTATGTAAACAAAAATAGAGCTCGATTACATTTTTATGGATGTTTTAAATGAACTAAAACTTTCTAGATTAATCTGATCTTTATGAGTTTTAAAAATGGAAAATAATTAAAGGAAAAGGTATAAAATGTCTTAAAGATAAAAAAGAATGTCAAAAAGTATACTGAAGGATATGAAGGCATGCGCCAAGTACTTAAATATAGAGACGCATCAAATGATTGGAAACTTCTATAAACAAATAAATAAACATGTCCTCATTAGACCATTTGTAGTGATTAAGAGTCCAAATTGTTAAATATGGACTCCATCCATATAAAAACAGTATTTAGACTTCGTCAATACTGTTTTTTCTTGCATTCGTGCGCCGTCAATAAAATACGCTCTGCATATTTTTTACATATCAATTTAGTAAAACATTAATTAAATTATTATAAGTAATATTTTCGTTTTGATTTTTTCTCTGAATACTTGTGAAATAAAAAATAAATGAACTTTGTTCAAATAAAATTCGATTAAGAAATATTCAGTTAGTATATGTGAAAGCTCAATGAATTAAAAATTTGTATT
Source organism: Cuscuta epithymum (assembly GCA_945859915.1). Lineage (NCBI taxonomy): Eukaryota > Viridiplantae > Streptophyta > Magnoliopsida > Solanales > Convolvulaceae > Cuscuta > Cuscuta epithymum. Next base: position 4,147,124 of record CAMAPF010001001.1, on the reverse strand, counting down.
TCGTACTTTTTTTATTCAAGAAAACTTCAACAGTTATAATTTCAAATTTGTTTTTCATTTTAAATATTACATATTGATGTCATATGAAAGATCATAAAAAATCATGAATTTTGATATATATTTTGAAATTTTTGAAGAACAGATAAAAGAGTTATAAGATTTTAAAATTAATTGAGGTTTTAATGACATCTGCGTGACATCACCACGACGTCATCAGAATGCATGCGCTAGCAGCGGTCTTTCCTTCTTTTTCCTTTTTCCTTTTCTTTTACCCTGTCAACCCAACCCTCTATGTTTACCTATGTTGTAAGACCCGAACCGGACCGGATGGTTTGACCCGGAACCCGGTCAACCGGTCATGTATCCGGTCTGGTTCAGTATCAACCCGCAAGTATGACCAAAACCGGGATTACCCATTGACACACTTGAACCCAAGACGGAACCAAACTGTTCAAAACTCGGAAAATGCGAGAACCCGGAAAATACTTCGTCACACGGATTCGAACCCGCACCTGCAACTACAAATGGAGACCTCCTGACCGAATCATATTTACACTCCTCCATTCCTCTTTCTATTATTACTCCCCCTTTTAATCCTCCACTACACACAAATAAGAGTCTCAAACTTCCAATTTTATTCTTTTGACTCCTAATCTGGAACCACTACAAACGGTCTTAGGGAGGTATTATTTGGACAAGCAAATATTTTTATTTGCATTAGATTAGATGTCAGTAATAAAATCCTTAAAGTCGTATGGACGTAAATTCTACTCCATGTATTGTTCCTATTGTCAAAAGGTGTGGACTTTTAATGGAAAAACTAATAAAATGGTGGCAAAAGGTGAAAAGTTATATAAAAGTAAAATTCAAATTTGTTAGTCTATTTAATAGATGTATCATGTATGACTGTATGTGCATTTTGCTATTTTTAGGTCTCACTTTTTTAAATATTGTGTGATTGCTTTGTCATTCAATCCGATTTAAAATTGAAATAAGTTCAAATGAAAACACGTTTATTATGACATATAGATATAAATTATACAACTAATATTCCCTCTGTCCCGCTATTAACTTCCTACTTTCCTTTTTGGGCCGTCCCAAAATAATCTTCTCATTTTCCTAAATAGAAAGTTATCCTACATCAAAACAGTGTCAAACAGTGCAAAACAGTGCCAAACAGTGTCTAAACATTGCCAAACAGTGTCTAAACAGTAAAGTCAAATTTATTTTCTAAATATGTGTGTAGGTCAAAGTAGGAACTTAATAGAGGGACGGAGGGAGTAATAAACTTTGAAATATGAATTAGGGTCACTAAAAACTAGGGCTGAGCACGGGTCTGGAATTTCCTGTTCCGTATCGAACACTGTTTGACACTGTTTGATGTAGGATAACTTTTCATTTAAGGAAATGAGAACTTCTTTTTGGGACATCCAAAAAAGGAAAGCGGGAGTATCCCAACGGGACGGAGGGAGTATAAAAAATAGAAAAACAATTTACCACTTTAAAAAATTTATGTTTTTAAAAGTGTTATAATATTTTTATTTGTACTTCAATTGCTACAAGAACTACTACGTATATACAAATTTATAACTTATTATTATTATTATTATTATTATTATTATTATTATTATTATTATTATTATTATGTTTCCTTTAAAAAACTTCTTATTATGTGTATACTAAATTTTTATTTTTGTTGTAATAGATTTTAATAGATTTTTATTTTAATTAAAATCTATTAAAATATACTATCCTCCGTTCTTTTTTACTTGCAACATTCCCTTTTTCACGCTTACCGATACACAACTTTGATCGTCATTATATTTAATTCTCTATTAGTAAAAAAATTTAAAAATCAAATTATGAAACTTTGTAATGAGACAAATTCAACAATATTTATTCATATACATTAATAAATAAAATGTAGTCAAAGTAGAGTACATGAATAGTGTGTAAATTTCAATGTTGCAATTAATATTATACGGATGGAGTATCAATTTGTGTAAGAATATATATCAGACCAGACTCAAACAAATCAGACTAAATAGACCAAACATTTAACATAAACTTACTAGACTAGGATAAATGTTTGGTCTATTTGGTCTGGTCTATTTAAATATAGTGGCCGTTTGGCAATATTGTTTTTCGGCTTATCAGGCTTATCAGTCAACTTTTGCACCAAACACGTAACTTTTACTTTCGCACGCTGAATTGTGTAATAAGCAGAAAAATTAAAGTTGAAGTTACTTTTCTAGTTGTATTGGCTGAAGTTACTGTAGATCACCGTTTTGACTATTTTTACATATATTCTTTTCTTTATTTTATTAATAAAATATATTTTAAAAATAATTTTTTCTTAAATCAGCAGAATCAGCCAATGCAACCACTTCAGCCAGAATTTCATAAATTTTAGCAGAACCAGCCAAACCAGCCGATTTTCGTGCTACCAAGCGGCCTCATAGTCTAGTAGATTTTTAAACGAACCAAACACTGGCTTTATAGGAGAAAAGATGCTTATCATCATTTTCAAATCTATCACTTTTATATATTGTTTTATTCTTTGAGCTAGAATTTGTGCAGGTTTGTTCTAAGATATCACTCCAAATCAATAGTGTGCATGATAAAAGTTGATTCTAAACCGCACAAAGCAATAGATTTAATTTCTTTTATACATGCAATATTAGTATTGTATGAAAGATAATAAGAAGTTATAAATTTGTACTCCGTATATAGTTCTTGTAGCAATTGAAGAACAAATAAAACTTTTATAACACTCAAAAACATAAATCTTTTAAAGTGTTAAATTATTTTTCTATTTTTATATATGCAATATTAATGTCATATGAAAGATAACAAAAAATTATAAATTTTGATATATTTTTTGTAACAATCAGCACACAAATGAAAAAGTTATAGCACTTCAAAAATAATTAGGGATTTTTTATTTGTGGGACCCAGGATTCCTTTTCTCTTGTGCGCAGGGTGTTGCTACGTACTTGGTTTTGCCTAGAATAATGTTAAATTAAAAAATATTTACCAAAATAGGGTGTGATTAGAAATATTTCCCAAAGTAATGCTCAATTAACTCTAACAAAACAGCCGATCTTGTTGGCGGTTTAGGAAAAAAAAAGCCGATTTTTTTTAGGAAAAAAACTCCCACCAAAGGCTCCAGCCTCATTTTTTCTTTGTTCTTTCGTTGTCTTCATTCTCTATCGACTTTACTTTCTCCTAATTTTTTGTCTTCGTGGTTCCCTTCATTCCACATTTCCTTTACTTTTTTTTCTTTTTTATTTTTTCTTTTCCTTTTTTACTTTTATCTTCCTTCCTTCTTAGGTTATTTTTAGTTTACAATTTCTAACCTCACATGAAACTACGCCCGACTTAAACACATCATACAAGATTAGACCAGACATAACTAGATCAGATCATATTTAGATAATAATAAAATATAGATATACGAAATGTTTATTAGCTCAAACCAGACACCACGACTTAAGCATACTAGTCAAGACTTACACATACCAAATCACATCATCAAGAATTTTTAGTTCAATAAAAAAATAGTTGTTACCTCTCTTTCTGTTGCATCACGTCTCACTCCGAAAGTCCAAATTGTATAATTTGTGTACACGTTTTTAAAATTCTTCACAATTCAATTTTTTCTATAAAGTGACGCGATCGCAGGGGCGGAGCTACTTGTTATGCTAAGGGGGCCATGGCCCCTCCCATTTTTAATTCTTTTCCTAGGTACTTGATGGATCGTCGGACCAGGGGTGACCGGAATCCACCGAGAATCGAAAGTAGAAAGGAGAGTGAACTGATCGGAAAGTACAGATCGAAAAGGCCTTAGTATATAAGTCTCAAGAGTGCAATAGATTAAGCATCCCTTTCCACAAGTTGGAAGGTGATATTTATACTAAGGAGAAAGGGAAAATACTTGGAGGCCAAGCCAAAGATGCTAGTCTAATAGGAGAAGGACACGTGTAAAGTTATTCTAACAAACTAACAGCCTACTTCGATGAGAAGCAGCCACGTGTAAAGCTGATTGGAGAGATAACCTTTGATAGCTGGCTGATTGATCATTCTTCTAACAGAATTCCTGTCAGAATTCCCGTGTGGCCGCACGTGGACAACCTGGAATATTCCTTTGGCGCAGGGAGTGACGTGGCGGTGTCTTCTTGCGAGATGAATCTTTGCGGATTCTATCTAAGTACATGGCGCTTTATCCTAACCTCGGGGGCCACTGAGGTCGATATCTGAGAGCTCGGGCTCGTATTGAGAGGATCCGCCCTCTTGCCCTTTGTTCCTGTCCCGGCGATAGTTGACTGTCTGGTGCTTGACCATCGTTGACCAAATGTTTGACTTTCCGGAGTCAGACCTGGTGCCGACCTCGGGTGCATCGAGGTCAGGCTCATAACTTGTCGAGTTTAGTTGATTCCTGAGCCTGATGTTCTCCCGACCTCGAGGTCGGGGTCGGGATAGGCTGACTTCGTTATCCACCGGGCTTGGCTGATTTCTGAGCGTGGTGCTTTCCCAACCTCGGCGGTCAGGGTCAGTCTCGGATTGTGGACTTGGTATTTTTGCGCCTCTGATGGAGCCGCAGTGCTTTCTACCGCCGATTATGATACCCCTGAGGTGTATGAGAATATATTCCATCAGTACTATTACTATAATATTTTTTGGCCCCTTCCAAATAAATTTGTGAAAGCCGTTACCAAATAATACTAATATTTTTGTTATCAATTAATATTATACGGAGTAGTAAGTAATAATCATCACTAGATATAAAAGTCAAACCTCTAGTGAATTAACAAATATATAAATCATGTCAAAAAAATCAAAAACTAAGTTCTAATTGACCTGCAGTTAATTTTTAATTTGAATATTATATATGAATATTAGTATTGGTACAATATTTCTATATTTTATAGAAAGATTTGCACTTTTTACCTCGTAACTTTCGACTATGACCGTTACTAGTCGTGCAACTTTACTCTCTTGTAATTTTGGTCTTGTAACTAATATAACTATTCAATTCCAGAATTTTTCTACTAGAAAGTACATTTTATGACCGAAAATTCGACGTCAGCACCATATTTTCGATACTTTTTGTCCATCATAGGTTATATTTTTATACTTGTATTATATTCCGGCCCCCTTTCACTCAAGTCTGGCTCCGCCCCTGGACGATCGAAAAAGTCGATCAGAAATTTTTAAAGACAACAAATGTCTAACACAGGGATAAAAAGTTTCAGGCATGGCCAAAAAAATGTGTAATTTAGAACCAATTTTAAAAAATATTCTTACAAAAACACTTTTTTTTTGTAAAATTATGTCACAAACAAAAAATATCAAAATGATAAATTTTTGTATACAGACAATAAATGTCAAGCATGGACTTATATTTAAGGTGGTAAAAAAAAACTTTTGTACCAACAACTTTTGTTAGATGAGTTAGGGAACAAGCAAAAAAACAGACGGTCTGAAAAATCCATGATAAAAACTGCAAATGAATGCCGCATAAAGTGTACAATTTTTTTACCGTGTTTGAAAAGTTTTTAGTTTATGCTAGACATTTATTGTTGATCTGTAAAACTAATATCTCTTTTTTGATACTTATCTATCGCTTAACTTTATGGAATAAAAATGTCAAAAAGAAAATTTGAAAATGTAAAGAAAAAGTACACATTTTTGTAAGAAGCCCAAACCTTTTTTGTCAGTGCAACACCGTTATTGTTTATATGATTTTATAATTAGTTAAAATCGTCATTTTTATCTATCGAATAACTTTAGGGACTAAAAATGTACTCCGTGTAATGTAGGTGCGGAAGATTCCAAAAATTTGTACGAAAGTGTATTTTTTACATCTAAAGTTATAATATTAAAAGAGAGAATTTCCAAAATAGGAGTAAAACATGGGGTAATTGCAAAATATGACTCATTGTTTTAAATTTTCTAAATAGGAGTAAATAACTAAATATTTGTATTTGGAGAGAAATAGCCCCTGCGCCGTAACATTGAGCGATCGTTGCCATCCTCTGCAATTAATCTGCAATTCAACACAAACATCTTAACCCATGGATCAGAGCTCCTCCATAGCCAATTGAATTGATCCTCCATCGCCGCTCTCCTCTGCTCACGTTGGATCCTCTTTTCTTTTGCAATTTCCCAAGTAACCCCCTCCTCCCAATCTTTCTACTCCCTCCTCCTTCCCTTGTCTTTCTTCTACTTCTTCCCCGCTTTCGTCTCCTTTTCCCCTCTTTCTGGCCCTCTGTTTTTTCTTTTTTGTTTTTTTGTCTCTTCTATTTTGTGAACTTCGAATTTTAGATGAAATTTGGATCTACAAATATCACAAAAGAGCTAAGTTTCAATGAATGAACACAGAAGCATTTGAATTTGATTTTTATTATTTTGTTAATTTTGATTAATTTCAAACTTGAGAATGACATGACTACTTGTTCTTAGAGAAAATGTCATTTTTGGATTTGAATTATATTTATTCAGCAAAATGCCACTTTATAATATGAGAATGTCAAAATCATTGGTTATTTGAAAAAACAGTCACATTTGTGACAATATATTTTAACAGGATGACAATATGAAAATGTCATATGTCCATAAGAAAATGTCATTGTTATGACATTTTTATGGCTTATCTCAGAATGACATAAATATTTGTTATTACAAATGACATATTTTTTGACATCTTTTCTAAATGATGTCATTTTCTTTTATTAGAAAGTGTCACAATAATGACATTTCCTTGTAAAAATCATGACAATTTCAAAAAAGTAAAAAAAAAAAAATTAAATTTGTGGCAATTTTGTAAGAATTATGACAGTATTAAAATAAAAAATGGCAATTGAAAATTCAGTCAGAGAATGTCATCTTTATAAAGTTAGTGGCATAAAACTGACATTGTTTTACATTAAACTGACATTTTTTATATTTAAAACTGACATCTTAAAAAATTTAAAATTTGAAAAATAATGTCATAGAAGTGACATTTTTCTAATTATCTGACATTCTCAGATATGAAAAGTGACATTTTTTCTGCAAAAAGTAGTTATGGCATTGTTATGTTTTAATTTGATCAAAATCGATAAAGATACAAAATTTCAAACTCAACAATTTTCTATCGGTTGTTTTTCAAAGAAAAAATTGTTCTTCATCAATCAGAAATTTTCAAATCCAAAAGATTATTTAAAATTTGAAGAGGCGGTAGATGAGAAGAAAACAGGGTGATAGCAGAGGATCAGGAAAATATCTAGAAGAAGAAGAAGAAGAAGGAGGAGGAGGAGGAGGAGGAGGAGGAGGAGGAGGAGGAGGAGGAGGAGGAGGAGGAGGAGGAGGAGGAGGAGGAGGAGGAGGAGGAGGAGGAGGAGGAGGAGGAGGAGGAGGAGGAGGAGGAGGAGGAGGAGGAGGAGGAGGAGGAGGAGGAGGAGGAGGAGGAGGAGGAGGAGGAGGAGGAGGAGGAGGAGGAGGAGGAGGAGGAGGAGGAGGAGGAGGAGGAGGAGGAGGAGGAGGAGGAGGAGGAGGAGGAGGAGGAGGAGGAGGAGGAGGAGGAGGAGGAGGAGGAGGAGGAGGAGGAGGAGGAGGAGGAGGAGGAGGAGGAGGAGGAGGAGGAGGAGGAGGAGGAGGAGGAGGAGGAGGAGGAGGAGGAGGAGGAGGAGGAGGAGGAGGAGGAGGAGGAGGAGGAGGAGGAGGAGGAGGAGGAGGAGGAGGAGGAGGAGGAGGAGGAGGAGGAGGAGGAGGAGGAGGAGGAGGAGGAGGAGGAGGAGGAGGAGGAGGAGGAGGAGGAGGAGGAGGAGGAGGAGGAGGAGGAGGAGGAGGAGGAGGAGAAGAAGAGGAGAAGAAGAAGAGGAAGCAGAAGAAGAAGAAGAATAAGAAGAAGAAGAAGAAGTACCTGGATGAGCAGATGATTGCGATGACTGCGGATGACGCGGTCGACCGTGGAGAAGCTGCAACCGGCCAAAGGGAAAGTCACAGGGAAAAAGTCTTGCGGTGATGGAGAATCGATCGATTAGTTTTAGGAGGAAGGGTAATAAGGTAATCTGGAGTCCTATTTGTGAAATATAAAACTTGTAGTCCTACTTTGGAATTTCAACCATGTTTTAGTCCTATTTGGGACAATTTCTTATATTAAAACTGTCAATTCAATGTTACATAAATAAACGGTGTTAGTTCAATTTTAATGACGAGGACTACATTTTAACATGGACAATAACTGACAGATTTAAAGAGTGGTTTCTTTAATAATAAAACAATCTTTAATAATAAATCCTATTTTTATTTTTCCAAGAATGAGATTATTTATAAGTCAAATATGATAATTTGTTGAAATAATTAGAAAAATGCCAAAAACATTTCTTGGGAGAAAGACAACCAATGGAAAAGGAAATAAGGGGGGAAAAGAAGGAAAAACAAAAAAAGTGTTGGAATGGTAGATGAAGAAAAAAATTAGCCAGCATATGCAGCGAGAAACAATTAGATGGTTAGAGTGTAAAAGAAGAGATGAAGAAAAAGGGAAAATGAAGAAAAAAGTGAAAAAGGATTCTAACCTATTATAGTAGGTTGTTTACTGGCACGGTGGGTGGACTTGATTGATTATTTTTTAATAGTAGATGTACTAATGTGATGCTTGTTTTAGTAAAAGGACTTAGATGATACTTTCCCAATAGTATAGTAGAAGAGTTTACCCTTTTCCCTAAACTTAATAAAATTAAATTCATTATTTTGTAATTTTGGACATCATACAAAACACTACATATGTAATTCTATAATGAATTTTTACATTGCAACACATATGTTAACACTTTTTCAAAAAAATTATAAATATATAATAAAGTTTTGAAACATTTTTATTTACTAATAATATTAAATTGTGATATAAAAATAATAAAAGGGGGAATTGGACACAAGTACTTTTTATTTTTCAATTTTGAATTTAAATTTATAATTTAATTTTGGTGTTTTTATAATTTATTTTATTTTTTAAAAGTCAATAAGGGTAAATTTGTTCCTTTATAAGAGCATGAAGGGTATTTTTACACCTTTTAAAAGTTCAGGGGTACATTTGTACTTTCTCCTTAATTCAATTGAAATTTGTTAGTCTATTTAATGGATGGATGTGCATTTTGCATTTTTGCTATATATTTTTAAGTCTCACTTTTTAAATGTGGTTTGATTACTTGTCAAATTCGATCTGATTTAAAATTGAAACGGGTTTAAGTGAAAACATTATTATTACGATGATTAGATATAAATTAAACTACTAATAAAAAACTTTGTAAAATATAAAAATAAAAAAATAACAGATGGAAGATATATTGTGGACCCTTACGGTTGTTGCGGCCAAACAGCCTAGAGATAGCAATGGAATTGGCCAGGTTTCTACCGTTTATTATACACAAAATAGGCCCCTGATTAGGCCTTTTTTTACTAATATTACTAACCCATAACCCGCTTAGTGACCGCCCATAACCCGCTTAGTGACCGCCTCCTCCTCAGCCAGTAACCACCAATCATTCCCTTGTTACACGTCACAGTGACTGTCTCAGTGACCACCAACCATTCCACCTGTTTTTCAGTGACTCTGCCCCGTGCCCAATGACTCCGCAACCCTGGTAGTAACTATGTCGGCCAGTAACACGTTGTCCAGTCACTCCCGCAATAACCCCTTCAATGAACACCGTTGTCTCAACCTGTGATCACCAACCAACCCCTTGTAACACGTCCCAATCATTGTCCCAGTGCCATCGCCCCAGCCCGCTTCCTTGCCCCGTCCCTCAACCCCTCTCCATCCACCAGACCGGTGTTACCCTGCGGGCGACCATAATCGCCGCCCTCCCTAACTCAGAAATTTAGCTATATGTAGCAGTCCTCACCTCGAGTGCCTTGAATTCCCCTCCACGGTTCCGAAATGATTGACCCCTAACTGCCAAGCACGATGTCTGCTAGCCATCACCGCCGTTATCTGCCTTCTCCATCACAAATCGACGCCATCAATTTTCAATTAACGAGGAGAAGAGGAGTGAAATGGGCAATGGAGAGTTGGCGACGAGGACGATGGGCTTGGGTTGGGGCGATGATGGCGTGAGATGTTGTTGCGGCGGCGCTCGAAGATTTTGATGGGGAGCCGCTTTGGGCCTCTGGCATCGATGATGAGACGAAGCGGATGCAGATAACGTTTAGGGTTTAGGGTATTAAAAACAATTCAATAATGAAATGGTCACTTTTTCGTCTATATGGATTTAACTCTTATTTTTGTCCACACAAAGTGTAGGAATAATATTGTTGCCATTATTTCAACTAACAAAGAAAAATAAATAAATAAATAAATAAATAAATAAATAAATAAATAAATAAATAAATAAATAAATAAATAAATAAATAAATAAATAAATAAATAAATAAATAAATAAATAAATAAATAAATAAATAAATAAATAAATAAATAAATAAATAAATAAATAAATAAATAAATAAATAAATCAATTCAAATATGTGAGCTGCCGTCTACGAAGGCATTTGCTACTAGACATGTCGGGGTGGGGCGGGTATTGCAAGACCCGGACCCGCCCCGTGACTTGGCGGGGCGGGTCCGCCCCGCCCCGTGACTTGGCGGGGCGGGTCCGCCCCGCCCCGTGACTTGGCGGGGCGGGTCCGCCCCGCCCCGTGACTTGGCGGGGCGGGTCCGCCCCGCCCCGTGACTTGGCGGGGCGGGTCCGCCCCGCCCCGTGATCTGCACGGGTCCAAACTTGTTGACCCATGACTCGCCCCATGTGGGGCGGGGTGGGGCGGGTCCGCCCCGCCGCAACCTAATTAGCTAGTTTTTATTTTTATTTGTAGGAAGTTGTTACCAATTGAATCTACTTAATGTTTATCTCTAAATAATAATTAAAACTCAATATATTAAATCAAATTCATGATACGCTAAAAATTTCAAAAATTAAGAAAAATTACTCAAACTTGAATAGTTAATCTAATTAGTTATATTAATAATTGAATAAATGTATTAAAATTCTATATATATAAAGAAGACATTGATAATCCGTCGTGCATTTCATTCTAATATATATTCATATATTATAAGATCAAAGAATTTATGATTTATACACACATATGTATGTTGAAGTATATTTGTAGTATAAGTTAAGAAAAAGTATGTATATTTATATATTGAGCGGGTCGGGTCGGGGCGGGTCGGGTCAATTCTAATACCCGGACCCGCCCCATTGTATAGGCGGGGCGGGGCGGACCCGCCCCAAATGTCTCGGGCCAGGGCGGGTCATTGCGGGTCGGGTTTTTTTGACATCCCTATTTGCTACCTCATGGAAGGCATATGCTATTTCCTTTCATCTGCTCGTCGACACCATAACTGCATATTAGTCTTCTATAATTTCTCCCGTGGACCACAAACATCTTTTGCTCCAATTTCTCAGTGAATCCAAGTAGTCTCCTCCTCCTCCCCTCCTCCTCTTTCATTTCAATAATTATTTAATTGGCTTTCCGATAGGAATTTTAAACTGGTATTTAATGAATATAATCTAAACTTCATGAAAAAATCACAATCTTTCATCAAAAAAAATCACCGGGAAGTTACGTGTCGATGGCCAAGCCACCGTGGCGGAAGAGTCGCGGTGGCCGCAATTCACACCAAGTATCGCATTTCGCTACGTTCTTCATCGATGTGAGAATTTAAATGGACGACTCCACCACGGCAGTTCCGCTGAGAAGCTCGTGACAAGAACTGGATTCTATATGTATAAAGTAATTGATTAGTTTATAAAGATATTAATAATAAAAGAAACTATTTGTTGAATTTTGGAATTGAAACAACTTTAAATGAAAACGATTGAACGGCCCAACTGAAACAAAAGCAAATGAATGATTAAATAACACTTTCAATCTGTATAGTTTAAATTGGAATGAAATAGAAAAATTAAATAACTCTTTCAATTTCCATGTCAAGTTGGTATTTGCACGGTTTATCCGTTTCGCTTTCTAGGCTTCTCACATTCCCTACATATTAAGGCCATTTTCTTTGTGATTATTTTCTAAAATAGTTGATTATTGTTTTGCTCAAATGATTCAACTATTTTAGTTATCTTCACTTTTTATCATACTATTGTTTCTTAATTTTTTGGGCAATATCCTATTGTTTAGTTCATGATTCTAATTTCTTTCTTTTCGATTTTAGTTTTTTACTTATTTTTATTGTTCATGTACGAAAATATGATTGTCGCTCAATTTCACATTTTGGATTACTTTTTGAATGTTGATTTTTTATATTATTCTTTTAATGTTGATTTCACATTTTCACAATTCCTATTCCCGACATGTTAAGGCTTTTTTGCGTTGTTAACCCTGTATCCTAATCAAAGAGCGGACGTTATATTAATATCGAGAACACATATAAGACAATCTTCGAACAGAATTTACATATCCATTCGTGAACTCTACGAGTAGACTTAGAGTCAACCACCTCAGACAAAGCAACATGACTCGCTAAACCTGAAACGGACAAATTTAAGCCTAAAACGATTGGAACCGAAACTCTGCCTATCAAAGAACTCCAAAAAACAAACATTCAAACCAAATCTACTCGGACTGAAACAGAAACAAATGCTACTAAGAGAAAATAATAATGAAATAAAATCTTGTCAGAAAGCTCTTCCTGGTATGGAGGTGGTTCCGGAGAAGGACGGACTCTTACAATATCGGTAAATACCAACTCCACCCGCGGAATGGCCGACCAAGGCTTCACGATCCAGTCTCGATACAATCTCTCAGCCGCACCTCGTTCATCCGCCAACTTTATCTTCTCAGACGTGGTTGTAATCCCAAGCGTTAGAACAATTGAAATAAGTATAATCTGCCGCTCCAACCCCATATTGATAGGGCAGCGGAAAATCTCAACCCCTACAAAGAGGGGAGACGGCCGCTAGGGTTTTTCTCTCTCTAGAGAGAAGAGAGAATTTGATTACTATTATTACCATTATTATTATTTTTATGAAGTATTATTCATATGTTAATATAAATGTAAAAATATAGGTTCTTGCTACGGAGTATTAATACTTACTACATCTGTCCCCCTAAATTTGGGATAAAGGGGTGTGGTGTTGTTTTTAAGAAAAAGTGGAATTGTGTGGTTGATATTGAATTGATAAAGTGTAAATAAAGTAAGAATGAATTCTAACCACTCAAACATTACCTAATATGGTATGGGACAAACTTAATGGGACAGACGAAAAAGGTAAAACGGGACAAAGTTAGGGGGCGGAGGAAGTAGCTATTACTATCATTACTTTTTTTTTTTGAAAATCAAATAACCATTTTATTGATAATCACATCTGAACAAGAAACATAACAACTAAAAGCTGAAGCATTACAATCATAGCGTTCAAAACTACACTAGGGTGAGACAAAGAACAAAAACGCCATATAAAAGCACTCATGTTCGCTAACCCTGCAACAATGTAGACTCGTACCGCAGTGTGTATGCTCATGCTACTCGAAATGGGTTCGACTTGACCAGCCACCGAAAAGGAATTATTGAACTTGCCGGTTTTTCCATCCACCGGTAAGGAGCCAAGTGCAGAAATTGTTCCGGTTTGACCAACCACCACCGGAAAGAAAGCAATTCATCCAATGTCATCTTCCTAGATCGGCGGTGGTTCAGGAGGAGGGGCGATCGGCCTCTATATCGATGCAGAAGAAATCTTGATTTGATTGATAAAGAAGCCAATACAAACCTCTTACTAGCACACAAGAACACCCGACCGATGATGACGGGGAATATAGATCTGGCGAGCGACACTTCGCCACCGAAAATAATATCTCTTGACAACGCTAGGAAATAAACGTATAGATAGAACAGGAAATATTGATTAAACAAAACATTTTCCATGATTGAAATCAAAAAAAGAGAAGAAAAGAAGGAAGGGAGAGGAGGAGGCGGTTATAGTTTCCGTTAGCCGCCCCTCTCTCCCCTTGCGTCAATTAACTCGAAGATAGGCAATCACAAATTAAAGGAACCAACACAAATTAATGGTTTGTTCCGATGCAGCGTAACAACTTTCACCTCATAATATTCAAATTCTATGCATTAGTTTTTATTATTACTACCGTATCATTCTCTGTTCTAAAAAATGTTTTAGGCGTCTGATTAGTCTCCGCCTAGACGTAGGCGGTGGCCGGGCGTCCCAATTTTCGTCTAGGCGCTCCGACTAATTGGTTTGTCGTCTCGGTGAATTAGTCGGCCGCCTATGGCCTCTAGCTGCCCGTCTAGAGCGCCTAATCGACCGCCTAGGCCATCTAGATTCGCCAAACATTATTTTTCTAAGTGGTATACGTGCTTTAGCTTTAGCCATGGATATAAAGAAATGAAGTTGTAAATTAAGATAAAACTATATATGTTTCAATATATGCCTAAATTTCATCATTATTTATACTTGTAACATAATGAAGTTAAGTGATTAGTTATCATATACTACGTATGTTTACATGTGATAATTCTATCATTCACGTTTGTTAATGTATATGTATATGTGTATTTTATACACACACAAAATATAATATTACTTATCATATATATGCAAAAATATAGATAAAAATGTAATTTCTTTGTCTCCGACTAGTCCCCGACTAGGCGTCCGCCTAACCGCCTAGGCGCTAGGTATTGGGCTGGCGCCCGACTAGGACAGCGGCTAGCGCCTTTTAGAACATTGCTATCATTACTCATATTTATTATTGTATGTTGTTTCCATGATAATAAGCGATAAGAATAAGATGAGCAAAATAGATATTACTGTTGCACACTTGCAAAAAAGATCTACCCAGCGGGCAGCGGCCAACCACGCACCACCTCCAAAAAGATCAAAATACTACCTCCGTCCCATAAAATTCTTCATACTTACCAAGTTACCATGTTGGACCGTCCCAAAAAATTATTCTCGTTTCCCTTTTTGGAAAGGTTTGTGTGGCCATCATTCATTTACATTTTTCACTCGACCACAATCATACATTTTCACTTTATTCCCACTTTCTTAAACTCCGATCAAGTCAAACTGGGAATAATTTTCTGGGACGGAGGGAATATCGTTTTTGTATACTCCGTATTTTCTTTAGGATAATACATGAGACATGCGTAATGGAGAATAAATATGGATAACATTCCCTCGCCTTTTCTCTCAGCAGCTTTTAGGGTCTAAAGAAGCTTTAAACCCCCTCCAAAACTACACATAAGTTGTGGTACATCAAATGAAGTGGAAGCATTCTCCACTGTTTTTAACTGGGAATAAAAACGGTGTATTCACCAGAAGTGAACACACTTAAAGTTACAACAAACAAAATATCAGTTTCATCTCTAGTGATTAGATAACACCTTTCAAAAAACTACGTTAATAGCGTGTTCTGTGTTTCCTACTACTAAATGCCGAGAACCCTGTTCAATCACCATCAACCCATCCTTGTTGGCAGTGCTGAGATGTTGGCAAGGGTTGAGCTCAAACTGAAGTTCATCCTTTTCACCAGCTTTTAGTTTTACACTTTGAAACCCGACCAACTGTTTCATTGGGCTTCCATCTTTCTCTGTGGTAGGCTTGATGAAAAGTAGCACTGGGTGAACCCCATCCATTTCCCAAGAGTTTTGAACTCGAACAGTGACTGGGAACTTTGCCTTCTCACATGTCTCTTTGTCAATCTCATCCACTGATAAGTAATGGACAGAATCGAATCCTGCATATGTTTTTACACTTGATAGTTGGTTCAGGTTTACCAAGGTTGTAGTGGAACTGAACTCATAAGAATATGTTGTGTAGCTAAGACCGTAGCCAAATTTGAATACTGTAGGACCGTAGTAGAACCTATATGTACGCCCAGGGTATCCTCTAGATCTATCGGCCCTCATCCTCATATCTGTCATTGGAACTTTAATGTAATCTTTAGGGTACCATGTCATCGGTAGTCTTCCTCCTGCAAGCGAATCACAATAACAAAATGAGACTTTCTTTCTAGGCAAAATTCAATATATAGTACTCCTATCTTTTTATTTTTGTCAAATTTAATATCATTAAGTCTGTCCTATAATCTAGTTCATACTTTACAAACTTAATATCAATCACATGATTCTATTTTACTTAATAGGTGTCATTTCTTGATGTTCCAATTATAGTGGGACAGAGAAAATATTAAAATATAATGCATTTCATTAAAGAGGACCATCACTATATTTTTCTGAAAATAGGACCATCTCCTAAGTTTTATTTCTATATAGTCTCTTCTTTTTACATGAAATCATGACAAACATATGACCAAAATAAAACTACTGCATAAAAAAATGGCCTAATATGCAGTCATCATCATCATAAATGCAGTAACCATGATAATGTTTATTTTTACACCGCAATCACCACATTGGTACTTTGCAGCAGCTAGAGTGATACATGAGTTGTGTTTTAGTAATAATTTAGGAAAACCCCTTTTGTTATTTTAAAAAAGGTTGATTTGATTTCAAAAATATCATCTGACCTGTGTGTTTATTTAAATTTCAATCAAGCCTAATATGATCTATAAAAGCTGGAGCAAGAGTCTCAAATAACTTAAGTACATGCAATAAGGTTAGGAAGTTCTTCACTACATCGAAAAAAGAGTTCTTCACTTATATAGTAGGATGATATAGAAGCAAAAAAAATGATTGTCCGCGAATGATGTTAAGAAGACCATTACCAGGATTGTGATCACCAAATATAGTTTCTGCGAGTGCAAGGCCTCCTGCTTCGCCTGGATAACCGGCCCACAAAATGCTGCCTATTTTAGGATCAAATTTAGCAAAAGTAATATCAACCGGACCGCCACACAGCAACACCAATATGACAGGCTTCTTTGCAGCTTTAGCAACGTTCGTAATGAGAAGCTCTTGCATACCAGGAAGCTCCAAATGCACACGATCTGCCGCTTCCCTTTCTTGACTTTGATCCAATCCCATCACTAGAACCACCTGATCACTATTTTTTGCCAACTTTACGGCTTCATCTATTGTAGCAGAAGTACAACTCACTCCATTATTGCAACCTTCAAGAAACGACGCGTACTTGACGTAACTCTGCATGGCTTTATATATTTCTACGGATATGCACCCAGGGCCATAGTAATTTCCTTTAAGCACATTTGCATTGTTTCCATTAGGCCCTATAACAGCGAGGGATGCTGTTTTAGTCTTCGACAGAGGAAGCAATTTAGCATTGTTCTTCAGTAAGACAATGCCGTTTCTTGCTGCTTGTAGAGCTAAAATTTGGTGTTCTTGACTGCAAACTTCATTCAAAAGAATGTTACCATAAGGGAGCTGTTTAAGGCTTCCATCAAATAGTCCCAATCTCATGCGAATGCTGAAGAGGTTGTGTAGAGCTCTGTCTATTTGATTTTCTGAAACTCTTTTCTGTGTAACTGCTGATTTTGTATATTGACTCAAAAATGAACCGCAGTTGACATCCATACCTGTGTATGAATTTGTTCATATAAATAGTTATATGTAATTCTTTAATGAATAGAGTATGGAGCCATTTGATTAGACTTAAATTGGTTGAAGTGGCTCAATCTGACCAAGTTGAGGCTTAGGCGAAATCCCCTTGATCACCTAAAGTACTTAGGAATTAGGATATATTTAATTGGATTGGTTTCAGTCCCAAACCAGACTAAACTTAAATAGACTAGGCCAAACCGCCAAACCAGATATAAATAGACCAAATAAGACTTAGACAATAGTAAGATACATGCACACCAGACGTCTACCTAACCAGACTTGACATGACCAGAAAATTCAGTCTAATTGAAAACATCCTTACTCCGATTCCATTTTGTTAGATTTATTTTTGTCCCAAAATTAGGATAATTTTTTTAATCTAAACTTCATCAACTATTTATTGTCCTACTTTTCCATTTGTCCATTTCACTTTTTACTTCCTATGGACTACAATCACATTACTTTTTCTTCCTTCTAAAGATAATAATTGTCCTTTTTTGTGCCAAACTCAAATGCCTCTTACAACTTATCTTATATGAATAAGTTAAAGAAAGTGATTATATCAACTTCCGCTATTTTAGTCAAAAAAAATAAGTGTTTGATGAAGCTGATAAGCTAAAAATGAAGTCTGCCAAACGGTCTCTATGACTCTATGCGACTAAATTTCGAGTTAATGAAGTTATGGGTTCAAGCAATCAAACTATACCTGCATTAAGTACATCTGCTACAGTTTCTTCTGGTGTTTTTGTATATTTGTGGTCCTTGAAAACATTTCCTACTGCATCACAATCTGAAGTAATATACCTAAACATGCCACACCAGTTGGAAAGTGTTATAGCAATAACATTAGGAGATCAATAAATTAAAATAATAAAAAAGGTCCTTTGCTATATTCCATACCCACGAAAACCCCACTGGCGACGAGCAGTTTTGGTGAGGAAATTGTAACTAGCACAGCCAGGGACCCCATTGACACTGTTATAAGCACACATTATTCCACTTGCTTGGGCTTTTTGTATGCAATTCTGAAATGGTGGCTGATATGTATCAGCTAAATCTTGTTCTGTCACCTATACACACACACATATATATCAGCATGCAATGCTCTATCATATTTTGCTTGCCTATTTCAAAACAAATTCATCTTAAGACATAAAGCTAGAGCATAACACAATGTTTTATACGAAGTAAGTTTTATACCATAGCAATTGTGACAAAATTTAACATGCTCGCAAGATAGTGACTCAAATTTAATGTGGTTTGATACTATACAACAACAACAACAACAACCAAGCCTTAATACCAAAAGAGTTTGTTGTTGATGTACTATAATAACAAGTTGCAAAAATTGAGGGGCAACATTGCAGCATATTGCAGATTTTAGGGATGGAATTTGCACAACTAAACAGAATTGCTATATTTATTAATGGAAAATATAACAGAGCAAGTCCACAATATATTAGCAACTAAAGAACTGCATTTGCAAATATTTAAAAACATGGACTAAATTTCAACATGTGGAATAAGTAAGAGAAACTGACTGCCCCCCAAAAAAATGTAACTTAAGATCATTATATAGATATTACAAGCGTAGTGATAAATATGAGACATAAATTGTGATCATTGAATAGACATTTTTTGGTGTCACATAAAAGCGTCTCAACAAATAAACATATTGAGTGCCCCGTTGTATTACTCTATTTATAACCATTATCTGTAATACTTATATCTAAATTATAAAATCCATTACTCATTTAAGAAAAAAGAAACTAAAAATTGATGGTGCACATGAATACATGATCCCACATTAGAAAACTTCATAAAAAATACTCTTAAAACTAAAGAATCGGTATTACTTACAATGGCATTGAATCCATAACGCAGATTGCCATTCCAGTTCTCCATATCATAGGCAGCAAAGTGTTTGCAACAAGCAGAGGCTTGAAGATGGTTTCCTGTCTTCCCGCCTTGGAAAGTGTCGCCTTGTACTCCTCGTACATATGCCACGGCATACTTCCCCGTCACTTCTGGGTCTTCACCGGGTGTTTCTTGACCTCTCCCCCATCGTGGGTCTCTGAATATATTGATGTTTGGAGCCCAGAATGTCAACCCTTTTGCTTGCCCTACATTGTACAATGCCCTTGCCTCTCTTCCAATCACCTTCAATTGACCAATTATCTCAATAAAAGATGCATTTAATTAATCTTACAAATTATATTTACTTGTGTTCTTAATTCTATCTAGGTTATTACTTATTATGCATTAGAGTAAATTCTACTTGTATTCCTACATACATTATACAAATTCTATCTAGATTATTAGTACTTGCACAACTGTAGAGTTCTATGAGCTAAATTTTGGGGACAATAGATGGAGCAAGAAACAATAATTGGAATTTTAGAGAATGC
This sequence comes from Cuscuta epithymum, assembly GCA_945859915.1. Classification (NCBI taxonomy): domain Eukaryota; kingdom Viridiplantae; phylum Streptophyta; class Magnoliopsida; order Solanales; family Convolvulaceae; genus Cuscuta; species Cuscuta epithymum. The sequence goes on along the minus strand of CAMAPF010001001.1, from coordinate 4,127,192 downwards.
AGATGGAGCAAGAAAGAATAATTATGTACCAGTGGATGTAATGTGAGAATAGTATAATAATCGTAAGACTAATTGGAATTTATTCATAGAGAAATGATGTGGTGCAGATGTCCCGCGTATGGCCAAGCCCATTTAAGGGGCTTCCGGATCGATATTTGATGAAATTTTGTGAAAATGTTCTACATGGAGTGTAATTACAGCCACAAAATTTCAGCTTAAAATTCAACAGGGAAGTCTATTAAATTAATTATTGAATAACACTACGTCTACACTTCATATAAAAAGCGCAATGCTTTTCAATAATTTATTTAACTGACTTCCGAATTGAATTTTAAGCTGAAATTTTGTAGGCATAATATAAAGTTCATGAAGAACTTTCTCAAAAAAACTTTTTAAAAAATGGACCTATAAGCCCCTCAAACGGACTTGGCCACACGGGCCACATGGGCCTGTCTAAATCATTTCTCTTTATTCATATAAATACTGACTTAGTCGAATCCATTTATAAGAGTTTCAATTGAGATAAAATAATTAAACTAGTTCAATTTAATTCACTTAATAAAAAATCATTCCGAGATCGAAAGAATTTCTTTTTGCAAATTAAAATTCTCTGTAACATTAATGTTCCACATCAACTTTTGATAAAATTACATTGTTAAAAGATGTATTTCCTTTAGGTTATGTTTAACACAAGTAGCTGAAAACATACTTTTGTGACTTATTCCTTCTGTATTGAAATGTTTCCTACAATAGAGCATGCCACATTAATTAAAAGAAAAATAGCAGGGGTAATGAATAGTGTAGAAAAAGTAGGAGAGAATGTGAAAAAAAAAAGATAAAAAATAGAAAAGGTTAGGGTAATTGAGCGTTTTTAAAAGAAAGGTGTAGCAAATATTACAATAAGGGAGTATTTGATAACCATTAGACGGAAAAGATTTAAAGGAAAAAAGGTTGTGTTGTTCATGTGTTTGACTTTTTCATTTAGTTTTATTATTTGGTATAAGAGATTGTTGTGTTGTGAATTGTGATGAAGTAACGCTAACGGTTGTACCAAACCAAAATTTTAGAGACTTTTTTGGAAGAAGCTAAAAAGTAAAGACTTATGCCTATCAAATATGCACATAATTCAATCCAATATAAAATAAACAAAATTTAATTAAATAAACCATACCAAATTAGATCATTCCAGATTTAACATATCAAATCCGACCAAACAAATATCATACTTTTTAATTGATTTAAACGCATTAGACAAAATTGAGTTGGTCAGTTGGATATTAAAGAGTTTATTCCCACACCAAACGCAATCCCTGAAAGGGTTTAGGAAATCCGAAGCTTGCTGCTTTAATTTGTACTTTTAGGGAGTAAATACTTTTCTGGGGATTTTTTTTTCAGTACGCTTAGATCCACATACATCAGTGATCACTCACCGAGATCTAATGACGCTGTTCAGAATTTCCGATCACGTAGTTATGTACTATTTTCATTCTATGTTTGACTCACTTGGCTTTAGCTTTTTAATTTTATGCGTGTTTTTTCAACCTTGGTCAATGAAAAGATATTTAACATGTTCGAATTCTTTTTTAAAACATTCCATTAATATTACTTTTTACAATGTGATAGACAAAAATATTTTTTAATGATTATAATAGTATTCAAATTCACATTGTAGTAATTACACTTAAGTTACTACGATGGCATGCAATGAAAGCAGCTGTTTTGAATGATTATAATACGGAGTAGTAATTTAGTAAATATGATTATACTCGATTTTATTTTATTATATGATCACCATATACTCATAATAGCTTTAGTCGTATTTTCATCCATTTTTTATTTCACTAATTTTAACACCCACCAAGCCATCATTTTTACTCAATGAAAAATACTTTCAGAATAAAAAGATACCCTTTTGAGCAATTCTTTTAAACGTAATCCAGTAACAGTGCTTAATTATAACCTGTTTGGCTAAATAAGGTCCTAAGATCAATGTTTTTAATCTGGCTGAATTTTCTGATTCTTTTTTCTGATCTGATATGTTTTAATTTGTTCTGGTCTAAACGAGCGACAGAGTCAGAGTCAGAAATGATAGGTTAAGAATTCAACATAATGTATCACCCAAAAGTGTTACAATAACACTGAAAAGTGTGACATTAGAGAAAATGTAACACCTTTTCACTACGGAGTATTACATTTGCTCATGTTGCATTTGACCTATTGTAACACTTTATAGTCCCTAATGTAACATTTATACTTCTAGAAAGTGTTACATTAGATCTAAAAAGTGTTACATTAGAAAAAAATGTAACACTTTTATAGGTATGTTACATCTTCAATGTTACGTTAGGTCTTAAATTTCACTACATTTTATACCGCTATAAATATTTATAGGGATAATTTGATTTTGCATCCCATTTTATCGTCCAAATTGGACTTTGTATCTCGTTTTTAAAAAATTTTGTTTTTGCACCCCAAACCCATATGAAAAGACATAAATGCCCTCGATCAAGAATATGTTGAAGGCAATAGAATTGTTAGTGGAGGGGCATTTGTGTCTTTTCATATGAGGTTGAACTGCAAGAACAAAGATTTTTAAAAATAGGATACAAAGTCCAATTTGGACAATAAAATAGGTGCAAACTCAAATTATCTCATATTTATACACACACATATATACTTCCTCCGTTCTTTAGTTGCAGCGGTCAACATTTCACATTTGACAACGCACGTCTTTGACCGTAATTATATCTTAATCTCTATTAGTAAAAAAAATATTAAAAATCGGATTTTGAAACTTTGTAATGGGATGAATTGAACAATATCTTCTAAAAAATAATTTTCATAAGATAATAGCGGAAAATGTAGTCAAAGTAGAACATGTGAATAGTGTAAAAATCAACATGTTGAGATTAAAAAGAAACGGAGATAGTACATCACAAATTTTTTCTATGAGGTCGAGGCCCTCTAAAGTCTAAACTGATGCGAAAAATGTCTGTTTTACGTATTTCGAAGCTTTCTAAATCTGATCTATTTAAGTCTGATCCTTACCTAAATAAGTTTGGGATGCCTAATAAAGTGAGAAATTAAATACAAGAGCGATTGAGCTGAGTTTAAGCAATTGCCTGTCCAATGCGGTACCAAAGATATTCATCAAAAGAAGCGGCGGTGAGAATGACTTGGGGGAAGCTGGTGGCGGCTTTGATCTTGCCAGCGAACGAAATCCCTTTCCCGGTGTCAGCGACGCCGTGCAAAGCCTCCGACCACCACTCGAAGGCGGGGATTCCGAGTCGCGGAATGGCCGGGGCGGAGCTGACAAGCTGGGCAATCTTTTCGTCGAGAGTGAGTCTAGAGACGAGATCTTTCACTCTGAAGCTGATGGAGAGATTGGTTTGACAGAAGCGGAAGGATTCTGTGCGCTGGTCGCAGGAATATAGAGGCTGAGCCGGCTGGGAGGAGGAGATTTGGAGTGAAGTGAGGCAGAGTAGAGCTGATAGTAGGACTGAGCTATGGAGTTTCATGGCTAAGAAGTTCTGATAAGATGAGAGTGGCTGTGGGTGTGAAAATGAGGATTATCATTATATGCAAAAAAAAAAAAACGTTTAGAAGCTACTCCCTAGTCCCTCCATCCATAGATAGTAGCATAACCTTTTTTTTTAGAAAATTTTACCAAAATTGGACTCTAAATCTTTTTACATTATTCTTCTTCTTTTTTACATTATTCTTCTTTTATTAATTTAAATAAATAACATAAATTCATTTTTCTTAATAATTGAGTCACATTTATGTCCCAATATTAGTGGAAACATTAGTGAATAGAAAGTAGTACGGTGTATTTGTTTAACGCCTCTTAAAATGGTTTGCTGGCTCTTAGTTTTATACTAAGAGGATAAGACGAGGGCAGTGGGAAAGCCGGAAAAAGAAATAAGGGGGATTGAAAAAAGGTGAATGTGGAGCCCACATAACTACGGGCAGGCAGAAAAAACTAGGTGGGTAACGTTGTCATGATGTTATCGTGATATGATCATGCACTAATAATCGCCACTTTTTCTCAATGAACTTTCAAATCTCATGTTTTCAATGAAAGTTACTAAAGAAAATTCTCGAGCAAAATATTAAAGAAGTGCACAAATATGAGTTCTTTTTTCCATGAGATTTAAAAATACTAACATGACAAAATTGTGACTAATGAAATCTTAGGTTATATTTATAACAAGTGTTGGGTTAAGGGCCCAAGCCGAGGTCCGGCTCACTAACCCATTTTGCCAGACGAGCGTCCAGCTAGAAACTAGGCCAGCCCACAGGCCCATGTTCTTTAAGGATGGACGAACGTCTGGTGTTGGAGGACTCAGGCCCAGCAGCTCATTCCGACGAACGTCTATGCAGGGACAAGGAGCAGAGCCACGGGCCACCAGGGATGGCGACGAACGTCCCCAGAGCAAGCATGTAGTCATCGGAGAAAACCCAGTGCACATGGTGAGTATCTATCAAGGCCAGGGGACGAACGGCCAATATCCCTCAAGGGTCACTTGGAGCAATCCAACTCACTTCCCGGATGGACGAACGTCCCCACTGACCCGGCGGGAAACCTAGATTCTGGCGGGAAGTGCATTTAATGCTAAAGATTTGGTAGTTGGGACACCAGCGGTCCACAGGCTGCCACGTCAGTACAGCTACCTGCCCATTGGCGGGTATAAATAGAAGCATTTATTTCATTGTAAAAGGTTGGCAACTTTCTATTCTTAGCATACTAGCTTCAGCATTCTTACTTGCAGCATTTCTAAGTGCCTTGTAAGACGAACGGCCGTCGTGCCTTTTTAGCAAGTAGATTGTATTTAGGGGAGTTATTACGGAGTTAATAATACCTATTTACATTGCCTGCTATTTCTCTTGTTTCCTGATCCATCTGAAAGTTGTTGGGCTAGATATCCAAACACTCCACTCGAAATCTTTGGGCTTACGTGTTGGGTCCAAGGGTTGAAGGAATAAACCTCAACACTGGCGCCGTTTGTGGGAAACTGAGCAAAAAGTTTCCAGAAACTCTCCCAAACAGCTACTAAGTCTACCTACAGCAAACACGATGTCAGGAAGCAACAACCAGCGTGATCTCTCCAAGCGTCTGGAATCAAGCCGCCGGAATCGCGGCCAGAACTCGGAACTGTCCGCAACAATATGGACCTCCGGGGGGAACGGGGGTATCACTGACCTCATTCCTCTGGAGGCCAGGCAGGATCCTCGCCTCATGCGGGAACTCGCAGACACCATGCGTCGCTTGGCAGACGAGCGGGAGGCCCGAGACCAGGTGTACTCTGCGAGTACCCAGCGAACGCCCCTCTCTCCCATACGCCGCATGCAGTCGTATGACGATACGACAGGATCCAGCGACCACCGACCCTCAGTCCACGAGCGGCTAGGTGGGGGTTCAGGCTCCCGTGGAACGGGAGGGCGAACCAGAGTCAGCATCGCTGCATCCAGAGCTCACACACCATCAGTCCCCCGCCAAATCCCGCGGGGAGACGAGACCCCGAGGATCAACACCGTTGGACGACGTTTCCAACGGCGAGGTGCGCAGATTTTTAGGCGGCCGCACGATGCTGTGGCCGCTCAGCACAATGCCGTCCCCGAAGCCGCGCCCCCTGTGTCCCCTGGAAGGGCCGCACAGGAGGCAAGGTTGGAGGCCATGGAAAGGCAGATAGCCGAGATGAATAGGCGGGCGGACGTTGGCTCGGCCACACCCTCTTTCTCCCTCACATCTCCCTTTACTCCACGGGTGATGAGCGTCGAGATTCCCCGGGACTGCAGGCCCCCGGGCAACTTGGTGTACAATGGGGCTGGCGATCCCAAGGCCCATCTGATAAGCTACCAAGGGAACCTGTCCATGCTGGGAGCATCAGACGAGGCCATCTGCAGATTGTTCTTCAGCACCCTCAGGGGGCCGGCGCAAGAATGGTTCGGCCAGTTGAGGCCAGGCACCATCGACTCATACGAACAGCTCTCCCAGCAGTTCATGGCGCAGTTTGCTGCCAGCACCACCCCCAGGAAGGACGTCACGGCTCTCGCCCACATCAAACAAGGGCGGGACGAACCGCTGGCTAGGTTCCTGGTAAGGTGGAGGGACGAGGTCCTACAGGTCGACGATCTGGACGAACGTCTGGCCACCAACATGTTCACCAGTGCGCTGGCCACAGGGGATCTATACCGGGACCTAAGGAGGAATCCCGGCACCAGCTACACCGAGGTTCTTGCTCGGGCCCAGAAGTATGCCTCCATTGAGGAGGAGATCAGGCAGCGGGACGGAGTTCCCGCGGCCCACCCACGGAAGATGGCGGACAGGCTCGGGCCCGGGCCGGGACCCGGGCCCTCCCCCCCAAACAAAAAGAAGAGGACTGACGGGGCGATGGTCCCCTGGAAGGCTCCGTCCGGGGATACTCAAGCACGGCCGGACGACCGCTATGTCCCATTGGCCTATCCAGTGAGCCAAATCTTTGAGGCCATCAAGGACAAGGGCCTCCTAACGGAACCCCAGGATATGAATAAACATATGGGGCACGACCAATCGGCCTACTGTGAATACCATCAGAGGACCGGCCACCTGACGGATAATTGCAGCCAATTAAAGAAGGCGATCGACGAGCTGATCCGTCAGGGGTACCTGGGCGAGTTCACCCAGCTGCTGAACAAGAACAGCCAGCAGAAGCCGAACTCAAGGCACAAGACATGGCGCCGCGACGATCGGCGCGAGGCAGAACCTCAGGACGTGGATTATCGAAGTGCAGATAAACGTCCGGAGGGATCCCTCGGCCCGAAGGGCAAGAAGAAGAAATTGGAGATCAAGGTGATCTTCGGGGGCGCTGAGACAGGGGATACACCCGCCGAGCGGAAAAAATTTGAGAGGTCACTCTATGTGGGTTCCGTATCAGCACCCCCCACCAAGCGCAATAGAGCCGAGGCAATTACCTTCGGCCCCGCTGACCTGCCAATGTCACCGGCGCCGCACAGAGACGAGCTGGTGATCAGCATGGACGTGAACGATGCTATCGTCCGCCGCGTCCTCGTTGATACCGGGAGCAGTGTGAACGTCCTCTACTGGGAGGCTTTCGAAGGAATGAGGCTCCGGAAGGACATGCTGCACCCCCTACGCACCCCGCTGTCCGGCTTCACCGGGGATTGCATTGACGCTGAGGGCACCATCATTTTACCGGTAGAGGTCGGCGACGGCCCTCACACTGCCCGGATCAGCATGACGTTCGTCGTGGTCCGCCTGAAGTGCGCCCACAACGCCATTTTGGGCCGACCCGGCTTGGAAGACTTGGGGGCCATATGCTCCGTACGACATTCATGCATCAAATTCCCCACCGACACTGGAGTGGGGGTGGCACGTACGGACCCACATATGGCCAGGGCCTGCTACACGAAGGCCATGGAGAAGCTCAACGAGCGGGAGGCTCGGGTCAACAGCATCTCCGAAAGGGCCAAACAGGCCGACTTGGACGCTCATCTGGAACCAGCAACTCTGCTGGAGGAAATTGAACTCGACGATCCGACGGACAGGAAGGTGTCCATTGGTGCGGATCTAGAGCCAGAAATCAGGGCAGGGGTCATAGCCGTCCTCCGGAGGTTCAGGATCTTGTTCGCCAGAGGGCCGGAGGACATGCCGGGCATCGACCCCAACCTCATATGCCATAAGCTCGCCGTGCGGTCGGATGCCAAGCCTATACAACAGAAGAAGAGATATATGGCGGCCGACCGACGCGATTTCATCAGGAAGGAAACAGCAACTCTCCTCAGCATCAAACATATCCGGCCAGTCATCCACGTGGAGTGGTTGGCCAACGTGGTTCTAGCCCCGAAGGGCGACACTTGGCGGATGTGTGTCGATTACTCGGACCTCAACAAAGCTTGTCCGATGGACCCTTACCCTGTCCCGAGGATCGACCTGCTGGTGGATGAGACAGCAGGCTGCGAGCTGCTCAGCTTCATGGACGCATTCAGGGGCTACCATCAGGTGTTCATGCACCCCGATGATGCCGAAAAAACGGCATTCGTTACGGCGGACGGCGTGTACTGCTACATCGTCATGCCTTTCGGCCTGAGGAACGCCATGGCTACTTTTCAGAGGATGATCGGGATGTTGTTCAAAGACGTACTTGGAAAGACAATGGAAGCTTACGTGGATGACATCCTGATCAAAAGCAAGAAAAAGGAGGACCATGTCCAGGACATGGAGAGGGTCTTCAGCATCATGGAGAAGGCCAGCATGAGGCTCAATCCGAAGAAGTGCGCCTTCGCCGTCAGGGGCGGCAAGTTCCTCGGCTACATGATGAGCGAGCGGGGGATCGAGCCTAACCCGGAGAAGGTGAAGGCGATTATGGACATGGAAGCCCCAAAGAACCTAAAAGACGTGCAGCGGCTCACCGGGCGTCTGGCGGCCCTGAGCAGATTCTTATCCAAGCTGGCTGATAAGGCGATTCCTTTTTTTCAGATCATGAAGAAGGCCAATCCCTTTCAATGGACCCCGGAGTGCCAAACTGCCTTCGAAGATTTCAAGGTATATCTCTCCTCTCCGCTCGTCCTCACCAAGGCAGACCCCGGGGAGAGATTATACATGTACTTGGCAGTAGCCGATCTGGCCGTGAGTGCCGTGCTGCTAAAGGAATCTGAAGGCGTCCAGCGGCCAATATACTTTGTAAGTAAGGCGCTGAACGGTCCCGAGACGAGGTACACACTGATGGAAAAGACGATCCTCGCCTTGATTGCATCCATCAAGCGCCTGGCACCGTATTTCCAAGCACACCCGGTGACTATCTACACAACGCAGCCTCTCGCCACAGTCCTCAGGAACCCAATGGCAAGCGGAAGGATAACGAAGTGGTCCTTGATGATCGGCCAGTATGACGTGGATTTCAAGCCGAGGCCGACGATCAAAGGGCAGGCCCTGGCGGACTTCATTGCGGAATGCACCGCGCGCACCGAGGACGGAACCCATGGCAGCAATGACCTCGACGACTGGTGGGAGATGTACACCGATGGGGCCTCAAGTGCGCGGGGCTGCGGCGGAGGAGCAGTGATCACCTCCCCCGAAGGTTTCAAAGCCTACTACTCTATGAAATTTGAGTTCAAGGTCACCAACAACGAGGCTGAGTACGAGGCGCTTATCGCGGGGCTGAAATGCGCGAAAGCCCTCGGAGCAGCTCGTCTGAAGGTGAGAATGGACAGCCAGCTGGTGGTAACCCAGATGAACGGCACTGCGGAAACCAGGGAAGAGAGAATGAAGGTCTACAAAGAGCTGACGGAGGAACAGACCGCCCAATTTGAACAGGTGGTGCTCGAGCAGGTATCGCGGGTGGAGAATGCAGAGGCAGACATTCTGTCAAAACTAAGCAACCCCCCAACCGATGACCCGGCATCAAGCATCCCCCGACACATCAGAGGCTTCGTTAGGCAGGAGGTATTCCCAGCACCGGCAACGGACGTCATCCAGGTGGAGGTTATCTCCGTTGCCGAACCTAACTGGGCCAAGGAGATAGCAGATTATCTCAGAGATGGGACACTCCCTGAGCCTGAAGGTGATGGCGGTACAGGACGGGCCGCGTGGGTGAAGAGGCGTGCCCCTAACTTTGAACTCATTGATGGGCAACTTTACAAGAAGACGTTCGGCGGACCCTACCTCAGGTGCCTCCCGCCGAGCCTGGCAGCGGCGGTAATCGAGGAAATACATGAAGGGATTTGCTCCAGCCACCAGGGCCCCCGAACCTTGGCCCGAAAAATCATCCTGCAGGGTTACTACTGGCCGACCATACAGCAAGATTGCTTCAACCACACGCGGAAGTGCGCAGTATGCCAGCAGTATGCACCTGTCCCTGGCCGCCCAGCGAGCTTCTACACCCCGATGACCATCGCGCTACCTTTTGCTAGGTGGGGCGTAGACCTGCTGGGTCCTCTGCCAACGGCTGCTGGTGGAAGGAAGTTCGTCATTGTGGCGGTTGATTATTTCACGAAGTGGGTAGAGGCCGAACCATTGGCCTCCATCACTGAATTCCAGTGTCAGAAGTTCGTCTGGCAGAACATCATTTGCCGCTTCGGGATCCCGGAGCAGATCATCACAGACAACGGTCGGCAGTTCGTCGGCAGAGGCTTTGAGGCATACTTGGCGAAGTGGGGCATCAGGCACTCTAAGGCCTCGGTGGCCTACCCGCAGGCCAACGGCCAAGTGGAGAACATGAACCGGACCATCATGGACGGGATCAAGAAGAAGTTAGAAGACTACACCTCCACCTGGCCGGAGCAGCTGAATTATGTCTTGTGGACGTACAGGACGACGCCAAGAACGGCGACTGGGGAAACCCCTTTTGCCTTGGCTTACGGATTCCAAGCTAAGGTACCGACGGAGGTACTGGTGCCTACCCATCGCACCAAGCACTTCCAGCCGGAGGACAACGAGATCAACCTACGAGCAGAGCTCCATTTCATCGAGGAACGGAGGGACCTAGCGGCTCGTCGCATGGAAGAGTATCACAGGGCCACCCAGAGATACTTCAACAAGGCCGTGAAATTCCGCGAAATAGAGGCCGGGGACCTCGTACTCAGGAAAAGAGAGAAGAGCAAGCCGCTCGAAGGCGGCAAAATGGCGAAGAACTGGGAAGGACCTTACCGGATCATCAGAAGATATAACCAGGGGACGTTCCTCCTCCACACCATGGAGGGGAACCATGCCGGGATGTGGAACGTAGAGCACTTGAGAAAGTTCTATCAATAGTTAGGGGCTGTTGTCCTTGTATATTCCCACTACCATGTAAAATGGCCGGACGTCGTCAATAATAAGGCCCCTGTTTTTTCTGAAATTCTGTCTCACCAACGACCGATAAAGAAGGGAATCTCGATGCAGATAAACCTGTTCCTCCTTGTGATGTCTGCGGATGCCGTACGTCTCCTCGAGGTAGGGACGCCGGTAGGACCAAGGACCAAGGACGAACGAAGCACCAGGGAATCTCGATGTAGATAAACCTGTTCATCCCTGCGATGTCGGCGGACACCGAACGTCTCCACGAAGTAGGGACGCCGGTGGGACCAGGGACCAAGGATGAACGAAGCACCAGGGAATCTCGATGCAGATAAACCTGTTCCTCCTTGTGATGTCTGCGGATGCCGTACGTCTCCTCGAGGTAGGGACGCCGGTAGGACCAAGGACCAAGGACGAACGAAGCACCAGGGAATCTCGATGTAGATAAACCTGTTCATCCCTGCGATGTCGGCGGACACCGAACGTCTCCACGAAGTAGGGACGCCGGTGGGACCAGGGACCAAGGATGAACGAAGCACCAGGGAATCTCGATGCAGATAAACCTGTTCATCCTTGCGATGTCGGCGGACAACGAACGTCTCCACGAAGTAGGGACGCCGGTGGGGCCAGGGACCAAGGATGAACGAAGCACCAGGGAATCTCGATGCAGATAAACCTGTTCCTCATTGAGATGTCGGCGGATACCGGACGTCTCCTCGAGGTAGGAACGCCGGTAGGACCAGGGACCAATGACGAGCGAAGAGTATGGATTGCCTCCACCAAAAAAAAAAAAAAAAAAAAAAAAAATTGGGGAGAAGAGGAGAGGAGCTCCTATGTAGAAGGGAATCTTGCCCGGGTGTGCCAGATCTTCTCCAACCGCCGAAGACGAACGCCTCTCGGTGTAGAGGTTAGTAGAGACGCGGAGGGGGCTAGACGAACCAAGGGAGCCTGCCAAGATAAACCTGTTTATCCCACAAACGACCATGGATCGATGGACGTGGGGTAACAAAATCGGGGACCCGTGAGGGTAGACCTGTTCGTCCCTGCGAGTCCTTGGGTACCGGACGTCCTCTTCGAAGCAAGAAACGTCGGTAAGGCTAAAAGGACCACGGACGAACGAAAAAAGGGGGGAATCTCGATGTAGATAAACCTGTTCATCCTTGTGATGTCGGCGGACACCGAACGTCTCCTCGAAGTAGGGACGCCGGTGGGACCAGGGACCAAGGACGAACGAAGACTAAAAGACTCCAAAAAAAAAAAAAAAAAAAAAAAAATGCCTGAAGAGCAAGGAGCAAAGAATGACTCTTTTTATTCTTCGGCACTATTGGCCGGGAAATTACAAGACAATGAAAATAGTGGGAAAAATTGTACAAGTACAAGGTCATGAACAGAGAATCACTGTCGATCGACGTCCGGAGCTGGAACTTTGGAAAGAGCCTGCTTGCATTCTTCACTAGCTTTGGCTTCCGCCTGCTCTCTCAGCAGCTCAAGGGCTCCCGCATGGGCATCAGCCATCAGGACGTCGAAGCCAGCCGCCTCCGGATCGAAAGGAGCCCCGAAGTGACGCTCGAACGTAGGGAGATTCTCCGCTACGAGCCCAACCATGCCCTTACGGTAGGTATCATCGGCGAGATCATCAAGGAAACGCCGTCCGGTGGGGGTGGCCTGGAGCAATTTAACCCCATCCAGGTAGGCATCCGGGCAGGTGGCTAGAAATTCTCCGACGAGCCTCGGGAGAAACTTCATGGCCATGGTGTGGATGGCACCAGTGTAAGCCTTGGATTTCTGGAAGGCAATGGAACCGGACTCCTTGATTTTGGCAACGTCGGCCTCATAAATAGGGACATGGTTGTCCATGCCCGTCTGGCGAAGCTCCACCTTAGCCTGCTCTACGGCCCACATCCGGCTGCGGAGATCCACGAGCTCGGCCTCCTGTTTCTTGAGAAGCTCCTTCTGAGAGGCATTCTCCTGAACAAGCTTGTCATAGGCATCGGCCTTCTCTTGAAGAGTGCCAGCCCTGCCTTTTGCATTCCTCAGAAGGGCGTCGCATTCGGCCCGCACCCTGGCCATCTCCCTGCCTTGGTGCTCGAAAGCCATCCGGGCCCTGTGAAAATAAAGCCCGGCCTTATCCAAGGTGCTCTGACCGCACTCCAAGAGATCCTCAGGGGCCTCCTGAGCAGCGAAGTCTTGCGGAACCTTGAGATTCAGCCCACACCAGATGGAGGACGCTGTCTGGCCGAAGAGCATCATTGACTCTTTGCGGGGACCAACCCCGGAGAACTCAATCAGTCCAAGAGAAGACCCACTGGCTTCGGGAGGCGAGCTTGGACGAGCGTCGTCAGAACCCTTGGCAGCTTGGGCATCATCATCCCGGAGACGGCGGACATCGGAATTCTGCGGGGGAGAAGCTCGAAGAGGGGGCCGGGAAGTGGGTTTCCGCTTGAGGGGACTTCCGGGCTCCCCATCGGAGTCATCGGCCACAATGATGGCCTTGGAGGAGGTGCCCTCAGCACGTGGCCTCTTGGAGGCGCCGGCCCCCGAAGCGTCATCAGCTCATGCCCTAGTCACCCGAGGTTCGATCTTGGGGACGAGCGGCTTCCCAGGCTTGTCATGCCCCTTGTGCTCACGCCCGGTGGCGGTCGAAATAGCGTTGACTCGGCTCATGGCGGACGTGGATGGAAAAACTCCTGCACAAAGGGAACCAAGACGTTCAGAACCATAACAGCGGAGAGATGTTAAAGCAATACAAGTACAAACGGACGCACCTAATCCAGCCTGAGCTTTGAAGGGCTCGGCCACCAGCAACCGGAGGTTCTGGATGCCAAGTCCGGCTATGCGCTTGGCATATCCAAGCTCCTCGTCCGTCATGGGCGGCGGGATCGTCTTCACAGGGTAGGCATTCCACCGATCAGAGAATGGCATCGGTGAGCCTACTCCGGCCAGGAAGAAGCGCTCTTCCCAACCGTCTGGATTCCCAGCGTTGTTCGAGAACAGAACCATGGACGGACGGGCAGTCAGGGTCAAATACCCTGTACGTCCGAAGGTGGACAGACGAAAGAAGTGGTGCAGCAGGTCCACGGTGGGGGTCACACCGACGCTGTGGCATCTAATGATGAAGCCAGCGATTATCCGATAAGCGGCGGGGACGAGCTGCGCAGGAACAATCTCAAGGGCCCTGAAAAGTTCCAAGTGGAAGCTGTGCAGGGGGAAGTTCAGCCCGGCTATCACCGAATCTAGGTGGACCACCACGTAGCCGGGCAAGTGGCGCATGGGGTGTCGTAGACGCCGATCGTCGTAGGTCCTTGGGGGATAAAACCATTGGCTGATCAGTCGCTTGTCAGCGTTCGTCAGGCGTTGAACTTGACGCCGGACGCATGAGAAGTTAAGACTGTAACGGGGAGGCCGGGGTGGCATTCCCCGCTCATAATACTCCAGGTCATCACCAGAAGAACACCCATCATCAAAGCGACTTTCGGAAGACATGACAACGAACGGTACCTTGGGGTTCGAGATTTCCGATACGATCAAAGAGAAGTCTAGAGAGAGAAGGCAATTGTGCAGCGTAAGGAGAAATGTGAGTGGATCACTTGGACCCTGAGTATTTATAGGCAACCCCGCGGAATTGCCCCAACCGGAGCAGGACACGTGGCGCCTGGGTACCGGTACCTACCACGGTATTTAAGGCGTCTCGATTTTATCGCCGCATAACCAACACAAGGACATCCGGGTCCGTACCACGAACGTCCCTTGAGGAGGGCTCACCGGCTCGGAGGAATTTGAAGACATTCACCTTCCCTTGCTTCCTTAACTCCCCGGCTGACCCTAGCGTCGGCGGCTGATGAGGGCACACGCACCAACTGGCGACGTCCCTCTTGCAGTACACCAGTTTTTCATGTCACGCAATGTGGACGAACGTCGTCACCAAGCGCTGATCCAGGGAAATGCGCCCATATGTCACCAAAGGCAATTACCGACGAACGTCTTCCCACTGTCAAGAATCCTTACTAAAGATGCGTCGAGACGCCGGAAGGATTCCTTATACTACAGACGATGGGCACAAAAAGGGTGAAGTGAAAATCACGTCCATTAAGGGTGCACGGAGGACGAACGTCGCCTTTCCACACTTCGTGCCTGATGAAAACGCAGGACAGGCGGACACCCTTGCGCGGGGCTTTAGCGTTCATGCCGCGCGACGATAGAGGAACGTCGTTGGCAAGCATTGAGGCAATCTCCGATGCGCGTATGACCACACTTGCAAAGCGTGCTGTTTGGTCAACCCCCGACGAGCGTCGTCTTGCCTTCGGAATGAGGTTGCAGGAGGGGCAGCCAGTATCGGCGCCGGATGTCGCCGTCCGGAGACGGACCTTAACACTGGCGCCACGCACTAAACATGTACAGGGTTTTGGCAGAGGGACGCCCCTGCCCCCAAGCCAAGTGGGGAACAGAGATGAACGTCCACGCAGACTAGGCGACAGAGAATGTCCCCAGGGCAAAGAGGGAGTTTCCATACAACAAAGGACAAAAGGAAGAAAGGCAACAAGCAGAGATCATGAACATGGAACAATTATGGGCAAAAGGATGTATATTCCTCGGCTCTAGCGGCCGGATATTACAGAAGTTAGAATAGAAAAATACAGTTTACATTACACAAAGAAAGGGGATCCTGGCCGGCTGCCTCCCGGAGTCTGCTCTTCCTCCTCGGCCTCGGGCTCAGGGGTGGGAGGTTCCGGAACCTCCCCTCTGGCCTTTGCTTCCGCCCGCCGTTGGTCCCTCGCTAGCTTCCCTAAAGCCTGGAGCAGCAGATCGTCGTCTGTATGCGCTGCCAGCTCGAAGTCGGCCCCCTGCAGCCTCGAAAAGATGGGGAGGGTGGCCTTAACCCCTTCGTTATACCCGGCTGAGAAGGTGCTGTCGCCGACCTCGTACAGGAACTTGCGGGACAGAGGAGAACCCTCAAGTAGCCGAACGCCGCGGGCCAGACGCTGGCGGGGCGGTATCCTCTCCAGAGCAGCGGCGAACAAGTCGGCGAAGACTCCGGCACAATAGTCTTTGGCAGAGTCCATGAACTCCCCAGTGTTCCTGTAGCCGGAGGTGTCGACCAACCACTCCGGAGTGGTGTCCTTGGCGGCAGGAAGCACCGGAACAAGCTTGAAACCGGCTCTTTCAAGGCCGGCCAACTGGCTGCGGGATTCAGCCTGCAGGGCTGCAATCTCCCTCCCCTTGGCGGCAGCCTCCGCCTCAGATCGACGGGCGGCCTCCCGAGCCGCAGCAATGGCTGCATCGGCTTTAGCCTTGGCCTCCATCAGATCGGCCTCCCGGACAGCTTCAGCTTGAAGGACAAGGAGCCCAGACTGGATGGCAAAAAATATACGTGCTCAGACAGATGAACGTCAGGGAAAAAATATACGTGCTCAGATCTAGCAAGGAGGAATTACCTGAAGAGCGGCTGCCAGCGCAGCGCTTGTCGCCTCGGACGACGAACGGCGGGGCAGCTCGAGACCGGCCTTGAGGGCCATCTCCCTCCAAAGTTCTTCCGCCGGGCGGCTCAAAGGCAGGGACCCGGCATCTTCAAGCAGGGGGCCAGTGGAGCCTGCCTCGCGGCCCCGCTTCTGTTTCTTCTCAGGGACCTTCTCTGTCCCCTTCTGAGGAGCCGTCTTCGTGGGGACGACCGGCGGCGGAAGGGCGGCTTCGAGAGCAGGGGCCCCGGAACCCTGGGCCAGCATAGTGGCGATTAAATGTTGCTCACCCTCGGCGGTTCGCCTGGCAGCATCAGAGGCCGAGGAGTTGGACTCCGAGGCAGGGGCGTTTTTGGCTTTCGCCATCGCAGCTTTAGCCGCGGCCGCCTTGGCTTTCCTGGTCTTCAGACACTCGGCGTGATTCATTTGGTCTCTATCGGGCGGTGGACCTGCAAGAGACAACAAGGATTAGAAGCCGAGCGGGAAGTAGAATAAGACACTCACCTCGAAGGACAGGACCGCCCGGGCCCCGAGACGAGCGTCGAAGGGTAGAAAAAGTCCAGGAACACGGGCGGTGCCTATGCCTGCCCCAGAGAGTGCCTCGAAGGTCAGAAATCCGGCTATGGGACGGACGCCACCCTCCGACACCTTCCCCGCATCCAAAAGCAGATCGTCGGTCGGCTCCGGTGACTCAATCTTTGGGGGATACCCATTCCACCGGAGAGGGAGGGGAGGCCCGTCGTATCGAAGGAAGAAGAAGCGGTTCTTCCAGTCGTGGATGGACGAGGGGTAGTTCTTGAACAGCCGCCTCCCAGGACGTGCGGCTACGCTCAGATACCCGTCGGCATTCTGAGGAGTGACGCGGTAGAAATAATGGAAGAGCTCCAAAGTGACATCGACCCCCGCGAGTTTACAGCGCACCAAGAAGGCCGATATGAATCTGTAAGAATTTGGCATGAATTGCGCCGGAGCCACCTGGAAGCAGTGGAAGAACTCCACATAAAACGTATGAAGTGGAAACCGCAGCCCGGCTTCAACGGAATCCAGGTGGAGCATGATCATCCCCGGACGTCTCCTCATCACATGCTCAGCGCCTTTCACGCTCCAGACGAACGGCGGAGGAAGGAAGGTGCGGATTTTATTGAGGGCCACACGGGAGAGGACTTGGTCGTGGTCAAGGGCGCTCCTAATCGGGCAGATGTGACGCTCCATATCCGTGGGGATGCCCAGATCATACACCTCCATATCAGAACCGGATTCGGCTTCCTCTCCAGAATCATAATCAGCAGGACGCTCATTCAGGGGGACCGCATCAATAACGTCCACTGCCTCATCGGCATCCCCACCCCTGGCGTCGCTCCTACTATCTTGGGACACATCATCCGGCTCGCCATCAGCCCGGATGGTCCCCACCGTCGTGGCCGAACCAGAGGTTCCGGAAACACTAGTTTTTCCCAGGGAGCGTGCATTAGCATTTTCAGAAGAGGAGCCCGAGGAGGAACCCGACGAACCGGAATCAGAACTTGAGGAAATCTCCATCGAAGTCATTCCGGCTTGAAATCAGAGTAAAGGGAAGAAGCAGAGGGGGGGAATTACCTTACAAAGGAATGGTTGGCCGAATTCAGGAAACTTGAAGAGCTGCGGAAAATCGAGAGCAAGAGAGCAGAAATTGGGAACCCTAATTCAGAGGGTAAACCCAGCATTTATAGGGGAAACACCGATGGAGAAACCAACGAGGGGCTGACACGTGGCAAGGAGCGTATTCCGGCCCACGCGCTGTGCGTGGGATGGGAACGTAATGATGACACTTCCTCGGGAAGATGCGCCGCCGCAACATCAGCCGTCACCTCGTTTCCTGAACCGTCAACAGCTGTCAAGCACCGTGGCCACGAGCGTACGTTTCCACCAAGATGCAATGGACACAAGTGCCAAGATACGGACGTCTACTTCGGGGAGGCTCATACTTCCTTATGTCCTGCGCATGCTCAGAACATCAGAAGTGGGGGACTTGTGTTGGGTTAAGGGCCCAAGCCGAGGTCCGGCCCACTAACCCATTTTGCCAGACGAGCGTCCAGCTAGAAACT
The DNA here is from genome assembly GCA_945859915.1 of Cuscuta epithymum. NCBI lineage: Eukaryota > Viridiplantae > Streptophyta > Magnoliopsida > Solanales > Convolvulaceae > Cuscuta > Cuscuta epithymum. Next base: position 4,108,878 of record CAMAPF010001001.1, on the reverse strand, counting down.
AGGCCAGCCCACAGGCCCATGTTCTTTAAGGATGGACGAACGTCTGGTGTTGGAGGACTCAGGCCCAGCAGCTCATTCCGACGAACGTCTATGCAGGGACAAGGAGCAGAGCCACGGGCCACCAGGGATGGCGACGAACGTCCCCAGAGCAAGCATGTAGTCATCGGAGAAAACCCAGTGCACATGGTGAGTATCTATCAAGGCCAGGGGACGAACGGCCAATATCCCTCAAGGGTCACTTGGAGCAATCCAACTCACTTCCCGGATGGACGAACGTCCCCACTGACCCGGCGGGAAACCTAGATTCTGGCGGGAAGTGCATTTAATGCTAAAGATTTGGTAGTTGGGACACCAGCGGTCCACAGGCTGCCACGTCAGTACAGCTACCTGCCCATTGGCGGGTATAAATAGAAGCATTTATTTCATTGTAAAAGGTTGGCAACTTTCTATTCTTAGCATACTAGCTTCAGCATTCTTACTTGCAGCATTTCTAAGTGCCTTGTAAGACGAACGGCCGTCGTGCCTTTTTAGCAAGTAGATTGTATTTAGGGGAGTTATTACGGAGTTAATAATACCTATTTACATTGCCTGCTATTTCTCTTGTTTCCTGATCCATCTGAAAGTTGTTGGGCTAGATATCCAAACACTCCACTCGAAATCTTTGGGCTTACGTGTTGGGTCCAAGGGTTGAAGGAATAAACCTCAACAACAAGTAAGAACAAATAAGTTACAAATAAAAATAAACTACAAAACCATCCACCAACCCCCAAGTCCCTATGCACCACTACCAATTAATCTACCATCGTCGCCTCCAACCTCCGATGAAACTATCATTACAACCCTCTATCGCCACATTGCTCTTCGGTGAGTCCTCGTCTGATGGAGTTGGATCCTCCTCTGGCAATATCGTCATCATCTCCTCCTTTGACGCCTTCTGAAGAGTACTCATTTAGTGCGGTCGCATCTTCTAGAGCGTAACATCCTCCTGTAGGGACCCGAAATCTTCTTCGCCGCCGCCGCCGCCGCCGTCGACTCTTCTAGTGTACGTGTCTGCCTCCTCGTCTGTTGTCGGCCTCCGAAGAGATTGTCACCTTCACAAAAGTAATGACATATTATATATGTATTTTCATGGTAAACTAACAATGGCATTTTCGTATTAAAAATATGGAATTTAAAGATGTAAAAACAAGGCACTTTGAGATGAAATAATGACACTTTTAAAACAAGACAATTTTAAAATTGAAAACGTAATACATAAGAAAATGAAAAGAAAAGTTCACAGTGAGAAGTAATGTTGTAATCTTGATAAAGTTAGGATGTTTTCTTTTTGACTAAAATTTGCTGGTCCGGTCTGATCTAGTCTACTCTAGTCTAGTCTGAACTGGTCTCATACTCTCATCTGGTCAGGTAAATGTCCGGTCTCTGTGTATTTTATAACTATGGAAGTCTGGTTTGGTCTGGTCTGAGACTGAAAACAGTCCAAAAGAAATATTTTTAGTGCCATAAACATGATATTGTTTGAAAACATAGCATTATAAAATTGTAATTTCAAAGTAATGTTGACATCTCCACAAATGTAAGGCTTTTGAGCTTTTAGCTTCGAAAAAGCTAAAAGTGGTGTTTGGTAACACCAACTTCAACTTTATTTAAGCTATTTAAAGCCAAAAAGCAGAATCAGTCCAAGAGGTGCTTTTTCCAGCTTCTTGGTATTTTTGTAAATATTCTAAACCTCGAGGATAGTTATTAGGTTAAATATTTTCATTAACCCCAGTCTACCCTTCCCTCATCGCCTAGTTGTTGTCGGACCTCGCCTTCCACGAACCCCATCGCCATACCCTGCTTCTGTTCCACAAACCACTGGCCACTGCCATATCCCATAAAACCATACTCCCTCCTCTTCCATATAATATATATATATATATATAGAGTATTCTTCCGGTCAGGAATTCTTGACCGGAACCGCCGTCCGGAAGGCGGCGTTTGGCCGCCGTCCGGAAGGCGGCGTTTGGCCGCCGTCCGGAAGGCGGCGTTTGGCCGCCGTCCGGAAGGCGGCGTTTGGCCGCCTTCCGGGTTGAATTTTTCGATGAAATTTTTATGACATGTTCTCCATCAAGTCTAGTTTATCCACAAAAAATTTCAGCTAAAAAATCATTCGGGAAGGTCATAAAATGATTTTTGCAAGTTAACTGGTCCAGAAAATACATATTCCGGACCAGTTAGCTTGCAAAAATCATTTGACGACCTTCCCGAATGAGTTTTTAGCTGAAATTTTTTGTGAATAAACTAGACTTGATGGAGGACATGCCATACAAATTTCATTAAAAAATGTCATCGGGAAGGCGGCCAAACGCCGCCTTCCGGACGGCGTCCAAATGGTTATCTTCAAGAATTCATTTGAATGCCTTCCCGATTGAAGTTTTAGCTAAAATTTGGTATGAGTAAACTAGATTGATGAATAAGATGCTCAAAAAATTTCATCAAAAAATTCCACCGGGAACCACCCCAAATGACGACGGCCGGACAGAGCCTCCTAAATAAGGGCTTATTTGACCTTTTTTTGTTAGTACCTGAGCCTATTTGCACCTTTTCCCTTTAAAAAACAAAGTTTTGAGTTAATTGATAAAATATTGAACCATAAATGTATAAATTAAATATTTTATCATAGTAGAACAACATCCCATGCGACTCCACAAAAGAGTCGCATGTGATTCATTAAAATTTTTGACAAATTAGCTAACTCAAATTAATATCCACAGGACCATTAATATTTGAGTCTAAACATAAGATATACTCCGTATAATAACATACAATTAAATTCAATAAAAATCAAACAGTATCACATATCTCCTCTATAATCTATAGTACCTCCCTTTTGTGGACGCTAAACCATTGTCATCGTCTTAGCAAATACTACCTCCGTCCCAAGAAGAGTTGCAAATTTGACTTTTCTTAGTCAAACAGTCTCGTTTTGTTCACTTAATTAGGATGCCAATTTTTAATTATATTGTAATTTGGAGTTTACAACTTTGAAGAGATTTTAATGTAGTTTTTGAATATGTAAATTTTAATTATTAAAAACTAAATTAATTATCCATACGGAGGGTTGACTTTTATTATTAGTTGACCAAAAATTGTTGACTTTGCAAAACAAATTGGGACGGAGGGAGTAGAATGTCTGTGATAACCTTAACCACATCCAAGAACCTTGTCTCAACCACTGCCACGCCTCCCATGAGTTTCTGTTCAAAAACTAAACTGCTCACTTCCTCCTCATCAAATGGACATCTTGTCATAATTGTATTCGTGCCTGATCTTTTCCTTAGCACCACAATAAGAACAAAAGACAAGAGGAAATAGAACTCCCCAGGTGGTTGAACCGTTGAAATAAACAAAAAAAGTGAAATCCCGCTCAACCCCCAGACTCCTTTCTACGCTCCCCCCTCTTGGGTACTCTTATACAATATCAACAATTCAAGAGGAGATGTGTAAATAATGAATGCATTTTATGGAACACCAAGGTCATATGGATATAACATTGAATCATTTTGAGTCACCTATTGTCTATTCAACTCTTTGTACAGAGCATATCTTATTACACAACCGTATCAAAATTAATCCATCCATCCTGTGAAAACATAAATGTCCAGACTGATTAAGCTATATAATAACGTAGCATAATACCAAAATCTTGCAGAGTAAAAACTTTCCCAATGTCAACATCTGTAAATGAAAAAATTAAATGCGGCGCTGCTTCTTGCGACGGCATCCGTTATGTGGAAGCCGTGTTGTATCCTCAATATAAACAACTGGGTTTGTATCTCCCCGAGAATGATTATATCCTTCTTTAAAGCTGAGAATTGACTGCTTCTTCTTCTTGAAGTACGTGAACCCGTTCACCTTCATGACCACAGACTTCAAGTTACGGTTCCTTGCCTCCCGCCCAATATGTTCCGCCGTGGACTCAGAAGCGAACCGGGACACTTTCCCACCCGGTGCCAAACTCCCAGCAGAAGCCCCAAACTTTCTGTTCCCTTTTGAATCAGTGACAGTGATGAAAGTGTTGTTGCGCAGAATTTTAACATGGACAATGTCAGCATCTGTCTCGACTTGGTAATTGCGGGTCCCACCACCGAAAGGAGAGAAGTTTTGGGTGTTTCCATGTGCTTCCATTATTTCCCTAACAAAGTCTATGGATTTTGATTTTTTTATTAACTCGGCTTCGTTTTGATTTGCAGTATCAGTCGGACCGGGAGGAAAAAGAGTGCGTGTCGCGCTGCTTCTCAAGCCAACATTTCCTAAACCTGTGAATCCCTTGGAGAGCAGCATGTTGCTTTTTCTATTCTCAGCAATACCTGCCCGAAGAATTTAACATATTGTAGTAAAAAAAAAAAGAGCACGAAAGTGAGTCCAATTTAAAACCTATTCATTTGGACTGAAATTTAATGGTTTGGGTAGGTCTTTTAAAGTACTAGTATGAGTTAGCATGCTATAATAAATTCAAGTCTGATTTGACATTATGAGTATTTTATTATTATTTGTCTGATCTGGTTTGGGTCTGGAAAAAGCTCAAGGAGATAACATGTCCTAAAGTGAGAGTGTCACACTACCAAAACCCAAGAAATAAAGTTTTGCCCATATTTTGACACCCCATCTAAATATATACTCGGTACATATGTAATACAAAATCTACAAGTCTCTCAATCACTAAAAATATCATACTTAAAAAAACTGTCTCAAAAAAGGTGACATATTAAAACAGGAATACAGAGAGTTTGTCCCCAAAAAAGAGTCATATTTCAATACACGGATCTAATTTTTATGTAGTTTGCCAATAAAGAAGATACAAACAAGGTCAATGTGATAAATTTGGTTAAACCAAAAATTAATTATTTGAATAAAAAATTACGATTCACTGACTTTCAAGAGTTCTGCCTTGTCATAATCAAACATGGTGCTATCTTCTAGGGGACGGTGAATTTTATGTATGTATGGATGAGCACACACTGCACTGACATTCGTGGTTACTGATAAGGAAATTAGGAAACAAGATCTGAAAATAAATCAAAAATCGGCTGATTTAAATAACATGGAATTTGATGGGCATGAACATGAAGTCATTAGTAAGATTAATATCCACTGCACTATCCTGAAGAATGATTCAAGCACAAGTAAAATTTATGACACACGATGGTTAAGTTTCGTGCATAGATTTTGAAAGTCTTATTATGGAAATAATATATTATAGAAATAGTATATTCTAGTCATTTGTAATAGAAATACACTTGATTATTTTCTTTCTGTAGGTAGCCAAGCTGCTAGGTCAGTTTGTTATTTATAGACTTAGCCTCACTTTGTAATGCATGCGAACATGTACTATCAATACATCATAGGTTTAATACTTCATCTTATTTCACCTTACGTGAGTCTACAAGGTATCAGAGCCTCTGGGCGGCTGACAGACAAAGGATACTCCGGTTTACGAATGTGGTTTGACTGATTCGGCAGCAAGAATTGACCACACGTCGCCATATTTTCTGGGACCACAGGTCTGACAGACTTCATTACTCCAGTAAGGGTGAACAGAGAAAACTACGACGAATGGTCAAACTCTATTCGTCTAGCGCTTTGGGCACAGCGGAAGAGCGGTTTTGTGGACGGAAGCATCATTGAACCAAAAACCCCTTGTACAAAAGATGACTGGACAACAATCCACACGCTGCTTGTCTCCTAGATTTTGAATACGGTTGCTCTAGAAATAAAACATACTGCATCAAATCATGAAAACGTTAGTCACCTTTGGAAGGACCTTCAAGAAAGATTTTTGATGGTCGACAGCCCACGCGTACACCAGGTAAAACTGACCCAGCTCGCTGTGAGCAGTCGAAGGGGATGGCTATAAGCACGTACTATGGAAAATTGAAAACACTTTGGGATGATTTGAACAAATTGGAACTGCCTATTACCTGTAAATGCGGAAATTGCTCTTGTGATCTCAATGGGACAGCTAGAACAGCGGAGAGAGAATGAACATCTTCACCAAATCCTCATGTGTCTGTATCAGGAGCACTACGGCTCTATAAGATCCCAGCTCTTCACCCAGACACCTCTCCCATCCCTGAATCACGCCTATTAACAGGTCTGTCAGGAGGAATGGGTCAAAATTGGGAGGATAAGACAGAGCTCATGGGTTTCGCTATTCACACTGACGGATGACACAAGATGAAGGTAGGGAAATCTGATAAACCTGAGCTTGTGTGTGGACATTGCAAATACCCGGGCCATGACATTTCGAATTGCTTCGAAATTATTGGCTACCTGGAGTGGTGGGGCGACCGACCCTGGCCGGAAAATAAGAACGGTGAATGCGGCGGGGGAATCACTGGGAGAGGCGGAAGAGGTCATGGAGGATTTAGAGCACATGCAGCACTAGTGGACGACGGTTCCTCTTCTTCACAGCTTGAAGACTTTGCTGATGGGCATGCACCTGGGCATTTCTCTTCTAAATAGTGGGAAGCTCTTATGGCAACATTGGTAAATCATATTCCACTAATGATCGAATATATGGTAAGTTTGATGTTTTGTTCTGCATAATTGATAACGAAGCGAAGAATCACGTGACTGGAAATATTAATTGTTTGAATGATATAAAAGAAATTGTTGCGTGTTTGGTAGGACAAGGTTCGAAATTGCGTATTGCGTAGTCGTGGCGTTTTTTTAGGATTGCATATTGCGTAAGCCTCATTGCGCAATGAGGCGTATGTCTGAGGCGTAAAATTTATGTGTGTATATATGCATAAATATAAACAGAATAAAAAGATGAAGGAAATTAATATTCACATAATTAATACTACGTATTCTCTATTCACATAAAATTAAAAGAAAATAAGATCATACGTGGAGTAAGCTAAAATAAAATCTTTGATGCATTAAAAACGTTCAAAGATATCATTAGTCAAGATTATTTAGAGCCATTAGAGGGAATATACTTCGTATATAATTCAGGTGATACTATACCTTTAGTAAATACTAAAAACTAAAGAAACCTTAGTTGCATTGAGATGCCTGAAAGGCTGAAACCACTTTAGTTGCCTCGAGAAGACTAGATAGGAAGACAGAGGAAGTACTGAGTTCCTGAGAGCCTGAATCGCTGTCAGGCCTTTCACGATAGATGAATAAGGCGGAAGAAAGTAAGTAACTAAATTGCTGCCGGCATAATGTGTACGCCTCGATAGGTTTATTAGTAAAAATTAAGTCCAGTGGGCCCAAAAAACACTTTACAGCTGACCACATATATCGTACGCCTCATACCGCCTTAAGGCGTGGATAGAATTGTGTACGCGTCTGCACAATAACTCGTGCGCCAAAACAACTTCTGCCATAAGCAATGCAATCTTACGCCATACTCCAGGAAATTGGTGAGGCGCGCCTCGAGGCGGTATTGCATTGCGCAATTACAAACCATGTGGTAGGAAATACGGACAGACAGGGCTTTTAGGTTGCAAACCTACGGATTTTCCTATCTAACGGAATCATTTTCTCGCCAAAGTTTTCGGACCTCTTCTTGCTGATCCAGAACCATATTGACGACTTCTTAGGCGTCTTATCTATCTTGTTGTTACTAGTCCAAATTTAGCCTACTCTGTCCATATTCTCTCTCAATTTATGCAAGCACGGACTCAGGCTTATTGGGAGACTGATCTTTGTGTAATCCGATATTTGAAGGGATCTCCTGACTAGGGAATTCTTCTTCGTGCTGACAGTGATTCTGATTCTGATTCACTGGGTGGTGTGATTCTGATTGGTCTGCATGTCCTATTACTCAACGCTCTTTGTGCGGTTGGTTGATTTTTCTTGGCCATTCTCTTGATTCTTGGAAGATCAAAAAGTAATCTACTGTTTCACGCTCCTCTAAGTAGCACCGAGACGGAAACGGAAACGGAAACGGGGACGGAAACGGGGACGGGGAAACACTTAACTCAAAATATCAGGAAACGGGTAAGGCAAGGAAACGTCAAGCTAAAAATTAATTTTTTTTACTAATATAAGTAATGTGTATGTCCAACAAATAGAAAATAATTAAACAAAACATACGTCCTTGTTATAATCCAATCTCCATACGCAATAAATAAAATTTAAAAAGTAAATGTTTCATTCACTTGTGCACCATCACTAACTTCTAAAGTACGTTCCATATTTGGGGATAAAGAAAGGTCCATAGCACTTACTAGAACTTATAAACAATTGAAATTGAAACAGTGAAGCCTCTCACCCAAAAACCCCTTGCCTTCTCTTCGGACCCGTCCAGCGAACCGGCACTCCCAGTCCAGGCGATGATGAAGGTCTCTGTGTCAGCAGACCAGCCGTGAGCCGTCAGCCGCCCAGCTTGTAGCAGTCCAACGGTTGAAGCAAATAACCCTTACGCAAGAGCCAAGCTTCGGCCCACATGGATTGCCGTTTCCGAAACGTTTCCCCAACCCGGCTCAACAGCCCAAGACCTGAGAAACGTTTCCTTGCGTCTCCCCTGCGTTTCTCGGCGTTTCGCGTTTCCGAAATGTTTCTGGGACGGAAACTTCCCCTCGATTCACATTTCCGTGCTTCCTAGACGCTCCTCTACAGAATCTAAGTATTGTGCTATGGCTTAGCGTCCTGAAAGCTCAAATGGCTGAAAGATCCACAACTTAGCCTCGACGTTAACCACACCCTAGCAATACCGCTCTTTTGTGACAGTCAATCTGCTGCCTTACACATAGGTGACATAGCTCGTAATCCAGTGTTTCACGAACGAACTAAACAAATGTAAGTTGACTGTCATTTTGTTCGGAGTGCTATCAAAGAGAATTTTATAGCCCTTAGCTATGTTCCTACTACGGTTCAACTCAAGGATATTTTTACCAAAGCTCTTGGGAAGCCTCAGTTCCATTTTCTTCTTCTAGTCATTATTGGCATATCATTTCTAATAAGAATACTCTCAATTACTTTCCTTCAGTAGGTAGCCAAGTTGTCACGTCACTTTGTTATTTATAGACTTAGCCTCACTTTGTAATACATACAGACATATACCATCAATACAACAGAGGTTAAATACTTCATCTTATCTCACCTTACGTGAGTCTACATGCCTTCTCTTAAGAATAACTCACTTCTAAGGTAGTACTAAAAACTGTACTTGTAAGTAATGAAGAAAATGCCCCATAAAAAATAATAACTGCTAGGTAAATGAATATATTCCATAATATATAAAGATAGATATGCACAAAAAATTGCCCCCTACAGGCCTACACTGAATTTACAGAGCCTAGTACAGATCTTCCTAATGTCTCCTAGGATGTTATTAGTGAAACTACATATTGTTTCTGGAGCTCTGCACAATACCCCTCAAGACTTACATCACGAATTTGGTAGATGTGAAGGAGCACATGTAGAAACTTAATACTAAAACAGCGTGGACATTAGAATTAATTTAACTGGCCTAGGCTGCATTTAAAGCAACATTTTCCCCAGAAATTCAAATCAAAATTTAGTGCATAAAACTGAATATGATTTATTCCAATAGCAAAATATATTATGAATCAAAACGAAAAAGAAAGTCAATAATTAATAAATTGAAAAACAGGTTTATAAAACAAGAGAGTATATGCAGAGATATACATGATTACACGCATATAAGCATGCATATAGAAGCTAAAGGGTAACATAAGAAGTTCACCTGAAAATGGGCCTGGGTTCTCAGGGGGAGGCATGGGAGGCGGCTCAGAGAAGCTGGAACTGCAGAAGAGAGCATTGAGAGGCCAATTAGATCTCGGTCCCAAGATCTGAGAAATCTGGTTGAATACGCCGTTCCCTAGGGATTGAAGAGATAGAGGACGCCGGATGAACATTTGGTAGAGATGTAGGACTTTGTGGCTGATTGTTTAGCTGAAACTCATAGAAGATTGTTAGACTGTTAGGTGCTAGGGCAATTCCAGCTTGGCCTGAATAGGTTCAATACATACTTCTCCCAATTGTACATAGTTGTTAGACTGTTAGACTATTCCATCTATTGCTATTGGATTTTTTATTGTATTTTCATGCAAAAAACAAAGGGTCAAGAATTATGAAAATGTGAGGGGATGATTCATTGGATAAGAAATTTGAACGTGGATGGGGCTAACTACATCAATGGGTGGTGTTGGCCATCCTATTGAAGAAAAGAGCAGGAAAAATGAAGATATGAATACACAAGATATTTTTGGGACTAAAACTAGTCCTAAATTCCATAAGATTCCATAAGAGACTACAAATTTTTTATTCTCAAAATAGAAGTAAATATGTCTCTTCTTACTATTCTACCTTCTTCCTATTATTTCTAAGTATAATGTTTCCCAAAATATTACTAAATGGAAGCCAATTTCAAAAAATGCGACTACTACAAATATGTCACTAATAAGATCACCAGATATACTGTAAAAAAAAATGTCACTTTCCGGATGTCCCTATAACAGGCCGCTAAATTTTCCGGCATTCTTTTCTTGTGAAACTGTACATTTCCGCTCAGCGAAAATGCCCCCACCTCCACCGCCAAATACACCGTAGCATACTAGCATTCCACTAGCCCCAGACCTTCCCAGCTCCTCAGTCGTACACCCCTCCCCTGCTCCCCAGCCCCCTCCCCCGCTATGAACTAGCTACCCCGCCCAGCCCCAGGCCCCCAACGCCACAGGCGATCTGCCCCACCCCAATAACCGATTTCGCTGCGGCGGTCGCCATCGCTCGATTCAAAGGCGCTGGGAAAGATGAAGGAGATTGTCGGGTAGAAGAAGAAGAAGAGAAAGGGGGAACTCACCTGCGGAGGAGAGGCGACGTGAGATGGAGAAAGTGGCCGGCAGAGGTCTGCAAAGGGGGAATGTGAAAGCCGCGAGCGTGCCGAGATCGATGAAGGGGAAGACGCTGGGATATGAGATGATGGTCAATTGGGAAAATGCAGGGCGTACTAACCAAATAGGTCCTTATTTAGGAGGTCGTCTAGCCATCCTTATTTAGGGGTGTTTGGAACTCATTCTGCTTCTGCTTCTCTTTTAAAAGCAGAAGCAGAATCAGAATCAGTTTTCAGAAGCTGGTACCCCCCCAGCTTCTAAAAAAACTGATTCTGAGAGTAAATTAGAGCTCCAGAAGTGCTTCTGGAATTTCACCCAAACACTCCAGCTTCTGCTTCTGCTCCCTGAAGGAGCAGAATCAGTTTTGAGAATCAGATCCAAACACCCCCTTAGAGCATCTCCAATGGAAATGTGGATTGAAGAGGTTAAAATGTGGACACATCACTAGTTAAACAAGTCGTTAACGATGATGTAGCATAAAGTTGAGCAAATAGAGGGCTAAACTAAAATTCATTCTCCAATGCAATCATGGACTTTTTGGCTGTCCTCCTTTTTTTAATTACTTTTATTGCTGCAAAATAAAAAAGAATTGTAATTAAATTGAATTAAGATAAGTTCCGTATTAATTTGCTGAGTCATAGCCTCTAAGAGGCTTTCTGAAATCAGAAACCCAAACTCACGGTGTGCATATTTTACAATGCCAGCTCAACTCCGCTTCTCATACGGACATCTGCGTTGGAGATGGTTTTTTAACTTTTTCCTCAATTTCATTCACGTGGCAATGCATTCTTTGGAGTCGAAAGCACCGTTAAAGTTGCTCTTAGGATGGTTCCAGGTGGAATTTTTTTATGAAAGCTTTTGAGCGTTTTAGTCATTAAGTCTAGTTTACTCATACCAAATTTCAGCTAAAACTTCAATCGGGAAGGCATTCAAATGAATTCTTGAAAATAACTGCGCAGTTAAAAGCGCAGTTATCTTCAAGAATTCATTTGAATGTCTTTCCGATTTAATTTTTAGCTGAAATTTGGAATGAGTAAACTAGACTTAATGAATAAGATGTTCAAAAAAATTCATCAAAAAATTCCACCGATTTGAATGGCGACGGCCGGACAGAGCCTCTTAAATAAGGACTTATTTGACCTTTTTTTGTTAGTACATGGGCCTATTTGCACCTTTTCCCTTTGTAAATTGACATCAAATTATTTAGAAAACTCATACTCCATTACTCCCTCCGTCCCTAGAAGAACTTTCATTTCGCTTTTCGAGAGTCAACTTAAATCACTCTTAAACTCTTACTTTATATATCAAAATTTTATGAAAAATTGATTTTTTTTGCAGGCTTTGTAGCGGTTTTAATGTAGTTTCTGAATTCTGAATATGTAAATTTTATTTACTAAAAATAATCCGAGTTTTCACATGGATCATTTAACTTTATCGTTGGTCAAACTTCGTAACCCGCAATTGGAAGAACATTTAGGAACAGATAGAGAGTATTAAACACTAAACTTTTAAATAGACCAAATTAACACAAGAAGTTTTTGCTTCATACTTAAACTAACGGCTTTTCACCGTCAATTATTAGGATTCCCGTTACCATCCCTTCGCCCAAAACCTAAATCGACTCCAGGTCCCATTTCTTCTCTGGCGGAACGCTAAACTTCACCACACTCCATAGGCTCATAGCAGCAACTCTTTGAAAACTCAAGCCTGGCACATACATATTCTCCTTCTTCGCCCAAAACCCTGTTTTAACTCCGGCGGACCTCCAACGCTCACGACTTGCACTCGCAATTGGAAATAGAAATGCAAACAGTGGTAGGGGAGGAATTCATTGTCCACTTCCTTCTTGTTTGTGAATCATTTCCATTTGGTCGGCCTAGATTGGGGAGTTAGTCCTTCTTTGGTAATGTTCTCAGCCCATACTATTTTGAAAGAACATGTACTGTGTGAAATTGGTGGTAAAGTTAGGGTTTTCCTTGAATATGATCTTATAGGAAAATGAAATGAAATCATATCCCAGTGTTGGCTTAAGCGATAGGACAGTTCATATGAATATCACCCAATCTAGTGTTTTTAAGAATGAAGAAAGAGAAGTGGACATTTGAGAGTGGAGTGAAGTTGGGAATCATTGGATACCACTAATAGCTTCTTCCAAGTATTGGATGCTGGTGCACTTGCTGTCTTGGGCTCTAGTGAGCTAAGATTTTTCATGAAATGAGTTGTGGGCGGGGAAGGCTGAGACGAGGGTGGAAGAAGAAGGGTGAGGGGACCACTTGATGTAAATTGAAAAATGAAAATGGAGGATGAAGGAAACTCAAGAAAGTGATGAGTTGGAAACGGGCGAAATGAATAGAAGATAGTGTTTGTTTGACCATAGAGAAGCAAGGAGAGGAGTAGGGATGGCAATTTAATCCGACCCGGTGGATACCCGCACCGAACCGAACCGGTCAAAATGGGGAAAACTGCTTTGACCGGGTAACGGGTACGGGGCGGGGAATAACCGATTTAAGTAAACGGGTAATGGGGCGGTTATGGATTTATACCTACCCGCCCCGATACCCGCCCCGATACCCGCCCCGTTTAGTTTGGGTACGGTTACCCGCACCATTACCCGACCCGCACATTAACTTATATATTTTTATAGATTATTTACTTATTACCGAGTAGTATATATGAGTAAATATTCTATTAAGTATATATGAGTATATTAATATATTAAGTACGGAGTATGTTGGTATATATGAACTCATTCCCTCTAATATTAAATTAAGCATAGATGACTATTACTTTGAAACAATATTCACTAATCATCTATCCTTCATATTTGGATTTACTGTCGGGATAAGACAATAATTAATTTGTGGTGCTAATTAATTCTTAGATTTTAAGCAAGATTGTTAAAATCGTATTTTTATATCAAATCAGTACAACCATTTGAAAATTGAATCACAAATCGTAGGAGTTTATAAAAACATTCGGCAATAACTATTGAAAAATACTAGATAAATTAAAACTGGAAATTTATCTTTAATAATGTCCAATCATAAATTTAAATCTTAAGACGTTGTCTTACACAAAGTGCACAAAATAATTATAACTTAATAGTGTTGGATTTTAAATATTCCAACAAATAAGTATGATGTTTTATTATCAATTTCATATGTAGTCTTTATGCTACAAAAAATTCTTCCCACATACCTTTTGGCTCGTCCCTAAAAATTCTTCTCATTTTCCTTTTTGGAAAGGTTTGTGTGTCTATTATTCATTTACATTTTTCACACTCAACCACAATCATACATATCCACTTTATTCGCACTTTCTTAAACTCCAATCCAAATCAAATCGAGAAGAATTTTTGGGGATGGAGGTAGAAATATATACTAGTGGTGAAAGGACATGTATACTTAAGAATTGAAATACAATAATTATCTTAATCTTAATAGTTCGAAAAAGTAGAATACGAAGTAGTTTTTGTTTTTTGAATGAACAAAAATACGAAGTGGTTAGTATAGCTAAGTTAATCAACTATACTCATTGCCCTTGATATGCAAAAAGTCGAGGCCTACATGGAGCACCGAGCACCTTATTAAAAAAGAAATTCCTTCGTTATACTCCGTACATACGGAGTATTACGTAGTTCTCCTACACGTTTCCCACACCGGAAAGAGTGGGGGATTTACCCTTTTTGTTGTCTTATAAAATGTTGAACCTCGTTAGCAACGTTAAAGCAACAATTTCTATTTCCCACATCGGAAATGGTGGGGGATTTACCCTCTTTGTTATCTTATAAAATGTTGAATCTCGTTGGCGAAGATCAAGCAACAATTTCTATTAATTGCTTCAGGCCGGATGAAAATGGGCCGTGCATAGCTGAGCAGTGCCACTTAATCTGGTCCATGTAATAAAACGGTTACCCGCTAACCCGTGGGGAAAACCGTTCCCCGTTCTAACCGGGTTCAGTTTGGGGAAAAATTTACCCAACGGGTAACGGGGCGGTTTCGGGTAGAAAAATTATTTAACGGGGCGGGTACGGGTAATGGTATACCCGCCCCCGAACCGCCCCGTTGCCATCTCTAGAGAGGAGTTCGAACATGGAATTGGTCAAGCTGGTGAAGAAATTAACATTTGAGTGTGGGTTGTTAACGTTGGATTTAACAGAATTGTTAGAGTGGCCAAATATAGTCCAAATAAGTTAAAACCTTGGTGTCAAATGTGAACCTTTATAGTCCAAATAACCAGTGTCATTTTTGGACCTTCTCCCTTCTTTCTAATTTCTAATACGAAGTAGATTTTTTATTAATTCAAAAAACATAGTTTTGCTTATAATAAAACATAAAAACGTAAAAATCTTTTTAAATTAATAATAAAATTGGGAAAAAATAAAATCAAATAAAGTAAAAAAATAAAAAATATATACTAGAACATAATTAAAAACATTAAAAATCTAAAATAAATAAAATACTCCGTAACATTTTAAAAAAAGTATGTAGGTCACTACCTCCGCATCATCCACCTCTCAACACCAACAGTCATATTTACCGAAAAAATGTCATCTCATGTAAACAAAGTCATATTCCTCTCAAAAATGTCATGAAGATAGCATTTTTACTCTTCGAAAATATTCAGCTTTTTTCAAAAATACAATCACGATAACAATTTTTTAAATTTGGCATTCTTTTCCAGGGACCGGAGATGGCGGTGCTAGAAGGTTACTGGGGTGGTGGTTGAGGCATGTATTTTTTTTTCTTTTCTACATTTTTTTATTCTTTTTTATTTTTAATGTTTTATTATAATTATTTAAGAAATCCTATTAAAAATGACAAGAGAAAGGGTAGAATAGAAAAAAGTTAGTCCTGTTTTAGGAATTTAAACTTTAAGCTCCTATTGTTGCAATTTTTCTTTTATTTAGTCCTATTTTAGAATCTCCCTTATCTTTTTTATCTTCATTATGATTGTTATCCTTTTATCTTTTTTATTAAGGGGAAAAATAATTTAAGTACCCTAAATTTTAATGGGGTGTGAAATAAGTACCTTAAATTTGCATATGTAATATGTGTGTGTGTGTCGAACTTTGTATAAAAATTTATTTTTGCATACATCTACAAATTTATTGGAATATTTACATAATTTAAAATACTCTAAACTTTATTTGAATGCAGTTATCATTCTAAAATTTTATTTTTGAAATATATGATATTACATTCGGTACAATTTAATTTTAATTGCATCCTCATAAATGTTTTGTGTGTTTTAAATTATGTTATTAACACCATAAAATTATATTTATGAAAAAAATATATGATCATGATGCTGACATACTTTTTTCATAAAGTTTAGAGTATATATGTGTTACATGTGCAAGTTTGGATACGTATCTCAAACTCATATTCATGTGTGTGTACGAAGTATATATCACCATTTTATATACTCCTATGTCTTTTGAAATTTTGTCAAATTTGACCAACACGTGAAATAATAAAATAAAAATGGTGTGTTTGAGTTTTGTGCATAAGAGAGAGAAGTTATATGGACCGCAAATTAGTTGATTAAAAGAAAAGTGATAAAGTTTTTTAGATAATTAAAAACAAGAAGATGACAAAATTATAAGGAACGAAAGGAAGGAAGCGTTCCACCTTAACTGATCATCGACTCACTCTCTCATATAGGAGGTCTCACGTTCAAAACTCAATGGAGGAAGTTTCAACCATGTTTACCTCTTTATGGAATGTAGAAATATATATGAGAAAGGGAAATTTGTTAAATCAGTCATATAACTTTGGTCAATAGCCGATATTGATCCTATAACTTTACATACTTGCAAAATACATCCTTCAACTAATATATTTGTTAAATTTGAGGACATTGTCGTCGCAAAGTTAAATTTTGGCCAGAAAGTTACATGTCAATCTCCTGTTGTTATAATCTTCTGACGTTTGCAGCTGACTTGGATGTGGGCCCCTTTTATGACGTATTCCCAATTCATTGTGCTCTCCTAAATCCCCCATTAGAACAATAAAAGCACAAAACCTAAGAGAAGAGCAGAGGCTTCGTAATTCTTGGTTCGGCTTCTCCACATATTGAAGGAAGGTGAGTGTGTGTTCTTCTAAGTGCAAATAATGGCTCAGGCAAGGATCTATGGAATATCATTGTGGTAAGAAAGCCGGTGTTTTAACTTCATAGACTGATATATGACGAGGGAAGGAGGTTCCATGTGTGCTCCAGAAACAGAGTAAGAACTCTAAACTTTTTAATTTTGTAGGTTTCGAATTTTGCTTGAAAAAATTAAATATTTTATATGTAATATTACTTTGATATAAAAGAAAAAATAATTCTAATGTTAAAGGTTCTAACAAGACATTGGAACAAGAATAATAGTTGATTAGCAAAACTAACGAGTTGTCTTTTACCTGGACCGTTTCTATGGTTACAAATGGAGGCTTTTAAAATTGACAAGTGTCAAGAATTTTCAAAAAAAATAGCCCTGAAGTGCAGTTTTTTCTTTATGTTCATTTTTGCAATTTCGTATTTGGAATTTATAAGAAATAAATTGAAGAAGTATAATCTACTACTCCGTATTCAGTTTAATCTAGCTATTTTTTTAATATTTTATGAATCAAAGAGTGTTTTCTTTATGTGCATGATGTTTTATAATAAGGAGTGTTTGGGAGGGAACCAAAAATCAGGTCAGCTAGACCATATGAAAAAAATATGAAGTGGCGCTGATGTGTTAATTTCTGGTGGAATTATTACTTTCCAAAATAAATGTCCTGAAATTGGACAAATATGTTAATTGGAGGACGTATTATGCAAGTAAATGAAGTTAGAGGACCAATATTGGGCACCACCAAAAGTTACGGGACCAATTTTACAAATATCCCTATGAGAAATATCTGCTCACCAATTAAAATGTTTCTCGTGAGAGTTCGAAGATGAAAAAGAAAATATAAAGGGACTCAATCACTAATTTATGTATATTGTATAAAATAATTGTATATTTATGACTAAAATAAACATTGTTTACAAAATTGTGACAAATGACTAGAGTAGTAATGAAATTATAGTAACTCATGTTCAACTTTTAAACTTAGGTTACCATGACACTACATTGTAGTAAATGTTAGTCATATTTGTGTAAATAAATTTTATTTTAATAATATTTTTGAAAAAAAAACTCATATTATATTTTAGATAACTTGTAGTGGGCGTATTATGTGTAATGTGTGTAGTCCATTTAAATATTGGTGGTATATCTTGTCTATGGCCTCACAAACTCTCTAGACGGCCATGTATGTCAGTATGTGACATGAGCCTATATATGCATAAAACTAACTTTGTAAGCATTAGGTGATTAATTTCTAACGATAAATTACTAGCAAAAGGTCAACCCGAGTAATATAAACCATTTACATTGAGATTTTGTCCAAAATCACAATATAGATAACCAGGGCCGGTCCTGGAAGACTAGAGACCCGGTGCGACAAAAAAAAATGGGCCTTTTCTTTCCGACACTAGGAAAAATAAAATATAAATAATAATGGTAATAGTAATAAATTACAATAAATTTCTATTAATAAGTAATTAATTTCTATTGTAATTTCTATAAATTACAATAATGGTAATAGCTTCTTTGATAATGAATTTATCAAGAGCTCCTTTTTGGGACAAAGTTAAGTTATCAATTCTTCTTTTCTTTTCACGCTTCTCAAGTCCACATTTATATTTCCTTGGAAGCATAATTCCTATAATCATGTAAAAGTTTATAAATTGAAGTTAAAAATTAATTTAATTTTCACTTAATAACTTTAACCCACCACCAAAAAAGTAATAAGAAATAAGATATTTTTACATTTACACCAAATTATTAAACATAAATAATTTAATTAATTCATCAACAAATTAATTAATTACACAAAATAAAAAACAACAACCACAATACCTATTGCCTAATTTGTTAAACTTCATACGAAATAATTAGAAGGCCTAAGGAATAAACAATAAATAATCTACTCTACATTTCTACTAAATTACTAATAATCCAAAGTCCCAAACATATAAGAGAAACAATTAAAACAGTCTAATAGAAGTATAGAACTATACAAGATTAGAAGTATAAAACTTACCTGCGAAGTGCAAAGGCCAAGGGACTGAAGCAGTGAAGGGAGATTCGGCCGGAGATCCCGGAGGTGCGGTGCTGCAGCAGGGAGATCCCGGAGGTGCTGCAGCAGGACTGCTAGACGGCTATCGCCCGGAGCACTGGACTTGGCCGAGAATCCGAGATGCGGTTCTGCTGCGAATGTCGAGGCCTCGACCGGCTCGATGCAACCTGCGTTCTTTCGTGAATTGAGCAAAGCCGCAAATACTATGATTAGGGCTGGGCACGAGCCGGGTCGGGGCGGGTAATGCAAAATAAAATGGAACCGCCGGTTCCATTTTACGGTCCGGTCCGGATATTGCAATTTTCAAAATAGGAACCGGATCTTACCCGGCCCGTTTGAAACGGGTCGGTCCGATCCGGGTTTTACGGTTTCTATTCCCATATCTTTTTTTATCGTATTCCCATATCTTAAAATTAGTAAAAACTCACAAAGTTCCAAAAATCAATAATTAATAATATAGTACATTAGCAAGTTTCAAAATAACAACATAGTGGTGCACATGTAACACAAGTGACAAGTCCAATACTTCATAATTTCATGTATTTAAGTTCCAAACAATTAAAGTTCCAAAAATCAGCAACACAGCCAAAATACATATTTTCTAACATTTGAATTTAAAAATGTTGTCTAACATCACATATTAAGGTGACACATACATGGGGTGGTAATCACAATTTATATATTTTAAGAACAAATTTTCAGTATTAGTCAAAGTTGACACATACATGGGGGTGGTAATCACAGTTTATATACTTTAAGAACAATATTATAAAAACAAATATTACAAAAATCATTTTTAACAAATAATTAAATTCCATAGAAAGGAATAATTCAATAAAAATAAAAATAATAAGAAATTTATGTAAAATTTAATCAATAATTTGAAAGCAAAATGATGTTACTGCAAGTCAATTTAAAATCCCACTTCTAGCAAAGGAAAACAAAACTATTTCAAAATCGATTATCACAAAACTATTAATAAATTAATATACAATATATATGACGGGCCGGGTCGGGCACCCGGTATTTTTTTATTTTGGAACTGGCCCGGGTCCTTAAAAAAATTTATCCGGACCTACCCGGACCGTTTTATGGCAACAAAAAATGGAACCGGCCCGTTTTTGATCCGAACCGCCATTACCCGAACCGGACCGTGGTTCCAAGACCCGTTTGCCCACCCCTACCTGCGATGGATGCCGAGGCCTCTGTTTTGTTTTTGTTGTCTGGCTTTTGGGCTTTTGGTTTATTTTAGACTTGGGCTGGTGCAAATACCTAATAGTAATACTAATTTTTTTTGTGGGGGGGGCTCATTATTTAGAGGCCCTGTGCAGTGGCACTGGGTCTCCCCCGGGCCGGCCCTGTAGATAACCATTAACACTTTGGAATTAGGGTCATATGGATTAGTTCAAAATTCAATTAAGGTCCGATTATCACATTTTACTTAAAATGAGGAAGTTATTTTAAACAAACAGGCCATATAAATTGGCTACCTGTCACGCAATGTTAATTTTTAGTAGAGATGACATTTAAGACCAAAAGTGAATATAACTGATAATAGCAATTAAATTAGATACCAAAACTAGGAGTATCACTACAATTTAATTTAAACTCTAAATATCTTCTATTATACAAAAGGAGGAGAAAAATTGTTTAGTTTTCCCGCCCAAAGTGCTGTCCAGATATGGGTCAGTCGGGTTTTTACAAATGGGCTGAAATGCAGATCTACAGAGAACATTCAATGTCATTTGATGCAAAAACGGAACTCCATAAAATGCATTTAATTTAATGCAGTCCAGCTTTTGCTTTTCCAATTTGGTGGGTCAATATTTCATGGCTAAGTGGTTGCATTTAATGCTGAAAATATTTTGAGTGTGATAATGCATTTCGAATAAAAAATAAAGGAAAATGCTAGGGGTACACAAGTTGTACACAATGTCGGTCACAGATAATTGGTACGGAGTTGTCTGTGACCACAGACAAGAGTTGTCTGTGTACACAGACAAATTTTGTCTGTTTCCACAGACATTTACTTTTTTTTGTAAAAAGTACTTGTCTGTGTCAGGCGGCTCTCAGTGTACTTGTTACAAAAAAGTAAATGTCAGTGGAAACAGACAAAATTTGTCTGTGTACACCGACAACTCTTGTCTGTGGTCACAGACAACTCCGTACCAATTGTCTGTGACCGATTGTGTGTACAAGTTGTGTACAACTTGTGTACCCCTAGCATTTTCCAAAAATAAATCTATGATCGCTTTTATCATTTTACTGTATGTTGCAATTTTTCAAACTAACGTATCATTGGTTGTTTTATGCAGAATAGGCAATTAATGCGTACTAAATGCAAAGGAATTGTTCGAATGAGTTGTCCTTAGTTGGATTAAGTATATGAATATGAATTTATTGTGTTGTCTTTTTAAGTATCCTGTCGATCATTAAAATTTAAAACTTTTTGCATGGGTTTGCCCATTGGGCAACTTCTCATACCATTTAAAAGCTAGGGACTTCAGAGCAACACACGAAGTGAGAGATGTATTAGCCTTTGACCCGTTGAGGTTTGTCCGCAACTCCGCATTGTAGGAGTGGAGGCAGGTGTATCATGTGCTTTAACTCTTGAGTAGTCTTGGACCCGGTTCGGGCCACCCGACCCGCTACTGTGCGGGACCGGGACCGGACCGGTTCTCGAGTCCGGGTCCGGGTCCGGGTCGGGCCTAGGCCCGGTGGGGGCGGGTCCGGGCTCGGGTCTTATATTTGGCGAACCGGCCCGGCCAGGTCAGGCCCGGGTCCGGGCCGAATTGATTCTTTTTTTCCTTTTTTGGGGTTCCACCCGGGTTCGACTTGATGGTTAGGAGGGGTTTGGGGGGTTAAGAAAGCAAATATATATATATATATATATATATATATATATATATATATAGATAAGAGATCACATACTAACCATGCTTAAAATACTAACTTACTAACTCAATAATATGCAACACATTGAACTTCAATATGCAGTACAAATAATGTAAAGATGCACACTGTGAATTTCAATATGCAATAAAAACAATATGCAAAACTTTGAACTTTAATATGCAGTACAAATAATATGCAACACTTTGAACTTCGATATGCAGTACAAATAATGTAAAGATGCACCGTTTTTTATAGTTTGTAGGTTAGCATGGGAGGAATGGTTAGTATGTGATCTTACCCCTATATATATATATATATATATAATATACAAACTCATCTTAATTTACAAAGTGCAAATTAACCCTAGCCCTCCATTTAAATGAGATTACGGTGGATTTGATCCTAAGATGGAAAAAAAATCGGTGCATTTAATGTAAGTTAGGAAAACTCCCTATTAAATACACTCACGGCTGACTTTAATAGCCCAAACAAATCTTGCCCCTTGATTATATAATTTTGGACGGATGAGATGTATTTACATTTTGTATCGGAAGCATACTTTGTATGTGATCCTAACCCTATATATATATATATATATATATATATATATATATATATATATATAACAAAATCGGAGGCCCGGTGGCTACCCAGGCCGGTCCCGGGCCTTCCCAAAAAAAAGTCCGGCCGGGCCAGGAACCGGAACCGGCCCGGGTCCATGACTACTCTTGATCAATTATACAGATATAAATTATGTCTTCTTACCGTTCTTAGTAGTGTTTACCTAAGTTTAATTATCACCAAAATTGACAGGAAGGGCATATTGATGATACAATGAGTAATTAGTTATTATTATATACCTATGTTCTTTTTCACTCTTTTAAACATTATACATTTATCAATTTCTGATGTTATTCACTGTTGATATAGAAAATATTACGTTATTTTATTAAAATTTATCTCGTGCATCGCACAAGTGAAAATCTAGTAGAAAACTAGAAACAAAAGTTGCACTACATGGACCACAAACCGTATGAAATTAAAAAAAAAAAAGTATTGTGTTTTTTTGCCTAAATGTGAGTAATTTACTACTGAAATATATTTTCAATTATGTCATTAATTTCAGGATGATAGTAATTTAATCTAATTTAAAGAAACCCATAGCTCTCCTACTTTGAAATTCGCATTATTCTTACTACTACAGGAATTTTCTCAGCATAAAATTACACAAATGATATACTATCTTTAAGGTCTTAATTAACTCTTTACTTTTTTCTAAAATATGTCTTGATCATCCATCTAAACACCACCAACTTTTTATTTTTCTCAATCTACACTTGCGGTCTTGTGAATTTTACTGTTCTAGTAACCATGGTGCATATTGAAGATGATACATATTGTCTGTTGACAGTGTTGCACGCCACTATAATACGCCAAGCAAAACATCAATTTGAGCAAAAGGGGGAAAAGGGAGCAAAAAAGCTAGAAAATGAGCTATTCGGTAGAAGTACTTGTACATTTATGTAACAATATCACAATTCTTCAGCATAGTTCAGGATCATGAAGAAATGTTTTTGTGAAAATATATTAAACATCTGCTCTTATTAGATGTCAGCATCCAGAAAATTGGTAGATAGTGATACCTGTCACAAAAATCAAACCACACCATTTATGCATTTCAACCTTCAGGGAAAAACTACAATAATAAACACCTTACTGCAGAATCTACCAAAAAAAACTTAAAACGACATTACTGTGTTTTGATATATCAACTGAGTTTATTGTAAGCCGTGGAAGGATTAATGGATGTAACACAGAGTGATCGACACTAATTTGACATTTTCGTTATTCAATCATTCTTTTTCCTCATATTGGAATACACCCCAATATGAGTTTTTCATCATAGTTTATAGCTACTTTAGAGTTTAGACCAATGTGGTTTTATTTAGTTATTATTATGTGCATAGAACAGACTCCGCAAACGCCTGAAGTTGTGGGTAGAGTGAATTGGTTTCCTAAAAAATGACCCCCTCAATAAAGGTCTTTTCGAAGCCTGGAAATTTATTGGGAACAAAAAATGGTTCCAACTTAGTGAACAAGTTGCACTTATTCTATCCAGCTCATTTATTTATGTCTACTCTGCATCACATAAAGACTAAAATGTCTTAATAGATATTAAAAAATTAGTTAAGTATTAATCACATGTGAATTTTAGTTGAATCTTCTGCAGTAAAAAGTCGATTCTATAGAATTCCATTTTCCTTTGCATATTTTTTCCATTTCCCTACTATTTTAAGTATTCAAAATATAGCCCAAACAAAGCTATATATCACAAGAGAAGCACCGAAAAATCTTAGATAAATGAATCAACACAGTAATAGAGGGATAATATATATGGATATGAGAGCTGCTTAAATTTGCACCTTATCGCCTAGTTTGAATGGAGGTAGACCTTTATAAGGGCATGTAGCGCATCGGAAAGCATCACCTAGACCACACTGCAGAGAGAAACACACATACGTCATAACTATATTATAAATTAAAGGGAGATTTCAGTATTAGACGAGAATCACTCAGTTTGGCTTGTAGTACCCAAGTGAGTGATTCTCACCTAATACTGAAATCTTCCTTTCTGTCACAATTTGCAGAAACTAATCCCAGATCTATTGCGAACAGGAGTAAGACATTTACTCCATTCACCCAACAAAAAAGATTTGCATTTTAATACTACTGTCCCTAAAAAGGTCAATCTTTAAAATTCAACTTTAATTATTAAGTAAAATTCATACGGAGAACAATACTAGGAGACACGAAAAAGCACTATTTTTTCTTCCTTTGTAGGTGAAAACATAATAATCAATAGATATAAAAATAAACTTAGTAAGTAATACTGGATTACTCATACTCATTTTCATGGCTTTTCTTCAGGAATAGAGGTATTCAAATTCAGCATTCATGCCTTCTATCAAACATAGCTGAATTAGAAGAAAAAATCTCAAGTTTTATATTTGCCTTGTTTTCTAACCATGCAAATTTAATACTCCCTACTTATCACTAAATTACAGCCTTTAGTCGCCATACGCCAGACGCCAGTAGATATAGATAATATATATGCTTAATATTAAATAGCATAAAAAGTTAGTTTACACTGCCGCAAGCAGACTGAGGATTGTTAATTTGTTCCGTGGTTAATCCGAGCTGCACCTTTGTCTCCGCTTCCGCTCGACCACAACTGCAGTTTTTGCAGGCTTTTCTAGTGGCCCCTACCTCACAATCACCAACTGAAAAAACATGAATACAAATAGAATCTGGCAATTAGATTTACAAATTTAATAAAGTGATAACTTAGACAACCATCACAATGCTTACCAGTGGGCAGTTCAGGTTTCTTCAGATCTTCTTCTGTTAGAAGGCTGTCCTCATCAATGAGATCTGTATCTTCATATATCTGAACTTTGAGTAAACTTTTTGTATCTTTTTTTATGGAAAAGGACGAACCAGTACTCCATGAAGGCCTCTTACCAGTTATCTGTTAAATATTTGTGCAAACTCTAATTACAAAATTTGCAAAACTAAAAGACTGAGTTAAAGTCAACTGAGGCATTATAATTGGTTAGACATTAGGAGTACTAAAAAATGTAGTGTCCGTATATAAAACTAAAAGACCTGACAAATGGATCTCTCTCTCTCTCTCTCAAAATGTGCAACAAACAAATGTACATGATAATAATATAGTAGTAATAATAATTAGGAAAATTGAGTTGTTTCTTTAAATAGTCACTATTTTTAGAGGTAAAAATTGCAAGTTCACAATCTAGGAAGCATAGTTAGCATAATAATGCTGTTTGAAGCTCTGGATCCGGGATGGGGGCAAATTCGCAATGGGGACGCTGGCCAACCAGTTTCCAAATGTTCTTGGGAACAGAATAAACTGAAATGAGTTGGATACAGTTGCATAATGTGAAGGGCAATTTAGATCGGGTCAGGTGGTTGACCCACCTCCCCAACTTCTTTTCCTTTTTTTGAGAAAACAAAAAATGGTACAATTTCCTTCCTAAATTATGAAACACAACCAGTGCTATATGGTCTCAAACAGAGTGTCACTTAAATGGTTTTCCCCCTTTGCTTCCTTGCAGTATTGCCACTTTAGTGAAGTCCATCACAAGGACCATAGTGAACCACACTTGGCTGTTTTCTACACTTCTTTTTTCCTAAAGTTGAACAATGGGCAGCACCAAATCTTCTGGCTTCGATGGTAAGTTGTACATTAGTTTGTCTGTTTTCATAGTTTTACTGTCTGTTTATTTTTACTTTTGCTTTAACTATAACGGGCTAGTGCCAGTTACTTCTTCTGTCCTTAAATACCTGTTCACTAACAAAAAAATTGTTCACAGAGAAGAGAGAACTGGCCTTTAAGAAAACCAATAAAGTAAAATGGCTAAGTTGACCTTGAATCTATTTATCTTTTTCTTGTTAAGGAAGGCAACAGTCTACTCTTAACTTCTTAAGCATGGCATTACTTTTTATGAAAAAGTTTATACTAGAAAAGGGAAAGAGAATAATAAATAAATAGTCTGTACTGCCCACTTTTTCTTTCCATCCTCTTCTTTCCTCTATTTCTTCCTGTTTTGAGAACCAGATTTTTTTCCCAGCAATATATTCCTGGCTGGATACAGGTTCAACTCGGCCCTTCATCTTTTAGACCATTAAAAAATATCCTTTTAAGCATTCCCTCATCTGTATGTCGTAAAGGGGCTACAACTAATTCAAACCTTTTTCTGTACTCCATGGGCAGTACATCTACAACTTAAAGATGGATTGATGGTACTAAATGGAGATCTAATTTTAATAATCAGACTCAACCAGAGAAACTGCCACTGGAAAGAAAGGGAAGTGAAGTAGCAAACAAACCTATGGGGTCAAAGGTTATCACCTGAGGAGCTACAAGAATCAAGCAGAAAGGGGCTGTGCTTTAAATGTCGTGAGCACTGGAGCAAGGATCACACTTGTAGAATGAAACATTTCCAGTTTGTGGTAATAGAGGACTCAGATAAAGAGGAAGAAAAAGAGATACCACAGTTGGAATATTGTGTAAATGAAGCCAAGGCTGAAATCCCAACAATGCAATTATCAATCATGAGTAAGGTAGACATGACAACTCCTGGAACTTTCAAGGTAACAGGAATAATACAGGGTCACAGGAGTAGCAAGAGAGTGGTGGTATTAATTGATTGTGGGGCCACTCATAACTTTATATCCCTAATTGTAGTGCAAGAAGTTGGAATACCTATTTTGCAAACTCCTGGTTATAAAGTGAAGATCAGAAATGGAGATCAGATTAGTAACAATGGTAAATGTGAAGCTATAACTCTCAAGGCTCAACAAACTACTATAACTCAGGATTTTTATACATTGGACTTGGGAGGAACTGAGATTGTGTTGGGTATGGACTATGGAATGGCTTTCTGGGCTAGGGAATGTGGAATTCAACTTCAGCCGGCTCACTATCAAATGGGAGGAGAAGGGCCAGAAACAGATGCTCAAAGGAGATCCAACTTTGAGTAGATCTGAGGCTTCTTTTAAAAGAATAGTCAAAAATATCCATAAACAAGGAGAAGGATATTATTTGTTTAGGGCTTATTTGGTAGAAGATAAGTTTGAAACACCACAGGGTGAAACAGAACTGGAAAACGGGTGGATAGAAGAAATATTGGAAGATTTTCAGGAAGTGCTTCAACCATCAAACAACTTACCTCCAAAGAGAGATTGTGATCATGCCATAACAATAAACAAAGGTGCTACTATACCAAACATCAGACCCTATAGATACCCTTAATATCAAAAAATAAAATGAGAAGATAGTACAAGACTTACTGAATACTGGAATTATCAGGTTCATCACCAGTCCATTCAGTAGCCCAGTTCTCATGGTAAGAAAAAAAGATGAAGGGTGCATATTTTGTGGGGATTACAGAGCCAAAATCACTGTACCAGATAAGTTTCCAATCCCTATTATTGAAGAACTGTTGGATGAATTGAGTAATGCATAAGTCTTTTCAAAATTAGACTTAAAATTTGGGTACCACCAAATCAGAATGATAGAATCTGATATTCATAAGACAGCAATTAGAACTCATGAGGGCCATTACGAATATTTCGTTATGCCTTTTGGGCTCACAAATGCACGTTCAACTTTTCAGGCCCTAATGAATTAAGTCCTAGGACTACATTTGCGAGCCCAAAAGTATCAGCTCATGATTACACACACACACATGTTGATGTACATATAGTATATATATATATATAGAGTTTGGATCAAATAAAAAGTGCTTCCTAGGTGAAAAATAAGAACTAATCTTGGCCATTGATGTGGAAAAATGGATGGAAAAGATCAATTTTGAGGTAGGAAACGCGGTGGCATATTTGTAATTACGGAGAACTTTTATTGAAAATATTATAACAAATGTGCATCAGCATAGTCAAAATGTGCACACGTAGAGCAGAAAAGTGCAATACGGTATAAAATAAAAAGTGCACAAGTTGGAAAATTTTTACAATCTTTTTTGACACGCATGAGTGCATATTTAATGAGTAACTATCCACTTTATAGTATAAACGTTTGCACATTTTTTGAAATCATCTCTTGTGTTTAAAGTTCATCTAATCCATCCATTTTCAAGTGATGGAAGGCCAAGATTTGTTCTCACTTTTCATGGGAAGACTACTTTTTACTTGAACCAATCCCTATATATATATATATATATATATATATATATATACATATATAGGTATATCCGTATATATATATTTTAAATTTTTCCAGCCAATCCTTATCCCTATTTGTTCAAACCCTAAAACATAAGATACAAACGCTAACCCTAATCCCAACCTCCTCTCCAACTTTTGCTATCTCCCCACTCTTGTTCTGATTTACAAGACTACCAAACACTCGATTTCACAACCGGATCACAACAAACACCTGTTTCACTTAACAAGTCAGGCAATGAGTCCAGCTACTTTCCCGAGGTGATCCCATGTGTTGTTCCGACTAAGAGGTGCAAAAGGTGGGTGGGGTTTGTTGCTCAGAGAGGCAGCAATGAAGGGCGAACAGGAAAAGACAAACATATTGATGCTTACCGGGATATGAGTGGCAGGAGGCTCAGGCAAGCTAACGCCGAAAGAAGTTGGAGGAGTGGATGGCTGAATCTGGGGAGTGGAGGTTGGAGAAGATGGCGGGGGACTAAATATTTAACAAGGCTAAGGACATGGCTAAGAAAGGAAGCGGTAGTGAGAGTAAAAATGGGGAGAGCACTGAGAAGTATGTGGCCAAGTACAGAGGACTTTGCTAGGTATGTGCAGGTGATTGAGAAGTCCGTGAAGGAGTCACTTAAGAAATGTCGGCCTTATAAAAGGAAAGGTCCAGACCCCAGACCTGTACGAATCAGATGTCAAGAAGTTAAAAAATATGGAAGGGTCAGAGAACTGAGAGAAGATGAGAATTCAAGTGACAGTGATCAAAATAGATGCAGAGGATGTGATTTTTCTTGTTATGGATAATGGGAGCCGTTCTGAATCATGTGTGGAAGCAAATGAAAGTGGAAACTCAGCTATGTGCGGGATATTTGATATGGATAGCTCTGAGGAAGATGAGAAGGTCAACATTGTCCAAGACTGTTCTGCAGTTTGTATAGTAAGTACTGAAGAGCAAACAGTTCAGGATGAATGTCAAAAGGAGACCACACTGACTCCAAAAAATAGATGCACCTAGATGCTAAAGATGTCTGATAATGAGCGTCCTGCAATCCAGCCTACTTCTGTTCAGGATGCCAATACGATTCAATCTTTAAATGATTTAAATTAAATCTGCTGCCAAGGAAGTAGGAATTTCTGCAAGAGCTCCATATAAAGATTTGATTATGCCCTTGAGTTTGATGAACTTAATTCTTCTTCAAAATTGGAGGTTCTTGATATGTATAGGCATAGGCTTAAAGAAGAACTTCAAGATTAGGGGTTGAAGTGTAGGGGACATTGCAAGAACACACCGCTAGGCTTTTCCTTCTCAAAATCACACCTCTATATATGCTTCCATAGAAGTTGTTTGCAAGAAATGAGCAATGCCATACCTTGTTTGATGATTCTTACTTGATGGGTTAGTATTTGAGTGACATGTGTATTCTAGTGGTGAATGCAATGTCGAGGAAAAGCAAAGCTTAGAGTGTCTTTGTTAGAGACCGGAATTTATGGGCTGATGGAGTGAGATATAAGAGAGTATTTTAATAAAATGTAATAATGGGCTGGCCCATTAGAAATATTATAAAAGGGGATAGAAGGGTAGAAGTAAGGGAGGTTGGAATTATCGGGACTTGGGACTTGGGAGCTGGCATTCTCTAACTGCCTTTTGTATTTCTCTTCCTATACTCTTTGTTATACGACACTTTCAGTTTATACTCAATCTATCTTCTTCATCTTGATTCGTGAATTTACTGTGAAATTGCTTGTACCTAACATTGGTATCAGAGCATCGCTCCTGGAGCCAGAATCGATCCTCATAGCACGCTGTTCCGGTTTATGGTGGTAACCAGAAGATCGATGGAAGGGAGACTGGAACATGTGGAGCGCGAGTTAGCCAGGCAAGCCGCAAACATTGAACGAGAATTGGAGAGGCATCGCGAGGAGGTTAGAATCCGAAGCGAGGAAGCCAAACGCGATCTCGATGAGTTTCGCGAGACGATGATGAGGAAACTCGATCGCCATTCTCGTGGTCGATCCAGAACATCCAAAACCAGTGCGAGGGATGGGAGTCGCGACTCCAGGATATCAGCAGGTAATCATCGATCGATATCTTCTAAGCGTGATGGTGATTACAGTAGATGGATTGCTAAATCTGGAAGAAAAGTGGACTTGCCACTTTTCAATGGGACTGATGTGTATGGGTGGACTATTAAGGTTGAACGTTTTTTTAAAATAAACTGTATTGATGAAGAGGATAAAATTGAGCTAGTCACTCTAGCAATGGAAGGCAGAGCGTTAAATTGGTTTAATTGGTGGGAGGAACACTCTAATGTAAGGAATTGGGAACTGTTTAAGGAAGCTCTAGCTGAGAGGTTTGAACCTGGACTGGTACAGGATCCATATGGTCCTCTACTGAGTATTAAACAGACTGGAAGTGTAATGGAGTATAGGGATGAATTTGAGTTGGTGGTAGCACCTTTGAAAAATACTGATGTCAAAATGCTCAAAAGCATTTTCATGAAGGGGTTGAAACCTGAAGTACGGGCTGAGTTGAAGTTGAATCCTGTAAGAACACTGGCAGAATTGATGAATAAAGCACAGGCAGTAGAGGAAAGAACCAAACTCTGAACCTCAACAGGTACACTGAAGATGACAGGAAAGGCAGGAAAGATAAGGGGTACTCTGCAGGACAGAATCACCAATGGATGGATGAAAACAAATGGAGGAGCAGTCTGAATTACCAGCCCACTCAAGGGAAACCTGCCATGGAAAAGAAAATGTTGGAAACAGGAAATCAGGAATCTGGAAGTAGAGGCACACACAGGTTATCACAATCTGAGTTACAGGATTTGAGCAGAAGAGGTCTCTGTTTAAGTGTGGTGAAAAATGGGGCAAAGACCATATCTGTAAGATGAAACATTTTCAGATCATCATGTTAG
This sequence comes from Cuscuta epithymum, assembly GCA_945859915.1. Lineage (NCBI taxonomy): Eukaryota > Viridiplantae > Streptophyta > Magnoliopsida > Solanales > Convolvulaceae > Cuscuta > Cuscuta epithymum. The sequence goes on along the minus strand of CAMAPF010001001.1, from coordinate 4,077,303 downwards.
ATGAATCAGAGGAGGAGGATGAATTGGAGGGTAATGCTATAGAACTTGTTTCACCGGTGCAGGAAATTGTCACCTCTAATATGCATTTGTCTCTCATGAGTAAGGAAGGGATCACAACTCCTAAGACTTTTAAGGTGCAAGAAAAGATCAAGAGTGAACAAGGAGATAAAACCATCATCATTTTGATTGATTGTGGGGCCACCCACAACTTTATATCTCAAAAGATAGTTCAAGCAGCGGGTCTACATGCCCTCCAAATTCCAGAATTCAAAGTAAAGATAGGAAATGGAGACATAATCAGAAACAATGGGAGATGTGAGGCTGTTTGTCTTAACATACAACAAACTGCCATCATTCAAGACTTTTATGTCTTAGAATTGGGGGGAAATGAGATGGTTTTGGGGCTGGAATGGTTAGCAAGCTTGGGAAATGTTGAATTTAATTTCAACCAGCTCACCATTAAATGGAAGGAAAAGGGAGTAGTCAGGAAGTTTCAGGGAGATGCCCATCTCAGCAGACACCAAGTTCCTTTCAAATCTATCACTGAAAAGATTCAATCAAGTGGAGAAGGATTCTGCCTGTTCAATTCTGCAAGGATTGAAACTAAGATGGTAAAGGAAACAGCAAATCCATGGATGAAGGAAGGGCTCACCGAAATTGCTGATAAGTTCACTCTTGAATACCAGTGGAACCCAATCCCTGTAGGCATGAACTTTATGAATCAAGTTGTGGTAAGGTTGAATAGGTTGACTGAGCAAACAGTTGTGAATTATGAGGAAGCTCGTGGTAAGCAGGTTGTTGTTGCTCTCTATGAGGCAGCATGTTGTGCCCTGGCTTTCATAGATGGTGAAGGGATCAAGTTTGTTGCTGAGAATATTCGAGACAAATACTTACTGGAAGGTTTCAAGTATGATTGGGTTCATGGGAAGATGTTGATACAACTGGAGAGGCAGAGGCTGGGAGAAGTCTTAGGCACATGGAGTAGGCCTGGTGGCTGTGTACTGAGTTCTATCTTACCTTCCTCGGGTGCTGAGGTGAAGACGAAGACTTACAGTGCCGAAGCTGACTATGTACTCGCCATTAGAGATTCTGTCAGAGAACAAACGTTGGGAAGGGAAGGAAATAACAACTGTGGCCAAAAGGATCACTATGTGGACAAAGAGATTGAGTGGAGGTCAAAACGAAGAAAATTATACGAGCTGAAGTACTGGGAAGGCAGAGGAGCGAGGATAAAGCATAATGGCATAGCTGTTTCTTACTTAGTCACTCCCCACCTTGAGGACAAGGTGGTTGTCAAAGGGGGAAGTGATGTTAGAGACCGGAATTTATGGGCTGATGGAGTGAGATATAAGAGAGTATTTTAATAAAATGTAATAATGGGCTGGCCCATTAGAAATATTATAAAAGGGGATAGAAGGGTAGAAGTAAGGGAGGTTGGAATTATCAGGACTTGGGACTTGGGAGCTGGCATTCTCTAACTGCCTTTTGTATTTCTCTTCCTATACTCTTTGTTATACGACACTTTCAGTTTATACTCAATCTATCTTCTTCATCTTGATTCGTGAATTTACTGTGAAATTGCTTGTACCTAACAGTCTTTCTTTGCCAAATGTGTAATTATGACATTACGTTCAAGAGAGTTTGATACTCTGATCATATATTCATATATGCACGTGCCCACACACATACATATACATATATATGTGGATAAGTATACATACACACATACATATACACATAAGGAAGTATACATATTACATACACACACACATAAATATACATAAATGTATATTTATACTTGTATACACACACAGCTGTACCCACCTGATATACCCATGATGGGACAATAAAAAAGAAAGTAAAGAAAGGAAATGCAACTAGAACCTATACAGAAAGATATAAAGCCAACTAATAAAGAAGCAAGAAACACTAACCCCAAACGATTGGAAAGAATCAAGAATATGTATATCCGTGAAGCCTGCCAAAAGCAACTTCCGCTCAAGTGTAGACTTCAACTGCATTGCGTAGCCAATGAGACTTAAAAGAGCCTTCACAGAAACAGATGTGAAGGAATTGAAATGCAATAAAAGAGAGACATAAAACCATGTAACCAACTGACCATTGTCTCTCTATCTGAAAGAGAAGTTGGCTTGAGCAAAACGGTTCCACCAGGCTTCAACACTTTCATGACATCGACAAAGAACTCACCACTGGGAAACTCAGATGACTTGGAGATAACTACAACCATTTCCATTGTGGAAGATCCCACAGAAGAGATGCCTGCAATTAGTTGAGAGTAAATGTCAACAAACTAAAAAATGAAAACTAAGGATAAACACAATTTGAATTATAAACACACATCTTTACATATATATCGAGTATAGGACTTATATGTGTGTGGATATAACATAGCGCATTCTTAAAAGCATAAGAAGAAAAACTGAAAAACATTTAAACATGCAAATATAAATTAACAGGTTTTGACTTCATACTCTTGCACCATAAATACCACTAATGCTTGAGAAGGAACGTCCAGTAAGATAATCACACAAATCTTCAACAAATTATATATAATCTAGTAAACTGGTGTCTTATCAAAAAAGTGGAACAAATCATAGTGCTTTTAAATTAAACGAAACCTTTAATGTAATTTACATACTAAGGGAAACATAGCAACTATAACAAGAGAGCATAAGATCATGGGGAAACAAATGTTATGGACTGAGTGACTGAGCATAAACTAGCTTGCACAGCATCAAAAGTTTTTTTTTGCTAAATGATCTAATAAGCTAAAATTGTTAAAATGACTTGATTGAGTTATCGAGAGTGCAATTGTCCAGTGACATTTTAAAATCAGCTCAACAAAGGATATTTTATATGTATATATAGGGTGCAGTTATCTTCCAAAAATCGTTTGACTGCCTTCCCGATTGAATTTTTTGCTGAAATTTGGTATGGATGTACTAGACTTGATGAAGAACATGCTCAAACAAATTCATCGAAAAATTCCACCGGGAAGGCCCTCAAAACGTGGAGGCCGCACGGCGGCTCCGGTAAGGTATACCATACCGGAAGATTTTCCTATATATATATATATATATATATATATATTAGTGATGAATGTTAACAGTGCATTTTCTTTTAAGCATTTTAACTAACAGGTAACTCGTGTATTATATTTCTATGATCAACAGTCAAGACATTCAGCCAAAGCATAAAAAGGGCATATGGTGGAAGGAATGGCTCACATGGTGGATCGACAGTTTTTTGTTCTTAGTTCCTTACAAAGAGATACATTAACATAATAATTTGTTACGCCAATATATACTTGCAAAGATTAGTTGGAAACCAGAAGCAAGAAGGAGAAAATAATATCAGATTAAAAAACAATAAAAAGTCTACTCTGAGATGAAGCATGTGTGATGATCATGGGATCCATCTTTTCAACCCCTCCCTTCTTCACCATCTCAATTGCACTCTGAACAGCACTAAGTGGTAACATAACATCATCTGTGAGCACCAAAATGCTATCTTTTGTAGCTGCAGAATCCTACGGTAGGAACAATAATGTCAAGATGTGATGTCAGGAATCAGGAATCCAGTCACCAAAGATAGATACTGACACATTTTGATCATCAGAACCCCAATGTGAAATTAGCAGAATGATTAGGTAAGCAGTAAGCAAAAAAGTATAATTGCATAAGGCCTGTACTACTGTACTTGCACCAAAAAAATGATAAACCCTAATGCAAACAAATCTCAATGAAAAGAATTAACATATGTGATCAAAATATTATTTTGCAAACAATGCCAAAGCTGATGGCATCAAACCACAAGATGGCTTCAAAATCAAAATTACTATTGACAAGTAAAGTCTTTAATTTCTCAACAATGCATAAATAGTCCCGAAGCGTATCCCCCTACACGATCCCAAGCAACTCTAACGGAACAATATAAACTAAGAATTATGATAGTACATGATTGAATCTGATCATGTTAAAATTTAATTCATCTGCGTATTAGCTTTCATCTAACTAATCTTTGGCGGAAAAATGAATATAAAATAACAACAAGAATCTCAAAGAATGTTCTCTCCACGGAAATACAGATACAGAAGCCTTACCATTTTTTAGAGACGATTGGTCTCCAATTAGGGCTGAGAACTTGGTTAGAAGGTCGATGTGAAGTCCCGGAGCAAAGAACAGAAACCAGTTGCCAATAGCCCAATACGGTCCTTTACTCCTTTTCCAGCAGCAAGCTTTGAAAATGCAAAACCCAATTGCTGACAAATTGACAGTGTAAAATTTCCCAATTTGAAAAAACTGCTCTTAAAAAATTACTCTCAAAATTTAATCGGAAAAATTTTTAATATATGCAGTCTCAATATTATATTGAATCTTGGGGTTTTGAAAAAAAATACTTAAAAAAAAGGTACCGACAAAAATAGGACTGGTTTCATGATTTTCCAAAAAAGTGAAGAAGAAGAAGAAGAAGAAGAAGAAGAAGAGTACAAACCTGGCTGGCTTGGGTTAGCTGCACGAAGTCTGCGGCGGCGGTATGGGTTGGCGGCGTCGACGACGTGGGTTGGCGGCGACGAAGTTAGCGGTGGGCGGCGAGTACGTATATGGGTGAGAACCGTACATCCGGGTTTTTTTTTTAATTTTTTTAAACTTCAGCCCAATTTTGATATCCCAGATTGAATAGAATTAAATGAATCCAACGGAAGGCTCACAAAACAGGCCCAATTAAGAAAGTCAGTCCATTCAATTAAAACAGCCTATTTTTTTTCGGTGGCAGTTTTGTAATTTAAGCGAAAAATCATGGCTTCCGCTAAATGAGCAATAATGTAGTTTTGTTGAGCATCTCACATAATGTATTGAGTATTATCAGGCTAATAATGAGTATCACAATTTTTGCTTCATATCTTCCAATTCTTTTTTTTCCTGCTATAAAAACTTATTAATTTATATCTAAAATTCACTCCTATTAATTTCAATATGCGAGTCTAATGTAATATGATACTTTTGAAATATGCATTGATATGTCATTTTAAAAATGAGCATAACATCAGTATCAAATGAGCATACATAACTTACAAAGTGCACATTGATATGAAAATTGTAATGATTGTTAGTTGAACATCATGACATTTTAATTGAGCATCAAACCTCCACTATTGAGATGAAAATCTCGACTTCTGGAGAATGAGTAATAATAAGCTTTTAATGAGCACCCGACCTATTCTGTTGAGTATTAGGAGTCGACATTTTAATTGAGCATCAAACATCTGCTATTGAGATGAAAATCATAGTTTCTTGTGAATGAGTAATAATAAACTTTTAATGAACATCAAACCTATTATGTTGAGTATTAGGAGTCTATCATAAAATAATACGTATAAAAATGCATTGATATGACATTTAGAAAATGAGCATAAGATCAGTATCAGATGAGCATATGTAACTTACAACATGAATATTAATGAATTTGTTAGTTGCTTTGTTGGTTGAAAATCACAACATTTTCATTCAGCTTCAAAACTCCTCTATTGAGATTGATGAAAATCATGATTTCTATTATATGAGCATTCATAAATTAATAATGAGCATCAGACCTATACAAATGAGCATGTGTAACTTACAAGATGAGCATTGATATGAAATTTGTAAGTTTTATTCGTTGAGAATCACATCCCCGTGATTGAGTATTAGAATCTGCGATTGAGTATCATGATTTGTGGCCTCGTGTTTATGATCAACTCTTATATAAATCTAATGTAATATGAGATTTTTGAAATGTGCATTGCTAAAACATTTTTAAAATGAGCATAATAGAGATATTAAATGAGCATACATAATTTACAAAATGAGTATTCAAACATTCAAAAGTTCATTTGTGTATGTTCATTTTTTTAAGTGTTTTACTCATTTCAATTTAAGGTAAAACTCATTTTTAATGTGCTCGGTATAATATACTCATGAAAAAGAGAAAGAGGTAAAACAAATAAAGAAAGGAAAAGAAGTAAAAAATAAAACCAAAGAAAATAAGTAAAGAAAGTAAAAGAAAAAGAGTGAAATCAACCACTAAAAAAAGTAAAGAAACTAAAAAACAAAAAGACAAAAAACGTAACAATCAGAACCACTAAAAAAAGTAAAGAAAACAAAACAAAAAGTAAACGTAACAATCAGAATTGATGACGGCGGAAGAAAGAAAGGGAGATGAAGGCGGCGGAAGAAAAGAAGGAAAAGAGGAAGGCAGCCGAAGACGAAAAGCGGAAGGCTGCAGAAGACGAAAGATGATTTGCGGGAAAGAACATGCTGACTCAGAGACTTGAAGTTGGTATATTTACAAAAATACCGGATGTACCTGTACATCCGGGTGTAGGATATAAATTGCCGTGGGCGGCTGGCCGGCGATGGAATAGAAAGAGGTTGGGGTTAAGTTGACGCCTTGAGTTGATGACAGGGAGAAGTCTATACACTTTTGGTACTAGACTTCTACTTTGATAAAACTGTAAAATAGGCCCCTGTACTCTTACCATTTCGTCAATTAAGCCCTCCTACTCCCAAATCACCCAATCAAGCCCTTTTACTTCCAAAAAAAAACCAATCAGGCTTTTTAGCCGGTTACCAGCAGGTCAGGCCGGTACCCCGCTGACCTGGAAGCATACGTGGCAAATGACTACCCGACCACTTATCCTACGTGTTATCCTGCTCATCTCACCCTGAAATCCAACCCCAAATGCAACACCGCCAATCCCTAACCCTAATTCTTCATCGTTCTTCATCATTCTTGAGCTTCCTCTTCTCTCTGCGATACGTGTGTCTGTGAATAACCATGTCATGTTCATCGACCTCAACGGGTAGCAGAGAACAAAGCCGGACGATGGACTACGAGCCTCCTGTCTATTGTTGGTGTGGATTGAAAGCCCCTCTTTGTGTTGGACGTGAGACTGGAAGAATGTTTTTCGGATGTCAAATGGAAGGTAATTCATTGATTTCGTAGTGTCGTGTTCAATTAGAGTGTGAAACGTAATTTTGTTTGGTGCAACACATATATATTAGCATTAACTAAATGTATGGTGGTGTTTTATGATGGTGTACGTACACGTAGGTAGTTGTGGATATTTTTTATGGGAGGAAGATGCTGCAAGAAATGATTTGATTAGGCCTGGAGTCGAGGAAGCAAATGTGAGGCCTATAGATCAGAATGAAGTGTTACATGAAGTGAAAATACTAGTTCAAGGCCTTGTCCTGCAACTAAGCCATGTAGAGGAAAAGATTGGTGCTGTTAAAGTTAGTGTTGATGATGAGGCAAAGGTCAACAAAAAGAATAGGAAGCTGTGTGTTTTTGCTATGTTTGTACTTCTTCTGTTAGTAGGAAGTATGTATTTGAGGTTGTAATAAATTATTGTAATGGCAGAGATGGTAGGTTATGTAGTGCTTGTTTGTTAGTTGGGCTGGATTGTTAAGTTTTAGCATTTTGTTTACTGGTGAAGTGCTGGAAGCTGTATTGAATTTTCAGACTGATTTTTGAGACCCTAAATTCAAGGCTTGGAAGCGGTGTTTTGTTCTCCTTTATTGTGTAGTTTGTTAGTCCCCTGTTCTCCTTTTTTGTGTAGTTTGTTATTCCAGTACTTGTGGGAGTTGTGGCATGAATGTGTTATAGTTTTGTTCATGCTGATAGCTTTGTTCTATTGAAGCTGTGGCATATAGACATCTGTTGTTGGCTGATAGCTTTGTTATATTGTTGGTCGATAGCTTTGTTCTAGTATGTCACAGTTTTCTCTTTTCGGTATGCATAATGCATACTGATTCCTTTATATGTACCGAATAAAGCAAATAGCATACACCTTAAAGCATGAATGTACTAAACTCTATATGATCTTACAGTAGCACAAAGCAAATAGCATAAACCACAAAGCATTATGTAAAAATGCCTTATACATAATGTTAACACAAAGCTATTTGTGTTGATGCTTATACAATATGCTGCTTTAAAGAATGATTACTTATACAACATTAGTGTTTATCAAAGTACAGAAGCCAGGCTAGCATAATGCATTCCTTCACAATATAAACGCTTTAAAAGTGAACCATAACATTAAAATTCATTCATTCATTAATACCAAATAGAAAAGACCTGGCTTTAAACCCAATATACACATTGTTTAGGTCATACATCCAAAAATACAGAACCTAATGTTTGCCTCTAACTCCAAAATAAAAAATACTAGTGCAGCTAAATACATCAATACAACTTTGCAACATAGGTCATTGTTTCATAAGTTTGCACATTACAATAGCTACTTTAATAAACATCTTCCACACCAGGTCTTCTCCTAGTTCACCCCCTCCACATGTTCTCCAGAGCTGCCTCCTCGCACCAGTGTTTCCCCAATCTGCCCGGGCTGCAATCACAGTTATATTCAAGCACATTACTTCAGAAAAAAAGTCAAGAACCAACATTAAACAATCTATTCCAAGAAAAAAACTTACATCCAAAATAGTTTCACCAGTTTGCTCATTAAAATAAACCCCATACCCCTCTCTGCTCCCCCCTGCCCCTATTACCTCTCCCCTTCCTACCTCTGACACAGTCTTGACCCCCCCCTCTCTCACCTCTCCCACCCCTTTTAGGTCTTCCTCCCCTGTCACCTCCCCTCCCTCTGGCACCTCTCCCCCCTTTGGCACCTCTCCCTCCCCTCTCAACTGTCTCCCCCATGTCACTTCCACCTTCCCTACCCCTGTATCAACTGTAGTAAGTATTTCTCCATTTGCACAAGACTTTCTGTAATGACCTTCCCCTTTACACTTTGAGCATGTCATTATTCTTCCTTTCCTTGGCAGATGTGTTCCTCCTGTAGGTGCATGGCTTTCTGATTCTTCTCTCACCCTTTTCTTCTTTGGTCTTCCACTCATTTTTTTAGGCAAGGGAGGATGAATCTCTTCATACTGGTTTCTTGGCCACAACATCTCACCATTAATTGGATGCAGAGTGAAGGAGTAAGTTCTTACATACATTTCCTTGGAGTAACATTAATGGACATATACTTCAGGGTCTTCTCCTTTATCCAGGATTGCACATATGGCATGAGGACAGGGAATACCAGCCAGATCCCATCTTCTACATGCACATGTTCTTGCGTTCAGGCTAACCTTGAACTGAGACCTTCCTTTTTTAATTTCATAGCCATCATCTCCATTAAAGTCAACATTCCAGCCTTCACTTGATATTATGTTCTTGTTCAACTTCTTCATTATCAATGGTCCAAATGCACCTGAGAACACAAACAATAAACAAGTGGTAAACATTAATGCTCATATCTGTAAAGGAGTGATAATTAGTGTTATGTAGGTTCCCCACCTCGCCACTTCTTCACATGTTTTTTCTTCTTGGCTATTCTTTTCATCAAAGCCACTCTCATACACTCTAGCATTGGGATTAATGGCTTGTCTCTGAACTGCACCAGTGTGCTATTGAAAGCCTCACTCAAGTTGTTATCAACACTGTCACACTTCACCTCAGTCTTGAAAAAGACCTTGCACCATAACTTCAGTGGATTTTTGCGCAAGTCTGTACCAGCTGCAGCATCAAGCTTGTCTAACTCACTTAAAGAAGCCTCTAGTTGAGCTTCTGAGGTAGACTTTGCACACTGCCAAAATAGTTTCTTCAACATCATGCCTCTATGAGTTTTGCTCCAGTTCGCATGTATATGTCTAGCACAATTTTTGTGCTCAGACTGAGGTAGAACACTCTGTATTACATTAGCCAGACCCTACACAAAAAGGCATTCAACATAAATGAAGAGAAGGCACATATTACTTAATACCGAATGCAATAGCATTATGGCAACACTAAATGCAATAACATAAATGAAGACAAGACAAAAAAGGCATTCAACTAAATGAAGAGAAGGAACAGTTTACTGAATGCAAAATATGGTCCTATCAATGACCTTGTGAATATACTCTTCATCAAATATGGTTATATTAATGACCTTGTCTCTATAATCAATGCAAAAGATAGTAATATCCATTATGCAATAAACATTAAAAGCTTTTAATTGGTGTAATGTTAATATGTACTGACCTTCTGTTGATCACTGATAATGGTCCAATCTGAAGGGCTAGTGATCTGCAAATCCTCCCTCAAATGCTCTAAAAACCAGGTCCATGATTAAGTGTTTTCAATTTCAACTACTGCCCATGCTACAGGGTACATCTGATTATTAGCATCTCTACCTACAGCACTCAAAATCTCTCCCTTCAACTGCCCCTTCAAGAAACAACCGTCCAAACCCAGTACCTTCCTACACCCTGACAGAAAACCCTGCTTAACAGGCCCAAAACATACATAAATGTGTTGAAAAACCATTGGAGCTTCTTCCACTACTCGGTCAGTCTTGATAACCACAGTGCTATCAGGAATTGACCTTATTATTTCATCCGCATAATTTCTAAGTTTTCTAAATTGGTCCTTAAAAGAAGATTGGGTTTTTTCTTGAATTGCTCTCAAAGTTTTGGTTGCCATACTAATGGAAATATTGATTTTTTGTTCAGCTCTCACAAGGTTCTTCAACTCTACAGCACCCATTGAAGGATTCTGTATCACTTTATCCTCATATATGTCTGACAACCACTTCTGACTCACTATTCTAAGTTTATACTTCAAGTTACACTTCAATCTGTTTTCCCAACTTCCAGTACAAGCAAACGGGCAATTAATGGCACATTTAAGTCTCACTCTATGGGGCTCATTTTTTACAAATACAATATCTCTTTTGTGATAAACAGCATATTTAATCATAGCTTTTTTAAATTGAGTACCGTCCTCAAAAAGCATCCCCGGAAGAAAATGGGGCGGATCAGATTCTGGGTTATAAGAAGCATTGTGGGCAGGTGGGCTTTTGGAGCTGTGCTCATCTTCTTGCTCAAACTGGTAGCTACCAGGGTTGGATGAGTCATACTCTGTAGTTTGTTCCTCAGATTCACTGATATGGCCTGGTGAAGTTTGTTCAGTAGGAATTTGCTCCATCTCCTCAGTTGCAGTGGAAGTATGGTCTGCAGTGACTGGCACATCTCTCAGCCCATCATCTTCATGACCTCTGTCCTCAGTACCATCTGCACCTTCATTACTACCTGAACCTTGTTCTTCAAAATCACTGTTAGAACCTGGGGCATCACTCCCAACATCTGTGGCATCATTGATTTCATTTTCACGAATTACACCATCCTCATCTTCATCATCAATATACGGTTCACCTTCTTCATCATCAGCATGATAAACATAAGGTTCATCTATTGCGTGTGCTACATAAATCTCACATTTACCACAACTTCTGGCCAAATCAATAACATGCAGAGCAGGCTTATCATCAAAGAGCTCATGTAAGGACTCCAATGGGGCACTTGGGTTTTTATAGTACAGACCACTAATGTTGCATACTTCCCACTTTGTAAAAACTTCTTCAAATGAGGATAGCTTATCACATCCGGATCAGCGGGTATAGAATCTATTGCTCCCCCAACATACATTTTATGAGGCCCAACAACAAAATTCCCCCCATGGTGAATTATCAGTTCCACCGTCTCAAACATCCTACACACATTACAGATAAAATACCGATTTTGAATTCAGATGCACGCAAATGAAAAACTAACTCAGATGAAGTACAGAAATTACTATGCGAAAGGGAAAGGAACATATAAATCGTCCGGGAATGGGAGTGATGTACACTATAAATACATACCTTACTGTTAATCGTTGTAAGATTGAAGTTGTTTCGTCCACGCTCGCTCATGAATCGCAGAGAGAAGATGAAGCTCAAGAATGATGAAGAACGATGAAAAATTAGTGTTAGGGATTAACGGTGTTGCATTTGGGGTTGGATTTCAGGGTGAGATGAGCGGGATAACACGTAGGATAAGTGGTCGGGTAGTCATTTGCCACGTATGCTTCCAGGTCAGCGGGTACCGGCCTGACCTGCTGGTAACCGGCTAAAAAGCCTGATTGGGTGTTTTTTGGAAGTAAAAGGGCTTGATTGGGTGATTTGGGAGTAGGAGGGCTTAATTGACGAAATGGTAAGAGTACAGGGGCCTATTTGACAGTTTTCTCCTTCTACTTTTGGTACACTTCTAATTTTTCATTTTTAGTGTTTGATTATTGTGTTAGTGACACTTTTAGTCCCCGATTTCAAGGTTTCCCACATTTAGTTCCCCGAATATTATCAAACTGACATTTTTAGTACTCTCATTATGATTTTGACACAATAAGTGGGAGACTAAAAATGTCACTATTATAATAGTTGAAGGATAAAAAATTTCACTTTTATTAAAGTTGAAGGACTAAATGTGGAAATTTTAAAATACGGGTACCAAAATTGTCTCTAGCGCAATAGTCAAGGACTTGAAATGAAAAAATCAAAATCGAGTACCAAAAGTGTCAATGACATAATAGTCGGAGGACTAAAAATGACAAAAACACTTTTTGATGGACAATAATTTGGATACAAATAATTTTGGGAAATTTGGGGGTGCCCCCAATTTGGATTTTTAATGAAGTTTATATTTCCGTCAGAATTCAGGTGTCCGCGATATGAATTTATGTGGAATCCATGAAATTAAAGGTGTCCTTTTTTTTATCGAAGGGGACTTATATTGATATAAAAAACATTCAGTTGGGGTGAAAGAAGACAAAAGGACCACATGTAATCATCCACCCTTGTCCGAGACTTTGAGTTAATCACTTTGGAAAAAACAATATAACTCGCTAGACCCAACTTGGGCAAAATAAAACCAACGATGACTACCGTAGACCTCTCATCCCCCAAACCTAATGTAAGAGTCTTACAACATAAAATAAAATAAAACAAAACACAACCGTCTTAGCGTGGAAATTAAAATGCAAATACACAAAAAATAGACATCATAGCTAGTCCTCTTGAGCAGAATCACCAAGTGCACCACCGGCGGTGGTTCAGGAGGAGGTCGTATCATCGGTACTACTCTAATTGATCCTCCATTGTCGATCGAAATCTGACCTAGGCAAAAACCTTGCAGCTCTCCTCGTTCCACACTTGTAGCAAAACCACCACTAACGGTCCTCTTCTTCGCTTTTTTGCCTTGTGATGCATCCATCTCTCTCGTTAATCTTCCTCCGTGAACGGTCAACAGAAATCCTCCGCGAAGAAGCCGAACAACAGAATCTTCGTCGGTCTCTGCCTTTGTGCTGAACAGTAAGATCCCTCCATCGATTTCCGCCTTCCGAGTCCCAGACAAAGCAACCACGTACCAACACCAATTACTCGCCGCAATAGTAGCGAAGCAACCACGGCCGTTCTTCGTCCTCGACGAAAACGGAAGAAAAACTCCAGCGGCGTAAAAGCCCCAGAGAGAAAACGGAAAAGCTCCCTCAGAAGCAGACCTACTCCGCCGATTATCGGGACCTCGACGAACAGGAGCAACAAGGTTCTTCTTGAATCTAAATTGAATTTGTGGGAAGATATATATGTGATGAAATTTGAATGATTCAAGAAGAACCTTGTAGAAGTGTGCACCAATTCAAAATCAAACTCGACCGAAATCGGATTTGTGACAAAATAGAAACCAAAATCGGGCCGGGTTTATTTCGTTTTTTTATCTGGAACCGAACCGATTTAGGCGGTTCAAGACGAAAACTGAACCAGAAGAATCGGTTACTTAATTATTAATTTAATTTAATAAAAATACAATTAATGTGTTTAATAAAAATGGAGTATTTATTATTAACAAACTAATATTACTATTGTTGTAATTTATTTATTTTTAATAGTATTAGAGAGTAAAGGTGGAGCATGAGTGTGAAATAATAAATACTTCTTATTAGTTAATTCTGTTATCAGTAAAATAAATGGATGAATAAAAGTATAAAGCATAGAGCAATACATACTACATATTAAAATGATTGTTATTTAGACTTTATTACTATTATTATTATTATTATTATTATTATTATTATTCTTATTATTATTAGAAGTAGTAGTATATAGCAATTTTATACAATCAGAACCGGGTCCAAAACCGGATTTACAAACATTAATAACCGCAAACTAGATCGTATGTCATTTCGATTCGGTCAGGTTTTGGTTTTCAAGTTTGGTCCAATCTAGTTTTCGATTTGAACCAGTTTGTGCACAGAATGCACACACTTAACACCCTACTATCAAATTTTGAAAAAATGTTGTTTGTACACATCCCCTTATACTCACTCATATATCCACCCCTGTGAGGGGCTATATTTTTTATCTGTGAATCTTGTTCATAAACAAATCAGACATGTTTTTCACAAACAAAAAATGTTTGTTTTGTCTGTAAACGGAACTCAAAGATAACAAATAGCCTCTTACAGGGATGATAATAAGGGTAAGTATAAAGTAGATACAAGGAGCACCAAGGAAGTAATGTAAATCGTTGACACCAAACGCACAACACAAAGTCTTACTAATTTTGAAGGTCAACATACTATTCACTACTTCACTAGACTCATAATAATCAAATAGTCCCCTTAGTTTGTCTTCGGGTATAGAAGATTTCACCCAAAATTGAGTGAAACTTTTCGCTATACATACAAGAGCTACGAGGCAAATACCTCCACTCATAGCTAAACTAGACAACTCAAGATCACCACTAACACAACAATCAACGAAAAGGTAAATTATCTAATAAAATAAAAATAAAGTTGAAATACAAATAAAGCAAAAGACAATGGATGTATGGCTAACCCCAAATGTGAAACACCTTCTTCCTAACTCTAAACCATCATTCACTCCATGGCGGCGGTTGAAGAGGATAGACCATAAACACTTCATCAAACCTTTTCTTCTTCCACCAACCCCAGTCGGTCGCCTGCGTGTTAGAGCAAATCCAACTCGCCATGGTCCTTCTCCATGTTTAACCTCATTCTCCCGCTCAACCATGGTTTCAAATTGCGTACCGCAACCGCAATTGCGGCCACAATATTGCGGTTGCCGAGGGCACCACATCAGCCCGCAACACCCTTATGATTTGACATCACGACGAAATAAAAAGTTACGTGTTTGGTGAGAAAAACCGATAAGGATGATAAAATGAAAAATATGGTCACCAAACGGGCTCTTAATATGTTTGACATTTTTTATACTTTTATTTTTTGTGTGCGGCATAATAATACTCGTATTAAACCTTGACATATATCAATATGAACATTAGTTTGGGACTGTCAATAAAATTGCATTTAATATTAATTATACACAAGTCTTTGGGAATAGGAAAAATTGACAAGAATAATCCCACCTTTCACTGATCTTCTCATAATAATCTCACCCTTACGTTATTCAAAAATAATCCCACCTTTGAACATCATCCTTTTTCATTGGACTCTGACCTATTGATGACCTATAAAGGTGAGATTATTTATATAAGATTTTCAATGAAAGGGTCCAATGAAAGAAGATGAAGTGCAACAGTGAGATTATTCTGAGATTACGTAAAGATGAGATTATTATGAGAAGATCGGTGAAAGGTGAGATTATTCTTATCAATTTTTCCTTAGAAATATAGCATTATCAGTATTAATGTAATCATGCCAGATTCGTTTGAAGAGTACATAATTAGTATTCTCCATCTCTCGAGAATAACTTCACAATTCGACTTACACACATATTTATGCGAGATATCAATTATTTTGAGTTTCATTTATATCACTACTATATATCAATTCAAGTAAAAAGTAGGAGTAAATGTTAAATTTTCTATTAATTTGGTTAATAAAAATGAGGAATTTATTGTGAGTCCTTCACACAGAAGGTAGAAAGTTGTTTTTGAGACTTATATAATATGTAATACAGAAAGGGTAGCTATTACATTTTTGATAGATTTGTCATCTTTCCATTTTTAATGTCCCAAAAACTTTATCACTTTCCATTGTAGTCAATGAATTTGAGGTTTCTATTATTTTTCCCTTATAGCAAAAAAACTCAATCACACAATTTTTAGTTTTTACTCGAATATTTTTTGTGTCAATCAAATTTTGCAAAATTTTGAAGGACATAGAGAGTATAATATATGGAGTCATGGAAGTTTTCAAGAATATTAGAGCCCGAACATTAAAAGGCGGTCTCTCCCTCTCCGGGGTTTTGTTCTTCCGCTTTCGTCATTGACGAAGAGCGACCGTCAGTGGATTTTGGTCGTGCAAGCAGGCTCTAGAATAGGGATACAATAGTTTGGCGCTCGTGGCTTATCTTCTGCTGCTGTTTCTGGTCGAGGGGCGAGGATAGACAAAGAAAAGGCGGATAAGTTGTGGTGGAGCTTGGGTTCGATTCAGCAGCAAGGGATATCAAAGGAGGATATCGTCAATCAATACAAAACCATGACTATTGAGGTAGATGAACAACGGGCTCGTCCCCCTCCCGAGCCGTCGCCATGGAGTGCAAGAGAGTTTAGGGTTTGGAAGAAGATGAATGAATTCTGGTTTAATTCTGTTTTATTTTGTTTGTATTTTTCGTTCGAATCGCATATTGCCTTGGGTGTTTTCTTATTCCATAGTAGAAAGTTTCTAGAATTTAGGTCAGGTGATGAGAAGTCTGGTTTGCCAATCATTGGCTCAGTGCCCATTACAGGAACAACTAATGTTATTGCTTCTACAGAGGCGATGAATTCTAAGTCTGGTTCAAGGGCGGACAACAGACAAAAGACATTTATCGTTTTGTTTCTTGCTTTTTCTCTGATTGTATTGTCAGTCAAATGATGAAAGTTTTGTTGATTTAATATATTTGTTGGTTTAACGATCATGGAAATAGAATCGGTTTATATTTCACATGACACACTAAATCTATGTGTTACTATACTTCACATGACACGCTAAATCTGTGTGTTACTCCTACAATCTACAAATACGTTACTTAAGGTGTGTACAAAAGTTATTGTTATGAAAAAACAACTCGTACAATTAATAATAGGGAAAATGGAAACTAATATTCCAACCTTTTAGCGATTTTCTTACAATAGTCACACATTTTCACTATTCATGAATAATCCAACCTTTGCACCTAATCTTCATTCACTGGTCCCTTATCGGTTGATGACCTGCTATTCCAACTTATTTTATTATCTTTGCAAACCATTATACCATAAATGTCACCTTTCAAAAAGATAATATTTTGCAAAGATAAGAAAATAACTTGGAATAGCAGGTCATTAACCGGTCAGGGACCAGCGAATGAAGATGAGTTGCAATGGTTGGATTATTCTTGAATAACGAAAAGGTGAGACTATTGTAAGAAGACCGCTAAAAGGTTGGATTATTAGTTTCCATTTCTCCTTAATAAGATAGAGATTATAGGGTTATTGATGAATTCATTGAAATAATATATTTGTATTACTAAACGTGGAAAACTATTCTCTTGCAAGAGAGAACTAATTATTTTAAATAGCTATATTTGTTGGGCCACTTCTGATCAAGTGGTCCATAAGCAGGATGGGATTTTCTTATCAAGTTGGGCCATTGCTACTCATTTACCATGGATCTCAAATGGGAAACGTCTTGGTCCGAAGTGAGAGAGAAAATAACGAACTCTTTCTCTATCTTTTAATCCCTGTGCTTAAGCTTCACTGTACTGAAAATGGACTCTCTCGCTCTAATTTCAACGCCTTTCTATCCTCACCGCGCTTGTTTTTCTGCCCAACTCCGCCACCGCCAGAATAGTCTCCTCCGCCACCCTTCTCGAAGGTCCGGACTGCCCTCGATCAAATGCGTTCTCGATTCTCACCTACCTACAACCCTGAAACCCCTCTCCGACTCTCAATCCCTAGACACAAGAGACAGCCTTTCACTCCTTATCAACTCGGCCCAGAGAATGCCGCCCAATACAATGCGTGGAGGTGAGGGCGACGCCATAGGTTTACTGTTAAAGGAGAGGATCGTCTTTTTGGGGAACGAGATCGATGACTTCGTAGCTGACGCTGTTATGAGCCAGTTGTTGCTGTTAGATTCTCAGGACCCCACTAGAGATATTAGGCTCTTCATCAATTGCCCTGGTGGTTCACTAAGGTATACACTTTTCTTGGAGGAACTTTAAGCTTCTCAGCATTTTCTGTTTTGATTTTAGTTGTGAGGGTTTTTAGCTCATTTGAATAAATTTACCAGTCATGTTCAATATGAGAAAGATATATGGAACTTTAGTAGCTGTATTAGTGATCATGCGCGAGATAATAGCTATTGTCTTCATCTTTTTTCATTTAGTTTGTTTTATTTTCACCTAAAAATGGGAATCCTGTAACAAAGTTTTGAGTTGTCTGAGTGCATTTCACTTGGATTGCAAAACATTGAGTTGGAAAAGTATTTTGGCAGCATCTGTCACCAAACATTGAAGTACAACAATAGGAATGATGTTTTCTTGTTGAGTTAAAATATACTTCGCAGTAAACTGGTAAGATTTTGTTAAGGTTTGAATTGGGAAGGAATGCAGAGGGGCCTCATCAGGTGCTAGCTTTTTGAACCTGCCATTCTGCAAAATTTGTTGAAAATCCATTTTGAGTAAATTTGGGATTTGTTGGAACAAATCTGGCCCCTCAACTTTCCCTTGTGAATTGTAGGATGTGTTTGTCTTCAACTCATCTCATGACTGAAGGATGTGTTGTCTTAAACGCGATCATCATCACCTCTTATTCCAACTATTTTAGGGTCAATAAACTGATAGTGTTGTCTTGTTGCTTACTATATGTCTAGAATGAGTGAAAACTATAAATTCTTGAAAGAAGAAGTGTTCAAGTTTAATGCCAAATGTTGCATTGTCATTTCTGTTCCTTCCTTCTTACGAAATAATATTATAATATGGCTATTGACACTCTTGTACTATGGGACTACGGTTTATGTTTGCTTCCGAGATAATTAACCTTCACTGTATCCGGTTTAGGGGTGCAAACGAGCCAAGCCGTTCGCGAGCCGCTCGTGGATCGCTCGGGAAAAGCTCGACTCGAGTTCGGCCATATTCAAGTTCGGCTCGAGTTCGGCTCGACTCGTATACTAAACAAGCTCGAGTCAAGCCTCTTTATTTTAGGCTCGTGGCTCGCGAGCCGGTTCGCGAGCCTTGATGTTGTATATAATTATATATATATATATATAATATTATTGGAATAGTTATTCTAATTTAGGATTACTCTATTCTTAATACTTATTACTACGTATATTATAATAGAAATAATTTAATGAAAAATTATTTATAATTATAATCATTATTTATAATAATTATAATATATAATACGAAGTGAGTATTAGTTTTTTGTTAGTTCACTATGAGTGACAATAAAATAAATTGACATCAAAATTTTCACAAATGTGTTGGTTGGCTGGGTGGACATTCCCTTGCAGGCTTCATATGCCACCCGAGTTCGAATCCCCTCCGTGGCAGACTTTTGTGTATTCCTACTCCATCTGTTTTTAGTTTCTAATCTCAAAACTTCCCACACCGGAAAGTGAGGAAACATTTTCTCTAGCAGCCAGCTATAAACCACCTCATATCCAAGGGAACAATTGAGCACCAAGCAAGTCGCACATCATCAAATTTTGATGAAATGGCTAAGCTTTCGAGTCAATCTCGAGCGGCTCGCGAGCTCAACTGAAGCTTTCGAGTCGAACTCGAGTTTCAATATTTTAAGTTCGATCGAGCTCGAGCCGAACTCGAGCATATAAAATATTTTCGAGCTCGAGTTCGAGCATATGTGAGTTCGGGCTCGGCTCGGCTCGTTTACACCCCTAATCCGGTTTACAAAGGCTGAGTTTGTGTCTCACCTTTTTCAATATTTTTGGCAAAATTGACAACAATAATGTCTAGTTTTACGCATCTTATAAAATAATCTCTAGTGTAGATACATACCACAATAATCGCAACTCGTTATTGAGTTGAAAAGAATTGCAATTTAATGGCTTTAAACTTCCGATACGTGGATTCACTTTTGTGAAACCATTAACAAGGTGAGATCTGTTTGTAAACTTACCGAAACTCAGGATTATTTGTGTCAAAATCTCAAAATTTTCTTTTATTGTATATAGGGTTAGGAATGAATGCTTTAACATAAGATGATTTTCAGATTAAGAGAAAGGCGTAAACACGATTAACAAAAAAAGACTACAAATAAATTTATAACAATTTAGTATCCTGTATCCCTTATATTATATATCCATCAAAACAATTTCTCAAAATATACTTCAGTTAGCATATTTTATTATTGTCTAAATAATCGTGCCATTTTGCAATGGGAACCTTTGAACTGGAGATAGTTTGTACAAAAGAAGAGAATTGTATAGAATAAGGTTGACCACATAAATACTTCTACAACATATACGATTGTTTGGTGGAATACATGAACAATGAATCAATTATTGTATTATTTTTAAGGAGACATCTAAAATTAGTACTTGAGGTCATCCCTAAGATTATCAGGTTATTTGTAATCCTAGTTTGAGTATATTTATTTTCCCTTAGTTCTAGTTTGCGTGTCAAAATATTTAAACATTTTCTCAAATCCGGGTACCCCATATTTAAATATTTTTCAAATCATCTGCAAACTCCCCAACCGTAATTCTTAATATTCTTCCCTCAAATTGGGTACTGCATTATATATATTCAAACAAATATCCATCTGTTCAATCTAATTATTATTTTCTCCTTACTTTTTATCAAAATTTTATCACAAACTAATTTTATTTTGCATTATAATAGAGATTTTAGTGCAGTTTTTATAATAATAAATCAAATACTAATACTCCGTATGTGACTATTAAATAAAATACTAATTTTAATTTATTATTATTAAAAAGATACTAAAAGCACTATTGTTTTTGTGAACCTGTTAACATTTTTTGTTTAGTGTTGTGAAGATCCCAAAAGGAATTATTTTTTATAAAATGCATAAAAGAATGGATTATTAGTGTCAATTTCACACTTTCTGTACCTATCCTCAAAAACTTATGTGCTATTATTGTCCTTGAATCATATCCAGTCTAATAATAATTACTATAATGTAATTCTACCTTCCAGTGCCACGATGGCTATTTTGGATGTTGTACAGCTGGTAAGAGCTGATGTATCAACAGTTGCCCTCGGAATTTCAGCATCCACAGCTTCTCTAATACTTGCTGGTGGCACAAAAGGGAAGCGTTTGGCTATGCCTAATACCCGAATTATGATACATCAACCACTTGGAGGTGCGAGTGGGCAGGTAATTGATGTTGAAATTCAGGCCCGAGAAATCATGCATAACAAACAAAATATAATAAGGATACTTTCCAATTCCACTGGTCGATCATCTGAACAAGTTGAGAAAGATATCGATAGAGATCGCTACATGTCCCCGATTGAAGCAGTGGAGTATGGCCTTATTGATGGAGTTATTGATAGAGAAAGCATTATTCCACTGGAACCCGTTCCTGAACGGGTTCAAGCTACATTGAGCTCAGAAATCACTAAAGATCCGGAGAAGTTCCTTGCTCCAGATATCCCTGATGATGAATTATATTAGCTGGTGTGGTATGGCACTTTGAGGTACATATTTCTTTTGCCGTATTATCATTATTATGAGGTTAAGTGAAGTTTGTGAAGATGAACTGAGATAAGTTTGCATTTAATCCTCATAGATTCATAGCCATGAAGATATGGACACTGTAATTGGTAGCTTTATGCACTTAGTAACATTAGACAATTGCATTTCTTTCTTTCCTCAAATCTCATGTATAGCTTTATCACATGAACTTTTGGCTGTGTGAACTGTGAAGTAATAACTATTGTACTCATAGTTTGTAATTATCAGCAACCTACTAATGCCCAGTGGCAGTTTGGTAATGCCTATTGAAGCAATAAAATCTTGGCAGTTTGTAATTTCAGCTCATCAACCAGACTCTATTGGCCAAACAACAATTATTTGGCAATGCATATTGTATTGGTCAATAGTGGAAAATAGTAGGGTCGTAGTTGCTAGAGATCATCATTTTTGTTTTTCTCATAGTTTTCTAAAAACATCCCTCATTTTTGAATTGCACTTACTTTTTCTTGACATTATTGGATTCTCTCTTGAAACTTGAGAGGAAACACATTAGTTGTTCTCAATGATGGGTGGGCATACATTACAACAAGATACTCTGTCATCACTTATTCACTTATATGAATTTCAAGTGACGGTGTCCTGTTTGTATCAACATTTAGCCCGTGAGCTCATGAGCCTGTGGGGACCTGCCCATCCCGTTTGCTAGAAAGCCCAGCCCACTATTTGATGGGGCAGGCATGAGGTAGGCTAGTTGAAACCCTGCCCAACCCATTGGCCCAAACCGTCATAGCTCATTCAAACTCTGCCCCTTAACCCCAACTAAGCCCAGCCCGGAATCCCATTTATACACTTCATTATTTTTGATTAATTATTTACTAATCCATAAGTTAGTAATATAGAATAATATTAGCATGGTAGCTGTACAGGGTTACTCGCTTATCCAGTGCACACTCACTCTAGGCTATTTTGCTAGTCTTGCCTTTTTGCCATTGGTTGTCGATTATCAAAATACAAAATCTATGGAAAAATAAGTGTGGTATTTGTACATCTCCATCCTAGAGTGTCTTGTCAAAATCATAGATGTAGATAAGTTTCAACTTTTATTAAATATTTTACATTTTCTGGAGGATCAAATTTTTTTTCACTAAGTTGATTACTTGTCCTTACCTCGATGGGAGCCTTTGCGCCACTTGGGTAATGATGATAACTAAGTTGATTACTTGTATTTTTGTGATACATAAAGTGAAGAACTTTATATTTCTTGTAAGCCCATTTACACTCAACCCTATTAGTGCACGTGGGCCGGGCCGATCTTAACTCTTAAGACAAACTATGTAGACAAATTATGGCTACAATTGTTTTACAAAAGCACGACCCAGCCCCATTAGTTAATTTGTTTTATATGAGCCCCGCCCAGCCCAACCCAGCCCCATCAATTCGTGCAGGTAAAACCTAGAAACTTGATTGTCTTCTTATCTGTTTGTATTTAACAGTTGATGCATTTCCCCTTAGGGGAAAATAAATAATATACCCCGAACTTTGCCTTGGTGTGAGCTCCCCACCCCGTACTTGTCCTGATTTAAAAATACCCCAACTTTATTTATTTAAATTTTTTGTACCATATTTAATTAACAAATAATATTTCTCAAATTAAAACCTGTTAAATAGATTTAGTTGGGAAAAAAAGATGCATGATTCCCCAAAAAATGTGTACTTTCTTTGATGATTTAGTAGGACATGGGGCATAAACATCTCAACTTTACAAAGTATGAGATATTTATACAATATGGACAAGTTTGGGGTGGGGATATCACACCAATGCAAAGTTTAGGGTACTTTATTTATTTTCCCCTTACTGTTTATGTGTCAACTGAATTTTCAATCCTATATGTTTTATCATATGCGCACTATTGATACCAATTTTTTTAAAGGTAACCTGTCACTCATTTTATCCTTCCAACTGACGAGCTCTTCTGAATTACGAGTCTTGGATCTCATTTTCTTGAAGAAGGCACTGATGCATTTCCAGAATTACCAACTTCCGTGTTGTAGATTTGCATTGACAATATGTTTCGACCCGCAGCATTTTTCTTGAAAACATTGAAACTCGTTGACCGTAAGAGGATTGAATATTCAACTTGCAAGCATTTATGGTTTGGATATGGATGAAACTTCAAAGTTTGGATATTCTATGTATGGTATAATCACTACAATGTCAAGAGGAACTGACTCTTGTATTTATATATAAGTCTTAGTCTAGTAAATGGTTTCATGCATACCCAAACTATTAAGTAATTTTCTGCAACAATGCAAGTAGAGCTGTCAGTTACTACAAAATAGATTTTTCCCCTTTGAATCAGATAAATTAACCCTTGGCCAGGGTACAATAAAACACAGCGCAATCTCTGACCTTGAGTATGTTTAGTCAGAGGGGTTTGGAGTGTGGAGTAATGGGAAGGGAAACTGTTGCCTTACTCATTTGGTTGAAAATATTGGGAAGGGAAGATGTCTAGTTTTCCCTCCCAACTAGGGATGAACCTGATTTAGGATCTAGAGCTAGACTGGGTCCGGTGGGTAAAAAAATTGAACTGGGCACCGTGTTTTGGTTTCAATCCTGAGGTGGTACCCAAAACCACTTTTCCTCCAAAACAACACTAAACCCCGACTTCAGTTCTGTTTTCTTAGTAGTTCGTACAGTCAGATTCAGCAGCTAGTAAGGGTTTTGATTTTTTCACTTTTTCAACGTTAAAGATCGGAACCGAGCTGTAACTGGTTTGCGCGGTTAACATTTTGATTCTTCTTTTACCTTACCCGTAACCAGGCATGGACCCGGGCCGGGTCGGGCCCGGGCCGGGTCAAGGCCCGGTCGGGCCTCGGGTCCTATAAGGGTAGGCCCGGGACCGGCCCGGTCAATGACCGGTTCCGGTTCGGGCCGGGTCACCCGCCCGGGTCACGGGTCGGGCCACCCGCCGGGCCGGGCCGGGCCGGGTCAATAATTTTTTTTTTATATTAATTATATATTATACAAATTGCTATTAAAAACAAAGTTCAAGTGCATTTATTTGAAATAAGAACTACATTTGAGAATTGAGAAAAAAATAACAATACGAAATACATTTTGTAATGAATATCAATTGGGATTTCCGCCACCGTTGGTTGTTGTTTTCCCTTTGTCACAAGACTTCATATGTTTTATTGGCATCCCGTATCCGTATGAACCCCCCAAGCAACACTCTTTCTTGCACCACCTGCAAGTTGCCCACCACAGTCCGGTCTTCGGGTCCTTCCACTTGTCAAAATTGTTTTGCATAAGAGAAGATGTACTTTCCATATTTAAAATGGTATATGTATAACACTATAAGTAATTAAGTAGGAATGTAGGATAATAAGAGAAGATAAAGATGGAGAAGAGTTTGAGAAGAATTGGAGAGAAGGTGTAGAAAAATGTTAGAAAATAGATGTATTTATAGGTGTTTTTGAACCCCACTCCCCACACCACCACCCCCGGGACCCCCCTGCCCCCCACCCATAGCCCCAACGGCTATATAGCCGTTTGGGAGCTTTGAATTTTTTTTTTTTTTTTTTTTAAGTTATACACATATTGTAAAATAAATTAATTAATTTAATGAATTAAGTAAAACTAAAACAAATGTTACAAAATAGGTGTATAAGTATTTAAACAAATTACATATTCTAAATGTATTTTTAATTTAAAAACCGGCTTTATATTTTAGAAAAATAATTTTAAGTCGTTAGATTGTAACCAATTAATTAATTTGAGAAGTGCTACATATGAAAAAGTGAACACATATTTATTTGAAATATGAAGTAC
This sequence comes from Cuscuta epithymum, assembly GCA_945859915.1. NCBI lineage: Eukaryota > Viridiplantae > Streptophyta > Magnoliopsida > Solanales > Convolvulaceae > Cuscuta > Cuscuta epithymum. The sequence continues at coordinate 4,051,914 of CAMAPF010001001.1, read as the reverse complement.
AAGTTTACAAATTAATTTGAACTACAACTACAAATTTACAATTTTGAAATATGAAGTACAAGTTTACAATTTTGAAATATGAAGTACAAGTATAAATAAATTTGACAAGTGCTATAAAATACATTTTGTACTAAATTCTAAAATACTAATCAATCGGAATCTCCGGCATAGGTAGAGCCACCATCGGTTGTTGAGTCATCCATAAAATCTTGGGAGGGGGTGATGCTCAATTCTTGAGTTCTACGTGCGGCCTTCAACCAATCGTGGTAGCATATAAGCGTCTCAAGAGACTCCGCGCTCAATCTCGATCTAGATGCCGTTAGGACGTTGCCGGCCGAACTAAATTCTTGTTCCACCGCAACTGTTGAAACCGGCATTGATAGTACTTGCTTAGCCATCCGTGCTAAAATCGGGAACGTTCTTTCTTTTGACTTCCACCAGTCTAGAACGTCAAAGTCATCATTTTCTTCAAAATCAACTTCATATGTTAAATACAAAGTAATCTCATTCAATGCGCTTTGTTCAGTGACGTGAGTTGTTTTAGTTTTTTTCATAAGATTGCCAAATGCAGATTTAAAAATCGATTTTCCTTTAGATGAAGATGTTCGTGACGGGGGAGGGGGAGCGTTGCTATATTGTGCACGAAACTCATTAAATAAGGCATAAAATAAAGTACTAACCTCGTTGTATTCCGTTTTCGGATCTATGGGGTTATCCTCATACATTGGAAATTCACCGAAAAACGCAAGATAATAGAAGTTGAAACAATCTTCCAAATTAGCAAGTCTATAACGAGGATCGAGAATAAATGCAATACCATAAATATGGGGAATATGTGCATAATATTTTAAAAACTTTTCCTTCATATGATCACAAAAATAATGAACGAAAACGGCATTTTGAAATTCTTTAAAAGCATCGGCGAGATTAACAGCTTGTGGAATAAATTGGTTTGCGGTAGGTTTATAAACATGACTAAAAGTTTCAGTAGCATTAAAAAAATATATCAAAACATTACAAATTTTTTCGCAAGTGTCGATCTCAGCCGCGTTTATAATATAGTTATCATGTTCTTTTAAAAAAGCAGGAAAATGTTCTTTATATCTAAGAACAACTTTAAGTAATTTATAAGTACTATTCCAACGAATACTCAAATCTTTAGGAAAAGCAACATATCTCACACCTCTTTCAGTCAAATAACTTTGTCATTTTAATCTAAGTTGACCATTACCCCAAATACGTCTAACCCCCCCCTTTATTACCTCCATGGAATCTCCTAACGCTTTTAAACCGTCTTGCACACATAAATTTATAACATGACATGCACACCGTTGATGAAAAAATCTACCCATCAAAGAATTGGCACCACACAACTCACGCAATCTAGGTATAGCAGCAGTATTATTAGTAGCATTATCGAAACCAATAGCAAACACCTTATCAATCAAATTATACTCAATTAAAATACGCTCAATCAAAATATAAATATGTTCAGCGGTGTGACGATCATTAAATTCACGAAAAGCAAGAACACGTTTATGCATATTCCAATCCTCATCAATATAATGTGCAGTCAGACCCAAATAATATAAATGATGAAAATCATCCTCCCATATGTCAGAACAAATAGTAACACGCCCATCAAAGTTTGCAAAAAAATTTTGTAACATTTCCTTTTCCGCATTATAAAGCCTTATTATTTCTTTCTTAACAGTTTTGCGACTATAATTTCTAAATTGAGGATTTAAACTACCTTGTGCATAATCTCTTAAAGCAAGACTTTCAGAAAACAAATAAGGCAAATTTTCTTCACAAATTAAGTTAGCCATACCAGTCAAATTTTGTGCATCATTGTAGGCGAAATTACCAAAAGGTTGAGAATTCGCAAACCTCGATATTTGAGTTTGCTTCCCCGTTCCGCCGCCTAATTTTGCGTACTCCACGGGGTGCTTTGACTTAAGATGCCTTGCGGCGGATCCGTATCCGCCGGAGGTTCCCAAACTATAATTGTTGTTGCACCACTTGCAAGTTGCGTGCCAATAGCCAGTTTGTGGGTCCTTCCATTTATCAAAATTATTTTGCATTAATTCAAACTTACTTTTTTTATTACCGGTGGCGGTTTGGGATGAGGCAGGCGCGTCGGCGTCGTGGCTGCCGGCACCCTCCTCCTCGGCCGTCTCCGGTTCCAATTCCTCCGCATCTTCATCCTCAAGCTCCTCTTCGTCAATGGTCGTCGGCATTTGTTGTTGTTGTAGAAAGCGGTTATTATGTCGGGCCAATTCTTGTTGGAGTTGTTCTTCGGACATCGCATCTCCATCTCGCCTTTGGTAACCCGTTTCAAAATCATCTCGGCTTTGAGATGAAGACCCGGCAAGTTCTTTACCTTTGCGGGATTTCTTCCTCCCAATCTCGTTTCTTCGATTGCGTTGGAGGTTACCCAAATCAACCGAATATCTACCACCTTCCATCTAAAAAATGTAACAAATATTAATTCACAACAAATATAATAATGGATACAAAACTAATGCAACTAATTAAAACTATTTTAATTAATACTTCAAACTAATTTTTTGCAAAGTAGAATTAATGTGTGTCTCTACAATTAAAATTATAGCAACTTTTGAAGTAAATAACTAGTACAAGTAAAAATGTAACAACAATGCTAATTAAGTAGTTAACTAGTATAGTGACAAATGTAACAAACTAACAACTAGTTAAATAAAATGTGAAGTATTTTAATTAGTATAATGAAAAATGTAACAAGAATGCTAATTAAGTAATTAACTAGTATAATGAAAAATGTTACAATAATGGTAATGAACTAATTAACTAGTATAATGAAAAATGTAACAAGAATGCTAATTAACTAATTAACTAGTATAATACTAGTTATAGTAAGTAATATATAATATAATGTTTATATTATATAATATATAAGTATACTATACTATACGATGAGTAATACACTTATATTTTATACTTTAATATATAAATATATATTAAGTAGATGTAGAATGTATGTATTAAGTGGATATAATAATTGTATAAGAATTAAATATTAGAGTATAATGGAGAATTGGAGATTGGAAAATAAGTATATATAAAATATAAGTAGAGAAGTAGATATTATTATGTATTAAGTATATAATAATAGTTTATAAAGTATATTTAATACTTTATTATATAAAGTATATATTAAGTAGATATAGTATGTATGTATTAAGAGATATAAGTAGAAATTAAGTAGATAAGAAATATAAGCAATATAGTATATGTAGATAATAATATATATAAGTAGATAATTAATATATAAGTAGATATAATAATTGTATAAGTATTAAATAGTAAAATAAAATATAAAGGAGAATAAGAGAATTAGAGAAGATGAATATGGAGAATTAGAGAATGGAGATGAGTAGAGAGTAGGATTTAGAAGAGTTGGAGAAGAGGTGTGAAAAAATGTTTAAAATTAGGAGTATTTATAGGTTTTTTTTTAACCCCCACCCCCCACCCCAACCCCCCCACCCCACCCCCCCACCCAAACCCCCCTGACCCCCCCTGGTACACCCAACGGCTATATAGCCGTTTGGGGTAGCCGTTTGAGCCAAAACAATCCAAAAAAAAAAATTTTTTTTTTTTTTAAAAGTTGACCGTTAGGCCCGGGCCCGGGCCCGACCCGGCCGGGCCGGGCCTCCAAAACCAGGACCCGAGCCCGGTCCCGCTAACCCGACCGGGTCTCTGCCCGAACCGGACCCGGACCCGAGAACCGGGCCGGTTCCGGGCCCGCACAGTGACGGGCCGGGCCGGTCCCGGGCCGGGCGGCCCGAACCGGGTCCACGCCTACCCGTAACGAGCCCGGGTCGAATCCTACTCCTCAACCTCTTCCCTTATTTTCCATCCTCCAATTTGGGAGTTCTGTGCAGAAAGCTAATTTCAGCTAACATTCTCCTCCTCTTCCCTCCCCTCCAAAATCCCCCAACCTTACAGGGGGTGAGAGATCATTGTTCTACGCCCCCAAAGCCCCACGTCACATACCCTATAGGCCTATACAACAACAAAAGAGTTTGGGTCAGCCATCATGACATCCCTATAATTTTAGAAGATACTTGCATTTTGCCATGTCAGACCAGCTTAGTTTGATGAACTTTTAGATCTGTGAACTTGTGAAGTAGTGAAATACTCATAAACCAAACCTTATAGCTAGCGATTCTTGGAATCAACCAACAAAAAACAAATACAAAATGGAATGGGAGGAGGGCGGGGAGGGGGTTAATAAAAAAAACTTGATGATCGACTTGTGTTGATAAAAAAAACTCGTGTTCGCAAGTTTTTCTTCGTAAACGCCCGATATAGTGATGGACCCGGGCCGGGTCAAGGCCCAGTCGGGCCTCGGGTCTGGTAAAGGTAGGCCCGGGACCGGCCCGGGCAACGGCCGGTTCCGGTTCGGGCCGGGCCACCCGGCCGGGTCACGGGTCGGGCCACCCGCCGGGCCGGGTTGGGCCAGTATTTTTTTTTAATTAATTATATATTATACAAATTCCTATTAAAAACAAAGTTCAAGTGCATTTATTTGAAATAGGAACTACATTTGAGAATTGAGAAAAAAATAACAATACGAAATACATTTTCTAATGAATATCAATTGGGATTTCCGCCACCGTTGGTTGTTGTTTTCCCTTTGTCACAGGACTTCATATGTTTTATTGGCATCCCGTATCCGTGTGAACGCCCCAAGCAACACTCTTTCTTGCACCACTTGCAAGTTGCCCACCACAGTCCGGTCTTCGGGTCCTTCCACTTGTCAAAATTGTTTTGCATAAGGGAAGATGTACTTTCCATATTTAAAATGGTATATGTATAAGTATGATTGTAGGAATGTAGGATAATAAGAGAAAATGAAGATGGAGAAGAGTTGGAGAAGAGGTGTAGAAAAGAGTAGAAAATAGATGTATTTATAGATGTTTTTGAACCCCACTCCCCACACCACCACCCCGGGACCCCCCGGGACCCCACCCATAGCCCCAACGGCTATATAGCCGTTTGGGAGGCTTTAATTCAAAAAAAAAAAAAAATTTAAAGTTATACATATTGTAAAATAAATAAATTAATTTAATGAATTAAGTAAAACTATTTGTACTTAGAAAAGTGGTTTGATTTATAATTTACAAATGTTACAAAATAGGTGTATAAGTATTCAAACAAATTACATATTGACAATGGCCGTCGGCATTTGTTGTTGTAGAAAGTGGTTATTATGTCGGGCCAATTCTTGTTGGAGTTGTTCTTCGGACATCGCATCTCCATCTCGCCTTTGGTAACCCGTTTCAAAATCATCTCGGCTTTGAGATGAAGAACCGGCAAGTTCTTTACCTTTGCGGGATTTCTTCCTCCCAATCTCGTTCCTTCGATTGCGTTGGAGGTTACCCAAATCAACCGAATATCTACCACCTTCCATCTTAAAAATGTAACAAATATTATTTGACAACAAATATAATAATGGATACAAAACTAATGCAACTAATTAAAACTATTTTAATTAATACTTCAAACTAATTTAGTGCAAAGTAGAATTAATGTGTGACTTTAAAATTAAAATTATAGCAACTTTTGAAGTACTTTAATTTAGTAAAAACTACTTAAATAAAATGTAAAAAGTACTTTAATTAAATGATTGAACTACTATTTCTTCCTACAAATATAAATTGAAAATAAGAAAATGTGACTTTAACTATAATGACAATTAACTAGTTTTTTGAAGTAGAGTTGTTTTAACAATTAATGAGAATACTAATGAAGTAAATAACTAGTATAATGAAAAATGTAACAACAATGCTAATTAACTAATTAACTAGTATAATGACAAATGTAACAAAAATGCTAATAAACTAATTAACTAGTATAATGAAAAATGTAACAATAATGGTAATGAACTAATTAACTAGTATAATGAAAAATGTAACAAGAATGCTAATTAACTAATTAACTAGTATAATGAAAAATGTAACAATAATGGTAATGAACTAATTAACTAGTATAATGAAAAATGTAACAAGAATGCTAATTAACTAATTAACTAGTATAATGACAAATGTAACAAGAATGCTAATAAACTAATTAACTAGTATAATGAAAAATGTAACAATAATGCTAATTAACTAATTAAATAGTATAATACTAGTTATAGTAAGTAATATATAATATAATGTTTATAGTATATAATATATAAGTATACTACTATAAGATGAGTAATACACTTATATTTTATACTTTAATATATGAACTATATATTAAGTAGATGTAGAATGTATGTATTAAGTGGATATAATAATTGTATAAGAATTAAATATTAGAGTATAATGGAGAATTGGAGATTGGAAAATAAGAAAATAAGTATATGTAAAATATAAGTAGAGAAGTAGATATTATTATGTATTAAGTATATAGTAATAGTTTATAAAGTATATTTAATACTTTATTATATAAAGTATATATTAAGTAGATGTAGTATGGATGTATGTATTAAGAGATATAAGTAGAGATTAAGTAGATAAGAAATATAAGTAAAATAGTATATGTATTTATAAGTAGATAATTAATATATAAGTAGATATAATAATTGTATAAGTATTAAATAGTAAAATAAAATATAATGGAGAATAAGAGAATTTGAGAAGATGAATATGGAGAATTGGAGATGAGTAGAGAGTAGGATTTAGGGAGAGTTGGAGAAGAGGTGTGAAAAAATGTTTAAAATTAGGAGTATTTATAGGTTTTTTTTAACCCCCACCCCCACCCCACCCCCAAAGGCCCCGGACCCCCCTGGTACCCACCCAACGGCCATATAGCCGTTTGGGAAGTGGCTGTTGAGCCAAAAAGGGTTTTTAAAATTAAAAGAATTTTTTTAAAAAAAAAATAGGACCGTTAGGCCCGGGCCCGACCCGGCCGGCCCGGGCCACCAAAACCAACACCCGAGCCCGGACCCGCCACCCCCACCGGTTCGGTGCCCGAACCGGACCCGGACCCGAGAACCGGGCCGGTTCCGGGCCCGTACAGTAACGGGCCGGGCCGGTCCCGGGCCGGGCGGGCCGAACCGGGTCCACCACTAGCCCGATATATGATTACTGACATGGTTTAATAGATTGGATTAAAGTATTTAGTGATTATTTATTTATTTTGTTTGGATGAAATTTAATTTAAATATATATAGAATCATCCAAGAATGTCTACGTATAGCATGTGAACAAAACTATAGGCATATCCCAGTAAGGATGCCCTAACACCTCAAAAGATATCTAACCAAAACATTTAAGTCCGTTTTAAAAAATCAGCCATCAAGCCGTTAAAGAAATAGGTGATGAATAGTTCAAAGAGTCAATTCCTTATATAGGGCAAAAAAGTGAGTCAAGAGCATAAATAGGACTACATGTTTTTTCTTCCATCTAGTAGGACTATTTTATGTGTATTTGGACAAATATGCCCTTGAGGCTTTTGAAAGGTCTTAATTAATAATAAATTCATAAAAAAATAATAAAGGACTGGCGTGGCTAGTTGGGATAACCAAGCCAGTTTCGTTAGGCATGGCAAGCCATAAAAAATAGATTGAATCTAAATTTCAAGGAAAAAGAACCCCATTTGATTGAACGTAAGAAAAACATAAAAAACGTCAAAAAGTATTAAAAGATTCCAAAAAATATTTATAAAATAAAAAAATTGATTTTTTTTTTAATTTACAGAAAAAATTAAAAATGCAAAAAAAAAATGCTGCCTCTGCTACCCCCAACACCACCACCTCCCATCACCAGTTGGAAATCTGCCAAAAATTGTAGTAATGCCATAATAATGGCAGAATCAATGATAATTTTGGCATTATGATGAGTAAAAAATCCATTTTCTTGGCATTTTCAGTGGCATTTTTTTTACAAATAATGGCAGATTCTGTACCAATCGTATTTATCCTTTTTTTATTTTTTTTATGGATTTTTACTATTTTTATTAATTTTTTCAAAAAAAAATCGAAAACAGAAATCTGCCAACAATTCTAGTAATGCCATAATAATGGTAGATTCAATGAGATTTTTGGTATTATGAAGAGTAATTACGCCAATTTCTTGTCATTTTCAGGAAAAAAAATGATTTTGTTTTATAAAAAGTGGCATAATTTTTACCGATCGAAGGTGGTGGTTCTGGGAGGCGGTGGGAAAGGTTTCCATATTTTTTCTAATTTTTTTATGATTTTTTACTATTTCTTAATATATTTTTTAAAAAATGATTTTTTTTTTTTAATTTTTCTTAAATATTTTTTTATTTTTTTATTTTTTTTGTACGATTTTTAAAAAAATTATGATTTTTTTTACTATTTTTTAAAATTTTATTATGCATCATTACATGTTAGTATGAAATAATACCCTTAGGGGCATGAAAAAGTGCATATCTTTGCACTTTGCACGACAAGAGACCTTTTTATTTGAACTCTTTCCTCATCCATCTTTAGAGTATCTCCATCAAAACGTAGTGCATTTCGAACACTCCATATCTAGCAGATTGTGCAGCTAAAATTTATCCTTGTTGCCTTTGCCCCAATGTGTGCTCCATTGCAATCCCTTTGAATCCACTTCACCACACTCCTTAGAGATGTCATCTGTCTTGAGATTCCTAGCCACTCTTTAACCTTCTTCCAAACTTGCCCTGTAATATGACAATCAAAATAGAGGTGTGGCACCATCTCCGGACCACCTTACAAAATGGACATATATTAACAAGATTAAGATATCCCAAATTGCCACACGTAGCTAGCCTATTACGAAGCAAGCCACATAATGAATGGGAATTTGGGAGTGATATAGGGTTTCCAAATGAATGACATCCAAGCACGAGATGTACCTCTAATTCTTAGGAGATCATATACCTTGGAGGAGGATAACTTACCATTGATTTAATTTTAGTATTATTTTCTCTTGAGTAGCAATTATTTTTGTTTTAGTCCGAGTAGATTTGATTTAAATGTTTGGATTTTTGGAGTTCTTTTGATAGACAGGGTGTCGGTTCCAGGCATTTTAGGATAAACATACGAAGTATAAAAAACCAGTTAAAATGTCAGATTGATCGACTTTTTAAAGTAGCATACTTATTTGATACTCTTTTCGTCTCACAAAACTTGGACAATTTGAGTTTTCGTGGTCAGGATAAAAAAGTTTGCATGATGATTTTAGCTATTATTAATGTGTGAAAGTTACAACTTTATACTTTTATTAAAATACTTGCAACAAAGAACATTTTCATATCACTTTCATTTTTAAAATAATTTCATATTAAGAAATATAATTGTCAAACTTGACAATTATTGACAAAACAAAAATCAATGTGACCAAATTTTATGAAATGAAAGTAGTAATTTTTATATAAACGTAATGATGGAAAATAATGGAAGGATCCTTTTTTCTTAAGCCTATGTAAATTTTTTTCTTTTATATCTCAATAAAATCATCTTTTTTTAAAGTAGGAGAGTTTTTTCCCGTAATAATGCTAAATAAATAAATAATTCTCAAAATACTGCTGGATTAACCGTGGTTAAATAAAGGTGTCACTTGAAGTGACAGTTTTTTAGTTGCAGTACAAGAGCCGCCACTTCAAGTGGCGCCTATCTAACACAATTCGCAGCCCACACAAGTAACGTACGAGTAGATGTAATGCTAAAGCCAAAATTAATGGGTCCCATCAAAATTATAAATCTCCTATTTTCTTTGAAGTGTCGTAACTTTTTTATTTGTTCTTTGATTGTTACAAAAAATATACCAAAATTCATAACTTTTTATTATCTTTCATAGGACAACAATATTGAATATATAAACTCAAAAACTAATTTAACTCTTTTAAAATTACTGTGTATTTATTTTAAAGTGTTACATATTTTTTATTTGTATTCCGATTATTACAGAAAATATATCAAAATTTATTATTTTTTATTAACTTTTAAAGGGAAGCGATGTTTCATATAGAAGAATAAAAAGAAAATATATTAATTTGTGTAGTATGGAATCGTTTTTTACCATGCACAAAATTAATCGAGAGTGATAGACTAAAACAAAATTACATAAACTCCATCACATTTATTTGTTTATTTATTTTTTGCACGAGAATTTATGTTGTTGTATTTCATATGACACCAATATTGAATATATAAAATCCGGAGTGCATGATAAAAATCGATCCAAAAATACACAAATTAATATATTTTCATTTTATTTTCCTATAAAGATAATGAAAAATAATAAATTTTGATATATTTTCCGTAATAATCGGAATACAAATAAAAAATATGTAACACTTTAAAATAGATACGCAGTAATTTTAAAAGAGTTAAATTAGTTTTTGAGTTTATATATTCAATATTGGTGTCGTATGAAAGATAATAAAAAATTATGAATTTTGGTATATAGTTTTTGAGTACAAATAAAAAAGTTACGGCACTTCAAAGAAAATAAGATATTTATAAGGGAAAACTATCAAATAGGTCCTCGTACTATTATGAAAAAGTCAATTGGATCCTCGTACTTTTTATTGAATCAATTAGGTCCCCGAAATATTATAAAACAGTCAAATTGGTCTTTTAGCCGGTTGATAACCGGTCAACCGGTAGAATACACATGTGGCAATCCACGTGGATTTCCTCCCCCGTTTTCCTTTCTCCCTTTTCTCTCTTCCTCGCTGACCATTTCTTCATCCCTGCGCCCTTCGTTCTTCTCCTGCGCATTTCTTTCTTTCCAGTAAATTAGAGCAACCCTATGCACCCACAACTATCTCAACCGCCGGAGACAGACCATGACTTTCTCAACCTCCGCCGGCGCTCATCGCCACCGATGTGGGCAACTTACCTATCAGGAAGAAGTTCATTGACGCATCCAGGAAGAAGAAGTTAGCTGGAAATGAAAAAAGAAACAAAGAAAAAGAAAAGGAAAAAATAAAGTTCATTGACACGTGGACTTCCCTATCACCTTTAACCGACAATACCTTTGTTCAACCGGCTAAATGGGAGAATTGACTGTTTTTTAATACTTTAGGGACTTGATTGATTCATTAAAGAGTATAAGGACTTAATTGACTATTTGACAATAGTAGGAGGACTTATTTGACAGTTTTCCCTATTTATAATTTTGACGGGACCCATTAATTTTGGCTTTACCATTACATCTACTCGTACGTTACTTGTGTGTAGGGCTGTGCATTAACCGGGTCGGACCGTATTTTAGACTTGAACCGGACCGGGATGGACCGGTCCGGACCGGACCGGTATAAACCGGTCCGGGTTTTGGTCCTTAGTTTTGTAAGATTCCGGGTTCCGGTCCGGTCCGGGTCAAACCCGGAAAAAACAGGTCTGGACCGGAATGGACCGATAACCTATTTTCTCGTAAAATATAAACTTGGTTTTGTATCATTAGTCATTATGACTTATTTTTGTCTTTTATTATATAAACGAATATATACGGAGTTTATATTTGGTGTCTAATTATTTCCTAAGTTGTTTTTTATTTATTTATGTGATTTTTTTGCTTTTTATTTGTTTCTTTATTTGCAGGTGCACATGTAGTTTATACGTAGTATATTTTTGGACTTAATTTAGTTTTTATTACTTTATAATAGATTTTGCATTTTAATATACACAAAAGATTGTAGTGTTAATTATTGTGGGAAACTAATTGTTACGATTGAATAGTTTTGATAACTATATTCCAAAATTAATAAATGAGCTAGATAAACAATTATTTAGTCTATTTAGCATATCCGCACATAAAATTATAATTTAGAACAACAACATCCAAGCCTTATTCCAAAAAAAATTTGGGACCAACTAAGAACACTCTAAGATAATATTTATTTTTTAAAACCGGGTCAATTAGGGTCAAAACCGGACTAGACCGGAAAATTCAGGTCTGGACCGGTCCGGACCGGTTAGATTCAGGTCCGGTCTTCGGTCCAAAGAAAATGATGATTCCGGTTCCGGTCCTAACCGGTTCCGGTTTTGGACCGGTGCACACCCCTACTTGTGTGGGCTACGATTCCTGCGAATTGTGTTAGAAAGCCGCCACTTGAGGTGACGGCTTTCCTTAACCACGGTTAATCCAACAGTATTTTGGGAATTATTTATTTAGCATTATTACGGGAAATAATTTGTAGAAGGATATAATTTGTTTTTATACGGTACAATGGAAAATCCCTTTTTACTTTAGGTGGAAGCTGAAAAAATGCTGAACGTGGGTTACGGCTTTGAAAAAATTCAAAAAGTAGGGGGCAGGGGCATTCCGAGAATCGAACTCGGGACCTCTCGCACCCAAAGCGAGAATCATACCACTAGACCAAATGCCCTTCTGTCTTTTAGACTCCGCTATTAAGTAATCCGTATTTAACTATTTCATGACCCCAACGTTCAAACTTTTGTTGGTTTTTTCCCTTAATCCATACTCCCTCGTCTTTTCCTCTGGTAACGAGTACAGTTGTTTATCGTTTATTGCTCTGAAGTCCTGAACAGTGATGATAAAAGGTGGTCGTATTTTATTGTCTAAGTTTCTATTTTAGTCTGAAGAAAATCGATTGATTCTGTTGAAATTTATTAAGTTTTGTTAAAGATACTGATTCTTTTTATTTAAGAAAAAAATACTCCCTTGGATTTTGCCAACTTTCCCTTTTTGGTTGTCCCAAAGAACATTGTCACTTTACTATACACAAATCTCAAGCACACAGTTTTTACTATTCTTATTTTTCACCTACTTTGCATTTGGCAAAGTGCACCGGGATGGAAGTAGTATATTTTATTAAAAATATATTTTAAAAATATATTTCGTTTGATGACCCTATTTTTCGGCTTATGAGCCAATTTTTTTTATCAAACACATAATTTTTTATTTCGCACGCTAAATTGTGTAATAATAAGAAAAAGTAAGGTTAGAGTTACTTTTCTCACTTTTTTGGCTGAAGTTAGTGTAGAAGATCATTTTAGCTATTTTTTCATATAATTTTTTTTGGAAGAAGGTGGCTTATATTAATAAGAAAGAACATAAGCAGGATGCAACCAGACAAAGAGCTCATTGTCTACCATCTGCCCTTGAACCAAACTTAGAACCTGTCACCTGAAAAGAAGCAACCAGATTCGTTGATCCTGAATTAGGCTTACCTGAGCCAATGACTGGCAAACTAGGCTCCCCGTCACCTGTCCTAAGTTCTAGAGTTCTCTGGTCGGAAAAACACGGCACAACCAAAACAGAGCAAAGATCCATATAAAAATGAAACATGAAGAAAACTAAACAAACAAAATAAATTTCTTGAGCCCTAGGACATTGTTCAACCCGTGACGGTGGTTCAGGAGGAGGCCGGACCATCGCTATGATTGTTGACGCACCAAAGCGGTTTTCCTTCAGCTCGGCCGTCTCTTCTTCATCATCATCGATCACCCTTGTGCCGTCTTCACCAAAATCGATAGCAATCCCCCGCTTCTCTTCCTCAAGGATCAGTCCTTGCCAAATCTGCATTAAAAACTTCATCGAAACCCCCTTTTCCTCGGGAAAAACACGCTTCACAGTACCCAAAGTTGCAGAAAGAATACTCGACCACCGGCCCGCTACTTTCGAATGTTCACAGAGAGTGCTGATCCTCGCACGCGACCAGGAATCCACAAACGTCAAAATCTCACGCCAATAGACCGTCAGATGCACCGAAGCCGCCGGAAAGAACAGCTAGGGACAAACCTTAGAAAGACCGCCGCTTTTCTCAATACGGGCTTGTTTCTTCGTCCGAATAGTGTTGAAAGATAAAAAAAAAGTAATGCGATTATTTTTTCTTTTTTATTAATAAAATAGATTTTACATATAATTATTTCATTAATTAGCAGAATCAGCCAAAACTTCATAAATTTCAATAGAATCAATCGATTCAGCCGATTTTACTATTACGAAACAGGCGCATAATCTTAATATAATTTGTACTGTAGTCTCATTGTTGTTTTTAGCTCTTGCTTAAAAAATACTACGTATTAATGTATTATTATTTGTGATAAAAGAATAGGCTTTTTCAAATTACTCCGTATTGAAATATAAAATTTATTCATAAAACCAAGCACTTCAGCCTAGCTGGTTGCGAGGTTACCGTGCCTAGGAGGAGGTCTCGAGTTCGAATCCCGCTAGACACACAAGGGTTTGAAACTCAATGGAGTGAGTTTCGGCCTTGATTACTCTAGGCTCCCCCCAGCCCCCTTCCCCAGACCCCCCCTGGAGTAAAAAAATAATAATAATAAAATAAAATAAAATATATTCCTAAAAATTTGACTTATAGTCATTATAGTACCATCTCACAATCACTTAATTGAATACTACCTCCGTCCTAAAATGATGCCCCTGTATTTTTTATTTGGAGTGTCCCAAAATGATAGCCACCTCTCCCTTTTTGGTAAAAAAATTAAAGTATTCTACCATTTATACCTCTCATTTTTAATGAACAGTAAAACTAAAGGAGTGACCAATACAATAAAATAATATTATATGAGTCCTTCGATCACTTTTCTTAATATTTGAGCCCTGAACCATTAAATTGGGACGAACAGAGTATAATGTAATTGAAATACTATTATATGCATTGTACTAAAAATATCACATTTTTATAAACACTATTTCTTTTTAAATTGTTTCAAGAAATACTCCATATTAATCATTTTATAGGAGTAATGGAGTGAATAATTCATTATTCTCCGACAACTAATTCGTCGAAATTCCGTATCTCACAAACGCCCATACTTGGCCAGTTGGCCTACAGCGGAGTAATGGTGCAATTGACGTGGGGTAACATGCTTCCTTTTGACGAGGAGTTAAGATTTACCCTCCTCGCCAGTATAAAAAAAAAAAGAGATTTACCCCTACCTACTGTGATTGTCCAATTTTTGTATAGGTATTTCAAACGTCTTGTTTTTTTTTTGTTTTTTTGTTTAAAGCATAGTGATCAATATTGTTTCATTTTATTGTAATCAAACTTTATTCACAATTTTTATTTTTCAATCACTTTATTAATAATTGTATCCAATTAAAATAAAACATTTTATATACTACATATAAGTGGTATAAGGAAGGTACATCTCAATGGTTTTGACAAGTTGTATGAACAACATACTCTGGGTTTGTTTGCAGACACTACTCACAATCACTTTTGAACTTTTTTAAGTGATTTGAGAAAAAGTGATTAATAGTAAAAGTTGGTAGTGTTTGAGAAAAAAGTGATTTTGAAAAGTAAAAGTTGATAGTGTTTGGTAAAATAAGTGCTTTTTGTGTAATAATAAAAATAAAAAGCAGATCTAACTTTTAGCTTTTCAGTGTTAATTTAAGTAGAAGTTATTATTTGAAAACGCTCTTTTTAGCTTTTTAAGCTAAAAACTGAGAAGTCATTTTTTAAGTGTTTGAATTGCAAACAAACCTTAAAAGTATGAAAATATCACTCATATTCTAGACAATCCGAAAATGACATTCCTAGTAGATGAAATATAAGAACCATAGAGTTGACTAGTCTTGAAGACAAAGAATAGAGTGAGATATCCCTTTCACCCCGTTTTTTGAAAATCTTTCTTTTTGCACCCCACCTCGTATGAAAAGACAAAAATGCCCTCAATTAAGAATATGTTGAATGCCAACAAAATTGTTAATGGAGGGGCATTTTCGTTTTTCATATAGGATTGGGGTGCAAGAACAAAAATTTTTAAAAATGGGGTGCAAAGTCCAATTTAGACAATAATTGGGGTGCAAAGTTGCCAACTCAAATTATCCCAATATACATTTACATCAAAGATTCTGTGTTTTCACATAGGAAAAATTATTAAATTGAGTAGTACAAAAATTCACCTACCAACACATTTTTTGGATATAACAAAAATAGAGAAATTTACTAAGATATGACTAAAATTTAATGAATTTCTCAATCTATGACCTAACTAGTTTTTAGACTTTTATATGACCGACAAGGCGACAATCCAATGAAAAAAATAAATCTCGTTTTTATTGAGAGGTTGAATGACAAAAATACCCTTATTTAAAATATGTGCATTTTGCACTAATTTTGTCCAATTAAAATTATTGCACTTTGTATTACCGTTACTGCACGACATTAATGCATGAATTTACTGCACATCCGGTAATAATCACTGCACTTTCGTCAAAACTAATTCTCGTCTCATTCACTTGAAGAATTTATTTTTTAGCTTTTTTTTAGATTTAATAATTTTATCATTTTATGCCTAATTAATTATAATGCATTTCATGAAGATATTACTGATCTGTGTTAATGCAATATTGGTCATAATCACTGCACAACAATTTTTTTTAATGCATTCATTCGCTTTCATGTTTAAAATGTCTATTACCATATATATTCACTGCTCATACCCAATACTTATTAAACAGCCGATGTTCAATGCCCATATTTAATGTCCATATTTAATACTCATAAACCCTAATAATAGAAACTCCTAATTTTAAAAAATTGAAAAGCATAAAGTAGAAGTGATGGCCAAAGCAACTAGTGAATTATCATGCGCCGTAACAACTAGCAGTGGCCTTCGCATTCAAAAAATTGCAACAAACCCATGATGTAACAGGCCCATCTTTATGTAACTCCAAACCCATCTTCACGTTTTTAACCTACGTCGCACTTCCCCCTCTCTGGTAGGTTTCTAACACTCTCCAGTGGTAGACCTAGAAGAAGATGGCAGACGGCTGGGCGGCGACACCCATGGATCGGGACAACGGCGGGCGGCGGGCCATGGGGTGGCATGCTCCTGGACGGCTAGCCATGGGCGGCGTGCTCCTGGAGGGATATCGTGCTCCTAGATGGTGGGGCATGGATGACGTACTCCTTGACGGCGATGCAAGCAGTTGAATGCATTTGGCCGACAATTGTTCCCTTGAACGGCGGCTGACAGCGGGTCATGGGGCGGCGGCGGCAGGGGAGTACAACAGCAGGCGGATGGATCTTTGGAGGTGGGGGAATTGAGGCTAGGGTTGGATAAAATAGTAGGAGCTTATGGTTTTATAGATATAACCTAAAGGATATATTTGTCCACATATATTATTTATTTAATTAATTATTACGAATTTAATTAAATATTGGTATTATTTTAGTAAAAAAACTAGTTAAGTCATAGATTGAGAAAGAAAAGAAGTTTTAGTTATACCTAAGGTAATTATCTCTTAAAAATATTCGAAGAGTTTAAATGGACATTATCTATAGCAACCTCTCTTTGTGCATCAAATGGTGTACATATTCGACACATTATTGTGTACACAAACGATTAATGTCCCTTTTTAAACGAGTTTTCTGTGCACACAGATAACTAATTAAGGGTGTACATTTTACACTCGCTTGTCTACACAGACAATTGCCTCCTTTTCCTAAACGAGATGACTGAGTACACATGAAAGTGCGCCAAATATGTACACATTTGGCGGACCAATAAAAATTTTCTATATATGAGTATAATTTTATTATCTAAACTTTTGGATATTATTTTTCTTACCTAAAACATGTGTTAGTGGATGAGTTTTAAGAGACTACTATATCGAGTTTTGGTAATCATGTTTCTCGCCTTTTCACGCTTATTAGCGGTCAGCCAACTTGTTCACGAAACACAGATATCGCACGCTGAATTGTGTAATAATAAAAGTAAGATTGAATTTGCTTTTCTGGCTGTATTAGCTGAATTTACTGTAGAGAATCATTTTAGCTATTTTTACATATAAATTCTTTTATTCCATTAATAAAATATATTTCAAATGTATTTTTTCACAAATCAGCAGAATCAACCATTTCAGCCAGAATTTTATAAATTTCAACAGAATAACCTAATTCATCCGATTTTGGAATTACCAAACGGGCTCCACCCCTAGCATTATCACACTCTCCTCCTATACTAATTTGTGGGCTTGGTTGGTAGCTCAATTTGGGATGAAAACCTCAAGTTTGGGTTTGCACTTTGCACCATTGAGAATAGCCTAAATGACTTGGCTTCTATCTTTTCATTCTTTTTGTACTGGTCTCTCAAATCGCTTGATTGCGGGGATAGACCTGTATATTCACTATATTGAGGCATGGGGTCTGATGCCCCCAATAAACTTTTAGGGAACTTTTATTTGATAGGTTAATAATAGAAAAATGTTTGATGCACATATTTTGGTGTACACATATGCATGGTACACTACCGCACACAAATAATCTGGAAATGTTTGCGGACAGAGAACTCTGTATGCGTGAGACAGACGAGTGTACGAAAAGGTGTACACCAAAATGTGTACATGTAGCACAACTCTTAATAATATTGTAGAGATTCGCCTCCAATAGTTTTATTTTTAAAAGAGAGATTCGCCTCCAAAAAATTTTACACTTGTCCCCAATAATCATTTGTGATAAGATAAATTCATGTAAGATACATTTCATAGGTGATCAATTAAATTTTCTGTTTGTTTACCTAAAATAAATTCTAATGAAAATAATGAAAATGATATAAACTAGTAATGCCAAATGTAATACAAAATAGCTGTTTTGGTGTGTTTAAAATTAATTTTGTTTATTTAAATCCAATAAGGGCTAATGTGTCCCTTTTTAAAAACATTAGAGGTATATTTACACATTTTAGAATTTCAGGGGTATATATGCACTTGCACATATACTTTAAGGATATAACTGTACCTCTTCCCATAATTTAATTGACTAGAAGTAAACAAAATAAATAATACTCCAATAGCTAGGAAATGTGAAAGCACAGCATTGTGAAAGCATAACTAATTTTGAACTTATACCGTATAGGAAATGTATCAAATAGTTTGAACCCCGAACTTACACATAAATTTAATTTTGACACATAAAATTTATACAAAAAATATCTTTTTTATCAAACTTATTCCACTTAAAGTTCCTACGCGATTTATGATGTTTGACTAGTCATATAATTAATTGATCTTTGTCTTCCATAAGATTATTTTTAGTAAATAATATTATGTTATAAAGTTGCAAAAAAAAGAATAACGAAATTTGATAAAAGTTGGATATGTAAGTAAAATACTGAAAACAATTCATGGTGAACGGAGTATAGTGGACGAGAACCTTTCAATGGGAATATGGGATGAAGGTAGTATGACATTATTTCCCCGATGACTTATTGAGCATAAATGAAAATTGTAAGATTTAAAGATGATGATCATATAGAGGCAAAAATAATGTCATATTCCAAAATAAAAGTTATATCCCCTCATATAAGAGTAATTATTGTCATGTAGTTATGTTTGAAAAATACAGTCAATTATAATATTATTATTGTCATATTATTTTTTGGAAGGAATTATTTGTTGGAAAAATGTGTTAAAATTGCATTAAATAATCAATTCCGTGCAGAATTTTGAGTGGGCCCCACTTTCAATTTGGGTAGGATCAAAGTGGTTTCGGATTCCCCTTGTTAAGGGCTTCGATTTGATATATGGTACACTCAAAACGGATAACAGGTGAATGCGAAATTGATTCTGGGAAATTCACTCGTTCAAATGGTGAAAAATAGGAAAATGATGAATTTCTAATGTGATTTATTCCGTATCTCATATAGAAAAACTCAAGGGATTCTCACCCCTTTATAAAGGTTACCCTCTTTGAAGGAGTAAAGATTTTTAGGTGGAAAGATTCTCTTCACGCGCAAGGGGATGTTGATCAAATTCCGAAAAACGGAAAAGAAAATACGAATATCGTCCAAAAATCTATCTTATAGCGATACAATTTAATTTTTATTTCATCCCGTAATGTTCCTGTTTTTTCTAGAATCAACAGGCAGACGGAGAAGGTCTCTGCTCGCACCAGAACGCTTCTGAATTGTTACAACCTTTAAACCCCATCATTCTTCTCCTTCAATGCGTCTTTAAATGGACAATTTTTTGACATATTAATGCCCAACATCTGCTCATTTATCTCCATGTTCAAGTCCATTCAAACTCATTTGACACACAACAAATTCGTTCCTATATATAGCTGGCATGTTATTTGCACAGTCTGCACGTAGTTTCTCAACTAAAAACGCCTTCAACTTTTTGATAATTTTCAGTTGTTCATACCTTGTTTCCGTTCACCGGAAACCCGGTTGTGTGCTCATACAGTTGTTCGTAGATACCGTATCCTAGGAAACTATCGCTGCAACGCCCCTAACATCATGGGAGGCAGCGAATACATTTTAATAAAAATGTGTGCTGTACAACCTTTGGCTCTCTGCCCCTTCTTGTTTCTGGTTTCTTGGCTATTTATTTATGCATTTAATTTAGGGAAAACTGTCAAATAGGTCCTCGAACTTTCATAAAAAAAGTCAATTAAGTCCTTCTATAGGAGACTCTGTCCGGTCGTCGCGATTTGGGGCGGTTCTCGGTGGATTTTTTTGATGAATTTTTTTGAGCATCTTATTCATCAAGTCTAGTTTACTCATACCAAATATCAGTTAAAAATTCAATCGGGAACACATTCAAATTAATTCTTGAAGATAACTGCGCATTTTTGCGTTCTCGAATTAATTTGAATGCGCTCCCGATTAAAATTTTAGCTGAAATTTGCTATGAGTAAACTAGACTTGATGAATAAGATGCTCAAAAAAATTCATCAAAAAATTCCACCGGAAACTGCCCCAAATCGCGACGGCCGGACAGAATCTCTTATAGGACTTAATTGACCTTTTTATGAAAGTTCGAGGACCTATTTGACAGTTTTCCCTTTAATTTATTTATTTTCTGGTTAGCCGACCCCAAAATCTTTTGAGATTAAGGTTTGAATGTTGTTGTTGTTTGTATGTATTTTCCGATTAAACACACCAATTTATCCAACATTATTATTGTCATATTAATGTCAAACTATGCCAGTATAATTCAGGACTACAGTACTTCACTCTTACTTAGATAAAAACGTTATTGTACTGATCACATTTTTAAATATTTTTACTCATGTTTTGAAATATTTCCGTATAGAAATTTGCTTGTGGAAGCTTATTCGAGGAAGAAGGAATGTATCTAACAATTCGAACACCATACAATCAAATTACACGTAGCTAGTGAAAATGATATGAAGCTAAGTCAAACTATAAATTATCATAATTAACCCTTAAAGACATTTTATGCGTGTTAGATAACTACCATAGTTTTTCTAAATTATACTCGCGTGTATGGTGAAATTCACAAAACAAAGAAACAATTAATTCTGAATTTAATTGGAAAACAGAAGTTTCATGAGAGTAGTGTTGACAACCTAATATATAAAGGACCAAAGAATCACATTTTACCTATACTGGTATTACATGCATGCACATTAACATTATATGTTAAGTATAGTGATTACGACTTAACATTTACTTTTTGAAAGGCGAGGACATCAATGAAATTAATAAAAACCAATTTGACTTGGATGGGAACAATATACAAATAAGGATGTTTGTAATTAAATTGAAATTTTATAGTCTGATCAAGTCTAGTCTGCTTGAATCCGAACTCGTCTAATCTTTATGTATTTTATATCTATCACTCTGTCAGAGAATGGTCTAGTCTGATTTGCTTAAGTTTGCTCTGGTTTAGACTGTTTAAATCTGATATGAACTGTTCTAATTTGATCTGGTCTGGGATTGAAAACGGCCCAAGTACAAACGTCCCAAAACAAAACATCATTGTACGAGTAATAATTGAATTCGTTGCTCATCCATTGACCTACCATATTAATTATAAGGTGGGGATCCAACTAGGCAATTATCCAAACTTATATCTAAGAATGACTAGCTGCAAATGCAAATGATCTTCCTATTTTTGTGTACGCAAGAATGAGGATTTAAGAACATAATATAAACGTGTACGTGAAGTAGCTGGCAACTTGATATATAAATCTGCCGACACCCATAACTTGAAGCTTGAAACATTTTTTTAGCATTTCTTTAAGGTCTCCAATATCCCATTAATTAATGGTATGGGGAATTGCTTTAGTGCTCATTCAACTAGAGAACCCCAACAAACACTACTCCCCATTGATTCTGCTTTCAAGCTTCCTTCTCCGTTGCCTACATGGCCATCCTCATCAGGTTCATTCATATTCTTACCTTAATTACTTGCTTTTTTCTGTAAGAATGCCGACTACAGCATCCACTCTTTCAAGTTTAGACGGTTCCGATGCTAATATGCGATAATCCGGTAACCCCGAGCTCATGCAGGAACTAACCTGCATTGAAACGTTCTAATCTTGAAAGAGTATAATTAGGATGAGAAAAGGAGAATTGCAATTTTAGTCCCGTAATTATCGGTTGTGCTCATTATTAGATCGACCTGTAATTTATAACTAGGTTGCAAGTTTGGTCCTCTAACCAATAATGTTTGTAACGTAAACACCTTTCCACCGTAATGAAATTGTGTACTTAGTTACAAATTTTGAAACAATTTAGGGGTATTCGGATCTGCTTCTTAAAACTACGTGCTTCTACTCCTTCAAGAAACAGAAACATATATTGGAGTGTTCCAAAATGCCCCTAGAAGCCTTTTTTAGAAGCTAAGAGAGAACAAATTCTGGAATACTGATTCCGATTATACTTCTGCTTTTAAAAAAGAAGCAGAAGCAGAATCAATTTCAAACACCCCTTATTTTAACAATATTTTGATCTTAGCTTTCAAACAATTATGGGTTTTAATTTTTTAGTGAAAATATAATTTTGAACCAATGTTTTTAGAATTCACATTGTATAAACTTATTTGAATTTACTTCTTGTCTTCTGAGATGAAGATGGCTCAGAATTTGGGAGTGGATATATTGATCTTGGGGGGCTCCAAGTCTGCCAAATTTCAACTTTCAACAAGGTCTGGTCAACGCAGGAAGGAGGGCCAGACAACATCGGGGCAACAATCTTCGAGCCGTCGGTCATACCCGCCGGGTACTCCGTCCTAGGCTACTACGCCCAGCCGAACAACCGGCGGCTGTTTGGTTGGGTTCTTGCCGGCCGGGACAACTCCGGCGACATCCTCCTCAAAGAGCCGAGCGATTACACTCTTGTTTGGAGCAGTGAGCAATTGAAAATCCAACAGAGTAGTCCTGTCTATGTTTGGTTGCCAGTTCCGCCGGAGGGGTACAAGGCAGTCGGACACCTTGTCACCACGTCGCCGGAGAAGCCGCCGTCCGGCCGGGTAATGTGCGTCCGGGCAGATATGACGGAGGAATGTGAAGTTGAAGATCTGGTATGGTCGCCTGGGAAGTCCAGCGATCCAAATGGTTTTAATCTTTACCGGTTGAGACCCCGCAATAGAGGTGAAGTAACAAAACGACCCTTCTATACTTCAATATTTTAAATCGGCCACCTGTATTTTTTTGAAGTAAATATAACCTCACTTCCATCATAAATTTTTAGCTTTGTTTGCTCTACACTACAATAACAATATCTTTCTCAAAAAGGAAAAAAAACGAGGTATTTCTTTACAATAAAAACAACATTCAAGCTTT
This sequence comes from Cuscuta epithymum, assembly GCA_945859915.1. Classification (NCBI taxonomy): domain Eukaryota; kingdom Viridiplantae; phylum Streptophyta; class Magnoliopsida; order Solanales; family Convolvulaceae; genus Cuscuta; species Cuscuta epithymum. The sequence goes on along the minus strand of CAMAPF010001001.1, from coordinate 4,028,409 downwards.
ATTTCAAAAGATTTTAATTTGAGTTCAATTAACATGAATCAATCCAAAATATCGGAGCCAAAAAAATGAAAAATAAGATAACATAAAATGGAGATGATAAAGATAAATACTATGGCTATGTTTGACACACAAAAGACTCTAGCTTCTAACTTCTCTATTCTTTAAAAAGATGTTAAAAAACTCTAGTTGTATGTTTGACATGACATTTTAAAGAGTTTTTCAAAAATTAAAAGATCTTTTTTGAGATGCTACCGGGTATAGCATCTGAAAAGCTTGTGACTTTTACCAAACAGTTGGATTTTTACCAAACAACTATCACGTTTTCTTTTTAAGATCTTTTCAGTTACTAAAAGCTATCCACTACTAAAAAGCTCACAAAAGTATCTTTTCAGCTTTTTTTTCCACCATATCTACTAGCTTTCAAGCCCGTGCAATGTACGGGCAGTATGTAATTTAGCTAATTTGAATTTGATTTCTTTCGGATCATATGTAATGTGATTTAAAAGAAAAATAAACTTCGTCTAATATAGAGCCTGTTTAATATAATGTCATTTAAAAGAAGTATTCTTTTTAAGATTCTATATTAGAATATATATTAGTTTTAATTTCGTTTTTTAATTTCAAATAATATAGAGCCTGTTTAATATAATGTGATTTAAAATAAGTATTGTTTTTAAGATTCTATATTAGAATATCTGATAGTTTTAATTTTGTTTTTTAATTTCAATTATATGGTGGTTATAATTTTTATCATTATTTTAAAAATTAAGAAAGAATTGTATGAAGATGGAGCAAAATGCGAAGTGTTAACACAATTGCAAATTCGGGGCTTAGAATTTTAATCATTATCTCTTTCAAAAAAAAAAAATTAATCATTATCTCAACATTGAGTTTAGAAAAAGGAAATATTACATTTTAGGAAATGAGACACTATTATTACATTTTTTATTTTTATCAAATTACTTCGAAGACAAAATTAATAGCAATTTGGCTGATTTATCTATTAAGTGGACAAAAAACGAATACTTCATCTCTTTAATAGAATGTAATAAAACATAAACAATTATAAAATAATTAAATGATTTTACTCCGTGAGTCCGTGCAAAAATTTTTTACATTGAGGATGTTTTTTACATTAATTTAATTTAAATAATAAATGGATGAAGATGTACGTACTAAAATTCAACACACTTTGAGGATGTTTTTTATTTATTTATTAATCTCTAATTTTATAACATAGTCGGACCTGATCTAGTTGGAACTTCTCTAATACGCTGAGATGTTTGTTGTATCTGTACTTCTCCGTCCCACTAACAATGAGACAAGAAAGAGTGTGACACAAACTAATAAAAAGTGGTTTATGTGATTGATATTGAAATGATAAAGTAAGAATAAAATAAGAATGATTTAGAGCCACACAAACTTTACCAAATTTGGTATGAGACAATCTTAGTGGGACGGACTGAAAAGGTAAAACGGGTCAATCTTAGCATGATGGGTGAAGTGTTATACAACCATCTCAATTGGCTTGATGTAGGCAGAATTGGTCTTGTTTGATCTATTTAAGTCAAATCTTATCAAGGATTAGAATCAAAATCGAACAAATAAAAAACTGTTGTGCTAGGTGTACACCCCCAGGTTACATTCTATTTATTTACCCTCACGTGCACAGTCAAAAAAAGTGTAAATACAACACTTTTCGAAAAAATTGTTTAAATGGACAAAATTTGTCTGTGTGAACAAAATATATGTGCACAGACCTTTTTTGTGTGTATACAGACAACTGGTGTGCTTTTTTGCAGAAAAAGTGAGATTAGGTTGCACGAAATTCAATGTATGTATACAGACATTGGGTGTGTCTGTATAAACAAAAAAGTTTTTGTGCACATATATTTTTGTCTTTGGCATGATTATAGACAAATATTATCACTATGATAAATTTTGTTCACCGACAAATTTCATATTTGTACTTTTTTACATGTGTGAAGGCTTAAAAAATAGGCGTCACTATTCTTTTAGATATACTTCCGTCCCCAACTAAAGTAGAACTAATACATGATTATGATATTATATTGACATTATGAAATAATAAATCATGAAGGATAATGCCATAATCAAATCAAATCACTTTCATCAAATCATACTAACTACACTTTGAATTTGTTGTACAGGTACACAAGCCCAAGGAGTTGGTGTTGGCACATTTGCAACCAATACCAACACATCTCTAGCTTGTCTCAAAAACCACAATTTCACAAAATATTCTTCCATTCCTAACCTTAGCCAAATAGAAGCACTCTTCCAAGAATACTCTCCCATTGTTTACCTCCACCCTAAAGAAACTTACCTCCCATCCTCAGTCAACTGGTATTTCACAAACGGCGCTTTGTTGTACAAGAAAGGCGACGAGTCAAACCCCGTCCCCGTTAACCCAAACGGCGCAAACCTTCCCCAAGGCGGATCAGACGACGGCGCGTACTGGCTGGACCTCCCCGCCGACGAACCCGCCAGAGACGCCGTCAAGAAAGGAGATCTAAAGAGCTCCGAGGTTTATCTCCACGTAAAACCCATGCTGGGTGGAACGTTCACCGACATTGTGGTGTGGTTGTTCTATCCTTTCAACGGTCCGGCCACCGTCAAGCTCGGGCTGGTCAACATCCCGTTGACCCGGACCGGCGAGCACGTCGGAGATTGGGAGCATCTGACTCTGAGAATCAGTAACTTCAATGGAGTCCTGCAAAGGATGTACTTCTCCGCTCACAGTGGTGGGTCGTGGGTGGACGCCCCGAATCTTGAGTTTCTCGCCGGCGGGAACAAGCCGGCGGCGTATTCGTCGGAGAACGGCCACGCGAACTATTCGAAGCCGGGGACGGTTTTGCAGGGGCTGGGGGATGAGATCGGGTTGAGGAATGACACTGCGAAGAGTGACTTGGTTTGGGACTGTGGCCGGAAGTACGCGGTGGTGGCGGCCGAGGGTGTGGCGCCGGCGGTTGCCGAGCCGCCGTGGCTGAACTATGCTCGGAAGTGGGGCCCGACGGTGACGTATAAGATTGGGGATGAAGTGGAGGCGTTGGAAGGGGAGTTGAAAGGGGGCTTGAAATCGGCGTTTGATGATCTGGTGAACGTGTTTCCTGATGAGGTGTTGGGAGAAGAAGGTCCGACTGGCCCCAAGCTGAAGGATAGTTGGAGTGGTGATGAGAGGTGATTATTGTGAAGGAAAAATATTCCAATATTACTAAAAGTTCTTGTATTCTTATAACTAGCTTTCAAGCCCGTGCATTAGTATGTAATTTAGCTAATTTGAATTTGATTTCTTTCGGATCATATGTAATGTGATTTAAAAGAAAAATAAATTTCGTCTAATATAGAGCCAGTTTAATAAAATGTGATTTAAAAGAAGTATTCTTTTTAAGATTCTATATTAGAATATCTAATAGTTTTAATTTCGTTTTTTAATTTCAAATAATATAGAGCCTGTTTAATATAATGTGATTTAAAATAAGTATTGTTTTTAAGATTCTATATTAGAATATCTAATAGTTTTAATTTCGTTTTTTAATTTCAATTATATGGTGGTTATAATTTTTATCATTATTTTAATAATTAAGAAAGAATTGTATGAAGACGGAGCAAAATGCGAAGTGTTAACACAATTGCAAATCCGGGGCTTAGAATTTTAATCATTATCGCTTTCAAAAAAAGAATTTTAATCATTATCTCGACATTGAGTTTAGAAAAAGAAAATATTACATTTTAGGAAATGGGACACTATTATTACATTTTTATTTTTATCAAATTACTTCGAAGACAAAATTAATAGCAATTTGGCCGATTTATCTGTTAAGTGGGCAAAAAACGAATATTTCATCTCTTTAATAGAATGTAATAAAAAATAAACAATTATAAAAATAATTAAATGATTGTTACTCCGTGAGTCCGTGCTTAAAATTTGGTTATTAATTGTTGTAGTTCCAATTAAATGATTTAATACTTATCAAATACGTAATAAGTTTTGAAAAAGTTACCAAATTAATTAAGGTAGATTTCTACGGATTTTTGTTTCCATATCAATATGCAATCAAAAATAGAATCTAGCTAATAAAAATAAAAGATATAAAATTAACTAAATAATTAATATATATAATGACATGGCAGAATTATGTGGCGCTTTGTATGCTCTTAAAAAGTTCCTCTTTTATATATATATATATATATATATATATATATATATATATATATATATATATATTGTATACTCCCTCCGTCCCGAAAAGGTTTGCTAAATTTCTTTTTTTGGATGTCCCAAAAAGATTTTCCGTTTTCATTTAAAGTAAGGAATATGTGGCTAAAGTTAACTCTCTCTCCTCTACACAAATTTCAACTACACAATTTTTACTTTATTAATCCACGTGAAAGTCAAAGTTGGCGAACCTTTTCGGGACGGAGGAAGTAATTTATATACTTGGTTTGTTTTTTCCTATGGTATGAGTTGTTTGATAATGAAATGAAAAATTGCCTCTATATTACTATTAGAGTTTTCATTTGAAAAAATAAGACAACTTTTACATTTTTCAATAATATGACATATTAAAACACTCCAGCGGTACGCATCTGCTTATTTCCGTCGCCCCATCTTCCCCCATCGCAAGTCGTTCATCTTCTTCGCTCCCGTCGGACCGAAGCTCATCGATCGAACCAGAGGCGAAGCATCCAACGATCTCGGAATCCACAACATCTCCATCGCCTGCCTTTGCAACGCCGCCATCTCCACTAGGCCAGAGTTGTCGAGAGCTCGTTCGCAACCTTGCTTTACATTCCAGAAGCCGGAAGAACAGATCTGGTCTGCTTTCCATTCGATTCGTTTTGATTTCCATTCGATTCGTTTTCGTCCTTCTTCGATTCGTTCTTCATCGTCTTCGTCCTCCCCATTCTTCTTCTTTTTCTTCGCATTCAATGACTGTATGACTAGCTGGAGGCTAGGTTTTGGGGTGCGATGAAGGCAGGGGATGGGATCTAGGAGGCTGGGAGGGGATATGAGGATATGAGGGGGCGACTGCATGGGTTTGGGGCTGAGGAGGGAGTAGGGGAGCAGAGGAGGGGGGCTGGGCAGTCGGAGGGCGCTGGTTGTGGGTGCTGTGGCAGGGAAAGGGAGAGGATGGGACTGGGGATGGTGCAACGATTGTGCAGGGCTGGGGCAGCGTGTGGTGGAGCTGGGGTGGTGCAGTGACTGTGGGGCAGTGACGGTGGTGCGCGGTGACTCTGGAGGCGGCTGAGGGCTGAGAGGGGGCTAGAGAGTTGGCTGCGGGCTGGGGAGGTGGCTGGGTAATGGGGGATGGGGTGTTGAGGACAGGGCTGGGGTGGCGGCCGGGGGGTGGCGATCGGGGGTGGCGGTGGCAGTTGCGTCCGTTTGGCGTGTCACTATGGCTGAGTAACTGTGGCTGATGGGTGGGTAGTCACTGTGATCGGTGGGTGGGTGGTCACCGTGGCCGGTAGGCGGGCAGCCACGGTGACCGGAGTTACTGTGGAGGCGGAGTCACTGTAGCGGCGGGTCACTGTGGCGGCGAAGACACTGTGGCGGCGGAGTCACTGTGGCCGGAGTCACTTTGACTGGAGTTACTGAGATAGTGACTGCCGCCGGTGGCGGCAGCCGTGTTGGTGCTTGGGTCGGCGGTCCGAAGGTGCTGGTGGCTACAAATGTATAAAAGGAATATTAAAAAATAAATATTTGATTAAATATAAGGAATAAATGACTTTTAGTCACGTTTTTGGAAAAAATTAAAACGTGCCACTTTTTATCTTTTTCATTCATTTTAGTATTATTGGAATAAAAATGCCTAATGAAATACTCCATTTTTTGGTTTTTATTATGAAATACTCCTTTGAAAATGAAAGTTGATAAAAAAACGTGAATGATCATTAAAATGCATGAAAATGAGTTCGTATATGATACATCGGTGAACATCGTAGAGCCGGCCCAACAAGGAAAGTACCATGTCCAAGGAAAAATGACAAAATAATTTGGTAGCATTTTTGCAATTAAAGTGAGAATCGCGATTTCTGCTAAATGAGCATTAGTGTACTGTTAATGAGCAATTGTCTAATTTTAATGAGCATCGTGTTAGTACAAGAAAGCTGATATCGCAACTAAAAAGCAGTGACATTTTCGTAATATAAGTGAAAACACGGTTTTCGTTAGATGAGCATTAATACACTTTTAATGAGCATGAGACGTCTTCTATTGAGCATTAAGAGTCGAAAAATGAGTATTGTGGTATCAATTTCATATATTGTAATTCACTTTCTGTTTCTTATTTTTTCTTTTATAAAAAACTCTTTAAATTATATCTATAGTCAATTTCTATAAATTTCAATATGCGAATCTAATGTAATATGGTACTTTTAAAATATGCATTGTTATGACATTTTAAAAATGAGCATAACATGAGTACCAATTGAGCATATCTTACTTACAAAATGAGCATAAATATGAAAATCATAAGGTTTGTTAGCTCGACGTCACGACATTTTCATTGAGCATCAAACCTCCTATATTGAGATGAAAATAATGTTTTCTGTTAAATGAGCATTAATGAACTTTTAATTAGCACTAGACCTATTATATTGAGTATTATGAGTCTAATATTGAACATCGTGATCTCTGCTTCATATCTTTTAATTCACTTCCTTTTTATATTTTTTCTTTTAGAGAAACTTATTAAATTATATCTACAATCCATATGAAGTTCAATATGTGAATCTAATGCAATATGATACTTTTGAAATATGCATTGATATGATATTTTAAAATTGAGCATAACATCAGTATCGATTGAGCATATATAGCTTACAAAATAAGCATTAATATGAAAATAATAAGCTTTGTTAGTTGAACATCAAGACATTTTCATTTGGCATCAAACCTAATCTTTTGAGTATTAGAAGCGTGCAATTGAGTACCGATTGAGCATTCACAAATTATAAAATGAGCATTAGTATGACAATCATAAGTTTTTTAGTTGAGCGAGCATCAAGACATTTTCATTGAGCGTAAAATATCCTCTATTGAGTATTAAAAAATGGAATTGAATATCATGGTTTGTGCTCTCGTATCTGTAATCAACTCCTACTTGAATCTAATGTAATATGCTACTTTTGAAATATGCATTGATATAATCGTGTTGTTTTTATTATATTTGCTCTTACACATTTATTATACACTATACTCATTTTAGAATAACACAAAACTCACGTTAGTAATTGATGGTCCCTGTTTGGGGGGGGGGGTGAATAGACTTTTAAAGCTTTTTCAATTTTAAAAACTTTTCCCTACTAGATAGATTGGTCTGTAATCTTTTGGGAGATTATAGATGCACAGTGGAAGTCTTAACCTCTATGTAAACAGTGTATGACAACTTTCTATTTATAGTAATTGAACAAAGGAGTTTGTGAGAGAAATCAGCTAAGTCTCATTATATCTAAATAAGTCAAATGAAGTATTTGAATGAGATTTAAACTTATCTAGAAAGGCAGTTGCCTTGGCAGTTGTGTAAGCAGTAGTCTGGGCAGTAGAGTAGTCGATAAAGTACTGCTGAGGCTGCTGCGGAATAAAGAATTGATTTTCTAGATTATGATTGATCTGGGATGTTTTGGGATACTTTATAAGGCTTTAGTGATATCGAGATGTTTCAAGAGAATATGTAGAAATGGGCAGTGAGCTGAGCAGTGGAGTAAGTAGTAGAGTAGGCAGTAGGGTGAGCAATAGACTACTGCCGAGGTAACTGCTAAAACCTCTGCTTAGTGTAAGAAGTGTTTTGGTGGGTGCTTTGCCGACTGAAAGTAAATCAACACACAATATATCTCGGTTCAGTAGTGGTGTAATCCTCCTACGTCCAGTCTCACCCTCTTTCAGATGGATTTCCACTAAAGTATTAAACCCAATACACTTAGTGTCAATCTGGCTTTAACCACACAATTAGCCTAGATTGAAGATGTTTCAAAAGGAGTACACACCACTGCAAACTACTCAATCCTTAGGTTTTTCTCAATTGATCCCGTGGGGATCAAAAGGTACTCTATCCTATCTATCCACACTTAGAACTTGCTAACACAGTTCTTCTAAGTGTTTACAACAATTTATGATATACACGAAAAATTCTAGCCTCCAACTATGAACTAAGCTTCCAGAATATAGCAATGTGAAGTTCTAACTTGGAAGTTTAGTGAAGCATGAGTCTGAGCAGAGAGCAAAGTTAAACAGGCACTTTCTCTTTTGCTAGATATCTCTTAAATGCTCATAATATATCTCTCTTTTGCTAGATTTTCTCTTTTGCTAAATATCTAGCAAAAGAGAAAGTGTCGGTTTAACTTTTCTCTCTACTTAGAAGGCTCAAAATTTTGGTTTTAGAACTCATGCTTCTGCCTATATTTATAGGGCTTTCCAGTTGATTAATTTCATCCGTTGGTTGAGATGAAATTATATCTTGAACATGTTGAAATACGTCTTCTTGTGTTGGAGCAGATATCGTTGATTTCTTTGTCTTCACTGATTAGCCGCTGAAAGATCAATTCAAAATCAATCTTCATGATTTGGTGTGTGCATCCCATACTCTAGGTCCTATGTACCCTTTGGCATTGAATGCCCATCAATTTTGTCTCCAATCATACACCTGCAATGTATATGATTTTCCTTTTTACGAGTTTTATCCTTAAGTTATTGTGACACAATTAATCTTTGTGTCAAATAAATTTATACTGGTAGGATTTAAATATCCGTTTAAGGTAATTTTTTTTTACCTTATTGCATTTTTAATTTCCAACATAATTTATTTGTCACAAAAATTGTACATTTGATTTTGTCTCATATTAATAGTTGATTGTGTACTTCTTCTTTTTCTTTTCTTTAGTACATTGCTCATCTTTGGATATGATTACTAAGAACAAAGCATGCAGGAGCTTTAGTATAGTGGCATCATCAAAATCTATCAAAATTGAGTACTAACAGTAATTACTCCGTAACAAATACAAAGTAATATTTAATAAACTAACAAATATTCACCTTAAAATTAAAAATAGAAGAACAAAACATTAATACCTAAAATATCTTATAATGCAGAAATTAAAAAAAACTTCAATTAGAAGGTTGATTCTAAAAAGAAGAAAAAATAAAATCAAACATTAATCATATTTTAGATTATACATTTGAATAGTAATTGAATAAAAAATTAAAGCATGGTAAAGCAAAAAATAGAGAAAATAAAGAACTAAAAAACAACAACAAATGAAATGGAACTGAAAAGTCATGAAAAGAATTGAAAAGCAAGAAAGTGAAAAGCAGCGAAAGAAAAGAGAAAAAAAAAAAGAAAGATGAGTAATCAACTGTAACAGCAGCCATGAACGAAAAAGAATGGAAAACGGAAGAGTGGCGGAAAAAGAAAAAAGCAGCTCCCATTAATCCAACATTTACCCTATAAGTTGGACATAATTACAAAAAAACCAGCTCTACCATGCTCTAGGTACAACTGGTTGTACCGTTGTACCATATATATTGCGCATGAAAATAGATGGTAAAGTGTATCAATTTAGGGGAAATACATATAAATATATAATCATTTTAGGGAGTACTAATGTACTATATACAGTAGACGGAAATTAATTACATGAATGTTTCCATGTAATTTTGATTAATTATGAACGAGACAAGAATGACATCAAATAGAGAGTTGTACATGTTTTAAATTTTCTCAAAATGAGTAATGACAAACTAATCTTTTAACACGATAAATAATAAAATAAAAACAATGTGATTTAGATTTTTGCATCGCAAAAAAATAAAGAAACTACAAATTCATTGATTAAAAAAGAATGTAACATGATTTTTGGAACAACAAAAAAGAGAAATATGATAAGGTTATGAAGGACAAAACCAATATTCATTTGAAGAATATCTTGAGTACTGATGGAGTATATGGCCCAGGAACCCCATACCCACATACTCCTACTATCCCGAATAGGCCCAATGTGTCCAGGAGGCCCTGATACAACGACCCATGCTCTGGAAAGCCCAGCCCAAGAAAGGCATGAAACTCAAGGGAACAATTTCTTTTGGGACCAACATCGCTACTGAAAAATTCGGGTTCAAATATCAGCCTTCGGCATTATGGCCTTCGGCATTATGGCCTTCGGCCATGGAACCGAGAGGTAACCCCTCACTGCCTCAGCAAAGATTCCTCTCCGTATGCAAGAAACCACCGCATTCAATACGGTGTCACGTCTAACCACCACATTTAATGCAGTGCCACATGCGATGTCGGCGCCACCGCAGCTGATGTGACCCTCCTACATGCGATCCAGACATGCGTACTCGCATTAAATGCGCCCACCACTTATGGATGCTATAAATAGCGCTCATTTTTCCATTGTAAAACACAACGACTTCATTTATTACATTCCCACTCTCTCTCTTACTTATTGCTCTGACTTCTCTCTAGATACCCCCCGTGATATCTCCAGATAGACTATATATCAAGTACATTAAGCGTGAATTGCATAGTCTGAAATGCAATGACAACTTTATTTATAGGGAAATGTTATTGCCTCTCCATTTTTAGGAGCGACAAGCAGATTAAGGTGAAAATGTGAAATTATCATATTTCAGAAAAGTATCTCATAATATACAAATATCCAATTGAACTTGGGATGGAAAGATATGGGTTGAGATATAAGGGCATGTTTACTAACAGAGATATTTTTCAGTTTTTCAGAAAAATGGAAAACTGAAAACACGAAAACAGAAAGCGTGTTTACAAAAAAAATTGCTGGAAAACTAAAGAAAGAAAAATAGAAAATTTTGTTTACCAAACTGTTTTCCAAAACCCAAAAAATGAGTCGTGCCTCTTTTTTCCTTGATGAATTGAAGAAGTGACTTTTATTAGTTTTCCAAATTTGAAAACGCGGATGCTGCATTATCGTCAGTGAATTTGCATACTTACGCCTAATGTTGGATTTGATCCCGCTCTGGTGTCAGTTCCAATCCGGTTCGGTCATTGACCCAGCGGTCCATGTCCGGTCTGGTTGACGATCGAGCGATCCCGGTCGAGTCTGGTCAACAACCTGACGGTCCCGGTCCGGCTGACGACCTGGTGATCCCTGTCCGGTCTATTCCACGACTTGGCGGTCTCTGTTCGGTCCGGTCTACAACCACACGGTTCTTGTCATGTCCTGTCCACGATCTGGCGGCCCTTGACTGGTCTGGTCCACTACCCGCGGCCCCTGTCAGGCCCGATAGATGACCCGACGGTCCCTGTCCAGTCTGATCCATGACCAGAGGGTACTTGTTCGGTCCGATTGACGGTCAAGCAATCCCGGTCCGATCCGTCTAGTCAATGACTCGACAGTCCCCAACCGGTCTGGTCAATGACTCAGCGGTCCCCGTCCTTTCTGGTCAACCACCTCACGGTCCTCGTCATGTTCGATCAACGACTCGACGATGCCTATCTTGTTTGGAAAATGACCCTCTAGCAAATGACCTGACAGTTTGTGTTCGGTCCGATAGATAACCGGGCAGTCTTGGGCCAGTCGCGTACATGACCTGACAGTCTTTGTTTGAGCTGGTCAATGACCCAACGATTCAGTCTCGATTTTTCGAAATCATTTTTTATAGTGAACAGTTTTAAAAGAGTCGTTGAGGTATCAACCAAGAGGAAAATGGAAAAAGAATTCATCAAACTAACTGTTGAGATCGACCGGTACCGGCCGGTTTCGGTCTCGACTTTCCTACACATGGGACCCAGTACCCTACTTGGGTTGTACTAGGTTCGGTTTCGGACTGGGACCGCACTTTCGGTCTTTTGGTCGATCACAGAACTGGGTGAAAAATTGTATGAACATGTTTTCAGATTTGAAAATGGAAAACTAAAAAATGAAAAAAATGAAGATAGAAAAACTAGAAAATGAAAACAAAAAATTGGAGAACGGAAAACATAAATAAAAAATTGGAAAATATCTTTGTTAGTAAACAGGCACTAACATTTTATTTCACAGAAATTGTAAAAAAAAAAACTTGCCTTTTTTGAACGTGCCATTTAAAAATATTCAACTCTATTATTAGAAACAGTTAATACTTTCAAATGATTTAATTTTCCCATATTAAAAACAATACATTCATACCATTGATAGTTACCAACATCTTCATTATATGATATAATCATCAAAATTGATTCTCATAGTATACTTATGCAAACTTAACAAAACCAACCATTTTAAGCTTTTCGAGATGAGCTCCCAGGGGAGCGCTGAGTAGTAAAAAACGCGGACGGAGCCTAGGGTTTAGGCACTTAGCTTGAACAATTTTCGTAGAAGGGCGGGCGGCAGCACGACTTGATCGGAGGGGCGTCTACATCCAGGGGCCTTATTGGGACGTGGCTTTGGCGATTGGACTGAAGAAGGAGTCGATTTTTGCTTCGGACTGTCCTGCGGTCATCCAAGGGCGGGAGCAAGTTTCAGCTGTGGGTATTGCGTTATCTCTGGACAATTCCAAGGGTAGAAGTCCTGACCAGCGGTGCGGAGTGGCCAGGGGGGGGGGGTGGGGGGGGGGGGGGATAGCCAGTTCGGGTGTGGACGTTTGTGGGTGTAATAGCTTCACCTTTGTTTCGGCGAAGATCTGCGTGATTTTTGTCGGAGGAAGCCGTCGCAAATTCTGGGGTGAGGATCCGGGGTGATGGGAGTTGCCAGTAGGTTCAGAGGCGACCGAGGACCAGTGGCGGCTAGGGTTGTGGGGCTTGATATTCTGATGCAGGGATTGACTATTCTGGCTTTGCTAGTGTTTGAGATGAAAGCTACACCGTTTTTTTATCGAGTGGAACACTGGCGGTGTGGGGTCTTGGGGGAAAGGGCAAATTTGGGCTCCAGTTGAATTGGGTGATTCAGGGATCATGCGGGTGACTCGACTGGCTTAGTTGGTGGAGGAAGAAGACGTTATGTGGTTGATTCATCCCCCTCTGGAACCGCCGCCACAGAGGAGCTGTTGGACTAGAGTCTGGATGAAGACGTCTGAAATACGGATCTTAATGTTCTACCAGCTGAAATTTAGTTTGCATTTTACCATTGTTATTTTCATGTGTGTTTTTAATTTTGGATCTTTTGTTGTTTGGGCGGGTTATGTTTTTGAGGTAGGTAGGTACTGTTGTCGGAGAAGTAAGATGCATTGCTTCAGAAGCCGAGTTGATCTTCAAATCTCTCAGATGGTTAACGACTCGATCCGCTCTCATTAGGGTGGTCGTTTCTATGTCTAATCAGAGAGCCCGTTTGGTAGTTCACACATTAAAACTTTACATGCAAAATGATTGCATGTAAAGTTTAGGACTGTAAAATAGTTTACATGTAAAATAGAAATACATCATTTGGTTATGTGCTTGATCTATTTTAAAATTACACGCGAACTCTTTACATTGTTTGATTGGAAAATAACTCCACAAGTAAAATGTAAAAAATCACTAGCTCGACAGCCTCGTCTATTGACCTTCTAACATGTATGCGTATAAATTGAACTTCTACCAGTATGGGTTACACATTTGATTCGATGAAACAATATGCAGCAGGCAGAACCAAACAAATAATATATACTTCGTATATTATATATACGTGTATATATAATACGAGTATGTATGATAGAATAACAGAGTTTAGAATGGAGGAGCTAACCGTCTGGGAACTGCTAGGCACACTCACGCATGATTTTTCCCTTTACCGCCGAACCAATCTTCAAAAGCCTAGTTGAAGACGTAAAAAGATTCTACGTATTTATACTCTTTATTTAAGGTGTGTAAAATAGTTTACTACCCTCCCCACGTAAAATACTTTACATGGTACAGTGTAAACTGTTTTAAAAAAACTGCCTTACAGTTTACATTAAATATTTAAAACAAACGGTGTAAAATGATTACATCCCTACACTTCGCATGCAAAATGTTTACTTTACATCATACCAAACGGGCCCAGAGAGCGAGAGGACCTTCGAATTATGGTGAGGTTGGTAGAAGGAGGCTGCTTCATATTGATAAGTTTGTAATGTCTTTAATTGTTAGAGTCTAATACTAGTCAGTTTTCCTTTCAAAAAAACAAAAAGACTTATGCAATTACATTATTTAGTTATACTCCAAAAAACGTGTAATATGCAAATGAGAGCCTTAAGAAATTCATAATTTCATACTCTTTGATAGGTTATTAATTACTCCACTATAGTCCCATAAAATTAGGTCCAGTTTGTCTTGTGAGTAGAACAATGATCTAAAAATTGTGTGATTGTAATTTATGCAAAGCAAAAGGAAACAATTTTCATTATGTATCTATTACTATCTTCATCCGGTTCAAAAGTTCTTATTCCAAAATGACATGATTATTTAGACAACAATTAGATATGCTAAATCGAGTATATTTTGAAAAATACATTTGATATGTAAATAACATAATGAGTTATTGATGATAACTGTGACAATATGAATGTCTTATTTTTAATATTTGATGATTAATTTGGCAGTTAAGAGCGTTACTTATTTCCTAAAATAGCAAATAAGAACCTTTAACTGGAACGTCCAAAACTGGAAAGTGAGAACCTTCAAATGCAACCGGGAGTATATAAAATAAAATATATTACCTCCGTTGCTAAAAATACTTAGCTTCCCGATTTGAATTGACACGCTTGTTAAAAAAGTGGAAGAAAGTGGAAATGTATTGTTGTAGTTGTGTAAGAAAAAAGTAAAATGAATGTGAGCCACACAAATTGTCCAAAATGGGAAAGAGAGAATTATTTTTGGAACGGAAGGAGTATTTAACAAGGTTTTGTGAGACCACTACTAAATAAGGAAATTTGGTATGATTTTGGGTATAAAGGACTCAATAATGAGTATTTTATTGAGGAAAACTGCAAAATTTATTTCGGTATTCCGTTTTTCAATTTGTTTATTATCTATTTTATTTTCTAATTTGACATTAATATTCGTATTCTTACCATTTATTGAACATTACCTTTTCATTTCATCTCTAGTAACGGACATTTGGCGGCCTGTGGGCTGTGGTTTGTGGTCTACCCCTTCATAATAAATTCCGTTTGATTCCTCACTAATACTTCCCCCAATGACAAATAATGGGGAAGTTTGAAGACATATTGTATTAAAAAAATCATTCCAAAAAAAAGTATTACCGGTTAATCATAGCGCTATTGAAAGTAAAAAAAAGTATGAATGTTAGATAAAATGTACTTCCTCCATCCCTTAAAGGTTTGTCATGTTTGACCGGCACATAGAATAATAATGTAAAAATTGTGTGGTAGATATTTGTGCAGATGAGAAATAAATAATAGGAGCCACAAATTGATTGATTAAAGGGAAGGTAGCAAAATTTTTGGGACAAACAAAAAAGGAAAGTTGGCAAAATTATAAGGGACGGAGAGAGTAACATTTTATAGAAAGTGTCGCCATTATAAAATAATATCATGATGTTAAAAAATGTCATAATATTAAAACAGTGTTAATATTTTGACAATGCAAATTATAATGTCAGAGTTGTTAACAAATGATGTATTTCACATTACATGCAATGCATTGCAATCTCAGAACATAATATTGTTATTTGTGAACCATTTCATTGTTAGCACTAATTTTATTAATCAACTCCATTGTATCATCTTATAAATTAATGATGCACAATTCAAATATATGTACTCATATTATGATATTTATTTATGAATGAAAAATTTATTATTATTTTATGTTCATTGATAGGTATTTGTACTCTCCTTTTGAAACAACGTACTGTAATACTTAAGCCGGATAACAATTGTACGGAAGAATTTTCTCTCTCATATGTAGTTCATTTAAGTAAAAGATAATCCGGCTAACAATTGAGCATGAAAATTTTCTCTCTCACATGTAGTGTTTTTAGATATAAAAAGATAAACAGCTTAATAATTGAGCGGGTGAATTTTCTCTCTAATATGTAGTGCTTTTTGGTATTACTGGTATAGGATAAGGTTCCTAACAATTGAACGAGAGAACTTTCTCTCATAAATGTAGTTCTTTTAATTAACTAGATATAAGCCGGCTAGCAATTAAGCGGTAGAATGATCCCTCTCATACGTAGTGCTTTTAGGTATAAAATAATTCGTCTAACAATTGAGCGAGATAATTTTCTCTCATACATTGTTCTTTTACATACTCCCTCCGTCCCACTGGACTGTGCCAACTTTCCCTTTTTGTTTGTCGCAAAAAACTTTGTCACTTTCCCTTTAAAGCAATAAATTTGTGGCTCTGTTCATTTCTCTTTCCTCTGCACAAATCTCAACCACACAGTTTTTACTATTCTAATTTCCCACCTAACATCAACTTGGCAAGGTTGAGTGGGACGGAGGTAATATAAAATAAGTCAGCTAACAATTGAGTAAGAAAAAATTATTTCTCATATGTTAGCACTAATTTAACTAATCATTAAGTTCTTATTTTACTAATAATCGTTTATTTTAATATTTATTGTATTCACTTAAACTTTATGTCATTCACTTATTGTACCCACTTTTTTAGAATAATATTTAATTTTAAAATTAATTTAATCATGAAAATTAATAGATAGCAAAATCTAATGAGTGATGTGAATTAATTTTCCCTAATATACTCTTCATTGAATATTTATTGTATGTCTTATTGTATTATTTTCGAAAATGTAGAATCATAAAAAGTTATTTTTTATTTTAATATTTAATTAGATCATGATTAAAAATATATGGATCAACTGATATTTCCCGTGAGTATGCACGGATACCATACTAGTTTAAAAAAGAGAGGAGAATGAATTAAACACCCACATAATCATCTCACAAAATCATAGCTGACGTGACACTACACAAATCTTCCAAGAGAAGCCAGGAGATTGCGCGACTCCAAGCAGGATATAACTTTCAATTTTCCAGCACTTCCCTAAAGGCTCAAACTCCTCCTTCCCGCTCACCGCAGGCCATTAGGGTTTTCCAGGTTCATAATTTATTTACCATCTTCATCCACAAAACCGTTCATTTTTCTGAACCCCCTCAAAGATTTTAATTTTATAGGAAAGATGAATCCGCCGGTTACCTTGACCCAAGGCGCAATAGCGCTGATCAGCACGCCCGAAGCGCAGACGGCTAACGTGACGCCGGTGCTGCAGGTCGGGGACATACGGCTCGTGAACTCCCAGAACCCGAGCAGCGGGAATGACCGCTACCGGATTATGCTGTCGGACGGTGATTTCCTCCAGCAAGGCATGTTGGCCACGCAGCGTAACGATCTTGTTCGGTCCGAGGTGCTCCAGAAGGGGTCAATTATCCGATTGACTCAGTTCGTCTGTAATGTCATTCAAAGTCGCCCGTAATGTCTCCTTCTACCCTCAATTTGTTGGCTTTAATTTTCCCTTATTTGAAAAATTCTCCCGTATCAGTTGGTACTACTTGATTTCTTTCATCATGGGTTCTGGGAATATCTCTATGCTATAGTGTTTTCATTAACGTGAGAAAGTCGTATGCGGGAAAAGATTCGGTCTTTATTCGTTTATGTTAAAATCACTTGCTTTGAGTGTGATATGTTTTAGTTATAGTTTTGATTGATGAAGACACACACACAGCGCACAACTTCTCAATATTCACTTATTCAAGCTATATTTGAACATTGTAGGTTTTTTTTTAATGTAATTTATAGTCTTCGCCTTTCAATTTAGTATACCTCGTTCATTTCTTTTCATATTCATTACAATATATATTTGGGAATTTTTCTTTACTATACAGCATAAAAGTTCTTGTCTTTTTAAACTGGTATATGGAGTTTTGTGTTTTACACAATTCAATATATGAATGGGCTTATAAAGCTCTTTCATGGAATTATGTATTTAAAGAAATACAACTGAAGAACTGAAGTGTTTTTCTTTATCAATGTATGTTGGTGTGACACATTTTATAAGATTCACATAGAGAAGGTGAGATATGAATATTCTCAACTTAACTTTTGTCTTTTAAACTTCACATGTCCATGTACTCCTATATCTCACTACTCACTATGTCTGTTCAAACTTTCCACATTTTTCAATCCCAAAATTTGTTCCGTGAAGCCATATCCATATTGTTCAGAAGCAAGCTCATTTACACATTATAAACCTCATCATTCCACTTTTCCTTAGTTTGTGTGTCACTTCTCTTTGCCCCAAACTTAGTGAGACAAATGCAATTGTGTTCATCTGAATTATAAGAATTTATAGTAATTTGTATATTATATATTTTACTCTGTTTCTTTATTAAGTAATGTGTCGGTTAGTTTAGTGTTCATGAAGTAGTTATGTCAAAACTAAAATTTATGTAATATAAATTAGACTATGTACCTTTCAAATCTATGATTAAGGATTTATAACATGCTTTTTGCCTCTAAATGTAGAGAGATAAATACACTCAATTTGCTATAAAATCTATAACACAGAAACATTTTAATCCATTTCCACAATCTGGTAGGGATTATTGGTAGTATGGAATCTTGGGAACAAGCTATCTATAGGCCAATAACGAGCATATATGTGTCTCTAGCTATCCGGGTGTGCACATCATTATGATCATCGGCTAAACATGGCTTGCCATGGAAGCTGAGGGTGATGATGGGTACACCTGACCTGCTATGTTGGGCTCATCTTTCATGGGTTTATCTGTGATTTTCAGGCATAAATAGGGGTAGATGGAAATATAATCCATCACTATTGGGCTATTATGTGTTTATCTAATTTTCCTGTTAAATAAAAGAAATGCATTTTACCCGTTATTTCTGTACTATGTACTAATGTACTTGTCATTGACATGTGAATCTCACTGCAGCATAATAATTATCCTCGACCTGGAGGTCATTCTTGACAAGTGTGATCCTATTGGGATGCCAATACAACTTCCAAACAAGACAAACGGTAACAGCCCTTCAATGTTAAGGCCCCCAGCACAAGTGCAGCAACATACATCTGCTCAGCCTCCAATGAATTATCAGTCCGGTTATGTGTCCGGAAACCCTCAATCTTTTAGTCCACCTGGTGGTGCTACTGGCTTTGATAGTAAACCAAAAGCACCATTTGAGACAAATCGACATGTTGGCAATGGTAGTTCTATCAGCCACATGGACTCAGGTCGATATAATAATATCTCAAGTGGGTCCATTTACTCCAAACCAGAATCTGGTGCTGGGATTGCCAGGGGCCCCACGAACACTTACTTGCGCCCACCTCAGCCTTCATACCAGCAACCGCCTCCACCAATGTATTCAAACAGGGGGCCTATAGCTAAAAACGAAGCACCTGCACGTGTTATTCCTATTGCTGCTCTGAATCCTTACCAAAATCGGTGGACAATTAAGGCTAGAGTGACTGCAAAAGGGGAACTTAGACACTACAATAATGCCCGTGGTGATGGTAAAGTGTTCTCTTTTGATCTTCTTGATTCCGATGGTGGGGAAATAAAAGTGACGTGCTTTAATGCTGTGGCTGACCAATTTTACCCCGTGATTGAACCTAATAAAGTATATTTAATTTCAAAAGGTAGTGTGAAAGTAATTCCAGAGAGAAGCAAACCTTTTAACACTCTACGTAATGATCATGAGATTCATCTTGAGACCACTTCGGTTATACAGCCTTGTTTAGAAGATGACAAATCAATTCCGCAGCAGCAGTTTTTCTTTCGGCCCATAAGTGATATAGAGGACTTAGACAACAATAGCATTCTAGATGTGATTGGCATAGTCTCTTCCGTTGGTCCCAGTAGTACTATAATGAGGAAAAATGGGACTGAAACAATAAAAAGATCCCTCCAACTGAAAGACATGTCTGGCAGAAGTGTTGAATTGACTATGTGGGGAAATTTCTGCAATGCTGAAGGCCAATCACTTCAGAACATGTGTGATTCTGGTGTGTTCCCTGTGTTGGCAGTGAAGGCAGGAAGAGTCAATGATTTCAATGGGAAAGCTCTAGGGACAATATCATCAAGTCAACTGCTCATAGAACCTGATTTTCCAGAGGCTCACAAGCTTAAGGAATGGTTTGACAGAGATGGGAAGAATGCCCCTACCATATCCATCTCTAGAGAATCATCCATTGGCCGGACAGATGTTAGAAAGACCATCTCTCAGATAAAAGATGAAAGATTAGGGACTTCTGAGAAGCCTGATTGGATTACCATAAGTGCCACCCCTAGTTTCATTAAACCCGAAAACTTTTGCTACACTGCATGCCCCCTTATGATTGGGGACAGGCAGTGTAATAAAAAGGTGGTAAATAACGGAGATGGAAAGTGGCTATGTGAAAGATGTGATCGGACAGTCGACGAATGTGATTATCGATACATTCTTCAGTTCCAAATTCAGGATCACACTGGACTGACTTGGGTCACTGCTTTCCAGGAAACTGGGGAGGAGATGATGGGCGTATCTGCAAAAGATTTGTATTTCATAAAACACGAAGAGCAAGATGATGATAGGTTTCAAGAAATCATGCGCAGTGTTCTTTTCAAAAAGTATATATTCAAACTGAAGGTGAAGGAGGAGATGTTCAGTGATGAGATGCGTGTGAAATCAACTGTAGTCAAAGTAGAGAAGGTGAATCTCTTAACAGAGACCAAATTTGTTCTTGACATGATCAATAAGTTCGAATCAGGGGATGAATTGAATCCTCTAGCTCGAAATGCTGAAAACGCAGCTCCAAGCTCGGTTGGGATAAATAATGCCACGTTTGGGAGTGGGGTTAGAGAAAGTGGGAGTAATGTTATCAATTATGGTGCCAGTATGGCAAACAGAGTGCAGCCAGCAGATCAAACTAGTCCATATGGAAACCAATATGGTGGGTCTAGGTTGACACAGTCTACTCCCGCTTTGTACTGTAACAGCTGCCGGGGTGCAGGCCATACTGCTGCTAACTGTCCTACACTCACAAGGGACCAGCAAGTCCAGGGGTATGGAGGTGGTGGCGGATTCAACAGCCGCACAGGTTCTGGGGCAAGTGGTGGCACGTCGGGTAATTGCTTTAAATGTGGTGAGGCTGGGCACTGGTCTAGAGATTGTCCTGGTGGCAACATTCCTCCAGCTTATGGAAGCAATATGTCTAATTCTGGAAGATTTGGGAATGTTCCAAGGCAACATGTCGGGGGGTTTTGAGTTTGGGAAACCCGAGACAGCCATTGTGGTGTTCATGGCACCCATTGATGGATGCTCTTGGCTGGTGAATCCCAATCTTGACTCGTCTCCTTGTATATTATATACTCCGTATTTGTTTCTTTTGGGTTTTTGCTTCTCCGTAGTTCGTATTTTTCAATCACTGCTTTTTGGGGTTTAGATTTTGTGTAATATAGTTGCGAAGAATTTACTTTTGAATACGTAGTACTACATATACTTCGTATTTTATTACTTCCTCTTCCATTATCTTTAAATAGTTTTTACAAATTCCTCTTTTTACGTTAATTGCAACGCTTTTTTGGTAATAAAGAGAAGAAAAAAACTGCTGTACACGCCTCACCAAACACGTCTATGACAAAATGCCTGTTGTCTCTCTTAAAGAGGAGATTTATGTTCTTTTGGATTGAAATTTTCTGGTATGATCTGGTTTGGTTTTGAAAACGTCTGGTCTTTGTGTATTTTATAACTACGGAAGTCTGGTTTGATCTAGTCTGATTTGGTTTGGTCTAGAATTGAAAACAGTCTAAAAGAAAACATCCATACCATAACTGGATATTGGGGGGAGGGGTTGGCAATTGATCGTTAGTTGTTGGTTGATTGTGTTAGTTAATTGATGACAACGATTTAGGTTAGTTGTTTTGATTAGCTGATAGTAGGGATGGACTCGGGCCGGGCCAACCGGCCCGGAACCGGACCGGCCCGCTACTGTGCGGGCCCGGACCGGCCCGGTCAACCGGTTCGGTTCCGGTTCGGGCCTCCAGGCCCGGTGGTATACCGGTCCGGGCCCGGGCCTCCAGTTTAGTGAACCGGCCCGGCCGGGCCGGGCCCGGTTCGGGCCGGAATTTAATTTTTTTTTTTTTTTTTTTTGAAATTTTTTTAAGTTTTGGGTTGGATTAGGTATTTTGGGCCATTTGAGGTGGTTTGGGGTGGTTTGGGGTGGAGGGGGAGGGGTAGGGGGTTAAATAAGAGAAGAAGAAGAAAAAAAAAAACATTCCGGGTGGCCCGGCCCGGCCCGGCCCGGTTCTGGCCCGGAACCGGAACCGGAACCGCCCACCACCGGTTCGGGCCCGGGCCTCCTTTTTCTGAACCGAGGCCCGGCCGGGCCCAGGCCCGAACCGGGCCCGAACCGGAACCGGTCCACCCCTAGCTGATAGGATTAGCAGTTTGTCAATTGGTATTTGATTAAATGATTGTTTTTAATCAGCTGATAACTTGTTAAATGACTTTTAAGGACATTAATCAATTTATTATTAATATACTTAGTTCAGCTACTTAAACTGATTTTATTTTTTGAAAAAACTAAAAATATTATCACAAGTAATAATTATTTTAGGCATTTTTTCTTGAATTAATAATTTTAATTAAGAATAATGATATTTTGATTAATTAGGCTTGCCATATTCTAAATCTATATTTCTTTAATTAATAACCCACTACTCCTCAACTGAATGAAATGGAACACTTCTCAAGTACAAACACTGAATTTCTTCATTTTCAAAGTTCAAAAAACTAGTAAGAGAACACACATAAAAATACGTAGTACCTTCTACCGGAGCCTCTAGCTTTCACAAAGTCACCACTATCATCTCTAGCCACCCATCCCCAAGCTTAGACCTGTCAATGGGTCGGGTATAGAACCGGATCTGATCCGAATCTGACACTTTATTTGAGGGTATGTACCTAAATTTAGAACCGGATCCGGATCCGAACCTGTTACATGATAGAGAATATAGGTTGGATATGGATTTTTGAGTTCCGACCCGTTTTGGACCCGACCTGTGATGATATAATTATAGTTATAATTCTTACATATACACACACAATATACATATAAATATTTAAACATAAAATAAGGAAAATAATCAAATATAAAAATGTTTTAATATTTGTAGACTTAGTTAGTGGTTGGCCCACTATAATGAGATTTTCGCTGATGAATTACTGCTCTAGGTTCTCTATAAGTTCTCTATAAGTTCACTAATATACATATAACATACTCCGTATATTATTGTATAGTTCATACGGAGTAATGGATTGAACAACATTTTGCTTATTTATATATGATCTCTTCCAACATGAACATTTTTTTGGTATATACTCCCTCCGTCCAGAATTGTAAGATACTTTACGGTTTTCGATGTTTGACCAATGATAAAGCAAACAGATCTCTGTCCGCACTCAATTTTTTTTTAAAAAAGAATCACATATTTAGAAATTACATTAAAAGCTTTACAAACTCACAAAAACTATAATCAAATTTGATAAAAATTTGACATAAATTAAAATAAGAGATTAAGAGTGATTTTTGTTGACCAAGTGAATAGAAAAGATGTCTTACAAAATGAAACTCAGGGAGTATTATATTTGTTTGCATATATCATTTAGTTTTTTTGCCGGTATACCCGGCCCGGATCCGAGACCCGCCGGATGCAAATCTGGAACATATGTTTAGGACCCGAAGGGTAAATAGGTCCGGATCTGGACAAAAAAAATGCAACGGATATGGATATGGAATTTATAGTCCCGGCCCGTATCCGACCCGTTGACAGGCCTACCCAAGCGCTAATACCTCCCGCTTGATTAACAACTACATCCACATTTATTTTAATTATTCCCCGCGCTGGACACCGCCACTTCACTAGTATCACCACCCTTCATCCACCACTCATTCCTCCTTTTCCGCCATTTTTCCATGCACATCACTCCATGCTGAGATCATACTCGTCGCCACTCTTAAAACGGTAGAAGCTTCCAAACTGTGATCCTTTCATATCGCTTCGTTCCTTTTCTTCCAAATACTCCACAAGATAGCTATAAATCTACCACCAAGCTCCATGCTCGGCCGATCAATGTTTCGCCGAATTCATTCCTCTAACAGAAGTAGCCGTTCTTCCATCGGAATACCTGATAGCCGCCAAACTTCCGTGACCTTTGTGCACGATCTAAGAGCATGGTCATCACTTTCCTCCGTCGAGCCACATAGCTTGCAACCCCCCATCATGGGCAAAGCTAGGGGTGGGCCAACCTAGGCCATGACCAACCCCAAATTTTAAAAATGGTTTAATTTTTAAGATAAAAAGTTTCGTGTAAATTTTTTTCTAAGAAAATTCTTTGTGCCGGCCCAGTGCCCTGACTCCGCCCCTGCCCCCCACAATAGTCACTCCTCTTTTCTTTAGGTTGTCCACCGTAGGAGTCGTCCCATCAAGAACTTGCCATGTAAAATATTTAAATTTCGGTGGCACCTTCAACTCCCATAGTTTTCTCCTGCCTTGCCACGCGTCCCCTTGCAGGTCCCCCCATCAACACTGAGAAAATACCATTCCTCTCCCCCACCCACCAGAAGTCGTCCTTCCGATCCTGCAGACTAATAGGAATACTTAAAATTTTATCTCTATCACCTGATTAAATAACCTACTGATCTGCTCCTGATGCCACTTTTCCCCCGTACTATCTCGCAATGCCGCCACATTCATGTCCCTTATTCCGACTGGCTTCTCAGACGTGATTTTTCCTGAACCCGATCCCGGTAACCAAACATCTGCCCAGACCTGGACTTCAATTCCTTTTCCCACTCTTTTTCTAGTATTATTTTTTAGGATCCCTTGTGTCTAAAAAATGTTCCTCCAAATAAAAGAGGAATTATTCCCCAACTTAGCTTCCATAAAATTAGAGTTATTAGGATAATACCTGGCCTGAGTGAGGTTGATATTCGGGTTAGGACACGTTTGATTTGTTCGTAAATTTTTAGGAACCACTAGAGGAAGCATTAATTAATATCTTAAGAACATGTTAACTAGATAAAAGGTTGTTACAAAGAGTTGAAACACATAAAAACTTAAATTTTCTACTTATATTATAGAATTAGAGACATAAAATTATAATCCAAATATAATTGTTTTGAGATTATAAAACGAGTCAAAATAGTTCCAAATATGATTGAAGCATCACTTCATTTTGATTTTGAGTGTCCCAAAATAGATCAGATAATATACACTTTGATGATTGAATTGCCAGCTATAGGTAATTGTATAATTAAGTGAAGGTTTTAAAGATTTATTTAACATGTAAGTCACTCATTTTAGTCATCGTAATTTTTAATACAGCACAATTCCATATACATTTTAGTCATTAGAGAATAACATGTTAATGGTCATATATTGTACACTTGTGCATATTAAATTATCATTAATATGGTACATCAAACCAATGAGATGAATATTTCGCTAGTGCGATAAAATAATTCAAATACCCCAAATTTTGAGGGGTTGTAAGGTCGGTAAACATCTCAAACTTGCATATGCAATTTCAATATTCCGAAATTTATATTAAAAGTTATGTTAGCACCATAAGCATATAGTTTTCTTTCAAAAATTTAAATTTATGGTGTTAAATAAATAATTTAAATATATTTATCATTTATGGAGTGAAATTAACATTCTTAATTTCTATTTGTGAAATAGTTAATACTCTCTCTCTCTCTATGTATTATTGAAACACTTTTAATTTGATATTCTCAATACGGACTTTGACCATTAATATTGACTATTATTAGTAAAAATTATAGAGTTTAAATAGTCATATTTTAAAAATGTAGTAGACCAATTAGTAAAATAAAATCAAAGTAGAATGTGTGCATAATCTGAAGTCAATTATGTTAATAATGAGAGCCGTGGGACGATAAATAACAAATTAAAAGCATTGCAATTATATAGATTGAGGGTAATATTGTTTATTTCACAATGGAAGTTTAGAATGTTAATTATACATTTATGAATGCTAAATATTTTAAATTATGTAATTAACACTATATAAGTGTATATTTGTTAAAGAAACAATATATGACCATGATGCTAATATATCTTTTTGTGTAAAGTTTTGAGTTTTAAATTACATATGCATGTTTGAACTGTTTATTTCACACCCCATCAAAATTTGGGGTATTTGAAATATTTTTCCCTTAGCTAGTACAAAATAGACTTCGAGTTTGACTCCATAAATGTTCAGCCTTCGATTCGAACAATCAATAAATTACAGTCGATAAATAAACATGCGCGAATGTAAAAGTTTAAACTATACTCATTGATATATATGTGTTCGAACTATTCGATAAGGACCCAAATCTTTAATAGTCATTAATAAATTTATAAAGTTGCATTGAAAACGTTTAAATTTTAAGATGTATAATCCATATAATTAATTTAATCCTATAAAGGTGATCGATAGGTTCAAGTTCGAATCGAGATGAACATCACTATATTTGAACTCGATTTAAATAACTATTCGAACTCAAAATCTAGTTCATGTTTGAGTTCGAACTTTATACATTTCTTTAAAATCTTATAATTGTCAATGGAGGTTAGGACATTTTAGGGATGAAAAAAATGTTGGTGTAATCATTTAGCTTTATGAGGTTGTACATTGTGTTTTTCCTTTGGGAAAACTGTCAAATAGGTCTCGAACTTTCATAAAAAAGTCAATTAAGTCCTTCTATAGGAGAATCTGTCCGGTCGTCGCGATTTGAGTCGGTTCCCGGTGGAATTTTTTGATGAATTTTTTTCAGCATCTTATTCATCAATTCTAGTTTACTCATACCAAATTTCAGCTAAAAATTCAATCGGGAACACATTCAAATTAATTCTTGAAGATAACTGCGCATTTTTGCGTTCTCGAATTAATTTGAATGCGCTCCCGATTAAATTTTTAGCTGAAATTTGGTATGAGTAAACTAGACTTGATGAATAAGATGCTCAAAAAAATTCATCAAAACATTCCACCGGAAACTGACCCAAATCGCGACGGCCAGACATAATCTCCTATAGAAAGACTTAATTGACCTTTTTATGAAAGTTCGAGGACCTATTTGACAGTTTTCCCTTTTCCTTTTGTACAATTTTAAGGGGAATTTATTTTGCCATTAATCTCCGTTCAATCCCTCCCGTTTGTTCCAGCATGGGTTATCTCCGCTTCCTTCATTGAGCTCCCGTTTATTTCGACTCGCAGCGGCCCCTAACCCTAAAACAAGCTCCAGTCCTGTTTACCTCTCAAAGTTTTTCATCGGATTTTGTTTACACTTTCTGAATTTTGCCTTCTGTACTGCAATGGCAGCACTGTCCCTTCCTAAAATTAGTCTCAGCAGTCCCTCTGCCAACATCACTTCTCTGAGAACACATCAACATTATATTTCCTCCCTGAGATAAACTGCGGTACAATACATGGTTGTTAATGTCTTTTATGTTCTGATAACTAAGAATTTCTATTTACTTTATGATAGTTTAAGCCTTAAAAAGCCACAGACCTGTACGAGGTAATGAACAAGCTCCAGAGCCAGGGCTTTAAGATCACAATGAATTTCTTCAATTCATCCTCAAATATGAGGAATATTTTGTTCATACGACCCCGTCTGTTCTTACAAAAAGAAACATAAATGAAGTCTCTGAGTTAGCTCGAAATTTATATATCGCCACGGAGCATAAGCTCCGCCATCTTACCGACTATAGCTCATTGATCCAAACTTTTTTCACTAAGATACATTGTCCTCGTTATGAGCAAACACTTACCGAAATGGCCTCTGCGGCTCTGCCTACGATGGCTATACATTTTTCTACCTGCATTTCTGGACTTTGAGATGCACTTACTGGAATAGCTGCTAAGAAGATAAGTTGCAAGAGCTAACTTCCCGCTGCCCAGCAGACTACTCCATAACTAATCTAACCACAGGGGGGAGGGGAATAAAGTGCAAGAAAAAGGAGAGAACACTCGTTTGCCTTAGTCTATCTAAGTGCCAGTAAGAGTAAGCGTCCTGAGTCCTGACTCTTCCCAAAAGAATGCTTTATGTGAGTGCTTGCACCTTAGCTAAGTTTAGCACCATTGACGCTCTTATTCCGAATTAAAATGCTTCCCTACTGTGTAGGGTCTCTCCACTATGGCACTCTCAGAAGTCAGAACTGTAGAGTACATGTGAAGGATGTAGAGGTGGAGGCCTAGAGCATTTATGCTTTGATATAAAGAATATGAATCCGGATGTTTTCATTTTGCTTCTTTTTCTATCACATTATTATGTAAAATTTTAGTAAAACAAAATGGTCATGAACCAGATAAGTCAAAATATTTTATTTTTTGTAATGATAAAAACACATTAAAAAGATACGAGTATATTATATTTATACCACTATTCCAGTGATAGGGGAACTCTCTACCTGTAAAATATAGAGAGTTAGCATTTGAAATTCATATTAGGATAAATCACCTCATATATATTTAGTTAATTGGGAGAAGTAGTTATAGAAGAAGAACATGTTAACAAAAAGTTTGATCACACGTGTTCCCAAAAAAATGATTGACTTTCACAAAACAGAGAGGTTTATATTAGGATTGCACTAAATCTTATGATGAAAATGAGAAATCACAATCTCCAAGGTTTAATGGATAGATCTACATTACTTCCAATCAGATTTAGAATGTGTTTTGCTATTTTTACCTTGATTGGTAGATGTTTAGTGTTTTATCTTAACTACTATAAACCGTTATGTGAGAGTTTCATGTGCTTTGTTGCATTACCAAAAGCATGCCTGGTTTCACTTTGCTTCTTATACTTTTATATGATTCGACTTTCACAAACTAAATTTAAATAGACTTGGTTTGGAAAAGGAGGGATTCATTTTCATTTAGAAGATATATATATTAATAATCTATCTTGAAGCATTTTGTGATGTTTGTTTCTCATTAGCTCAAACGGCATGGTAATAAAGGTCTCTTCAAAAACATATTTTTATTTTACAAAATTTGATAGCTCATACGTTTTTTAATCTTAAATGACCTATATTACTTGCAATGTGGTTTTAGTTTGAATTGACTTCATTTTGTGTGGATGGTTGTACATTGTAATTAGAGAAATGTTTATAGCTTATACTCTTTACCTAATTCAAACTTATTTCACTTTTTTTCAATTGTGGAGTTTGACGTGTATTTCATAAATGGGGTATATGATATTGGCATCTACTCAATCGCGCATCGCGCGTATAAAAAGTAGTGAACTTGATAAAATTCAAATTTATAAAAGAATCAAAGGTTAGAAGAGTTACAGGCAATAAAAGAGAAAATGTTCGGGACTCCGGGAGGGATAAACTTGGACATAGCTAGAGGCATTCAAGCGCCACTGCGCCAGCCACCCCAATCTTCATATATATTGTGATGAAAAGATACGTACTGAGTAGTACTTTTTAGACCATTAGAGCATCTTCAATGCTGCAATGTGCACGGTGCACATGTGGCATGTGAGATAGCCACATAAATATGAGTAAATAAATTATCCTTCTCCTTATTTGAATGATTTATTACAATTTTGGTAATTTTTCTCTGCAATGTCAAGGAGACCGTCTAGATGTAGACATTGTGGTTGACATTGTCAAGAAAAGTTACCAAAATTATATAAAATCATTCAAATAAGGAAAGAAATAATTTATTTATTAATATTTATGTGGCTATTTGTCATGCCACACATGCACCGTGTATATTATATCATTGAAGATGCTCTAAGTGTTCGGTTTAATTCATGTTCAAGAGATTTGGGGAAAAGTTAGGAAAAAAATTCAACTTTACAAAACAGTGTGCAGTGTTTTAGAGCTCGTTTGGCAACACAAAAGTCGGTTGAATCGGCTGATGCTGCTGAAATTTATGAAGTTCTGATTGAAGTGGCTGGATTAACTGATTCAGCTGATTTATGAAAAAATTATATATAAAATACTTCGTATGTTTTATTAATAAAAAAAATAATTACATGAAAAAGTAGTTAAAATGACCCTCTATAGTAACTTCAGTTAATACAACTAGAAAAGTAATTTCAACATTACATTTTCTTACACAACTCAACGTCCGAAATAAAAAATTACGTGTTTGATGATTAAGTTGGCTGATAAGTCCGATAAATAAAAAAACAGTGTCACAAAACGACCTCATATATTCGAATATACTCCATAATTTTTAGACCTTTATTGTTTCTTTTAAGGTCATCCTAATAATTCAATTTCATATGTGGTTTAATATCTCACGATTTTAGATTGGATTAATTAACCAAATAGGAGAAAAATATTGGAGATATGTAAAAATGAGAGTAGAGTTTCAAAATTCTCCAAACAAAAATATTTTCTTGTGACAGGACAAAAATGCCTCTGCAGGTGATAGCCCCTACTCAATGCCAACACTGCCACCCGTCACCGCCGCTCAGATTTATGCAGCCAAATACGAAGTAGTTGCATACAAAATAAATAAGGGAAAACTGTCAAATAGGTCCTCGAACTTTCATAAAAAGTCAATTAAGTCTTTCTATAGGTGACTCTGTCTGGCCGTCGCGATTTGGGGTGGTTCCCGGTGGAATTTTTTGATGAATTTTTTTGAGCATCTTATTCATCAAGTCTAGTTTACTCATTCCAAATTTCAGCTAAAAATTCAATTGGGAACGTATTCAAATTAATTCGAGAACGCAAAAATGCGCAGTTATCTTCACGAATTAATTTGAATGTGTTCCCGACTGAATTTTTAGCTGACATTTGGTATGAGTAAACTAGACCTGATGAACAACATGCTAAAAAATTTTCATCAAAAAATTCCACCGGGAACCGCCCCAAATCGTGACGGCCAGACAGAACCTCCTATAGAAGAACTTAATTGATCTTTTTATGAAAGTTCGAGGATCTATTTGATAGTTTTCCCAATAAATAAAGCTGAATTTGCTTTTGGAATTGAATTACTTGAAATTATACAAGCCAGCCAACTATTATAGGTATTTGGACTTTTGGACTTTTGAAATTAATTTCTTTTTCTATAATTCATCATAATTTTCAGACGTTTCACCAATTTTTTTTGACCAATTTCAACTCATTGAGGGTATTCAGTCATTTTGGATGTTACATTTCTAAGGCTTTGTTTGCAACCACTTGTGCTTAAATAAAAGTACTTTTTGGAAAAAAGTGATTAGTAGTAAAAGTTGGTAGTGTTTGGTAAAATAAGTGCTTTTTGTGTAATAGAAAAAGTAAAAAGTAGATTCTACACGGAAGCCGAGAAAGTAAAAGTTGGTAGTATTTGGTAAAATAAGTATTTTTTTATTAGAAAAAAACCAAAATCACTTTTTTTAAGTGATTGCAAACAAGCCCTAATTTCGGTTTTCAGAATTCAAATTTCTTTCAAAATGGGTTGGCTGGGTGGATAGAGCAGGGACCCGTTGACCCATTCCGCTCTGGTGACGAACGTGGCAGAGAGTGAAAAGATGGACCATGAGCTTCTTTGCTCTATGACCAAAGTTAGAGCTGAAAGTCAAAGCATTTTTCTAAAGAAAAAAATATGGAGTATTCATTTTTTCCCAGGATAAACAAAAGAAAACCGAGATTGCATTTCTTTCGAATTTCCGGTAATTGATCAACCCGTTCTCTCTTCTCCCCATCACCTTTTCGTCTCATTTCCTTTTCACTTCACACTGATATACGCAGGTGATGTGAAGTGGATGAAGGGTATCTCACTATTTCATTCTCTGCCACTTGTGTGTGCTAAGGTTCGGATTGAAGGAAGCGAGCTGGAGTGATAATCTTGGGTCTTCACTGTTTCTCAGGCATCGGTACCACAGCTTCTTTATTGCTTTTGGTGCTCGTTATGTGTTCGTATGTTTGTCTGGGAATCATCTTCTTATTCCTCAAGCTAGCTGTATTATTGGCGGTACTTCTGTGTTATTTGATTAGTGTCTGTTAACTCCACGTGAAGTGGTCCTTGCAATCATTGGCCACATTCAGTCAATCATTGTCTTTCTTTGATCAGTAAAATTTGGATTTCTGTAGTCCTGGCAAAGTGATCTCATTTCCATTTGTTTGGGTATTCACACAGAAAGATCTCAATTTACTCTCTTAGTGTTGGACTTGAAAGAAACTCCAAGTCTTAGTGACTATTTGGTGCACTGTCCCTCAGATTGCTAAGTTTTAGCCTCTTTAATCCTCTGCACTCAAAGTTATTCTTGGGTTTTCATTGATTTATTTGTTGTTTTAAGGTTTGATCGGTCATGGGCTTTCAGAGGGACAAAGATGGGAGGATTAATGGGTTTTTACTAATTTATCTCTATTTGTTAGATCATGCATTTCTATATAGTTTTTTAATCCATAGTTCTTCTAACAATCTAAATGTATAAATGATTAAGAATTTAAAGATCACCTCTCTTTCCCCTCCTCTCTGAAATCCCCAAACCAAACAAGTCCTTGGGGGCGGGGGGAGCAATCAGGAAAATGGTTTTGGAAAGAAGAAACAATCTGCCTCTTTATATCACCATTAGATTCATTGTTTGGTAAAGCTTAGTGATTAGAACCTGCTTTTTTCTAAATATGCAGGTAGAAGTAGCTTTGAAATCCGAAACATGATGCATAATGATGGGAATCCTTCACCCCAACCAGAAAAGGGTTCCAACATAGTCACCATGGCACTCATATCTGTTGTGCTATGCAGTCTTTCATTCTTTCTTGGTGGAAGCTTCTGTTCTCAAAATCAGATTTTTCTTCTCACTAAGGATTTTTCCAATGCCCTCACATCTCCCAGGGAAACTGTTCTTAGCTCACTGCAATTGAATTCCACTTCCTTTGCAGAGTGCAGTCCTGACTTGCAGGACTACACTCCATGCACAGATCCCAAGGTCTGACTCTATAAACAGCATCATAATTTTAAGGGTCTGTTTGGATGGAGGGCTTTGTCTATATCTTCATATACATTTGTGATTTTATAAAATTCAAAGATTCCAATAATATGTGATCGTGTAGTATTACAATCACCTTGTATTCGTTTAAAAAAAAGTATGTACTAAGAGTCTAAGACACAGAGTAAGCTCTCCAAACCGTTCTTCTCCAGTACCCTCTATCCAAACAGACCGTGAGGTGATCTTTGCAGATGAAAGCTGTAATTGTATAATTTTATATAAGAATAACGAATGACATATTGTTCATATGACAGAGGTGGAGGAGGTATCGTTCTCATCGACTATCTTATTTGGAACGCCACTGCCCTCCAAAACATGAAAAGAAAGAATGCTTAGTTCCACCGCCAGAAGGCTATAAATTGTCAATCAAATGGCCAAACAGTAGAAATGAATGTTGGTACAGGTAACATGTTCATCATCGTTATTACTTATTACCTTAGACTCTCAGGCTTAGATATCCTTTGGATAAATCTATTTGGATCCCGGATTGAATTTCCATCCAAGAATCGAGCATAACATACTGTTTGGATCTTTGCTTCAGGAATGTTCCATTTGATTGGATTCTTAAGAAAAAATCTAATCAGCATTGGTTGAGGAAAGAAGGAGAGAAATTTATTTTCCCTGGAGGAGGTACCATGTTCCCATATGGTGTCAGCCATTATGTTGATTTGATGCAAAACTTGATTCCTGCAATGAAAGATGGGACAATTAGGACTGCCATTGATACTGGGTGTGGTGTAAGTGCCTTCTGTTTTCTTAAAAAACAACCTTCCAACTATGTTTCTTTACAAGGCAATAAATGCTCTACATCAAACTTCTAGAAAATAAATGATCCATAAGTAAAATAGTCATTTTATTGTCCAATCAATGGCATACTTCAGACCCACATAACAAGCGTAGAATACAAGTCACTCTCATTTTCAGCGGTTTCTTACTTTTACTGACACTCTTACAAATAAATCCTTTTTCGGCCTAGGCATGAGTTTCTGCGCATTTTCTCAAAAGATTGTAGTGAATGATTGCACCGAAAGCACTTTTATTCCCTTTTTAACTAGATTAAGAATCTTAGAGCACTATTTAGAATAATATTATGTACCTGATAGAGTGACAGTTAATAGGTTGCAAGCTGGGGAGGGGATTTGCTGGATCGTGGGATTTTAACAGTTTCACTTGCACCTAGAGACAATCACCAGGCTCAAGTTCAGTTTGCGTTAGAACGTGGAATACCTGCAATTTTAGGGATTATCTCAACACAACGCCTTCCTTTCCCTTCAAGCTCTTTTGATATGGCTCATTGCTCAAGATGCCTGATTCCTTGGACTGAATTTGGTAACTGACAGATGCCTAATTGGCTAATTGTGATCTTTTTTGCGTTTAATCACGCCTTAAGTTTTCAAATCAGCATGTAGAATTAGTGGTTGCTTAAATACTTGCACAAAATTGGTTTAGTTGTTGATGACGACAAATCTTATTCATGATGACAAAAGGCACATAAGGGGGGAATCAGGTCAAAACCCTCAAAAAAGAGGGAAAAACCTCCAAAAACAGAAGCGGCCAACAAACCGGTAGCGTAAACGCAGGACTTGTCTGATGTAAGGGATCTCTTTTTGTTCAACATACCCAGTTCCTTAGCCTTCGTGCTCGGTTCTTCAAAGGAGTTGAACCTCAAGTTGTTGAAATTATTAACATCCTTAGCAATTTCATCAGCCTAAGTGTTGCATTCCCGATAAGTAAATGGGAAAGCAGTGTTTAAATGAGCAGCATGAAATTTAACTTTTTCAGTAGCTATTGCACTTCCGATGACCCAAAAACTTGATTAATATAGTTAATAACTCCCTCTTGGAATCAGCTTCAGAAAGGACCCAATCCCAACCCTTGATTTTAGCAACTCTATGGCCTATCCAGATTGCATAATGCTCTGCTATCTCAGTGTTGCACTTGTGGATCCTGCTACAGTAAGCTAAAATCACCATAGCATTCATATCAAAACTGTTATGTTTATCATTGGCATCTGAGTTGTTTTTAGTCCAACCTGGAGGTTTCTTCCATTGAAGCTGCATAATATCTTTTTGCAGGCTATAACTGTTACGAGCGTGGTTGGGATCTCGTTTTAGATCTAGGAAATAGAGAATATGAGAGGGGAATAATAAAATAAGCCTGAGCTAGAATTAATTTGTGCCCGACCTTGTCAAGACACAAAAGAATTAATTCTTCCCAAGCCGTTTATTTAATAATACTGATGTCCCTTATATATCTATTACAAGAGTCCTATTTAGAAGAGGAAATAAATGCTAACTAAGAAGTTGCCTGAAGCAAAATAGGAATAATAATAAAAGGAGATAAATGCTAATTAAGAAGCTGCCTAAAGCAGAATATGAATAATTATAGGAGATAAATGCTAATTAAAAAGCTGTCTAAAACAGACATAGAATTAATAATAATAATAATAATAATAATAATAATAATAATATTAATAATAATAATAGTAATAATGATAATAATAATAATGATAATAATGATAATAATAATAATGTATTGTTTCTTGACTTCTTATACCATATTAATAACCTCCTTTGAGATATTATATCCTGACTTGAGATGGTTGATCAATCCTTCAACTTGTTGGATAGTCTGGTGTTTTTTTCATCCTACCTTGCTTATTGTGTTGGGGCTTTTGTAGTGCCATAAAGGTAGCCTTCAAGGCTAATACCAATCAATGCTGTCTGGATTTGTTTTCTCCATACATTTTTTGGAGTTTGTAATTTGGATGGAAAATTGACAAAAACAATTAATTCAACTATGGAGGAGTGACCGTAATGTCATTAACTGTGACGACCAGAGAGAAGGAAATCATATTGATTCATTAGGGTTTTGTGGCTCTTGATAACATGTACGTAGTATAAGATTGATGAAAGTGAGGAAGCTTGTATTTCATTCCATCATTACACCACTTTAAATGCAAGAGAAGTATAGCTACAGTGACTATTTTTATGGGTAGTTGCCGCAGATCATGGTGGTAATTGAAAACAATTCAAATAAGCTTAAATAGATAACAACTACTCTGTATACTAAGTCAACAAAGCTATCCTTTGATAGGGCCCTGGGCTGTAGAGAATAATAATAATAGTGATAGATTGATATTAAATAAGTATAGTATTGTATAAATAAGTATTCTGGCCCATGTCATATAATATGGGCTGGGCCGTTAGAATAGAAATACTATAAGAGTGGGAAGGAGGGGAGGAAGGAAGTAGGAAGATTTTAGAATTGGGAATTCGGTTCTGGAGAGTAGAGGCCTCTCGAAGTGCCCTGTCTTGTATCGTCTTCACATATTGGAGACCCGATTACATCTGCAGAACTTATGGATAGAACTCAAGGTCCTGAGGGTGTATTAGGTGCTGATCTGAAAAATGCAGTCCATGAAGGAATTACTATACCTTGGCAGTCCAACTTAAGAGCTACCACTGCATTTAGGAGGACCTTGAAGGAAGGGATGTGTGTGAACAAGGAGGAAACTGAGGAAATAGAAGAGGAGAATGATGGAAAGAAGCCTCAGGTAATCATCAACGCAGATACTGATGCTACCGAGGATTGTGGATTAGATCCGAGCTCTGAATCAAACTCGAGTTATCAGGTTGCACCAAAGAAGAAGTTAGTAGGGCATCTTACTGTTTTAAGTAAGGAGGTTAAGATTGTCAATATTGGAATACTTGCTGGTGGCTCAGGACTAAATCTGTCGGCAGTTCAATATGTTATCCTTTTGGGACTAACAAGGGCAAAATAATGCAGTCAACCTGTATATTCTTTATGCAAAGGATGCCTCGGATGGAGCTCATTGGCAGAACTTGAATAAAAGTTTGCATCGAAAGTATGTGGCAATCCAGGAAATAGAAGTTGATATTGTTTCTAACCTTGAAAGAACTGCTGGATTTGAAGGGAAGCAGAATGAGAGTATCAAGATAATGACTAATGGTTATCAAGAGCAGAATGAGAGTTTTGCATGTATAATGAAGAATGATTATATCCTGGAAAAAGGGAACTTTAAGAAAGGTGCTGATAATGATGAGTCTGCATGGTTCTTCAACCTTAGGGCTATCGTATCTGAGGTGAAGAGCTTGGAAAGCATTAGTACTAGTGCAACTACAACAGCTCTAGACTCTTCCACTAACTTTTTGAGTGTTGCTATTGGAAACGAATCTGGCCAAGTTCCCTATTACATGCTTAGCAGCAGCTCTGGCTCTCAGAAAGCAAGATTGCATTTGCTCACTGAACCCAACGCTGAAGTTTCCCTTTTCCCACGTGGTGCTAGTCCCTCTAGCTCAAGATCTCTGGTCTTTTCTGCTAAGGCATCTGTGGGTCTTCATCAAAGCATTGTGAAACCAGAAGGTGGAACCTCATATGAAAGAGAGGAAGAACTTTCTTGGTGCTTAACCAGGGGCGGGCACATTATTTTAATGACTAGCAGCATTGGCAGTTTGATCAATTCGCAGCCAGCGCATCCAGAGAAGGATATTGAAAGAAAAGATCAAACAAAACCACCTGATCAGGAGGAACAAAACAATTACAAAGATCCTGAAAATCAGTGTGTTTTCCAGGCAAGCAAGCTCATGGTTCCGCCATCAGTTAGATACTGGGAAGGAAGAGGTGCTCGGATGAAGATAAGTTCAAGGTCAAGGCTGTGTCCTATCACCCACCTTGAGGACAAGGTGGTTTTTCAAGGGGGGAGATATGATAGGGCCCTGGGCTGTAGAGAATAATAATAATAATAATAATAATAATAATAATAATAATAATAATAATAGTGATAGATTGATATTAAATAAGTATAGTATTGTATAAATAAGTATTCTGGGCCATGTCATATAATATGGGCTGGGCCGTTAGAATAGAAATACTATAAGAGAGGGAAGGAGGGGAGGAAGGAGGTAGGCAGATTTTAGAATTGGGAATTCGGTTCTGGAGAGTAGAGGCCTCTCGAAGTGCCCTGTCTTGTATCGTCTTCATCGTTTCTGCCTTTTGAGCTCAATAATATTGATCGATCTATTGTTACTAAATCTGTGTACCTATCATCCTTTAATATATTAGTGTTAATAGTTAGGTATCCCTTAACATTTGCTTAATATTACTCTTAATGTCCCTTAACAAAGCTATCCCTTAATACACTAAGTCAACTAGGTAAGCTCATCTTCCAAGAATCCAAAGATGAACTTTGTCTGGTATAAGTTTTATATTTTATAGCAAAGTGCTTCCAGACATCCATATCTATACCATTTCTCCCTCTTTACGCTACTGTGTTACGTGTTCCAAACATACCTTTAACCTATTAATTAATAAGATCTTATTTTTCTTTCAGGTGGAATTTACCTTCTTGAGATACAACGAATACTTCGCCCTGGAGGGTTCTGGATCCTCTCTGGTCCTCCAGTTAACTATGAGCACCGCTGGAGAGGATGGAACACCACAATCAAGGAGCAAAAATCCAACTATGAGAAACTGGAAGAATTATTACTTTCAGTATGTTTCAAACCATACAACCAAAAAGACGACATTGCCGTGTGGCAGAAATCATCAGACGGCAGTTGCTATAACGATCTTGTTAGTAGTAATAATAATAACAACTTAAATAATAACAATAATAATAGTAATATCCACCAACCTGATTGTGATGATGGAACCGAACCAGATTCAGCATGGTATACTCCTCTCCGCCCATGTATTGTACAAAACGAACAAACTGATAAAAAAGTAGCATTAGAATCCCTTCCCAAATGGCCACAAAGGTTGCATACCCCTCCAGAGCGTGTTACTAATGTCCGTGGAGGAAGTGGTGGAGCATTTAAGCTTGATGATAGTAAATGGAAGGCAAGGGTGAAGCACTACAAGTTGTTGCTTCCTGCACTTGGAAGTGATGAGATACGGAATGTGATGGACATGAACACAATGTATGGAGGTTTTGCTGCGGCTCTCATTGATGATCCTGTTTGGGTCATGAATGTTGTTTCTTCTTATGACAAAAATACACTTCCCGTGGTGTTTGACCGCGGTCTCATCGGTACATACCATGACTGGTATGTGAAGGGATAGTATTATTGTGTTTTCTGTCATTTATGGTTCATTTTTGTATGGAAGCTATATACAGTTATATGCATTTGATGATTGTATATTTTTTGCAGGTGCGAGGCTTTCTCTACATATCCTAGAACCTATGATCTCCTTCACTTAGATGGCCTATTCACTGCTGAAAGTCACAGGTTAGCCATATTCAGTACCAAATTTATTACTAGAACCTATGATCTCCTTCACTTAGATGGCCTATTCACTGCTGAAAATCACAGGTAAGCCCAGCACCAAAGTTATTACCCCCTCCGTCCAGTAAGTAAAAAGAATCATGTTTGGTGAATATACTATTTTTGAATTTTGGAAAGGGAGAACTTTCATAAATAATGAATACATTTTTTATTTTTTTTACATATATATATATATATATATATATATATATATATATATATATATATATATATATATACCTTCATTTGAAATATAGCCAAAGATTCACTATTTTTTGGCTTGGTAATATGATGGAATAAAGCAAAATGACTCACTAAACTGGCTGCGCTTCTTTGTTATGAAGCAACGGTCAGTCCATGCAATTCTCGACGCAATTTTCATCATGGTTCATCCAAAAACAGCCTCTCTGTGCTTTAGTACAGGGGTAAGGCTGCGTACATCCGACCCCCCTTACCCCACCGTAGGTGGGAGCCTTTGCGGCACTGGGGGTAATGATGATGATGATGTTGATATATATTTACCTTCGTGGCTTAACCAACTTTTTTACATGAAACTTGTCGATGAATTTTTTTTTTAACTAGTTTTGTTTAAACATCACTCTTTTTTAGAACAAAAAGTTGCTTCAAATTGGACTCTGTTTGGGATGGATGGAGTATTACTTTTGGTGTTCTTATGAATATATACTACCATGGACCTATGTTGTCAAAACCGGACCGGGAGGCGACCCGGGCAAGGGACCGGGTCAAGGGTCAACCCGGACCCGGGAGGGTCATCCCGGTCAACGAATACTCAACCCGGTCAACGTTTGTTTAAAAATAAAATTATATATATATATATATATATATATATATATATATATACACAAATGTTCATCCTCCGTCCGTATGTTTTTGGGGGCCTTCCCGGTGGTAGTTTTTGCTCAAATTTTTTGTGTATGTTCCTCATCAAGTCTAGTTCATCCATACCAAATTTCAGCAAAAAATTCAATCGGGAAGGTCGTCAAATGATTTTTGCAAGTTAACTGGTCCGGAATATGTATTTTCCGGACCAGTTCACTTGCAAAAATCATTTGACGACCTTCCCGATTGAATTTTTTGCTGAAATTTGGTATGGATGAACTAGACTTGATGAGGAACATACACAAAAAATTTGAGCAAAAAATACCACCGGGAAGGCCCCCAAAAGGAGGAGGCCGGACGGCGGCTCCGGTCAGGTATACCTGACCGGAAGATTACTCTATATATATATATATATATATATATATATATATATATATATATAATGATGTATGCTGAAAAGTCACTCATTGAAAACTTAATAGTGATTATAAGCTTAAATTAAAAATTAATGTATAAATGTTTATTCAAATAATTTAAGATGTGCTTAGAATAGATGGATAACATTTGAACATAATATTTATATTTAAAAAAATTAAAAGTATGATTGATATATCAATGAATACTTCATGAATAGGCAGTAGATTTTTAATATAATACGGAGTAATAGAGAGCAATAGCAAATAATAGTTATTACGGAGTATTATGATTACTAACTAATAATTCATAATGATGTATTCAAAGTATACTATAAGAAAGCAAAGAGACAGAAGGCAAACAAAAACCAAGTAGGTGGGATGGTTGGTGTCTGAAGTCTTAAGTGTTGCGTCCAGGGTTCAAAACCCCCTGCCATTTATTAATTTTACTGAAGTAAAATCCTTCATCAGGCGGGTTTGGTTTCAATTTCCGGTTTTTCCCGGAAATTGACGGGCCGGTTCCGTCTAGGGGGTTTTGCCGGGTTGCCGGTTAAATCCGGTTTTAGGCTAATTAGCGGTTTACATTGGGCCGGACCGGTCTTACGGCCGGCGGGCCGGGTGGCCGGTTTCCGGGTCGGAACGCCCGGTCCGGTCTGGTTCTCATAACACAGCCATGGACCTATTAGTAATCTGAAATTCAATGTTCCTCCTTTCTAAGCAAGAGTCATGTCACCAAGGTGCAACTCATAGTAATCATTCATATTTTTAACTACACTGTTTCAACTAAGTTTAACTTTTTTGGGTCACTTTTTTAAAAATATGCATTAAATCTGACCAGAATTAGCTACTTTTGTTCAGCTATGACTTTTGAGGGCAGTTCTTTTGAAGAAGACATTTTTCTCCAACAGGAGTGCTTATTAAGTTATTATTATTTGACCAACAGGTCCAACACCCACCCCCAAATGAAGGGTGTGGGTAGTGGGAACTAAAATGAAAGTATTTCTCCCCTTTTTCCCATTTTTGTGGTTATTTTTTACCAGCCTCACTTGAGTTATTATGCAGATGTGAGATGAAGTATGTCATGTTAGAAATGGATCGTGTTTTGAGACCAAACGGGTACGCATTAATCCGTGAGTCCAACTATTACATAGATTATCTCATGACCATGGCCGAAGGAATGAGATGGAGCTGCCGCAAAGCAGACACAGAATCCACTGTAGATAAGGAAAAGGTAATGCTTTGCCAGAAGAAATTGTGGTATTCTTCTGTGCAGATATAACAGGGAGATAACAAAGAGAATAATCGCAATACCCTTGAAATATATAGAGCAACCTATAGATAAGGACAGTACTACGTGATATGCTGTATATCTGTCTATTATAGTCAAGTATGTTTTTTTTTGTGTTAACGTCATACTCGTTCTCTATACACTCGCATGTTTGTATATTATATATGTAGGGTTTATGTGAAATGAGAATTCCAACATACAATGAGAAGGGAAATGGTCAAGACTATGTTTTCCAACACCAGGAGGTAAGAGATGGAGATTAATGTCTAAATTCAGAGAAAAATTAAAGACTATTGTCTAGAGTTGAACTTTGAGGTGCTGAATTTGAACCACGAAGCTGACCTTTTGGCAAAAGGAGCTAAAAACCAAGGGCAAATAACATTAACGATTGGCGTAGTATTTGAATATCTACTAACCTAGCCATTTGAATGTGACTATAGAGCCGATTAAAAAAAATTATGGAACTAGAATGTATATGTTAAAGGTTAATTCTCGAAATATGAAGCTATAAATCTATCATTCATTATATAACACCGGTGAGTAGGGATAAATGTTTTTCTTATATGGATTTGTTCTGGGATGTATCAAGCTATAAATCTATCATTCATCTATTATTGCATTCAAATATTGTAATGCATCAACAACCCTGATAAACATCGTCAAAAGCTTATATATCCGCAAATTCGTTACTGCATTTGACTATGTTTTTCTGGCCAAATTACCAATTGGGTAAAAAATAGATGGTGTCTTACCAGATTGGTAAAAAAAATCATCGTAGACAAATTGGTAAAAAAAAAGAAGCCTCAGAGACAGTGGTCAAATTTTTTGAGTTAGACACTTTTGTTCCTCGATTTTAGAATTCTCGACATTTTAAATTTTAAGTATTGTGAAATTGACATTTTCAGTCCTTTCACTTTGATTAAAAATAACAACGGTCATGTTTAATAATAGTAGTTGTCTGTTGACTAATAGGTGGTTGAATCAGCAATTTGATACTAGCGGATTCCGTTAGATTTTTTAACTAATCGCTTTCATTAACGGTTTGAAATAAAATGTTAGTAACTTAGCTGTTTGCAATTAGTTTTTAAGACGCAAAATGATCATTAAGGATATGAATTTAAAAGTTATATATTTAATTAAAAAATCT
Organism: Cuscuta epithymum; assembly: GCA_945859915.1. NCBI lineage: Eukaryota > Viridiplantae > Streptophyta > Magnoliopsida > Solanales > Convolvulaceae > Cuscuta > Cuscuta epithymum. Next base: position 3,985,509 of record CAMAPF010001001.1, on the reverse strand, counting down.
TTTATTTTTAATAAGTCTTGGAAAAAGTTTTAAAAGTTACATTTACGTTTACTTTAAATGACCACTAACACTATCGTTTTTAACATATGTATATCAATGCGAGCACACACATATAGATTCAAATATTTTTAGTATGGGAAAGTTCCCGAAATAGGACTAAAACAATTTGAAAATTCCAAAATAGGACAGACATTGTTTTTATTCCCAAAATAGGAGTAATTACTGGAAAATACCGTCATGTTTGAAGTCTGGTACTGCCAAAACATGACAGTAATTAGTCTTATTTTGGAAATAAAAACATGACAGTCATATTTTGGAATTTTCAAACCTTTTTAGTCCTATTTCAGGCAATATCTCTTTAGTATCAATATTTTAAATATGACTATTTATTAATTTTTTTTAGAAAAACTACTCGATTCTGTTAAGTTTCTTTTAACTAATCACTTTCATTAGCGGTTTGAAGCAAAATGTTAGTAACTTAACTATTTGCGATTAAATGGTAAGACGTAAAATGGCCATTAAGCATATGAATGTAGAAGTATATATATTTAACTTTATTTTTTTAGTTTTAATAAGTCTTGGAAAAATGATAGTGTTAGTAGTTATTTAAACTAAACGAAAAATAAAAAATTTAAAACTTTTTTCAAGACAAATCCGTAATGATAATTTTACGTCTTTAAAAACTAATTACTAACAACTAAGTTACTAACAATTTATTTCAAACCACTACTGAAAGCGGTTAGTAAAAAAACCTAACGGAATTCGTTGACATTTTTTGGCCTCCCCTTTTAATGACAAAATCAAAGTAGAAGGACCGAAAAATGTCAATTTCACAATACTTAAAAGAAGAAATTCCACTTATAGTCCTTCGAGTTTTGCACCAATTCCACAATTAGCCCTCGTCTTTCACTTTATCCATTTTTGGTATTAGACTATTGTTTTCTTGACCATATATAGTCCTTTTTCCGGTAGTAAAAATGCCCAGAGATGGACCGAAAATGGTCAAGAAAACAATAGTTAGGTACCAAAAATGGATAAAGTGCAAGATGAGGACTAAATATGGAAATGACACAAAACTCGGAGCCTCGGAGGACCTAAAGTGGAATTAATTCTACTTAAAATATGACATGTCGGGAATTCTAAAATCAAGGAAAAAGTGTCTATCTAAAAAAATGATCAATTTGTCACTGAGGCTTCTTTTTTTACCAATTTGTCTCAGATGGTTTTTTTTACCAATCTGGTAAGACACCCTCTTTTTTTTTAACCAAATTACCATCTTTCTTATATAGTCGAGCACTGCATTTGAGAAACAGGGTTATGATAATGTTTTACTTTAGTGTTCTATACAGGTTTTCCTACAATATTTTTATGATGGAGAAAAATTGACTGCATTCACTTTGTTTATACTGGCATGAAATTGACTACATTCACTATGCTCATCGCGTGTTAAAAATAGAAATAATTACATAAACATGACCAAAATAAAGATGGTTTATAAAAATATGATTCATTACTAGAGTAATAATAAAATCATAGTAATTCATGTTTAAGTTTTGAACTTTAGTTACCACAGCACTACGTTGTAGTAATGAATAGTCATATTTATGTAAATAAGTTTTATTTTAGTAATATTCTCGTAAAAAACCCTTAAAAATATCATTTCATCCATTATCTTTTTTAGTCGTATTTTTATCATTATATTTTGTATACAATTACTTTTGTAGTATTGAGTAAAAACATTAAATATTCAAAAATAGGAGTATTGTATTTATATTCTCCAGAACAAGAGTAAATTACTGCAACTTTGAAAGCGTGTTGTCATATTTTGACACTAGGTGACATTAAGAGCATCTTCAATGCTAAAACGTTAACAGTGCATACGCGGCATGAGAAATGACCAATTAAAAAACAATAAATAGAATATCTCTCTCCTTATTTGAAGGATCTTACATCATTTTGTTAAGTTTTTCTTCACAATGTCAAGCACAATGTCTAGATGTAGACATTGTGGTTGACATTGCAGACAAAAACTTACCAAAAACACATAAGACCGTGGAAAGAAGGAGATAGAAATGTCATAAAATCAACTTTTTGTGCCTATATCTCTCATGCCACATGTGCACCGTGCACATTGTAGCATTGGAGATGCTCTAATAAGACAAAGTTATTGACATAATTGATAATATTGTTCAAGCAAGATAGTAAGGGAAAAATATACTACGTAATACTCTAAATTTCAATTTCACATTAATTACGCTCTTATTTAAGAGAGTTTTCGATGTAATATTACTTTGACACCACTCATACTACATCCTGACTCTATTCCAAATAATAGTTTCTATAGTGAAAGGACTATTAGCACAACGAATAATTCCAAAGAAGGATAATTAGAGAGGAATAAAGAAAATTAGAGTGTGTTTTTTTTAAAAAAAATACTAATTAAAAAAGTATCTACAAAATTAGGGTTGAGTTAAAACTATTTACAAGTTATATGGGATACTCGTATGGGAAGAATCAGTGGTGGGGCCCAAGTAAAATTAGGCCTGTCAATGGGATCCGACCCGGACCCGGTTGTTTTTAACGGGTGTGAGTCCTTATTTTATTCCGTTTACCCGGATCACCTGAACCTGGACCCGTTAGTACTTTTAATAAACGGGTCAGATATGCTACATATGATTCCGACCCGTTAAGGACCCGGACCCGTTTAAAATTTCTTATTAGTAATACACACACTAATGCATAAAGTGATTAATTATAATTCTTCAAATAAAAAATATAAACTAATGTATACACACACATACACACTAATACAAAAAGTTGTTGGTGTAATTATTTAATTAAAAAGATACAAACTAATACACACCTACCCAAGGTAGTCAAAGGCGTTAGGCGCACTCAAGGCGACAGGGTAAGCCTAGCGCCTGAGGCGCAAGGCGCAAAAAAGCGCTCGCCTGACTCATGTCAGGTGCACTGCTTAGAAAAAATAACACATACTATTCTCCAACAATCAAACATGATGTACCAGTTCACCATATTGAAGGAAATACATTAAGAAGTCATGTTTCTTACAAATAAAGTCATGCCTCACCAAAATAAAGTCACGGTTGACCAAAATAAAGTCACGATTAAGTGATTAAGCAAAATAAAGTCATGACTCATGATTCACTTAAAGTCTTAAACACTAAAACTAGAAAATAAAACATAATTAGATTTTAGTTTTGCTGCCCAACTGCCCATTTCCTGCAGGACTATTCGTCATTAAAATCCGAGTCTGTTTGTTCTCCATTTCCTGATTTATATCCTCCTACATCGTCTTCAATTTCTCTATCACTTTCCTCATCCACAAGCCTACGACTAGTACTTGCACTATGAATTGTGGACTGCCTTCTAGTATATTTTAAGGGTTCTTCCGCTCCTGTTGCTCTACTCACAGCACCCCATGTCAAGCCATCATCTTCCTCATCACTGAAAACTAAATCATCTACAACACTTTGATGATCCGTGTTTCCAATCAACCACTCATTGCAATCATCTATGTTGTCTAAAGCAATTGGATCTGTGATATCTTTGGAGTCAAAACGAGCTTTCAAAGTTGCATTATACTTCACAAAAACTAAATCATTTAGTTTTTGCATTCCTAACCTATTCCTTCTCTTTGTGTGAATCTAAAACATACAAAAATAAAAATTACTTCTTTTAGTGCTTTAAGTGTTCTAACTTTTAAGTGTTTAACAATTAATTCATAGGAGTGCTGATTAAAATGTAGTTGTTCAAACACACTCCAGTTACGCTCACAACCTGAAGCACTACACGTGAGGCTAAGAACTCTCATGGCCAATTTTTGTAAGTTGGGAGTTGTGCTCCCATACAAGCGCCACCATTCAGCTGTATATATGACAAAAAATCAGAATATTTCATTAATATAATTGCTGCATTAATCTGCCAGATTGTATATATGACAAAAAATCAGAATTTATTCATTAATATAATTGTTGCATTAATCTGGTTGTCTAGCAGATTGTATATATGACAAAAAAACAGAATTTATTTATTAATATAATTGCTGCAATGCTGCATTAATCTGGCAGACTGTTACAAAGTATTAATAAAAAAACTGCATGTTACCTGGTGCCTTGGTCTTTCTTGTCAAAACTGCCAAGTTGATGCCAAACAAACACTCAGCCCTTGTGTACTTTGACAGTTCATCAATAATAACAAGCTGTTCTTCATCCCCGAGAACCAGTTTAGCTATGCAAGCATATAGTCCAGTCGTGACCTCACTATTGAATTCAATTTGAGGATCGGCATAAAAAAAGGCGGGGTTGAGGTAATGGCCAGCTGCGTGCAGTGGATGGTGAAGCTGATCTAGCCATCTAGAATCAATGATTTTGAATGTTTCTTTATAGTTATCATCTCTTCCATTAAAAGCTTTTATTATGGCTTCTTTGGCTCTATCCATAGCCTCATAAATGTATCCCATAGCTGATTTTCTTTCGTTGTCAACAAGTCGAAGAGTTTTCACAAGAGGGCCCATAAGTTTGAGTATGTAATAAGCATTGTCCCAGAATGTAGGCTTCATCATATAGTCTTCGACTTGTTTTCCACCCGCCTCTTTTTTCCACTTGCTAGAATTCCAATCACTCTTCGAGAACAAAGCCCAAAGATTAGCCTTTTGCTTGTAGATGCTCTTTAAAGTGATGTAGCAACTACAAAATCTTGTCTTCCCGGATCTGATCAGATTTCTTTGCCCTGTATAACTCCTCATTAAGTTCAACAATCCCACACGGTTATAAATAAAACTAGTCAAACTCATTGCCCGTCTTAAGGTTTTCAAAACCGAAGGCAACTTCCCAATGTCTTCAAGCATGAGATCAATGCAGTGCGCACCACATGGTGTCCAATATATGTTTGGTCTCTTAGTTTCTAACAATTTACCACCTAACTTAAAATTAGGGCCATTATCAGTAACTACTTGGACCACATTAGCCTCTCCTACATACTCAACAAAGCCATCAAGTAGTTCTAATACCTTTGCACCAGTCTTTGAATATGCAGAAGCATCCACAGATTTGTCAAACACACATCCAGCCAGATAATGAACTAAGAAATTCACAATACACTGACCTGTGGTGCTAGTCCAACCATCTGCCATAATTGAACAACCATGTTTCACCCACAGAGCTCTATGTTCAGCTAGCATATCCTGCATGTTGGCAACTTCTTTCTTCAAACATGTAACCCTCACTTCATGGTAGCTAGGAGGCTTCAAATTTGGACCATATTGTCCAATTGCTTCAACGACACATTTAAATGAATGTGATCGGGCAACATTGAAAGGAATGCCATTATGATAAAACATGTTGCTTATGTATTGAATAGCTACGTCTCTTCTTTGCTTATCCAACTTCTCGTCAATCTTCAACTGTTTCAGCCTTCCTTGCTTTCGAAGCTCAACCACAGTTTCTGGCTTTTTGTGGATAAAAGTGTCCATAGGCCCTTTTATGCCTTTTCCCTTCTTCTTTACAGGTGCCTTTCCCTTCTGTGCATCACGAACTCTTTTAAGGTGGCCTCTAGAATCAGTTTCCAGCTCCTCAACTTCAGTGTCATCGTCCTCCAGATTTTGAAATGCATCAAAATCATGATGCTCTGGCAGTTTATCGTAGTTGATCTTAGCATCTTTTTTTGATTGCATATAGTCTTTTAGCAACTTCTTAACATCTCCGGGGCATTTCAAGCAAGATTTCGCATTCCTATCACCTCCTATTTGATGAAGTTTTGCCCTGTATATCCCCCCATTTGTTTCCTTTCCACAGTACATGCAAGTTACTGCATTCTGATTGTTTGGATCAACACAGAAATTGTGTTTCCAAGCCGGGTCATTTTTTGTTGACTTAGCAGCTCTAGAAGCCGTGGCTGAAGTTCCACCTTACATGTCCTGTAAAAAGTACACAATCCAAATATTATATATGTAGTATATAATAAAAAAGTTTACTTATTAAGTGAAACATACCAACTGTAAAAAAAAAACTGAAACATCTAAAAACATTATATTTGTGAATAATGGTTAGAACCCTTGATTTATGTCAATAGACTATATGCATTAGAAGTTGTACCTTATCATGAAATAACGAGACTTTATTTTTCATCGGACTTATATGACCTTATGCGCCGTTAAAAGCTCTCTGCCGTTATTAACATTGACAAAGCTTCATTTCATTAGACGTGTTTGTATAGCAATCACGCTTGATGTTGTGTTGATTTTGATTTTACATGTTGCGTTGATTTTAAACACATAATGCAACAATTCTTTTCTCTCGTCCTTTTCCCTTTCAAATGCTTTGCAATAGAAATTTTAAGCCACTATCTCTGCTGAATCGAGGGTTGTTTAATGTTTAAGTTTTTTTTTCAATTTAAATATAAATGTTTAATATAAATGTTTTCATGTTACATTTTTAGCTCACCTGGGTAATGTTTAAGTTTATTATAATTATTTTTCATCATAGCTTAACCCCTAGATGCACCCCTACAGAGAGCCACATGTAATATAGCTAATTGCATGAATGAATGCAATGAAAAATGATACTACTATACTTTCGGCTCAAATTGATTTGCAAAATTGATTTTTCTTGGTCGTCAAATAATATCATTTTATTCACTTAATTAAGATGTTAATTTTTTATTACTCCGTACATTCTAATTTGGAGTTTGCAACTTTGAAGATATTTTAATATAGTTTATGAATATGTAAATTCATGTTATTAAAAATTGAGTTAATTATTCATAGGGATAATTTAACTTTAACATTGGTTGACCAAAAACTGTTAACTTGGCAATCAATTTGGAACGAAGGAAATGGTACGTCATTTAATTAGTTTACATTGGGCATGGGCTATCGCGCCTTGCGCGTACAAATCGCTAGTACTAACTAATAAACATGCTGAAACAACGTAATTGATAAACATGCTGCATTGCTGCAACATACTAACTGGCAGGCGCATTACTCAAACTTATGTTTCAGCTATTGATAAAAATAACATACTTACATACATGCTTTATATGCTTTATAGCTATTTATAGGCATTACTCAAACTGATAAAACATACATGCTTTACAGATCCTCCCATAAGCATTACTAACCGATAAACAAATTAAATGTAAAAAAATGAACTTACTAATTGAAACATGCATGCTGAAACACATTGATTAACTGAAATTAGTTTATTGAACAACAAGATTTTACTGACTAACAACTGTAGAGTACAAGAATGTTGTTACTTTACTAACTGAAACATACAAAGTAAAAAAATACTGAGAGTTTACTGCACACGTTTACAGAATACAGAGTACTGAGAGTTTACTGCACATGTTTACTGCAACTTTACAAGAAAGCTGTAGAACAAGAAGTTTACTGATTAACTAAAAAAACATATGCAAGAGACTGAGAGTTTACTGCACATGTTTACAGAATACAGAGTACCAAGGTTGTTAAAATCGTATTTTTGAATCGAATCGGTAGATGTTTTTAAAAATCGAATCGTAAAATCGAATCGCAAATCGTAAGATTTTACCAAACATATTTTAATAATTATAAAATAAATAAATATTAAAATTAAGTTGCAAGTTAATGATATTATATCATTTCATTACATAAAACTATACCTAAAATGTCAAAAGCAAGATTTATAAAATGTTTTTATAATGTAAATGTATTGAATAATAACATTAAACATATCTAAAACATAAAAATAATTAAGTAACACAAGAATCCATTTTTTTTATAAATAAACGATTCATATTATTATTGGAATTATGTATCAATTTGTAGTTGTTAATTTTAATAAATTTGAACCATTTTCACCAAAAACAACTTATTACGATTTTGCTACGATTTTATACGATTCTACACGATTTTAGGACAATTTTTTTACGATTTTGTACGATTTTATGATTTTACGATTTTACCTGCGATTTGAATCGCTTTATTAATGTAGAATCGTAAAATCGTACGATTTTATGATTTAAATTGAGATTTTAACAACCTTGCAGAGTACAACAACCAACATATTTTTTCACATGTATTGTTATACATGTTTAAGTTGTTTAGACATACTGGAGGTTGTTTATACATGTTTAAGTTGTTTATACATGTTTACACATGCACTTTACACTACACATACATACACAAAAAGAAGTAGTTGCTGAAAAATGAAAAAACAAATAAAATATTAAAATGGAAGATGAAGGAGAAGAAAACTTACTTTGATCTTTGAGTGCTGGACTGCTGCAAGCTGCGGTTGATGTGGCTGCAAGCTGCGGTTGATGTGGAGGGAAAGGAGGATGTAGCGAGCAGGTACAGTAGAGCCGAGCAGAGCAGGAGGATGTTTACGTTATGTATTTACCCTACCTTAAGTTATTTGACCTTATTTACATGGGCTTTGTTAAAAATATGGGCTTCTTAAATGTTTTGTTTGACCACACGTGTGAAAGTTACTCAGTAAAAACGGAAATAAAATATTCCCTGTCAGGCGCAGTAAGCGACCGCTTACTATCGCCTCTGCGCTTTGTGCGCCTACCCTGCGCTTGAGAAGGGGGGGGGGGGGTGCGACTGGGCTTCTGTAAGTCGCTGGAGACCTCTGGCGATGCGCCTGGTGCGCTTAAGCGCTCAAGCGCATGTTTTTGACAACCTTGCACCTACTCTATAAGTGATAATATAATAGTATATAATAGGGAAAATGGAAACTAATAATCCAACCTTTTAGCGGTCTTCTTTCAATAATCCCACCTTTTGATTATTCATGAATAATCCAACCTTTGCACCTCATCTTCATTCACTGGTCCCTGACCGGTTGATGACCTGTTATTCCAAGCTATTTTCTTATCTTTGCAAATCATTATACCATAAATCTCATCTTTCACTCTTAGTAGTCCAAAAGACCTTTTGTGACCTAATTTGTAGTCTAATATACGAGTTTTCTGTGGGAGAGAAAGATACACAAAGTGTGAAGTTGTACACATCTACAAGAACCTATACTTTATTGGATAATAGTACTAATTTTCTATGAAAAACCTTGATTTTCAGCTTTCAAGTTTGTGTACTTTGATTTACATTTCATATAAATGTGTTGTTATTTCAACAAAATTTAAAATATTGTGCATATCATACTTGGCGCGTCTACCCGATCCAGTTCCGAGACCCGTTGGGTCCGGGTGCTTGTTCAAATTTTCAGACCCGTCGGGTATACGGGTCGAGTCCGGGTCCTTTGTTTACTTAGCGGGTCCGAGTCTGGAACACTACGTTCCGGCCCGGACACGGCCCATTGACAGGTCTAGACGCATGATGCTTTTTATTGATCCCAACAAATATGCAATACTCATTAAGTACTTTTGATGAGAACTATCTAATGAATAACAAGTCATATAGACTTGATTGGTCGGGTGGTGAGCCCTTAAATGAATAAGTTTTGCTATAAATTTTGCAAATGCAACATTTTTATGTGACAAGAAAATAGTTAGTATGGGGAAATTTTTATCAAATCATAATTATTTATATGACCTGCATTTTTATAGATAAATTCTAATATGTCACATTGTATTAAAAATGAGATGTCTATATTTTATATCCTTAGCATAGACAAGTCTCAATTCTACTATTGCCAAGGAGCAAACTTTAAAATATAATTGACGCAAATCCAGTTCAGCATGCTCGGAGTAAGCATATCCAGATTGATTATCACTTTGTTCGTGGACGCGTGGCTCATGGTGATCTTATAGTAAATATGTGCCTACTAGTCTTCAGCTGGCGGATGTATTTACTAAAAGTCTTTCTAGTCAGCAATTTCATTTTGTAAAGGACAACATGCGCGTTGTATCTTCTGCACAGTTTGAGGTGGTGTAATAGCCTAATATTAAATTAAGCATACTTTGTATTTTTGGTAACTCTCTCCACTTTAAATATATCTGTCAGGGCTCCCATTGGGTACCATCTTTGTTGGTCCCGGTTGTAGGAAACAGTCTGCGGGGGGGGGGGGGGGGGGTGAATAAACTGTTCTGGTTTTTCTAATTCTTGTGAGTCAAAGGGTTTGTCTCACAGAGTATGTCAAGTTCTTTGACAGAACTGACCGGCAGCGGATAGGTATTCTGGTCAGGTAGCCTTGCGAACACACTAAGGCAGTTTTGTCTTTCTGTTTTCTCTAAGGCAAGATTTGCTGAGCACAAAGTCCAAGCCCTTTTGAGAATAACAGTAGAAGTCTAAGTGCAAATAATAAAAGCAGTAAGTAGATGACACCAGAGATTTTATAGTGGTTCAAGGAACAATTTGTTCCTCTAATCCACCCTTCCACTAAGCTTGTAAGAACTCAAGTTACAACACTTAAATATCCTAGCACTCAAGAAACACTCCACGTCTTCTTCAAGTCTAGTTGTCACCCGAGATGCACTTCCTTGCTTCCTGATGATTGACCTCTTTCACTGAGCTTTCTTGAAGTATCAACACTTCACTCCAGTTACTTTAAGGCGTCCTTCTTAAACAAGAAGATCTCTTTCAAAGATTTAAAAGGTTTGGTCCAACCTTCTTCGTGATAGATGTGAGGATGAGGCTTTCGAAGTAGTTGAAGTATAGCTTTCGAAGTAGTTGAAGTATAATAATATTTTTGGTTTCCAACTATAGCTTGACCTCTTTTGATGGATATGGATGATGAGCTCTCAAGAGAATTTTTTAGTTTGCTTGATTTCAAAAGATAGTTCTCTTACCAGTCCTTCGAGGTGTATCATACATACTGAAAGATGTCTTCCTATTGGACTGTAGAAAACATCTTCATTAAATGCTTGCACAGTTGATTTGACCGGTTGGTTCCCGCAAAGTAGTCAACTTACTATTTTGGGGCGTATTAAATAATATTCGTCTAGATTCTTCAGTCAATGATGCGCTTTAAATATCTCAACGAGTGGAGAGCATTAAACGTGCATTCAATGCGTCGAGCAGTAGCTCTTCCGTTGAGAGGCTCCTAGCCGTTAGGCACTTTCCCGTTAGTTTAACGACTTCGGTAGAACTTCTAAGGACTAGCGGTTCTGGGAGCACTTCTGTAGAAGACTGAGTAATCAATATAACCTTTGAGCAGTTCTGTCCATGGCAAAACATACGACCTTGGCAGTTCTGGCTCGTCAGATATTCTAATACTTGTAACATAAAACTTCTAATACAATTTTTTAAATGGGTACTAGCATCATCAAAATCTAAATACAATTTATTCCTTACAACTTTTCTCATTGTTTCACAAAATGTAGTTTTTTTTTTCAATTTTAGAAAAGCTACGACTTAAAAAAACGCCAAAAACAAATACTTATAATATACAATATCAAATGCATGTCAAATCTGTTTTCAAGGTAAGGTTCATATTCCCATCATAGAAATCAACCATAAGATAAAATTCATATATAATCTCTCATCAAGTAAAGAGTGAATCTCTTATTCTTCAGAGTTTCCTTATCGCTTTCAGCCAATGAGTGTACAACGAGTGGATTTTGACCAGTATTCATATCACCATAGATATTCTTGGGAAATTTCTTTATCCAAGAAGAATTTTTTGTTTGTCACTATACACAATAAAATACATTGATACGTGCCAACACATAAAAAATTTATTGAGCGGCATAGTTTACTCTATAGTAGTGCAGTACAAGTGTAGTGGTGCGTATAAAAATGAAAAAAAATATGTGTATCAAATAAGCTTGTGATTTACTTTTCACAAAGTGTGCCAAAATATCATTTAGTTAACAAATGTAGTTTCTAAGATAATCATTGAAGATACTCGAGTCCAGAATGTCAACCTCCGGTCAAATTGATCAATTATCTTTTTTCTTTTTAAAATTGTACATTATAGCGTATGGTGATGCATAAATCTATATACTTGTATGAAGTGTCAATAAAAATTTGTAAAACTCTGTGTGAAAATCCTTTATCACACAACTAACTAATAGAGGAAATTGAATGTGGTAGATGAGCTAATAATAAAAACTATGTAATAGTACTCAAGTCCTTCTCAATTTAAAATATCAAATTCAAGTTGAAATGAGTAATTTATTTTCTAAGAGTATGAATGATAAAATTATAAGTGCATCAATGATATTTATATTATACGTAGTAAAAAATTGTAATATGAAAAGTTGCATTTTTTTGCGCGAAATTTCTTTATGACACAAAAATTGAGAGGGGATTATAGTAATTATTATATCAGATGTGATTAATGAGTTTCCCTCGTACTAAATGTACAAAATGTATGGTACACGTAGAAGATGAACAATAGTTGTATATTACTGATCAGTCAAATCTTTTTCTTTAATGCAAGTGGTATTATATAAGTAGGAACAATATTTTATACATGCTACAATAAGTGTGCGCACATTACCAGGATATACAACCAAATCTGGAGTTCTAATACATAAGGGGTGTTTAGATCTGATTCTTAAAACTGCTTATGCTCCATCGGGGGGGGGGGGGGGCAGTGTTTGGGTGAAAGTGTAGAAGTGATTCTGATGTTCTAATTTACTTCTAGAATCAGTTTTATTATAAACTGGGTGAGACCAGCTTCTGAAAACTGATTCCGATTCTTCTTCTACTTTAAAAAAGAAGCGGAAGCACAATCAGTTCCAAGCCCCCCCATAATGTGATGAAATTGAGCATTCTAATTAATAAAAACTGTAAATAACTTGGAGCAAATATCATAGTACCTGATTCTCAAAAACACAAATGAATGCCAATTTCGAAATATATATGGCAAAATGAAAAGTATATCACTAGATTTATATGGGCATAACCGCATGAATATATCATTTGATATTGAAAGAAAATGCATTCAACTGATTCAAATGTTTATAAAAACAATGATCACATACTTACTATCTGCGAAATTAAAAAAGTACCTCAAACGGCTGTGTTGCATCAGAATTTGATGAAATGGAACTTTGATTTGGAAGTTGGACAACTCTCTATTGGAAAATTTCACCTCCAAGCAAATTGTAAAGAGAAACAATGAAGCCGTATGAGCGGCGAGCGATTGCACTTCCGAAGAGCGAAGACATGTGGCGACCTTTGTAGCAATGGTGGGGGGGGGGGGGGGATGATGTAGCGCTTGAAGGATGGTTCAACGGCTATTCAGATCTCGGTCTGCTCGCATCTTTCGTCCGCCATTTCTCCACAGTTGCAACGTTTATCGCCACTTTGCCTCAAATTGGAGGGGGTAGCTGGAGGAACCTCAATCGGTGACTGAACGGTCTGGCTACCAGACTGACCATTGAATTGTCCAGCTATAGTCCATTCTAAGCAAGTATGTCAGAGCAGTAGACATGAGAAAAGAACGGGAAAACGCTGACAGGAGCTTGCGGATGAAGACATGAAGGACAACATCAGATGATGGCCATCCATTTTTCCTACAGATCTAGTTTCTAACCCGCGGCTGTCAGTGCTACCAGAGGCAGAACACAGGAATGACAATGGGAGAGATCGAGAAGAGAGAAAGATAGGGTTAGAGACTCGTGCTGACTTGTTGTAGGAAGAATTGTGTGTAGAGTTTTATTACCAAATGCCCCTATAAATAGGGATAGATCAGGGTTTACAATTCCAAGTACGGGCTAATAGGGCCATACATAGTTTACATAGAACGACTCTAATACATATTATTATTCTATATAAACGATAGCACACTACATTTAATTTCCTTCAACATAGGCCACTTATTTACTCTTTGTTACTATTGTATTTCTCACTCCTAAAGACAAAGATACATTCCTCTTAAAAACTACATGGGAAACTTCTGTAAAAGTGTATTAATTAGAAATTAAGTTGAAGATGGAACATGTGGTACAAAAAGGAAGCCTACAATTTAATTATGCGGTACAATTTGACTGAATTCACATCTTTTATTTGAAGATGATGAAGAACAATCCAAAATGCAAGTCAAATTAGGATTAATAATCTTAACGTACGAGTTCAATCATATTTGGTGAAAAGTGAAAAAATTAGAGATGATGACCTTAGATAAAGGCGCTACCACAAAGTGTAGATATGTGCGCCCTTGTGGACGAGGATACCGACATTGTGGATGAAGATGCGAGACTTTCATTTCCCCAGCTTTAGTTTCTTCGCCTTCATAGACGCTGCGAGAACAATCTTTCGTCGCCTTGCCCTGCCTTCTTTCTTATTACTCACAGACATTGAATGGTAAAATTGGTTAGAACTAGGGAAATACTATTGTGCAATAAACATATACTCCCTCCGGTTCACATTCTTCTTTACAGTTTGACTTCACAAATATTAAGGAAATAAATTTGACTTTACTGTAGTTGACACTGTTTGGACACTGTTTTGTATAGATTCGTTTGCCAAATAAGGCAAATAAGGAAGTGTAAAGAAGAATGTGATACTTCCAAAAAGGAAAGTGTAAAAAAGAACATGAACCGGAGGGAGTATTCAATAAAAATCCGAGCTGGATTAAGTTATCAATCAGACAATGGCAAATGTAGAATGCATCAAAACATTTTTAACCAGTCTAAAATTTTTGTAGTCAATATTGATCAAATAAATAAGTAAAATAAAGCCACTTGGGCAATCATGTAAGCGATTAAGTGGCCAAAAGTATAACTTGGGTGTTTTTTGAATGTTCAGAGAACTTACGGAGTATTTGATAATTTTAACAAAGATATAAGATTAAACTAGTAATTATCATCAAACTAGGGCGTAATCATAATTTCCTTTATATATAAATGCACTAATAAAATATCTACCCACCATACCATAGAATAATCAAAGAAGGCATCTAGATTCTTTCTTCCGTGGCTGGCTTCCTCTAGGTTATGCCGTTTCCCCTTCAGGTTCTCCATCTCTCTCTATCTCTCTACGCTACATACGTGCTACTGTGTCTTCCTATGAATTTGTGCGTGGACGTATTCGAAATTTTCTCTTTGTTCTTTCTACTTGATTCTCAGATTGTTCTATTCGCGGGATGAATTGTGTTTTGTATTGAATTCTGCTCCATGATTTGTATTTTCGGAATTGGATCTTTGTATTTATATTTTGACACGATCCGCACTTCGTAGTTTCGATTTTGTTTCTGAAAATACGATTGCGACGTATATTTTCCGGGGTTCATTCAGATTTGTAATTTCATTTTATACCAATTCCCCTTTTCATGGTGGTTTGTTTAATTGAAAAAACGCAAATAAATACTTGATCTTTTGTAAAGTATCTATTTTGTTGATTATTTGAAAATTCGATGAGGATAATCAGGCTAGGACTGGTTTATAATATTAAATGTTCTTTGCCTGGATCCACTTCGATCTTGGTTTGCTCAATAGCTTAATCCTTGTTTATTTCAGGTTGTGCTAGACTACAATTCCAAGGGATTAGTAGTACTTAGGATATGGAGCAAATGTTCCCCTGGTCCAATTTCTGCAAGTATAGAGTTTTTTCATTCCAGGAAGTGCTTGATTGGCGGTTTCTCACCTGCGGAGATTCTCTTCTTGTTTCCTTTGTCAACTGCACTTAGTCAACAGTTTTCCGTCAATGAACTCCACAGGAGGCCAAATGCGAATTCGTTATTTTATTAAGCGTGAGAAGCAGCAATCTGTTATTATGTTTGTTTTGGCTCCACTTTTATCCTCCTACAATACATTATTGCTACCGCTTTCCTAATACAACAGTCATCTGGGATCTTTTGAATTTCATAATTTGAGGTAATACTTAGTTTGCCAGTTTCTTTTTAACAAAGTTCTTGCAGAGGACAACTCTGTTCATATATCTGACGGTCTATATCCTCTCTAATGCAGGAATAAAGTTCTGCAAAAGAATCAATCATGTCATCTAATATAAAAAAAAGTTAGAGGTGTTGTGTAGCTTCTTAGAAACCTAAACGGCTAGGAGTATCTGGTTTACTCAGCTGAAGATCTTGCATCAACAAAGTTTAGCATAAATGAGAAGAGCTTGTTTTCTTGTTTGAGAAGTCACTGTAAACCATGAATTGAGCTGACAAGCAATCCTGTTTGTTTGGACTGCAATATGTTTACGCTAGGCTGTGGGTGATATGAAGATGTTTGACAGTCCTTGCATCACTTTGCTTTCGCGACCTTGTGTTCCCAGTGACTGCTTTGAGTTCATTGATGTGGCAATCATGTTTGTGAAGCTCCTCCATCAAAATCCTGCTGGTTTTATGTGGAAGTTAATACAAAATTAACAGTGGATTTTCATAAACCAGCAAGACCAGTAGTTACACACAACTATTGTCTTCTCCGGCATCTATTGAAGAAAGAAATACATACACATTTTTTGTGCGTGTCCTCTATATCCAATAAATTGTGCTGTGTGCTGGTTAATTAAAAATGGATAGGTGAGTTGGTTGGTTTAAAGCCTCTTTTATTTTTTTTTATGTTTAATTTGCGTGATTTTATTTACATGTGTTTGTTTTAAACAGGTACCATATAATTAATGAAGTCGGTAATGGTACTTTTGGAAGTGTGTGGCGAGCACTAAATCTTCAGACTGGTGAAATGGTGGGTTATTTAGCTGCAAAAAGTTCATCATTTGATTTTGCTTTTTCCACAAAGTAAGCCTTAACATTTGAACAGGTAGCAATCAAAAAGATGAAGAAAGAGTATTATTCATGGGAAGAATGTATAAATTTAAGAGAAGTTAAGGTAATATTCAGTTTGGTTTAAGCTTTTATTGATTTGTTTTATACTTTATTTATTTTGTAAAACATTAACAAAAAGTGTTTTTTGGCAGTCTTTGAGGAAAATGAACCACCCGAATATAGTGAAGCTAAAGGAAGTGATCAGGGAAAATGACAACTTGTTCTTTGTGTTCGAATACATGGTATGTGGCACTAAACATTGCCTTTATATTTTTATAACTGAAAATATCTCACATTGGCTTCTTCAAATTCTACTAGGAGCGCAATCTATATGAGCTAATGAAAGAGAGAGAGCGCAATCTATATGAGCTAACAAAAGAGAGAGGAAAGCTTTTTTCAGAAACAGAAGTCAGAAACTGGTGCTTCCAAGTATTTCAAGGTCTTGCATACATGCATCAGCGGGGATATTTTCATCGTGACCTTAAGCCAGGTACATCTCATGGGTAAACCAATCTAGTTTAGTTAGATGGTACAGACATCTACATCTTTTATTTTATTTTAATTATCTTTTTTTGTGTCTAATCTTTTGAGAATATTAAAAACCACTATCAGTAAACCAATCTACATCTTTGACTGATTAGTTCTCATTGTATTAGATTATGTTGTCCATAAAGTTTTTATATGCTTCTACAGCTTATGCTGTCTAGTTCGTAAGCATGAAACTTATGATTGTTATGCATGCTCTACAAATACTGCTAACTTGTGAGTAGAATGCACTTTTACTGTGGTATCATACCACAGTAACTGGTATCTATATGTATTTCTGTTGTATGTTCTTATTCTGTTTTGCGTTATTCTTCTTTTTATAACATTACCCTAATATAAGGCCTTGTGCTAGGCACACTTGTTAAGAAAACAAGTTAAATGGTTTTCTTTCTTATTGCTTTTCTAAAAGGCAGTTAATTAGTAGACCAAATAGTTAGGATGATGTGTCAGTTCCTCCAATGAATGCTTTGTAGTTAACAACGATGACGACGTTACATGAACAAATTACTAGATATCTCCCTTGCAATTTAAAATCTCTTTGTATCTTTATCGATTGTCTTTTATTGATGAATTTGTTTCTTGAATACTTTGGGCCTCATGTAATATGTGGGTTGGCAGAGAACTTGTTGGTTTCAAAGGATATCATTAAAATAGCTGATTTCGGTCTTGCTCGTGAGATCAATTCCGAACCACCATATACTGAATATGTTTCCACACGCTGGTCAGTATCTTTAAAGCGCTTTTTAAAATTCCTTGCTCTTATTCACGTTCGTTGTGAAGTGGAATCTGAAATGTAGAACTGCAGGTATCGGGCTCCCGAAGTTCTTCTCCAGTCCCCAAGTTATGGATCTGCTGTTGGTATGTGTTGTTAAATGATACTCCCTCTGACTCACAACTGTCCTCTTTGCCTAAACAAAGCCATGTTTTCATGTAATTTGTCCATGAATTATTCGGAAAGAGTGAAAAAGGAATTGCGTAAAACAAAATTAGTTTAACGAACACATGATAATCATACATGCAGAAACAGAAAGTTGTATATTGGTCTAACATCTCTATTTTTGGAACGGAGATAAAAATTTAGATGACTGTTTAGAAGGCATTTTAGCATATTTTCCTGGTGTATGATGAGACTGCTTTTTTTCCCAGATATGTGGGCAATGGGGGCAATAATGGCTGAAATGTTTACTCTTCGCCCTCTATTTCCTGGCATGAAGTAAATTCTTTCTCTTAGTTTTCCTAATCTTTTATTTTTTTTCTATATGTGATGCTAAGAGATATTCTGTTATTGCTGATCCAGTGAAGCAGATGAAGTCTACAAAATATGCAGTGTAATAGGAACCCCAACAAAGATGGAATGGGAAGATGGTCTCAAGCTTGCAAATGGCATGGGCTATGAGTTCCCAAAGGTTAGTTTGTTGTTCATTCTCCATGAATCTAATTAATCCTTGGGGTTTGTTTGTTTGTATATGAAATTACTTGCAGCATCTTCAATTTGATCAATTGATTGCACAATGCAGATTGTAGGTGTACATCTTTCTGTGCTAATACCTTCTGCTAGTGAAGAAGCGGTTAATCTTATTGGAGTGAGAACTTACTCTTGTGTTTTTTTGGGATAAGATTCGATCCGAGCATTTGAAACATTTGCCATAATTTCTCCTTATTCATTAATGTGTTGATTTTTTTTGCAGTCACTTTGTTCATGGGATCCCTGCAAGAGGCCTTCAGCTTTAGAAGTACTCCAGCATCCTTTCTTTCAGGTCATGCGCTTTCCTGCCTAGTGCCTTGTTTGGGGAGCTATTCTCTCTGTTTCTCTAATATTGTCCTTTAATGAAAAGTAGTGGTGATGATTAATCTTTTAATAAATTGATGAAACATACTGGTATCAATTTCTATGTATCAAAAGTAACAAAAATGAAATAGATATGCTAGGGTAACTTAGTCATTTGACTACGTTGTGCTTTAGATGAAAATAAATATGTAAATGTAATATTCTATTTGGCTCTTTTTTATGCAGAGTTGCTTCTATATTCCACCATCTCTACGCTCTAAAGCAAACCCCTTGAGAGCACCTAATTCTGGTTTTTGTTCACTCGATTTAATTCTTGTTATATATATTCCGGAAATAATTAGTAGTATCTCATGCTTATCGTTGTTATGATATATATTCCTAGTGGCAGGGCGCTGTACCCCTGGTATTGCTACATCCAGAGTGAAGCCTGCATTGGAACAAAAACCCAAGTGGTCCTCAGGGACTCTATCCCATTCAAAGCCCACTGGAAACTGCTGTTCTGTGAAGTCAAATGTGCCTCTGGGTACAGGTAATCTAAGAGAATTTTGTTCTTAAATTCTTAAAGTAGGCTACTGTTAAGCAACCTATCTTTTCTAATTTGAACTCCTAATGACCTGTAAATTGGACTTATTAATCTTCTCATAGGTGCACAAAGAAAGTCAGAAACAAACTATCAAGTACGTGAATTCTACCTTCATCTTTTACATTGGCTTAGTGTCTTGGTGCAGCTATCGACTATGACAACTTATTTTTTTTTGTTATATGTGGTTCAGAGTCCAACAAAGCCTGTTAAGTCACTTAAAGAACCTAAATACCGACCCCCAGCAATGAAAGTTCCAAGTAAGTTCATACCACAAACAAAATTCATTATCATTGTTGTCTTGTCTGATATTTATGACTAAAATATGTTCATCTGCGAGAGTATAGCGTTTTATTTGTATCATGTCCCTGTTATGACATTTTCATTTTAAGCCTCTTCTTTTGTGTCTGAGGGGAATATTAGAAGGTTTAAATAAAACAAAATAAGCTTTTGTGAAGCTCAGACTGAGGAGGTTTGGTTACTGCCCATTTACATGAAAATTGCCCGGGTGTTTAGAAAGGAAAATCTAGGCAAAGGGAGTAAAAAGAAAAGGTTGTAAATCATGGAAGAATAACAAGTTGTTTTAGATAAGTATTAAAGCCAATTTTGTGCGTGTATTATGGGAGTCCAAATATAATTAGAAACTGATGAGTGGTGATGTGCTATTGGCAACAGCGGCAAGTTATACTGTAAATGCTAGAGGAGTCTCAAGTGCAAGCCAGAAGCTTCCAAACATGAGCTTTGGTTCTTCTGCCAGACCTGCTACTATAAAGCAGCAGCAGCCATTTCCTCAACCCATGAAGGCTGGCGGTTGGCACAGGCCACCTGATATGTTTCCCAACTCGCAAAATATCCTTCCAGGAAGAACTTACTCGAGGAAAGTGGCAGGTTGAAGAGCCACTATATTTTCTGCTATTTTTTCTTTCTCTGTTGCAATAATGCTATTGTGTTGTCTGGACGAGTTTGGGTGAGTGAGCACGTTTTCCATTCAGTTTTAACTTTTAACTATACCACGAGTTGCAACTTACAAGTTGTAACATGGTTAATAAATGTACTGCTGCTTATTACTTTCATAGTTTGATGTATGAAGGCTGCTTTTGTGCTATTATTAGCATATCGTCCCTGATATTATTAGCATATGGTGAAAGGAAAGCATTGTGTTAGGAGTTTGGACCATAGTTACATAAATCGCTAGCATAGCCACGATCTGTGTTTCGTATCGCGCGTTCCAGATCGCGGAACAGTAGCACGCTGTACGCCTCTGGGTCGCGACTTCGGTAATCGGTACGGTGGTTTCTGGCCGTAGTTTGCCCATATCCCCCTATGCGGTACGATGCACCCTGCTGGCCGTTCGCACGTCTCCTCAAGCGAACGATACTCTAGCAGTCCAACATGCAGTCGGCTACTTCCTCCTTCCAAGCGATGCAGGTCGGCGGCTTTGTTTTTCCCAACAATGCGTTTTTTGCTCCAAAGTTCAAAAGATGATTCAGCATTCCACTTTTATTTTTTTCTTTATTTAATCATTTAATATGCTCAGCAGTTCAAACTTCAAACGACTATTCAACAGGGTGTTACTCCAAAAGTTTATTTAAGTTATACTTTTGTTACTTGTATTTTGTTACACTTTACACTTGAACTAATAGTATTTCAGTTTATGAAGTATATGTTGAACACTTAAACTTAGGGAAAACTGTCAAATAGATCCTCGAACTTTTATAAAAAAGTCAATTAAGTCTTTCTATAGGATGTTCTGTCCGGCCGTCGCGATTTGGGGCGTTTCCTGATGGATTTTTTTGATGAATTTTTTTTAGCATCTTATTCATCAAGTCTAGTTTACTCATACCAAATTTCAGCTAAAAATTCAATCGGGAACACATTTAAATTAATTCTTGAAGATAACTGCGCATTTTTGCGTTCTTGAATTAATTTGAATGCTTTCCCAGTTGAATTTTTAGCTGAAATTTGGTATGAATAAACTAGACTTGATGAATAAGATGCTAAAAAAATTTCATCAAAAAATTCCACCAAGAACCACCCCAAATCGTGACGGCCGGACATAGTCTCTTATAGCAGGACTTAATTGACTTTTTTCTGAAAGTTTGAGGACCTATTTGACAGTTTTTTCCTTAAACTTATGATTGCAATATATTCAATTTATGGATTGAGAGTAATTAGATTTTAGAATTTGGAATGTTACATTAATTGTCTAATATTATTAATAATATATTTATACTTTATAAATTGTATATGTTAATGGTACATTGTACCGTAATAAATAGTACATTAGTACACCGTATCGCGTACCGAATAGTGTACCTAGTCATGGACCCGGGCCGGTTCCAGTTCCGGGCCGGGGCCGGCCTAGCTTGTTTTTGGAGAAGGAAGGCCCGGGACCAGGGCTGGACTCGGTTCGGGCCCGGTTCGGACCTTGAACCGGCCGGGCCTCGGTTCACCAAAAGTAGGGCCTGGGCCCGAACCGGCAGGTGACCGGTTCCGGGCCGGTTCCGGGCCAGACCGGGCCGGTTCACCCGCCCCATTTTTTTTTTTTTGATTTTTTGGCTTCTCTTATTTAACCCCCTACCCCTCCCCCTCAACCCCAAACCACCCCAAACCACCTCAAATAGCCCAAAATACCTAATCCAACCCAAAAATTAAAAAAATTTCAAACAAAATTAAAAAAAAATTATTCCGGCCCGGATCGGGCCCGAACCGGCCGGGCCGGTTCACCAAATAGAGGGCCCGGAACCGGTATCCACCGGGCCGGTTCGACCCGAACCGCCGGTGGACCGGGCCACTGGGCCGGGCCGGTTCACACAATAACCGGGCCGGGCCGGTTCCGGTTCGGGCCGCCCGGCCCGAGTCCAGCACTACCCGGGACCGGCCCGGGTAGCCATCGGGTCCGGTCCGGGTCTCCGTTTTGGTCAATTTTTTTTTTGCTTTCCTAACCCCCCCTCACCCCCCCAAACCCCCCAAACCCCTGCTAACCATCAAGCCCAACCCGGGTGGAACCCCAAAAATGAAAAAAAAAAAAAATCAATTCGGGCCGGGCCCGACCCGACCGGGCCGGTTCGCCAAATACAAGGCCCGAGCCCGGACCCGCCCCCCACCGGGCCTAGGCCCGACCCGGACCCGGACCCGAGAACCGGGCCGGTTTCGGGCCCACACAATAGCGGACCGGGCCGGTCCCGGGCCGGGCGGCCCGAACCGGGTCCATGACTAAGCGTACCGAAGAAGCCTACCCCCTCCGTATCAGATTTTAGATATTCGCGATCTGTGATCCCGTTTTCGTTCCACGTTGCGGAACGTACCACGTCCATGTGACTATGGTTATTGGTTAGGACTGTGGGCTCATTTAATGAGTTTTAGTTTTGCTAGGGTTGGATTTGTTTAAATGGCAGTAGCTATGAGCTCAGTGTCCATACATACCCGTTGTTCCCGTTGAAGCGTATGAATGTTATAAGGGATAAGGGTCAGATAGGGCCTCGGACTTGGAAAAAAATGTCAAATAAGGCCATA
The DNA here is from genome assembly GCA_945859915.1 of Cuscuta epithymum. Taxonomy (NCBI): domain Eukaryota; kingdom Viridiplantae; phylum Streptophyta; class Magnoliopsida; order Solanales; family Convolvulaceae; genus Cuscuta; species Cuscuta epithymum. The sequence continues at coordinate 3,962,459 of CAMAPF010001001.1, read as the reverse complement.
TTTAGGATGCTATGTCCGGTTGACGCCATTTGGGGTGGTTCCCGGTGGAATTTTTTGATGAATTTTTTTGAGAATCTTATTCATTAAGTCTAGTTTACTCATATCAAATTTGAACTAACAATTCAATCGAGAAGGCATTCAAATGAATTCTTGAAGATAACTCCGCTTTTAACTGCACAGTTATCTTCAAGGATTCATTTGAATGCCTCCCCGATTGAAGTTTTAGTTCAAATTTGATATGAGTAAACTAGACTTAATGAATAAGATTCTCAAAAAATTTCATCAAAAAATTCCATCGGGAACCGCCCCAAATGGCGTCGGCCGGACAAAGCATCCTAAATATGGCCTTATTTGACATTTTTTTTCAAGTTCGAGGCCCTATCTGACCCTTATCCCATGTTATAATTTTGTTGAACATAATCCTCTTTCAGTAAAAACAACAAATAGGGCTTGTATGATACGTAGTAAGTTGTTAATCGTTGAAATTTCGGATGATTGGGAGTGACAATTTAGGAACTACTAAATAAAACTAAAGACAAGGATTATTATTTCTGGGACTGTCTGAATGTAACTTCCTGGTCTGGTGTCATACAGATTAGCACATATGGGACTGATATTTGTACTTCCTACTAAATAAAACCAAATACAAGGATTATTATTTCATATGGGACTGATGTTTTTAATCCGAATGTAACTTTCTGGTCAGGTGTCATATATACAGATTAGCACGTACTTTATCATCCTTTTTAATTAGGAAAAATTGATAGTAATAATTTCAACTATTGACGGTCCGCTCATAATAATCCCAACTATTGATTATTACAGAATAATCCCAACTTTAGGGACCTTCCGCCAATAATGGTCCCTATGAATAAATTCTTGTAGTTTCTAAAGTGGATGAGATGAGATATAACAAGTAATCCCTATAAATAATCTCAACTTTTAATTTTTACGCTTAATTTCTATTTAAAACTCACTTTTTATAGAGGTAATATATGGTCATGGACCATTATTGGCGGATAGTCTATATAGTTGGGATTATACAAAAATAATCAATAGTTGGGATTATTTTCAGCGGACCAGCAATAGTTGGGATTATTGTTTTCAATTTTTCCTTTTAATTATTCTTATACTCCGTTATTAATTTGCTGTTTTATTTAAATAGAATAGAATAGAAAAAAATTTACTCAAGCCGCTGGTTTTAACTTTCACCTTACTTTTTTTTATATATGCAAACTAGGAAAAAAATGAAATGAGTGTTTTGAAGTGTTTTATTTAAAATAAGACTTTAAATCTTAATGCTAGAAATAGATAGTGGAGTGCTTTAAAAAAACATTTTTTTTTACCAAAACTTCATCAACATTTAGTACTTTTACACTTTCTATAAAACCAGTTAAAAAATTTCGTTTTAACTACAAGCAATCATAACACTCCCTTAGAAAAGAGGATTCTAGCGAGAACATGAACTCTTTAAAATGGGACTCAATAGTAAATGACAAATTTTAATTTGTACCTTTCAAATTATGAATCAATAGTTTAATAAGATGATTTTTTTGTTATAATTTTGTAATAGTAGTAAACAAAATCATTTGAATTTTGAATTGTTGCACAAAAGACATGCATCCTTATCGACGAGTGAACAAAATGAAAGTAATAAAAAATTCTCATTATAAGTAGTTGTCACACATAAAATGTCATATACTCCCTATATAATTAGACATTTAGACTTAATGTTATTTGTAGATCCTGACATTTTTTATATTATATTGGGCATTGAGGCAATGGGCTCTAGCCTCAACAGCACGTGCAGCCAGTAATCAGCAACAATGTATTACGCAGTACGAGTATTAGTAATCAAAATTTGAAGGGTTGCATTGTTAAATGTGGCACACATAAATGCATTTGAAAGCACTAGATATACACATGTAGGAACGGATTCAAAGCGGGAGTAGGGGGCAAGTGGGCAACTGCCCCATTACGTATACACACATGTGTATATATTTTATTTGCAATAGTTTTAGTGAGCATGCAACATGCTCACTAATAAACATGTTAATCCATGTGGAAGTAATTGATTAGTTCTACATGTGTAGTATTAGTTATTCTAATAGAGTATACTAGTGTAACACCCGGGGCATGCCCCGGTAGTGTTACTTTTATATGGATTAAAATGAGAAATATTGATAAAAAAGATACCAAATATTAATTATTTATATAATCAGAAGTTTAAATGGAATGAATGTTAGTTATGAATTAATCAAAACCAATTATAAATTGGTATCTCTAAAATGCCCGTCTGTATTTAAACTTTAATTTGACTTACATGTAATTCGATCATATTTTTAAATAGAATGAATGTTGTCCTCAATTCAATATCACTAAAATTTTAATTTCTCAATATATCTATCATTTTATCTTTTACTTTTTATTGACTCATACTCGGTATTACTTTTGGGAAGTTTAAATAGAATGAATGTTAATTATGAATTAATCCCAAACCAATTATAAATTGATATCTTTTAAATGCTACTCTGTATTATACATAACGTAATATGTATTTGTACTTTAATTTCACTTACATGTAATTCGATAAGATTTTTGAATAGAATGGATGTTGTAAAGTTAACATGGTCACATGATCACATTTTTGTCCACTGCATTTATAATTTATGATTGGTTTTAATTAATTTTACTTAATAAGTTACTAAAAGTTAACATGATCACATTTTTTTACTACTTCCATTTGGTTATATATTTGGAATTATTTCGTAATCTATTACGTTTAATAAAAATTCCAATTTGTTTAAATTGTGCATGAAATTCCATATTGATTTTAAGCCACATCAGTTTTTAAGAATAAACTTTAATCTATATCTTATTAGGTACGATGTATTAGTTATTTGTTTGATTGCTTTAAATTGGAAATTGGAATGAGTAAAATAATGGTTGTCTTAATTCTCGGGTTCAAATAAACTTCACAGCAATCAACTTTTAGTGGAGTTGAGTTTTTATGATATTTGTTGTGATTTTATATGGTTAGTTGTGCGATTTACTTGGACTGAAATTTGTTGGTGTGGTCTTATCTAGTCTGTTATGCTCTGGTCTGAACTGGTCTGGTTTGATAAATGTTTGGTCTATGTGTATTTTATAACCATGGAAGTCTGGTCTGTTCTGATCTAGTTTGGTCTGAGACTAAAAACAATCCAAATAAAAAATCCTACATTGAAAGTTTTTGAGTGAACAAAGCCTTCATTATATATACATAGTATCAGTTTCCAATAAAAAAGGCTGCTTTCACGTTTGCATAATAAGTAGAAATTGTCCTAAATAGGAGTAAACACTTTTTGAAATTCCAATAGGACTTTCATGTTTTTATCTTTAAATATGAGTAATTTTGTCAAGTTTGAAAAAAAAATGTCATGTTTAAAACCTAGTAATGCCAAATTTGGTAGAAATTTACTCTTATTTAGGGAATAAAAAACATGAGTTCTATTTTGGAATTTCAAAACCTTTTTACTCCTATTTAGAGAATTCTCTCAATAATAAGTTGCTTGTTCAATTGGGAGCTGATTTAAATAATTTGTGATGCAATTTTTTCTTCAAAATTTATGAAATGGTCGTATTAATTGTAATCTCCGTATTAAATTTATATATTCCAATTAGAGTCCTATTAGGTATTGACTATTGAACAAATAGCCAACCGTAAACAATTGAATCCTATTTTCATGTGTAAATGGTTTGGGATAAGACGGTAAGCTAAATATTCATAAGTTGAAATCAATTAAATGGTTTTAAAATATTAACAATATTGTTTTTCGTTGTTGACCAATAATAGAGTGACATGTCAGCTTTTTATAACTGTGTTTTACTATATAAAACAATAGATGATAATTCATTATATTAATTTAAATTAATATGGTTATCTAACACATTTACACACACCTTAAAAAACACATTTGCCCACATATTTTAGAGCGCGTTTGGTGATCATGTTTTTCATAATATAAACATATTTTAGAGCGCATTGTTTTCACGCACTGAATTGTGTAATAATAAGAAAAAATAAGGTTGAAGTTACTAATCTGTCTATATTGGCTGAAGTTATTGTAGAAGATCATTTTAGCTATTTTTCATACAATTTTTTCTTTATTTGGTTAATAAAATATATTTTAAATATAATATTTTCATAAATTTGCAGAATCAGCAATCCAGTCATTCCATCCAGAACATCATAAATTTCAACAGAATCAATCAATACAGTCGATTTAGATATTACCAAAGGTCTCTTAACATGATAACCTTATTATTATTATATATGCTCATTGGTGAGCATGCTATATACTCATGAAAACTATTGTAAATTTTACACATTTTATTTATATTTAAACTTAAAATACTAAGTAAACATGGAAGGCATTCATCAAGTGGAATATAATTGCGCATTTGCGCTGCATGTTTGAAACAATTGGCAGGAGTTTGAACTCTGAAGCTCGATCTCCGACGTGGCAATATTGCTGTATTTCTCCCCTTATAAAGGTTTTAAACTTGAAATAATTATGTATATATGACTAAAAAAGACGATTTATAAAATATGATTAATGACTAGTGTAGTAATGAAATCATAGTAACTTATGTTCAATTCTCCAACTTAGGTTACTATATATGACACTACATTGTAGTAACTAATAGTCATATTTGTGTAAATAAGTTTTATTTTAGTAATATTTATGTAAAAAAACCTTGGGGTTTTTCAAAAAATATTAACATAATAAAACTAATTTACAAAAACATTACTAATAGTTACTATAATGTAGTGTCATGGTAACTTAAGTTCAAAATTTGAACATAAGTTACCATGATCTCATTACTATTCTAGTCACTAGTCACTTTTTTTGTAAACACTCTTTATTTTAGTCATAAATGTGTAATTATTTCAAATTATATACTACGTCCGACTAATATTGGGACGACATGTGTGACGCGATTTTTAAGAAAAGTGATATTGTGTAGTTAGTATTAAAATGATAAAGTGTGATTATAATAAGAATGAAATGTAATCACCAAAATATAGAGAGACGGGGTATTTAAAGATAGACAAATCACATCAATCAGGAAATCCTTAAAAACAGGATGACACCCCACCATCCATGCAACACCGACTGGACGTCACGACGAGAGGATGCTATATTTCTAAACAAAAGAAAACAAAATGTAATTTTAAAAAATGCTATATTTCTAATTTAAAAACAATTTTGGAACGAGAGAAATAAAAAAATGATATTATATTTCTACTAGATTTTAGAATGTAATGACCGTAACCTGATTGAATGTTTGTGAAATAGTTTATATTAATAGTGTGAATTTGACACCATGGGATAAAATTGCTGAATGCGCCACGATATAACATGCATATGTATGTAAGGCACTATTTTCTAATTTTATTTATAAAAACAAAAAAATATTACTTATAGTGAATTAAAAAAGCATCTTTAATGCTAATAGAGTGCCAATTCAACAAATATTAATTTTTGTTTAGCAATTTATTATTTGCAATTCTTACGTGGCCCGTTGGAATGATTCCGAACTTGATGAAAACAATCAATTATTAGATAGCATGATGTTATAACCTTATTGGATGGAGTTGTCCAATAATAGAACAGACATGGTTATATAATCATGCTAATAATATGCTTAACCATATTTTTATTTTTATGTTTATTTTATATGCTTAACCGTTTCTAATTAGTATTAGGATGTTTTCTTTGCTAATTTGGTCTGATCTGAACTGATTTGGTCTTGTAAACGTCTGGTCTTTGAGTATTTTATACTACCAAAGTCTGATCTGGTCCCATCTGATCTGGTCTGGGCCAGAAAAACAGTCCAAAAGAAAACATATTTATTGCCACATCTCTCTACGCGTGATTTAATGGGGAAAGATCATGGAACCGCCGCTATGGAGTATGTGCTAGAGAATCTAGGGTTTGAAAGAAAACGAGTGAACTCTATTTTAATTCAGTTTTATTTTGTTTGTGTTTTTATTTCGAACTACATCTTGTTTTGCTTGAGTTTTTATTTACGGTTGGAGTTCTTAGAGTTTTGGTTCTAGTCGACTTAAATTTGTCTGTTTCAGGTTTAGTGAGTCAGGTTGCTTTCTATGAAGTGACTGACTCTAATTCTACTCCTATAGTTCACGATTGGATCTGTAAAATCTGTCTGAAAATTGTCTGGTATGCACTTTGGTTTTTAATATAAAAGTCGATCTTTTGCTATAGGAGTAGAATTAGAGTAAGCCAAAGTTAAGGATTTCTTGTTGGCTTGACGGAGTTGACGGATCACATTGGTTCTAAGAAGTAAGAACCCTAGTTATCATCTCTTAAGAACCCTAGTTCTCATTTGTAAACGAAACGATCTCCATCGTTAGTTTTAGAAACTTGGTTGTTTGGTGAATTACTTTAAATCATGTACAAAAGTAGGATTCCATTTGCCAGAGTCACAAGAATTAAAGGGGGAAAAGGCTGTAAATCTGTGAATAATAGCCTTAATAGGTTTACCCAATAAAAAAGAGAGGAATGAGCTAAAGATCCACATACCAATAAAAGCAAAACAAGGCCCTAAAGAAATTCTAGTCTTTCTTTTTCTGTTCTCGAAGTCATAATGTAATTACATGTACGCAAGTAAGCAGTAAGTAGTCTAGTTTAGTTTGATATAGCAATCAATAAATATAACAAGAAAGGCAAAATAGGCCACACCCCGCTATGCCACGCCATGCCGGGAGTGTTACTATGACACGAGGAACCGACATAAAAAATAAAATAGAGTTTCTTTTCGTTACCTTCCATGTTTTTAGTTACTCTTTCTCCATAATGTTTAGCGCGAAATCTAAGATTTAGATATCGCGCTAGGCATTAGGAATAAAATTAACTAAAAACATAAAAGAACACCGAAAGAAGCTTTTAAATTACGAATTAGTTTTTACATCTCTGTCTGTCTCATACCAAGTTTCTCACCATATGTATCCCTCTAATGTTCCAAATGTGTGATAGAGGGCTTGATTAACTACCTTTTGGTAGAACTCAGAAGCTTTCTTGTTTTTGTATTTTTGAAGTAGTAGTAGTCCTAAAGGTATGTTGCTTGTATCCTATCCCTGTTCTGTTCCCACCAAGCCTTGGCATTTACCTCCCCAAATTGTTCTCGGCTGTTCGATCAAAATCATAAAACGCTTTTAGCTTGTGAGTGATTAAAGAAATTAGAGTAAAAATGGAGGTGATCTGAGTGTTGGTAGGTGGGGACGATATATACCTGAATCTGACACGGCGGAGCTCACGAGTGCCGTCGGCGAGCTGACGGATGGTGACGTAAACTCCGGGCTCGTCTTCTTCCACCCATTCTGAATCCATCTCGCTCGCATTGCTGACGGAAATGGAAGCTTCCTCTCTCGAGTCCGTGGTGGTTCGGGACGAATCCATGGTGTTTCCGCCGTATCCTCCTGCTCCGGCTTTGTAGTAGTTCCTCTGCGCTGTCCCCGGAGTCATCATCGGGCTCTCCCTCACCAATCCCAGCCGAGAATATGTTGAATCTCTCTGCAATATGATGACAATGATGATATAGAGCTGGGTGGTAATAAATCCTATAATACCTCTAACGATAAGGGCTAAACAAAATAAACCATAAACATAATATAAATCCTTTAAAATAGGATCAAAATATAGTTAAAGTTCTAAAATATGATTAAATATGTTTCCTCCCTAAACCAGAATTTATATACTACGCCGTAGTATTAAAATCAGAGTGCATGGTTATTGTTTTGAAATGAAAATAATATACTCCGTAATTCCTACTTGATTTTTTTCATATCTTTTTTCTCTCAATGAAGGAATTTTCTCTGAACAGAAACTAATGGGTAAATAAGAGACTGCTTGATTTACGATTTGAGGAATAAGAGTGAAAAATTATCAAATCGATTAAAACCTCCTCAAACGGAGTATTAAAGCATGCCAAAATTGTGATTGAAAATAACAATTTAAACAGTTTATGCTCCTTCAAGTGTTAGAAACAATTATTGGAATATTTGCGTGAAAGCGTTGGAAGCATTTATGGGTGCTCCAAAATGCTCCTAAAATCAATTTCTTAAAAGTTTGATGAGACAAACTAAGGATGTTTTCTTTTGGACTGTTTTTCAGTCTCAGACCAGTCCAGATCAGACTAGACCAGACCAGACTTGACATCCGTAGTCATAAAATACACAGAGACCAAACGTTTACCAGACCATACCAGACCAGTTCAGACCAGATCAGATCAGATCATCAAATTTCAGTCCAAAAGAAAACATTCTAAAGAACTATTTCTAATTCTATTATATTCCACTTATTTTACAGTTTTAACTTTTGAAACTGAGCTCATGAAATGGAAAATGGATAAAATCGAACGGATAAACAATTCATTAAGGATTTTTTTGCAAGGAACAATCCATTAATGATGTATTAGTAAGCACCAAATTTTAATTTAATTAATTAAATACTACGTACAAAGTAATACAAGGCATAATAATGAGCTTACCCCATCCTCAGTACGGGCAGGAGTTTCAAATGCTTGCTGATTGAATCTCTGGACATTGTAAAGCTCCATAATTTTGTCATAATTCTCACCCCACCATCTCTGTGCTTGCCATTTGTCAAACATGTCCCGGCTGTTATAACCCCACAAAATTATTATTCTAAGAATAACAAAATACGGAGTACTCCGTATGTAACAATAATTACATACGTAATAATTAATTAATTAATTAATTAAAAATAACCTACCTGAAACGGATTCGTTTGAGATCATTGCCGCCGCCTTGAAGAGAGAGGAAAGTGATCTGGACACCGGGCTCCACCTGGGCTATCCACTCCTTGGGCTCACTGTCATCTTCAAGCCCAACTCCAGACTCACCCCCAATGGACATCTTCGAGTTCTGGAATCCAGTTTTAGTGTAGTCCCAAGCAGGTGTGGAGCTTGAGCTTGAGGGATGGAAGGGGTGTGGGACCCCCTCTGAGATTGTATCCAGGTCCGGGTATGGCCTGTAATGCCCTCCTTTGGTGTACGTTGGTGTGCTGGACTTGCATTTGTAGGCACCTGACACCTTCAAGGCTATATCCTTTATCTGCATCCCCAATCATAATCATAATAATTTCATTAAAAAAAATATAAAAATAATCCCATGATACACCAAAACATTAATATACAACTAATACACATATTAATAAGGATGTTTTCTTTTGGATAATATTCAGTCTAATCAGACCAAATTTAATTAAATCAGACCAAACTTAAACACACCAGATCAGACTTGAATACGAGATCATACATTTACCAGACCAGACCAGCAAATTTCAGTCCAAATGAAAACAAGTCCAAAAGAAAACATCCTAATACATGATTTAATTTTTCTTTTCTAATCGTGTCCATTGAAAGAAGTATTGACTGTCATGTTTAAGTATAAAAGTTTCACCATCAATGTATTTACTTGCGGAGAATCAATTATCAATTAAAAGAAATGGTTATATAGGATGTTTTCTTTCAGACTGAAATTTGCTGGTCTGGTCTGGTCTGTTTAAGTCTGGTCTGGTCTGGTCTGGTCTGTTTAAGTCTGGTCTGGTCTGGTAAACGTCTGGTCTCTGTGTATTTTATAACTACGGAAGTCTGGTCTGGTCTGGTCTGGTCTGTTTAAGTCTGGTCTGGTCTGGTCTGGTCTGTTTAAGTCTGATCTGGTCTGGGACTGAAAACAGTCCAAAAGAAAACATCCATAGACGACAATATGGTAAAAGTAGGATTTGTAACTATTTCCAAAGTAAAACTACTATATTCAATTAAGAATTAGACTTTCACACTTATCAACACATTATTAAACAATTTGACTTTCACGGATATCAAGATATAATTTGATCATCCGTACTTCTAATTGTACATATTAATAAGATACATGTAATCTCAAGATCAAACATTCAAACCGTTTTAATATTCCATCTCTCCCAAATTACATCCTATTTGACTTGGCACAGAAACTAAGAAATTAAAACTCTTTGGTTGGAAGTTGTTCCCATGAGAATAAACACTAGCTACCTAATCTCTATCCTTTACTAAAAAGGGAAATGCAAGTTTATAGATCACCTTAAAAGAACATGGTCAAACTAGGATATCTAATGAAGTCTGAAGAAAAACAATTCCACTTTATGAGCATTACTGAAAGACTAACTGCTATAGCTATTAGCTAGGATTATTGATTTACATGCTGAAAATTTTGTGCGGTTTAATGTGCTATAATTAAGCAAGAAGTTATTACATGAAATGTATACGTAAGACACACATTAATTAAGGCTGCTTAGAGCGTACAATTATTATTGTTACTAAGAAATTAAAGGTGATAATTCATATACAGTCAAGCCAAGTCATTTTTTTGTATTGTCAGAAGCATGCATAGGACAGTAAAAAAGCATATTCAAAACATAACATTGATGGAAAGAACGATCCACAAAGACGTACACAAGCAGGCGGGTCGGGTTAAAGAGGATGTAAGGCTGATAATTCTCTCTTTTATTTCATGAATAAGAACACAATGGACCACCAATAAAGATAAAAAACAATAAATTGAATGTTGTGTTACTGTTTTTAGCCCAAGGCTCAAGGCAGACGATGACTGCCCAAGTGGTCCGGGCCCACTTTAAGATACCCGATCTGTATGTTTATTTTTCTTTTTTCCTTTAATTATCTTAATCTGATTATTAAAAAAATTACTTGATCTACACGCATATAATCATCTCCTTTATCTTGAATTACAACTATAATGATAATCATACCCAATAATGACTCTACCGTTCAAAACTTTTCAGCCTAAAACCTTAAACATTGATTAATTCCGCAGTTGTGATCGATAAGACTGTTTTACTTGGCATTTTTAATGTAAAGTTATGATCTACCCTTCTATCCGCCAGGATACGGGGTCCCATCGGGCGGGCCCCACGGTGCATATAATAGTGAAATAAAGTGGCACGAACATTTCACAAACAAGGGCTAAAGAAAAACTGCAGAGAAAAGCAATGAAAAAATGCTAGTGTAGGGTAGCTCCAATGTGCTGCTTTGCATGCATACATCTCCCCCTCCCCCTCTGATATACGTATACAGACTACTATAGTAGGGTAGGGTGTAGGATTAGAACCTGCGCCGTCAGGCTTTTGACGGAGTCCTTCGATCGGGGCGTCCCTCGTGGGCCCTCCTCCCCTCCATCATCGTCGATCTTTTGCTTACACGTGATACACGTCAACATCGTCGATCACTGTGAAAAAAGAAATTGTTATTTCAATTAATAAATGTTAAAATTTTGTTCCGCATATAAAACAACAAACAACAACAGCTCGATCAAAAAGATTCAAAACCGCTCCTGCGAAATAGTACAAACGTTTTCACCAATTTATAAAGCAAAAAAGTCAGTAGATGTCTGAGCATTCATTTAGTATGGCCGTCTTGTTTGTTGTTTTGAGTATGAATGGATCGGCATATAATAATTATTCCCAACAAACAAACAAAAAGGAAGGCCGAAATCCACACAAAAAGCAAAAGCCTGGGAGAAGATAAATAGCATATGAAACTAAATCAAATCAAATTAAATTGAATCCTTCATTCATTCAATTGAATTATCAATCTAAAAAAAACTAAAACAAAAACGCATCATTCTACTTTAAACCCCACGACGCTCGCTCAGATCCATGTTTCTGACATCATTTCTTCATCAACCCGCTCAATCAAACCACCGAACATGTACGGAGTTGTAATTAACTAATAACGGAGTACAATAATGCATCCTTAACACTCCGTAAGTATTATCAAACGTTTGATAATTTCATCATTTCTTATTCTAATCAAACTTCCATACGTAGTACGATCCAGCTGCATTGCAGCAGCAGCAGTCGATATGTCTACTACCGAAAGCAACAACTCACCGCACAAACAGACATAAGCCCCAAACCTCCTTAGTACGCCCACCCAACCACCTCGGCGACAGCGACCACTACGGATGTTCCCCACACTTAAACAACAAACATGTACATTAAAACCATGAAAGTAGAAAACTAAACACTTATGTAGTACGTACCCGCCGGCCGATCGATTATCCTCTTCCGACGAATCTACGACGGTCAACCAGATCGGAGATTTGATCGATCAATTCCTCCCGCCAGTAAAGTAAGGTCCGCGTCGGTTTCGGAAATCCTGACGTTAACTTATGGAGTGATTATCTAGCTAGCAAAACATCAACAATAATCACGTAGAATGTTTCGGAAATCCTTACGTTGATTGATGAATATGTAGAGATAAAGAAGGAAGGAATTGAAGGAAGGAATGAGGAATGGAGACAAAGAGAGAGTATAAGTCGGGTAAGGGGAGAGGTATTTATAGCGGGGCGTGACGGCACTTTAACGGAAGGCGCGTGGGGAAGTGTGCGGGCAAAATGGGGAAGGGGCGCTGTGGGGGGTTGTACGCTGCCGTTGGGGAGTGGGACGGCGGTGAGGAATCAGCGGTATTGGACAAAAGGGTGTAAAGCGGTCTTGATCCGCGAAGACAAGATGGGCCCAGTTGTAAGTTCTTTGTGGTGGTGGGATGGCTACGTGTCAGCACGGTAGTGGACACGGACTGTGCGTGTGAGGACAAGGGTGAAATGATTATGGGGTTATCAATACGATGAGACGATCGAAATGTGATTATTATTGTTAGTATAAAAAGAAGAAATAATTGGTTGAGTTAGTTAGGAACAAAAAAGAAGAATTGGTAAGAAAATTTGCTCTTGTGATGATGGATGGTTAGTACACACTTCTCAGTAGCATGTCAAAGAAAAGGCAACATTATTGTCACTATTTCATTGTTCAATTCACAATGTAATGCTTAAAGGCCTGCCAATTTTTAGTTCCATTCATTTCGATATGTTTACTGAATTTCTTCTAGATACATCTTAAACAAACAAATTAATTTATCTCGTTTCATAGATAATTCATATTGATAACGCCCAAGGAGATTGAGATTATATGGATGCAGATGATTGAGTGCGCGAGAGTTATTTTTTAGTCTGATCGCAAGCAGTTGGTGGAGGATATTCACAATATACATAGTGATCAGTTTGAGTATGGATCTGTAGTACAAGATTGTAGAGATCTTGTCAAGTCAAACAACAACTTCTATGTCGTTTTTGCTAGGTGAGAAGTTCATAGGAGTGCTAATGTTCTTGCTAGAGCATCTACTAGCTATGCTTGCACGGATTTTTATCTATTCCTTATTGTATTAAGAATGTTATAGCTTTTCCTCGTTTAAAAAAACAAGCCTTTGTGTATACAAGAGTAATTCTATGGTGCCTCGGTTTGACTCGATATAGAGTCATGTGGCTCATTTGGCCTCTTCACATATCGGATTAAAATCAACTAAACTCATACTCGCATAAAACTAAATCATAGGGATATGTGACACAGTAAATTGTTTTTTAATGGGGTCCATTTACATTATGTGAAGTGTGACTGGCCTAGTGCGATCGGAGTAAGTGTGATTGAGTCTGTTTAAGTCAAATCTAGTCTTAACTCCGGGCTTGAGTCATGTTTGATTTTATATACTATATGAGATTGAAGTTGATCCAAGTGAAAAGTGAAAAGTGAAAACATTCTCAATGACCATAACCCTTTTCTTACACGAACTACTTTTTGCATATCATCTTACATAAAGGGTGTATAATCACGAGCACGATACTATATTCATGTATGAGACTAATGAGAGTTACGGTGCATGTTGGCCATTGGTTCTTAGTTAAGTTGTTCAAAATAATGTTTCTTTATTGTGACAATTACAACAATGTTGGATTGTTCGCATTTGACAAATTAAATTTGACGTAAATCCCTTCCATGTTTAACATCAAACATTTCGGGTTTGAATTGGCCTTCCCAAGAAGTGTCCTAGTGCTGCTCAAATTATTAATGTATTTGTGTAATTGCAAATAAGTTCTAATTTAAAAATAAAACATAAATTGTCAAATGTAGGAACATTTTTTACTCTCATAGACTACTGCTTGGGGGATATTTAACTAGAAATTTGTTAAAAGAGTCCTGTAACTTTGGCCAATAGTCGATATTGATCCTATAACTTTACATACTTGCAAAATACATCCTTCAACTAATTTATTTGTTCAATTCGAGGACATTGCCGTCGGAAAGTTAAATTTTGGCCGGAAAGTTACATGTCAATCTCCCATTGCTGTAATCTTTTCCTAACGTTTGCAGCTGACTTGGATGTGGCCCCTTTTATGACTTATTCCCAAACACATCATTGTGCTCTGATCTCCCAAATCCCCCATTAGAACAATAAAAGCACAAAACCTAAGAGAAGAACGGAGGCTTCGTAATTCTTGGTCCGGCTTCTCCACATATGGAAGGAAGGTTGAGTGTGTGTTCCTCTAAAGTGCAAATAATGGCTCAAGCAAGGATCTACGGAATATCATTGTGGTAAGAAGGCCGGTGTTTTAACTTCATAGACCGATATATGACGAGGGAAGGAGGTTCCATGTGTGCTCCAGAAACAGAGTAAGAACTCTAAACTTTTTAATTTTGTAGGTTTCGAATTTTGCTTGAAAAAAATTAAATAGTTTACATGTAGTATTACTTTGATATAAGAGAAAAAAATTCTAATGTTAAAGGTTGTAACAAGACATTGGAACAAAAATAATAGTTGATTAGCAAAACTAACGAGTTGTCTTTTACCTGGACCGTTTCTATGATTACATATGGAGGCTTTTAAAATTGATAAGTGTCAAGAATAAAAAACATAATAGCCCGAAGTGCAGTTTTTTCTTTATGTTCATTTTTACAATTTCATATTTGGAATTTATAAGAAATAAATTGAAGATGTATAATCTACTACTCCGTATTCAGTTTAATCTAGCTATTTTTTTTAAGGTTTTATGAAACAGAGAGTGTTTTTTTATGTGCAGGATGTTTTAAAATAATGAGTGTTTGGGAGGGAACCAAAAACAGGATCTCAAGTCCAGGTCAGCTAGGTCATATGAAAAAAAATATGAACAAGAAGCGCTGATGTGTTAATTTCCGGCGGAATTATTACTTTCCGACATAAATGTCCTCAAATTGGACAAATATGTTAATTAGAGGACGTATTATGCAAGTAAATGAAGTTAGAGGACCAATATCGGACACCACCAAAAGTTATGGGACTAATTTTACAAATTTCCCTTAACTATTTAAGTACCATACTAGCATGAAACAATTTCACTTTTTTTCTTACTCAGATCATATATACTTCGTATCTGTTTATAATGTAGTAGCTCTCTATAAAATGTCGTCCGTAGTAGTCAATTATGTTATTTATGTATGACCATTACATAATTAAAATGGGAAATAAAAAATCGAGTACTCTTTTTTTAAGGATGATATATCCGGTGAAATAATTGATCAATTCAAAAAGGTTCAGTTGTCCACAGGAGATCGGACCCAGAAAGTTTATCTTGGAAGGGCGGTAACTTAAAAAAAATATTTTTTGGGAGGGCGAAAATTATTTTTTAGTATATATATACACTAAAGAAAAATTTGTTGGAGGAGCGACTGCCCCCCTCGGTCTCTACTACGGTCCGCCCCTGGTTGTCCAAATACTTGCAAACAAATGTTTCTGTATTTCTAGCTATCTCTCTAGGATTGCTGTAAGGCAACGCCTAGCCTGGATTGATCGAGATGTCAGGGTGTGGAAGGGGAAATTTCAAGAAGTTTGGAGTATTTGTTCGTCATTCTATTTTTTATGGTCTTATTTTCATGTTATATTTGTTGAAGTTTTTAGGTTTGGGTATAAAATAATGATTATCAATTCTGTTAGCTATTATGTCATTAAAAGGATCTATATGGTCAGTGATTGTTGTGTCACACCCGCTTGGTGGTTATCGATTCGTATTGCTCTTTCAGGAGTGACCGTCTTAGAGTCTAGTCATATAATTGATTATATTACGATATGTTGTTAGCGATAGTTTTTGTCAAAATTGGTCTTCTTGAGTCTGTTGTAACGATCTACTTCGTGATGATTTAATATATGAGTTGGATTTGATGATAAAAAAACAAATGTTTCTTGTATTTGTTTTATAGTAATAATACGATTACTTTTTGTAAGATACTGCGAATCATCCATATTTGGATTCGGGAAAAGAGAAAATGAATCAAAGAAAAATAAGATGCCTACAAAATCCTAATTGGAACGAACAAAAGAACTGTTCTTTCTCTCAATGGTACATAAAATCCCAAATTTGCCCCTCCCAGACCTCTGGCGTTTGTCTAATTGTCTTTTCCGCTCGCTGAAAAAAACTTCACATACCCGTAGCTCCATAGAATTGAGATTCATTTGTTATAAGTAATTTTATGAAGTAATTTCAAATTTATAACTAGAATAGAGATTATTTACAAAAATTTAGCTAGTGATTAAAGTAGTAATGAAATTATCATGACACTAACTTACAGTAACTATTAGTCATATTTATATAAATAAATTCTATTTTAGTAATATTTTTTTTAAATATTTCCTAATTTTATTCCGCAATAAGATGTGCAATACGTACAACCATTATCTTTAAATTAAAAAATCTAACTTGAAATTCTCTTGTTAAATTAAAATATATATCTGAAAAACGTGTAATTAGTTATTTACACAAATAATTAATCTCTATCATATACTCCGCATTTTACTTTACGAGTACACAAATATTTTTTTGTGTTGTTTGTGTAGTTTGCTATGCTTATGTTATGTTTGTGAGCTCGAAGTATTTTTTTCACAAACATTTGTTATTTGTGACGTTGAGTTTAGTCAAAAGTTTTCATTGTCTATGTGTGAAAGATTGTGAAGTGTGTACTCCACTCCAATCATGATAATATATACTATCTCCAATCCCACTAAGATTGGGAGTTTGAGAAAGAGAAGGTGACACGATTATTAAGAAAAATTGATTTGTGTGGTTGACATAAATTGGTAAAGTAAGAATAAAATAAGAATGATTTAGAGTCTCACAAACTTTACCAAAATTGGTATAAGACAATCTTAGTGAGATTTCCCGAAAAGATAAAATGGGACAATCTTAGCGGGACGGAGAGAGTATATATGCTTTTATCTATTTGGTCTGTTGGAGTTTCAAAAAGGTAAAATTGAAAATCAAACTCCTTTAGTACGTTTTCATTTATTAGCTTCAAAAAATATACACATACACAATTTTGATCACATTTTATTTAGTAAGCATATTACATTAAAAATCATATTCACATTTTATTAATTTTGATCATATTCACATTTTATTTATTAAAGCATAACCCATTTTGATCAATTTTACTACGGAGTATTAAGCAATTTCATTAAAATCACTTCAACAATTCGCTTTTTAAATTTGGAGAAACAAACAAAACATATCATTGGGGTGGACTGTTGAAACAAACCAATGTTAATTTGATTTGGTAGTTGTGGAGACTGATTCAATTGCTCATAAAACTTAACAAACCCTCACCCTATATAAAACATGACATTTCATCTAAAATGTCCACATTAAAGAGGGAATAGTCTAATTAATTACGTATAGTTAAGATTGTATCTTTATGTTTGACCAAATTGAAATGACATAACAATCTTAATATTTTGTAAATATTAATATATACTCCGTATCATACTATACAAATATAGAGTGGCGGGGTCAAATTTTTTTAAGAGGGGTTGTACCGAAAATTAAGAATTATTATGTATATGCTTAAAATATAATTAAAACAATAAAAGTGTAATACGTTAGCACAAATTATAGTTTATTACATACTATTTGACTCGTGCATGTCGATAATCTGGGGTCATACGAATTCTCATATGCTCAAAATGTAGCATAATAACTTCATGTTGGGAAAACAGGACCATCAACTTTTTAAAGGCTCATGAGTTCATAGTACTCTTGTATACTTACTGATACCCTCTTAATACAAAGACTCAATCTGACAATGTTACTTTATATTATACAATTGAAATACACAAGAAACATTTTACAACTAAACGAGTATCGCCCTTCACTCTTTGTATATGAGACTACCTAGATAGCTCCATCACTACACTTATGAGAAACCTTTTTGGATTGTCTTCTCTCATCCTCAAGAATGATCTTCACTAGCTCACACTCATCAAGCGATATCTTTGAACCTTCTTATCTCACAAGAAAGCTCTTGCACTCCTCTCTCATGGACACTCTCACTTTCACTCACTTCAGAGCTATACCTAAGGTTCTTATAGAAATGAAAATCTGCCCTTTATCTATACTAATCTCATCAAAGTTTGTCTAGAACTTTTTATACATTGCTACATTCTTCTAAAAAGTATCTCCTAGCTTTTTTAATCCTCTAGAAGGATCTAGAGCACTCCATAATTCTTACAAATGTTTTTGAAAAAATGGTCAAATAGAACCTTTTACTATTTCGAATGCATCACTTAAGCCCTTCGACTAAAAAAGCATCATATGAGTATGCTTACTTTTAACCTACAATCAATCGAGCCATTTTAACCTCTTATAGCATGTTTTTTTTATTATAAAATAGGGCTATTGACAAATCTAATAAAAATCATATAAATTTGAAAAATAATGTAATAATAATACAAAAATAGTATGTGCAAAAATAGATAAATAATTTATTAATATTAAAATCAAAAATAAAAACCAGATAACTGAAAAAATAAAGTGATGTTGTAAAAAAAACTATCAAGACCTTTGAACTAGATTGTCTAGATGTAGAATATACAAATATTTTCTAAAATACGAAAATATTTACATAAATTTTCACAATTTTTATCTATATTTATTCAACTTTGAATAATTCTTTTAAGTTTTTAAACAAAAAACCTGATATTACGGGTCAATAACTGATTAAATGGTCAAATTGATCATTTTTTTGAAGTAAGTATACTTATATGATACTTTTTTGTGTATTGGCTTAAGTGATGAATTAGAAATAGTAGAAGAGCATATTTGACCTTTTTCCCAAATATTCTTGAGACTTTCACACGGTTTTAGGGAATTCCACACTTCTTTATGAAACTCCACATTATTCTAGAACATTCAATACTTTTCTGCACACCAATAGAAAATCCTAGACATATTTTCAATATTTTGAAATTCTCGTGAATTCCTCCATTAAGGAAGGAGTCCATCACAATCTCTAGAATATTTTGATTTTTGTTGTTGCAAGAAATGTGACAACATATTCGTCAATGTCAATACTTTCCGACTCTCTATAACCACAAAAGCACACCCTTGTGTCATTGAAGGTATAAAACAATCCACATTTGCACTCAAATGAATGTAGTATATATAGTGCAACCAATATTTGTATTCTTAGAGACACGTTTCCTAAAAGAATTTACCTTTTATTTTAACAGTTAATCCAAAACTGACCTTAATTAGAACTACATTCGTCTCATAATGTAAGATGCACTTGGGTTTGGTGCTGGTTTTAAGAAAATAGAGGATAAAGTGGTTATTTTACACTCCTAACCACCAAAAAATAAGAAAGAATAAGACGGGCCCACAAAAAGAAAAAAGTTGAAATGATAGATTAATAGATAAAGTGAGAAAGTAAAAAGTTAGTGGATTCTAATTTAGGAAAGTAATATTTTTGGTACAATCCCAAAAGGAAAACTTATATCGTACAAAATGAGACAAAGTGAGTGTTTTTTTTAAAACGAAGTGGCATTAAATATAATATAATTAGTAGCACTAATTTTTTAGTGGGTTTCCCCTTAATATTATTAAATTAAGGTTGATTTACAATGTGAACACTTTTACATTTGGACAAAAATGTGACTAAAATTAAGTGACACCCAAATATTCATGTCACTACTCCCGTTTTCATGTCACTGTCGGTTGTCATTGCTGCCATCTTCATGTCACTATCGGATGTCACCGCGACCATGTCACTACCGTCGGCCGTCACCGCGACCATGTCACTACCGCCGGCCGTCACCGCCATTAGCCATAGTGACACTACCATCAGTGACACACCCCAGTGAAATGATGTCTCCTGCCACAATGACACGCGGCTTCGGCCACAATGACCCCACCATCGTCTCCATGTCGGCTGACCGCTCGCCCTCTCCCTCTAGCCCTGCTCCCCATCCCATATAGTCATCCACAATCCCTGCACGACTCCGGCCACCGTCGGACACCGTCTCCAGCCACCACTTTCGCTGAGTCGCTGTCGTCCTCCATTGCCAACATCCACTGCCTCTGACTACCACCTTCGATCATCCCCCTGTCAACCACCACCAGCGGCAACCTCAGCCCATGACCACTACCGCCAATAAAAATCATCGTCACGGAGGCGCCACTGTCCCGGTGATGGCCACCTCTGCCACCCTCCGATGAATGCGGCCACCCACAGAGACGCTCCTCTGCCCTCACCAATCGAACTTAATAATGTAAATCCATCCAATTCAATGTCCTTACGGGTGCACCGCCCAAATTGGGAACCGTGGCTGCCAGATCTGGAATTTCTCCATGGTTTCGAAGCAGCGACAATACTCGAGCGGACGTATCAACCAACGCCAATGAAGGCTCTGTCTTCAGTGGAGCAGAGAATGAGAGCAAAGAAGGACAGAGGAACCTGCGCGAAGGTATACAGAGGGTGGACGAGATGAGGACCTGCAGCGGTGGCAGCGGAGGAGGAAATGGCAACTGCGATCAACATTAGATAGAGGAGAGAGAAGATTGAGGGAAAGCTACGTCACAAGTTAGTGAGAGGAGAAGTCGTACTTTTTGGGAATTAGGATTCATAGTCACTTTTTTTTTGTCTAATTTTAAAAGTCATATTTTGGTACTTCTAAAATGTGTAGGTAATATCTATGTCATTCTTTCTTTTTTATCCTAAACGGGGTGCTTGCTCCCGTCCCCTTTAGCTCCTCCACTGCAAATATACAATACGTAGCAATAAACTGCTAACTTGTAATAGCAAATTATCAGCTATTACTTTTTTTGTTTGACATTCAATGTTCAATTTATACGGTATACTCCTTCCGTCCCTGAAAACTTTGTCAAGTTTGACCGTGACGAGGGTTAATATAGTATAAACTTTGTGGTTGAGGTTTGTGTAGAGAAAGCGAATTAATTGCAATCACAAATTTCTTACTTAAAAGGGCAAGTGACAAAGTTAGTAGTGGGACATCCAAAAAGGAAAGTTGGTAAATTTTAAGGGTTATCAATAAAGGGCAAGTGAAGGAAGGAATATATGTCAAGAGTTATCAATATATTTCATGGATGTCTTATAAATTTAGTAATTTATTAATAATATGTACTACGTAATATCTAGCAATAAATGGTTTCCTATGTATTCGTAATATTTAAAATTTATAGGTAGTATTTCATATCATTATTAGTGGACCTATACATAGGAGGATATGATAGATGACAATTTATTATTAAATAGTACTCCGTATTATATTATTTTATATAACAAGTGATACCATATTATTTTAAATAACCTTTTTGATAGTATTGGTCCAGTAGTAGTTCAGAGTAGCACTTTATTATTAACTAGGTTTCAAGCCCGTGCGATGCACGGGCAGTACATAATTTAGCTAATAGGAATTTAGATGATTTATCTGTTAGGTGGGCAAAACAGGGATAATTCATTTTTCAATAGAATGTAATAAAAGGTATTTAAAAAAATTAAATAATTGATATAAAACATATATAGTCTATGTGTAGGGATGATTGTTTATTCTTGTGGTTCCAATTGCTTAATTTAATAATTATCCAAATTAATATGAAGTAAGTAATAGGTTCTTAAAAAGTTACCAAATAAGGTGGTTTCTATATATGCTACAGTCTTTTGTTTCCATATCAATATACAATAAAAATAGAATGTAATAGAAAAATAAGCTGTATAAAAAGTAATTAAATAATTGTTATATATGATGACATGACAGGATTATGTGGCACACCGTATGCTCCAGTTTTCATTTGATCTGGTTGAATAAAAAATAATAATAATAATAATTATTATTATTGTGATATTATTATTAATAATAACAATAATTATTATTATTGTGATGTTATTATTATTATACTCCAGTTTTCATTTGATCTGGTTGAAAAAAAAAATATTCTAATAGTTGTTATATCAATCGAAAATATATGCAATTGGAATAGTATATATAATATCAATCGAAAATATATACAATTGGAATAGTTTCCATCGAAATGTATATTGTTTCCATATCAACCAGTTTTCATTAATATATACAATTATCGTGACTGCTTAGATTCTCATGGTATATTATTTCCTTATCAATATACAATAAAAATAGAATCTAATAAAAAAATATACTGTATAAAAAGAAAATAAATAATTGTTATATATGATGACATGGCGGGATTATGTGGCACACTGTATGCTCTTAAAAAGTTCCTCTTTTATATATATATATTGATTGATACTCATTATGTATAAGCATCATTTAACAAAGATAGTGACAGTCTTAGGACGTTTTCTTTTGGACTGAAATTTGCTGGTCTAGTCTGGTCTGGTCTGATCTGATCTGATCTGATAAACGTCTGGTCTCTGTGTATTTTATAACTACAGAAGTCAAGTCTGGTCTGGTCTGGGACTGAAAACAGTCCAAAAGAAAACATCCTTAATTACAAGACCATATGTCAACTTTTGATGGATAAATCACAAAAAGGGTGAAATTGAAGGTGGCTACCATTCTTTACTACCCAATAGAATGGAACTCAATTACCGCACGGGTAGCTCAATTAATTGAGTTGTGGAAAAGTTGAAACATTGATCAAGAATCGAAATCCGCAGCGATCAAGTGGAGGTTACATCTCTTATGTGCTGGATTAAACTTCTAGTGCACACATGTACAAAGTCTTCTACCATTAGGTTAACTAAGTCATTGTGACTTACAAACTTTTTAATTCATTGCCGGTTGGGGAGTGGGAGCCTTTGGGATTGGGGATAACCTTTTGGAACATGGAATTCAATTTTAGAAGGAAAAACCTTGATCCAACAATACCATTTGAATTTGTTTGGTTTTGTTGGGATTGGAGGGGGAAGGAATTCAATGCAGTACAAATTTAGTAATGCTTTTTTGTCCTTTCACAATTCACTGTTGAATGTCTGGCTTTATTCCCTTTGAGGCTAACTTTCCTTTAGGCAAATGGGGAAATGCTATTGCCTGACTGTAAATAGGCGGCCTGTGACCTAGTTGAAATTTCTCATTAGCGAGGTCAGACTTCCCTACACACTTTAGTTAGTTTCTTAAATTTCAACAACATTCCCATCTAATGCAAACATTTTTTATTCATTTTAAACCAATTCATTCCTCAATCCCCACAATATCGATTATTTAAACTAAGAGATCATTTCATGCGGGATAGACTAATGACTACGTTGTACATTTCGATTGGCAAAATCAAATGTAATATTGTCCATGATAGTAGTCAATTTAAAACTTCATCTGATCCTTAAAATTTGGTCAAGTTTGTCTGCTACGAGCAATAATAAAGTAAAAACTATGTGATGTGAGTTTGTACAAAAGAGAGAGAAATAATTGGAATCACAATTCAATTGATGGAATGAGAAAATGACAAGGTTTTGTGAGACAACAAAAAAAGAAAAGATGACAAAGTTAAAAATGATGGATGAAGTATTCATATTGTTCAATTTTTTTTACACTCATTCATTTGTGTCTACATTTTCTTATTTAATTATTCATGAAACTTAGTCAATTTTTCAATGTAACGAAACTAAAGTTAATGTTATTATTCTTTACACTAATCTCAATCACACGATTTTTATTTTCTTATTTCACATGCTAATAGAATTTATTAAGGTCACAATGATGATCCGTATAAGGACGAGAAAAACACCGTGAAAAATTATAAATATTAGAGAGAAGATATATACTCCAAAAATGGACGCTCGAAGACTTTTCTTGAAAGCTACGACAGAACACTCTAGCAGGAAATACCGAAATACTAAGGGTATGAAAAGTTGATAAGGGAATTAGTTGCCAGAAATAGTTTATCCAGTTCGAATTACAACTTGTCTTTTATAAGCGTTTACGAATAATAACCGTTAATACATAATTAAACAGTGCATTAATGGTTTGACCGTTACTCTTCTTGGCTGGCAGGTCAACCTCTCTCCGTCGGGCTGTTAGGCAGGCTCCCAATTGGACTAATAGGCAGGCTCCAGGCTTGGACTTGGGCCTGCTTGCTCAAGTTATTGGCTTGGACTCCGGAATCCAAGTTCGGGCTTGGGCCGCTGTGGGCCTAGTCCCGTAACCCCATCCGTATATGATAATCATGAGGAAGAAAGTTGTTTATACTTAACAGTGTCATATTTTAGGAACGTCACACTGATTACGCAGAGTCAAAGGTGTAGGTAAATCTGTATATAGAGAGGTAGCTTCCAATCCATTACCATCTGATCTGATGAATCAATCATCATCCGCAGGTCTGGATTGGATGACAGATCGGGTGAATTGGCAAATCACAGAGCAAAAACCAATTGCGTGGATTAAGCCCAAAACAAAAGCAGAATTATGTTTCAGTGTCTTAATTTATACCCGATCCGTCTTGTTCTGCCCGTCAGTGACTCAGTGTACGTCGATCCCGCCCACACTGTCTTTTCTTCCTGCTCCTGCTGCTGCTTGATAAGTGTGGTGCTATGTGATGCCTTGTATTTGAAATTTTATAGGGAGTAATTAATGGTTTTTGTTATTAAACCTAGATTAAGAACTGTTTAGTAATATTCAAATTGGCGGAATCAGTTAAATTTATTGAAATTGATGAAGTTCTTATTGAAGCAGTGAAGTTTGCTGCTCAGTAATAGAGAAATAATGTTTAAATATATTTTTTGTTAATAAAATAATGAAAAAATTATATGAAAATGGTTAAATGGGATTCTATGGCGACTTCGGCCAATTCAATCAGAAATGTTCATGCAAGTGATGCAACCTTACTGATTTTGTAAAAGAATCAGATGATAAGTCTAATAAGATCAAAAAATGATTCACCAAACGACGTCTTAAAACAGTGGAATTTATGAATTGATTGAATCTATTGAATTATGTAACATTATTTTTAAAGTATATTCTATTAATAACTAACATGGTAGTGTACAATATTAAAAAAAATCATCTTAAATCAAACTAAGCATTTTTTCTCTCTATTCTTTTAGTTCTTTAAATTGATAGCCAATTACTAAAAGAAGCCTACAGAACTGCAATCTAGAGTCTCAAAAATAGGTTCATTATCGATAAGAAACTTGAAAGATAAAGTGAGTTGATATAAGGATGTTTTTATTTGGAATTATTTTGAAATAAAGACTTAAATAATACTATGGACTTTTAGGTTGACAAAGATAGGATCAAATTTGAAATAGACAAAAAAGATACCAAACATTAATCGGAGAGACGGGAATGCCCTTAATCGATATAACTGTGCAACGTTCCCCTAACTTGGCTCTCGCGCAGCTCATCTCCTCATCGGCACAGCTCATCTCTTCTAACCGGCGGCGGCGGCGGCTCATCTCTCCCACCGGCACCATCCCCCATCATCTTTCTGTTTCTTCTATTTCTGTCTGGCCGCAGGGATGGCGCCGCAGAGCTCAAATGGCCGGGAAGATTCAAAGTGCGAAGGGGAGTCGAGTCTGACGAATCTGTAGTCTTCTTCCTCAATTCCGCGTTGAAGTCCGTCGCACGTGGCTTCTTCATGGTTGGACTTCGTCGCTCAGATGAAACTCGGCTGGACTCTGCCGCTCATTTGATGTGAGCCTTTGACCTTCTTCAAGTCACAAACGAGGGTGACAGAATATCCAGATCTGGGAGGACAAAATTAGATCTCAGAGATGGGAGCTGAGGTCACCGGATTAAACGATTGCTAGCGTTACATTTGCGGTTGGCGGCAACTATGGTGGTTGGCATCGTCACTGGCAGCGCCGGTTGACCAGCCGAGGCGGCAGTGGCGTGACGAAGATGGAGCAAGGGAGGGGGCTGGGGCTGGGGAGTTGAGTCAGGGTGGGGCAGTGGTCGCTCGCGGTGGCCGGAGGTGGCCGGCAGTGGTGGTGGTTGCCGGTGGTTTCTGTGATAGGTGGCCTCCGTGGTTACTGGCGGGGGTGGTTAGCGGTCGTCAAAACCGAACCGGGTAACCGTAACTGGACGAGTTGGGTAACTGTAACTGGACGAGTCGGGTAAATGTAACTGGACGGGTTGGGTAACTGCAAATGGATGGGTCGGGTAACTGTAAATGGACGGATCAGGTAACTGTAAATGAACGAGTCAGGTAACTGTAACTGGATGAGTCACTGGACTGGTCGGGTAACTGTAATCGAACGGATCGAGTCACTGTAACTGGACGACGGGTCGGATCACTGTAACTGGATGACGGATCGTGTCACTGTAACTGACCGCACATAACAATAACTTTTCGGGTGTGTAACTGGTCGAATCAATTAAACATGTTCAGGTTTGTAAACTAAGGGTTATAAAAGTAAAATAACTCTATTTCTTTGGTCCGTGCTACTTTGCTAGCATGTGCAGAATCTGGGATATGGCTGGGAGGAATTGGATATGCGCAATATTGACCGGCAGGGTATATAAGACATTTCCTTCCCAATTTATTAAATAACTCCACCGTATGGTCTGTTTTTTGGAAAATAAGAAAGGAGGTCTTATATTTGTCAAACTCTTTGTAGTTAGTAATATTTGTGACCAAACCCCAATTATTTCAGCCTCATACCACACCCGACCAAAATTTAATAGCCCATACCAGACTAAGCCAAACTTCTACACTTATAAAATACACAGAGACTAGACATCTATCAGAATAGCTCAGTTCATATCAGACAAGACCAAATTAGAAAAATCAAAGTAAAAAACATCCTAAGTTCGAATGATAAAAAGGTATCAATCCAAAACGTACATCATTCTAGATTTTAATTCATTTAATTTTTATAAAACTCATTCCTAATTTTTTTCTTTTTTTTTACAAAAGTTTATTACGGAGTAGTATTTTAGGTATTGAATTTTTAGTTCTCAATCATTCAGTACTTAATCTACAAAATTTATCTTTCAGATCCCTTTTGATAGTAAATTTATATTTCAGATTCTAAATAGATATAAATTTCAAATAGAAAAAAGAATATCCTCTCTATTCCAAAGAGTCTCGATTCTTGAACTTATATGAACATGAAAACTTTCTTCTATGCAAAATTTATCTAAAATTTAAGAAAATTAGTTTTAATCTAGACAACTTTAGGGAATGTTTGGAACTGATTTTGCCTTTGCTTCTTTTTTAAAGTAGAAGCAGAATTAGAATCAGTTTTCAGAAGTTAGTCTCTTCCAACATTAAAAAAAATTGATTCTAGCAGTAAGTTAGGGCATCAGAAATACTTTACATTTTCATCCAAGCAATCCAACTTTTGCTTCTACTCCTTCAAGGAATCAGATCCAAACACTCTCTTAATTTGAAAAGATAAAAGTCATATTTCATCCGTCCTACTAGACTTTGTCAACTGTTTCTTTTTGCTTGTCCCAATATACTTACTTTCTTATAATGCAATGAATTTGTTGTTCTGTTCATTTCTCTCTATTCTGCACAAACATTAACTATACATTAACTATGCATTTTTTAGTATTCTAATTTTTTTTACCAAACATCAACCTAACAAAGTTGAATGAGAGGAAGGTAATACTAAATAGTGTGTCATGTCCAAACTAAACCATATATTAATAAGTAAGAGTTTTTTCAATGGTGCCATTATTTATGAATATTACACTCCTTTTGTTTCTAGAAATCCTAGCGCGCGCACTTCCCAGGGCCGGCCCAAGGCAAGTGCCGCAGGTGCGACCGCACAGGGCCCATAAATCCAGAAGGCCCAATTTTTAATAGTCCTCCTACTATTATAACCTACTCAAAGCCCAATTATTCCCATGCTACATTAAAAATGATGAAGCCAGGGGGATTCGAACCCTGTCTACTCTCTAACACATGCAGACCGTATGCCATCTCAACCGATTGGTAGTTGTTAACATTCATTCAGTTTTCGTTTTTATATCATACAATGATTAATATTAACTTTACTAATTGATATTAATTTGTAATTTTAATAGTAACTATATATTAATTTATAAAAATGCTCATTAACTATGAAATGCTCATTAATAGTAACTAAATGATATTTATGAAATGCTCATTACGTTTATCAATTTTATTTATAAATTATCCATTAATTACAAACACATCTTAAATTTATGACTATTTTATAAACTGATACATTAATTTTTAATTTATTCTTATAACCATTGATAAATTTTTGAATGAGAGTTATTTTTTAATATCTTCTTTTTTCGATACACATTGACTGGATTGACATCGGACTGATCCTTCCGAGTCCGGTATTGATTGCTTGTCCGAGTTGAATTGTCTCAATATCTGGTTTTAACAACATAGTGTATTTGCGTGTTTCCAATTCGAAGCTTGAAGCTCTTCCCCAAGATTCAGCCCCACACACCCATGTGATATGCCCTTTTCTCCAATTAATGGAATGATAAACGGTCTAATTTTAGATTTGATTATTCTCTTTGGTTTTATAGAATGCGGAGTAATAATCTTATTTCTTATATTTTGTAATTTATATTGTTCTTTTTTCGGTTTTGATTCCAAGTTTGAATGCTTTAGTACGTAGGTAATTATTTTTGGATGGTTTTGTAATAATTGAACTTGGCGAATCACCAAGTTCAAGTATTAGGTTATTAGTCTATTATTTTACAATTCGCTTTAACAAATAAATGAAGTGTACTTTGTTAAGGAATACTTTTATTTTAACTATTATGTTAGTGAATAACTTATATTTTGATCTAAATTATTATTGTAGCAAATTGTTACAAATATAAAATTTAGTTATATTATATTTTTACCTCTTTTAGAAAAGGCCCACATTTTATTTTTGCACAGGGCCCGTGTTTTCTTGGGACCGGCCCTGGCACTTCCTGTTTATTCACTTGCACCATATTGAGATAAGGGTCAGATAGGGTCTCGAACTTGAAAAAAAATGTCAAATAAGGCCATATTTAGGATGCTCTGTCCGGCCGACGCCATTTGGGGTGGTTCCCGGTAGAATTGTTTGATGAATTTTTTTGAGAATCTTATTCATTAAGTCTAGTTTACTCATATCAAATTTGAACTAAAACTTTAATCGGGAAGGCATTCAAATGAATTCTTGAAGATAACTGTACCGTTAAAAGCGCAGTTATCTTCATGAATTCATTTGAATGCCTTCCCGATTGAATTGTTAGTTCAAATTTGATATGAGTAAACTAGACTTAATGAATAAGATTCTCAAAAAAATTCATCAAAAAATTCCACCGGGAACCACCCCAAATGGCATCGGCCGGACAGAGCATCCTAAATATAGCCTTATTTGACATTTTTTTTCAAGTTCGAGGCCTTATCTGACCCTTATCCCCACCATATTCTTTTCGGGAATGTTTTATTAGTTGCAATATTTTTCTATTTTCTCTTTTTGCTACTTTTCATACTTTTTCATCCTTATTTCACCTTTTCTATAGTTGCAACTTCCAAGTAAATGAATAGAGGACTATATAATTAATATTTTTACGATTTTTTTATTTAAATGCCTAGTCCGGCCTCATAGACAAAAATCTAGCTGTACATATATACAAGAGAAATACACAGTGAATAGTACACTCCTCGAGAAAAATAAAATTGTATGAACCTTTTGATAACTTAAAAAGATGGATTAAATCAATGCACGCCTATTCGTCATAGAAAAATAGAAAACACGATGTGTATGCATGATAACCTCATTAATAAGAATTTATTTATTTTTGCAGAAGAATTGACTTTTGTTTGCTTATATAAAAATCAAACGACGAAGTAGTTTTAGTAATGCACATTGCATTTCAAATATTGTGTACAGTTAAGAAATGCACACTAATTTTATAACGATGCTCATTATGCTCACATATCATTATTCAGTTTTTAGTTAGAATCATTTTTCGGGGAAAGAATATATGCACATATATATGTACGTATTACATGTACATACATATGTGTGGGGTGGGTACATAGCATATTAGCATACATGTAAGGTGTAGTTCTTGTTAAAAGAAGAATTTCACGAAAAATGAAAACAACCAAAATTGATGTACCTTTTACAGGCCATATTGTTGTTTCACTTCTATGTCTTGGTCTTTGCACTTGCTATATAATTGTGTGGTTACGTAATTAAGTTGTACTTAATTAAATATTTATAATAACAATATTTCACTATGTTTCTCCTTATTTTTTATGCTTCTTAATACTTCGTATCTATCAGTAAACTAATTAGGTTTAAGGTATATTATACTACTATATATATTATTGAGCACATAAATGAATGAGGGAGGACACCGAAAATGTGAAGGAGTTGTATGAACACTGAAAATATTTAAGATTAAAACCTCACAGGCCAGAGGCAAATTCAATAAAACAAATAGGGCTGAGCTGCAAAGAATATAATTTTTGAGAATGAGTAAGACTTTATGCAAGTCATTTTATTAGTAGTGTACTAATTTAATTTGTAGTAATATTATACTAGCTAGGTCTTAGGCTTTGCATTTCAAATTCAGAGAATACAGCCATTGTGGACTTGTATGGTACGTAGAAGATTTGTATTTAAATTCAATCTATTCAAGTCTAATACGGAGTAATTGGATTATTTAGCGAATAATGCTTTTTTAGCGCAGCATTTCTACATGGCTACATTAAAAAAAAGGACCAGACTAGGACGGGATTGACCGGACAACCGGAACCCATGGGTGGAGGTAGAAGGGGCCACCCGGGCCCCTGTCCGCCTCAAATTTAAAATTTCTTTGTATGTTTAGTGTAAAAATATATGTGTAAAAATTTATCCGGAAAATTCTTTATACCGACACACCCCAAGCTTCAATCCTGCCTACGCACCTGTCAAAATCGGCTTGGAATTGCAGGAACCTGGGTGCCGGCCTCGCCCCGTACCTCCTGCCCAGGGCCAGCCAGTCCGGGATAGGACCCAGCCCTGAACCAGACCGGATCTATCCATAATGTAGATCCTCCTCTAAAAGCTCAATGATCATTTAAATGGTGTTTTGTGTGCTGAGGAATCTGCAAATGTTGGTATTAAAGTACTATTGGTACTAGTTTTTAAAGTTAGATGCTCTGTGAGAAAATAGCCCGATTCAAAATCATGCGTGACTCACAAAAAAAGAAACGTAGCCTAAAACTAAAAAGAAAAAGAGAGTGAATGAAAAGAAAGCAGGTCATTGCTGGCTCATGCACATGATTTTTTTCAAAATTAATTAAAAATTAAGGACTACTTAATGCTTAAACACACAACTGGTTCACACCCCTAGTTACGATACATTTAGACTTCTGCCTTAATAGCCTATATAGTTAAACTTATCTCACTTAGTTACTAGCTAGCTAGCATAAAGCTCGTTTGGTATGTAACCCTGTTTTTCGACTTATCAGACTTATCAGCCTGTTTTTTCACCAATTACATAAATTTTGTGCGCGCGCTGAATTGTGTAATAATAATAATAATAAAGTAAGGTTGAAGTTACTTTTCTAGCTGTATTGACTAAAGTTATTGTAGATTATCATTTTAGCTATTTTTTTAATTTTAATCGATTTAGTCTATTTCAGTGTTACCAAACGGCCTCATAATTGCTACAACGAAGTAGGGATCGAAGTAGATCTTTTTTTATATGCAAGGCAATTCCTAATCAGATAGAGTTATGATGGGTACTTATAGCAATATAAAGGGTTTGGGGCGAATCCATTATGCATGCATAATGAACTTATGTTTATGTAATACATGCATATGCCATGTGTGTTAATACAAGAATTTTGAAAGTTTATGAAAAGTTTCCTTAAATATAATAGGAGTAAAGATATTTTGGAATTCTATATGTTTCGTCCCGAAATAAGACTTCTTACTATCATGATTGAAAAATATTATTTTGTTAATGCCTGAAACTGCATTTATTAGGCATTAATTATTTTGTTAATGCCTAAAACTGCATTTATTAGGCATTAATTATTCCAATATGACAGTAAATACTGACATATTACTCTTTGCGGAAAAAAAACATAGTAATTCACTATTTTGGAATTTCAAAATCTAGCTACTTACTACTCTTTGGGGAAGTTTAATTATCAAAATTTAAGATTTACATTGAAATCGATCAATGTTTTATTTCTTATACTTTGTCCTGGAACACTTACATATTGACTTGCCTTTAGTTACATTTCTCATCAATCTGAGTTACATTTTTTAAACACATGCACTACAAAAAACGATTGAATTAGGCACTAAAAGCAGGCACCTAAAGCCCTAGTGGCTGTACTCACCATATTTGTCACTTGAATTAGAGTGACTAAATTGGCACCACTTTTATCACATAAAGCAGTTGGTGAGAAAAAATGAAGGACCGATTCTTCAGTGGAAGATTTCTACGGTGCGCAAGTTGAGTGTATAGTTAGCCGAATTTATCCGTTATCAAAAGTTTAGGGTCATTTAAATTTTATTTTGTGTATATATATTACATTAATCCCAACACTTTTACATAAGCGATTTCTCCTTAGCTTCCAACTTCATTTTTTTCATACTCAAGCACTCTAGATGTTTACACTACAAAAGAAAGCGAGGATTATACAGTCCAAATATCAACTCCTCAAGTTGATTAAGGAAGAAGATATGTGAACTCAAGTTAAGAAATCTTCCACTATTTCCGCCATCATTCGATTCAATTCGGTAAGTGTTTCCACACAGTTTGTACAATTTTAATAAAATGTTAGTTTTTGTAATTTCATTTTACATTTAATAATTTTCCTCTGCTGAATTAAATGTAATTATAAGTTACAATATAACATATGTAATTGAAATTACTCAAATACTAATGTTGGTTAAATATGAAAATTTAGGAGTAATAATAATAGCATGATTAGATAGTTGTCTCCTTATATAGCGAGAAACCACTTTTCTTTTGAAAGGTACAAAATAAATTTTTATGTCGTAGCAGTTACAATGCATGTTTATTGTATTGGTTTATTAAATATTTATTTACTTACTTTTTTAAAATTGATGTGATGAGAAATAAAAAGTATTTGGACTTAAAAATATATAACTTGTTGCTAAATTAATGTTATTTATTTATTGACAGTTTAAATAATTAGTATGACGTAGTTGTTTGGTGAATCATAATATTAAAAAGGATGAGAATAGACATTTAACATTACATTTTCAATAATTTTTTTGAAAATGTCAATCTAAAAATATCTAGAATTTCAAAAATGATATGTCATACGTAATATAAAATTGTTACCACATAAGACTAATTTAAATCATCTTTTCAAATAATGTCAATATTTTATTTTGGTTGGCAAATAATCTCAATATTAAATAATGTAGTTATATTAGCAAAATAATAGGGTCGGTTATGTACAGCAAACTAAAAATACTTACTTTATATACATATAGAAAAGAGTAATCTTCCAGAGCCCCGTCCGTCCTCCACCTTTTGGGGCGGCTCCCGCTATTTTTTTCCTGAGTTTATCCACACCAAATTTTAGCTAAAAATTCGATTGGGAAGACAGTCAAATGATATTTTGAAGATAACTGAGCTAGAATATACATATAAAACACAGTTATCTTCCAAAAATCATTTAACTGTCTTCTCGATTGAATTTTTAGCTGAATTTTAGTGTGGTTAATATAAACATAATGAAGAACATGCTAAAACAATTTCAGTAAAAATATCACAGGGAACCGCACCAAACGGCGGAGGCCGGAAGGGGCTCTTGTCTGGACCAGCTGCACAGGAATATTCCTGTGTATAAAATATACTTATATATAGCTTAATTTTCCCTAAGAATTAACTTAAAGTACTAAATAAAGAGGTGTATGTGGTGTTACGTTTGATATATGAATATAGTAGACTAAATATTTATATTAAAATGGATAGTGTCATGTGTAATAAATACCATAATATTGGTTTCATTGAATTGTTACCATATCAATATCATATCATTTTGATCGATATATGTATATTTGTATTATTGTTGTAAAAATGTAATTCGACTGCTAAAATGTTTAAATCATAAACAACATGCTTAAAATCGCCATTTAGTAATAATGATAATAATAATAATAATAATAATAATAGTAATACTTTTTTTTGAAATAATAATAGTAATACTAATAATAGTAATAGTAATAATAATAATAACAATAAATAATAATAATAATAATAATAATAATAATAATAATAATAATAATAATAATAATAATAATAATAATAATAATAATAATAATAATAATAATAATAAAAATAATAATAATAATAATAATATAACAACAACAACAATAATAATCATAAATTACAACCTCGTATCCGCTTGTGATTGTAAATATGCATTTTAGATTGTTGTGTTACAAATAGAATATGAAATTAAAGTTTAAAAAAATATTAGCGAGTTAATTTTCATTGATATTTAAGCATAGAATATATGTATTGCAGCTACAATGTACAAACGTGCTAGGAGTTGGATGTATCACGACCACTTACAAAATAATGATTTGTCTGATGAATTTGAAAGTGGCGTTGAGGATTTGATTACATTTTCATGTGCGAATCCGACATATATGGATGGTACTAAAATAAGGTGTCCATGTAAAAATTGTAAAAACAAGGCATATAAAGATCCAGAGGATGTTCGATGGCACCTGTACAAATATGGATTTATTGAAAATTATTTTAACTGGACATCACAAGGTGAACCTATTCATCACGAGCGCTTCGTTGAACGAGAGAATTTATTGGCCGCTATGTCTCGCAACGATCCCACTCAACGGAATGATTATGAGAATATGAATTGGGATCAAAGGATGGTAAACGATGCTATTGGTCAGCATAATGTTCCAGAGCATTATGATAGCTCTCCAAACACGAGTGATGAAGGTCCCAGCGAGTCATTTTCAGCACCAACCACAAATGACTCTCAAGATCTTTTTTTTCATGTGCTTGAATCTGCGGACCGACCTCTTTATGGATGTGGTACAAAGTTCTCACAGCTGCAATTTGTGTCGAGATTAATGAGCATCAAGGCTGACCATAATTGGTCAGAGACTAGTGTGACCGAACTTTTGTTATTGCTTAGAGACGCTCATGAAGGCCCTAACACCATCCCAGAGAGTTTTTATGCGATGAGAAAGTTAGTATCGGATTTAGGCCTCCCTGTCCATCATATTGACACTTGCAGATCGGGTTGTATGTTGTTTTGGAAAGATGACAAGGACTTACACCATTGCAAGTTCTGTGGAGAAGAAAGATACAAGAATCAGAAAGGTATAGGCGATGGTGAAACACGTAAGTTGACAGCCGTAACCACTCTTCGATATTTGCCACTTGCACCAAGGTTACAAAGACTATATGCTTCTGTTGTTACTGCGAGTGAAATGACGTGGCATAAGAACCACGTGTCACAAGAAGACATGATGTGTCATCCATCAGATTCACCGGCATGGAAGCATTTTGATACCACATATCCTAGATTCGCTAAAGAGGCACGCAATGTTCGTTTAGGGTTATGTACTGATGGATTTGCACCACATGGACAATATGGTAAAAATTATTCATGTTGGCCAGTTATATTGACTCCTTACAATCTCCCACCAGGCATGTGTATGAAAAGTCCATATATGTTTTTAACGCTAATAATTCCTGGACCAAATAACCCTAAAACAAAAATTGATGTTTACATGCAACCATTAATTGATGAATTGAAGATGTTGTGGGAGACAGGAGTTGTTACTTTTGATGCCGCACGTAATGAATTATTTAGGTTGCATGCTTCTGTACTATGGACGATTAGTGACTTTCCTGCGTATGGTATGCTTTCTGGGTGGAGTACGGCTGGTGATGAAAACGGTTAGCAACACAAGAGGGGGGGTGAATTGTGTGTGTGGAACCGTGGCAGTTTTTCGCCCAGTTCTAGTGCGGGGTGAAGGGTATTGCGAAATAGTAAAGTGCACAAGGATTTAACGAGGAAAAATCCCTTGGCTCAAAGGGATTAAAAAACCTCGACCTCCCTCGGAGGAATTTTAACAACTTCACTAAAAAGCCTTTGAATGATTACAAGGGAAACTCTCCTAGTCTACCCTTGAGCCACCCCAACTCTATCCTCTCTAGGAAGAGTTACGCTTCTCTACCTTGCGGGTAGAGAGCCTCTCAGCTTTACAACAAAGCTCTCACAACACACGTTACCCAACCCGAGGAAGCTACACTTAGCTAATCCTCAATAACCCAATTACAATATAGGAAGAGAATAAGAACTCTGTCTAGAACTCCGGGAGCAGTTTCAGGTGCCTTGAACTTTGTATTTCTCTCGAGTATCTCTCTTGATATTTTCTCGGTCAAGCACACCCTGCTTCTTCTTCTTGATCTCGATTATATAGTCTACTAGGAATGGATCCGTTGAGACACTTCTTTCCTTGAATGGTTGAGGAACTTGCCTTGAAATTATTCAAAATGCTTTCCTTTTATTTAAGGATCTTCTAGCTCTTAATTATGATGGTCCTTGGTCAACCATATATATGGGAGCAGGAGGATACGTGCATACCATGAGCAAGTCAAAAAGGTATAGAGCATATTATGTGATCAACCATTTAGTAATAATTCCACAAAGATATATATCAATACATATCAAGGGAAGTTATTTATTCACTTAAACTATGCAAGCATGCAACGGATCATATTTCAAATAATATGCAGGAGAATATTTGTTAAATAGGTATGCACAATCAACTAGCTAATCAATTAAGGATTCTTTCCATAAAATAATAAGCTATAATAATAAATCATGCATGAAAATATATTTTTGCTTAAAATAATATTCTTGACAAAGTATAAGCACTCATATAAGGAAAACACATATTAATTAAATCATACACCATGTAAATCAACCGTTCACACAGAATACAATTAAGAATAATTTTTTCTTCCGTTCTGTATGGAACTGAGAGCGGTTCCGTCCGCTGTTCCACCTGCATAGTTAGTCATTAATAAAACTACATACTCAACAGATTCTTTCCTTTGAGATCGGTCTTCTTAGATGGGCAAGATCAGGACTTGATGTACTATCTTTAATAGCTCGGATCTCCATATATATTTCGGTCCTCTTGCATGGAAATCATTCAAAAATATTTCCTTATAGGTATTAAAAGATATTCTTTTTATTTGATTGAAGGAAATCATTTTTCTTAAGGAAACATTCCTTGTGAGAAGATATGCACGAAAATCCTTTTTGAATTTTGAATAACAACAATTATTTTGGAAACTTGCTTTGTAGAAATATCTCTTAATTAATGCCTTTGATTTAAATAACTTTCCTTTAAAGAAAAAATCCTTTCTTTGTATGATCATTGATTATTTTCTTGCTTAAAAGGTTCTCTTTAATTTAGCAAGATAGATCCGAAATCAAATGGAGAGAAAAGATATTTTAAGCAAGCCGGATTAATCAATCTTGGATTTACGGTGCAGTTCTCGGACCAGTTCTACGGCTTGTTCCAGAGCACGACTTAAACTCTTTTCATGTAGTCACTTACAACCAAAAGTAACACTAGTCGTTTGTCATCAACAAAACAATGCGTTCCAACAAATTCTCCCCTTTTGTTGATGACAAACACTTGGTGCCCTAAAGTTAGTTTCATAATGAATAAGCCCAAAGTATCGAGCATAGAACACACAGGGCACATATTCTTCCCCCTTTTGTCACCAACAAAACAATAAATAGCTTGAAAGATAAAAGATAAAAGATAAATTTAGGAAAGATAGTTCATGCCTTGATGAACCCAAGTTCCATCCATATTTGTTCATGTTCATCAAGCTTGTTCTTGAATACCCATTTGAGACCTATCTTGGTCTTGTTCTTGGGTCTCGGTTCTAGATGCCACACTTTATTTCTCTCGAACTGATTTAGTTCTTCCTGCATTGCTAGAACCAGTCAGTTTCGGAGAGAGCCACTTCATGGTTCTCCGGTTCTATAAGTGATAGATAAGCAAAGAAGGAATAAAAATTTCTAAGTTTAGATCTAGTAGTTACTCCCTGATTTAGGTTAATCAAGAGGTTATCCAAAGGATGTGATTGATGAAGTTTCCATCCTCTATGAGCATTTGAAGTCTTCAATTTCCTGCGAGTCGTCTGGCACTGGATCTGCCTGTTCTTCAGTCTGGTTGGCAGTGGATATCCTCAGTTCTAAGCACGTTATCGTCAGTTCCTGCTTCTATCTCCTTATGGCGATTAGTTTCATGATTAGTTCCCCCTTGCTCATGGAATTGGTGCAATCTCCGTGTTTAGAGCTTCTGCCCAAAAATTCTTTGCGCTAGAGATTGACATAGTTTTCTAGTCATATCCTTCAGTGTTCTTTTCTTCCGTTCTACCACCCCATTTTGTTGAGGCGTTCTAAGAGCAGCGAAGTTGTGGTCTATCCCTTGTTCTTGGCAGAATGTATCAAGGAGCTTAATGTCAAATTCGGTCCCATGATCCGAACGAGTCTTAATTAATTGCTGCCCTGTTTGATGCTTAACTTTTCTTACAAAAAATAACAAACTCATTAAAAGTATCTTTCTTACTATCAAGAAAGATAGTCCAAGTATGTCTTGAGAAATCATCAACAATTATAAGCACATACTCTTTATTCAAAATAACATTGTTACCTTTGTCACAGAATTGAAAGATACTTAGCAAATTGAACTTAAAACCTTAAAAAAATCAATTGAATGGTTGGGTGATTTTCCGGTTTTTCCCACGGCTACAATTTCTCCTTTGCCTTTGTCTCCAAATATCACCTTCCCACCACTAAATGGCCGAAGTGAGAGGAATAAAGATGAGTCTCCAGTCCTGTGCTTAGAACAACCACTGTCAAGGAACCAGTGATTGTTCCCCCTCACTTGGCGCTGTTCTTGAATCACGGGTTAGTCCGTGGAACCCAGACTTGCTTGGGTTCCATTTTGTATTTGTTTGAGGATGGATATCGAACATAGTCAAAACATCTTTCTAAGGTCTTTTGTCGAGAGTGACATTGATACCGAAGATGCCCGATTTTGCCACAATGCATGCAAACTCGGTTGTCATAGGTATCAACGTATTTAGGTTTCCACCATAAAAGCCTCTTGTTTTCTTATGAAAAGTTCGGTTTGGCGTTTGTCCATAACCGTTTTTGTGCCTCTGAACCAGTCTATCGAACCAGTTTAGTCCAGTTCTAGGTGGTTGTTGATATGGTCTAGAACTGGGTTGTCCTCTGGTTCTATTTCCATTAAAGGATCGGTTCTGAAAATCAGGTTTTTTATTAGGTTGAGTGTTCCTTGGAATATAACCGAGACCAGCAGTCTCGTTTTCCTTCTTATTGTGCCGAGGGGGACCAGTTCCAGAATAAGGTCTAGACCTGGTTTTGTTCGTAGCACTATATGCTTGGTATTCCGGTCTATTTTTAAAATCTGTACACTCGGCAACAAGACGATGAAGATGATCAATCAAAGTACCAACGCTCGGAATTTTTGAGAGAAGTTTTTCATCATGATTAACTTGTTTGTTCATACTATCGAGCTTAAGAGAGCAAATGATTTGATCTTGTTCTAAAACCACTTCACTGTACTTAAGCCTTTCATCTATTAACTCTCCCACTTTTGTTTCAAGCCTTATCTTGGCTCTCGTGGCTTCCTCGAGTTTAGACTCAAGCTCAGTGATTTGTGATTTAAGATGATCATTTTCAGAAAGGTTTTGATTAAGCTCAATAGTCAATCTTTTGAAAATTTTCCGGGCTTTGGTTTTGGATAGAGAGTCAAACTTAGATAGAAAATTTTCAAAGTTTACTTCGAAGCTCTCTTGGTCGGATTCCTCGTCGGAGTGTGCCATAAGACATAGACCTGTATGGTTAGAGTTCTTATCACTCTCCTCTTCTTCGTCATCGGATGAGTCTCCCCATGCTGCCATCATTGCCCTTTTGAGATCTCTTTTGAACCCTTTGTCTTTGCTGGACCTCCGGTTAGAACTGGACTTGTTCTTGTCGTAGGTCTGGTCATTTTTCTTTTGTGAACAGTCTTTAGCCCTGTGCTCAAGGGAACCACAAACAAAACAGCCTTGGTTATTAAAAGATTGAAAGTTATTTTTACCTTGTTTGTTCCGGTTGTTCTTGAACCGTCGGTACATCTTCCCGAATTGTCTAGCAAATATGCTCATCTCATCTTCCGATTCACTTTCGGATTCTTCCTCCTCTTCTCGAGCTTTTAGAGCAATTCCTCTCTCTCGCCTTACAGTCTCAGCGTCTTGCTCTTCTTGAAGCCCTAACTCATATGTCAAGAGTGAACCGGTCAAGTCTTCAAGAGTCATGGTGGATAGGTCCTTTGCTTCCTCAATAGCCGTGGTCTTAGGCTTCCATACCGAGGGCAAGCTTCTCAAAATTTTTCTCACTTGATCTTCCACAGTAATTTCCTTTCCAAGGGCTGAAAGCTCATTGATGATATTAGTAAAACGTGTAATCATATCCTTAATTGACTCTCCAGGCTTCATTACGAATAATTCGTAATTACGCATAAATATGTCAATTTTAGATTTTTTTACACGTGAGGTACCTTCATGAGTAACCTCGAGCAAATCCCACATTTGTTTGGCAGACTTGCATCCTAGAACCCGGTTGTGTTCGGCAGGACCAAGTCCACAAATCAAATATTTTAGTGCTTGGGCATTATGCTCGAGTTTTTGATAATCATCAGTAGTAAATTCAGATTTAGGTTTGGGAACAACATTACCTTCGCCGTTTAGCTTTGTGATGACATTGTCGCCACCTTCTATCACATTCCATACCTGATAATTATCGGCTTTGATAAAGTTCTCCATCCGACTCTTCCAGAACTGATAGTATTTCCCATTGAACAATGGTGGTCGTTGAGTCGAGTAACCTTCTTCCAATCGGTCAACCGTATTCATTTTGCCGGATCTCTTCCCAAGGTATTAACCTCTATGTGGTGAAGACCGGCTCTGATACCAATTGATGAAAACGGTTAGCAACACAAGAGGGGGGGTGAATTGTGTGTGTGGAACCGTGGCAGTTTTTCGCCCAGTTCTAGTGCGGGGTGAAGGGTATTGCGAAATAGTAAAGTGCACAAGGATTTAACGAGGAAAAATCCCTTGGCTCAAAGGGATTAAAAAACCTCGACCTCCCTCGGAGGAATTTTAACAACTTCACTAAAAAGCCTTTGAATGATTACAAGGGAAACTCTCCTAGTCTACCCTTGAGCCACCCCAACTCTATCCTCTCTAGGAAGAGTTACGCTTCTCTACCTTGCGGGTAGAGAGCCTCTCAGCTTTACAACAAAGCTCTCACAACACACGTTACCCAACCCGAGGAAGCTACACTTAGCTAATCCTCAATAACCCAATTACAATATAGGAAGAGAATAAGAACTCTGTCTAGAACTCCGGGAGCAGTTTCAGGTGCCTTGAACTTTGTATTTCTCTCGAGTATCTCTCTTGATATTTTCTCGGTCAAGCACACCCTGCTTCTTCTTCTTGATCTCGATTATATAGTCTACTAGGAATGGATCCGTTGAGACACTTCTTTCCTTGAATGGTTGAGGAACTTGCCTTGAAATTATTCAAAATGCTTTCCTTTTATTTAAGGATCTTC
This sequence comes from Cuscuta epithymum, assembly GCA_945859915.1. Lineage (NCBI taxonomy): Eukaryota > Viridiplantae > Streptophyta > Magnoliopsida > Solanales > Convolvulaceae > Cuscuta > Cuscuta epithymum. The sequence goes on along the minus strand of CAMAPF010001001.1, from coordinate 3,920,656 downwards.
TAGCTCTTAATTATGATGGTCCTTGGTCAACCATATATATGGGAGCAGGAGGATACGTGCATACCATGAGCAAGTCAAAAAGGTATAGAGCATATTATGTGATCAACCATTTAGTAATAATTCCACAAAGATATATATCAATACATATCAAGGGAAGTTATTTATTCACTTAAACTATGCAAGCATGCAACGGATCATATTTCAAATAATATGCAGGAGAATATTTGTTAAATAGGTATGCACAATCAACTAGCTAATCAATTAAGGATTCTTTCCATAAAATAATAAGCTATAATAATAAATCATGCATGAAAATATATTTTTGCTTAAAATAATATTCTTGACAAAGTATAAGCACTCATATAAGGAAAACACATATTAATTAAATCATACACCATGTAAATCAACCGTTCACACAGAATACAATTAAGAATAATTTTTTCTTCCGTTCTGTATGGAACTGAGAGCGGTTCCGTCCGCTGTTCCACCTGCATAGTTAGTCATTAATAAAACTACATACTCAACAGATTCTTTCCTTTGAGATCGGTCTTCTTAGATGGGCAAGATCAGGACTTGATGTACTATCTTTAATAGCTCGGATCTCCATATATATTTCGGTCCTCTTGGATGGAAATCATTCAAAAATATTTCCTTATAGGTATTAAAAGATATTCTTTTTATTTGATTGAAGGAAATCATTTTTCTTAAGGAAACATTCCTTGTGAGAAGATATGCACGAAAATCCTTTTTGAATTTTGAATAACAACAATTATTTTGGAAACTTGCTTTGTAGAAATATCTCTTAATTAATGCCTTTGATTTAAATAACTTTCCTTTAAAGAAAAAATCCTTTCTTTGTATGATCATTGATTATTTTCTTGCTTAAAAGGTTCTCTTTAATTTAGCAAGATAGATCCGAAATTAAATGGAGAGAAAAGATATTTTAAGCAAGCCGGATTAATCAATCTTGGATTTACGGTGCAGTTCTCGGACCAGTTCTACGGCTTGTTCCAGAGCACGACTTAAACTCTTTTCATGTAGTCACTTACAACCAAAAGTAACACTAGTCGTTTGTCATCAACAAAACAATGCGTTCCAACAGCTGGGATAATGAGTTGCCCTATATGCATGGAGAATACAAGTGCCTTTTATCTAAAGTATAGTAGAAAGCCATGTCACTTTGACTGTCATAGGAAGTTCTTGCCTCTTAATCACTCTTACCGAAGGGATAAAATGTCTTTTTTAAAAGACAAGATAGAGAGAAGTGCACCACCACCTCGTCTGAATGGAAGAGAGCTTTGGGCGCGTGTCAGATCCATTCCATCGGCAATAGAAGAGCCCAATGAAAAACCAAGTGGGTATGGAGTAGAGCATAAATGGACTAAACAAAGCATTTTTTGGGAGCTTCCATATTGGAAAAACCTACTTATTAGGCACAACTTGGATTTGATGCATACTGAGAAGAACGTTTTTGATAATATTTTTAATACTGTGATGGGTGTAAAGGGTAAAACAAAAGATGGTTTGGTGTCAAGAAAAGATGTTGCTTTGTATTGTAGTCGTCCTAGCATTGAGGTTCAAAGTGATTCTGTGGGGCCTATAAACAAAGCTGTGTACACAGTTACCCATACGCAAGCCCAATGCATTCTGGAATGGATTACGTCCCTACAATTTCCAGATGGATACATGTCAAACTTAAAAAGATGTGTGAACTTTGACGAGTCACGCTTAATGCATATGAAGAGTCATGATTGTCACGTGTTCATGCAAAGGCTGATACCTATAGCATTCAGAGAGATGCTTCCGCCTCATGTTTGGGGCTGCCTTACTGAGATTAGCATGTTATTCCAGACACTGTGTTCAGTTGTTCTTGACACCAAAGCTATACAAGATCTTGAAAGGACTGTACCTATACTTATGTGTAATATGGAAAAGATTTTTCCTCCTGCATTTTTTGATCATATGGAACACCTCATTATTCACTTGCCATATGAAGCCAAGGTTGCTGGTACAGCACAATACAGATGGATGTACGTTTTTGAAAGGTATTTATTAAAATTTATTTATAAGATTATATATATATATATATATATTCAAACTTTTTGTGCAAACTAACGTATTTAATGTGTATTTTGTATTGTAGATTCCTTCGAGAGTTGAAGAAAAAAGTGAAAAATAAAGCGCACGTCGAAGCATCTATTTGTCAGGCATATATAACGGAGGAGATTTCCACATTTGCATCATACTACTTTGAGAGTCACGTAAGATGCAAACGGCGGCGTGTTGGGCGAAATGACGACAACGGAGGTGCAACGTCAAGGGGAGCTTTTTCAATTTTTAACTATCCTGGTCGAGGATCTGGAAAAGAGCATCATCGGTTTGTCGTTGGGGAGGAGTTACAAATCGCTCAAACATATGTATTAGTGAACTGCCCTGAAGTAGATCCATATTTAAGGTAAAAAAACAATCATAATAACTCTTTTATTTTCCTTTTAATATTTTATACTTCAAGAGGTCTAAGTTGTAATATCATGAACATGCAATTTATTGAAAACTTTCAAGGTCAAGATGAGAGTGAACTCGATAAATTGATATCTTCTCAATTCGCACAATGGTTCAAAGATTTTGTAAGTTGACGGACCTATTTTGATACATTGTTCCTTGGTTGTCATTTGATAATGAAATATACATATATTTTGTTTTAGGTACATTCTCCTGTTAATGGTATTAGTGATCCACTTTTATCTTCTCTGGCTTGGGGCCCAAAATCTCGTGCAACTACTTGGCCTATGTATTTCATTAATGGGTATAATTATCATACTGTTGAAAGGGGATTGAATAAAGCAACATACAATAGTGGTGTGTGTGTTCGCTCTTCCAATTACGCCAATTCTGATACCGATTGGTATGGCTCTCTTGAGGATATTATCCAGCTTGACTATCCTGGCCCACTTGGATTACATGTTGTCTTATTTAAATGTTCATGGATTGATCCTATCAGGGGGGTAAGAAAACATCACAAGTACAACATTGTAGATGTTAATTTTAAGTACAAGTACAAAGTGAATGAGCCATTTATTCTAGCCCAACAAGCCGCACAAGTTTACTATGCAAGCTATCCATCTATGAGAAAAGGAAGTGATTGGTTGTGCGCATGCAAGACAAGTGCAAAAAGGACACTGATCGAAAATGTAAAAGAAGATGAATTTGCATATCAGCCTAATGAACCAGATGCAGTGCCCCAAATCGAGCCGATTGAGACTATGCCTCCTTTACGTGATCCCAGTGGCATTGAGTTACATGTTGATCCTGAGGATGCCATTGAGCCAACTAACGCGGGTCAAGAAGATTCCGATCGGGATGAAGGTAATGGTTCTGATGAAAGTGAAGATGTGGAAGTTGAAGTTGAAGATGAAGGATTTTATTAGTTGTTTTTCACTATAAATTTGGAGTAGCTATTCTATATATATATATATATGTTTGTTATTCTTTCACGCTTGAAATTATGAAAGCCATACTCCATTTAGTTCGCCTTCTATTTATAGTTGTTAATCAGATGCTGAGTTTATTTTATAATCTGACTCAAATTAATAAATAAATACTTAGATTTTTCTTTTAAATTATTTCAGTCCCAACCACAATCACACCGAATTACACTTGAATGTTTTGATTTGAATGTACTTCAGGTCTAGACTAGTTAAACAGATCATTTAACTAAATTTTAATGGATTAAACAAGACTTAAACACATCATCATTTGACTCGACTTTGATTAATATATTATTCATGAGCTATATAAAAAGTACGAGTATTAAACAATATACTTTGATTTTATGTTAAATTTTAAAAGGGACCCGACTTTGATTAATCTTTTCAATTAGACCAAAAAGATTACACAAAACGAGATCAGGCCAGATTGGGTTCTTAGTCATGCGCTAATTCAGCTAAACTAGATAAAAAATGTTAACATTTCAAAAATTACGCTTATAATTTAATTTTATTGAATAGGTAAAAATTTAGAAATTCTATAAATCCGTACAGTGAATATGTGATAATTAAATAAACTCTAAATGCTTTTTACTTGGATTTTTTTAGTCCAAAACCAGGCCAAACCAGATTAAACCAGAGCAGACCAGACTTAGACAGTTATAAAGTATACAGAAATCAGATAACTGAGATCAAACCAGACCAAATCAGTTCAGGCCATATCAAATCAGACTAGATCAGACCGGATTATAAAATTTCAGTCCAATTAAAAACATCATTTGTCTAATTATTACTTCGTATTAAATTTCATTCATTAATTTAAAAAAATAATGTCAAAACTAAAATCTTGTACGGAATATTTAGGATAAGAATGAAAATGTAAATAAAAAGACTAACTTGTTTGATTAATTATTTTATTATCCCTTCTATTTACTTTCACCACTCCCTGCCATTTCCCACTAAAATACAACCACTGCTCCCACTAATTAGTAATATCCTAAAATTTTGGCGCGCACAACACACTCTTTACCGCACAACCTCCAGAGAAGAGCGAAAAGAGCTATGAATTGAATACGCAGAGCAGGAAGTTACGATAAATTTCAAACGAAGCCGGAATCCCTTGCTCCATCATGCTATCTACTACTGGTCTCAATCTTCCACCATCTGCTAATTAATCATCCAGGTAATGTACGCACACTTATTCTAAAGTTAAATTGAGTTTAGCATAGCCAGCTTTTGATGGAGTTGACCCAGGCACTTGAAATTGAATAGTTGAAATTTTCTTGGGGGAGCCGGCCAGGGATTGGTAATTCCTAGGAGCAGAGCCTCATATGAAACGTATTACTAATTCTCTTTTTTAATTCTAATTCGTAAGTTCCAATTCCAAATCTGTAATTTCCAAATCCGTATTACTAATTCTCTTTTTCAATTCTAATTCGTAAGTTCCCATTCCAAATCTGTAATTTCCAAATCCATATATATGACCCTATTTCGTTATTTTTATTTTGTGGTTTAATGCGTAGTGACCAAGTGAGGACAAAGTAATTGCTTTATTAGTTATTAGCACTTCTTTATAGCATGATATGGCATCTACATAATTACCCTGTTGTTTGTATATTATGGCTAAATTATTAAAAGGAGTAGAGAACCTCGTTATCACATAGGATCAATCCTGAGTACTTCATTATAGCAATATAGCATGATATGACATCTACATAATTGCCTTGTTTGTATATTTAGTGCATTTTTATTCAGTTTGATTGGTTAAATAATTGTATCAAACGAAAATCTGTTTAGTTATATAATTCATCTCTTTGTTAGATAGTATTTAGTTATGTTATGTAGATAGTTGTTTAGAAACTAATCGTTTAGTTTGTGTTCTTTTTACGAATTGATATGCTTGGAAATTAATATGAGTGTTGGGTGTTTCATCCAATCTGTTTAGTAATTAGTAGTGATGCTTTATAACTATTTAATCTTGATAATACGTTGAAGATAATTTTACTAAACAAAAGATGCGGACACGTGGAGGACGTGCTTTGTGTGCACGAGAGAGTCGTGCACCTCAAAGTAGAGGTAGAGATAGGAGTAGCTTATCTTCACCCTCAAGTCCTATGGTTGGAAGTCAATATTCAAGTGGAGAGGGAAGTAGACCTCTTGTCCCAAGTACTCCTACATCACCGCATTCATCAAATGGGGAGCAACCCCAAGAGACGGACGTCACACCATTTCCCTTGCACGAAATGCATTGGTTAGTTTATATGTTTCTATATAGTCATGGTTAATACTTAATAGTATGTTACTTGAACCACTTATTTCTAACATATTATTTTTCTCTGTTTTTTATTATTAAAAAGCCGCAAAACGCATACAGAAATTAAGGCGATCATGAAATCTCGCTTTAGCGGCCCTTGGAGGTCATATCGGAACGTGCCTGAAACGGAGAGAGATCACTGGTTTGATGAATTCAGGGTAACTCAATTAAATTATATCACGTTTAATTTTTTATGAACTTTATGATCTATTTAGTTGTTAGGAGTAATTTAAAGTTGCTATGTATTTGCAGTTGACTCATCCATTTGCGGACTCGGCAAAAAAGAAATTCAGAAAGCTTTTTGACAAATGTGGTAGCCAAGGTCTCAAGAAAATGTTGCAAACAGCACGAGAGGAAAATGTGCCACCAGAATATATCGCTGAGAATGATTTTAAAGATCTTCAGACATATTGGGCCTCTCCGGAGTTCAAAAAGCTTAGCGCTAAGGGAAAAAAAGCTCGATCATCAGAATCATGCAAAAACAACCCATACTGTGGAGGGTCAATCACTACTGCTGATCATAAGAAAAGATTGGTATTTTTTCCCTTACTATTTATAGCTATATACAAACTTAGGATTTATTCATTTACTAATGTTGTTATTTTCCAAAGAGGAAAATACTTGGTAGGAGGATTTTCATGCGAGAGTTGTATGGTGTCACATGGAAGAGGAAAAAAACTCGTGAATGGAGTGGGCCGAGGATACAGGCATGCTATGTAAGATAGTTAAATAGATATTTAGTATTTTATTTTTTGTATATGCATACGAATTTTGCTAATAGTTGGTTTATATGATCTGCTAAATATTTTTTGTGTTAGGAAAAATTTATAGCTGCTAGACAAAAAGCAAGAGATGAGGTCAATGATGAATCACAACCTATAGATGAGGATGAAATTTTTATGGAGTATTTTGGACCTCCCCAATGTGGTAAGATTTTGGGGTTAGGGAGTCTTTCTAGCGAGGTTCAAACCAAATTTCGAGGCGACACATCTACCTCCTCCATACATTGTGAGAATTTAGAGGAACTCATTGATAATCGCATCAAAGTGGCACTTACTACTAGCGTTCGGGAGTGCATAGAAGCCTCGGTGCAAACTGTAGTTCGAGCAGCTATTGAAGAAAATGATAGGACATGGATGGCTCGTTTTGCTGAGTACCGTAACTCTTTGGCCTTGCAAAACTCCGGACTTCCTACTCAAAGTACTCTAGCTCCAAGTACTTCCATATTTCCTTTCCAACAATTCCCGTTCTCACAAATGGCACCACAAGGGCAGTCTTTTCAAAATGGCGCAATGAGTTTTACCGACTGGATGAATTTTGGCTCGTCAATGTTGTCGCCACCGTCTAGAAATTAGTTTTAGATATATTTTTTTCTTTTCATTTATGCAGCTTTGAATTATTGTATATTTATAATTGTTAAAACAATTTGTTTTTTATGGCTGGAGACATATATTTAATACGGAGTATAATATATGCTTGATTCAATTACGTAGTCTTCAAAGTGTACGTGTTCATTAATATTTAGCTACTTTGATTGAGATTTTCTTTAGTTTGTTATACGTAATTTCAATTTTAATCATGAAAATTAATTTTAAATTTTTTTGGACAACTATTGACACGTCTTAATTTTAATTATGAATTGCTAAATATAATGTAAAATATATAAATTTATTTATTTTACATTTAAGAGCAAATTATACTCACTACATTAGTTTAGTGACAAACAAGGTGACAAACAATTAACCGTCTCTCAAAACGTGGTCATTAGATTGGTCAAAAAAAAAACGTGGTCATTAGAGGTAACGGAATTACTAAAATTGGCACTTAGTTTTTCACCTATTTAAAGTGACTAAATTATTCACCAATACAATGGAGTGACAATTAATTAGGCACCACCAATTGGCACTTCACAATATGAGTGACTACTTTAGTGACAACTCAATTTTCTCACCCAATTTTTTGCCCAACGAGTGAAAACTATGGTGGCTAATCAAGACTATTTTTGTAGTGATGTTATATCACTCTGTTACTGAAAAAAGGTTATTGTTCACATGTGTTATTGTTCACGTGTGTTTTAGTTGTGGGAGTACCATGCTCAATATGAGCTTTTCCTACGGTAAAAAAATTGTTAGCTTATAGATTCAATATAAATCATGTATCTTAAATCAATTCACATAATAATATAATACTCCCTCCGTTCTTTAATATAAGTCCTCTTAGACTTTGGCACGGGTTTTAAGAGGAAAATAGTAGGGGTAGTGTAAAAGGTGTAATGAGTAGTGGATAAATGAAAAAGTAGGAAAGAGAAAGGGGTAATAGTAATAAAAGTGGGGGTATAAAGGTATATTTAGAGTAAAAAATTTCCTTAAATGGAAAGGAGGACAGATAAAAAAAAACGTCCCAAAAAAGAAAGAAGGACTTTTATTAAAGAACGGAGGGAGTATATTAATATAATAATATGCGTACAATAATACTTTCTTGAGTTTCAAGGGGCGTACCCCTTAAATGTATCCTTGTGTGTAAAGCTACACGTTATAGATATAAAACCAGTTAAAGAATATTCAGTCAATATTTCTTGATTATTATGCAATGCTAATTGTATGTAATAAGCTAAGTGCACTGTATGAGATAGGTTCATAGGAGGATATATCATATATATGGACTCTCTTATCTTTCTTTTATAGGATTTTTTTTGACCAGATGGAGGTTAACTTTCTTACTTACAACGTCAAGAATATTCACTGCCGTAACTGTGCCTAAATAAAGAGGTTAAAGACTAATTAAGTCATCCAAAGCATGAGATTAAGTGATGATTAATATAGTAATCAAAGGCCAGGGAGAACAAATAAAGTGATTTGGAAGTAATGATGGTCGTTATCATCACGTGTAAAGGCAAGTTATTGCGGGTGATCTCATATTATCTCTATCCATTTCAATTCAACCGCCCAAGGCTTTCTCTATTTCCAAGGTATTTTATACGATTACTTTCATCATATATATTCATAATATCCTTCTTTTCTAGCTAGTTTCACATCACTTCTTCGAGAATGCTCATCTCATTGTTAAAAGAAGAGAACTGGTAAAAGTAATGCTGTAAGAAATCGATTCTTTATCTTTCTTCCCCTTTTTACCTTTTAATTACCATTTTAGGAACAATATAATTACACTTTTAGTTGGGTTCTTATATACTTTTGTTGATACATTTATATTCTAGATCATAATTAACAACTTCAGTTCTTTTACATAGATCATACAAAACTAGCAAAGGTGGATGCATGTGTTTGGAAGGAAGGCTTTAGCATTTTGTAGTGTTTGAAGCTTTAGAGTACGTATAGGTAAATAAGTATAGCCCACATTACTTAGCCATCTCATATCTCTGTCCATGCATGGGCATATCCTATATAAGCAGCACACCAATACAAAGATTCAAATACTTACCCGCATCGTACAAAACCATATATAAAACATCTATGATCTATCATCTTAATTTGTCCATGCATGGGCATATATTCACAGATTAGATATATATGTGACACAAATAGCTGCAAAAATATTTGTGCGAATTTAATTTTGTACTCATGTAATTGTTAACTTTAAGTGAACAAAACTTTCTTTAACATATCTTTACAAAAAAAAAGATTGTAGCTATTTAGTAAAAGCCTACTTGGTGCATGTTTCGTAGGCATAATTCATTATCTTCTAACTTTTGTGTTATATAAAAAATTGAATATAAAAACAGAGAGTAAATAAATGCGAGTATATAACATGCTAGTAGTATTATGGACGATTGGATTTGATCGCATCTATCTCAAGGCAGTCAAGGCTTAGTGGCTTACTTTAAGTGGCTGCAAAGCTCACAGGGTTCGAATCCAACCGACTACATATTTTGTTGCCTTTATATCTTCGAATTCGGCAAGTAATTTATTACTCCTAGAATCAGTAGTATAAAACAAAATAATTATTCCTCATTACGTTTTTCCTCCAAAAGAAATTTCGTCCTTATATATGTACAAAACTGAATAATATTATTTGTATTAATACTCCTTAACCTGCACTAATCATATGAGTTATTTTAAATTTAAATGGGTTACTTTAAATTAACATGTTAATTCAAATGGGTTACATTAATTAACATGTTACATAAATTTTAACACTAATCGAAATTTTGTCGATAGAAGTAGGAGCTGCCCATAGTGTACACAATGGGAAATGAATCATTTTGCAATTTGTCACTATTTCTTTAATTTAAACAGGAGTTTACTAATTTAATACTCCGTAATAGTTATTTTTGTCCCGAAAAGGTTCGTCAAATGAACTTTTTTTGTCAATGGCAATCAACTTTGTCTAATAATATTTTCTTAATGCAAAATTATTTTGAATATGAAAAAAATATACCAAAATGTTTATTATTTAATATAATTTCATAAGAGTAAAAATTTATAAATCATATGCAAATTTAATAAGTAAAATTATTGTCTAAAATTCTTTATCATTGACAAAAATGAGTCAATATGACGAATTATTTCAGCACAGGGTATTATAATTTTAGGCTTCTAGCAACATTACGCACGCACGATTATGCTCATTATCAGGGTAGTCCCAAAGCAAGGTCATGCAGCCCAATTGAATAAGACCCGTAAAAATGAAGGCCCAAAATTAAAATAAATAAAACATTGTTGTGATTAGTAATTTAGGGGTGTTTGGATCTGATTCTTAAAACTGTTTCTGCTCCTTCAGGGAGCAGAAGCAGAAGCTAGGGTACTCAAATTTAATTCTAGAATCAGTTTTTTTAGAAGTTGGGGTGACCAGCTTCTGAAAATTGATTCTAATTCTGCTTTAGAAAAGAAGCATGAGCATAATCAGTTACAAACACCCCTTAGTGACACGGTTCACATGAAGCAGCCCAATCTTGTCCATTCTATTAAGTTTATAAATGCTTTCGTATATAATTACATTATACTAGTATTACATGTCAAAAACTCAAAGTTTAGCATTATGACGGGAAAAGTAATAAATGGCTAATAAAAAAGTTGAAGATATTTTCAAAAAAATAAAGATCGAAGATATTGTTATACCCCGTATTATACTAGCATCCGTTTCTTTTTAGTTACAACATGAAAACATTATACTATTCACATGCTCTACTTTGATCATATATTGACTAGTGTATTACTAATAGAACATTATGTATAATGATAGTCAAAATTGTGCATTGACTAGTGTGAAAATGAAAACTTTGTAACTAATAGTGAATTGTATATCCTTAACTTTTCGTAGGAGTATGCCTAAAACATTAAATATAAGAAGAAACAAATTAAACTCATGTCAAGATCGAATATGGAGCCGTCATTCCCGGCAAGCACGAATACTTCACTAGGGTACCGTATCAGAAATGTTCTCGTATCTGATACTCTAGATTACTCGTACCGTACGTTCCCAGGCCGTATCTGTAATTTTTAAAAGTTTCCATTTTTCGGTAATTATTTTAAAATTTCGGATACTAGTATCCTAACGGATACACGTATCAACTTTTTAAAAAAAGAATCTTAAAAAAAACTTTAAACAAAGCACCCAAAATTTACATAATAAAATTCTTAAAAAATGAAAAGCTAAAATAATTTTTACCTTGTTTTTATGTGGTACACAACTAATGGGCCTAATCCTAATTCACTCATCTTCCTATCCCTAATTCTAATTATCTCTGGAAATTAATAGCTCCAACGGAAATATGTATTAGAACTCTTAAATATTGTTTTCTATCTTCATTATTCTAGAATTTTGAGTACTTACACTTTTAATTTCAAAATTGTAGTTGTTTGACTTATTTCTCATTTTAAATTAATGATGTAATGACTATATTTATATTTTGAGATCCACTTGTTTATATGAGATAAAAATAAGAATTTAAATCTAAGTATTTTGAAAATGTAAACTACTTCAATGTCATGAATAGGTAGGCTTCAAAGGATAATATATGTGTATTTTTTCAAAAAAATAATGTATGTTTACTATTTATAAATACATACCCCTATAACTTTTACTACGTAATATTTATAAATACGCCCCCATTACTTTTAATTGATGGAGTATATGGCCCAGGAACCCCCGGCCCATAGACTCCTACTCATCCTACACAGGTCCATTGAGCCCAAGGAACATTCGAGACCCAAATACAGCGGCCCGAGTCTCAAAGAAGCCCAAAATACACACCAGGGTGCCTTCGGCCTCCTTGGCCGAAGGCTCAAGTTGGAAGTGTGTCTTACATGGCTTATGGATGTAGGAACACTAAAGATTAATGGGAGAGGCGCAAGAATCCTTATTGACACCGGAGCGCAACGATCATTCGTGAGTGAGGCGTTTGCCGGAGGATTCAATGAACCGCTTGTACCGATGGCTCAAGCCCTATTGGTATCCACACCTCTAGGGGAAGACATCGAGAGAGAGAGCCACTATCCATCGTGTGGGGTGGAAGTGGAGGGCCAAAACTTGTCGTGTGATTTCGTACCGCTGAGTATGATTGAGTTCGATGCAATCCTGGGGATGGATTGGCTTGAGAAGCATCATGCTAGGGTCGATTGCTACACAAAAGTACTTGAACTCGAAGGCGATGAAGGGGTAACCTTACGCTTCGAGGGGGATAGGGCAAAGTCCAATAGTTGTATCATATCCGCCGTGAGAGCTAGGAGTATGATGAAGAAGGGATGTCACGCATATCTAGCGTATGTGGTAGACAAGACCAAAGAGGTGACGAGCATCGATGAGGTGAAGGTAGTATGCAAGTATCCGGACGTCTTTCCAAAAGACTTACCGGGACTTCCACCCGATAGAGAGATTGAATTCGTGATCGAGGTCGAGCCCGGCACCAAACCAATCTCCATACCGCCATACCGTATGGCACCCGCTGAACTTAACGAGTTGAAAACCCAATTGCAAGAGCTTTTGGATAATGGTTTCATTAGACCAAGCCACTCCCCGTGGGGAGCGCCAGTTCTTTTTGTGAAAAAGAAGGATGGGACACTTCGAATGTGCATTGACTATCGTCAATTGAACAAGGTCACAATCAAGAATAGGTACCCTTTGCTTAGGATTGATGACTTGTTTGATCAATTACGAGGAGCAACCGTGTTTTCGAAGATTGACTTGAGGTCGGGGTACCATCAATTGAAGATTAAAGAAGATGACATACCAAAGAGTGCTTTCCGCACAAGGTATGGACATTTTGAATTCCTTGTTATGTCGTTTGGGTTAACAAACGCCCCGACGGCATTCATGGACTTGATGAACCGAGTATTTCATAAGTACTTGGACCGATTCGTGATTGTGTTTATAGATGACATCTTGATTTACTCAAGGAGTGAAGAAGAGCATGAGGAGCACTTGATACTTGTTCTTGAGACACTACGGGAGAAGCAACTCTATGCCAAATTCTCTAAATGTGAATTTTGGCTAAAGGAGATTGGCTTTCTCGGACATGTGGTTTCGGGATCAGGAATTATTGTGGATAACAAGAAGATAGAAGCCATTACCGAATGGGAGAGGCCAAAGAACGCCAAGGAAATTCGTAGTTTCCTTGGATTGGCAGGCTACTACTGAAAGTTCGTGGAGAAATTCTCTGTTTTGGCATCACCATTGACGAAACTCACTCGGAAGGGAGCTAAGTTTGTATGGGATGACAAATGTGAGGAAGGGTTCATGGAACTAAAGAGAAGGTTGACCGAGGCACCGGTACTTGCATTACCCAAACAGGGTATGAAGTACGATGTCTATAGTGATGCGAGCATCCAAGGGCTGGGATGTGTGTTGATGCAGGAGGGGAGGGTAATCGCCTATGCTTCATGACAGCTGAAGAAGCATGAGGTGAATTATCCTACTCATGATTTGGAGCTAGGGGCAGTGGTATTTGCACTGAAGATATGGAGACATTATCTCTACGGGGAGACATGTCACATATACACTGACCACAAGAGCTTGAAATGTGTGTTTACTCAGAAGGAGCTAAACATGAGGCAGAGGCGGTGGATGGAGTTAATAAAAGACTACCATCTAGTGATAGAGTATCACCCAGGTAAGGCAAACGTGGTGGCAGATGCTTTGAGCCGGAAGAGCTCGTCTGGGGCATTGCTAGCTAATTTGAGGGCATTAAGAGCCTAACTGGAGGTATCCAGCGATGGTGCCTTATTGGCACGATTTGAGGTGAGACCTACTTTACTTGACGAGATCAAGAAGAGTCAGGAAACTGATGAAGAACTTATGAAGGTCCGAGAACGCATCCAAGCGGGTCCGGTGGAGGATTTCAGGGAAAGAGATGACGATCTCTTATTATTTCGTGACCGAGTGTGTGTACCGCCGGATGGTGAGCTCCGAAAGTCCATCTTGGAGGAAGCTCATTCGTCGGCCTATGCCATGCACCCGGGGGGCACGAAGATGTACCGTGACTTGAAAGAGAGTTACTGGTGGTCTGGTATGAAGAGAGAAATAGCCGAGTACATCAGTCGATGCGTTACTTGTCAGCAAGTCAAGGCAGAACAGCAGCATCCAGCTGGGTTATTGCAGCCACTTTCCATTCCAGAGTGGAAATGGGAGCACGTGACTATGGATTTTGTGGTAGGGTTACCACAGACGGTGAGGAATTATGATGTCGTATGGGTTGTGGTTGATAGGCTCACGAAGAGTGTTCATTTTCTACCTATCAACACTACCTATGCACTTTAGAGGTTGGCCAAATTGTATGTGGAGGAGATCGCGAGGATACATGGGGTTCCTATAACCATTGTATCCGACAGGGATCCACGGTTCACATCACGATTTTGGCCAAAGTTTCAAGAATCTATGGGAACAAGACTGAAGTTTAGCACTGCTTTTCATCCACAGACGGATGGACAATCTGAGAGAGTTATACAGATTTTGGAGGATATGTTGAGAGCTTGTGCATTGGAGTTCCAAGGAAGTTGGGACAACCATTTGGCACTTGTAGAGTTTTCCTATAACAACAGTTATCAGGCGAGTATTGGCATGCCTCCATACGAAGCATTGTATGGGAGGAGATGTCGTACACCGTTGTGTTGGGACGAGGTTGGCATGGCCAAACTCGAGAGCACGGAATTGGTGGAGATCACCAAGTCAAAGGTGAAAATGATTCGAGAGAGACTTAAGACGGCCCAGGATAGACAGAAGAGTTATGCCGATAAGCGCCGAAGAGCCTTGGAATTTAAGGTGGGAGATGAGGTATTCTTGAAGGTTTCACCTTGGAAGGGAATCATCCGATTTCAGAGCCGAGGGAAACTTAGCCCACGCTACATAGGGCCATTTGAGATTCTTGAAAGAATTGGGGCCGTAGCATACCGATTGCAGCTGACTCCGGAATTGGAGAAGATACATAATGTGTTCCACGTATCTATGCTAAAGAAGTATGTGCCGGATCCATCTCACGTATTAGAGAGACCACCCGTGGAAATGCGTGAGGATTTGAACTATGCCGTTCAACCGGTAAGGATACTTGATAGGCAAGTAAAGAAGTTGAGAAGCAAGAAAGTTCCAATGGTTAAAATCCTTTGGAAAAGTGACCGAGTTGAAGAAGAAACTTGGGAGACGGAAGCCTTAATGAAGGAACAATATGCATTTCTATTTGAATGAGCAGTTGTGAATTTCGGGGACGAAATTCCCGTTAAGGGGGGGTGAACTTGTGACACCACACCCGAATATACTTGAATTTGAAATTTGATATGTATTTGAATTTCCTAGCGAATAGATTCGTGTAACGGATTGATATATTTAATTAATGCGTGATTAATTAAATTATTCAACGGACCCATAATAATGAGAATGTGCTACCAAATATTTAGTTGGGTCATCGTGATAATTATAGAAGTCCAATAAAGTGCCAACTAAAGTTGATAAAAATATTTGGACAACCCGAGTGCTATCTTGACCCAACCTGCCAGAATTAGCAGGAATAATTGGGAGGGACTTTCTACACCCACTTGGGGTATTTTATCAGTCAAATAATCCTCAAATTAATGGGAAGGGGACAAGTTGACATGGTTTGGGGCGGATTTTGAGTGAGGTGATGTGCAAGACAAACACCCACTCTCATTTTTGGCCTTGTCTACTCCTGATTGGGAGTATGGTTGAAGGAGATATCTCCCCTTGCTTCTTACTCCATTCGAACCACACAAGAGGAGGAGAAGTTCCAGGAAACTCTCCCACAAATTCATAGCTTGAAGGAAGCAAGAAGAGAGGATAATCCAACGAGAGATAACTTGTGTTGAAGGTAAGAACTCAAGTGTATTCTTTAACTAGTATTTAATCTTGTATGATTCTTAAGAAATCATACGTTGGATTGAACATGAGTTTCTACACATTTAAAGGTGTAGAATAATGTTATAAAGTAGTGGTATTTAACCTAGAAGAGTCGTGGGATCGATAGGAGTTGAAATCGCCGGAAACCGTCAAAGGAAGGAAGCTGTTCGCGGTAGCAGACCACGAACATCGCCCGGCTTCCACGAAGGCCGCCCGGCTTTCACCTTCTGTCCAGATTTTGCACTTCCAATCGGCCTAGAACGGGGATTGATCGAGGGGCTTAACAAAGGCAACTATTGTAGCACATCACAAGGTGAGGATGGCTGACTATATTGCTTATAATCCTTGGGTTAATTTCATAAGATTACCTAAGTTAATTAAATGTGATTTTCATGGATTATTAATGATTAATAATGCCTAAATGAAAATATTATTGTTTATGAATAGAGGATGCATAATATACAAATTTATGTGTAAATGGTGTATGGTTATGCATTATAAGTATGATGATATGATGATTGTATAAACCATGAGTTTTTGTGATAAAATATACTTTTACTTCATGTATAGAAATTATGAATGGATAAAAGTGATATTTTTGATCTTGAGATTTAATCATATACGGATTGGGAAATTCAAAGGAATGAACCTTATAACTAAGAATTAAAGAGCTTGGTGGCTTAAAGATTTATGGATTAGTATTGAATTTACTAGTCGGAAATAATAGTACGAAAAGTGATAGAATAAATCCTAAGGGCTTGGATTGTGAAAGAGGCACCTTAAGTAGTCTTATGAGATGTCTTAAGGGAGAAATGGGTAAACGTTAAGTTACTGTAGGAGTAGGCCTCAAGGGCTACTCATAGTAGAGAAACTCTAGGCATAGAAGTTGCTTAGTGAACTAGTATCGTGACTAGAGGAAGCCTCTAGCACGATGAAGAATGACTGGAGGAAGCCTCCAGCATTCGTATAGGACGACTAGAGGAAGCCTCTAGCGTAACGTAATGTGACTGGAGGAAGCCTCCAGCACAACGTATGTAAGGTGATTAGAGGAAGACTCTAACACCAAGTGGAGTGACTAGAGTAAGCCTCTAGCACGACAAAACATGACTAGAGGAAGCCTCTAGCATGGTGAACTAAAATTGATAGGCGTGGCTTGAAGTCAAGGGAAAGGGTTAAATGTTTTCAGAGTAAACATGGGCCTTCGGGCCGACTACTTGACTTTTATACATAAAGTAAGTATATTTTCCAAGAGGGTAACCACGGGTTATGACCTATAATATAATATTACTCTATTTGAGGGTCTTGGAAATTGGAACATTGATTATACTTAGTATAGTTGTCATTGTACTTGTCAAATGCTTCCAAGTACTGACCTCCCCTTCACGGGGGAGGCCACCTCACAGTTTCAGGTAGGGGCTAAAGCTTGCTATCATCGTCCGTTGCTTCGAGAAGCTAAAGGAGAGAACACGTGGTTCGTGCTTCCTCCGTATCTGTTTTCAAAACAATATTATTAAATGCTCATGGATATTATTTTCTGAATGATTATTTGGGGGCTTGTATGCCCGTGTTTGCCACGTGTGGCTTCATTACTTGTATTAATGTTTCCGCTGCTTAATTAAATATTTTACATTATGATTGTTTATGGATGTACTATTGTGAATGGTATTCAAGACGCCTAGTATAGTATGGATGAGTTGGACTGCGGTCGACTATTCGTACTGTACGACGGGTTGTTGACGTGTCCGGTAGGTCCGGGGCGTGACACAGGCCACCCCAGCTTTCTGAGCCGGGGCCTCAGAGGATGAATGTTCCTCTACAATGACGATGGGGGCCTCCTTCTCCTCAACGGCCCCCTTCAACTTCTTCCCCGGAGGCTTGAGGCCCTTCCCGGCGTTCTTCCTCTTCAGCTCTTCCGGCTTGGAGCCCCCGGCATCATCGCCGGCATCGGCAGCAGCCCTCTGGGAGGGACCCTCCTTTTCTTGGCCTTCGGCAGCCTTATCCTTCTTAAAGAAGGCGTCTACATGCTGCTGGGTTGGAGGCCCCTCGTCCTTTTTCTTCTTCTCCTTAGCCAGTTGCTTGGAGAGCTTGGCGAATGCCTTCGGGTCCATGATGTCGCCTGCAAGAACAAGAAGGTGTTAGAACTACAACAACGAGAAATATTACCAAGTACTAAAGTCATGAGCCTCCGGTAACAACCTCCGGCACTCTGATAACCTTGGTCGATAGGGGGGTATCTCTCATCCTTCTCACCCGGTAAGCGGTAGCACAGGAATTCCGGCTTAAGCAACTCCTCCGGGAGCGTGGCAGCTTTGATGGTCATTCCCATGCCTCCGACTACACAGGCCCTCGGCTGCAGGGAGAGCCCTCGGCCAACAACTCAATCATCGAAAAGATTCCCTTTGGAGACAAGCAACCACCGCATTTAATGCGACGTCACATCCACCCACCGCATTCAATGCGGAGCACATGCGACTGCCAGTGCTACCCGATTGAGGTGACCCCTCGGCCGTCGGATTATCGCCACGTGTACTCTCATCGCATTTATTGCTACTATAAATACCACTCCATTTCCCCATTGTAGAGGATCCCAACACATCTCGAGTTATTAATACAATCTCCTCTCTCTCCTACTTGTTTGCTCTGACTTCTCTCTAGGTTATTCTCATAATAACCCCTCGGATAAGCTACCCCCGGGTAGACTGTCCATCATTAATATTTATAAAAATGGTCCGTATTTGTATCCTACTTTTTTGGTTTTGTCATATCCTCGTTTCGGCGTTTCAACGTTTAGGCGTATCCTCGGTGGCCGGTGCTACATACATTCTCGGCATTGCTTTTGATGGTCTTTTTGCAGGCTTGCAGCTACCGTGTGGCTGCCGCCTGCCGTTGGTGCTCTTTTAAAATGCTCCGCCCTCTTTATTTTGATTTTTGAATTGGGGTAACAATATAGAAGTAGCCCTTCTTTTCAATTATCAATCACGGCATAAATGTGTAGTAATTCAAATATAAATATAATTGAAATTAATATTTTTGGTATTTGTCATATAATTTTTTTACCAGTGTTATTTTACCACTGTACACCTAACATGGAAAGAAATGTTAGAGATGCAATATTACTCATATGAGATAAATAATGCACACCTAAATTGTAAAAGCAAAAATAATTTAAAATAATACCCGTACTACTTTTGCCTCAATTTGATTATTTTGTTTCCTATTTACTTGGTCAACACAACACGCTCTTGATCTCTTATTTTATATACCAAACTTTTATCAAATTTGATGTTCTTTTGAGACTTTGTTTAACTTTTAATGTAGATTTTGAATACGTAGAAAAGCTAAACGAGCACTTCTTGCATGCCACAAATGACCTACGAAAAAGAAAAATCCTAGAACAAAATTCAAAGCGGGTGTTAAAGATTACAAATTGACTACCTAGTTATCGTTGCAAACCTCGAGATATTATTACACCTAAGAATAACCAAAAATCTGTAACCGATGCGACCAAGATCAGAGGAAGTAACGTATGATAAAGTAGCCGCTCATAATCATTTTGGAAGAATAAAAAAAGATATAACGTTTATAAACAATATTTCAATCAAAAAATTGAGAAAGAAGGTTATGCTAAATAGACTTCATGCTTTATTGTTGATGTCTACTCTAGAAAAAAAAGGATACATTTATTTTGCAAATGATTCATATCATCAAGTGTACCATTCCAAATTTGAGTCCAATCAAACGATCGGTTTTTAGGTGTGGACATAAATCCATTTGCTTTATCATTAGTCAAAACTTGCAAATCGAAATCAGACCATCAAATTGGACGGAGGGAGTACATAAATCAACAATAACAAGTACTTTGAAAAACTGCATTTCAGTAGACCCGCATTATCTATATGGACTATCGAGTAGAAAAAGAATAAGTATGAACCACCCCGCGACTATATATATTGAAATGTGACATTATCTTGAATATGAAACATGATGTTTTTTCAAATGTAAGAGTATATCCAATGCATCAATGTGTACGAGACACATGTGACATGAGAAAGATATTGAAAAATAAACCATTCACATTTCTCTCACTTTCACAGTTTTATATAATTTTAGTAATTTTTCACAACAATATTAACCACAATATTTATTGTCTACATCGAGGCACTCATGATATTATGAAGAAAAATTTACCAAGAAACATATAAGATCTTTTAAATAAGGAGAGAGACATATTGTTCATTAATATTTATGTGTCTATTTTTCTCATGTTACATGTGCAATGTGCATATTCTGTTATTGGAGATGTTCTAATGAGTGGAAAACCTAATACGGATTACAGTTTAGGCAATCTTTATCTCAATTCAGAGGCCGTTTGTCAACACTATTTTTCGGCTTATCAGGCTTATCAGCTAACTTTTTCACCAAACATGTAACTTTTGTTTTCGTGCGCTGAATTGTGTAATAAACAGAAAAAGTAAGGTTAGAGTTACTTTTCTGGCTGTATTGGCTGAAGTTATTGTAGATGACCATTTTAGCGATTTTTATATATGTATTTTTCTATTTTATTAATAAAATATATTTTGAAAATAATTTTTTCTTAAATCATCAGAATCAGTCAATGCAGCCGCTTCAGCCAGAACTTCATAAATTTCAGCAGAATCAGCTCAAACAGCCGATTTTGGTGCTACCAAACGGGCTCTCAAATTATAATGTTTTAAACTAATATGATAATGTCTCATGAGTCCCTTGATTGGTATTGTACTTGATCAATAGCTAATATATATTCAATTCCTAATAAATAGAATCGCCAAACAAGCAAGCCTAGCAAATATCTACCAGCAGAGTAACTACAACAACATGACAACATTACTCATAGTGTTGTAAAGGCTTCCACCCAACTACCCAAGGTGAAATGGGGTCAAATGTAACGTGGTCTTAGGGCCTGTTTACTTTCGACTTAGGCTATGTTTGGTACAATTAGCTGAAAAGATCTTTTTGTGAGCTTTTTAGTAACTGTTAGCTTTTAATGACTGAAAAGATCTTAAAAGTAAAAGGTGGTAGCTGTTTAGTAAAAAGCTGACTGTTTGATTTAGTTCTGTTTGGCATACAAGCTGTTAGGATTTATTAAAGCTAAAAGTCACAGACTTTTCTCAGATGCTACTACCTGTAGCATCTCAAAAAAGAGCTTTTATTTTTTGAAAAGCTCTTAAAAATTGGCGTGTCAAACAAACAACTAACAACTTTTAGAGACTTTTTAAATAGTACAAAAGCCAAAAGCTATAGACTTATGTCAGCCAAACATAGCCTTAATGGGCTGAATAGAACTAGTGACTTAATCATTCAGTTATATAGTAGTGTTTACTTACAACTTAATTTTTAATGCGACTTATTCGCTCAGTCAAGTTGTCACTTATTCGCTCAGCTCCATTTTAACACTCCTTTGCATTCAGACGTGTTTGCGTTAAACGATTTCCGTCTTTAACCCTGCCTTGTCCTTCAAAAATTTCTTCTCAGCGGCTACAAACCAGTGAAAATCGCCGGCTCACAGCAAGCCATCGCTCCCAACAACTTGTATCAAGAAATCAGCGAAGAGAAGTCTCGAACCTGCCCTTTTCATATAGGTATTTCATCTGATTTTATATTTTTTATTCTCTCTTTCTCTCCTTATCTTCGATCTGGCGCTGGCTTTCTAAACAATCCATATATTTCTGGTAAAATCACTATATTGTAATTGTTTGGTAAAATTTCTGAAGTTCAACTTAATTTAGATATGCCATTATACTTCTTCCTCTTCTCCTTTAAGACAGCATGAAGAAGAAAAGAGCAGCCGAAAGAAGAAAGCTCAACGATTGAATTATGCCCAAGGCAGAGGATATTTGTTCTTGAAATGTTGATACACCATCTATTTTCATGATTTCTTTTTATTATTGTTGGAATACACAATGAGTTCTTGTCTTCCAAACACTGTGTTAATGGTTGATTCATTGTTTATTGTTTTTCCCATGGCAGATTTCATTTGTAGTTAACGTAAGTAATAATTGCAATTTTTTGTGGCCAGTGTTATTATTATTTATTAACCCGTCATCATTTTATCTGTTGGCAATTCGTAACCTGGAGAAGAAATAGATACGCAGTAGAATCCAATGGGGAACAAACATCACAGAAGTAAAAGACAAGACAAATTTATGAGATGATATTGCTAATGATCATCACTTGTAATAGACAGAAGGGTAGATTGGGAATTTAATATAATTCAGACTATACATTCAGCACACATAGTAAACATCTTGTTATCTCAGTGTCACTTAATCCAGACAGACCTCTTAATACAAACAGACGTCTTAATCCAGACAGGACTTGATGAAAATAAAAGTAAACAGCCCCTAAGTGTCTTACCGGCCTATACTAAAACACAAAGATATTAATATATTATTTTCGGATCACCCATTCACCCATGAAGCAGAGTAACTATTATATGTCTAAAAATAGTTTATTCACAAGT
This sequence comes from Cuscuta epithymum, assembly GCA_945859915.1. Taxonomy (NCBI): domain Eukaryota; kingdom Viridiplantae; phylum Streptophyta; class Magnoliopsida; order Solanales; family Convolvulaceae; genus Cuscuta; species Cuscuta epithymum. The sequence goes on along the minus strand of CAMAPF010001001.1, from coordinate 3,898,059 downwards.
TTTGGCACTTGGATTGGCAGATAATTCCACACGGCACTGTAGATTTATACTTGATACAAGTATATACTCCGTATTTTGTACGCACTTCATAATTTTTACATTTCAAAAGTGGAGCGAATCCCCAAAACCAAAATAAAACCACTTAAATCCCCAAAAGCGAAAAAGTTTTATACGTTTGGTCCTATATTTATAATCATACTTTACTCCAAAAACTGCGGCCAGAACCTGACCAACTAAGTTGGAATGACACGCACCAAATGACCAAATAAACTATTGATAATCCATTGCTTAAAAAAGTGTTATCGGGCTTTAAAACATTAAATCTAGTACACCGTAAATTAAAAAATTTGAAGGTAGCGTGTGAATGAATAGAGTTTTTTCCATTTTTGGTCCCTCGACTATTATGTCAATGACACTTTTGGTACTCGACTTTTATTTTTTCTTTTTTTAGTCCTCAACTATTGTGCTAGAGACACTTTTAGTTCACGACTTCAAGGTTTCCCACATTTAGTCCCCTGAGTATTATCAAATTGACACTTTTAGTCCTCTCATCATGATTTTGACACAATCAGTTGAGGACTAAAAATGCTATTAGCATAATAGTTGAAAGACCAAAAATGTCACTTTTATGAAAGTTGAAGGACTAAATGTGGAAATTTTCAAAGCCGGGTACCAAAAGTGTCTATAGCGCAATAGTCGAAGACTAGAAATGGAAAAAATCAAAGTCAAGTACCAAAAGTGTCAGTGACATAATAGGAGAAGGATCAAAAGTGGCAAAAACTCTGAATGAATACTTTAAGGGTATGTTTGGTTCAAGGTAATCACCTATGCAGGCCGTAATCTCATGCCCGGAATCTAAAATATCCGTGTTTGGTTCGTAGGTTTATTTTTATGGGGGGAATGTCACATTCCAAAAAAGAAGAGAAAGTAATAGGATGCCCCTCCATCTCAAACTCACTCAACTCTTAGGTTATCTTACATTCCTTGGTGGGAGTGAATTTTATTCCAAAAATATTCATTCTCATTTAACCAAAATGGTTTAAATAGCATACAGAGTATTTTATTTTTTATTTTTCTTAACCCATCCGCATTGGAATTTTTTTAAACAAACCCATCCGTATTGGATTAAGAAATACAAAATGTATACTTTTGAATTTGATTTATTAAAAATTAATGAAATAATTACATATTTATGACTAAAATAAAGCTTGTTTACAAAAATGTGAGTAGTGACTACAGTAGTAATTTAATCATAATAACTTATATTGAACTTTTAAACTTAAATGATCATGATAACTTAATATATGAGGAGATGGTGTTATTATTAAGAATAAAGGAGTTAATGTGGTTGATAGTGAATTAATAAATTTAGAATAAAGTAAGAATGATTTAGAAGGATCAAACGTTAATTTTTTTTCACTAGTGGTTGTCTGGTTGATAGTGAATTACCTTTAGTAGGAGTAAAATATAACATGCAACTTTTCCTTAAATAGGAGTCAATATCTAATATTTCCTAAGTAGGATCAACCATTAATTTTCTACCCCTAATCTAATTAATTAATTGCCCCCTAAGTCCTTGAATAATCAGGTCATTCTATTGGTGACATGTGGTCCATTGATTTTTTGATCAATGAAAAACGTAGGCTCCTATCGATGAAGACATTCTTTCTCGGGACCCCGACGATTGTAATAAGGGTATTACGAGAAAATATTTTTAAGGGCATTGAAGTAATTCACCAAGTTTGTTGTATAATACATGATTTAACCAAACAAATTAATGTCACATTCCTTTAGTCTCAACCAAACACAAATGGGTACAAATTGAATACATTCCCATCAATATAACATACCTAGTAATCTGACATTCCCATGATAATCTGACATTTCTTGAACCAAACATACCCTAAACTGTTTTTCATTTACTTTTTGTTACGGACTACGGAGTACTATATTTTGACTTTATTCTTTCAAAATTATTTCTTCAATCCCCACAACACTACCAATTATGGAGTACTAATAATTTTTCACATAATCTCTATTAATCACTGCTCATAATCCTTAAATAGTTCATGAACACCTCTATCATATATTCCTTATGTAGGAAAATAGTTCTTCAATGGGTCATTTAAGTTGGAATACTTAATACCTCACGCACAATGGGATACACCAGCACCCACAGTAGGATAATTAACACACTTACACAAGAGTTTTTTACTGATATACAAGTATGAAGTTTCTGGAGTAGCACATTGCAATTAAGCAATACAAAAGCCTGAATTTCCAAATTCCAGCAATCTTAGCAAGCAAAAGTTGATGGGGAGATGCCGTAGCGACTCTTGAGTGAGTTTATGGCTTTCTCCACTGACTGCAAAAGCTCAGGGATTGACGATTTGCAGACTGAAATTTCATCAGCAAAAAGAAAACATAATAGTCAAATAATCGTCCATCATTAAAAATGAAACCAAAAATCAACTTGGCCACACGCATCTTGCATTTTATGGCACATAATTGAAAGACCGCTTCAACGGTGTGCCGGAATTGAATTGTTAAGAGTCTGTGTTGTTACTAAAATAGAGTAAAAAAACAAGATATTAACTTCCCATGCACAATAATCTACTCTCCATGAAGACTTAAAACCTAGACAAAGCTGTAGGAACTCACAGCGAGATGAGTTAGCCTGCACTTCTGCCATGAACTCACTGTATGACTCCTAAAAAATAATGTACAGATAGCAAATGGAAATGGCATAAGCATGAAAGAACACAAGGATAATGGTCCACTAAAGTTATACAAGTATGTGGTACAAATAGCAGATGGTGAAGAGTGGAGGACTGACTTGCATTCCCTCCCGACCTTCTTTGATTCTCTCAGACATTTTCTTATGCTCCCTCTCTGCTTCGTCTGCTTTTTGCTGACAAGCTTGTGTTTGGACCTGTTTAAATATCCCATAATTCCCATAAAAATTGTTAGCACGCAATAATATGCCATCTCCACCTCCATGTTAGCATGTTTAAGCAAGTGCAAACTGAGCAGCAGACTGCAGACAGTTTATCAAAATACATTGTCAGCAATGGGAAAACTCAACTTCATTTACATTGTAAGAAAGATCAATTATTCACAGTGAGCCTTTAAAACATGCATGTTTATTTTGAGTACAAAATTACATTTAATCCATGATCAACTGTAATGAAGGTAATTGTGTTCTGTATAATAGCCATATAGTGTGTAGCGGTGAAGCAGAGTCATGCATCAGACACATGTGACGGCAATGCTGATAATGCATAAACATACTCCGGAGTCCGGATTACATGCAAATAAGTATGAAGTATCAAGTATATCCATATGTTTCTACATGATACCCATGAACTTCAACATAGCAGATAAGAGCAATGATCTAAGTGCATAATGCTTTATTGCCTGTAGAAAATCTACTTTCAGCTTGCTTAAGGATAGTCAAATTCATATAATCGATCTCAGAGTTTAGCGCGTTGAAAATATCAGAAAGCGATTAAGCACAAATCTAACAGAAAATCCTATGGCCGCCCGCATAACATATACGAAGTATGTAACCAAAATTTCACAAATCAGATTAACACAATATTTAATCCATAAAAGGAAATTCACACATAAAACCTTGATCCGCTTATGAATGCGAGAATGAGTGGTCTCAATGTCCTTCATGATCTCGGAGTGCGAGGAATCGAGCTGCTGCTTGATGGAATTCAGTCCAGAGGTCGCGAAGTCCTTAAGATCGTCTATAGTCTTGCACTTCTCTACAGACATCGGAGACTTAGAGGTCCGAATCGGCTTAGAGCTCTTTCCTGCTCGTCTCTCCTTCGAAGATGACGGTGGCGTCAGAGTAGTAGCATTGAACGCACTGAACTTGAACTCAAATGGCATCGGAGACTCGCTGGAGGAACGGTTAGGGCTCTTCGCTGCCGCAGTCGGCGGAGTCTTCAGAAGGTCCTCCGCCATAGGCTTCCTCGTTGTCGCCGATCTCTTTCTCATATTCCTTAAGCTAGTGGTCTTCGATCTATTTGCTGGAGAGTGCTGCTCTGTAATTCGAAATGAAGAGAGAAATTCAAGTATGTATAGTGGCGCGTTTTTTCAAAACATATACGCTGCATTTGAAATTGTTGCGAGGATTCAACTAACTCACAACACTTTTAACAAACTCAAAATGGGCCGCTACCTTTATAAGTTTGCTGTATAAGAGTCTGTTCAGGTTTATTCCTTCGAACTTTAGGTCTAATACGTAAGTCAAAAGATCTCGAGTGGATATTTTAGTGTGAGTGAATATGTGATCCAACAAGCAACTAAGATGGGGTAATAAATGGTAAGCAAGTAAGAGGACCGAGTACTATTAATGTCTAATAACTCCCCGATACAGTATATTTGCTGAGGCCGAAGGCCGTTCGTCTTACACCTCAGTAGAAGAGTTGCGAGTGGTAAGCTAAGAGCTGAAAGTAAGCGAGAGTGCTAAGGCTAATAAATTGTCAACCCTTTACAATGAAATAAATGTTATTATTTATACCACCAATGGGCAGTTGGCTATACTGATGTGGAGAGCTGTGAATGGCTGATGCCACAACCACCAAATCCCCAACATTAAATGTGCTTCCCGCCAGAATCTTGGTTTCTCGCCTTCTCGTGGAGACGGACGTCCTCCCGTTCTGGTAGATTGCCCCTGATGATACTGCAAAGGGTTGTGGGTTGTGCATAACTTGGCCCTTGTGTAGAATATGTCACGTGGCTTTCGGGTTGGATTCCTCTGAACCGTGGACCATTGGTGGCGACGTTCGTCTTCTCAGCCTTTGAGGCATAATTCACCATTGCTAAGACTAGACGTTCGTCGTGGTATGCTGACCCGTTGGGGTTTAGACATTCGTCAGAGAAGGGGATTAATGGGCCGACCCTCCAATTGGGCCATTAACCCAACAAAGTCTTTTCAGAAGCCCATTTAGGATTATTGTTTTTTGCTCGAAGAAGGCTTAATTCATAAAAATAGCATTCATTTAGGATTATTGTTATAAATTGACATTTCCATTTATAGTACGAGGATCAATGAAAATATGATTACATATATCATTGTCAATGATGTTAGTATGTCACTAGCGGTGGCATATGGAAGAAGTAAGCATGTATGTAAGCAAGACCAAAAGTTGAGCTAAAACCATATAAAGAATTTTTTTCAGATAAAGTTTTGCCGTAAAAACACAGGCATCTTTTTTAATTTGGGTGAGTTAGGGCCCAGTCAACCCCTACCTCCGTCCCTGGGCCTAATGACATCGTCTCACATGCCATTACTATAGATGATTATTTGGGGGAATGAAATTTTTTACATGTAGTGATCGTTGTGACAGGAAGGGGCGACATATGTGGAATCTGTTTATAAAATTGGAGGGGAAATAAATTTAGAGTTTTGGAATTAATAAATTACTTTTTCGTTATCCACAAACTTTAAATAATGTTTATATTATTGCATCTAACAGCAACTATGATGGTCTCATAATAATGGTGGCATTCTACATCAATACATCATTTCTCACACTTATACGCACTTGTATTGAAATTTTAAGACAATATCATACGGAGTATAGAAAACCAGTCATTAACTTAAACATTGTCATCTATCTTCCTTTCCCATGTTAATAATCATGGATTCATATTGGTTGAGTACTTGAGTTTAATTTGCAGATCAGAAAATGATAGACATTGTAAAGATAAACGTTTAGGAATAGAAAGTCTTCAGTAACTTGATCACTCGGACAAATTCAAAAGAGAACAGCTAAAGATGGTCTAAAAATTACCTAAGAGGAAAAAATATGTTTGTATTTGTGTTATCTCATAGCATTAATTAGCACAAATTTCTCCAAACCACTATAATAGTTAAAACAAAAGTAGTTTTCTTGTACTTTATTTTAATTTATTCTACATATGTAATGTGGAGTTGCAGATTTTATGCATCTGTAGCTTAATACTGCCTTAATTTATACTTCAGTGTTTTCTTTTGACAGAATTTATACTTTAGTGTTGAGTATCTTATCTTAGCCATGTAGGAAATTTCTACCTTCTTTCTTGGAAGTTGCTAAGAGGCATCTCCCACCGCCACCTTCTAGGAAGGAGCTCTCCAACATATGAGCATGGGAGAAGATTGCTTGGAGATAGCTAGTATAGGAAACTCCCTAGCAATGGGAATGGAAGCTTGGATGCAACTTCCTCATGTCTCCCATATACACCTATAAATAGGGAGTGTATTGTTGTTCATTTGTATCAGTTTTAGAAAGTAAGAAAAGTGTGTGAACAGTGAAATACACTTAGAGTAGAAGTGTATTAGTGAGGATTGATTTTTTGTAATAGTTGAGTGTGAGAGTTTGCCCCTCCTATTGTAATTCTGCTCTTGATATTGAATAGAAGAATTTTCCAATCCCAACAAGCCACTCCACAATCCACATTGTAGGTGTTATATATGTGCATTAGAAAGCCTATTGTTTATATATGTGCATTAGAAAGCCTATTCTATGCTTTTAAAACATAATATAGGGTGTGTATAATACCCCTCCTTTACCAATCTAATATAGATTTCATAATTTTTTTCAAGTGCATAGAATTTTGTAAAGAATAAATTGCATCTAAAAAAAATTCATTTCTCGTATAATATACTTCGTATATTGTAAAAATGCACTAGATTGATACGATTTTTATAGTACAGATAATGTGGATATTAAATTTTCCAGAATAAAAAATGGTTATAATATATTTGTGGATACACGCAAATGAATACACACTTGAAGTCTTGAACTATAAAATTGTTGGTCCCAACAAAATATTTATTGAAATGAGAAAAATATAAATATAGTAAACGTATTACTCCGTACTTTTGAATGGTGTGATCCGATATTATTCAGTCTCAAAATCTGAACCGGTCTCGTACCCGTTTGGGATAAAAATGAATATAATCATTTAAATACATGATATTCAATTTAGTTTAATTACAGGCCAAATTTGGTACGAGTTCGGTTGGGCTTTTATGCTGAAGTGGATCAAAGTAACATTTGACCAGCAAATCCGGGTCATCTTAATTAAATGGCTCGAAATCTAAGGCTGGGATCGGTCCAGTCCGGGTCGATTGGGTTTATGCTAAACCCGAAAATTACCCGTAAGGTCTCGGGTTATGAAAATTAAGGACCAGAATAAAGCTCATTATATTCGATCCGAGTCGGTTTTTGGTAGCCCGGGTTTGGGTTGAGCCGGTTAAACCCCAACGTGAAATCATTTCATTTTTCTTTTGAATTTTAAAACCTATTCTCGAATAGAATTATTCAAAAATACAAACTACAATTAATAACACAAATATTATTCTCCAAAATCACCAACAATTCAAACCGAAAAAAAATTAATTATCTTAAAAATTTGTTTAAGATGAATATAAATAAGTAATACAGATTATATATAGGTTTTTTAAAAAAATTACTAAATAAAATTTGTGGATAAAAATGTGACTAAAGTTACTATAAATATATTTTCATGATCATTACAGTATACAAAATTGAACATATTTGTAGTCACTAAAAGTACTAAGTCATTTTTTCATCCACCGTGATTATAATTAATCATATATTAGGTATTATTTATAAATTAGAATTCTATGGAGGTGATCAGCAAGCATGAAAGCAAAGGTGTTGTTAGGAATTTAACTCACAAACACGAAGAACAATTAAAGAACACACGAAATTTGGTAACCCAGTTTGCCACAGAGGACTACGTCTGGGGGGCGCTACCAAGCCAGGAATGTTATTAATATTTTCTGGATGCAGATTACAAGAGAGGAGAGTGGTATTTATAGAGATGCAGTGTCTTGTTCCCAAAGCAACATAACCCCTAATAAAATTAGGATGTGTTTCCAAAAATAAATTAAGAAACGTGTTTCCAAGAATAAATTAAGAAACTGTTTCTAACACCTTACAATCTCCCACCTTGAGACTGTCTTCTTCAAATCCTCCCTTATTAGCATGGTAGCGCCGGCCTTCAACTTCAAGTACCAAGGCCAATTGAAGCTATGCAAAGCTTCAACTTCTCCAAGGTTACCACCTTAGTAAACATGTCTGCTGGATTCTCACTCCCACGGATCTTCACAAGCTGCAATGCCTCTATCTCTAGAAGATGACAGATGTAGTGATACTTCAACCGAATGTGTTTGGTTCTCTTGTGAAAAGCTGAGTTGTTTGCCAAGAAGATAGCACTGTGACTGTCACTGTAAAGAATGTTATTCTTGTACTCCTTCCCAAGTTCCCCAAGTAAATTCTGAAGCCACACCATCTCCTTACTTGCCTCCGTAATGGCCACATATTCTGCCTCTGTAGTAGATGATGCAACAATCTTCTGCAGCTGCGAAAGCCAAGATACTGCTGTCCCACCAAATGTAAAAACATACCCTGTGGTGCTTCTTGATCCATCCCATCAAATATAAAAACATATTTGATGCCAGATCTGCATCAACATGTCCCAGCAGCTCTACATTCTTTCCATCAAAACACAAAGCATTAGAAGCAGTACCTTTCAAATACCTCACGATCCACTTCACAGCTTCCCAGTGTTTTTTCCCAGGGTCTCCCATGTATCTGCTCACTACTCCCACCGCATGTGCAATGTCTGGCCTCGTGCGAACCATAGCGTACATGATGCTGCCAATTGCCGATGCGTATGGAATCTTCTGCATTTGAGCACGGTCCTCCTTCTTGATGCGGTAGACCCACTTGCAGTGCAAAGCCTTCTTTCCTCTCGGTAGTTCAACTAACCTCCAAGTATCATTGGATGTGAGAGATGCCATCTCATCATCCATTGCAAGTTTCCACTTGCCCTTGTCATCAACCCGAACTGCCTCTGCATAGGACTCCGGTTCACCACCGTCAGTAAGCAACAAATAGAAATTAGAAGGTGAATACCTATTTGGCGCTCTTTGGTTCCTAGCAGGCCGCTGCCTTGGCGGAGTTGATGGATCCTCATCACTGCTCATCTCTTCATTCTGATCCTGCTTGCTCCCACCCGAATTAGAGATATCCAGCTCTATGATCTTCGGACTTTCTTGCTCAGAATCAGATGCGCTCAATCTGTCCTTGTACAGAACGTGCTCGTTGAACACCACATCTCGACTACGAATAATCTTCCTATTCTGCTCATCCCAGAATCTGTATCCATAGTCATCACCACCATATCCAACGAACGTACACTTCACAGATTTTGCGTCTAACTTGCTTCGGTCAACGGAACTGATATGAACATAAGCAACACAACCAAATATGCAGAGATAGGACAAATTTACCTCTTTACCCGTCCACCTTTCTTCAGAAATGCCATTCTCCAACGAGATCGTTGGACTTCTGTTGATGAGAAAAGCCGTGGTGTTCACTGCATCCGCCCAAAACATCTTCGGTAAGCCACTCTTCAACCTCATGCATCTAGCCCGCTCATTCAGTGTTCTGTTCATGCGTTCAACAACGCCATTATGCTGCGGAGTCCCCTTAGTTGTCTTCTCCATACGAACCCCATTCTCAGCACAAAAATTCTTGAACTCATGCAGTTTATACTTACCCCCATTATCTGACCGAAGGCACTTCAACTTCAGACCTGACTCTGTCTCAACACGAGCTTTCCACCTCCTGAAAGCATCAAAGGCATCAGATTTATTTTTGAGAAAATAAACCCACACCTTTCTTGTGGCATCATCAATAAAGGTCATGTAGTAGGCGGATCCTCCCAAGGATGTAACTTCTGCTGGTCCCCAAAGGTCGGTGTGAACTAGTTCCAGCTTCTCAGGTTTGATAGCTCGTCTTCCCTTTGAGAAACTGACACGTTTCTGTTTCCCGAATATGCAGTCCTCGCATAAGCCAACCTCAACAGTCTTCAGGCCGGGCAGTTTGCCCTTCGAGCACAGCTCCTTCATCTTTTTTTCGCTCATGTGACCGAGCTGACAGTGCCACAAATTCACATCGTTTGTTGCAGCGGCAACAACATCGATGCAGTCCTTTGAGTTCGTTGTCATGTACAACGTACCCTCCTTCTTCCCCTTAGCAACCAGCAAGGCTCCCTTGGTGATCTTCCAATTTCTGCTGCCGAATGTAACTGCATAACCTTCCTCATCCAGCTGCCCAATTGAAAGAAGATTCCTCCTCAAACCAGGAATGTGTCGGACACCATTTAGTTTCAGCATGCATTCGTTCGGAGTCTTCACGTGGACTTTCCCCTTCCCGACAATTTTAAGAGGCTCATCATCAGCAAGATACACCTCTCCAAAATTGCCGGGAGTGAACTGTTCCATCACTTCAGAGTTACCACATGAATGGAACGATGCTCCAGAATCCAGAACCCATGACTCCAACGGACTGCTCACGCTCAGAATCAGGAGATCATCACCCGATAATTCTGCCGCTGCATTGGCAGATGTCTTCTCCTTCTGATCCTTGATCTGCTCCTTGCACTGGCTCTTGAAGTGTCCGTACTCCTCACAATTCCAGCACTTGATCTGACTTCTGTCCTTCTTGCCCTTGCTGTTTGACTTGGATTTGGATCTTGATCTATCCCGATTTGACTTTGAATTTGACTTTGTTCTGCCCCGGTTCTCTGTACTCAACGCCGATCCAGAAGCCAAACCTGATTCCTTCCTGCGAATTTCTTCGCTGACCACCAGATTTCTGACTTCATCGAATTTCAGTTTCTCCTTCCCTGCCGAAGCGCTGACTGCAGTCACCGTTCCGTTCCAGCTTTCCGGGAGAGAAGACAACATAATTAGGGCATGAATTTCGTCGTCGAACTTGATCTCAACCGCGCTCAATTGTGTGGTGATTAAATTGAACTCGCCGAGATGCTCCACAACTCCCGTGGTTTCTTACATCTTAAGGTTAAAAAGACGCCTCATGAGATGTACCTTGTTCGCAGCAGAAGGTTTCTCATACATATCCGTTAATATTTGCAACATCTCCTTCGTCGTTTTTGCTTTGACGGTATGTAGGGCGATGTTTCTGGACAGCGACAATCGCACCACGCTCATCGCTTTCCTGTCCAGCAACTTCCAATCGCTCTCCTTCATGTCTTCCGGCTTATCCTCCAGAGGTTGATACAGATCTTAACCGTACAGGTAATCTTCGATCTGCAGCTTCCAGAAGCCGAAATCAGTCCCATCAAACTGCATCAACGGTGTCTTCAAATCTGCCATCGTGTTGAACTCTCCCTTCGAACCTAGGGCTCTTGATACCAGTTGTTAGAAATTTAACTCACAAACACGAAGAACAATTAAAGAACACACGAAATTTGGTAACCCAGTTCGCCACAGAGGACTACGTCTGGAGGCGCTACCAATCCAGAAAATATTAATAACATTCCTGGCTTGGTAGCGCCCCCAGACGTAGTCCTCTGTGGCGAACTGGGTTACCAAATTTCGTGTGTTCTTTAATTGTTCTTCTTGTTTGTGAGTTAAATTCCTAACAGGCAGTACTTTAAGCCTCTTAGAGTAACAAGTAGAGTAAAAGAAACCATTTATAACGCAAAATTAGATTTTTTTGTAAAATAGATTGATAACGATAATTGTTTCGGTTTTTTATCTGTTTTGACCAAGTTGATGATTTTAGAGCCCGTTTGTGAGCCTGAATATTCGGGTTCAGTCCGAGTTTTTTTTTTGTCAATTAAAAAGAAAAAATTCAGACCAGAAACATCATTTTGGAAGGGTCAGCGGGTCTGTTTTTGGGTTTGGGTCCCGTTTTTGAACAATTGAACATCTCCTTCTAATCACCTTATCCATAACATTACGTCCACTCATCAGCTTCCATCCGCCATTTATGGCAAATGTTTATCCATAACAGTCTTAAGATGTCGGCTCATTAATTTCTAGCTTCGAATGTCATGCCGGAAACCTAGCTCCATGTTTGCTGTGCTTGATAAGTCGATGCATTTTCTCATACAAGCCTGTGATATTAGGTCTCACAATACGAAATGATAATAAAAGGACTGTTCCGGAGACGTGAAAGGTGGAACCCAGTTCACCCAACTTATGGATCTTTCTGGGGGGTTGGATTCGGAATCGGGTGCGGAGTCGGATGGGGCCCCGGGTTTGGCCCGGAAGTGATTGGTTATGTTGGATCCGGTTGCGGAGCAGGGTTTTGTATGGGAATCACTCTGCTCGGTTTTGGGATTGGCCTTTCCGCCAATTCCTTCTTCAAATCTCCTTCCAATGGTAATTGGTAAACATCTCATTCCTGAGTTTGCTCTTGTATCTACAGTAGGAAACGTTGTACATAGCTTGGTAATCTCATTTAGGGTCCGTTTGGTAAGATGTATTTGGCTGAAATGGCTAATTCTATTGATTTTTTTAAAAGCATATGCTTTTCGTAAAGGAAAAATGACTAGGGATATGATCAAAAGAGGGTGATTCCTAAAAATATGACTAGATAGCTTTTATTGCTACATTAATGGTGTTTTATATACTCCCTCGGTCCCAAAAAAATCTTCTCAGTTTGACCTGTATCGAAGAAAGTGAGAATAAAGTGAAAATATATGGTTGTGGCTGAGTAAGAAAAAAGTAAATGAATGATAGTCACACAAATCTTTCCAAAAAGGGAAATGGGAAGAATTTTTTGGGATGATCAGGTAAGTGGAAAGAATTTTCAGGAACGGAAGGAGTATATGATATGTGTTTTTATTCTACTTTTTCTCTCTTGAATTCAATTATGACTTATATAGAGTCACCTTTAAGTTCGCAAAATAGGTTTCAGCCAATAGTGATACTGAAATGTTTTAGTTTGGACTGATCGCACTACTAGTAAAATACACATCAAACATACTTTTGCTTTGCTTAAACAATCTAGACCGAACCAACAAACTGCATACCAAATGAAAACATCTTGGATGTTAAGTGATTAGGTCTATTGTAATAATATTGTGTCTGTTTTCTTTGTAGCATCCATGGCTATAAAAGGATGTGCTTCAGACGTTTCTAAATCAAAGGGAACTGATGGTTGGATGAACATGGGTCCACTGATTTCTGATCTACGTCAGAAAATAGGAAGCAAATTTACTACATCAATGATGAAAGATTATGTGAAGAATGCCACAAATGTATCTGATATGAAAACTAAAATGTGCTTACTTACAAAGGGTTTTTTGGATCAAATGGAGGTGATCAGCAAGCATGAAAGCAAAGGTAGTACTTTAAGCCTCTTAGAGTAACAAGTAGAGTAAAAGAAAAACCAACGTGTTTATTTTCTCTGGGGCAACTATGGAATGAAAAGTTTGGTTCACTTTTCCAAATTTAATGTGTGAAATGTGGGCTAAGACCTTTTAAATTCTAATTAAAAATGTGCCGTTGGGAGTTTTGTTTTTGTTTTTCAGAGATAGAATTCACATAAGAACTTCTTTTGCCTTCCATTCAGTAAATCAGGCCTTGCCATCAAGGATGACATAGCACTTTTTTACATACCTACTTTGAATTTTTTAACTATATCTTGAAGTATAATTGCAGGCAGCTTGTACAGTTTAAGTTTAGTTTTACCATGATTAATGATAAAAATGTACCTGCATGAGTGCTGTGTCTTTATTTTAGTATTCCAGAAACTTGAGAAGACATGTTTTTATGCTTGTAGGTTCCACAGATTGATGGCCCGATGAAGATTGTTCAAGGTAATATTACGGGGAGACAATGGAGATAAAGACTGGCATGAGAGGTTTCTTAAAACTGATCGGCATGCTTCTGTAATTATAAGAATTATCATTTTCCTTCAATGTAATATTGGAATTTGGAAGTACTCCCATATTCCCATCTTGTCCTTTTCAATTTACATTTTGGTTTGTATTGTGGCTTATAATGTTTGCTTTCCTTGATCAGAACTAGCCTACAGTTTCTTAAAACATATGCAGTTATATGCAGTTTATTTAGAGGGTGCTTGATAAGTATTGTACATAGGGGTGGACTCGGGCCGGGCCAACCGGCCCGGAACCGGACCGGCCCGCTACTGTGCGGGCCCGGACCGGCCCGGTCAACCGGTTGGTGCACCGGTTCGGGCCACCCGGCCCGGTGGGATGGCGGTCCGGGCTTGGGCCCTGATTTTGGTGAACCGGCCCGGCCGGTTCGGGCCCGGTCCGGGCCGGATTTTAATTTTTTTTTTTTTTGAAATTTTTTTAAGTATTGGGTTGGATTAGGTATTTTGGGCCATTTGAGGTGGTTTGGGGTGGTTTGGGGTTGAGGGGGAGGGGTAGGGGGTTAAAAAGGAGAACCAAAAAAAAAAAAAAATAGACCGGTTGGCCCGGCCCGGCCCGGTTTGGCCCGGCCCGGTTTGGCCCAGAACCGGAACCGCCCACCGGCGGTTCGGGCCCGGGCCCTAGTTTTCTGGCCCGAGGCCCGGCCGGGCCCGAACCGGCCCGAGTCCACCCATAATTGTACAATGTGTTTTATTCCCAGCTTATAGTCATTGAGCAAAACCTTTTACAAATAGGTGTGCAAAAGACTCGTTTGGTAATACTAAAATTGGTTGAATCGGTTGAAATTGATGAGATTATGATTGACTTGGCTGGATGTGCTACATTTAGGGGTGGAGCCGGGCCGGTTAGGGCCCGTGCCGGGCCTAGGCCCGGTCGGGCCTTTTGTGTTTAGGGGAAGGCCCGGGACCAGTCCGTGTTGCCGCCGGGTCGGGCCCTGCCTCGGGCCAATTTCTTTTTTTTTTTCCTTTTCCTAATTAACCCCCGACCCCCCCCCCCTCACCCCCACCCCCCAAACCACCCCAAATGGCCCAGAATGCCCAGCCCAACCCGGGTTTTCAAAAAAATTGATAAAAAATATATATATGGCCCGAACCGGGCCCGGCCCAGCCGGGTCGGTTCCTTTTTTTTTTTTGGATGAAATGTAAGTATATATTAACACCCAAAGAAATAACAAGTCAATGTTACAAGCAAAGTGCATATCCCGAACCAAGGGATAACACAACATCAAGATAGAGATCAACAAAAGTCAACAATTTGAACCTAAAAAAGACACATTAGGATCAAATTAAACTCAACAAAACAAGCTCACTAACAAAATTAGGAATCCCTAATTTAATGTCCAAAGAAAGCATGGAAAGGGTCCTTTACATGACCGGGTCGGTTCCTTATTTACATGACCCGAGCCCGCATCGGAAAACCCCCCAGGCCGGGCATACACGGCCCGGTCCCTGGCCGGGCCACCGGATCGGGCCGGGCCCAACAGTAGCGGGCCGGTTCCGGGTCGGGCCACCCGGCCCGAGTCCACCATTGGCTACATTATAAAAAAAATTATTATATGAACATATTCAAGAATAGCGTCCACAAGAATAAATTGAAATGAATTCAATTAATAAACTCTTATCATTAAAACGTCCTTTCTAGGTGAACACTTCTATAAATTTGTTCTTTCAATTTATTCTTGTGAACACTATTGATAGAATGATAAGAAAGGACGTTTATGTCAACAAAAGAACAAAATATATGAAAATAGTTAAGAATGTTTTTATAGTAATTTCAACCAATTCAAGCCGAAAAGTAATTTTAATCTTACTTATTTTGATAATTACACAATTTAGCGTGTAGAGTTACATACACAATAATTGTTTAAAAAGGACTAAAAATGAGCCTACCAAATGAGCACTATTTCTTTTTATCGAGTCAATTCTCATTTTCACTCCTTAACATCTACCAAGCATACATTTGGCATAATTGGCTTCATTGATCATTCTAAAATAGATTTGAATATGTTACATTTTAGGTTGTGAAATGGAGAGAGGCTACACTTCATCCATCACTGCTTTGTCACTTCTCACACAGGCTTCTTAGAGCATCTCCAATGGTAGAATGTGCACGGTTCACATGTGGCATAAGAGATAGCCACATAAATATTAACAAATAAATTATCTCTCTCCGTATTGGAATGATTTTATACAATTTTGGTATGTTTTTCCCTGCAATGTCAACTGCAATGTCAACATCTAGACAGTCTCTTTGACATTGTAGAGAAAAACTTACCAAAACTGTATAAAATCATTCAAATAAGGAGAGAAATAATTTATTTACTAATATTTGTGTGGCTCTCTCTCATGCCACATGTGCACTGTGCACATTCTACCATTGAAGATGCTCTTATATTTCTTTTTCATCCATCACAAAAGTCCTTTTTATTTTCTTTAAGAAAACCGTTGGGTGGTGAACGTCCTTTCTTGTCATTCTAAATAAATAAAACTCAACTCTACAATTTAGTTTCTTGATAAAAGTCAAAAACAAACATGAACCTAATTTGGTTACGAAGGACAAATGACTTTCTTTGATCTATTCAAACAAATGAATTATAAGTGCACTGCATGTTTGACACAATTCAAGCAATAAAGGAATAAAGGATTCGTCCTTGTTCTATAGTTGAGATTTTATAATACCGAGTATTAAATAATATTGAAATGAAATATGTCTCACAACCAAAAAAATTTAAGGTTTTATTAGTTTGGGACAAAAAGATGAAGAAATAAGCGAATTCAGTATGCTCGGGAGAAAACAACATTTTTGGTACTTGACAAAAAGACAATAGGTCATTCGTTTATAGAAACAATTCCAGTCCGTAATTTTAAATTTTCAAATCATTTTAGCCATTACCTAAAAGATTTAATTCATCGGGTATTTTGTGCCAAATTTTATTGAGGATATGTGCTGGGAAATGGCATGGAACGGAGGAAACATCAAATTCATACGTTAGAAAATCTCAAAAAAAAAAAAATCAACTCTTCCAGATTTGCACAACAATTCCAGTCCGTAATTCTACATTTTCAAATCATTTTAGCCATTACCTACAAGATTTAATTCATTTGGTGTTTTCTGCCAAATTTTATTGGGGATATGTGCTGGAAAATGGCAACGGACGGAGGAAACAAACTTTATAGTCAAAGAGATGGACCTGGGCCGGGCCGGGTCTAGGCCCAGTCGGGCTTTTGAGGAATGGGGGAAGGCTCGGAACCGGCCCGGGTTGTCACCGGATACGGGCCGGGCGGGGCCTTGGGCTACTTACTTTTTTTTAGGCTTTTCTACTTAACCCCCGACCCCCCCCCCCCTCAACCCCCACCCCCCAAAACACCCCAAAACACCCAGCCCCAACCCAAAATAAAATTGAAAAAAAAAGCCCATAACCAGGCCCGGACCGGCCAGGCCGGTAAGTCTTTTGGGTGACCCGAGCCCGCACCGTAAACCCCCCGGGCTGGGCCTACCCAGACCGGTCCCTGGCCAGGCCATCGGTTCGGGCCGGGCCCAAATAGTGTCGGGCCGGTTCCGGGTCGGGCCACCCGGCCCAACTCCATCAATACTTTATACGTTAGAAAATCCATAAAAAAACTCTTATAGATTTGCACAAAAATTCCTATAAGATTTTATACTTCTCAGTTTTCATTAGCCTGCTAAAATATCAAACCTTTTTTGCTCCAAATTATTCAAACTCAATTTTTTTTATTTTTGTTATAAAATACTAAGGTATTTAAACATATAAAAACTTAGGTTTTTTGCTACAAATAAAAACCTTTTTTATTTTAATGATCTTCCATTTGATTTTGTATTTTATGAAATAAATCAAAACAAAAGAAAACAATCCTTGGCTTCCCTATTCCATTCGCTCTTATGGTTTGAGATTTAAGATATTTTTACTTGAATTGAATTTTTTTGATCTGATTTAGTCTAAATCAGTTTGATTTGAATAATTGAATTGGTCTGATCTAGTAAATGTCTAATCTAAACTAGTTTTATTTGAAGTCAGATCTAATTGGATATGTTTAAATCTGATCTGGCTTGTTTAATCCGAGATTGATAGTTCAAGTAAGAACATCATCAATCTCAAATGCTCTAACCAGAAAGCATATAGATTGTTGACTGTAGCTGCCAAATTTATTACTGTTTGACTTGTAAAAATCTCAGAATGGGGCCATAAATTCCCATAATGCTAGATAGTACATGCTACACATTATTACTTCTACAGAGTACAACAACTACCTCTCAATTGTGCATAGTACAATAACTGAGAATCTTAAACCAAAGTGTGCAGAGCTAGTTGGGGGACATATTCATTTATTCTAGGGTAACAAACATGAAGAAGCCTCTCTGCATTATTATTTCTTAGACATGCTTAAAGTTTTGCTGTTGGATCGTGGTAATTCAACCGTACATAAAATGCAACTGGTTGATGACTCCTTCACATCTAGCATCTGCAATCCATTGAAACAAGTTGTAGGTCAAAAATCTTAAGTTCAAGCCTTTATGGGTCCCGCTTTGCAAACAAAACAAGAAGGAAGCCATAAAGGCAAATTGGAAGCAAATAAAAAGGGAAAATAAATTCAGATAGATAAACTTCATAGTGAGGACTGTGAACCAAAAAAAATAAAAAGGAAGGAAAAAAGCTAGCCATACAACTATTTTCTTAGAAGGATTTGAAGTTTATTGCTGAGACAGCCAAAAATGGAAATAGCGGAGTTTATATGGGATGAATGGATTATTTATTTAACTAGTGCTCATTTTATTTATTTATTTTATTTCTACTATATACAGATTAAGAAATCTAAATATACGGAGTACAATATATGTAGAACTTAAAAGAATTTGTTTTGCAATTTCCTTAGGTAAAACCAAGCCCGAGAAAAAACTGTTTTATCATTTTCTTTCCTTTCTCTGGCATTTTCCAGGATCCAAACATACCCAATGTCAATTATCACATGAAAAATAGGATGGTGTTAGGAGCATTGCTTAATACTCACAATTCAGGAACTGGCATTTCGTGAAGAAAAATCACGGGTGGTCATCGGAATGGACATGGAGAGCTGCGTTGTGTTTGACCCATCACTGTCAAGATTGGACCATGATTCCTTGGTTGCAGGCCATTCACTGAAGAAAGGGCGGACAGACTGCTGCTCCTGCTTTAATGTCCCCCTGGGAGAATCAATCAGAGGCTCATAAGCACCAGACAGATGCATTTGAGGTGACGAACTACCCAACAGCAGAGAATCATTTTTCAGTTTCAACATGGGACTAGAGGATGATACTTGGAATGGCACTGAGTGCCATGCATTATTATCAACTCCAGACCCCATCCCCAGACTCCCTGCAGATGTTTCCCTTGACAGATTGTGTTCGTTTGCATTGGGATTCATTCCAGTGTTATACCTGTGTTTTGAATGTACAAACAGAAACATATTATTAATGTTGCATAGTTACAGGCTTTCTAACTATCAACCCAAGCATCAATCCAAATAAAGGTCCAAATATTCTCTTTCATTTACTACTCTCTCTTTTAAAATGCCTTCTACTTCTTGATAGGTTTTGACCTAACCTTCCTGAACATGAAGGAAAGAAGTAACTTCGTCAAAATTACTCAAGGATAAACAGAAGTAACACAGGGTGAGAAGGCACAATAAGTTGCGAGTAACTATTACTTAAACTGATGAGATTGAACTAGTGGTCTAGTACTGGTCTTCTAGAGAGTAGGGACAATGAATCGCATTCATATTTATTATGCAAGTGTGGTCAGAGATTAGATTTATTCATCAATATCATAGTACATGTGTTATGGACATCTGGTGGTTAGTAACGAGCTCGTTGATTGGGGCCTAGCTGAAGAGCTCCTCTTTCATAAGTAGGCATATATGTATTATGTTATTACAACCCTGCCACTTTCTGAGTCAATAAGTTGTGGATGAGAGGAACTACGCATCAACCACGCAATTCTTTCCGTGATAGTAAATGAATATATGGGGAGCCCAAACAAGAAAGTGGAAAGTTTGTTTGGGACAGAGGAAGCACCAATTATGCAGACAACATAACAACTTTCATTTACAAAACATATTTTTTCTTATAACTTTTCGGTTAACCTAATCCCAATTAACCGCAGGTTATTCTGAATACCATAACTATTCCAATAAGTCAATAACCAATTATTATCTTTAATCAGCTAACTGTACCAAAAAAATTTAGATGTTAGCACGGGTAAGGTAAAGTGGTTTAGCAAAAAAAACTGTATTTTGGTTTTATATTGCCTAGTCAACTGAGCACAGTAGACCTGTGATGCTGAGCAGCTGAGTACCGGATCATGTTGCAAGTTTATTTCAGTGAACCTTTTTTTTATATCAAACACACACTTGATCTTTAGCCTCTACTTCATCCGTCCCAGTAAAAGTACCATGTTTTGTTTGGGAAATGAAGATAGGTTATTAAGATATTGATCAAATACCCATATTTCCAAAACGCCCAAACAGTAACAAAAAGAAAGCACACAAATGTAATTATGAGGAAAAGCTGTCAAATAAGCTCTCTTAATATAGCCAAATTGGCAATTATGCCCTATGTTAAAAAACACTCAATCAAACACACCAACTACAAAAAACACTCTATTCCTTCATTTTGTAGATCACCATCCGGTTTTCAAGTTATTTTTCCTGCCCTATTACATGTCCAGTCATATACTGTTATTCTGCTTAGCCTTTTGCAGCATTGATCAGCTGACTTTTTTACTCTCAGACTTCCCTTTTTTACATTTTGCAAGTGGATAGTGAAAAAACATATCTAACTCCTGATATTACTTACTTGTTACTAAAAGAATTACCAGTCCATATATAAGTTAGTTCAGATGAAGAAGTCACTAACCATCTTCAAGAATTACAGTTGTGGGTGACTGACTAATTGTAAAGGATCAACAACTCATAGGACTAAGAGGATCCACATCACACAACCAATAAAAATCTGAAAAAATACAATTTGCAAAGGGAGAACTTTCCAGTTAAGGTTTCCCATCCTCACTGAAGTGAAAGAGCTATGGCACCAATCATAACTGGAAACTATTGTAATGCTACAAAGGGAGTATATCTAACTTGCCCTTTACACGTTAAAAGAGTTGTATAAAATTTAACAGACTCATAATAATATCATTAAAGAAGAACAAGTTATCAACAAAAACATAAGACTGTTCCATTCCTTCTATTTTAAATGTTTTAAATGCTCCCTCCGACCTTAAAGTGTTATGTTTGAAATACTAAACCAGTATTGCATGCATAACTCTTTTTGGGATAGATATAATAATAACAATAACAATAACAATAACAATAAGAACAATAAATCTGTCCCATGGAGTTTGGCACAACTAAAGGAAAAATGTGATTGTGTGTTTGATATTGAACTTCTAAAAGTAAGCATAATTGTGAAACACAAAATATGGCCACAATTGGTACGAGACAAACATTTTTACAGTCTAATAATGAAACATGACAAACAAATGGGATGGAGGGAGTAATAAATATTCCGTACATAAAATATAAACTTAAAAGAAAGGAATGAAGCGATTTACAGACCAGAATTCCTTGCTCTCTCTTCCATATGCAGCACAATCCATCTGCAACTTAGTTGCAGGGCTTCCATAGCACAAACCTTCGGAGTTGGCAATGGGATATGGGGATATGTTATGGAAGCTCCGGTCAGTACTTTGAAAACTTCCACTCGTACTATTACTGCTCCCAGAAGTGATATGTGACGTAGCAGTCGACAATGGCTGGGAAGCAGTAGATTGAGATTCCACAGGCTTTCTTGAACGGTTGCGGCCTCTGTGCATGTGCCGCTCACAGTATTTGGAGTCCGGATATGCATCCTTTGAGCACCTCCATTTCTTTCCATCTGTCCTTCTGCACCTTCCTGGCTCAGGATCAAATTTCTTCCCATAATAGGAACAGTAACCCACTGTACATGAAAACAATGCATAAGCATCACATCCACAACAAGAGAGTATGAGTGTTTGGGATGACTTCTTTTTCGATGAACACGTTAGTTTAGGGAAAGAAAAGTACTTTAATGGATGTAGTGCTTCAAAGTGTAGAAAAAGGAAAAACTTTTATTAATGCACTCAAGGAAACAGGGCGCGTTGGTGCTTCATGAAAATAGAAATTTAAGTTCTTATATAAGAAATCACCCTTGACAAAAAGCTTGTACCATACATTATTCCTAAGAGGCTCATATGTACAAGTACAACCCCACTTAGAAACCCCAAAAGAAGAAACCGAGTTGTCATTTTCAATCATTCCATATAAAACATGAGGGCCATTATTAAATATAGGCATCTCTTCAACTACACCTTTATAAATATTACTACAGAGAACCAGAGATTGAAGTTGAATGACCATTGTAGTTAGATTGCAAGTCTAAAACTAATCAAAACATTGAATCAAACGCATACTACATAATAACAAGAGGACACGATCTTGGAAATCACATGAAAATATGAATGTATACATACATTAAATGATACAGTTGAACTAAAATCTACTAGTAATATACTTTCCTTTCATCTCAAGTTTTATTTTTTCCATCTATCACACAAAAAAAGCTCTTTTAGTATATGATTGATGAAATTGCAATACTCAATCAGCTGTCGAAATGAAACGACTTAGCAAATTACACAAGAAAGCTGATCTACTAGGATAGTAAGACTACTTCAAACAAATAAGTAACAGTACAAAGATCAGTTACTCCCCAATGGAAAAAAAATTGATCTTTCATATGTATGTATGTATGTTCCAAACAATGAGATTCTCTTTTTACTAAGCTACACAAACTCCTACAACCAAATGAATCTAGAGACAGTCTGCAAATAACAAGAGAAACAAATAAGAGACTTATGCAAGTATGTCGATTGATAAAAAGGTGAGGATAGCGACATACAGCTGGGATGATGGAAGAGACGAGAAGACAAAGCTTCGAAGCTTCGACGAATGGGGACAACCAAGTCTGAGGGCACTGGGACACCCGCGACCAGATACTTGTAAATCATAGCTTGGTGTTCCAGCTCCTGCCACTGCACCGCCGTGAACGGCGGCCGGTAACCGTACCCATACCCCATACCCACCCCTATGCCACCCCCCGACACCGATGTCGAAGTACCACTCATTTCCACCCACCCCACCCCACCCCACTTCCTACCTCTCTGTAACAACAACCAAGAAAAATCTCAACTTTATCCCTCTCCTTGCCACTTCAAGCTAGAAAAAGCTGCAAGAAAGATGTATAAGAAGATATGAATCGTCAATACAGTAGTAGATACAGATAAATAACGGTATGTAGGGAGATAGAGGGAAAGTGTGATTGTAGTCAATGATTGTTGGGTACATTACTTACTTCTACTACCTAAGAGGGGGACAGATCTAGGGTTTGGACAAACATGGAAGGGGAGCAGAGAGAAAAGCTGTGTGGAAAGTGAAAGTGAAAGAGAGTTTAGCTATGCTGTGAGAGAATGATAGTTAAAGAGGGAGTTTATGCTATCTTGGTACTATCCTCATGTGTCTCTCTCACACACCACACTTTTTATGAGGGTAATAATCATTGAGAGTTGTCTTATGTATTTTGATTCCAAACTAAAACATTCTTTCTAGTTAAGTATAGTTTTTGTCCCTCAAAACTTTAACCAGTTTAATTAGCGCACAAAATGAAAAGATAACATTGTGTAGTTGATATGTAAGGAAAGAAAAATAACATGAATTTCAAAAAAGTGACAATTTTTTTGAATATCCATAGAAGAAAAGAAGATAATGTTACAAGGGACAGACACTTAAATATACGAAGTAATAGTTTGAGAAGTAGTTTAAATTGATTTATACTACATCCGTCCCGCTAGCATTGGGACATGAGGAGGTGAAGGAAAATGAGTTGGTCTGGATAAGATTTGATAAAATAAGAATGGTGTAAGAATAATTTAAAATCATTCAAAATTCATTGAATTTGTCATAAGAGAATTTTAATTGGGACAAAACGAAAAAGAAATACACAGTATGAGATAATGTTAATGGGACGAGATGAGTAATAGGGAGTATGTGATATGTAATGAGATAAATGATGTTATTGTGTTATGTATGTGTTAATTGTAATGTGTGGGGAGAATATAGTCATTATGTGATTGATTAATAAAGCTTTTAAGGAAGATCTATGCATTGGTAATTGAGAAGGAATATTTATGTGAGAAGAAGTTGGATTAAGATTGGGTGGGTTAAGAGATAAACCAATTTTAAGGTGTTGGGTTAAGGGGAGCATTGGGACATGGAAGGAAGAGTGGTGGGGAGAGTAAATCAATGTCTTATGTGGTCCAGTGTCCATTGATGCATGCAACACCTCATCCCATCATATGCATTATTATTATTATTTTATTATTATATATTATTTTATTATAAAATAAAGAATAAAATAAAATGGTCCATTTAAGAAGAGCATCCGATCCATTCCCATCCTTTACGGTTCAATAATAATGCGTAGCTGGGTGAATTGTCACACAGGCATAGGGTGCGCGGGCGGGCACAAACGGTGGGAATTTAGCCATCTGGACTTGCTCGATCATATCCGAAGTTTATTTCCAACGTCAAAAATAGTACTCCTTCCTGCCTCCTGGCTAGGGGTGGGCGAATCGGTTTACGGTTCGGTTTTTATCGGTTTCGGTTCGGTTTCGGTTTATTCGGTTTGAGGAAAATAGTACCAAACTCAAACCAAAAGAATTTCGGTTTAGTTTCGGTTCGGTTTGGGAAAAATTCGGTTCGGTTCGGTTTGGTGTTCGGTTTGATGTTCGGTTTATAAACTTGAAAATGATTATGTCTTGTTTCATATGTTACAATCCACTTTGAGTAATTTTGAATGTTTTGTTTTCATTGAAATTCCAACTAAATGAAATACTAGAACCAGCCTTCACCAAACCAATTGAACAACCTGCTTTCACCTGCTTAAACAACCTGCCAATTGAAATTCCAACTAAATGAAATACTAGAACCTAACTTAAACAACCTGCCTTCACCTCCTAAACCAATTGAAACAAACTAAACCAAAGACTCACACAGAAATAGAAATAGAAATAGAAATACAATTTGCTATTGATATCGCCAACCATAATAAATACAAATATGTCGTATTAGCTAACTTTGTCATAATGAATGTTTGAAATGTGTAAAAGTTAAAATAATACGAGTATATGCTTAAATATGCATTTTCATGTCTAAATTTTTTTATTTATATCTTAAAATGAAGAGTGAAGATAAATACAAAGTGTGTGTGTGTGTTGTTCGGTTCGGTTCGGTTTTGTTCGGTTTTTATCGGTTTCGGTTCGGTTCGGTTCGGTTCGGTTTAATACGGTTTGAAAGAAATAGTACCAAACTAAAACCAAATTGCATACGGTTCGGTTTCGGTTCGGTTTAGTTCGGTTTGGTACGGTTCGGTTCGGTTAAACCAAACTGTTATGCCCACCCCTACTCCTGGCCTATATTACGTGCGGATTCGTTTTTCGATTTTTATCTACTTCGGTTCCATTTATATTTCAAAACAAATCACCGTTCGATTGATTTCAATTTGGGTTTTGACATGAATATATTATTTTTTGATCGAATGGTGCTTATATCATTAAAATAGCATTCAACAGGGGTAAAAGAACATAAAAGGACCACATGTAAACATTCGCCCTTGCTCGAGACTCTGAGTTAATCACCTTTAACAAAGCAATATAACTCGTTAGACCTAACTTGGGCAAATTAAAACTAACGACGATTACCACGGGCCTTTCAACCCCCAAACCTAATGCAAAAGTTTTACAACAAAAGAAACAGTAAAAAAAACATGACTTCTGACCATGATAAAAACAACAAAAACAAACAATAAAATAACAACCAGCACACAAGAAAACGAGTTTAGACCTGCCGCCACATGCGGTGGTTCAGGAGGAGGCCGTACCCTTGGAACCACTCGAATTGATCCTCCTTTGTCAATCGAAACCTGGCCTACTCAAAGCCCGCTCAACACTCCTCATCCCCCTTCGTGCTCACGTTCTTCCTTGTACATCCTGTAGAAATTCTGCAAAAAATGCCCGCTGCTTTTCTCCTGCGGCGAATCAAAATAGCAGTTGCAATCAGAATTAAACAAAAATCCAAGCAAAGCCGACTTCACCTGACAGGGAGATCCCTTACCTTCGTTCTTCCTCCCCCGAATCAGACAAATAGGTCCACCGAACCCTTCTGTTGGTCCCGGTTATGCAAGGAACAGTCTAGAGGATGGGTGAATAGACGGTTCTGGTTTTTAACTTTTTCAAGCTAAGTACCAAAGTTAACAAAATAGTTTCTTCTCTTGAAAAACAGACTGGCAGTGGATGGTCTTCTCGTAGGTGTTCTGTCCGGTTAGCTTCACAGAGGTGCAAAGGCAATAGGCCTTCTGTTAACTCTTAAGACTTGTTCTGCTGAACACAGAGACCAAGTATTTTGGAGTTAAGCAGTATAAAGATAAATGCAAGAATTAAAAGTGCAGTAAGTAAGTGACACAGAGGATTTTTATAGTGGTTCCAGGAACAACTCGTTCCTATAGTCCACTGTTCCACTAAACTTGTAAAAGACACAATTACACGGCCTTAGTCCTAGCACTTAAGAAGCTCTCCACGTCTTCTTCAAGTGTAGATGTCTCCTGGGATGCACTTCCTTGCTTCCTTTAAGACTGGTCTTGTTTCACTGAGTTTCCTTGAAGCATCCAACTTCACTACTCCAGTTACTTTAAGACGCCCTTCTTTAGAAGAAGATTGTTTAGCACAGGATTTTCTCCAACTTGCTTCGTCACAAAAGATATGTAGTTGAGGTGTTTGAAGTGTTGAAGAACTATAGGAACTTTGCTCTAGGTTGGATATGGAAGATGTGAAAAAAATATCTTTTCCAATGTAAGCTTTTCTTGTTGAGGAAGATGAAATTCAGACCTCAAGAAAGCTTTTTGAATGTTCGTAGAGAGAGCAAAAGTTGTCTGAGTAATTCTTCATGGTGTATCTTATATACTAGAGTTGTCTTCCCGTTGGAGGTAGAAGACAGCTACATCAAATGTGTGTACTGTAGATTTGACTGGTTGGTTCCAAAAGCAGACGGCTTCTCCATTTTTTAGCGCATAAAGACATTCTTTTTGGATCCTTGGTCAATCATCAGCTTTAAATATCTCAATGTGTGAAACACATTAAATGAGCATTTAATGCGCATACTGTAGCTTTCCCGTTGGGCATTTAATGGGCATTTAAATACATGCAAGGTTGTCCCTTCCATCACAACCACATACGCTGCCGTCACATTAATTGTGAGTTTTCTCGAACTTAAAATATGTTGTAGTAGAGGGTAAAAGTACGAGTATCGTCTCCACAGGGACGGAAAAAGGGAATCAGAAATTAACTAAATTCAACGATTAAAATAAATAAATAAATAAATAAATAAATAAATAAAATGCAATTGTGCGAGATTGGATTGGTTGGAAAATTAAAAACCGACGATTAAAATAACTTGGTTTTTTCTAATTAATGACGATATGAAACATGGATTGATTCCGGGGTAATCGGATTTCTGGCTGATCGCGCTTAATCACATGAAGATTATTTAATTGAGCAACACAAATCAATACTAAGTTCTTACCGCTCTCGCGGCGTAGAGTACTATAGTTTAGGGAATCAAGCTGATCTCCCATGCGACAGATTTCTAAATTATTGCCAAAACAAGCGAGCGTACGGACCCTTTACTGTTACTAATTTCTTAGCATACGATTAAGTGTGTGTGAAATGACCCAGAATAAATTAGATATCTCTTAACATATTCTATGTGCAATTATAATCCTAACAGCAGTTCTAGGTTACAGGAGATATCAATTAAATCATCCAAACACAAATTAAATAAAATACATGCAATTAATCCATCATGAAATTAACCCTAGATCATTATCAACCCCATCGTCTATCCCAAATCTCTAATTAAAACTACTCATAATTCGTAATTGCATCAACAATAGAATTGAGATGAAAAGAATCAATTGTCATTAACTAAAAAGTTGGAACTTACAAACAATCTCAGGGTCTTGAAGAACAAAAGCGAAAAAATACGTAAGAACTCGTCCTAGGTCTCTCTTTAAGCTCCATAACCCGAAAACAGAGGTTTAGGGGCGATATTTATAGAAAACAGTCAAATTCGGGCTAGATTAGGACTACATGAGGCACACACGGCGCCCACGGGATAAGCGTTTTATTAACGTGTTTTATATATTCATCTTAAAACGCTTTTATGCTTAAAAAGAAGTGCTAGAAGTGCTTTAAATCGACAATTGGACCAAATATGGGGATAATAGAATACACACGAAGAAATCGACGGAAAAAGGTCAATAAAACACATCCCGAGGAACAAACGAAACCTACAAAACTGCACAAGGGGAGCAAAAAGGCGCCCGACCATTGCAAAGGCCGGCCGACTTTTACCCCCAAACACATTTTCCTCGTCCAAAGAAAAGAAAAGACGTCCGGAGCAAGAAAGAATGAAAGCCGCCCGGCTTTCATGAAAGACGGCCGACTTTCGCTGCCGCAGGATTAATTCAGAAAAATAAACCAAAAGCCGCCCGACTTTTGGTGAAGACCAGCCGGCTTTCGGCCCCTGGAGCGGAGAAGCAGCATTTTAAACGTGCGAAAGCCGCCCGTCTTTTGAGAATGTTGCCTGGCTTTGGGCTTTCGTCTGGGACTGATTAAAACAAGTAACAGTCATCACAATCATTCGGAGAGAACACCAAATCCAATTAAGGAGCTTGCTTCCTTGTCCAAAAATGGCCGTTGAGAGCTCTTTGTTTAAGTGTTTTGAAGCCCTCTTAATAGATTATTCCATATTCCATATACTTTTCTTCCATTTTAGCATTCCAAGATCAACCCCTTGGTCTTGGGAGAAGTTCTACACTTGGGGATTCCATTGTCCACCATAGCTTTGGAGTTGGGGTATTACTTTCTTATGTATTTCATTGTATTTCATCATTTCAATACTTGTAATTTCATTATGAATTGCTCTAACTAATTTTCCATAGCCAAGGTTAGGGATGGAACGTAACTTTACGCACTCTAGGTGTTTGATGTATGTTCTCAACCAAATTATTATGATCTTTCCTTTATATTTTAATGTGTATGACTACGGTGTACAACATATGATTATATCGTTGGGTTTATTTGAGCAATTAACGCTGAATTATAAACCGTGCACTTAAAGGATAAACATATTCTAATTGTGGATAGAAATATACCTCAATTGAATATGGTGGTTTTAACAATGTCCTAATCTTCAATGGGGTTAATTTTAGATGAATGTGAACCGTGACGGGATTCACACGTAGGATTAATCACAATCTCGCTGCCGTAACAAGAGTTAGAATACTTTAGCGACATTCCACTCATAAGAATTGGTGAAAGAATATACATTAATCGCTAGGAGTCGTTTAGGAGTAATCCCGAACCCTTGGTTGCTTTTATTATCACTTGAAAAATAAAAAAAAATATATACTATTTTACTAAGTCTTTTACAAATTCTATTCTCAACTTTTGAATCATATAAACAACGTTTCCTCGTGTTCGACTCAGTATTTTTTACCGGATTTTATTACCAGATTGGCACTTGTACACTTGCAAGTTATAGCCGATCACCACGCACGGCGTGCGCGGCGTCCGGAGCAAACCGCGTGAAATATTGCCATGCACGGCGCGCGCCCCTGGCACGCAGGGCCTGCGCGGCTGCCAGTAGCTCCTCCGAATTTTTTCTCCCCGAGCACGGCGTGCCTTCGTGCACACACGGCGTGCGCGAAATCGAACTTTGCCAAGCAGCTACTGCCACGCACGCACGTCGTGCGTCCTCGTCACGCACGGCGTGCGTGGCCTAGAATCTTAAATTTCTTCGGTTTCTTTCTCTTTAAATTCCCGTTTGGTCCCGTGATCAATCACAGAGCTCTTTTGTCTTGAAATCTTCATCGTAAACCTCCGTTGACCTCCAAAGCTCTTAATTCACTCTCAAATACTTCTCGACTCGCCCGATTGCTTCTCAAGCGCCGGTGTCAAGCTTAAATTCCCTGATCTTGACTCCAAAAATATACCAAACACGAACCAATGCCCGGTAAAATATGACTTGAGCTAATTATGAGACTTATGACACCTTTAAGCTAGGAAAATCATTAAAAGCCGATCACAACACGCATCAAATGCGAGTCAAAATACAAACTTATCACACATTCTTTCTAGGCGGGATACAATTTAATTTGAACTGATGCTCAACCCTAGCAATACAAACGATGGGATCATCCCTGTCAAAACAAGGGCAGGGAGCAACAAATGTGCCTCACTCCTCTAGCTAGAAACAGGGACGCTACCGCTTTATCCCGTGAAGCAGACGCCCATATGGTATGAGTGCATTCGAGAGTGTAGCCAAGGAGGCTGCGATCTCCGCCAATTGAACACCCTGCTCGCCCAATTTCTGGTTCATCAAGACCTGTTCGGCCTCCACCTTCGTCAAACGTTCGGTAGTTGATCTTTTCATTCCAGAGGGAACGCGATCCAACAGGTCAGACCAATTGATAAGAACACAAAACTAATAATCAATGAGAGAAACTGTTGCCATAAGTCACCAGCCTAAAATCCAACTTATTAACTGATAAACTATAGTGGACCCTAGTAAGGGGTTTAGTTACCTATCTACTAATTCCAAACTAGGAAACATAATTATAGAAGTCTTAATTAACTCCAAATAGGAAACAAAATAATAGAAATCCTAATTAATTCCAAATAAGAAACACGTAAGGAGAATTATAAAGAATACGGCCCGCAACAAGCCCTCAAAGGTGGGATCAAGCCCGTTCCCACCTTCGGTAAACCCACATGGGCCTCAACCTCTCTTCCTCCAAGCCGAGCTTCTGCTCTATATCAATCTTATTTTGGAAATATACCTGCATAGATACTCTCATTTATGCTTGTTGGGTCGCGGGTATGCAGTGCCATCAATTATGCCAGCCTGCTGATACAATCGACTATCGTGCTACACCTATTCTATAAGGGGGATACATGGGTTACACTATCAGCTATTGTTTTAAGTGCATCGGTAATCACATCAATACTACAAGTGGTATCAGGGAATAGGTCACGAGTATGCGGTGTCAACAATTCTGTCAGCCTGTTGTTGCAATCGACCGTAGCTCTTCACTTTTTCTATAAAAGGGATGTGTGCTACACTATTAACGATTGCATTTAGTGTAGCGGTAAGCGCATCAATTCTACAATGCATATGTCTATATTGTATTTCTATTTAGACATGTTTAGGGAATGATTTTTTTTCAAGATCTCTTGAATTGAAAAAATGATAAGGTATACGAAGTAAACTTGTTGCTCTTACAATCACTAGACGACTCCCTAAGCTTTTATGAGTACATCACTATCTATGAACTCATTAACATATATGATGGCGGGATCTTACTGAATCTTTCTTAAATTTGTTTTTTATTGGAAAACTATCAACTACACCCTCGTATTATATCAAAAAAATTCAATTAGGTTATCGAATTATTGAAACATTCAATTAAGCCCACAGATTTTAGAAAAACACTCGAATGGTTAATTTAGCAGGATAAGTCCTAACTAACCAGCCACTATGTTTATGTGGCCGGCGATCCACACGTTTGTTTTTAAATTCTTTCCCCCTTTTTTCTTTCTCCCCTTGCTCCTCCTCCTCCTCCTCCTTAAGTGAGAAACATTAATGATAAGGGGAACAATAGAACCAACAACGGGAGGAGGGCGACTAAGCTCTTCAACTTCCACCCTTTCTGTGACGTTGTTGGTGCCTGCCTTCGTCTCTTCAACAAAGCTCGTCGGTTACGTCCTATCTTTCGCGATCGCCTTCTTTGGTGCATTTAAAATCGAATGACGACGATGATAATTTGCTCGGGATGGTGACCAAGGATGGCTACGACCAATGTGCTCGAGCGTTAATCAAGAAAGAAGAAGGAGATGGTGGAAACATAGATGGCGGAAGAAGAAAGAAGCAAATGGATAAAAGAAAGGGGTGGAAGAGAAAGGAGGAGAAAAAGGACGGAGAAAGGGACGGGAGAAGAAAGAAGCATGGGGAGAGAAAGGGGTGGGGAAGAAGAAAGTATCAGGGAGAGACACGAGAAAAAGAATGAAAAATAAAAAGAAATTATAAAATGTCACTTGAACTACCACATGAGTAGAGTAGACGTTAATCGGGACTTAATTTGCTATTTGTCAAATCAAACATTCGAGCGAGCATTTTTCTAGAGTTTTTGGTCCTAATTGAGCACTTTTAAGTTTGAGGGTTTAGTTGGCTTTTAGATATACTATGAGGGCTAATTGAACAATAAGTTTTTCATTTAGTAATCATTATTAGATTTTGTTGCGGTTCCCCCCAAACGGGGTGCATATATTGACAAGGATCAAAATGGGTCAATTTTGCCAATTTTATTTGAGACTCATCTAGATTGAAGCATCTTTATTTGAACGGCCTAGATTCAGGCCCTATATAATTGTTGGTTCTTGTCTCAGTCACATATCAGACGGTTAAGTGGGAGAATTGTGTTCTTTAAAGTGAAATAAATTACGGATAAAATTGTTCGATTTCGATCATGTACAAGGTAGCTATAATTAGATACCCCTATACCATTTTTAAAAGTCAAGCAAAAAAGATGAACCTAGTTCCAACTCTGAAAGGGACCATGGCTAACTCTTTATGGAAGACAATTAAATTTGCTTGCCATAGCTTGGAATGTCACCACATCCGGCTCAAATGAAGTCCACATTCACTATTCCTCCCATTTAAATTTACCGAATCGCATGCGATGTAATAAAGAGCCATTCTTTGTGCACATGCTAGACATGTACATACCTTTACATGTCTGGCGTGTACATGCCGGTTTTTACATGCCCATGTATACAACTAGAGAACATGTATACACACATATCTTTCCAATAATAAAACATAACTTCTGCAAACTATTCGGGAGTCTCATGGTTTTTGGTTTAATTTTCCACCTTGTATTCGCGAACTTTTGTTAAACGATTGTTCTTATTCTTAATATTAATAAAATGGTTTTGCTTTAAAAAAAAAACTTCTGCACAATTAGAAGTAGGGACACTTGCTCAATCACCCCTTTGCTTCTTTCTACTAACTTGATTTCAAGCTACCACCACACGCACACAGATGAGACTAAAATAATGAAGTAATCCTCAACAAGTAATGGACCAGACTCCTACGTAAAGACTTGTCACTTGTGTAGAGTTTCGGCCGAATGGTAATTTTCTAATTGTAGGCCTCTCTAGTTTTATTTTAAGGTCAAACCTTCGAAATAAAAAATTGAGTTCATCTGCAGTATAGGAAAAGAGAGTGTGACAAAAGGAAAATTAGACCATTCAAAAAAGAAAAGGAAAGTAAAAAGAGCGTAAAAAGCAGAGACAAATGCCGTTTTTTGCTTTACCATACGCCAATCTCTTCAATTTTTAAACCATTTCTGTGATATTCCACACCCCCAGTTGGCCAGTTGTCGCTCTTCCTCGCCGGCTGGTTCTTCCGCTCCTGCATTTGGCGGCTTGGCGCCATAGATAATTGATCTCGCTCATATCTTCTGCGTATCTATACGTAACGACTCCAACTTTATAGTTTACGCATACATATTCATATCTATTTATTGCTAACCTCAACTTTAATTGTTTTCAAATGCGTAAATATTTGCTCTTGTGTGTACGTATACGGAGTTGAATGAGCACATCGGCATGGCAGTGCATTTCTTGATCGTATGATCGTACTTTCATCCATCATCACCTTTATATGACCAAGTTCTTGTGCGGGGTGCCACTGTGTTTCAGAATTGTTACCCAGGTGCGAGCTCGTAGAATTTTGGATTCGATCGGTGGCGATCGCAGCGCGAGGTCCGGGATTCTCGTCGCTCGAGGAGAATTTCGTGGAACTCTCGGGGATTTTGGTAAATTTGATGGCGGATTAGCTTTTGAAAAGTAGAAGTTGCAGTTGGACTCTCAGCAAAATCGAATCGAGGACCCGTTTGTGTTTTTGCTGGAAGGTGGGGGTTCGCGTCGATAGCCATGGATCCATTTGTGTAAGCTGGGTTGAAGTAGCGGAAGTGAAGATACTTGAGCGCGAGCTTCCGGATATCAGATAGTCTTGTTACCGGTCTCTTTGGTCAAAGATATTTCGAATACCTTTGAACCATGTCTAAAGTTGTGTATGAGGGATGGATGGTGAGATATGGACGGAGGAAGATAGGCAGATCGTTCATTCATATGCGATATTTTGTTCTAGAGACTCGATTGCTGGCTTACTACAAGAGAAAGCCTCAGGACAATGTGGTATGGTCCTAAAATTCAAAGCTTTGGTTCTTGTGCTTCTTTAAGAACTGATAGAATTCAAAGATACATAATTTTCCTTCTTACTTGTAATCCCAGTTGATAATGGACTATGCAGCTTTATAGATAAGCTTTTTTGCTTAAGTTTTTTTTTTTTACTTTCCAGTTTGAAGTTTAAAGTGTGTATCTGGACTTTCTGGAAAATATCTCCTGATAAAATGCTCTCTATGCCTCAATTATCAGGTTCCAATCAAGACACTTCTCGTAGATGGCAATTGTCGGGTTGAGGACCGTGGCTTGAAAACTCATCACGGACATGTGAGTTGTTCTCTTCTTAGCTGATTTGTCAACATCAGCAATACTACTTACCTTAGCATCTTGGATACTTATCTTAACATACATCTTTTTAAATTGAAATTCTAATGGGGAATGCACTCATCTCACTTTGCTAGTTACACATTTACACTTGGTTTTTATTCTTTTGACATAGAAATATGAGTTTAAAGTATCTTCAAGTATTGCTCTCAAATATAGTTTGAGAGGTGGTAATTTGCCTATTTGTATACTGCACTTTTGAGTACTTGGTTTAAATTGTGTCAGCGCTGATTGGAGGTTGCAATAGCGTGGATATTATGCTGCATATTTTTCAGTATATCATGATCTTAGTTTTCATCTTTGCAGATGGTCTATGTCTTGTCTGTTTACAACAAGAAAGAGAAGAACAACCGAATTACGGTATTTAGTCTTCTTTCTCCCTCACTGAGTCACTGTTTATACTGAGAGCAAAGCTATGGCTACCAGTTCTTGGTTTGTGCATGCGTAATATGATACTGATCACTTTATTGATTAGTTTATTTTATTCATTGCAAGAATTGCAAGGGGGATAATCATTGGGCTCGTTGGTTTATCATTAACCGAATCCACTGCACTTAATAATTGACTTAATTATGGCAGACATATGTTTCTCTGTGTGTGTTGGGCGATCCCAATATATCCCTCCTACACCTCTAGTTTATAGCATCTTCTTCAGATGAATGGAAATATTTTCAAATGGAGAAGTGGACTGCTTTTGAACTATCAGATAGCTTTTCAGTGGTGGTCTGCAAAGTGTAGCCTTAGCTAATTGAAATGTGCCCTTTCATAAGAGTAAATATGTGTACACAATAATACAACAAGTTTTCAAGCTACAAGATGGATAGTAATGGTGGTTATTTTTACCATACCAGATGGCAGCTTTCAACATTCAGGAGGCCCTGATTTGGAAGGAGAAAATTGAGTCTGTCATTGATCAGGTTGTTTTGATATCATTCAACTTCTACTTCCTTTCGGTTTTTACATATCATATTTATTCATATCACATATACCCATCATCTTCTAATATACAATTTCTGGTTTAATCACTCTCCCATTCCAACAAGTTGTTTCCAATGAGTTCTTTACTCAGCTTTATTTCATCTGACTTGCATTTCCAAAATTATTGGCTGAGTTAATTTTTGTAAAAGTTACCTGTTCGTTGATAGTTGATATTAACCGAGACTTATGTCTGATCTTGGTGTGCAGCATCAAGAGTCACAAACAACTAATGGGAACAAGTATGTCTCGTTTGAGTATAAATCTGGTGCCGAAAATGGTAGGAATGGTTCCTCATCAGATCGTGAAAGTCAGTAAGTATTGTGCCTTGTCATTTCTGAATTCTGATTTATAGACTTCCCTGTCATATATAGTGGCTGATTGGCTATTTCTAAGTTTTTTTTTTGTTTTTATTCCCTTTTCATTATAATTGAATACACTGAAGAAGTATTTCCTTCTTAAGAGTCTTAACCAATCATTGTAGGATGCTGATGCGTTTCTGTAGTATATATTATATTATACACATGATGAAACTAAAATCTTTCTCCATCATTTCCAATGGAGCCAAAGATTCACTATTTTTTGTCTTGGGAATACGATGGAATAAAGCAAAATGGCTCACTAAACTGTCCGCGCTTCTTTGTTAAGAAGCCGCAGTCACTCCATGTAATTTTCGTCGCGATATTCATCATGGGTCATCTGGAAACAGTCTCTTTGTGCTTTAGTACAGGGGTAAGGCTGTGTACATCTGACCCCCCCTTACCCCACCATAGGTGGGAGCCTTTGTGGCACTGGGGTAATGTTGTTGTTTGATGAAACTAAAATCTGCAAAAGAAAACACTACTTCTAAAAAAAGTCAGTCCTGCAGTGAACAAGTGAAATTGTATATTAGTCAATTGGAATACTGTTAAATGAACCATCAATCTTATCATGTTGACCTTTTGAGAGAGTGAGAGGGGCAAACGTTAATAACAATAAAGGGTAAAATCATAAATGAAATAATTCAAGTGCATTTATACCTAATATCTCATTTTATGAGTCCTTTGCATGTGTCATTTGATAATTCTGGGATAATAGTACAACTTATGATAAATTTGTTTGTGATTTTGCTCACACCATCTAAAACTGTGATCTGATACTTGAACGCGCATCTGAACCCTAGCTTATTAAAATTGTTTCATCTTATCCCATTTACTAGAAAATCAACTCAGAACTTATGTGTGTGTGTATTGGTTAAACACATAGGATAAACCTATTAGAAATTAGGAGTATATTGCTGTATTTTGTGCTTTAATCTACTCCTCAAAGGCGCAAAGGTAGACAAATTGACTGAATGAGTACTTCTGGAATCTTTCCCTCCTATCTCCATCTCTAGGTTCAGTGCTGCTGAAGAGGAAGATGAACCTAGTCATAGCTTGTTGCGAAGAACTACAATTGGGAATGGTTGTTTTTGGTTTCGCTTTTGGCTTGACATCACATTTTCTCATTTTTTTTAAAACTAAGATAGATACCATTGCATTGTCAGGTCCCCCTGAGTCTGTTTTTGACTGGACAAAGGAAATTGATTCAGACTTGGCAAACCAGAATGCTAACAATCAGGCATTTTCGAGAAAGTTTTGGCGCCTTCTTCAATGCCAGAATGGTTGGTTGCTTTTTTATTTTTATTTTTCTTATATGTGCTAATATGTAAATATCCTTTGAATGCAGAGAATTTATAGTACAAATAAATAATGGCGAATATTCAATTGAATGGCCTAAGTAAATGTACTAATGTCTTCTACTACATTCCAATATGGATGGTTGCAGGGCTTCGCATATTCGAGGAGCTTGTTGATGTTGATATTCTCGTATGTGCTGATTACTCTTGTACTGGATATTTTTAAATTTAATGTGAGATAAATTTCATATTTCAGGGGGGTTTTGTTGATCCGGTTTTCTTTCTATGTAGCCAAAGAGTTGCAGCAGAGCAATGAAAGCCGTTGGGGTTGTTGAGGCTAGCTGTGAAGAAATATTCGAGCTTGTCATGAGCATGGACACAACGCGCTTCGAGTATGTGGTCTCTATAGTCAACTGAAGCTGTGAGGCTTTTCCATTATTTTCTTAGTACAACGTAGGCATGCACACATAATTTTACAGAGTTCATTATTTCCATAAATAGAGTTGAAATCTGAAAGGATGCACAATGAAATATCCCAAGTTGCTACTTTACCAGGACTTCAAGTTAGAGCGAACATATTCCCAATGTTTCCAATTTGGCATCTCACTTTTTATTTTCATTCGTGTCAAAGTTAAATAAAAGTTGATAGTGTTTGAGAAAAAAGTGATTTTGAAAAGTAAAAGTGGGTAGTGTTTGGTAAAATAAGTGCTTTTTGTGTAATACAAAAAGCAAAAGCACTTTTGACGCGGAAGCCGAGAAAAATAAAAGTTGTAGTGTTTGGGAAAATGAGTGTTTTTTAAAGCCAAAAGCTGAGAAGTGCTTTTTTATTAGCAGTTGCAAACCAACCCAGAGTTATGGATGAGGATAATTGGTAATTTACTTTTTGATTTTAACAGACCTATTTCGAAAGTTATGTTAGAGTAGTGTCCCAATTTTTTGGAAAACTAGGTACATGTCTTCAAACACAAAATATGTTTCTCTGGTGTGGGATAATATAATATTAGTTACTCTTTAAGGCCAAGTATGATCATTAATGGGAAGTTGTAACCCTCCAAACTCAGAGAGTACACGGTTTTTTTCAGTCTTTGATGTTTCTGTGAACTTCACAGATGGGATTGCACATTTCAGTCTGGTAGTTTAGTGGAAGAGGTGGATGGACATACAGCAATACTCTATCACCGACTTCAACTTGACTGGTTTCCAACGTAACATTTCTTTCATCATTATATATTCCTGTGATCGCCAGAGTATATTGTATGTCACTAATTTTAGATTGAATTGAAAAATTGATGAATGGACATTTCCTGAGAACTATAGTGCATAGTTTTGGTTGCCCTCCTTGCTTTTTTTAATCCTTCCTTGTCCCTCTCTCTATTTCAGGCTGGTGTGGCCACGGGATTTGTGTTATGTTCGCTATTGGCGTCGCAATGATGATGGAAGTTATGGTAAATGTTTTCTATGGCTTAATGTATTTTTTTCATCTTTTCCCCCTTGTGAAGGAACTTGTCCTTGATCCATCATTGTTATTGTGTGCTGTGTAGTTGTATTATTTCGTTCCAGGGAGCATGAGAACTGTGGTCCACAGCCTGGATATATCCGTGCTCATATTGAGAGTAAGTGCAGTCATCCTTTGCTGCTGCTGTTTTTTCCGTTACGATGTAATTGGAAAAGGACATTTTGTTTGGACTGCTAACATATTATGCAAATTTATAATTGGGCTTGTGTAATACAAATGCTTGCAAATTTTCATCAACTCTTGAGTTTTATTTATTGAAAAAAAAGTCTCTCTGGAAACATAGTTGTGCTGGTAGATTGCACATTTTCAAACATGGATTCTGCATGATGCGCTGAATCGCTGATGCAGGTGCCTTGTGCACCATGGAAATTGAGACCTTTTAAAACTATTAGAAATAGATACTAAATTGTTCTTTGTTCGCACAGGTGGTGGATATAATATTTCCTCTCTGAAACCACGTAATGGTAGGCCTAGAACACAAGTGCAGCATCTCATGCAGATATATTTGAAAGGATGGGGGGTAGGTTATATCCCATCATTTCAGCAACATTGCTTGCTTCAGATGTTGAACAGCGTTGCTGGTAAGCTGTACTAGTTTCCTATATTTTATTATCACCGATGTTGCCATTGGTTCATCGTATGTTTCAGTGTAATTTTTCTCGTCAGTTCTTCACATGATGCATCTAACCACACTTCTGTCTTCCATTTGGGCTTTCTTTCATATAGGACTACGTGAATATTTTTCACAAAGTGATGAAAGGTCTGCAGCTCCAAGAATCCCAGTTATGGTGAATATGACATCAGCTTCTGTTTCTTCAAAAAGGAAACAGAAACTCCTTGAGATGTCTCTTCACCATGACCGCAGTCCTTCTCTAGATCAAATGAGTGCTGCAAAAAGAAGTGCAGCGATGTTGGATGATTACTCCGATGATGATGAAGAATTTCAATTGGCAGATCAGGAGGTTATTATCTCACTTTTGGTCATCTTAGTCTCTTAAAATCCTCTCTCACTAATCTGGAGCTCTTTTTGCAGGCAGAGCCTCCAAACGTTGATGATGGAATGAGAATGAATGGTATTTCCTTTCATTACCCCCAGTGAGACTTACATTTTTAATGCATTTAAGAAGGATGTAATATATCTATTCATGCTATCAACAGTTGAATCCCGTGAGGAAGAACCCACAGATCAAATTGATCTGTCCATTTTCAATGGGAATCTTCGGCGTGATGACCGTAACGATGCTCGTGAGTGTTGGACACTATCTGATGGAAACAACTTCAGGGTCCGGAGCAAGAGTTTTTGCTACGACAAATCAAAGGTTCTCGTAGTATTCATTTTAGAGTTATCTCATGATTCGTGGGATTTTGTTAAGATCCTCTTGGACATTGCTTTTTAGATTCCAGCAGGTAAACATACCATGGATCTCGTTGCGGTAGATTGGTTCAAAGATACAAAACGAATGGACCATGTTGCAAGGCGTCCTGGTTGTGCGGCACAAGTAAGTTTACAAAGGTGTAGGGTCTTGTACTCTGGTATCCCCAACTCCAACCCCACTCCATCCAAACACAACTACCTCCAGTCACTGAATAAAAAACAAACTAATTTGAAATATCACCATATATGCTCACATTAACAGAACAGAATGGAAAAAGTATTGAGATTCATATGTAATATGTTGGTGGAGCGTGGGAAAAATTATTTCTCTCAGTACAAGTTAAATGTAGAATATTCATACAAGAGAATAGGATAGCCACTTTCAATGAAGTATGCCTTGTTATGGTGCTGACTATGGTTGAATGAATGACACTGTTTCAAAACAAACAATTCTGCCTCCACACCCTGTGCTTCTGCTCTTAGTCAGTAACTCAGTACCATCTATGTACTTTTACTTCGGCTCTCAACTATCAGAAAAGAAGAAACTACAGCGGACCATGTTTTCTATCTATTCTTTAAGAAAAAATTGTTATTTGCAGGTCTTTGAAATTTTAACTTCATAACTACTGAAATTGCCATGTGTCATTTTGAAGTGAAGAGCATATATTAGTGAATCAGCACAAAGTGGGAACAGATAATTTCTTATTGGAAATAAAGCATTTTTACCTTATCTTTGTGCTGGATGGCAGTAGTGGTAGTGTGGATTTACTTTCTTTAGTAAAATTTAATAGATCAAAACTGTTCGATGCTTCTTCAATCCCCCATCGATTTCATCAGTAGGATTAAAGTGGGTAATTTGATAGGCTATTTTGTGCGAAAACATTTTGTTATTTGAGAGAAAAATTATTTCTCTCAGTACAAGTTAAATGTAGAATATTCATACAAGAGAATAGGATAGCCACTTTCAATGAAGTATGCCTTGTTATGGTGCTGACTATGGTTGAATGAATGACACTGTTTCAAAACAAACAATTCTGCCTCCACACCCTGTGCTTCTGCTCTTAGTCAGTAACTCAGTACCATCTATGTACTTTTACTTCGGCTCTCAACTATCAGAAAAGAAGAAACTACAGCGGATCATGTTTTCTATCTATTCTTTAAGAAAAAATTGTTATTTGCAGGTCTTTGAAATTTTAACTTCATAACTACTGAAATTGCCATGTGTCATTTTGAAGTGAAGAGCATATATTAGTGAATCAGCACAAAGTGGGAACAGATAATTTCTTATTGGAAATAAAGCATTTTTACCTTATCTTTGTGCTGGATGGCGGTAGTGGTGGTGTGGATTTACTTTCTTTAGTAAAATTTAATAGATCAAAACTGTTCGATGCTTCTTCAATCCCCCATCGATTTCATCAGTAGGATTAAAGTGGGTAATTTGATAGTCTATTTTGTGCGAAAACATTTTGTTATTGATAAATTTGTCACAAAACGTTATACAATTGATATATGAAGTAGTATAATCGTTCTGTATTCCAGGTTGCTTCAGAAAAAGGGCTCTTCTCTCTGGTTGTAAATCTGCAAGTGAGTTGATTCAAGTGATATTATCATTTTTGTTTCCAGTAGTTGTATTTTTTTGTAATATATTTTTCTTCTTTAAGGTACCTTCTTCAACGCACTACAGCATGGTTTTTTATCTTGTCACGAAAGCTCTGGTACCTGGTTCTCTGTTTCAACGATTTGTAGATGGGGATGATGAGTTTCGCAATAGTAGGCTAAAACTAATACCGTTAGTGCCCAAGGTATTTGTTCTCTTATCACATTGATACGCGTATTTAGTATCAATTTGTCAGTTGTCAAATTCTGGTGGATACCCACAGTGGCTACTCACCCCTCGGTTGTTGGTAGTGGATGTTGAAAGCTTCACCTCGCCCCACAGTGGGTACCAACCGTTGTGTGTTTTCCATTTTCTGCTCCATTACTTTGCATAGTATGCCACAATACATGTCACAATGTCTCAACTCTCAAACTCTACCTTACATTTCATCCTCAAGAGTCATGAGCCTTCAGGATCTTCTTATCCTATTAGAACAATGTGGGCACTAATATCATGTGAAATGGTGGAGCTTTTATTGATTTGTTTCAAATAGTTGTACTCTAGCAAAATGATGACACCTAGTGACTACACTAGTGTGAATGTTTTCTGAAATAATTATATCTTTTTACATTGTAATTGCTACAGGGCTCGTGGATTGTGCGTCAAAGTGTTGGATCCTCCCCTTGCTTGCTCGGTAGGGCTGTTGATTGTAACTATATTCGAGGTCCTAAGTATTTGGAGGTAAGGATTTTTGGATCTGGAATTTTCTGTATACTAAAGCGTTCGATGTGCATAAATATGTGTTCAGATACTATTTAGATTCACATAATTAATCATGTTCATCCTATTTTTTAAAGATCGATGTTGACATTGGTTCATCTACTGTGGCTACTGGAGTTCTGGGTCTTGTGATTGGTTTAATTTCAGCACTAGTGGTCGACATGGCTTTTCTTATTCAGGTATGTATTCTTGTTTGTTCGTGAGTTTTTGCATCTGATGTGGTAGTGCTTCATTATCATTTCAACCTTTTACTCTGGCCCACATTTAAGTACTACCTCCGTACCAATAAGCTTCGTCATCTCATAAAATTTGGACCATGATTTTGATTAGTATAATATTTATCGAAGTTATAAATTTTATACTTTTATGAAAGTACTTTTAACAAAGAACATTTTCATATCATTTTATATATTATAAATAATTTCCAATAAAAGTATGTAATTGGTCAAAGTTTTAAAGATGACAGAGTTTTTTCGGGGTGGAGGTAGTATATAATAATAGGGTATTACCTGCTCAATTAATTGGTCTTCAGCTGCACATCAACATGCTAGAGATATACTTTTAGATTAGCCATTTACCCCCACCCAGGATATCTATTCTTCAGAATGTGAAAACTTATAATTCAAATAGCATGGTGGACCAATTTAACACTTTGCTAAACAGATTGTTACCAAACCCGAAACAAATTTGTAGTTGCATTGAGTGTTATAAACTTATATTATAATGATGATGATGTTTTGGTCAACCTGCTCTAACAAAGTATTTGACATTCATTTATCTAATGTTCAGGGAAACACTCCTGAAGAGTTGCCAGAGCGGCTCTTATGTGCTGTCCGAGTTTCGCACGTAGAATTGAAATCTGCTATTGTGCCAAACCTGAAGGCGGATGGATTAGATTAGGAGTAAGGCCAAGTCATGCCCAATTATCAGCTTCACGCATTGGTTCCTTATATATTTCAAGTATACATTTTTTTATATAAATAAATAAACTTCCATAATTCTTTAATCTCTTATATATACGGAGTAGTACATAATTTTGTATATCCCAGAATACAAATGTGTGGGTGGTGTACAGGCGTAAAGTAGCGAGGCAATCCTGCTTGCTCTTAGTTTATTTTCTTATTTGCTTACTCATAGGATCAGTTTGGTAATATTGTTACAATGGTATTATTGGTACAAAGTATTGAGCTGTGAATAAATATAATGTTTCGAAACATATGATTTAAAGTAGTGTGCATGATTGTACCGAGGAGACTTGAGTATC
The DNA here is from genome assembly GCA_945859915.1 of Cuscuta epithymum. Classification (NCBI taxonomy): domain Eukaryota; kingdom Viridiplantae; phylum Streptophyta; class Magnoliopsida; order Solanales; family Convolvulaceae; genus Cuscuta; species Cuscuta epithymum. Next base: position 3,854,334 of record CAMAPF010001001.1, on the reverse strand, counting down.
AAGTTCCGAAGCTCTACCAAAATTTGGTCTGTTACTAAGAACCGAACTGAAATTGAACAAGCTATTAGCTGCTACTATTTTCTGAAAATGTGAAAGGTTTCGTTCACTCCCCTATACCCCAATTTTTTGCTTTCAAATCTGGTTGGGGACTGGAAACGGAAACTAAGTCATAACCTTAACTAAGAAATTGATTTTTTTTGGATCGGAATTTTATTTATTCAACATAATGCCACTTTTTTTTTTTTTGGAACAAACAAAATGCCACTTTTATAATATGAGAATGTCAAAATTATTGGTTATTTGAAAAAACTGTCACGTTTATGGCAGTATATTTATCAAAATGACAATCTGAAAATGTCATTTTTGTCCATAAGAAAAAAATGTCATTCTTATGGTATTCTATGGCATTTTTATAGCTTATCTGAGAATGACATAACTAATTGTTATTAGAAATGACATGTTTTCCAAATGATGTCATTTTTATCGCGAACTCTCTCTTTAAAGATGGCTATATGTAATTGTCGCATTCATGACATTTTGAGAGCAAACACAACATTTCAAAAAAAATGGAGGGGGGGGGGGGGTGGTGGTGGTGGAAGAGGAACGACTGTGATGTTGTTACATATGTAATTGCCATATTCATGACATTTTGAGAGCAAACACAACATTTTAAAAAACAGAGGAAGAAGAAGAAAATCAATGGAGAAGACAAAGAGAAGAAGAAATCAGAGGAAGAGTCAAATTTCTGAAATTGGTGGAGTTTCCTATACACAAATTGAATGGAGATGGAGGAAGCAGAACAAGATCAAACCTGGAGTACTTTGAGACATAGCAGAAGAAGAAGATTGAACCTGGAGACTATGTAGCAGAGAAAAACGTGTAGTGCAGGAGAAGAGAAGAACGGACACTGCAGGAGAAGAAGATCGATGATGTTGGAGGCGGTGTCTACAAGCAGAACATAGCGATGAGAAAACCAAGGGCAATTTGGACATTGAAGAAACAGAGGAAACTTAAATTAGGAGCGGATGACTCCTATAATGGGAAAAAAAGATGTTATGTTCTACTTTGGCGGCTTTTTATCTATGTTTTAGTCCCATTTTGGACAATTTCTTATTTAATAACTGTCTAAGTAAAAACATCATGTTTGGCTTCCAACCGGCTTCCATTTCCACCGCAAAATATTGACTACTCCCACTACTTCAGGCCCGTTGTAGTCAATGTTATTGGCAAAAATAATAGATGATTTCACAAAGTTTCACAAAAAAGTGCTTGTTAAAATCATTTCAGCCAAATAAGTAAATCAAAAGCTACTTTTTCTGCTTCTTGTAAATTAAAAGCATAAAAATCCCAATCAGGCTACAAAAAAGCTTCTAAATCCAAATTCATTGAAACTCCAAAGAGATGAACGTTCACATTCCTCTTTTCACCTTACTCAGTTCCCTTAAGGAAGTGGAGCTTGGTAAGTTGCATCGATGTCTTTCAAGGTGCATTTAACTTTGGTTTCTCCATTAACGTTTTCCATGAGATTGTCGGAGGAGCTGAACCCGCCGGGCCAAAGAGCTTTGGTTTCCTGTATGCTGCTTGGGGAATTGATCATGGCTACCGATAGACTCTTCTGTGCTTTCTCTAGTATCGCTTCCAAGTACTTCCTTTGTGCCTCTAACCTCATCTTCAATTTCTTTTGCACTACCTGTTTATGATGATCAGATTTGGAAGGCCTTCCTATCAATAGCAAAAAAGCGCAAGATAATCAATTCCAACCTCAAGCTGCTCTTCAACCCTGTTCTGGACTTCATTCTGATATCTTGTGGGATCTGCAGATGGAATTTCTCTGCTTTGAATCAGCAGCATTATATTGTAAGAAAACCGATGTGAAGTAAACTAAATAAGAAAACAGAATGCAAGTTTTGAGTTTTATCTGGCCTGCCTACCCTTGCATATGGTTTATCCTTGTGCCTGAGGCATGGATGCTGATATTGGAATGCCTGCAAGTATATTCTAAATACAAACATGAGCTAAAGATTAAACTTTAAGAATTTATTAATATCCAGAAATAAGACAAGTATCTTAGTGGGCGTTTGATAGAGGCACAGTTCTGGGATTTTCAACCTTATCAATCAGATCGTTTTTACTAAATCCAAATTTTAATTTTTTGAACAGATGCAGGGGATACTTTATTATGCTGCAGATGACCGATCCTCTTACTCGTTTTCGTAAAAAATACATTTTTTTTCCCACCATTCAACCGATTGAGCCACAATTTCATAGACTACAACATATTAAATCACTTATGTCACTTTAAACCTTACCAAACGAGCTTTCAATCAAGCAAATCATTGTGAGACATCCATTACCTTAATTACTCACTTTAAGCCTTAATCACATACTTCTTTGTTTTAAAATGAAAGATGAATACATTTTGTATCCCAAGAAAAGACGGGCAAGTGATACACACAAATAGAACTATAGAACTCACCATTATTCCCCTTGTTTTGTTGTGCTGCATTTGGTTTCTGAACCTGCTGCTGACAAATCCTGTACTTCTGCAAATCAAAAGAAAAAGAGGAAAAAAACGAAATTGAATATCTGAATGCTCTTATTGAGATTTAAACATGGCAGCAAAATTGTACTTGGAGATGACTCTTGAGATGGTACAAAGTCAACCCTTTCAACCCCATCAACCCTAATACTGATTTTGGGGTAGCTTCTGCAAAACGCGAAGTGCTAATCAGATTAACAAAGCTTGATTTGGGATACAAAATTGATGAGTGGACTCGCTTACTGTCAGGTCCACCAAGCTTGGTAACGGCATCTACAAAGCGATCATGAAGATCAGCCGTCCATCTCAGCCTCGGCTTCGGATCTCTTGACATCGCCCGTCCAGAGCCGCCGCCGTCCACATATTGGTAGCACCTCTCTCCTGCGCCGTCTCTAAACACTCCGTCCATCCAGCTGCCGCCGAAAATGGCTTGGTAAACAAACCATCCGGAAGAGTAACAGGAGAGAATGGATTATTTGAGTATTTGCTGGAGTGAAAATGCGAAGACAATGGAGAGGAAAGAACGGCGCCGAATGTGAAGAAAATTGCATCCAGACAATAAATTACGGCGCCGAATGGAGTCAAATACACAGTCACATGGAGGGGTCGATTTGAATTGCATCATAACCCATGCTTAAATCCTCTCTGATCGAAGATCTGATCATCCTCTCTAGCCTCGAACTATATCAAAGTAGTTGTTTAACGACCTTAATCAGTGCCCAATACTGCTTAAACCTTTTCTCTCATGCATTTTTCAAACATATTTTTCCAAATTACGATACTTTTAAATTTATTTTTTAAATTTGGGTATTTTTTTACCATGTGGATCTTACTACCAAGTAGGGGTGGTTCGGTACGGTATACCTTATATTTTTTCTCATACCTTTGTCATACCAAAACTTTCGGTATGCAAAATTTGCATACCTTTACCTTACCGAAGTTTCGGTATACCGCATTTCGGTATACCGAAGTTTCGGTTCGGTAACGGTACGGTATCGGTAAATTACCGTGCATGTCTCCCAATACAAAAAATTATCATAGACTAACGAAATATACTAAATCGTTATTACTAGCAACATATTAAATCTATTATTAAAATGTTACGAAATAGAATTAATAATCTATTGATGTCAATTCAATATTGAACAATAATTATTATTAGTATATTTAAGCAGTTCAACATACCACATATTAAAAAGTAACACTCTCCTAAAAAAACTTGAACAATATAGATATAATTAAATCAATAGTGATCTCTAACAAAAATAAATAAAACTATTCAAACAATATGGATATAAAATCATTTATTCCTAATATGATATTGTGTATTTAGTCATTTTTATAATTTTTTAAAAATTGAATAAGACTTTCGGACAAAGTTGTGTATCTCGACTTGCTGAATCCCTATGTAGATACACTTGTCACCTAAGTGTATCTATCTTCACTCGTCAGCTACTTAGCGACCCAACCATCACGACTTGCAAGCTCTTGGAACAACATGGACTTGTTTCTTGACATTTGTACATTACTCATTAGTCATTTAAGGTTAGCGTAGTAGAAGCCTATAAGGTTACAGTGGGTTTGAGAAATTGGACCTTTATTTTTGTATTTTTGTATTTGTAACCAACTTAAGTATTAATTTTGGGCTTCAAAATTGTAATGGATTTCTACAATATATTAGAATTAAAAGTAATTGTTGAGTAGGGAGTCGGTACGGTATTATACCGGTATACCGCGGTATTTGAAAACATTTACCGTTACCGTACCGAAATAGACCGGTACGGTATGATACCGTACCGAAAATGACGGTATACCAATATTTCGGTATTTTCCGGTATTTTTCGGTACGGTAAGTGCGGTATACCGATATTTCGGTATTTTTGCCCACCCCTACTACCAAGTCACCAAATCAGCTTATCCACATCATCTTAACAATTCCATGTCATCCAATTTTAATAATTTAAGTGTGCTTTAAAAATAGGAAAGTTCTTTGGTACACCACTATTTCGAGATGCTTTGGTGCATCATCTATTAAAACTCATTTTCAATAATATCCACGTAAGTCATCTATTAAAAAAAATTAAAAATTGCATAGTGATCCTTACACTACAAAAAAAATCATGTACGCCTATTCACACGGTACTCGACCATTCCCCATTGTTGCCATTTCGTATCTGGCAAAGAAATTGAATACGCACAACAAAAACTTAGAGTTGATGACACCTACCTTGGATTGAGATGCCGGATTTTCATTCCTCCGGCGCGACCCTTGGTTTCTTCGCCTCCTAGAGGCGTCTCTCGCAACCTTCTTTCAGCGGATAACGCACAAGCTAACCTCAATTATTCTTTCAGCGTAAAACGATAATGTTGTAGATAGTGGGAGGGCTTCTCTGCAATTAACTTACTTTTATTGAAAAAACTGACTTGGATTAAACTATCAATCACATGCTGTTAAATGTGAAATGCACCAAAACATCCCTCAAAGCATATGCACCGTAAAATACTCCTTTAAAATATACAAAAATGGAACCTGCTGGAGTTCAAACCCGTGTCAAACAAAAAAGGGCGAATTTTACAAGCATCATGAACCACTACACTACACCACTCACTTGTGATGAACCACTACACTACACCACTCACTTGTGATATTAATGCTTTTACAATATGTAAAGCATACATTCTTAAGTCATGGAGTGTACTATCGCTTAATCGCATTTATTATTCGTTCCTTTATAAATATAATACTTCTTTCCTAAACAATTAAAAAATACAAGAAAAACTTAATTTGAGTTATTCAATTAAAAAATATAAACTTAATCAAGACTTACAAAAAATACAATTTGCGATATTTAATAATAATAAGCGCGATTAAGAGATAGTACATTGCTGCACTTAATGATATATGATTTACATATTGTAAAAAACATTGATGTCACAAGTGAGTGGCATAGTGTAGTGTCTCATGATGCTTGTAAAACTTGCTCCCCTTGTGTTTGATGCGAGTTGAATCCCAATAGTTTCCTTTTTTGTATATTTTAAAAGTACACTTAAACTGTAAAAATTGAATGACATGAAATTGCTAGGATGATGTGGATAATTAAGCTGATATGGTGACCTGCGGTGATAGTGAGATGCCATGGCAAAAAAAAACCCTTAATTTAGGAAATATGTTTAAAAGTACCTTAGTTTGAAAACTACTCTCCTTTTCGAAAAAAACTCGCTTAGTTTAAGTAGATGAAAGTTACTCCTCATTTTATCCTATCTTAATTACTTTACTTTTTGAATTGTTCCACAACTTTTACCTTTTCAATCAATAATTGTGCAAATCTAAAGTAGGTCACATAAAATAGAACGGATGTCGTAATTTTCTGGAGAAAATATTAAGATGTTTTTTTTAAATGTGTTAATAGATAAGAATCCATGAGTGAATGTTTTACGTTACTTAGATGTATTCTTGTTCGGATAAGACCAGACCAGATCATATCAGACCATACTAGTTCAAATCAGATCAGACTAGATCACATTAGACCAAACTAGTTCAGATCAAACCAAATCATACCAGATCATATCAGATCAGACTTCGACAGTTGTAAAATACACAAAGAACAGACACTTACCAGACCAGACAAGACCAGTTCCGACCAGACCAAATCAAATCAGATCAAACTAGAAATTTTCAGCCCAAGTAAAAACATTGTTAGAATCCAAGATCGGATGTTATTATTTGGACAAATTGTAATCTTACATAGGACCATATCAGATTTAATAGACCAAATTAGGTCAGAAACGTAAACGCGTTACACCATTATAGAATAAACTTTGACAATAGTAAAATACCCATATACCGGTCTTTTAATTACCAAATCAAATCAAACTTAAACATATCAAATCTAAACATACGCGATTACATTAGACCACATTAGAAGATTCTAATCCAATCTAAAACATCTAAGTTTGAAGTATTATTGTTAATATCTCAAATAAGAGGTGACTGGTTCGAGTCACATCTTGATTAAAAATGGTAGCATTATCTTAACAATATACTACTCCGTATAAGTCTATAATAGGTTTAGGGTTGGTTTGCAACTCCTTTTAAAAAAACACTTCTCAACTTTTGGCTTTAAAAAAATACTTATTTTCCCAAACATTACAACTTTTATTTTTCTCGGCTTTCGCGTCAAAAGTGCTTTTACTTTTTCTATTACACAAAAAGCATTTCTTTTACCAAACACTACCCACTTTTACTTTTCAAAATCACTTTTTTCTCAAATACTATCAACTTTTATTTAATCACTTCTCCCCATTTCATTAAAAAAAATACTTTTATAAAAGCAGAAGCTGTTACAAACAGACCCTTAGAAATATAAGAAAAGAAGTAAAAAAAACTACATTATCAAATGAATGCTTAAATCTAATCAGATTTTTATTTATATTTATATTTTTATTGAGAACAAATCTAATCAGAATTATTGGTCTTCATAAAAAGATAATGAAGTAGAGAAAATTAGCAAGTCATTATAAGGCCGGCCGGTTGCAACCTTATGGGTGTAAAGTACGAATTTACTCTTTTGAATTAATGGGAAATGTTGATTTACGAATTTACTCTTTCGAGTTTTGACTTACTTTTGATCATATTTCATTTTTCCGAAACGTCATGTATATTATTTTTGCCGAATTCATTTCTTTTTTCAATACAAATTACTGTATTATAACTACTTCTATAGAAAATAAATAACTATTGTGCCTATTAGATCGGTGACCTAGTTTGATTTGATGTGTGATTAAAATCAATCCCAAGTCCCAACTAATAGAAACCTCTTAATTAGGCTGTACGCAATAGAAAAATTAAATTTAACATATTCACTCCTAAAAAACCCTCCAATCCATGTATTTGGAGGTGCCAAATGGGAAAATGGCATGGGGGGGGGGGGGGGTTGGCACCCATCAGCGACGACGCTCGTGATCAGCCCTTTTCACATTTTTTCTCTTCCAATCAGGGACACCACTCAATGCCATTCTACCCATTCTAACCGGACGACGCTGCGTCAGGCTTAGGAGTATTTTTTGTGTTAATTGACACCACTCAAAAAAATTATGTGTATATGTATATATAAATTGAAATTTTAAAGAATGACACTAGTTTTTATAAATAGGATTAATATATAAAAAGTGACACCACATATTTTCCAACATATCTAGTTATCTACTCTCTCTATCTAACATTTTTTTCAAGTTTGATTGAAACAAAAATAAAATAGAAATATATTTTTCAAACAAAAAATTGAATGGTGTTAGCAATCAAGTGGTTATTTCAAAGATTTTAAGATATACTCCCTATATTACTCTATATATGAGGAAGCGGTCCGGCCAGTTCAACTGGCTGCCAATTCAACTCACTCTTACTTATGGGAGGTCTCGGGTTCAAAAATCAATGAAGTGAGTTTCAGTCTAGTTTATTCCAGAATCGTCATAACTCCACTTTTGACTCACTATAACTTTTCTACGTTACATATTTTCTTAGAAAAATATATAAGAATAATCTCAGCTATTGGCGATCCACTTGAAATAATCCAAACTATAAACTATCTCAAAATAATTCCAACTATTTTGAAAAGTATAACATGCATACAAAAGTAATAGTGTATCACATTGACTTAAAAGTCACGTTCTCATGATTCTCATGTTAAGCATGATTTTCAGTTGATTGTAACTTTGATTTAGTTAATGTATGAATAGGTACTGGGTTAAAAAAAGTTAATGTATAATACTATAAATGAAATCAATATTGAATGATTGAGTAAAGTCAACAAGAGATATTGACAAGTAATGTTTAAGTAATTCTCATAATCATAAAATTAGAGACTGTGTTTATTAGATAAAATATAAAAAATTATTACTCCGTATTTTTTTTATACATGATTGTATTTAGAATATTACTTTAATTGTTGACACTACTAATATTACAGTCGCTTTGTCCCCGATTCCAACTACACGTCGCACACTGCCTCCGTCATCTCTCATTGCCTCCACCATTTCCTTCCAATAACAATGTCCCATCCCTCAATGGTTGATCAGCCAATTTTTGGCTTGTTTGACCGAAATCGACTTCTTTGACTCTTCTAACAGCCGATATTTTTTTGGTAATCAAATGCTCTCATTAGCTGCTATTAATCAAAACGCTAAGGCTGAAAATGAAAACGCCAGAAAGGTTTCGTTTTCGTTTAGCTTATCCTTTAAATTCTTTAAAATCCTTTAATATACTACACCCTTCATTTGCTCTAGAGCCATTCAAGACTCACGCCTCATTTCTGTGATTCTCTCTGGAGAGTAATGCTCAGGTCCAGCCGGAGGGACGGAAGGCGTCGTCCGAACTCTGCTGTTTGGGGAGGTTCCCGATGGAATTTTTCGATGAAATGTTTTGAGCATGTTCCTCATCAAGTCTAGTTTATCCACAAAAAAATTCAACTCAAAATTCGATCGGGAAAGCATTCAAATCATTTTTTGAAGTTGACTGCGCCAAAATATACATATAAAAACGCAGCCAACTTCACAAAATGATTTGAATGCCTTGCAGATCGAATATTGAGCTGAAATTTGGTATGAACAAACTAGACTTGACGAGGAACATGCTTAAAAAATTTCATCAAAAAATTCCACCGAGAACTGCCCCAAACGGCGGAGTTAGGATGGCGGTTCGGACAGGAGGGGCTGGACAGGATCTTTTCTGTCTCTCTGGATTAATGAAGATCGTTAAGTTCTTTTACTACGTATCTCTTAACCAACATAGCAGGTTTTCATCCAGTCGTCCTATTAATATTCTTTCATAGGTTAATATGTATATCTGTTCAATTAAGTTTCACTAATTTTAGATAAACATCTTAAACTAACCTCATCATTTACAGTTTGATCGGTCTACATCTTATATAACATATACACAGTAGCATTTAAAAAAAAGTCTTCTGATAAGAAGTTACTACAGTTATGAGTTTTCAGTTTGATTAATTGTTGATAATATGAGCGTTTTTGGATTTGTTTGTATACATATATAAGCATAAAGCATTAAAGTATGGGTGGGTATAACTGTTTGGTTTAACCGAACCGAACCGTATTAAACCCAACTAAACCGAAACCGGATCGTATGCAATTTGGTTTGAGTTTGGTACTATTTCTTCCAAATCGTATTAAATCGAACCGAACCGAACCGAAACCGAACAAAACCGAACCGAACTAAAGAAATTCAAAAAAACCTTCATATATTATTAAATTTAACAAATCCAAATCGAACCAAACCGAACTAAACCAAACCGAAAAATAGTATGGTTTTTGTTTGGTAATAATTCTTCCAACCCGTTCCAAACCAAACCAAACCGAACCGAAAAAAACCAATCCGAAAACCAATATGTCCAGCCCTACTATACATTAAAGCATATGCAGGAATAATGAAGGAATAGCGTGTTTGTGAATTTACCATGCCAAAATCCATTCATGTTTTTAGTAATCTTGTTTCCCTTTTCACTCATTTCAATTGCACCTTAGGGGATAAAATAATCATAAAACCAAAGAGCTATTAAATAAAGAAAGTAATTAACTACTAAAAATTATATTTATGTAATATAAAAAAATATCTTCATCCGTTCTTTTTTAGTTGCAACGGTCAACATTTCACACTTGTCAACGCACGTCTTTGACCATAATTATATCTTAATCTCTATTAGTAAAAATAATTAAAAATGAGATTTTGAAAATTTGTAATGAGATGAATTGAACAATATTTTTTAAACAAATAATTTTCGTAAAATAATATCGTAAAATGTAGTCAAAGTAGAACATGTGAATAGTGTAAAATTCAACATGTTGCGATTAAAAAAAAACAGAAGATAGTACATACTAAACATTACAAACAACTAATTTTACCAAACATTCATCGACAATAAGCGTAGATCACCGGCCAACCAACAATATTTGTCAAACAAGGGCAATATTACCATTTCGTTTCAAAGCAAATATTTTATGGTTGATGTTACTAGATTCTCACCCGCGCGATGCGCGGGATATTAAAATGTAATAATGCATAACTATTATCATTTATAACTATTATTAGTTTATTATAGACATAAGTCGTAATAATGCATAATAAAGTATAATTAGAGAAATGATATTGAAGAATCGTAGATTGATAGTAAGTGTGTTATGGAATAAGTAGATATAAGGAAATGTTAGTACAAAAAACTACATTGGTGGTATGGTTAGTTAGCTCGTCATCTTCCGTGCAAATTAATATTTTCGAACCCTTATGATTTGTTACTTTTGATACTGCAACATAAAATTGACCATGCGTAAACACTAACTTTTTTAATAAGAGTCCAACATGCAATAAAGATTGATATAGTGTCTTATTTATAGTCAACCCATCAAAGGCTGTGACAGAAAATTACTCATAAAGTAAATATATATACATTTTAACTTTGGCCTGGTAGCCCATTTCAATTGGAAAAAACCTAACCCAACATTTTCAATTCCCAATTTCTTATCTACCACTTAAAATCCAACTGCAATATTATTAAATTGAAATAGTAAAAAGGTATTTATTTAAATACTTATAAACATTAAAATTATAAAAGTATTTTAGTGAAAAGTCCCATTCATTTTATCCGCAAAAGGCTTAAATGACATGTTCTAATTAAAAGCCTGTTTGGTGAATCTATTATTTTTCGTCTATCAAGTTTCTCAACCAACTTTTTAACCAAACACGTAATTTTTGATTTCACACGCCGAATTGTGTCATAAATGAGAAAAAGTAAGGTTGAAATTACTTTTCTGACTGTATTAGCCGAAGTTACTGTGAATGACCACTTTAGCTGTTTTTTCATATAGTTTTTTCTTTATTTTACTAATGAAGTATACTTTAAGTATATATTTCTCATAAATCAGCAGATCGAATCAGCCAATACAGACACTTCAGTCAAAACTTCGTAAATTTCAGCAGAGTCAGCCGATTCAATCGATTTCAATGTTACCAGACGGGATCTAGATCACTTATTCTTATCAATAGTTTGATAACATTTATGTCCATAAATGTAATTATTCATAAATAAGTTTCTTAATAAAACTATTTGAATATAATATACTCTATATATAAAATGCATAATATATTACTTTGAATGAATTCTTTTACCAATTTAATACTTAAAATTATATAAAAGATGTTGATTGATAAATTTATACACAAACAATTTTTATTTCAGTCTGAATAGCCATTGCAATTCGAAGCCCAACACACACATTCATAATTTATTACTACGTATGGTACCTACGTATTTAACAAACCCATTTAACAACTCAACTCATCTAATACCCTAGGCCTTAACAATTGAAAACCCATATGCTCCACGAAAACCCTAATACGACATATATAAACTCGTTAAAACCCAATGCCGCCTTATTCATTTGTACACAAAGCGTCCAGGCAAAGAAAGTCAGTTAATCCGATGCACTCCGCCTCCACCTCCGCCTCCGCCGATCACCAATCGTCCCCATCCTAACTTCGTACACCGTAGTTTGGATCCAAAAGGTTGTCATAGGTTAATCCGTTACTTGTTGATGATTGAACCGGATTCTCCGACTGAGGCGTAGATGTGCGATGTGTACGGTTTATATAATCGGCCGGTGTATGGACCTTTCCTAACAATGATTGGTACACTCCGATGTCTCTTTTGGGTATATATGTTTGAACCGTTTGAATTTATACTCTATATGACGCAGTTTTTTCAAAAAAATAATTTTTCATTGGATATGAAACCTATTTGTTAGTTACTTCGTATTTCATAGTTACGATGTTAGGGAAAGAATCTGTTTGTTTGATGTAAATCCATTTTTTTTACAAAAAAACACAGATAATTCTTTCTATCAGGTTGTCATGTCTGTCCAATTTTTTACTCCGTTTTTTAAAAAACAAAAAAAGGTGTAAGCAACTATCTTTTTGTTGCTTAGATCTGTTTACATATCATATGCTTATCTATTTTTACTAAACATGGATACTCAAAATTTGAAAAATAAGGTCGGAAGAATAAATATGCATGGCATTAGTGACATATACCTATATACTCGTATCTCTGGAAAATGAGTATTGCAGTACTTGTATATGTCACACATTGTACTTGATTCACAATTCTAAGAGCATAACTATTAGGATTAAATCTGCTTGTTTGTTGACTATGAGCTGTTTTTTGATGGACAAACACACATACATGGTACGTAGTAACTATGCATATGTAGTACTAAGTGTATATAATTGTATATGTATAAACATTTATACAGTATAAATAGTCTATTTTCTGAATATAAATTTAGTAAATAATATCAATCATTACATAAATGAAATATTTTACAATGATGTTTATACCTTTTTTAGATTACATATTGTACTCCTATTATTGATGAACTATGACTTCAAACCTTTAACAAATTTCTAGAATATTTGTTATTGATATATTAACTCTCTCTCTCTCTCTCTCTCTCTATATATATATATATATATATATATATATATATATATATCTATTGGTTTGGTACACAGATAGGTAAAAATAATAATTGTGTATGCTGTATTGGATGGGTATAAGTAACAATTGATTTTTAGGTTGATAAAGTGCCTATGCATGGAATAAATGACATTTGCATATGATTAGCTCAAGAAAATGAGATAGGCAGTACTAATAAGTTGATATATCTACAATTTGTACTCAATATTCATCTTATTGTGATCTATAATATTATTTCGATCCATCCCAATATTGCTACAATTTGAAGCATAATATGCTCATTTAAGCCCCCAAATATATAAACTTTCTAACCGACAATACAATGTTGCCTATTGGTTATTTTGGACCTTAATATTAGGACTTCCAGATTCCCTCTAGCAGCCTTCTCGGCAGATAATCTGTAGCCAGTATTCCTTAAGCCAAAATTTATTGCTTGGCGATGAAAGTATTAGATAAGGACTTAAACTTGAATTCTTTTGAGAGATGCTTTTGTAAGATATTTTGTTTCAAGATCATAAATGAATTCCTTATATGGTTGTTAATGCCTTTAGGTCTATTTATATTGTGATAAATATGCATGTTTAACATATTTATATAGTAAACTAAATCTGTATTCGTTCAACAATTTTTTTTCCAACAGATCTATTTACTTCACTTAATCTATATATTTTTGCTATGAATATGTAAATCTGCTCAGTTTGAGAATAATATGAACGTGTTAAAATTAAATATACCTATTGTTTATTAAATGCAAACAATATGGACATACATACTTTTTTTATGTGTTCACAACATGAAATTGAGTGCGAGAATGTCATATTAATAAACTTAGTGTTTTAACTATCATGTAGATGTATCTATTGTTTACATTATGATCTATGTGATACATTCTTCTACATTCTTAAAAAATCTGTTTTAATGTTATTAATAATCGAATCATCCAATTTTCTTATAAAAAGGTTAACTGGATGTAAAACAATATTTAAAAATAGATTACTCTTCCTGTTTTCGTGATCAACTTATTCTGGCCTACTCGATTGCCTTGGTAAGTTAAGTCAATCCATAAATATCAGGTATTGTTATGTAGGTGAATAAAACTGTGTTCAATGTTTTGCAGTTTAATTTTATCTAGAACATAAAAATATGAATATTTCTTTTCCTGACTAAAGCAAAAAACTTTTTTCTTTTTCTTAAATTTAAGTCTGAAAGAAGATTGAACAAACATTTTTGAATTCTCCATTTCTTTTGTCTCATATACCTCACATTTATAATGTAATGAATACTGATTTTTCTTATGTCGTGCCCTTGTGAATAACTTATGTGAAATGGATAACTTTTCTATTGCAGGTCTAATCCACCAAGAATGATTATATTTTTTAATCACCAAAGAATTCATTACAAATGTAAATGTGTAGGATTTCCTCCATAGTCAGTTCCATAGGAGTTTGTCAATGCATCTGATTCCAAATGTTTCAAGATCACCATTCCCCATAAATATAGCCAATGAAATCTGCATTTTTTAAAGTATTAGTAATGTACATTCAAAAATCAGTACTACAGAAACTGATAACATAGATCAAGTCTTACCTATGAGTGGTTGATGATTACCATTCTTGTTATGTTGTGTGCTGCTCTGAGGTTCTTAAGTGATTATTGCTACAAAGGAATCGGAAACCTTATAAACATTACTAAAAACACATGATATCCATAATAATCAAAAAGAGATTGGATAAAAACAGTTTGCATCACTGGTTATAGATACTTGAATAATTGTATTTGCATAAAAACAGCTTATTGATACCTCATTATAGTTGGGAACCTGCCATTGATCAAGTAGTAATAGCAAGTGCTTGTGAAATGCTTGCTGGTGTGTTGTTGGCAGCCCCTATTGAGGGTATTTATAGTAGCAAAATGGAGTGCTTCTAAGAGCAAATTGGTTTTTAACCAATGGTCTATTGAACCAAAATCTCTACTAAAGATTTTGTAGTACAACTTAATTAATTCGAAATGACACAGGCCTATTTTTTAAATTAAAGTTGGTCCTCTCTTTATCATAGTGATTCGTGCAGCCCACATTACTTCCTTTTTTAATCAAAGGAACCAGCTGGTCTTCGAATTACATTTTATCATAGTACACTTCATTAATTGGTTTTGTGGCTCAATGTTCAAAAGTACACTTTAAACAATTGTTTATTCATTTAAAGGACATGGCAGCCGAACTTGAAGAGAGAGACAATTCTTGAGCCACACAATTAAACATTGGAGGTTGGGCCATCATAAATGCACTGCATTGGGCTGCCTGCAAGACCTGTTTCTGTACCCATGATAACCCGACCCAATTCTGCAATGCTTTTAGGCGGGAACACTGTTCATTTTTTTCTTTTGTCTTTGTATAATAGAAGATTTCTTTTTTACTTTAATTAGACAACCTCAACCGCACACATTCTTTAATTTGCTTTAATTTTCATGTCAAATTGAGTTAAGTTTTATGGGAGGAAGAAGTTAAAATACTCGTATTCGTAGCGGATTTGTCAAGAATTTTTTAAACATTTTTCATATGTATATCACATATAGAACCAAATAAACGACACGAAGTAGTAAAGAACGATACAACATTTATTCAAAAATTCAA
This sequence comes from Cuscuta epithymum, assembly GCA_945859915.1. Lineage (NCBI taxonomy): Eukaryota > Viridiplantae > Streptophyta > Magnoliopsida > Solanales > Convolvulaceae > Cuscuta > Cuscuta epithymum. The sequence goes on along the minus strand of CAMAPF010001001.1, from coordinate 3,838,622 downwards.
AGAACGTTTTCCGCTTTTTCAAATGACGAAACAAAACAATACGTAGTACGGAGTATATCATTTGAGTATTTCATGATGCGATTTATCAAAAATGGAGAACAAAATTATATTAGTAATTATTATGATGGACGCCACTTACATTAATTACAGTGATCAATTCAATTGACATAATATCCTCTTATAACACCGCCTCGGTTAAGAGATTCATAGTTGGGGTTGTACTCGACAGCGACCCAAAGGTCATAGATGGGGTCATAGAGATACGTCATGTGCTCGTCGAACCGCCATTGGCACGTGTTGGACTCGTGCCTTCCGCACGGGTAGTCGTGGCGGAAGGCAACAAACGTGCCCATGTTGGTGGAGCAGTTCCACATGGTGGCCGATGGGAACACCGTCCGCACGTCCACCATGAACTTGAACTGCTGCCACGTGTTTAGGTGCTGCACGTCGAACGCGTTGTCGAACGAGAAGCACCGCAGGCTCAGGTAGCTCGTGTGGTTGTTCGTCACCACGATCATCTTTCTCTTCGACGACGTCCCGTCGTCGTTGGCCTCCAAACGGGTCGCCATCACCGCCAATGTTATAATCATGGCCGTGGCTAGGAAAAGGTGGTTCATCTTTTTCCAGCCTTCCATATCCTACTTCTCCTTCCAAGATGTAATTAACTCTGCATGTGAAAATCGTAAGGGTTACATAGAATAATTTAGCATTGTTAAATGGTTGGTATGATTATGAGCGAATGGCATTGGTTGTTAATGGGTAGTGTACGAGCATATTATTAGGAGTAAAATGTAGATATCGATCAATGTTTATAGGGCTCTTTCTACGTAAATTAGAAGGGTTTTGATGCCAATCCTTTTTAGACCAATCAAAATATAGGACATAGCTACGTCGTATTTTTGTTTTCAATTTAACCCCTCCCAATCAAAGAATGGGAATGAAAACAATCTTGTTGGCACTCCACATTTAGTTGTACGTGAAAAATTAAAGAAATTATATATAGTAGATCAAAATTGCTCATATATTATAGCTAGGACCAAAACATACACAAAGTTCAAAAAAGGATGAAGCATGTTTTATCCAAGGGTTGTTAAAATCTCGATTTAAATCGTAAAATCGTACGATTTTACGATTCTACAATAATAAATCGATTCAAATCGCAGGTAAAATCGTAAAATCATAAAATCGTACAAAATCGTAACAAAATCGTACAAAAATCGTGTAGAATCGTATAAAATCGTATCAAAATCGTAACAAAATCGGAATAAGTTTTTTTTAGTGAAAATGGTTCAAATTTATTAAAATTAACTACTACAAATTGATACAAAATTTCAATAATAATAACATCAATAGTATATCTAAAAAAGTAATGGATTCTTGTGTTATTTAATTATTTTTATGTTTTACATATGTTTAATGTTATTATTCACTCTATTTACAATATAAAAATAGTTTATAAATCTTGTTTTTGACCTTGTAGGTATAGTGGTATGTAATAAAATGACATAATACCATTATCTTGCAACTTAATTTTAATATTTATTTATTTTATAATTATTAAAATATGTTTGATAAAATCTTACGATTTGCGATTCGATTTTACGATTCGATTTTCAAAAACATCTACCGATTCGATTCAAAAATACGATTTTAACAACCTTTACTACTTTTATCCCCAAATAGGATTTAATCAGTCCTACTAAAAGAATAAATTGATTAAAACTTTTTCAAATATGAGTGAATGAGTTATATTTTAGAATAAAAAACATTAATCCTATTTTGTGAATTTTGTCAAAGATAAAAAGGAAAAAGTACAACCACCCACATCAACCTGCGACCACTACAAGAGTTCATCTAAATTGGAAAAGCAAAATAAGAAAACAGGTCGAAGGAAAGAAAACCGAGGGAGTAGCGACCTAAGCCAAGGCCTTAGAACGGGCCAAGCGATACGCTAGGGCTGAAGAAACGGGGAAGGAACAAATCAAAGAGAGGCAGAGAGAGGAACCAGACTGAAAGTTTTAGCAAGAGGGCGCCCATCCATAGTCTCTTGAGGCTTTGGATTAGACCTGCACAAAAACGGGTTCGGGCCGGGCTCGGGCCGGGTAGTCCACCGGGCCTCCGGGCCCGGAAAAACTTTATATTTTTCGAATTTTTTTTAATACTTTAAAACTAATATTACAACATTTAAAAAATTGTTAATATGCGTGTAATGTTTATAGGTCTTTCACCACATACAAAAATAATACTTACACAAAAATAATAATGAGAAACTATATCTAAAATTTAAAATTCAAGCACAAAGTATTATCTTTAAGTACAAAAATAGATACTATATTAGTTGGGCTAGTGGTTCAGATCTAAAAACCTAAATTTAAACATAATAAACTATAAATATGTATAAAGATAAATTATATTAGAAAATATAAATGTACATGTAAATAAATAAATAAATTATATATATATATATATATATATATATATATATATTAAATGTAGCGGGCCGGGCTTATCGGCCCGAACGGGCCTACACCCTAACCCAAGCCCGCCCATATGTTATTGCGGGCCGGGCCGGGCTCGGCCCGGTGGGTAAATATATATGCCCAAGCCCGCCCATTTGTGCGGGCCGGCTGGGCGGGCTGGGCGGGCCGGCCCGGTTTTGTGCAGGTCTACTTTGGATCGAGCATATGTTATAAAATAGAAGTGATTGAGGGTGTATAAATATGAAAAGTGATTTTACTCAAGTGTAGTGTGGAAGAGATGTTTTAGAGTAGAGCTCTTGTTTCTAGAAAAATTGTACTCCCTCCGTTTCCAAAAGAAAGTCACAGTTTGACTTCACGATTATTAAGAAAATAAATTGACTTTACTGTAGAAAACACTGTTTAGACACTGTTTGACCCTGTTTGGCACTGTTTGGCACTGTTTGGAGTAGATTTCTTTGCCAAATAAGGAAATAAGGGAAGTGTGACTTTGTTTTTGAAACATCCCAAATAGGAAAGTGTGAGATTCTTTTAGAAACAGAGGGAGTATTATATTTATGTTACTTGGTTTTTCTTGGTTAGCAAATGAGTACAAAGGGTTTTATTTATAGGAGGTAAAGAATCATTCTAGATCCTTATTAAATGCTAGGTATCTAGAGCTTTCTATAACTATTCTAACTACTCTAGATTTTACATAAGAATTCTCTAGTATAGAATTCTCTAGAACACTTTTAGCTATAGTTCTCTAGAAAATTTCTAGCTTTTTCTACATAGAATATTCTAGATAAATGCATCACTATTTAATACTTCTCCTTGATACATTTGTCGCTAACTCCAAGCATTCTTCGCAAAAACTGGAGTTTGTCTCTTAGCAGGGCCTTCGTTAAATTAAAATATCTGCCAATTGTTCTTCTGTTGGTTAGTACCTCATCTCAATATGCCCCTTTGCTTGGACATCTCTTAAGAAGTGATACTTGATATCGATGTGTTTAGTGCGATTGTGTTAACCTGGATTGTTAGCCATCGCAATAGCGCAACTAACTTGTTATCGCAAAAGATCTATGTCGCAGAGATTTGCAATTCTCCCATATCTTCTAATATTCTTTTTAGTCATATAGCTTGGCACACTGATCTGGCTGCCGCAACATACCCAACTTCTACTAATGATAGTGCGACTGAATCTTGCTTCTTCGATCCTCACGAGAAAATTCCTGAACCAATTCAAGCATAAATGCATAAGCAGAGGTGCTTTTCGATCATGTCATCTTGAGATCTAGCCCAATTCAATCACTGTCGCTACATCCAGTTAGCCGTGAGTTGAGACTTGTTTTGTACCAAATACCATGATTGACGGATTCTTGTAGGTACCTAAGGAGTCTCTTTGCTGCCGCTCCATAGTGAGTCTCAGTTGGACTTTCCATGAACCTTGAAAGCAAACTTGCTGTATTCATGATGTCTGGCCTAGTAGCGTTTAAGTAGAGTAGACTCACAATCAAACTCTGGTAATTGGTAGCATCAGTCGGCTTTGATCCATTTTCTTTCTTTAATTTCTCATTAGGAACCAACGGAGTAACAACGCCTTTGCAGTCTTTAATACGGAGTATATTTTTGAACTTCTTTATCATGTCTTTAATATATTTTTCTTGAGATAAGAAGATGCCTTCTTCTTGACTTATCTCTATGCCAAAGAAGTATGACATTAATCCCAAGTCACTCATCTCAAAAGTGTTAATCATGTCTCTCTTAAATTCTTTAATTAATTTTGAATTATTCCTGGTGACAATTAAATCATCAACATATAGAGAGATGACGAGAATGTCATATTTACCTTGGGATTTGATGTATAGCATAGCCTTGTTCTTGCTCCTCTTGAACATTTGACACGTGAAATATCATCCATCAATCTTGCTATACCAGGCTCGTGGAGCTTGTTTGAGCCTGTGAAGCGCTTTCTTTAGACGAAGAACGTTTTCTTCTTCTTTGATGAATCCTTCTGGTTGCTCTACATAGACTTCTTCTTTTAGTTCTCCATTTAGAAATGCTGACTTGATGTCTTGCTGATAAATTTTCCATTTCTTCTGAGATGCAAGAGCTATGAGTGTTCTTATTGTTTCCATCTGGGCAACAGGTGCAAACGTATCTGTGTAGTCAACTCCCGGTATTTGAGCATACCCCTTTGCAACTAGCTTTGCTTTATGATTTTGAATTGAGCCATCAGGGTTTAGTTTCATTTTGCACACCCATTTGACTCCAATAACTTCCTTGTTATGTGAAAGATCTACCATTTCCTAAGTATCATTCTTTTCTATCATTTTGATCTCCTCCCCCATTGCTTAAATCCAAACTTTTTCTTTGGAGGCTTTAGTGTAGTTATGCGGTGTTAGGGAATTGCTGTAACATACCTCGAAAGTACAACAACGGAAGTTTAAAATTTACCTTGATTATGACAAAACAATGAATATGAGAATATAATAATAGATCTGAGTTAGAACTTACAGATCTTCTAGCCTAGCGATGATAATCCTTAACCTTAGGTATCCACATGATTTTTCCTTTATGAAAGAATGGTTTGATCTCCCAAAGAGAAAGGCTAGGAAATCTCTTCTCAGAAAAATAAACTGGTAATACTGAATCTAGAAAAGTAGACACAAAAATATGAAGGAGGATGATACATTTATACCAGTTCTAAACTATTTTCCTAATCATAACCAAAGTCTTACTCATTAATGAGTTCTAGTCCTACCAGGACCAATACATCATTATTAGTTAAATAATTTGGACAAAACAAAATAATAATAATAAAAACAAGGCTAAAGGGTCAAATAGGCCCTTGAACTGACTTAAAGTGTTCAATTAGCCCCTTATATAAGAGGTTCTGCCCGGCCGTCGCCAATTAGGGCAGTTCATGATGGATTTTTTTGATGAAATTTTTTGAGCATCTTCTTCATTAAATCTAGTTTACTCATACCAAACTTCAGCTAAAAATTCAATCGGGAAGGCAGTCAAATGATTTTTGAAGATAACTGCGAAGTTAAACAGCGCAGTACATTTCGGAAAATCATTTGATTGCCTTCCCGGTTGAATTTTTAGCTGAAATTAAATTTGGTATGGGTAAACTAGACTTAATGAAGAAGATGCTCAAAAAAATTCATCAAAACATTTCACCGGGAACCGCCCCAATTAGCGACGACCGGGCAGAACCTCCTATATAAGGAGCTAATTGAACACTTTAAGTCAATTGAAGGCCTATTTGACCCTTTAGCCACTCTCTACATGTTATACATATATATATATATATATATATTACTATTATTGTTTAGTTTATTTTCTTTTCCTTTTAATTCCAAATCATTAAAAGAAAATATCAACTTTATTTAATAATAAATACACTGTTGGAGTATTGGACCCAAGCCCAATACGCTCAGCCCAAAGCATAAAGAAGTCCCAGGGAAAACAGGAAGCCCAACGCAATCAAGAAGGTCCAAGACGTCTCGAACGGGGGACACCTAACAGCATTCGGGTAGATTTGTTCACTTGAGACAATCAAACAAAGTACTGACATCCAAACACCCGCAAAAGGGTCCCGCATGCCGAACGCACTACCCAGACGGGTGGTCAGCAAGTGAGAGCCGCATTTAATGCTGAATTATGGCAATAACAAGTAGAGGCATGGGTGCTTTTCGTGGCAGAGGTAACAGCCTACTGGGTTCGGCCACGTGTCCATCTCACCTATCCCCTCTTAGTATAAATACCTGCATTGAATACATTGTAAATGGTTAGCAATTTGATACTCGGAGCTTAACAATAGAATCATATCTCTATTCTTGTATTTAAACTCATACTGACAGGCCGTTCGGGTAGTTTCTTTGTAATCGCAGAATTACGTAATACAATTAACTTTTGAGTTAAATCTTAATTCACTGTTTTATATTTTATACACCTTTTATCCAAGACAAACATCCTTAATATCCAAAGTGTGTGTTGCGCCTTCAGATCTACGGGACTAAACCTCAACATTGGCGCCGTCTATGGGAAGGCCCTTACCAAGCTTGCAAGAAGTACGCAGAAGGAACGTTCGGCCTTCAAGATACCGAAGGCCGACCAGCAGGAACATGGAATGCCGAACACCTACGGAAGTTTTACCAATGAAAAACGGCTGTTACCACCTCTTAAAAAAACAATGTACATAAAGATACTGGGCTCATGCCCTTTCATTTCTTTCGTGATTAATTGTTGCAATTATCACCCCATTTGATTCCCAAGTTTAATATGCTTATAGTTGATCTCCAACTAGAAAAAAAGTGAGTATTATAATTACAAAGTCATAGCTCTGGTGAAAATAAGCGACTCTATATGAAAATTCAAATCCCTCATAGGGATAAGGTCTTGCTGGAGAATTGAAGCAATCCGGCAAAATCCGGCGACCATGCCTGCGATGCTAGAAAGATCAACGCCTCTGAAAAATCAAATCCCCGATCGGGATGAGGTCTCGCTGGAGAAATTTTGAACCTTAAAACTTTTAGCGTGAGGCCAGAACAACCTGCGGAACTTTCCTTAAGAGGACATGGCGTCTCTCTTTCACATTTTAGTCGGCGACACAAGCAGAAGGTAGGCCACAAGCATAAGGATTATAAATTTCGTCGCTACTATTGTGTTCCAATAGCAACCAGACTCGAATATATACCAGTAAGAAAAGGTATTGAATTTGATTCCAAGCCTTTTATTCAAATCTCTGAAGCGGAAGTGCAAGTACTCTCAAAGTGGTTCCAATTTGGAATTGGAAAATTTTCACATCCTTTGCCAAAAACTGATTCTGTAAGGATGAGTTTATTGGATGTTAAGTTAAACATACAATTTACTATTGGCCAGTTGGATGATAGGCATATCCTTATCAATTTAGATTCTCTGGAGGATTTTTATGAATAAAAAAGAAAATATTGTCTCATTCAATTTAAAAACTCAGAATTGTCTCCAGAGAGTAGACCTGGAGATAGGCTATTAGCCTAATATGAATGATCGAGGGAATGACGAAACAGGGTAAGTTTTGAGCAGGTGTTTCCATATAGTGCAGATTCCATTTTTTTTGACAGAAAAGAGTAAAACGGAGTAGAGTACTCGGAAAATGAGAAATAGCTAATGGGTGTCAGAATTTTTTTATTTTCGGATCTGACACATCCGAATTCATTCCCAAGTGTGAGCGGCACATCCCAGACTTCCCTGTTTGTTTGTTTTTTTTTGATAAAAAAAGAAAAGTGTATTAGTTTTTTTTGCAAGAAAAAAGTGTATTAGTTAAAACTCCCAGTTGTTAAACCTCCTTATTACTACGTATTACTTATAAATACATACTATTTATATTAGTACTACGTATTAAACTATTAATAATGTTAGTGGCGTATTTACTGTTGACGAAAGACATTATTTGAACCCCAAATACATACTCCCTCCGGTTCTTTTTAAACTTCGGTGTTTGACTTCACAGTTATTAAGGAAATAAAGTTGACTTTACTGTAGAGTATACTGTTTGACACTATTGAGACACTCTTTGGCACTCTTGAGACACTGTTTGGCACTGTTTAGCACTGTTTAACACTGTTTTGATGTATATTTCTTTGCCAAATAAGGAAATAAGGAAGTATGAAGTTTATTTTGGACCGTCCCAAAAAGGAAAGTGTGAAGTTTATTTAGAACCGGAGGGAGTATTTAATATGAACAAGTGTATATTAGTTTAATACTCCCTCCGGTTCTTTTTAAACTTCAGTGTTTGACTTCACAGTTATTAAGGAAATAAAGTTGACTTTACTGTAGATTACACTGTTGAGACACTGTTTGGCACTGTTTGGCACTGTTGAGACACTGTTTGGCACTGTTGAGACACTGTTTGGCACTGTTTGACACTGTTTTGGTGTAGATTTCTTTGCCAAATAAGGAAATAAGGAAGTGTGAAGTTTATTTTGGGCCGTCCCAAAAAGGAAAGTGAGAAGTTTATTTAGAACCGGAGGGAGTATTTCTAAGAAAAGTGTATGAATATTAGTACTCCGTATGAATATTTACTATTGACATTTTTTATATTTCATTAACAAGTGTATGTCTATTTTATTAGTTTAATATTTCTAAGAAAAGTGTATGAATATTAGTACTCCGTATATTTTATTGTGGTTCATATTAAATATGTATTTGGGGTTCAAATAATGTCTTTCGTCAACAGTAAATACGCAACAATAACAGAGATACTCACACACTTCGCAACTACCCTCATTATTTCAAACCACCTCAATAATGTCTCTCGTAAGATTAAAAAATACTTTATCAGATAAAAACATTTTCGGTCAGATAAAATATCTCTGAATAGATACTCACCTACTCCGCAACTAACCTCATTATTTCCAACCACTCCAATAATGTCTCTCGTCAGATAAAAAAATTACTTTATCAGATAAAAATATTCTCGATCATTTTTTTGTAATGCGCGTTTTTGATCAAAATTCGGGAGTCAGACGCAAATTCAATTTAAATTACAAATATTGTATGATTTTTAATTATGTTGACCAAAATATGATTTATAACAAAAAAACAATCATTAAAAAACGTACTGCCCTAACAATCCCATAACGTACTGCATAAGGCAACAAATAAAAAAATATAAATATATACATACCTATTCGAAAATGGACTGAGATTTCAAAATAAAAAAAGGATATACATATCCATTTTCAGAGTTGCCAACCTCGAAAATGGGCTGATATCCTGCACAACACAATTTCGGACCTATTAACTCCGTTTTTGCGCTATCTCAAAAAATCCAAAAAAACATACACTTTTTGGAAGGGATAAGAGTCAGTTTGGTCCTCGAAGTTGCAAAAAAGGGGACAAATAAGTCCTTATATAGAAGTTTCTGTCTGGACGTGCCATTTGAGGTGGCTCCCGGTGGAATTTTTTGATGAATTTTTTTGAGCATCTTATTCATTAAGTCTAGTTTACTCATACCAAATTTCAGATAAAAATTCAATCGGGAAGACATTCAAATGAATTCTTGAAGATAACTGTGCCGTTAAAAGCGCTATTATCTTCAAGAATTGATTTGAATGTCTTCCCGATTGAATTTTTATCTGAAATTTGGTATGAGTAAACTAGACTTAAAGAATAAGATGCTCAAAAAAATTTATCACAAAATTCCACCGGGAGCCACCTCAAATGACACGTTCGGACAGAATCTTCTATATAAGGACTTATTTGACGCCTTTTTTGCAACTTCGAGGACCAAACTGACCCTTTACTCCTTTTTGGAATGTAATGTCACAAATCTGCTCTTTTCCGTCAAACACCCATGAATGATCGCGTGTATGCGTTACGCTAAGGTTTTGAATCTCGAACTCCACCTACAGGTAAATGTTCACCTTAAGTGTTGTTGAGTTCGTTCTCTAGGATTTCTCTCAAATAAAATTCAACTGTCGTAGTTATATCGTAGGAGTTCAACCGTTGACAACAAGTGGTAATGAAATGCTATATGTCATTATTTTCTGCAGTTGAGAGTTGTTTGGTTAAGCATAATCAACCAAATAATTGTGATTTTTGATTTCCTTAATGTAGTACACATAATTTAAAATGCTTAATTCATATGATTGTTGAAAAGATAGAATCACTGGTTGCTAGGCCATCCTTTTTTTGTTTCGCCGTTTTAGTGTAAACTGTAAATTTGAATATTTTAATTTATTTATGATAACTGTAACTAATTACGGAGTATATTTGAGATCTAGAGGCCTTTCATGGTTTCTACCCGTTTTTGAAAGCTCATTCCTCCAATTTTTCTATATTAGGATTTGTCCCAGGGTATCATGTTTAAGAAGAAATTGTCTATAATTTGCCCGTTGAAATTCAAAAGTTCCAATTAAAAACTTATACTTCCTATTCATCCATAACTTAGATAGTACTTTAATAATAATTTCATATGGTTAGTTGTTCGATAACCTTTGTTCAATATTTAGTTTATGTTGAGCTAGGTTATACAACAAGCTCTATACTACTTTATGATTATAATCGTATCAGTTGCTTAGTTTATTTCTGAGAAATTTACCTGGCGTGTGAGTAAAAGTTCCAACTTTTCCCATAATATGACATATAAGCCTTTTTTCCTAAGATGATACTACAGTTATGGTAATCGCTGTGTATTATTTATTTTCATTCCAGATTTGGCAACTTTAGGGGAAGTTGGAGGCCCTGAGTATTTGTTTTAAGGTCATTTTGTTCTTTGAATATTCTTCACCATACAGATGCCATGTTTTAAATACCTTTTGTAGTCATACGGTGGTAAAAAAACGTACCAACTCATATATTGGGAATTGAGATGAGTTTTACTCATAGAGAGGTATTTTTCCCTTTATTTCTCCCATAATCCCATTTGCTTGATAAGGACAACAAAATCTAGGGTGTGGTGTACAGGGATAATTTTAGGTTGCCCTTTGTTAGGCTTGATTAACTAATATTGTTCCTTGGTATATAATTTTTTTAGAACAACCATGTACAGAACAAAATAAATAGTGTAAATCAGTGACAAAGGATAACACGAAGTTAACATGGAATGAAATTCAAAGAGTAAAGTTAAGCTATTTGACGAAGTGCTTAAGTAACTCTAATTAAGCCAAAGAAGCAACAATGGATTCATTGGTGATTTGTATGAAAATAAAATAGAAGGGAGATAGAAATGACCTATCTAGCCTTCCTTTTTAAAACAATAAATTTTAGATACAAATTAGAGTTGTTTCTCTTTGCTAGTTCGGTTTGAGAAATATACTTGCATAATAAATATAATAGGAGGTTTTAACCAATATTAATATCTACTATTCTAAGAATATGGTAATGCACATATTCTTATTATGTGCCCTCTTGACCTATTTTAGTGGCTAGACTATCTAAAATAATCTCTATGTGTACTCGAATTGGCTTGTGGAAATTGGGAGGGTACATAGAGCAAAAAATACGAAATTAATATTGTAGAATCGTAGATATGACTTGAATGACCCCTCTTTCCCATGATATGACCTTAGCAGCCTTTTCAAATAATTAACTTATATGGTTCAATATGGCCTCAACTTACTATAACCTTAATTATTATTTGCCACCCATCTTAATTTATGTAACTATTTACTAAATACATTTGACTAACATCCATCCTTTTTGGTTTGTGCGTAGGTAAGTGGTTTTACATGACCGGTTAGTTCAACTAAAGCAATGCATTATCAAAGTTATGGGTTCTCACTTAAGACAAATTGAGGCACTATGTTCACATTTACTTAACTTGTTTTTTATTTGCACCCTTTTTCTTTTGTCGATACGGTAAAATAATTTGAAAAATAGCTACGTATTTATTTTACAAAATACATTGGGCATTATCTCTATCACGCATCGCACGTTGCAATAACTAGTACCCTTATAAGAGTGCATGTGTTGGTCATGGTCAAAGTACATCACTCCACACAATGTCGTAGTACGTATTGACCTCAACTCGAAGGACAATTACACTACTCTTTACGCCGATAATCCCATAGACACATGAATAGAACTTATCAAATGATTTCGGTGGGTATGCCAATATTTCTAAAATATCTACGTGACCATCATGACTTACACGAACTCATAGTTGTGAGATCAACTATCAACTATACTAATTAAAAGTATGATGCAGTCCACATACCAATTTTATCACATATCATCAATATCCCTTGCTTGATGATCATTGATTGGGGCTATTTTATGACTTTATGTTATATCACATAAGCTCCCACCTATTTAGTGACAACATAAGTCCAAGGGAACACAATTATGAACAAAGCATTGACAATCGAAATGCTTAATCATAAATGTGTAATACCGTATATATTAAATATATAAAAATGAATGTGATCAAGTACATATATCTCTAAAAATGATTTTCGCTAGGACATATATACTAACATGTGGCTTCAAGGAACAAAAGTTGCATGTTTCATAGTAGACTCATATAGGTCTGCTAGAGTTCTTAACCGAATGGGTGGGAATTTTGGCGATGAGTCATGTTCACTCGATGTATTGGCTTTGGAACAGGATCTTGGAGTAGACGTGGGGCTTTGTTGATCGTGATCTCCCTCTTTTTGGATTTCCTCTTGTTGGGTTGTAGTTGTCTTTCTTTCAACTCTTTCTGTCTCCCAATTCCAAGAGGCTTGCTCGTCAAACTCTACATCTCGACTTGTCTCGACATTGTAGATTATATATCCCTTGGAATTTGGATCTGTAGCCGATGAAGATGCCCTTCTCTGTCTTGTTTTCTAATTTGTGTCTTTTAATATATGGGACATGAATGTAGCATATGCTTCCGAAGACCTTCAAATGTTTGGTTAAAGGTTTTTGTCCCGACCATGCCTCAGTAGATGTTTTGTTTAGAACCGCCTTAGTTGGACATCAGTTTAATAAGTAGACTGAAGTATACACCGCCTCTTCCTAGAACATTTTAGGCATTTCTTTTTCATCTAGCATGGACCTTGCCATCTCCATGACTGTACAGTTCTTCCTTTCCTATACTCCATTTTGTTGTGGAGTGTATGCTACTGTCAATTGGTGCTCTACGCCTTCATCTTCAAAGAACTTGTCAAATTCTTTTGAGTTGTATTCGGTAACTTGGTCACTTCTCATATTCTTGATTTGATGACCACTTTGTTTCTCCATGAAGTTTTTGAATCTCTAGAATATCGTAAAAACTTCGGATTGTTCTTGGAAGAAATACACTCATGTCATCCTTGAGTAATCACCAATGAAGAGTATGAAGTACATGTTCTTGGAAACTAAAGGCGTGCGCATTGAGCCACATACATCGGTGTGGAGATGCTCTAGTATCTGTTTGTCTCTCCATGTTTTCTATGTTGGAAATGGTTGCATGTGCTGCTTTCCAATCATGCATCCTTCACATACACTTTTTTCATTCAATAGCGGCATGTCTCTCAGCATATTCTTTTGGTGTAGTAATCTCAAGACATTGAGATTGAAGTGTCCAAATATTAGATGCCAAAGGATCGTATCTCTTAGTTGAGCCACCATTGCATTTTTAGGATATTGTCATTGAATAGGGAAATTTCTAATAATTCCCATTTTTTACTTCAACAATTTCTTGATTATTATTCTTGTCATAAATTCAGCAAGAATTCTTCTCAAAGTGCAAGGCATATCCACTTTCCATCATTTGGCCAACCCTTAGTAGATTTTCCGCAAGAGATGGCATTTCTTTATATTTATGACAATGGTACATTTCCCTTTTGCCTCCACCAATTCTCCATTGCTCATCTTGAAAATTTGTCTTGATAGAAGTGTCTAACTCATGGAAGGTGGTCTCATTAGATGTCATGTGATTGCTACCCCAACTATCGATGTACCACTCTTCTTCTTTTACTTCTATTGCTGAGTGACATGCATAAAACATGTACTCCTTCCCCTTGAAATCTTCTGAATAGTTGGCCTGATAATTTCCTCTATCTTTGCAATCTTTGTCTTCATGTCCAAACCTCTTGCAATTTCTGCATTATGGCTTTCCTCAATGGTAGCAATCTCTATCTAAGTGATTTGTCTTCTTGCATATTTTGCATTGTGGGAAGTTCGTCTTCCTCTCCTTGTTGTTAGACTCCTATCTTTATGAGGTTTGAAATTTCCACCATTTCTTGAGTTATTCCTTTTAATGTTGAGCTTAGATCGGAAGGCACATTCTAATGAAATTTCATGTCATCTACTCAGCCTTTGCTCACATGCTTCAAGCGACCCCGTTAATTCAGTGATGGACATTCTTGATAGATCTTTTGATTCCTCAATAGTGAAACTACTGGATCATGTTTTTTAGGGAGACTGATTAAGACCTTTTGGATTATTCTCTCGTCGGTTATGTTTTCTCCAAGAGTTCTCATTTCATTGACTATATATATATATATATACCCGAGAGAAGTAATCTTTTGCCATTTCAAAGTCTCCACATCTTTAAATTTTCAAGCTCTCTTCTTAAACTTTGTAATTTAATTATTCGAACTTTCTCATTCCTTGAAATTCTTCAAGATATCCCAAGCTTCTTTTGTCGTAGTAGAACGAAGTATTCTTGGGAAAATAGTATCACTAATGGATTGATGAAGAAGATAGAGAGCTCTAGCATTTTGCTGCTTTAGTTTCTTACATACCTTGGAAGTTGATGTGTCATCGCTTTCTTTTTCCAACATGATGATTCTTTCTTCAACAATATCCCAAAGATCATATGATTCTAGGCAAGTCTTCATACAGACACCCCAATAGTCGTAGCTTTCTCCGTTGAACATCGGGGTCGATACCGAGAAGCTTGATGTCGCCATAATGCCCGCTCTGATGCTAATCTCTTAGCGAGTACTACGGTGTGTGTGAAGGTGTCCTAGAGCAATTTCAATCTCTCTTAAATCATTGTATGTGCAATTATAATCCCAATTCCCATTAAAGATTATAAGTCTTAACAATTAAATTATTAAAACACAAATTAAATAGTAATCATGCAATTAAATCATCTACAAATAAACCCTAGATCATGATTAACACTCATTCATCAATCTCAATACCTAATTAAATTCACTCACAATTCATAATTGAATTAACAATATAACTGAGAAAGTAAGAATTAATTGCCATTAATTGAAAGTAATAAAGAACTCAAAAAACCCCCAGAATATTGAAGATTCAAAACTAAAATAAGAAAAACGGGCATGGAAGTTTAAAAAATAGGAGTTTACAGGCTGTTAAAAAAAATTGGCATAATTAGGACTCACACGACTGAGAAGTTTCTGTCATAATCTTGTTCGACCTCACGCACGGTGTACGGGAGGTGCACGTTCTTGGGCTCACTCTTGCAGGCATGAAAACATGTTGGGCATCACATGCGCACATTGCGTCCAAGATATCTGGCTGCATATCATAGCGCACCGCATGCACAACTCGCACGAACATCATGCGCACCACTTTGATGGCATTTCCCCCATTTTTCTGCTCCTTGTGCCTGCGTTTGATCCCGTTCTTGATACTTGAACTCTTTCTTCTTCAAATTCATCTTCTTCAAGTGCCATAGGTCCTCCTTTCCTCCTCAATTGACAATAAAAGTGTCTATAAATCCCAAATGGAACTCTCCAACGTTACTGTCGGGCTCAATTTCCTGATTTTAATTCTAAAAATACCAAATGCAAACGAAACCCGATAAACCATAATTTGAGTTAAATTTGCACTTTGTGACTCATTTTAGCTAGGTAAATGGTATGAAACCAATCCCAAAACATATAAAATGCATGTTGAAATACAGATTTATTAGTGATGGATCTTACCCCTCGGCTCGTCACATTCATGATATCAACCAACATCAATTGTCTATTTCTCATACGTTGCAGTGTTTTGCCTATAAATTAGTGAATCTGACTAACATTTTATGAGTAGTATAAATAAGTTCACTTGAGGTAGTTGTAACAGTTCAAATATTTATTAATATGCAGTATGTCTGTCTCCTTAATATTTAGCTCTGTTTTTTTTATCTAGATAACACTAGAAGTTGGGTCTTTATATATTTTACAAATGTCGATGGCTAGCATAGTCTATCTATTTAAATTTGATCTGATGTGATCTATGGAAGTATGAGAGAGAGGCAAATTGGAACTTGAAAGAGAGACATCTGACTTAGATCTAAAGTTGAGAACGGGTAGAAAGAGAGGAGATGGAGGGCACGCCAATCGAGAAGTAGGAATGGGGTTTTAATTAAATTAAAATAAGGGTAGAAAGTTAATCTTGATTCCTATTTTGAGAATATATATATAAAGATTTTTATTTAAGAATTTTTACTATATTTTACTCCTATTTGGGGTAATTTCTCAAAATAAGATCGAAACTTATCTATTTTCTGCAAAAATAGATCCTAGTTGTTCAAAATATCATAAACAAGAGTTTTTATTTATGATTGGACAAAAGTACGTTTATAGGGTTGTAGCAATGCCGTTACCAGTTTGCCGCCGCTGGAATTTTTTCTTTAGGTCACTGCAGTCGGTCTGTTGCCAAAATGCCAACGTCGCTACAATTAGTGATTTATACGCTATTTATAAAACTTGGGTAATTGGGTATATAATCAATATTGTGTATCAAATTTTACCAATTTGAAGTTAACATAGTGCTGATTTTCCAGATGTTATAACTTTTTACTTGTAATGAGTTATGAGGACGCTATGATGTAACATCGCGAAGGTATTTTTGAGATCTATGTGAAAGATGGCTTATTTGTCAATTAAGCTAAGATCAGCTTAATGATTGTAGGAACAATAATATACACTTTAGACTTTACCGTCACACTATTTTTTCTAAAGTATAATGATTCCTCAAAACATATTTTAATTATAAAGTGCTCAAAATAGGATCAAATTATAGGTGAAGTTCTAAAATAGGACAAAATATGTGTTCTTCATAAAATTTGGGTTACTTGGGTTTTTATTTAGTACTCTGTATTCTTATTTAGAGCAACACCAATGGGCTCATTGTTAACATTAAAAAATATGATACGTAATCCATGTTTAACATTGCCATCAAATTTTCATTTCCAATGCAGAATGTTAACCCACGTATAATGCTGACGTGTTAAATATTTATGTAGACAATGTTTCCATCACTGTTTTCGGTTAACAGCACCCTCCACATGCTGACTCATCAAACGTGAAGCAAAGAGAGTGCCGAAATTATAAAATTTTAGGAACTGCTCACGCCGATCACTATGCATATACCCACACACGCATAAAAACACAAACATACACGTCTGTGTGTATATCATCAATTATGGAATTGTAACTTGTAAGCCCTACTTTTTGACTATGCTTATGAATACTATAATTATATGGTTGAATTTGATCGGTTATGTGGGGAAGTCGGCGCATCTGGAAGATTTTTGGGGTCCAAGAGTGAATTGATTAATTTTTTTTTTGTGTGTGTAAGAAACAGGCATTTCATATTGCAAAACTCTTCAATTCTTCATTGATAGGCGAGCAGCCCTATGAATAGCAAAAACTAGGGATTACCACACTTCAAAACATTTTGAATTGCCTCCCGATAGTGAATATAAAAAAACACCTTCTCCTTAACATTTTGAGTTGTCTGTTTCACATCTTCTGCTTCATCTTCTTTAACTTTGAGATGTGCTTTTGAAACTATTACCAACAACCAAGCTGTTCTCAGACACCTGCTGTAGGGCGGGTCTGACCACGAAAGTGTTTTTCCCGCCTTTCCGCCATTTCTTATGTTTACCGTTTCTGGCATGGGAGGCAGTAATGGCAGCTTCTTCATCTTTCACTTCCTCTGCCTCGGCGTTATCATGAAAAGGATGCAACAGTGAATTGATTAAATATGAGGTATTTAAATTTAAAAGATACATGGAGTACACGTTGGTGGTTTTATAGGCGGTTGACATCAAACATTGCACATGAATTTTGGATTTTAATGTCCATCTACACCACTCCTAGATGAGGTGGATGACTACTCCATTTATTACTTGCCATTTGTCAAAATCAATAGCCTGTTAAAGGTGTAGCATTGGTGATGCTCTTAGTCCTACTAAGAAAATACAAGAATAAAAACTTGGGTTTTGATTTGAATATTACTAAAAATGGATAACAGACAAAACAACGACCTTTTTTATTTCCAAAAATATGACTAGTAAGCATTATACTTATGATGTGACACCGCACCCGGATGTACTTGAATTTGGAATTTGATATGTATTTGAATTCCTAGTGAATAAAATTTGTGTGTCAAAATTGATATATTTAATTAATGCATGATTAATTAAATTATTTATCGGGTCCAGTATATGTGACTGGGCTACCAAATATTTAGTTGGGTCATCATGATAATTATAGAAACCCAATAAAATGCCAACTAAAGTTGATAAAAATATTTGGACAACCCGAGTGCTATTTTGACCCAACCCGCCAGAAATAACAAGAATAATTGGGAGGAACTTCCTACAACCACTTGGGGATTTTCCCACATGTGTCGTGCACTCCAAATAGTGAGAAGGAGACAACTAAACATGGCTTGTGTGGACTTGGTGAAGGAAAGGATGGCTGGAGACAACCAACCACTATTTTGGCCATACAATTGCATTACTATGGTCTTGATTGAATAAGGATACTTCTCCCCTATCATTCCCACACCATACGCACAAGAGAAAAGGGAGAGAGAGGTCTGTGATAGCTCTAGCAAAGTCCTAGCTTGGAGGAAGCAAGAGGGAAGAAAATCCAACAAGAAATAGCTTGAGGTTGAGGTAAGAACCCAACTAGTATTTCCTTAACTAGTATTTCTTTGTATGATTTTTAAGAAATCATATGGTGGACTAAACATGAAGTTCTACACATTTAAAAGTGTAGAATAATATTATAAAGTGGTGGTATTTGTTGGGTGTGTTTCGGAAAATAAAGAAAATTAATTAAAATAAATTAATTAAATAAAATGACTAGAGAAAAACAAGAAAGGAGATGAAGCAGAATTAGTCAAAGCTCGTGCTACGCACGATGTCCTTAAAACGTATTTGTTGCCTCCCACGGTGCTAGGAGCGTTGCAACAATCGTTTCCCAGGATACGATGACTACGAACTAATGTTTGAGCACACAAACAAAAGTTCCAGCGAACGAGAACACAGTATGAACACAGGGGAAATTTTCGGAATGCTAGCAATGTGTTTTTAGAGGTGCAAAAGGTGCTTGGAGTGTATGAGTTCGTGTAAGAACGTGTGTTGTTGCAAACCACCTGCCAGCCATTATATAGGAGGATTTGTTGTGTGTAAATGGTGAATTAATGGACCTGAACGTTGGACATCAATGACCAGTCCGTTGGGCATTGAATCGTCCATGAACTGTCCATTTAACGCTGCATTAAAAGATAAGAACGTTGGGCATTTATTGTTGTAACGTTTCAGAAGCGCGACAGAAGACCTCCATCAGAACACACCGGGAGGGGTTCTGATCAGAGGCCAATCAGAAGACCCCAACTCTGATCCGCGGCCATCAGAGTACCCCCAACTCTGATGGGTGGCCATCAGAATACCCCATGAGGAGTTCTGTCATCAGAACACCAACGAGGTGTTCTGATCCGTAGGCTTCTGTCCGAGCACCCGCTGGGAAAAAATTAAACGTTTCGGGAAGAAAACAAAAATTAATCGTATCTCTTGAGAGATAGATTTTTGGACGACATTCGTGTCCGCAGATCGCCCGCACACGCAAGTCGCGGTTTTTCTTCTCCGAATTCGGGATTTGATTTGCACCCCCCCCCCCCCCGCTCGCGTGGAGAGAGCCTTTACCCTTAAGAATCTTAACTCCATAAGGGGGGAGTCCCTTTATAAAGGGTAGCAAATCCCTTGGGTTTTCCGGTGTGGGAAATTAACACACTAGAAACCCATCCTTTTTCCCTTCTAACGGGTAAACTTCGAAAAGCGATTTCTCATTCACCCGTTATCCGTTTTGAGCGTACCATATATCGAATTGTAGCCCTTAACAAGGACAATCCGAAACCACTTTGACCCGACCCAAATCGGAAGTGGACCCCACTCAAATAATTGCCCCAAAATAGCCATTTATTGCAATTTTCCACACATTTTTCCAACAGTATTTAACTTAGAAGAGTCGTGGAATCGATAGGAGTTGAAATTGCCGGAAACCGCCACTTAAAGGGAGCTGTTCGTAGCTGCAGACCACGAACGCCGCCCACCTTTCACGAAAGCCGCCCGGCTTTCGTCTGCTGTCCAGATTTTTCATCTCCAATCGGTCTAGAACGGGGATTGATCGGAGAGCTTAACAAAGGCAACTATTTCAGCACTTCATAAGGTGAGGATGGCTGACTATATTGCTTATAATCTTTGGATTAATTTCATGAGATTACCTAAAGTAATTAAATATGTTTTAAGGATTATTAATGATTAATAATGCCTAAGAATGAGAAGACTATTGTCTATAAGGAAAAGGAGCATAATATACAAATTTAAGAAATAAATTGTGTGTGATTATGATTTATAAGCATGTTGGCTTTATAAAGGAATTAACTATAAACTATAAGTTGAAATATAATTTTAACTTCATATAAGAGTATATGAGAGATTAAAAGTTATATTTTGTATATTGATGTGAACTATATTTTCAAAGGAAAATTAGTTTGGAAATTGTCTTTATGACTATGAACTGAAAATTGGTTTTGTTGGAATTTATCCGACTAGTATTAAGATACTAGTCGGGGTGTTGGAATAAGAATATGCTAGAATTGATCCAAGGCTTGGATTGTGAAATATGGAGCCTTAAGTAGTCTTAAGAGATGCTAAGGTGTATAAGTATGAACTTTAAGTTATACTAGGGGTAGGCCTTAAGGGATACCCAAAGTGAAGTGAACAATAAATTGATCCTAGATGTAGGATTGGCCTACGGGTGTATTTCGGTAGTCCTTGAGGATAGCCGATAGAACTTTGGTAAATAAGTAAGGACCATGGCCCTTCCCGACTCTAGAGAGCGGGGTTGGATAGCATGGACTTGCATCGTGATCACGGGTTAGGGTGGAATCCGAATCGGAGACCTAACTAGGCTCCGGTAGCGGTAACACTTAAGATAGGACCCCGAAGGGCCTTACCTTCCTACGGGATGATGGGTATGAGTCCAGGGGCGGGATGTTGGAGTCCGAACCGAGAGCCTCATGAGGTCTCGGACAGCGGTAGCAAGTCCCGTAGAAATAACAAGACCCACGGGTTGGGTTGTGCAAATGATAACTGAAAGGTATATGTATAAGATGGGCCGTGTGCCGACAAATAAATGAATTCACTTATTATAGAGATAATAAGTGGGGAATATAAGTTGTTGGTCCCTGTTTCTATTCTAGAAATATAAATAGAGCTTATAGAATGAAACCTTCCATTGATAGAGAATGAGTTTTACAGAATGATATTTCAAGGTAGCGTAAACTCTCTCTAGCTCTAGGCTATTGCGCAGGGAATTTCTGGGAAGGCCAGATACATATGATAGATGTCATCCATCTTTAACATATAAAGGTCATTTTCCTTGCAGGTAAACTCAGTCCCGTCGGAGCGTTGCAGGCGGTAAACAGAGAGTGGGATGTCTTGATAATTTATTTCGGCTACATTTAGTATACTCCATACTGGGTCTTTTGCGGTTTGCAGTTCATGTTGCCATACTTCTCTCTGTTTCCCCATGTAATGATGACTTAGCAGAAACAATTGACCACCCTTGTTCTTTCCTCTCAGATGATTGAGTCCACAGATTTTCAATTCGTCTAATTCCTTGACTTCGTCATCTTTCCGCCATATACGCTTTCTGATTTCCTCTTGGAAAGGAGCATTGATGTTAATATTCTCCCAAGGCTTTTCACTCCTGGGCATTCGAGCCGCTGTTTGTCTGATGATGGATTCCAGCTCCTTGGGAGGTTCCTGATAGTTTTCTCCTTCCTTAAGTTCATCATCATTAAGCAGTATTACATCAGCAGCACATTTAGCTAGGAGCTCTCTGAGATAGGCTCTTCGCTGTATTTCATCCACATTCGTCCATAGCCGAGACCACTTGTTGTGAACAAGAATTTCTTCAAGTTCGTCATGCATTCGATTATCAGGTTGGCTAGAGGGAGTCTGCTGCTGCTGTGGCGCTCTGTCAATAGTAACACCGGGATCACTTGGATTGCCCGTTGACATCAGATTAGAACTAGGTTCTTTCTGATGGCCTGAATAGAAAGGTGTACTCGAAGTAGCAAGCTCAGGACTTCCACTCCATCCTTGGTCTACATCTATGAAAGATGAGCCTAGGAGTGTTGTTTCTAGCTCGACCGGGCTAGATGTGGGTATATTGGCTGTTTGGCTTTTGTGTTGAGTGGATGGTGGGGGCTGATTGTTCGAGGATTCAGGTTGATTGGATTGCGTAGAGGGTTGGTTTGTTGACGCATCACGCTCAAGTGTCCTTTGTCTCTTGTTCTCCCCCTCATGAGGATCCGAGTCATCGGGGTCCTCATGCGAACGTTTGTGACCGAGGAGACTATCACGGCATGAGCTGTCAGGCTTAAGGATCCGAAGAAGGTCTTTTTGTTTCTGGGTTAGGTTGCCTTCTTCGGTAGCTAGTAGTTGATCTAGCATAAGGGTTTCGAGTACCTCGAACGGTAAAGTTTTAGGGTCAGGAAAAGGTGTGGTCGAAGTAGGGGAGGACACTAGTTCTGTATCCTGGGTTCCCCTTGAAGCAGTAGGTGAGTGGGGTAGGGTTGTGGATGGTTCAGAGATTTGTTGGGTAGGTATGATAGGAAGTGGTTGGGTTTGTTGAGTATGTGAGGATGTTGGTTGGGGTTGGATGATGTCATTTAGCAGCGTCGGGGTGTTCCTGAATTCCTGTGCCCGAGCGGTTATTGCTTCGTGCACCCATGGTTTGATGGTGGAATCCAAGAAATGTTGCAGAATGACGGAAAGGTCGGTAGGGTCAGGGTTACCGGTTACAGGGGTAGTAACCGTTGTCACAGCATCAGTAAAGATTACCGAAGTGTGGCCTGCAGATAATGATGGAGATATCTGTTGAGCGGCAGGACTTCCGATCATCATCGACGTATCTCCGATCGTTGAGGACAAGTAAAGTGCACCTGTCGTGTGCGGTGGTGTGAGCAGTGTATGTGTCCTAGAAAATGTTGAAAATGTTGGGATGGTGGAAACTAGACTCAATGTGCTAGAAGGCCTCTGATCCCATTCCCTTTAAGGCAATATTTATATGCCTAGGGAATGGGTGATGTGACCTAAGTGTGATTGGGCCCTTTAATGGAGGTGGCCCAAATGCACACATTACAAGGCTTTACCTAAAATAACTAGTCTAATAATAGTCTATTAATTAGACTAAATGCAACACAAATACACTTAAGTAAGACATGATTTAACACCATAAAATATCTCTAACAATCTCCCCCTTGGTGTTCAATCTTGTTTACTCAGCATTGCAGCGCGGGTATCTTTGTGTTTGTGTTGCTTCATCAATGTGGAGGAGAGCATAGATGAGATTTGTTGGGTTGCTCCTCGTTTATCTTGATCTTCAATGCAGTTCAGCTTCTTTTGTCTTCTTGGAAAGGCTTCATGAAGAAATCCTTACAGTCTTCCCCTTGGTGTTATTGATTCAATTTGTTCTTTGATGCCGGGGGTTGAGGGATTCTTCAAAATCTTGCTTTTAGTCCTTGCTTTCCAGAAACTGCTCTTGATCAGCTTGAATGAAGTCATATGGCGCCTCTAGAATGAATGTTCTGAAGAGATCTAGGTGCACAAGGGATTCATCTTCAATATTTGATCATCCGACCTCTGTATCCTCCAGAATGTAGCCTTTTCTGACTGTTTGATCATGAATGCTTTTGAGGAACAGTTGTCGGTGGCACAGCGGAAAATGATGGTTGACTTGTGAGCATGGATGACCTTTAGATTTGAAGCTGACTTGGCAGTTGATGAACATGAGAGAGTAGAGAGCCATTGTTTTTGAGCTGGAGGAGAGAAGTGTCCGAGAATGATTTTTGAGAGTAAACAGCGTGTGGACCACTCTCCCCCTTTATGACAATCCAATGAATCGAGATGTCTTGCCTTTATTCTTTTATTCTGGAAAATTGAAAATGCAAAAAAATGAAAAGATAAGAACCGGAGACACTGTGGTGTTCCGTTGACACAACATCAGTGTAAACATTGATGTGTGGCCTGTATATAATGATAGAAACGTTGTAACTCTAACAGGACTTCCAACCAATCATTGTGAAACATCTGAAGTAGATGTCACTCTGGTTGTTATGGCATGATCACTAGGATCAGCATAGATAATTGTAGCCCCCCGGGATCATGTAGACACCCGTTATCATCACTATAGAGATGAACTCTAAATGATGGCCTGAAAATGTTGGTGATTTCTATGTTGCAACATCAGGACTTCCATCCAATCATCGGTCTTCATCTATAGAAGATGAGCCTATGGAAGTTCTCGCATGGTCACTTGGACCTGCAACTGACTCTAAAAATGTGTCTGTGTCCTAGAAAATTCAAAACATTTAGGAGTGAGATAACTAGACACAACGTGATCAATGAAAGTTCAGTGGCATGGGGCTGAGGGCCACTGTAGTCAGTATCAGTCGCCTCAGAAGGAGACGGTGATAAGAGATGAGGTTCCCCGTGAACAGTGACTAAACACCTGTCTGTTGGGAGACAGGTGAGTGGTCTAGGGTAGGGTTGTGCACGCGCTGTTTGGACAAAATGCAGCGACTTCTACCCGGGATCTGAATAAATTCAGTCCTGAACCTATGGGGATTGTCCGGAGTATTTGAGTGACTGGGATTGATTCCTTGATTGATAGCTCATTTGAGGTAGCAGTTTTGTCATTGATTATTGTCTTCTTGCTCATCAGAGCCTTCTGCTTCCTCACTCATAATATTCACTCATTTACTCACTCTCAGCTTTGTCCCTTGGGTAGGCTTAGTTGGGTTTACTAAGCCATTGGGACTTATCTCTCATTGATCTTGTTTATTTTCTCTCTGCGTACTCCCCCTCAACTGGAGCACTGAGTAGGATGCCTTTGACGATGTTTGGCGCTTGGGAGGAGAACTTTGAAAACTCCCCCTTAAAATTTGCATCCTTGAGAGAATTCTTGCATTTAATCTAGGTTGTTTGAGGGTTCAAGTTGGGGTTGTTGGCTAGATGAAGCACCATGCTCAAGTATCCGTTGCCTCTTATTCTCCCCCTCATGAGGAGCCGAATCATTGGAGTCCTCATGCAAATGTTTGTGACCGCGGAGACTGTCATGGCATGTGCTTTCTGTTTCAGGTACTACAAAAAGAGCTCTTTGTTTGTCAGTGAGTGGAGCTTCTTCATTTTCAAGAATTCTCGCTAGCATAATGGATGCTAGGTCATCGAATGGCATTGTAAATGGGATAGGATAAGGATTGGGGTGAGTTGCTGTTGGGAGTGGGAGGATGAGGGTTGAGTTAGGGTTTGATGATGTCATTAAGAAGCGCCGGGGTGGTCCTGAATTCCTATGCCCGAGCGGTTATTGCTTCGTGCACCCATGGTTTAATGGTGGAATCCAAGCAACGCTGCTGAATGACTGCAAGGTCGGTAGGGTTAGGGTTGTCCGGTTACAGGGGTAGTAACCGTTGTCACAACATCAGTAAAGTTTACTGGTGTGTGGCCTGCAGATAATAATTGAGTTATCTGTTGAGCGGCAGGACTTCCGATCATCATCGAAGTATCTCCGATCGTTGTTGACAGGGAAAGTGGACCTGTAGAGTGAGGTGGTGTGAAAAGTGTATGTGTCCTAGCAAATTTGAAAATGTAGGGAGTGTGACACCTAGACTCAATGTGATAGAAGAAAAGGTAGTGGCCCGGGGCGATAGACCACTATGTACATCCTTAACTGCTCCGTAAGGGGGCAGAGAGGTGGGTATAAGATCCCCTATTTGTGAAACTACTACCTGTTGGGAGGCAGCAGAGTGGCTAGGTGTGGCTTGTGCATGCGCAGTTGGGCTAGATGCTGCGTCTTCTACTCGGAAACTGAAAATATCAGTTTCTGCACCTATGGGGTTAGCCCGGTTTATGGTGTCTAGGTCAGAGCAGCTGTCATATAAAGCTAACTCTTCTGCCAGGTTGCTTGCGGTTTGCACTCTTTGCACAGGAGTAGATGATGAGGCATTGTCATGACGTACCTTGGAGCGAGTCTCACTGATGATATTTCCTTGAGTGTCCTTGATTTGGTGAGACTGCTCTTGTGTTGTAGCTCGAGAAAGCCTGATAACGAGTCGTCCTTTCTTAGCGCGGGCTTTCTCGACTTTCTTGCCCTTTGTATTGGCGTTGTCGTCGTCCTCATCATCATCATCGTTGTCGTTCCTAGCCTTGCTCCCAGAGCCCTCATCGTCAGCGTCTTGTGTTGTGGCTACGCTTGGCGAATCACGGGTAAACTCTTCAGCACGGGGGTGGCCCTCAGCAGACATAGTCTGATCATCATGGGGCCGGCTTGCCACTGGTCTCTGTGGCCGGTTTGAACTCTCAGGACCCTCACTTTCTCTCGGCTGACTCCCCGGGGTAGGCTCAGGGGGGTTTATCTGAGCCATAGGGAGTATGACACCATTCTCCTCACTGTAGCGTATGACATGTGGATCATTTCGTCCAGCTAACAGGAGGAGAGGAACAGGAATAGGTAATGGTACCAAAGTGCGTACCTCTGGCATTCTCTTCAAGTATTGGAGGGCTGGAGTGCTGACATTCTCAGATGATTGGCGTCTTTGAATTGTTGGAATGGTTCTGCAGAAGTGTCGCACCAGCAGGGAGAACCATCTCATGTATGGTAGATGTTTGATCAGATTAGTGTCAAATTTCCTTCTCCTCATCTCCAAGAACTCACTCCAAATTAGAGCAGCATAGTCATATTTCTTCATGAAGACGATCCCATGGAAGATATACACAAGGTAAGCACTGCACTTGTCGAATCCAGTGTGCTTGGAAGTGCAGCACTTATTCAGAGTAGCCATCAGTGTCCTCCATGGGCGCGGCAAGCGAGCCGTCTTGATTTCTGACATCACGTGGAGAGGCTGTGCGTGGCCAAGAGTGATCATGTCGGCGATTACTTGTGCCTCTGGGACCAACGCGTCATAATGTTCCTCCTCCGGGATCTGTAACACTTGTTGGACGAGCTCCTTCGTGATTGTGACTCTGGTGTTGCAGATTGTGGCAGCTAGGACGTCATCAATCTGTCTGCCATTCGCATCTACGTCCTTGTCAAGTGTACCCCAGAATTGTTGGAGATACACCTGAGGAACTTCAGCGTTCTTGCTCAGTGCCTTCCACAGCTTGTGGCCTTTCAGAATAGAGACCACTACGTCGTCTTGACAAGAGAAGACTTCTGGGTCCAGTTGTGAGTTGTTCTCTTTGATCGGGATCCAGTGTTCCCTAGCGTAGATCATGTTGATTGGTGTGTGGGCAGCCATTTCAGTCTGAAAATGATAAACAGATTAGAGCATACGATTGAAAATGGCTAAGTCCACAACTTCTGGTCACTTGGGCCCTTTATTGTTTTTTTTGTTGAAAAGTGGGGCCCAATTTAATGGTCTTGTTCGAAGCTGGACCTGGACTTAGTTTTGTTTTGATCCATAGACAGATTTCCACATCGGGTAAGAGTTGGGCTGGGTCTCATTTAAACGCACAGCCCAAAAGGGTTGGGCAAGGGTAATCGGGTAAGCCTGATCGCGCAGGAAGACGAGATCGCGCAGGCTAGGTCAATCGCGCATCTAAGGATCGCGCAAGGTAGCAAGATCGCGTAGGGCTAGCAAATCGCGCAGGGGCTAAAATCGCGCAACCTACACGGATCGCGCAGATCTGGAGATAGCGCAAGGACAAAGATCGCGTATCTCTCAGATCGCGCAAGGCCTGTTGTTAGCGCAAGTGGTCGAATCGTGCATCCCCGGATTTCGCGCAAGTCAGATTGCGCAACTCATTGAGAATCTGTTTCCTGTTCGTCTTCTTCGTGAAATACCTGTGGATCATCAAAATATCGAAAAGATGGAGTAATTTCTTTACCTTGTTGGAATGAGCGAAAAAACGAGAAGGGAGGTTGAAGATTTTTGCTCTGGGGGAGTTGTAGCGTTTCGCGCAAGAGAGTAATGGGAGGAGGGGAGTTGCGCGTTTTAAGCGTTTAAATAGGCCCGAGAGATTTTCAACTTAACGGGCCCAAATCAGTCTGATTTCAAAAATGCTCCCCCTCAACACTTGCTTCCCTTTAAAATAGAAAGAATTTTAACAAACTCCCCCTCAACTTATGCATAGTTTAGAAATACTCCTCCTCAACAGATGAACAAATTTTGAAAAAGCTCCCCCTCAATTTATGCAATAGAAAAAAATGATGCATGAAAATAAAAGGAAAACATGCGATGAAAAAAAAATGAAGCATGAGAGAGAGAAAAGAAAAAAATGTGATGCAAAATAAAATAAAATAAAATAAAATAAAGAGAATTAAAAATGCAAAACATGAAAGCACACGCACACACACAGTTCAGAGTTACTCATTCGTTTAGGTTCAGCATCCCCAGCTTAGAGATCAGAAAATTGAATCTCTTTTCATCCAGGGCCTTGGTGAATATATCAGCCAGTTGCAATTCCGTAGACACAAAGTACATGTCTACGGTGCCTTTCTCAACGTGATCCTTTATGAAATGATATCTGAGGTCAATATGCTTCGTCCTTGAATGATGGACCGGATTGCACGTGATGGCTATTGCACTTTGAGAGTCGCTGTAGATCGGGATGTGTGAGAATGTGAATCCATAGTCTTTCAGCTGGGTCCTCATCCATAATATCTGTGAGCAACAACTAGCAGCCGCGACATATTCTGCCTCAGCTGTAGAAGTGGACACACAATTCTGCTTTTTGGAGGACCAGCACACCAACTTATCACCAAGAAATTGAGCACCGCCAGATGTACTCTTTCTGTCCAATTTGCAACCCGCGAAATCAGCATCTGAGTATCCAACAAGGTCAAAACCTGATTCCTTGGGATACCAAAGGCCCAGATTGACTGTTCCTTTGAGATATCTCAGTATCCTTCTAACAGCGTTCAGATGTGATTCCTTAGGATTTGCTTGAAAGCGGGCGCATAGGCAGGTTGCAAAGACAATGTCTGGTCTGCTCGATGTAAGGTACAGCAAGGAACCGATGATAGCCCGATAATTGGTAGCATCGACTGGTTTCCCGGAAGGGTCAGAGTCGAGCTTCTGTGAGGGAGACATGGGGGTTTTCATCGTCGACTTGCTGTCCATTTTGAAGCGCTTTAGCATATCATGGATGTACTTGGACTGATTTATGAATATTCCGTCTGGCAATTGCTTGATCTGTAGCCCCAGAAAGAAGTTCAATTCTCCCATCATACTTATCTCGAACTTGGTGCGCATCAGATTGCTGAACTTTTTACAGAAGTTAGGATTCGACGAGGCAAAAATGATGTCGTCAACATAAATTTGTATCAGCATGATGTCACCCTTGTGCCTTTTGATGAAGAGAGTTGGATCTATCTTTCCCTTCGAGAAGCCTGATTCCACAAGAAAATCTGATAGTGCTTCGTACCAAGCTCTCGGTGCTTGTTTCAGACCATACAAGGCTTTCCTCAGCTTGTATACATGATTGGGGCGTTCAGGATCAACAAAGCCGTCAGGTTGTGCGACATAGACTTCTTCTTTCAAATCTCCATTCAGAAATGCTGTCTTTACATCCATTTGATACACTGTGAAACTCTTGTGTGCAGCATATGCTAGAAATAGTCTGATTGCCTCAATCCTTGCCACTGGTGCAAAGGTCTCATCGTAGTCGATTCCTTCTTGTTGATTGTAACCTTTTGCAACCAGGCGGGCCTTGTTCCTCACGATCACACCATCCTCATCTTTCTTATTCTTGAATACCCATTTGGTGCCGATAATGGTTTTCTTGTACGGCTTTGGCACCAGGGTCCACACTTTCAATCTTTCAAACTGGTTCATTTCTTCTTGCATCGCAATCACCCAGTCCGGATCAGCCAATGCGTCAGTCATCTTTGTTGGTTCTTTCTGACTCAGAAAACATGAGTATAAGCATTCATTGACTGATGCTGTTCTGGTTCTGACTCCTTGAGATGGATCTCCAATTATCAGCTCTGGCGGATGTGCTCTAGTCCATTTCCTCTCGTGCTGTAGAGGCTGTGGAGTTATGATTGGATGATCAGGGTCAGAATATTCTTGTTCTGGTTGTGCTTCTGGGGTTTCTTGCGTTGTAGCTTCTTCAGGTTGATCATAATGCGGGGTAGATGGTTTATATTCAGCTTCGTCATCTGTGTGCTCATCATCGTTCTGAGTGGGAGTGAGTGTTTCCTCTGCGGTGGGAGCATATAACAGGAAGGTCTGAGAATTTGTAGCGGTTGTTGCTGGTGATGCACGTGGTTGACTGTAAAAGTGCTCGAGCAGAGAATCTAATACCACGTGCTCATCCGATCTTGTCTCGTCTCCCTGTCCTCCTACTTCAGAAGATGATTGAGCCTCTTTGTCTTCAGTTGCTTTCGGATCAAGCTGTCCTCTAGCATCCTTGTTGTTCATAATGTAGCACTTGTAGCGGAAGATGCGGAAGAAGGCAATGTTAGGGAGTCGCTTGAACACAATCTCATAGGACATCTTGTCGGATCATTTGTGAATCACCGTCCAGTTCTGTGTGAAGCAAGCCGTGTTGATAGCTTCAGCGCTCATGAAATGAGGAAGCTTTGACTGTATTATCATGGTTCTGGTTGCTTCCACCAAGGTCTCGTTTGATCGTTTTACGACATCCTTTTGCTTTGGTGTTTCACCTGCAGAGAACTGTTGTGTAATTCCCTGAGCTTCGTAGAACTCAATTAGCCCCTTGTTCTTGAACTTCATCCCATTATCAATTCTAGTGTTTGGAGCACTTGATGCATGAACTCTTTGGTGTTGGTCACCTTGGTGTCGTCAATGGTGGCTTTCAAAATTCTCGCACCAGAGGCATCCATTGCTTAGTTGAGTGTTCCCCATAATGGTTAGAGACACACCTCTGGTGCTTCGGTAGTTTTTGTTCAGTGTCTTCTGAATTTTGCGCCTTGTCAAAACAGCCACCACGACATCATCATGGCTGGATAAGACCTTTGGTTCCAACTTCGAGTTGTTCTCCTTGATGGGTACAAGTTCTAGATCCTGTAGACGGTTCTGATTGGTACTAGTTCTGTCATAACATCCTTGGGTTGTCTTGCATTGATCCTTGATTGGCGTCAGGAGGAGAAAAATGTAACTCCCCCTCAGAATGTGCAAGGTGTTGTTTGTCACCCGGGGAGTAAAGTAGAAAACCCCCCCTTGATATGTGCTTTCTTCGTTGTAAGGCACCAGAAGGAGTGAAAAAGAAACACTCCCCCTCAGAATAAGCACTTGTTGTTTCTTCTTGGCATGTGTTGGTGTTGAGGTGTGCATTTGTTGATTTTCTGCTCAGTGGGGTAGTATACATGCCAATACTCCCCTTAATAATGTGCACCAGTTGATTGCTCACAGCTTGTCATATCCGCCATGTGTGTGGAGCAATCGGATCAGGTACCACACATGACGGACCTGCAAAACAGATTAAGTACATTTCGGTACCCACCTCCAAGTGGGTCCTTCCTTATCAATGTCAAAGAAATGTTTCAGCTTTTGTTTTATTTGGGAACCTAGGCCAGCTGATCGAGAAGTGTTTGGCGTTCTTAATTTTTCAGCTTCGGCCTTAGGAACCCATTGTTGTTTGAACTTTTGAGCAAGGGAGATTTCATTAACAGTGAGTGAATGTTCAGGCAGATGATCTTTTAAAATTGTTTCTTGAGAGAGTCTTTTCAAATGTTTAAGTGAGTGAATCTTGAGGGGATACTTTAAACATGGAAATTTGTACTCTCCCTCAATGTTCACCTTCACAGCAGTTGATTTCTTTGGGCATCTCTGAACATTCACATTCTTATCTTTGATGGAGGAGGAAGCAGGCTCAAAACAGAAAACTTTCATTGACTTAACACAATTCAGAGAACAAGTACTAGAGTAGCGATTCTTGACAGATGTCTTAGAACTAGAAATCTTAGGAGCCACTCTATTAGCATTACTAGTCGAGGGTTCACTTAGGAAATTCCTAGGAAGACCACTTCTAGTACTGCTAGTTGAAAGCTCACTAATCCTAGATCTAGACTTATTCTTGGCATAAAACAAGGCACTTGATCGCTGATTCTTATTTCCTATATGAGACTCTTCTTCTCTCCTCCTCCTTCTCAATTTCTCCTCAATCCACTCTCCTCTCTTCTCAATTCTCTTTTTCACTTGGTTCCTTGTTGAAGAGAGAGACTTGGGGTGAGTGGTAGAGGTTTTTAAACAGTCAGTTGAATTTTCAAAGCATTTTTCTGTGGAAGAAAGGGAAGATGATTGAGAAACTGTGATGGACTGAGAGGATGTTTTTAACATGGATATTTCTTTCAAAAGTCGATCCTTTTCGTTTTCTAAAACTTGTTTCTCCTTTTCAAATGATTCTTTTAACTCAGCAAACTTTCTCACAAGAGGTGGAATATATGCAGGTTTTACTACAGGTTCTGAAGTTGAAGGTTCCTCTCCATCTTGCACAATTTCCTTTTCAGGGGGATTAGTTATAACTTCTTCGGCAGGAGTAAGCGGGAGCACTTTGGTTTTGTAACTCTTGTTCAACTCTGTGTAGTCAAAAGGAACCTCGACACCAGCCTTTGTCTTTCTCTTTTCATCCTCGAGGGCATTCGTTTCCTCAGCTCCAGTGAAGGCCATGAGTTTGGTCAATCCTATTTTCATGTATCTAACATCGTAGAGTTGTCTACAGTTGACCTTTTTTAGGTTCTGAGGATTGGTCAAACCCAGGCCCTCCTTGGCGTTATAGAAACGAGTGTCCTTAGGCTGGTTAAGGAAAATAGTCTGGTCTGTTTGGTCTCTCTTGGCTAACAGGTCTTCGAGTTCTTTGATTTTGGTGTAAAGAGCACCCCTTCTTTCCATAAGTAAATTATTGACACCAAAAAGTCTAATTCTCTCTTTCTCAGTTGTTCTAAGCTTCTCTGTCAGTTCTTTTTCGCTAGCACTAAGTCTCTTATTTTCAGTTGTGAGCTTAGTGATGATTTTCTCTGAATTGATACGTAGTCTGTTATACACACTAAATCCCGTATTAAATTTTCCCTCAAGCTCCTTAATTCTATCGTGTGGGTCAGTTCTAGAGCAAGTATAAGTAAAAGGATTAGAAGTGCTTACAGCGCTGTCTGCATTCTTGTTTTTAGCAGAGAGGGCAGTCACTTTATCAGCAGCGGTTGGGGTAGTCATGATTGATTGTTGAATGTTGATCGTTGACGTGTGGTTGATTGATGTTTTTCTGCAGGTTAGTGGCTCTTGAAAATGTAGCTTTGACTTTGAGAAAAATTTGTCTTAACCTTGAGATTTTTTGACTTTTTTTTTATTTGATTTTTTTTATTTTTATTTTTATTTTTTTTTTTATCTCAAGGTTGACTATTTGAAGTTTTGACAAAGTGTAGACCTTTGGTTTTGGAGTTTGACCACAAGGTTTGAATTGGGCTCACAATTAGCTCTTGAAGTGGGTAAGTGCAAAAAGTGTACTCTTCCAAGGGAAGGGAAAAGTAAGCTTGTTAACTTATCCCACACCTAAACTCCAAGAGACTTTTGGAGCCTATATATATGGAACACTCATTCCTTAAGATTAAATGGTGAAGGAGAAGAGGGGAGCTCTCGCGCACAGGGGATTTCAGCTTGAAGTTCAAAACTGAAAATTCGCACCCCCCCTGCGCGGGCGACCTGCGGACACGATAGCCGCAAAATTTGTCGGGTCTCAAAAGACAGTTTTGCCCCTCTTTCTCCTTTTTTTTTTAAAAAAAATGGGCGATGTGAGTTTCCTTATGTGAGAATCGCGCAGAAGTAATATCGCGCAACAGGGCGTGTGGGTCAGTTCAGATCGCGCAACGAAGTCCAGAATCGCGCAAGTATGTTTTCTCACACGGACTTGGATCGCGCAAGTATGTTTTCTCACACGGACTTGGATCGCGCAAGTATGTTTTCTCACACGGACCTGGATCGCGCAAGGTCAGCTTCGCGATACTCGAAATCGCGCAGGAACTGAATAGTTGCAAACAATGGCGCAACTCGCGATACTCGAAGGCTTTTCATAAAAACAATGGCGCAAGTGCAAGTTTGCGCAGGAAGAGTTGCGCGATACTCGAAATCGCGCAGGAGTGTAGTTGCGCGTTCCTGTTCTTCGTTCCGAAGGGGTTGCGCGAACTTTCAGGATTGCTCAACTCTCGCTTAGCCTGTACGCTGAGTTTCAGGGTGCGATTTTCTCCAGGAATGATCCTAGCAACAGTAGAAACCTTTTCCTTCAAGCCATTTCCTGCAAAAACAACAACAAAAACAGACCCAAAGATCGCTCAAGTGCAATATCTTCGCCGATGAAGAATCGCGCAGGAGCGTTTTTCAGCCTTCAATCGATCGATAAATTGCAGAAACTTCAATCGGTCACACGCTCGGCTCTGATACCAATTGTTGGTCCATGTTTCTATTCTAGAAATATAAATAGAGCTTATAGAATGAAACCTTCCATTGATAGAGAATGAGTTTTACAGAATGATATTTCAAGGTAGCGTAAACTCTCTCTAGCTCTAGGCTATTGCGCAGGGAATTTCTGGGAAGGCCTCTGATCCCATTCCCTTTAAGGCAATATTTATATGCCTAGGGAATGGGTGATGTGACCTAAGTGTGATTGGGCCCTTTAATGGAGGTGGCCCAAATGCACACATTACAAGGCTTTACCTAAAATAACTAGTCTAATAATAGTCTATTAATTAGACTAAATGCAACACAAATACACTTAAGTAAGACATGATTTAACACCATAAAATATCTCTAACATAAGTTATTATTTATATTACGATATCACCCTATTTTGAGGGTCTTAGAAATTAAAGCGTTGATTATATTTAGTATAGTTGTCATTGTACTTGTCAAATGCTTCCAAGTACTGACCTCCCCTTCACGGGGGAGGCCACCTCACAGTTTCAGGTAGGAGTTGAGCTTGCTACCAGTGCCCGTTGCTTCGGGAAGATCAAGGAAGGAAGACGTGGTTCGTGCTTCCTCTGTTTCTGTTTTAAAAATATTTAAATTGATGCTCATGGATAGTATTTTCGAATCATTACTTGGGGGCTTGTATGCCCATGTTTGCTAAAGTGTGGCATAAACACTTGTATTAAACATTTCCGCTGCTTTAAATGAATATTTTACATTATGTTTGTTTATGGATGTACTATGTGTGAATGGTATTCAAGACGCCTAGTATAGTATGGATGAGTTGGACTGCGGTTGACTATTCATACTGTACGGCGGGTTGTTGACGTGTCCGGTAGGTCCGGGGCGTGACATATTAAATTACTCTTGGTCTCCAATGACATTATCTGATAGTGAATACATAACTCGCCATAGAGTTATCCACCACAATGACCACCTGACCGATCACGGCGGTGGTGGTGCTTGGAAGGTGAAGGGCAACATGGCAGCGATGATGGGGATGGTGACGACAACAGGCCATCTCGGTGAGTGCAAAACAGTGATACTGCTAGCATTGAAACTTGGTGACAACTCCGGTAGCTTTCTAAAATATGGGGTACCGTACCTACCATTCATTTGATTGGACCACACCACTTTATCATTTTTTATTTAGATTTAAATAATTCAACTGCTACATTCTCATTGTTCCATGTGGACAAAGGTATAGTACCTTATGGGTACCATATAATCTACTGTTGGGCCTGTCGCGGGTCTGCGGTCAGCAATCTGCCAGCCTGCCGGTGCAATCGGACCGCGTGGCGCTTTGCCTGTTCTATAAAAGGGGGAAGGGCGTGCTACACTATCAGCGATTGCTTTTAGTGTAGCGGTAAGCGCAACGATCCACAATTGGTATCAGAGTCAAAGGTCACGGGTTCGACCCCAGCAACAGCATGCTGCTCAGTTGTAGGCTGGCAGGTGCTGGGGGGGAGATTGTTGGGCCTGCCGCGGGTCTGCGGTCAGCAATCTGCCAGCCTGCCGGTGCAATCGGACCGCGTGGCGCTTTGCCTGTTCTATAAAAGGGGGAAGGGCGTGCTACACTATCAGCGATTGCTTTTAGTGTAGCGGTAAGCGCAACGATCCACATCTACCTTGAAACTTTTGGGCTTGAATAGTTTTTTAATTTTACATTCTTAATTATAAATTGAAAAATAATTAATTAGGAACAGATTTGTACAAGTGGGTGATTTTAAGTTCTATGACATATAATTTCAAATGGAAGTCCTCCTTAGGAAATTGTCTCATACTTCCTTCGTTGCATTTTACCTGAATTGTTTTTTCGATTGTTCCAAAATAAATGTCTCATTTCCTTTAAGTGATTTACAAGACTTCATTTTGTTATACTTAAATTTATTCTCTAATTTTTATGTTTTCAACTAATTTTCTTTTAGACTGTTTTTCAACCCTAGACCTAATCAAACCAGACCATGCTAGACTTAAACAGATCAGATCAGAGCAGGACAGACTTAGAGAATTATAATATACACAGAGACCTAACATTTATCATATCACAACAGATCAATTCAGATCAGACCAGATCAGGTCATACTAAAACAGACGAGAACAGACTATATCGCACCAGAACAAAAACATGGTAAGTAGTTTGTACTCTGTACCTAGTATTTTAGTCCCTAGGATTAGGGAATTCACTCATCTCAAAAATCTATTAATTGTTGATTTCTACACAACATTAGATACCTAAGAGCATCTCCATTCATGATTTTAAAATAAATGATTTTTCTACAACACATCATTGCCACATCAAATTTATTTAATAAATTTTAAATAATCTCAAATCTTAAAACTCTTCATCAACCATGATACTCAAATAATTAGTTTTTCTAGATCATGCATTAAATGCAATTTAACTACAACCTAAAATAATATGGGACCCAAATCTTGATACCAGATTTTCTTTTTGATAATCTCCCTATATAATCTTTCACTCACAATTACTCCCTCCGTCTCGCTAAGATTGTCTCATTTTACCTTTTCGGGAAATCCTTCTAAGATTGTCTCATACCAAATTTGGTAAAGTTTGTGTGACTCTAAATTACTCTTACTTTATTCTTACTTTATCAGTTTAATACCAACCACACAAACTCACTTTTCTTAATAATCGTGTCACCCTCTTATCTCAATCTTAGGATGTTTTTACTTGGACTGTAATTTGCTGGTCTGGTCTGGTCTGATCTGGTCTGGTTTGTTCTGGACTGGTCTGGTCTGATCTGGTAATATCTGATTTCTTTGTTTTTTTATAACTATCCAAGTTTGATCTGGTCTGGTCTGGTCTGAACTGGTTTGGTCTGGTCTGGTCTGGGACAAATTACAGTCCAAGTAAAAACATCCTTAGTGGGACGGAGGTAGTACTCCGTATAATCTTTCAAATAATCTTTCACGACATCCAATTGAGGATGTTTTTACCTGGACTGTAATTGGTACCAAACAAAAATAATTACTGAGTATAACAATACAAAGAAACCAGCAAACTAGAGTCAACTAAAAACATCCGAAACCTTAAAGGCTTAAATAATCTAAAACATCCTAAACGAGGTAAGAACTTTAGAAAGAAGGCAGTTCAAGAAAACGGGAGCTACTGCCGGCCGATGAACAACGAGACCACCTCTATCTCCAACAAATTCCAAACAATGGCGACAAAATATGTGAAGGCCAATGCTGATTCACACCATCCCGCTTCCATCCACCTACACAGTAACAACTCCACAATCCAAAACTCCGAAGAACAAGGGAGACAGGGAGGAAAAAGCAGCTCCGATAGCTTCCCCTGTTGGTACTCGCCGGAAACAGGGATATACAGAAGCACGCACCCTTCCGTACAACTTCCGACCGACCCATTCCTCGACGTCGTCTCCTTCATCTTCTCCCACAAACACGGCGGCGCATCTTCTCTGGTCGATTCACAATCTGGGTTTTCAATTTCCTACCCAGAGCTCTACTCTCTGGTCAAGTCCATGGCCGGCGGTCTCCACAAAATGGGCGTTTCACAAGGTGATGCCGTCTTGATCTTGCTTCCCAATTCCATCCATTTCCCGGTGATCGTTCTGAGTGTTCTGAGTCTAGGAGCAATAGTGGTCCCCATGAATCCGCTTAGCACTTTGTTTGAGGTAAAGAAGCAAGCTTTAGATAGTATGAATAATATCTGTCTGGCGTTCTCTTCCCTCAACAGGGCTGAAGAATTCAGTGCATTGGGTATCCCGGTGATCGGGTTGCCGGAAAGTTCAAATCTTGATTTCCCGGCGGGCTCTGTTTTCTTTGATTTGATTCGCAGCGATTTAAAGAGGGAATATAAGCCAAGAATCAAGCAGGAAGACACCGCAGCGATTCTGTTCTCGTCTGGGACGACTGGGGCTTGCAAGGGAGTAGTGTTGACTCATCGGAATTTCATAGCAATGGTTGAACTGTTCTTGAGGTTTGAAGCTTCTCAGTATGATTATGACAGCAGAAAGAATGTGTACTTGGATGTTGTGCCGATGTTTCATGTGTACGGACTTTCTATGTTCGTGATGGGGTTGCTGTCGTTGGGCTCCACGGTGGTTGTGATGGGAAGGTGCGACGGCGATGAAGTGGTGAGAGCCATTGAGAGATTCGGGGTCACTCATTTTCCGATCGCGCCGCCGCTGTTGAGAACATTGACGCTAAAAGCAAAGGCGGCGACGGCCGGTGGTATTAACAGAGTGGTGATGAAGAGTATGAAGCAGGTTTCATGTGGGGCCGCCCCCACAAGTTTAGCCTGGATTCAAGACTTTGTTCAAACTCTGCCCCATATTGATTTCATCCAGGTATGTGAATGGAGTGTGAACCTAAGGTTGAACACAAAACAAAACAAAACAAAAAAGTGGGATGAGAAAGTACTATCTATTAATCCCCGTCCCGAAATAAACGTCTTGTTTGATACAAGGTAAAAGTTGTGGTTGAGATTTGAATAAAAAAATGTGAATTGATATGAGCCACACATTATTGCCAAAGGATGAAACAAGATAATTATTTTGGGACGGGCCAAAAAGAAAAGCAGGAAAGTTATTTCGGGACGGAGGGAGTATATTCTAATGTGTTTGATGAATTGATATGAGCCACACATTACTGCCAAAAGATAAAACAAGACAATTATTTTGGGACGGGCCAAAAAGAAAAGCAGGAAAGTTATTTCGGGACGGAGGGAGTATATCCTAATGGTAGTGTTTGATTAAATTTTTTTAACGATTTAGAACCAAATAAATCTTACCAAATTAGGTATGACACTATTTAAGTGCGATGAACAGAAAAGAAAATATGAGATAATTTTAACGGGACGGAGGAAGTACTACCTATTATGTCCTACTGTTAGTGTTTGATTAAAAAGTTGACTAATATATCTAATAAACCAAAAAATAGAATTACTCCATACTATTTTTCTTTGATATGATGCCAACTCTAAAGATGTTTTTAATTGGAATGAAATGGTTCGGTCTGGTCTAGTAGATGTCTGGTCTCTGTGTATTTTATAAATGTCTGAGTTTGGTCTGATTTTTTTTATCTAGTTAAATTAACTATGAGTATGTTTGGTACAATTAACAGAAAAGATACTTTTGTGAGTATTTTAGGGGGTGTTTGGATCCGATTCTTAAAACTGTTTCTGCTGCTTCAGGGAGCAGAAGCAGAAGCTGGAGTGTTTGGGTGAAAGAGCGGAAGTGATTCTGCTGCTCAAATTTACTCCTAGAATCAGTTTTTTAGAAGTTGGGGGTGACCAGCTTCTGAAAACTGATTCTGATTCTGCTTTTGCTATAAAAAAAAGAAGCAGAAGCAGAATCAGTTCCAAACACCCCCATAGTAATTAGTAAAGGTTAGCTTTTAGTGATTTAAAAGATCTTTTATTTTTTGAAAAACTCTTAGAAATTATCATGTCAAACATACAACTAGAAGTTTTTAGAGACTTTTTTAAAAAGGGAGAAAGTACAAATATACCCTTAAACTATGTCTAGGAGAACAAATATACCCCTCAACTTACATTTGGAACAATTAAACACAAAAGTTGTAA
Source organism: Cuscuta epithymum (assembly GCA_945859915.1). Lineage (NCBI taxonomy): Eukaryota > Viridiplantae > Streptophyta > Magnoliopsida > Solanales > Convolvulaceae > Cuscuta > Cuscuta epithymum. The sequence continues at coordinate 3,798,449 of CAMAPF010001001.1, read as the reverse complement.
AATTAGAAAAAGTATACCCTTATTTTCAAATGGTTATGGGATACATACGTTCTTTAATATACGGAGTATATAGTTAAGGGTATATTTGTTCCAAATTTAAAAATTATGTGTTTAGTTGTTCCAAAATGAAATTGAAGGGTATATTTGCTCTCACGTATAAAGTTCAAGGATACATTTGTTCCTTTCCCTTTTAAAAAATGTAAAAGTTAGAAGACGGAGACTTGCTTACCAAACATAGCCTAGATAAAAAAAAAAAATACCTAGTAATTAAAAGAGAAGTTATTACCGAACAAATTAAGTAATATGTATAGTACGTCGGTAAAGGAAATGGACATATTTTCAACATCCCCAGAATTGAGAGAATCTGGATCACATTATACATTAACACAATTTTATCACGAAAAACGTAGTTTATAGAACTGAATATGGATTTCAATTGAAAGTAGACATATTTTCAACACCCCAAAGTAGATCTTGAAGTTTTGGCACGTGTTGGACTGGACTTATTTTCACATTCATCTCATAAACCTTAAAAATCAATCAAGATCAAAATCAGTCAAGATTTTTTTTGTTGTACGATGATCTTCTATAGCATGTTACTTTTCCGAATATTTGGAGAAAAAACTAAGAGTCAGTTTCGTAACATTCAAATTGATTGACTATGTAAAATTTATGAAATTTTAAATAAAGTGATTAAATTGGTTGATTTTGTTGAATTATGACCAAAAAAAGTAAAAAATACTATGTACGGAGTATTTTATTAATAGAATAAAAAAATGTATATGAAAAATAGCTAAATTGGTTCTCTACAGTAACTTCAGTCAATTCGGCCATAAAAGTAACTTCAACTTTACTTATTATGATTATTACACAATTCTGTGCGTAGAATTATAATATACGTGTTTGGTGAAAAACTTGATTGATAAAGGTGATAGGCCGAAAAACATGGTCACTAAACGGGCTCCAACACAATTTCTATCTTTTTTAAAAAGTATACGAATAAAAATTTACAATTAATAAATGTAATAATGTATAAATAGTTTGAAAAAGTAAACATAAAAAACATAAATTAAAATGTAAAAAGTTAAATGTAAACTTGACAAACAATTCTAGAAAATATTCAAAAGTTGTGGAAAAGATAAAAGTACATTACCTTCGAAGCAGGGGCGGAGCCAAGGGGGGGTCAGGGTGGTCAACCGACCCCGCTGAAAGTTCAAGAATGTAGAGCTCTGAAATACCTTCGATTTGATATATTATGGGTCCTATAACTCATTACGAGTAAAAAGTTATGACCCTTGGAAAAATCAGCATCATCTTAACTTGAAATAAGCCAAATTTGATGTGTGATGTTGATTATATTTTTAAATTTAAAAATAAAACACCCTATTCACTCATTAGTTGTGTGAACATTATGATACATTACATATATATCAATACATTAAGCGAAAAATGTTCATTAAACTACCATTTATCTCAGCTAATATGACGCATTTAGTTCAAATATTGTATAATAACTATTCATCATTTTGATACTATATGTAATTAAATTCCGACCCTCTCACACATTTTTCTGGCTCTGCCCATTTTTCGAAGAGAGAGAAATAATATAAATCACAGCCATGCTTCCTTTAGAGAATACTCCGTATTAATTAGATTTTGTAGACAAGTTTAAAATGTCTTGGGAGGAGATCTTAAGGAAAAAAATTGTTGGGAATATGTAGGGTTATGGCATGACAGAGTCTACTGCTGTTGGAACAAGAGGTTATAACACTGCAAAACTTCATAATTATTCTTCAGTAGGACTTTTGGCTCCAAATATGGAAGCCAAAGTGGTAGATTGGAATACTAGTTTACCCTCACCTCCCAACTGCAAGGGTGAGCTTTGGCTACGAGGACCTTCTATCATGAAAGGTAATTTCATAATTCATAGCTTCCATGTTTTTTTAAATATGTTTATCTTATTATTATTCATTTGACAAATTATTAAAATTCATCTAAGTTCTCAAAAGCTAAGATTTAATTTTCCTTGCTTGTATTATTGCTTATCTTATACGGAGTATATATATATTAGACAAAAAATTAGTAAACATTCATAGCATCTCCATTGGTTAGCTAACTAATCTTATAGTTGGATTTGTCATAAGTGTTTTCAGTAAAATTGTATTCAAACTAAAATGTATGTCAATGATTCGCTCCAACTTCTTCATCTTCATTTAATATTAATAATTTTATATATATTTAATAGTTCTCTTTCATCAAGCTAATATATAGCTCTTTTTTGACTAATTAGTTTTCTCAAGCAAAAGGAAAAGTAATGGTAAGGTATTAGCTTTAAAATTGCATGCAAGTCTACCAAACAAACCATTGGAGATGCTCTAAGAGCAACTCTAGCGGTTAGCTAATTACCCTTACGACTTGACTAGTCACATAAGCATTTGCAGAAAAATTAAAATGTAGTTCAATAATTAGCTATAACTTCTTTCTCTTCATTCATTATTAATAATTTTAGGGAGAAGGTTCGAAAATGACATTAAGGTTAGTTACTAAGTGCGGATTAGACATTAAACTTTTAAGTAGACCAAATTAGCACAACGTATACATTTTAGTCATATTAGGGCACTCATTACGTCGCACTTAAATTAACGGCTGTTACCGCACGTCCATCTTCGCCCAAAACCTAAATGAATGCCAACTCTCATTTCTTCTCCGCCAGAATACTAGACTTCATTAGACCCGATAGCAGCCGACTCTTCCAAAAACCCCGCACATATACCTTCTTCCTCTTCGCCCAAAACCCCGTTTTGACTCTGACAGACTTACAACTCTACAAGACCCACAACTTGCACATGTAATTGGATAGAGCAATGCAAACAGTGGCAAATGAGCTATTGATTAGCCAAATTCCTTCTCGTTTGTGAATTAATTCCACTTGGTTGGCCTAGATTGGGAAGTTCATCCTTCTTCTGGTAATTTTTCTCCGTTCACTTTTTTTAAACAACAATATATGTGAACTAGTGGTCAGTTCAAGCTATGATTTTCATTCATTTTGGAGGAAAATAATGATATGTTTGGACTAATCTAGCTTAATAGACGAATGAAATGCCGATTCACTTGTTGTCTTGGGCTCCATGAGAGAAGATTAGAAAGCAGCTGTGGGCGGAGAAGAGTGCGACGAGGGTTGAAGGAGAACTAGGACTACTTGGAGGGCTCAACAAGGACGGAGTCGAGATGTAAATTAAAGAATGAAGATAGAGGACAAAGGATAGCAATTCAAAGGTTTGGAGGCGGGCCATTGAGTAGAAGAGAGAGTTTGTTTGGTGGTGAGAAGTGAAATAGAGAAGCAAGATCGGAATACAGAGATGGAGTTGACCAAGACAGTGAATTGAAGAATTGACAACGGAGGCTTGGGCGGTTAACAACGGGTCTAACAGAATTACAAGTGGGTGGCCAAATATAGTCCAAATAAGTTGATTATGTGTTAATTTGGTCTACTTAAGAGTTTAATGTCTAATTCGAACTTCGTAAATAACCTTAGTGTCATTTTGGAGCCTTCTCCCATAATTTTATATTCTTTGATCCGTCCCATCAAATTTTTCCCGATTTGATTAAGACATGAGTTTCAAAATGTGAGAATAAAGTGAAATAAGGTAAATGTGAAGAATCAAAATGATAGACACGTATATTATACTCCCTCCGTCCCAATATAAAAGGCACACTTTCCTTTTCGGTCCGTCCCAATATAAAAGGCACATTTCTCTTTTTGGCAAACAAAACAGTGCAAAACAGTGCCAAACAGTGTCCAAACAGTGCCAAACAGTGTCTAAACAGTGTCAAACAGTGTTCAAACAGTGTTCACCCTTAAAAACTCCTCAAACGCAAATGTGCCTTTTATATTGGGACGGAGGGAGTAATTTTTTGGGTTGAGTAAGAAAAAGATGAAGAACTGTGGGTAGAATAAAGTGGATTAAGAAACCTATATTATAATTCTGCGCAAAATTATGGGACACAAAATTCTTGTGTCCACTGGGTATATTATATGTGTATAATTTTTTCTTATTCTACACAAAATTATAATATATGTGTCTTACTCAAAATTACATAGTTGTGGTTGAGTAAGAAAAAGGTAAATGTAAAGAATTTTTTGGGATATCCCAAAATGATAAGTAAGAATAATATAATGTGATGGAGAGAGTATTTAATAATTCTCCTTTTTCAAGCTAGTAACTTGCTCGTTATGGCTAATTAGTTTTCTCAAAAGTAAAGGCAATGCTTCAATGATAAACTATTACCTTTAAAATTGTAAGCAAACTAAGTCCTTCGAATGAACATTTGGATATGCTCTAAGTGGTACGGGTCAAATCAATGTTAAAGAGGCTACCTAAATATGGGAGCCTTACATTTTTGTTTGCATTAGTTCAATTTATCAATTATGATTTTGGCCTTTCAAAATCGAATTGGCCCAAATAAGTTGAATTAATTAAAATATGAAACTTTATTGGTCAAAAATTCAACATTAATTTTAGTTTCAATCTTAGTCTTTGATTTTCAAGTGAGCACATTTATATTTTGTGTTATACTTGATATGAACTTCTTATTAAGATATTAAGTTGTTGTATTCTTTATTTAGTTCAATTTACGACTATATTGATTTATTAATTTTTATGTTTGCATTTTGTAATTTGTTGCATAGTGGTAAAGGTAATGTGTTGTTACTTCTTACTACTAACAACTTTAGTTTTATATATCTTAAAGTTTTTATATTTAGATAGTAACAAAACTCGTTTAACTTTTATTGACAGTATGTAATCTTAATGTACACTGTTCTAAAAACCTGGAAAATTATTTGTTTCCTTACATATAACTGAAGATATATTTAGTCATTCTCTTATTTTATTTTATTATTGTTTTTTCTAGTACTTTTCATTATATTAAAAGAAAAAACAAAACAAAGAATGAAACTGAATCAAAAGAAATCAAATTATTCAACTCATGGTCTTATGTTTTGAAAGAAAAAATCGAATCAAATCAAAATTATTGCTTTGATTCCACACTTGGTTTTCAATAAATACTGAACTGAAAACACACGTTTAGACTTGAGAGCACATGTAAGAGAGAGGAGAGATTTTGCTAACATGGTGATTTTGTTACATTCAAGTTCATTTTAAAATGTGATTTTGTTTTTTGCTAACCATAAAATGTCAAAAAATAATTACATCCAAAATACCTTTTATTTTTTTTCACAACTAAATCTAGTGTTTTTAAGACTATAATTACTCGTAATAGAAGTTTGTGATAACATAAGTAATACGTAGTACTTTGTTAGTCATATAGACTATTGGTCCAACAAAAGTAATTGGGGGACTTTTGGGTTTTCCTTTGTGAAGTACAATAGCGGAGTCAACGGACAAAGGTTAGACAATGTTGGGAAATAGTTTTAATTCAAATAAATGTGGGAAACTAAAGAGTTGCTAGATACACGAAAAGAGTTCCCAGAAAGTTCTATCTTTAATGTTCCAAGTAAATGATGTTTCAATGCCTATTATATATAAAGGCATCCTCCTGTAATTCAAAAGCAGAGTTCCTGGGTAGAATATGATTCCCTTCTCATATATCAGCACATAGTGTGTGTGAGTGTGATTTGATATCTCCAGGTTCTTTCTAACTGGTGCTCTAACAGACAAAAAGGAAGCCCAATATGTAAATTTAATACATATATATACTAAAGAAATATCTAAAATTGTGGGCCCTAAAATTTTAACAATTTTTTGGACCCTGAGGCAAGTGCCTCATCTGCCTCAAGTAGGGGTGGTTCGGTACGGTATACCTTATATTTTTTCTCATACCTTTGCCATACCAAAACTTTCGGTATGCAAAATTTGCATACCTTTACCTTACCGAAGTTTCGGTATACCGCATTTCGGTATACCGAAGTTTCGGTTCGGTAACGGTACGGTATCGGTAAATTACCGTGCATGTCTCCCAATACAAAAAATTATCATTGACTAACGAAATATACTAAATCGTTATTACTAGCGACATATTAAATCTATTATTAAAATGTTACGAAATACAATTAATAATCTATTGACGTCAATTCAATATTGAAGAATAACTATTATTAGTATATTTAAGGAGTTCAACATGCCACATATTAAAAAGTTACACATTCTCCTAAAATAACTTAAACAATATAGATATAATTAAATCAATAGTGATCTCTAACAAAAAAAAATAAAACTATTCAAACAATATGGATATAAAATCATTTATTCCTAATATGATATTGTGTATTCGGTCATTTTTATAATTTTTTAAAAATTGAATAAGACTTTCGGACAAAGATGTGAGTCTCGACTCGTGGAATCCCTATGTAAATACACTTGTCACATAAGTGTATCTCTCTTCACTCGTCAGCTACTTAGCGGCTCAGCCATCACGACTTGCAAGCTCTTGGAACAGGATGGACTTGTTTCTTGACATTTGTACATTACTCATTAGTCATTAAGGTTAGCGAAGTAGAAGCCTATAAGGTTATAGTGGGTTTGAGAAATTGGACCTTTATTTTTGTATTTTTGTATTTGTAACCAACTTAAGTATTAATTTTGGGCTTTAAAATTGTAATGGATTTCTACAATATATTAGAATTAAAAGTAATTGTTGAGTAGAGTCGGTACGGTATTATACCGGTATACCGCGGTATTTGAAAACATTTACCATTACCGTACCGAAATAGATCGGTACGGTAAGATACCGTACCGAAAATGACGGTATACCAATATTTCGGTATTTTCCGGTATTTTTCGGTACGGTAAGTGCGGTATACCGATATTTCGGTATTTTTGCCCACCCCTGGCCCTCAAGCACCGCACGGCTCTGCATATAGAAGTACAAGTAATAATATTGACCCTTTCTAGAATGCAAGAAAAAAGTAGATTGACGAATGGAAAAATCTAGTGAATGTTAATAATGTAGTTGTTCGATAAAAATTAAGTGTCTGATGTAGTCTGATTTAATTAAACAAGTTATTATGACTAACTAATATTGAATGCATTATAATTTCTCAAAAAAAGCAAACTCTTCACAACTTCTAAAAACTATCCAAAATTGTAAACAAATCCCAAAATGTGTTTAATTTCTTCATTGTTCAAGCATACAATTGAATTCTTTTCAGGAACTTTTTAAATACTGCAAAAGTTAAAAGAATAATTTTTGTTTGTCAACACAATCTCAAAGAATAAGATGTCTGAATTAAATTTGCAGGGTACCAAAATAACATTGAGGCGACGAAGAGTACACTAGATGATGAAGGGTGGTTGCATACAGGTGACATTGTGTATTTTGATTGTGAAGGGTACCTCTATGTCAATGACCGACTGAAAGAGATCATTAAATACAAAGGCTTCCAGGTACATATACATTTCGGAAAAATGAAATATGGTATACGAAGTTTGTTAAAATGTCCCACACCGGAAATCTATAAAACATTTAAAGCTAGGGGGCGTGGTAAAGCGGTGAGAGGTTTGAACGATGATCAATGACCCCCGTGTGAATGTCAAAGCTCTTGTATGCTAGACTAGGCCTTTGATGCGCACGAGTATAAGATCGTTAGGACCGATTGAGTCATCATTATTTACAATTTCTATTATGCTAGTCACATGAGAGCATGGTGGTTCAACTTTTTGGACGAAATTTAATATTTTATATCTTATCAAATGTGTGACAAATATATCGACACACCAATCATTCCGATCCCGAGTGACCAAGTGAACAACTTGAAAGCGTATAATTGAATAAATGGACGGTGAAATAAACTATGAGAATATGATATCACAACCAAAATTTGAATCTCATATTTGTTTGATTTTGTGAAAGTCAAATACTTCAATATATTCTCACTGTTCAACTTAGACTCATGTTACAGGATATAAACTGACAGTATAAAGAAAAGTGCACAAATAGTATCTTGACTATATTATTGATACATTTTAATATCTTAACTCTAAAATAAAGCAAATCAATATCATTATTACTTTCAAATGTTTACCCTACCATAGATACCTCTCAAATTCCAGTAAAAAATGATGTATATTTCCTGGAAATTCATATATGCAACCATATATTCCCCTCCATGTAGTTTTTATTTTCTGACTTATCCCGCCTATGATTACGTGTACGATAATGACGTGGATAAAATTATTACGACTGTATATGTGAATCCTAAAAGAGACACATGATTTTGTTTACAACTTTGAGTTGTTCCGCCAGATAAAAAGTTAAAATAGTTGAGATACTGATTTGCTTCATCTAAAAGTTAAGGTATCAAAGGGATGTATAGCAACTGTAAAGCAGAATTGCAAGATTAAGTTTGAGCAAAAAATTGGGCGAAAACCCTAGCTGTGATGGCTTTGACGGCTCGTCGGATCGGCAAGAATCGATGAAAGAGACGATGCTAACAGCCGTATCAGGAAGCGTGGGCTTGATTTCTTCAGTGGTTAGGTTGCTTTAAACTCTGTTTTAACGTTTTTGTTCGATTTCTTCTCTTCTCCGGGCGTTTCTCCTACGACGTTTTTTCCGGCTCGATTTGGCCGAGACTGTGTCATCGTGGCTACTATGGCATTATTCTTTCGGCGTTATTTTTCTGGCCCGGTTTGGCTACTTTGCAGTGTGTTTCGTTTGCTTAGGGATTGCAATATAGTCCATCTTGGAATTTAGTACGGCATTTTGGTGTTTTGTTCTTACTTGTGTTCGCTCGGTGAATTTTGAATTACGATACGATGGATATGATCTCGAAGAATGTTAATATGATATCAATCGCTGAGGGAAAACAGGGGGCTGGTGCTTGTGGCTGACCCAACCGAGAACTTGGGTGGGACTAAGGAGAGTTTTCATCTAGCGGTGGTGGCTAGAGTGGTGTCTCATAAACTCGTTCGTGCTGTTTCCTTTTGCCAAACAATGTGTATGGTTTAACGACCAGTTAAGGGGGTCTCTATTGATGAAATTGAGGACTCAAAATTCTTGTTACAGTTCTATCAAGAGGGAGATCTGAACAGAGTTGTTGATGAAGGGCAGTGGTCCTTTGAGCAAAATCTGGTGGTCATCAAACGGATGGGATGTACTGACAAGCCTCTGGAGGTTACACTGGACCATGCAGACTTTTGGGTTCAGGTTCATGATTTGCCGCTAAGTTACATGACGGCAAGGGCAACACGTGGCATAGCTAATAGCATCGGATCATTTGTACAATTGGATGAGAGCTCTCCTGGTGGAAAGCAAAGGTTGTTTATGCGCATAAGAGTCACTCTGAACATTACCAAGGCCTTGACTCGACATTTATAGGTTAGACAGGAGAGAGACAGCTGGACTTGGGCAAACTTTCGGTATGAAAGACTCCCGAACTTCTGCTTCTTGTGCAGGATTCTTGGTCATGCTGACCGGTTTTGTCCCTCTAACCCTCATAGTGGAATAGGGACCGGGGAAAAACCATATGGGCCATGGCTATGGGCTGATATGAGGCGGGGAGGAGTTCACCCAGGAAACAGGTGGCTTATTTTTAGTAATAACAAACCAGGTGATAGGCAGGAGGAAAAGGTAGAGTCTGATTAAGGGACAAAGGATCAGGAAAGCTATTTGGTGGAAGGACTCTTATCAAAGGGTAAGGAGATTGCTACAACTGGGGATGCGCCAAGAAAGCGTAGGATTACTGAGAAGGACATCGAGGTGGCCGGGGACACAGGCGAGCATGGAGGTAGATGAAGAAGCTTCAAAAAACTTGGAAGTCGCGGTGCTGCCCGGACAGCACCGCCAGTAGCAGAAGGACGTACTTTTAGCGGAGGCTGGTCAAACCGCTACTACCTTGCCAGTGGCTGGACAAACTGGATTATGTTCCTCTTCTGTTTTTTCATTGGTTCAGAACTTTGTTATGTTTTTTCATTCCCCTTTTAGTAGCAGGTGCAGCATTGTTGTGTATGGAGTCTACTAAATTGCGGTGTTAGCGAGTTGGTCCGCTAGTAAGCGCGAATCTAGCTCTGAGTCTCATCCCAGTGTAGCCTTTGTTATGGCGAATTTTTATCTGATCCTCAGTTTTATTAATAATTAAGTTATCTGTTTTCAAAAAAAAGTTAAGGTATCAATACCATATTTAGGGTACCATTTATGATTTATTCACATTTTAGACGGGTGTGACAGTAACCCAACTAGAGTATAAATAAGATCGTCTCCAATACAACAATTTGCACGGTACATATGTGGATAAAAATAATAGATGCAATATCTCTCTCCTTGTTTAAAAGGTTTTATCTATTTTTGGTTAAAAAATCATAATGTCAACGACAACGTTAGATGTAGATATTGTTGATAAAAAGTAACTATAGACATAGAGGCTCGTGAAAAGAAAAGGAGAGAAACTTCGATAATTTTATTTTATGTGTCTGTATCTCTCATTCTTGTTTTTTTTAATCCTTTTATCCTTATATATAAACATTATTTTAATCCTTTTTATTTTATCATTTTTAGGTATATTCATGGGGTAATTTGAGTTTGCACCCCATATTATTGTCATAATTGGACTGTGCACCCCGTTTTTAAAAAAACTTTGTTTTTGCACCCCAACCCTATATGAAAAGACAAAAATGCCCCTCCATTAACAATTATTTTGAAACATATTCATGATCGAGGGGCATTTTTGTCTTTTCATATAGGGTTGGGGTGCAAAAACAAAGTTTTTTTAAAAACGGGGTGCAAAGTCCAATTTGAACAATAATATGGGGTGCAAACTCAAATTATCCCTATATTCATCTCTTTTTATATTATCTTTTTCATAATAACTTATCTTTTTTATCTTTATTTTCTTTCTTTTCCTTTTGGTGGTAATATCATGCATCGATTCATGTTAGCCGACGCCAATATCTTTTAGGACTAAGGTTTGGATGTTGTTGTTGTTGTGTCTGTATCTCTCATACTACATGTACATCATGCACATTCTTACATTTAAAATGCTCGGCCCGCCTATACTGAATCACTGTAATTCTATATGCAGATCGCTCCTGCTGATTTGGAAGCAGTGTTAATTTCTCACCCAGATATTATTGATGCTGGAGTAACCTCGTATGCTTCATCCTTTCTTTGGCTTGGCAGTTTTTTATTTTAATTTCTAAATTTCGATAATTCAATCAATTATATGAAGCTTTAGGATGTTTTTACTAATCCATCCCAGACCAGATCAGATCAGAACAAACTAGTTCAGACCAGACTTGACCAGACTTGGATATTTATGAAAATACAAATAGACCAGACATTACCAGACTAAACAGTTCAGACCAGATCAGACCAGACCAGCAGTCCAAGTAAAAATATCCTTATTCCAAGAGAGGTGCAATAATGTAATAAGAAATCAAGGAAAACACTTTTATTCATACGGACTTCCTTAATTTCTTTGTATGTGTCTATATATTAGAGCCAGCGAGGATGAAGTGGGAGAGATTCCGGTGGCATTTGTGGTAAAGAGGAACAACAGTGAACTATCAGAGGCAGATATAATTGCTTTTGTAGCTCAACAGGTAACTCTCTCAAGTTTTATGCGTGATCGATTCTTTCTCTACTTAAACTTTTGTCTAAGACTTAAGACCATTTGATTCCGAATAGAGTTTGACCTTACATCCCATTGGAGGATATATACTTTGCATCCCATCTTCAAAAAAATGTGAATATCAACTTGTCGAAAATTTGCCAAGATATGAGGTATAAAGAGAAACAATTGTTTCAAAGAGTTTGAATCCCCAACTTTATGGCCTCACTCTTCGGCGTGATAGAGCATATGAGGGTTATTGATCATATTTACTAGGTTAAACACATATGCTAGACCAGTGCTCATTGCACACACGGAGCCTCCCTCACTTTGAGAAGTTACTCTCACGCTGGCGTGATTCGATTTTGGGTAATTGTTCGAAATTTTGACTATGACCAAATGAGCTGCCCATGCAAAAAACCATTTTATTAGAGAATGTGGTGCGCACATTAGTTTTTCTGAAAATGAGGTACAAAGTTCAATATCATCCCAAAAAATAGGGGGAAAGTCGAATTTCCCCCACTTTCGAGTCTCCTCGTGTCTAATCTATCTAAATATGTTATGTTTTAATTTAGCTTATCTAAATTCAGTCTAATTTAACTTGGTATAGTCTATTGATATTTATAAAGTAATATTATGTGTATTTTATAGTTACTTAATGTTGGTATGATCTATTTTATAAGTACTTGATGTTTCTAATATTTGTTACAGGCACAGACGTACGGTGTCTGGTTTATGATTGAAATAAGATCCAATGTACAAGTCTCTCATTCAGCATTTTTCAGTTTTTCAAATTAAATAGTCCTACCTCCGTCTCACTAACATTGGGACAATAGGAGGTGACATGGTTATTAAGAAAAATAGGTTTATGTGTTTGATATTGAATTGATAAAATAAGAATAAAGTAAGAATGATTTAGAACCACAAAAACTTTATCAAATTTGATATGGAACAATCTTAGTAGGAATTCTCGAAAAATGTAAAATGAGACAATTTTAGCGGAAGTCCGAGGGACTACATCTTGTGTGATACTCCGTATATAGATTACATAACTAACGAAACAGAACATGCATTTTAGTAGTAATGCAATAATCACTAAAATCACTTAATTACAAAACCATATTAGAAGTAAACAAAATCATCCAAGTTACAAAAATAAAAACATACATAGTAGCACTTAATTTAAATTTACAAAAAGAATACAGTAGCATATTATTCATCTATCATATGAACACTGTGCTATAATGCTAACTTGTATAAGTAAAAAAAAAGTCAAAACATACTTATGGTAGTTTTCTTTCGATTTTTTGTTATTCCTTGTGGGAGATAAACATGTAATTCATATTTTCTATAGTTGACTTGATTTATCTTTATCAGAAAGGAAGCCTAGTATGTACTATTATACTCTGTATATGAGTATATCCATTGGTAGAGACAAGGAAGGACTAGAGAGGGGTGAAGTATAACTATTTAATAATCTATAAAAAAAATTGATGTTTTAAACTTTGGACCCACAATATAAACGTAACTTTCGAGCCGCGGCTCCCCTAACACTACATTTCTGACTCCACCACTGATCAGCCTTTTGGTGTGCTCTGAAGCTCCACTACCCTTCGTGTGTGCTTTGATTCAACACAAATGACGTTTCATCAAATGATAAGTGGTTGAATACTTTCTTAAAGTTGTTTTTCGGAGCTCTCAAAAATTCAAAGTCATGGTTTATAGAATCTATTTGATCCCTAAAAATGATCCTCTTTATTTAATGGTAACAAACGGCATGTGTAGAGGTTAAAAACCACATGTTGGGCGATTATTATATGCATTGTCAATTTTCAAGTTCTTTCACTATAAATGGATATTCATATCTTTTTTCATGCACCTTATTGTGTTAACAGGTTGCACCATACAAGAAGGTTAGGCGAGTCTACTTCACAACGTCAATACCTAAATCTCCAACAGGAAAGATTCTGAGAAAGGAGATGAGGAAATTCATGAGGACTTCAAAATTGTAGACTTCATTTGCCTCTCCAACTAACTTTCCGCTTTATAAAAGAAAATGTTGCAATGTTTATTTTATCCATTCCTTTGTGACATTGACCAACATGGCAAACATATGGTTAAAGTAAAGGTTGAAAATGTCACTCTTAATAAGCAATGACAATTATAAGAAATGTAGTGATTATGGCAATGTAGTTGTTATATTTTAGTATCTGTACTCAAACTTTTTCCCTTGAGTTTTTTAATATAACGCTTTAAATAAATTCAAATTACATTTAGTTCTCTAAGAAAGTCTTAAGCCATATTAGTGCAAGACTTTATATACGATACACATCTGAAAATAAATACACATCGCACGGGAGTTGACTCACATTAACGGGAAATCACCTAACCGGCTCAAGAGGAAGAGGAAGAAGAAAAAGGATGAAAAGATGAATCTAATAAATTACATAGTGAGATAGAGAGATGAGGGAATTTGTTTCATTTGTTTTTTGTCATGCCCTTGCTTCAACTGGAAGTGTAGCCTTGTTGGAAACAGTGATCTGCTCAAAGAGGTCTCTGATCTTCAACCCAACAATGGTTTGGAAGAATCCAGTTCCATTCTTGCTCCCCGGGAAGTCGGCATTCTTCAACATGTGCTGAGTTACTTCTCCATAGAATTTGGTGGACATGTTGCTCAAATGGCTTTCCACATAGATGAGTTCATCTAGTCTATCAAACTGCCCATCCATCTCCAATATCGACACCTTCATTTTTAGGCCAACATTATGACACGAACAATATTCGACGTAACTTTACTCACTTGCGTATCAGGTGTATGTTGTAACTAACATCCAAATTAAGAACCTTTCCACGAGAATGTACAGTTTCTATCAAAAACATTGCATGCCAGTAGCGGCTTTTATGGTGCTTTTTTTTACCAAAATTTGTACATTCTAGTGGAAAAGTTCTTAATTCCAGCAAACGTATTAGTTACGGCACATGATTTGAAGCAAGTAAAATAGTAGGAATAGGACTAATAAGCAGTGCAGTCAAAAGTTATGAAACTAAATCCATAAATATCCCTTAAGACATGCATATAGAGCCACATGTGCAAATCAAACAAATGTGATACACTTGGAAGTTGGAATCTGTTTGGTAACTCTTGTGTTGGGCTTATCAGTCTCTAGAGTGAACTTTTTTTATCAAACACTATACTTTTGATTTTGCAAGTTGAATTGTGTAATAATCAAGATAAGTAAGGATGATGCTACTTTCTTGGCTAAGTTTGCTTAAATGAACTAATTTATCTGTATTTCGTACGGAGTATAACATTTCTTCATTTTATTAGTCAAAAAACATTTTAAATATAACTTTCGTAATTCAACATTCATTCCGCCCAACCGCTTCAGTCATAAGTTCACCTATTTTAGCTGATTCGGGCAATTTCAGTGTTACCCAACCGACTCTTGGTTGATGAAGACCAGGCTAGCCATCTTTGAAAATTGGTGAATAAGACAGAATGTATAGTATTTCCATATGTATATGTATACCTCATGACCAAAGTAAGTGTCAGGCCCATAGAAGAACTTGATGCCAGGATAAGAACATGTAAGCTTTCTACCACAAGGGATCCAAGAGATGGTAGAGCCTTCATCAAAGAGGTAAACAGGGCTGAAATGCTTCACCTCTTCTTTCATTATTAGTCTCACTCTTAATATATTGCCCTCATTGTCATCTGGAATCAACTGTGTTGGCAACACCTCTATTACCACATCTGCATGTTGTTTTTGCGGATCTACAAACAAACAAACACTTCAAATAAAACATCACTTTTGTGACGGGTTTTACCATGTACCTAGATTCCTTCACAAAATTTCACGACCTACGGGTTTGATTACGGTTTCATGTCAAATCTGTTAGTCGTGAAATTTCATGAAGGAAGTCGTAACAAAAATCCATCACAACAGTGATGTAAATTTTTGCAAAGAAACGTGTATTTTATCTTGTCAACATATTCCTGTAACAGAGAATATAAATGCATATATAGATACCAATGTAGGCATCAAAGTCGGGCTTCCTGGCTTGTATGCTGGCTTTGATGCTTTCAAGGCTGTGTCCTCTTTCAGCCATGTCCCTCTGCACGCCCAAATAACTTAATTCAAACTCAATTTAAGCTTTTACACTTAACTTAATGTGGTATCATAACTTGTGAGTGTGTCCATTATTAGTAATGTGACTTGTAACAACACCACACAAAATAATATTCCGTCCTGTCCGAAATTGATTTGTAATTTGTGATGGTTAAATTTCCTTTGCGATTTGTGATAATTTAATCTTCTTTGAGGATAGAAACTGTATTGAAAGCTCTATAAAGTCACAAATTCAAATTAGAGTATAAAGAAATTGGTATCCTAAATAAGTGAATAAAATGAAACGTATTCATAAAAATAGACTTTGCAAATCATTTTAAGTTAGATGAAGTATATTTAATTTATTTATTTTTATTACTCTTTTTGAGATATCAAATTTCCTGACACATAGACTTGCCGGAACTTATTCTATCTAGTGCAAGCTGCATATAATTGCACATTACATATCGTATCCTAGTACGATACATAAGTGAAATGATGATACAATATATCATTAAGAAAAGTTGAACTATGCAATTAATATTAAATTTGTAGTGCATAAATAAATTAAGAACTAATTGAAATGACACAATACATATATCAAAATATGGAGACAAACTCAATTAGTGGAACGGATGGAAAAAGAAAGACGGACAAATATAAGAGAGTGAAGTTGGCAATAGCTACTCCATCTATATCTCCAAGAGTCATATTTCTTTTTAGGAAAAAAAAGATTCATATTTGAAAGCTTAATGTTGCTATATATAAGAAATAATTAATTATTGAAACTACAGTTGATTTTCATCAATTTATTTAATTTACCAAAAAGTGTTAAATATGTTATATTTAAAAATAACAGATAAACATGAAAATGTAACAAGCATTGATGAATTTTAACTGTTGTACTTTACTCTAATAAAATGTTTATACCTTGTTAAAACAAGAACTCTGCCCTAAAATTATGTCTTGGTATTCCGTTTATACGTAGTAAACATAAATAATCATTGTTTATTAACACGCACGTGAGTTTTGTTAATTTGTAAGGGGCCAGAACTTAAATTTCAACATACTTCCTCCATTTTTTATTGCAATATATATAGTTCATTTTTCACGTTTGTCAACACACAAGTTTGATCATTGATATATTTCATTCGTTATTAGTAAAAAATCAAATTTTGAAAATTTAAAATGACAACAATTTAACAATATTTTTTAAAAAAATTAATTTTTAAATTAATACATTTATAAATGAAATATAGTCAAAATAGAATATATGAATCGAGCAAAAGATCCAATGTTGCAATTAAAAATGAACAATTAGTATAATGTTGCATATTTGTAAGTATTATGTGTAATAGAAAAAAATCGGGTAATTGGAAAACAAATATTGTACCTTAATTTTCCATGCAAACTTGACTTCATTGCTGATATCTAAGTAGATACTGAAGTCCAAGAGCTCTCTTACACGGGCGTCAAACCTACTCATCATCATCGATTCATCGTCATTCAACTTTAAAGAAGTGATTTTTTTAAGGTGATTTTGAGAAAAGTGATTAATAGTAAAAGTTGGTAGTGTTTGAAGAAAAAGTGATTCTGAAAAAGTAAAAGTTGGTAGTGTTTGGTAAAAGAAGTACTTTTTGTGTAATAGAAAAAGTGAAAAGCAGTTTAAAGCACCCTTCCACCTGCTTCCAGCTTTTAGCTTTTAAGTGATTAATTTAAGCAGAAGCTGTCATTTGAAAACACTCTTTTTAACTTTTTTTAAGCCAAAAGCTGAAAAGCACTTTTTTAAATCAATTGCAAACACTCCCTAAATGTTACTCCAAGGTCTCACAATTGATAATTAAGTTCTTATTGTGGTACTGCTACCTTATTTTATATAAAAAAGTTGCAATAAATATAATTTTAAGTTCAAATTATAAATGATCCTATAACAAAAAAAATTGACCCTTATTGGGCTGGAGACTAGGAGCCATAAAGTTACGAATGTTGAAAAGAAACTACCTAAATGGGCGGCCCAACAGGGAAAAGATAAGAGTCCTTGACATAATGAAAAGTTAAGGCCAAAAGACGAATATGTAATGCAAAATGTCACACACAAAACGATATCAATTCCTCAACCACACAAATAAGGCCAAAAGATAATAGATGGATTTCCCCATATAAATTAAGTTATGGATATGAATTTCATTTTAATAAAGTAAATATATATTCAGTTTATTCAGTAAAAAATACTACGTACTACATACGCACTTTAATTTGTTATACGATAATAGTGATAATAATTTAATTAATTAAGTAATTAAACGCCATGCATTACTATTTACTAACAAACACCCAAGCTTAGTTTGTTATTAGCCACATCACCCTTATCCAAGTCTACAGTATCTACAGCACTGAGAATTATATGAGTGAGGTTAAAAGGAAAAAATGAAGCTAAGAAAAAGGGACTTACATAGGATGCAATCCTTCAATGACAAGGATCTTTGGAGGAAGAATGCGCTCAGGAGGATCAAGAAGGCCAGTGACATGATTATAGATTGGTTTGTCCACAGCAATCCCATCTTTCAAAGCTTTGACCTGTCTAAACATAAGGTCAAAGTCATTAGCCCTTGGGTGGAGGGCAGTGACCCCTTTCTCCTTCCTCCCATTCCTGTCCAGAGAATGGTAGTCATCAAGGCATATCACTGTGGTGGTGTCGCTGATGAGCGTGTTCGAGTCGGGGTTTCCTCCTCTTGGAGGCTCCGCCCCACCACCGAACACGCTCGTCAGACGCCTCATGAAGGTGCTCTTCCCGCACCCGGAGTCCGCCGCCAGTCCTATCACCACTGTTCTGCTGCTGTTCTCCGAAGATGACGATGAGCATGAAGGGCTCATCGGGATCCTCCCGCTCGCCTTTCTGCAGCGGGAAGTTCGTTTCCCGCTGCTTCGGCTCGTCAAAGGTGAGGATGGGACTATCGAACTTGTTGTTGAGTGGTGGAGGGATTGGATTGTGTACACTGTGCAAGCTGCCATTTTAATCCTTTCTTCTTGATTGGAATGTGGTTAGAAAGAAAAAAAACTTTCTTGAGGGTTATTGCATGATCTTCAATTCCTTATTTTTCCCTGAAGAAGTGAAATGGAAGATTGAAGAAAGCTGGTGGCAATTTTGTTTGGATTGATACCAGAAAATTATCCTAAATATGAAGTGATCGCAACAACAAAAAAGTGTGTTGCTTTTTTTTTCTTAAAATAAATTGAAGATTGATAATAAGGATGTGAGTTTATGAAGAAAGATATATGGTGGTGATTGTTGCAGTTTTGGATATGCCACATGGCAGCAGGATGGTGGCTTTTTTAAGATGAGGGAGGAGGGGATATGGTCCTTGAACCATCAGTGTTTTTTACACTCAAAATGATCTTACACACTCAACACGACCTTATAACACCAAAGGTTCCAACAGCAAAATATAATCTAATGATCGACTTTTCTCTACTCGTATTTATTTAGGGTAGATTCTACGGTACTCATAAGATACCTTTGTCCACATGGACCAATGAGAATGTTGCAGTTGAATTATTTAAATCTAAATTAAAAATCATATCCTGATGTGGAGTGTGGACCAATCAATTGAATGGTATGTACAGTACCCCATTTTTTAAATGGGTACCGGAGTTGTCACCTTTATTTATAGGTGACAACTCCAGTACCTACCATGCATTTGATTGGTCCAAATCATTAAATCCATTTTAATTTAGATTTAAATAATTCAACTGCATGATTCTGATTGGCCCATGTGGACAAAGGTACGGTACCTTATGGGTCCCACAGAATCTACCTTATTTATATATTCATCACTTCTTTTTAATTTCGGTAGGTAAATCACTCATGGGTGGGGTAGAAGTCCGAGAACATCTACCGTATTTTATTAAAATAAAAAGAAATACTCTTTATGTTCCATTTAAAGGTTCTTACTTTCCTTTTTTGGACGCTCCCACTTTAAGGTTCTCAGTTTCTATTTTAGGAAACAATTAACACTTTTAAATAACAATTTAATCATCAAATATTAAAAATAACACATTTATATCATTACAGTGATCATCAATAACTCATTATATTATATGCTCATCAAAATTATTTCTCAAAATATATTGGAATTAACATATTTAATTATTGTCTAAATAATCGTGTCATTTTACCATGAGAACCTTTGAACGGAACGGAGTTATAAAAAGAGGAGAGGGGGACATAAATTAAAACTAAAACCTTCTAATAAATACAATGATACCAAAAAAAAACTTTGAAGAAAATACTACTCCCGGGGTACATAGAAACAATAGAGAAACCTTCACTTGTATTCATCACTTTATGAAAAAAAAATCATACGGAGTATACTAATTAAGCTCTTACATAATTGCAATATTTAATTTTACATTAGTCAACACGCGATGATTTTTATCATTAATATACTACATTATGTATTTAAATGATTATTGCTAAATTTTTGAAAATTCGCAGTTTAAAATTTTACTTTGAGGCACACATTATAATATATTTTATAATACAAAATAATTTAATATATAGTAGTATAATGTAATCAAAGAATGATGATAATTCAAAATAAATTGTTACGTTATAATCTCTAAAATAAATTAGTTCTCAAAAATAGAAACGAATGATTGCGAATCTTGGCATGCAATACTTTATAATGGCATCCAAAAAAAAAATGAATAAATGTGATTTCAATAGCGCATCTGCTCTAAATGTTTTATTAATGTCAACTATACTCTTTACTAGCTTTCAAGCCCGTGCGATGCACGGGCAGTACATAATTTAGCTAATTGTAAATTTGATATTTTCGGAAACATATACGTATGTAGTATAATATAATGTGATGCAAAAGGAAAATAAACTCAGTCTAATATAAAATTAATTGAATTGTATGACTCTACCGTAATGAACTAAATCTAACTGATCGGGCTAAATTGACGGAATCTCCCAAACTATGAAAAAGTAAAATAAAATATACTACGTATTACGTATATAATTAATAAAACAAATTAAAATTTATATGAAAAATATTTAAAATGGACTTGTACATAAGCATCTGAACTAAACATAATTGTTATGAATCCGATTTTAAAGAATTCACACAAAAGTTTCTTAATTAACTTCACATTATATTACTTCATTAAGCATCTCAAAATACTATTTTTTTTAAATATTTCTCATTCAACATGGTATGAAATAAGTATTTGTAAATTTATTAGTAAGATCATACATTTTACTCATTATTTCGTCACATTGAGAATGTAAGAAAATGGATCATTTTTACAATTTACCAATTTATTTCGTCACATTGAAAACGTCATTAATAAGATATACTCACTTCGTCCACCTTATATTGTCTCATTTTACCTTTTTGGGAAATCCCACTAAAATTGCTTCATACCATATTTGGTAAAGTTTGTGGGGCTCTAAATCATTCTTATTTATTCTTACTTTATCAATTAATATCAACCACACAAACCCACTTTTCTTAAAAATCGTGTCACCCTCTTCTGTCTCAATATAAGAGGAACAGAGGTAGTCTTAAATTAGATTGACATTTTCAGTTCTAATTTGGTCTGAAGTAATATAGTGTGGAAGATGTCTATTATATGTATAATAATATTAATAATAATAATAATAATAATAATTTTTGTTATTATGATTGATGTTTGATCTGATCTTGTCTAAGACTGAAATCAGTTGAATTAAAAACATTCTAAATATATGAAGATTTCTTAATTCGTATTAGGAATCTATTACAGAAGTGGGGGAATATTTAAATTATAGTTGTAAAAATAAAGAAACAACTAAACATATATGAATTTCCATTCTTATAAAGGTAAGGTGCTTGATCAGAAGTTTTACTTGTCTTCATATATGAACGTCTAATAGTATATATCAATTTCATTTTTAAGTTAAAAAATCTTTTGGTTATAATTTCCAATAACTAAGAAAGTATTAACACAATTGCAAATATATCTAAGCGAAGGCTTATAATTTTAGTCATTATCGCATTGAGTTTAGAAAACATACTGAAAAAGAGATTGAGTTTAGAAAAATAAAATTTCACATTTAGGAAATGGAACACTATTATTACCTTTTTATTTTTATAAAATAACTTTGAAGAACAAAATTAATAGCAATATGGATTTCTCAATAGAATGTAATAAAAAATAAAAGGTATAAAAAATATTTAAATAATTTATATAAAATATAGTTTATGTGTAGGGATGGCTATAAAAGTTACGTTTTTTTTACGTAGTTTACGTTTTTTTATTATATAATTTGATACAAAATATTTTGTCCAAATATAATGTATTTGATAAATACTTTGATACTTACTTCAAAATATATTTTGATACTTACTAATAGGTTATGCATTATTTGCAATATTTTGATAAAAGGTCATGTATTATTAGCAATACTTTGATACTTACTACAAAATAATACATAACCTTTTATATATATTTTGATACTACAAAAATAATTAAATAACTTATATAATTATTTGTCTATAAAAGTTACGTAGTATCATAATATTGCAAATAATATGGAGTAAGTAAAGGTTCTCAAAAAGTTACCTAGTACGGAGTATCAAATAAGGTGGATTATAAAAGATTGTACAATATTTTGTTTCCATATCAATATGCAATAAAAAATAGAATGTAAAAAAATAAAAAAGTAATTAAGTAATTATTATATATGATGACATGGCAGGATTATGTGGCACGCCGTATGCTCTTAAAAAGTTCCTCTTTTATATATATATATTGATTTAACTGACCGACTTTAAATAGAAGGGCATATTTGAAAAGTAAAAAGTTAAAAATCACAAAAGTTGTTAAAAACACTCTCTAAAATTGTTTACTTAATTCACCTCACCTATATTACAAAAATATCAATTTTAATCCTCCAACTCAATGTCTTCATTTAATATTGCTACCACAACTGAGTCATTTATATTGTAACAATATTTAACTACACTCGTTAATATCGATAATAATAATGATTTTTTTCCAAATAGAAGTAATAAAACATATAAACGAAGTGCATAAATATCTATACTTTATTCCTAAGACAAAAGTTATTTACTTCTATTAAAAGCATGTAAATTCTCTAAGTAAAATTGAATATAATGAGTCATATTTATAAAAATGATAATTCTCTTTGTACTTTATACTCCCTCCGGTTCTTAATTAAGTTCCTAGTTTATAAACATTGTTTGACACTCTTTGGCACTGTTTTGGTGTAAATCATTTGCCAAATAAGAAAAGGTTTGAAATAAGAACTTTAATATGGACCATCCCAAAAAGGAAAGTAAGAACTTAATTACGCGACGGAGAGATTATATGTTATGATCCTATTTAGGAAATTCTCTCATAATAATAGTACTGGTAATACGAGATGATCAAATGATTCAAATCCAATGCCATAATTTGTAATTTTGTACGGAGTATATAACAACTTGTGTTGGTAAATGGAATCCAAATCATTTGATATCAATTTTTAATGTTATTATTCATGGCTAAGTCTAACTTTTGCTGTCTGTGATCTAGTTTGGAATTGTGATTGTTTAGTCTTATCATTGACTTCAAATTCTTTTTCATAATGTCTATGTAAACGTTACTTATTAAGATAATGACTAATTTGGATAAAACATTATCACGTGTATTAGTGTATACAATGGTCGTCTCAGGTGTCTTTGAAACATATTATAACAATACATTCATAAAGTTTTACCACTAATGAACATACAAAATTACAAATCAATGTAACAGCGCAACTGCAAACTCCAGCATCTGAAAACACCATGTCGGTGATTCGCATTAAAGTTTTATCGTCACCGGTGACCTCGGAAATGCATATAGATTTTCTGCAAAACACAGCACAAGTAGGATTATGTAGCCCATCAAAGGAATTACGGGGTACTTCACAAATTGAGCGAATGGACCTGCTTTTATTGTGACATAACTGGCTTTGTGTACAACAGGGACATATATTTATTTGATATTACGATTATTTAAGAATTTAGGATTTTGTATGTATTTTCCAAGTAGGAAATGGTTCCAATGAAATGATTCTCTGTGGAAAACAAGAATGGCACAAAATGATACACATTTTCTAATTCATGGTAGTGCATATTTCAATATCATTCACATTTCTCTCGTCAGATGTTCTATTTGATCCAATGTTTTACATAAGCACACACACATATGTATTTATGTGTTTAGATAAGTTTCACATCATCATGTTTCTTATTTCCCAGTGTTCAAATAATGGAGTACAAAGGATTGATATATTTCCTCCAACACTTTCACTTTAAATTACTCACAAATTCTACTTTAATTACATTTTATTTATTAATGACTTAATATATTACAATTTTATATTATAAAAATGTTATAAATTTGTCTCTAAATAAAATTTCAAAATATGATTATTTTCTATTTTTTACTAATATCCAATTAAATATATAACGGTCAAAGTTGTGTGTTGGCAAATGTGAAATAAGAACTGTGTAGTACAAATTTATGATGCATATTAGTCAACCAATGGGCAATCCTGTGTAATATGACAACCAAAGCAAGCCAGATCATTGTCAAAAAACTCAAAAAATATACTTCCTCCATTGTCACTGACCTGTAGCACTGTCAAGCTTAGCAAAGACTCCAAGCAGAACAATCCAAACCCAATCAAATAAAAGATCTGTAAGTAAACAAAAATGGTTGTTTGAGATTTCTGCCGCCGCGAAAATAATACGGAGTAATAATTTTGTGGTCATTTGAGATATGTACAAGCTATTAACTTACCCCAACCAAAACATGGTCAGAGAATACATCAATTGCAGCAAGGATGCCCCTGCGATAGGTATAGATAACACAAACTTTAGATCGGCGTGGACAAGAGTTGATTTTGCAACAGTATCTTGCAGCACTGTGGTGATAATAAGTTTACATAATCTAATCGCCCCTCCAGAGAGGGTCTTGTTTGGTCAGGGCAGCACTTCAGTTTCGGCTAGGTACAACTCTTGAATTTCATGAAATCCTACTTAAACTTTTAATTTTTTTGTTTAACTAAGTTCATCATATTGAATTGTTTGTAACTAAGTACAAGAAAATTGAGTTATGTTTTCCGAGATACGAATTTTTTGGAAACACTTCTCTCAAATGAGCACCATGTGTCTCAACTCTCACGTAGAACTCTAATACTCTATGTTCTTTTCATCCAAAAAATATAACAACAGACTATGTCCAGACCTACTTTACTTGGTACAAAAAGCAGAGATAAAAGCAAGACTTACGTTAACGACTTTCCATGAAAGACAATAGGCGGAGCAATGGCAGCAAATATGCAAAATCCAACATGAACCTGCATTAAATATTATATAACTAAATTTATCGACACAATGAGTCCCAAAATGCATAACTGCTAGATAACACAATATACCATGTAGACCAAGAAAAACCAGCCAAATTTAAGTGCACTGTCAGTCCTGCAAAGTAAGAAGCAAAAACCTAAGTGTTACCATAACAGCAGACAGAAACTCCCATTAGGGATGTAGGATGGGAAGTGTTAGAGTTAATTGTGATGTTATAGCTTATGAGATACCTCATTGCATTGTAGAGAGGCCTATACCACAAAACATAGGACAAGGGACATCCAAGTAAGGCATATATTACAGCAAGGAAAAAGATTTTGACACCTATGGAAAAAGAGCCATGAGAGATATCATCAGAAGCCAATATTTACATTAAACCCATGCTTTCTGTTACAAGACACCCCTGGGGTAGTAGAGACAACACCATAAGAAATGTGGGCAAAAGATAACGCACCTCCTCCCTTTATCCAGCACACGGTCACAGCAACAATATTGAACGTAAGGCAGAAAACAATACCTGCATAAATTTTTTTGGTATCATGTATGACACCCATTTGCTTTAGTGAAAAAAGTTATCTATTTCATACTCAAATCTGTTAAATGGAAACAAAATACACCATCTAAAGAGGCTAATAGAAGAGAATCAAGCCATGTATACTTCAAGCATTCATTGGCAGTTACAACTTGAAAAAAAATCCAAGCACAAAATTAGAAATTTTAAACACTCATACTCGTTGAAACCAGGAAATTGTAGCTAATGCCCTTGCCTGAACAACGTTTATACCTCACAAGTTCGTTGCAGAAAACCCCCTTTTAATATGACATTTAAACAAAATTCCATCATTTGTTACATTTGTGTTGAGGCAATAGTTCAAAAATGTTGGTAGTAATCTACGCTTCTACCAGGTTCTCTTAGCAAGGCAGTTATCTTTCAGCCATAAATGGAGCTCTAGCAGGGCAAATCACAGCCAAAGCAAACGAGATAGCACTGTAACTCTGATTCCATGTGTGCGCGACAATTTGGGGTAGGTGTGCTTCCTTATACTATGTAGCCTTTAAGGTTTTGAGGGTAACTTCCTCCTTTAGGGGGTTGTTTGGGACTGATTCTGCTTTAATTACTTTCGAAAAGAACCAGAATTAGCCATTTCCGGAATTTGGAGAGCAAAACAAGGGATGAAATGTAAAGAATCATAATCGGTTTTCCATAAGCTAGCAACCCAAGCTTATAAAACTGAATCTGCTTCTGATTTCCCTTAAACGAGAATAATCAGTTTTAAGAATAGTTGCAAACACTTCTTAACTCCTTACACAATTCTCTATTTTAAAAAAAAACTCGATCGTTGATAGTCTTGTAACTCTTCTGTTGCAACCCTTCAAACGCCCACCTCACAGATACAAGTATTCAATGACCCACCTCCATCACCTCCGGCATCCGATGACCCATGCCAGGCACTACTGCAGTACTAACCTCTGGCGAACTCAGCTAACTTGTGACTGACTATAGAGACTCTAAAAGCAAACACTACTAACTCAGCTAACTACTGCACTACTAACCTCTGACTTTAGCGCGTGCATACTACATAATTATATGTATCTATGTAATAGTGTAATACAATCACTTAGGGCATGTTTGGTTTGGGGAATTTGGAGAGGGGGTTAGTATTTATTTTTAAAATTATTTCTCAAACCACATTAATGAAAATAAAGTGAAGATAAATTTTTATATAGAAAAAACACGACCTAACTAATCATACGATTATTGATAGTCTAAGATTAACAATAGACATAAATAACTGGTATAAAATTGATCCACTCTACCCCTATGAAATCCCTGAATCAAACAGGCCCTTAGGGAGAAGGGCATGACTAAAAGAGTATGGAGTTCATAAAAAGATTCCAGAGATAGAAAATGAAAATATCACATACACTTTCATGTCCCTTCTATTTGAAATGAGAAATAAATTAGAAGAACTCTAACTGAGACACTCTAGGAAGAGTTGTGTGTAATGCAATGTTTTCCCTTAGTACACCTAACTAGGACTACTATTTCCGAATATGAATTAGGGTTTGAGCTCATAAACCATACTTGATGAGTTAATGTACCTATATAATCTTCAATGGGAAATTGTCTGAAATAAGACCAAAATTAATGTGAAATTCCAAAAATAAGTCCTAGGTTTTTTTCTACATAGGAGTGCAATATTGTCATCTTGAAATAATATTGTCATATTTTGGAATTGTCAGGCATTAATATGGCAGTATTAATGCCATGATTGGTAATAATTTCCAAGCATGTTAACAATTACTCCGGCGGAAACATTGCACACCTATTTTGAAATTTCACATTACTTTTACTCTACTAGGTTCTAAACAAATATCAACCCTGTGGTTTTCATTTACTTAATGGTATACCATGTCAAAGTGGGTCTTAAGTTAATGAGAGAGGGAGTAGTGGAGTACCAAAAAAAATTATTCATTCAAAGCGAAATTTCATTGAAAGGTCTGGGATGTAAACCGAGTACCTCAATGACCCGTTAAAATATTTAAAACAGACTCAAGCTAACTCCAAAGCTCAAACGAAAAAAACAATCAACAACCAACTGCTCAAAAAAAGACTCCCCAATTTACAAACATTGAATACTCCAACTACACCCTTATAGAGTTACTTCTCATTTACCGCTGAAAATATAATAATTACTATATGAATTATAATACTAGTAGTAATAGTGATAGTAGTAACAACCATAATAACCATAATAATAACAACAATAATAATAACCATAATAATAAAGAAAGAACAGGAGCATACCCAGCCAACTGGCAAAGGCCAAATACTGCATCCTCTGAGATTGTGCGGGTATTTCATTAGCAATATCATGATGTATAATTGGAAAAAAGGGAGGCCAATTTTTATCATTCACAACCGGAACACCAGCTATGATGAAGAAATACATTAAAAGTCAGCACAAAGTCCAAGCAGTGACATAGAAGAAAAAATGACTAAAAAAGTTAAATATGTTACGTCTTACCACTCGAGAGCTGATCTTCTCTTCTTTTAATTTCCTGCAAAAGTAGATACGTCTCATAATATGCAAGTTACACATGCCTCTGTCTCAGGTTGAGGTAAATCATGTAATTCTGAACTAACTTTATTCTTTTTTATGTTGCACGCTTGCAGCCCACTGGTATAAGAATGTGTGATTACAGAAACTAAATTTATAGTCTTTCTAGAGCATTTCACTTCTTTTGGAGTATGTTATTCACGCTTAATAGATCAAATGAAGCAGATCTAATATCAACAACGCAAGTATTCAAAAAACTCTATAAAGGAGGAACACTAATACAGACTCGGAGTCTCAAACCAGACCTTTTCCTTCCTTTTCAATTCAGCTTCCCAATTGGCCAGTTCCTTCTCTTTTGTATTAGGGGCCTGATACACATATGGAAAGACATCAGACTCAGAATTTTAGATGATTGCGCACTAACAAAAATAAATAAATAAATAAATAAATAAATAAATAAATAAAACTCTAAGCATAATGAGAGTTCAGGCCTCATTACCTTCACTGAACCTAGTGGTATATCAACAGTAGCATCATGTTTTTGGCCAAATCCAAAAGTAGGCAACATTTTAATAAAGCTTGAACCTGGTCCAGTAGCAGTCCTGCCATTCTGCAAATAAAATGAACTACCACCTTTCAAATTCAAATTGGAATTTCAATTTCCGCATACAAAATGGAGGTCCAAAGGCATGCCACATTACACCTTTGTGGGTGAAAAGGCCGACGGCCATATGCTCTTAGTTCAACTCAGCAAAGACTATTTAAAAACAAGATAGTAATAATAAGTGGCAGAAGAGTTGGAAACGTTGGCATTTCGAATTTACGATCCCTCCAATATATTACAGAAAACAGCATTTCATTTCTTCAAAGTCCATCGCAAAGTTCAGCAGTTAGCCTTCACAAATTTGGTAACTGAAACTCTGAACGGCACCAACCCTAACAGTGGTAATGAAGGAACAGAAATAAATTGAATCTACGAAATAATTTGAGAAAGCAAACACGTTTCTCTAGTTCAACTTCACAGATCCAGATCTCACAATACAATCACGAAGAAGTAGTTTAAGTGTAGAATCCATCAAAAGAGAATAAAGGCTGAGAAAATAAGGCGGTTACCGCAAATGGATTGACGTCATCGTTTTGATGCATTTCTTCGTCAAAAGGGTTGGGATCGTTAACCCGACTCATTGTAATCCGATTTCCCCGGCAGATCTACAAACAATTTCGCGAAATGAGAGAGAAAGGCGGTGGGCAACTCGGTGTCCACTGCGACAACACTTTGCGTGTTTTGCTGCTGCAGCGTACATATAGCACGCCACGGCGCCGCAAAGGACTCCGTACAATGTTTCATCTATTCCATACTTGGAAACCAATTTTGTCAAATTAAACTGAATAAATTAATTTAGAATAGACTTTCATTTCAACACAACTAGTGTATCACCCCGATAATGTTAATTTGATAGGTGTGAGGTGACAAATACCGATAAACATTGTGAATTATTTATAAGATATGATCAAAATTTTGGCTATAATCGATTCTTTTACTCCCTCTGTCGCTTTATATTTCACCAAACACAATTTTATAAGTCAATGGTGTTGAACTTTGACCGATTATATATTTATATACGATAATAATGATAATATGGAAATGATATGAAAATGTTTCTTTTTTTTATTGATATGAAAATGTTCTTTGTTAAAACTTTATGATCATAAAAGTTTAAATTTATTAAGTTTCACATAAATATATTAGTTAAAATAATAGATCAAAGTTTATCATCTTTGACTGAGAAAGTCAAATATGGCTAAATGAGGGACGAAGGTAGTATGAACTAACCAACACCATGAAATACGGGTGATGAATCGCCATCTTTTGGAGTATGAATTTGGGGTTATATTGTGATTTATGTGCTTAGTATTGTAATAGTTATTAATATTTATATGACTAATTATATGATGAAAATGATTATAAGAAGTGTTGAATTCGAATTGAGAATATGTGGAGCTTACAATTTTACATTAGTTTGGATATTCACGTGTATTGTTGGTGTTGTGCGATTAGAGTCCCGTCCACGTGAACTAAAGTTCCATTATTTAAAAATTTGGTCTTGAATTAGAGCTTCACTGAAATGTGTAAGGTTAATTTTTAATGATTAGAGTCCTATTACATGTATTAAAGTCTCATTTAAAAAAAATCATGTTGTACAATTATTTTGGAAACAGAATTGATATGGTGTTTATTCCGAGAATTATACTCCATTAATATGGTTGATATTAAGAAGTTGTTATATTCGCCGGATATGAATATTTATGATCTGAAAATTTTAAGATCCGGTCTGATCTAATTTGATTTTTTATGATATAGTTTGATAATCTTGTATGATTCCGTAGTATGCATCTTTCTGATATGATTTGAATCTTTTTGATCTGATATGGGTTTTTCTGATCTGATATGAGGTTTTCTGATTTTGATCTAATCTGAAGCATTCCGATCTGATCTAAATATTTATTAAGTGATTGAGTGTTTATTAGTATTATAAAGTTATTATTATGATTATTATTGTCATTAATTATTATCATCATATTTATAATTATAATTATCATTATAACTATAATCACAATTATAATTATAATTATAATTACAATTACAATTCTAAGAATAACTATATTTATAATATCATTTTATTATCGTTATAGTTATCCTTATTTTATATTTATGATCATCATCATAATAAGTGTTATATGTACCATGATAATATGTAGTATTACTATTATAATTAAATGAATTAAAGATGCCAACAACCTACACCGTTTATAATATTAGTCACTTATAAATACTGATAAACAATATAAATACATTAATAATATGATCATTGATAATAACCATAGTAATAATATACTTCGTATGATGTTTTATAAATAATAATAAAATACAAATAATGACTATAATAATAACAATATTCATAATTAATTTCAATGGAAGCAACGCACAATAATAACCTACAAAAATATATAGATTAGATTGGAATCATCATAATAGTAAAAATAATAAATTATGGCCGAACCTTTTTTATTTGAATTTTCTGATCTGATCTTTTTTATTTAATCTAATCTGATCTGATTTGACTTTTTATCTGATTTTGTTTGAATAAAATAAGAATAAGTAATACGGAGTAAACAATAAGAATAAGAATAAGAATAAGAATAAGAATAAGAATAAGAATAAGAATAAGAGTAACATAATAGCTTCTAAGGATATGTTTTTTACATTTTTTTCTCCTACTTTTTCTCTAGACCTTTCCATTAGTCGTTCCATTTGTAATAATAATCACTGATGTATGTAATGAATAACAATAACAATAATGAAAGTTATAATGGTAATATTTAGAAGCTATTTACTACATGCATCACTGATCTTTACCAAAAATCAGTAACAATAATATTTACGGAGTAACGATCTATTTTTCTCGGTTCATTATTGTTATTCACTACATGTGTCACTGATCATTATTGTTGTTCACTACATGCATCACTGATCATTTGTAATAATAATATTTTTATGTACATATTGGATTAGAAATATAAAAGTTATATCACTTTATAAAAGATAGGTTTTTTCTCCTACACTTGCTCTAAATCAGCCGTGATGCATGTTTTTTAAGTGTGGTGGACATTGAGTTAATTAATTAATTGTTTTAATGGTAATGATAATAGAATTTGCATTATCCAATAAGAAGCTGACACATCATTGTTCTTTAACTCAAGTTTACTATATAAAACTATAGATATAGATAGTAATTTATTCCAAAAACTAGATATATACTTGATTCTCCGGAAAGGGTTATAAAAAGGGGTCAAAATACATATTTGTATTAATACAAACTCACCCAGTAACTCTTAATAAAAAAAATTATACAATTTGTCTTTAAATTGAAACACAGTTAATCTAGTATTTTTAACTGTAAATTAACAAGTCGTCTTTAAAAATGAGAAACTAAAACTTTTTGTCCAACAATTAAGTTTATGCTTTCCTTTTAAGGATGTCTCACAATTAGCTTCATGCTTTCATTTTTAAATACCCCGTACTATCGTACTCCATAATATTTAGTTCGAAATACAACATTGCACTTTTACATTTATCTTTCACACCACCTCTTTACCCCTCTTTTATAATCATCTCATTTCATTCGCCCTCTCACATATATTACCCCTCATCTACTGTGTTTGTTCTCCCGCTTCACTGTTCGCCTATTTCACATGTGTCTCTCTTTCTATTCAGTTTCTATGTTACTGCTCCCTTGAGTTTAATTCTCCCTATCACAACCCCTCGAATGAATCTTCAATCAGAAGGTGATGGTAACACATATACGTAGAAGGCCCCTAGTTGTGTTTTATATTCAAAAACCTCAACACTTTTAGATCTAAAAGCTTTACCTATTCACATTTGAATATGGGTCTAGAACATGTGAAACAAAAACTATTAGACATAGAATCATCTCCAAAATCTAGATGTAGAACTTTTATTTTAACCACTTTTAGTATGTATAGTTTGTTTTTGTGATAATTCATCCATAGATGGTCCATCTTCTCGCATCTGAAAGATAGTTGGCAACAACGAAATGGGTGATACGTGCAAAAGGTTAGCTCTGCAGCAGTGAAGGGTTTGATGTATGTAGAGGTCGAGGAAGAATGTGACGATGTTTCTACAAATAGTCCTTCGTCATCTCGACTGACGCGCTTGAAAGAACAATAATATTGTTTGAATCTTTGGTTGTACCTTCCCCAACTTAGTAATTTGCGATGACTCGTTATGATGATGAAATCTAAATTCAATGAATCTCTCGATTTGTTAGAGCTATGATTTTTTTTCAAAACAATGTTGTGTTCCATTATGCATGTTTTCTTAGTAATTTATCATTGATGAAGAAAAGATATATATTTGATGTTAATGATGTTTGATTGGTTTAAGGGTGTGTATGTTATGTTGTCTAATTAATCTGTAATGAATGATGTTATGGGACTTGATATTCAGTATATTCTATACATCTAGGGGATTACATATTATAGTTTATAAACTACGTGTTAGCGGGTCTGTGTCTTAGTGTTAGCGGGTCTGCACTATATGTTATACTTTTGGTACTCCACGTACCAAAAGTATAGAGTACATATTTTGACATTTGTTAGCGGGTCTGTGTCTTAGTTATGCAGTTTGTATAATAAAATAAGCTAATTTTTTTTAATTAAAAGTCTAGTTTACATGTTGCAATGGTGCTCACAAAAAAACGTGACTATAGAAAATATGAGTTTACAAAATGCATGTGCGCAATGTCAGCTTAGTACGGCAAAACATTGTACTTTAAGTCATGACTTAGTACATACAAAACCGAGACACCTTATATTTATACAAACAACATGATAGCAAAATAATTTATTCAGGGTTTGAAAGTTCCAATAATCTTCATGTATGAATTCACAATGTCAAATTTGGATTATCCTTCTTATGTTCATGATGTGTTAGTTGTCATATGAGCACCCATGTGTGCCCAAGCTATCCCGTACACTCTACACCTATGCGAGCACATTTTTAGGTAACAACCTCTGCCTTTCTAGTTTGTCCTTTCCTACATCGATCATTGAGAATGAAGTTATTGTCACCCTTATGATGTATGACTTCCTGTACTACATATTTGTAGCTTAAAAATAATTTGTTTAATCCATTGGGTGCAAGCTTGTCAAATGCCTCCTCGACAACATCTATTAAATCTTTCATTAATCACTTGCCCAGTAAATCTCAAGTCGAAGACATTTAAGTCAAGCTATTAAATGGATAATATTTTTGTCTCACACCTCAAAAAGTCTGAATAATTGGCCTCAACATGTACAAACACGATTTTGGATTTGATTTTTTACCGAATTATTCTGTGTGGATCCTCTACTATTCTTTTGTGGGAAGGTTGTAGAAGTGATTGCCTGTTTTGATACATAAAATAACTTCTCATTTCTGATTATGTTGGGGATCATTCGCAATGAGTGAGGAACAATATGAGTTAAACATGCAAGAGGCTTACATTTTAATCTTGCCAACATATGTCATCAAAGTATGGGACTTGTAGCATTTGAGTGTCTTTTTATGTACTTACTCTTCCACCATTTATGTTGACTTGATTTAATTTTGATGCATCCATTGCATACAGGTGAAATTGGTTTAGTTTATTGTTTTGATCAGCGGATAATATTAGCGATTTGTAAAATGACGTGTGGTGAAATATTTGTTTAAAGTAAGTTGAAAGTTTGTGAAATGACTTTTAAGGACATAAATCACTTTCTTGGTTTGCTTATCACATGATATGTTTACACATCTTATAAATTATTATTATTGTTGTTGGTGATATTTAATTTTAGTTTTAACTAGTATTAATTGTCACCAATGTTATTATTGTATACAATTACTTGATAGCAGATCGTGTTGGTTGATAGATGACACATGATTTAATTGGTTATTTTTCTCAGCGGATATTATTTGCGATTTGTAAGATGACATTTGATTAAATGACGTTTAGAGACAGTTAATAGTTTGTAAAATGACCTTTGAATATACAAATATCTTCTTTTGCACTTTATACGATTTTACATATGATATAAATTTATAATTAGTTTTAATGATTTAATTATAGTTCTAACTAGATTGTCATCAATTTTTTTTATCATGTATGATAATGTATGAAATGACTACGAGACCACTTTTCTGGATTGATGTGGATGTTTCTATCAGTCTATCATCTAAAATATGGATCAATCATGGTTGTACTAGTTTTTTTTCAAATTGTTCCTTACGAAGATGTTCCTATGTTCTGCAACGTCTGCAAAAAAATCGGTCACCTTATTAAAAACTGAAAAACAAGAATTTGCCTCTGAATCCACTTCATCCAAGCCTTCCCCTATCTAAAAATGGTTGCCTAAAAGTTCAGCCAACGGTGAATTCGACCTTGTGGTCCTACGTCATCCTAGGGTGTCCTTCAAATATCCAATTGCGGAGGAACACCCTACAGATAAAGATAAAAATGAAAATAATGTGGTCATCATTTGTGGAACTGAAATTGAACCCGAAGTCTCTGCCAATTTCATTATTGCTAATGTTTTGGAATCTCTTGCCAAGGAGTATGAGGTTGCCTTAAAAATCGAGTCCCTGATCATTACACCAGAACTTTTTCTGGAGCCAGCTATCCCTGCCAACTCATGTGGAAAGGTCACGAGAATTACAAAACACATGAATAAGCCAAATGAAAAATGTCCCATTATCTAATGATACAGAAATAATAGTAGGACAGAAGAGTCAACGTTGGCCTCCTCCTACAATAACCTAGTAGAGGATGATCCATCCCAAACCACTCAATTCACAAAATCCCTGACCTTTTATAAATCGCACCCCCAAAACAGTCCCGAATATAATGAACCAAACAGTTTATTCCTTACAAATATATTGATTGAAGAGGATACTTTAGACGATTTCAATCTGGTGGTCCCCAGAAAAAAAATAAAAGAACGAGCAAACTAACAACAATTCATTTCAATTCAGGTGCCAGAAATCAATAACAGAGGATATGGTCAACAAATGCTAACAAGGAGCAAACCAAGTCCGGACAAACAGAGTTCGTGTTCTATGTATATCCGGAAGAACACAAATATGAAACACAAATATGAGTGGACCGTAAAACCGGTGCAATGGTTGGCCTGGTACCGCCGATCACATCTTGAGAAGAACATTTGCCCTCCATACCTTCAAAGGGCCGGGCGATCAAATTTTATCACAAATACAACAAAGATCTGTCAGTGCAGGTTTTATAACCTTTTACTATTTGATTCCGCGTGTTTAATTTTTCTCGAGTAGACATTGGCTTGGCCCTCCTACTCTTTGTATTGTATCTATCCTTGATAAATCGGTGAGGTGTTCAGTGGACCTCATCCCAACACCTTTGGGTATTATATTGGTTTGGCACTGGGAATAAAAAAACCCTTACAAACACTCCCTAAATTTGATAGTTCTGGTTTTAGATTCTTTAAACAAAAAACATAAGTGCATGGTATTAGGAGGGATAGTTAAGTTAAATGCATGAGGATGGATAGTTAAGTAAAATACATTTAGAAATTTCCAGATTTAGGGCTAATTTAGCCCCATTTTGGAAAGTAAAAAAAGATTCTTTTTTGTTCATAACTTATTTTTAGTAATATTCATGTCAAACCCCTATATTAAAACTCCAATATAATCAATTTGTTTCATTTACCCGTCTCAATTGTCATTGAGTCCACTTGGGTTTTCCTAATTTTAATTTATTTATCAAAATTTTATGATATTGAAATTCAGTTTTTGGGTTCAGTAAAACACTAAAACTTACATTTTAGTTTGTTAAGTGTGTAAACATTGCTTACAAAAACAATATGCGTTTGGAAAGGGAAATTACTCGATGCTCAATCAACATCGTAAATTATTGAAATATGTTTAGACCATTTGACTATGCAATCTGCAAATTGTACTTCGTAAACTACTATGCTAATATTCAAAATATTAAAATGACAAAGAAATAATATTATTAACGGATAAGATTATTTTTCTCTATCATTATACTTGAGCTTATTTAATGGTCATCCAATGGTGCTAACTTCTCAATAACTACTTGAAGAGGGATATTTAAATCCATTAAAAAGAATGTACACTGATTTAATAAAACAGTACAACATCTTAAGCTTATAATAGATGGATATAATTCAAGGGCACTAATTTTTTCACCATTATAACATTTTTAGAAGATTAGATTAGATACATTTTTTTTGGAAAAGAAGATTTTATTGATATGATATAAAATAAGAGTACAATGTGTGAAAGGAAGAAATAAGATAAAAGTACACGAAAGAAAAAATAGAAGTGCTAAATGAAAGGAAGAGCAATACAAAAAAGAAAAAACTAATCCCATGGCAAATCTCTAGATTGGGATCTAATTGCCATGTTGTGATGTCTTTTGTTCTTTTGAGATTTATTGTAGATTTGAAGTTGCGTGTTCAAGTTCTCACTTGACAGGCAGTTATCAGGGGTTATGAAATTAGCTCTGTGGCAAATCGCGGTGTTGAATTTGGATTTCCTAATTTCTTCCGGCTAAGAAATAGGAGGATGGCGATCGCTCTCGATTGCATGTCCCAAGAAGTCATCTGTAAAGACTGAATCATCTGATCAAAGTCGTGAGAGGCATTTGAGTAAGCCTGATTCAATGATCATGCAAGATAGACCTACAACTTATATTTCAGGCCTCTTTCACTTGAGGTGCTTATGAGTCGAATTTTTTTGATGAATTTTTGCGAGTGTGTTCTCCATGAAGTCTAGGATATGCATACTAAATTCCAGCTTCAAATTCAGTATGGAAATCAATTAAATAAATTATTGAAAAAACTGAATTTGTATATATAAAGCAACTCAATTTTCAATAATTTTTTAGCTGAACTTGAAGCTGAAATTTGGTGGACACAATATGCATTTCACGAAGAATATACTCACAAAATTTCATCAAAAAATTCAACCCGGAAGGACTTCACATGCCTAAGTTCAATTTTAACAAAATTTCATAACAGTCTTCTATGTTAACCTAATACTTTTTAAAATATACTACTATGTTTTATTTATGTTCTAATGTTCATTAAGTATCTAATTCCGACTAAACCTAAATTAGCAAGTTCATTAGATACATTCATACAAAACCTCTGTAGAAAACACAAACTTGAGCAATTTGGTAATTTGTGTAAAGGCTAGGGGAGTATGTTGGATTTAAGTTGTTGAAAACTTGGCAACCCTAAAATCATATATCCCTCCCTCCATATCCTGGGTTTAGGTTGTTTGCATCGCTACTGCTGGTTGGAGGAATGGGTCGGAAACAACACGAAATCGAGAACCAGGATACGAAGTCTAAGAAGAAGCACAAGAGAAAGCCCGGACATCATGAGGTCGAGCCATCCCCAGTTCCCGAGCCAGAAACAGTAAGAGAGTCAAATAAAGAGAAGAAAAAGAAGAGGAAAAACAAGCACAAATCTGATGGAGAGGCCGGAAATCATGATCAGGAGCTCGGAAGTCTTAACGGGTCGGCAGATAAACCGAATGAAACGAAAGTCCAGGAAGGACAAGAAGGAACAGAGCTTTCGAACAATGGGACGGTTGAGGTCGAATTAGGCAGTGAGGGAGTTTTCGTTTCTGGGAAAGACGTGCATGATTTGAAGTTTAAGGCTTTGGAGAAGTTTTCAGACTCCGGGCTTCCTGATAAAGTGTTGGAGTGCTGCAAAGGTTTTGTTAAGCCATCTCCAATTCAGTCACATTCATGGCCATTTCTTCTGAATGGTCGTGATTTTATTGGGATTGCCAAAACAGGGTCAGGTATTGGTCATGTTAGTTCTTCTTTTGTTTTGATTGTTTTTGTACTGTTGTAATTTTTATGTTAATCTGTCTATGTATGATCAGGTAAGACATTGGCATTTGGCATCCCAGCTATAATGCACATTATGAGCAAACGAAAGGGAAAAAAACCAAAGAATCCGCTATGCCTTGTGCTTTCACCCACTAGAGAGCTTGCTCAGCAAGTATGTGCTCCAAACGTTATGCATAGATTCACTCAACTGCAATTATTTTTTCCGTAGTAGATATAGAGTAATGCTAGAGAGCATTATGTGGATGGTCTCATGATTACTTGACACATTTGACTGGACTTTGAAAAGTTAGACTTGTGATCATCATGTAGGAATGTCTCTCGGAATGTCCACGTGCAATATTTACCTAGCATTACAGTGTAAATATATACTCGTTCCATTAGGCTTTTTGACCAAAATTAAAAGTATAACTTTAGTCGTGGTGAGTAGTGCATAAAGAGTTAACAAGTAGGAGACAAAAAAGGTATTTATGAGTAAAACAGCGAAAAGTTTGAAAGCAAAAACGCCAAGAAAGGGCAGTTACGAGTTTTGATACACTTATTTTAAAAAAATGTAAGTGGATCAAGAAATAATAAGATACCATAAAAGGAAATTGCTATAGTTGAGCAAGTAAAAGTGAACAGAGGGAGTATTTATTAATGTGGGCTTTGCACGTTTACTGGCAGATTTCGGATGTTCTATGTGATGCTGGAAAGCCTACTGGAACTGAATCAGTTTGTGTTTATGGAGGAACATCCAAAGGACCCCAAATATCTGCTCTGAAATCTGGAGTGGTAATCTACACACTTTCCACCTTATCGGCTAAGATATGCTTCTCGCATTCTATATTTAATTTTTTCTCCATCTGCATTTTAGTGTCATATTAGTTATTAGATTGATAAACTTTTCGATTTCCTATTGTAAATTGGTATATGCAAACTTCCATTTCATACCTCCAATTTGCTTTATCATTCAGGACATGGTAATTGGTACTCCTGGTCGCCTGAAGGATTTGATTGAAATGGGCTTCTGCCAGTTAAACGAAGTGTCTTTTGTTGTAAGTCTCAACATTATATAAGATTTTAATCTTGCTATTTTATTTTAATGAAAAGCCTCACAATAGGTTTAGGCTTTAGATTATTGATGTCTTCTTCAAAATGAGAGCATTTGAACTTCATGAAAGAAGAGCTAATGATAATCAGTGAAGTTTAGAACCATTATTTTTTTATAGAGAAACAAATATGGTTGTCATTGTCACTTGTGAAATAGATCAGCATCAGAAGTAGCTGGAAAGTGATGAAGTTGGAAAAACACTTAGAATTAATCGTATAGTTATTGTCTGTGACTACATGTGAAGTCTGATCAAAATGTTGATGCTATATGGCCTATATATCCTGTGACATGTGAAGGTCCTCTTGATGTCATTAAAAATATTGAATTATTTGTGGTTTAGGTTCTTGATGAAGCTGATCGGATGCTTGATATGGGATTTGAACCAGAGGTTCGCTCTATATTGAGCCAGACATGTTCTGGTAAGGGATATTCAAGACTTCTAGTATCTGCTCATTGATGGTTGTTATGTGTTGCGTTGGTTCACAATTTTTTTTAAGAAATAAGAATAAATTCCCCCGAACCCCATTTCTTTAATTTGATCATTTAATCCCATGTTCACATTTTTTCCTATGTGAACTCTTTGTTTTACTTCATCTTTCTAAGTGATCTTGTTTGTTTATGCAGCTCGCCAAATGGTTATGTTCAGTGCCACATGGCCCCCGCCAGTTCATCAATTAGCTCAAGAGTTCATGGACCCAAACCCCGTAAAGGTTTGGTTGTGTACTAGATTATATATAGAATAAGTTATTAAACAAATAAAAAAATACACATGAGTGATATGCTACTATGTATTACATGAGTGAAAAAATTACATGAGTACAAAATTCTGAAGTTTGAATTTTGCTTCAGGTAGTTGTAGGATCTGAAGATTTAGCGGCCAACCATGATGTCATGCAAATAGTGGAGGTACATATATACTAAGCTGAAGATCATGAGACTGACTTTTTTTCCATTCAATGAATGCCAACTTTGCCTGTTGTCTGCAGGTTTTAGAGGATAGAGAACGTGACGAAAGACTGCAAAATCTGTTAGAAAAGTATCACAAGAGTAGAAGGTATATGGTCCCCCGGGTACCAAGTCATTTCTAGTTGGTCAATCTAATCTCTAGCCTCAACTTCAATGCTTACATTTCTACCCAAAGCTATTTGTGTTAGACTAGTGCTGATATAAACGGTTTTAACATTGTACAGGAATAGAGTATTGGTTTTTGTATTATACAAGAAGGAAGCATCACGTGTTGAAACTATGCTACAGAGGAGGTAGTGTGAGATTTGACATTGCTTAGTAATTGTTATTCTTAGCCTTGAGCAAGCA
This sequence comes from Cuscuta epithymum, assembly GCA_945859915.1. Lineage (NCBI taxonomy): Eukaryota > Viridiplantae > Streptophyta > Magnoliopsida > Solanales > Convolvulaceae > Cuscuta > Cuscuta epithymum. The sequence goes on along the minus strand of CAMAPF010001001.1, from coordinate 3,757,444 downwards.
CAATTTTTTTTACAGTCACCTTAAATTAGCATTACTTTGATCATGAACTTAGGTTTCTGGCTCTTGGTGTCCGGTTGGAACCCAGTATATGAGAAAATACTAGGAAAAGAAAATGTGTGAGGTGGGGGTGGGGGAGAGGTATATAAAAACTCTGATATGTATGTATTTTTTATGTACAAATATAATGTGTGTAAAAAATTGAGGTAAGGGTCAGATTGGTACTTGAAGTTGCATGAAAAGGGTCAAATAAGTCCTTACTGTCCGGCCGTCGCCATTTGAGGCGGTTCCCGATAGAATTTTTTGAATTTTTTTTTTGAACATCTTATTCATTAAGTCTAGTTTACTCATACCAAATTTCAGCTAAAACTTCAATCCGGAAGGCATTCAAATGAATTCTTGAAGATAATTGCGCTTCTAACTGCGCAATTATCTTCAAGAATTCATTTGAATGCCTTCCCGATTGAATTTTTAGCTGAAATTTGGTACGAGTAAACTAGACTTAATGAATAAGATGTTCAAAAAATTTCGTCAAAAAATTCCACCGTGAACCGCCCCAAATGGCGACAGCCGGACAGAGCCTCCTATATAAGGACTTATTTGACACTTTTTATGCAATTTCGAGTACCAATCTGACACTTACCTCGTAAAAAAATATACTACCTCCGTTCTTGAATAAATGCAACACTTTGACTTTTACACTATTCACATGTTCTACTTTGACTACGTTTTATTCATTAATGTAATTATATTATTTTATGAAAAAAATATTGTTAAACTCGTCTCATTGTAAATTTTCATAATCTAATTTTTTTACTAATACAAAATCATTTATATTAATGGTCAAAGTTGTGTCTCGGCAAGTGTGAAATGTTGACCGTTGCATTTATTTAAGAACGGAGGAAGTATAAACACTCATTTTAAAATGTTTTTATGTACAAATATATTGTACATATATTGTAATTGTTTTAATTATATAAAGTCTCTAATCTAGATAATATGTAAAAATTTAAAATACAAAATAAAAATCTCATTTTTCTTTTTTACATAAATACTTCCTCTGTTGTTTTTTAGTTGCAACGTTTCCATTTACACATTTGCCAACATACAAGTTTGACCATTTATATATTTCATTACTTATTAGTAAAAAATTCAAAAACTCAGTTTTTGAAAATTTAAAATAGGAGAAATTTATCGATATGTTTCAAAAATTAAATTCATTAGACATTGATAAATAAAATGTAGTCAAAGTTGAGCAGGTGAATAGTGTAAAGTTCAACATGTTGCAACTAAAAAAGAACAGAGGTAGTATAATTTAACATTTTCTGGGATCTAATTATACCCTAGCTATCTGATACCCTCCCATAAGAACTTGTCTGTTTTGGATCCATATACCATTGCTGATATTCCTTCCACTATTAAATGTGATTATGGTCTCCAGGGGTTGGAAAGCAGTTTCTATAAGTGGTGACAAGGCACAACGTGCACGCACAGAGGCTTTAGCACAATTTAAGGATGGAAGCTGTCCCTTGTTGGTATACATTTTTCTTCTCTTTTTCAATTTATTTGAAGTTACTCTTTGTTATTAACCACCACATACGAATATCTGGAACAACTTCCAGTTATATTTATTTGATAATCATTTATCAAAAATGAAAGAGCTAAACATTTTGCAGATAGCCACAGATGTAGCAGCTCGAGGACTGGATATTCCCGATGTTGAAGTTGTGATTAATTATAGTTTTCCTCTGACAACAGAGGACTATGTGCACAGAATAGGAAGGACTGGAAGAGCTGGTAAAAAAGGTGTAGCTCATACATTCTTCACCAAAGAAAACAAGGTAACTATTCTGTATTTCCAGCAACGGCCCTTAGTTGTCTTGCGTTTTGATTTTTCTTTGATGACCCTGATAACTCCCATTGCAAATTTGATGACCTCTGTCCCCCAAAAAACATATTTCAGTCTTTTCTGTCCCAGAAGAGTCCTATTTCGTTACATGTAGCTCATTTATCTTGTAATTTGCCAAAATCAGACTCACAGTTACTATCAAGTTCAATATGACATATTTCTGTTAAACAGACAGAAATAAAAATATAGGATTATAAGTAGAATGCATTGATTTTTAGTAGTACATTGTCAAAATAAAAGGCTTTATCTTGCCTTGTCATGATTTTTTCAGTGTATTATAAAATCAATATGCACACCGATAAGACCTGTACAGTTTTGACTCAAAACAATTGAAATTTATGCAGGGACTCTCAGGGGAATTAATTAATGTTCTTAAAGAAGCAGGACAAGTTGTACCATCTGACCTAATGAAATTTGGTACCCATGTGAAGAAAAAGGTAACTCTTCCTGACGCCTTTAGAGCATTTATTCAAATTGCAAAATTGTTTCCCATTCCTCTCTGTGTGTGTTGCCATCTTAACTGACCATTGACGGCCCGATTCAGGAGTCAAAGCTTTATGGTGCCCATTTCAGAGAGATAAATCCTAACGCTGCAAAATCTACCAAGATAAAATTCGACAACTCCGACGATGAAGATTAATTTCGACAATTATTGTGATTAAGATTGATTGGCTTTGAGATATTACCTTCACTCCAAGGAGCATATTGAAAAGATGAATCTTAGTGGTAGAAGAAACTCAGTTATCCACACCAAACATAACAGTATTTGTACCATTAGTTATTCTTTCCTTCCACCCGCAAGTTTTTTACCACACTTTGTCCGTTTGTTCCTGTCCTTATTTAAGTTATTTTTGTCCCTATTACATTCCGTTTCTATTATTACAACTATTGTAAAACTGCTTCACAAAATTTTGTTATTTATTGTATTTCACTCCTTGTAGGTTCGTATATTATTTTTTAGGGTAATGTTATACAATTTGAGTATGTACCTGAATTTTATTATTTTAATGATATCCACAACAAACTGTGCAGTATTTTTACATTAGTTATACCTCTTTAGCACGTTTGTTTCGAATTTCGATCCTTATTCCAATATTCCCCCCCTACATTCAATTATCTATCTATTACTACGTACTTCGTATTACTTAGTGGTGGACTGGTTCCGGGCCGACCGGCCCGTGGCCCGGCCAGAGACCGGTTCGGGTAGGCCCGGTCCGGAGGTAATACGGGTCGGTCTCGGGTCACCCAAAATAGGAACCAGCCGGTCCAGGCCCGGTTTGGGCCTTTTTTGTTTTTTCAAAATTTTGTTTTTCCCGGGTTGGGCAGGGTGTTTGGGGGGGGGGGGGGGCTTGGGGGGTGGAGGTGGGGGGGGGGGGGGTCGGGGGTTAATTAGAAAAGCAAAATAAAAAAATAAAAAATGAAGAAGCCCGGAGACCGGCCTGTGACCGGCCCAGACCGGACCGGACCCGGTGGAGACCTGGGCTGGGCCCGGGCCCGAAGCCAAACCCAAAAAGCTCGTCCAAGACCGGCCCGGAATTGCTTCACAAAACTTTGTTACCATTTCACTTATACTGAAAATCTGAAATGCCAAAACCGTTAAGAGAGGAACATCAACTCTCAGAGGAGTTATGTCTTAAGAGGGCGGAGATGGATTGGAAATTGCATGTTATCTTGTGGACTTGATAATATGAGATGGGTAGGATATTTATTTGGAATTTTTGAAATAATAAAAAGGAAAAATGGATAATAATAATCCCAACTTGTAGTGATATGCTTAAAATAATCCAAAATATCGATTATATCAAAATAATACCAATAATTGAATAAAAGTCTCTAAATGCTCCAGTGACTCATATTAACCCGTAAATATTACTTCCTATAAGTTATTTATGGGTTTTTCTGTCACTGGAGCATTTTGAAAATTTTATTCAATGATTGGGATTATTTGAGATAATCGATATTTTGGATTATTTAAAGCAGATTACTAATTGTTGAGATTATTTTTGTCCATCTTTTCAAATAAACATTGTAATTGGTCAATTAATAATAATGCCGTCTCTGTCACATTCAAAAGTTTGTCCACTATTCTTTAATCAATGTAGAGTCTTTTTGATCTTTTACTTTATATGTAACTAACTTTTATTAAATTTGATTTTCTTGTGACTTTAAAACTTTTAATGTAATATCTGAATATGAAAATTTTATTTACTAAAAGTAATTTTATTATAGATATAGATCAGTTAATTTTATGATCAGTTAATATTACGGTCAGGCCCAGGCCGGGCCTAGGTCCGGTTCGGGCCGGGCCTCGGGCTGGGTTCTATTTTTTTCTTTCCTAACTACCCCCTGACCCCCCCAAACTCCCCCAAAACATCAAGCCCAACCCAGGGAAGTCCAAAAAAGCTAAAAAAAAAAACAGTTTGAGGCCCGAACCGGGCTGGGTCCCCATTTGAGTAGCCCGAGCCCGCCCCCGCTTAGGCCTTCAAACCGGGTCAAGGACCGGTTTCGGACCCGAAGCACCGGGCCGGGCCCGCACAATAGCGGGCCGGGTGGCCCGAATCGGGTCCATGACTACGCGTGAGAATCTTTGTATGAGAGGGAGGTAGTAAATCAATAATGCTTGATCTCACTCTTATACCCACCTTATATCCACCATATTTGTGAAGTGTTCTCTTTTTTCTGTGAATCTAATTCACAGACAATATTTTGTTTGTGCAAAATATTGTCTGTGAACCGGGGTTCACAAACAAAAAAACACTTCACAAACATAGGTAGGTACAAATGTGGGTATAAGAGTGGGTACAAACATCATTTTTGGTACATCTAATACGGATAAGAAAAATGCTTAGTGTGCACCTTTCTTACACTCGTCTGTTTCACGCACACAAAGTTTCCTATAGAATTGTTTATGTGCGTGAGACAGACGAGTGTACGAAAGATGTACATCGTGTACATCTAGCACAACCCTTCGCATAACTTAATAATTCAAACCAACTTATAATGAAAATGACGGGAAGTCACTTCCTAGCATACAATATGATCACTCAAATCACTAAAAGATTCTATCAAATTACCAAATAAAGCTCATTTGATGGTTATAGTCCTAAAAAAGTGCTATAGTATTAGAATCTTTCTAATTAGAGTGAAATTTTTTGGTTTAGTCTGATCTGAGCTAATTTGATGACTTGATCTAGTCGAGTAGATGTTTGGTTTTTGCGTATTTTATAGTTGTCCAAGTATGGTCTGGTCTGATCTAGTCTTTTCTGGTCTTAGTCTCTCCGTCTCTCTAGGATTTTTTTACTTGGACTGTAATTTGTCCTAGACCACTGCAGACCATACCAGACCAGACTTGGGTAGTTATAAAAATACAAAGAAACCAGATCAAACCAGACCAGACCAACAAATTACAGTTGAAGTAAAAACATTCTTAAACTTTGTCATCTTTCCTTTTGGATGCGCAAAAAACTTTGTCACATTCTCTTTTAGTCAACTAATTTGTGAGTCCTATTATTCTTCTCTCTTCTGCATAAACTTCAATAACATAATTTTTACTTTATTATTTTTCGTGTCAGTCAAATTTCACAAAGTTTTAAGGGACGAGAGTAATATTATACTTTAATATTTGAATAGTTGGGGTACATATATTTAAAGGTATTTAAAGGTAGTAATATTTAAAGGTATTTCCTCATTTACGTACACTTCAGAGATTGAAAAGCATAATTTCCTTATAAGGTGGAAATGTGGAATAAGATATAGGTGACAACTCCGATACCCATTTAAAAAATGAGGTGTCGTACCTATCATGTATTTGATTGGTCCAAATCATTATACTCTTTAAAATTTAGATTTAAATAATTCAACTGCATCATTTTGATTGGTCCATGTGGATAAAGGTATGGTACCTTTTGGGTACCATAGAATCTACCTAAGATATAACTAGACTTGTGAATATGTTTATATCCGAAACATATACGTAATACTTTTTTGTAGTAATGCATAAACTAATTATACTAGTGGTCAAATCTTGAATTCAAAAATTTGAAATGAAAGAATTACAACTAAAAAGAGAACAAAGAATTACTAATACTTTTTTTTTGCAAGAAGATTATTTAAAATTTACCACGTATTAAAATCGACGATTTAGTTTATTATATTTCTTCATTAGTTTATGTCAGTGGAAGTCTGCAAAGCATGCATTCATTTTATTTTTGCTGAACACCTATGTGATGCAAGGTAGTATAGATACTTCCTAGCATTTTTTTTAGAGTTAGCATTAATTTTTGAGAGTATCTTGAGTCTTGACTATGGGCGTCTAGAATTAATCCTGCTTCTGGTTCTTTTGTCAAAGCAAAATTAAAATGAGAATAAATTTTTGAGAAGTCGAACCCACAAGCATCAGCTTCTAAAAATCGTTTGTAGGAGTAATTTAGATCATTTAGAAGTACTTATTCACTTTCATTCAAACACTTGGGGCCTGTTTACTAACAGAGATGTTTTCCATTTTTTGTTCGTTTTGTAATTTTTTGGTTTAATTTTCCAGTTTTTCTATCTCTAATTTTTTATTTTCATTTTCCAGTTTTTCATTTCAAATCTGAAAATATATATGTTCATCAAAATTTTGCACCCGGTTCCGGGACCGGCCGGAAGACCGAAAATACGGTCCCGGTCCAGAACCAAACCTAGTACAACCTAAGTAGAGTACACGGTCCTAGTGTAGGAAAGTTGGTACCGAAACCGGCATGCCCCGTCGGTCCCAACGACTTTTTTGAAATTGTTCACTTTGAAAAAATGATTTAAGAAATAGGGACCGAACTGCTAAGTCACCTTCCAAACCGAACAAGGATCGCCAGGTCGTTGTCTGGATCGACCCGGGATCGCCCAGTCATCGACCGGGCCAAACAGGGACTATTGAGTCGTTGGCTGGGCTGGACAGAGATCATCAGATCGTTGAGCGGACGAGACAGGGACCACCGGATCGTTGACTGCACCATACATGAATCATTGAGTTGTTGACCAGGCCAGATCGGGACTCCTCGGCCACCGATTGGATCAGACATGTACTATCGAATCGCTGATTGGACCAGACAGGGACTGTCGGGTTGCTGACAGGACTGGACCGTTGAGTCGTTAACTAGACCGGACAGGGACCGCAACATCGTTGACTTGACCGGATCGGAAAAGAGACCAAACCGGGACCGGACCCGGACCGTAAGTATGCAATTTCATTGCAACAACACTCTAACATCCAAATATTTCAAATTTGAAAAACTAGTAAAACTCACTTTTTCAATTCATTAAGAAAATCAGAGATATATCTCATTTTTTTTGTTTTGGAAAATGATTTGGTAAATGCATTTTCTATTTTCCTTTCTCCATTTTTCAGAAAAGATTTTCGGTAAACACTTTTTCTATTTTCTTTTTTCAGTTTTATAGTTTTCTAGAAAATATCTCTGTTAGTAAACATGCTTTATCTGCTTCTGCTCTTTAAAGAAGTATAAACAATTTTAAGAACTGGATCCAAAGTCCAAACACTCCCATGTTCGTGTCATTGTGTCTTGCGGCTATTAGAGAAAAATAATGTACAATGTTTTAAAATGATAATGTTATGTCCTTGTCAACTATATGTAAATGTATGAAAGATCAATTGTGAAATCAATTATTGTCATTTTATAATACCCTGACGTTGTTATACGGAGTATTTCTTTTCTTAATCCTAAAAACAGCAATTTGATGCCAACCAATTTTGAATTGACGTATACATGTATGGCGTAAGTGACCATAGTTTTATATTGAGAAAAATAATTCAAATATCCCAAACTTTCAAAAGGTGTGATGTCAAATAGCCCACGTAATACAAATAGCATATAAATAGCCCAAAGCGTATATAAAAAGTTAAGTTAGCACCACGATCATATGATTTGTTTTCACAAATGTAAATTTATGATGTTAAATAAATGCGTAGTAATTTAAATACATTTACGGAGTATCATTTATGATCATGGTGTTAGGATAACTTTTTACATAAAGTTCAGCGTATAAATATGACATATACAATTTTGGGATATTTACCTCACACTCCTTCAAAGTTTGAAGTATTTAAATTATTTTTCCCTTTTATATTCTACTATGTATAAAAGTATGTATTCTGGAGAATTAGTATGAAATTCATGGTTTTCTGTTTTGGTATTTAAATTTTAAAAAGATCTAGAGTTACTTTTTTGTTGCTGCGTAAAAGAAGTACATGGTATCATATATGTCTTCAAGTAGTCCTTGATCACAATTTTACTAGCGTTGGCTACCTAACATGCATTCATATAATTGCGACTTTATGAGCTAATAACACGTGATCTGTTTTACCCAAAATGTTTAGATTATAGGTAAAAGAATATATGAGATTTATTGACTTTGATCCCCATTTTTATGTCAGTTTGCACCCGACTTCTAAAATAATTAGTGTTTAAATTGATTACTTTTTTTTATATACCATAAATTGATTATTACTTTAATACGTAAGAGTTTAATTGAGACATGAATGTTTTCTTTTGGACTGAAATTTGCTGGTCTGATCTGGTCTGGTAAACGTCTGGTCTCTGTGTATTTTATAACTACGAAAGTCTGGTCTGGTCTAGTCTGATCTGGGACCGAAAATAGTCCAAAAGAAAACATCCATATACGGAGTGTGGTATATGGTAATATGGTATCGTGAAACGCACTTATGATTCAAATGGGAGAAGTGTACCACACGTCTTCTTAATTTGTTGCTTTTTTATTCGGGTTTAATGCACCAAACCCCCTTGTGGTTTGGAAATTCGGCGCATTAGCCCCCTATGATTTAAAAAATGCATCAAACCCCCTTGTGTTTTAATTAATCATGCACAGAACCCCCTTATGAATAAATTTAATGATTTGAAAATCACTTATCCTAATATTTTGATTGAATATGCAAATAAATATGTCAAAATCTCTGAATCATACAAAAATGTTAATCATTTTTCTTTTATTTGACAATTGAATTTGTTCACATAAGGGATTTGGCGCATGATTAATTAAAACACAAGGGGGTTTGACGCATTTTTTAAATCACAGGGGGCTAATGCGCCGAATTTCCAAATCACAGGGGGGTTTGGTGCATTTACCCCTTTTTTATTCACGCCTGATTACCCCGATTTTGTCCGATTAATTTCTGAGTTCTCAATATTCCATTCTAAACCCCTTAAAAATCCACGTTAAACTCTTGAGAAAATTAATTAAATCCGAGTTGCTCGAATAATCTGTTGGATTTTCACCGTTATCACTATGGCGCACAAATTAAAGTCGTTCTTAAGTCTTAACTAATGAATTGGGTGCGTTATTAGATTCTTAGCATAGCTATGGGAGAACCATGATAAAAAAAAAACTAGGTTCATAACAAGAATTAAAAGCTAACTCTCAAAATACCGCTTGACACGAGACAAAACACTGATTACACGATCAACCGAGCTAAGCCCGGGGGCTGGAGGATAATCTTTTGACAAAGAAATTCCCAAATTGAAGAATGGCTTGAAATGAAGACAACTCAAAAATACAGGATCTTAAATGTGCAAGATGATCTACTTGAACCATTCTCACTTACCTACCTTTTATTTTTACTTTGTTAGTAACGTGAATGTTACAATTGGAGTTGGCAAAAGTTCATGTCCGTTTATTTCATTCTAAAATATTCCACAACTGTTCCAAGAAAAAACTTGTCTCTTGTTCTGATTGACACAACAAAGATCTAGGATAGATTTAGGGGCGCAAGGCCCCACTAAATAAAACTTGATTTTTATTATTCTACATGCGTTTCTTTTTAATTGCAATTTGACTTTCACGTTTGTGAACACACAAATTTAACTTTAATATATTTAATTACGTATAAATTAGTAGAAATTTGATAAAATTTGGGAAACTCACATTAATAGAAATTTAATAATATTCGATGCATAATAATTTGATTGTATATACTAGTAGAAAATCATGACCAAAGTAAGATGTGTATAAAAGGGTAAAAATATCAATGTTGCAACTATTATAGATCGGGGAAGTAGCACTCTTATGAAAACTATACTTATATGATACACAAACGTTCACCACCCTTAATTCTGTTTTCGAAATTAATTTCTACAATTTTATATAATTCTTAATATGAGTTTCAACATTTAAGAAGCAAAAACTTTAGTTATATTTGTAACATGCTTGAATAGCTCAACGGTTGCTGAGTGAGACTGTTGGATTGAGATGTTGAATCTAATACCCTGATTTCTTAATTTGTACACAGACTCTCAACCACATTACTCAAAAAACCGTACGTCGGTACGTGTGAGAAGACATGCAATAATCTTGCTTGAGCTGGTAGTTTTTACTTTTTCCTTGCACTAGTCTTATGGGCCTATGGGGAAGGAGAGAGTATCAAGGTTCTACTCCCTCCGTAACTTAAAAATCTTCCCACTTTCCTTTTTCGTCCGTAACACAAAAATCTTCCCATTTCTAAATCTTCCCATCATACCCTCAATAATTCTTAAAATAATACACTATTACAACTACTTTTTTGGATTTATCCTACATTCCACCACATTATTCCACTATTTTCCTATCATACCCTCAATAATTCATATCATCTTTCACTATTCTTAATCTACCTACTTTTGAAATGGGAAGATTTTAAAGATACGGAGGGAGTACTAAATTGAGTTTTTTAGAAATCAAATTGTATTAATTTTGTTATACTGTACTACGTACATCAGATCAACATGTTATATTGTTATACATAGGTTAACAACATCTTTTTATCTCTACCACTGAAATAATAGCTTTGATATTTGTACTTAATCTTCAATTCAAAGATCTTCACTACATATTTTATGCTTTTCAATTCAACCATTCTTTGTCAATAAAAGTTTTAAATCAATCAAGTTTTCGAACTATTTTTCGGAACAGATGTGGTCACAACTATTTATCTATTGAATAGTGACTAATAAAGCCTATTTTCTAAAAGAAAAACTATTTAAGAAGTGGGTATTTAATAAGCACTCATAGACCGCTATGCCCAGTCGCTTGTAGCCACATGTCTTCTTTTGGCCGGCTTCTTTATCTTTTTCTTCTTTTCTATAGGGAATTGTTTCTAGATATATTCCGCAAAAACCCACTCACACATTTTTTAAGAAGATTGGTGATTTGGTGGAGTATAAATTTAATCTTTTAATTGAATAGGGGTCTACAAAATACAGTACGTATATTTTAGTGGGGTGAACATAAACTAGTTGGCGTCTAATAGTATTAAATGTATAATTGTTTAAATAATAACTTAATTGTTGATATGTTGCAATTTAGTACATTAATTATACCATGACTAATGAAATAAATTAGTACCATAACTATTTGACGGTCCGAGTTTCATGCGTACACTACTAGAAAAATGGCGGACATTAAATAAGTGTTACTGAAAGTTTTTGTGACACTTCACATAAGTCAGGGTAGGTCGAAAATTGTGACACTTGATATAAGTCAAGGTACGTACCTTCCACTTTACATTACATAATTCATGTCATTATTGTATACGGTGGACTATGCATGGAATTCGGGCCACCACGAAGGTTTTTTCAGTTGAAAATTTGGACGGTTGAAACAATTATGTATAGTTATGATATTGGTTCAACGGTTTGCTCATTTATGTATACCTTCATCAAATTATAACAATACCAATAATCAGTGGCGGAGCCAGAAAAACATGTGAGGGGGGTCGAAATTCAATTATATACGGTATCAAAATGGATAATCGTTATTAAACAACACGTGAGTTAACTATTTCATATGTAACTGAGATAAATGCTAATTTAATGACACATATTCAGTTATTGTGTAGATATATATGTCTTGTATTGAAAACTTCACACAATTATTGAGTGAATAAAGTGGTTTGTTTTAAAATTTAAGAATATAATCCATATCACACATCAAATTTTGTTCATTTTAATTTCGGATGATGCTGATTTTTTCAGAAGCCATAACTGTTTACTCGAAATGAGTTACGAGACCTATTATATATCAAATCGAAAGTAATTCAAAGCTCTACATTCTCAAACTTTAAGCGGGATCAGCTGACCACCCTGACCCCTGGCTCCGCCCCTGCCAGTAATGAAGGTAAATAGTATTACGTACATTTTTTTATGAAAACGTACATAGTACATGTTTATATACATTATAATTAAACCATCTAATAAAATAAAGTGCTTCAAATAGGACAATAATTTAGACAAAGTGCAAAACTATAACTAGTTATGTTTTATTGCCAAAATATAACTTACGGAGTATTTGATTCCATTCAAAGTATAAAACTTTTCCAATTAAGAGTAAATGAGTCATGTTTTAGAAATATAACAATGGTCTTATTTGTACGGTTTATCACTAACATAATTTCAGATAATTTTCTAGTAAAAACTACATACTTTTAAAAATGCCAATTGAAGACTCACAAGTGCGTATGTACAGGAGAAAAATCATTAATTTAATGTCAGAGTGATGATGGAAGAGTTGGCCTAGAAACAGAACGGACCAGCACCCTTTATTTACTCCGATCCACCACTGCCTTATCGTTTCTTCTTCCATTTCCTATTCTCTTTTCTTCACCTGACTGTATATATATAATATATATAAATAGGAAATATACACATTCGGACTGTATAAAAGTATACTGTGTATATATACAGGTAGAAATCAGAAGGAGAGAAAACATGGTGGGCGTATTTTCCAGATTTTCCTCAAGTAATAAGGCTGCCCATAGAAGAAGTCGAAGTGCCATTATTGTAAGCTTTTCTTCATTCTACGTTTATCTCCTATTCAATTTTTCATAACTGTAGTTCTATACTAACAAAAAAATCCGGAAAAACATTTTTTATAATTTTAATTTAATATCTTGATCCGAAATGTTCAAATTAGGATTACGATATTAGTTTTGGAGTCATATTTTAATTTTACATATAATGATTTCTTAATTGCTTAAGCATGTTTTATTTTTAAAACATAACTTGGAGAACAAACAAAAAGAACTAGAACAATAAACAAAAACAACTTTTTCCAAAATAGGAATGAGTTACGGAGTATTCTAAAAATGTGTTATCTTGTAGGAAGTAATTAAAGCTAAGAAGAAATTAAAGATACCTGTATCCAAATTATACTATGCATATTGATTAGAAATATGATTCAATACAAAATATAAAATATGGTCAACATATGCTGTGTAAATATTGTAAAAATTAAATTGTTACAGTTAATAAAGAATGAAAGGACATATTCTTCTTATTTAGGAAATTACTCATAACAAGAGGAAAATAAAAAAATCAAGTTAAGAAGTTACTCATAATTGTGTTTTGGTCATACAACGGGTTTTATATCTGATCATAATAAAGGAGTTATTATAAAAAAATGAAAACAATGCGTTCAAAAAATACTTCTCCGTATTACGCAGTATTTGTATGAAAGAAGGGGTCGTATTTTAAGAATAAAAATGCCACATTTCTTTTTAATATGTATTGAATTTTAACTGATAGATTTGTCTTAAATGATGATTCCACCTGAAATGAAATATATTGAAAAAGTAATTCCTCTAAATAGGATTAAATGTTAATTGAAATGCACTAGTAAGATTGTATGTTTATAATTATCTTAGTATAACTTATTTGATCTTATTAAACGTAAACTTTCTCAATTAAGAGTGAATTAATCTAATTTTATTTTAGAAAGACATCGAGAGTGGTCTTAGTTTTGCACCTTCATTACCCCAATGCAGCAAAGACTGTCACCTACGGTGGGGATAAGGTGATCAGATGTACACAAGTATTAAAGCACGAAATTATTTTCGGATAAATCTACATTTTATCCATATTTAAGGAATTTTATCATAATAGAAACTGTCATATAAGATTTTGAACAATTAATTTGCTGAACATCCAATCACATAGCTCTAATCTAAGATGCACAATCTTAGATCTCTTTCATTTTTAGTTATTTATTTATTCAATTTAATAGTCCGATATTTTGTGCTCAGTAGAAATGACTTTTGATTTTAACCAATAAATCAATATATTGCCTTATGGGGGCGGTCTCGTATATGTGCAGGATGAAAGGACTGAACTGCCTCCAAGGTCGTCTGAGGTAGCCGCATGTGGTGGTTCTGCTGTGGCGGCAGGGGTTGACGTGGTGGCGACCGCCACCACACACAGCATTGAACGTGCGGCGGTTGAGTTTAAGCCGATTGAGCATCCAATCGAGCCTCTCATCAATGAAGCACCGGTTCAGTGCCCTTTTCCAGAACTACCAGTAATATTGTATGTAAGTTTACTGATCAAAAGCTTGAGCCTATTTGATAATATACCCAAATCAGCTATAATTGACTGATTCTGTTGAGATTCAAGAAATTCTTGATGAATTAGCTGATTCGGTTGATTTATGAAAAACGTTATATTTAACATATATTTTAGGGATAAGGGTCAGATAGGGCCTCGAACTTGAAAAAAAATGTCAAATAAGGCCATATTTAGGATGCTCTGTCCGGCCGACGCCATTTGGGGCGGTTCCCGATGGAATTTTTTGATGAAATTTTTTGAGAATCTTATTCATTAAGTCTAGTTTACTCATATCAAATTTGAACTAAAATTTCAATCGGGAAGGCATTCAAATGAATTCTTGAAGATAACTGTGCAGTTAAAAGCGCAGTTATCTTCAAGAATTCATTTGAATGTCTTCCCGATTGAATTGTTAGTTCAAATTTGATATGAGTAAACTAGACTTAATGAATAAGATTCTCAAAAAAATCCATCAAAAAATTCCACCGGGAACCGCCCCAAATGGCGTCAACCGGACATAGCATCCTAAATATGGCCTTATTTGACATTTTTTCCCAAGTTCGAGGCCCTATCTGACCCTTATCCCTATATTTTATTAATAAAATAAAGACCGTTAAGTAACTTCAACCAATACAGCAAGAAAAGTAATCTCAATCATATTTTTTCTTATTATTACATAATTCAACGCGTTAAATCGAAAATTATGTAGTGAAAAAGTTGATTGATAAACCGATAAATAGGGTCACCAAACGGACTCTTAATTTTTGCCTGAAAATTACTTCTTAAATAACAATTTGGATGTCCCAAAAGAAATTTCTCATTTTCCTAAATGGAAAGTTATCTTACATTAAAACAGTGCCAAACAGTGCAAAACAGTGTCAAGCAGTGTCGAAACAGTGCCAAACAGTCTCGAAACAGTGTCAAACTGTAAAATTTACCCCTCAGTAACTTTATTTCCTTAAATGTGTGAAAGTCAACCCGAGAACTTTTTCCCGGGACCAAGAAAACATGTCAATTTGACTTTTAAAAATATTGAAACTATATGCAAAAACAGCAAAATGGTGTTAAGAGGTTTATAATGCTGATAAGTCGAAAATAAACCAACCTAGCAAAATGGTGCTTCTTCAATTCATATTGTGAATGATTATTATCTCTTGCATTGCCAAACTGGAATTGATTTTTTTTCGCAGGAGGGAAAGATAAGGAAGGAGCACATTCACGGAGGAGGAAGGATTGATTTTCCGCCTACAAAAGAAGGGGATGGAGTCATTTTAGAGCCACAGATTAGTGCCGCAAAATGTAAACCCCATGCTAACCGACGCCAGATTCTGCCATCCTTGAGTGCACCAGAACATATTATCCTAAGTTTGCTTGATGAATCTCTCGTTTAACTGTCCTCTGCATTTTTAATTTCATTTTATTAATCTTTTTTACTTATTTATAATTTGATGTATAAATGTAAAGATGAAAAATTATATGCAGATATCTTATTTTAGTAAGAGGCACATATATTGTTTTATCAGGGGAAATCGAATTTTCGATCATTCAAATAGTACACATATTGAAATATAAGCTTGTGTTTTTAAGCGGGTAAATGTCACTACTCAATGACATTCCAAGTTTCGTAAACGTTGTCCTCCCCATATTTAAATGCTACCTCTCAAATGATGACATTTGCAACAATTGAAGTAGTTGAGACTTCACATTTACAAATTTGGAAACATGGAAACTACATTTCAATATTAGTACTATTTGAGGGATTGAAAGTGTGATTTCCTCTTTTACTAACCATTGTATTTGAGGGATTGAAAGTGTTGTTTTCTACATAGCTACACCTAGATAAGTGTGTGCTTCTTTTTCTTCCTACTTAGGCTTTGTTCATTCAGCTTTTTTAATCCAAGTTACTCAACCTTTTAATGTGATCACAATTTTTCAAAGAAATGACATGTGTTGTGTTAAACATCGGATTCCTTTAGCCTTAAAATTATCAAAACCAAACTCAATTGAGTTGATTTAAGAAACAACAATAATCATATTAAAAATATATGCTATGATGTACTACCCAGTCTCGCTGTCTCGACTTTTACTTTTCATTGACTTATATCTTGAGAAATACTGCGTCATTTTGATGAATATATTACATGATGAGGTCATCAATGATAACACTCATGTAATAACACTCATGTCATTTGAAAGTGCTAATTATTTTCTAAAATAGAAATGATAAGTTTTAACTGAGACATTCAAAGGAACTAAGTAAGAGGGAGTAATAATTACTATTTACTATACATTGAATTTCCCCAACTTTTTATTGTATAGTTACCAAATTATGTAACTAGATACTCACAAATATCTTAAGAACATATACAATATTGGGTTTGAAAAAAAACTTCGTAAGTTAAAAACTTATTGCTGCATCACCTGCATGAACTCCCAATCTCCTTTGCCTCTACCAATTCAAAAGCATACTAGTTGCTCCACTCCGGCCGGAAAAGAACATGATTTGAGCTGAACTCTGTTGTGCTATTAAAGAATGAATCCTCATCTCCCCCACCATAAACATTCTCTTCCTTTTCCTCGTCCCACTTCAGAACCTCCCTTATATACTTGAACACCTCATCGACAGTTGCCCTCTCCCTCGCTTGAGATTGCCACACGAACAGCTTCCTCCCCGTGAGGAAGAATACACATCTTTGAATTTCTTTGCAACATAGTAGTAGGCTTGGGTTGCCAACGTTTGGTTGTTATGAGTATACGCCGCATTGAAATCTGAGAACCAAATGCAGCTACCCAAACCCACTCTCTTAACCTTCTCCTCAAACAGATCATACTTGTTGAGGACCAAGACGAAGGGCGTGTCTTTGAAAGAGGGATGCTTTATCATCATTTCAAAGAGCTCTTTGCTTTGGACCATCTTGTTACGGAGTTGGACCTCACTGCCATTTTTGTCCAGTGGGGTGCAACACGTCTGATCGTAATCGCTCAGGGCGATGCAGAAGACTACCACATCTACCTCTTCAAACATCTCGACCCACTTGCACCCTTCAGTCATACCCCTCCCATTGACCCTTATTAGTTGATACCTTGTGAGAGGCAGGGGAGGGCCTTCTGAATTGTTCTCGGCTGCATAGGAGGTTCCAGACATTGGGCTATGGTCATACATGGAGAACTCTGTGAAGGACAAACCGTTCGACCCTTCTGCGTAAAGTATGTCTTGCTCTGATGGTTCATACTCGGTGCTTGATACCTCTACTGCCTTTGCGTTCATAGAAGAGAGCAGAAAAAGTCATGGCTATGTTCATATTTAAGACTAACAAAACATATTTTAATTAATATGACCATCATTGGATTTTTCTTGAAATTATGACCATACTTTCGTTTTTAGAAATATAGTCCCACATTATTATTGGCAATCTGCCCATTTCAAAATTTAAAATTGGCCAATTTTATCTTTATAATCTTCTAAACCAATGATGTTAGCATCATACTATCATGGTAGGACTACATAAACCATTAAAGGAAAAAAAGATTTTCCTTATCACAGAACTTACTCTACACCTACCTGTCGATGTGTGTGCACTTGAAAATTAGTCCCTCCGTCCCAAAAAAAAACAAAATAGGTCAATCCGTCAAGGTCCAAATGTTAGTTTTTGTGAGGGAGAAATCTAAAAAATAATACAGAGTACCTTTTCGTTTTAACTAACTAATGTTATCATGTTTGATTTTATTGTAACTCTTTTTAGAAAATTACACATTTACATGTAAAAATGTAAAATTAGTTTTGCTTGATGAAATAAGACAATTTTTAGATAACAAAAAAGAACTTTTAAAAACATATTCTTTTTCAATATATCGAGTACATCAACTTATAGAAAGATGCAAAATAGTAGTTGTTTCAAGGGAAAATTCCCGAAATAGGACTAAAACAGTTTGGAAATTTCAAAATAGGGCTGTCATGTTTTTTATTCCCAAAAATAGGAGTAATTACTGCCAAGTTCGGAAAATACTGTCATGTTTGAAGTCTGATTGCCAAAACATGGCAGTAATTAGTCCTATTTTGGGAATAAAATCATGACAATCCTATTTTGGAATTTTCAAACTTTTTTAGTCCTATTCGGGTAATATTCTCTTGTTTCAATCAGTGTACTTTAAAACCTTTATTTAAACAGTCATAAATTTTGGTTTAATCAAACTATGATATTGGCTAAACTAATTTATCAATAGTAAGAATTTTTCTATAACACAAAACCTTGCTAAAGAAGAAGGTTAGAGCAAACCTTGCTTAAGAAGTAACCCGCCACATCTGGAAGGAAGAGAAGTTCATCTTTTCTCTTGTATGTTGCCTGCACAGCAGGATAATTCCACACCTCCTCAACTAGAGGAGCATATTCTCGAGCTGCTGCTGGGAAAAATGCATCTAAATCTCCGGTGGATATTATATCTAATAGCCAATCAGAAAATTGCTTCAACATTGGGTTCAGCGAATACACACACTGATTACCTTCACCACCTATATTCAAAATAGAAACCTTAAAAATAAAGATCACCCTGTAATTCATTATCAGAACTAATAAACTTAACATTGATTTCCCTAATTCATTATGAAAGTTTGTTCAGTGTAAATATGTCAGCCTCTGCACAACGTTAAGAACCTGTTTGCTGAAGTTGCTCAAATTGGTGAGTTATGAAACAAATATATGTAACTAATAAATAAATAAATAAATACATTTTATGAACAGGACTAAAATGGTCATCTTCACATGATAGAATTCATGATTGGATTGGGGGGCATTAGGCCCTTACACGCAAAACAATTTAGCATGCGCGCTCATGTAAATTAGTGCTTGGTAAAAATCTCACCGGAAACAAGTCACTACTAAATAGCCACTTAATTACAAATAAGTCTAAGAGTAGCTCAAGGAAAGAACCTTGTGCCTTCATATCGAACAAGGCCTCCTCCTCAAATTGCTCCCGTCCATCAAGTAGAATGCTTAGATACTTGTAGATGTTGCATTGAATCATAAGCTTAATGTCTAGTAGCTCTTCTACAGTGAATTTGTTCCCATACAATACTTTGGCCTGATAAGTTATTAGATACCATAATAAAAAAATGTGCATGAGCAATGAGTCAATCATGTGCCAGAAGTTTCTGTTTTAGATAATAATAAAAACAGCACTCTTGAATTACCTAAAATCAGTTGTGTAAAATGGGAGTGAAGAGAAAGTAAGGTTGTAAACACAAGATTAAAAGACTACTTACGGTCTGTTTGGATGGAGGGTTTTAGAGGACCTACACTATATCTTGATAAATAAAATCATTTTTTGTTCAAACAACAAGGTGATTGAAATGTTATAAAATCACATATTGGGTTAATCTTTTAATTTTTATTAAATAAATACTTGAAATAAATAATATATACTAAGCCTTTGAATTCTCTCCAACCAATCAGACCTAAAGGATCTTGAAAGCTGAGATTTCTTCTAGCAAGGATACAGCAATGAAAAATGGAGGCAATAAATATCAAACATAAACCTGTTTGAAAATGGTGCTAGTTCCAGAGCCTTCCTGTCCAAGTAGAAGCAACTTCTGAACTCTTCTGCGCTCCACAAAGTTAGGGGCAATACTGTAATTGCTAGGGGAATCTCTATGGATACGTGGCTGAGCATGAGGTACAGGCAAGGAAAACAAGGAGCAGAATAGCCGTGTCGATGCCTACATAATAACAAAAAGTGTCCGGATTTGTGCTTTTTTCTCCAAATTTAATGCCAAATTTGAACTCTATAACTTGTAAGTAGTAAGTAGTTCCATACTTTTTTCCATATATTTCCTCTGATATTATTTTGTCCTTCTTCCTCATAACGGCCATCATCATATACCCAAAAGCGAGTGTCACGAGGACATTGAACATTTGCAAGCTGAGGCGTGATGGAAAAAAGTCCAATGTTAATTAGTGCTAAAGAGTGTCTCTCAAATCATCTGCATATGAAATGAATTAATCTCTCAAAGTGTTGAACACTCATTACCTTTTCAAAGAACCCATTTGTATTTATTATACTACTGTTAATATCATTAATCATTATGCTCTATATCATGTAGACGGTAGTTTTGTGTTGAATTAGATTTAAGCTTATTTGAGCAATAGTGTAAGGTCTTATAAGCAAGTTTATATGTTATGAGTACGTGTGTACCGCCGCAAGATGGTGGTTCGTTGGAGCAGACCAATCTAAAATTGGTTTGTTCTTCCACTTAAAATTTCATACTAAAAGGTCAACTTTACAAATAGAGTAACCAAAGATCTTAGATATATGCGTGTATCTATATATTGATTGTTATGAGATCGTTTAGCCTAGGCGCCCCTAGACCGAATGGCTTCTGCTCACATTTGGCGCCATATTATACACTCTAGAAGCCCATAATGCCCAATATTTTTACAAAACAAGATTGAGATAGAAATCACCTTCATTACTTTGCGTTCAACTTTTGTTATTTCACGGCCATTAATGTAGACCTGTGTGTTTCCATTGCTTGCATGAGGACTAAGCTTTCCGGTAAAATTTAGATTTGAACTCACAATAGTCTTTGGCTTTTGTCCCTCCTAATAAATGAAGGAGACAAAACAAATATCACTATCTCCTCCTCGTAGGTAAAAAATAGAGTAAATGTGGGATTATATGATGTTTACCTTTCCCCAAAGACCAGATTCTTTGTCATACCAATACTTCCCAGGTCTTAACTTCTGAGGAGGTAAAGGGCAACCAAACAGATCTTCCATCTCTTCTGTCTTCAAAGGATATCCATTCACAATCACCTGACTCGGCCTAAGTTGATTCGCTAAGCATTCTTTCTCAGCTCTCATTATTTGCTTAACTTCCAAAGGACTAAGCAAACTAGATAACACCCTCGAATGTTTCCCCAGCTTGGTCCGGTTCGATTCCTCAATCGGCTCGCC
This sequence comes from Cuscuta epithymum, assembly GCA_945859915.1. Lineage (NCBI taxonomy): Eukaryota > Viridiplantae > Streptophyta > Magnoliopsida > Solanales > Convolvulaceae > Cuscuta > Cuscuta epithymum. Next base: position 3,736,229 of record CAMAPF010001001.1, on the reverse strand, counting down.
GATGCAAGTCACACATTTTCGCCCCTCTGGCATGGATCCCATTGCTCTAAGCACACAATTGCAACAATACTTGGCATCACAAACCAAACATGACTCTTTAGTCCCCCACTTTCCTTTCCCACACCTATAACAATGTCTAGATCTATTTTTCATCTTCTTTTCTTCCTTTGATGCCCCTATGCATTCGGGAAAAACTTGTCTTTCCAAATCTAGTGATTTCCTATGGGACAAATCGACCGTGTTGAAAGTTAATACTCGTGATCGCCTCCTTCCGTCATATGTCGAAGGAGGAGAAGCTGAGGGGGAGCAAGAAGAAGATTCTAGATTATGTAGCACAGGCAACTGTGAATCAGAACTTTGGGACATCCTTTAACTTCTAATTACAGCCAGTTTGGTTTATACAAAAAATGGAAACTGAAAAAATAAATGAAGCCCCTTCTCAATCAAATAACTGAGAAAATCTGAGGCTGCATAAACCAACCTATAAAACCCCACTTTTACTCAGAAATTTAATTCCAAAGATGGTAATTTTGAACAAAGAACCAAAAAGAGTCGCAATCTTGAAAGAAGAATTCAACTCAATCCAGCTTCATGCAAACCCCAAGTCAAAGCAGCCAGCTTTGTTCAAAAATTAAACATCCTTAAAAACACAATTTTTCGTAGATGATGGCTGAGTATTATATTCAATATATTGTGAATAAATTTCTGGAAATTTTGGAGTCAACCTAGCCAAACAAAACCAAAAACCACAGCAGCATATAAATGATATCAACCTCCCTCATACATAAACATGAGGAGAAGCAGCACATCAGAAACTTGGTAAATGAGAAAGTCCAAGAAGTGCTATATATTGTATATTTAAGCAATTACATTAACATAAAGATTAAAGAAAAACTGAATTAGTGGAGCCATGAAAGTAACAAGCATGAATCCACCGCGAGGGTAATTGGGGTTAAAAAATTACAACCTTTTTAAAGGTCCAAAGCTCAGAAAGATTCAAAGGTGGGTAAAAAATGAGTCTTTTGGAATATACCCTGTTGGGGAAGGAACAAAAGAGTGAATAGCAAAGAGATACAGATAGAAATGAGCAGAGGCAGAAGCAGAGCATCATCGGCTTTTGGAATACTGTCTAAAGATGCTTTAGAAAGAGAGAAGAAGAGGAGGGGCAAATGATTGCTAAGCAGTGAGAAAAGTGGGGTCCGCATGAGTGCCCGGCCCTGTCTGTGCATGGAAATGTTGACGACGAAGGAAGGAGTTCGTGGGTAGGAGACCGCTGGGATGCGCTGTTGAAATTGAAACAAATGTTCAATTCCAGTTTTCAAGGCTGTGGCCTACCATAGTACCATACCCCTCATTATTTCAGCAATTCCTTATTTCAGAGCCCTTTATTGCTTCTTTTGCTAACAACTTTCGCCAGCACTGTTTTTCGGTTTATCAACCATTTTTTTCACCAAATACGTAACTTTTACTCTCGCGCGCTGGATTGTGTAATAAGCAGAAAAAGTAAGGTTAAAGTTTCTTTCCCGGCTGTTTTGGATGAAGTTACTGAAGATGACCATTTTAACTATTTTTACATATAATTTTTTCTTTAATTTATTAATAAAATATATTTTAAAAATAATTGTTTCTTAAATCAGCAGAATCAGCCAATGCAGTCACTTCAGCCAGAACTTCAGAAATTCAGCAGAATCAGCCAAAACAGCTGATTTTCGTGCTACCAAACTGGCTCTAAAATTTGTACACATTTCGTGCACAATTTCTTAATCGTCTATGTACACATGCAGCTCGTTCAGAAGTTGATGTGTACACAGAGAAATAGTCTTTTTGTGCAAGTAGTGCCACCCCAACAACTTAACACTACATTCTCCTCTCTAAGTTTGGTGAGTCTATTTTTGGGATTTATTAGATTTATTAGTCAACTTTTTCACCAAGCACGTGATTTTTAATATCATGCGCTGAAATGTGTAATGATAAAAAAAGTAAAGTTAGTTCCGACTGTATTGGCTGAAGTAATTATAGAGGATCATTTCAGCTATTTTTCATATATTTTTTATTTTTTTATTAATAAAAAATATTTTAAATTAATATTTTTTAGAAGTAACCAATTCAGACGCTTTTGCCAGAGATTCATAAATTTCAACATAATCATCCGATTTAGTCAATTCCAGTGTTACCAAACAGGCTCTTAGCCTGTCAATACTATATATGTCTATATGGATATAGTTTACTTATTTTGAATTACAATTCAATTATAGAACTTTCATTATGGAAAAATTCACATCAATAATTTCAACTATTAGGGATCTTCTCGTAATAATCCCAAATATCCTTATTTCAATATAATCTAAACTATGGGTAGCTTACAAAAACAACCCCATGACCTGAATAAACCAGTTCAGCCGGTCATATGGCCAGGTGTTTTGTTTTAATTGGACTTCCTATTTTATTTCCCTTTAATTTCCTTCTCTTTCATTTATTTAATTTTCCTCTTCTACTTGTTCTGCGGTCGTCTTCTTCCCTTCAACTCTGTCTTTTCTTTTCTGTTTTTTCTTTTCACCTCACACTTTTTTCTCCTCTCCTCTTCTTTTCGGTTCTTCCAATCTCTTTATTTTTTTCTAATTTCATCAATGTTCTATTAACCGTAGCCCATAAGTATTATTTAATGCTTTATTCATAAATTCATGTCTAAATCTTGATTTTGAAATACAAACCGGCACATTCGATTCAATTTCGATAAAAACATGGAGGTATGGAACCGAATGTGTTCAGATGGACAGACACGAAAAAGATGTAGTCAGATTTGCAATTGAATCCTTACTCGTGAGAAGTGGCCTGGTTGGTTACTACTTTAGACCCACGAAGAGAAGAGAACAATATTTGTTTGCCGGCCCTCTCTTCGCCTCTTTTAGGTTGGCTGCAGGCTGTTTTACTTACACAACTTCCTCACCGTCCTCCTCATAGGCTTCTTATTCTTTGAATTAAGAGAGCCAAAATTTTCCATCCAAACATACGGTTGTGCAAAAGACTCGAGAGGGGAACATTCGGAGAAGAAGACTAGGGAAAAGATAAGAGGAGATGAGATGGAAGGAGCAGGCAAAGCCATGAAGCCATCAAGTGAGATGGATAAACGGTTTTACCGGTTAAACAAGTTCCCAGTCACCTCGAAGCATTTTGGGAAGGATGCTTGTTAAGTTGAGATTATTATGGAATTATACATATGTCGGATTAATATTAGAAGAACGTAAATAGGTTGGATTATTGATGTGAACTTTTCCTTTTATTATTGCTCCTTCACTAAGTCTTGTTCTATTTCTTTCATATCTCATAAATGAATGAGTATTATTTTTGTTGTTATTAGTACTATCGTAGAACAAATAAACGAATTTTTTTATCGTCAACCGGAAAGATATATTAATTATTAAATCAATAAATCATTCGACATCTGGTTTACAGTACATTGAGGAATCGCATCATAAATAATCCTCTGATTTGAGATAGGAACATGTGCCCTTGCAAGCGCATGAGTAACACGATTCACAGATCTTCTACAAAAAGAGACAATAAAATTACTCTTATTTTCTAAAATCTTCCTAATATCATCAATAATCAAGTGAATGTATGAAGATCCCTCCCTTTTTTTTGATGCCTTGCACCACTGAAAGAGGTTCGCTTCAATCTCCGCGTGTTGCCAGCCCTCTTCCGCGGTTCTAACAGCATCACATATACTCATAGCCTCTGTCTCAGCTACAGTCCATTCCGTCGTGTTAGGAGCCCCCACGGTTAGAAGTCTCCATTACCATCTCTAGCAATCCATCCCTATGCTCTCTTTTGCCCATCCTGATTCACTGCTCCATCAACATTAATTTTGATCACTCCCTGCCTCAGTCTGACCCAGCTTTCTCCTCTAGCCTCGACCGAAGCTGATTTCGCCGAAGTCGGATCTTGAGCTTCCTTCCGACTAGCAAACATGCTAGTGGCTGTATTAAGAACACACACATCCTCCTGTACCTCATCATTCCAAAATGCTTTGTTCTTTTTTTTCAAATACTCCAAAGGATAACCACAAATCTGTCTCGACCTTCCACATCCAGCTTATCAAATTGCCCGTTAAGCAAATCTGCCGTCTCGGACTGCCGCATCCCATCGAATCCGCCCGCTGCATTCCAGACCTGCTAGACACAGTCACAAGACCGCAGTGCATGCTCAACAGTCTCCGTCTCGTCGCCACACAGCTTGCACCCATGTAGTATTATTACTCATTTTTTCCTGAGATTGTCAACTGCCGGAAGCAAACCATCGAGCACTTGCCAAACAAAAAAAATGAAATTTTGGTGGTACCTTAAGCTCCCATAAATGATTCCACTCTTTCCAACCCTCCACCTGGAACTCGCCAATCAGCGATCTATAGCAACTCTTCACCGAATAAATCCCATTATTCTCCCTTTTCCACCAATAACCATCCTTTCGATCTTGAGAGCTAATAGGAATACTGAGAATTAAGGCGTTAACCCGATCAACATTCCAATTCCTACCCGTTATATCTCTCAAAGACGCCACATTCATGTCTCTAGTCCCAGGAGGTCGATTTGAAGTAATTTTCCCAGTCCCTATTCCAGGCAACCAAGCATCCGCCCAAACTTGAACTTCAATACCATTACCCACCCGTCTTCTAATATTATTTCTAAGCATATTCTGGGCTTCAAAAGTACTCCTCCATATAAAGGATGGGTTACTACCCAGTTTAGCCTCCAGAAAATCCGAATTTGGAAAATATTTTGCTTTTAGCACCCGGGTCATCAAACAATTCTCTTCAGCAGTGAGCTGCCACCCCTATTTTCCTAGCATAGCCAGATTAAACTCTCTTAATCTCCTAAAGCCCAACCCCCCTGCCTCCTTCGGTTTACACATGCCCTTTCAACTCCGGCCTCCATCTCAATCCTTTTTTATCCAACTTGGATCCCCTCCACCAAAAACCATTCATCAACTTTTCAATATCATCACAAAGTTCTTTCGGCAACAAAAAAACATTCATGGCATAACTGGCAATATCATCACAAAGTTCTTTCGGCAACAAAAAAACATTCATGGCATAACTGGGCATAGCCCGAATAACATTTTTAATAAGACAGCTTTGCCAGCTCTGGACAGAAATCGGTTGTTTCAACTCTTAATTCTGTGATAAATTTTATCTCATAAATACACCAAAATTGCTGTCTTATTTTTTCCAACTAGCGCCGGCAACCCCAAATAATTTGACTGCCCCCTTTCACGTAAAACCCCCAGAATATGACAACAATCTTCTTTAACTAATTCCCCAACATTTGAGCTAAAAGCCAAAGAAGATTTATTATAATTAACAACCTGGCCAGATAATACTTCATAATCATGAAGAATCTTCCGCACCGTCAAGCATTCACGTCTCGTGGATTTGAAGAACAAAAAACTATCAGCAGCAAATAACATATGAGAAACCTTGGGTGCTCCTCTACAAACCACCACCCCATGTATATCCCCTGTATTCTAAGCTCTTCGCAGCATAGCACTCAATCCTTTCGCTACTAAAATAAATAGATAGGGCGAGAGGGCGTCTCCCTGTCGTAAACCTCTCCCTGGAGTAATCGGCCCTATGAAATCATTGTCAAACTGGACATAATATTTAACAGTAGACACGCATGCCATAATCAAATCAATCCACTTCTCGCAAAAACCCATTTTATTCATCATACTCCGTAAGAAGTCCCAATTAACCCGATCATAAGCTTTACTCATGTCTAATTTTAGAGCCACAAATCCATCCTTCCCATTTTGTTTCCTCTTCAGATAATGTTGTCTCTCAAACGCAACAACAATATTATCTACTATGGACCTCCCCAGTATAAACACTAATAAGTTCACCCAAAAAACTCTTCATTCTATTAGCAAGAATTTTGGAAAAAATCTTATAAACCACATTACACAACGCAATTGGCCTCCAGTCCCCCATAACCTTAGGTTTTTCTTTTTTAGGAATTAAAACAATATTAGTTATATTTAATTCCGTAGGCATGATCCCTGTCTCGAAAATACCTGAACAAAGACATCTGGACCTACTATGTCCCAGAACTTTTGAAAAATAGTTGGATTCATCTCATCCGAGCCAGGCGCTTTCTCTGGATGCATGTCAAAAATAGATGCTTTAACCTCCTCCGGACTGACAGCTCGTGTAAGCTGCCCATTCTATCTACCCGAAACTTGGGGGAAAATTCCACTCTCCCATTCATCTGCTACGGTCGAACCTGGACTGAATAAGCCAGAAAAATAATTTTTGATACAATCTGCTAACATACCTCTATCCACGATCCACTCCCCATCCTCCATCTTCAAGGCCCCCATTTTATTTTTGTGACGCCTTTGTTTAACTGCGTTATGGAAAAAGCGGGGATTGATATCACATTCTTTAACCAAAACTCCTTGGGTCGCTGTCTCCAATACTGATTCTTCTTTTCCATCAACATTTGATGTACCATCCGTACCCTTACAAATTTGGCCAGATTAATCTCATCATCACGGCCGCGAAGACCAGCTAATCTTTTTTTTATATGCCTCTATTTGGTGACGAAAACCTTTCGTACGACACTAATGTTCACTTGCTCCCCAGCTATTAACCACCACTGATCTGCATTCCTACTCTCTCAGCCAATTATTCTCGAACTTAAATTTCCTAGCCTTTCTCTCTCGAGCAGTTGTGACAACTTTCGTCCACATAGCCATATGATCGCTAACTGGAGCTTCAACCGTCGATGTTATGGCATCCGAGAATTTATCCTACCACTTATCATTCACGAGAATCCGATCCAATTTCTCCTCAACCCAATACTGTGTTCCCTTTCCTCACTCCCACGTCCATTGATACCAATCAAACGGAAAATCACGTAGCCCACATGATAAAATAGCTTCATGAAAACCCCACATTCTCCATGCTGGATGAGGGACTCTCCCCTTCTTTTCTGACTCGTATAAAATATCATTAAAATCGCCAACTATCATCCATGGTAAAGATTTATCTTCCACCAAACCCCTTAGCATGTTCCATGCCGCTTGTCTTCGGCTCGTCTCCGGGTAAGCATAATAACATGTTAATCGCCACTCCGAATTACCGGTCAGCGTATTCACTTTGCAATCAATGAAGTTTGCATTCACTTCGATGACAGTGAATGATCATTCCATCCAACAACAGCCCCCACTCCTTCCATCGCAAGATACCCCCGCCGAGTTCACGAACCCTCTCACTTGAATGATCTCTTTGGCCTGCTGACACCTCAATTTAGTCTCCATTAGAAACACAATCGTCGGTCGGTATTGATGAATGATATCCGACAGCCCTTGTATGGTTGCCGGGTTGCCCAAACCTCTACAATTCCAACTTAATATATTCATTGAGTAACATAATTGGAATTGCGCTATAGCAAGAAGCCTTCGATTGAGCCGCCTAAGTTAATCGCACAGCAAGAAACACTGGACACGAGCAAGTCGGCCAGAAAAAACCCTTAGGCTAAACCTAGACAATGGCCGCTATTTCTTAAACATACTAAATTTTAAAAAATGGATGACTCTAAATGAATTAGTTTATTGAATGAGCTCATAATAACAAATTACTTTTAGTGATAATAATATTCAAAATTTACATTATAGTAACAAAATATTTAGGGTTAACAAAATATTAAGAAGTGCGTAGTAGTTTAATTTTTGTTATTATTAGTACTACTATAGGTTATTATTAATTTATTATTACATTAATTAATTACAATAACAGAAAAATGATAATAATAGCTGAAACGGTACTCCAATAATAATCTACAAATGACACAGTATTAAGATCATGCTAGAAAGTAGAAGCAATCAGATTAGCTCTAATAAGAAAGGCTGAAGTACAGCCAAAAAACGCTAAAAACGGACTTGATAATGAAAGATTAGTCCAAACATTCAGCCATTATGTATTTTCCTCGCTCACTCATCATTCAATACAATATTTATTTAGTCATTTAGGAGAAAAGCCTGACCAAGAAAGTGAGACACTCAAATCTCAATTCATGAAAGATACTCGTTTTGTATTTGAGTCATTAAATATTAGACAAATATTCATTTCATCATTTGGAATCATAATGATGAACAACATACAGTACATTCTAAACTCATAATCCTTACACGAACATTACGGGTCCAATTAAATTAGGACCCATAAAAATCACATTATTATTTCATTACTGAAGTACTAAAATGAAGAGGTAAATACGCATTTATTAAGTTTAGCTGTATTATTGCTATTACTATTTGGTGGGGGTACAAATAAATAACAAACAGTTACAACAGAAACTCTAAATTACTGTACTGCAGAAAAATGCTTAAAAATCTGCTGTCCGTTATTAATTCAAATCAAATCTTGATAGATGAAACACCTGAGGTAACTTCCCGGATTCGAGGGTCATCATGCTTCTCCAGGGAAACACCATGAGGGTCTTCTCTCACAAGAAGGGTGAGCACATTGCGTGAACTCCATGCTCTGATGAGATTGTCTGTGCTTGAAGTATTAGAGACTCCTAATGTGACTGCAAAGATGGCATCAAAGCCACCCGCACCTGGAACACCAGCCAGCACTACTCCCTCCCTACTCATTGTCTCATCCAGAAGCCGCGTTTGAGATTCTGGTTCTATCTGCACACACCAGTGTTAATATTTGGTAGAAAATGACCAGCAACCACCAAGTCTTTAGCAGTATTAGCACTATACTATAAACTTCTGTTTTGTCTTCATTTTCAAATTTCTAAATTATAAAACATGTCTTCCTGTGTTCTATTATGTGCTATATTTGTTCTATATTAGTTCCAACAGTGACTTTTGTACTATTCACAAACACTTGATTGATCATATAATGTATTGATGTGTTGAGTCATATTCATGTTTTTTTTTCTTTCTCTTTTTTTTACTCCAGGGGGCGTCTGGAGGAGGGGTGGGGGGCTGGAGTAACTGGGCTGAAACTCACTCCATTGAGTCATATTCATGTATAATATGATACCTTTGTCTTCATTCGAATTACCAAAATATCACTTTTTAATATAAATTTTACTAATCGATAATTAAATAAAGTCATGGTCAAAGTCATGTATCGGCAAATGTAAAAGTCAAATCAACGCAACTAAATAAGAACAGAAGAAGTATGTGATTTATACTCCCTCTATCCCCAAAAGAGGAATTATGTTTCAAAAACTTCTGTGTCCAAGAAATAAGTGGCTTTAACAGTCAACTCTACTTTTAAGTAAAACTCATGTAAAACAGTCCAAGTAAAAACGTCCTCACTCTCCAACACGGGAGGTCTCGGGTTTGAAGCTCCATGGAGGGAGTTTCAGCCATATTTACCCCAGGCTCCCTCCACCCTCCTCCACCCTAACCCCCTGGGGTAAAAAAAAAGCCAAGCACCAAGTGGATTTGGTCAACTTCTCCAAACAATTTCGCAAATGCACTTCACGTGATTGAGCGGATTAAAAATAAAAAGTTGTACTTTTTTTAAACATAATTCTTTTTCTTCTACTTTTTTTATGAAGGGGGTAAGATCGTTATTTTTATTTTAAAAGATTATTTGATTTATAACTGATTATAAACAATTTCAAAATCAGAAACATGTCTCCAAAAACAATGGAAAAAATTAAATTCATCTTTCTAATAAATTTAAACGTTCTGTTATTTTTTTTATTTTAGAAACTGAACGAAAAAACATGTGTGAACACTTTTCTTGTATTATTTTGAGAAGTGAAAATGAAATTTGATACACAAAACAAAACCATTACCAATTATCAAACGTAACCTAAATAAATTAATAACTAAATGCACCGTAGCAGTTCTGAATTTCAAAGCTTGTTGTTCAGTTCAATGTGTCATCTCTGACTCTTTTTTTGTGTGGGGAGAGGGGCATGAGGGATGGGAGAAATAGAACAAAAGGCTCTTTTCTTGTAGATGAGAACTCACTGGGATTCCGGCAGCCTCGCCCATTTTGCGCATTTCATATCTGATACCTAGCATGGCGTCCCGAGCTCCCAACAACTCCTTAACGACCTCTGTTTGGTGAAGCCCACTGACTGTCTCCCTCCACTGTTGATGGGAAAAAGTTTCCAGAAAGGTGAACTTATGTCAATACCCATTGCCCAACAGTATGTAAGGAACACAGAAAACGCAATAGAAGAGCATTCAGGATATATTCTATAAAAAATGTTCAGGAAAATATAGCATGGTTTCAAACTCAAATAAATACTACGTATAATTTTAGTATTTTTTCAAAGTACTATAAAGAACTTACCTTTCCAGCTGGAAGCGTGCTGCAGCAGTTGATAATATACTCATACGAAGTATAATCACTTTCTGACAACTTCGATAAGGCATTCAGGTTCCTTTCAAGAGCAGAATTTTTTTCCAGTAACTTCCTCCATGTTTCCTGTGAACTTTGAGGGTCTGACTTCTGCCATTTTTTTACAGCACCTACCATTGATGGTGTGGATGATCCTCCTGATCCTGGCTCTCCTAGTAACTACAACACTCTTATTAGCACTCTAATTATAAGATTTGAAGAAACAGTCTTCAGCAGTAAAATATCGTACTCTCAGTCCTAAAAATAGTCCTGTTTGAAAAGTTTTTTTGGAGTCAAATTTTTACTAGTGATTTTTAATAATGTTACTATAAAGCTCTTGTAACAAGAATGCATTAAAACAACTTAGGCTTCACGTTATATTAGCACTCTCAAAATTATAGAAGCAATATGAGATCAAGGCATGATATAAAAAACAGGAAGAATATTGTAGGGTACAACTACAAGTGATAATTCATACTTTCAAAAACTTTTGTGTTAATTAAGAAGATTAAAATAAAAATATGTACCCATTCAATCACGACTCTTGGGATGGAGGGAGTAGGTAATATTTTTTACAGAATCACAGTTAGCTAATGGTTATTTGGTTACCTGCTATTCTTTTTTAATAATTATCTCACAGGTCTCTCTACTTGCCTAACATAGCAAACAACACATTTTTCAAAGATAAATGCCATCCATATTTTAGATTTTGTAGCAGATAAATAAACCATCAAAAACAAATATGGAATATATCTTACAAGAGTCATCAAAGGAGGCAAAGAGAATTTAGTCCTCTCATGGTCCCACTTTGCTTTTAGCACCTCACTTATGACTTCTGTCAGTGGAGTTGCCATACCTGCATTCTTTAAATACGTACAATAATAAAAGGGGAGCATAAGCTAACTATTCCAGGACATAAAACATAACTTAATCCATTTAATAATTATATGTTAAACAAGAAAACATCAATGGTTCTTCGAAACTTGGAAAGTGCGAGGGAAAGAAAATGTGGAGGAAGATGTAAGGGAACGTTGGAAGGAATGAAAATGTGGGTGGATAAAAGCATCGGTCCAAACTCAAATAAGTGCAGCTTTGATATACGTTCAAACTCATTCAATGTATCTATTTCATACTATAAAGACTAATAAATCTAAGTATATGTGTACTTTTTGAAGACATTAACCATTCTTCATTGCCCTTTGGATTTTCTAAGACAAAACCAACCCAAAGAAAATGACTTTCCTTAACATTTTGTTCCATTCCATAGCACTTTTCTAGTGTCTGTTTGGAATCCCTAAAATGGTAGGGAAAGGAAAAAAGAACAAAAATATAGGTAATTTGTCAAACGAAAAGTTGGGTGAAAAAATATACTTCAAACTCAATTAACCTATTTTAGTTCCTTGTTCTAACTCATTTTATTTATTATACAAATCTATCACATGAAAAATAAGAAATCTAAATCTATATAAAAATCTTACAAAGTTATAGTCAAATTTGATATCCCATTGTATTTTCCGAGGTAAAACCACACTTAAAAACATTATCCTTGGCACTTTTCCTTTCAATAGCACTTTCCAGGATCCAAATATACCCTTAAGATGGTATGTATGGGTTCATACCTGAGCAGGAGAAAGCACGTCAGGTGAAAACCGTACATACCGTTGGCTTCCATAGACTGCAGAACTCACATCAAATCCACTACCAACTTTACCCTGTGCAATGCAGTGTGCGGCTTGAGCAATCACATGAACAATGTCAAGAACATCAGCATCTCTCTTTCCTTGAAATTTATCATCGGTCAAAGAGGAAAGATTAACAACGCCAAGGTAATGAAGCAAAGCAGCAGCAACTGCAGTTGTCATGGCTGCTGATGATCCTAATCCAGTCTTAGCAACTTCAGGTTTTTTACTTTCACTGCCAGCTTCTTCTGCATTAAAGGTTATTGAAGTGAAAGGAGGAAGAGAAGCCAGAGATTCTGGTGTTAGAGGAAGTCCATGTGCTTCAATCTGCAAATGGAAGAGTTCAAAGGTTATAATGTTGACAGTGTACAAAATATGAAGGGGTATAACAAAATCCAGTCACCCATCCTTGGGATTCAGCTCGTCTAATGACAGAGTTCTGGATAAGGGTATGCCGTACCCTTATTCAAATTAATTAGTGATAAGTAGGTGGATTTATCTATTTAACCACATATCTTTAGTATTCACTATTCATCAAAGCCAATGTAAATGTCTAAGTTCTAACGGCCTAAGGGCACCCCACAGTTCATTACAGAATCCCACTCGTGAACTGTAGTTGGGCATGAAAGGTTGCATCACAGTCCACAGAGTGGTGTCAACTGTCAACAGGTCAGATGGTTCGGCCAGTTACGTTTTCCCGTATTAGATGTTCAATGCATATTTTGTACTTATCTTCCGAACTTGCTCATATTAATTCTTCCTAGGTTAAACACTTTTACACCTTTGAAAGTAAATGAAGAGCATTCAACATTAAAGCCTTAAACTTGAATGCAGTTTATTGAATGCTACTCTAATATGTTTGCCCTTTTCTACAACGCTAACTATCTTAGGACAAAGGGAATTTTATATAAAAATGTACACGATATTATTTATTTTATGTTATCCAACTGTCCATTATAATGTACAACCCCTGGGCATCCAATATTCGAAGCTCTGACTCAATAGTGATTAAAGGTGTGAAGTTTTTATGACTAGTTTATTTATTTTGTTTGTCCATTATAGTGATGTCAAACCTGGTTATTTTGAGTCAACTCTGACTCAATATTTTGTGTATATAATCCAATAGTTTGAGTGTCGAATACCTGGTTCCGGTATGAATAAAATTCATTGCAACCCAAGATTGTGATGTCAAGACCTGCATGGCTAATCCATTTAAAATGTTAATTGTTGGTTTGCTTTCTTTGATAAACTTTTAATTAATAATTAATAATAGTAATAGTAATATATACTCCCTCTGTCACACCTTAAGTTTCTCACTTCTTCTTTTAGACGTCTCAGTTAAAGGTTCTCATTTCTATTTTAGAAAATAATTAACACTTAAATGTCAACTTAATAATCAGATATTAAAAATAATACACCTATAACATCATAGTTATCATCAATGACCTCATTATATTATTTACTCATCAAAACTACTTCTCAAAATATACTCAAATAACCTTATTTAAGTATTGTCTAAATAATCGTGTCATTTTTCAATGAGAAGCTTATGCTGGGACGGAGGTACTAATAAAGACACCATATTTAAGGACAATACTACAATTTTTTAGACAATCAAGTGAATAATCAAAGCGCCAGATATTACCTTGCAAAAGTAGTTTATGTAAAACATCCTTTTTATATTTATCAAAGGTTGCATGTGCTGCTGCAATGGCATACTCCACTGCATTTTCCACAAAGGGGTTTCTTGAATCGCTGTTGTGCATCCATCAACAGAAAGTGACCAATACCAATACATTTCTAATTATTCATGGATCAAACAATGTATAATGAAAATATGGAGAGATCAAATAACATGAACTCAGAGACAGGTAGCAAACTTGCCGAGTAGATGAAGGCTGAAGTTTGAAATGTTTAAGTGACAGTTTGTAGAGAGTTTCTCTTGACATCTGAGGAGAAGTTAATTTCACATCTGTCCATGCCTGCAAATCACATGCCGCCCAGGTTACAGAATATAGCAATATACACTGTTAAATAATTCTAAACCAATTAAAGGGGTCAAGTCTTAAGCTTGTTCATTGAAGATCCCCATTCTTGCTTAGGACAAAATAATCTTGAAAGACAACCAATCAGGCCACCACACCATTGATAAAAGAGTAATCACCTTAGGTAGGAACAATATATTGATGATTTCGTTAAAGATGGGTATTTCTACATTTTCCACACATTAACTCATAGTACACATGATCATAATGTAATTACTCTCCCTGACCATACAAGCTACAGTAATTAGAATGACATGGAGATCCGTAGTCGGCTTCTTCCAGTCTGGAAGCTGAGATTGTTGCTACTCTTTGAGTGATTGCTGCTGGCTTTTCCGATTTCCAGGTGGAGCTTGATGCAGTGGTAGCCTTAGCTTACATTTCGGATAATGGGGAAGGAAGATGGAAGTGTGCGGTTCAGGAATGCTGCAGATATATAAAAGGAAAAGGTTTTTGTTTGGACACACTTGGCGTGAACAGAACTGGGCTGCGCATTGCCTTGCTGAATTCTTGCAAGGATTATATGATCATTTCACAAAGAAAAAATGGTCAAATAGATTCTTCTATTATTTCCAATCCATCACTAAAGCCCTTATACAAAAAAAGTATCACATAAGTACGATTACTTTAAAAAGCCAATCAATCGGGCCTTTTAACCCGTTTTTGACTTGTAATAGCATGTTAGTCCGTATTATATAATTTCTTATAAAGAATTTGTTAAATTTGAAGAAATTAAAATAAAACCTGTGGACAATTTAAGAATGTCGAAGTCTGTATTTTTTATTTTGGAACTATTTGTATATTCTACATCTTTTTTAGAAAAATATGACATTTTAATTTTATATTTTTTAAACTTCCACTTTATTTTTTTCATTTTTCTGATATTTTAATTTTTATTTTAATGTTTTATAATTATACTTATTTATCTATCTTCAAATTTATATTATTTTAATATCATTATTACAGTATTTTCAAATTTATACGAATTTTTATAAGACTTATTGATTGTTTTAATTAATCTTTAAAAAATAACCTGTTATAGCAGGTTAAAATGGCTTGATTGACTGTTTTTATAAGTAAACGTACTGATCTGATACTTTTTTAGTATAGGGACTTAAGTGATAGATTGAAAATAGTAGAAAGATCTATTTGGCCCTTGTTCTTTCACAAATACTACTCCTAAAGAATGAATGGTCAAAATATGATGCTATTTGTGGAATGTATACACGTTATACGGCAATTTCCATTGATAATAACGCTACAACTGAGTGGATATTCAAGATTTGTAATGACTCACCCATGCCCAACTATTGGGTTTGACATCCTCATAAAGTGGCTTCACAATGGCATAAAAGCGAGCATTTGTACTCAGGACAATCCCTGGATTGGGCCTCTCAAGGATTAGATAACCTCCTGTTATCAAAACTTTTCCCGGCGCAGAAGCAACCCTGTTTAAGCATTAACAAAAATACATACACCATCCTTTCATGGACATGAAGAGCTCCTCTAGGAGATATATTAGCGATGTTTACGGTAATAACACGGGGGATAATGATAATAAATCAAATCCATATCTTACACAGCCATCTTCTCACTGATCTCCTAAGTGGTGATTTCTGAAGTCTAATCCACAAACTGAGCTGTACCACGAATCTAAAGATACTTTTTGAGTTTCCATTTCAAGGATACATCTTTGACAAATAAATTTTAAAAAACTGAGGGAAAAATATTCAAACTCACCAAAAACAGATTTTCCTTCGCTGAGTAGCCTTGACAACGGTCACCCAAGAATCCTATCAATGCAGAATTTCAAAATGATGCAGAATGAAAGTGTGAAGGAAAAAAAGGAATGCCGCGGGGAGAGAATTGCGAGTAGGATACTGAATAAGAGTTTTGGCTTCCTGATCAACTCGGTGTTTTTCAATCAAACTTGGGTTACAACGGATTAATTTACTAGTTTTCTAGAAAACCAGGGAGAAAAAAATTGTCATCAGTTTAACAGGTCCGGGAGAATAGTGTATATTTATAATATTTCATTACATGCTCTACAATGTAGTGAAAAACACCACATCTCATGTATCTTCGACATACATGCATATATACACACACACAAATGAATTTTACCCTTACAGCTTAACAGGTCCGGGAGAATAGTGTATATTTATAATATTTCATTACATATTTACATCCTCTACAATATAGTGAATAACACTACTAGGCTTCAAGAACTGCAAGCAAAGAAATAATCACTCTGAAGTCTGAAGGGATCAAATAAAGAAAATATAATTATTGGTACTTTTGACACCGATATAAAGAACACATAACAAATGAGTAATTTTTAATTTATTTTTATTATGATCAAATGAGATCATATATTTCACACAAGGAATTGCACGATATTAGAAACCTACAGATCGGTCTAATAAAGCCACAATTTCTTAGCAGAGAAAATGTATCCTAATTTTTACTTTTCTCAATTTAACTTTTACTGATTTGATCAACAAATATTTGAGTCATTTTCTAAATAGTGAAAAAATACCCATATGACAATGTAACCTTTCAAGTTTCAAGTATGATCAGATTAAAATAATAATTAGATGAACTGAATAATGCCTTTGCAGGTGGAGGTATGTTATATAAAAGGCTGTTAATTTTGGGAGCTAATTACTCTAAATGGCGGCCTCTTCCTACAAATGGCTGCTAATTTGAGTACTAATAATTAATCTGCAACATACAATGCAGTAATTTGAGGAAACAAACTTCTCCCATATGTAAAATGGGCATATTATAGGTCAGGATTGGATGAAACAGATATCTATTTAAAAACTAACTTGGCTGAAATATAAAAAACTATATTTCAAAACTATACGCTTTTGATATATGATATATAAAAAAGAAAATAAACGATTACGCTTTTCAACCTAAAATCTGTTTAATTTACTGAAATATAACTATTATAAGCCTTTTAAATGGTCGGCTTGGTTTTAATGTACCAAACTTTCGGTGCTTTGATAACTTGGCTTACACTAACCTTTTTCTTGTTTTGGATCATCCCATTTTTTCTTTTAAGTGTGTTAAAGTTTTCTGTGTGTTATTTGTTTGGAGAGTATGACCTCTAGGACCCTATCCTTAATCTCATCTCATTAATAAAATCAGTGTCAATTTACAAATAAATAACTTGTCATTAAATAAAACTATAACCTTTGATTCTTTATCACGACCTAAATAACTGAAATATGATAGTGCCAAAGATTAATATATAGTATAAATGGGCAGTTTCAAAGTCTCTTATTCAGTTCCACAAGGGAAATGAGAATGAATCTAATCCTACCCTAGGGCATTCACCTTTCTCGGAAGTCGGTCCCTTTACATAGCCACAATAAGCAGTTTGTACAAAGAAGCTGCAATTGAGTCAGCTAGCCTAGAAACAGCTGCTAGAGGATAGGGCGTTAGGGGTAAAGATTTCCCAACTGTTCAATTCACCAGTGTTCTGTATGCAATTGAATGGGTTCTTCATGGTAGCATTCACAGCTGATTCTTGAACTAATAACCATAAAGCAGGGACAGATCGAATAAGTGTAGCACAGACAGGCTACTAAGGCAGAGGGAGGCTAATTTCTGAATTCTGACAACCATGTAAGCAAGCCTCAATTACAGACTTTTTTCCCCCTTTAATCCCCTATTGACATCCTATTTTCTGAATCTAAGTTAAACTCAGTGGCGGACACAGGGGGGTGACAAAGGGGGGCTGCTGCCCCTCCAAAAAAAAATTCTAGGTATATTTACCCCGAAATTTTTAATGTATATGTATTTGTATGTATATTTTTGTACTGCCACCCCTGCTACCGGAAATTCCTGCGTCCGCCGCTGGTTAAACTAGTATCCACCTTCCTCCTTTGCCGGTACTATCAATTAATAAAAACATCTCTAAAAGTACTTAATCATGTAGCTGGAACCATTTATGACAGAATATATCACATTCAGCCATATTGAACTAAGACACAAAATAACGGAAAGATTGGGCAGAGCGACAGAAATTAAATTCAGACAAAAAAATGTATTCATTTGCATGGAAAAGAATTAAGAAAAGCCCCAATATCAAAACAAAGAATGAACGAACTAACCAGAAGTCCAGAATAAAAGAAGAAAACCTTGAAGCTTTGGAAAGTATGCAAGTAATTTCAGGACTGGGAAAAGAAAACAATTAACTCCAAATTAACAGAAGATATATAATTCATTAAACTAAGTAAAGTATAATCACAGATACAAATTATAAGGAAAAATGGACATGAATAATCCCAACTATACGTGATTTGCTTGAAATAATCTCAAGTATTAATTTTCTCAAAATAATCCCAACTATTGAAAAAAATTTCAAATTACTCCAATGACTTATAATAACCCATAAATTAATTACATAGCATAAAAATCGCTAACTACTTCAAATTAAACAAGTCAACAACTATCAAGTACTGGTGTAAAATAATAGCTTTAAAAAAATATGAACTGGTCAACTAAAGTGAATTTCAACAAGGGCAGAACCAATTAAGTGATAGCAAATTAACAATCAACAACAAAGATTTATGAATATGAACTAATCGTTTAATTAAACAAACAAACATATCATTAAATCAACTAAATATTTATAAAACAACTACGAATTAAATCTACTAATGAACTAATTTACTAATCAATAAAAAAGGACTGGAGTATGGAGAAATACCAGGGCTACAGAAGGTCCGAAGGTGAAAATTGAGAAGGGCCGAATCTCCGAAGGAGGTAGTGGCGGTTTTGCTGCGTTGATTTTGGGTCTTTGGACAATTGGGCCGGTAATAGGGCTGAAAACCAATTAAATTAAAATAAATAAAAATAATTTAAATATCTAAATTACCCTTTAAAAAAATATCTGATCCAAGTGAAAGAAGAAAGCGATGGAGAAGAAGACGAGTCACACTAATCTCCCTATCATATCCAATACCTTTTGCCTTGCACCTGTCAGGGTTGTAGGAGCCAATTTTTTCTATTAGCAGGGAAGAAAGGCTTAAGCTTTTGAGTAGCCAGCACTGAAAAGCATTGAAATCGCAGGTAAGATTCTGAATTATAACAAGCCGTCGAGAAGAAGAAGAAGGCTGAAACTAAGATTCTGAAGAAGGCGGATAGCAATTGCCATGGAGAGTCTTCTCAATCGGATGAAAAATTAAAGGTAAATCAACAAACGATTAGATAAGAGTATAAGACTATGTATAAACTTCTTTAAACAATGGAAGGCTACGCGAACAGAAACTATCACCTCTCATCGGTTCCAATTTCACTCGTCATCTTCTTCAGGCCTCCCTTCTCGCTGCTCTGCTTTTTTCCTTTTCCCTTCCAATTACCCCTCAGTTTACTCTCATATTCTAGGAAAGTTCTATATTCAGCCCATATTTAAAAAGTTGCTCAATGCAGCCCATCTGGCCCAAATGAAAAAATATACCAGCATAATAGTACTCCGTACTCTGTATTTTCTTCTTCAACAGTGAGTGTGCACCAGCCACCAGGTACTAGCGTCCGCACCGCTGCGAGCCTCCGCCGGCTACAGCGCGCTTCCCTGCCTTCTACCGCACCTGCACACCGGGAAACTCTGAGTTCTGTCTTTCCAGCTACTACTTAGCTAGGTGAGCCTAAATAAAAAAAATCATTTTTCAGATTTTATTCAAAATATAAAAAAAATCCTTATTAAATTGATGATTTTTTATGGTATGTGTTTCGAAAAAAATCAGACTCAATTACTCATTGACCATTTTTTTATGTTCAATTAGTAAATTGTAGTTTTCTGAAATTTTTATTAGTGAAATATACGGAGTAGTATTTTTATTTATTTATTTATTCCGGTTAAATATGCAAAATTTATGTTCTGGTTTTTGATGCCTAAATTTCACAGCATTGTATACTTAGAAAGTATGCTATCACAAATCAATTTTCGTGGCTTGTAATTTTATGTACTTTGATTGTGAGTTGTTTTCAACACTCCAACATTTTTGGGAAATATATAATATTATCGTGATTTGTGTGTATGAATTTTAGTGCCATTGTTTAGTATTAATAATTTAATACCATTAGCATTAATATCATTGTCAGTATTAGTCTGATTGTTTAGACGTTTAGCATTAAACCATTAGCATTAGTATGATTATGAATTGTGACAAATATCATTTTTATCATTAATACCATTAGTTTTTGTTAGTATGAATCTTATTGCTTCTAATGCACATGTGACTTGTGAGGACCTTTTTGCTATTTTCTAACTTATTGTACGATGTTGTGTATTGTTGTAGAGTAATAAAAGCTAAATAAGGTAGGTTTGAAGTGATATTATAAATCTATTGAAGTAGAAGTTAATGAAGATGGTTCACTAAGAATGGTATTGGCCTCTCGTAGATCTAGATGAAGAAACTTCAAAAAGACTATATAAACCCGTTGAGAAAAAAAGATATCTCCTTGAAAATTGACAGTGATCAAGTGATGTCATTTTCAAGTGATATCATTTTATGAAAGTCCATAGAGAACAAGTATGAATTTATTATGTGTTTTTTTTATTTGCCTCAGATGAAAACTCTTATTCTTGTAAAATATTTGAAACATTTATTTTTTATTTTACTTTTTTTATTCAATTGTAGTTATACGTAGTATCATTTAGGATGTTTTCTTTTGGACTGAAATTTGTTGGTCTAGTCTGGTCTCTATGCATTTTATAACTATGGAAGTCTGGTCTGGTCTGCGACTGAAAACAGTCCAAAAGAAAACATCCTTACTATGTATATGAAAATTTTGGCCTCACCTAGATTGAAATGCTAGATCCGTCCCAGACCATCATGTCAGAACTTTGAATTTATGGTGGTTACTCGTTTCGTGCTATGATTTTGATTTCAGTTTTAAGTTTCCAAATATTTTAATATTTCAAGTTTGAGTTTAAACACAACGTTTATCACCCAGTTTAAAATGTATGATAATGAGATTATCTAAAAACCAACCCTTTTCAACAAAATAAATTCATTAAACAACCCAATTGATGCCGGTTGTGTCCATAACATGTGTGGTAATGTGGTCATAATAGATTTTGTCATCACTAAATTGCCCACCCCAACATAGGTTATAAGGATCTCAGGATAGGTGAATATCTAGTTCCATGACAAATCATTGATGTCGCTAATATGCACCATATCTAAATTAGGTGTGCCAACTTATTATGCCCTCAAAGCGTGCCATTTAAATAACGCAGGAGTAGACATGACAATTATATATGATCCGGTACTTGCATTGAATGGTTCCAGGTAAACTGTGAAAAGCACATTGACCAAGTAGAGAGTACTAGATAGGAATAAAATAACTATTACTCCCTCCGTCCCTCTAACTTTGTCTTGTTTTACCTTTTTCGTTCGTCCCATTAAGTTTGTCTCATACCATATTTGGTAATATTTGGGTGGTTACAATTCATTCTTACTTTATTCACACTTTAACAATTCAATACCAACCACACAATTCTACTTTTTCTTAAAAGTTGTGTCACACCTCTTTGTCCCAAACATAGTGGGACAGAGGTAGTATATTTTAATTTTAACGGGTTATGGGGTGGTTAGAGTTTCTTGGGTGGTTGGGGTTTCGTAATTTCCTAAACTCGTTCATCATCATCATCATCATCACCCCAGTGCCGCAAAGGCTCCCACCTACGGTGGGGTAAGGGGGGGTCGGATGTACACAGTCTTACCCTTGTACTAAAGCACAGAGAGACTGTTTCCGGATGACCCATAGTGAAAATCGCGTCAAAAATTGCATGGACTGATTGCTGCTTCATTACAAAGAAGTGCAGACAGTTTAGTGAGCCAATTTGCTTTATTCCATCATATTCCCAAGACAAAAAACAGTGATTCTTTGGCTCCATTGCAAATGATGGAAAATTCCTAGACTCGTTCCCTTGCAAAAATTCAGATAAGGTCGTCACATCAGCAGTTTTTATCCCTTTTTCCGTCTGGAACTAGTCCTTTATTGAATATTGATATAACCTAGCTGTCTGTTCGCAATTTCCTTTCTAGGTCAGTTTTGATTTTATTTTATATCTTGTGGTGTTTAGAACTGATTTTTAAAACATATTTAAAGCTGCATCAGTTTGCTTGAGTATTTGGACATAAATTTGGGGAAGTTTGGGTTGTAGCTCCCAAAAAGGGATTCTGATTGTATATTTTTTAGTATACAATCAGGAAAATTGATATCTGAATTTTTTATTATGTTCTTAAACAGAATCAGAAGCACAATTACCCTCGTGGTTCCTCTCTTGGTATGATTAAACGGTTATTCACCCATCTCCTCTGGTTATCATTCCACTCTGCACTTGCTTGAGTCTTTCTTGCATCAAGTTATCTTTGTTAACCTATTGAGTTTGTATAATTTTGTATCTATTTTAGAATCCTGATTCATTAATTCCACAGGTCCTTCCTTTTTAAGGTCGTTACATTTTTATAAGCCGAAGATATCAGAATCTCTACCTCGATGGTGAAGTCTAAGACTCAATCAAAGAAGCAGCAAAAGCGTGGTGTCGATTTTAAAGTATTTACTATTTCCTTATCTTGCTTAATTCTTAATTTAGAAACGCGAGATAAAAATATGTTGTATTGATGATTGCTCAATACTTCAAATTGTTCATATGCTCATGCATTTGTTTCTTTTGATGTTGACTTTCCAGAAAATCAAAAGAAAAGTTGGCAGAAAATTGCCTCCCCCAAAGAACTCTACAAACACAGAAATCAAATCCAAAGGTTCTTTCTCATGTTTATTCTTTTTTTTTTATTGCAGAAAGCTTGTTTCATGTTTATTTGTAGAATATATGCTTACAAAGCTGTGTGTTAACATATATATGCGGTTGTCTGCATTTAGGCCAAGGTTATACTGAAATTGTCTCTTGTAAGAACTGTAATTGTCAAAATATCATATCTTGGTTCACGAGTAGAACTATCCCAATAGTGGCTCGTTTTCCAAAAAAATCTCTTATTAAATATAAGTAGGTTTTATTTTTAGTTTATCCATATAAGTAGTTTACCTTACTACTGAAGAAGAATCCAGATTCTAGGATTTCAGTTACAAATCTGTATAGTTAATATTGTATTTAGTAGCTTACATTATACACTGTCTACATCTATGTATATATACCACAAGTCCGCAACATATTGTAGAATAAAGCATGGAATTCAGCCTAAACATTCTATCCCTTCTAAATCTCTTTAACTACTAGTGGAACATTGCTATTTGAGGATATGAGTTGGGCTGATGAAAATGTTATAATGTTCCTTAACTCCTATGAACAGCCATTGTGCTTCCCGAGCAGAGTGTATCTTTGGAGAAAGCAGGTTTAGCTGTGAGTAAGAAAGGATTAACTCTGAAGGAGCTTCTTCAACAAACAAGTCATCATAATGCTAAAGTCCGTAAAGGTACTCTCAATGTGGCACTTTTTACTTGTGTATATCCCTCATCTTAAGAGATGTTGATCATTGAACCCAACAGGATCATCATTGGATGAGTATTTAAGGCTGTTTTTTATACATCTTTTATGAGCGCAGCAGAATTTAACTGCATGTTTTCTTTTCAGATGCATTGGTTGGAGTCAAGGATGTATTTCTTAAATACCCAATTGAATTAAAGCTTCACAAACTTGCTGTTATAGAGAAACTGCGTGAACGCATTAGCGATGATGATAAGTTGGTCCGTGAAACGCTATATCAACTGTTTAAGTCGGTGATCTTACCTGGATGCAAAGAGGTATTTTTGGATGCAATGGTTTAGTTTTGGTAGTGATATCCAGTGTTACAAAGTAATAAACCAGATATTATGGTCATTATGGTTTGAGTGAATGCTATGCTTTTATTGAAGACCAGAATGCATTCCTTTTCTTTTCACGCAAGTTTATCTCACTATGTATATTTTGTAAACTAAGGGCAGCTATGGTTGTATTTTTTCGGTTTCAGGATGTAAAGGGGGCTTTTATTTCCCTGATAATGGTGTACATTTTGAGCGCAATGACAAGCCTAACAATAGATGTGAGACTAATGGCTTTCAAATTTTTTGACCTTGTCATCCAAAGTTATCCCTCTTCATTTTCCCTTTACTCTGAAAAGGTACGTGATTTTTTTTTTTGAAATAAATGGATAAGCTCTTACTTCTTGAGTTACTATGTCTGAGATTTTGGCTATATATCAGTGCCTTCTTCGTGTATAAGTTTAATTGAATCATGCTAATATGCCTCTCTGCTCTTGCTTCATGCATAAGTTTAGTTAATATATGCTAAGGTGCCTTACTGCCTTTGTGCCTTAGCATGGAGCCATGGACCTCAATGAACCAATTTGGCTTGAAAACTTATACTCAATCAATAATGTTGCTTGATTAGGTTTTTCAAACATAACATGTGCATCATCCTCTCACGCTAAATCAGGCCTTAGGGCCATGTCCTGAGTCAAATCAGTCAGCGCCTGATCTCTAAATGATTAACTATTATTATCAATATTATTAGGAAGGGGGTGAGTATCAGGCTGGTAAGCCCAAGGTCGGTCTTGCCCTCATTGGCTAGGTCTAGTGCTTCTTGTCTGGTGCATGGCAACCTCAACTGCCTATTGGGTTTAGCACTAGACAAGATGGTGTTATTCCAGACATGTTTCATCTTTCTGATTTTGTTGCGTCTTGATTGTTGTAAACTTTAAATTCTTCTCCAGATTTTAAATGTTTTGGTCCTTACATTTTCCTCTTCCATTGAAATTGTAGATCCTTCAAAATTATGGAGACATTTTGCAGAAGAACACATATCACCTACATGATAAAGGAAAGCTTAAGATTGCTCTTTCTGGGTTGACGCACTGCTTAGCATTGCTGCCTTTCAAAAACAGAAGTGCAGGTCTCTCAGCAGATAAGAATGTATACATTATTAACTGTTCCTAGTTAGTTATTTTGATTCTGTTTGTTGTAAAGCATTAGTTTGATGAAGTCTGTCTATTTCAATCTTCATTTGTTCAAAACACATTAAACAACTCAGCTATGTGGTAATCTATGAAACTATGGAGACTTTTGTTAGTTCTATTATGTATTAATAGTTTCTCTCGAGCTTGTTACTGCCACTATCTTGTCATAGGTTGTTATATGTTAAGGCTGGTCAACTTTATGGCTTGGGTTATTAAGTTATTTATTTATGAGGGTCTAGTGGAGAAGTTCTTTTCTTCTACTGATTGAGTGGAAGAATGAACAATGAGCCGATGAGGTGTTGAAATGGACAACTTGGGTATGAAATACAAAAGTAAAAGAATAAGCCAAGTAAAAACAGGTTCTTAACTTCTTCTCCTGTATAGAAGACTCAAAACAAGAAGACAAAGTTTCTTATACTCCCCAAAACACGGTATTTATTCTTCATTTTTTTGAATGGTAAAGTTGAACATTTGCAGGATTCTCCCATTCAAGTGACGTTGCATGCTTTTATTCCTGACATGTCAAGTCACTCCTCTGGTAAGTAAGGGGAGTTCCTCCTATATGTTTTCACACCACAAGTTAAGCACTGTTGTACTAAAGTATGTGAATCTTTACCCGCTCATATCAAATGAATTGATTTTAAGTGATCATCGTGGGTACTTATTGCTCCATATATTTTCTGTGTAGGGATTTCAAGCTTTGGTGTCGTGGAGAAATTGATGAAACTGTTACCTGCTCTTGTTGGTTGTTTTCAGGACTTCATTCCCTTGTTTCATACTACGGCCCAAGTAGACACTCAATCATATGATTGTATGCTACTTATACTTCAAAACATAGATCTTCTCGTCAGATTTTTTATTGAAGCCTCTGATAAGAAGAGTCAACAAGACTTGAGAAATGAACTTCCTAGTAGCCACAGTCGGGGTAGTAATTGGGCTCACAGCATTTCTCCGTCGGTTCTAAAGAAGCTTTGGGATGAGTTTCCTTTTAACACTGGTCATGGCCTCTTAGAGAAGGTATACTTTCCTATTCGAAACAAGCTGTTTCAATACTGACCGAAAGAAGATAATAGACGGAAAATAAATGTTAGTGGCTGAAAGCTAATTTTTAGAGAATCTTGCAACTAGAGAGTACACTTTTGGATCATTTAATGGTGGATTTGAAAGGCAACAAGGTAAGAAAATTTGAAGTAATATCACAACTTCACAAGTGATAATAACATTGAACTTTTTAGTTACGTACAGTCCTACACCCCCTCCACTTGTTCACTTATCTGTTTACTCTGATTTCTTGTGCTCTTTCCATTGCAGGGCAATGATCGTTATTTCATGTTGAATATTGTAATTACAGAAATATTTTTGAAGTTGAGTAATGTGAATCACCCACCCCCTGCATTGATGGAGAAATTTCTGGAGTTCATTGAAAGTTCATTTTGTGGAAAGGTTCAATTTTACTTTGATTATTCATGGTTAAGTTTATTTTTTACTAACTCATACTGGATATTGTTATTTACTTACATCAAAGAAATGGAGAGATATTAGATTATTAGCATATCATCTTCTGGCTTCACAAATAGAACATGGTCCATATATATGAAAGATTGGCTTCATATCTGTAGGTTCGTTTCAAGCATAATTGCATAACTATATCTTGAGTCTATGTATTCTGTGCCCGCTTAAAAGACAAAAGGCATTATATTCATGATATGAAAGTAGAATAAGGTACATATTATGCCTAAATGATGCCTTACGTTCTTTGTCTTGTTCAATGACATCTTATAAATGTCCTAAATAAGCTAGATAATGAACATGCAGGTAGTAACATTGTAGTTTGTATGGTACAAATAATAACTACGTGTCTTTGGTTTGCAGTTTTGCCACCGCAAGGAGTCTGGTAAAGTAATAATTCATGAAAAGCAATTGCTTGCGTTGGTGTCATTCATTCCAGAACTTGTTACACTTTTGTCTGGTGATTTTTGGAAGTATCGCATTCTTCAGGTTTCAAGACCAAAAACAATAACTTGTTCTTAAATCTCAATTTATCTGTTTTTGTAGAGTGAAAATGCTGTGACAGTCTATAGGGAAAGTTCAAGTCCTTGCTATGTATTGCACAGTGTTGCACTTCCCCTCATAAAATTAGTGTTTCTACTGCCAATCGCAGGCTTTCTCTGATACTTTCAAGATTTGCAGTCCAGAGTCCTCAATGAAATTAGCTTGCCTTTCTGCAATTGAAGAAATGATGTTCTCCGTAAGACTCATTTTGGTCTTTGTAGCATTCTTTAAAAAATTAAATAGCAACACATAACGATTGTGATATCAGATTTTGCAGAAACATGCTGGATAGCAGCAATGTGTTTTTTTTAGTTTCCTTTTTCTTGAAGGTTTGGAATAATGTAATCTATTTAGGAATCCTGAATTACATTAGTAAATTCACAGCTAATAATGTTTTTTTCCTTGAGATGAAACTAATTCCCATTTTCATGTACAAATTGAAGGACAAAGACGGTTACTTAGATACAAGTGATCCTAAAATGCTAGCTTATCAACTTTCTTGGATAAAGGAGCTCCCTTCGCTGCTTATTGTTTTAGGTGATAAACATCCATTAACTTCTAAGGTACACTTTTCATTCACTTTTCATTAAATAACTTTGAATGCTTGATTTTCTCTCATTAAACTTCCTTTAGCTTTGCCTTTTTTTATACATAAAAAAAAACTCCTTATAATTCTAATATGGCTTGCATTATCCAGACAGTGTTGCGTCTTCAACTTCGCATAGGACAAACCGCTCATTTAGATTCTACATTTGCAAAGGAATATGATGATATGCAGTATATACTAAGAAGTTTTTATAGCACAACCCTCGGTGAAGGTTAAGAAAGCTCCTGATTAAGATTCCTGCCCATGGTGTACTTAATCTTTTCTTCATTATTCATCATCATTTGCTTCCAACTAACACTATTTTTTGGCCTTAGGAGGTGTTGCATATGGTCCTTTCATGACACTATCAAAAGACATTCAAGAGCTTTCGCTTTGTTGCCTATATTACTTCTCTTCCCTGGACACGACGATTCTTAAGTCATTAGTTCTATGCTGCCTTTGTAAGTTGTCCCATATATATGTCTGTGTGCTTGTGCACAAACACAAACACACATGTTACAGTATTACATCTTTTATCATTTATTTGTTTCATTGTTTGCTTGATTTTCATCCATCATTTGCATTGGAGCCAAAGATTTATTATTTTTTGGCTTGTGAATATGATGGAATAAAGCAAAATGGCTCACCAAATTGTCTGCTCTTCTTTGTTATGAAGCAGCAGTCAGTCCATGCAATTTTGGACGCGATTTTCATTATGGGTCATCCGGAAACAGTCTCTCTGTGCTTTAGTCAGGGGTAAGACTGCGTACATCCGACCCCCCCTTACCCTACCGTAGGTGGGAGCCTTTGCGGCACTGGGGTAAATGATGAAATGGTGATGTATTGTTTTCTTGATTTTGTGATTCTCATATGTAGTTTACACACATGGAAGGTGTGACTAACTTCGAATGATGAGTTAAATATTGTCTAACATTGTGGTTTTCTTCACACATATTGCAGCTCATGATCTGGAACCATTTTTACTTCTTCGCATTTTAGAAATTCTCCACACAGCTTCTAAAGCTGGACGTATCCAGATTGCAGATTACATTAGTTTTTTAATCACGTTGGTTTCACATTTCCGTAGTTATCCTGGTAAAATTTGAAATGTTATCAAAATTTCTTATTAAATCTAGTAAATCAAATCAGTGACCAGGATATAATGATTAAATCTAGTAATTGGATCCTTTGCAGAGAAAATCAGTTCTTTAGAGGATGGAAAATCAATCCATGGAGCCTTTCAACCGGTTATAAGTGCAGTTTGCTCTTGTTTGTCACACATCGGTGATAACTGTCTTATTTTCCAGATGGTGGAGAAAGTAATAATTGATCAGATTGTAAGTTGATCAACTTACATTTTATGTGCACATGGAAATTTTTCATTATTATAAGTATATAAATATGTTTTTTATATCAGTTTTTAATGGATTAAATGACTGGATTCGAATTAGGACAGTAGCTTCGTATTATACCATTATTATTTTTTATATATTTAGATAGGTGTATTGTTTACAGTGACTTGTATAGTATTTTGCATGTAATTATTATTGGTTTATGGGTGATGGTTGACATTATTTAGAGTTATTCCCCCCTTCTTTTAGTTATCATTGATTTGTTTTATATGGTTGGTATCATTATACTTTGTTTATTAGAGGTGACATCTTGCAATTTGTTTCAGTATCTTAGCCCTCCGAAAGATAACATGAATGCTCTTCTAAGGATTCTTACCACAATAGATACAGTTCCAACAAGACTTTCGGGACATAGCATCGACAAGCTTTGCCATGTTCTTCCAAAGTATTTATTACTAGTTGCATCTGTAAGTACTCATCATTAATAATTACTTCTCTTTTCGTCTTTCATGGCCACACATAAAAAGATAGAATAACACTGTGTGGAGGGCATATACTGAAAGTTTTGTCAGTATGCTTCGTAGCATGAATTTGAAGTGTTTAATTTTATCTGGTGATACTATTGAAGCCTTTTTGGTAGGCAAAATAATCAGAATATTCAGATTAAGTACTATGTACTTTATTTGGCTGGGTCTTGCTAAACACATTGTTTTTAGTAGATTCAGCCATTTCAGCGATATAATCTTTACTGACCATGATCTAATTTTCGTGGTACTAATCTGGCTAAACTTAAGGCAGTGATGATGACAATCCCAGTTTTGTGGTGAAAGAATAATAGTATTCATTACATTTCTTTTCACTCTGAGATTTGTGTTATATAGGATCTTCCAGAAGAAGTTAACAAGCAGAATTCGATCTTGAGTTTGAAGAAAAGTCAGTATTACCTTCTTCCTTGCTTCTTTCTATTCCATAGAAGCAGTAGACTCTTAAGTGATGTTCTGAAAGGGCTGGGATCATTGTTGGCTGTAAATGGTTCTCCGACTTTGTCTCGACGAGATATTGAATTCGTTCCAGCAATAATTAACCACAAAAGCAGTCTTGTGTCAAGTTTGGTGTCTCTTCTCCTGCTTCTGCTTACCGATACTAGAATGAGGCGACTACTCTCTTCGTGCAAGGCTGAGATCAAGATCATCTCACAATGTCTAGCTACTCGTCTGGTATTGACTCAAATATCACCCTGAAACTACCCACCATTAATCTTTGTTTCATAAGTGCAAATGAGCTAATGATGTTAGCCTGTTCTTTTGTTTGCAGTCTCCAGATTCCAGTAACATGAGTCTAGAAGAAAGGCACGAAGTACAGAGAGCTTATGATAAGCTAAAAACCGTGACTGCTGTTCTTCTAGCTTAGCCATTCCAACCTAATCAGGATGTAATGTGTTCCTACACATAATATGTTTGCTTTTTTGAACTTTTTTAATTTATTATTCATAAATATAGTTAAAATTATTGAGAATCCAGATTGTAATATACAACGTTTTGCACTGGTGTATAATAGAGAGGAAAAAAGCATTTTTTTAAAAAATTCCTCGTTATGGCTTATGGGAACAAAATTGTGATGCAAGTGCAATATACGGTTTCAATATTTTTCTTTTAAAATTCTTATTTTGCATATAGAAAATGTCCAGTTCGCCATGCTTATTGTTGAAATAATACCTGATGCATGACCAAAATAAAGCTAGCACATAAAAATGTGATTTAATAACTATTACTAATTATAATTATGTTTAAATTTTACACTAGTTAACTATAATGTATTCACAGTCACTGTAGTTATATTTTTACCTACAAATTTCATTTTAATAATATCTTATGAAAAACCTCTAATCTACTCAATTCTTTTTTTTGAAGGTTAATGAGTGAATCTGCCCAATTCTGAAAATGACATGCTTATGTACTTCATGTCTTCATGTTTTCATGTAGTTTATTATGGAATAAAAATGGAAATGTGATTCCTTTGTTAAGGAGTAAGGACAAGTTAATAGTGTGTCACTAGTGGAAAATAGGGTTCAGAGAATTTACTACCATTCCGGTGGCAAGTTCAAGCACATTTTTAGATGCAAATTGAATGTTTTCTATACTTAAATGAGATGAATAGACTAAAATAGTCTTGAGTCGACTAACATTAATATACTAAAAATATGATATTGAAGTAAAAACATTAGATACATAAAGAGAAAGACAAAATCCTTCTCACAACTCCATGTATGTTCTCTTCCACCCTTTACTCCCACTCCTATTTGATCCCAATGATATTCGATCATTCTTGATCACTCTAATTTAGGGATGGTCTTAGTATGCCAGCCCTGATCGAACCGGAATCGAGTTTGAGATCGGGTTTCTAGTTCCAGTCAACTATTATCGTCCGTTGTGACTAGGCATTTGTGCGACAGAGTGTGTCACGATTGCTGAGAAAGGGAAGCTGTGCGGGAAAGGTGTTGAGAACACCAAGTTTGCTGGAGGAATGGACTCGTTGAATAGAGCTTCTATTCTCATTGCTAGGGAGGTTCGTAGTTATGTTCATATCTTCTACCTTGTTTATTTGTTAGAGAGATCCTTCCAAAAAGGTGTTAAATGTCTTTTGGCAGCTTACAAGAAAGAAGGTGGGGGATCCTTCCATTAGTCAACTCATTGGCAAATTATGTACATGTATCTAGAAAGCAGCCAAATACAGTGGTATGGAAAGAAGGATATCCCCATCCATCACCTTACGCAACACAATTAAATTTTGATCAAGGATAGAGAGAGAGAGAGAGGAAGAAAAAAGGAAGGAAGGAGAACTACCAAATAAGTCATCGAACTTACATAAAAAGTGCAAATCACCCCTTATATAGGAGACTCTGTCCGGACGTCACCATTTGGGACGGTTCCCGGTGTAATTTTTTGATGATTTTTTTGAGCATGATATTCATTAAGTCTAGTTTACTCATACCAAATTTCAGCTAAAAGTTCGATCGGGAAGTCGGTCAAATAATTTTCTAAAATATACTGCGTTGTTTAACTGCGCAATTATCTTCAAAAATTCATTGATTGTCTTCCCGATTGAAGTTTTAGCTGAAATTTAGTATGAGTAAACTAGATTTAATGAATAAGATGCTCAAAAAAATTCATAAAAAAATACACCAGGAACTGCCCCAAATGGCGACGGCCAGACAGAGCCTCTTATATAAGGGGTAATTTGCACTTTTTATGTAAGTTCGAGGGCTTATTTGGTAGTTCTCCCAATATAATAATGAGCTTGTAGCAATTTTAATCATTTCTTGTAATTCCAATGAAGGCTCCTTTATTAGTCGTGGGAGTTTGGTTTATCCCTATGCGCACAACACAAATGATACTCATTGTTTGTTTTAGTTGAATTTCAAAAAATCCTTAATTAATATGAATCATACCAAAAGCATGTTCTCTAGTAGTCACAATCGTGTGTTGGATCACCAATATCATTGGTTTGCCATTGTGTTGCGAAGCAACCTATTTCAATAATACACAACCACTTCAGTTTTTCGTGTGGTTAAGATCACAAACTTATGTTCAATAAATAAAAAAAATCAAATAAATGATATAATAATACACCTAATTAAAATAAATGATATAATAAAATATACATATTAGATTTTGGGAATATGATGTGCTAATACACAATATTAATTAAGAGATATCATTATCATTAATCATATGTTAAATTATACATTTAACATAGTGTGATTATACCCTATCTAATCCATTCCTTGTGAATAGCGCATTTTACAAATTTCGACATCTTAATTTGGCAAAGGGAAAGTATATCAAACATATATTGTCTATATTTTTAAAATCATAATTCAAACACTTTTTACACAATACAAGTAATGCACTTGTAAATAACAACTTAAATAATTACAACTATTTATTACTTGCCAAGAACAGATAAAAACTGTTAATTTAAAATAATAAAATGAGTAACAATAATAGTTAGAAAAGTACTCATTTTGGACGGCCCATGCCATTCTTTTAAATAATATGATAATAATACACATTTTCAACATGTCATGACACTTTTTTAATAATAATTGTGGATATTTAAATATCATTGGGTCTCTTTTAAATGCTACCACGCTATCTTCGGCCTCATTGAGACTCTTTTAAAGTTTATTGGGCGAATGTCAAATTCTACTTGACCGCTCATGATGGTTGTTGGGCCTTTCAAATGAATTTAGTTATATGAATCCCTTCTGATAAAATTTAATGATTAAATTAATTTGAATTATTTAAGATATTCAATTAATTTAATTATAAATTGAGTTTTTAAAATAGTGGACTGACTCCTATTAGATCCTCTATTTTAGAGCCCAATATCAAATAGTGACCTAAAATATATTTTAGGGGTCTGATACAACTTATAAATGAGGCAGCGAATTTGGTCAATGAATTCATCCATATGCATGAAAAATACCTATGAACGTTGTTAAAATGGTTGTCATGATATATTGCAAAAATCCTGAATTTTCGAACTATTAAAATGCAAGCAAATGAAGCACAAAGCTCATTTCAATTGGAACCCTAATGTATGTCTCAGCGCCTTCAGACCTATAAATATGATTTTCAATTGAGAGATGTGGAAGTTTGTTCAAATAAAAAAATTGAGAGAAGTGGAAGCAGAGAATTTCTAGATGAAGAAACGTTACTAAAAACTCTGAAGAGCTCTCAAGAGGCTCTAAAGAATTCTAAAGAAGAGGAAAAGATCAAGTCATGAATTATATTAAAAATATACGAATAATCCCTTGTGATTTCATCCATTCTTTATAAAATAAGTTCAAAAGTTGAAAAATGTTCGGAGATATGAAAAACAAAGATTGAAGATTCAAAGATTTGTAGGACAACGCTTTGAAGATTCGAAGATTTGAAGAACGAATCTTTGAAGATTTGAAGATATTCATATGAATATTTAATCAAGATTCAATTGAAGATCAATTCATATATCATGGGAAGAATGTCCGAATATTTGAAGAATCAAATGATTGAACTCGATATTCTCATAAATTTTGATTTGCGACCAATTTTAAGTAAATACTTAAGATTTGTTTCACAATAATTATAATTATAATGGTGGTGGTGGTGGTGATAACCATTGTAGGGAGTTCATATTGGCCCAACTCAATAATTAACTAATTATTTAAACCCGTCAAAATCTAAAAATGCCATATATAAACTTGCATTTCTATTTCGACATTTCATTTCTCTACACATCACATTTAGGATGTTTTCTTTTGGACTGTTTTCAGTCCCAGACCAGACCAGACCAGACTTGACTTTCGTAGTTATAAAATACACAGAGACCAGACGTTTACCAGACCAGACCAGATCAGATCAGAGATCAGACCAGACCAGATCAGATAAGATCAGACCAGACCAGCAAATTTCAGTCCAAAAGAAAACATCCTACTGTCCACTAACTTTCATCGCTCTTCATCTGATTTCTCATGAACCATATTTACCGTCCATCATCGACTATAGTGCATAGGCCCCGAATCCAACTATACATTTGGTTAAATCGTGAGATTGTTAGTAAGCATATCTATGTCATTCATTAAGTGGTTTAAATTTGACTTGGTAAAACAAAATAACACACAGTCAAGTGAAAACTATCAAATAAGTATTCGTACTATATGCAATAAGTCGATTGAGTCTTTATACTATCAAATCATTCAATTAAACCCTCAAACTATACAAATCACCCAATCTTGCATTTCAGCCGGTTGACTAGCGGTGATGCTGGTAATAGTTGATGTGGCTGGCCATGTGGCATTATCTACTTTGCCATTCGGTCAATTTTATTTCATTTTTCATTCTCTCCTCTTTCCTTCGTCCAATTGCCCCTCTTCCCACATCTTTGTTCTTCTCCTATGTCCAACTGCATTATCGTATGTTTTTCTTTTTCATAATTCTGGTACTGAACAAAACATTCACCGCTAATTCCATTTACCGAAATATAGAACTAATATTTTGCGTAAATTTAAGAGATAAGAGAAGAATCTGAATCCCTAAATGGTTTGCAAAAAAAAATATGTGAGAGCTATCCAGTTTGAAGATAAGGGGTGGGTCTACGGGAGGAATTGAAGGAGTTGATTGACTGTAGGTGGGCACTTGAGCCTGAGGATTGAAACAATTGGGTATACACAGTGTTTTAAATAGTGGTCCGCTACCGCTACCGCTACAGGCCGCTATCAGGGTGTCATTTTCAAATCACAAAAAAAACCCGTTACGCCGCCCGCTACAGCCCGTTACAGGCACTTCCGGCAGTACATCACGAACTGGTTGATATGTAAATGTGTAAATGTTATGTGCATGATGTGAAAAAATACATTAATGGTGATGCATGGAATGAAACTCTAAATTAAATGTACATGTATTCACATACATTATGGTAGCAAATACTATGTATTGATATTTGATAGATATTTAAATTTTAATTATTAAAACCGAATTAATTATTAATAAGGATGATTTAACTTTAATATCGGTTGATGAAAAAATATTGACTTAACAAAACAATTTGGAACGGGATTGGTATTATTATGGATTATGCAAGTTGCAATGCATGGTCCACTTCTTAAAATTTAATTGTGAAAGAACAACAAATTTTCATATAAGTAATATATTTTCAGAAAAGAGTATATCTTTTTATTGAAAATATTTCCCACTGCTGCAACCGCCAGGGTTTTAAATAGCGGCCCGCTACCGCTATAGCGGTCGCGGTAGGGGCCGCTACCGCTACGGCTCGCTATTCCGCTGTGAATTCCAAATCACGGGAAAAAACCGCTACGCAGCCCGCTACAGCCCGCTATTGACATTTCCGGCAGTACGTCATGAATGGGTTGATGTGTAAATGTGTCTATGTTGTGTAAATGAACTCTTAATGTTATAAGTGTTCAAACAAATATTCACAATGTTTGTATTAACTTCAACACTCATTAAATATATGTTTTGCGCAATTGAAAATATTTCACGCCGCTGCAATCGCCACAGTCGGCTACAGGCCGCTACAGGCCGCTACAGGCCGCTACCCGCGATGACCGCTGCAGCTACGGCTATTTAAAACCTTGGCAACCGCTACAGGCGGCCGCTACCGAAATGGTCGATACCGCTGCGCTACGGCTATTTAAAACACGGGGTATACATATATGTATACACGCACATATTTGGATAGATACGGAAGGTCTGGCTAGATATGGATGGCACATAATAAAACGAATTTTAGAAAAGAACATGACCTGGAGAACGAGAATGTGAGAGCAAGAACTGATCTCGAGAAAGAGAATGGGAGAGAAAGAAGAAAATAGACTTGCGGCCATAGCCGGAGTTGCAGTTCGTGTCCGGCGTGACGGCGTCGGTGGTGTGCTCGTGACCGGCGTCGAGGGTGTCTTGGTGGCCGGCAATTTTCGGCCAGACAGAGAATGTGATGCCAAGTTAGGGCTGCACAAGAATAACCCGAACCCGCATAACCCGCCCGATCCAACCCTACCCGACCCTATTTAATCGGGCATTTGATTTTTAAAAATATTCATGGGTTAAATATGTTTGAACCCGCACCTAATGGGTAGGGTTGCGGAATTAAAATCTCAAACCCGATAGTACCCGACCCGGCCGAAGTTCATTTTACTATTATTATGCTGCAATATTTCTTGGATAATTTCAATTTAAGACCAATGTGCTCTATCTAGGACTTTATGATATTAGAATTACAATTAAACATTTATCATTTTGACTAGGTGATTATTATATATTTACGTTTCCTTCTAAATGAACTTCCTTTACGGAAAGATGTTTTAATATTATTACCTAATGTTTTTGCTTTTAAAAGATATGGGTATTTGTATTTGTTTGTGTGTTTTGGAAACAAGTTAATCGAGTTTTAAATTTGTTACATTAATTTCCCACATGAAAGATGCAACCCAAAGTGATTTTTTCCCCCAATTACCCGACCCGTTAATGCATGGTTTACCAACTTATTTTGCGTACCGCGGGTTAGTTAATAGCCAACCCGAACAAATCGGGTAGACTCAAAAAATATAGCAAACCCGACCCAACCCGCCCGATGTGCTGCCCTACGTGAAGTAGCTGAGCAGATCGACTGGAATGATTCCAGCGTAGAATAAAGGAAAAGCAAAAGAAAAATAAAAAAAATAGGAAAGTAAAACGAAAATTAACTCCCACGTAGGCCGCCACATGTGCAGTCACCCGGGAAACCGGCTGATCACCTGCAAAATTGCACAATTGAATGTTTTTTAAGAGTTTGAGGATTTAGGATGTTTTTACTTGGATTGTAATTTGCTGGTCTGGTCTGGTCTGGTTTCTTTGTATTTTTATAACTAGTCAAGTCTAGTATGGTCTGGTCTGCACTGGTTTGGTCTGATCTGGTCTGGTCTGGGACAAATTACAGTCCAAGTAAAAACATCTTTAATTGTGTGTTTTCGAAGTACGAGTGTATAATTGACATTTTTGAAATAGTATAGGAAATTCGGTATGAATTTAAACCCAAAATCAGGGCGAGGCCGAGTCTCGACTGAAACTCTGAAAGCTTGGAACGACCGAACAGCCAGCCACCGGCGCCAGCTCGCCCCGGCTCCGCCACCACCGTTTCCCGCCTCCAAGCCCGCACGTCTATCGGCCGTCGTCCACTCATCCCCAGTTCCGCACTCGGCACTACTTGTACGCTACTACCGCCATCCGCTGATAAGCAACTAAGCACAATCGCACATGAATCTCAGAATTTGTTTATCTATGGTATTCAGATTTTTGTAATTGCAATTTGCAAATTACAGAACATTTAAAATTAATTTGTTATATTGTTGCTATTTGTTTATTTAATTCAGTTATTAAGTAATTGAATTGATAGGAGTGATTTGCAATTTATCGCCGACTTAGAAGTTATGCCTAGGGTTTTGTCCGGCGGTGAGCTTTCTTGGCTAGCCACCGCGTCTTTTATTTGTTGGAGGTGCTTTGTCCGGCGGCGAGCTTTCTTGGCTTGCCATCGCGTCTTTTAATTGTTGAATGTGCTTTTCGTTTGGAGTATTGACGGACAACAAGGTGAAGGCTTCGGTCTTGCTTCGAATTGGGTGTGTTGCTTGAAGACTTCTGCGACATCGGTATAAGCCTGCTTTGTCGGCGGATATGGAGGTGGAAACGAGTTTTGGATTTTCGTTTGAGTTTTCTCTTTTCGGTCTGGGAAGCTTTGTGGACAAATACAAGATGATGGCAACTGGCGCAGAAAAAGAAAAACTGGATCTGAATAAAGTTGATGTTGAAGTTGTGGCGGATGAACGGCAGGCGCGTCCCCCTCCTGAACCGCCGCCGTGGAGTGCAAGCAAATCTAGGGTTTGGAAGAAGATGAGTGTTTTCTATTTTAATTCTGTTTTTATTCAGTTTGTGTTTTTCTGTCGAATTGTGTGTTGTTTGGTCCTGTTTTGGTATTTGATTTTTCGTTTATTTCCAGTTTGTAAGACTTTGATTTTGGATATGGGGATGAGAGGGATATGGTAACCGTTTATGGCTTTTTGTTTCTCGGTTATGGATCAGCGAATTTTATTGCTACGGCGATTAATTGCGAGTCTGGTTTGAGGGATAACGGTTATCAGCTTTCTTTTTGTCAGTTGACCCATACTCTCAATTATTGGTTATTAATCTAAGTCGAATTCAGTATAAAAAAAAAGTAATTGAATTGATAATAATTGTGTAACAACTACTACGTCCCACTATATTTGGGACAATTCGGTTTACGATGCTTGACTGACGATAAAGTAAACAGATCCTTGTTCGCACTCAAGTTATTTTTAGGAAAAAATTACATATTCAGAAACTACATTAAAACTTTACAAAGTCGCAAAAACCAGAATCAAATTTGATAAAAATTTGATATATAAAGTAAGATATTAAGAGCTCGTTTGGTAGCACGAAAATCGGTTGTTTTGGCTGATTCTCGTGAAATTTATGAAGTTCTGGCTGAAGTGGCTACATCGGCTGATTCTGCTGATTTAAGAAAAAAATTATTTTTAAAATATGTTTTATTAATAATATAAAGAAAAAACTATATGTAAAAAAAGCTAAAATAGTCAGCCAATACAGTCAGAAGAGTAACTCCAACCTTACTTTTTCTGCTTATTACACAATTCAGCTCATGAAAGCAAAAGTTACATGTTTGATGAAAAAGTTGGCTGATAAGCCGAAAAACAGTATTGACCAAGTAAATAGTGTCTGAGACAATTTGAACGGAACATCATTTCACCCAAATTTTGTTGTTGCACACTTGCACCGGGTCTCCATTCTGAGGAAAGCCGTGCGCCTAGTTGTCGACACAGAGAGGCAGCGACAGTTGGCCGTCTGCCTCTTTTCACCCTTCCCTTCAGTCTTCTGGTGCTCGGTGGCCCTCTTGCAAGTCTGCCCAGCCCCTTTGGCCCTTTACTCCCTTCTCATTTTCTGGTACTCGGCAGTCCACATCTTATCATTTATTTTCTTTTTTAATTCTCTCAGTCTTTCATTTATTATTTGAATCGTTTAATTGATTTGATTATAGTAGTTCATTATAATCATTAGTCTTTCATATAACAATTTGTTATATGACACTTCAGCCCAACTTAATTTGGAAATCAATGTCTAAAAATCATTATAATTGTATATATTTAGAAGCTAGCATTATCTTTTTCTTTTTATGAAAGACTTGTTGCACCATATCGACCTTGCATGGTGTGTTTGTAAATGCCTATGATCGAAATCATATCTTTCATTTCAACTATTCTACAAAATCAAACTTTCATTTTTTCATACCTCTTGTGTGAAACACTATTTTGATCCTTTTAGTCTGTGTAATTGTTTGGAACCCTATAGATTGTGAGCCGTTTGGCAATACTGTTTTTCAGTTTATCAACCAACTTTTTCACCAAACACGTAGCATTTGCTTTCGCGCGCTGAATTGTGTAATAAGCAGAAAATGTAAGGTTGAAGTTATTTTTCTAGTTGTATTGGCTGAAGTTACATTTGAGCTTCAAAACCCAGACCTGCTTACTACATAGTACACATTCTATGAAAGAAAACACTGCCATTTGATGCGTAGTGATGAACTGAAATGAGGCATTAAGCATTCTTATTTACAGAAGAAAACCCCTACCATATTAGGGGCCGTTTGGTAACACCCAAATCGGCTGTATCGACTAATTCTGCTAAAATTTATGTAGTTTGGTTGAAGTGGATGTATTGGCTGATTTTGCGGATTTGTGAAGAAGAAGAAATTTAAAATATTTTATTAATAAAACAGTGAAAAATTATATGAAAAATAACTAAAATGGTCATTTACAGTAACTTTAACAAAAAATAACCAGAAAAATAACTCCAACTTTACTTTTTCTTATTCTTGCACAATTTATCGCGCGAAATCAAAAGTTACGATAAAAAAATTGGCTCATAAACTTGAAAAGTCAAAAATTTACCAGCTCTTATTGTACAACGTGTAATTGTAAACAAGTTAGATCTACAATTTATTGGAAGATGAAAAGTTCTATTTACTGCCACACAATTAGTAATCACAATCACACAATTAAAATTTAATAAATAAATCTTTTTTAAATATACCAAATATTTAAGGTTTAAATATGCTTTTAGGCTCCGCAAATGTAGGACACTTTGTTTTAGATCCCTGCAAAATATTTTCTTTGTTTTTCATCCCTGAAATTTACATTGATTTTCTTTTTAGTCCATGACTAATGATAACAACCTCCACTTACAATGAAACAATCCCGACTAATAGATATCCTTTAATTCTTTGTCATGTCATTCAAAAAGTATTTAATTTCATTTTTTGAGGGTTTTTAATACATATTTTAAAAATGCGAACAATAAGTTTTAATATTGTTTTAACTCTCTTATTAGCCTCAAAAAATTATAAACTGATAAATTTAAATGTTTCTAGTAGAATTATGGAACAGACAATAGAAAAAATTCCAAGTCAAGTTGTTCCGGAGTTAGAGATGGACTAAAACCTAAATAGCGCATATTACAGGGATGAAAAACAAAGATAATATCTTAAAGAGACCTAAAACAAAGTGTGCCATTTTCGCAGGGACTAAAATCATATTTAAACCTAAATAGCAAATATAGCATCGGACAACCCTAAATAGCCCGGCACCCTAGCGCCGCGCGCAGTCGGATCCAGCTGCTCAGCGAGAAAAACATCAGAGCTTTTACCAAACCTATGAAGCACGGATACTTCCCTAGGGTAGCGTAGCGGCGTATCGGATATGTTCCCGTATCCGATACTCTAGGATACCCGTACCGTACGTTCCCGGGCCGTATCTGCAATTTTTAAAAGTTTCTTTTTTTTTGTAATTTTTTGAAAGTTTCCGATACTCGTATCCTGACGGATACCCGTATCAACCATTTTAAAAAAAAAATCCCAAAATTTACTTAATAAAATTATAAAAAAAATGAAAATCTAAAACTACATTTTACTTGATAATCAAATAAGGGCCTATATGGCTATATCCGAATTAAGTCATTAACTCATACTCCGAAGTGGGTACTTGCACTTTTAATTTCAAGATTGTAGTTGTTTGACTTATTTCTCATTTTAAATTAATGACTCATTGACTACATTTATATTTCGAGATACACTAGTGTATATGAGAAATATTATGAATTTATTACTAAGTATCTTGAAAAAGGAAAATGCTTCAATGCAATGAATGGGTAGACATCATAGGATATTATATGTGTGTGTGTGTGTGTGTGTGTATATTCAAAAAAAATTAATATTTATAAGTAGACCCCTATAACTTTTAATATTTGTAAATACACCCCCATAACTTTTAATGTTTATAAATATGGTCCCGTATCCGTATCCTCTTTTTTTGGTTTTGACGTATCCCCGTACCTGTTTCCGCGTTTCCGCGTACCGGTATCGGTGCTACATAGTACCCAACCCATCAATTAATTTGTTTTATGTTAGCCCAAGCTAACCCCACCCGAACCATCCATTTTGGGTCATTGTGGCCTAACCCATCAATTATTATTAGTACTTTATTTTTGGACAAAATCCCCAAATCAGCTGGCGGGAAGAATGTTTTTGCCTCCAATTGAATGGGCCTTTTACGTTTTGCTCATACCTGTGCAGAAGAAAGGGAACCACAGTATGATCTGTCTTTACTCTGAAGCAACAAAGAAAGAATATGGGGAGTGAATTGTTTTGAAGAATGCAATCTAAAATAAACGCTTTTTTCAAGCCCTGCATTTCTAAGACCGTCGCCGCCTCTTCAATCTCCTGCGATTTGTTCGATTGCGAGGCTGCACAATTGGAACGCCCAGATATCACCAATACATACAAGCGTAGAAGTTTCAAGCCTGGGTACGTTCACTGTATTTGTTATTTTCCCGTATGAGCTATTGAATTCCCCGGCTTTTCCTGCCATTCTGTTAATCGCAGCACTTCAAGTCTTCAAAGATTTTGTTTTGTGTGTGTGTGATTTCAATTTGCCCTTTATTTTCCCGTTTGTAATAATGGTGGGGCTGTGCTTGCTGTTGGTTTGTTAACGTGAGTATAATTTTGTTCTTGTTTTATAAGTGATGGGCTAATTTATTTTATATGGTTGTATAATTTCTTCATTTCCTTTCCAATTTCAAGTTTACTACATTAGTCTGCTCATAACAGGGAATGTCTCCCATAGTCACAACCTTATGTGCTTTTTGGTCAGTTTTTGTCCTTTATTTCAATTCAAGTACCATGTCATTTTGTATTTGTTTAGTCTTCTTGAAAACTTATTTCTTTATAAAGCATATATGCTCGAATTGTGCTGATAATAATCATTCACTCTTTTCTTGACTGTTCGGCTGTATGAATACTTAATATTTGGTGATAGCAGGGATGGGTCAAATGGTGAACCACCCCAGGAAATTGCGTCAAGGAGTTCAACTGTGAAATTGGTTCCGCCTCAAAATTTGAATAAGAAAAGAAACTATGCTCAATTTCATTTGGAATTGGGTCAGTCTGATTTCGTGTTGCACACTTGCAATGTATGCGGCTTTGATTATGCCACTGGTGAAGAAGCAGATGAGAAGGTTCACCAGAAAATTCACAGGAATTACACTCGAGGGATCCCATTCAAGGTTGTGTGTTCAGAATTGTTTTTTATATTCAAAGTAATTATTTTTATGTGTGAACACCATGCCTATATTCACTGTTAATATTTACTTTGCAGGGCTGGCAAAATGAAAGAATTATTCCGACTTCTTCTGAAACTGGACGCATTATCTTGGTGTTGAATGATGACCCTTCTCCATGGAGAAATAAGGTCAACTTCATGTTTTTTACTTCACCTATTATGGTGTAAATCTTTGTTTCCACAACAAACGCTAGTTTTCAGTAGTTTATTGGCAAAACGGTTAACTTTAGTTGTTACAACATATTTGTCAGGTTCTGGAAGTTGTTAAAATGATGGAGATAGAACTTGGAGATGGGTGGATATACCATCAACAGTGCAAGGTAAAAAAACAACAACTCATTTAGTAGTTATTGTTGCTATAAGAATGAAGCTTTGTTCTCAATACTCAGATTGTGTGTACTCATCTTGTCAATTCCACTCCAGAAATTACATCATGTTTTGTAATTTGCTCTTCCATGACCTGAACACTTGAACATAGTTTTCTGAACTGAGCAAATTCAATACACTATCTAATGACAGGTGTATTTATTTATAACCTTTGGAAGAATTGCTGGCTGTGTGATAGTAGAACGAATAAACCGGGCCTACAGATTTGTGTCTAGTTCATCAGGAAACGGGTCAAATAATTCGGCTAAAACGGAA
Organism: Cuscuta epithymum; assembly: GCA_945859915.1. Classification (NCBI taxonomy): domain Eukaryota; kingdom Viridiplantae; phylum Streptophyta; class Magnoliopsida; order Solanales; family Convolvulaceae; genus Cuscuta; species Cuscuta epithymum. The sequence continues at coordinate 3,692,286 of CAMAPF010001001.1, read as the reverse complement.
GTAAGTCAGAAATCTTCAGTTTTGCAATTTGGGGGAGTCTGTTTTCAACGGGAAAAAGTAAGAAAAGACCCCTCTAAGGAAAGACTCGAAGGTTCAGATGAAGGATTTGGGGTTATCTTGTGTGAGGAGGAAGCTGTACCTGCTTCATGTGGCATCAGAGCCATTTGGGTTAGTCCCTCCAACAGAAGAAAACAAATTGGTAGTTATTTGCTAGATGCTGCTAGGTAATATCTTATTCTCAAATGTATTATTCATCAGCTTTGGTTTTTGCATTGAAATTCAAATTTTATTTCTTAAAGGGGTACATATTCCCTCTATTTGGATCCCCCTCCATCCACCCGCCGCCCCAAAAGCCTCACAAATGTCTAAGAACTCGTGTGGTTTCATTTGTAGTTTGTTTTACAAAGCATGTACATGAGGTATATTTGAACGGATTGAGCAAATCAAGTCAAATAGTACATGTATTTTTATCCAGGCTGTTTACCTCATATGAGACTATATGGGCTATTTAACTTGTACATGATGGATCTTTATATAGCCTCTAACTTGAAAAAGATGAATGGGCTTACCAACTGTTTGCAATCAATCACGATAAAATGCCCCAGTTCCCTTGGTGGGTGAAACTTTCTGTGCAATAAAAATTATGAAGGCTTCCGTTAATTTTCCTTGTTTGTAATTTCTTGCTTCAAGTAGTCGAGTTCTTTATGCTATGGAAAAACTATCATGGACTCTCCGTCAAAATTGAATACCATTCAACCCTTCTCACACCTTTTCCTTTTTTTAGTGAATTTTGTCAATCAATTTTATTGTTTGATGCAGGATTAGCTGTTGTGATGGTCTAGTTCTAGAGCGGGCTGAGTTGGCATTTTCTCAACCAACTTCAACTGGGAAGAAATTCATATCTAGCTATACAAACAGTTCATCTTTCCTCCTATACACCACTAGTGGCTCATAGTAAGTTCTATGTAGCTATACTCCTATCGTCTTTCAACAAGTTTAGGCTCTGCTTAATTGGTTGTTCCATCTTTCTCCATCTTTCATGTTCTTCTTATTAACTTGTATATGATGTGATAACTTTCTTTTTCAAAGTCATTTGTATGTGATAAAATTCATTATTAGAATTATAATATACTGTCTTCCTCTTTCACAATCCCTCCTTTCCTGTTGATATTACCATCACATATGTCAAAAAGCTGGTGTTTTAGGGACTCCTTATCCTCCCGGTTACAGCCGTAGGCTTCACACACAGGGGCGGAACCAGGCCGGGGCGAGCCGGTGCCGGCGTCACCCCTTCGCCGGACGTTTCAAGGTAGTAGTAGGGGATATTTTCATCCCGCCCCTGGATCTCCGGTCATTTTCCTTCTCGTTTAGTTTCCATATCTGGTGCCGATGTGCTGCTATGTTCGACTGTTAAAGACGCTGACCAATCATTTTAATAGGCTTAGTTCAACGACGACGTTTGGCTGGGTTACTAAAAGGAAGAAGAAACAACGTCACATAATTTAAGTTACGGAGTATTATTGCTCCGTTTATTACTCCGTGTTATACTCGTATTAAATTCAGTTTGAATTTTGAAAGGATGAACATTCGATTTGGGTTGCAGTGTATCACCATTCCAAAATTCCACCTCCACTAAGCGATACTTATTTAATTAATCAATTTTTTATTGAAATTTTTTTGTTTGGTGTTTTAATTGTTTTCTGGTTTGGCGTTTGACCTAAGTTGGACTATTGGAGAATGAAGATTAATCATCCTAGTGTGATTATTTAACTTGGTTCATCTACTTGTTGGCATAATGACTGGAGTAATTTTCTTTGAAAAGAAAATGACTGGAGTTATTTCTAATTATTAATTATTAATTATATGGTTGGACTCTTGGAGTAATTTTTAACTAATAATGACCAAATTACATTCTTTTTACTTAATGTGTATTCAAATAAATAACACAAATTTGTTAATATGTACTAAATGTAATACATTACTAATACATAGGTATTCCAGTAACATGCATATATAATTTTGCATAATCTATACTAGTTTGAAAAAGCGTGTTGAAATTGCAAAGTATGACTCTCATATGATTTTGCATAATGTAAATAGGAGTAATTTCTAACAAGTTCGAAAACAAAATTGTCATGTTTAAAGTGTGGTTATGTCAAACTTGGCAGAATTTACTCATTTTTAGGGAATAAAAACATGTCACACCTATTTTAAAATTTTAAAACTTTTTTACTTTTATTTAGAGAATTTTCCTTATATTTTAGTTATGTTTCTAAAAAATGTGTTTGTAAATTATCAATAACTTTGACCTGACTTAACCTACCCTCTCGAGTTTTGACTCACTGTTTTAACATATTTTATCCCCCCCCCTAAAAAATAGTTTGGTTCTGCCACTGTTCCCACATTTGATAAATCTGATGCCATTTGTAGTGAATTCCTAATTTATTTTGGTTCTAATCGTAAAGACGGGAAAAAGTGAGATAGCACAGAAGCACCTGTCAAAACAAAATCACTCCTCATGTTACAGAAAATACACATTGAAATTTCTAACACTAACTGAATGCTTAAAAACTAGAAATTTAACTTTTACAATTTACAATGAGTATGCAGTTAGCACGTCAAACAATAGCAGTTGAAATGTTAGAAACCTACTCTTTCCATGAAAGTCGTATACCTTCGGATTTTGCAAACCTCATAGCTACTTTTGGGTGAGAATCTATTGATCAATTGTAATTCTTTAATGCAGAAATAGATTTTGTGGTGGCCTAGTTCTAAAGAGGGCTGAGCTGGCATTTTTTAAACCAATATTGGATGGAAGATATTCATAAGCAGCTAGGAAGCTATGTTAACAGTTCCTCTTTTGTTCTCTGCACCTCTAGTGGCTTATGGCAAGCGCTATGTAACACTTATCTTCTTCTTTCAACAAGTCTGGATTACTGCTTAATCAGTTAATTCATCTTTCATGTTCTTATATTAAAATGTGATATAAAACGTAGTATTTAAGTATTTTGATGATCAAGGTTTGCAAGATTACTGCTTAAACGTAGTATTGCATATCCAAACATTATGAAAAGTCGAAAACATTTATATGGCAAAAAAAAATGAATGTTGGGAGGAATTAGATTTATTAGTGCCACCACGGCGTGCTAGCAGCCTAGCTGTAGCCGGAAAATTGTTCAGCACCAACACAATGTTAATCGCCATTGGAATGATATCTAGAATGTACTTTGTTATCTAAATGAAACTATTGACATAACGTTTATTCATCTCTTATAAATTGAATTGAAGAATTGGTGATAATACATTAATACCAAGGGGCAAGGGTGGATCTAGAAATTTCAACTATTGAGGCACTAATAAGTAATCTTTATATATATAAAGATCCTATGGTGGGATTTCAGGTGGGATCTATTTGGAGCCAAAACATGTGAAAAATTGTTGTCTCAATTAAATATCTATCTTAATACTTCATCAATGCACTTTCAGTTACGAAAACATGCATAATACTAGCTAATTCGTATTTTAACTTCAATAATACGTAGTATTTGCTAAAGTAGTAGTTGGGTAATACTAAAACTAATTGAGTACTCCGTATAATAATAATTAGTGGAATACTTTTTTTGAAGATTTTTTTTTTTGAGAGGATTTTTTTTGAGAGGTTTTTTTTTAGATTTAAAAAATGTTTTCAAATGTTTTTGTTTAAAAAAACACTTTTTGAAATTATTTTGGAAAAAGTGATTAGTAGTAAAAGTTAGTAGCACTTGAGAGAAAAAATGTTTTCGAAGAGTAAAAGGTGGCAGTGTTTGGTAAAATATGCGCTTTTTGTGTAGTAGTAAAAGTAAAGAGCAGTTTTAAGCCAAAAGTCGAGAAACGTTTATTTAAGTAGAAGTCATTCGGAAACACTAATTTTAGCCTTTTAAGCCAAAAGTCGACAATCGCTTTTTTAAGTATATGCAAACACTCTCTTAGGGGTTAGTCAATTAGCCGGATAGAAATGTTTTTATTTGAATTTTTAATATTTCATATGATCTGATTTTTTTGAGTTGATCAGAAACTTTTTTTTATATCTAATTTCAATCTTTTTTATTTGATCTGAATCAATCTCACTCAGATCTAAATATTGCTAATGTAATTAAATGTTTATTATTGATGTGGTTATTTTTGTTATTATCATCACTATTATTGTGATTAAATTTATAACTATAATTATAGTGATAGAGTATATAGACTCGGACCCCCGGGTCTCACGACTATTGGGCCCGGACAGCGGCCCACATACGCTCAGTGGATAGCATTTATCTCATTGTACACTCTATTTTATTCATGTATATCCATTAGAATAGATTAGATATCATTTATTAGCCATTTATTGGCCTTTTATTGTAACTGGGCCAGCCAGGCCCAAGCCTGGAAGCCCAGCCCTCTTTTCCCCTATAAATACTCCCTATGGGAGCCATGTATTGGGGGGGATGGTTGATTGGAATTCATTATACATATCACTTTATCTCTCTAGCTCTCACTTCTCTCTAGAATTAAATACTCCATCATTTGGTGCTTTCATTGAGAGCTAGAATATATCAAGTGAGATCCTCCCCACCAATGTCACAACACCTAAATAATCACGTGGTATCGCTTCGGCCCTGGTGAAGGCAACATGCCATCACGCCTTCCATGTCATGTGCATTCCTCGGCAAAAGGGAAGGACTACCACCTCCCATCGGCCAGCAGAAATCAAAACATAAACAAAAAAGCCAAACAAAGACATGGTGGGGCCCTTTAAAATCCTTTCGGCCCATGACTCATTAAAATTCCCTGCAGGTGGAGTCTTGTTTACTATGATGGCCTCCTGGTCATGCCAACTGATGGGGGTAAATGGGTAACGCCTCGGCCAAGAGCTGCAGGGTAAAACCCAAACGAACTAAAAGCAACGCCCCTGCTCCATCTCGGCCAGTGCCCCCAGGTCCCCCCTCGTCCGACAGAATTCAACCAGCTCAATGGGTGGCAGTGCACCCGTCGGCCGATTCCACACATCGGCCAAGCACCACCACGGCTGGATGACCGACCCCCTCTGCAACAGCAGGTGGCTTCCCTTCGGCCAAACAAAAAAAAAAAAACACCACCAACCAGTTACGCATCGGCCAGGGAAGGCCTGTTGGCGCCCCTCGTCTCCACAGGCGTCCAAACGCCCACCATCGGCCGCGACACATCGACCAACAACACATCGGCCGCAACACCATCGGCCATCGACACCATCGGCCGGCACCCCATCAGCCTGTTCCTCATCGACCGGCACCGCATCGGCACACCGTATCAGCCGGCACCACATCGGCCAGCACCGCATCGGCGCACCACGTCGGCCGATGCCACTTCGACCGGCACCACATCGGCCAACACACTTCGGCCGGCATCAACCGCCGGCTTGCAGCACATCGGCCACACATAACGGCATCCACCGTCGGCTTGCACCACTTCGGCCAGCGGCACCTAATCATCCGGCAACGCATCGCCAAATTGTCACAGTGCTTCCCACAGAACCGACTCAGCTTCTCAATACATGGGCAAGCAAAAGGAAAAAAAAGAGAGAGGAGAGCAACTCCCTCGCCCGCTTCGGCCGGCACCGCTTCGGCCGGCAACGCTTCGGTTTCAACGCCGTCGCCGGCAACGCTTCGGCCTCAAAGCAATCAGCTATACAACGCCTCGGCCACTCCATTGCGGGAACAGCAAGGCCCCATCCCGGACAGTGTCTCCCCAGCCGGACAGAGTCCTGCCCGACGAACCGCCGCGTCGCCTCAGACAGCCTCTTCAGAAAAGCAGGGCGGTCCAGCGGAGAGAATCTCGGCCCCCTCCCTTCGGCAATCGCAGCAGGCGGCAATCCATGGCCTCTAGCGACTAAGTCGCTCCGTCTGCCTCTCCGTAGTCATCGCAAGCAACGGACGCATCTTATTGTTCTCTTACCGAGCTCGGCTGAAATAAAAGGAGGCTGGGCTAAAAACTCAAAAGCAAATCAGTTAGTGGGGCGGTTATTTGATAAAGGCTGGATTCTCTAGAGCAGGCCCAATCTTATATTTCCCTGCTTGAATACTAAGCAGGGCAGGCTTCGGCCCAAATACAAGTAAGTGCCTCAAACTTTTCCTCCTATTTTATGCATTAAATATAGAGCAAAATAGTTTTACCACTATTCAAAAAAAAATATAGTTTTACTACTATTCCGAAAAAATAGTTTTACTACTATTCCAAAGAAAAAAAGAAAACAATAATAATAATTGCTACTATTATTATTATCTTCACCACCATTGCTAGTGGATTGAAATCCCCAATTGGTGCGGGCCAAAGCCTTAACCTTCCGAACATCTTTATTTGATGATTCGGATCATATTTGGGTCCATTAACCTACCATGGTCATCTTTATTTGATGACCCGGGCATCTAGAATGAGAGCCATCAACGGCCGCACACGACATTATGCCTAGAAGCGGTACACCTCATTCCCCTACACGCTAATTGCGTCATCCAAAAGCCGTTGCAATAAACAACGCACCTAAAGCCGTCGCAATAAACGACGCACCTAAAGCCGTCGCAATAAACGACGCACCCAAAGCCGTTGCAATACACAACGCACCTAAGGCCGTTGCGATCCACAACGCGCCTACAAAGCCGTTGCAATAAACAACGCACTCAAAGCCGTTGCAATAAACAACGCACCTAAAGCCGTCGCAATAAACGACGCACCCAAAGCCGTTGCAATACACAACGCACCTAAGGCCGTTGCGATCCACAACGCGCCTACAAAGCCGTTGCAATAAACAACGCACCTAAATATCGTATCGGCACAAGCGGTGAAACACCCAAATCGGCCGGCGATATGCAGGACGAAGGACCTGTGTGCATGGTCCAACGTCTTCAAACGGAGAAGCATACCGCGTCGTTCGCGCGGAAACCGCAGGACGACAGGCCTGAATTAAGGCTGAGGTTACAAAAACTCCACCCGTCAGTAAAATTTCGCTCAGGACCACAAAGGGCGGCCGTCAAAAGACGATGCCTAGTCCGGTCCCTCGTCGCCGATAGACGTGGAAAGGCAAAAAAGGATGCCACTGACACACCAAGCCGAGGGCGTATTTACTCCCTCGCACTAACACACGCGAAAAGCGTAGCGGACAAAATACCGCACATGGACGAAGGGACAGTAACCCTTCGGCCATCCAAAAAAAAAAAAAAAAAAAAAAAGAGGGAAGCCGACGGACCGCGCACTTGCCGGCCTCGAGCAATAAAAATAAATAAATTCCCCAAACTTATTATTCATCTCAAGACCGGCTCCCAATGCCGAAGCTCTTGCTCCATCATCTCATGAACGGCCTCCCCAACGCCGTCATACTTTTATATGACGATCGGCTTCATCATCGCCTCGTCATCATTATCCGGATCGGCTCATCATCATCGCCATCCGTTCTTCACGATCGGCCCCTCGGCCACGACGTGATGCTTTATCTCAAGACCGGCCTCCTTAGCGCCAAGTGTCTTGAGCTAGCGACCGGGCTCGCCATTCCCCTCCTGGATGGCGACCGTCGCTTCCTATGACGATCGGCTCATCATCGCCTCGTCATCATTATTCGGATCGGCTCATCATCATCGCCATCCGCACATCACGACCGGCCTCCCAGCCTTGGCGTGATTATTTCTTCTCAGAGACCGGCTTCTCATCGCCAAGTGTCCTGAGCTAGCGACAGGGCTCATCATCCCTTCCTGGATGGTGACCGTCGCCTTTATATGACGATCGGCTCATCTCCGCCTCGTCATCATTATTCGGATTGGCTCATCATCATCGCCATCCGCACATCACGACCGGCCTCCCAGCCTTGGCGTGATTATTTCTTCTCAGAGACCGGCTTCTCATCGCCAAGTGTCCTGAGCTAGCGACAGGGCTCATCATCCCTTCCTGGATGGTGACCGTCGCCTCTATATGACGATCGGCTTCATCATCGCCTCGTCATCATTATCCGGATCGGCTCATCATCATCGCCATCCGCTCATCACCACCGCCCCCCCCGGCCTCGGGGTGATGCTTTATCTCAAGACCGGCCTCCCCAGTGCCAAGTGTCTTGAGCTAGCGACCGAGCTAGCTATTCCCTTCCGGGATAGCAACTGTCGCCTCTATATGACGATCGGCTTCATCATTGCCTCGTCATCATTATCCGGATCGGCTCATCATCATCGCCATCCGCTCATCACCACCGGGCCCCCCGGCCTCGGCGTGATGCTTTATCTCAAGACCGGCCTCCCCAGCGCCAAGTGTCTTGAGCTAGCGACCGGGCTCGCCATTCCCCTCATGGATGGCGACTGTCGCTTCTACATGACGATCGGCTTCATCATCGCCTCGTCACCATTATCCGGATCGGCTCCTCGTCGCCATCCGCACATCATGACCGGCCTCCCAGCCTTGGCGTGATTATTTCTCCTCAAGACCGGCTTCTCATTGCCAAGTGTCTTGAGTTGGCAATCGGGCTCGCCGTCCCTTCCTGGATGGTGACCGTTGCCTCTATATGACGATCGGCTTCATCATCGCCTCGTCATCATTATCCGGATCGGCTCCTCATCGCCATCCGCACATCACGACCGGCCTCCCAGCCTTGGCGTGATTATTTCTCCTCAAGACCGGCTTCTCATTGCCAAGTGTCTTGAGTTGGCAATCGGGCTCGCCGTCCCTTCCTGGATGGCGACCGTTGCCTCTATATGACGATCGGCCTTCACATCGCCTCGTCATCATATGTTGGACCGGCTCATTATCGCCGTCGTCCTTACATCGCGTCCGGCCTCTCGGCTAAGGCGTGATACCTTATCTCAAGACCGGTCTTAGTCATCCCTTCCCGGATGGCGACCGTTGCTTGGATCTTCGGATCGGCTCATCATCATCGCCATCCGCACATCACGATCGGCCCCCCGGCCTCGACGTGATGATCTAACTCAAGACCGGCTCCCTTAGCGCCAAGTGTCTTGAGCTAGCGACTGGGCTTGCTATTCCCTTCCGGGATAGCAACCGTCGCCTTTACATGACGATTGGCTCATCTCCGCCTCGTCATCATCATTATTCGGATCGGCTCATCATCATCGCCATCCGCACATCACGATCGGCCCCCCGGCCTCGACGTGATGATCTAGCTCAAGACCGGCTCCCTTAGCGCCAAGTGTCTTGAGCTAGCGACTGGGCTTGCTATTCCCTTCCGGGATAGCAACCGTCGCCTCTACATGACGATCGGCTCATCTCCGCCTCGTCATCATCATTATTCGGATCGGCTCATCATCATCGCCATCCGCACATCACGACCGGCCTCCCAGCCTTGGTGTGATTATTCCTTCTCAAGACCGGCTTCTCATCGCCAAGCGTCTTGAGTTGGCAATCGGGCTCGCCGTCCCTTCCTGGATGGTGACCGTTGCCTCTACATGACGATTGGCCTTATCATTGCTCGTCATCATATCTCGGACATGCTCCTCAGCATCTTCGTCCTCACATCACGATCGGGCCCTTCGGCCACGACGTAATGCTTTATCTCAAGACCGGCTCCCTCAGCGCCGAGTGTCTTGATCTAGCGATTGGGCTTGCTATTCCCTTCCGGGATAGCAACCGTCGCCTCTACATGGCGATTGGCCTATCATTGCCTCGTCATCATACATTGGACCGGCTTATCATAGTCGTCATCCTCGCATCGCGGCCGGCCTCTCGGCCAAGGCGCGGTACCTTATTTCAAGACTGGTCTTAGCCATTCCTTTACTGGGTGGCGACCATTGCATGGATTTTTGGGTCGGCCCCTCAGTGCTGATCATGGCAGGCCCTCGGCCTCGACATGATCATATTCCCCAAGACCGGTCTCAGTCATTCCTTCATCGGATGGCGACCGTTGCTTGGACGTTTGGCTCAGCCTCATAGTGCTGACGACCTCGCATCACGATCGGCCCCCCGGCCTCGACGTGATGCCTTATCTCAACACCGGCTTTATCAGCGCCAAGTGTGTTGAGCTAGCGATCGGGCTCCTCATCCCTTCCTGGATGGTGACCGTCGCCTCTACATGACGACCGGCTCATCTCTGCCTCGTCATCATTATTCGGATCGGCTACCCATTATCGCCATCCTTATATCACGACCGCCGCCCCGGCCTCGGCGTGATGATCTATCTCAACACCGGCTTCATCAGCGCCGAGTGTGTTGAGCTAGCGATCAGGCTCGCCATCCCTTCCTGGATGGTGACTATCGCCCCTACATGGCGACCGGCTTATCATCGCCTCGTCATTGTTATTTTGGATCGGCTCCTTATCACGGCCGTCCTCACATCACGATCGGCCCCTAGGCCACGATGTGATGTCCTATCTCCGAGATCGGCCTCTCATTGCCGAATGTCTTGGGTTAGCGATCGGGCTCTCCATCCCCTCCCGGATGGCGACCGTCGCCTCTATATGACGATCGGCTCAGCATTGCCTCGTCCTCATATTCAGACAGGCGTCCAACGCCTCGTCCTCATATTCAGACAGGCGCCCAGCGCCTCATCCTCATATTCAGACAGGCGCCCAGCGCCTCGTCCTCATATTCAGACAGGCGTCCCACGCCTCGCCCTCATGTTCGGATCTAGCAAACATCTTGCGGTCTCCGGCTCAAAGACTAAAGGATCCCTGATCTCATCTACAGGCCCATCGGCCATATATCTTGCTCTGTCATCTTTATTTGATGACGAGAATCTCATCTACAGGCCCATCGGCCATATATCGCTCTGTCATCTTTATTTGATGATGAGAAGCTCATCTACAGGCCCCTCGGCCATATATCGCTCTGTCATCTTTATTTGATGACGAAGAGCTCATCTACAGGCCAATCGGCCATATATCGTTCTATCATCTTTATTTGATGACGAAGAGCTCATCTGCAGGCCCCTCGGCCATATATCATTCTGTCATCTTTATTTGATGACGAGGAACTCATCTATAGGCCTCTGCGCCATATCTCGCCCCGTCGTCTTTATTTGACGACGTGGAGCTCTTATGCAGGCCCCTCGGCCATACATCGCCCCGTCGTCTTTATTTGACGATGTGGAGCTCTTATCCAGGCCCCTCGGCCACACATCGCCCCTTCGTCTTTATTTGACGACGTGGAGCTCTCATATATGCCTCTCGGCCACTACGCCCAGTCATCTTTATTTGATGACGTGGAGCTCACATCGGCCCATCGGCCTCATATTCTGGTCATCTTTATTTGATGAACCAGACATCATATTATGGACGGTCGCTCGTCCCATCCCTTAGTCATCTTTATTTGATGACTAGGACTACTGATCATGACGAGCTACCCACATCTATGGATCGGCCTCTGCCATCCCCTCAGCAGACGCACACCGCTGCGGCTCCACCTCTAGGCCGAAGGGTGCGCACCTTTTGCTTCGTTTTGGGGGCATCCGGTGTACTCTTTTTCCCTCATTAGGATTTTTTCCCACAGGGTTTTTCCTAATGAGGTTTTTTAACGAGGCATCTCCCCATTATGGATCAAAAGGTGTCAACCCTCGGCCCCCGTTGAAGACATCATCAGACATGCATTACTCTACTCCTCTTCACCTCATTACACTCGCCTCAAGGAGTGGGGGACTGGGAGAGCGGGGGACTTAGCGCCTCCACCATCGAAGAAGCAAAAATTCAAAATTTTTGCAAGGATTGCCACACACACCGACGACATCATCATATCACATACATATTCAGCTGCCACATCGGCCAGTACATATACATAGATCCCCGGCCTCAAGACCGGTGGTGATGGTCTCTGCTCTGCGACCTTCGACTGAGGATTCTCGCACAGGGTTGCCTCAGTCAGGGCTCGCCAATGGGATCGGATCATCGGCTTGGGAATCTAGGCGAGGCGCTTCGACGACGACAGCAGTTTACTCACCGGACGACGACATATCAGCACACAGTTCTACTCTCTTTCGCCTCGAGTACTCTCGACTCAGAGAGTGGGGGACTCCTGATAGAGTATATAGACTCGGACCCCCGGGTCTCACGACTATTGGGCCCGGACAGCGGCCCACATACGCTCAGTGGATAGCATTTATCTCATTGTACACTCTATTTTATTCATGTATATCCATTAGAATAGATTAGATATCATTTATTAGCCATTTATTGGCCTTTTATTGTAACTGGGCCAGCCAGGCCCAAGCCTGGAAGCCCAGCCCTCTTTTCCCCTATAAATACTCCCTATGGGAGCCATGTATTGGGGGGGATGGTTGATTGGAATTCATTATACATATCACTTTATCTCTCTAGCTCTCACTTCTCTCTAGAATTAAATACTCCATCATATAGTTATAACTATAACTATACATCTAAATCTTTCTCATGTGAACTTAATTTTTCCGATTTCATCTAACTTGAATTGTCCCTTATTTGATCTGGTCTGAATAAAATAAAAATAAACATTAAGCAATAAGAATAAGGTAAAGTAATTAAAATACCTCAAACTTTAAAAGGAGTGTGAATTAAGCACCCCAAACTTGCATATATAATTTAAATACCCCAACTTTTATGTAAAAAGTTCTTTTAGCACCAGTCATGTATTATTTCTTTCAAAATTGTTAATTTTTTGTGTAAGTTTCACAATTTAAAATATTTTAGCATTCTAAAAAATACAATTAACATTCTCAACTTTCATTGCAAAATAAATAATAATGCCCCCACTAGAGTGAACAATTGCAACATTTTTAATTTGTTATTTTAAATTATGCAATTAACACCATAAATAACATTTTTGAAAGGAATAATATAGGATCGGACCATATTGCCTAAATAAATTTTACATAAAATTTGGGGTATTTAAATTACATATGAAAGTTTGGAGTGTTTATCTCACGCTTCTTTAGAGTTTAGGTATTTTGATTATTTTTCTCATAAAAATATGACGAACACAACAACTTCTCAGTGACAGTTAGTAACTACAAATTAGAAAAGTCACGTTCATAAATTAAAAATCATAAAACTTACACTTACTCTGTCTCATGAAACTTTGCTAACATTCGTTATTTTTGTTATTGATGGAGTATATGGCCCAAGAACCCCCGGCCCATAGACTCCTACTTCTGCTACACATATCCAATGACCTCAGAGAACAACTCAGGCCCAAAAGCAACGGCCCAAGCCCCAAAATAGCCCGAAATACATACTGGGGTGCCTTCGGCCTCCTTGGCCGAAGGCTCCAAAACTCACAGGATAGCCTTCTCTAGCATAAGAAGCTACTGGGAGAAAACGGGGAAAAACATGAGCCTTCGGCATTATCGAGCCCTCGGCATCAGAGAGGCCTTCGGCTGAACAAAGCCTTCGGCCACACAAGGCCTTCGGCTACACAGGGGTCCTCGGTTACACGGAGCACTCGGCTACACCAGAAGCCTTCGGCCAAGCATGCTCAATCATCGAAGATTCCTTTTGGGGACAGCCAACCACCGCATTTAATGCCACGTCACATCCGCCAACCGCATTCAATGCGGTGAACGTACCGCTGCCGGTGCCACCAGGCTGATGTGACCCTTCGGCCGTTGGATTACTGACACGTGTACTCTCATCGCATTTATTGCTGCTATAAATAGCAGCCCATTTCTCCTCGTAATCGACATCATCATCATCTACATCTCGATTACACACGCTGAGTTCATTTAATAAAATCGACTCTCTCTCCTCCTATTTGCTCTGACTTCTCTCTAGTTATTTCCGCAATAACCCTTCGGATAAGATACCCCCCGGGTAGACTATCCATCATTTGGTGCTCTCGTTGAGAGGTCAGAACAATCAAGTAAGAAACCCTCCCCCTCTACCAAACACAAAATACTTACCAAAAATGGGAAGAACCACCCGTGCCCAGTCCAAAACCCTTGAGGAGAACCACATAACCCCCGGCGAAACCATTGGGGCTGAGGCCTCCAACAGGCTCTTGGTACCCGAGGGTGGTATCATCCTTGAGTTGGAGCATGCTACTGCTGACCTTCGTCAGCAACTACAGAAGAACGCCCCTGATGCCCGCATTGGCCTTGATAATCGAAGGAGGGATCGGAGTGAGAACCAAGTTCCCCCTCCGGCCCCGGCCATCGATCTTCAGGCTGCCTTTGCGGCCTTTGTTCAAAACATGGCTCTCAATTCCGGAGCCCTCGCCTCTCAGGCACCCCTTCAGCCCTATGCTGGAGGGAATATTATCAACCTACCACCACTCCCTCCTTTGTTCAACAATCCTCCCCCGGGGATTGGCAATGCCGAGGGGGTCATGGCGCAGGATACCGCCTCCCAAGAGGCCCAGTCCAGGGACAAGCGCCCCACGATGAAGGATAGGCCCCGAACCTCTGCACTTGAGAGGCTCGGGGGAGCTCCCGGGCACCGAGTGGTCCAAGACCGCCTCGGGAAACAAGCGCTCAGCAGGCCCCAGGAAAGTGGAGCCTCCGCTTTGGGTGCCGAGGGCGTGCCTCCCCCCCGAAGCAAAGGCAAAGCTCTCCTCCATGCCGATGATGCCAGGCACCAAATCACACAGGCGCAATCCTTCCGGGCCAACTCCCAAGGGGTTGCCCCGAAGGATCCCAAGGACGAAATCATTGAAGCCCTCCTCCGTCAACTCGAGGAGAATCGTCAGGCACCCCCGACGGCTTCCACAGCGAGGCCAGATCCGGAGTACGCTGACCTCCGGGCACAGATGGAGGAAATGAAACGTAAACTTGCCGAAGGCTCAGGCGAGCCCCTCATTCAGCTCCGCACTAGAACACCCTTCACCCCAAGGGTGTTGGCGGCCAAAATCCCCCACAAGTATCGCGGGCAACCTATCAAGCCTTATGAGGGGAAGACGGATCCCCAAGAACACTATAGCCGCTATCAAAATAGCATGATGATGATGGGGGCCTCGGATGAATACTTATGCCGTTGGTTCCTTTCCACCTTGGAGGGACCCGCGTATGAGTGGTTCAACCGTTTGCCCGAAGGCAGCATTGATTCTTGGCAAGAACTTGCCCACCGCTTCCTTACGCAATTTGCTGGGAGGCATCGCTCAAAGAAGCACTTCTCCCACCTCCTGAACGTGAGACAACAGAAGGAGGAAACCCTTCGGAGTTTCCTGGAACGCTGGAGGCAGGCATCCCTCGAGGTCGAAGGTGCTGATGACAGGACCCTGATGGCCCTCTTCCACACAGTCCTCCGCAATGGTAACTTCTCTCGGAGTCTTATCACTGATCCCCCCCGCGATTATACGAAGGCCCTTCAGCGGGGGGACCGTTATGCTGAAGCAGAGGAGATCGAGAAGGACCGCCGCAACACGGATCCTTCTCAGAAGAACGAGGGCAGGAATCGGCCCGGAGGGCCTCCCCCTCCGGTCAACCGAGAGCCCCATCACAGTGATCGCTCCCGAGGTGGCCAAACCAGACCCGGGGGCGGTTACAGGAATAATCCGAAGGCATGGGCGCAACCCGTCCTCCTTGAGCACCCGCGCACTCCCTTGACGCATCCCGTCAGCGTCATTCTTGATCATGCGGAAGAGCGGGGGCTCGTTGAGCGAGACTCCCGCACACCCCTCGAGATTTACGCCATCGGTCCTGATGAGCCCTACTGCCGCTTCCACCGCCACCATGGACACAAAACCGACGACTGCCATCAGCTGAAGAGCGCCATCGAGAGGCTGATACAGGCGGGCCACTTGTCTCAATTTATCAGGGGCCCTCCTCCCCAGGGCCCCCCTCATCCTCAAGGTCCTCCGCCAAAGGCGAATAAGTGGGTGAACCCCAACACCATCCCTTTGGGAAACCCACAGGGGAAGAAGCGTGAAATTGGGGGCTTGGATGACGAGGGAGAAGGCTCCCATCAGCAATACAAACGCCATATTCATATGATCAATGGTGGCAACACTGGTGGAGACTCCACCAGCCAACGGAAGAAGTGGGCACAGTCCCTTTACATTGGGGAAGTCAATCACATGCCCCCAACTAAACGACCGAGGGCGGATCCAATTTTCTTCACAGATGCGGACCTCCCCTCGGGTTCTCTGCCGCATAGGGATGCCCTCGTCATCCGCACTGAGATCAACGACGCCATCATCCACCGGACTTATGTCGACACGGGGAGTTCTGTCAACGTCATGTACCTCAGCACCTTTCAGGAGTTAAGACTCGACAGAGGGTCCCTCCGACGCATCAACACCCCCCTCTCCGGATTTACGGGGGACAGCATAGACGCCGAAGGCGTCATTACCCTCGTGGTTGAATTCGGCGACGGGTCCCATAGAGCCAAGCTCGAAGTGGAATTCGTCGTCGTCAACCTCGACTGCGCGCACAACATCATCCTCGGCCGGCCTGCCCTCGAGGACTTGGAAGCCGTCATCTCCATGAGGCACCTCTGCCTCAAGTTCCCCACGCCTACCGGCGTCGGTTACTCGAGGGGAAATCAGAAGCTCTCCAGGGCCTGCTACCTTCAACTTACCAAGAAGGTTAGTAAAACTGAATTTCGGATCGACACCATCACCGCCAAGGCCCTGGAGGAAGAAGAAGGTAGGCCGAGGGCTGAACCTGCCGAGGAGACCGAAGATTTGTTACTCGATCCGGCCAAGCCGGAGAGAGTCCTGAAGATTGGAGCCAAGCTCCCCGAAGACTTGAAGGCTGGCATCACCAAAGCCCTCCGCGCCTACTCCATTGTTTTTGCATGGGGGCCGGAAGACATGCCAGGTATTGACCGAAGGGTTATCACCCACCGCCCGGCGGTGGACCCTTCGGCCAAACCGATACAGCAGCGGAGAAGACCCCTCTCGGCCGAGAGAAGGGAGTTCGTAAAGAAGGAGGTATCTATGCTCCTCTCCATCAAGCACATCAAGGAGGTGAAATACCCTTCTTGGCTGGCAAACGTAGTCCTCGCACAGAAGCCTCCTACCTTCCGCATGTGCGTGGACTACACGGACCTAAATAAGGCGTGCCCCATGGACCCCTTCCCACTGCCTAACATTGATCAGCTGGTTGATGAGACCGCGGGATGCGAAATCATGTCCTTCCTCGACGCATTCCGCGGGTATCATCAAATCTATATGCATGAGGAAGACGCTGAAAAAACTGCCTTCATGACACCCGAAGGCATCTTCTGCTATCTTGTGATGGCCTTCGGCCTCAAAAATTCAGGCGCCACCTACACACGCATGGTGGCTAGGGTCTTTCAAGCTGTCCTGGGACGCACCATGGAGGCTTACGTTGACGATATGATCGTCAAAAGTAAGAAGGCAAGCACTCACGCCGACGACCTCCGGGAGATTTTTGCCATCATGCAAAAATCCAACCTCCGGCTAAATCCGAAGAAATGCACCTTCGGCGTGCAGGGAGGAAAATTCTTGGGCTACATGGTCAGCCGAAGGGGTATTGAGGCCAACCCCGAGAAGATTCAGGCCATCATCAACATGGAGCCTCCTCGCAACGTCAAAGAAGTTCAGCGGCTGACGGGTCGCCTGGCGGCCCTCAACCGATTCCTCTCTAAGTCAGCCGAGAGGGCCCTCCCCTTCTTCCAAATCATGAGGAAGACAGCTGGCTTCCAATGGACATCTGAGTGTCAAGAGGCCTTCGACGAACTCAAGAAGTACCTCTCCTCTCCCCCAGTGCTCTCCAAACCAAAGGTGGGGGAGACCTTATACTTATACCTCGGTGTTAGCCCTGCGGCTATCAGCTCAGCACTGATCCGAGAGGAAGACGGCATCCAACATGCCATCTTCTACGTCAGCAAAACCCTCCGGGAGGCCGAACTCAGGTATTCTCCCGTCGAGAAGACAGTGCTAGCGATCGTTTGGACCGTCAAGAAGCTTGGCCACTACTTTCAAGCTCATCCAGTCCAGGTGCTCACTCATCAACCCCTCGGCGCCCTCATGAGGAGTCCCACTAGCTCCTCTCGGATGGTGAAATGGGCCATATTCCTCAGCCAATACAATATAGACATTCGTCCGAGGCCTGCCATTAAGGGCCAAGCCTTGGCAGACTTCGTGACGGAATGCACCGCAAGGTCAGCGACTGACGAGGAGCCCTCGGCACCCCTCGATGAATGGTGGACCCTCTATACCGACGGCTCCTCGGCCACCAAAGCATGCGGAGGGGGAGTAGTCCTAATCACACCCGAAGGCTTCCGCGCCTATTATGCCATCCGCTTCTCCTTCAAAGTCTCCAACAACGAAGCCGAGTACGAAGCCCTCCTCTGTGGCCTTCGGCTGGCAGCAAATCTGGAGGCTAAGATGATCCACGTCAAGTGTGACTCCAAACTTGTTGTGGGTCAAATTTCCGGGGAGTACGAAGCCAAAGAAGGGAGGATGAAACAATACAAAGAAGCGGCTAAAGAGTTGCTCAAGGTGTTTGAGGCGCATTCTCTCACCCAAATACCGAGGGCTCAAAACTCCGAGGCCGACATTCTATCCAAGCTCTCGGATGAATCCCCCGAGCACCTCTCGAAGATTGCAAGAATTGAGGAGCTCAGCCTCTCAAGTATCCACGCAAGCCCCGTCATGAGCATTAACCTAAGGCCAGAAGATTGGATCTCCGACATCGTCGCCTTCATCACCACAGGGCAACTACCCCAAGACGAAGCCCGCGCAAAACTAACAAAGCTGAGGGCTCCCAGCTACACCCTCGAGAATGGGAGGCTCTACAAAAGATCTTACAACGGCACCCTCCTTCGGTGCCTTCATCAGGACGAGGCCGAGGTCGCCATGGAGGAAGTGCACAGTGGCACTTGCTCAGCTCACCAGGGACCCTTCTCCATGTCCCGAAGGCTCATAGTTCAGGGCTACTTCTGGCCCACGATGGCTAGAGATTGTGCTGATCTAGCCCGAAGATGCACCGCTTGCCAACACTTTCAGAAGGCCCCCGGCAGGCCAGCGGTCAACTATGCCCCCATCAGCACCGCTATCCCCTTCTCCAGATGGGGGATTGATTTAGTGGGCCCTCTGCCGAGGGGTACCTCCAACAACCGATACATCATTGTGGCCATTGACTACTTCACCAAGTGGGTAGAGGCCGAACCCCTCGCCAGCATCACGGAGGCCCGGTGCCGTCACTTTGTCCTCAAGAACATTCTCACAAGGTTTGGCATCCCCCAACAAATCATCTCCGACAACGGGACCCAGTTCGAGGCAGCCCCCTTCTGTGCCCTCCTTGAAGCTTGGGGCATCAAGCACACATTCTCTTCCGTTGCCTACCCTCAGGGCAACGGACAAGTAGAAAATGCCAACCGCACCCTCCTCGAGGGGTTGAAGAAGAAGCTGGAAGCCGAAGGGGGAGGCTGGGTAGAGGAGCTACACAACATCTTATGGGCCTACCGCACCACCCCTCGGCGCGCAACAGGCGAAACACCCTTCTCCCTATGCTATGGCTTCGAGGCTAAGGCCCCCACAGAAGTGACTCTTCCCACCCGAAGGGTTGAGCAATATGAGCCCGAGGCAAACGAAACCAATATGGCACTGGACCTTCATCTCATCTCAGAGCGCCGAGAGCAAGCTTTTCTCAGGGCCGAAAACTATAGGAGACAAGTC
This sequence comes from Cuscuta epithymum, assembly GCA_945859915.1. Classification (NCBI taxonomy): domain Eukaryota; kingdom Viridiplantae; phylum Streptophyta; class Magnoliopsida; order Solanales; family Convolvulaceae; genus Cuscuta; species Cuscuta epithymum. Next base: position 3,672,753 of record CAMAPF010001001.1, on the reverse strand, counting down.
AAAGGATACATCGACGCCAAGGTCCGCTCCCGGGAATTCCAGGTGGGAGACTACGTCCTCCGACGAAGGGAGGCCAGCCTACCCACCGAAGGCGGCAAGATGGCGCCTAAGTTTGAAGGCCCCTACATCATCTCAGCCATCATCAAACCAGGGACATACAAGCTTAAACGTCCCAATGGGACGGAGGTCCCTAGGCATTGGAATGTGCACCACCTTGTCAAGTTCTATCAATAAGGCGTGAGCGGCCAAGCCCTCACCCTCAGCAAGTGTAGGTATCAATGGCCCAAGGCCCCATCTGTTTTTGAAGAATAATCAAAAGGCCAAGCCTTCATCACCTACATATTGTACAAGCGGCCCAAGGCCCCCCCCTTCTCTCCTACAAATGAGTGGCCAAGCCCTCATCGCTTCACCAAAATAGGCCCAAGGCCTCTCCCTCTCAGGAGGGGGAACAACAATTTAGGTACCAAGTACCAAGTGTATGGGTCACCCCCATCACTCTTTGAAAACACCAAGTGTTTTCTCAAACTTTTACATACTCTCCTAAAAAAAAAAAAAAAAAAAAAACCGGGGGGTGCAAAACCCCTCGGCTCCGGCTGGTACCAAGTGCCCCCGGCTATTTGTGTTCCACACACAAATAAAACCCTTCCCAGGAACGCTTTCCGCGCCATCCCCCAAGGGGAGGCAGGCAACGGACCATGTCCCGGGCCCAGGATTCGACTTCCACAAACGAAACGCTCCCCGTGCTATCCCCCAAGGGGAAGCAGGCAACAGACCATGTCTCGGGCTGAGGGGACGACTTTCAAAACCGAGGCGCTTTCCGTGCTATCTCCCAAGGGGAAGCAGGCAACAGACGATGTCTCGGGCCGAGGAAACGACCCTCAAACCCTTCGGGATATCGGAAGGTCATTCCCGGAGGGGGAGCCAACGGTTTATTCCGTTGCCTCCCATATAGGCCAAGCCTTTCCTAGAAACCAAGTTTCTAGATGCCTCTCCTACACCATCTAAACAAAAAAAAAAAAAAAAAAAAAATAGTCGTGTAGGGGGGAAGGAACTCCCCGGATACTATTCTCCCCGGAGGCTCAACACTTCGGATATACATTCTCGAAGTCTCCTACAAAGGCACAAGAAAATCTCGCCACAACAAGTCATCTGGCCACACAGCCGAAGGCTTCACTGCATGGAACCTTGGAGTACCAAATTTCCACCGGAGGCCCAAGAAGAAAGCTCACTAAGCAAAACTTCACCTAAATTTGGCTAAGGCCGAAGGCGGAATGCTACCAGACTCATTCGATAGTGGAAAATTTCCTAAGTCCGCGATTGGAAGCACTTCGGAGAACACCCATCAACCGAAGGCTACTCACGAGATCTAGTGGAGACAAATCTCGGAATTTCACCAAGTCCACAATCTTGAACCCCTCGGCTACACACGGGGGGCTCAAACAATTCTCACGCTCGAAGGTTCACTACAGCACCTATTGAAGCTTTGTGGAAATTTGGCTAAGTCCACAATTGGGGACCCTTCGGGGGAAACCGGGATGCCATCTAGAAACAGGCTTACAGCCGATGGCCCCCTAATCTACTTGGCAATAACCTAATGCTACACTACGGTCGGAGGCTCGCCACTACCGAGGGCCTAATCACCGAGGACATGATCTAAGTTCTTACTTAGAAAGATTTCTAAGTCCACGGCTTCAAGCCCCCCAATGGTCCTACGCTACGGCCGAGGGCTCATGATTGGGTTTACACTTAGAAAGATTTCTAAGTCCACAACAACAACCCCCGGCTATTCTACTCTACGTCCGAAGGGTTCTGATCAAGTTGTAAAGAAGGAAAGAAGGAAAGAATACATTCATCCAAGTGAAGGAAAGCATTCATACACAAACATGAAAGAGACAAAGGCATTCATCCATACAAAAAGCCCGAAGGCAATCATTCATTCAACAGGAAAAATAAAAAATGTGTTCCGATACAAAAACATGGCCGAAGCCGGGACCTATCAGCTATTACAAATAATGATACTTGGACAATTTCTACGAGTGGGCTTCTTCGGCCACGTCATCCTTGGCCTTCGAGGCAGCGTCGTCCCCGGCCCCTTCGTCTTCCTCATCTTCGGCCTCCTTCGCCAGTTCAGAATCTTCGAGCAGCTCCCTCTCTTCGCCCTCAGGCAAAGGGACCCGGACGTCTGGTTGGAGCGGGGGGAGGCCATAAGCTTCTGGCTTGAAGTCCTTCAGATCGGTGCCATAATGCCGGGAGAGCTTCCTGTAAATGTTGGCCTGGGTAAAGTATTCCCCGCCCTCGTAGTAGCTCTTGCCCTTTCGGGCCAACCACAAAGCACCGGGTCCTGCCACCCACTCCTCCACGGTCTCCGGAAGGACTGAGGCCATCCACTCCTTGTGATCCTCGGTTCTCCACCCCCCGGATTTGAAGGCTTCAACGGCCTCTTTGGCGGCTTCGGCAACTGCCTCCCTCCTGGCGGCCTCGGCGGCTTCCGCGGCGGCTTTGGCCGCAGCAGCGGCGGCCTTCTCTGCATCGGCCCTCCCCTCGGCCCTGGCCACCGTCTTGGAGTCCTGGAGGATTTTATTGAAGGCCTCCTGCTCCAATCGGAGGGTTTCCCGGACCTCCAGAAGTTGCCTCCGGGAATCAGCCAAAGCCTCATCCGCCTGCTTCTTCTGAGCCTGTGCTCCCTCGAACCTCTTCAGGAGTTCGCCGAGCCCGAGGGCAGCCTGCAAGATAGACCATCAAACAGCAAGGGTTAAAACATCAGAATCGAAAATGTGCTAAGTCCAGAAAAGGCATCTTAGAAAAGAGAAGGGGAAGCCCTTACAGTGACGGAGGCTTGGAGGACCTTACTGCCGAGGGCGTCGTCCTTCAGCCTGGACAGTACCGACTTATCCGTCGGGGGAGTAGCGCCAGTCAAGAACTCCCCCGGATTGAGGGTGCCATGCATAATTGCGGTTCCCTTTGTGATAGAGAACCGCACATGATCTTGAGGCCATGCTAACTCGGCTCCCTGACCCGGGGGGGGATTGGAAGCGGCAATCATCGTCGGCGTACCAGAAGAGGAATGGCCCTCAGATATAACCACCGGCACCCCCTTCGCTCCGGCAGCATTCTTAGCCTTCTTCCCGGGGGCCTCAACGCTTTTTCCCGGTGCCTTCCTTTTAGCAGCATCGGTACGAAGGACTTCGGCCCCGGTGCCAGCACCAGCACCGGCATCTTTCGACGGCACCTCCCCCTCCTGAGTCTGGGGGCCATCTCCCTTCGGGAAAAACTGATCCACGGGCCTCTGCTGCGAGGGCCCCCCCTCCTTTTTCTTCTTCGGCTCCTTGGCCAGTTGTTTCTTCAGCTTGGCAAAATTCTTGGCGTCCATATCCGGTCCTGCAAAAGAAAGAGGAAAAAATACAAACATCAGACTACATACGACAATGAGACGAAAGTTCCTAAGTACAGAAATACGAGCCCCCGGTAACCACCTTCAACGCTCCGGTACACCCGGTCTACCATCGGGTATTGTTCGTCTCTCTCCCCCATTAGCCGGAACCGCCGGAAGCCCAGCTTAAGGAGTTCATCCGGAAGGGTCGCGTCCTTGATAGTCTTCAACTTGTCGGACCCCTCCAGTTTCTCGGCCAACTTCTTCCCATTCTTCGCAAGAGCGGCACTTCCGACTTTCGGATGTCTCTTGAAGTTATCACGGAGGGGGGCAGCAAACGGGTTCTCCTCCATCCGGATGTAGCAGAACTTATCCTTCCATCCCTTGTGGGACGAAGGGACCTCAGAGAACAACCTAAACTCCGGTACCTGTTGCAGGTTGGCAAAGCCTCCGGCATTGGAGTGACCCCCCCGGCATAAGTTGAATGACAAGAAAAATTGTTCTAAGGAGGGCTCTACACCCCTCTCTCGGCAAAGCGACAGGAAGCCCGCCAGATAGGAATGGCTGTTGGGTGTCAACTGGCAGGGGGCCAGTTTGATGAATCTAAGGTATTGGAGGACGAAGGAGTGAAGAGGGAACCGGAGGCCCAACTCCACCGACATGATATGGACAGCGAAGCAGCCTTCGGGAGCGTGCAACAACGTGTCATTTGGTCCCGGCTCCACCACCTGCGCTGAAGGCCCGACGAAGAACTGCGTCGCCATATACTCCGCATGCGTAGCCCTTGTCTTCACCTCTAAGGCAGCAGTGTTCAAATATGAGTGCCCTTCGGGTATTCCCACCGGCCTCCCGGCATCGGCAGCGGCTTGTTTCTTCTTAGGTGCTGCCTTCACCTTCTTTTTCCTCTTCCCGGGGGCTACACTAAGAGGCTCCGGGTCCAGGGGCCTGGAGCTCTCGGCTTCAGCATCATTGCGAGAGGGGGGAGGGACAGCGACGATCACCCTCATCCGCTCCTTCTCCTCCTCCTCCTCGGCAGTTTGGACCGCTAGGGCCATCTCCTCATCTTCTATCACCTGCTCAAACTCCTCGGCTTCGGCCTCGGTTATGAGTCGGTTTTGGACCTCGGCAGCCACTTGCGAGTCGTTGATGTGCGAGGACTGTTCGCTAGAGGATTCCACCTCAGAGATGCTTTCAGATTGCACCGGGGCCTCCCTCGAAATGTTTTGGGAATCGGTTTGCGAAGACATTTTTTTTAAGGGAAAGGATTTCTGGATGAGGAAGGCTACTAATGATCTAGCCGAGGGCTGGCTACTAATGATCTAGCCGAGGGCTCCTAAGATATCTAACACAACGTCTAAAGGAACAAAGAGCAAAGCACTAAGGAAACGAAGAACGGAGGCAGAACTGACCTTTGGGATTAAAGTCTGATCGAGGGCAAGATTTTCTCTCTCTAGAAAATTCGGCAGAGCTTCGCTAGAGTTTTTGAACGCACAAGAAGAAATGAACTCGGCTCTGGGGTATTTATAGGCAACTGGGCCTCGAGAACTGGGCCTCGATTCGAAAGCCCATCATTACGGGCCGCCGGTTCAGCCAATAGGTGGATACCGCCCACCTTCAACCAACGGCAGCCGACCACGTCGACCCCTCTTGCAACGGCTCTATTTCAACGGCTACATATCGGCAACACTGGCGTGCCCTCGGATGGTAGCCTCCGGCTACCGCTCACCACACCCTTCTACCAGCAAATTTCGCCAAAACGCCTTCGAGCCCGTAGCAACATAAGCCTTCGGCCTATCAATGTTACCACCCCTCGGGGGCTCGTCAGCTCATCATAACTCCTTTTCCCTCAAGTACCTTTCGGCAAAAGGAGTGAGGGACTGGGACACACCCCTCGGGAATCACACCCTTCGGCGGAGACAGAATATCAAAAGTTTCCACAAGTCACTTGCGGAAATGAGGCAGCCCTCGTCACAACACATGCAGGCAATACATCTATGCTTTCCCCGGAAAACCCTCGACATGTGAGGGATTGGGAAAAGCCTTCTGCAGTCATACAGGTGTTACACTGCCCTCAGAAAGCCCTCGACATGTGAGGGACTGAGGGGAGCCCCCGGCGAACATGCGAAGGTTACGAATACCTTCCCTCAGAAAACCCTCGACATGTGAGGGCCTGAGGGAAGCCTTCGGCAATCAGCAGAAGACGAATTCTCCAACAAAGGCACCCAACGAAATGATGCAGCCTCCGGGAGAATCAACACAACTACTCCTTTTCCCTCAAGTACCTTTCGGCAAAAGGAGTGAGGGACTCCTGATGGAGTATATGGCCCAAGAACCCCCGACCCATAGACTCCTACTTCTGCTACACATATCCAATGACCTCAGAGAACAACTCAGGCCCAAAAGCAACGGCCCAAGCCCCAAAATAGCCCGAAATACATACTGGGGTGCCTTCGGCCTCCTTGGCCGAAGGCTCCAAAACTCACAGGATAGCCTTCTCTAGCATAAGAAGCTACTGGGAGAAAACGGGGAAAAACATGAGCCTTCGGCATTATCGAGCCCTCGGCATCAGAGAGGCCTTCGGCTGAACAAAGCCTTCGGCCACACAAGGCCTTCGGCTACACAGGGGTCCTCGGTTACACGGAGCACTCGGCTACACCAGAAGCCTTCGGCCAAGCATGCTCAATCATCGAAGATTCCTTTTGGGGACAGCCAACCACCGCATTTAATGCCACGTCACATCCGCCAACCGCATTCAATGCGGTGAACGTACCGCTGCCGGTGCCACCAGGCTGATGTGACCCTTCGGCCGTTGGATTACTGACACGTGTACTCTCATCGCATTTATTGCTGCTATAAATAGCAGCCCATTTCTCCTTGTAATCGACATCATCATCATCTACATCTCGATTACACACGCTGAGTTCATTTAATAAAATCGACTCTCTCTCCTCCTATTTGCTCTGACTTCTCTCTAGTTATTTCCGCAATAACCCTTCGGATAAGATACCCCCCGGGTAGACTATCCATCAGTTATCTCAAAAACTTATAATCCCTTTGTCTCAGAAAAAATTATACGAAATATGAGAAAAAACTAAAATGGTTGATAAGTTTGATAAACCGTAAACATATATGGAGCACCAAAAGGTTCCTAGATTTCCCGTGCAACGCACGGGTTTATCGTCTAGTAATTAATGAAGCGAATGTGGAAACAAATCTGAACAATCGAATATAAATTAACGGGATAAGGGTCAGTTTGGTCCTCGAAGTTACAAAAAGGGGGTCAAATAAGTCCTTATATAGAAAATTCTGTCCGGATGTGCCATTTGAGGTGGCTCCCGGTGGAATTTTTTGATGAAATTTTTTGAGCATCTTATTCATTAAGTCTAGTTTACTCATACCAAATTTCAAATAAAAATTCAATCGGGAAGACATTCAAATGAATTCTTGAAGATAACTGTGCCGTTAAAAGTGCAGTTATCTTCAAGAATTCATTTGAATGTCTCCCCGATTGAATTGTTAGCTGAAATTTGGTATGAGTAAACTAGACTTAATGAATAAGATGATCAAAAAATTTCATCAAAAAATTCTATCGGGAGCCACCTCAATTGGCACGTCCGGACAAAATCTTCTATATAAGGACTTATTTGACCCCTTTTTTACAATTTCAGGGACCAAACTGACCCTTTACTCATAAATTAACTACAAAAGATAAAATAATCCAATATTAACGGAATATGAAATGTTACAAAGTTTGTTTTATTACGCTCGCTCTATGGATTTTCATTTTTTGAAAATACTGCATTGCTTGTAGGCTTGTAGCCATATCAAGCACATGTTTTATAAATGAGACAATCATTCAAAAACTTGTTACCGATTCCTATGCACAAACTTGACTTCATAATGTTCATTGTGGAAAAACATCTATTAATCAAATAATAATTTTATTTTATTTTTAAATCAAATAATTAATTTAATATTAAATGATAGCAAATATACAAGAGAATGAATAGCCTAGACTACAATGGGATGATACATAGAACGGAAAAGATCCAATGAATCTTTCCAGATAACTAATCCTGCAATAATGTAGTTTAGACTAATAGTTTTGCTGCTCTTCTTGTTATTCCAAATAGAAAATAAAAGATTACAGCTAAAAGATCCGGCTTCACCAACCACCGGAAAGAGAGAATTGGTCTGAACATCAACCAACAAAGCAAACTCAATTGAGCACAAATTTTTCGGATCATTAGTTTGACCAGTCACCGAAAAGGAGGTCCAGTGTGGGCCTGTGGGCATATGAGTCAATTTTTTGCTAAATATGTAACATTTTATTACTTGTGCTGAATCTAGGCTTGGACTCGGGCCGGGTCGGGCCCGGGCCTAGGCCCGGTCGGGCTTTAGGGGTTTGGGGGTAGGCCCGGAACCGGCCCGGGTAGGGTATCCACCGGTGCTGGGACGGGTCCGGTTCAATTTTGTTTTTGGATTTCTTGATTATTTCATCCCCTACCCCCATCCCCCAAACCCATCGGAAAACCCCCAGCCCAGCCCATTTAAACCCAGCCCATACAAAAAAAGAAAAACAATTAAAACAGGCCCGAACCGGGTCCGGCCCGGCTGGGCCGGTTCACGATTCAGCCTACCCGAGCCCGCCCCCGCTTTCCCCTCCGGTTCGGGTCAACACCCGGTACCGGTTCGAATGACCGGGCCGGTCCCGGGCCCGCACAGTAGCGGGTCGGGCCGGGTCCCGGGTCGGGTGGCCCGAACCGGCTCCATGCCTAGCTGAATCTATAAATATGTATGATTGAAGCAAGTCTTCTGGCCGAATTGGTTGAAGTTACTGTAGAGAATCATTTTAGTTATTAGTATAATATATTTTTAAATATAATTTTGTAATAATATAATAATAAAATTAAATAAGGTTGGGGTAACTTTTCTGACCGAATTTACTGAAGTTACTGTACAAGATCACTTTAAGTTTCTTGACATTCAGAAATCAAATCAGAATGCTTTACATTAATTGTGAGTTTTAAGGAATTCTAATTGTGTTGAATTCATTGGAGTTCTTATTTGTAGCAATTCTAATTCTTTTTTATTTTTGATCATAGCAATTCTAATTCTAATCCATAGAAGAGTTTTTATACTCCCTCTGTTCTTTTTTATTAGTCTCCTTAGGCCTTGACACGGGTTTTAAGAGTAAAGTAGTAGGGGTAGTGTAAAAAGGTGTAATGAGTAGTGGGTAAATGAAAAAGTAGGAAAGAGAAAGGGGTAATGGTAATAAAAGTGGGGGTATAAAGGTATATTTAAAGTAAAAACTTTCCTTAAATGGAAAGAAGGACAGATAAAAAAAACGTCCCAAAAAGGAAAGAAGGACTAATAATAAAGAACGGAGGGAGTAGTAGTTAAGGATTTCACGAGTTCTAATGCCCCTCCACGAAAGAGCTTTTGGGGTAATAATCTAAGAAGTAATCTAGATTTTAAGGGCTTTAATTACTTCTAAATTTTAGAACATAATCGAGAAAAATACCAAATCATCCTTCAAACTAACATAAATAGTGCAAACCGCTCTCTAAATTATAAACATGTGCAATCAGGACCTCCAACTCGGCGATATAGTGCAAATCGCCCCTTAAATTAAAAACAAAAATTGTAACCAAATTCTCCAACTTGACGATATAGTGCAAATGAATTTCCTCAGCGGTAATTTACCAGTTAAAGCTGATGTTTGTGATTTATTAAAAAAGGGTAAAATGGTCAAATAGACCCTTCTACTATTTTCAATCTATCACTTAAGTTTTTTTACTAAAGATATTATACAAGTACGCTTACTTTTAAAATACCAACAATTAAGTCATTTTGAGCTGTTTTGTAGCAGTTTTTTTTTAATTAAATTAGGGATACTGATATTATAAATATTCATATAAATTTTAAAAATAATGTTATAATAATATAAAAATAGTACAAATGTAAAAGTAGATAGAAACAATCTTTCAATATAAAAACATGCTATTAAAGTTCAAACACTGATACTTTTTTTTTGTTATGATGCCTTTTTTAAATTGACTTGTACTTTAAAAAAATCAAACAACAATAGAAAAGGATTACATAAATCGGCTAAGATGTTTTACTTGGACATTTTTAGTCATAGACCAAACTTAAACAGACCAGATCAGACTTAAACATACCATATCAGACCAGACTTCCATAGTTATAAAATACACAGAGATCAAACATTTACGAAACAAGACAAGACCGGTTTGGACCAGACTAGCAAATTTCAGTACAATTAAAAACATCCCCAGTCTTCGAAACTCCCGCTTACTTGGTCGGTAGTCATTTCCTTCATGATGTCGTGGATTGGTGCTATGTTTAGTTTTTGAGTTCGCTAACAGGTCTTCTGTCATTCGTGGAAACACCCGAGCATCTCATGAGATTGAATGCTCAACTCCGTTCTATAAGCAGTCAATAAAATGTTTAAGTGAAATATATTGAGGTGAAAATGAATCTTGCATGGCATAATTTTTTTTATAAATGGGCGCAGATTAGCTTTAATCGGTTAATTACCGCTTAGGAAAGTCATTTTCACTATAGTACCGAGTTTGAGAATTTGGTTGCAAATTTTTTAAATTTTAGGGGTAATTTGCACTATATCCCCGAATTGGAGGTTCTGGTTGCACGTTTTTATAGTTTAGGGGGGTGATTTGCACAATCGGTGTTAGTTCGAGGGCTGATTTGGTACTTTTCCCACCATAATTTCAAATTAGAAAGGGAATCTAGAATTTTATAAAGGGGTTGCTTACGTTGCTTAGAGCATGACACGTGACAAAATTTTCCATAATTGTATCTATTATTTATAGATTTAGAAGTTTAACAACACAAAGTTTTGCATTTCAAATGGCCAGCAACTCTACATATACACTCATAGTTACACACCATTTATCGAGACTAAATACGTGGTGAAAGTTGAAAAAAATTGATCTAGTTTATTTTATGTTTTTCATGTCAACATTCCACTTAGCTAAAGGTTACCTACCTTAGTATATACACAAGGGGGAAATTGACCTAAGGCATGCCTACCATCAAAGGACATTATAGCCTAAATGTACATGTTATTTGGATTATAAGTTAAACCGGAACTAAACTAATTTGACATCCATATTAAGCACATAAAATATATGAAAGCATGATACATACATATAATATAGCTATATGAGTGCCCAAAAGCTCTTATAGCTTGATACGAAGATTGTCAGGAGGATTTTCCATAAATACTTTATAGGGAAATTCATTTCAAATGGAATTGTGCTCTAAAAAAGGTTATTGAGACTAATATTTAGACATGCAATAAAATCAGTTGAAGAAAATTAGGAAGTTAACAAATGCCAAGGATGCTTAGCTTGAGTATAGTGTCGAGTAACATAATATTATAGGGGAACGATTGAAATTGTGAAAGGTTCTTGAGTTGATATAACTTGTGTTGTATGGGAGATGGTAACAACTAATGGTTACAATCAAGCTCGAATTGGATATTCAATGAATGTTTAAATGCAATCATCATAAAGCACGAACTTAATATACCTTAAATTATGGGGAGAAGATGAAAGGAAACGAAACTAATATTTGAGATGGTTTAGAGAAGATAAAGATAAAAATTACAGTGACGTTGGGCTTGTGTATGAGCAGAACGAAGTAAGTTCTGGTCTCTAGCCGAATTAATCGGGGTTGAATGTGAATGAATCTAAAGGGAGAAGATAGGTGGGTTGTATGGATGAGACTGTTAACGGGAATTGCCATTTGCTATGGGAGAAAAGGAAAGAAAGTACAACGACATAAGCTTTGGGTACATACCAACAAAATTGTGATGTTACGCCAACAAAGTTTTTGTACCTAAATAACCTTACTTTCATTGGTGCTTATAACCTTTTATTACTCTGTATTATATTTTAAAGATAACCTTTGAACTTGTAAAAATGAGTTCCCAAATTTAAACTTTTCTGTATTGTTACCCCTGCCATTTTTAGTGTATACTTTTTCTTTCTCTATACCTTGCTACTTTACTCTCCCACTTCTCTCAACCCGGGTTCATTCCTTCCCCATCAACAAAATCTTAAGATAATGTTAAAAAATATGATCTAAATGTTTTTTTCATAAGTGGAACGAAGAGAATATTTAAATAAGAGAAAAAGGGCATGAGGCGGCTAGAGTTCTCATTGCCGCCTCTCTCTGACATTTTTAACAGAGTGAGGATTTATTCCAATATAAGAACATCTCTAATGCTTAACTTTTAACATTACAAAAATGATGACACATGTCAAAAGATGAATAAAGAAGTTATCCATCTAATACCACGGTTATGCCTAATAAACCAAACATGCAAAAACTTGTCCAATGCCCACTTTGAGTAAATCAAGTGTGAAGACTAGGTGGCGTTTATTTGCTTTTAGATCAATTAAAGTAAAACTAAACTAAAAAAATTAGTTACGCACTGAGTTTCCTATTCGTACTTGGATGCTACGTCGCCGTTGCAATAATCATGCACCAAATTTTCAACTAAAATTCGCTCACTGAGATATTCCAAAGCATGATCGACGGTGTTTACATTTAATTTTTACACATCAGCATAACCGCGGTAGAGAAAGAGTGCATTGTAGGAGAAAAAATAATTCATTTTTCAAACTCGATGACATGGACGAATTATTTACCGTTAAAAGCCCTCTATTGGAGATGAACTTGTCATTAATTCACATTAGGGCTTACATTTCAGTTTTTACAAGGTAATAATAGAAGTATTGAAAAGTTTTTACATCACAAATACTTAAACCAAATAAAAATGGTCAAAAAGAGTAATCAAGATACGGAGTAGTAATTTAATCACAGTGTAGGTATGATCGTATGACTTACCAAACTCTCTCTAGAACACCTCATGCCCAAAGAAAATTATACTCCCTCTGTTCTCTTTTAATTGCAACAGTCAACATTTCATGTTTGTCAATGCACAAGTTTGACCATTAATATCTTTCATTCTTTATTAGTAAAAAAAATTAAAAAATCATATTTTGATATCATAGAATGAGAAGAATTTAATAATATTTTAAAAAAAATTAATTTATAATACATTAATTAATAAAATATAGTCAAAGTAGAACATGTGAATAGTGCAAAAAGTCCAATGTTGTAATTAAAAGAGAGCGGATTTAGTATTTGAAATTTTATCAATCTAGTACTCCATAAATAGATGAGTTCTCAATTCATTGAAAGATGAAATGTGTTCGTATAACACGTGAAAGCTCTAAAAATATCAATCGATCTAAAATTCCATATATTTATTTATTTATTTATTTATTTATTCCATTGTTAACTTTTATGAAAATTTCATCACAAAAGTTTATTAGTTTAATAAAATAAAAAAATATTTCAATTTTTTAAATTAAAAATAGTATTCTCTCCGTCACAAATTGATTTGCAAAGTCAACATTTTTTTGTCAGCCAATATTAAAGTCAAATCCTCTCTACTATTAAATAATTCAATTTTTAAAATTAAAACTTGCATATTCATAAACTACATTAATATTTGTACAAAGTTGCAAAATCAAATTAATATATAATTAAAATTTTATATCCTAATTAAGTGAATATAATGAAACTATTTGACAAAAAAATTGACTTTACAAATCAATTTGGGAAAAAGGCAATATTAAAATTCATGACAAACTAGGTTCTGAATTGATAGTTTTCAATCATTCGAGACTTATGCCGACACAGTTTTCAAACTATCTTTCTTGCAAGTTCTGAATCGATAAAATTCATATTTATACATGTGGTGAGATATGATAGATTTCACACAAAATATCCCCCAGAAATAAAATACACGATTCTACATATTTAAATAAACATTGTATTGCATAAAGTTAAATTGAATAATAAAACACTCTAACGCAGACATTCTTCAAATATACGGGGACACGAGGTACAAAAAGAATAGAAATATGTAAACTTTTATTTGTACATGAAATTTGTGGACATTTAATACACATTTATACGTAATTATTTGTACGTAGTTTCTGTGTACACAAGCATGTCATACACAAATTGTCTATGTACGCAGACATTTACATGCACAAATTGTCTATGCACAAGCATGTCTATGCATAGACATTTGTCAAATATGTACAAATTTTGACATTTTATGTACATGAAGAACGATTGAGGTATAAATAAATAATTACTACTCCGTATGTGATGCATTTTGACATTTTGTACATGCCAAACGCGTTGTATATGTTTTGTTAGGTGGTTTTATTTCAAATTTCCACTATTTAAGATTTAGATTACTTTTTAGGTGCTGGCCTGGCAGATGTAATTGTCTGTCACCGAAAGCCACAAATCTGAGCCGTCGACAAGGGTCCACGACACCCAATCAGCGAACCAGTCATCAGCCAATCGGGCGCCCACCGGGATACCTCAACTGCACCGTCATCCTCCTCTCTGTCTGAAGATCACCGGCAACCGAGACTCGCCGTCCCGGCGGTTCTACCACCAAACGCCTCCGTCTCTCACTCTCTCTTCCCATCAATTCCATCATATTTGCATATCAAACATTCTTCAAACTCCACAAACTTATACGTATCCGAGTTGCTGGCTTGAGCTGGGACTCAGTGCGGTCGGAGTGAAGCCGGGCTGCTTCCGTTCTTCAGATTCACCAATTTTCTGTTCCATTTCGGTAATTTTAATCCGCTCTACTCGCTTCTTTTTTCTCAATTTTGTTTTTCGATGGATTCTCAGGACCTGGACCTTATACTTTAGCTGGTTTTGTTCAGATTAAAGATTACCAGAGCTAAACATGCACTCTCATGTATGGTAATTGGAATAAGAGACACATTTCACGTGCCCTGGAATTTTTTTATGGTCTCACAAAATCATCAGAATTTATGGACCATTTTTTCATTACCTATTTGGGGTGATGATATATTTAAGTATCTCTTCATTTGGTACTTTGTCTCTCTGTCAGCTATCCTGTATACTATCCATCCCATTTATACATGTTTCCTTATTCGTATACGTGCACCTGTAAGAAGTAAGAACCCTAAAGCTAGAATTTCTTGTATGAGATACCTGTATAATCTTGTTTGTGCAAATTGAAAAATCAGAAGAACATACACTTTTAATATCTTTCAATCCAAAGGTTGCGTCTTGTACTGTGCGCTAATCATTACTAAATAAAAAATCTACATGCATGCACCGATGCACATAGCATAACTGTAACTTTTATTACTATAATGATGTTGTCTTCAAAATGAGATTTTTTCATGGTTGAGGTATTCATTTGCATATGAATTCAATCCTCACAAGACGTGTAAAAGTAATGATCATTGAGTCTCTTTACTCACGTGAATTGGATTCATAGTATACCAATTATTGCATGAAGCGATTGTTTTACAGAATTAGATATCTGTTTCACCAAGTGTGTTTGTGTGTATCACGGCCGTTACAGGCATTGCCTAGTCCGCGTCTAGGCTTCCCGGCGCTGGGGAGTGGTTGCGAGGCACGCCTGAGGAAGACTAGGCGACTGGGTTGTCATTCATGCCTAGGTTAGGCGAAAATGGCAACACCAGATTGACTAAAGCGAGCCCAAAAACTAGACTTAGAAACTAACTTTTTGGGAATTAAATTAATTGAGATTAATATAAATATAAATCCCAGTCTTACATCGTAACTTCACAACGCTGAATCGTCGAACTCTAGTGGAAGAAGCCTGAGTTTCAGTAGAGAACACAGTCGAACTCCATTCGAAGAAAAATTTCAAATAGCCAACTGAAATTTCCCTTTGCATGTTCTATATTCCTCCTTCTGTTTTCTTCTTTTATTTGTCGCGTGAAATTTTCTTCTTGTTCGTTTGCTGACTGAATTTTCTTCCAATGGTCTTCCTTGGTATTTAATTATTGATGATGGATATAGCATTTACATTTTTTATGTCGCGCTTACATATTTAGAGTTTCTTTATTCCTAGTATCTTAGCTACAGCCGAAAGACAACACATGACCATATTTAAGCTAGACAGTGCATACATTCTTCCTATAATATTGTTTTCCTTCTTTGTTGTAGTATATATTTATAATTGTACTCGTTTAGATTATTAATTATTAGCATACTTTGATATCGTAATTATTATACAACATATACTCCATGTATACAAATTTACTAGTTTTTTTCCATTAAATATATTTAACTATATTATACTATATATTTAAATATTACATACGGTGCGATCACCTAATTGTCGCATTGGCGGACCCCTAGTTGCCTAGGCGATAAGGTGGTCGGCTGTTGCTCCACCTCACCTCACCTTAGTGTTGTGACCACGATGATGTGTATATGATGTACATATTTATATGTGTGTGGTGTGTGACAGCATGATCTAAAGGGACCTCTTCAGGGTATTAGGGCAGTCTGACCATGGGCAGCGATGAGAGGGACAAATCTCCAAAGGAAGCGAAAGAGCCAAAGCCTCCTAGTTCACAGGTAAAGTATATTTTTCTTATAATTTCTAATATACAATATTACAATGAATGACATATATACTATCATAAAATCCAATTACATTTCGTGAGATTCTGCAGGAGCAGGCCACAGCCACCAGCACACCCAATCCAGAGTGGCCAGGGTTTCAGGTTGAGTTTCACTTGAGTGTCTTTGTTTGAATGCTGCTTCCTTTGTTCATCATCATCACCTTATTTTATTATTATTATGAATTAGCTTCTATTGTTTTTATTTTTCCCTCATCATCATCATCATTCAACACCTTAATCCCAACTATGTTAAGGCTGGTAGCATAAAGTGAAAGTGTCAATTAATTATTTGAAATCATTTAACACTAATTTCATGAAATATCATACTATAATAATCTCACTTATATAGACATTATCACGAAATTGTGATGGGTTGAGATAGTTGTTACAGTCATTTCCCATTGTAAAATTGACATTTGGAAATCAACGTGTCCATTATGGAGCATGATATGTTACTTTTTTTTCCGTTGAAAATAATCTTTTATTTTTTAAGGCTATACCGTTAGGCTATCATTTATCAATTTTTTTTTAAATAATGTGTTTTCACTTTTCATTACATAGGCGTACTCTCCAATGCCTCCGCATGGGTTCTTGGCATCAAATCCTCAAGCACACCCATATGTGTGGGGAGTTCAGGTCAGGACTTTGCTTTATTGGATGTCTTTGTTTGCAGCATTATTGGATTTCTTTGTTTGCAGTTATTATACTCTAATTGCTGGTAGGAAAACTTTGAAACAATGCTTTATTCACTGTGAATTAGTCTTATCCTTTTTTTATGCAGCATCTCATGCCACCCTATGGCACTCCACCTCATCCTTATGTTGCAATGTATCCACATGGCAGTATCTATGCGCATGCATCTATTCCACCTGTATGTTCTCCTTTGTTTCCCATCTATTTTCTGCTGTTATTCCTCACCTACTTGTAGATTATACTAACATTTTCTGACATACCAGGGCTCTTATCCTTTTAGCCCATTTCCAATGCCGTCTCCAAATGGTATTTCAGATACTTCAGTAAGTTCTAAAGCCTATCATTTTAAACAACCACCGCTTTTAAATTTATATGTACTTCATTCTTATTTTTCCATGTGCACTTTAGGGTAATACTTCCGGAAACGTAGAAGTAAATAGCAAGGCGTCTGAAGGGAAGGAGAAGTTACCAATTAAAAGATCAAAGGGAAGCATGGTAAGTTTGAACGTGGCTGCCGGGAAAAACA
The DNA here is from genome assembly GCA_945859915.1 of Cuscuta epithymum. NCBI lineage: Eukaryota > Viridiplantae > Streptophyta > Magnoliopsida > Solanales > Convolvulaceae > Cuscuta > Cuscuta epithymum. Next base: position 3,655,601 of record CAMAPF010001001.1, on the reverse strand, counting down.
ATGAACTTGGAAAAGCATCTGCAGTATATGCTAATGGGTCATACTGTAAAAGGTATTGTTATATATTAGTAGCAAAAATGATATATCATAAATAAATTGATGTGTATATGACTATTTAGTCCAGGGTGTTTACTCATGCTTGAGAAAAGCTATTGAACCATAAATTCAATCACTCTGTATCCCATACTTCATCAGTTCATCTTACTTGCAAATATTGTGGCTTTACCATCAAAGACTGTCCAGCACCATCAATCTATTCTGTTAGCCTTTGTCTGATTTAGGGAAGAAATAGAAAAGAGAGAAACAAGTGGGAAATTGATGGATAAAAGAAATGTAGGTTCATTTTTGTTGTTTTTTGGTCGGATAAATGGGTAGAAGAAATAAAATGAAGGTAGGATCCATCATCTCAACTTCTCCTTACATTTCTCTGCTAACCAAACATGATAAATTCTACACTTGCATCTCACTTGTCTACCTCCTGTTTCTTGTTGACCAAGCAAAGGTTTATGAAAGTGTTGGTGTCAACATTGTGTTTTATGTGTATTTGCATGTTAGTACACATTTCTATATGTTGTTTGATTCCTTTTTCAATCTTAAGGTTCCTCACTCCCTTTCTTCGTGGGTCACTTTGACTTGTCCGCGTGTATAAAATTAGTCAGCTTAGGATATTAGCATGATAGATTGATAGATCACCTTTACATATAGGTAATGAATATGCTGCTTTTGGACCCAATGCCTATTTATGGGTAATGAATATAAACTGCTTTTGGACTCAACACTTCTGTTTGCTTCATACTCTTTAATGTTTAACACCTACAATGTCAGTGGTGAGAGTGGAAGTGAAGGTTCAACTGGAGGGAGTGATTCCAATTCTCAAAATGTAGGTATTTCATATTTTACATTATCAAATTATCAAGACAATCTTGATGGTGTACTTATATTGTTAATAGAAAATTTCATTTGCACTCTGTTATCCTTTTAATGCACAAGACTGAGTTTTATTTTTTTATCTTGTCCTCATTTCTGCAGGGATCACAGTCAAAATCCGGAGGTACGCAAGATTCAGTCCGAATGAAAGTGCAATGACTTATTTGCAACGTATTTGTTTCAATGGAAAACTAATATGATGTCTTCTTTACTTCAGGCGAAGCAACTCAGAATGGAGAGAGCAATGGTCATGGTATGGAAATAGTGCCACTATCAGCAGGAGCTGTGACTGCATTAGGTGGTGTTGCTGGCCCTACTACAAATCTGAATATTGGAATGGATTATTGGGGCTCTGCTGCTCCTCCATCTGCTGCTATTCATGTGATCCAAGGAAAAGTGCCTTCTGGCCCAGTTGCTACCGGATCACGAGATGGTGTTCAACCACAACATTGGATTCAGGTTTCTCCAAGTGTTGATACCTTTCTTCATGAATGTATTGCTTTTGTTAACTTGTTTATGACTCGGCTGCGTCCCAAAAAGAAGAGTTATGTGTCAAGAACTTTCTTTGTCCAAAAAACAAGTCTTGTTTGAGCAGACAACGCTAATTTTCTGTGCAAGTTTCCAATAAAGGCACACTGACACAAGTTCAAGTTGCATGTGATTTTTTGAGTTGAACCAACAAAAAAATTCAAGAGAGTAGGATTCATGACTTCTAGTAGTTGTATCTTACCATTGAATAAATCACTATACATTGGTGAAATGTGACTTTTCTAAGACAGAGGCAATGAAGATAGAAAACTATACATGTGCAGTATATAATGGCTACATGAGTTCAGGAAGAGCATGCATGCCCAAGTAGAAAAAATAGACATTTTGACCTCTGAGAGTATTATTTGTTTTAGATGACATAACCAACAACCAGATGAATAACATAACCATGTTATTCTTGATGTTCAGAATGAAAAGGAGCTTAAGAGGCAGAGAAGAAAGCAGTCCAATCGGGAATCTGCTCGCCGTTCCAGGCAGCGCAAGCAGGTAAAATCAATCCCGTTTAGCATTTACATCGCCGGTCTTGATTAATCCCTGACACTTTTTGATAGGGACCTACCTATTAGAGTAATAATAGAAGTAATAATAATAAGTGTATTAGTTTAGTATAAATAGAAGATAGTGGGGAGGAGTTGAGAAGGCTTTTGGGACTTTTAGTCTGGGACTGAGAAAGATTAGAGGATTCTTTTCTCTTCTCTTTTGGGAGGCTTCGGCCTAGGTTACTGTACTGTTCATCTTCTTCAATAAAGAATTTCAGTTGATTTCTTGTTAAATTCCTGTTAATTGTTCTGGATAATTGGAGGATCCTATCACTTTTTCCTTGATCTGGGAGTTAGGCAGAATGTGATGAACTGGCACATCGGGCTGAAGCTCTAAAGGTAGAAAATGCATCTCTTAGAGCAGAAATAAGCCGCGTGAAGAGCGAGTGTGAGCAGCTTATCGCTCAGAATGCAGCTCTCAAGGTAATCTCAGCACTACCTACCTTTCTTAATTCCTGCTATCATATACATCAACAATGCGAGCATGTTCAGTGGTTTCAGTGTGGGATGTTATTCCCAGAGAAATTAAATTATAGGAATTCTGTTTGTTTAAAGAATAAGAGAAAAAACCACTTTTGGTTATTTGACTATTATTTTCCAAGTTTTGATCCTTGCCTTTAAAATCAATGGGGTTTGGCACTCGTACAGTCCGGCTATTAAAAAAATTACTGGATGGATTTTTTAAAACTTCTATTTTGTTTGAATTTCATAGCAACTTCTATAATGTTTTTCGTCTTTCACTGTATCCCTCAAAGAGAAGGGGCTTTGGCGCACCAGTCTGTTTTAACTTTTAAGAATGGCTTTTTCGGTCAAAATGATATGGAAAGATTTGCTCCTTATATGCTCTTGTGGTGGAATCCTTCCCGGACCCTGCACCTTGCAGGGACACCAATGTGCACCGGGCTGCCCCTTTTTATTGTAACCCTCAATGTCAGATAACTCTAGTATTAACAATTGACTATATGCAGGAAAGACTTGGTGAAGCTCCTGGTAAAGATGATCCGAGGCCTAGCAGGAATGAATCTCCTCCTGGGGTAGGTCCGCATTCATCAGATGCAGAACCCTCTCATAGTGATCAATGACTGCTGAATCGGCTGTTTTGTGGGTGGTTAATCTAATGACTTGGTAACAGAAAGTAATTAATTGGCCCGTGATGTTAGTTTTTAATCTAATGACTTGCATTCAGCTTCTTTTTTTATTATATTATAATCAAATATTGCCCATTGTTTCTCAGTGTACTAATCTTTTATGGTTGAGGAATTCTGATGATACATTTGTAGGACAGCGAGCCCTTATGCTGCACCTCTCATGTGTTCTTTTATGCATAGGGCCGTTTCCACTATTCAACTTGTCATTAATTATTAAATAATACTAGTACTCTGTATCTAAATATTATTACGGAGTATTACTATTATTATACAGTTACGCACTAATGTGGTTGAATGATTACTGCCTATAAAAATTGGTGGCTGTTTGTATACTGTTTGCAATACTTAACAATTCATTACTGCCTTGCTAAAACCTAGAAGCCGTTCAGTCATCAAAATGACATACTCTACTTACAAAGTTAATGAGTGTTTGCGGTTACTTAAAAAAACACGTTTTTCAACTTTTGGCTTAAAAAAAGTTGAAAAAAATGTTTTCAAATGACAACTTTTGCTTAAATTAATCACTTAAAAGCTGGAAGCAGGTGGATGGATGCTTTAAACTGCTTTTCACTTTTTATACTCCGTATTACACAAAAAGCACTTATTTTACTAAACACTACGAACTTTTACTTTTTCAGAATCACTTTTTTCTCAAACACTACCAACTATTACTAATAAGTACTTTCTCCAAAATCACTTTAAAAAAGCAAACACTCCCTTACAGTGCAATAAATTACGACTTGCCAAATTCTTACAAATAGTCCTTCAGTAGTTCAGTGTAGATTAATTGCTTACCACTTACATTTGCAACTATATTTTGCGTGTAGATGTGTGTAGCTTTTATTTGAACATTCTTCAAAACTGTATATTAGACTATTAGTTAGTACAATTTATTTAGATCTCTTCAATTTTCAAAATCATTTTAAACAGTAATCCGAAAATAAAGTAGAGTTTTTAGCATGTTTGGTAATCTTGGATATAGTTGAAACTACTTCAATTGATTAGCTTGCTATAATATCAGGGAATTAAATTAAGCTCTGAGCAACTTCACCCAAAAGAGAATAAACTTAGAGGATTAAAAAAGAAAACCAATAAACAAATTAGTTTATTACATGAACTACTATTACTATGGAGATTGAAAGAATATACCCCCTCCCCGCCATATCTACCTTATCTATCACCAGTTCACCAACACCAACATCTTGTGGTGACTGGTTTGAAGCTGCAAGCAAACTTTGGGCATTTTCTGCTGCCCAATTTTACTAGACAACAGAAAGTGTTTGACCTCAAAGCAGTAGTGGTCTTAGAAGACCTGTTTAGATCAGAGAGATTTTGACGGATCTTTTTAAGTCGGACTTCAGTGGTCAAATTCTCCATTTCTTGAATGAAGTGGCGAAGGTGGCGGATGTAATCTGGGTAGAGCTCTAAGTTGCAATGGCCGCCTCCTTTAATCCACAATGGCTCGTATGGTTCCCTCGCCATTTTCCATAGTCTGTCCCCGTGTAACCAGTTCACAACTTCATCTGCTGTTCCCTGCCAAACACTACTTATATCATAACATACCGATCCTTCTACTAGTAATGAAGGGTATCATATCCTAATACTACTTGGTCATTCCTTTGAGTTTGGGCTAGAGATTCATTTTTCTGCCGAAACTCTTACACCAACATTCAACATATGCACTAGACTAATGTTTCCGTAGGAAGGTTAGGATGTTTTTGCTTAGACTAAAATTTGATGGTCTGATCTGATCTGGTCTGGTAAATGTCTGGTCTCTGTGTATTTTATAACTATCCAAGTCTGATCTGGGACTGAAAACAGTCCAAGTAAAAACATCCTAAGCTTCCACTAGAATTATCTTCCTAGGAATCTAACTTTCCCTACGAATTAACTTCCTCAGTGTGTAATCTTGCCATGCTCAACTTTAAAAAAATTCTGTGTATAGAAATTAATAGGGGTATTTAGTGGACCTGAACATATGCACTTGGTTGAAGTTTCAGGAATTCTTTACTTTGAAAGTTTTCACAGGAATAACATTCCAGGGAATTTAACTTCCCCTAACATTTAACTTTCTCTTAGAGTAACCTTCACATAAGAAATGACTTCCTAAGAATTACATTCCCATTAATTTAATTGATGACAGGATACTGGACAAAACTTCCTTTGAAAGTAACATCACAATAATTTAATGGAAGGAAAAGCATGGACCACTAAACTTCTAAAAGACTGCATACTAATCACCTAATGTACTAGTAGTAATTTATTACAATGTTTGAAGCTCGACTTGGGACTGTTAAGATTTGAGAACTTACATGTATTACCAGCACGGGAGATTTTACCTTGCGCATCTTGTTCACATTCTGCACGTTCAAATTCACTATTAGTCAGAGCTATTCAGAACAAGTAAAAAAGCAAACTTGTCATATCATTCAAACTTTCCTGCCATGTTTTCTTCTCTTAATTTTTGGTTGCATGTTCAATAATAACACATTAAAGCATGGGAAATGAACCTTAAAACTTCTTTGAACATGAGCTTATTAATCACACCTTTTCTATTTCAATCAAGCACAATAAATACCATTACTGTTCTTTTATGGTATGTGGCATGAAATCAATTGCATACTTCAGAGCAAGGTAAAATATGCAGATGTTTTTAGTTAGTTTTTAGTTTCAACAACAAAACAAACAACCACGGAGCAATATCATATCCAGTACCCCCCCCCCCCCCAAAGTTCAGCTTTTATGACATATTTCAAGATTAAGTTAGGGTCATAAGGCATTTGGGTCAAACTACACTAAAATGTTGAATTCAACCTGTTAATTATTTAACTTAGTTCAACCCATGGAAAGTAAGTTTTTGCAGAAAATGGTGGTCTAGAAATGATATATTGTTTAACCTGCGGAAAAACTATAAAAAGGGCCTCTTTCAGGAAAATAGGCTGATCTTTCAAAACATGAGGGTTTTTTTCAAAGAACTGCAAAAAATCCAAAAAAGATTTCCCTTTTTACGTAAATCAAGCAACCGTTTCATCTAAAGATTAACTTTTTCCCACTGATCTTGATCAATTCAAAGCTCTATAGACTAATAGTAGTAACATTTATTGACCAAGAAAACCTTGAAAAGAAAGACTAATAACACAATCTAGTGCTTTCATCTCAATTCTCAATAGTCCTATACATTTACTTACCTTGTAAATGTCAAAACAAAAGGTGAACTTCACATGACAAACCACTCGGAGGCCGGAAAGAATGCCACTGTGTAAAACCACCCCTCTCAGCCTCGGCAACTTAGCCGCTAAGTGTAATGTAGGCCCACTGCCAACAGACTGTCCATATAGGATCACATCTTCCTGACTAACTCCATACTCATCTTGAAGGCACTCATATACTGCCTCTATATCAGCATATGTATCATATTCACTTGGCTGATCCATATTTAAACATTTAACTAAAAACATTAACAAATCATCAAAGGAGATCTTGAATCTTAATAAAGAGAACGTGACTAAAATGCATCAGACAGAACATAAGTGGCCTACCTTCCCAGTAGAGGCTCCATACCCAGAATAATCATATCTGCAGGGAATTGAAAAACATAAATAGAATAGAAACATTATACTCCGTATGTCACATCCAAAGTACATGATATTGTGCTGAAGTAGAACCAGACATCCTCATACTTGTGATTATCTCAACCTCTTGTCATAATTATATTTGTAAATAAATTGAATTGAATATATACTGTATAATTCATAAAAGAAAAAAAAAACAAAGTTTCCCCAAATGGATGAGCATTATCTATTGCTATTTGCATAAATTGCAAAGTACAGAATCATACAAAGACACATATCTTTGAGGGAGGAAGGGGACCCATTCCTCCTATGTCCCCCTCTCCCAAGTCCCACCCAGGCACCCACTATGACCTCCAGCCACCACAAGAAGGGCCATCTTTTAAAATGTTAACAAGGGAAATGGGTATAAAGAAGAAAGACAAAAAACTACCTTTCTTCCAAATAAATGAAGGAAAAGGGACATGTCCAAAATAGGTTTATTTTTCTAATAAAAAAGTTGAGGCCTGAGATCTGCCCTACCCGAGTACCTTCTATGAATAAAACTTATTGAAACATCTTTTACCCATACATTGAGCTTAATTATTACTCAGTATTATTTTTAATTACAAAAAACATATTTTTCTATTCATGCTAAAATTACAAGAACAACAAGAAGACAATAATAATACTAAGGCTCTAATACCAATCAGAAGGAGGGCTTTAAACACAGACCCCATGATGTTGACTCGGAGATTAGCTTTGAGCTGAAGAAACAAGTCATAAAGTTGACCAAGATCAGCTGCATTTCCGTGAGAATACAGCAGCGTGAGCCTAGCATACGGGCTCTTTAGGTAAAAAGCTACGATCTTGTTTCCCCTCTTGGTCTCTAGCACTTGCACATCCAGACAAGCATCCTCCGCAACGGACGCCGTCAAAGCGGCGGCGGCGGCGGAGTTCGGGACAGCTTCCCAGCGGCCGTCTCCGTCGCGCTTCTTCACACGATATGTGGCCGGTGAAGGCGGAAAGAAGGCCAACTTCGCCGCCAGCTGAGAAATCAAACACCCCATACCCAGCTCATGAATGCATGTGGTGTGGGGTTTCTTCACTCTCTTGATTTGGCTGAAAATGGCGAATGGGTTTTGCAGAGTGTTAGAGAGATGGAGGGAGAGCGTGATGGGTACGTTTTCAGGATTTCAGGGAGAAAGACTGTTTTTGGTCTGCTAAAATCTTGGGAAGACTTGGCTGATTAATACTACAATAGTGTTACTTTTGCGTAAGCAGAGGGTGAATCTGAGAATGTGATTGAAAGATGGAGTCTTTGAGAGTTCTTGGAGGTGGCAAGCTAAGATGGAAGGCTAGACTACAGAGGCCATTTTGTGCAATTGCGTGCGTGTCGCTTTCTCTACAGTTCTTTCTGCTGTACTTTTCGCCTTATTCTTGACCATTCCGATGCCCCGCTTACCCACCGGCAACCGTGCATCCACCTATTGAACTAATGTCACATTTCGTGAAAGCATTTATAAATACCAAGTATTCTATAGGGAGTCCTATTCAAGCAACTCCATTTGCAAGTTGTGTTTTACCGCTCATATAGTCTGGTTTCAGGTTGCTTATTCGAATCTAGATAGGTTTCTGTCAAATTGAGGGTGTTTTGGATTTTTCTTCTTAAAATTGTTTATACTTACTTTCAAGATAAATGTTTGAACGAAATTACATAAGTTCTTTGGGTATACTTACTTTCAAGATAAATGTTTGAACGAAATTACATAAGTTGTTTGGGTGCTCCAAATTGTTTCTAGAAATACGGAGTAATATTTTAGAAATGGGAAATTGTCTTAAATATAACTAGAAATGTTTGTGTATCTTTAAATAGGACTATTATGTTTTTACTCCCAAAATATGAGTAGTTATTGTCATGTTTTGACAGTACGAGACTATAAAAATGACAATATTTTTCAAATTTGACAATAATTACTCTTATTTAGGGAATAATAACATGGCATTCCTATTTTGGAATGTCGAAACTTTTATACTCCTATATTGGATACTTCCTCTTTATAAATTGGTGAAGACTAATTTCTGAAAAACTGATTTTAATCTTGCTTTTGTTTTTAAAAAAGAATCAGAAGCGGAATCAATTCCAAATAAAAAAATATTAGGTAAATAGGGATACAAAAATATACATTTCACAAAAAGGACTATCATTATATTATTCTCGAAATATGATTCATTGGCTCTTATTTTGAGAAGTTTTAATCAAATTTATTCTTTTGATAAGAATACATAACTCCTATTTGAGGAACAAAACATACTTAATCTTTTTTTATCATTGTATAAATTTGTTTTATATTGAGCCCTGTTGAGTTTAATCCAACACGATATAGTAAATATATGTATAAATGTGTATGAACAAGCTCTTTTTACGTGGAAACCCGAAAGGGAGAAAACCACGGGACTTTTTAGGCTAATGTCCAAGCCCTCTCTTTCTCATTAGGACTCTCCTCACCATTACATAGTACATTTTGAGCTCCCATTAATGGAGTCTTGTAAGCTATTCTAGAGGAAGAAGGAAGAAGGAAAAGATCCTTTACATGGAGGCTAAGCTCCCTATTTATAGACAAAGGGGAAAGGGTGCTCTCCACCCTAATGGGCCAAACGGGCCAATATTGGGCCTAATGGGCCGAAATGGGCCTAGCTTCTCGGGCTCCGTACTGGATAATGTCTTGGGCTCCTGAACAGTAATAGGCCGGGATAATATATCCCAACAAGCCCGTTTGGTGAGCCTGTTTTTCGACTTATCAATCTTATCAATCAACTTTTTCACCAAAAAGTAACTTTTGATTTCGTGTGCCGAATTGTGTAATAATAAGAAAAAATATGGTTTGAGTTACTTTTCTGGCTGTATTGGTTGAAATTACTTTAGAGGATCATTTTATTTTTTTTTAACATAATTTTTTCTTTATTTTATTAATAAAATATATTTTATATATAATATTTTCATAAATCAGCAGAACTAGCCAATACAGTCACTTCAGCCAGAATTTCATAAATATCAGCAGCCGATTTCGTTACCAAACGGGGATCTAAGTAATTTCTATAAAAATATAAACTACGTATTATACATATACTATCGTATATCAAAGACTCGCCCGTTGCTTCATGTTTTTAGGGAATGTTCTAATAGTGTTATGGGCTTTAGACATTCTCAGATAAACTGGACGGGAACTCGATTTTTCATTATCAAGTACCACACTGTTTAAGCCGAATTCGAGTTTCACTTGCTCGATTAACACCCTAATCTCATCTAAAGTTACTTTCATGCCCTTTTAATACTCTTTCTTTCCTTAAAACTTTGTCTTTCTTTGAATTATTTGGTCAATAAATATAAACTTTGTACAATTATATACTCCGTATTTTCGAGAGAAACTATTTATGATATAAAAATAATATGAATATGTTCTTATGAAAAGTACTTTCATAAGAATATAAAATTTATAACTATCACAATCAAAATCATTGGTCAAGCTTTATTATCATTGACTTAAGTCATAAGCTCTATTGATTTGCATTTGTTTCAATCCGTCAAATCAAACCAAAACAAAGTATAACGAGCCAGTTTTAAATATACGAGTACCATATTACACTTAGTAGATCAAATCAAATTTGACTTAACCACACCAGATAAAATCGGCCCAGGCCAACAAAATGACCAGTTCATTTGGACAGAGTTTTTTAAGTCTAGTCCAAAAACCGCACCAGATATGATCTCTTTTATTAAGTTTAGTAAAATATGATTATTCAAATATGATACCGTTTGATTTAGTGTGACTCTAATTGATTTTGAGTGTTTGCATCATTGTGAGATCATGACAAGACGTGTATAGTATGTCTAGTCTGACTTCGCTTAAATTGGATTTGCCCTAGATAGAAAAACACTTAACTACTCCGTACTTATGTATGGAGAAGTATGAGTCATCACAAGAGCTACATATTTTTTACAAAAACTGAAATTAAAAAAATCACAAATGAAAATATATGATTGTTGTATGCTCGATTAAATTAAGTAAATAATCTTTTTGTCCCTTAATATTCTTCTCACTTTTCTTATTGAGACGTCCCAAATTTTTTTCTCATTTCACTTTTTAAAAAGTTTTGTGCGGCTAACATTCTATACTGCAATCACATGTTTTCACTTTATTTTCACTTTTTAAACACTGATCCAAGTCTATCGGGATTAATTTCAAGTGACGAAGGGAGTACTTGCTTACATATTACAAGCTAGATGATTTTGTGCATCTTATAACACATTGTTACAAACGTTAAACAAACAATAAAAATTAAAAGCACTTTGATTGGAGAGCAACAAAATTAATTAGTGTAGGTATAAAATTGGGAGCTATCATAAATCAATAATAATGGAAATTTTATTAAAGTAACTACAAATCTAAACTTTGGTGCGGTTCATAATTACAGTAGAATAAAATAAAGTGCTCTGTAATACTTTCATACTTCGTAGTTCGTACTAGTATATCGCAAGCCGCCAACGCTGGGTTAATGGAGTAAATTACCACCTCAGCTCGCTATGCTCACTTCTTATTACGACTAACGAGTCACGAAAGCGTACAATATGCCGATTCAACACTTCTAAGAATAAAAAATACTATCTCCTTTCATTTTATGTGTCTCACTTTGACTTGACATGATTATTAGTGAAGTGGTTGAAAAAATAAAAGTTGTGATTGAGGTTTGAGTATAATAAAGTGAAATGATGTACTCATGTAAGCCACATATTTTTTTCAAAAGAGGAAAATAGACGCTTATTTTGGAATAATCCAAAAAAGAAAATAAGACATGTAAAATGGGACGCAAGAGTACTACATACATTGTAATTACTAGTACCCTAGAAACTTGAGGCCGTAGGCATCTCCTGGGAATGACGAAATAGTACCCTAAACCCTAAATCCTAAACCCTAAACCCTGTAATTACTAGTACCTAGAAACTTGAGGCCGTAGTACAACATGGTCTGATCTAATTTATTATTGTTTGGTCCAATGTGACTAGATATACGAAGTAATATTTTGTGAATTTTATTATTATTATTAGAATAAATTTATAAATTATGTGAATTTATTACTCCGGTATGTAAATTTTATTATTATTTTGTGAACATTCTCGTATATTATTATACATACGGTTTAGCTTAACTCTAATTTTAACATTGATTGTAAATAATAAGTTTGAATCATTTTCGATTACTTTTGCAGTTTAGTACAAGGTTTAAACATGGATATATAAATTACGTTTAACGTAATTTACACAACTCAATACACATTTATTTATATATGTTTAAATATACTAAACTACTTCTATATTCTATAGGTATATTGAGCCACGAGAAAATAGGTTAAACAAAGCATTTGTTCTTCATCTTTCTAACCTTATAGAATTATACGTTGAGCATCAATCTTCAAAACTTGCTCAATTAAGTGCAAATTATATCTATATGTCTCTATAGACACACACACACTGATGATCACCTAAGGTTGTTCTGACGAGAATCACCGTTAGAATTTGTTTATTATTTGAGGGGTTTTCGGTGAAATATTTTGATAAAATTTTGTGAACTTGTTATTCATCAAGTGCATATCATGTTCACAGGATTTTAAATTAAAATTCAATCGGAAAGTCGGTTAAATTAATTATTGAAAAACATTGTATCAAAATGTATATTAAAACGCAGTGTTTTTCATTAACATATTTAACTGAATTCCCGATTGAGTTCTAAATTGAAATTTTATAGAACGGAATTGTATACCAAAAAAATCACTTGGAGGCTGGAAGCACCTCAAATAGACAAGTTCGAACGGTGGTTCCCGTTGCAGAGGAATTCAGTCCCAATTAAGGATCTAGTCTCACTAAACATGATAAAATTCATATAATCAAACAATAAGAACACTAACCGGTTGAGGAGAAATCAAACTTTGATGACGAAAATGATGAAGCCATGATGTCGTTGGATTCTCTAAGGATACAAGCGGATTTGCGATGGATTAAACAATCTCCCTTAGGTCTCTTAATATAGGTGTTCTTGAGACCCTTTGGGAAGAAACATGTACTTCCCTCTTAGTCGTAAGAATGAATGAACGGGTGTTTCTTAACATGTATCAAAGAGAAACCCAATTGGACCCTTATGTATTATTTAATGTTAAAACATATCCATCATATGTTGACTATACATAAATAAAGAGACCAAATCTGTCATATGACAAACTTAATGGTAAGACATAAATGTCTCCAATATTTATTAAATTATATAAATGGTCCAAGGGCATTTAAATGGAATATTTTCCAACATTCTCCCACTTGAACTTGAGATCATTTATACATAAGTTGAAGTAAGTTTTGGCCAAGAAAATTTCATCTTACTCCATAATAATATTAAAGCAAACAAATACAGTCTAACGGGTCAATATAACCCGGGACCCCCATCAATCATATTTTGACACTTCTTAAAGAGTATAAGGATTAATATAAGCCAAATGACATTAAACTTAGGGTATTATGTTTGTCTATTAAAACAACTTTGTGTGCACAATAAAGAATAGACAAAACATACTTAGGGAGAAATTCTAAATCAAGTACTTGAAATTAATACATAAGGTAATTAATGAGGCACTATGCTATAATTCCTAAGCAGGATCTTTAATCAAGCCCATGTTAGTGACATGTTTTTGAAAAATATTGGGTGAAAGTCCTTTAATGAGAGAATCTGCTAGCATATCATTTGTGCTGATGTGTTCGATACATTTTCCTCCACTCTTTCTCGAACGAACAAATACTTTGTATCGCGGAACAATCCCGCTCCACTTGAACTGTTGTTGTTTGAGAAGCTCACGGCCGCGGAATTGTCACAATAAATCCTTAGTGGTCTTGAGACGGAATTCACTATTTTGAATCCTTTGATAAGATTCCTTAACAACATCCCATGACACGTTGTGTTGTACACCGCAACATATCCGGCCATCATTGTTGAAGTAGTCATAAGTCTTTGCTTGTGGCTTTTAGTTTTCAAACTAACTTCTAGTTTTCTTCTTCTGACTTTTAGTTTTTATTTTCTTTTGAAAATATTGTTGAGATGCACTTGTAACTGATGAATAATAGTTAAGTGAAAAAGCTGACCAAAACATGAATACCAACTGAACCATAAATAAGAGTAATGTCTAGTTCTTAAAATCTATGATTGTCTATATGATGTTTAACAGGCGGACAATTGTTTGGATTCTACTGTTTCTACAATTTTTGACAAATTTCGTAAATGTCCAATTTCATATCTGAGTTCTCATTATGATTTGCTGTAGATTCAACAGGTGCCTTAAGTGGAAATGAAACCCAGAGTTTGGCTAGGAAGGAATTGAATGTTGTTGACATGCCCCCAAAGCGCATAAGGGATTACCAGCATGAGGAGACTGTTAATCGACTGGTGAAATTAATGATCAAATTGTAGATTTAATTTATGCTTTTTGCTTCCTCACTTTTGAGTTTTATGTGCAAGTTTTTCTAACTTTTGGATTAAAATAAAAAACAGTGGAGTTATTTCTGGTGTCAAGGAATCAAATGTCAAAATTGTTAAAATTTATTTTTGATCTTCAGGTTATATGCCAGGAGGTGGTTGGTTAAATAATTCACTATAACAAATTATATTTCTGCAGAAAATGACTTAATTGAGACTAATGGAAGGTGTAAATCTTTCTAATTGTTTATTAAAATTTATCTTTATATAATCTTCAACTATGATTATAAAACAGGTTTCCTATCACCTTTTTTATTATGTATTTTGGTTAGAAATAAAATACACCACACCAACACTAAACTGATAAAAGAAAGTAAACATTATTAATGTGATATAAGTGATCGGGATGGAATTATATAGAGATATTACCCAAAATGGGACTAAAAAAGTTTGGAAATTCCAAAATAGGACTTCCATGTTTTTATTCCCAAAATAAGACTAATTACTGTCATGTTTTGACAGTACCAGACTTCAAACATGTCAGTATTTTCCAAATTTGGCAGTAATTAGTCCTATTTTGGGAATAAAAACATGACAGTCCTATTTTGGAATTTTCAAATTTTTTTAGTCCCATTTTGGGAACTTCAATATTTTCAAATGGTCATATTTTGGAATTATATATGCTATATATGAGTGAGCTTCAATAGCTAACATAATCAGAATGGATTCTTATGTGTTTTGCCTGCTGCATATACATCAATTTCATGGATTAGGGTGCTTCTACCAAAGTATATACCACTAAATAGTGAACTGAATTTGGAAACTGCATATTACGATAACTATAAAATGCTCAAAGCCTTTGATATTGTACAGTTTATTTCAGAAAAATGATATAACAACCTGGAAGCACCTTACTAATGAAGAGAGTTGGCATTGCATCCATTAAGTTTATGTGTACTTTTCCCACTTTAAAATCTTTATACTACATTCTGGAATAATATAATCAAGTTTTAATACATTCATGGGAATGTCATAAGATGGGAATGCTTCTTGAGATTATTGAGTTCAGATATGAGCCATGTTTACATTATATATATATATATATATATATATATATATATATATATATATATATATGTTCTGGTTTTTCTTAGGTTTGTTTTCTCCACTATTGAAGAGCAGGGGGTCCTATTTGAGTAATCTTCTTCCATTTCTCTAGCTTGTTTGAAATTCCAGTCCTGCGCGATTCTATTTTTGGTCCTAGACAATTCTTTTTTTTTTGTCCTGGACAATTTTCCTAAGCTTTTACTATTATCTACACCAGGTTTCTTTATAGGTGTTTTTTCCTACTTTCATATTTTCCCATATATAGAGGAAGTACACTTTCTAATGACATATTTGAAGAACTTGAGAAGGTTAGAATGAACAGTTTTTAAATTTGTATTCACAGGAATGAAGGTGTTAGATGGTAGTTGATCTTATTTTTACTTCTTTTCTTCAGTATAACCCATATGGTACACCTCTACATATTTTTACTTCTTTAGATGCAAATCCAGGGGTGAATTTCTCAAGAGAAGATTTAATGACTTATCAGTACTCGGAAGCGCTGCAGAGAGCGAGAAAGAACTCCTACATCGTTAGAGGAGGATCTATGGGATTCTGACGCAAATCAGGATATTTGCTACAAAGCTCAAATGGTCATAGTGGAAAACTGCTTACCTACACAAAATTTGAACACTCAAATCAAACTATACAGGAAAAGGCATCAACGCTCACGTCACATGCGGACTAGATCTCAATCAAGAGTGGAATTCAGAAGACTCGATTAAGCTCATAGGGACGGGTCCTAGGGATGTTTTTCTTATTGTATTTGGGTTGGGTTGGTTTTGTTTTTGCATTTTTTTTCCTTTTAGCTATTTTCTCGTGTATTTTCCATTTCTCTTACTTCAATAAAATTTTATTTTTCCAAATAAAAAAAAACATATGGTACACCTTTGCCTTCATTAGATTGAGTCATTGGACTACTGGTGTATTGGATATATGTACATGTAAATATTTGTTGAATGCCTATAAATGTAAATGGGTTTCGGCAGTTGAGGCTATATCAAGATGTATCATTAGCTTATCTACCATATCAATGTTTCTTTTAATATTTATTAATAGATTGATCGCTTATTAGAGATATCCTTGATACATCTTTTACACATAATACGTTCTAAATACGTTAAATCAGACTGAAATGAGGGTCTATTTTAACATCTTTAAAGTTGAAGGTTGTTTTAAAATCTGAACTTTAACCAGACTGAAATGAAGGTCTATTTTAACATCTTCAAACTTGAGGGTTGTTTTAAAATCTGAACTTTTTGTTCTTTATTATAGTATATACTTCGTATCATATTTTAAACATCAACTCTTTGAGTGTAGGTTGAATATTTTAAAGATTTTTATAACACATTTAACTATTTAGAGTCTAACGTTTATTCGCTTCTCTCACTACTTTTTGATTAAATCACTTCTGCAAATTTGCAATGACGGATCCATCATTTGATTGGCATGTGAACACAAATCGCTTCTCTCAATTGTTTGAGTATTTATTGGCCAGATAGACAAGAGAAAAATTGAGTGCAGGGAACCAGCAAAATAGATGGGTTGTGGTCTTGTGGAGTGTGTGACAACTTCAAAGCAAGTATGAGAACAAAGAACAAACTTATTTGTGAAATTAAAGCAGGAGACTTGCTTCTCTTTTTTGGGAAAATCGCACTATTAGTTCATCAAATAATATTGACATTGAAATGTAACCAAGGTGTTTTCAAATTTGTTTATGTCACCGCCCAATACTCTAAATTGGGTTAAAAGTAATCCTTTGAGGGGTCAAATGTACAATGTGCATGAGGACTAGATTTACATTAATTCGGAAAATTGAGCATTTACAGTTACATACTTGGAAATACGAGGATTACATTTAAATATCTGTAGTATTCGAAGGACTAAAAGTATGATTATTCCCTTCTATTTTTAAAAACAAAACAGTGGCTGGTTTGGAGATGTAAACTATTTGTAGGCAATTTCCCTTGATGTTTAGCTATGTGATGACCATAATGAATAAGAGTGGAGAACAAGCGTTGAAAATTCTGGTGTTTTCCTATGACGTCCAATTTTTGCGTATGGACAATTTGCTACTTACAGTTTCAAGGATAACAAGTCCACCGGACTTGAAGTTTATAATATGTGACGATAAAGAAAAAAAAGTAGCAAAGTAATATGTACAACAAAATCTTCAATAATTTGTCAACTGAGTGCTTAATTATTAAAATTTTAATATTTGTTATTATTGTTGTATTAATTAATAATAAAATTCTTATTTGTTATTAATATTTGAAGTAATATTACGATCTAATTACATTTATAGGTTTAACATTTACAATATTTTCATCTTACATCCCGTGCGTTGCATGGGTGGATACTAGTTTCATCAATTACAGGAAAAACTCTTTGAAAAAACAAAGGGAAAAACGAAATATAAGGAAAAAAAACAAGGAAAAGTATGAAAGAAAGAATGATGTATACTCTTTACACGAACAGGGATAGGTGGGAAATATGCTGAAAAAAGAAAAAACAATGTAGAACAACAAATCACAAAATGTCAAAGAAAAAATTAATTGAAAAGGGGCAAAGAAAAAACAGTGACTTTTAAGATGGCGAAAAGGGAGAAAAGAAGGAAAATGGGAATGAATAGAAAAAAATGAAATAATAAATAAATTAAATCATAGCAAATAGTGCGACATAAAGATCAAAGAGAATTAACCAAATTGGGAAGAAGAAGCAAAAATAAATAAATGAAATTTCAATAGGAAAAGCATCAAATGACAACATTGACATCACAAGATGATGCTACAACAATGTTCCTATCTATTGAGGAGAAATTCTAGAAAAGGGACTTTTTGATAAGGCGGAAAGTAAATAAATAAACAAATAAAATAAATAAAATAATAAGAAGATGACAAAATGAAAACAAAAAGTACCGAGATGATAAAAACAAAAGGAGAAAATTTCTTGTGAGAAAAAGAAAAAATGATACTCCCTCCGTCCCATTGGACTTTATCAACTTTTGCTTTTTGGTTATCCCAAAAAACTTTGTCACTTTCATATTAAAACAACTAATTTGTGGTTCTGCACATTTCTCTTTCCTGTGCACACATCTCAACCACACAGTTTTTACTATTCTTATTTCTCACCTAATTTGCACTTAGCAAAGTCCACCGGGACGGAGGTAGACAGGTAGTATATAGGACTATTTTGAGAAAATATGTGAAATGTGCGATTATTTGTGCAAGTTTTCAAAGAAAAGGCAAAAAATCGGGTATGTGAGTCATTAACCGAATATAGACCAAAAAAAAAAAGATGAGGTGCAACGATGATATTATTTTATGTTATATAAAAGTGAGACTATTCTGACAAAACTGATGAATGCTGAGATTGTTTTTGTCAATTTTTTCCTTTGAAAGTTTCAATATGAAGTTGAATTGCGATCCCACAAGCCCCCCCCCCCCCCCCCGCTCTATTTGTACCCACCATTATACTCACTCTTATACCCATCAATGTGAAAGCTATTTTTTTATCTGTGAACATGATTCACGGACAAAACAATACTCTCTCATATCGGTGGGTATAAGGATGACTACAAATAGTATTTCTTATTTTTAAGGTTAGACTATCAACTATGTACGGATCATTTTTGTCTAGCAATTAAAGAAAATTGTGTCATATTGGATTACTAGAAATTGGTTCCTCACTTCCATCTTAAGTCCTTTTAATTTTTCTCTTGCGCCGTAGAGAAAGAGAAGGATGCGACAAAAATTGGACATATTTAACGACAAATAGTGGTGTGTTCCGTATATTTTTTGGGAGCATATTTTAGATTACAAACACGATATTCAAAACTAGACTATAAATAATGAGCTTATAACTCAACAAAGACATTAATACATACCTTTTCATTTCATCAAAAAATTATATTCATGTTCTTAAGATTTTTTGTATGGTTAAAATGTCGATCACTTTATAATACGAAATTTTTGTCTTTAATTAATAATTCCAAATTTATAACTAAAATAAAAGTATTGGACGAAAATGTGATTCCAGTAACTTTAATGACTATATTAATATTCAAATATATTGTAGTAACTACAAAACTTAGTCACAATAACTTATAATCACATTTGTGTCCATAAATTTTTTGTTAGTAATATTTTATGAATTAATAAACTCTAATAACATTACTTGTACTTTAGTGAAATTGCATTGATAAAAATAAATTAAGCACGGAAAAAGTAATGCATGCCAATAAAATACTTTAAGTTGCAAAAGTACAATAATACGGAGTATATTTTTTTATTTAGTGCAATCGGCAATCATGTATTAATAGAAAAGTATATATTATAGGGAAATTACCCTAAATAGGACTAAAAACGTTTGTATATTCCAAAATAGGACTATCATGTTTTTATTCCCAAAATATGACTAATTACTGACATGTTTTGACAGTACCAGACTTCAAACATGACAGTATTTTCCAAACTTGGCAGTAATCACTCCTAATTTGGGAATAAAAAACATGCCAGTCCTCTTTTGGAATTTTCAAACTATTTTAGTCATATTTCGAAAACTTTCCATTTTTTGAGTTACTTTCACCGGTAATAATTTTTCCCTACAATGTTTTTTTTTTGATATCGTGATTCGAAACTAGGAAGCTTTAATAAACCTTCATAGTTGTTTACTTGTTTTAAATTATAGTATCTATATATTAAATATTGATGTCATATGAAAGACCGTAAAAAATTGTGAGTTTTGATATATTTTTATAATAATTAGAGTAGAAAAATGAAAAGGTTATACCACTTTAAGAAAAGTGTTTTTTATACAATGGGCACCAAGAATTTAATCTCTCCCCAACCGACCTTCCGATGTTATTGCTATTACGTAAGTAGTACCATAGTCATCCTTTTCCAAATACAAAAATATAGAATTTGACACATGGCATTGTTATAGTAAAGGAGCAAATTGTGGGGAGATAGACACATACAATTAATGAATGGTGTAATTGTCTTTTAACCTAGTATAGTATCCGTGCATACGCACGGGCAGGGACGGATCTACCCTTTGGGGTAGGGGGGCCATGGCCCCTCCCAACTTTCCAATTTTTTTTAGTATTTATTTGTTAATCTTTTGTAGGAGTAATTGAATGTTAATATATTTATTAATAGATTCTCTTTTGAAGTGAAACATAGTACTAATTATGATTGATAAATATATAATCTTAAATTTATCATTTTATAAAATCTAATTATATTAAAACTGTTCAATTTATTAGACTTTTTTAAGCTTGAAAAATGTTGGGGGAAATCGTAGGAAACTATGAGTAAATGTGATACATAAATTTGATCAAATATGATGAATTAACTTTGACGTGAGATGAATTTGATCTTATATTTCTATTTGTATAGTTAAAGAGTAATACAATTATGTATGAAAACAAATTTAATAGTATCAATTATATTTAATTAGCTTTGAAATCTGTGTTGCAAAACCAAACAGAAAAAATCATATCCTAGAAATTAATTTTCTTTCCCTAAACATAATCCACACATGTAGTAAGAGATTGATCTTGAGAAATTAAACAACTACTATAATACGGAGTATATCTTAAGATATTGATACAATTTTTTGTTTTACTTCTCCTACAAGATATCAAATATTTCAAATTAATCATCAATTTTAATAAAATATGTTTATGTATATACATGTTTTCGTTCTGTCCCGCCCCCCCTCTAGTGAAATCCTGGCTCCGCCCCTGCGCACGGGAAATAGTAGTTGGTGCATTTATTTTTACTCATGATCTAATTAAGTATTAAAACAAAAATAACTTTTTAGGATTCTACATTTTAGAGAGAGAAAAAGAGTACAATAAATTAAGATCATAAAGTATAATCCATACAATAAATATTAAATGAAGAGTATATTAGGAAAAATTAATTGAAACCACTCATTAGAAATTGTTATCTATTAATTTTCATGATTGAATTAATTTTAAAATTAAATACAATTCTAAAAAAGTAAGTATAATAAGTGAATGACATAAAGTTTAAGTAAATATAACAAATATTAATATTAACGAATATGAGAGGGAAAATTCTCCCGCACAATTGTTAGACGGTTTATCTCATACCTAAAAGCACTATATATGAAAGTAAAAATTACACCGCTAAATTGTTAGCAGGTTTAACTTCTAATACCTAAAAGTACTACATATGAAAGAAAAAAATTATCTTGCTCAATTATCATGCTCATTTGTTAGCAAGTTTGTCTTCTAATACATAAAAACACTGCATATGATAGGGAAATTTGTCTCAATCAATTATTAGCAAGCTTATCTTCTTCTTCTTCTTCTTCTTCTTCTTAAACCCACTACATATGAGAGAGAAAATTCTCCCGCTCAATTGTTAGTCGGCTTATCTTATACAGTTATACCTAAAAAGACTAAAAGCACTACATATGAGAGAGAAAACTGTCCCGGTCTCAATTTTTAGCCAACTTATCTTATACTTAAAAGAACTACATATAGATTTAAAGTTTTTCCGCTCAATTGTTAGCAAGCTTATCTTCTAATATTTAAAAGCACTACGTCGTATGAGATAGAAAATTATCCCGCTCAATACCCTGCTCAATTGTTAGAAAGCTTATCTTCTACTTTCTAATACCTAAAGACACTACATATGATAGACAAACTTGTCTCGTTCAATTATTAGCAAGTTTATATTCTTATACCTAAAACCTCCACATGGGTGATATCTTCCCACATTAGCCCTATTTCAACATTGGCATTATATTAACGTAAAGACAAATCAGACCATACAAAAATAATAGTAGAATTGACATATTTATCCAGATCACAAACAATCAAACAACTCGCTTAGTGATAGTTACTTTTATGACAAATTCAACTCGGTTCTCGAAGGCGGACGTCTCCCTAGGTATCTAGGGTTTTGTTTCTTCTAGCGCCGCTCTTCAATCTCGATCGAGAAGGGAGGGATCGTGCGCTTGGTATTGGGATCGATCGACTGGGGCTTTTGCTTATACTGTTGCTTCGATTTTGGTGGAAGCAATTTTGCTCCGTTTTCTCTTACTTGTAGGAGTCCGAGAGCTTTGCCCAACTTTCTGCAGGGTAAGCAACAATTTTCCTTAGCAGCTGAACTCCAATCCTGCTGACAAGTTGCACGCACAAAGAGAAGGAGGAGGTTATGGAAGCAGTTGCTAGCAAATTCAAGGAAATGGCCATTGGGTTTTAAGAGGGCATATGTGTGAGAAATAATATGGGAGTAGCAGAGGGGCTGGGAACATGATTGTAGGTTGGAGTGGGAGCATGGAAATCTGGGAGTGAGTCAATTGGATGGGATTGCAACTGCAGGTTTGAGGATGGGGGCTGGTCACTGGCACGTAGGGGAACCAAAGGAGCGGTGTAAGAAGGCATACTCGACGAAGACAGTGTAGCACTAATCAACTTAGAATATGGAAAAATATTTTCTAAAAATATGACATTTCTGCTAATATAGACCCGACCAGAAATAGGATCAAGACAACGGTACCCTTTATATTCAGACGCATAACCGAGAAAAACGCACTGAACAGACCGTGGGGAAAGTTTATTAGCCGAAGTGGCATTAAAATTTGGAAAACATGCACAACCAAAAACACGCATTCCAGATAAATTCGGTGCAAAGAGAAACAATTTTTCATACGGAGACACACCATGTAGAGTAGGAGAGGGTAACCGATTAATAATAAAAGTGGCAGTGAGAACAACATCAACCCAAAACTGAGCGGGCAAATTGGCGGTGATGAGCATGGTTCGCGCTAGTTCAATTAAATGACGGTGCTTGCGCTCAGCCACACCATTTTGCTGCGGAGTTTCAGGACAAGATTTTTGAAAAATAATTCCAGACTCAGTAAAAAAATTCCGCATATGAAAATTATCAAATTCACCCCTCCATCACTCTGAAAAATCTTAATTTTGCGGTCAAGTAAATTTTCAATCATTAATTTAAAATGTTGAAAATGAGTAGTAACCTCAGACTTACGCCGCATAGGATATAGCCATGTAAAACGAGAAAAATCATCCACAAAACAAACATAATATTTAAAACCAAGATGAGATAGCACAGGAGATTGCCAAACATCAGAGTGGATTAAATATAGAGCACACGGACTGTTGTGAAAAACTTTATTAAAAGGTAACCGTTGTGATTTTCCCAAACGACAGGGAATACAATCAGAAATAGAAGCAGAAGTGCCAGAAATTAAGTTATTAATTCTAAGTTGATCTAAAACACGAGTACCACAATGTCCTAATCTATTATGCCAAAGTGAAACAGAAGCAGCAGAAAGGGCAACAGGTGGAGGTGCAGGCTGACGAACAGGATAGACACCATTATCACTGACCGCTCGAAGTAGAACCGCCCCCGTAGTTTTGTCCTTTACAGAAAAACAATTTTTATCAAAAACTACAACACAATTGTTATCAGCGCATAATTTTTGAATGGACAGAAGATTATATTTAATATTAGGCACATGAAAAACATATTTTAGGCGAAGAGGACGAGCAGAGGAACTCAAAATAACCTCACCAGTATGCATAACAGGAAGAGAAGTACCATTAGCTACTATAATTGAATGAGAATTAGGAGAAAAAGTTTTATTAGACAAAATACCTGGATGAGGAGTCATATGAGCAGAGGCACCCGAGTCAGGATACCACACAATGTCAGTAGCATCAGGAGCCTGAGCAGCGAGAGCAGGTGCAGCCGGTTGAACAAAACGAGATGGGCAAGTAGAGGCGGGATGACCTGGGGCATAACAAATTTGACAAACTACAGGAGGAGGAACAGAGTTCCCCTCAACAGATGAAGAGCCTGCATATCCACGGTTAGTACAACAAGCAGATAAGGCATAAGTATAAACATGTGACTGAACAGATATACCTGTTGAGCCTGGAGCCCCAAGAATGCCCGCATGAGGTGCACCCCCTGGAACATAGCTAAGAGGGGGTTAGCCGTAGCCCATCTGAGGAGGAAAGCCATAACCATGCTGATGTGGGGCATAACCGCGGCCACGCTGTCTGCGGCCCCCTCTGCCCCGCTGTCCACGGCCGCCCCTACCGCGATAACCTCTCCCACGTTGCTGCTGCCCGGCAGCCTGAGCTTGGGCCTGCGGAGGCTCTTCTAGAGCACGCATATACTGTATAGTTTACTCCTTTTCAATCAAGCAGTTGCGTAGTCTTTCAAAGGTGAAGCTCTCCGGAAATAGACCAACTGAGGTAATAAGAGACTCATAGTCTCGTCCCAGACCCATCAAAATAGTTTTAAATAGTTCACGAGGAGCAACAGGATCATTAATCGAAGCTAAGTTATCAGCAATAATCTTAATGTCTCTGAGATAATGCTCCATAGACTATTAGGTCCCTTCCGAGAGGTAGTCAATTGGCGTTTTAATTCCATGGACCGGGCAAGACTAGCAGACATAAAATGAGACTCTAACCGACTCCAAATAGCAGAAGCATTCTTTAAGTCATGCACCTCAATTAAGACATCTCGAGACAAAGTGGCAAATAGCCACGAACGCACCGTTTGATCAAGTTTTAACCAATTACAATAGTCCGGATTAATTGTCCCAAGGTGAAACGCATCCAAAATATAGGGAGAGGGAGCAGGAATCGAACCATCTAAAATTCCCAAAAAACCATTGGAGAGCAGAAAAGACTCAAATTGAGTACGCCAATATTGGTAATCCTCTACCGCAGCTAATTTGGTGGTCACAACGTTGGTAATATTAAGGGCTGAAAATCCAATACTCTTAACTAATTCATTAAGAATAGAACCTGTGTTGGCAGAAGTATTTCGTGGAGCAATTGGCCTAGGAGAGGAGAGTGGTGCAATACCTAGTGCTCCTGCAAATGTAGGACCAGCAAAATTGGAGGCAGATTCCATGGGAGGAAGGAAACTTCTGCCAGTAGAGAGGACAGGCTGCACTGGTGGACGGACTGAGGGCTGTGTCGGCGTCCAACTAAAGAGGGGAGGATTCCAGGCGCTAAATTCCGTCGTGAGAGGAGGCGGCATCCAGGTTTGAGAGATAACAGGGTCCATTGACATGAAGGGAAGAGTTGTAGAAGCTGCCATCGTTTGAGAAGACAGACTGGAGACCTGCTGCGACATTAGAGCAGCGGAAGATAGAGGCTGAGTTGCTGTAGACGAAGAGAAGGCCTGCGACGTCATCTGGGCGGTGGCTGAAACTGTGGCCGGCTCAGAGGACTCAGCGGCGGCGGAAGATGCTGGCGTAAAAGTCATCGTAGCCGAGAAAAAAGTTAGGGATTTTAGAAATTGGCTCTTGATACCATGTGAGAAATAATACCGGGCTTAACCTTAATGGTAGCCCTGTCAGATATATTTATACTAGAAAGAGTTAATATTACACAAGGAGTTCCACAATAAGAAATAATAATAAATCTACACTATTAATAGGCTCTTCGCTGGCTTTACTAAATTCGTTTGGGGAGACTTCACGAATGCTTCAAGATGAAGGGATGATGATCCGTCCCCCTCCTGAACCACTGCCGATGATGATGATTGAAGCAAGATTTCGATTGCTATGTCAGTTTATTTTATTTAATTTCGTTTTACTGTTTTTGAGTTTCTTAGGCATAAACATTGTCGTGGATTCCTTCTTCTTTTTCTATTTCAGTCAGACTCTTACATTAGGTGGGGGTGATGAGGGTTTTGCTCTGGCCACGTTTGGCTCATTTAGACCCATTACAGAACAAGTGAATCATATTGCTCTATCCAGGGTGATTGGTTCTCCAGCTGGTCCGAGGGTTGATTGCTGGAAGTGTTTCCTTTATCGTTTGTGTCCCTTGCTGAATGTTTTTTTTATCAATTTAAAGCCCCTTGTTTAAAAAAAAACTCTAGATAACAAAAAACTTAGAGTATGCTTCTAGTTATATATACCACATTTGCATGTGAAGTAATTAATCCGCTTTCTAGCCTTTCTAGTGCACATGGTACATAAATTTAAACGAAAATTTAGCATATAAGCATTTTTTATTATATAAAAGCTAGTTTTTTTATTATAGTCACTAAATGTCAATAAATCATATTGCTATTCATTATCCTTAATAGACTTTCATTTTTTTTTAATTTCTATAAGCAATATTGATATTATATGAATGTAAAAAGAATAGGAATTTTGATATATGGTTTGTAAAAATTAGAGCCAAAATGAAAAAGTTATAAGCTTTTGAAGAAAATTGGGGGCTTTATACATTGGGTCCTGCCGATTATATTTATGTCCATAAATATTTATTTGAGAAGTTTTTCCTTATGGTACTTTGATATAATTTTAAACATTAGTTTAGTCACTAAATATTAATAACTCATTTAATATGTATTATTATTATTATTATTATTATTATTATTATTATTATTATTATTATTATTATTATTTTGGGCATATATTCAAATTTATTTATTTACTCGATACAAATTATTTTGTATTAAATGGAGAGATGGTTCATAATTATGACCAAAATAAGGATAATGCATAAAAATGTTACTTATTGATTTGGGATATATAGTCTTGTTTATCTTATATCAAAGTGACTATAAAAGTGTACTCATACCAAAGTTAGTGACATTTTTGTCCATAAATATTTATTTGAGACATTTTTCATATTGTCACATTAATGTAAATATAAATATAACCAATAGTCACTAAAAATTAAGAAAATCATATTTTTATATATTATCCTTATTTTGTTCATATGTTAGGAATTATTTTATTATTTTATTTTATACGGAATGGTATTGATGTTGGAAAATATGAAGGTTGTTTAATAAATTTTCAGAGTCTTTTAAATTTATATATGTTATAAAGGTGTCATATGAAATGTCGTAAAAAATTATGAATTTTGATATTCTTTTCATAAAAATTAGATAAACGGTTAAAAAGTTATAACACTTTAAAGAAAACCGTGTTTTTAATACATTGGGGCCCACATATTTGATGCCACGTTTTTTTGAGATTATATAGCAAAACCTCCTTTTGGTGTTGATATTGCCGTATTATCCTTGAAACGACCACATGGCATTGTTATAGTAAATGAGCAAATTTTGGGGAGATAGACACATAAGATTAATGAAGGATGTAATTGTCTTTTAAGCAGCTATTTGTTTTCTTATATATAAATAGATAGATAGATAGATAGATAGATAGATTTTGAACTTTTGATGAAATGGTGAGAAAATGATATGTAAAAAAAATTAAAAGGAAAAAAAATATATTAAATCAAACGATCCAAAATAAGAACAATATTTCAAGACCTAAATGCCTCTCTATCCATCCAAAACCAAATCCCATCGGTCCCCCCACGTTATGATCAGACATATAATAGTCCACCCTAAGAAGAGCGAGATTAATCGCTGAAACTGTGAGAGCATAGAGGCTATTAACGGCTGAATCAGCCTGATTGCTCCAACCAGTAATCTAACAACTAAACCAAACCAAAACACCAATCTACCCCCCTTGTTGATTGTCCTAGGAATAGCAAAATAGAAATAGTAAAACAGTTTGAACTGAGAATAAAAAACAAGAACTAGTAAAATAGACTTCCAAACCCTAGCCGCACAGGTCCTCCATAGTGGTGGTTCAGGAGGGGGTCATATTTTCATCACTTCATCTTCTTCCTTTGTCACTTTGATCTGCCCGTGATGAGTCGCCCCCATCTCTTCGCCAAAATACTACATGAACAAAAACAATTAGTCCGAAAATGAGCAGCCTCTTCATCCCTATCCTTCGAATAGCGTGCCTCGTTGTCCACCGCACTGGACTCCGCCCTGCTGTTCACGTACCTCCGCACCAAAGCTCCGAAAAACTCCTCGTGCGTGGGTAAGCTCCATGCCGTCCTCCAACTTGTCGCTAGCACACTGCAGTCCCTGTTGATCCTTCTGTGAGCGTCGCCCTTCCCCACAATAGCGCCTGACCAGACACTTCGCTTGGCTACGCTCAAAATGTCGAGCTATTGGAGTCGCTGACCCAAAACTCCCGCAAACTAAAGCTAACCCTAGTTACGCCTTCCGCCTTAAGAGAAAAGTAATTTATATATAGAGAATGAATGGAGATGTTATTTATATATTCATAAATATTCTTATAATGGTGTCACAGTAAGTTCAGGGAAATTTGGGGAATAGGGCTAATATAATGTGAAATTTCAAAATAAAGGTACAATAATAACATACTCCTTAAATATGAGTGAATTACTGCTGAAACTAATATTGTCATATTTTGACATTATCAGACATTAATATGAAATTATTAATATCATAATTTATGTCATACAAACTTTCTTTTTTCCGCCGTTATGCGATTTTTCCCTAGCGAAAGTTCTCGCGTAGGGTTTGTTCTTCGCCGTCCTGGTGCGGCGTTTCTTTCAATCGATGCAGATCTGCGCCGGATTGCCGTGGTTTTGACGTAGCTCGTAATGGATGATCGTGGCAGCGAGAAGATGGTGGAAGAAACAGGAGAGAGACATATGGATGATCGAGACATGGTTAGCGTGGAGAGGTTGAACGATCCTTTCGATGGCATGGATCTGGGTCATACGGCGGGTACGCTACTGAGAGAGGGTATCAATCGAGCGATGGTACAACCTCTACCTGAACCACCACCATGTGGCGTACGAGATGCTAGAGTCCGTGAAAATTTTCCTAGTAATTCTTATATGTTTGTCATTTGTTTTCTTGTGTTCATCTTTGTTGTTGGCTTTGACAGTTTGTTTGAGCTTTTAGCGTCTCTTTATGTCACTAGGTATGGTTGGATCTATTGGAACATGTTTGGCTGTGTCAAACTCACTACATGGTTAGCGATTCATGTTGCTCTTTCAGGGGTGACCGTCTCAAAGTCTGATCATAGGGTTTACAGTCGTAGTTGTTGGAGTTCAGTTGATGTTAGTTTTATTTTCCCTTTGCTTGATGTAATTATCCTGAATCTTTTGATATGAATAGAAGCTTGTTTTGATGATAAAAAAAAATTACAGAATTTTTCGATTGTGATGGCAAGAATACCTATTTACAGAGAAAACATAGTATTACATTTATCCCACTAACATTGAAACATGGTGAAGTGATGCGATTACTAAGGAAAAAAAAGATTAATATTGAACTGGAAAAAAACAAGAATGATTTAGAACCACACAAATTAATTTGATATGTGACGATATTAGTAGGACGAATCGAAAAAAAATATGAGACCATCTTAGCATGATGGATGGAGCAATATTCATATTTTGAAATTTCACGTTTTTAGTAGTATTTAGAGCAATTTCTATAAGTTTAATTATTACATTTGCATGATATTTGCAGCTACTGTTTTATTAAATTTTATAGCACTGCTATGACCTGCAAATTTACAAGCGCCTTAAACGATCCGCTCACAGGCTTCACAGCATGATTGGCTCCGGTTGAGAACCAAGTTAAACGGATAATAACGTTTAAATTTCAAGCCAAGAAGGAAATTTGACCAAACGTTACAAGTTTCATTGATCTGAGTAAATTTATTTGTGTTAATTTAAGGTTTTTGGGTCAATTTACCAAAAGCAATTGTAATTAAATGACTTTTTTGTATAGTGCATTAGTGCGTAAGAATTAAGATATAATTTCCTCTTTTTGTGACGGTAATTCAATATCCAATGTGAAAGACTTCGCTAAGGGAACAAATTTATGAGTGTAATATAGTTCACCCATAGACATTTGCATCCTCATTTCTGAGTAAACGTGGTGAAATTTGAATGATTTGATTTTCAATCTCCTATTTAGATTTACCACATGCACAGGTTGCGAAGTCCTTAGACTTTACAATATGGCACCCGTCGCTTATAATTTTGACATTTTTCTAATTTTGGTTGTTCAAATTTTTTATCGCTTTATTTTTAAATCAATTAATTAATGACGAAATTCATAAGAATAATCTCTCCTTTCATGAATTTTGCAATAATAATCCACATTGAGAGTGTTAATAAAAATAATCCACAATAACAATGATGTTCACAAGAATAAATTGGAGTGAGTTCAAACTAGTGTCGATTTAATACTCTCGAGCATACTTTCACTTTGTCCTTTTTCACTCTTGTTCTCGAGTTGAATTCAAACTAATGCTCGTTTAATCTCAACACTATTTCCGACATGTTTGGTTCTCTTTAGGTCAGAAGATAGGAGTGCTACTCAAGATGAATAGTAGGGAAGGAGAAAGTGGGGATAAGATTAGTAGTATTAAACGGACGATAGTTTGAATCCACTCTAATCTATTCTTGTGCACATCATTGATAGTTCACATTATTTTTATGAACACTCTAAGTGTGAATTATATTGTAATTTTTTTTTTATTTTTTTAATGAATTTCTCTTTAATTAATTTATGGTTCCTCTCATTTTCCTCTCATATTTACAAATTTCAACGTTTTTATAATATAATTCATGTATTAGTCAAACTTGACAAAATTAGAAGGAAGAGATGATGAGGGTGTTTGGTAAATGACGTTTCAACTGAAAATTGGCGGTTTGAGTAATTTTAGCGTTTTCAATAAGTGAAAAAGTTGTTTGGTAAATAGCTGTTCGGCACATACGTTTTTGGACGGAAACGCTGAAATAAAAACACTGCAAATATGAGAGTTTTGAGTTATCGTTTTGAAATATTCCATATAATATTTTCTACTAATTTTATGGTCAAACGGCTAAATGACCAAACATCTTCTGACAACTCGTCAATTTATTCTGCTAGTCATACCCGCTGACTGAATTTGCTAACATAATCCAATTGAGGCAAGAAATCTGGCAGCCGAGTCATGCTGTTGTGATTATTACTTGGTTATTAGCAAATCATGAGCAGTAAGAAAAGAAGTAAATAAATTAACTAATCACAAGTCGGTAAAGTCTGAAAGCATTAAATCAACTGCGCAGTGCTGGTCAACATTTCGTGTTCAACTTCAACCTTTGTTACCCTACAAGAACATCAACGTTACTAATTCCAGTGAATTATTTCAGAATAAAAGCAATAATTACGTCGTAAATACAACTGTAGGAATACTATCTTTGCCTAAATTGGTATAGCACTTACCTGTGGCAAAAAAAAATCTTTCTTTACCCAATCACTTTCTTCAATACTCCCAATTTTCTTTCTTTCTTTCTCTGCAACTTCCCCTACAGAGATCTGTTGCATTAGCAGCAGAGCCAGTTTCAGCTCTGGTACCTTAAACTACAGATTGCTGCTTTTTTACTTAGGGTTTCCAGTAATTCCTTGTAACTCTGCACCGATATCGAGATCTGCTCCTTTATTGCTTCTGTGTTTAGTTGTTTAGGAGAAAAGAGGGGATTGGAGTCTATTTTTTGTAAAAGTTGTGTTGGATAGAGTGTTGGCTAGTCACAGAGGATCTGGAATTTGAAGAATGAAGCAGACAAGGACGACGACTGTGGTGTTTGGTTGCTGGAGTGGGTTCGGATGAGAATATGCCTTTTGGGTGTTTGGATGGGGGTGGAGTTCGTGGGTGAGGGTACATCCAGTCGCTTCATCACTTTTCTTCCTTTTCACATATTTTTTCAGACTCCTTTTGGTTTCTAGACTTTTTGCTTCAACAAGATTCTGGGATTTGTAGTAGCTCTGGTAAAAGTAGTTTAGCATTCAGATAAGTTTTCTGGGATGAGGGTTTCTTTGGCCGCCGTTAATCCTCAACAGGAGGAAACTACTGGTATGGTTTTTTAATTCTTCTACTGCTCAGGCTATATATGTGTGTGTTTGTTTGATTTTTATGAATGCACACCTTTTTATGGGAGAGCAGGTGAGAAGAAATGCTTGAATTCAGAGCTGTGGCATGCGTGTGCGGGCCCGCTGGTTTCCCTTCCTCAGCTAGGAAGCAGAGTTGTCTATTTCCCACAAGGGCATAGCGAGCAGGTCTATTCCTCTTCTGCCTCTTTCTTTTGGCTGATGATTTACATCATTTTTTTGGCATATTGTTGATGAATGTATTTAATAATGAGGGGAAAATGTATTTAATAATGAGGCTGTAAAAGATAGTATTGTTCATTTGAATACCTATGGATTGTTCGGGTTGCATTCTAATGCAGCAGTAGTAATGCTATGGGATGGTGTGTTTAATTATTTGAATCAAAAGATTGAAAAAGTCATAGTAAATTAAAATGTTAATTGTGTTTGGTATTGAATTTATCAGGAAGTTCGAATTAGTGAGTCTAATCAATGTCTTTATAGGTAACTGCCTCAACAAACAAGGAAATTGATGCTCATATACCTAGTTATCCTGGTTTACCGCCACAGCTCATCTGTCAGCTTCACAATGTGACTATGCATGTAAGTTTGTGCTCTCTCCCTCTCTCTCCAAAGGGCACATAGTGTAGGGATAATTTGGCAGACATATTTGACTATGCTGAAATTTCTAAAAGGAAAAGTGTTTGGTATCATCTAGTTCAGCCAAATAAGTAGAGTTAGAGGTTACTTATGCTGCTTGTTATGCTTAGTAAGCAGAATAAGCTAGAAGTGCCACCCAACAGAGCCTAAGTTTGATAAATAACTGAAGAGGGGGTGGGCCAAAGTCTGTCCTTGAGGTCATGTGTGCGAGCCTCTGCCTACACATTTACAAAAAGAAAATAACTTACTGGTTTCTGTTTTGATGTCGGTGATGGTAATTTGCAGGCAGATAATGAGACTGATGAGGTGTATGCACAGATGACATTGCAGCCACTAAGTGCTGTATGATATGTTAACTCTTATTATTATGGTTTTAGTTTGTTCCCCAATATATTTGTATTGATGAAATTAAATGTGCGCAGCAAGACCAAAAGGATGTCTGTCTGCTGCCTGCAGAACTTGGGATGCCAAGTAAACAGCCAACAAACTATTTCTGCAAAACCTTAACTGCAAGTGACACGAGCACTCATGGAGGATTCTCTGTCCCACGTAGAGCTGCAGAAAAAGTTTTTCCTCCTCTTGTAAGGATTGATTTATGTGTATTATTGTATAATCTGTGTGGCGACAAAATTATCACTTGTCATCTTGAAAAGTTTATTTCTTCTCCAGGATTATTCCCAACAGCCTCCTGCACAAGAGTTGATTGCCAAAGATCTTCACGGGAATGAATGGAAGTTTCGGCATGTATTTCGCGGTTAGGGTTACTCAAAGTCTCAAACCCCACAGTATTAAGTCTGATAGAGACATTCAATTTTCTAAAGAAACTATTGTGAGGTGGCCTACTATAGTCCCATCTTTAAAGGGTGAAATATGGGTGGCTGATTTTCCAATTTAGTCTTTCTCTTCTAAATAATGCATTTTTCAGATTTGAGAAAAGATTCAATTTGAAAGGAGAAAAACATGTACCTGATTTTTCTTTAATTTTCCTTTTCAAATGATACTTCACTATAATTTGTATTTATGTGGGGCAATGAATGCTGAGAGTCGTGCATAAGTGAGATATACGTCCATAATAGATTCAACTTTGCAGTTGGCTGATGTACTCTGGAAGTAGAGACTCTCCTTAACATTAAATTGTTTTATGTATTTACAGGACAACCAAAGAGGCATCTATTGACAACAGGATGGAGTGTATTTGTAAGTGCAAAGAGACTTACAGCAGGCGACGCTGTAATCTTTATCTGGTAGGGACACCATTAAATAATCTCAACATGGGATGTTCACCTTACCCCCTATGCCTTTTTCCATCATATATTAATTTTCAAATAAAAAAAGAATTTTATTTTCCTGTTAGGAATGAGCACAATCAGTTGCTACTTGGAATTCGGCGTGCTACTCGTCCACAAACCGTCATGCCTTCTTCAGTTTTGTCTAGTGATAGCATGCACATTGGCCTTCTTGCCGCTGCAGCTCATGCGGCTGCAACAAACAGCCGCTTCACTATATTTTACAATCCAAGGTAGGTTTCACAAATCATTATTTATTTACAACAAAAACAATATATCCTGCATAATGATGTATTAGAATGTAATTACCATTACTTGTTCTTATTAAATAAAAACCAGAGTAATGGAATTGAAATTCTATTAGTTATATTACGTGTTGTATTCTATTGCATTAAGTCCTATCTTATGTAGCCTAATTCGTTGATCTTAATCCTTTATGGGGTTTCAGAGCTAGCCCTTCAGATTTTGTGATTCCTCTGGCTAAATATGCTAAAGCTGTGTATCATACACGAGTTTCTGTTGGTATGCGGTTCAGAATGCTCTTTGAAACCGAAGAATCCAGTGTTCGCAGGTCGGTGTCACTTTTTATGTATGAAAGATCTTCATGCACTCAAGTAATTACGTAATAGTTGTGTGCTTAACTAGATCTTGGACTATATTCTGTTTTTTGGTCAAATCTAGCTTTGCCCTGCTTTACTGTTTAATGAATACAACTGTGTAATTTGTGATTTCATTTTTCCGTTTCAATCTTTACCAAAGTAGAACTTTATATTCTGGTAATGTAGAACTGCTACAACCATTATTTATACTTATTTATGTTTATTTGTTAGTTTTAATGAATTGCCAAACGTGCTTGTATGTCTTCTCTCATTTTTTGTTGGAAAAAAGCATTAAAATTTAGCTTCATATACTCTCAAATGATTTTATGTTTGAGTAGTTGAGTACTGATTTTTCTGGGCACAGAGGGAGTGATAATTTTAAATGAAAAACGACTGCATCTCTATATCTGCCTCAGTTTGTGTGTATCATATTCCCCTTACACAAGTGTGATTGGTTTCAGGTATATGGGTACAATTACAGGCATTAGTGATTTAGATCCCACTCGCTGGCCAAATTCACATTGGCGGTCTGTCAAGGTTAGTGGGTTCTATTAATAATAATTATTATGAGGATTCCTGACTCCTAAATACTTAGTCGATACAAAAAAATCAGTCTTTGCTTATATCATGCTATTTTTTCAACTAAGATGATGTATAGTTCCTGAAAGTATTTAGGATCTGAACTGGGAGAGTTTTCTTACATTATTATTCTCTTTCTTTTACAGGTAGGATGGGATGAATCAACTGCAGGGGAGAGGCAGCCCAGAGTCTCCTTGTGGGAAATTGAACCACTCACTACTTTTCCAATGTATCCAAGTCCTTTCTCCCTTAGGCTTAAGCGGCCATGGCCAGCAGGGCTACCTTCTTTTCCAGGTATGATTAACTCATGACATTTCATGCTAAGCTATCTCATATAACAAATAGAAAACATCACCTAAGAAAACGAACACACAAATTTTCAAGATTGGTTAATTCCAACAGACCACCGTATTCTTTCTCAGTTCATCTATGTGGTTCTTTGGTCATTTTGTTGCCATTTTTGAATGCCACTATCTATGTTCAGGTCTGAGCAACGGAGATATGCACATCGGATCTCCACTTGCATGGCTGCGTGGCAGCATGGGTGGTGATCAGGGACTCAATTTTCAGGGATATGGTATGCCACACCCCTTCATGCAATCAAGGGTCGATGCCTCATTGCTCGGGTTACAACCCGACATTTACCAAGCAATGGCAAATAGCCAGCAGCCACTTGTGCAGTTCCAGCAAGGCATCCCAAACACTTCTTCATCATCCTTGATTCAGAGTCAAATGTTACAGCAGCAGCAGAATTTTCTCCAGGGAGGCTTTGCAGAGAACCAGCAGCAGCAGCAACAACAGGTGATATCTCAGGCTCAAATTCTACAACAGCAGTTGCAACGTCAGCATTCTTACAATGAGCAGCAGCAACAGTTCCAGCAAGATCAACAACAGCAAATGTCAAAGTCATCTAGTCTTCCTAGGATGAATTCTCAGTCCCAACAGTTTTCACATTTCCAGTCCTTAAATCCAAACTCTGTTCCCCAAAACCAACAGACATTTTCTGAACTAATGATGGGAAACAATGTCTTGACTTCTAATAATAATAATATCAAGTCTCCTTCTACCCAGACCCTGACTAGGTCTTTTTCTCATGATGAATCCGATCCCTTAGTCACCCAACCTTCTAATAAGAGAATTGCTCTTGAATCTCAAGTTTCTTCCAGAGCAAATAGTCCATATGTAGTTTCACCTAGCAACACTAAGATATCTGACCATCCCACCTTCTTGCCACCGTTCCCCGGAAAAGATTATTCTGAGTACGGTGCTCTACTTGGGGGCGCTACAGACTCGTCCGTTTTGCTGCAGAATGGGATTTCGAACCTCAAACAGGGTGGCGGTAGTGGTGAGAATGGGTTTTTGAGCATGCCTTTCTCTAGCTGTAATTTTACTAGTGGGGTCGGCACTGACTATCCCTTAAACCCGGCAGATGTGGCAAATTCTAGTAGTTGTATGGATGATTCTGGTTTCTTGCAGTCCTCAGAAAACGTGGACCAAGCAAACCCACCACTTAACAGAACCTTTGTGAAGGTCAGCCCGTTACATCCCATATTTATATTTCATTCATGGTATTGATTTGAACTGTTTAAATGTTCTATTTGTTGGATATGTCCCACTTAGGCTAAATATGAATGATAGAACCCATTATTAAGTGATAGGAGTGGACAAGGTTCTTGTTCCGAACTGGAACCGGTGGTTCCAGAACCGGAAGAGGCATAACAGATAACTAAATAGGAGGAGAACTGGTCCAGATTTGGGTACCAGAACCAACTGTTCCAGTTCCAATTTACTTTTTTTTTGGATTTCTAGCATAAAAAGTAAAAACAGAGAAAAATGGGTCGGAATTTGGACCAGAGCAACTGTAAAACCGACAATTATGGAACTGGATTGATCCATGTCCAAGACTAATAAGTGATCGACGATTTTCTGTTCCTCACTTCAGAGGTTTTGGAGTGAGTTAGGTTCAACCTTGTCATAAATCAAATTAAATTGCGACTATATATGTGACATATTTGTGCAGGTTCATAAATCTGGGTCCTACGGGCGTTCACTTGACATCACTAAATTTAGCAGCTACCATGAGCTGAGAGGTGAGCTTGCTCGTATGTTTGGACTAGAGGGTCTTTTGGAAGACCCTGAGAGATCAGGCTGGCAGCTTGTATTTGTTGACCGAGAGAATGATGTTCTACTCCTCGGCGACGACCCTTGGCAGTAAGTACCCTAACCTTTGCAGTAGAGGTAGACGTTTTTATTATTGTATGAAATAAGGACAGATTTTTCCATCATTGGCAATGGAGCCAAAGATTCATTATTTTTTGGCTTGAGAATATGATGAAATAAAGCAAAATGACTCACCAAACTGTCTGTTCTTTGTTATGAAGCAGCAGTCAGTCCATGCAATTTTGGACGCGATTTTCATTATGGGTCATCCGGAAACAGTCTCTCTGTGCTTTAGTACAGGGGTAAGACTGCGTACATCCGACCCCCCCTTACCCCACCGTAGGTGGGAGCCTTTGCGAAACTGGGGTAAATGATGATTGATGATTGATATGAAATAAGGACAGATATATGGTTAATGCGGACTGACTATAACCGTATTTTGACAATGACTTTAGTTGAACACATAGATGTGTTCAATCTTATTCCATGTGGAAACATTGATTGATTCTACATATTAACTATTTGAATATGTGATTATTCGTTTATATTCATTATTAAAACATATGCTTAATATGGTAACTTTATCGCCATATCTGCTCATTAGCATGTTACATGCTCATTAAAATTATTGAAATTTTACCTTGCCAAATTGGCTCATGAAACACTTTTCCCAATTTTAAGGTCTTGAACTTCAAGTGTACATGTTAGCTGGACATTGTAAAAGTGTAATTTGACTAAAATAATCTTGCTTATTCTCAGGGAGTTTGTAAACAATGTTTGGTATATCAAAATATTGTCACCATTTGAGGCGCACCAGATGGGGAAAGAAGATAGCCTCCCTCTTCCAAACAACCTCCAAAGGCTCCCAAACGGCGACACCGGGTGTGACGATCACTTGGGTCAGAAAGGGACGACTAGGAACATGAATGGAATACCATTGGGTCTTGACTACTGATAAGGAATGTTTTGATTAAATTAATCTCCAGGTGTTAATTGTACAATAGTACAAACTGCTGTATCGCCAGGTAATCAGATTGTAAATTAGTGTATTATGATTAATTCTTATCAAGTTTGCATCATTAAGATGATGAATTGTAAGAGTAATACTCCTAACAACTTGCTATTAATATTATTGTTATTGTTATTTATTATTGTTGTTGTTATTATAATATTTATTGTCAACTAGTCTGCATTCTCTCACGGCTATAGTTGGTTTCAAAATTCAAACCAAACCATTTGAGAGAGAAATGGATCTATTAGATCTGATTTGAGTTAGATAATCTATTGCTCCGTACTTTTCTTCATTTTATGGTCTAAATGTCTAATGAACAAGAAACTGAACGGTTAAAGGTAAAATTAAACCATTGCATATAGCTTTCATGTAAGTATTAAACTATTAATAGTTAAAGTTGATATGTTCCCAATTTACACTAGAGTTATTCCTGAATTGCAAACGTGAGAATTCTAATATGACAAATATTTGATGCATAAATTTAGAGACAAGTGGGTCTGGGAGAGGTCATACTTCATAAGTTCATTGTAGATTACTTCCACACTTAAGAGTTAAGATCCCCCTTAGGGGATGATTTGATGATATAAGTACGAATACGATGGGGAATTCGGGGCTCGCTGGTTCAACTAGGTCCTCAGTTGAATTTGGGAGCTGTTGTTAAATGGTGATCATTCGACTTATCGGATAGATCGACTGGTTGAAGTGTGGAACAATCAGAGCTCCGTCTCACCTCAATTGGTAGCGTGGAAGCTAGATTAATACTAGGAACATAGTTGTGTTTGATCAATGTTGATATCTCCTGGATTTTGTATAGATCGAGAACCTGAGAACATACATAATATAATACTAGTTCATTAGTGTATACTGTATAGATGTGGTTGGACTTGAAACAATTCTATTCACAGCTACACATTTACTAATGGTTTGAGGTGAATTCTCCGAAGTCCTAAAAATGAAATTATACTTAATCTGTGAGGTGAATTCTCCGAAGTCCTAATGGTTTGAGGTGAATTCTCCGAAGTCCTAATGGTTTGAGGTGAATTCTCCGAAGTCCTAAAAATGAAATTATACTTAATCTGTGAGGTGAATTCTCCGAAGTCCTAATGGTTTGAGGTGAATTCTCCGAAGTCCTAATGGTTTGAGGTGAATTCTCCGAAGTCCTAAAAATGAAATTATACTTAATCTGTGAGGTGAATTCTCCGAAGTCCTAATGGTTTGAGGTGAATTCTCCGAAGTCCCAAATCAGTTCGTTAAAACAGGAATCACACAGGTGCCAATAAAAAAGTTTATGAAAAAATGAAATTATACTTAATCTGTGAGGCTGATATATTATTACAACTTTAGTTTCAATTATTGCATGTGAAACAACATTAAATAATACCAACTATCACCCATTAATCAAGAATATTATATACTTTGGAAATAATTTTTAATAATACTCCATATCATCTACTTAGTTATATAGTGATACAAAACTACTTTTCACGAGAAATCCAGCAATTTAACTCATGATAAACTAATTTCACGTACTTGATCCTATTTTGAATTAACTTTCATTTAATGGTTCAATATCAGTTTTTGATATTTTAAATAATTGAATTTAGAATCGAAAAGTGACTTCATATTATATTTTTTGTTATACCAAGTATATTCAAATAGTTGGTTATTAAAAATTATATCTAAATTAATTGATACTCCGTAATATTTAAATTTATTTTCCAGCAGATCGTGGCAATGGTTTTTGAGTAGAGTAGATGAATATTTGATTGGTTTGGGGATTTCAGTAGAAGTGACCGACATGTCCCACCAGC
Organism: Cuscuta epithymum; assembly: GCA_945859915.1. NCBI lineage: Eukaryota > Viridiplantae > Streptophyta > Magnoliopsida > Solanales > Convolvulaceae > Cuscuta > Cuscuta epithymum. The sequence goes on along the minus strand of CAMAPF010001001.1, from coordinate 3,615,417 downwards.
ATTAGCCATCCTTTTCGTCGGTAATGTATGGACAAAGAAAGAAGCACATGCTAACCATGTGCCCTGGGATGGGCGAATGAATAAATAAAAAATCTAATTGGAGCTCGCATCGTACATTCGTACACCCCGCCGTATATTTATACTTGGAGGATTGAAGAACTGGATTAATAAGCAAATTATATCGTGGTGCCGCCATACCATGAACATGGTATGCCTATACCACATACTTAATCAAACCGAACTAAACCGAAAAATAGTATGGTTTTTGTTTGGTAATAATTCTCTCAATCCGTTTCAAACCGAACCCAACCGAAAACCGATATGTCCACTCCTACTCTATATTATGCGCCACATTTACTCTTTTCTTTGTAATTTCTAAAAAATTAGGAACAGCTAACACAATACATGTGAGGAAAGTAGGAAACAATAAGATATTCTTATTTGGCACATACAATTAAAGATGTTTTCATTTGAGAACTTGTTATGGTCTCAAATTAGTCTTTCATAATACGTAGTAGTAAAATATCCGTAAATAACATCTTCATGCGTAATAGTTCGTAAATGTATGTCTAATTTTTCATCCGCTAATTAATGTGTGTCGTCATATACCCATACGGAGTATATAATTTTATTAAAAAAATGTCAATGTGTTATTGAGTTGTAATGATTTCATTTGGAGTGTAAAAAATGATAAAAAGTATGTTGATAAAATCTTGACGTGACAAAGAAATGTAGTAAAATTCTGGAATACTATGATTTTGAATCTTGAATCTTATGAATCTTTTTTGGATGTTGAACTTTTTGAATCAACACTTCTTTTTGAAGCCCAATAATAAAATGAAAATAAAAAAAATGTGGTTAGGAAGTTTATAGTAAAAAAAGTCATGTGTTCTATTTCCAGGATCGTTGAACCTAATTAACGTTCTGTTTGTATATTTCCAGCCTTCCAGGATCGTTTTTGTTTTGAGGTTTTGATGCTTAATTAATTGCATTTATTAATGAGAAATTCTTAGGGTTGAGTCGTATTCAGTGTTTAATTTAATACTCCGTATTTTCTACCATCTTAAAAGGAGGCACTAGCTAGCATTTGAAGCTTGACCTATATACTAATCCGTATTAGGTTGTTAGTTTGCTTTCGTCCTAACCTTATCACATCCCTCCAAATATGCTGGCTCCCTTGGAATCTCGGATAGTCACGTGCTTCTCTAAAGCACCAACTACTCCTAATTTGGTAGCCAAAACGAGTCAAATAAGGTCTCTAATGGTCACATAACATCATGTACTCAATAATATATCATATAAATACGTCTACTAATAAAAAGTAGTTGGATGAGTCAAAATGACTCATTGACAACCTCCTAATCCCGATTTTAGCTTACGTGTCATTATTTTTGCTTTGCATTTAAGTCAATCTTTGCCAAATATTTCACGTCAGTCTTAATTATAATCTATTTTAAAAAGATAGTCAGCCGTATTTATAAGTAGACGTATTTATATGACATTTTATTGAATACATAGTCTTATGTGACGATTTCATAATAGTAGAAGGTCTCATGTCCTCATTTGACCTTTTTCTCTTTGGTAGGATATATCATACATTATTGGTATTATATCATACTATTTGACGATTTAGACATAAATCTTTACCTTCTAATAACTTTTATACTATTAAAAGAGTTTATAAAAGTTTTCACTTTTATGTTTGACACGACAATTTTTAAGATCATTTTTCAAAATAAAAGAATTTTTTAGAAACTAGTGTTGAGTAACATCTGAGAAAAGTTTATATATAATTTTAACATTAATTAGTCAAAACAACTTGTATACCAAACGGAAATAAATCACACAATCAACTTTTTGTCAAACAACTCCCACAATTTTCTTTTTAAGATTTTTGAAGTCACCCTACGAAAAAGCTCACAAAAGAGATAGTATTAAACTTTAATAGGTCAATGAAGACGGATATTGTACAATGTGGATCCAGTATCATACAAAGTAGTGTACTCCCTCTGTCCTATTTTACATGTCCTACTTTCATTTTTGGGTTGTTCCAAAATAAGTGTCTCATTTCCTTTTTGGAAAAAATATGAGGCGGGATATACACCATTTCACTTTATTATACTCAAACTTCAACAATAATTTTTACTTTTTCAACCACCATATTAATAATTGTGTTAAGTCAAAGTGAGACATATAAAATGGGAAGGAGGTAGTACTATTTTAATAATTAGAACCTAATCAACCTATTCGCTCACACAAGCAATACCAGTTTAAAAAGATTTCAAGATCTATTAATATGAAATAGATACATGTGTATTTTACAAAATATCAATAAAGGGATTTTGAATGTATGTAATTTAGGGAGTGTTTGTGATTGCTTCTACTTTAAAAAAGTGATTTTATATTTATTGTTCAACATCATGAAACATCTTTCTTGATTTAAAATCAAATATTAATGGACTCCTTTCACTCTCGAGGAATAACTTAATATATCAACTTCTGAAGTAATAAAGCAACAACTTAGGAGTGGATGGAAAATTTGATTAAGAGGATCTCAATATAATTTACCTCATATACAAAAAAATCAGTATTACCTCCCTTCCAATTTGATAGTGGCATTTCTTAAATTCATATATACTTGGTTAACATAATTATAAACTACTCTTAATCTTTTACTTTATGTATTCAACTTTTATCAAATTTGATTTTATATTTTGCGACTTTATAAAAATGTTAATGTAGCTTCTGAATATATAAATTTTATTTACTACAAATAATTTAAGTGTTGAAAGAGATCTGTTTGCTTTAGTGTAAAATAAAACTTAAGTACAAATAATTTGAGAGAGCACTACGTATTGAACAAACGTGTGCAGAATCAGAAAGAAATTGAACTAATACTGTAGTGCATGATACTACGTACATGGTACTCCCTCCGTCCCGAAAATAACTTCCCACTTTCCTTAAGTGGATGTTCCAAAATTAACTTCATACTTCAATACTTTCCTTATTTTGCAAATTATCTACATAAAAAAAGTGATAAACAATGTCAAACAGTGTTTAAACAGTGTCAAACAGTGTTTAAACAGTGCCAAACAGTGTTTAAACAATGCAAAACAGTGCATTCTACAGTAAAGTCAAATTTATTTCCTAAAAGTGTGTGAAAGTCCAAGCGGGAAGTTGTTTTCGGGACGGAGGGAGTATATGGGAAGAAAATTTCCACATAATTGTTATGCTTCATTATACAAGCGACGAGGAATATATAAATGAGAAAAGATTACAACTAAGGAAACTACTTTTCCGACCACTCATTACATTACCGAAGAATTGGAAATAAATCAATAATAAAAGTAAATAATTATTGTTTTTTTATGGAAGAGGGCTTAATTCATAAAAATAGCATTCAGCAGGGGTACATGATAATAAAAGAACCACATGTAATCATCCGCCCTTGGCCGAGACTGAAAGTTAATCACCTGTAAAAAAGCAATATAACTCGCTAGACCTGAATTGGGCAACTCAAAGCCAATGACGATTACCGCAGACCTCTCATCCCCCAAACCTAATGCAAGAGTCTTACATAATAAAATAAAACGACACACAAACGTCTTAACCTGAAAATTAAAATGCAGAAAAAATAAATAATCAAGCTCCAAACCGCGTCGATCAACCCTTGGCGGTGGTTCTGGAGGAGGCCGGACTCTTGCGTAGGCAGATGTTGCACCAAAGCGGCTCACCTCCAACTCGACCGCCCCTTCGTCAGCATCAACAATCACCAATTTGTCCGTATCTTGCATTGCTCGACTCTCCTTATCTGCGTGAAATTGTCCTCCAATCCCCTGCTTACCGACTCCAGTCATCTCCGTCTGCAGTCGACCTCCTTCGATCATCTTTACCGCACCAGTACCGCCGATCTTCGAAAGATTCGAAATCAGAAAACGAAACCCTAGCGGCCACCGCCCTAGAGAGCTCTGAAGCTTTAGAGAGATAAACTCTCACCTCCCTAACGATATTAAACATTACATATATTCTTGTGTTATTCCTCCTATCAGATTAACCTCTCTTCCTATCAGATTAACTTTTTAGGATTAAACCTCAAATCTTAACATGATATCAGCGTCAGATACTCAGTCTGCTTGTGCCTTGATTATTGTTTAGTACTCATGATTAAAGATAGCTCGTTGTAGAGTCTGTTTGGTCTGTTTATACATCTCGATATTGTCCACCCCGATTTGGGCTGATGGTCGTGTTTAAACCTTTGTCTCACATCGGGATGATATTAAACAATAAAACACTATTAGTATATAAGATCATGAGCTACTCCTCAGTCTTCATATCATGTTAACCTTTTAGGATGAAATTTCATATCTTAATAATTCATAGTAACTATTGATTCTACACGGTTAGCTCTATATATATATATATGGTAATATAGACGGTGGCGTATTCAGAACATTTTGTGAGTGATGATGAACTTACACTAGAACTTAGTTACATTATTAATATTGTTTGATTAGACTTAGTTTAAGATATATGTGTTTGTACAAGTATGTATAAAAAGAAGATTAATTTAAATTACAAGTGTGCAAAGGTGGAATTACAGATAAATTTTGAGAAAATTACCTAAACAGAAGTTAAACATAACAAAATTTGGTGAACTTTTGTCCTTTTATTCTTTTAATATAATTACATAAATTCTATATTTAGAGTAAAAATACTCTTAGATATATTTTAGATTTTTTCTATGCTTAACTCTAATTACTTTGAACAATTTTCTATAAAATTTTAGATATATGTATAGGCGTTGGGTTGGAGTTGTGGGGTAGCTGCCCCCACTACCCAGTCTCCCAGAGTGAATACGCCACTAAATATAGATAATTAGATATAGGAAAATATGTCCGAACACGTATCAAACCAATTTTGTGTATGATTCAGTCATTCAGAATGTAGTCTTTGTCACTTATATTATATCAATTTCGATATACCAATTTGTGTGTACCATTATAAAATTATATTATAAACAAAATTCAGCACAATATGAAGAGTATATGGACCTTTTAATTTGGTACGGAGTATACTGTATTGATTATTGAACTATATGTATCTAACTTTGTGGGCAAATGGTCCATGCTCAACAAACCCTTAAAGGTAACCGCTTGCATGCAAATTCTATTGATCCCTTTTATGAAATTGCCCACCCATGATCAGATTTACGATTAATAGTTTGATTTCCTTAATTTTATCCATACAGAATACTCTTTTGGAATTATTTATATAGTTATATTTTCAATTTTATTTTGAAAAATGAGTTTTTGTCACTTTTAATCCCCCGACTATTATGTCATTGACACTTTTGATACACGACTTTGATTTTTTCCACCTTTACTGCTTGACTATGTTGCTAGAGACACTTTTGATATATGTCTTTGAAAACTTTTATATTTAGTCCTCCGACTTTCATAAAAGAGACAATTTTGGTCGTTCAACCATTATAATAACTAGACGAAGTACCCGTGCGATGCGCGAGTATATCTAGAGTAGTAAAGTAGCTTATTTAAACTTATGTTTTACTTCGTATTTCAAGGTACGTAGTCAAATACGGAGTATAAAAAAGGCAACGGTGCTTATATGTTGTAAGGTTCTGATAAGTCCGTATTTAGACACACATTTGATGCGTGTTCGGGTCGGATTTTGATGATTTTCCTGGCTTTAAGGCGTTGCAAGTCTCAATTTTGGCTCAAGTTGTGTTTAGCAGGCGTTGGATCGAGTTTCATTACATTTGAAGTTGATTTGAAGAAGTTAGAGTCCGGCAATCGGCGCTTGAGAGGCATTCGGGAAGGATTTGAAGGCATTCGAGAAAGATTTGGAAGATTTGGAGGCCACCGGGAGATTCACGACGAAATTCTGGTGAAGAAAGAGCATTTGGATCGACCTCGTAGGCATTCGGGAGCATTCGGAACAAGAAACGAAGAAAAATGATGAAGAAAAGACATGGCACGACCGTGTCTGGGCCAGGCACGACCGTGCCTGGAGAAGACGGAGGCGCAGAGCTACTGGCAGCCAGACACGATCGTGTCCGGTGCAGGCACGATCGTGTCTGCGATCTTAACGCGCGATATACTACGTAGGCACGATCCCAGGCACGATCGTGCCTGGCATCATGTCTGGCCCCGGTTTGTCCTATTTCAGCTCAACTTCTCCTGTTTTCTATAAATAAGGCCTCCATACCCATTCTTGAGGGTTACGAACTTTAGAAAGAGGCCTAGGGACGAGTTTTACCTGCGTTTTTACGTTGTTTAATCCAAGAACCTGAGATTCTTTGTAAGTTCAATTCTTTAGTTAATGACAATTTATTCTATTCATCCCAATTCTTTTGATTCGTCAATTATGAGGCGTGAGTAGTTTAATTAGGGATTTGGGGTTGATAAAGGGGTTAATCATGATGTATGGCTAGATTCTCGTCATTTAATTACATGAATGCCGTTTAATTTGTGTATGAATAATTTAACTGATATCTCTTGTATCCTAGATGACCACTAGAATTACAATTGCTTATAGAATAAATTAAGAGAGATCTAATTTGTTCTAGGACACATTCACACACACTTAATCGTTCGCTAAAAGATTAGTAGCGAATAAGGGGCCGTAAGCTCGCTCGTTTTGGCAATAATTTAGGATCTTGTCGCATGAGAGATCAGCCTGGACCCCTAAATTATTGTACTCTTCGCCGCGAGAGCGGTAAGAACTTAGTAATGATTATCTAGGCTCAATTAAATTAAATTCATGTGATTAGGCCTGTTCTGCCAGAAATCTGGTTAACCCCGGAATCAATTCATGTTCCCTTTGTCGTTAATTAAGGAAAACCAAATCTTTTTATTCGCTCATTAGCATTAGTTTTAGTTTAATCAATCAATCTCGCACAATTGCACTTTTATTTTATTTATTTCTTTTTAATCGCTAAGCTTAGTTAATCTTTATTTCCTTTTTGTCCGTCCCTGTGGAGACGATACTCGTACTTTACACCACTTTTCTACAACCATTTTAAGTGCGAGAAAACACACATCAGGTTCCTACTTTTCTTATCTGGGTGTCTAATTTAAAAGTTCTCATTCCATTTTAGAAAAATAATCTACTCTCTTTAATTACACTTTTACTCAAATTTCTTTTTCATACTCATTACATGTCAAGTTTCACAATTTCCTCTTGCCCAACTTATCCAACTTTAATTACTTCCACTTTATTAGCCCGTTTAGTAACACTATTATTCGGCTTATCATGCTTGTCAACCAATTTTTCATCAAACACGTAATTTTTTATTCTGCGCGCTGAAATGTGTAATAATAAGAAAAAGTAAGGTTGGAGTTACTTTTCTGTTGTTTCGGCTAAAGTTAGTGTAGAGGATCATTTTAGGTTTTTTTTTTTACATATGATTTTTTCTTTATTTTATTAATAAAATAAATTTTAAATCTAATTTTTCATGAATCAGAATAATCAACCGGATCTTAAGTCAGAACTTCATAAATTTCAGCAGGATCAGCCAATTCAGCCGATTCATATGTTTACTTTTTTCTAAATTTTCTTTTGCCTTTCCTAATAAATAGATAAATATGTTCAGTTGTTCACACATTGGATAACCATTCTCGTCATATCATGTTACGTGAATTTGTTACTACGTGTATACACTACTTGCCATTTACGGAGTATTTATTAATACCATATTCTTTACATTACGTATATGGTAGTATTACCATCCGTTATTATTACCATCGTTAATTACCATCGTTAATTACCATCCGTTTTTAATTACCAAATTTGATTGTTTCATTAATTACCGATTTTGCCTTTATTTTGGGGCGGGTTTTTTCCCTCCAATCGTTGTGCTAACACTGTTATATAAAGATATTATATAAAGATATAAAGATAAAGATGACATTTTTAGTCAGCCATTCATTTATTGTATCAAAATCATTGTTGAAAGACTAAAAGTATCGATTTGATAATACTTAGAGGACTAAATGTGGATAACTTTGAAGTCGAGGACTAAAAATGTCTCTAGCACAATAGCCGAGTACTAGAATTGAAAAGATTAAGAGCCCGTTTGGTAGCACCAAAATCGGCTGTTTTGGCTGATTCTGCTGAAATTTATGATATTCTGGCTGGAGTGGCTGTTTTGGCTGATTCTGCTGATTTAAGAAAAAAATATTTTAAAAATATATTTTATTAATAAATTAAAGAAAAAATTATATGTAAAAATAGCTAAAATGGTCCTCTACAGTAACTTCAGCCAATACAGCCAGAAAAGTAACTTCAACCTTACTTTTTCGGCTTATTACACAATTCAGCGCGCGAAAGTAAAAGTTACGTGTTTGGTGAAAAAGCTGGCTGATAAGCCTGATAAGCCGAAAACAGAGTTCTCCAAACGGGCTGTAAAAGTCGAGTACCAAAAATGTCAATGACACAATAGTCGTGAACCAAAAATGAAAAAAACTCTAAAAAATATATAGGCTAGGGTCACAGCGGCCATAAGGGAGGGCAATAAGCTAGGATTATGGCCCTAGGACTATAAAAATGTAAAATGTCCAAAAAATTTCTTAATATATGTTGGGAAGATTATTAACGTTTCATTTTACTTTTTAGGTCATTAGTTTTTTTAATGCAAATCACCTAGTTTCTGTTGGGATCACCTAGTATTATAAAAAACAGTGGAGTCGGAGATAATTATTGTGCAGATAGTGCAGCATTTCTCCTTTACTGGGATTATATTAAAGGTCTCACTTTGGACATTATAAATTTCACCAACATCAAAGATATGTATGGTGTACAACAACTCTTTTTATTTTATAAAGTTTACAAGTTCCCTTTATATACTTTTTCTTGTTTATTTCCTTTCACGTGTTATTGCTCTCCACATTCTAACAAAGACATGTAGTAGAAAGCCTTGTTTGTGCTTATTACACAATTCCTAACTGAATTCTCATGATTTAAGAAAAAATTAAATTTAAAATATATTTTATTAATAAAATATAGAAAAAATTATATGTAAAAATAGCTAAAATGATCATCTACAGTAACTTCAGTCAATACAGACAGAAAAGTAATTCAAACCTTAATGTTTCTGCTTATTACACAATTCAGTGTGCAAATGCAAAAGTTACGTGTTTGGTGAAAAAGTTGGTTGATAAGTGTGAAAAGCCGAAAAACAGTGTTACCAAACGACCTCTGATGCGCGCAACTCCGAGATAGAAACTCCAAAGGCGCTCACTTTCATCCATCAAAGTTTTGATGAAAAGATAGATGAGCCTCTGAGATAGAAGCTGTAGCCTCCACCTCAAAAGAAGATGGGAAATTCTTCAAGCATCTTTCAAAGGAGTTGATGGAGTGAAGAAGGCATGCCCCAAACGTATGTTGTTGTTAAAGGAATATTTAATGTAATTATTATGAATGTTGTTGATATCATTGTTAATGTGGTTGTCATTACTATAGTATTATTATTACAACAATGTTTATTCTTGCTGATTGCACGCTTTATAAAACCAAACCTATTTCATTTATTTACTCTCTCCGTTTCTAAAAGAAACTCACACTTTCCTTTTTGGGATGTTTCAAAAACAAAGTCATATTTCCCTTATTTCCTTATTTGGCAAAGAAATCTACATTCAAACAGTGCCAAACAGTCAAGCTCGTGCCTTTTGTTAGGCTGGAGAGGTCCAAGCCTCAGGGCCCCAAAAAATTGGAAAAATTAGGGGCCCATAATTTTGTAAACATTACTATTATTATACCTATGTATTTTCCAAGGCCGTCGCCATTTGGGGCGGTTCTCGGTGTAATGTTTTGATGAAATTTTTTGAGTATCTTCTTCATTAAGACTAATTTACCCGTACCAAATTTCAGTAAAAAATTCAACCGGGAAGGCAGTCAAATGAATTTTTGAAGATAACTGCGTAGTTAAACAGCACAGTATATTTCAGAAAATCATTTGACTGCCTTATTGGTTGAATTTTTTGCTGAAATTTGGTATGGATAAACTAGACTTAATGAAGAAGATTCTCAAAAAAATTCATCAAACAATTCTACTGGGAACCACCCCAAATGACGACGATCGGACATAACCTCTTGTATAAGGGGTGATTTGCACTTTTTAAGTTAGTTCGAGGGCTGATTTGTAGAGAAAATTAATAGTATATATTCTTGAGGATTCCACTAATTTATGTCGCTAAAAGCCTAAAACTGTTCGACGGGTTTTACTTAAGTAATTTTTTAATACATTCAATGTCGTTTTGTAATAATGGAAGACTTTTATTGAAAGATTACGTTTTTTTGATATTTAATCATTCAATTTTAGTGAATTTATATGATAAACAAAGGCTGTGTGGGGCCCATTTTATGAAGTTCGACTCAGGCCTGAGTTTAGGTAGGACCGGCACTGCAAACAGTGTCAAACAGTGTCCAAACAGTGTTTTTACAGTAAAGTCAATTTATTTCCTTAATAATCGTGAAGTCAAACCGTGACTTTCTTTTGGAAACGGAGGGAGTATATTGCAGAACAGAGATTTTATTTTATCTCAGCGGGTAACGAAATGTAAAATGAACTCTTCTGCCTAGCTAGATGCATTCTATACTTTTCTTATACTCCGTATTAAATGTTAATATGTTATGTGTATTTATAAACTATTGGATACATTTCATGTTGATGTTTTGTAGTGATAAAGTTTTTTGTAATGCTTTGCGTTTGTGTGCTTTTATAAATTAGGTACCTTAACACTAACAAAGGTAACCAAATATATTTTGACAAATTTGATACATAAAAATCAAACTATGAAAACTGATTCTATCAATGATAAAAGAGCACTTAATAGTACTCCTATTATTATTGGTGACAACTCCGGTACTCATTTAAAAAATGGAGTACCGTACCTATCATGTATTTGATTGGTCCAAATCATTATATGCTTTTTAATTTAGATTTAAATAATTCAACTGCATCATTCTTATTGGTCCATTTGGACAAAGGTACGGTACATTTGGGGTACCATAGAATCTACCATTATTATTACAAATTTAATTTCAATGTTTGAAGTGACATTAGCCATATATTTTTACAATGTATATCGATTAGATTAGATTCAGGATTTTTGTAGGAGTAATTAAGTGTCTCACTCAATGAATGCATGACCCACCGGCCACCACCATTAGCCTTCCGGTCATTCAGAATTTCTCTAGTTAGATACGTAGTAGTTAAACATCAAAACCTAAAGAACGCGTTTCTTGAAACATACTACCTCCGTCACTTAAAACTTTGTCAAGTTTGATCGGCACGAGAATTAATAAAGTAAAAACTGTGTGGTAGAGGTTTGTGAAGAGAATAGAAAATTAACTAGAACCACAAATTCTTTACTTAAAAGAGAAAGTGACAAAGTTAGTGATACAACCAAAAGAGGAAAGTTGGCAAAGTTTTAAGAGACGGATGGAGTATAATTCTATCCACTATAGAATCATATTGCACATGTTTCTTCACTCTTTCATTTTTAAGGGGTATTCTAATACAAATTCAATATAAATGAATTGATTATTATGAGGCCACATAAATCATTTGTTGGAAGCATGACTCCCTAGCTTCTTCCAAGCTGGATCACGAGCTCAAATGACTCTTGTACACCCACTCATAACATAATGACTCGGGATGATAATATGACTATGTATTATACAATGAAATATTAAAAGATACTTCCTCCGTTCTTTTTTAGTTGCAATGGTCAACATTTCACATTTGCAAACACACATCTTTGACCGTAAATATGTCTTACGGAGTATTCTTTATTAGTAAAAAAATTGAAAATCAGATTTTGAAAATTTGTAATGAGATGAATTGAACAACATTTTTTTTAAAATAATTTTCATAATATAATAGTGTAAAATATAGTCAAAGTAGAGCATGTGAATAGTGTAAAATTCAACATGTTGCGATTAAAAAAACGAAGGATAGTATTTGACAAATAAACGTGTAGCTCACTTCACTCTTTGTATTTGGGGTTACTTCATTCACAAACACTTATGAGAAGCCTTCTTGGATTGTCTCCTCTCACCTTCAATTCAAGGATGTTATTCGCTCACACTCATCATGAGACATCCTTGGGTTTTTTCACAAAAGGCTCTCACTCTCTCTCTCTAGGTGGCACTCACTCCCAGTTCTCACGCTCTGAAGAGCTCTCAAGACTCTTTAGAACTTCCAATAAACCACTATTTTTCTACAGTCTTTCAAGAAGTATATGCAAGGTCCTCTTATATATTTTTGAAGGATCTAAAGTACTCCATATTTCTTCAGAATGTTCTAGAGGCTTCCACAATTTTCACGTATTAGAAAGTTCTATAATATTCTACTCTTTCACACGCTTCTAGATAATTCAATGTCTCTCTAGAAAGTTTCAAATATTCTAGAATATTTAATACTTCTCTACACACATCTAGAATTGTAGACATCTCCATAATATTCTAGAAATCTCATAAACTTCTCAGTTAAGAAAGGTAACTCATAATAGAGTTATATAGAGTTAATTTTCATTAAATTTAATTTCTTTATCATTTCCAAATCAGTATTAGAGCATCTCAAGCGGTTAGCTAATTGCCTTTATGACTAAGCATTTAGAACACCTCATGTGGTTAACTATATATGTGCTTAACTAGTCACCTAAGCATTTGCAACAAAATTAAGATGTACCCCAATTATTAGCTATAACTTATTTTTATTCATTTATCATTAATAATGTTGTATTAAATAATTCTCTTTGCTGAAACTATTAACTCATTTTGGCTAAATTAGCTTTTTAAAGCAAAAAAGAAAGACAATACTTCAATGGTAAGCTATCAACTGTTAAAGTATTTGTCCCACACCGGAAAGGTATAAAACAATAAAACATTATATAAGGCTTTGGACTACTCCTCCTATCAGGTTGACCTTTTAGGATGGAACCTTGTGTTCTTAACATGGTATCAGAGCCAAATCGATCCATGGTGTGTGGCCCCTTATGAAAAATGATAAAAAAACGGCCGGATGAAAAAAAAACGGACCGATGAAAAAAAAAATGAATGATGGCACGATCGAGACGAAGTGTCTGGTCGTGAGGAGGGGTGTTAAATGTTCCACACCGGAAAAATTTGGATGAACGAAGTGCTATATTAATACATGGGCTACTCCTCTTAACTTGAAACCCTGAGTCTTAACTTGAATCGTAATGACACGATTATAAAAACGACCGGATGAAAAAAAAATGGACCGATGAAAATAAAATGAATGATTGCACGAGACAAAGTATCTGGTCGTGAGGAGACGTGTTAAATGTCCCACACTGGAAACGTTTGAATGAATAAAGTGCTATATTAACACATGGACTATTCCTCCTATTAGGTTGACTTTTTAGGATGGAACCCCGGGTTTCACATGGTATCAGAGCCAATTCCGGTTGTGGTTTGACTGCTTGTTAATTAGTACCCATGATTGCAGGCAGGGGCGGACCCAGGAAATTGATATTGGGGGGGCGATAATTTAAACAAAAAAATCTAGGCGATTATTATTATAAGTTATAACCTTAATATAATACGGAGTAGTAATTAAATGAAGCATTATAATAGAAGAAGATACAAATGTATTATTACAAAATAGTTAAAGTTAGTACCTTAGAATTGTACCCAACGCTTCTTCAACGAGATAAATTCCTCAATCACGGCTTTTTAGTCAAAAGTTTTAGCAATTTCTCTTTCAATATAAACAATAAGGTTGTCTGCAACATACTCATCCTCCATTTTATTGCGAAGCCTTGTTTTTATAATTTTCATTGCGGAAAAAGTTCTTTCGGTTGTTGCTGTCGAAACCGGTAGAGTCAACAAAAGTCGGATCAATTTATTAACAAACTAAGAAAGTACACTTTTGACATCTCCGTCTCCGCTAATCTTTGACAAAGTTCACCCATTGTAGAAAAATTCGCCAACTTTGGATGGTTTAGAACATTGAGCTTATAATGTTGCAATTAAAACCTCAAAGGGGTAATATTTATCCACTAAAGAACGGATATCATCAATGTTAAAAGACTTATATGAGTCCTTAGGATCCAAAGCACCACTAAGAGTAAGAAGATCCATTATTTGTTCACCGAATTTGCTATTCAGCTCCAACAATTATGAATCTATGGCTGCGTAAAACATATCAACCCGATAGTGACGTTCAATATCAAACCCTTCTTGATCATGGCGTTTGCGTTTTACCGCATAAGGAGACTTCATATTAGGAACTTCAATTTCATGCTTTGTACAAAACTCTTTAACAATTTCTAAGAAGTTATCCCATCCACCCTCCCTTAACTTTTGGATCAACATTTTGGTGCTTGACACCAAATGCATAGCATTTACTATGGCTCTGTTTGCAAGTGATTGTGCTTAAATAAAAGCACTTCTTGGAAAAAAGTGATTAGTAGTAAAAGTTGATAGTGTTTGGTAAAATAAGTGCTTTTTGTGTGATAGAAAAAGTAAAAAGTAGATTCTACACGAAAACCGAGAAAGTAAAAGTTGGTATTGTTTGATAAAACAAGTGCGTGCTTTTTTCTTAAAAAAAGCCAAAAGCACTTAAATTAATTGTTTGCAAACAAAGCCTATGTCTTGGCACTTCTTCTGTATATGCTGACATAGAAGATCTGTAATGCCCATAATTTCTTTAATAAGATGCAACAAGAAAACAAAATCAAAAGATTTAATTTCCTTAAGTTCTCTAGCTGCATTTCCACGAGTAGAATAGTTATTGCCATTCTCTTTAACATCTTCTAAAACAGAACAAGTTGCAGCAAACATCCTAATCAAACTGCAAACAGAACTGAAATGTGAGCTCCAACGAGTTTCTCCAGCTTGTTGTAATGTACCAACCTAATTAAGTCCTCTTCTTGTTTCAAGCTCACCGATTTCCAACATTCTTGCAATTTCAAGTGCTTGAGCTTCCTTTAATTCATCACTTCGTTTGCAAGAAGAATTAATCACATTAATAATAAACACTGAATCGATGAAAAAATTGTGCACATATTTCACCTCTCTAGAAGCAGCAACCAATGCTAATTGCAACTGATGTGCTAAGCAATGAACATAGTAGGCATAAGGACAATAATTTAAAAATAATCGATCTTTCCGTTTCTTTCTTCTAGGTGCGCATGTTTTTCATTAGTTTGGTATGGGCGGTGGGCTGGGATTAGATTTTGGGGTGGGTTAATGGGGAATAAATTTTGGAGTGAGTTGATATAATATTACTTGTAAAATTTCTATTTTTTTAGGCTCTTAAACAATAGGGTTTCTGCGAGTGGGCTATGCTTTTGGGGAGAAAATATTTTTTGGGGGGGTTCAAAATTTTTCTTGGAGGGGCGAGAATTAAATGTTGGGGGGTAAAAATAAAATTTTTGTATATATATATACTAAAAAAAAATTGTTGGGGGGGCGGCAGCCCCCCTGGGTCTGTACTATGGTCCGCCCCTGATTGCAGGTATCTTGTTAAGGGTCTGTTTGGCCCATTTATACACCCCTATATTGTTCAGTCCGGTTCGGTCTGAGGGGGCGCGTTAAAGTATTTGTCCCACACCAAAAAGGTATAAAACAATAAAACACTATATAAGGCTTTGAGCTACTCCTCCTATTAGGTTGACCTTTTAGGATGGAACCCCGTGTCTTAACATCAATTTTAAAATTGCAAGTAAACCCTCCAAATGAACCATCTAAAATGTTCATACTGTGTTTCTTTATAAAGAATTTGTCGGTCTCTTTTTCCATCCTTTTTCATTCCGCTTTCAAATGAAAGAGATTACGACTCGCCGATTTTGATTTTTAGGATGATATTTACATGTCAACATTAATTAGGTGATGAAAATTAGGCATATAACTTAATTGCGTGTGACACATGACAATATATTAGTTTATAATGTTTTATCCATTTTTTATTAATTGGATGTTCGTATAGAAAGTGTGAGACAACATATTTTTTTTTTAACTTTTTAGGTCCACTAACTTTTTGTTCATTGTTGAGATTTTAGGAACAAGAGAACCCATTTCAAATAAAATATTGAGGTGATTTTTATATTCGACACACGTGTTGTCACTTTTGTTTTAGCATATAACTTAAAGTAATTTTTTATTGACTTGAATAATTTTATTATAGTTCATACTTTTAAGGAGTATGAAATAATATTTCATATAGAGTATATTTATAATTAAACTAACTATGGTATCAAAAGTTTATACCCACAATACGATCCTGAACTAGAAATACCACGGCTCTATCAAGGGTTCATATGCTTGATAGAAAATTGGAAGGATGGCTCCTTTTGGCGAATGTTAAAATGGCTTAATCAACTTATATGACTGAATGAGCTGGAATGATTGAACAAAATGTGTTTAGTGATTTATTTGGGTGAAATGAGTAATTGAATCTGTAATTACCTAAAAGGATATGGTGTATATTTTTTTAAATAGGAAAATACAAAATAGATGGCAAAAGAGTTACTCCGTATTTCCTACAAAAATAAAAGTAAGCCCCAAAAGCCTGATCAGACATAGCAGCCAAATGTGGTTGTATTTGGTGCTTTTTGAATCTTTCAAGGCATATTAGCCCATTTGGAGGCGCTCCAAATGGGCTCTAACTTGGCAAAGCTTAAGAAACTTTCTTACTACGTATTAGATAAAATATGTATATGAGGTTACATAACCAAAATCTACCATAACTACAATACTTGCTTCTATTATAAATGACTTATAATATTAAAGACTTGTAGAGATAAGGAAACAACAATTTACAATTGGATCAAATGGTGCAGTAAAAACAAAAATAAAGAAAAGCAACCACTCTTTATGAACTAAATACATAGTATATAATAGGCCAAATATAAAAATGCATATACATTATACACAGATGATTCATATACGATAATAAATTAATACCCCTTGAAGTTAGAGAAGATGGTAAATCTGACAACCCGAGGAACTAATTGATCAAAGCAGCAGAATTTTAATAGTTTGATAAATATATCAGAAATTTAATCAGGCGGAAGCAATATGACAAGTCGCATGAAATAAGCTGCAGCTGGTAAAGAACATTTATTGTGATGACATACTGGGTACTCCCAACTTTACAAACAAATTTGATGAAGGGATTACATCTATGGATGGACTCGGTTCGGGCCGGGGCCGGCCTAGGCCCGGTCGGACCTCTGGTCCTGGATTGGAGGGCCCGGAACCTGCCTGTGTAACCGCCGGGTCTGGGCCGGGCCTCGGGGTTTTTGGCCTCGGGGTTTTTTTGTTGCCTTTTCCTAATCAACCCCCAACCCCCCCCCCCACGCCCAAACCACCTCAAATGGCCCAAAATACCCAGCCCAATCCAAAAACTTAAAAAAAAATTGAAATGGCCCGGACCGGGCCCGGCCGGGCCGGTTCACGTTTTGAGGGGCCCGAGCCTGGACCGGAACCACCTCGGGTCGGGCCTACCCGGACCGGTCCCTGACCGAGCCGGGCCGGGCCGGAACAGTAGCGGGCCGGGCCATTTCCGGGTCGGGCCACCCGGCCCAAGTCCACCCATAATTACATCCAACAGTTCAACAAATATATTTGAAGTCATCTGTAAAAACTAAGTACACTATTACTGGGAATCTAGCGAACGGGATATAATTTTAGTGTGCTAAAATTTGGGAACATAGATTCAAAGATTGGGCCATCTCATTTCTCAAAGAGAGAAACAAAGCAAGATTAACAACATGATTATCAGGTTCCTGGAATCAGCATTGTAAGGTCTAATGCATGTCTAAGGAATTTATGGTTCTAATGCCAAAATATGACATCATGATCTCGGCATGACAGGAATTTCTTTCTATTTTGGAGTAAAAGCACCACTTCTATTTCGGGAAATTTTCCAATTTTTTAGTAATACCGTCACTCTTGTCTTAAATTAAGCACTATGTAGTTTTAACTGAATTACAGAGCACTTTAGTAAGTATTGAACATGAGCACCATTTGAAATTACAAATACTTACTCAAATGAGACTTCTATGCTTATATGGCAAAAAGTTAGACAACCCATGTCTTCTCAAAAGCAATGTTATTAACGACCAGTGGTGTATTATGGTGGATTGCCAAAATCGCCACCATAAAACCACTGCTCTTCACAAACTCCAGATAGAAGTCTGCCATATTTCCACCAAAGCCACCATTCGACAACACTGCTCAGAAGTTGAGAGAATGACCCTGGTTGAAAGAGAAATTGATTCAGCTCCCAAGAATATTTCCAAATTAACATTAACTGAGAAAGATATGTTGTGTAGGATAAATAAGACTTTATACTCAGTCTTTTTTGCAACTGTTGGTGTATTTGTAATATTACTCACCTACCCTTGGGTCTTGGAACAGAAGCCATTGATTACATGAAAATAGAATAACTAAGACATTGTCTTTACATAGCGAAAACCATTTATAACCAACAGAACGGTACAATATAAAAGATCAAAGCGACAATCAAATGGAAAGGCGGAGGCATATACAATAAAAAGGGATCAATGGCATGCCAAGAGCATATGCATACCCTTGATTATGATGCTACTTATTCAATGCGAAATGAAGCCAGTGATGGCCTTGATAATTATGTACATACATGATAATGTATTTAACTTCCCCTGCTGCTAACATTTCACGGACTTTTAGCAGTTATATTTGTGATGCGGAAGGTATGGAACCCTGACCAACCTTCATTAGCAACTTCCTTTGGTTCTCATTAGTATGGGGGAGGCTGGCACGCAAAAGCTCAACAGGCATTTCGCTATTTATGGCCCTTCTCACTTCTTCGCTTGTTTCTGTGTTTACAGCTGCATGCATTATATTGTCAAACTTACTCACACAGTATCTCGTCAAAAGAACAAAAAAGGCGTCAAATGAAGCATTCCATAGGGCATGGTTTGGCATGCCAAAGGTCGTCAACAGGTAAGATGCCCTATCCAAAACAGATTTTAAGATGAGGGAGGCTCCATCACCAGCAGGGCTTCCAAGGGGGCGGAGAGGTGGTTGCTCTGATGAACACACTACGGCAGCTAGACAAGCACCCAGTGAATTAAGACCCATCCCACTGACACATGTCGATACTGCCTTTGCAAGATTGGTCACCTCCTTGGCCCCACTACCGAACAAAAACCTTAGGTGACGAGAAACCGCCATGCAAACTATCCTGGCGAGATCTCCTCCTGGAATAAGAAGCTGAAGGTATCTAGATATGAGTTTCTTGCCTTTGGGGATGGAGACTACCCACAAGAACACAATATCATCCCTAGGATTTGGCTCGCCCTGGCGGTTTGCGGTTTTCCCAAGAGGGTCTGCAAGTTGAAGTGAAGCAGCCATACCTTCTAAAAGCATCTGCCGTTTTTGCCTCAGCTGAGCTCCACCATCTTGTGGCTGGCTAAACTGAAGAAGCCGGTCAATGTCATCTATTTCAAGAAGAAGATAGAAACTGTCCTCTATTGTGATTCTAGCTGCAAATTTTGGATCACGCTCCAAAGGGGTGTCTTTCGATTGACGAGAAGATGAGTCCGGTGGGTCTGCTTCCAGAAGAGAGGTTGGCCTACGAATAGAGGAGAAAGAAACCCTTCCTTGGGCATCAACACGCAGATGGGGTAGTGACTCTGTGCTGTTACGAGACCGGGAAGGCGTTTCTTTGCTTGGATTTGGACAGAGACGGTATTTTGACTTCTTAGCAAGTCGGGCTTGGTGGTAATAATCATCGACATACGGATCGTTGCAATGGGTCCCAGATTGCTGCAATTTGAGAATGTTTTCAATTTCTTCGCCCGTCATGTACTTGGATCTGAACTGCAAGACCTTACTTTCATTTTTTGGGCTACCACTTGATTCAGGTCCTTGTTGAGCAAATCTCACACTTTTACCCTTGTGTGATTTCGGTCTTGAATCAGGTAAGACATATTTACCCAGGTGAGATGGGGCAGAAAGAGAATTATACAGGTGATGAGATCTCACAGCAGGAAGATGGGGGAAAGTGGCTGGAGAAGAAAATTGCAGTCTCTGGTGCTCAGTGGACATTAACTGAGGGGAAAGTATAACATTGGGATGCAGAAACTGATGTGGCGGCAACCCGGTGTTTGAATGGGTGACCCAGTTGTTCTGTAGATGGTTATTTATGGAGAAATTGGGAGAGATTAGTTGGGGCCTATTTCCATACTGAGGCCCATGAGAAAAGGCAGACAAATGCAAATTAGGGTTTGACAGAGAAGACACATTTGAATCAGAGAAGGGTGACTGGTGTAGGTTGTGTGGTGAAGTCTGTTGAGATCTATCACCAGGAGGAGGAAATGATGAGAAAGGAGATCTTAGCAGTGAAATAGGTTCAGGAAATGAAGATGTCCTATGAAGTGGTTTTGACTCTGAAAGATGATGCAGAGAAGAGAGATGTGGCTGAGAAGACCATCTTTTGCTTTCCCTGTAACATTCTGGGTCAGATAAATGATGATCGAGCAAGTCAGGAAGATCTGCATCTTTTGCCCACTCAGCTGTAGTTGTGGAAGAGCCTGCACACAAAGTTCGATTATCATATAGAGCCTCACAGTAAGAATTTCATCCCAATAGAGAAGGAAAAGTAAACCTTACAGAGTTCATTATGTTCAAGACTTTGTACTACATCCGTCCCGAATAAAGTCTTGTTTCATTAAGGTTTATATAAATTTTCTTGTAAACTAATGTTTCTATCCTACATATATTTTTACATTCTTTGTTTTAAAACTAAGATATATAAATTGTTTGGAAAACGTTTTGGGAAAAGTTACATTGAACTCAATGAATATAAAGACTCTCAAGTCTTGTCTTGGAACAAAATTAAGTTTTGAAACAAGAATTTTTTGAGACAGAGGGAGTATATTTTTTCTTTCCCATTGTCTTTTGCCAAAGTAAAAGAAAACAATAAGAATAAGTTTTTCCAGTGCAGGTTATGACACAGAAAACAATTAGGGAGGTTTTGGACTACCATGTTTGTAAGCTTATCTTTGGTCATAAGAAATTAGGAATAGGATTATCAGCTTGCTGCCGATAAGAGAGTAAGATTACGGGAATATGAGATTGTCTTATGTTGTTTGGTTCCCAGAATATGATATTATTCATGTCCTTAATTTGTCAAAGAAAAGCTGGGCATAGTATAAACCAGTGCCTAAGGTAATCTCAAAATACCTAAGAAAATGCCTGATTTACTTAAAATCCAAACACAGCACCATTACTGAATTAAATTGAAGACCTGATGAATACATGCTACATTATCTCAAGATTCTCAATAATATTCCCTGGGTCATGATATATGTCCCTTTTCTTTTTTTTCTATTTATATATACATATATATTCTATTTTTATATAGAGAGGGCAGTTCATATCAGTCGCGTCTGATAGGAACTGCCGTGTGGCCACCTCCATTTGAGGTGCTTCCGGTTGGAAATTTTTATGATATTTTTTAGGCATGTTGTTCATGAAGTGCAAGTTATGTCCACAAAATTTCAGATTAAAATTCAATCGGAAAGTCAATTAAATGAATTATTATTGAAAAACAGTGCGCCTTTTAAACTGAAGTTAGTTATATAAAAGGCACAGTATTTTTCAATAATAATTTATTTAGCTAACTTCCCGATATAATTTTAAGTTGAAATTTTGTGAACATAATCAAAACACTTCATAAAGAACATGCTCACAAAATTTCATAAAAAACTCCAACCGGATGCAACTCAAAATGAGTACTATATATATATAGGGGATGGTTCAAATACAAAGAGCTCTTCCCATGCAAAGTGAGAATGAATCTTGTGCATTCATTTCCACATCTAATGGCTCAAAATGAGCCAAAAATGCACAAAATTCGGCCAAAATCACGGTGCAACAGAAACACGAAAAAGTGCAAGCGAAACATGAAAAGTGCATATCTTCGCACTTTGCACGGGAAGAGGTCTTTTTATTAAATATAGGGAAGAGTTCAAATAAAAAGACCTCTTCCCGTGCAAAGTGCGAAGATATGCACTTTTTCATGTTTCGCTTGCACCTTTTCGTGTTTCTGTTGCACTTTTTCGCGGTTAGATGTGTGGCGAAAAAGTGCAACATATTTACGAAATTGCCACAGCGATTTTGGACGGATTTTGTGCCTTTTTTGGCTCATTTTGAGCCATTAGATGTTGAAATGAATGCATAAGATTCATTCTCACTTTGCATGGGAAGAGCTCTTTGTATTTGAAACATCCCCTATATATATATAATATACATACTCCGCATATATTTTTGAAACGGGAATATATGATGCATTATAAGGTTTGTACTCACTTTCCCTTGAAAAAGATCCTGACCCACGGTCACCAATAACTCCAGGATGTCTTGGACCTGCAACAACTCTGTTCAACTGGAAGGAGAATATATGTGAAATTGCAATAAAAATTTACAAAGCCTGCTGTCTTCCATAAAATACTAAGACAATAGCAATGACTGACAAAGAATTACAATTAAAAAACTGACTACTCACAAGGTGTAGAATACAATACTCCGTATATAATAAGAGAGGGATGAAATTCAATATAATACATAATATACCTTCTTGATAACCAGTTTACTAAGCTACATTTTTGCATGAGATGATGGTGTGATGACAAATGTACATAATGATCCAAATATTAATATACATGGTCTGAGACATAATTACAAATAAAAATAAATGGTAAAGATAATCCAGAGAAGGTTAGGGCTAGGGACAAAGAACTACGTATCCACATAAGAACCTTTAAGAATGGTGCAATCCCCAGAAGCATCAAGCTTATAGGAACTTTTACACTTGAAATCATTAACAGTGCATATTTTTGTCATATTTTGGTACACTGAACACAAATCTAGAAAAGAAATACTAGTGTCACAGCCATAATTGCTACATATATTAACTTATAGTGCCTTCAAAACGTAATTACAATGGTTTCAAAGTCTAAAAACATGAATATTGTTATGAAAAAACTCTAGTACAGCCATGAAGAAATAGAAGAGTTTAATTGCTGCAGGATCAGAAAATCCGTCTAGCTGACCTTCAAAAAGGTTGTAGCTAGATCATCTAGATCAGACGAAGATCCTAATCCAGACCCCTGTAGATGAAGAATTGAAGTGAACAAATAGGTTAGTAAACTTTCACACCATAAGTAAATAGCAAATGCAGCAAAAATACATCACTTTTTTATCTTTTTTTACATCTGAAGAGTGCTGCACAAAAACATAGAACAGCTGAGGCATAACATATGGGGAATCTACTATGGAAAAGTATAGTCATACCTCATCTTTCTCAAATAAATGATACTCATGTATCTCACTGTCCCCACCTGCAACTCCTCCCACAACAGGAATGCTACTACTACTGCTACTACCTTCTTCATCCTCCAACCCGCCCAACTCAACTTCATCTCCTTGCCCGAAGAAGGCATAGTGAGAAGCATCGAAAAGTCTACTTTCTGCACCAAAACCTACAAAATTCAAGGTGGTTTTAGCTTCTTCACGAATTTCCAAATTCCTGCATTATTCACAGGCACAATCCAAAACAAAAACACTAAAACCCAATTTATAAGACAGTCACCGTAGGAAGAAAGGTAATCGAGAATTTAACGGCAATGACTTCGCCTGGATTCTTTGTAAAACGAAGAACAAAGAATTTATAACTGGAAAAATAATGCAAAGGTGAGAGAGCTAACCAGAGACGGAGCTGAATGAGTCGGTGAAGTCCCGGCGAGATGATCTCTCCATGGTTACAAGCCAGCTGTAGAACCGGCACCCTTAGCAACTCCTACACATTCACACGCAAGCAATTATATATGCAGATCAATAAGTCAACACTTCACCTAATCTGAGAGGCCAGATTCGTCAAGACTGGGAATTCTAGGGTTTGGCGAGGAGAGAAAAGCAGGTAAGAGTAGCGTATGAAGAATTGATTTAGAAAGAGCTGGGTTGAGGAGAGGAGGCTCTCATGGGGTCAGCGAGAGAGAAATTAGATGGAGAAGGATAGACCGGAGGGGAAAACGTTTTTTTTTTACAGATGGAAGGGTATCAGTACACTTTGCTTTAGTACCCCTAGTGTTGCGTATTTGTCTTGCTCACCATTTTTTTGAAGGAAAAACTCACGCCTTTCTCATTGTTTTGTCGATAATCGAAACAACTTTTAGTACCCCAATTAGTATACCAATTTGTATTTCATTCTATTTTTGTTGTTCACAAAAGCCCACCTCAATAAATGAATTGTCTTACTTTAATGAGGTGCTTTTGTGAGGCACAAAAATAAGGTGGGAGTGCAAATTGGGGTACCAATTGGGATCTTTTTAGCATTTTTCTAATCGAAATTAACTACTAGACTAGACTAGAAACAGCCGCTTTTCCCATAGCATGAGTCTCTTGTTTTGTCCCTTAATAATGATTTAATTATAAGTGTATTTGAAGTAATGCTTAATATATAATCCAAGTAGGGAAAAAATGTGTTCAAAATCTAAAACACGGTTACTATAAAATTGTACTCATATTCATTTAATTCATATGTTTGTTCAAAAAATTATTTAAATAATATTTTAGGGAAAATATCTATTTGTTTTTTCAAATGCCTTCTTATTTTTTTTATGATAATTCAAGTTTTGGTATTGCACTCTCATAATGCTAAAGTCTAAGAACTACTCTATAAAATCCATAAACGAATAAATCTAAATTTGATCACAGTCGAATTTCATTACTGTTGACTTTAAAAAACGGAAAATAGAAATTAACAATCCAACCTTTTAGCGGTTTTTTTACAATAGTCTCACCTTATCGATATTTATTAATAATCCATCATTTTCACCCAATATTCATTCGTTGGTCCGTGAGTAGTTGATGACCTGCTATTTCAGGTTTTTTCATTTTCTTTATAAATCATTCAACCATAAATCCTACCTTTCACAAAACTTCTCCAAGCAGTCCCACATATCATTTTTCTTTTTTCTTCCTAAAACTTTTCTCTTTTTATTTTTATCGTCTTGACTCTTTAATTCCCCTTTTTGGTCTTCTTATTCTTATTTTTATTACTTTTCAAGTTCTTTTGTTTTTTTCAATGATTTTTTGGAATAAATAGGCTTAAATTGATAACACATAATTCAGATTATGGATAATCCGACAAAAAGATTCCTGACAACCGTCGTCCCGCGAACCACACTCGGAATTAATCACCTCCAAAGAAGCAATATAATTCGCTGATCCATAAATGAGAACAAAAGAGCCAAAGACGGTTACCGCAATCCTCTCATCACCCACATCCAAAAACAACGTCTGACAAGCATGAAAACAAACAACAAAACAGAGCATGCTACAGAAATAAAATTCACTAAAGTAAATAACAAAACAGATAAAATGAATCCTCAGTCCAAGCCTGTCAAACCATTTTTCAATGTTTATGTATTCTATTTTTTCCTCTTTTTCTTCTTTTCGTTTATTATTTCATTTTCATTTTTATTTCGTATTAGTTTCCTTATAAAAGATCGTTTTTTCACCATACTAACTTTTTTACTTTATTTTCTTTTTACTTATACTTATTTATTTCTTTTTTCCTTTACTTACCTTTATTCTACCACTAATATATTTGTGAGAAAATAGCCCAAAAATAGGACTAAACTGATCCCTAAATGCAAAAATAGGACTATGTTATTTATCATTCCAAAAGGACTAAAATATTGTCTATCTGCTTATTCTACATTTCTACTCCTACCACAACTTAATAGGACAATCATATTTTACATTATAATAAAAAATAAAAATAATCAAAGGTATTTCAATTTATAAAAATATAGTAACAAAATAAAAAGAAAGTTAAAACAATTTTTAATGTGTTTTATCTGGTTTTATTTAAATTTAATGTTTTCTTTAAAATAATTTTTATCACTATTTATTATTTTTATAACATTTTTTTAACTTTCTTTTTTTTGTTACTATATTTTTATAAAATTGAAATACTTTTTGTTATTTTTCCTTTTTATTATAATGTAAAATATGATTATCCTATTTAGTTATGGTAAGGGTAGAAACATAGAATAAGAAGATAGACAGATAGACGGTACTTTAATCCTATTTTAGGAAGATAAATAACATAGTCATATTTGTGCATTTGGGGATTAGTTTAGTCCTATTTTGGGACTATTTTCTCAAATATATATTAGTGGTAGAATAAAGGTAAGAAAAAGAAAAAGGAAATAAATAAGTGTAAGTAAAAAGAAAATAAAGTAAAAAAATTAGTACAGTGAGAAAAAGATCTTTTATAAGGAAACTAATCCGAAAAAAATATATATAAATGAAAATGAAACAATAAATGGGAAGAAGAAAAAGACGGAAAAATGGAATACATAAACATTGAAAAAATAAAAGAAAAATGAAAGTAATAAAAATAAGAATAAGAAGACCAAGGGGGGGATAAAAGAGTCAAGATGATAAAAATAAAAAAGGAAAAGTTTTAGGAAGAAAAAAAGAAAAATGGTACGTGGAACCGCTTGGAGAAGATTTGTGAAAGGTGAGATTTATGGTAGAATGATTTGCAAAGAAAATGAAAAAACATGGAATAACAGGTCATCAACCGGTCAGGGACAAGCGAATGAAGATGGGGTGCAAAGGTTGGATTATTCATGAATAACGATGAGGTGGGACTACTGTAAGAAGACTGTTAAAAGGTTGGATTATTAATCTCCATTTTCCCTTCAAAAAATGAATCTAGCAGATCACTCCGAAATGACTCGATTAATGGTTCAAGATTATGTAACGTATTCAACGTTCTAACAGACGTTACCTTTGAAGATTCTGAGGCCAGATTTTTAACAATTTAAAATGTGTCTTATTTCATCTGTCACATTTAAAGTTGTTTGTGCGATTCACGATATTTAACTAACAATAAATTAATTTTTTTAATATAAATATTATTGTTAATTATACAGATAAATCTAAATTTAGTCACAGTCAAAATTCGATGGTATTGACTTCAAATAATGAATCTAGCAGATCACTCGGATACGACTCCCTTAGTGCTTCAAGATTATGTAACGTATTCAACATTCTAAAACATTCTAAAAGACTTTACATTTGAAAAATTCTAGGTCACATATTTAACAATTTAAAATGTAGCATGGTCTCATCATAAAAAGTTAAAAATGTGTCTTACTCTGTCTGTCATATTTTAAAGTTATTTCTGTGAGAGTCCCGTTCGAGTCAGGAAGGCCTGACCGGAAGCCCCGTGCGGCCTTCCCCTTTTGGGGACCTTCCCGGTGGAATTTTTTGATGAAATTTTGTGAGCATGTTCCTCATCAAGTCTAGTTTATCCATACCAAATTTCAGCTCAAAATTCGACCGGGAAGGCAGTCAAATAATTTCTTGAAACATACTGGGCATTCTGCGCATATATAAAGTGCAGTATGTTTCAAGAAATTATTTGGCTGCCTTCCCGGTCGAATTTTGAGTTGAAATTTTGTATGGATAAACTAGACTGAATGAGGAACATGCTAATAAAAATTCATCAAAAAATTCTACCGGGAAGGTCCCCAAAAGGGGAAGGCCGCACGGGACTTCCGGTCAGGCCTTCCTGACTCGAACGGGACTCATTTGTGTGATTCCTAATATTTAACTAGCATCATGTATACAACATCAAATTTGGACAATAAAATGGGGTGCAAACTCAAATTATCCCTAAAATTAATTTTTTCCTGAATATATATAAACGGGTAAATCTAAATTGGATCACAGTCAAATTTGGTTGCATTGACTTGCTTCAAATAGGTGGTTTAAAAAAAAATTACCTATATTGAATGCGAGAACACAAATTAAAGTGTACTTAAATGTATTGAAAAGAACACATTTTTTCTCGTACTTCTAGTCTAACTAGCATCATGTCTGATGGGATATTTTTAGGAACAACCAAAAGTGTACTTCAATGTATTGAAAAGAACACATTTTTTCTCGCACTTCTAGTCTAACTAGCATCATATGTGATTGGGATAGTTTTAGAAACAACCTATTTTTCAAGTTCAATGCAATAGTGCTAGTCTTAGAAGCTAATTTACTGTAGCACGGTACTTATAAGTAAGTTATAAAGCACAAAAATGTGAAAAAAATTAGAAACACATTGGATCATTCAATGCACACTGTCCCATTTAGAAAATATTTGATTTTAAAAAATTAGTCCGATAGGATACCCAAGAGTGTTATAACCCTGTAGCCCGAATGCTACACCTTTGTAGCACTGTTATAGCACGCTCTTGACAACACTTGTAATAATAAAACACATGATAATCAGAGCATTCTAAATGTAAAGAAATAGTAGAAAAATGAATAGGGTGAGTTCTTTTACAACTGGTTATTCTTAACAAGTTCACATAGACGTGGTTCATTCAATATGTTGGGTATTTTTGAACAAACATATTGACCACATATGGGGCCAAAATTGAGCATTTTAATTAAGATTATATATGATTTGGGAAATGAAATAAAAGGGAATAAACTTAATGGGGCATGATTTGTGTTAAAATTTCATTCATAAGTGCTTTATTAAGAGTTGGTTAGAAGTCCATGAAAGTGCTCAATCATAATTGTTTTATTAGGAGTTGGATAGAAGTCCATGAAAAAATGCTCAATCATAATTGTTTTATTAGGAGTTGGGTAGAAAGTCCATTAAAAAATGCAGTTCAGTTTATATGTTTGGCTCTAATGGAAAGTGAAAGAGCAAAACTGTTAAGTACAATTTTGTAAAGAGAAGAAGCTATTTAATAATTCAAGTGTCAGTATTGCACTCTTATAATGTTAAATGTTAAAGTCTAAAAACTACTTTGTAAAATCCATAAAAAGGTAAATCTAAATTTGATCACGGTCAAATTTCATGGGTGTCGACTTCAAATAATGGATCTAGCATATCACTACGAGATGACTCCCTTAATGGTTCAAGATTATGTAATGTATTCAACGATCTAACAGACATTACATTTGAACAATTCGATGTCACATATTTAACAATTTAAAATGTAGGCGAGGTCTCATAATAAAACGTGTCTTACTCCATTTGTCATATTTTAAAGTTCTTTGTATGATTCATGATATTTAACTAACAATAAAATTAATTCTTTTCTGAACATAAATACTAGGGGTGGGCAAACGAGTATGGAACCGCGGTCCGGTCCGGGTAATGGCGGTTCGGGTCCAAAACGGGGCGGGTTAGGTCCAAAACGGGCCGGTTCCATTTTTTATACTACAAAGCGGTCCGGGTAGGGGCGGGCATTAATTTTTTACGGTCCGGACTGGTTCTAAAATATAAAAGTGCCGGGTACCCGATCCGGCCCGTTATATATGTGATTTCTATTTTTAAGCGTTTGGGAAGTGGAAACTTAGCCCATTACGGTAATGCAACTTAGCCCTTTACTGAGTTGCCCGTTCGTTATGTATGTAATTTCTATTTTTTAAGCGTTTGGTATTTTCTTCATGGAATGCATCATTTGTATTTTCTCTACTATACGGAATCGCAAACTAACATTAACTTACTGCTATTCTTATTACACGCGGGTTCTATTTTATTAACCGTAAAATATGACTTTGTTATTGGTAAGGAAATATATTAATTAGGTGAGAGTAAATCAACACAACCATTTGGCGAGTTTTAACTTTTAAATACTTAAGAATATGGATATTAAGAATTACAGATTACAGAATAGGTAGCATTTAGCAGATTCAAAATGGCTAAGACCTTAACAACTTTGTAAGTTGTTACTACTTTTAAGAAATACAAAATGAAACCGAAAAACTCGGACCGTATCAACCCGTTTCAAACGGGCCGGGTAAGGTCCGGTTCCTATTTTCAAAATTACAATACCCGGACCGGACCGACCCGTGCAATGGAACCGGCGGTTCCATTTTATTTTGCATTACCTGCCCCGACCCGGTCCGTGCCCAGCCCTAAGAAATACTATTGTTATTTTTTTTTGGACTCGTGGAAGGATGCATCATCATTCTGATGTGCAATCTAGATGAGTCTCCATGATGAGATTAGCAAGCATAATCATATGAGAGTCAGAACAACAAATCCGAAAGAATTTCTCTACACACTGAAATTTCTACGAACAACAAATCCGAAAGAATTTTGATAGCCCGCTCAGTCGATATAGGAACTTCATAAACAACACCAATCCCACAGCGACAAGGCAAGGATCATCGAAACGTAAGTAAGAAACGCATGAGTCCAACAGAAAAAGCAGAACATATTACTGATAGAGCAATGACAATATGTGGATGATGATGCACCCTTCATAATCACAAATCTGAGGAAATATATTGCAAAACCAGACTATAGTCATCAGTAATGATTTTTTCCAAGCAAAGATATAAATCCAATTGATCCTTTAAGGTTGTCTTCCAACCTTTGACATCATCCAATGCATTTGGATCCCAATGATGGTCAAGCGGGGGTGTTTGTCCCTGTATTCAACAATCAAACTAACGGAATATGATAGAGGAGAGAAGAACACAACTTTGATTCAATAACAAAAAAAGATCTCGAAATACAGAACAAGGTATCGAGAAACAAATGTGCGGCTCTCTCTCTCACTCACTAGACTAAATGTATGTGTGAATATCTGAAAAGTCTTAGGGCTCATTCCCTCTAAGGCTATATTTATATGCCTAGGGAATGAGTTGATGTGACCTAAGCATGATTGGGCTCCTTTATTTAGGTGGCCCAATAGCCCACTTTACAATATTTCCTAATAAGGCTAGTCTATTTATAGATTACAAAGGTGCCAATGGGGCGAAATATCTAGACATAACAACTACACAAATACAAAGATATTTAACTAGATTGGACACCATAAAATATTCCCAACAATCTTCCTCTTGGTGTTCAATCGTGTTCAATCAGCATTGCACCGCATATATCTTTGTCTTTGTGTTGATTCAGCAATGTAGAGGAGAGCGTAGATAAGATTTGTCCAGTTGCTCCACTTTGTCTTGAACTTCAGTGCAACTCAGCTTCCTTTGTCTTTGAACTCGGCTTCTTGAGAAGGCTTTTCTGAAGAAATCCTTGCAGTCTCCCCTTAAATTTGATGTTTTCATGGCAATTTGTTCTTTGATGTCGGGTAGTTGAACTCAGATCTTCAGTATTTTGCATGTGATCCTTTCCTTCTAGAAGTTTCTCTTGATCAGCTTGAATGAATTTCGATGGCGCCTTTAAAATGAATGTTATGATGATTTCCAGGCGCGCGCGGGATTCATCTTCAGAATTTGATTACCCAACATCTGTCTCCTCCAGAATGTAGTATTTTTGACTATTTGAAATGAATGCTTTTGAGGAGAACCTGTCGGTGGCACAATGAAAAATTATGGTTGATTTGAGAGAGTAGATAGTTGTCAATTCGTGTTGGAGAGAAGTATCCAAGAATGATTTGTTGAGAGCATTGTTCTAAAACTCGTTAGGCGCTAGTCGGGCGGTTGAGGGGCGCCTAGCGCCTAGGCAGTCGACTAGACTGAATTTTTGACCGACTAAGTCGATTTTTTGACCGACTAGACCGACTAGGCCTCTATAGTTAAGGCCGCCTAGGCCGATTTTTAGAACAATGGTTGAGAGTAAACAACATGTAGACCACTCTCCCCCTCATGACGAGCCGGTGAATCGGGACGTCATGCCTTTATTCTTTTATTCTGGGTAACAAAATAGAAACGCAAATAGAAAGGTAAAAACCGGAGACACAATGGTGTTCCGTTATTAAAACATCAATGTAAACACCGATGTGTGGCCTGTATAAAATGATAGAAGCATTAAAGCTCTAATAGGACTTCCAACCAATCATTGTGAAGCATCTGAAGTAAATGTCACTCTGGTTGTTAAGGCATGATCATAAAGATCAGCAAAGAAACTAGTAGCTAGCCCCCGAGGTCGTGTAGAAACCCGTTATCATCACTATAGAGATAAACTCTAAAGCGATGGCCTGAACACGTTGGTGATTTCTATGTTGCAACAACAGAACTTTCTTCCAATCATTGGTCTACAACTATAATAGTTGAGCCCTATGGAAGTTCTCGTGGGTCATGAAGACCTGCAACTGACCCTAAAAGGTGTCTGTGTCCTAGAAAATTAAAAACATTTGGGAGTGATATAACTGGACATAACGTGATCAATGAAAGTCCAGTGGCTTGGAGCTCAGGGCCACTGTAGTTAGTATCACTCACCTCGGAAGGAGACAGTAACGAGAGATGAGGCTACCCGTGAAATATGATTAAACACCTGTCTGTTGGGAGACAAGTGAGTGGTCTAGGGTAGGGTTGTGCATGTGCCGTTTGGACAAAATGTAGCAACTTCTACCCGGGATCTGAATAAATTCATCCCTGAACCTATGGGGAATTGTCCAGAGTATTTGAGTGACTGAGAGTAATTTTCTCGATTGATAGCGCAATAGAGGTAGCAGACTTGATAGTTATTATTGTTCTCTTGCTCACTTGAGCTTTCTGCTTCCTCACTCTCATAGTGTTCACTCACTCACTCACTCTCGGCTTTGTCCCTTGGGTAGGCTTAGTTGGGTTTACTAAGCCATTGAGACTTATCTCTCATTTCTCTTTGTTATTTTCTCTCTGTACTCCACCTCAACTGCAGCACTCAGTAGGATGCCTTTGATGATGTTTGGCACTTGGGAGGAGAACTTTGAAAACTCCCCCTCAAAATCTGCATCCTTGAGAGAATCCTTGCATTTATCATTGTCTCGCAGTAGGAGGAGAAAAATGAGACTCCCCCTCAAAAGTTGCATTTGTTGTTTGTTTGTCACCCAAGGAGTAAATAGACGACCCCCCCTTGGAATGTGCTTTCTTCTTTGTTTGACGCCAGGATGAGTGAAAAAGAAACACTCCCCCTCAGAATAAGCACTTGTTATTTGTTATTTGTTCTTGGCATGTGTTGGTTCTGAGGTGTGCATTTGTGATTTTCAGCTCAGTTGAAAGTATACACGTAAATACTTTCCTTCATAATGTGCACTAGTTGATTGCTCACAGCTCGTCTTCATACCCGCCATGTGTGTGGAGCAATCATATCAAGTACCACACATGACGGACCTACAAAAGGTTAAGAAACCTTTGGTACCCATTTCACGGTGGGTCCATCCCTTTTAGCACAAAACAAATTTTGAAAATTTTGTTTTATTTTAGTTCCTAAACCAGTCTCTTTTGAAGCTTTTGGAGAGCTATATGACTGGGATTCTAATTTAGGAACTCATTCTTGAGCTATTGCAGGTGTGAGAATTTTCAGCGCACGTGAATGATGGAACAATTTTTTGAGAAGTAAAGATTTTCTCCTTTGATAACCATTTCAGATGTTTGGCTGAATAATCCTTGAGGGGATAAGTCAGGCAAACACCATCACAAACAGTATAGGTTGAAGCTTTAAAACTCTTCCGTTTAGACTTGCCATCATTCACTTCACAATGAGGTTTGGAAGCCTTAGCCATTTGTTTAAGTTTTGCAGGCTTTCCAACCTCAGCACTAGAATGATAAAACACAGATCCAGAGTCATTAGAAGAAGACTGAGAATAATGGTGTGTGGCTGAGCTAGATGACTGAGAGCTTGAACTTGAACTTTCTTTAAAAACACTTTTTGAAATAGGAGAGGAGGTAGAGGTTGTGTCTGTTCTGGGGGTAATTTTGAGAAGAGAAATCTCATTTAAAAGTTGTTGTTTTTCTGTTTTGAAGACCTCTCTTTCAGTATCCAAAGATCTGTGCAAGTCCGCAATTTTACGGATGACCTTTGGAATGTAGAAATTGTCAGTTTCGGATTTTTCAGAAACATATTTTTCTTCCCCTGAGAACACAGACTTAGACTCACTTGCTAGAGAAAAAAGTGATACATAGTCATCAGACAAAGGAATTTCTCTGGTCCAGGGCTGTCAACGAACCGAGCTTTTATCGAACTATTCGAGCTCGAGCTCGATTTCGAACCTAATGAGCCGAGCTTAACGAACTTCGAACTCGAACTCAAGCTGAGTTTTAAGTTCGAAAAATTAATCGAGCCGAGCTCGAACATAGAAGTTTTCGGCTCGGTTCAAACTCGAGCCTATCGAACACCCTAAAATTTTAAATATAATTTTTATATATGTCAAAATTTAAATATAATTAGTATGGTTTTATGAATTTAAATATGATTATTAATGAACCGAATACTTGTCGAACCATTCGAGCACGAGCCTATTAACGAGCATCATCTAAAATTTTAAATTTGGGCATATTTATCGAGCTTATCGAGCGCTCGGTTCGAACATCGAATGCCTATCGAGCCGAACACGAGCCTCATTTGTAAAGCTCGCCGAGCTTCGAGCTCGAACCCGAACACCCCTTATTCCTTAACGAGCCAAATTCGAGCTTTGGGTGTTCGGGCTCGGTTCGGCTCGTTAACAGTCCTACTCTGGTCTTATAACTATCCTTAATCATTACTCATCTAAAGACTAATAATTCACTAAAATTAGATATTTCAGCTCACTTTGGGCTGAACAAGCAAAGCCACACTTTACCTTAGCGTTATAATGTATTCAACCCTACTTCGTATACAATCCCCGTCCCATTAGAAGGTTCCCACTTTTTTTTTTTTCTGAACGTCCAATCTAAAGGTTCTCATTTCTATTTTAGAAAACAATTAACAATCTTAAGTGACAAATTAATCATTACTAGTAAATATTAAAAACACTATATTTATATCACAATTATCAATACCAACTACATTATACTCCCTATTTAATTATTTCTCAAAATATACTCGAAATACTTTATTTAATTATTACTCCCTCCGTCCCATTTATATTGTTCCGTTTTACCTTTTTGGGAAGTCCCATACCATATTTGGCAAAGTTTGTGTGACTCTAAATCATTCTTACTTTATTCATATTTCATCAATTAATATCAGCAACACAAACTCACTTTTCTTAATAATTGTGTCACCATCTTCCGTGATAATATTATAAATGAGACAGATGTAGTATCTAAATAACCGTGACGTTTTGCTGTGAAAATCTTTGGAACCGAAAAGAGATACTACTTGACGCCGTTGACGGCTTGATGAATAATTATACTGACATAATTTTTTGAAACCTATTGGGCCATAACGAAAAGCCCCATATGAAGTCCAAATTGAATCCAGGGCTCCAATTTGGAACGGGTGACAAGCGCTCGATTCCTTTATAATGCCGACAATTCACTGCAATTGTGAACCCTAGGGCAACATTTTCCTCTCGCCACTGTAAGCGGCGGCTCAGATCGAAAATGGTGAAGTTTCTGAAGCCTAACAAGGCCGTTATCATCCTTCAGGGACGACACGCAGGCAAGAAGGCCGTCATCGTCAAGTCCTTCGAAGAAGGCACTCGCGAACGCCCCTACGGCCACTGTCTGGTCGCCGGGATCGCGAAGTACCCAAGCAAGGTGATCCGTAAGGACTCCGCCAAGAAGCAGGCGAAGAAATCGCGCGTGAAGACGTTTGTCAAGCTCGTAAACTACAACCACATTATGCCGACGCGCTACACTCTCGACGTGGATCTGAAGGACGCCATTCCCGTCGACTGCCTTCAATCTCGTGACAAGAGAGTGACAGCAGCGAAAGAGGCGAAATCTCGGCTTGAAGAGCGGTTCAAATCTGGGAAGAATCGATGGTTCTTTTCCAAACTCAGGTTCTGAGAAGGTCAATACATAAATACTCTACTGATGACTAGTTTTTACTCCTTTCGTTGCAATGTTTCAAGCAACAGCTGTATTTTGTTCAATTGAAACTTTCATGCTTAACACATCCGATTGAAATTGCTTTATCACCACTTAATATTTGCATCGCAAATTCTCTTATATCTTGTTTTTATTGTTAATGTATATGATTCCTATTTAAATTGCTGATAGGTTAATGTATTAGCAGAGATCTGAATAATAAGAAGCGTTAAGTTGGAGTTGCTTTCTCAGGCGTTGCGGGCATTGTTAATCTAGTACAATGTACGTGTCAATGGAAGCATAAAGTAATTCATGCAACCCTACTTTCTCTGATTTCGATCTGTAATCAAACCTAAATATGAATTGGTTTGCTTACTTTAGGGTCTGAAACATGATTATAGAAACCTTTAAGCGTCTTTTAACTTTTTTTAATAGTTGCTTCATATGGTGAGTGCCCTCTGTGAAAGTGAGGGATGCTCTAGTTTCCGAAGCATAGATCAAAAGGCAGTATTAAACAGCATAGTGCATTTTCCATTGCACGTTGCTACCTGTCTCCTTCTACAGTTTTAATTTAGTTTATCCAAACTTTCTTCTGTATGTTTTGATTGATATCTAGGTGCAAGCTGTGTATGGTCGAGTTAGCTCACACAAACTTTACTGGATACTTCAAAATATCCAAACGTTCATTTTTATTGATTTAAAATACTCGTAAATATGTTAAGAACTTGCATCTGAAATGGAATAATTTAAATACTTTTTGCTCGGTAAAACCAATTTTTTTCATGTTTTATTGAAAAACCCTGTTTTATTCTTGTTTTGGATATCTTTCTGTAAGTAACGAGGTGGAATTTGAGCACGGAATTACAAAATTTGCAACGCCATTACGCTTTCAATTTGCATCAATTTTGGGGAAGGACACAATGTCTTTCAAGTGAGAAAGAACAATAATCTAGGAGATGGTGCGTAGTACTCCGTATTTAGTTCAACTAATCTGGAGAGTTGCTTTTAATTTTGAAAGCTTTGCTGGCAAGTACGTAATGTGACCTCACCAGTTGTATGATTGGGTGTCCTATACAAAGATCAGACCATATTAATAATGTACGGAGTATAAAAAGTGTAATGCGCTAAAATATTAACAAATTTCGACGAATTTTTCCGAAATGCATTTGAGTTTTCATACGGTTATCGTATGACGGAAGAGAACGCTATCTTGCAATTGGCTTAAGACTTAAGAGGTCCAAATCGTTTTATTAATAGCCGATTCCTGAAGGCCAGTCACAAGTCTCATAACGCTTGATACTATGGTTGAATGGAACAGTCTCTTATTTAAAACGATTATTGTAAACTTGTTAGTTATGTGCATCTCCAACAATAGCACAGATCGATAAATTCGATGCTAACTGAATACACGCTTATAAATTGAAAGGGTCATTAGATTGAAGCAACTTTTAAAAGCAATACATACATTTGAATTGTGTTGAAAGAATGAATTTTCGGCTTGAACCGATTTGAACATTTGGGTCACTACGAAACTGAATTCGAATTGCTACATTTGGAGATGAGTTGAAATATTTTTGTAGTAACGGTAGTATAATCAGTGTGTAAGAACAAATGTCTTAGCTCTAAATTTTAGAACATCTCTAAAGTGCATGTGCCCCTGGACATTTTTAAATATTTGTACCTTTTCACAAAATAATCTCTTTCTTTTTTACAAAGAGCAATACGTTACAATTAGCATTCAAGAGATTGGGTGCAAACGCTCAAAACATTATATTATACATGTAGTAGCTTAATGGTTAGCGAAACTTCAGGAAATTATTTTAAAAAGAGAAGAGGCAAATAAGCCCTCAAACTATTTGCAATTTTGCAATCATGCCCTTGAACTTGAAGAATAGCAGATACACCCCGCAACTCATTGCAAATGATGCAATCAAAACCTTTTTTTACCTGTTGTTGGGGGTGAGAAGATGAAATATTACCGGCACCAACAGGTAAAAAGGACCTGATTGCATCATTTTCAATGAGTTGAGGGCTGTATCTGCAATTCTTCAAGTTCAGGGGCCTGATTGTCGAATTGCAAATAGTTCGAGGGCTTATTTGCCCCTTTTCTCCGTTAAAAATAGCCTTTTCTCTGCAGTGTTCGCCTTGTCCCTCATCAGGTTTCAGTTTTTTCGCTGATCATCGGGGTTGTAACGTTTTAATGGTAATGAGGCCATTTTTCACTCCCCTCCCCGCGCACATTTCTTCAACTTGAGCTTGATGTTCGTGATGACAATTGTGATGTATCTGCCATTGATGACGCTTCATTCTTCGTTAGCAACTTTTGCCGTCATTTA
Source organism: Cuscuta epithymum (assembly GCA_945859915.1). Classification (NCBI taxonomy): domain Eukaryota; kingdom Viridiplantae; phylum Streptophyta; class Magnoliopsida; order Solanales; family Convolvulaceae; genus Cuscuta; species Cuscuta epithymum. The sequence continues at coordinate 3,577,330 of CAMAPF010001001.1, read as the reverse complement.
AGAAGTTTCTTGGGCGGAGTCTGGTGACTACGTGTCCTTTGCGGAGAGAAGGGAATAACAACAGATTCTGTTCAGTCGTGGTGGGAGTTCAAGTTGCAACTGTATGGAAGTAATGGAGAGTATACACACGAGAAGAATTAAAAAAAAAGGGATTTAGGTCGTGTCATCTACCTAGACCTTCCTGGGAGTTCAAATGCTCAACTTTCATTCCGATATTGTTCGTGGGTTAGAAGTTCTGTTTTTTTATTTAAATCCGAGTCTTATGTTGGTTATGTTACACAATTTGTTTGAAATATTGGAGCATTGTGTTTCAAGGCAGTGGTTGATTTTGATAAATAACTGATATTGTTAGGGTTGTAATTGTGTTGATATAGTTCTGCACGTTGTCATTATTTTAATATTACCTTAGTCATAAAAAGAAGCAAATACACCTAATTTTTGGAGTGTATTGAAAGTAATATTTGAACTAATGTGACTTTTGATTTGAATATCTAAACTGAAAAACCAATCCCTAGACTCGGTTATCAAAATCAATTGTACATCACGTTAGCGCTTTAGCGTTAGGAAAAATTTTGAATTTGATCTTGATCCCAAACGAAATTTTAGCCCTATTTTATGCAAGGCGCTTCTTGCACGTATGCTGCGATAAAAAAGAGTGTTGTGGTAGACATGTCAAAGTCAACAATATCACTATCACATAGGAGGGTTCTATTGCATCTTGGATGTAGCAACACATTTAACCTGCTTAGGCATGGACTGAACCGGGCCCGGTTCCGGGTCAGGCCTAGGCCCGGCCGGGCCAAAAAATTTTTTAGAAAGGCCCGGGACCGGCCCGGAAGTTGACCGGTGCCGGTCTGTGCCCGGGCCAGGCCGGGTCCGGTTCTAATTTTTTGTTTTGGGTTTTCTTGATTATTTTATCCCCTACCCCCATTCCCCCCATCCCACAAATCTATCTGAAACACCCATTCCAGCCAATTTAAACCCAGCCCAAAGATCCAAACCCAAAAAAAAATTGAAAAGGCCCGAACCGGGCCCGAAACCGGCTGGGCCGGTTCTCAAATCCCTCAGCCCGTACCCGCCCCCGGTTTCCCCTTCAAATCGGGCCCAGACCTGGTACCGGTACCCGGTTCCCGGGTCGGGCCGGTTCCCGGGCCTGGTGGCTCGAACCGGGTTCTTGCCTAAACCTGCTTATTTATATTCCAAGAAAAACATTTTCCATGAAACTTATATTTCCGAAAAAATGTTTTGCATATCAAGCTCTTTTCTTGATCTCAAGCAATGCCTTAAACTGATGTGGCATAATGCGCATCAAATGTATTATGTGCATCAAATATATGTAGGCCAAATTATCAGATTGGTAAAAAAGGGGTGATTTATCAGATTGGTAAAACAACCACTTGAGACAAATTGATAAAACAAAGAGTGATACACCTGGTCTCCGACTTTATAATTTACGACATTCTTTTAAAAATATACTATTTATTAAAATTCTACTACTCCGTATTTATTAAGAGCCCGTTTGGTAGCACGAAAATCGGTTGTTTTGGCTGATTCTGCTGAAATTTATGTTCTGGCTGAAGTAGTTGCATTGGCTGATTCTGCTGATTGAAGAAAAAATTATTTTTAAAATATATATTATTAATAAAATAAAGAAAAAATTATATGTAAAAATAGCTAAAATGGTCATCTATAGTAACTTCAGCCAATACAACCATAAAAGTAACTTCAACCTTACTTTTTCTGCTTAATACACAATTCAGCACGCGAAAACAAATGTTACAAGTTTGGTGAAAAAGTTGACTGATAAGCCGAAAAATAGTGTTGCCAAACGGCCTCTAAAACTCTACTCCATTTTGTTAACTTTTTCATTTGCGGTTCGAAGTAAAAATGTTAGTAACTATTTGCGATTAAATGCTAAGACATGAAATGATCATTAAGGATATGAATTTGAGAATAACTTAAGTTTATTTTTTTATTTTAAATAAGTCTTGGAAAGAGTTTTAAAACTTATATTTGTGTTTATTTTAAATAACTACGGTAGAATTTTTTAAAATACTACTTCATCCGCCAAGTACCTTGTGGTCTTATGGCATCACTGTGACACTCCTAAGGAAGATGTCACAGGTTCGAATCCCATCCCAGTTCAAGGATGTTGACATTGACATTGAGCAATACTATATAGGTTAGAAAGAATTATCCCAAAAAAAAAATACTACTCTGTCCCCCAATTAAGCTCCCACTTTCTTGTTTGGGCAGTCCCTAAATTAAGTTCACACTTCAATACTTTTCTTATTTGCCAAATAATCTACATCAAAACAGTGCTAAACAGTGTTGTTTAAACAGTGCAAAATAGTGACTCCACAGTAAAGTCAAATTTATGTTCTTAATATGTGTGAAGTCAAACTAGGAACTGAATTGGGGGAGGGAGGGAGTAATAAATAGTCATATGGAGTATAGTTTTGGAGATGTATTTTTAAATGGAGTAGATTTCTAAAAAAAAACTAATAAATCATATTTGAAATATTAATACTAAAAATAAACGAATTTATAAGTGCATGATCGCGTTAATGTACACATGTTAAAAATGATAGTGTTAGTAGTTATTTAAAATAATCATAAATAAAATTCTTAAAACTATTTTCAAGACTTATTAAAAATAAAAGAAATAAAATTCAGTTAAATCTATAAACTTTTAAACTCATATCATTAATGATCATTTAATGTCTTAAAATCTAATCACAAACAGCCAAGTTACAAACAATTTATTCTAAAGCGCTAATGAAAGTGATTAGTTAAAAAAGCTAAAGGAATCCACTAATATCAAATATGCTGATTCAACTGCCTATTAACTAGCAGACAACTTCTATTACGGAGTATCAAACATGGTTATTGACATTTTTAGTCATCTACTTTTGAAATCAAAGTAGGACTTGAAACGTCGCTTTGACTACACTTTTTTTTCGGAGAAAATCGCTTTCACAATACTTAGAATGTGAAATGTCAGAATTTCTAAAGTCGAGGACCAAAAATGTATCACTCACAAAAATTGACCAATTTGTCACGAAAGCTTCTTTTGTTACCAATTTGTCTCAAGTGTTTTTTTTACCAATCCGGTAACCAGCCTGTTTTTTTAATACCAATTTGGTAATTTGGCCTATTTTATGCAAGGCGCTTCTTGGACGTATCAAACATTGAGATTATTTTGCTATGGTATGTGCCCGAAATCGAAATAAAGAGGAAAGTGTTGTGATAGACACGTGAATGACAAGAATATCATTTAGGAGGGTTTGTTGCTTCTTGGATGTAGCAGCACATTTAACCTGCTTGTTTATATTTCCGAAAAAAATGTTTTCCACATCAAGTTCTTTACAGAAATCAAGCAGTGCCTTAAGTTGATGTGGCATTATGTGCATCAAATGCACGTTAAACGCTATCTATTAAGCAAGAAATTTGAGGTTCAGTTTGGCATCATAGTCATTTTTTAATTTTTGTTTTATAATTATAACATTATTATCATATCTCATTTAAAGTGTTTATTTGGATGCAAAAATAAATGAAAACCACTTGTTGACTTGCTTTAGTAAGTCTTTTATTGGGACGGATGGAGTGAATACAAACACAAATACACAATTTGTTTTTGTTTTTGTTTTTTGTTAATTAAGATTAAGAAGAAAATTATTATAAAACAATCAGAGTGAGAATAATGGGTCTTAATTCTTAAATAAAACAAATAAGTTACAACTTGATGCAGAAACAAAACTAAAGCTGAACCAAACTGAAAATAATACTAGTAGGTTTTGAGAGTTGAACAAAGAATCAACCAATTAAGCACTTATACTAAAAAGTTCTAAACGAAATCAACAAAGAATGTATTAAACTATTAACGAATCAACTCTATTAAGAAAATATGCATGCAGCTAGAATTAGAGTAACATGGGATGAGAAAACAAAACTGTTTGGTAGAATTAGAATAGTTAGTTGACTAAGAGCCTAAAATCTTTGCAATAAGTACAAATTGCTAAGCAATGGATGGAGCTATTGAATCAATATGACAATATCATACTCGCAAATAATTAGTCAAGAAGTTAATTCTATAACCATTCAATCACTCAGGCTAGAAGAGCTTTCTGAGTTGCATGCTTTGTTTATCATCCTCCATATATGGTAGATCCCCTCTGCAATTCCATGGAGTTTTGTTCAGAGGACTATCTCCACATTTCTTCCACACTTTCCAAATCATGTCTTTATATTGCGTTAGAGTAAGCCCAGGTTTCTCTTCTTTCAGCACAGGAAGCTCATTTTTCTCAAAGGCCTGCAATAACATCTTAAGGTTATAATTCATTTTTTAGGCTTTGTTAAATATATAATCCATAAAATCACATATAATTTCTTAAAAACAGGGCCGTCTAATGAACTTGGAGGCCCATGTTCAAAATGCAAATTTGAGGCCCCACGTTAATATAAAAAACTACAAAATATACTCGATGTAAATTCTTATTATACTGAAATCAATTGAATACTCATTAAATAATATAATTAAAGAATTACAAGTTGTAACTTTCCTTTCAAATAATTAATCTCAACATTTTTTGTAAATGATTTTAATTTATGAGGGCATTATTATATGGAGTAGTGCAGTGTGAGTTTAGCTGCAGGCTGCAACCCATATTCATATACTATAGTATACACTATTACATTCTCTGTTCTAAAAATCGTTCTAGGCGCCCGACTAGTCCCCGCCTAGGCGCTAAGCGGTGGTCGGGCGCCCCAATTTTCATCTAGGCACTCCGACTAATAGGTTTGCCGTCTAGGTGAATTAGTCGGTCGCCTATGGCGCCTAGTTGCCCGTCTAGAGCGCCTAATCGGCCGCCTATACCGTCTAGATTCACCAAACATTACTTCACTTTTTAATTTTAATTTCCTAAACAATATATGTATTTTAACTTTAGCCATGAATATAAAGAAATGAAGTTGTAAATTAAGATAAAACTATATAGTTTGTATATATACCTAAATTTTATCATTATTTATATTTATAACATAATGAAGTTAAGTGATTAGTTATCATAAACTACGTATGATTAAATGTGATAATTCTATCATTCATGTTTGTCAATTTATAAGTATACATGTATTCTATACACACAAAAATACAAAACTACTTATCATATTTATGCAAAAATATACTCCCCGTTTTACCATATTGGGATGTCCCCATTTAATTGCCCCATACCTTATTTGGTAAACTTTGTGTGGCTCAAAATCATTCTTACTTTATTCTTACTTTATCAATTAATATCAACCACACAAACTCACTTTTCTTAAAACCCGTGCCACCATCTCCCGTCCCATTTAAAAGGGGACGGAGGGAGTAGATAAGAATGCAATTTCTATGTCTCTGACTAGTCCCTGACTAGGCGCCCACCTAGCCTCCTAGGCGCTAGGCTCTGGGCTGGCGCCCGACTAGCGCCTAGCGTCTTTTAGAACATTGATTACATTATATAATTAGTTAATATTAATGACCTAAAAATACTACTACTAGCTTCATATAAATATTGGGGCCCCATGCAAAGTGAGGTCCTGTTCCGTCAAACCTAATGAACATGCTAAATAACGGCCCTGCTTAAAAACTACACATAATTGGCATCTTGGGCTAATCACAAAACCACATATAAATATATAATTGTTTCTTAAAAACTACGGAGTATCTACTACTTTACCTTAACGGCTTAACCTAGAAATATTTTTCTAAATTATGTAGTAATCCTTCCATCCCACAAATAATTCACAGTTCGAATTTGGTGATCAAAATTAACGTTTGTTACGTTGTTTGTCATTTGCGTATGTGAGAAACTAAGAATAAATAATTACAAAATCGATCTATGATAAAGTAACATAACAAAAACGTATTTAAATAATATTTCAAAAATAATTTCCTGTCAAAAAGTAAAATGATTAATAAATAATTAAAATTCAAAATTAATAAAGTATTACTCAAAAAGTCATAACATGATTATATCACATTATTTTTTTAAATATATAAATTGTTCATGCGTTTTCAAAACACAAAAAACTAAAATGGTTTCGTTTTTTTACTTCTAAAATGATTTCGTTTTTAATAAAAAAAATTGTAAATATTACTTGCTCCATTATACTCGTACAAACATTGGTTCAAATAAAGGTAAAATTTCATGGAGGTAAAAGTTTCCAAAAATATGGATCAAATAATAAGAAAATCAAAAAAAAATTCATAGATAATCTATTCAAGAATGAAAGAAGGATGATTCGAGTGATAGTTAATTCTTAAAGATTTAATCATAGTAATAATTAAAGATTTAATTGCATTTTAAAAATAATCTATGAACAGAGTACTCTGTTTTCAATTCATACCTTGAAAGAAGCCTTAATGCTCCTCTCTGGATGTCTCTCCGGCGTCAAATTCTGAGGACTTCCCATCATGTGATAAAGCGCTTCTTCCACTGACCTGGCGTCAATCACGGAACCGTCGCGATTCGTATTCCGGACGAGGACAATCCTCTCATACTCCTCCTCCGCCGTGACGCGCCGCCCCTGCCTCCGCTTCTCCTCCTCGGCCCTCCGCAGAACCGCCGCCTGCTCCTCCTCCCTCCGCCTCCGCAGTTCCGCCTCCGTCACCTTCTTATTCCTCTGCAGAGACCTGGCGAGTTCCCGCGCCTCCTGGTCCGCGAGGCGGCGCGCCTCCGCCTTCTTGGCGGCGGCCTCCGCTCGCCGCTCCGCCTCCTCCTCGCGCTTCTTGGCGGCGCGGGACTTCGTTCCCTCGGCTTCGCGCCAGAATCGATCTTCCTTGTCGCGTTCCTCCCGAGCCTTGCGTTGGGATTCGGCGGCGGCCTTCCGAGCCTTAGACGCCGCCGTCTTATAACTGTTAACTGTCTTCGTGTTAAGCATGGTTGCGTGTCGTTGGGACAACTTCCGACTGAAAATAGGTTTCGAGACTTTCTAAATCCTACGCTCGTATATATATAGTGGGGAAGTTGTGGAAGTTAATTACGTCTCAAGTCTCGACCCTAAGCCAACCCTATATTGACCTAAAATTTTGTAAGAATTGCTAAAAATAGGAGTGAAATAGAAAACTAAAAATATAATTAAATGTGTTTTCTTTTTCAAATATAAGATTGATGTAATTTCATTAAAAGGATAAAAGGATAAGAAAATGGGGAAATTCCCGAAATTTATATGAGTAAAAATAATTTTAAAACTATTTGTATTCTCAAAATAAAGCTGTTTTTATTCTCTAAATACAATTTATTAGTATCAAGTGATGGAGTATATATATGGCCCAGAACCTCCCGGTCCACATACTCATGCCATCTCAACCAGCCCAACAAGTTCATCTGGCCTAAATACAATAAACGGACACCCCGCAGGACCAAGCCCGAGGGCTTGAAACTACATCGTCCCACTACGATTCACTTGCACATGAGAATTGGGTCATCGACGCCTTCGCCTCAGCCCTCGGAACATATCCTTCGGCACCGAGGACAAAGCCTCGACCCTGACACAAAAGACATTCGGCCTGGCGTTTCTCAGTAGGGGTGTGCATTAACCGGGTCGGACCGTATTTTAGACCTGAATCGGACCGGAATGAACCGGTCTAGACCGGACCTGTATTAACCGGTTCGGGTCTCGGTCCTTAGTTTTTCAAGATTCCGGGTTCTGGTCCGGTCCGGATCCAACCCGGAAAAAACAGGTCCGGACCGGAATGGACTGTAAACTATTGTTCGGTAAAACATATACTTCGTTATGTATCATTAGTCATTATGCTTATGGCTTACTTTTGTCTTTAATTATATAAACGAATATATACAGAGTGTATATTTGGTGTCTAATTATTTCCTAAGTTGTTTTTTATTTGTTTATTTATGTGCAGGTGTGCACTACTATGATCGTAGTTTATATTTGTTTGATTTTTCCGAATTATATTTTATTTGTTTCTTTGTTTGCAGGTGTGCATGTAGTTTATACGTAGTATATTTTTGGACGTAACTTAGTTTTATTACTCTACAATAGATTTTGCCATTTTAATATACACAAAAAATTATAGTTTTAATTATTGTGGGAAACTAATTATTACGACTGAATACTTTTGATGACTATATTCCAAAATTAATAAATGAGCTAAACAATTATAGTTTAGCATATGTGCACACATTACATTATAGTTTGAAACAACAACAACATTCAAGCCTTATTCCTAAAAAAAATTGGGGTCGGCTAAGAACACTCTAAGATAATGTCTTTTTTTTAAAACCGGGTCATTTAGGGTCAAAACCGGACCAGGCCGGAAAATTCAGGTTCGGATCGGTCTGGACCGGTTAGATTCAGGTCCGGTCTTCGGTCCATAGAAAATGATGATTCCAGTTTCGGTCCTAACCGGTCCGGTTTTGGACCGATGCACACCCCTATTTCTCAACGCCCAACCACCACATTTAATGTTGCGCCGCAGAGGGCTCTCTGTCATAGACTAGCCTATATGCGTGTATGCATTTAATGCACTTAGCATTTATGAATAGTATAAAGAGATATTTACCTAAATAGGATTAAATTAATCTTTAATTGCCAAAATAGGACTAAAGTGTAAAAATTTCCTAAATAGGAGTTATTATTTAAAATTGGACAAAAACACCCCTCAAGCTTGGAAGTCATAAAGCCGCTGACCAGAACACTGGAACACCGGCCGCTGTCGACGTCGGTCGCCGCTCTCGCCGACGGTCGCCGCCGTCACCGCCGGACATTGCCGTCGCCTCAAAAACTGGTTGTTGTTGCAGATCAGGACGTCGTCGATGCAGATCAGGCCATCCCTGATGCAGATCTGGTGGGTTTCGGTGGAGATCTGGCCAAATCTATCCTCCGTCGTCCGTCGGCCGCTGTCCATGCAGATCAAGCCACCACTGACACCTGCCGCTGCAACTCCGACATACTCAGTTGCAGATCTGGTTGTTGCCGACGTGAATGCCAAGGTTTATCATTGTAGATCTGGTTGTTGCCGGCCAGAATGCAACATTTTTATCAAAATGTCAAAATGAGTCGAAAATGCCATTTAAATGGCATTTTAAAGAAAAAATACAAATTTTTGTAGAATAAGAATGCCATTTTAATGGCATTTCCAGAATGCCATTTTTTGGTAGAATAAGAATGCTATTTTAATGGCATTTTTTACAAATCAAAGAACAAGAGAAGAGGGGAGGAAGCCCAGGAGTAAAAATCACAGATGATAACTTGACCTTAAGAAGAGAAGAAGACCTCCGGCGGTGACGGCAGCGGACTTCGAATCAGCGGCGGCGGACTTCGAATCGGCGGCGGCGGACTTCGAATCAGCGGCGACGGACTTCGAATCAGCGGCGGCAGACTTCGAATCAACAGCGGCGGACTTCGAATCAGCGGCGGCGGACTTCGAATCAGCGACGGCAGACTTTGAATCACCGGCGGCAGACTCCGAACCAACGGCGGCGGGCTTCGAACCAACGGCAGTGGGCTTCTTGGCTTGGTTGTTGTGCAAAAGGGAAGGAAGAGGAGATGTGCAGGCGGTGCAGTGAAGGAGAAGAAGATGTCTTGGGACTTGGAGAGAAGAAGATGCGCACTAATAAAACAAAGGGAAACAATATAGGGGTCTTGGGACTTGAGTGGAGCGGACAAATAATTAAGGGTAAAATTGGAATCATACGAAATTTTGGTCCTATATAAGAACAGAAACAAAAGTACTCCCATGTGAGCATATCGGGATTTTTTTAGTCCCATTTACAACCAATTTTTCATAGTATAAATAGTTTCCCCTTCGGGAGTTGTAATAGTTCGAATATTCATTAATACGATTGTTCTCTCTCATACGCAATAGCTCTCTCTTCTCTCTACATACTGCTAACGGTTAGGGTTGCACAAGAATAACCCGCGCACATATCCCACCCGACCCTATTTAATCAGGTATTTTATTTAAAAAAATATTCACGGGTTAAATATGTACGAACCCACACCTAATGGGTAGGGTTGTGGAATTGAATTCTCAAACCCGATCGTAGCCAACCCGATCGAAAATTTATTTTGCTATTATTGCACTACAATGTTTTTTTTGGATAATTTCATTTTAAGACCAATGTGCTCTATCTAGGACTTTATGATATTAAAATCATAATTAAACATTTACCATTTTGACTAGGTGATTATTATATACTTACGTTTGTTTCTAAATGAACTTCCTTTATGGAAAGATGTTTTAATAATATTACCAAATGTTTTTGTTTATAAAAGATACTTGTATTTGTCTGTGTGTTTTGGAAATAAATTAATCGAGTTTCAAATTGGGTACATTTTTTTTTCAAATTGGTTACATTGGTTTCCCACATTAAAGATGCAATTCGAAGTGATTTTTTTCCAGTACCCAACCCTACCCGATCCATTCATGTATGGTTTACCAACTTATATTGCATACCGCAAGTTGGTTAACGGACAACCCGAACAAATTGGATAGGCCCAAAAAATATAGCAAACCCGAACCAACCCGCCCGATGTGCAGTCCATTAACGGTATCCCAATATTAGCTATCTATCATCAAGCTTGAAAATGCTATCATTTCCAAAGTCTCATATTGTCACAAACCATTAATTGATTAATATATGTAGGGTTGTTTTGTGACATTATCAGACTTTGGACAAATCTCAATCACACAGTTTTTACTATTCTTATTTAATGTTTTGTGACATTACTATTTTTATTTCTCACCTACTTTGCACTTGACAAAGTGATCTACTGGGACGGGGGTAGTATGTTATTTTACCATGCATTTTTTGAAAGGGCACATACCCTCACCGCCCGACATGCCATCTCGACATACACATTTTCCTATGTTGGGATCCATATCATCATTGGAGATCTGATTCCCTTTTCTTTCCGTTAAAAAATTGAGGTTCCATTACGAAATATCAACCTCGTAGCCTCGTAGGTGAAGTAATAAAAAGTCGTAGTGTTTTATTTTGTATTTAGCCTATGTGGAACAAATTCCTCAATACTTTGTAATGTTGTATAATTATTATTGCTTCTCCATCTACATCAAAATTGACTCAACTACATAGTTCTTTTTGTTCTAAAATGTGAAGTAATAAAAAGTCGTATAGTGTTTTATTTTGTATTTAGCCGATGTGGAACAAATTCCTTGTATAATTATTATTGCTTCTCCATCTACATCAAAATTGCCTCAACTACATAGTTCTTTTTGTTCTAAAATGTGAAGTAATAAAAAGTCGTATAGTGTTTTATTTTGTATTTAGCCGATGTGGAACAAATTCCTCAATACTTTGTAATGTTGTATAATTGATATTGCTTCTCCATCTACATCAAAATTGACTCAACTACATAGTTCTTTTTGTTCTAAAATGTGTGTCACGCCAAAACAGAGAGAAAATTTTGGGACTAATTATGATCTAACGCATTGTTGTTATACTAATACTAAGGTATGATTCTTTTTAGATCATAATTAGTCCCAAAATGTAATAGTATAACAACAATGCTTTAGATCATAATTCTTTTAGTCCGTTTAAAGAAAACCAAATGTATGAGCCTACCGACAACCTGAACACGCAATTAAAAATCTACAGGAAATCTCAAAAGAATAAAAGGCGGCATAGCATGAAAACCAGATCCCAATCAATTTCCCATGGGAGTAGATATTTTATCTTTTTTTGTAATGCTTTTGCTCTATTTTAGCACTTTTAATTTTTACTTCATGTACTTTTATTTTATTTTTCCTTTATCTCTTTGTACTCTTATTTTATTTGAATAAAATCTCCTTTTCCCCAAAAAAAAAAAGAAAAAAAACAAATGTATGATTCTATTTTTGTAAGAAGGCTCTTTTTTAGTCTTATTTTGAGGAATTTTCTCATAAGATTATACTCCCTCCGTCCCAAAATGATGGTTCTCTATTTCCTTTTTGGGATGTCTCAAAATGATGGTTTTGTTTCCCTTTTTGGTAAAGAACTAAAAGTGAATTACTATTTATACCCCTTCTTTTTAATGAACAGTAAAAGTAAAATGACGAACATTACAATAAAGTAAGGTTCTTTAGTCTTTCTACCACACTTTTTTAATCTTTGTGCCCAAAAGAAACAAGACCATCAAATTGGGACGGAGGGAGTATTCCAAATCAGATCAGAAAAATTCAGATCAGATCAGATCAGATTAGAAATATTCAGATCAGATTAGATTTGAAGCATTCAGATCAAAAGGATCCAGGTCAGATCAGACCAGACCAGAAACATTCAGATCAGATCAGACACATTCAGACCTGACCAGAAAAGTTCAAACATGATTTATCACTTGTATTACTATTATAATTATAATATAATAATAATAATAATAATAATAATAATTATATTATTATTATTATTACTTCTATATTATTATTGTTGTTGTTGTTGTTCTTATTATTATCATCATCATCATCATCATATTATTATTATTATTATTATTATTATTATTATTATTATTATTATTATTATTATTATTATTATTATTATTATTATTATTATTATTATTATTATTATTATTATTATTATTATTATTATTATTATTATTATTATTATTATTATTATTATTATTATTATTATTATTGTTATTATTATTAATATTATTATTATTGTGATTATGATAATTATTATTTTTATTAAGATTATTATAATTATTATTATTTTTACTACTACGACTATTATTATTATTGTTATTGTTATTTATTATTATTATTATTATTATTATTATTATTATTATTATTATTATTATTATTAGGAAAAATTGAAAACAATAATCCCAACTATTGCTGGTCCGCTGAAAATAATCCCAACTATTGATTATTTTTGTATAATCCCAACTATATAGACTATCCGCCAATAATGGTCCATGACCATATATTACCTCTATAAAAAGTGAATTTTAAATAGAAATTAAGCGTAAAAATTAAAAGTTGAGATTATTTATAGGGATTACTTGTTATATCTCATCTCATCCACTTTAGAAACTACAAGAATTTATTCATAGAGATCATTATTGGCAGAAGGTCCCTAAAGTTGGGATTATTCTGTAATAATCAATAGTTGAGATTATTATGAGCGGACCGCCAATAGTTGGGATTATTGCTATCAATTTTTCCTTATTATTATTATTATTATTATTATTATTATCATTATGATTAATATTGTTATTACTAGTAGTAATAATTATTATTATTTTTATTGTTATATATTAGTAGTAGTAATAATAATAATTATTATTATTATTGTTATCATTGTGATTATTATTATTACTGTTATTATTGTTATATGTAATAATTATAATTATAATTACAATTGTAATTATAATTACAATTACAATCGTAATTACAATTGCAATTACAATCGTAATTACAATTGCAATTACAATCGTAATTACAATTGCAATTACAATCGTAATTACAATTGCAATTACAATCGTAATTACAATCGCAATTACAATCGTAATTACAATCGCAATTACAATCGCAATTACAATCGCAATTACAATCGCAATTACAATCGTAACTACAATCGTAATTACAATTGTAATTATAATTCTAATAATAATTGTAACTATAGTTGTAATTATAATTATAATTATAGTTGTAATTGTAATTATAATTATAATTATAATTATAGAAATAAATATTATTATTATTATTACAATTGAAACTATAGAAATAAATATTATAATTATAATTATAGAAATAATTATAGTTAAAAATATAATTACAATTATAACTATAGCTATAATTATAATTAGTGTATATGTATAATTATTATAATTTTTATTTTAATTATAATAAATATTATAATAATTTATTTATAATTATGATTATAGTTATAATTAGATATAAATTATATTTGTTATTACAATTATAATTATAATAATCATAATTATAATTATAGAAATATATAAATCAGATCAGAAGGATTCAGACCAGATCAGAAAGGTTCAGATTAGATCAGAAAAATTCAGATCTGATCAGAACTTAAAAATTCAGATAAAAAACATTCAGATGAGACAAAAAGAACAACTTCTAAAAATATCAAGTTTTCACTGGACATAAATAGGACAAACTTTAATTTTAGAAAGAAAAATGATTACTCCGTATAAACTTTTGAATAGTCAAAATGATTATAACCGCCCCCCCTTTCTTCATTTTCTAAACCGTGCCAATTTTCTACCCCTAAATCCTAATACAAAAATTAACTTCATCTACACCAACATCCCAAAATTTCTGATAAAACCCAGGATTCATATCATCAACAATTGCACACTATGAGCCCGTTTGGAGACCTCTTTTTATGGCTTATCAGGCTTATCAGCCAGCTTTTTCACCAAACACGTAACTTTTACATTTGTGTGCTGAATTGTGTAATAAGCAGAAAAAGTAAGGTTGGAGTTACTTTTCTGGCTGTATTGACTGAAGTTACTGTAGAGGACTATTTTAGCTATTTTTACATGTAATTTTTTCTATAATTTATTAATAAAATATATTTTTAAATTTTTTTTTTCTTGAATCAACAGAATCAGCCAAAACAGCCAATTCAGCCAGAATTTCATAAATTTCAGCAGAATCAGCCAAAACAGCCGATTTTCATGCTACCAAACGGGCTCTATATTACATACTTCCTCCGTCCCCAAATGAAATGTAAAAAATTGTTAACTAAATTGATTGAGGAACATGCTTCTTCTTTGACGCCTTTTTTTATGTTTATAATTACAAAAATGTTTCGCTATTAGAGAATACATAAAATGTGTTAGATGACTTAGATCAAGAAAATTAGAACTCAAAAGTTTTTTTATGAGGAAGTATATAAAGACTATCCATTTTGAACGCAACATTCAATAAATTAAAAAAAAAAAAAGGATACAAGATTACAAACCCAAGCGTATACACACAAACTTCAAGTGGGAGGGGGAAGGTGGGGGGGTGTTGATGATCTCATAATAATATAATAATACGGATTAAATTAAATTCTGAGAGTTAAAAGTTTTCACCACTCCATCTGCTCTACAATTTCTCAATCATTTACAGCAGCGGTTGTTAATACTTACCAAAGTGATAGAACAAGAAAAGAAACCTCTGTAGAACCTCAGCCTAGCAGCAGGTTCCTGGGGGACACAAACACATCTCCTTTCAGAGGTTTCTTTTGTCCTAAAACGGCCATCCAAAAAAGGTGAACTAACTCCCTCCCCCATCTCTGCACTACTTCCTCGGCAGCACCGAATCCCCAGGAGCATACACAGGAAGCTGATGGGACCCATCATGCCTCTTCAACTTGGACTCCTGACCCAAACTCAACAATGGCCCCCCAAAGAATATGGACTCCCCGCCCCCTGTGTACATAACCGTCTCAGCAGGCTGCCGCTGGGCCACCAGGGGGTGAGTAACAGGCTGACCCTTCTCATAAGTACCCGACCCGCCTGCTTTCGGGTTTGGTAACAGAGATGGTCTTTTACTACTGCCGCCTTCTCCCGCGGTTACAGGGACAGACACATACCTTCCGGCTTCCGGGTCCCACACAACAGACGCTCGTTTAACGTCTCGGACTAGAGATATAGGGCGGTTGTTACTTGTAGTCAATAAAGGAGCCTTAGAAGTCTGGGTGGCCTTCGAGCTGGTGACATTTGGTGGACCCAATATATTATTAGCTTGTGGGATTGGGCTTAGGGTGACCGGCCCATGAACATGGCTGCTCGGGCTGCTGAAGCTACTCACGCTTTGGGTCCCGCTTCCTTGACTGTGTGGGAATGAGTGAGAGATTCGCACTTCATATTTTCCGTCTTTGATGTTTCCGCCACTCATACTGCTTGCCACACTCATATTCTCACAGGAGCTTAGTTCTGAATCACCCAAATAGCGGTTATCAATTGGTCGTAAGACAGATGAGGATGCACGGGCTTTAGCCACTGCTTTCATAGCTTCATTAGAGTCTAGTTTGGCAAGTTTCCATGCACTGATCTTAACGGCCCGTTTGGAGGCCTTGTTTCCTTCATTGTCCTCAAACCCAACTGCATCTGGATCAACCGTTGATAGGACAATTCCAGGTTCTAATTGAGGTGCAACTTCTTCCTGACAAGAAAAGAAATACTCTTAATAATTATACTAATATGAAAGAAACAGAAAATCTAACTCTGAGCTGCTGAGCATATTAAAAACATTTGGTTCGTGTGTAGAAAGAAGCAAAAAAAAGGAAAGTTGTGAAGTTGTGTATTTGCCTATGGGAGAAACTACAAATAGACCTTTAAACTATATACTACGTATTAGAGAACACATATACCCCTTACTTCCAAGTGGAACAATTAAACACACAAATTACAAAAATTAAAACAAATATACCCTTATGGGCTAATATTTGAGGAACATACATGTATATGTTCTCTCATATAGCTCAGGGGTATATTTGTTTCAATTTTACAATTTTTGTGTTTAATTGTTCAATAAAAGTGAAGGTTTTCTCTAACACATAGTTCAAAGGTATATGCATTCCTTCTTCTAATCGCCTATTTGGTTTCTATCTCTCAGGCGGTACCTAAAGAACATTTTCATTTCTGGTCTTTTAAATTGTTATGGTTTCCCGATTTAAGGACCTCTTGACAAAAACGTTCATAATGATACGGAGTTTCATAGTGTGTGAATCAAGTGTTCTGCAATTTGGTCATTCCAGCCAATTTTCTTGTTCTTGAATGAAATATTTTAAGCGTAAAAGCACCTGTTTGAGGGTTCCGATGTCCACATAAGAAAATTTTCACCTAATCGGCCAAATGGGGGAACACGTGATGAAATTCAGCGATCTTTTTTAGACCACAAGACCCCTCAAACTGGGTAAAAGAATGTGAACTACAGAATCAAATATGAGAACAGTCGAGTTACAGGGGCCATTTTGGATACTGCCTAAAAGACAGACGATCAAATATGCAATTTCCCAAAGTAAAAATTCCCAAGAACAGAGAGAGCAGTGAGATTTACTTGATAATCAACAAATACTCGAGGAGGGGTGCACCATGCTCCTTTATACTGAAGGCCTAAAGAACTTCCACCGCTAAAACCAGTCATTGCGGACCCTGTTGGGGAGAACAAAATGTTTCCCTGTTCTTCGTACGTAGATTGTCCTCCTGGAACCTCACTCATGGCTGCCCTCATTGCCACTACATATTCATAAGTGGTAATGCCCTAGCACAGAGCAAAAGATTTAATTGAGTATAGTAAATTAGTAATGAAGTGAAGGTTCACAAAGTTGCAGAATATTGCCGGAAGTTCCTTCATAATCATTACTTATCTATGCTTAAAACAAACAATTCCATTTGGCTGCATTTGATTTTTGTTCTCTTATAGTTTTTTAAAAGCAACACAAAATGGCTCACTAAACTATCTGCACTTCTTTGTTATGAAACAACAATCAGTTCATGCAATTTTCGACGCGATTTTCATCATGGGTCATTCGGAAACAGTTTCTTTGTGCTTTAGTACAGGGGTAAGGTTGCATACATCTGACCCCCCTTACCCCACTGTAGGTGGGAGCCTTTGCGGAATTGGGGTAATGTTGTATAGTTTTTTTTTAAACACATCTCCCTCTGTGAAGAAGTGGGGCGGGGGAATCAAGGTAGCAAGCCAATTAGGTTCCCAATAGCGTTTGAAGTAAAGTACTCTGAGATTAAGTGTTTGGTGGAGCGCATTGATAAATCTCAAAACATTAAAATCAAGAAGCTACAAATTGTACAGCAGTAATGTTTATTGATTTTAGCCTTTTGTGTTTATTATATCACAAGTGTCCAAATAGTTGGTATTATTAAACACTTGAGATATGTCCATTTAAATAGTTGGTATTATTTAATTGAGAAAGTGATAATACCAACTATTATTAGATGATTTTAGCATTTTATGATATAGACAAAGTGATACGTACTTTGTGACATGTCCATAAATATGTTTTCAAACACTTGAGAAAGGTTTAATCAAACAGATATCCAATCATTTATCCAAACACTATTTAGAAATCTCGACATATAAAAACAAAAAAAACTTGAAAAACGCATTTTCAAGTCATGCACCCAAACACCCACTATATATGTGCCAATCAATGCAACATCCTGCAATGCTAAAGGCGCATGCAATAGCAGATAAGTACATAATCGTATACCTTTTTAATCAGTATAATGTGGAAAAAGAAAAGTTCACCCAAAGGCACACAAGCCAATAATGAAACCGCTGTACAAACACCCTGCACAATGTTAAAAATAACAATTTTACATTACAAGCGCTATAAACAGTTCTATTCTAATTTCAACAGCAATATAAGTCCATTTGGAAGCTTGAAAATAGTAGGGAATAAATAGGAAAAACAAAAAGATAGGAAAATGAGAAGGAAATACTTTTGGATGAAAATAAATGCTAAGCCGTACCGAAGCTTGGCTTGTTTTTTATTTTACACGCACTAAGATATCTAAAGACATGCAATCAATTTTAAAACATCTAATTTCATTTTCCTTACACGTAAAAGGTCAAACAAGATGTAACAAATTATTTTCCCTGTTTTTTTCCATTATACAAACATACCCTACAAGGGGGGTTGTGGGTGAGAAGGAGATTACCACAACGGTCACAAATGGGGCCTGAGAGAAACCATTCCCTAGTCTGTCAACTATTTCAGCTTCCATCTTCTTCTTATTCACAAAGCATCGAACTAGAACAGCGACCCCTGTCCCAGCTTCAATAGCAAGCTGTAAGGAGTGAGGGGTTGGAGGTCAAACTGGAGAACTGGTTTCATATTCAATCTACTACTTGAGTTTTTACATACATACCCACACTAAGCTGATGGCCATGAGAGATATAAATGTAATATAATTCTTTCGCCCAACACAGTTATTTAGCCACTGCAGTTTTAATAAATTATGTTAGCCTCCTGAATAAAATTAGGAGATAAAAGAAAATATGCCTTCGGCAAAGTAATAGCCACAACTTAAGACATACGCGACAGTGGTGATCAAATCCATCAACACATTTATCACAGCTTCTACAATGTTTGCTAAACTGGCGAACCTGCATGCAAAGAAGTAAAAACAACTCTAAAAGCTTCAAACAAGGTCGATTTATCATTTTGTGACAACAAAGATAGGATGAAAAAAGAAATGTTTAATCACAGATTGTGGGCCTATCTAGACGACAAGATAGTATATTAGATGGATCATGCTAAGCATACATTTTTGTGCACACAAAGGATGACATTTGTGGAGAAATTTTTAAAAATAACCCCCTCAGAGTGGCTTTCCACTTTTATGGAGTATATAACAATGAAAAATTACCCCTCAAACGCTATCCTTTATGCAGTGTCATTATCGTGTTAGTGTGCATCAACATGTCAACACTGCATCTTTATTGTCACACATTCTCCTACAGTCCTATACAGCAACAAGGCTGTGTATAAGTACATTGATTTTACAAAACCGTATTCCAACTTCATAGCTATCAAAGAAGACCTTTTAAATCACTTGCTGCATTTTATTGACGACGTGCATACCCTCCATCAAAGAAAATGATCTTGATTACATTACAAGGAAATGGATTACCTCAGCATGATAAAACATTAAGGGCATGTTTGGCACAACTAGCCGAAAAGACACTTGTGTGATAAAACATTAAGGGCATGTTTAGCTAATAGTGACTGAAAAGATCGTAGTTGTTTGATAAAAGATGACTATTTGATTTAGTTTTGTTTGGTATAGCAACCTGTGGTGGAACCCTTCCCTAGACCCTTGCCTTGAGGGGATGCTTTCGTGCACTAGGCCACATACGTTCTCTTAGAAGCTACTCAGAGTGATTTCTCTAAAAAGATCTTAAATTTTAAAGCTCTCAAAAATGCTGTGCCAAACATACAACTAAGAGCTTTTAGACACTTTTAAAACGGTAAAACGCTAGAAGGTAGACACTTATGTCTACCACGCATACACCAAAACTTAACATATTGAAAATTTGGAAAGTGTTTCACTCCCTGCATTCTGTTTAACTGTTGTTTAAGGTTCACGACTTTGAGCATAGTACAGGTAAAATACTACTCCATCCATCCCTTATAACTTAGCCAAGTTTGTCCGGCACATGGATTAATAAAGTAAAAACTGTGTAGTTGAGGATTGTGCACAAGAGAGAGAATTAATAAGATCCACTTAATTATTTAAATGGGAAACTGGTTAATTATTTGGGACCACCAAAACATGAAAGTTGGCTACGTTACAAGGGACAATTAGAAGAGAGGATGAAGTGCACATCAAAACTGAAGTTCGCAAACTAAGATGAATCATTGACATTATGGCAAATGGATGCTAAGTATGGGGCTCAGATGGTATATAAGTAGATAGGAAACTGTAATTTTTAGTGGAGCAAAATGAGAATATTTGAATCTGAATATCTGATATCTGATATCTAGCTTTGAAGGAAGCCATATGCCTCGAATTTACAACATATAGCTTCATTGAGCAAAAAAATCAACTTCACACAATAATAAATACCTCAGCATTGCACAGAGTGCAGAACAAAGCATCTTCAGTGGTTCCACCTTCCAGTGCAGCTCCAATCTCCTGTTTCCGACAATCCTTATGTACAAACAAAGCACAGAAGATTCCTCCAAGCTTACAATAAGATCCCCTCTTTCTTCTAGAAGAATTCACTCGGCCATCTGATCGGCCACCTTCTACATGACCTTTCTTAACAGAGTTTGATGCAGCAAAGGAAATTTTTGAGATTGACAAAGGAGAAGAATTTGCACCTATTTTAAGTCCTTCAAACTTCCCTGACGTATCTTTTGTAGAAAGTCCATGTTTTGAACTTGTACTACTATTATTACTACTACTTGTTAAAATCTCAGAGTTAAACTTTGACATTATGCCAGGATCTGCTGGGTTAATAGCAGTGCACCGTACATAAAGAATAAACACCAGGAGTGCCTACAATCACAAATCATATCACTCCAATTCAAGGTTAAAGCAAAAGAAACAAACTGTGCAGGCAACGCAGTTGACTTAGGAAAATGATTCGGAAACCCACATACCACGGGTGAATATGTTCCAACTAGCACATACTCCCAAATGTGTCCTCCAAGGAAAGGAGAGAAGAAAGCATAGAATGCAACCACTAATAAGCAGAAAACAGTAACAGCAACAACCTAAAAAAGCAGACAAAGATTAGAAAATGCACTTGGAGATGCACATACTTCGAACATAAATAACTTACATAAGGGCATGCCCATACATTCTCATGGCATGTTCTGCAAGTTTCTATGTAGTAAATTTTCTATTCTTATTGAGATTTTGGGTCATCCCCATTTTCATTATCTTATAGTACTATTACTTTAACAAACAACTACTAATGGTATTTAAAGGCCAAAACTGCACAATTTGTAAGACATTGAGTCTGTTTGGGATAACTTCGGGTAAACGTGCTTCACTCAAAAGCACTTTATCATTTAAGCACTAAAAGTGTCTTTCTGAAAATGCACAGATCTGTTGCTTACTTACATAAAAAAAAGTGTTAATAAAAAGAACTTCATTCCATTTCCCTGCCATCTTTTGAAGTAAAAGTAATATTTTCATAAAAACCACCTGTTCCTAGAAATTTAGTCAATGCTCGTGAAATCATTAAAAAGGAACACTGATATTAATTCATAGTCATTTTAGAGGATTAAATTGGTGGGAATCTCTGTGTCTTTTACATTTGAAATTCCACTGTTGCAATTTGCAAACATTCCCCGTCATTAAAGATTCCTCAAGTAAATCCATTCAATTTGATAGTCAAGGTGAAGCCTAAAGCATCAAAGACAATTTTTTTGAGACCACCTAAAATGGTTTTGTAACTATGTTTGGTTACTTAGCTGAAAAGGTCCTTGAAAGCTGAAGGTCTTAAAGTCAATAGCTAAAAGTTACTGTGAAAGATAATACTAGTTGGGGTTTTAATTCAAAAAGTGTAAAATAATATGGTTACTGGAAAATTATTTAAAGCCCCAAATCTTTTTAATATAACATAAAATCTAAGATAAAGTCTTACTTATAATCAGGAAGGTTAAGCCTACTTATAGCTCAAATAAGCTACAAGCACATAGTAAACATTTTATTTTAATATAAAAGCAGTTGCCAACACATTATGAGACCATTAACATCAGGAATTCTGGATCAATCCTTTTACAAAAACACTGAGTGTACACTGATAAGATTTGTTAATTTTAGTCCACATATGAAAATAGTCATGTATTGATTTCTCTAAACTGTAAGAGATCAGAAATGGGCAAGCTAAATATGAGCAGTATACGAAAACAATCGGGGTGGAGACCTGAAAAGTGTGTGCCGGAAGCTGCCATCCATGTTTCCTCACCATAGCTCCCCAGAAAGAGGTCTTGGCAGCTACAGCCCACTCTAGCACCCAGTTCACTCTAAACTTCCCAGTAAGCTGCCATCGAGTAAACGCGAAGAACTTTCCTCTTGTGAAAACATAAGAGCCCAATCTCAGAGGTGAAACTGACAATCTAAAATTTTAGTAAATCTCTTAGTATGAGGAACGAAAGCATCTCATTTTCACCCGTGACACTTGACTTTTCCTGCAGATTCAGGCAAGAATGTTGGACTTCCAGAGTGGGAGGAAGAAGAAGAACAAGAAGACGGACAAGGACAACTTACCAGAGGGGGTTGAGAAGAAGACAAATGGAAAAAAGTGGAAGGTAAACTTGTAGTGGAGAGTTTAATACCGTTTGTCTATTTCTTCTGCACTGATTTCGAAGTTTATTGCTGAGGATTGACTGGGAGAAGCTTCAGCCACCCGAGGCAAGAAGAGTGGAGGGGGAGATGGGGTTAGGTCACTGACTGAGATTAGTTTAAGACTAATTATTATTAACAAAACTAACACATGGCATAATTATTAAGGATGTTGTTTACTGTACAATGTGTTGCATACCATTACCATGTTTAAGCTTTATTTGGTATAAATATACACGGTTATACTTATACACTTTATTTTATATGTTCGCATACAGACAATTTCCTTTTTTGTTTTTGCATTTTAGGTGAATTTACCGTATACACAAGTAAAATAGAGGTGTGTATCAAAACAGGCACAAATAATGTGTAAAAAAGGAGTTTTTTATTGTATGACCCGTTCTCATTTTCTCTTGTCCGAATGCATATAAATTTTTATGATTTGTTTATATTTTTATTATTCCAATAGACATGTGGTATCTATAAATATTTTACATGAATAGAGTAATAGACAGTTACGCTCACACAAATGTATTGTTTGTGAAAGTATTTCATAGATATTTTTATGTCTGATATATAATTTCTATAAATTGTTTTCACAAATAATTTATTGTGTGTATAATGTTTATTTTATTTTTTCACACAAACATGCTCTATTGAATGAAGTTTAAGTGCATGAGACAATTTATCCGCAATATCATTGATGGAGTATATGGCCCAGGAACCCCCGGCCCATAGACTCCCATTTCTCCTACACAAGTCCATTGGGCTCAGGAAACAATTCAGGCCCAAATACAACGGCCCAAGCCTCAAAGTAGCTCAGAATACACACTGGGATGCCTTCGGCCTCCTTGGCCGAAGGCTCCAGAACTCACAGGATAGCCTTTCTGGCATAAGAAGCTGCTGGAAGAAAACGGGCGAAGACGTGAGCCTTCGGCATTCTTATGCCCTCGGCTAAACGAGGAGCCCTCGGATACACCAGGGAGCCCTCGGCTACACAAGGAGCCTTCGGCTGAACAGGCTCAATCACCAAAGATTCCTTTTAGAGACAGCCAACCACCGCATTTAATGCCACGTCACATCCGCCAACCGCATTTAATGCGGTTGACGTACCACTGCCGGTGCCACCAGGCTGATGTGACCCTTCGGCCGTTGGATTACTGACACGTGTCCTCTCATCACATTTATTGCTGCTATAAATAGTAGCCCATTTCTCCTTGTAAACCACGCTGAGTTCATTTAATAAAATCGACTCTCTCTCCTCCTATTTGCTCTGACTTCTCTCTAGTTATTTCCGCAATTACCCTTCGGATAGATACCCCCCGGGCAGACAATCCATCATTTGGTGCTCTCGTTGAGAGGTCTGAACTATCAAGTAAGAAACCCTCCCCCTCTACCAAATACGAAACACTCACCAAAAATGGGAAGAACCACCCGTGCCCAATCCAAGACCCTCGAGGAAAACTACGTAGCCCCCGGCGAAACTAACGGGGCTGAGGCCTCCAACAGGCTCCTAGTACCCGAGGGTGGTGTCATCCTCGAATTAGAGCAAGCCACCGCTGACCTACGTCAGCAGCTGCAGAAGAACACCCCCGATGCCCGCATTGGCCTTGATAATCGAAGGAGGGATCGGAGTGAGAACCAAGTTCCTCCTCCGGCCTCGGCCATCGATCTTCAGGCTGCCTTTGCGGCCTTTGTTCAAAACATGGCTCTCAATTCCGGAGCCCTCGCCTCTCAGGCACCCCTCCAGCCCTACGCTGGAGGGAATGTTATTCAATTACCACCGCTCCCTCCTCTGTTCACCAATCCTCCCCCGGGGATTGGAAATGCCGAAGGGGTCATGGCACAGGACACCGCCTCCCAAGAGGCCCAATCCAGGGATAAACGTCCCTTGATGAAGGAGAAACCCCGGACCTCTGCACTTGAGAGGCTTGGGGGAGCTCCCATACGCCGAGGGGTCCAAGACCGCCTCGGCAAACAGGAATTCAGCAGGCCTCAGGAGAGTGGAGCCTCCGCTTCGGGAGCCGAGGGCATACCTCCACCCCGGAGCAAGGGCAAAGCCCTCCTCCATGCCGATGACGCCAGGCACCAAATCAATCAAGCGCAGTCCTTCCGGGCCAACTCCCAAGGGGTTGCTCCGAAGGATCCCAAGGACGAAATCATTGAAGCCCTCCTCCGTCAGCTCGAGGAGAATCGTCAGGCACCCCCGACGGCTTCCACAGCGAGGCCAGATCCAGAGTACGCTGACCTCCGGGCACAGGTGGAGGAAATGAAACGTAAACTTGCTGAAGGCTCAGGCGAGCCCCTCATTCAACTCCGCACTAGAACCCCCTTCACCCCAAGGGTGTTGGCAGCCAAGATCCCCCATAAATATCGGGGGCAACCCATCAAGCCGTATGAGGGGAAGACGGATCCCCAAGAGCATTATAGCCGCTATCAAAATAGCATGATGATGATGGGGGCCTCGGATGAGTACTTGTGTCGTTGGTTCCTTTCCACCTTGGAGGGACCCGCGTATGAGTGGTTCAACCGATTGCCCGAAGGCAGTATTGATTCTTGGCAAGAACTTGCCCACCGCTTCCTTACGCAGTTTGCCGGGAGGCACCGCTCAAAGAAACACTTCTCCCACCTCCTGAACGTCAGGCAGCAGAAGGAGGAAACCCTTCGGAGTTTCCTAGAACGCTGGAGGCAGGCCTCCCTCGAAGTCGAAGGCGCTGATGACAGGACCCTGATGGCCCTCTTCCACACCGTCCTCCGCAACGGTAACTTCTCCCGGAGCCTTATCACTGATCCCCCCCGCGATTATACAAAGGCCCTTCAGCGGGGGGACCGATATGCCGAAGCGGAGGAGATCGAGAAGGACCGCCGCAACACGGATCCTTCTCAGAAGAATGAGGGCAGGAATCGGCCCGGAGGGCCTCCCCCTCCGGCCAACCGAGAGCCCCATTACAATGATCGCTCCCGAGGTGGCCAAGCCAGACCCGGGGGCAGTTACAAAAACAACCCGAAGGCATGGGCGCAACCCGTCCTCCTTGAGCACCCACGCACTCCCTTGACGCATCCCGTCAGCGTCATCCTTGATCATGCAGAAGAGCGGGGGCTCGTTGAGCGAGACTCCCGTACACCCCTCGAGATCTATGACATCGGCCCGGATGAGCCCTATTGCCGCTTTCACCGCCATCATGGACACAAAACCGACGACTGCCATCAACTGAAGAACGCCATCGAGAGGCTGATACAGGCGGGCCACTTGTCTCAATTTGTCAGGGGCCCTCCTCCCCAGGGCCCCCTTCACCATCAAGGACCACCGCCGAAGGCCAACAAATGGGTGAACCCCAACACTATCCCCTTGGGGAACCCACAGGGAAAGAAGCGAGAAATTGGGGGCCTCGAAGATGAGGGAGAAGGCTCCCATCAGCAATACAAGCGCCACGTCCACATGATTAATGGTGTTAATACTGGTGGAGACTCCACCAGCCAGCGAAAGAAGTGGGCTCAATCCCTTTACGTTGGGGAAGTCAATCACATACCCCCAACTAAAAGGCCGAGGGCGGATCCAATCTTCTTCACGGATGCGGACCTCCCCTCGGGTTCTCTGCCGCATAGGGATGCCCTCGTCATCCGCACTGAAATCAATGACGCCATCATCCACCGAACTTATGTTGACACAGGGAGTTCTGTCAACGTCATGTATCTCAGCACTTTCCAAGAGTTGGGACTCGACAGGGGGTCCCTTCGGCACATCAACACCCCCCTCTCCGGATTCACAGGGGATAGCATTGACGCCGAGGGCGTCATCACTCTCATGGTTGAATTCGGCGACGGATCCCATAGAGCCAAACTCGAAGTGGAATTCGTCGTCGTCAACCTCGACTGTGCACACAACATCATCCTCGGCCGGCCTGCCCTCGAGGACTTGGAAGCCATCATCTCCATGAGGCACCTCTGCCTCAAGTTCCCCACACCCGCCGGCATCGGCTATTCGAGGGGGAACCAAAAACTCTCCAGGGCCTGCTACCTTCAGCTTACCAAGAAGGTTAGTAAAACTGAGTTTCGTGTTGACACCATCACCACCAAGGCCTTGGAAGAGGAAGAAGGCAGGCCGAGGGCTGAGCCTGCCGAGGAGACCGAAGACTTGATACTCGATCCGGCCAAGCCGGAGAGAGTCCTGAAGATCGGAGCCAAGCTCCCCGAAGACCTGAAGGCTGGCATCACCAAAGCTCTCCGCGCCTACTCCATTGTTTTTGCATGGGGGCCGGAGGATATGCCAGGAATTGACCGAAGGGTTATCACCCACCGCCTTGCGGTGGACCCTTCGGCCAAGCCAGTACAACAACGGAGAAGACCCCTCTCGGCCGAGAGGAGGGAATTTGTGAAAAAGGAGGTGGCCATGCTCCTCTCTATCAAACACATCAAGGAGGTGAAATACCCTTCTTGGTTGGCAAACGTAGTCCTCGCACAGAAGCCTCCTACTTTCCGCATGTGCGTGGATTATACGGATCTGAATAAGGCATGCCCTATGGACCCCTTCCCTCTGCCAAACATTGATCAACTAGTGGATGAGACCGCGGGATGCGAGATCATGTCATTCCTCGACGCATTCCGCGGATATCACCAAATCTACATGCATGAGGAAGACGCTGAAAAAACTGCCTTCATGACACCCGAAGGCATCTTCTGCTATCTTGTGATGGCCTTCGGCCTCATAAATTCAGGCGCCACCTACACACGCATGGTGGCTAGGGTCTTTCAAGCTGTCCTGGGACGCACCATAGAGGCTTACGTTGACGATATGATCGTCAAAAGTAAGAAGGCAGGCACCCACGCCGACGACCTCCGGGAGATTTTTGCCATCATGCAAAAATTTAACCTCCGGCTAAATCCGAAGAAGTGCACCTTCGGCGTACAAGGAGGGAAGTTTTTGGGCTACATGGTCAGCAGAAGGGGTATTGAAGCCAACCCCGAGAAAATTCAGGCCATCATCAACATGGAGCCCCCACGCAACGTCAAGGAAGTCCAACGGCTGACGGGTCGCCTGGCGGCCCTCAACCGATTCCTCTCTAAGTCAGCCGAGAGGGCCCTCCCCTTCTTCCAAATCATGAGGAAGACGGCGGGTTTTCAATGGACGTCTGAGTGTCAAGAGGCCTTCGACGAACTCAAGAAGTACCTCTCCTCTCCCCCAGTGCTCTCCAAACCAAAGGTGGGGGAGACCTTATACTTATATCTCGGTGTTAGCCCTGCGGCTATCAGCTCAGTACTAATCCGAGAGGAAGACGGCGTCCAACATGCCATCTTCTACGTCAGCAAAACCCTCCGGGAGGCCGAACTCAGGTATTCTCCCGTCGAGAAGACGGTGCTAGCCATCGTTTGGACCGTCAAGAAGCTTGGCCACTACTTTCAGGCTCATCCGGTCCAAGTGCTCACTCATCAACCCCTCGGCGCCCTCATGAGAAGCCCCACAAGTTCCTCCCGAATGGTAAAATGGGCCATCTTCCTCAGTCAGTACAACATAGATATCCGTCCGAGGCCTGCCATTAAGGGCCAAGCCCTGGCAGACTTCGTAACGGAATGCACCGCGAGATCAGCAACAGACGAGGAGCCTTCGGCACCCCTTGATGAGTGGTGGACCCTCTACACCGACGGCTCCTCAGCCACCAAAGCATGCGGAGGAGGGGTAGTCCTCATTACACCCGAGGGCTTCCGCGCCTATTATGCCATCCGCTTCTCCTTCAAAGTCTCCAACAACGAGGCCGAGTACGAAGCCCTCCTCTGTGGCCTTCGGCTGGCAGCAAATCTGAAGGCTAAGATGATCCACGTCAAGTGTGACTCCAAACTTGTTGTGGGTCAAATTTCCGGGGAGCACGAAGCTAAGGAAGGAAGGATGAAACAATACAAGGAAGCGGCTAAGGAGTTGCTCAAAGTGTTTGAGGCACATTCTCTCACCCAAATACCGAGGGCTCAAAACTCCGAGGCCGACATTCTATCCAAGCTCTCGGATGAATCCCCCGAGCACCTCTCGAAGATTGCAAGAATTGAGGAGCTCAGCCTCTCAAGTATCCACGCAAGCCCCGTCATGAGCATTAACCTAAGGCCGGAGGATTGGATCTCCGACATCGTCGCCTTCATCACCACAGGGCAATTGCCCCAAAACGAAGCCCGCGCCAAGTTGACAAAACTGAGGGCCCCCAGCTACACCCTCGAAAACGGGAAGCTTTACAAGAGATCTTACAACGGCACCCTCCTCCGGTGCCTTCATCATGATGAGGCCGAAGTCGCCATGGAGGAAGTGCACAGTGGCACTTGCTCAGCTCACCAGGGACCCTTCTCCATGTCCCGAAGGCTCATAGTTCAGGGCTACTTCTGGCCCACGATGGCTAGAGATTGTGCTGATCTAGCCCGAAGGTGCACCGCTTGCCAGCACTTTCAGAAGGCCCCCGGCAGACCAGCTGTCAACTACGCCCCCATCAGCACCGCTATACCCTTCTCCAGATGGGGGATCGACTTAGTAGGCCCTCTGCCGAGGGGTACCTCCAACAACAGGTATATCATTGTGGCCATTGACTACTTCACCAAGTGGGTAGAGGCCGAACCCCTCGCCAGCATCACGGAGGCCCGGTGCCGTCACTTTGTCCTCAAGAACATTCTCACAAGGTTTGGCGTCCCCCAGCAAATCATCTCCGACAACGGGACTCAATTCGAGGCAGCCCCCTTCTGTGCCCTCCTTGAGGCTTGGGGCATCAAGCACACATTCTCCTCCGTTGCCTACCCTCAGGGCAACGGGCAAGTGGAGAACGCCAACCGAACCCTACTTGAAGGATTGAAGAAAAAGCTGGAAGCCGAAGGGGGAGGCTGGGTAGAAGAGCTTCATAACATCTTATGGGCCTACCGCACCACCCCTCGGCGTGCAACAGGCGAGACCCCTTTCTCCCTATGCTATGGCTTCGAGGCTAAGGCTCCAACAGAAGTGACTCTTCCCACCCGAAGGGTTGAACAATATGAGCCCGAGGTAAACGACGCCAACATGGCCCTCGACCTTCATCTCATCTCAGAGCGCCGAGAGCAAGCTTTTCTCAGGGCCGAAAACTATAGGAGACAAGTCAAGGGATACATCGACGCCAAGGTCCGCTCCCGGGAATTCCAGGTGGGAGACTACGTTCTCCGACGAAGGGAGGCCAGTCTACCCACCGAAGGGGGAAAGATGGCACCCAAGTTTGAAGGCCCCTACATCATTTCAGCCATCATCAAACCGGGGACATACAAGTTAAAACGTCCTAATGGGACAGAAATCCCTAGACATTGGAACGTGCACCACCTAGTGAAGTTTTACCAATGAGTGGCCAAGCCCTCATCCTCAACAAGTGTAAATGATCAGTGGCCCAAGGCCCCATCTGTTTTTGAAGAATAATCAAAAGGCCAAGCCTTCATCACCTACATATTGTACAAACGGCCCAAGGCCCCCTTCTCTCCTACACATGAGTGGCCAAGCCCTCATTTCTCCACCAAAATAGGCCCAAGGCCTCTCCCTCTGATGAAGGAGGAACAACAATCTAGGTACCAAGTACCAAGTGCACGGGTCACCCCCATCACTTTTTGAAAACACTAAGTGTTTTCTCAGTAAGCCGTACCCCACGAGGACGCAATCATGCATACATTATGCATATTATACATACTCTCAAAAAAAAAAAAAAAAAAAAAAAAAAAAAAAAAAAAAAAAACTGGGGGGTGCAACACCCCTCGGCTCCGGCTGGTACCAAGTGCCCCCGGCTATTTGTGTTCCACACACAAATAAAACCCTTCCCAGGAACGCTTTCCGTGCCATCCCCCAAGGGGAGGCAGGCAACGGACCATGTCCCGGGCCCAGGATTCGACTTCCACAAACGAAACGCTCCCCGCGCTATCCCCCAAGGGGAAGCAGGCAACAGACCATGTCTCGGGCTGAGGGGACGACTTTCAAGCCGAGGCGCTTTCCGTGCTATCTCCCAAGGGGAAACGGGCAACAGACGATGTCTCGGGCCGAGGAAACGACCCTCAAACCCTTCGGGATATCGGAAGGTCATTCCCGAAGGGGGAGCCAACGGTTTGTTCCGTTGCCTCCCGTATAGGCCAAGCCTTTCCTAGAAACCAAGTTTCTAGATGCCTCTCCTACACCATCAAAAAAAAAAAAAAAAAAAAAAGATGTGTAGGGGGGAAGGAACTCCCCGGATACTATTCTCCCCGGAGGCTCAACACTTCGGATATGCATTCCCGAAGGATCCTACAAAGACGAAACGAAATCCCTCAACAACAAGTCATCTGGCTACATAGCCGGAGGCTTCACTACATGAAGCCTTGGAGTACAAGAGTTCCACCGGAGGCCTAAGAAGAACAAAACTTCACCTAGATCAGAACTCGGTTGGATCAAAGTCAACTATGTGACACGCCGAAGGCTACACAAAGTTCTAAGGCAAGCTAAATCTATTATCTACACGAACCAGAGAATTCGTACCGAAGGCAGAATGTCACCGGTCTCGTACCCCTCGGCAACCATATACACCGGGGGCTCAGGCAATCCTCACACTCGAAGGATTCACCACAGTATCTATTGAAACTTCGTGGAAAAATGACTAAGTCCACAAATGGGGACCCTTCGGGAGGGCAACTCTTCACCTACAGACTCATCACTACACTACTAAATGAAAGCTTCCAATTCATTCTATCCCTCGGCATCACTACTACGAACATCCGAAGGGGGTCGGTCCTACACTACGACCGGAGGCTCACGACAAAAGTTCTTACTTAGAAAATTTTCTAAGTCCACAATCACAAACCCCCCGATGATTCTACTCTACATCCGAAGGGTTCTAATCAAGTTTACTTGGAAAATTTGATGATTCCACAACAACAAGCCCCCGGAAATTCTACACTACTACCGAAGGCTTGCTGCCAGGTTACTTGGAAATTGTTTCTAAGTCCACAAACTTGTAGCCTTCGGTAAACCAGGCGAAAGAAGGAAAAAGAAATATACTGGGAAGAAGGAAAGGAGCATACATTCATACACATAAAGGAGACGAAGGCATTCATTCATAAAGAAAGCCCGGAGGCACATCAGTCATTCAAAAGGAAAATGATTAAAGTACGGAGAGTGTTTGTTTACAATACATAGCCAAGGCCGGTATCACTAATCTATTACAAAAATTCCTGAGAATATGTTTCTTAGTTGTCGGCTCCTTTGACTTCTCCGACGGGCTTTGAAGAGGCATCATCATCAGCTTCTTCCTCATCATCCGAGGCCAGCTTGTCCATCTCCGAGTCCTCAAGCAGAGGCCTCTCTTCGCCTTCAGGCATGGGGGTTTGGAGGTCAGGAAGTAGAGGGGGAAGTCCATACAGGGCCGGGTCAAACTCCTTCGGGTCCACCCCATGGTGCCGGGCCAACTTGCGATAAATCAGGGCTTGAGTGAAGTACTGTCCGCCTTCGAAGAAACTTTTTCCCTTTCGGGCCAGCCACATTGCCCCGGGACCCTTCACCCAGCCATCAGCAGAAGCCTCCACCACGGAGGCCACCCACTGCTTCTGCTCTTCGGCCTTCCAGCCATCAGCAATGAAAGCCGCCACCGCCCCTTCCTTGGCGTTGGAGATGGCCACCGCTTTCTGGGCCTCAGCATCCTCGGCTGCTCTCCTGGCGGCCTCGGCTGCGGCCTTCTCCGCCTCGGCCTTCCCCTCAGCCCGAGCTTCCTGTCTTGCCGCCTCCAGCTTCTGCTCGGCCACCCGGAGGGCCTCTTCCAAGCAGGCCAACTGCCGTATGGCCTCGGTATTGTTTGCAACGAGCTTCCTCGTCACCTCGTCGGATTTGGCCTTCTCGAGGCGGTGCTGTTCTGCCCTGCGGACGAGTTCCCCGAAAGCCAGACTAGCCTGCAAACGTAAGGAGGCGCTCAATATAAAACTATTCAAAGGAAAGAAGAGAAAAGAAGGGTTCAAAAGATCCGAGCTCTTACAGTGGCCGAAGCTTGAAGAGCCTTGAGCTCGAGGGCTTCATCCCCGAATCGGCTAAGGGTGGACCGATCCACCGAAGGGGTCGCACCCCTCAAGAACTCCCTCGGGTCGAGGGTGCCATGCATAATGGCTGTCCCCTTCTTTATGGGGAAGTGTACGGTTTCAAGGGGCCAGGCACCCTCGACGAGGTCCTCCAAGGGAGCGGAGGCCGACGGCTGGTCGGTTGGGGGATCGTCAATGATCACCAGGGGGGTATCCTTTGGCTCAGCGTCCCCCTTCGATTTCTTCCTTTCCGGAGGCTTGACGCCCTTCCCGGCGTTTTTCCGCTTGAGCTCCCCCTCCTTGGAGCCTCCGGCATCAGTACCGGCACCGGCGATTGCAGCCCCCTTTGGGGGGCCTTGACCCTCAGGGGTCCCCTGCTTCTTCAAAAGGGCGTCCACCTGCGGTTGCGCCGGAGGCCTCTCCTCCTTCTTCTTCTTATCCTTGGCCAGTTGGCGGGACAACTTGGAGAAAGCTTTCGGATCCATAAAATCGCCTGCAAAAGAACAAGAAGGAGTTAGAATCAAAAGCAAATCAAAGACTTGCGTCTCTAAGTACTAAACAACAAGGGCCCTCGGCAACCACCTCTGATACCCGGAGAGCCCCGGTCAAGGAGAGGGTATCTCTCATCCTTCTCCCCCGGCAAGCGATACCGCTGAAATTCTAGTTTGAGCAGCTCCTCCGGAAGCGTGGCGGCCTTGATAGTCGTCAGCTTTTCTGAACCAGGCGGCTTCGCCTTCAGCTTTCTCCCATTGGCCTCAAGGGCAGCATTGCCCACCTTAGGGTGTCTCTGAAAATGGTTGCGAAGAGGCCTCGGGAAGGTCACTCCCGGCATCCTGAGGTAACAGAAACGGTCCCTCCATCCCTTGTGGGACGAAGGCACCTCCGAGAAAAGCCTCCACGCCGGTACTTGTTGGAGGTTGGCGAAGCCCTCGCTATTGGCAGCCCCCCCTCGACACAGGTTGAAGGATAGGAAAAATTGATCCAATGTGGGGACAACCCCTCGGCTTCGACATTGCGAGAGAAACCCTGTGATGTACGAGTGACTATTCGGGGTCAGTTGGCAAGGAGCGAGACCCACGAACCGAAGGTATTCCACCAGAAAAGGGTGGAGCGGGAATCGGAGACCCAGCTCCACCGAAAGGATGTGCACCGTGTAACAACCCTCTGGAGGATGCAATAACACATCGTCAGGCCCCGGAACCACCACCTGTGCCGACGGGCCGACCAACAGTTGAATTTTGAGATACTCCGCCTCCCCGGCCTTCGTTTTCAATTCGAGGGCGGCGGTGTTGAGATACGAGTGGCCCTCGGGTATTCCCACCGGCTGACCCGCGTCAATGGCAGCCTGCTTCTTCTTCGTGGCCGCCTGGGTCTTCTTCTTTTTCCCGGGAGCGACGCTTATCGGTTCCGGATCTAGGGGCCAGGAGCTACTGGCTTCGCCGGCGCCACGAAGGGGGAGTGCGGCGACGGTCACCTTCTGCCGCTCTTTCTCCTCCTCTTCCTCGGCGACTTGGAGTGCGAGGGCAAGCTCTTCGTCTTCCGCCACCTGCTCGAAGTCCTCCGCCTCCAGCTCAGTCCGAAGGGTGTCTTGGACTTCCTCGGCGATGGCAGCGTCATTGTTAACCGACGAGTGGTCACTTGAGGACTCAACCTCGGAATAGCTCTCCGATTGAACCGGGGCCTCCACGGAAATATCTTGGGAGTCGCTGGCCGAAGACATCTTCTCGATAACAGGGGAAAGGGGGAATATAAGAGAACTAGCTGGAGGCTCCTAAGTATTCCCTAACACTAGATCTAAGGCCAGTGAAGCGAAATACGCTAAGTGTATGGGAAAGGAGGAAGAACTGACCTCAAAAATTGCGTTTGATCGAAGGCTGAAGTTTCTCTCTCTAGAAAAAATGGCAGAGCTCCGCTATCTCTCTAAGTTCGCACAAGAACAAATGAGCTCAAGCTCAGGGTATTTATAGGCAGTGGGCCTCGAGAACTGGGCCTCAACTCGAAAGCCCATCATTACAGGCCGCCGATTCGACCAATGAAGGACCACCGCTCCCCCCAGCCAATAAGGACACGCCACGTCAATCCCTCTTCCAACGGCCATATTGCAACGGCTATATTTCAGGAACACTGGGATGCCCCCGAATGATAGCCTCCGGCTATCACTCACCGCAGCATTCAGGCAACGAATTCCATCAAACGCCTTCGAGCCCATAGCAGCATAAGCCTTCGGCTTATCAATGTTACCACCCCTCGGGGGGCTCATCAACTCATCATAACTCCTTCAGCCGACGAGCCTTCGGCCGAAAGGAGTGGGGGACTGGGATACACCCCTCGGGGATCATGCAAAACAAAAATTCCCTCATGCAAAGATTTACAATTGACGCATGTAGCCTCCGGGCACATGCTCCAATATACCCTTCGGCAGAGGCAGGATATCACAAGTTTTCCCCAAGTCACTTGCGGAAATAAAGCAGCCCTCATCACAACACACGCGGGAAATACATCTATGCTTCCCTCAGAGAACCCTCGACATATGAGGGACTGAGGGGAGCCCCCGGCAAACATACGAAGGTCATGAATACCTTCCTTCAGAAAACCCTCGACCTATGAGGGACTGAGGGAAGCCTTCGGCAATCAGGAGAAGACAAGTTCTCCAGCAAAGGCACCCAGCGAAATGACGGAGCCTCCAGAAGAAGCAACACATCTACTCCTTTTCCCTCAAGTACCTTTCGGCAAAAGGAGTGAGGGACTCCTGATGGAGTATATGGCCCAGGAACCCCCGGCCCATAGACTCCCATTTCTCCTACACAAGTCCATTGGGCTCAGGAAACAATTCAGGCCCAAATACAACGGCCCAAGCCTCAAAGTAGCTCAGAATACACACTGGGATGCCTTCGGCCTCCTTGGCCGAAGGCTCCAGAACTCACAGGATAGCCTTTCTGGCATAAGAAGCTGCTGGAAGAAAACGGGCGAAGACGTGAGCCTTCGGCATTCTTATGCCCTCGGCTAAACGAGGAGCCCTCGGATACACCAGGGAGCCCTCGGCTACACAAGGAGCCTTCGGCTGAACAGGCTCAATCACCAAAGATTCCTTTTAGAGACAGCCAACCACCGCATTTAATGCCACGTCACATCCGCCAACCGCATTTAATGCGGTTGACGTACCACTGCCGGTGCCACCAGGCTGATGTGACCCTTCGGCCGTTGGATTACTGACACGTGTCCTCTCATCACATTTATTGCTGCTATAAATAGCAGCCCATTTCTCCTTGTAAACCACGCTGAGTTCATTTAATAAAATCGACTCTCTCTCCTCCTATTTGCTCTGACTTCTCTCTAGTTATTTCCGCAATTACCCTTCGGATAGATACCCCCCGGGCAGACAATCCATCAATCATGCTTGTCATAAAAGCTTCACACATGAGGATGATTTATGTGTAACAGGAGGGACACGTTACAGACACATAAGGAAGAAAGAGAAAGGAGAAAATGAGAAAATGGAAAAACGCGTGAGAAGATGGAAAGGGATATAAATGTGGAGCGTAACAACATGTTACAGCATACTTTACATGATGTATCTGAAATCAAACTTAAGTAATGGTATTGTGTCAAATGGGTAACATAAATCACATAGATTTTTTTATACATAAATAAATACAATTGCTAGTCAAATAATGACACAAATAGTTTTTACTAAACTGATTGTATGAATTCTTTCACAACACCCCTTGGATTTTAACCAAGTACTTTTATATGTAAACAAACACGTGTCCAATGTGAAAGAAAACTACATTGGTTCTATTTAGTTTACATGAGAGCCATGTGAATTATATTCATGATTTTATTTCCATCTTCAGTGACATTTATTTCAAAAAGATCTTGGTGCATCATGTGTTTGGAAAATGGAGTCTTAGAAGAAAAAATGGTTTGACCATTTTAGTGTTTCTCATCAGTGAAAACGTCGATCCATGTTATTTGGTAAAATGTTGCATGTAAAATTGAGATTTATGTTACATGATATAAATCTATGTTGCATAAGAATATAATTCACATGTTACGTAAACATAACAAAGCATTGCCTAAAGTCAATTTTAAGTGCTGCATTTTGTTTCAAAATGTGTTGCATAAGATGTTGGCTAAAGTATTGCAAAATAGTGTTGCATTTGAGTTATTTATTAAACATTTCTATGTGGTGTTGCACAATATGCTAAAAAGTGTTGCATATTACATTATGCAACGAAACGTGAATTAACACCAATAAAATCGTTTCAATAGCCTTTGTAACACTAAAAGAATCTAATGTAACATACTTGAGGTGTTAAAAAAGATCTAATTTGTTGTAAAACGTCCTAACCACCAACACTATGTCCATTAATTTCTATGATCAACTCCCATAAATGTAAAATCAAACTGTCAAATATTTGGTCCAACATAGTGTGTAAATTTTTATTTACTTACATGTTACATTTTTGTATATTTTGTGTGATCTTGTGTATTCCACGTGTATGTTGCATTGGTCTGATATGTTTAAGTATGGATTAGTTTGGTCTGTTGAAGTTTTCTCTTGTCTGGTACACGACTGATGCATATGTATATTACTATTGTCTAATGTGATTTAATTGTTTTAAAGCGTGGGCAAGTTTATTTAGTTTGATATGTGATTGAAATAAATCTAAATACAAACATCCTGAGTTTGATAAAAAAAAATACACAGATTTTTTTCGCCCTAAAAATGAAGGCATTGTTTATATGTGGTGGCCCGAGGTCAAGGTTGCCCCGGCTGATTGTGATTTGTGATTGAAACATTTTGTTGAATTACTAATTTTATTAATTTGAATCGGAAAATAAAATAGATTTATTAGCATCAATTAGAAAATGAAATAGAAGACGAATTAAATGAAGAGATAGATATAGTTTTAATAATTTCAAGAGTCAAAGAAACTTCAAATAATAATTTGTTTGGTTTGTGTATGTCTAAATTTGATCTTGAATCGCTCTTTAATTTAAAAGGATTTTTTTAATTTGGTTGTTTTGACCTTTGAGTAGGTCTAGATTTGAATGGTTGTTATATGTAATAAATGTGTTCTATACTTCTATCTCACGTGCTTCAGCATTCTTTTGCACTTGCTTAAATGGGGTGTTTCACATTTTGTAACCAGGATGAACCTTCCGCTCTTTGAACGGTTGGAAATGTCACATTATATATGTGAGTTTTATGACTAATACGTATACTCCTTAGCTAATATGGAGTATTAATTCATCATTATTACATTAAAGACATTCTTTTCTTGCATGTTAGTCACTTTATGGGATACTTTGCAAATCTTAAGCAAGTCTTAACTTTACACGCTTTAATGAACAATGAGGTAAACTTAAGAATTAAAGGATATGTACTTCAATTATAATGGCGTGTTTGGCAATTGATTATTGGCTATTGACTAATAGCAGTTGCCGCTAGTTAATAAATGACATATGATTTAGTTGACTATTTTGATAAGCCGCTAACCAACACCCCTGAATATAATGTTTAAGTAATATTTAAGTAAAAAAACATTTTCATTAGTAATATTTAAGTAAAAAACCTTTTTAAATATCAACTACATAACTCTTATAATTATTGTGTTGAGTAAAAACCAGAAGTAAATATGGGAATTATAGTAATTGAAATTAAACCATCCATCAACAAACTATATTTTTTTGTAACAAGAAGGCTTATATTGATAATAACACATTCAGCAAGGGACACAAGCGATAAAGGAAACACTTCCAGCCACCGACCCTCGAACCAGCTGGAGAACCAATCACCCTAGACAGAGCAATATGATTCATTGATTCTGTAGTGGGTCTAAATGAGCCAAACATGGCCAGAGCAAAACCCTCATCACCCCACCTAATGTAAGAATTTGGTAAAACAACACGACAGTAAAGGAAAAAAACAAAGTCTGATCGCACGACAGGAAAATAATAATAATAGTAAAAGTGTGGAAATTAAACTGCATATTGAAAAGCACAAACGAGCACTAGCGCCCATCCTTAGCTAAATTAAAAGCATCTTCAGAGTGCTCGGCGGGTCGAGGTGCCTAAACCCGCCCCCTCCCCGTTTTTTGGGTCGTCCAGAGCCATGTTTCCCCCCTCATCCCTCTCACCATTGGCCTCTTCCCATGTCCTCCTACGTTTTGGATCGCCACTAGTGCCATCCACACCTGTTGTTTCTTCATTCTCCATCCGGTTCTTATTGTCCCCAGTCAAAGAAACTGCCCACCCTTGCCTGCTCGGACCAGCTCTCCCTTCACCCCCTCGATCTGCCCTACTTCCATCCCTTGATTCATTTGGAACTAGCCATTTGTTTCCACCCAAAGTGCGAGCCCCCCCCCCCCCTCCTGCACGTAGGCCGACCCCATACGGCTTGTTGTTATCTGCATTTATATTTTCGTAAACCAGGGGACAGAACCTGTCCGCGTGTCCTACAATACCACAGGAAAAACAAAAATTAGGCATCTTCTCATACTTAAAGTCAACCCAGTGCCCTCCCCCCTGACCTTTCCTGAGAGTGGTTCCCACCTTTAATGACTTCCACACATCCAAACAAACTCTAATCCTCATATATGGCTTCCATTTTTTATCAAGCCGGTTATTATCAAAACTGATAAATTTTCCAATGAAGTTCCCAATCCTTCTAGCAACACCCAGATTCATAAAATCATAAGGAATATTTTACCCAAAATGCAGCCTCATTCAGAGGTACACGAAGGGGAACATCCCCATGCTTGAGTGCCCGAAGAATCAACAAATTCTGCTAAAAAATACATGGCCCTCCTTCAAGAACGCGTGCCATATCAATATAATGATAGAAAGTAAACATATACCTCTTTTCGTCGATCTCCTTTATTGAAATACCTTTACATAGCCTCTAGAGTGAGGCCATAAGGTCTCTAAGAGTCGAGAATTTCACCATCCTGTCTGTGATCACGGTCTCTACTACCGGAAAGATATCTCCAACAGTCGAGCCGCCTTCATCCTCAAGCGGTTCCTCCTCAAAAATCAGTTCTTCCTCTTGATCCCCAATAGCCATATCCTTATACTTGTTAGCAATATCTTCCATCTCTTCCTTTTCTCGTTTGTGCGATTGTCGGCCAACCACCAAAACAAAACCGTGCTGCTCAGCAATCTTTCAAAAAGCTCTGTAACAAAAACCAAAACTAACCCCCTTGCCTTCATCGAAACCTAGCCGGAAAGTACGCCCCTCGTCGAGCGAAGCAGAACGGCGCAAAAAAACCCCAACCCTAGAAAACTATATTTATTAGTGTGCAATTTAATTATTTAAGTTCGATTATTAATAAAAAAAAACTGACAAGCATGAGACCAATGTACATTAGTTTGATTTAGGATGTTTTTACTTGGGCCATAATTTATTTGTATGGTCTGATTTGGTT
The DNA here is from genome assembly GCA_945859915.1 of Cuscuta epithymum. NCBI lineage: Eukaryota > Viridiplantae > Streptophyta > Magnoliopsida > Solanales > Convolvulaceae > Cuscuta > Cuscuta epithymum. Next base: position 3,537,098 of record CAMAPF010001001.1, on the reverse strand, counting down.
TGATCTAATCTTGTTCGGTCTGGTCTGGTCTGATTTTTTTGTATTTTTATAACTATCCAAGTCTGATCTGGTCTGATCTGGTTTGGGACGAATTACAATACAAGTAAAAACATCATTACCATAAAAATCTAACTAAAAGTAAGAGGAATATAATGACCACAAATTTCCCCAAATTGTAAATTTCAATATGAAGTCTTTAATACGTTATACTCTTATTCCATCTGCATTTTTACATGATTTAGGTACATCGATTAGACCGAATGATATCCCCTCGTCCCTTAATAAAGTAATAATTGTGTGGTTGTGATTTGTAAGTGCAGAGGATAAAAAAGTTAACAAGAACAAAAAATTATCTACTTAAAAGAGAAAATGATAAAGTTGTAAGGGACAAAAGGAGAAAATTTTATTAGACAACAATACAATATGGTGTAGAGTATTGTGCAGTGAAACAATGTACATTCAAGAGATGAGTATATATGACAGAAATGAGCATGTTGAATTGGTATCGAGTGATGTATACATGTTAGAAGAGTTAAGAGGCGGTGAGAAGAGACATGAAAGTGAGCGAGAGGACAACCCAAACAGGGGTAGACTAGAGAAGTCATGAATGATATGTTTCTTTTTGGATTGAATGAGAGTATGACATTGAAAATATTTGTGTTAATGATTGATCTTTTTTTATTTATCTTTTTATCCTTGTTATCTTTCTTACACGGAGTATTCTTTATCCTCTTATTATTTTTATTTTATATGTAGAATATACTTTTTTACCCTAGTTATCTTATTATTTTTATTGTTATTTTAAATTTATCCTTATCATCATTTTTATTTTATCTTTTTTTTTTATCATTCTTATATTTATTTTGTTTGTGGATCCAATATAATGTATCGATTCATGTTAGTCGATCACAAAATCTTTTAGAAATAAAGTTTTTGTGACTTGGTCTTGTTGTTTTAATGTAGCATTTTTTTTCCTTTTTGAAATGATGATTAATATATAATCAAAATTAAAATAGTAAAAAAATGTGTTTTTATATATAGTGATGAATACATGTTTTTTTAAAATTACGTATTACTGGCTAATAATATTTTATTTATGTTGGAAAAAGTGTGTTAAAATTGCATTAAATGGTCATTTTGGGGCAATTTTTTGAGTGGGGTCCACTTCCGATTTGGGTCGGGTCAAAGTGGTTTCGGATTGTCCTTACTTAGGGCTACAATTCGATATGTGGTACGCTCAAAACGAATAACGGGTGAATGAGAAATCGCTTTTCGAAGTTTACCCGTTGGAATGGAGAAAACTAGGAAAATGATGAGTTTCTAGTGTGGTTTTTCCCACACCGGAAAACCTAAGGGAATTTGAACCCTTTATAAAGGGAAACCCCCCTTAAGGAGTTAAGATTCCTTAGGGTAAAGGCTCTCTCCACGCGCGCAGGGGGGGGGTGCGAATCAAATCCCGAAACCGGAGAACAAAAAGCCCGACTTGCGTGCGCGGGCGACCTGCGGACACGAATGTCGTCCGAAAACTCAATCTTCTAAAGATAAACGTTAATTTTTGCTCCTCCGTTGGTTTCCTAATTTTTGCTCCAGTTGGCTCGGCAGCAGGCTACTGCTCTGTGCGAGCAGTTGGCTCCGCAGCAGACTGCTGCTCCGTGCGAGCAGTTGGCTCCACAGCAGGCAGCTGCTGAGGCGTTACAACGCCATAAATGCCCAACGTTCCTATGTAATAAATGGACGGTTTTTTGGACGAATCAATGCCAACGAGCTGGACATTGATTGCCAACGTACATATCCATTAAACCTCCATTAACACACCTCCAAATCCTTCCTACAAGTAGCTGGCAGGTGATTTGCAACAATACACCACTCAAAAAACGTACTCACACATAAATTCCTTCTGTGTTCTAAACCTTGTTCTCGTTCGTTGGAAATCTAGTTTGAGTGCTAAACTATTGTTCGAAGTCATCGTATCCTGGGAAACGATCGTTGCAACGCTCCTAGCACCCCGGGAGGCAACGAATACGTTTTAAGGAAATCGTGCTTGGCACGAGCTTTGGCTTATTCTGCTTCATCTCATTTCTCGTTTTTCCTTTAAGTCATTTTATTTAATTAATTTTATTAATTATTTTCTTAGTTTTTCGAAACACACCCAACAATTTATAAATGATATTTTGGTAATGTTGTAAGGATTTGTAAATTTGAATTTGTTGTAACGATTCATTTCGTATGATTTTAATATAAAAGGGTTACTTGATAAAAAATATACGAGTAATGTTTAAAAAACCATAAGTCCGTATTAAAAAATCAACCGGACTTAGAAGGAGCGTGTGATATTGGTTCAGGACCTCTCGCGTGGACGCGAATTCAATATCCAGTTGGAATACGTCGACAAATCTCTAGAGAGCGACAATAAACAATCGCGACGAACGCGCGACAGAAGCGTTTGGTGTAGTAACGTTGACTGCAGAGCTGGCGGAGAGGCCAGTCACGCGCGGCGGCGGGTTCACCAGCGAGTGAGGCGAGTGAGTCGCAGCTGCGAGAAGAAGAACACCAAACAAACCCTAATTAGCTGAAGAAGGAAAACCCATTCCACTCGCCATAGACCCTCGCGTGAAATTCCAATCTGCAGATCGAGTGTGAGGTAGGGAGAGTGGAGGTGCGTGAGATTACGGGAAAGATGAAAGAGTACAACATAAACGTTCTTAGGCTCTCAGATTAGAGGTATCACCATTTATTCGGCTCTTCATCTTATCTCCCTCCACCCATCACACTTTTTCTTCAAGCTAGCTGTCACTGTTTAGCTTCTGATTATTACTTTGATTTGCTTCTATTATATCTTGTGCACTTTTTCTTCCCATTTTAGCTGCCTTTGAAACTTGAAAGCTACATTTTTTCTTGCTCTAGACTGGTTCTCTTTTCTTTGCTCTTTGAAGGGAAATGTGGCAAATTCATTTTTTTTACTGGAAAAAAGGTGTCTATATTCAGCACCTGGAGCCAATAGATCACTTCCGACTTGAGCTTTCAGTCATATAAGAAGGGTTGGAGAAGCCTTCAATATGTTACTCTTATTTCATTGAATTACAAAACAATGCCTGATAAGGCATTTCACGTTCTTTGAAGTGCATGATGGCTGGTTTTTATGTTTAGTATCCAGCTTGTCAGCCCGAGCTTCCATGTTCCCTTTTACAAGTTATGGGTTGATCAAAACAAGCATATCTGTGCTGTTCTGGTGTTGGGAACTATCGATTTGGAGTATAAATTTAGTAATGTAAAATGCCATAATTGTATCAATGTGTAGACTGGCTTGTTAGTTGAGTGGGCCAGACACAGTTTCAAGAATTAGAACCACTTTTATATCACACTTGAACTAAAACATTTTCCACTTGATGCAAGAAAGGCAGAAAGCTATTCTTTTTATAAGCTAAGTGTTAAGAGCACTCTCATTGTCTCATCCCCTAATAGTAGCCTCAGTTTCAGTGATGTCTGGTGATTTTATAAACGTTTATGTTTATTATTTCAAAGGACATCTGCACACACACTTACATGAACAAATATAATGTAACCATTTATTACATGCACAATTTCAAACAGCTACTTTAGAAACAATGATTCAAATCAAGTGAGTTGTCACTATTCCATACCTATATAATATGAATTCCAACTGAACTATCCTCGCACACAATATAAACTATTTTCACACCCGAGATTTCTTGATTCCATTCCTCGGTTGTAATAAACTCGACTAACCCCCGTTGGCAACATTTGAATTTTTTTGGTTCCATGCCGGTTTCTAAAGAAGACTTTTGATGTAGTTGCTCCAATAACACTTATGTTCTTTGTTTTTTTGTTTGCTTGCATATCAGGTCTCTAATAATACTATATTCTTATGCTATATTCCTAAAAGCCAGCCAGTAGTCTGTTGTCATTATGGATATAGACCTTAGATTACCTTCTGGAGATCATAATAAAGAAGAAGAAGAGGAAGAAACAAATGGTATTGTTAACTTGCTTGATCATGACGAGAAATTCAATGGTGTTGGATTGGATGGAGATATGGACATAGAGGAAAAGATACATGTTGAAGATGGAGGAGGTGTCAACTCTCCGACACCAACTATGGTAGAGTTTAAAGAGGATGTAAATCTTGAGCCACTTGCTGGTATGGAGTTTGAATCACATGCAGAGGCATATGCCTACTATCAAGAATATGCCAGGTCAATGGGATTTACCACTGCAATACAAAACAGCCGTCGTTCAAAGACATCTCGAGAATTCATTGATGCTAAATTTGCATGCTCTAAATATGGTACCAAGCGTGAATATGAGAAACCCGCAAATCGTCCACGCAGTAGACAGGGTAGCAAGCAGGATCAAGAAAATGCCACTGGTCGACGGGCATGTGCAAAGACAGATTGCAAAGCAAGCATGCACGTTAAGAGAAGACCTGATGGGAAATGGATTATACACAGATTTGAAAAAGATCATAACCATGAACTTTTACCTGCACAAGCCGTCAGTGAACAGACTAGGAGGATGTATGCTGCAATGGCAAGACAATTTGCCGAATACAAAAATGTCGTCAGTCTAAAACAGGACTCCAGAAGTCCTTCTGATAAATCTCGGAATTTGGCTTTGGAAGTGGGCGATGTTAATACCTTGCTTCAATTTTTTATTCAGATGCAGAGTATGAATTCAAACTTCTTTTATGCTGTAGATGTAAGCGATGATCAACATTTGAGGAATTTTTTCTGGACCGATGCGAAAAGTAGACAGGATTATGCGAATTTCAGTGATGTCGTCTCTTTTGACACTTCCTATCTTAGAAACAAGTACAAGATGCCGCTAGTGCTCTTTATAGGGGTGAATCAGCACTACCAGTTCATGTTACTAGGTTGTGCTTTGCTGTCTGATGATAGTCCAGCAACTTTTTATTGGGTTATGCAGACATGGTTGAAGGCAATGAGCGATCAACCTCCCAAAATCATAATCACAGACCAAGAAAAGGCCATGAACACCGTTGTTTCAGAAACCTTTCCATCAACAATCCATTTCTTTTGCCAGTGGCAAGTGATTGGGAAGATCACTGAAAACCTCAGTCATGTCATTAAGCAGAATGAGGAGTTTATAACAGAATTTGAAGATTGCATATACAGGTCATGGACAGATGACGAGTTTCATAAGAGTTGGCAAAACCTTGTTGAAAATTTCAATCTTGGAGAGAATGAATTAATACAGTCACTGTATGAAGATCGGATGAAATGGGTGCCGGCGCTCATGAGGAACATTTTTTTAGCCGGTATGTCTACGGGTCATCGGTCAGAGAGTGTGAACTCTTTCTTTGACAAGTATGTGCACAAGAAGACGACTATCCAGGATTTTGTTAAACAATATGAATCTATCTTACAAGATAGGTACGAAGAGGAAGCAAAGGCAGATTCTGATACGTGGAACAAACAGCCTGCTTTGAAGTCCCCATCACCCTTTGAGAAGAATGTGGCCGGGGTCTACACAAATTCTGTGTTTAAAAAGTTTCAAGTTGAGGTTGTGGGGGCCGTCGCCTGTATCCCGAAAGAACAAAAGCGAGATGAGAAGACCGTGACTTATAAAATCCAGGATTTTGAAAAGAGTCAAGAATTCATGGTGACCTTGAATGAAGTGAAGTCAGAAGTGTCTTGTATGTGCCGTTTGTTTGAGTATAAAGGTTTCCTTTGTAGACATTGCATGGTTGTGCTTCAACTAGGTGGAATTGCTATCATCCCTCAACAGTATATTTTGAAGCGATGGACAAAAGACGCAAAGGCCCGATACCTTATGATAGATGGAGCTGAAGGTGTGCATTCTAGGGTTCAAAGATACAATTTTTTATCACAGCAAGCAATGCGATTGGCCGAAGAAGGATCTTTATCCCAAGAAAGTTTCATATTTGCTCTTCGCTCACTTGATGAAACTTTTGGTAATTGTGTGAATGTTAATAGCGCAAATAAGAATCTCATTGATGTTGGCACTTCATCTACTCCGGGTCTTTTATGCATTGAAGAAGATAACCAAAGCAGAAGCATCAGTAAAATGAATAAGAAGAAAAATAATCCAACCAAAAAAAGAAAGGTCTGTTCTTAAATATTGTATACAACGTATGCATGCAGTGACTAATTTTATGTCTTTTACTGTGTCATTTGTAACTAGTTCCTCTTTGATGTACAGGCAAACTCTGAACCTGATGTTATGACTGTTGGAACCCCAGACAGTCTGCAACAAATGGTTTGCTTTATTTTGATCTTGTTATATGCAAAACTTCAATACTTTTTCATAAAAATATGACACCCTCCGTTCAAAAAATAAATCTTGTTTCATAAAAGTATTATTGTTCCAAAAAAAGCCCCTTTTCAACAAAGAAGCTACAGTAATTTTGTTTGAACTTGATGCACTTTTTTAAAATAAAAATGAAGTGTTCCTGACTTCCTGGCAAGATAGGTACACATAATCTAGTTTAACACAAATAATTATAAAATATACCAAAATTTAAAAGTTGTACCTTGATGACACAAAATCTTTTTGATGGAGGGAGTTATCTAATTTTTTTTACTTATCTAAAACATATTTTGCTTATGTAGGACAAGTTAAGTTCTAGACCAGTAACCCTGGATGGCTATTTTGGCCCACAACATGGTGTACAAGGCTTGGTATGCTCTGCTATAATTTGGTCACACACTCACACTTATACATAGTCTCGTTCCAAAAGTGGCTTTAAATCTTTTACAGGTACAGTTGAACTTGATGGCACCAACTCGAGACAACTACTATGGAAACCAACCTCCTATACAAGGGCTAGTATGTCATTATCTAGATCATGACCTATTCTGATCTTTCTAATATGAAAATCGTACATGTATGGTTATGGTTCTGTTGCTCTCTGTAGGGACAATTAAACTCAATTGCACCTACACATGATAGCTATTATGGGACTCAACCTAGTTTACATGGGCTGGTATATTAAGTGTTTGGTGCCTGTTTGTAGATATGCTTTTGAGTATTTCTTTTGAATAAGTTAGTAAGAACTTGAATTCCAATGTAATTCCTTATTATGGCTGCAGGGCCAGATGGACTTCTTCCGAACTCCAAGTTACCCATATGGTATTCGGGTCAGTTCCTTGGATTACTTGTATTGTTCAGAAAAGCAAGATTTTTTATTCTAAAGAAATAATCCTCTGACATATTTCATGTGATTATACATTGAATGTAGACTTAAGATTAGTCATCAACTCATCATATGTTGAGTTTGGACCCAATTTAGTGTTCAGAGTTCAGACATATCTCGTCCGTCTGCATCTAAGAAGGGTGCTTTGTTCCCATCTAGTTTTTTTAGTTTGTTATGCTTTTCAAGTACGGAACCTCTTGAATAGTCAAAACTCAAAAGTACACTCTTTATTTGAAAACAGAAAAACAGTGAACTTATGAACTGGTTGAGTATTACGTACTTTGTGATGTGATTTCTTTTTGCTTGGGACTGTTAGGAAGAACCGAGTGTAAGGTCTGCACAGTTGCATGATGAGGTGTCAAGACATGGTTAAGGTTATTTTCTCTTGCAGCAGAGGAGGTAAGGCTATGGTCGGACCTAGGGAAATGTAGGAGAAAAAACACGGGAAATGTATCTTTTTTATACATTGGTAAATAAGAATGAAAATCAAATTTGATTAGAACTTCTCAAAATGTTATTTAGATTTAATTTTTTTATTCATATGGTATTAACATATTAACATATGAATACATTTGATTAACACTTCGAATCCTTTTTTTAGAAGGTACAAATATACCTTGACTTACATGTTAAAGAATCAAATATACCCTTCATACTTTTCAACTTTTATTTGGAACATTTAAACACAAAATTATGAATATATATGTTCTTTGATATATAATTAAGGGGTATATATGCTCTCAGGAAATTTCCCAAAATGGGAGTAAAAACAATGTGAAATGTCAAAATATGAGTACTATATTTTTAAGAAGTAAATTACTGCTCTCCTGAAACCATACTGTCATATGTTGGTATTATCAAAACATTAGCATGGCAGTATTAATGCCATAAATGGTAGTACTCATATTTAAGGAAATACATAGTACTCATGTTTTGGAATTTCACGTTATTTATACTCCTATTTAGGGCATTTTTTTTATGTTCTGTCATATATAGTTTAGTTTAAAGGTATACTTGTTTCAACTTTATTATGTCGTATATTTCAAAAATAAGATAAAAGACATATTTGTTCTCTTACATTCCTTCTACCCTTTTCCCTATATTTTTTATTTTTTCCTTCACAATATCTTTTATTTTTCCTTTTGATTTTCTTTCCCTAGCATTCTCCAGGCTCTAAACTTCAGCATTTCTTTTTTCTTTTTCAATCATGGAAATTGAAACCAACTCATACATTGCCTGTGCCCCCTAGTGACAGTTGCTTAACTTGCAGGCCTAGAAGCGCATCAAAGTGTTGATCTCGAGGTGGAAAAATATGTAGTAAGAACACATACACTACAAGAATCTCTGCATCTTGTAAAATATAGATGACATCTAAGTAGAGAGAAAAAAGCAGTATGATATTTTTAAAGGCTGTTCTAGCATTGTCTTTGCTGTGACCATTCAAGATGATATAATAGCTACAATTGTTTAATTTATCATCATTTCTCTGTATTCCGTACCCTGGGTATGAGAAATTGAGAATAGCCACCCGCTCCCCACTGGCTCCAGAATCAAGAAGAAGAGAAGGAAAGGGAGACATTAGGATTTAGGAGCAGGGTTAAGTGATCATTGAGTTGTATGTTGTAACCACTTCTCTAGTTTTGTATGAATGTAGATTAGATATATGTTTGTACAAGATTGTACAAAGTAATTAATATTTCATCTTGCACGGAGAAACACTTCAGTGTGCTTTTGCTTATTGATTTGTCAGAAATGTAATGAACCAGTCGGTGAAAGTTTTTAAAGCAGTTATTATTTGAGTAAATTGGGTATATATACAAGTTTAAATACGTACGTTTAAGTTAATGATATGTATTATCCAAAATAAAATGAATAGCCTCTTCTTAACTACTATTAAGTTAGAATATATGTTTTGTTTCGGCATCACTGTGTCTCTATCCATTATTCATTGGTCTTTCATATGCAAATTCCATATAAAAGTGTTATATGTTTTATAAAATATAAATGAGTTCTATTAACTTTATGCACGCTAATTTAAAAGGCTATATATCCATTTCTCCCTTATTATTTTGAGATTATTGAAATAGTAATCATTTTTTATTAACGTTGGATGATTGCGACTTTGCCTGATTAATCTTGAGCAAGAAACCACTCCTAAGTCCTAACCTTTGAGAGAGAAAATCGTTAGTCACTCGAACAATCCTTTATTCTTAGGATGTTCTTACATGTCTGTTTTCGATTCTAGATCAGATCAGATTAGGTTTGGATAGTTATAAAATGCACATAGATTAGACATTTACTAGACCAGATAAATTCAGACCAGGCAAGACTAGACCAGATCAGACCAACAAATTTGAGTTCAAGTAAAAACATCTTTAATGTTGTTTGTAGAGATCATTCCTAACTGATTATGTGCATTCAATTGCCCCAACACAACTTCTTGGAGAATTGCAATGATTAATGCAACATTAGATACTTAATAAAAAAAATCAATTTTCACACTCCCGTTTGGGATGAGACAAAACACTAATTAAGGGACCGCTCTAGTATACATCGTGAGGCTAGAGCATCAAAATCTGAGAAAACCTCTCAAAATTTTCTGATGACTTGAACTCAAAGTCCCCCAGAAGAAAGGAATGCAAGTGTGAGTTGTGATATAAAGTACTCTTCAATGTAATAGCTATTGTTGCTTTGTCGTATTATCAATTAGAATAATAATTAGGAAAAATTGAAAATAATAATCCCAACTATTGCCGGTTCGTTAACAATAATCCCAACTATTGATTATTTATGTATAATCCCAACTATATGAACCATCCGCCAATAACGGTCCATGACCAAATATTACCATCTATAAAAGTGAGTTTTAAATAGAAATTAAACGTAAAAATTAAAAGTTGAGATTATTTATAGAGATTACTTGCTATATCTCTTCTCATCCACTTCAGAAAGTACATGAATTTATTTATAGGGACTGTTATTGGCGGAAGGACCCTAAAGTTGGGATTATTCTGAAATAATCGATAGTTGGGATTATTATAAGCGGACCGCCAATAATTGGGATTATTACAATCAATTTTTCCTAATAATTATCAATATTACAAATATAATGGTGTTACTTATTCCATGTTTGTCATTACAATTGCTTACATTGTTACTCCAGGACTATTGTTGTTGTCGCCATGTTATTGCACGCATGGACCCGGGCCGGTTCGGGCCTGGGCCCGGCCGGGCCTCGGTTCAGGAAAGGGGAGGCCCGGAACCGGCCCAGGTAACCCCGGGTCCGGCTGTGCCGGGCCTCGGTTCAATTTTTTTTTTTGCCTTTTCCTAATTAACCCCTAACCACCCCCCTCACCCCCAAACCATCCCAAACCATCTCAAATGGCCCAAAATACCCAGCCCAACCCAAAAACATAAAAAAAATTCAAAAAAAAATAAATTAAAATAAAATGTCCCGGACCAGTCCCGGACCGGACGGGCCGGTTCACGTTTTGAGGGGCCCGAGTCTGGACCGGAACCCCAGCGGGTCGGGCCTACCCGAACCGGTCACTGACCGGGCCACCGGGCTGGGCTGGAACAGTGCCGGTTCGGGCCGGTTCCGGGTCGGGCCACCCGACCCGAGTCCAACCCTGGGTTATTGTTGTTGTTATTATTGTTATTCTTATTTTATGAAGAACGATCACGGGCAGTTTCGATAACCATTGAGGATTTTCATCGATTCCTTTTCTTTCCAAAGAATGAATTAACACGTTTAAAAAAATTCGCTCCATATAGGAATAAAATACAAAGTGCATGAAGAGGAGTAAGGATGTTTTCTTTTGAACTGTTTTCAGTTACAGATCAGACTAGATCAAACCAGACCAGATTAGACTTTTGTTGTTATAAAATACACACCAAACCAGACCAGCAAATTTCAGTCCAAAAGAAAACATCCTAACTATAATTTATTCCTAAGCTATGACTTATTTGATTTTACGAAAAGCTTTAAACTTCCCCAATTACGAGAAAATGATTCATGTTTCAGGAAGAAAACAATTGATGCTCGATTTGTGCACTTTATTTATGTTTTACTCCTATTTAAGAAATTTTCAGATGCACTCGTGGCTCAAGACTCTAGTAACATCTGCCCACATTAGTTTAGGTTAGTATTCAGATTGATTTAATTTGGGCGGAGTGCAGCAAACTTATACTCCCTTCGTCCCATTTAACTTTGTCAATTTTTTTTGTTTAAGAAACTTTAAGTTGTCACATTCCGTTCAGATTAGGGAAAATAAAGTATTTAATTTCCCTTTAAAGTAAATAATTTGTGGTTTTGCATGCTTTTCTCTCTTCTACACTGCACAATTCAAAATCACACAATTTTTATTTTTCTTATTTTACGCCTACACAAACTCGATAATGTCTAATGGAAGGGAGATAATATTAAATACTCTGTATAAAGTTGAAGGCATATATGAGTATTACCCCTCACTTTGAGATCTATTCCTATTACGTACAAAAAAATTGGCGGTTGATGATGATGTTGTGCGTTGCTATTATTATTGAGAAAATTGTTTGGCGTACACGGTTTAGGTGTACACCTTTGACATACTTGTTTGTCTACGCAGACAGAATTGTCTGTATACAGAATTACAGACAATTTTGTAAACTTTATGTAAATTTGAGTTTTAACTAGTCAAACAAATAAATACGTATACTAGCTAATTAGGTTATGGCGGGGCGGGTCAGGGGCCAACATTCAGTGATTCATGTAGGTCACGGGGCGGGCTTAATTTGTAAAGTCACAATGTTCTTTACCAAAATATATTGGAAAAAGATATTTGCACCCTCCTTTATACCCACCTTTATATTAACCATGTTCGTGTAAGATTTTTTTGTCTACGAATCATGTTCACAAGCAAAGTATGTTTTATTTTGTTTGTGCAAATTTTGCACAGACAATATTTTGTCTGTGAACCGGATTTATGGGAAAAAAATTTCATAAACATGGTGGATATAAAGTGTGTATAAATGTGGATATAACAAGATTGATTTAGATGTATTAGGGTCGCTTTTCATTTTTCTGAAGGAGTTTGCTTGGGGTACACAAAATGTGTACACATGTCTGTCGTTCGAAGAAAATTTGTCTGTCACAGGCAACTCATAATCAATTGTCTGTGACAGACAAATTTTCTTCGAAGGACAGATATGTGTACACATTTTGTGTACCAAAAACATTTTCTTTTTCTGAAAGGTATGTGAAATGGGACAAAACTGAATATAAACGTGACCAAGGGACTATGCCGCAATTTTAGTTAAAAACAAAGAGGAGGGCGGATTCTCCAATGTTTCCCCGCCCTGAATCCGTAGACAAGTAGACAACACCTTCTGATGTTTCCCAACAACTCAAGCATCTATAACTGTCAAATTGACAGATCCGATGCCGCTGGCGAGAGAGCAAAGCTGCGCATTTTGCTGCTCCGGTTACTGATCCGACGCGTGGCATTTCGATCCAATACCCCGGCGGCTTTCACGCTTCCAGTCTCATTAGAATTGACTGTGATTGGCGGAAGTTGCCGATGCTTACAATTACATCCTGCGCTTAGCAGGTATTGTTCCTTTCTCGATTTTCCGTTCATTTTCCGGCCATGGATTTCGCTCTGCCTCTCGATCGCATTCAGAGTGGCTACCTGTATGATCGTTCACAGGCGGGTTCTAAGAAGTTCCAAATTTCTACGTGTTTCGTTTTGAACGGAGGTATGAAGCACCGGAGCACACTTTCCCGGGTCAAATGCTCGCTTTTGCAGTCCGGGTTGGTTAAACCCCGTCCCATGCCCAAACCCTCCGAAGAGAAGGAGAGTGAGAAGAAGAAGATGATGAAGAAGGATGCTTTGAGTGAAGAAATTCGCGTGGAGGGCACAACTCCAAAGGTGGGTATGATCTCTAGCATCTGTGCGGAGATTGAGAAGCTGGTTCTGCACAAAAGGTACCGTGAGGCACTCGAATTCTTTAATATTTTAGATCGTCAAGGTGATTATGATATTGGTAAAGATACCTTTGATGCATTGATCAACGCTTGTATTCAGTTGAAATCTATGAGAGGTGTTAAGCGGCTATACAACTACATTGTCGATTCAGGCTTTGAACCCGACCTGTATATGAGGAACAGGGTGTTGCTGATGCATGCTAAATGCGGGATGGTGCATGAAGCGCGGTACCTATTCGATGAAATGCCCATGAAAAACGATGTCTCGTGGTGCACAATGATTGAAGGGCTAGTAGCCTCAGGTGATTACATTGGTGCTTTCCAGCTATTCATGAGCAAGCTGGACTACTCGGATGCCGGGCCGAGGATGCTTACCCCGATGATCCGAGCAGCCTCAGGTTTGGAGCTTATTTCTCCAGGCCAACAATTGCATGCTTGTGCTTTGAAGTGTGGTCTTCGTGACGATGTATATATATCCTGTTCCTTAATGGACATGTACAGCAAGTGTGGAAGCATTGAAGACGCTCAGTTTATCTTTGATATAATGCCAGTGAAGACAGTAGTTGCATGGAACACCATCATTGCCGGTTATGCCCTTCATGGATATAGTGAAGAAGCTTTAGGTCTTTACTATGAAATGCAAGAAGCTGGGGTTCAGATGAACAATATTACATTCTCAATCATTGTAAAAGTGTGCACAAGGTTAGCTTCAGTAGAGCATGCCAAACAAGCCCACGCTGGGCTAATCCGTCAGGGCTTTGTTTTAGACATAGTTGCCAATACAACTCTTGTTGATTTCTACTGCAAATGGGGAAGGATAGAAGATGCACATAACGTGTTCAACAGAATGCCTAAAAAGAACGTCATATCCTGGAATGCCTTAATAGCTGGATATGGTAGCCACGGGAGGGGGGTGGAGGCAGTTCAATTATTTGAAAAAATGGTTCGTGAAGGAATGTCTCCCAACCATGTCACCTTTCTAGCCGTTCTATCTTCTTGTAGCTATTCAGGCCTGACAGACAGTGGATGGGAGATATTCAACTCTATGCATAGAGACTATAAAGTGAGGCCTAAGGCAATGCACTATGTATGCATGATTGAACTATTGGGGCGAGAAGGTCATTTGGATGAAGCGCTCTCGTTGATAAGAGATGCTCCTTTTAGGCCCACTTTGAACATGTGGGCTGCCTTATTGACCGCGTGTAGGATCCACAAGAATTTTGTTCTTGGCAAATTAGCAGCTGAGCAACTTTACGGAATGGAACCTAAGAAGCTTAGCAATTATGTAGTCCTTCTCAACATTTACAATAGTTTGGGGAAACGTGAAGAAGCTGCAGATGTTGTGCGGACACTTAAAGGAAAAGGTTTGACTCTTATGCCTGCTTGCACTTGGATAGAGATCAAGAAGAAGCAAGAGGTTTTTATTTCTTCAGACAAGTATCATGTCCAGATGAAGGAGATATATGAGAATCTTGACAATCTTATGCTCGAGATCTTGAAACATGGATATGCTCCCAAGGGAAAGACTCTGCTTCCTGATGTGGATGAACATGAGCAGAAGTCACTTTTCTATCACAGCGAAAAGTTGGCTCTTTCCTTTGGGCTTATAAACACTCCAAGTGGTACCCCATTGCAACTTGTACAGAACCATAGAATATGCAACGATTGTCACAATGTGATTAAATTGATAGCCATGGTTACGGAAAGACAAATCGTTTTTAGAGATGGAAGCAGATTTCATCGGTTCGAAAATGGGAAATGCTCATGTCGTGATTACTGGTGAATTTTCTCAGCTTCAATAAGTAAAGGAATCTTATCCTATCTATCTAATTATTAATGACCATAAATCCTGGTTAGAGAATACATCTTTATACTTTTTTATACCTTGCGAGAAGAATTTTCTAGTTAATAACTGTGTTTTAGTGGTATACTGGTATGTAGAATCAGGGATTATCATTTGAGATTTTGAGTGTACTGGAACCTCATGATTTTTTATTCTTTTAAAAAGGGAGTGAATATTAGTAAACTTTCTATTTTCGTGATTACATTGACTTGTTCTGTTAAAATAGGGCGTCTACAACAAATGTTGGGTTGGTACATATATGCACTCAAGTTGAGGAATCAAATGATATTTATTGGGATCTGATTCCATCCACTATAGTTTAGACAGTTTTTATAAAAGTTACCACATCGCTGAAATTTTAAATCCAAAAAACAATGATGATGTTGTAAATTTGTAATACATAACTTATATGGTACACCTGATTGTACATCTGTTAAATTCTACTGAGATAAGTTTTTAAGAAGCTTTTATGTAAAGACTAAGGATGAAAGGCTTTGGGGGTGTATCCCTTGCTAGTCTTGGGGGTATTAGTGGACACAAGACATGGATTCTATTCAAAATCTGATCTTATCTAGACTTAAAAGCCCAAATGTAACAGAAATCCCATATCTCAAATCTCACCTTCCAACGTGTTATTTTCATTTGTTCAAAAACTGCAGCTGTACTATACGCAATCTATTCTATGCTTCATTTTTGTTAGGTTTGTATTTCCCTTCCCCACAATGAAATTGACAGTCCAGATGGTTGCTCGAAGAGATATTTTAGGCAGTGGGAGTAAATATTTCTGGAACATGTAATACATTTTTTACATTTCCAACCTGTAATCATCTGTATGTTTTTTGTTTGCCATTAATTGCTAGGACTATCGTTCTTAGCTCAATAGAGGTAATTTAATATGTTTAACTTTCATTTTTTTTGGGTTTGCGGCAAAAGTAAAGTTAGAAGTAAAGTACTTCTTGTGGAATGTTGCCAGTTTATTTATTTTTAACTAATGAATTTATTTTTAAGGGAGTAAGTTATTATATAAATGAAGTCCACAAATTTCTTTCCTATATTTATACAAATCCCAGAATGTCTTCTGTGTAAATTCACACAAATCTCCTCAAATCCCATATTTATACAAATTTCAAAATGTCATACAATGTCTAAAATGAATGCACCCCCTTGGTTTCATATGATGCTAAAAAGAGTATTTTTTAGAAAAGAATATGTATTTTGTCAAACAAAGTGTAGAGTATATCAATTTATGCAAGACTTTATCAAGTGCAAGTGTTGTGATAATTTGAGAATTTGGGCATTAAGTGATTATTATTATTATATCAGCCTCGCTCGTTGCACCTCCATCGTCTCATTGCCCTTGTCCAAAAGTATTACCGGCTTCCACCCTTTACCATTGCGCTTCCTCCCTACATGCTAGTGACACTTTGTGCCCATGTACAACCACAGCCTATTGGCCGATTCACCCCATCCTGTCTTTAGCCCTTCCATAAGACTATAACAGACCCCCCGCATATGTGCATGTCGCTGTGTAGGTCCTGAACCACCCCCACCGTGTCCGGTATGTCTTGCTCTCGGTCCTCGGACAGCAACCCCCACACTAGAAATTGTCTCCCCCCGACTCCAACCAACCTCCACAATGACAAAACTTATCTGCATGGACTATCACTCCACACAATCACACATGAAATAGAAAGTTGGTATTTCAATATTTGAAATCTGTCCATAATATCTCACCTCCTTTATGGACTTGGGGTGCGAATTCAGGCGACTTTTAAGTGATTCCAACATCCACATTCATGCGGATTCACAAGTCCGCCCTCCACTCCCAACCAAATCGCTAGATCACCAACGTAAATGGAGCTCATAATGACGGTTGTGGATATCCTACAAGATTTTTGATATGGACTAAAATGAGTGGGGTGAGAAGTACTTCATAAGATAAACTGGTAGTAAAGAGATGCATGTCTTAGCAAACTTGAATTGGATGTGAATCATGTGAAGTTTCTATTCATTTTAAAAATTGTTTCCTTGGTGCTCTATTTTGGTAAAGTAAACTGAAGTAAATCCAGTGCAATAAAGTAAATCTAAATTTTAGTAGGTGTTTGGTTAGGAGCCTATAGACCAATTTTTGGACAACTTGACTAATATTTGTCTTTTGACCGGATCAATCAGCTAAAGAAAGTGTTTGGTTAAATTACATTTTCATTTGACTTTTTACTTCAAACAACCAAAATACAAAATGCCATGAAATGTAGCGTTTCCTTATGGCTTTTCCTTGTTTTTCCTTTACTACCCGCTCACTCCACGCCCTTACTATCCGTTTCTACATCCTCCTAGTCTCCCACACAAATCAAAGAGAAACCGCCCCACTATATTCAACTTTCCACCAAAGAGAAAAACAACCATGCAAGGGCCAGGAAGCAAGCATGGATTTAATAAAATATTCATATTGTTTTCTAACTTTTATTTCAATATAGCTTCAATTACTCTTGTTAGAGGGAAAGTCATCTGAAGAATGTTCGTGTTTTGTGTGTTAATTAAAATATACCATTTACCTTTTAATGCCAAAATAATAATACAGAGTAGTAGTAATAATAATATTCTTAATAATAATAAATATAATAATAATATTCTTAATAATGATGATGATAATAATAATAATAATAATAATAATAATAATAATAATAATAATAATAATAATAATAATAATAATAATAATTGAAACTGAAAAATAATTGATGCCCTTATTAAGTTTTTATTTTTTTAATTCATGAAAATGGTTTAAGTAGTGATACTAATAACATCAATAGTGTATGATACGCACATATATAAAAGTGTCTTGCGTGTATACATAAAAGTGCACGATAAAAAAAAATAATTGATGTTCTTAAAGGTCATTTGACAAATTATCAGCTGATTGTAAACAACCATTTTAACCAAACACCATTTTAAAAACTGCTAATAATATCAGCTAATCAAAACAGCCAACAGAAACTGCTATCATAAAACAGCCGACACAATCAGCCAACAGCCAACGACAACGGCCGATTGCCAAACACCCCCTTAATAAAAAGTAGGCTAACCTAAGTGAACCTAGGTTCATGCGTAAAATATTGTTTGGAAATAAATAAGGTGAACCTATGTTAATGTAATAAATGTTGTTTGGATAAAGATATTCTAGCTTATTTTATGTTATAAGAGAACTTTTTTAAAACAGATAACTTAATCATTGATAACACCAAGAACCAGATACAAATTTGCCAAAACGAAGGCTACACTGGGGTAAGACTCTGAGCTGGATACGCGCATAAAAGCGGACCATCTCGCTAACCCCACAACGTGATAGACTCCATACGCAGTAATGTTGCACCTGCTACGAAAAAGGGAAATAAAAGACAAACCAATGTTCTGAATTGGAAAAACAGGAAAATAACATAATCCAGTTTGACCAGCCACTGGCAAGGGAGTAGTGGTTGACCATCCCCCGCTAAAGGAACAATCTTCAAGGCCTTGCCGATTTCCGCTACTGGCGGTGCCGCCCAGGCAGCACTGCCATCTCCGAGTTTTTTGAAGACGCGTCGTCAACTTCCATGTTCACCTGAGTCCCCACCTCGTTATTAGTCTCAGTGGTCCGACGCTTTCTAGGTGCATCTCTAGTTGTATCAGTCTCCTTTCCCTTCGACAAAAGGCCCTCCACCAAATAACTATCCTTGCCCCTTATCTCCTTATCATCTTCCACAATTTTCCCCTACCTGTTGCCCTGTTTATTACTGCTAGGAATGAGCCATCTATTCCCCGGATGCATTCCTCCACGCCTCATATCAGCTCTCAGCCACGGCCCATACGGTTTTTCATCTATCCCCAGCCCGCAGTGTGGATTGGATGGGCAAAAACTCCAAACCTCCCCACTTCGGAGGTTCTTAATTTTTGTTTTTCCGGGTTCTCGAGAGTTATGTGAGGTTAACCCAAATTTATTAATAACTTAGGTTCTTGTTGCAAAAATACAAACAAACGGAATTAACTAAAAATTGAACCTGCAATAACCTAGGTTAACTCACCAAACAAACAAACGTAGATGCTCTTAATACGGAGTAACAAATATAATTGTGAGGTAAAATAGAGCATCTCTAAAAGAACTCCTTCATCCCAAATACAACTCTTAATTATTTTGTACTCTTTCACACTAAGGGGTGTTTGGAACTGATTCTGCTTCTGCTTCTTTTTTAAAGCAGAAGCAAAATCAGAACCAGTTTTGAGAAGCTGGTCTCCCCCAGCTTCTAAAAAAATGATTCTAGGAGTAAATTAGAGCACCAAAATCACTTCTACACTTTCACCCAAACACTCCAACTTCTGTTTCTGCTTCCTGAAAGAGCAGAAGCAGTTTTAAAATCAAATCCAAACACCCCTAAATCAGTTCACTTTTACTTGCACTTCTCGTCGCGATGTAAGTGTATAACATGTATTTTACTTTCTATATTTGGTAATTTTTATCACTTTTCCATGACAGGAAATATATTTTTTGTTAAAACTAAAGTATATATAGTACTCCCCCATATTTAAAAGTTCTCTACACTTTCCTTTTTGGGATGTATTTAAAAGTTCCCTACACTTGCCCTTTTTTGTTAAGTTTTTTCCTTTAAAA
Organism: Cuscuta epithymum; assembly: GCA_945859915.1. Lineage (NCBI taxonomy): Eukaryota > Viridiplantae > Streptophyta > Magnoliopsida > Solanales > Convolvulaceae > Cuscuta > Cuscuta epithymum. Next base: position 3,517,453 of record CAMAPF010001001.1, on the reverse strand, counting down.
ATACCTAGTTATCCTTACTTTTTCTAATTTTTATTCTCTCTTTCCTACTTTTTCACATTCTCTCCTACTTTTTCTATACTATTGATTACCTTTACTATTCTTTTTTAAATCTTGTGCCATAATCAAATGTAGTCATCTTTTAAATATGGAGGGAGTATTCCCTTCGTCCCGAAAAGAAGTTCTCGATTTGACCCACACACATATTTATGTAAGTAGAATTTTATTTTGACTTTCCAAGTATATGCTTACTTTATGTCAAATCAAACAAAAAATAGATAAAAAAAGGGAAAACTGTCAAATAGGTCCTCGAACTTTCATAAAAAAGTCAATTAAGTCCTTCTATAGGAGACTCTGTCCGGTCGTCGTGATTTGGGGTGGTTCCCGGTGGAATTTTTTGATGAAATTTTTTGAGCATCTTATTCATCAAGTCTAATTTACTCATACCAAATTTCAGCTAAAAATTCAATCGGGAGCGCATTCAAATTAATTCAAGAACGCAAAAATGCGCAGTTATTTTCAAGAATTAATTTGAATGTGTTCCCGATTGAATTTTTAGCTGAAATTTGGTATGAGTAAACTAGACTTGTTGAATAAGATTCTCAAAAAAATTCATCAAAAAATTCCACCGGGAACTGCCCCAAATCACGATGTTCGGACAGAACCTCCTATAGAAGGACTTAATTGACCTTTTTATGAAAGTTCGAGGACCTATTTGACTGTTTTCCCATAAAAAAATAAAGGTAATGATGACTTTTGGGTTAAAAATTGTTTCCTTTTATAGAAATAGATTTTTTTGGAACTGATTTTTAGGAAGAAGTATTATGTATTTTTATCACTTTTTCATCATTGTGATCCCAACTTTAATGGACTAATTTTAAGTTCTCAAGAATCTACTCCAAACCTTTCGGTCGCAACAAAGCTCCGGAACCATCGGGGGTGTAAATTTAGTTCTGTTTCTGCATCTATTTTAAAAGTAGAAGTAGAATTAGAATCATTTTTTGAGAAACCTATCTCCTCCGGTTTCTATAACTGATTTTAGGAGCAATTTTGAGCTTTAATAATGGGAGTGTTTGCAATTGCTTCTGCTTAAAAAAAGCACTTTTGGAGATGTAAAGAAAAAGTGATTAGTAGTAAAAGTTTGAGAAAAGTTTGCAATTGCAATTGCTTAATAGTGTTTGAGAAAAAAGTGATTTTGAAAAATAAAAGTTGGTAGTGTAAAAAATAAGTGTTTTTGTGTAATAGAAAAGGGAAAAACATTTTTCACATGCAAGTTGAAAAAAGTAAAAATAGGTAGTGTTTAGTAAATAAGTGTCTTTTAAGCCAAAAAAATGAGAAATGCCTTTTTTAAGTTGTGTCAAACACTCCCTAAGTACTTCTTCACTCCCATCTAAGCAGTACAATATTTTAAAAAGCGGAAAAAAGGTGCAAATAGACCCATGTACTAACAAAAAAAGGTCAAATAAGCCCTTATTTAGGAGGCTCTATCCGGTCGCCGCCATTTGGGGTGGTTCCCGGCGGAATTTTTGATGAATTTTTTTGAGCATTTTATTCATCAAGTCTAGTTTACTCGTACCAAATTTCAGCTAAAACTTCGCAGTTATTTTCAAGAATTTATTTGAATGTCTTCCCGATTGAAGTTTTAGCTGAAATTTGATATGAGTAAACTAGACTTGATGAATAAGATGATTAATAAATTCCATCAAAAAATTCCACCGGGAACCACCCTTAATGACGACGGCCGGACAGAACCTTTTAAATAAGGACTTATTTGACCTTTTTTATTAGTACATGGACTTATTTGCACCTTTTCGCTTAAAAAGTAGATCCAAAATTCATGTGAGTATAGCCAATGTGCCACACAAACCAATGTTGAAACGACGCCGTTTGTAGTCACACGAGCAGACTGGCAGAGGATCCTTATCCAAAGGCTGAACATTAGCAGAACTGAATCCCAAACTGCTGACACCGGCAGTAATCTACGAATGGCGGATGCGAATCTAACTGAAAGAGTTCAATCATTAGCTCAAAAAGGTGAAGCCTTTGTGCCGCCGGTATACGTTCAGCCACCCTGTAACAGGCCTCGAGCCAACGCCGATGACTCCGTGCATCCAGTGCCGACGATCAACCTTAGCTCACCGACTGAGCTCCTCCTAGGCGAAGTCCGGCAGGTTTGCAAAGAATGGGGAGCCTTTCACGTTGTAAACCATGGAGTCTCTGTCGAATTGCTTCATGATGCTAGGCGCGTCGCTCGTTCTTTCTTCCAGGACTATCCCATGCAAGAGAAGATGAGGTACTCCTGCGATCCCAAATTTCCTGCTTCTGAGGGCTATGGCAGCCGAATGTTGGTTACCCCTAGCGACACCGTTTTGGACTGGCGGGATTACTTTGATCACCACACGTTTCCTCTATCTCGCCGCAATCCATCTCGCTGGCCCCACTTTCCTTCCGATTACAGGTATGATTTCTAAAAAATTTGGCCATTCAGAGACTGACCTAATAACTGCAAATCATATCGTTCATTGCTGAAAAAGCACATGAAATTACCTGAAATTTGAATTTCTTATTGTAATTGTTGGGAGAATTGATAGAGGGACTAATTTTGATAGCTACGGTTTTATTCATAGGCGCCTTATTCCTCTGCTTAAAAGTAGGGTATCCCTATTCTTGGATTCAATGCGTTTTGAAATGTTTTTCAACAATCACATAAGAACTTGTTTTGGAATAAATCACCTGCCTAACAATTATAAGTTTTATCAGAGGAGTTGTTGAACAGTATGCGGATTGTATGAAAGTCCTAGCTGAGAGACTTCTGGAGTTGATCTCCAAGAGTCTAGGCCTGCCTTGTTCTTGCGTCAAAGATGCAGTTGGGGAATTGCATCAAAACATTACTTTCAGTTACTACCCTCCCTGCCCACAACCGGAGCTTACTCTTGGTTTGCAATCACACTCAGATATGGGCGCCATTACTCTTCTCATCCAAGATGATGTTGCTGGGCTTCAAGTTCTTAGGGATAGAAATTGGATAACTGTAAATCCACTGTCTGATGCTATACTTGTGATCTTGGCTGACCAAACTGAGGTATTTCAACTCACTGCAGACTAATTTTCTTATAATAATAATTATTATGTTTTTTTGGAACTCTAGCTTCTTTCTTTACTTTTTTTATTTTTTTATTTTTGTGCTTAAGGAAGTTCCACATTGTATTTTGCTGAGCTGAATGTAATTTCTTATCTTAGTTGTCTCCCTGATGTTTTACTGGAGAAACTATGGTGGAAGGAGCTTAAGCATTAGTGACAAAGCTTCATAGGAATTGTTGGACTGTTGAGAAAAAACACTTCATGCATTTCTCCTAATATATATCAGTGTAAAAAGTGTTCATGTGTAATGTTCATTGGCAGTCAATAACTATGATACATCTTATTTATGGCAAGTTAAAAGGTTCAGAAGTGTTCCAATGTTCCAATATCCGGCCTTGTTTCGATTTAAGGTTTTACCTCTCATCTGTCATTTGGGCATAAGGACTCAAAGTCAGGTTGTCATTTTGCGTAATAAAAAATTCAGAATATTTGGAGAAAAAGCACTATTCAACCTTTCAAACCTTTATTATATATTTGAGTTCTGTATGACCAATTGGACACATACATTGGTATGTCCATAACAATTTCACCCATGCTTGTCACGGCGGTAAGTCGAGTCGTGGCGCCAGCTTACCGCCATATTGCCTAGGCGACAAGGCGCCCGCCTAGGCGACAATTAGGCGACTAGTCGCCTACATTTGTATATTATATTATATATTATGTATATAATTATATGTTTACATATATAATTATATATTTAATTATATATTATGTATAATATATTACTAACTAAAATGTATATAACTTATAATTGAAATCCACAATTAGTAATTAAAAACAAGGTTTATTAATGGGGATTAAGAGTTTATTATTAAACTAATATATACGAGCATATTAGTATTCTGTATATCACCAGTAGAATAAATTAATGGTTTAATGTCTATATCACCATGTTACACTGTATTTAATAAATTAATTGTTTTATACTTTTATAGTATCTATATAATTACCATTAAAAAAAGTATCTATATAATTAATACTGTACTCATATATTGATAAATTTGATATACATATATAATTATATATACCACTTAAATAGTAAAAATATTAAAAAAATAAATCCACTACACCCCTAGAGAATAAAAGATAAGACTAGATAAGAAATCGGTGGACTCAACTGGACTGTCTCGTCGTATGCTTCAAGCATCAACGACGGACAGGGTGATGACGGTTGGCTTGGCCGGCGACTTCTTCTGCCTTCTGAAGTTGGTTCGTCGCTTCTCTGTGAGTTGTTCTCTGCGTCGGGCTTTATATTTAATTAGAAGGCCACCATCTTAAATTCTTAATTAAATAGGTTTCCTAAAAAAATTAAACCTTAATCTAAATCCTTAATCTACTCTGGGCCTGCGTACAACTTCTCGACTGGGCTAAAATAGGCGGTGATAAATCGCCAAGTTCACGCCAGGACGACGCCTTGGCGACGCCAAACGCGACTGGTCATCTCTCGGCGAGGCGAGCTTACCTGGCGAGCAGTCCCCAGCGCCTGGACGCCTAGTCGGCGACTAGGCGACGCCTAGGCGACGCCGTGACAACCATGATTTCACCACAATTGAGCGTGTGCTTTCTCTTTGTCCTATTGTTAAATAATTTTAGATGCATACTCTAGTAATTTTTTACTAGAACTAGATTTCGAGCTAACTGGTACTTGGCAATGGTTGCTGCAATAATGCACCATTGATCATCAATATTTTGCTTAATTTTTTCGCAAGGGCAATTTTGCTGAAGTTGCTGCTGGTCCTAATGAAGTTGCTGAAGTTTATGAATTATGATATAAACATTTAGAACATATTTTTAATGAATAAAATAAAGAAAACCATATATTTGAAAATTCATAGTTACCATAGTGTATGGTTATGAGCCGGTTTGCCGTGCAGCCCATGGCAACGGTGCATTTATGGCATCGCCACATGACTTGAAAAGTAACAAGTAGTCAAGTACTAATAGTCTAATACTTCGTATGAAGTATAGACTATAGACAATATGTATTTATATGATTCAACCTCCAATAAGTGAGGAAAAGAATCAATTTACCAAATTCTAGCCTAAACACAACTAGGCAAATTCTCAATTAGTGCCAAGACTAACATAATAACAAAAATCATTTAGTCAATAATGGAAACATAAAGTCCAAATCCTCGAAAAGTCTTCCTAGGTCGTTCTTTACCAAAGGAGAAACAGTGCAGGCCTGATTGAAGCTCAAAGGAAACATTTAACGCACAGTTAAACTAAAAACTGAAAATGAAGGCATACCTTGACTTTGACTTGGGTGTTGTTAACAACGGAGGCGCAAGAAAAGTTTCCAGTGAGCCGTGCAGGTTGAAGTTATGACGTCTATCGAGTGTCACACTGCTATGGGCCAATGGTTCTTTGTCAGTTTCACAGTGTCACTAGTTTCTGCCTTCGCGTATTAAGCATTACTTTACTAATGGGCTTGTCAGATCATGCACCAAATGAAGTAATTATGGGGATGGTGTGGCGCTAAAATGTCACAACCACAGTTCATTTTATTGCCAAGCCTATTCTTTGTGGTCATGCCTTTCCAAACGTCAAAAGTGGTATATGACGAATGCTGTTTGCCATTTGCAGCAGTGCACCACTGTAGCCCTAGAGAAAATTGCTAAGATGATCGTGTTCAGCAACTTTAGTCAATGTACCTCGCCCTACTTTTTCCATTATTAACCAATGCAGCATGCACAGCAATAAATTAGTGCATGATAAAAAAAATGACTGATTAAGCTTATGAGCCAAAAAAAGTCGGTACCAAACGGTCACTTCTTTTACTATGTGATCTTGGGAAAGGGGTGGATTTTGTTACAGGGCTTCCATTGTAATCTCCAATTAGCACAAGAATATGAAAGGAGCCCTGTAGTTGAGTTATTTTATGTTGAGTAAGCATGACTGCATGACTCAGTACATTTGGAAAACTTAAACCACTACCTGTCTACCTCTATTGTTTTTAATAAATTTCAATTTAGTCTGAATTTGTATGAAAATTTTAAAGTTGATCCTTTCTCAACTGTTATTTAGAGAACAATGTTGACTGCACATTTGACGTTACAGATCATAACCAATGGAGAGTACAGAAGTTCTATACACCGTGCTGTAACAAATGCTGAACGACCCCGGTTTTCAATCGCAACATTCCATGACCCTGCAAAGACGAGAAAGGTTTCCCCTGCATTTCATCCACCGAAATACCGGGAAGTGATGTATGGCGACTATGTGTCATCGTGGTACACAAAGGGTCCAGACGGAAAGCGGAATCTTGATGCCCTTGTTCTTTAACTGGTAAATGTTTATCTTCTTATTAACTTCCAAAATCTCAACCCTGCAGTGAAAGGCCTGTCAGTAAGCAAAGAACAATGTTAGCAAATTCATTGTCATGTTACATGACAACTTGAAGTGGATTAAGTTAGGATACGTTTCCTTGTTCATAGATGTGTTTATTTGCTTATTATGAGTGCCTCTATGTCTATATCTGGAAAATTATACATTGTAAACTTGTATGGAGTATCAGTTAAAGTTGGTATTTGGCTCTTCATTATTTACATATGCCTTTTAAAAGCTCTGGAAGGGAAGGAGTATTTAAATACACTTTACAAAAGTATCTACGACTAAAAAGTTCCTAAAAAAATGACACCCTTGTCACTTCCTAAATTATTGCTCAATTTGACTGGGTGCAAAGTTTAAGAAAGTGGAAACCGCGTGGTTGGGATTCTCTTAGAGAGGAGAGGTATTGTGAACAAAATATTGCTTTCCTTAAAATGGAGAGATAAATTATGTATATAATTTAGGGACAGAGAGATAAAATGTATACTACCTCCATGCTAAAATAATTTTCTCATTTCCTTTTTATCAGTGCCAAATTAATCTTCCTATTTCATTTTAAGAAAAAAAGGTGTGGTTACTATTGCTTCATTCGTTTCTACCCAAAGCTCAATCACACACATCATTTTCAATACCATATCCCTTGTGTCAAGTCAAAACCACGATATTATTTCAGGACAAAGGAATTGAGTATAGAGTTAATAATTTGAACCCCAAAGATAAAGCTCTCCTACCTTGCCCTTACGGTGTATCCCAAAGATACACTCTGGTATGTTAACATGCACAATTCTGCTCAGTGCTCACAACAACAACAATAGTCCCAAATGATATTGGGGTCGGCTAACATGAATCAATACATGATATCACCAAAAGGAAAAGAAAGAAAATAAAGATAAAAAATATAAGCTATTATAAAAAAAGATAATATAAAAGAGATGAATATACATAATACATATAAAAGATAAAATAAAAAAGGATAAAGTAATATTTATATATAAGGATAAAAATATAAAAGAAAAAGAAAAAAAAGAAGAAAAAAGAGGGGAAAGATGATACAAAATCACTCCTCCACACGAATACCCGCCCTCCATTTTGCTCTCTCCAAAGTCATACTCTCATCCAATCCAAGAAGAAGCATATCACTTCTGACTCCCCTAACCCACGTTTGTTTGGGCTTCCTCTCCCTCTCTTCCCTGCATCTTCTCTACACATTTCAACTCGTCTGACAGGTGCATCACTCGGTCTTCTATGCACATGACCAAACCACCGTAGGCGCGACTCCCGCATCTTATCTTCAATAGGTGCTACTCCCACCCTTTGTCTGATTGTCTCATTTCTCACGCGGTCCTTTCTAGTATGTCCACACATCCAACGCAGCATACGCATCTCTGCCACACTCATCTTTTGAATGTGACATTGTTTCACCGTCCACAATAGGTTTAATTGAAGTGGGGTCTACATACTGCTATTAGATGTAAGGTGTTCACAAGAAATTCTATTATGAAACATTCAGCATGAAGCCCAAGTTGATTTAGTGCCCTTTGCAAGGTACGTGTGTGGCTTGGCAAATATGGGTGGAGCACTAAACTACCCTTGATGGCTTCTTGTATTGAATCAATCAATTACGTAATATTGGCAAAACATACCATACATGTGGATTTAAAATTACACCCAAGAAATTTGTATTTTTTGTAACATTTGCTCATTTTGTAATTAAAGAATATAGAATGATTGTTCTCTTATAATTATACTACCTCCGTCCCTTTTTAACTTGTCAAACACAAATTTTCAAGTCAAAGTTGTTCAACTTTGATCGATTACGCAGTCTTATCCATGTACTAAAGCATGTACAATTGTTTCTGGATGAATTATAGTGAAAATCGTGTCGAAAGTTGCATGGACTAACTTTTGCTTCACAACAAAGAAACACAAACAGTTTAGTGAACCAGTTTGCTTTATTCCATCATATTCCCAAGCCAAAAAATAGTGAGTCTTTGGCTCCATTGCAAATGATGGAAAGCCAACAAATCTTGCACGACGATCAAAATTTCATGTGTAGAGTTCACCCTACAGCAATATCATGGACAAAAGGTGAAGTAGACTTTACGCATAGAATTATGGCTGATACATATGTTTTTTGGCCAGAAATTTGAATAATATTGTGAAGAAACAATTATGTTTAATTATGATATTAATTTGATTCATTAAAAAGTTAGTACCAAAATGCAACAATAGGAGGAAGAAGAGAACATTCCACACGAGAAGAAGAATAGGAGGAAGAAGAGATGTCCAGATTTGAAGGTGAAGACAACGAAGGCAAGTGTGGTGGGTGAGCAGTGACAGCAGTAGCGAAGATGACCATAGGGATGAGAGACGATTGTCGAACATGTTGTGAATGGAAGAGATGACAAAGGTGATGAATGTCGGTGTTGAGGAGATAAGAGTTTTGTGTTATAGGTTGTAGGTTTGAGGTGGACGCATTGTTAAGACTTAAGAGGTAGCAAAACCAAGACTTGGAAAGCTTGAAGAGATAAGAGTTTTGTGTTATATTTATATGACTAGCGTTTGGTTGTCAACAACTTTTGTCCAATATTAAAGTAATGTTTTTTTGTAAATAATTAATTTTTTATGCATGAAAATGTGTTGCAGTTATTAAGAAAAATGGGTTTATGTTGTTAATATTAAATAAATTGATAATGTAAATATGATTTAGAAGACCACGCGATTGTACCAAATTTGGGATGAGACAATCTTAGCATGACAAATGGAGTATTATACGTAGTATATGATATTGTTATGAGATTCTCTTTAATAGTGTATAAAAGTTTCCAATATTTTTTAAAAATTGTCAGATAATATATATTTTTCATAAGTCAGTTATTGTTCACATATGTGCTTATACTTTATAAAACTATGTGATTTAATGAGTTGAATATATTTTTCATTTTGTATATGGAAGAGGCAACATGAGTATCATCCATGACACCTAGACCTTTCAAAAACATTTTTGTACCATTATAAAAATATCTAAACCAAAAAAATGATGAAATATACTACGTAATAATTTTAATCATCATACCTCAAATTAAGGATATCCTTTTAATTCATTAAACTTTTTTAACATTAGAAAGGGTTTATATTAAACTTTCTTAACATTATCTCAAACTTAAAAAAGTTAAAATTCTTCTTCACATGTCTGTTAATTATTCTTAAGCCATTTCGGATGGATTTCCTATTCACAATGTATTGAATGAGGAAATTAAAGCATATGCATCAGCTTCGGTATGAAGAAATATTTTAGTATTACAAAGAGCAGATTTTAACTTTTTCATTTAGCATGCTAAAATTGCTAACTTAACAATCATGTATGAGGCCGGTTATAATTTTTAAAATACTTCTATTAACTTTCATGGTTAGTATAGTAAGGGTAAAGAAGTCACATGAGAAAGTAGGTTCCATCTCTTAAGAATAATGTACAACTTATGATGCACAAAGTGTATGACATAAATTAAGGGTATCAACCATCATCCACAATTATAATGTTGTTAGATGAGGGTATTTCAGTTCATCCCTTTATAATTGATCTCCTTTTTGTTCAAATTTAAACTTAATCATATTTTTGTCCATTCAAAAGCCGTTAGTCTTATTTTTGACATTCTTTCATGATATGATAAGAGGACTGAAGTGTTATATTTAGAGTAAGGGGGTGTTTGGAACTGATTCTGCTTCTGCTTCTTTTTTAAAAACAGAATCAGAATCAGTTTTCAGAAGCTGGTGTCTCTCAGCTTCTCAAAAAACTGATTCTGAGAGTAAATTAGAGCTCCAGAAGTGCTTCTGGAATTTCACCCAAACACTCCAGCTTCTGTTTCCGCTGCCTGAAGGAGCAGAATCAATTTTGAGAATCATATCCGAACACCCCTAATATGGGAGTTTACTTGACAGTTTTTTTTTTCAAACAATCATTTATTTGACCTGCCGCTTCTTTGGACGGGGTGCGGCAACATAGGCCCGTTGTAATCTTTACTTCAAATAGAATAGTCCTTTTAAATTTTTATTCTTTGGCCAATAAGCCCAATACAATAAACCAATATAATAAAGATGTTTGAAATTCTAAAGATGTTAGGGTTGTAATTATGTGAGATCAAGCGATAAAACCAAATTTGACCGTATAGAATTAGACAATAATTTAGATCATACCGAGTATGTAGTATTAAACTTAGATAATATTAAAATGCATATAGTATTAGTTCAGATAAATCTAAAATTAACTAGATCAAAAAATTCTAGACAAATTTTTAACCAAATGTGACGAGTTCAAATCAAATATGACTAATGAAATTAGTTTGGACTAGGGGTAGGCTTGTCCGGGTAAGTTTGGGTAATAGATAAATTTCTCAAAATCGCCAATTCCATTAATCGAGTAGATTCCGTTCAAGTATACTAAGTTTCAAAATAGAAATAAGGCTTTAACCGCCTTGATCGAAATGAGTTGATTCTGTTCGAACTCTAGTAATAATACTCTCAAACTAAATAAATATCAATGTCACTGTAATATAGTAAAGAGAAAAGATGCAAATAAGCCCTCAAACTATTTGCAATTCTGCAATCAGACCCCTAAACTTGAAGAATTGCAGATACACCTCTCAACTCATTGAAAATGATGCAATGAGATCCTTTTTTACCTGTTGGTGAGGGGTAAGAAGATGAAATATTACCAGCACCAACAGGTAAAAAAGACCTGATTGCATCATTTTCAATGAGTTAAGGGGTGTATATGCAATTCATCAAGTTCATGGGCCTGATTGCAGAATTGTAAATATTTCGAGGGCTTATTTGCCTCTTTTCTCTATAGTAAATGTTAAAACAAATATTTAAAACAAAAAATATAATTAGTTAACAAGATGCCCTACAACAAATCTATAAAGTAAATAAGTCACAGTTGCGCAAATTAAATAGCACCACATTTAGACATCATTGTTCAGAAACTAAAAAAGTAGCATCATAAAATCGTAATAAACTAAACTTGCCACTATATATCAGTGTAAGTGAATAATGTAAATCTTAATAAATCTGTAGAATTAAGATAATTAATGAATATGTCACACTTTATTGAGCAAGTGTCTTTGTTTAATAAAATGAAAAAATGACACAAATATTATTTCTAACCTTTTGAAAAATAAAAAGAGACTAGTTTGCCTTAAAAAAATGACTCATCTTTCGTCATTGTAAATTAGTCAATTTCTACCCTAAACACCCATCGAACAAACTGAAAAGTTTGATAGTCTTTTTTATCTTTCATTTTTTTAGTTGTTTATATTGGTCAAAAAAGTCGTAGAAAGACTTTTCGTGTGTCATAGTAACATGTTTCTCAACAGCATTGAATCTGCGATAACAGCAATGACATTGTTAATGACATAAAACCTAACAGTGACATTTTAGGGGAAAAAACAAACAATTCAAATTGATACATTTGGAACAGGAGACTGAGGATACATATATATTTATGAACTTATATTGTCTTGTTAGTATATTAAATATAATAGAATGTATTAATATGATATATTAAAATGGGTCATTCCACTCATTCTAGGGCCCGTTTTTCAATTGTAAAACGAGTTCGGTTTATAATTTTGTAAGGCTTGTCTGCCTGCCTTGTTTAGCCTTCTAAAATAAAGACTCGATCCTTATCCGCTCTGAGCGTGTATGACTCGGCCCGATTCGTGGTTCATGTATCCGTTTATCCACCCACTTCAGATCTGATTTTTTTTCATAAAAGAACGACCGTTATATTAAAATCGAGAACACATACAAGACAATTTTGAGACAAAATTTATAGATTCAATCGTTAACTATAGGAGTAGACTTAGAGTCAGTCACCTCATACAAGGCAACATGACTCGCTGAACCAAAAACGGGCAAGTTTAGGCCTAAAACGACCGGAATCGAAATCTTGCCTATCAGAAAAACTCCAAAAATCCAAACATTCAAACCAAATCTACTCGAACTAAAACATAAACAACTGGCACTAAAGAGAAAAAAATACTGAAATAAAATCTTTCCACAAAGCTCTTCCTGGTAGAGATGATTCCGGAAGAGGACGAGCTCTTGCAATATGGGTGAATACCAACTCACCACCGTCGGAATGGCCGATCAAGGCTTCACGATACAGCCTCGATACAACCTCTCAGCCGCACCTCGTTCATCCGCCAACGCTACCTCCCCCGATGTAGTTGCAGTCTCAAACGTTAGAACACTTAAAATCAGTATAATCTACCGCTTTAACCTTATGTTGATAGGGGCAGTGGGAAAATCTCAACCCCTAGAAAGATGGAGACGGCATTGGGGTTCCTCTCTCTAGATAGAAGAAGGATGGAAGGCTTGAAGCACAAATTTTAATAAGTGGTAAATTAAATGTTGCATATAATTCCCCACTTCGGATCTGATTAGATTTGAAAATTTTAGTTTTTTTTAATCATCAAAACAAGTCTCTATTCATATCAAAAGATTCATGATCATTACATCAAGCAAAGGGAAAATAAAACTGACACCAACTGAAACACCAACAACTACGACTGTAAGTCTGTAACCCTATGGTGAGACTTTGAGACGGTCACCTCTGAGAGAGCATTACGAATCGCTAATCCTGTAGTGGGCTTGACACAGCCAAACTTGTTCCCATAGATCTAACCATACCCAATGACATAAAGAGAGGCAAAAAACTCAAACAAATTGTCAAAAACAACAACAAAAAAGGACACAAAAAAATGAATAACAAATAGATAAAAACTACAAGAAAAATTTTCACGAACTCTAGCACCTCGTACCTCTCATGGTGGTGGTTCAACTCTACCATTATAAGATTTGAAAATTTTAGTTAGAGAGGGTTAGAGCGACTTTCATTTAACTTGCAAATTAGACAAATCTTCATGTCAGGCCGGCCTGACGGGATGCTCCGTCCGGACGAGCCCTTTTGGACACCTTCCTGGTGACGTTTGTTGAAGAAATTTTTTGAGCATGTTCCTCATCAAGTCTAGTTTGTCTATACCAAATTTCAGCTAAAAATTCGATCGGGAAGACATTCAAATCATTTTTTGAAGTTGACTGCAGTTTTATATGTATATTTTGACGCAGTCAACTTCAAAAAATGATTTGAATGCTTTCCCGATCAAATTTTTAGCTGAAATTTGGTATGGACAAACTAGACTTGATGAAGAACATGCTCAAAAAATTTCATCAAAAAATTTCACCGGGAAGGTGCCCAAACAGGCTCGGACGACGGACCATACCGTCAGGCCGGCCTTCTGACAAGAAGACCCCTCTGCAAATTATTATGCGCTAAACAGCCAAAGTCAAACCCTAAATACCGAAAATTTACAACTTCACGTACAGTCCTCAAGTTGGATTCCAACCGGGACAGAGAGAGGAGACATCAAAACATTGAAAGAAGCGGAAGAGTAGCACTGCATTCGTTAGTGGTAGAGGGAAGGCCGAGCTGGATCACCGGAGTTTATAATCTTCATCATCAACAGCCATGGATGCTATAAGGAAACAGTTGGATGTGCTGATGGGAGCAAATCGAAACGGCGATGTAAGCGAGGTGGATCGCAAGTACTTCGATCGTGATGTTTGCCGTCTCTTCCTTGCCGGCCTATGTCCTCACGACTTATTCCAACTCACAGTACGTAAGAGCTTTTTTATCGGCCTACATTTTGTCCAAAGAAATGCGAATTCCCACACACATTTCATACATGTATGTGTTCGTTTATGATTTCCTCTTTCTTCATTCTGGTATTCTGTCCCTTGCAGAAAATGGATATGGGTCCATGCCCAAAGTTGCATTCTTTGGAGTTGAGGAAAGAGTATCCCAGTTACTATGGAATTTCCTAAGTTTATGTTTTCTCCACCTTCTTGCATGTGAAGTTCTTTTCAACCTGATTTTAATAATGTTATACTCTGTATATATATGTATAGTAATATAGTGTGTACCCCTATGCTAGCCTCCCTTATACCAAAGATATACCGAGGCCTAGAATGATGTTCTAGGTAAGTGTAATCTTGCTTGGTATTTTATGATTTGTGCTGATTAAGTTCATTGCATCTTTCTGGTTGATGGAGAGTTGGTAAATTATCTTTTGGATGCTTGACCAAAATTGAGTAATGGTCAGGCACTCATGCTCCCTTGGTTACCCACACTTTTAGATATATTTGCTCTCCCTTCTCTTTGTCACCTTAATCTCTTCGATAGATATGAGGATGCAAAATCAAAGGGACTTGATAACTATGACCGAGACCTGGAGGATGTTATTGACAGGCTGATTGTCGAGTGTGATAGGAAAATAGAAAGAGCCATCAAACGGCTTGCTGAAGAGGATGCCAAAGCTGCTGTTGCCATATCAGTTTCTGAAGTTACTCAAGTATTAATTGCCTAAGCACATTTTAGCATTTGTGATTTCACTCCTCTTTCCTGTAGGGTCTGCCCGTTCCTTCCCTTATTGTTATCAATCAATGTTACAGACAGAAGAGGTTAATGAACTGTCCAAGTTGATTAAGCAAAAGCTAAAAGAAGCTGATCAGTATGGTATTTTTCTTATAACACTTCTGAAAGTCATGCTCTATATATGTCATTTTTTTTAAATATTTCAGCATCCTTAATCATGAAGTGTTGTATCCTAAGCTCTGTCTCTATTATTTATGCAGATCTTGAAGGCAAGTCAGATATGAAAATCCATGCTCTTGAAGAGATTGAAGAACTCAGAACCAAGAGAGCAGATAAGCAGGTGCTGATTATTTAGAAAAATTTACAATATCTTTTGATTGCACTAACTATTCATTCACCTTTGATTTCAGGCAACTCTTTTGTTGGATGCCTATAACAAAGATCGAGCATCTCTACCTCAGCCACTTCAAAATCCTCCACATTTAGCACCCTTGCCTGCTGCGGTGTCTGATCCTCGCATTCAAGAAATGATAAATGAGAAACTAAAGAAAGCAGAAGACCTTGGTAAGTCAATGTTTTTTATGGTCGGGAAATGTTCTAATAATTTGTTATTTAAGCTTCCTGTATGGAAACTTTTGAATTTATTATCTTTGTAGTCAGTTTGTATTTTGGGTTATTTATTTACAGATTTTTCATAGAACATATTAAATCCTAATCCCTCCTTTTTCTTGTCTTCTATCACCTATACGGTAAAAATGAACTGAATTTTCTCTGGATATGTACAATCTTCTAATCTTTTATTTTCTAATATCCCTAATTCGTTTTAATTAATTTATCTAGATTTTTATAAATTATTTCTCTATGGTGCCTTACATAGGTGAGCAAGGGATGGTTGATGAAGCACAGAAGGCACTAGAAGAGGCTGAAGCTCTGAAGAAGGTTGTATTCAATTATCATTAAATTGTATTTCTATTATTATTTTTAAAATCAGTTTCTCATTTTCAGTATGTGGAAGAGTTAATGTCTCATTTTCCTAGTGTGCTCATCTTTTCTCTACCTGATGACAATATATATTTAATAACTTTGTAACGTGTACTTGTTTTTCTGTATTTATGCTTTTATATATAGCTCCCAGCACGGCAGGAAGCAGTAGTTGATTCCTCAAAGTACTCTGCTGCGGATGTACGCATTGTAAGTCAAAATATTTTCTTACTTTAACATCAAATGCGTGCCCACAGCACAATTTCATTATTTCAACAAAAGAAAAAAACCAAGCTCTACAGCAATTATTTTTTAACCAATGCATTTTGTTTTTCCTATATTGAGAAGGTAAATTGAGCGAATTGGGATTTTTTTTTTTAAATTATGGGTTTCCCAAAAGCATTTGGATACAAGTTGTGTTATTGGTGTGTTTATATAAAGTTATGATCGGAACTACGACTCTCATCTTTGTTTTCTTTTTTTGTCCCTTTAACTGAAATTTATCAATGCAAATTAGTTGGAAAGATGTATATAAATAAAAAGTCAGTTGAGTAGATTACTACTCGACATACATGTAATTTCAAGTATTGTTGTAACATGATTATTGATTGTGTTCATATATTATGTAACTTCAAGTACTGTTGCAAGTTGTAACCATGTTATTGATTTTGTTTATATTTTTCACATATGCAGACTGATCAGAAGTTGCGTGTTTGTGACATATGTGGAGCATTTTTAAGTGTTTATGACAGGTAAACCTTTTGCACTCTTGTTTCAATTAGTCATTAGCTTTATAGGGACGACAAAGAACATTTGGAGTTATGAGTACTTCAATATTTGACAGTGGGATTACCTCATTGTACCAGCAGGCTTTTTGGGCCCAGTTTTACGAGGATTATCTTTTGCAGCTAAATGATGTGCGTCTTTTTTCTGTTTACTGTATATCATGCTATCATTGGCTAGAAAATTGAGGTCATTTTGGGGCAATTGTATTATGTAATCCCTTTATTACTTAAGTTGATTGGATCTTTTAATGACCAATCTGTGTCGGTATGCTTTTTTTTCTTTCCAGTGATCGTCGTTTAGCTGACCATTTTGGAGGAAAGCTCCACTTAGGTTATATCCAAATCCGAGAGAAGCTTGCAGACCTTCAGGTATGCTTTCAAATATTTTTTTTTGCCTTGTTTTGTTACAACTATAGCATCCCTTTTTAGGACTGTATTAAGATTTAAGATACTTCGTGCTTTTAACTAGTTCCTGAATGGATAAAAAAAATTTAAGTCCTTGCCACGGTGCCACCTAATCTTGATCTTTCATGGAACATGAAGGTTTGAGGACCAGCTTCTTGACAATATTTCAGTGTTTTCCATAAGATCTCTTGTAATGTTTAGCTAAACTCTGAAGTCTGATATTTGGAAATGTGCTGCTATGCTGTTTCACATTCTTCTACCGAGATTTTCAGTTTACATTAACTCTGAGTTTTTCTTTCCCCATAGAATGTGCATCATATGGATTGATATGTGCACTTTTCAGCAAGTTACCCTATTCGATAAAGCTTCCAGAAGTCTGATGTCGTTTACTACTGCCATTTTTGGAATGAAAAATTATGCAGTTTTCTCTTGGTGGCATCTTGCTAATTGTTTGGACACTGTAAATGAGTTATGTACGTGTCTACTTTTCAAAGCTTGTTGTTCTATGATTATTTTGGATGTAGAATATCTGTCCGTTCTTCAAAAATTTTATTGTTTTGGCTAATATGAATATTGAATAAGATGGAAATTTTGATGGAAGTACTATTATTTTCAAATTTATATCATTAGGAACAAAGAGCTATGATATCGTAGTTTACACGATAATTAAACTACTACCTCATTCACAAAAATGACAATTTATTTTCTGAGTAAAGCATCTGCTTTTATTCTTAGTCTACCCAATCAAAATACTAGCTTTTAAAAGTTATTGATGGTTACTTACACTCATAACTTATTTCCATGATTGTTTAGAGTATGGATGGGTTCTGATGAGAACTTACCTTAGAATGAGAATCTATTTTAAAATAAGAACTTCTAATCTTCACCTTTCATTTTTTTAATCAATGGCTAGTATTCACATAGTTGTATTTTTGTAATTATTTAAGAATAATTGCAAACAATTCCCCTGTTTGAGTTTTGGGGTTACAAATGTGACCCCACGTGAAAATTAATCATTGATTGGAAAACATCAAAGGTTGAGATAATAAGTTCTCAACTTCTCATTGTCTCATTGTAAGAGGGGTTCTCATGAGAACCCTCCCCATTTAGAGATTTGGATGACCATCACTTTCTGGTTGGCTTTACATGAACTTTATTTTTATATTATAGTGGGGAAAAAGATTCCCCGAAGATAAATCTTGTTGGGATGAATGGTCAATGGACTAATGGAGTATAAAAAAACATGGACACTCAACTTGTGCTAAATAGCAGTATCCAGATCACCCTATGCATAATGTACTGATATTAGATTACTACCACTTTCTTGTCTTGTTCTTTTGGTGATACCTAGAGCCAGGGTTCTGCTAGTTCTTCTCATAGCTGCAAAGGGATATCGTCATGCATATGATATATATTCTGGAAAATACCTTGATTATAACCCGAGAGTTTCAAAACTAAAATGGTGATTGAAAGAGACAGTATCGTACAGTACAATAGTTCAGAATAAATCCCCTATCAGGATCTTTGTTGTCATATGTGTGCAACACCCATGCCTGATTGAGTGTTCCATATCACAACTGCGAGATGTTAACAATATGCGCTAGTGGGTTTGACTTGGTGTTCCTCTCGATATGTCTTATTTTGTGGTGTTGTTTTGACCGCCTCACTTCTAGTCACAGTTTGCTGGTTCTAATTTAGTTGCGCCCATTGTGGTTAGAAGTGCACAAGCAAGCACTATGAGAGACATTCCGAGCAATGTCCCATGATGTAACTTCACCAATGTTCTAGGGGTAAGGGCAGGTGATATTAGCAAAACTTAATTGAGAATGAAATTATGAGTTTATGACTTGTTGAATTTCAAGGCCTATAGCTAATGTAATTTCCCAATGTAAATGATCAGTTGCTTAAATAAAAGTATAATATATGGGCCCATATTTCTACAGTGATCATGTCATGATATTCATCCTTCACATTGTTGCTTTTACGTGAACACCATGCACTTTAATTAGAAATAGGATTAAGCAGCAGTATGTCAATGTTATGCTTCAAATTCACATTTCTGATGCTGAATTTTGCAGGAAGACAAAAACAAAAAACGAAAATCACACGAAGAAGAGAGAAGGTGAAGGCAGAAAGCTTCCCTCCCACATTGCCAATCGCACAATGTATTAGTTGTTTGTCATTCTTGTTAGTGTTATTGCTAACTGCTTGCTTTTTTTCCATTTTTCAGATCTAGAGAACGAAGTAGCCGGGAGCGTGAAAGGGAACCAAGCAGGGATCGAAGTGAGAGTCGCGGTGAACGAGGGAGGGATTATGATCACAAGAGCAGAGAGCGTGATAGGCGGCACCATGATGACCGTAACTATGATAGGGAGAGGGAGCATTCACGCAGCTATGATTCTAGGAGCAGCCGGCGCAGATCAAGGTCGAGGTCCATCGAACGTTCAAGATATCATGACCGCCACAGGTTCTCTCTCTCTCTCTCTCTCTCTATCAAATTGAGTATATAAAAAGGAGCTAATCAAGCTGATGGATAATTAGGGACACAAGATATGGATTTGTATTCTTCAATATTCCCTTAAAAATTAGGCTGTCTCTCCTGAGAAGAAAGGCATCAAGAGTTTCGAAGAAAATAAAACAATAAAATTGCTTAGAGCATGAAATATTCTCGCAAGGGTTCCTTCATGGCTCTTGAAGGGTTTCACTGATGCTTATACTTTTTCATAGTTTTTTTATTCTTTATGCTCAATCAATCCATTTAATTTTCTTCAACTTTTTGCTCTATTAAAATCCATGTGAAAAATATTCAGATCTGGATGTTGCAAATATTTCCCCTGTACTCCTAACAGATCATTGTCTACTTTTTAAAACAGAACAGTTTATTACTATAATACGTAGTACAGAGTAGCATTTTTCTGGTTAGTGATTCTAGATGGCCGTCAACACCAAACTGGTGAAAGGTTTTTCGTTCTCATACTACACTGCTTTTAATAATTTGCATGGTCGTTTTGTATGCCATAGAAGTAGTAGCGCACTTTTTCCATTTATTTCCCCTTGGTGTGGGGTGTGGCTTAGTGTGCAGGCAGAAATATAATCATATACAACATCTGGAAAGCAGATTGTTGAAATTCTGAAAGCTATTCTTGTACTTACTCATGAGTTTTATTTATTTATTTATTTATTTATTTATTAATTTAATTGGAAATAAGAACATCCATTAATTCATCTATCCCTCTTTGTCTAACCTAGGGCTGGGACTTTGGAACCAAGAACCGAAGAACCGAACCGGACCGAACCGTTATGACCCGGTTCGGTTCGGTTCCAAAATTTATTAGTTATTTGTTAATGGTTCGGTTCCTACTTTTTATTAACGGTTCGGTTCTCGGTTCCTGTAAAAAATATGTACGTGGAACCGTTAAAGAACCGTTATATATAATAATTAAAATTATATATATTTCTTATTCGTATATATATTTTAATGTATATTTACTTATCTATTTTCATAATACATTCACTATTTTAGTTTAGTTATTTAACTATTTGAAATTATTTTTCATTTAACTGGTTTTATTGGGCTTCTTTACCGAGTATCTTGTTTTGTTTTTGTTTTCTAAAATTTGCAGTTTGTTATGTATTCATCTTTTAAACTCAACTTTTGAGGTTTGAAATGAAGTTCAACATATTTGTATTGTAATTTCAAGCGTTGAATGTGTTTTTGACACAAATTTAACCGTGATTTGTAAGATTTTTTTAAATACTAGGAACCGTTAAATGACAAGAACCGAACCGTTAAGAACGGTTCGGTTCCTTATCGGTTCTACAAAATAATTTATAAGAACCGAACCGTTAGTAAAATTTCATATTTTCAAACGGTTCCACATATTTCGCCTAGGAACCGAACCGGTCCCAGGCCTAGTCTAACCTGCATTTTATTTTACACTGTACAGTTCAACAAGTAAATGTATTTAATGTGCATAAAACTTTTGTGTGTTCAATGCAATGTTATTTTCCAGGCGATATTGATCTCTAGAGTGTGATGCAAGCTGCTGGTCGTAACCCATCCAGTGATGGCTAGAAAGATCTGTACTAAACCTTATTCGTTATAATAATGCTACTGTATGTTATACTGAAGACTGTAGTATGGGGAATACGTTGAAAGGCTATTTCTGATTTTTGCGCTGTTATTTGGCTCATGTAGACTCATAACATACCAATTGAGTGTTTGGGATTACTAAAGTGATTTTTAATGATTTTAGCAAAAATGCTTGATAGTAAAAGTGGATAGTATTTTAGAATAGAAGTGGTTAAAGTGTTTGGAACGTGGACTGGGAGCATTATATAAGGTTCCGAGTTCCGACCTTCCGGGCCGGTCCCAGTTGATTGGCTGGTAACATTTTGGTTTTATTTTTTAAGTGTATTGTAAGTGTAAACATTTATGCATTGTATTATGTATTGACATGAACCTATCTATTAGAGTTAATTAAATATAGTCTAAACAACAAACGGATATAATTTTAAACAATAAGTGTATTTAAAAAAATATTAATAACGAAATGTACAAATATACAAATGTATTACTACCTCCCATCATTAACATTGGGAAATGGAAGGTGACATAGTTGTTAAGAAAGGTGAATTTATGTTATAGTAGTTGATATTGAATTGATAAAGTAAGAATAAAACAAAAACAATTTAGAATCCTATAAATTTTACCAAATTTGGTATGAGCTAATCTTGGTAGGGCTGGACTCGGGCCGGGCGGCCCGACCCGGGACCGAACCGGCCCGGTCACTGTTTGGCCCGGCCCGGCCCGTGGCCCGGTGGGTCCACCGGTTTGGTTTGGCCCGGCCCGGGTGCTGGGCGGTCCGGGCTCAGGCCCAGGTTTTGGTGAACCGGCCCGGCCGGTTCGGGCCCGGTCCGGGCCGAATTTTATTTTTATTTTTATTTTATTTTTTTGAAATTTTTTTAAATTTTAGGTTGGATTAGGTATTTTGGGCCATTTGAGGTGGTTTGGGATGGTTTGGGGTTGAGGGGGAGGGGTAGGGGATTAAATAGGAGAACAAAAAAAAAAAATTAATTGGGCCGGTTCGGCCCGGCCCGGTTTGGCCCGGAACCGGAACCGGCCACCGGCGGTTCGGGCTCGGGCCTCCCCTTTCCTGGCCCGAGGCCCGGCCGGGCCCAGTCCCGAACCCGGCCCGAACCGGCCCGAGTCTAGCCCTAAATCTTGGTGGTTTTCTTGAAAAAGAAAACAGGACAATCTTAAACAAGTCATTATTAAATAATGTTTTAGGAATTACATATGATTTTAGGCTAAAGGGCAAATAGGTCTTTGTATCGATCGTGTAAGTTTCATTTTTCTAGGTTAAGCAATCGGTAAAAAAGGTTCAATTCGCACCCCTAAACTATAAAAAGTGTCAAAATTGCAATAAATCGGAAATAAAAAACAGAAACAATAAAAAAATGACCAGTTGTTTACCCATAAAAAATGAAATTTGGACCATTTTTTTCGGTTCGGGGTGTGAATTGAACCTTTTTTTAATTTAGGGACTGAATTGAGCTTACACAACCAATACAGGTAGGGGTGGACTCGGGCCGGTTCGGGCCCGGTTCGGGCCTGGGCCCGGCCGGGCCTCGGGCCAGAAAACTAGGGCCCGGGCCCGAACCGCCGGGGGGCGGTTCCGGTTCCGGTTCCGGGCCAAACCGGGCCGGGCCGGGCCGAACCGGTCACTTTTTTTTTTTTTTTTTTGGTTCTCATTTTTAACCCCCTACCCCTCCCCCTCAACCCCAAACTACCCCAAACCACCTCAAATGGCCCAAAATACCTAATCCAACCCAAAATTTAAAAAAAAAAAAATTAAAATCCGGCCCGGACCGGGCCCGAACCGGCCGGGCCGGTTCACCTAAATCAGGGCCCGAGCCCGAACCGCCATCCCTCCGGGCCGGGTGGCCCGAACCGGTGCACCAACCGGTTGACCGGGCCGGTCCGGGCCCGCACAGTAGCGGGCCGGTCCGGTTCCGGGCCGGTTGGCCCGGCCCGAGTCCACCCCTAAATACAGGTGCCTATTTGACCCTTTAGCCTATGTTTTTATAACAAATGGCTTGCAGAGATACACTTGAATAAAAAATGTGTATGTATTCTCATAATAATTGTAGAAAATTCAAAATCAATATAGTTTTTATGATATGTAATATATGTATGGAAAGTACTAGCCAACAGAAGGACCCAACCGAAAATAGTGATGCGTCAATAGGAAAGGACTAGCCAAGAACACATACAATTCCACTTCTCTGGAGAGCACAGGTTTGACTCTATCAAACTTGAATTTACTGTCTTCAGATTTGTTGTCAAAAACAATGAAATTGTTATCTTTGAAAAAAAAATCCTTTTTGTATAGAAAAAATTTCAAAACACTACTTGCCCCTATCATCCTACGATTCATCCGCCAACTCAGAAGCTCAAGAAATTTTATTTTTAGGTAGAGCAGAAGAGGGGCGCTTTATTTTGATCTCCATAGGACCGCACAAATCTACTATTATTAAGTTGAATAAATCATGCCTGGTTGAATTTTTGAATAATTTTTCCAACTTTGTGGGACTACAATATTTAGTACCAGAAGATTTGATGATATTTCCTCACAGGAACACTGAAGAAATCGAAAACACATGAAACTTTACATCCTTCTCCAAAGCAATTTTTGTCACGCCCCAGACCGTAATCCAAACGCGTGTACAACCACCGTATAATCAAGTGACGTCACCCGCGAGTCAACCTCACTTAATTACACAAGGCGTTCGAGAAAATAATTCATCCATACTTAGTAGTAAACATACATAACAACATCACATTTAAACCAATGAATAGTGGAAATATTCAACGGTAAGTCATAAGCCACAACCGGCCAACAAATGGGCATGCAAGCCCCAAAAATAGTTTATAGTAGAGCATATATCCATGAGCATGTGTTCGGTAGTTTGAAAAAAAATAAGGAAGCACGAACCACGTCTTCATGAAGTTGATGTCACCCGTAAGAAGGTGCAAGTAGCAAGCCCTAGCTTCAACTTGAAAATGGTGCCCCCCCCCCCCCCCCCGAAGGGGTCAGTACAAGTGCGAGTAGCAGGCTAAATATAGAATAACTAACGTATCAAGTATAAGACCCAAACATATGGTGATACTTATGAAATAGTCTTTTCCCCCAAGTTAAGAAATACTATCGTACTTACTAGTATATACACACTTGGAAAATACCCGATCCGTAGATCACTGTTTTGTTTGGGAAAATAGTAATAGTCGATCTTTTTGACTAAAAACCCCAACCCACCCATATACCTATGAGTGTATAGGACTCCTCCTTGTCCCTATTTCAATATCATAATCTCTGAGTTTTGAGGATCATATTCCCGGGGTACTCCACCAAATTATATTTGAGTGTTAAGGACTTTCAGTCCTAGGGTCCTCCACCAATTTATAATCCGAGTGTTAAGGACTTTAAGCCCTAGGGTCCTCCACCAATTTATAATCCGAGTGTTAAGGACTTTAAGTCCTAGGGTCCTCCACCAAAATATGAGTGTTAAGGACTTTAAGTCCTAGGGTCCTCCACCAAAATATGAGTGTTAAGGACTTTAAGTCCTAGGGTCCTCCACCAAGTTTAAAATATGAGTGATAGAGTATATGGGCATGGACCCCAGAGCCCACATACTCAATGGCCCAAAAAGACACCAGCAGGACACCCACATCGGCCAGAGGCATGTAGCGTCCAAAAAAGAAGATATCGCCTGATCTATTTGGACGGCGTCGTCCATGGACCGCATCGTCCATGGACCGCATCATCCATGGACCGCATCGTCCATGGACCGCATCATCCATGAACCGCATCGTCCATGGACCGCATCGTCCATGGACCGCATCGTCCATAGACCGCATCGTCCGAACTTCGCCCGGACAGAATGTATTTTTCTATTCTATATACTAAGTGTTGTACTCAGCCCATTAGTGGCCTTATTTGCCCAAAGAAGGCATGGTTATTGTAATGGGCCTCCTAAGCCCAAGGCTAGGGGCCCAAATCCACATTTTTACCTATAAATAGACCCCAAGGGGCTAATTATAGGGGGATTCTTTCCAATTTGAGAAATATAATTACTCACTTTCTCTCTCTAGCTCTCACTTCTCTCTAGAATTTATACTCTATCATTTGGTGCTCTCGTTGAGAGCTTAGAACAGATCAAGTGAGTACCCTTCGTCGCTACCAGACACTACCGCTAGCTATGACAAGAACTAGGTCAAAGAACACCGGTAGGAACGCCCCACTGAACCAGGAGGGGCAGGGAAACGTTGCTGACAACGTCCCCAATGATCTCATCATCCAGGATGAGAATGCTCAGGAGGTCGAGCACGCAGCGGCCGACCTCCGCGTCCAACTCAACAGGACTGCCCCAGACGCCCGCATCGGGCTCGAGGACAAGCGCAATGCTGATCGCGCTTCGGGCCAGCAGGCTTCTCACCCTGCTGCCCCCCAGATCAACCCGGCCGCACTATCGGCCATCGTCGCAAGCATTCTCCAGGACCCCAACGTGGTCAGCGCTCTCGTTGCAAAGACAGGGGAGAACAACACTCCCCTGACTGGAGAGGTCGCGACGGTGCCACCACCGCCGCCTCGGCCACAAGGCGTCACCTTCTTCGGCAACGACGAAGGCGTCCTCGCCGTGGACACCCATTCCCACACTGCCTCACCTACCCGGGATACACTGGCCCAACCTCGCGGTAAAATCTCAGCCTTCAACAGGCTGGGTGACATCGCGAGCCGTCGGGTACCTACGGGAGGGGTGGCGGGTCGGTTGGGTGGCCGCGAGCCGGGGTCGCCAAAGGAAAGCTTCGGGTCCGTTTCCCGGACAACGGATCGGCCCCGACCAGACAAAGGAAAGGGAAAACTAAATGATGCTGACGCGCGCGATCAGATCAACCTGGCCCACGCGGCCCGGATCCAGACCCCTCTGGGTGGCGCTGCGGCCAACATGGACCCAAGGGACGAGATCATCGCCCGCCTGGAGAAGCGCCTCGCTGATATGGAGGCCCGAGAGGCCGCAGGGCGCGCATCGGCCCAGACATCCCAGCATCCCAACTACGATGCACTCCTGCACAAGGTCAGTGCCTTGGAGAGGGAGTTGGCCGACCGACGCGACGAGCCCGTCATTCAAGTACGGACCCGGACCCCCTTCTCTGCGAGGGTGCTCTCCGCTCCCATCCCAGAGAAGTACAAGGGGAATCCGATCAAGCCATATGACGGCCGCACTGATCCTCAGGAGCACTTCACCCGTTACCAGAACAATATGATGATGACCAACGCTTCGGAGGAGTACATGTGTCGCTGGTTCCTATCCACGTTGGAAGGACCCGCGTACGATTGGTTCAACAACCTTCCGGAGGGGAGCATCGACTCATGGCAGGACCTAGCTCAGCGCTTCCTCACCCATTTTGCCGGGAGGAAGCGTGCGAAGAAGCATTTCGCCCATCTCCTGACCATCAAACAACAATCGGAGGAGACGCTCCGAGCCTTCCTCGATCGCTGGACGAGGGAGGCGGACGAGTGTGAAGGAGCCGATGAGCGCACCCTCCTGGCTTTTCTACGCGGAGCACTCAGGCCTAGCCACTTCGCCCGGAGCCTGTTCACGGAGCCGCCGCGGTCATACCTCGCGGCGCTCCGACGCGGAGATAGGCACGCTGATGCCGACGAGCTCCTGAACCAGAAGAAGGGTGGGGAGAAGCAACAAAAGAAGGACTCCTCGTCCAACCCCCACCACCCACCGGCCAACAAGGGACAGCACCAGCCAAAGAAGGCACAACAGGAGCAAGGCGGACAACGAAGAGAGGATCGTTCATGGCGTCCAAAGTTGGAGGCACAACGCATCCCCCTCACCCACCCGGTGAGCATCGTCCTTGACCACGCCGAGGCGCAGGGCCTCATCGTGAAGGACCCCAGGTCGGAGGAGGAGATATTTGCGGTCCACAAAGGAGGGACATACTGCAGGTACCACCGCCAGACATCCCACAAGACCGAGGATTGCACCACCCTGAAGAGGCACATCGACGGCCTCGTCCGACAGGGGGAACTTTCCCAATTTGTCAAGGGTGCCCCCAAGAGTAACACTTGGGTTAACCCTGGCAAAAGGGGGGAAGGATCCTCCGGGAAAAAGAGGGAGATCGGCGCCCTCAGTGAAGATGAGGACGAAGAGGAGCCCCGCCAGAAGAAGCATCACATTCACATCATCGTCGGCGGGAACACAGGGGGGGACTCGGCAACCCAACGGAAAAAATGGGCTCAGTCCCTATACGTTGGTGAGGTGACCCACGCCCCCCCTCAGCCGAAGCGGCGGCATGTGGAAGCTATCACTTTCACTGACAAGGACCTCCCCTTCGGCCCCTTGCCCCACAGGGACGCCCTCGTCGTCAAATGCGAGATTGGCAACAACATCATCCACCGCAACTACATCGACACTGGCAGCTCTGTCAATGTGATGTACGTTGACACCTTCAGACAACTGAAATTGAAGAAGTCCGAGCTCCGGCCGATACGGACTCCGTTATCCGGCTTCACCGGGGACTCTATCGACGCCGAGGGCACGATAGTGCTTCCCGTTGTGGTCGGTGACGGTACCTATCAGGCGAAGATTGACATGGAGTTCGTGGTTGTCAACCTGGACAGCGCCCACAACATGATCTGGGGCCGACCGGCCTTGGAGGACCTTGAGGCCATCATCTCCATGAAACATCTATGCCTCAAGTTCCCCACCAAGGACGGCGTCGGCTACGCCAGAGGAAACCAGAAGATAGCCCGAGCTTGCTACCTGAAGCTCACAAGAAAGATCAATGAGGCCGAGGAGCGGATAGACACTATCACCACCGCCTCGGCCGAAGAAGACACACCAAAGGCCGAACCGGTCGGAGACGCGGAAGAGGTTCCGTTGGACATCTCCCGGCCGGAACGCACGCTGAAGATTGGGACACAGCTCCCCCAACAGATCCGAAGGGACATCCTCTCCGTCCTGAGAGCGTACGCCATCGTCTTCGCATGGGGACCAGAGGACATGCCGGGCATCAGCCCGAAGGTAATCACACATCGGCTATCGGTGAACCCGGCCTCCTCCCCCATAAAGCAGAAGAAGCGCTACCTCTCAGCCGACAGGAGGGAATTTGTCAAGGCCGAGGTGGCCATGCTGCTCTCCATCAAGCACATCAAAGAGGTGAAGTACCCCACGTGGTTGGCGAACGTCGTCCTCGCCCCAAAGCCGCCTACGTTCAGAATGTGTGTTGATTACACTGACCTGAACAAGGCATGCCCAATGGACCCATTCCCTCTCCCCAACATCGATCAGTTGGTGGATGAGACGGCGGGGTGCGAGTTGATGTCGTTCCTCGACGCGTTCAGAGGGTACCACCAGATATCCATGCATGAAGATGACGCGGAGAAGACCGCTTTTATGACCCCGGAGGGAATCTTTTGCTACCTCGTCATGGCCTTTGGGCTCAAGAACTCCGGCGCCACCTACACAAGGATGGTAGCCCGGATTTTTAGAGCAGTTTTAGGTCGGACGATGGAAGCATACGTCGACGATATGATCGTCAAGAGCAAACAATCCACAACTCATGCCGACGACCTCCGGGGCATCTTTGAAATCATGAAGAAGTACAACCTCCGGCTCAACCCGAAGAAGTGCACCTTCGGCGTCCAGGGAGGTAAATTCTTGGGGTACCTGGTCAGCCGAAGGGGCATTGAAGTGAACCCAGAGAAAATACAAGCCATCATCAATATGGAGCCACCCCGCAACATCAAAGAAGTCCAACGGCTGACGGGACGCCTTGCGGCCCTGAACCGTTTCCTCTCAAAATCCGCGGAGAAGTCGCTCCCCTTCTTTCAGATAATGAGAAAGGCCACCAGCTTCAAGTGGACGACGGAGTGCCAACAGGCCTTTGAAGAACTGAAACAATATCTCGCCTCCCCACCCGTCCTATCCAAACCCCAGCCCGGCGAGACTCTCTTCCTCTACTTGGGGGTGAGCACGTCGGCCATCAGCTCCGTACTCATCAGGGAGGATGACGGGGTACAAAAAGCAATATTCTACGTCAGCAAGACGTTGCGGGAGGCCGAGCTCAGGTACTCCCCCATTGAGAAGACGGTACTGGCCATCGCCCACACGGTGAAAAAACTCGGCCACTACTTCCAGGCTCACCCCGTCCACGTCCTCACGCATCAGCCGTTGGGCGCCCTCATGAGGAGCCCAACCAGCTCTCCAAGGATGATCAAATGGGCAATATTCCTAAGCCAGTACCAGATTGAGATCAAGCCGAGGCCATCCATCAAAGGGCAAGCCTTAGCTGACTTCGTCACCGAGTGCACGGCAAGGGAGACGGCCGTTACCACCACAGGAGTTGAACCAGACGAAGCTTGGACCCTCTACACGGACGGGTCCTCGGCCACCAAAGCTTGTGGAGGTGGCGTCGTCCTCATCTCCCCGGAAGGATTCAGAGCATACTATGCCATACGCTTCAACTTCAAAGTATCCAACAATGAGGCCGAGTATGAAGCGCTCCTCAGCAGACTCAGACTGGCCGCCGGCCTTAAAGCGCGCCACGTCAGAATCAAATGCGACTCCAAACTCGTAGTGAGCCAGATGGAGGGTTCCTACGAGGCCAAAGAAGGGAGAATGAAGCAATACAAGGAGGCCGCTGCGGAATTGCTCAAGGCGTTCGATACCTACGAGATCACTCAGATCCCAAGGGCGGAGAACGCCGAGGCCGACATACTCTCCAAACTCAGCTCCGACACCCCTGAGCACATCTCCAAGATAGCTAAGGTGGAGGAGTTGAGCATGTCAAGCATTCATGCTAGCCCTATACTCTCCATCCAACACCAGCCGAAGGACTGGATCACTGACATCGCAACATACATCACCTCCGGCACACTACCAGAAGACGAGGAGAGGGCCAAACTAGCCAAGCTCAGGGCCCCAAGCTATGTCATTGAGGATGACAAGCTCTACAAGAGATCATACAACGGCACCCTCCTCCGGTGTCTACACCAGAATGAGGCCGAAGTGGCCATGGAAGAAGTCCACTGCGGCGTCTGTTCATCACATCAGGGGCCCTTTAGCATGTCGCGCCGCCTCGTCGTCCAAGGCTACTTCTGGCCAACGATGGCACGTGATTGTGCTGAGGTCGCCCGCAAATGCACCGCATGCCAACACTATCAAAGGGCACCTGGCCGACCGGCCGTCAACTACGCCCCGGTCAGCACCGCCATTCCATTCTCCAGATGGGGCATCGACCTCGTCGGCCCTCTACCAAGAGCTGCGGGCAACAACAGATACATCATCGTCGCCATCGACTACTTCACCAAATGGGTCGAAGCCGAACCACTCGCGAGCATCACCGGAGCGCGGTGTCGTAAGTTCGTCTACAAGAACATCCTCACCCGCTTCGGCGTGCCGCAGGAGATCATATCAGACAACGGCACCCAGTTTGAGGCCGAACCGTTCCAAAGCCTCCTCCGAGAATGGGGTATCAAGCACCGTTTCTCCTCCGTTGCCTACCCTCAGGCCAACGGGCAGGTTGAGAACGCCAACAGAACCATCTTGGAGGGGCTGAAGAAGAAACTCGAGGAAGAGGGCGGAAGTTGGGACGACGAGCTCCCCAACGTCCTATGGTCCTACCGCACCACGCCAAGGAGGGCCACCGGGGAGACACCATTCTCCTTGTGCTACGGCTTCGAAGCCAAGGCTCCCACTGAAGTCACCCTCCCCAGCCGACGGGTCACACAATACGACCCCGAAGCCAATGAAGAATCCATGAAGATTGATTTGCACCTCATTGATGAAAGGCGGGAGATGGCTTACCTTCGGGCAGAAAACTACAGACGACAAGTCAAATCCTACTACGACGCCAAGGTCCGCTCTCGCGAATTCCAGGTGGGGGACTACGTCCTCCGCCGAAGGGAAGCAAGCAAGCCAACAGAAGGAGGAAAGCTCGCCGTCAAATATGAAGGGCCCTACATCATCAGCGCCGTCATCAAAGCCGGCACTTATAAACTAAAGAACCCTAATGGGTCAGATGTACCACGATTGTGGAATGTACACCACCTGGTGAAATTTTACCAATGACTCGAGAAGTGGTGAAGCGGGCAACGTCCCCCACCCCTCGGCTTATTGGTTGAATACAACACCCTCGGCCTAGCGCCACTTATTGAATAAAATTCATGATTCATCCAGTCTTGAAATTTGAACAAAGGGAAACCTAAGGACCGCATCGGCCTAAGCGGTGAAAACACCCGGGACCGATGCGACCTAAAGCCGTCGCAATAAACGACGCACCTAAAAGCCGTTGCAATAAACAACGCACCTAAAAGCCGTTGCAATAAACAACGCACCTAAAGCCGTCGCAATAAACGACGCATCCAAAGCCGTTGCAATAAACAACGCACCTAAAGCCGTCGCAATAAACGACGCACCTAAAAGCCGTTGCAATAAACAACGCACCTAAAGCCGTCGCAATAAACGACGCATCCAAAGCCGTTGCAATAAACAACGCACCCAAGGCCGTTGCGATCCACAACGCGCCTACTAAGCCGTTGCAATAAACAGCGCACCTAAATATCGTATCGGCACAAGCGGTGAAACACCCAAATCGGCCGGCGATATGCAGGACGAAGGACCTGTGTGCATGGTCCAACGTCTTCAAACGGAGAAGCATACCGCGTCGTCCGCGCGGAAACCGCAGGACGACAGGCCTGAATTAAGGCTGAGGTTACAAAAACTCCACCCGTCAGTAAAATTTCGCTCAGGACCACAAAGGGCGGCCGTCAAAAGACGATGCCTTGTCCGGTCCCTCGTCGACGATAGACGTGGAAAGGCCAAAAAAGGAAGCCACTGACACCAAGCCGAGGGCGTATTTACTCCCTCGCACTAATCCACGCGAAAAGCGTAGCGGGCAAAATACCGCACATGGCCGAAGGGACAGTAACCCTTCGGCCACCCAAAAAAAAAAAAAAAAAAAAAAAAAAAAAAAAGAGGGAAGCCGACGGACCGTGCACTCGCCGGCCTCGAGCATAAAACAAAATCCCCACAAAAACCAAAGCCTCAAAGTTGGCTAAGTACATATCAGGTTTTCACTATACAAGGATCCGAAGTGCACGCTTCGGCCTCAACCATAGCGTCACAAAAGGGAATCGCTTCGGCTTCGGTTATACAAAACCACAGTCCATTATTTGGACGATGGGACGCATCATCTCCAATTAGCAAAAACCAAGCGACGAACCAAAGCAAAACAGCTCCATCAAGACAAGTTTGAGACGGAGCGCTACGGCCTCAACACTTCAGGATTAAGTTCCAAAAACTCGACTCAGGAAAGATGTAAGGGCAAAAATGGAATTCATCAAGGGACGACGAGGCGCACCGTCTTCAAAGAAAGGAGGTCGCTACGTCTCAGCTAACGGACGTCACAAGATAAACTCTTGACACTTAGAAAGATTTCAGAACTTTGGGGCCATGCCTTACCTAAGACGCAAGGGACGTAGCGGGGCGCCAAGAAAAAGTTTCTACACTTGGTAAAATTTTTGAAACATGTTCTAAACACAACAGTTCAGACGAAGGGGCGCATCGTCCCTATTATAAAACGCAGGGAACGCGCGCAACGTCCTCACACACATACCAGTGAGGCGAGGGTGCGCCCACATCAACAGAGGAAATGATGGAACGCATCGTCTCAAAATTGGCAAATTTGCCAACATAAAAACTTGCGAAGCAATGTCACTCAGACGACGCGACACCAACAAACCAAACGCCAAACATAACGAGAAAAGCGAGGAACAAACACTTGGACAAAAAGAGTTACCTTTAATTGATGATTCAAAAAATACAAAGGGGGCGCTTCGGCCGTTACAATCATCAGGGCACTTCGGCCATTGAGACTACTACAAAAGAAAAAAGAAAGCTAAGTACAAATACTAAACAGCTTGTCCTTGGCCACCCTCGACGGCTCCGCTGTCCGCATCGTCTTGCTCATCTTCAGTATTTTTTGACTTGGTCGAGGTCCGGAAGAGGTAATCATCACTCTCGGTCCAGGGCTCGTCCTCTTCATCCGAGCTCAGGATGGGGGGCTGCCTCTCAGACAGCGGGAGCTTCAACTCTTCCTCGGGGTCTTTCATCATCCGGGGAAGGCCGATACCCCTAGGCTTCAGGTTCTTTACACGCCGGCGGAGGCGGCGGTAAACCAACATCTGCATACGCCTCTGGCCGAGGTCGTACCAGACTTCAAACTCCTCCTTCAAGCGGGCTCGGCCGGCTTCCTCCTGAGACCACGCTTCGAAGCGCTCCGCCACGACCTTAAAACTCCAGTCGTGGCAGGTCTCGTCCTTCCACCCTTCGGCCATGAAGAGCTCCACGGCTCTGTCAGCAGCCGCAGCCGCATCGGCTTCTACCTTCACGGCCCTTTCTTCTGCTAGCCGACGGGCGGCCGCTTCCTCATCCAGCTGAGCTTTAAGACGCCTCGCCTCGTCCTCAGCAGCAACGGCTCTCCTTTCAGCCGCATCAGACTTTTCCTTCAGGGAGTCGGTCTCAATTCGGAGCCGATCCAACTGGGAAAGTGCCTCGTCCGCAGAAGCGGCCTTCTTTTCAGCCTCCCGGAGGCGGGTCATCTCCTCCTCCTGTCGGCGCTGATGCTCCATCAGCATAAAAGCTCCCTGCAAAAGACAGATAATCATCAAGAGAGGAAAGGAATACAAGAAAATTACTAAGTACCAAGTCAGGAATTTACCTGGACGACGTAGTCTAGTCCTCCATCGAAGAGACGCACATCCTTGCCTTGCCGGCGTAAATACGCCCTATCCTCATCTGGGATAGCCTGGAACAGGACGTCATGCCCAGATACCTTCTCATTGAAGAGCCCGCCCTTCGTC
The DNA here is from genome assembly GCA_945859915.1 of Cuscuta epithymum. Taxonomy (NCBI): domain Eukaryota; kingdom Viridiplantae; phylum Streptophyta; class Magnoliopsida; order Solanales; family Convolvulaceae; genus Cuscuta; species Cuscuta epithymum. Next base: position 3,483,440 of record CAMAPF010001001.1, on the reverse strand, counting down.
GGGTACCGGACCGTCACCTCATACAGGCCCGCGGCCACATCACGGCCGGTGCGGGTACTCTCCTTGGCAACAGCGCCGGGTTGAGTGGGAGCAAGGGCTGACGACGCAATGTCCAGCGTCAGGTCTTCAATCACCGGAATCTCAGACGCGTGCTCAGCGACTGCAGCAGCACCACCAGAAGCAGGGTCTCGTCTCGTCTTCTTGGCAGCCTGGCCCGGCACCAGACCCGTCTCAGCCAAGGTGCGCTGGCCCTCATCGGGCTTCTTCTTCCGCTTCACTACTGGCTTTTTCGCCGCTTCGGCCTGAGATTTCGAGCCGTCGCCCGAACCCTTTGACGCTTCGGCTTTCTGAGCTGCCTCCATCTCCTTGGCCACCAGCTTTTTGGCCTGGGACATAAACATCTTCCGGCTCATGGTGAAGTCTGTAAGACACAAAAACAAGAGTTAGAAAAATAAGTAAAGCAAAAGGGACCGGGAGCCAAAGGAAAGTGATCAACCTTCGGCATCGGCCGGGACACCGAAGTAGGGCCCATCGGCCTGCTCAAAGTAGCCGGATATCTTCGGCCATAATCCGCAATCAGGGTCGCCGGGAATATGGTACCGCATCATCCCTAGAGCTGCTATCTTGAATTCGGTAATGTAAGTGTGGACGCTCCGCGGCCCACCCTTCAAGAACGCCTCCACTTGAGCATCAATCTCAGGGCTCCTCGGTGGGTTGTGCAAATTGAAGATGCCGTTGTGCCCCTGAGAAGGAAAAAACACCCCACCGGCCAGCTTCACAAAGCAAAACTTACTCTTCCACCCATGAATAGACGACGGGAGGTCAGTAAAGGATCTTTTCTTCGGCAACTGCTGGAGGGCCGCATATCCAGCACAATTCTCATGGCTACCCCGACCGATCCGGTACAAGTTTGTGAATAACGCCGTCGTCGGCTCAATACCAAGCTCATCGCATCGGATGAGGAACCCCACAATAAGGGAATAGCTGTTCGGGGTTAATAAGGCGGGTGGAAGGTCTATCATATGGAGATACTCCACGACGAACGGATGAAGAGGAAACCTTAAACCCTGGGAGAAGCTCATCGGATACACTCCGAAGTAACCGGGGGGCGGATCCAGAACATGGTCCGTCGGCTTCGGCGCCCTAACCCTCCCATAAGGACCGACGTAGAGCTGTGCCACCTGATATTCACCTTGGGAACCCTCCGGCTTTATGATGTAGAGGTTCGTCAGATCAAGCTGTGAAAGACTACTGGATAAACCCTTCCGACGACGCGAGTTACGTCTCTTGGAGTTAGAGGCAGACGAGGTAGCACCTGGGACCGAAGTGATTGGGGGAGGACAAGGAATAGCGGCCGAGGATGCATCACCCGCATCATCGCCTCGGAACTTGGGGTCAGAGGTCGCTTCGTCCTCACCAGAAGGCTGAGAACCCGCATCATCCACCGGGCGCTCCTCGTCCACGGAGGTACGATAGTCGGCAGTATTCTCCATCTCGAACTCAAAGGCCGCCACAATATCTAGGTCCACTTTGGGAGACGCGTCGTCCTCGTCAAAAGGCCAATCAGACTCGTCCAATGAAGCTGTTAGGTCAACAGGAGAGGGAACGCTACGGCCGTCAGGGAACGGCATAACAACTATCGCTACGTCCTAAGGGTAGTTTTCGGATCAAAGTGACTTTCCTAAAGAACACTAGATCTAACACCCTAGGGAGCAAAATATGAAGAAATCAAAGGAAAATTAAGAGTATCTAACCTTAGAAGATTTGAAGAAAGCGACGAACACTTGGGAAATCTCGGGACTTTATCTCTCTAGAAAAACTTGGGCAGCAATTCGACAAACAGCAGGGCACGAATGAAGAAGTGGCTTCGGAGTAAGGAAGTATTTATAGAAAACTTCCAAACGGTCACTACACGTGGCGCCATCCCATTGGCTCCACCAACGGCCACCTCTCTTCCAACCAATCAAGGGGCCCCAATTCAAAGTTACTCATGGAAGTATCCCCTACGGCCAAAACTTGAACTCAAAAAAGCAAGGCATCGGCCGAAGTACCGCTGCGGCCCATTTACTACAAAACTCCGAAGGGGAAGGCATCGGCTTAGAACTCGACGTCCTCACAAACAACCCAAGGAACCTTAAATAGACCGCTACGGCTGCTTGTGCGCGCATCGTCGATGATAACCCTGGCATTGCGGCCTTCGTCCAAGGGTTCTCCCACAGGGTTACCTTGGACAGGTTCGCCTAAGGGTTGGAGTCACGACTAAACGCATAGGTACCGGATCGGCTCATTACTCCCTTATGCCTCAGATGCTCTTCGGCCAAAGGAGTGGGGGACTGGGGGACTGTATCGGCCACAAAAAGAGAGAACGCAACGGCCAATAACAAAAGATTGCATCGGCTAGCCATTAAAATACTAAGGATTACGATTGGCTATAAAATCACTAGATCAGCTACACAGCATAGAGCAGCGCGCATCGGCTTATTCACTAGCAGTGCTACGTCCACCAATGCAAGAGGATCGCAACGGCTGCGTACACTGAGAAGACCGCATCGTCTCACCATAACAAAAACTCACAAGTCAAAACGCTTCGGCTGCATAACGAATCAAAGGTGCGCATCGCGTCGTCTACATAAACAGAATCAAGCATCTTCATCTCAGGGAAATAGGCCTTCGCTACGGCCAAAAGGATAAAAGGGAGCTCTTCGGCTCCAACAAGATAACAGCGAAGGCATGCCAAATTATCCACCAAGGATTCATCGTATCATCTACAAAAGGAAGCACATCGCCTCGTCTTCAGAGGCACTCCCACAGGGTGTGCATCAGCCCGCATCAAGGCTATGAGTTCCCAAGCACGCTTCATCTACATCAAATAAAGGAACCGCTTCATCCAAAATCAAAGCAGGAATTCTACGGCCATCAAACGCCTTAGACTCACGCAACGGCTACACAGAAAGGAACAAGTACTCCCTTTCGCTTCGGCTTCACCTCAGCTCAGAGAGTGGGGGACTCCTGATAGAGTATATGGGCATGGACCCCAGAGCCCACATACTCAATGGCCCAAAAAGACACCAGCAGGACACCCACATCGGCCAGAGGCATGTAGCGTCCAAAAAAGAAGATATCGCCTGATCTATTTGGACGGCGTCGTCCATGGACCGCATCGTCCATGGACCGCATCATCCATGGACCGCATCGTCCATGGACCGCATCATCCATGAACCGCATCGTCCATGGACCGCATCGTCCATGGACCGCATCGTCCATAGACCGCATCGTCCGAACTTCGCCCGGACAGAATGTATTTTTCTATTCTATATACTAAGTGTTGTACTCAGCCCATTAGTGGCCTTATTTGCCCAAAGAAGGCATGGTTATTGTAATGGGCCTCCTAAGCCCAAGGCTAGGGGCCCAAATCCACATTTTTACCTATAAATAGACCCCAAGGGGCTAATTATAGGGGGATTCTTTCCAATTTGAGAAATATAATTACTCACTTTCTCTCTCTAGCTCTCACTTCTCTCTAGAATTAATACTCTATCAATGAGTGTTAAGGACTTTTAGTCCTAGGGTCCTCCACCAAATTTAAAATCCTATGATCAACCTCCTATCACCCTAGATAGAGTCTATATCATATTTATTCATTCATAGCTAAATCAATACATAAAGCTTGTGTATCACAATTCATGCAAAACCATGCATTTACATAGATTTATAATTAATTAATACCAACCGGTATTAATTAATCCATTGTCATTCGGTCAACGTTTTCGTTGACCGCCATTTCATGCCTTGTGTGTATCAACTTAATCATCATATAATTAAGTTAATAATGTTCATTTGTGCTTCTCTTACACTTCAAACAATTATGCATTTTATATAATTCTTCATATCATATTCCATGCATAAACAATTAATTTCTTTCATACAAACTTAACCATGTTGGCTAATCACATGTTTAAATATCCTTTAAACATCATTATTAACACATATAACATTTATTTAGGTAATCTCATAATTAACCCAAAAGTTATAAGATATTAAGCCGTCCACTCACCTCGAATTAGCGCTATGAAATTCTACCCTTCTTGGTTGAACTCCGGCGAAACTCCGGCGACTTTTGATGAACTCCGGCGACTTTTTCAACTTTGTGAAAGTTATTGAAATACCTTTCACAAGTTCCTAACAATGTTTTATAATCATAAAACCCATATTAATACAAATAACCTCAAAAAGGTTATTTTCCGGTGAACCGGTCGTTTTGGCTTCTAAGTCCGTTCTTGGACATAGAATCACTTTCCAACCCATTAATCCATACTTATAACATGTAGAACCCTCTTAAGGATTCTTCACATGATATATATCTCATATGGTAGAAGAAAAATAAAGGAGAAGTTATAATAAGGTCATTACATTAATTATTTCACACTTTTAACACATTAGCTCCTTTTTGTGTGATTCTTCCTTGATGAACTCTCTTCAACAATGGAGGAAAGAGGCTGGGGAGGTTCTTGTTCTTGCTGGCTATGGGTTGGCCGAAAGTGAGGGAGAAAGGGGGGGGGGTGAGGATAGTGTTTTTGTCCCTTTGGTTCAATGAGTGTGAATGGGGGGTCCACCCCATTTGTTTGATGCCTTTTCCCTCATCTCACACACCTCTCCCATGTTCCCTTATCACACCAACTGGCCAAACACTTGATTTAGGTAGCTAAATTCGTGGGTTGGCCCCCACCCATGTGGGAGGTCAACCCTTTTTGTCCAGAAGTGTACAATCGGTCCGAAAGTTGTGTTTTTTCGGACTGTTTTAAATATATTTTATTTTATCGGGTCAAATAAAATATATTACGTTCTCTAACTCATTATGACATTTATAATGAATACACATTCCTCAACTTTAATTTATAAGCCTCCGAAATTCAGTTCGGGCTGTTATCTATTAAATTACCAGTAACGGTAATTTGGGCCTCTTTTGATCAATCAGTCGGACATGTCTTTTGGCGACGGTCGGACAGAACATCTTATACATAGTATAAGGGATGATTTGCACTTTTTTGGTTAATTCGAGGGCTTATTTACCTCTTTTCCCTTTTTTATATAATGCAATTCAGGTACACCCGTACATGTTTTTTTGCATGGGAATGATTACTATTTCATTGAGCTAATTACTTTTTATCAGTGTCAACTCAGTTTTTTAGACAACTCATTTAACTTTAAATTAGTGAACTTAAGTAAGTTTGTGTATAATAAAAATTACATGAAATTTGGACGAGCGAACTTTTGGAGAGCCGGCCCTAGGGGAACCCTAGATGGCCATCCCCAACCTCCTTCTAGATCTGATTTTCAACCTTTTCTTTTTCAATCAGTAAAAGTTTTGAAAGATGATGACATTCTCTATGCAGTGAAAGATCGAATCTAAGGTTTTCTCAATGCTTCCGCTCTTTTTTAATTTCTATTTTCGAGGATTTTGGTCCGGCTTCTTCATTGGCCGAGAATTTTGCCCGCTTCATGTGAGCGTGTGGTATGTTATTCTCCTAGCAATGTATAGAGAGGTTGTATGTTTCTAATCGGTGGAATCGATCTGGTGAATCTTCGTTGTTCATGGTTGGTAAAGTTTTTTCAACATTTTTGTTCCGATGATTCAAATACTCGCCCACCACCTGAAACACCGGCTCGCTCTAGGAAGAAGAAGAAGATCAATTGGATCTCCTTTTCAGTGGCTGGTCAAACCGATGCTTCAGAAAATGTTTTCTCAATTGATTTTCCTTTGTTGGTTGCTGGTCAAACCAATTCTCCCTTTCCGGTGGCTGGTGAAGCCGGATCTTTTAGTTGTAATTTTTTATTTTCTCTTTGGAGTAGCAAGAAGAGCAACAATACTGTTAGACTAACTACATTATTGCGGGGTTAGCGATATGGAAGGATTTATTGGATCTATTCCGTTCTATGTTTCATCCAATTGTAGCCTTAGGTTATTCATTCTCTTGTATCTTTGCTATCGTTTAATAACAAATTAGTTATTTGATTTTAAAAAAAATGCATGAAATCCGGTGAACGCAAATGCATGGACAAAATATTGTCGGTGAAATTCATAAGAATAATCGTTATTTTGAGGGATTCTATAATAATATCCCTATCGAGAGTATTCATAAAAAAATAATCCGAACCACCAATAAGTTTTACAAGAATAAATTGGATTGAATTAAAACTAGGAAAAATTGAAATTAATAATCCCAACTATTGCTGGTCCGCTAATAATAATCCCAACTATTGATTATTTTTGTATAATCCCAACTATATGTGCCGTCCGCCAATACTGGTCCATGACCGGATATTACCTGCTATAATAGGTGAATTTTAATAGAAATTAAGCGTAAAAATTAAAAGTTAGGATGATTTATAGGGATTACATGATATATATATTCTCATCCACTTTAGAAACTATAAGAATTTATTTATAGCCGATCATGTCGGACCATTATTGGCGGAAGGTCCCTAAAGTTGGGATTATTCTGAAATAGTCGATAGTTGGGATTATTATGACCAGACCGCGAATAGTTGAGATTATTAGTATCAATTTTTCCTTAAAACTAATGCTTGTTTAAGATGTTCTTACTTGGATGGATTTCAATCTCATACCAAACCTGAACAGACCAGATCACATCGAACTTAAACAAGATAGATCAGATTATATAATTATGTCTTCAATTTTGTGTGCTTTTTTTATGTTTTCATTTGTTCAGTGGCTTTCCCCACTATTTTTTGTATATGTGGTATGTTTGACACAACTAACTGAAAAGATACTTTTATGAGCTTTTTGGTTGCTGTTCTAGCAGGGAGAGTTTGGAAACTTTTAGTTCAGTTTCCCACAGACGGCGCCAGTGTTGAAGTTAATTCCTTCAACCCTCAGGCCCAACACGTAAGCCCAAAAGGTCTCGAGTGGAAGAGGTGTATGAGTGTATGAATATCTAGCCCAACAACTATCAGATGGATCAGGAAACAGAGGAAATAGCAGGCAATGTAAATAGGTATTATTAACTTCGTAATAACTCCCCTAAGTACAATCTACTTGCTAAAAAAGGCACGTCGTCCGTTCATCTTACTAGGCAGTAATCTGAGCTGCGAGTAAGAGAAATAAGCTAGAATGCTAAGGCTAATTAGTTGTCAACCCTTTACAATGAAATAAATGCTTCTATTTATACCCACCAATGGGCAGGTGGCTACACTGACGTGGAAGCCTGTGGTCCGCTGGTACCCCAACCACCAAATCTTCAGCATTGAATGCACTTCCCGCCAGAATCTAGGTTTCCCGCCTAATTAGTGGGGACGTCCGTCCGTCCGGGGAGCGAGCTTGAATGGCCCCAGGTGGCTTCCAAGGGGCATTGACCATTCGTCCCCTGGCCTTTGTGGATTCTCGCCATGCGGGCGAGACCGTCTCAGATGGCTATGGGCTTGCTCTGACGACGTTCGTCGTCATTCTGGTGACCCGTGGGCCTGCTCCTTGTCCCTGCATAGACGTTCGTCGAGATGGGCTGCTGAGCCTAACCCCTTACTGAAGACGTTCGTCCCTCCTGGAGGAACCCGGGCTTGCTAGGCTAGTTCAGTGATCTGACTGGACGTACGTCTGGTGAAAGAGGGGTGAATGGGTCGGACCCTGACTTGGGCCATTAACCCAACAAGTAGTTTGATAAAAAGCTGACTGTTTGATTTAGTTATGTTTGATATTCAAGCTGTTGGGACTAATTAATGATAAAAACTACAAACTTTTCTCAGATGCTACTCACTGTAGCATCTCAAAAAAGATCTTTTATATGTTAAAAAGCTCTTAAATATTGACATGCCAAACATGCTACTAGAAGCTTTTAAAGACTTTTTAAGCAGTACAAAAACTAGAAGGCAGAGACTTATGTCAACCAAACATGCATGCAGTCCTTTTATAAAGAAATCGGGCTATGTAAGAGTAATTAATTTCCTAGAAAGTATTGTTAATTATAATATCAACTAGCGTTTACTCGCGCAAGGCGCGAAAATATTCATCCAATATTAAAGTAATGTTTTTTTTTGTGGAGAACTTTTACATGTGTAATTGTTATGAGATCTTCCCTCAAATTATGTGTCCTTGGTATAGCCAAATTCCTCAAATTTTTTCAAATAGGAAATGGTTTATTAATAAAAGAGAAGTTAAAGTACAATCGCATAAGTAAATTCAGCCACATGGGACTGAACCATGACAATAATGAGAAACAAGAGCTAATCAAGTCAATAACTAATGAAAAGAAAAGTAGTGCAAAAGAAAATGAGATTTAGAGTTGGTTGAGACTATATTCCGGTTCCATAGAAAATCCCCGAGCTTTAGAAATCCTCGAGCATTGGAAGAACAACACCACATCGCTTTTATAAGATCCTTGATAAACTCCCAAAAGCACCCTAAGCCCATTTAAATTGTTGCCGAGATTGCACCATCCTATCTTAGGGACATTGCATTTTTTGTCCCTTCTAGAGACAACAGAGGCGAAATCATCATCTTCCTCGAGTTGAGGTTCAATAAGTGTATCCTTGTAAATTGGAGATTCCTTGTAGGTGGGGTAATCTTTAAGTAGCTCTTAGTTTAGGATTTGATGAGGGCCTGAGTCACGCATAAGATGTTAACTTTTTTTACGTGTGACGCCGGTTGTACCTGGAGCCACTCCCTCTAGAATCGAGTAAAGGAGCCAAATTCCTCAAAGTAAGAGCCCATTTGGTGACACTATTTTTCGGGTTATCAACCTTCTCATTCCACTTTTTTCATAAAACACGTGATTTTTTACTTCGTGCGCTAAATTAGCTAATAATCAAAATAAGTAAGGCTTGAATTGTTATTTTTTTGGCCGAATTAGCTGAAGTTGCTGTAGATTGTCATTTCTATTTTTTTCATATAATTTTTTCCTTTATCTTAGTAATAAAATCTATTTTAAATAAAACTTTTTCATAAATAAGAAGAATCAACCACTTCAGCCAGAAGTTCGTAGATTTTAGAAAAAAATGGTCGATTCGATCAATTTCATTATTACCAAACAGATTTTAGGTTTCAAATGCAACCTGCCATTAAAGTAAAGAAAAAATTGTTTTTTGCTTGATTTGATGACAATTGAAGGAATTAGTGAATTTATAAGCAAATAAAACATAAAACTTTTAGGCTTTTTACTATTGTGCTATTGCCGTTTTTCAATAACTCAGATTTGGAATGCCGACTAAAATGTTAGTTGAAGTTCTTCCATTTAATTGAATCACTTAACAGAAGGACGAAGTTTTAACGGTGTGTAAGGATATAAAAGTACATGTAATAAGTGAGATCCCACTTTTTAATAACAATGTACAATTCATTGTGCATAGCATATGTTGACATAAATAAGTGGTATCAACCCTCATTCACAAATATAAGATTTTTATCTTAGATAGATTTTAGAAGATTAGATACTGACATATTAATGCATAATGTTGTCAAAATATGTTACTGTTATTAAGGACAACAAATTTTCCCAAATAAAAGTAAAAATGATGTGAAATTGCACAAGCGGAATACAATTACTTGTCTAGAGAGGTGTAATTTACTTTCACTATGAAGTTTTAATATTCTCCGTATTTCAAAGATCACTACGTTGGTTATGACACAAGATTTAAGGTAGAATAGCAAGAGTAATGAATATTGTAGAAGTAGGAGAGAAGGTGAAAAAATAGGAAAGAGAGGATAAGAAGTAGAAAACGTAAGGGTAATTAAGTATTTTTAAAGGAAAAACTTATCAAAAAGGGAAAGTGTAAGGAACTTTTAAATACATCAAGAAAAGTGTAGGGAACTTTTAAATAGGGAGAGAGTATCTCATATTTGGACATTATCAAGCATTAATATGACAACATTATTGCAATGATTAGCAACACTTTCCAAGTATGACATTTATTACTTACACTGAAAATGTATAAGAGCATCTTCAATGCTAAAACGTTAACGGTGCATACTTGACATGAGAAATAACCAATTAAAAAACAATAATAAAATATCGCTCTCCTTATTTGAAGGATCTTACATCATTTTGGTAAATTTTTCTTCACAATGTCAAGCACAATGTCTAGATGTAGACATTATGGTTGACATTGCACACAAAAACTTATCAAAAACACATAAGACCGTGGAAAGAAAGAGAGATAAATGTCATAAAATCAATATTTTGTGTCTATATCTCTCATGCCGCATGTGCACCGTGCACATTGTAGCATTGGAGATGCTCTAATGATCATTTTCCTTTTGAACTTTCACAGTTTTTTTGTCTCGATTTAGCGCAATGTGTTATTTCGGGATATTATTAACTTACTTAGGCTAGTTTGATAGGTTGTACATTTAAATTGTTTATCTGCAAAGTTTAGGGAGACATTGTAAAATAAATTGTCATGCATTATAAAAAAAACATGTATTACCTCCGTTCTTTTTTATTAGTCCTCTTAGGATTTGGCAGGAGTTTTAATAATAAAATAGTAGGCTAAGTATAGAGTGTGTAGGGTAAATGATAAAGTATGAAAGATAGTATATAAATAAGAGTAAAGTGATGATAAAGTAGGAAAAAGAGTGTATTAAGAAGAGTAAAGTGATGGTAAAGTAGGAAAGAGAAAGTAGTTTGTAAAAAGTAAGTGGGGTAAAAGTAATAAAAGTGGGGGTATTTTCTCAAAACTTTCCTTAAAGGGAAAAAAGGACAAATAAAAAAACGTCCTAAAAAGAAAGAAGGACTAGTAAAAAAGAACGGAGGGAGTATAATATTTTATCAACCTCATTTACTTGAGAACGGTTTTAAAAAGTGTTATACATTTATATTCAATAAGGGCATCCTCATTGTTTAGATATTTGGAGAGCAATTGGATGATGTGGATGATTTCTTTGAGATTATGGATGAGAAAATGAGATTATTTGGAAAGATTATTTTCTCAAAAAATCTGATATCAAATATTGAATTATTTAGGGATTTTTGTCTTAGGTTTTTGTTCAATCGTGTGAATCAGTGAAAAGGCATTAAATATGAAGTATAAAACATTGGAAAAGTTGACGTCAACTTGTTTTAATTTTTTTATTGATTAATTCTGCAATATAGTGATGGTGTGTTTTATAATATAATAAAATAATACATAATAATATAATAACTTATAAACAGCAATGATGATTAGGACATTTTAGAAATGATAAAAATGTTGGTGTAACACTATAGCAAAATGCACTTGTACAATTTGTTTTATTCATTCTAGCACATTCATCATTAAATCTTTTTACGAGAATATAATACTAAAATAAAACTTATTTACATAAATATGACTATTCATTACTACAACCTAGTACTGTGGTAACTAAAGTTCAAAACTTGAATATGAATTACTATGATTTAATTACTACTCTAGTAATGAATCATATTTTTGTAAACCATCTTTATTTTGATCATATTAAAACATTCCATTTTATGCGAATTGTTATACATATCCTTCGACCTAAAGTTACCGATACCCAACAATATTTCCACACGGATTGCGAAAGCGATTAGTTCAAAATTACCCCTTGAATATTAACCTCTTGTGGCCACAAAGATTTGGCTATATCTATTTGTTAGAGATTGTTTTACTCATCTTATTCTTATTGCTTATTGCTTATTCAGATCAGATCAGAAAGTTCAAACCACATCGGATCAAAACGATAGAAATCATTATTATTAATACATATTTAGGGTTATTGGGATCAAACATCAAAATTGCACACATGTTATACACACTATAAACACATCCAGCCCACTCTTTTTAATATAATATCACAATATTGATATTATATTGTTATAGGATGTTTAGGAACGATCCTTACCTCGCCTACGAGCATACTTACATTTCATTTTAAAACGTTGTAACATTTGGTGTTCATACTGTGAATATTTTGGATGCCAAAGAATAACAAAAATATCCAATATTTTTAATTAGTGTTATAGTTTTACAATAAGAAATAAAAAGAGATTACTAAGGAGAGAGGAGCGGTGAAGGGAAACCCTAGCCGCCGCCTCCTCTTCCTTCCTTCTTCTTTTCTCTTCTTTTGACTTCAATCATGGAAAAAGTTTCGTTTAATCAATATTTTCAGTTCTATCTATACGTTTATTTCCTAGCGTCGTCTAGAGATATTATTTTCGGTGGCGAAGTGTCGCTCGCCAGATTTATATTCCCCGCCATCATCGATCGGGTGTTCTTGTGTGCTAGTAAGAGGTTTGTATTTGCTTCTTTATCAATCATGAATCATGATTTCTTCTGCATTGATATAGAGGTCGATCGCCCCCCTCTTGAGCCACCGCCGATCCAGGAAGATGACATTGGATGGATTGCTTTCTTTCCGGTGGCTGATCAAACCGGAACAATTTCTGCACTTGGCTCCTTACCAGTGGCTGGAAAAATCGGCAAGTTCAATAAGAGCCCGTTTGGAGACCCCTTTTTTCGGCTTATCAGGCTTATCAGCCAGCTTTTTCACCAAACACGTAATTTTTACTTTCGCGTGCTGAATTGTGTAATAAGCAGAAAAAGTAAGGTTGGAGTTACTTTTCTGGCTGTATTGGCTGAAGTTACTGTAGATGACCATTTTAGCTATTTTTACATGTAATTTTTTCTTTATTTTATTAATAAAATATATTTTTAGAATATTTTTTTCTAGAATCAGCAGAATCAGCCAAAACAGCCACTTCAGCCAGAACTTCATAAATTTCAGCAGAAACAGCCAAAACAGCCGATTTTTGTGCTACCAAACGGGCTCTAATTCCTTTTCGGTGGTTGGTTAAGCCGAACCCATTTCGAGTAGCATGAGCAGACACACTGCGGTACGAGTCTACATTGTTGCAGGGTTAGCGAACATGAGTGCTTTTATATGACGTTTTTGTTCTTTGTCTCACCCTAGTGTAGTTTTGAACGTCATGATTGTAGTGCTTCAACTTTTAGTTGTTATGTTTCTTGTTAAAATCTGATTATCAATAAAATTGTTATTTGATTTTCAAAAAAAATATCCAATGTTTCATTTAACTGGCCAATAAAAAAGATAGTTAAGATACCATTCCTAAAACTTTTTACAAATTCCGGTGTGACAATAACTTGTTCATAAAAGATACCATAACTTGAGCTTTTACAAATTCCCGCTGTGAGAGAGAGGCAGAGAGGTGCAAATGGAATCTGACGACGAATTGGTAGTAGGGGCTCAGGATGCTAGCGACGACGGCGACTCATACGACGACGATTTCTACGGCGGAGGATTTGGCGGTGCTCAAGACTCCGACGACGACGTCATCATGGATTACGATTTCATTGATAACGACTCTGACGATTCGGACGGCCTTGTCTCCCATTATCGCTCTCAGGTTTGGCTTCGTTTATCGTCATTGCGATCACTTGATTTTCCTTGTGGAAATAAAATGAATTAAATCAATATGTTTGTGTGGCATTTCTCATAGTTTGTGCAATTTGTAAATTCCGATCTAAAAGCAACATGTTGACCTCAACTAGGGGTAATGAAAGCATCAATTTTTTATCTTTCTCTGTAATCAACTAATCATAGTCATTTCATTGAACAAGAGTTACATGAGCATTGATTATCCGGTCTCTTAAGCTTTCATTCAAGTCTGTGGTGATCTATTGAACCAGATCCTGAGCTGTTTATCAGTATTTTAGGATACATATTGTCCTTCTGTCGTAGGAGAACCAAAATGCATAATCTTAAAAACCTATTCTAATGTACAGTGTTGCAGTTTACGTAATGTATACTATTAAGGGTATATACCTGAAAATAGACATGGTTCTCAGCTCGCAATACTAACAAAATATTGTCTAATCCTACATATGATGGAGCCTTACGAGAAAATAGAGAATATGCTTGTAAAGTTGTGATGAAGAAGTCACTTTTCATTGTATTCTATGTTTGTTCTTAGAGTGGAGTGGAGGGTGATACTATGCGGTTATATTTCTAGTTTTCATTCCCAAACGCCATTCCTATCTGTTTTATATCTAAAACTCCAATGTATGCTTCCTGTGAAGTATTATATGTTAATTTTTCTGGTACTTCTTCTTTTGTGCCTAATAATCATATATGTAGCTAATCGTTCAAGTATTGAACCCATCTCACCCCTCACCACAAAACTCCCCTCTAGACCAACTACACCATTTTGAATGAAGCCGATATACACCAACGTCAAGAGGAAAGTATTACGAAAATAGCTACTGTTCTTTCCATATCGAAGGTCGCAGCTGGCATCTTGCTACGCCATTATAACTGGTAATTCTTTATACATTATTTATATATAAATAGGTAAATACTTAAACATACATGCTCTGAATAACATGATGATGATCATCATCGTCATTATCATAATGCCGCAAAGGCTCCCACCTATGGTGGGGTAGAAGGGTCAGATGTACGCGGCCTTACCTCTGTACTAAGGAACATAGAGGCTGTTTCCGGATGACCCAGAGTAAAAATCGCGCCGGAAATTGCATAGATTGACAGTTGCTTCACAACAAAGAAGCGGAGACAATTTAGTGATTCATCATATTCACAACAAAGAATTTGGGGTCGGCTAACATAAATTGATCCATCATATTCCCAAGCCAAAAAATAGTAAGTCTTTGGCTCCACTGCAAATGATGGAAATGTTCTGAATAACATAATATGGAAATTAAAGTTCTAAAACTTTGAAAATAGACATACTTAATATTAATGCACATCTTAGTATTCAACTTTAATTTTTTTTAGTAATGTTTGTGACTCACAGGAGTGTCAGCAAAGTCAATGATGAATGGTTTGCAGATGAAGTAAAGGTTCGCAGGACTGTTGGGTTGTTAGAGAATCCCACTCAACTTCCTAGTGAAAAAGAGGTAGTTTATTAATCAGCCATGGAAACTAAGATCTTTGTTTAAATTGTACGGAGTGATAGGATTTACTATTTTTTGTATTGTGGTGGAAATACTCCTGTTTGTTATATATTGTCACGTTGAGCTGATATTTTTATCGGGGTCCTTTTTACAGATAACTTGTGGGATCTGTTTTGAAACGTGTCCCCGTGCTGAAATTAGTTCTGTTGCTTGCGGTCATCCTTTCTGTTTCACGTGTTGGCAAGGTCCTTTTCATGATTCATTCATATGGTTGCTACTCATCTTATTGTCCTTTTGAGCCCGGTTTTCTTAAAAATGCTAACCTTTTTGCATTTAATTTGCTATGTTTTGCTTACTTTCGTTTATCTTCTCTACAATCTCTTGTATCTGTCATGGTGTGATGTTGCACATTTTCAATCCAATTGGTTTTTGTGATACTAATTGCCAATGGTTATTGAATTTAAATATCTCTGGTGAACAGTGTTATCACTTCTTCACTTGCTGTAGATTCCAGATGCAGGAATTATGTACCCTTTATTTCTCAAAATTTCAAGAAAACCCATCTCTGTGTGTGAAATAAAAAATCTTTCTAGGGTTTATACTTCCGTCAGAGTCCCAAAACGTGTATTTTCCATGTACTCAGGGTATATAAGCACATCCATAAATGATGGTCCTGGGTGTTTGATGTTGCGATGCCCTGATCCATCTTGTAGTGCTGCAGTGGGTCAAGATATGGTAAATGCATTTGCCACTCAAGAGGATAAAGAGAAATACAACCGTTACTTTATTAGGTCTTTTATTGAGGACAACAGAAAGGTAATTGTCAAATGATGCTTTTGCTCTTTTTTCCTTTCCGGTCCAATATGAAACAAGATTGAAGCTTCATGCTGAGACATTCACATGATTTTCTGTTTCTAACTTAAAAATTTGGTTAATTGATCACATGTAGACAAAGTGGTGCCCTGCTCCTGGCTGTGACTATGCTGTTGATTTTATCGTCGGAAGTGGAAGTTATGATGTCATTTGCTGCTGCTCATACAGTTTCTGTTGGAATGTATGTGCCTGTAATATATTTTATGTTCTTGATGTATACAGTTTTGTGCTTGCTATCTGTTCAAGATCGAACTATACTCTATATCTGTCTGCAGTGTTGTGAAGAGGCTCATCGGCCAGTTGATTGTGGAACTGTGGCCAAGTGGATCATGAAGAACAGTGCTGAATCTGAGAATATGAATTGGTATCATCAGATCATCCCAAATCATATACTTTTGTTTTTTAAAATTATTTTAGATGGTATTGGGAATTAGTTGTTGAAGGATGTCTTATAAAATGGGAAAGATCTGCTACACCTTTGTCAATGTAGTGATCTACTCTGCTTTTTACTATCTTTGGTATAGATACACCACTAATATCCTGTCATCATCATCATCATCATCATCATTACCCCAATGCCCAAAGGCTCCCACCTTCGGTGGGGTAGGGGGGGTCAGATGTACGCTGTCTTACCCCTGTACTAAAGCACAGGGAGACTGTTTATGGATGACCCATAGGAATTGCATCTGTGTTTTGTTAGGAATTGCATTTCTTGTGAAACATTATATAAAACTGATTACATGTGCTGGTTTGACTCCCTACTGAAAATAATGTTTCGAATTACTATCGTAATTGATTATAGCTCTCTTCTTTTGCATGCTATCTCTGGCTCTCCTAGCATTTTTAGTGTTATTTTGACATTTCGATCCAATATTTTTTGGGGTTGTCTATTACAAAGAGCATTTTCAAGACCAAATAATAATGGCAACAAGGTTTAAAGGTTACTAGGTTAGAGAAGTAGCAAATGTTTCCCAAAGAAATTATGCTAGGGAAAACAAGAAGTCTGCCATATTAATCATGTAACCATGTTATTCATGTAGCATTTTTTCAATTTCTGGCATCTTCAGTTTTTAAGCTCAAGTAGGGTTATTTAACTGTAAATAGTCATGTTATAGTTAGTGCTTATTAGATACACCGACTCTCTTTGCAATTTGAGTTTGTACTTTATTATGGCCCCTGCGTTTTAGCTTCAGTACATCCAACTTGCCTTGAATAAAATTAAATAGCAGAATAACAGTTCAGGAAAACCATATTTTATGTTTTACTTTTTTATTCTGCTAAGCATTAAATTACAAACTGAAAATGGTTGCTTATTATGAAACCTGTGTGCTTTATTTCTCACTTGTATTGAAACATTTTCTTTGCTTTGTAATTTAGGATTTTAGCCAATTCCAAGCCTTGCCCAAAGTGCAAGAGACCAATAGAGAAAAATCAGGGCTGCATGCATATCACATGCACCCCTCCCTGTAAATTTGAATTCTGCTGGTAAGTCAATTTATTATGGCATTGTGAAGATCACATCCTGCTGTTTTTAACACATTATTACTCTTCTGATAGGTTCTCATAATAATGAACTTTATATACTCTTTCAAGCTCATAATTGCATAAATATATATATGCTTGCCTAGTTGCCTGCTAGTTATATATGCTCAGAATAACACGCAGTAAGAATTTTTTTCCATTTAAATTTTCAGGAACCCTCCTCTTCCCTTGTGACTTACTTAAGAATATGATTTGTACATATTTGAACAATATTCTCATGCAGGCTATGCCTTGGTTCATGGTCAGAACACGGTGAGAAAACAGGTGGCTTCTATGCATGCAACCGTTATGAAGCAGCAAAGCAAGAGGGCGTGGTAATCTTCTATACCTTATACAATCTGTTCATTAATATACATTAACTATTTAATTATTGCTGTAAAAATAGTGGTACCTTGCTGCAGTATGATGATGCTGAAAAACGAAGAGAGATGGCTAAAAATTCTTTAGAAAGATATACACATTACTATGAAAGATGGGCAACCAACCAATCGGTAGGTATAGGTGCTGGAAATCTTTGTTCTCTTTCTCTCAGGAGTGTGTTTATTATGCTCTTGTTTATTATGGGATACTTAAGTTGGAGATGGAATTTTAATGCTCTTTTCATATTTGAAATTCCAAATTTCCTAAATGTGAAATTGATAATTTGCTACATTTCTATTCACAAATCCAATACAACACGTGAACAATACGCAAGCGATGATATCTAAACAACTGAGTTTTTTCCTTTCCTTTTGCAGTCTAGACTAAAAGCTCTTGCAGATCTTCAACAAATGCAAACTGTTCATGTATGAAGGCTCCTTGCTTTGTGCTGGTGCATTTATATATACTGTTGTGAATTGCAATGCTTCATTCTTACTTTAGCATTTCTAAGTTGCCAAAATGTACAAGTTATTTTGAACATACTGTCACGGGGCTACAGTCCGTTGCAGAAAATTTGCGTGAGAGTATGCTGGTCTTCCTCTTTCCGATAATATATGAATAGACTCTTATTCCAAGCCAAAGGAATCAATTGTTAGTTTGTTAGTGTTAAATATAGTTCGTCTTAATTTTTTACACTTAGGGCCCTTTAATAAGTATGTTCAAGGTCTTTGTAGGGATATATGAATGCTTGTGTTATTTTTACATGGCTATTTCAATCCCAGAAGTACATAATTTTCAAACATATAGTATAGATGGTTCAAAGAGTTAAAAGGGGGAAGAGTGGGGTAAAGTACTTTAGTTTCATTTGGATGTTCATAGTACTTGAGAAATTTAACATTTTTTGGCAATGTGTGCAGCTTGAGAAGTTGAGTGAGGTACAATGTCAGCCTGAATCACAGTTGAAGTTCATAATAGATGCCTGGTTGCAGGTATGTTGTAAATATGAAGTACATGAATTCCTTTCAGTTCCACCCTTTGTTATATTGGTATTCCACATGAAGCACCTGATTTGTAAATTTGGCCACTACTAAATTTTGAGAAAATTAGTCCTTTGGTTACTGTAACCCTAATGGAGAACCAAACCCCCCCACAAGGAGAATTCTAATGTAGAGGTTTAACAAAACAGAATTACTCCCTGTCTCCCTCGTCCTGCAAAAAAGAGTCATGTTCCAAGTCTTTTTGTCCTAAATATAGTCGGGCTCAGGCGTTAGAGGTCAATTTAATTTTCAAGTAAATTCTTGTAAAGTTAACTGCTTCAAACAATCTTGGGAATAAAATTTAGGGGTACAAGGGAGCACTCATAACTTGAATTAATAAAAAAACGTAATAAATTGTACCATGATCAAACATTACTTTTTTTTGGTTGGGGAGTAGGGTATAAAGATTGTTATTATTACTTTGCTCCGAAATTTTTGTGTTGGTGTTGATGGCTTCACATGTAATTTGCAGATAGTTGAATGTAGACGGGTGCTAAAATGGACATATGCATATGGATTTTACCTTCCTGAGCATGAACGTGCCAAGAGACAATTCTTTGAATATCTGCAAGGTCCTCTATTTCCTAGTGTTAGGATACACTTGTGAAATTCATCTTTTTTTCTATTGGTTTATTTTACTGAGGCATACTTTCTCATATAGGTGAAGCGGAGTCTGGCTTAGAACGGCTTCATCAATGTGCAGAGAAGGAACTTCAGGTGTACCTTAATGCAGATGGTCCATCAAAAGATTTCAATGAATTTCGCACAAAGCTAGCAGGGTTGACAAGGTAATTTCCAAATTAAGAGTTTCCTCGTCACCGATTTTGGGGAAATTAATTGCATACGGAGTATTTGGTCCTCCTGTACATTTAGGTGGTACCCAGTATGATCGCGTAGCAAATATCATTCTCATATTTGGCCCTCCTGTACATTGTTTCCCCCCAAATTGAGCACTTTTGACCCAAAACTGGATTTCATCGTGTGTGGATCACCTGGTCCCTTATTTGTTCATTTCCAAACTAATTGATTGTGCTTGGGTATTGCTCTCAATTGTTGAATAAATAATTGAAAGCATTAAAATGACTTATATCTGAGATTTAGTGTCCACAAAAGCACATTTTTGCTTAAACCCCGAAATTGGGAAACTCGTGAGGATATCTTAGTGACCTTTTGATTTTTTCAGAGCAAAATGATTCTAACTGGGTAAAAATTTTAGTTACATGATCACATATGAGAATGTCCTACACAGACCTAGCTATGGGACTTGTGCAATGGTTTTGTTTGATAGATGAAGAAACTCACACGTACTATGCTTTATCTAATGTTGTGATGACCCAGCGTGACCCGGAATTACTTTGAGAACCTTGTCCGAGCATTGGAGAATGGTCTGTCCGATGTGGACCCTCCTCGGGTAGGCGGTTGCAGCAGGGTGGCAGGAGTAGGCTCAAAAAGCATCGTTGGATGTTTAAGCAGCAGTAAAGGAAGAGGAAGTAGCAAGGGAAAGGGGACCACCACGACATCTAGATCAAGCAGTTCCAAAACCATTGATGATTCGGGACACTGGTCTTGTCAATATTGTACCTACGCTAACATTAGATCTGCTCATGTTTGCCAGATGTGTCAGCAACGCCCTTGAAACTTCATAAACAAAATGAAGAGGGATATCTCTTCTCTTGTTAACCCTTTCCCCTATCCCAACAGACGAGGGGGGTGGTGTACATAAGCGTATGTTGTACTACGTGTTTCTCAGACTTGGCTAGAAAATCTCATGTTTTATTGTATTGTATTTCTGTTGCTGTCCATGTTAGGGACGCCAGAAAACATATCTGCTTGTATTGCTTGCTCAAAGCTCTATGTTGTATTGTATGTTAATCTATATACTACTCTTATAGGAGAGGATGGATAATTTAAACGGCATCCTAAAGAATAAAAGTTTTACATCATGGCTTTCAGTGTATCAATTTCATTTAAGCTGACTATATGAGTCAGGATATCTTGCACATCCACTACTCCACTAGGTTCTGGTTCTAAATTCTAATTGTTACCTCTTGTGTGGATTCAGTTCTGTATTTCTGTTCCTCATTTTTTAGCCTTTAAAATGTTCTCGAATTAACAGGCATTTGTATGGTTATTTACCCTTCTGGTCCAGTCCTAGTTCCGGAACAAGTCTATCCCTAGTAGAGAGCAATCCCAGCTGAACTATTATGAAGTATTTCCCGAATTTCGATCATGAGCTCAATCCATGAAAACAATAATTTAGACAAGGAAAATGAATCACCAAAATTGCAGCAAAAAAGCAGTAGAAAACCTGTACTTAACAGTTCACAATGTATCACTTTGTCAAAAAAATAATAATGTATCACCAAATCACGTGGTGTTAACTAGGGATGGAGCCAGTCCGGTCTGACCGGCCCGGGTGACCGGTACCGGGCTTAATTAGGCCCGACCCGATCGCTATTCCGGGGGCGGGTCTGGGACTTGAAAAATGTGGACTGGCCCGGCCGGTCTGGGAACCTTTTTTTTTGTTTTTTTTGGGTTTGGGTTGGGTTTAGGTGGGCTGGGCTGGGTGTTTTCGAGGGGTTTGGGGGTGGGGAGGGGGAATGAGGGGGTGAGGGTTGGAATAAATAAGAAAACCCAAAAAAAAATTAAACTGAATCGGCCCGGCCTGGAACCAGTAGACTCCCGGGCCTTACCCCAAAAAATCAAAGCCCGGCCAGACCCAGGCCCGAACTGGAACCGGGCCCGGTCCTCCACTAGTGTAAACTGTAAACGATGGGGTTCACGGCCTAAACTATCAATGCTTCTAGGCTTTGAAGAAAAGAACAAAAAAAGATAAAATCAGATTTAAGAATATGGGCGAGTTTGGCATTCAATGGTTAGCGGTTAGCGGGTTATGTTAGCGGGTTGTCAATAGCGGATTCGGATAGCGGGTTTGACCAATGGAATAAATTGGCAGGTTGTCAGAAGATGTTTGGTAATTTAGCTGTTTGACCATAAAATTAGTAGAAAACGTCATTTTCAAAACGCCATTCCAAAACTCTCGTATTAGCAGTGTTTTCAATTCAGCGTTTCCGTCCAAAAACGCTAGAGCCGAACCGCTGATTACCAAACAACTTTTTCACTTTTCGAAAACGCTAAAAGTGGTTAAACCGTCATTTTTCGGCTGAAACGCCACTTACCAAACACCTCTTATATTCATTGCGTTTGGTAGAGTTCAAAGTTTAATAAAGACTATAATGAGACTTCCAACTTCCAAGTTCCAACTAGTTTTATTTATTACTAGTAAAATTTATTATACGGAGTATGTATAGTATTATATAAGCAGGATCGATTTTAATTTTGAGTTATTAAGTACTCCATATATCTGAATTTGTTGAATCGCGCAACAAAAAAAATAGTGTAATAGCAGTTGTGCTTATCTAACTTTCTTATTATTGGAATGAGAATGTCATTTTGAAACATCCAAATAGAGAAGTGAAAAATCTTTTTTCGTGATGGAATGAATACCATTATATATTGATTTTTCAAAAATATTATTGAAATAAATTTATTTACAAAAAATGACTTTATGTTACTATAGTATAGTGTCATGGTTAATTAGTTAAGTGTAGATCTTGAACATAAATTACTACTATAATCACTTCACATTTAAGGTTTCACATTTTTGTACACCCCTTATTTTAGTCATAAATATGTAATTATTTCTTCTATTATGTATTAGAGATAATTTGTTTGAGACTTTCATAAATATAATGCTTACTAAAGTTGAAAAATCTAAGGGGTAATTGAGTTCGTAGTAAACAAATTATATTTTTTTTGTGTTAGATCTATTTTTTAAATTTGTGATCATTTTCAATTTACTTTAATCCATTTTTTACTACTCCGTATATACTACTACGTACGTATCATTATATCAACCCTTCACTGTATAAGAAATAAACATGCCTCAAACGGCTCAAAGATTTCATGTTTTGCTTTTCAATCCATGCATGCACAGTATCTTCCTAATAAAATACTACAAGTAAATTAGTACGTAGTACTCCCTCCGTCCCCTTTTAAATGGGACGGGAGATGGTGGCACGGGTTTTAAGAAAAGTGAATTTGTGTGGTTGATATTAATTGATAAAGTAAGAATAAAGTAAGAATGATTTTGAGCCACACAAAGTTTACCAAATAAGGTATGAGACAATTAAATAGGGACATCCCAATATGGTAAAACGAGACATTTAAAAGGGGACGGAGGGAGTAATAGTTTAATACGGAGTATGTGAGAAACCTGTAGAATTCAGAAAAATTGAACAGTCCATAAAATCAGATCGAATCCGTAAATAAATAAAAAAAAACTGAAAATAGAAAAAATATGATATTTTACTGGAAGACTAAAGATGATGAGTGCATTTATGACTAGGTAGCTAGAATTATTTTAAATTATATTCTTCTTGAAAACCGAAAAAAAAAACAGGATTATTACAGGAAGTATATCATCAAAGTTCTTTTGCAGTAGCTTCTGCTTTAAAAAAGTGCTTTTTTAATAAAATGGAGAGAAGTGATTAAATAAAAGTTGATAGTGTTTGAGAAAAAAATAATTTTGAAAAGTAAAAGTTGGTAGCGTTTGGTAAAATAAGTGTTTTTGCGTAATAGAAAAAGTAAAAACAATTTTGACACGAAAGTCGAGAAAAATAAAAGTTAGTAGTGTTTGATAAAATAAGTGTTTTTTAAGCCAAAAGTTGAGAAGTACGGAGTACTTTTTTTAAAGCATTTGCAAACCAACTCTTAGAACTTGAAAAATGTAATTCTTTTAAGAAGGGTTTTTTGAAAATAAAAGAACTTTCTTTCTTGAAAACATGCATGCTAATTAAGTAACAATATAATCATGCATGGCAAATATTATAACTACCACCACCCACTATGGAGGTGATTTTGAGGAAAGTTTATGCATGTATTCCTACATGACGACTATATTATTGTGCATGTATGGAGTCATATCTAATATTCGTATATGTTCTTACTATAATCTTTCTTTTTTTATTTGATTTGTTACACAGATCAAGATTAGTATAGAGTTTAATTTCTATTGTTAAACTACTACATGTAAGCATTTATATATTGTACAAATTATTAGATTTTTATGGAATAATAAAAGGAGTATTAGTTAATTAAACAGTATCTTCCCTGGTCTAAATACTCTATAAATTTCATTTCCATACATGTTATTTCTGTAATGGTCCCTCCCTACCCAAAAAAGTGGAGGTTTATTTAATATTTAGGGAAGGAGAATGTCTTGTATGCTATGAATATGTTTTTCTAAACTTATAAAAGTGGTCAACCATTTATTGACTGCTAAAGATCTAGCTACCACTGGACCTAAAAGTGTTCTTAACTATTTACACAAAATGATAGGGAAATGACAAAAAGATTGACTTCCTCCCAAGGATCCATCTGCTTTGACCAAACAAAAAGAAATAAATAAAATTTAAACAAATTAATTAAATGAGAGGGTTGTACACAGTGTATGGGTAGGGGAAGTGGGGCAGGATATAGTAAAGGAAGGTGTACGAAAGGGGAGTATGTACGTATAAGGATGAGAGGGACAGAAGGCATGGAATAATGATGAAGAGATGACATGTCTTAGGAGATGTTCTTTTTGATGTGTTGTTTTCTGAGCCCCTTTTGTCTTCCCGTATCATCTGTCATGCATCACTACATCTTTCTCTCTCTATATTTATATCTTTGTATATGTATTTACGTAGTACTCCCTCCGTCCCTTAAAACTTTGCCAACTTTCCTTTTTTGGATGTCCCACTAACTTTGCCACTTTCTCTTTTAAGTAAAGAATTTGTGGTTCCTGTTAATTCTCTCTCTTCTCCACAATCCTCAACCACACAGTTTTTACTTTATTAATCCTCGTGCCGGTCAAACTTGGCAAAGTTTTAAAGGACGGAGGTAGTATAAATTTAATTATGCCCAGCTATTTTCTCTATCAACAACCTCGAATTGGATTTAACTAAGGGTACATTTGTCATGATGTAAAGTAAACATTTTGCATGTAAAATAAAGAGATGTAAATATATTATACCGTTTGTTATAATCATTTAATGTAAACTATAAGATACTTTTTTTAAAACATTTTACACTATACCACGAATAAATATACCACGTATCTCTTTCAGTCTAGACTTTCAAGACTTAAACCAAAAACCCCGGCGACAATTAGCTCTTCCTCTGAAACGAAATTGGTCGATCAGCCCTCTCCTATCTCTTCCTTTCTTCATATTTGTTGGCATGTACAAGTCTTCTTCATATGCGATGTGACCTTTTGAAGACCAGAGCATGATGGGTTTTATCCCATAGTCTCAATTTCTCACCATCTCGTGAATGTTTTATCACATAGTATAACTTACTTCCTAATTGCTAATTGATTGAGTGAAACAGTGAATTATCATCTAAACTTTTTCTGTTTTTCAATTGCTTAAAATTGCTTAAAATAAAGTTTTACTACGTACAATTTTAGTAGCCCAAAGGTCTGCATTAAAAGGTTGCACGCTACTCTCTTTGCTAGATGTTAACGCGCAGGTTAATTTGGTCGGCTATATAATTTTGCAAATTATATTCCACACGTAAATTTTTTTTCCCAAATAAACAATCACGCATTGTCAAACGATGTATTTCTATTTTACGTGCAAACTAATCACGGCCCTAAACTTTACATGTAATAATCATTTTGCATGTAAAATTTTAATGTGTAAACTACCAAACGCCCCCTAAATTAAAAGTGATGAACTTTAAATACCCCCTCCATATTTATATATATGTTCCTACATTTGCTTCTGGCACAATATTTTAGGATATAATAGTAAGAGTAGTGAATAGTGTAGAAAAAGTAGGAGAGAGTATGTAAAAGTAAAAAGTAGATAGCATAAGGGTAATTGAGTATTTTATAAAGGATAAACTTACCAAAAATGGAAGTGTATGAAACTTTTAAATACATCCCAAAAAGGATAGTGTAGGAAACTTTTAAATACGAAGGGAGTTGTATTTCAGTTAGGAAAACGACGCACATATTAAGAATGCTAGGTAAAATTATGAACCCTTACAAAAGCAAGTATTCTTTCCGTCTCATTCATCTCTCTTACTTTTCTTTTTCAATTGTTCTAAAATAAGCGTCTCATCATCTTTTTTTTGGAAAGAAATATGTGATCTATAACATTTCATTTTATTATACTACTCAAATTTCAATCACAATTTTTGCTTTTTCAATCACTATTAATTATTGTGTCAAACCAAAGTATGATACATAAAATGGGTCGTATCTACTATATTACTTTTGTAAGAGTTGATAATTTTGCAAGAATGTGTAGGGCACAAAAGCCGATGTCTAAGCACATTTTTTGTCGATGGCCAAACTTTACAAACAATTTTATAACATGACACAAACAATATTTACAACTAATTTTCATCTTCGATTTGTTTCCGGTGACTTTTAATTATAGTTCATCAATTTTTATTTTTTCATAAAGACAAAATTTATCAACATTTAGGACTGTTGTTCATTTATGATTTGGTGGTTTTCTGGCGACAATCCATCTCCCGCGAATCAAAAATTAAAAATGAAGTGGTAAAAGTGAAAAATGATGAAGATGAAAATGATAAAGGTGGGATATGGTGATGGGGATTAAAGATGACACAAGAATCAGCGGCGGACGCAGGAATTTCCGGTAGCAGGGGCGGGTAGTACAAAAATATGCATACAAATACATATACATTAAAAATTTCGGGGTAAATATACCTAGAATTTTTTTTTTTCGGAGGGGCAGCCGCCCCCCTTTGCCACCCCCTATGTCCGCCGCTGACAAGAATGACAAGATGATGAAAACCGAAGGTTGAAAAAATGAATGTAATGAAAATGGAAGAAAAGGAAAAGAAGAAAAGAGAACGGGGAACCGTATGAGAGAGGGAGGTAAAGGAGTGGGTATAAGGGTGTGTTCAAATAGCAAAATTTTAGAATGAAATTCAGTGTAAAAAAAAAGTAGAAAACCGACATGACATTTCACTATCAGTCATTTCTTCAAGTTTTTTTCATATAGGATATTCTAGATAAGTGTATCACTATTGAATACTACGTAGTTCCCTTTATTTCTCTGCTCAATAAACAAGTCTAACTTACACAATTCTTATTTTTCTTATTCCACGCCTAATGCTTTGCCAATGTCAATTCGGAAGGAAGAAATGTACGTTATATTTTGAATCAAAAATCTTTTACATAGTAAAGTTATATTACTAGTATACGTAGCCTAGGTGGAAGTTGGGAGTAGGGGAAGCGTGCGTGCCAAACTCCTAGAAATGAAGATCGAGGAATAGAGAGGTATAGTCAAGCCTTAACATTACTAAATACTACTCCTACCCTTTTGTCATTGTAATCTGTTTGGTGACAGACAAAAAAAAAGGAGGATAAAAACTTGTAATAGCTAGCTAGCTAGTTAGCTAGGGCCGGCAGATAAAAGAATAGGAATAGTCATTTCAGACAGACAGGGTAACAAATAACTGAGACGAAGTGATGAAGACACCACCAGTAAACGAAAAGCTTGCTAACATACCTTACCGAAGGTATATGTCCCACAAGTCCTGTATATTCGGGTGGGATAGCTAGCTATAGGATGTTGAAAAATATGTCTCGCTCCAATTAAATAGAACGTAGTAATGAATACTCGTATATATATTCCCTAACATTATATTTGTGATGTATAAGCTCTAGAGATGCTAACAATGTATAAAACGTTACATCCAAAAAGGTTAACATTTCAATACGCTCCTTAATCCAAATCGGGCTAAAGAAATGGGTTTGTAAATGAATCAAATATATTATACCTTTAACAAGTTACTCTAAATCATGTGGCTAGATAATAATCAAATCACAATTGATCTGACTCTAATACCATATTAAGACTTGAGATTTCATTCAAAAATGTTAATCTTTCAATACTTTGCAAAATCGTTGGAATGTTTTGTTTCAATAAATAAACGGATTGTTGTTGTTAGTCGATATACATTGCGGCGTCGCTCGATATACATATAAACATTCCACATGATATACTAGTATCAGGGGGTGTTTGGATCTGATTCATAAAACTGCTTCTGCTCCTTCAAGGAGCTGTGCAGAAACAAAAATTGGAGTGTTTGGATGAAAGTGCAGAAGTATTTTTAGTGCTCTAATTTACTCCTAGAAGCATTTTTTTAAAGGTTGGGGAGATCAGCTTCTGAAAACGGACTCTAATTTTGTTTCTCCTCTAAAGAAGAAGCATAAGCAGAATCAGTTCCAAACACTCTCTCAAATTATAATTGATCTAGTGGACCAGATCTCATATTTAACTACTCTAAATGTGTCAATCCTGCATCAAATTAGACCAAAATGCCCACAACGAAAATACCGTAACTAAATTAAATGAACTTTTTTGCCACCGTCTAAGGGCATCCCCATTCATGAGTTTATTTGAAAATCAATTGGATGATGTGTAAAATTATTTTAAAGATTAACATTGTGAGTGAGAGATTATTTAATGAGATTATTGAAAAAGAAAATCATGTATCAAGATTCCAATCCCGGATTATTTTAGATTGTAGTTAAATTACATTAAATGCATGTCTGGAAAAAATTGATTATTTGAATATTATTGTTGATGAAGATTTTTAAACATTGAGATTATTTAAATTTTATTAAATAAGCGTGATGTGACAATGATGTGTTATAAAGAAATCGTTTATTTAGAGAGCATGAATGGAGATGCTCTAATAGTCTAACATACGAAAAATGTGATAATATTATCATTAAATGAGGTGTTTGACACAATAATCTAAAAGTGCAATGTAGCCACGTAGCTAGGTAATTAAAAGTGGCATTTTCATAATTTTTATTGAGCTCTTTTTATTGTGCTCACATCTGAGATGATCCTATCTATGTACAAGCTATGATAGATCGAAACTCGATAACTTTTTTAAAATAAAATTCAGTGTAAATTTTTCCATTTTCCATATATGTTTAGCCTATCCAACTCATAGTTATGGCTAATATAACCATTCTTTGGTTTAGTCCAATCTAGATTCTTGGTTCTCACCCTATTCATATACACATTTGTGTGTGTGTATATAGTATATGTGTTGTGTATAACATTGATGGTGTACGCATGTGTTGTTGAGAAGATGATCGAGGGAGTAGTGTTGGCAATGTCCAATAATAAATGCAGGAGTCAGCAGGGAGTGGCTGGTAGGTTGATCTAGCTATGCCTATTAGTAGAGCCCAACCCTAAAATCCCTTCGAAATCTTCTTCCTTTTTGCGTGTAAAATCTTGCTTTTTTATACTCTTACATCGCATGGCATTTACATGCAACGTCAATGTGCCCGCAAACTTTAAGGGAAAATACTCGTATACGATGTATTAGAAAAAGTGGTCGCAAATCCCATAATAAGACCACACTTCTTTCTTAGTGTATATTGTATAGGTAATTAGTGACAAATTTTCACAAACTCTAACTTTTGACATATTGATACATGTATTCATTCTCATTTTTTTGCACCAATATTTGGTCGGGGTACAATTCCCAAGGACGGTTTCAAAATGCAAGAATGGGCACAGGACCAACCGGTTTAGTCCCAACCGGGTTGTGCCTTCCTTGATGCTGGCGAGGCTTGGGCCTCAGGACCCCAAAATATTTAAAAAATAGGGGTCCAAAAGTTTAAATACTTCTATATTATATATTTATTCAAAATAAAATGAAAAACAGGGGCTAGCTAAGGGCTACACTTGATGTCTGCTGGCTTAAATTGCCCATTACAGAAGTAATAAAACCGGTAGAACAATAGAGTTACCAACCAATTAATGAAGTACAAAATCGAACTCTGAATGTGGTAATATGATATTATTTCAAAAAAAATCTAGCTTTTATATTGATGAATTATTGATTTGTGAATGGCCAAATGACTAACTTATTAACTTCTATTTTCTAATTGCTATAATTATATATTGACTAATTCTTTATATTATTTGTTGGGATTTGAAGTATATATTTTCATAAATAAATACTATCGTACTATTTAGAAATTAAAAGTAAGTTGCTACTCCCTCCGTCCCATAAAATAATTCTCGATTTCCGTTTTGGCATTATATTAATTTACCTTTTTTTTACTAAATCACAACCATACATTTTCACTTTATTCCCACTTTCTTAAACTTCAATCCAAGTCAAATCTGAAACTATTTTATGGAACGGAGGGGGTATTTTATGTTTAAAATTAAAAAATAATTTAAATTATATTACTTTCAGAAAATGATCCTTGCATGTTCGTAAAACATGCAAGGATCCAAATAAATACTTTCCTAATTTGTGCATTGCATATAAAATCTTGTTGACTATACTCGTGACAATAACAAGTGCAGAAAGAAGTTTCTAAAAACTAAAACTTATAAAGACATTTCTATGATCAAGCATGTCAAAACGTTAAAAGAGTTAGCTATGTTGTCAATTGAGAAAAAAAATTATTGAAGACCTAGGTTATGCCGAATGGATTAATACTTTTGCATCTAAAATTATTCGGCGATTTGTACTTAGTTAGATGTTTTTATTAAATTCATTATCGTTACATTTAAATGTAAGAATTTTATTTAAGTATTCAGTTTTTGTGGTATTGATCTTTGATTTTCAAATATGTTGCCCAAACAAATACATAGTACTACATATAGGGGCCTTTTATGAAGCTCGAATCAGATTCAATTTTATGTAGGATCTCCATTGCCAATGGCTATATGAAAGTTGGATGCGGCGCTTATGAACGTAAAAGCGCCACACAACACCGATTTAATTTACAAAAAAATTAGAGGCACTTAATTATGAGTCCGAGAAGCGTCTCCGATCGGACGTTATGGCGGAAAAATTGTAGGCGTTAGTAGCACCGCACACACCTGTTTTTAAGCGCCTCCAATGCCCGTTTTTCCACTTGTGTGGTGGGGCTAAAAATCAAGGTTTGTAAATTAAAATCTTATCTTTACATTATTTTATGATAAATAAGACCTGAGAAGGAGCTACATATCAATACTAAATAATATGCATGGTAAACCTAAATAAATCACTACAAAAAAATAGGGGATTGGAAGGGATTTTGGCACGGATTTGGCACGGATTTTGGCAGGGATACGCCAAATCCATGCCAAAAACACTTTGGCACGAGTCATTTGTCACAAAAAAATTAATAAGTCCGTGCCAAATTCCGTGCAAATCCCGCCTTTTTTTGTAGTGAATTATTCTCCGAACTATGTACTACCTTCGTCCCATTGAAAGGTTCACATGACAAAATGAAATGATTATTTAGACAATAATTAAATATGGTAGTTCGAGTATATTATGAGAAATGATTTGAATAGGTATATAATATAATGAGGTTAGTGTACATAACTGTGATGCTATAAGTGTATTATTTTTAATATTTAATGATTAATCTATCATATGAGATTGTTAAATGTCTCTTAAAATGGAAATGAAAACTTTTATATGGGATGTCCAAAAAAGAAAGTGAGAACCTTTTTATGGGACAGAGGGAGTATATTTTTATATACTACATCTATTTAATTTTATAATAGTATTTGTATTAAAATTCTTTAATGTATTTATCATTAATGTAAAATTTCATGTACATATATCAATAATAAATTCAATGTTCTTTTTATATATAAACAAATCGACCTGATGGAGTATATAGCCCAGGAACCTCCAGCACACAGACTCCTACTTCTACTACGCAGGCCCAATGAGCCCAAGGAGCATTCAAGGCCCAAACACAACGGCCCCGGTGTCAGGAAGCCCACTACGCCCGTATAGGTGCCTTCGGCCTCCTTGGCCGAAGGCTCCAAATCTCACAGGGCAGCCAGATTTGAGCATACAAAGTTACTGGGAGAAAATGGCAGAATTCAAGAGCCTTCGGCACTTTAGTGCCCTCGGCACTTTCGTGCCTTCGGCTACACGGAGCCCTCGGCCGCGGGGAGAGCCTTCGGCCAACAGCTCAATCCTCGAAGATTCCCTTTGGAGACAAGCAACCACCGCATTTAATGTGGCGTCACATCCACCCACCGCATTCAATGCGGTGCACATGCGAATGCCAGTGCCACCCGATTGAGGTGACCCCTCGGCCGTTAGATTATCGCCATGTGTACTCTCATCGCATTTATTGCTGCTATAAATCGCACCCCATTTCCCATTGTAAAGGACCAGAACATCTCGAGTTCATTAATACAATCGCCTCTCTCTCTCCTACTTGTTTGCTCTGACTTCTCTCTAGGTTATTCTCATAATAACCCCTCGGATAAGCTACCCCCGGGTACACCGTCCATCACGACCCAACCTTCCCGGAGTCATATCAGAACCATTTAGATAAACTAGGACGGTCCATACCGCGGATTGAGGATGTTTTTATTTGGACTAAAATTTTATGGTCTTGTCTAGTCTGATAGATATCTGGTCTGGATGAATCTAGCTATTAATGTCTTGTCTAATCTGGTATGAATGATCTGGCCTGATCCGTGACTAAAATGAATCCGATTAAGAACATCTTGAATATATAAATAAATTAACATATTGCATATATCGAACATAGAAAGAGTGAAGCACCAAGATGGTGAAGCAATATAATAAGAGTGAAGTAGAAATACCTTTGGAAAACCAAATGGTTTATTGACTTTATTCTTCCCTTTTTATGTGCCGTAACTCGTAACCTTTTTGAAATTATGCTTTAAAAGGAAAACCTTTTCTTAACAAAACTAACTCACACAAATCTTTTACAAAAGGTGATCACAGATCTTATGCATTTTCTTCATTATTGTTGTCATATTTTCGTACAATATTATCCCATGCTTACAAAAGGAAACATTTTTAAATTTAGTGAAGGAAACGTTTCTAAATTGGACTTTGTACCCAGACAGTTGAAGGCAATCGGAAAACATCACAAAGTATACAGGGAGCAATTATACAATTGCACGAGCTGAGTAGTTCTGGTTTTGTCCAGACAGGTTCATTCTGGTCAATATTTTATTCTCCAGTTCTAGGAAGATTATTCTTCGTTCGATACTAAGTAACCTTCACTTTAATCTTTATCTAGCTTTTGACTTTCTTTATAAAAAAAAGCTTTTGACTTTTGAGAACCTAGCTAATTGTTAAGAGTAGTTTTCTCCATGTTTTGAGAGTGAAAAGGGATGACTTTTGACTTTTGTTACGTTTTATGTTTAAGTCTGATCTGATCTAGTAGATGTCTTGTTAAAAACTTGAAGTTTGATTTGTTTAAAACTTTGTTTTTCAATGTAACTGTCGAAATCTAGTGTGGTCTAGTCACTTGAAGTTTGATTTGTTTAAAACTTTGTTTTTCATTTGGTCCTATATTCAATACGTAGTACTTCATATTTTAATGACATAATATTCAGCCCACTTGTATATATGTATCTCAACACACTTTTTATATACGGTATATTTTGACGCAATCATTTATAATAATTTACTTAGAGCATCTCCAATGCTACGATGTACACAGTGCACATGTGGTATAAGAGATAGGCACATAAATATTAGTAATAAATTCTTTCTCTCCTTATTTGAATGATTTTTTACAATTTTAGTAAGTTTTTCTCCACAATGTCAAGGAAAAATATACCAAAATTGTATAAAATCATTCAAATAAGGAAATGGATAATTTATTTGCTAATATTTATGTGGATATCTCTCGTGCCACATGTGCACCGTGCACATTCTAGCATTGGAGATACTCTTAACTGACTTCTTAATACAAATTTAAATTAAAATTTTGTGGACATAATTCATACTTCACGGAAAAAAAACATGCTCGCAAAATTTCATCAAAAATTACACCCAGAAACATCTCAAATGGAGGCGGGCTGATGACGATTCCCGTTTATTAATTAGAATGCTACTCTCTACAAAAACTGTTAGAGTTAGGTAGAAAATTTGATTTGTTTCAATTGAAGTTACGTTGTTACAGCAATATGGGGAGTAACTTATGTACTTGTTTTTTATATAGCATAATCCGATTCACCTAATGTAGTCATATGAGTTGTTTGAAATTAAAAAACTTACATAGTATAATTTAATAACTAAAGTAGTTGATAAGCCAATTATGCGCAAACATTAATTCCAGCTACTAATTATGTTAAACATGCTCTGATCCATTATAATTTGAATTCTTGAATTCAGGGATTGAGGAAACTGAAGTCTTGTAATCTGAAAAAATCATTACATTTAGGGATGAAAGGAGTAGCACTGTTAAAGTGGTAATTAATACATTTATTTTAAATAGTAGGAATAGCACATATGGTCTTGAAGAGGAAATGATATGATGATATAAAAGGGGATATATATCACAGGCAGCTGATACAAGAGAATTAGTAGGGAGTGGAGATGAATAAAAAGGACAAAGGAGGAGGAGCTATCAAAGATGTCAGCTTAAGGGAAGAAGGTAGGGCTGGCATCCCATTTAAGGCCAAGTTAAAAGGTCATCATTGCATTTCCACAAGTACACCATCATTGTCATCCCTAAACTCCTTGCACACATATTTTCTTTTCTTCCATCTCCCAACTTGATTTTGAAACTTCACTGTCCTCCCATTTAATGCATGCTGCCTCACACTGTTATATTTATTAGGGTTTGTATAGTATATATGTGGTGTATGCATGCCATTCATGCCTGCCTAGCTAGTCAAGTCTTCTCATCCTTATTCTCTTTTCTCTTTTAATGCATATGTGTTATTTAGCATCCCTGCATGCAGTAATGAAGGGGATTACTTTCATTTAATTTTCACAAGGGAATCATTTGAATTCAATGATCACTTTAGTAATTAATTAAGTTTTGAAAGAAGTTTGATTATATTTCATGGTTTGGTTGTATGGGATAGTATATTATTACATGTAAACCATATTCCATGCATACAGGGCATTGGTTAAAAAGGGGTTTTAATTTATTTTGAGAGTGATATAATGCGCTCACCGGTTTTGTTATATATATATATATATATCCTCTCACATGATTTTAATAAAGTTTTTTTCGTGTATTATTTTTTTCGTTTTGAAAAGGATTAATGATAGATTTGATATCATGTTAATTAAAACTAAAGCATATATGCTGCAATTTGGGTTGGTTTAGTTCGATGTGTATTTCTTATTTTTTTAAAAATATATACTAGTAATTTTTATTTTTTAATTTGCAGGTTTGAAAGTATTCCTAACTTAAAACTGGATTGCCATATAGACCTAAAATGTCAGATGTACAAAGAAAATATTTATGAAGTTCTGGCTGAGGTGGCTAGCACGAAAATCGGTTGATTTGGCTGATTTAAGAGAAAAAAAATTAAAATATATTTTACTAATAAAATAAAGAAAATTGTTTATATAAAAATAACTAAAATGGTCATCTACAGTAACTGTAGCCAATACAGCCAGAAAATAACTCTAACCTTACTTTTTCTGCATATTACATAATTCAGCGCGCGAAAGAAAAAGTTACGTGTTTGGTGAAAAAGTTGGCTGATAAGCCTGATAAGCTGAAAAGCAGTGTTGCCAAACAGTCTCTTAATGTGTTGATCTAGGATTTGGTGTCTATCTAAGCTAATAAGTCCACACAAAACATATTTTTTTCTTTATTAATTTCTCGGATTCCTGATATAAGTAATTAATCATTTTATTGCAAAAAAAAACTGAATGGCTGCGCTCTTCTAATAACCATGAGTACATTACAATATTCTTGCCTTAGTTTGCCAATGGAACAATGGGAACTATTGCTAGTCGAATAGCCCTCAGGCTCTTTGCCATTTTGTTTGATAAAATTAATTGGTGGACTGTTCTAACACTGTACTGATGACATTGCACTATGCATATATGCTAAACTAATTATAAAGATCAGAGCAGCTTCTTTATTAATTTCAACAACAACAAAAAGCAGCTCGGCCATTTTTGTAGAATTTCTGACGTGAATACATTTTTAATTGCCCCTACTTCTGTGTGGTAGATTACGGGTGCACAACTTTTCGGTGCATTTATCATTTTAAAAAGAAACTTTTTGGTGCTTTGACAGTTGACACGTTTGTTTTTAAATAAAAATTGACATGCTAAAAATATAATTTGCCTCATTAAAAACAATGTGATATTTTCTAAATACCATGTCTAAGGAATCTTATGATTATTATAACGCATAGCTTGAAACACTTTATAAGTGTATATATAAAACTTACGTATATTAGTACATTATTTTGTCATTCAAAATCAATTTAATATCCTTCGTTCATTGCTATATGTATTATTTGGCCCAAATGTTAATTTATTATAGATTTTATAAGTGTAGATTTATACTCCGTATATACTTAGGGTCAAACTTTCACCTAGAAGACCATACATGCTAAATTGGGGATTTAATTGTGGGATGAAGTATATTTTAAGTGATTAAATATCCGTATTATTTTAGAATTTCACTTTTTACTCGTGTATTGAAAAACTTTTAATGAAAAATAAACTCCCTCAAAAACAAAATTCTACTCTCACTAAACGGAAATAGAACAAAAAAGTGAAACATTTCCAACAAAAGAAAATATCAAAAGCTGGGAATGCAGTACTACATGTTTTCTGTTTTCAGTCTTTTCACTTGAATTGAATTTTATAATCTAGTATGAATCGGTGTCATAAGTGTTTATTTTATGTGTATTTTACTATTATTTAAAACATGATTAATATGATCTGATTTTATTTGGTATGATCTTGTGCGTTTAAATCTGTTTAATTTAGTGTTACCTGATCATATGATACCCTAATTAATCAAATTTGAAATGGAATCTAGTCCAACTAAAATCACATCATTAATATGATCGATTTAAAAATATCATGTTTAATTAGTGACTAATACGTAGTATTGTGTTTTTTTACATAAAGGTAAATTATATTTTGTAATTTAGTCAAACAACCTATTACCTAGCGCATGTTTGGATCATTAGTCCTCTAATAATCTCTATCTAATTCACTTGCAGGTCGATCATAATATCGATTGGGCAAGTAAGAAATTTGCTAACCTCCTTAATTAGTAAGGGGTTTTTACGAGAATATTACTAAAATAATACTCCATATGGGTGTAGATTAGCTTATAGAGAAAGTATAACATATACGTACGAAGTACGTAGTACTAGTATATGTTAGCATATTTTGCATATCAGCATATGTATTTTTCAAATGTTTAGTAAAACTATAAATCAAATATAAATATTTTCATACTAAATATCTATACTATATCTATTAAGAGTACAATTCAGTCACAGATTTTAGAATTTAGCATCAAATATCATAATTATGATTTTTTTTCATTTTTATTATGTTATTGATATGTTTTGATAATTTTTTTCACAAGATTTTTAGATTGATGAACCTAAAAAGTATTAAAAAAAACCATGATATTCTTCATATTGTCAGTCATTCCTACTATATATCGATAATATTTATCTTTAAGTAATTTTCTCTAATATTTTGACTAGCGTACGGGTTATACGTTCTTTTTAATTAATATAAAATTAAAAAGTACAAACTAAAGAAGAATTTATTCATACAAATTAAGCACCACTGCACCACCCAATATTAATGAAGTAGGGACATAGCTATGAGTACATTAGATGATTGGAACATATATTAAGATACGGAGTAAGATTTTGAGTGGTAAACTATTTTATCATTCAAAGTTTAATTAGCAACAGCAAATTAAACTAGCAGTGAGTGAATAACAATGGTAGGGTTTAATATGTTTTCTCTAATAACTAACGTCGATAAACTATAGGAAAAAAAGATCAAATTAAAGAAATTAAACATTATCATCAATTCTGCATATTTCTAATTATAGTAATAGTAATATAATCAATACTACTCTTACCTCAATTAAGTTCCTTGAATTGACCATATATATAAATCAAATAATGAATAATACGTCGTCCGTATTAATTAAGTTAAGATGGATCGACGGGAGTACGGCGGCCGTCAGCACCGGCGGCCCGAGGCGGCTGAAACTGAGTCAACGGCCCAATGTTCGCCGACACGTTCATGTTCATGGCCAGAAGGCTGCTCGCCGCCGGCTCGAAGTTATTGATCAAGTACGACGCCTGTTGCTGATGATTATCTCTGGGGAAGAATTGGTGATGAAACTGGTGGTGCTCCCGAGCGCCGCCGATCAAGTTGAACCCGAAGTTGCTCTGCTGCTGCTGGTGGTGATGGGCGGCGGCAGCGGCAGCCGCAGCCGCGATGAGGTTGTGGGTGGCGGTGGAGCCGAGGGTGTGGTTCTGGTACTTGGAGAGCTCGGATTTGGCGCAGCTGAGGTCGAGCTGGAGCTGGCGGAGCTGGTGCTGGAGGAGGGAGATGACGCCGACGCAGCCGTAGACGGGGTCGCGGAGGCGCATGTCGGCTTCGTAAGCCAGGGAGTTGACGGCGTCCTCGCGCTGGTGGGGCAGCAGCTCGTTGAGCAGCTTGGTGACGTTGCTGGCGCCGAAGACCTTGTGGACGCTGGCGAACTTCTGCGGCTGGTCCGGCGGGAAGTACGGCGCGAAAACGCATTCCGGCTGGCACTTCCGCCGCAGGAACTTGCACGCCGCGCATGGAGAGTTCGTTGAAGAAGAAGACGCCATCTATCTTTGATTTTATTGTTTTGTTTAATTTCCTCCACGGGTTAGCTAGCTAGCTGCAAAAAATCACCTGGTCATAAACCACTTTTAATTTATTTAATCAACCCTCAATTCATTTTTTATTGAAATTATAAATTAAAAATAAATCTTGTGTAACTGTCCAGTACGTGAAAATAAAAAACTAAAGTCATAAAGTGATTGCAATTTTGTTTGTCAATCAACAAATTACGTACCTAGCTCCATTAATTAACTTACATATTTTAAAAATAATGATTATACATAAATCATAAATATAAATGAAAACGTATTTAATCATTTGGTGTGCTTTATAAACATTTAGTGGCCTACGTACCTATATTTTTCTTAATAAATAATTAAATATAATAGTACTATATGACGTACGTATGTACGTCATATAGTACTATTATATTTAATTATTTATTTAGAAAAATATAGGCATTATATATTTTCAAAATATCAATGACTTAAATTTAATAATACGGAGTACTATCTATTTGGCATTGATACTGTGATTCAATTTTACACACCATCCAGTGAAAAATATATAGACAAAGTATGGTAGTGAGGAGTGGAACAATTCATTCAAATTGTTCGAATTCGCAAGTATAAGCTATTTTTAGAAAAATGTATTTTTTTTAATATAAATTACTTGTCATGTGTTAGTTCATTCAGGTAATAATATTGTTAGAGTAAAATTTTGTTGATGATTATTGTATCTAGCATCTAGGATAAGTATGTAATTAAAGTAAGATCGAGTTTGTTATTCAGATAAATAAATATAGAGTAATAATATACTGATTAAAAACACCCAAATGAAGTACATAAATCTTCAATTATTGTTTTTAAAACAACAAGAAAAATATGAAAATATCATTTATTTAGCTGGGTAGCTAACTAGGTGGGATGTGGTGTATTTGTTTGCTTGGAAAAGAAAAGAAAATGAAATGCATTTTTTAAAGAGTAGATCGAAAATTATATATACAGGCTGAGAAATGGTTAATTATATTACCGTATGGAGATGAGTTTTGGTGGCGTCGGGTCGTGGTGGAAAGGTAGGTGCTTGTTTTTCACTGAAACGCCGGCGGGCTGATTTCTAGGGCAATGTATATATTCAACGAATGGCTTTGGCCTTTGAGTATAGTAGAAAAAGAGAAAGAGATGGGGTCAGTAAGAGAATTGAAGCAATCTTTTTGGGTGCATAAGTAGCGGCGGGCGGATTGGGGGTGTTTGGATGGTGAGAAATTGAAGCATATAAAGATGGTGACTCCGGGGGTGAAGCCGGATTTTACTACTGCCCTTTTTTGCTGTCACCTTCCCTGCCCAAACTAGGTACATACTGTAGGTGTTACATACATATATACTCAGCTCATTCTATTACCCCTCATACATTTTCTATTTTTTTTTTGTAAAATTAAATTGCTCAAAATTTTAAAATAGGATTGAATACGTTTTAATTTCTTGCCTACACCCATTAATTTTGTCTTAATAAAAGTATAAAATATTTCTTAAACAATAAGGAATGGCGGCACTCGTATTTGAATTTTTTTTATGTACACTACCAAAAAAACACGGGATTGGCAGGGAATTTGGCACGGATTTGGCACGGATTTTGGCAGGGATACGCCAAATCCGTGCCAAAAACACTTTGGCACGAGCTATTTGGCACGAAAAATTGATAAGTCCGTGCCAAATTCCGTGCCAATCGCGCCTTTTTTTTTGTAGTGGTATTTAAGTGCTACCTAGGGACTAGGGAGCAATAATTAACTTAGCAATAGTAAATTTATTCATTTTCCTCTTTAATACTGTATAACCATACTAATTTTTAGGTTATACGATACTCCGTATATTTGTTGACATTATTTATTTTTTTGCGAAATTTTTTTAAGTTAGTTAGATAACTTATTAACCTCAAGACCTAAATTTGACATATATATGTATGTATTAAGGATGTTTTCTTTTGGACTGGAATTTGCTGGTCTGGTCTGGTTTGATGTGGTCTGAACTGGTGGTCTAGTAAACGTCTAGTCTCTGTGTATCATATTTTATAACTACGAAAGTCTGGTCTGACCTGATCTGCTCTGGAACTGAAAACAGTCCAAAAGAAAACATCCTAAAGATGTTTTGGCTTGGACTTGTTCGGGTCTAAGATCATACTCCCTCCGTTCCCAAAAATACTTCTCACTTTCCTTTTTGGGCCGTTCCCAAAAATTCTTCTCACTTTCCCTTATTGGACCATTTGTGTGGTTCACATTCATTTTACCTTTTTCTCACACAACCACAACCACACATTTCCACTTTATTCCACTTTCTTAATAGGCGTGCCAAGTCAAACCGGGAAGAATTTTTAGGAACGGAGGGAGTATAAGACAAGAAAAGACAAGATCAGTTCAGATTAGACCAGACCAGGTCAGATTAGACCGGATTTTGACGGTTGTAAAATAGACATATATCATACATTTACCAGACCAGAACAGATCAGACCAGACCGGATCATATCATACCAAGTTAGACCATATCAGACCAGAAAAATCAATCCAAGTAAAAATATTTTAATAAATACACCTAAATATTTTTTAAAACAAATTCCATATAGTTTCATATTTTAAATATTTTCATATTATAAAATATAATTGATCAAACTTGATCATCAATCAAGAAAGCCAATATGCACAAATTTTGTGGATAAGAGGGAGTATGTGAATAGTTTCGTTAAAATAAAGTGACATTTAATATGTAGCTGATATGTTGATAATTAATTAAATGTTTAAAATTCGTGGTGCACTAACTAGAGTGTCATTTGTGGTAAACAAAAAACTAGAGAGTGATTTTATCGTAAAAAAAACTCGCTAGAGTGTGATACTGTGATTTGTTTCGTCCTCTCCAAACTATCTAGAGTGTGATGGTCGTCTCTCCTTCCCTCCTAGGCATGCATGTGGCATTGCATCTTTTATCCCTTCAAATTGTTATAATTTTTTTTTTATTTAAGATCCATTTTTATAAAAGAATATATCAAATTTAATTACTCCGTATTTTTTTATGATTTTTCCAACGATACCAACATTGGATATAATTTCTTTTTCCTAAATACGGAGTATCTATATGTAGAAGGATTTATTTAAGTTTAAATATGTAATATTATACTCTATGAAAGATCATAAAAAATTAAAATTATGATATTTTTTATATAAAAAAAATGAATCATAAATGAAAAAGGTATAACAATTGAAAGAATGATTATTACCAAAGGAAAATTGTACTATGCTTCCGTCCTACTATAATTGTTTTATTCATTCTTACTTTATTATCACTTTATTAATTCATTATCAACCACATAACTCTACTTTTCTTAAAGACCCTACCACTCTCCTTTATCACAATCTTGGGAGGACGGAATTAGTACTATATTTCTGTTTGGTTTGAATCTATTTGGGTCGGTTTTTCATAAAATATACAATAGTATTAAGATTTTATTGAATATTTTACTCCAATCAGTTATATTTGGATTTTCACGTTTTGGATTCGATTTACTATAGTTTGACACAAATACTCCTAAACTCAAAACTGAACTTCACAGGGTTCGATGACTTGGATCTAGTTGATTTGGTATGGTACATTTCAATCAAACTGAACAGATTTTCCTACACCCAGCATTGATTATGATGATATACATACTCATATTAGTTTTACATTTAATTTAAGGAAATCTATTGAAACTCTAGCTATTTAATATAATACAGAGTAATTATATTATAAGGATGTTTTTATTTGAACTAAAATTTTCTTATCTGATGACTCTGACCTGGTCTAGTTTATTTAAGTCTAGTCTGGTCTGGTAGATGTCTGATCTCTGTGTATTTATAACTCGGTGTCTTGTGCAGTCTGACCTGTTAAAGTCTAGTTTGGTCTGGTATGATCAGGTCAATTTAAGTCTGATATGATTTTATTTGCATTGTTCTGATCTGATTTGGTCTGTCTAGGCATGAAATCAGGTCAAGTAAAAACATCTTTAAACTCACCCTTCTATGCCGTGGAGAATTACAATTAATGTTAACTTATATTTAAAGGTAAATAGTTAATAATATTTGAATGGGTATATATATTGTTAATGTAATTTTACACATTTAAAAAGGACTGAAAATTAGAGTACCGAAAGGTCTATATATTTCAATGGAATACATTTTTTTTTCATATGTGACATTAAAATATACGTAGTAATTAAACGAATGGAGATAATATTATAAGAGGTCTATGTACATGAGTAAGCTATACAGTTTGTACACAAATTATTGCATGTGATCGGATGTTATGATGAGAGGAAAATCGCCCAATAGCATAGGCTAAGGCCAAGGGGATATGTGATAGACCCACTAACTAGATCAGTGGGTTCGTCTCCATGTCTATTGGGCTGATTCATGATTCGTGCATGTAATAATGCATTATTAGGTGATGATTGATGCGCATATTTTCTTCAAACAAGTACATTCCCTGAGTAAGTAGTTGCACAATTATAGACTTCTTGAATAATACTCCCTCAATCTCGCAATTAAGTTCACAATTTGACTTCACACAGATTAAGAAAATAAATTTGACTTTACTGTGGAGTGCACTGTTTTGTACTGTTTAAACATTGTTTGACACTATTTGGACACTGTTTGACACTGTTTTGATAATTTGATGTAGATAATTTGCTAAATAAAGAAAGTTTTGAAGTGTGAAGTTAATTTTGGGACTGCCCAAAAAGGATGGGGAGAAGTTGTTTACGGGACGGAGGGAGTAAAATTTTAGATTTATAACTGTACTCATTATTGAAAAGAGGTCTCTCTTGCATTAGGGTTTAGATTTTCTCTTCTTAGTTCAGAGCAGTTCATCGCCACACTATGGTGGTTCCTTTATTCAAGGTTTTTGAAGCCTTTTCAATCGCAAGGTTGGAAGGCGGCAATAAACACAATAGTTGTTTATTGTGTGGTTTTTTGGAGGGTTGGTGTAACACTCCGGCCCCGCAGCACCCGAGGTAGTTACTACACATACTCTCCGGACCTCTAGTACTGTCCTCACAAATCACCATGAGCCTTTACCGCGCACTTTGTGCTCACTCATTCGCGTCCTGAGAAACTTCCCAGGGGGTCACCCATCCCAAGACTACTCCCGTGCAAGCACGCTTAACTTTTGATTATATTTGATTGTGTTTTGGTGTCAGATGAAACATTTGAGACATATAAATGGGTGTTAAAAGCTTTTTTTGGAAGCAATGCACAATAAACATCCCATATCAGTGGTTACTGATGGTGATGTTGCTATGAGGGAGGCTATTAAAGTAGTTTTTCCAGTAAGGATGTTGTTACTTGGACTGTAATTTGCTGGTCTAGTCTGATCTGATCTGGTCTGAACTGGTCTAGTCTGGTAATGTCTGGGTTCTTTGTATTTTTATAACTATCCAAGTCTGGTCTGGTCTGGTCTGGACTGGTCTGGGACAAATTACAGTCCATGTAAAAACATCCTAACTACTCACTGTTTGTGTGCATGTCACTTGAATAAAAATGCATGGGATCGAGAATGTAAACAACACACCATTTTTGGAGATTTTTAAGAAAGCAATGTATTCTAATTTCACCCCTGAAGAGTTTGAAGATTTTTGGCAAAAATTATAGGTGAGCCTGGGGTTGAAGGTAACACATGAGTTTTGAAAACCTATGAGAACAAGTTATTATGGGCTACTGGGTATCTACGTGATACATTCTTTGGACGCATCCGGACTACATCTCAGTGTGAAGCAAAAAATTATCTCATAAGATCTTATGTGAGAAAAAGAACACCCTCGTTGAATTTATTCATGATTTTGAATAAGTGCTAAGAGAGTACCGAAATAATGAGTTGATTGCTGATTTTAAGTCCAATTTCTCAGAACCAGTGATGACGAGCTCTTTGAAGCACCTTGAGCGCCAGACTGCTGATATATATACACTGGAAATGTTTACAGAAGTTTAGAAAGAGATTGAACTTGGTTGTGCATTAAACGTTGTGGGTCGAGTAGAAAATGGAGATGAATTGACTCTTCACCTGAACAAATATGGGCATCCTGAAAATTTAGTTAAAGTTGATTTTGATAGATCAAATTCTAAATTTTCATGCGCTTGTCGTCTTTATGAACATCCAGAACTTTCCTAGTAACTTGATATGTGGAAGGTGGACTAAAACGAGAGTAAGAGTGATATAATCTCTTTAATGTCATCAAGTGAAGTAGATATTGATGTTATGATATTTGCTCGCTTTGGTGCTTTAGCAGCTTCTTGTAATAGACTGTGTAAAATTGCTGCCAAAAAACTGAATACTTTGATGAAGTTAGAGATGAGATACTTAGACTCA
The DNA here is from genome assembly GCA_945859915.1 of Cuscuta epithymum. Lineage (NCBI taxonomy): Eukaryota > Viridiplantae > Streptophyta > Magnoliopsida > Solanales > Convolvulaceae > Cuscuta > Cuscuta epithymum. The sequence goes on along the minus strand of CAMAPF010001001.1, from coordinate 3,438,676 downwards.
CTCATAAGAGAAGTTTGGTGATCAAAGGAGTAGTCATGCATCATTTGTTGAAGATATTGCGGTCCTACTGTTATGAAGACACAAAGTGCCCCAATAAAGAAAAAAGAGAGGTAAAAGGAAGCATTGTTCGAACTGTAACCGTGCAGGACATGTAATAACAACATGCCCAAGGATAGCTTCCGATAACAATGACACTTAAAATGATGACGTTATATCTTTGGGCGACAACCAAAGATGTCATGTTAGTTTATTAATTTCCATATATTTACATATGTTAGCATACTTTTATATTTTAAAATCTTTTTTTAGTATGGCGCGTGTGTATAAGTTATGTTTATATTATTGCAGGGCAAAGGAACTGTTGAGGTTTATTCCTTCAACCCCCGGGTCCAACACGTAAGCCCAAGAGTTTCGAGTGGAGTGTGTATGTGAATAAACTAGCCCAACTAACAAGTGAGATGGATTAAGAAACAGTAAGTAGCAAACAAGAGATTAGGTATTATTAATCAGTTAATAACTCCCCAATACAATATTTTTGCTGAGGCTCGTCGGCCGTTCGTCTTACAAGGCAGTAGAAGAGCTGCGAGTAAGAATGCTATAAGCTAGAGTGCTGAGAATAGTAAGTTGCCAACCCTTTACAATGAAATAAATGCCGCTATTTATACTACCAATGGGTGGCTGGCTATGCTGACGTGGAGGCTTGCGTGTGGCTGATGCCCAACCACTAAATCTCCGGCATTAAATGCGCTTCCCGCCAGAATCTGGGTTTCCCGCCTAGTTGTGGGGACGTACGTCCAGCCTGGATAAGGGGGCCTGCTCCTGGTGATATTCGCAAAGGGTAATGGGCCGTTCGTATCCTGGCCCTTAGATGATTTGTCACATGGGTTGGATTAGCTCCAAGTGACAGTGGTTTCCGGAGGCGACGTTCGTCGCCGTTGCGTTTGTCTGTGGATTTGATCCATTTGTCTTCGTACGGACGTTCGTCCGAGTGGGCTGCCCCGCCACGGAAGACGTTCGTCTGGTCGAGGTGAATGGGCTGGCCTATGCGCTCGACCATTAACCCAACACAAGTCCCTCACTTCTGATGTTCTGAGCGTGCGAAGGGCATAAGGAAGTATATTGTCCCCAAAAGGTGGACGCTCGTGGCATGGAACTTATGCCTGCCGCCTTCCCGAGGGTGGACGTTCCTCTCCATGGCGTCTCTTATCTGATGGCGGTTCAGGAATCGAGGTGACGGCTACCGCAGAAACGGTACACTTTCCGAGGTAAGGTCATCATTACATTCCCCATTTCACGCGCAGCGCGTGCACCTGGGTACGCTCCTCGCCACGCGTTGCCTTCCCATTGGCCCCCGAATCGGTGCCTCTCCTATAAATACCAGGGTTTCCCCTTGGCTTAGGGTTCCCGACTTCTGTTTTCTCGCTCTAGAATCTTCGCTGCTTTGTGCTCAGTTCGTCCACAAGGTCCCTAGCTTGCTTCCGTCGATCCAAGGTATTTCAGGCTCTATTTTCCTTTCTTCGTAACCCTTTTCTGATCTTTCCAATGACTTCTATGGAAATCTCCTCGAGTTCTGGCTCGGGTTCCTCTTCCGACTCCCCTTCTGGCCCTGAGTCCAGTTCTCGCTCTTCTGAGGGCGCCAGTACCTCCGGCCGCTTCGGCTCCCCGTCTGTTGCGGGGATGATTGTGCAAGACAATGCTCCTGAGACTTCTACCTCTGCGAGTACCTCCTCGGCAGACGCAACCCATGGTGATGCGGTCCCTGGGGGAGATGGGGACGATGCCCCCCAAGGAGGTGCGATCCAGATGGTCGTGGAAGACGTAGCCGCTGATAATGATCGCCCAGCGGGCTATGATTCAGGCGTCGAGGCCGTTGACGGTTCCAACGTAGAGGTGTTCGATCTGGGCCTCACGGTTGATGTGGAGCGTCATATTTGCCCCATAAAGAACGCGATTGGCCATGAGCAATTCTTCTCGGACCCGGCCCTTGAGGCGCTTCGCATCTACTTTCCTGACCCGCTCAGCTACAGCCTCCGAGGCGCGACCCACGTGATGAGGAGACGCCCGGAGATGGGCTGGCCCATGCGCTGGGCCATTAACCCAACAGGAACCTTTCTACATGAAGACAATCACAGTAACAAAACCAATTGTAGTAATGAGAAATGAAAAACCAATTGTAGTAATGAGAAATGACAAAACCAAAACCATAATATTATTGTTATGGTTATTCATGCGCAAAAATCCGTCTATGAATAAATTTAATTGCCAAAAAATGAAAAATGATCAGTTTTTATATAATTTAGAAATTCTGAAAAAGTTACTTGCATATTCAGTCATACTATTAAGAAACGTGATTTCAACAATGTAAAATATGTTCTTGGAGGGTTTTTTGCATGAATAATTGTAACACAAGAGGGGTGGGGGGGGGGGGTTGACACATTTTTTAAATCACAGGCGACTAATGCGCCAAATTTAAATTCCCAAGGGGCTTTAGTGCATTAAACCTTTAGATCATGTGATATTATAGTAAATATCACTCCATCTTATTATTATGATGTGAAATATAAAAAGGGAATAGTGAAATATAAGTGTTCCTGCCAAGATATTAACCGAATCAGTTCTGTGTATTCTAGAAAAAGTGGAGCAAGTGGGCTAAAATGAATATACATCTTTGTGGCCCAAACACTTACGCACATTTATATGTGCAGAACATACTTGCCCCACATAAAGTCCAAATCTATATAGATCATTTTTGAGTACCTGCAAATTTATCTATATTAAATAAATTAATGAATAATAATCGTACCATTTATTTATTTTTGAAAATAAGGTAATTTGAATATGTTCAATTTTTTAAGAAAAAGAATACGCCAAAATATGGGAAAATGGTCACGAACTTACATAAAAAGGTCAAATAAACTCTTATATAGGAGGTTCTGTCCGCCCATCGCCATTTGGGTGGTTACCGGTGGAATTTTTGATACACTTTTTTTAACATCTTATTCATATTAAGTCTAGTTTATTCATACCAAATTTCAGCTAAAACTTCAATCGGGAAATCATTCAAATAAATTCTTCAAGATAATCGTGATAAGGTAATTTGAATATGTTCATTTTTTAAAGGGCCTGCATGGTTGGGGGATTTCGGAGAGGAGGAATGGGGAGATTGATTTTTTATTTTATTAATTTATCTACTTTTTTTAGTTTTTAACTTCAAATAACTATATAATTGGTTAAACCATGTATTTTTATACACTATTTTGTCTTTACTTTATTTGAATTTTTTTTAATGAATAAAATATTTTAAATTTAAATATGACTCTTCCCTTTTCCTCCCTTCCAAAATCCCCCAACCATACTCGCCCAAAAAGAAAAAGAAAAACAAATCATAATCAGCTAAGCAACGCCTCTACTCTTCCGCCACTTCGGATCGCTAACTTCTTCCTCTTCTCTAGACGACAGATACGGAGCCAGCGATCTGCACCGGCACCGCAATCCGTAGAAAGTAGAATCCTAGGACTTCCGCCACTCTGCTCAGCAACCCATCCAGGTAGCTGAGTGCTGCATCCTCAAGGCTGAAGGATGCTATTCTGAAATAGGAGTAAAAGATTTCTCAAATTTCTCCCCTTTTGCCCTCAAACTGCTTATATCAGAAACAGTCCTGATTTTGATTTGGGAGCCTTTCGTGTGTATGAAGAGGCATTACTTTTATTGGATTTTAAAGGTAAGGAATTTGATTTAATTCTTTGGGATGATACTTCATACTTGACCATCAAAAGTTCTGGCCAACTGGCCATTACAGAAAATAATTCCTCCTTATCATCTGAAAAGCAAATCTAGTCTTGAGAGACTATGATACGATTCCTCATTCAATGCGAAAAAACGTCTATAGAATCAGATTCCAGGAAACTAACAAACGTGAATACTTGAAATGTCTTCAAGCATACCTCACCCCCTCCCCACAAAAAAAGAAAATTAAGTCTTCATATCACTTTGCATGTGATAAATAGCATTTGATATGCTTTCTGAAATCTTGAGGAACTATTTTTGTGTGTTTTTTGTTTAGTTGTTGAATTGCAGAGGAACAGTTTGAGGGCTTATTGGATTAAGAATGGGCGGCTCTGAACAACCAAAGAAAAGAGTGGCCTTTGTGCTTATTGATGGCTTGGGGGATGTATCTCTGCCAAGGTTTGGTTACCAGACTCCTTTGGAAGCAGCTAAGATTCCAAATTTGGATAGTATAGCTTCAGCTGGAGTTAATGGCCTGATGGATCCTGTAGAAGCGGGCCTTGCATGTGGGAGTGACACGGCTCATCTGTCTTTGATGGGGTACGATCCAAGGGTGTATTACCGTGGAAGAGGCGCATTTGAGTCTATGGGAGCTGGCCTGGCAATGTCGCCCGGTGATATTGCATTTAAGGTATGCATTGTTTGATTCTGTGTGTGTGTGTTTGTCCTTTCTTTAGTAAAGGCTTGGATTTCACTTTCTTTCCTCGTGTTTTACCTTTCTTAATTATAGTCTATTGAAACATGTCATCCTGTTGGGCTTTTATTAAGATTTGTGGTTCTACCCTGAAAGATCAAACATGAGGAATAGTCTACCGCCTATTATGTTAGTTTGCTATTTATATGTTTTTCTGTTGTAACTTGTATGATGCTTAATTAGTTTGACTTTCTTCATTTTGTTGAATGATGTGCATCAAATTATTCATAAACTATGTTTCTTCTCGTCTTACTCTGACTTTTGATGTTCCAGTCAAACTTTGCTACCCTGGATTTGGCAACTGGGGTAGTTTTAAGCAGGAGGGCTGATAGACATTTTGAAGAAGAAGGTCCAATTCTTTGTGCTGCTTTGGATGGAATGAAACTACCTTCTTTTCCTGAATATGAAGTTAGAGTGAGGTGTATGTTCTTTATCAGTTTTTCTGACATTTTTATCCTTGCATGACACCTCCACATACATGGAGAGGCCAACATAACTATGGATTACAATGACTTCCACTTTTTCTTCTAAAATTCTATTACACACTTCCTCTGTCCCAAAACAAAGAGCCTACCTTGAAAGTATACTTTTGTCCCAAAAAAAGAATTCTATTTGATAAAAAAACTAAATTTCATTATATTTAATGTATTTTTTTTCAGAAAAAGAAGTCATAAACAAGTTAATTTTGTTAAATTTAGTTACACAACAACAGTAACATCGAAGTCTTATTCCCAAAAGAGTTTGGGGTCACTTAACATAAATTTAGTTACACCAATAATCACTTTTTAAAGTATAGCTAGAGCCTAGAACTGATGAATTTCAGTAGTTGAATCTTGTTAATATATAAAAGTTGCACATTGAGTATTTTATGTTACAGAGGTATTATGTGATTAGCTTTATATCCCAACTCTGTTCTCATTGGTTCTTCTAAAATATGAAGTTCTTTAGCTCGCATTTGGGGGGAGCTATAGCCATTTATTTATGTACTCATACTTTATTTATTTAGGTATGCCACAGAGCACAGGTGTGGTGTGGTGGTAAAGGGTCCAAAGTTAAGTGGAAATATATCAGGAACTGACCCATTGAAGGATAACCGCCTTCTTTTACAAGTGGAGGCTCTTGATGATACAGAAGAGGCAAATCACACAGCCATAGTTGTTAATGAACTTTCTAAAGAGATGTCGCGCATTCTTGTTTCCCACCCACTGAATGCAAAACGTTCTGCCGAAGGAAAGAACATTGCCAATGTTGTCCTCTTGAGAGGTTGTGGCATTCGAATTGAGGTCTCTCTCTTTCTCTCTCGCTCTCTCTTTATATCTCCCCTCTCTTGTTCTCGTTTTTTTATGCAAAAATCTGTATTAAAGCCTATCCTCGCACTCCATCAGGGTCTATTTGGAATTTGGAAAATACTATGAAAAGGAAATTGGAACGAAAGGAAATGTGGTGGAAATAAAAGATGTATTATTTATGTTGGATACACATTTTTTTTTAGATATTCGGTGATACTCATTTTTATTTTATAATGTACTATATTGTATGAAGATTAAGAAGCCCACAGAGAAAAGTTATCACATTTCATTTTTCTTTGCATTCTTCGAGTATAATCAAACATAAAAGAACCGTTTTTCTTAGTGTTTATTCTTTCTCTAGCATTTTCCATGATCCAAACATACTCTTAGGGTCTGTGTGGAACTCGAAAAATACTAGGTAAAGAAACAAAGGTGGAAAACAGAGAGAAAAGTAGGAGGGAAATAAACCACATAATCTAGATAGGATCAAACTCAAAAAAAGTATGGTTAATTGTAAAAAGTTATCCAACATTCAACTCGTTAACTGAACATCTTGAAAACTATATACTTAAAGAAATTTTACATAAATACACTATCTTCTAAATTTTCAACTAAACATCTTCCGACCTCTAGTATAGGTCTATGCAGCTGCCACCAAGTTATATATGTATTTGTCCAAACTCATTTAACTTTATTTCTCTAGATGTGTGGAATTTTAAAAGTTTTAGTTTTATTTCATTTTTCTTTGATTTTTCGAAACTAATGTCAATATTAAAATGGGCCTATGGGAGAACTATAGAGAGAAGATCTAGAAGGACAAGAATGTTTACAAAAATAAAAATTCTTTGAACTTGAAAATTCAATTTGAGATATTTGTTCAAAATCATTCTTTGAAGCTCTGTTGCATATAGGCATATAGCTAACAAATCTAAATATGATTTAATCAAATGTGATTTTCCTCTATATTTTCCTTTGTAAATAGAAATATAAACTTTTTTCATAACTAATTTATATTATTCCCATCCATTTTCCTTGTCCCTAACATATCATTTAGATTGACATGAAACTATGCAGAAAAGATTAGATTTTATTCAGATTGTGAGTTCATACTTTTCTCAAATTGTCTGTGTTTTTTATTCTGTTTAGGTCCCTCCGTTTGAGGAGATACATGGGCTTCGCCCATGCATGGTAGCTCCTACCAAGATCATAGCTGGGTTGGGTCTATCTCTTGGGATTGATATTCTAGAAGCTCCTGGAGCAACGGGAGACTACCGGACAATATTAACATCCAAAGCAATTGCCATAGCAAATGCCCTTTCTGCTCCTCTGCAGCCTTGCCCAAATATTTTCGTTCCTGGTGAAGATGAGCATAAGCCTGGTGGATCTGATGGTTATGACTTTGGATTCCTTCACATTAAGGTGATATGATAGATTGATAGGTCACTATGTTTGTTTCTGAGATTTTTGAATAGTAGCTGAAAGCCTGAAACTAGTTTTGTAGAAGTTTCTTTTAGCAAAAGAGGAAGGGATTTTTTGATTGGAGGGTTTTGGAGGGAAGGAGGCTGATAGAGAGACCTGGACTTGTGGGCTCAATATTTTAATAAGATGTAATAGTGGGCTGGGCTAAGTAATTAGATAGATTGAGGGAAGCCTCATTGGAAAAGAATAAATAGAAGGAATAGAAGAGGGGGAGGGGAGGCAGAACTTTGGATCTGGACTAGGACTTGGGAGTGTTGAGATTACTCGAAGTGTCTCTGTCTGTATATCTTTCCTTTACGTCGTCTTCTTTCTCTAATATACACGCCAGTTTTACTGTTTGGTTGAGGGTTCTAAGTTTCTAACATTGGTATCAGAGGCTTAGAGCAATCGCTCCTGGACTTAGAATCGATCATCACAGAGCAATTGCAGATGGAGAATAGCACTGGAAATGTAACGAGGATGGAAACGATGCTGGACGAGATGATAAATCATCTGCGTAAACAGCGTCGCCGGAGAACTAGAGGCCAAGCGAGGAGCCCTCCTAGGTGCCGTCGGCCAACTGAAAATAAGGTTTATTCGTCCGCCCCTCCTCCTAGTTCGCAATCGCAAACAGCTTCGCCTAGTTCGAGGTATCGTCGCGGGCACAGGTCTCTTCTCAATCGCGAGAACTTCTGTCCAGTTGTCTGGCTTCTTCGAGAACTTCATCTCACTGCTCGCAAACGCGAACTTCGTCTCACAGTTCTCAGTCGTGAACACGAACAGTAGCTTCCGTGTCGTCTCAGTTGCGTACAGATTCTCATAGGTTGCAGAGTTCGAGGCTAACAAATCATTCCAGTTTGCAGGGGTTTCTGCTAGCAACTTCTCCTAATTCGTCAGATTTGCGGCAATATGAAGTCTCCAGTTCGCAGTCGCGAATGGCTGTTCCCCGTTCGCCATCGCAAACTGTTTCTCTTTGTTCGCAGCTTTCATCTCAAGTTTCCGAGTATCACACTGCTCAAGTTTCCTTGCCAGGGACTGCATCGCTGAAAATGAACTCTGAGTTGAAACCGGCTGAACCATATATCAAGGAGCCAGACCCAGATGATGATATGACTCAAACTACAGGATATTGGCCAAATCATCATGAAGGTTTGAACCCTCCTGAGATGGATGAAAATGGAATTCGTGTGGGTAAAGTGAAGGATCAACTGTCAAGGCAACTGGAGGAGCAGGCAAAAGTCACATATGAAACAGAGAGGAGGATTCAAGCACTGGCGTGGAAATCAAATATCACTGTGATGAATGTTGGGCCTGATGTTTTTGTATCTCCTATTGGGCCCAATTCCATAATGGATCAGTCACAACCTTTTCTAGTCGGTACAGGAATTGGTGCATTCTCACCTGAAATTGTGTTGTTGAAACTGAGGCAAGCTGTTTCTGGAGCTCCTAGTGGTGAAGGTTCCAATCCACGAGGCACTGAAGGTACTAGAAAATCTACCATGAGGCGGATGGAGGTTCGGGAACATCCTATTAGGACTAAGGTTGCTGCAGCGTATGCTTATCGTGAACGCCCAGATTTTGATGCACCTCGAGATTGTATGGAATTCTTCAACTTGGTTTTGAGTAAAGTTCATCCGGTCATCTCTGATACTGGTATGCATTTTAATGCCTCACCAGGATCTGATCAAAAACCTTTCGACAAGGTTGAGATGGGGCAACAGCCAAACACCAAGGTTTCTGGAATGCAAAGTATGAGGCTGTGTGGAGGTAATGTCAATCATAGCTCAACGGGGGATGTGGCAAAAGGAGTTGAAGTTTTCTTTAGCTCAGTGTTCCTTGATGAGCAGATTCAGGTTGAGGAGAATGCTGGTGTTCATGGCATGAACACAAATTCTGCTATGGGTGAGAATGGATTTACTCAAAACATTGCTTCTCAAGAGACTAAAGCAACTATACCAATCAGAAAGCTTCTGTCGGTTGAGCGTAGCCTTCCAATGGATGGGGTGAAAAAAGCAGGAGCTATTCCATATTTTGTATATCTCCTTGAAAGGAGTGACTTATCCCAATGGCAATCTGAAGTTGCTCGGGCACTGATAAATATTACATCTGGGACAACCGGATATACAAGAATTGTCATGGAACAGGGGTCTGTCCCTAATTTTATACAGCTACTTCACCCAACGATGATGTTCGTGAGCAGGGTGTCTGGGCTTTGGGCAATATTGCTGGTGATGCTCCAACCTGTAGATATCTTGTTCTTGGTCAAATTGAAGCCGCTGGGGAGATACTTTATCACACAGTATACAATGGCAGAGACGGAATTACTGACCACAACAAGGATATAATAGTAGAAACTCCTGCCTGGGATTCATCACTTTATACCAGACCTGATAAGCCTAAACATGATGTCTGGAAGCACTCAAATTATTCATTGATGCAGGAGCCGGGCCTGCGGGAAGACTCACTTACAGAGGTGAATTGGTAGACTTGACCAGACAGTCATCATCCAAGCTTGCAAATCAGATTTACATTGATGCAATAACTGCTTTCAGAGAGAAGGAAAATATGGAGTTCAAGATTGAGGATGCGCTAATGTAAGAAGGAAATACTCCAATACTTACTCTCATTGATTGTCTGTTAATAGTGCTTCACTTACATGAGCGTCAATATACACAAACTGCTGCAATTGCTAGAGACACTCATCCTTGTCCGCAGGATTCTGACAGAATGAAGCTCGTTGCTGATAGACTTAGAGGCACATCTCTACTGGTGACAAGATGTACATTGGAGAGGCTAATGGAAGTATACAGAAATTATGGTTTGAGTTTTTCCAATGGCTTTCATAAAAGTTTTGAGTATGGTTGGATCCCTGGGAAGTTTTTGAGGTGTTATTATAACAGGGATTTCAGATCAGATGCTTTTGAACTTGTTCAAAGTCTTGACCAAAGTGGGGTCAATTCTCTTGAAAAGATGTCAGAACAGAAGCGAAGGATACACCAGGAGATGCATATGCTGGGAGATTCAAACTTTTGCAACATCAGGGAGCATTCTGCCACCAGGGCTTTGCTTCTGCTCCTTGCAGTGAAGAACATGAAGATTGTAGAAGGATGAGCTAAGGGTCCAAAAATCTGGGAGGTATTGGGAAGGAAGAGGCGCAAGGATGAAGATGAAGCGGAAGGACCCAGCTGTTTCATATCACCCCCTTGGCATGAGAATGAAGCTGGATGACATGGCTGATTTACCCCCCACCCCCCCACCTTGAGGACAAGGTGGTTGTCAAAGGGGGGAGTGATGATAGAGACCTGGACTTAAGGGCTCAATATTTTAATAAAATGTAATAGTGGGCTGGGCTAAGTAATTAGATAGATTGAGGGAAGCCTCATTGGAAAAAAAAATAGAAGGAATAGAAGAGGGGGAGGGGAGGCAGAATTTCGGATCTGGACTGGGACTTGGGAGTGTTGAGACTACTCGAAGTGTCTCTGTCTGTATTTCTTTCCTTTACGTCATCTCCTTTCTCTAATAAACACGCCAGTTTTACCATTTGGTTGAGGGTTCTAACAGAGGCACATAAGTGATATATATATATATATATAGAGTCCTGATCCTGTCCAGACGTCCGGACAGGAACCGCCGTCCGGCCGGCGGCGTTTGGCCGCCTTCCCGGTGGAATTTTTTGATGAAATTTTTATGGCATGTTCTCCATCAAGTCTAGTTTATCCACAAAAAAATTCAGTCAAAAACTCAATCGGGAAGGTCGTCAAATGATTTTTGCAAGTTAACTGGTCCGGAAAATACATATTCCGGACCAGTTAACTTGCAAAAATCATTTGATGACCTTCCCGATTGAGTTTTTGGCTGAATTTTTTTGTGGATAAACTAGACTTGATGGAGAACATGCCATAAAAATTTCATCAAAAAATTCCACCGGGAAGGCGGCCAAACGCCGCCGGCCGGACGGCGGTTCCTGTCCGGACGTCCGGACAGGATCATTTGTGTATATATATATATATATATATATATATATATATATATAGTAATCTTCCGGTCAGGTATACCTGACCGGAGCCGCCGTCCGGCCTCCTCCTTTTGGGGGCCTTCCCGGTGGTATTTTTTGCTCAAATTTTTTGTGTATGTTCCTCATCAAGTCTAGTTCATCCATACCAAATTCCAGCAAAAAATTCAATCGGGAAGGTCGTCAAATGATTTTTGCAAGTTAACTGGTCCGGAAAATACATATTCCGGACCAGTTAACTTGGAAAAATCATTTGACGACCTTCCCGATTGAATTTTTTGCTGAAATTTGGTATGGATGAACTAGACTTGATGAGGAACATACACAAAAAATTTGAGCAAAAAATACCACCGGGAAGGCCCCCAAAAGGAGGAGGCCGGACGGCGGTTCCTGTCAGGTATACCTGACAGGAACATTTGTGTATATATATATATATATTAAGATATTTCCACATTTTGATAATTCGAAGTACTTTGTCTGAGTAAAAATATATAGAAAAGCATGCTATAACTAATCATATACGAGCAGTGTGTAGTTATTAATAGTCTAAAACTAACAAATAGAGATAAATTAGTACAATAAAAATTAATCTTTTCCTTTTCTTTCCTCTAGGATCACCAAATAAATCATAAATGTCTGTTCAGAAAGCAGGGGATGTTAGGGAAAGAAAACAGGCAAGACATTTGAATGGAAAAAATTACTGGAGGAAAATGAAAAATGCAATTGCTTCCAATTTATAGGCATTTTAATTATTTGTTTGTACTTAATATTACTCAAATATATTGATAATGTAAAGATTGAGAAATCTAATTGATGTACAATTTTAAATAGTTTTATTTGAATTTAATATTTCTTTTTACTTTTAAAGGTACAAACCAAGCATGAAACCCCACTTTCCTTGGGCTATGTTTGGAATTGGGGAAATAGAAAATTGTATCAAGATTTTTTTTATTATGTTTGGTTTTACCTTGGAAAATAATCAAATACGAAGGAAGGTCAAATTTGGTTAAGACTTTACATAAATTTGGATTTCGTAGTCTTTGTATAATCGAAATACAGACTATTTGAACAAAATGAGTATGAACTATAGATATGATACATTGATGGTATATTGAGTTAAAAGTAATATTTTTATTTCCCTCAATGTGTTTTCGTTCTTTTCAAATTCCATCTCTATATTCCTTCATATATTTTTCCCTAACATTTTCCATAAAAGGTCAGCCCGGTTCACAAAAGCATCTCCACAAGGCGAGGGTCGGGTACCACCATAAGAAGCAAGTCTTCACCTGTCAAATTTTGACAAGAGGCCGCTCCCAAGACTTGAACCTGTGACCTCTTGGCCATACAGCAACACCTTAACCGATGTGCCAAAGCTCCCCCTTTTTCCCTAGCATTTTCCATGTTCCAAAAAAATCATAGCCCTCCTCCCTACCAATTTCCAAATTCCAAATGTATCCGTATTTTTTTTTACTGCCTTGATCTCTCAATAATAGACTCGAAAGTAATTATTTCATTTTCTGGCTTCCAGGCAATAGACGATGCTGGCCATGATAAAGCCAGTGTATTCAAAGTAAAAGGACTTGAAGCGGTGGACCGTGCTCTGGGACAGCTGGCAAAACTTCTATGGTCAGCACAATCATCCGGGAAATTCGAGTTCTTCATTTGTGTCACTGGGGACCACTCAACACCCGTCGAATATGGGGACCACAGCTTTGAACCTGTCCCATTCTCATTATGTAGTCTGAAGGACTTTGTGGGTGCTGTTGGGGGAGATGCAGTCCTGTCAGAAACCTCACTGGATCCATTTCCCCTTCCAATGAACAATGACAGTAAAGACATTTTGACTGCTGATTTGGGAGCAGAAAGGAGAAAGAAGGGCAAGGGTTTTAGCGGGGACTCGGTAGCAGAGTTCAATGAAATAGCAGCAGCAAGAGGTTGCCTTGGACGGTTCTCTGGGAGTGAGATGATGGGAGTTATAAACACATATCTTAAGCTAAAAGCATAATTTCAAGATTGCATGGAACTATGGAGTTGTGGTTTAACCAGTAACAAGGCAACTTTCGAACATTTTATGGAAGAATATAAAGTATGAGCAAGGAGTACACAGGGGCTGATACCGGATTGTACATGATGTGCCCATTTCTGAAAGGTGTTCAAATTATTGTTTGTAGAAATAAGTAGTAGTTATAAAAACACAATATTTTCCTGTTAAAAAATGCTGGTTAATTGATCACTTTTATTGCGAGAGGGTGTGAGGTGATTCTACAAGTTGGTGATGATATAGATAGTTGCAAGTGTAACTTATTTGACAATGTTTTGTATTTTCTCTTATGATTTTCATATTTTGGGTTGTATAAGTTTAAATAAATAGTAAACAGTGGTTATATGCTTATATGTGTTGCAGAAGTGATCAAGTGAACCCAATGAGACTTAAAATAAAACTACGTGATGGGGAGAGTGAGTTGGGGTTTAAATAATGTGTACTGTCTGTATTGTAAGGCTAAGTAGAAATAAAAGGAGAGATTAATAGTCATAAATTAGTATTATCTATTTAAATTTTGTTTGATCTGCGACTAGAACTAACCAGTCTAGTTGATCGATGTCATTCTTATAATAATTAAGTCAATACTTTTCTTTATTCCCTAAAATTGCTCATAGTTCATTTCTATCTACTTATTTTTATTTTAGTGTTTTATAAATAGCGGTGTTTTCCATTAAAAATGTCCATTTACATTGTTGGCTGCTAGTATATAATTATCAGTTTGTTATGATACACTTGGATGTTTCATACAGTAATAATTCAATTAGAGTGTGAAAAAAATATCATCTATTTCATGCACTTATAATTGTATTATTCTTAATCCTCGCATGTTCGGATGCTCCGTTTTAATTAGGATATCGCTTTTAAACACACATTTGGTTTCAAATTAATTGTCTCATTATATTTGTAAGAATTCGATTATTCACTTCACAGTATAAGTTTCAAATTTATTATACTATTAAAAAAACTAAACAACAAATCTCAAATAAGGCCGTAGTATAAAAACAATTATATCTAAATATATTTTTTTAATTTGTTAATTGTCCATTATGTTTATCTGAGCAAACTCATCATATATAATATACATGAAACATTCCAAAGCAACACCAATTTAAGAATGAATGAAGTATGATTTTCCTTGATAATTTCCATTTGAAACAAAATATATTTTGTTGATAGGAAATCACTATATGAACCCAACATTAGGGCATCCTTTAGGGATTCCATCCATTAGTTGATGTCAAGTTTCACTTTTAGAACATGAACTTGATGTTTGTCATGCATTGTGGCGTTATGTTGAACCTTGAACTAAAAATATGACACATTTATATCCAGAAGCAAGACGGTTAAGAATAAAAAGTCTTGTGATGAGAAACGCAGCCCAATTTTAATTTTGGACATAACACTAAATTATAAGTTTACTCATTAAGAGCATCTCCAATGCTACAATGTGCACGGTGTACATGTGGCATGAGAGAGATAAACACAAAAAATTGAATTTATGACATTTCTCTCTAATTCTTTCCGCGGTTTTATATGTTTTTGGTAAGTTTTCCTCTGCAATGTCAAGCACAATGTCTACATCTAGACATTGTACTTGACATTGTGAAGAAAAACTTACCAAAATGAAAAAAGATCTTTCAAATAAGGAGAGCGATATTTTAATTATTATTTTTTAATTGGCTATCTCTCATGCCAGGTATGCACCATTCACGTTTTAGCATTGAAGATGCTCTAATGATGTGATAAGGTAAGACTTACTATATGCTAAGAACATGCAATTATAGTATTATTGTTAGTGCTCTAAAACCAAAAAGGTCTATAAAAAGAAAAAATATACGGAGTATATATTTAAAAATGATGGAGACTTATAAAGGATTGAGAGCGTCTCTCACTAGAATTAACGTCTCACTAGGATTGACATGAAAGCCGATTATAGTTACAAACTCTCTCAACCCTCTCTATTTGTGAAAATAAAAGCTTAGTTAGTATTTTTTTTGTAAAAACTTTTTGAATGGAAACTCGTCTCTATTCATATAATAAGTTTTAAGATCATTGCATCAATCAAAGGAAAATCAAATCTGACACCAACTAATCTCCAACAGCTACGAGTAGCCTACGACTATAAACCCTATGATCAGACTTAGACGGTCACTCCTGAAAGAGAAACACGAATCGCTAACCACGAAGCGGGCTTGACACAGCTATCCCTGATCTCATAGATCCAAACACTCCCAATGACATAAAAAAAGCTAAATCTCCAAACAAACTGACAAACCTAACAACATAGACGTTAACAAGAATCTAAATGACAAAATAATACTCCCTCCGTCCCAAGTTGAATTGCAAACTTTGACCGGCACATGGATTAAGGAATGACAATAAATGATGCTTGTTTTTTACACTTTTGTCCTTCATCCTAAAAGTAGATGCCTTCATGTTGATGGGAAAAAGTAAAAGTAAGGGTAAATTTGTCACTTTACTCTTATTTACATACCTAGAGTAGAAAGTGGAAAATCATTTTGGGACAACCACAATAGGAAATTTTGCAAAACAAATTGGGACGGAGGGAGTAATAACTAATAGGATAAGGAGGAGGCTGCACCATTGGTACCTCGTACAACCCATGGCGGTGGTTCAGGAGGAGGCCATACCATGGGTACCATCTGATTGATCCTCCATTGTCGATCAAAATCTGGCCAACTCGAAACCCGTGCAACTCTCCTCGTCCTGCACTCGTAGCAAAATCACCGCTAGCGGTCATCTTCTTCGCTGTCAAGCCCTGTGATGCATTCATCTTTCCTTGCTACCCTGCCTAGCTGGTAGATGCTTTGCGGCGCCCCAAACAAAACCCTCGTGACCGCAACCCTCATGACCGAAGGAGAGATAACCTGCAACCCTCGCGTCGCAAACCCTCGTGGTCGCAACCCTCGTGGGAAGCGATAACCTGCAAAAGAAGAGAAAGAGCAACACAAGCAGCAACCTTTGTGGCCGAAGGAAATGAATTGCCGCACCAACCTACGCCGTAGCTAGGCGGCGGAAGTAGCAAACCCTAGAGAGAGGGAGACTACCACTTTTTTTATTTCCCGACCCAGACACTAGCTAGTATTAGATTTTTTTGAAAAAACTTTAAAAATGGAAAATGCGATTTATTTTGATTTTTATAGTTTGGTTAGTCTTTAAACTTAGAGAAAATGTTCAAATAAGGCCTTCTACTATTATAAAATCGTCACATAAGGTCATGTACTCAACAAAGTGTCATATAAATACGTCTACTTGTAAAAAGCAATCAAATGAGTCATAATGGCCTATTTACAACCTCCTAATCACGGTTTTAGCGTGCTTCTAACCATCTTTTTAGAATAGATTATACAACATACGTCGAATATTTAACTAAGATTGGTTGAAATACAAGTAAAAAAATTCACACGTAAGCCAAAGTCGGGATTAAGATGTTGTCAACGGGTCATTAGGACTCTCATCCAATTGTTCTTTATATTAGATGTATTTATATGAAACTTTATTGAGTACATGATCTTATGTGATGATTTCGGATGTTTTCTTCTGGACTGTTTTCAGTCCCAGACCAGACCAGACCAGACTTAAACAGACCAGACCAGACCAGACCAGACTTAAACAGACCAGACCAGACCAGACCAGACTTAAACAGACCAGACCAGACCAGACTTCCGTAGTTATAAAATACACTGGGACCAGACGTTTACCAGACCAGACCAGACCAGTTCAGACCAGACCAGACCAGACCAGACTTAAACAGACCAGACCAGACCAGACTTAAACAGACCAGACCAGCAAATTTCAGTCCAAAAGAAAACATCCTTCATTAGTAAAAGACTACCATTTCCTCTTAAACTTAATTGTTACGCAATACATTTCTCCAACTTCGGCTTCCCTGATTCCAGGCCAAGACTTCTGATTGGGCTTGAATGGTCTTTTGGACCGGTTGGGCTCATTCTAATTTTAACAATAGCATATATGCTAAAGTTTTAAAATTAGTTACAAACTTTTTTATCAAATTAAAATTTGCTACTCTTATCTCGGCTTAGGTCCCCATTCAAAAATGACACGATTTCTACACACTCATTAAATAAGGTAATTAAATATATTTCAACAAGTATTTTGGGTGGTATTAATTGTAATGTTATGAATGTATTATTTTTAATATTTGATTATTGAGTTATTCTTTTTGAAAGAATTTGATAATTGAGTTATTGTTTAAGAATCCTAATTATTTTCTTAGAATATAAATTAGAACCTCTAAATAAGGTGTCAAAAGATAGAAGTGAAAACTTTTAACCATAGTACTTACAAATTACAATGGTTGATATACTAACTTTCTTAAAAGTAGAAGTGAAATTAGAATCTCATTTTCAAAAGCCGGTCTCCACGAGCTTATAAAAAAATGTTTCTATGAGCAATTTGGAATACTTAGAAGCACTTCTACATTTCCACTCAAATAGTTCAATATCTATTTGTGTACTGTAAAAGAGCGGAAACGGTTTTAAAAGGCAAATTCAAACAGCCGTATTTATATTATTCATACAATATGGATCTTTGACCATAGACTTAGTACAACTATACTCATAAGATCTATAACGAATTGTATTCAAATCATATAAATTAATCATGAGCATATTTATGGAGTTAATATATATATATATATATATATATATATATATATATATATATATTTTTGGAAATATTCTTCAAAACTTATGTTAATGTCAATATCCTTGATTGAGATGTGACTCGAACCCGCGACATCCTCTTTGGGAGATGAAGAGTGATATCATCAGAGCACATGGTACTTGACTTATGGAGTTAATATATGATACATATATCATAAATATAATTAATAACTTTAAGGGTAAATAATTTGTCAAAGTTCACAAGTTTTAGTTTTACTTCAAAATTAAAACTTAAGGGCTTAAGGCCGTTTAGTATCACTATCATTTATCAGTTTTATGCTTTGTAATTTGAAAGTGTACTTCTTCCATTCCATTGGATTTTGATAACATTTTTAAATTTTCTATTAAAAACTTTGTCACTTGTGAATTAAAAAAAATAATTTATGATTCTTGTTGAAGTATTTGTCCCACACCGGAAATCTATAAAATAATAAAACACTATATAAGACTTTGGGCTACTCCTCCTATCAGGTTGACCTTTTACGATGGAAACCCGGGTCTTAACAATTCTACTTATTCCGATCTTATTTGCCCAACTTCCTGACATTCTAATAAACTTGTTATTTTTAACAACTGACATTCACACAACGTAACGTAATAAAAAAACACAAATAAACGGATTAAACGATGTCGCAAGAGCTTAAAATATGAACTTGTTTGGAATATAATTTTTCTAATTAAAGGGAAATAAATGGTAAGCTTATGAATGAATTGATGATGACTCAGCATGCGGCTTCAATCCTTGGTTTGGTTTCTCCTTTTATTGGAAAATGGATTCTTTGTCGCACCCATTCCCAAATTTCGAAACTTTTCGCGTTTACACAAGTGTGAATATATAAATTATTTAGATTAAACATACACAAATAAATACAAAGAAAAATATATATAAGGGCAGCTGAACAATTAGGGGAGTGGAGTGAGATTAGAAAATGCATTCAGCGCATCAGTGGGGAGGCCCGTTAGAGATTTCCAATGCGTCGTCGGCGGCGGCGGACTCGTCCACCGAGGAATGGGACAGGGCGTCGGCGACCCAGCTCTCAACCACCAACCCCCGCCACGCCGACCTCGACGAGACGCAGCAGAGCTGGCTCCTCGGCCCGCCGGACCACCGCAAGAAGAATAAGTACGTCGACTTGGGATGCGTCGTTTGCCACAAAACGGCCCTCAAGTATACCGTCTCCGCCGCCCTCCTCGCCTTTCTCGTCTTCGCCCTCCCCACCATCGTCGTCCGGCTGGTGCCCCACCACCACCCCATCCCGCCGCCGCCGGATCGTTACTCCGTCGCCCTTCGCCACGCCCTCCTCTTCTTCAACGCCCAGAAATGTAAGTTTTCCGTCATTAATTAATTAAGTATCTCTGCCCATTAACCAATTCATTAATTTTGGTTTGACCCACACATGCACCCAACTTGGTAATTAACGTTATGATTTTCCATTAATTATTATATTACTCCGTATTGAGTATGTATTTCATAATTAATTTGCTTATGTAAAACTGTAAATACTCTCGTGGCCCAAAAGATGCAAATAACAAACACGTCTTTTAAAAAGTTTTGGATCGATTCTTGTCGGGGTATACTACGCATTAATTAAGCATTAACTCGCACTTGTGAATTACAATAGTCTTGTGTTTTTCAAACATATATTAATTACGATGGTACTTAATTAATTACACGTAAAAATTGAATCACTAATCATCAAAAAACAAGTTGTTATCACTAACTATTATAGTTTTTTGTGTAAAAAAATATTATAGTTCTTACATTTAAAAAATAACTACTCTGACTTATTTTATACGAAGTATGTTCTACTTTGTTTTAACATAATTATTAATAAAAAGATTGACATTTGAACAAAAAAAAAGAGATTGACAAATTAAAAATTATTCACATTTGAGTATAATAAAATGAAATGCGATAGATCATATAATTTTTTCAAAAAAGTAAATGTGTTACTTTGAGACAATACAAAAAAGAAACTATGATAAATATGTATTTTTACTTGCATACTTTAAAACACAATCAGAAAAAATATTCAATAATATGTGCAACAATTGATTCACTTTAATTTTTGCATTTTCAGAGTATCGTATGAAATTGAAATCAATTTTTTCAGATATGAGAATGAAATTCATTTTAATTTTATACTATTTGAATTGTTCGAATGCATTTTTTGGAATCGTTTTTTTAGTTACCAGACGCACTCTTACGCGATAGTGAAACGTAGGCCCATGCATGCACCAATAATAAAATAAGGTAGGTAGGCGAATTAGTGAAAGAGTTACCAATTAAGGATTAATTAGCAACAAAAAGTGTACGACGTAACGTAAGCAGAAAATAAGGCAGAAAATATTGAAAAGGTAGTTGTTTAATTACTTGCCTTAATTGGCAATATTTGCTCTTAACCATTCACGCGGCCCCGCGCTTTGGTGCCGTTTGTTTTGGCAATCTGGAATTATTCATCAACCACGTGTCTTCTCAAGCATGCATATATTATTATGCTAAGAAAATCCAATCTGATTATATTTGAATCTCATATTTGACATTAATATTTCAAATTATTACGAAAATTATTACGAATTAGATACCAAATTTCAAATAAACTAAATACAAAGTAAACACGAACTTGATCAATGTTTCTAGTCATTAAAGGTTTCCCATCTTACGCCAATGAAAATCATTAGTTTAAAATCATGTGATCGTGTCCTTGACATCTTTTGTGAGCAATAATGAGATTTGTGACTAATGAGAGATATCACAAACCAAGGATCAGCTCGTAGCAAATCACACGAATTAACGGTTAAGACCTGACCTTCTATTTAAAAAGGTCAATATTTAGGAGTTCAAATCTTAATATATAACGTTTAATAAACACACAGATAAGCACTAAAGTTCATTAAGAAACTGAAATTATAAATCATTAAAAGATAAATACGTAGTACACATGTTTTTACTTAGACGGTAATTTGTAGTTATAAAAATACAAAGAAACCAAATATTACCAGACCAGCCCAATTCAGACGAGTAGGTGTCAGTGCGTCACTACTGGATTTATTGACTAAAAGAATTAATTAGAATATTTCAACTAATTCAATCTAATGATATTTTAGTGTTTTCTATCATTTAAATTATAAATTGTATTCTTGTATTCTGTTCGAAAACGAAAAGTTTTCTCATTTATACAGTTGTATTGTTTGTCAAACATATTTTTAATCAATATAATTCGCATATATATAAAAGTATAAAACTCAGATGTATATCTTAAAGTTTTCATATACACGATATAAGTATATAACAGATAAACATGCTTGCTACAATGTTACGTACACAATATATAATACTATAATAGACATAATTATAGTCAACCGTGATACGGAGTAAAAACGTTTTAAAATTAAGTGAATAATATTTTATTCAGAAATTGACTTAAACAGGAGTAAAAACGTTTTAAAATTTCAAAATAGGAGCATCATGTTTTTTATTCTCTGAATATGAGTACTCTGTCAAATTTGGAAAAAAATGACATGTTTAAAGTCTTATAATACCAAAGTTGGCAGAAATATAGTCTTATTCAGGAAATAAAAAATATGAAAATCATATTTTGAAATTTCAAAACGTTTTGGAATTTCCTATTTAAGAAATTCTCTCTTGTTCAAGAGCATTTTCCTAAATTTAATTCAACAAACTCTTTATTTTCTCACTTCACTCATTTATCTATCATTGCACTAATTTACCGTTCATGGAAGGAACATATTCTTACCTTTTTGGTTGTTAGAGTCATAAAACTGCCATTTTATCCTTTAAATTTATTTCTTAAAACTCACATCACACACATTTGTATTAGTCAAAACGTGTTATTTTCCGAACAAAACTAAATCAAATAGACATCTTTTACCAAAGTGTAATAACCTTTGAAAATGTTTTGTCACAAATTCTTATACTACCTCTGTCCCGCTAAGATTGTCCCATTTTACCATTTTGGTCCGTCCCACTAAGATTGTCGCATACCAAATTTGACAAAGTTTGTGTGGCTCTAAATCATTTTTACTTTATTCTTACTTTATCAATTCAATATCAACCACATGAATCACTTGTTATTAATTTGTGTGCCGCTCCCTCTTGTCCCGTTGTTAGCGGGACGGAGGGATCAAAGTAGTTAGTGGTATATGAAACATACCCCGGTCAGTACTTTATCAACCCATGTTATGGCATGATAATATATTGTATTTGCAGCCGGGAAGTTGCCGAAAAACAATGGAATCCCGTGGAGAAGAGATTCTGGGCTGAGCGACGGGTTGAAATTGACGGATGTAAAGGGAGGACTAGTGGGCGGGTATTATGACGCCGGAGACAATATAAAGTTCCATTTTCCGATGTCATTTGCGATGACAATGCTGAGTTGGAGTGTGATTGAATACGAGCACAAGTTCCGGGCCGTTGGAGAGTATGAACACGTCCGGAGTCTCATCCGATGGGGTACTGATTACCTGCTCCGGACTTTTAACTCGTCCTCCCCGCAAATTCACAAAATTTATAGCCAGGTGATTTTTTATAATTTAATTAGCGGTGTTTGAAAATTCTTAAAATAGGAGTGAAAATGTTTTTAAATTCAAAATTATGACTGTCATGTTTTTATTCTATGTAGGAATAATTAATCTTTTTTGAAAATACCTATTTGTCATTGTCTAGTATAAACGGGGGAATGGTAATGTCATGTAGGATGGGTAATATTGGCCACATGGCCTCTCAACTGAAGTTAACGGGAAGATAACCAGTAGTTATTGATCAGTAGTTAAAAGGAAAATTGGATTTTTGGTCTTTAAATTAAGAGGTTTTTTCAGCAATATTATCGAAATATACCTAATGAACAAAAATATCACTATAGTTACCATGCAAGTCACTATAGTGATATAGTTGAACACAATCATGGTCACTAAAGTTACTATGATAGTCACTAATTAAGTCATATTTTTGTCTACTAATTCTATGTTAGTCATATATTTGTCATTTTTTCTTAAATTAATCACCATATTAAAATGTCACATACACATTTCTTGGATTGTAAATGTAACTCTCGAATTGACGGATGTGTTGTAAATGTCACCGGGAATGACATTTACAACATATTTGTCAATTCAATAATCTAAAATTTCAATATGATGATTAATTGAGGGATAAAAAATGTGATTTTTCCTTGATTAAATGTACATGTTATATACTAGTATTTACCTAGATGTGCAATTATAAATTTATTTTTATTAAATTAGGGAGTACTTTTTTTAAATAAAAATACGATGTATACTTGAGGTGTTTCGAGTGAGAGAAAGTAATGTGCGTACTATAATAACCCAAATAGTTTGAGTTCATAGTTATAAATAAATTAATTATATTATATTAATACATTGTTAACAATATAATTACTACGTATGATTTATATCTGAGGTTAGTTGTAGCTTAAAATTTGTACTTTCTGTAAATGACAGAAACATGATTTAAATGATTTAAATGACTCATTTAAATGACTCATATGTTAGTAAGTGTCAATTATATTGTCAAAAAGGGTGTATAATAGAACGGAAAGATCGATCAAAATGGAAACATGCAATCTAAAATAGTTTCAGGAATCAGTACTAAAAGTTTTCAGTAAATGAGTAGTGACCGTATACCATGGTCCATGGCAGTAACTTGAGGGTAAGTATATATGCTTTTTAAGTTTTTAACCATATTTTAAGAAACAAGCTAAGGATGATAATTAAAATAAAGGTAGTGGATCAAATATGACTTGATTCTTTAGTGATTATAGTAGTAATTTGGAAATTTTACCTATATATTACTAAAATGCACGATATCAATTTTCACAATATGAGTAACCATTGCATGTTTCTAGGAGTATATCATTGTATTGCGACTAGAAATGCATTAATTAAATACATAACCGACAAAATTATACATAAACTAAAATGACCAATACGAACTTAAATAAGTTTATAATGTGTCCAATGAAAGGTGAAATAAGAAATGTATAAAAATTGTAAATGTTTAACGCTACATCATTAAACAAGAAATGTTTTAGGGTGGGCATAACGGTCGGTTTTGTTTAACCGAACCGAATGATACCAAACCGAACTAAATCGAATCGAAACCGGATCATATGCAATTTGGTTTGAGTTTGGTGTTATTTCTTCCAAACCGCATTAAATTGAACTAAACCGAAACCGATAAAAACCGAACAAAATCGAATCGAACTAAAGAAATTCAAAAAACCTTTCATACATTATTAAAAATTAACAAATCCAAACCGAATCAAATCAAATTAAACCAAACCAAACCAAACCGAAAAATTGTACGCAGTATGATTTTTGTTTGATAATAATTCTTCCAACCCGTTCCAAACCGAAATCGATAAAAATCGAACCCAAAATGAATATGCCCAGCCCTAAAATGTATGGCGACTAGTTGCATTGTTGCCAATAAACTTTACTGTTTTTATCATTAAGGAAAGGTGACTATTTGAAATATATAATTATACAAATCATTAAAAGTTGTGAATTAAGGTTCTACAAATATTTAAGGAAAGGTGTCTATTCGAAATTTATAACTATACAAATCATCAAAAATTGTGAATTAAAGTTCTACACCTAATCTGTATGTGATGAAACAAATAAAGCTTAGCATTGTAAATGATCTTATCGCCTGATTATGTTATGTGATTAAAATTTCGACATTGATCGATTTCGCTTTAGGTCGGTGGATCTCATTACGGCTCAAAATCACCTGACGATCATTACTGCTGGCAAAGGGCAGAGGACATGGCGTACACGCGCCCCGTCCAAACGGCATACGAAGGGCCCGACCTCGCCGGAGAAATCGCGGCGGCGTTATCGGCGGCGTCTATCGTATTCCGTGAGGATTCGGAATACTCATCGAAGCTGTCTAAAGGTGCGGAGACCGTATTTGCCTTCGCCAGGGATAGCGGAAAGAGATCCACATATAGTCGGGGGAATCCGTACATCGAGCCCTACTACAACTCCACCGGCTACTTCGACGAGTACATCTGGGCCGCCATTTGGTTGTACTATTCGACCGGAAATATCAGCTATCTTTCTCTGGCGACCGATTATGAAATTGCAATGAATGCTAATGCTTTAGTGGTTGTCCCGGATTTGGGTGTTTTGAGCTGGGATAATAAGCTGCCAGGAGCTATGTTACTCCTCACCCGGTTAAGGATCCATTTGAATCCGGGTTATCCCTATGAAGAATTGTTGCAGAGTTATCACAATGTTACCACTCTTACGATGTGCTCTTACCTTAGACAGTTCAATGTCTTCAACTTCACTGCAGGTATTAAGTAGTGAATATCCCCAAAAATACTTAGCTTCCCGATTTGACTTGGCACGTTTATTAAAAAAGTGAGAGTAAAGTGGAAATGTGTGATTGCGATTGACTAATAATTTTTTGGACATCCCAAAATGTTACGAGTAAGTGAGAAAAATTTTGCAAGACGGATGGAATAGTTCGAAATATATAGAGCACGCCAACATATTCTGCGTGATAAATGGTCTCTGTTCTCAAATTTTAGATGTTGAATCATGACCATTCATCACGCAAACTTGAA
The DNA here is from genome assembly GCA_945859915.1 of Cuscuta epithymum. Lineage (NCBI taxonomy): Eukaryota > Viridiplantae > Streptophyta > Magnoliopsida > Solanales > Convolvulaceae > Cuscuta > Cuscuta epithymum. The sequence goes on along the minus strand of CAMAPF010001001.1, from coordinate 3,413,074 downwards.
CCATAGTCAACATGTGGACGTGCTTCATAAATTTACTCGTAAATAGTTGGGAATTTCATTCGTCTAAACTATAAAGAAAATAAGGTATTATTGGAATCGGTTTGCAGGCGGACTGATTCAATTGAACCATGGGGAGGGTCAACCGCTGCAGTATGTGGTGAATGCAGCTTTCTTGGCATCCCTGTTTGCTGATTACTTGGAAGCAACGTTTATTCCTGGAATGAATTGCGGTCCACACTATATCCCCTTGGATGTTCTTCGTGATTTTGCTTCTTCTCAGGTTTCAAACTTCATATCAATTTTAAAATTTAGGCGTTAACAAGATCTTTGGCCTTAGGATGTTTTCTTTTGGACTATTTTCAGTCCCAGACCAGATCAGACCAGACCAGACTTAAACAGACCAGACTGGACCAAACTTGGATAGTTATAAAATACACAGAGACTAGACGTATACCAGACCAGACCAGCAAAATTCAGTCCAAAAGAAAACATCCTTAATGGGGTAGACACTTTAGGATGGATGAATAGGCACGACCATGAATAAGACATTTTAAAACAATCAAACCACGAATTTGTCACTGCCTACCTACTAAGACTTGATATTTCACTCCAAAAAGGAAATTTTGGAATTTCATGCTAAAAGGTTAACTAATACGGATGATTATTTAAAAGGTCGATTAAATATTTTACACATGTCGGTGTGTGACAAGTATAAAACATGAAATTCGATCTAACATAAGAGTTAAAGTGTGGCTTCGATTTGATCCCATGATCTGGCATAGTTCACTGAGATATTTAATCAACCTCACATTACAAACACTGAGATATTGCAGTGTTTGTATAATACCCCCAATGTATGAAATATTAAATCAATACTTAGTTTATTTTTTAAAGATTTGGATATGAGGACTTGTGAATTGTGATCTTTTACATGTGTTTGGACAATGCAGATCAATTATATCTTAGGTGACAATCCATTGAAGTTCAGCTATGTGGTGGGTTACGGGTCAAGATTTTCCAAGCACGTTCATCATCGGGGCGCATCAATACCAAACAATGAGATCAAATACTCATGTACTCAAGGATGGAAATGGCGAGACACAAGAGAACCAAACCCAAATAATATCATTGGTGCCATGGTTGGTGGACCAAATCGGTTTGATCAGTTTCAAGATTTACGCACAAGTTACAAGTATACAGAGCCCACTCTGGTAGGCAATGCAGGGTTGGTTGCTGCTTTGGTATCCCTTACTAATAGTGGTAGTTCTGGAGTGGATAAGAACAATATTTTCTCTAGTGTTCCTCCGTTGTACCCAACGACTCCACCACCACCTCCGCCTTGGAGACCTTGAATAGTGCGATAAGCTAGCATTAGTATGTAGTTTTGTACAAAAGAGGTTGATTGAAGCTACCTCCCCAAGATTGATTAAATTTCCAAATGACTCTTGGGGTAATGAAACACTTTTTATGTTTCATAATGTCTTACAATTTTCATCGAATGATGATAGCATGCAATATGGCATTAGGTATTGTTGTATTTTTTTTAAATAAATTATCCTCGCTTTTTTAAAGAGAATACTTTTAATAGTTTAATACTGCGTATTATTTTAATATTCTTGGTTGATGATATTAAGTTATTAACGTAATGAGGATTTGTCGTCTCATTTAAGCACAATTTGGATAGAACAAATACGAAGTATATGTTTATTATGTCTATTCGCTTGCTCCCAATAAATGAGACTATGAGTGTAGTTTATGTATTGTTGGTTTGCTATTGTCTTCATCCTCTCTTGTAATTTTTTTATCATTCTAAATAAGTCAAAAAAAAAAATAAAATCGGTTACTTTAAAACATTAATAAAATATCAAAATGACAAACTTGCAAGGTGGCAAATGTTACATGCAGTGGCAGATTTTGAATTTCCATTTTGGGTGTTCAATTTGTTTTTACAACTAAGAATTTAATGAACATTAAATAATTACACTAAATTCATCCATGCATACTTACACTTTTTTCAGATTTTTGGGTGTCCATGTGAATAGTTTTGAACAATAGTGGCTCCGCCCCTGGTTACATATATCACAAATTTATAAATCATTTTCAATGGATGTGTTATGGAACTCGTGGGTAGTGTAGCGAGCTCAAAATAAAGCAAGTACCAAGTTTTAGAGAGAGAAAGTAAATAATGAAATGGACATAGCAATTATATAAATATCAAGGTGTGAATGTAGTGTTGAGTATTTGTCAAATTTTGATCAAGAAATTTGGATTCACTATCATAGCCGAAGCAAGTTCCCTCGGTGTTATTCGTCTAGGTCGGCCCATTCTAAATGGACTTCTTCTCTATAAAACATCAAGGGCTGGATTTGTCTTGGCCTAGTCTAGGTGTCTCAGCTTCACCGGTTGGGCTAATTGTGTTTTTCCCATTAATGTGATCACTGATGTATAGACTAAAAATTAATGGCATCCATGATATTTCCTTGAATTAATAGGTAAGTATGGAATTTGTGATGAAAAAGTCGAAAATATAATAAATGAAGGTGTGTAGTGATGTTTTGCCACACTAATGCTCTGTTTGGATAAAGTGAAGTTAAGTAAACCTAGTACAATAAAGTAAATCTAAGTTTTATTAGAAACTATGTTAATCTAAGTGAACATAGGTTAATGTAATAAATATTGTTTGGATGAAGGTACTCTAGCACATTTTTATGTTATACGAGAACTTAACCTCTGAAACCCCCCCGATTCGGAGGTCCTTCAATTTAAGGTTCTTCCAGGTTCTCGGGAGTTAAGTGAGGTTAACACATAACCCAGGTTCTTGTTGCAAAAATACAAACAAACGGGGTTAACTAGAAATTGAACTTTCAATAACCTAGGTTAGCCCCCAAACAAACAGGCCGTAAAGGTCCAGTGATAAGAAACTAAAAGAAAACACTAGTAGAAACTTAACATTTACTCATGGAGAGGAGGCTACTTATAAAACTCAAGGAACGATTAATATTTGTGTAGCAAATATTTCTCAGAAACAGTTCCAGTTATTCTTCAAAATTACTTTTCCTTGCTTACGTCCACAGTTCTAAAAATCGGTCTAGACAGACTGATTAATCGGCCTAGGAGGCCTAGGAGGCCTAGGAGGCCCTAACTGTAGAGACCTAGTCGGCCTAGTCGGCCAAAAAATCGGCCTAGTCAGCCGCCTAGGCGCTAGGCGCCCCTCAACCGTCCGACTAACGCCTAGCGAGTTTTAGAACAATGCGTACATCTATCGATTAATTGACCCAACTAACTATAATAGTCAATTAATTGGCCCAACTAACTATAATAGTCTGACTAAGAGTTATCTAAATTATATAAAAAAGATAATATATGTCAAGTTTATTCTACTAAAATAACGGAATTACTCATCAATTGAAGCTCTATTTCACTGTTGTCATGTTGATCCTTTCTAAAATTCTGATTTTGTCACTAAATCAATAATGATCATTATTTAAATTCACCAAGATATGGTCCATTTCATAGTCTTCAAAAGAAATTAATTTTAGCACTACCGTCTTCAATTCCATTGATGGTTACTATGTAGTGCAGAAAGTGAACAGTTTGAGTGCGAAACTCACATTTTTTGTTCCCATACAACTAACTCTCCCTTAAGACTTCAAATATGATATGCAAATGCTTAACATGTTCATCCATGTTCTTACCGTATAATATATCATCAAAATATACTACTTCTTTGTACTACATACTTAGGATCTTTTTGCGTGGACTGTAATTTACTGGTCTGGTCTGATCTGGTCTGAACTGGTTTGGTCTGGTCTGATTTCTTTGTATTTTTATAACTACCTAAGTCTTGTCTGATCTGGACTGGTCTGGTCTGATCTGATCTGGTCTGGGGTGCGTGCTTTATAATCTTCACGAACATGCTAGATGCATTGGTTAGTCTAAGTGGCATGATGAGCCATTCAAATAGACCTTGTTCAGTCTTGAATGTCGTCTTTCATTTTACCCTCTCACGAATACTAATCTCCTGATGTCGAAATTCCAATTATATTGTACTAAACACCCACACCCCCATTAAGTTCATCCAACTTATTAGCATCTAAGCAGGGAATGGAGAACATGTACTTCACCGTCATTTTTTTAAACGGATCGAAAACTAACACACATCTGGCAAAATACATCCTTCTTGGGCACGAGCAATAGTGGTACAATGGATGGTCGGTTTGTTGGACTTTCTTTGGATCACTTTTGTTTCTTAAGGACTGCATTAGTAGGTTGGTCGGTTTCGCAAGCGGCTCTTGATATCAAATTGACCAAATGTTCAATTCGCCTTATGGGTGGAAACTCAGTCCATTGAGTTTCGAACCCAAGACCTCCCGTAAGGGAGAGTGAGTCGACGACCAGTTGGGCTGGACCGCTTCCTCAACCACTTTGGTTTTTTGCTCAAGACTAGTATTGTTGGAACAATATTCTTTGGGCATAAATTCACAGGCCTATTCTGACTGAAGCTCCCTTTATCTCTTTTTTCATAAATTGGTTCTTTTATTTGCTTCACTTTTTTGTTGTACTTATTTCTTTCTTTTTGCTTATCTCTTTTTGTTTTAATTTATGTTCTTCCTCTCGTAATTGGTGGGGTGTCATAAGGATCAAGGTAAGTTTTCTTCCTTTGTGTTCAAATGAGCACCCGTTGAGAAATTCTTCATGCATAGCTCTTTTATCGTACTATCATAGTATCATGGTCTTGCCAAAAGGACATTGGCAGCTTCCATATGTACTATGTCATAAAAGACGTCATTCTCATACCTACCGATCTTCATTGGTACATCAACATGTGGGTTTACCTTGAGTGCTCCAGAACTATTGAGCCATTGTAGCTCATAAGGCGCAAGATGTGCATGAGTTTCCACTTCCAACTTCGTCGCTAGTGTTAGAAAATGATATTAAAAATGCGAGTTTAACCAGATAAAAATCCCGAGTTTAAACAAATCACCAGACAAACCACCAAATGCAAGAACAGAAAATAACAACAATAATAGTAACAGTTAGAATAAATAAAAATGAATAAATAGAAAAGATAAGAAAACTTATCGCAGGATCGCCCGTTAAAACGGACTGGCCTTGAAGAAAGATAACCCCCGTATCCCGATAGCTATTCGGACGGGTCTGGCTAGCTCGCTTCCAGGATAATCCTACTCCGTTTTAGATTTGTAGCTACCTTGACTGAAACCTTCGACCGTTGCCCGAAATGCCTTGGAAGAGATGAGATTGACAAAATGGAGTAAAAACTATCCGAATAGAACTTCAGTTTTTGACAAGAAACAGTAAACACTCCAAGAAACAAACGAGAAGAGAAAAGAAAGGAGTTAATTAGTGCTCCTCTTCTTTTACAAATTCGTTTTTGGAAGAAAAAGAAATCGAGAAGTGAGTGCTTTTTTTCCCTTGTGCTTTGCACGTCTATCTTCTATGGGAGATTGAGTAGCATAATATCATTTTAATGATTCTTGAATAATCATTGACCAGGCTTGTTCACTATCCACTTGACCATTCAAATTCAAGTATTTGAAACGTTCCAATTCAGTTTAATAGCCACCGTTTTATTATCTATTAAGATAATAAAGCATTTCAAAATTGTTGTCCATAAATTAAATGGCTTTTAGCTTGAGGCATTTTCTCATACACTTTTAGATCATCCCGAGCGGGCCTGAGCGTACGGAATAATATTTCAAGCTATCTTATGTGATACTTGAATGATTTTCCTTATCACATAATTTGTTATTAATAGACCATCTATCTATTTACATAAGACAGCAATTCACTATTTCAAAATTTCACTTTACAACTTTTACAACTATGGATTCCAATCAATGAATGAAATAAATCCAAGTATAAAAGTCGTACTTTGATAATAAGTCACTCACATTACATAAAAATATGTTACACATATATCTTAGGGCCCAAAAAACGAGACCACTAACAATGAATATTATTATCATTATTATCATATTTCCAACAATCCCCCACAAATCCATAGTTGTAGACTCAACTCTAAGAGACATAGCGTGCTTTCAAATGTGGTACCTTCCGGTTTGAACCAAATTCTAAGCTCTTACCCCTAACCCCCACAAGAACTGAGTGAACAGAGTTCTTGAACTCGAACCTTGATTGTGTTGGCGTGGGATAAAGGCAACACACTAACGGCAATGGCAACGATCTATAGGGGTGACGCCTTACGGTCGTGCGTCCGATCCTGTCTCAAGAATGTCATCGAGAATAAACCCACATTCTCTTATTGCGGCCACACAATAACATTCTCATAGTTGGGCATCTCCAAGAGTGCATTGCTAACACTCTGCTATTGAAGCTCGATCCCATTCAGAGTCTTAAACTCTTACTAACTTAGCAATTTCAACATCTCGAAGGCTTTCAAGGAATAGAACTCATTGAAAAAAAAAATATTTTCATGAGATGCACAATTCACTCTACGGTTTGTTTATACCACATTGAACCTACTTTATGGGATCTCCACTCAGATAGGTTGGGTTGCTACCGTAGATGAATAATTATTGGGTTTCAGCCCCATTCCTAACCTTGATTTTATCACTTGATTCAAATCAAGTCCTTTTGTTAAAGGGTCCGCTGTATTATCTTTGGATCCAACAAAATCAACAGCAAACACCCCTTGAGACACAAATTTCCTTATAGTTTTTAATCTAACTTGAATGTGTCTCCTAGTCTTTTGATTATACTTGGTACTCCTAATTTTTGCAATTGTACTCATACTATCACAATGCAAACAAATAGGTGGAATTGGCTTGCTGAATATAGGTAACTCGGACATTAGTCCCTTAAACCATTCAGCCATAATTCCTGTAGTATCCAACGCACATAATTCAGCCTCAAAAGTAGACCGAGAAAGTATGGTTTGTTTAGTGGACTTCCAGGCAACAGCCCCACCACCAAACGTAAACACATAGCCGGTACACCCGTAACTCCCGGAGTTCTTAGCAATCCAGCTTGCATCACTATATCCTTCAAGAACAGGAGGATACTTACCATAATGCAAACCTAAGGAAATAGTTCCTTTCAAGTATCTAAATACTCTATCTAAAGCCTCCCAATGAGTTCTGTTTGGACAGCAAGTGTACCGACTAAGTTTAGACACTGAAAATGCAATATCAGGTCTAGTACAGTTAGCTAAGTAACCCAAGCTACCAATCATCTGAGAATATTTTAATTGAGACACCGGAACACCACTTTCATTTTTATACAAAGCTACAGAAGGATCATAGGGTGTTTTAGCAATTCTACTATTTTTAAATCCAAATTTCTCAATTAATTTTTCAATATAATGAGACTGAGAAATAGAAATGCCTTCGGTTGATCTAGTCAACTTTAGCCCAAGAATTACTTCTGACACCCCCATATCCTTCATTTCAAACTTTGTTTATAAAAATGACTTGGTCTCAAAAAAAATATTATCATTACTTCCAAATAATAATATATCATCAACATATAGACATAAAATAATACTTATATCACCTTTACATTTATAATAAACACTTTGATCAGCATCTATAAGAGTAAATCCAAACGAAGAAATTACTTTATCAAATTTTTCGTTCCATTGCTTAGGGGCTTGCTTAAGTCCATATAAAGACTTAACTAATTTACAAACTTTTCTCTCATTGCCTTTTGCCACAAATCCCTCAGGCTGATCCATATAAATTTCTTCTTCAAGGTCACCGTGAAGAAAAGCTGTCTTAACATCCATTTGATGAATTTTAAGACCATATACGGAGGCCAATGCTATAAGCATTCTTATTGTGGTCATTCTTGCAACCGGAGCATATGTATCGAAAAAATCAATACCTTCTTTTTGTTTATAACCCTTAGCAACTAATCTGGCCTTATATTTATCAATGGTTCCATCTGGTTTTAACTTCTTCTTAAAAATCCATTTACATCCAATGGTCGTGCACCCGGGAGGAAGATCAACGAGCTCCCATGTTTCATTTTGAACAATGGAGTCCATTTCACTTTTAATCGCATCCTTCCAATACATGGCCTCTGACGTGGCCATTGCATCTCTAAAGGAAATTGGATCACCCTCAATGTTGTAAGTGATAAAATCACTTCCAAAATCCTTAGTGATCCTAGCTCGTTTGCTCCTCCTAGGCTCATCTATATCATTTGATTCAAAATCAATATGACTAGAACTACCAGATTCTACCCCCACATTTGTCATCTTTTCCACTTGATCAGGAATTGAATTAAATGTGGTTTCTTGATTTTTAAAAGAAGTATTTTGGGGCACACCCATTTTTATTGGAAAAACATCTTCAAAGAAAGTAGCATCACGAAGTTCTACAATAGTATTGACATCTATGCCAGAAATTTAAGATTTAATAACCAAAAATTTCAATGCATAAGAATGTTCAACATAACCAATAAAAATAGCATCAACAGTTTTAGGCCCAAGTTTCTTTCTTTTGTGTTCAGGGACTAACACTTTTGCAAGACAGCCCCACACTTTAAAATATTTCAAACTTGGTTTTCTGCCTGTCAAGAGTTCAAATGGACACTTATCTTTATGTTTCATGGGAATCCTATTCAAAATATGGCAGGCCGTATTCAAGGCTTCCCCCCACATAAACTTAGGTAATCCAGAATTCTCTATTAAACTGTTAATCATATCTTTAAAAGTTCTATTTTTCCGTTCAGCTACTCCATTTGATTGTGGTGAATAAGGAGGTGCTTCTTCATGTACTATACCATATTTTTGGCATTCCAGTACAACTAAATTAGAAGTATACTCTCCTCCCCTATCAGACCTTAACCTTGTAATTTTCTTGCCAGTTTGATTCTCTATTTCATTCTTAAAAATTAAGAATTTTCCAAGAGCTTCATCTTTACCCTTAAGTAGATACACATAACAGTATTTAGAATAATCGTCAATAAAAGTGATAAAGTATTTTTTCTTACCACGTGTAAGAACTCCATTAAACTCACAAATGTCGGTATGAACTAAATCAAGTAATTCTGAATTTCTATCAATTGAATGATATGGTTTTCTTACTTGTTTAGTAGTAGCACATACCATACATTTCTTAGTTTTATCAATAGAGTGCTTAGGAATTAAATTTAAATTCATCATTCTTTTCACAGAATCTAAATTAACGTGACCCAAACGATAATGCCATAAAGTTGAAGAATCACAATTCTCAGATACATAATTTAATTCTAAATAATCAACCATAACTTTAAAAAGTCCATCAGACAAGTAACCTTTGCCAATAAAAGTTCCGCCAAATAAAATTACAACTTTATTTAATTTAAAAGACAACTCATAACCCTCCCTAACTAGAATGGAACCACTAACGATGTTCCTTCTAATTTCGGGAACGTGATGCACTCCATGCAAAGATAGAATTTTTCCCGAAGGGAATTTTATTTCTACTTTTCCAATTCCTTGCACACTTGCAGCACTTGTGTTCCCCATCATCACTGTTCTTCCAACCGCAGGCTGATAAGAAACAAAGAGCGATTTATCAGCACATACATGCACATTCGCTCCTGTATCTATTAGCCACTCATTGGAATTATAAATAGTGAAAATTTGAGGATTAATAGAAACGTACCCATTAGAACTAGTCCCTCCAGTCACCATGTTGACTTGAGGTCCCCCAGATTGAGCCTTGGCCTTTTTATTAGGACACAATTTGGCCCAATGCCCCATCTGTCCACAGTTCCAGCATGGTCGGTTTGCCTTTGGTTTCTTTGCAATTTTTAGTTTGGCCTTTATGGGTTTAAAAGATGGTGATTGTTTATTTTTAGAATTATGTGTTTGCTTTCCCCCAGTTATAACATGAGCCTTCGGTTGAAATTCAACAGGCACAATATAACCCGCTTTCTTATGTTCCTCCTCAACAGTGATGGAATGCATTAAAGATTTCCAAGTGATCTTTTTCATTTTATGTTTTAAAGTCATACCAAAATCTTCCCATGATTTGGGAAATTTTTCTATGACCGCCATCACTTTAAATTTTTCAGGCAATTCCATGTCTGCTTCACGAAGAGAATGTAAGATAAGCTCAAATTCTTGTGTCTGTTCTAAAACCGATTTTCCTTCTTTCATGTCAAATCGCAGGAATTTAGAAACAATATATTTTTCAAGACCGTGATCATCCGTATTATATTTTCTATCCAACTCATCCCAAAGGTCTTTGGCCGTCCCATGGAGGGTGCAATAGACATCAAATAACATGTCGGATAAACCCATGAGAATCATGCCTTTTGCAATTTCATCCCTTTCAAGCCAAATTCCATGACGTTCAAGACTTTTGGGATCAGATTCGACAACCGGAGGACACACCGTCATAATCACTGAAAGCAAGCCCTTGGTGATTAACCAAATTTTCATGCGTTGTTGCCAACGCTTGAAAAAATGCCCAGAAAATTTTTCCGGCATCCCAGTTAAATCAACCCTGTGCGAGCCCGTAGCAATATATTCAGGTGTGCCTTGTGAATTAGTGACAGACACAGAATTATCATTTTCAGGGATTTCATTCACATTATTCTCAACAACAACATTTTCGGAAACTGCATTTTCCAAGTTTGCCATTTTTGGATTTTCCAAAACTCGAGAAATAATATCTTTCTTCAAGATTGTTAGAAAATGATATTAAAAATGCGAGTTTAACCAGATAAAAATCCCGAGTTTAAACAAATCACCAGACAAACCACCAAATGCAAGAACAGAAAATAACAACAATAATAGTAATAGTTAGAATAAATAAAAATGAATAAATAGAAAAGATAAGAAAACTCATCGCAGGATCGCCCGTTAAAACGGACTGGCCTTGAAGAAAGATAACCCCCCTATCCCGATAGCTATTCGGACGGGTCTGGCTAGCTCGCTCCCAGGATAATCCTACTCCGTTTCAGATTTGTAGCTACCTTGACTGAAACCTTCGACCGTTGCCCGAAATGCCTTGGAAGAGATGAGCTTGACAAAATGGAGTAAAAACTATCCGAATAGAACTTCGGTTTTTGACAAGAAACAGTAAACACTCCAAGAAACAAACGAGAAGAGAAAAGAAAGGAGTTAATTAGTGCTCCTCTTCTTTTACAAATTCGTTTTTGGAAGAAAAAGAAATCGAGAAGTGAGTGCTTTTTTTCCCTTGTGCTTTGCACGTCTATCTTCTATGGGAGATTGAGTAGAATAATATATACTTCGTATTATGCATGGAAATCAAAATCAGAACATATTCATTTGAATGGAAGTAAGTAACGGTTATTCCATAATATCATTTTATTGATTCTTGAATAATCATTGACCAGGCTTGTTCACTATACACTTGACCATTCAAATTCAAGTATTTGAAACGTTCCAATTCAGTTTAATAGCCACCGTTTTATTATCTATTAAGATAATAAAGCATTTCAAAATTGTTGTCCATAAATTAAATGGCTTTTAGCTTGAGACATTTTCTCATACACTTTTAGATCATCCCGAGCGGGCCTGAGCGTACGGAATAATATTTCAAGCTATCTTATGTGATACTTGAATGATTTTCCTTATCACATAATTTGTTATTAATAGACCATCTATCTATTTACATAAGACAGCAATTCACTATTTCAAAATTTCACTTTACAACTTTTACAACTATGGATTCCAATCAATGAATGAAATAAATCCAAGTATAAAAGTCGTACTTTGATAATAAGTCACTCCCATTACATAAAAATATGTTACCCATATATCTTAGGGCCCAAAAAACGAGACCACTAACAATTAATATTATTATCATTATTATCATATTTCCAACAGCTAGTTGTTGATTGGCGGCGTTGGTGCAACTCCCCATTTATGATTAGCTTGCATATTTTACCTTTCACGTGACATTTTTGTGTGAAAACGTTTTTTCTTTGATTACCAGTAGATTTTCACTCGTGTGATGTACAAAACATAAATAAAGTAATATCTACTCTGGATAGGCAGATATGATATAGAGTATTATTATTATTTGTTGACATTGTTTGAATGTGTAAATGAATCTAGAGTATAGCTTATTGTAATGTTTATTTATTCCTTCTTATTCCGAAACATACTTCATACCAATTACGAGTCATAACTATCTTTTCTTTATATATATTAAATATATATAAAGAAAAGATAGTTATGACTCGTAATTGGTATGAAGTATGTTTCGGAATAAGAAGGAATAAATAAATATTACAATAAGGTTTCTACGATCTACACAAATAATTTCGAAACACATACTTAACAACATTGGTAGTAGAGTCAATTTGTTCGCCATCTTCACTGCAAGTCAACATTTTCAAAATAGCTCGAGGAATGAGACACTCAAACAAAAGATGTGAGTAGCACATCTTGAATATAAGATGTGGGAGTCTAGATTGTTTATCAATTACTTTCTTTTATTCAAATTACAGAAAAAAAGAGTGAGCCAAAGAGATTATTTTTACTTGTGTTGGGTTACCTCATTTTTGATAGGTCACTCATACTCGTCACATTTTTATCAAAATAATAAATAACCTTTGAGACACTTTCCGAGCAAAATACATTTGTCTCCGTTCAATTTAAATATTCACATACACAATATGGTAAATCTAACTCTTTTGTAGTATGTAACTTTGTGTATTGAGTTTTAATTTTTTTAAATGATTTTTTATGATTTAAATATTCTGTATGTAAACTTTCTTTATAAAATATATTTTCTTAGGAATGCATTTACATTACCATTAATCAATCACCGTAAAATACAGAAATAAGCATGATATGTGACAGGATGAGTTTTTTTGACATATCATTTTAATCACTTTTAAACATTTTTCCAATGGACCGTTATACAATTTTTACCAATGCATCCAATTAAGAGTCTTGTTTTACTATTGTATCCACAAAGGAAATCAAATTACTATTTGCTTCTGGAAACATAATACTTATACAACCACAATATTTGTTACAAAGAATGAAGTAGATGTTGGAAGTGATAGCTTTTATGATATACACAGTGTACATGCATTTTAATTAGGGCCGTTTTTTAGGGGGTTAATTAGGTTCTCCGGAACAGAGCCCCTAGATTTATGAGGGCCCCAATTTTAAAAATTATTTATTAGTATTATATATTAATATATTATTAATAATCAGTAAAATACAATTAGTAAGGAAGAAAAAAATATAGATCCATCATTTTTTCATTGGTCCTTTAGTTATCATCTACTGAAATTGCTTGAATAATGAGGTGTGCTACTTTAAATCAAGAATTAAGTAGGTTTTTGATTAAAAAACAATTATTACATTATTAAACAAGTATTCAATTGATTTCTGTATAAGTATTTGAATTGAATTTTTTTAATATTTTTTAATATTTTATATTAAAAAACAATTATTACATTATTAAACAAGTATTCAATTGATTTCTGTATAAGTATTTGAATTGAATTTTTTTAATATTTTATATTAAAGCGGGGTCCCAATTTTACATTTAGAACTGGAGCCTCCAAATTCATTAGCTGGCCCTAATTTTAATGTTGTGTAAACTGCATTTGGAGTATATAACAATAATAATAGTAGAGTACATCACAATAATAATAAGAAGAAGAAGAAAAAGATTTGTGCATCTTTAGATACAATCTCACCTGAGGTTACTTTAGAGAACATGTTGACCATTTTTTACTTGCTCACAAGTCACAACAATATAATGAGACAAATATTTTTCTATTAGTGACTGCACCCATTTTCATTGTTCTTTCAAGAATCCATGATCGGGGATGGGGCCAAGCACATTTCATGCAAGTCATGCATGTTTGGTTGTTTACATTTGCACCTAATTGCAGCAACAAATCAACAATTATAGAATTATGAGAGTGGCATGCTTGATGCAATAATGAATCGCCTTGCAAACACAACTTGATGTTCTCATAAGCTGTTAGACCACATTGTTTCTTTTCATTATTTAAGGTTTGGATTTGGGGACTCGGTAGAGCTTGGATATGGGGAGGAGTGGAATTGAACCCTTGACATGGAATGGAAATGGAAAAATGATGGAAATATAAAAATTCAATCAAGAACTTGCGAGACATCGGAGACTTCATTCTTCCCATCACTATTTAAATTGCACCCTCAAAACATGCAGTGACATGAAACACAGATTTGTCCTCCTTGTTGTTTATCAAGATCTAAATCCATGCAAGCATCATTTTCAAGATATTCTAATAATTCTGTAGTCAATGATATGAAATGGGAGTATTTTTTTCCATTAAACTTTGAACCGAGAAATTGAAAATCCCTCATGATGAGTAGCGGATCTAGTTGAAATATCTAGACAACATTAGCCACCTACAGCCGTTGCCTTCTACTTGAAACTGTCGCCACTCCCTCCATTTTGCTGGTTTTCCCTCCTTCCCGTGGACTCTGGCGCCATCTCTCAGCTGACCACCGTCATTGAAACCGAGAGCCCGAATTTGTCGTCCCCATCTTTAAGATTGGGAAATTGGTTGATGAAACACCTGGTCGCGAGTTTTGTCAACCAGTCGTCTCCGCACAGTGTAGTCGTCAACGTTTGCTGGTCAAAGGTTGGTAGAGGGTCTATGACCCTCCATTGATGAGGCCGCACCAGATGCGATACTCTAGTCGTCAAATTGTCAGATGCACCGCCAACCATCTTGAGGTTTTGTGGCATAGGCTGCCCTATGCCACAAATTGAATTTGTCATCCCCATCTTGAGGTTTTTTGGGTCAAATTGTCAGATTAATTCGGTGATTTTCCCTTTTGTGCTCTGAATGGTGATTTTGGATTATGCACAAGAAAGAATGGGACCTTAGTAGTGAGCTAAGAAAAAGAAAATGAATAAGCAGTTATATAATCAGGACCTTGAAACCATTCACTCTATCCAAGGGGAGGCCATGTGAGATATTGTGTATGGCAAAATTTGAACGCAAATACAATGAAATAGGAATAGATGAATGACACCTATCAGATCAATACTTAATGATATTGGCCAACCCACCTATCAGAAAAATGTGAATTTTCACGTTAATCGAGCCTTTGTTAAACTTCCAGTCCAATACATGACCTTTTGACCCAGTATGACAGTGACATTTTTAGCGGGGAAATTGAGTTGTTTTACTCTTTACTTTGTATATAGATAGATATTTGTTGGGTTAATGGTCCAAGTAAAGGGTCGGCCCATTTACCCCCTCATTCGGACGAACGTCCGAACAAGATATTGATGGGTCAAACCGACGGGCAAACAGAGTAGCGACGAACGTCCAGACATATAACGGTGGATCAGGCCCACAAGCAAATGTCGTGGCGACGAACGTCGCCGACACGAGCCACATCCGCTTGGTACCAATCCCATCCAAGTGACAAATCCTCTAGGGGCCAGGATACGAACGGCCCACTGCCCTTTGCAGCACCATCAGGAGAAGGCCCCCATCCCAGCTGGACGTACGTCTCCACCAGTTAAGCGGGAAACCCAGATTCTGGCGGGAAACGCATTTAATGCTGAAGATTTGGTGGTTGGAACACCAGCCACACGCAGCCCTCCACGTCAGCATAGCCATTTGTCCATTGGTGGTATAAATAGCAGCATTTATTTCATTGTAAAGGGTTGACAACTTACTATTCTTAGCACTCTAGCTTATACTTCTCTTACTCGCAGCTCCTCTACTGCCTTGTAAGACGAACGGCCGACGAGCCTTAGCAAGCGTATTGTATTGGGGAGTTATTAACTGATTAATAATACCTAATCTCTAACTTGTTATTTCCTGTTTCTTGATCCATCATAGTTGCTTGTTGGGCTAGTTTATTCATACACACATACATCACTCCACTCGAAACCTTTGGGCTTACGAGTTGGACCCAAAGGTTGAAGGAACAAACCTCAACAATATTAAACACTCATGTTGAGAACATGGCAACCCTTAGTAGTTCTCCATCAACTGGTCCCTCAAACCCTTCATTGTTTGTATGCTCCCTCTCGAAATCCTCTTGGGATTTCCTTGAATTCAGTGACTATTTCACCATGTTAGGCTATCATGGTGCGCTTATTGGGATAGTTCTTTGCTACGTTTCCCCTTCCTTGGGATTTGAAACAACAATTATTACTAATTGGATATAAAGATTCCCCCTTACCTTTATCCCTTACTTCATTTGACTCCTTGGGGTTGATGCTTGCAGTTTTGATCATGCAATGAGCCTCTTTTGACTTCTCTTTGCCTTTTCAACTAGAAATGTCTGGGTTGGTGTGTCTCCCTTTCCTCTTGATCCATTTTTCTCTTTGCATTCCCTATCACTTCTTCATCTTTTCCTTCATCATGCAACCCTCTCATTCTGACTCTCAAAAGCCTTCAACCTATCCAATGCCCCATCAAATCTCCTAGTAATGCTTCCAAAATCACTTTGCATGGCCGTTATCATAAACCTCACCTCTAGAGTTAGCTCTTTGAGTTCATTTGGTGTAGTCATTGTGCAACTTTGCAAAGATTGTTAGCAAAACAAAAAGAACAGGTTATGACACTTCTCTCACTTACACACGCTCTTTTATTTATGAGTGTTCACTCTAGTTTTACCTCTCAAGTGTTGAATTTCCCCAATTAATCTCCCCAAATTTCCCTATCACAATTGAGTCTCTCACATTCAAGTTTTAGCTCAAATCAACCTGACTTTTCGAGTATTGCATGGTTTGTTTAGTGGACAAGTTTTGTAGGGTATATAGAAAGAATAGAAGGGTCTTCCCAGAGAAATAAATGAATAGAACCCCAGTGGCTAACCCGTATGAATTTTACAGAAATAGAGAATATCTTATATATATGAGACCTATTTTTTCTGTTTTTTACATGTCAAATTTTTTTATCATTTACACAACACACATAGAAGAGACTTATGAATTTATTATTATTTTTATTATAATTATTATTATTATTATTATTATTATTATTATTATTATATGACATAGGATGAATATAATAGTTGGGATAGAGAAAGACAAAAATGATTTTATTTCGCTCTTAAAAATAGATATAGGAATTTATGATATAGTATAGAATCTTTTTCTTTATGTTTACATTCAAATATTTTAATTCCATGTATATACTTCTGAAATGTTTTTTAGGGGAGCCTACATAGAAGCTTGTTATATCTTTTTTAATAAATATAGCTTTTCGGTCAATAACTTGCGAGACTCATTTACTTTTTCTCACTTTGTGGGCTCACTCTTTCTTTTCCTTTCCGTCCTTCTCTTGGTGTATGGTATTGGACGGCAGAATATATATATTGACTAGGAAGGAGAAATTATTGTGTCTGAGGAAGGAGAAATTATTGGTGAATTTGTGAACGTTATTTAGTATTAGTAATACTCCCTCCGTCCCGTAATTAAGTTCCTACTTTCCTTTTTGGGATGGTCCATATTAAAGTTCCTACTTCAAACCTTTCCTTATTTGGCAAATGATTTACACCAAAATAGTGTCAAACAGTGTTCAAACAATGTCAAACAGTGTTCAACAGTGCACTCCACAGTAAAGTCAAATTTATTTCTTAATATGTGTGGAGTCAAACTAGGAACTTAATTAAGAGCCGGAGGGAGTATATAATTTCAATTTTTAATGTAGCTTTTAAGTCTATAGGATTAAAATTGAGTAATGTCATCCACAATAGCCAAGTATCCGCAATTTTTAATATAGTTTTCAATTCTTTTGGATAAGTTATCTATTGCGGATGACATTACTGAATTTTAAAGTAATGTCAAAAACTTTAAATACTTTAGATACAATCTCACAATGTCATCTTTAAATACTTACTTATTTACTTATTTACTTATTTACAATTTATTTACTTATCCGCTCAGTCACTCACTCACTTTTTTCCTTCCTTACTTCCTTACATACTTCTTTATGTACGTACTTACTTACTTATGATCAGTAAGTAATGAGTAGGTGATTTCCTATTCTGAAATGCTAAACAAAAAAAACTTATATTTACCGCGTCCAATGAATGTCATTAATTCCGTACAAAAATGCTATGTTCGAGCATCTATTTACCGAATAACATAGAACAATGCTTCAATTGATTCAAAACGCTAAAAATGTCAAGCCGCTAATATTTCTTGACAAAAACTCCATTTTTCAAACATACCCTAAATCCATTTCAAATGAATATATGCAAGTAAGATACTTTTGAGATAAATTTAAATTATTTGTACAACTCTTTTAAAGTTTTGAATTTATTTACATGCTAATACTTCATTTATTTTCAGGAATTTTATCGGTCTAGGACCTGAAACATAAATGAGATCTTAATTTGGGAGCTGAAAGATTAAATTTGTTAGTATATGGCCCGAATGTTTGATAACTATCAATGTAGGACCTAAGTTGTCATGAACTTTATACTTATTTTTATTTTAAATAAATAAATATTAAAATATTATTTAGATTTATCACACTAATAAAATTTTGTGAAGAGAAACTCATAAAAAATTAGCAATGAAATTAATAAAAAACAAATAAATCAAAACATATGAATTTTTAGGTCACAACTTGATAGTTTTCAATCGGCACATTAATAAGTCTCGTATTAAATAACATCAACACATTTTATCTTGGTAAAATGGAAACTAATAATCCAACCTTTTAGCGGTCTTCTTACAATAGTCCCACCTTTTGATTATTCATGAATAATCCAACCTTTGCACCTCATCTTCATTCACTGGTCCCTGACCGGTTGATGACCTACTATTCCAAGTTATTTTCTTATCTTTGCAAACCATTATACCATAAATCTCAACTTTCACAAAGATAATATTTTGCAAAGATAAGAAAACAACTTGGAATAGCAGGTCATCAACCGGTCAGGGACCAGTGAATGAAGATGAGGTGCAAAGGTTGGATTATTCATGAATAATCAAAAGGTGGGACTATTGTAAGAAGACCGCTAAAAGGTTGGATTATTAATTTCCATTTTCCCTTTTATCTTTTATGTCCCGGGTTGATTATTCATTTATCTTTCATGTTCTAGATTGATAAAACTCTCTTACTTTGATTTTTTGTTTGCTCATTTCTATGTGTGAAGTCTTTAGTAAACGTTGTCAAAACTGACACGGATGCTTCCATTGATTTTTTGTTTGCTCATTTCTATCTTTTATAAAACACAAAATTTATGTACTTTTATACGGCCACAAAACATATGTTCTTATAAATCAAATTAGGGCTGAGTTTGAAAACCCGAAAACCGAATCAAAATAAATTGAACTGCAACTAAATATAATCGGGCCGCTAAAAATCTGAAATCGAGTATAAAAACAGAATCGAATCGTAGTTGTTTGGCGTGGTTTTGGTTTTTACCCTTCAAAACCGAACCGAATAAACGGAACTAATTAAAATATGAAATTTTATTTATTACTACGTAATTGTTAAGTATGAATCCTAATATCATCGACAGTTTTTAGTTTTATTGTAGTGCTAGAAAAATAATTTTGCGCTATGTTTAGTTTAGTTTATAAATGAATTTATACATTAATTGTTTATAATTATAATGGACCTACATTGATCTTTTATATCTTTTATGTATATGTATATATGTTGCATGATGACATGTTTTTATTAATTATTAATAGTAATTAACTTTTATTTGTATATAACTTAATTTTTTTATATTGATAGAACAAATAAATATTCATCTCAACTATATCACATAGAACGCATATATTTTTTTAAACTAATGCAACACGAAATAGTATAACATACGTGAATGCTTTATTTTTACGTGGAAATCCAAGAGCGAAAAACCACGAGACGTTTTGAGCTAATGTTCAAGTCACTCTCCTTTTATTGGTCTCTCCTCACCATTTACCTAATATGAAAGCTCCCATATTAATGGAGGTTGCAAACTATTGTATGCTAAACATGAAGAAGGTGGTGCCGTAGTGGTAGGGAAGAAGAGAAGGATCCCCCAATGTGGAAAGGGAGAGGAGGACATTTCTACCCTAATGGACCAAATGGACCGCAAGGGACATATGGGCCAAATGGGCTGAAATGGGCCTCACCGAAGGGGTCCATAATGAGGGTAATATATCCCAACAATATTCATGATTTTTTTTTCAAAGTAGTCACATACAATGCAAGTCAATAAATATATACACTTTTACATCTCCCACATACTCGATCATACAATACACGATATATTTATTTCTTCTCTTTTTTATCTTATTTGTTCTAATATTCTTGCATTTTTTATGTAATATGTTTAATCTCTCCAACTATCGTATTATTTTATATCAAATCACATTTTTTTAGTACGGAGTATAAAAAACTGAAAACCTCGAAACTAAAGGGAAAGTTCCCGAAATGGGACTAAAAAGTTCAAAAATTCCAAAATAGGACTGTCATGTTTTTATTCTCAAAATAGGACTAATTACTGCCAAATTTGGAAAATACTGTCATGTTTGAAGTCTAGTACTGCCAAAACATGACACTAATTAGTCCTATTTTGGGAATAAAAACATGGAAGTCCTATTTTGGAATTTTCAAACTTTTTTAGTCCCATTTTGGGTAATATCTCGAAACTAAATCAAAAGAAACTGAATCAATCAAATAAACCGAATACGCCCCTAAATCAAATCAAATTAAATTTGAGAAAATCATCTTCATTCATAATTTAATAACGATAATACATGATAAACTAACAAAATAATTTAGTAATTATAATACATGAAAAACTTAGAAAATAAAACTATATCTCCAAAATATACAAATTTAAATAAAACTTAAGATGCCTTTGGAAGTAGATGAACTATAAACACATATTACTATCACTTATTTTTCCATATTCAGTTTCATACTTTAATGATTATTTCTAAATTTATTTAGATTTTCTACCCTAATCATTATCTCCTACTACTTTTGTTCTACATCTATAAAAACTTATAGTGAAAGGTAAAAATATACTCCATATCATTTTGTTCTTACTTGATTAACGTTTTTATTAGAATTTACAGTACTATTTACTATATCTATTGTTAATTTCAATTTCACGGTTGCAAAAACAAATCAATTTCAGTTTCTATACCAAAGATATAAATATTTTTATTTGTTTATCCTTACCCTATATTTTCCTGACTAATCAATGAATTTGATATTAAATTTTCTCAAAATATAATATAACAATATAATGATTAAATAAAAGTGAATGAAAAGAATGTTTGATAAAATTGATTTTTTTTAATTAAATTAATTCCTGTGCAAATCTATCTCTTATTCCGACCCCAAAGCCCACAATCCTCTCCCTTCTTCCCTTGCTAAATTCCTGCAAGTGCCACCACAAAATGGATAATCGGATCGAAGATGACGACGGCGACTTTTTCGCACCTTTCACCACGGCTACTGGTTCTGCAGATACATCTGGCGCCAAAGAGCACCATAATTTTCACTCCCACAATCAAAACTACATCTTCTCTCCGTCGCCACCACTAGCGAGTCCTGACTCCGACGACGGCAGTGATGGAGACCATAGTACCGATTGCAAATTCAACCTCGACGGGACTCAAAGAACGCCCAAGATATTCGACCGGTTCTACGATTCCACATCCGACGATGACGACGAGGAGTTCAACCGCCAAAACGATGCTGCCCAGAAACGCCTCGACTACATGATCCAATTCCTCGACCGGAAACTCTCTTCTTCATTGGACTCCGCGTCATTTAACAACCGCAACAATAGCAGCACTACTCAGCCTCTTCCTGAATTTGTAGGCCGTGGCGGTGGCAGGGGCATATTCAAGCTCCCGGACCGGTCAGAGGCCCACCCGGATAGACCGCCATCCCTCGAATTGAGGCCTCATCCTCTTAGAGAAACCCAAATTGGGCGGTTTTTGCGGACCATCGTTTGCGCAGGCGATGGATCTCAGCTGTGGGCTGGTTCTGAATGCGGGGTTCGTGCTTGGAACTTGAGAGATATTTATGGCGTAGCTCATGATGAGGAGTTTGACCATGATTCAGCACCGTTCTGTGAATCAGTGGAGACCCCTCCTACACTTTGCCTGGTAGGCGATGCTGCGAATAAGGTTGTCTGGAGTGGACATAAAGATGGCAGAATCAGATGCTGGAAAATGGATAGTGCTGGTGGAAACCAAAGGGATTTTGCAGAAGTTCTATCGTGGCAGGCTCATAGTGGTTCAGTTCTCTCTATGGTCATAACTTCCTATGGTAAGTTTTCATTTTTTGTATTCATTAGTTAATCTGGATGATTTTTTCAATTGGACTTGGGTACAACCGCATAGCTATTTTGCCAGCAGCTTTTCTTTCAAATCTGTCAAACGCTGTCTATATGCTGGAGGTTTTAGTTTTCTCATCTAGGACTCGAGGCACATAACAGATATTGTTAGACCCCATTTCTGCAAATATTCCAATGTAAAAAACAAAAAGTGGCCACTTGATTTCTTTCCCAGAATGTAATCGCAACAATGTTGTTTTGGGGGTAAGGCTTGAGTATTGTTGTTACTTGTTGTTGTAATGTAATAGCAACAATAGGGAAATTAGAGGATCATAATTCGTCAAACTGATGGAAATGTTTTCCTTCACATTTTTATTTATGCTTCTTATATTCCTTTGAATCCTTGATAACCACCAACAGAATGTTTTCACCAACTGGGTTCCTGTCTCCAATCTCCATTAATTGTAAGCTGCTACCAAAAGTTTGAAATGAACCCTCACCCATGAATTTTTTACTAACCCTATATAATTTCCCCTTTTTCCCTATTTGAGTTTGACAAGTGACAGGCATGTGAAATAAGAAAGTAAAAACTGTGTTTGAGGTTTGTGCATACTGCATAGCAAATTAGTTACTTCAAAGGGAAAATGATAAAGTTTTTAGGACAATGAAAAAAAGAACGCTTGGAAAATCCAGTGGGACGAAGGTTGTAGGTGTTTATAATGACTGTTATTGTGTAGCCAGGGCCTCTAAATATTCAGATTTGGAGTGGGCCGGTAAAATATAGTATCCATATGAACTATATAGTTCAAACTATACATTTCAAACTAATTTTTAACCGAGCTTGGAATGAGCTAGGGCTCTAACCCCTAGCTTCGCCATTGACCACTACTATCACACATGTTTTGAATGTTTCCACCACATGACTTTAGAGTTTTCACATAGATCACAGGTGTGCAAATCCCTACATCTATGTTGTTGTAGTTGTGTTATACTATGTGTAGTGGGTCTATGAATATGTTCTGTTGAGGGTCTTTGTACTCTTACACACTAATTTCTCATAACAATTGTTGCCTAACAATATAGCAAGACATTGGTTGACGTTGCTAGCTGCCTATTTTCTGCTGTTCTTCCTACCATTACTCGGTAGTGGCCAAGAATGTGAATAATTAGTGTGGAGGAATGTACGTAACACGGTAACAGGCAACTTCATTAGATTTGTATTCTTCTCATCATTAATAGTGGAGTAGGGGCGCTAAAGGGGTATTGAATAGGGTATTTTTAAAACATGCCAACAAACTTAGGTCCTTTTCCTTGGTTGATTTTTACCTTAAGAGAAGGCAATACTCTCAATATCCGTATGACAGTACTATTTTTATATGTAAAAAGCTCGTGCCCCATCCGCTGCCTCTATTCACATCATCCTTTTCATACATAAAAAGATAAAGAAGATAAACGATAAAGGAAAACGAGAGACGAAAGATAGAAAAGAGATCAATCGTCCACACGAATGTGCGCCCTCCACTCTGCTCTTTCCAAAGTCATACTCTCATCCAACCCAAGAAGACGCATATCAGTTCTGATTCCTCTAATCCAAGTCTGTTTGGGTCTTCCCCTCCCTCTCTTCTTTGTCTCTTCTCCCCACCCCTCAAGTCGTCTAATAGGTGCATCACTCGGTCTTCTACGCACTTGCCCAAACCACCGCAAACGAGACTCCTGCATCTTATCTTCTATAGGTGCTACTCCCACCTTTTGTCTGATTATCTCATTCCTCAAGCGGTCTTTTCTGGTATGTCCACAGATCCAACGCAACATACGCATCTCTGCCACACTCATCTTTTGAATGTGACATTGTTTCACCGCCATACACTCTACGCCATTCGTTCCTGCAGAATATGGGGAAATTATTTCATGTTGGATCTTCTTCGCTCTTGGAACTCTTAAAAAGATCTAGAACTCTTGAAGCTTGGTTAGTTGGTTACCTATCAAAAGTTCACAAGCATGTCGCATTTCAATTTTGATTATCTGCTGTTACTTCTTTTTGCATTACTTTCTCAAAATACCTACCATTGTCACTTTTCTTTGAATTTTGAACAGAAAACCCTCTATTTTCTGATTATTATAGGTAAATAGATCTCCTTCCACCATTGTACACATGTGCACACACTTAATATCGCAGTATCTACTGTATTGTAACTGTTCTCATTCTACGTGTGCTAGATATTTTTGTAAATGGATGGAAGATGTGAATTAAACATGAAAGAAAATGCTATAGTACTAAAGAGGATAGCATTAGTCTTATTTTGATACATCTTAATCTCTTCTAGGTGATTTATGGTCGGGATCTGAGTGTGGGGCTATCAAGATCTGGACATGGGAAGCAATTGAGAAATCGCTTTCTCTAACAACAGAGGAGCGCCATATGGCTGCTTTATTAATAGAGAGGTCATATGTGGATATTAAGAGCCAAGGTACACTTAATGGCAATAATATATTCTCTTCTGATGTCAGATATATGGTGTCTGATCGCTCCAGTGCAAAAGTGTGGACTGCTGGTTACCAGTCTTTTGCATTATGGTAAGTAGCTTCTAGGAAAGCATCTTTTTGACAAATAAAACTGGGCAAGTTTCAGGAAAGGTGTTTGAAAGTATTTTCTTAGTTTTTTCTTTTGCGTTGATCATTTAACACATGTAGCGTCTATCAATAGATACTATCATAGCTGAGGTAGAATGTTCAAGGTATAAATGCATATGCACTCATGCTAAGCTTTCACATGCCCTTTTAGTGTGCATTATTTTTTCACATTTAAGATTTCACTAATCTGTAGGTGAAAGGTTTTTACATCTATTATTTCTAAGATGCTTCCTTGCACAGAAGTGGAGCATTAATTTTAGTGATTTTCTAGATAATGAAATGAAACATTTTTGAGGGGAATTCTAATGCCGTAATCTGTATTTTGTTTATTGCTTTATTGTCATTGATTATTGTCTGTGCTAAATGCTAAACATATTTCATATCACAAGTCACTTATTTTTGTTGTATGTAGGGATGCACGAGTGTGGGAGCTATTGAAAGTCTTCAACATAGATGGTCAGGTTGAAAGCATCTCGGCTGTTCAAGATCCTGTAATGGAAGAAGAGTTGAGGATGAAATCTGTATATGGTTCAAAGAAGGAGAAGTCACAGACCTCCTTTAGTTTCTTTCAGCGATCGCGTAATGCTATTCTAGGAGCGGCTGATGCTGTTCGTAGAGTTGCAGCAAAAGGAGGTTTTGGAGATGATAATCGCAGAACTGAAGCTCTTATCATAACGATTGATGGAATGATTTGGACCGGGTGTGCTAATGGATTACTGATCCAATGGGACGGTGATGGAAACCACGTGCATGAATTTCAGTACCATACCTCTTCTGCTCAATGCTTTTGTACTTTCGGATCACGAATATGGGTAGGATATTCCAGTGGTACTGTTCATGTGCTGGATCTGAATGGTAAATTGCTTGGAGAGTGGTTAGCACATGGGAGTCCAATTTTAGGTTTGGCTGTCGCTGACGGTTATGTTTTTACCTTGTCAAATCATGGTGGTATACGTGGTTGGAGTATATTGTCTCCAGCACCCGTTGATAGTCTATTGCATTCAGAGTTGGCTGAGAGGGACTTTCTATATACTAGAATAGAAGATCTGAAAATATTGGCTGGTACATGGAATGTTGCACAAGGAAGAGCCTCTCACGACTCACTCATATCATGGTTAGGCTCTGCAGCTGCAGAAGTTGGCATTGTTATTGTTGGGCTGCAGGAAGTGGAGATGGGTGCTGGTTTTCTTGCAATGTCTGCTGCCAAAGAAACAGTGAGATTCCCTCCATGTCATCTCTTTTGTGTATTTGGCTCTTTTTGCCTGTATGTCTCCTCTCATAAATCACCTCCCCTTCTTTTGCTTCTGTATTTTCGAAGTAAACAGAATTAAGTTAAAACAAAGATCCAATGTGTGCCAATATTTCAATAGTGTTAGCATTAAAAAGTTGACCTCGTACTTGCATGTGTGTGTAGATGCAGGTAGGTCTTGAGGTAAGTTCAACAGGGCAATGGTGGCTGGACATGATAGGGAAAACTTTGGACGAAGGATCATCGTTTGTACGTTTTGGTTGCAGGCAGTTGGCAGGCTTGCTTATTGCTGTATGGTAAGTGCTATTTATGACTGAATAAGTATAGCGAAATTTAGGAGCCGATTGAAACTGGTATTGGCTATCCAGTGGGTATTTAAGTTGGTTTCATTTTGTAAGTGTGTCTTTTCTGCAGGTTTCATGAAAGAAATGAAGAAGTGAAAAACAATGATCATTAAACCTGCACCTTTTTGTCTCAAAGTTAAAGTTAAGAAATAAGAACTTAAAACGTTAACAATGGAAACTATAGCCTTGCTACCTGCTGTGTACCCAGCTACCTTAACTGCAGCTGGCAACTACTGACAGCGTTATAGTATCCAGCCACCACATAAAGACACATTGTTTTAGTTTTATGACATCTTAGTGTGCCACAACAATACTACTTTTTCAACAAGTGGCACACTTGTTCTCACATTTCACCGGTAATAATTGCAGATTCAATTAATAATTTAGTTTTACTTTTGGAATTCGTATCTTATAATAAGTTGATAATTTCATGACCTATAAGCAGCTTCTTATTGCTCCATGTCTAAAATATGTTGATATAGCGTCTCAATACTGAAGTTGCAAAATCTAAAGAATCGGAATGCTCCTAATCTGAAGAATGTTATAATAATTGAAAATAATGCTCCTAATCACTTGTAAATCGTTTAGGTCTGTCAGTGGCTTGTGTTGGACTCATCTTCACTTTTTGGGACATCAGTGCTTCAAATGTTTTCAAATTCAATTGATAGTGATATATTTTTACTTTTTACTATTTCAGGGTCAGAAAAAATATTAGTCGTCATGTTGGGGATGTTGAAGTTTCTGCAGTTCCATGTGGGTTCGGGCATGCAATTGGGAACAAGGTACTCATGTTTTCCTTTTTAATGGCAGATTGAGAATTAACTACAGAAATTTAGTCCAAACTTTTTTGTTATTGAAGTAGTGATCGATGTTAGTTCATTTTAAAAAGGGGGCTGTAGGCTTGAGAATGAGAGTGTATGGTCGTGTTATGTGCTTTGTGAACTGCCACTTTGCTGCGCACTTGGATGCTGTTGGTCGTCGAAATTCTGATTTTGATCATGTGTATCGAACAATGGTCTTCAGTCGTCCATCTAACCTTCCTAATGCTTCTGCCGCTGGTATAGTGCAACACCTATTCTCATGTTCCTTGCTTGCCTGGTTGATGTTTTTGTTATGGCGTGTTTATGGTTGTCGCTTTCTGTTCGCCCTTTCTGTTGCAGCCAGTGTCTCATCTGCAGTTCAGATGCTTCGTGGTGCAAATGTATGTACCTGAGTTCATGTGCTAATAGTTGAGATTATTAATTTGAAATTTTCATTTATGATAGTTATAAATGAAGTATTTTTGCAGGGAGCGGCTAACTCTTTAGAAGCTTTGCCGGAGCTATCTGAAGCAGATATGGTTATCTTTCTGGGGGATTTCAATTATCGTCTTGATGGAACATCTTATGATGAAGCAAGGGATTTTATCTCACAGAGGTCTTTTGACTGGCTAAAAGAGAGGGATCAACTGCATACAGAAATGGAAGCTGGCAATGTCTTCCAAGGAATGCGGGAAGCAGTAATCAGATTTCCTCCCACATATAAATTTGAAAAGCACCAGCTTGGTTTAGCTGGTATGTCTACATGTAAAAGTTCTATTTCAGTTTGGTCAATTCAATCGCTAGGTTGTGCCTTAATTTCTAGGCTTGTTGAAATTTCTCTTTGAAGGGTATGATTCTGGGGAAAAGAAGCGTATTCCTGCCTGGTGTGACAGAATTTTGTACCGTGATTGCCGTACCTCTTCAGTTACCACATGCAGTTTAGACTGTCCTGTAGTATCTTCAATTTTGCAGTGAGTTTTATATAATTATTACCATGTTATCAACATTCCCATCATTGTGCAGTGGATCACCCTGAATCTTACTAACCTATAGGGTGTGGTTCAAGTAATCATTTACTCATTTTATCATTATTATTCTAAATTTATTTTTTTCCCTAGACAGTTGGTTCTAAGGTATAAGCTGGTAGACCGTAATAACATATTATGTAACATACTCAAATATATTCTTAATTATAGATTTAGATAACTGATACCACAGTACCACACACATCTGGTTACAATAAATTACTCTCTGGGTCCCAAAAAAATGTCTTTCTGCCCACCAAAAGAATCTGATTGTAACGATCTACTTCAACTTTTAAGTAAAATTACTGTAAAATCTAGTGACAAGTGGTTTTAGTCAATTATTACTCCAAACAGTCCTGCAAATAAGCTTCAGGGGTATAACCGTGCAAGTGACCATTCATAACTTGTAAAAGCTTGTACCTTAATTGAGTTGACTAAATATAGAAGGATGTCCCTTACTCAAACAAGACATCTTCTTGAATGGGCAGAGGGTGTACATTTTGCCAAATTACATTTATGTTCATCTTCATCATCTGAGACTGCGGGATGATCCATTTTCTTATCATTCCTTTCCCACCCTTGACCGTGTATACATAATTGATCATGCATTACTTTGCATCATACATTTTGGCCTCTTATATTATTATCAATATCAAAAGGGTTGATCTTGAAATAGGTATGAAGCTTGTATGGATGTGACAGACAGTGACCATAAACCAGTACGGTGCATATTCAGCATTCGAATTGCTCGGGTAGATGAGTCCGTGAGGAGGCAAGAGTATGGAGAAATAATTAGATCTAACGAGAAAATCAAGTCATTGCTCAAAGAAGTATATGAAGTTCCCGAGGTAGTTGTCAGCACAAACAACATAATCCTCCAGAACATGGATGCATCCATCTTGCGCATCACAAATAAATGTGGGATGGGAATAGCTCTGTATGAGATTGTTTGTGAAGGCGAGACCACCATCAGGGGTGACGTGCAACCATTTGATCATCGTCCAAGAGGTTCTTTTGGTTTCCCCAGGTGGCTTGAGGTAAATTCTTGCAATTTAGAGGAGCTAATTTGTTTCATTATATTGACTGCCATGACTGGTTTTGATCCTCGTGGATTCTCAGTATTGCTTTAGCAGTTATTGCCTTATCGGTCATTTTTAAAAACGGGACTTTGTGGGGGGGGGGGGGCTATTTTCTTCTAAAGCATTAGGTTGTAGCTTAAGGGCTAGTACCTGGGCTGGTTTAAGTGGGACCTTAAAGAGGCATGGGCGAATAAATACACAAAACGAGTTTGAACATATCTTTTTAGTTCCCCACAAACTTTCTTTTTATTTCCAATTATTATCCTCTAAGTCTTTCCCCTTTTTCTTTCACTCTCTATTCCCATGTTCCAAACAGGACCATCAAAGTTTAATTGTATGTACAGGTAAGTCCAGTTGGTGGGATTATTGAACCAGATCATATTACTGAAGTCGTAGTTTATCACAAGGATTACCAAACAGTGGAGGAGTTTGTGGACGGCGTCCCACAAAACGGTTGGTGTGAAGATGCAAGGGACAAGGAAGTAATTTTGGTTGTCAGGATCCGTGGAGGCTGCACCACCGAGATGAGGTGCCACCGTGTTCGGGTTCGGCACTGTTTTTTATGCGGCAGCAACAAGACTGTTCCTCATAATAATAAAAAACCCGGTGACTCTAATAACCTTTTCCGGGCAGATGTACTTCACCGCTCTGATATTCAGCACCTTAGCCTATCATCTGATGTGTTTGAGCACCTAAAGAGTATACAGAGTCCTTAAAGGACCAGGGTGGTGATGGTGTTTTTCTATGTCAAACGCAAGTGGACTTTCACAAAGTAAAATACGAGGTACAAAGATTGTTTGTTCATACGTATAAGTAGTAGTCGCCAGAGGTTATCTCTTACTACTGCAGCAATTCTCGACAGTTTGATTTTTTTAAAGGCTGTTCTTGTTTAATTGTTGATATGTTCATTGTATCAAGCCTGTATGGGTTGTAAAACTCTCTATTCATATTAGAAATTTGTTGTGTATAGAATAATGAAATTTTAGTTTTGATTTTTAAATATATATATATATATACATACAGTGAAGGCATTTCTAGGATTCATTCTGTAGCTTTCTTATACTGTGCAGTTTCAGACTTTCAGTACGAGCTGTTTGGGTCTTATTTTTTTCCACTGATTACTTATTTTATTTTAATCCCTCAAGACAGAGTCTTCAAAAATATACCATATTTGAAAAGTTCATACTAGACGCGCGGGGCTAGAAAGTAGAAACATACCGAACCCAGCCAAAGTGCCAAACCACAAATAGATTAGAGCAGAACCTTTCAAAACGGATACATTTCAGATAAGAAAATCAATCGCAGAAAATTTCAGTAGAGAGAAATGAGGTGAAGTTATTAATTTTTAAATGAGGTCACATTTTTAGTACAGATTGCTCTCCTATTATAAAGAGGTAAGTGTAGAAGGCAAATAGATATTTAGAGTTGAGTGAGTATTACACGAATCATGTTAATATTGTTAACAATGTTAAGGACATAGCCCCGATATACAGTACTAATTAACTCCATCACTTGGAAAAGAACAGCGATCCACAATTTTGTGCATATTAGTCTAATCGGGTCATTAGATGATTTGTTGTCTAAAAACTCTAAGCAACAATGTCGTAATCATCCAATGTATTGTCAATCCAACGGTTGAAATTTATTCTCATTTCTCACATTAGATACATTTCTCATGTGAAATTGTGAATCAATATGTATGTGTGTGGTTTTGACTTTGTAATAAAATTTTGCTTTGCTTTGATCATTTGATAGTGGTTTTTATGGACTTATGGGTATTTCATTCATGTAGCTTGCCAATGAAATTTACATGTACTTTGGGATATTCTTCTTGGTGAATCATGTGAATTCTTCTTCCATTTGTAATGTGCTTTCAAGTTTTATGTACAAGTTATTGTGAACATGTGAACATAACTATTGTGTAAAGTAGAGATCCTCAACTAAACAAATAAGGCCACAGTTAAAAGAATTTAGTGAGAAGTATGTATGAATGATATTTCACACAACCACAAATCTTATGAAAGATCATAGGCTAATAATAGGTTAAACTTGACCCTAGTGTTAAATCACTAGTAAACTTGGTTTACTACGCCAATGCAAATTCTTATTTAATGTTTATGTTAAAGCCTATAAAATATATAAGGAACACCATACACCACTATGCTCATATCAGTAGCAACTCTTCTGACATAAATATAAACTATTTTACTTCTTGTATTGATCGAGTAGTTTGTCATCAAGTTTACTAGTTCTCTAATACTAAACAATGTAAATGTAAACATTAAGCTTAATATGTTTCAATACTCTCGTTTTCTTGATTTCATTTAAATGGGCTTCAATAAAAATGAATTATTTTATGTGATCAAATATTGTGTATGCTTTATTTTGTCTAGGTCTAGCCAAATCTTTAGGTCTAATTTATTACGGATAAAATTGAAACCAATCCGTGAAAACATAAAAATCACAATATTGACAAATGTTTTATTATACGAAGCTATAAAAGGAACAATAGCGATTTTAAAAAAGGGACAATTGTTAAAAGATAATTGAATTATTGGATTAGAAATTATTATCATCATTATCAAAATAATCAGGAAATCATAATTATGATTTCAAAGTGATCATGTGTAGCTCATAATCACTTTTTAAGCCAATTGAGTTCACACTTTCCCCTATAAATAAGAGACTTTTTCATTGTAATTAACACACCATGAAGTGTGTTGTTGGTCCAAAATAGGACGCTCGTAGGCTTTTAAAAAAGCTACGTTCGACACTCAAGCAGGAAAGTAGAAAGCGATACGAATATGGAAAGTAGCTAGAGAGTTTGAGAGCCAGGAATAGCATAGAAATTGCCTCTGATCCTTTAGTTTGAATTACAACGTGCCTTTTATAGGCGTATACAATTCGTAACCGTTACCGATAATAATGACTAATTAATTACAACATTAAACGGAATTAAATACATAATTAAGCAGCGTATTAATTGCTTGACCGTTACTTTTTTTGGCGGGCAGATTGGCTGGACTGGCAAGCTCCCCGTTGGGGTGGTAGGCAGGCTCCAGGTTGTGGACCTGGATCCACGGGTCCAAGTTCGGGGCTTGGGCCAATTAGGCTCTGGGCCCAGTCCCATAACTCCATCATGTGTATCATATACTTTCCTCCCTGATCTTCTTTTATAATTGAGATAATCGTCTTCTTATTATTCATGATTAGAAATCATTATCATCGTTTGTTAAAATAATTTAAAAAATCAATTATGATTTCAATGTGATCATGTGTGGCTCATAATCACCTAAGTCAATTGAGCTCACAGTTTCTCTTGCAAATAAAAGTTTTTCTCATTGTAATTAACACACCATTAAGTGTTCATAATATACTTTCTTCGCCAAGTTTATTTCCTTCCCTTTCATATTAGTAATTTAAGTGCTATTTTTGTTGAAAGAATAACACGAATATCATGTTTTCATTTCCAATAATATGACACCCTTTCCTTTTTCTAAAAAATGTGACTTATTCAACAAAACCTAAAATCATCTCCGAAGACAAATCGTCCGCAACTCTTCTATCCTTTCCCATGGGTTTGCCGCCGCCGCCTCATCTCTCAAAAAAACGCACGTGCGTCATCTATTAATCATTAGCCGCCGATTCGTCTCAAATCTCATCCCTCGACTGCTGATTCGTCTCAAATCTCATATGTCGGCTGCCGATTCGTCTCAAATCTCATCCCTCGGCTGACGATTCGTCTTGAAACCAAGGTCTCATCTCTCATTGTCGTCGGTCGCCGCTCCTTCGTCTCTCAACCGTTCGTCGTTGATTCGTCACTCATCCCTCGACTCCCAGGTTTCATCTCTCACCTTCAGTCATCGTTGCTTCAACTCTCAAGCACCATCGCCACAACTTTCCTCTTCTTATTATTTGTTTCTATCGTCAATGGGGCTGACGAACGATGGTGGCAGAGGGTCAAGGCAGTATTGTCTGGGGGTGGCAGTGATGTAGAGGGGGCTGGGGAAGTGGCTAAGGCTTGGGAGGGGAAGGGGGCTGGGGAGTTGAGTCAGACTTGGGCGGCGGTGGCGTCGGTGTGGACTGTGGCGTGCCACTATCAGTGAGTAATTGTCGCTGGTGGGCCGGCATTCACAGTGACGGGAGTCACTGTGACCGGTAGGCGGACAGTCACTGTGGCCGGAGTCATTGTGACGGTGGGTCATTGTGGTGGCGGGTCACTTTGGCGGCGAGTCACTTTGGCGGTGAGTCACTATGGCGGAGGACCGGAGTCACTGTGGCGGCGGACCGGAGTCACTGTGGTGGTGGACTAGAGTCACTGTGGCGGTGGACCGGAGTCACTGTGGCGACGGGCGGGAGTCATGTGGCGGCGGACCGGAGTCACTGAGATAGTGACTGGCGGCGGTGGTGGCGGCAGTACCGGGGGGGTCGGCGGCCACGGGGGTGCTGGCAGGGGCGGAACCAGGGGGGAGCGAGCCGGTGCTGGCGCCACCCCTTCGCCGGAGTTTTTTCAGTAGTAGTGTTAGGTATATTCATTTCCGCCCCTGTCATCTTCTTCGTTGAAACCTCACTGCTGCCATGCCCGGCCGCTAGATACGAACCAGAGAGAAGAAATGCGCATGTTTTTTTTTTAAATTAAGTCTAAAAAAGAGAAACGACGTAGTTTTTTTAAGTGCACAGGAAATGTGAAAACGACGCCGTTTTGTTTTGAATAAGAATCTGATATTACCCTTTGACCTTCCGCCTCGTATTTTGCTCTTCGCCTAGTCTGCCGACTCTTCGTCCGTTCGTCGCCTCCAGCAGTTCAAGACTTGCAGTTGCTCTTCGCCTAATCGCCTGTTTGCCATCCCGCCTCGCCAGTCTCCGGCGGCTCCTCCCGGCTGCGTCCCAAGTTCCCAACTCTCCGTTAGTCTCTCGCAGGCTTGTGTATCGACTCTTCTCCTTTCAGCTTTTGGACTCTGACTTTCGTAAGTCCTTTAATTTTTTTTTAATTACTTTAATTGCTTAATTGATTTAATTACTTATTTAATTTAAAATGTAATTGTTTTTTTTGCTTTAAAGTTCAATTACTTTTGCAAGCTTATTGATCAATTAGTTTAATTTCTTTAAGTGTAATAGATTAATTTCTTGAATGGGTATAAAGTTGAAATTGTTTTTGCAAATTTATTGATTAATTACTCACATTGCTTTAGCTGCTTTAAATTTTTGTTGATTAATTGCTTTAATTCTAAGAATTTAATGGAGTAGAATGATTTAGGGAGTAGAATGTGAGATGAATAGATGAATGACAGTTTGGTGATATACATGGAGAAGGAATTTTTTTCCAAAATCGAAAATGAAGCAATTTTGCAACGTTTTCAGCATATGTGGACACGCCGCACACAATTGTCTCCATTGGCTTCTTCTTCTAACCTTTAATTTCAATGTAATGTTCTCTTTTCACAAATTCTATATTTTGTAAACTTTAACAACGATTTTTTTTTTTGCATTTTATAATACTTTTAGCCACCCCTTTATTTTCGTTCTGGTTCCGCCACTGGGTGCTGGTGGCTGCAAAATATGGACTACTAATCAAATATATAAAAGGAATATTGAAATAATAAATGTATGATTAAATATAAGGAATAAATGACTTTTAGTCACTTTTTGGAAAAATTTAAAATAGGTCACATTTTTGTCTTTTTGATTCATTTTAGTAATATTGGAATAAAAAGGCCTTTGGAATAAGGACGTAAATAGTAGTAATAACTTACGGAAATACTAAAATAGAACTAAAACTCTGTTTGGACAAAAAAAGTAACGGAAAATGGGTTATTGGACTTTAATGTCCCCGAGCCCTAAGCTATCCTCCACATTTGATGCGCTCCAACTTTAGAAGCCAGCCGCTGCCTTCGATGGAGAAACGGAGCACACCCACGCAGAGGCATCGATCTCCACCATTAATAGTGCAGCAGATCGTGGCTGCCTCTGCTTCCCTGGTCGGCTTCCCTGGTCGTCGCCACCGCCTCATCTTCCATGGCCGACGCTAGCGCCTAAACTTCCCTGGCCATCTCCACCCCCTCGCAATCACCTTCACCCTCTTCATCGTCGTGGTCTTCTCCCTGGTTGCTTATTTTTCTTCTCTTTCTGTTCGGCGTCTCTCTAGCGAAGTTCCAGATATGCGATGATGCTGCGGCGGCAGGGGAGTAGCGGGGTTGTGGTGGTGCGGGGATTCTGGTTACAGGCTGGGGCTGGGGGAAGGGGGAGGAAGCTGGGGTGATGAGACTGGGAGCTAGGGATTTATGGTAGGGGAGCTGGGGATGGGGTTGGGGGCGGGAGATTTGGGGCTTGGGATGGGGGCTGGAGAGGAGGGTTGGGTGGGAGATTTGGGGCTCGGGATGGGGCCAGAGGCAGTAGTGGTGTCACTGGTGGCGAGACCGCGGTACCTGTGAGAAGGAGTGGTGGCTGCGGGATAGAGGCAGTGTCCAAGTCAATATGGATTTAATGGGGTGTCACTGTAATTGGGTCACTGTGGTGGTTATGACATATTG
Organism: Cuscuta epithymum; assembly: GCA_945859915.1. Lineage (NCBI taxonomy): Eukaryota > Viridiplantae > Streptophyta > Magnoliopsida > Solanales > Convolvulaceae > Cuscuta > Cuscuta epithymum. Next base: position 3,377,185 of record CAMAPF010001001.1, on the reverse strand, counting down.
ACAGTGGTGACGAGGTGTAGGTCTAGGGTTCGGGTTGGGGAGTGGGGGTGAGGTCGGTGCCTGGTGGTGGTGGACGTCGGCCGGTGGTCGGCGGCGTAATTATGGATGGATTAATTGTGGCCGGAGTTGCTGTGACCGATGTCACTTTGGAAGTATTACTATGGACGTGTCACTGTGGAACCGTAACTGTGACCGGCAACCATCATTAGTCGGTGGCGATCCCTGACCGGCGACGAGTTGGTGTCACTGCGGCGGATGTCACTTTGGGGGTGTAACTGTGGCGGATCATGTAACTATAAGACAAAGTAACTGCAAATTAGGGATAATTATGTAAGTTTAAAGCTTACTAGTTACATTTCTGGAAATTTTAAAAAATGGTCACTTTTTGGTCAATCATCCCTTTTTTAGTACATAGTACTCCCTCCGTAACTTAAAAATCTTCTCACTTTCCTTTTTCGTCCGTAACAAAAAAATCTTCCCATTTCTAAATCTTCCCATCATACCCTCAATAATTCTTAAAATAATACACTATTACAACTACTTTTTTTGGATTTATCCTACATTCCACCACATTATTCCACTATTTTCTCATCATACCCTCAATAATTCATATCATCTTTCACTATTCTTAATCTACCTACTTTTGAAATGGTAAGATTTAAAAGTTACGGAGGGAGTACTGTTTATGGCAAAACCCCCTTTTTTAAAGAAGAAATCCATGTATTATAATTTATAAATCCAGAAATTATATACTGCTGATATACAATGGGCGCGAACAGGGTCCACTGGGTTCCGGCGGTGCTAAGGTGAAACTCGACCTCATATCCCAACTACCAGCGCCTTCAACAGTGACACGACCCGAACGTGCTCCACCGCTTTAACAACCTGCTCTATATTACAGCAGAAATGGTGTTCAACGTTCACTATATGCTACTCCTCCCACCTGCTAAACCTAACTCTGTTTCCTCCCCAATTCCCGTGCTTGAAATCACAACCAGTGCTGCGAATACTGAGAGAGATGAGCCCGACCAAGCGGGGAACCGAAGAAGCGGTGGCCGGAGACAACAAGCAAGTCATCTTCAAGGGATACATAGAAGGGATTCCTAAATTAACGGACATGGAGCTCGTCGTCGGGAACCGGCCGGTCAATCTGCCGGACAGCGACGGAGGAGGAGCGGTGATGCTTGTGAAGAATCTCTACCTTTCCTGCGATCCTTACATGAGAGGCCGCATGCGTGACTCTCGCGACTCCTACATTCCTCCTTTTCTTCCTGGCTCGGTGAGGTACCTTTGCCTTTTGCATCCTTTAATCTCAATGTCTCTCCCCAACATTTCAATAATCGTGCATTGATGTTAGCAAATTCTTTTTGTGATGTATGATGTTTAGATTAGAAAATGCAGTCACAATTCTTCTCCAATAGCAATTTGGACTTAGTTAGAGCTTCATTTTGGCCAAACTGTGCAACCCCTTTATTAATTTACGGTTGGGTGGTGAGAATAGACTCGCGAATTATTAGCTTAAATGAGATTTACATGTAGGGAGTTTTCTTAAAGGAACATTTTTTAAGCACTTTCTTAATGCCTGGAATGGCATGATGCACTTGTCTTCACTTGTTACCTCTGTAAAGTAGAAGCTGAGTTACTTTCAGCAGAGAGCTGCATTATTGATCAAATACTATGCTAAATGATGAAGGTTATAGAAGGATTCGGTGTGTCCAAGGTTATATCTTCAAGTCATCCAGACTATATGCCGGGTGACCTGATCTCTGGTTTCACTGGTTGGGAAGAGTATAGTTTGATACGAAGGACTGATCAGCTCAGGAAAATTCAAGCAGACAGTGATATCCCACTCTCCTACCACCTCGGCCTCCTAGGTACAATGAGCATACGTAAATGTGCTTATTATTGATCTATCTACAAATGAGTGTTTTGCTATATAAGAGAAAATTTGGTCTTTATGCCACATGTTCTACCCAATTATTTGACTTGAAAGTTGAAACCCCATGTCTTTTATTTTCAATGCATCCAGAACAGCCCATAGCAGGATGCAAAGTCAATTTCTACCTTAGTCCGAAAAAATAGTCATGTTTGACAATAAACAACCTTTTAGTTTTGTGTCATACTTACATTTTTAAAATTTATTTGATTTAACTAAATTTATTATTGTAACTTAACTGTGACTTTTTGGTAATTTTTTGACAAACTGCATAGTATCATTTGATCATACCAGACTGTTTTTAGGGACAAAAAAATTGTTTAAACTTGACTTCTTTTATGGGACGAAGGGAGTATTAAGGCCAGTCATGGGGTGCAAAGTATTATATGAATGATCCTCTCTGGGGTGCTCTGGGATATATCTTCAAAGAGAATGAAACATGATGTGCAAATTTAAATATTGAAATAAAACATGGGGTGCAAATTTAAGTATTGAGAAAAAACATGGGGTGCAAAGAACAATATTCCTGGCTTCCCGCTATAATAAAGTTTGTCTAGCTTGCTATACATTTAACGTGTGAGAATATTGTGTAGGTATGCCAGGATTTACAGCTTATGCTGGATTTTATGAGGTCTGTAAACCAAAAAGTGGGGACTACGTTTTTGTCTCTGCCGCCTCCGGAGCAGTAGGACAGCTTGTCGGGCAACTTGCTAAGCTACATGGATGCTATGTTGTAGGAAGTGCAGGGACAAAAGAGAAAGTGAGCTTCTCTTTTCCAGAAAAAAACCTTCAGGACGAAAATCTATTGTGTTCACACATTTTAAGAATTGTGATCTGTCTCTTTAATTAATGTCCATAAAGATCATATAACTTGTTAGGTTGATCTTCTAAAAGATAAGATGGGATTTGATGAGGCGTTTAACTACAAGGAGGTTACAGACCTTGATTCTGCTCTAAAAAGGTAATGTAACTTATGTAAGTTCCTTGAAGGCTTGAATACTTTGCTAATAAGTGTGTTTGATAACATTCTATTCTCAAGAATGTCAGACTAGCTAAAGGAATACTGTTGCTGTAGTGATGTAATGTAATATGGGATTCTATGAGATCGATTTTGTATGCTGTGTAGTGAAGTAAATGTAATATGTGATTCTATGAAATGGCTTTTTAGTTCATTATTGCTCATACTCCCAAGCAAGAACCAGTGTATCATTTTCCCCAAAATTCTTAGGTGATGTGATGATAGGGAACACGATAACATGAAACAATCACCTTGCCAGAACCAATAGGCAATAGCCACATACCCTTGTTCTGGTCCATAAAATGCCATATAAAGCCTTTAATAACAACAAAGTATAAAATATGCTGAAATTATATATAGAAATTTATACTAATTGTACTCCATCTCCCCCACTACCTTTTTCTGATGTTTCTTTTTTCGCATGCTCCACTTTGTCTCATTCTCCCTCCGACCCAGCTTAAGCTTCTCACTTGCCTCTTTTGGATGTCCCAAGTTCGAACGGAAGTTTCCCATTTCTATTTTTGGAAATAATTAGCACTCTTAAATGACAAATAAATCATCAAATGTTAAAAATAATACACCTATAAGTCTTTAACATTATACGGAGTAGTTATCATCAATGATCTCATTATGTCATATGCCCATCAAAATAACTTCTCAAAATATACTCGAACTACATTATTTAATTCTTGTCTAAATAACATGTCATTTTTCAATGAGAAGCTTAAGCCGGGACGGAGGTAGTACTATATATTGTGTGATTCAAATTCATTCATACTTTTCACATTCACTAGCAACCATCTAGTTTTCCTTGATACACGTGACACTTCATCTATATTTCAAAGGCAGTGGACGGATGTAATAGTTTACTATTCGATGAGTTAATTTTTCATTTTTTCTACTCATCTTAGTTTGGCTCATAATCTATGGCAAGCATTGTGATAGTCATACAAAAACAGTGTCACAGTTGTAATTTTAAAGTAATACCAATTTTGACCCCATTTAGAAAGGCTTTATTTTTTGCTAACCAGACACTTTTTTTTACCAAATCCCAACTTCTTTTATTGTCTTGACTCTTGATTCAATCAGGCTCGTAATGAAAAAAGTAGTGCACTGCTTACTGTTTGGGTTAAAGTTGCTGAAATGTATACCATAGCTTCAAATGTTATTTTCTTTAATTTACTTTGTTTTGTTGAAACAGATACTTCCCAGAAGGGATTGATGTTTACTTTGACAACGTGGGAGGCCCGATGCTAGATGCAACACTTCTCAACATGAGGATTCATGGGAGGATAGCTGTCTGTGGGGTTGTGTCTCAGCAGAGCGCCACTTATGCACATCACAATCTGGCCAATCTCATCACAAAGCGGGTGACGATGGAAGGGTTTCTGCAGAGTGATTATCTACACTTGTTTCCCAGGTTTCTTGAAGATGTCAAACGTTTATACAAGCAAAGGAAGATTGTGTACGTGGAGGACATGAATGTTGGCCTGGAAAGTGCTCCGGCTGCTTTTGTTGGGCTTTTCTCTGGGAAAAATGTGGGTAAGCAGGTCATTCGAGTTGCTGAAGCTTAACTGTACTTTTCTGGCTGTGGTGGTATTTCACTGGGTGGTGGCATATGAAATGGGTAATCACTTGTCCCGCCCCAACTAAAGGGATGAATTTATATGCAAGACAATCACACATTAGCTCATTCAATAAAACATGGAGATGATTTTGATTTTCTCCACATATGATGGTAATATTTGGAGGTTAATGGAGGTTAATTAACATTGAGCCACATGATTAGTTAACGGAGGTTAATTATCACTTCGGGCATGTTCTCTTAGATTAAATTATGCTAGCCTGGTCAATTTAAATATGTTTTGGTCCGTGAAGTCTAATATGTTCCGATCGGATTTGTTTATTTGGCATGTTCTTATATGGTTTAGTTGTAATGTTATGCGTTACACATTTAATATGTGTATTTTAAGTTATCTTTTTTATGCATGTCTGGATCACTGGATGTAGGGGTGGACTCGGGCCTCGGTTCATGAAAGGGGAGGCCCGGAACCGGCCCGGGTCAGGCCGGGCCTCGGTTCAATTTATTTATTTATTTTTTGGCTTTTCCTAATTAACCCCCAACCCTCCCCCTCACCCCCAAACCACCTCAAATGGCCCAAAATACCCAGCCCAACCCAAAAACTTAAAAAAATTCAAAAAAAAAAAGAAGAAAAATAAATTGGCCCGGACCGGGCCCGAACCGGCCGGGCTGGTTCACCTTTTGAGGAGCCCGAGTCTGGCCCGGAACCCCAGCGGGTCGGGCCTGCCCGGACCGGTCCCTGGCCGGGCCGGCGGTTCAGGCCGATTCAAACAGTGATCAGGTCGGGCCGGTTTCGGGCCGGTTCCGGGTCGGGCCGCCCGGCCCGAGTCCATCCCTAACTGGATGAATAATACCATTGAGGGATATGAGGTCCACAATTAAGTCACCCTCCCATGTGGTTAGGGCTGGACTCGGGCCGGGCGGCCCGACCCGGGACCGAACCGGCCCGGTCACTGTTTGGCCCGGCCCGGCCCGTGGCCCGGTGGGTCCACCGGTTCGGTTTGGCCCGGCCCGGGTGCTGGGCCGTCCGGGCTCGGGCCCAAGGTTTGGTGAACCGGCCAAGCCGGTTCGGGCCCGGTCCGGGCCGGATTTTAATTTTTTTTTTTTTTGAAATTTTTTTAAGTTTTAGGTTGGATTAGGTATTTTGGGCCATTTGAGGTGGTTTGGGATGGTTTGGGGTTGAGGGGGAGGGGTAGGGGATTAAATAGGAGAGAGAAAAAAAATTGGGCCGGTTCGGCCCGGCCCGGTTTGGCCCGGAACCGGAACCGGCCACCGGCGGTTCGGGCTTGGGCCTCCCTTTCCTGGCCCGAGGCCCAGCCGGGCCCAGGCCCGAACCGGGCCCGAACCGGCCCGAGTCCAGCCCTACATGTGGTTGATTAAGTGGGTAACTAAGTAATTAACTTTTAAATGCATAGAATGATATACTTTATCTCTTCAAAAAAAAAACGATAGACTTTATAGTTTATTAGTTTATACTCCGTGCAGTGGCGGAACTAGGGGGCGAGCCGGTGCTGCCCCCCCCCCCCCCCCGTTCGCCAGAGGTTATAGTGTATATGTGTGTGTGTGTGTGTAGAGTGGTCTTCATGTCAGGTCGGCCTGACGGGATGCTCCGTCCGGCCGAGCCCGTTTGGGCACCTTCTCGGTGGAATTTTTTGATAAAATTTTTTGAGCATGTTCCTCATCAAGTCTAGTTTGTCCATACCAAATTGCAGTTCAAAATTCAATCGGGAAGGCATTCAAATCATTTTTTGAAGTTGACTGCGTCAAAATATACATATAAAACTGCAGTCAACTTCAAAAAATTATTTGAATGCCTTCCGGATCGAATTTTGAGCTGAAATTTGGTATGGACAAACTAGACACGATGAGAAACATGATCAAAAAATTTCATCAAAAACTTCCACCGGGAAGGTGCCCAAACGGGCTCGGCCGGATGGAGCATCCCGTCAGGCCAGCCTGATATGAACATTTGTCTGTATATGTATATGCTCAGCCCCGTGTCACAAATAATACGTAGTAATAAGTATTAACCGACCCGTGTTTGGACTAATAGTTGCAGTAGCACTGATGGCTGAATCATTAAAGATCTTAACCTGAGATGCAGGTTCAAATACCACTGAGCTCCTTTTATTTAAGGCTTTTTTATTACTACGTTATTAGTTATTACACTTCCTCAGTTCCTCTTTCAACTTTATGGGATCTTATTAGTTTTAACATCTTTCCTTCTGCCACTCTAGATTTCTTTAACTTTTAAGTTACGTTTTTATTTTTCCAATTCAATTTTTCTTTTTTTTTTACTTTTTCGAATATTAACATGTTATTTCCTTTAACTATTTATTTCCTCCTATATCATTTTATAAAGAGTTTATCAAGAAAATTTTCAAAACGAATTGAACTTTACCATAACTATTTATTCCTTGGATTAGTACAATATGCCAAAATTTCTTGTGATATTTTAAATATCATCTTTTTATTAGTATAAATAGATTTATGTAATACATTTGCATAAACAAAACAAATATCCTCTTAAGATATAAATAACCTACAAGTAAAGTTGATTTGAAAAGAGAAAAATATAATTATTATTTTCTTGATAAATTAGTAGCTTATATATATATGTATATATATAATATTAATTTATCTTCCTCTACTTGTTTAGTTATATTTCTATTTAAACCATGTTATTCTAAAATAAAAAGACAAATGCATTAAATCGAAATAAACTTGTTTCATGAACGAAGTCTGTTATTTTGTTTAGGCTAGAACAAAACAAGTATAAAAATGAATAAATGTCTATATTTAAGTTGATATCTATATGTATGTGTGCGCTTGTGTGTGAATTATATATAGGTCCATATAAAGTATCACTTCGTGCAAATGAGAATAACTCTTCTGCATTGGATTTGAAATCAAATCCAATCAACCGTTCGAATTTTTTCGCCCCCCCCCCCCAAATTTTGTTCTGGTTCCGCCACTGATGTTGAATTGTCGTTAATTGCATCCACACGGAAGAAGACGAAGATAGATGGTAATAGAAGTAGGTACAATTGGCTAACTTTAATGTACAACTCATTAAAACACACTCTTACACCAACACATTTTTTATACCTATAATGACCTTACTCTCATTCACCATTATAATTTTTTAGGATATGAGTTTGAAATTGGTAGGGGAAATAAATCTATGACAGTGTTTGATGAATAAGATAGAAGAAAATGATATATGTATGTACATGTGCATTCGGATAGTCACGTGAATCTATCTACTTCCATGCACGTCAAATGCATGCAAAACTCAAACTTAATGAATGAGCATATTTAACATGTTTTCTCAAATTCAAAAGAGACTTTAATAATGTTAATTACATGTTACCTAAACGTGGATATTGAAAGAATGAAGCGAAGATAAAAATCATGACCACAATTTTTAAACTGACTTATGTGGCAAATTTACACTCCGTCAAAAGTAGAGTGGGGGATGCTTTTTGGAGGTGAATTAAAAGTTGTTAGCCAATAATGTGTAGGGTGTTGGAGTTTTTCTCTCTATCCATTAACTTAGACCTTATTTTTAGGTGCTTGTAGGCAAATCATACACCACTCATTCATTAGTATATTTATTAATTAATTTATGAAATACTTTATTGTGACTATCTCCGACATTAATCATATGACAACATTGATCGAAGGTAAGTGTTTTGATGTTTCTAACAGCCTCTTAATCATTAGGATGTAGATGTTGATGTATTCATCTATGTACTAATGAATAACTTTTGATTCATTCATAAAAGATGAACAAAGTATTACTCAACATCATATGAATTGTTCTGTTATCATATACGTAGTACTATCGTAAGAGATTATTAGCCCGGTGTTTGGGCGGGGTTGATAAGATGATCAAATTTATGCGCTTTAATATGAAATCAAGACAAACTGATATTGATAATAAAGATTTATTACTGCAGATAAAGTAGTTTTGGAGTTTCGAACAACAAAATGGGTAAACATCGATTATTAAATTTCATAAATCTAGACTTTTTGTGTGTTCATTAATATTAAAAGTATATAGTAAAAGTAAGGGGGGAAATGGCTTGTTTATAGGAGTGATGTGATTAAATCTTATAGTTCTAAATATATCAATAAGATATGTTTAAATTTTTAAAATTTTTGAATGTACTTCAGAAATTAAGATACTTCTGTTACACAATATACTAGTTACACAAGAGTTTATATTATTATTTTTATAGACGCCATTGATGTTTTACTTGTGTACTCCAATGTGAGACAAAAAAAGAATTTATTCTATAAGCTGTAAGTGGTATATAAATTCATTTCCAAAAATGGTTTCAAAACATATTATCGCATACTATAAATCACATCATTTCATGTGAAGGAATGTTTTGAGTGTGAAAATTGATAATGGATAGTAAATTACCCTAAACAAAATTGTTGAAAGTATCTCATATCAATGAAATAGAAATTAAAGAATCAATGAATAACTGTTGTTCAGTTATTGCCTCACACCTCTTGTATGATTGATTTAGTTCTAACACTTGTGTTCTTCATATTTCATGTATATTAAAGCCACACATTATCCGATTTGTGATCATGACAGTAGAACAACCTAAGAACAGTCCAGCAAAAAAACAAATGTTAGTCATGAGTGAGAGTTATGGAGTTATTTTATACTCCCTTCGTCCCGTTGGAATGTTCTCGTTCACTATTCATTGGTCAACTTAGGTCACTCCTAATCTTTTACTTTATATATCAAATTTTTTATCAAATTGAACTTTTCTTGATCAGGCTTTGTAGCGGTTTTAATGTAGTTTCTGAATATATAAATTTTATTTATTAAAAATAAGCCGAGTGTAAACAGGGATCGAGTTGCTTTATCGTCAGTCAAGCATCGTAAACTGAATGGGGACATCCCAATGGGACGGAGGGAGTAGTTTCGTAAGTGTGAATTTATCAATTAGACTATTAGAGAATCTCTTGATACGAGACACATAAATCATTCTTGTTCAAATCTTTTTTATGGTTGAATTAAACCGATCTAACTCTTAACGTATTTGTATTTTATACATTGATGCTTATTGAGGTGGCCTATTTTCCTGTAATTAAAAATTAATAATGCAAGGTATGTAGCTAGTTTAGTGTGTATTGATAGTATAACTTGAAAAAGTTTGATGTTAGTGTTAATATATATACAAATTTTGAATGGAAGGATATGACCCGCGAGATGAGGAAATTGTGTCCCAATTTTGATAGAGAAGATGGGCTAGAGACGGTGTTGGAAGTGCCAATTCCGGAGGAAATGTTTTCGAGCATGGGGAATAATGTTGCTGTTCGATGGCAAAACATGTCGACATGGATGAAAGCTCAAACATTGGATAAGTGGTCATCACCAGTTATTGTTGCCCGTTACAATGAGATGAGCTTCCTGCTGTATACTTTAGGATCTCCTTTGATCCCTCTCCAAGTTCATTTGGACCCTTCTGTTCAACGCCCTATAAAAAATTCCCCAATAGTAAGTATGCCTTTTAAATATAAGGGCTTATGCGCACTGTTAAAAATCAAAATCATGTTAAAAGATTAATGAACAAAGATTTTTGTTGTTTTCACCGATCAAGTGATTCTTAATATGTTTTGTGTTGTCAAATGAATCTAAATAAATTAAACTACTATTCACAACTATACAATTAAGTTATCCCTCACATCATATAAGAGGTAAGGGTCAGATTGGTACTCGAAGTTGCATAAAAGGGGTCAAATAAGTCCTTACTGTCCGACCGTCGCCATTTGAGGCGGTTCTTGGTGGAATTTTTTGATGAAATTGTTTGAGCATCTTATTCATTAAGTCTAGTTTAATCATACCAAATTTCAACTAAAACTTCAATCGGGAAGATATTCAAATAAATTCTTGAAGATAACTGCGCTTTTAACTGCGCAGTTATCTTCAAGAATTCATCTGAATGCCTTTCCGGTTGAATTTTAAGCTGAAATTTGGTATGAGTAAACTAGACTTAATGAATAAGATGCTCAAAATATTTTGTCAAAAAATTCCACCAGGAACCGCCCCAAATGGCGACGGCCAGACAGAACCTCCTATACAAGGACTTATTTGACCCTTTTTATGCAACTTCGAGTACCAATCTGACTCTTACCTCCATCATATAATTATGGAAACTTAAACATATGTTGAGAAGTGATACATTCCATTCCCAAAACTGGCCATCTAGCCAAATATTATGTTCTCAAGGATAAATTGAGCTATAATCAGAATCATTTTGGTAGATGATTAGGTCTGCACCTGCACTTATATGGACCCCTTGTTATCTATAGGGACCACTTATTAACCAATATTGTCTTTTATCGCAGTTTCCATAAATTAATATGGGTCTACAAACTAGTTGAGTTATGTGTACATGTAATTTAAGTATATATTACAACTTGTACACACACTATTGAATATTATCCTTAACAATGATGATAATATAGAATATAAGTGACTCAACTTAGAAAATTTCAAATAATTTAGGGACCAATCAAAACACTCAAATCCAATGCTATAAACATTCTTTTCAGTATCACTCATTTCAATAATAAAATGTGTAAGTGTGTGTGTAAGGAAAAAATTGAAGTAGTACTATAATTATAGTAAAATGCATGTTAGAAGAACAATAATATAGTGATGAAGTCAGGCCATGTTTCTAAAAAGATCACCTTATTTTTACATGTCCAATGCTCTTTTCTAATTGGTTCTGTAACACTCATACGTTTAGCAATATTTTAAAAATTCAATTTACAAAACTCATAACTAAAAAGAAAAAGTCGCCTAACAAGTGCATTATATTTGTCTCTTATGCATATTTTGTGATTACATTATCACAGGAGGCATCGACGGCTAAGTACATAATCACACAATACATTGCAGCAATAGGAGGACAAGCTATAATAAATAATGTGCGTAGCATGTGCATAATTGGACACATAAAGATTGGGACGTCTGATTTTCATCAAGGTGACCAAAATGTTAAAGCAAGGACAAATGAGGAGCGAGGTGGGTTTTTGCTTTGGCACAAGAACCCTAACCTATGGTGCCTTGAGATGCTCATATCTGGATGTAAAGTTATATCTGGAAGTAATGGTAAAATTGTTTGGAGGCAATCCTCTAATCAACAAAGGCCTATCAGTAAAGGCTCTCCCAGGCCTCTTCGTAGATTTTTGCAGGTATATATTACCAGTTAATATTTTTCATACAAAAATAATGGTTTCATAGGTTATTTTTTGGGATTCCCCGATCAGCACACAAGGTTTCCCATAAAATTTGAGTAGGTTGTTGCATAATTAAAATAATCATACAAAGATCGACTTTGTTGGCAAGGTTTTACTTTTACCATATGATTAATAAATAAATTTCTTTGAACCCTCAACAAAGATGTCATTTAATAGTGTATTGGAGGTAAATAGTTCATTTGGTACTTTATATTATACTATCCTATGTTTTATGTAGCTTTTATTTGTCAACTCTTTAGTGTGTCCGAATAGTGTCAAACGGATAAATTTAATTCAATTGAAAACGAATATACATATTAGATCAAGTGTCATATTACCTCGATGGAGAGAGAATTCTACGTGTCATATGACATGTATTGGCTCTTAGTCACACTACCATGATGTTTATGTGACAATTGAGCTCTGTTAATTTTTACATAAATTTACTCAAGTACAACGGAAATAAAACAATTCACAGCTTGGTGTGCAAGTCAAAGACATTCTTGAGTTAACAAAAAGATACAAATTGAATACTTGTAGTAATGTTTAAACATTGTACTTGCATTGAATCTGCTCCTTTTAGAAGATGATTATTCTTTTTATCCCCACCCCAAGTTCTAATCCAAACATGTTTGAAGAAGCATTGAATGCAACATAATACCGATGTTATAGGGTCTTGATCCCAGATCTATAGCCAACTTATTTATAGGCGCAGTGTGCATAGGGGAGAAGATAATAAATGGCGAAGATTGTTTCATACTTAAACTCGAGACTACGCAATCTGATTTAGAGGCACAAAGTGGTCCAAACTTTGAAATAATTCATCATACCATATGGGGATACTTTAGTCAAAGATCAGGACTTTTGGTGAAGTTCGAAGACTCGAGACTCCTCACCGTGAAATCGAGTAGAGAAGAAGAAGGGGTATTTTGGGAAACAAGCAATGAGTCCGTGATTGAAGACTATAAGTATGTGGATGGTGTTAATATTGCGCATGGCGGAAAAACTTTTGTCACTGTTTTCAGATATGGTGAACAATCAGCAAATCACAAGAGGGAACTACAAGAAACTTGGAAAATAGAAGATGTTGACTTTAATGTTGATGGCTTATCTGATGAGTTCTTCATGCCTCCTACCGAATTTAAGAAAGATTTTTGAGCTGGACAAAATGTATATGTTCCTTGAAGAATTAGCTAGCACTAACTTTTGTTTTTTGCTTTTTATGTTGATATTGTAAATTTGTGAGTTTTTTGCACACTTATTATTTGTTATGATTTTCTAAAGCAAAGTCGAAAAATATCACCCAAAACATACACAATGTCGTTAAAATGATGGAAATATAAATCCAAATTGCAATACTGAATCAAAACATATAGATTATAATACTAGCTACTCAGTAATGTTAAAAAGCATTGCACTTCAAATATGAAACATACATTTTAACAACTGAAGCACATACATGACTGCAACCACGTTGCTAAAAAACGGCTTAGTCAGACCGGTTAATTGACCTAGTCAACCAAAAAAATGGCCTAGTCGGTCCTCGCGTCTGACTAGCGCCTAGCTAGTTTTAGAAAAATGAGTGCAACATATTGCTGCAAAACATTATTTCCCTAAACAATGCAAAAGTAAGAAAAAAAATGCGATTTACAGGACATCTGAAATTGAATTTATGATATAAAGACTACATCGTTGAATGTGACTTGTGCTCTAAGCATTCTTGTATACGTAGTACATTACAGAAAAAGATACATAGAGGACACACACTATGATTAAATGCACCTTAGCTCTTCTTCATTCATTTATCAAGCATCTCACCATACTGACTTTGCATGTGTCACAATTGTAACACAACTTGATCAAGTCGTTGCTCCAAAATTATGCAATTACTATTTGCGAGCAGTTTAATTTGATCCATATATTAGCCTCACATATCTATAATCTATACACACATTTTGGACGGGTTACATCATTCTGATTGAAATGCTTTCATAAAAGTGCTATATTTATCTGTATATATAATGTATTCATGACATTATATATATGATGTATTCATGACATTAGTAGTTTGAGGAATGTTAATTTATGAAACAATAATAAATTTGGATGATAATATGGTGGATATTGGTTATATTGTTAAAATAAAATAATGATATTTAATATTCACTCGTGATTGATTTTGTGGAGTTGGTGTCACGTGTTTCAGAGATTATAGACCAGTGCAACCACACACAATACACCTAATTGCAGACCTAAATGAACGAGTGATGCTGTGGAAAGATGGGAATGTAAAATGAGAAAGTAGATGTATAAATGATGAGATCAGTAGACATTTAGCAAACTTCAATGACAAAAGTAGGAATCTATCTGTACTCAAGCACACAAGATAAGAACTATTGATCCAATCACTTTGAGGAAACAATTAAAAAAACTAAAAGCAAGATAGAAGGTATTTCTTTCGCACTTTTGAATTATTAAATTATACCCTCTTATGGTTTAGAATCTTAACTTTCACTTGTATAACAACTCACTGAGTTCAAATAACAATAATAACAAGTGTCCCAAGCCTCCCAAATTTGTAAGGGTATAAATAGATTCATTTTGTAGATCCACTTTTTCATATATTCAACATTGATGTATAATGTTCAGGTAATAAATCACCATGCAAAATATTGCACAACTTAAATTATTTCAATCATACAAAAGCACTCACTTTTGAGTTGTGAGTTTCTCATTTCTATTTGTAGTGTTTCACAATTATTTCTATCCTTTGCAGTTGTTTCAAATTTTCCTTTTCTGTTGTAAAATGGCTAGAATGACATGTGTGAATTGTCCATCCTTGTAATCAGGACACCTAGCTAGTTCTCATCCTTACTCATCAAACACAAGTCCTTGTAATCACACACATGACTAAATTCAATACTGCCAGCAAATCATGTAGAATCATTCCTAGATGATTCATCCCATGTCTGCCTAGTATAAATAGGGCTTGCTCAAACTCTTGTAAAGCAATTTAGAGAACTCAGAAATTTCAGAGATTAAGAAGAAGTTATTTAGAGGTTATTATTAATATATTTATCTCTTTAATCTATTCTGCATCTTCTTCATTTCACAACACGTTATCAGCACGAATTTGCTCAAATTCTTCAAGAAATCATCCTCTCCTGCAGGTATTAGCATGAATATCTATTATCTTCATTTAGTACTCCAACCAGAAAATTATTCTGAGTTTTAAATAAAAATTTCTATGATATACGTATGAAAAGAAAATATAGATACCATGCATACCTTTGAAATACACTAGCTAGCTAGTATCACTTTTCCTCATCTCGGTAGTCTCTTTATACGTAGAAGAGGGAATTAACTTGAGAAAGAATAAATATGTACTCCACAATATAATAAATAAAAGATATGATACGTGAGTATAAGAAAGAAGGAAAAGGTAGTAGTGTGTATGTTAGGAGTAACAGAATATATGAAGAGAGAAAGATGTGAAGTAATGAATAGAGGTTAGAAAGACACGGTCAAGGTATGGAGGACAACTCAATATATCTAATACTTCGTAGATACTAAGTAGCTGGTAGTAATCACGAGAACATAATGTGTGGTTCTGGTTTACATGCAGTATAATACAGATTACATATACTGATGAGTTCTGATGTTATATCGAAACTAATAAACAATTAGCTAAGTGACAACGTAGTATTAAAAGCTCTCTGAACATACATTGTCACGGGTAATATAAAAACAAAATCAACCGTTAGATAAATCAGGTTGAATTCTAACAGTAAAGTTAAATTCTTGATACTACGAAGCATAATTTATCTAAACATTACTCATGCCCATTTAATTTTAATAATATAGAATCAAATGAATGCATAAAATTAATAAAACTAGTACGTACATTATTACCTATATTTTGACTATACTAAAGCTCATAATATTCTGTAAAAGGTTTAGTAATAAATTTGTATTGATAGTCATTGTAGTACCATGGCCAACATTAGCAAAAGAGAGTTCGACGTTCTTGATCTGTCCGGTCAAAAATATTTGGAATGGAAAGTGGATGCTTTAGCACATTTAAAGGCCAACGGTCTGGAAGACACTATTGAGGCAAATAAGCCATCATCTTCCCAAGACAAAGCGAAAGCTATCATTTTCCTCCGTCATCACCTCCATGAAAGTCTCAAATCTGAATATATTTTGGTTGATGATCCAAAAGAATTATGGGACAATTTACAAGAGAGGTATGGCCACCAGCAAAAGGTACTTTTGCCAAAAGCTCAGTATGACTGGATCCATTTAAGATTCCAGGATTTTAAATCTATCAGTGACTATAATTCTGCTATGTTCCAAATAACATCAAAATTAAAGTTATGTGGACAAAAAATCACTGATGCTGATATGTTGGAGAAAACCTTTTCTGCAATGCATATTTCTAATATGCTGCTACAGCAGCAATATAGAGAAAAGGGATTTAAAAAATACTCTGACCTTATATCAGTTTTACTGGTCGCTGAGCAAAATAATGACCTTTTGGTGAAAAATCATAATCTGAGACCCACTGGTTCTAGTCCTTCGGTTTATGGTCCACCTGGCCATAATTTAGCCACTGAATCAAATGCAACATACAGTGGCAGTAGAAGGCATTTTAAACGTGGGCATTTTAATGGTCATAAAAACAAGTCACACCGAGAATACAAACATGTCGAAAGACCAAATTACAAGGGCAAGGGCAAACAAAAAGCCCATCAAATAAACCGCCCTCCAAAATCCTCGGGAAAGTCGACTTGTTATAAATGTGGTATGACGGGGCACTGGGCTAACAAATGCCGCACGGCAAAGCATTTGGTGGAATTATTTCAAGCTTCCATGAATCTCAACAACGATAAAAATGTGGAAGCTAATTATGTCAATGACACAACTCCACCTCTGCCAAAATTTGACGTGTCCGATTTATTCGTGGATGATGCCATTATGGACGATGCTTTTGCCACTAATCCAAATGACACAAAATAAATTATAGGACTTTCATATTGTAAATAATGTATTTTTCTTTCGTATCCTTTATGTTGTTATCATAAATAAATTATGTAATATATGTACTTTAACGTTATATATGATGCATAATTTGTGTTACTTGCATATCAAACTTATGCTTATTTATATATATTGAAGATATGGATCACTCAAGTGATAAAGAGCTATGTCTGATAGACAGCGCCACAACGCACACCATTTTGAGAAATAAAATATATTTTTCTCAAATGACTTTAGTTGAGGTTAAAGTCAATACAATATCAGGTGTTGCGAAGCTCATTGAAGGCTCTGGGAAAGCATATGTGATGCTCCCTAATGGGACAAAATTACTTATAAATGACGCTTTATACTCCAGCAAATCGCGGAGAAATTTATTAAGCTTTAAAGATATGCGTCAAAATGGTTATCACATAGAAACCATGAATGAAAACCAAAAGGAATATCTTTGTCTAACGACAACTAAATCTGGCACTAAATGTATTTGTGAAAAAATGCCAGCATATTCCTCAGGACTATATTTCACTCATATTAGTCCATTCGAAATAAATTTGGTTTCTAACGCAAAGTTAGATGATCAGAAAACATTCATGTTGTGGCATGACCATTTAGGTCACCCAGGCCAAGTAATGATGCATAAAATCATTAAAACTTCACTTGGACACCCATTAAAGAATATCAGGGTTCCATTATCAAGTGATTTTCCTTGTAAGGCCTGTTCTCTTGGCAAAATGATCATCAGGCCTTCTATGAACAAAATTGCAACTGAATCACCTGCATTTTTAGAAAGAATTCAAGGAGATATTTGTGGGCCGATAGCCCCACCATGTGGACCATTTCGATATTTTATGGTGTTGATAGATGCTTCAACACGTTGGTCACATGTTAGTCTCGACTAGAAATTTAGCATTTGCTAAACTCCTTGCTCAAATTATACGATTAAGAACTCATTTTCCGGATCATTCTATAAAGAGAATCTGACTTGATAATGCAGGAGAATTTACATCTCAATCATTTAACGACTATTGTATGTCGATTGGGATTGATGTGGAGCACCCTGTTGCTCATGTCCATACACAAAATGGTCTTGCTGAATCTTTGATTAAACGATTACAATTAATCGCTAGACCATTATTAATGAAGTGTAATTTACCTTCATCAGCTTGGGGACATGCTATTTTACATGCATCAAATTTAATTCGGCTTAGACCGACTGCGTATCATGAATATCCCCAATGCAATTAGTTACTGGACAAGAGCCAAACTTAGCACACATAAAAATATTTGGTTGTGCTGTTTATGTTCCGATTGCTCCACCTCATCGTACAAAAATGGGTCCTCAAAGAAGGTTGGGAATTTACGTTGGATTTGAATCTCCCTCAATAATCAAATATCTTGAACCGATGACTGGTGACTTATTCACCGCACGGTTCGCTGATTGTCATTTCAATGAGACAGTATTCCCAACCTTAGGGGGAGAAACTAATAAATCGGACCCAAGTACGAAAGAAATAACATGGAATGCAACAAGATTATCACACCTTGATTCTAGATCAATTAAATATATGTGAGCAAGAGGTGCAAAAGATAATCCATTTACAAAATGTTGCAAATCAGTTGCCTGATGCATTCACAGACACAAAGAAAGTGACAAAGTCACATATTCTTGCTATGAATGCCCCTGCCAGAATTGAAATTCCAGCGGAGAATTCTGAAAAATCTCTCGCAAATGATTCTCCTATACGCAAAAAGTGTGGCAGGCCACTTGGATTAAAAGACATAAAACCAAGAAAGACTAAAAGGCAGGAATTGATCTGTGATGCCAAAGATGTTCATCCTTCTGAACAAGAAAATGAACAATTTGAAAATACTGGCATAGAAAATGATATTGACAAAACAAACATCTCAAATAATGATTCAACTTCCTTTAATGAGGAAGATATTCCAGATACTGATAGAAATGTTGATAATTATGAAATTTCAATAAATTACGTTTCTACTGGAATGCAATGGAATCGAAAAGATATTGATATTAATGAGATATTTGTCTATGCCGTTGCCACAAATGTTATGAATGAAAACAATGACAATGAGCCAACATCAATTGAAGAATGGCGGAAACGACAAAATTGGCCAAAATGGAATGAAGCTATTCAGGCTGAATTAAAATCACTTGAAAAACGTGATGTTTTTGGACCGATAGTCCCTACACCAAAAGGCGTAAAACCTGTGGGTTTTAAATGGGTATTTGTGCGTAAACGCAATGAGAAAAATGAAATTGTTAGATATAAAGCCCGACTTGTTGCCCAAGGTTTTTCTCAAATGCCGGGAATCGATTATGAAGAAACCTATTCTCCAGTAGTCGATGCAATTACATTAAGGTTTCTCATTGGCATGTCTGTTTTTGAAAGACTGCAAATGCGCCTAATGGATGTAGTGACCGCCTATCTATATGGTTCACTTGATACAGACATTTACATGAAAGTTCCCGGTGGATTTAAAATGCCTGAAACTTATAGCTCGAAACCTCGAGACATATTTTCCAATAAATTACAAAAGTCATTGTATGGACTAAAACAATCTGGACGAATGTGGTATAATCGTCCCAGTGAATACCTTCTCAAAGAAGGATATAAGAATGATCCGATTAGTCCATGTGTTTTCATTCGGCGATCAAATTCGGGATTCGCCATAATTGCAGTATATGCTGATGACTTAAATATTATTGGAACTCCCGATGAAATTGAAAATACTGCAAAATATCTTATGTAAGAATTTGAAATGAAAGATCTCGGGAGAACCAAATTTTGTCTCGGACTTCAAATTGAGCATTTGAAGAATGGAATTTTCATCCACCAATCCAATTTCACCGAGAAAGTGTTGAAGAGATTCTATATGGACAAAGCTCATCCTTTGACTTCACCAATGGTCATTCGATCTCTCAACATACACGATGATCCATTCTGTCCCCGAGAAGACGACGAAGCCATACTCGGTCCCGAAGTACCATATCTGAGTGCTATCGGAGCTCTAATGTATTTAGCTAATAATACTAGACCAGATATTGCATTTTCTGTAAATTTCTTAGCTAGGTACAACTCATGTCCAACAAGGCGTCATTGGAACGGGATCAAGCACATATTCCGTTATCTCCGTGGTACAGTTGATCTTGGCTTATTCTTCCACAAAGACGCAAAAGCCTATTTAATCGGATATGCAGACGCCGGATATTTATCAGATCCTCAAAAGGCGAAATCACAAAATGTATTTACTTATGGTAACACCGCAATCTCATGGAGATCTATGATGCAAACATTGATAGCTACATCATCAAATCATTCTGAATTAATTGCACTGTATGAAACCGGGAGAGAATGTGTGTGGCTGCGATCTATGATTCAACACATCCAAGATGAATGTGGTATGAAAGATATTAGTTGTCACCCGACTGTGATCTACGAAGACAACACCGCATGCATAGCTCAAATTAAAGAAGGCTACATCAAAGGAGATAGAACGAAGCACATATCTCCAAAGTTTTTCTCTACTCATGACCTTGAGAAAGAAGGGACAATCAACATTCAACAAATCAGATCCAGTGAAAATCCAGCTGATCTCTTCACCAAATCATTACCCCCGAAGAAGTTCATGGAACTTGTATAGAAAATCGGCATGCGCCGCCTTAATAATTTATGTTAATTCCAGGGGGGTATTTGAATGCACTGCACTCTTTTTCCCTTCATCAGGTTTTTATCCCACTGAGTTTTTCCTGATAAGGTTTTTAACGAGACAGTACATCCAAATACAACGACATTATAAGTCGTAATTTTTACCCCTTTAATTTCACAATAAATTTTTAACATAACAAATACCTATTCAAGGATGAACATTCAAGGGGGAGTGTTGTAAAATGGCTAGAATGACATGTGTGAATTGTCCATCCTTGTAATCAGGACACCTAGCTAGTTCTCATCCTTACTCATCAAACACAAGTCCTTGTAATCACACACATGGCTAGATTCAATACTGCCAGCAAATCATGTAGAATCATTCCTAGATGATTCATCCCATGCCTGGCTAGTATAAATAGGGCTTGCTCAAACTCTTGTAAAGCAATTCAGATACTCAGAAAATCTCAGATATTAAGAAGTAATTTAGAGGTCTATATCTATATCTATCTCTTAAAGTTGTTCTTCATCTTCTTCATTTCACAACATTTTCATCTTTTTTCAAATTAGCCTGAGAACGTAATTACAGGAAGAATAGTAACACAGTCAATATATTTGACGAAAATTAACTTTAACTACCTACAATTAATTAGGACGGAGGTCAAGATTTGCAATTTCCAATGACCAAACAAGGCCTCCATCTTACGATCAGCCTGGGGTTCGTTTTCACACGGACGCTGACTCTCTCGAATCTCATCCGTTCCTACGCAATCCAACGGATTAAACTGAACCAAAGAGTTGCAATTGGATCGAGTACTTATTACAAATTACAATTCTCGCAGTTCCCGAAGCTTTAAACTCTTGGATGGAAGAATACGCTCTCGAATCCAAATTCAGTTAACAGTCATCCAAGTTTCACAGTTTAGTCATCTTCAGCCTCCATTTTACCGAACAAAGCTCTGCCTTTCTTCTTCAAGCAGTTGGTATAGCCCTCAAGCACCAGTTTCCTGTCTGCATCTCTAAACTATCCACTTCGGTATGAACTCACGCGTGAACATCGCGTTTAGTAGTTCATTTGCTGGGTGAAGCTCGATCTCAGCTTGGAAAGGCGTGGTTTAGTGTTTGAGACGCGCGAATTGTCTCCCCCCCTACTCTTTGAACAGTTAATTAGGGTTTCTGAGATCCGTCAACTGTAAAATTTGACGACTGATGAGTCTTACCTGCAGCTTACCATCTTTCGTATCTGAGCAGGTAGGTTGACAGGGGCGCTGTATTGGTGGAAGTAGACCTGGGTTTGAAGTTGAATATGGGATTTTTGCTGATGTTCGTTTTACTCCCGGGCCCAGATTGAAGTGTTTGGTGACAAACTAGGGTTTTGCATTGTAAAGGTTTGAATTGGTATTTGTTGTTGACTTCTTGGTTTGGCTGTAGAGTAGAGGACTGCAGTTTCAAGCACGTATCTTTAAAGATAAGAATTTGCGGTTCTGTTGGTGTTGTAAGAGTTTCTCCGTTAGGTAGTAGAGTAGAAATAGAAAAGAAATGTTCTATTCGCAGTTTATACTCGCTAAAAAGGGTCCTTTAGGGACCATATGGATAGCTGCACATCTGGAGAGAAAGCTAAGAAAGAATCAGATTGCTGATACTGATATTGGCGTCTCTGTAGGTCAGTTTTTGTTTACATTAATGTACTATTTCATAGTAATTAACTCAGGAGTGACACTCCTTAATTGATAAATACCATTGTTTTACTTCTATGACTATTGCATAGAATCCTTTTTTTTTTTTACTTCTATGACTATTGCATATTAAATGCTTATTCAATGACATATCAGTGCAGAGATTGGCCGCTCAAAATATACCACTAGATTTTCAAGCGTGTTTTTTTCCTAGAGAACTTCTATGGTGCCTCCTTTTTTAGGGTGCAATACCTTCACCTAGGTGGACAAGTATAAATACATGGGAAACTTAAAACGCTTAATATAAAAAAAAGTACATGTTTTATTTTCAATGTAGTCCTCAAGTAATAGAACTATAGAAGTTTTTTTTAAAACTATTAGCAGTCATTTCACAGATGGAACAGACAAATTTTATTCTGCAACTCCGATTATGAGGTTGTTCGGTTTGAATAAATTAGTAATGGATAGAAAGATTCTGTGAAGCATTTTTAACACGAGATCTCATAACACCTCCTTTTGAGCACAAAGTTTGTCAGTCATTTAAACCCATTCTGGAAAATTGATATATAAGTTGATGCATTGAATCCGAAAAAAATAAAGTAGAGCGAGGGAGGAAGGATCGAACAACATAATGGAGGGCTAATGTGTTTTTTTCCCAGTGTGTCTGGCTCTTTCCATTCCTGTTAGTGTTGTGCTTTACAAGAGAACCTTAGTGCTTAGGTAGCGTGTGTCAAGGGTAATTTGATTTGATTTCAGAACCCTTTTATATTTGCTTTGTGTTTGCCAAGATCTGTGCTTTCTATGTTGTTTTGTGCACAAAACTATACCTTCCCAAATCATCTGCACCCAAGATTGGGAAGTGTATATATTCTGGTGACAGTAATACGGCAATGTCATGCAGTGTTTTTTTTCTAAATGGTGGCAACAACAAAGCTTTCTTTTCCTTTTTCTATGGATCAACAAGAGGAACTAAATTACAAATAATGAATATTGGTATTCCCCCTTATGATGTGGCACTTTATTAAAATGTGATTGGTTAAAAAATGAAGGTACCAAAACTCAGCAAATTTATGTGTGCCCCCTAGATGGAAATCTTTTCCTATTTTGTCATCACTTCCTTTGTTGTATCATGTAGTAAAGAAAAGTACAAAAGTGATCCTGAAGTCCATCACTCAAGTTCTTCTAATTTAGGCTTATGTTTGGCTACATTTTGCTGAAACATTGCTACATTCATGTATGTACTGATTATACGTATAAGTTTCTGTGTTGATCCCAAATGGGAATATGGGATAGCTTTTTCTATTTTTTTCAGACATAGGGATATTCTTTCTCATTGTATGTTTTTCATTTCAAGTTAGCTTTGTATTGTAACTTATCTTTGACTAAGTTGTTATATCAATGGAACTGACTCATTCTCTTAATTGTCAACAGACACAATTCTTTCCCCTGATGCTCCAATTGCTCTCCGTTTATCTAGCCATCTTCTTCTTGGTGTTGTGAGGATATACTCTAGAAAGGTGAACTACCTTTTTGATGACTGTAGTGAGGCGTTGCTCAAGGTCAAACAAGCTTTTCGCTCAACAGCTGTGGATTTACCTCCAGAAAAGTCTAAGGCACCATACCACTCTATCACATTGCCCGAGACTTTTGAACTTGATGATTTTGAACTTCCAGACATTGACATTATTCACGGGTTGGTTTCAAAACATTTGTCTTCCCATGGCAACTTTAGTTTAAGAATAAAGTGTGGAATTCACAAAAATCAGCAAAATGTATGACCATCAGATGCTTGAATGTTATTGTTAGTCGATGTATGTTTGGTACTGTCTCAGTCCTGTATCAAGGTTCCTATGAAAAAGGCACCATTTTTAGACAAGTAATTAAATAAAGCAGTTTGAGGCTTGAGCACAAAACATAGGAAAGAAAAGACTAAAAAGGTAAAAATCAAAGTAAATAGTTGAGTGGGTTGGAATATAATTGGGTGAAGTAATTGATGAATAATGGTGTTATTATGAGTGCATTTATTTGAAAAGTAATGATGAACTTATCATTTAACACCTTTAATTTTTCCCATAAAAGAAAAGGAAACTTGATATGGGACTTCTATAAAAGGTTAGCAGGAACCTTAAATTGGGATGGAGGAAATATATCACTATATCATAATTTCAGTGAATTAGAACCTCTGTGTTGCTGTTAGAGATCATAAAGATCTTTCTATGTTGCGGCATCTTATTAATTATGCGTGTCTACATTTCCTTCCTGTTCTCTATTTGTGCAGTAACTATGTAGACCATCATGTGAGCTCAAGAGAGCAAATTACACTCCAAGACCCCATGGAAGGTGTTGCTTACTCCACATCTAAATTTGGACCAGATGGTATGTAGTATATTTACACTTAACATAACATTTCATACTTATAGCATTACCAGCTGATGCTTATACATATGTATTTTGCTTAATATAATATGATGGTTTCATTACAGAGAGGTTTGGTGATGGCGATACTTTAGGCTTAGACTTTGATGAGGTAAGTAGGTAACATACTAGCATCTACTTTTATTCAGAACTGGTAACATATAGTAAATCTTGTAGGTGGTAATGATTTTTTATTACCCACTTTCATACCTATTAGAGTTTTCCAATTTCCCCCCTTAACTGGATCTTCTGGGAACAGGAATTGTTTTTGGACAATGTTGCTGCCACAGGAGATGCTGGTGTAAGGTTAATCTCAAGCTACTCTATATTATCTGTGTTACACTACAGTAATGAATTCTGGACAAGCCTGATTCTATTGGCGTTAACCTGATAGGTTTACATGCTTAGTTTTTGTGAAGCTGCCACTTATGTCTATTAACTTGTTAAACTATTGTGTTAGTGGTTTCTGTCATCTTGCATACTATGTGTTTTACCAGCCTGAATTTGTGTCCCGTAGAATCTAGATAGTAGTTCAGTACTGTCCTTCATATTCTGCACCTTTTGGCAAATCACAAATGTATAGGCTATAGAGTAATTTGTGCAACATAGGAACTACGAGTCTACGATGTGTTACATCTTAAAAGATGCTTTCTTAAGGCTTAACTTGGTAAGAACATTAAATCTGTTATCTGTTTTGACAGATAGTAATCATAGTATAGATCCCATTGATCAAATACTGAATCATACAATCAATACTAATTCACATGTGCTGGGTGTGGGTTTTCCCTTCTCTTGAACATGATTATTTTTTCTTCTGTAATTTAAATCCACATTGGTGCGTGAGTGGAAGTCCTTCAGAATCCTTTTCAAGACTCTTTGTGATTATCTGTTGAATTTATTTAGAAAATAAGGATTAGATTGAATTTGCTAATGTGTTTAATGTGTCTTTATTTATCATGCTATTTATCTTCCTAATAAATGAACATGACGATACCACCATCTATTAATGATAATCCAGTGTTGACGCTCAAGTGTCTGTTGAACCTATGACGCCTTTGAAGCAAGATGAACTTCATGATGCTATGGCTGCAAATTCAGAGAGCATGGTAATTGAACATATAGGGTTAATTAGTTGAAACATTAAATGGCTCCCTTTTTTATTTTGTTTGTTTCAGTGTGAATATTTCATGTTGCAATTGTTGTTGTTGTTTTCATTATCAGGTTGATGGTGCTGAAGGAGATACTGATTTTGTGGAGTATGCACATGCCCCATGCACCCCTGGGCTAGCAGAGGAGCCAAATTTATCTAACATTCAAGAGACTTCTGCATGTGATGACCATTTAGAAAATGAGTATCAGAATCCAACTAAATCAATCATAGAAGGAGGCGTGCATAATATTCCCTTGGGAGATGATGTTTGTGATGGGAGTAGTCTTACCAGGCATATGCCTATGCCTAATAATGCACATCCTGATGCAGTCTCAGATACCCAGTTTGAGGAGAATGGATGCCATTCAGGAGCTGTACAGTTTCCATCTTCTGAAGTTGCTTTTGAATGTTTTCCATTGGATAACCACACTTTGGTGTCTGAAACACCAGCTCATGTTAATCCGGTCAGTGCCCCTTTGCAAGAGTTAACTGATGAGACTGTTAAGCCATCTGATGACCCCAAAGAGGCGGAAATAACTCAGAATCAGATTTTTGACAATGACAAGGTGGACATATCTTCACACAGTGGCTTGGACAAAGACTACCCAAGTCACGATGGAATGAATTTGGAAGAAAATGCATGCAATATTCCTGGTTTAAAGAGTATTGAATTTTCAGTTTCAGTTGATGCTATGCAAGTCTATCAGACATCACCTAATGGACAGGAACCAGAAATTCATCAGGAGCGAATAAATTCCATCAATTTGACGAACTCAGCCCAATTTCACATTCTGAAACCATGCAGTGCTCAGAACCAAGCTGACACATCAAAACCATGCAGTGAACACCTTGATCTTGAGATACAATCTGATTGTAATGGCCTCTATTCTCCTAAAACTTCTGAAGTAGACATCTCATCTACTTTAGAGCCTTCTATTGTCCAAGGTATGGGAGGAGTAATGGAAGTATGTCAATGTGTTTATCCAATAAATGTTTATTGTTTAAAACTCTTATCACTTATATGCTTACAAATTTTCTAGGTGAGACATGTCCTCTTACCAAGAATTTCGAACATATATCTTGTGAGAATCACGAGGAAGGGCCTAAACTGTGCGGAGTCGGTCAGGCAAGTAGTGAGAAATCAAATGTTCTAGTGGAGGATGTTGCTGTCATTTCTGCGCATTGCCCAGAACAAAATCCATGTAACTCAGCTCTTCAAGAAGTGCCTAAACTGTGCGGAGTCAGTCAGGCAAGTAGTGAGAAATCAAATGTTCTAGCAGAGGATGTCGCTGTCATTTCTGCGCATTGCCCAGAACAAAATCCATGTAACTCAGCTCTTTCTGATCTTCCAACACCTGAGAAATTTGTGTCTGTACCAGGAGGAGTTGTTGATTTACAAAGAGGTGTTTTAGTAGAGGATTCACAAGGATTGTCAGGTAGGATTAATGACACTTGTCCTAGTGATTCCAAATTCATATCTGGAAGAAAGCGCAGTTATACTGAAAGCACACTAACAGAACAAAGTCTAAACTCATTTGAATCGTCAAGGATGACCCATTCCAGAACCACAGAACTTATTCCCAATGATGAAGATTTGTTGTCTTCCATACTCGGTATGCACATTTCTGCTGTTCTTCTTTGCAAGGGTTTCCGGAAAATAAACCTTGTTGACTCGTTTTCTTTTTGTGTTGTATGTTTATTTGCTTAAATTCAGCGGGGAAAAGATCATCAACCCTGAAATTTAAGCCCACTCCTCATGATAAGTCATCTATCAAACGCCGTCGCATTGCCCGGACTAGTATTTTAAAGAGGAAAGTGCTTATGGATGATACCATGGTGTTGCATGGGGAGTATGTTTCTTCACTTGAACTATTATTTCAATGTCTATTTCTAGTTCCATGCCTACCATAATTATTATCATAAACTAATGAGAAAATTCTCTAAATAAGATCAAAACATAAATAAAATGCACAAATAGGATTCCATTTATTTCTTCCTAAAATTGGCAGGACTCATTCACTCCTGATTAGGAAACATTTATGCTCTTAACAGAACCAAAAACTACTATTATGGGAATAAAACATATATACTCCTATTTGTGCATTTTGTTTGTCTTTTAGGATGTTTTTACTTGGACTGAAATTTTCTGGTCTGGTCTGAAAAATGTTTGGTCTTTATGTATTTTATAAGTTTGGTCTGGTCTAATCTGGCCTGATCTGGGACTGAATTAAGTCCAAATAAAAACACCATTACTCCTATTTGCAGCAATTTATTTAAATTCATTTATCACTTTTGTATTGTTTGTTCCAACTAGGCTATTCAATTGGCAGGGGGTGAATATCTGGAATGTCATGTAAAATTTAAGACTATTACTTACTGCGTAGTATGTTCTAAAATAAGTGGTATCTGTTTGTAGGAACTGTGTTTTATCCTCAGGATTGTTGAATATCTCATAGAACCATCATTTGCTTTCCCTTCTTAATTTTATTATTATATTGACTAACTGTTATAAAATGTCAATCACCTGCATGAATCAAAAAATTTGCGGTTCAGTGTGTAATGCTTTACGTGCTTGCACTTTCTGTACACTACACACTACACATCCATTACTGTGTGTGTTGCTCACTTGGTAGCTGAAGTTTCTTATATTTATAATTACAGAGTAACTTATAGATGTAGTCATTAGACTCTTATATTTATAATTACAGAGTAACTTATAAATGTAGTCATGTAGACCACCAAACATTTTGTGATGAATTCTACTACTGCATTTCTCTAAATACCAACTGATCATATCATTTCTCTTTTACAGTACTATACGGGAACAACTAACTTATACTGAAGATATACGTCGTGTACGCAAGAGAGCTCCTTGTACATGTTCTGAAATTTCATTGATAGAGAAGCAAATATTGGAAGATCAAATTTTCAGTGAAACATTATTAACTGGTGAGTTAACTTTGCTGCAATTATGATGGATTTAGAGTTTTGGCATCTCCTTAATTTATGCTATTGCTGTTCATATAAGAAAAATGGTGCCTCATCCAGTAGAGCTTCAACATGAATTTTTTGATCTAAATTGCGAATTTCTTTCAATATGAATTAGGCATAGGAAAATGTTGGAGTACAGTAAACATCTAAAAAGCGCTACAAAAGTGTATGTGTGGCCCTCGTGATGAGCATGAGTTTGCCAAGGTTTACATGTCAGTTCTGCAAAAAATTGTTAAGGGCTTTTGTACTTATTTCTTAACCTTATGCATATGTTCTCTGGAAAAGTTGTCACAACAGTCAAATTATCCATATTTGAAAATACAATTTACAAACAGCAAGACAGCCCTCTTTCCCGTCCACCTTTGCAATATGTTCTTTTTTTATTGATGGCATTATGCTAACTCAAATTGGGCACCAAATGTACGTTCTTTAATCGATTGGCAATATGTTCTTCATTATGGGCGTGGTCTGGATCTTGTTTTAGATCTAGGAAATAGAGAATGGGAGAGAGGAATAATAAACTAAGCCTAAGCTAGAATTAATCAATGCCCGACCTTTGAATAATAGTGATGACCCTTACATAACTATTACAAGTGTCCTAATTATAAAAGGAAATAAATGTTAATAAAAAGTTGCCTAAAACAGAATAAGAATATTTATGAAAGGAAATAAATTCTAATTAAGAAGTTGCCTAAGCACACATAGGATTAATAATAAAAGTAATTCTAATAATACAAGGTTTTTTTTCTCACATTACATTGTTTGAAGTTTCCTGCCGGTTACAATTACACGCAGGTATCTTTTCTAATGCGAAAATGTTATGATGTTGTCTCTTCAGAAGAATAAAGATGCATTTCTCATTTTTATTATTTTATGTTTTCCTTCATTTTTCGAAGGTGTTTCAATGGAATTGAGGTGTTTGCAAAAGGAAACCTTTGATCTGATGGGTATCAAGGTCTTGCAAAATGTTCAAAGGGAAAATGATCCAAAGCAAACATCTGTGCCTGATGAAAACAGTAAGACATTGGGCATCCAAATATCTGACAAGTTTGATGGACCACATACTACAAGGGAAAATGAGAGTGGAGGTGCTGATGAATCTTCAGTAAGAAGAGACGATGGAGATGTAGATGCTGTCCTTGCCACAAACAAGCAGGGTGAACATGACAACCAATCTTTAGATGATAATAATGCCTCCCAGATGCTCATGGACACCATTGTCGATGTAGATGAAGCTCGTGCTTTACAACTTGAGTTTTCAGGAAATGCAGTTGAGGCAGAAATTGATGGAGCAAAAAACACGGCTTCGGCTGGAGTTGAGTTTCTATGCCAGACTAATGGTGCTTCGGGTGACTTAGCTGAAGCTAATGCTTCTCAATGTGAGGTTTCTGGTAATGCAGTCGAGGTAGGGATTGAACAAGTTAACAACTCTTTATGTGATGAATTGGCTGGATTTGGGTCTCTATACCCTACAGATGGTGTTTTAGCTAAAGCTAATGCTTCTCAACTTGAACATTCTGGAAATGCTGTTGATATGGAACTTGATCAAACAAACACTTCACTTGAAGATGCCGAAAACAATGCTTTGGCTGGAGTTGAGTGTCTTGACCGTATGCATGATGTTTTAGCCGATGCTAATGCATCTCAACTTGTGTTGTCTGGAATTGGAATTGACTCAGGATTCGACCAAACAAACGCTTCAATCGATAATGATAATGCTGTTTCGGCTGGAGTAGGGTTTCGATACCCTTCTGATGCTGCGTTGGGTATTTCATCTGGGTTGAAAGTTACTGATTGCAATGCATCTAATGGCCTGGATTCCTCTATGCAGTTAAATGGATCTTGCATGTCAAATGAGCACATGATGGGTAATGAAGATTTTGTGCCGACAAACATGAGCTGTGATAAACTCATTAATGATAATAATCTTCTAGAAGGTAATTCTGTTGATATCGCTGAAGTTGAAAATTACCCCCGAGCCAAGGAAGGTGTATCATCGGGTGTAGCCCAAGTTGATGCTGAAATTGAAGCTAATAAAGATATCAGAGCAGAATATGATCCCCAGTCCGTGACTAATAATGTTATATGCGGTGAGAACCTTACAGTAGATGACACCACAGGTGCTGGAGAAATTCCTTCTGAACAGGAAACTTATCTACAAAGCTTGTTTGATGGAGAAGTATCTGTTATAGAGCTTAATGTTCCAGATGTAAGTTCACAATTCACTTTGAATTTCATGAAGTTTTATTTTCTTCAGCATTCCACTTGGTTGTTTTTCCCTCCTGGCACTAGGTTAGGCTTACTTTTCTTTATTTGCTTATGACATTTAGAGGGCAAGAAAAGATACCTGTACTGGAGACTACTGGGATATGCCTCATTTTTGCACTGTTCTTTGAAGTTCCTAAAATAATAACTTGGCAGTAAGGCAAATACGTTTCAACTGATTTTAGATTTAAAAATCAAAATTTTAATTTATAGTAACCTTAAATAGTTGCTCTTTAAGAAACTAAAGATAGTGTATTTCCCTGTAATGACCTTGAATAGTTACTCTTTGACGAACTAAAACAGTGATTGAGAATTGGTTTATCACATAGGTCCACACACTTGACATAAATGAATATGCCCTGGTCTTTGTGAGAATAATGAGTGTGCTGTGATATACAATACATCCCATCTCTTCTCATTTATCCAATTTATGCCTATGCTCAATGGCAGCTCGTATTCTATTTCAGTTTTCTTGAAAGCATTTCTTTGATTATCAGTTCTCATATTTATATATTGAGCCAACAGTCTTTTATTTGATTTTTGCCTTCTAGGTGAAGGTTCCAAATTACTCTGGTGCTATGAATGATACAGGTTTGTTGTCTCATTTGCTATTTTTTTTTTTTTAAACTATTCTTCCAAGTGCATCACCTAAACTTCCCCTCTTTCACTGAGGCAGATAAATGCACATTCTACTGCCGAAAGTCAATGCACCCCCTTGTCCCACTTTCCATTTGGGGCATCCCATTTTTGTTGTCTTATCTTCTAGATATATGATAGTCTTAAAATATCTTAAAATGCATAGAAATGAATAAAATGATAAAGATCCTAATGATGAAGTAGCAAAAGTCATAAACATTCTATGTTTTCAAGAAAATCAATCATCTAATAGTTTGGTCCGATATTAATCTTCATTAGGTTCAAGGTTGTGATTTTCTTCTTCATCCTCCATGTCCCCAAATAGATCTTTAGTAGTCAGATTCCCCACTGGTTCCTCCTCTTCGACTTCGAGGTCATCTAAATCAATATCAAGTAGCCTGTACGCAAACTGGGATGCATTCACATTCTCCCTTCTGTTTTGGCTCCTTGTATTTGTCCGTGCCTCAGTGGCTTGTTGAGCTGCTTGTACTTGTTCTGAAGTCAGATCATCACTCTAGGAGGGTAGCCGATGTCTGTTAAACCTAAAATTTGCATCATAGATTTTCAAATTTTATAAGTAACTGAGTAAGTCTGAGTAACTGGGCGAGTTGAGAACTTCACCGAGTTGAGAAGCTCGCCGAGTAACTCGGAAATAATTTATGGACCGAGTCAAATAGCTAATCGGCAAGGTCACCACCCGAGTTGCGAGTACTCGCCGAGTAGATAACCCAGATAAACAAAGCTAATTTGTCAAGTGATTTGCCCAAAAGTTACCAATAAACAAACGCAGGCACATACAACATACATATATGCTTACTTCAACTGAGTTAGTAGCCTAATAACGAACTAAAAATACACACGAGTAAAATTTAATAGTTCACAAATATTTTGATGCATTATTTTCACAAAGGTGTTCTGCATTCCTTTCGCTGCACCACTTAGTTGCTTGCCCTTTCTTTTTATTTCCAGGGTTCCTAAATGACGATAATGATGGCGATGAAGAAGAAGCTGGAGAGGCCGGTGATGGTACGTTTGATGCTGAAAAAGCATGTTCAATTGAAAACAGTGGGTGGTCTTCCCGTACTAGGTATTCTTTATTCAGACACATTTTTTGTATACATCGTGTTTCTCTTAATTATTATTCATTCCTTTACCTGAATAATGAGGATACACTGGGGGTACTTATATTGTTAACCTTTTTCAGAGCTGTTGCCAAGTATCTCCAGACTGTGTTTAGCAAGGAAACAGAACATGGAAGGAACACTATTTCCTTGGACAGCCTTTTGGCTGGCAAAACACGCAAGGAAGCTTGTAGGATGTTTTTTGAAGCTTTGGTAGGTTTAAGTTCTTCTCCATCATTGAAAAAGGCCCACCTTTTCATTTTCTCCTGTCCTGAAATAAGGTTCCCCTTTTGATGATAAAATTTGTGTTTTCTTTCTTGTCTCAATAAAATTTGTGTTTTCTTTCTTGTCTCAATAATTTTTGACGACACAATTTAACTCTTCGCAATGAACATGTCAAGTCAAACAAGGAACCTTTTCAGGGTCAGAATGATGATTGCTCTCTCACCCGGATTCACTAACACATTGTTGGATTTGAGTACAGGTTCTTAAAACAAAAGACTACATCCACGTGGAGCAGGCAATTCCATGCGATGATATTACTATACAGCCACGGATGCAGCTTATGAGATCAGAGTTTTGAACAGATGTTGAAGTAGGAAAAAGCATGTAAAGTTTGTGATATCATTTGCTAATCTATTTTCTTACTGATTTATGGCCTACGTTGACATAGTTCATAAGGCCGAAAATCACGGAATGCCAATTGTCATTTTTTGTTTCTTTTTGGGGGGTGGAGGTGGAGGTGGCATTACCCCTGTTCCCAGTTAAATTAAATTAAAATTAAATAGCATAGAGCAGTAGAAGCGTAGCTGGTCATTAATGCAAGTGTTGCGGCACTTGACTGTATTACTATTTATACATTACATATATGTATATAAGGCTATAAGCTGTAAAATTACATCTGGATGTCAATCTTCTGGGATTGACAGTACTTGCGTGATATGAACAGTTCAGTGTTCATAAATCATCTGGTCTTCCGCCTTAAGTTGGAACCCTGAGAAATGGGAAATACATTCTCAACCCACGTTCGAACTAACCTCTTTACATTTTTTTAATAGTTAAAAATTGACGCTCCAATGGGTGTAATTATTTACTACCTCCGTCCCATATTTATCTTCATAGTTCGGTTTACCTGGGATTAGGCAACACGCACTTTTCATTTAACCTTACGTGGTTACCTGGGATTAGGCATGGCCTCGGTCCGGTGACTCCGGTCTGACCGGCCCGCCACTGTGCGGGACTAGAGCTGGACTCGGGCCGGTTTGGGCCCGGCCGGGCCTCGGGCCAGAAAACTGGGGCCCAAGCCCGAACCGCCGGTGGCCGGTTCCGGGCCAAACCGATCCATTTTTTTTGGTTCTCCTATTTAACCCCCTCCCCCTCAACCCCAAACCACCTCAAATGACCCAAAATACCTAATCCAATCCAAAACTTAAAAAAATTTCAAAAAAAAACATTAAAATCCGAGCCGGACTGGGCCTGAACCGGCCGGGCCGGTTCGCCTAAAGCAGGGCCCGAGCCCGGACCGCCCATCACCCGGGCCGGGCCAAACCGAACTGCTGGACCCACCGGGCCCCGGGCCGGGCTGGGCCAAACAGTAACTGGGCCGGGCCGGTTCCGGGTTGGGCCGCCCGGCCCGAGTCCACCCCTATGCGGGACCGGCCCGGAAACTGGCCCGGCCTACCACTGTGCGGGACCGGATCGGATTGGTGAACCGGTTCTGGTACTGGGACTTGGCCCGAACTGGGGGGATTAAGGGGGCGGGTCCGGGGTTAGATATTTAGCCATTTAGGGACCTGCCCGGCCTGTTAGGGCCCGGTCTAGGCTTTTTATTTGTTTATTTTTGGTTTTTTTGGGTTTGGGCTAAGTTTAGGTGGGCTGGGCTGAGTGTTTTCGAGGGGTTTGGGGGGTAAACATTCCAAGCCTGGCCGGGCCCAAGCCTGAACCGGAACCGGACTGAGCCCGGTCCACCCCTACCTGTGTTTTATTGTTTGGAGTTGTTCTGTTTTATCATTTGACAAGCTTGTTGCCAGTGCCCAGTGGTTTTATAAAATGTTTAGAATAAAATAATACTACTTCTGTTCCTAAAAATTCTTTCCAGTTTGACTTGACACACTTATTAAGAAAGTGGAATAGTGAAAGTGTATGATTGTGGTTGTGTAAGAAAAAAGTAAACTGAATGTGAGCCACACAAATTGTCCAAAAAGGGAAAGTGAGAAATATTTTTGTGAACGGTCCAAAAAGGAAAGTGGGAAGTATTTTTGAGAATGGAGGGAGTATCGATTATGTATTAAGATATACGCAGTATCATTACTCTTAATATTAGGAGTAAATATTAACACTTTTTCAATCCTACTTTGTAATGATATGTGAAAGCGTTTATAATAATACGGAGTATTAAAATGATATGGAAGTACCCTTTGTTAAATATGCTAATCCCTATTATAGAAGCATAAACTTTAGGAAAAATTGAAAATAATAATCCCAACTATTGTCGGTCCACTAATAATAATCCCAACTATTGATTATTTTTGTATAATCCCAACTATATGGATCATCCGCCAATAATGGTCCATAGTCAGATATTACCTCCTATAAAAAGTGAATTTTAAATAGAAATTAAGTATAAAAATTAAAAGTTGCGATTATTTATAGGGATTACTTGCTATATCACGCCTCATTCACTTTAGAAACTACATAAATTTATTTATAGGGATCACTATTGGCGGAAGGTCCCTAAAGTTGGGATTATTCTGAAATAATCGATAGTTGGGATTATTATGAGTGGACCGCCAATAGTTGAGATTATTACTATCAATTTTTCCTAAACATTAAGATTTTGCAAATATATGTTATTAAAACAATTGGTCACAGTTTATTATTTGACTGAAAAAGTGATAGATGAAAAAGTGTTAAAAGCTAAAACCATTTTTTCAAATGACATCTTTTACTTTAATTAAATACTTATAAGCTAAAAGTTGAAGCAGGTAGAGAGGTGTCTAAGGTATTTTTTATTTTTCTATTACACAAAAAGTACATATATTTGCAAACACTATCTAATTTTAGTTTTTCAAAATCATTATTTTCTTAAGCACTATTATATTAATTTTTACTATTAAACATTTTCTCAAAAACCACTTCAAAAAATCACTTTTACAAGTAGAACCATAATGTATGATGAGAGACTTAAAAGACTTTTGTATGATTTTGAATCTAAAAGGAAAGTATATACTCCCTCCGTCCCTTATAACTTTGCCAACTTTCCTTTTTTGGATGTCCCATTAACTTTGCCACTTTCCCATTTAAGTAAAGAATCTGTGGTTCCATTTAATTCTCTCTCCTCTGCACAAACCTCAACCACACAGTTTTTACTTTATTAATCCCCGTGCCGGTCAAACTTGGCAAAGTTATTAGGGACGGAGGGAGTATTACGTTTGAGTCTGATACACCTAGTACATTTTTTATTTTATGATATCAATATAGGCGATTTCGTTTAAAAAGAATGAAAATATACACATCAATAATAAAGTTATCATCTGGATAAGATTTAACGAAAAACTAATACTCTGTATGATCGTATGTATCTATGTTACTTCTTCAGTCTCATTTTGGTTATTTCATTTTCTTTTTTAGCTTGACTCAAAATGAAAGTCCTTTTTCCTTATTTTTGACAAGAAATATTGTCTATATCATTTTAAATTATTTTATTTAAATATTAGCCATAATTTTTTTTTATATCAATCAGTTTATTACTCCGTAATAATTAAATGAAACAAAAATAAGACATTAAAAATGTTGTACTCCGTATTTAGAATGAATTTTACTTTATCTATTCAAGCTTGATCTAGTCTAATCGATTTAAGCCTAATCTAATCTAGTCTGTTTAAGTCTAATTGTATCTGGTCTTCCAATAATTGTTTGAAACTTTGAATTATTGGTTTAGAATATTAGAATATCGACATGTCGTTTCTAATTGTTTGAATTATTGTTCGTACAATAATTTACCGTCAAAGAAGAAAAGTCTACCCTATCAATAGTAGGACACTTAAAGAAAAGTCTCTCCCAACGTAAACTCTCTGCCACTCGAAAGAAACGAATCAAAACCGACTTCCCGTCTCTGTACGCTCAATTTGATAGACGTACACGTGTCGTCAATCTGTAGGTTACAAGGAGCGGTTTCGTCGTAAGTCGGCCAAACTTTTCCTATTTAAAGTCCCATCCACACCCACAAATCCTCATCATCTAATTTTTCTTCATCTCTATAAATCTCTCATCTTCTTCGACAAATATCAGATTTCAATTCCTTTTCTCTAAAGGTACGTAGCGATTTTAAGTTTTGATTTTCAATTTGTGATTTGTTATTCTGTTTATGATCTTTAATTTGAATGATTTCTCTGAGACGATGATCGGGTGTTGATTTGATTATTGTTTGTTTTGATTTCCGCAGATGCAGATCTTCGTGAAAACCCTAACCGGCAAGACGATCACTCTCGAAGTCGAGAGCTCCGACACGATCGACAACGTCAAGGCCAAGATCCAGGACAAGGAGGGGATCCCGCCGGACCAGCAGAGGCTGATCTTCGCCGGCAAGCAGTTGGAGGACGGCCGCACCCTCGCTGATTACAATATCCAGAAGGAGTCGACTCTCCATCTGGTTCTCCGGTTGAGGGGAGGGATGCAGATCTTCGTGAAAACCCTCACCGGTAAAACCATAACCCTGGAGGTGGAGAGCTCTGACACCATCGACAACGTAAAGGCTAAGATCCAGGACAAGGAAGGGATCCCTCCGGACCAGCAGAGGCTGATCTTCGCCGGGAAGCAGCTTGAGGACGGCCGCACCCTGGCGGACTACAACATCCAGAAGGAATCAACTCTCCATTTGGTCCTCCGATTGAGGGGAGGTATGCAGATCTTCGTCAAAACCCTCACCGGGAAGACCATAACCCTCGAGGTTGAAAGCTCTGACACTATCGATAACGTGAAGGCCAAGATCCAGGACAAGGAAGGAATCCCCCCAGACCAGCAGAGACTCATCTTCGCAGGAAAGCAGCTCGAGGATGGCCGTACCCTCGCTGACTACAATATACAGAAGGAGTCAACTCTTCACTTGGTTCTCCGGCTCAGGGGTGGTATGCAGATTTTTGTGAAAACCCTGACCGGAAAGACGATTACCCTGGAGGTGGAAAGCTCGGACACGATCGATAATGTGAAGGCAAAAATTCAAGACAAGGAGGGGATTCCACCAGATCAGCAGAGGTTGATCTTCGCAGGTAAGCAGCTGGAAGATGGCAGGACCTTGGCCGACTATAACATTCAGAAGGAGTCCACTCTGCACCTTGTCCTTCGTCTCCGTGGGGGTTTCTGAACTGTTCTTTAGCTTTGTTGTGTTTCATCTATGTCAATCTTTCCTTTGTTTCTGTCATGTCTGTTTAAATAATTGAATTTTCATTTGTGTGAAATCAAGTTGTTTGCAATGTTTTAATTTTGTTTAATTTCCCAGCAGTTCCAAAAGTGCAACCTGTCTGAGATCACTCCATATCTGAGCATAACAAGCAACACATACCACCTAAAACACTGAAATTGAACTACTTTGTCTTGAGATAGTTGTTTCTGCCTAGTGTTTTTGCATTTCATCACAACTCCAGTTGAACTTCTTGTGAGATTTTAGTAGTGTTTTTGCAGTTCCTAACTCCACTTCAAGACGATTAGAATTAAATGCGATGCTGGATCCTATTGTTAATATAGGAACTGCTATGATAAACTCAAGTCGGAGTATGTGAGTTTTTTTAGGGTCTGATTAGATGTTTTGTCACATAATTTAAAATCCAACCTTCTTAATCAGATAAGTGATGCGTATAAGAATACAAAAACAATGTCACTATATTTAATGTAGGTGGTTCGTCAATATGACTTGCCAACTACCAGGTACAGGACGGATTCGGATATAGTATTTCTTATATGTATGGAAACTGTTTTTGGTGCTTTAAATACTCCGAAAATAAAATTAAAATGCTACCACATCATAGCATATGATCGACATTTCTCCTCAAATACAAAACCAGATCAACCAAAGACAATTTGTACTGCATACCAAATAGGCAATGCCTTCACAGCAATTTTTGCTTTCATAAAGTGGGCTAACTCTATGATGGATTGATACAAATTACAAAGTTCATCCACTTCGGTTAAGACCGTGAAAGAAGCGGTGCTTTACTCTAATGTCGTTGTGACTTGTGAAGTTGTGAGGCTCTGGACATTACATAGGGAGCAAAGTGTACCTGTAAATCATCCTTTGTGTTACAGCACTACAATGGACTATTACGTAATTTCCGCCTAACGCTCCCCACAAACACTCCTGTCATTCCGCCGTCCTTATATTTTTGAACTTTTTTTTTGTTTCACATCAAATATCAAGCTTCTGTGTATGATTTTAACAAGGTTGTCAGTTCTCTGTAGCAAATTAAAAGTTCGATGTATGAGCCTGGGATGGAACTCTGCTACGGAGGTTCTATAGGGTTAGAGACTCCTTTTAAGAATTAGAGATTCCTATTTATATACGTAGTAATTTTTAAGAATTATGCATGTTTTATACTATCTAGATTTTATAACTTTTAAGAACTCCTTAAATCATCCGGAATAACATCTTAAATCAAATTTAGGTAGAGTAATGATCCGGTCAGGAGCTCCTGACCGGAACCGCCGTCCGGACCAAGGCGTTTGGCCGCCTTCCCGGTGGCTTTTTTTGATGAAATTTTTATGGGATGTTCTCCATCAAGTCTAGTTTATCCACAAAAAAATTCAGCCAAAAACTCAATCGGGAAGGTCGTCAAATGATTTTTGCAAGTTAACTGGTCCGGAAAATACATATTCCGGACCAGTTAACTTGAAAAAATCATTTGACGACCTTCCCGATTGAGTTTTTAGCTGAATTTTTTTGTGGATAAACTAGACTTGATGGAGAACATGCCATAAAAATTTCATCAAAAAATTCCACCGGGAAGGCGGCCAAACGCCGCGGTCCGTACGGCGGTTCCTGTCCGGACGTCCGGACAGGAATATTTCTCAATTTAGGTATACACCAGGGATGTGCAGTAACTTTTGAACTTTGTTCGGAATATGTATTTTCCGGACCAGTTAACTTGCAAAAATCATTTGACGACATTCCCGATCGAATTTTGAGCTGAAATTTGGTATGGACAAACTAGACTTGATGAGGAACATGCTCAAAAAATTTCATCAAAAAATTCCACCGGGAAGGTGCCCAAACGGGCTCGGCCGGACGGGGCAGCCCGTCAGGCCGGCTTGATGAGAAGAGCTCTCTATATATAAATATATTAATTTTTATTAATTTGAGCCCCTGCAGTCCAATCCCAATTCTCCCTTTCCTTTGTCTGTCTGGCCCAGTCCCACTTCCCTCTTTCCCAGCAGCCCAATCCATTAAGGCTCAACAGGTCAACTCAAGCCTAGCTTTCCTTTCCCCTTAGCCCCTGTACCGCTTCGGCTGTTAGGCGGAATCGGCGGTTCAAACTCACATCAGTCTGTGGCAACAGCTAGCCAGCAACTCCCAACAACTCAGCGAAGGCCAACGGC
Organism: Cuscuta epithymum; assembly: GCA_945859915.1. Taxonomy (NCBI): domain Eukaryota; kingdom Viridiplantae; phylum Streptophyta; class Magnoliopsida; order Solanales; family Convolvulaceae; genus Cuscuta; species Cuscuta epithymum. The sequence continues at coordinate 3,336,831 of CAMAPF010001001.1, read as the reverse complement.
GACTGCGAGCACCTCAGGGACGGCTAACGGCCACTGACCAGTGACCACGGTCTTGCATCTTGTGGGTATATTTAATATTTTTATTGTTGAAGAATGATTGAATATTTGAATGAGGATTGATGAACAGTTTATGCTTCATTTGTAACTTGTAACTTAAGATTGACCAACTAGAGTACTAGACGGTAATTTTGATTTGTTGATGCATTTTTTGGCAATTAACAATACAACTTGGAGGAGTAAAATAATCATTTTTTGGCAATTATATTATGATAATCTCATTAAAAATATTAATTATATTGTAAATTTATAATTGTGGATTTGTTGATTTATTGAACGTTGTTAATTTGTTATGATGTAATTTATATAATTGTACTCATATTATTTCAATTGTAGTTGGTTTAGGTTGTTTGACAAACGAACACTATGCTACGATATTTTCCGCCGAAACCTAAACGGCCGAGTATTGGTGGTTCTTCATCGAATAATTTAGCTTCTTCGTCGGATAATGTCATTCCTAAAATGAGATTATGTTAAAAAAGCTCGAATATAAGTTCAATTGCCGGATGATGACATTGTTGGAGATTTAACAAAAACATTGGTTGAAACAGAGTGACACATATATTATAAGCTAATGTACCGCTCATCCATTGGCATTGGTTTTACGTGTTACAACAGCCACAGTTGAAAGATCTTTCTCCACATTTGACGTATCAGGTTCTAATCAAAATTAAGGTACTCTTTAATTAGTTGTTTTGTTTAAATTTTATAGTTTTGTTTATTGCTATATTCGTGATGTATATGATTTCTTTGTTATTGTGCCCCTGCAAATCACGAGTCTTGGTTCTGCCAGTGTTGGTATGTAATGGGGCTAAACAAAGTATTATACCAAACTTTTGACACTATGTTCTCTAGGAGATGAGGTTTATTGTTTAGTGTTTTTACCCGTGATCACATTAACGGTATATTCAATATGATCTTTGTATCACAATAAAAAATAGATCCATGACATTTTCTGAATAAATGTCATTAAAACATGAATGAATGAATGAACATGCTCATAGGGAACTAAGGTATAATTATATCTGAATTTAATGACACTTTAGACTGTTGGAGTTTTGGGAAGTGATTTTTCAATACTTGGTCACACATTTTTTAAGTTAGACTTTTTTGAGAAGTGTTTTTTTTTTTTAAAATTGGTCACCTAAGCTTTTCAATTTGATTTAAATTAGGAAAAATTGAAAACAATAATCCCAACTATTGCTGGTCCGCTGAAAATAATCTCAACTATTGATAATTTTTGTATAATCCCAACTATATAGACTATCCGCCAATAATGGTCCATGACCATATATTACCTCTATAAAAAGTGAATTTTAAATAGAAATTAAGCGTAAAAATTAAAAGTTGAGATTATTTATAGGAATTATCTGTTATATCTCATCTCATCCACTTTAGAAACTACAAGAATTTATTCATAGGGACCATTATTGGCGGAAGGTCCCTAAAGTTGGGATTATTCTGTAATAATCAATAATTGGGATTATTATGAGCGGACCGCCAATAGTTGGGATTATTACTATCAATTTTTTTTTTTTTAATTATTACAGGTAAGGTATTTTTTGATGAATAACATTCTGTTTTGGGTTTTAGATTACATGGAAACTTCTGAATAAAAGAGCAAGCTAGAGCTTTCCCAGATGTGCGTTTCAGTACTGTTAACAGAGATAAGAACCGGGTTGCACATGAACTGGCCAAACTGGCAAAGTATAGTTCTGAAGGAGGGTTTTTGCTTCTTGAGGCACCACAACAGATTTTTCCTTTTCTAAAAGGAGATTGTAATTCCGATTTATTTTATCAATAAAGCTTCTTTCCTCGCAAAAAAAAAAAAAAGATTACATGGAAACTTCAGCCAAATCCATCTTTTGCCACTGGATAAGAAATTTTGCCGTTGGGACTGACTGGCTGACTGGGGAGGACATGGCTGAGAGCTTTCTTCTCAGCCCCTTCTTAAATATAACCTCAGCCCCTTCTTAAAGTTAAGTTTTCCAATCTATTCAAATTGACCTTCTTATAGATTGGTTTTTTATCAAATAACATTTCTAGCGCTTATTCTTCAAATACTATTGTATAAATAGTGATGTCCTACTGATCAAATTTGGCAGTAAACACACACTTAAAAAATTTCATGTCACTCACCCTTAGCACATCACTCTTTTTCAAGTGTGTGCTTTAGTCAAATTTCATGTGATTAAACAATAGCACATCACTTTTTTATTTATCTTATATGGGATGGATTTATTGTGACAACAATTAGGAACTTTTTATGATTAGGAAAAAAAGTATTTCCATTATAAAACTGCAGCTCTTTATTTGAAGCCCCAAAAACCTTCCTCCCATTCGGGAGAGAGTACCCATGACTTGTGTTCCTGTCAGGTGTGTCAAAACTTACTTTTACTACAATATTGGGTGGACACACAACTCAAAGTGATTTTCTCTAAATACATGGACTAAATGGAATTATAAGAATTTTTTTTAAAAAAGTTGATATATAGGGATGTCATTCTTCATATGCATGCACATATTAGCACCAATTAAACATTAGTGTAACAGTGATGTGTTTTTAGCATCACCTTAAATAAAAACTCCATAAAATGAGACCGAGAATATTAAAACAGAAAGCATTTACCTTAACTGGCTGATTCGTATCAAATAAACAATCAATGGTTTAGCTTAGTATTACTTGATTAGTTAAAGATCACATGAAAATAATCTATACCTAAAAGACCATTAGGCGATAGAGGCGGTAGATAGATATTAATTCATTGCAATATACTGATTTAAGTGGTTATGCCTAATCTTCATTTTTGAGGCATACTATACTACTTAAGATATACTATACTACAATCTTACCTATACTTTAGGTTATATCGTGTTACTATCTTGGTTTAATTTGGTATCATGTCCAAACAAAACATTCATTAACCTTCGTTGTACTGAAATTTTTGTGAGCAAGTAACACATTAAGCTGCTATAGAAGGTCAAAAGCGGTAAGAGTTATTTGTCAAAATAGCCGTGCTTATATGATATTTTCAGTATAGATATTTTATGTGGCTTCATTTTGTATGTTTTGAGACAATCTCTCTACACATAAAAGTAATCAATTTTGTCATTTTAGAAGTTTCAAAATGCATAAGCATAAATCATACGCAGTACTACATATAAATTTATAGCTCAGTTCAAAAGTAATTTTTGCAAGTAATAAAGAAAACAAGGATGCCATTAATAAGGCTACAATGAATCAGACAAGCAGTAACAATATACAATACCATTTAAGTTCTAAGGGAAAACAATGAGAGCCCTTGAACTAAAAATAAAGTTAACTATAATTTCAGCTGCACATACTGATATTATGCAGTTGCTCCAGGGATAGTCTCAAACCATAATTCCAAGCATTTAAGGCTATAAATCAAAGCTTTCCTAGAGAGCTTTAAAAGTAATACCAGATTTCTATTAACAATACATTAACAGGCTGCTCTCATATACTCGTATGTATCTATTTAACTCGGCTACTAGCCTACATGTAAGTATTAATATACTATGTACTATATTTGTACTTTAACTATTATTTCAATCCTATTTATACTTAATAAATAGCTCCTATTCCACCAACATTCTTATAGTTCTTTTTGGAGTAAAGAAACTTAAATTTTTTGTGCTTCAGGGAATTATTTGCTTAATATTTGACAAAGCAATATTGGAGTCCACATGTTGCACCATGTATGCCCAATTGCGTTGTGATCTAAATGAGAAACTGCTTCCATTCCCATCCGAAGAACGTAGAGGTAAAGACATCACATTTCGGAGAGTGCTATTGGATACTTTCCAGCTGGCTTCTGAAGGCTCTATAAAAATTCCGTTTCGGCAAATAATGGTGTTGTTGGTCACTTGGTTATAACAATTTATTATTTTTATATATTGCTAGTATATATGATAATAATCTCTAATAACTTAAAGGTGTAACATGTGTTTCTTCAGCTCTCAGTTGCCTCCCTCCCTCTACATTTCTTGTCTACATTACCCATTAGAACGTTTACATCATTTTTGACACATCACCAAGGAATTAGATTCACACATTACTTAGACGTGTCTTTTTGTATCTATCACCTTTCTAATCATGAGTCTTTTATCATGGATGCTTATTAGCAGCCAAGAAAAGTAAAAAGGACGGTGAAGAGAAAAAAATGAGTCACAAAGAGATGCTTTTGGAGGCTGCCTGAACAGGATATGGTGATTCTTTGTATGTTTCATTCATTTTTACACTTGTGTGCTTACTTTATGAGGCAAAAATTTTAAAACTCAACTATCACTCCTTTAGATTGTAATGATTTACAACTTAAAACTGAACTATCACTCCTATAGATTTTAATGATTTACAACTTAAAACTGAACTATTACAATTTGAAATCCAGGAATGCAAATTGATAGCATTGCTTAAAATAACTAAAATTACTTTAAGTAAGGCATGTATTAAAAATTCTGAAATATTCTGTTAATAATCTGAGATGTGATATAATCCTATAAGTGATCATAATGGAATCATATATGCTATGATTGAGTTTGAAATATTTAACATAATCTGAAACCTAATGAAGTTGGGGATTATACCAATGTTGCAATTAAGAAGACTCATAGATTTCTTTTGTTTTCTACCTGTTGTGTATACATGTATACATCAGTTTCATGGAGTAGCTAGGGTGCTTCTACCAAATTAGTTTTTCCTTTTTAGTTTTTCCCAATTAGTAGTCACTATTTGTGTTGAGTACTTTTCAGCTTGAAAACAGGTATGAGAACAGATAACTACCTCATGTGTGAAATTAAATGAATACTTTTCAGTTTGAAAACAACTTCTCAATACCTGGATTAGCAATGATTTTTTTGTGAAGGTTTGCAGTTCACGGTTTACTCAATGAAACTTCTATTTTGATTACCAAATTTTTTTCTTGAAGTTTGCATTTCACACTTTGCTCAATGAAGCTGTCAAGCTGCTATTTGTATTTTTAACTTGCCTTAAAATGGATTATTTGTTGGAGTTGAGTTTGTTTGTGAGGTGCCTTATTCCAACTTCTTCATGAGAATTTTATTTTCCTCTCTATAGTAAAATGCTCAGTTCTTAAATTTAAAATCTAGCTACCCTGTTTGAAGATTTTTTACTTCTTATTCATTTTACTTTTTTTTTTTTTTACTATGGCCTACTAATCCTTCAACATAATTGCATCATTCTTCCTCTCTATCAGTTCGGAAATCATCGGAGTTCTACCACAGGTATTATAATTCCCTCCTACTTTCAATTACAAATGTTTCATTGTGATTTCTTATCTATCTGAAACCGGCGATCTTCATGTGAAATACCCCCTTTCGGTTTTTGTAGATTCGATTTTTCATTTCTTGCTTCACTAGCATTTTCTCTGTTCAGGACATCTGGTTGTTTTTGCCTTTATAAGAGTTCAGACGACTATTCGCCTTTCTCTTTACTCTATTTTCTTTGTTCTGTTGCACCCAGGTTTGTTTGACTTCTGTTTAAAAGTATGCCTTCATGAAATTTAGGTTTCGATCTAGAACAGAAAACACGATGAAGTGAATATGGGTTTCTTATTCTCTCATTTATATTTATAATCTACCTATTTTTTCCATATATTTTGCTTCAATTTACATTTCAAATTTTCTCATTCCAATTCATATAGATTCCATTTTTTATTTACAGTAGAAGCATGTGATTCATTTTTTTTTATATATACAGTAGATGCATGAGATTGACTTGTGCATTTCAAAAGTAGGTATTTTCATTCACAAGATAAAAGCAAAAGGATAGTGTTGGCAAATATGTGTAACTGTTTTTATAAAAGGATAGTGTTGGCATTTTAATAAAGGTTAATGTTTTTATGAATAAGTTTCTTAGCTTGGTTAGTAGTAGTCTAAGTGAAATAGTTTCTTAAGTACCTACTTATAAAAAGACACACAAGACAAACCTATGGTTAGTACCAATAGTGCACTTTCTTTATTAAATTTTGTTTGAGATCTTGGACTTTATAAAAAGAGTTTTTGTAGTTTCATTTTAGAGTTTTTTTTATTCACTTAAATCCAGGAATGCACTTTTAACTGCTTTTTTTTTGTTAAAACTGAACCGTCACTCACTAATTCTTTTGGTTTTGTTTTCTTAATTTGCTGAAGAATGGAATTTTAAGTATTGATACTCAAAATTCAACTTCTGCACAACACATAACTCCCAAGGAAATGGTCCATTTCGTACCACATGCACAACACATAGGACATCCTAAAACAAATTGAAAATGAAACCTCCTTAAATTTATGGAAATGGTAGGTTTCTACTGAATAGTTACCAATGGAAAATATTGATCTATATTTTTTCTTTGATTATAGGCTAACTTCACGCTAAACTCTCATGGAAGCCAAATTATCTTTCCATTTCCGTAACATGTTTTTTCTTTTTTCATACTTTTTTGCTTTTTTAGTTTTCTATCACATTTTTATGTTCTTAATATACTTTGATTTGTAGCCAATGCCTTTAATCAAACACTTATAATTAGAAAATGTCTTAATACATGATCTAAAGTTGAATTTTGCTTTTGAATTCATGTGATTTTTTCACTTTGTAAATAAAATTTCTTTTAATTAAAACCCCTAATCTGATTCATACACTATCTGTGAGAGTTGTGTTTGGTTGAACTGTACTACTCATAGTACTTCCATTGGTTTACGTTACTATGTTTCTTCGATTCTTTAGTTTTGCAATTTGAGTAATTTGTTGTTCTTTCTGTTATTGAACTTTGGACACATATATTTCTTCATACATAGTGCTGCTTATCATAATCACACAAGGAAACAAAGGCAGAACAACACAAAGATGATGGAATATGAAATGGCATTGCCCTGAATTAAATTTTGAGAGCAAAGCAAAAAGAAAAGAAAGAAGGTTTGAACCATGAATCCATGATGATTGTTGAGTTGTTGATCTGTTAACTTTTAAGAAAAATACAGGCATGTTGTAACATATATGACTTCAACATATATGACTTCAATACCATGTTGAGCATTGAAGGCGGAAACTTTTATCAATTTTCATTGTAGAAGTTGCTTACATTCAATTCAAGTATGTGTAATCATAATATTTTGTTACAGCACTAAAATTTGGTAGTATCCTACTACTTACTATGAAATATTTTATTAATCTGACACTTATTCGGATCTACGGTCCATGCAATTTTTCGTTTTCCCTTCCATTACCCTTACCCCCTCATCACGTTTCTCTAATCTATGAATCAGCCATGGAAACTCTCTATTAGCCTGGAGGATTCCTTCACCATTTCCGCTGCACACTCCATTTTCACCTCCCTCTCTATATATTACGTAGTAATATTCATTATCCACTTTTATGCAGCAAAAGTTTAAAAAACAACTTCAGATAAACTCATTCATCCCCTCTATTTATTAAGTTCATGTAGAAATCATTTAAATATATTATGGTTTGCATGAGCAATATGTAATTAACATTGGGTGTTTGGAATTAAATTTATTAGTGGTACTCAATTTTTGTTGTTAGAAAATTTGGAGCACTTATTTTATTGAGCCTAAGTGATATCAAGACTAATGCCTATGAAAAAATTCTTATTCTTATAATTAGTTATTAACCCAACAAATGTGAAGCTACCTTTCACATTTATGCACAAACAATTACCCTTGAAGGTTAACTATGCGATTAAAATGAATAAAAGTAAGGAAAAATTGTTCAATGCCATGTATGTTTCCCCCCGATGTCCTATTTTTACGCATGAAAATTATGTGTTGCAATTTCAAAGGAGAGAAATTCGTCTCGCTTGAAGTTCGTAATTCACGGTGATGAGAGAAACCAAAAGAACATCGTCTATAAGGTGGTCTTCAATAATTTCTAATGTGTTGTATATTAAACTTCTCATATTTGTTTACTTCATATTAATTACTCCGTATTTGTGATTTGTCTTATTCGTGTAATAAAATAATATTAAGCGTAATTACTTATATATATTATCGTTTATAATATCTACATACTACATTCCATGCAACGCACGGGTGGAATACTAGTAAAAAGAAAAAGTAAGGCTGAAGTTACTTTTCTGGCTGTATTGACTGAAGTTACTGTAGAAGTCATTCTAGCTATTTTCATATAATTTTTTATTTATTTTATTAATAAAATATATTTTAATATAATTTTTTCATAAATCAGCAGAATTAGTCAATGTAGCCACTTCACTCAAAACTTCTTAAATTTCAGCAGAATTAGCCGATTCAACCGATTTGGCATTACCAAACGGCTCTAAAAATAATTGATCATTCACTAATATTGCTTTGTTATTGTTGTTCTCATTACACAATTTTTTGGATGAAACAAAGTTTTGTTCGTCCCATTGGATTTTGCCAACTTCATGTTTTTGTTTGTCCCAAAAAACTTTGTCAGTTTTCTTTTAAAACAATGAATTTGTGGCTCTCTTCATTTCTCTCCCATCTGCACAAACCTCAACCACACAGTTGAATTTGATATAATGTAAATTTAAATGAGATAAATATTGATACTTGGTAGAACATTATAGTGAAAATTTGAGTGTATGGTAATAGCCTAATATCTATTTAGGAATATGCCTAATATCTATTTAGGAATACTTTGTATTTTGGTAACTCTTCTATTATAAATATATCTATCAAGGCTCCTATTGGAGTACCTTTCCGATTACTTCACATGGTATCAGAGCTCTAGGTTTTTATATACGATTTTTTATCTGGACAACAGTTTACCTCGTTGATTTTTATTTTCCTGTATACATCAGGATACCATTGTTTGTGTCTAACGACTAGGCGGCCGCATGCCTGGACAGCTTATCTCAAGCCTCACGCAATCAAATGAAGGAGATAAGTCATGAACAAAAAGTGATTAACTGTGTTACAAACTCGAACTTTGCTACACTCTTTCCTTCATCTCCTCAAAAACTGCTGATGAATATTTGTTGCTTGGATTCTCTCTTCATCGTGAAACAACGTTCATTGGGCAAGGAAGATGCCATGGTGAAGCACCTCGTCATACTACACTCTGGGAACAATACTGTGGGATTTAAATAGGACAGAAGTTAAGAGCTCGCTCAATTCTTCATCTTTACACACCGCCTTATAGATATGAAGTGAAAAAATTGTTTTCTTCTTCTTTTTTATTCTCGTTTCAACTACTGCTAATCTCATCAAAACCTCTCCAGTGAGGTACTCAAGAACAGCACTAATATAAATTGTTGCCTTCAACCGAATGCGCCCAAAAACAGTCTTGACGTAACACTTGACCCTCCTAATAGCAAAGACATGTCTACTTTTGCGCGAATGTGATGTGGTCACATTTTCCTGTAAGCTTGCATCCAAATCTGGCGAGTGTGAAAGTGTCTCTCGCTAAAGTTCAGCTAAACTTATCCATAATTTTGGAATTTGTTTTGCAAGGTAGGCTTGAACCCTCAGAATTTGATTTTTAACAGAAACTCATTCACCTTCGTGGTTTGAGGGAAAGTGTAAGGTATCTCCCAAAAGTTGACGGATACACATACCGACACAATGAGCTAATATTTCCAAATCGTAACCTCCTTCAAGGACAAGTACTATTTTTCCTCCAAGCTCCATGAGCTTCTTTAGCAATTCCACAAAACCCAAGGGTGTGATATTGGAAAGACCAATGGGGTCACCGGACGCCGCATCAAACCCTGCAGATACAAGTATAAACTCAGGTTTATACTGTCTTGCATTGGGTATCATAATTAAATCCCAAGCCAGTAAGTATTCCGCATCGTTAAAATGTAGACCCTTGAGTGGAACATTAATGGTATACCCCAATCCATCTCCTATGCCCGTTTCGGTATAACGTCATGTCCCGAAGTAAAATTTCTCCTTATGTGCCGTTACCATCTGTGAATAGAAAAGTACAAAACTCTTGAATCTTTCTCAAAAATGCTTTATGTGCCGTTTCCATGGTGAACGTCCCAATTCACTATTAAAAGTTTGTTATATTTCTTCACCTCAAGTAAATACGTTGCGCAAACTGCCAAATTATTCAGCCAACAAAAGCCTTCTGCCTTCTCCCTTGAAGCATGGTGTCCAGGAGGACGGACCACGACAAAGGCTGAATTAACTGTGCCTTAACCGCTGAGATTACACCACCCGCTGCATGGAGCATGGCTCTAAAAGATCCTCCACTTAGATACATGTCATGTGTACCTTTGTTGTACTTCTCTAGCAATTTTTTCTTTCCCCAGAGCTCACATCACACTGCAGTATTTTATGGAAGTACTCACGTGAGTGTACTAATTCAATCCATCTTTCTTCAAAAGCTTTCATATTACTTCAATTCGCTTCGATTTTTCCAAGTGGTCTTTCGGACCACTATGCTTCATCATTATGTCATTGTAGACAACTCCAACCGTCTTTTGACAACTAGCACGATCAACAGCTTTATGTTCATCACATGTAACTTTAGTATGGATAGACATTACTACACTACTCGTCATGCTACATCAATTTACGCTTCCAAAGTTTGACCCCCCCAGGGTTGCTAAAATCTTTGGTTGACCAATGGGAAGAAGACGATGGTCCTTGTATTTTGGCATCCCTTCTATTATAAATATATATGTCAAGGCTCCTATAGGAGTACCCTTTCCCATTATTACACATGGTATCAGAGCTCTAAGTTTTTAGCTACAATATTTTTTCGTTCCCATGAACCTTGTAAGACGTTGACGAGAACTTTGTCGTAGTGCGTCAAAATAAATTCAATACTAGCACTAATACGTAGTATAGTGAAGTAAAGTTCGTATTCACAGGGAAATGAATAATTCTCTTTTTTATAAAACTAGTAAATAAAAGGGTTTTTTATGATTGAATGATTTAATTAAACACCAAGATGAACAACTTATATGTAATTTAATTTAAAGATAAAAAGAACTTGGTTTTGCTACTTTCCATTTGTTGATATATGATAGCCGTTATATTTACTTGTGTTTAACATAAGTATTTATAAGTATTTGTTGAAGAAAGGAAGAGAAATTGGGCAAATACCTCCAAAATGAGAGCTAGAGCATAAAACATTGCGATGAACGACTTTTTAGGCCAAGAGAATGACGTTCTGCCCATAATTTGAGTATAACGTATTCTATAGAACTCGAAATCACTCGATTCGAGTTTCATGTGAATGCTAACTCAATAAGGTACAAATGTTATGAAGACGTCATGGCCAAAATATGAAAGGAACAAAACTCAATCAACCAACAAAGTCAGATGTTGCTGGTGGGATTTCAGGATGCATACCTCTCAGTGTTTTAGCCATAACGTTTGATTGGATGAATAAAATCACGTCATTCAAGTTTTGGTGGATAGACGACTTCATTATCTACAACTTTGGTGAAGGACTCATGTCCAAATTCGTAGCGGAACATCCCCAAAATCCCAGGACAAAACCGGCGCCGGAATTTCACCAAACCAGCGCCGGTTGCATTTAATCTGCCATTTTCCCGGTTGGCCGACGTATAACCGGCGCCGGTTTTACCCTATAACCGGCGCCGGTTATGGTGTTTTTCAGTATTATTTCAGCCCCGAAGTACAACCGGCGCCGGTCAAGCCTAAAACCGGCGCCGGTTAAGCCCGAATCTGCAGAATACAAAGAGACGTGCAGCCATATCTTGATGGGAAAAACTCACCTTCCTCATGATCTGATCAAATATATCTTCCATGCCTGATTGTTGGGATCGAATAGACTAAAAGATGCCAATCTTTAGCCTATATAAAGCCCCCAATTCATCAAACAAAATCATCATTCCATTCTTGAAGATTAAATTTCAGTTTTTATATTTCCTTTTTGCATTTTCTTGAAGTGTTGGAGAAGAAGCCATTTCTCTCCTCTACAATTGGTTCTAGGTATTATTTCTTGTATGTTATTGTATTTCATTGTTCTTAGTTACACTTTTGTAATTAATATGAGCATTAGAGGCTAAGTTCTTAGCTAAGGCTAGGGATGAACTTCTATGCCCACTAGGTGTTTGATAAAAGTTCTAAACCAATAAATTGTGATTTATCCTTTACATTTTGATTGTTTATGACTATGGTGTACAACATAGAAGTATGTTAAACTTAGTTTATGCTTGCAATTAACGTTGAAGTCTAAACTATGAACATTAAAGGATAAACATATATATTATCGAGAATAGAAATATATCCGGTATTATATGATACAGGTGTGATGTCTTGATATTCAACGCGGTTTTCGGTAGATGAATGTAAGCCGTAACGGGACTTACACTGTGACACCCCCAAATTTCCCACCCAAAATAATACTTTGAAACAGAATTGAACTCTTATTTATTATGTAAACATTCAAATGTTTGCAGCAGAAATAGATAAAATAAAGGAAAAAGGGGTATGTCACCGCCACATCCAATCCGTGAAGGGTTGGATGTTAAGGCTATCTACCAAAACATGAGTTTAGATAAAAATCAAGATGTTCGAATCATAAGCAAATATTAAAGTTTATTCTAGTGAACTACGATAAGGTCTTCTAATTCGCGCTCTCAAACATTCCAGCATCAAAATCAACATGATCACCTCCTGTTAGAACGAGCAAAAGAAAATAAAAAGAAAACAAACATTAGCAATAATGCTAAGTAAGTTCCACCTAACCTTTTAAAATAATAATAATTAATATATATATAAATTCGTACAACCTCATAAAATATTTTTCAAATCACTTCATAAATTATAAGTAAATGGTATCCATACAAAATCCCAACCACACAATTTGCAAATATCATAATAATTCCAAAATACATGAAACACCAAGATTCTCCTCTTTTGAATTTCTCCCAAAAATCACTTTGTAACTAACTCCCTAGTACTTTAGAAGGGCGGTGCTCAATACTTTGGTTGAGCCCGGTGGTCCGTTGTTATGTACGGCCACCCCGGGACTATTGCCGGTACCACAATTGCTCAATGGAAACGGAAACAACTACCTTAAGTGTGCACACCCCCTAAAGGTATTCCAAGCCCTCCGGGTTAGTAAGTTGATCCGGGTAGTCAGGATGTTTTCTACCAACTACCCCACCTCAAAAACTGAATGATTAGGAGCTACTACTACCACTACTACTCAAAAATCGGGATGTTTTCTACCGACCATCAATTCACCTCAAACCAATACCAACAAGAATTGAGTAGTAGTAGACCTAACCACCCTCCACATTTTAAGGGACGTGGAAAACCGACACCACGGATTTCTCCCGTGATGCCCACTCTTTATGAAAATATTTACTTTTCTTTGCTTTCTCAAAATCAATCATAGTTTATACTTCAAAAATCTCCTTTTTATCAAACTCACACAAAGATAACAATTTACGTACTATTACAAGATTTCCCAAAATTGTATGCAATAACTCATATTAACAAACCAATATATCAACTAATATCACAAATACAACCCTTCCATATCATAATATATAATCAAATTCAGCACACATAAATTCAATTCTCAAATATGCACACCACAATATTCAAAGAAATCACGAAGTAAAAAGAACTAATTTCGGTTGTCGTGAAACTTACCTTAAGTCCTGATGCTCCTACTTCTCTTCTTCAATTCCGGTCTCTAAATATTCACCTTTTTAATTAAGATGATATAATTAGTCACTTATTTTATTCTTAGCCGATTATCCAATTTCCCCTTCTATAAAATTATTCGAATTATTGTTTTAACAATTCCCTACTCGGATTTATCATTATTATCCATTACTATTATTTAGTTAAGGTTGATAAACTTCTCTTACTTCGGTCTTATAAATTATGAGCGAGTACAAATCCGACGAATACTTTCATTTTAATTCAGTGATAAATTTATTCTGTTTTATCAATTTAATCGTACACTTGTGAAATATCAAAATCATCCGATTAAGCTACTACTAGATTTAAAATTATAATGGGTTCCTTCCATGTCTTTGATTAATTAATCAATCCATTTATACTATTATCTTAAATTATGCAATTATCTCAACTTAAAATGACCAATTTACTAAGGTGATTATCATTAATTTAACTAGTCCGATTCCCAACTTTTACTATTCAAATTTCACAATTACCTTAGTCGACATTATTAGAAATTCCAAATATTCTAGTAATTAACTAATCATCATTAACTTAATATGATTTTATTTATTCACTCAATACTTACTATTTCCGAGTCCGTAATTATGTTAATTTTATTAATTTACTCCATTTAATCCAATAGTTAGTGGAATTAATATCCATCCAATTTTGCTTGATCTAGTTATAAACTATCGTTCTAGTATGACATTCGTTTATCAACTCATTTTATCATTTAACCTTATGTAATCATTTTAACTAAAAGTTAACAAATTTATCCAAGTGACTACTATCAATTAAGTTAGTTACATTCCTCACTAATACTTCTCATCTTGAATCTATCAATTTTATTATTATTATTACTATTATTATTATTATTATTATTATTATTATTATTATTATTATTATTATTATTATTATTATTATTATTATTATTATTATTATTATTATTATTATTATTATTATTATTATTATTATTATTATTATTATTATTATTATTATTATTATTATTATTATTATTATTATTATTATTATTATTATTATTATTATTATTATTATTATTATTATTATTATTATTATTATTATTATTATTATTATTATTATTATTATTATTATTATTATTATTATTATTATTATTATTATTATTATTATTATTATTATTATTATTATTATTATTATTATTATTATTATTATTATTATTATTATTATTATTATTATTATTATTATTATTATTATTATTATTATTATTATTATTATTATTATTATTATTATTATTATTATTATTATTATTATTATTATTATTATTATTATTATTATTATTATTATTATTATTATTATTATTATTATTATTATTATTATTATTATTATTATTATTATTATTATTATTATTATTATTATTATTATTATTATTATTATTATTATTATTATTATTATTATTATTATTATTATTATTATTATTATTATTATTATTATTATTATTATTATTATTATTATTATTATTATTATTATTATTATTATTATTATTATTATTATTATTATTATTATTATTATTATTATTATTATTATTATTATTATTATTATTATTATTATTATTATTATTATTATTATTATTATTATTATTATTATTATTATTATTATTATTATTATTATTATTATTATTATTACCTAGCCCAGTTCTGTATTATGATCAACCCAGCCCGCAGAATTTAAATACTCTACGTATTGTCATATTACGGAGTAAGAATAACGTACGGATCAGCGTCGTCTCAGGCAAACTACGGCGACAGTGATAGCTTTGTTCGGCGGCAGCGTCTGCTTCTTTTCCGGCGAGTCTTCCTCCTCTCTTTCTCTGGTGCGCACACAGGTGGCCACTCTGCTGCGTGTTCTGGCGCAATTCACTCTCCTCTCCCTCTCGTTCTCTCTTATTTTCCTTTCTTTCTTATTAGTTTTCGATATGGGGTGGGAAGGAACACAGGGGTTAAGAAACTATGTATATAAATAGGCTGGCCGATGGTTCTAGCGTTTCCTAGAGAACCGTTTGGTGATTTGTACCTGACCGCAGACCATCAATGATCATACGTTTAGTGCTGCAACTCGTTATTACCATTATTACTACGCTTGTATGTATACCGTATGCATATGTATCATGTAATCACTCAACAATTATTAACTATACCTTTAATACGTACTAATAAGTTACATACGTACACTTGGCTAATAATGCATTGTTTTATCACCTTATTTATTCTTTAATATTGACTATTTTATTTATGGCTTATTTTTATCTGTTGTATTTTATTTTATTTTATTTATCTTATCTTTTATTATTAAAATTTAAGGGTAGTTATTACATTCTATCCCCCTTAAAGAATGCTTCGTCCTCGAAGCATAAGTTACAACTGTTTTATTACTACTGGTGTTTTAATCTATCCCACTATAAGAGATGCCTAGTCCCTAAGTTTAAACTAAAGTCAAATGGTAAAATTCTTAAGTATTACATTCCACCCTCCTTAAAGAGAGGTTACGTCCCCGTAACTATAATATTACCTTAGTCAAATAATTCAGGGTAGCGTTTGTGCATATCATCCTCAGTCTCCCAAGTAGCGTTTTCGGCCAAGTGGTTAGACCACAAAACTTTTACCATTTTAACCGCTTTCCTTCTAGTCTCACGAGTCTTGGTGTCCAGAATCTGGACCGGCCTCTCCTCGTAAGTCAACGTTTCATCCAATTCAACCACCTAATAGAGTACATGTTAATTACAATGTCTAATTTTGGTTTTCGAGGGTTCTAAGGTTGAGGTTCTTACCTCCGGACTGATAACATGAGACTCGTCACGGACGTACTTCTTTAACTGAGATACATGAAAGACGTTGTGTACCTAATATATCGCACGTTAGTATTTTTAGATTTATAACCAGGTTAAAGAGTTTGAACGCTTCATACCTTGTCTAATTCGATGGGTAAAGCCAGTCTGTAGGCTACTCTTCCCACCCTCTCTAAAATCTCATAAGGTCCAATGAATCGAGGACTCAGCTTGCCCTTTTTCCCAAATCTCATTACTCCCTTTGTAGGGGAAACTCTAAGTAGAACTTTTTCTCCCACCTCGAATTCAGCTGGTTTTCTCCCTAGGTCCGCATATGATTTTTGCCGGTCTTGTGCTGCTTTCATCCTTGCTTGAATGAGCTTGACTTTCTCCATGGTGTCTTGTAAGTATTGCGGTCCTAAGACGACTTTGTCCACCATATCGCTCCAACATAATGGGCTTCTACACTTTTGACCATATAGAGCCTCGTACGGAGCCATCTGGATGCTTGCATGGTAGCTGTTGTTGTACGAGAACTCTATCAGGTCTAGGTGTTCATCCCATGATCCTTGTAAGTCCAGCACGCAAGCTCTCAACATATCTTCAAGTGTCTGGATAGTCCTCTCTGTCTGCCCATCCGTCATAGGATGAAATGCAGTGCTTAGCTTTAGCTTGGTCCCCATAGCCGCTTGCAATTCCTTCCAGAATTGTGATAAGAATCGGGAGTCTCGGTCAGATACAATATCTCGGGGCACACCATGATATTTGACTACGTGTTTGATGTACGCCCTTGCCAGTTTATCCATACTCCAAGTTTCATTCATGGGAATGAACCTCGCAGTCTTGGTCAGTCTATCAACGATCACCCAAACTTTGTCTTTCCCGGACTTTGTTAAGGGTAACCCTCCAACAAAGTCCATCGAGATCGATTCCCATTTCCACGTTGGCACTTCCAAAGGTTGCATAAGTCCCTTGGGTTTGCATCTTTCAGCTTTGACCTTTTGGCAGTTAAGGCATCGGGCTACGAATTCTGCCACTTCTTTCTTCATCCTCGGCCACCAGAAGTTCTTCTTCAAGTCTTTGTATAATTTATCTCCACCCGGGTGTACCGAATAAGGCGTGTTGTGTCCTTCTTCCATGATTTGCTTTTTGATGTGCTCACATTTCATTGGGACACACCACCTGCCTTTGTATCGTATACTCCCGTCGTCATGTAACCTGAATGGTCCGTTGATTCCATCTTTCATCCCGACCTTAACTCGCTCCAGCTTCACATCTCCAGATTGTCCCGCTTTGATTTCTTCAAAGATCGATGGGGTAACAGTCATAGAGTATAGTCGCATCTCGCTATTTACCTCCCCCAGTTCTCTCACTTCCAGATTCAGCTTCTGGAAATCTCGGCATAGCTCGTCAGGTAGAATCCAGGTTGCTCTACAAGAATGCATTGATTTACGGCTTAGAGCGTCAGCCACAACATTAGCTTTTCCTTCATGGTATTGAATCTCTAAGTCGTAATCCTTGACAAGTTCTAACCATCGACGTTGTCGCATATTGAGTTCCTTTTGCGTGAATATATATTTGAGGCTCTTGTGATCAGTGTAAATTTTGCATCGTGCCCCATACAGGTAGTGTCTCCAAAGTTTTAAGGCGAAAACCACTGCAGCAAGCTCTAGATCATGTGTAGGGTAGTTGACTTCATGAGTCTTCAGTTGCCTTGATGCATAGGCCACCACCTTTCCATTTTGCATCAGTACACAGCCTAACCCTTTCAATGAAGCATCGCTGTAGATCTCAAACCCTTCAGTTCCGGATGGCAGGGTCAAGACTGGTGCGGTTGTCAACCTCGTCTTCAGCTCTTGGAAGGCTTCTTCACATTCACTACTCCACAGGAATTTAGTGGTCTTCTTTGTGAGGTTGGTCAAAGGCTTTGCTACCTTTGAGAAATCTTTCACAAATCTTCGATAATACCCGGCCAAGCCTAAAAAGCTTCGAACCTCCGTCACTGTGGTGGGTGTAGGCCAATTTATCACTGCTTCAATTTTTGATGGATCAACCGATACACCTTCTTGGGTAATGATGTGGCCCAAGAATGCTACATGATCCCTCCAGAAGTCACACTTTGAGAGCTTGGCGTAGAGCTGATTGTCTCTCAAAGTCTGAAGTGCCGTTCTGAGATGCTCCTCGTGATCACCCGGTGTCTTTGAATACACCAAGATGTCATCAATGAACACTACCACGAATAAGTCGAGGTAGGGTCGGAACACACGGTTCATTAGGTCCATAAATACCGCAGGCGCATTAGTTAAGCCGAACGGCATTACGGTGAACTCATAATGTCCATACCTTGTTCGAAATGCTGTTTTTGGGATGTCCCTCTCGGCGATCCTTACTTGATGATAACCGGATCTCAAGTCAATCTTGGAAAACGTACTTGCTCCCTTCAGCTGATCGAACAGATCGTCAATGCGCGGAAGTGGATATTTGTTTTTGATAGTTGCTTGATTTAGTTCCCGGTAGTCAACACACAGTCTCAAGCTTCCATCTTTCTTCTTGACAAATAACACTGGAGCGCCCCAAGGTGAGACACTCGGTTTGATATAACCCTTCTCTAGCAGATCTTGAAGTTGTTCCTTCAGCTCTTGCATCTCCTTTGGTGCCATTCGATAGGGTGCCTTCGAGATTGGTGCAGTCCCGGGCATCAAGTCGATTGAGAACTCCACTTCTCTTTCAGGCGGCATATTCTAATGCAAAGAAAATATTTAGGTATTGTCTAGCAATCAAGCTAACTATCCCTTTGATGCATGTTTAAATACTAAGACAATATCAAGTTCTACCATCATTGGGGCATAACAAAAGTTCACATAACATCAAGGATTTCTGTTCAATATATAAAAGCAATACAAAGTCTCACAATCCTCACCGCGTTCCTAAGAGGTCAATTACTAGCTATCTTATTTTTCCTAGTTAAAATATTTTGAAAATCCCCCATTTGAAGGTACGATTCCAAAGGTTTCATTTAAGGATTTCGAACAGCGAAGTTTCAGCACAAGGAGAAATTCCCAGTTAGTTGGACGAGCGCAAAGGCTCAATTATGCACCAACCAGCTCAGACTCTTATCGTCTCGTTGACAGAATTCCTCCCTACGACCTATTACCTCGTGTCCTAACCCTTTCGGAAAACCTAAGGCTCTGATACCAACTTGTGACACCCCCAAATTTCCCACCCAAAATAATACTTTGAAACAGAATTGAACTCTTATTTATTATGTAAACATTCAAATGTTTGCAGCAGAAATAGATAAAATAAAGGAAAAAGGGGTATGTCACCGCCACATCCAATCCGTGAAGGGTTGGATGTTAAGGCTATCTACCAAAACATGAGTTTAGATAAAAATCAAGATGTTCGAATCATAAGCAAATATTAAAGTTTATTCTAGTGAACTACGATAAGGTCTTCTAATTCGCGCTCTCAAACATTCCAGCATCAAAATCAACATGATCACCTCCTGTTAGAACGAGCAAAAGAAAATAAAAAGAAAACAAACATTAGCAATAATGCTAAGTAAGTTCCACCTAACCTTTTAAAATAATAATAATTAATATATATATAAATTCGTACAACCTCATAAAATATTTTTCAAATCACTTCATAAATTATAAGTAAATGGTATCCATACAAAATCCCAACCACACAATTTGCAAATATCATAATAATTCCAAAATACATGAAACACCAAGATTCTCCTCTTTTGAATTTCTCCCAAAAATCACTTTGTAACTAACTCCCTAGTACTTTAGAAGGGCGGTGCTCAATACTTTGGTTGAGCCCGGTGGTCCGTTGTTATGTACGGCCACCCCGGGACTATTGCCGGTACCACAATTGCTCAATGGAAACGGAAACAACTACCTTAAGTGTGCACACCCCCTAAAGGTATTCCAAGCCCTCCGGGTTAGTAAGTTGATCCGGGTAGTCAGGATGTTTTCTACCAACTACCCCACCTCAAAAACTGAATGATTAGGAGCTACTACTACCACTACTACTCAAAAATCGGGATGTTTTCTACCGACCATCAATTCACCTCAAACCAATACCAACAAGAATTGAGTAGTAGTAGACCTAACCACCCTCCACATTTTAAGGGACGTGGAAAACCGACACCACGGATTTCTCCCGTGATGCCCACTCTTTATGAAAATATTTACTTTTCTTTGCTTTCTCAAAATCAATCATAGTTTATACTTCAAAAATCTCCTTTTTATCAAACTCACACAAAGATAACAATTTACGTACTATTACAAGATTTCCCAAAATTGTATGCAATAACTCATATTAACAAACCAATATATCAACTAATATCACAAATACAACCCTTCCATATCATAATATATAATCAAATTCAGCACACATAAATTCAATTCTCAAATATGCACACCACAATATTCAAAGAAATCACGAAGTAAAAAGAACTAATTTCGGTTGTCGTGAAACTTACCTTAAGTCCTGATGCTCCTACTTCTCTTCTTCAATTCCGGTCTCTAAATATTCACCTTTTTAATTAAGATGATATAATTAGTCACTTATTTTATTCTTAGCCGATTATCCAATTTCCCCTTCTATAAAATTATTCGAATTATTGTTTTAACAATTCCCTACTCGGATTTATCATTATTATCCATTACTATTATTTAGTTAAGGTTGATAAACTTCTCTTACTTCGGTCTTATAAATTATGAGCGAGTACAAATCCGACGAATACTTTCATTTTAATTCAGTGATAAATTTATTCTGTTTTATCAATTTAATCGTACACTTGTGAAATATCAAAATCATCCGATTAAGCTACTACTAGATTTAAAATTATAATGGGTTCCTTCCATGTCTTTGATTAATTAATCAATCCATTTATACTATTATCTTAAATTATGCAATTATCTCAACTTAAAATGACCAATTTACTAAGGTGATTATCATTAATTTAACTAGTCCGATTCCCAACTTTTACTATTCAAATTTCACAATTACCTTAGTCGACATTATTAGAAATTCCAAATATTCTAGTAATTAACTAATCATCATTAACTTAATATGATTTTATTTATTCACTCAATACTTACTATTTCCGAGTCCGTAATTATGTTAATTTTATTAATTTACTCCATTTAATCCAATAGTTAGTGGAATTAATATCCATCCAATTTTGCTTGATCTAGTTATAAACTATCGTTCTAGTATGACATTCGTTTATCAACTCATTTTATCATTTAACCTTATGTAATCATTTTAACTAAAAGTTAACAAATTTATCCAAGTGACTACTATCAATTAAGTTAGTTACATTCCTCACTAATACTTCTCATCTTGAATCTATCAATTTTATTATTATTATTACTATGATTATTATTCTTATTATTATTATTATTATTATTATTATTATTATTATTATTATTATTATTATTATTATTATTATTATTATTATTATTATTATTATTATTATTATTATTATTATTATTATTATTATTATTATTATTATTATTATTATTATTATTATTATTATTATTATTATTATTATTATTATTATTATTATTATTATTATTATTATTATTATTATTATTATTATTATTATTATTATTATTATTATTATTATTATTATTATTATTATTATTATTATTATTATTATTATTATTATTATTATTATTATTATTATTATTATTATTATTATTATTATTATTATTATTATTATTATTATTATTATTATTATTATTATTATTATTATTATTATTATTATTATTATTATTATTATTATTATTATTATTATTATTATTATTATTATTATTATTATTATTATTATTATTATTATTATTATTATTATTATTATTATTATTATTATTATTATTATTATTATTATTATTATTATTATTATTATTATTATTATTATTATTATTATTATTATTATTATTATTATTATTATTATTATTATTATTATTATTATTATTATTATTATTATTATTATTATTATTATTATTATTATTATTATTATTATTATTATTATTATTATTATTATTATTATTATTATTATTATTATTATTATTATTATTATTATTATTATTATTATTATTATTATTATTATTACTACCTAGCCCAGTTCTGTATTATGATCAACCCAGCCCGCAGAATTTAAATACTCTACGTATTGTCATATTACGGAGTAAGAATAACGTACGGATCAGCGTCGTCTCAGGCAAACTACGGCGACAGTGATAGCTTTGTTCGGCGGCAGCGTCTGCTTCTTTTCCGGCGAGTCTTCCTCCTCTCTTTCTCTGGTGCGCACACAGGTGGCCACTCTGCTGCGTGTTCTGGCGCAATTCACTCTCCTCTCCCTCTCGTTCTCTCTTATTTTCCTTTCTTTCTTATTAGTTTTCGATATGGGGTGGGAAGGAACACAGGGGTTAAGAAACTATGTATATAAATAGGCTGGCCGATGGTTCTAGCGTTTCCTAGAGAACCGTTTGGTGATTTGTACCTGACCGCAGACCATCAATGATCATACGTTTAGTGCTGCAACTCGTTATTACCATTATTACTACGCTTGTATGTATACCGTATGCATATGTATCATGTAATCACTCAACAATTATTAACTATACCTTTAATACGTACTAATAAGTTACATACGTACACTTGGCTAATAATGCATTGTTTTATCACCTTATTTCTTCTTTAATATTGACTATTTTATTTATGGCTTATTTTTATCTGTTGTATTTTATTTTATTTTATTTATCTTATCTTTTATTATTAAAATTTAAGGGTAGTTATTACATACACGTAACGAAAACCACGCTCTCGCTGCCTTAACCGGAGTTGAGAATATATTAGCGACATCGTATTCATAATTATTGGTAAAGAACTAATATTCAACCCTATTAAAGCATTTAAGTGATTCCCGAAGCCTTAGCCGTTGTTATCATTCATTTTAAACCCGAATTAATTAAAGTTGTTTCCTTGAATTAAAAGTGAAAAGCCAAAAATACAAAACACAAATCAAAATCCCTGCACTTTACTCATTTATTTATTTAAAAGTCATCTACTCTCGGACTAAATTAAACAACGTTTCCCTGTGGATTCGACTCGGTATTTTACCGGAATTTATTACTATATCGGCACTTGTACACTTGCAAGTTTAGCCCGGTCAAGTTTTTGGCGCCGTTGCCGGGGAAACGGTCTTGTTTAATAAAGTCCAAACAATCAACCAATCAAAAATCCTGAATTTATTTTTCACAACTTCACTTGATCTTGGAAGGATTTTTGTTTTTGCTTGTGTAGATATTCCCTTGTGTTTGCATGCAATTGAGAGGTCAAGGTTCTAAAATTCTTGAACCACTTGATTTTGAAATAGAAAAAACTTGCAAACACATTCGAAGGGAGCAAAAAGCTACAAAGATGTTGCCAACTTTGAATGAGAGGAAGAGACCCGTGGTGGCCGCTACACCATCTTGCATCACCTTGAGCGAGGAAGCAAGAGACTATGAGCTAAGGCAAAGCTACTTCAACGCTATGCCTCAGTTTCATGGTTTGCTTGGGAAAAATCCACTCAACTTCATCACGAAGTTATACGGATTCATTCAAGGAATCCCAAGAAATGGTTTGGCGGAGGATCAACTCAAGCTCAAATGCTTCCCCTATACTATCAAAGGGGTGGCAAGAGGATGGTTCCTAGAGCAAGCTCCGGCAAGCTACACAACATGGGAAGGTATATACAATGCCTTCATGTCTAAATACTACACACCCACCATGACTCAAGAGCTTAGACAACGCATTTTCAATTTCAAACAACAAAATGTTGAGCTCTTTCAAGACGCATGGCGGCGTTTCAAATCATTGTTAAGGGAATGCCCGCACCACCGCATTCCCCTTGATCTTCAACTTGATACATTCTACAATGGTTTGAATGCACCTTGTCAAGACATTGTAGACAACCGAGCCGAGGGCTACATTGGAAATAAAAATGAAACAGAGGCGCTCCGAATCATTGAATCTATTGCCTCAAATCCTCAACTTCAAGGAGGCGATTACAAGGTGGTGAAATCTCTATCACAACCGAGATTAACAAAAGGATTGAACAAATGGAATCAAAAATTGAGCAAAAATTCCAAACGGTCCTTCAAACCGTATTGGGAGGAGTCAAGCAAATAGCTAATGTGGAGAGCATTCAAAGTCCGGAAGGCAATTTATCTCAACATCTTGAAGAGGTAAATTTCATGAACTCTTATGTGAACCGGGGAAACAATAATCCTTCTAATCAACAAAGGTGGAACCATGGGAGCAATTGGAAGCCACAACCCCAATCCGGAGCACCTAATTTTGGGCCGTCCAAGGAAACCACCATGGAGGATATGATGCAATTCATATCCAAGAGCATGGAAAGCATGAAGGCTCAAAATGAAGAGAACCATAGTAGAGTGGAGGCATCCATTGGGAATCTCCACTCTCAATTCAACAAGTTGGATCTTCGCTTTGAAGATCAAAATATAAAGCTCAACCAACGCATCGACACCATTGAGCAATATACCAAGGCGTCCATCCGAAATCTTGAAGTTCAATTGGGGCAACTCGCCCAAAAAGTGAGTTCTAGAGAGCAAGGTAAATTCCCTACAACTACGGAGGTAAACCCGAGGGAGAGTGTCATGGCCATTACCACAAGAAGCGGGAGGCAAACAGAGGATCCCAAGATGCCGGAGAGAAGAAAGACACCGGAGGAACAAGAAGAGGTTTCACATACACCGTTGCCACCTATTATGCCTCAATATGTTCCTCCCATCCCCTATCCACAAAAGTTGAAGAAGAAAGGAGATGAGAAGAAACACAAGAAAATTCTTGATATTTTCAAGAAATTAAGCATCAACATACCTTTTGCGGAGGCCATTGCGAAGATTCCATCGTACGCAAAATTTCTCAAAGGCATCATCTCTAACAAAAAGAAGTTAGAGGAATTCGCAACCGTGGCACTAACGGAGGAATGTAGTGCCATTATTCAAAACAAACTTCCTCCAAAACTAAAAGACCACGGAAGCTTCACTATTCCATGCTCTATCGGAAAAGTCGGGGAGGTAAAGTCTCTTTGTGACCTTGGCGCTAGCATAAATCTCATGCCCCACTCCCTATTTAAAAAGCTAAGTGTGGGGGAACTCCAACCAACAACAGTTGCTTTGCAATTAGCGGATAGAACAATCCGCTATCCGATAGGCATCATGGAGGACATCCTTGTCAAAGTAGGAAAATTCTACTTTCCGGTAGATTTTCTTGTTGTAGACATGGAAGAGATGGAGGTTCCCGTCATCCTTGGGAGATCATTTTTGGCCACTTCCGCAGCCGTCATTGATGTGCAAGCAGGCACCGTAAAGCTAAGAGTGGGAGGAGACGATGAAACATTCAATGTATGGAAAACACAATCCATACCAACTCAAAACATAGAGGTCAACACAAATCATTTCATCCCTCCAACACACCACGAGAATGAAAAGAATGGACGGACAACTCCATGGCCTCCCCACGATCTCAAAAAGGTAACATTGGTCAAACGTCTTCGGGAGCCCAATCACACGTGAGAGGTATGTTGCGTCCGGCCTATGACGTTAAACTAAGCGCTAATTGGGAGGCAACCCAACAAATTCAATTATAAATAAATATGTTTAGTTAAATACATATTCATATTTATTTATAATTGAAACCCAAAAAAAAAACAAAAAAAAAACAAAAAACAAAAAACAAAAAAAAACAAAAAAAAAAAGAAAAAGAAAAAAAAAGCATCATCTAAATCATGCATCTCCTACTCTCACAAGACGGCCCATTCCGCTATTGAAGATCTCATCCTCCATTTGCATCCTCCAATGTACATTGAGGACAATGTAACTCAAGTGTGGGGGGTGTATCTCATGGTTGGTTAAACAAATTTTTTGTGCAAAATAATTTTTTTTAGGAAGGTAAAAGTTGTGATAATTCTCTTTTTAATAGGTATTTGGTTGAGAAAGTTTTTTATTATTCACATAAACTATCATTTTTTTTAGATTTACTACACTACTTTTACTCTTGAAAACCATTCCCAAAATAAACCTTGTAACTAGGAAATACCATCTTCTTCCATTTCCAAAAATGGTTAAGTACATCTCAAATATTCAAGAACCATTTTTGAAAAACAAGCCACCCCCATATCTCATCAAATAAATTGGGATCATCAAAATGACTATCATAAATACTTGTTGAGAACCAATTCAAATGAGTTATTAAAAAAAAACTCATGGTCTCTTTCAAGAATTTCAACTGATCCACTTCTATACTGAAAAGTCAAATACACCAAAAAGTCATCCTTCACACCCAAAAAAAATCCTAGTCACAATCCACTCATCTACTCTCAAGAGTATAAGTAATTTTTCTAAATCTAATGATAGTTTTGTGTGTCTAATAGAAATTTGGTTTTGGACCGAGAATGATAAAAGAGTTTACATAATTTTTTTACCTCTCTTAAAATTAAAATTATTCTTGTTCATATATTTTTGTTGAAACTAACCAAGACATCCAAAGGTGAAGAAATTGCTTGAGGACAAGCAATGCTCAAGTGTGGGGGGATTTGATAGCCGTTATATTTACTTGTGTTTAACATAAGTATTTATAAGTATTTGTTGAAGAAAGGAAGAGAAATTGGGCAAATACCTCCAAAATGAGAGCTAGAGCATAAAACATTGCGATGAACGACTTTTTAGACCAAGAGAATGACGTTCTGCCCATAATTTGAGTATAACGTATTCTATAGAACTCGAAATCACTCGATTCGAGTTTCATGTGAATTCTAACTCAATAAGGTACAAATGTTATGAAGACGTCATGGCCAAAATATGAAAGGAACAAAACTCAATCAACCAACAAAGTCAGATGTTGCTGGTGGGATTTCAGGATGCATACCTCTCAGTGTTTTAGCCATAACGTTTGATTGGATGAATAAAATCACGTCATTCAAGTTTTGGTGGATAGACGACTTCATTATCTACAACTTTGGTGAAGGACTCATGTCCAAATTCGTAGCGGAACATCCCCAAAATCCCAGGACAAAACCGGCGCCAGAATTTCACCAAACCAGCGCCGGTTGCATTTAATCTGCCATTTTCCCGGTTGGCCGACGTATAACCGGCGCCGGTTTTACCCTATAACCGGCGCCGGTTATGGTGTTTTTCAGTATTATTTCAGCCCCGAAGTACAACCGGCGCCGGTCAAGCCTAAAACCGGCGCCGGTTAAGCCCGAATCTGCAGAATACAAAGAGACGTGCAGCCATATCTTGATGGGAAAAACTCACCTTCCTCATGATCTGATCAAATATATCTTCCATGCCTGATTGTTGGGATCGAATAGACTAAAAGATGCCAATCTTTAGCCTATATAAAGCCCCCAATTCATCAAACAAAATCATCATTCCATTCTTGAAGATTAAATTTCAGTTTTTATATTTCCTTTTTGCATTTTCTTGAAGTGTTGGAGAAGAAGCCATTTCTCTCCTCTACAATTGGTTCTAGGTATTATTTCTTGTATGTTATTGTATTTCATTGTTCTTAGTTACACTTTTGTAATTAATATGAGCATTAGAGGCTAAGTTCTTAGCTAAGGCTAGGGATGAACTTCTATGCCCACTAGGTGTTTGATAAAAGTTCTAAACCAATAAATTGTGATTTATCCTTTACATTTTGATTGTTTATGACTATGGTGTACAACATAGAAGTATGTTAAACTTAGTTTATGCTTGCAATTAACGTTGAAGTCTAAACTATGAACATTAAAGGATAAACATATATATTATCGAGAATAGAAATATATCCGGTATTATATGATACGGGTGTGATGTCTTGATATTCAACGCGGTTTTCGGTAGATGAATGTAAGCCGTAACGGGACTTACACGTAACGAAAACCACGCTCTCGCTGCCTTAACCGGAGTTGAGAATATATTAGCGACATCGTATTCATAATTATTGGTAAAGAACTAATATTCAACCATATTAAAGCATTTAAGTGATTCCCGAAGCCTTAGCCGTTGTTATCATTCATTTTAAACCCGAATTAATTAAAGTTGTTTCCTTGAATTAAAAGTGAAAAGCCAAAAATACAAAACACAAATCAAAATCCCTGCACTTTACTCATTTATTTATTTAAAAGTCATCTACTCTCGGACTAAATTAAACAACGTTTCCTTGTGGATTCGACTCGGTATTTTACCGGAATTTATTACTATATCGGCACTTGTACACTTGCAAGTTTAGCCCGGTCAATATATTTTAGTCGATCATTGTTATATCTATAACTTATCCCCTCTCGAATACTTAATCGAGGAGTATATCCAATTCATCGAGGGTAGTTATTAACAACGACCGTTCATTAATAACCCTTACTATTAATCAAATATAGAACAACGCCGTATACCGATTTGATAGTAGCATTTAATCTCTTAACTCCTTGATGAAATCAATTGAGATTGATAACCTCAACACAACGGTTTCGGTTTAACCAACAAAATTAATCCCTCTTAAGTTTCTTAACCACGACCATGCATTAATAAACCGAAGTTACTTACTTGTGAAACCATCAACAATTAACCATCGGTTCGTTGATCGTTTCTAGTAGTAATTAATGTCGAGATGTTAACTAATTGTCATCTTAGCAACACTCCCCAACATTAATATAGAGATAGATTAAGGGAAGAAGTTAAGAAAATAACTCACAACATTAATAATCAACAAGCTTTAAGAGCAACACCAAGAAATGGAAGTTTAACTCCTCATTTGGAGACTAACATGCTATAAAAATATAAAAGAAATGCTATTCTAAACTGAGCTTAAGAGTATGGAAGAAGGATTGAAAATTAGTGAAGAAAAAATGTGATATTTATAGGTGTTTTTCAACACCTTTGGCCGGGTACCCGACCGGGTATAGTGCCCACCCGACCGGGTACCGGTCAAAATCAAATATTTCCCACGTTAGTGTGTTCTACGCACGTCGTTTTGTCTTCGGTCAAGTCTGACCCGACTGGGTGCATTAGGTGACCCGACCGGGTCCAGTAGTTTCCTGTGATGCTTCGGTTTTTAAATCAGACCCGACCGGGTGAAGTGTTCTACCCGGTCGGGTATTTGCTTCTGGACAATCAAAACTCACTTTTCTTCACTTCAAAGTCCTCCTTTTCAACACCACAAATCCTAACTATACTTTACAACTTATAAATGAAAACTAAAATAGAATTACAACTAAAATCACACAAATGTTTAACAAACTAAATAAAACGGTAAACAACCCACACAAATCAAACATAAAAACATACATTTATGCACTACTAATTAGTGCATAGCCGTCACCGCCTCGGGATCGACTGCTGTCACATCTACGGCAGTCTCCTATCCTTTGAGGATGAGCGCGGCTGATACAACGCAGATCACCTTCTCCGCATCCTTGACCACGGTGCTTGCTTCCAGCGTGTCGTTGAGTTCTCCGGCTCCTGTTGCCTATGTTCGCGCAACCCACCTTCTTTACGTCACTTACCACAGTGCTTGCTTCCAGCGAGTCGTTGAGTTCGCCGCTTGCTGCTGCAGACATTGATTCTTTAGCCGAGTCCAGTTTGGCCGCTCGCACAGCTGTTCCAGAGCGCTACGCCTATCCCACTCTCTCCGATGACCTAGACATGATCGCATTGTCTCTTGCCGGGCCAGTTGGCCGTCGGCCTGGATCCTCTCCGCTTCCCACTTCATTCGCTACTCTTGCTCAAGGCATCTTCAGGGGTCTCCAAATTATGGACAATATTGGCAGCCTACTCCGACATACATTGGACATGCGGCTATAGATCTACATCAGGATTTGTTGTATTTCTTGGTCCTAATCAGGTTTCTTGGAAGTCCTAGAAACAACCTACTTGCTCATGGAGATCTTATTGCCAAATATGTGTCTCCTAATCTTCCGCTAGCGGATATATTTACTAAGAGTCTTTCTAGTCTGCAATTTCATTTTTTTAAAGTCAACCTGCGTGTTGTATCTCTCATACAGTTGGGGGGGGGGGGGGGGGTAATAGCCTAATATCTATTTAGGAATACTTTGTATTTTGACAACTCTTCTATGATACATATGGAACTAAAGACCACAGGCTGGGGTATCACCTTTGTTAACTAAACCGACAAGAATTAGAGGGGAGCATGTTACCAAAGCGAAAGGAATAACAACAATGGTGCAGCTACTCAACTCCTTTTGCATTAATGGGTAATAATGTTATTACCTGTCGATTGATCTTTTTTGTGTAGATAAGACATTGAATCTAAGAGGAGAGTAGATATTGAATTGAGTTTGAGTTCGATGCACACAGAGTACATTTTTTAGCGATTTTCTTTAAAAAATAACAAAAATATACTCATCAATTAAGAAATATATGTGAAGGATATGTATTATCCTGGACCGGGTACCCAAAATGATGTATTTTTTATATTGGACCTAGCCCGTTTGATTAGTACCCATCCAAGACATCTTCTAGGTCATGAGGTCCTTTATATATAGCTCAGTCTTGTAAATAAGAAGAGGATAATCATTATTTGAGACGCACATTATCTTCTTCATTTTGAACCCTTCTCTCAAAATCTTATATCGATATGGAATATTATCCATCAAATGGTGCTTTCAATAAGAGATTTGAGCATAATCAAATCAAAATTCTTTCCAAAAATATAGAAATTGATCACACATTTAGAAAACCTAAAAAACCAGTTTGAAAAGTTCAGCGGAAATGGAAGAAGAAAAACCTGTAATTTCAACACCGGAAATCTCCGATCCGGATTTGAGCCTTAACTGTAGCTCCCGACGTACGCTATTGGCTAAAGTTCGCTGCCACTGCTCCAAATCTTTCTGCCATAGTTGTAGATGTCGTAGCTGTTGTTGCCCTGATCGTTGTTGTGTGTTGTTCGAGGCTGGTCTGTCGCTGCATCGAGTCTGGTCACTGCCATCCAGATCTCTTCCGACCAATGGTGATGCAGACATCGACGTCACACCAGACGCCCGCCCTGCTGCAAATCCACGGCTCATAAAGCATGTCACCTTGGAGCCCCATTACTACCAGGGGCGGAAGCACATGAGGGCCTGGAGGGGTACGTGCCCCTGCAGTATAACTTTTTTTGTTGCACACACACATATAGGTTTTGGTTAATATAAGAATAGCATCTCAAGAGAGAAATAAGAATGCACTACAACCATTAGATTGACCTTTTAGAATTATTAATTAAATAATACTGTAGTGGGTAATTTGGACATTTCATTATTTTCCTTCCGTTCATGTTGATGGATAATTGATATCCATATTGTATAATTTAAGAGAGATGAACACGAAATGGAGAAGGATAGAAGGATATTGATAGATAATTGATTCCCAATATTGTATAATTTAGGAGAAATGAGCAAAGAATGGAGAAGGATATGATGAGTATAATGGATGAAATGTTTGATTAGTGACTTAGGTTCACAAGAGTTCCAAGAGGAGTACATATAGGCCCAAGTAACTACATAAAATGCTAATCTAGTACATATAATATGGATGTGTAAGCTGTACAACAATATAAATGTTTTCTGTTGGGTGTACGTGGGCCGCTGTCCAGACCCAATAGTCGGTAAATCGGGGGGTCAGAGTCCATATACTATATCCATCTTTAATTACTTTCTATTAATATGCCTTTTAATGCTTTGATAGGTAAGTGTGGCTTCTTTTCTCTTTTATGCTGATTTTCCTTTTCTTTTCTTTTAAGTTAATACTTTCTTTCTATAATAAGGTCGGTAAGATGCCAACATATTTTTTCCATCATCTGCTATTTTTTTTTATACGGACTATATTATTATCTATCTTTCCTTTTGTTTGAGAAATAAATGCAACTTTTACTGTTTTAACGTGCACAACTGATTTTCTGATAGTGTCATTTTTACACATTATTATATATGTATATCCCTTTTATGGATATAAATGTATATATATTAACGAAAATAAAAATGTTAATCATTTTCTCACTTATCCATTCTGATTATGTATTTTGTACACACTTTTGGGAATCTGACAAGCACTTTTAGGCTTCTAATTTTTCACTATTGATTAATTGTACACTTTTTGAAGTACATATTGCACTTATAAATGATTCATAGTGCTTTTAAATTTCGGCACATGCATATAGTGCAAATAGTACATATAGTGCATATTTTGAAGTATAATAAAATTACAACCGGTGAATGTATTGCACCTTTAATATGCACCTTTTGAAGTACATAATGCTCTTCTAGTGTTAACTTGATGTATTTGTGATTTGCCAGCCCACCTTCCACCTAAAACACTGAAGAACATGACCCAACATGTTTTAGTCTAGGACCAACACACACTTAGATTGCGAAGCCAATTTACAATTCGGTTTCCATTCTTGCAATATTTAAACATAATTTATTTTATTACCACGTATAATTATAATGTTGTACTTAATTACTTCACTTGAATACGCTAGTTTATGTTGTACTTCACTTGCATAGGCTAGTTTATGGAGTACTTGAATATTAGCTAGTAGAGTTTATCTCATGTACTCATGTGATGTGCCTGTATTTATACGTACTCTTGATGGATATAGTAAACCACTGAATCAAATACACCAATATTTACCTAACTCTTCATAGTATCAGAACTAAGCAGGGGCGCACCCAGGAAATTGATCTTGGGGGTTCAAATTAAAATATTTTTATGGGGGCGAAAATCACTTTTAATTATTTTTTCGCATGTATATACACTAAAAAAATTGTTGGGAGGGCATTAACCCCCTGAGTCTCTACTACGGTCCGTCCCTGTAAGTCCGGTGGTAGTTTGAATCTTTGTTTAGTAATAATATTTTGTAAAGGGTTTGTTTAGCCATACACTACGTTGTTGTCTAGCCCGATTTGGACTGAGAAGCGTGTTAAAGTATTTGTCTCAGAAAGCTTTACAACAAATAAATATTACTACATATATAAGACTTTGAACTATTCTTACTATCATATTCGATGGAGCCTCGGGTTTTAACATGCAAAACGAGATTACTTTGTCTTGATTTAGCTGTCTTTGCTTATTATTTTGCATTTCAACTTTCCAATTGAACTTGAGTAAATCTCTGAAACTTAGCTGTCTGCCTAGTTTTTTTTTTTTTGTGAAATATGTGTGGATCGAGGAATTGCAGTTCCAAACTCAGTTTCAAGACAATTAGAATGGAATATGATGATTGATGCCTATTAGAAACTTATGTTCATAGAACTGCTTCAATGAACATTAGTCGGATTATGTTGATGTCCTCACATTGATGTGATATAGTTACAATTAGATAACCACACCATGTGTTTGGAGTATTCATCAGTTTCAATAATTAAAGATTACATAGATTAAAAGATCTATAAAAACTTTTTTGGGAAGAAAGGAATATAAGCATACAAAAACAATGTCACTGTGGGTATGTTTGGCAAATGGCTTATCAGCCAGCTTTTAGCTTGTTTGACCCATTTCAGCTGTTTGATTGGTCAAAGAAGCTAATTAATGATGTTTGGTAAATGCCTTTTAAAATTAGCTTGTTGAGTTTGAAAAGCTGAAAAAATGGATTGTTGAAGAAGCTAAGGGGAGCAGCTTCTTCATTTGGCTGGTTCAATTTACACTCTATCAGCCATTTTGAAACAACCAATTTTACCAAACAGTTATCTATAACCAGCTAACATAACCAGCCGGTCAAAACAGCTAACACAACCAGCTGTTAGGAAACAGCTGACACAACCAGCTAACAACAACAGCTAACAGCCATTTGCCAAACATACCCTGTATTTAACGTATGTGGTTCATCAATGACTTGCCAACTAACCAAGAATACAAAAACTATGTCAGTATGTCACTATATTTAATGTATGTGGTTTATACTTTATACAAAGTCATCAATATGACTTGCCAACTACCAGGTTGATATAGAACGTTTTATATATATATATATATATATATACTCCGCCGTATAGTATATGGTAACTATGTTTGGTGGTATATATTTTTGAGAAATGCTAGAGATACACAAGTTGTACACAGCTTATACACAAAATGTCAGTCACAAACATTTGGTACAGAGTTACCTGTGAGCACACACAAGAGTTGTCTGTGTACACAGACAACTTTTGTCTGTGTCCACATACATTTACTTTTGTGCAAAAATTACACTGACAGCCGTCTGACACTGACACGAACTTGCAAATCAATCAACCTGTGTGCACAAATATTATTTTCATGTTGCACAATCAATTATTTGTCTATGTGCAATAGTTGTCTGTGTGAACAAAAAAATTAATTGTCTATACACATTCAAATGAATGATGTAGTTGTATGTGTAATCAATTTACATGTAATTTGAAAAAAAAATAGATGAAAATAAGAAGAATAAGCTTATTTTGTGCAAATAATGAAAAGAATTTGATAAAAAAGATAGAGAAAATAGGATGAAGAAGAAAGAGGAAGATGAAGAGAGAAAGGAGAAGAGGGAGGGGAAATTAGATTTTTTTTTTTGCTTTTATACAATGTGTACATGATGTGTACACATATATTTTTTTGGCTGTACTTTCTCTGCAAAATAAAATAGGCTAAAGAGTCAAATAGGTACATGAACTAATTTAAAGTGTTCAATTAGCCCCTTATATAAGGGGTTCTGCCCGGCCGTCGCCAATTGGGGCGGTTCCCGGTTGAATATTTTGATGAAATTTTTTGAGCATCTTCTTCATTAAGTCTAGTTTACCCATATCAAATTTCAGCTAAAAATTAAATCGGGAAGGCAGTCAAATGATTTTCTGAAATGTACTGCGTTGTTTAACTGCGCACTTATCTTCAAAAAATCATTTGACTGCCTCCCCGGTTGAATTTGTAGCTCAAATTGGGTATGAGTAAACTAGACTTAATGAAGAAGATGCTCAAAAAATTTCATCAAAAAATTCCACTGGGAATCGCTCCAATTGGCGACGGGCCGGGCAGAATCTCCTATATAAGGGGGCCAATTGAACACTTTAAGTTAGTTCATGTACCTCTTTGACCCTTTAGCCAATAAAATAAGATCCTACCGCATCATGGCATAAATACCTGAAAATCGACATTTCTCCGCTCAAATACAAAATCGGATCAAACCAAAGATATTTTGAACTCTGCCAAATCCAGAATATAGGCCTACCTAATTCAATTGCTTTTACTCAGTTCTAGATCTCAATTGGCCATTTTTAGTGCAACTCTCGAACGATATTATCCCAAGCAACACTTCACTAATTAATTGAACTGAAACCAAATTATTTGATTTACTTCATAGATCACCGATGACTAGATGACCATTTGAGAATCTTTCTAAAAAAATTACTCCACTCATTGCTTTTTCCCCACATCATTATCAGTTTAGCATGATTCGAAGACAATTATAGCCGCCTTGTCCAATTAAATTTAAAGATAAGTACTTAAACTTGTAGTTAATCATTTGAAGTTTGAATAATTTTCAAGATTTTCATATTTGGCCGTCCTTTTCTTTGTTTTTCCTACTGTGCATTGGCGGTCCTCTCTTTCTTTTCTTTGGCTGGCCGAGACTCCACTCTAATCCCTTCCTTTATTTCCTTTCCTTTTCTCTTTTGTTTATTTTCATTTTCTTTTGTTTGGTTATCTTTTGTCACGCAGCTTTGCTGCAAGTTTTTGGTTTTCTCCCTTTTTTATTTGGTTTTCTTTTACTTTATTTCAATGGTTTAATGTACTAACAGATATCAAATTGAAATATAAAAGCAAGCTGAAATTTGACAAATAACAAAATATAGATAACACATATAAGGAGAAAAAAACATAAAATCAATCCAAACACTTAAATTAAACACAAATCACTCAAAAATGTAAATTTTAACACTTATTTTCAAACATCAATAACAATGCAACAAAAACACAGAAAAGTGCTTCAATTTGCCCTGAGTTTGACAAGAAACACTATCAAAAGTGAGTGAAAATATATGAACAAATTAGACTTATCAATAGGATAAAATGATTTAAGAATACATTTCATTCATTGGTCAATTTGGGAGGTGAGTATAGACCAAGCCGGACAAGAAAACTCGGTAGCAACGGTGGAATTTGGAAGCTAACTTAATCATAAATAAGCACTTAGACTCTATTTTCCATAAGCACTTAGAAAAGAACAAAATATCAAGAATTCGAGCTAGCAAGGATGAGGAGAAAGATAGCCGTATAGGAGGTTTCTGTTGGGTGTGTTTCGGAAAATAAAGAAAATTAATTAAAGTAAATTAATTAAATAAAATGACGAAAGAAAAACAAGAAAGGAGATGAAGCAGAATTTGTCAAAGCTCGTGCTACGCACGATGTCCTTAAAACGTATTTGTTGCCTCCCTAATGTGTGTTTTCTCGCACTTAAAAATGATGTAGTAAAGTGGTTGAAAGTACGAGTATCGTCTCCACAGGGACGGACAAAAGGGAATTAAAGATTAACTAAATTCAGCGAATAAAAATAAAATAAAATAAAATGCAAGTGTGCGAGATTGATTGATTGAATAAAAATTAAATTAAACTAATGCGAATGAGCGAATAAAATAAATGTTTGGTTTCTTTCTAATTAACGACAAAGGGAACAAGGATTGATTCCGGGGTAATCAGATTTCTGGCAGAACAGGCTTAATTACATGAATTTAATTTAATTGAGCCTAGCTAATCATTACTAAGTTCTTACCGCTCTCGCGGCGTAGAGTACAATAATTTAGGGGACCAGGCTGATCTCTCATGCGACAAGATCCTAAATTATTGCCAAAACGAGCGAGCTTACGGCTCCTTAATCGCTACTAATCTCTTAGCGAACGATTAAGTGTGTGTGAAGGTGTCCTAGAATAAATTAGATCTCTCTTAATTCATTCTACATGCAATTGTAATTCTAGCCGCGGTTCCAGGTTACAAAAGATATCAGTTAAATTATTCAAACACAAATTAAACGGCATTCATGCAATTAAACCGACAAGAATCTAGCCATCAATCATGATTAACCCCTTCATCAATCCCAAATCCCTAATTAAACTACTCACAATTCATAATTGAAAAATCAACAGAATTGGGATGAATAGAAATAATTGTCATTAATTAAAAAGATAGAACTTACAAAGAATCCCTTAATCTTGAAGAACAAGGCTTGAAAAGCTCTCAAAAATCGAAATAGGATTTATCTCTCTAAGCTCCTCCCAAAAAACAGGCAAAACAGGGGCTTATTTATAGAAAAATCCGAAAACGGGCCGAAAATCAGGCCGCGCGGTCGTCCGCACGTAGTGCGGGTCACCGCGCGGTCACGCGCGAGTTTTTCCGTCTTCCGACTTTCGCTCCGCCCGCGCGGTGTGCGGGCGCCGCACTATGCAACCGCGCGGGTACTTCTGGGGGCTATTTCTGGACCGCGCGGTGTGCGGTTTCGGCCGCGCGGTGTGCGGTTTCGACCGCGCGGTGTGCGGTTTCGGCCGCACATAGTGCGGTTCAGACTTCTTGAATTCTTGCTCTCAGAATCACCCGCGGGGCGTGCGGAACCGCACCGCGGGGCGCGCGGATTGCTCTAGAACCGTTTTCTTGCTATTTTCTTCCCCGTTTGCTCCCGGATACTTCTTTAATCAATCCAAAGGCCGTTTCTTCATCAAATCTTCGCCGTGAACCTTCCGGTGGCCTCCAAAACTCTCAAATCTCTCTCGAATGTTCTCCAACTCTTCCCGATTGCTTCTCTAAGCGCCGATGTCGGTCTCTAACTTCTTCAAATCAACTCCAAATGCAATGAAACTCGATCCAACGCCTGCTAAACACAACTTGAGCCAAAATTGAGACTTGCAACGCCTTAAAGCCAGGAAAACCATCAAAATCCGACCCGGACACGCATCACATGCGTGTCTAAATACGGACTTATCACTCCCACGGTGCTAGGAGCGTTGCAACAATAGTTTCCCAGGATACGATGACAACGAACTAGTGTTTGAGCACTCAAACAAAAGTTCCAGCGAACGAGAACAAAGACTGAACACCGAAGGAATTTTCAGAGTGCTAGCAGTGTGTTTTTAGAGCTAAAACGTGTATGGATTCGTGTAAAATCGTGTAAGAACCTGTGTTGTTGCAAACCACCTGCCAGCCATTATATAGGAGGATTTGTTGTATGAAAATAGTGAATTAATGGACCTGAACGTTGGACATCAATGACCAGTCCGTTGGGCATTGAATCGTCCATGAACTGTCCATTTAACGCTGCATTAAAAGATAAGAACGTTGGGCATTAATTGTTGTAACGTTTCAGAAGTGCGAGAGAAGACCTCCATCAGAACTCCCCGGGAGGGGTTCTGATCGGAGGCCAACTCTGATCCGCGGCCATCAGAGTACCCCCAACTCTGATGGGTGGCCATCAGAATACCAACGAGAGGGGTTCTGCCATCAGAGGTGTTCTGATCCGAGCACTTCTGCCGCTGGGAAAAAATTAAACGTTTCGGGAAGAAAACAAAAATTAATCGTATCTCTTGAGAGATAGATTTTTGGACGACATTCGTGTCCGCAGGTCGCCCGCGCACGCAAGTCGCGGTTTTTCTTCTCCGATTTCGGGATTTGATTTGCACCCCCCCCCTCCGCGCGTGGAGAGAGCCTCTACCCTAAGGAATCTTAACTCCTTAAGGGGGGAGTCCCTTTATAAAGGGTTGCAAATCCCTTGGGTTTTCCGGTGTGGGAAATTAACACTAGAAACCCATCCTTTTTCCCAGTTTTTCCATTCTAACGGGTAAACTTCGAAAAGCGATTTCTCATTCACCCGTTATCCGTTTTGAGCGTACCATATATCGAATTGTAGCCCTTAACAAGGACAATCCGAAACCACTTTGACCCGACCCAAATCGGAAGTGGACCCCACTCAAAAAATTGCCCCCAAAATAGCCATTTAATGCAATTTTTCACACATTTTTCCAACAATCCCCCACATGAATGAAAATTGATTTTCGAGACTTAAAAAGACACGAAGATAGGAGGACACGTTGTGTTCACCGGATGATCCTTGTATACGGAGAGGTAGGTTTAATCCTTTGAACCTTCCGCCGTAAAGACACGTTTATTTACTGGCTGTCTAGTAGACTCGATGTCTTTGAACTATACCGCCGTCGTGTAAACATTGACTTATCTTTACCCAAGAACCTTCCAACTTTGTTCCGTTCTCATGGGTGTGCCCGTTTTGGCCATGGGTCACCGTCCTGGTTCTGCAAGAGTTTCTAAAGAACTGAGCCATTACAGTTCTCCTTTGAAGCGGCCCTCTTCTCTCTCACATAGGTGATTCTTTCACGAGTATCCCGCATACTCTTCCAATGTTATCGAGTAGATCAACATTTTAGAATCATTAAAGCAAACGTTTTTGCTAACCTCGTGCGGGAGTCACTGTTTCAACGAGGAGTGGGTAGGAGTCCGGGACCCCCACAGTGACCATCCTTCGCTCTATAATTTAGTTGTCCCGTTTGAACCTAGGACCAACTAGGTTGGGTATCCACTATAGAACTTTTCAATTCACGGGCTTTAATCCCATTCCTCGTATCAACTTCTCCAACAATTCTCTATCCAATGCCTTGGTTAGCGGATCCGCTATGTTATCCTTTGACTTCACGTAGTCAACAGTGATAACACCCGTTGTGAGAAGTTGTTTAATGGTATTATGTCTACGACGGACGTGTCTAGACTTACCATTATAGAGATTGCTCTGTGCCCTTCCAATTGCCGCTTGACAATCGCAATGTATGCATATTGGAGGGACAGGCTTCTCCCAACTTGGAATATTCTCGAGAAAATGGCGTAGCCATTCAGCCTCTTCAGTGCACTTATCCAAGGCTATTAGCTCAGATTCCATCGTGGATCTAGCTATTAACGTTTGTTTCGAGGATTTCCACGACACGGCTGCACCTCCTAAAGTGAAAACATATCCACTCGTGGACTTTGAGTCCTTAATGTCAGATATCCAACTAGCGTCGCTATACCCTTCAAGTACAGCTGGATATCTTCCGTAGTGCAGTCCAAGGTTTTGGGTTTTCCGTAAATACCTCAAAACTCTTACTATTGCCTTCCAGTGTTCATCACCGGGGTTGCTAGTATATCTACTTAGCTTACTAACCACAAAGGCAATATCAGGCCTGGTACAACTCATTAGATACATTAAACTGCCAATAATCCTAGCGTATTCTACTTGAGAAATACACTCTCCACGATTTTTGGTCAGGTGTACGTTTTTATCTAATGGCGTCCTTGCCTCTTCATAATCATCCTTATTAAATTTAGTAAGGATTTTATCAACGTAATGGGATTGGCTTAGCGTCAGACCCTCAGGTCCTCTAATTATTTTAATCCCAAGGATTAAATCGGCCAGCCCCATATCCTTCATGTCAAATTTAGAATTTAACATGTTTTTGGTAGAATTAATCATTAGATTATTGCTACCCACGATGAGTATATCATCCACGTATAAACATAAAATGACATAACCGTCTACCGTGCTTTTCACATAGACGCATTTGTCACTTTCGTTTATTTTAAACCCATTAATTAACATTGCATGATCGAACTTTTCGTGCCACTGTTTAGGGGCTTGTTTCAATCCGTACAATGATTTAATTAATTTACAAACCTTCCTTTCTTGGCCAGGAACACGAAAACCCTCGGGTTGTTCCATATAGATTTCTTCGTCTATCTCGCCATTTAGAAAAGCGGTTTTTAAGTCCATTTGATGAACTTCCAAATTCCGCAAAGCGGCAGTTGCTAGTATCATCCTAATGGAATTTATTCTCGTCACAGGAGAATACGTGTCAAAGTAATCATGGCCTTCACGTTGCTTGTATCCCTTAATTACAAGTCTGGCCTTTACTTATCAATGGAACCGTCCGGTTTCATTTTACGTTTAAAAATCCACTTGGATCCCAAAGGTTTACATCCCGGAGGGAGATCAACCAATTCCCATGTGTGATTTTTTAGGATAGAATCCACCTTACTTTTGATGGCTTCTTTCCACATTGGTCCTTCGGTAGACGTTACGACTTCCGTATAAGTCCGTGACTCATTTTCTACCAAACATGTTAGAAAATCCGGTTCATTTTCTACCATACAAGTTAGAATATTCGAATCGAATTCTGCCAAGTATGTGAGAAAATCCGGTCCGAAGGATTTTTCAACTCTAGCACGTTTGCTACGTCGAGGTTCGGCTTCTTCACCGGATCCCTCGCTAGTATTTTCCATAGCTACGTCAAACGTTCGTTTTGACGTGCTTTGTCCTTCGTTGGACTTACATGGAAATACGTCTTCAAAGAATGATGCATTCCTTGACTCAATTATTGTGTTTTTATGTACATCCGGATTATTGGAATCGTACACTAAAAACCGATAAGCACTACTATTTTGTGCATATCCAATAAAAATACAGTCCACCGTTTTTGGACCTATTTTTATTTTCTTAGGTGTTGGTACAAGCACCTTA
This sequence comes from Cuscuta epithymum, assembly GCA_945859915.1. Lineage (NCBI taxonomy): Eukaryota > Viridiplantae > Streptophyta > Magnoliopsida > Solanales > Convolvulaceae > Cuscuta > Cuscuta epithymum. The sequence continues at coordinate 3,294,773 of CAMAPF010001001.1, read as the reverse complement.
GCAAGACACCCCCACACTTTCAAATATTGATAAGAAGGCCGTCTGCCTTTCCACAACTCGTACGGAGTTTTATCAAATTTTTTCCGGGGAACCTTATTTAAAAGGTAATTGCTTGTTAAGATCGCTTCGCCCCACATATTTTGTGGCAGACCCGAACTTACTAGCATCGCATTCATCATATCTTTCAATGTGCGATTCTTTCGTTCGGCAACACCGTTTGATTGAGGTGAATAGGGTGCGGTACGTTCATGTACTATACCCACACTAGCGCAAAAGTCACCAATTGGTGCTTCATACTCACCACCTCGATCACTCCTAACCGTTTTAATCCGTCGATTAAGTTGGTTTTCCACTTCATTCTTATAAAGAATGAATTTATCGATTGCTTCGTGTTTATTTTTCAACAAATAAACATAGCTATAGCGAGTGCTATCATCGATAAAAGTAATAAAATATTTATTACCGCCACGTGTTTGTATTGATTTAAAATCACAAACGTCACTATGAATTAATTCTAGTGGTTCCGTTTTTCTTTCAACCGATTTGAAAGACGTTTTCGTTAGTTTTGCCTCAACACAAACATCACATTTGTGCTTCACATCAATTGTGAATTTAGGAATGTGCTCCATGTTAATTAATCTACGTATAGAATTAAAATTAACATGTCCTAGTCTACCATGCCACACATTGGAAGACTCAAGCAAGTTAGCAGAAGGGATTTTATTATTATTAATAATAATAGTCGTTACATTGAGCTTAAACAGCCCGTCACATGCATACCCTTTGCCCACATACATTCCCGACTTGGACAAAACTAATTTGTCCGACTCAAAAACCATGCGAAAGCCGTGTTTGTTCAACAACGAACCGGAAATCAAATTTTTGCGTATTTCCGGAACGAACAAAACTTGGTTTAGAGTCAGCTCCTTGCCCGAAGTCATCTTCAGGACCACCTTGCCCACGCCTTCAACCGCGGAATGAGCCGAGTTTCCCATCCACACCTTCTCACCATTAGATGGCTCAAAAGTAGTGAATAACTCCCGGTTTGAGCAAATATGCCGGGTAGCACCGGTGTCCACGAACCATTCATTGGAATTGGATCCAACGAGGTTGACCTCGGTCACCACGGCCGAGAGGATCATTTCCTCCTCCTTTTGAATCTCGTGGAAGATCATTTTAATCTTCTCAACTTGATTCACAATCGTCTTTGGATCCACCATTTTAAAATCAAGGAATCGACCAACAACAAATTTCTTTGCGTCGGCATCCTCGCTTTTATACTTGTGGTCCAAAGCATTCCATAGCTCCTTAGCCGTAGCTAATTTGCTATACACGTCATACAAAGCATCATGCAGCCCGTTCAACACATAGTTTCGGCAAAGGAAGTCAGAATGCTTCCAAGCCTCAACCGCGTTGAGAGATTGCACATCTACCTCACTCCCGGTTACAACCGGCGCATCCTCGGTCAAGAAACGTGCAAGACCGAGAGTAGTGAGATAAAATAACATCTTTTGCTGCCACCTCTTGAAGTTTAACCCATTGAATTTCTCGGCTTTCTCCACAGAGTTGCTTGGCACGGTAACCATAGGGATAGCCCTTTGGTTCAAAGCAGATGCTCCGCGTTGTGAACTATTGTTCACCGGAGCTCCGCTTTCAGAGTGATTGTCGTTCAGAACATTCTGCCCAACACCAATCTCGTTTTCATGAGAAGTCATTTTCGTTTCTTAACGTTTTTCCGAAAACACAAAAAAGATTTAAGTTCGTTCACAGAAGTGACAAACTACGTTTTTAAGATTGTACCCGTATGATACAAGCTTAAGCAAACAAATACGTTTTAAGATTGTTGGGTGTGTTTCGGAAAATAAAGAAAATTAATTAAAGTAAATTAATTAAATAAAATGACGAAAGAAAAACAAGAAAGGAGATGAAGCAGAATTTGTCAAAGCTCGTGCTACGCACGATGTCCTTAAAACGTATTTGTTGCCTCCCACGGTGCTAGGAGCGTTGCCACAATAGTTTCCCAGGATACGATGACAACGAACTAGTGTTTGAGCACTCAAACAAAAGTTCCAGCGAACGAGAACAAAGACTGAACACCGAAGGAATTTTCAGAGTGCTAGCAGTGTGTTTTTAGAGCTAAAACGTGTATGGATTCGTGTAAAATTGTGTAAGAACCTGTGTTGTTGCAAACCACCTGCCAGCCATTATATAGGAGGATTTGTTGTATGAAAATAGTGAATTAATGGACCTGAACGTTGGACATCAATGACCAGTCCGTTGGGCATTGAATCGTCCATGAACTGTCCATTTAACGCTGCATTAAAAGATAAGAACGTTGGGCATTAATTGTTGTAACGTTTCAGAAGTGCGAGAGAAGACCTCCATCAGAACTCCCCGGGAGGGGTTCTGATCGGAGGCCAACTCTGATCCGCGGCATCAGAGTACCCCCAACTCTGATGGGTGGCCATCAGAATACCAACGAGAGGGGTTCTGCCATCAGAGGTGTTCTGATCCGAGCACTTCTGCCGCTGGGAAAAAATTAAACGTTTCGGGAAGAAAACAAAAATTAATCGTATCTCTTGAGAGATAGATTTTAGGACGACATTCGTGTCCGCAGGTCGCCCGCGCACGCAAGTCGCGGTTTTTCTTCTCCGATTTCGGGATTTGATTTGCACCCCCCCCCTGCGCGCGTGGAGAGAGCCTCTACCCTAAGGAATCTTAACTCCTTAAGGGGGGAGTCCCTTTATAAAGGGTTGCAAATCCCTTGGGTTTTCCGGTGTGGGAAATTAACACTAGAAACCCATCCTTTTTCCCAGTTTTTCCATTCTAACGGGTAAACTTCGAAAAGCGATTTCTCATTCACCCGTTATCCGTTTTGAGCGTACCATATATCGAATTGTAGCCCTTAACAAGGACAATCCGAAACCACTTTGACCCGACCCAAATCGGAAGTGGACCCCACTCAAAAAATTGCCCCCAAAATAGCCATTTAATGCAATTTTTCACACATTTTTCCAACAGTTTCTCTACAAGGTCAGTATGTTTCCGCCCTATTTCAGTATAATTTCCAATCCCGTTTCCTGTTATGTTATGGGGATGATGGACACCATTTAGCATTAGAGATGTTTTGTGTGATCTAAAATTGTGTTCTTCAAATTTATAACAATTATTGATTTATAGTAATTACATTTTTATTCAATCTGACTGCCAAATCGATACATCCATATGCTTAGAACTTAATTTACGTACTAAATGTTTATATGCATGCATTAGGTAACGGATGGTTTCAAATGTTGGATTGGTCAGACTGTATACTTTAATTTGTTATTTAACGAAGGTTTGCTATGTAAAGTTTAAATATGACATCGTGAACTCTCAACTGTTTATGACTAACCGGACAAGTAAACTAAGAGAATATGTTTTCTAAAAGCCTTACTCTTGACCTGGTACTCTGACTAAAATACTCCTAATCTGTTTAGTGTACTATGTACACTCATGAAAATCTGTTTAGAGGAATTAATGCTCTCTTGTTAGTGTACTGCGTACACTCCTGTTCTGTTTAGTGTACTTCGTACATTCCTGAAATATTTTTAGAGCACTATTACTCTCATGTTAAGGTCTAGGTCTCTTCGGTGATCTCGTCCTTTCTGTTCAGCTAGCTTATGTCAGGAATTGGTACGTGTAGCTCCGGCGATTACGTTTCCATATTCTTTCCGGGTAATGTGGGTACGGACTTCAATCGACCGTATTTCTTACTGTTAGTATTCCTCGGTCTAGGTCCAGATTCTAGAGTTCAATGCTAAATGAATATGTTTTTATTAATGATAAGTTTCAGAATAAGAATTATCTGATAATTATGACATCTGAATCTGATATTTATGATATCTGAGTATGATTCTGTTCTGTATGTAAATATCTGCATTTTGATAACAGCTGCTCGGTTCACCCAGGTATGTTATATGTCTGATTAGGCTTCCAGAATTGTTTTCTGATGGAAAGCAATGGCCTAAGTAGGCATGGACCCGGGCCGGGTCGGGCCCGGGCCGGGTCAAGGCCCGGTCGGGCCTCGGGTCCTATAAGGGTAGGCCCGGGACCGGCCCGGTCAATGACCGGTTCCGGTTCGGGCCGGGTCACCCGCCCGGGTCACGGGTCGGGCCACCCGCCGGGCCGGGCCGGGCCGGCTCAATAATTTTTTTTTTATATTAATTATATATTATACAAATTGCTATTAAAAACAAAGTTCAAGTGCATTTATTTGAAATAAGAACTACATTTGAGAATTGAGAAAAAAATAACAATACGAAATACATTTTGTAATGAATATCAATTGGGATTTCCGCCACCGTTGGTTGTTGTTTTCCCTTTGTCACAAGACTTCATATGTTTTATTGGCATCCCGTATCCGTATGAACCCCCCAAGCAACACTCTTTCTTGCACCACCTGCAAGTTGCCCACCACAGTCCGGTCTTCGGGTCCTTCCACTTGTCAAAATTGTTTTGCATAAGAGAAGATGTACTTTCCATATTTAAAATGGTATATGTATAACACTATAAGTAATTAAGTAGGAATGTAGGATAATAAGAGAAGATAAAGATGGAGAAGAGTTTGAGAAGAATTGGAGAAAAGGTGTAGAAAAATGTTAGAAAATAGATGTATTTATAGGTGTTTTTGAACCCCACTCCCCACACCACCACCCCCGGGACCCCCCTGCCCCCCACCCATAGCCCCAACGGCTATATAGCCGTTTGGGAGCTTTGAATTTTTTTTTTTTTTTTTAAGTTATACACATATTGTAAAATAAATTAATTAATTTAATGAATTAAGTAAAACTAAAACAAATGTTACAAAATAGGTGTATAAGTATTTAAACAAATTACATATTCTAAATGTATTTTTAATTTAAAAACCGGCTTTATATTTTAGAAAAATAATTTTAAGTCGTTAGATTGTAACCAATTAATTAATTTGAGAAGTGCTACATATGAAAAAGTGAACACATATTTATTTGAAATATGAAGTACAAGTTTACAAATTAATTTGAACTACAACTACAAATTTACAATTTTGAAATATGAAGTACAAGTTTACAATTTTGAAATATGAAGTACAAGTATAAATAAATTTGACAAGTGCTATAAAATACATTTTGTACTAAATTCTAAAATACTAATCAATCGGAATCTCCGGCATAGGCAGAGCCACCATCGGTTGTTGAGTCATCCATAAAATCTTGGGAGGGGGTGATGCTCAATTCTTGAGTTCTACGTGCGGCCTTCAACCAATCGTGGTAGCATATAAGCGTCTCAAGAGACTCCGCGCTCAATCTCGATCTAGATGCCGTTAGGACGTTGCCGGCCGAACTAAATTCTTGTTCCACCGCAACTGTTGAAACCGGCATTGATAGTACTTGCTTAGCCATCCGTGCTAAAATCGGGAACGTTCTTTCTTTTGACTTCCACCAGTCTAGAACGTCAAAGTCATCATTTTCTTCAAAATCAACTTCATATGTTAAATACAAAGTAATCTCATTCAATGCGCTTTGTTCAGTGACGTGAGTTGTTTTAGTTTTTTTCATAAGATTGCCAAATGCAGATTTAAAAATCGATTTTCCTTTAGATGAAGATGTTCGTGACGGGGGAGGGGGAGCGTTGCTATATTGTGCACGAAACTCATTAAATAAGGCATAAAATAAAGTACTAACCTCGTTGTATTCCGTTTTCGGATCTATGGGGTTATCCTCATACATTGGAAATTCACCGAAAAACGCAAGATAATAGAAGTTGAAACAATCTTCCAAATTAGCAAGTCTATAACGAGGATCGAGAATAAATGCAATACCATAAATATGGGGAATATGCGCATAATATTTTAAAAACTTTTCCTTCATATGATCACAAAAATAATGAACGAAAACGGCATTTTGAAATTCTTTAAAAGCATCGGCGAGATTAACAGCTTGTGGAATAAATTGGTTTGCGGTAGGTTTATAAACATGACTAAAAGTTTCAGTAGCATTAAAAAAATATATCAAAACATTACAAATTTTTTCGCAAGTGTCGATCTCAGCCGCGTTTATAATATAGTTATCATGTTCTTTTAAAAAAGCAGGAAAATGTTCTTTATATCTAAGAACAACTTTAAGTAATTTATAAGTACTATTCCAACGAATACTCAAATCTTTAGGAAAAGCAACATATCTCACACCTCTTTCAGTCAAATAACTTTGCCATTTTAATCTAAGTTGACCATTACCCCAAATACGTCTAACCCCCCCCCTTTATTACCTCCATGGAATCTCCTAACGCTTTTAAACCGTCTTGCACACATAAATTTATAACATGACATGCACACCGTTGATGAAAAAATCTACCCATCAAAGAATTGGCACCACACAACTCACGCAATCTAGGTATAGCAGCAGTATTATTAGTAGCATTATCGAAACCAATAGCAAACACCTTATCAATCAAATTATACTCAATTAAAATACGCTCAATCAAAATATAAATATGTTCAGCGGTGTGACGATCATTAAATTCACGAAAAGCAAGAACACGTTTATGCATATTCCAATCCTCATCAATATAATGTGCAGTCAGACCCAAATAATATAAATGATGAAAATCATCCTCCCATATGTCAGAACAAATAGTAACACGCCCATCAACGTTTGCAAAAAAATTTTGTAACCTTTCCTTTTCCGCATTATAAAGCCTTATTATTTCTTTCTTAACAGTTTTGCGACTATAATTTCTAAATTGAGGATTTAAACTACCTTGTGCATAATCTCTTAAAGCAAGACTTTCAGAAAACAAATAAGGCAAATTTTCTTCACAAATTAAGTTAGCCATACCAGTCAAATTTTGTGCATCATTGTAGGAGAAATTACCAAAAGGTTGAGAATTCGCAAACCTCGATATTTGAGTTTGCTTCCCCGTTCCGCCGCCTAATTTTGCATACTCCACGGGGTGCTTTGCCTTAAGATGCCTTGCGGCGGATCCGTATCCGCCGGAGGTTCCCAAACTATAATTGTTGTTGCACCACTTGCAAGTTGCGTGCCAATAGCCGGTTTGTGGGTCCTTCCATTTATCAAAATTATTTTTCATTAGTTCAGACTTACTTTTTTTATTACCGGTGGCGGTTTGGGATGAGGCAGGCGCGTCGGCGTCGTGGCTGCCGGCACCCTCCTCCTCGGCCGTCTCCGGTTCCAATTCCTCCGCATCTTCATCCTCAAGCTCCTCTTCGTCAATGGTCGTCGGCATTTGTTGTTGTTGTAGAAAGCGGTTATTATGTCGGGCCAATTCTTGTTGGAGTTGTTCTTCGGACATCGCATCTCCATCTCGCCTTTGGTAACCCGTTTCAAAATCATCTCGACTTTGAGATGAAGACCCGGCAAGTTCTTTACATTTGCGGGATTTCTTCCTCCCAATCTCGTTTCTTCGATTGCGTTGGAGGTTACCCAAATCAACCGAATATCTACCACCTTCCGTCTAAAAAATGTAACAAATATTAATTCACAACAAATATAATAATGGATACAAAACTAATGCAACTAATTAAAACTATTTTAATTAATACTTCAAACTAATTTTTTGCAAAGTAGAATTAATGTGTGTCTCTACAATTAAAATTATAGCAACTTTTGAAGTAAATAACTAGTACAAGTAAAAATGTAACAACAATGCTAATTAAGTAGTTAACTAGTATAGTGACAAATGTAACAAACTAACAACTAGTTAAATAAAATGTGAAGTATTTTAATTAGTATAATGAAAAATGTAACAAGAATGGTATTGAAGTATTGAACTAATTAACTAGTATAATGAAAAATGTAACAAGAATGGTATTGAACTAATTAACTAGTATAATGAAAAATGTAACAAGAATGGTATTGAACTAATTAACTAGTATAATGAAAAATGTAACAAGAATGCTAATTAAGTAATTAACTAGTATAATGAAAAATGTTACAATAATGGTAATGAACTAATTAACTAGTATAATGAAAAATGTAACAAGAATGCTAATTAACTAATTAACTAGTATAATACTAGTTATAGTAAGTAATATATAATATAATGTTTATATTATATAATATATAAGTATACTATACTATACGATGAGTAATACACTTATATTTTATACTTTAATATATAAATATATATTAAGTAGATGTAGAATGTATGTATTAAGTGGATATAATAATTGTATAAGAATTAAATATTAGAGTATAATGGAGAATTGGAGATTGGAAAATAAGTATATATAAAATATAAGTAGAGAAGTAGATATTATTATGTATTAAGTATATAATAATAGTTTATAAAGTATATTTAATACTTTATTATATAAAGTATATATTAAGTAGATATAGTATGTATGTATGTATTAAGAGATATAAGTAGAAATTAAGTAGATAAGAAATATAAGCAATATAGTATATGTAGATAATAATATATATAAGTAGATAATTAATATATAAGTAGATATAATAATTGTATAAGTATTAAATAGTAAAATAAAATATAAAGGAGAATAAGAGAATTAGAGAAGATGAATATGGAGAATTGGAGAATGGAGATGAGTAGAGAGTAGGATTTAGAAGAGTTGGAGAAGAGGTGTGAAAAAATGTTTAAAATTAGGAGTATTTATAGGTTTTTTTTTTTAACCCCCACCCCCCACCCCAACCCCCCACCCCACCCCCCCACCCAAACCCCCCTGACCCCCCCTGGTACACCCAACGGCTATATAGCCGTTTGGGGTAGCCGTTTGAGCCAAAACAATCCAAAAAAAAAAAATTTTTTTTTTTTTAAAAAGTGGACCGTTAGGCCCGGGCCCGGGCCCGACCCGGCCGGGCCGGGCCTCCAAAACCAGGACCCGAGCCCGGTCCCGCTAACCCGACCGGGTCTCTGCCCGAACCGGACCCGGACCCGAGAACCGGGCCGGTTCCGGGCCCGCACAGTGACGGGCCGGGCCGGTCCCGGGCCGGGCGGCCCGAACCGGGTCCACGCCTAGGCCTAAGCGGAGGATTATGTATTATGTGGAAAGAAGAAATTGATCTGAGTATAGTCATTTCCTAATCAATCAAACTATGTTGATTGTGATGTGCGGCTGAACGGAGATGATAACCTTTGGAGATTCTATGGGTATCCTGAGCGACATAGACGGAAGGAGTCTTGGGAATTAATCAAGAGACTGTCCTGGTGTCGAACAACTTTTGAGGGACTTCAACAATATCATAGCGAAAGGCAGGGCAGATTTCCTCAACCTCATTGGTTACTTAGAGGCTTCCGAGATGCATCATGGTGTAGCGGTCTGTGTAATATCCCGTTCGAAGGATATCAATGGACTTCAGAAAGGGGGAGAGGCACTCCAAGGCGGATTGAAGAGAAACTTGATCGTTTGTTAGCTAATGAGGAGTGGCTATCCATGTTCAGTGGCAAGTTCGTTGAGGGCAAGGGCGGACCGTAGTACAGATCCAGGGGCAACCGTCCCCCAACAAAAAATATTCTAGGATATATATATATACGAAAAATAACTCTCACCCCAAAAAAATATTTTGAAAAGACGGATTTCCTTGATCCGTCCCTACTTGAGGGCTCGAAGAGTGATCATCTTATGTTGTATTTAGCGATTGAACAGGGAAAAACTTGCAGGGGCAGAAGGTTCTTCAAATTTGAAAATATGTGGTTAAAGGATGATGAGTGCAGGGAGGTTATACAACGCTCATGGTCCAATGTGGTGTGGCAACGTTTGTTGGGTTGTGGTGTTGAGTTGGACTCGTGGAGTAAGGATGTACTGTAGGATTCCAAGCCCGAATTAATACCTGCAAGAGCAAGCTGGCGTATCTCGGTGGCAGATGGAACGAGGCAGAATTCTAGAGGGTTAAAGATGTCCTGATTGATCTTCTTCACAAGCAAAATACATTCTGGAGCAAGAGAGGGTTAAAGAATTCCCACTCAAAGAAGGTGAATTGATATGATATTTATTCCGAGAATTATACTCCACTAATATGGTTGATATTAAAAAGTTGTTCAGTACGCCCTATATGAATATTTATGATTTGAAATTTTTTAATATCTGGTCTGAATCTTTCAATTTTGATTTAAGTTTTTATGATTTTAATCTGATTTGAATAATTTTGATCTGGTCTATTTTTTTTATGTGATTGAGTATCTATTGTTTTATGTAGTAAAACCCACTTTTAAAAAGTAGATAGAGAAAAAATTACACCATTTGGCAATAAAAGTATTTAATGTTGTTGGCAATGAGATTAGGATATTTTTACTTAAATTATTTTCGATAAATTTTTTATCTCATTAAAAACTTTATTTTTTTCCGGTTTTGGATTTTGCCGAATTTATGGTAGTTTCATGTCATATATTGTGGAAGAAAATGTGTATTTTGACATCCATTTGACTGTATTGCCAACTATATGACACTATGGCAGAAAAATATTGTTTTCTTTGAAATGAACTGTCAAATCTTATGAGAGAAACTGTCAATATAATGTTCACTTTTTATCAAAGATGGAAAAAATATTTTTTTTATGTTGTCAACTTTTTTTTGAGAAATTCCTTTCGTTTTTACGAAAGGCCAGCGGCAGCAACAATAAGGGAGGCGGCGGTTGGTTGGTTGGTGGCGGATATTTTTCTGACGGCGGCAGTTGAATGGTTTTTTTCCATAAAAAAGAGGCAGATCTTCTATGGTCGTTTTTTACAATTTTTTAATTGTAAATAGAATTATAAATCATTAAGGGTAATTTTATCAACTAAATAGATTTGTAGTCCTATGAAACATTGAAGTCTTATTTGTGCACTTATTTATTATTTATTGTTTTAGTGTTAGAAGGCTTCTCTTCCAGCTCAGGTCTCGATTTATCACCCACAAAGGATGCTAAAATCACCACCAAGGTCAACAAATGGAGAAGGGGCAACAGCCAGCGAGTTTTCCGGCCAAACACTACAGGTATTCCACAAAGGAGTAATTTAGGGTTCGAATTGGAGAAGGGAAGTCTCGGCCAACCTTAATCGCAGAATAGAAGAAGAATAAATAGACGAAGCACCAATTAACAAAGATGGTAACTTACCTTACCAGGAGGGATACGCTGTGTACCAACGTGAGGAAGGAAAGAATCGTGAAAGGTACGTAGGAAGCCGATTGAGAAATTCAAACCAAGAGTGGGTCGGGTACCTTAACTAGTGAAATGGGCTTACGGAAGTTACAAGGGCCAATACCAACATTTAGTAATTGTGAGCTTCCTGCAAAACCAGGCAAACTCAGGGGAGATTTTTTGCGCCTGCGGGAATGAGTAAGAAGATGGCGGAGATGAGTAGCGGCATCCCATAACTCTCAATAGAAATCATATTGAGCGTTCTCCACCGGCTTCCGGTGAAATCCCTAATGCGATTCCAAAGCGTGTGCAAACTTTGGAAGAATCTCATCAACAGCTCATCTTTCATCGCCAGCCATCTCGACCACTCCACCCGAGAAAACCACTCTCTTATCTTCATACGGTACTTCGTCGGCTGTACCGACTTTCATTTGTATTTGTTGGAAAAATGTATGAAAAATTGCATTGTATGGTAATTTTTTTTTGAGTGGGGTCCACTTCCGATTTGGGTCGGGTCAAAGTGGTTTCAGATTGTCCTTGTTAAGGGATACAATTCGATATATGGTACGCTCAAAACGGATAACGGGTGAATGAGAAATCGCTTTTCGAAGTTTACCCGTTAGAATGGAAAAACTGGGAAAAAGGATGGGTTTCTAGTGTGTTAATTTCCCACACCGGAAAACCCAAGGGATTTGCAACCCTTTATAAAGGGACTCCCCCCTTATGGAGTTAAGATTCCTAAGGGTAAAGGCTCTCTCCACGCGCGCAGGGGGGGTGCAAATCAAATCCCGAAATCGGAGAAGAAAAACTGCGACTTGCGTGCGCGGGCGACCTGCGGACACGATTAATATTTGTTTTCTTCCCGAAACGTTTATTTTTTCCCAGTGACAGAAGTGCCTAGCGGCAGAGACGCTCCAGACACCTCGGTATGGTGTTCTGGTGGCTCCGGGCAGAAACCCTCGACTAGAACACCTCGGTATGGTGTTCTGGTGGCTTTGGGCAGAAGCCCTCGTAGGGTTTTTGTTGGTTTCGGACAGAACACCCCACGAGGGGTTCTGTTGGGAGGTCTTCTGGTCGCGTTCTGTCCGTTACAGCAATAAATGCCCAACGTTCTTATCTTTTAATGCAGCGTTAAATGGACAGTTTATGGACGATTCAATGCCCAACGGACTGGTCATTGATGTCCAACGTTCAGCTCCATTAATTCACCATTTGCACACAACAAATCCTCCTATATAATGGCTGGCAGGTGGTTTGCATCAACACACGATCTTACACGTTCATACACATTCCTCACGTATTTCTTCAGCTAAAAACACCTCCAGTCTGTCTGAAAATTTCCTGAGTGTTCAGTCTTTGTTCTCGTTCGCTGGAACTCTTGTTTGTGTGCTCAAACATTAGTTCGTAGTCATCGTATCCTGGGAAACTATTGTTGCAACGCTTCTAGCACCGTGAGAGGCAGCAAATACGTTTTAAGGACATCGTGCGTAGCACGAGTTTTGACTAATTCTGCTTCATCTCCTTTCTTGTTTTTCTCTAGTCATTTTATTTAATTAATTTCCTTTAATTAATTTTCTTTATTTTCCGAAACACACCCAACAGTATCATCTGGACCGCGACATGAAACTCCACAGTTTTCCAAAGGATCCTTTGATCGATTCCTTCAAGTCCGTCCGGATTGTCGGCTCCTGCAATGGCTTGTTCTGTGTTCGAGTCGCTATTCCTGGTACTTTTCCGTCTCTTTACTTGTGGAATCCTGCGACTAGAGAGGTTATGCCGGTGCCTAGAATCACAACAATCATGGATTCATGTTTTATTTCTAGTTTGGGATTTGCAGCCAGTCCAACTGTTAACGATTTCAAAATTGTCGTAATCTATGGGACGCAGGGTCATGTGGATAATGTAATTGAAGTTTATTCACTAAGCACAAATTCATGGAAGAAAATAGAAATATCTAGCTTGAAGGGCATACGCTTTCTCCCTGGTTGTATTGCTTGTAATGGGTCTATCTTTTGGTTTGCAACAAAGAGTGGTTTGGCATCTCATGGCGGAGATTATACTAAAGTCATTGTTTCGTTTGATTTAGCAACGGACGAGTTTAGATTGATAACACCACCTCCTTCATCCAGGAAGGAACTTGCTAAGCTGACTGTGTATGAGAACAGACTCGGAGTATTTCATTGCTCTCTTCCTTCAAACTGAGAAAATACTCAGGGTGACTTGTGGGTGGTTGAGGAAGGCATTTGTGGCTCCTGGAGTAAGGTATTGACCAGGGTTTTAAATAGCGGCCCGCTACCGCTATAGCGGCCGCTATATAGCGGTCGCGGTAGGGGCCGCTACCTCCAAGGTTTTAAATAGCGGCCCGCTACCGCTATAGCGGCCGCTATACAGCGGTCACGGTAGGAGCCGCTACCGCTACGGCCCACTATTTTGTTTGTGATTTCCAAATCACGGGGAAAATCCGCTACGTCGCTTGCTACAGCCCGCTACAACCCACTACAGCCCGCTACTGGCCGTTATCGACATTTCCGGCAGTACATCACGAACTGTTTCATGTGTAAATGTGTAAATGCATGGTAGCTACGGTACCCCATTTTTTAAATGAGTACCGAAGTCATCACCTATTATTAATTTGGAAGTGGACTTAACATAAACTGTTGTATTTGGTTTTTTAATATACTCTTTATGGTTTTAATCCATTATTAGACGGATTACAAAATTCTTCATGGTTGCCTTTGATGGACACCGATGATGAAAATATGGAAGACGAAAATGATGATGGTGGTGGTGGTGGTGGTGATGATGGTGGTGATGATGGTGGTGATGGTGGTGATAGTGGTGGTGATGATGGTAATGGAGGATTCGGGGACCCCAATAATGATGGTAATGATGACACTGCGAGTGAGATTCAGACAGACTTCCAACCCTCGAGGCGTTATAGAAGTTTAATTGATATGACTACCGATCATCCTTCATTGTGTGAGAGCAGTAGATCCGGGTCAAATAGGAGAAGAGGAAACAGACATCATAACGTTGCATTAGATGATTCATCATATTCAAGTGTTGACCGAATTTCGGTTATAGCGGTAATGATGAATCTTCTAGTAGTAGTCACTATTATGTGCCATTTGACCAGTATCCCAATGTCACCTGTTATGATCAATATGGAAATGATCAAGCTTCTTCATACTACCAACCATCCACATATCAAGATCCTTATTACCAAGAAACAAGTGGTGGATTATATGATTATGTTTTCATACAAGGATATACTCATGATGATGGTCAGAGTGAAAGCCGAGGTTGTGATCCCCCACGCCACTCCACCATGTGGTAGGAAGAATGATGTAAGTTACTACATTTCTTTTAATAATTATTATTACTATTATTGTTATGATTACTATTGTTATTATTATTATTATTATTATTATTACTATTATTTAGTATTATTTTTTATTTATTAATTTATTTGGTTTATCATATTTGTTTTGAAGGGAAGATCACACTGAAGATGTATTTGTAGGTGGTGACGGTGTAGTATTTGAAACTTTTTGTAACGTGTCATTTAGTGTAGCAATCTATTTAATTTAAAGATGTGTTAAGACTTGTTTAGTTGGAAGACAATTTGATTGTGTGTGTAATAAATTATTTAGTTTACCAATCGTTCTAATTATCATTCTCTTTTAATTTTCATATTCTTATTGGTTTATTAGTTTTTAATGTTATAAGTGTTCAAACCAATATTCATAATGTTTCTATTAACTGTAACACCCATTAAATATATGCTTTGCGCATTTGAAAATAATTCACGCCGCTGCAACCGCTACAGTCGGCTACAGGCCGCTACCGCAATGACCGCGACCGCTGCCGCTACGGCTATTTAAAACCTTGGCTACCGCTACGGCCCGCTATTCCGTTGTGAATTCCAAATCACAGGAAAAACCCGCTACGCCGCCCGCTATTGACATTTCCGGCAGTACGTCATGAATGGGTTGATGTGTACACGGCTGTTTGAAAAGCATAGGGCCAGTAGGATAATGGGAGACCGGAATAATGAAGTAAGGCAAGGCCGGTGTCAACTATGTGACGATGCCGGCGTTCAGCAATACCATAATGCTCCGGAGTATGTGGCGGGGTTGTATAGTGAGATATGCCATGTTGATTGAGATAAGAACGTAATTTAATATATTCACCTCCATTGTCCGAGAATAAGGAAATGATAGACAAATTAAATTTTTTCTCAACCAAACGATGAAATTGGGGAAATATAGTGGAGACCTCATATTTGTGTTTGAGAGGATATAACCATATATAGCGGGTGTAATAGTCCACAAAAATGACATAGTAGCTATATTGCTATAACCATCAAATGATTTATTGATAGTACTCCACACATCAGAATATAATAACTCAAGAGGACGAGTAGCATGCATAGAATTGGTAAAGAAAGGTAATTTGGTACTTTTATTAATGAAACATGACGAACAACGAACTGCACTTGTCAAATTACAAGATAACAAGTCTTTATTTTGATTGACTAAAGTACGGAAAGTATTAGTAGAAGGATGTCCAACAGTATGGTGCCAAACGGATGAGGCAGTCAACTGGGTATTATTGAGCTGCGGCAAAGAACTTGGAACTGGCTTGATCTGGGAAGGTGCGTAATAGACATCATGGACGTTCTCCCCGCGCATTAGTGGCGCCCCCGTAATGCGATCCTTGACAATAAAATGGGAAGAAAAAATTCCACAGAAACATGATTAGTTTTACAGAGTTTAGCAACTGACACAAGATTTTTGTGAAGTTTGGGAACACACAAAATATTTGATAAGGAAAGAGAACGAGTTTGGGTAGGAATGGTTGTTATGCCAGTGTGAGTAATGGGTAGAGACTTACCATCACCAAGATGAACCTCATCGGGACCGCCATAGTCCGTAGAAGGCAAAATAGATGCATCGGACGTCACGTGATGCGAAGCACCGTTATCAAACAACCACGGTTGACCTGTGGGGGATGTTGTTGCAGTAGTATGATTTACCGCAGGTGTAGCCGTGTAGGCGCATAAGGAACCTGGTGGTCACGCAAGAAGCGTTGCAACTTGCGGCAACTGCGGACATCATGGCCTAAATTATCACAGAAACGGCAGATCAAAGAAGTTGATGATGAGCGTGGCCCACCATTGGACCCTCCACGTCCACGACGAGAGTTATTGGTATTCCGGCGATCAATGCCATAGGAGGGACGGCGATCACTAGGAAATTGGTGGGCAGGTGCTTGGGTCACATTTGATGTAGGAAGAAGTGCAGAAGTGGCAGTAGCATGTTGGTGTAGCTGATTTTCAGTTTCCAGCAGAATGTCCTGTAATTCAGAGACCG
Organism: Cuscuta epithymum; assembly: GCA_945859915.1. NCBI lineage: Eukaryota > Viridiplantae > Streptophyta > Magnoliopsida > Solanales > Convolvulaceae > Cuscuta > Cuscuta epithymum. The sequence continues at coordinate 3,278,284 of CAMAPF010001001.1, read as the reverse complement.
GTAGAGCAGCAGAACGTACCCGTATGGCAAACGTGATCTCACTGTAATCAGGTCCAAGTCCATTGAGTATGCTAATCACGAGATCCTCTTCTGAAATTGGATTTTGAGCCAAGGCCAAAGCTTCGGCCAGTGCATACATTTCAGCAAGATACTTCAAGATGGAGCGAGTGCCACGGGTGGTGCGGCCCATAGTGGTTTTGAGGGAAATAATACGGCCGCGAGAAGTGCTGGCATATGTGAGGGAGAGCTTTTCCCAAGCCGCACGGGCTGTAATAGTGGAGGAAATGATTGGTAGGTTGAATCGTTTCGGAGCAACTTCCGAGGAGAGCACTGATAATGGATTTGTCTTGACGGTACCATATAGTATAACATGGATTTAGTTGAGTTTTGGGTGGATCACAAAATTGATCAGGGGATTTGAGAGTGCCATCAACGTATGAATCAAGCCCAAGAACAACGAACGCATTTTGGACTTGACATTTCCAAACTGGGAAATTGGTTGTCGTGAGCTTAATTGGAAAGTGGCTGGCAGCAGTGATGGAAATAACCTGGGTTGTTTCAGAGATGGTCATCGTGAGGATGAAGAGAAAAAAAATTATGTGGATCTGAAACTCGCTAGAGATTGGCTCTTGATACCACAAAGAATGATAAAGAGTGATATATTCAACATAAGAATTACACTTGCCGAGTGATGAATATATAGGATGGGCTGTACATGAGGATAAGCATAAACCCTCATACTAGCTAAACCTACGGTAACAACTAATAGTATGCTAAAGTAGTGGATCGGCTAACAGATACATATGAAGCACGACTCTGTAATGTACATACGTGAATAAAATGTAACAAATAATAAGTTATGTTCTAATATGTTATAAGTGTTCAAACAAATATTCACAATGTTTGTATTAACTTCAACACTCATTAAATATATGTTTTGCGTAATTGAAAATATTTCACGCCGCTGCAATCGCTACAGTCGGCTACAGGCCGCTCAGGGTGACTTTTGGTCCCTATCCCTACTATGCAGTACCGTCGATTGTTTGGAGGAACAAAATTTTCTTCAATGTTTTTCCTGAATATTCAATAGAGATTGGTGATGCTGGTAGTTTTTTGTGTGATCTCACTTCTAATGAAGTCAAGGTCTGTTCTTCGAGCAGATATGGCATTTATAATGTTCAAAGATATGTTGAAAGCCTTGTACTCATTCACAACTAGGGCTGTTAACGAACCGAGCTTTTATCGAACTATTCGAGCTCGAGCTCGGTTTCGGACCTAACGAGCCGAGCTTAACGAGCTTTCGAACTCGAACCCGAGCTAAGTTTTAAGTTCGAAAAGTTAATCGAGCCGAGCTCGAACATAGTAGTATTCGGCTCGGTTCGAACTCGAGCCTATCGAACACCCTAAAAGTTTAAATATAATTTATATATATTTCAAAATTTAAATATAATTAGTATGAATTTATGAATTTAAATATGATTATTAACGAACCGAATACTTGTCGAATCATTCGAGCACGAGCCTATTAACGGGCATCGCCTAAAATTTTAAATCCAGGCATATTTATCGAGCTTATCGAGCGCTCGGTTCGAACATCGAACGTCTATCGAGCCGAACACGAGCCTCATTTGTAAAGCTCGTCGAGCTTCGAGCTCGAACACGAACACCCCTAATTCCTTAACGAGCCGAATTCGAGCTTTGGGTGTTCGGGCTCGGCTCGGCTCGTTAACAGCCCTACAAAGGAAAACAGTGATTTTAAAGCGTATAGTAGTAATTATTGAATATTTATAACGCATTGTAGATTTAGAGACCGTTTGGCAACACTATTTTTCGGCTTATCAGGCTTATCGGCTAACTTTTTCACCAAACACGTAATTTTTGCTTGCGCGCGCTGAATTGTGTAATAAGCAGAAAAAGTAAGGTTGGAGTTACTTTTCTGGCTGTATTGACTAAAGTTACTGTAGATCACTATTTTAGCTATTTTTACATATATTTTTTTCTTTATTTTATTAATAAAATATATTTTAAAAATATTTTTTTCTTAAATCAGTAGAATCAGCTAATGCAGCCACTTCAGCTAGAACTTCATAAATTTCAGCAGAATCAGCCAAAACAGCCGATTTTGGTGCTATCAAACGGACTCTTACTGATTGTATTGGCTCTTCGTAGAGACGTAGACGATGATTAATCAATTTTTTGTTTGTAGTTGTCTAACATTTCAAACGCCATTTAAAGAAACAAATGCATTTTATAAAAAATTATTACTCCGTATTTGTTACTTGTATGTGATTACATTTGCATAGTTTTTACATGTTTTAGAATACTGCATGTGTTATTGGTCTATGCAAATGTACTGTTATTGGTCTATGCAAATGTACTGGTTCCAGCGAAATTGTTTTTCTTTTGTTTTCTTTTACATTTATGTAATCTGTCAATCTGTGTTGTTTTTGTTTTGAATCTCTCGCCAACCCTAGAACTTCAGTATTAGAACGAAACAAATTCTTGTCTCAAAATAGGTGTAAAAATAATGTGATATTCTAAGATATGATTATAGTGCTTTTATAATAAATATGAGTGGAGAATTTTTCAAAAATATTGTTGAAATAAAACTTATTTTCAAAAATATGACTACAAGTTATCACAACAGAATGTCATGGTCATTTAGTATAAAAATTGAACATAAATTACCACAGTTAATGATTCTATGACTCAAGATGTCACATTTTATTAAACATTTTTTATTTTATTATAAATAAAGTAAAGGTACTTTTGGCTTGAGTTGTTTTTAACATATTTAGATTTAGTAATCGCGAGAAAATATATGGAGCATGCTAATATGATCACTACGGAGCATGTCCGGGTTATGAATGGTAAGAATTCATTCATCTGAAATATTTAGAGATGAATGGTAAGAATTCATTCATTTGAAAAATTTAGAGAATTTTTACATTCATTTCCCTACCGAGCTCACTACTTATTTTATGAAATCTCAATACTATATATCAATACATAAACCAAGTCCTTAAAGCCTTCCCCTCTATTCAAACAGTCCCTATAGTTAACTCATGAGGGAATTCAATCCATTTGAGCATCTCAAATAAAATCCTGGACATTTTTTCGAACTAACTATAGGAAGAGATGTTAATCTATTGTGCATCCTACCCCCAAACCCGCAATCAACCAATCACAAAGTGTCCTCCCTCGTGACCAATTCAAGAATTTAGCAGGATATGTTGTACTAACTCTGAAAACGCCTTCCAGAATGATTACTTAGAAGTAAAAAGGATGGTAATTAAGAAATTATTGTGTGCAAAACGTGAAAGACATTGCTCAATACACAAACCTCTCATTCAATACAATGTTTCAGTAACATTTTAACAAACCCATTATAAGCATGACAATAAAATTATTGATATGATTCAGAGTTTGAGACTTGTATGGTGAACATTACGCATTCATAATAATCAAACAATACATTATTAAACAAAAATGCAGGACTACATAACATTTTAACCCCAAATTTATACGTAGTATTAACAAAAGGATTGACAATAAAAGGAGATGAAACAAAAAAAAAATAGAAATAACAAAAAAAAATTAACCGGGGACAAGAAAGATGATGGGGCAGCCCGGCCCGGGTAGACAGCCAATTGAGCAGGATAGCTATGTCTTGGAAGGCCTCCTCTCGAAGGATAAGGAAGTGGATAATACTCAGGTAGAGGCGTAGAGCCAAGAAAAAGCGGGGTTATTGAACAGGTCAGCGAGGGCCGAGGAAGGGTCTCAAGCAAGCATAGATAGGGATGAAGCGAACCCAAAAAACTTATAAGTGGCGGTGGTGTCTGGAAAGTACCGCCACAGCGCCACTAATCAATGACTTTTATGGCTTACGAAAAGAACCTTTGATGGGGGCTAGTCAAACCGCTATCTCCTTGCCAGTGGCGGGAAAAACTCGATATTGTCGTTTCTCTTTTTCTTTAGTCTCTCTGAACTATTTTATGTTTTATGCTTTCCCTTCAAGTAGCAGGTGCAAATTAGTTGTGAATAGAGTCTACTTTATTGTGGGGTTAACGAGTTGGGCCGCTTTCAAGTGTGACTCCAACTCCGAGTCTTACTCCAGTGTAGTCTTGATATGACGAATTTGTATCTGTGTTTGATCTCTTTTAATAATATTTAAGTTGCCTTTTGCAAAAAAAAAAAACATTACTCTCTCCGTCCCCCTAATTTTGTCCCGTTTTACCTTTTTCGTCCGTCTCATTAAGTTTCTCTCATACCATATTTGATAATATTTGGATGGTTACAATTCATTCTTACTTTATTCACACTTTATCAATTCAATACCGATCACACAATTCTACTTTTTCTTAAAAGTTGTGTCACACTCCTTTGTCCCAAACATAGTGGGACGGAGGTAGTACCTTTTTAATTGATGTTAACCTGTCGGCCTTCCCAATGGGCTTGATGGAGAGTTTTGTGTTGCTCTTCACAATAGAACTTAAAACTTATGAAAATGAAGAATACAAAGAAGAAATAGTTGATGCGACTTCAAAGTATGAAGGGAACAGTTTTTCAAAAATATTACGAGTACTACAACCAAACATTTTATATGATGTGACTAATAGTTATTACTCCCCACATCCCTAATAAAATTGCAATAGTACATTAATGATTAAGATGGTGAGTATTGTGTAGTGGAAAATTATGAAAAAGAGAAAAAAATGTGTAACAAATGTTGTGAACAACAATTTTTTTACTAAAAAGAGAATGTCAAAGTTTAATTGAGATGGACGAAAGATTAAATTTGAAAATCTATTTAGAGAGACGGAGGGAGTACACTATAGTGTCATGGTCAATAAAATTTTAAAATTGAATATAAATTACTCTGGAGTATAATTTAATCATAACTATAGCCATTAGTTACATTTTTGTTAATAATATTTTTTTTATTAATAACTATATAATTATTTTTAAAAAAAGTTCAGATGATAAAACAAATTTTATTGTTAAATAAAATTCTAATTAAGGGCTTTTATGCAATTTTTAATACGAAAGTACTTCGTATATAATAGGATATACTAAGTAAAGCCAATTAGGTTAAGCCACACATTTTAAGGTACCAAAACTCTCTGTAATTGTGAAGAGGCGAAGGCTTCCTGCAAAACCAGATAAATTAGGGAGAGATTTGTTGCGGCTTCGGGAAGGAGTATGAAGCCGGCGGAGATGAGTAGCGGCATCCCCTTCCTTTCAATAGACATCATATCGAACGTTCTCCAGCAGCTTCCGGTGAAATCCCTATTGCGATTCCAAACTGTGTGCAAACTTTGGAAGAATATCATCAAGAGCCCGTCTTTCATAGCCAGCCATCTCGAGCACTCCATCCGAGAAAACCCCTCTCTTATTATCGTACGGCACTTCTACCGCAATAACTCCTTTCATCTATATTGTCTGGATCGGGACATGAAACTCAGCCGTGTTCCGAAGGATCCTTTGATCGATTCCTTCAAGTCCGCCTGGATATTCCGCTCCTATAATGGCGTGCTCTGTGTTCAAGTCGATCTTCTTCCTGGTACTTTACCGTCTCTTTACTTGTGGAATCCTGCGACTAGAGAGGTTATGCAGGTGCCTAGAATCAGAACAATCATGAATTCATGTTGGATATGTAGTTTGGGATTTGCAGCCAGTCCAACTGTTAACGATTTGAAAATTGTCTTAGTCATAAGCATTTCGACGCGGGGTGATGTGTCTAATGTAGTTGAAGTTTATTCACTCAGCACAAATTCATGGAAGAAAATACACATGGCTAGCTTGAAGGACATGGACTTTCGCCCTCATTGTATTACTTCTAAGGGGGCTATCTTTTGGTTTGCAACAATGGGAGGTTTGACATCTCATGGCGGAGATCATACTAATGTCATAGTTTCGTTTGATTTAGAAATGGATGAGTTTCGATTGGTAACACCGCCTCCTTCATCCAGGAACAAAATTGCTAATCTGACTTTGTATGAGAACAGGCTTGCAGTATTTCATTACTCTAACCCTTCAAACACAGGAAATACTCCGGAGGAATTGTGGGTGGTTGAGGAAGGCATTGGTGGTTCCTGGAGTAAGGTATTGACTTTTGGTCCTTATCCCTACTATGTATTACCGTTGACCATTTGGAGGAACAAAATATTCTTCAATGTTTTTCCTGAATATTCAGTAGAGGGGAACAATGAGATTGATGATGCTGGTAGTTTTTTGTTTGATCTCACTTCTAATGAAGTCAAGGTCTGTTCTTCGAGCAGATATGGCATTTATAGTGTTCAAAGATATGTTGAAAGCCTTGTACTTCTTCGCAACTTCCACAAAGGAAAGCAGTGATTTTAAAGCGTAGTAATTATTGAATAATTATAACGCATTGTAGATTTACTGATTGTATTGGCTCTTCGTAGACGATGATAAATTAATTTTTTGTTTGTAGTTGTATAACATTTCAAACGCCATTTAAAGAAACAAATGCATTTTTAAAAAAATTATTATTTGTTTCTTGTATGTGATTACATTTGCATAGTGTTTTACATGTTTTGAAATACTGCATGTGTTATTGGTCTATGCAAATGTACTGTTTTCCATTTTTGGTTCTAGCAAAATTGTTTTTTGTTTGTTTTCTCTTACATTTATGTAATCTGTCAATCTGTGTTGTTTTTGTTTTAAATCTCTCGCCAACCCTAGAACTTCAGTATTAGAACGAAACATATTCTTGTCTTGTTTTTTCTAGTCATTCAAAAACTACGTTATTTATTTATTTCAAAGGAGCCACGGAGATGATTATTATCACTTTATTTTAAGTTTGTTAGTAGTCTCACTTATCATCAATCATCTCAACTACTGAACTACTCCAACAGTGATATGAAGCGGGAAGAGCATGGGGCGGGATGGGCTTGAGCCCACCTCCGTGGGCTGGTTGCGGGCTGTTTAATTAATATTTATTATTCCTTTTATTTTGTTTCCTAATTTAATTTGTTTCCTAATAGGATTTATTTAGGATTTCTATTCTTATTAGAATTAGAGGTTTCCTATTTCTATTTAGTTTCCTAGAATGATTTAATTAGGAGTTCTATTAGAACTGGAGGTTTCCTATTCCATTTAGTTTCCTAGAATAATTTAATTAGGATTCCTATTCTTATTAGACCTAGAAGGTTATTTAGAGCATCTCTAATGCTATAATGTGCACGGTGCACATGTGGCATGAGAAATAATCATTTAAATATTATTAAATAATTTACCACTCTTCTTATTTGAATGATTGTATACAATTTTGATAACTTTTTCTTGACAATGTCAACCACAATGTCTACATCTAGACGGTCTCCTTGACATTGCAGAGAAAAACTTACCAAAATTGTATTAATTCATTCAAATAAGGAGAGAGATAATTTATTTACTCATATTTATGTGGCTATCTCACATGCCACATGTGCACCGTGCACATTGTAGCATTGAAGATGCTCTTATACCCCTTGTATGCTTCATTCTTGATCATCTTGGAATAAAAGTTGGTTTAGCCTTTTGGCTCTGGGCAACGGTATTTATTTATCGTTGATTATCTGGGCAACGGTTCACCCCGTTGATTTTATTTTTCTGTTACTATCAAACAGACAAATACCTTCTCTACTCATCCCTTTTGACGGCATTTATATTTATATTTGCTCGATAGGGATATCCTGTGGTTATATTTATATTTATATAACAAGTCAACCAGGCTCAAATGGACCTTCTATTGGTTCTATCCTGTGCGGCAAGATCGTGAGATCCAGGCATCCAACAACTGCTTGTTTTGTGCTCAAATCCATCCTGATTTGAGAGGTTATAGAGATTCCTGGAAGTAGAACAATCAACGATCATAGTTTCTTTTTCTTTTTTTTTGAGAGGAAAACGATCAACTATCATTAATGGAATCCATGCTCAGTACATGTGATATACAACTAGGAGGAAAATCATCCCAAAAAACACAATCAGACATAGAACAAGCCGTCCGGGCTAACCCGTGGGCCGCCCTGTTCGCTGATCGTCTAATATAAGAAAAAGAGATATCAGAAAATAATAATCTAATATCACCAACAATAACTCCAAGTGAGGACACACTCGAACTTTGAATGATTTCCTTGATAGCTCCTAAAGAATCTGACTCCACATCCACCGAATCCCACCCCTTACCTTTAATCCAACTCAAGGCTTCCCGAATAGCCAGCAATTCAGATTCCAAAGGAGATAACCGTCCCTGCCAAATTTTGCCAAATCCGGCTACAAACTCCCCAGCATCATTTCTAACTAAACCCCCCAAGCCGCATCTATTACTCCTGACCGCTGCATCAATGTTTAACTTCAACCTGCCCTGAGGAGGTTTTCTCCAATCTGCAGCAACACCTCCTGGAGATGAGCTTCTCCCCAAGCTAGGTTTTTGTGCCAAAATCCACCCCTCCACAAAGACCCTAGCCTTCACCAGTATTGATTTGCTTTCAACCTCAACTCCTTCCCATACCCTTTTGTTCCTCTCACACCATAATCCCCAACACCCCCAGATCATTTTACACAGCCCGTCCTCCTTCTTCACTGTGAATTCCCGCTGCACTTGCTCCAGAAAAGATCCCTCAGTAGAAGCCGACCAGCTCCAGTCAACAGCTGCCCAGGCTTCCTTTGAGACCCGACAAGAGATAAAAAGATGTTGCAGAGACTCCTCTTCTTCCCCACACAGCCCGCACACACTCGAGCAATTAACTTTCCTGGACTTCAAATTGATTTTCGTTGGTAACAGACCGCTGCACACCTGCCAGAAGAAATGTTTGATTTTCGGAGGTAGCTTCCACTTCCACATCGTTGTCCAGACGGTCCACCCAACACCCTCAACGATCATAGTTTCTATAGTAACGGTTTGGATAGTGATAACCAATGGGATGATGGATGATGTGGTTATTAGAGTTGAAGTCTATTCATTAACCATGCATTCATGGAAGGACATAGAATAGCACAACTTTGAGGATATCTGCTTCCTCAGTTACAACCTCATTGCTAAAGGGGTTATCTTTTTGTTTGCAAGAAAGATGAGTTTGGCAATGGATGGGAAATATTAGGTGTGTGAAATATGACTAACAAGAAAATAAAGATAAATTACCACAATATTATAAAACAGTATAAATGCTAACAACCACCATGGCACCACCTCCTTCATCCAGGAACACAGTTGTTAAGGTGATAGTTTATGAGAACGGATTTGCGCTACTTTATTACTCTAGCTCCAGACCAAACTCATTATGTAATTCAATGATTTGTGGGTGATTAAGGAAAGCATGTGTGCCTCTTGGAGTAAGAAGTTGAGTTGTAATTACCATTGTTCATACCCTATATATGCTCTGTATTGACCATTTGGGAAAAGTGGGTTGTCTATACTCTGTAGTGCTAAATGAAGAGGTGAAGAGTGATGAGATGAAAGCCGGTGTGTTTTCGTTTGGTCTTACTTCTAATTAATATAAGTTCTTTGATCTAATGATCTTAGCATATTAGTCGGTAGTTCTGAGCTTTTAAATATGTCGAAAACTTTGTGCCAGTGAATATTATCAACATCGGAAACCATTGATTCTAATGCAGAAGTATTTTGCATTTAGCATTGCAGATCTATTCAATTCATGTTTATATACTACTGGAGGCTTAGGCATCAATTTTCCCAGTTCTCTTACAAAGATTATTTAGAACTGCATCTCTGTAGACTTTTTGTTATGGGAAAGTCCAAAATAATATGTTGGTGTGATCTTATTAGAGCATGCGTTTCGCGCGCCATTGGCGCTTTGCTCTCCTCTTATTCTTCATTGGACGGTTCGGATGGATCTCCAATGATTCCTCCCAAGGACTTGCTTGCAATTGTTTTATCCCTATACTAAAGCAGATTGTTTTATGACTAAAATTTGTCCAATTCATCAAGTAAAAAATTGCTTGTTGCAACAAAACAGATAAATGCATTGTAATGGGGCCAACGTTGAACTTCGTAAAAGGCAAGGGGACACACAAGCGGTTGAGCAATATAATTGAATGCAGGTTCGGTCCTAACATTTTAAAGACCCGGGACAAATTACATAAGTGGGCCCTTGAAAGTATAAAAGCAAAAAAAATAGATCATAAACCATTACATATTTACATAAAGCACGAAACGTCATAGTTCATACAAAAAATATTACAAAAAACAATTCCGAGTCAAGCATTTTTAAGATGCAAAATCATCTATAATAGAGTCAAGGTCAATATCATCCAACATCTCCATCTCAATACATAAATGCGCACCCGAATTCTTATTAGAGGAACTAGCTATTTTAACAAACATATCCATAGCTCATTTTTTAGAATTAATTAGCTCATCAACTAGTCTACTTTTTTCCTTTTTCTCTTCTAGACAAATGTTTTTTGAAAACATTTTAGATGAAGATTGAAGCTATTTTTACCGGCACTGACTACTAACAATAAAGAAAACACAATCTGATGTCTAGAGGATGAATTGATGATAGTTGATAATGAAATAAGAAATCTAAAGCAAAAAACCTCAACTTATTGTGAAGCTAGGCACTTAAATCCCAGGCTGCCAGTAATTTGTAATCAACAACCCGTAATACAAAACGGATTTATGCTAAATATTTAAACACGTTAGAGCTGAATCTGATTATGGTCAAATGGAAATCAAAATTCACCAAAGTCAGATTAAGAACACGAAAGTGCCAATATCAAAGACCGGTCTGCAAATATAAAAGCCCCCCCCCCCCCCCCCCACAGATTCGTAGGTAGTAGATGAAGAAATTAGAAGTTGTTCTCTCCGCTTGATCTGAATGTTTCTGATCTGAATTTTTTAAGTTCTGATCTGATCTGATCTGAATTTTTCTGATCTGATCTGATCTGATCTGATCTGATCTGAATCTTTCTGATCTGATCTGAATCTTTCTGATCTGATCTGAATCTTTCTGATCTGATCTGAATCTTTCTGATCTGATCTGAATCTTTCTGATCTGATCTGAATCTTTCTGATCTTATCTGAATCTTTCTGATCTGATCTGAATGTTTCTGATCTGGTCTGATCTGATCTGAATGTTTCTGATCTGATCTGAATCCTTCTGATCTGATCTGAATCTTTCTGATCTGATCTGATTTGAATATTTCTGTTATAATTATAATTATAATTATAATTATTATAATTATAATTATAATTATAATTATTATAATTGCAATTACAAATATAATTTAAATAAAATTATAATCATAATCGTAACTATAATAATAATAATAGTAATAACAATAATAATAATAATAATAATAATTAAAATTAAATTTAAAGTGAAAAAATTTATACCTATTACACTAATTATAAATATAGATATAATTATAATTGTAATTATATTTTTAATTATAATTACTTATATAATTATAATTGTAATTATAATTACAATATTTATCTCTATAATTGTAACTATAGTTATCAATATTATTATAATTACTCCGTAAAATAATTACAATAGTAATAATAATAATATTAATAATTATAATAAAAATAATAAATATAATCATAAATTATAATTATAATATAATTATAAGTATAATTATAATTATTATAATTATAATTATAATTAATAATAATTATAATTATTATTAATTATATAATAATAATAATTATAATCAGAAATATTATAATAATAATTAATAATTATAATTAATAATAATTATAATTATATTAACATTAATTATAATATTATAATATAATAATAGTAATATAAATGCAATTAATATTATTATAACGATATTATTATATTAATATTATTATTACAATAATATAATAATAATATGATTATTATTATTATTATTATAATTAGTATTATATTATTATAATATTATATTATAATTATAATTGTAATCATAATTATAATTATGATTGTAATTATAATTATAATTATTATAATTATAACTAAATACAATTATAATTATAATTAATTATAGATATAATTATAATAATTACAATTGATTATACTTATAATTATAAGAATTTTAATTGTAATTATAATTATAATTACATATAATTATAATATAATATTATAATGATATTAATCATATTATTATTATTATATTGTAATAATAATAATAATAATAATAATAGTCTTCTTAATAATTGCATTTATATTACTATTATTATATTAAAATATTATAACTATTATTAATATCTTATTTTTTATCATATTATTATTAATATTATTAATAATAATTATATAATAATAATCATAATAGTAATAACAATATTAATAATAATAATTAATATAATAATAAAAGTGATAAATCATGTTTGAACTTTTCTGATCTGATCTGATCTGATCTGAATCTTTCTGATCTGATCTAAATCTTTCTGATCTGATCTGATTTGATCTGAATCTTTCTGATCTGATCTGATCTGATCTGAATTTTTCTGATCTGATCTGATCTGATCTGAATAAAATAAGAATAAGTAATAAGTAATAAGAATAAGATGAACACAACAGCACCTTAATCGTAGAAGAGAATGAATGGTGTTAAACTTTTCCGAGAAGATAATGATTCATGGTGTTAAACTTTTCCGAGAGATAATGATTCTCTCAATTCCCAATTAAGCGAGATGAATGGACGCCAGACAGAAATGCAAAATCAGTAAGGATTAAATGAAAGCCGAAGCCATGCCAACGATTTGCCTTCTCTGCTTTTGGAGAGAAGGCAAAAGCTGAGAAGTGCTTCAGAAAAAAGTGATTTTGAAAAGTAAAAGTTGGTAATGTTTGATAAAATAGAAAATGGAAAAATACTTTTCACACGCAAGTCGAGAAAAAGTAAAAATTGGTAGTGTTTGTTAAATACTCCCTCCGTCCCGCAAAGATGTTCCCTCTTTCCTTTTTTGGATGTCCCAAAAAGAAGTTCCCTTTCCCTTAATGGAAAGTTATCCTACATCAAAACAGTGTCAAACAGTGCAAAACAGTGTCAAACAGTGTCTAAACAGTGCCAAACAGTGTCCAAACAGTGCCAAACAGTGTCTAAATAGTAAAGTCAAATTTATTTCCTAAATATGTGTGTAAGTCAAACCGAGAACATCTTTGCGGGACGGAGGGAGTAAGTGTTTTTAAGCCAAAAGTTGAGAAGTGTTTTTTGAAGCGGTTGCAAACACTGACATAACTGGGCGAGTGGGAGTGCGTGCATGACTTCCGCAATTCCACGTTCCATTAATAATACGATCATACACACCTACAGACACATGGAGTAATAATATATTGATATTAATACGGAGTATTATATATATATATATATATAGATTTAGGTTCAAATGAGAATATCATCTAGGGAGAGAAATGAGAAACATTTTACACCGTTAGATTTATCCTCATAGATCGTCATTCGCAGGGATTAATTTGGCTTTTCAGATTATTAGCATTAAATGCATTATCTATGTACGAGATTAACTCGTTCTTATTTTTAGAAGTTTATTTATTAGTGCCTTCACAATATTATAATGAGTGGGAGACACAAACGTCCCTATAGTACATTCTTATCATCATTGTTCACTTTCTACATTTTTTAGCATCCTAATTGTGCATTATTGTTAGCTTTGTGGTTGTTAAAAATTAAATAACAAGGATTGCCTAATACGTTTTTAGTTTAGTATCACCCTTTCGTTTTATTAAAATTTGCATTAGCACAACTATATAGATAGCGTGTTGCTCATTATTAGTATTATAGGTGAATTGTAAAATTTGAAAAAATATGAGATAATAGTGCACTCTTATTCATGTTTAAATGCACATGTTAAAAGTGCATTTCATTTTGAGAAAAAGTGCTAATGTAAAATTCTATAAAGTCTAATAAACTAGTGCACCTTTGTATATACTTAAAATGCACTTGATATAATACACCCTTGTATTTTTACCACCATGATTATTTATTTTTATTTTCTAAAATCCTTTTAATTCAAAAAATGTATGGAAGTGCACAACGGAATGCGAAAAATGCAGTAAATAGTAAGTGCAAACTTATAATATAAATGTGCAGATTGCAAAAGTGCATATAAGTATAATAAAAATGTTATTTCTCTAAATTTGTTTCATTGATGAATGATGTTGATTATTTAGATTATTATGACTGCAAAATATTTAGATTGCATAAAATCTCAAATAAAAGTGCAGCTATTAGAAGTTGGAGTGCAAATGGATAAACCCAGATTTATTCCATTCCTGAAATTTTGCATCTAAAAATAAATGGATTAGACATAAAAAAAAAATGAAACGAATTTGATTTTTTTTTTCAAATTGATTATCCGAAATTTAAAATTATATGAGGAGATCGAATAAGAAAATTGGATAGAGAATTAAATATGAAGAAATCATTATAAAACAAATCTTTCTTGTTGTGTGGCGGAAGTTACTCCCGTATTAATGGCCATCCTAAAATTTAGGATTACTTTCTTATTTTGATCTATCGTGCATGATAAGTCATGGTTTGGTTTTACCATTGTGCCCTTTAATTAATATCAAGTTGAATGTTGCCTTATTTATAACTTCAATCATCCGAAAATATGACCTATAATTCAAAAGAATCCAAACCATTAGATCGAGAGAATGGAAGGTCAGATTTCATTCTTATTTCTCTCCTGGGACATCATTCTCACCTGAACTGTCCCCTATATATGGAGCGGTTCCGGTAAGAACAGATCTTAGGAGAAAAATGAGAACGAATCTGGACCGTTGGATTGTATTATGTGGAACCAAATTGTGCATTTGGTGAAACTGAAATGTGCATTAAATGATATTGAAATGTGCAAGATAAAAATTTAAACTCAAGTGTGCATTAGATAAAACTGATATGTGCGAAAAAAAAGTACAAAAATAACATCACATCGTATTTTTTTTCTGCACATTTCAGCTTCACCTAGTGCACATTTTAATTTCACGTATTGCACAATTCAACTGCACATAATGCCACTCTATCGTACCCTTTGTGATGCACATTTCAATTTCATCTAATGCACATTACAGTTTTATCTAATGCATACTAAATTTCACTTGAGGCAAATCTAACGGTCCAGATTCGTTCTCATTTTTCTCATAAGATCGTGTTCTTATTTGAACCAAAACCTATATATATATAACATAGCATATATAATTGTGGGCCCCACACTAAAGGTGGGCCCTGGGCATGTGCCCCTTGCCCATCCTCTAGAACCGGACCTGATTGAATGGATTGACTGTTGTTTCATAACAAAAAAAACATATACAATTTAGTAAGTCATTTTGTTTTATCTCATCATACTCTAAAGCCAAAAAAGTGAGTTTTTGGCTCCATTGGAAATAATGGAAAATTAACAATATCCAAAATGTTACGTAGTATTAAAATAAGAGTCCCGCTTCGTGTACACGCCGGGTTACATGCCGGGTTACATGCTGGTCAAATTGTCTGTGTACAGACAATTTGATTGGCTACACAGACAATTTGACCGGCGTTTTATGAAGAAAATTGATTTCCATACAGACAATAAAATAAAAAGTTGTCTGTATCACAGACATTTTAAGATCGAAATTTTTCATAGTGTCTGTGATACAGACAATTGTTTTTATTTTTGTTTGTATGAAAATCGGTTTTCTTCATAAAATGCCGGTCAAACTGTCTGTGTAGCTAGTCAAATTGTCTGTACGCAGACAAACAGACAATTTGACCGGCGTGTAACCCGGCGTATACAAAGGAATTTTCCTTAAAATAAACAATATCCATAATGTTCTAACAAATCATGATGAAGGCTCACTTGTCAAGTCTGTATTGGAGGATTATGAGGCGGCTACAGGGCAGGCTATTAACTACACGAAGTCCACTATTTTCTTTCGTGCAAATGTGGAGGACAAACAGCGGGATGGTTTCTAGGAAATGATGGGGGTATAATCAATGGAGACAGGAGCTAAATACTTGGATCTTCCGTGTAAGCACCTCGTAGAGTTGGAGCAGAGCACCAGGCGGATGGGTAAGCACCCTGACTTCGGTTGGATGGATGATTCGGTTGGCGTCGCGAGGAACGAGGAGTAGCGCCTGGAGGTACGGCCTTCGTTTCTCCAGAGCAAAGCAGTCCGGTGTAGATGGATGCTTCGGTTGTCGTCCGGCGTCGCTGGATGGGTTCGGCGTAGATGGTGTCGCTGCCGGTCCGAATCGTGGAGTGGGTGCGGGAGTATGGGGCGGGAATTGGGATGGATGGAAGACAAAAGAAAATAGGGTAAAAATTTGAATTGGGAAGGAGAGGAAGTGAGGTAAAAAAAATGGGAGGTATTTAAATGGGGTGCCAAGGGTGTACACAAATTGTGTACCCCTAGCATTTTTCCTGTCACTTGTAGGTAGGCGTGGACCCGGTTCGGGCCGCCTGGCCCGGGACAGGACCGGCCCGCCACTGTGCGGGCCCGGAACCGGCCCGGTTCTCGGGTCCGGGTCCGGTTCGGGCACAGACCCGGTCGGGTTAGCGGGACCGGGCTCGGGTCCTGGTTTTGGAGGCCCGGCCCGGCCGGGTCGGGCCCGGGCCCGGGCCTAACGGTCCAAAATTTAAAAAAATTTTTTTTTTTTTTTGCTTCTTTTGGCTCAACGGCCACCCCAAACGGCTATATAGCCGTTGGGTGGTACCAGGGGGGGTCAGGGGGCTTTGGGTGGGGGGTGGGGTGGGGGGTGGGGGGTGGGGAGTGGGGGTTAAAAAAAAACCTATAAATACTCCTAATTTTAAACATTTTTTCACACCTCTTCTCCAACTCTACCTAAATCCTACTCTCTACTCATCTCCAATTCTCCATATTCATCTTCTCAAATTCTCTTATTCTCCTTTATATTTTATTTTACTATTTAATACTTATACAATTATTATATCTACTTATATATTAATTATCTACTTATATATTATTATCTACATATACTATATTGCTTATATTTCTTATCTACTTAATCTCTACTTATATCTCTTAATACATACATACATACTATATCTACTTAATATATACTTTATACAATAAAGTATTAAATATACTTTATAAACTATTACTATATACTTAATACATAATAATATCTACTTCTCTACTTATATTTTATATATACTTATTTTCCAATCTCCAATTCTCCATTATACTCTAATATTTAATTCTTATACAATTATTATATCCACTTAATACATACATTTTACATCTACTTAATATATATTTTATATATTAAAGTATAAAATATAAGTGTATTACTCATCTTATAGTAGTATACTTATATATTATATAATATAAACATTATATTATATATTACTTACTATAACTAGTATTATACTAGTTAATTAGTTAATTAGCATTCTTGTTACATTTTTCATTATACTAGTTAATTAGTTCATTACCATTATTGTAACATTTTTCATTATACTAGTTAATTAGTTAATTAGCATTCTTGTTACATTTTTCATTATACTAGTTAATTAGTTCAATACCATTCTTGTTACATTTTTCATTATACTAATTAAAATACTTCACATTTTATTTAACTAGTTGTTAGTTTGTTACATTTGTCACTATACTAGTTAACTACTTAATTAGCATTGTTGTTACATTTTTACTTGTACTAGTTATTTACTTCAAAAGTTGCTATAATTTTAATTGTAGAGACACACATTAATTCTACTTTGCAAAAAATTAGTTTGAAGTATTAATTAAAATAGTTTTAATTAGTTGCATTAGTTTTGTATCCATTATTATATTTGTTGTGAATTAATATTTGTTACATTTTTTAGATGGAAGGTGGTAGATATTCGGTTGATTTGGGTAACCTCCAACGCAATCGAAGAAACGAGATTGGGAGGAAGAAATCCCGCAAAGGTAAAGAACTTGCCGGGTCTTCATCTCAAAGCCGAGATGATTTTGAAACGGGTTACCAAAGGCGAGATGGAGATGCGATGTCCGAAGAACAACTCCAACAAGAATTGGCCCGACATAATAACCGCTTTCTACAACAACAACAAATGCCGACGACCATTGACGAAGAGGAGCTTGAGGATGAAGATGCGGAGGAATTGGAACCGGAGACGGCCGAGGAGGAGGGTGCCGGCAGCCACGACGCCGACGCGCCTGCCTCATCCCAAACCGCCACCGGTAATAAAAAAAGTAAGTCTGAACTAATGAAAAATAATTTTGATAAATGGAAGGACCCACAAACCGGCTATTGGCACGCAACTTGCAAGTGGTGCAACAACAATTATAGTTTGGGAACCTCCGGCGGATACGGATCCGCCGCAAGGCATCTTAAGGCAAAGCACCCCGTGGAGTATGCAAAATTAGGCGGCGGAACGGGGAAGCAAACTCAAATATCGAGGTTTGCGAATTCTCAACCTTTTGGTAATTTCTCCTACAATGATGCACAAAATTTGACTGGTATGGCTAACTTAATTTGTGAAGAAAATTTGCCTTATTTGTTTTCTGAAAGTCTTGCTTTAAGAGATTATGCACAAGGTAGTTTAAATCCTCAATTTAGAAATTATAGTCGCAAAACTGTTAAGAAAGAAATAATAAGGCTTTATAATGCGGAAAAGGAAAGGTTACAAAATTTTTTTGCAAACTTTGATGGGCGTGTTACTATTTGTTCTGACATATGGGAGGATGATTTTCATCATTTATATTATTTGGGTCTGACTGCACATTATATTGATGAGGATTGGAATATGCATAAACGTGTTCTTGCTTTTCGTGAATTTAATGATCGTCACACCGCTGAACATATTTATATTTTGATTGAGCGTATTTTAATTGAGTATAATTTGATTGATAAGGTGTTTGCTATTGGTTTCGATAATGCTACTAATAATACTGCTGCTATACCTAGACTGCGTGAGTTGTGTGGTGCCAATTCTTTGATGGGTAGATTTTTTCATCAACGCTGTGCATGTCATGTTATAAATTTATGTGTGCAAGACGGTTTAAAAGCGTATAGAGATTCCATGGAGGTAATAAAGGGGGGGGGGGGGTTAGACGTATTTGGGGTAATGGTCAACTTAGATTAAAATGGCAAAGTTATTTGACTGAAAGAGGTGTGAGATATGTTGCTTTTCCTAAAGATTTGAGTATTCGTTGGAATAGTACTTATAAATTACTTAAAGTTGTTCTTAGATATAAAGAACATTTTCCTGCTTTTTTAAAAGAACATGATAACTATATTATAAACGCGGCTGAGATTGACACTTGCGAAAAAATTTGTAATGTTTTGATATATTTTTTTAATGCTACTGAAACTTTTAGTCATGTTTATAAACCTACCGCAAACCAATTTATTCCACAAGCTGTTAATCTCGCCGATGCTTTTAAAGAATTTCAAAATGCCGTTTTCGTTCATTATTTTTGTGATCATATGAAGGAAAAGTTTTTAAAATATTATGCGCATATTCCCCATATTTATGGTATTGCATTTATTCTCGATCCTCGTTATAGACTTGCTAATTTGGAAGATTGTTTCAACTTCTATTATCTTGCGTTTTTCGGTGAATTTCCAATGTATGACGATAACCCCATAGATCCGAAAACGGAATACAACGAGGTTAGTACTTTATTTTATGCCTTATTTAATGAATTTCGTGCACAATATAGCAACGCTCCCCCTCCCCCGTCACGAACATCTTCATATAAAGGAAAATCGATTTTTAAATCTGCATTTGGCAATCTTATGAAAAAAACTAAAACAACTCACGTCATTGAACAAAGCGCATTAAATGAGATTACTTTGTATTTAACATATGAAGTTGATTTTGAAGAAAATGATGACTTTGACGTTCTAGACTGGTGGAAGTCAAAAGAAAGAACGTTCCCGATTTTAGCACGGATGGCTAAGCAAGTACTATCAATGCCGGTTTCAACAATTGCTGTGGAACAAGAATTTAGTTCGGCCGGCAACGTCCTAACGGCATCTAGATCGAGATTGAGCGCGGAGTCTCTTGAGACGCTTATATGCTACCACGATTGGTTGAAGGCCGCACGTAGAACTCAAGAATTGAGCATCACCCCCTCCCAAGATTTTATGGATGACTCAACAACCGATGGTGGCTCTACCTATGCCAGAGATTCCGATTGATTAGTATTTTAGAATGTATTACAAAATGTATTTTATAGCACTTGTCAAATTTATTTATACTTGTACTTCATATTTCAAAATTGTAAACTTGTACTTCATATTTCAAAATTGTAAATTTGTAGTTGTAGTTCAAATTAATTTGTAAACTTGTACTTCATATTTCAAATAAATATGTGTTCACTTTTTCATATGTAGCACTTCTCAAATTAATTAATTGGTTACAATCTAACGACTTAAAATTATTTTTCTAAAATATAAAGCCGGTTTTTAAATTAAAAATACATTTAGAATATGTAATTTGTTTAAATACTTATACACCTATTTTGTAACATTTGTAAATTATAAATCAAACCACTTTTCTAAGTACAAATAGTTTTAGTTTTACACTTTTACTTAATTCATTAAATTAATTAATTTATTTTACAATATGTGTATAACTTTAAAAAAAAAATTAATTCAAACCTCCCAAACGGCTATATAGCCGTTGGGGCTATGGGTGGGGGGCAGGGGGGTCCCGGGGGTGGTGGTGTGGGGAATGGGGTTCAAAAACATCTATAAATACATCTATTTTCTAACATTTTTCTACACCTCTTCTCCAATTCTTCTCCAACTCTTCTCCATCTTCATCTTCTCTTATTATCCTACATTCCTACTTATACATATACCATTTTAAATATGGAAAGTACATCTTCCCTTATGCAAAACAATTTTGACAAGTGGAAGGACCCGAAGACCGGTCTGTGGTGGGCAACTTGCAGGTGGTGCAAGAAAGAGTGTTGCTTGGGGGGTTCATACGGATACGGGATGCCAATAAAACATATGAAGTCTTGTGACAAAGGGAAAACAACAACCAACGGTGGCGGAAATCCCAATTGATATTCATTACAAAATGTATTTCGTATTGTTATTTTTTTCTCAATTCTCAAATGTAGTTCTTATTTCAAATAAATGCACTTGAACTTTGTTTTTAATAGCAATTTGTATAATATATAATTAATAAAAAAAAATAATGGCCCGGCCCGGCCCGGCGGGTGGCCCGACCCGTGACCCGGGCGGGTGGCCCGGCCCGAACCGGAACCGGTCATTGACCGGGCCGGTCCCGGGCCTACCATTATAGGACCTGAGGCCCGACCGGGCCTTGACCCGGCCCGGGCCCGACCCGGCCCGGGTCCAACACTACTTGTAGGAGGCAAAAGGGAGATTCTTGCTTTTTTCAAGGAAAGGGTAATTAAAGGACGACACGTTTACTTCACGGGTTACTAAACGGTGCTTATTAAGACCCGCGTTAATAAGCGGCGCATAAAATAAACCATGTTGTAAGATCGTGTTTACTTCAAAGGATTTAAAAGATCGTTTAACATTGAAATGTCCAAAATAACTCTATACATATATAGACGCACAAACATTCATGAACAAAAGTATATAATATAATATGTGGGGTCACCTCGTACGTGTACTCATACCCCTAACCCCTTACCCTGCCCTATAACCCCCGCGTACCCCCACCCCTATACCCCTACCCTACACCCTACCCCCAATTTCACACCCTTGACCCCTACCCTACTTTTACCACGACAGGGGGTGGGTGGGGGTAGGATGGCGGTAGTGTGAGGTCATGATCGGGGTGAGGCCGAGGTAGGGGCATGAGGGGTAGGGTGGTAAGGGCTAGGGGTGGGGTGGGGTTAGGATTGGGTGGGGCTAAGGTAGGGGCAAATGGTAGGGAGTGGGGTAGGGTCGTGGTTAGGGGTAAGGGTGGGGATGGTGGGTAGGGTGGGGTCGATGTAAGGTAGGGTTGTAGGGATTAGGTATATGATAAGGTAGGGTAGGGTGGGGTCGGGGTAGGGTAGGGTGGGGTCAGGATCGGGGTGGGGCCGAGGTAGGAGCATGAGGTAGGGGGTAGGGTAGGGGGTGGGGTAGGGTGAGATGGTGATAGGGTGGGATCGGGATAGGGATTGGGCCGAGGTAGGGGTTAGGGTAGGGTGGGTCGGGGTGAGGTAGGGTAGGATGGCGGTAGGGTGGGGCCGAGGTAGGGGCATGTGGTAGGGGTGGGGTGGGGTCGGGGTAAGGTAGGGTAGGGGTAGATGGCGATAGGGTGGGGTCGGGATCGGGGTGGGGCCGAGGTAGGGGTAGGGTAGGGTAGGGTGGGTCGGGTGGGTCGAGGTGGTAGGGGTGGGGGGTAACTATGGATCGGGGTGGGGCCGAGGTGGGGGCATGTGGTAGGGGGTGGAGTAGGGTCGTTGTAGGGAAAAGGGGCGGGGGGTAGGGGTAAGGGGTAAGGTACGAGGATGGAGGTAGTGGGTAGGGTGGGGTCGGGGTAGTAGGGTTGGGCGGGGTGGGGTAGCGGGTAGAGGGGTAACAATAGGGTAAGGGCAAGGGGTAAATTCGGAAACTGAAAAAGCTTAAAGTGCCGCTTAATTAATACATGGGGGAGTGGTATGCTTAGTAAGCGACATTTTAAGCACCTCTTTCGGTTAGTAAGCGGCTTTTTAAGTAGTGTGCGTGTTTACTTCACCTGTCTTACTAACCTAACTGTGACTTTAGCAGCGAAGTAAACACCTCCTTAGTTGTTGGAATCATAAGTTTCTGTCCAAGGCAGGTCGTGAAGTTATCACCAAAACAGTCCTTCAAGTCATGCCTACTTATGCAATGAATGTCTTTTTATTTCCAAAGGAAATGTGTGCAGAGATTGAAAGAATAATGAATGGTTTCTGGTGGAATAATGGCAAATCAAATAGAGTAATTCGGTGGGCGAATGGGGAGAGAATGTGTGTTCGGAAGAAGTATGGAGGTATGGAGACTTATTACTAAACCAGATTCCTTGTTAGCGAAGATGTTTCGATTTTCAGTAGTCGTTCAAGGATTGGAGGAGACAATTTTACTACAGTGGATAGCCTAATTTTAAATGGTACCAAGGAATGGGATGAGGGTTTAATTTCAGAGTTTTTTAACGAGATGGACGGTGCTCTTGTACGGGATCGGATTTTTTGGCCCTGGATGAGAAGGGTAATTACACTGTTAAGAGTTGTTATCGAGCTCTTCTTGGGGATTTCCCAGTAGGCTAGGCGGTTGGGTGGGCTCGGGTGTGGAAATTGAGTATCCCTCCAAAAGTTAAGGCTTTCTTCTGACAGGCCTGGGTTTTCTACTCACATCAGATAAGCTCACTATTCGGCGAATTGCTTGTTCGCAATTGTGCCCTATGTGTTCCTTGGAGGATGAAAATGCATTGCATTTATTTGGGCAATGTCGCAGGGCTGAGCAGGTATGGGGGTTAATGCGACTCTGCATTCCGGTCGTTACTGGGTAGAGTTTCACTGACTGGGTGGATATAAATTTTCAACATAGGGAGGAAGAGAGTTGATGTGTTTTTGTCATTATAGAGTATATGGCACGCCAGGAAGGATGTTGTAGCAAGGAGTATTACCATAGAAGCAATGACTTTTCTGGAGGGGTGGCGCAGAGTTCAAGAGGGGGCTGGTAAGGCCAGACAATTGTATAGTAACTTGGCGAGCTGGAGACTCCGGAGGAGGGCAGATTAAAATTTGAACACGGATGCTGCTATTATTTCTAGCCAAAGATGTGGCTTGGGCTGGGTGGTTCGGAATAGTGCTAGCAATTTTGTAGCAGGTGGGACTAATAGACTGATCGGCTGTTGTAATCCAAAGGTGGCCGAGGCTCTGTCCATGAGAGAGGCGCTGAGTTGGCTCAAGAATGTAGGCTGGGAAGCCTGGGATAATATCGATGGTGAGTCAGATGCTCTTCGGTGGGTCTTCTTATTGATGACATAAGAGATATTCCATCTAGTTAGTCATGGACCCGGGCCGGGCCGGTTCCGGGCCGGGCCCGGCCGGGCTTTTTTTTTTGGGAAGGAAGGCCCGGGACCGGCCCGGGTAGCCACCGGGTCCGGTCCGGGTCCGGTCTGGGTCCGGGCCGGGCCTCCGGTTCGGTTATAATTTTTTTTTTTTTTTTTTTGCTTTCCTAACCCCCCCACTCACCCCCCCCCCCACCCCCCCCCCCCCCCAAACCCCCAAACCCCTCCTAACCATCAAGCCCAACCCAACTAACCCCAAAAAATGAAAAAAAAAATAAAAAAAATCAATTCGGCCCGGGGCCCGACCCGGCCGGGCCGGTTCACCAAATACTAGGCCCGAGCCCGGACCCGCCCTCCCCACCGGGCCTAGGCCCGACCCGGACCCGGACCCGAGAACCGGGCCGGTTCCGGGCCCGCACAGTGGCGGGCTGGGCCGGTCCCGGGATGGGCGGCCCGAACCGGGTCCATGCCTACATCTAGTTTTGCTAGTATTTCATTTTCTCATGTGAGGCGGTCTGCGAATCGGGTGGCCCATGATCTTGCTAGGGCTGTTGTTCCTATGCCTGATCGTTGTGTTTGGCTTTTTAATTTTCCATCTTGTATTACTGCTTCCTTGAACCATGACATGATTAATAATAATTAACTAGTGTCTGTTCAAAAAAAAATTAGAGCATATCGCCTACAAACCATATTGGTTTCTTTCTAAAAGGATATTGCATTAAACTAAGAGTTAATGAGAGATAAAATAGAAAATAACATACACACACACATATATCGAAAAAACAAAAAATAATGTCTAAGGATGTGTTTAATTGGACTAAAATTTTCTGATTTGGTATTGTTTGTTCTGATTTGAACTGGTCTGACCTAATAGATGTCTGGTCTTTGTATATTTTATAACTGTCCAAGTCTAGTTTGCGGCGTCAATAGGCAAAGTCAACGTTGGTCAAGTCGGTTTTTTTTATATATTTTATAAATGGTGTTCAATATTTAATCTTTAATTGATGGCATTGGTCTTCCCGATTTACAAGTTCTACTAAAATTCTTCCCCAATCTTACAAAAAGTCAATACATTGTACCTTTACAGCAAAACATTCTTCCCCAATCTAACTCTGTTATGAAATGATACAAATTACAAAGTTCATCCAGTTTTGTTAAGACCGTGGAAGAACCGGTGTTTTCTACTCCTGGAATGTCGTTGTGAGGCTCTTGACATAACATAGGGAGCAAATTGTACCTGTGAATCATCCTTTGTGTTTCAGAAAATGGCTGATTATGCAGACCAATAAAGCAAAAGATGAATAAAAATAATTCATTATTCACTAATATTGCTTTGTTATTGTTGTTGTTTTCATTACATGCAATGTTTTGTTTGTTGATACTAGTATAATTTATGACGGGAGAGGGTGGAGTGTGCACAATAATTAGTGAGTGCTCAAGTAAAATAAAGTAAAATACCACGCAGTTGGTCCGTATGCCATAATCCTGAAGTTTAGCCCCATCATCGAGAAGCTTGTCATTATTATATGATAAGCAAAAATTGTCCCAGACATGTTTCCTGTATGTGAAGAACAGCAAATCTCTATTATGTAAAAGGCCATATACTTATGAAGGGTTAATGAATGTGATCATCAATTGAAAAATAAGGTAGTTGCTGAATCCACAAGAGAAAACGTCAAGAGAAAAGGCACTTCTATAAACAATGACAATAGGGGTTCTTTTGGAACCTGGAATATCATCATCATCATCGTCGTCATCAAGACCTTAAACCCAACTAATTAGGGTTGGTGGCATTATGTTTAGTGCTAATTAATTGTATATAATCTTAAGACTGTATATTCATGCAAAAAATGCATGAGAAGAAAATTAAAAGCAAACAAAATATGTCAATACAAAAAATGGTTCAAAATCATTTTCTCGTTTTGGATATTTGTTCAGACAATTTCTTTTTATATTTCTTTTATATAAAAACTGATATAATTCGCAAGTTTAAAAAGTTTTCAAAGTTGCGAAAACAACCAAAATGGTTTAAGTTGTTCAAACCTAGAAGTTATGCCCAGATACAAAAATATACAGCTTTTTAGGATTACTTTGTCTTACAAGAAATAAGCTAGAGGCAGGAAATGATGAGCCCGTTTGGTAGCACGAAAATCGGCTGTTTTGGCTGATTCTGCTGAAATTTATGAAGTTCTGGCTGAAGTGGTTGTATTGGCTGATTCTGCTGATTTAAGAAAAATTTATTTTTAAAATATATTAATTAATAAAATAAAGAAAACTTAATATATAAAAATAGCTAAAATGATCAACGGTAACTTCAGCCAATACAACCAGAAAAGTAACTTCAGCCAATACAACCAGAAAAGTAACTTCAACCTTACTTTTTGTGCTTATTACACAATTCAGCGTGCGAAAGTAAAAATTATG
Organism: Cuscuta epithymum; assembly: GCA_945859915.1. NCBI lineage: Eukaryota > Viridiplantae > Streptophyta > Magnoliopsida > Solanales > Convolvulaceae > Cuscuta > Cuscuta epithymum. The sequence continues at coordinate 3,251,928 of CAMAPF010001001.1, read as the reverse complement.
TGTTTGGTGAAAAAGTTGGTTGATAAGCCTGATAAGCTGAAAACCAGTGATACCAAACGGCCTCGATGTGATCTTACAATACAAATTCTAAACTACATACCAAGAAATGTGGCGATGACCCATGTTGGAATCCTCCATCTCTTCAATCTTCTTTCTAACTGCTTGTTTCAAGTCCTTAACTGTTGCAGAGTTCAGGACAGCAACATCTACGAAAAACCACACAAGAAACTATTCATAACCCTATTATTTGCATTCAATGCATATCAACATATCACTGGATAGAGATGGACAATGGAGTAATCTCATTTACCAACAGAGGTGTTGTCCAATTTAAGGATGGTAATCCGCATGGCACTGCCAAGTTCCAAGCTTATGAGGGTATCTACATCAGAGAATGATGGGTTTTTTGGCACATCAGCTAGTATTGGATCATTAAGGAGAGCACCCAGTGTTAAATGCAGCCTTGCCTTCTTCACAGTGCTACTTTGATACTCAGGTGCATTACTAGTGTTCTTTCTCTCTGTATCATCTGATTATTATTTTTAAAGCACAAAATTATGTATTGTTTACAATTTTATACGTGCTTATATGTATGTCTTAGTGTTTAGATGTACATATATGTGCACACATGATGCAAGATTATCTTCAAAGGAAACTATCGTTTTTTAACCCCATATCCCCACTCACATATCTTTCTCACTTTTGTACAAACTCTCAAGTCCCAACTGAACTATCAGATTCATAGTGCTAATGTAAACACTAAGACAAGACAATGTACATCCACACAAATGCAAATGTAAGTACCACGTTAATTCTCTAGGGGTTTGTTGGGATGAAGGTTTATGGAGGCTTAGTCAACCTTTTAATAAGCAGAATATTCTGATAACAAATTTTTCTAAGAAATATTTCTGGAGGTTTGTTAGGATTGAAGGAGAATATTTCAAGGAGTTGAGGGGTGTATATGCAAATCTTCCGATTCATGGGCCTGATTGCAAAATCGCGAATAGCTCGAGAGCTTATTTGCCCCTTTTCTCTTCAACTAAATAGCCTAGAATATTTTGATTTTGCAATCAGGCCCACTTAGTTCATCTTTTAATTTTTTTATTAAATCCCAAACGTACATATGAAGATATAATGCCATGTCCTCCAAATCCTCAAAAAACAAAAACCCTTCAATCCAGTAATCTAAACAAATTTTCAGTCTATATCTGAATAAATATAATCCTTAAAAACGAATAAAGATGATTGAAATTTAATATGATCACCTATTATATTAAGATTTAAGATTTTATGAAATCTTAAATACTATATATCAAGATTCAAGATATAGATGTAAGCCTCCAACGCCTTCCCCTCCATCTAAACAATCCCTATGTTTAATTCATGGAGGAACTTGATGCATTTGAACATCTAACATAAAACCCTGGACATTTTTTAAAAACAACTACAGAAACAAATGCCCCTAATCTATTGTGAATCCTACCCCCAACCCCGCAATCACACACAACAAACAATTACCTTTGCTTTCTTTAATCTCTGCAGAGAGGTCCAATGAAGAGACCTGCAACATACAAGAACATTTTAAAGAGAAAGTGACTTCAGCCAGGCACCAAACGGATTAACAACTAACAACAAGAACAAAACAAAGATAGTTTTGTAACCAATAATTATGCTACTGATATTTAAAAAATAGGATATCGTTATAAAGAATCAAAGGTGGCACCATCATATAACATAGGAACAACATACAATAAAATATCCAATTAAAATATCGATTAGAAGTTAGAACCACCCAAATGAACCAGCCAGAATTTGGCATCATAAATATCATATCACACTGATATCACATACAAAGTATAAATTTTTAAAGTAAAAGGCCCAAAACACAGAAAAAGAGAGTTTTCGCGAGTCCGTGGCCATTAGTACGCAATTGGCAATACACTTGGCATTGACTATTAGACTGTGGCTACTGCAATAGTCATTAGAACATATTCAAAATTTTAAATTCCATCAGCATTGTTATTGATGGGAGTACAGGTGACAACAATAAAACAAGCAAGAGAAAAAAAAGACTAGATTATTTAAAGGGAAAGGGGGCAAAAATGACCCTAGTGTTTTACTTTAGATGGAAATATGACCCTAAACTATTTTTGGGGTGATATAGGTCCAAAAATTACGTTTTTTGATAATTGAGGCCCCTCCACTAACGGGAGTATTAACTCTGGGCACTTCACTAACGGAAGAGTCCCTTCAAAAAAAACGGAAGAGTCTAATACATCATTTCTTATGTCCAGGAGCATTTCATTTGAAAAAAATTAGACTCATTTATCTAATTTATTTAAAATAAAATAAGCCCATACAAAAAAAACAAGGAAAGAAAGACTGAAATATATAAAGTATTAAATGCAGTTTATAATACAAAAAAGCTGCCCATTAAAATCCAACAAAAAAACTAGCACATATAATTTCTACGATCCACGTATATTTCTAATGTATTTCAAGATTCTTCTAAGCGGGACATCATTATGGATCAGAAACAAACCCGTGTCAACCCCCTTTCCAGGCTGTAGCACAAAAAACATTCCTTATGTTTTGAAGTTTTAAATCAATCTCATACTTCTTCTTTATGCTCTCATAGTTAAGAAAATCAACATCAGAATTTGTTATAACATCAGCTTCATCATTTTGATATTCCAAATGTATATTATAAACCCATGAACCACCATGGTGAAACTTAAGATTGCAAATATTATTCATCCTACACACAAATAACATACGATTTTTTTATAAGAACAATACCAAAAATCACATATTTCAAATTGATGAAACGTATTCGGTTCACAAAAATTAGCTTTAACAACGGATGAAACAAAATCCCTAGGACACTCTACAAAATCTTTTTTTATAAACCCAGCTTTGTTCAAAATTAATGTTCTCCCTTGAGATTACAAACTTACTTAATCGAAAACACAAAGGGTATGGATTCATTTCAACTACAAATCAATTTAAATTCTACTACATTCATCCTGAATTATAAGACACTTTACGGTTTACGATGTTTGACCGACGATAAAGCAAATTGATCCCTGTCAACACTCAAATTAGTTTTAGAAAATAAAATTTACATATTCAGAAACTACATTAAAACCACTACAAAGCCTGTAAGGAATAATTCAAATTTCATAAAATTTTGATATATAAAATAAGAGATTAAGAGTGATTTGTGTTGACCAAGTGAATAGAAAAAGTATCTTATAAAATGGGACAGAGAGAGTATAATAAATCATCCAAAATTCCAGATTTAAGAAGAAAATACAAAAATGAAATAGAAACTATATTGCACCTCTTACCTTTCGTGTACGGTCAAAAAGATTTGTGCGGAAGGCACTCTAAATCTTCAAAGTTTAACACTGCATCTAAGAAGAAAAACAAAAGGGTCTAAACCCCTGCCCACTATCGAAAATACAGTAGGTCTTTGAGCTTCTTTTAGGTTTAGTCTAAAGATGCTGCTCAATTTTAATTATGGAGTACTTCGTATGCTGTAGGCTTATTTTGTAGGCCTTTGCGTTAAAAGAAACGGCACCGTGAGGGGAGGGGCCTCAATTATCAAAAAATGTAATTTTTGAACCTATTTCACCCCAAAAATAGTTTAGGGTCATATTTCCACCTAAAGTAAAACATTAGGGTCATTTTTGCCCCTTTTCCCTTATTTAAAAAACTTCAAGCCGAATATAATTATCATCAAGTCATCAATTACTGCAAGAAGAATGAAATTAAAAGCATAATAAATTACAAAATTATTTTTGTACAAACTGCAATGAATGGCCAGTGAGCCAGTTTGTATATTACTACGTATTTTTTTTAATGAAATTCTCCAAATGGTTGCATTTAACAATTCAGCTTACAGTTTCCTTAGAGTTGATGGGTATACTATTTATCTTCCTTGTAGCAATCAAGCCAAAATAACCTGGGTTGTTTTTGTTGGTTGTTTGAACTTTGAAGATTCAATTAAATAGCCTAGAATGATTAGTGTGTGGGCTTTAGTGATTTATCAACATTTTGTGAAAAGACTCGAAAAACCGAACCAGAAGTACTTTCGATGCCTATTCATTACTCATTATAATCCTAAGATTTGAAATTTGCATAAACGTTTTCAGCCAATACTAGTAAAAGATGTGTTTTATTCACACTATAAATATGAAACCACTCAAGAAATCAACACCTGAATGATATATCTGCCAATTAATAATGCCAAAAATAGGTTCATCTCTACGAATAAAGGCGCAAATCTAAGCATATTGGCATATGGATGTTAGCAAGAGATTTGATACCTCCATATTAAGGGTTTGTGACTGCTTCTCTCTATGATGTGGTTGATACAAGTTGGTTCATCTCCAAAAAATCCTGGCTTGATGCACGAAGCGGCGCTGGTGGAGTACCTTCGATCGACGGCGGGACTCTGGCGGCGGAAGTTCAGGCGGGGTGGCGACCAAAGGCAGAGTTCCGGCGGCAATCTAGTCTCTAGTGGTTGGCCCAACCGGTATTCCTAGTTCCTACCCAAGCATGAGTATGACCCCATTTACGAAATTTTAAACATTCACTTTTATTTCTGCATTTCTTTTGTTCCAATTGAGGGAATAATCTCTAATTTTTTTTAAATGAATAATCTCTAATTAAAATTCATGAATAAATAAACTATTTTGAAAATTTGTTTCATTGAATTGTAAAAAGCAAACTGGAATACAATAACTTTGATACTCAAAATCAGTGTTCTAGAACTCGCTAGGCACTAGTCGGGCGGCGGAGCACCGCCTAGCGCCTAGGGCGCCTAGGCGCCGACTAGGCGCCGATTAGTCGGCAGCCAAGTATTATGCTGTAATTTAATAATTCCAAGTAACATTGGCAATACAAATGAAAAACTAAACATAACTATTTAAGAAGCTATAAACATAATCATATAATTGTTCATCTAAAAGCAAAAAAAACAAAGATGTTAAAGAGCAAACGGTTTAAATAAAGATAATCATAGAGTTTACATGTAAGTGTTCATCCAAAAAAACAAAAACCACATAGTTGTCATTCTGTCAAAGGCTAAACATAGCAGAAAAACATAAGCCATAAACATAATTGTAGAGTTTAAATGGCACTAGCAAAAAAACAGTTTAAAGTTTTAAACCAACACAAATTCAAGACTTGATTAGCAGTTTAGCATAAGTGCAATGTGTTCCTAGGTCCTTTCATCTTCTTGACCAAACTGAAAATCAATCTCCATATTAATTTCTTTTGAATCAGATTCACAAAGTGATGTAATCTATATGGAATTATGGATAGTTTTAGACTTTAGAGTTTCACAAAGACTAAAGACTGTATGTGATGTAATCTATATGGAATTATGGATAGTTTTAGACTTTAGAGTTTCACAAAGACTAAAGATTTAGAGTTTAGAGTTTCACAAAGACTTAAGCTAAGTAGCTGTAGCCAAGTAGTTCTTATGGAATTTACATCATAAGAGGAAACAAATAGACAGATTGGTGAAACAAATAGGCAGGTTGGTGAAACAGTTTTTACACAAAAAGAGCTAAGTTGCAGGTTGTAAGACTTGTAACTATGAAGTAAAATTTTAAAAATTACGAGTAACTTCTAAAAACTATTAGCTAAATTGCAGGTTGTAAGTTGGGAATTAGGATAGTGTTAAACTCATGAAAAAATCACATGTTATCAAAACAGAAAATATGCAAAATATAAAACTCCATCGCTCCTGTTAGTCCGGTGAGGACTTTTTTTCAAACAGTAAATATGCAAAGTTTATCAAAGTTTTTTTTTAAAAAGATCACATGTAAAAACTAAAAAGACATCAAATGGTAAGTCAACCATAAACGTGTAAGTGTGTAACCAATAGGCCAATATCAGTTTTTGCACTTATTCCAGTCAAGCACGTCCTTAGGAGTTAGGTCGGTAAACACACAAATCAGAAATTCGATTTTTTCTTAGATGAAAAAAATGAAGAGAAGATATTACGTGTGAGGAGACACGACCAGCTTGTGAGAACTCCTGCGATGAAGAGTGATTGTGCCAGCAGCGAGGTAATCGAAGAGGAAGAAGTCACCGTCAAAGAGAAGAAGAGGCGTTGAGATGAAGAAGAAAAGTGTGAAATTGAAAGTCATTTGTCTGTGAAACAAAGTGATGGGCCGCCTAGCCCAGTTCACCGATTTGGACGATTTACCCGCCTAGGCGGGTTAGGCGCCCGATTATTCGCTCGGCCGATTATGTAGTCCGATTATGTGTACTTCGCCTCAGTTGGTTAACGCCTAGCACCTAGGCGGCCGCCTAAGGCGATTTTTAGATCCATGCTCAAAATTATTGAAAAGACTAGCGGATACTCGCACAAGGCGCGAGAGCTTGTGCCAAATTTAAAGGGGAAAGTTCTTGAAATAGGACTAAAAAAGTTTGAAAATTCCAAAATAGGACTGCCATGATTTTTATTCCCAAAATAGGAGTAATTACTGTCAAGTTTGGAAAATACTGTCATGTTTGAAGTCTGGTACTGCCAAAACATGGCAGTAATTAGTCCTATTTTGAGAATAAAAACATGGTAGTCCTATTTTGGAATTTTCAAACATTTTTAGTCCTATTTTGGATATATTCTCAATTTAAAGTGTTTTTTCCTTTAAAAATGGTTATAAAATGTAAGATTGGTATATAGTTTACTAAATGTCCTATTTTTCACTTTACGTAAATAGTTTACGAAATGTCCTTTTTTAAATAAATTATTGTGTCAATATATTCATGGGGCGGATTTTGTCTGGAATATGCTTCTTGAGGGGAAGGTATATGGAACATTGGAGAACTGTGCACAAGCTAGGCATGTTTGAAATGAGTTGTATCTTATCTGTCTGGTTTAGCATTTCATCAAGCATAGTTATGCAGAGTTAGCATGTAAGCATGTTAGCATCATGTGACTTTAAAGATGAATGTCAACAACTTCACTAGACTTCACCAGCAAAGCCCCTGTTAGAACTTGTTACGAAAATTATTTACCAAAGGAACTTGTTAGCTAAACCTTTCATAAAAGTATAAACACGAGAAGTCCAGCAAGGCTAAATGGCTATAATCTAGCCATGCCCCTCGTTAGTTCTAGAAATACTATCTCTGTATTAAACATAGCTTTTAGCAAGCTATTAGTCATCATTTACAACTTTGCTTCGAGCCATAATAAAGTTTAATGATAAAAATATACAAAAGTACTAAACAATAACCCAGATTTGAATTCTTGAATATTAAAGTAAAAAAAAAATGAACATCATGGAAAAGGTTTATTCCAAAGTTGAGTTAATGTACAAACTCACACCATAAATTTGCGCCGCATAAATTACACTATTAGATAAAAAGTTGTTGTATACCAAATTTATAGAGCAAGGCTTAAATTTTTCTAAATATAGAACTTTAATGGCAGACATGATCCTGCCTTGACAATCAACCTTGTGGGGGAGATCCTATAGCTATATTTCCGCATATACAAACATGTGTACAACCAAATAAAAAATGTCATTTATAACACTATATAGTTCAGATTTAGCAGTTTAACCTATATCTCTGTGCCAGGACTACATTCCGTTATTACCAAATACCAAACCTCTAGGCTTATGTCCAAATGTTTGGCTTATATAACCTATTCAGTGAAAAGTCATATTTCTACTGTTTTTTCCAATCAATTTTTCTTGTTTTCCCCTTAGATAGCAATGTACAACATGTTATGCACACAGTGTATTGACACAAATCAGGAGTATCAACCCTCATTCACCATTATAATGTTGTTAGATAATTGTGTTAATGAAGTGAACTAAAATATAAATCATTTTTAGACACAAGGAGTATTCTAAATGTAATATACTCACAATTCAATAGACCCAATCGCATAGTTTCTACTTCCTTCCTCTCTTATAACTTTACCAAGTAGTCATTACATTGGGTGAAATTCTCACACTGCCTGACTGCCGTCACCACATATTGAACATGATATCTCAACTCAACTAACTCACTCAGCTACTCTTGAGCTACCGAAAACAAAAAACAATTTTACCAAACATTAGGAGGGGGGAGAGAGATGAACCACATTTTTTTATAAAAATGGAAAAATGAATTTATACTAAAATGGATGAAAAAGGAAAGAATAAATTTTGTTTTGGGACAAAGTAGTAATTCGTCCCAAAACAAATTTATTTATGAATTGAGTTATTACATTGTCTCTGGTATCACTCATTACTATCACTTATTTTTCATTAGTGGAAACAATTAAAATACCCCAAACTTTGAATGGGTGTGAGATAAATACCTCAAACTTTCATGTGTCATTTAAATACCCTAAACTTTATATAAAAAGTTATTTTAACACCATGATCATATATTATTTTTTTCATAAATATATATTTATGTTGTTAATTGAATAATTTAGAATAAAAAATTAAAAACACTCCAATTATATAGAGTGGGAGTAGTATTATTTATTTTACAATGGAAGTTTATAATGGTAATTGTATCTTCATGAATGCTAAAATATTTTAAATTATGAAATTAACACCAAAAACTAACATTTTTGAAAGAAATAATACATGACCATGGTGCTAAAATAACTTATTATATAAAGTTTAGGGTATTTAAATTACATATGCAAGTTTGGAGCGCTTATCTCACACCCCTTCAAAGTTTGAGGTATTTTAATTATTTTTCTCTTCATTAATTGAGTAATGCTACATTGCTAGATATCAAATGTTTTTCCTAAATATTACTAAAATAAAATTTGTTGACATAAATGTGAATAAAGTGACTATGAGTCTATGAGTACATTTTTATTATCACTGCAAAATTTGAATAGACCTCTACATCTAAAAAGGAATGATCATGTACATATGGATGTACAGGAGGCTCCGTACGGACAAAGCCATCAGATGTCCTTTCCGGTGGAATTTTTTGATGAAATATTTTGAGCATGTTTTTCATCAAGTCTAGTTTATCCATACCAAATTTCAGCTCAAAATTCGATCGGGGAAGTAGTCAAATAAATTCTTGAAACATATGGCGCATTCTGCGCACATATAATATGCAGTATATTTCAAGAATTTGTTTGACCGCCTTCCCGATTGAATTTTGAGCTGAAATTTGGTATGTATAAACTAGACTTGATAAAGAACATGCGCAAAATTTGTGTGGCTCCAAATTATTCTTACTTTATTCTTATTTTATCAATTCAATATCAATCACATAACTCACTTTTTATTAGTTTGCGTGTCACTCCCTCTTGTCCCATTGTTAGTGGGACGGAGGGAGTAATACATTAAAAAATTTCAAATAAGGAAAAAATATAAAAGTTCTCCACTAAAGTTGTTCTCGATGAGTCAACAATAGAGCCTGTATTTAGAAGTTTCATGAGAGAGAATGATCGCTCTCTATTTGATTTAACAATAGCTAAGATCAATACAAGGCGAATCAATCTGCTCTCCATAACATATGAATCAGATCTTCTGCTCTTAGTGAACTCCTCACATAATTCAACAAGTGTAGATACTTGAAATTTTGTATTAGGAATCACATCGATCGTGAACAGTGTTGCAGCTCAAATTCCAAAGCACGAATATCCCGACTAGTAAAATCTTCGGGATAGAATCTCCTTGCAGGAGTACAAATAATATCGACATTGAAGGACTCATTTGAGTTTTTAGGATCCGATGAAGCACTCAAAGAAAGGAGTTTCATTGATTTATCATTAAACTGGGTCCTTAACTCCATCAATACAAAGTATATTGCCTCGTTGAAAAAGTCAAAGTGATAAGGATGCTCAAATGTAGTTTGATTGGCGGACCTACATGGCTACACAGAGGCACATACAGATGTTGGCACTTGGGTCCTGGAGTGGTCGGCGACTCGGCACTCGACAGCGATTGAGTAGCTTTATCGAATTCGGCTGATGCAGATTCTTGCATTGCGGAAATCGCAATGTCGATGATGAAGAGTCAAAGGGCGAAGACTTGCTCGCTTCATCCCAGATGCGGGGCTATTAGCCTATTACTTTTCTTCATTTTTATTGAATTTGGACTAGTGGGCTACATAATCAATACTACTTCTAATTTTTTGAGCTTTCTATTTTTTGAGGTCTTATGCCATTGCACAGGCTGCCCCTCCCCTGGGTCGGTCCTATCGTGATGCGTATAACATTTGGATTAGATTTATTTTTAGATGACAAGATTTTGTTTTATGGGCTGACCTGAAAATTTGGACCGGAAATTAGAAAATTTTGGGGTGGGTTATAGAAAAATTTGGAGTGGGCTGGATGGAAATATTTAAAAATACTACCTTGGAAAAAATTTAATTTTTAACTTTACTCTGGATTTCAGCCCACCATAGCCCTAACATAGATCCTCCCCTGCTAATACGCCAATTGCCGAACCTCCCCTGCTAATACCCCAATTGCCGAACCTCCCCTGCTAATACGCCAATTGCCGAACACTCCTAGAATCCTTAAAAACCGCTTATTTTTCTTTCCATGTACAAGGATTCCCTTTATGCTGTAAAAGCTGGTTTTCAAACGGAATTATCTATCCCAACAAGTATTCATTTTGATTCATTGATTATTATTACCGGCCCAAAGATAACAGTTTGTTGAAACCTGAAATAATCCCAAAAAAATCTCTAACACATGGTTTTAAAAGCTGTATACCAATATAATGGAATAACAGATGAGCTCACAAGCAGCTCTGGTATCAAACAAAATTGATGGATCATAAAACAGTAACTAATTTTGTGTTGGATAAAAAGTAACTATTACTAGTGCATCATAAAAAATGTGGCTCAGTTACCAGATGCGGATCTAAAGGGCCAAAGCTACTGGATTGAGATTAGTCACTGGATTCACCCTGGTTATCAAAAAACAGAAAAGAGAAAACCAAAATAATAATTGACATTCAACTCCCCCCAGATTTCTCACATTCAAATATACATTGAGCATCTCAACTGTTGAATCAAAGCTTAAACAGATGATATTTGATATTGTGATTTAATTGTTCTGGTTTTGGTTTGACCGTTGAGATGAGTCCATTTTTCTGAGGTTTCAGCAGCAAAAGACAACCATCAGTCTTTTAATATACCCATAGATTCTACTGAAACTTGAAGAGTATTATCCTCCAGCAGATGACATTGATGCGGTGTACTTGTACTTGAGAAAGGATTTAATGAAGGGATCCAGCTCCCCATCCATTACAGACATTATGTCTGAAGTTTCATAGCCGGTCCTTACATCTTTCACTAATTTGTATGGATGGAAGACGTAGTTTCGTATTTGTTGGCCCCACTCTGCCTTCACTGCATCCCCTCTTATTTGCTTTATTTCAGATGCTCTTTGTTCCTCTGCTATCACTAACAACTTCGCTTTCAATCGGTTCATCGCTCTTGTCTTGTTTGCTAGTTGCGATCTCTCCTCTGCATGAGATAATCAATTATCATAACACATTTCAATCGCAACCTTCTTACAAAGAAATAAGGAGATGAAATTCCAAAACCGTAACCATTGGATCTCCGAAGTGGTAGGAAAAAAAATAGAGGAATAGAGAACAAATCTATATATACTTGTACAAATCAATTCTAAATACTTGTACAAGCTCACCTTATCTATAAATAGGGAGAAATGGAGAATGCACAAGTAAAAGAAGAAAGTATAAATCCAGAACATATATATCCTTGAACTTATTTTGGGACCAAGTAAATGACGAAAATATAGATTAGGAACATATATACCTTGTCTCAAAATAAAATTAATTTTTAAAAAGTTATATGTAGTATACATTTGTTCCTTCTTTTTTACTTAAAAAAAAACGTTTTTTGATTGACGGTAAGTTACTTCTTTTAAAAAAACAACACATTCTAATAGAAAGATATATACTCTGTATATGTGTGTGTGTGTCCGAATGTAAACTTTTTGGTGTTTAAATGTTGCAATAAAAGTTCTGAGATATGTACTCTGAGGTATACATTTATTTCCAAAATTTTCAAGGCCAGGCGAAATTAAAAACAAAAATCCTTAACTTTCCCTCCTTCCCCTACAATATAACAAGACTCTTAATTTCCAGCATAATCAAAAGGTAAATTTCACTTGCATAAAAAATTTCACAGGATGGTGAAGAGTAAATATAGTGGCAATCGGACCTGTGCAGCGGACGGTTACACCGGTGGGGACATGAGTGATGCGGACCACTGTTTCAACCTTGTTAACATTTTGACCCCCTTTCCCACCTGCTCTGGTAAAAGTAATTTCCAGGTCTTCAACTGGTATTTCAACATCCGTCGAGTCTTCAGGGAGAAGAGGCATGACCTCTACACCAGAGAAGCTTGTCTGCAGAGAGAAACTTTCAGATGAGTTAGATAGAGAGAGGAAGAGCATTCCTGATAGGATCCCCAGAAAACCAGAACAATTTACAGAAGATTAATAGGAAACAACTGAAAACTTTATTGATGATAGATGATCGATTACAGAAAGAAGACAAGACAGTAACAAAGAGAAGAGACAGACAATTCTCTAATCTTCCCAGTCCCAAGACCTAATGTCCAAAAGCCTGCCAACTAAATCCCCCTTCCCGTCTATTTATACTACAATACTCATGTACCCTTATTACTAATATTATTATTATTTCTAATAATAGTCTAATACTCTAATAGGCTGGTTCCTATCAATACTCCCTCCCTAAACATCCACCTTGCCCTCAAGGTGGGTGATAGGAAACAGCCACAATCTTCTGCTTCCTCTTCCTCTTCCTTGTTCCTCTTCCTTCCCAATATCTAACTGGTTGATGGACTAGGGACTTCAGTACGAGATCTTTTAAAATCACAGAACTTTCAGCAGCATAAAGTGAATCTTCATTTGGTTCAGTCACCTTCCCGCACTCCATATCAAAAATTATTTCTTCACCTTTCTGCAGCTCCTCATGATTTCTATGTTCTGAGACTAATACTGTACTGGATGCAAACTCCTTTATGTACCTTTCAACTTCTTCCTCTTTTAATTCCTTACCTACCTCATTTGAGAAGTAAGATCTAAGAGGCTTTAGCAAGCAAGTAAGCAGATACACTCTTCCAGCTGCAGTTCTCCAAACTAAGGAACAAGAAGGATTATCTCTCATGTAAAACTTCCAAAGTTGGTCCCCTAGCAGGTAAGCAGATCCGTCACGAGGAAAAGACATGGCCATTTTCAACCCTTGTTTCAATTTCACCTTTTCTTTGGTTTCAATATCTTGCTCCACAAACTTTCCCACTGTCTTCTCATTTAAGAAATCTGTAATTCTGGGCTCTTCTGTCAAAAAACCAACCTTCAAGTTGGTAGGGAAATCAAGGGTACTTGGGTCTTTTCCCTTCAGAGGCACTAGAACAAAGTAAACAACTGGAGAATAGTCTTGAGGGTCCTTTGAAATATAAGGGGCATAAAGTCCCTCTTCAACCTTGAGGTTCGAAATTGCTTGAAATATAGTAAAAGAGTTCATCCCAGCAATCAATTTTTGATTGTGCACTGTTGTTTCAGCCTCTTTATCATCAATAGCAAGCCTTCCCCTTCTCATAACCTCCATCCAAGTTAGATGACCTCCCTGTGAAATCACTGCCACAATTTGAATAATGACATATGATTTTCAGAAAAAGGATGAACATGAACCTCTGGACCAGACCTCCTTTTACCCAGGCATGAGTTTTCAGAAAACATTTCCCTTTGCTGTCTAGGTTCTTGACTTTTGATCAGACCAGCTTTATCTTCTAAAATGTTCTTGATTTTAAGTACTCCAATCTCATAAGCAATTAAGACTCTACTTCCAAAGGAACATGTGCGGATAAGCAGATCAGCAATATAAACTCGCCTGGAAATTATATCCATATCGGCTGCAAGATTAGGAAAAATATAATCTGGCCTGTGTATAACCTGTCTTTTTCCTGCATCATATTTCAACATAGATACATAATGCCACAATCCATTTTGAATACTTTTTGTAGAAGTAACCCCATCCATTCTGAAATTAAGAATTTTGTTCAATTCTTCCCACTTGATGTTTGATGACTGACGGTACACCATTTCAGACTTTAAGGCATTTGGCCTGTTCATCTTTTGTGCCGGATGAGAAGAAATTCCGCATACCTGAAGAACCCTTTCAGACTTTAAGACATCTACAACTGTAGTTTGCTCCTCAATTTCGTCCTCCTTATTTGTTTTCTTGAATACAGATTTTGTGGCCTCCAACACGCTATTCCTTATTGTCTGAAGAGAATCTTGTGCAGGGTGAACAACTAACGAAATCATTGAATCTTGTCTTTTCAAGTTCCGGCAGCGACGCACAGTCCTCGATCGTCCTCGCCGGTGACATTGTTTGCTCTTAGCACGCTTCTCCTTCTCCAGGCTTGAGCGTTTCTCTTTCTCCGGTTTAGAACTTTTCTCCTTCTCCAGGCTGGAGCGTTTCTCTTTCTCCGGTTTAGAACTCTTCTCCTTCTCCAGGCTTGAGCGTTTCTCTGTCTCCGGTTTTAAGCTCTTCTCTCCTTCACCTCTTTTCCGCGCTCCATCTTTTCCACGAGTTTTCCCAATTTTCCACGTGAATCCTTTCTCGAGTGTGAAACAGTTTGCGGCTCCTTCTGCGACTCCTGCGACTTTCGCAACTCCTTCTGCGGCTCCTTCTGCGACTTTCACGACTCTTGCGATTCCTTCTGTGACTTGGTTGTTAGGTTACTGTAATTTGAGAGCTAATAATGGAGAAAATCCAATATGTAACAATGGCGGTAGTTCAGTTCGTACAACAGAAAGTAGATAGAGAACGAAACAGATTTCCCAAGTCGTAACAAGGTTCCGACTCCCAGTCCCAAGTCCCAAGCCTAAGATAATTCCCACCCCCCTCTCTCCTCCCAGCTCACCTTATTTATTCTTTTTCTAATGGGCTTCCCTCAATCTATCTAATTAATTGGCCCAGCCCACTATTACATTTTACTAACATATTAAGCCCATAAGTCCAGGTCTCTAACATCACTCCCCCCTTTGACAACCACCTTGTCCTCAAGGTGGGGAGTAAGAGCAGCCATGCCATCCAGCTTCATCCTCGTGCCCCTTCCTTCCCAGTACCTCACTGTTTGCTGGACAAGGAGCTCCCATACTTGAATCTTACTCGTTACTTCATTCACATCTATTCTTCCACACAGTGCATCAAAAACTCCAGCTCTATTGTTCTGCTTAGCCCATTTTTCCACTGCTGGTTGGTTTGGTTTAGTAGCATCTACTAGAGTTGTCTCCAAGCTACTCCTAGATTCTGCATCCATAACCGCAATGATGCTGTCCAGTGAAGGAATGTCATCTTCAGCCGCATTTTGAGTACACCCAACAGCATCCCTCCAATCAACTTCCATTGAAAGACTCCACCAAACCCTCTCTGCAACTTCACCTTCCCAAGGCATAGAGTTGACTGTCACTTGCTTTCTTGGAAAGCCGAGTGGGAAACCGTGGACTAGCTTCCAGAGGGAACAATCTTTGCTAGTGTCATGCCAAACAGAGATAAAACAACTTGTTGTATAGAAAACGGAAGCAACAAGCAACACTTTCAGTCCCCACATTAATATTGTAGCTATCCATCGGGGTGAAGCTTGAATCTGACAAAACATGAACCCCACCACACAAAAAGGCACTGCAATTTCACCACCATGAACATGATAAACCATCTGGTTAAGGGTTTCAACATCGCTTGGAAGATCAAAAGGATCAAATGTGACCTTCCTTGTCTCTTTATGTGCAGCTTGTAAGGCTGGCTTTGTTTGAGTATCTGTAGCCAGTTCCTGGTCAGGGTGTTGAGACCCAGTAATATATATATCCTCATTGAACTGACTGCAGACACTAGATGTTTCCGTAGAGCCATTTTCCCCATCCTCCTCTTTTTTCTTGAGTATCTTGATCCACTTACCAGCATTAATCATAAGAAACAGGTAGTCAAAACCTACAGCCTCCTCTTGAACAAGTCTACAAACTGTTGGCAGCCCCTTAACATCTTCGCCCACGATTAAGGCATCTGTGAAGAGACCAGGAAAGAGATCTTTGATCTGCCACGGATTCACGTCAGCTTCTAACTCAGTGACATATCCAACATGTTGAGTGCACATCATAGAAGTAACACTATCTAATCGGAATCCATCAATACCCATTGCTACTCTATTGGAACCAACGTACATATAATGACATGATCCTGAGCCCAACTTGGTAGCTAACTGATGGTAATGTTCAAGTGTAGTTCGTAAATACCTGTCAGCATCCCAAATTAATGTGTTGTTTCTAAGGATAGTTGCAGATTCTCCACAAAGAGCAGCCAAAATGGTAAATGCAATATGAGGTTCAGTACGAGAGTTCTTAGAAGTGAATTGTGAGAAAATTTCCCAGCCAGCCAGCTCCGGTTGTACTCTTCGAATCACAGGTACAGGAAAGGACGCCCAGTTACGTTCATCAATAGCATCAGTGTATGAGCTGAGGATTCCCTCCAATCTATCTTGAATAGCAAACTTTCCTTTGCACACAACCTCCATACGATCTACAAAACTTCCATGTGAAAACTCTACCCCAAGTGGAATCTTTGCATCTGATTTCCCAGAACAGGGGTGAGCATGGTTCTCTTGTGCCTCTGAATCAGTCCTTTCATCCTTAAGCTCACTGAGTTTCCCAAATGCAAGTTTAGTCCCATCAGATGAAACATGTGGATCTAAGATAGGCAAGGTTGATGTACTGGTCATATACACCAGGTCAAACCCCGGGAACATGCCAACGTATCCATCAGTAGTATATCCACCCATTTTCTTCCAATTTCCAGTCATTCTTTCCCCCAATACATTTTGAGTGTTCTTACTAGAAGTATCTCCATCAAATCTGAAGCCCTCAAACTTAGTCAAACCTTTTGAAATCCCCTTTGATATCTGACGGTGCACACTTGGAGTATCATAAGTGTGGATTCGTATGTGAGACCTGCTCTCCTCATCAGCCCCGGTGAAACTGTTGTTCATTCCCAACGCAGGATCAGGGTGGTAGGTACAATTTCCTTCCTGATTGTAAGGAATATCAGGTTTGAGCTGTTTGGATTCCACCAGAATTTCTGGTGAGTATCCTGTCTGTTGATTAGTGTCCTTGTCAGGATTTGATTCCAGAACTGAAGTATCTGCCTGTTTCCATTCCAGATTTGGTGTCAACAATAAAACCTCCTGCGCAGAAACCTGAGCCGACTCAGAATCCTTCGATGAAATTTGCGATGACATCTGCGAATTAATAAACCAGTCTTGTGCAGGGTGGGAATTGACTGGCGATGAAGATAGATGATGCTCGGTTAGCCATCTCGAGCTGGTAGAAACGGTTAGCGTTTGAGATGAAGCTTGCGAACTTAGCGAATCAAGTAACGACGAATTCTGCAAACTCGACGAAGTCCGCGAGCGTTGAGGAGCTGTTTGCGAACTAGTCTTTTTTTTTGAGTCGTGACAGTGTTTTAGGGTCCTCGACCTTCCTCGCTCATGCTTATTGTTCCACTGCAGTATCAATTCACCCAATTCCGCGAACATTCTCTGCCTTTCATTCCGATAGTTCTGCATCTCCTCGCGATAACTCTCAAAATTGCGCTTCATGTTGGCGGACCGCCTCGCCAACTCAAGCTCCAATTTCTCCAATCTTGCTTCCATCGCTCTGCGTGTATCGACCGTTGATAGGCTACAGGAACGAATGCTCTGATACCAAATGTTAGGTTACTGTAATTTGAGAGCTAATAATGGAGAAAATCCAATATGTAACAATGGCGGTAGTTCAGTTCGTACAACAGAAAGTAGATAGAGAACGAAACAGATTTCCCAAGTCGTAACAAGGTTCCGACTCCCAGTCCCAAGTCCCAAGCCTAAGATAATTCCCACCCCCCTCTCTCCTCCCAGCTCACCTTATTTATTCTTTTTCTAATGGGCTTCCCTCAATCTATCTAATTAATTGGCCCAGCCCACTATTACATTTTACTAACATATTAAGCCCATAAGTCCAGGTCTCTAACATTGGTCCTCAATCTTCCTTGCGAGTGCCGACTGTTTATTTGCAAGGTTAGTTTGCGCATCTCTTCGCAAAACCGTCTGGTATCTTCGCGCATCTTCTCCATCGTGCGCTCCCAATTTTCCATTGTCCCTACCATGTACCGGACTACAGGTAACAAGATCGTTTTCTCTGATACCAATGATAGGATCCCCAGAAAACCAGAACAATTTACAGAAGATTAATAGGAAACAACTGAAAACTTTATTGATGATAGATGATCGATTACAGAAGGAAGACAGTAACAAAGGCCGAAGCCCCCAAAGAGAAGAGAAAGACAATTCTCTAATCTTCCCAGTCCCAAGACCTAATGTCCAAAAGCCTGCCAACTAAATCCCCCTTCCCGTCTATTTATACTACAATACTCATGTACCCTTATTACTAATATTATTATTATTATTTCTAATAATAGTCTAATACTCTAATAGGCTGGTTCCTATCAATTCCACTGCCCATCCCCTTCAACGTAAGAGAAAATAAGGTAGTTCAAAAAGGAAGGGACTCTTAGGAAAGAAAGAATGTTTACAATTTGTTTCGAAAAGTGATATGTTTACTTGGTGTAATGCTGAAAGGAAGGGACTCTTGAGTTCAAAAAAGTAAAGATAATAAATGCAGGTCATGCTTACCTGACGTAGCCCTTTGGAATTGAAAGGAGATTGGCGTACAATTCGGTGGGTTCCTTTCTCTCCAGACAAATAACCGTATGCATATCGACCATCAAATTCAATGGTAGCAGACTTAATCCCAGCCTCTTCTCCAGGTGACTGCTCGACTACTTTGGTTTTGTAGCGCTGCTTCTCTCCCCATCTCACATACATCCTGAGAAGCATCTCAGCCCAGTCCTGCACTGGAAAATGGAAATAATAAAAAAGTTCACAAAAACTATGTTTGGATTATGAGAAATGCTGGGTTAAACAAATAAAAAATGGTAAGGAAACTTGTTTTCTTATGTTTGGTTAAACTTCCGTAAAATGCCAAGGAAAACTAAATAAGATTAGCTATTTAGATTTTTTTATTTAGATTTCTTGGTCTTGATATCATGGATCGATTCAGGTTAGCCGACCCCAAAATCTTTTGGGATTAAGGCTCGGATGTTGTCGTCATTGTGTTGTAGATTTCTTGGTCCTGATATAATAGATAGATGTACATAAATAAAATGAGTCCTAAAGATACCTAAAATTAATTCATTGAGTTTAGCCTAAAGTAACACAAGTAACATCTCATGAAAGAATGGAGTAGGAGTCTCAATAGATATTAGCTAGAAACATCCCCAGTTGT
The DNA here is from genome assembly GCA_945859915.1 of Cuscuta epithymum. NCBI lineage: Eukaryota > Viridiplantae > Streptophyta > Magnoliopsida > Solanales > Convolvulaceae > Cuscuta > Cuscuta epithymum. The sequence goes on along the minus strand of CAMAPF010001001.1, from coordinate 3,232,553 downwards.
AGATAATAGATGTAGTCCATTTTGACAGTGTCATAAGCTACTTGGAGGCAATATAATGCTCCCATATGGCCATAAATAGAATAATGCTTTTATCATTTAGTGACTTCAATCCAACAGAATAATCACAAAGATGACCAAGTTCCTGGGCTTGCATAGTAGAGGAAAACATCTTTTACTTTCCTTCTACTTTCCAATACCATTTTAGTTCACATTTCAATTGGCAGATTGGATAACATACTCTTAAGTTGTAAAAATGTCAATGCTGAACGATGGCAGCATAACTAAGATAAGGGCTAAAAGTTGTTGTTGTTGTTGATGATGATGATGATATCATCATGCATGGGAAGTATGCACTGATGGCAAATGACAAATGTGGGTGTGAGAAAGTAATGGTGGTAGGGGCACCGTGAGCGCATGTGGCCTGTGGGCAACCACAAAGGTGGTTGGCAGATAGTTGGAAGAGCGTGGTGGTTCACTTGAGCTTTCTGGTTTTAGACTAGAGATAGAAAAATGTAACCCTTTTACCAAGGAAATGAAAGCATGATTGTCTTTTGTCTTTCCCAAGGAAAAGTAAAATAAATAGTTCTCACAAGGAAATTTTGAAAGCATTTTTATGTACAACACAATGAGCAGGAAACACAGTGGTTCACATGTTTCAACTTACCTTGTTAGAGTGACAAACTGAGTGAGAAGGATATACAATACTGTTTTCACCAAAGAAGCCCTTAATAACAGATTTAATTTTTTTCTCTAGCCTCCTCATTAATTCCATCCAGTTCCCATTAGCTCATTATTATTTTTTTGGCTCATTATTATCTCTCAAAAAGATTCACTCTCATAGGGATATAGTACAATGGATTTATAGATCTTAATTGCTCACTGGACAGTATCTACACACACATTTGAAGGTAACAAATGTTCAAGTGTGTTAAGCCAACAAAGTTCTATTGCGCTTGCACTATAGCTGAAAAGCATGAACTGAATATTTGGAAGCTTGTAAGGAAAAAACTACTATGCGAAGTAAATTAAACCTAAGATTACAAAACTGTCCAAAGCCAGGATAAAGGAGGCTGTTGTGGTAGGCGCGTGATGGCCAACAGTGTACTCTGACAGAGCAATAGCTATGATGGATCCAAAAAATGTCGATTGACAGTTTTATTTTCTCTCAATGAAAAGGTGAAACAACAATCCTTTCATCACATCCATGTATTATGGTATTACCTGTGCATCAGTGCCCCCGGCACCCGCTGTAATGGTAACAATAGCACCTTCTTTATCATAGGGACCAGAGAGAAGCTGAGTCAACTCAAAATGATCCATTGCTTTATTCAATCCCTTGATAATGCCAGCAGCTTCTTCAAGAAGCCCTGTATCAATAGATTCCATTTCCTCCGTAAGCTTTATTATCATTTCAGCATCACCAACCTGCAAATGTAAAATAAAACATAATCTTTGAGTTCCACTTCAGAAGTCAAGGCATCAAAGTCATTTATTAGATACACAAGTAAAAAACTACAAATAGATATTAGGACTCGCGAAAAAGTAGACAAAGTGAGATCGACATATCCAATGCTGCTAATCTCAAAAATAGTTTCACTAATGCATCCTAAATAGGACCAGTTCAGAAGGAGACAGTACAATCTAATCCTGCACTTCACCCAATACACTCGCTAGCTAATTAATACCAACTACCCCTTCTACAAAAGTATAGATATAAGATATTCATTACTTTGAAGGTTGAAACGCACTCCACATAATTCAATGAAATGCTTGAATCATTGTTTTAATCTTTTAGATGTGTAGGCTACAAGAGAAATAATAAAGACTAGGAGGCCCACAAGTTTATGCATATTTATTTACTGCAAACACATTTTTTCAAACAATCAAATGTAGACAGAGCTATGCACAATAGGATGTCATTTTCCAAAATGTGCATGTTGATTTTACAATATCAATCTTGTAATGGAACAGACTTTAGCAAATATCTCAATTCATCAGCGTCTTGTGATAATTCCCATGCAAGTAGAAAGAACCTACCAATCTATCATGATGGCAATTTCAGACTTTCATTTCATTACTTCGTAAGAAGGTTGTGACATGAATAGCATCCGATGTAAACTTTGTCACTGTGTTTTTTGGCTTGAATTTCTTGTTAACTTAGTTTACAGAATGAATTGAAGCTACAAACTATGTCAGTATGCTTTTTGCATGAATTTCTTATTGACTTGTTATAGACATTGAACTGAAACTATAAACTGCAAGCCACTGACCCGGACATAACTGGGTGTTCAGCGCATGATGATGAATTGATTATGATCTAAGCAGAAAATGAATTTGTAGAAGGCAGCCTATAGACCTTGTGGCTTGCATTTGGTGCAAAGAAGAATACTCTTTCTTGCACTAAATGATAGTCTATGTTCCAATGAAACATTACTTGCAGGGAGAAAAACTAAGCTGGTCTTTACCCAACCTTTAACATAAGTTGCATACCACCTCTCACCAGAATTGAAGATCAAATAGTCGGTAAATAAAAAACTGTTCGAGTCAGACTAAAAATAAAGAAACGGGAAGTGTTCTGGAGTAAATACTGCCCTATCTTACATTACTGGCAACCTATCATTCTTCCTAATGATTGCTTCCCTGCCAGTCATTCTCCCTCAAAACAAGCAACTAAACTGGAAGCCTAATGGCTAGATGAAGGCCATAGACATTGAGGGGGTCCTATTTTCTATTTTTATGTACTGCATTCTTCCACAAGGACATTAAATTTGTTTCCTTGGATGTACAAGTGCAAATAAATAACACCAGAAACATGCATTGACCACATTTAAGTGTTACTTTGCTATAGTTAAGCTGTAGGTATCCCTGCGTTTTGAGCACAAACAATACAGCCACCCACTGTTCATTTTCACTCAGTATGTATGATTGAAGTGCTTTAGTTGGAAACTTGGAATTCACAATAATAATAACTACGCAGCAACAATGGGATTGATAACAGAAGAAGGAGAATTTTGAACCTGCGACATGAAATCATCTAGAAGTTTCAATTTCTCTTTGCAATCGGTCAAAGCCTGAAGCGTTTGTTGAGCTTTGGCATGATCGTCCCAGAGAGAGCTATCTGCTGCTGCAGCTTCTAGAGATGCAATGACCTCTTCTCGTTGCTGCAGCCCAGCCGCAGCCCTAATTTCTTCAACCCGGTGTGAAGTAACCTCAACTTCCTTTCTTAATGTATAAAAATCTGTTATACAGCCATCAAAACTTCTGAGATGCACATCAATGACAACTAAAATTCATTCATAGCATAATAAAGATACGCATAAAAAATCATATGAACATGGCAGTTGAAAATTGAAATGAGTAGCTACCTTGCATAGCCCATTCCTTTGTTGTTGTTGCATTGCTACAAGAAGGTGGATCACAAACATTGCAATGGAGTGAAGAACGTGAATGGCCTAAATAGTTATAGCTTCTGAGACTGATGATGAGTCTTTTTTGTGAGTAGGTGTGGTGGGATTGGGAATGATGCAGTCCTGTAGCGCTACTGGAAATCTTTGTTATATTTGCAGTTTTAACGAAAGGGGATCCTTTAGAGTCATGGAGTGGCAGCCACAATAGAGGAGGTACTATGCTGTGCACAACCACACTCTCCATCACCCACAGATACTCAATGAGATGAGATGGAACAGCAAATATACAAATGTGATCCCAGATGTGACCTGGATATAAAAATTCATGCATGTATACATATATTATTATGTAACGTAATATTAACACTTTTTGTATATATAAATGCCCAATTTAGAAAAGATTTAACACAAAAGTTGTCAATTATTTTGAAAAAAAATATGTTGATAAAAGAAACTATATTGATCCACTTATTTTCATGAACTTTTTCACACCTTTTTTTAGTGTATATGACTAATATGAGCATACAAAAGTTACTTAGAAGAAAGTGATCAAAATTATAACGCATAATTAGCATAAATTATAGGCGCTACATTGAAAAATGTGGAACACCTACAGTCCATTACTGGAAATTGAGCAATGCAATTGCGCCATGAGTCACACCTTCCAGATTTTTGGGGGATTTGCGATTAATTTCAGAGTCATTCTTGGTGTACACGATCTTTTACACCACATTTTGTTTGTGTACAAAAACAACTTTAAAAAATTTTACACTTTTTTAGACGAACTATATGTACCAAAATAAAGAGTGTGTACAAAAACTGAAAAACATGCACACGGGGCGTGTACAAAAAGAATTTTCCCTAATTGCGCATCCAATTTCACACAATATTAAGGCTTAAGCTTTGTGTGGGTATGAAGGGCGTATGATCTGAGGTGCAGAAGGCAAATGCAGTAATTATTTTCAGAAAAATATGCTTGAGTATTTCAGAAAATAGAGATATTTTTGGTTGGGTAGTAATTACATACAGTAATAGTTATTACCTTGTTAAAAATGTATACAGTTAATATATATGGATATAAATGTGTGTAAGTAGATTATACTCCATTTTAACATGCTCCATAATGTTACATGATTACATATATTAGTTTATCATTGTGAGTGGGTAGAATAAATGTGTTACTGTTTGTGGATATAAAGATACAAAAGTATATTTATGAAATTGTTGATTTTGATGAATATTTGTTTATTATTTATAACTTTTTATACGTATAATTGTAAATAATTAGGGTTACGCCTCAGCCAAGCACCTCATTGTGTAATGAGGCTTAGGCAGTGTGCTATGCACAAACAAGGCCTCGAATTCGCAATACCCAATTTTGAATCTCACTACATTCATTCAAACAATTTGACCGGAAGCCAATCCAGGTTTTATAACATGAACATGAGACGGTCTACAGTGTCTACCTAACTAAAAAGTGGCAGCATGTTGGAATGAGCTATGACCAAAAATCAAGTAGTTTCCGGACATGAAAACTATAAGTTTGAATTTCCGAGCAACGCCTGAATTTCCAATTCTGTTGTTCCAATATTTGAAACAAAAATCAAATTCAGATTTCAAAAAATTCAGTAATTTTTTACTTAAAACTTTTGATTCCAAAATTCAAGCAATAATCAAATTTCCATTGCAGGTAACAAGCTCAAGCATCTAAACTCCAAAAGATTTAAGTTTCAAGAATTTGTTGAAAATGCATCAGTTTAATTCCAACAATTTGTTCAATTCAAAATTTCACAGTTTAAGTAACTAAATTCAACGGGAGTTTACAAAGAAGGTTAATTCAAACTATGGAAACATAATCAGAGATTGAAGGGAAGCTTACAATCAGCTTAAGAGATGAGATTTAAGATGCTCCAAAGCAGAATGATATTAAATTGCTGTCGTGGAGGCGCGGTGATGATGTGGCATGAGTGTGTGAGGTTTTGTCCGTGCACTATGGGGAGAATGGAAAGAACTAGAGTGATGAAGGATCGATTAGAAGATGAGAGTCTATGTGATAAGGTTCTGTTTGGTTTAAAAAAAGAAAAAAATAGAAACTAATAATTCAACCTTTTAGTGGTTTTCTTACAATAGTCTCACATTTTCGTTATTCATTAATAATCCAACCTTTGCACTTCATCTTCATTCACTGGTCCCTGAATGATTGATGACTTGCTATTCTAAGTTATTTTCTTATCTTTACAAACCATTATACCATAAATCTCACCTTTCACAAAGATAAATTTTGCAAAGATAAGAAAATAACTTGGAATAGCAGGTCATTAACCGGTCAGGGACCAGCGAATGAAGATGGAGTGCAAAAGTTGGATTATTAATGAATAACGAAAAGGTAGGACTATTGTAAGAAGATCGATAAAAGATGTTTGGTTGAATTAGGTAAACTATAAATGTGTACATGAAGAATATTGTTGGCGAGTAGTTTTCATGTCAGGCCGGCTTACGGAAACTTTCGTCCGGCCGAATCCGTTTGAGGATCTTTTCTGTGAAAATTTTGAAAACTTTTTAACATGTTCTTCATTAAGTCTAGTTTATACTCATCAAATTTCAGCTGAAAATACAATCGGGAAGACAGTCAAATAAATTATTTAAGAACACTGCGCAGTCAAATAAACTATATAAACAGCGCAGTGTTTTTCAAAAAAATCATTTGGCTGCCTCCCCGATTGAAATTTTAGCTGATATTTGATAGGCATGAACTACACTTGATGAAGAACATGTTCAAAAATATCATCAAAAAATTTCATCGGAAAAACCCTCAAACGGGCTCATCCCGACGACTCTCTCGGAGTGACATGAAGATTCATCATTGTGCATAAGGTTATCAGCAAACTGAATCTTAAGGGCGTGTTTGGAACTGATTCTGATTTTGCTTCTTTTTTAAACTAGAAGCAGAATCAGAATCAGTTTTCAGAAACTGGTCTCCCCCAGCTTCTAAAAAAATCGATTATAGGAGTAAATTAGACACCAGAATCACTTTTGCACTTTCATCCAAACACTTCAACTTTTGCTTCTGCTCCCTGAAGGAGCAGAAGCAGTTTTAAGAATCACATCCAAACACTCCCTAAATTGATCAAATATTGGCGAAAGCGATTGAATTGATTAAATCTGCTGAATTATGAAAATATTATATTTGAAGTATGAAGTGTATATTTTTAATATAATCAAGATAAGAGTATAAGAAAATAGCTAAAATAGTGTTGTATATTACCTTTAGTTAATTCAATCCGTACATATGCTAATTATTATACAATTCAACATTCAAAAAAAATGTGTTTGATAAAAAAAATCACTAATAAACTTTTCTTTTTGAAATAAAATCATTAATAAAGTTTTTTTACGGTAAATCACTCGTAAAGTTGATAAGTGAAATTTTTATTATTATTCATATGCGTAAAATGTGAAATAATGGGAAATGGTACTCCAATAAAAGCCCTGATAGATATATTTATAATAAAAGAATTATCAAAATACAAAGTATTCCTAAATATATATTAGGTAGATTCCTAAATATATATTAGGCAGGTTCCTAAATATATTAGACTATTACACCCCTCAAACTGTGCGGGAGACACAAAGTGCAGGTTGTCTTTTGAAAAATGAAATTGCAAACTTAAAAAAAAACTCTTAGATATATCCGCCGGCGGGAAGATTAGGAGGCACATCTCTGATTCAAAATCCAATTCGCCACAATGGAGCACTCCGGCAAGAAATTGTCAACATCTGATGTTAGAGGAGAGATGTATGTCCCTGTCGCATTGGTCGCGACATGGCCACGGAGGAACGGCTTCAGAGTAAGGCTAAATTTCAGGAGGAGGAGGTTTACAGTTATGGCAGTCAGAAGAGCAAGAACAACCTTCTTGCGCCAACGAAGGGGGGCCAGGGTGGTTAGAGGAAAACGTCTGCAAGCCGGGTTTCAACTCACCTTCTTGCCTATTGGGGGAAACGCACGAAGATTGCAAGTTCTAGTAAGAAGAAGATAGTCCCCTCCCCCGCCGCAGCCGTCGGCGCCGCCGTCTTTGCCTCACCCTCCTCATCCGCCGGCGCCTCCTCACCCTCCGGCGATGGCGCAGCCACCTCCTCCTCCCCAACCACGCCAAGGTTCTGAAGCCATGGGGATTGTCACGGTTAGGGTGGCTAGTATGCGTGGGATATTTCATTTTGACACTGATGAGCATCATACTGATATTTCTGTCTTTCCAAATTACAAAAGGGTTCAAATGGAAGAGAAGCAGATGTCTCCTCTTATGTCTATTCGATACATGGATGCAGATTATGACTTGAAGTATGAGAGAGAGTGTTTCATGTAGGGGTGGGCAAACGGGTACTGGAACCGCGGGTCGGGCCGGGTAATACAGGTTCGGGCGGGGATAGGGTCGGGTCCTAATTTTAGAAAACTCAAACGGTTCGGGGCGGGGAGGGTACTGAAAAACTTAGGAACCAAACGGGTCTTAAAATGTGAAAAAACGGGTACCCGGACCGGACCGTTTTAAAATATTATTTTAATAATCTCTATTATATTTAATACTAGTATAATATAATATACTAACAACACATGAAAGCTCTTCATATTCTTGTGTCTAGACAAAGACTTCAAATTAAAGAAACTTATCAGTCTATTAAAAATAGTTTCCAAGTCGGTATAATTAAACTCCTAAATTATTTTCCTCAATTCTTTATTCCAAATGCATCAAACTTTCTTTCTTTGATTTTTTTTTGTAAACAAAGACTCTACTCAATGAAGTGTGACATATTCATATAATTATCTTAATTTTACCTATACTTGGAGATTTAATAAGCTTTAAATTGTTTTCATCGACAAATATGTATAATAACTAGTTTAATTTCTTATGAATTAGTTTATGAATGATGATTAACATCTTAAATAAGGTGTTTGTGTGATGTTTAATTTATAGATTTGTGGTTCGGAATTTTGTTAACTAATTTAAAATGTTGTCTTATACTTTTATTTTGAATTTTTACTATATTATGGTTACATTAATACGTAATTAATTTGAGAATTTTATATCTTACTAGAAAGTATGTTTGTATAGCCGTATTTTGTTTTTGCAAAAAAGAACCGAGGACTCGGACCGAACCGGCCCGTTTCAAACGGGGCGGGTAAGGTCCGGTTCGTATTTCGAAACTTGGTATACCCGGACCGAACCTACCCGTTAAATGGAACCGGCGGTTCCTGAAAATTTATCAATTACCCGGACTGATCCGGACCGTGTCCACCCCTAGTTTCATGTGCTTCTATGACTTGCATCTACCTTCAGCTACATGTAAATGCGCTTTAGAAAAGACAACCTGCACCGTGGTCAGCGACTCTGTTGAGATATATTATCCCGGTCCGTTACTGTTTAAGAGCCCAAGACTGTACGTAGTACGGAGCCCGATCAGTGAGGTCCGTTTTGACTTATTAGGCCTGTTTCGGCCTTTGGGCCCCTTTCGACCCACTTGGCCCATTAGGGTAGATTTATTCCCTTTCCCTTATTCCCTATAAATAGGAGGTTTTCCCTCCATGTAAGGGGCTGACTTTTGCTTGGTCTCTTCTTCCCCACTTCTCCTCCTCTCTAGAATAGATTAGCTAGCTTTACCCTCTATTAATGAGAGCTTCAATATTTGTACTATGTAATGGTGAGGAGAGACTAATGAGAAAGAGAGGGCTTGGACATTAGCCTAAAAAATCCTGTGGTTTTCTTCCTTTCGGGTTTCCACGTAAAAATAGTTTGTTCATACACATTTATACATATATTTACTATATCGTGTAAATATATAGTATGTGGCGGCAGTCGACTTCGAGGGTACATATATTTACCTTCGTTCATACACATATAAGAAGGTGATCTGCGCCATATTAGCCGCGCTCATCCTCAAAGAATCGGAGACTACCGTAGATGTGGCGGCAGTCGATGACGTGCACTTTGTCCCGGTGCGTCAAAATAAATTCAATACTAGCACTAATACGTAGTATAGTGAAGTAGAGTTCGTATCCACAGGGAAAGAAATAATTCTCTTTTTATGAACTAGTAAATAAAAGGTGGGTTTTGGTATTGTTGGAATTTAATTAATTAAATACTAAGATGAAGAACTTATGTGAGATTTAATTCAAAGATGAAAAGGACTTGGCATTGCTACTTTCCACTTGTTGATATATTTTAGTCGATCATTGTTATATCTATAACTTATCCTCTCTCGAATACTCAATCGAGGAGTATATCCAATTCATCGAGGGTAGTTATTAACAACGACCGTTCATTAATAAAACTTACAATCGAGTCAATATAGAACAAGCGCCGTATATTAACTTGATAGTAGCATTTAATCTCTTAACTCATTGATGAAATCAATTGAGATTGATAACCTCAACACAACGGTTTCGGTTTAACCAACAAAATTAATCCCTCTTAAGTTTATTAACCACGACCGTGCATTAATAAACCGAAGTTACTTACTTGTGAAATTATCAACGATTAACCATCGGTTCGTTGAACGTTTCTAGTAGTAATTAATGTTGAGATGTTAACTAATTGTCATCTTAGCAACACTCCCCAACATTAACATAGAGATAGATTAAGGGAAGAATTAATATTCAAGGAAGAAAGTTAAATATGAATAATTCTATTATAACTAATGTCAAGATGTTATCTAATTGTCATCTTAGCAACACTCCCCGACATTAATATATAGAGGAAGAAAATAAATACTACTATAACTAATGTCGAGATGTTAACTAATTGTCATCTTAGCAACACTCCCCAACATTAATATATAGATAGATTAAGAGAATAATTAATATTCAAGGGAAGAAGTTAAGAAAATAACTCACAACTTTAATAATCAACAAGCTTCAAGAGCAACACCAAGAAATGGAAGTTTAGCTCCTCATTTGGAGACTAAACATGCTATAAAAATATAAAAGAAATACTATTCTAAACTGAGCTTAAGATTATGGAAGAAAGGATGATTAAAAGTGAAGGAAAATGGGACTATTTATAGGTGTTTTGAAGGTGTTGCACCGGATACCCGGCCTGGTATTTGAGATACCCGACCGGGTATTTGTCAAAATCAAATATTTTGCCCACGATTTTGTGTTTTCTGCACGTCTTTTTGTCCGGGTCACTTCATACCCGACCGGGTAAAGGCTATACCCGACCGGGTAAGTCACCAAATCACATTTCTTACATGATTTCTTGTTCCCTTGCACTTTCTTTTGATCTTGTAAGATCCCTTCTATGATCCTTTGTTGATTCTTGATTGTTTCTTGCTCAAGATGATTCTAAATTTACTAAATTACAACAAACTAGAAAAATAAAATGATTGCACCTTAAATGTGCAATTACCACAACAACACACCATAAAAAGTAATTAAAAGTAAAAATATAAACACTCAAAAATCAATGCAATCAGTCGACCCCGAGGCGGGTGGCGGCTGTACTCAGGTTCATGGGAACCGGAAAAAAAAAAAGAGAAGAAAAAAAATTGTATCTACAAACCTAAAGCTTTTGATACCATGTGAAAGGCATGTAAACTTTTCTAAGGTGCACTTACATGTAGCTGAAGATAGATGCAAGTAATACAAGCACGCCCATTAAAATTAATACTACGAATGAGTGAGCGGAGGTGGTGCTCCGTTAACCTTCCATTAAACCTCCAAGAAAGGTCTGATACCATGTGAAATAATGGGAAAGGGTACTCCAATAGGAGCCCTAATAGATACATTTATAATAAAAGAATTATCAAAATACAAAGTATTCCTAAATATATATTAGGTAGATTCCTAAATATATATTAGGCAGATTCCTAAATGTATTAGACTAATATAAAATATATATTATTGAATATTCACATGTGTTTAGTAACTAAATCTTACTTTATCATTTGTTATGTTCGAATATTATTTGTTTGAGTTTTTTACCGGATTAATGCTAATTAAATAAATAATTCTCGAAATACCGTTGGGTTAAAAGTAATTTTCAAAATAATGTTGGAATGAACCTTAGTTAACAAAGTTCCCAACTCACTTGGCGAATTTCTCCTACTCGCGGAACCTTACGGAGTAGACAAACATATTCAACAAATCAGTAGGACCCAATATTAAAAAATCTCTCTATTTATTTAAATTGCTATAACCTTTATTCGTAACCGGATTGTTACAAAAATATATCAAAATTCAAAATTACCTTTATTCGTAACCGGATTGTTACAGCATTTTTTGAATTTGATGTGAGTGATGCCAAAAACCTGAAAATTGTTGTCGTGGCGAGTATCAGAAGCGAGTCACGCGAGCGAGGACTGGAGGACGGGAGAAGGCTCTGGGACTAAGAACTATCGACCTGCGATTCTGCCGTCTGGATCGAAGAACTCTCAAAGTCTGGAACGAGGCAACGAGCGACGACCGTCTGGCATCTGCTGATCTGCGGAACTCTGGAACGGGCCAAGACCAAGAGGAAAGCAAATCGAGGGAAACACAAAGGTCAGACACTAGTCAAAACGATGTCATTTCAACAGTTTCTGTGCACTTAACCAAACGACGTCGTTTGGATTAATGATTTAATTAAAAAAAAGTCCGGCCGTTCTTCACTCGTCCGGCGCAAATTATACTATACACCCGGTATTTTTGCAATTTCTTACAACTTCCAGCCTAGATCTTTAAACTCCCTGCACCCTGCGTCCTTCTCACTATGGTGTTCAGATGTTCTTGTTGCGCACATGGACTTCTTCTCCCTTCCATCCCCTTTTCTTTTTCTCTTCCGCCATCAATGCTCTTTTCTTTTTTTTCTTCCGCCTTTAATGCTCTTTTCTTTTTTTTCTTCCGCCGTCAATGCTCTTTTCTTTCTTTTTCTTCCGCCATCATGGGGATTGTCACGGCTAGGGTGGCTAGTATGCGTGGGATATTTCATTTTGACACTAATGAGCATCATACTAATATTTCTGTCTTTCCAAATTACAAAAGGGTTCAAATGGAAGAGAAGCAACTGTCTCCTCTTATGTCTATTCGATAAATGGATGCAGATTATGACTTGAAGGATGAGAGAGAGTGTTTCATGTGCTTCTATGACTTGCATCTATCTTCTGCTACATGTAACTGCGCCTTAGAAAAGACAATCCGCACCGTGGTCAGCAACGCGAAGAAGGTAATCTGCGTCATATCAGCCGCGCTCATCCTCAAAGGATCGGAGACTACCGTAGATGTGGCGGCAGTCGAGCCGAGGCAGCGGCGGCTGTACTAAGGTTCATGGGAAAGGCATGCAAACTTTTCTAAGGCGCAGTTACATGTGGCTGAAAATAGATGCAAGTAATACAAGCACGCCCATTAAAATTAATAATACGAATGAGTGAGCGGAGGTGGTGCTCCGTTAACCTGCCATTAAACCTCCAAGAAAGCTCTGATACCATGTGAAATAATGGGAAAGGGTACTCCAATAGGAGCCCTGATAGATATATTTATAATAAAAGAATTATCAAAATACAAAGTATTCCTATATATATATTAGGTAGATTCCTAAATATATATTAGGCAGATTCCTAAATATATTAGACTATTATAAAATATATATTATTGAATATTCGCATGTGTTTAATAACTAAATCTTACTTTATCCTAAATATATATTATCTTACTTTATTAGACTATTACTTCGAATATTATTTGTTTGAGTTTTTTACCGGACTAATGCTAATTAAATAAATAATTTTCAAAATACCGTTGGGTTAAAAATAATTTTCAAAATAATGCTGGAATGAACCTTAGTTAACAAAGTTCTCATCTCATTTGGCGACTTTCTCCTACTCGCGGAACCTTAGGAGTAGGCAAACACATTCAACAAATCAGTAGGACCCAATATTAAAAAATCTCTCTATTTATTTAAACTGCTATAACCTTTATTCGTAACTGGATTGTTACAAAAATATATCAAAATTTAAAATTACTAGATTAGGATAACCACCAGTCCACCACGATAAATTTTGGAAAATTGCCGCCAGCCAGCCCTTGGTGCGGCCGGTGGTGCAAGCAGGGGGTCCGAACTCGACTAGTTCGGTACAAAAAAAGGAATTTTTCACACGGAATATTTTAAACTAATATTTACAGCATTTTTTGAATTTGATCTGAGTGAGGCCAAAAATTTTGAATTTGATGTGAGTGAGGCCAAAAATTGAAAATTGTTGTCATGGCGATTATCAGAAGTAGTAGGATAGTATATTTACACCAAATTGAAGTAGGATATATATTTACATTACTCTTAAAGCACTCAGAGTACTTATGTATATTAGATACGATAGTATAATCTTGGTTCAATATTATTAAAATTGTTAATAGCTTTGCTCACAAAGTAGAAACTTTTTAAAGTTATTCTGAACTTTTTGTTTAACGTGCTAATTAAGTAAGACATGTCTTGCTCATACATGTTTATCAGTTAATTAGCATATCATTAATGTTTATTTGTGTTATTGTGAAAAGTCAATCATGTTTTCTTCCAAAAAAAAGGCATTCATGTTACTTTAATACGAATCAAGTATTGAGAAAAAAAGAAGCACGAGAAAGATGGCCTATTTTCAGCCCAAATACAATTTGCTGAAATCAATCTGATATTCCTTTTTCTTTATCTTTGGAAACAGTTTTTTTTTTTTGTTATTTTGAATGGTACGCACAAAGGCTGAAGTAATATAAGAAAGAAATTGAATTATTTGATTTAATGGCATTTACTAGTTTACTAGTCAATTGAAACGCTTCAGTCCAACACTTTTATTAGCCAAAAACGGTTTTAGAAGGACATTTATTTACTCAATTAATGACAAATTGAATTTAATTAACATACGTATTCATCTTTACTATCACTTATGACATTTTAAATACAATTGTATTATTTGCATCATATATTTGTAACATAAATTGATCCCTAAACTGTAACATAAGTTTCTCTAATTCCTTTTCCGCAAATATGTTTATTCAAATGATTTTTGTGTTTACTTGAAAAGATTGGCATTTCTCACTTCCATCCATTTACGGATCATCATTAGTTCCTTTTCTTCCATCCATTTTAACTAAGTGTGCATTGAGGAAAATGTGATCAATATCACCCCCCCCCCAAGGTAATATGATTAGCTATAAATTGCATATTAACAAGAAATTAATCGATTATAGAATATGCACCCTATGCATCCTAGCTCATGTGCTATTTTACGTAATAAAATAATTATATATCAGTGCTTCATACTCCGTACGTTTCTATTTATAATATTTACCAGCTTCATCGTATGATATAGAACGTGATATTGAACTATTTTGGAATTAGTAGAAAACATTTTCAAGCACACTAAATTGAAGTAGCCCTTCATTGCCTGACTATGTATGATGAAATCTTTATCAATTGGTTAACATTTCATTGGGTAAAGTTATTCATGTTGATTTGATATGGATTAAATATTGAGAGCAATGCATTGGAAAGGACAGGTACGTACGCTTTAATCTTTCCATTATAAATAATATGGCCATTTTGGATACATGCAATACAATTACATATGTATTTATGTATATGGTAAATTTGATTATTAATTTAATCATTTGGCATTTTATATGTTATATATGACTATTTATTCATCTTATTGTCATGTGCTACTTGAAAACCTTAAGCTAGTGTTATGTTTTTAGTGCTAGTTTAGAGAATGTGAAGTAAAGCTTAGCATGTGAAATAGCAATCAAATATGATGCACGTGAAATGTACTTGAATTTCTCAATAAAATATAAATAAATTACTTATGCGGAATAATTAGATCAAGTTAATATACTTGTGAGGGGGAGAAAACAAACAAATTTCATAATTGAAATATGAAATTATAACAAAGTGCCAGAAGTCACTATAAGAGCATATATTTGACATACAAGTGGATATGTTGTGAATTAACTTGAAGTTCCCACATCACTCACACATGAGATAGTGTGTGTGTGTGTTTATAAGCAGCCAAGCACGGCCAGAAGCCCTTCATGTGAATGCGTTTTAAAACTGAGAGATCTTGAAGTATCAAAGCATACAATATCCACAAACCGTTTATAACACGTCAAGATAGATTTTATGACTTTCTATAAATTTAACACAAATATGATTATTTTATAACTTTTATGTTACTCCAAAAGTAGCATTATCTGATCTTTAGACTCTCTATATACATTTCTAGGTGAGTGATTCGTATTGTTTCTATCAAAGTAAGAAATCACTATATAAATGATTATTTTAGAAACAAATTATTTTTGTCTTAGGGATGATTTAATGCCTGAAGCATGGATATACTTGTGGCATAGAGCCCGACATATATTAACTTTTGATAGATAGTCATACACATTAGAAATTTAATCAATGGAAGCACAAATTATATTTATAAACAAGTTGTGCACATAAATAATAATGATAAAATCTCAGGTATTGAGTTTAAGCTCAAAGAAGCTACTCAAACACTGCGAAGTAGTAGTTTAAAAAGTGATATCATACTTATTGGGTGATAGTTTGAGACCATACCAACGCAGTGTAAATTGTGTTTCCATAATATCTGTCTGTAGCAGAATTCTCCTCATACTATACTATATATACTTGAATAATTTAAACATGTGTTGCATGAAGTTTAAGATTTTTGAATAAATGACCAATTTAAGGTCAACCCAGATTTAAACCAAATGCCGTATAAGACATCCAGTATATAAATACTTCTTATATAAGAAAATGGCAAGACCGTCTATTCTCCCAAT
The DNA here is from genome assembly GCA_945859915.1 of Cuscuta epithymum. Lineage (NCBI taxonomy): Eukaryota > Viridiplantae > Streptophyta > Magnoliopsida > Solanales > Convolvulaceae > Cuscuta > Cuscuta epithymum. The sequence goes on along the minus strand of CAMAPF010001001.1, from coordinate 3,216,347 downwards.
ATTTTAAATATGGATCCATGGGAGTTAAGTGAACTTGAAGTTTCACAATATGGGTTAATAATATTAAATTTGGTCTCAAGATATGCTCTCGTGAAATGTCTACATGTAATGAGTGGTATAAGTCCACTTTGCCGGCTTCTAAGAAATATAGTGAAGAACATAAAGTAACCCACAAAATATATCTAGCATTATAAGATGAATATTTTGCCTGAGATAAATTGCTAGAAAGTTGCCTAATATATGAAGAAAATGTAGTTTATATTAATCCGGCATTTGTTAATAACTAACCCCCAAAAGTTTACACGTTTAATTGAGCCAAGATGTGCCAATATTGAAACCCCGCTATAGAAAATAGAAATGATGCAATTGGGTCCCGGAAGTGGCTCCATATATATGCACGTAAATCGTTGTTCAAAAACATTATTATGGCACAATTTCCGACATTAGGGGGAGATATAAAGGCATAAGCATAATTATATTTTGGAATGTCGGAAAAATATCCCAGAAGGATTGAATGATATGAAAAGGGAAACGTGTAAAATATGATAAGTAAACTGCCAAAGTGACTGAAAGAGAAATGATAATAAAGTTTGAGCTCAACCAATGCATGAAGCATGGTTAGGCGGTCATTATGTGTATATAAAATAAAATCGGTTTTTATTACAGTAAGTCACTACAAGAGAATGATATAAGTTAAATGTTACAGCTGGTAATTTATATGACACAGAACATGAATTCCTCTTTTATGGCTCATATAGATTATAGAGAACTTTGATGAAACATGAATCATAGTTATTATATTTACGTCAATGATTTATTTTTCCAAGACTATCGATTCATAATAATAAAGTCTGGCCAGACGAAATATGATGGACCTACAGTCCTAAAATTTTGTGAATTATGATCGATGGTTATAGATGAGAAAATATTTTATATTGGGCCTGGAGTCCCATAAATCAAGATATTGTGCACGTGGGGTGCCAATACTTGAGATTGAATGATTTTGAGATTACATTCCTGTTATAGTTTGAAGTTCTGTAAATGTGGCAGTTAATGAAAGAATCGGATGTCACTGTTATAATATCAATTGTGTGTCCCTGAAGGACAATGGTGAAAAGAAATATGTGCACACAACATGCAACATGAATATGAATTCTCCTATGTCTGCAGTAATTAGATAAACACATTATGTGTTATTTGGAATTATTCTTGAAAAAAGAATTTGAATTTGATTGAATAACTGCACCAATGAATAATGCAGTAAACATTAAGCATAGTTGGAAATATATAAAAACGGATGCTTGTGTCTAACTACAACCTAGGGGACTACAATAAGCCTTGATGACATGATTTATTTTGTAGAAGAACTATGCTTGATTATCATGGTGCAAATTATTTTATTTAATATCATGATTGAACAAGGTCTTTGCACCATGTCAAAGTACCACTTGTAGTGAGTACCTCATGTAGAGGATATAATGTGAACAATTTTTCTTATGTGTTTTCACATGATTTATTGACTAGAATTTTAACTATAAAAGTTAGCTATATTCGTACTACTTCTCAACCTTTACTGTAGAAAGAGTTGAATGAGGAAAACATTATGCAATGAATTTGCAATTACTCATAAACCTTCTATTTGTTTACCTGAAGTAAACGTATATTATTTTATGAACCAAATTGTATAAATAAAGGTGTTGGAGGCTTTTAATTAAGCATCTATCCAAACCTAGAAACAACATATGAGAATCTTTTGATTTGAATGGTGTTTGATTATATAATAAATAAAATATCTAGTCATTATATTGTGAACACCTGAAGTGTTTGTATATTAATTTGAGATCCTAGGAGGATCAAACTTGTCTCATTTAAGTTTTATGGACAAATATTTGAGAATACTCAATTATTAAATTTTTGATGTGCATATGAGCATTAACACGAAATTTGATGGTCTTGAAATACACATTGAGAAATCATGAGTTTAGACAATTGCTTCTTCTCAGAAACTCTTGAACATTTGGTTACTAATGTCCATCAAATTTGTATAAATAATGATGGAGGTTTTGTATAATAAAGATTTTCATCAGATCAAATTATATGGAGTTGATTGAGGTGAAACAATTAATCTAGAAGACCAAGTGCTATTCTTTTTTCCTAGCCAAGTTTTTTCCCAAAGGGTTTTTCTTGGCCAAAGGTTTTAAGTTATTTTGTGATTTTTAAAGAATGAGAAAGATTCATAACATCCGGAAAACTATTATCCTCTAGAAGAGTGATTCTAATATTAGTTCGAAAGATAGTACCCTGAAGGTCTTAATTGGTCTTTGTGAGATCGAACAATTTATTGGTTCGGAAGACCATATGCAACTGTACTCTTTTTCCGTAACCAAGTTTTGTCCCATAGGGTTTTCTTGGTCAAAGGTTTTAACAAGCAGGCAATGAGATGGCCAATGACTAGGTAAAAGAAGGCCAATGACTGTACTCTTTTCCTTTACTAAGTTTTTCCTGCATGGTTTTCTTAGTTAAAGGTTTTAACGAGGCAGACAATACAACACATTGTTTTACATATATTATGTACTTTTTTCCTTGTTTGGTTTTTTCCCAAATGATTTTTCCAACAAGGTTTTTAACGAGCATATACATAATACGATAATTCATTCGAGGAGTTAGCAACCAGATTGGATTGAATTGGATTCAACAAGAAGACCTGAAGTGATGCAATCAACAGGGGGAGTATATACACGTTGCACTCTTTTTCCTTTTATGTCATGTTGTATTTTATCTTTGGGTCAGGTCTAGCCCCCCCCCCCCCAAGATGTTTCGATTTACTTTTGTTTATGTTTTTCTGGAATTTGATGTATTTTTGCGAGGTATGCCTTCGCTGAAGAGGTTTTGGCCTAGTCCCCTCTTCTTCTGTATTTTTATTTCTTCATTAATAAAATCCCGGCAAATGTTTCCCGACGTTTGCCCCACCGATTTTGGTGGTTTGCCTGCCGGGTCTTAAAAAACAAAAAAAAAACGTGTTGCACTCTTTTTCCCTTGACCAAAGGTTTTTCCCACTGGATTTTCCTTGGCAAGGTTTTTAACGAGGCAGCATTACGTAAGTGTATAGAGAAAGTAATATATTTTTCTGTGTAATGTTTTTTTAGTAATGTACATTCAAGGGGGAGTGTTATGTAATTATGAATGTCCATTAACCATCTGACCCATATGTACTGGCCCATCTCATTGACGTAACCCTAGCTCCCCTCCAGTATATATAGATCCCTATATGTGAATGAAAGTAACCCCTTGATCATCATCATAACAACGTTCTAGTTTTGTCTTTTTGCTTTGACTTTTTCTTTACTTTTACCTAGCTAGTTGATTTTACTTTCTTTTGTTTAGTCTTTTTTTTTAAAAAAAATAATTACATAAATATGATTGAAATAGAGATGGTTTACAGAAATATGATTAGTTACTAGAGTAGTAATAAAATCATAGTAATTCATGTTCAAGTTTTGAACTTAAATTACCACAATACTACGTTGTAGTAATGAATAGTCATATATATGTAAATAAGTTTTATTTTAGTAATATTCTTGTAAAAACTCTTTTTTTTACTTCTTTTCGTTTGTTTATTTGTTGGTTACTTTTTTTTTTATATTATACTGAGCACATTAAAAATGAGTTTTACCTTAAACTCAAATGAGTAAAAAACGCCTAAAAAAATAAACATTCACAAATGAGCTTTTGAATTTTTGAATACTCATTTTGTAAATTATGTATGCTCATTTAGTATCTCTGATATGCTCACTTTTAAAATGTTTTAGCAATGCACATTTCAAAAGTATCATATTACATTACATTTATATAAGAGTTGATTATAGACACGAGACCACAAATCATGATACTCAATCGTAGATTCTAATACTCAATAACGGGGATTTGATGCTCGCTGAAAATGTCTTGATGCTCGCTGAAAATGTCTTGATGCTCAACGAATAAAACTTTTAATTTTCATATCAATGCTCATAGTGTAAGTTACACATGCTCATTTGTATAGGTCTGATGCTCATTAATAATTCATTAATGCTCATTTAATAGAAATCATGATTTTCATCAATCTCAATAGAGGAGTTTTGATGCTGAATGAAAATGTCGTGATGTTCAACTAACAAAAGCAACTAACAAATTCATTAAAACTCATGTTATAAGTTACATATGCTCATTTGATACTGATCTTATGTTCATTTTCTAAATGTCATATCAATGCATTTTTTAAGAGTATTATTTTATGATAGACTCTTAATACTCAACATAATAGGTTTGATGCTCATTAAAAGTTCATTAATGCTCATTCACAAGAAACTATGATTTTCATCTCAATAGCAGATGTTTGATGCTCAATTAAAATGTCGTGATGTTCAACTAACAAACCTTACGATAAAAAATAACAAAAAGAAAGTGAATTAGAAGTTATGAAGCAGATATCATGATTCTGAATATTAGACTCCTAATACTCAACAGAATAGGTCCGGTGCTCATTAAAACTTTATTATTACTCATTCTTCAGAAGTCGTGATTTTCATCTCAATAGTGGAGGTTTGATGCTCAATTAAAATGTCATGATGTTCAACTAACAAACCTTACGATTTTCATATCAATATGCACTTTGTAAGTTATGTATGCTCATAATTTGGTACTGATGTTATGCTCATTTTTACAATGTCATATCAGTGTATATTTCAAAAGTATCATATTACATTAGACTCGCATATTGAAATTAATAAGAGTGGATTGTAAATATAATTTAATAAGTTTTTATAAAAGAAAAAATAAGAAAAGGAAATACAATTAGAAGATATGAAGTAGAGATCGTGATACTCATTATTAGCCTCCTAATAGGTCAGATGCTCACTAAAAGTACAATATTGCTCATTTAGCGATAGCCGTGATTTTTCGCTTAAAGCCTTAAATTACAAAAATGCCATCGAAAAAAATTAGACTGTATCAATTAAATGGGTTGTCTTTCTTAATTGATTGGGCCTTTTTTGTGGGCCTTCATCAGATTCATTAAACTTTATTAAAATTGGGCTGGAGCTTCAATTAAATTACAAATAGACCCGGATGTACGGTTCCCACCCGTACAAATAGCATGGGCGAAGGTGAAGGGGCGCCGGCCGGAATACCTAATACTACTAATACAAAAACTCCGGCGAAGGGTGGCGTCGGCACCGGCTTGCCCCCCCCCCCCCCCCCCCCCCCCCCCCCCGGTTCCGCCCCTGGTCGCGGCCATGTCCATGATAGGGAACAATAATTTGGCCACCTGTGTTATACATAGAGATATGAGTGACATTGTTCCTGGGTAAAAACTAAAAACCACCAGGTACCATAAATCAAGAACTAGTTGATGCTAAAGAATCAACAATGACTTTGATGTCTCGTAAATAATGACCCATGGTTTGATTGACATGTTTCTTCATATGACTGAGAAGTTCGAATTCTATAGAGCGCGAAATGCTAGTCTACATGAACCGGGATAGAAGACGTCCTGTATAGCCTTGGATTTTTTAACTCATGCATTTCCACTAAAACATTATAGGGCGGAGTAGCGAACAACTAAGAGGGCACTATTTGATCAAGTTTGTACCCATGATACATGATAGTATTCAGAATTGAGAGCATCTTTGTGATGTAAGTCACACACGTAAGGACTTGAAATCAGAATGGAACCATCAGCAAACCCAAGCAGACCATGAGATACAAAAAAAAAGATTCAAACCGTATTCTCCATCACAAATAATCTTCAAAACATGTATTTTAGTGGTAACAATGTTCGTGATATCAGGAGCCGAGAAGCTCATAGATTGATAAAAGCCAATTGAGTATCAATTTGAGAGGAGACCGCGTCATACTAGGGGAGCCCGAGAGAGGAAGCAATTGGTTTTATGTAATTGTGAGCTCGTGGTCACTTCACATCCAACTTAGGATGTTTTAATCGAATTGAAATTTTATAATCTAATCTAGTCAAACCTCGTCTATTTAAATATGACCTATTCCGATATTTGTTCAATGTGTATTTTATGATTGTCGAAGTCTAATATAGTCTTACCTAATATGAGATTGAGATAAATCATCAAAATATCCTTTAAGATCACCGAGGCTCTGGTCAGATTGGTCCAACCATACACATTTATGCCTAATTGAAGTGCATGAGCTTAGAATTGCCCTCCTGTTTTTCTTATTACTATTAAAATGACTTGGGCACTTGGCAAAAATATTACGAGAAGAAAAAAAGGAAGCAGCGTATTATATATGTAGTAGTTAAAACGAGTAGTTAGGTAAAGAGCATAAGTTGTTACGGATCATTGGAAGTTGGAACACCAATTCCACGAAAAAATCCAATATAACACAAAGCGGAATTTCTCGAAATGCATGAAAGTGCACATGCACGATGCTACAAAGACAAATACCCAACCCGCAAAAGTAACCAAAAACAAAAACAAAAAAGCTAAACAAAACAGATTCATAGTCCACCTGTTTAGGTCAACTTGTGAATGGTCTTCATGTCCACAGCTTCATTCAGAGTCCCTTTCTCTACATGATCCCACCATTTGAATAAGAAATTATCAACTACCAGTCGGAACCAAGGGGAGAGTTTTATATCCTCCTCCCCTGCATCTGCTTTCTTCATGATCTCTTTCAGCTGCTCTCGGTCCACATACTTAACATCAGCGACCTCATCTGGGTTAGGATGCACACTGACATCCCGGACGATGAACAGGAGGTAGTCAACTGAGCAGCAACAAAGGTCCGATTAGTATAACCAAGTTATGTATTAAATGCATTAGGATAGATAGAAGTATCTTCAGTACTCCAATTTGGGAGCTTCAATCATTTTACATATTTACATTTGCGCAAGTTTTGCTTTTGTAGAACCCTTGATGTCCAAAATAAGGACCTGTAGTTCTGAGTGACTCGAATTAGCTAAACTATGAGTAGATCTACACTGATTGAATAAATGAATTACCTACACAAAGATGTAATGGTAATATGGCATATGTTTATGAAATGAAGAATATAAATATGATTAGGGGTACATTGTCTCTTTCTCTTCAATGCATTGATTCAACCATTTCAACTAAGAAAACAGCTCATAAACTATACGTTTAATATGAATAAATGAAGTAAAAATAGCTAAATAAGAGGAGTGTGAAAGGGGGGGGGTGTTTAGTGAGATTTTGGTAGACTAAATTCATCAACTGAATTTTATCTCGTCAAATGGGTACTAAAGTGCATATGGTAAAAAAATATAGAGGTCGAATAAAGTCGCCCCACTACATAATAGGCAAAATTATCTTTTAAAAAACATTTTAAGGATTCTTTTAAAAAACTAGATTTTGAAAGAAGCCTCAAATGGTAGCTTCTCAAAAACGAGACAAATTGCCTCCTGCATACCACTAAAGCTAAAAAGGGAGTTTCATTTCAGTGGGAAGGGAGGGGGCTGCTGCCCAGCTTTTGTCCTTATAGTTGTAAGAAGGGCATATTATGAACTGAATGAAACCTGTTTAGAGGATGAAAGCTAACATTGTAGCTTTAGCCAAGTGATTATTAGCTAAATATATCATGTTTAGAGGATGAAACATATTCATGAACTGAATGAAATCATATTTTTAAAATTATTAGTATATTCATCCCAATCAACAAAAAAGTGAATATTAGGTTAACAAAGAGGCTGACAATGGTTATCAGTCGGTTTAAGTTTCCACCAAACGTATGCTGAGACTGGTTTGAAGCAAAAGGAAGGCAAATAAAACATTGATAGGATTCATATAGGTAGTGTAAAAAGCATTTACGTTCATGTTCTCCCCATTTCCCATCTGAAGGTGCTTTATAAAGCATACGACCCAATGGTGTGAACTGGTCAACTGGGACCTCTTCAGCAGGAACGCCCAACTCATCTAAAAGCTTCCTTTGGGCAGCATTCCTCACGCCTAAAAAAGAAAGTAATAGTTCAATCTAACATAGTACTTGTTGGTAGTTGAGTAAAAAAATCACAATTACGGCAAATAACTGAAAGGCATACACATACCAAGAGCATTCTCGGCAATAAGCTCTGACTCTCGGTGAAGAGGATGGCTACAGCAAGTGTTTGTCCACACCAAAGGAAAGGTAACTTTTGTTGCAGATCTTTGCTGCAAACATAACACATATCAGAAAATTCATCAAATTCTATAGGAATGACAGAAGTTATATACTCTTGCCAAGTACCAACCAAACCAGTGAGGCAACATATTAATTACTGAACATTAATTCTAGAAAACAAATCATATTATTGAAACCAACAGAAAATATGATTGCAGAATGCACGTATGAAGTGAAAGCAGTCAAAGCACTAAAGTAGGCTTTCAGTCACTTATACTGTTGCTTATTTGAAGGGAAAACCCACTGCTAAATCTTTATTTCCAACAGGGAAATGTATTAATTTCAAAATACTTTTTTGGAGTTGAATAGACAAGGTGATTCAGTCACTGTATAGTTGCCTGAAAAAAGTGAAGATTGAGTTTCAACATGTAGATAAAGCTTGTGGTGTTGCTATACAACAGACAAAAAATCAGGATTACTACATGTTGGTCCAGTGAACTACTAGACAGAAATGACATCATTTGCCTCGAGTAATAGTCTAAGTAGTTTAGCTGCAGGATTTCAAAGGGGAAGTAAGGAGGGGGGGCTTTGTTTTATGGAAAACGTTATTCATAGCTCTTAAGGAAACCACTAATGACTATAGAATATTCTATTTCATTTTCAAGAAACACTCAATACGTTAGTGCTTAATGGAATACAATGATGAATTATTTGTTTTGGAGTGCTAACCATGAAGATTCTTATTAAATTATTTAGTTTATTTATGTAAACCCTGAAACTGTTCTTTTATCATTAATGCCTTACCAAACCTCAACAAGTTGTGGTAGCAGGACCCTCATTTTATTAGTTTATTCTTGCATTTAGATGGTGGTTGGAAACAAAGTGAAGATGAGAAATTAATATACAAATGTACTTTTTAACTACGCATATATTGCAGTTATTTTTCAGTCCAAGGCTAACAAATAGAGATAAATTAGTTGAAAACAAAATCAATACAACTTCCACCCTTCCCTCCAAAATCCCCCAACCGAACAAGCCTAGATGAAACTACATCTCCCCTTAATTTAAAACCTTTTTCTTTTCTCTCCTCAATACACCCAGGTTGTATTTACATGGAGAGCCTGAGGCATATATTGCTGACAATGATAATGCAAATTAAGATCTTAACTTAGATTGCAGGTATGTTTGACTAGTATCACGGAATCCATAATAAATGAAACCATTGATATAAAATATTAAGTATCCTTACCTGAAGAAGCAATTCATATTTTGAATTAAACAAGAAAACACTGAAGGCTCTATGTAGCAAATTTTCAGATTCAATCTTCTCCATAAGATGGCCTGCAAGTTAACAACAATGGTTAATTGGTTTGCTAATAAATCACAAACTGTGATTGCTATATTTACACAATCAGGGGTGTAATGGACTATAAATTAGAGAGAATGACTATTGTGTCTGGTAGGGTGACCCTAGAAAAAGAGGAGCATGTCGAACTATCCACATGCAAGTCCCTGTTGACCAACACGCAGATTTAGTAACTAAATGCAAATACCTTGTACGGATGTCAGACATGTCTGCAACTTATGTAAAGTTGACTATATTGTAAACCAAAGTAAATACCTTGCCGTTCATGTGATGAAGACATTATTTCTTAATCAATGATTTATGATCGATAAGATTTAATAAGTACAGAGTATATCAGAAGAGAAGAAAAAGAGTGTCCTTTTCTAAACAAAAACAGTGCCTTTGTTATTCTAAATTTATTATTTGAGATGATTGGAATAGTCGCACAAAAAGACAAATTGACATCATGACTAAATCCATAATCAAATACAGCTTTAGAAAAACATGAATTGGTGAAAGCATGTACATTATTGATTTATTAACTACATCAAAAGGATGTTAAGTCACATAGGCGCACACAATAGAGACAATCACAACAGAAATGAAAATTTGAAGTCACCCCTAGTTGAATACAGTCACCTATTACAAGGGCCAAAGCCAAAAATCAACCAAGTAAACCTGTTAAAATCAGTTTAAAAATTTGGCGCATGTGGGTGGCGTGGCGCAAATATGGCTTCACCACGTGTAGAGTCATCGCCAAGAGGGTTTTTGTGGCGAGGAGGCTTTGTATCTCCATATTGCGCCATTGACAATTACTGGTAACGGTCATTGCTAGATATGAAAAACCACCACTAATTAGTACCAGATGCCCACCCCACATCCAGTCAACCATACTACTTTACCTTTTGCGGGACTCATACTACTTTTTCTTTGTTTTAAATTTTACAATTGTAAAATAACAATTATCGACTTTAATGTTTAGAAAATTGTGCCAAGCCCAACTATTAGGTTGGATGAGCGTATGACTTTGAAGAAAGCAAAATGGAGGGAGAATATGCATGTGGATTGTGGAGGATTCATCTCTTTTATCCTTTTTAACTCCGATTTCATATGCCGATTCATGTTAGCCATCCCCAAATATCATTTGAGACTAATGCTTGGATGTTGGTTATAAATTTGTGGCTGAGATGATTGAGTGAAAAAGAAACCAGAATTCAATGCAGGCTGTTGTAGTGCTGAACTTTAATAGTACTGCATAAAATTTGTATATTAAAGGCAAGTTCCAACTTGTCAAACAGAACCAATTATAAACCATCTATACATTAAAAGAAAATAGATTACCTTTAAAAACTAAATACTCAATAATGTTAGCAATGAAATCGATTAGACTGTTGAATTCATATTGTTACTACTATATACTCGTATTCAAGAACACCAGGATACACTCACATGCTCAAAGCTATACAACTATAGAATTGGGGCTGAAAAGCGGTCTTACAATTGTATTTGGTATCATGACCTACAACGTTATCGTTCTCATCGACCAATATACATCTGCAGCAATGAGTAACTAATGTTAACTTTACTATGAAACAGGGTGAGAGCCATCAATTAAAAATACAAAGTTGGAGTGTTTGTGTTAGCTTCTACTTTTGAGACGTGATTTATTTTAGAGATAGTATGAAAAATGATTAATATTAAAAGTGTCTAATGTTTGAAAAGAAAAGTGATTTTAAAAGACTAAAAGTTAGACTGTTTGGTGTAAAGGTATTTTTTGTGTAAAATACAAAAAAAAAAAAACTTAAAAATACACTGAAATGTTCAGATTTAATAGCAGTTTTTAAGCACCCTCTGCTTACATCTTTTAGCTTTGAAATGTTTAGATTTAAGTTGAATCACTGGGGAAAATATTTTCTTTCTCAAGAATGCCCAAAACTGCTTATCTAAGTATCTAACCAATCAAAATGACCGAAAGTAATACACCATTGTAATACAGAATGCTGTTTGGGTCCAAAAGAACTCACTAGAACATTCATTCTCTGAGGAAATTCCATTTTCCAGTAACTATTTCAAAATAGTTCTTATGAAAGAAAATGAAAATCCATAGATCCAATTGAAAAGTTGAACTGAGCTTAACATCAAATAGATTGCCATTACTGTATTGCTTCACTGGAAACAATTACTGACGAAAAAATACACAAAAATAAAGATCATGCGTAAGTACCAAGGGCCAAAGCAGACGCACACAGAATACGTTAAGAGGATACAAAAGAAAGAGATAATTTTTTATTCTTTTATGAGGACTAAATAAGTCTTATTTCAAGAGTAAAACACAATTAATCCTACTCCGTATTTGTAAGCTATGTGTATGTTTTACTCTCTTGCAGCAAACTTATCATAATGAAAATTGCACCAACACTTACTCCAATATTCATTCAACTTTAAAGCCTTACAGATCTCCATAATAAACACGGGTGTTGAGATGAAAATCGCAGAATGATCCAGTGAAATCAAAATACCGCATTGAAATTGCTACAGAGAAGGAGATGAGAATGGGGTAGTGAATACGTACTCGTCTTCGAACATGAGGCGGCGCTGGACAGCGTCCATGTTGACATCTGTGACGGTATCGGCCATGGATATGAGCAGAAGAGAGCTGGAAAGACTGCGAAAATCAGATCGTAGAGAAAATGAAGATGCTGATGATAACCAGTGGAGCCGTGACAGAGTAGAAATTACACGGTATATAATTGTAGATTATGGGTGCCATATAGTCAACGACTTTTGTGCATTGAAACATTGTTCGGCCATCATAGTTGATTCTGTTTTTGGAAGTTGCCGGTAAAACAAACTAATCTATTTTGACACAGTGTTTTTTTAATCGTATTTTGACACACTATTTAGAAAAGGGAAATTCTATTTACAGCCCGCTAATTACTAGATACAGCCCTATAATTTTAAAATTCCTATTATAACCTTGTTTTATAATTTCCTTAAGCAAACCCACCGTATGTGACTGTGTGTGCATACTGTATAGATCCGAATGGTGTGGGGGAGTGAGTTATCGACTTGCCGCACCAACTTTACATATATGAAGAGCAATCTATCTGTATAAAATTTGTCCAAGTCAGAATCTTTGCCGTTTAGCATGATTCTGACCATCTTCCATTTGGAGATTTAATCGATTTCTTATTTGTTTGGAGTTGAAAAAGAATACACACTCATGATTTAATTTATGCTAACCTTCAGACATGAATATCATCATCAGGCCTGCATTAGAAACCGCTGAAGGTCAGAAAGAATGAGAGTTGGTGGCGATGTGGGCCTGTGGCGGTATGGCGGAGAAGGAGAGACGAGCGAGCGGCGATCGAAGGAGGTTGTGAATCTCATTCAGATTGAATGCTATATTCTGCGGAAAAAATTACCCCAATTCATACAGGGATGATTAATCGGAGATTTCTTTGTCCACAGTTTCACGTCTCCTTCTTCATCGCCACTTCCAGCTTGTTAATTTCTTTCCTCTGCCACAAATCACACCAACAGAAACCCCATGTCGGCTAAGAGCTCCAACAGTGCAGAATCAATCGTAGAATCTCATTGACCTTAGTTTGCACAAAACACTCATACAAACAGTTCATTATTTTATCGATATTGAGTTTGTGGCCGGCTATGTGACGTTGAGCTCCAACAGGGCTGTTTGATGAGCGGCTATATGGTTGGAGGGTATTTTAGATGTTTACATTATCTTTGTGGCTGTGATTAGCAATTTAGTGACTTTGAATAGAATCACCCTTTAGAAAATACGTGGTACGGAGTATATTACAAAATGTGTTAATGTTGTCATACTAAGAGCCCGTTTGGTAGTATCATAATCGACTGTTTGGACTGATTCTGCTGGAATTTATGAAGTTCAGGTTGAAGTGGCTGCATCGGTTTATTATGCTGATTTAAGAAAAATTTATTTTTAAAATATATTTTATTAATAAAATAAAGAAAAAAATATATGTAAAAATAGTTAATATGGTCTTCTACAGTAATTTCAGCCAATACAGCCAGAAAAGTAACTTCAACCTTACTTTTTCTGGTTATTACACAATTCAGCGTGCGAAAGCAAAAGTTACGTGTTTAGTGAAAAAGTTGGCTGATAAGCCTGATAAGCCGAAAAACAGTGTTGTCAAACGGGCTCTAATACTTATTAATGTCAAAATATATTAGTACAATTTCAATATGATACAGGGGCGAATCTGCAAGGGAGGTCGGTGCCCCTGCTTCAGCTATGCGAGATAGGTATAGGAGGGTGTAGGAGGGCCGTCAGGACGGCCGTTGCCATTTTTTTCGACGAGTCAGCAAAGCTCTGAATGAAGTCTGAGGAAGACATGAAAGGGAATGAAGCGGGCGACTTGTTAATTCTTTTTTTTGTTAATGGAACGACGTCGTTCCGAGTCCAAATTAAAAAAAAAATTAGAACAGACCAGGGCTGATTGGGCTAACCCCCAACAGCCCAAAAGCCCCAAACTAGACAAATAGGAAGTCTGGAAGACCGCAGCAGCCCCGTTAATCACCAGCACGACATCATCACATCATTGCTCATGGGCGGGCGATCAGTTGTTATACCGTGGGATCATCCCACGGTGAGCATCCTACTCCCACGTATAAAGGGCATGTCAGTTAACAATAAAAATTTTTATGATGTTACCATTAATTAAATTTTACAATTTCTTAAAATCACTTTCTTTTACATGTGCTTTTTAAAATAAATATTGGATTAATTAAACACATAGTTGTAGCTATATGTTTAGACGAAACACAAAACATAAAACCAGTATTTAAAAAAAACACGATGATGAATCATTGAATGAATTAAGGTAAGTAAAATACATATCTTTAAAATTTGTAGTGCCTGAAAGTTCTGAAACTCTGAAAGCAATGGCCGAACAAAGATGAATAATCTAGATTATCTCTTCTGGACATTAGATGCGATAAGTCAAAGCACAGGCAAATTGAAGTAGGCAGGGATAATTTGGAAAATATATCCATCGGCTGAAGAGAAACGTTGGATCAGCTAACGTTTCAATTTAGCCCACTTATTTCAGATTCAGCTCATTTAAGCCCTTCATCCAAACAAGAATAGGGAGGGAAATTCTAAATGTAGTCCCCATTTTTCTAAATACAGCCACCGATCAAATATGTTTCCAAATTTACCCTTTTAAAATTTAAGTTATTCTATTTTGAAAGATGCTCCACAGGAATACAGCTGCCGTACAACTGATGATGTTTGAAGTTCCAGTTCTAAGGAAAACATGAACATAGATCTCTCTATCCGATTTGTTTGTCTTTCCAGCAAGTCGAAACTATTGGAGTTTTATATGTTTGCCAATCAAGATGAACAATAGCTCCGAAATTAAGCACACCTCCATCCCCATCGCGACAGATTTAATTCGGACAGCGCCGGTGGGAAATGACGCCATGTTTATCCCAATAGTATCTTGTTTTAACTTCATTACACAAGTTGAATATCAACTTATTGAATTGCTAGAATACATCAATTGAACAATACAAACCGAGATAAAATTAAATATGGAGAAAGAACAAAGGGGTGGGAGTAGCAAGAAATTATAAATGACGAAGATTAGAAATTAGGGTCATTCCTCTCTTGTATGAAACAATCTAGATCGATCGAGAACTTTATTCGATACATTTATGAAGTAGAAGAACAAAATTGATGACCGCAGCTACGCACCATGATTCAATTATACATGGTCATGAACATCGACGGTGAAACACTACTGACGAGTACTTCCGTGAGAACTTCGACGAAGACAAGCTTAGAACGGTGAAACAATCTTCTTGGAGAAAACATATATTCCCTCCGTCCCTGAATTTAGTTCCAATTTTCCCTTTTCGTCCGTCCCAAAAAGAACTTCACTTTTCCTTTTTGGCAAAGAATTTGTGGTTCACACCATTTCTCTCTCCTTTGCACAACTCTCCGCCACACAATTCCCACTTTCTTAATCTCTGTGTCACTTTAATTTGGAACAACAATCAGGGACGGAGGAGTAGGTTTGTTTGGAGGAAGCGAAGGGGATGAAACAACAATCCATCTTCATTAGATCGGAACTTTCTGTGTAGCTAAGTTGGCAAGACTATCCATGTGTGCCTTGATGAATCCTTTTCGTGAGCAGGTCAAAATTAGAGAACGGCGATTTTCACAGGAGAGTGACGAGTAGATGGATTTAAGGGTAACTAGTATTCCACCCGTGCGTTGCACAGGATGTAATATACGCCTATTATAAATACTCTGTATTAATTATAAAGCATTTACAAATCATATTGCGTAGTATTATATACTACCTCCGTCCCTTAAAACTTTGCCAAGTTTGACCGGCACGGGGATTAATAAAGTAAAAACTGTGTGGTTGAGATTTGTGCAGAGGAGAGAGAATTAACAAAAACCACGGTAGGAAATGTTTTATTCATATTCATAATTATATTGACAACAGACAAAGAATTGTTGATCGGGGCCATTTTGCTAAGTTCAATATGTTATAAATCACTCTTGATTGGGGCCAAACAATTGAACTTATAGATGATGATGATGATGATGATGATTAGATTACAGAGAAGAAAATGGAAAACAAATGCAATCTGAAATAATTAAATGTATGGTTTTACACACTGCTAAAACAAACAGTACAGAACTAAGTAAAAAGTAATAAAAAGGCTAACATAAGACTAAAGTTTTTAAAGCAAAACAGTTATCATCTTTGGTAACATGCTGAAGCTAAAATCGCAAGCCATTTGAAGGAACAACCCCATCAACAAATTATTTATTACAAAATGATTGTCTGGCACATTAGAACCTAGAATCTGATCTAGAAAAAACAACTAAATAAATAGAAATGTTTATAACTTGTAAAGATTTTGTTTTGCATTTAAGTAGCATAACCATACGACCATACCTTTCCGGTAATAGCTAGTTTGATAAGTTCAGTTCAATAGGATCAACTTGTTTAGGAACAGACTTTGGTACAGGGTGGTTTTCATTTTACCCCTACAAAAATACCACAAGACATGAGAGTGATTCGCGGACTGAATCCAATTTTGCATTAAGAAGCTAAAATGATTAGTAATTGTTTAGTAAGGATTTTCTTTTAAAATATTGCTAAAAAGATTAAAATTAACATGAAGTTTGATATACTATGAAGCGACCATGTAAAATTATTAAACTGTAAATTCAAACACAAACTCAAAAAAAATGTTCCAAGATGCTAAAGAAAAGAACTATATCAGTGTGATTGAAATAAGTTACATTTGTGTGAGAAAGACATTTCAGGCATTCAACTATATATCTCAAAACTAACCAATGAAATTGATGTTAAAAGAGAAATCTTTTAAAAAAAAACTTACTATTGTACTAAAAGTAAAACAATAAAAATGATTTCAGAATGATTTAAGCTTTTAGTCGGTGAAAAGTTATTTTTCTTATACATATTTGTAAAAGAGGTTAAAACAAAGGTGGAATTTAAAGGTTGACCGGTTGAAAACCAATTCATAACATAACGACTGCCTTGTCAAGTATATGTAACGTTTCAAAGTGAAATTTTATACATAACAAAGCTCAAGTTACAGAGCACAAGTTAATAATGGACATCCCTTTATAACAAAGAAGCTAATATTCTCATTAGCATGAAAGGTATGGATGCTGGGTGGACTTCATTCACCCATCCGGCCATATGTAGAAATTTTAAAAACTAATATAGTTTCTAGGTGAATCTGAAACAAAAAATCCTAATTAATCCCTATAAAATTGCTCCATTCTCATCTTAAAATAATTGGAAATACAAAGAGCAGAACATGGAACATGAAAAGTCTTTACCTTGGGAATTTATGAATGACCCGGGATTAAATCCACCAGAAATTGCAATCTTTAATTCGTAAGCATCTCCTACCTGTGCCAGTGGGAACCCGATTTGAAAATATGGAGAAGATAAATCGAACTATGTTACATTCATACCTTTGGGGGACCGATTTGCGGTGACACGATTCAGTTAACTGCGCTGGTTGTACATTAAAAATCGAAGGATTCTGATTGCAGAGGAAAATTGGAGATGGAGAAGGAAACATATGACTGATGAGGAAGAGTTGAGGAAGTGTTGATTGCTTTGGAGAAGGAAACATACGACTTAGGAAGAGAGACTCTTGATGAGTTGATTGAGAAGGAAACGTACGATTGAAAAGGGAGGGGCTTTGTGGGTAACCGCCGGGCAGTAAATGGTGAGAAAAACGATTAAATGGGAGAGAGAAGCGGGAAAATGCTTGGGGGAAGGATTTTGCTTTTAGGTATATAGGATTAGCAAATGGTTAGGGACTGTAATTAGCAATTTTGTAAGTGTGAATAGAATTACCCACAAGAATATTTTCAAAATTATTGACTGAATTTTAAATATTTCAGCCCTTTTTGGGTTGAAGTGGCCTGCCAAACATAGCCAATGTCCAATTTGACCCTTATCCCCTTTGACGACCATCTGCGAACTGATGGCTTGTAGAGCTATAGATACAGAGATGCTTAGATGCAGGGTAAAAGAAATTAGAGGAGTAGAAAATATGTGGATCGAGATGCGAGTAAGGAAGGTTTAATAGTATTTTAGACAAAAACAGTACAGGTTTGAGATTAGTACACCTTGAGCAGGATGCACCGATCTCACAGTATAATTTGCGATGGGCGATTCATTGATTTTTCACTTGAAAAATATGTTGTCCGTATTATATTAAGATGATTGTAATGAATAATTGATTATGTGTTAAATTATACTCCGAAAATAGTTTGAATTAATTACTTTTCGCTAATTATTACCAGGACAAAATTAGTCCTATATGTCGATTTGCATTATTGTCCGACTAAATATATTTTGTCAGTCACATAGAACGATCATATTAAAAGAGTAAGTTGATTAAAATTGCCGAAATAGGAGTGAATGAGGTTTATTTTGGGAATAAAGAGATAATAATCATGTTTATGAATTTTATCATTGTTATAGTTTTATTTAGAAAAAAATCTCATTATTATTTTTGTTCAGTTTTGGCCCCGCTGAAAATAAATTTTGGCTCCGCCACTGATATGATAGTAATAGTTCATTCTAATTTAGGATAAAAATAATATGGCGTGGTAATCACTGGTGGAGCCAAAAACACTATAAAGGCAATACAAGTGGATTGAATGGAATACACGAAGAATATTTTCATTTTCTTTTCCCGTATGTAATAAAGTATAATAGTACCTTCAAATTGAAATTGATTTGTCGATTAAAGATATTTTATTTGGACTGTAATTTGCTGGTCTGATCTAATCTGATCTGATCTAGTTTGATCTGAACTGGTTTGGTAATGTCTGGTCTCTGTGTAACAAATTTCTAGTACATACACGATAACATTTAAATCTATTACATAGTACATTGTAAGTTTTTTTAACGATAGTACATTCTAAGTTTAGATAATCAACAAATAACTTTAATTTTGTAACCGTAAATGCTATAGAAAAAAGTATTAATACATTAAAGCATAAGAAATTCCAAATCGAAGGAAATTTATTTGAAAATAAAAAAGGATA
Source organism: Cuscuta epithymum (assembly GCA_945859915.1). Lineage (NCBI taxonomy): Eukaryota > Viridiplantae > Streptophyta > Magnoliopsida > Solanales > Convolvulaceae > Cuscuta > Cuscuta epithymum. The sequence goes on along the minus strand of CAMAPF010001001.1, from coordinate 3,197,271 downwards.
TGTAACATTTTTTCGAATTATTTCAAGGTAAAAAATTTAAAGGGTATACATCAAACAATGCATTTTAAATAACTTATGTCTTGTTTAACCACATGAATCTTATCAGAATAAAGAATTTATTTTTGAATTGTAGTTTTTGTCCATCAAGGGGGGTGTTCATAGGTCACGAGAAGTTTTCTCAATATTACAATAGTATATATGAAATTATTATTTAAAAAAAATATTATACGTAGTATTTTAATTCATATATATGGTGCACATTATACTTGTATTAATGCTAAAATACGTTAAAGTTTATTATTTATGCAATAAATTGCTTTTAGAAGGTAAGAAATAAATGAATTGTGTAATTTAATGTCAAAAAACATTTATATTTTAGATTCATTTCGCATGATCTAAAACTGTTTAACTAGTGTGATTGATATTTAATATCATTTGATATTTTACAAAATTTAGTACTAATTATCTCATAATGATATTTTAATATTACAAAGCTATGAATTTTTATATAATAGGTATCCTAAGTCTTAATCTATCTAAATTGTTTTAGATTTTACTTCTTTTAAATTTCCAATTAAGTATTACACTATGTAAGGCTATATATTAACTTTGAAAACTAAAAGTTAAGGGGGGCGAAAACATATATACCTAATTAAAGTATGAAAATTTTATGAAAATACTACATACGAGTATATAGTAGAAAAATTTGAAAGTCCAAGGGGGGCGGTCTCCTTAACCCACTACATACGGACATACCTTCGCACCTCAGCCACTACAAACAAAATGCCATATATCAATAGTAACAAAATTGTTGGTATAAATGAATAAACCGTTGGAATAGACCTCATTTGGCTATACTAGCGGAAACATATGCAATTCCGACAGAAATTAGAGTGTTAGTATACGTTCCGTCGGTATAGACCAATACCAACATATATCTTGCCCGTCAGAAATAGTTCATTAACTTATACCAACAAAATACTGATTGTTAGTAATAACATTTACTATTAGTATAGACTGGGGTCATGTTTACGTAATTTTAATGTTATACCAACACTTGAATACCATTGGAAGTGCTCTTTTATATAACAATAATTATTTACTAATTCAAATACATGACAACCCACACATTAAAAATACAATTACAATTCGGGGTCAAAATAAAATCAGTATTAACACATTATTTAAATTTCGTACTAGTACAAGTCTTTTTTTAGAGAACATCAATAGTTATTAATCATATCATAGATTCATAGTTCGAGGAAAGCTCAATCAATACAAGAAGGAAAACAACCCTGCCAAACATAGCGATCAATCGTAGAAACGACGACTCGCTAAATCATGTGCCACTCGTTTGCAGATCGCTTCTCTTAAGAGAAAGAAATACTAGCAAAACTAAAGGAAATATCCCTAATATCATCAATGATTAGCCGAACTAAGAATCATCCACACCGGAAATAATACCCTGAATGATCTGTAAGGCATCCGACTCGATATCAATAAACCCTCAACTCGCTTCCTTCAGCCGACTAAACGCTTCTCTCATTGGCAAAGCCTTCGCTTCCTATGGAGAGCAAACCTCAGGCCATTTAGAAGCCCCTCATGTAACAAAACATCCATCACTATCCCGGCTGATGAAACGGTTAGCAACACAAAAGGGGGGTGAATTGTGTGTGTGAAACCGTGACAGTTTTTCGCCAAGTTCTAGTGTGGGGTAAAGGGAATTGCGAAATAGTAAATTACGCAAGGATTTAACGAGGAAAAATCCCTTGGCTCAAGAGATTTGAAAAACCTTGACCTCCCTCGGAGGAATTTTAACAACTTCACTAAAAAGCCTTTGAATGATTACAAGGGAAACTCTCCTAGTCTACCCTTAAACCACCCCAACTACATTCTCTCTAGAAAGAGTTACACTTTTCTACCTTGCGGGTAAAGAGCCTCTCATCAGCTTTACAACAAAGCTCTCACTCAAAAAAACCAACCCGAGGAGGCTACTCTTAACCAATCCTCAAAACCCCATTACAATATGAAGAAGGGAGAGTAGAAACTATATCTAGAACTCCGGGTGAGCAGTTTCAGGTGTCTTGAATTTCAGTATTTCTCTTATGAATATCTCTCTCAATGTCTATCTCGGTCAAGCACACGCTTCTTATTCTTGATTCTCGGCATATATAAACTGTTTGGAGACAGTCTGTTGTGGCTTCCTTCCTTGAATTATTGAGTTTCCAAACGTGGGACTTGCCTTGTTATAATTTGAAAACCCTTCCTTTGATATTGATCCTTCTTTTAAGACCAACAAACTCTTGCATAAATTAATCAAAGATAATCGCGCAAGACTAGATACCATCGTGCATGAAGGAAAGCGATTTATTTTCATAATCAAGCAACAGTCCATGCATATGTAATATAAAATGGAAAGTAGCCAGAGAGTTTGAGAGCCAGAAATAGCATCTGGAATTCGCCTCCTTAGTTTGAATTACAACGTGCCTTTTATAGGCTTATACAATTCGTAACCGCTACCGATAATAATGACTAATTAATTACAACATTAATATGAAATTAAATACATAATTAAACGGTGCATTAATTGCTTGACTGTTACTTTTCCTGACTGGCAGGTCGGCCGGACTGGCAGGCTCCCCGTTGGGGTGATAGGCAGGCTCCAGGTTATGGACCTGGATCCACCGGTCCAAGTTCGGGTCTTGGGCCGATTAGGCTCTGGGCCTAGTCCCATAACTGCATCACGAGTCCCCCACTCCCTTAGTCGAGTAGTAGACTCGGCTAAGAGGGAGTAGTCCAAGTCAGCTACCCTTCTCCGAGACCGGAAGATCTCTGCCCTTGTCCATGTTGGGGAGATGCCTCATTAAAAACCTTCATTAGGAAAAAACCCAATGGGAAAAAATCCTAATGAAGGGAAAAAGAGTACACCTGATGCCCCCAAGATGAAGCAAAGAGTGAAATCTTCGGCCTTTATTGTAATGGTCACCATCAGCGAAAAGGATGGCTAGAACCGTTCTTCTCATCGGGCTCAGACTCATCAGGTTCGTCTTCGTTCAGTCGTACCTACACATAAAAGCAACAAGTGTAGAATAGAGCATCTGACCCGGTGTTGAACCATGGCTTAGTGAGTAAGTGAGTCAGACTCACTACTCGAAAAGAGTGACATCAAGTTCCCAAGTTAGGCCTCAACCCAGTCTCCGAAAGGAAGATTGAATCCGTGAGTAAGTGACTCGGAGTCACCACTCGAACGGATAATCCAACCCCACAGAACTAAAGTATATCAACCTTTTCGGGAAATGTGAATGTCAATTAAGTGAAAAAATTGCTCGGAAGAGCGTGGCTCTAGGCCCCTAACAAGAGTTTAACTCACCGCCCGAGGTTAGTAGTTCGAACCCGCAAGTAAAAACTTTTGAACGGGTGACTCGTCCCCCGAGGTCGGAGTGTGATGCACTAGGAAGAGGTAAGAGCACGCAAGAACTCGTATGAAGTCAAGGGTGTGAGGTATTAGCATTTACATTGGAGCTTATTAATCGTCACACCCATATGACGTGACCCGGTGGCGCGAGTGTGTGTGCTCGGCCAATGTACGAGTGTGTGTGCTTGTCCGGCGTACTTGAGTGATTAGATTTCTTAAGCCGTGTTCAATGTTCAAATTACACACACTTAAACAAGATTAAAAGCAATCATATCACTTAGAGTAATTTTCGAATGATTCAATTTGTGATTTTTTCATTGAATCGTTTTATAATTTTTTGATCAAAGATGATGTAAAATTGAGGAGTATACTTAGCTTTGTGGGACTTTTAGAAGTGGATTGTGCTGGCCGGCCCAGATCATGGTTTACGCGTGCCAGGCCGTTCCATTCCATGATTTTGAATCTTCAATACATCCCAACCCTTGTCCTGCTACTGTTGGCGGAAGAGTAACGTAACAACCTACACCATTGAAGGGCCATGCTAGAGGCAATTGAGGATGGCGACTCACTGTGAGAAGTCGAACTTCCCGCTTGCTACTTCAATTCTCTTGCTAACAGAAGACAGACCGAGAGAGTAGAAGAGCTCTCACCAGCCGGCTTGCTAGAACGACCGTGAGAGGGGGTCGGTCTGGGGAATTGAGACCGGAGATTGGAGGGCCTGACAGCAGCGCGACAGTCTTGGAGGAGATGCGAGAGACGGTGTTGTGGCGGAGATGGAAGGGAAGAACGACCAAGCAGGAAAATAGAAAGTAATACGAAAATGGAAAGTAGCCAGAGAGTTTGAGAGCCAGAAATAGCATCTGGAATTCGCCTCCTTAGTTTGAATTACAACGTGCCTTTTATAGGCGTAATTAATTACAACATTAATACGAAATTAAATACATAATTAAACAGTGCATTAATTACTTGACTGTTACTTTTCCTGACTAGCAGGTCGGCCAGACTAGCAGGCTGCGTATAATGGATATTCTTTAAGCAAACCCATTCTGAAAACCAGACATTTCAAAGCAACAATATGGCTCTAATACTCTGTGTATGCATTATGCGTCACAAACAATCTTCTAGTTTAATCATGAACAAAATCAACAAAACTGGAGAGAATCAAGAAATACGAACCCGGAAGAGAACAAAGAAATATGAACCTTGGTCCAGTACTTGGCCTTGTATTTTGCAAAAGAAATTATTATTTTGTTTAATCATGAACAGAACAACAAAAGTAATTGTCGCAAAAATTGTACTTCGTATAAGGGTGAATTTCAAAATGGGGAAGAATAAAGGTATAGTGAACTACAATTCAGAGAATGAAAAATTCCAAATAATGTGTAAACTAAAAATCAGTCCGGTACTGTCACATGAAAAGTTCCTAAAAACATTTCATGAAAAAATCAAAATCTGACATACTAACAATTCAAATAGAAAATGTTAAGTAATCACATGCGAGATAAGAAAAGCAGGGGGAGAAATATTGAATCTTAAAATCAAAATCCAATAAATGATATTTTTAAAAGCAAACACTAAAAAATCCAAATCAAATAAATTAATTATGGAGTGGATGTTAATTTAATAAAATAGATTATGCGGAGATCACAATTTGCTTATATGGGATTAATGTTTGCCATACTTGTTCCTTTCTACAAACAAGGTGATAAACAAATTGAATAAAGTAGTTGTCGTATAAGATTAAAAGAGAAATTAATGGATAGAACCCCTAGCTCTGGGGGAAGCTTAAGCTTCAATCGCTTCGCAACAAATGAGAAAAAGAAACTTGAGAAAGGAGTAAATACCTAGATTTGCTTCCAATTTCATTCTTTCCTTCTCACACGGAATAGTGAAATTAGGAATAGGAACATAGAAACACTTGATAGAGTGAGGGAAGAAGGTGAACTTGAAGTAGATCGAGACTTTCTTACTCAACCTAAACCAAGCGTCGATGAATGAAAAAATTCCACTTTTGGTCCCATGACTATTATGCCACTTCCACATTAATCCCCTGACTTTCAATTTAACCAAATGTAGTCCTTGACCTTATCTCCATAACCACCCGTCGTCCTTCCGGGCTCAATTCCGGCTAATGTCAACCGGAAACCAATTAATGAGGGGGCATTTTAGTAAATTTAAGTTAAAAAACGGCTACCTAATAAACATCGACATTAAGTGAGCTTAATGTTTAGTTAATACGGCCACTCCCTCTACCTCAAAAACCGAAGTCTCTTCTCCCTCTCAGCAAAGCTTCAGTGACCTTGAAAAATCCCCAAAATCGTTCGAAGAATGAGGAACCGTCTGGACCGTCGGCGTGAAGGAGAAGGAACAAGTGCTGAACGGTGGTCGCCAACAAATGTTGCTGATAAAGGTAAGATGCTGAACTTTTTTAAGAGAGTGGAAGAAAGTATTGGAAATAAGGCTGAACTGAGGTGTATATATTTGTTGTTCGCAGTGTATGCACATGTTAGGGGTTTTATGTTGAGGTTCCCTTTTCCCCTTTCCCTTTTTCCCTTTATGCGGTCACATGGTAGGGTAGGCTTTTTTTGGTTGAGATTCCCTTGGCCGGTTGTCTTTTACCATTTAAGAAATGGGACCAGTTCACTTTTATCTTTACGCAAGGTTATACTCATACATGTTTTTTTTTGTAGTGGTATTTATGAAATATACTTATGGTGTTGTTGTAACCTATTAAAGACATTGACCTAACATTTAAAACTCATATATAAAACAGGTTCAGGCACATGTGGAAACACTTTTACTTTGAGGTTGTTTTATGGAGGAAAAGTATTTGACAAGGATAAACCTGCATACTTGGGAGGGTCAATCCATAATTTTCATGATGTAGAGGTTGATGAGTTCGGTTTGATTGTGTTGAATGAGAAGTTACAAGAACTTGGTTGCACCCAAAAACTTATGACAGTGTACTCTTATTCCAATGAGGATGAGTCCTTAAAACAACTACACAGTGAGGCTGAGGTTTGGGGAATTGTGAATGATGGAAATGTTGGTAAGGTGGTGGAGTTCTGGGTAGAATTAGAACCCAGTGGTGACACTGAAGATGATGATGACTCTGAAGATAGTGACTTTGCCTACAGTGAGAAAGAGTTAGAAGAATTTTCTGGAGATGAGGATGACTCTGATTTGGAAGACTTCATTTCTAAGGAGGATGCTGAGTTATCTGCTCATGGAGGGTTAAGCAGCAGTAGTGAAGGAGAGGACCATTTTACTGAGGCTTCAATGGTAGACCCAGATCCTAACTTGTCAGATGATGGTTCCATACATGAATCTGATTCTGAGTCTGACAAGTGGACTAAATTCTCTGCCAAGACTGATATGAAAGACCCAACCTTTAAGTTGGGTATGACATTTGCCACCAAACAGGAATTCAAAGAAGCTGTGGAAAATCTTGCATTTAACAATGGTAAAGAGGTCAGGTTTGTCAAAAATGATAAGGAACGGGTTGTTGTCGAGTGCAAGCATATAGGCTGCCCATGGAAGATGAATCTTAGAAAGGTAATGAACTCTCATTCTTGGGTGATTTTACAGTACCATTCCAAACATGAGGGTTGCTCTTGGGTCTATCACAACAAAATGGTGAACTCAAGTAAGGTAGCAAATAGGTGGTTCAAGGAGATTGAAAGTCACTCAAATTGGAAAACTAAAGAGTTCAGACAGAAAGTGTGCACTGAAGAACGCTTCCATTTGAGTCTCAGACAAGCTTATAGAGCAATTAGTAAGGCTAAGAGGAAACTGCAAGGTGAAGAAGAAGATTACTTCAAGAAGATATGGTCATATGTGGCTGAAATAAGAAGGACCAATCCTGGGAGCACATGTGTTGTGAAATTGAGTGAGAATGTTGAGGTGGATGGACAACAAAGATTTCTGAGAATGTATATGTGTTGGGAAGCCTGTAGAGAAGGATTTAAACATTGTAGGCCAGTTCTTGGGGTTGATGGGACTCATCTGAAGACCAAAACAGGGGGGCAGCTTTTAGTTGCAATTGGAGTAGATGCAAATAATAGCATCTTTCCACTTTCTTATGCCATTGTTGAGGGTGAGAGTAGAGAATCTTGGGCTTGGTTCTTGAACCTAGTGAAGAGGGATGCTGACATCACAGAGGGCAATGAGCATGTCTTCACTTTAATGTCAGACAAGCAGAAAGGGCTAATTCAAGCTGTGAATGAACTACTACCAGGTGTTGAGCATAGATTTTGTGTGAGGCATCTACATGGCAATATGAAGGCTGCGGGTTTTACTGGCAAAGCTCTAAAGGATTCTCTGTGGGAGTGTAGCAAGGCATGCACTCTGAACTCATATAAAGCTGCCCTTTCTAAATTCAAAGAAATTGATGGGCAAGCATTTGAGTGGCTGGCTGATAAGCATCCCAGAGAATGGTCAAGAGCACATTTCTCTACTCACTCAAAAACTGATATGTTGACCAACAACATTTGTGAGTGCTTTAATAGTGTAATACTAGAGGCGAGACAACAAGCCCTTTTGGTGTGCCTAGAAACTATAAGGAAACTGCTTCTAACAAAGCTGTTCAGTAGCAGAACTAAGGCAAGAAAGTGGACTACAAATATTTGCCCTAGAATAGTAAAGAAAATTCATGAGACTGAGAAGTTAGCTGCAGGTTTGATTGGGTATCAGTGTGGTGACAATGACTTTGAGATAATGGGAACGCATGGTAACCAACATGGTGTGGATTTGGAGAAGAGAACATGCACTTGCAGGCAGTGGGACTTAACTGGGATCCCCTGCAAGCATGCAATATGTGCTATTTGGCTCAAATTTGGAAAAGGACATGTTGATGCATATGTCCACCCATGTTATTCCAAGGACATGTATTTGCAGATATATGGAGGCTCCATAAAGCCAATGGCAGGCCCAGATGAGTGGCCTTTAACTGACAGACTTCCCCCTCTTCCACCTGTATATGCTGCTAGAGCTGGAAGACCAAGAAAACTGAGAAGGAAATCTGCAGTTGATCTGAGCACAGATGGAGTCCGAGTAGCAAGAACACATATAAAATTGCATTGTTCAAAGTGTAAGAAGGCAGGCCACAATGCAAGGAGATGTCCGGATGATCCTAACATCAAGGAGAAGCTGGTATAGTGTCCATCCTTATTTTATAAGGTCATTTTCTTATTATGATATATTGTGGTATGTTTGCATTAACTACACTTTCTTTACATGTTATCAGTTGCAACCTAGAAAAAGAAACAGGAAACCTAAGATCAGGCATCCTGTAGGACTGCATGATAGAGGTGAGGAGCCTGGGAATGAGGGAGTTGAAGAGGTTGTTGATGACTCCAACCTTCTTGATGAATTCAACCTTGTTGACATTACCATGATGTGTGCTGAGGAAGCTACTTTTGGAAGTGAGGTTCCTATTGTTGTGAGTGTAGAGGACATTGCTATGTTTACACAGGACACACAAGTCACTCAAGTCTCAGAAGAGATCACAGAAGAAACCAAAGAAGAGAGCAAAGATAAAAGTACAGATGAGGGGAAAGAACACAACAAAGAAGAGAGCAAAGGAGAGAGTGAAGAACAAAGCAAGGAGGTTTCAGAAGAGGAGACTGTTGGGACTTACCAGAGAACAAAGCAGGGTGTTAGGATATGCTATGGACCACCCCCTAGTCAAAAGAAGAGCAGTACAAGTGTGCCTAAACCTTCTCAGGTTAATCCGAGACCCAAACTCACCATTAAAAGGGGACCAACCTATGCTACTAGATCCAAAACAACTTTCAAATCAGTCTTCTTTGGAAATGATGATGACCCCATTGATATACAGTAGTGGATGGAGTAAAATGTTTATGACTGATGCTACTGTTATGATGTAATGTATGGACTAAGTTTTTTGCCTTTATGGGAGTGACTGTGATGTGTAACAAAACTCATGCTTGTTAAGTTATTATGTAATGTATCATCTCAGTGTGATGATGTAATGTATGGAGTAGCATTTTGGCTGTACATGAGCTCAGCTTTTTTGGGAATGACTTTATTGTGTAACAAACATCATGCATCTTAAGTTATGATGCAAGTAATTATATATGTGTATGTAATTGGTTGTTAAGTTATATATGTGTCATACATGTGTGCTTGAAGTGATTATATGGTTGTTAAGGAAGTCATCACTGCATGTTTGAGTGGCAGGTTTGAGTATATGTTGGTTAAGGAAGCCAAATCCAGTTTGTAAGTTTTGTAGTCCACAGGATTGAAGTCCATTTCAAGTCATTTGGAACTGATATGTGTCATCACTTAAGGAACTGGTTTTTTAAGGAAGTGATATGTTAAGGAACTGGTTTTTTAAGTCATCACTCGGCATGCATATGTGTAATAGATATGTATTCCACACGTTTTTTAAGTTATCAGTTGAAGTCATTTTATACCAAGGTAATAACAAGGTCATTTTATACCAAAGCAATAGATATGAACTTATAATGAACAGCTTTGACTCATAATCTTATGACTTTCATTTCATACCAAATCATGCTAATCAACACCTTTTACAAAGGTTTTACAAGTACATAATGACAGACCTCATCAACACTAGAACTACATTACTTGGCTTATTACTTGGCTTTCAAGTAGACTGAAACAATAACAATCACAACACACATAAAGCACACCAATCTTATACATTTACTACATTTTGTCTGCATCTTCTCTGCTTTGAAACAGTTTGTCTCCAATGCTTGAGCCATCATCTCCAATGAATGGATTTTCTCTTCATAGTCATTCAGTTTTTTTTAATAATCCTGGGATGATTTTCTGAGACCTTTTGCACATTGGAGGGTCAAACCACTCCATCAAACCACAACCTTCAAATCTCTGCAACAACATATATAGTTTCCAAATCAGTCAATCAATATTGCATTTCTAAATATTTCATATATTACATTTAACCTATCTCTTTCACAACCATATATAACCTGAGTTCCAGTGCATTTCCAAAACCTTCTCCCACAGTTCTCCGGTTTCCATGTCGTCAGCAGCTTCAATCGGTTGTCACATTCACAATACTTGACCGGAATCCACTCTCCATATTCATATTGGCCCGTACAATTTGAACTTCCCAATTTTGAGCTAGACATGTACACTTCTTCGGGGGGTTGGGGGGGGGGGGGGGGGTTGGGGGTGATACTAACGACGGAGGGAGTACCTATGGCGGAGGAGAAGCTATGCTACGGCGAAGAGAAGGTATGGCGAAGGAGTGCTCGTTTCTAATTTTTGGGTTGACCGAAAATTCATTTTAACGTTGGAGTTAGGTAGGAAACCTATAAATGCTATTAAATGACACAACTAACCCTCATTAATTGGTTTCCGGTTGACATTAGTCGGAATTGAGCCCGGAAGGACGACGGGTGGTTATGGAGATAAGGTCAAGGACTACATTTGGTTAAATTGAAAGTCAGGGGATTAATGTGGAAGTGGCATAATAGTCATGGGACCAAAAGTGGAATTTTTTCGTCGATGAATTGTACGCAGTAATAGATTTTAATTTTTAAATCCGAAAGGGACAAGATCAAAAAAGGAAAAATAATGTGCAGTAACCACTAATAGATGAAGATGAATGTTATGTTGAATAAAAATAACGGTAAATGGGTCTTCAAACAAATTTAATTTTGATTGTCTTTGAACACAATTTTTGCACTAGAATTGGATTGGCGGAAAATTTTGGTGAGACTTATATTCACGATTTATTTAGTACTGTTGGAATATTCTACACCTATGCCAACAGATCTAATTTGTATGTAAGAATTGCATACCTATACTAACATAATTAGGAAAATGTAGGTATTTGTATTATAACTAGTTTTCTGCATGCGCGTTGCGCAATTGAATAAAATGTCCAACGACTTTTTCTAAAAAATATGTACGTTATATGTTGATTTGATATGATTACTTTTAGTATTTAACACATCAACGTTCATATCAACTTAAAAATAGGGTACTTAATATTTCCTCATCATGAAGAGGACCCAAAATAAAATAAAAAAATGCAAATGCACATACATGCCAGCCCCTACCTATTTTCATAATTTTATAAGAAAAAGTATCATTAGCACTCTGATAACTATCCAGTGCATATCTAAATATTGTTGACTCACATTCGATCTAATATAAGACCTTCACATGGTAATATACAAGATACGAATGAGAAGTACAATACAAATAATGCGTACTTAATTAGAGCAACTCCTAACTAAAAATTTAATCATTTAATTCATCAAAAATTAATGTCAAAATATTAAATAAGTGATCATATTGCCAACTATCATTTATTTGATCGTTTGATATAAGTTTTTGATGTTTTAAATGATTGATTGTTTTTTGGTCTTAAGTGGCTATATATTATTATTTTTGTTTATTGAAATACTTGATATTATTAGAAATCATTTTCAAAATATGTATTTTTATTGATTCATTCAAGATAGTTGGGTTCAGAAAAGCACTCGTGCTTAAGAACAAAATTGGGGCATACAAATGAGAAGCGGTCATTTTTTTGACAAAACATTATAATTTCAAAACTTTTTACTCTTTTCTTGCATAGTTGTAGAAGCTAAGAGTCCATCTCCTTTCTTTTCTTTTCACCCTTTTTCCTTCTCGCTTTACCTCTAAAACATATTACTCACAAAACTTGTAGCTTAAGACTTGAAAAGTCCTTTAGGTAACAATGAAATTGATTGAATCGACTGATTTTGTTAAATTTTATCAAATTCTGATCAAATTTTCTAAATGTGCCAAATTAAAAAAGCATATACTTTACGAAAAACAACTACAATAGACTTTTTCTTCAAATTCAGAAGAAAAATAACATCAATCTTACATTTTTTAAAGCCAATTTAGCGTTTGAAATAAAAAACTGCATGTTTCATAAAAATGTTACCGGGGTGTTTGATTAGTGTGAAAAGTCAAAATAGAGACTAAGAAGCAAGCTCAAAATATTTACATTACTAATATAAAATAAACTCGTAACAGTTTTAGTTATAATTGTTTAATACTTCCTCTGTCCAGTTAAGATAGTTTCATCTATCTTTTCTTTCTTGTCCTCCTACTAAGATTATATTTGTAGTGTTTGTTTGGTTTCTAATCATTCTTATTTTATTTTCATTTTATCAATTTAATATCAATCACTTAAATTCACCTTTGGGTAATCACACCACTTCCTCTTGTACTACAATGATATGTAGTAGCAAATGAGGTAGATTTTTCTAATTAAGTCACATATCTTGCTGAAAATTATTTAAGAGCCCATTTGGTAAATCGCTTTACAGCTTATCAGCCTTATCAGTCAATATTTTTACCAAACACGTAACTTTTGATTTCCGTCACTGAATTGTGCAATATTCAAAATAAGTAAAGTTAAATAACTTTTCTGAATAAATTGGTTAAAATTACTGTAGATGATAATTTTAGCCATTTTTTATATAATATTTTCTTTAATTTATTAATAAATTTTTGTGAAATATAATCTTTTTATATATATTTGAACAATTTAGCCACTTTAGCAAGCATTTATTCAATTTCAAAATTTAAGATTATATCAGTGTTACTAAATGGACAATGAATTAATAAACAAACTGGTGTTGACTATTCTACTATTTCTATATTTTGTTTGAAAAAGAAAGGAATGACATCCAAAGTTCTATACTCATAAATCCAATAATAATATGATTTTAGCTTGTGATCATGTTCCGTAATATATTTGTTAGGCAAAAAAAAAAACTAAAGCGAGAATAGAGTAAGGAAAAGAAATAAGCACGAGTCGGTTGAGTTGTAGTAAAACATTTGACGGGAAACGTTAGTATAGAAAGCTTGTACATAAGTTAACAAACGGGAGTGTAAGGTTGATTAGGTATTTAAAAAGTACCACAAACTAAGGCACAAAAATTTCAGCTCAAAGTACAAGTAGACTATAGCTTAGGATTACCACCAACACATTTTTTATACCTAAAATACCCTAACCTTCATTCACTATTATAATATTTTAGATAACTACAGGGTGATATCGGCAGTAGGTATAGATATCCTACACCAACAGTAATCATCTGTTGGTATAAATTCCTGTTAGTAATGACATTTTGTTTGTGGTGTGCCTTGGTAGTAATATAATGAGATCGGCAATATAATATTATATTATTATTGATATAACCATACCAAAAACATACAAAGATGACGATGATGATTATGAGAATAACAATATTCAAAATCAATTGTAATGAGAACTATCTTACAATAATGACATACTAATAATCATACTAATGTGGTGTAATAATATTATTATTTTCAAAAAATATTAATAGCAAGAACCGTGCTTATATATTTCTGTTAACATACAAATAATAATAATAACAACATCAACCATAAAAAATACTGATAATAATAATCAAAATAGTAATAACAATAATATTGATAATTAATAATCATAATAGTAATAATAATGTTGCTAATAACGATGATAACAATAATAACAAAAAACAACAACAATAACAACAATATCAATAATAACAACAACACAACAACAATAATTATAATAATATAAGTAATAAATCAGCTCTGGACTTTTATGATCTGATATGAATGTTTCTGGTCTGATCTAAATCGTTCTGATACGACCTTATCTAATTTTTTCTGATTTGGTTTTAACCTTTCTAATATGATTTGATTTGAATCTTTGTTATCTGATATATATGATCTGAATCTTTTTGATTGGGTCTGATTTGATCTTAATTTTTTGATTTGATTTGATCTGATATGAATAAAATAAAAATAAGCAATAATAATAAGACAAACAGAACAACTCTCAATTCTCTAAATAGGAGTAAATAAAAGCTAAATAATAATCCTAAACAGTTGCTCTAATTCTTCTTTATTTAGAAATAAAACAGTTATGTGCTGAAGTAGAATTCAAAACAGTTATGGGTGGCGTTTTCTTCGTCCTCATAGTTTGGAACACAACTTCATTGAGCAAAGCCATTACACAACACGGTCGGCGTTTCTTCTCTGCCGCAGGGTGTTGTGCGCAGGCCGTGTGCTGGGTTTAGGCAATTGACGATTGCTTCTACTATTCTATAGTGAAGACCAAACGAATAGATCCGACGCTAACAGTTTCCTTCGAAGGCAGATTGAAGCCAGCAACACCAATTGGCAGAGGGGTCTATGAATTCCCGTGTTTCCGAAGGTCACCGTGGATCGGTGGTGGATTGGGTTGGAAGGGCTAATAGCCATAGGCTTGTTTTGGTAAATTTGGCTTTGTTGATATTTGGGATGAATGCTACACCATTTTTTGTTTGATCCGGGTGGAACACCGGCGGTTTGACGTTTTATGGAAGGGGCAAAATTGAAAGCCATTAAGGTGGTTGAGGGATTGGCACGCGTGATCTGGGCGTCTCAGGTGGTGGAGGAAGAAGATGACTCGAGGAAGCTTCGTCCCCCTCGTGAACCGCCTCCATGGAGGACTTACGCGAGCAGGGGTTGGAAGAATGTTTTACTAGTTATATATTACTCGTTATTTTCAGTCCAAGGTTTTTGTTTCATTTTCTTGTGTTTTGTTTTGTTGTCAGTTTCGTACTTGAAGTCGTGGTTGCTTGTTTAGGTAAGGGGATGGGGAGTTCAGCTAAGTATTATGTTGTTAGATGTTTGGGAATCTTCTTGTTTAGTTATAATTGGTTTAAACCTGATACACGTCGAGCGATTCATGTTGCTCCTTTAGGGGTGACCGCTTCATGGGGTTGACTTTCGTTGTGGGTGGATGATAGATGATGTTAGGATGTTTTTACTTGGACTGTAATTTGCTGGTCTGGTCTGGTCTGGTCTGGTCTGGTCTGGTCTGGTCTGGTCTGGTCTGTTTTGGTCTGGTCTGGTCTGGTCTGGTCTGTTTTGGTCTGGTCTGGTCTGATCTGGTCTGGTCTGGTCTGGTCTGGTCTGGTCTGGTCTGGTCTGATTTTTTTTTTAATTTTTTTTGCATAAAGATTTTATTTTTGATATATATTATAATCCATAAATAAATATATTTTATTCATTTATAATTAAAAATAATAATATTCCTTCCAAATTATCGAAAATTGGTATCGTTTTACTTGGATTTATTTCAATCCCAGACCAAAACAAACCAGACCAGACCAGACTAGACCAGACCAGCAAATTACAGTCCAAGTAAAAACATCCTAATACTACTACTACTACTACTACTACTAATAATAATAATAATAATAATAATAATAATAATAATAATAATAATAATAATAATAATAATAATAATAATAATAATAATAATAATAATAACAATAATAATAATAATAATAATAATAATAATAATAATAATAATAATAATAAAATATTGTCTGGTCTGGTCTGGTCTGGTCTGGTCTGGTCTGGTCTGTTTTAGTTTGGTCTGGTCTGGTCTGGTCTGTTTTGGTCTGGTCTGGTCTAGTCTGGTCTGGTCTGGTCTGGTCTGGTCTGGGACGAATTACAGTCCAAGTAAAAACAACCTTAGTGGTCTTTATGCATTTGATGTAATGATCCCGTTTCTAATGATATTAATATAAGACGAGCTTTTTCTGTAAAAAAAAGCTAAATAATAAGAAAAAGAATTATAGGTATCATTATATCCTTACCCATTCTATATTTCAATAAGTAAATCATATATTTATTAAAAGCAAAAAAAAGAAATAAATGAAGATAGAAAATAAATATAATAAGAAAATATAAAATAAAAAATTAAAAATATAAAAAATTATGAAAGCCCATGCCGCCACCTTAGCCTTCTGTGACCATTCGAAAAACATCAGCTTGCATACTTTTTATTATTTTAATGGCAATTTCATAGAAAGTTTTTGCATTTCAAAAAGAAAAATGATATCTTATGAGATTTTTAGGAAAAAGTGTCCTTTTTATAAAATAAGATTGCATTTTTTTTTATAATTGAAGGGGGTGCTACTGTGAGGTGAGAGGATGGCGGGGGAGCTTCCATTACTTTGTTTTATAGTTTTATGTGGTTATTAAAGTTTTTTAGTGTTTTTTATTTTTAGATTTTCTCTCTCTCTCTACATTTTATTTCTATTTCAAGTTCAATTTATATATTTATTATATATAAAAGGTTTAAATATGATTTTAGTTCATGCAAATACAGTACATTATTTAACTTTTGTTTATTATATACCAAAATACATACATTTTGATTTTACATCTCCGCATAATATTTTAAGCTTTTCACCCCTGAAATTTAGGGTGATTTTCATTTTAGTCCGTCACCAATGATAAAAAAATTGAGAATATTACCTGAAATAGGACTAAAAATGTTTGAAAATTCCAAAATATGACTGTCATGTTTTTATTCCCAAAACAGGATTAATTATTGTAATGTTTTGGCAGTACCAGACTTCAAACATGACAGTATTTTCCAAACATGCCAGTAATTACTTCTACTCTGGGAATAAAAAACATGATAGTCTTATTTTGTAATTTTCAAATTGTTTTAGCCATATTTCAAGAACTTTCCCTAAAAAATTCCATTTGACAAAAAACTACCTTGACTAAAAGATTTCATCTAAATTTTTGTCATATTGTTAAAAAAGTATTTATTTTTTTAGAATGATTTTAATGCATATTTTAAAGTTGTGAATAATTAAGTTTAGACTATTTTAACTTTCATTATAGTATCAAAAAAATTATAAAAGAATGAATTTAAAAGTTTCCAGAAGATTTATGCAAGCGATAAATTTTTTCCCCAAATTGAGAGGTTTCGAAGTAAGAAATAAACTAAGAATAAAATAATTCATATTAGATGAATGACAAACAAAAAATACATTTTGCAGAGATTTAAAATAAAGTGTCGTATAACATAATTAAAACTATATAAGCATATATAAAAATTATTCCTATGTTTTAATATAAAAAATGATTTCAACATTAGGTTATTATTATTATTATTATTATTATTATTTCAAGATTAGGAAAAGTCGAAAAGAGAGTAAAGTAACCCTATTTGGAAAAGATTTGTGGTATTGAGGGAATGTTTTTTAAGAAATTTACTTTTAAATGGCAGGGCCGTGTGGAAAATTACCCGTTTCGATTTTTTCTGAATAAAATAAAAAAAAAACTCAGTAATACGGAGTAATAAACTGTCAATATCTATCTCTAAGGCGGCTAAAGGAGATCTCTTTCTCTCTGTCTATTTCTGCATCGCGAATCTCAGAGTCTGCGCGTATTCAGATTCATTCATCTCGATCTTGGTTTATGAGGTAATAACGATTCTTCTATGATATTTTTTCCTTCTGGAATTTGGTTTGATCTGTTGTTAATTTCCTTCATTCATTACGAAGGCTAAATAGTGGGATCTGATACTTTCCACCAGAAATCTTGTTATTGTTAAAAAGCTTCAATCTTTTGATGTCTTTTTTCCTGAAGAGCTTTTGATTCTTCTCAGAGAGACAGCTATATGCACATATTCTTCAAATTCCCAGTGTTCACCCAAATTATCATATCGATTAGTTTCTCTTTGATAGGATCGATAATTAAGCTATGTATACATATAATTACTGCGCACGTTGACCGATAAGTATGTATACACATGGATTTAGTTTCCATTCAGCTTGAAGTTTTGATACTTGATGGGGTAGGGTAGGTTGTTTTCACTATTTTTTTTCACTATATACACATGGATTTAGTTTCCATTCAGCTTGAAGTTTTGATACTTGATGGGGTAGGTTTAGGTTGTTTTCACTTCTTAATTGCTATCTGTGGTATTTTAGTGCAAATTGAGCTAACTCTTGTTTGTTTTTCATGTAGCAGCTCCAAGGAGAAACCCACTCTAGGGTAAGTATCTACAATATAATTTTTTTCTATTAAATAATGTTATACGAAGTAGTAATCAGGAGATCGTTTGTAATGGTTATTTGGCTGAAATGACTACAACAACAACAACATCCAAACCTTAATCCCAAATGACTACTAAATTTTCTTAAAGCTTGTGGTAACATCAATTTCACCCAAACAAGTAACTCAAACTCATTTTTCTTGTTCTATTCTGTTGATAAGCAGCATATGGAGATTATGCTTATCAAACAGAACCCTAGGTTGGCCATCATTGTGGCCGTGCAAAAATATGTTTCTTTCTTACTTGTAGTTTATCATTCAATGCCTTGTTTATGCAGTGGCACGCGGATTAAGACCCGCAAGAGGAATATTGCAGCACCACTGGACACTGCATCATTTGCGGATGCAGTGGTCCAGATCTATCTGGATAATGCTGGTGATCTGGTATTTTGGTCTACTATTCGTTCTATTTCTTAAACTTTTCTCTTTGAGTTTTATTGCATACTACTCTATCATAAAGCATCTTTGTACTCTTACCAATCATGTTTACTATGTGGAGAGTCATGTGGATAGCCCTATTCATTCTTAGGGGACAAGGGATCCCTTATTCCCTTACTGACTAAATGTAATATATTCTGCAGGAACTTGTTGTCAAGAGCATTGAGTCATCAGAACTTAACTTCAGTAGATACGGCGACACTTTTTTTGAGGTATATTATTATCTTTTGCAGATATTTTCTAATATGGTGTTTTATGATTCAGGACTCTAGAAGATAATATATTCCAATCTAGATAAAACTATTGATTAGGATCTGAATGATTGAAACCATCAATTTAAGACTCTAAGAGCATGACTTTCTTTTCTTTTAAATATTTTTCATATTTTGAATTTGTTTGTAATGATTTTTTAGCTAAATTATACTTAATCTATGAAACTTTCATTGCAAATTAAAAATAAAATAATCAGTATAGAGTAATAAAAAATATCGACTTCTTTAGTCTTAGCTTGATAATTTAACCTTTTAATCATTGAGGTCCTAAATCCGCAGTTCTGTATTCCAGTTCTTTCATTGATATCTAACATATCTTTTGGGTCTTTAATGGATTGTACTCCTTTTTTAGTTACTACTTAAAAGTTTTCGGCATTATAGTTCGAGCCTGTCCTGAAAATACTCCATATCAAGTATCATGGTAGTTTTTCACGTGAATGCTGGGGTTATGACTTATGAATATGATCCACATGGATGTGTTGAAACCTGATAGTGCATTTCAATATTTTCCTACAATAGCCATTCCATCTACCAACTTTTTAAATTTAATGTTTGATGTGTTCTACCCAAATATTTCATATAAAGGTTTAACAAAGAGGCGCTTTTTGCAGGTTGTGTTCACAGGAGGTCGCACCCAACCTGGAACAGTTAAACCTGATGAAGGAGAGCGTCACCCATTCGCTGTGATCGAGTGTGAGCCTCAGCGTGAAATTATCTTGCCATCTGTCATCTTTGTACAAAAGATATTGAGAAGAAAACCGTTTCTCATAAAAAGCCTTGAAAATGTTATGCGGCGACTGCTGCAGTCTTTGGAACTTTTTGAAGAAAAGGAAAGGAAAAAGCTGGCAATTTTTACAGCCCTTGCCTTTTCCCAGAAATTGTCTGGCCTTCCACCAGAGACTGTGTTCCAGCCGTTGCTCAAGGATAATCTTGTCGCGAAAGGGATAGTTCTGTCATTCATCACAGATTTTTTCACGGAGTATTTGATTGATAACAGTCTTGATGACCTGATCGCGATTTGTAAGCGGGGTAAAGTGGAGGACAACCTTCTTGAGTTCTTCCCATCTGCGAAGAGGACACCAGAAGCCTTCTCCGAGCACTTCACGTAAGTTTGTTTAATCAATGAGAAAAATAGTCCTGTTCATTTCATTTAATCCACAGTAAATGCCCAGTTAGTCCATCAATGGTATACTATTACTTAGTTATATTCTCAACTTTCTTTTGGACTGATTTTTGTCATTGACTATGCAATGCAGACTCAGTTTTTAGCCTTTATGCATATCTTGCTCGAATTGTTAAGGGTATTTTTTGTCCACATTAAGGCTGATTCCGTGGGGAGGATTGATCGTTTCTCTCTCATTTTTCTTTTATCCTTTTATCTTCTTTATCTGTCTTAAGTTCTTTATCCTTTCATCCTTTTTATTTTCTATATATTTTCTACCCTTTTTATCTTGTCATTTTATTTTGATCTTGTATTTATCATTTTATCTTTATCTTATCCTACCTTATCTTCTTATCTTTCGTACCTTTCTTTTTTGGCTCTGATGTCATGTAACAATTCATATTAGCCGACCCCAAAATCTTTTTGGATTAAAGCTTGGATGTTGTTGTATTAGGACTAAATCGGATCCATCTTGCACTACTTAGGACCGAATTGAGGTCTATGTTGGGTTTAAATGTTGTGAATTGCTGAAAACAGCCTTTTTAATTAGAACCAAGTATGTAATTGAAATAAATTGGGCCAAATTGTTTTGAGATTTTGAGAACTGAACGGAACCCCCAAGAAAGGCGACGGCATGGTTCTTCACATATTCAATTGTGAAGTAACTAAACCGTGTAGTAACTTTTCTGCATTTAGTGGACCCATTTGTTATTCATTACCTCAGTTCAATCACCATCAAGTAGCCAAGTTGAAGCCCTGGAATGTTTTAAATTGCAGGCAAGATCCGCCACAATTATATTGCTCCCTTGCAACTTAGTATAAGATACAATTGATTGAGTTATACAAAACAAGGATGTTTTTTCTCGAGTTCCTAGAAATATTATGATATCCCAATTTCCCCCGTTTTAAGCTACATAAATTGTCTTAAATAGGAGTAAAAACGCCTTAAAGTTCCAAAATAGGACTATTATGTTTTTTATTCCTTGAATAGGAGTAATCTTCCAAGTTTGGAAAAAATGCCATGTTTAAAGTCTAGTAATGCCAAACTTGGCAGAAATTTACTCGAATTCAGGGAATGAAAAACATGATAGTCCTATTTTGGAATTTCAAAACGTTTTTACTCCTATTTAGAGAATTCTCTCTTTAAGCTATGTGTGGTGAATAAATAGTTTCGTTAATGCCAAACTTGGCATAAATTTACTCGAATTCAGGGAATGAAAAACATGATAGTCCTATTTTGGAATTTCAAAACGTTTTTACTCCTATTTAGAGAATTCTCTCTTTAAGCTATGTGTGGTGAATAAATAGTTTCGTTAATGCTTTTTTGGGGAAAACTTTGAGAATAGTAGTAAATGCTTTCTAGATAAGTATTATGCTTCATAAAAAGAAGCATTGGCCCCTTCTATGAGAGGGGCCTTATAATAAGGACCAGAGGGAGTACCTTATTATATTAAAAGTTTCATGTAGTCCCTCTTTCCGTCTCTCAACCTATCGACTCATCTTATTTGTCATACTTGCTGAATGTAGTTTAATTCTAATACTAAGTATTCCACTTTTCATCGCACATTAGTGTGTCTGTTTTGATTGGTTGGTACAAGTAATTACTATTATAGAATTTTTAGAATAGATAATATTTAGAGAAAATTACTAGTAAAAAAAGGGGTGCTGATTCCTAGTAAAAGACCACAAACTTTTTTATTCCTAAGGTTATGGTGTTTTGCATGAATGGTAAGTGTTTTGATGCTATTTTTACTCCCTTCAATTTAGTTATTACTCATATAAAAGCATGTTTGAGTTTGCTAGTCATATACTTCCTCTGTTCTTTTTTAGTTACAACGTTTCCATTTTCACGTTTGCCAATGCACAAGTTTGACCATTAATATATTTCTTTATTTGTTAGTAAAAAATTAATAAAATCAGATTTTGAAAATTTAAAATGAGAGGAATTTAACAATATTTTTCAAAAATTAAATTTATAATATACTAATAAATAAAATTTAGTCAAAGTAGTCAAGGAGAGCATGTGAGTAATGTAAAATTCAACATGTTGCAACTAAAAGAGAACAGAGGTAGTATTACGAATCTACGAATGTTTTAGTCACATGAATAAATTTTGCTAATATTTATTAATTTTAATCAATATGACAATATCAACCAATGGTAAAGTGTGTACACTACTACTACGTATCAGTCAAGACAGGAAATGTGGGAAAGAAGGTTTTGGTTCATATCAATGGTTACTAAACCAAGTATAGGAAACTAAAATCAAATATGTTACTTAACACAAAGCATTGGTAGAGCTTATTTTTTGTAATTTTTGAAGTGTATATATTCATATTTCATACTACGTATAATATGTAAAAGTCTTAGCCTTGATGTTGATAACACGCCACCATCTTACATCAGAAATGCTGGACTGCTGCCCTTGGTCGAATACAATGAGAAGAAAATTTTTGAAGTGAAGCTCAAGGAAATGAAAACTGCATTGACAACTCAGATATCAGAAGAAACTGATATCTCTGAGGTCATAGATACTGTAAAACAGTATGTTAAAGATGCTAAGCTTCCGGATATTGAGGCTATTCGGATTCTTTGGGATGTATTGATGGATGCCGTCCAATGGTCTGGGAAAAATCAACAGCAGAATGCTAATTTAGCTCTGCGCCAGGTTATCAGTCTATTTTTTGCTTTAGTTTTCATTATATACTCCCTCCGTTCTCCATTCATCGGCCCAATTTGTCAAAACACACACATTAAGGTTCTATATGGTGAACCACGCTGATAAGTCATACACGATTTTGAATTTCATACAGGCCGAGGAAATAGTCAGGAAAATAATTTTCACTTTTCTAACATGACATGTTGAATAGGAATATGTTAGAGTTATCTACTGGAAGAACACTGGAAGAAAAATTAAATGCATGTTGGTAATACAAAATTGACTTATATATAGGGCCATTTTAATATGCCCTTAAATAGAACTAGATGGAGTAATTGATAACCAAATTTAGATATTTAAAATAGCAAAAGAAATGCATTAATTATTTTTAACTAGAATGAGGTAAAAAATGAAACTAATTGCAAAAAGCCGACCAGCTTATGCGCCCGTTTGAATAATAGCGAGTAGCACCAAACCGCTGAAAAATTGAACTATGAAACGCTGCAAAATGCAGCGGGTAGCACCAATCCACTGAAAAAACAAACGGGGCCTATAGTAACTGCTATAGGCTGATAGGCTGTGACGCCGGACAGTGGAATTCTCTGCCGGCGCTGGACAGTAGTAGCCATTGGTTCTGGTAGCAACAAACAGTAACTACCGTCATGACACGGGTGGTGGCACCGTGGCAGTGGAATATGCTATTGCAGAAACTGCTATTGCCCCTAGCTTTGCACTGACAGTGTCTTGTGCTATGGTTGTTCATTCCCAATTTCATTTATCTTCTTCAAGTCCTCATACGTTTTTTATATTTCGGGCTCCATTTTATATATAGGTGAAAACATGGGCGAAGTTGCTGAATGCATTTTGCACAAGCGGGAAGCTGGAACTGGAACTGATATACAAAGTCCAAGTGCAGTGCTATGAGGATGCAAAGCTGATGAAGTTGTTTCCTGAAATCATTAGGTCACTTTATGACCAGGATGTCCTTGCTGAAGACACCATCCTTCATTGGTTCCGCAAAGGAACAAATCCCAAGGGCAGGTAAAGTTGTGAACCTTTCCTTCTCTTTTTTGGTAGCCATACTCTTCTACCCTATGTTTGTGGATTAATTTACCTGAGCAATTCAAATCAATTATTGTTATTGGCAGACAATCATTTGTGAAGTCACTGGAGCCCTTCGTGAAGTGGCTAGAGGAGGCAGAGGAAGAGGAGTAACTACTCCGGCGTGAGAGACTGGCAGACTACTGTGTATCACACACACAGCGTTTCAACTTATGCAATGTTTATTTCGAGATTTTTAGTTCTTTAAAATTGTTTGTTTTTCTTCGCAATGTGCTATGCTCATCTGTGGTGATATTATTAAGATGGATGGAAATGTTACTTATACATTTTTTATTGTTCAGCTGTTGTCATAAGATTGTGTTTGGAGTAGCACAAAATAATCCACATAGGATGTTTTACATAAAAATCATCACAAGAAACATATTTTGTGGTTTCGAGCTCTCAATATGTTGTGCGTAGTTAAAATATTGTTACAAGAGTGCTTATTGCCGTTATTGGTATTGGTCTTACTAACTGATGGGCTAGCAGACAGCATATGCAACAAGATGCACTGATTTTATGAGGTTCAATACTTCATGCTCTTAAAATTTTGTTCACAGAATTTCTAATTTGTAATTTAAATAAGGTATAACTGTATAAGCAAAGGAACTTGCAGTTCGAAAAAATTTATGGGAAGGGGCTGAGTATAAAAAACTCCGGTATCTATATTCTATAACTCCACAAGTTTTTGTAACGAAATGTCATATGATCAAATTTGTTTTGTTCTGGCAGAGTGGCAGATCACAAATTTGGACCTATCACCCCATACGTGTTAGTATTCAACTATTCATGAGAACAAAAAAAGAATATGAGATGAAATGATGGTTTTAAGAAAGATGTGTATTTAGCATTTTTCTTTGATCAACTCTGAGTCTCTGACTAGACATTCTTTTACTTTCCAGACTTTAGGTACACAAATGTTGACATTTACGTGTATGAATCATGGATGACCCCATTATGATGTAATGAATCTATGGGTAATCTATTTATCATGCACAATTCATCTTGACTTACTTGCATTAGATAGGTAAGTAAAAAGAGAGAGAAAAAATGGAGATGGAGAGCGGAGTTGAAAGGCGGAAGCGCTGTGTAGTATTGGTGGCGTACCCCTTTCAAGGGCACATAACGCCAATGCTACAACTGGGGCAAGTCCTTCATTCAAAGGGTTTCTCCATCGTAGTTGCCCACACCCAATTCAACGCTCCAAACCCGAAAAACCACTCGGGATTCGCCTTCCACGGCTTGGCAGATGGAATCCAAGCAAGTGAGATGGCTGTAAGCGGCACAAGACTGAAAAACGTTCATGCTATGAATGAGAACTGCAAAGTGCCTCTTCAGGACTTTTTGGAAGAGAAAAGAGACCTGATTTCTTGTGTCATCTATGATAACGCCATGTTCTTTGTTGATCACGTCGTTACTCTTCTCAACGTCCCTTCCATTGTTTTTCGCCCTTTCAACGCTGTTTTCTTGGCAGCTTTTCTCCATATTCTTGAACATGAGGGCACTATTTCCCTCCTTCCTGGTATGCCGTCTTAATTAGTGCCTCATAAAACAGAGATTTAAGCACGTATGTACCTGCTTAAATAGTGTTGTATCCATCTTTTTTTATTCATTACTTGCTGTCTTTATTATAACTAGTCAAATCATTAGAAATATACACTTGCAGAACTAGTTAAGAGGCATAACATAATAATGTTAGAAAAGTGAAATATTGTAACTTTAGAACATGAGATGCCTTTACTAAGGGCCTCTTTAAGATTTTCTCAATGATGTAAGAAAATGGAGAAACAGAACTAATCTCAATGGCTAATCTACTCATGCCACAGAGTCAAGGCTTCAGGATTCTATTCCTGAGCTTCATCCAGTCAGATATCAGGACATCCCATTCCATAACATTTCTGAAGAAGTAAGAAACTTCATTTCTAAAGCAAGCAAAACAAGATCTTCCATGGCCGTAATATGGAACACAGTGGAGGATCTTGAGGAGACATGGCTTTCAAGGTTTCAACAGCATTACAAAGTGCCCATTTTTTCAATAGGCCCTCTTCACAAGACTGCATTGACCGGCAGAACAAGCTTGATAGAAGAAGATGGTAGCTGCCTAGCATGGTTGGACAAGCAAGTTCCTCAGTCTGTCCTCTTTGTAAGCGCATCAGGGAGTTTAGGTGCTATTAGTGAAAGAGACTTCACAGAGATTGCTTGGGGGTTGGCTAACAGCAACCAACCGTTCTTATGGGCGGTTCGACCCGGTTCAGCAATCGGTATAGAGTTTATAATTTTGTTGGTTTAATTTCATCATGCATTATACAAGTACATATTTTGGGATGAATACACATAGTGTCTACAGTCTACTTACACAGTACTTCTGTTTTTAAATAACCTCTTAAAGTTTAATTATTCACCTCTATTTTGACTATATTTTATTTAGGAAGATTTACCTAAATAAGACTAAATAAAAGGATAATTGAAATTATAGGAGTTTAAAGTTTAAACAAAATAGGACTAACTCTTCCTATTCTACCCTTTCCTTTGCCCTTCCTAATAGGATTTTTTAAACAATCATTATAAAATTAAAATAAAAAATAAAAAACATAAAAATAAATACAAAAATATACAGACCTCAACCACCACCCCAACCACCTTCCAGAACCGCCACCTCCGTTCGCCGGAGCCAAGTTGGGGGAAAATGTCATCATGATGGCAATTTTGAAGATAAATCTGAATATTTTCAAAGAGTAAAAATGTCATCTTCATGACTAAGGGTATTAGTTACAAGACTAAGGGTCTGTTTGCAACAGCTTCTGCTTTTAAAAAAGTGTTTTTTTTAATGAAATGGGGAGAAGTGATTAAATAAAAGTTGATAGTGTTTGAGAAAAAAGTGATTTTGAAAAGTAAAAGTGGGTAGTGTTTGGTAAAATAAGTGCTTTTTGTGTAATAGAAAAAGTAAAAGCACTTTTGATGCGGAAGCCGAGAAAAATAAAAGTTGTAGTGTTTTGAAAAATAAGTGTTTTTTTAAAGCCAAAAGCTGAGAAACGTTTTTTTAAAAGCAGTTGCAAACCAACCTTAAGCTGTATGCCTCATTCTTATTTTGATTGGGATATGGGAATCTTAACATGCTCAGGAAAGAAAGAGGAGATCAGAGAAGAGTTAGAGCGCATAGTTGGCAACAGAGGGCGAATAGTGAAGTGGGCACCACAGAAAGATGTTTTGGCACATGATTCAGTGGGCGGTTTTTGGAGCCATTGCGGGTGGAACTCGACATTGGAGGGTCTTGGCGAAGGTATCCCAATGATCTGCAGACCACTGAATGCAGATCAGTTTGTGAATGCCAAATTGTTGGTCCATGAATGGAAGGTTGGATTGGCACTGGAAGAGGTGGAGAGAAGTGTCATTGCAGAGATTGTGAGAAAACTTATGATTGGAGATGAGAGAAAAGAGCTGAAGAAGAATGCTATGGAGATGAAGCAGAAATTGGTTGATTGTTTGCAGAAAGGTGGCAGTTCTTATAAAGCACTGGATGAACTAACACACTTCATTTCTTCACTTCCACAACCAACTTCCAGAAATTGCGACAAGGGGACGAACAGATCGGAGCAAAGCTAAAGGATTTGGATCGGCGGAGCCAGAAATACGGTCCGGGGGTCGAGAATCAAGTTTATACAAAATGAAAACGGTGGATCGTTTCCAAACAATGTCCGAGTTGAATATTTTATATGTAGTTTAGATAAATAGGCACTCGTAACAATAAAAGAGATTGTTTTTGCTCTATTTTTGAGACATGTGACGTAAGTAATGAGTTAATTATACGTTTTTTTTAAAATTTGGGAAAAAAAATCAATATTACTCATCAAATTTTGCCGATTTTACGTTTAGATAGTGCTGATTTTGCAGAAGTCATAACTTTTTACTCGTAATGAGTTACGGGTATCATAATATATCAAATCGAAGATATTTCAGAGCTCTATGCTCTCAAACTTTCAGCGGGGTCAACTGACCCCCCTTGGCTCCGCCCCTGATCCTAAATCTTCCCGAGCTTATACTACATAATCAATCAAACTCCTTCTATAAAAACTGTTGAACAACTTGCCTTTCCCGATGAACTTGAGAGGATTCCAAATCAAGCTTCTAGTTGTCCCACCATACACTGCAAACCAAAGATATCATAAAACTAGACACGAGTGTTTAAAAAGATTATCATACTTAATTAAACATACGTAGTATTTGTTTGATGACATATTCTATGTACAATCATGATGTTATATCTAGTTTAATATTGTCTAAATTATTTGAGGTGAGTGCTAAAATACCTCACAAATAAATGAGGGCATCGTACCTACAAAACTACCATACATTTAATTTTGGCCCAAAGCATTATCCCATTATTTGTTAAAATATTTAAATTGTTAAATTACAATATTTTAATCGGTCCTCTCAAGCAAAGTACGGTACCTTAAGGTCGTAGAATTTAACATTATTTTATACTTTAGAATATTAGAGTAATTTTATTATTTATCTCACCGAAGGTGTGAGAGCCTTTGTTGCACTCGGGGATGAAGATGATACATGTTTTATAAATTTTCATAATAAATGGTCATAAATAACTTTTTGGTCATGTTTAAACAATTTGTAAAGTCCATGAATACTTTTGTTTAGACTTTTTCAATCTCATACCAGATCAGATCAAATCTAACTTAGATAATATTAACACATACATGTATCATACGGAGTGTATACCTTTACCAAATAAGACTAGACCATAGACCAGTTCAAGTTAAACTTAAACATCTATAATGCTTGCATGTACTTTTAGATTTGTACTTTTAGATAATTTGTTTTTGTACTTGAACAGTTTTTAAACATGCTTGCATGTACGGAAAAGGTGCAAATAGACCCATGTACTAATAAAAAAAGTCAAATAAGCCCTTATTTAAGAGGCTCTGTCCGGCCGTCGTCATTTGGGGTGGTTCCCGGTTGAATTTTTTGATGAAATTTTTTGAAAATCTTATTCATCAAGTCTAGTTTACTCATACCAAATTTCAACTAAAACTTCAATCGGGAAGACATTCAAATGAATTCTTGAAGATAACTGTGCTTCTAACTGCGCAGTTATTTTCAACAATTCATTTGAATGCCTTGCCGATTGAAGTTTTAGCTGAAATTTGGTATGAGTAAACTAGACTTAATGAATAAGATGCTCAAAAAATTTCATCAAAAAATTCCACCGGGAACCACTTCAAATGGCGACGGCCGGACAGAGCCTCCTAAATAAGGGTTTATTTGACCTTTTTTGGTTAGTACATGGGCCTATTTGCACCTTTTCCCTATATTTAACATAATAATACATATATACCACTAAATATTTCCTTTACAACACACACACAATGAATCTTCCCTTATAAATGCCCAAAGTGATTCTCTCTAAACCTTAAAAGTGTAAAGTTTGGAAACACTTTAAATTCTTAAAATTTGTTTTAGTTTATTGAACCTCATCATGTTGAATTGTGTTGTCCTCTCAAATTCTATTTTTTATACAAAGTTTTCTCTTTCATAATGAATTTTCTCCTTTCGTCTTGTTTTTATTTACTTTTTCTTTCTTAAGTGGACATTTTTTAGACCTATGTGATCTATTACTCTTGATGTTGACATTTTTTAGAAGGAAACTTCTCCATTAAATTCTTTTGCTTTTAGATATTAGATAGTATTAAGAGATGAAGAGATGAGAGTGATCAAATAATTAGTTTTCTAATGAGACGCATTGAATGTATTTTAACTACGTAGTATTCCCTTCGTCCAATTGGATTTTGTCAATTTTCTATTTTTGTCTATTTCTGACAAAGAGAAATTATTTGTTATGTGGTCTAATGGTCCATTTTTTTTGGTGACTGTGATAATGCATTAAGGGAGTGTTTGCAATTGCTTCAACTTTAAAGAAGTGATTTTTTAAAGTGATTTTGGGAAAAGTGGTTAATAGTAAAAGTTGGTAGTGTTTGAAGAAAAAGTGATTCTGAAAAAGTAAAAGTTGGTAGTGTTTGGTAAAAGAAGTACTTTTTGTGTAATAGAAAAAGTGAAAAGCAGTTTAAAGCACCCTTCCACCTGCTTCCAGCTTTTAGCTTTTAAGTGATTAATTTAAGCAGAAGCTGTCATTTGAAAACACTCTTTTTAACATTTTTTTAAGCCAAAAGCTGAAAATCACTTTTTTTTAATCAAATGCAAACACTCCATAAAAGTAATAGGTAGGGGCTAAGTGTGACCAAGCAAGAGGAAGTCGTTGATCATAAACAGAGATCAATAGATCATGTTCTCAAGCCAGGAAAGAAAGTAAGAAAGAAAAAAGGCAAGATGGAAATGGAGGGCGTCGCTGAAAAGCGCGGCTGTTTAGTATTGGTGCCATACCCTTTCCAAGGGCACATGACGCCTATGCTGCAACTGGGACATACCCTTAATTCAAAGGGCTTCTCCATCATAGTTGCCCACACCCAATTCAACGCCCCAGACCCGAAAAACCACCCAGAATTCACCTTCCACGGCCTGGAAGACGGAATCCTAGAAAGCGATTTCGCTGTAAGCGGCACAAGACTGAAAACCAAGTTCATGAATGAGAACTGCAGGGCACCCTTTGAAGATTTTTTGAAAGAAAAGGGAGATTTGGTTTCTTGCGTCATCTATGACAGCGCCATGTTCTTTGTTGACCAGGTCGCTGTTCTTTTCAACCTTCCCTCTATTGTTTTACGCCCTTACAATGCTGTCTTCTTGCAAGCTTTACTCCATGTTCTTGAAAATGAGGACACCATTTCACTCTTTCCAGGTATGCTTCCATGATGGATTACCAAATCTAGATCTATAGACTGTAGAGAAATAGTAATATTAAGTACAATATCTGTACATGTTTGGTAGGTAAGTGAGGAGAAATGATGGATCCAACTTAATTTTGAGCTAAAAATTGAGTCTTTTTTAGTCATTAGCATTAAAGGTTAGTTTCAATCACTGGATCATTCGAAAAATTAAATGAAATTCTAAAATTATAAATTAAAAATAGAATAATAAACTAACATATAACTAGGATCATGTGATGCCCTCCTAGCTACTTAACCTCTTAGGTTGAATTCCAAATGTGAATATGGCTGCAATTCTGGTTGGACTGTGTCTTGTTTCTTTAAGGTCAATTTGACTACGATCAGTTTGACCCATTTATTCAATTCTGAATTCTCTTAGTTTCAAGTCCTATTTGCAGTGATTTAAGGTAACTTTTTATTGACAAAAAATTTATAAGTTACAGATGCATTACATCACTTCTTCAAATCCTAGTTTTTTTATTCACTATCATGTTTGTATTGATGCATTACTCTCATATTCAACCAAGTATATTGTATAAAAAACGTAACATTCGAAAGTCTATAAGATCAATCTTTTGAGTCAATCTTTATTTTCTGTTGGAAATATCATTCATTCTTACGGAAAAACAAGAGAATTGATAAATGCGTTTTCTAAGATTGAAATTACAAAGTCTATTTAAGGATTATTCACATCAAGAAATGCATGTTTCTTTTTCAAATCAAAAATAGAAACCATACGATACCTTGGTTTAAAATCTTCTTGTTGACCCTAAAAAAAGAAGACCAGACTAATCTCACTGGGAATCCACTCATCTGTCATGTTACAGAGTCAAGGCTGGAAGACTCAATTCCTGAATTTCATCCCGTGAGGTATCAGGATATTCCATACTGTCGTGATTCAAAAGAGGTAAAAAGCTTCATTGGGAATATAATCAAAATAAGATCTTCACTCGCCATAATATGGAACACAACAGAGGATCTTGAGCAGACATGGCTTTCAAGGTTTCAACAGCATAACAAAGTACCCATTTTTCCTATAGGCCCTCTTCACAAGACTGCCTTAGCTCACGGAACAAGCCTGATAGAAGAAGACGACAGCTGCCTGGCATGGTTGGACAAGCAAGCTCCTCAGTCCGTCCTCTTTGTAGGCGTCTCAGGGAGCTTAGCTACGATTGGTCAAAGAGATTTTGAGGAGATTGCTTGGGGGTTGGCAGATAGCAACCAGCCGTTCCTGTGGGCGGTTCGAGCCGGTTCAGTCAACGGTAATATACAATTTACTCCCTCTCAAATATTTATTAAAATGGGAAATGTTATTAAAAAATAAAATTGTGTAACTGTGTTTGTTATAAAAATGAGAATAATATTAACAACATATTAAAGTGAACTTATACACAGAGTATTAGTTTATTGTTTTATACCAAATGACTTCATATTATGTTACTCTGTACAATATTTCAATGCAATTCCAAAAAGAGAAATGAGAAGAAAATTTTAAGACATTCTAAAAAGAAATGGTGTGAAGAAAGTTTTAGAAGATCATAGGCATATTATTAATGTTTATCAAATAATTAAATAAGGTAAAATATCAAGCAAGTCCTAGCTTGTTCATATTTCAGTTGTTCAATTTTGTCCTAGAACTAAAAAAAATCAATTAAAAAACTTAAGTTCTCTATTTTACATGTACTCTTGATTACTTGCCAGAAAAGAAAGATGAGATCATAGAAGACTTCGAGAAGAGAGTCGGGAACAGAGGGAAATTAGTGAAATGGGCACCACAGAAAGATGTTTTGGCCCATAGTTCGGTGGGTGGGTTTTGGAGCCATTGCGGTTGGAACTCGACGTTAGAGAGCATTTGCGAAGGCATCCCAATGATTTGCAAACCACTCATTGCAGACCAGTTTGTGAACGCCAGATTCTTGGTCCATGAATGGAAGGTTGGATTGGCATTGGAAGAAGTGGAGAGAAGTGTGATTGCAGACACCGTGAGAAAACTTGTGGTCGGAGACGAGAGGAAAGAGTTGAAGAAGAATGCGATGGAGATGAAGCGGAAAATGGCTGATTGTTTAGAGAAAGGTGGTAGTTCTTATAGAGCACTCAATGAACTAACACATTTCATATCTTCACTTCCGCCAAGAACTTCCATTTGTGGGTCGATTCAGAGCAAAGCTGAATGGTTTGTATCCTAGATCTTCCCAATGCTTTACATATCTTATGCATCCCATTTGACTAAATTAGTAAATTACGGAGTACTAAATAAATGTAGCAAACACATTGTAACCCTATTTTCAATTTTTAACTTAAAGCTCCTCACATTCATTGGTAGAATGTAGATCCTGTAACATATGTGCATGTATTAATGAAATATGTAGTACAGGGGTTTTGCTACTAATGTTTAATGTAAGTGATCACAAAAGCTTTCTGTATATCATTAATTAATTATTGTTAGTTTGAAATATCTTTGTTGTGCAAATATACTTCTTCAATATTGTCTCAGACTATGGGGTGTTTGGAACTACTTCTAGTTCTGCTTATTTTATAAAAGAATCCGTTTTTCAAAAATTGATCTCCTCCAGCTTCTAAAAATTTGCTTCTATGAGTACTCTGGAACGCCCAGAAGTACTTTTGCACTTTCATCCAAACACTCCAATATCTGTTTGTGCTCATCGAAGGAGTAGAAACAGTTTTAAGAAGCAGATCCAAACACCCACTAAGAGCCCGTTTGGTAACTTTTATTTTCATCTTATCAACTTTATTATCAATTTGTTTAACCAAACATGTAAATTTTGATTTTCCGCGCCGCATTGTGTAATAATCAAAACATGTATGGTTGAATTTACTTTTCTTTTTGAATTGATTGAAGTTACTACACATGATCATTTTGGCTATTCGCTCTTATAATTATTTGTTATTTTATTAATAAAGTATAATATATATATATAATTTTAGGAAAAGTACTGAAAGAGTCGGGCCCATTCTCAAATAGGCGCATGTGTTTTTTTTTTAACAAAATAGGTTATGTGTTTAAGCTCTGTTATCACAGGAGGGACCTGACACTTGACGCCATTGGAAATAGATAGGGGGAAACGATAAACAGTAACTCTGATTTTAAAAGAGCTCGAAAAATTCAAAGAATAATATTGGGAGGTGCGCCTCATCAAGGCGACCTCCAAACCATCTTTCTTTAATGGTAGAGGGCGGTAGGTCACTCCAGTGGAGGAGCTAGGGGGGGCAAGGGGGGGCAAGCGCCCCCGCTCCGACCATTTTTTTTTACTAGTATTACTTATAATATGTTTCTTGCCCCAGCTTCTTTTTTTAAAAACAATAAGTACAACTTAAGATTATTTTAAGATTAAGTGTTAATTCTTCAATTGTTCCTAATCAGTCTATCTCCGGTGTTGGAAATGCCACTGCGTCAAATGAAAATATTGCTAGACATGAGAGGAATGAGAGGGACAAGAGAGCCCGAACAGAAAGTACACATGAATGAGATATTATTAGTGATCCATTTTTACGAAAACCAATTAATGAATATGAGCAGGGGGTTAGGGATGATGTGATGAGAGCATATGCTGTTAAAGGTGCTTGTCAACCAGCATCTCATAAGTTTTCACGAACTGAATTTGGAAAGTCATTAAGGAGCTTTCGAGGAGAGTGGTTTAAAACTTGGGAATGGTTGGAATATAGTATTTCTGAAGATGCTGCTTTCTGTTTTTGGTGTTACCTTTTTCATGGGCAAGAAGGAAAGAGATTTGGTGATGATGTGTTTGTGAGGACCGGATTCCGTAACTGGAAGAAGTCTCCTCAGTCTTGCGGAGTTGTATTCATCTGATTTTTCAGCTGTTGAGCAAATGGAGCTTAAAGAACAACTCCAAGTTTGGATATATGAGATGAGAGGGAATGAAGCATTTTCCACTTTACAAAGTATTGGTGAAGTGTCTAAGAAGATGGTTGAGCTTACAATTCACAAATCTTTTCACTTGGTCAATCGTCTTATTGAGTTGGCTCTAGTGTTACCAGTTGCAACAGCCACAGTTGAAAGAGCTTTCTCAGTGATGAATATTATCAAGACAGATCTTCGCAATAAGATGGGAGATGACTATCTTACGGATTGTTTAGTATGCTACATCGAAAGAGACATTTTTCAAGCAATTGATAATGAA
The DNA here is from genome assembly GCA_945859915.1 of Cuscuta epithymum. Classification (NCBI taxonomy): domain Eukaryota; kingdom Viridiplantae; phylum Streptophyta; class Magnoliopsida; order Solanales; family Convolvulaceae; genus Cuscuta; species Cuscuta epithymum. The sequence goes on along the minus strand of CAMAPF010001001.1, from coordinate 3,162,303 downwards.
GCTATTATGCAGCATTTTCAAAATATGAATCTCGTAGGATTGATTTGCCTACGTTGCAAAAGTAAATCAAGTAGCATGTAATGAACTATAATTTTTTTGCTAATTAATTACACCATTGTTGTTCTTATTATATTTTGGACACGTACTTTAAAATTTTTAGTCTTCAGTTTGCCCCTCCTTGGACAAACCTCTGGCTCCGCCACTGGGTCACTCGGTGGCGGCGCGTGGTAGTTGAGCTGGATATATAGTGGAAGTAACAGAAAGTTGCTAGATAAAAGTCATTGGGCTCTAGTGATCATTGTACTTAATGTCGCGGGTCATTGCACGTGATCGGGGCCGGGTCATTGTGACGAATGGGTGAGTGATACTGGCGAGCCAAGTATTTCACTGGATGGTCGGGTATGTAGATCACTACAGGCACGACTACACGAGGTATTGGTCACTGCGGGACGGAGTTACTGGGGCATTTATCATGGCAGGCCGGAGTTACTAGGGCATTGATCAATGTACTACTGGGTGTTGTCTAGGTTAAGCGGGATAGCATTAGTAAGGTGTAATGGTCCAGTTATATCCTTAGTTACTAGGGCATTGATCAATGGTACTCTTTTTGGATTTTTAAAAAATAGACTTATTTTTATATCCTTAGTTTCTCCATTTATATTTTTGTTCAAAATCCCTAGCTAAAAACTAGTCTTTTTGCTACACAATTCTTAATGTGTTGGTACAATATTTAATTCTGGTGTACAATGTCTTGCTTTTAATCAACCATGGACATAAACAGGCGTTTAAAGTGATTGTTTGCTAAGTTGAGTCCTATCATTGGTTTTGGTTTTTGAAAGAATGAGTTATATCATTTGTATGAAAGTTATCAGCGGTACTAAATTTTTGTTCCACTCCAAATGGTTTTATTGGCATACATAAACCACCATATTTAATAATATGTCAAACATTGGTTCTTTATCTTTCCAACATTGTTACATATCAAAGTCAGTCACCTCATCCATACTCACATTCTTTATATCATATTCATAGTGACATACTTCGTATTACATAGAAAGAAAGTTCATTAATTGAACTTTGTGCAACAAAAAAAAGTAATCTCCCCCCCCCCAACAAATTCCTATGCTTCTAAATATGTCATTCTCCTTAACGAGATGAATAAAGATCTTTCAGGGGGTGGGGTGGGGGTATTACAATATTATAGGTGAAATTAAAATAAATTATGAAATAAATTACTAATATCAGAAAATTGCGTTCGATCATACACCATTGAAATAATTATAAGACTACGTAATACTCTAAAAACCCACAACTAACAAATTTGAAACGAGGATCTAAAATAAAATCAATGACAAAAATATAGAGATTAAATGCATTTTCAAGAACTTTGTTTTCATATGATAACATTAATTAGGTAAAAGCTCCAATACTGCATAATAGCTCACTAATACAGGCAGCGACACGATCATCCCCAAAATAACTCTGAAAAACAATAAAAAATATTAAGAAATAAACAAGCTAGATGATAAAAAGATGGATATTATGATAAGAAAATAAATGTACGGGCCAGGAGTGTGAGTAGTTTAATCGTGTCAAATAGAGAATTGAGAGAATTTGTGAATTGCACTTACGCTGTGCTAAGGACATTTGCATGAAGCCCATATTGAACTGCAAATATGAAGGAGGTGATGGATTGTGGTAACGCCGCCTACAACAAAGTTAATTAATTAAATTTGAAGACAACTCAATTGGTCATAAGTGAATATTTACATCAATAGGTTAAGATTGAATTCAACCACCGTCAATGACTCAATGTCAGAGCACCCTCTCAAGTGAGGGGCTCTTTGAGGCTAATTGACAAACTAAGAATTCTCACATCCAGCTTAAGGGTGTTTGGCTCTATTTCATAAAATTGTTTCCACTCCTTCAAGGAGCTAGCAAAAACATATATTAGAGTGTTTGGATGAAAGTGTACAAGTGCTTGTGAATGCTCTTAAGGGAATGTTTGCAAGAACATGGAAGAATACTTTTAAGTTTTTGGCTTTAAAAAAGACGAAGTTTGTGTTTTCAAGTGACAACATTCTGCTTAAATTAAGCACTTAAAAGGTAAAAGTTGGAAGCAGGTTGAGAGATGTTTTAAATTGTTTTTCACTTTTTCTATTACAAAAAAAAACTTATTTTATACCAACTTTTACTTTTCACAAGCACATTTGTCTCCAACACTACAAACTTTGAATATTAAACGTAACACCTTTTCCAAAAATCACTTTAAAAAATCACCTTAAAGTAGAAATAATCACAAACACTCATTTAATTGCTCTTAGAAACAGTTTTCTAGAAGTTGGGGAGACCAGTTTATAAAGAACTTGTAATTTTTTTTTCTTCTTTATAAAAAGAAATAAAAGCAAAATCAAACTCCAATTAACAACAAAAGATGGTTGAGATGGGTCTCGTTGACTAGAATTCTGAGCTAGGACTTAAAAGTACCTGGATTATGGCAATTCGCAAGACATTCCCGCGGAGGCCAACCGCAATAGAAGCTAGGGCCATGGCGGCGGGCCCTACTATGAACTTCAACGCCATCCCAAGTAACGTCAAACGCCCACCGCACGCTATCACTTTATGTTGCAATGCCATGAATAAGCCTGCATGCGCCCGGCCATTTAATTAAATCACGCCAACAAAAAAATTTCTTCTTAATTATACTAAACCATATGAGTAGGAATTCTATCAAAAATAAGACCACACATTTCTTACTCGTCAAAATTTGATAAAATTCTTATTTCAAATATAATTCAAGCTCAATTTGTCGTTAGGTAGCTAGTAATTTAAGTTCTGAAGATTGCTTAAAGGAAAAATACATTTATACACAACAAAATATATGGATGTGTGTAACACAACAAAATACTCCGTATATGGATGTGCTCATGTGCATTACTCCATTGGACATATACAAGTTGACGTGTATACCAATAATTAGGTGTTAGTATATTGTAGATTGATCCTCTTTGGAAGATCTACCATGATATCATTAAACTATAAAGCACGTAGTATTTGGAATTAGTCCATCCGACATAAATTGTTGGTTGAGGAAAGTCTTTTCCTTATACTTTTCTATCTCCTTTTTCATACTAGTATATTTCTATCATTTATATTGTCTTTCTACTTTTACTTGTTTAATTTTACTCAAACTTCAAAATAATATGGTTGCAAGCAAATGCATTTTAAGCCCTATATGTTTTCGAACAGTTTTTATTTGAACCATGTTGTCATGTTTGAACATTTCATATCTTATTGCTTAAATCTTCTAAAATATATACGCAACCGATTGGAAATATATCTTACCCATGCTAAACATGGTCGCGCCAGTGTGTGCCCTCGACATAACAAGTACCGAACCTTCTATTAGGCTTGGCATTCCGATGTGCCACCTACAATTCAACTATAGATTGCATCAATACAAATAATCACATGCATTTTCAAGATATATTTGTACTTTCTCCGTTCTTTTTTAGTTGCAACGGTCAACATTTCACACATGCCAACACACATATTTGACCGTAATTATATCTTAATCTCTATTAGTTAAAAATAATTAAAAATCAGATTTCGAAAATTTGTAATGAGATGAATTGAACAATCACTACCATAAAAACACGGGATTGGCAGGGATTTTGGCAGAGATTATGCCAAATCCGTGCCAAAAAACTTTGGCACGAGCTATTTGGCACGAAAAATCGGTAATCCGTGCCAAATTTCCGTGTCAATCCCGTGTTTTTTTGTAGTGAATACGGAGTATCTTTTTTAAAAAATAATTTTCGTAAAATAATACCGTAAAATCTAGTCAAAGTAGAACATGTGAATAGTGTAAAATTCAACATGTTGCGATTAAAAAGAAACGGAGGATAGTATATAACTAATAATTTTATACGTTTATAAAAATGATTAGTAAGGATTTTTTTGATATATAATTTTCATATTGAAAATAACTACGTATTATAAATATCATCGATCAAAGTTGGTTACCATTGAAAAAAGCTTAATTCAACAAACCTTTTTGGGATGGAGGAGTACTATTTTCGTCTCACTAAAGATATTTTTATTTGGACTGTAATTTGCTGATTTGGTCTGATCTGGTCTGGTAATATCCGGTCTTTTGTATTTTTACAACTATCCGAGTCTGATCTGGTCTAGGACGAATTACAGTCCAAGTAAAAACATCCTAACATTCTTCCAAAAGGAGGTGGTGCGTTTATTACGAAAAATAGGTTTCTATGAATCTATGATTAATATTATATTGATAAAAATAATGATTTAGAACCACATAAGTTCTACCAAATTTGGTATGAGACAATTTTAATGGGAGTGACCGAAAATTTGGTATAAGATTTTGTCATATTTTAGTCATATGACAATCTTAGCTGGGGCAAAAAGGTAATGCGGAGTAACTTTTAGTCATATCTTTGTAAATATTTTGTATTTCATTAATATTTTTTTGAAAGAAACTCCTTTTATTATACATATCTCTTCAAAATAAGAAAAGATCACACGACAATAATATTTACTCCTTTCGTCTCAAAATAGTTTGTTAAATTGATTTTCTTGATCAATGATAGACAACATTGACCAATGATCGATACTTTAATATGAAATTATTTTGAATATGAAAATTGCTTAAAATGTTTATTAAAAATATATTTATAAAAAAAAATTGTAGTAAAATTTATAAATAATACACAAATATACTCGTGGGAGTAATTAAAATCCTTACTCAAACATTGTCATGATTGGTTAAGAAAATTTGGTTTTGTACGACTATACCTATTAGAGACAAATGCCCAAAGTATCCCACCAACACATCCATACGTGTTAGGATTAGTAGCCACTTTGAAGCAAACAACACTCATCACCCGCCATAACGAAGCCGGCTCCGCCGCCTTCTTCCCATTTCCCTCCAAATCTTCGCCGCCGGCACCGTCCACGACCGCCGCAACTGAGTTAAGGTCGTTCTTCGTTTGCCACAGCTCCAAGACGAACAGAAGCAGAGTGACCCAAACGACGCTCTGAATGACCGACGACTGGACGATCAGGTCAACCGCCGCCGGGCCGTACATGGCTTTGACCAGCGGCACGCCTATGACGAGACCGTTGTTCAGGGTGGAGAGAGAGAAGGCGGTGATGAAGCGGCCGAGGTTCCCATTCCTGCTGCACCGGGCCCACGCCGCCAGAACGGCGACGATGATAGCCTTGGAGACGGCGTCAGCGGCGGCGAACTTGCCGTTCATCGCGAATGGATCGACGTGGACGGTGAACTCGAAGGTGAAGAGCGGGAGGGTGAAGTAGCTGACGAAGCGGTTGACGGCGTCGTACTGCTCCGCCGTGAAAATGCGCCACCATTTCACGGAGGCGTAGCCAAGAAACAAGGCCACGTAGAGTGGCATCACCGCCACGACCACATTGTATACATTTTCCCACCCAATCATTGATTAAGGTATAAAAGTATACTGCGTATATTAGGAAAACTTATATACAGAGTACGTATATATATGTGTGTATATATTTCCAAGTTCCAACAGCTAGCTAACTCACCTTATAAGCACTTGCGTGCGCACGAATTGAAGAGCATCTCGAATGCGATTCAAAGTATGACAAGGAATCTTATGTCAACTCTTTTAATGTATAAATTGTGCGAGTAAATGTTTAAATGGGTAAGATATTGTGCGGTCAGTAATGATTAAACACTACGTACTAGCTATTACTCCTATGTTTCTTATCAAAATAACTAGTTTAGTAACGCGCGTTGCGCGTTCGTGGTAATGCCCAATGTCATTGTAGGGACATTACTTCCTCGTTAATGTTTCTTCGAACTTAAACTACTTATTCATCACTTCCTCTTTCGCAAGAATATCTTTCTACATCATCTCTAATCGCACATACAAAATATCATAAGGCTGTCAAAGAGTATTAAGCCACGAGAAAACAAAATGGTTAAATACCCTTTGCTTGCTCCTGAATAGCTCCCTCAAGTTGAAGTACACTCAACATGAGGGTTTAGCCCAACCATTACCATGATATTCTCAATCTCCTTTACCACTTCTCGCATGTTCGCCTTATCGATGCAGTGTCTTCCAGACACCTAAAGGAAAGTTCAGCAAACTTCTCCAGGCTTGCAGGTGTTACACTTGAACAAATGGCCAGGTCGAGAACTCCAAGAAGAAGATCATGCGTTTCTTTAGCCTCAACCATTGCTTGTTTCACTTCCCGCACAATGCACTTCCCTTTCTTTATAGGAGGCCTTGCTGTTACAATCTCTAGCATCACCACTCCAAAGCTATAAACGTCGCTATTCTCTGTCAGCTGGTTTGTCATGTAAAATTCAGGATCCAAGTAGCCTACACAAAATAAGATTTTTTGTCAGTCTAGAATAAGATCAGCTGCCTGCAATCCAAGCTCTAACTTTAGGTTGCAAGCTTAATAAATATTGAAGCAACCAAGGACAAAAGAAATACATGATTTAAAGTTCTACTCCTATCAAAATGTTTTATATTGTAAGCCTATTCCCTGGAAGTTGCAGCAGGTTACCTTTTTTTTTTTAAAATGTCGATATTTGTCTTGTTTCAACAACAAATAATGGTTAGTACAGTTTTATCTACCCAACCTTTCCGAAAAGAAATGTAAGTTTTGGGCCTCCAACCCAAGGTTTGCAATGATAGTTCTATTTGAAATGTGATCTAATTTAGAAATATTGCTCTCGCTGCTTCATTAGCAACCCATAAGTTTGGTAAAATATTAAGTGTACTTGGCTTAAAAATACAAACCAAACTGTTGTTCAGAACTTACAAAATCTTTGGTAATGATTAATCAAAAAGATCTGATGGCCCCATAACTGGACCTATTTATCGAACGTTTTTGACACATGTTCATAGTATTTTCTTAGAGACATCAAGCTATGCTTGACCAGATTGGGTTTTTATGTGATCAAATGATGAGCATTCTTTTATTTAACATTCGAAATGTGGTTAAAAGGATTATAACATGTACAGAGTAGGGTGTATCTGTTTTATTTTATCAGCATGGCTACTTCAGATTTTAGCATCGATGATTTTACTAACTGACACACTATACGTACATATTTAAAGACATCAAATATGCATATTTAAATGTGATGTTTATTTGAAGGCAATAGTAAATAATTGTAAACAACTTATTTAGTGATGTGGTTCATTTTTGGTCAACATATCTTTACCAGATAAATGCAATATTATTATCGCTCAGGTATTTCCTGAGTATGAATTATATCGCACGTAAGCAATAACATTTCTTAATATTCAAGATATGCATACGTATCCTATACAAATGTACTCCATATAATACATGTATATATATGGTTCTTTCATGTAATCATCGTTTTTACTTAAATATAGTCTACTTCAATGTTGTTGAATTATGTATTAAATCCGTTAACACATCCCCTACAGATCAGGAATACTATGCATCACCTAAGGCTGGTTGCATTTGCAACAATAAACCCTATTGATGGGGGATAGTATGTGTATTTCTTTTGAGTAGTGTTAAAAGTACACTATATGACCTGAAGTTGATATAATTTGCCAACTTTGTCACCTATGCACTTTTTATCATTTTCAGCTATGTTAATCTATGTTAGTTTTAAAGTGAAACAGGTCTTCTACACTACTCAAGTATTGCAACACATCATGCATCTAAAATATTACATAATGAATACACTCACTAAAGCAAGAGCTCATTCTTTAAAAGTTAATTGATGAAGCATTTTATTTCTTCTAGAATTTAGAGCATATCAGTTTCCTTATCTAATTTGACATATAGAGATTACTATAATATATGTTTTGCATACAATCACAGAGCAACAGAGGGGTCTATCATACTCCCTCCGTCCCAAAATAAATGTCTTGTTTGCTTAAGCACAAGTTTTAAGAAAGTGGTTGAAAAGGTTAAAGTTGTTGTGGAGATTTGAGTAGAAAAATGTGAATTGATATGAGCCACACATTATTGCCAAAATAGGAAACAAGAAAACTATTTTGAAAGTCTGAAAAGGAAAGCGGAAGAGTTATTTTGGGACGGAGGGAGTAACTAATTTTACTCACTATGCTTCTATTAAACCTTAAGGTCTTTCACTTTAACTTTCTATACTATGACTTCAGACAGTTTACATGATATGCTGAAGCATTCATTTTGTTTTATACTACGTAGCATATAAGTTCCCTCTTCCTAAAATAATCAATAATGTCCCTAGATTCTCTCCCCCACCCACACTCTGAGTTCCTCAAGAAATCTTTTTCCTATTTGTAGTCAATTGTTCTTTTCATATAGCAGTGTTGTTTTCTATTCTCAAATATGTGTTTATTGTTTTTTCCATTTTTTTATATAGTAAGTGTAACCTATTAGACAAAAAAGTGTACACATTTGTGATCCCAAGTGAAGTGATGCCTTTATAATAGTTCGCATATTTAATGCCAAATGAAACTTTTCAAAACGTGAAAGTTAAGGATAGAAATGGAGAGAAAATGGAAAGACAACACACCTGACCGGTTAGCGCCACCAAACGGAAATGAAGGGAGCAGCTGGGCGATGGTCACCAATGACTATACTTGCAGAACCCGAGTGAAACATTCTTTCTCAGTTTCTCGCGTGATGATGGCTCACCAAAAGGGACTGTCTTTGTTACGTCAGTTGTTCCATCAACATATTGAGCACCACTGTCTAAAAGGAAAAGTTTATGCTGACTCACAGTGCGGCACCTATCAGGCTCTGGTTTGTAATGAATGATAGCGCCATTCGCGCCATTCACCTGCTATGACATTATAAGAGGCATAAACTCCCATAAAGTATGAATTTGAGCTCAGTGATTAGGAAATAAAAATAATAGTAAACAAAAAATTTAGGCAAGATTTAGATTTCCTTATCCGCAAGACCAGTAGTTAAAACATGGTAAAGCCCTGGACTAAACACGAAAGAAAGTAACTGCGTAACAAAATATTCTAGCAGACATAATGGTTTCTCTAAGGAGGCGTTTACTTCACCGGTTATTAAACGGTGCTTATTAAGACCCGTGTTAATAAGCGGTGCATAAAATAAACAATGTTGTAAGACTGTGTTTACTTCAAACGGTTTAAAACACCGCTTAACATTAAAATGTCCAAAATAACCCTATACATATATACACACACAAACATTCATGAACACAAGTATATAATATAAATGTGTACCCATACCCCCTAACCCCTTACCCACCCTACCTTACTCTGACCCCACCTACCCCCTACCCCTACCCGATCCCACCCTACCGCGACCCTACCCCCAACCCCATAGGCCCCTACCCCCATACCCCCTTACCGCATCGACCCCACCCTGACCCCACCTTACCCTACCTTACCCCAACCCCGCCCCTACCCCTACCCTACCTTACCCCGATTACCACTACCCTACCCAATCCCACCCTACCCCTACCCTACCCGACCCCACCGCACCTACTCTGCCCCTAGCGCCTCTATCACATTGGCCCCACCCCGACCCCACCACCCTAGGTATAGGGTGGGGGTAAAGGGTGGGGTCGGGGTATATGGTGGGATGGGGTAGGTGGGGTAAGAGTATGGTGGGGTGACTGCGGTCAGGTAGTGGTAGGGTGGGTCGGGTAGGTAAGGTAGGGGTGGGGTTGGGTAGGTGGGATAGTGGTAGGGTGGGTTCGGGTAGGTAGGGTGGGAGGCGGGGTATGGGGTAGGGGTAGGGTGAGGTCGGATAGGGTAGGGGTAGGGTGGGGTTGGGTAGGTGGGTAAGGGGTGGGGTAGGTTTGTGGTCTGGTAGGTAGGGTAGGGGTGGGGTCTGGTCGGTAGGGTAGTGGTAGGGTGGGGTCGGGTAGGGTAGGGGTAAGGTGGGGTCAGGTAGGTGGGGTAAGGGTAGGGTGGGGGTCGGTTAGGTAGGGTAGGAGTGGGGTAGGTAAGGTAGGGGTAGGGGTGGGGTAAGGGTAAGGGTAGGGTGGGGTCGGGATAGAAGGTGTAGGGTAGGGGTGGGGTAGGTGGGGTTGGGGTCAAGGTGGGGTCGGTAGGTAGGTGGGTCAGGGGTAACAATAGGGTAAGGGCAAGGGGTAAATTCGGAAACTGAAAAAGCTTAAAGTGCCGCTTAATTAATACATGGGGGTGTGGTAGGCTTAGTAAGCGGCACTTTAAGCACCTATTTCGGTTAGTAAGCGGCTTTTTAAGCAGCGTGCGTGTTTACTTCACCTGTCTTACTAACCTAACTGTGACTTTAGCAGCGAAGTAAACGCCTCCTAAGAGTCTAAAACATAAAACTGGAGGTTAATTAAGTGAATAAAATGATATCTTAATTAAGTGAATAAAATAAGTCTGTTTGACAAAAAAGTCAACTTTGCAACTCAAATTGGGACAGAGGGAGTAAGACTTATTGTATCCATTAATTGCCTAAAATTATATGACGCTATAGTAGACACTTGCATGGAATATTATGTTTAAAGAACTATAGAAGCTAAATAAGAATATCACACATTATGGTCAGACACATAATTTGGTGAGATGTTTTGATGAAAACTAAGAACAATATCAAAGAGGGAAGCACCTTCAGAAGTTTATAGAAATATATAAGCATTAAAAAGAAAATGGAGGGCTAATATACCACTTATGGTGTCAAAACTTGTGTCAAGAAAACCAAATTGCTTTGAACGGAATTCGAGAAGTTTGTCGAGAACTTCTACCTTTGTCAAACTCACGTTCTTGAGGATTTCTTCCTCCAATCAAGCCCAAAATTCTACTAGAGCAGAACCATCTTTGCATAGGAAAGATGCCCATTGTTTGGTAGACGATATACTTCTACACTTAATAGTTCTCAATAATACATTAGTGTTTAGCAGGATTACACAGCTATATTAGTCTATGGTTATACAAGGGTATTATTGGTGACAACACAGATGGACAAGAATCAAACTTGGACTTGAATGAATGAGTCTTCCCTGCACCTTGAGAATGAACTGCAGTTTTCTAGAATTTTCAAATATAGTGAATTCTAAGAAAGACCAAATTGAAGTTGATGAATAATGTCGCATAAGCAGACAAAGCCACATGATCAAAAGAGATACAAATAACTGAGAATATCCTAAAATTGAGTGATTTGCAAATCAGAAGATGATGGGGAAAAGCAAAATAGATTGCTCTCAATTGTAATGTAATTCGAATCATTGCCAATTCTGAAACCTAGATATTGTCTCCCTCCCCATCGCTCAAACCTGCTATATATGGTGAGAAACAAATCTACCGGAATCTTCCACTGAGCTGCCTGCCCGGCAGTATTCTTGTCCAGAAAAAACTCCCTGCTTCTGTCTTTGGCTTCTTGCAAACCATCCATGTGAACCGCCTCTTTCTTCCGCTGGATTCCATATGTGATTGCCTCCATCTTCTGAAAGAACTTTTAATCTCTCGGCGGCGGTCTGCCCAGGGAAGCGGTGTAGAGTTCCATCTCTGGCTGCGATGATCTCCCTCCCACTCCAGGGGGTGTTTCCTCCCCCAATTGATGCCAAAACGTCGCCAAAAGGATGCTCCCAATATGCGACTTTCCACCTCACCGAGCATTAATTGAACATAAACGGCGAGCCAAACGGAAGGATTCCGTCATTCCATTAAGCCATACTCCGTATAATTTAGTGGTGAAAAAATGGGTGAAGTAAGCACAGGTACTACATTATTATGCACCCAGTACAATTGTTCATTGCACAAAGAGACACCAACACTTTTTGTATGACCGTTACATCCCTAACATTATTGGTGCTTATAGAATTGTAGAGAAACTTGTTACTAAACATCTTTGAAAAATATTGTCATTTTAATTAATACGTAGTACTTTTCATAGAAAATAAATTTGAATTTACTGTGGAGTACACTGTTTTGCACTGTTTAAACACTATTTGACACTGTTTGACACTTTTTTGATGTAGATCATGTTGGAAAAATGTGTGAAAAATCATTAAATGGCTATTTTGGGGCATTTTTTTTGAGTCGGGTCCACTTCCGATTTGGGTCGGGTCAAAGTGGTTTCGGATTGTCCTTGTTAAGGGCTACAATTCGATATATGGTACGCTCAAAACGGATAACGGGTGAATGAGAAATCGCTATTCGAAGTTTACCCGTTAGAATGGAAAAACTGGGAAAAAGGATGAGTTTCTAGTGTTAATTTCCCACACCGGAAAACCCAAGGGATTTGCAACCCTTTATAAAGGGACTCCCCCCTTATGGAGTTAAGGTTCCTAAGGGTAAAGGCTCTCTCCACGCGCGCGGGAGGGCGGGGGTGCAAATCAAATCCCGAATGCAGAGAAGAAAAACCGCGACTTGCGTGCGCGGGCGACCTTTGGACACGAATCTCTCAAGAGATACGGGTTATTTTTGTTTTCTTCCCGAAACGTATATTTTTTCCCAGTTAACAGAAGGCAAGGCTTCGATCAGAGATGGGGTATTCTGATGGCCGCGGATCAGAGATGGGGTATTCTGATGGTTGCGGATCGGAAACCATCACAGGGGTCTTCTGATTGGCCTCCGATCAGAACCCCTCCCAGGGTGTTCTGGTGGAGGTCTTCTGTCGCGCTTCTGAAACGTTACAACAATTAATGCCCAACGTTCTTATCTTTTAATGTAGCGTTAAATGGACAGTTCATGGATGATTCAATGCCCAACGGACTGGTCATTGATGTCCAACGTTCAGGTCCATTAATTCACCATTTACACACAACAAATCCTCCTATATAATGGCTGGCAGGTGGTTTGCAACAACACACGATTTTACACGAATCCATACACGTTTTAGCTCTAAAAACACACTGCTAGCATTCTGAAAAATTCCTGAGTGTTCACACTTGCTCTCGTTCGCTGGAACTTTTGTTTGTGTGCTCAAACATTAGTTCGTAGTCATCGTATCCTGGAAAACGATTGTTGCAACGCTCCTAGCACCGTGGGAGGCAACAAATACGTTTTAAGGACATCGTGCGTAGCACGAGCTTTGACTAATTCTGCTTCATCTCCTTTCTTGTTTTTCTCTTGTCATTTTATTTTAATTAATTTTCTTTATTTTCCGAAACACACCCAACAGATCATTTGCCAAATAAGGAAGGTTTTGAAGTGTGAAGTTAATTTCGGGACTGCCCGAAAAGGAAAGTGAGAAGTTAATTTTGGGACGGAGGGAGTAGTTATATTTTTTTTTACATATACACTCACAATATACATAAAAATACTTAAACATAAAATCACGAAAATAATCAAATATAAAAAATATTTTAATATTTGTAGGCTTATTTAGTGGTTGACCCAATATAATGAGATTTTCGCTAATGAGTTAGCGCTCTAGGTTCTCTATGAGTTCACTAATATACATATAACATACCCCGAATATATTGTATAGTTCATACAGAGTAATGAATAGAACAACATTTTGCTTATTTATATATATGATCTCTTCCAACATAAACATTTTTTTGTTATATACTCCGTATTATATTTGTTCGCAATTTTGCATATGTCATTTAGTTTTTTTTTTGCGGGTATACCCGGCTCGGATCCGAGACCCGACGGATCCAAATCCGGAACATATGTTTAGGACCCGAAGGGTAAATGGGTCCGGATCTGGACCAATTTTTTTCCAACAGATATGGATATGGAATTTATAGTTTCGGCCTGTATCCGACCGTTGACAGGCCTAACCCAAGCAAATGAAGTGTGACAACTGGTCGAATCTACAACTAATTAACATACGAAGTATATACTACGTACTACGTATATCATAAATTTAAATTTAGGTAAGCATGTAAATCCTGCTTCCGCAGGTCGGAGTTAAATCTCGATCACAGTGTTAATTACTCAAAGACAATAAAATGTGCCTCAATATTCACCCAATTATCCAGCTCGATTGAAGGAATATTTATGTATTCATCAATCCATGCATGCATTGCATATTTGCATATATGCAGAGTTTGGCAAACATTAGATGCTTAAGCAATCAAAATTGAATCGATACATACAACTGTTATAATAGAGCGGAAATACAAATATAATGGGCCCATACATTTTTTTAAAGAAATTGTTCCAGATTCGGTCAAATAAGTAAGGGTGGAAAAATGGTTCGGTTTAATAATTGAATCAAGCCATACCAAGAATTAAATCAAATTGAAACTATTAAATCAAATTGAAACTGAATTATATGGAATTTAGTATAAATTTGATGACAATTCTCTCGAACGTATTAAACCAAACCGAATTGAAACCAAGAAAAATTTAATAAAACAGAACCGAACTAAAAATATTCAATAAAATCTTCATTTACTCCGGATTTTTTATAAACAAAAAATCCAAACCGAACCAACTAAAATGAATTGAACAAAACCGGAGTGTAGTATGATTTTTGGTTGGTACTCATTCTTCCAATCTATTTCCATTAAACAGCAAACAGATAAAAACCGAACTAGGCCTGATATGCCCACCCTACAAAATAGTATGAACACTTCCATGTAATAATAATATTGGTGGCGGTGGCAATAGAGGTGGTGGCGATGTTGATGTAGTCCTGGACTCGGGCCGGGCTGGGCCAGGTCGGGTCCAGGCCTAGGCGGGCCGCCGGTTCTAAATAGGTGGCCAATTTTTTTTCCCTTTTTCTAATTAACCCCCCCCTCACCCCAAACCACCCCAAATGGCCCAAAATACCCATCTCAACCCGAAAAGTTCAAAAAATTGAAAAAATAAAAAATAAAAAGCCTGGAACCGGGCCCGAACCAGCCAGGTCGGGCCTACCGAGACCGGTCAGTGGCCGGGCCACTGGGCCGGGCCGGTTCAGCACAGTACCAGTCCCGGGCCGGTTCTGGGTCGGGCCTCCCGGCACGAGTCCAGGACTATGTTGATGGTGCTGACGATGATCATAATAATAATGATAATAATAATTCAAAATAATGACTAAATCTAATCACAAAGTTTTAGACAAGATCAAAAAAATCAAATAAAAAAGATTCAGATTAAATTAGAAAAAAATCAGATTAAATAAAAAAGATTTTGATCAGATCAATTCAAAATTCAAATCAAATCAAACCAGATTTTAAAAAACACAGATTAGGTGAATAGAACAGCTTATATGTTATACTCATTTAAGTAAAGTGTACAACATGAAATTCATTTCAGTACTTCACAGTTCACTCATGGGAAACACATCACAAAGTTATCATCTAATTTGGCATCCTTCAAAAAATCCCAATTTGGGTTAAGTTTTAGAATTGAGCATTTGAAGGATATTTGGGATCACAAGAACCCTCCAAAAACATCCCTTTCAAAATTTTAAACTCCCAATAAAAAAGAGAGGGTCATATACCCCTCAACCTTCCTCTCCTCTCTAAAACCTAACTCTCAAACATACCTTTAATTGCCCACATGACGAAAGCATTATA
This sequence comes from Cuscuta epithymum, assembly GCA_945859915.1. Lineage (NCBI taxonomy): Eukaryota > Viridiplantae > Streptophyta > Magnoliopsida > Solanales > Convolvulaceae > Cuscuta > Cuscuta epithymum. Next base: position 3,146,843 of record CAMAPF010001001.1, on the reverse strand, counting down.
TTAGATAATTAGGTCGACATATCATTGCAATGACGTAGAGCCTAAAGCGCCCCAAATAAGCAGATGACTGTCAAACACCCTACTACCCTGGTGCTTCATTCAAAAGGTTTTGATTCAAGATTTGCTCAAGAGGGGGGGGGGGGATGGGGGGGATGGATGGGGGGGGGACGAATCATGGTCAGACGAGATCTAACCAGGTTCTAAGCGTTAAACGGTCGTGTAGGTGATCAAGAGTTTTTCTGATTTTTTACAGCAATGCCGTGAAGTAACACAAATCCCAAGAATTCATCAAAGATCAATCCCACTCAATTTACAAAATGTATGTGCAATTCATCTGTAGAAATTCTACTACAGATCCTAGTCTACTTCTACAAGTGTATTTTTGAACTACTAAAGTGCAGAGCATAATACTGCTCTTCCAAGTACAAACTGAAACTCAATGCTGATCAACATTAAACAATACAACAACAGCATCCAAGGATTCCAAGCCTTAGTCCCAAAAGATTTTGGGGATCAACATTAAACAATGAATGTAAACAAATATTAGAAATATCATACCCAGTACATTTTTTTTGAATGACCATATGGCTTCTGAACCAAATTCTCAAGTAACCCAGCCAATCATCAAAGTTTAGAAATTCTTTTTTTACCTTCTCTATGAGCATCTTCAAGCCAACCTTGATCATTTGTGTGCAGAGATGCCATGGCTGCTGCTTGTTGAAGGCAACTCTTGTTCTGATAGAGCATTAAGTGTTAACTGTGCAGCAATTAACTTCTCTCTCAGTATGGCATTGTATTTATAAAGATTTTCAATATTTCTCTGGAGATGACTCAAACTCATTTGCTCGGAAGCATGAAATTCTGTGAACAGTGATGAGCAATCAATTAATCACAGGCTCCGGAAGAATCCGTGAAGGAGATGAAGAAAAATAATCGCACCTAAAGGCCTGTAAGGAGGAGGCTTTGGAGGGCTTGGTCCATATCTTCTTATACAATAGAGATTTTATAAAACAAGAAAGATTTAGATAACATGTGATTGTATAAAACGTTGCAATCATACGTAGTATTTTATTTTGTTTAAAACTATTCTATTCAGCAAGATATGAACTAAAACCATCCAAAGTCATCTTCTCCAAAGTCCATACCTTCCATCCAAACAGACCTGAAGCAAACAAGTTAACACGGATGCCAATTTTTAAATGAAAGGGTTATCCTTGACCATTTCACCATAACTGCTCACAAACCACCTAGTGCTTTACTGGGGAAAGTGGGAAGAGATGGAAACCATTGTCTTTTAGTTTAACTATTAAAACATACCTAATGAAGGAAGTGATGGAAGATCTAAATCACCACATGCATGTTGCAAGGGAATACTGCTGTCATGCTTTCCATCTTTGACACGAGGTAAAGTATCTTCCTGAAACCGAAAAGCACAAAAATCTTTATGTTAATTCCTAGAATGTGCAGGAAATTTAACTTAAGGATTGTTGAATACAAGAAAAGGAAGGCCATGAAGATTTTGGATGTAGTGATGTGATTCGAAAATCCAACATATCCGTTATTATGAAACTAGCTAGTTTGACAACAAAATCAATCCACCGAAATAACAGGCAAGATAGCAATCACATTAACTGACAGAATTGAAACAACAGTAGTTTAAACACAAATATTTAAAAGCTTAACTGTTGAACCATCATTAAAACGACAGCAAGGATTCGTTAAAAAAAATCCAAGGAGAAGAGTAGGGAAACTACCTGTTGGGCATTTAAGGATGAGCTTTTTTCCTCGTTAGATGTTGGATGTGCCCCCTTCTGAAGAATACCATTCTCCTCCAGGATGGTTTGCTGCAAAAGTGCAAAAATAACCCAAGCATCCAAATTTTAAAAAATCCAGTTTGATATTTCAACACACCTTTTGGAGGATAAAGTATATAACAATAAGAAAGCATGATGTGTCACCTTATTTCCCAGCAATCTTTCCTTTTTGCTGAAACTTAGGGTACTTAATCCCCTTTTCCCTCTTTGTTTGTGTAATGACCCCTTATAATGCAATGCAACACCAGTACAACACCCATCATCTCTAACATTGTTATCGATATCTCCCAATGATCCCAAGTATGTGTACATCACATACTTCCTTACCTGTATGATGAAAAAATTAAATATATAAAACTAAATGTGGGATGAGAAGAGAAAACCAGGAGATTAATTTAAAAATATTGACAGCATAAACACAGCTAAAAGAAAACCCATGCTTATATTTCAATATCATATTCTATTTTTTCCAAAAAAATACTAACGGTGTGTCCTTGTTCAAAAAAAAGTAATGGGACCCAAACAAAATTATGTTGGACCCTACATGGGGGTGGGCATGCCTGTGTAGTGGTAAGTGTGCCTAATCGGGTTTTCTTAAAGGCACTCCATTATACCTACATTAAAATATACTTCTTCAATTTTTTATTAGTTGATGTTTTAGGAATCAGCACTGCAATTAAGGAAAATTAATTGGGAAAAAAACTACAAGAACAAGCACAATAATTAAGAACATAAGCAATGAAAGCTTGAATTTCGAGATCGGTACTAATGGCAATTCATTCGAATGAACATACCTCTCCGGCTCTTCCTCATTTATTACTTTAGGATTAGAACTAATTATACAAGAAAAAGGGCCACTTTCTTATTCAATACTCCTCAAACACTCTAATAAAAAAATCGGAACCGAAATGCTACAACATCAATTTATTAAAAGGGAGGGAGTATCAAATAACCCACCTTGCCCCAGTGATCTTGGGCTCTTCTACGACTTCGAATCCTTTGCATCACACTGTCTTCATTACGTAGTTTCTTGATTCTGCTTTCACACTATAAAGTACAAATTATAGAAGACATGTATGGGGAAGAATATGTCATTATCATTGTTCATCTAGAATTAAATCTACCCTACACCAAAATGAAGACTTGGCCAGTCAATTGTAAAAACAGCATTATAGCTTTGCAGCTGCTCACATGCTGCTAGTACTGATGAAATTCGAACTATAGGAGTATAGGGACTATATAATTTTCTATCTCAGTACAGGTGCAGATAAACCTTCTAGATAGCTAAATACCAAGTCATCAAGTCAAAGTTCATGTTTAACGGTTATCTCATAGCCAGGTGACTGAATTCCAGCATGTCAACTATACCCACAACAATGGCATTTGTGGTTCAACTGCAAATAATTACTCCCTCCGTCTCAATTTGTTTTGCAAAGTCAACATTTTTTGGTCAACCAATAATAAAAGTCAACCCTCCCTATGAATAATTAATTCAATTTTTAATAATTAAAATTTACATATTCAAAAACTACATTAAAATCTCTTCAAAGTTGTAAACTCCAAAGTAGAATATAATTAAAAATTGACATCCTAATTAAGTGAACAAAACGAGACTGTTTGACTGAGAAAAGACAAATTGCAACTCTTTTTGGGACGGAGGTAGTATATCTAAAGAAATAACCAACCTTTTTAGCACATTTCATAAAACAGTGCAAGGGCAACAAAACATGTTAATACAAAACATGAATGGAAACATACCTGTGCCAGCAAGAAGAAGAAGATAACAATGCTGATACAATAAAGGCCACCGAGATCCGCGAGGAAGCTTACTGCATTCTTGAGGAAGGAAGTTATGTTAAATATTATAGGTAGCTCACAGAGAACCTTAAGGAATAATAATAATAATAATAATAATAATAATAATAATAATAATAATAATAATAATAATAATAATAATAATAATAATAATAATAATAATAATAATAATAATAATAATAATAATAATAATAATAATAATAATAATAATAATAATAATAATAATAATTCACATAAAAAGATGTAATTCCAATGTTCCAATTCCTTAGTTGCATAATGCTTTTACATGAATAACTAAATTACATCAAATTATAATCTTCCATTACGATTTTCATTTAAGCTAAACTGCCTAAACATAAGAGATTCCGATGCAACCACCTTTTAGTCTTTTACTGGTTGGATAAATTTTTGCACATAATACAAATGCATAACAAGATATTTGGCCACTAATTAACTCAAGAGGAACTTTGTATGCACGTAGTTACAATTTATTATGCACATATTCACTCAAAACAAAATAGATACAGGATTCAAATGATTTTGAAAATATATTAGCGTTCCTACAAGAAGAAATTTTTTAACTATTTACTCACTATCATCGAAATATAGAAAAAAAAACTAAAGGATATACACTGGAGACTTCATAAAGACTACTTCATACTCACCAGGTCCCATAATATTTTCATTCTCAACCTCAACAACATATGAGGACAGAAAATTGATATATAATGTTGTGTTGATGATGCCATCATTAGAATTTTGGAGTGACGACCGTAGTTGATTCACTTCATCAAAAAATGATCCAGGGAGAAATCCATGAAATAGTGGTTGGACAAGTCTCAAATTATCCATGTTCCGATAAATCCTAGGAAAAATATTGAACTGTAACATATTTGAGACTGTCCCCCTATATGTAACTGCCTTGGTGCCAACATTACTTCCATTTCTTAGAGATCCACTGACATAACTCATGTGCTTCTTATTTTCAGGATTTTTTGCAGTCAGGTTAAACTGAAATCCAATGGCAGTTGCGGGATCATTAGGAAGATCAATGAATTGCCAAGAGATAAAGGCATTGTCCCGTGTGAGTGGACAATCGGTGCATTTAAGGATAATGGTTGGTCCCTTTGTGGTGTTTATGCATAAATGGCTAGCAAAAGTTGAGAGAGGAGCAACTCTATAGTCAAGAAACCCAGGATTCCCACTTGCAACTGTCTCAAGACCTCGTAAGTGTGCACATGTCATGCTTGAAATGGTAGTAATATTAAATTCAATATCATTCATGAACACTTCTAAATCAGGTGCATTTGTTGCTCTGACATTATGCACCTCAATTGCTCTCTTGGCTATAATTTGGTAAAGCAACCTATATAGAATGCAGTAGTATAAGATGAAAAAGTTAGTCAAGAAGACTGAAAAGAATTAGCATGTATGTGAACAGGAATAAAAAAATGCAAGTATCTCTAAGGTCAAAATGGGATGTACTCACGTAGTAAATAAACCAATAAAAAGTATCCAGCTTGCGATTGAGAACGTTCCGCCAAGCTCTGTTTTTCTCTTCTTTACCACCTTCTGATCCTCCTACATTAAGATGCCCTTCTAGTTATGAAATTGAAAAATGCAGAGAAGTTCACTAAATTACTATAGTTTTCCAAAATGAAAAAAAAAAACAATGAATGATGTAGGGTAATCTAGGACAAACATGGGTAGCTCTGGACTGTTGATGACAGTCATTGGGGAAAAAGCTAGTCAAATACTCCGTATTTAGTACCAGTCAATTTATAAATCTAGATATAAAATCAAATCCAGCAACCCTAACTGCTAAGATGAAGTTAAACTAATCGCACTATGTTATTTCTAGACACATCCATCAATTAATGCAATCGAGAATTTTTTTAATTAGTAGTAGTACAATACAAATACTTCCAGTAGATTTGGCAGAAGTAATTAAATAAAAACGAGAGTGTTAATTTGATAATGGAGAGAATGGGAATAAGACGACGCACAAGCCAATGGCGGGTGGAGAAGCAGACGTCGAGGCGGCTAATCCACCAACGGAGCTGGAACCAGAGGGAGCGACCGTCACCGAGCGGAGCGATACGAGCTAAGAAGCAGAAGACGAGCCAGAAGAGGACCAGAATGAGGGTGCCCTCAATGAACACAGCCTGCGACTCGGTGAGCTTCCTGATGGAGTCGAAATCAAATATACCCCCGGCGCGGGGGGAGATAACGGACTTGTGGTCAACGCCGGAGTCAACCTCGACGAAGTCCCAATCGCCAAAGAGAGAGCAGTTCCGGCGAGCTGCGTCGAACAAGTAGCCGGGATTGCACGCGCAGAGGGTTCCGTTGTACGGAAACGCGTGGTGCGGACACTGCATTCTCCTCTGCTTCGGCGGCGGCTTTTCGCTTTTCTACTGCAGATTGTCGTGCATTGGGAGCAGCTGGGATGAAGATGATGAGAAAAGTTACAGTCTGGAAGAAAACGTGAAGGATCGATATTCGGTTGGGATTTGATCATATTTTAATCGGAAACGTGATACGGCGGACGGTGGGGTTTCTTGCCACTTAGGTTTAACAGCGACGCGTGATTGATTACGCGTCCTACTTTTCACTTGGCATCGTCCCTGCTGCAGTATTGTTACCATTTCCAGGCTTCTCTACAATGAATGGTGCTTATGAAATTTCTTCTTCTATCCATCTATGAAATGACATAAACTACTGTATTGAACGTGACAGGCTATATATTTTCTCATGAATTTTTTCTTGGGTCCGATTATTTTAATAAAAAGTTGGAACATTTGGAAAAACTAATAGAGATATTTTTCATTTTGAAGGATAGGAAAATTGGATGAATGAAATTTTAAAAAACGTGTTTACTTTATGAAGAGTATTTGTATGTTTTTGGTTGTTTTTTAAGATGGAAAACTCACTTTTTGGTGTTTTCCTAAATGAAAATATGCAATATTACATTATGTCATGTATTTGTTTCGCGCTCGGATATCTGATCGGGTACTTTTTTAAAGCTACGTATTTTTAGATCTATGCAACACTTTTTAGTGTACTTTTTGGAGTATATTTTATTTATTAAATTAAGAAAATCAATATTCATGTTTTGTGGATTTTATAACTTACTTTTATGTTTTGGAAAACAGTCAAGTTGGTTCTCGTACTTTTATGAAAAAATCAATTAGATCCTCATTTTTCTAAACAAATCAATCAAATTTCCTGACATTGTAAAAATGTTCAATTAAGTAAATTTGCAGGCTACTTGTCATATCACCAGGTCACCTATTGATGTGGCACACATGTATAATTAGTGTAATAGATATAATTATTATAATTTTAATTTTAATTGTAATTATTATAATTATAATTATAATTATAATCTTATATAATTATAATTATAATTATGGAAATATTCAAATCAGATAAGATCAGAAAGATCCAGATCAGATCAGACCAGATGAGAAAGATTCATATCAGGTCAGATAAAAAAGATTCAGATCAGATCAGATCAGATCAAAAAAACCCAGACCACATCTGATCTTATCTGAACTTAAAAATTCAGATTAGGAACATTCATATCATGTGAAGAGAACAACTTCTAACTCCTTGAACCATCATAAGTGCATCAATTTCTACATTGATGAGCTCCCACCCCTCCCTAAGAACCTCCAACACAACTTTTTGAATACCAATAGCCTTAGGGGGTGTTTGGATCTGATTCTAAAACTGCTTCTGCTCCTTTAGGGAGCAGAATCAGAAGCTGGAGTGTTTGGGTAAAAGTGTAGAAGTGATTCTGGTGCTCAAATTTACTCCTAGAATCAGTTTTTTAGAAGCTGGGGGTGACCAGCTACTGAAAACTGATTCTGATTCTACTTCTGCTTTAAAAAAGAAGCAGAAGTAGTTCCAAACACCCCCTTAGTCTCTGTCGGGAACCAATCTGCTTGCCTCAAATCACCCAAGGCTTTAAGAAATTCGCCTCGATCATTCCTAGATATCCATCCCCATGCTTGAATGCCTTAGTCCGTAGTAAGATATGGCGTTTGTTCTATATTGACTAATTAATAGAAAGGGTATTAAGAAATGTGTCTCGTTATTAATAGTTATGCTACATCAATTGGAAGTCATCCACAATTAAGTATTCGAGAGGGACAATGATCAACGAGCACTTAATTAAGTGGAAATTAGCAAAACCAATGCTGATTACCTTAGATATTTTATTTCACTCATTTTAGTATTTTATTTGCTTTCTCAATTATCAAAATATTCAATCCTCTCTTCTGTTTACTTTTATTTATTACTTTTACATACACGCTACAAGCATCATTCAGAGTGGCTGATCTTGCTGAAATTTATGAAGTTCTGGTTGAAGTGCCTCCATTGGATGATTTTGTTGATTTAAGAAAAAATTATGTTTAAAATGTACTTCGTATTTTATTAATTAAATAAAAAAAGTATTTGTAAAAATTGCTAAAATGATTATCTACACTAACTTCAGCCAATATAGTAAGAAAAGACGCTATGTTTAAAAAACCGACCCGACCCGGCCGGGTTGACCCGGAACCCGGTGACCCGGACAAAAATCCGGTTCGGTTTCTTCAAAACCCGAAAATGGTAAAACACCGGAAAAACCCGGTTGACCCGAAAAAAACCGATCCGGACCCGACCCAAGAAACCCAAAAAACCCGGGAAAACCCGGTTTTCAGTCTTTTCAAAAAAAAAAAAGTAATTTCTTTTTTAATTTTAATGCATTTTTTAGACCCATAAAATTGCAATTTCAATTCCCTAAAAAGAAAAACTATGTAATATATTTATATATTTATTTAAGAATGAAAATCATGCCAAATTATAATATAAATGTATAATACAAATAAAAATATATAATGACAATGTATATAATTATATGTTTATTATTATTATATAGACGTATAATCATTGGCCGGTTTTCCGGCTTTGACCGGGTTGACCCTCCGGGTCCGGGTTGACCCGTGACCCAGTCACATGACCGGGTCGCTCACCGGTCCGGTTTTTACAACATAGAGAAAAGTAACTTAACTTTACTTTTTTGTTTGTTACACAAATTCAGAAGGAAAACAAAAGTAAGGAAAACAAAAGTTATGTGTGTGAGGAAAGCTTTTGCCCTGGTAACGGGAGAGAGCAAAAACAAATACGAAGTAGTAAAACTAAAAACAAACGCAACTTCTCTCGTCCCATTCTCGTGTAGTCGTATGTATTCTAAAACGACACGTTGTAAAGAACTACTCCTAAGACTCTTTGGTTCCGGCGGCCTTAAATTTCTTCCTCGTCGAGCCATCTCTCTGTTCGGTTTCCAATATACGCCATGTGATTTGTGCCTCTAGCATTTGAATTTCCAACGATCATTTAGTTATCTATATATCACATCATCAAGAACTTGAGAAGTAATACCGGCCAATTACCTTTACCGTGTATGGCTGCTGCGACTCAGAAAGATCATATAGAGGAGATGCGGAGATGCACGTTTTCCATCAGAGGATTAGCATACCCTCCAACGGAGGATAATAATCTCCACGCCCAACATAACCTTTCTGCTGATGATGAACTCTACTTCGAAGAGGACGACCATCTCCACTTTCTAATGGAACTCATTCAGGTACATGCATGACGAGCAGTACACAGCCATTGCATGCATATGTTAATAAATCCGTTTGTTTGGTTTTGAATGCTATGGTACGTACATTTAGCGGCGGACGCAGGATTTCCCGATAGCAGGGGCGGCAGTACAGGAATATACATACAAATACATATATATTAAAAATTTCGGGGTAAATATACCTAGAATTTTTTTTACCCGGAGGGGCGGCAGCCCCCCATCCCATAGCCCCATGTGTGTCCGCCACTGCGTACATTAACCTAAGTTCATATAAAAAAATAACGACGACCGTACGATATTTATCAACCATTTAATTTGATGGTTTTAAATCATTATTCCTACTTGTGCAAGGTATATATCTCATCGCTCTATACCTTGAAGGTATCTTATCGCTCTATACTTGTCTCTGTTTTATCTTATAAAGTATGTAGTATTACTATCTCCGTCCCAAAAAGATTCGTCATTTTTACTTTTCTTAAATACTCAATGCATGATAACAAACTTTGTACAATTATTTTAATTATTATATTTATATATTTCCTCCGTCCTTTTTTGGTTGCAACATTCACTTTTTCACGCTTAAGCTTGTTAATGCACAACTTTGATTGGGATTATATTTAATTCTCTATTCGTAAAAAAAAATTAAAATTCAGATTATGAATCTTTATAATGAGACGAATTCAACAATATTTTTCAAAAAAATATACATATATATATTAATAAATAAAATGTAGTCAAAGTATAGTACATCATGAATAGTGTGTGTTTTTCAATGTTACAACTATTATGATACGGATGATAGTATAATTTATAAATTTTATACTTTTAAGAAAATATTTTGAATGAGGAACAACTTCATATAACTTTTATATTCTCATTAATTTTCGTATTAAAAAATATTATTAGTCAAAGTTGATTAATAATTTTCGTAGGGAGTGTTCTATTATATTACTCTCTCCATATGATATCCTTATGCTAATAACGTTGTAAGTTTAGAGCCTCAATTAGTGGATCTTGTAGCATTATTAGTCTTATTTAGTTTAATTAAGTTCCTTTATTTTAAGTGTTAGTGGCTTGAAATCCTTGAATGGCTTAACGAGTGTAGCTAGCTTTGTATTTAGCGTCAATTGCCTAAATAGGACTAAATCAATGTTGAAGACTTGAAGTGTACAAATAGGACTTTCATATATTGTAGCATAAAAATGAATTGGTTTGAAAATTTGCCCTTGATAAAATTTTAGGTCAAATTATAACAATAAAAACCTTCCCCCAACTGCCTCATTCGATGATGCCTGTAGCGTGAACTGCAGACTGCCAACACCTTCAACCCCATCCGTGCACGATCGTCACTGTCGAGACTGCCGCAGCCGCAACCAAGTGAGACCGACGTCACTGTCGCTGCTAAGATTGCCTCTGCACACAACACACAACACACAACACACTCCATAATCAAGCTAACCCACTTATCCACAAAGCCTAAACACCGCATCATGCCAAAAATGTATTTTCAAAGGCTAACATTATATTATCAATAGAACCCCGGGCTCATACCATCATAACCTGGAGCTTTATCTAGATACATAGAGAACATACATAGAGAACAGAGTTGCTTTTACCTCAATACTACCAATAGGGCGCAACAATTCATGATTATGATGCTCGGTCAACCTCCTATTAACGCAGCTAAAAATAAAGTCTCCTCCCCCTCGGATGGAGGAGAATATCTCCGTGAAATAATCATCAATCATGCGCCCGATCTGAACTCTATCGCTCTCTTACCCACCTTCTGCAAAGCGGAAACCATCAAACCTATTCTTTCCTCTTCGTTGCTTCACTGAATTATGGAAATAGCGAGTGTTCTAGTCCCTTACCTTTAGGCAAAACTCTGGTTAGTTGCTTCCAAAATTGGTTCTCCTTTTCAAGAAGCTCAAAATACTCTCTTTTTACCCTTTTGAATTCGGCCAATCCCCATTCATCACCATGTTTGCGTAAATATTTTAACCGCTTCCGGTGAATACTGATTCGTTTGCCGAAATTACCAACCTTGCCTCGTCCCCACTCCCAAACTGCTTTCCCACACATCTCAACCAGACTTACAATTCCGTTGCTTTGATTTAGACCCCATCACCCAGGCCACAAACTCATGACAGTCCTCTTCCCGGAACCAAACATTCTCAAACTTGTTTTTTCTCTTCCGGTTAACTCTTTGAGACAGAGTGAGTTTAATAAATTAAGTGAAGTGATCACTTGGAGCTCCCTTCACCGATTTCTCCACGGCGTTCCCAAAAATATGCAACGAGTTCTTCGACACCAAGATGATGTCCAACTTTTCCTTCACCCAATGAGGAGTACCTATTCCTTTTCTTATTTTGTTCCATATGTAATTATTTTGGAAAACCATCACATCTATCAAGTCATATTTTGTAAAGATTCATTATTTTTTGGTTTGAGAATGTGATGATGTAAAGCAAAATGACTCACTAAACTGCGTGCGCTTCTTTGTTATGAAGCAGCAGCCAACCTATGCAATTTTGGATGCGATTTTCATTATGGATCATTCGGAAACAGTTTCTCTGTGCTTTAGTACAGGAGTAAGACTGCATATATCTGACCCTCCTTACCTCACTGTAGGTGGGAACCTTTGCGGTACTGAGGTAAATGATGATGATGATTATGACTTAAGTGTAGTTTTATTACTACAAGTTATTTGGAAACTTCGCACAAGGAACTCTCTTGTTTCTAGGAAATTTTACATAAGGAACTCGATCTACTCTAATAGGAAGCTTCTTCTACCGTAAAATACATAAATTTAATGTACGGAGTACTAATTAGATGTTAATGCATGTACAAGTCTAGATTGCTGAGGAAAATGAGTACGAGATGGGTGTGGAGCCCAGCTTGGAGTTCGTATTTACGTCAGAGGACATAACACAGACAGCTGCAAAGGCGACTCTGTTAATATTCAACAACGAGAAGGCCTTCACCCGTCAGAACATCGAGTCTAGTTGCAGCGTGGGCTTCACTGGCCAGTATGACCACATCGGCAAGAAAGGTAAATCTCTTAATTTGTACAATACATTCTGCCTAGTGCCTTCGCACCTCCCAAATCCCAATCATAAAATATAATGCCTAGATGTGATGCACAAGTAATAGTTTTGAAAATGGGTGCAAAGTTCATTCCATACGACCATACAACACAAAGTGTGAAATGCAAAGTTAAATTCTTTCTTAAAACATTCACATGAGAAAATATGTTGCAATGATCGATTAAATACTACATATATCGAAGGTGCTCAATAATTAGTTTCAATTGTAGTATATCTTTATTTTTAAGATTAATGACCAAGTATGTTTTTATTACTTAGGGCTGAAATTTGCTAATATGGTATGGTAAACGTCTGATTTCTACGTATTTTATCACTATCAAATGGGAAAGTTACCGAAATAAGATTAAAATAGTTTGAAAATGCCAAAATATGAATGATATGTTTTTTATTCCCAAAATAGGAGTAATTACTGTCAAGTTTGGAATTTATTGCCATGTTTGAGATCTAGTACTGCCAAAACATGGCAATAATTAGTCCTATTTTGGTAATAAAAACATGACAGTCCTATTTTGGAACTTTGAAACCTTTTTAGTCCTATTTCGAGTAATATTCTTATATCAAATCAGTTGAATCGATTGATTCTGCTAAAAACTTATGAAGTTTTGGTCTAAGTGAATGGATTGACTTATTCTACAAAAAAAATAACTTTAGCCAATAGAGTTAGAAAAATAATTCAATCATACTTTTTCTTATTATTACACAATTCGACACGTGAAATCAAAAGTTATGCGTGTGGTGAAAATGTTGATCCATAAACTTGATAAGCTAAAAAACATATTATTTTTACTAAACTTGTACACACAATTAGTATATTTTGTACTTTCAACCATATAATTTTTATTATTATTATTTCTCACCTACTTTGCACTTGTCAAAGTCTGCCGGGACGGAGGTAGTACGAAAAATAATTAAACAGTCAGCCCTCTTCCAGCTCCGCTCCCCAACCCACCAGCTCTCCCCATCCCTCCAGCCCTTACCCAACCTACCCAGCCCACCAGCCCCCTCGCTGGCCCCCAACCCCCCCAAACCGCTTGTTGACGGAGGATTGGAAAATTGATTCTCCATAGCAACCCCTCAGGGAGAATCGTCCCATCCGACATTAACATTAGCTTCTTTGCTGCTTTATCTAATGCCTCTATGGTCTCCCCCTATAATGATCTGCTTCATAATCTGTCTTTATCTTCGTAAGGTCTTCCCCTCTCACAAGAGGAGGTCTTCGCAGGACACCTTCACAACTGCTTTGGACTCTTGAGTCGATGTGGTTTCGATGAATGAGAAAAACCAACCGAAACATTTGGTTTGGTCAAGCATAATGTTTGTCTGCACTGTGTAGGCTGGTTGTGATCAGTCTGGGGTCATTTTTAGATGCCTCTTCCGCTTACAAAAAAAATCAGGAAAGAAGAAAAAAAATCCTCTGCGGATGTTATTGAGGAGGTAAAATGTGCAACATTTGATAAATAAATGTTAAGACCCGAGGTTCCATCTGATAGGAGGAATAGCTCATGTGTTAATATAGCACTTTGTTCATCCAAATGTTTCCGGTGTGAGACATTTAACACCCCTCCTCACGATCAGACACTTCGTGCAATTCATTCATTTTTTCTCATCGGTCCGTTTTTTCATCCGGCCGTAATTGTCATTTTTTAATAATCATGTCATCACGATTCATAAGGGGCCCCACACCATGAATCGATTTGGCTTTGATAACATGTTAAGATCCGGGGTTTCATCCTAAAAGGGCAACCTAATAGGAGGAGTAACTCATGTGTTAATATAGCACTTTGTTCATCCAAATGTTTCCAGTGTGAGACATTTAACAATAAATGTTGAAAATAGCACCGTCATGTTTTTATTCCCAAAATAGGACTAATTACTGCCAAATTTGGAAAATATTGCCATGTTTGAAGTCCGGTACTGCCAAAACATGACAGTAATTAGTCCTATTTTGGGAATAAAAACATGGAAGTCCTATTTTGGAATTTCCAAACTTTTTTAGTCCCATTTTGGGTAATATCTCAAAAAAAAACCAGTCATTCTTGTTGTAAACACTATTTGTACACGGGTCGTTAATTGGGAGACAAGTGATGCCTTTTCGTTAACGAGTTTCCTGTATACAAAGGCAACTAAGGGTATACAAAATGTACAAAATGTACAAGTTGTAAAGTTGTATTTGCATATGTTCTCTTCAAACAATATCCGGGAAGAGGTTTATGGACCTTTTCTCAAACTGATTGTATTGGCTTACCAAAATATCCAGGAAAATGTGCATGGTAAGATGAAAATTATAAAAAAAAATTACACCTTGGTAAATGAAATGTTTAAGGGTATCTTATTACTTAACTACTTTAGGTGTAAAATACGAACTTGAGGCTTCATTGATATTCCTCTATTTTTATTGATGTTGTATCGTTTTTTTCATTTGCTTTGTTAAAGCTGCTTAGGGAATATTAGATAAAACTACGCAAGGTTAATCATTTCTGATGAATGTACTATTTCTTAAATGTGTTGCTTAGGTGATTCATTGATTTAGCACGTTTTATGATGCTTTTTGAGATTTAAGATCGCACACGTCTTTGAAGAAAACATATGTTTTCTCGGGTGATTCCTTTGCAGGCATTGGGTTCAAGAGCGTGTTTGCGGTCACATCCCATCCATTCATTTTCAGCAATGGATATCAAATTCGGTTCACGGAGGAACCGGGGGCGCAGTGCGAAGGCAGGTACATTGTTCCGGAATGGGTGGGTAATGACCACCCCGTTTTTGCACGCATAAAACGTACATATGGTTCATCAGCTTCACTCCCCACCACAACTTTGGTGTTGCCTCTATATTCTCACAAGGTCAATTCAGTGAAGCGGCAACTATCAAATATTAATCCAGAATTTCTCTTGTTTCTTTCCAACATAAGGAAGCTTTCAGTTAGAGAAGACAATGCTGAGCAGGAGCTCAATACTGTGACCACCATATCCATTTCAAGTGAGAAGACTCTTGTCACCAAGAAAAGTATTAATGCAGAGTCCTATGTACTTATCCTCTCCTCTGATGAAGATAAAGGGTATAAAGAATGCAGTTATCACATGTGGACCCAAAGATTCCCAGTCAAGAAGGAATGCGGGGATGTTCAGAGGATGGGCATTGATGATTGGGTCATCACACTTGCGTTTCCGCACGGGGAGCGTCTCACCAGAGGAAATCGATCTGTTGGTATCTTTGCTTTTCTTCCTACGAAGATGGTCACCAACTTCCCGTTTGTTATTCAGTCAGATTTTCTACTGTCATCATCCAAGGATGAAATCCTTCTAGACAGCAGATGGAACAAGGAGATCCTTGACTGTATTCCAGTGGCCTTCATGAGTGCATTCACCTCATTAGTCAAGGCCAATGATAATGCCCCGGTGTCGAGTCTTATTGAAATGTTCCATTTTTTGCCAGTGCACACTTCTCCGTATCCAAGATTGAATGCTAGTGTTAGGGACACAATCAAAGCAAAGTTGGTGGAGGAGGATATTGTTCCGTGTCAATCGTATACTAATCAGAAGATCTTCCGGAAACCGTGTCAAGTCGGGAGGCTGCTGCCTGCCTTTCGGAAATTGTTGAATAAGGCTAGGAAGCATAGGGTCACTTTTCATAACCTCTCCATTCGTGGAAAGTACATTCTCAATTCTGCATTTGATAATGAAAAGTACAATGGAGTCTTGAAGTTCTTGGAAGTGGAGAAAGTGGAACCTGAGTGGTATTTCGAGTGCATTTCAAACCATTGTATGGGTCGGTCTACAGATCTTGACGCTCAACTTCTGTTATTTGTTGCTGACAATTGGGGGTCATCATTATTTGACATAAACACAGGGAACTTATCGTTGCTGAACAATTTCTCCCTTCTGTCTTTGCCTTGTTGACTCGTGCTGTAGTCATGTAGGTATGATTATTATTTTTTTCCATTTTCCTGTTCTACTGTGTTCCTATGTGTGAACTTCAGTAACCTTAAACACAGCTTGTGCAATTGTGGACTTGTGGCCGGTGTTTAGGCAGAAACAAGCTCAAACGTTGTTGGACTGGACCACCATTGCTTGTCTTCTCAGTTTTGTGCATCTGCTGGAGATTATGCATTACTTTTTGTTTTTATCTCAGCTTTTGTAATTATGCAGTATTTTCCGTTTCGTTTATAATTTTAATTAAATGGTTGAGAACATTTCGTATTTATGCTACATGCTGAAGTACATCCCTCTTGTGTTTCCTCAATTATGCATCATTTTTTTTGTTTCGTACTCATAGTTGTCATGGCGCATGGCGCAACCCATGGCGCACAGGCCATTTCCCATGGCGATGGCGATGGCGATGGCGCAAATATGGCGTCGCCACGTGACAAAAAAAACCTTCAAAATGAATAACAGATACTGCAATTCATCAACCCAAGTTTACCCAACCACCAAAACATGATAAAATAGTTCAAAAGACTTCCAAAAAACATAATATTCAAAAAAAAAAGTTTCTGTCTTGCAAAATATGTTAGGATTTAGGCTTGTTAGCTTGTTTTTGTTTGATGATTATGGCATAATCATCATCAATCATCAGACTCCTCATCATCTTGGTCTGAATCTGATAGCAATGGCACACCATCCTCATTCATTTCATCCTCAGAGGGATCTGCAACCTCGTCCGTTTCCTCCATTTCCTCCGCCTCCTCTATCTCCTCTGTCTCCTCTTCGTCGTGCAGCTGAAGTGTTGATGCCCTTGATGTTGTTGCTCTTGTGTTGTGATTTGCTTCATTAACACCAACAACTTCTTTCACTACATCCCAGTTTTCCATTTCATTTTGCTCAGCAGCTTCATCAATCCATTCATTGCAATCGTCAATGTCATCCAAACATACTTTCATTTTTTTGAAAGCTGGATCTTGAAGACGTTGATTCTGCCGAATGTATACCAAATCATTCATTTTTTTTGCAGCAACCTTGTCCTTTTCTTGCTTTGAACCTAAAACAAGTAGATAACAAATCAACTACGGATAACTTAAATAGTTGAATAATTCAACTTGAATTAAATATGAAAGACAGATTTATGAACTTACATTTTCAAAAGCACTCCAGTTTCGTTCACATCCAGAAGCACTGCAAGTTAAACTAAGGATCCGAACAACAAGATGTTGCAATGTAGGAGACGAGGGGCCATTTGCAAGCCACCAGTCAACTATATTTAAAAATTCCAACCAAATGCTAATTAATAATCTAGAAAACAATACTCAGATTTCAGGATTTAAAATTTCAGCTTTCCATTCCAATTTGGATGTCAATTACAGGCTACAGCAATTGCTAGCCATCATTTAACACTTAGTCACTCACATTTGGTACTTGAAATAATTTACTAATCATACATTCATGCTTAAAATATTCAGATTTAAGGTTTTCAGATTCCATTATCATAACAGTAGGTTGTAGGATAGTAGGTTGCAGTTTAGGAGGTTCCAGTTTCCAGAAAGCTTAAATCCAGTATCTATAAACCTACAATATTAGTTCTAGCAGAAAGTTCATTAAAATAAGTTTGTAGGCAGTAGGTTACCTCATTACCAAATTTTTAAGTAAACAAAATACTTAAATAAGAAAGAGAAGACAGATTACAGTTTGCATACCCGGTGCTTGTTTGTCCCTATTGTTCATTGCCATTTTAGTTCCGAAACTTCCTCTACCATTTGTATAATTTGATATCTCCGTTGAGAACTCTACACTCTCTCCAATGCTAGTGGGCAACATCTTCTCCACACGCTTATCTATTATCTTCCAAAGAGGCATGTATTTCTCTTCTTTACCTCCCAATGTGTTTTTTATTCCCAATTTCGCTCTCTCCATAGCCTCATAAATAAAGCCCATTGGAGGCAACTCTCCATCCCTAATTCTCAATACCTTCACTACAGGCAAAGAAATCTTCATAACATAGGCAACACTCCTCCAAAAGCTTTGACGATAAATTGACTCAAAACAAGATTGACCTTCAGTAGTTTTTGCAAACATCTGCCTCAATGCCTGTTTCTGCGTGAGAAGACTTTGAAGAGTCAGAAAGTTAGTGGCAAACCGTGTGGCAGCTGGTCTAACTAACTCTCTACCCTTGGTAAATTCTTTCATTAAGTCATGAACAAGGGTATGGCTGTAGATGTAGGTAGTAATCCCTTGTGCCGTCTTCACAGTTCTTCTAACTATCGGCATCTTCTTTGAAAAGTCTTCTAGAACAAGGTCCAGACAATGAGTTGCACACCCCGTCGTGAAGATATGTGGATATCTTTGTTCTATTTTCCTCTTCGCTAATCCATAATTTTTAACATTGTCAGTCACAACTTGTATGACACTTTGAGGACCTATTTCTTTTATCCACTCGTCAAAAAGCTTGAAAAGTGCTTCCCCGGTCTTCTTGTAAGATGAAGCATCTACGACTTTCATAAACACTGTCCCTTTGCTAGAATTCACGCAAAAGTTCACTAGAGTTCTATGCAGTTTATCCTGCCACCCATCTGACATAATAGTGCAGCCATCTAATTCCCAGAATTTTTTGTGCTCACTGACCACAAGATCTGTTTTTGCGACATCTTTTCGCAAGAACGTCTCTCTCACTTCATGATACGTTGGTGCTTTAAACCCATCTCCAAACCTGCCAATCTTTTTTAGTGTTTCTTTCCACAAAGGGTCACGAGCTACATTAAAGGCGATTCAGTTCCTGTACATCCACAAACAAAGGCTTTGAGCATACTCATCCCTCTCTTTTTTCTTCATGTGTGATGGAATTGTTGTTTGCATCAATGCCTCCTTACGTTTTTTTGTTGGATATACGAAATTATCCATAGGCCCAGTCACACCACCTCCTTCTGCATTTGACTGAGAGCGAGTTATCTCAACGTCATCATCTCCAATGACCCTATTTGCACTTGACCCACCAGACTGTTGTATTGTGTATGTACTTCGAAAGGTTTGTTCACACACATTTTTCCTGAGTTAGCAGCAGATTCTTTCCAGACTAACGCCTGCAGTTCAGCCTTCTTATCAACGGGAATGCATTCACACTGTGTTGTGTTGCGGTGCTTCCCGGTCAAGTGTTGTTTAAACCTTGTAATTCCACCTTTCGTCACGTGCCCACAGTAGTTGCAGCACAATTCATTGTTGTTGTTTTCTTTCACTTTCTGACAGAGTTCCTTAGCAAAGGCTCATTTTCATCAATGGAGCCTCCAAATCAACATTTGCTTTTATTAACTTTCTGCATCATTATGAAAAAGCTTCTGGTCAGAAAGTTAACTTCTCAAAGAGTGCTTTTATTGTGGGTAAAAAGGTTAATCTGGGCAGAAGGAAGAGTATGGAAAAAATTTTGCTCATGAAATCTATCAAATTGCCTTTTAAATACCTAGGGGCGTCAATTCATCAGGGGACTACCAGAATACAACATTGCCAGCACCTTGTGGAACTCATTGATTCAAAGCTAAGTTCCTGGAGGAAAAAATTGTTAAATCAAAGTGGAAGATTAATTCTTATTAAACATGTACTCTCTTCTATCCCTTTACATCACTTGGCTGTCTCCTCTTTACCCAGAAAAGTCATTAAAATTATTGAAAGAAAAATGGCTGCCTTCTTTTGGGGAGCTCAGGGAAGTAAACAGAAGTATCATTGGTCAAAGTGGGAAACTATATGCAAACCTAGTGATGAGGGTGGCCTTAACATAAGATCCATCTCGGAGGTTCAGAGAGCTATGTCACTTAAATCATGGTGGCTATGGAAGCAGGGTAAGTCACAATGGTCAATTTTCATGCATAAAAGATACCCTAGAGATGGAAATATGCAACCCAAGTCTTCTGATTCCCCAATCTGGAAACAAATGTGCCGGGTCAATGATATAGGAGAGGAACATACCAGTGTAACGGATACAGGACAGCTTATATGGAACTCTTCTGATGGAGTGTTCAACTTAAAATCTGCTTACAATCTCATAAGGAATAAAGCATCAGTCAGATTCTCTTTTAAAAAAGCATGGTATTCTAAACAGAAGCTTAATATTAAAATCTTCATGTGGAAATATCTTAATTCCTATTTGCCATTCCCAGAAAACCTTTCAAGGTTTAATATACAGATGGCTTCAAGATGTCCTTCATGTTTTCAGCATCTACAAACTCAAGATCATTGTTTCTACTCTTGTCCTAAAGTCATGCCTATTTGGCATTACTACATGAGTTTACTGGAAGTTAACATCCCCCCTATCATGAAATCAGACAGATTATTTTTTCTTGGTGGCTGGGGGCTACGGACAACTCCCTCCCTGGTGTCTTGAGATATGTCCTTCCTGGCATAATTCTTTGGCATATCTAGAAGAATATGAATGCGTCCATCTGGGATGATAAATCATTTGACACAGGCAACCTTATTCATCAAATCAGAACTTATACACATCGATGGTGTTTAAGTTTTCAGGGTTCCAAATTCCTAGCAGGGGAACATGATTTATCAATAGATGGTCTAGTTCCTAAGCAAATTTCAAGAAAAAGAGGCAGAATACTAGCATGGAGAACCTCTCACCCACACTTATTAAGACTCAACACTGATGCGGCCTTTGCAAACGGGAAAAGTGCGGGTGGCGCTGTCCTCCGAGATGCAAATGGTACTTTCATCTCAGCAATTTCATTTCCTCTCAAGGCAAGTTCTGTTCTTCAAGCAGAAGCTCGAACCATATTGGAAGCTCTGAAGTGGTGTAAAGGGAAGGGATATGAAGGGTTTCAAATTGAAACAGATTCAGAAATCTTGTGTAAAGCTCTCAAAAATCATAGTACCAGGGGTGTACCACATTTGGATGATATCAGTAGAGAAATTATTAACCTTCACGCTAGCATCATTCATTGCTATCGTGAAATCAACTCTGTTGCACATCAACTTGCGCAGGAGGGACTCCAGGCAGGCAGATGTTTGATCTTCTCTTCTACTAGTGAGCTTTCCATAACCGTACTTTCTCAGGTGCATTCTGATGCTACTTCGACCCCAGCTTTTCGAGCTTATCCGTAACTTTTGTCTTGATCTTTAGATGGACTTATCTTTTTAGTTGCATTTTTCTAAGTAGGGTAAGGTCTAGCCCCCCCCCCCCCCAACTTAGCTTCATTCTCTTTTTACTCATGCATTTTGAGAAGGAATGCCTTCTCCGATGGGGTTTTGGTCTGGTCCCCCCCATCTATTGCAACATTTCTTATATTTTAATAAAATCTGGCAAATGTTCCCTGGCGTTTGCCCCATCGATTTTGGTGGTTTGCCCACCGGGTTAAAAAAAAAGGCAACATACATCCTTTGCTCTGCCTCTTTGGTTACCTCTATAATAACAATTAAGATAAAAAAAAAGATCAATGAGCATCATCTAAAGTAAATTAAAATAAAAATGATCAATGTTACCTTTGCCAATAGTATGAGTATTTAAAATATCAACTCTCAACTATTATAAATTG
Source organism: Cuscuta epithymum (assembly GCA_945859915.1). NCBI lineage: Eukaryota > Viridiplantae > Streptophyta > Magnoliopsida > Solanales > Convolvulaceae > Cuscuta > Cuscuta epithymum. Next base: position 3,125,018 of record CAMAPF010001001.1, on the reverse strand, counting down.
ATAGACAATTACACATAAAGCAAACTATTAAAGCATCTTCCAGTGTGAAGTTTAGTTTATACTCAAAATATAAAATAGAAAGTCTCTGTTTTAGTTAAACCATGCACAGTAAAGTTTAGACTTTCATAAACAGTCTAAAGTTTAATCAAATTTGTGTGTGAGTTTAAACTGTTATTTTATGTGTGTTTTTAAACTGAACATCAACTAAAGTCTAAATTGTAAAGTTTAAACTAAATTAACTTATAAAAGTGTATCAATTTATCAGTTTAAATACTTTGAGTTCTAAAGTAAAAACTTCATTTTTCAATGCTATAACTCCTATAAGTATTAAAGTAAAAACTTCATTTTACAATGCTATAACGTACTCATATAAAGTTTTGGATAAACTGTAACTTATAAACTGAACTTTTCTTCATTAATACACAACATTAAAGAGGTAGTAGTACCTTTTGTAGTTGGAAGAAGTCAACGAGAGTCCCCCTTGTCGTTTGCCTTTCTGTCGGTTGTCACAGACCTTTTCTTGTGTTGCAGCAGCTTTAAATTATCACGTGTTATCACTTTGTTGTGTTTATTTATTTGTAGTTAGGGTTGTTGTTAGTATTATGGGCTAAAATATTAAGTTTTTCTTAGAGTTTTATTGTTGTTATGGGTCGCAGATTGTTATGGCCCAAACCTCCACAACTTACTGCTCAAAAACGCGGACCCATTTTTTAAAAAACCATTCGCATCGCCATGGCGAAGGCGCAGGAATGGCGACGCCGTGCACCTCGCCACAGCCCCTTTTCATAGCGCAGAGGGTTTTTCGCGCCTCATGGCGCATGGCGCGCGCGCCATATTGCGCCATCGACTACCATGTTCGTACTATCATACTTTAGCATTATCAAGTTTTACACATGACAGAACTTTTCAAATTTGGGACCTCGCTTCTATTTAGGGGTGAAAAACACGATAGTTTTATTTTAAAATTACAAAAGTTCATGCACCTACTTTTTTTTATTTAAAATATACTACGTATTTTCTTAAAGCCCTTGGGATGTGCAAGTCACCCCCTAAATTATAAAAACGTGCAACCACGACCTCCAACTCGACGAAATAGTGCAAATTGCCCCTTGAATTTAAAAAAAATCTGCAATCAAATTCTCCAACTCTGTGTTATATGCAAATGACTTTCCTGAGCGGTAAATTTACTTATTAAAGCTAATTTGCGCCATATATTAATAATATTATTTCACATAAGATTCATTTATTCGCCTCAATATATCTCACTTAAACCTTTTATTGACTGTTTATAGAACGAGGTTGAGCATGCAATCTCATGAGATGATCGTGTGTTTCCACGAATGGCTGAAGACCCGCCGGCGAACTCAAAAACTAAACATGGCACCGTCCCACCACTTCAGGAAGGAAACGACTACCGACCAAGGAAGCGGAAGTTTTGAAGACTAGGGATGTTTTTAATTGGATTGAAATTGGTTGGTTTGGTCCGAACTAAGTTTGTCTTGTTTGGTAAATGTCTGGTCTATGTGTATTTATAACTACGGAAGTCTGATCTGATCTAGTATGTTTAAGACTGGTCTAGGACTAAAAACAGTCCATCTAAAAACATCCTGGGAGATTTATGTAACCCTTTTCTATTGTTGTTTAAATATTTTGGAATTGTACAAGTCAATTTAAAAAAGGCATCATATAATTACATTTACTTTAAAATTTTGATCAATTTGGTCATTTAATCAATTTTAAAACTCTAATAGCATGTTTTTATATTTTTTATCATCTAAACAAACCGCTTTATATTAATATCATAAGGAACCAGATTGTTACAACAAATTCAACAAGACCAACACTGACAACAATTATCCCTAACCAACTACCACTATCAACCCTACGACTAGACTCAGAGACAATCACCCCTAAACGAGCAATAAGAATCGCTAACCACCAAGCGGGTGTGACACAGCAATCACTGGCCATAAAGATCCTTCCATCGACATAATATCTAGCAGAATTGTCAATCATTATTGTAGACCTAAAACTAAAGACATCAACAAAAGATAGGACAATGTAAAACATAACGCAAAAATAAAACCATGAAAAATTAAATAACTGATAAAACTTCCAAACCCTAACAACACGATCGCTCCAAGGCGGCGGTCCAGGAGGGGGGCGGACCGCCGATTTGTCTTCTCCCTTGCTCAGCCCTTCACCTCTCCCCATCTTCTCGTCGCTCGAGCCGCCTTCACTACCAACACCGCCATGTACCATTGCTGATTTGCCAAAAACTAACCTTCCAACTTCCTCCTCAATTGCAGGACTGAGCCAACGCTGCTCGAGATCATCCATAGGAGTCATAATTATCCTACGCGACGGCAGAGCCACTAGGGAGGAAAAAAACCCTACGCGGCTGAGCCGCTAGGCAGATCCAAAGGAGTCGCTCAGTTTTCTTCCGCTCGACTTAATGTTCGTAGATGTCTTCTATATTTACTTTAAAACATTTCCACTGGAGAAATTATAGAAGACTAATCTGCAGTTATGCATGTTTTTATATTAAAAATTAGTTTCTATCCACTTTTACATTTGTACTATTTTTTGTATTATTATAACATTAGTTTTAAAATTTATATGAATTTTTATTAGATTTATCAATATCCCTAATTTAATTTTTAACCTGCTATTGGAGAATTTGGCATACATCAGCTTTAACTGGTAATTACCGCTTCGGAAGGTCATTTGCACCGCAAATTATACCCTGGGACCGTTACACCGTGCGCACGGTGTACCGGTCCCCAAACGGCATCATTTTGTTTATAAAAAAATACTCCGTAACCTACGTACATCGGGAGCCGCCGCCCATCAAGGTTGCCTCTAAAGACGGACTTAAGACTTCAATCGGAGAAAGAGATGGGAGCTGTAGGACTTCCGAGCAAAGTAAGACGGTGGAGTGGTGATCTGTTACCTCCTTTGCGGCAACAGGGGTGGAAGCTGCATCCATGGCAGCGCAGAGTGGGGCAGAGCTTGGCCACCACCGATTAGAGAACGATGTGGCCGGAACTTCGTATCAAGTGCTCCATAGAATTAGATATAGGGTTTTATAAATTGAATCTGTTGTTCTTAGTGTTGGAAAAATGTGTGAAAATTGCATTAAATGGCTATTTAGGGCTACAATTCGATATATGGTACGCTCAAAACGGATAACGGGTGAATGAGAAATTGTTTTTCGAAGTTTACCCGTTAGAAGGCAAAAAAGGATGGGTTTCTAGTGTGTTAATTTCCCACACCGGAAAACCCAAGGGATTTGCAACCCTTTATAAAGGGACTCTCCCCTTATGGAGTTAAGATTCCTAAGGGTAAAGGCTCTCTCCACGCGCGCAGGGGGGGGTGCAAATCAAATCCCGAAATCGGAGAAGAAAAACCGCGACTTGCGTGCGCGGGCGACTTGCGGACACGAATGTCGTCCAAAAATCCATCTCTGAAGAGATACAGATAATTTTTTTTCTTCCCGAAACGTAAATTTTTTCCCGGTTGACAGAATTGCCTAGCGGCAGAAATGCTCCAGCCAGAACACCTCGGTATGGTGTTCTGGTGGCTCCAATCAGAAGGCCTTGGCAGAACCCCTCTAAAACACACTGCTGCCAATCTGAAAATTCCCTCTGTGTTCTCGTTCGCTAAAACTTTTGTTTGTGTGCTCAAACATTAGTTCGTAGTCATCGTATCCTGGGAAACGATTGTTGCAACGCTCCTAGCACCGTGAGAGGCAACAAATACGTTTTAAGGAAATCGTGCGTAGCACGAGCTTTGACTAATTCTGCTTCATCCCTTTCTTGTTTTTCTCTTGTCATTTTATTTAATTAATTTATTTTAATTAATTTTCTTTATTTTACGAAACACAGTCAACACTTAGTCCATGGATGTTTCTTCAAGCTTTTGTTTGTGCTGCTATGGAGTTTGAAGTCTACGGATGAGTGCCTGACTTCTCATTTTTATTCATCTACAACAAGTTACATTTTTTTAAAAACGATTTACATTTCCATTTACATTAAGTTACATATTTATTAATATGAGTCACACAACAAAGTAAACTCTTGTTATTCAAAAAATGATTTTTTTAATTAAAAATCATTTTTCATAATCCTGATATTAATATAAAACATATACACTATTTATTAAAAATCATTTTTCATTATCTACATTAACATGAATGTTTTACTTATATTATATTTTAAACAACTTACATTTCAACTTGACTAAAGTTACATTTCTTATAATCGTCAGTTACATTACTTTAGGCACGAGTTACATCAGTTTGATGCTGAAATAAAAAACAAATAAAAAGGAACCATGGGAGCAGGATGCTCAAGGTGAGCCGCTCCCACGGTATACGTACTCCATTTGCACTATATCGTCGAGTTAAATAATTTGGTTGCAATTTTTTTCTTTTCAATTTAAGGGGTGATTTGCACTATATGGCCTAGGGCTGTTAACGAACAGAACTTTTATCAAACTATTCGAGTTTGAGCTCGGTTTCGAACCTAATGAGCCGAGCTTAATAAGCTTTCGAACTCGAACCCGAGCTAAGTTGTAAGTTCGAAAAATTAATCGAGCCGAGCTCGAATATAGTAGTATTTGGCTCGGTTCGAACTCGAGCATATCGAAAACCCTAAAATTATAAATATAATTTATATATATGTCAAAATTTAAATATAATTAGCATAATTTTATGAATTTAAATATGATTATTAACGAACCGAATATTTGTCGAATCATTCGAGCATCACCTAAAACTTTAAAGTCGAGCATATTTATCGAGCATATCGAGCGCTCAGTTCGAACATCGAACGCCTATATATCGAGCCGAACATGAGTCTCATTTGTAAAGCTCGCCGAGCTTCGAGCTCGAACCCGATTACCACTAATTCTTTATCGAGCCGAACTCGAGCTTTGGGTGTTCGGGCTAGCCTCGACTCGCTAACAGCCCTAATATCGCCGAGTTGGAGGTCTCGATTGCACTTTTTATATTTTAGGGGGTGATTTGCACTACTGATGTTAGTTTGAGGGCTAATCTAATTTGGTACTTTTCCCTATGTACTAATAGTTTTTTTAATAAAATATAAGCATGGCTCCACAATAGCGGAAAATATTTTGTCCCACTTAGCCTAAAATCTTGGATCCTTCCTGCCTTGAACCCACTTTCATGATCGAGACATGAAAGTCGATTCTTAAGAGCCCGTTTGGTGGCACACAAATCGATTGATTTGGCTTATTTTGCTGAAATTTATGATGTTCTGGTTGAAGTGTCTGCATTGGCTGATTCTGCTGATTTAAGAAAACAATATTTTTAAAATATATTTTATTAATAAAATAAGAAAAAATATACTATCGTATATGTAAAAATAGCTAAAAATGGTCATCTAAAGTAAATTCAGCCAATACAGCAAGAAAAGTAACTACAACCTTACTTTTTCTGCTTATTACACAATTCAGCGCGCAAAAGCAAAAATTACGTGTTTGGTGAAAAAGTTGACTGATAAGCTTGATAAGCCGAAAAATAGTGTTGCCAAACGGCCTCTAAATATCGATGGGTTTAGAAATATATGGAACTTTTTTTTTTTGAAGCAAAACAGAAATGGAACTTAAACAACAAAGCACAATCAAATAATGCAATCACCTGTCAAATCCCTAATAAAACGTAACAAAAAACGTAACCAATAATAATATGTAACTTAGAAATAACTTTTAATAATATAATATCAATTATTTGAATATATATCAAAAGTGATATAATGTTAAATTTTCACCAAGTTTTCGGTTTCTTAACTCATCAAAAACAAATATCTAAATATCAAATAAGTGATTGTATATCCAAATATTATCTACTTGATGGTTTGATATTGATTTTTATGTCCTAAATGACTGGGCTTTTGTAGAAAAGTGATGCCATGTTATTTCGCCATGTTATTTTTTTATCTACATCCAAATATAGTTGGTGTTATTGGAAATCATTTTTAAAATATGTATTAATATTGATTTAGGGATGTTGAATAATATGAAAATGTATAGAAAAAATGATTGCAAATGTGTGGAAAGAATTATTATTGTAGGAAAAATTGTTCAAAAAATTATTGCAAATGTGTAGAAAGAATTATTATTTTTCATTATCCTATTTATTTTGGGTGCCTAAAAAATACGAACACTTTCTTAAATTACACTTTGTTTATTATTTATATGTCACTTTACCTTTACATTTTTTGGATGCATACTTCATTTTCTTTAAAATTCTAAAATGACCATTTATCCTTGTTCTTAAATTTGCGCCAAATCCACATATATCTTTATTAGGCTAGAATATATTTTTGTAAACAAAATAAAAAGATATACGTTACCTTTTCTTTTGGCTTGTGTATATTTTGTATATCCTTCATGTTAATTAGGAGATACTTTAGGAGATATACTTAGCAAGTAATTGTTGTATAAAATACCAACTTATGCAATACCAAAAGCAGGTCGATTGATTCCCTCACATCTTTCTTTATTCTTTCCAATTACTTTATGGTATCAGAGCATTCGGCTTATTCCTAGCCGAACGAGTCCTTCGATGGCCGGTGGAACCACGACGACTCCAACTCCTCAGAATCCAATCTACGCACTCAGCCCTAGCGATAACCCGGGGACGACAATTACTCATGTCATCTTGAAGGGTTACAACTACGAAGAGTGGGCAAGAGCTTTTCGTATCTCTCTGCGTGCTAAACGCAAATTGATGTTCATTGACGGAACACTCAAGCAACCGGAAGAGAATTCCGCTGAGTTAGATGACTGGTGGACTCTAAATTCGATGGTTGTTGCTTGGATATTTAACACAATTGAACCGGCTCTTCGAACATCCATCTCTTACCGGGATGTTTCTCGTGACTTATGGGAGGACATTAAGCAGAGGTTTTCCGTTGGCAATGGAGTAAAAATCTATCAAGTGAAGGCAGAACTTTCTGATTGCAAACAGAAGAATGGAGAAACCATTATGAGCTACTATGGGAGGCTAAAGAAATTATGGGATGATATGAATGACTTTGATCCCCTTCCAACTTGCGAATGCAGAGGCTGTAAATGCGACCTGACAACGAAACTCCGTCAACGGCGTGATGCTGAACAAGTTCGTGAATTTCTCATGGGTCTTGAGCCATTTTATGCCAATGTTCGTTCGAGTCTTCTGGGAATTGAGCCACTGCCATCTCTTAATTTGGTCTACTCACGTTTAATCCAAGAGGAAGAGGTGAGAACCATTACTGGAGGTCAAATTGAAGGTGTGAATCCTATGACTTTTGCTGTTAAAGGTGGAGCATCTAATGTTCATGGTTCAGGGGGGGCTGCCCGAACTGTGATGGTGTGTAACTACTGCTCAAAAACGGGACACACCGAAGAACGTTGTTTCGTCAAACACGGATATCCTGAAGGGTGGCTTGAACGAAGACGCAACAAGGGCAGAAACAGTGGCTCTGGACAGCAGGTGAAAGCCAATGTAGCTCACACAGGAGACATTGGAACTAACCTTGGTGAAGTTCGGTTAAATGGTAAGACAGAATACCGTTGGATTATTGACACAGGTGCTTCGCATCATGTGTGTGGCAATGCTTCCTTGTTCATGTTTTTAATTGATATCAGGCCTACTGACATTGGACTTCCCAATGGTTCATCCATTAAGGCTACTAAATTAGGCAATGTAAAGATAAATGCTCACCTCACGTTACACAATGTCTTATTTGTGCCAGAGTTCACTTGTAATCTGATGTCGGTCTCTACTTTGCTCAAAGACACTAGAATTAGTATTCAATTTACTAATGCATATTGTGTTATACAGGACCGAGCCTCGATGACCAAGATTGGTGTGGGTGAGCAGTTGGGGGGTCTCTTCTATTTGGCAATGGAGGAACCAGTTCGTGTCAACAAAGTATTGTCCCTTGATTCCAGTGATTTATGGCATGCTCGGCTTGGACATCCTTCATTGCAATTTTTTGAATATTTACCTCAAGTTAGTGGTCAGTTACCAAATGTCAAAAGTCTTGCTAATAAACCGTGTGATGTTTGTCATCGTGCTAAGCAAACTCGTTCTACTTTCTCTTTAAGTACAAGTAGAGCTGTTAATTTATTTGATCTGATTCATTGTGATATTTGGGGACCATACAGTGCAAATCGTTCTTGTGATTCCCGCTACTTTCTTACTATTGTTGATGATCATTCACGTAGTGTTTGGGTCTATTTGATGAAAACCAAGAGTGAGGCATCTATTTTATTACGCAATTTCTTCTCTTTAATTGAGAGACAATTTGACAAGAGGATAAAAATTTTTCGTAGTGACAATGGGAAAGAATTCATGTCCCTTAGCACTTATTTTTGTGAACAAGGTGTCATTCATCAAACCTCCATGGTTAAGACTCCTCAACAGAATGCTCGGGTTGAGCGCAAGCACCGTCATATTTTAAATATAGCGCGTGCCTTGCGTTTTCAAGCTAATTTGCCAATTGATTTTTGGGGAGAATGCGTCTTGACCGCAACTTATTTAATAAATCGGACACCTTCCCGTATTTTGCAAGGCAAATCTCCTTATGAGCTTTTGTTTGGACGTTTGCCTGATCTTAGTCTTCTACGTGTTTTTGGTTGTCTTTGCTATGCCAAAGAATTGTCCCCAACTGATAAATTTGCTAGTCGGAGTCGTCGTTGCATTTTTGTGGGATATCCTTTTGGTAAGAAAGGTTGGAATTTATTTGACATTGAGAGCGGGGCATATTTTACCTCCCGAGATGTCATTTTTTATGAGGATATTTTTCCTTTTGCATCGGGAAACATTTTGTCTCAACCATCTTTTATAGAGGCACCAGACAGTTCAATATATGACCCATCTTCGGAGTTCATTCCAGCCACTGAGTCTCCAGACTTGATTTCGCCGCAGACCTCTTTACCGCCCATCAATCCAGAACAAAATGCTTCTGCAGATCAGTCCTCTGCTCCTGAAAATGAGTCGGAAAATGTCTTGCTAAATTCTGATGACTTGGGCCGTGGGAAAAGACAGAAGTTTCCTAACACACGTCACAAGGATTTTGTTATGATGACTGCCCAGGTTAACCCCCTCGCTGTCACACCCTCACTCTCTCGGTCTTCAGGTACGCCTTACCCAATAGAGCATTTTGTAAATTGTAATACTTTTTCTCTTGGACATCGTCACTTTCTTGCAGCTATTACTGCTGGCGCGGAGCCCACTTCCTTTAAAGATGCCATGCGAGAATCACATTGGCGCCAGGCTATGCAAGAGGAAGTTCGTGCATTAGAAGACAATAATACTTGGACCATTGAGGATTTGCCCCCCGGTAAAACTGCTATTGGCTGTATGTGGGTTTTCCGCATTAAATATAAGTCTGATGGTACCATTGAGCGGTACAAAGCCCGTTTGGTGGTCTTTGGCAACCACCAAGTGGAAGGTATTGATTTTGGTGAAACTTTTGCTCCCACGGTCAAGATGGTTACAGTACGCACTTTTCTTACTGTTGCCGCTTCCAAAAATTGGGAATTACATCAGATGGACGTTCATAATGCTTTTCTTCACGGTGATCTTGATGAGGAGGTTTATATGAAATTTCCTCCGGGCTTTCATATCGGTCCTCCAGGTAAAGTTTGTCGTCTTCGTAAATCCTTGTATGGTCTGCGACAGGCTCCCAGGTGCTGGTATGCTAAACTCGCTCATGCTTTGCGATTATATGGGTTTCATAATAGTCCATCTGATCACTCTTTATTTGTCTATCACAAAGGATCTGTTTCTATGAGCATTCTGATTTATGTTGATGATCTTGTTATTGCTGGTAATGATACTGATTCTATTGTTGCGTTCAAAGCTTATCTAAGTACTTGCTTTCGTATGAAAGATTTGGGCAAGCTAAAATATTTTCTTGGTTTAGAAGTTGCTCGGAACTCTAGTGGTATTTTTCTGTGCCAAAGAAAATACGCTCTTGATATCCTTACCGAGACTGGTCTTCTTGGGGCCAAGCCCGTTAGTGTTCCTATGGAAGAAAATCATTCTTTGGCTCTTGCTAGTGACCCACCTCTCGAGGATCCGGCTAAATATCGACGTCTGGTTGGCCGGCTTATTTATCTTACTATTACGCGTCCTGAGCTGTCCTATTCTGTGCATATTTTGTCGCAATTTATGCAGCACCCTACACAGTCTCAGTGGGATGCTGCCTTGCGGGTTGTTCGGTATTTAAAATCTAATCCCGGCCAGGGTATTTTATTACGCGCTGCATCTGATCTCACTCTCACTGCGTACTGCGATGCAGACTGGGCCAGCTGTCCTTTAAGCCGGCGTTCTCTCACGGCTTATTTTATTTTTCTTGGTGGTTCTCCTATTTCCTGGAAGACAAAGAAACAAGCTACAGTCTCTCGTTCTTCTGCTGAGGCTGAATATCGCGCTATGGCATCTGCTACTTGTGAAATTCTCTGGTTAAAGGGTTTATTGACTAGCCTCGGCATCTCTCACTCATCTCCTGTATCGTTGCACTGCGATAGTCAAGCTGCTTTGCATATTGCAAACAATCCAGTGTTTCATGAACGAACCAAGCACATTGAAATCGACTGCCACTTTGTTCGTGATGAGATCCTCCGTCGTACAGTTGCTCCTGCTTACGTTCATACCTCCTCTCAATTGGCGGACATTTTGACTAAAGCTCTTGGACGTCGTCAGTTTAAAGTTTTACTTGCCAAGTTGGGCATTTCGAATCTTCATGCTCCAACTTGAGGGGGGGTATTAGGCTAGAATATATTTTTGTAAACAAAATAAAAAGATATACGTTACCTTTTCTTTTGGCTTGTGTATATTTTGTATATCCTTCATGTTAATTAGGAGATACTTTAGGAGATATACTTAGCAAGTAATTGTTGTATAAAATACCAACTTATGCAATACCAAAAGCAGGTCGATTGATTCCCTCACATCTTTCTTTATTCTTTCCAATTACTTTAATCTTACAATGGGAGGTCATCAAGGACTCTGTGTTTGGCGAAAGTTGATATTCTTTTTAAGCCTTCTTTATGATAGCATAAGTTGGTGTTTATTATTGTAACAATTTAGTCAAGATCTCAACTTTACAGCACAATATCAATTCCATCCACTTATACAAGATCTCAACTTTATATACAGCACAATATCAATTCCACTTATACATAGTATTAATTTTTTGAACATTTAATTACGTTTTTTGTAATGACTATAGTCCATTTGGAGTCCTGAGTTTATGACAGAAAATTTGATTTAATTATATTGAATTAGAGTTTTCATATATTTTGGTATTTTCTGAAATATAAACTAATAAACATATGAAATCGGATCAAATCAAATTAACCTGAACCTAATAATTTTGTAAACCGAATTTGAAACGAAACGGAAACAAAACCACGAGTGAATGGAAACACAAGAAAACTGAAAATAATTGCGCCCACCCCATTTGTATCCTACTTCGGTACTAAGTAAAAGACAGTACTATTGGCTTCCGGCATTATTAATTAATTGGCTGCCTCGCCATCGAACGTTTCTGGATAAATTCAACAGTTTCCGAGAGTGGAAGACAATACGTTGCCTGCCTGCTACTGCCTCTTCACTTGCCTTCCGTTCCCTTCATATTAATCAAGGATCTCCCATCCCGAATTTTACATACACTTAGCTTTCAAACGGCCGGCGCCGGAGAATTGAATATACTCTGCATTACGTAAGTACCGGTGGTGTTACGCAGTATATCATCCTCCAGTCTCCAGAAATACAGTACCGAGCCACCCACCGGCAATGGCTGCGGCGGCGGCGGCGTTGAGTCCAAAAGGGCACATAGAGGAGATCCGGCGGTGTAAGTTTTCGATCGGAGGAGAGCCCAACCCACTGACGGAGGACCTGCATCAGGCCGTTAAAAACCTCTCTGCTGAGCTCTACTCTAAAGATGTTCACTTTCTCATGGAGCTCATCCAGGTACGTACGTATACTCGTATAGTATAACCAGTATATATACTACGTATGTATGCATGAGCGGAGCCAGGGCACTGGGCCGCACTGGGCCGGTACAAAGAATATTTTTGAAAAAATTTCTACACATAATTTTTTGTATTAAAAATACAAGCATTTTTCAAATTTGGGCTGGGCCAGGGCCAAGAATGGCCCTCCCCTAGCTCCGCCCATGTATGTATGTTACTATACGTTCCTTATTACGTAGTATAAATTACAGAGTAATAATCAGCTTCATTGTTTAATTTATACGTAGTATATATATATATTCTCGATCATGCAAGGCCGGAACCGCCGGAACGGGGGAGAGCCTGCGCCGTCGGCCCGTCGCATCCCTTCTCCGGCATGTTTAGTGGGTATTATTAGGTGACCGGCCTTTAAAATGGGTGCGTGCCAATACATTCTACTATACGTACTACTACAGTACTACTTACTCCGTAAAATTTTGGGGAATTTCCTCAAATAAGCCTAAATGAAAATTTCCTCTAAAAAAAGACCACGAAAATTTATTGGAAAAAATGGGAGTATAATTTTATAATTCCCTAAATAGGATAGTTTTCCAATTCTTGCTTTAGAGAGAATTTTGTGAATGCCCAATAGCACTTAATTAAATTCCCTAAATATGATTGAATCTCGAATAAGATTCATTCAATTCACTGATCTTCTAATATCATTTTAAATTAGTATGTCAAGACATGAATGATAAATGATGTGGTACCTTGTTTGTGTTGGTCATTTATTTAGATAAATTTATTATACCACGTGCATTTTTTCATATTTTAATTCTTTGTAAAAGTGAAAACAAGTTATCTATTAATATGATACATAATTTTGTGAATGCTTTGCATGGACTCAGAATGCGGAGGATAACGAGTACGAGGTTGGCGTGAACCCCACTCTTGAGTTCGTAATCACATCCAAAGACATAACGGAGACTGGAGCTAAGGCCACACTGGTGATTTTTAACAACGAAAAGGGCTTCGCCCGCCAGAACATTGAATCAATTTGCAGCGTCGGCCGTTCCACTAAGAAAGGAAACCGAAAGAATGGCTACATTGGGGAAAAAGGCCAGTTTCTTCTCTATCTCCTTATACCTTTTGTACCACTTGGCTTCCCTTATATTTTAAATTATACTCCGTATATGATTTCGAAAACATTTTGGAGAGAAATTGTTGGTACACAGAACAAGTTTATGGTTTGTATTGCTAACAATTCATCTTAAAAACGCTCGTGACACGGATAATTTGGAAGTGTAAATGAGCGGGTGAGCACCTTTGTATAGTTTATTCGATCACACTATCATATTTCTTTACTATATATGCTTTAAAAATGCATTTTTTACTCTGTATTATGTAAATGGAAACAGATCAACACAATGCGTCACTCTGTGTATACAGACTAGGCCAGGCTTTTGCCTTAAACAGGCCGGGCCTGTTTTAGAATTAATAAGCCTGAGTCTGGCCTGTTACCTGTTAAAGGCCTGTTTTTTCGGCCTGAGTCTGGCTTGTTTAAAAGTCTGGCCTGACCTGAAGCCTGTTTAGTGGGCCTGTTAAGAAAAAAAATCAAAAGTTTATAAAAATAAAAAATAAAAATTGAAAAATCCTTTTAACCCGATATAAACTATATCCCTCAAACATTCACTAAAAAGTCTAATTATACAATATTTTTGCTTTGAATGTCTAATAATACATTTTTTAATACATCAATTACGTAGCTTATAAATTTTTATGTTCTTCAAATCTTGAAAAACTTTGAATTTCAATTACCCTATTAACCTATTAACACACTTATGATATTTCAAATAGCTAGTATTCTAATTTATAATACATACTCCATAAAAAAACTATTATGCCTAATTTGACATAGTTAAGTATACTAATAAAATTATAAATAATACAAATAAATTTAAATATAAGTAAATATATGCATATACAAACACACACACACATATAAATAGGCCGGCCTGTTAAGCTAAAGAGGTTTCAGAGTTGGGCTAAGTTTGGCCTATTCAAATAAACGGGCTTTTAAAAAAGCCCAAGCCTAACTTGATAATTAAATAGGCCAGGCCACAGGCCCCTGACAGACCGCCTAGCCTATTTCCACCCCTATGGATTATACATGCTGATTAGTAGAGCCTTTATATAATCTTTTGATATGCATATATTTACTAATGCTCTTTTTAAAGGCTTGTTAGCATGTCAAAAATGTCAAACAAACCTATGGTCTTGCAAAGTAATCAGAAGTTTGATCACATTTTTTTTAAATAAATAAATTACAATCTCGCCAACTTAGCCATCCTTTTACACTATTGTGCATAAAATATTCATGCAAGGGATTTTATCATATTTCTTTATGACTTTATTCTTAAAACTCACATGCTATACAAGGGCTCCTCCAATTTTGTTTCTCTTGATATTTTATGGAGAAATGGATAACCAATCCCATATAAAGAACCTACCCCATTTTGTTTGTTATTCAAGTTTAGTTGCATTTTTACAGAATGTTGTTATGAATTCACTTTGAATCTTTTGCTGAGAAATTATTTGTGATGTATATATACTCTATTAATTAACACAATGTTTGTTTGATTGATTGGTTTCTTCTTTTCCCTGAAAAATAGTTTGTTTCTCATATGTGCTTCCTTTTCAGGCATTGGGTTCAAGAGCGTCTTTCTAATTACATCCCAACCGTACATTTTCAGCAAGGGATACCAAATTCGGTTCAGCGAAGAGCCATGCTCACAGTGCAAAATCGGTTATATCGTCCCAGAGTGGGTGGAGAATGAAAACCCTGTTCTTGCACACATAAGACAAATTTATGGTTCATCAACTTCACTCCCCACCACAACTATGGTGTTGCCTCTGAAATCTGACAAGGTTGATCCAGTGAAGAAGCAGCTATCAAAGATTCATCCAGAGCTTCTCTTGTTTCTTTCCAAGATAAGGAAGCTTTCTGTCAGGGAAGACAATGCTGACCGAAAGCTCAATACTGTGAGCACCATATCCATTTCAAGCGAGAAGAATCTTGTCACGAGGAAAAACATCAATGCAGAGTCCTATGCTCTTATTCTCTCTTCTGATGAAGATAAAGGGAATGGCCAATGCTCTTATCACATGTGGCGACAGAGATTCCCAGTCAAGAATGGATGCCGAGTTGATCGGAGAATGGAAGTTGAAGATTGGGTTATCACAATTGCGTTTCCACACGGGGAGCGTCTCAACAGGGGAAATAGTTGCCCTGGTATCTATGCTTTTCTTCCCACAGAGATGGTCACCAACTTTCCATTCATAATCCAAGCAGATTTCTTACTATCGTCATCCAGGGAAACAATCCTACTAGACAACCAATGGAATAAGGGAATCCTTGACTGTGTTCCATTAGTCTTTTTGAGTGCATTCACCTCGCTAGTTAAATCAAGTGATGATGTTCCTGTCTCTAGTCTGGCTGAAATGTTCTGCTTTTTGCCAGTTGAGAGTTCCTCATATCCAAGCCTGGATGCTACTGTCAGAGATCCGATCAAAGCAAAGCTGCAGGAGGAAGATATTGTTCCATGTCAGTCGTATACCAATCAGAAGGTCTTCCGCAAGCCGTGTCAAGTTGGGAGGCTAATACCATTTTTTTGGAATTTGTTGAATGAGGCTACGAAGCAGGGTGTCACGCTTCACAATATCTCCTCTCATGGAAAGTCTATTCTCAATTTTGCATTTGATAAGGAGAAGTACAATAAAGTCTTTGACTTCTTGGAAGTGAAGCAAGTTAATAATGATTGGTATGCCAAGTGCATACAGGGTTCAAATCTTGTTATGGGTGTGTCTGAAGAGCTTTATGTACAGCTTCTGTTTTTTGTTGTGGCCTATTGGAGGTCATGTTTCTTTTCTAAGGAAAATATGGGGAAGCTACCGTTGCTGAAGTACGTTGACAGTAATGAGCATGTGGCCTTGTGTAGCATAGATTCTGTGTCTGAGCATCACATCACATTGTTTCTGTGCACTAAATCCAAACATGTTAGTTGGCTGATTACCTGGAACAGAGTATTTCGTTGCATGGGGGGATATTTCATCCCTGAATCTACACATACAGCGTTTGACAACAGTTCTGACGTGTTGAAGTGTATACGTGACTGGATGATAAATGATGTTAAGGTTAGATCTGTTGACACTGCTGAGTACGCACAAGTCATCTGTCAGTCACTAAGCCATGACCCAAAGCTCGTCCTTGCATATGCACATTTCTTATATCACTCGTACATGAAGGTTTATGTGGTCTCTGCAAGCGATATTGAGTCACTTTGCATCAACATGCCACTTGTTGATGATTATGGAAATGTCTTGACCCATCGAGAAGGTGTTCTTGTGCCAGCGAATGGAAGCAAATGGGTTCAGTTGATTGGCTCCAATCCTTGGAAAAGAGAGGGTTACATTGAGCTCGGAGAGGAGTACTTGCATTCCCGACTTGTTGCTAATGCATATACGAACAATGGAGACATTCTTGGGTTTCTTAAAACCTATGCCAGTGCTATGGATATTCCTGAATTACCACCTCCAAATGCTACATTATCATGTATGTCTTCACCGCTAACCAAAGAAAATGCTTTCTTGCTGTTAGATTGGATACGCAATAGGGGAGTGTTGCCAGAGAAGTTCTTGACCAGCATAAAAAATGGAAGTTGGCTTAGAGTCCGCTTATGTGGTAGTACTGGCTACAGGCCCCCCTCGCAATCCTTTTTTCCTGATTCAAAATGGGGTCCTCATTTGCAAAATGGTTCATTGCGTGTAGATATCCCATTGGTTGATCTTGCATTTTATGGTGCACAGATTTCTGACTACATTGAAGCACTAAGAACCACTGGTGTAATGTTTGATCTCAAGGAAGCCTGTGAGTTTATTGGGAGGCATTTCATGTCCCTGGTGGATTCTTATTCTTTTGCAAAACATGATGTCATCTCTATTGCTGAGAAATTATTTGTGATGTATATATACTCTATTAATTAACACAATGTTTGTTTGATTGATTGGTTTCTTCTTTTCCCTGAAAAATAGTTTGTTTCTCATATGTGCTTCCTTTTCAGGCATTGGGTTCAAGAGCGTCTTTCTAATTACATCCCAACCGTACATTTTCAGCAAGGGATACCAAATTCGGTTCAGCGAAGAGCCATGCTCACAGTGCAAAATCGGTTATATCGTCCCAGAGTGGGTGGAGAATGAAAACCCTGTTCTTGCACACATAAGACAAATTTATGGTTCATCAACTTCACTCCCCACCACAACTATGGTGTTGCCTCTGAAATCTGACAAGGTTGATCCAGTGAAGAAGCAGCTATCAAAGATTCATCCAGAGCTTCTCTTGTTTCTTTCCAAGATAAGGAAGCTTTCTGTCAGGGAAGACAATGCTGACAGAAAGCTCAATACAGTGAGCACCATATCCATTTCCAGCGAGAAGAATCTTGTCACGAGGAAAAACATCAATGCAGAGTCCTATGCTCTTATTCTCTCTTCTGATGAAGATAAAGGGAATGGGCAATGCTCTTATCACATGTGGCGACAGAGATTCCCGGTCAAGAATGGATGCCGAGTTGATCGGAGAATGGACGTTGAAGATTGGGTTATCACAATTGCGTTTCCACACGGGGAACGTCTTAACAGGGGAAATAGTTCCCCTGGTATCTATGCTTTTCTTCCCACAGAGATGGTCACCAACTTTCCATTCATAATCCAAGCAGATTTCTTACTATCGTCATCCAGGGAAACAATCCTACTAGACAACCAATGGAATAAGGGAATCCTTGACTGTGTTCCATTGGTCTTCTTGAGTGCATTCACCTCGCTAGTTAAAGCAAGTGATGATGTCCCAGTATCTAGTCTGGCTGAAATGTTCCGATTTTTGCCAGTTGAAAGTTCTTCATATCCAAGCCTGGATGCTACTGTTAGAGACCCAATCAAGGCAAAGCTGCAGGAGGAGGATATTGTTCCTTGTCAGTCATTTACCAATCAGAAGGTTTTCCGGAAGCCGTGTCAAGTTGGGAGACTACTGCCTGCCTTTTGGAATTTGTTGAAAGAGGCTACGAAGCAGGGCGTCACTTTTCACAATATCTCCTCTCATGGAAAGTCTATTCTCAATTCTGCATTTGATAAGGAAAAGTACAATAATGTCTTGAACTTCTTGGAAGTGAAGAATGTCGAACATGATTGGTATGCCAAGTGCATACAGGGTTCAAATCTTGTTATGGGCGTGTCTGAAGAGCTATATGTACAGCTTTTGTTATTTGTTTCTGCGAACTGGAGGTCAGCATTTTCTAAGACAAATATGGGTAAGTTACCGTTACTGAAGTATGTTGACAGTAATGAGCATGTGGCCTTGTGTAGCACAGATTCTGTGTCTGGGCGCCAAATCACATTGTTTCTGTGCACTAAATCCAACCATGTTAGTTGGCTAATTAGCTGGAACAAAGTATTTCGTTGCATGGAGGGATATTTCTTCCCTGAATCCACACATAAAGTTTTTAACGACAGTTCTGCTGTGTGGAAGAATATATCTGAGTGGATGATGAATGATGTCAAGGTCAGATCTGTTGACACCGATGAGTATGCACAAGTCATTCGTCAGTCACTAAGCCATGACCGGAAGCTCGTCCTTGCATATGCACATTTCCTATATCACTCATACATGAAGGATTATGTGGTGTCTGCAAGCGATATTAAGTCACAATGCATTAACATGCCACTTGTTGATGATTATGGAAAGGTCTGGACCCAACGACAAGGTGTTCTTGTTCCAGCAAATGGAAGCAAGTGGGTTCAGTTGATTGGCACTAATCCTTGGAAAAGGGAGGGTTACATTGAGCTCGGAGAGGAGTACTTGCATTCTCAAAGATATGTTGCTAATGTATATGCCAAGAATGGAGACATCCTTGGATTTCTTAAAGATTATGCCGGTGCTATGGATATTCCTGAATTACCCCCTCCTGATGCAACACTATCATGCATGTCTTCTCCCCTTACCAAAGAAAATGCTTTCTTGCTGTTAGATTGGATTCGTAATAGGGGAGTGTTGCCCGGGAAGTTCTTGAGCAGCATAAAAAATGGAAGTTGGCTTAGAGTCCGCTTATGCGGTAGTACTGGCTACAGGCCCCCCTCACAATCCTTTTTTCCTGATTCAAAATGGGGACCTCATTTGCAAAATGGTTCATTGCGTGTCGATATCCCATTGGTTGATCTGGCATTTTATGGTTCACAGATTTCTGACTACAAGGAAGCACTGAGAACCACTGGTGTAATGTTTGAGCTCAAGGAAGCCTGTGAGTTTATTGGGAAGCATTTCATGTCTCTGGTGGATTCTTCTTCTTTTGCAAACCATGATGTCATCTCTATACTTAAGTTCATCAAGTATTTGAGGGAGAAGTATCTTCCTCCTGGTGACTTTATCAATAGCATTAAAGATAAGAGCTGGTTGCGGACCACACAAGGCATGAAGAAGCCAGGGCAATGTGTTTTTCTTGCTGACAAATGGTCTGCTATTTCACAGATCAGCAATGTCCCATTTGTTGATCAAAAGCTTTATGGTCAAGATATTCTTATTTTCAAGGAAGAACTCAGGCTTCTTGGGGTAATATTCGAATTCAACAAAAATTACAATCTAGTTGTTTCCAATCTGAAGCCATCTGAACATTTGAACTCCTTAAGTGCTAAAACAGCTTTCTTGGCTCTCAAATGTATCCGTCACCTCAAGCTAAATTCCACTGATAGACTATGCATAGCACTTAAGGGTAATAGGTGTCTAAAGACTTCCGCGAATGGATATAAATCTGCTACAGAATGTTTCTTACCAGATGCAACTTGGAGTTGCATTCTACATGTTTTTGACAACTTTCCCATAATTGATGAGAAGTTTTATGGAAGCAAAATTTTTTCATTCAAGGACGAGCTCAAGAATTTGGGTGTGGTGGTCAGTTTTGAGGGTGTTGTTAAAACTTTTGTTGAAGTTTTTAAGCAGCAGTCTTCTAAATGTGCATTGAGTAAGACCTGTGCACTTTCTTTCCTTGCATGTTACAGAAAGTTAAAAGCAACTGCCTTCAGTTCACAGTTTGATGAAATATTGAAAAACATTAAAGATGTAAAGTGGCTTAAAACTCGGCTTGGTGCTGCCAGTGCCCCAGAAGAGTGCATCTTGTTTGATGAAAGCTGGGCACCAATATCTTCTATTTCCTTGTTGCCATTTGTTGATGATGCTTACTACGGCCCTGAGATTCGTGATTATAAGGTGGAGCTTAATGCCATGGGGGTCGCCACAACATTCAGAAAAGGGGCAGTGTTTGTTCCAGCGAGCCTTCGGTTGCCTCAGAATCCTGATGTTATTTCACCTCCTGTTGCGTTATCTCTGTTCATGTGTGTACAGAATTTACAAAAGAATCATGATAAGAACCATCCTGACCTGCTCTCTTCTCTCCGGGAGAAACTGAATGTTCAGTGGATCAAGACTAGAGCAGGTTACAGATGTCCAAAAGACTGTTTACTTTTCAGCCCAGAATGGAAAGATGTTCTGAACCAAGATGATGGACCCTTTATTGATGAAAAGTTTTATGGTCCAGAGATAGCTTCATACTCTAAGGACCTTCAGACTTTGGGGGTAGTGGTTGAGGTTAAAGATGGTTGTTCTTTGGTTGCTGAGTACCTCAATGTGCATTCTGATAAGACCTCTATTAGTCGCATCTACAAGTACTTGGATAAGAATGGCTGGCATGGTGATCTGATATCTAATAAGAATTCAAAGATGATATGGATTCCCAGTGGGGATAGTAGCGGGAAGTGGGTTAGCCCTCAAACCTGCATTCTCCATGACAGAACTGGTCTTTTTGTACCAGAATTTTTTGTTTTGGAAAAATATTATAGCAATGAATTGTTGCATTTCTTTTCCAAAGTAGGCGTTAAAACCTATCCTGCATTGGAGGACTTCTTCAAGCTTTGGAAATCATGGGAGGGTTCATCAGAGCGGAAACTGTCTCAATCTGAGTGCTGCGCCTTTTGGGAGTTCATAGTCACCCACTGGAGCTCAAAGACAAAAAAGTTTCTCGAAGATAATCTGAAAAAGATCCCAGCTTTTTCCGTTGCAAATGAAGGGATTTATTTGCTAGACAAGTGCGATGTTTTCCTTGCTGATGACCACTACATGAAGGATCTGTTCGAACAAAATTCTTCAGATCCGCTGTTTGTCTGGTACCCACAACCAAGCCTTCCATCGTTGCCCCGAACAAAGCTTCTGGATATCTACAAAGAAATTGGAGTTGGTTATTTATCGAAATCTGTCAAAAATAATGGTATCTCATCAATTGAATCTTCTGGGCTGGAAAGGGTAAAACCTGAAACGATCCATATCGGAATGAATCTCTTCACGCTGATTCTTGGGTTTCTTGCCCAGCCTTCTCTGGAGATGGATGCTGAGGAAAGGCACAAGTCTCTCATGAGCCTTGTGGACTCGAGTTTTCTGAAGATGGATGAACCCATCACCTTTGATTATTCTCTCTCACTTTCATCAGGGAAGATCCTGACCGCAAAAGCAAGCAGAATGATTCGGTGGGAGAGGGAGAGCTCCAAGTTCTTCATCACAGAGCTCGAGGAATCAGAAGGTTACAGAGGTGTGCTGGAGTATGCTACCTGTTTCTCAGAAGTCATCTCAGAGGGCATTTTGTGGGACAAAGAAGATCATGTACCCCAGCTTTCAGAGCTGATCAAGCTGGGTTACCTTGTTAAGTTTGACAAGGATGCTATCAGTTTCTTGATGAAAACCAAGAACCTGCAGGTTTTCTTGGAAGATGAACAGTTTCTCTCTTCTCTCTTTCATTCCTGCTGAATTGGGTATGGTCTTGTGTTCTTACCCATTGTTTTTTTTAATGTTTAATTCTGTTCATGTTGTGAACTGATTTCCTTATTAATTATTTCAGGTTGATGATGACTGAAGACAACACTCGTGGAGAATGATTTGGAGTTATATATGTTTGTTCTGTTTTTAATTTTGAATTTCAAATGACTTGGAGTATTCCATATAGTCTGTCCATTGTTTTTGGGGCTTTTGGAATGATGTTCCTATGGTCTGCTCGTACCTTTTGTTGTGCTACTTGAATATTGGAAGTGTTTTTAAAGGGATTATCGCCCACTCTGCTTGTTTCTTCAATTTGAACTTATCTAGATTCTCAAAAATAAATTACATTTTCTAAGCTCAAGAAAGAGTGAATTTGTATTTTAAAGTCCAAAGTGTATCTGATTTTGCAGACATAGTTTATAACCAAACTGTTAAAAGTTTTTTTTAAACACCCTAAATTTGAATATTGGGATTAAAAGGTACAGAGTAAGTTTTTTTGTTAACCTGCGTTTACTTGCATGTTGATATTAAACTATAATTGGGTCTGCCATTAACTCAATTTAAAGTATATATAACCTGGTCGATAAATTTTAAGGTATGTAATCTAATTTAAAAGGTCAAGCTAGAGCTTCCAATTTATTTGAACAGATTTTTTGGGTTGTTTATTAATCTTAGATGACTTTGCTTTAAAGTTCTTAAAGATTATTACCACCTTCATCTATTTCTGATTTCTTTTTCTGATTCTTCTTCTCGCCCAATACTCCCATGAAAAGCACTCTCAATCAAAGGCCTGCATTGAATAATCTTATAATCCTCACATATATATTAGTAAATTACTTCTCCGTTTATTGAAGCCTTAATTTTGTCACCTTTATTATCACTAAAAGCTAGGATGCTCTTTCCCAAAATCAAATTTTTGCTACAGTGGAGTTATTTGCTGTGATATATGTCCTTTAGGGTTAGATATATCTCCAAGAAAAATATTTCTTCCAGAAAGACAAAACGAAAAGATACTTGCTTTATAAACAAGTGTGTTTACGGCTTATTTAGGGTGAACCCCTAACTGGTACTTTGAAATTTTCTCTTGCTGGTTATTGAAGAATTTCACATGTAGGTCTTCGAGAACATGGCCCCTAAAATCATTGTCCCGCCCTTAATCATGTGAGCAAGTTGTCAACCCAGTCAAAGATGTGTTATCAACTCCTTTTGCCAAATCTGATTTAGAAAACAATTGGGCTTGGGTACACACAACTCATACACACACCTACACACTATAAAAGGCTTCATTTTTACCCTTTCACTTTACCCCTCTTTAATCTCTCTCCCCAATTGCCATGTACATACGCTGACCTCTCCCCCTCTTGTTCCTCTCTTCCTTTTCTTTTCTTTCTCTTGCACTCCCTATCCCAAATCTGCATTTTAACGGAAAAATCATCTCCCTGTTCTTGCATCGTCCGATCCCTTTATCGTCATCCCTATTCCGCATCATTATTGGAGAAAACACATGGTAATGAATCTCTTCTATTTTTCTTTTGTGCATTTAGAGTTTGGAATTTGTATATAAAGTGAAATGATAAATGATTTTTTTGTTTTTTTATTCTGCTTTTATGCTTAATTTATGTTTGTGAAATTGTTCATTTAACTACTATTCATGAATTTCTATTTGTATAGGTGTTCCCACGATCCAAATTCCACCTTCTTTGAGGGCTTGTGAAACGGCACCTTCAGGTGTGGGGTATCACCAAGCCATATAGGTTTGTATTTAAATATTGAAATTTTAGTCTAATTATTGTATTTTATTTTATGCTCATTACATGTTTGTTAAAATGATTCAATAAATACCTTTATATCTAAGATTTTGGAGAAGGAGCATTAGTAAATTGCTTGTTTTTTTACAAATTTGTTGTATCCACTCTAGTGTTGACTGCTATCTTAGTGGATTTTATTTCTACCTGTGTTTGAGTAGAGATAATTTCATGTCCAAGGGCTTCAAACTTGTGTTGTAAAGGGTGGATCTATAAAAGAAGATCTGAGGTATAATTACTACTACCTTTTCTTATTGAGTTTGTTATGTTTTTTTATTTTTCTAAATGACCATGCACATGCAGATTTTATTGACCAAAAGAGGAGACCATTTCTTGATTTATGCGTGCAAGGGCATGCTAATTCTTTGTTGTCATTGTTCCTTTCCGGTAGCTGATGCAAGTTTAACCAAGGTTTAACTAATCCAAGAAACATTCAGACTGTTATCTCTGCCTCAATCCTCCTTACCAAGAATGGTTGGACTAAACCCACTGGAAATGGGTCTGAGACTTATAATGAATAGGCTGTTCAGAACCGCTTTTGAATTCTCACAGTATGGAGCACAATTCAACCTTCAAACTCTCTGGTTTCCTACTTCATTGCTGCTATTGGAGGAGTTATGGTGTTGCTTT
Organism: Cuscuta epithymum; assembly: GCA_945859915.1. Classification (NCBI taxonomy): domain Eukaryota; kingdom Viridiplantae; phylum Streptophyta; class Magnoliopsida; order Solanales; family Convolvulaceae; genus Cuscuta; species Cuscuta epithymum. The sequence continues at coordinate 3,100,706 of CAMAPF010001001.1, read as the reverse complement.
ATTTGCTCATGTAGAGACACTGTCTAGGCATGTGGTCAAATTTAGATTGAGTTATGATTTAATGATTTATTTAGCTTGTTTTTGAGATTTTATGTAGTAGCACTTTGGATGTAGCTTCAAAAAAGATTGAAATATTGTATTAGCTAGATTTATAGAACTTGTCTTTTGTTTCAGTTGTAAATGAAATGTATTGAATAGTATATCAATTATGATTGTTTGGGACTTGGGGAGAGACAATAGTTTTTTATCAAGTCCATATTCACAGGCAAAACTTATACACAGTCGAAGCATCGTCTATATGTAGAAAATAATTGTCTGTGTGTAGTTAAAATATTGTTTGTGTGCTTGTTTATATTGTCTGTGCGTTATTAAAATATTGTTTGTGGGTTCATCTATTTTGTCTGTGCACAAGAATAAAGTAAAATGCGAAGAGTACATCTTTAAAAATAAAAACAAAGACAATTATTTTCTACACAAAGACAAAATAGACAAACACACAGATAATATTTTAACCACATTGACAATATAAATGAACAAAGACAATTATTTTTACTCACAGACAAAATAAACAAACACACAGATGATGTTTTAACTAAACACAGACAATATAAATGAACATACAAACACACAGATAATATTTTAACCACATTGACAATATAAACGAACAAAGAGAATTATTTTTACTCACAGACAAAATAAACAAACACACAGATGATGTTTTAACTAAACACAGGCAATATAAACGAACATAGAAACAATATTTTCTACGCACATACAACACAAATGAACCCACAGACAATATTTTAACCAGACACAGACAATACAAACGAACAAACAAAAATAGTTGTTTGGGTACATAAAACTATTGTTTGGATGCAGACAAAAATAGATTGTTTGTAACTATGAATACATGGACAATGCTTTAACCATACACATACAATATAAACGAAGATATAGACGATTTTCGATTATGTATAGATAAAATAAATGAACACATAAATAACAATTATTGTCTATGCACAGATACAATAAATGGTCACACAGACAATGCTTTAACCACGCACAGACAATATAGACAGACATAAATGATGTTTCGACTACACAGACAAAATAATTGTATACACAAACAAAATACATGTACACACAGACAAAATACTTGTACACACAAACAATACTATAACCACACACAGAGATTATAAATGAAGTCATAGACAATGGTTTGAATGTGCACAGACAAAATAAACGAAAGCATACAATGATTCCACCCTGCACATCCAATAAAAATTGGGACATAGACAATTCATAACCACACCCAAACAATTTGTATGAATATTTTCAGATAAAATTATCAAATACATATTCATTAATCAAGGAGCATTTTACGTACAACTTTACACATTCACAACAATGTCATAAAATGCTAGATCTCCTCCACTAATAACACACAATCATTTTATCTCGAAGGAATCACATACAATCATTATAAATAGTTATCACTACTACAAATCACACATTTCCTTTTCCAAAGCTAAACACGCCGCCATTTAAATTAGAAGATCGGTCATCTTAATTTGTTGATTGATCTTGGCCTTCACCATTGTGTCTTCTTTTGGAGTTGCTCATTGATTTCGACTATATTTCCAGGGGCATTTTTGTTTTTTGGTGGCGAGGTCCTCTTTGCTGTGATAGAAAATATAATACAAAATCATCCATATTGTTCCAACCCACACAAAACAAAACCACAATCTTGAACTAATTACCAAACAAAGAGATTAAAAGCCATTGTGGAGCTTAGCTTCCCATTAATATCAATTACGTAGTATATTTCTAGGGAGCATTGTGTCATCGTTGTGGGCCTTGTGGCGGGAAACTCCTCCTTCAAAGTAATCACACAGTAAAACAAACAAACAAACAAACAAATTCATAATAATCACACAGTAAAACAAACAAAAATATAGCATAACCTCAACCCTTTCACTTTTCTTTATCATTGAAAAATTAAATTAGCAACACAAAACTTATTCCTCCGCCCCCTTCAAAGTATTTGAGTAAGGAAGAACTGATTTTCTAGTCAAAACAAAACAAATAGCTACTAGTCCCTACTACATTCCCAATCACATCCCAAACCCATATATGGACATATAAACACCAGAGTCATTTTAATAAGCACCTTTTGGATATTAATATGGTGGATGTAATTCTTTTTGTAAAATGGGTAAAATCAACATTTCGAAAGTCCATAAATGAGTTAGCATTTTGCAAAATAAAATTAGCATTAAGTATCCTAAACTTACTTTTGATTCAGAGTAAATTGACTCTAGTCATTCATTTAACATATTTACTTGGTTTCATCCATGTACAATAATGTGTAGAGGCTAACATTTCATAAATAAACTAGGAAAACCATAATAATAAAATAAAATAATCAATCAAAATAACCATATATAACCATATCATTTTTTAAATTGGAAAATAAAAAATTAGAATCTTGAACTAATAAATTAAACAAGAGAGTAAAAGTGTTGGATTTACACAAAAAATTCATTGAGTCATTTCAACAAACATGTTATGAGCATAATTGTGAAATAGAACACTTGAACTAAAATTTCAATAACTAAAGCCTAAATTCTATTGCAATAATACAAAATACTCAACCATTAAGTGTTAAACCAAACGTAATATACAAAAAATATGAAATTTTAAATAAATCAAATCCTAAAACACACATATAAAAATCGAAATAAATTATTACATTTATGGGCTGGTTGATCGAAGCTTCTTGTTTGAGCACCACAAATCGGCCGTCTCAATGTCTCATCCTTTTCGTTTGCATCGATTCCAACTGCAACCAAACTGCTGGTGTTGGACTTGGACAGTCGGACTTGAGAAGAAAAGTTATAGGCTACAACGAAAAATAACCGTAAGGTTAGATTTGGTGGCTGAAACGGCTGAGCCTTTGTGTTGCAATGTTGGTGCAAAAAGAAACAAAAGAAGAAGAATGAGGAAAAATGGAATGGGAATTAAAAAGAAAGGAAGAAGGGGGGATGATCGTAAAAGAAAAAGAGGAGAAGAGGGAGAGAGACTCAGAGAAGGGTAAATCTAAAAAAGAAAAGAAAGTAAAAAATTAAAGCTCCCTTTTATAGTGTGTATGTGTGTGTAAAGAAAGTGTGTAACAATACAAAAATTGTTTAGAAAACAATTGGGCTTGGGTACATGTTGGGCCCAAAAAGTAGGCTTACAAGTGGGCCAGTGAGTTAGATTATTTGGATGGAATAATTAGCCCAAGTAAAAATAAGAGTATTAGTCCACCAAAACGATAGGGGAAGCTAGCAGGGGAAGGAACGAGTCTTCCGAAGGAGTCTGGCAGCATGTCAATGCAGTTAGTTATGGAGGAAAAATAGGTGGGCAGCTGCGAAACTTGAGGGAGGAGTAGGATTAATTCAATAAATACATCAGATTACTACCTATGTAAACACACGGTCACATAGATCAGAAAACACTATACTCTGTATTCGAATATACTCAAACTATTCAACACTCTGTATTAAAAAGCTTTCTAGCTATTCGAAGCTCTGAATAGTTTATTAATACTATTATTACTCAATTTATATCATATATCAATTCGTCCCTATTGATTCTATTTTGCTTGATTCCCAATTCAATCATATTCTTAGATTAGTTAATTTCTGGTTAAAACAATTGGCGCCGTCTGTGGGAAATTCTTGCAAAAAGAGAATCAATTATGGCCGAAAGTTCTAACTCCCTGTTTAATGAGATTCAAGCACACCTAGAAGCCGTCCGAGAAGAGCTCCGCGCATCCAAAAGTTCCAACGCAGCACAATTAGAAGCTATCCGGGAGGAAATGTGTCAACGAATCGCCTTCCTCCAAGGTGAAAATGACGCTTTGAGATCTCAGGTGCAATCGGTGGCATCCATAGCCTCAAGCTCACGCCGGGGCGAGGATGTGGCTACCATGGCAACGAGACTGGACATGGGTTCGATTCCGGCTTCAACTGAACCTTTCATCCCTCACTTCGGGGCCGACACATCTGGAGGAGCAGGGCCCTCAACTCGTTCCTTTCCACCCCCAAATCCCAGAAGGAACATATTCCGAAATCTGTTTGCACAGTCCCAGAGACAACATGTTCCAAATCATGTCGACATTCCCAGATATGTCGACATCAACAACCAGAGGCGACAAGTTCCAAGCCATGTCGACATCCCTAGACATGACGACATCAATAATCGAAGTTGTCAGGAGCCAGAGTTCGTCACCATATATTCGCCTCCCGAAGCAGCGGATCTGCAGATACAAACAAACTTGACAGATCCCTTGGCCGTCATCATGGAGGAACTGAGGGAATTGCGAGAGAAGTTCAACGGCATACCTGGAGTCCCACGTCCGCTTGACATGGCGACGCAAACTTGTTACGCAGACTCACCCTTCAGACGACATATCACCGATGTCGAGATTCCGAGGAAGTTCGCCGCCCCCTCAATGAGACTGTTTGATGGGACTTCTGATCCGGTGGAACATGTCGCTCAGTACAAACAACAAATGTTGGCCGTCTCGGTCAGACCACATCAGAGAGAAGCTTGCATGTGCCGGGCATTTGGGACAACGTTGACAGGACCAGCGTTGACATGGTTCGTCAATCTGCCGAACGACAGCATCAATTCATTTGCGGAGCTGGTCAACTTATTCAATCAGCAGTTTGCAAGTAGCCGAGCCTTGGAGAAGCAGACTAGTGACCTCTACCGAGTAGTCCAGCGACGGAATGAACCCTTAAGGGATTACTTGCACCGATTCAACAAGGAGAAGGTGTCAATCCCCAGGTGTCACATACCGACGACAATTGAAGCATTTAGAAGGGGACTGCTGGAGGATTCAGAGTTATATCAGGAGTTGACGAAACACCCTAGTCGGTCCTTCGAAGATGTTCAAGTAAGGGCACTGGCTTTCATCCGTCTAGAAGAAGACTTACGATGTCGTCACAGACGAATTGAACAAGACGTGGGGCACGGAAAGTCAGAACCTCCCAGGAGACATGACTACAAGCATGGAAAGCCTTATTCGAGGCCTGAGGAATAAGTCGTCACTTCTGTGACAAGGTAGATCAGACGACATGATCGAAGTCGTCGGACGGGGGGCATGTCGTCCGATGGTAATCAGGTTCTTAAGAGCTGCAGTACGGTACACTTAAAATTGTTTCACTTTTAATAATTTTCTTTTGCATATTGACATCACTCCAGTGATTAAATAGACCAGGCGACATGACTGAAGTCGTCAGCCAGGGGTCATGTCGTCAGATAATAAACCTGACGAGACAATTGAAATCGTCTGACGATAGATAGGTTCTCACGATCGATATTTAGTTTCATATACATATTCTCAATTGATTACTTTCATTTATCCACAAATGATCACTAACTTAAGCATCGGAGGGCCGTTGGCTTTTAGCCAACGGCCGGCGTTAGCGAAATATTTATTGCACAGGTACAATTAAGAATTGACGATGACGGAATCCTAACATGCAAAGCCTTACAACACGTCAAACACAATTGACGGGGGGCTTACATCAAACAAAGCCTGACAACACGTCAAAACACAATTGACAGGGGGCTTACATCAAACAAAGCCTTACAACACGTCAAAACACATTTGACGGGGGGCTTACCGAATTTTAGAGGAAGAGGTGGGGTTTTCATGTACGCTAAACATGAGTATAAACACCACTGATTCTCATCAATGTTTTGGCCAAAACAACAGACAGATCATACATCACAAATGCTGACAACATCAAAGTCAGACAAACAGAAAACAACAACAGTACACGTACAAGTGACATCATCATGTGAAAAAACAACCACATCTAAAACTACAGAAAATACACAACAGAAGCACGTGCTCCGAGAGCACGACAACACAAGCTCCAAAATATAAGGAGACAACATGAACGACATTGACATACATCATAAATATTCATGTCGGTGATATTACTAAAACACCAAACGAAACAGTGCTTAAAGTTTTTGCAGGCTACGGTTACACTCACAGAGGCAAACCCATCATTTATACAATGAGGGATGAAATCATATTTGCCAACCGAAGTGACGACATCAACCTGGACGAAGTTTCAACTTGTCAACATTGCTTAGATATGATCATTAGCACAAATTTGGAGAAGGGTGGCAGGAGACCAGCCTTCATTCTTTGTCACCTCAGTCAAGGATACAAATTCAATCTAAAAACTACTTACATGGAGTTAATGAAGTCGTCTCATCAGATTGACAGCATCCGACAGATGACGAGTTTTTATGGGCAATATTCAAGGATGACAAGAGTACAAATTCATAATGATGACACTCTTTTTGCACTCCCGTCATCACCATGAATTGGGGGCTATTGTTGGGCCCAAAAAGTAGGCTTACAAGTGGGCCAGTGAGTTAGATTATTTGGATGGAATAATTAGCCCAAGTAAAAATAAGAGTATTAGTCCACCAAAACGATAGGGGAAGCTAGCAGGGGAAGGAACGAGTCTTCCGAAGGAGTCTGGCAGCATGTCAATGCAGTTAGTTATGGAGGAAAAATAGGTGGGCAGCTGCGAAACTTGAGGGAGGAGTAGGATTAATTCAATAAATACATCAGATTACTACCTATGTAAACACACGGTCACATAGATCAGAAAACACTATACTCTGTATTCGAATATACTCAAACTATTCAACACTCTGTATTAAAAAGCTTTCTAGCTATTCGAAGCTCTGAATAGTTTATTAATACTATTATTACTCAATTTATATCATACTTCGTATATCAATTCGTCCCTATTGATTCTATTTTGCTTGATTCCCAATTCAATCATATTCTTAGATTAGTTAATTTCTGGTTAAAACAGTACACACAACTCATACACACACCTACACACTATAAAAGGCTTCATTTTTACCCTTTCATTTTATCCCTCTTTAATCTCTCTCCCCAATTGCCCTGTACATACGCTGACCTCTCCCCCTCTTGTTCCTCTCTTCCTTTTCTTTTCTTTCTCTTGCACTCCCTTTCCCCTCTGTTCATACATGGCATGATTAATAATTTCAACAAATAAGAATTACAAAACCCAAAAACTTTTTAAAACTTGATAACCACTGATCGTTGAAGTTTCCCCTCTCCTGTGATCAAACTTTCAGCACCATACAACTTTTACTTTCCATGCCATGGCTATGTTGTGTTTTGTTCGGGGTGCCTAGCAGCTTAAGTTGGACACATTTATACTACAATTTTTTAGGTGCTTTGAACTTGAACTGCAAATTACTCATTGGACAATATCTTGCAATGACGTGATAGTAATAGACAACACAATGCTCAAGATATTCGTATTTCAGAATCTGAGTAAAAAAGATTTGCTCTGTTACAAACCCACGGGTTAATAACATGAACGCACTGGTTAATAGCATGAACTAAGCTGAAGCACGCATTATTAAAGTTGAATGGACAGCATAGTAATTATTTATACCAACCATTATCAAATTTGCTAATCGAATACGTGCTCTACAGTCTACACAATGGATGGGACCGCTATACTTGATTTTATAATTTTAGAGGAATTTTATACGTAGTATTGATGTTGCGTGTTCTGATGTACTCCTAATTTACCATATTTACGATCTTGTTTTGTCACACTTTTAATATTTTATTTTCTCATTTTTAAATAAAAAGGATTGATTTTTATCATCTTGGACATTTTAAGGTATTGCACTTGTTTTGGTATATTTTGTCAATTTCAGGGCAATTCGGGATGTAAGTTAATTTCTGAAAAGAAATAAAATTACTCGCGAATAAAGACGGAAAAATCATCAAAGTGAAGCGAGTTCTTACCTTAACTCCGGAATATTTTATCAAGAGTCCCGAAATACATTTTAGAATAAGTCAGACTGTCCGCAATAAAATGTACCAGTTAATTGGTGACCACTTAACTGATCAAACAATGAACCGGCCAAATAAAATGCAAGTGGCGGATAGTCGGATACAAGCCAAAACTTTGGCGTACTATTCACTCATTATGAGTGAAACTCCATCCACGTAAAAGCTCCTAAAGAAGAAGTAAAATAATGAAGTGTAAATGCATTTCATTGATTGGAGGGACCTACCAAGCAAGTTAAGCAATTAAAATCAAAATCAACTTCTTCATCTCCAGTCGGCCATCACCGAGAACAGCAGCAACAAGATAGCAATGAAGAAAAAAAATACAGCCGAACAGGAGTGACACTATTCACTCAAAGAAAATGAGAACCGGGCAATCGCATCTGACGAAGACTGAATAATATTACAGCAAAATAATTATTTATCAGGATCTTCATTTCAGGATTTTTATGCTTTAGCCCCTTCTTCTGCTACTATATAAAGGGCCATTTGGGAGCTGCGAAAATACACCAATTCGGAGAGAAATCTCCCCCTTCTTTCTTTAACTTTGTTCATAGTAGTAGCAATAAAATAAAAGTGATTCTTTCAAGAACACTTTCTGTAAAAATTCAGTTTGTAATTTCCATTCCAGAATTTCAGTTCTATATATTTCAACAATAAAGTTCATTTGGAGATATCAGTTCGAAGTTAATCAGTTCCAGCTTAATCTGAGGATTTCAATCTTTTCTGTTCCAGCCTCTTCTATGTTCTTGAATATTTATGCCTTCAGGTTCTTATTTAAACACTACTTTAATTTCTTTAATCTGTTAATTTAATTATGCCTAGCATGAATTTTACTCTTATTTTGTTTACTATAATTATGTGTAACTAAATTAGTTTAGGCTTGGGCAAGATGTAAATTTTACTGTTAATGTTCATATGATAATAATTGGTTAAAACTTTTACTTGGTTAATTTTAGGGTGTTGGGTTGAATGTTCTAATCTGCTAAATACATTATATTGGGAAATGAATATTATCACGGGAGTGAAGTTTCATTAAAAAAACCATTTAGTTAATTCACCCACTAAATTGCTACACGGAAGTGTTAAGGAATTTAGGATAAATTGATTTTGTACTTTTTACTGTCTTAATAAAATTACCGCGGGAGCGGAATTAAGTTAAGATAGTGTAATCAACTAAGTCGTGGGAACGATTAGAAGATTACCATTTGAAAGTCTTTCACACACCTAAAAGTAACCAAGTTAATCAGTTAAATCTTTATTATTATGAACATGAAAATAAAATCACTCTTAGCCCAAGCCTAATTTTCACTATATCATTAATTGTTAAATTATCAAGTATTGTGATTTATTTTATTTCCTAGCAATTTCACATTTATAAAAACAAGATAAAAAACTCTGTTCACTTAGCTCCATTGCAAAATGTTATCAATTTGCGATTAGCTAAAAATCAATCATTAATTCTAGTTCTCTTTTTGAGCCATTCTCTAGCGGAACGATACTCACTTACTTTATACTATATCGTTACAAGAAAATTAAAACATCATTTCCATTCACATTTTTACACAATTTCACATTACACATTTTGGCATGTCACGATTTTGGCGCCGTTGCCGGGGAATGGCATAGTTTTATTGATTGATTATTAGTTAATATTAGTGTTTTTTTATTTATTTGGAGACTAAGTGTTTTTATTTCCTGTTATCATGACTTGTTTTTAGTTTCCAATTGTAAAAAAAAAAGTAGTGTATGCATACTCGCTCTCAAGGGAGTGAAGGATTGCAACCACTTAACCTTGATTTTAAAAAAGAATTAAGGAAAAGAAGAAAGGCCCAAATCCTTGAACTTAAAATTCCAAATCAGATCATGGAGGACCGTCACAACAATCCCAATAATCCAAATAGCCAAAACCAAATTTCAAATCCAAATCCAAATCCTACGCCACCACAAAATACCCCTATAAATACACCCATTGATACTCCAAGAGATAGACATAATCCTTTCTTTGGAGATCAAAGACCCCCTGGATTTGAAAATTTCCAACAAATTCCTCCTCTAACACAACCCAACCCTTATCCACCACACCCCTACCAAAACTACCAAAATCACCAAAACCAACCTCCACCATATCCATACACATACCCTTATCCTTACCCACCTCCTCCATTTATGCACCCATACCAACCTCACCCATATGGCCAATACTACCAACACCCACAAAATCAACAAGGTCAAGGGCAATACATAAGACGACAACAACAAGGCAGAAGACTTCTTGATTATGTTGCAGGTGAAATTGAGGAACAAGATAGCATTCTCTATCCAGGCGTGGATGCAGCAAATTTTGAGATCAAACTAACACTTATGTCATTGGTATCAGCCAACAAATTTGGCGGATCAAAGAATGAAGATCCGACGAGCCATGTGAAGCAATTCGTGAGAGTTCTCCAAACTCTTAAGCTTAATGGAGCCTCTGTTGATGCCATCAGACTCAGATTGTTTCCATTCTCACTGAGGGATGAAGCATTGAGTTGGTTGAACTCTAAACCATCCGGTTATTTCAACACATGGGAGAAGTTGCATAGAAATTTCATGAAGGAGTTCTATCCTCCTTCTAAGGCATCAAAAATGAAGAAACTGATCCAACAATTCAGACAACAACCATCAGAATCTCTTTATGAATCATGGAAGAGATTTAAAGATCTTCAAGTTCAATATCCACATCATAATATGAGCATGGGTGATCTCATTGTCTCATTTTATGAGGGATTACATGATAATTCCAAAATTGTTGTGGATGCCTCTGCTAATGGAACTTTCATGGAGCTTGATCCTCAAACTGGAAAAGAGATGCTTGAGAAAATTTGCAACAACAGTGCATCATGGTATTCTGAAAGATCCACTCAAAAGCTAGGAGCGGGAATTTATGAGGTTGACCAAACAACAGCTTTAACAACAAAGGTTGATTCTCTCACAAACATGATCCAAAAGCTCACTTTGAAGCAATCATCATAAACTTCTAGCACATCAACAAATCCATCATCATCTTTAGCTCAAGTTTTGTTCTGTGAACTCTGTGGAGGAGGGCATTCTTTTAAGGAATGCAATCTTCTAGAACTTACACAAAACGTTCCTTTTGGCCCCACAGTAGAACAAGCCGATGCTATATATGGTAGACCTCAAGTATCATATCAAGGAAACTATAATCCTCAAGGGAAGACACATCCAGGATTTTCATGGAGTAAACAATCAGGTGCAGCAAATTCACCATATCCATCCAAACCAACACCTCCTGGATTTCAAAATCAGCAAGGGTACCCACCGCAACAGCAATTACCACCACCACCACCTCAGCAACAACAACAATTTGTTGGAGTTAATGACTTCCAGAGAATGATGCAAGGTATCACTAATCAATTCTCTCAACTCACCGCTCAACTCAATCAAATTCAAGCTCACAACAAAATGCTTGAGAGCCAGATTGCTAGTTTTGCTTCACCATCTACTAGCAAAGCTCAAGGCAAGTTGTCTGCCTACTCTGAACATCCTAGGGAGAATGTCAGTGCAATCACTACAAGGAGTGGAAAACAACTTTCTGATCCACCACTTGTAGTTGAGAAAGAGAAGATACCTGAAAAAGAGACTTCACCACTAAAGGAGAACAATGAAGAAGATCTGAATTCTCACTCACATGAAGGCAAGAAAAGGGTAGTACAACCATATGTTCCACCTTTACCATTTCCTCATAGAGCAAAGAAAAACACAATTGATGAGAGGCGGGATAAATTCCTTAAATGGATCGGTCAACTCAACACAACAATCCCACTTCTTGATGCTCTAAAACATATGCCTTCATATTCCAAATTTCTAAAGGAAATTCTTTCAAACAAGAAGAAGTTTGAGGAGAAAGCTACCGTAGCCATGAGCGAGGGATCCAGTGCTATCATTCAAAGGAAACTTCCAGAAAAATTGAAGGATCCAGGTAGCTTTACTATTCCATGCATAATTGGAGGGTTCATGGTCAACAAAGTTTTATGTGACCTCGGGGCTAGTGTTAGCCTTATCCCTTATTCTATGAGCAAGCGCCTTAGTATTGGTATTCCCAAAGCTACTTCAATGACCATTCAGCTTGCTGACCGATCTGTTAAGTACCCTGTTGGTATTCTTGAAGACATTCCTGTACAGGTTGGAAAATATTTCATCCCTTGTGACTTTGTCGTCCTAAACATGGATGAAGATGAGCGAGTACCTGTCATATTGGGAAGGCCTTTCTTAGCCACTGCTGGTGCCATCATTGATGTTAAAAAGGGTACATTAAAAATTGAAGTGGGGGATGAAAGGGTTGAGTTTAATATTTTCCAAACGGTGAAAAATCTTGCATGTGTGGAAGATTGTTGGAGGATTGATGAATCTGTGAGAGACTTCACGAGAATCTTTCACAAGGATCCTATGGAGGTTTGTGTTGTGGAGGAAGTCGAAAAAGATCATGAGGATGAAGAGTTAGTGGAGCGTGTAAAAAAGAAAGGGAGTTGTAAAAGCTTTCACGAGGGGAAGGAGGTGAAAAAACGGAGGAAGGGAGGAAAATTGCTATCAGTGGCCAAAGAGTTAAGAAATATTCTCAAGGAGAGGATGCAAAGAAGAAACTCATTGTTCGACTGGATCATCCTCCGTATGAGTAAACCAATCAGGTAATGTCGGGCACACGACGTTAAAAATAGCGCTTCTTGGGAGGCAACCCAAGTTTATTTACTTTCATTTGAATGTGTGTTTTGCTTGTGTGTTTGCATTGAATAATTTTATTTTCCCACCCATTTACTCACCCGCCCTGTATATATTTGTCACATCGAGGACGATGTTTAATCCTAAGTGTGGGGGGAGAATATGCATGTTTGTTTGTTTGTTTGTGAATTGCCTTATCATCTGTTTAACTTTCAAATCATGCATTCTATTCTTTCACATGGTATGTGGATTGTTGGCTGGACTTGTCTCTTAATAATTGGATTGAGAATCATAATTTTTGAGCGTTGAGTAAAATTTTGGTCAAATTTTAAACTTTGTACAAACACAAAACATCTCATGCACGTAAATGGTTATCTAGTGAAACTGTTGTTCAATATGTTTAAGATTGTGTAAAACAAGAGTGCTATGTGCTTTTATTTTCCTTGACATGATTTTCTGACTTGGCACATTAGGAAATGATATAGGCCATTTTTTCATAAACCCATATACCTAGCCTTACCCATGTGATAAATATCCCTTGTTCAACCCCTTTGAGCCATTTTTTATAAGCGTTATACGCTTAACCTTGTTTTTCTCATTTTCTTTCATAAAAACCTGTTATATGTGACCCTTAGCCTAAAAGCCAAACACTTTCCAACCACCCTAGAATGAACTTGCATAAATTTTAATGAGTTTAGAGAGTGTTATTTACATTTGGGAGCTTCAATTACACTTTTGTGATTACTTAGTTGTTAATATTCATTTATAGGGGTAGTTGTTCTTGTTGTATCATCATTGTACATATTATTCTTGTAAATTCTTATGGTTAGAAGCACTAAAAAGCCTTGAACAAAAACAAAAAAATCAAAAACAAAAAAAAGCAAAAGAAGAAAAAAAAAAATGAAAAAAAAAATCTAAACAAGGCTAAATATCCATGTATATGCTTCTCTCTTTTGTATATTTTTCTTGTACATTAATTTACTCTTTTTACTAGTTACTACCCCTAACTGTTAAAAATAACAAGTGTTGTATAGATTATTGTCAAAAGCTCCTACTCACAACTTAGTACCTCTATAATATTGTTAAATTTATGTCAAGTTCATTTCTTTTGTTTCCTCATTAATTCCCTTTGTTCATAAGCCTATCCCACAGACCCCATTATAACCCAATGTTAAAAGTCCTAATTGATCTAATTGTGTTTTGTCTGAACTAAGTTGATAGGAAAATCTTATTTTGCATAATTTTGCATGGTTGAACAAACGAATCTAGATTCCATTTTCACACCACACACTTTGTGTTTGTTCGAGTTGAGATTTGACCCAAACTTTTGAGATGATATGCAAAATATTTTTATGATTCTCACTACTCTTATTTTGTGACAAGTCAAAGGAATTTGATTGACCAGGTGGAGTGAAAGGAAAGTATGCATGATTTGAGGATTACACATATGATTTGGCAATTCATTTTTGCATGCTCGTTTGCTTGTGTGAAATGTAAATATTTTTGCTTGAGGACAAGCAAAATCTTAAGTATGGGGGAGTTGATGTACTCCTAATTTACCATATTTACGATCTTGTTTTGTCACAATTTTAATATTTTATTTTCTCATTTTTAAATAAAAAGGATTGATTTTTATCATCTTGGACATTTTAAGGTATTGCACTTGTTTTGGTATATTTTGTCAATTTCAGGGCAATTCGGGATGTAAGTTAATTTCTGAAAAGAAATAAAATTACTCCCGAATGAAGACGGAAAAATCATCAAAGTGAAGCGGGTTCTTACCTTAACTCCGGAATATTTTATCAAGAGTCCCGAAATACATTTTAGAATAAGTCAAACTGTCCGCAATAAAATGTACCGGTTAATTGGTGACCACTTAACTGATCAAACAATGAACCGGCCAAATAAAATGCAAGTGGCGGATAGTCGGATACAAGCCAAAACTTTGGCGTACTATTCACTCATTATGAGTGAAACTCCATCCACGTAAAAGCTCCTAAAGAAGAAGTAAAATAATGAAGTGTAAATGCATTTCATTGATTGGAGGGACCTACCAAGCAAGTTAAGCAATTAAAATCAAAATCAACTTCTTCATCTCCAGTCGGCCATCACCGAGAACAGCAGCAACAAGATAGCAATGAAGAAAAAATACAGCCGAACAGGAGTGACACTATTCACTCAAAGAAAATGAGAACCGGGCAATCGCATCTGACGAAGACTGAATAATATTACAGCAAAATAATTATTTATCAGGATCTTCATTTCAGGATTTTTATGCTTTAGCCCCTTCTTCTGCTACTATATAAAGGGCCATGATGGATAGTCTACCCGGGGTATCTTATCCGGGGGTTATTGCGGGAATAACTTAGAGAGAAGTCAGAGTAAAATAGGAGGAGAGAGAGTCAATTTTATTAAATGAACTCGAGATGTGGAGTTGGGATGTGGATCGTTTACAAGGAGAAATGGGCTGCTATTTATAACAGCAATAAATGTGATGAGAGTACACGTGTCAGTAATCCAACGGCCGAGGGGTCACATCAGCTGGGTGGCACCGGCAGTGGTACGTTTCACCGCATTGAATGCGGTTGGCGGATGTGACGTGGCATTAAATGCGGTGGTTGGCTGTCTCCTAAAGGAATCTTCGATGATTGAGCATGTTTGGCCGAAGGCTCCTTGTGTAGCCGAGGTCTCCATGTGACCGAGGACCCCTGTGTAGTCGAAGGTCTCGTGTGACCGAGGGCTTGGTTCACCCGAAGGCTTCTCTGATGCCGAGGGCTTGATAATGCCGAAGGCTTACGTTTTTCGCCGTTTTCTCCCAGTAGCTTCTCATGCCAGAGAAGGCCATCCTGTGAGTTTTGGAGCCTTCGGCCAAGGAGGCCGAAGGCACCCCAGTGTGTATTCTGGGCTGTTTTTGAGGCTTGGGCCACTGTATTTGGGCCTGAGTTGTTTCCTGGGCTCAATGGACCTGTGTGGGAGAAGTAGGAGTATATGGGCCGGGGGTTCCTGGGCCATATACTCCATCAGGCCATTTGGGAGCTGCGAAAATACACCAATTCGGGGAGAAATCTCCCCCTTCTTTCTTTAGCTTTGTTCATAGTAGTAGCAATAAAATAAAAGTGATTCTTTCAGGAACACTTTCTGTAAAAATTCAGTTTGTAATTTCCATTCCAGAATTTCAGTTCTATATATTTCAACAATAAAGTTCATTTGGAGATATCAGTTCGAAGTTAATCAGTTCCAGCTTAATCTGAGGATTTCAATCTTTTCTGTTCCAGCCTCTTCTATGTTCTTGAATATTTATGCCTTCAGGTTCTTATTTAAACACTACTTTAATTTCTTTAATTTGTTAATTTAATTATGCCTAGCATGAATTTTACTCTTATTTTGTTTACTATAATTATGTGTAACTAAATTAGTTTAGGCTTGGGCAAGATGTAAATTTTACTGTTAATGTTCATATGATAATAATTGGTTAAAACTTTTACTTGGTTAATTTTAGGGTGTTGGGTTGAATGTTCTAATCTGCTAAATACATTATATTGGGAAATGAATATTATCACGGGAGTGAAGTTTCATTAAAAATCCATTTAGTTAATTCACCCACTAAATTGCTACACGGAAGTGTTAAGGAATTTAGGATAAATTAATTTTGTACTTTTTACTGTCTTAATAAAATTACCACGGGAGCGGAATTAAGTTAAGATAGTGTAATCAACTAAGTCGTGGGAACGATTAGAAGATTACCATTTGAAAGTCTTTCACACACCTAAAAGTAACCAAGTTAATCAGTTAAATATTTATTATTATGAACATGAAAATAAAATCACTCTTAGCCCAAGCCTAATTTTCACTATATCATTAATTGTTAAATTATCAAGTATTGTGATTTATTTTATTTCCTAGCAATTTCACATTTATAAAAACAAGATAAAAAACTCTATTCACTTAGCTCCATTGCAAAATGTTATCAATTTGTGATTAACTAAAAATCAATCATTAATTCTAGTTCTCTTTTTGAGCCATTCTCTAGCGGAACATACTCACTTACTCTATACTATATCGTTACAAGTCAATTAAAACATCATTTCCATTCACATTTTTACACAATTTCACATTACACATTTTGGCATGTCATGTTCCAATTGAATTATTGAAGATACTAGCTCTCTCCACCTATTAAAAAATTTGAAATGGTTGGCATAAATAATTACTATGTTGTCCATTCAACTTTAATAATGTGTGCTTCAGCATAGTTCATGCTATTAACCAGTGCGTTCATGTTAATAACCGGTGGGTTTGCAACAAAGCAAATCTTTTTTACTCAGATTCTGAAGTACGAATATCTTGAGCATTGTGTTGTCTATTACTATCACATCATTGCAAGATATTGTTAAGTGGGTAATTTGCAGTTCAAGTTCAAAGCACCTAAAAAATTGTAGCATAAATGTGTCCAACTTAAGCTGCTAGGCACCCCGAAGAAAACACAACATAGCCATGGCATGGAAAGTAAGAGTTGTATGGTGCTGAAAGTTTGATCATTTATCATAGACCCGACCCGACCCGACCCGACCCATGTCATAACTGGTAGTTTGAGCGGGAAAATGAACAAATTTTCTTTCTTGTATAATAAAAGATTTATCACATCTTCTAATCATATTTTCACAAATTTGTCTTCAAGAAAACATGTTTCATTTTAAAATAATGTATGCACTATATTTTAAATTGATCTTATATTAAATTTATAATACATCCGGTATAGTATTTAGATATCAAGTCATCTGATTCTTTTAAAATAATCTCTTAGAAATACATCCGGTATCTTTTAAAATTGATCTTATATCAAATTTATAATACATCCGGCATAGTATTGGTCAATACTATTAATTAGAAATAATCTCTTACTTATACTCCATATATAATTAAAATAAAGACTGGAACCTTACAAAAAAAGAGTCGAAAAATCATCTCTTCTAGTATTTTATTAGTATAATATCATGATTACTTTAGTTTAAAAAATTTAACTTATGTTCAATTTAAACTAAAGCAATTATGATATTATGAACATATTAACAATACTTATGTTTTCGTTATTAAAATTCATTTCAGAAATAGTTAAACAATGTTTCATTTTAAATAAAGCATTTAATTCCAAATAAAAGTTTAAATTCTGGGAATATTCTATCTGAAACTTTAAATTTTCTTGGAAGGACTATCTTAATTGAATTCATAGCTAATCAATCTGTAAGGCTATTTGGATTGATATATTCTATGCATTCTAACTATAACTTTGATTTAAAAAGTACTCTGTACCTGTCATTTTGATATGATTAGAATATTTCAATAAATTTGATATACTTTTATAAGAAGAGAAAGTATTTGTTAAAGATTATTCATTTGTTATTAGTTAATCAATTTGATTATTAATAAACGTGAGACGGGTGTGTTCTTGGGAATTCTCTCTAGGGTTACCGGCTGGTAACGCCTAGGTTTTTTCGTCCGCTGCCGGCTCGCCTAGTCTGTCTCGGTCGCCGCTGGTTTGCTGAGAGGAGTGTGGTTTGTTTATAGAGTTATCTTCGGTCTTCGAGGCTTCGGTGGGGGAAGGATTCTTCTCTCATAGGTCAGTTGGTTACTTTGGAGGTTCGATCGAGGGGGTATTCGAAGTTCGGGAGTCGGCTGCTTCTGAGTGAAGGATCCGCTACGTGGCTAGGTGCGGCGGCGACACCTGGGTGGAAGATAAGGGTTCTGTGCTGTGAATGGAGAGTTTGTAAACAAATACAAAAACATTGCGATCGGGACGAAAGAAGAAGATTTGGACCTTGATGATTTCGATGTGTAAGACGTTCCGGTAGAGGAAAGCAGACCGAGATTCCCGGTGGTCGGAGTACTATTGACTGACAGAAAGTAAATAGGTACCTTTTTTCACTAACTTCTTTGACTGACATAATTCATTTCCCCAGCCTCCATATCGTCTTCGCTATGGAGGTTGGGGAAAGGAATGACGATCAAAGAAGTTAGTGAAAAAAAGGTACCTATTTACTTTCTATCATCATGTTGATATGATTCGTGTGCTTGAAGAAGGGCCTTGGCAGTTTGAGCGTAATCTGTTATTGTTGAAAGAAGTTAAACGTGATGATATTCCGCATAAGACTGTTTTAAATGAGGCTGATTTTTGGGTTCAAATTCATAATGTTCCCTATAACCTAGTTAATTTTGGTACTGCAAGGCGGGTTGGAAATTTTATTGGAAAATTTATAAAATATGATGATAATCAGAAAAGTGAGAAGTGGAACCGTATATGAGGATTAGGGTGTCCATGAATGTTGATAAATCTTTGAAAAGGGGAACGAATCTGAAAAAAGATGGAAAGAGTTTTTGGGTGGAATTCAAGTATGAGAGGTTTTCCCAATTTCTGTTTTATGTGTGGCTTAATTGGGCATTCAGATAGGTTCTGTCCATTGAACTATGAAGAAGATCTAGAACTAGGAAAAACTTTGGGGTCCATATTAGGGAAGAGAGCGGGGTGAAGACTAGTCCCACAGAGGTGACAAATGGCTACTGGAGGGTTCATCGAGCTCTGGCATAGAGCGTAGATATATATGGAGGATAAGTCTGATGGCAGGAAGGGTGAAGGGGGGGAAGAGTCTATATCAGAATCTGCAGAGTATATCTAAAGGCGTGGGGGAGGAAACGGAGGAAACTTCGGGGAGCAAAAGAGACGAAGGTTATGGAAGGCCCAAGGAGGAGACAAGATTGGGGAAGATAGCATGACTCTTGATGAGACAAAAAATGGGGAAGGGGCAGGCTTCGATCAGTAAGCCCGCCGAAGTCGTCAGGATGGATGAAGAATGTTCGGGTGCTCGTGCGGTTTGGCAGGCTCGGACAGATGCTCAATTTTATTTGTTTTTTTTTTTTTTTGCTTTAGTGACAATTTATTTTGTTGTGTGACTTTTTTCGTTAATGTTGTTCCTTCTTGTAAGACGTTGGATTTGGATGTGTGTGATGGGAGGATTGCGGTAACTGTCTTTGGCTCATTTGTGTCCATTAATGGATCAGCGAATTATATTGCTTCTTTGGAGGTGATTAATTCCGAGTCTGGTTCGCGGGACGACAGTTGTTAGGAATCTTTTTGTCGGATTACCTACTATTTGAATGATGTGTTATCAATTTAAGTCTATTTCTTCCAAAAAAAAGATTATTCATTCGTTTTTAATAAGATTCTTTGATATTAATTTTTTATACATTTATTTTGTGCTTTGTAATGACTAGAGTCTTGAGTTTATAGTAGAAGATCTCATTTAATTATAATGAATTACAGTTTCTTTTTATTACTCCATGGTTGAAACTCACTCCATTGAATTTCGAACCCGAGACCTCCCATAAGTGAGAGTGAGTCGGGGAACAGCTGAGCTGAACCGTTTCCTCAAATTAAATCAAAGTTTTCTTTATATGATGTTAATGCACTCTGCATTGAGTCTCTTTCCTTTGTTTAAAAAAGTTTAATACTTGATTTCAATTATTTTGTTAATTTGTTTGGACTCGAATTTAGGGCCTTATTACTTTTGACACGAGTAGATTTGACGTTTTTATTGAGAAAATTGAAAAGTTAATCTTGAAAGTGCACGCCACGGGTTTTCCCCGGAAAGTGCTTTTTGCGATCAAATAATCCATAATGCAGATAATTTATTAGTTAAATGACCTGACAGGCATGTGCTGAAGTTACAAGACTAGTAGTGGTTATACAAAAGGGTTAAAGGGTTAATTTGAGTTTGCACCCCATTTTGTTGTTCAAATTAGACTTTGCACCCTATTTTTGAAAATTGTACTAGTAATATTTGCACCTCAACCCATATGACAAGACAAAAATGTCCCTTGATCAGGAAATTGTTGAAGGCCAACAAAATTATTAATGGAGGGGCACTTTTGTCTTTTCATAGGTTGTTGGGGGGTGCAAATACAAAGGTTTTCAAAAATGGGGTTCAAAGTTTAATTTGAACAATAAAATGGGATGCAAACTCAAATTACCCCTATACAAAAAGGTTACGATACTAAAACAACAAATCTGCCCATTTTCTAACCGGCTCAAAGTCATTATCAATTACTTTTTCTTGCTTAAAAAATATCATTTTATTCTCTAATTTTGAGTATCGATATTTAATCATTTTATTCTCTGGTTTTGAGCGTCAATTTGTAATTTTTTTAGATATGTGATATTTGTGTTTCAATAGAACTTTAGTGTAGTTTGTAGATATCTATTTTTTGCAAACAATTTGGGGATGATTAACTTCATGCTCAATCAACCTCGTAAATTGTTGTTGCAAAACAAATTGGGACGGAGTAAATTATTATTTCTAAAAGATGGTGATTGTAATTCTCAATATTATCACTCTTTTGTGAAAATGAGAAGAAGGTGTCAAACTATAAACTCAATTCAAGATTCCAGAGGTGAGGAATGTCATACCTTAGAAGATATTTCCAAAGCAGCTGTGGACTTTTATTCCAAGCTATATGCTGTTGAGCCTGCAGTTTCAAGCAATGATATTTTAGCTAGTATACCTGAGATTATTACTGGGGAGGATAATGAGTATTTGGCTGCTATTCCAACTAAAGAGGAGGTTAAAAGTGCAGTATGGGATTTGAACCAGAATGGGGCTCCAGGCCCTGATGGGTTTTCTGGGAAATTTTATAAAAAATGTTGGAGCATAGTGGGGGATGATGTAGTCAGGGCTGTTCAAGAATTTTTTATAGGAGTGCCTCCCCCTAAAGGCATCTCTAGCTCTTTTGTGGTATTAATTCCTAAGACTGGTAATCCTAGCAGTTTTTCAGACTTCAGGCCTATTTGTTTATCTAATTTTGCTAGTAAAATCTGTACAAAGGTTGTGGCCTCTAGACTAGCAAAATTACTACCCAAAATAATATCAGAAGAGCAGGCTGGATTTGTCAAAGAAAGAGATATTACAGACCAAATATTAATCGCCCAAGAAATGGTGCATGCTATTGATAAAAAAACCAGAAGTGCTAATGTGGTGGTTAAGCTTGACATGGCCAAAGCATTTGACAAGCTATCATGGAAGTATCTCTTTGAGGTGTTGGGTAAGTTTGGATTTTCTGACAGATTCATCTCATTGATTGCAGCTAATCTCAAATCTACCTACCTATCCATTTTAGTTAATGGCTCCCCCCAAGGCTTTTTCCAACCCAAACGAGGTGTTAAGCAGGGAGACCCCTTGTCTCCCTTTTTGTTTATCATTGCTTCTGAAGGTTTTTCTAGAAGCCTTAGGAAGAGAATGGAAGAGGGGAAGATTAAATCTTATTGGTTGGGAATGCAGGGTCAACCTATTAGTCACTTGGCATTTGCAGATGACTTGTTAATATTTACTAATGGGGACTCCAGATCTCTTATTAGCTTTAAGCAATTCATCAAAGAGTATCAGGAGGCATCAGGACAAACTGTGAACTTGGATAAGAGCAGTTTTATTTGTGGCAAGCAGGCTACTTACAGATGTTCTGTGATTCAAAAGATCCTGGGAATGAGGAAATCTAACCTTCCTCTGAAGTATCTGGGAGCTAATTTGCACAAAGGTTTGAATAAGTTTAATTATTGCACAAATCTTATAGATCATTTTGATTCTAGACTATCAACTTGGAAGCAGAAGCATTTATCTCAAGGTGGTAGACTGATCTTAATTAAACATGTCCTTAGCACTATCCCAAACCACATTCTTGCTACTGACAAGCTTCCAAAAAGAGTAATATCTACCTTGGAAAAAAAATGGCTTCATTCTTTTGGGGCAGTACTGATGGCAAACATAGGGCTCATTGGGCAAATTGGTCTAAACTTTGTTTTCCTACAGAGGAGGGAGGTTTGGGAATCAGAAATTTCACTGATATTGAAAGGGCTTTTTCTATTAAGATGTGGTGGAAGTGGAAAACCCAAAAATCTTTTTGGTGTAAATTTCTTGGAGCTAAATACCCTAGGGGGGACAACATGACACCAAAAGTGACTGACTCATCAGTTTGGAGAAGGTTATGTGATATCAATAACACTGCAACTGACCTGTGCAGTTTTGATGATGAATCTATAACCTGGAATCTTGAAAGCAATGGGCAGTTCTCACTTTCATCAGCCTACAATGAAGTCAGAGAGAAGAGATCTATTACATTCACATCAAAGCATAATTGGAACAAGCAGCAACAAATGCAAGTCAAGGTATTCATGTGGAAGTTGCTTAATAATTATTTACCTGTGACTGATAATTTACAAAGGTTTCAAGTTGTTATCAATCCTTCGAGATGTCCTTTATGTAAGAACCACAGGGATTCTACTAATCACCTCTTTTTTTGCTGCACTTTCGCGAGGAAAATTTGGGAATATTTTATGGGGATTTTTAGCATTCCAATTCCTAGGGCTGGTTCTATCCGACAGGTTACAGTCCTATGGTGGTTGGAAGCTGGCTCTAAATCTCTAGTTGATATCTTCAAGCATAACCTACCTGGTATAATAAGTTGGCATATATGGAAGGTTTACTCATCACACATTTGGGGTTCTACTTCTATACCTCACTATGAACATGTTATTTCTCAAATTAAAGTATATACTCAGAGGTGGGCGTGTACACTGATGAAACTGAAATCAAGGAAAGTTGATGATTTCTTATTCCAAGAACATTTAATTCCTTCTAATTTCAGGTTTCACAAATCAGGATGGCAGATGGTTAAATGGAGAAGGCCTATTAACAATTTTAAACTGAATGTTGATGCATCGTTTTTACCTGGTCTGGCGAAAGGAGGTGCCATTCTTCAGAATCGTGAGGGGGAGCTGGTCTGGGCTACGAGCTTCAAAGTGATTGCTACAACGAGTGAAGACGCGGAACTCCAAGCGGTTATCTATGCTGTGTCTATGGCGATGGAAATGGGTTTTGATGGCTTTCAGGTAGAATCAGATGCGGCTGGAGTTATTTCTATGCTTAAGGACGATTCAGGAAAGTACGCAGGCATTCAGGCTTTTAGAAGGAAGGCTATTGGGAAAAGGATTACCTTTGGACATGCTTTCAGGGAAGCGAATGGGCCGGCACATCATTTGGCGGGCTTACATATTCAGGCGGCCCATACTGTTCTTTTTGACTCAGTACGGAATATGCCTTCTATGGTTAAATCCAGTTATTTTACTGATCTCTTCGGGTTTCCATACTTTCGTAGTTAATTTTTCCTTCATGTATTTTTATTTATTTTGTTTGGATTGCCTTCCTTTTATCTCTATTTTCCTCAGGAGAGGTCTTGGTCTGGTCCCCCTCTCTTTTGTACTCTACATGCTTATCAATAAAATAACGGCATATGACTCCCGGCATTTGCCCCACTGATTTTGGTGGTTTGCCTTCCGGGATAAAAAAAAAAAAAAAATATTTCTTGTAGTTGTGTATAATATATCAAAGACTCATATAAGTGTTATGTATAAAATATTTACTGTGAAGATTTTGACAATGCTCATATTATATGCTATATGACGTTTTTGTTATCATATTTTCATAATATCTTTACTCATGGTTTAGACATGTGTATTAATGCATATAATTAAGGTATTGAATTTAAATTATATATGATTTAATGCACAATTCAGTCAATAATTAAGCACATTTGAGATGTTATAAATTGATTAATTTTATAATGCAAAAGTATGAATTATTTGTTATGTTATATGAGCATTTGCATAATTTATTTTGATCGTTGTATAATTAAACCATCGATCAATTAAAAAAATATGTATTTTGTAAAACAAAATAGCTCATAAACTTTATAAATTGAAAGTAGATATTATTAAGAGGTTGATTGTAATTCAAGGGCTGAAAAATTTAGAGATCGTTTGGTAAACATGTTTTTTGGTTTATCAGACTTATCGGTCAACTTTTTCATCAAACATATAACTTTTTATTTTGCGCGTTTAATTTTGTAATAATAAGAAAAAGTAAGGTTGGACTTACTTTCTGGCTGTATTGGCTAAAGTTACTGTAGATGACCATTTTGGATATTCTTACATATAATTTTTCCTTTATTTATTAATCAAATACACTATCCTCCGTTCTTTAAAAGTTGCAACAATTTGACTTTCACGTTTGTCAACGTACAACTTTGATTGTAATTATATTTGATAAAGAATACAGATGCAATTAGGATTAATTAAGAATCCATCCAAACCAAAATTTGTTAGGAAATACTTGTACATATTTTATATTAGCCTTTAGTTAGGCCCGGCCGAGCATATATGTATTTTTGTAGGGCTTAGTTTTTGGGCCCAAGTGCCTAAGATTATTGTGTATATTTATACCCCTTATTTGGTTAATGAAGGGCAGATCATTCCTTTCTAAATTATTCATCATGGTATCAGAGCACCACTTGCTCGGCAAACCAACGTCCTCGTAACTCAGCCGCGATCCAGAGTTGCTACACCAGTGTTGTACGTAGCTTGTGATCATGAGCGGCGAGGACAAAATAGATGTTGCATCTCCGTATTATCTAGGACCCGGAGATCAGCCTGGAAACATTATTACCCATGTAATTCTTACCGGTGATAATTATGTGGCTTGGGCGAGAGCAATTACACTCTCGTTGAAGGCACGGAGAAAATTCGTATTTGTTGACGGAACGATCAACAAACCGACTGAGGCTCGAAAATTGCTTAACTGGGAAACCGTAAATTCCATGCTTGTATCATGGATTTTACGTGTTGTTGACGGGAAAATTGCGGCTTCCATACCGTTTCATGACGAGGCTAGGCCTCTTTGGAGATACCTGGAGCGTCGCTTTTGCGTAGCGAATGGCCCTCGAATTCAGCAGCTTCGGGGCCATGTCATTGGATGCAAACAGAAGAGGGGCATGAGTGTGGATGACTACTATAATCAACTCATGTCCTACTACGATGAACTGGAACGCTTAAAGCCGCTCCATGCTTGTACTTGTGGAGGATGTACATGCAGAATTGCTGAAAAGTTTGCCGCGGACAGAGAGGAGGAAAAACTTCATCAATTTTTGATAGGAATTGATGATGAATATTACGCCGTTACTCGATCTAATTTGCTTTCGCAACCAACCCCGGTAACTCTTGATCGTGCTTATCAAACATTAATCCAGGAGGAAAAATCTAAGGATATAGCCCGAGGCAAGGCATTGAAGGAGGAAACACAGGCTTTTGCCTTGCGTGCTGATCCACCAAACTCCAAACCTGGCCGCATTGATAAGGAAAAGCTCTATTGCAGTCATTGCCAACAGATTGGACACGAAGTGGGGACATGCTTCAAACTACACGGATATCCGGAGTGGTGGACTGACCGGAATCGGAATGGCAAAGGGAATGGTACTGGTCGCGGCAGTCAGGGGACGAACCAAGGGAAGAAGCATGTGCAGGCCCATTCTCTGGTAGATGAGCACTCGCAGACAGAGGCGCATGGACTCATTGGGCAGCTCAAACCGGAGGATCTTTATGTTGATGCTGCATTCTATAAATTAATTATTGACACATAATATGTTCCAAATGTGTCACGTGGGTCTTCAAGCAGTAGAAGAAAATTATTCTCCTTGATTATTGCATTCCAGTTGTAGACTAGTTATTGCAAATATTTGTTTTCCTTTTCCATTGGTTTTTCTTTCCATACTAGGAGTCTTTATTTTGAATAGCACCACCTTATGCGGATCGGTTAGACTGACCAACGCATATATATGTACAGATGTATTCTCTCGTTAAGAGACAAGTGAATATATGAATACTCATATTTCCCTTTAACATGGTATCAGAGCGGTGATACACGATCCATTTATATATTTTCCTTTCTCAGGCAATCCCTGACGAACGAAGCCGTTGTAGCCATGGCTGGTGACCAACCTGTACGAAGGAAGATCAATGACCCTGCCTCACCTTACTACCTGGCGAATTCAGACTTCCCTGGGATGAACATCTGCGGGGTTGTGCTGAAAGGAGAAAGCAACTATCGGGAGTGGGCAACCGCAATGAAGAACGCGTTCCGTGCTAAACGGAAAAACGGATTCGTGGACGGAACAATTGAACGACCCAAGACCGATGGTGACGACCTCGAAGATTGGATAAGCGTCAACTCCATGCTAGTGGGTTGGATTATGACGGCTACTGAACCAGCACTACGTACGAATCTGTCCTATATGGACAGTGTGAAGGAATTGTGGGATGATCTGAAAACCCGTTTTGCGGTGGGGGATGCCATGCGCATTTACGAACTGAAGGACTCCATCCGGGCATGTCGCCAAAATGGGGATTCAGTAACCAAGTACTTTGGACGTCTCAAGGGTCTTTGGGACGACTATGAAGGTTATCGGGAGATACCACAGTGTGAGTGTGGTGGATGCACGTGCGACTTGAATAAACAGTTTTTGAAGCAAGTTGAAAAGGAAAAAATACACGATTTTCTACTTGGGCTTGACAGTGAAACATATGGGGTCCTGCGGTCAAATGTCCTTAGTTCCGATGAACTCCCCTCACTTACCAAACTTTATCAAATTGTTACTCAAGAAGAAAGACATCAGAACATGATACGCGGAAGAGATGAGAAGCCGGAAGCAGTGGCCTTCGCTGCACGAACCAGTTCGTATAATCCAGGCCGGGATGACAAAATGGTGTGCAATTACTGCAAGAAAACTGGTCATCTAATTGAGAATTGTTTCAAGAAGAGTGGAAAATACCCGGATTGGTGGTATGAAAATCCGGGACGTGGACGCGGCAGCCGCGGACGTGGAGGCATAGGGCGTGGCCGTGATAGAGCCTCGGTTCATGCGGTGCAAACTGGAGAAGACAGTGTTGCTGAATCCAGTGAAGGAACAGGTGCAAAAGGGAATGTTGTTCGTGTGCCTAGTTTTAGCAATGAACAGTGGGAAAGCTTTCTGAAAATGATGGAGAAATGTAAGGGTGCTACCGAAGCAGAGAAGTTAACAGGTAATGGTAAATTAATTGAATGGTTGCTGGATACCGGAGCCTCATATCATATGACGGCATGCGAAGATATTCTGGAAAATTGCAAAAAATTGACGGCTACTCCGGTCACCTTGCCAAATGGTGATATCACGCAAGCGACATGCATGGGAGATATTCGCTTAAGTCCTAATTTTGAACTTAAAAATGTTTTATTTGTTCCAGGACTTATGTGTAATCTTATTTCCATAGCACGATTGACTGATGATTTGAGATGCGAC
The DNA here is from genome assembly GCA_945859915.1 of Cuscuta epithymum. NCBI lineage: Eukaryota > Viridiplantae > Streptophyta > Magnoliopsida > Solanales > Convolvulaceae > Cuscuta > Cuscuta epithymum. Next base: position 3,072,859 of record CAMAPF010001001.1, on the reverse strand, counting down.
GTTTTGTTTACTAATGAGTTTTGTGTGATACAGGACCTATCTACGAGGACGCCGATTGGAGCGGGTAAACGGCGGGGAGGAGTATACTATTTTCATAGTCTGGAACCGATTAGAGCTCATCCGGTGACAGCTGTGGAACAAGGTGATTTATGGCATTTGCGCTTAGGACATCCGTCCAAGTCGGTGTTGCATTCTACTTCTGTTCTTAGTGGTTTATTTAAAGATGGTTTGAATAAAATTTGTGATGCCTGTATGAAAGGCAAACAAACTCGTGATACGTTTTCTATTAATAATGCCAGAGCTATCGCACCTTTTGAATTAATTCATTGTGATATATGGGGGCCGTATCGGCATCCGTCCACATGTGGTGCTCGTTATTTTTTAACAATCGTCGATGATTTTTCACGGGCCGTGTGGATTCATTTACTGCGTGAAAAGAGTGAGGTACAACGAGTACTTAAACAATTTTTTGCAATGACGGTCCGCCAATTCAATAAAACAGTTAAGGTCGTGCGCAGTGACAATGGGGCTGAATTTCTAAGTATGAAAGGGTATTTTCTGGAACAGGGAATAATTTTTCAAACATCTTGTATATACACCCCTCAACAGAATGGGCGTGCCGAACGGAAACATAGACACATTTTGGAAATCGCTCGCACACTTCGTTTCCACGCCCATTTACCAATCGACTTTTGGGGGGAATGTGTACTAGCCGCTGGTTACCTCATTAATCGGTTACCATCACCGTTATTGAGTCATAAGAGTCCCTATGAAATGTTGTTTCATAAACCACCATTTTATGATCATCTACGTGTATTTGGTTGTTTATGTTACGCTCATGCAAAGGAGAAAACGGGAGATAAATTTGCTCCACGTGGAGTAAAGTGCGTATTTTTGGGATATGCACATTCACAGAAGGGCTGGAAATTATTCGACATGGAGAATCATCGTCATATTATATCCAGGGATGTACGTTTTATTGAGAAAAACTTTCCATATAAAGAAGTGTGTGAGCAGGTTGACCCAATCACTGATTTGGGAAAAATTCAGCACCTACAATATCAAGAAGATGAAATTGAACCAGATACGACCGCTTCCTTATCCAATCAGGCAGCCCCAGCATCAGGACGACGTGTCGAGAGCCATGCAGACACTGTCCCAGTCCAGCAAGTTCTTCCATCATCCACGGACCAAGTAATTGAACCTCTAAATGCCACTCCTGAACATGTTAGTGTCACGGTGGACCCAAGTGCTCCAAGATGTGCACGACAACGAAAAAAACCTGCATGGCATAATGATTATGATGTGCATCTGAATACTATGAAAATAGATACTACTCCCGTCATTTGTCCCTCTTCACCGGCTCCTCCAGGTACTCCTTATCCGCTTTCTCATTACGTAAATTATAATCGTTTCTCGGTTCCGCATCGTGCTTTTCTTGCAGCCATTTCCTTGACTAAGGAACCTACCACTTATCGAGAAGCCATCGCCGATCCTCGTTGGAGAGCTGCCATGCAACGTGAGATTGAGGCCCTAGAACGAACCGGCACTTGGAAAATTCAGGACCTACCACCTCGGAAGAAACCCATTTATTGTAAATGGGTATACAAAATAAAATATAAAAGTGATGGAACGGTAGATCGGTATAAAGCCCGGCTGGTGGTTTGCGGTAATAAGCAAGTTGAAGGAATTGATTACACCGAGACTTTTGCTCCTGTAGCAAAAATGGTAACGGTACGCACTATTATGGCGGTGGCCGCATCCCGTGATTGGGAGCTTCATCAAATGGACGTGGATAATGCATTCTTGCATGGCGATTTAGAGGAAGAGGTTTTCATGCATTTGCCACCCGGATACGCCAGTCCTAAATCGGGTCAAGTGTGTAAGCTTCTTCGGTCACTTTATGGGCTTCGTCAAGCCCCACGTTGTTGGTTCTCCAAATTGACTAGTGCATTGAAAACTTTCGGCTTTCGCCAGTCATATGCTGATTACTCCTTGTTCACTTTACGTCGTGATGACAAAATTTTGTGTGTATTAATTTATGTGGATGATCTTCTTATTACCGGGAATGATCATGCTCTTATTTGCAAATTTAAGAATTATCTTGCTCTCTCTTTCCCGGTAAAAGATCTGGGGCCTATGAAATACTTCCTCGGTATCGAGGTGGCGCGCAATCCAACTGGAATTTTCCTGTGTCAACGGAAATATGTATTGGATATTCTTTCTGAAACAGGTCTATCTGGCGCCAAGCCTGCTTCGTTTCCCATGGTGCAAAATCATCACTTACAGTCGGATGAGGGACCGTTATACACGGATCCTGAACGTTATCGGAGGCTTGTTGGGAAACTTATTTACCTCACTCTCACACGACCTGATATCAGCTACTCGGTGCATATTCTCTCCCAATTTATGCATCAACCACGCATGGCTCACTGGGATGCTGTTGTACGTGTACTACGTTATTTGAAAGGGCATCCTGGACAGGGCATTCTACTCCGTCGTGACTCTCCTCTCCACTTAACAGGTTTTTGTGATTCCGATTGGGCAAGTTGCCCAATGACGCGACGTTCAGTGACGGGTTACTTTGTACAACTCGGATACTCCCCCATCTCCTGGCGCACCAAGAAACAGCCCACTGTTTCTCGCTCATCTGCCGAAGCTGAATATCGTTCCATGGCCACTCTCACTGCGGAGCTTATTTGGCTAAAGGGTCTGCTGTCTTCTTTGGGTGTCACTCATCAAAATCCAATATCCGTCTATTGTGATAATAAGGCCGCACTTCACATCGCCTCAAACCCTGTGTTTCACGAGAGGACCAAACACATTGAACTAGACTGTCATTTCGTTCGTGATCACGTTCAGCAAGGTACCATTGCACCGTCTCATAAATTCTCTGGAGAACAACTCGCTGATGTCTTAACTAAAGCCTTGGGCGCCCAACAGTTCTCTTATTTACTTGCCAAGATGGGCATTCTTGATCCCCATGCTCCATCTTGAGGGGGGGTGTTGATGCTGCATTCTATAAATTAATTATTGACACATAATATGTTCCAAATGTGTCACGTGGGTCTTCAAGCAGTAGAAGAAAATTATTCTCCTTGATTATTGCATTCCAGTTGTAGACTAGTTATTGCAAATATTTGTTTTCCTTTTCCATTGGTTTTTCTTTCCATACTAGGAGTCTTTATTTTGAATAGCACCACCTTATGCGGATCGGTTAGACTGACCAACGCATATATATGTACAGATGTATTCTCTCGTTAAGAGACAAGTGAATATATGAATACTCATATTTCCCTTTAACACTTTAGGCTTTACTTAATCTGATTAACTCCGAAAAGGGGAATGCTAATTCAGACCGTATGAGCGGTAAGGAGGGTTCTTTTCCTTGGATTCTTGACAGCGGGGCCACGCATCACGTCACAGGCAATGCCAATTTGATTTCTCATGGTACGCCGGTTGACCGATGGACAGTGGGGTTGCCGAATGGGCAGCGTGCCACAGCTACGGTGATGGGAGATGTGCAACTCTCGGATGCGTTCGTTCTCACAAATGTTTTATGCGTGCCTAACCTGCAATGCAATTTAATTTCTATTGCCCAATTAATAGATGATTCAAAATGTGTTGTGAAATTTACTAATGACTTGTGTGCTATACAGGATCAACTCTCGAGGAACCTGATTGGAGCCGGTGAGCGTCGGGACGGACTCTACTACTATCGTAGCATTCCACGCATTCAGTTGATCACTTCCTCTGGGCTCGGCAATTTTGATTTATGGCATCGACGGTTGGGGCATCCTTCTGATCGCGTGCTCAAGTTAGTTCCTGTCATTTCTTCTGCAACAGGGATTAAGTCTCTTAATAAGCCGTGTATGGCATGTCCTATGGCAAAGAAAAAACGTGATGTTTTCCCTAGTAGTATAAATAAAGCTTCTCGTATTTTTGAACTTTTACATTGTGATTTGTGGGGGCCCAACCGGACTCCGTCCTCTTGCGATGCTGTTTATTTTTTGACAATTGTGGATGATTTTTCCCGTGGTGTTTGGGTGTACCTTTTACGTAATAAGAGTGAAGTTCATAAAGTTTTTAGTGCTTTCCTGGCCATGGTAGAACGTCAGTTTGCTACTAAAGTAAAATGTGTCCGAAGTGATAACGGGACGGAATTCACATGTTTGACTGATTATTTTGCTTCCTTTGGAATTTTATTCCAAACTTCTTGTGTGGGTACTCCGCAACAGAACGGTCGAGTGGACCGTAAGCACCAACATATACTTAACGTTGCACGGGTGCTCATGCACCAATTAAGCCCATCTTCCAATCACATTTTGGGGTGAATGCATATTGGCGGCCGTCTATTTAATTAATCGTACACCCTCAGGGCTGCTTGATAATAAAAGTCCATTAGAAATTTTATGTGGGGCACCGCCTAATTATGATACACTTCGTGTTTTTGGGTGTCTATGCTTTGCACATAATCAACGGGCCAAAGGAAATAAATTTGCACCCCGAGGACGCCGTTGTATTTTTGTTGGATATCCCAATAGCCAAAAGGGATGGAAATTGTTCGATTTGGACACTCATGAATTCTTTGTTTCCCGAGATGTGACATTTCATGAAGATGTGTTTCCTTATGTTGTTTCCTCGGGTACTGAGATCTCCTCTGCTTCTACACCGAATTGGATTGGCTTTGAAGATGAACTTGAGACAGTTTTAGATGATGCCGAAGATGGGGCTTCAATGGATGGGGACGGAGGTGAATCTCCTCCTATTACTGCCCAGGGCGAGGTTGGTACTACGCCTACAACTCCGGCTGACACGTCTGATCCTCCGGTTTTGATGGGACGTGGACAGCGGACCCGCCAACCTTCAGTCTTATTGCGTGATTATGTATCATGTGCTACGAGTAGTGTGAGTCCCGTCTCGGCCTCGACGTCTCCAGGTTCAGGTACTCCATATCCTTTAGCTCACTATGTTCATTTTGATAAATTTTCTGCACGCCATCGTTCTTTTATAGCTGCAGTGCATGCCGGGGATGAACCCCGCTCTTTCTTGGAGGCCATGCGGGACGCAGGTTGGCGTGAGGCCATGGCCAAAGAGATTCGAGCATTGGAGGAGAATGGCACGTGGACAATGACCGACTTACCTGCCAATAAGAAGGTTCTTGGTTGCAAATGGGTCTACAAGACCAAATATAATTCTGATGGGAGCGTGGAACGCCTCAAGGCTCGTTTGGTTATTTTGGGAAATCATCAAGTTGCTGGTTTGGATTATGACGAGACCTTTGCTCCTGTAGCTAAAATGGTGACTGTTCGGGCCTTTCTTGCAGTGGCTGCCGCCAAGCAGTGGGAACTTCACCAAATGGATGTTCATAATGCGTTCCTCCATGGTGATCTCAATGAGGAGGTTTACATGAAACTTCCACCTGGTTTTTCTGCTGATTCGCCACACCGTGTTTGTCGTCTCCATAAATCATTATATGGCTTACGCCAAGCGCCCCGATGTTGGTTCGCTAAACTTGCAAATTCTTTAAAACAGTATGGGTTTCGCCAATCTTATTCCGATTATTCCTTGTTTATTTTTCATCGGGGTGCTACTCGGCTCAACGTCCTGGTCTACGTTGATGATCTAATCATCTCCGGGAACGACTCAAGTGCTCTCACGACCTTTAAGGAATATTTGAGCACCTGTTTTCATATGAAGGATTTAGGTACGCTTAAATATTTCTTAGGCGTGGAAGTGGCTCGCGGGATGGACGGCTTATTTCTTTGTCAACGTAAATATTGTCTTGACATTATTTCCGATACTGGTCTTCTTGGAGCAAAGCCTGAACATATTCCTCTTCCTCAGAATCACTCCCTGGCCGCGGTCTCGCAGGAACCGCTCTCTGATCCTGCACCGTACCGGCGGTTGGTTGGTCGGCTTATTTATTTATCTTTTACCCGACCTGATTTAGCATATGCAGTTCACACACTAGCTCAATTCATGCATGCACCACAACCGGATCATTGGGCAGCCGCGTTACGCGTGGTGCGGTACCTCAAGGGCTCCCCGGGGCAAGGTATTCTTCTCCGTTCTGACAGCGACTTGTCTCTTTCTGCATGGTGTGATTCTGATTGGGCAAGTTGTCCCATTACTCGACGCTCTCTTACTGGTTGGCTGGTGTTTCTTGGATCCTCTCCTGTTTCTTGGAAAACCAAGAAGCAACACACTGTGTCCCGTTCTTCCGCAGAGGCCGAATATCGATCCATGGCATCAGCTACATCTGAATTAAAATGGCTCAAAGCCCTTCTCCTTGATCTTGGGACTCATCAACCTCGGCCCATGCACTTGTTTTGTGACAGCAAATCTGCTCTTCATATTGCTCAGAATCTAGTGTTTCATGAACGTACCAAACACATAGAAGTTGATTGTCATTACATTCGAGATGCCATTCAAGATGGTACCATCCGCACCTCTCATGTCTCTACAACCGACCAACTAGCTGATATTTTCACGAAGGCTTTAGGCGCTAAGCAATTTCATTTTTTACTTCGCAAGTTGGGCATTTGTGATCCGCATGCTCCAACTTGAGGGGGGGTGTTAGGAAATACTTGTACATATTTTATATTAGCCTTTAGTTAGGCCCGGCCGAGCATATATGTATTTTTGTAGGGCTTAGTTTTTGGGCCCAAGTGCCTAAGATTATTGTGTATATTTATACCCCTTATTTGGTTAATGAAGGGCAGATCATTCCTTTCTAAATTATTCATCAAAATTCATAGATGAAAAATGGATTAAGAAAAAGAAAGTTGAAAAAGAAAGCACAGAAAATCCAAAATTTACTTTCCAGAAGCAGTCAGGATGAACTCTTAAAATATTGAAAAAAAAAACTAAAGAAAATCTGAGTATATGAAGAAGAGAAGATTAAAGAATTTTGCCTTCAATTTGGGCCAGATTTTGGGCAATACTTCTCCCATCGAGGTAATATATACTCCATACCTAACTATAAAATCATCCACCCGCTTGTGCACTTCAGAGGGCTCAATAAGGGAGGCTCTATCTTCAGCGTTTCAGGATTCCAGATCAGATAGGAGGAATGAACACTTTTTCTGTCTTGGGAGCTTCAACTCGGGAAGGAACAAGTGATGAAGAATCGCCATACGAATTGACTTCAGCGTCTTCCGTATCAGGAATGAAGTCAGCCCTCTCTTCACAATCTTCAACGGTTAGCCCTTTGAAATTGGCCCTCTCTTCACTATGGAGGTGTTTGGATTTGATTCTCAAAACTGCTTCTGCTCTAAGCTGGAGTGTTTGGGTGAAATTCCAGAAGCACTTCTGGAGTTCTAATTTACTCTCAGAATCAGTTTTTTTAGAAGCTGGGGGGTACCAGCTTCTGAAAACTGATTCTGATTCTGCTTCTGCTTTTAAAAAAAGAAGCAGAAGCAGAATCAGTTCCAAACACCCCCTATCTTCAACGATTAGCCCTTCCAAATTGGTTTTTGTGGAATCAGAACTCATATTTACTTAAGAACAGGCTGTGAAGATGGTCGGTTTGGGGAGGTATCACAGATCCAAAGATGGGGGGAGAGAGAGTGGTATGCGTATCCCAACCGGCTGGGATCTACGCGTACAATACGAAGTATGCGGACAGTTTGTCAGAAAAAGTAAGGATAAAGGAGTGATTTTAAATTTAAAACAGGGGTATTTTTGTAATTATCTTTACTTTTTTTATTTCCTAATAGGGTATGGGACAAAAATAGTGAGACATCCCAAAATGGTAATACGGGACAATGTTAGCGGGACGGAGGGAGTATGTATTAGTAAACATAAAAAAAAGTTACTCCGTATTATTTTGGAAATTTACATTAATAGAAATTTATTAATGTTTTATTTAATTATCGTATATACTATTAGAAAATCCTAGTCAAAGTAAGGTGTGTGAATAGTGTAAAAATCTCAATGTTACAACTTTTAAAGAACGGAGGAAGTGTTTTTAATATAATTTTTTCATGAATCAGCAAAATCGACCAATTCAGTCACTTCAGCCAGAATTTCGTAAATTTTAGCTGAATCAGCCGATTCAACCGATTTTGGTATTACCAAATAGACTCTTATTTTCGATCTTTTCACCCTAGTTAGCTTTTTTCCTTTTAAAACGCGTTTAAAACATGTACCGTTTTTTTGAACAAAGAAACGCGTTTAAAACAAAAAATAATGTTGGTCCGTTTAAAAAGGGAAAAAAACTTCTATTTCCCGTATAAAACGTATATTTCCTGTATTTTATAAAAAAAAAACGAAACATGATTTGATCAATTGAATGAATACATCAAATGAACAGAAGATCAACAATAGTTTAAAAGTAAAAAAGAAAACATCATCCCCATGACCCCGTGTTTTTGTATTGTTAAATTATCATCTCAGCAGGAGCAAGTCATGCATTCGGAGCACAATACTTCGGGTGACTATGAGGAAATCAGCATCTCCAAACTCATTTTTAACTATGAAGTTCAGAGAGCCCTCGGTGAGAAGCTACAACTAATATCATGTGAAAAACAACCACAAACCCCACTCCTCCAGGCGTACTCTGATGCATCAGACAGTTATGTTCAGTCTGATGACTCTTTCTTCTCAGACGATTTCCTAGGACATGCAACCGAAAGTGATCGTCGACCCCCATTATCAAACAAGGAAGAAATTAGGAAATCCAAGTTTAATAGAACGATTTGCCGAAAAGCAAACCTGGTCACCTCCGAAAACTGCCTACCAACAGAAAACCTGAACACCCAATTCAAAATATACAGAAAATCTCAAAAGAATAAGAGGCGTCATAGCATGAGGACCAGATCACAGTCCAGAGATTTCCCTTGGGTCTAGCTTTTTATCTTTTTTTATTTTACCTTTCCTTTCTGCTCTTTCTTCTTTTATTTATGTTTTTGCATTGTAATTTATTTTACTCTATGAATAAAATTCATTTTAAAAAAACAAAAACAAAATATATATATATATATATATATATATATATATAAATGTTAAACATTAAAATTAATTGCATGATATCTAAAGCTATCATCTTAAAAGACTAAAACCTAAAATACTACTACATATTAGATATGTGATGTTCTTTTACAAAGAAGCATATCAAAATTAAGTTTTTTCTAAACCTGACATTTTTAGTGTAAACTTTTACACATAAACAATAACAATAAGCGTAGCAGTCGCACAACTTTTTCATACGTCATCTGTCATCTAGGTGAAAATGACGAGTTTAGCTCGAGTGTTATATGATGATCATATAAAGATGATGATGATGTTAACTTGGTCTCATTCTATCATTAGTATGCCTTATTTTTTTACATTACTTTGCAAAATTATGTCTTGGACTTGATTACTATTTTTACATTTGTCATCGACTTATACAATTACAAATTATTCTTTTATGCGGTAATGTGATTTGCTACTTCGATATGTGTACACTCTTATTTCTTTTTATTATATGTTATTTTATGAAGTATATATAATTTCATGTTATTTTAGACTTAACTACTACGGAGTATTTCTTTTTTGTCATGAACTTATGCTATTATTATGAATGCTTTTTTTGATGGAGTGAAGAGGTATTCTATTTGAATGTGTGTATTTTGATCATCCTTTATGCTCTAAGAACTAGTACAATAATTTAAGCACTCAAAATAAGACCCGTATTTTTAACCCGAATTTTTCTAAGAAATGTCGTATTATACACGTATACGTATTTACACGTTTTTTTAAAAGTCAACACATTTTTTGCCGAATTTTTGACCATATTTTTTGTTCAAGTTGCCGAATAAAACACGTACGTATTAAACCACGTTTAATTCCCGTACCGTATTTAACTAACTCTTCTCACTTCCACAAGCCTAAGGAAAAACAAAAATATTATTTGTACACATTATTTGTGATACATGTTTCACACATGTCGCCTGTTAAGATACGTAGTATCTTTTTTCTTTGTGAATACAGTGTGCATGAACATTTTATAGACATCCTACATGAAATGTGTATTCAAAGGGCGTGTACACAAGGAGTGCTGAAGAAGAAATTGTACGTATATTTGGAAATATAGGCCGGACACCAAAGGCTACCAACTCCTCAATAAATTTAACCCCCATCATTTTATAAGTATTTACTCAATCAATTAAGTTTTTCCCTGCAATCCACCAACTCGTCAATGCAGTTTTTCCCTGCAAAATTATCACATAAATGATGTGTAATAAAAAATTAAGGTCTTAATTTTTTATTAGACATCATTTATGTGATAATTTTATTTTTATCAATAATTATGATTTAAAAAGTCAAACAATCCGATGTAAAAATAAATATATTTGAAGTTTATCTTTTTGTTATTTCAACCCTATTTTTTAAATATAACCAAAAGATGTGAAACATATTATCCATGAGTTCTTGATTTTACCATTTGAATCTATTTAAGAAAAATTTTGAGCCTAAAGATTTCCTTAAGATGAAACTTCATATTTTTTAAAATTTTATATATGTGATATGTCATATGAAAGATCCTGATTTTTTATATAATAGTTTTAAAAGTTGAATCACAAAGAAACAATTATACTCCGTACCATTTTAAAGAAATTTAGAGTTTTTAGTTTGTATGTAGCCCACTTTGTTTCTTACCTCAGAAACTCTTTTCGTCCTCTCTAGGGGTGAATTGAGTATCCTAATCCCCACTCTAGTAGGGTCCCCCAACTCACCGTAAGATCTTCCTACACTATTTTTGGCTTGAATTGCAGCTCATTTGCGGTAGAAATCTCAAATTTGAGGTTGGAAAATACTATAAATACCCTATTTTGGGGTACACATCTTGTGTGACTTATATGTAGCAATCCGTCTAAGTGAGACAATTCATTTAATTGATGGACTTTTGTGAACCATATAATAGGTGAGGTATAAATGGAGTATCTAAAATGGGATAAATCAAGCATAACTTTTTGAGGTTGGATCTTTTCACCCCTAGCCTAAGGGTGTGTAGCCATCTTTTACCGTGCAAAAGCTAAAGCAAAAACAAAAAGTCAAAAATACCTAGGGGAAATTGAACAGATGGAGAGCAAGAGAAAAATGAGGTGGGGTCAAGCTCAAAAAATGTTTATTTTATTTTATAAATTCATACTACGTACAACTTTGTTATTTGTGTTATGATTTTTCTAAAATAATATATATCACCATTTATATTTTTTATCATCGACACCAAATTAAAAATGTGAAGATTTAGTGGCTAGAGATTTTTGTGACCAAAATGTTTCTGGAGTAGATTCAACTGCAACCTGATAGTGACAACAATTTTTCAAATGTTTGAGTTAATTTTAGAAAAAGTCTAAAGTATCAATATAAAAAATAAACTCCAAACGTATTTGTTTTCATACTAAAATGTTCATATAAGGTAGGTCTAAAAGTTATATTTTTATGCATCTTTCATTTGAGGTGCTTCCAGGTCTAGTTTTTTGATGAAATGTTGTGAGTACGTTATTCATGAAGTATAAATTATGTCTATCAAATTTCAGCTTAAAATTCAATCAGAAAGTTAGTTAAATAAATTTTTTAAAATTGCAAAGTTATATATATATATGTATATATATATAAGTACTCTTCCGGTCAGGAATTCTTGACCGGAAACGCCGTCCGGACGGCGGCGTTTGGCCGCCTTCCGGGTGAAATTTTTCGATGAAATTTTTATGACATGTTCTAAATCAAGTCTAGTTTATCCACAAAAAATTTCAGCCAAAAACTCATTCGGGAAGGTCGTCAAATAATTTTTTCAAGTTAACTGGTCCGTAAAATACATATTCCGGACCAGTTAACTTGCAAAAATCATTTGACGACCTCCCCGATTGATTTTTTGGATGAATGTTTTTGTGGATAAACTAGATTTGATGGAGAACATGCCATAAAATTTTCATCAAAAAATACCACCGGGAAGGCGGCCAAACGCCGCCGTCCGGACGGCGGTTCCTGTCTGGAATGCCGGACATGAACATTTGTGTATGATATATATATATATATATATATATATATATATATATATATATATACTCGTATATATATATATATATATATAGGGGAAAGATCAAGTACAAAGTGTGCCTATTGTGCAAATATTTGTACGATGCACCTTGACGTTATTTGCATTGCATATTGAGGTTCAAAGTATTGCACATTATAAAGTCATAAAAATAACAGTTGCACATTAAGGTGCAACGAGTTGCACCCTAAAAAGTTGGGTTTTATTACAAAAATGCCACCTTGCCTTTATGTCCTTTGGATCAACTCATCGGACGGTCAAGATGAGTTTGTACTTTGTAAATTAAGAAGGCTTTGTATTTGATCTCTATTCTATATATATATATATATATATATATATATATATATATATATATATATATATATATATATATATATGCTCAGGTCCCTCCGGAGGGACGGGAGCAGCCGTCCGAACTTCACTGTTTGGGGCGGTTTCCGGTGGAATTTTTCGATGGAATTTTTTGAGCATGTTCCTCATCAAGTCTAGTTTGTCCATACCAAATTTCAGCTCAAAATTCGACCGGGAAGGCAGTCAAATAAATTCTTTAAACTTGCTGCACTTTATATATGTGCAGAATGTGCAGTAAGCTTCAAGAGCAGTAAGCTTTTGTGATAACGGAATTCAAATACATTAACCACTTTGATAAAGAATGAAACACATGACCATATCTGAAAATAGGCTCAACCACAAATAGGGGTGTGCACTATCCGGTTTAAACCGGAAAACCGGACCGAACCGGACCGGAAAAACCGGAACCGGATCGAACCGGAATGATATCCGGTCCGGTTTTCGGTTATAAAAATTTAGGAAACCGGTTTCCGGTCCGGTTCCGGTTGAAAACCGGATTATTCCGGTTTGAACCGGATTTAACCGGTTCTGCTATATTTTTAAAAATATATTTACTAATACTAATATAATAATAGTTATAAAATAAAAAATAATACTCCATACTAATAAAAATACTACGTACTCCCTTCGTCCCATTTATATTGTCCCGGAAGAGGGTGGCACAGTTATTAAGAAAAGTGGGTTTGTGTGGTTGATATTAATTGATAAAGTAAGAATAAAGTAAGAATGATTTAGAGCCACACAAACTTTGCCAAATATGGTATGAGACAATATAAGTGGGACTTCCCGAAAAGGTAAAACGGGACAAAATAAATTGGACGGAGGGAGTATATAATAGCAATCAATTTCATAATGATTATAATATATATTATCCTAATATTATATTCATCCATTCATTTTTATCCTCGTAATAATAAAACTAACTCATATATATTATTCTAGTCTCAAGTTACTTCAATATTTGCTCACTAAAATTAATTAAAATGAGTTTAGAAAACAATAATAACAAAAGTAATATTTTTAATAATAAGTACTCCATTTTTATCAAATGATTAGTAGCTTTTTTAGTAAAGAAAAAAATTATTTATTTAGAAACCGGTTTTTTCCGGTCCGGTTCCGGTTTTGAACCGGATAAACCGGTTCGGTTCCGGATAAAAACCGGAATACATCCGGTCCGGTTTTCGGTTTCTATATCATGGCAAATCCGGTTCCGGTTCCGGTCCGGTTGGGTCCGGTCCGGTCCGGTTTTGAACCGGTGCACAGCCCTAACCACAAATACCTTTTCCGTACTTTTCCCTATGTTATACTCCCTCCGTCCCATTTTGGTTGTTCCACTTTCCTTTTTGGGTTGTTCCAAAATGGATGTTTTGTTTCCTTTTTTGTCAAGAAATATGTGATTATGATCATTTCATTTTATTCTACTCAAATCTCAATCACAACTTTTACTTTTCAACCACTTTATTAATAATCATAACAAATTATAAGTACACAATCAATATAGGACCGAGGTAGTACTAAGTATATACTCCATACTAGATTGATCCACCCACTAAAGAGTGTCGGATGAATTATACCTTCTACTTCTGTACTAAGTAAGACGTAAAAGACCGATGGACATATAGTGCCTCTTCGCCAGTTTCCAAGATACATACGTACGTACGCTGCCGGCCTACTGCTATGTAGTGCGGCGTCTTCACTTGCCTTAATTTCCTTCACTTGATAGTAATCAAGGATCTCCCATCCCAACCAAACATACACTTCCATTGTATCAATATCATCCTCCGATCCATAAATACCCAGAACCGGCCGGCAATTATGGCTGCTGCGGCGGCGTTGAGTCCGAAAGCGCACATAGAGGAGATCCGGCGAAACAAGTTTTCAATCGGAGGAGAGCCCAACCCACTGACGGAGGACTTGCATCAGGCCGTCAAAAACCTCTCTGCTGAACTCTACTCTAAAGATGTTCATTTTCTCATGGAGCTCATCCAGGTACACCCACCTACCCCAGTATATACTCCACTTTCTCATGAGAGGTTGTAAATCTGACTCACTTGACCAAATGATAATACTATCTGGTAAGGGAAAGATCTTCTCACTTTCCTTTTTTTTCCGTAACTAAATAATCTTCTCATTTCTAAACCTTCTCATCATACTCTCAATAGTTGTAAAAATAATACACTATTCCACCTACTTTTTTTAGATTTATCTTTTATTCCACCACACTATTTTATTATATTCCCATCATACCCTCAATAATTTATATCCCATATCACTATTCATAATTTCACCAACATTCCATTTGGGAAGATTCTAGTGTTACACCTTAGCTGGTACTCATGTACACTAAAAGTCCAGTCCGGGACATCGTACACAACAGCATAGTCAGAGTCAGGATTTAATGTCAGTAATGTCAATTGAGCAAAATACTACTCCCTTCGTCCCAAAAAATACTTCTCACTTTTTTTTTTGGGTCGTTCCAAAAATTACTTCTCATTTCCTTTATTTCCTTTTTTGGAAAGTTTAACGTGGCTCACATTTATTTACTTTTTCTTACTCAAGCGTAATCATACATTTACACTTTATCCTCACTTTCTTAATAAGTGTGCCAATTCAAACTGGTAAGTATTTTTGGGACGGAGGTAGTATTATATAATAATGTGTACATATATATTGGGACGGTGGAAAATGGCATTATTACTCATCATAATGCCAAGATTCTCATTGAATCTGCCATTAATATGACATTACTAAAAATATTGGCAGATTTCCATCCAGTGATGGGAGCTGGTGGTGCTGGGGATGGCAGAAGCTGCGGCATTTTTTTTTTTGTTTTTTTTTTTTTAAAAATAATTTTTTTGATTTTATAAATAGTTCGTTGTTTTTTAATATTTTTTGACGTTTATTATTTTTTTTTACGTTTTTTTTATTATATTTTATGATTTTTATTATTAATTAAAACATTTCAAAAGACTCAAGGGTATATTTGTTCAACTACACATAAATAGTCCTACTAGGGGGAATAAAAACATGTAGTCCTATTTGTGCTCTTGGGCCACTTTTTGACCTATTTAGGTAATTAACTCTCAAATAAATTATTGAAAAACATGACGCTTTATGTATATGTATGTGTGTGTGTGTGTATATATATATATATATATATATATATAAGGCACCATATTTTTCAATAATTTATTTACATGACTTTCAGAAAATATACTTACAAAATTTTATCAAAAATTTCTGCCCGGAAATCCCTCAAACGGGGTTGACCGGACGGCGATTCCCGTCAATTCGGACTAACCAGACTATTCCTCGTACCTCTATAAAGCAAAATAACAAAGATTTTCAATCATAAAATTAAAGTGCTAAGTCACAATTATCCACAATGAGTTTTCATATGTTGAACATGTTGTGCAATATTTTCTTTGTTAACTCTTTTATATATTTTTTTCAATAAAAGTATCTAAGACATCATTCATCAAAGCATCTTCCATTCGATATGATTGTGCATGCCAAACTTTTCTTTTGAAAAAAATTCTCTAAATAGGACTAAAACATAGATACAATTCATTAAGAGAACAACCAATATTTTATTCCGAAAATAGGACTTAATATAATAAATCCTATTTTGAGAAGTTTTAATGAACTTATTCTTTGTAAAAGGATAAAATAAATTTTATTTGAAGAATAAAATGTACCTAGTCCTATTTTTGAACTTTGTGTATGTTTTGGTCTTATATTGAGCAATTTCTATTTTTAAATGGTGGTGTAACCTTTAATTTTTTGAAAGATTACATATACCTATATGTAGATTATATTTTTCAATTCACCGGTGTCAATTTTAAAGTTTTTAAAAATTATATATACCTATATATGAAAAAGAAAAATTTTAGTGGTGTCATTTAATTTTTTACGTTTTTATAATTATTATTTTTTATTATTACAAATTAAAATAAGATTATCTTATTAAGTTATGGTAAGGGCAGAATCAAAAGATAATTTAGTCCTATCTTGTGAAGATAAATAACATAGTCATGTGCATTTAGGGATTAATTTAATCCTATTTTCCCTATTATTTTAGAGAGAATTTTGTAAATACCCAATAATACTTAAATTGACCCGGGTAATCTATTTAAAATATATTTTATTAATAAAATAAAAAAATGTATATGAAAATAGCTAAAACAGTGCTTTATAGTTACTTTGGCCCATTCAGCCACAAAATAGCTTTCACCTTACTTATTTTGATTAGGAATTTTATCAATTCAAGACCTGAAAGATAGATGAATTATCATTTCGAGAGTCAAAAGATAAATTGTATCAGTATAAGACCCGAATGATGTAAAATTATCAATGTAAGACCTAACATTTCATAGGTTTTGATTTATTTATTCTTTTATTAATTCCATTTCTAATTTTTGATACACTTTTTTTCACAAAAGTTAATTAGTTTAATAGAACTAAATAATATTTAAAAATTTTAAAATAAAAATAATAATAAAATTCATGACAACTTAGGTCCTAGAATGATAGTTTTCAATCATTCAAGTCCTAAATTGATACAGAGTAGTTTTTAATCATTTGAGTCTTATATCGATATGTTTCATCTTCCAGGTCTTAGATTTATAATTCAGCTATCTCTCAGGTCTTGTATTGATAAAATTCTTTTTGATTATCATCGGTTCAATGTGCAAAATCCAAAATTACGAGTTTCTTGAAAAATTGACTGATAAGATTAAGTTGAAAATAGACTATCAAACGAGCTCTAATTTCAACTAAAATAGATCTAGAATAAAATTCATTCACTCCTCTAATATCATTTTAATTAGTATACTAAGACATGAATGATAAATGATTGTTTATGAGGGTAATTTGTTTGGTATATTGTTTTTAGCCGTCTAGGTAATTTAGATATAATGAAATGATTAGGATGTATCTCCTTAGACTATTTTCAATCCCAAATCGGATCAGACTTAAACAGACCGGATCCGACCAAAACAGATTTCTGTAGTTATAATAAAATGCATAGAGACCAAGCATTTATCAAACTAGACTAAACTTAAACGAACCAGATCAGACTTTCATAGCTATGTACGCCTCTCATTATTGCAGATGTGACCCTCAATTGTTAGTGAGCTACCGAAACATTAACCAAAAAAAAGTTCTTATTTAATTTATACTAGGTGCATTTTATTCATATTTTAATTCTTAGTAAAAGTCAAAGCATTTTCTTTATTAGTATATATGTGAATGCTTTGCATGGACTCAGAATGCGGAGGATAACGAGTACGAGGTTGGCGTGGACCCCACCCTTGAATTCGTAATCACGTCCAAAGACATAACGCAGACGGGAGCTATGGCGACACTGGTGATATTTAACAATGAAAAGGGATTCGCCCGCCAAAACATTGAATCGATTTGCAGCGTCGGCCGTTCCACTAAGAAAGGAAACCGAAAGAATGGCTACATTGGGGAGAAAGGTTTTTCCTATCTCCTTTTACCTTTTGTACCACTTGTCTTCTCTTATACAGTATTTGAAATTATCTATGATATCAAAAAAAATTGGGGTGAGAAAAATATATTTTCTGTGCCCAAAACAAGTGAGTCCGTGACACGGATAATTTGGACGTGTATATGAGCGGGTGAGCACCTTTGATATTTTATTCGATCACATAATCATATTTCTTTACTATATGTTAAAAGAAAATACTCCGTATTTATTACTCCGTATTACGTAAATGGCAACACATCAACACAATATGTCACTCTTTTGTATATTTGAATTGTTTTAATCTTTTCTTTTTCCCGTATTTTCTTTGTAATTATTTTCTATTTTTGAATACATCAGTTCTATATGTCTAAATATGGATTACATATGCCGATTAGTAGTGCTTTTATACTTTGTTGCACGGGAAAACGTACTTTTTCCCAAGAGTTTCCGTGCTACATAGCTTTTATATGATTTTTGGATATGCATATTTTATTTAGTAATGCTCTTTTTGAAGGCATGCTAACATGCCAAAAATGTCAACAATATATGGTCTTGCAAAGTAATCAGAAGTATGAGCACATTTTTTTTTAATAAATACTACTTCGTATGTAAATTACAATCTCGCCAACTTAGCCATCCTTTTACACTTTTGTGCATAAAATATTCATATATGTAAGGGATTATTTTGTCATATTTTTATGACTTTATTCTTAAAGCTCACTTGCGACATAAGTGATCCTCCGATGCTGTTTCTCTTGATATTTTAGGGAGAAATGGATAACCAATCCAATATAAAGAACCAACCCCATTTTGTTTGTTATTTGCAAGTTTAGGTGCATTTTTTATACGGAGTATAATGCTGTTATGAATTCACTTTGAATCTTGTATTGAGAAATTATTTGTGATGTATATACTCTATTAATTAACGAAATGTTTGTTTGATTGATTGGTTCCTCCTTTTACCTGAATTCATTTTTTTCTCAATGTGCTTTCTTTCCAGGCATTGGGTTCAAGAGCGTCTTTCTGATTACACCCCAACCGTACATATTCAGCAACGGATACCAAATTCGGTTCAGCGAAGAGCCATGCTCACAGTGCAAAATCGGTTATATCGTCCCAGAGTGGGTGGAGAATGATAACCCTGTTCTTGCACACATAAGACATATTTACGGTTCATCAACTTCACTCCCCACCACAACTTTGGTGTTGCCTCTGAAATCTGACAAGGTTGATCCAGTGAAGAAGCAGCTATCAAAGATTCATCCAGAGCTTCTCTTGTTTCTTTCCAAGATAAGAAAGCTTTCAGTCAGGGAAGACAATGCTGACCGAAAGCTCAATACTGTGAGCACCATATCCATTTCAAGCGAGAAGAATCTTGTCACGAGGAAAAACATCAATGCAGAGTCCTATGCTCTTATTCTCTCTTCTGATGAAGATAAAGGGAATGGCCAATGCTCTTATCACATGTGGCGACAGAGATTCCCAGTCAAGAATGGATGCCGAGTTGATCGGAGAATGGAAGTTGAAGATTGGGTTATCACAATTGCGTTTCCACACGGGGAGCGTCTCAACAGGGGAAATAGTTGCCCTGGTATCTATGCTTTTCTTCCCACAGAGATGGTCACCAACTTTCCATTCATAATCCAAGCAGATTTCTTACTATCGTCATCCAGGGAAACAATCCTACTAGACAACCAATGGAATAAGGGAATCCTTGACTGTGTTCCATTAGTCTTTTTGAGTGCATTCACCTCGCTAGTTAAATCAAGTGATGATGTTCCTGTCTCTAGTCTGGCTGAAATGTTCTGCTTTTTGCCAGTTGAGAGTTCCTCATATCCAAGCCTGGATGCTACTGTCAGAGATCCGATCAAAGCAAAGCTGCAGGAGGAAGATATTGTTCCATGTCAGTCGTATACCAATCAGAAGGTCTTCCGCAAGCCGTGTCAAGTTGGGAGGCTAATACCATTTTTTTGGAATTTGTTGAATGAGGCTACGAAGCAGGGTGTCACGCTTCACAATATCTCCTCTCATGGAAAGTCTATTCTCAATTTTGCATTTGATAAGGAGAAGTACAATAAAGTCTTTGACTTCTTGGAAGTGAAGCAAGTTAATAATGATTGGTATGCCAAGTGCATACAGGGTTCAAATCTTGTTATGGGTGTGTCTGAAGAGCTTTATGTACAGCTTCTGTTTTTTGTTGTGGCCTATTGGAGGTCATGTTTCTTTTCTAAGGAAAATATGGGGAAGCTACCGTTGCTGAAGTACGTTGACAGTAATGAGCATGTGGCCTTGTGTAGCATAGATTCTGTGTCTGAGCATCACATCACATTGTTTCTGTGCACTAAATCCAAACATGTTAGTTGGCTGATTACCTGGAACAGAGTATTTCGTTGCATGGGGGGATATTTCATCCCTGAATCTACACATACAGCGTTTGACAACAGTTCTGACGTGTTGAAGTGTATACGTGACTGGATGATAAATGATGTTAAGGTTAGATCTGTTGACACTGCTGAGTACGCACAAGTCATCTGTCAGTCACTAAGCCATGACCCAAAGCTCGTCCTTGCATATGCACATTTCTTATATCACTCGTACATGAAGGTTTATGTGGTCTCTGCAAGCGATATTGAGTCACTTTGCATCAACATGCCACTTGTTGATGATTATGGAAATGTCTTGACCCATCGAGAAGGTGTTCTTGTGCCAGCGAATGGAAGCAAATGGGTTCAGTTGATTGGCTCCAATCCTTGGAAAAGAGAGGGTTACATTGAGCTCGGAGAGGAGTACTTGCATTCCCGACTTGTTGCTAATGCATATACGAACAATGGAGACATTCTTGGGTTTCTTAAAACCTATGCCAGTGCTATGGATATTCCTGAATTACCACCTCCAAATGCTACATTATCATGTATGTCTTCACCGCTAACCAAAGAAAATGCTTTCTTGCTGTTAGATTGGATACGCAATAGGGGAGTGTTGCCAGAGAAGTTCTTGACCAGCATAAAAAATGGAAGTTGGCTTAGAGTCCGCTTATGTGGTAGTACTGGCTACAGGCCCCCCTCGCAATCCTTTTTTCCTGATTCAAAATGGGGTCCTCATTTGCAAAATGGTTCATTGCGTGTAGATATCCCATTGGTTGATCTTGCATTTTATGGTGCACAGATTTCTGACTACATTGAAGCACTAAGAACCACTGGTGTAATGTTTGATCTCAAGGAAGCCTGTGAGTTTATTGGGAGGCATTTCATGTCCCTGGTGGATTCTTATTCTTTTGCAAAACATGATGTCATCTCTATACTTAAGTTCATTAAATATTTGAGAGAAAAGTATCTTCCTCCCGGTGACTTCATCAATAGCATCAAAGATAAGAGCTGGTTGCTGACCACACAAGGCATGAAGAAGCCAGGACAATGTGTTTTTCTTGCTGACAAATGGTATGCTGTTTCACAGATCAGCAATGTCCCATTTGTTGATCAAATGCATTATGGTCAAGATATTATTCTTTTCAAGGAAGAACTCAGGCTTCTTGGCGTTGTGTTCGACTTCAACAAAAATTACAATTTAATTGTTTCCAATCTGAAACCATCTGAACATTTGAACTCTTTAAGTGCTAAAGCAGCTTTCTTGGCTCTCAAATGTATCCGTCACCTCAAGTTAAACTCCAATGATAGACTATGCATAGCACTCAAGGGTAATCGGTGTCTGAAGACTCTCGAGAATGGATATAAATCTGCTACGGAATGTTTCATACCAGATGCAACTTGGGGTTGCATTCTCCATGTTTTTGACAACTTTCCTATCATCGATGAGAAGTTTTATGGAAGCAAAATTCTTTCATTCAAGGATGAGCTCAAGAATTTGGGTGTGGTGGTCAGTTTTGAGGGTGTTGTTAAAACTTTTGTTGAAGATTTTAAGCAGCAGTCTTCTAAATGTGCATTGAGCAAAACCTGTGCACTTTCTTTCCTTGCATGCTACAGAAAATTAAAAGCAACTGCCTTCAGTTCACAGTTTGATGAAATATTGAAAAACATTAAAGATGTAAAGTGGCTTAAAACTCGACTTGGTGCTGCCAGTGCCCCAGAAGAGTGCATCTTCTTTGATGAAAGCTGGGCACCAATATCATCTATATCTCTTTTGCCATTTATTGATGATGCTTACTACGGCCCTGAGATTCGTGAGTATAAGGCAGAGCTTAATGCCATGGGTGTTGCCACAACATTCAGAAAAGGGGCAATGTTTGTTCCAGCGAGCCTTCGTTTGCCTCAGAATTCTGAGGTTATTTCACCTCCCGTTGCAGTATCCCTGTTGATGTGTTTACGGCATTTACAAAAGAATATCAGTGAGAAGCAAACTGACCTGATCACTTCTCTCCGGGAGAAACTCGATGTCAAGTGGATTAAGTCTATAGCAGGTTACCAATGTCCAAAAAAGTGTTTACTATTCAGCCCAGATTGGAAAGCTGTCCTGAATCAAGATGATGGACCCTTTATTGATGAAAAGTTCTATGGTCCAGAATTTTCTTCATACTCTAAAGAACTTCAAACTTTGGGTGTGGTGGTTGAGGTTAAAAATGGTTGTTCTTTGGTTGTTGAATACCTCAATGTGCATACTGATCGGACCACTATCAGTCGCATATATAAGTACTTGTACACGAATGGATGGCCTGATGATGTGAATACTGTTGGAAATGCAAAGATGTTATAGATTCCCAGTGGGGAGAATAGTGGGAAATGGGTTAGTCCAAATGCCTGTGTGCTCCATGAAAGTACTGGTCTTTTTGGGTCAGAGTTTTTTGTTTTGGAAAACTATTACAGCAATGAGTTGCTGTATTTCTTTTCCAATTTGGGTGTGAAAACCTACCCTGCACTAGAGGACTACTTCAAGCTCTGGAAATCATGGGAGGGTTCATCAGATAGGAAACTGTCTCATTCTGAGTGCCGCGCCTTTTGGGAGTTTATAGTCACCCACTGGAGCTCAAAAACAAAAAAGTTTCTTGAAGAAAATCTGAAAAAGATTCCAGCTTGTTCCGGTACAAATGAAGGGATTTATTTGCTAGACAAGTGCGATGTTTTCCTTGCTGATGACCTCTACATGAAGGATCTGTTCGAACAGAATTCTTCAGATCCACTGTTTGTCTGGTACCCACAACCAAGCCTTCCATCCTTGCCCCGAACAAAGCTTCTGGATATCTACAAAGAAATTGGAGTTGGTTATTTATCGAAATCTGTCAAAAATAATGGTATCTCATCAATTGAATCTTCTGGGCTGGAAAGGGTAAAACCAGAAACGATCCATATCGGAATGAATCTCTTCAGGCTGATTCTTGGGTTTCTTGCCCAGCCTTCTCTGGAGATGGATGCTGAGGAAAGGCACAAGTCTCTCATGAGACTTGTGGACTCGAGTTTTCTGAAGATGGATGAACCCATCACCTTGGATTATTCTCTCTCACTTTCATCAGGGAAGATCCTGACCGCAAAAGCAAGCAGAATGATTCGGTGGGAGAGGGAGAGCTCCAAGTTCTTCATCACAGAGCTCGAGGAATCAGAAGGTTACAGAGGTGTGCTGGAGTATGCTACCTGTTTCTCAGAAGTCATCTCAGAGGGCATTTTGTGGGACAAAGAAGATCATGTACCCCAGCTTTCAGAGCTGATCAAGCTGGGTTATTTTGTTAAGTTTGACAAGGATGCTATCAGTTTCTTGATGAAAACCAAGAACCTGCAGGTTTTCTTGGAAGATGAACAGTTTCTCTCTTCTCTCTTTCCTTCCTGCTGAATTGGGTATGGTCTTGTGTTCTTACCCATTGTTTTTTTAATGTTCAATTCTTTTCATGTTGTGAACTGATTTCCTTATTAATTATTTCAGGTTGATGATGACTGAAGACAACACTCGTGGAGAATGATTTGGAGTTATCTATGTTTGTTCTGTTTTTAATTTTGAATTTCAAATGACTTGGAGTATTCCATATAGTCTCTGTCTGTTCATTGTTTTTGGGGCTTTTGGAATGATGTTCCTATGGTCTGCTCGTACCTTTTGTTGTGCTACCTGAATATTGGAAGTGTTTTTAAAGGGATTATCGCCCACTCTGCTTGTTTCTTCAATTTGAACTTAACTAAATTCTCAAAAATAAATTCCATTTTCTAAGCTCAAGAAAGAGTGAATATGTATTTTAAAGTCCAAAGTGTATCTGATTTTGAAGACATAGTTTATAACCAAACTGTTAAAAGTTTTTTTTAAACACCCTAAATTTGAATATTGGGATTAAAAGGTACAGAGTAAGTTTTTTTGTTAACCTGCGTTGACTTGCATGTTGATATTAAACTATAATTGTGTCTGCCATTACCTGGTCGATAAATTTTAAGGTATGTAATCTAATTTAAAAGGCCAAGCTAGAGCTTCCAATCTATTTCTACAGATTTTTTGGGTTGTTTATTAATCTTAGATGACTTTGCTTTAAAGTTCTTAAAGATTATTACCACCTTCATTTTTTTCTGATTTCTTTTTCTGATTCTTCTTCTCGCCCAATACTCCCATGAAAAGCAGTCTTAATCCAAGGCCTGCATTGAATAATCTTATAATCCTCACATATATATTAGTATATTATTAAATTACTTCTCCGTATAATGAAGCCTTAATTTTGTCACCTTTATTATCACTAAAAGTCTAAAAGCTAGGATGCTCTTTCCCAAAATCAAATTTTTGCTACAGTGGAGTTATTTGCTGTGATATACGGAGTATGTCCTTTGGGGTTAGATATATCTCCAAGAAAAATATTTTTTCCAGAAAGACAACGAAAAGATACTTGCTTTATAAAAAAGTGTGTTTACGGCCTTATTTAGGGTGAAGTACGAATATCTTGAGCATTGTGTTGTCTATTACTATCACGTCATTGCAAGATATTGTCCAGTGGGTAATTTGCAGTTCAAGTTCAAAGCACCTAAAAAATTGTAGCATAAATGTGTCCAACTTAAGCTGCTAGGCACCCCCTAACAAAACACAACATAGCCATGGCATGGAAAGTAAGAGTTGTATGGTGCTGAAAGTTTGATCATTTATCATAGACCCGACCCGACCCATGTCATAACTGGTAGTTTGAGCGGGAAAATGAACAAATTTTCTTTCTTGTATAATAAAAGATTTATCACATCTTCTAATCATATTTTCACAAATTTGTCTTCAAGAAAACATGTTTCATTTTAAAATAATGTATGCACTATATTTTAAATTGATCTTATATCAAATTTATAATACATCCGGTATAGTATTTAGATATCTTAAGTCATCTGATTCTTTTAAAATAATCTCTTAGAAATACATCCGGTATCTTTTAAAATTGATCTTATATCAAATTTATAATACATCCGGTATAGTATTTGGTCAATACTATTAATTAGAAATAATCTCTTACTTATACTCCATATATAATTAAAATAAAGACTGGAACCTTACAAAAAAAGAGTCGAAAAATCATCTCTTCTAGTATTTTATTAGTATAATATCATGATTACTTTAGTTTAAAAAATTGAACTTATGCTCAATTTAAACTAAATCAATTATGATATTATGAACATATTAACAATACTTATGTTTTCGTTATTAAAATTCATTTCAGAAATAGTTAAGCATTTAATTCCAAATAAAAGTTTAAATTCTGGGAATATTCTATCTGAAACTTTAAATTTTCTTGGAAGGACTAGTTTAATTGAATTCATATCTAATCAATCTGTAAGGCTATTTGGATTGATATATTCTATGCATTCTAACTTTAACTTTGATTTAAAAATTACTCTGTACCTGTCATTTTGATATAATGAGATTTCTGTTTCAGGCGTAGCTCGGGATTAGAATATTTCAATAAATTTGATATACTTTTATAAGAAGAGAAAGTACTTGTTAAAGATTATTCATTTGTTATTAGTTAATCAATTTGATTATTAATAAACGTGAGACGGGTGTGTTCTTGGGAATTCTCTCTAGGGTTACCGGCTGGTAACACCTAGGTTTTTTCGTCCGCCGCCGGCTCGCCTAGGCTGTCTCGGTCGCCGCTGGTTTGCTGAGAGGAGTGTGGTTTGTTTGTAGAGTTATCTTCGGTCTTCGAGGCTTCGGTGGGGGAAGGATTCTTCTCTCATAGGTCAGTTGGTTACTTTGGAGGTTCGATCGAGGGGGTATTCGAAGTTCGGGAGTCGGCTGCTTCTAAGACCATTTGGAGTGGTGCAAGAGTCCAAATGTCAAAAATGGACTCCGTCGATATGAAAACAGTGTTTTGACTCCTATTCTCTGCATTCCAGCACCGTCAATAAAATACACTCTGCACATTTTTTTACATATCAATTTAGTAAAACATTAATTAAATTATTATAAGTAATGTTTTCCTTTTAATTTTTTCTCTGATTAATCATAAAATAAAAAAGACACATTTCGATGTAAAAAAAAATAAATTTCATTATTTTTTTTTTTTACGTTTTTTCCTGAGTGATTTTCAACACATTAGAGCATTGGATTCTCTTCTCAACTTTGTGTCTATCCATAACACATTGGATTCCCTTCTCAACTTGTTGTATCTTTTCAAATCACATTGGATTCTCTTTTCCATTATTTGTGTCCTTTCATAGCACATTATATGACATTGGATTCTCTTTTTTACGGGAGAAGGATACCGGAGCTTCATATTGTTGGTACCACTTCGGACACACTTGGAGGACACGCCACGCATGCTCAAATTTGAATGTCTTGCCATTGTTATCATTCATGAAAATGTCTTTGGCTTGAAAGTTCTACAATATAATAATAATAAAGGAGTAAAGTACATAGTAATATAATTAAATGTTTTAATTACATAGTTATATGTATATTGTGAATATAACTAATATAACTAATATACACTAATATAACGAATATATATACTAATATAACCAATATAACTTATATATATACTAATATAACTAATATTATACGAATATATATACTAATATTATATATGTACTAAAATAACTAATATATATTACTAATATATATATATGTGTTGGAAAAATGTGTGAAAAATTGCATTAAATGGCTATTTTGGGGCAATTTTTTGAGTGGGGTCCACTTCCGATTTGGGTCGGGTGAAATTAGTTTCGGATTTTCCTTGTTAAGGGCTACAATTCGATACGTGGTACACTCAAAACGGATAACGGGTGAATGAGATATCGATTTTCGAAGTTTACCCGTTGAAATGGAGCAGCAGCCGGCTGCTCCAGCAGCCCACTGCCGGCAGGACAGTCCGCAGCAGCCTGCTGCCGGCAGGACAGTCCGCAGCAGCCTGCTGCTGAGACGTCTTCCGCAGCCTGCTGCTGAGACGTCTTCCGAAACACACCCAACAATATATATATATATATATATATATATATATATATATATACTAATATAACTAATATATATATATATACTAACATAACTAATATATATATATATATAATATACTAACATAACTAATATATATATAATATACTAATAAAACTAATATATATTACGAATATATATGGTGCCTCATGCCGTTGGTAGTGCATGGTGCCTCATGCTGACATCAACATGATGTCAGCGAGGCAAATAATTCCCCCTGACAAGCCTTCTGCTCCCGTCTGCGCACAACAGGTATGCCCCCACTACCCTTTTTCTTTTCTTTTCCATTTAATTTTTGGCTGTCTAAAATTCCTCCAAACTTAACCCCTTCCCTCCCCAAACCCATTTTTAATACCCTCCACACTCAACCAATGTAAGAAATTAGGAGTCTAAAAATGCCATTTTAACATTTTAGACTCCTAATACCTCACCACTCCATTTGGTCTAAGCGAAGGATCCGCTAGGTGGCTAGGTGCGGCGGCGACACCCGGGTGGAAGATAAGGGTTCTGTGCAGTGAATGGAGAGTTTTGTAAACAAATACAAAAACATGGCGATCGGGACGGAAGAAGAAGATATGGACCTTGATGATTTCGATGCGTAAGACGTTCCGGTAGAGGAAAGCAAACCGAGATTCCCGGTGGTCGGAGTGCTATTGACTGACAGAAAGTAAATAAGTACCTTTTTTCACCAACTTCTTTGATCATCATTCATTTCCCCAGCCTCCATACCGTCTTCGCTATGGAGGTTGGGGAAAGGAATGATGATCAAAGAAGTTAGTGAAAAAAGGTACCTATTTACTTTCTATCATCATGTTGATATGATTCGTGTGCTTGAAGAAGGGCCTTGGCAGTTTGAGCGTAATCTGTTATTGTTGAAAGAAGTTAAACTTGATGATATTACGCATAAGACTGTTTTAAATGAGGCTGATTTTTGGGTTCAAATTCATAATGTTCCCTATAACCTAGTTAATTTTGGTACTGCAAGGCGGGTTGGAAATTTTATTGGAAAATTTATAAAATATGATGATAATCAGAAAAGTGAGAAGTGGAATCTTATATGAGGATTAGGGTGTCCATGAATGTTGATAAATCTTTGAAAAGGGGAACAAATCTGAAAAAAGATGGAAAGAGTTTTTGGGTGGAATTCAAGTATGAGAGGTTTTCCCAATTTCTGTTTTATATGTGGCTTAATTGGGCATTCAGATAGGTTCTGTCCGTTGAACTATGAAGAAGATCTAGAACTAGAAAAAAACTTTGGGGTCCATATTAGGGCAGGGAGCAGGGTGAAGACTAGTCCCACAGAGGTGGCAAATGGCTACTGGAGGGTTCATCGAGCTTTGGCAGAGAGCATAGATATATGGAGGATAAGTCTGATGGCAGGAAGGGTGAAGGGGGGGAAAGAGTCTATATCAGAATCTGCAGAGTATATCTAAAGGCGTGGGGGAGGAAACGGAGGAAACTTCGGGGAGCAAAAGAGAAGAAGGTTATGGAAGGCCCAAGGAGGAGACAAGATTGGGGAAGATAGCATGGCTCTTGATGAGACAAAAAACGGGGAAGGGGCGGGCTTCGATCAGTAAGCCCACCGAAGTCATCAGGATGGATGAAGAATGTTCGGGTGCTCGTGCGGTTTGGCAGGCTCGGACAGATGCTTAATTTTATTTTTTATTTTTTTTTGCTTTAGTGACAATTTATTTTGTTGTGTGGCTTTTTTCGTTAATGTTGTTCCTTCTTGTAAGACGTTGGATTTGGATGTGGGTGATGGGAGGATTGCGGTAACCGTCTTTGCTCATTTGTGCCCATTAATGGATCAGCAAATTATATTGCTTCTTTGGAGGTGATTAATTCCGAGTCTGGTTCGCGGGACGACGGTTGTTAGGAATCTTTTTGTCGGATTGCCTACTATTTGAATGATATGTTTTATTCATTCGTTTTTAATAAGATTCTTTGATATTAATTTTTTATACATTTATTTTGTGCTTTGTAATGACTAGAGTCTTGAGTTTATGGTAGAAGATCTGATTTAATTATAATGAATTACAATTTCTTTTTATTACTCCATGGCTGAAACTCACTCCATTGAATTTCGAACTCGAGACCTCCCATAAGGGAGAGTGAGTCGGGGAACAGCTGAGCTGAACCGTTTCCTCAAATTAAATTAAAGTTTTATGTGATGTTAATGCACACTGCATTTGTGACACCGCTCCCAATTTAAATTTGGATTTATTAATCCATTAATATTAAAACCTAAGTGAAAGTGCAAATACTAATTTCAATGAGGATAATTAGTCAAAGTCATGAATGTATATTCAGTTTGAAAACTAGTTACAAGTATATTAATCATACTAGAAATGATTGATTGATTAAAATAATACTGACTAATTAAATTGTGGGTCGGACCCCGAACATGGGGAGGGACTAACTAATATATATTCTTGGACCAAGATAAATTAAATAAAAAGCCCAAGTATAAGGAAGTAAGTACAATATAATTGTTTGGGCCGAATAAAAGGTAAAGAGATAAGGCGAGAGACCATTTGAGTCCACTTACAAAAAAATAGAAATGTAAAGGGGTTTGAGCCCGGGATATTGGAGAGGACTATCCAATACATTTTAGGGCCGACCTATTATGGTCTACTAGCCTAAAATAATATAAATAAATGAATGAAAGTCATTTAGGCCCAACCGAGATATATCAAGTGACCAAAGTGGCGTTCTAGCCCTATTTACCGAAAATAGCAAGTATGAGGGTGAAAGGTTTCCTACACTTTAATTCGGGGTATCCCGTGTAAAGTGTAACCCTTAAAAAAGAGGAGGAGTAATCTATAAAATAGTTTTGGACTGGATAAAATAAAAAAGAGGCAGCCCGTGAACCGAACCCAATTAAAATCGGCCCAACTTTCTAAAAATAGAAGATAAGGGAGGGGAGTCTCCTTATCCTCTCATTTGGGATGTTTTACGTAAACCATAGAAAGGAGGGGAGTGCTTGGAGCGTCCTCTACGCACACAAAAACTCAAGAACAAAGGAGAGTGAAGGAGAGAAGAGAATCCGAGAGAAAACGAAGCCTAGCGGTAAGAATCTCGTAGCTCCGGTTCTTGTTCTTCTTTTTATATAGTTTTCATATATGATTTTATAGAAATCATATGATGGATTCTAGGGGATGTTCTACACATTTAAAAGTGTAGAAAATGATATAAAGTGTTGGTATTTAACTTAGAAGAGTTGTTGAATCGATAGGAACCGAAATCGCCGGAAACCGCCATTGCTAGGAGCTGTTTTCGTGCTGCAGGGCCGAAAGCCGGGCAGCTTTTGCATAAGCCGGGCGGCTTTTGCCCTCTGCCAGCCAATGTTGTTTCGAATCACTCCCGATCGAAGGTTTAACGATGGGGCTTGAATATGCAACCTTGCTGGACATATTTAAGGTGAGGATGGCTGACTATATTGTATATAACTTGTGAGTTGAACATGAGATTACCTAAGTAATCAAATTATGATTTCGATGGAATTAAATGATATACTTCAATGTGAATAAAGGTGTTGCTATGTGGTCATATAAATTGATACATGATATTACAAAGGTGGATAAGCAAAGGTATTATGCATGAGGGGGGAAATCCTTGAAATATATTAATTATTGAATTGATATTGATGATTAGAATGATATAGACAAATGTTGATAAATGTGTGATTCCATAAGATCGAAAAAGGGATATATGGATACCTATGTGGATAGGCAAAGTGATTAAATGTGAAGTAAGGAATACTTGAGTTATTGATATGATCAAAGTGATATGAATCCGTAGTGATTAATTGTGTGTGCTATCTATAGTGTTGAATAAGATAGGCATGAACTTAGAATGAGTGATGGACTACGGTCACACTCAAAGGAAATGGTGGAGTCTACCGAGACTATATGAAGGTAGCCCAGGGAGTCTTGATGAAGACTAGCCCGAGGTTGATAGATTATGATTGCTCGCATACTATGAGTATACGGGGATATATACGGGGTGTGTAAGCCCTAAACGAATGAAACATATACGGGGTGTGTAAGCCCTACACGAATAAAGTATTACGCGGGGTGTGTAAGCCCTAACGAGATAAAGGATATCACGCGGGGTGTGTAAGCCCTACACGAATAAAGTATTACGCGGGGTGTGTAAGCCCTAACGGATAAAGGATACTACGCGGGGTGTGTAAGCCCTACATGAATAAAGTATTATACGGGGTGTGTAAGCCCTACACGAATAAAGTATTACGCGGGGTGTGTAAGCCCTAATGAGTAAAGTATTATACGGGGTGTGTAAGCCCTACACGAACTAAGATTATACGGGGTGTGTAAGCCCAAATGAATGAATACACCGTAGGGTGTGTAAGTCCAACGTGGATGAGTACAAAGGATATTTTGTGTAACCCTCTCGATGGAGTTGGGTTTAGATTAGGGGTGAGGTAACCTCTCGAGATTGCTATATGCTAGAATAGGCCCAGGGCTATACAAGGGGAATTGTTTTGAATTGCAAATGGACCTACGAGTTGACTATTTGACTTGGTATATATATTCTATACAAGTGATTTGAAATGGGGTAGCTGTAGGTTATGCCCATAATATAGTATCACCCTATGTTAAGGGTCTTGTGTTTGAAACATGAATTATATTCAGTATAGTTGTCATTGTACTTGTCAATTGCTTCCAAGTACTGACCTCCCCTTCACGGGGGAGGCCACCTCACAGTTTTCAGGTAGAAGCTAGAGCTTGCTTCCTGTTCCCGTTGCTTCGGGTGATCTATGGAGAGAAGACGTGGTTCGTGATTCTTCCAGTTCTATTTTGATATAAATAAAATAATGCTCATGGAACTATTTAATATTATAAATGATTTGGGAGCCTGCGTGCTCATGTTCGCCCTGTGTGGCCTTTGACTTTTTTAAAAGTATTTGTATTCCGCTGCGTATATTTTGAAATGTTTTACTTATGATTGTTTATGGATGTACTTGTGTGAATGGTATTCATGTACGCCTTGCACGGTTCGAGTAAGGTGAACCGCGGTTGCCTTAATCGGATTGTGCGGCGGTTGTTAGCGTGTCTGGACAGACCGGGGCGTGACAGCATTGAGCCTCTTTCCTTTGTTTAAAAAAGTTTAATACTTGATTTCAATTATTTTGTTAATTTGTTTGGACTCGAATTTAGGGCCTTATTACTTTTGGCACGAGTAGATTTGACTTTTTTATTGAGAAAATTGAAAAGTTAATCCTGAAAGTGCACGCCACGGTTTTTCCCTGGAAAGTGCTTTTTGCAATCAAATAATCCATAATGCAGATAATTTATTAGTTAAATGACCAGATATGCATGTGAGTGAAGTTACATGACTAGTAGTGGTTACACAAAAGGGTTAAAGGGTTAATTTGAGTTTACACCTCATTTTGTTGTTCAAATTAGACTTTGCACCCTATTTTTGAAAATTGTACTAGTAATATTTGCACCTCAACCCATATGACAAGACAAAAATGTCCCTTGATCAGGAATATGTTGAAGGCCAACAAAATTATTAATGGAGGGGCACTTTTGTCTTTTCATAGGTTGTTGGGGGTGCAAATACAAAGGTTTTCAAAAACGGGATTCAAAGTTTAATTTGAACAATAAAATGGGATGCAAACTCAAATTACCCCTATTCAAAAAGGTTACCATACTAAACAACAAATCTGCCCATTTTCTAACCGGCTCAAAGTCATTATCAATTACTTTTTCTTGCTTAAAAAATATCATTTTATTCTCTAATTTTGAGTATCAATATTTAATCATTTTATTCTCTCGTTTTGAGCGTCAATTTGTAATTATTTAAGATATGTGATATTTGCGTTTCAATAGAACTTTAGTGTAGTTTGTAGATATCTATTTTTTGCAAACAATTTGGGAATGATTAACTTCATGCTCAATCAACCTCGTAAATTGTTGTTGCAAAACAAATTGGGACGGAGTAAATTATTATTTCTTGTAGTTGTGTATAATATATCAAAGACTCGTATAAGTGTTATCACTGTTATGTATAAAATATTTACTGTGAAGATTTTGACAATGCTCATATTATATGCTATATGACGTTTTTGTTATCATATTTTCATAATATCTTTACTCATGGTTTAGACGCGTGTATTAATGCATATAATTATATGATTTAATGCACAATTCAGTCAATAATTAAGCACATTTGAGATGTTATAAATTAATTAATATTATAATGCAAAAGTATGAATTATTTGTTATGTTATATGAGCATTTGCAACTTTTACAATGAATTATTTGTTATGTTATATGAACAATAATTTAAGCACTCAAAATAAGACCCGTATTTTTAACCCGAATTTTTCTAAGAAATGTCGTATTATACACGTATACGTATTTACACATTTTTTAAAAGTCAACGCATTTTTTGCCGAATTTTTGACCGTATTTTTTGTTCAAGTTGCCGAATAAAACACGTACGTATTAAACCACGTTTAATTCTCGTACCGTATTTAACTAATTGTACTCTTTTCACTTCCACAAGCCTAAGGAAAAAAATATATACTCCCTCCGTTCTTTATTATGTGTCCTCTTAGGCTTTGGCACGGGTTTTAAGAGGAAAATAGTAGGAGTAGTGTAAAAGGTGTAATGAGTAGTAGGTAAATGAAAAAGTAGGAAAGAGAAAGGGGTAATGGTAATAAAAGTGGGGGTATAAAGGTATATTTAAAGTAAAAACTTTCCTTAAATGGAAAGGAGGACAAATAAAAAAAAACGTCCCAAATAGGAAAGAAGGACTTTTAATAAAGAACGGAGGGAGTATTATTTGTACACATTATTTGTCATACATGTTTCACACATGTCGCCTGTTAAGATACGTAGTATCTTTTTTCTTTGTGAATTGTGAATACAGTGTGCATGAACATTTTATAGACATCCTACATGAAATGTGTATTCAAAGGGCGGGTACACAAGGAGTGCTGAAGAAGAAATTGTACGTATATATGGAAATATGGGACACCAAAGGCTACCAACTCCTCAATAAATTTAACCCCCATCACTTCAATTATAAGTATTCACTCAATCAATTAAGTTTTTCCCTACAATTCACCAACTCGTCAATGTAGTTTTTCCCTGCAAAATTATCACATAAATGATGTGTAATAAAAAAAAAAAAATTAAGGTCTTAATTTTTTATTACACACCATTTATGTGATAATTTTATTTTTATCAATAATTATGATTTAAAAAGTCAAACAATCCGATGTAAAAATAAATATATTTGAAGTTTATTTTTTTTGTTATTTCAACACTATTTTTTAAATATAACTAAAAGATGTGAAACATGTTATCCATGAGTTCTTGATTTTACCATTTGAATCTATTTAAGAAAATTTTTGAGCCTAAAGATTTCCTTAAGATGAAACTTCATATTTTTTAAAATTTTATATATGTGATACTACTAGTGTCATATGAAAGATCATGATTTTTGATATATTAGTTTTAAAAATTGAATCACAAAGAAAAAAATTATACCATTTTAAAGAAATTTAGAGTTTTTAGTTTGTGTGCAGCCCAATTTGTTTCTTACCTCAGAAACTCTTTTCGTCCTCTCTAGGGGTGAATTGAGTATCCTAATCCCCACTCTAGTAGGGTCCCCCAACTCACCGTAAGACCTTCCTATACTATTTTTGGCTTGAGTTGCAGCTCATTTGGGGTAGAAATCTCACATTTGAGGTTGAAAAATACTATATGTACCCTATTTTGGGGTACACACCTTGTGTGACTTATATGTAGCAATCCGTTTAAGTGAGACAATTCATTTAATTGATGGACTTTTGTGAACCATATAATAGATGAGGTATAAATGGAATATCTAAAATGAGATAAATCAAGCATAGCTTTTTGAGGTTGGATCTTTTCACCCCTAACCTAAGGGTGTGTAGCCATCTTTTACCGTGCAAAAGCTAAAGCAAAAAAACAAAAAGTCAAAAATACCTAGGGGAAATTGAACAGATGGAGTGCAAGAAAAAAAATGAGGTGGGGTCAAGCTCAAAATAAGTTTATTTTATAAATTGATACTACATACTAGTACAACTTTGTTATTTGTGTTCTGATTTTTCTAAAATAATATATATCACCATTTATATTTTTTATCATCGACACCAAATTAAAAATGTATAGATTTAATGGCTAGAGATTTTTGTGACCAAAATGTTTCTGAAGTAGATTCAACCTGATAGTGGCAACAATTTTTCACATGTTTGAGTTAATTTTAGAAAAAGTCTAAATTATCAATATCAAAAATAAACTCCAAACGTATTTGTTTTCATACTAAAATGGTCATTTAAGGTATGTCTAAAAGTTATAATTTTATGCATCTTTCATTTGAGGTGCTTCCGGGTCTAGTTTTTTTATGAAATGTTGTGAGTATGTTATTCATGAAGTATAAATTATGTCTATCAAATTTCAGCTTAAAATTCAATCAGGAAGTTAGTTAAATAATTTTTTTAAAATTGCACAGTTATATATATATATATATAGGAATGATCATGTCCGAACGTTTGGACATGATCCTCCGTTCGAACATCCCCGTTTGGGGCCCTTCCCGGTGGAATTTTTTGATGAAATTTTTTGAGCATGTTCCTCATCAAGTCTAGTTTGTCCATACCAAATTTCAGCTCAAAATTCGATCGGGAAGGCATTCAAATCATTTTTTGAAGTTGACTGCGTTTTTATATGTATATTTTGACGCAGTCAACTTCAAAAAATCATTTGAATGCCTTCCCGATCGAATTGTGAGCTGAAATTTGGTATGGACAAACTAGACTTGATGAGGAACATGCTCAAAAAATTTCATCAAAAAATTCCATCGGGAAGGACCCCAAATGGGGATGTTCGGACGGTGTTCGGACGGGGAATGTTCGGACCTGAACATTCCTCTCTCTCTATATATATATATAACATGCAACTTTTTTCAATAATTTATTTATCAAACTTCCTGATTGAATTTTAATCTAAAACTTGGTGGACATAATATACACTTCATGAATAAAATGCTCACAAAATTTCATTAAAAATTTTGACTCGAAAACATCTCAAATGAAAGAGTCCTAAAAATGATACTACCTCCGTCCCACTAATATTGGTACTAAAAAGGGTGACATGATTACATAATCATTCTCGTTTGAATATACTCTTTTGTAGATTTCATCAACTTTAC
This sequence comes from Cuscuta epithymum, assembly GCA_945859915.1. Lineage (NCBI taxonomy): Eukaryota > Viridiplantae > Streptophyta > Magnoliopsida > Solanales > Convolvulaceae > Cuscuta > Cuscuta epithymum. The sequence continues at coordinate 3,036,374 of CAMAPF010001001.1, read as the reverse complement.
CTTTAGCAGGATGATATATTATAGGAAGAAGTACGGAAAAAATACTTGAGCCCATTTTCAGATGAGCTCATGTGTTTCATTCTTTATCAAAGTGGTTCATGTGTTTGAATTCCGTTATCACAAGAGGGTCATGCCGTTAAAAGCGATTGTTAAAAGTAACTCCGATTTTCAAAAGTGCCCGGAAAATTAAAAGAAAAATACCGAAAGGTGGGCCTCGTCCAGATGACCTCCAAACCACCTTTGGCTTTGGAATTTTCAGATCTGTTTGAATTATTTTTTTAAAATGATTTCGCTAATATCACCTTTCCGGTGGACTTTCCGGTGACAAGGGTGGCTGAAAACAAAAAAGAAAGATGACCTAGCAGTCGTCTTACTGAGGCGCATCTTCCGATATTTTTCTTTTAATTTTTCGGGCACTTTTGAAAAACAGAGTTACTTTTAACGGTCTTTTTCAAACGTTCTTAACGGCGTGACCCTCTTGTGATAACAGAATTCAAATACATGAAGCACTTTGATAAAGAATGAAACACATGACCATATCTGAAAACGGGCTCAACCACAAGTACCTTTTTCCGTACTTTTCCCTATATTATACTCTCTTCGTCCCATTTTGGTTGTCTCACTTTTCTTTTTGGGTTGTTCCAAAATGAATGTCTTAGCTTGTTTCCTTTTTTGTCAAGAAATATGTGGTTCTGATCATTTCACTTTATTCTACTCAAATCTCAATCACAACTTTTATTTTTCGACCACTTTATTAATAATCATACCAAATTAAAAGTACACGATCAATATGGACGGAGGTAGTACTATGTAATTATGTATATACTCCATACTAGATTGATCCACCCACTAAAGAGTGTCGGATGAATTATACCTTCTACTTCTGTACTAAGTAAGACGTAAAAGACCGATGGACATATAGTGCCTCTTCGCCAGTTTCCAAGATACATACGTACGTACGCTGCCGGCCTACTGCTATGTAGTGCGGCGTCTTCACTTGCCTTAATTTCCTTCACTTGATAGTAATCAAGGATCTCCCATCCCGTCCAAAGATACACTTCCATTGTATCAATATCATCCTCCGATCCATAAATACCCAGAACCGGCCGGCAATTATGGCTGCTGCGGCGGCGTTGAGTCCGAAAGCGCACATAGAGGAGATCCGGCGAAACAAGTTTTCAATCGGAGGAGAGCCCAACCCACTGACGGAGGACTTGCATCAGGCCGTCAAAAACCTCTCTGCTGAACTCTACTCTAAAGATGTTCATTTTCTCATGGAGCTCATCCAGGTATACCCACCTACCCACAGTATATACTCCACTTTCTCATGAGAGGTTGTAAATCTGACTCACTTGACCAAATGATAATACTAATCCCTTCCTCCCAAAAAATACTTCTCACTTTTCTTTTTGGGTCGTTCCAAAAAATACTTCTCATTTCCTTTATTTCCTTTTTTGGAAAGTTTGATGTGGTTCACATTTATTTACTTTTTCTTGTTCAAGCATAACCATACATTTCCATTTTATTCCCACTTTTTTAATAAGTGTGTCAATTCAAACTGGTAAGTATTTTTTGGGACGGAGGTAGTATTATATAATAATGTGTACATATATATTGGGACGGTGGAAAATGACATTATTACTCATCATAATGCCAAGATTCTCATTATATTGAATCTGCCATTATTATGGCATTACTAAAAATGTTGGCAGATTTCCATCCGGTGATGGGAGCCGGTGGTGCTGGGGATGGCAGAAGCTACGGCGTTTTTTTTTTGCATTTTTTTTAATTTTTTATTTTTTTTAAAAAAATAAATTTTTTATTTTATAAATAGTTTTTTTAACATTTTTATTATATTTTATGATTTTTATTATTAATTAAAACATTTCAAAAGTCTCAAGGGTATATTTGTCCAACTACACATAAATAGTCCTACTAGGGGGAATAAAAACACGTAGTCCTATTTGTGCTCTTGGGCCACTTTTTGACCTATTTAGGTAATTAACTCTCAAATAAATTATTGAAAAACATGACGTTTTATGTGTATATATATATATATAAGGCACCATATTTTTCAATAATTTATTTAACTGACTTTCTGAAAACATACTTATAAAATTTTATCAAAAAGTTCTGCTCGGAAATCCCTTAAACGGGGTTGACCAGACGGCGATTCATGTCAGTTCGGACTAACCAGACTATTCCTCGTACCTCTATAAAGCAATATAACAAAGATTTTCATTCATAAAGTTAATGTGCTAAGTCACAATTATCCACAACGCGTTCTCATATGTTGAACATGTTGTGCAATATTTTCTTTGTTAACTCTTTTAAATATTTTTTTTCAATAAAAGTATCTAAGACATCATTCATCAAAGCATCTTCCATTCGATATGATTGTGCATGCTAAACTTTTCTTTTGAAAAAATTCTCTAAATAGGACTAAAACATGGATACAATACATTAAGAGTACAACCAATATTTTATTCCGAAAATAGGACTTAATAAATCCTATTTTGAGAAGTTTTAATGAACTTATTCTTTGTAAAAGGATAAAATAAATTTTATTTGAAGAATAAAACGTACCTAGTCCTATTTTTGAACTTTGTGTATGTTTTGGTCTTATATTGAGCAATTTCTATTTTTAAATGGTGGTGTCAACTTTAATATTTTGAAAGATTACATATATTAGATTATATTTTTCAATTCACCGGTGTCAAATTTAAAGTTTTTAAAAATTATATATACCTATATATGAAAAAGAAAAATTCCAATGGTCTCATTTAATTTTTTACGTTTTTTATAATTAAATTTTTTATTATTACAAATTAAAATATGATTATCTTATTAAGTTATATGGTAAGGGCAGAATCGAAAGATAGAGTATAATTTAGTCCTATTTTGTGAAGATAAATAACATACTCATGTGCATTTAGGGATTAATTTAATCCTATTTTTCCTATTATTTTAGAGAGAATTTTGTAAATGCCCAATAACACTTAAATTGACCCGGGTAATCTATTCAAAATATATTTTATTAATAAAATAAAAAAAAGTATATGAAAATAGCTAAAACGGTGCTTTAGAGTTACTTTGGCCCATTCAGCTACAAAATAGCTTTCACCTTATTTATTTTGATTAGGAATTTTATCAATTCAAGACCTGAAAGATAGATGAATTATCATTTCGAGAGTCAAAAGATAAATTGTATCAGTATAAGACCCGAATGATGTAAAGTTATCAATGTAAGACCTAACATTTCACAGGTTTTGATTTATTTATTTTTTTATTAATTCTATTGCTAATTTTTGATACACTTTTTTTCACAAAAGTTTATTAGTTTAATAAAACTAAATAATATTTAAAAATTTTAAAATAAAAATAATAATAAAATTCATGACAACTTAGGTCCTAGATTGATAGTTTTCAATCATTCTAGTCCTAAATTGATACAGAGTAATTTTTAATCATTCGGGTCCTATATCGATATGTTTCATCTTCCAGGTCTTGGATTTATAATTCAGCTATCTCTCAGGTCTTGCATTGATAAAATTCTTTTTGATTATCATCGGTTCAATGTGCAAAATCCAAAATTACGAGTTTCTTAAAAAATTGACTGATAAGATTAAGTTGAAAATAGACTATCAAACGAGCTCTAATTTCAACTAAAATAGATCTAGAATAAAATTCATTCACTCCTCTAATATCATTTTAATTAGTATACTAAGACATGAATGATAAATGATTGTTTATGAGGGTAATTTGTTTGGTATATTGTTTTTAGCCGTCTAGGTAATTTAGATATAATGAAATGATTAGGATGTATCTCCTTAGACTATTTTCAATCCCAAATCGGATCAGACTTAAACAGACCGGATCCGACCAAAACAGATTTCTGTAGTTATAATAAAATGCATAGAGACCAAGCATTTACCAAACTATACTAAACTTAAACGAACCAGATCAGACTTTCATAGCTATGTACGCCTCTCATTATTGCAGATGTGACCCTCAATTGTTAGTGAGCTACCGAAACATTAACCAAAAAAAGTTCTTATTTAATTTATACTACGTGCATTTTATTCATATTTTAATTCTTAGTAAAAGTCAAAGCATTTTCTTTATTAGTATATGTGAATGCTTTGCATGGACTCAGAATGCGGAGGATAACGAGTACGAGGTTGGCGTGGACCCCACTCTTGAATTCGTAATCACGTCCAAAGACATAACGCAGACGGGAGCTATGGCGACACTGGTGATATTTAACAATGAAAAGGGCTTCGCCCGCCAAAACATTGAATCAATTTGCAGCGTCGGCCGTTCCACTAAGAAAGGAAACCGAAAGAATGGCTACATTGGGGAGAAAGGTTTTTCCCATCTCCTTTTACCTTTTGTACCATTTGTCTTCTCTTATACAATATTTGATATTATCTATGATATCAAAACAAAAATTGGGGTGAGAAAAATTGTCTGTCCACAAAACAAGTGAGTCCGTGACACGGATAATTTGGACGTGTATATGAGCGGGTGAGCACCTTTGATATTTTATTCGATCACATAATCATATTTCTTTACTATATGTTAAAAAAAAAAATATACTCCGTATTTATTACTCCGTATTACGTAAATGGCAACACATCAACACAATATGTCACTCTTTTGTATATTTGAATTGTTTTAATTTTTTCTTTTTCCCGTATTTTCTTTGTAATTATTTTCTATTTTTGAATACATCAGTTCTATATGTCTAAATATGGATTACATATGCCGATTAGTAGTGCTTTTATACTTTGTTGCACGGGAAAACGTACTTTTTCCTAAGAGTTTCCGTGCTACATGGCTTTTATATGATTTTTGGATATGCATATTTTATTTAGTAATGCTCTTTTTGAAGGCATGCTAACATGCCAAAAATGTCAACAATATATGGTCTTGCAAAGTAATCAGAAGTATGAGCACATTTTTTTTTTAATAAATACTACGTATGTAAATTACAATCTCGCCAACTTAGCCATCCTTTTACACTTTTTTGCATAAAATATTCATATATGTAAGGGATTATTTTGTCATATTTTTATGACTTTATTCTTAAAGCTCACTTGCGACATAAGTGATCCTCCGATGCTGTTTCTCTTGATATTTTAGGGAGAAATGGATAACCAATCCAATATAAAGAACCTACCCCATTTTGTTTGTTATTTGCAAGTTTAGGTGCATTTTTTGTACGGAGTATAATGCTGTTATGAATTCACTTTGAATCTTGTATTGAGAAATTATTTGTGATGTATATACTCTATTTATTAACGAAATGTTTGTTTGATTAATTGATTCCTCCTTTTACCTGAATTCATTTTTTTCTCAATGTGCTTTCTTTCCAGGCATTGGGTTCAAGAGCGTCTTTCTGATTACACCCCAACCGTACATATTCAGCAACGGATACCAAATTCGGTTCAGCGAAGAACCATGCTCACAGTGCAAAATCGGTTATATCGTCCCAGAGTGGGTGGAGAATGATAACCCTGTTCTTGCACACATAAGACATATTTACGGTTCATCAACTTCACTCCCCACCACAACTTTGGTGTTGCCTCTGAAATCTGACAAGGTTGATCCAGTGAAGAAGCAGCTATCAAAGATTCATCCAGAGCTTCTCTTGTTTCTTTCCAAGATAAGAAAGCTTTCAGTCAGGGAAGACAATGCTGACCGAAAGCTCAATACTGTGAGCACCATATCCATTTCAAGCGAGAAGAATCTTGTCACGAGGAAAAACATCAATGCAGAGTCCTATGCTCTTATTCTCTCTTCTGATGAAGATAAAGGGAATGGCCAATGCTCTTATCACATGTGGCGACAGAGATTCCCAGTCAAGAATGGATGCCGAGTTGATCGGAGAATGGAAGTTGAAGATTGGGTTATCACAATTGCGTTTCCACACGGGGAACGTCTCAACAGGGGAAATAGTTGCCCTGGTATCTATGCTTTTCTTCCTACAGAGATGGTCACCAACTTTCCATTCATAATCCAAGCAGATTTCTTACTATCGTCATCCAGGGAAACAATCCTACTAGACAACCAATGGAATAAGGGAATCCTTGACTGTGTTCCATTAGTCTTTTTGAGTGCATTCACCTCGCTAGTTAAATCAAGTGATGATGTTCCTGTCTCTAGTCTGGCTGAAATGTTCTGCTTTTTGCCAGTTGAGAGTTCCTCATATCCAAGCCTGGATGCTACTGTCAGAGATCCGATCAAAGCAAAGCTGCAGGAGGAAGATATTGTTCCATGTCAGTCGTATACCAATCAGAAGGTCTTCCGCAAGCCGTGTCAAGTTGGGAGGCTAATACCATTGTTTTGGAATTTGTTGAATGAGGCTACGAAGCAGGGTGTCACGCTTCACAATATCTCCTCTCATGGAAAGTCTATTCTCAATTTTGCATTTGATAAGGAGAAGTACAATAAAGTCTTTGACTTCTTGGAAGTGAAGCAAGTTAATAATGATTGGTATGCCAAGTGCATACAGGGTTCAAATCTTGTTATGGGTGTGTCTGAAGAGCTTTATGTACAGCTTCTGTTTTTTGTTGTGGCCTACTGGAGGTCATGCTTCTTTTCTAAGGCAAATATGGGGAAGCTACCGTTGCTGAAGTACGTTGACAGTAATGAGCATGTGGCCTTGTGTAGCATAGATTCTGTGTCTGAGCATCACATCACATTGTTTCTGTGCACTAAATCCAAACATGTTAGTTGGCTGATTACCTGGAACAGAGTATTTCGTTGCATGGGGGGATATTTCATCCCTGAATCTACACATACAGCGTTTGACAACAGTTCTGACGTGTTGAAGTGTATACGTGACTGGATGATAAATGATGTTAAGGTTAGATCTGTTGACACTGCTGAGTACGCACAAGTCATCCGTCAGTCACTAAGCCATGACCCGAAGCTCGTCCTTGCATATGCACATTTCTTATATCACTCGTACATGAAGGATTATGTGGTCTCTGCAAGCGATATTGAGTCACTTTGCATCAACATGCCACTTGTTGATGATTATGGAAATGTCTTGACCCATCGAGAAGGTGTTCTTGTGCCAGCGAATGGAAGCAAGTGGGTTCAGTTGATTGGCTCCAATCCTTGGAAAAGAGAGGGTTACATTGAGCTCGGAGAGGAGTACTTGCATTCCCGACTTGTTGCTAATGCATATACGAACAATGGAGACATTCTTGGGTTTCTTAAAACCTATGCCAGTGCTATGGATATTCCTGAATTACCACCTCCAAATGCTACACTATCATGTATGTCTTCACCGCTAACAAAAGAAAATGCTTTCTTGCTGTTAGATTGGATACGCAATAGGGGAGTGTTGCCAGAGAAGTTCTTGACCAGCATAAAAAATGGAAGTTGGCTTAGAGTCCGCTTATGTGGTAGTACTGGCTACAGGCCCCCCTCGCAATCCTTTTTTCCTGATTCAAAATGGGGTCCTCATTTGCAAAATGGTTCATTGCGTGTAGATATCCCATTGGTTGATCTTGCATTTTATGGTGCACAGATTTCTGACTACATTGAAGCACTAAGAACCACTGGTGTAATGTTTGATCTCAAGGAAGCCTGTGAGTTTATTGGGAGGCATTTCATGTCTCTGGTGGATTCTTATTCTTTTGCAAAACATGATGTCATCTCTATACTTAAGTTCATTAAATATTTGAGAGAAAAGTATCTTCCTCCCGGTGACTTCATCAATAGCATCAAAGATAAGAGCTGGTTGCTGACCACACAAGGCATGAAGAAGCCAGGACAATGTGTTTTTCTTGCTGACAAATGGTATGCTGTTTCACAGATCAGCAATGTCCCATTTGTTGATCAAATGCATTATGGTCAAGATATTATTATTTTCAAGGAAGAACTCAGGCTTCTTGGCGTTGTATTCGACTTCAACAAAAATTACAATTTAATTGTTTCCAATCTGAAACCATCTGAACATTTGAACTCTTTAAGTGCTAAAGCAGCTTTCTTGGCTCTCAAATGTATCCGTCACCTCAAGCTAAACTCCAATGATAGACTATGCATAGCACTCAAGGGTAATCGGTGTCTGAAGACTCTCGAGAATGGATATAAATCTGCTACGGAATGTTTCATACCAGATGCAACTTGGGGTTGCATTCTCCATGTTTTTGACAACTTTCCCATCATCGATGAGAAGTTTTATGGAAGCAAAATTCTTTCATTCAAGGATGAGCTCAAGAATTTGGGTGTGGTGGTCAGTTTTGAGGGTGTTGTTAAAACTTTTGTTGATGATTTTAAGCAGCAGTCTTCTAAATGTGCATTGAGCAAGACCTGTGCACTTTCTTTCCTTGCATGCTACAGAAAGTTAAAAGCAACTGCCTTCAGTTCACAGTTTGATGAAATATTGAAAAACATTAAAGATGTAAAGTGGCTTAAAACTCGACTTGGTGCTGCCAGTGCCCCAGAAGAGTGCATCTTGTTTGATGAAAGCTGGGCACCAATATCATCTATATCTCTTTTGCCATTTATTGATGATGCTTACTATGGCCCAGAGATTCGTGAGTATAAGGCAGAGCTTAATGCCATGGGTGTTGCCACAACATTCAGAAAAGGGGCAGTGTTTGTTCCAGCGAGCCTTCGTTTGCCTCAGAATCCTGAGGTTATTTCACCTCCTGTTGCAGTATCCCTGTTGATGTGTTTACGGCATTTACAAAAGAATATCAGTGAGAAGCAAACTGACCTGATCACTTCTCTCCGGGAGAAACTCGATGTTAAGTGGATCAAGTCTATAGCAGGTTACCAATGTCCAAAAAAGTGTTTACTATTCAGCCCAGAATGGAAAGCTGTTCTGAATCAAGATGATGGACCCTTTATTGATGAAAAGTTCTATGGTCCAGAATTTTCTTCATACTCTAAAGAACTTCAAACTTTGGGTGTGGTGGTTGAGGTTAAAAATGGTTGTTCTTTGGTTGTTGAATACCTCAATGTGCATACTGATCGGACCACTATCAGTCGCATATATAAGTACTTGTACACGAATGGATGGCCTGATGATGTGAAAACTGTTGGAAATGCAAAGATGTTATGGATTCCCAGTGGGGAGAATAGTGGGAAATGGGTTAGTCCAAATGCCTGTGTGCTCCATGAAAGTACTGGTCTTTTTGGGTCAGAGTTTTTTGTTTTGGAAAACTATTACAGCAATGAGTTGCTGTATTTCTTTTCCAATTTAGGTGTGAAAACCTACCCTGCACTAGAGGACTACTTCAAGCTCTGGAAATCATGGGAGGGTTCATCAGATAGGAAACTGTCTCATTCTGAGTGCCGCGCCTTTTGGGAGTTTATAGTCACCCACTGGAGCTCAAAAACAAAAAAGTTTCTTGAAGAAAATCTGAAAAAGATTCCAGCTTGTTCCGGTACAAATGAAGGGATTTATTTGCTAGACAAGTGCGATGTTTTCCTTGCTGATGACCTCTACATGAAGGATCTGTTCGAACAGAATTCTTCAGATCCACTGTTTGTCTGGTACCCACAACCAAGCCTTCCATCCTTGCCCCGAACAAAGCTTCTGGATATCTACAAAGAAATTGGAGTTGGTTATTTATCGAAATCTGTCAAAAATAATGGTATCTCATCAATTGAATCTTCTGGGCTGGAAAGGGTAAAACCAGAAACGATCCATATCGGAATGAATCTCTTCAGGCTGATTCTTGGGTTTCTTGCCCAGCCTTCTCTGGAGATGGATGCTGATGAAAGGCACAAGTCTCTCATGAGCCTTGTGGACTCGAGTTTTCTGAAGATGGATGAACCCATCACCGTTGATTATTCTCTCTCACTTTCATCAGGGAAGATCCTGACCGCAAAAGCAAGCAGAATGATTCGGTGGGAGAGGGAGAGCTCCAAGTTCTTCCTCACAGAGCTCCAGGAATCAGAAGGTTACAGAGGTGTGCTGGAGTATGCTACCTGTTTCTCAGAAGTCATCTCAGAGGGCATTCTGTGGGACAAAGAAGATCATGTGCCCCAGCTCTCAGAGCTGATCAAGCTGGGTTATCTTGTTAAGTTTGAGAAGGATGCTATCAGTTTCTTGATGAAAACCAAGAACCTGCAGATTTTCTTGGAAGATGAACAGTTTCTCTCTTCTCTTATTCCTACCTGCTGAATTGGGTATGGTCTTGTGTTCTGATCCATTGTTTTTTTTTATGTTCAATTCTGTTCATGTTGTGAACTTATTTCCTCTTTAATGATTTCAGGCTGATGATGACTGAAAACAACACTGGTGGAGAATGATTTTGAGTTATCTATGTTTCTTTTGTTTTTAATTTCGAATTTCGACTGACTTGGAGTGTTATGTATCTAAATTATTGTTCAGCATTTGCTTGTTTCTTCCATTTGAACTTAATTTTATCGGCATGTTCAAATCAGATTTTCCACAGATTTGTCTTCAAGAAAACATGTTTTATTTCAAAACGATGTACTATATTTTAAATTGACCTTAGATCAAATTTATAAAACATTCGGTATAATAATATCTATTATGTACTTCGTATCTTATATACTCCGTATAATAACTTATATATATAATTAAAATAAGGGATAAGGCTCAAATTGGACACTATGGTTTTATCAGAATCTCATATTGGACACTAAGGTTTCAAATGGACCAAATTAGACACTGTGGTTTCATATGTATCTCATATTGGACACTAAAGTTTCATAATTCAATATAAGTGAGTGTTCAATTTGATCTTTATCCAATATAAGTGAGTGTCCAAAAACTATAAATTATGAAACTTTAGTGTCCAATATGAGATATATATGAAACCATAATGTCTAATTTGGTCCATTTGAAACCTTAGTGTCCAATATGAGATTTTGATGAAACCATAGTGTCCAATTTGAGTTTTATCCCTTAAAATAAAGACCGGAACCTTACAAAAAAAGACTCGAAAAAATATCTCTCATACATTCATACTACATACTACCTCGTTGCTTCTTATATTTGGACGGAAGAGAGTGGCACAATTATTAAGTGGATTTGTGTGGTTGATATTAATTGATAAAGTAAGAATAAAGTAAGAATGATTTAGAGTCACACAAACTTTACCAAATATGGTATGCGATAATTTGAGTGGAATTTTTCGAAAAATGTAAAACAGGACAATATAAAGGGGATGGAGGGAGTAGTGTTTTATTCGTAAAACATCATATCATGACTACTTTAATTTAAAATTGAACTTATGTTCAATTTAAACTAAATCAATTACTCCGGATGATATTATGAAATGTTAACTGAAGTTATGTTTTTGTAAAAAAAAAGAGAATAAAATATGACTAAAAATGTTTGAGAATTCTAAAATGGGACTGTCATGTTTTTAATCCCAAAATAGGACTAATTACTGTCATGTTATGGCAGTACCAGACATCAAACATGACATATTTTCCAAATTAGCATTTAATCTTGATAGAAAATTTAAAGAGAAATTACCCTAAATGGGACTAAAACATTGTCTAAATTCCATAATAGGACTTTAAGTTTATTATTCCCTAGGATTAAAGATTACACCTTTACCCTGATTAACCTAACCCAGATGTGCGACTCATATCCTCTCCTTCTGCAATCGATCACCGCAATTCATCTTCCTCTACCACGGCTGTAATTCATCTTCCGCGATTCTTTGTTCTGCCATGGCTGCGCTCTGCCATCGAGCGTAGCCTCGCAGTGCCATAGCTCTGCCGTCGACGACCTCTGCTGCAATAGCCAAGACATGTATGTACTCCCTCCGTCCCAGGGAGAAGTTCCCGGGTTGACTTTCACACATATTAAGGAAATAAAGTTACTTAGGGGTAAATTGTACTGTTTGGCACTGTTTCGACACTGTTTGACACTGTTTTGCACTGTTTTGATGTAGGATAACTTTCCATTTAGGGAAATGGGAACTTTTTGTTGGGACTGCCAAAAAGGGAAAGTGAGAACTTGTCCCTGGGACGGAGGTAGTACTATTCTTCTTCTTTTTCCTAGTTCTCTACTTTTTTTTTATCAATCCAATTTTAAATAAATTTTTGAATTTTGAAAGTTACAAATGAAGATATATCTGAACTTGAATTTCTTGTTATCAATTTTGATTCATTTGAATCTCAAAATGCCCTGACTAATGATTCCAGAAAATGTCAATTTTTGGATAAAAGAATGTCATAATTATTGGGTATTTTTTAAAAATGACATTTGTATGTCATTACAATATTTGGAAATGCCATATTGAGAATGTCATGTTGCTATACGAAATTGTCATTATTGTGTCATTATTGGTTATTTTTTTAAAATGGCACTTTTAATTCATTTCAGTATTTGGAAATGTTTTTATACGAAATTGGTATTATTGTACATGTCATTTGCATATTAAGTGGCATTCTCGCATATGAAGTGGCATTCCTCATGGAGGTCTGCACAAACTCACTAGAGGGCAAATCTTTTTTGGAGAATGATGGCAGCGTACTCGTTGAGGGATGGCGGTGGTGGCAGACTTGATGGAGGGTGGTGGAGGCGCCATTGGTGGAGGCATCGACTTTTGGAGGCTTGGAAACGCACATAGCACACTTGCGCAGCACAGGGGAATTCACACCTGCGCAACACAGGTCGTGCAGGCTTTTAATTTTTTCATTAAGGGTATTTTTGTTAGATTAGCTCTTTTTAGTCCTATTTTTGTCCAAAAAACATAGTACTCCTATTTTTGCAATTCTATCTTCTTGTAGTCCTATTTAGGGAATTCTCCCAAATTTAAATTCTGCATTTCTCCTATCCGTGAATCATTAAATTTTCTTGAAAGAATTATTTTAATTGAATTGATAGCTATTTCGATTGATATATTCTATGCAATTTAACTTTAACTTTGATTTGAAAAGTATTTTGTACCAATAATTTTGATATAATGACATTTTTGTTTCATGTATAGCTGGGGATTAGAACACTTCAATAATTTTGATATACTTTTTTAAGAAAAGAAAGTGTTTTGACAAAGATTTTTTTGGAAAATTTCTTAATCTATTTTGGAGTGTCACAGTGATACCATCAGATAAAAAGACACTTGGCGTGTTTGACAAAGATTATTCATTTGTCCAATGAGATTCTTAGAGTAACATCTCTACAACCATTTCTCAAAGATTAATGTTATACTTTAGAAACATGAGTAGCCTTTCTAGGCAAAGAATAAAGACTCAAAATTGCCCCGAATAAGATATAAGAAAACCCAAATTCAAACATAGAGTGATATGTTTTTTCCTATTGATATATGAATCATTACTATTTGAAAAATACTATCAATTATAAATTTAATATTTGACTTAAACATGTTTTTAGCCCCTATTGTTGAGGTTTATTCCTTCAACCTTCAGGCCCAACACGTAAGCCCAAAGATTTCGAGTGGAGTGCGTATGAGTAACTAGCCCAACAAACAGATGATAAGGGTCAAGAAACAATAAGGTAGCAAGTAAGTGATTAGGTATTATTATCTCTTAATAACTCCCTAATACAATACTCTTTGCTAAGGCTCCGTCGGCCGTTCGTCTTACAAGGCAGTAGAAGTGCTGCGAGTAAGAATGCTATGGCTAGGGTGCTAAGAATAGAAAGTTGCCAACCCTTTACAATGAAATAAATGCTTCTATTTATACCCGCCAATGGGCAGGTGGCTATGCTGACGTGGAGGCCTGCGGACCGCTTGTGTCCCAACCACCAAATCTTCTGCATTAAATGCACTTCCCGCCAGAATCTAGGCTTCCCGCCTAAATAATGGGGACGCTCGTCCGCCAGGGGTGAGCTGGGTCACTCCAAGTGACCCTCAAGAGACTTCGGCTGTTCGTCCCCTGACCTTGTGGATTCTCTCCATGTGGACTGGATCTCCTCCGACGATCATGGGCCTGCCCAGGAGACGTTCGTCGTTATCCCTGATGGCTAGTGGTCCTGCCCCTTGCCTTTGCACAGACGTTCGTCGCGATGGGCCGTTTGCACCTGGGCCCCTCAATTCCAGACGTTCGTCTCTTCCCAAGGGTCCTGGGCCTGCGCCCAGCCTGGTCCTAGCCTGACGTACGTCCGATAGAAAAAAGGGGGTTAATGGGCCGGACCTCGGCCTGGGCCATTATCCCAACACAAGTCCCCCACTTCTGATGTTCTGAGCATGCGCAGGACATAAGGAAGTATAGGTGCCCCGAAATGGACGTTCGTGTCTTGATACTTGTGTTTGTTGCATCTGGCGGAAGCGTACGCTCGTGGTCAAGGTGCTTAACAGCTGTCGACGGTTCAGGAAACGAGGTGACGGCTGCTGTAGCGGCGGTGCACTTTCCGAGGAAATGCCATCATTACGCTTTCGTCTCACGCATAGCGCGTGAGCCGGAATACGCTCCTTGCCACGTGTCCGTCCCTCGTTGGTCCCCCCATCGGTGTCTCTCCTATAAATGCCGGGTTCCCCCTCTAAATTAGGGTTCCCAATTTCTGCTCTCCTGCTCTCGCGTTCCCGCAGCTCTTCAAGTCTTCTCCCGCTTTCAAGCTCGGCTAACCCCTTTCTAAGGTAATTTCCATCCTCTGCTTCTTTTCTTTGTCTTGAATTCTCGCCGAGATGGTTTCGATGGAGATCTCGTCGAGTTCTGGTTCGGGTTCGTCGGGTTCCTCCTCGGGCTCTTCCTCCGACTCCGGTTCACGCTCTTCGGGTAAGACTAGCACCTCCGGGAGTTCTGGCTCAGCTCCTACCGTGGGAACCGTTCAGACCGGGGAGGCCCAAAATGTGGTTACTGTGACGGTCTCTGGTGAAGAAGGTGCTGATTTGGGGGAACAAGGGGATATGGCCCTTGATGTAGTGGACCCCGTGGCTGATGTCGAAGAACAGGAGTCTGCTGGTGAGGACGAGCGTCCAGACGGGTATGACTCTGGGGTTGAGGCTCAGGACGGCTCCGACAACGAAGTATTCGAGCTTGGGCTGAAGATAGATGTGGAGAGGCATCTGTGCCCGATTAAGAACGTCCTGTGCCATGAGCAGATCTTCTCGCAGGTGGCCCTCAACAAACTGAAGGTGTTCTTCCCCCCTCCGTCCGTATACAGCCTGCGTGGTGCGACCCACATGATGAGGAGACGTCCAGGGATGGTTATGGTGCTTCTGGACTCTATTGAGGCTGGGCTGCGCTTCCCTCTTCATCCGTTCTTCGTGGAATTCTTCTGTTGTTACCAGATAGCCCCCGCACAACTCATGCCGAATTCCTATCGGTTCGTCTCCGCCTTCCTAGTCCGCTGCAAGGACAATGGGGTCACTGCCACTTTGGACTTGTTCCATTACTTCTACCGGCTCACTCCCCAAAATTCCGACGGTTTCCTGAGCATTGCAGCTCGTCCAAAACGGCGGCTGTTCAGCGGAGCACCGAGTTCCATCCATGACTGGAAGAACCGGTTCTTCTTCGTGCGGTACGCGGATGCTCGTCTGCCATTGCGTTGGAACGGCTATCCGCCCAAGATAGGATCTCCGGAACTGACCAACGACCTGCAGGAGGATATCAAAAAGATCTCGACGGGCGGCATCCGGCCCTTAGATGACTTCTTAACTTTCGAGGTGCTCGCCGCGGCAGGAATAGGTACCGCCCATGCTCTTGGACATCTCCCCTTCTACGCTCGTCTCGGGGTATTGGGCGGTCCTCTCCTCCGAGGTGAGTTCTTACCGACGCTCGTCCATCTAACCCATTTCCTTTGTCTCTTTCAGGTCTTCCCCCAACCCAGGAGCAGATGAATCACGAGAAGCTCCTCAAGAATCGGAAGGGGAAAGGGGCCGCGGCCGATGCTGCCCTTGCTAAGGCCAAGGCCGCCCAAGCAGCAGACTCTAATTCTTCCGCCTCCCAGGCCGATCGTCGCACGGTGGAGGCGGAACAGCATCTCATTGCCACGGTGATGGCACAGGGGTCCCAGGCCCCCGTCCTCAACCCTGTCGTTCCCGAGGTTGTGGCGCCCCTGCAGGCCGTTCATCCGCATGATGGGGAGAGGGCGCAGGACAAGAAGTCCAAGAGGCCCCGGGGGGCTTCCTCTTCGGCCCCCGAAGAGCAAGGGCTGATCCTTCCTTCCCTTGGGCGCCCGGCCCATGACGTCTGGCAGGAAATCGCCTCTCTGGTTGGCGTGGACATGCCTCCCCGGACGTCTTCAGAGGCCTCCAACGCGGTTCTGGCCGCCGCTCTTCAGGTGAGATTTGCCCTTAGACGAACGGTAGCTTTCTATATTCCGTTGATTTGAAGTCTCATCCTCTGTATCTCTTTTGTAGGTTGGGCTCTCTACCCTGCAGGCTGAGGCTGCCCGGGATGCTGATGCCCTTCAGGCCAAAAATAGGGCAGATGCGGCCTTGAAGAAGGCGAGGGAGGCCGCTCGTCTCCAAGAGAAAGAGCTGGCGGCCAAGGACAAAGAGCTGCAGGCCGCCCTGAGGGTAGCCCGCGAGTCCACCGCGAAGCTCGCGGTTCTGGAGAAGGCCGGGTTCAAGCTCGTCCCAGCTCTCCCTGCCCCCAAAGACGAAGCCCCTGAATGGCTCGTCGATGATTCTGGGTACCACAACTCCGGGGCCTTCATGATTGCCGCCCAGAGGTACCTCGGGGGCGCCTTTGGTGATGTATTCGCTGCCGAGCTGCAGAAGCAGGCGCCCAAGGATCGCCTCAAATTCGGGGTCCGAATCCTGGAGAGTGCGCCCCTGGCCGAGAAGTTTTTATATGACGTTGGGGATAGCTCCTTCGTCATCGGCTACAACGAGGGGGTAAAGGCCACGCTGCCGGTCTTCGCCGCTCTTCAGGGGCCCAATTTTGATCTGGCCGAGCATGCCTCAGATCCGGAGCTGATCCGAGTGGTGGGCAAGTTGAAAAGAGACACCCGGCGGGAGGAGGCCAGAGCCAGAGGGGAGGTCCCGGAGCCCCCGTCCCCCGAGCCCGAGCCCGAGGAGGAGGAAGAAACCATCCCTGGGGGGTCCCGGCCTGTGTCTCCAAATTTTGTGTAATGTAGCTCGTAGTTTCTTTGTTTTGATCCTGTACTTATCCGGCCAGTAGAGCCGAAGAATATATAACTCTTTTTGCCTCATCATTATCTCTACGTTCATGAACTCTTTTTACTTCCTTTCTTCGTTGGTGGCTTTTTGTTTTCCTTGGGGACGTTCATTCCCACAACTCGCCAATGCATCCCAATCTTTCGGGATACGAACGTGTGCCTGAGAGCACCACCCATGTGGACCATCCCCGATGCCGTTCGTCGGAAGGAAGATGTGCGGGGATGCAACCGTATTCTTTCGGGATATGAACGTATACTTGGGAGCACCACCTATGTAACCGCTCCCCCATACGTACGGATTATGGCCGTAATCTCCCGGATCAGAGTTGGCGAAGACGCTCCTCCCGTGGCTACTGGCGTAACCATCCGAGTAGTGTGTGCCCAACTTAAATTTGGCGGGGTGACGTTCGTCTGTTTGACCAGGTGTGGAGATATGAATGCGCCCCTCCGAACAATGCCTTGATGGAGGAGTTCGCCGCTTCCGGGGTAGCGTGACCTTTTACGCCGGCGCCTAAGCCAGACATCCTTTCCGGACGCGCGTCTGACGTGGGTCACGGGGTGCTCATGTCTACGTGCGTAATCATGGCCCGTATGTATGCTCTCTGTTGCCCCCTTCGGGGGACGTTCGTGACATCAAACCGGATTCCTTCGCAGCGACTGTAAGGTGCTAACATCGAGGAGCCTTTAATGCCGCGGTTGGTACCGGTATCCGGGTGCCACGTGTTCCACCGTGACTGGCGCAACCCGGCGGTGCTGCCTATAAGTACCCAAATCCTTGCGAAACCTCCATTTGCTCCATCTCTAGCTCTTGTGCTGCACAATCATTTCCTCTCTCTAGCTTTCTTTGTGTCGCTTCCGACTTCAGCACCCGTAGGTACCGAACGTCGTCATGTCTTTGTCCATATCAGGGTCTCAAATTATTGATAGGTTCGACGATGGGTGCTCCTCTGGTGATGACCTAGAGTTCTATGAGCGGGGTATGCCACCATGGCCCCCCCGTCATCACCTGAATTTCTCCTGCGTTCGTCGTCAGCGCCATCGTCTCTTGAACGCCGACCGTCGGTTGATAAGCCAATGGTTCCTTCCCCCAAGGGGTTACGACGATCGGATTCTGCGCAATCCAATGCGCCATTTGCCCGGCTACGTGGTGGTCCACTTGGACTCTGTCATAGCCGGCCTCCTGTTTCCCCTCCATAGCTTCCACATAGAGCTTTTTAGGGGCCTCTGGGTGACACCCGCTCAGTTTGTCCCCGCTGCTTATAGGATCATCGCGGGTTTTATAATTAGGTGTCACAGCGTTGACGTGACCCCCACCGTGGACCTGCTGCAACACTTCTTCCGGCTATCTCCCTTCGGACGTACGGGGTACTTAACCCTGATCGCGCGTCCGTCCATGGTCCTGTTTTCAAACAACGCCGGGAATCCGGACGGCTGGGAGGAGCGGTTCTTCCTTGCCGAAGTGGGCTCCCCGATGCCATTCTCCGATAGGTGGAACGCCTATCCGGTGAAGTCCATCCCGCCGCCCATGACGGATGAGGAGCTCGGCTACGCCAAGCGCATAGCTGGTCTTGGCGTCCAGAACCTCCGGTCGCTGGTGGCCGAGCCTTTTAAGGCCCGGGCCGGATTAGGTGCGTCTGTTTGCACTTGCATCGTCCTGTCATCTTCTAGTTGTTATGGTTTTGAACGTCTTGATTTTCTTCCTGCAGGAGTTTTCCCAACTATATCATCCATGGGGCGCACTCATATTACTTCGCATACCCATGGCCGCGATAACAGGCATGAGGATAAGGGCAGGAGGCCGGTCGTCCCCAAAATTGAGCCTCGGGCGAGCAGGAAGCGGTCAGACGACGCATCAGAGGTCGTGGCTTCGAAGAGGCTCCGCATCGATGGTACCGCCTCCAAAGCCATCATAGTGGCTGATGACTCCGACGGTGAGCCGGGAAGCCCTTTGAAGCGGAAGCCCCCCTCCCGGAACAAGCCCCCCGTTTCCCCTCCGGCCAGTTCTGAGGTCCGTCGACTTAGGGATGAAGATGTCCATGCTACCAAGGGCTCTGACGATGCTCGTCCCCCTTCGCCCCCGGAAAACAACGGGTCCTCCCTTGGCCTTATCGAGTTCTCGGGGGTTGGCCCTCGTAAGGAATCGATGATGCTCTTTGGCCAGACCGCATCTTCGATCTGGTGTGGCCTCAACCTCAAGGTCCCCCAGGATTTCGCCTCCCAGGAAGCTCCTGAGGATCTCCTGGAGTGTGGGCAGAGCACTCTTGACAAGGCCGGGTTATATTTCCACCGGGCTCGGATGGCCTTCGAGAATCAAGGCAAGGAAATGGCCCGGGTGCGGGCTGAATGCGACGCCCTTCTGAAGAATGCCAAAGGCAGGGCTGGGACGCTTCAAGAGAAGGCTGACGCCTATGATAAGCTCGTCCAGGAGAGCGCTTCCCAAAAGGAACTCCTTCGGAAGCAGGAGGCCGAGCTTGTGGACCTTCGCAGCCGGCTGTGGGCTGTGGAACAGGCTAAGGTGGGGATCCGCCGTACGGGTGTGGATAACCATGTCCCCATCTATGAGGCCGATGTTTCGAAGATCAAGGAGTCTGGTTCCATCGAGTTCCAGAAATCCAAAGCCTATACCGGTGCGATCCAGACCATGGTCAGGAAGTTCCTTCCGAGGTTCGTCGGCGAGTTCTTGGCCACTTGCCCGGACCCTTACCTAGATGGTATCAAGTTGCTCCAGGCCACCCCCACTGGGGAGCGCTTCCTCGATGATCTTGCCGACGATACTTATCTCAAGGGTATGGTCGGCCTTGTGGCAGAGAATCTCCCGGCTTTCGAGCGTCACTTTGGAGCCCCCTTTGATCCTGCGGCCGCTGGGTTTGATTCCTTGATGGTAGACGCCCATAGGGGGGCCCTAGAGCTGTTGAGGGAACGTGAGGAGCGTGGAGAGGCTGAGGCCAGAGAAAAAGCCAAGCAGGTCCCCTTTACGGCCCCAACTCCGGATGCTGACCAAAATTGATTCTCCGCTCATAGTTTTGCACTTGTACTCATTCTTCCATTATATACATTGTACCTGTTATCTTGTACTTTCCGGTCATCAGTACCGAAGAATAAAAATCATTATTTGCTCCATGTCTCTATCTCTCTTTCTTTTTTTTTTTTTTTTTTTTTTGGAGTCTTTTTATCAGTCTTTGCCTTTCTCTAGCTTCGTGGGTACTTGTCTCCTGGTTTCGTCAGAGACGTTCGCCATCCCGGCCTTGAGAAAAAACAGGTTTATCCACGTCGGGATTCCCTATCTCCGTTCGTCCCCGGCCGCGAACTACTAGTCTTCTGGCTTCGCAGAAGGCTTTCGTCATGCGCTCATCAGGGGGAGGAACTAAGCTTCGTTCGTCCTTGTCGTGGTCCTACTAATCTTCTTACTTCGAAGAAGACGTTCGGTCATCCAACGATCGCAAGGAGGTCACTGGTTTATCCACGTCGGGATTCCCTGCTTCGTCGCCCCATACCCGTGGCCCTACTAACCTTCTGCTTCGGCAGAAGGTGTTCATCGAATCCACAGGTCATGGGAGGAACTGGTTTATCCTGCCGAGGTTCCCTTTGGTACGTCCAGCCTCCCCCACGTTCCTACTAACCTCCGCGTCGGGAGACGTTCGTCACGTGGTGAAGGAAGATCAGGCACACCCCGCCAAGACTCCCTCTCTCTTAGGAGCTTCTCTCTCCCCTTCTCCTCTCTCTTCTTTTTTTTTTTTTTTTTTTTTTTTGAGGAGGAAATCGTTTCAATAGCACTTCGGCTTTTAATCTCTCTGTAGGGAAGTGAAGAACAGAAATAGTCCTTTCAATATAGAGACAACGATTGGTGGTGTTACATGGTACTTCGACCAAGATATTACAACGGTCTATCTCTAATTATTGGTAGAACTTCTTCAAGTGTTCGACATTCCAAATCCCAGCGTGGTTCCCCTCCAGTGTATGGAGAAGGAACGTCCCCTGGTTGTATCTTCTCATGACCCTGTACGGCCCCTCCCAGTTTTTGGCCATTTTGCCTCCTTCGAGTGGCCTGCTTTTCTCCCTTATTCTGAGTACGAGGTCCCCTGCTTCAATTTCGCGGATCTTCACCGCCTTGTTGAAGTATCTTTGAGTGGCTCAGTGATATTCCTCCATGCGACGAGCTGCTAGGTCTCTTCGTTCCTCAATGAAATGGAGCTCCGCTCGTAGGTTGCCTCGTTGTCCTCCGGCTGGAAGTGTTTCGTGCGATGCGTGGGCACTAGCACCTCTGTTGGTACCTTGGCCTGGAATCCGTATGTCAAGGCAAAAGGTGTCTCGCCGGTTGCCGTCCTTGGGGTTGTTCTGTACGTCCAGAGTACGTAGTTGAGCTGCTCCGGCCAGGTGGACGTGTAATCTTCCAATTTCTTTTTAATCCCATCCATGATGGTCCGGTTCATGTTCTCCACCTGGCCGTTGGCCTGTGGGTAGGCCACCGAGGCCTTAGAGTGCCTGATGCCCCACTTTGCCAGGTATGCCTCAAATCCTCTGCCGACGAACTGCCGGCCATTGTCGGTGATGACCTGTTCTGGAATCCCGAAGCGGCATATAACATTCTGCCAGAGGAACTTCTGACATTGGTATTCGGTGATGGAGGCCAGGGGCTCGGCTTCTACCCACTTTGTAAAGTAGTCAATTGCTACAATGACAAACTTCCTTCCGCCGGTCGTCGTCGGGAGGGGGCCCAGTAGATCTATGCCCCACCTGGCGAAAGGTAGTGCAATCGTCATCGGAGTGTAGAAGCTTGCCGGCCGCCCGGGGACGGGAGCATATTGCTGACATACTGCACACTTCCGAGTGTGGTTGAAGCAGTCCTGCTGGATGGTCGGCCAGTAATACCCTTGCAAGATGATCTTCCGAGCCAAAGTACGAGGGCCCTGGTGACTGGAACAGATGCCTTCGTGTATCTCTTCAACGACGGCCGCTGCCAAGCTCGGTGGGAGGCACCTCAAGTATGGCCCTCCGAACGTCTTCTTGTAGAGTTGTCCGTCAATGAGTTCGAAATTGGGGGCCCTCCTCTTTATCCATGCTGCCCGTCCGGAGCTGCCATCATCCTCCGGCTCGGGGAGCGTCCCATCCTTGAGGTAGTCTGCGATCTCCTTCGACCAATTAGGTTCGGCGATGGAGATGGTTTCTACCCGGATGACGTCCGTCGCCGGTATTGAGAGTGTCTCTTGCCTGACGAAGCCCCTAATGTGCCGGGGGATGCTCGTTGTGGGTTCATCGCTTGGGGGATTGCCTAGCTTGGATAGTATATCAGCCTCGGCGTTCTCGACCCGCGATACCTGCTCAATTATCACCTGTTCGAACTGCGCGGTTTGTTCCTCCGCGAGCTCCTTGTAGGTCTTCATCCTCTCTTCCCTGGTCTCGGCCGTCCCATTCATCTGTGTTACCACCAGTTGACTGTCCATTTTCACTTTGAGACGAGCTGCGCCGAGTGCCTTTGCACACTTCAGTCCCGCAATCAGTGCCTCGTATTCAGCCTCGTTATTGGTGACTTTGAATTCAAACTTCATGGAGTAGTAGGCTTTGAAACCTTCAGGTGAGGTAATCACTGCTCCCCCGCCACAACCCTTTGCACTCGAGGCCCCATCGGTGTACATTTCCCACCAGTTGTTGAAATCATTGTCGCCTTGGGGATCGTCCTCGGTGCGAGCAGTGCATTCGGCAATGAAGTCTGCCAGCGCCTGTCCCTTGATCGTCGGCCTCGGTTTGAACTCAATGTTGTATTGGCCGAGCATCAGGGACCATTTGGTTATCCTCCCGTTGGCCATGGGGTTCCGGAGGATCGTGGCGAGAGGCTGTGTCGTGTATACAATCACCGGGTGTGCCTGGAAGTACGGGGCCAGGCGTTTGATAGATGCTATCAAGGCGAGGATCGTCTTCTCCATCAGTGTGTATCTGGTCTCCGGACCGTTCAGCGCTTTGCTCACGAAATAGATTGGTCGCTGAACGCCTTCCGCCTCCTTGAGTAGCACAGCACTCACAGCCAAGTCTGCCACCGCCAAGTACATGTATAGCTGTTCCCCGGGGTCCGCCTTGGTGAGGACGAGCGGAGAAGAGAGGTATACCTTGAAATCTTCGAAGGCAGCCTGGCATTCTGGTGTCCACTCGAAGGGATTTGCCTTCTTCATGATCTGAAAGAAAGGAATGGCCTTATCTGCCAGTTTTGACATGAACCGGCTCAGGGCTGCCAGTCTCCCGGTGAGGCGCTGCACGTCCTTCAGGTTCTTCGGGGCCTCCATGTCAACTATTGCCTTTACCTTCTCCGGGTTAGGCTCGATTCCTCGCTCACTCATCATGTAGCCGAGGAACTTGCCGCCCTTGACGGCGAAGGCACACTTCTTTGGATTTAGTCTCATGCTAGCCTCCTCCATGATGGTGAAGATCCTCTCCATATCCCGGACGTGGTCCTCCCTCTTCTTGCTCTTGATCAGGATGTCATTTACGTAAGCTTCCATTGTTTTTCCCAGTACGTCTTTGAACAACATCCCGATCATTCTCTGGAAGGTGGCCATGGCATTCCTCAGGCCGAACGGCATGACCACATAACAGTACACGCCCTCCGCTGTGACGAACGCCGTTTTTTCTGCATCATCAGGATGCATGAACACCTGGTGGTAGCCTCTGAATGCATCCATGAAGCTGAGCAGCTCGCAGCCCGCCGTTTCATCTACGAGCAAGTCGATCCTTGGCACTGGATACGGATCCATCGGGCAGGCCTTGTTGAGGTCCGAGTAGTCGACGCACATCCGCCATGTGTCGCCCTTTGGGGCTAGCACTACGTTGGCCAACCACTCCACGTGGATGACCGGCCGGATGTGCTTGATGTTGAGGAGCGTAGCCGCCTCTCTTTTGATGAACTCTCGCCGTTCAGCTGCCATGTATCTCTTCTTCTGCTGTATGGGCTTGGCATCCGGCCGTACGGCGAGTCTGTGGCAGATGAGGTTGGGGTCTATCCCGGGCATGTCCTCCGGCCCTCTGGCAAATAGGACTTTGAACTTCCGGAGGACAGCTATGACCCCTTCCTTGATCTCAGGTTCGAGGTCGGCGCCGATGGACACTTTTCTGTCCGAAGGTTCATCCAGCTCCACCTCCTCGAGCAGGGCAGCCGGTTCCAGACGAGCGTCGAAGTCAGCCTGCCTGGCTTTCTCAGTGATGCTGTTGACCCGGGCTTCTCGCTCTCTGAACCTCTCCATGGCCTTGGTGTAGCAGGCCCTGGCCATGTGTGGATCCGTGCGGGCGACCCCCACCCCTGTCTCGGTGGGGAATTTGATGCATGAGTGCCGCACGGAGCAGATGGCCTCCAGATCCTCCAAGCCGGGTCGGCCTAAAATTGCGTTGTGAGCACATTTTAGGCGGACCACGACGAACGTCATCCGGATGCGGGTGGTGTGAGGTCCATCCCCGATCTCGACAGGGAGGCCGATGGTACCCTCCGCATCGATGCAGTCCCCTGTGAAGCCAGAGAGAGGGGTACGTAGAGGGGCCAGCCGGTCCTTCCTCAACTTCATTCCCTCGAATGCCTCCCAGTAGAGGATGTTCACGCTGCTGCCCATATCAACAAGGACGCGTCGGACGATCGCATTGTTGACATCCATGCTGATCACCAACTCATCCCTGTGGGGGGCCGGTGACATCGGTAGGTCGGCCGGCCCAAAGGTGATGGCCTCTACCTTGTTCTTTTTGGCGGGGGGTGCTGATATGGAGCCCACATAGAGGGACCTCTCAAACTTCTTTCGTTCCGCCGGCGTGTCCCCGGTCTCTGCGCCCCCGAAGATCACTTTGATCTCCAACTTCTTCTTTCCGCCGTTCGGGCCGAGGGACCCCTCCGGACGTTTATCAGCACTCCGATAGTCTACGTCCTTTGGTTCCGCCTCGCGCCGATCGTCGCGGCGCCATGATCGCGATCTCGGATTCGGCTGCCTCGGGCTATTCTTCTTTAACAGCTGGGTGAACTCGCCCAGGTAACCTTGTCGGATCAGCTCGTCGATGGCCATTCTCAGCTGTCTGCAGTTGTCGGTGAGGTGGCCGACCCTCTGGTGGTATTCGCAATATGCGGTCTCATCCTGACCCATAAGTGCCTTCTTGTCTTGGGGCTCCCTTAGGATACCCTTGTTTTTGATGGCGTCGAAAATCTGACTGACGGGGTAAGCCAGAGGGACGTGATATTCCTCCGGGCGTACGCGGCTGGCCTCCGGATGAGCCTTCCACGGAACCATGCCGCCGTCCGTCTTCTTCTTTTTGCTCGGGGGGGATGGCCCGCCCCCGGGACCGAGTCTATCCGCCAACTTCCGGGAGGGGGCGGCAGGCGCGCCGTCCCTCAGCCTGATCTCCTCCTCAATGGAGGCGTACTTCTGCGCCCGGGCCAGCACCTCGGTATAGCTGGTGCTGGGATTCCTCCGAAGGTCCCGATAGAGGTCCCCCGTTGCTAGAGCGCTGGTAAACATGTTCACTCCCAGCCGCTCGTCCAGGTCATCCACCTGGAGTACTTCGTCTCTCCATCTGACCAGGAATTGGGCCAGAGGTTCGTCCTTCCCTTGCTTCACACTCGTGAGCGATGTGAAGCTCTTCTTGGGGGTGGTGCTGGCAGCGAATTGTGCCATGAATTGCTGGGACAGCTGTTCGTAATTATCAATGGATCCGGGCCTCAGCTGCCCGAACCATTCTTGTGCCGGACCCCTCAGGGTGCTGAAGAAGAGCCGGCAGATGGCCTCATCAGATGCCCCCAGCATAGAGAGGTTCCCCTGGAAGCTGATCAGGTGAGCCTTAGGATCTCCGGTCCCGTTATATACTATTCCCTGGGGGGGCCTGCAGTCCCGTGGGATTTCCGCATTCATGACCCTCGGGGTGAAGGGTGAAGTGAGGGAGAAACGCGGCGTAGCTGGGGTGGCCTCCGCCCGTCTGTCCATTTCGGCTAATCGCCGCTCCATTGCCTCTAGCCGGGCCTCCTGTGCGGCCCTTCCGGGGGACACAGGAGGGGCGGCCTCGAGCGCAATGTTCCTTCGTGGGGCAACCGCGTCGGGTTGCCTTCGAGTGATATGGGCGCCGTGTCTTTGGAAACGTCGTCCAATGTTACTGGCGGCGGGGGTAATGGCGGTGTCCTGCCGCTCGGAGGGAATATCCGGCGTGCGTCCCCGGTGGTCATCCTGCCAACCATAGCGGGGGGTGCTGGCGCTGGTATGCCCCCCAGCTCCATGGGAAGACGGATTCTGGCCCAACCTCATGTGGATGGGCGTCCGGCGCTCGGCAGATTCCGCTGTCTCATCCAGGGACGGCATGCGGCGGACGGGGGATATGGGCGTCCAGATGGTGTTAGCTGAGTACACCTCTTCGTTCGCCTCCTGTTCGTCCGCCATTCGGCGCATCGTTTCCGCCAGCTCCCTCATGAGTCGAGGGTCATGCCTGGCCTCATGGGGGATGAGGTTTGTGAGGCCACCCTCACCCCCAGTTGCTCCCAACGTCTCGGAGCGTTCCGTGGTTTGCCCGCGGTTGCTTCGTCCGCGGGACAGCTGCTCGGAGAGGTCACGTTGGCGATTGTTTCTTGTCATCGTGCTTGTTGTGGGTAGATTTAGTAGCTGTTTGGGAGAGTTTTTTGGAAACTTTTAGTTCAGTTTCCCACAGACGGCGCCAGTGTTGAGGTTTATTCCTTCAACCTTCAGGCCCAACACGTAAGCCCAAAGATTTCGAGTGGAGTGCGTATGAGTAACTAGCCCAACAAACAGATGATAAGGGTCAAGAAACAATAAGGTAGCAAGTAAGTGATTAAGTATTATTATCTCTTAATAACTCCCTAATACAATACTCTTTGCTAAGGCTCTGTCGGCCGTTCGTCTTACAAGGCAGTAGAAGTGCTGCGAGTAAGAATGCTATGGCTAGGGTGCTAAGAATAGAAAGTTGCCAACCCTTTACAATGAAATAAATGCTTCTATTTATACCTGCCAATGGGCAGGTGGCTATGCTGACGTGGAGGCCTGCGGACCGCTTGTGTCCCAACCACCAAATCTTCTGCATTAAATGCACTTCCCGCCAGAATCTAGGCTTCCCGCCTAAATAATGGGGACGCTCGTCCGCCAGGGGTGAGCTGGGTCACTCCAAGTGACCCTCAAGAGACTTCGGCTGTTCGTCCCCTGACCTTGTGGATTCTCTCCATGTGGACTGGATCTCCTCCGACGATCATGGGCCTGCCCAGGAGACGTTCGTCGTTATCCCTGATGGCTAGTGGTCCTGCCCCTTACCTTTGCACAGACGTTCGTCGCGATGGGCCGTTTGCACCTGGGCCCCTCAATTCCAGACGTTCGTCTCTTCCCAAGGGTCCTGGGCCTGCGCCCAGCCTGGTCCTAGCCTGACGTACGTCCGATAGAAAAAAGGGGGTTAATGGGCCGGACCTCGGCCTGGGCCATTATCCCAACACCTATAAATATGACATACTTTATGTTTTGTCCACGCATTTGTTTTCAATAAGATTCTTAGAGTAACATCTCCACAACTATTTCCCAAAGATTAATAATATACTTTAAAAACATGAGTAGCCTTTCTAGGCAGAGAATAAAGACTCAAAATTGGCCCAAATAAGATGTACGAAAATCCAAATTCAAACATATGAGTGATATGTTTTTTTTCTATTGATACGAATAATTACTAGGGAATTTTTCAGAAATAGTCTAAAATGCAAAAACAATATCACTTTTGTCATCTACGGAAATTGTTTTCAAAAATAGACCGAGTAAGATTTTTCTTTCAAAAATCGACCATGAACACTAAAAGTCGCGCTGGACGGACGAAGCAAAGCACCTACGGCTACCACAATGTCATCTCCTAACATGAGCACTGCTATGCTATGTAGGTACTACGTAGACACTTAAGGTCTCAATCATGACTACTTTGACAAACTCAAACAAATTGCATGGAATTATTACTTATTGTTGGTTTTATGTACAAAAAAAATGTACAAAATTATCAAAAAGTGTAAAACATGATTACAAAACGAAAATTTTAAAAGTGCAAAGAAAAATAGTAAATTTAAAAACTTAACAATAATTCCAATTCAAAATTTTAATAATCGAAAAATACAAAATTGAAAACTTGTAAACTAAGTTTAAAAAATCAAATAAAAATTTTAGTTTAAAAGTAAAATCTGAAAAAATAAAAAAAAATGTATTGAAAAATAGAAATGCATAACTCGAAAATACAAAAAGAGTTAAGATTAAAATTACTCAAAATGTGAGACGTTTTAAAAAAAATACTTTCAAATACAATTTGAAAATAGTAAATATAATTCATAAAAATATAAAAACATCAAAAATATAAATATTCGAAAGTTCGATAAAAGAAATAACTAATAGAAAAATATAAATAAATAAAAATATTAATTAGATTTTTTCTCAACATTCGAAAAACTTTAAATTGAATTTAAAAAAATTAATTAAAAAACAGAAAATTTTAAGGAAATTAAAAAAGGTGTAGATAAATTAAAAAAAAATAGTAAAAAAATACTTGAAAGCTGTCAATGTGTTTGAAAATTTGAGCTTTTGGTAATTCAATAAATGCAAAAGTAGCTACAGAATTTGTTTCTATCATAAGTTTTTGTTTCATATTGTTTTTTTTGTTTCTTATTGTTTTCCCGTGGGCCGTGGTGCTTTTTGTTGTTTTTCAAAAAAAAATTGTTCATTTGTGCTCTTTTTTACTGACTTCATAAATACAAATTTATCGTTTATCATTATATTTATACAAAGCTTGTTCATACCTGAGTAGCAAAAATAAATGAAGAATTGAAAAGAAACACCACAAGTCCACAACAAAAAATACTAACAAGATACACAAAAAAGCAACAACATACAACAAAATGCAACAACAAAATGCAACAACGTACAACAAAAAGCAACAACATACAACAAAAAGAAACAAAGTAAATAAATACAACATATGCAATTGTTAAATAAATACATAATTAACTTATGATCAGAACTACAATTACTATCTACACTCCTTCATTGTGTATGGTGTTTCAACATCAAGCAACTACATACACCAAAATGCAACAGCATACAACAAAAAGAAACAAAATAAATAAATACAACATATGCCGGTGTTAAATGAATACATATTGAAATTTATGATCAGACTTGCATATACATTCTAGACTCCTTCATTGTATATGGTGTTTCAATAAGAAAGAGTAGTCAAAACTTTAGAAAATGACATATTCAAAATTCATCCGTAGAAGAATCAACCACCACATCCTTTCTGCTTAGGTTAAGGAAGATACCTCTTGTGTGGGTGTAAAATCAGTTAGAAGCTGAAAATGAAATTTGAGTATAAATCAATATTAGATAAATCAAGTGGAATTACAGGAAAGGAGAAAACATAAAAACAAAAAAGGAAGATAGACTCGATAATTTTAGATAAAGTTTCTCTAGACCAAGAATGATCGGGAAAGCAAACGATATGTTAATACCATTTAAATTAGTGCCAAGAAGTAACTAATATGACTAGTGATTTGTAAAAGGTTCACCATGAGATTCCCAAAGCAGTTAAATTATTAATATATTCATTTGATTATTTCTTGACAATTACTAAGATGCCAAAACACAAAACCAGTCAACGAAATGAAGTAGCTAAATGATAATGTTTTAGCTAATGTTGCAGAATTCAACATTTGAAAAAGTCATTTACCTCTTTTTAAATTGACAAAAAATATAGCAAACCATATGGAAGTAGAGATCTAATGTTGTTGTTGCTCACCTCAACTACAGTAACTTTCACACATACTGATGAGGATGAAGTGGTGGGTTGAAGATTTGTTGACAATGGAATCAGTAGAGTTGTCTAACTTGTCCTTACTGCTACTTCTTCTTGACAGTTGCACCATATTCGCAGCCTGTCCAATCAACATAAAACCGGTCTATAAAGCATGAAAAAGTTACTAAATCAACACATGGACATTTGAATTAACATTTGATTGTATCAAATCACTGCTTCACATCCTCAATCCATAATTTAACATTTGAAAACTCAATTTAACACTTAGCTAGTGAATAGCTGCACATCTCATTACTTAGAGTGGAAAGCAACAAGTTATCTTAATTGAGAAAGAACATTCTCTAAAAGGAATTCTTTGGACCGTAGAGAGGAAGTACTTAGTTTTCTTTTAGTACTGCAAAAAGAAGTTTAATATTAATGAATACACTTCTATTCATAGCTAAATATACAAGTTGAAAATGTAAATGATTACAAAAAATTGATAAAGGAGGGTTGGAGACTTGGAGCCTTCTATTCTCGAAGAATCTTGCGCAAGCTCTGTTTCTCTCCCCCGCTATTCCCACTATCTATCGCTCAGAAAACAGCAGTTGCTTCTAAGTACTACTACTCTGCAATTAAATCCTCTAAAACATACACTATATATACCTACCTAAGCAAATCCATCTCTGTAGCATTTTAGTCTGGTGCAGGAGAATGTTGTGTGTCTATATCATTGGGAGACAGAATAATGAGATACCTTACTGGAGAAGTTCTTGAGAAGATGTTTTTGGTAAGTGACAGCGAAAGCACTTCTATCGATGAATGGTGGAAAAGAACGAGATGAATTCAGAAGAGTTGGACGACAGAGAGGCACAGAACAACGATCTTCCTCCTCCATCTTCTAATTCCAAATTTGAAACGGTGAATCTGGAGCTGAAAATAGCAACGACCAAAATCCATCTGCTTGGTCGCAGACTTCTGCGATCTAATTCGATTAGGGATCTGGCTTCAGTTTTAAGCGTAAAGCTATTTTTGAAATAAAAAAGACATAAGTGAAAAGGTGAAAGTCTAGTTATGAAAGAAAATATAACGTGGGCTATAAACGAAATGCACTCAATAAAAGTGGATCATTTGGGTAATTTCCACTAATTACTATTTGAAAAATACTGTCAATTACTCCATATAATTTTAATATTGGGCTTACACATGTTTTTAGCCCATGCAAATATGACACACTTTACATTATGTTCATGCATTTTTTTCCTTTGAAACCAATTGTTTTTAAAACAAATTATTATTGATTGCATAAATCAATAAGAAACTTTTAAATTTATTCTATCAATTTTTTTCGAATAATATGACAAAGAATTAGATAAAATCTATCAGTCGGGTTGTTTTATTGTCAAACAGATGTTGCTATCATCGGTGATGGATGAAAAACAAAAACAAAAAGAATTTTGTAAGATTGTAAAACAAAATGTACTAGGGCTATAAACATATTTAAACCTTAATATTATCATATTACTATATGATAATATCAAAATATGATAATATGATTTTCGAGTGATCCCAATTTTCACCAATAGTACTTCATCCATCCGTTCTTTTTAACATTCACACATTTTTAAGATGTTTTTTTATTATTTGTCTATCTCTCCATTTTAATATTTTTTTCTTTCTACAATGTCTATATACCCCAACTTGTATTATCTTTTTTCTTTCTTTTTACAAATTTTTCTCTTTCGTACTTTTCATTATTTTCTTCTTTCTTAATATATTCTTTTTCCAACCATTTCATTTATCTTACACTCTCTTTACCACAATATATATATATATATATATATATATATATGGAAAAATTGATAGTAATAATCCCAACTATTGGCGGTCCGCTTATAATAATCCCAACTATTGATTATTTCAGAATAATCCCAACTTTAGGGACCGTCTGCCAATAATGGTCCATGATCATATTTAACTCCTATAAAAAGTGAATTTTAAATAGAATTTAAGTGTAAAAATTAAAAGTTGAGATTATTTATAGACATTACTTGCTATATCTCTTCTCATCCACTTTAGAAACTACAAGAATTTATTCATAGGGACCATTATTGGCGGACAGACCCTAAAGTTGGGATTATTCTGAAATAATCAATAGTTGGGATTATTATAAGCGGACCGCCAATAGTTGGGATTATTACTATCAATTTTTCCATATACATACATATATATATATATATATATATATAGGTTTTGGTTCAAATAAGAACACGATCTTATGAGAAAAATGAGAACGAATATGGACTGTTAGATTTGCATCAAGTGAAATTCAGTGTGCATGAGATGAAACTGTAATGTGCATTAGGTGAAATTGAAATGTGCATCACAAATGGTACGATAGAGTGGCATTATGTGCAGTTGAATTGTGCATTGCGTGAAATTGAAATGTGCACTAGGTGAAGCTGAAATGTGCAGAATAAAAAATACGATGTGATGTTATTTTTGTACTTTTTTTTCGCACATATCAGTTTCATCTAATGTACACTTGAGTTTAAATTTTTATCTTGCACATTTCAATATCATTTAATGCACATTTCAGTTTCATCAAGTGCACAATTTGGTTCCACATAATACAATCCAACGGTCCAAATTCGTTCTCATTTTTCTCCTAAGATCTGTTCTTACCGGAACAGCTCCATATATATATATATATATATATATATATATATATATATATATATATATATATATATATATATATATATATATATATATATATATATATATATATATATATATATATATATAACACCTGAATGATAAAGAACCGAGAGAATCGTTTTTGTATAATTTTCCATAGATTTCATTAAAGTTGAGCATTTTTATGGTACTAAAGTCGAGTATTTGTTTTTGAAAGTACTAAAGTTGAGTACTAAAAAACCAAAAATATGAATCAACATGAGGTCATAAGTTCCTATCATACTCCTTCAGTCCCTAAAAGTAGTTCCACTTTTTTTGGGTTGTTCCAATAAGTTCCACCTTTCATTATTTGTCAACCCAAATTTACATCAAAACAGTGTCAAACATGGTCACAACAGTATACTATTACATCAAAACAGTGTCAAACATGGTCACAACAGTATACTATATATTCCGTAGTAAATTTTACCTCTCAAAAAATTTATTTTCTTAATATATGTGAATTTTCACCCGAAACTTGTTTGTGGGATGGAGGGGTATCTTTTCATACTATCCTCCAGATCGCATTAGTTGCAACATTGTACATTACACACTATTCATGTATTCTACTTTGACTATATTTTATTTATTAATGTATGTGAATTGGTTGGGCGTAAAGCGTCTGTAGGTAGCTTTTTAAGTCTGTTTATTATAAAGTTTCTTAATCTGATATTTAATTATTTTTTAGTAATAAGAAATTAAATATAATGATCATCAAAGTTGAAAAAGTGAATGTTAGGCAACCTAAAACAATAAGGGAGGAAGTACTTTTTTAGCAATAAAATACAGAAAGGGTGGGGGAGAGAGCGAGTAGGAAACGGAAAGCCTGAAATGAATGAGAACCCCGCCATCGCTTCTTTCGCTCGCGGTTGACTCTGCCCTTATTAACCTCCCTTACTTCTCTGATCTATCCTGCTTGCCCGATCACATCCTCGTTGAACTCTTCCTGGTACGATTTCTTCCCCATATCACTCGCTCTCCTTCAGTATCAGTTTAATTTCAGCATGACTACATGCTTGAATCATTTGTGGGTGTTTCATCCATTGTTGCAGAATTCGGGCCAGTTGTTGTATAATTTTGTTTGAATCATTTGTGATTTGATCTGAAATTCATAATGGTTTGGTGGATTCTTAACTTGTACTACGTATGTGTTTGTTTAGTGGATGTCTGTTCATTTCAACGGGAGAGAAGAGCTACTTGATGATACACTTGTTTGTGTGTGGTTTTGTTATTGCTTTAAATCCTTTAATTATGTAATTCCATTTATACTGTTGCAGAATTTGATTCACATGGAAAACAGATCTTTTAGAATCTTTCATGGAATATGGAGCTTTAGGCCTCTAGGGATTGATCGCATCTGAAATCTGAACCCATTGTTTCACTTTTTAAAAATCACTAAGGTCCTATGAATTTATTTATTTACAAAAAATGCAAAATATATTAACATGTGCTCTATACTGATAATCATAGAGCCTAGCCATTTTTTAGAGAAATGCTTTTCTCTTATCATATAGCCTAGTGCTTTTTTGAGCATTGATATTAATGGCTCCAGTTTACTCTCCTGATTTCATGAGATAAATAGTCGTGATTCCAGTACATTATAAAGTGTTAGTCTTGTAGTAATGTTTTTTTTCATGCTCTATTAGCCATAATATCGATCTGCCCCGGATGCAAAGACTGATTATCTTTCCCGTGTTCCATGGATAATACATAGCATGTCCTCTATTTTCTACAGAAAACATTAAGAGCCGGAAAACTCAATGAGAAGATTTTGAAGCTGTTTGTGGGTACTGGTAAAGAAGAAGTCATTTCACTTGTTGAGTCCTTTAACATCCAAGCTGTTCTTACTCCTGTTCTTCCCACTAGTAAGTCATTCATCAATATTCCCATTATCCTTCAAGACATTCATAATGTTATATAACCATTTGGAATTCTTTTCTTCCAGGATGCTGTGAGAAGAAATTCTGATTCTGTTCAAAATCAACTGTATTTAGCTATTTTCTTGTTTGTGGTCGAAACCTGAGAAAAATGTCACAAGTCAACATCAGAGATGATGAGATTGACATTGTTATAGGTGCACTTCAATCCGACCTCACATCATTCATGGAAGAATGGAGATTGATCTTCTCCCGTTTCCACCTCATAATCGTCAAAGACCCTAACCTTCAAGAAGAACTCACCATCCCTTCTGGATTTAACCATCATGTCTATACAAAACCCGATATCCAACGGATTCTTGGCGCATCATCAAACCCTGATCTCTTTTCCGGCTACTCATGCCGATATTTTGGCTATCTTATCTCAAAGAAAAAATATATTGTCTCAATTGACGATGATTGTTTCCCGGTAAAGGGAAACACAAACACCACTGATCCGATAACTGAACACATCAACAACCTCACAACACCTGCCACACCCTTTTTCTTCAACACTCTATATGACCCTTTCCGGAAAGGAACTGACTTTGTCCGTGGGTACCCATTCAGCATGAGGAGTGGTGTACCTTGTGCATTGTCGTGTGGACTCTGGCTTAACTTGGCAGACTACGATGCTCCCACGCAGGCACTCAAGCCGGGCCAGAGGAACTCGCGGTACGTGGATGCTGTTCTCACCGTCCCGGCGAAGGCGATGATGCCTATAAGCGGGATTAACATCGCCTTCGACCGAGAGTTGGTGGGGCCTGCCCTGTTGCCAGCTTTCAGGTTAGCAAAGGAAGGGAACCTGAGGTGGGAGACAATGGAGGATATATGGAGTGGGATGTGTGTGAAGGCGGTGTGTGATCATTTGGGACTGGGGGTGAAGAGTGGGCTCCCGTACGTCTGGAGGAAAGAAAGAGGGGACGCGATACAGAGTTTGAAGAAAGAGTGGGAAGGGGTGAAGGTGATGGAGGAAGTAGTCCCTTTCTTCCAATCGTTGAAGTTGTCACCACAGGCAACTACTGCGGAAGCTTGTGTTATTGAGATTGCTGCGGCTGTGAAGGGGCAATTGGGGAATTCAGAATCTGTGTTTTCTCGGGCTGCTGAGACTATGGTGGAGTGGGTGAAGCTCTGGAAGACTGTGAAAGCTCAGTGAACACCATAGTGATGTTTGGTCCAGGTGTTTAAGTTATCTTCTGCAGTTTCGGTTGTTTTGCCTGTTAATTAGTGCTGATAAGCCTGCTTGAAGTTGATGTTTATGGTTTACTATCTCTGTTCCGATTAGAATTGATGTCTTCCCCTGCATGGCATTGAGCTCCTAGTAACACTATATTACACTTGCTATAATAAGAGAATATGTTGATACACGTCAAAGTTTTGATAAAAGGGAGGTTCATTTGTTCTTGTCTTGAACGACATTTCTAATTTAAACTTTTGAAGTACTTGGTGAAAGTATGTTAACCCACTGTTTGCCCATTGTTTTGTTTTGCTTCCCTAATTGTTAATATGGGAAAAAAAAAGTGCAGGGATAGTGTGCGTGTTGGTAGAATTGTTGATAACAAGTGACACTACAACCACAAACATGTCAAAATTGTAGGAATATATTTTAGATACTCCCGTTATCACATTCTAGAGAAAGCTCCGACTCTGCAGCCGGTGCAAAAAATATTTTAGATACTCCCTGCATCGTATAGATGATTCGACTATTTACGCTATGTCAATTGTTTATCAAATGTCATAGTTTTGCAACAACTTCAATAATCATCTTGCAGCTAGCTAGTCCTTATTTTTAATTGGGAAAATAACATCAACTATTATTCACAAATCAGGAATAATGTGTACCTCAGAAATAGCTTTTAATAATACTGACCATTTAATTATATAACAAAAGTGGTACATAATAATTTTCCACTAAAATTCGATCATTTAATTCATCAAGCAAAATTATATCAAATGTCATTTAAGTGATCATTTTGAGACAACTAGTATGAGAGAATTCCTTAAATATGAGTAAAAATGTTTTGAAATTCCAAAATGGAAGTATCATGTTTTTTATTCCCTGAATAGGAGTAAATTTCTGCCAAGTTTGACATTATAATGTTTTAAACATGGCATTTTTTTCAAACTTGGCAGATTGCTCTATTCAGGGAATAAAAATCATGATACTATTTTGGAATTTCAAAACATTTTAACTCCTATTTAGGGCAATTTTTGAACTATTATTTATTTGTTTCATATTCTTTTTTATACGGAGTATGATAAATGACTGGATTTGTGCTTTGTAGTCACGATATGCTCATTATCTTTCTTATATATTCAAATTTTTTTGTATTATTAAAAATTATTTGTAAAATACATATTGTTATCATTGATGTAGAGGAGTAGTTAGTGCTATTTAAAGTTATTTCCCTTTTCCAATTCTATAAATAATTGAGCATCAGTTTTTATCATATTGGAATTCATTTGTTCTGTTCAATATAACTTTTAGTGCAATTTTTAAATATATACATTTTATTTTTATCTATTAAAACTAATAAGTGTTTATTAAGAGATAACTAAATTTAGTGTTATTCAAACTTTAAGCTCCATAAATTGGAACACAATTTGGGGAGGAGGTAGCTTGTAAAACGTCCTTAGCCAAATCTTTGTCACAACATACATACTACAAGATTTATTAAAAAGGACAGTGGCAATTCATAAAATTATGACCACAGCATTAGCACATGAATCTTATTACAATATAAATAATCCACTAGAATTATGATGACACTTGTGGCATGGTACAACAGCGCTACACTGCATAAATTTTCCACCAAATATGAAGCAAGTATGATTGTGCCGGCTTGAATCTTCAAACTTAAGATTCAGCAGAAGGGGTAAAACATTGTGATATGGAGAACAAACTGTGATGACGGCGATGTGGTGTTTTGTTTTCGGACTCAACAGCAAGTTGTTCCTTACGAGGAAAGTGCTTATAGAAAGCTTTCACTGCTCCTGTTGCACCATCTTCACCTTTCATGGCATTTGCCAGTTCAATAGCACGTTCTTTCACCTACACAATCATCATCTCAAGCAGTTAAAAACTCAATAATATGGATTAGAATTAGTAAAGATATTTGATATCTCACTATCAGCCTCATAGCACCCTTAGAACCCACATGGAGAAAGTATTATAAACAGAAGCCTTTTGGGGGAGATATGGGATTTAGAGATTGATTATATGAACACTCTGTTTGCGTCGTCTGGGGATTTTGTAGGGTAAGGAAAGGGATGGCATGTTTGATTTTTATTTTACTGATCATTTATCTCATTTCTTTAGTTTTAGACTAGAAAATTCAGGGAATAGTTTATCCTTGTTTCCTCCCATCCTCCCTGAAATGCCCATACCAAATAAAAGTACGTCAATCTTACCTGTAACAAAGTTGTACAGAAACACAGGTAGTTCATTAATTTCAAACACAGCTTCCTCAAGTTCTACTCATTCTGCTATTTCCGCTAAACCTTACCCCCACCAAACAGACACACAATCTATCTACAGGAAAACTTTGGTTACCTTTGGGTCAAGCATGAACTCGATGGCAGCAACCAGTTTTTCAAGTGAAAATTCATCTATGGGGATAGGTGCAGGACCAACTCCCCTAGCATATACCCGATCACCCCAAAAAGGCTGGTCTCCGAAGAAAGGCACCACTGTTGTAGGGCACTGAAAATTAAACAGCTCCACAAATCAATTAGCTAGTGAAATAAATAATACTCCTTAAATAGGAAAAATGACATTGAGGAAATTTAGTGACTATTCAGTAATGGTTATTTGGTTGAAATGGCTTAATCTGCTAATGTTTTTGAAGATATTGTAAAAGCATTTAGCAACATCCATTTCAGCCAAGTAACCCACACAGGGTTACCAAACAGAGTCTTAGTTATCACCGCAGCTCTAAGGCCAGCAGCAGTTGTTCCTGCACCCCCATGATGCACCTGATTCCATGATAAGTACATTTGCTGGTTTAGTTCTAAATTTGTATTACTACCTCCATCCCATATTGTACGTCTTGTTTTAGTTTGCCATAATTAATAATAAAGTGGTTCAAAAGTAAAAGTTATGATTGAGATTTGAGTATAATAAAAGTAAAGTGAACTACATATTTTTGCCAAAAGATAGAACATGACTTTCATTTTGAGACAACCCAAAAGGAAAGTAATACAACCAAAATGGAACGGAGGGAGTACCGATTATATGTGTAAAAAAAAGTTCTAAACAAGCGATGAGTAGGAGGGCTTACCACAGCAGCACATTGCAAAAACAGCCAATCATGTGGAGAATTATCTAACAAATACACATAATCCTTGGGCTCCTTTACTGAAAAAAGAACAGCATAATAAGTTCTTAATCAAGGAGCCAATGAATTCTTATACTCACTCCATTCTCTAATAAGTGTCACTTGGGTGAGAAATTGCTCTCAAATAAGTGCTGTTTTCAAATACCAAGAGAGCATTAATGGCACATTTTCCACTATTTCTCTTTCTCATCTTTAAATGATCCTTAGTATCCCCATTCCAAAACTTTTTTCGTACTTGGACTTCATGGTCATTATTCTTCAATGTTGATCTTTCATCTTTGAGCATTATTATTTACCACTATATGTTTTAGAAACAGTATAACAAATCACTATATCAATTATAAATATTAAAACAAATCGTTCAAAGTTATTACTTCCATGTAACAAGTTAATGTAAATTTTGAATAATTAATGGTAAAGTTGATAACTGACTTCAGATGACAAAATGGGAGAAAATTTTTGGACGGATGGAGTACTTCATACGGACTACGGAGGATATCTTTAATGCACTAATGAGGGGTAATCTAGTCATATTAATATATACTTCATATTAATCTAGTCATACATTTATCTTATATTTGGAAAAACTAATTGTTTGAGGGAGCAATGAAGATAGTTCTACTCCAGTTAAAGATTCATACTTACAATTCCCAAGGCCACCCCACCCTTTGTTAATAATGCCTCTCTGTCCTGTGATTTCTAGCGCTCGAACAATTATCTCGGTCAGTTTTTCAGGTTCTTCAACTGGCTGCAGAAAATGCACGGCGTATAGAGATATAAATGCAGTAGCAAAATAAATAATTAGAATGTGGACGGGAAGAAAGGACTATTTTGATCAAAAGAGGAATGCAAAAGCAAGAATGGAATTACTTCCACCAACTTTAAAACTCTTTCAGACACTATGTTATGGACATGGTTGGGAGATAAAAATAAAAGAACTGAAATCAATAAATACTAATAACTTCTCACACTATGAAAGAAAAGGTATTGTCAAACTTCAAGATTCCAAGGGATTATTCTGAATTTACTGATCATATCATTAATGAATAGATTACTTCTACTTTACTAATCCTGACAGTCCAGATATCACAGCAGTAGAGGAACCTTAAACCTTTTACAACAGTGCTAGTAGGAATACTAATTACTAACTAAAATAGAACATAGAATATGTATACTAATAGAAATGCACTAGTGCACTGCTAATAATAACAGGAAACTAATACTAATAAAATCAACTCATAATAATAACAGTAGTAGTACTATTTTTTTTAATGAGTAGTAGTACTAATTAATAATAATAATAATAATAATAATAATAATAATAATTAATAATAATAATCACCATCATCATAATAATTTAAGTTTTTTTAGCTCATATCAAACTCTCGTGTTTTTTAAAACCCATCATTTACTCCCTATGTCATTATAAGGTTGTCTAGTTTCAATTGTCAATGGTCAACATTATCTAGCT
This sequence comes from Cuscuta epithymum, assembly GCA_945859915.1. Taxonomy (NCBI): domain Eukaryota; kingdom Viridiplantae; phylum Streptophyta; class Magnoliopsida; order Solanales; family Convolvulaceae; genus Cuscuta; species Cuscuta epithymum. The sequence continues at coordinate 2,996,099 of CAMAPF010001001.1, read as the reverse complement.
TAAGTAGCTTCTATATATGTCTCAAAACAATGTCTCTTGAGGTTGGAGTTGAAAAAAAGAGAAGTCGAATTGATTACCAAAACTATAATAATGCGGACTATCAAAATGGGTTAGAGGTTATAAGCACTAAGTAGTTTGGACTTAGGAGTAAGCAGGCAGCCACTTACAAGGCTGCCAAAGCCAATGTAGATGGGCTTTTGGCCATCTTCAAGCCATTTCAATAGTGATTCTGGTGGAGCATAGGTAGAAGCAAGATCTAGGAAGCAAAACCCAACAACATCAATTTTGGGACCCCAATCTGCCAATCATGAAAAATCAAGTCAATTAGAATATAAATATGGCTACAAAAAGATATTATATAGGAATAGCTAGTCGCCCCACGCCCCCACTCAAGATACATATAAAAAATCTTCAAACTCAAAACAGGGAACAAAAGCAACAACCATAAGTGTAGGGCAGGAAAAGCATAAGATTGAGTGTTGAGATATACAAAAAAAACACAAACTGCTTGCATGGTCAATTGGTCATTACATTATTAAACTGGTGTAAGTGAAAATATCGGCAAAAGATGACCTTTGGGTTTAGAAACAAGGTGGGGACTCCAGATGTACCCATGTGGAATTTCAGGTGAACTGAAATTATTAGTTAAATATGTAAAGCGCCTCATTTTCAACTTTTTCTTCCTGAAGTCATTTATCACATCTCGTATCCCAAGCCAGATTAACGAATCAACAATTTGATAAGATATCTGCGCATAAGTTCAAATGAAGTGAGATGAATGAAACTGTGGGCACACTAAGTCATATCACGGATATGGTTAGGAGGAATAAGTGCAAGGCACTGACTCTGTATCCAACTTGTTGCCTAACACGAGAGAGAGGATGTGGGAAGTAACTTGTAGGTCTGAATAAAGTAAGTAGTGGAAGATATTAAAAATCATAGAATTGATAGAAAACTTAAATATATCCTAGCAGATATTAGGTTCCTACGGGTACAAGAACCTTGGTGTATGAGTCATGGAAAAAGAGGAGCAACTTACGTCCACGGCATTGTAAAGAATATATGCAATGGTACTTTCAGAGCCATTGCAACATGACTATGTCCTGAAGAATCATCCATTTGATAAATCAATATAGTTCCACAAACATATGGGTAAACATTTATGTAATTTAAAAGATCTAATGATTAATGCATGCAAGTGCTACTGATGTACCACGAGAAATACAAAAAATGGATATTGATTAGTTGATGCTTTCTTGAAGTCTTAAATTGATTTCTTGTATGAGATAAAAAAACAGTATCAACAGATATACTATAGAAAAAAGAGCAGCCTGGTGCACATTTGCGTACCCCTGTACCCACCAGGCAAGTATCCGCGAAGGGGCGAAGGGTCCCACCACAAAGAGGATGCTCTCAAGACTTGAACCAGTGACCTCTAAGGGTTGGTTTGCAACTACTTTTAAAAAAGCACTTCTCAGCTTTTGGCTTTAAAAAAGCACTTATTTTCCCAAACACTATAACTTTTATTTTTCTCGGCTTTCGCGTCAAAAGTGCTTTTATTTTTTCTATTACACAAAAAACACTTATTTTACCAAACACTACCCACTTTTACTTTTCAAAATCACTTTTTTCTCAAACACTATCAACTTTTATTTAATCACTTCTTCCCATTTAATTTAAAAAAGCACTTTTTTAAAAGCAGAAGCTGTTGCAAACAGACCCTAAGTCACATAGCAACACCATAACCGGTGCGCAAAGGCTCTTCTTCTCAGCGGATATACTATCCTACAAAATATTATTGGTGTGTGTATGGCACTCTTGCAATAGTTAAAATGCATCACACCGCTCGGTTCACCATATGAATAGGGCATTAACGCGCGCAGACAGACATATGAATTATCACAGTACACAGGCATATTTCTCTACCTTCAATAGTATGCTTTTATCACGTTGACAATTTTTTAGGCATACAGTCATACAGATGTGGGAGGACAGACAATGGTTAAAACTAAAGCTCTTACCATATGCTGGAGGGTTGGCAATGATGGCATCTACTTTGAATGGGTCATTAGATTCTGGATCAGGATCTGTGCAGGCCGGAAGTAAAGAGAAAACAATTTCTCTTATCTCCTTGCGTTGAATATATATTTCAGAAGGCCCAGATGGCAAGAAACCTTTGTTTTTTACCATATCTGCAATTCACATAGTTATTCACTTCAATGGCAACTTCTTCCGAATGTTATTGTAAGCTATAAAAGAACACCGTGATGCTTTTACTCATCACTTTATATTAAGTAATTAACATAGAGTCTGCTGTGGATAATGCCATAATGAAATTTCTCAAACAAATGAGAAATGGGTCATGTGAGCTCTAATTCTAAAATGTGCTTTGCAGCCAAAATGAAATACAGAAAATGAAAAATACAAAACTACTCAAACTTACAAGCAGCAAGGACTTTTGGATCCCCACCAAGAGGATAAAACTCCAACCCAGAGTCCAGAACAAACTCTCTAAAATTGGAGTGAGTAGCCAATCTTACCCTATGACCATGTTCCTGTAAAGAGATAAAGAGTTGATTATCTGGAAAATGATAGAAATACTTGAATGTAAAGGATTTAGTACATAACAGGGCGTAATTCATTTACTAGTACATACCAGGAGAAACTAATAACATGATGGAAACAATAAAAAAACTTCTATAAAAATACAGTTCTCTCATCAATGATTAAGGGGTGTCCCATAAAGAAGCTGTGATATTTCCCGTGGTTAGTCCCCATGTTTCCTCATGGAAGAATTTTCACCTGTAATTTTTTCCCAATAGCAATAAATGGTTGTACATCTCCTCTGGTTCCAACAATTAGCATAACAATTTGCAGTGGAGGCAAGTTTTGGATATCTTCTACATCGGTAGCTTCCTCTGTACTAGTATCTCCATTGTCGATGCCGGTACCAATATCAAGTTGTTCAGGTTTAATATCTCCTGGAACTTCAAATTGCACAGTTCCATCATCTTTAATAGTAGCAACTCTCTTCAACAACTTGTGCTGCATAATTTCCAATATTTTCATCAATTTAAAGCTCACATTTAGATTTCTCAGTTCAGACGTGCAAATACGTGCACTCGTTACAACAATGGCAACACTCTCCAATGACATGACAAGTCAAATGCATCCACGGTACAGTATAAATTTGAAGGCAACTGTCCAAGAAAACAATGAATGTGAAGAGTTTAGCTATACTCAGAGAAGTTCTTAGCAATGTACCGAGCTGAGCTGACCTTCTTTCTAAAAGAGATTTTTTCATCAAAAAATTTTGCAGCTAGCAATGTTAGAGAGTGTTGCCTGCCTTTCCCGTTTTTATTAAGCTGATGAGTCGGAGGAGTTACCGGATCTGTTGGCAGAACGACAACAATTTCAAAAGCTTGAGATATAAATGCACTAGCATAAATACACATAGGATTATTTCTTAACATATCTATTATAAGCATTGATTAGCACTGGGAATTTCCTCTTGAAGAGTGTAGTGAGAAGATAAATTTCAGGAACATTTCACTTCTGTAACAGAGAAATGTCGAGCGCGAAATAGAACGTACCTTCTAAATCAACACCGCAGCCGCTATGTGTGGATGATCCGCTCCCGTTGGAATCGCCGCTTCCTGAATGCGTTTCCAATGCCAAATCGACGGATACCTCGTCGGAGCTGATCGAATTGTGATCGCGGCGAGACTTACTCGGCGAGTGTTCCATTGCTGAATTGGAGGAATGCGGAGAAACCCTGATGAAAAGTGGGCACAAAATGAGAGGAGATGGAGAATATCGGTGGGAGAGAAAGAGATAAAAGGACAGATAGATACAGCAACTGCTTTGTATGCGTGGTACTCGTACATGTGTTGCTCCGGCCGGGCGAAGGCAAACGCTTTTTGGCGGCGACACGGGGACCGTTACCTTCGAAATTACGATTTGCCCTTTCAATTAGATTATGAAATTTTTCATTCATATAGAGTAAGGTCAGTTCTTATATAGAAGGTTCTGTCCGTCTGTCGCCAATTGGGGCGGTTCCCGTTGGAATTTTTTGATCATCTTATTCACTAAGTCTAGTTTACTCATACCAAATTTCAGCTAACAATTCAATCGGGAAGGCATTCAAATGAATTCTTGAAGATAACTGTGTTTTTAACTGCGCAGTTATCTTCAAGAATTCATTTGAAAGCCTTCTCGATTGAAGTTGTAGCTGAAATTTGATATGAGTAAACTAGACTTAATGAATAAGATGGTCAAAAAAATTCATCAAACAATTCCACCGGGAACCGCTCCAAATGGCGACGGCCGGACAGAACCTCCCATATAAGGACTTATTTGACCCCTTTATGCAACTTCGATGACCAATCTGACTCTTTTCTCATATATAAAGACAAAAAAAAAAGCAAAAGAATTTCTCTAGTGTGAATAGGCTTTTTTTTTTTATTTTAAGTTCAATTAATTAGGTCTAATGTCCAAATTTTGTTTAAAGATCATTTTGGAATAAAAAGAGCATAAGTAAAATGTCTTAAACGAAGTCAAGTTTTAAAAACGAATATACATTAGTTTTAAGTAAGATCAGTTGTAGTTTTTAAAGCAATGCAATGAATCAATGAAAAACACGTCTCTTCAATCTTTACATCTCTTTAAGCGAGTATTGATGATGTTGCTTCATATTGTTCTGCGAGAAACGGTTTAAGTAATATTTTTCTTTTTACATAATACTTGTGTTGTTACGTTAGTCCAAATATGTAACTTAAATAACAGTAAAGTGATTTTGGCCTTTATTTTGTGACCTCTATTAGATATTTTTGTTATAAATCATTTTTTTTGTTATAATTCATGTTTTAAAAATGTATAGTTTACGATTTATCTTGTGAATAAGCCCACTACAGTATATCTCGTCTATAGGCCCAGAAATGGCAGGACTAGCCCTACAGTCATACTACCTCCGTCCCATATTGATTGTCATGTTTTAACTTGACACGCTTATTAAGAAAGTGATTGAAAAGTAAAAGTTGTGGTTGAAATTAGAAATGATAATATCCACATATTTCTTGCCATGAAGAGAAACACGACATTCATTTTGAAACAACTCAAAAAATGAAGTAAGACAACTAAAATAGGACGAAAGAAGTATCAATTTTTCAAGATTTGATTATAACTGATTATCTGAATCATTTTCCAATCACATGAATGTTTATGATCTGGGTTGAATTATAATGATCTAATCTAGGCATAGTATTATTAATATTATTGTTGCAGTCATAATAATAATAATAATAATTATAATAATAATAATCATAATAATAATAAATATAATAATAATAATAATAATAATAATAATAATAATAATAATAATAATAATAATAATAATAATAATAATAATAATAATAATAATAATAATAATAAGAATAATAATAATAATAATAATAATAATAATAATAATAATAATAATAATAATAATAATAATAATAATAATAATAATAATAATAATAATAATAATAATAATAATAATAATAATAATAATAATAATAATAATAATAATAATAATAATAATAATAATAATAATAATAATAATAATAATAATAATAATAATAATAATAATAATAATAATAATAATAATAATAATAATAATAATAATAATAATAATAATAATAATAATAATAATAATAATAATAATAATAATAATAATAATAATAATAATAATAATAATAATAATAATAATAATAATAATAATAATAATAATAATAATAATAATAATAATAATAATAATAATAATAATAATAATAATAATAATAATAATAATAATAATAATAATAATAATAATAATAATAATAATAATAATAATAATAATAATAATAATAATAATAATAATAATAATAATAATAATAATAATAATAATAATAATAATAATAATAATAATAATAATAATAATAATAATAATAATAATAATAATAATAATAATAATAATAATAATAATAATAATAATAATAATAATAATAATAATAATAATAATAATAATAATAATAATAATAATAATAATAATAATAATAATAATAATAATAATAATAATAATAATAATAATAATAATAATAATAATAATAATAATAATAATAATAATAATAATAATAATAATAATAATAATAATAATAATAATAATAATAATAATAATAATAATAATAATAATAATAATAATAATAATAATAATAATAATAATAATAATAATAATAATAATAATAATAATAATAATAATAATAATAATAATAATAATAATAATAATAATAATAATAATAATAATAATAATAATAATAATAATAATAATAATAATAATATAGATAATAAAATAATGGTTAATGATAATAATATCTTAATAATGATTAAAGTAATACAAATATAAAGACTTTTTATAAATGTTTATAACAACTCTCTTCTTTGCTTATATATAACAAATTATTGATAACAATTTATGTTTATAATCTCATATTGTTGGGATTTTTTTGGAGCCCCCCTAGACGATTTGTATTGATGTTGATTTTTTTTCACATCTACATTCTTCAAATTTTCTAATTTGATTATAGATAAATATATTGAAAATAAGAACGAATCTCAACCATTGCATTAGATTATGTTGCACTAAAAGAATTTCGTAGATAGTTTGAAAATTTTGTGTCTCACCTTTTTTTAGTGCAAGTGTGCAACATGAAGTTGTTTTAGTTTAATATCATAAAATCCTAGTGCAAACATAAAATTGTAGTGCATCATCACAAAAGTTGAATCCTAATATATACTACATCTGTCCCATTTTATGTGTCTCCTTTGATTTTGGCACAATTTTTAATAAAGTGGTTGAAAAGGTAAAAGTTATTGTTGAGATTTAAGTATAGTAAAGTGAAATGTTGTGAATCACCTACTCCCTCCATCCCATTGGACTTTGCCAAATTTACATTTTTTGTTGTCCCAAAAAATTTGCCACTTTCCTACTAAAGCAACTAATTTATGGTTTTGCACATTTCTCTCTCCTCTGCTCAAATCTCAACCACACAGTTTTACTATTCTTATTTTTCACTTACTTTGCACTTGACAAAGTCCACCGGGACGGAGGTAGTATTTCTTTCCAAAAAGATAAATGTGACACTTATTTTGGGCAGCCCAAAAAGAAAAGTAAGACAGGTAAAATGCAACGGAGGGAGTAACATTAAGTGACTTTAGTGCAACATTGTAAATTCAACGGCTGAAATTCATTATCATTATTCATATTAGATGTGTTTCTCACCTGAACCAATATGTGTGTACGTGGGAGTATTCTAGCGAGAATCTTTTTTAAAATGAACTTTTTATTATGAGAACTTTTATTCTCAACTTTTTGTTTTATTAATCTGGTTAGGAATTAGAATGCACATGGAGTTTTTGCATAATTTTTCAAAATTCAAACATGACCATTTGTGATTATCGTAAAATTATTACAAAACGTCATCTTATTAGTTCTAACTCTTGATTTGAAATATTAAAGGTGAGAATTAAAAATTCTTATTTATAAATGAGTTTTCATTTTAAAATGAATTATCATTAGAACCCTCCATTATGTGCTTGTTAGTGTGTCAATATGTGTAAGGGTTCTAGTCAGAACCCATTTTAAAATGAGATTTCATTTGTGGGTGAGAACTTATAATTTCCATCTTTCATTTATATAATAAATGGCTAGAATTAACATGGTGACTTTTTTTTTAGTATATGTACACTGATTACAAAAAAGTCATCATTTGAATTTTTAATAATTACGCAAAAATGTCATGTACATCCTAACCAATGATTGAATAAATAATAGATTGAGATGAAAAGTTCTTATTTAGTAGGAAATCTCATTTTAAGAAAGATTCTCACTAGAACGTTCCCCTATGTGTGTATATATGTATTTTATTTATGCTACAATATTTTGTACTTCAACAAAATATTAGAAGAAAAAATTGAAATAACATAAAGATTTTTGGGTGACTTTTTCGGCGCCCTGCGCAAGACAGGTAATTAATTGGTTACGAATAGGTCCTCCTACTATATCATACTCCCTCCGTCCCCCAAAGAAGTTCCCGCTTTCCTTTTTTAGCAGTCCCAAAAAGAAGTTCCTCTTTCCGTAAATGGCATATTATCTACATCAAAACAGTGTCAAACAGTGCCAAACAGTGTTGAAACAGTGTAAAAACAGTAAAATTTACTCTCTGCTAAGTTTATTTCCTTAATATGTGTAGGTCAAACCGAAAACTTCTTTGCGGGATGGAGGGAGTAATAGTCAATTAGATCACGGTGAGATCACCCTACTTTATATTCTACCAATTGAACCCTTCAACTAATAAAAAAACAACCAATTCCACAACGTTGGGTAGTCTAGTCTAAAAAACATGCCAGCTCACTAAATTAGACTTCCTACAATTATTTCCCTCTCCAACGCAGGTAGTCTTTTATGAGTTGGCAAAAAAACTGATAGACACTAATGCACAACTCATCCTCTTAATCCACCTGCGTGGACTAACCACTTGCGTATTGTTTTCTTTTTTTTCTCTCCCCACCCGCCTGGACTCTCCCACTATACCCCACACCTCTTTTTCGGTGGTTCTATTGGTTGTCCGCTTCGGATGGTCTCATTTTCCAGTGAGCACCAGAGTCGTACGTAGTTCTGGTGGGCGCGGTTTGAGTTCCGATGGGCTTGATCTAGTCATTCATCTCCCTGAAGATAAACTTCGGCGGTGAACTGGTGCTTGTGGCTACCCTTCCGGTTAACCCTTTTGCCGGTGTTATATTCGGCGCCTCTGTTATGGTACTCCGCATACAAGCAAGTGTTCGGTCCTAAGCTGCCTATCCACAGACCAATCGGTGGCAGTGGGGTTAATGAAGTCGTCGATGCACGACTACATGATGATGGTCCGTGAGTACTCCTTCCTAGGCGGTCTAGGAAGATCTGGACGGGTCTGGAGGATGATTCCGCCAATGCCATCTGCCATCATGTTCCTTGCGGAGTTATAGGTACTATCATCCTTCTACGAGCATTTTGCAGACAAGTGGAAGAACAAATGAGACGGGGAGAAGGATTGAATCATGAGGTGCAGAACCAGGGAAGTGGAAGAATGGGAAAAAATGGGAAAAGGTAGATAATTAAGGATGTTTTCTTTTGGATTGAAATTTGCTGGTCTGATCTGACCTGATCTGGTCTGATTTGATCTGGGACTGAAAACAGTCCAAAAGAAAACATTCTAATTGGTTAAGAATTACAATTTAAAGAAGTGAATATTAACTAAACAATTTGTAAAAACTAAAAAACAATCATATTCTTGTCGTCTAAAAGTCTACAACTGAATTAGCAGACAAGTTTTATTACAATTACAGCATAAACAATGCAAATATGCAATAGGAAATAAGAATACGATGAAACTTTTGTGGGAGGACAACAGCTCTAAATTGCTTAGATTTTCCAGCAGGCATGAAGCGAGAATGAGTTTGCAGCGGGCCTGGATATTCAAAAACACGGTGACACGGAGAAACTGTGATGACGGCGATCGGGTGTTTTATTTTCAGACTCAACAGCAAGTTGTTCTTTGCGAGGAAAGTGCTTATAGAAAGCTTTCACCGCTCCTGTTGCACCATCTTCACCTTTCATACCATTTGCCAGTTCAATAGCACGTTCTTTCACCTACATTATATTATCATCAACCAAAGCAGTCAAAACTCGATAATGTTGTTATCTCACTTTCATCCTCCCAACACCCTTTATAACCCCAAAATTATTATTATTTTCTAAAATGGAACGACCTTCATATTTTAGGTGTTCATTGTTAGGAAATTTCCCTAAAAATAATATGATAGTAAATACAAGGTAAAATTCAAAAAATATAAGTACTACTCCCTCCGTATTCAAATGTTTGCTGCAATAAGGTTTGATACAATATTTAAAAGGAAAAGAGTATGGGTAGTAATATGACAATCAGTACTCTCTCCGTCCCACGAAACTAGGCCAAACTTTCTTTTTTAGCTATCTCAAAAAACTTTGAAATTTCAATTTGAAATGATAGATGTGTGATTCAGGACGTAATAAGGGCACTGGACCGGATCAAAGATTTTTTAGATAAAATTTCCATGAAGTTTTTCTCTAATAATTAAAGTTATTTTAAAAAAAATTGGGGTGGGCCCCCAGACTAGCATGGCCCCCCTCACCTCCATTGTTGATGTGGGTGAAGTAGTTTCTTTCGATTTGTGTGTTATCCTTGCGGCTAATCTTCTCTCTATCATTCAATTTTATCGGATGTCCTCGAATGGACAATTGAAGTAGTTTCTTTCTCATTTGCACAAATCTCAAATACATAATCTTTACTTGATAACTCTACGTGCGAGTCAAATTTGACTACATTTTATGAGACAAAGAAAGTAGTGTTTTTCAACCATGCACTAATTACTCACATTTAATTTGTTAAAAAGAAAATGAGCAAAGAATAATTCAGGCCATTTATTCATTTAACACGGTTTCCTCAAGTTCTGCTCATTTTGCTACTTCCGCCAAAATTTACCCCACCAAATAGGCACAAAATCAGAAAATCTACAGGAAACCTTGGTTACCTTTGGGTCAAGCATGAAATTGATGGCAGCAACCAACTTTTCAAGTGAGAATTCATCTATGGGAATAGTTGCAGGACCAACTCCTCTTGCATGTATCCGATCACCCCAAAAACGCTGGTCTCCAAAGAAAGGCACCACTGTTGTAGGGCACTGAAAATTAAACAGCACCGCACCCACAACTAAATTAATCAGTGAAATAACTACCAGTCTTCAAATAGGAATAAGGACATTGAGGAAATTTAGAGGCTTTCTGGTAATGGTTATTTGGCTTAATCTGCTAATGTTTCTGAAGAAAAAAGAGTTTTTTAGCATCCACTTCAGCCAAATAACCCACACAGCTCTACTGAAAGGAGTCTTAGTGATCACCGCAGCTCTAAGGCCAGCAGCAGTTGTTCCTGCACCCCCATGATGCACCTGATTCCATGACAAGTACACTTGCTAGTTAAGTTTTAAACTTGCATTAAAAATCATTAGTTGAAAAATGTTATAAGTAAATGATTATCAGAGATGAGGAGGCAAGGTTTACCACAGCAGCACATTGTAAAAACAGCCAATCATGCGGACAATCATCTAACAAATACACATAATCCTTGGGCTCCTTTACTGAGAAAAGAACAGCACAATAAGTTCTTAATAAAGGAGCCAATGAACTCTTATACTCAGTCTATTCTTTAACAAGTCACTTGAGAGAACACTACAAAAAAAACGGAATTGACACAGATATTTGGCAGAGACTGGCCAAAATACATAGGGGATTTGGCACGGATATGCCATTATGTCACGAGCTATTTGGGACGGAGCCGTCTTTTCTTGCATGGCAAATCCGTGTCAATCCCGTTTTTTCCTTTCGCGAAAGAAAAACTGCTCTCAAATGAGTGTCATTTTCAAATACCAATAGAGTATTTTCCACTATTTCCTATTCCCATCTTTAAACCCTTCAATTCAAAACCTTCTTCCTACTTTGACATCACCATCTTCATTCTTCTATGGCATTCTTTGGGCATTATGATTTAAAAATTATCATAGCAATAATAGTTATTAAAACAAATTGTTAAACTTTAATATTTCCATGTAATAAATTGACATAATTTTTGTATAATTAACCGTGGATGAATTGAAACCAAAAGACAAAACGGGAAGAAAACTTTGGAACATATGGAGTACTTTATATAGAGTATAACTTTAATGCATTAATGAGGAGTAATCTAGTCATATTATAGTATATTTATCTTATATTTAGAAAATCTAATTGTTTGAGGCAATAACAGATATAGTTCTATTGTAGTCAACGAATCACACTTACAGTTCCCAAGGCCACCCCACCCTTTGTTGATAATGCCTCTCTGTCCTGTGATTTCTAGCGCTCGAACAATTATATTGGTCATTTTTTCTGGTTCTTGAACGGGCTGCAGAAAATGCACGGCATATAGAGATATAAATGCAGTAGTAAAATGAATAATTAGAAATGGAATGGGAAGGGACTAATTTGATTAAAAGAGGAACAAAGTCAGTTTGTGCATGTGTAAAAGCAAGACTGGATTAACTTCCACGACTTCAAAGCTCTTACAAACACTATGTTACCCATGGTTTTAAATTGCGGTAGTGGTTGCGGTTGCAGTTATTGCGGTCGCTATTGCGGCTGCTACGATGTGAATTCAGTCAGTTTGTGCACCGCAATGCGTATTACCGCAACTGAAATAATTTTACATTCGCATGAAATAAAAAATAGTGTTGCAGTCCTTGTGCGGCCCGAATATAGTCTGATGTGCCATGCATGCAGTCAGCACTCAGCAGTCTGGTGCGCCCCTGGATGTTACATTACGGTTGCTATTTGACACTGAGCACAAATCTAATTTATGATTAGGCTCAGTATCCTAAAAGATTAGATTAAGAAGAAATAGGATATAGCAATGTCCACATATATTGATAATTATGATTTATGAATGCTCAGTATCATAATAGTATCCTAATTTATGAATAAGCAACCACATATCCTATGTCATATTTTCTTGTTTTTCTTTTTTAATTTTTTTCTTTGTTTTCTAATATCCAAAAAGCTCAGTATCCAAAATTTATGAACAAGCTATGGGCTTCATCGTAGAAAAATTGTTGTGTTAGAGTATGATGCAAACAGGCAGCAACTTACAAGGCTGCCAAAGCCAATGTAGATGGGTTTTTGGCCATCTTCAAGCCATTTCAATAGTGATTCTGGTGGAACATAGGCAGAAGCAAGATCTAGGAAGGAAAACCCAACAACATCAATTTTGGAACCCCAATCTGCATATCATGAAAAATCAAGTTAATTAGAATACAAATAAGGTTACAAAAAGAGATTATAGAGAAATAGTTAGCCCCACCGAAGTACATAATAAAAATCTTCATGTTCAAAACAGGGAACAAAAGCATCAACCATGTGTGTAGGGCGGGAAAGACATAAGTTTGAGTTTCGAGGAACAAAAATTGTGCATAAAATACAGATAATATATGCTATAGTAGTGTCTTCAATAGCTTAGAACACACAACACATGGTAATTAGATTATTAAATTGCCTCAAGTGAAAACAAAGACAAAAGATGACCTTTAGGTTTAGAAACAAGGTGTGGACTCCAGATATACCCATGTGGAATTTCAGGTGCATTGAAATTATTAGTTAAATAAGTAAATCTCCTCATTTTCAACGTTTTCTTCCTCAAGTCACGTAATACATCCCGTATCCCAATCCAGATTAATGAATCAACAATCGGATAAGATATCTGCAAATAAGTTCAAATGCAGTCAGATGAATGAAACTCCGGGCACACTAAGTCATAGTAGAGATACGGTTAGGAGGAATAGCTTTGTAACATCACAGGGCAGTGAGGCACTGACTTTGTATCCAACTTGTCGCCTAACACGAGAGAGAGGATGTGGGAAGTAACTTGTAGGTCTGGATAAAATAAAGAAGTGTAAGAATATCATATAAAACTTTTATAAATCCTAAATTGCAGACATTAGGATCCCACAGGTAAAGCATGGATGTCAAGAACCTTGAAGTATGAATCATGGAATGATGGAAAAGAGGATTAGAAACTTACGTCCACGGCATTGTAAAGAATATATGCAGTGGTACTTTCAGGGCCATTGCAACATGACTATGTCCTGAAGAATATTCCATTTGAATAATCAAAGTATCAAACTAGTTCCACGAACATATTGGTAAAAATATATGCAACCTTAGAGATCTAATGCATGTTAGTGTTACTGATGTACCAAGAGAAATGCCAGAAATGGATATTGATTAAGCGTCAAATTCATACTAATAATCCCTACTTTAAGCGGTTCTACAACAATAATACCTTCTGAGGTTATTGATAAAATAATTTGAACCGGTAAACCAGTTCGCATAAATAGATGAAACCAAAAGGGGTCAACCACTCCGTCTAATACAATCACATACCCATCGCCCCGAAGCTACCGCCCTCTCTGTTCATGTTACCTTCTTATCCCCAGCACCAATCACTTTCTCCTCTTTTTTAATTACATCACTTCAACCCTAGTATTGATTTATATCAAAAGATCACATATCAAAATCTCAAATGATTCCCAGAAATCTCTTTCTTGGGAGCTATTTCTAGTCCTCAAGTACTTAGACCCTCTCTTCGATGATCAAAGAAAGGTGAGGGGTAAGATGAGATTAAATTAAATGGGATGACAATAGTGTTTGGTTGTTCCGTTGTTGAGGTTTCTCATGCTAGGAGTGGAAGAATTAACAAATGACTTTCTTTATTGAGATGTTTTTTTGTTGAAAGATAGGGAGAAGAAGAATACAATGAAGGGGGGATGAGCAGCTTAAGAAGAGAGAAACTGGTGCGGAAGAAGTAAGGCAGGAATGAGTACAATTTCAAACGAAACTGTTACCTCTTTCATAGTTTCATTTAATCTAGTTATGTGAATGTCTTTATCAGTTTGGATTATTTTTTTCAAAATTTCTAGTAGGGAATAACAATGTAGAACTGTTAAAGTGTGGATTACTAATATAAATTCCCCCTTGGTTAATTGATGCTTTCTTGAAGTCTTGAACATATTTTTATGATATACAAAAGACACTATAAGAGGACATACTATATATCCTACAAAATATTTTTGGTGTGTGTATGACACCTGTGCCAGAGTTAAAAGGTATCAGACCACTCAGTTCACCATATGAATACACATTACACACATGTCAATTATCACCGGACACAGGCATATTTCTCTACCTTTAAATATAATGTTTTTGTCATGTTTAGACAATGGTGGAAACTAATGATCTTACCATATGCTGGAGGGTTGGCAATGATGGCATCTACTTTGAATGGCTCATTAGATTCTGGATCAGGATATGTGCATGCGGGAAGTAAAGAGAATATAATTTCTTTTATCTCCTTACGTTGAATATGTATTTCAGAAGGCCTAGATGGCAAGAAACCTTTGTTTTTTACCATATCTGCGATAGCCATAATTATTGATATCAATAGCAACTTCTTTCAAATGTAAGCTATAAAAGAACACATTGAAGCTTTTACTCATCACTGTATATTAAGTTATTAACTACAGTTTGCTGTGGATGGTGACATAAATGCAATTTCTCAAATAAATGAGGAAAGAGTATTGTGACTTGTCAGCTGTCATTCTAAAATGCACTTTCCTGCCAAAAAGAAATGTGTAGTATAGGAAAGGGAAATACAAAACCAGGCAAACCTACAAGCAGCAAGGACTTTTGGATCCCCACCAAGAGGATAAAACTCCAACCCAGAGTCCAAAACAAACTCCCTAAAATTGGAGTGAGTAGCCAATCTCACCCTATGGCCATGTTCCTGTAAAGAGAAAAAAAGAGTTGATTATCCGGGGGGAAATGATATAAAACTTGAATGTAAAGGATTCAGTAAATAACATGTTGGAATTAGTAGTAGTCTAGTAAATACCAGGAGAAACTAATAACATGATGGAAATTAATATAAAAAGTTCTATGCAAATACAGTTCTCTCATCAATGATTAAGGGGTGTTCCATAAATAAAGAAGCAGTGATATTTGTTGTGAACCTGGAGTTAGTCCCCAGGTTTTTCTCCAGGGAAGAATTTTCACCTGTAATTTTTTCCCAATAGCAACAAATGGTTGTACATCTCCTCTGGTTCCAACAATTAGCATAACAATTTGCAGTGGAGGCAAGTTTTGTATATCTTTGACATCATTAGTAGCTTCCTCTGAACTAGTAGCTCCATTGCCAATGCCGCTACCAAATTCAAGGTGTTCAGGTTTGATATCTGCTGGAACTTCAATTTGTACAGTTCCATCATCTTGAATAGAAGCAACTCTTTTCAACAACTCATGCTGCATAGATTCCAACATTTTAATCAATTTAAAGTTCACATTTAGATATCTCAATTTAGATTTGCAAATGTATGCAATCATTACAATATGGCAACACTCTTCATAATTATTGACATTGATACATTTTGATATCTCAATGATTAAATGAACTAATGAAGTAAAATTCCATAATGTATCATTATGATTGATTAATTAATTATTGTGGTACCACTTATGCTATTATCCATCTCCAATGACATTACAAGTAGAGCTGTCAAACGGGCCAACTTGTCCCAATCCGACCCTTGGTGGGTTAATTATATTTTTCGTGGATTGGGTTAAACCAACCCTTTAATGGCGGGTTAGAATTTTACGACCCTAATTCAACCAACCTATAACCACGGGGTTCACGAGTCAACCCGCAAGCCAGGACAATAACAAATTAGATGATCAAATAACTTGAAGTATATTTTATATTGGTAAGTAGTAGTGAAAGAAAATATAAGAACTCAAAATGGTAGACATATTACTTGTTAAGTTTGACTAAAAATTTATTAAATCTTACTCTTACAAAAAATTGAAAACTATAACATGGTACCAACAAAAACTCTCATCATTCAAAATGCACGTTAACCATTTGAGTATATTTTTATACCTTAGAATACTAATTGCTTAAAACTTACATTCAGCCATAACATAAAAATACTCTTAGAACAATTCGCTTGGACATTTTTTATAAAATTTAGTAATGATTTTAAATAAGGTGAAAGCTACGGTAGTCATAAAAAAGAGAGTATAATGCCTATCATTCATTCAAATAAGGAGAGAGATAATTATGGGCTTGTGGAGAAAAAATTTGGTAATGCCTATGATTTTGGTAAGTTTTTCTCTGCAATTTCAACCACAATGTCAACATCTAGACACTCTTCTTGACATTGTGGAGAAAAATTTACCAAAATTATATAAAATCATTCAAATCAGGAGAGAGATAATTTATTTGCTAATATTTATGTGGCTATAGCTTATGGCACATGTGCACCGTGCATTGGAGATGCTCTTAGTCCAAGTCATCATTTAATCATTTATTTATATTTAAATTACTACCATGAATTTGCCTTAAAATAATATGTATATTATTGCAAATAAGACCAGAATTGAAGATAGCGAAAATCAAAATCAGATCTACATGTTTTGGCCCTCATGCTAACCCGAAACCCGTGCAGATTTTGACAACCTTGACCCACAGTTAAACGGGTTGAAATGGGCTACCCACAGATTTTGACCCATTTCGAGAGGTAAGAGCTCTAATAACAAAAAAAAAAAGGATGACGCCCCATCCCTGAGGCCTCCAATACTGACCGGACGGCACGATGAGAGGATGTAAATTGGACTATATAGAGAGTGAGGCTCTGTCCCCGGTATTTGCAGAAGCCCTATGCATTTTTCAGCATAGTAACCCCTCATCGCATTTGCCGGGATTCGAACCCGAGACATAACCCTAGCTACCAGTTGAGCTACGTCCCAGAGCTCTAATAACAAGTCAAATACATCAATGGTACAGTATAAATATGAAGGCAAGTGTCCCATAAAAATAATTCGGAATATAATGTACTGAGATGAGCTGCTGACCTTCTTCTCAACCGAGGTTTTTTCATCAAAAAATGTTGCAGCTAGCAATGTTAGTGAGTGTTGTCTGCCTTCCTCGTTTTTATTAAGCGGATGAGTCGGAGGAGTTATGGGATCTGTTAGCAGAAGGACAAAATTTACAAGTCAGGAGAGATATGGGGTGGCCAATTCGGGTTATGGTTCTGTTTTTCTGACTTGGTTCGGTTTCGATTTATTCGGTTTGGGAAATATTGTACCAAACTAAAATCATTTGTATTTTGATTTGGTTTTAGTTCGATTTTGGTTCGGTTTGGTTTGAAGTTCAGTTTATCAAAATGAAAATTATTAGGTTCATTTTGGTTCGATTTTATTTTATTTGATCAAGTTCAATATTTTACAAATAGAAAATGAAAATAGTAGTCTATCTCATCTTCTTGTACTATTATTTAAAAAATGTAAAGAGAAATAAAATATAGAAAAAGAAATAATAAAATATTATTAATTAGCACTTAATTTATCTTACTAAGATTGATGACATTAAAACGTCTAACATAAAATACTCCGTATAAATGTAATTTGCTATTGTTATCGCAAAAAATACGGAGTATATTTTAATACATGTATAGCATAAAATATAATAAATATAAAAATGTCGTATTAGCTAACTTTGTCATAATGAATGCATGAAATGTGTTAAAGTTGAAATGAATTTAAACATATACATTAACATGTAGAAATACATGCATAAATAATTAGCTAACATGTATTTTTCATATCTAACATGTATTCTGAAGAGTGAAGATAAATACAAAGTATTTTTATATTACAAGTCCGTTTGGTAACACTGAAATCGGCTGAATCGACTGATTCTGCTGAAATTTATGAAGTTCTGGCTGCATTGGCTGATTTTACTAATTAATGGAGAAAAATATATATACTACGTATATATTATTCATAAAATAAAGGGAAAATTGTTATTTATACAATTTTATATTTTTTCATCTATAAAATAAAGGGAAATTTTTTTCATATTTTATACATGAAAAATAACTACAATGATCATCTATAATATTTAATGATTAATTTGTCATTTAAAATTGTTATTTGCTTTCAAAAATAGAAATGAAAATCTTTCTATGAGACGTTCAAAAATTCAAATAAAGTATAAATATCTCTGTTGATGATGAGTTTTTTTATCACAGTTGACTCGATTGCGCCCACCATTACCGGATACTTTGTATGTTATTTTTTGAAATGTGATTAACTGGTTTGAAGGCTAGTGAGGGGACGTGACTTACATTCAAAAAAATCTCTAATATGCAGAAAGTATGCTGATGTCTTAAGTTATACTACATCCGTCCCCCTAAGTTTGGGACAAGAGAAGGTGACACGGTTATTAATAAAAGTGGGTTTATGTGGTTGATATTGAAATGATAAAGTAAGAATAAAGTAAGAATGATTTAGAACCACACAAATTTTACCAAATAAGGTATGAGACAATCTTAGTGGGACGGACCGAAAAGGTAATATGAGACAATCATAGCGGGACGGAGGGAGTACGTAATTACGTAGTATAAAATTTTCTAATACAGCCCTAAAGCTATATCTATCTATTTTTAGCGTTAACTAGCACAGGGAAAGAGTAACGGAGCAATCTCCCAAGAAAAGAATTACACTACATATGGAACGTACGTACGTACCTGGTAAATCAACGGCGGCGTCGCTATGTGGGGATAGCTCGCCGGAGCTGTGATCGCGGCCAAAATGACTGGGCGAGTGTTCCATTGGAGAAAAGCTAGACTCTAAGGAGTATATAAGGAAAGTGGAAGCCTATGTCAATTACCCTCCCTAGCTCTGTCCAGTATGTCAACCCCTCGGCTACTTTTTGTCTTAATGTCTCCCGTAGAAATGAAGGATCTGGTTGGTCCAGATTGACGGAAATCGGATGCACTTTCTGAACATGTTTTTAGCGAACTATAAAACATCTCCACAATCTACCTCTGTATAAAAAGAGGTGGAAAACCAGGTGATTTTCTCGCCCAAAGTTCCGGGTCATAAAACGGGTCGGATTCAATGAAGTGCAGTGCTGGTGTACATTAGGGAGTGAATCCTGATTGGATTAACTGCACATGAGTGGTCAATTGCAAATGCCAAGAAAGTAATAGACATTGGGTACCGTAAATGATTAATCCGAGGAGCACAACATGGTAATTTAAAATACAACTTATCCTTCAGGCCAAAAATCTCATTACTTTAGATATGCTCGATTTTCTTTCCCAAAATGCTAAAGAATCATTAATGCAGTGCACTTCCCAAAGCTCTGAAACGTGTCTGAAAAATAATAAACACGGAGTAAGTTAAAAATACTATGTATGTAGTATGATATATTGCCTAATCTCAACCGTGTGGTCTAATCAACATTGTTGGTCCATGCTATGGGTCAAATATAGGCTAAAATCAGGTCAATAGGTAATCGTGCATCAGCAGCTTCACTTAAAAGCACACCTTTGCCCGTTGGAAATCAATGGGTTCTCTGCTCAGTGTCTTAAATGTTAAAGTTGGCTTGGACTCTTCCACATTTGAATCATCGGTTAAAGCAAAAAATGAAGTCTTTACAGCCTGTTATTGGGATTTGCGAATACATCATGCAAATATTGGGTTTGCCTCTTGCTCCATAGTGCTATATAAAGTATGCCAACTAGGTTCGTGGATGTTATTATTACAACAACCTGAGAATTACAACAGTCTGAGAATGAGAAGTACACAACTTGAGAATGGAGAAGTACATAAGTAAGGTAATAATTATTCAAAATTTATCTGAATGATGGATGTTATTTTACTACTCCGTATTTCATATATGAAGGAATACTTTGTTTATAGAATTTCTAAGTAGAAAAATGATGTTTTGGATTTGAACTGATCTTTTCTATAAGTTCTAATTCAGAAGTTGAACGAAAATTGTGTCTATTTCTTTTCCTTTCATATGAAGATCGAAAACATATGAAGATCACATGAAGGTCCTGATGCAAGGGAAATAAAAGCGGCCTGGTCTTGGTAAAATGAACACGGTAAATTGATCACATTGTTTAGCGCACCGGACTACCCACAGTTACAGGCCACAGAAGATAAGTACATAAATGAAAGAGCATATATCATTTTTGAAAACCTCCTAATTTCGACACTCCAGTTTTTCTGTAGTTTTGACGCAGTCACTCCTAGGCCAAAGGCAAATCCATTCTTTGAATATCGAGTGCTATGACTTATGAGTGAATGAAGAAAGAGACAAATGGCAGACAGAAGCTTGGTTGCAGCAAAGGCATAGCAACTATAGTTCCATTCAGTTGCAGCAAGGTCGGGCAGAAGCTTGGTAGCAGTATTGTTTAAACTTAAGGTCGGTGTGTTTATGATCTAAACTTAATGCCTTCAGGCTTTTAATCCTATCATTGAGGTTTTTGTGTTTTTACCATAACAAGCTTTGTTAGTGGTTTTTGTGTTTGGGAATATTGTTATTGTGAGAGAGTTTGCTGCAAATACCTAATAACTTACAGAAAACTTCATCTGTTAGAAACCCACCTTGACAAAGCACTGATTGACATCCGTGGATGAATGACCTCTTCTAAACCGGAAAACTTCTATTGTATGAATGGAATAACTTCATACAAATCCATTCAGTCAGGGTTTTCTTAGAGTATATAGTGATAAGAGTTAACTGAGAGGTAGAATAGAGGATGAAATGGGTTCCTTGAAAAGATAAAGTAGACAATGGACGGACGAAGAAATATGGATGTCCAATTTTCAGTATATGGCACCGCCACACCGATATGCTCGAGCTCGACACTACTGCTATCTATCTTTTTTTTTAATTAAAAATTGGAATTGTTGAACGGTTAAAAATGCTCAAATTATATTATTTGTAAAGGTTCATATTAAGCAGTTGGAATCCATTCCATTTTATCTAGATAACTCTTGAAATGGTAGAATTAATTTTTGATTTTTTTTAGTTTGTGCCTAAATAGTTAAATTCATTTAATCTGTTTAGTTATAAATACGGAGTATTAGATAAGAGACTGTCCCAACATCAAAAACAGTATCCAAGTCTAAAATAAAGATTATTATATTTTTATTATGTAAATAAAAGCCATTATTATTGTACATGAAAAATAATGTCATAAAATAATTTGATGTTATCAAAGTGTTAGAGTGAAATTTCAGCATTGCAGTACTTTTGTTCATTTTATTTTTATTGTTTGTTCTTATTTTATCAATTAAGATTAGATATAAAAAAAATTAAACAAAATCAGACTAGGAAGATTCCGATTAGAACATCTCATGTTTAAAAGACCCGAAAAATTAAGATAAGATCAAATAAAAAGGGAAATTATCCAAAATATGACTAAAACGTTTTTAAAGAGTTAACAAAGCTCGGAATAGTGTATCGATGAAAAGAGGGTAAATGATGGTTTTCAAAGATCATACGTTAAACTGATGAGTGCGTGTCTGCTCAAGTAGTATACAGATATCTCAATGGTCATTTGTATTTTCATATTAAAGTATACGATTTAATAAATTTAGGTGACAAAGAACAAGATTGAATCGCCAATCAACAATCTAACAATGTGGGAGGCATCGGTGGTACCACTACGTACACAGCCGGTGTTCAACATACATCTTACACGATGCATGAGGCATATTAAGCAATGAAGAAGCGAACTAAGAGTTAACATAGCTCGGAGTAGTGTATCGATGAAAAGGGAGTAAATGAAGGTTTTCAAAGACCGTCCGTTTAACTGATGAGTGTCTACTAAAGTAGTGTACAGATAAATGAAAAATAGACTGTTAAGCTTTCAAAAAATTATTTAGTAATGAGAATGATAAACAAATTTATCAGACTACTAAATGTTGTTTATAAAAAAATTCGTTTGCTCGCTCATTGTAATATGGAAAAATTGATAGTAATAATCCCAACTATTGGCGGTCCGCTCATAATAATCCCAACTATTGATTATTACAGAATAATCCCAACTTTAGGGACCTTCCGCCAATAATGGTCCCTATGAATAAATTCTTGTAGTTTCTAAAGTGGATGGGGTGAGATATAACAAGTAATCCCTCTAAATAATCTCAACTTTTAATTTTTACGCTTAATTTCTATTTAAAATTCACTTTTTATAGAGGTAATATATGGTCATGGACCATTATTGGCGGATAGTCTATATAGTTGGGATTATACAAAAATAATCAATAGTTGGGATTATTTTCAGCGGACCGGCAAAAGTTGGGATTATTATTTTCAATTTTTCCTTGTAATATTTATATTTTTGCTTATTTTCAAAAATGTGTATAACACTAACTCACTCTCTTTCTAATTAACCTTTTTTATGTATATTACCATTATTCTCTTTTCAATCATTTTAAAAATATAACTTTATGAAACTTTGATGTTATTATTAATGTAAACAAACAATATGATATCATTTTACTAGATTTTGTTTCGTGCATCGCACGGGTGAAAATCTAGTAGGATCAAATTGATGTTAAAATTTAAGGTATAATTTTATAATTTTAATAGGACCATTCTTCCAATTTTACCCCCAATTCATTTCAATCAGGCAACTCATAACCTATGTTGCACGCTCATTAGGGTCGCATCTTTGCGCATAGCATGCTTCAATGACAAGTGGTGGCGAGCGCAGCAGAGCAGCGCCGGCGAGTAATGGAAGCGAGCGTGGGATCTCTCTTCCTCTCACTCCTATGTTTTTCAATTTTTCATCTGAATGTGGTGCGGTTGCTGTGGTGCCAAGCATTGGGTCTTCTTCTCTCTTCTTTGCATTCATGTTGTTTCTTTGCTTCTTTTGTTTTATACGAATTTGTTTGAGCTTTTACGTAGGTTTCCTTCTTCTTCCTCATATTTGAGTTTTTAAATTGCTTTGTCTTTGTCAATAATGGTTGAAATCAAAGTGGCATGGTTTACTTGATGGTTGCAATTGTCAATTTTTTTTAAAATGCCATCAAAATGGAATTTTTACTCTTTAACAATTTCATATTTTCTTAGAATATACCATTAAAATGAAATTCTCAATTCATGTAGGCATTCTGATAAAACAGGTTGGCATCAGCGATGGCGTCCGCCATATCTACAGGAGCGGCGGCCGGATCTGCGTCGGTGCCGGTCGAATCTGCAGTGGCGGTGGCTTGATCTGTTGGGGCGACAGTCGGCGGAGGCCAGATCTGGCCCGATCTAGGGAGGCAGCAGAGATCTACGGCAGCGATGATCAGATCGACGACGGCGAGTTTTGAGGCTGCGGCGGCGGTCAGAGGCGGACGGTTCGGCGGCCAGTGCGGCGGTCGAAGGCGGCAGTCTATTTAGGAAGTTTTTAAAATTCAATCCGATTTTTGCAATTAAGAATTTAATTACTCCCATTTAGGTAAATCTATCTTTTATATATGTATATATATATATATATATATATATGCATAAAGAGCCGTATTTTTCTTTAATTTTGTTGACCGACTTTCTAATTGATTTTTTTTTTATGAAATCTGGTGGAGATGTTTTACACTTCATAAAGAATGTGCTAAAACATCATCAAAAAGTTTAATCCGGAAAGCTTGGTCAGACTGCGTTTCCCATCAATCCGATCATTTATCACGTCTCCCATACCTTTCATGTACAAATTGTTTTCCTAGCTTAATTATTTAGTACCCATAAATTACAAATTCATTCTGTGTATTTGTGAAAGTCTAACTAAAGTGCCCACAGGAGAGTTTCCTTTCCCCATCACCGGCTTTAATTTTCCCCCTTTTACTCCATGTTCGATCCAATCGCCTCCTTAGTTAATGGAATGGGCCTTTCTTCCACTTTTAGGATTAATTTTTTATTTCATTTTTCCACTTTTACAATTAATTAGGGAGTAGTTATTATAAATTATAATGAGGAAACATTGTAGATTTTAATCGTAGTATGTCTTTACCTTTTATTGTGTAATCGGTAACTAGAATAATACTTGTGCATTCGCACGGGTGATGCTATTTGGTACACCTATGCACTCCGTAACTAACTATGATCCTGTCCAGCACTACCCCGTCCGAACACTGTCCGAACATTGCCGTTTGGGACACTTCCCAATGGAATGTTTTTATGAAATTTTTTGATCTTATTCCTTATCAAGTCTAGTTTATCCGCAAAAAAAATCAGCTTAAAATTTGATCGGAAAGACAGTCAAATCATTTTTTAAAGTTGACTGCGCAAAAATATACTTATAAAAACACAGTCAACTTCAAAAAAATGATTTGACTGTCTTGCCGATCTAATTTTGAGCTGAAATTTTGCGTGGATAAACTAGACTTTATGAGGAACATGTTCAAAAAAATTCATAAAAAAATTCCTCCGGAAAGTTCTCCAAACGGCGGTGTTCGGACGGTGTTTGGACGGGGAAGTGCTGCACAGGATCATTTATGTGTGTGTGTGTGTTTTGGTTCAAATAAGAACATGATCTTAGGAGAGAAATGTGAATGAATTTGGACCTTTAGATTTGCTTTAAGTGGAATTCAATGTGCATTAGATGAAACTGTAATGTGCATTATGTGAAATTGAAATGTGCAACACAAAGGGTGCGATATGGTGGCATTATGTGAAATTGAAATGTGCACTAGATAAAACTGAAATGTGTAGAATAAAAGGTATGATGTCATGTTATTTTTGAACATTTTATTCCGCAAATTTCACCTAATGCACACTTGAGTTTAAATTTTTATTCTGCAAATTTCAATACCAATTAATGCACATTTCAGTTTCATCAAATGCACAATTCAATTCCACATCATAAAATCCAACGGTCTAGATTCATTCTCATTTCTCTCCTGGGAGTATGTTCTTACCAGAACCGCACCCTATATATATATATATATTGAGAGAGAGAGAGAGGATTATTCATGTCCCTCCGTTCCTGACCGCAGCGTCGTCCAGCCTCCGCCTTTTGGGGAGGTTCCCGGTGATATTTTTTGCTGAATATTTTTTTGCATGTTCCTCATCAAGTTTAGTTTATCCATACCAAATTACACGCGAAAATAGGTTTCCTCAAAATAATTTGGTAAAGACATACCAAACTATAGTTTAAAATGAGAAAGTGTAATCTAGGTTTTGCTTCATATGACATTTGTTGGGATAATGGCCCAGGCCGAGGTCCGGCCCATTAACCTCCTTGTTTCTGTCAGACGCCCGTCAAGCTAGGACCAGGCTGGGCGCAGGCCCAGGATCCTTGGAAAGCGACGAACGTCTGGAATTGGGGGGGGCCCAGGTCCAAACTGCCTATCACGACGAACGTCCATGCAGGGGCAAGGGGCAGGACCACTAGCCATCAGGGATAACGACGAACGTCTCCTGGGCAGGTCCATGATCATCGGAGGAGATCCAGTCCACAGGGAGAGAATCTACAAGGTCAGGGGACGAACAGCCGAAGTCTCTTGAGGATCACTTGGAATGACCCAGCTCACCCCTGGCGGACGAACGTCCCCATTATTTAGGCGGGAAGCCTAGATTCTGGCGGGAAGTGCATTTAATGCAGAAGATTTGGTGGTTGGGACACATGCGATCCGCAGTCCTCCACGTCAGCATAGCCACCTGCCCATTGGCGGGTATAAATAGAAGCATTTATTTCATTGTAAAGGGTTGGCAACTTTCTATTCTTAGCACCCTAGCTATAGCATTCTATTCGCAGCACTTCTACTGCCTTGTAAGACGAACGGCCGACGGAGCCTTAGCAAAAAGTATTGTATTAGGGAGTTATTAAGAGATAATAATACCTAATCACTTACTTGCTACTTTATTGTCCTTGATCCTTATCATCTGTTTGTTGGGCTAGCTACTCAAACGCACTCCACTCGAAATCTTTGGGCTTACGTGTTGGGCCTGAAGGTTGAAGGAATAAACCTCAACACTGGCGCCGTCTGTGGGAAACTGAACTAAAAGTTTCCGAAAAACTCTCCCAAACAGCTACTAAATCTACCCCAAGCAAGCACGATGACAAGAAACAACCGCCAACGCGATCTCTCCGAGCAGTTGTCCCGCGGACGAAGCAACCGCGGGCAAACCACGGAATACTCCGAGACGTTGGGGACGACTGGGGGTGAGGGTGGTCTCACAAATCTCATCCCCCACGAAGCCAGGCAGGACCCTCGACTCATGAGGGAACTGGCGGAAACAATGCGCCGAATGGCGGACGAACAGGAGGCGAACGAAGAGGTGTATTCAGCCAACACCATCTGGACGCCCATATCGCCTGTCCGCCGCATGCAGACCCTGGATGAGACAGCGGAATCTGCCGAGCGCCGGACACCCATCCACATGAGGTTGGGTCAGAATCCGTCTTCCCATGGAGCTGGGGGGCACACCAGCGCCAGCACCCCCCGCTATGGGTGGCAAGACGATCACCGGGGGCGCACGCCGGATGTCCCCTCCGAACAGCGGGGCACCATCATTACCCCCGCCGCCAGTAATATTGGACGACGTTTCCAAAGACATGGCGCCCATATCACACGAAGGCAACCCGACGCGGTTGCCCCACGAAGGAACATTGCGCTCGAGGCCGCCCCTCCTGTGTCCCCCGGAAGGGCCGCACAGGAGGCCCGGCTAGAGGCAATGGAGCGGCGATTAGCCGAAATGGACAGACGGGCGGAGGCCGCCCCAGCCACGCCGCGTTTCTCCCTCACTTCACCCTTCACCCCGAGGGTGATGAATGCGGAAATTCCGCGCGACTGCAGACCCCCCCAGGGGATAATATACAACGGGACCGGAGATCCTAAGGCCCACCTGATCAGCTTCCAGGGGAACCTCTCTATGCTAGGGGCATCTGATGAGGCCATCTGCCGGCTCTTCTTCAGCACCCTGAGAGGTCCGGCGCAAGAATGGTTCGGGCAGCTGAGGCCCGGATCTATTGATAATTACGAACAGCTGTCCCAGCAGTTCATGGCACAATTCGCTGCCAGCACCACCCCCAAGAAGAGCTTCACATCGCTCACAAGTGTGAAGCAGGGGAAGGACGAACCTCTGGCCCAATTCCTGGTCAGGTGGAGAGATGAGGTGCTTCAGGTGGATGACCTGGACGAGCGGCTGGGAGTGAACATGTTCACCAGCGCTCTAGCAACGGGGGACCTATACCGGGACCTTCGGAGGAACCCCAGCACCAGCTATACCGAGGTGCTGGCTCGGGCGCAGAAGTACGCCTCCATTGAGGAGGAGATCAGATTGAGGGACGGCGCGCCTGCCGCCCCCTCCCGTAAATTGGCGGATAGGCTCGGTCCCGGAGGCGGGCCATCCCCCCCAAGCAAAAAGAAGAAGACGGACGGCGGCATGGTTCCGTGGAAGGCTCATCCGGAGGCCAGCCGCGCACGCCCGGAGGGATACCACGTCCCTCTGGCCTACCCCGTCAGTCAAATTTTTGACGCAATCAAAGACAAGGGCATCTTAAGGGAGCCCCAAGACAAGAAGGCACTTATGGGTCAGGATGAGACCGCATATTGCGAATACCACCAGAGGGTCGGCCACCTCACCGACAACTGCAGACAGCTGAGAACGGCCATCGACGAGCTGATCCGGCAAGGCTACCTGGGCGAGTTCACCCGGTTGTTAAAAAAGAATAGCCCGAGGCAGCCGAACCCGAGATCACGGTCATGGCGCCGCGACGATCAGCGCGAGGCGGAACCTAAGGACGTAGACTATCGGAGTGCTGATAAACGTCCGGAGGGGTCCCTCGGCCCGAACGGCGGAAAGAAGAAGTTGGAGATCAAAGTGATCTTCGGGGGCGCCGAGACTGGGGACACGCCTGCGGAACGGAAAAAGTTTGAAAGGTCCCTCTATGTGGGCTCCGTATCAGCACCCCCCGCTAAAAAGAACAAGGTAGAGGCCATCACCTTTGGACCGGCCGACCTACCAATGTCACCGGCCCCCCACAGGGATGAGCTGGTGATCAGCATGGATGTCAACAATGCGATCGTCCGACGCGTCCTTGTGGATACGGGCAGCAGCGTGAACGTCCTCTACTGGGAGGCATTCGAAGGGATGAAGCTAAGGAAGGATCAGCTGGCCCCTCTACGTACCCCTCTTTCTGGCTTCACAGGGGACTGCATCGATGCGGAGGGTACCATCGGCCTCCCTGTCGAGATCGGGGATGGACCTCACACCACCCGCATCCGGATGACGTTCGTCGTGGTCCGCCTAAAATGTGCTCACAACGCAATTTTAGGCCGGCCCGGCTTGGAGGATCTGGAGGCCATCTGCTCCGTGCGGCACTCATGCATCAAATTCCCCACCGAGACAGGAGTGGGGGTCGCCCGCACGGATCCGCACATGGCCAGGGCCTGCTACACCAAGGCCATGGAGAGGTTCAGAGAGCGAGAAGCCCGGGTCAACAGCATCACTGAGAAAGCCAGGCAAGCTGACTTCGACGCTCGTCTGGAACCAGCTGCCCTGCTCGAGGAGGTGGAGCTGGATGAACCTTCGGACAGAAAAGTGTCCATCGGCGCCGATCTCGAACCCGAGATCAAGGAAGGGGTCATAGCTGTCCTCCGGAGGTTCAAAGTCCTATTTGCCAGAGGGCCGGAGGACATGCCCGGGATAGACCCCAACCTCATCTGCCACAGACTCGCCGTACGGCCGGATGCCAAGCCCATACAGCAGAAGAAGAGATACATGGCAGCCGAACGGCGGGAGTTCATCAAAAAAGAGGCGGCTACGCTCCTCAACATCAAGCACATCCGGCCGGTCATCCACGTGGAGTGGTTGGCCAACGTAGTGCTAGCCCCAAAGGGCGACACATGGCGGATGTGCGTCGACTACTCGGACCTCAACAAGGCCTGCCCGATGGATCCGTACCCAGTGCCAAGGATCGACTTGCTCGTAGATGAAACGGCGGGCTGCGAGCTGCTCAGCTTCATGGATGCATTCAGGGGCTACCACCAGGTGTTCATGCATCCTGATGATGCAGAAAAAACGGCGTTCGTCACAGCGGAGGGCGTGTACTGTTATGTGGTCATGCCGTTCGGCCTGAGGAATGCCATGGCCACCTTCCAGAGAATGATCGGGATGTTGTTCAAAGACGTGCTAGGAAAAACAATGGAAGCTTACGTGGATGACATCCTGATCAAGAGTAAGAAGAGGGGGGACCACGTCCGGGATATGGAGAGGATCTTCACCATCATGGAGGAGGCTAGCATGAGATTAAATCCAAAGAAGTGTGCCTTCGCCGTCAAGGGCGGCAAGTTCCTCGGCTACATGATGAGTGAGCGAGGGATCGAACCTAACCCGGGGAAGGTAAAGGCAATAGTTGACATGGAGGCCCCCAAGAACCTGAAGGACGTGCAGCGCCTCACCGGGAGACTGGCAGCCCTGAGCCGGTTCATGTCGAAACTGGCAGATAAGGCCATTCCTTTCTTTCAGATCATGAAGAAGGCAAATCCCTTCGAGTGGACACCAGAATGCCAGGCTGCCTTCGAAGATTTCAAGATATACCTCTCTTCTCCGCTCGTCCTCACCAAGGCGGACCCCGGGGAGCAGCTATACATGTACTTGGCAGTGGCGGACTTGGCTGTGAGTGCTGTGCTACTCAAGGAGGCGGAGGGCGTTCAGCGACCAATCTATTTCGTGAGCAAAGCGCTGAACGGTCCGGAGACCAGATACACACTGATGGAGAAGACGATCCTCGCTTTGATAGCATCTGTCAAACGCCTGGCCCCGTACTTCCAGGCACACCCAGTGACTGTATACACGACGCAGCCTCTCGCCACGATCCTCCGGAACCCCATGGCCAGCGGGAGGATAACCAAATGGTCCCTGATGCTCGGCCAATACAACATTGAGTTCAAACCAAGGCCGACGATCAAGGGGCAGGCGCTGGCAGACTTCATTGCCGAGTGCACCGCCCGCACCGAGGACGATCCCCAAGGCGACAATGATTTCAACAACTGGTGGGAGATGTACACCGATGGGGCCTCGAGTGCGAAAGGTTGTGGTGGGGGAGCAGTGATTACCTCACCTGAAGGTTTCAAAGCCTACTACTCCATGAAGTTTGAATTCAAAGTCACCAATAACGAGGCTGAATACGAGGCGCTGATTGCGGGACTAAAGTGCGCAAGGGCACTCGGCGCAGCTCGTCTCAAGGTGAGGATGGACAGTCAACTGGTGGTAACCCAGATGAATGGGACGGCCGAAACCAGGGAAGAAAGGATGAAAATCTACAAGGAACTCGCGGAGGAACAAACCGCGCAGTTCGAACAGGTGATAATTGAGCAGGTATCGCGGGTGGAGAACGCCGAGGCTGATATATTATCCAAGCTAGGCAATCCCCCAAGCGATGACCCCACAACGAGCATCCCCCGGCACATCAAGGGCTTCGTCAGGCAGGAGACGCTCCTAACACCGGCGACGGACGTCATCCGGGTAGAAGCCATCTCCATCGCCGAACCTAATTGGTCGAAGGAGATCGCAGACTACCTCAGGGATGGGACGCTCCCCGAGCCTGGGGATGATGGCGGCACCGGACAAGCAGCATGGATAAGGAGGAGGGCCCCCAACTTCGAGCTCATTGATGGGCAGCTCTACAAGAAGACGTTCGGAGGGCCATACTTGAGGTGCCTCCCACCGAGCTTGGCAGCGGCCGTCATTGAGGAAATACATGAAGGCATCTGTTCCAGTCACCAAGGCCCTCGTACTTTGGCTCGGAAGATCATCTTGCAGGGGTATTACTGGCCGACCATCCAGCAGGACTGCTTCAACCACACTCGGAGGTGTGCGGTATGTCAGCAATACGCCCCTGTCCCCGGTCGACCGGCAAGCTTCTACACTTCGATGACCGTTGCACTACCCTTCGCCAGGTGGGGCGTAGATCTACTGGGCCCCCTCCCGACGACGACCGGCGGAAGAAAGTTTGTCATTGTGGCAATTGACTACTTTACGAAGTGGGTAGAGGCCGAGCCGCTGGCCTCCATCACCGAATATCAATGTCAGAGGTTCCTCTGGCAGAATGTTATATGCCGCTTTGGGATTCCAGAACAGGTCATCACCGACAATGGCCGGCAGTTCGTCGGCAGAGGATTTGAGGCATACCTGGCGAAGTGGGGCATCAGGCACTCCAAGGCCTCGGTGGCCTACCCGCAGGCCAACGGCCAGGTGGAAAACATGAACAGGACCATCATGGATGGAATTAAAAAGAAATTGGAAGATTACGCATCCACCTGGCCGGAGCAGCTCAATTACGTGCTCTGGACGTACAGAACAACCCCACGGACGGCAACCGGCGAGACACCTTTTGCTTTGGCGTACGGATTCCAGGCCAAAGTACCAACAGAGGTGCTAGTGCCCACGCATCGCACGAGACACTTCCAACCAAAAGACAACGAGGCAAACCTACGGGCGGAGCTCCATTTCATTGAGGAGCGAAGAGACCTAGCAGCTCGTCGCATGGAGGAATATCACCGAGCCACCCAAAGATACTTCAACAAGGCGGTGAAGATCCGCGAAATTGAAGCAGGGGACCTCGTACTCAGAAAAAGGGAGAAAAGCAGGCCGCTCGAAGGAGGCAAAATGGCCAAAAACTGGGAGGGGCCGTACAGGGTCATGAGAAGATACAACCAGGGGACGTTCCTTCTCCACACATTGGAGGGGAACCACGCTGGAATTTGGAATGTCGAACACTTGAAGAAGTTCTACCAATAATTAGAGATAGATCGTTGTAATATTTTGGTCGAAGTACCATGTAACACCACCAATCGTCATCTCTATATTAAAAGGATTATTTCCGTTCTTCACTTCCTACAGAGAGATTAAAAGCCGAAGTGCTGTTGAAATGATTTCCTCCTCAAAAAAAAAAAAAAAAAAAAAAAAAAAAGAGGAGAAGGGGAGAAAGAAGCTCCTAGGAGAGAGGGAGTCTTGACGAGGTATGCCTGATCTTCCTTCACCACGTGACGAACGTCTCCCGACGCGGAGGTCAGTAGGAACGTGGGGGGGGCTGGACGTACCAAAGGGAACCTCGGCAGGATAAACCAGTTCCCCCATGACCCGTAGGCCGGTGAACACCTTCTGCCGAAGCAGAAGGTTAGTAGGGCCACGGATATGGGGCGACGAAGCAGGGAATCCCGACGTGGATAAACCAGTGACCTCCTTGCGATCGTTGGATGACCGAACGTCTTCTTCGAGGAAAGAAGATTAGTAGGACCACGACAAGGACGAACGAAGCCCGGTTCCTCCCCCTGATGAGCGCATGACGAAAGCCTTCTGCGAAGCCAGAAGACTAGTAGTTCGCGACTGGGGACGAACGGAGATAGGGAATCCCGACGTGGATAAACCTGTTCTTTCTCGAGGCGGGGATGGCGAACGTCTCCTACGAAACCAGGAGACAAGTACCCACGAAGCTAGAGAAGGACAAAGACTGATAAAAAGACTCCAAAAAAAAAAAAAAAAAAAAAAAGAGAAAGAGAGACGGAGACATGGAGCAAATAATGATTTTTATTCTTCGGTACTGATGACCGGAAAGTACAATGTGTGATGTAAATTACAGTGTGAATAATTGTGAGGTACAGACTATGAGCGGAGAATTAAGTTTGGCCGGCGTCAGGAGTTGGGGCCGTAAAGGGGACCTGCTTGGTTTTTTCCCTGGCCTCAGCTTCTTCGCGCTCCTTACGCTCCCTCAGCAGTTCGAGGGCCCCCTTATGGGCGTCCACCATCAGGGAATCGAAGCCAGCTGCCGCAGGATCAAAAGGAGCCCCAAAGTGACGCTCAAAGACAGGAAGGTTCTCTGCCACAAGGCCGACCATACCCTTGAGATAAGTATCGTCGGCGAGATCATCAAGGAAGCGCTCCCCAGTGGGGGTGGCCTGAAGCAGCTTGATACCATCTAGATAAGGGTCCGGGCAGGTGGCCAAGAACTCGCCGACGAACCTCGGAAGGAATTTCCTGGCCATGGTCTGGATGGCACCGGTGTAGGCTTTGGACTTCTGGAACTCGATGGAACCAGACTCCTTGATCTTCGAAACATCGGCTTCATAGATGGGGACATGATTATCCACACCCGTACGGCGGATCCCCACCTTAGCCTGTTCCACAGCCCACAGCCGGCTGCGAAGATCTACAAGCTCGGCCTCCTGCTTCCGAAGGAGTTCCTTCTGAGAAGCGCTCTCCTGGACGAGCTTATCATAGGCGTCAGCCTTCTCTTGGAGCGTCCCAGCCCTGCCTTTGGCATTCTTCAGAAGGGCGTCGCATTCAGCCCGCACCCGGGCCATTTCCCTGCCTTGATTCTCAAAGGCCATCCGAGCCCGGTGGAAATATAACCCGGCCTTGTCAAGAGTGCTTTGCCCACACTCCAGGAGATCTTCAGGAGCTTCCTGGGCGGCGAAATCCTGGGGGACCTTGAGGTTAAGGCCACACCAGATTGAGGATGCGGTCTGGCCGAAGAGCATCATCGATTCCTTACGAGGGCCAACCCCCGAGAATTCGATAAGGCCAAGGGAGGACCCGTTGGTTTCTGGGGGCGAAGGGGGACGAGCATCGTCAGAACCCTTGGAAGCAGGGACATCTTCATCCCTAAGTCGACGGACCTCAGAATTGGCCGGAGGGGAAACAGGGGGCTTGTTCCGGGAGGAGGGCCTCCGCTTCAGGGGACTCCCCGGCTCACCGTCGGAGTCATCAGCCACTATGATGGCTTTGGAGGCGGTACCATCAATGCGGAGCCTCTTCGAAGCCCCGTCCTCTGGTGCGTCATCTGATCGCCTCCTGCTCGTCCGAGGCTCAATTTTGGGAACGAGCGGCTTCCTGCCCTTATCCTCATGCCTGTTGTCGCGGCCATGGGCATGCGAAGTAATATGATTGCGCCCCATGGATGATATAGTTGGGAATACTCCTGCAGGAAGAAAATCAAGACGTTCAGAATCGTAACAACTAGAAGATGACAGGACAATGCAAGTACAAATAGACGCACCTAGCCCGGCCCGGGCCTTGAAAGGCTCGGCCACCAGCGACCGGAGGTTCTGAACGCCAAGACCAGCTATGCGCTTGGCATAGCCGAGCTCCTCATCCGTCATGGGCGGCGGGATGGACTTCACCGGATAGGCGTTCCACCTATCGGAGAATGGCATCGGGGAGCCCACTTCGGCAAGGAAGAACCGCTCCTCCCAGCCGTCCGGATTCCCGGCGTTGTTAGAAAATAGGACCATGGACGGACGCGCGATCAGGGTTAAATACCCCGTACGTCCGAAAGGAGATAGCCGGAAGAAATGTTGCAGCAGGTCCACGGTGGGGGTCACGTCAACGCTGTGACATCTGATTATAAAACCCGCGATGATCCTATAAGCAGCGGGGACGAACTGAGCGGGTGTCACCCGGAGGCCCCTAAAAAGCTCTATGTGGAAGCTGTGGAGGGGAAACAGGAGGCCGGCTATGACAGAGTCCAAGTGGACCACCACGTAGCCGGGCAAATGGCGCATTGGGTTGCGCAGAATCCGATCGTCATAACCCCTTGGGGGAAGGAACCATTGGCTTATCAACCGACGATCGGCGTTCAAGAGACGCTGGCGTTGACGACGAACGCAAGAGAAATTCAGGTGATGACGGGGAGGCCATGGTGGCATACCCCGCTCATAGAACTCTAGGTCATCACCAGAGGAGCACCCATCGTCGAACCTATCAATAGGTTGGGACCCTGATATGGACAGAGACATGACGACGTTCGGTACCTACGAGTGCTGAAGTCGGAAGCGATACCAAAGAAAGCTAGAGAGAGGAAATGATTGTGCAGCACAAGAGCTAGAGATGGAGCAAATGGAGGATTCGCAAGGACTTGGGTACTTATAGGCAGCACCGCCGGATTGTGCCAGTCACGGTGGAACACGTGGCACCCGGATACCGGTACCAACCGCGGTGTTAAAGGCTCCTCGATGTTAGCACCTCACGGTCGCTGCGAAGAAACCCGGTTTGATGCCACGAACGTCCCCCGAAGGGGGCAACAGGCAGCATACATACGGGCCATGATTACGCACGTAGACATGAGCACCCCGTGATCCACGTCAGACGCACGTCCGGAAAGGATGTCTGGCCTAGACGCCGGCGTAAAAGGTCACGCTATCCCGGAAGCGACGAGCTCCTCCGCCAAGGCATAATTCGGAGAGGCGCATTCATATCTACACACCTGGTCAACAGACGAACGTCACCCCATCAAATTTGAGTTAGGCGCACACTACTCGGATGATTACGCCAGTGGCCACAGGAGGAGCGTCTTCGCCAACTCTAATCCGGGAATTTACGGCCATAATCCGCATGTATGGAGGAGCGGTTACATAGATGGTGCGCCCAGGTATACGTTCGTACCCCGAAAGAATACGGTTGCATCCCCGCACATCTTCCTCCCGACGAACGGCGTCGGGGATGGTCCACATAGGTGGTGCTCTCAGGCACACGTCCGTATCCCGAAAGATTGGGATGCATTGGCGAGTTGCGGGAATGAACGTCCCCAAGGAAAACGAAAAGCCAACAACGAAGGAAGTAAAAGGAATTCATGAACGTAGAAATAATGATGAGGCAAAAAGAGTTGTATATTCTTCGGCTCTACTGGCCGGATAAGTACAGGATCAAAACAAAGGGACTACGAACTACATTACACAAAATTTGGAGACAAAGGCCGGGACCCCCCAGGGATGTTTTCTTCTTCCTCCTCGGGCTCGGGCTCGGGGGACGGGGGCTCCGGGACCTCCCCTCTGGCTCTGGCCTCCTCCCGCCGGGCGTCTCTTTTCAACTTGCCCACCACTCGGATCAGCTCCGGATCTGAGGCATGCTCGGCCAGATCAAAATTGGGCCCCTGAAGAGCGGCGAAGACCGGCAGCGTGGCCTTTACCCCCTCGTTGTAGCCAATGACGAAGGAGCTATCCCCAACGTCATACAAGAACTTCTCGGCCAGGGGCGCACTCTCCAGGATTCGGACCCCGAATTTGAGGCGGTCCTTGGGCGCCTGCTTTTGCAGCTCGGCAGCGAAGACATCACCAAAGGCGCCCCCAAGGTACCTCTGGGCGGCAATCATGAAGGCCCCGGAGTTGTGGTACCCAGAATCGTCGACGAGCCATTCAGGGGTCTCGTCTTTGGGGGCAGGGAGGGCTGGGACGAGCTTGAACCCGGCCTTCTCCAGAACCGCGAGCTTCGCGGTGGACTCGCGGGCTACCCTCAGGGCGGCCTGCAGCTCTTTTTCCTTGGCCGCCAGCTCTTTCTCTTGGAGACGAGCGGCCTCCCTCGCCTTCTTCAAGGCCGCATCTGCCCTATTTTTGGCCTGGAGGGCATCAGCATCCCGGGCAGCCTCGGCCTGCAAGGTAGAGAGCCCAACCTACAAAAGAAATACAGAGGATGAGACTTCAAATCAACGGAATATAGGAAGCTACCGTTCATCCAAGGGCGAATCTCACCTGAAGAGCGGCGGCCAGAACCGCGTTGGAGGCCTCTGAAGACGTCCGGGGGGGCATGTCCACGCCAACCAGAGAGGCAATTTCCTGCCAGACGTCATGGGCCGGGCGCCCAAGGGAAGGAAGGATCAGCCCCTGCTCTTCGGGGGCCGAGGAGGAAGCTCCCCGAGGCCTCTTGGGCTTCTTGTCCTGCGCCCTCTCCCCGTCATGCGGATGAACGGCCTGCAGGGGCGCCACAACCTCAGGGACGACCGGATTGAGGACGGGGGCCTGGGACCCCTGTGCCATCACCGTGGCAATGAGATGCTGTTCCGCCTCCACCGTGCGACGATCGGCCTGGGAGGCGGAGGAATTAGAGTCTGCTGCTTGGGCGGCCTTGGCCTTAGCAAGGGCAGCTTCGGCCGCGGCCCCCTTCCCCTTCCGATTCTTGAGGAGCTTCTCGTGATTCATTTGCTCCTGAGTTGGGGGAAGACCTGAAAGAAACAAGGGAAAAGGGTTAGATGGACGAACAGCTGGAAGAACTCACCTCGGAGGAGAGGACCGCCCAATACCCCGAGACGAGCGTAGAAGGGGAGATGTCCAAGAGCATGGGCGGTACCTATTCCTGCCGCGGCGAGCGCTTCGAAGGCTTAGAAGGGGAGATGTCCAAGGGCCGGATGCCGCCCGTCGAGATCTTTCTGATGTCCTCCTCCAGGTCATTGGTTAGCTCCGGGGATCCTATCTTGGGCGGATAGCCGTTCCAACGCAATGGTAGACGAGCATCCGCGTACCGCACGAAGAAGAACCGGTTCTTCCAGTCATGGATGGAACTCGGTGCTCCGCTGAACAGCCTCCGTTTTGGACGAGCTGCAATGCTCAGGAAACCGTCAGAATTTTGGGGAGTGAGCCGGTAGAAGTAATGGAACAAGTCCAAGGTGGCGGTGACCCCACTGTCCCTGCAGCGGACTAGGAAGGCGGAGACGAACCGATAGGAGTTCGGCATGAGCTGTGCGGGGGCTATCTGATAACAACAGAAGAATTCCACGAAGAACGGATGAAGAGGGAAGCGCAGCCCAGCCTCGATGGAGTCCAGAAGCACCATAACCATCCCTGGACGTCTCCTCATCACGTGGGTTGCACCGCGCAGGCTGTATACGGACGGAGGGGGGAAGAACACCTTTAATTTGTTGAGGGCCACCTGCGAGAAGATCTGTTCATGACACAGGACGTTCTTGATCGGGCACAGATGCCTCTCCACGTCTATCTTCAGCCCAAGATCGAATATCTCAATGTCGGAGCCGTCCTGGGCTTCAACCCCAGAATCATACCCATCTGGACGCTCGTCCTCACCGGCGGACTCCCGTTCCCCGGCATCAGTTACAGGGTCCACCACATCGAGGGCCATATTCCCTTGCTCCCCCAGGTCAGCACCTTCTTCGCCAGGAACCACCACAGCAACCACGTCTTGGGCATCCCCGGCCTGGACCGTTCCCACGGTAGAGGCTGAGCCGGAACTCCCGGAAGTGCTGGTCTCACCCGAAGAGCGTGAACCAGAGTCAGAGGAGGAGCCCGAAGAAGAACCCGATGAACCCGAACCAGAACTCGACGAGATCTCCATCGAAACCATCTCGGCAAGAATTCAAGACAAAGAAAAGAAGCAGGGGGTGGAAATTACCTTAGCAAGGAGTTAGCCGAGCTTGAAAACCAGAGAAGACTTGAAGAACTGCGGGAACGCGAGAGCAGGAGAGCGAAAATTGGGAACCCTAATTTAGGGGGGGAACCCGGCATTTATAGGAGAAGCACCGGCGGGGGGACCAACGAGGGACGGACACGTGGCAAGGAGCGTATTCCGGCTCACGCGCCGTGCGTGGGACGAAAACGCAATGATGGCATTTCCTCGGAAAGTGCACCGCCGCTATAGCAGCCGTCACCTCGTTTCCTGAACCGTCGACAGCTGTTAAGCACCATGACCACGAGCGTACGCTTCCGCCGGA
Organism: Cuscuta epithymum; assembly: GCA_945859915.1. Taxonomy (NCBI): domain Eukaryota; kingdom Viridiplantae; phylum Streptophyta; class Magnoliopsida; order Solanales; family Convolvulaceae; genus Cuscuta; species Cuscuta epithymum. The sequence continues at coordinate 2,957,144 of CAMAPF010001001.1, read as the reverse complement.
TGCAGTGAGACACAAGTGTCAAGATACGAACGTCAACTTCGGGGCACCTATACTTCCTTATGTCCTGCGCATGCTCAGAACATCAGAAGTGGGGGACTTGTGTTGGGATAATGGCCCAGGCCGAGGTCCGGCCCATTAACCTCCTTGTTTCTGTCAGACGCCCGTCAAGCTAGGACCAGGCTGGGCGCAGGCCCAGGATCCTTGGAAAGCGACGAACGTCTGGAATTGGGGGGGGGGCCCAGGTCCAAACTGCCTATCACGACGAACGTCCATGCAGGGGCAAGGGGCAGGACCACTAGCCATCAGGGATAACGACGAACGTCTCCTGGGCAGGTCCATGATCATCGGAGGAGATCCAGTCCACAGGGAGAGAATCTACAAGGTCAGGGGACGAACAGCCGACGTCTCTTGAGGATCACTTGGAATGACCCAGCTCACCCCTGGCGGACGAACGTCCCCATTATTTAGGCGGGAAGCCTAGATTCTGGCGGGAAGTGCATTTAATGCAGAAGATTTGGTGGTTGGGACACATGCGATCCGCAGTCCTCCACGTCAGCATAGCCACCTGCCCATTGGCGGGTATAAATAGAAGCATTTATTTCATTGTAAAGGGTTGGCAACTTTCTATTCTTAGCACCCTAGCTATAGCATTCTATTCGCAGCACTTCTACTGCCTTGTAAGACGAACGGCCGACGGAGCCTTAGCAAAAAGTATTGTATTAGGGAGTTATTAAGAGATAATAATACCTAATCACTTACTTGCTACTTTATTGTCCTTGATCCTTATCATCTGTTTGTTGGGCTAGCTACTCAAACGCACTCCACTCGAAATCTTTGGGCTTACGTGTTGGGCCTGAAGGTTGAAGGAATAAACCTCAACAACATTATATAAGAGAATCAAAAAGCTTGAATGTGAAACAGGTATAACAATCACGCTCGATTTCTCCCTATCCTGAATGATAAATAGAGAAATGTTCTGAAATTCACAAAGACAAACTACACAAACATTAGGATTAATAAGAAATGTTCACTAATGTATCTTCTTCAGAGAGAGTGCTGCTTTCATAATAACAAAACCAAATGAACCCAAAACATGATGGGTATGTTTGGCAAATGGCTTATCAGCCGGCTTTTAGCTTGTTTGACCCATTTCAGCTGTTTGATTGGTCAAAGAAGCTAATAATGATGTTTGGTAAATGACTTTTAAAATTAACTTGTTGAGTTTGAAAAGCTGAAAAAATGGATTGTTGAAGAAGCTAAGGAGGGCAGCTTATTCATTCGGCTGGTTCAATTTACACTCTATCAGCCATTTCGAAACAACCAATTTTACCAAACAAGTTATCTATAATCAGCTAACATAACCAGCCGGTCAAAACAGCTAACACAACCAGCTGTTAGGAAACAGCTGACACGACCAGCTAACAACAACAGCTAACAGCCATTTGCCAAACATACCCGATATCTAATCAGCTCGTGTACTAAGAGGTAATTTTAACAAACTTATATAAACCGACGCACTTAAAATTTACAAACCATGTTAATGAGATCAAAATAATAAAATAATCACCCAAATCCCAAGTTTCTTTTCCAAGTATAGTAGCTAACACGTGTTATCCCACAGTTTAAAATAAAATTTCTCACAATACTCATAATGCAAGAGTTATAAGTTGTCTCATACGCTTGATTATAACTTTTTTGTCGGTATAATATGAGATGAAATTGTTAAATCTGAATGTGCTGTCTAAATAAGAAATGTGATTGCATACCTCATAGCTTGTATAATTGGGACAACTGGAGTACAACTTTTTTACTCATACCTCTTGACAATGAGTAAAACAATTATGAATTGTCACATAAGGTTATGTACTCAATAAAATCATATAAATACGTCTAATGTATGATGTTAGAGACAATTTCTTAATTTATTTTTGGAAACACGTTTCTTAATTTATTTTAGGAAACACATCCTAGTTGTCTTGGGGTTAGGATTTACTTCTCTATAAATACAAGCTCTCTCCTTTGTAATCATTGTGTGTGGATCCGAAAATAGCAATAATATTCCTGGCTTGGTAGCGCCCACAGACGTAGTCATTCGTGGCGAACTGGGTTACCAAATTTCGCGTGTTCTTCGTTATTGATTTTCGTGTGCGTGAATTGAATTCCTAACAATTGGAATCAGAGCCCTAGGTTCGAAGGGAGATCTTACGATGGCAGACAATACGAAAACACCGGTGATGCAGTTTGACGGAACGGATTACGGATTCTGGAAGTTGCAGATCGAAGATTACATGTACGGCAGAGATCTGTATCAGCCTCTGGATGATAAGCCGGAATACATGAAGGAGAGCGACTGGAAGTTGCTGGACAGAAAAGTGATGAGCGTGGTTCGATTATCGCTGTCCAGAAACATCGCCCTACATACAGTCAAAGCAAAAACGACAAAGGAGATGTTGCAGATTGTGTCGGATATGTACGAAAAACCATCCACCGTGAACAAAGTTCATCTGATGAGGCGTCTTTTTAATCTAAAGATGTCAAAAGGTACGGGGGTGGTGGATCATCTCAATGAGTTCAATGTAATCACCACACTGTTGAGCGCGGTTGAGATAAAATTCGACGACGAAATTCATGCCCTAATTATGTTGTCTTCTCTCCCGGAAAGATGGAACGGAACGGTGACTGCAGTCAGCGCTTCTGCGGGGAAGGAGAAACTGAAATTCGATGAAGTCAGAAATCTGGTGGTCAGCGAAGAAATTCGTAGGAAGGAATCGGGCTTGGCTTCTGGATCGGCGTTGAGTATAGAGAACCGAGGCAGAACGAAGTCGAAGTCCAAGTCAAATCGGGATAGATCAAGATCCAAATCCAAATCAAACGGCAAAGGCAAGAAGGTCAAACGTCAGATCAAGTGTTGGAATTGTGAGGAGCACGGACACTTCAAGAGCCAGTGTAAGGAACATATCAAGGATCAGAAGGAGAAGAAATTTGCCAATGCAGCGGCAGAATCATCTGGTGACGATCTCCTGATCCTGAGCGTGAGCAGTCCATTGGAGTCATGTGTTTTGGATTCTGGAGCCTCGTTCCATTCATGTGGTAATTCTGAAGTGATAGAACAGTATACTCCTGGCTATGGTGGAGATGACTATGGATACATATTCTGGGATGATCAGAATATGAAGATTATTCATAGCCGAGATGTAATGTTCAACGAGTAGGTTATGTACAAGGACAGATTGAGTGCAACTGATTTTGAGCAAGAAAGTCCAAAGATAATGGAGTTGGATATCTCTAATTCGGGTGGAAGCAAGCAGGATCAGAATGAAGAGTTGAGTAGTGATGAAGATCCATCAACCCCACCAAGGCAGCGGCCTGTCAGAAACTGGAGAGCACCAAATAGGTATTCGCCTTCTAATTTCTATTTGTTGCTTACTGATGGTGGTGAACTAAAGTCCTATGCAGAGACAGTTCGGGTTAATGACAAGGGCAAGTGGAAACTTGCAATGGATGATGAGATGTCATCTCTCACATCCAATGATACTTGGAGGTTAGTTGAGCTACCAAGAGGAAAGAAGACTTTGCACTGCAAGTGGGTCTACCGCATCAATAAGGAGGCAGATGGTAGCAAACGCTACAAAGCTAGGCTGGTTGTGAATATAGCCGTCAAAATGGGTCGAAACCCGTGGGCTGGCCCGTTTAAACCCGTTTATTGGTGGGTTAGGGTTGAAAATTTCTAACCCATTTAGTTCCCGGGTTTCGCGGGTCAACCCACGTGGGTTGCGGGTTTAAGTGCGTCGACCCACCGGGTTGCGGGTTGGCCCGCGGGTCAAAATATAAAAACATAGTTTTGAATTTTATTATCTAAATATTGTTCTTTTACTACCAATATTATTATAATTACAATTAAAAAATTAAAACCATGGCAAAACAATATTTATTTCTATAATAAATATTAAAATAAAATTTTGAAACGTATATTTTATGTGAAGTTCAATACAATATTTAACAATTAGTAGTCATTAATTACAAATAATTAAGCAAAAGGTTTATGTAGATCTCTATTTTTATACAATGAGTATTTTTGTCGCATACCCTTTTATAGTTTTCAAATTCTCGTATAACTAGTATTTAATATTTTTTAATTAAACTTAACAAGTATTGAAATTTTAGTATTTTAATTTCTTATATTTACCATGTTACTACTTACTAATACGTAGTATAAATATATACTTCCGGGTAATTAATTTCAAAGAATATTTTCTTATTTTTTTTACATTGGCCCGCGGGCCAGCCTGTTTAACCCACGAGTTAGGTGGGTTGGGTTAGGGTTGTAGAAATCCTGGCCCGTCATTAAACGGGTTGGCCCGACCCAACCCACATAAAGCATAACCCGTTACGGGTCGGGTTGGGTTGGGTCGGGTTGGCCCGTTTGACAGCTCTAGTTGTGAAGGGGTTTGAGCAGCGTTATGGTATTGATTACACCGACATATTCTCTCCAGTTGTGAAACTTACTACTATTCGGTTAATGTTGGGGATAGTTGCTGCAGAGAATTTGTTGTTACATCAGATGGATGTGAAGACTGCATTCCTTCATGATGATCTGAATGATGAGATTTACATGGTGCAACCGGAGGGCTATGTGGCGGAAGGCAGTGAGAATCTCGTACGTAAGCTAGTGAAGAGCTTATACGGGTTGAAGCAAGCACCGAAGCAGTGGTACAAGAAATTTGATGGTTTCATGCGTGAAATCAGTTTCTTGAGATGTCACACCGACAATTGCTGCTACTACAAGAAGACCGAGAACTGTTATCTTATCTTGCTATTATATGTAGATGACATGTTGATTGCAGGAGCTAGTTAAAGGGAGATTGAGAAGCTAAAGAAACCGTTGTCAGAACGTTTTTTCATGAAGGATCTTGGAGAAGCAAAGCAAATTGTGGGCATGCGAATCGAGAGGGATGAGACAGCGGGCAGATTGTATCTTTCACAGGCATAATACATTCAGAAGGTCTTGGAAAGATTCAGAATGCGAGATGCAAAGGCAGCAAGTGTACCATTGGGTAGTCACTTCAAGCTTAGCAAAGAAGACTTATCGAAGAACAAGGAGGAGCGTGCTCAAATGCAGAATGTCCCATACGCATCGACAATAGGCATCATAATGTACGCGATGGTGTGCACAAGGCCAGAGATTGCAATGCGGTGGGAGTAGTGAGCAGATTCATGGGAGACCCCAGGAAAGAACACTAGGAAGCTGTGAAATGGATCATGAGGTATTTGAAAGGTACTGCTTCTAATGCTTCGTGTTTTGATGGGAAGAATGTAGAGCTGCTGAGACATGTTGATGCAGACCTGACATCGAATGACTCAGATGGATGGAGGAGCACCACCGGGTATGTTTTTACATTTGGTGGAACGACAGTTTCCTGGCTTTCGCAGCTGTAGAAGATTGTTTCATTATCTACCACTGAAACTGAATATTTGGCAATTACGGAGGCAAGTAAGGAGATGGTGTGGCTTCAGAATTTACTTGAGGAACTTGGGAAGGAGTACAAGAATAACATTCTTTACAGTGACAGTCAAAATGCTATCTTCTTGGCCAACAACTCAGCTTTTCACAAGAGAACCAAACACATTCGGTTGAAGTATCACTACATTCGTCATCTTCTGGAAATAGAGGCATTGTAGCTTGTGAAGATCCGTGAGAGTGAGAATCCAGCAGACATGTTTACTAAGGTGGTAACCTTGGAGAAATTGAAGCTTTGCATAGCTTCAATTGGCCTGGGTACTTGAAGAAGAAGGTCGGCGCTACCATGCTTACAAGGGAGGTTTGAAGAAGACAGTCTCTAGGTGGGAGATTGTAAGGTGTTAGAGACAGTTTCTTAATTTATTTTTGGAAACATGTTTCTTAATTTATTTTAGGAAACGCATCCTAGTTGCCTTGGGGTTAGGATTTACTTCTCTATAAATACAAGCTCTCCCCCTTGTAATCATTGTGTGTGGATCCGAAAATAGCAATAATATTCCTGCTTGGTAGCGCCGCCAGACGTAGTCATTCGTGGCGAACTGGGTTACCAAATTTCGCGTGTTCTTCGTTATTGATTTTCGTGTGCGTGAATTAAATTCCTAACATCTACTTCTAAAAAACATATGAATGAGTCCTAACGATCCGATGACAACCTTATAATCCCGATTTTAGCTTATGTGTCGTTATTTTTAGAATGATATTGGGAGTGGGGTGAGGTGGGGTGATGAATGAAGTTCTGGTCAAACCTTTTTTTATCAAATGAAGTTATATATAGCTTCCCATTTAATAAGTTAAATAAGGAAAATGTTAAATATATAATTCTACTATACCTCATCTCACCCAACCCCCAACCCCACACCCCACCCCACCCCAATATTGTCCTAATCCCTACGGAGGACCGATTAAAAATAGTAGAATGATATATTTAACCTTTTATCTCAAACTTCATTTGTTAATTTCTATAGAAAGTTCAAACCGCGAATCGAAAATAAATAAAGAGTAAAATGCGTAAATGGTCCTTCAACTAATAAATCTATCATTTTAGTCCTTAATCTATTTAATGCAATTTAATCAAGTCCTTCCGTTAGTTTCCGTTAGTTTTTCCATTTGTCGTCAATCTTTATTAAATTTTGTAATTCTCATCTTTAATTAAAATAAGAATTAAGGCAGTTTCCTTTAATTGAATTTCTCAGTTTCCCTTACTCACCAACAAATTACTCAAACATATTATTATATATCACGTATTAAAATGTTGCTGAGTTAAATGTTAACCTCAAATGGTTAAATGTTTTAATAATCCGTTATTAATGTTTTTTTTGCTATATATGAATACTCCCTTTAGTAATAAATCTAATAATAATAATTAGGGATAAGGGTCAGATAGGGCCTCGAACTCGAAAAAAAATGTCAAATAAGGTCATATTTAGGATGCTCTGTCCGGCCGACGCCATTTGGGGCGTATCCAGATGCCATTTTTTGATGAATTTTTTTGAGCATCTTCCTCATTAAGTCTAGTTTACCCATACCAAATTTCAGCTAAAAATTCAACCGGGAAGGTAGTCAAATAATTTTTTGAAGATAATTGTGAAGTTAAACAACCCCGTACATTTCGGAAAATCATTTGACTACCTTCCCGGTTGCATTTTTAGGTGAAATTTGGTATGAGTAAACTAGACTTAATGAGGAAGATGCTCAAAAAATTTCATCAAAAAATTCCATCGGGAACCACCCCAAATGGCGTCGGCCGGACAGAGCATCCTAAATATGACCTTATTTGACATTTTTTTTCGAGTTCGAGGCCCTATCTGACCCTTATCCCTAATAATTATTATATTATTAATATTGATATAACTAATAATAATTGCAATCCTTATTTTCTTATTTAATTTTGTCTCTCCACATAATATAGTTGTTTAATTCTCTCTTACAAAAATAAATACATGACATATATACTTTTTTTCAATCCAAGTGAAAATTTAGTGTAGTATGAATTGAGACTAATCTACACTAAATTAATAAGCACCACATGCTCAAATAATGTTGATCCAATACTGATATGAGATAAAACTCAAAAAATCCAAAATGTAATCATCTCCAAAAAGTTCTCCCATAAACTAGAGCATCAAAAGATACGCTCATACGCCTAGAAAAGGGAATACTAGTGAAGGGAAAATTTCCGGGAGTAAAAAAGTTTGAAAATTCCAAAATAAAACTATCATATTTTCATTTTCAAAATAGGAGTAATTATTGTCAGATTTGTAAAATACTGTCATGTTTAAAGTCTGATACTGCCAAAACATGGTAGAAATTAGTCATATTTGGGGAATAAAAAACACGGTAGTCCTATTTTGGAATATACAAACGTTTAGTCCTATTTAGGGCAATTTCCTGTTCGTTTTAGATATCAGGCTGACAAAAAACTACTATGTGGAGCTAAGTGTTTTTTTACCCGAAAAAAATCACCAAAATCAGTTGGGTAAATGTTGGAGAGAATTTATTGAATGTATTTAGAAAAAAATAAAAATTATATCATCGAGAGGGGGATTAGACCGTAAATTGTATGGTACCATGCACACGATATTATGTAATAATATGCTAGAGTATTAAATCAATAACGATTATTATAACATTTAATCATTGGAAGTTAACATTTAACTCATCCATTTTAATACGTGGCATTTAATAATATGGTTGAGTAATTTGCTGTTGAGTAAGGGAATCTAAAAAATTCATTAAAGATTATAAAATTTTAATAAAGATTGAATGTTTGATTGTTAACGGCCAAAACTAACGGAAACTAGGGGTGAGCATTCGGTCGGTCGGTCAAATAACCGACCGATAACCGAATAACCGACCAAAAATTTTAATTGGAATGACCGACCGATAACCGACCGATAGTATAACTCTAACCGACCGAAAAACCGAAGTTCGGTTTCGGTCGGTAACCGAAAAACCGACCATAACCGAACATGTAGAAATATTTAGCATTTTTTTTTATTTAAGGTGGTTCCCGGTGGAATTTTTCTATGAAATTTTATAAGCATATTCCTACTGAAGTGTATATAATCTCCACCAAATTTCAATTTGAAATTCCATCCGGAAGTTAGTTAAATAAATTTTTGAAAAATATTGCGTTTTTATGTATTTTGGCGCTGTAAATTGGAAAAAAATATTTAACTGACTTCCCGATTGAATTTTAAGGTGAAATTTAGTGGAGATAATCTATATTTCATAAGGAACATGCTTATAAAATTTCATTAAAAAATTCTACCGGGAACTACCCCAAATAGTATTTTTAGTAAAGCTTTATATATTTTGGTCGGTTATCGGTCGGTGACCGATAACCGATAACAATAACCGAATAATAACCGATTAACCGAAAAACCGAAAGTTTAAATTTTTAACAACCGATAATCGACCGAAAACCGAATTTTTCGGTCGGTTCGGTCATCGGTTAGATCGGTTGTATCGGTTATTTGCTCACCCCTAACGGAAACTAACGGAAGGACTTGATTAAAATGCATTACATAGAATAAGGACTAAAATGATATATTTATTAGTTGGAGGACCAAAACGATATAGTGATGACAGTTTAAGGACCATTTACGCATTTTACTCATAAATAAATTATCTGATTCCTTTAAGATCCTACTCGTATTTGTTACAGTACAAAGAAAGGTATATGTAGAACTTCATTCATCACTCCACCTCAGCCCACCCCCAGTATTGTCAAAAAGAATTTTCTTCTTTGAAGCAATGAACAACAGAATGTCTGCATCTCTTTTTAGCTCCCACATATTATTGAAGAAGATCCCCTCATCCTGTTTGTCTTTAAAAAATGGTGTTTTTACAGCCCACTTTACGGTTGTAAGTTCAAGGTTTCAAGCGAACTCGAATTGGCTGGATAATAACAAGGCCGTGAACAAGTGTATGAAGGAGGGGTGTTTAGGAGACTCTAGATCAACCAAAGTTGAAGAGGCTGAAGAAGAAGATAACTCCATTTCCAGTGGAGCATCGTCTACAGCTACTATCCCCACACTTGATAAAGAACTCAATAAGGTGACCCCTACACTCTTTCCATCCTTACCGTTTCTCTCGATTGCCCAGCAGCAAACCATGCTATTATAGCTCGATTAAGAGTAATTACAGCTTAGTTGAGTTAAAACTGGAATTGTAATTGATATTATCACTTCGTAATAGTTTATACGGGTTAAAGGTATGTTTTTTTAATTAAGCTCAAGAAGCTAATTATATAATGTGTCATATGAGTATGCATTTGAAAATTGAGTTGAGGTCATTGGTCTAAGCCAAGGTCTTATTGACCAATCTTATTCTCTTTACTTGTCTGATATGGGACTCTAACGAAATCTCAGCAGGAAAACCTAGTTAATAAGGTAAAGAAGTGTAAACATAGTTCTAAGCCTTGAACTAGACTAGTTAATCACTGGGATTTCAGTTTAAGTATGATTTGAGTATTTGAGTCTATTTAGATTTGGAGTTTCATCCTAAAAGGTGAAGGGTATATGTGTTTGCATCTTTATACTTGACTTGTGTGCTATGGTTTGATATTTGCAAGCTGTTATTTGGAGCAACCCCATTTTAAAGTTCATTCTCTTTTAAATACCATATTAAGACTAATACTCCATACCATATTTAGATTTAAGGTTCCATTCTAAATGTCAACCTTATAACAAAAGTAATCCTAGGTCTATATGATTTGTATTTTTATAGTTTATACTTGGCCAGTGTGATATGGATATCATGTGCATTATAACCCACCTAAGTAATTTGATCCAATAATTCTCTTCATTTCAAGAGATGTGGATAATTTCGCAATAACAGTTGTGTTAGACATTTGAAATTGACTCGAGATCTTCTTATCTCCTTCGTGGGCTGGTTGTTTCTAAATAAGCCCAAAAAGCTCAACATCAGATGGAAACTGCAGTATGTCAATGCATGTCAATATAGTGAAGAAGTTCATCTCTTACGTTTCTTGGGTGAAACAGAAATAATAATAATATTCAATTGTGTTGATGTGGGATTGTTTTGTAGTTGTGCTAATAAAGTAAGAATTGACATAAATATTCGTCTGATGGTATATTCTGCTTAAAACTTTTGTTTTTGGAAAACACTACCAGGTGGTTCAAAAGACGGCTGCTACTTTTGCACCAAGGGCTTCAACTGCAACAAAGAATCCTGCTGTAGCTGGAACCACATTATACACTGTGTTTGAAGTCCAGGGTTATATCTCAATGTTGTTGGGCGGGGCTCTCTCGTTCAATCTCATTTTCCCATCAAATGAGCCAGACATATGGAGACTCATGGGGATGTGGTCCGTCTGGATGTTCAGTAAGTTCCCCGATCATCTTCTCATCAATGAGAGTACGGTACTCTCTTGGTGTAATATGTTGGTTGCATTGATGTCTTGTAAATTGTGTTTATTTTATTGTACGCTTCGAGCAAAGCAAATACTAGGCTACGAGTTTCATGGACACTTCTTGGTGTTTTTGTATAGTTTCTCTTAGAGCCTGATATGGGCAAATAAAGAGAAAATAATGGCCTTATAAGATACGGAGTATTAGAATGAACTAGCTAATAGATTAGATTCAATCTTTTCATATGGTTTGATCCAAGTGCCTAATAAATTCGCATTATTGTTCCTAGCGTCTCCCATTAGAGACGTAAAAAGAAAATAAGATTTGTCAATGCTTGGTCACATTGAGTTCGATCTTTTAGTGTGGTATGACATTGTATCTTACGATCCAGTTGAGTGACTCTAACTCAATCTTGCATTCTATCAATCATACACTAAACAAGTCTTTATGTTCCATTTCAGCTATTCCATCCCTTCGGGCAAGAGATTGCTCAAAGAATGAGAAAGAAGCACTCAATTATCTCTTCCTCCTTATCCCACTACTAAACATCACAGTTCCATTCTTCTTGAAATCGTTTCCCATTGTTTGGTCAGTGGATGTTGTAGCATTTTTTGCAATGTATGCATGGAAGGTATTTTCTTTTTCCTTAAAGTGCATATTGGTATGAGACGCTTGTTTAGAATTTAAAATACATTTCTTCTTTTTTTTTTGCAGTTCGGATGGCTTCAGAAACAATAATGGTGTAAAGAATAGAATTTGGATCCTTCATGCCAAATGATCATTGTCTTGGGAACCATTATATTACACTCTATCTTAGGCACATCTGGGAGAGAGAGATTTGGATGCTTTGAACTTCTGTTTAGTGTTCAGTTGTTCACTACTTATTAATTTCTAACTAAGTAAATATGCACCCTTTTCTGCCAATGAGATCTAGCCAAATTGGTTAGTTCTGAGTCCTCGAGATGTAGAGAGGACCTAATGCTTTTCTTTTTACACTTATGTCACTTGTTATTCCTATGTATAGGAACTCTTATTGGTACTGTTGATTCTGTTGTTACCTTAAAATCTGTACATGTTTTTTACAATTTTAAATTGAGTGGTCCTTGTATGGCTCAATTCTATGTCAAATCCCGTTGATTATCAAGTATAGTTTATTTGTCATTTTGCATAGACATGGGCCCAATTCTGCACCAGAATTGCCCGGACCTGAATTGTTTTCTAGTTCTGAACCAAACGTAGTCCAATTCAGAGTGGCTCCTCCTAAATAGGACCAGACCGGCTGTTGCCCGTTTTTCTAGAGGCTAAGAAACTGCCAAGGAACCAAACCAAATCGGTTCTAAACAACATGGTATTGCCGGTTCTGGCTCCTACGTTATGTGTGACCACTGACCAGAACTGGCATCCAATCATACTTGCTGCCATGCGCCTTGTACTGTGAGTACGGCTAAAATTAAAGATGCAGAATTTCTCTCTTTTGTATTTAAAAATAGATATTGTTGAGTGTTGTTTATCTAAAGTTGAGTGATATTTATGTCATGATGCATTAGAGTGTTGTCAGCATAAAATTAAGCAATTGACAGATAGAAGATGATTTGAACCAAAATTTTAATTAATCTATCTAAAGACTATGCCCCTAAGCGGCTGTGGAGGTGGGAGAAACCTCGAAGGCTCGAAGTTCCTCCTTTCTATACATAGTGGTCTTTAATTTGAACACCCTTTTTTTCTTTGTTCAGGTTTTTGTACTCTGGCCTACTCATACAATTGCTTAGTTCAGCAGATACATATGTAATTCTTTCTTGAATATGAACCAAAACCCCGACCCGCTGACTTTAAATCTGTTAAAAGCAGCTCCATCATTGGATTCCTAAACTTGAATCAACACTGGTCTGCTACTCCTCATTGTCGTCTGAGGAAGCTGAACTGCTCCCATCATCTGAATCACTGCTCGTACTTTCTTTATCTTTTTTGTCAGATGGTGGGATTGGATGTGAAAGTGGTTCTTCTGGTACTGGTTCATCTTGAGGAGCCGTTTGTAGGAAACTGAGAGCAGCTACAACGTCACCGATCAAAGGACGAACTGATGGCTCTTCTTGGAGGCACATGGCTGCAACTCCAACAGCTTGATTCAAACTTCTCACCGGAAATTCATTGTTCAGAAGTGGATCTGCCAATTCTGGAAACCTCTTAGGTTCCCGGAAAAAGGGTTGTGCCTATTGGAATGAACACATAATTGTAATTGATAAACACATGACCAAACCTTGAAACTTTGTTGAGTGAGAAATTGTCATATTTCCCCCTCCATATAAGAGCTAGATTTCAATTGCTTATGGTTCCATCACAGATGTCAATCATGCAATTCTTTGTGGATCGTGCAACCTTTTAATTTTTCTTCATGAATATTTATTTCATATGGGGTTATATCATACCTGCCGACCCCAAAGTCTTTTGGGATTAAGGCTTGGATGTTGGTGTTGTTGCTGGGGTTATATCTATCATGACTAGATCGGTTGACTCTAATATCCTAAATGATCAACCAGAAACAGTCTAACATTTTATATGTTGATTTGTTATTATTTAACAGTTCCAGCATGAGCAAACTCTCTAGAGAGTGTTGCAAACTTACCCAATCAACTAGATTTTGCTCATCTGTAGGTCTTGCAGTGTCAACAGCTCGGCGACCTGTGATAAGCTCAAGCAGAACGACTCCGAAGCTGTATACATCAGACTTCAAGGTAAGTTCTCCACTTCTTTCATACTCTGGTGCTGAATAACCATAGGTTCCCATAATTCTTGGTGTCATAGTTGGTGCAGTTCCTCCTCCTCCACCGCCAGTGAGCTTGGCAAGACCATATTCAAATAGTTTAGGATTCAGGTCTTGATCCAGTAAGATGTTTGTGGATTTCAAATCTCGGTAGATGATGGGAGGGTTGGCTTTTTCGTGTAGATATTCAAGCCCTTGAGCAACACCTGAAGCTATTCTCATCCTTGTCAACCAATCTAATGGCTCCTTCCCATCTTTCTCTTCTACATCCATCATGTAAATAAAATGAAACAAGTGTGTGGAATGAGTTATTAAGACCCTTCATATCACAAGTTTATAAGAGAAACTGCCTTAGATAGGACCAACATGTTTTGGTACTCCAAAAACAGATCATATTATATTTTTCTTTCTTAGAACTAAAATATGTGAAATGACCATGTTATACTTGTTACAACTTTCATCATTTTTTATTGCTGCAATTTTTCGATAATTCAGGTGAATGGGTAGGGTAGAGTAATTATATACTCTTCATATGTGCTATGCATAATTGTGTGACAATTATGGAGTTATAGTTGAGTTTGAGTATAATATAACGCCTGTACCGGACTAAAAGAAGAATTATGTAAGAGTACTTTTATTTAAGACAATTTCTCTCACAATACTTTTGGAATGAAAATAAAATAGAACTAGTAGAAGGTATTATATTACCAAGGAGATGGTCTGCAAGAGAACCGGTTGGGGCGTATTCATACACCAAAAGTCTTTGTTCTCCATCAGCACAATACCCGATGAGATTGAGAAGATTAGGGTGTTTTAGGAGAGTTAGGAGGAGAACTTCTACAGAGAACTCCTTGCTCCCTTGTGTTCCATTCCTATCTAGCTGTTTCACAGCCACAACCTACATACAATTTGTTAAGTCATCACACATCAAATCAAATAGATATAAAAAACATAATCCAACATATAAGGTATTGAGTCACTGCTCAACCTATCATGCAGACTATAATGAAACAAAGTGCTAATAGTTTAAATACGCTACACAAGCTATAGAGTACAAACTGAGAAGGGATTTATATCATAGAGGCAAGTTAATTACTAAGAATAATACCTGCCCATTATGAAGTGTACCCTTAAATACTCTTCCAAATCCACCTTCTCCAATCAGACATTCTTGTCGGAAGTTCTTTGTCGCAGTGGCAAGTTCACGGAAGTTGAATGCCTTGGCATTATTAGAATTCCCAGTGTCTGAGGCATCGCTGTTGCTGGCAGCTTCGGGTGCTGATGCTGCTTTTGTAGGGGTTCCAGTCACTGTTACAGATAGGTTAGGATATTTTAGGACCCAAAAATGCACATCTCCACGATGACTGCCTAATGCAAACCACACCACCAACATATATTCTTTAGAAATGGACTAGTTTTAATTTTTTCAATGGTATGCCTCAGTTTGGTTTATGGCTTTGATGGATTCTAAAAATTCAGAAATAGTCCAATGCTACCTATATGTCGTTTGAATGTTTTTACTTTTCTATGTAAGATTACTTAACATAATGTCTCTTGAATGTGTACATGTCCACTTGTTGGAAAGAACATAAATGGTTGTTCCTTGTTTCCTTCATGTTCTTTTCTCATGCGTTTTTCTATACTTTTTCCTTGTCCAATAGAATAAAAAGAAGTACCAGGAGGTGGCGGGGTTGAGGTTGGGGGCGGTTCTTTAGGATGGGCAAGCGGTAGCTGGTGAGGTGGCGGGTGGTTGTCGCCTTCTTCCGCCTTTTTCCTCCGGAAGCATGGAAAGCAACTCATGTTTTTTAATCCTCTCACGGCAGCTAAACCGATTTTGTGCGTATGTAGTATATATCCAACAATGTCAAAGACAAGAAAGAATCTGTTTGTCTTGATGACACCAACTTTTGACATCAAAACAAATTCGTAGGTGGTCTATGCATGCACATTGGATAATAACGATGATGAAGATGCATGATAATATGGGATATGATGTCAAAGCAGGCACGCTATATATCATTAGCTTGAGATAGAACACTAATGGAAATGGTTCTCTATTTTTTTCATAAATGTTGTCTGGATGTATGGAGAAAGAAGTCAGAAAGGGGAAAAGGGCCCTCCAGAACGCTGAAGAGATGAAGGAGGACCCTAATGGAGATGAGCTGAATGGAGGAAGAAACTCATTAGAGGAAGAGGGAGGATGAAAAAGTAATGTTTTTTTTTTTGTTTCTTTTTTTCCCCTGTTTTTTTCGTTGAGCTCATCATAAAATCCGGAGAAAATGAGGGGCTTTGAATGGATGTTTTTGTTATTGCCTTATTTAGGAAAAGTGGCCGGATCTTCAAAAATGGGATTGTATTGTGAAAAGACAGATGACAAAATGAAACTCAATTATTTTCGTTACACAAATGGTTCTTGCCGGTGTATTCACAAAACACATTAAATATCACATTTTTTATAGAATACATTTTAATTTAGCATATCATATAAAAAATTACGGAGTATAATTTTATCATACCATAAAATTATTTCTGTTACCGCTGTTAATTTGTTAAATGTTAATCTTCAAGTAAAATGCATAAAGAATATTTTAACTATCACTATTGTTGATTTGTTGTAATTTAGTACCTTGATTCTTAAATACAACATTCAGTAGAATCAGTACTATAATCTTTGTAAATGTTTCAATCGATTACATTATTCAAACTTCCGATTAGGAAAACTTACATGATACTGTATTTCCATGCGTACAATTCAACACACATTTAATATTAATAGTTAATGTGTTACTTGTGCATTTTACTCTTTAACCATAAGTGTCGTGGATTTTTAGGATTTTTTACTTGAAAGGTTTTCAGTATCAAACTAGGGCAAGTTTTAACGCACCAGACCAAACTTAAACAAAATAGATCATACCTGACTTTCATAGTTATAAAATACACAGAGACAAGACATTTATCAGACATGATCAATTCGAGTCAGATCAAACTTAAATAGACTAGACTAGACCGAATCACCAAATTTCAATGCAAATAAAACATCCTTAATTTTGTTTTATTGTTATTGTACCTCTTTTATTAGTTATGAGTCTTTTATTGTTTTTATTTACGAAGTATTATTATTATTCTTTTTACTGATATATTTATTTATTAAATATTGGTAAAACTGATTTAGATATCACAAACTTGCATATGTAAAATATATACCTTATTTAATATTATTTACTTAACAAATGATATTTTAGAATGTTAACTGCATCCAAACAAAGCTTAGAGTGATCTTTTTTTGAACAAAAATTAGCCTCTATTCATATCATTACATCAATCAAAGAAAATGAAAATCTGACACCAACTAGACTCCTACAACTACGACTGTAAACCCTATGATGAGCCTTAGAAACGGTCACCCCTGAAAGAGCAACACGAATCGCTAACCATGTAATGGGCTTGACACAATCATCCATATTCTCATAGATCCAAACATGCTCAATGACATCAAACAAGGCTAAATTTCCAAACAAACTGACAAACCTAACAACATAAACGATAACAAGAAACCAAATGACAAAATAATGAAAATTTATTGGAAAACTTTCACGGACTCTAGCATCTCGCACAACCCATGGCGGTGGTTCAGGAGGAGGCTGTATCCTTGGTACCACTCTAATTGATCCTCTATTGTCAATCATCATCTGGTCTGCTCAAAATCTGTGCAACTCTCCTCGTCCCGCGCTCGTAGGAAAACCACCGCTAGCGATCATCTTCATCGCTGCCATGCCCATGCTACCTTGCTCATGAAGAAATTGATCGCTGAACTCTGGCTTCAATGTCGTCAAACTTGGGCAAGGATTCTTGTCAATCTACCTCAAATCCAATCCTAGCACCGGACACAGGTGAAGGGATTCACCGGTCGGAAGAACCAAATCTTAGATCCGAAAACAGGGTAAACTATGTTGAGTTTCTACTTCAACAGTCGTTGATCGATTCCTTCCTCTTCGACAATGATTAATCAGAAGAGATAAAGAGAAAGCAGGATGTCGGCGGCTCTCAGGTAGACCTGCACAAAAACGGGTTCGGGTCGGGCTCGGGCCGGGCTTTTTATAATTTTTTGCCCATCATATGTGGGCGGGCCCGACCCGGCCCGCAAAAACGGGCCTAACCCCATGTCCATACCCGCCCATAAGAGCGGGCCGGGTAGTCCACCGGGCCTCCGGGCCCGGAAAAACTTTATATTTTTCGATTTTTTTAATACTTTAAAACTAATATTACAACATTTAAAAAATTGTTAATATGCGTGTAATGTTTATAGGTCTTTCACCACATACAAAAATAATACTTACACAAAAATAATAATGAGAAACTATATCTAAAATTTAAAATTCAAGCACAAAGTATTATCTTTAAGTACAAAAATAGATACTATATTAGTTGGGCTAGTGATTCAGATCTAAAAACCTAAATTTAAACATAATAAACTATAAATATGTATAAAGATAAATTATATTAGAAAATATAAATGTACATGTAAATAAATAAATAAATTATATATATATATTAAATGTAGCGGGCCGGGCTTATCGGCCCGAACGGGCCTACACCCTAACCCAAGCCCACCCATATGTTATTGCGGGCCGCGCCTGGCCCGGCCCGGTGGGTAAATATATATGCCCAAGCCCGCCCATTTGTGCGGGCCAGCTGAGCGGGCCGGCCCGGTTTTGTGCAGGTCTACTCTCAGGGTTCGTCCCTCATCGGGAGTGTTAAGAGATGACTTCGAGAACGAGACTCAGAGGGAAGAGCTAGAGTCTCAGTTGATTCACTAACCCAGGACCCATGTCGACGGCGGGCGGCGAAGCATATATACAGTAGCCGATTGGTGGTCTGTGTTCGACGTGAACTATGAAGTCGATTGGTGCTTGCGGTTTCCGTTCAGCGTAATAGCCATAGCTTAGAGTGATCTAAATTATGTGTTTATTAGAGTTTTGCAATAGATGTTTATTTATAAAAAAAAATGCGAGAATAACTTTACATATGAAGTTTATTGTATATATATTGTATATACAAGTTTGAAATATTTTTCTCACCCTATAAAATTTGAGGTATTTTATTATTTTCCTTTGAAATATTTGATGGCATTTATATGTCATTGCTTTTAGTTCACTCATCAAAGAATTAGTGAACTAACTTATACGAAGTTAATACCATAAGTAGCCCTCGATTATTGAGTCAATACTCAATTTAGCTTCACACTATTATTTGATCAAATTTAGCAATGAGCTTCCACTTTTTCCCCAACTTATGCCTCTCCCTATTTTATTTTTATTTTATTTGTCGAGTATAAATTTAGGTCACTCATTATTCCACGGAGGGCTAAATAGTTCGGTTCAACAAAATCGAATAAAATAAAATTGCAAATTGATATTTTGGTTTGGATTCACCGAAGTAAACGGTTTGATAAGAAAATGTTTAAACCGAATTTTTTATTTGATTTAGTTTTAAATTGAAAAGCCGTAAGCTAAATTGTTAAAATATGTTGATTGTTAAAATAATGTTGATTGTTAAAATCGAAAAGGGAAAACTATCAAATAAGCCCACGTACTATGCCGAAAAAGTCGATTAGGCCCTCGTACTTTACAAACACTCAATTAAGTCGTCGAACTATTAAAAAATGTTCAATTAAGCTCTTTTGGTTGGTAAATAAGTAGTTTCCCGGTTAAACGGCGACGATGGCGATGTTGTGCTCGAACCCCAGCAATGGCGACTGCCGGGAAACGGGTTACATTTAACCGGGAAACTGATTACTTACCGACCGAAAGGGCTTAATTGAACGTTTTTAATAGTTTGAGGACTTAATTGAGTATTTGTAAAGTACGAAAGCCTAATTGACTTTATCGGTATAGTACGGGGACTTATTTGATAGTTTTCCCAATCGAAAATGTTCAAATACAATGTCGCATTTGTTAAAATACGTTGTATTGTCTTCAATCTTCACATTTCGTCTCTAGATTGTAGACAAATAACTTTGTCATGAAAAATACATAATTAATATATACTCCCTCCGTCCCGCTATTAACTTCCTACTTTCCTTTTTGGGCCGTCCCAAAATTATCTTCTCATTTCCCTAAATGGAAAGTTATCCTACATCAAAACAGTGTCAAACAGTGCAAAACAGTGCCAAACAGTGTCTAAACAGTGCCAAACAGTGTCTAAACAGTGTCAAACAGTGTCTAAACAGTAAAGTCAAATTTATTTCCTAAATATGTGTGTAGGTCAAAGTAGGAACTTAATAGCGGGACGGAGGGAGTAACATTTTAGGTTTTACAAGTGTCATGCTTTCCTTAAGACAAATTCGCTTTTTGTTTTAAAGGAAGACAAAATTCGTTTATATAACACATTTAAACAAGTAGTATTTGTATTTGGTATGAGTTTTTTTTTTTGGTTGAGAAGATGCAACTTTGAAAAAGACTTTAACATGTCACAAGTCCTACTAAGACAAATGAGGTGCTCTTTTATACTCGATATTTTATTATATCTTTTAGTTTCCTTCACACTTTACTTAAATAATAAATACAACATGATGAGATGGATTATTAAGTTCATTTTCATTTTGGTGATAGAACTTCAAACCGGACTTGATCAAATCACTTCCAAAGAAACATAAATGGTCCTATTTTGGTACAATCTTTTCAAAACCAAACAAATCGAAATCCAATAGAAACTAAGAAACATCTAAAAGTAAACTGAATTGTGCACTCCTACCGTGAAGGCCATACTTATAGGCGCAAATTCAAATAAGGGAAATCTCAAACAAATGGAAAGATAGAAATGGCTTGTTCTTATTTAATCTTATCATCAACTTCTATTAGATTCATCCAAAATACATATACAAGTTACAACCTATAGTGATATTATAAATGAATTGAACTTACTATTAATGAAAAAAGATAATCACAATTAACAGACTTGTCTTTCATGAAGTTAAAGAAATCAAAACTAGGGACCAATAGTGACTATATTAGTAGCTTAAGACAAATTTAGATATTGCGTAAGATATCGAGGACTTTTTTCATTATTAAAGGGTGTTTGGAACTGATTCTGCTTCTGCTTCTTTTTTAAAAGCAGAAGTAGAATCAAAATTAGTTTTTCCCCAGCTTCTAAAAAAACTGATTTTGAGATTAAATTAGAGCTCCAGAGTGCTTCTAGAATTTCACAAACACTCCAGTTTCTGCTTCTGCTCCCTGAAAGAGCAGAATCAGTTTTGAGAATCAGATCCAAACACCCCCTAAATTCTACTTTGTTGTGTTATGGTGAAAAAACATATATAGCTAATTAGCTATCATATACTCCCTCCGTCCCGGGGAGAAGTTCCCGGGTTGACTTTCACACATTTTTAGGAAATAAAGTTATCGAGGGGTAAATTTTACTGTTTTGCACTGTTTCGACACTGTTTGGCACTGTTTAGCACTGTTTGGCACTGTTTTAATGTAGGATAACTTTCCATTTAGGGAAATGGGAAGTTTCTTTTGGGACATCCAAATAAGGAAATTGGGAACTTCTCCCCGGGACGGAGGGAGTACTCGGTATTACATTCATCTTTCATAACTTCAACAATATTCTTTTTACGGTTGCCTTATCCCCTCCTATCCACTTAGGGTCTGTTTGCAACAGAATCTGATTTTAAAAAAGTGTTTTTTTTAATGAAATGGGGAGAAATGATTAAATAAAAGTTGATAGTGTTTAAAAAAAAAGTGATTTTGAAAAGTAAAAGTGGGTAGTGTTTGGTAAAATAAGTGCTTTTTTTGTAATAGAAAAAGTAAAAGCAATTTTGACGCGGAAGCCGAGAAAAATAAAAGTTGTAATGTTTGGAAAAATAAGTGCTTTTTTAAAGTCAAAAGGTGAGAAGTGATTTTTTAAAAGGAATTGCAAACCAACCCTTACTCTTTGAAGTTTGAACTTTGAAGTAATTAATTACAAATTGTTGTTATTTCTCTCTCCATAACTTAACCACACTGTCCACACATATTTTACCATTTCACGTGCTCATCAAACTTTTGACAAAGGTATGAGGTAGGGGTGGACCGGTTCCGGTTCGGGCCTAGGCCCGGCCGGGCCTCGATTCAGGAATGGGAGGCCCGGAACCGGCCCGGGTAATCTCAGGTCCGGGCCGGGCCAGGCCTCGGTTCTATTTTTTTTTTGCTTTTCCTAATTAACCCCCAACCCTCCCCGCTCACCCCCAAACCACCTCAAATGATCCAAAATACCCAGCGTCCCAGCCCAACCCAAAAACTTAAAAAAAATTCAAAAAAAAAAAAAAATTAATTTGACCCAAACCGGCCGGGCCGGTTCACCAATCCTAGGGCCCGAGCCCGAACCGCATTCCTACCGGGTCGGGCCAACCCGAACCCCCCCCCCCCCCGGACTGGTTCCCGGGCCGGGCCAGTTCAAACAGTAACCAGGCCGGGCCGGGCCGCCTGGCCCGATCCATCCCTAGTATGGGGGGAGTATTTTATTCCTTTTTTTTTTTACCGTAGGGAGTATTTTATTCCAAGAAAGTACGGAGTATGTTATTGTGATACCCTTCAATTTTAATCTTCATTATTGATTTATTGGAATGCAAAAACACTTTACTATCGTTAATACTTAATAATAATAACGTAGAACAAATGAGAGATGGTTCTCTATGAGTGGACAGGGCAATATATTGTTCACAGATCTCAGTTGTTTTTGTTCAAACTAAGTCAACCAAGAACCAACTCTGGAAAAGCTCATCTTAACTCTACAAGTCTACAGTATCAAAACTCAAAAGAGTTATCAAAGAGGTAACGAAAACAAACTAAATTATGCAAGTCAAATTGATCTTAGCCAACCGTGACATCAACGAGCTGAACTTAGCGTCGAAGCATTTGTTTGGGTTCATTTTTTGAGAAATACGGCCCGTAGCTACTTCATTCCACTTGGAAACCCTAGGAACCACTGATCAACACAACTCTGAGATTGTGTTGACCATATTCCTCATAACAGACTGAAACACCCCTTGCAGGCAGCCAAATTGATGCCATCCATCGGGTTGACCCGCGTCTGACTCCACCATGCAATTAAGCACACACTTAGGCTGATCAGGCATGGTACTAACCAAGTCTTCGGGTAAACTTATAGCACCAAGGACTACCGACCTTTATGCCGAGCACGAGTTACCAATTACCATGATGTGCTGAAGATTGGGAATTGGGATTAGGCCAAACCAAGTGGATGCTAGTTCCAATGCAATATGACTACGATTGTATTTCAATTATTTGATTAAAATAATTATAAGTAAAACAAATTATTTGTAGAATAATTTTGAGAACCACTATTTATTTTATTTGCCAGCCGGTGCAAAAAGGCATCAGCACAAAACGTGTATCCGGGGAAGCGTCTCACCCTGTATAAAGAACAAGACTTTCCCGATCAAATTTTGACATGAGACCACTCAAAAATTGAACTTATAACCTCTTAATCACTCAGCAGAATCCGTCTTAAAAGGTGCTCCAAGGCTCTTAGGCTCCCCTTTGATTTTGATAACTACTAATGTCTGAAAACTAATCACTCAATATAAGTCTACCAGCTTTGTAAGTGAAACCAAACCAAAGCATATTACAGCTTTGTAATATGAGTACCTTAGAGGTCTCAACATTCATCCTCCAACTAAACCAAAGCAATATCTCTATCATTAAATATACGGAACCTGTTAGTAGAATGATTTTGATAACTAATGTTTAAACAATTAATCACTCAATTCAAGTCTCCTACAAATAATCACTTGATTTAAGTCACCCTCCAACCAAACACACGCTTCTCCCCTTTCCATCAATTTATTCGAAAACCACTCAACAGGAAAAGGCTTAAGAATGCCAATCATCAACAGCTAAACTGATTATCTCCTCTATTTATACAAGTAAATGGCAGTAACATATTTGGTTCAAAAGAATGATGAGGGATTAGAATTTTAAAACCCAAAAAGAATTATGGAAAAGTAAAGTAACTGAAACAAATTTTGCAACTTAAATTAAATAGGGAAAATGGAAACTAATAATCCAACTTTTTAGCGGTCTTCTTTCAATAATCCCATCTTTTGATTATTCATGAATAATCCAACATTTGCACCTCATCTTCATTCATTGGTCCCTAGTCGGTTAATGACCTACTATTCCAAGTTATTTTCTTATCTTTCCAGAATATTATCTTTGTGAAAGATGAGATTTATGGTATAATGATTTGCAAAGATAAGAAAATAGCTTGGAATAGCAGGTCATCAACCGGTCAGGGACCAGTGAATGAAGATGAAGTGCAAAGGTTGGATTATTCATGAATAATCGAAAGGTGGGATTATTGAAAGAAGACCGTTAAAAGGTTGGATTATTAGTTTCCATTATCCCAATTAAATATGGCATGCAGCATAATTTTGAAGGAGGGAAAGTGAACAAAGTAACCGAAAAGTGACTCCACAAAATTTGAGATATGAACACTCCCCCCCCCCCAAACAAATCAACACATCACTCCTTAAAATTCCTCTAATCAAACAAGGCCTTAAAGCGACTTGTTCAGACCTAAAGTAAAGGCTCAACTATTTTTCCCAACACATTGTTACTAATATATACCACATATATTACTAGGTTTTCGTGGACACTATCGACGGGTTGTTCCACAACCCAGACATTACATTACATGCATTCTAATAAAAAGTCATATACAAACAACCTACTTTCCCATCACCTGTCTATGGTATAAATGTCTGATATATTTTTTCCTATCTAACTTGTCTCCCCTAGAGACTATTATCAGCACGATGTTTTCTACTGCATATCTTAATGATCCAAGAGTAAACGTGACTAAATAGCTATGGGTAAACAGGTCAACCCCCACTCATTCAATAATTAAATACAAGACGGTTTAAAATTTTCAAGAAGGAATGCTAATGAGGGTTTGAAAAGTGATGAAAATATAAGCACCGTTGTGTTTCACCCTGATCTTATCCCAGAAGTTATCGCTAGAAAGATTGTAAAACATCCAAGTGTGGTCTTCAGCATGTGTTAGTGCATAGCTACAAGAACTGTGAACTGTTTGTATTCTATAGGGTTTTTTTGGATGAAGGTTTTTGAAGAGAAATGCTTTGGAGGGCTTGGGCAGTGCTTGCAAAAACTTAAAAAGTCGATTTTCATCATTTGGCTTAAAAAAGAGAATTGGGTGTTTTCAAGTGACAACTTCACTTAAATTAAACACTTAAAAGCTAAAAGATGAAAAGAGGTGGACGGACACTTTGAACTGCTTTTCACTTTTTGTATTACACAAAGTACACTTTTTATCAAACACTACCGACTTTTATTTTTCAAAAGCACTTATTTCTCAAACAATATCAAATTTTACTGTTTTAACAATATCAAAGTAGAAGCAATCACAAACACTCTCTTAGTCTATCTATACCTTGATAAATAGAATGTTCCTAAAAATGAATAAAATGTGATTGAAAGCTTTTACAATTACAAATCACTTTCCACTAAAAACAACAATTTTCGTTAATTTTTTTATTTTATAAAACCTCAACCCCCCCTCTGTTTCTCTCTCTCTACATATACACACATATGTGTGCACGTACATACACTAAGCCCTCTAAAGCATTTCTCCCCAAATCCCTATATCCGAATTTTAAACAGACGGTATGTTGATCCATTCGAATCCCTTGTTAGGTGGTTATCTTAGGAGTACTAGGTAATTATGGAGTTAAATTATTGTAGAATGCAGACCAGTAGATAAAAAAGCAAGTAAAGATAGATGATTACTGATTAGTACCTCCTTTTAAAGATGAGAATGTAGCCGTAAGCATAAACGTATGTAGATGAAATAATAGTAATGAGAATAATAATAACAACGATTTTAAGGATACAGAGGAGGATACAGATGTAGACAAACAGCAGAAACCTGTTTCACTTCTACTGCAATATTTCAAGAGGAATCCAGCCAAAAAGATTATATTAGTATTCCCATTCTTCTTTCTGGAAAAAATCGATAAAAGGTGGTATTCAGGACAAATTTTTATCATGATTACTTACCACACCTGGAAGGACCACTTACTTTAACATTCTTAATCTTAACCTCACTTGAAAACCATGCCCAATCACTACAGCAGACATTTTCAGCCACTCAGCTTTACCAACATTTAGATTTGACCTTCATAGATTATCATGAGATTCTGAAGGATCATATCTGTCATCAAATTTATTGCGCGAAGTGGACACTGATTTATAATCATCATATGATTCCCTTCCCCTCCGTCTTCCATGGCCAATTCTCTCTTTGTGAGGAGTGTTATAATTATATGACTTCTGGTGTTTTTTACCAGAACTGTGAGAAAAATCTTCCTTGTATGATTCTCTGTCACCTTGCTTCCTCCTCAGACCTGTTTGCCAATTGGTATTGGTTCTATCTGGGCTTCTAGAATATTCCCTTGTGCTATGTCCATTTCTCCCAACACTTCTATCTGCAACCATAGTACTATGAGAGTGGTTTGATCTATCTTTGGAAGAGCCACTTCTGAAATCTGATGACCGGGATTCGGGATGAGAGTGCGACTCCATCATGTAGTGGTGTGGATGTTCCCTCGTTAAAGATGATTCCAATTGACTCTTATTGGAGTTTGCATCATTGAGTGCTTCTCCTTTTGTTAGGCAATGAACACCACCGGCTAGCTTAATACTCTCCATATATTCCTCTATTATATCCCTCATTACCTAACACATGGATATACCAAAGAAATATGATTCCATTTGAAAAATAGAAAACTGAAATCAAAATGGAAAACATTAGGAAATTTCCTATCTCAAAGCCTGTCTAGTACCCAGATGGTAACCTTATCAGGATTTCTGCTTAAACAGAATAATAAGAAGATTTGGCTGACTTGTTTATTTGGCAGAAATAGATAAAACCAATAATTAATCCTTCCGAAAATTCAGAAGATCCATTAATTTCTCCAGCCAAATAACTGTTAATAAAAACAGGCCGTCACTCAAGGATTGGTAGATGCTTTAATTTTTTAATTGAAACTCCAAACTCTGATTTTCAAGATATAAAAAAGGGCAGTTCGGTGCACATTGGAGTCCTCGCAAGGCGAGGATTCGGAGAAGGGTCCCACCACAAGGTGTATAGTGGGTAAGCCTTCCCTTTTCATTTTGACAAGAGGCCGCTCCCAAGTCTTGAATATGTGACCTCTTGGTCACACATCAAAATCATCGATTCTTTCAAGGCCCCCTTATCTGTTTTTCAAGGAAAAAAGATTACATAACAGTACTGAATGTCACCTGTGTTGTTGAACGCTTCAACTTCTTGCCACGATATGACATTCTTCTGCGCTTGTAATCCCTTTCCTCAGCTAGCAACTCCTCTCTTGTCTTTGTTTTATTTGTTTCCTGATATTAACATGTAGATTGAAATTAGTAACACAAAAAACATTCATTCCTTAATATTTTCTATTTTCTACTGATGTGATGATGCAGCTAACCGAAAGTTAAGAAATTACGTAATAAACAATAACTAGTAATTACTTACCGCACTATAATGAACTGGTTTGGATCTACAAAAAATACATTCCTTTGGGGTTTGGGATCTCAACAAAATCCCAGTTTCACCAACAATTTTATGACCAAATGATGAGATAAACAAACCTTACATTTAACATGCAGTTCATGATGTTTTCAATATGTGACAGTTTATTCAATATACCCTACCTGATTGTGTGACCTCTGCCAAGGAAGCCCATCGTGATCAATTAAAGCTTTATAATCGGGCCGCTTTTGTCTTTCCTCATCAGCTCTTCTTGCCATGTCTTCATGCTCAGCATTTCTAAAAGATGATTAGATCACAAGTTAATGCCTTGTGTGAAAGCAAAAGGTTCGGTTACCTGTTCAAGCTCACTGAGTAGCTGGACATAGGAAAATGATACTCCGTATATCAATATTGAATTTTAAAGATCATTATTCTTGTTACCATTAACCAAATTCACTACAGAAGAGGTCAACTATATTCTATTCCTTATTCTTCTTGTCAAAGCAGTAAGGCAGATAACGGAGAACACATTTGGTTCTTTTACTTCTATGGTTTAATAATTTTCAAAGGCAGCAAAATGTAATTACAAACATAGAGCCATTAGGCAAGGGTCATGTTGCTGAAATGGCTGAACCTCCTTGATTTTCTGAAAGGAAAACGTTGGGTAAAAAACTACTTATTATGCTGAAAATAAGCCACACTTTTGGCTACCAATTGAAGACTTGACCCACAGACCACTGAGATGCAGACAAAATGTCCAAATACTGCTAAATAGTTGTTCTACACTGTCATTTGCAACATACCTTTGGAATGCAGAAAGTTGCTGCACATTCTGTAACGCTCTGATCTTTCCTTCAAGTATTGATCTTTCGTGCAATGCAGCAACAGCTGCTGCTACTTGAGAAACAGAAATCATGGTTTTACTCAGCCCTCCAGCTCCTACATTGTTTCCTTTGTTCTGCTTTGTACTTTGATTTGAATTACTACTTACCTGTGGCTCCTCACTATCTTTGTTGACTATGTCTAATTTTGATATTTCTGTAGCTTCTGGAAGTCCAGAAAATAAAGAGTGCTCCAGTAATTCATCAAAGATGCATTTTGTTAAAATGTTAAATGCAAATAACCTACCGCTCGTTTCACCGTACAATATAGATAGTTGGGAGGCCAACCACACTAATACTCTAGCTAATATTGGACAATCAAGCCTACATCCACTCAAAATTGATTCCTCACCCCCTTCCAGTTTCATATGTGCATTAGCTAACCCAATAGTTTCACTGAGAATAGCTTTCAAACACAGCTTCAATAAAATAACAATATGACTACTCATTGCAGGATCAATTACTATGCCGAATTTAGGCGAATTTGCAATCACCCATGTTGGCAAAGAGCACATACTGATCATTTCAAGCCGCAACATAGCCCGGACAACTCTGTAAGAATAGCTACATGGAAAGTCATTCCACGACTCAATTTCAGACCTAATAGCGTATATCTCTGAAGGAAGAAGCTCTGTATGGTCAATGGGAACCTTCTTCGGATCTATAGTGCTATTTTTCCCGAAGTTTGAGCATTCAGATAATAAGAAACTGGGCAGAGTAAGCATTGGAGGAGAGGAGTCCTTACCGGGGAAGCTTACAACTCCGGGACAGTCGGAGTATAAGAAACTATTCGGGTCAAAACCAGAGTAGTTTTCGAGGGAGAAGCATAGTTCGGCTTCGGGGTCGTGGAGAGACTGATTGAATTGGATATTGTTTCCCTCAACAGAGGAGTGGAGACTGTGTGGGTACCGGCAGGACTGAATTAGAGAATGCAATTCAGCAGACGATGAAGACGGAAAGCAGTGGAGGCTGTGGTTGAATAGAGAGGGAGGCGGGAGGCGGTGGGTGGGGTTAAAAGGACATGGAATTAGAGCAGTCGCCGGAGAGGGAAAAGTAGTCGGAAGTATGCCGGAGAGAGAACTGAGAGTGGTTTTAGATAAGCGCAGAAGCGAATTGAGGGTGGAGAGAGCGGTCTGGACATCAGATGCCTCGGCAGTTGTTGTGGTGGCGGGGGGAGGGACGTGAAAGCCAGGAGGGAAGAAAAGGCGAGGCGTAAAATTGGTGGCTGACGACGGCGGCGGCGGCGGCGGGTGAAAGCCAGTAAAGGAAGGCTGTGCAGGTGGAAAAAGGTAAAAATTGCCGGCGTCAGGCGGCGGCAGGGGAGGAGCAGAAGGATTCATCTGAACCTCTTTGGCTGCAAAACGCATGGAGTCGGGTTAATTTTAACTAAACTAGTGTAGCATAGTGGGCAATTTGACATGAGTTAAAACGAAAGAAAGTGGCACAGTTTTTAATAAAAGTAGGTTTATGTGGTTGATATTGAATTGATAAAGTAAGAATAAAGTAAGAATGATTTAGAACCACACAAATTTTGCCAAATAAGGTATGAGACAATCTTAGTGGGACGGACCGAAAAGGTAAAACGGGACAATCATAACGGGACGGAGGGAGTATGAATTATTCATAAGATCCAAAGGTCAATATAATGCATTTTTACTATGATCTAACCACACATAACAATAATTTTACATAGTACGAAGTATATATTTACTCTTTAGTATCAAGGTCTTTTATTGCGGCACTGTTGTATCGCGATCACTGCGGTTGCGGCTATTGCACCTGTTGTGATGCGTATTGCGGCCAATGCGGTATAATTTAATTGTACGTTCAAACGAAATAAGAAAATAATTAGTGTTGATTTTCTGATACAGTCTGGTATGGCCCCGTGCGGGCACGTTGCGGTTTTGTTGGGTTACATAGTAGATTTCCCTTTGAGGAAGCGGTCCAGCTCAGCTGGTCGCCGACTCATTCTCCCTTATAGGAGGTCCCGAGTTCAATTCTCAATGGAGTGAAATTGATATCAGTTTACCCCAGGCCCTCCAAACCCCCCTCCCCCCGATGCCCCTAGGGTAAAAAAACATAGATTTCCCTCGTAATTTGAAATTTCACCTCCATTGCAGCCCAATGTTGTTATGCTAGAAAATGCAACCATAATATTGAAACCGCAACACGTGTTGGATCCCAACCTATCCCTGTTGCGGCCACATACAATGCAGTTTTGTTGGGTTTCGTCGGGACGATAGAAGTACATTATTATTATTCTTGTAGTTGTGCATTATTGAAGAATAATAAAAGTGTTATGTATGAAATTGTTATTGCAAAAATTTTGACTGTGTTCATACTATGTGCATATTGTGTCATGTTTTCATATCATAATTTTTTACTCACGATATAAACTGAGTGTATTTATTCTTATAATTGAAGTATACATTGAATTTGAAACATTACTTACAATATGATTTAATGCAACGTCCAATCAATAATTAAGCATATTATATAGACATTACAAATTAATTAAATGTTGTAATGTAGAAGTATGACTTTTTTATTAGCATTTGTGTTATTTATTGAGTTAAACAATGATTGTAAAATTAAAGTAATGTAGCATGTATTATGCGAAGTCAACAAGAAAGTCACACGTAGCATTTCATAATTTAACATATACTAAGGAATCTGGTGTTTTAGGCACTTTATTTTGAAAAATTAACTAAAAAGTTAATTATAAAACTTAATTTTAAGATTTGAATCTACTTAAAAAAGTTTTGGGCTTCATTGACAAAAAAGTTCTAAGTTTAAAAATCTCCATCAATTAGATCTCAGATTTTATTTACATACACAATATTGGTTTCATACGAAAAATCATAAAAAATTATGAATTTTGATATTTTTTAATACAAATTAGAGTACAAATAAAAAAAAAATTATAAAACTTTAAAAATAAGAAAATTTCCCTCTTCTCTTTTCTCCAAATGAGTTGGCCTAATTAAGAAGAATAGCCAGTGATGAGAAGCCCAAAACTATTACCTCTACCCGGTTTACTCAAACTATGACTCGCCTCAAAAGCTACAAGTCATCACACCCGGATGCCAATACATACCCTCCTTATCTCCAACGAGCCATTCAATTTCACAATAAATTCAACCGATCGCTTTCAACAAATGTAGGTGTGCCTACGACATATGTTATTTGTTAACTATTTCTCTTGTGACTTTATGTTGTACTTTCCTTTATTGAACTTTGTACTTGTGATCCTATATTTAATAAATTGGAGAGTGTTCCCTGGCGCTCTCCCCACTTATACTGGCTTCTCCAGGAAAAAAAAAAGCCAGTGATGGAAGGTGTGAACATAGGGAGAATTAATTAATTAAATGTTTTAATATGTGTGATAATACAATTTTTAGTAAACCATAAGAGATTGATACATAATTAATTTCTAACTTAGATTTACTATATAAAACGACATATTTATTTAGTTGATTATACGATGAAAGATGGAATGAAGTAGTGGAGGAGTTTATCTCTGTGTATCACGTATTCACGTGTATAGACCTATTAAATTTATTACAACTCATTATTTAAAGAACTTTACATTATAAGGGTGTTTCCTTTTGAACTGTTTTCAGTTCTAGATCATACCAGACCAATCATACCAGACTAATTTTTAACAAACCAGACCAGACTTAAACAGACCATACCAGATCAGACCAACAAATTTCAAGGGGTTATGTCTAAAATAATACTATAAAAAGAGCTATGGACAAAAAAGGGACCTTTTTTTCTATTTTCCAAAAATGACACTAAAAATGGGTTAGGAGACTATTATACCCTTATATTAATAGAATCTCACCCATTAGTGCTACCGTAACGCTACAGTGACCAATAACCTTACAGTGATCAAAATCCGCCAGTGACCAAAAATCATTAGTGACCAAAAATCCAAATTCAGCCAAGTGATATACGTTCACCCATCTAGTGACCAACGTCCGCCCGTACAGTTACAATTACCCGACCCTTCCAGTTACAGTTACCTGACACGTGCAATTACAGTTACCCGATCCATCCAGTTACAATTACACAACCCGTCCAGTTACAGTTACCCGACTCGTTCAGTTACAGTTACTGACCCGTCCAATTACAGTTACATAACCCGTCCAGTTACAGTTACCAATGCGTCCACTTACAACCCGTCCAATTACCCATAAACCACCACTGGCCACCGCCGACCGCCACCGCTAGTTGTCAACGCAACCCCTCTCCTACGCCAACACCAGCCCCATTCTCGGTGTACCCCAACCCCCCTCCAGTGGTCCAGCCTACCCTAGCCCCGACCCCCAACCCCACTACTATCGCCGGAAACCACCACCATCCTCCACCGCTGGCCGCCACCCCAGCCCCTCCCCTACACCAACACCAACCTCTTTTCCACCCTACCCCAGTTCCCAACCCACTATCGGCCCCTGCCACCCCAGCCGCCACCGCCCCTGCTGATCAGCCCTCTCAATTGCTACCTCACTCCTTCACCAGCCCCCGTTCGTACAATCGATGCATCGTACCATCATTCGTCGCCCCCAGAACCTGCTCTGATCACTAGCTGCACCACATCGGCCCCTAGCCCATCTCAATCATCTCCCCTGCCCCAGACCCGTCATAACCCCATCCCTTGCTCCCGTTAACCCTAGTTGCTGCTTACAATCATATCTCACCACCGCTACCCGCCTGATTGGAAACCCTAGGCTTCAGATCTGGTAGTTGAACCATGTTGCACCACCATCGCCGATCTGAAGTGAATGACTATGGAAATCGGGCGAAGAAGAGCGAAGAAGAGCGAAGGTGGCGGCGGCTCTTGGTTGTACGAAGAAGAGCGAAGGCGGTGGCTCTTGATTGTGCGAAGAAGAGTGAAGGCGGTGGCTCTTGGTTGTGCGAAGAAGAGCGAAGGAGGCGGCTCTTTGTTATGTGAAGAAGAGCGTGGTTGTGCGAAGAAGATGACTTCGCGCAGGGACGAAGTTTGCTGGGAGCCTGGGATGCCGCGATGATGCTATGCGTAAGACCTGGGCAATTTGGGCATTTCACGACATTTTAATCCCTTATTTGTCTATTACGAAAATTGGTCTTATTTTTGCCCACTTAAAAGCTGATAGTCCTATTTTTGTCATTCTTTCAAATTTCAATCCGAAAGAAAACATTCTAGGGTAAATAAAGTAACTTTATAATTAGAAATCTACATTTGTGAAAACCGAAACTAATAATCAAAACGTAAGTGATTAAGGACTCCACCATTTGTATGCTTACTTTTGTACTCCGGTATAATTTATAGAAATTGTCCTAAATAGGAGTAAAAACGTTTTGAAATTCCAAAATAGGAGTACCATGTTTTTTATTCCCTGAATAGAAGTAATCTGCCAAGTTTGGAAAAAATGCCATGTTTAAAGCTTTGTAGTGCCAAACTTGGCAGAAATTTACTCTTATTTAGGGAATAAAAACTTTTGGAATTTCAAAAAGCTTTTACTCCTGTTTAGGGAATTCTCTCTATAATTTATCTATATTACTACAGTAATTCTCCAGCAGTGTTAATGATTTACTAGTACAATTTTACATGTTGACGTTTTTCTTCCGATCTTGTTCAATGTTATTCTTTCAGCTTTATTCTCCTATTTTTTCTCTTTTTTCAGTGTTAATGAATTTAGATGTATTTTTTTTTGTAAAAACTGAAGTGAAAATAAATAAATTATAGCACTATTAAAAAGAAGTTTTTTTGCTCTTTCCTTTCTCTAAGGTGTTTTAGTAGGAGTGATTATAGAATTTTTAATAATAAATAGAATTTCTAACTCAATTTTACTATATAAAAACAATAGAAAATATTTTATATTTTTATATATGCAATATTAGTCTTATATATTGCATATATTTTTATACATGCAATATTAGTCTTATTTTTTTATATATGAAATATTAGTCTTATATTATGAATATTAATACGGAGTATAATTTTTGTAAAAATTGGGGTATGAACACAAAAGTTAGACCACTTTTAAAAAAGAGATTTCTTTTTACCAAAAAAAGAGAGAGAGAAATTTGTTTTGTTCCAAATGAGAGGTCTATTTTTTTGCAGCCGTGATTCACGGTTAGGAAGTTGATAGCCGTGATGCCGTGCATTAATTAATTGTTTTAAGAATAGTTATAAAAAAATTGCATTACCCAATTAACACATCACTGTTTTTTAACTCAGTTTTACTATATAAAACAATAGATTCTTATTAACTTGGTCAAATATGAGGTTATGGAGTCTTCATATTGGATGCGAAAGTTTTGAATGGATCAAATTTTATATTTATCTAAATACTAGCGTTTGATCGCGCAAGGCGCGAGAGCTTTTGCCCAATGTCATTTTTGTACAAAATGTTACTAGTACTACGTATTTGTGATCTTGAAACTGAAAAATCCTTGTTGTATACCGAGTATTAAACAATGTATGCTTTCATAAATACTTTTCTTTTTTTCTTAACGAAAGAAATTTTATTAATAAACAAGAATAAAGATCAGAGTACAAGAAGGAAAAAAATATGAAAGGAAAACTAACAAAACACCCAACCCTAGCATATATACGTTTCTACGGGTTTGCAGAAAAAAATGAACAATTTCTGTTAAACCAATAAACAACCCGACAAGTCCATTTGGGATTACTTCTTGAAAAAAAAAGTATGTTTTTAACCGAAGTAATGTTGTTCAATTTATTGTAACCGAAGTAATTAGTTTTTACTTTATGTGGTTAAAAAGCATTTTTCTAAACAAAAAGTGGTAGCAGAATGATGGCTTTTATAGGCTTTTATTTATAAACATACTTGAATTGCAGTATTTAGTAAAATGCAATATGGGTGTTGCCCACTCTATCCAATGTGGATGTTGCGTTTGTGAAGAGCTTTCGTTTTAGCAAGATGAAGTTTCTACTCAAGGCTTTTCAGTAGAAACAAGTTTTGAGTAAAATATACTGAGTATACCCCTGAACCAAGTCGACATCCTTCTATAACCTTAAATTAGCTACGACGTAAGGGGCTAAGCGGTGTTTTGGAATATTGACTTAACGGGACAGAAACGTTAGCAGGGAAATGTAAAGGTAAAGAAGACATAATAAAAGTAGGGTTCCATTTAGTATAAGCGATGTACAACTTTTAATGCATAAAGTGTGTGGACACAAATTAAGGGTATGAACCCTCATTCATAATTATAATGTTGTTAGATTAGATTTTCGGACACCCATCAAAGATTTTCACCTTTAAATAAAGATATAAATATTATTTTTTCTCTTGATTTTATGTTCCTCACAAAAAAATAGCTTAATTCTTAGATTTAGAATATATAATTAGATGTTCCAATTGAAAAAATCTATTATATATAACGTAATTGAATTCTTTAATATTGTTAGATCAACTTAACAAATCGATATTTCTTAAAGTTCCACAAAAATCATATGAATGAAAAGTCCTA
This sequence comes from Cuscuta epithymum, assembly GCA_945859915.1. NCBI lineage: Eukaryota > Viridiplantae > Streptophyta > Magnoliopsida > Solanales > Convolvulaceae > Cuscuta > Cuscuta epithymum. The sequence goes on along the minus strand of CAMAPF010001001.1, from coordinate 2,921,558 downwards.
AATATATTTTTAAATTGTTAAATATTAGAAGTTATCAAATTATACGTAGTATATATATTCTAAAATTTCAAATTAAATATTCCAAAATTATATAAGTAATTAAATTATTTTATTTTCACCAAAAAGGAAAGGAAATATAAGAACTAACGATTTTTATTAAAGAAAGACAATCATTAGTGAGTGTCCAAAAACTACGAATTCTTGAACTTCAGTGTCCAACATGATATAGATATGTAACCATAGTGTCCAATTTGATCCATTTAAAACTTTAGTGTCCAATATGAGATTCTCTTGAAACCATAGTGTCCAATTTAAGTGTTATCCCATTTTATTTAACCAAAATACTGAGTGCGCGATTGGGATTGAATTTTAAATGGGAAAAGTACCCCTATAAAAAGGGCTTTTTCCTTCAATATTACTAAATTAAAGGCGATTTTAAAAAATGTGACCATTTTTATAAAAGGATAAAAATGTGATTAAGAAGGTCGGATATTTGGGAAAATATGTCCTTGTATTTTTTTATGTCACTGCTGGATCTTTATATCACTTTTGAATGTTATCAGATATTTATGTCACTTTTGAATGTTACGTACTATTTCCGCTGGAAAATTTTACGACAACTTTTTTCGGCAAAACTGTACACCACTGCCGCCGCCGACCACCATCCATCAACACCGATCACCACCCACCACATCTGGTGGCCCACTGCCCCATCAAATCTGCGGCGAAGAGGAACGGTAGGGATGAGCAACAGTGGAAGCGATCATGGTAGGGACGGATATGCTACTCAGCACGGTGAAGAAGTTGGTTGCCATGGATCGGAAGGGAGGGATGGATATGGCTCTGGACTTCTGGACTTGAGTGGAAGGGAGCAGACGAGACAGATCTCTCTGGGAAGGGAGCATACGGGACATATCTCTGGACTTGAGCAGAAGGAAGCAGACGGACGGATTATTAGGGTCCATTAGTCACTTTTTTGTCTAACTAGTATAGTACCCGTGCATACGCACGGGACAAATCAGTTGGTGCATATATTTTTATTCAAGATCAAATTAAATATGAAATTACAATAGCTCTTTAGAATTTTATGATTTGTATATAAGAAGTTACTATCATGAAGTATAAGTTCATAGAATTATATGTCAATAACATATAATGAAATATGAAACTTAAACGTCTTAGAGGTTTGAAAAGCTTTGTCAAAGATAATATTTGTGGCCCGCAGTGTCTAATGAATTCCATTCCCTTTCATGAATTAAGATCTTGATTGGCGTTTGCTCTGAGTTCTCTATAATGATACACATAAAAATTTATTACATGTTACCTCTAAAAGTTGTCTTTGAAGTATATTTTCACAACCTTTAAGTCTCCAACCTTCAAGTTCAATATTTCATTATACGTTATCAACAATACTACTTCGAATAAAAATGAATAAAGAGAAACTTCAAACCATACACATTGTGATGATCAATGTACTATTGAACCCTATGGTGTAAAAAATGAGACCAAGAAGTGGCATGGCCGAATGATTGGGTCACGATTCAATCCAGACTCGGCGGGTCAACCCCGTCAACCTTTAAAAATGTTACAGTAATAAAAATGTAAAAACTTATAAAACTAAATGTAAAGATAAATATTCTTCACAATACTAAAATGATTATAATACTTCGTAATCATTTTTATTATATACGGAGTATATTCAATGATATTATTTGATATTTATTTTAGTTTTAAAATATTTTCAAATTTCATTATAGGTGTTAAATATGAATACCCTCTTTTTTGAATATTTAATATTCAGACAGATACACACATTCATAATATTATAAAATATATTATGTACTATTAGTTTTATTATAATCAATAATGTTAGTTGATATTTATTGAGAAAATTAATTTAAATACCCAAGACTTTTGATAAGTGTGTGAGGTGAACACTCTAAACTTGCGTATTTAATATAAATATCCCGAACTTTATATATGAAGTTATCTTAACATCATGATAATATGTTTTCCTTTCACAAATGTAAATTCAAAGTGTTAAGTAAATATGTAAATATTCTAAGCATTTTTTAGTGTGCAATTAACAACATAAATACCCAAAGTTTTTAATTTTATATTTTAACGCTATAAATTTACATTTGTAAAAGAAAAAACATATTAGGATGGTGCTACAATAAATTATGACATATCTTAGGTCTATGTGTATTCTTTTTTCCTCAGTTATGTTTGGAATGTTTTATATATAATTCCAAAAAAAGTACCACCATGATCAAAGCTCCATGACTTTAACTCCACCGTCACATGAAGTAGCATTTTGAATTCTCTCGTATATGATGGTCTGGTCTGATCTGGTCTGGTCTGGTCTGTTTAAGTCTGGTCTGGTCTGATCTGAATTGGTCTGGTAACGTCTGGTCTCTGTGTATTTTATAACTATCCAAGTCTGGTCTGGTCTGGTCTGGTCTGATTTGTTTAAGTCTGGTCTGGGACTGAAAACAGTCCAAAAGAAAACATCCTAATTCCACCTCCACACAGATCTAGATTGGAAAGCCTTTCGGAATTCATTTCTAAAGGAAAAGGGATTGCAATCTCACCAAAAGTTCAGCTAGACAATGCCGAATTCAACTTCACTCCATGAAATGGAATGAAAATCTCGTCAAGATTTTTTTTAGAACTCTTGGCTTGGCATTTTTTCGGACCTGAATTATAAGACGGGTTTAAATGGTGATATAATATCATAGGTTTATAAGTTAAAAAAATAAGAACACAAAGTGTGTTGATTTTGTGACCAGGTTAATAATTCAGATATAACAAATACATCTGGCCAACTTGATAGGAAACGGAAGACTCATTAATAGGCTTACACATATATATACACCTAAAAACTGTACACCGAAGTTTTTTTTATAAACATGAGGCTAATTCTTCGCTAGTTGCGAAGAATTGCTGACCTTCACCCTGAACTAATTTCTTGCAAAATGTTGAAGTACTGGGAAATAACATAAACATGTATGTGAGTGTGTGCAAAAAAGTATATACATATGAATGTTGTATATGATATCTAATTAATACTCGTATGTGATGTTGGCTAATTCCAGATTATCAAGAAATAAGGCATCGAAGAGTCTTAGTTTGGTAAAATGCTTTCCCACATCCTCTTCACTTGAATACAGATGTGACATTCCAGAGTGGCAAAAGTGCAGGTGGAGCAATCTTAAAGAAGCTCACGGAAATTTTGTGGCTGAGCTTCATTTCCCCTTCAAGCTATCTATATCCTTCAAGCTGAATTGAAAGTTATAATTGTGGCTATTAAGTGGTGTAGAAATGGGGGGAACCTGATTTCAACTGCAAACAGATTCTGAGACGATTTACAAAGCCATTCAGAAGAAAATTCAAGAAATATTCAGATGTTAGAAACTATCCGATTTGAAATGCACAATCTTCAAATACAGGTAGTCCACTGTCTTCAGGAAATCAATGGTGTTGTCCATATGTTGGATCAAGAAGGAATTCAGAGCAACCGTTTTGCGTACTTTAGATCGGAAAGTGGCCTCTCAAACTCAGTCAAGGCGCTGATTGAGATGGACTTAAAGACTGTTCTTGCTCTTCGTTTTTAATTGCCTCTTGTTGTTCTTGCTTTCCTTTTGTTTAGAGTATTTTTTTAATACTCCTGCTGTGTAATCAAATCGAAAAGTATACCAAATTGAAAAGTTCCAAAATACAATCTAAGCAAAGGTTTTTAAAAATACTGTTTTATGTCCACCACGTTGATACATCATGAAAGAATACACTTTTAACTGAGATAGAGATAATTATTGGAAATTGCTTATGAAATATCATGATCCACATGTCTGCTATCATAGAACTAAGCAAAAAGTTAAGATATTAACCTTTCCTTCAATATCTCTAAGAGTTATACTCTTGCAATATCACTTAGGATCTCCCTAATAGTGCAATAAGATTGACTGACCTGCAAATATATATTCGAGAAAATATACAATCAGCAAAAACATATTCCAGAAAAAAGAATACATACTCTGGTGGTTAATTGGTGATTAAGAAGTTAATAATTACATCTTGTGAGGTAGGATGTTCTGAAAGTTTCAGTTTGAATAATCATATTTGGATTTGCATTTATATATGGGGAGTTAAGAGGTCAAAAGCACAGTGAGCTTAGCCTAGAAGTCTCAAACACTTATGGACAGGAAATGGGCGCTAGATTAGAAAATAGACTTCAAGAAATATCATTTAAAAAATAACATTTAAAATTATCTATGGCTTACAATGCTTGAAAGTTTAGCCACCAATACAATGAAAATCTCAAGTAAATGGACATAAAAGAAGCCTAGGTATGATCAAGGTTAGTTTTGTTTAAATCACATAATTAGTTTTGTTTAAAAAAAATATAAATAATTCTGAAATTCAACTCACATGCCTACTAAAACTGAATCCTAAGGTTTAGTTTAAACTTTAAAGAGCTTAAAGTTTGATCTTTTTTAGGATAAGTCATGAATAAGTTGAGATATTCCTTTTTAAGAAGATCATCATGGGCCTTAGGCATGTAGTAACTACTGAATCTAATTTCTTGCAGCTGCCACCTTGCAAATATAATTAAGTAGATATAAAATGGGATACCTATATGAAATCATTGATATAAAGCTTCTCATCACTGGAATAGTTATTAAGCAACAGAAAAATATTGAGGACAGGCTGAGAACTTATCCACCTTTTATGTTGCAGCAATTAAGTAGCTATTAAACTTAATTTAGAGGATAAGGGCATTTAGTAACATGTTCTTATATAAAGGTTCTTATTTGAGAATGATCAACTTGCTTTAATGAAGTAAAAACATAACAATTAGAAAAACTGACACAGGAAAAATAAAAACAAAACATACAATGTGGTTATCTCTATGACACACATTTAACTCTTTTTGCTTCTTTAACCTTTTAGCTAAATAAGGATTTCAAGTAATTTCTAAATTCATGTTACACGTATTTCACACCAACTTCCTGTAACTGTGCACTTGACCTATGCTAGAACTTGTGTGAAAGTGGTGAAAAGGTTCAGTATACCAAATTGATATTATTAATTCAATGACTATAAACTTACTTGAGATTAGAGTGACCAAAAGAGTCCAAATCTGCAAATATAAAGAGTTAATTAGGAGCTTAGAATTACCTTGTGAGGTAGCTAGAATGTTCAGAAAGATTCAGTTTGAAAAATTCATACTTGAGTTTTAATTAATATGAATCAAATATAGTCCACATGGGGACATAGAAAAATTCAAACCGCGGGTATTGGCAGATGCCTATAATTGACCAAATTCACTAAAGTAGAATTTTTTTGAGTGGATTGAAAATAGAAGACAGAAAATATTTTGTCTGAAGTCACTAAAAACCGCAAGCATTGTTCTTTCTCTGCTATTTTCCTAATATGAACATTTCATTGAACATTTCATATGCTTTGGTAGACCTAAAACTCATGTAAAAAATGAGGAAAAAAATATGAGCTACTATAATTTAGATTTTCCGTCCACTATAACAACTACAATTGTCACTTCTTCACACAATGAACTCATTTACACTACAAAAAAAACACGGGATTAGCAGGGATTTTGGCAAGGATTTGGCACGGATTTTGGCAGGGATATGCCAAATCCGTGCCAAAAACACTTTGGCACGAGCTATTTGGCACGAAAAATCGGTAAGTCCGTGCCAAATTCCGTGCCAATCCCGTTATTTTTTTGTAGTGTTATCCGAGTCAAATAGTCTGATTATTTTTTCAAAAGAATTTCAAGCTACTGCTTTCTTTTGACAGGGTTTGATTCGCCACGGCTTGCATGAATGAAACTGAATTCCTTTTGACCAAGCACTCTATGTTTTTGTTAATGGAAAAAAATGTCTATTCTTGTCCGGTTGAAACCATGGTTAGCTACTAATTAATTAAAAGTAGACATTATTTATAATTTCTTCTATAATAACAGCTACATTTGTCACTTCTTGATGCAAAAAATTAGTTTATGCCCGTTAAATAGTCTCATTTTTTTTAAAAAAAAATAATTGTCAGTTGCATTTACTACCTTTAGAAGTTAATTTATGACATTCAAATTCAGCAACCCCATAATAGAAGCTTACTTTCATTCAATAGATTGAAAACTGGATCCAGGGAGACAAATCCCATATTAGGTAGACTAATGTGGGAGGCTTAACTGCTGGGATATTTTTCAATTCAATATCAAGTAGACTAATTACAGATTACATCTTCCTATTTTAGTATTTAACTATCATTGTGTATTATAGAAATCAAGTTTCTGTAAATAACCCCCTATAGGCTGCACTGCTAAGCGGCCTAAGCCCATAAGACTCAGTTTAGAGTGAAGCAAAATACATGAAAGCCATGTACGCTTGGGGTATTAATGCTCAGGTACCAAGCAAGTTTTGGATATCTAAACTTAAGCTCATGTAGTTTCATGTTGGATATAAACATCTCCACACCATTGCTAAGTATAAGACTATGGTTATAGAAGGGCACCGAAAAATATGAACTGTCATTGCGAACATATCAAACATTTCTACATGAAGAAGATTATGTGAAAAGGAAAAAAGTTATATATGATCAAGCTTGTTCTGTGGGATAATATAATCAGCATAAGAAAAAAGAATAAAAAAAAAAGAATAGAGAGGGCAATAGCATAAAACCTTACTTATACTTCCTCCGTTCCTTTTTAATTGCAACAGTCAACATTTCACGTTTGCCAACGCACAAGTTTGACCATTAATATCTTTCATTCATTATTAGTAAAAAATTTAAAAAAAATCATATTTTGAAATTTTAGAATGAGAAGAATTTAATAATATTTTTTAATTTTTTTAATTTATATACATTAATAAATAAAATATGGTCAAAGTAGAATACGTGAATAGCGCAAAAAGTCCAATGTTGCACTTAAATGAGAACGGAGGTAGTATTACTCTTAAGGAAAAAATTACTCTTTTGTGATGAAATGAGAATAGACGGCGTACCTGCATTATTAGAGAGGGCAATAGCATAAAACCTTACTTATATTCTATTCTAATGATATACCGAGTATATATAGCTATAATAACTTGTAGAGCAGTACCTTATGCTTTGACGTCTCTCAAACTTGCGATAATTTCGTGGATGGGAAGCTGGAGAGGCGTGTTATACATGGCAAGCTCTCAAGCGGAATATCCCAATCTATGTAGGAATTTTCGGCGAAGATTGCCTGCGCTTGTTTTTTTGGCTGAGAAGATGTGTACGCGGGAGGGAAGGGAGTTTTTTAATTTTGAATCGGCTCCTTGATAAAAAACTGTCAAGGAATTATCGGAGAAGAAGCTGGTTTTTTGTTGGTTTGGCCGAGATATATGTATGCGCAGGAGTAGCAGGGGAATGAATTTTTAATCGGTGGTTTCTATTCACGAAGCCACGTGGATCGTCGAGAGAAAAAGAGTGAATGAAGGGCTGGAGGACACGTTGGATTTGAGGGCAAAGATGTACTTTGCACAGCCTATTCTTTTCTTATATATAAATAGATTGAATTATGTATTGGAGTAATTCGGCCGGATAAACCTGCAAAAAAGCGTTAATCCAGCAAAATAATATAGCTCAAGTCGCGTGAATGTTGTCCTCAAAAAAGTATTTCCGACTAGCGAAAACATTTCCCCAAAATAAAACGAGCTTTTCGGCGTAAATCGGTTACAGAACAACGAGAACACAAAACAAATATTATTAATCCCGCAAGAGTTTGAAAAATTATACGGAGTAAGAGGGAATTGTAGTTCGCATGTAATTATTATCACTACAATTAAAGTAAGACTAAGGCCATGTTTGGCACACAAAAGCCTCTGCCTTCTAGCTTCTCTTTTCTTTAAAAAGACCTTAAAAGACTCTAGTTGTATGTTTGGCATGACATTTTTTAAGAGCTTTTCATAAATTAAAAGATCTTTTTTTAGATGCTACCGGGTGTAGCATCTGAGAAAAGCTCGTGACTTTTAGTATTAATTAGTCCTAACAGCTTGTATACCAAACCGAACTAAATCAAACAGTCTGTTTTTTACCAAACAGCTATCACCTTTTCTTTTTAAGATCTTTTCAGTCACTAAAAGCTAACAGTTACTAAAAAGCTCACAATAGTATCTTTTCAGCTAGTTGTACCAAACATACCCTAAAATTCTAAAAATTCTTATCATCCACAAAACAAGGCAACCGACTAATATAGCTTTTATATTTATATATAATACAACAAAAGTTGATCGAGCCTGAAGATAACCCCGAAGCTCAAATTGAAACGTTTCATATTAATGCTTGTATTTAAAAGAGGATTAATTGTCTTAGATTAATAGGCTCCCATGCAGATTATAACTCCTAAGAGCAACGGCTTATGCCCGTTCAAAGTACTGAGCATGGGACTATTATAATATACTTTAATGATAATAATGGCTAGGAGTTTAGTTTCAATATATCAACACCATTGAAAAGTAATGTGCAAATAACCATCTTTTATTTGCAAAATGGATTAATAAAGAGATAATTCCGTGATTAGGAGCAAAACATAACTAATGTGCAAAAGTAGGAGTCTTATGTCCCGTAAGTTTGAATAGGAGTACAAAAACATGAGTAGACAAAACTACCATTAATGAAAATTCTACATGTTTATTAAATAACAGAGTATAAAATAGAATAATAAATAAAGCATATATACAACCAGGTCCTGTGTGCATGCCACAAGTGGACGACAACATCATTATTGTCTAGACCTGACACCACCTAGATCTGCCACCGCTGTCGGCCATCTCCGCCATCACTGGACATCACCGCCGTCAATCTCCTCCGTCTCCGGACATCAGCACCATCTCCTCTGCTCCCTCTGCCAATATTACCGTCAGTCATCTCTGTTGCCACCAGTCACTGAACATCACCGCCGCCAATCTCCTCCGTCGCCGGAGTCACCATATCTGTTGCCGTCAGTCACCGGCGCCGCCATCTTCGTTGATGCTGATTGCCAGCGTCACAGCCCCATCCACTGGTGCCACCAGATTATACGTCGACTTGCTCCTATCACTCTTTGCGCTTGCCTTTTGTGACTCCACCACCCCCTCAAATCTGGAAAAATGATTTAAAATGTCATTTTATAACTTGAATGTCATCATGATGGTATTCATATTAAAACAGGAGATTCATTGTTCATTTTGACATTGTCATGGAATTATATTATGTATTGGGGATTGTCATATATTGCCATTTATCATGGAATTATTGTCATATAGATGACACTAATTGTCAAAAACATGATATTGGGGGTGTTTGGCAATTGACCGTTAGCTGTTAGTTGTTGGCTGATTTTGTTGGCTGATCGATAACAGCGGATTCTGTTGGCTGTTTTGATTAGCTGATAGTATTAGCAGTTTGTAAAATCGTGTTTGGTTAAACGGCTATTTACAATCGGCTGATAACTCATTAAATGACTATTAAGGACATCAATTAATTTTTTGTTAATGTAATTAATATTTCATATATAATTCCCTAAACCGTTTTATGGTTCAAAAATGTAAAATTTACTTTACATTTATTATTATTATTATTATTATTATTATTATTATTATTATTATTATTATTATTATTATAACATCAAAAAGTACATGGTACGTAGTATATACTATGTATATTAATACACAAGACGAAGCAAAATTTGAGAAAAAGCTAAAAAACAATATCTCATGGACACTTGTTGTCTTCATTGTTACGTTGTTTTTCTCTTCATTGTTGCTTTTGCAGTTTTTTTTTCTCATTGGAGTGTGGAACGGAGCAGATACGGAAAAGAAGGGAAATGTTGACAGTGGGTAATAAAGGAATACATGGAAAGATGAGAAAAGGCTAATCGTAAAACGCCAGGTTTTATAGCTTTTGAGAATTTGGCTGTTTGAAATAAAAAGCCAAATGAAAATGCCATCTAACCAAACACCTTATTAGTTGATTAATTTGGTCAAAAAGCCAAATATTAGTCAAATCAGCCAAAAAGTGGCTGATAGGCTGCAAACCAAACACCCCCATTATAACTTTGTGATGGCATTAATTACCAAAAACATAGACATTTTATTGCCATCTTAAAATAGCAATAACTTACAATACTATTATGTTATTGCCATCTTGATAAAGGAATTACTAGAAAATGATATTTGTTCCAACTTTCATTAAAAAAATTAGTAACGTTATTTTAAAAAATATATTAGTAGGTATAGAAAAAATTAATAAACCGTTTTAAAAAATTTCAATTTGAAAATTCACAGATCTCAAATACTCGTACAATTTTCAATCCAAAATTTGCATACCATAATTACTCCTATAATAATTTTCAGTTAGAATCTAGATCTAAAATAAATGAAAAAATTAACGGAGAATAGCAAAAAAAAAATCAAGAGAAGAAGACAAGAGAGGACAAGAGCAAGGAGGGAGAAGAACAAAACAAAAGAAGAAAACCCACCTAGGTGTCCAGCTCCGCCGCGGCGGCGCCACACAGTAGCTCCGCCGCCGTATAGTTTGGTGTGCCGGCCGCCTCAGTTTTCTTACTAGGATGCGATGTGTGCCCCTCCAATGAAATCATTACAGCACATGAAGGATTTTCTCCGGTGAAATCTTTACAACACATGAAGTGTGTTCTAATTTGAGGAGAGAGACATTTCATTGTATAAACCACTTCCGTGAATGTGCAGAGAGATAAGTGAGACGACAACTTACAGTGAATGGAAGGAGTGCTTGACAGCTAATGAAGGAGTGCGTGACAGCTATTGACGCAAGAGCCAACTATTAAATTTGGGGAGGGTAAATTTGGAATAAATCAATTTAGAGAACGAGTAATTTTTTAAATAGCTTCTATTTAGGGAATAAATCAACAGTAACTCCTATATTGGAACTTCTTTAATGTTTTACTCCTATCTTAAGCAATTACTTATTAATAAAGTATTATTCATTTGAAATACTCTTTTTTTCCAAAACTTTAATCGTATAATTGTCCAATAAAAGTGAGAGGTAATATTTGTGCCATTATTTCAACGAAAAAACCTAGTAACACACTTCTGTGACATGAAGTTTTTTATACGGGTCGGAATCCGTTCATTATGAGGGTGTGCATATCATAAATTAAAGTTTGGGTCGTGCTTAAGATATTATGGGGTGTACATATCATTCTACGCTATACTTAATATCAATACTCCGTATATCATAGTCTAGACTCTAGACGTACTCCGATTGAAAATTCAATTTGGAAGCATAAGTGCATAACTAACACATCAAATGGAGTCAGGGCCGGTGATTTTGGGGCCTATGAGCGAGATATTATCTTGGGCCTATGTTCAAAATAGAAAGTAATCTCTAAATATCGATCAACGAAACAGGACCCACCACTGGTTTATTCTCTTCACCTAAATCACATTTATCTGGCTCAATTTCAATGTTTGCGGCTTCTACACCTATATCATTATTTCCAAGTATGTTATGATTTTCATTCGCAAAAGAATTTAGCGGCGATTAAACTTGAGAAGAATTTTTTGGGGTTCAGTTTCTTTAAAAAAACAAAATTTTCTATTGTCTCCTTCTTACTTAAGGATGCCTTTTCTAATCGTTGCCTTTTTCTCTTTTTCCTAATCAGATACATCCATTTTATCAACCACCTTCACAATAGTACGTAAAACGAAGTAAAGGACTTCAATTTCAAAATTGCACAATACCACACAAATATGAATTTACAAAGACATTAAAAATGCATCATATAAATCATTAATCATGCATAATAGATCAAACAAAAGAACATTTGATGTATTTATTTTTCATAGCTAATAGATTGAGAATAATTTACTAGCCGTTGTCGAATTGTTTGAAGCCTTGATAGAAGAAGGTGTTTTAGTCGACGGCCGCTGTTTGGGCTCTTCACCGCTGACCGCTTTGGCTAATGGCGATTTGCAGGCTTGCGGCGCTCTCTAATGTCTACTCTTGTGCGAGACGGTCAAGACCTTATTAAACCTTAGTGCTTTACTTCCTTAGATAATTGAGTGTAATTGGAACTTGGAAACCACCGTCCAAAGAAGTAATTAGGTTAGTGGGATGGGGTGGTTTATGCATTGAGAGTTTGGGAGACACACGGGCTATACAAAGAGTTAAAGACAATAAATATTGTGATAATTTTGTAATTAAAAGAATTATAAACTCAAAGAGGCATGCCACATGTCTTTTAACATTTGTTTTAAAATTTTTAATTTTTCAACAAAATTAAACATTAGACCTAATTACTTGAGCTTAAATACAAAAAGAAGCATACTCCCGCTATATATGAAGACAAATTTTTGTGCCTATTTTTTTGGACCTAGGGCAGTCGCTCTTGTTGCACCCCTAGGACCGGCCCTGAATAGAGTAGGAAATACTTTAGCTCGATTGTGCGATCGTTCATTAATTTTTTAAGACGAAACTTATATACGAGTAATAATTAATTTAATACTAGTTACGTAATTCATATTTTAATCGTGTGTGGAAAATACTGCAATAATCGTCTTCCATACATTATCTAAAAATAAATCTATTAACCATAGTTTTGACACGAGAACAAGTATATAATTAAATACTTCATAGAATAGAATACAATTAGTCTGACTAAATACCGTCTGATAACATCACTGTAACACTCCCAAAAAGTAGATTATATGTTCAAATTTCATCTCAGTTCAAGAATATTTGATTTTAATGTTGAACAGATAATATAAAAGAATTAAAAAAAAAGAATACAATTACTCCGTATTAAACATTTAAACTCCTGAAGTGGGGCGGAGGAAACAAATCACTGGTGACATCAAGGTGTGAAGTGTGAACGCATATGTTTCAACGCTTCTGCCACCAGCTGCTATTATTATGGACATAGCCCACACTACGAAGTCAGTCTGTCCCTCATCCAAAGTTTGAGAATTCCTAGGATTCGAGATTTTAGTTTACATATGGATTTTACATGCACTGATATAATATTCGAATATTAAATATTTTCTCAATATATGAGAAGTTTTATGCATTTTGCTAGCCAACTTCAAATTAGGTGAGAAACAAGGGTAAACATTTGTGTGGTTGAAGTTTGTACAACCAAAAATTAAGGAACAAAACCACAAATTAGTTACTTTAATAAAGAGTGAGAATTTTTTTACATAATCAAAAAAGGAAATTTGAAAAATTAACAAACAAAAATATTATGTAAATGTAGGTATAGGTTATTGTCCCCAATAAGAAGTCATATGATTTATATATTTCCAAAATAGGAGTTGTGTACATATGTGTGTATATAATATACTTGATGTATGTATGGATTTTGAATTAAATTAAAAAAAATTAAGAATGAGAATCCATATGGTCTGTTGAATTTGGGATTTAATAATGATTTCAGAAACGTCAAAAATGTTCAAAAGTGAAAAAAAAGGTGAGATGACAGATATTGTAATATTGGAAAGTGGAAGCACATGTATGTACACATATTTATTGATAAAATCATATTCTATTTTTCTTTAAATTATATTCTTTTTAATTAAATACTTCGTGTAACTCGTATTTACTTCATACCCCTTATATCACAATTAGGATGTTTTCTTTTGGACTGAAATTTGGTGGTCTGGTCTGATCTGAACTGGTCAGGTAAACGTCTGGTCTCTATGTTTTTATAACTATGGAAGTCTGGTCTGATCTGATCTGGTATGGTCTAGTCTGGGACTGAAATCATTCCAAAAGGAAACACCCTTAGTTACAAACTTATCTGTAATTTCATATTTATATCGATGTTATTACTCGTTACCTTATACAATTATACTTCATTCACATACACATAATGTATAAGAAATTGCCTAAATGGCTGTAAGAAATATTTGAAACTTCCAAAATATGTGGTTATGTTTTATTTTGAAAACATGAGTAATTACTTAAGCTTGAAAATATTATCACTTATGACAATATAAGTATGATATTGTCAAAACATGAAAAAAAAAAAGTGTAACGTAACATCAAAGTACTCATATTTTGAGGGTAAACTATAACATTCCTATTTTGAAATTCCCAAATACATTCACTGTTATTTTAAAATCTGTCCCTATATATTAAACGAATGACATGTACAAACACTTGGCTATACATCATTTTAACTCATTTTTATTTTTATTTTTACGAATTTTAAATTTATTTTTAAAAGCATCCAAGTTATAAATCGAATGAATTAGAGTATCAAATATGGAAATATATATATATATATATATATATATATATATATATATATATATATATATGACAAATAGTTAGTTGGTATTTTAGTAAATGACAAGTTCGTTTGAACCCCCCCCCACACAACCACTCAACAAGTGAAACAAGTCTTGTGCTTTTGATGATCATCGATATGACGTACTATACAGCTAGCAGATTAGACGATCGAGCCTTTTTTTTCATTTAGTATATTTTTCAGGAGTATTATTACCTCTGTCCCAATTTGATATTCAGAGTTTGTAAAGCGCGTTTTTAATGTAGTTTCTTACAGTAATATATAATATTTTTTCTTGCAAATAATTTGTGTGCAGATAGGAATCTGTTTGCTTAATCAAAACATCAAACTGGGAGGGAGGAAGTATTCGATCAATTGTTCGGATTTTGAGTTCGCTATAATAAACGTCAATTTAAAAATAGAAAGAAAAACATATCATCCATACAGACTTTACAGTCTTATGCCACAAAACCGGCAAATCCGCCTTGAGTCTCTAAGCTAAATTCTTAAAAAAGTTTTACAAATTAAAGTCCAACAGATCTGTACATCCAAATATCACTATTCAATTAATAAATAAAAATCATTCGAACATATATAACGTTACGCATCGTTTATTTATATATTCCCTAGCTAGGAGTAATGAGATTTCATAGTAGTATGTTTTTAGGAAAAGTGTTTGAAATAGGAGTAAACAAATTTTTACAATTGTAAAATAGGACTGCAACTCAAATTAAAGCCGTTGCAATACTAGTAGACTTATTTTAAAATATTCACACGTTTTTATTAGGAAAAAATATTTTCGTTTATTTAACAAATTAACTCAACTATATATTTCAATCATTCTAATACTCTGTTTGTTTTACCTAGCTAGGGTATAGGTCTTGCATGACGAGGTAGTTACCAAATTATATCATCACTATATGATCTATAATTCTATATATATATACCTACAAATTTATATTTAAAATCCACCATGAAAATAGAATAGGAGTGCACTTAGAGTGTGGGTCAGTGTGGGTAGGGAAGAAAATGAGAAAAAGATAACGTGCATGGGAGTACGTGTTGGAGACAATTGGGGCATGCATGAGAGGACACGTGGTTGATCTCTCCAGTTGTAATATGGACACAACCTCAAACTTTTACACTTGTCTTCCTCCTTCCAATATAAATTTTCATCAAGATCACTATCATTTAGAACACTACCACTTCCATTTTCCATACTTTATACTTACCATACATGCAAATAATAATAAATCAAATCATATCCCTTCTTCATTCATAACATCACATCAGATAAGCTAGTCTTCTTCAATTTTCCGGCTAGAAAGTAATCGATCATATCCACCGATCCATGGAGGAGAGTGAAGAGAGTAGGGGAAAGTCCCCTAACGTTACCCCCACGGCATCAGCTAAGAAGTCAAATCTTGGCCGGTCAAGGAAGGGCTGCATGAGGGGTAAAGGCGGCCCGGAAAACGCTCTCTGCACTTTCCGGGGCGTCAGACAGAGGACATGGGGGAAATGGGTAGCCGAGATTCGCGAGCCAAATCGCGGGGCCCGAGTTTGGCTCGGGACGTTCAACACGTCCCAGGAGGCGGCCCGGGCCTACGACGAAGCTGCCCGGAAACTCTATGGCCCGACAGCCAAACTCAACCTCCCCGCGGAGAATTGTGACATTTCCTTACTAATATCCTCATCCTCCTCCCCGGGGTCGTCGGCGGTCACCGGATCCAACAATTCCGAGGACAACTACATGTCATCTTCGCCGGTATCCTCGATGTCGGACGGGTATGCCGAGGATTGTTCGGTTCTCGATGAGGCTTCGGTGTTCCGAGACCGGAACGGGAACTATATGCTCTGGGAAACTCCGGCGCCGAGCTTGCTAGATGATGCCGACAATGAACAAAACAGAGGGTGGCCGGAGATATCTAGCAGGGACGGCGGTTTTGTCCATTGTGCTGGTGGAAGGGGCATTAACAGTGTGGATATGGGAGGTTTGCAGGTTCCACCATGGTCGTATTAATTGAGTGTGCCGTTATCTTACGTTACAGTACGTGTGTGTGTATATATATATACATACTATATATATCTAAATGCCTTAATTTTGATAATAATAAAATGGATAAATTAAAATAAATGGTGTAATATATTGTATATTGAGTGGATGTATATCTAATTAAATGCCTTAATACTTTGCTTAATTGTACTATCTAAATATAGTTATGTACTAGGAAGTTCAAAAATCCAATGAGACTTTCTACACAAAGTACATGTCCACATTCTTATTTAGAATGATTCAAAATAAGTTAACAATGCACTGAATTTGATAAAAATTGCCATAACAATTTCATATATAAATCCAATTTTTTTGTCATCAATAAAAAGCGCAATAAAAATTTAATATGAAATAGCTCATCCGTTGATCAAACAAGTGCAATCGTTCACACTCCACATACAACCAACGCTACTATTTAATGAACCACTTTAACAAATAGCCGAAGATACCAGCTGCCCCCTCGAGAAATGTACGTAAGGCCGGTACACTCTACTCCATTTTTTATACTAGTATATTAAAACAAATTGCAGGAACTACTCAATGTTTGTAATTAAATAGTTAAAAATGTAAAAAATTATTAAAAAAATCTAACAGATGAAAATAAATAAAAAAATTGTAAAAGTCTAAAAAAGATTAAATTTAAAAATGATGAAAAACTAAAATAATGATTAATATTTTCAAAAGATGCATAGTAAAAATGAAAAACTGGAAACTTGTAGCATTTTTTATAGGAATTTATATATTTGAAAAAAAGTACAAAATTAGAAAAGAAAAATATAGAAAAAAATAAAAATAACTTACAAGTTTCCAGTTTTTCATTTTTATTATGCATCTTTTGAAAATACCGAACTCAAAAATAAAAAGGTAAAAGATTTAAAGGTTAAAAATCTGGAAAAATTCAAAATACAATTATTTCGAATTAAGTTTGGGATAATATTTTGAAGATTTTTAAAAATGTTTAAATTTTTTTTAAAACGGTAAGTTTAAAAATTGAAAAACGTTAGAGACTAAATCCAAAAAAGAAATAAGTATATTCCTTCATAAAAGAAAAGAAATAAGTATATAAAATTAAAAAGTAGGAAAAACTAAATAAAATAAAAAAATAAAAAGAGACAATGTAATTTTAAAAAGTCTAAAAAATATATGGAGACAAAACGTGTGAAAATTTAAAAAAACAATAGAAAACACCAATGTTGAAACTAAAAATATGAATAAATATAATTTACAAAAAAAACTGAAAAAATGCAAGATAAATTAAAAAAAAGGTCCCAAATTTCTAATAAAAAAATGCAAGAAATTTTACAAAAAATAAACTCTGCTAATAGAGTTAGAAATAGAATAATAAAAATGGAAAAGAAATAAGAACGAAAGGATAGAAAAAGTAATAAAAAGATATCTAGGGATGAAAATAAAGAAAGAAAAATTGAAAAATATGACCGTTTTGAGCAGGTATAGTAGGTCATCAACAGGTCAGGTCCGATGAAAGAAGACAGAGTATGGTGCAAAGATGAGATTATTATGAAATTATGTAAAAGTGAGATTATTATGAAAATATCAGTGAAAGATGAGATTATTCTTGTCAATTTGTTCTTATTCTTATTCAGAGAATTAAAGTATAATAATTCTATTTTGGAAGTCATATAAAGTGCATTTTATATGTATATAAAGTGCGCAGTTAACTTCAAAAAATCATTTGACTGCCTTCCCGATGTAAATTTTAGCTGAAATTTGGTATGAGTAACTAGACTTGATGAAGAACATGCTCAAAAAATTTATCAAAAAATTCCACCGGGAAGGGCCCAAACGCCGAGGTCCGTTTTTGGAGGTCCTGACAGGAACACTTCTATATATATATATATATATATATATATATATATATATATATATATATATATATATATATATATATATATATATATATATATATATATAAGTTATGATTTATATATATATAAATATAGAGGACTTTTCATGTCCAGCCGGCCTGACGGGAACCACCATCCGGCCGAGGGCATTTCGGGCACTTCCCGGTGGAATGTTTTGATGAAATGTTTTGGGCATGTTCTTCATCAAGTCTAGTTTACCCATACCAAATTTCAGCTCAAAATTTGATCGGGAAGGCATTCAAATAATTTTTTGAAGTTGACTGGGTTTTTATATATGTATACTTTGACGCAGTCAACTTCAAAAAATTATTTGAATGCCTTCCCGATCGAATTTTGATCTGAAATTTGGTATGGATAAACTAGACTTCATGAAGAACAAGGTCAAAAAATTTCATCAAAAAATTTCATTGGGAAGTGCCCGAAATGCCCTCGGCCGGACGGCGGTTCCCGTCAGGCCGGCTGGACAAGAAAAGGACTCTCTCTCTCTCTCTATATATATATATATAATATGGTGTTTTATTACACTTTTATATACAAGCAAGATCATTTTAAATAGATCAGACCAGTTAGACTTAATTGATCAAATCATATAAGATCAAACATCTAGCAAATTAGATCAGACCTGACATAATTAAATAGATCAGAATAAACTAAATTATCATCCTTAATAATGAAAGATTGTACTAGTTATAAAACATTTAAGCCTTTGTTAAGATTGTACTAATTATTTAGCAAAGTAATGCAAGAAATTACGCAAGTTTTGTGTACAAATGACTTTTCCCTAAGATTCTTAATCAAAGTAACGCAAGATTATCTAGCAAGAAAGTCACTTAAGCCTTTGTTAGGATTAAATAAGAATTCGTACACATTTTGGTAAGATTCTTGCAAGATTGGTGAGTTTAACCTAAAATTAGGGTTCAGAGGTTGATTAAATAGAAAAAGCGAAGTTTGGGGCGAATTTTGGTCAAAATTGAGCTGCTCACGGTCTCGCGCAGGGCAATGCGCACTTCCGTGCGCGTGCCCAGAGATTTCTATAAAAGTTCCAGCGCACGACATACGCACCTTCCAGACAATTTCAAGCCTCCGTGCGCAGCTCGCACCTCCCGTCCAAATTTGACTATATTTCCTTCAGCAGTGTTGTAGCTAATGAAATCCTCTATCCACCATAAATTGAAAAATTAGATTTGAATCATGCAATCAAAAGATATAGATAAAATGGTGGAATGCGTCATCTTGAAATCTCAACGGCACTTACCTGACTTTCTCGTCTTGTTTCACCTTGATCCATTCATATTTTCGCAATTATCTTCCATATGATAATTAAATCGTTTCATTTGGACTTTTCTACATTATCACACTATACCTTGGGCCACAGATACATTATCACATGAAATCAATTAACGCTAGCATGAACAGATGGGCTAGAATGCAAGATTATATTTACAGAAAAGATAGATTAAATATAGTATACTTTTTCTTAAACAATTTCTTTGTGCTCTAAATATGGTGATTGATAAGGAAAATTACAACATTAATGAAGTCAACGCAACGACCACTAATTAATCATCCTTGATCAGAACGACTTGTGAAGGTGGCCGGTTGTAAGGGTGAACGGTTTGTTTCCTTTGAGAAGGTGGAACAACCCGAAAAGGCTCAATATTTTCGGGAGGATGAGGGGTATTTCTAGGAGAAAAGAAATTAGCAAGATACGCAATAGGGACTATCATCTATCTCCATGCAAATGGCATACATGGTGTACAACTAAGTTAAATCGTCTTTGCACATTGGTGTTTCGACGTATACCTGAATTTAATAAAGAACTTGTGCAAGAAATTACAAAAGTCTTCAGATCCAATTAAGTTATTATTGATGATTTTCTTTGTCACGTTTGCACGAAAACTCCGATTCTTTCGAAAGATTCTCAGCTATCATCTTATTGTGCAAAACATGTTCGCTTTTTGACTGGTTCACATGTTCTCTTTTTTGAAAAGTAAGAGGTCTAACTAAAGTATTAAATCAGATTAAATTTCTTATACATTATCCCATTTTGGACTCGAACTCACCCAAGAAAATTAAAAATAATAATAATTAAAATCATGAATTCATGCCTATAATGCAATCCTCAAGATATTAAATCCCTAAAAAGTGAGTACTCTCTTACCCCATTTTACGCATAGGAACAATGCCAAAAAATTGCTCTCAAAGAATTCCCTAATTAGAGTAAATTCTCCCTAATCTCACTAAGCACTAAACACTATAAAAAATTGTTCACGTATAAACACAAAGGCCATCTGGAAAATAAAGCTTAATACATGAGTAATTAATCGGAATAAAAGGTAAGACTCAAAATGGATTCTCATAAAGGACTTGTTTTCAGGATGGAATTAGTCAGTTCGCCGGAGTTTCGCCGGAGTTGGTCAAAGTTCGCCGGAGTTTGTCAAAGTTCGCCGGAATTAGTCAAAGTTCAATCGAGAAGTGTAGAACGCGCTTAAGCTGACTTAAGGAGAGGATGACCGACTATATTGCTTATAATTATTGGGTTAATTTCATGAGATTACCTAAATGAATTAAATGTGTTTGGCATGGTTTAATAATGATTAAAAATGCCTAAATGAAATTTTTATTGTTTATGAGTAAAAATGCATAATATACAAATTTATGAACAAATTGTGTATGATTATGTGTTATGAATACAATGGCATGATAGTTGCATTAACCATGAATTTCATTGTGATAAATATACTTTTACCTCATGTAAAGAAGTCATGGAAGGATAAAAGTGATATTTTGATAGAAATAATTATATAAATATGACCAAAATAAAGATGATTTACAAAAATATGATTATTGATTAGAGCAGTAATGAAATCATAGTAATTCATGTTCAAGTTTTGAGCTTAAGTTACCACAACACCACATTGTAGTAATGAATAGTCATAATTATGTAAATATGTTTTATTTTAGTAATATTCTTGTAAAAAACCCATTTTGATATTAGAGCCAAATTATACTTGAATGTAGAATTAAATGGAAATATACGAACTATTATGAATTAGCATTGGTTATATTAAGATTAAACGTCTAGTATAGAAATACTAGTCGGAAATGTTAGTTCAATGGTTCTTTGGAGCTAATCCCAAGATATTGAATTGTGGTGGGTACGCCCTAAGTAACCTTAAAAGATATTTTTAAGGTGGACTTTATGAACTCAAGTAACATTAGAGTAGGCCTTAAGGGTTACTCAAAATGGATGGAGCCTAGACTAAGAAGTTGTTTAGGGATTAGATGACGTGACTACGAGCCGAGCTCTAGCACGTGGTAGTATGACTATGAACCGAGCTCTAGCAAAAATGTAGTATGACTATGAGCCAAGCTCTAGCAAAATGTAGTATAACTATGAGCCGAGCTCTAGCAAAATGTAGTGTGACTATGAGCCGAGCTCTAGCATGAAGGAACATGAGTTAACTATAAAATAATAACATCCTAGATTGAGGGTCTTGGAAATTGAAACTTTGATTATACTTAGTATAGTTGTCATTGTACTTGTCAAATGCTTCCAAGTACTGACCTCCCCTTCACGGGGGAGGCCACCTCACAGTTTCAGGTAGAATTTGAAGGTTGCTACCATCGTCGTTGCTTCAGGAGGATCCAAGGAGAGGAGACGTGGTTCGTGCTTCCTCCGTTTCTATTTTACAAACATTATAAACTAATGCTCATGGATATTATTTTTAAATATTTGTTTGGGGGCTTGTATGCCCATGGTTGCCGAAGTGTGGCATGAACACTTGTATTAAATGTTTCTGCTGCTTTGAAAGAATATTTTACATTATGTTGGTTTATGGATGTACTATGTGTGAACGATATTCCAGACGCCTTGTATAGTATGGATGTGTTGGACTGCGGTTGACTATTCGTACTGTACGGCGGATTGTTGACGTGTTCGGGTAGGTCCGGGGCGTGACACAAAGTTATGCCACTTATGCATTAAAGGCACTAATAATGTTACACATTTCACATCGAGACAACCCAATTAATAAAAATATACATGTTTTTACTCATAATTTAATTGATTTAATGACAATATAAATCTCTTACAAAGCATAATCGGTGTATCTTAATATTTTTGTGATTCTATATATTTAATATGTGCTATGTATTTAATTCGCTATGTTAATTGTTCAAATATTTATTGAAGACAAAAAAGTCTGTTTATGAAACTTTGAAAACTGTTAAATCCTTAGTAAAATCATCATTTTTATTAATAAAGTTTTTTAAGAGATACGTAAAGTATGTTACTACGTACGTATTTGCTCAAATCAATGGAAGACAAAAACTAAATTTCAGTACCGCAACACTTTAAGTATTATACACAACAAATTAATTTATTATATTTTTTGGTAGAATCACAGGAACATTAACTCCTATCTATCATTAATTATCAAGCGAAGCTGAGAAATCCCAAATAAGTTATACATAATGTGTAACGATAATCTATAATCAACATTAGAAATATAATGAATACCAATAGGTAATCTATGTCTTCATTTGCTCAAACATTTTGATTCTAAGCTATCAGTTTGGAAGTAGAAAACCCTCTCACAAGGAGGCAGATTGATACTGATTAGACATGTCCTTAGTACTATTCCTAACCATATCTTGGCAACAGATAAACTCCCTTAGAAGGTGATTAATGCGCTTGAAAAGAAAATGGCAGGTTTCTTTTGGGTTCATCCGAGGCTAGGAAGAAAATGCATTAGGCAAAATGGTCCAAAGTGTGTTATCCTACTGATGAGGGAGGACTGTGGATTAGGTCATTAACTGATGTGGAGAAAGCTTTCACTTTAAAACTCTGGTGGAAGTGGAAAGTAAGTGAAAGAGTCTCTTTGGAGGGATTTCATTAATGCTAGATATCCAAGAGGAGGTGATATGAGGCCTAAGGTGACTGATTCTATAATTTAGAGAAGAATATGTGAGATTAATGACCTGGCTACAGACCTTTGTTCTACATCTGAGGAAGGGAATATTTTATGGGATCCTGGTATCAATGGGTTATTCTCTCTTTCATCTGCATATCATGAAATAAGAGAATGTAGATCAGTAACTTTCTCGGATAAGCACATCTGGAACAAGCATCATCATATGTCTATTAAGGTTTTTCTTTGGAAACTTTTTAATTCTTATCTTCCTTTTCCAGAGAATTTGCAGAGGCTTAACTTAGTAATGCAACCCTCTAGATGCCCCTTTTGTAAAAGACACAGCGAATCTACTTTTCACATTATCTTTGGATGTTCCTATTCAAAGGAAGTTTGGGGCTATTTTATGGGAGTCTTTGGAATCTCTGTGGCTAGAGCTTCTACAGTTAAACAAGTATTAATTTCTTGGTGGTTAGAAGATGGTTCTAGAAGAATGGCATATATCTTTAAGCACAATTTGCCGGGAATTATTTGTTGGCATCTTTGGCAGGCTTATTCGCCATTCATGTGGGATTCGAGTGCCATCCCCTTACCAAGGTGCCTTATTAGCCAAATCAAAGGCTATACTCAAAGATGGGTGTAAACTGACAAAATCAATGCCCAAACCTATTAATGATTTTCTTTTCAGGGAGCATTTGATTTTATCCAATTTCAGGTACAAATCATCAATATTTCAGGTTATTCGGTGGAAGAGGCCTAATAAAAGCTACAAGCTTAATATAGATGCATCTTTCTTACCTGGATTTGCTCAAGGCGGAGCCATCCTGAGAAATCGAACCGGCGAGATGATTTATGTTGCGGTCTTCCATCTTCAGGCTGATACGAGTGAGGAGGCGGAATTGAAAGCATTAGTGCAGGCGTCTGACATGGTTATGGCGGAGGGATACACTGATGTCCATGTTGAGACTGATGTTGTTCGAACTTTGGCCATGCTTCAAGACGATTCAGGAAACTCCGCTGGGTTGAGAGAATTCAGAAGGCGGGCATGGGCATGGGCCTATCATTTGATCATGTTTTTAGAGAAGGCAATGGGCCGGCTCATTTTCTAGCGGCCCATAGGATTGAACAGGCCCTTTGTGTTCGTTTTGATCGGGTTGGGCTTTTGCCTAGCCGAGTTAAAACGGGTTATTATGCTGATCTTTTCGGAATGCCAAGGTTCAGGTTTTAATTCGTTTTTATTTTATTTTGGGTCAGGCCTAGCTCCCCAAAATTTCATTTATTTTTTCTTATTTCCTTTTAAAAAAAACCCAATAGGTAATCTATGACCTACTAGTTAAAAAGTCAGCTGCCCGGTTACTCTCCCGGTAAATATATTCAACTATGATCGTCTAATTTTGATTTAAAAGTTCACGAGATTGTGCGATCTCAGAAGAACGTTGTTGTGCATGATTACCAAATTCATTACACACCTCAATTTAGAAGATGATTCTCATACATGAATTGCTATGAACAATATGAAGCGGGAGAACTACAATTTTAGTCATGTAACTTTCAGCTGTTATTATTATTGGTCCTGTAACTTTAAACACTTGCAAGTTTGATCTTGTAACTAATAACTTTTGCAATTTAAGGACCTTTTCACCGGAAAGTACACTTTCCGACAGAAAAATCCGACGCCGACATCATCTTTTCTGGTATACATTCACTGAAAAGTGTACTTTTCAAGGGGGAAGTCCTTAAATTGCAAAGATTTATTAGTTACATGACCAAATTTGGAAGTAATTAAAGTTACATGAATAATAATGAAAATAGCTGAAAGTTACGGGATGAGAATTGCAAATCTCCCCTACAAATTCCATGTGTTATCTATGATGTGTTTGTTATCGAAAATGCTATTTGCACATAGCAAAATGTACATGTCATTTTACAAGTCGGAAAAATTGTCTGTGTACAAACAATTTGACAGTCGTTTTTTTTTAGAGAACAGGTTTTCGCACATAAAAAAAATTGTCCGTGTGAAAACCAAATTTCTTCACAAAATGATGATCAAATTGTCCGCATATAAACAATTTGACCGACATGTAAAATGACGTGTACTATTAGTTCGTATAGATGATTAATATGGGGGTGTTTGGAACTGATTCTGATTCTGCTTCTTTTTTAAAGCAGAGGCAAGAATCAGTTTTTGGAAGCTCGTCCCCCACCTTCTAAAAGAACTGATTCTAGGAGTAAATTAGAGCACTGAAGTCATTTCTGCATTTTCACCCAAACATTGATTCTAGGGAGTAGACGCAGTTTTAAGAATAAGATCCAAACACCCCTTATATATGCTTCATTCTAAACTTACCTTAATGCACATTTGACTAACCTCCTCCTCATCACGGAAAATACACAATGTGCTGACATGAACTTTTAGAGTCTATGACTAACAGTTTTGGAATAGGGGTAATTTGAGTTTGTGCCACATATTATTGTCGAAATTAGACTTTGCATCCCATTTTTAAAAATCTTTGTTTATGCACCCCCAACCCATATGAAAAGATAAAAATGCCCTCATTAAGAAATATGTTGAAGGTTAACAGAATTGTTAATGAAGGAGCATTTTTGTCTTAGCTTTTCATATGGGGTTGGGGTGCAAATACAAAGCTTTTTTAAAACAGGGTGCAAAGTCCAATTTAGACAATAATATGGGATGCAAACTCAAATTACCCCTTTGGAAAAATATCCCTCTTAGAGTATTTCAATTCTCTTATTTTCAGGCTAGTAGCCCTAATCAGGTTCAACAAGCTTCGCGGAAACTTAATTTATTTTAAAAAGTATAATATTATACGTAGTATGAAGGAACATTGTTTTTTTGAAGAGGAAATCACCTATATTGATATCATTAGAATCAGGATCGTTACATAGAGACTGATGGTACCATGGACTCGGACCATGACCCAATTACGCATAACGGGATTAGCCTAATTAAAAGGATTAGCCCATAACGGGATCAACCCTTAACGGGATTAGCCTAATTAACAAAATTAGCCCATAAACGGGATTAAGCCCTTAAACGGGATTAATGTTCGATATGTTGCCGGGCCCGAACGGGATTGGGCCCACGATAGGAACCCAAAGCCAGATCGGGCTGCACAGCAAACCTCGGGCCTGAGCGGAGTTCTAGCGAGGCCGGGATATTCCTTCGGTTACGTGGCAGGCAGTTATTCGGCATGGTTATTTGGCAACAGGCAGGACTCGTCCGGAGTTTGGAAACAAGAAGGAGACATTTAATGCTTGACGTCCAAGGCATGAGAGGAGTTCTATTTCGAGCAAAAATATAGTTCACTAATTAGCATTTATTGTATGAGATTCCTCCTAAAATAATAACTCCTAAAGTCTCTAAATACTTCTTGTAAACACCCTGCCAAGGAACTGGAACTTTGACGGCCGATTGATCCTTCGGATTAAGAGTATACTGCCTTACGCTGCCATATTCTTTCATACTTTTCATACGTTTCTCATACCTTTTGGTAGATTTAGCTCTCGTAGTTAGATTAAACTCCATCATTTGGTGTTCTCGTTGAGAGAGGAATCTACAAGAAACAATGGTTGGATCAAATAGTCACAAACGTGTTGGTAGCAATCAAGGTGGGGATCACTATAACCAAGTTGTGATCGAGGACGAAGGTTCAAGGTCATGACGCAGCAATTTCCGAAGGCGTAACGACAATATCACCACACAAGGTGATTTAAGAAACCAAATCCAAGGCATGGGAAATTATAGGCGCACGGCGGCGCGACCACCGCAATTCCAGACGCTGGACACTAAACACAACATCCCTAACGTGGATCCGACGCAAGCTTTGGCGAGTTTAGCTACGATTCATAGAGCGGTGGAAACCTTGACAACCGTGTTCCAGGGTATCATTCCTGATGCTAATGGGATACCTCCTTCCCCTCACAGGGCTCCATCTACAATCCCGCATGGAGGAGGAAACTCCCCTCAACGTCAGGAGAACTCTCTGCCGGTCCAATCTCAACACTCCCATCAATCCAGAGCAACCCCGAGGACCCCAGTGATGAATCGGATAAGTGGACAAAGGGTTTCTGTCCATGAGAGACTCTCTTCTAGGACAGAGCATAGCGAAGGGGCATCTTCGGCTGCTGTTTCATCCCACTGCTGAAGTGCGAATAGGGGAGATCTCAGAGACGAGATCAACGCGAATAGGCAGGCCCGAAGGGATCGCCGACCTCCTTTGCGTGTCCAGGCCGGCCATAATAATGCCGACCTCAGGAGGAGGCTTGATGAGCTCAGAAGGGAGGTAGAAGGAAGAACCGGTCTCGAGCATGGCGTAAGAATTCTTGAACCTTTTACGTGTCAAATCATGGAGGCACCATTGCAACAAGGATACACGCCATGCAACATCGAGGCCTATCGAGGAAAGAAAGACCTTCAACATCATGTTTCCAGGTACGCGGCTTACATGGTTGATAAGTTCGTATTACAACATGCATTTGATGCGTGTTGGGGTCGGATTTTGATGGTTTTCCTAGATTTAAGGTGTTGCAAGTCTCAATGTTAGCTCAAGTTGTGATTACTAGGCGTTGGGTCGAGTTTTGTTGCATTTGGAGTCAAATTGAAGAAGTTAGAGTCCGGCAATCGGCGCTTGAGAGGAAATTGGGAAGTGTTCGAAAGCATTCAAGAGAGATTTGAGAGATTTGGAAGTCACTGGGAGATTCACAACAAAATTTTGATGAAGAAAGAATATTTGGATCGACCTCATATGCATTCGAGAGCGTTTGGAGCAAGAAATCAAAGAAATAGTGAAGAAAAAGGTCACGCACGGTCGTGCCCGGCGTTAGGCACGCCGTGCGTGCCTTGCGAGATTGCTGGTGACGAAGAATAGCCAGGCACGGTCGTGCCTAACCATCAGGCATGCCGTGCCTGAAGAGAAACGAAGGAGGCAGCTACTGGAACCCAGGCACGGTCGTGCCTGGCAGGGAGGCACGCCGTGCCTGGAGGCGAATTGCGCGAAGTGTTTCGCAGGCATGGTCGCAGGCACGGTCATGCCTGGCCCCGTGCCTGACCCCGATTTGTCCTAATTCAGCTCAAATTCACATGTTTTCTATAAATAAGGCATCCATTCTCCCATTTAGGGGTTACGAACATTATGGAGAGGCCTAGGGACGAATTTACTTGTGTTTTTACAACTGTTTAGTCCAAGACCCTGAGATTATTTGTAAGTTCATTCTTTTTAATCAATGACAATTTATTCTATTCATCTCAATTCTATTGATTATTCAATTATGAATTGTGAGTAGTTTAATTAGGGATTTGGGGTTGATGAAGGGGTAAATCATGATGTATGGTTAGATTCTTGATGGATTAATTGCATGAATGCCGTTTAATTTGTGTTTGAATAATTTAACTGATATCTCTTGTAACCTAAAACAGCCGCTAGAATTACAATTGTATGTAGAATGAATTAAGAGAGATCTAGTTTATTCTAGGACACATTCACACACACTTAATTGTTCGCTAAGAGATTAGTAGCAATTAAGGGGTCGTAAGCTCGCTCGCCTTGGCAATAATTTAGGATCATGTCACATGAGAGATCAGTCTGGTCCTCTAAATTATTGTACTCTACGCCGCGAGAGCGGTAAGAACTTAGTAATGATTAGTGACGTGCACTTTGTCGTGGTGTGCAATCAAAATAAATACAATACAACAAATATACGTAGTATATTGAAGTAAGGTTCGTATCCGCAGGGAAAGGAATACTTCTCTTTTTATAAACTAACAAATAAAGGGGGGGTTTTGATTGAATGATTTAATTAAAATTGAACACGAAGATGAACGAGTTATGTGGTTTAATTAATGAGAAGAAGACTTGGCTTTGCTTTTATCCACTTAATGAAATGTTCATCGATCCCGGTTATATCTTTAACTATCTTCCTCTCGAATACTCAATCGAGGAGTATATCCAGTTCATCGAGGGTAGTTATTAATAACGAGAAGCGTTCATTAACAAAACTTACTATCGAGTCAATATAGAACAAGCGCCGTATATTAACTTGACAGTAGCAATAAACTTAAGATGAAAACGATTGAGATTAATAACCTCAACACAAGCGGTTTATTGGTTTAATCAATATAATTAATTCCCCTTAGATTATTAACCATGAGAAGCATGCATTAGCAATCCAAGTTTACTACCATTGAAAGAACCGAATTAATAACAAGCGTATTAACCGATTGATTCTAGTAATAATTAATATATAGAACAAGACTAGTTGATACTTTAAGTAATGTTCAATATATTAATATGGGATATGAATAGGAAGTAATTAATATTCAAGGAAGAAGATTAAAGAAAATAACTCACAACTTACAAATCATTAAGCTTCAAAGTAGCAAAACCAAGATGGAAGAGTTTAGCTCCTCATTTGGAGACTAAACATGATAAAAATATAAAGAAAGAACTTGTCTAAAATGAGCTTAGAAGTATATAGGAATTGGTAATCTATTGTGGAGGAAATGGGGTGTATTTATAGGCTTTTTGGGCTCGCAGGGTCATGTACCCGATCGGGTATATTGGGTACTCGATCGGGCCTTCAGTTGTTTCGCGGAAGCTGGAAAAACATGGGCATACCCGATCGGGTATGTCGGCTACCCGATCGGGTATAGACACTCGATCGTGGTTAAAATCTTCCCTGCATGTTGCCTTGTTCGCGGATTTATCCGATTTGATTTTTCAGCAACTTACCTGATCGAGTATAGGGTATACTCGACCGGGTACAACACCAAAAATCAGGATCTTCATTTTGTTTTGGAATTTTTGCACCTTCCTTCCACTTGTGATGTTCACCAATGGTCCCTAGAGTGGTCTTGGACCTGTTTGAGCTCAGAACAAACCTAATCTACACGATTTACAAACATTTTACAAACTAAACTATTACACCAAAAGTGTGTAATTTCTAGAGTAACAATCACTCAAAACTAATCAAAAACACAAATATAAACATGGAAATAATATGAATGTCAATTAGCTAGGCTCAATTAAATCAATTTCATGTAATTAGGCATGTTCTGCCAGAAATCTGGTTACCCCGGAATCAATCCATGTTCCCTTAGTCGTTAATTAGAAAGAAACCAAACTTTATTTTTATTCGTTCATTTGCATTAGTTTAATTTCAAATTAACCAAACTCGCACAACTGCATTTTATTTTATTATTTCTTTGTAATCGTCGAATTTAGTTAATTCTTGATTCCTTTTTTCCGTCCCTGTGGAGACGATACTCGTTCTTTTCACCACTATATTACATCATTTTTAAGTGCGAGAAAACTCACATCAATGGTCATGATGGGATATGATGACGCTATAAAGTGTAGAGGATTCTCGGTGACCCTAGACGGGCCAGCCCGGGAATGGTGTGATTCTCTACCAGATGGGAGTATGAGAAACTTCCGAGAATTGGCACATGCATTCGTGGAACGGTTTGCCACTTCTAAAGATTCTAAAAAGAATGTGTCTCACCTTCTAGGGATCAAAAGTGGAGGACTTAGACGACAAATCTTCTGTGGCAATTCTCACTAGTGCTTTGAAGTCAGACGAGTTATACAAAGACTTCATACGAACGCCCCCGATCTCCCACGAGGAGGCCTTGCTGCGTGCGAATGCACAGGCTGAGGTTGAGGAAGCCGAAAAGCGGAAGAGACACGAAGAATCTGGAAAATCCCAGCCTGGTGAGGAGAAGAAAAAGAATCCAGAGAAAGAAACCCATGACCAAGAAAGAAGCTGTGGGTTCAAAAAGAAAAAGAAGGGCTGGGGAAAGAACAAGTCAACTGTTCCAGACGGGCCATTGTCTACCCAGCCTGAATTCCCAGTCAGTACGGTCCTAGATTATGCGGCAAAGCAAGGTTTGATCACGATCCCTGAGGGATGTAATGTCGTCAACGGTCAATCCTCCAAGGGTAAGTTTTATAAAATTCATAAGAGTGACACACATGAGACCGACGAGTGTTACATCCTGAAAAGGTATGTGGAAAAACTTGCCCGCGAAGGACAATTAGATCCGTTCGTGAAGAAACTCCGCCAGAATCAAGATCCCCCAAAGAAGAACACCTGGAGCAAGGGAAAAGACGAGCCAGCCTCAACTTCCAAAAAGAGAGAGGTTGGAGCCCAGTTTGAGGATGATGAGGAAGGGGAAGATTCGGGCCGGCAGAAACGCCCGCATGTTAACCAAATCTACGGCGGACCTGTATGCGGAGACGCGGTGGCGGAAAGGAAAAAGTGGAATCGCCAGTTATTCATTGGTGAGATGAACCGCTTTCCGGCCGACAATAAAAAGAAACGGGAGTCGATCATCTTCACCGATGATGATCTGCCACCATGTCCTCCGCCCCACAGAGATGCATTGATGGTCAAAATGGAGGTCCTGGATACCATTGTTCACGGGGTCCTAGTGGACAATGGTAGCTCGGTGAATATCATGTACATGGAGACCCTCCTGGAGATTGGCCTCCAAAAGATAGCCCTCAAGCCCGTCAAAACTCCTCTCTCAGGTTTTACCGGGGACACGATTGAGCCAGAGGGGGTGATCACCCTCAAGATCCAGCTCGGATCAGAGCCCTGTGTACGGACGGTTGAAACAGATTTTGTTGTGGTGCAATTGCCAAGTGTGCACAAGGCCATCCTAGGCAGGCCTCTGTTGGAAGACCTGGGAACCATCATTCCCAGGCTCATTTGTGCATCAAGTTTTACACGCCTGTCGGGATAGGTACAGTGAGGGGAGACCAAAAAATGGCTAGGAGTTGCTATGTGAGGGCTTGCAAAGCTCATGGAAGGAATGAAGTGAGGGTAAATGCCATCGAGCAGGACTTGTCGAAGTTTGAGGAGGGGCAGTTCAGAGCTCAGCCTACTTCAGAGCTCGAGGATGTCAGAGTCAATCCATCCCGACCAGAACGTCGGGTTAAGATCGGTGTAGGGCTCCAGGCCGACCTGAGAGAAAAGATAGTCCAAGTCTTGATGGAGTACGAGAATATCTTTGCCTGGGGACCTGAAGACATGCCAGGGCTCGACCCCAGTATTGTTGTCCATCATCTGAACGTTGATCCAAAGGCTGCTCCCATCAAACAAAAACGCAGGTACTTGTCTTTGGATAGGAAAGAATTTGTTAAAAAGGAGGTGGCTATGTTATTGGGTATCAAGCATATCCGTGAGGTTCAATATCCAGAGTGGCTAGCTAATGTGGTTTTAGCTCCTAAGCCACCAACCTGGAGAATGTGTGTAGACTATACAGACTTGAACAAGGCTTGCCCAATGGACTCATTCCTTTTGCCTGGTATAGATCAATTGGTGTATCAGACCGCTGGATGCGAGCTCGTTTCCTTTATGGACGCATTCAGGGGGTACTATCAGATCTCCATGAACCCGGACGATGCAGAGAAAACCTCATTTGTTACCCCCGAATGAGTTTTTTGCTACTTGGTGATGACCTTTGGGTTAAGAAGTTCAGGGGTTACTTATACCCGGATGGTGTCCAAGGTCTTCCGACCAGTCCTTGGGAGGAACATGGAGGCATATGTTGATGACATGATTGTGAAAAGCCCAAAAGCACAGGATCACGCGGACGACCTCAGGGAGGTCTTCAACATCATGAAGAAGGTAAACCTGAGGCTAAACTTTAAAAAGTGCACTTTCGTAGTTCAATGAGGGAAGTTTCTGGGGTTCATGGTTACACATAGAGGTATCAAACCCAATCCAGAGAAAGTGAAGGCTATCCTAGACATGGAACCTCCCAAGAATGTCAAAGAAGTTCGGATTTTGACTGAAAGGCTGGCAGCCCTGGGAAGATTCCTATCCAGGTCAGCAGACAAATCCCTACCATTTTTCCAAGTCCTGAAAAAGAGCAATGGGTTCCAATGGACCCCAGAGTGCCAAGCTACGTTTGAAGACCTCAAGAGGTATTTGCAATCAGACCTGTTGCTCAGCAAGCCTGAGGCGGGCGAGACCCTCATTCTCTATTTAGGGGTCACCCAGAGTGCAGTCAGCTCTGTACTAGTGCGCGAGGAGGGAACAATGAAGAAGCCGGTCTACTACATTAGCAAGGTCCTCCATGAGGCTGAGCTAAGGTATCAAACCCTGGAGAAAACCGCACTTGCGGTTTATGTAGCATCTAAGAAATTGGCACATTATTTCCAAGCTTATCCGATCAAAGTGCTGTCAGATCTGGGAGTTGGCACTTTATTCAGGACGACCAAGACAGTGAGAGTTGTAAAGTGGTCTTTGCTCATCAGCCAATACCAAGTAAGTTTCCAACCTAGAACATCAATCAAAGGTCAAGCCTTGACAGACTTCCTAGTTGAATGCACTGCCTGGGACATGGCTGAGGAAAGACGTTATGAAGAAGAAGATTGGTTGACCCTCATGACTGATGGATCATCATCAAGGTCCAAAGGTTGTGGTGGAGGCCGGGGTGGTCCTCATCACCCCTGAAGGCTTCAAAACCTATCATTCCCTTAGATACAAGTTCAACTTGTCCAATAATGAAGCGGAATATGAGGCATTGTTGTCTGGTCCCCGAATAGCAAAACATTTCAAAGTCCAAAAACTAAGGGTCAAAAGCGACTCTAAGTTGGTGATCAAACAACTTAGGGGGGAATACGAAGCCAAGGAAGAGCGAATAAAGAAGTACAGGGATACAACCCTGGAACTTATCAAGCAATTTGAGGAATCAAACCTAATGTGTGTCCCGCGAGCCCAGAATGGTGAGGTGGATATTTTGTCAAAATTAACAGAAGATACTCCTGAACATATCATTCGGATAGCTCGAGTACACGAGCTGGACAGGCCTAACATTGAAGTTACCAAAGACTTGGAGGTCCTGCCTATCGACTAGACTCAAAAATCTTGGGTCGAGGAACTGATAGAATACAAGGAGGCTGGTACACTACCCTCAAATGAAGAAAAGGCGAAGCTTGTCAGACGATGGGCTCCAAATTATGTCATTGAGAATGGCAAACTCTACAAAAGAGGCTACAATGGTGTACTACTCAAATGTCTAAGGCCAGAACAAGCTCAACAAGTGATCAAAGAACTACATGAAGGAACTTGTTCCTCACATCAAGGTGCGTTTACTCTGAGTAGGAAAGCTATTTTACAGGGACTTACAAGTTATGTACTCGTAAAGGGAAACTGATAGAGAGAGTGTGGAATTCCGAGCACTTGATGAAATTCTATCAATAAGTTTGTAATTCCGTTTTGAAGAATTAATTCAATAAAAGTTTGTTTTCTTTCACAAATGTCCTTATAAATTATTTGCAAAGGTTTCTTAACCAGCCAAAAAAAGGCTATGCCTAATTTTGGTACTCGCAAAAAGCCAAAGTTCAAATTTCAGACTCATCCAAATATTCTAAAGCTCAACTTAGTCTTACCAAAAGACGAGAGCAGGAATGCACGACCTTTTTCAAGGTCATACAGCCTTCTAAACAAAATCAAATTTCCTCAAACAGGAAAAGTTGGCCTTTTTCAAGGCTAAAACTGATTTACAAAGGCTAAAGGATGAATAAAAGGAGTTAACTTTGCACCGGAGAGGCCACCAGGCCTCGCCAATTAAAGAGGTTTAGTACTGAGGTCTAAGTTACCTAAGGGAAAAACCCACCCTTGTTTTGGTTCAAACAATAAGAACCTGAGGGTTAGAATTGGTAAAACTTTCCAAAATGGTTCAGAAATTTAGAACCTAAGGTAAGCAACCTTGACCAAGAAATCAAGGCCTAAACTATAAGGACAAAGTGATTGAAAATAAACTTATTTTATCTAGCAAACATGGTTGGACCTGGAGGCCGGGCTCTCAGATCTTCCAATGTCAAAAACAAAGGCCACTTCCCAGAGGAATCAGCAAGGATACAAGACAGCCAGGATCAAGGCTGGGTAACATCAACTACACCTAAGGAGGTCAAAAGAGTAGGTAATCTACTCCAGGCACACAGACAAAAAGCAAAAATGGCCGTGCATATATGTGCAAAAGATTAAAGTGCAGAAAGTAGAGATGTTTGTTTACAAAGCCAAACATCTCTAGGGTGGAAAACACATCAAACACGCAGGCTTGGAAGAGATTGTTTGATTAAGAAAGAACAACACAAGCATTATGAGGGTGCTGGGGCGTCCCCCTAACTGCCACCTTCGGAGTCTGAGCCATCAGCCTTCTACAAATCTTCTCAGCCCGGGATCCCCTCCCTCCGGGCGAGGAAACGACATGGAGTACCGGCCTCATTCCAGCCTCCCTCGTCAGAAGAAGCTGGAGGTCGGCGGCCGACGTTGTAAGAGTCACAGCGTCGCTTTCTTATTGTTCCTGATCAGGCCACTTCTCATCCCCCTGGGGCAGATCAAATCATGGTAAAAAATAGCTACCAAGGTACAAGAGAGAGACAACGTTAGAGCAAAAGCGGATGCTACCAACATGGGGAAAACATGAGCACGACCTTCCTGTCATCACCCATACAGTGGCCTAGTAGGTAGTGCGAGCCCATATCAAGAAGGTCAGCAACGTACTCAGTTCCCCTATTGAGTAAGGGCACGTCCCATCGGCGGATGAGCTCTCCCCATCTATTGAAAAACGGCAACTCACCATTTGCCGGGGTTATCCACACCCACTTTTGTTCCCAATTTTGATTGAGATCGGGGTAGGGTGGAACCTCGAACAAATGGTGGTCGGGCCTTTGGAAGAGCGCAATGAAGCCCTTAGCCGCGTAGGCGCCAGATCGGGCCACGTAAAAGAAGTGCCGGAAGAGGTTCAACAAGATCCTCAGGTGCACACATCGAGCCATAAACCTGGCCAAGAAGAGATGTGCCACCGGGGCGAGTTGACCAGGAATGAGGCCATAATAGGAAAGAACACGCAGTACGAAAGGGTGAAGAGGAAACCTGAGTCCCATACGCAAGCTGGATAAATGAACCCCGAAGTGAAGGGGGGAAAGAGGATCTACAATATTCTGGCTAGGGGTGGGGCGTGAACAGATCACACTGGGACAAGCAAAGGGTGACGGCGGTCCTGAATTCCTCGTCTGAAATGGCCAGAGCATGAATGGCGCGCGCTCAACTGCTGGAAAATGAAAGTGAGTCTCAGAGTCGTTAAGAAGTCTAGCAATGGTGGAAAGGTTAGATGAAGACATGGCAAGTTCGTTTTTTGCTTAAGAGATTAAAGGAATGCGGACGATGCTAGAGGAATCTTGAAAAAAGGAAAACGTTTGCTTTTATAGCGGAAGCGTTAAAACCGCTTGGGAAAACCGCATCAAGGCACTCGAACAGTTGGGGAGATGAGAAGCTGGATTGGAAAATGAGCCCGGGTGCAGGCCTACTTCGGCGCAATAAATGCTAGGCAGCGCTACAGTCACCTATGGAAGATTCGAAATTCAAAATCTAATAAACCGCTCCATTTTACTCCTCCAAAATTCAGCCATGCTAATTTTGAGAAGTAGGGGGCTCGTGATGCTACCATGGACTCGGACCATGGCCTAATTACGTAATTCAGCCCATAACGGGATCATCCCTTAACGGGATTAGCCTAATTAACAGGATTAGCCCATAACGGGATCAGCCCTTAACGGGATTAGTCTAATTAACAGGATTAGCCCATAAACGGGATTAATCCCTTAAACGGGATTAGTGTTATATATGCTGCCGGGCCCGAACGGGATTGGGCCCACGATAGGAACCCAAAGCCAGGCCGGGCTGCACAGCAGACCTCGGGCCTGGGCGGAGTTCTAGTGAGGCCGGGATATTCCTCGGGTTACGTGGCGGGCAGTTATTTGGCATAGTTATTTGGCAACAGGTAGGACTCGTCCGGAGTTTGGAAACAAGGAGACATTTAATGCTTGACGTCCAAGGCATGAGAGGAGTTCTATTTCGAGCAAAAATATAGTTCATTAATTAGCATTTATTGTATGAGATTCCTCCTAAAATAATAAATCCTAAAGTCTATAAATACTTCTTGTAAACACCCTACCAAGGGACCAGAACTTTGACGGCCGATTGATCCTTCGGAATAAGAGTTTACTGCCTTATGCTTCCATATTCTTTCATACTTTTCATACGTTTCTCATACCTTTTGGTAGATTTAGCTCTCGTAGTTGGATTAAACTCCATCAGAGACGATGTAATGTAGCTATTGCTGAACAAATAGATCCTTCCCCCACTAACCATATCAAATCTAGCTGAATCCTCAGTCATCGTAATAAACCTAGTATCATGAACTTTAACCAAAAACAGAACGATAAGAACACACTTCCTTATTAAAGAACTAAACCTGAATAAAACGAAATTAAAAAAAGATAAACTGATGGATCAGATGACCCATGGCAGTGGCGGGAACCCTAGTCTCACAGATCCTCCATGGCGGCGGTTCAGGAGGGGGCCGGATCATCATCACTTCATCTTCATCCTCCATCGCTCGGACCTCATTCGCTGCCCTTGACACTGTAGCCTCTGTCAGCAAAACTTCGTCCTCATTAATTTGAGAAGAAACCATCCATAACACCACTGTCAAAATTGACAGAAGAAGAACTCTAAAAGTTCTAGGGAAGAAAACACCACTCATACGAGTGTATAGACCACTCTTTTAAGCATAGACAAACAAGAGTCTTCGTCGTCCCTCTCCAAACGGTGGCTCACCCTTCTAGGATTTCCCACATACCATTATGAATTGAAGGAACATTGTTATCTTTGGGTATTAATTAATAGACAAATTACATAAATTACGATACCTATATGACAAGTATGGTGATGTACTAATGTTGGGGTACAATAATCTAATTGTAAATTGGCAAATGCATAATATAATTTTCCTTCTTTTTTACTCTAGTCTTATTAGGGCACTTTATCTTAATGAATATCACATTTATATAGCACGTACTACATTTGTTTGTTGTTACATAAGTACAACATAATGAATTAATGAGTTTTACACTATTCACATGCATGTTCAAGTTTGTCTATAGTTTATTTCTATGCATTAATTTTGTTTATGAGAAATAATGTTAAGTTCGTCTCCGTTTAAATTTTAAAAATCCTATCTTTTTCAAAATTTATAAATGAACCGCATTAAACATATTTACTTCAAAGTTGTTTGTTGACGAAAACAGAAACTAAAGTGTTAATGCAACTAAAAATGTTTTTAACTAGACTCATTTCATTCCGAGACTAGTTCAGATCGGGTTTAAACAGACCATATGATCCGACGGACATGACTTCAAAAGGGGGAATTTGTTGGAACATATTGTTTTGTTGATGACAAACGACTAGTGTTACTTTTGGTCTATAAGTGATTGCAGGAAAAGAAGTTAGGTCATGCTTTGGAACAAGCCGTAGACCTGGACAAAGGACATATATGTCTTATTGTTTTATTGATGACTAACCATGCAGGTAGACCAGCGGATAGACCTGCTGATAAATCAGCGGAGTTCTATCAGGAACGGAAATTAGAAGGGATAAGGGTCAGATAGGGCCTCGAACTCGAAAAAAAAATGTCAAATAAGGTCATATTTCGGATGCTCTGTCTGGCCGACGCCATTTGGGGCAGTTCCCGATGGAATTTTTTGATGAAATTTTTTGACCATCTTCCTCATTAAGTCTAGTTTACCCATACCAAATTTCAGCTAAAAACTCAACCGGGAAGGTAGTCAAATGAATTTTTGAAGATAACTGTGAAGTTAAACAACGCCGTACATTTCGGAAAATTATTTGACTACCTTCCCGGTTGAATTTTTAGGTGAAATTTGGTATGGATAAACTAGACTTAATGAGGAAGATGCTCAAAAAATTTCATCAAAAAATTCCATCGGGAACCGCCCCAAATGGCGTCGGCCAGACAGAGCATCCGAAATATGACCTTATTTGACATTTTTTTTCGAGTTCGAGGCCCTATCTGACCCTTATCCCAAATTAGAACTATACTTAGTTCTGTTCTGGATGACTAATTAATGTGCATAATGATTAAATGAATTAATATGTGATTGCATAATAATGCTTATCTACGTACCTTGTTTGTTATGCATGAAAGTGGCACATTTAAAATATATTTTCATAAATGATTGATACCCACTTAAATAATTGTGCCTTTAACTTTATAAAAACTAATCATTAATGTAGCACAATTTATTATCTTTCCCTGCATGATTGGACACCACTTAAATAAATTGACCTATATAGCTTATGATTTTTGGAAAGAATTGTTACTTAGCTAATGGTCCGTAGCATCCTAAATTGGTAAGTAAATATTTCTTTTCCATACGGTTTGAATAATCATTCTTTGGTAAAATAATATTTGCCTGCAAGTAAATGATTGCTTATTTGAAAGTTGACCAAGCATGTTTATTTTTGTTAAGCAATCAATCCAGTCTCATGTTTTTTGAAAAAGGCTTCTTGATTTAAATATATATGATTCGGTGCTAGCCTACATGACAAGTGAATGATATATACGAATGTTTATTCTTGGTTGTTGATATATACATGTTAAGTGCATAAATCATCCCTCTCTATACGTGTGGATATTTATTCTTATGGAAACACCTTCAAATATGATCCAAATCCATGCACTCAAAGATGGAAGGCCCTTTTCAAATTATAACAAGGCAAATATCATTATTGATCAACTAGAAAAAGGAAAGCCTCAACGGATCTATTCTGAGCAGCTTATATACTCAAGATCAAGAAGAAGACAAGGTGTGCTTGACCAGAGAAATATTCAGAGACACACTCGAGAAAAATACGAAGTTCAAGGCACCTGAAACTGCTCACTCGGAGTTCTAGATAGAGTTTCTTCTTTCCCTTCTTCATATTGTAATGGGGTTTTGAGGATTGGCTAAGAGTAGCCTCCTCGGGTTGTTTTGTGTGAGTGAGAGCTTTGTTGTAAAGCTGAGAGGCTCTCTACCCGCAAGGTAGAGAAGCGTAACTCTTCCTAGAGAGGATAGAGTTGGGGTGGCTCAAGGGTAGACTAGGAGAGTTTCCCTTGTAATCATTCAAAGGCTTTTTAGTGAAGTTGTTAAAATTCCTCCGAGGGAGGTCGAGGTTTTTTAATCCCTTTGAGCCAAGGGATTTTTCCTCGTTAAATTCTTGTGCACTTTACTATTTTGCAATTCCCCTTATCCCACACTAGAACTCGGCGAAAAACTGCCACGGTTCCACACGAACACAATTCACCCCCCCTCTTGTGTTGCTAACCGTTTTCATCAATTGGTATCAGAGCAGGTCTTCACCACATAGAGGTTAATACCTTGGGAAGAGATCCGGCAAAATGAACACGGTTGACCGTCTTGAAGAAGGTTATTCGACCGTACGACCTCCAATGTTCAATGGCCAGTTCTATCAATTTTGGAAAAGCCGAATGGAGAACTTTATCAAAGCCGATAATTATCAGGTATGGAATGTGATAGAAGGTGGCGACAACGTCATCACAAAGCTAAACGGCGAAGGTAAAATTGTTCCTAAACCTAAAGCTGAATTTACTACTAATGATTATCAAAAACTCGAGCATAATGCCCAAGCTCTTAAATACTTGATTTGTGGTCTTGGTCCTGCTGAACACAACCGAGTTCTAGGATGTAAGACTGCAAAACAAATGTGGGATTTGCTCGAGGTTACTCATGAAGGTACCTCACGTGTAAAAAAATCTAAAATTGACATATTTATGCGTAATTACGAATTATTCGTAATGAAGCCTGGAGAGTCAATTAAGGATATGATTACACATTTTACTAATATCATCAATGAGCTTTCAGCCCTTGGAAGAGAAATTACAGTGGAAGATCAAGTAAGAAAAATTTTAAGAAGTCTGCCCCAAGCATGGAAGCCTAAGACCACGGCTATTGAAGAAGCAAAGGATCTATCCACCATGATGCTTGAAGACTTGACTGGATCACTCTTGACATATGAACTAGGTCTTCAAGAAGAACAAGATGCCGAGAGTGCTAGGCGAGAGAGAGGAATTGCTCTAAAAGCTCGAGAAGAGGAGGAAGAATCCGAAAGTGAATCGGAAGATGAGATGAGCATATTTGCTAGACAATTCGGGAAGATGTACCGACGGTTCAAGAACAACCGGAACAAACAAGGTAAAAATAACTTTCAATCTTTTAATAACCAAGGCTGCTTTGTTTGTGGTTCCCTTGAGCACAGGGCTAAAGACTGTTCACAAAAGAAAAATGACCGGACCTACGACAAGAACAAGTCCAGTTCTAACCGGAGGTCCAGCAAAGACAAAAGGTTCAAAAGAGATCTCAAAAGGGCAATGATGGCAGCCTGGGGAGACTCGTCCGATGACGAAGAAGAGGAGAGTGATAAGAACTCCAACCATACAGGTCTATGTCTTATGGCACACTCCGACGAGGAATCCGACCAAGAGAGCTTCGAGGTAAACTTTGAAAATTTTCTATCTAAGTTTGACTCTCTATCCAAAATCAAAGTCCGGAAAATTTTCAAAAGATTGACTATTGAGCTTAATCAAAACCTTTCTGAAAATGATCTTCTTAAATCACAAATCACTGAGCTTGAGTCTAAACTCGAGGAAGCCACGAGAGCCAAGATAAGACTTGAAACAAAAGTGGGAGAGTTAATAGATGAAAGGCTTAAGTACAGTGAAGTGGTTTTAGAACAAGATCAAATCATTTGCTCTCTTAAGCTCGATAGTATGAACAAACAAGTTAATCATGATGAAAAACTTCTCTCAAAAATTCCGAGCGTTGGTACTTTGATTGATCATCTTCATCGTCTTGTTGCCGAGTGTACAAATTTTAAAAATAGACCGGAATACCAAGCATATAGTGCTACGAACAAAACCAGGTCTAGACCTTATTCTGGAACTGGTCCCCCTCGGCACAATAAGAAGGAAAACGAGACTGCTGGTCTCGGTTATATTCCAAGGAACACTCAACCTAATAAAAGGCCTGATTTTCAGAACCGATCCTTTAATGGAAATAGAACCAGAGGACAACCCAGTTCTAGACCATATCAACAACCACCTAGAACTGCACCAAACTGGTTCGATAGATTGGTTCAGAGGCACAAAAATGGTTATGGACAAACGCCAAACCGAACTTTTCATAAGAAAACAAGAGGCTTTTATGGTAAATGGAAACCTAAATACGTTGATACCTATGAAAACCGAGTTTGCATGCATTGTGGCAAAATCGGGCATCTTCGGTATCAATGTCACTCTCGACAAAAGACCTTAGAAAGATGTTTTGACTATGTTCGATATCCATCCTCAAACAAATACAAAATGGAACCCAAGCAAGTCTGGGTTCCACGGACTAACCCGTGATTCAGGAACAGCGCCAAGTGAGGGGGAACAATCACTGGTTCCTTGACAGTGGTTGTTCTAAGCACATGACTGGAGACTCATCTTTATTCCTCTCACTTCGGCCATTTAGTGGTGGGAAGGTGACATTTGGAGACAACGGCAAAGAAGAAATTGAAGCCGTGGGAAAATGTGAAAAATCACCCAACCATCCAATTTTTCTTAGTCAAGGATTTAAGTTCAATTTGCTAAGTATCCTTCAATTATGTGACGGAGGTAACATTGTTATTTTTAATAAAGAATATGTGCTTATAATTGTTGATGCTTTCTAAAGATATACTTGGACTATCTTTCTTGCGAATAAGAAAGATACCTTTAATGAGTTTGTTATTTGTGTAAGGAAAGTTGAGCATCAAATAGGGCAGCAATTAATTAAGATCCGTTCGGGTCATGGAATCGAATTTGACAATACGCTCTTTGATACATTCTGCCAAGAACGGGGGATAGACCACAATGGGGTGGTAGAACAGAAGAATAGAACACTGGAGGATATGACTAGAACTACGTGAATCTCTAGTGGTCTTGCAAAGAATTTATGGGCAGAAGCTCTAAACACGGAGATTTCACCAATTCCATTAGCAAGGGGGAACTAATCACGAAATCAATCGCCATAAGGAGATAGCAGCAGGAACTGACGATAACGTGCTTAGAACTGAGAATATCCACTGCCAAACAAACTGAAGAATAGACAGATCCAGTTCCAGACGACCCGCATGAAAGTGAAGACTATTCAAATGCTCCTAGAGGAAGGAAACTTCATCGATCACATCCTTTGGATAACCTCTTGATTAACCTAAATCAGGGAGTAACTACTAGATCTAAACTTAGAAATTTTTATTCCTTCTTTGCTTATCTATCACTTATAGAACCGGAGAACCATGAAGTGGCTCTCTCTGAAGCTGACTGGTTCTAGCAATGCAGGAAGAACTAAATCAGTTCGAGGGAACTTGGGTTCATCAAGGCGTGAATTATTTTTCCTGGATTTATCTTTCAAGCTATTTATTGTTTTGTTGTTGACAAAAGGGGGAAGAATATGTGCCCTATGTGTTCTATGCTCGATACTTTGTCCTTATTCATTATGAAACTAACTTTAGGGCACCAAGTGTTTGTCATCAACAAAAAGGGGGAATTTGTTGGAACATATTGTTTTGTTGATGACAAACGACTAGTGTTACTTTTGGTCTATAAGTGATTGCAGGAAAGGAAGTTAGGTCATGCTTTGGAACAAGCCGTAGACCTGGACAAAGGACATATATGTCTTATTGTTTTATTGATGACTAACCATGCAGGTAGACCAGCGGATAGACCTGCTGATAAATCAGCGGAGTTCTATCAGGAACGGAAATTAGAACTATACTTAGTTCTGTTCTGGATGACTAATTAATGTGCATAATGATTAAATGAATTAATATGTGATTGCATAATAATGCTTATCTACGTACCTTGTTTGTTATGCATGAAAGTGGCACATTTAAAATATATTTTCATAAATGATTGATACCCACTTAAATAATTGTGCCTTTAACTTTATAAAAACTAATCATTAATGTAGCACAATTTATTATCTTTCCCTGCATGATTGGACACCACTTAAATAAATTGACCTATATAGCTTATGATTTTTGGAAAGAATTGTTACTTAGCTAATGGTCCGTAGCATCCTAAATTGGTAAGTAAATATTTCTTTTCCATACGGTTTGAATAATCATTCTTTGGTAAAATAATATTTGCCTGCAAGTAAATGATTGCTTATTTGAAAGTTGACCAAGCATGTTTATTTTTGTTAAGCAATCAATCCAGTCTCATGTTTTTTGAAAAAGGCTTCTTGATTTAAATATATATGATTCGGTGCTAGCCTACATGACAAGTGAATGATATATACGAATGTTTATTCTTGGTTGTTGATATATACATGTTAAGTGCATAAATCATCCCTCTCTATACGTGTGGATATTTATTCTTATGGAAACACCTTCAAATATGATCCAAATCCATGCACTCAAAGATGGAAGGCCCTTTTCAAATTATAACAAGGCAAATATCATTATTGATCAACTAGAAAAAGGAAAGCCTCAACGGATCTATTCTGAGCAGCTTATATACTCAAGATCAAGAAGAAGACAAGGTGTGCTTGACCAGAGAAATATTCAGAGACACACTCGAGAAAAATACGAAGTTCAAGGCACCTGAAACTGCTCACTCGGAGTTCTAGATAGAGTTTCTTCTTTCCCTTCTTCATATTGTAATGGGGTTTTGAGGATTGGCTAAGAGTAGCCTCCTCGGGTTGTTTTGTGTGAGTGAGAGCTTTGTTGTAAAGCTGAGAGGCTCTCTACCCGCAAGGTAGAGAAGCGTAACTCTTCCTAGAGAGGATAGAGTTGGGGTGGCT
Organism: Cuscuta epithymum; assembly: GCA_945859915.1. NCBI lineage: Eukaryota > Viridiplantae > Streptophyta > Magnoliopsida > Solanales > Convolvulaceae > Cuscuta > Cuscuta epithymum. Next base: position 2,876,694 of record CAMAPF010001001.1, on the reverse strand, counting down.
CAAGGGTAGACTAGGAGAGTTTCCCTTGTAATCATTCAAAGGCTTTTTAGTGAAGTTGTTAAAATTCCTCCGAGGGAGGTCGAGGTTTTTTAATCCCTTTGAGCCAAGGGATTTTTCCTCGTTAAATTCTTGTGCACTTTACTATTTTGCAATTCCCCTTATCCCACACTAGAACTCGGCGAAAAACTGCCACGGTTCCACACGAACACAATTCACCCCCCCTCTTGTGTTGCTAACCGTTTTCATCATCTACCATACAAAACAAGACTAAATTGAATCATATCAAATCAGTTGAGACTTCAACCTACCAAAAATATAGCCCAATTCATAACATCTATCTTAAAAAGAAAGGACCAAGTATATTTCAATTAACGAGTTTAAATTTTAACCGGAGTTTGAGAAAAAACCAATTAAACTTGAAGGCAGTAGTTTGGGGTAGCTGAAACAGAACCCCACGCCATTGATTTACATCACATGCATGGCTTTAACCCCTCCCCCTTTAGGACAAGCAAATATATAAAGAACGCCTTCAAATGCTTTACTTTTTGCACAACACAAGACCATAAATTAAAGTTACCAATTCATCACTTCCCATTTAATACGTTCGGTTGCCGTCTTACGTACACCCTAAGTTCGCCCCCGTCCTCCTTTACAGTCCGCACAATTGTACAAACCATAGCCCTAGGTCAAACATCGCCAGAAGCATGAAGTCCTCATGGGGTTATTATTACATCATTTTTTGAAGCCGGTAGGTGTAACTCAACTGATAGACGATAGGGTGTCACAAGGGGTAGTTTCGTGTTGGAATTTTGTCAACTGTTATTAGTGATTACTACGTAGAAATGTATAGGACCTCTGTAAGTACTTGAGTAAGAGCCTCACTCCGTATCTTTCAACTTGTGATTAAAGTCTAATTTACATACTCCTAGTTGCTTGTCACCGATTTGGGGGTCTTAGTGATGGATGAGTACATGTCATTCTTTTTAGATGTTTTTGGGGAAAAACCATTAAACCAAATTTCATTCAATTTCACAATAATTTTTAAATGCACGTATTCTTTTGATATATATGATGACATAAATACATATATTATTTCATATGTCTCACTATGATCATCTCATTATTCCTTATTCGACTGCTCCACTAAGATTGTCATTTGTGTGGTTGTAATTCAATATTACTTTATTATTCATACTTCACAAATTTAATTTTTACAATATAACTCTACTTTTCTTAATTTTTTTATTCATTTGCACCTCCTCCTCTTGTCCCATACTCATGAGGACAGAGGCCGTACATACTTATGTAGGAGTAAAACATCATCAGTTCTATTTGTGAAGTAAATCATCGATGATTTAATTGTGGGCAACATAATTCAAATTCTTGATCAGTATAGCGTAATGATGCTGTATTATATTTGTACACATCCATTCGAGTGTTAGTGTGTGCGAGTATTTTAGCTTAAATAGATCCTTTATTTTCAGTAGAAATTTATAAATGAAACAATTAAGCACCATTATTAAGTTTAGCATACTGACCACAATTAAAAACACAAAGCCACGTTTAACGCCCATTTTTGGACTAATTCTCTTATTATGATATGATATCGACTAATACATAAAAGCTAGAAATCTTATATTAGGAGGGTTTCAACTCCCAAAGCTTGAAAAATGTATACTTGAGTAAACAACCTAGCTATTTCAACGTAACATTTTTGTTTGTATATGGTAGTGCATCATAAATATTTGTACGCATGATCAGGGGCGGATCTAGTAAGCCCATAGTGGGGGCAGCTGCCCCCAATAAAGTCCAAATAATCCTTCTAATTTGTTAATAAATTTTAGAAGTTCAACTATTTGCCCCCAATAGGAAAAATGGATTGCCCCCTATAACTTAAGACTTTAAGAGGTGAGCCTTCTCCCGTAATGCAAAAGAGCCTTGGAGTTGGAGTCACTAGATTCCAAGACAGTACGTCTGTACGTGGGTGGCTGAGCAGCAAGACTCCAACTCTCTATGTTAGAATTAATAAATCAATTAAATGTTCAGTTTGGAGTTTTTCTCTATTTGTTGCCTAGTTTAGTTGTTCAATCCTTTGTATGTATTCATGGTTTTTTTTAGTGGCGTATTCATCATACTTCCTTGTCCCAATTTGATGGTCTCATTTCTTTTGGCCACAAATTTTAATAAAATGGTTGAAAAAGTAAAAGTTGTGGTTGAGATTTGAGTAGAAAAAAGTGAAATGATGATGACCACATCTTTCTTTCTAAAAAGGAAAACATGACCATCATTTTGGGACATCCCAAAAAGAAAATAGGGTACCATCATTTTGGGATGGAGGGAATATTGTTTACTTGTTTAAGGCCATACATTAATTTTTAATTTTTATATAAATATAAATACTACGTATTAAATAAGGTTATTAAACTTATTTTCATTGTTTCAAAAAAGCCTATTTTCATCAATTAGGAAATTTTGAGAAGGATCAATTAGACTTATTTAAATTGATGAGTTAGTGGAATAGTTAGAAATTCTAACATAGATAATTTGATTTAATAAGTTAGAAATTCCAAATACAAATAATATGTTACTTTAGGTAATTAAATAAAGTGTATTGATGTATTCAAAAAAATTATACCTCTCTGTCTCATAACATTCTTCTTACTTACCATTTGAGGATGTCCCCAAAAATTCTTCCAATTTCTCGCTTTATTCTCTCTTTACTCTCACTTACATAAATTCGGATTCAAGCCAAATAGGGAAAAAAATTATGGGATGAAGGGAGTATTTAATTTCTCTTCTTTTGCATACTCCATACTGAATATTGGACAATCGAAATTTTATTGTTTCGAATATTGCTTCTCAATGTTTTCTCAAAATAGTGAAGACTAATTTGAGTAATAGAATTGACAATAAGTTTTACAATTTTTGTCTAATTTGTTTTATTGAGAAGGATGTGTTTGAAATTATTATACTTAAAATTTTAATGAATCCCTTCGAAAAATGAAAACTCAGTGCGAACAACCAATTGTACTGTAGGATGTATTTTGTTAAAACTTTTGTTATTATAATGTTACATTAATACTTTTAATTATTTAATTTTCAAATGTTTCTATTTACCCTTGCCTAGCTGCCCCCAATAAATTATGATCCTGGATCCGCCACTGCGCATGATATGCACGACCAGTCATCATCATGATGGAGTAAAAGATAAATACAAACACTAGGAGCTAGTAATGTACTAGTATGAGAGTATAAGACACCACCTTCTCTTTAATTAGTTCAATTCAATTGCTAGCAAGCTAACAAGGCGACCTCTAATCCTTATCAATAATGGCCTCATCCCCTTGCTGGTCTCAAATGGCGAAAAATCCTCGTTGTTTCGTGATGCTAGTTTTAACAACCTTGGGCATGCTCGGGATAATCTTCGTTGGCGAGGCCGAGTCTCGGGCGTTCTTCGTTTTCGGGGACTCCCTCGTCGACAATGGCAACAACAACTACCTAATCACGAGTGCGCGGGCAGACTCACCGCCTTATGGCGTTGATTACCCCACACATCGTCCCACCGGCCGCTTTTCCAATGGGCTCAACATTCCAGATATCATAAGTATGTGTATTATTATAGGCACATACTTCGTATATGTTAAGTTTAATTATCTTTAGTTTTTTAAACAAAAAGTGGGTATAAGTCAATTATCTTTGTCATACTTTTTTTTGTTTATGTTTTTTGTTCGTTTTTTATTTGTATTATGGTTAGCCAACCTCACTGTTTTGGAATTGAGCTAAGGTTAAATGTTGTTATTTTGTATTTAGGTGAGAAGCTTGGGATGGAGGCAACATTGCCATATATGAGTCCAGATTTGAAGGGAGATAAGCTTCTTGTTGGAGCCAATTTTGCATCTGCTGGAGTTGGGATCCTCAATGACACCGGCTTTCAGTTTGTACGTTTCTTCGTCTCAACTTCTCAATTATATTACTCCCTGTTTGGGTTTTTTTTCCCAGTAAATCCTACTTGGAGCTAGTCTAGCTTGGCAAAGAGTTGTGTCATTATTACGTCATTTATGTGGCTTATTATCGGAGTGATGTTTGGAAATGGTTTTACTTCAACTTGAACTGAAAGTCAGAATCAATTTTTCAAAAGTTGGGTTCTCTCATATATTCAAAAATTGTTTGTAGGAGCAATTTGGAGCATGCAAAAATAATTCTCCATTTTCAACAAAAAATACTCCAACTTATATTTTTACTCACTGAGATGATGCCTTAAGGCCGAATGTAGAAAAAAATTATTCCTATGAGAGTTACTCATTATTACTTTACTCCAAGGGTTTCGAGTGTATCAGTGCCAAGTTAATTAGGACAGGGCTTTGCCAGGTCCGACTCACTCCAAATTTGAATTGAAAAACTTGTACAGAGTATTTTATACGTAAAAAAAATTTATGTATAAAAATTTATTTCAGAAAATTCTTTGTACGATCGAGTCTGACGGGTGTTACTAGTTAGTTTCGCCCATAGCTACTACATACTAGGGTGGACCCGGTTCACCGGTCCCAACTGATCTGTTTAGGTCCCAGGCCCAACATTGTTTAGGATCGGGACCAGTTTTCCGGTTCCGGTCTAGGACCGCCCTCTCCCTCTCGTACTTCGTTACCAGGTCCCGGGTGCCATTTTTCTAACCGCGACCTGTCCGATCCCCAACAATCAATTTTTATTTTTTTTATTTTTTTGCATTTTTTGACCAAAACCGGGACCGAACGGGCTAGTCTACCTAATCCGGTTCGGGACCTCTTTATATCGGGGCCATTCCGAATCTCCCATTTTTTTGGGCAAGGTCTCGGCCAGGAAACGAGACGGACCGGGTCCATGTCTGCCTCGTACCTATAACTAATTTATAAGTTGAATTGATGAATTGAATATGGGGCCATATAAATGTTGATGCAGTTGAACATAATCAGAATCGGACAACAATTGGAGTATTTTGAGCAGTATAAGCAGCGAGTGGGAGAGGCCATCGGAGAGGCTGCGGCGGCGCAACTGGTGAACGACGCCCTGGTGCTCATCACTCTCGGGGGGTAACGACTTCGTGAACAACTACTACTTGGTCCCTTTATCCGCCAGATCTCGCCAGTTCCCTCTTCCCATTTACGTCCCTTTTCTCATTTCCGAGTATCGCAAAATTCTCCAGGTACTTTATGCATTTTCATTCATTCATTATTTTACGCTATGTAATTTCTTCCTTGCTACTCATTCCCACGGAAAACAGGAGTAAAGTTGCGTACTGTGGGGTGAGATTTCACAAAGTGAAGGGTCAAATGCACACTTTAATTATTGGTAATGTTGCATTTTCGTACTTTAACTTTTAAATGAATCAAAACGGTACCTTAACTATGCATAAATGTTTCGAATTGAGATTTTCTTCAAATTTCCGGAAAAAAAATTCTTCACGATGGTCAAAATTCTATGTGTAGAATCATCATATAGTGTTCATATGGACAAAAATAAGTGAAGTAGACTTTACTCATAGAATTTTGGCCGCCACGTGTGATTTTTTGGTCGAAAATTTGAATAAAATCTCAATTTGAAACATTTATGTATAGTTAAGGTACCATTTTGATTCATTTAAAAGTTAAGGTACGAAAATGCAACATTACCAATAGTTGAGGTACCAATTATGCATTTGACCCCAGTACGCAGTGGCGGACCTGTTTTGTTCATACGTGTTCATGTGAACACCCAAAATTTGAAAAATACAATACAAAATATACATGTTAAGAATTTATGTAATAATTTTTTATGTAATATTTTAGTGGTAAAATACTTTTGAACACCCAATATCTGGTTAGAAGATCCGCCATTGCCAGTACGTAGTAACGCAACTAATTTTCCAAGCTCCAAATACATTGTAATATATACATATCCCAAATTAAATATGAATTTCGTTTATGATTTACTTTTTAAAACAACTGCATAAAATCTATGTTGCACGGAAACGCGAAAATCATGAGGAAACGAGAAACGGGAAACGTCGTTTTTTGCTCAGAAATGGCTTATTTGGAGAGTTTCCGAAGAGTTTTCGGAAGTTTCCGAAACGGGAAACATACTCTTTCCCAGGGGCGGCTTTAGAATGATGGAGGCCCCAGGCGACAATTAATGGTAGGAACATATACATATATGGGGTGCTTGGAAGTGCTTGGAACTGATTCTGGTTCTGCTTTTAAGCTTTATAAAAAACTAATTATAGGAGCAAATTAGAGCATCAGAAGTGTTCTGCACTTTTACCCAAACGCTTCAAGTTCTGTTTCTACTCTCTAAAAGAGCAGAAACAATTTCAGGAATCAGATCCAAACACCTCTATATATATATAGGTTTCCGATCAAATACTATCGTATATAATCCGACATTTTAATTTCGGATTAGATATATATAAAATGGCAAACAAAGTAGTCATTAAAAAAGTAAGAATTCCCAAACACAATTATTAGTGAAAATAAAAGGGAGAAGGGCCAAAAACGACTCTATGGTTTTTAATAAATCTCAAATTTGACACTCAAGTTTTTAGTAGATCAAATTAACACAAATTTCAACTTACTTGTTGCATTTATGCCACCCACTAACGTATCCTATATTATAAATGTACGTTTCTAATTCTGAGAAACTTAAAACAAAACAGGGAAAGGAAGTAAAAACTGTAATGTCTTCCTAATCCAGCGTCATCTCCGCCATGCTGAGAGCTCGGAAAAGGTATTCGCGGTCTGTTAAAACATTTGTCCAACACCGGAAAGCTATAAAACAATTAAACACTATATAAGGCTTTGGGCCCCTCCTCCTATCAGGTTGACCTTTTAGAATGGAACTCCGAGTCTTAACATGGTATCAGAGCCAATTCCGGTTGTGGTTTGACGGCTTGTTTAGCACCCATGATTAAGGGTAGCTTGTTAAGGGTTTGTGTGGCCCGTTTATACACCCCGATATTGTCCAGCCCGGTTCAGACTGAGGAGGCGTGTTAAAGCATTTGTCCCACACCGGAAAGCTATAAAACAATTAAACACTAAATAAGACTTTGGGCCCCTCCTCCTATCAGGTTGACCTTTTAGGATGGAACCCAGAGTCTTGACACATTCTTCTCTATCAGCTTCACCAATTTTAACTTCTTCCTTAGGGTTCAATATATAAGATTGAGAATCTAGGCCATTGCCTCAGTAAAGCTTCTTCGGGTAATAGGTATAGAGATAAGGTGGGTGGTTTGGGGCCAGTAACTTCTCTAAGACAACTAATCGGAAATTCTGGATGGGGGAATTATGGGAGCAATTCAGATAGAATAGAATGTCAACAGAGAGTATACCTTCCATAGAATAGAGTTTCATCTATATTACAGAGTGGTGAACCATCTTCTGAACCAGGTATGATTCAATTCCTCCATTGAACATACATTATTTTTTCAAAGTTTAGTTGTTTGGGAATGAGATACACCAAGGAATCTCCTTTAATAACTTGCAGGTCGAATGACGGAATGAGTAACCTCAACCAATGTCTGTTTAAGGGAAAAGGTTAGTGGGTGGCATAAATGCAACGAATAAGTTGGAATTTGTGTTAATTTGGTCTACTAAAAACTTGAGTGTCCAATTCGAGATTCACTAAAAACCATAATGTCATTTTTGGTCTTTCTCCCAAAATAAAATATTAAACTTAAGACCTACGAAAATCAAATAAGCACTACAACTATATACTCCTTCCGTTCCATAAAATATTGTTCACGCATTGACTTGGATCGGAGTTTAAGAAAGTGAGAATAAAGTGGAAATGTATGATTGTGGTTGAGTAAGAAAAAAGTAAATGAATGTGAATCACACAAAACTTTCCAAAAAGGGAAATGAGAACTATTTTTTTGTACTGCCCAAAGAGGAAACCGAGAACTATTTTGCGGGACGGAGAGAGTATTAATTATGTTGGTCGCTAGGTAGCCATCCAATTAATTAAAGTTAATATTGATCTACGGACCATGAATATTAATCCATGGATCGTCAATAGAGGAATAATCAATACGGAGTATATAACTTTCTGTCTAACTTTGTTTATCTCAAAACTTAGTGCTTCTAGAGCAAGAATCCTAGCAGCTATGACGTTGTGCAGAGTTGCAGAAAATCTCGTATACATCTCGTTGCCTAACTCAACCGTTTTGGCTGCTTCATTGTTTGGGGAATTGACGATTGTAATTTAGTTCCAATTTACAAACTATTAAAAATAAAAATAATTTTTTTATTTTGCTAATACTCTGATATTTTGGAGGCCCTACTAAAATAGGAGGCCCAAGGCAAATGCCTGGGCTTACTCCCCTCAGAGACGCCTCTACTCTTTCCCGACAGTTTCCGTGCTACATAGCATAAAATTTGTTCACATTTGGCACACTCTTATGTGTATACGGACAATATTTATTTTTTCTAAACGAGCTACTTGTGTACACATGCAACTTCGATGTATACTTATTTTGTGTACATTATACACTCAACTGTGTACACAAAAAATTGTTGTTTTTCCAAGCGAGATAACTGTTTACATAGAAGTATGTGTACAAATAAAAAAAATCAATAGAAAAACTATAATAATTGTTATAGAAACAATTACGTGTGAGAAAATATATACCAAGTACTACATACAAATTTTGTATACAAATAATTTTTTTTAAAAAAAACTATCCTCAGAGTCTCACTACGTCCATGTGGGATTTGAAATGGACGTGAGGCGTGGGGATCGGCTGAATGTAAACTGTAAAGTGGTGTCCAACTAGACGCACCCATGAAATCTTTAATGTCACATCACTTTTTCCCATCCGTGTTTATGATGAGCGATGACACTTCAAATTGACCAGCAATCTTCAAATTGTGGTTCGAGTATAAGGTTATCACTTCTCTTTTAATGTTTGGCCTTTTTATTTGAATATTACGAACCGGAAGACAAAGCATCAATATGTTTACTTTTAAAGTTTTCCACAAAAGTGACCCAGCTTATCATTTACTCTTTATCTAATCTCATACTCGAGTATTACTTTTATTGTTAAAATAAATTTTTAATTTTTAATACCAACGCTGCCATCAAGCCTAGATTCACCCGCAGCTGGTCCCCTCCCCCGCGGCCGGTGCTCCGCCGCCGCTGCCACCGCCGGTGATAGTGACTACCACGAAATTTAAGAAATTTAATGCACCGCCAGCACCGTCGTCATCGTCGCCTCCCACGCTTCCGCTGCCTCCTTCACCAGTCACTAATCCATAGTGACTCCGATCATAGTGACTCCGGCCATAGTGACGTTGTCCACAGTGACTTCGGTGCAGTGACTCTATTCGCAGTGACTCCAGCAACAGTGACTCCATTCGCAGTGACTTCGGCTACAGTGAAACTATCACAGTGACTCCATTCTAGTCATGCCTAGCGTCACCATTAATGCCCCTTCTTCACCATAGTGACTCCGGCATAACCAATCTCGCCCCAATCCCATAGCACCCTCCCCAGCCCCACAACAACCTCCACAGCCTCGCCCACTCCACCCATCAACACCCAACTCAGCCCCTCAAGCCACGCCCTACCCTCCAGCCTCACCCCAACCACCTCCCTACCTACCCCACTTGAGTCACCTAGCCCGACACCGCCTCACTTGCCGACACTAGATCTGCGCCATCGGACGAACTCACACTGAGATCAGAATAAGAAGGAAAAGCCCCCAAATTCGATCTGGAATCTCGATCGGCGGCCAGATCTGCTCTACAACGGCGATGTAGCGGTGATTTGCAGTCAAGAAAGGTGAAGAAGAAGAATAAAGTTCTATTTGTTGCAGCAAAGAGGCGGGGCAAGGCTCAGAGAAGCGACCAGCGAAGAGGAGCCGTTGTCGTGGGAAGAGAAAAGGTGCATCGACTCTGTGTAGAGATGAAGGACGACCGGTGTGGCGCCGTGGCCAGTGGCTTATGGCGGAGGAGAGGAAGAAGTGCGATGGATGGCCGTGCTGAGAGCAATTGATCACCATGACCAAGCTGGGAGCTCGAATCGCTATGGGAAAGAGAGAAGGCGATGTGTAAGATATACGAAGTATTATAAAAGGCGATGTTTTTGTCAAAATATAAATCACTCATATTTTGGGAAATGAAAAGTCATTTAGTTATTACTGTGCCATTTTTTCTTAATGTTTTGCTGTTTTCATTTTTAATTTAGAAAAAAATACTCTCCAATATTATTTAATGATAATTTAGTCTTCAAATAAAAAAATTATTTCCCAAAATATTTTTGAATGATCTTATTTATATTAATGTGACAACTCCGGTAACCATTTAAAAAATGGGGTACGGTATCCAATCATTATATCATTTTTAATTTAGATTTAAATAATTTAGCTGCATTATTCTGATTGGTTCAAGTGGTACCTTAAAGAGTTAAAGGTACCATAGAATCTATTTTATATTAATTATGATCTAATTAACGATGTCATTTTGTAATGGAAACCTTTAATCGAGACTGATCGGAGGTAGTTGTGGACTTATTGTTTAGTTGTTTTGCCCCTATTTTTAAAATGATGATAGGTTAATAATCATAATCATAATAACAACAATACACTACAAAGGTGTAGAAATTGCGTCTAACATTTTACTGTTGTACAATATTGCAGAGGTTATATGACATTGGAGCTAGAAGGGTTCTTGTCACAGGGACGGGGCCAATTGGGTGTGTGCCGGCTGAGCTGGCTCAGAGGAGCCGAGCCGGTGAGTGTGCAGTTGATCTGCAACAAGCTGCTTCACTATTCAATCCCCAACTCGGTCAAATGGTAAGCGAGCTCAACACTCAGCTCAACGCCGATGTTTTCATAGCGGCTAACACATACGATATGCACATGGACTTCGTCGACAACCCTCAAGCATATGGTACGTACGCATATGTGTTAAATTTAAGTATACTCTTTAAAATGGTATTATCTCCTTCCCAGATTAATTTGTAAAATTGACTTTCTTTAGTCAAATAGTTTCACTTTATTCAATTAACTAGAATGCCAATTTTTAATTATATTCTAATTTTGAGTTTGCTATTTTGAAAAGATTTTAATGCAATTTCTGAATATGTAAATTTTAATTATTAAAAATTGAATGAATTATTAACAAAGGGATTTAACTTTAACACTGATTGCAAAAAAATATTGGCTATGCAAATCCATTTGGAGTGGAGGGAGTTTATCCTCGCTGAATGTTCTCTAGTTGGATTGAAGTATATTTCCATAAGAGAGAAATAATGTTCTCGTGTTTTAGGTGAAGCCGAAGTAGTACTAGTTCAACTTTGTATATTCAAAATTCAATTAGTTACCTCGAATTTTAAATTATTCTTATTGTGTATCAATCATATTTGTTTAATATATTTTGGTTTCATATAACAGTAAAAAATTAATGAATGTTTCAAAAGTATTAGCTATTAAAAATAATAACAGCTCTTCATCATAATATTAGTCATCCTGTGGCTCATTATTAGAGCAACCAATTCCGTTCATAAAGATTGTGGTCATTCTTGAAGTTTACTATCATCTAATTGCTCGTTGAAGTTTAATTGACTTTGAAATCATATTAAGTTTAAGTTTAAGGTTGATATGATGAAAGGTAAATGGGTTTACATGTGAGTTTAAACTTTTTTAATTAACTGCCGGGGATGGCTTAGTACATAATCACATGTTAATTAAATTTTATTTTCGAATGAAAATGTAGGATTTGTGACTTCAAAAGTGGCATGTTGTGGACAAGGACCATACAATGGAATAGGACTATGCACACCAGCATCAAACTTATGCCCAAACAGAGACTTATATGCGTTTTGGGATGCATTTCATCCATCAGAAAAGGCAAACAGGATCATTGTGGAGGGAATGTTTTCTGGACCTTCCAGCTACATGAACCCAATGAACCTTAGCACCATCATGGAATTAGATTCTAAGCTATAATTATTGACTAATCCAGTCATTCTCTTCTTATTTGTTTTCCTCCTCCTATTTTTATTGTAATGTCTCTCGGCTCAAAAGATCGAGCCCAATTATTCTAGCTAGGATTCCACTATCTAGCTAATTAATTAAGTGAGTATTTAATAAATGCATTGTCATGTTAGCTATAACTATTATTTTTTCAATTACTTGGGACGCTGTCATCTTTGCTAGAGAGCGTAGTATGCATAAATGCATAATGTTTTTTTTAATCTCAGGCCCTTATTAATTCCTAGTGATTTTATAAACTTTGAAATTCTTTGTGATTGATTAGCTTGACTTGTGCAACTCATGCAAAATCCTAAATTTGTAATTATTTTATATTAGCAAATTTATAAGTTCCCGGTTAAAGAAATTGTGTTTGAATCTTTAATATGTGTTTTTTGCAATCAATGGATAAACCTCCTCTCCCGGTTTGAAAGTGCATCTTTGAATAACACATTTTAAGAAAATGACATTGTTTGATACCGTTTGACACTGTTTGACAATATTCAACATTGTTTTGCATTGTTTTGTATATCAAATAAGGAAAGATGACTTTTTTAGGGGCGGACCAAAAAGTAAAGTGAGATGTTTATTAAGGGACGAAGGAAATACAATTTAGTAAGCCATATATACATATGAATATATGATCAAGTGAAAGTGTTCTTCTGTGTTTGATAGGAGAAAAAAGACAATGAGAAATGATTCAACGAAAATGCACGTCTCGGAAAAGAATTTGATCAGTTTATCTTTCTATATGTTTCATGTTTGGCTATGTCTACTTCCCAGAAGCTATAGATAATGGAAAATGCTTAGTGTACATGAGTTGTACACAAGTTGTACACAAGTTGTACACAAAATCCCCCTAGTTGCCTGTGTACATAGGCAATTCGTTTAAAAAGGGGCAGCACTTGATGTCAAATTGTCTGTGTACACAGACAATGTACACATTTTGTGTACAACTTGTGTACACCAAGAATGGTCCATAGATAATTAATGAAGTTTCCAATCCACTACATTGGTCCTATTATCTTTTGTATTAGGATGTTTTCTTTTGGACTATTTTCAGCCCCAGACCAGACCAGTCCAGACCAGACTTCCGTAGTTATAAAATACACAGAGACCAGACGTTTACCAGATCATACCAGACTAAATCAGACCAGACCGGATCAGACCAGACCAGCAAATTTCAGTCCAAAAGAAAACATTCTTAGTAGACGTTATTTTATTATTTCTAATATACGGAGTAACGTACTTCGTACTTGTTATCCCTAAATTCCTTTTTATTATAGTTTAACGTTTTCTTGTAGTGAGGGTTTAAATTGAGTTGCAAAATTAACTTTTTGAGTCAAACAGATTCACTTTATTCACTTAATTAAAATATCAATTTTTATTTAAATTTTAATTTGAATTTTGTAACTTTATCTAAATTTTAATATAGATTTTTTTATTGTTAAAGTTTAATTCTTTAAAAAAGAATCATTAAATTAAATTTTAATTAATTATCAATAGGGACAATAGGAGGATTTAACTTTAATATGGGTTTACCAAAAAATCGACTCAAAACAAATTGGGACGAAGTAGTATGTTTGAAAATTTTGACTTGATTAAAATACTGGATCCGGCCCGAACTTGTGCTCCTGCATGAAGAGAATCTATGTTCCGGCTATTATCTTTAAGGTGACAACTCTGATACCCTTCTAAAAAATGGGGTACCATACCTACCATTCATTTGATTGGACCACATCACTTTTTTATTTTTAATTTAGATTTAAATAATTCAACTGTTACATTTCCATTGGTCCATGTGGATAAAGATATGGTACCTTATGGGTACCATAGAATCTACCTATCTTTAATTCTTTATTATTCCAGTCAATATTTGTACGTAATGTTAATACTCCATAACAAAGTTCGGCTCACGGACGCAATTAAACTTGGTAATAATTTATGGTAATAATAGTTGAGCAGCTAGCCACTTCTTCTCAACTAACAAATGATGTATGTACACACAAATTAAGGAGCTGAGTCCATTATTTAGCCTCTCAATCAACGGCCAATATATCTTAGCTTATTATACAAGCTTATTAGCTTACACGTACCGGTCAAGTAATAAACGCATTTTACCATATTAAATTCCCGAGCTTAACCACTAACTGCCCCATGCTTTGATGATCACAATACACACTTAAACATTACGTAATGCAGTTGAAAATCCAACTCGCTTGCCACAGCCCTTATAATTTTTCTTCTCTATAATTTCCATATAAACCCATCATTAGTATAATTATATAATCAAAGCACGCTTTCTTCTTCTTATGGGTTTTCCATCTTTGATACATTGCTCTTAATTAAGTACCACAATTAAATTATACGTAGTAGGTAGTACTATACTCCGTATATAAATGCATGGGCGCTACCGCTAAGTTTTGCAACAAAAATATTGTATTGAGTAGACGCTTAAAGGAGGAGGAGACGATGATGATTCTTGGTTTCTTGATTGTTGCGGCACTTCAGGTGGCGGAAGGCGGAGATGGCGGGGGCGGTGGTGGGAGAGCGTTTTTCGTGTTCGGGGATTCGTTGGTGGACAATGGGAACAACAACTTCCTCGCCACCACCGCTCGCGCGGATTCTCCGCCTTACGGCATTGACTATCCCACTCACCGCCCCACCGGCCGCTTCTCCAATGGCCTTAACATCCCCGATATCATCAGTACGTCGTTACAAATTGGTTTAATTTAGCGTTTACAGTCTAGTGAGTATATATAGTATAGGAAGTGAGCAGTGGAGTGACACTGCCGATATTTTATTTTATGTTCATTCATTTTCTACCAACTACGTCTCCAAAAATAGACACACAGTTAACATATTTCGTTTTCGACATAAATTATTATACTTATTTGTAACGAACTTTTGACTTTTATGTTTACATTGAAGAAATACATATACTTCGTTCGTATTTAATTAATTCAGAGGTGGGCATATTGAATATATATCCGGTTCGGTTTGACTTTTATCTGTTTTTTTGTTTGATTTTGTTTAAAACGGGTTAGCAGAAAGATTATATTACTAAAGAAAAATCATATTATATTTCGGCTTGATTCGGTTCTGGTTATTTTGATTTGATTTGTTATTTTTAAAATGTATTGCAATTTTATTGAATATTTAAATTTGGTTTGGTTTTATTCGATTTTTCACTCTTTCAATTCGGTTTGATTTACTTCGGTATGAAAATGCTATCAAACTCAAACCAAATCGTGCTAACATGGATATTACCCTCTGCCCCTCAATACTTTTGGCCAATGATTATGATTGATACGGAGTATATTTTTCAAAAACTATATGGAGTAATTTTTTAAAACAAAGAACATTTTAAATACTACCTCCGTCCCAATTTGATGGTGTCATTTCTTTTGGGCATAATTTTTAATAAAGTGGTTGAAAAGGTCAAAGTTGTGATTGAGATTTGAGTAAAAAAAAGGTGAAATGATGTGGACCACATCTTTCTTTCTAAAAAGGGAAACGGGACCATCATTTTGGGACATCCCAAAAAGTAAATACGGTATCATCATTTTGGGACGGAGGGAGTAATAAGTATCATTTTAAATTGCTCCGTAAATGGTAAATAACTTACTATAAATATATGTAATTGGTCGAATTGTAACTTCATATAATCATTTGTGTAATGGTATACTACGTACTAATTAATTATTACAGGTGAGAAGTTGGGTTCGGAGCATCTAATGCCATATCTGAGCCCGGCGTTGACCGGGAAAAAGCTTCTGGTAGGTGCGAACTTTGCTTCGGCCGGGGTGGGAATACTTAATGATACCGGAATCCAATTCGTAAGTCAACTCTATTCAACCAAGCATTCGTAAGCTTCCCGTTACAAATTATGACTTCTTGTAAAAGAGAAGCAGTATCGTACTTTGTACTTACTAGTGTATTTGCTTCACCCGTTACAAATTGGTCTGATTTGGTTAATTTGATGTAGTTTGAATTAGATTGATAGACGTATATTCTATGTCTTTTTTACAATTACCAAAGTTTTGTGGACACATATGTCTGGTTTTGTTTAAGACTGAAATAATACGTCCAATTAAAACATGAGAAACTGTCCCGAATAAGAATAAAAATGTTTTGTTTTTATTTCCAAAATATGATCTTCGTGTTTTTATTCTCTTAATAAGAGTAATTTCTGTCAAGTTTGAAAAAATTTGGCAGAAACTGTCATATTGAAAGCACCATAATGCCGAACTTGGCCAATTCTATTTAGGGAACAAAAATATGACAATTCTATTTTGTAATTTTAAAACTTTTTTACTCCTATTTAACGAATTTTCTCTTAAAATATACTTCGTATTTAATTCTTGTGGATCAAATATACAAGTAACTTGCTTGTTTCAACAACATATAGGAAGTACTGTTTGCAATAATGTGCTCAATGTTATATACTTTGTAGTTTCATTTACTAATAAAGGTCACATTTAAGGAATTTTAATTCAGATTTAATTCAAAGAAAAAGTATGAACTTGAACTAGCAAAGACACGGTTTTAATTCAAGATATACACTACGTAGTATTTACATTATTACTAATTGAATGAGAGGACTTTTTTTTGGAAGAATTGAATGAAAGGACTTATATCATAATTTGCAGGTAAATATAATTCGGATGCCACAGCAACTGGCCTATTTTGAACAGTACCAGCAAAGAGTGACAGAAATGGAAGGGGCAAACAAGACAAAGAAACTGGTGAACGAGGCACTAGTTCTAATATCTCTGGGCGGTAATGATTTCGTGAACAACTATTATTTGCTGCCCTTTTCTTATAGGTCTCGCCAATATCCCCTCCCTCAATATGTCACTCTTCTCATCTCCAAATACAAAAAGATACTCAAGGTAATATTCTTTTTATTCTTTTCCTTAATTCATGAGATAATTGAAAGTCACACTTTAGTCTCTAATTTATATCACAATGTTGAAATGCTGTTCCTATCTTTCAATTAACAATTTTACCATTGACGTGTATGTTACTCGATCATTTAAAGGTCATTGGGGAAAATCGCATTTTCAGTCTCTCAAATAGTGTAAAATTGAAATATAGTTATCGTATATTCTCAAGTGTGTAAATATCACACCTCAATTCATGAGATAATTGAAAGTCACACTTTAGTCTCTAATTTATATCACAATGTTGAAATGCCGTTCCTATCTTTCAATTAACAATTTTACCATTGACGTGTTACTCATTTAAAGGTCATTGGGAAAATCGCATTTTCAGTTTCTCAAATAGTGATAAAATTGAAATATAGTTTTCGTATATTCTGAAGTGTGTAAATATCACACCTCAATTGCCCGGTTTGTTGTCATGTGGTCCTCGCCCACAGTGTGACTGTCACCATTCAAATGATCATATTTACAACAATTTGGAAAATCAAGAGATGTCATTTACAAATTCGAAACAAAAACTATATTTTGTAGAACAAATCGGACCAAAAGTGTAATTTCCCATGGTATAACCAGTTACAGTTTTTTTAAATTTTTTGTATCGTCTAATTTTTTAGTTAATTATTAATCTTAAGCATGTCAACATATATTATGCTCCGTATTTATTATGGATTTGTAGAGGTTGTATGATTTGGGAGCTCGCCGGGTATTAGTGACCGGGTCGGGGCCGCTGGGGTGTGTGCCCGCGGAGCTAGCACAGCACAGTCATAGAGGCGAATGTGCGGTGGAGCTGCAGCGCGCCGCCGCCTTGTACAACCCTCAACTCGTTCAGATGATTAAAGAACTTAATAGTGAGGTCAAAGGAGATGTGTTTGTTGGGGTCAACACCAATCAAATGCACATGGATTTCATTAGCAGCCCTGAATCTTTTGGTACGTTTTCCACATTCTTTTGCATTTTCTTCATTCAAATTTTTTATTTGAACAGAATTTTAATGTATAGTTTATGACATTTCATAAAAAAAAAAACAGATTCTTTTTCCTTTCTTTTCTCACATCTTTTTAAAAAAATCCCCTGTTATGTTGTTTTAAGGAAAAAGCAAACAATGAAGCGTCTTAGAAAAGGTCAATTAAAAAACTTTCAACTTAATAAATTTAAATTTTTTCTAGGCGAAGACCTATACAATGTATTGTTTTGAGCCTTTGATGTTGTTGATATTGCAAAGATATATTATGTATACCAAAATTGGTTACTACTTGGTGTTGGACTAAATTAATTTAATTTATCGAAGGAAACTAAGGGTCTAAGGCTATATATAGAGTAATAGAGACTTGACTAGTTGACCAGACATCCCAAAAAGGACTAATTAAATATATCTCCTTTACTAAATTATCTTTGGAAGTACATTTAGCACCAAGATTAAGATAGTGAATATTGTATGGTGGAAACTTGTATAGAAGACAGAAAATGTGTAAAAATGTGTAGGAAATGCTACAAACAACAATTTTTTGCCAAAAGTGTAAATGAGAAATTATTTTGGTATAGAAAAAAAAGAATTTTGAAAATAATTCAGAGATAAAGAGAATAATAGGGAGGAAATGCATCTATGCATGCATGATGCATGTATGTGTGTATATTAAATTTTGGCTTATTGCCTTACTGGCGAAAATAATGGACAGGATTTAAGACATCAAAGGTGGCATGTTGTGGACAAGGGCGATTCAATGGACTGGGTTTATGCACGCCACTATCAAACTTATGCCCGAATAGAGACGAATATGCATTTTGGGATGCATTCCACCCATCAGAAAGGGCTAACCGAATGATAGTGGATCAGATCATGAATGGAACCACTGACTATATGCATCCAATGAACCTCAGCACTATCATGGACTTGGACTTCAAGGCTAGCCTGATTAGTTAATTGATAATTAGTCATCTTGTTTATTATGTGTTATTCGTTATTTATGTGGGCCAATGGACAATTAGACGTGTATTTTGTTTTCCTGTGACATTAAATTTAAGAAAAGAGCTATACTTAGGACATGTTTACTTGACCGTGTAACTCACCGTTAGGGTATTAAGAAGCTTGAAGTAAACGTTCCCTGCTGCATAAATGTTTGTGTACTAAGCCGATAGGCCTCTTAATCGCCGTTTAATAAACGCACGCCCCCCATGTTTTATTAACCGGTCACTTAAGCATTTTCATATTGACTATCCATCCCTTATTTTAAAGCCCTTTGAAATTTTTATTACATCCATACCCTAGTATAACTGCACGCCTCTTCATACTTTCCATTCATACACCATCGACTTTCTACGGTTCTACCAAGCTTCCTTCTTCCGCAAAGTTTCTCTCAGGCACAAGAAAAACTCTCCTCTCTCATATACAAGGCCTCCCACACCGACGAAACTCCTCCATGTCGCAATCGACGCCCCAGGTATATTGTGTGAGTTAGATTTTTGAAATTTCTTGGATCAAAGGTTAAACCTAACTTGCGATAGCACAAAATTTTCACTCAGTTTCGGTTTTGCATATTAGATTAGGTATTCCATTTTCTATTCTACAGTCTGGGTTTTGTAATATTCCCCAAAGTTTCGGTTTTGTAATTCGTATACCTATATCCAGATTGGGTATTTGGACCCCTCTTGTACATATAAAGCCTGCATATGGTAATTTCGAATGGATAGATGCAGCGTAGTGAAGATTGAAGAATATATTATCTTTATAAATCTTAATAGATGGAGAGAGGGAAAAAATGGAAGAAGAGATATATGTCTTGTGGTGAAGGTAGTTTATGCTCTGCTTCGGAAACGCTTGAACTCCCGGTGATAGACGTGAACATAATCGGCTGGGTTTTCATTAAATGTAAGCCATGTTTTAAGCCCAATAAAGTGAACGGACTTTGGACTCATTAAGCCTGAATTCATTATGAAGTAAACGTTGGCTTACTAAACACTGCTTACTAAACAACGGCTTACTATCGCAGGGCTTATTAAACACTGTTTATTAAGAATTGAAGTAAACATGTCCCTAATATGAATTAATTTGTATCTCCATTAACGTCTCTTATTTATGATATATGTGACTTTAATTTGTTGATCTCATATGTATTTAATGTATTTATCCAATTGATCAATTCATGTTTCTATTTTCTTTTGTAAAATAGGGAAAATGTACATTTATTTATATGGAAAATAAAAGTAATTTTCCTTAGTAGTAACTGGAACG
Source organism: Cuscuta epithymum (assembly GCA_945859915.1). NCBI lineage: Eukaryota > Viridiplantae > Streptophyta > Magnoliopsida > Solanales > Convolvulaceae > Cuscuta > Cuscuta epithymum. The sequence continues at coordinate 2,856,542 of CAMAPF010001001.1, read as the reverse complement.
GTGGTCGTGGAGCAGTAATAACTAGGATGATGATCAATGAAGCGGGAGTAATTAGGACTGTGCTCACTAGAGCGGTAGTTATTGGAACGGTGGTCACTAGAGCAATAGTAACTGGGACAGTGGTCAGTGGAGCGGTTGCAATTGGAACGGAGGTAATTAGAGCAATAGTAACGGGGACAATGTTCATTGGAGAGGCAGTAACTGGAACGGTGGTCATTATAACATTGGTCACTGACCGGTTGTAGTAATTGTCAGTGGAGTGATAGTAACTAGCAGGGTCGTCTTAAGGATTATGGGGTCCTAAAAAATTACGGAATACTTAACATTTACATGCATATTATATTCATATGATTTTTAAATGTAATAATTGCAATGTTATGACAGCTCTAAAGTTGTTTACATAAATGTGGTTTACTTAAGGGTTGGTTTGCAACTCCTTTTAAAAAAGTACTTCTCAGCTTTTGGCTTTAAAAAAGCACTTATTTTCCCAAACACTACAACTTTTATTTTTTGCGGCTTCTGCGTCAAAAGTGCTTTTACTTTTTCTATTACACAAAAAGCACTTATTTTACCAAACACTACCCACTTTTACTTTTCAAAATCACTTTTTTCTCAAACACTATCAACTTTTATTTAATCACTTCTCCTCATTTCATTAAAAAAAGCATTTTTTTAAAAGGAGAAGCTGTTGCAAACAGACCCTAAGAGCGACTATAATAGTGTCTTTTGTCGTTGTAATGTATGTCCAATTTTGCAATTTTATGAAGATAGCATAATACTTTTGTCATTTATATAAATGAGAATAAAAAAAATTGACAAAAAGTCATACAAATATGATACCAATTTTGATTATAAGTGTGACCATAAATTGACCATACAGGCATACATTGACAAAAAATTGACAATAAATGACTATAAATGTGAACATATATACCAATTTTAATGTATATCTTTTATAAAAAAAATCATTAGTCACAAAAATAGAATACCAAATAAATTGACTAAAAACACACAATATGATAAAGAAGCACAATTGAAGTGCACTATATATTGTGAACATTAAAAGACCAAATTTGTCATTGTTAACATATGCAAAACTCACTACACCTATACTTTCAATTTTTTTCCTTACTGAAGTGCAAAATTGATAAGAACTTAACTACAATCAAAACTTGCTAAAACTTTTTCTTCTAGAGATGGCATAACTTACTCGCTTAGTCATACATAGTTTTTAATTGTTCTAAAAATAACTACATGAGTATAATTCTGATCCATAAGTACTTCGATAATCTTATACATTCACATGTCAAAGTGTCAGTATATCAATAAAGCAAAAATGAAAAAACCAAATAAATTAATACTCCTTCCGTCCCCCAATTAAGTTCCCGGTTTGACTTCACACATATTAAGAAAATAAATTTGACTTTATTGTCATATTGTGGAGTGCACTGTTTTGCACTGTTCAAACACTGTTTGACACTGTTTGGACACTGTTTGACACTGTTTTGCACTATTTGACACTGTTTTGATGTAGATAATTTGTCAAATAAGGAAACTATTGAAGTGTTAACTTAATTTAGGGACAGCCCAAAAAGGAAAGTGAGAACTTATTTGGGGGACGGATGGAGTATTAACCAGACCCAATAACCCCTTATCCTAAATTTAACACAATTGTAACTTTTAATTTTTAATTACGATTATTTGCAATCGATTTTATTTGAGAATTCAAATTTAAGTAAATATAAATATATAATAGTAATAGTTTTTCTATATTTTGGAGGCCCCTAAAAATTGGGGGTAACAATGGCCCAGGTTAGATGATCCATGGCCGGCTCTGGTAACTAGGACGGTGATTACTAAAACGATAGTAACTTTGACGGTGGCAACTGGAGCTGTAGTAACTGAAACGGTAATTAGTGGAACGGTAATACATGCATGCGGCGATAGTCATAGGAGCGATGGTCACTATTAATTAGCCGCTTAGGCAACATGTCATCAGTCAATGGTATCACTTATAGTTGACCACATAAATACTTTACCAAAAAATAGAAACTTTAAAATGATTTCTCAAGTCATTTTGAATTTTCACACAAATTTTAGTGTAATTTAAGTATTGAAGTATTTAAAGAAGCTAAGGGCCTGTTTACTAACAAAGATATTTTCCAGTTTTCCAGAAAACTGGAAAACAGAAAACAAGAAACGTGTTTACCAAAGAAAATTGTTGGAAAACTGGAGAAAAGAAAACAGAAAAACACGTTTACCAAATTGTTTTCCAAAACGAAAAAATGAGATATGTCTCTCTTTTCCTTAATGATTTGAAAAAGTGACTTTTACTAGTTTTCCAAATTTGGAAAACGCAGATGCTACAGTGCCGTTGCAATGAATTTGCATACTTACACCTAGTGGTGGGTCCGGTCCCGCTCCGATGTCGATTCCATTTCGGTACCTCCATTCTCGTACCTTACTCCTTACCCCTTCCCTACCCACCCTACCCCCCACCCCGCGTACCCCTTTTCCCTACAATGACCCTACCCCACCCCCTACCACATGCCCCTACCTTGGCCCCACCCCGATCCACCCTACCCTACTGCCACCCCCCTACCACACCGACCCCGACCCCACCCACCATACCCTACCCCCACCCTCGTATATTACCCCTTACCCTTACCTTACCCCATACCGCATGCCCCCTACCTCGACCCCACCCTACCGCCATCCTACCCCCCACCCTCGTACCCCCACCCTACCGCCATCCTACCCCCACCCTCGTACCCCCACCCTGATCCCGACCCTACCTTACCGCCATCCTACCCCAACTCCCTACCCTACCCCTACCTTACCCCCAACACCCACTACCCCCCCACCCTTACCCCTAACCACGACCCTAACCCTACCACTAGACCTTACCACCCCACCCCCGACCATACCCTTACCCCACCCCGACCTCGACCCCTACGAGTAGGTGTGGGTGGGTATGAAGAGAGTATGGGTAGAGTGTAAGATCGTGGTAAGGGTAGGGGTAAGGGTCAAGGGTGTGGAATTCGGTATAGAGTGGGGGTACGAGGTATAGGGGTGGGGTAGGGGGTGGGGTATGGGTACACGTACGAGGTGATCGACCCCACATATTATATTATGTATTTGTGTTTATGAATGTTGTGTGTCTATATTTGTATAAGGGTTATTTTGGACATTTTAATGTTAAACGATGTTTTAAACCTTTTGAAATAAACATGATCTTATAACATTGCTTATTTTATGCGCCACTTATTAACGCGGGTCTTAATAAGCACCATTTAATAACGTGTGAAGTAAACGTGTCCTCAGTCTTCTGGATGATCACAGAACTGGGTGGAAAAATGCATGAACATGTTTTCAGATTTGAAAATGGAAAACTAAAAAATAGAAACAGAAAATTGGAGATAGAAAAACTGGAAAATAAAAATGAAAGCTGGAGAACGAAAAACAGAAGTAGAAAACAGGAAAATATCTCTGTTAGTAAACAGGCTCTAAGCTTCGCCAGAAGATTTATGCAGTGTTACTTGTTAGAAGCCAGGCTTCGTCAACAGCAAGTAAGATGATCGAGAGAGCCCTCCTTTAATATATCGTCTGATATGAACTATGAAATAGTTAGAAGGGTAATTTTGTAAAGTACTGCTGAAGTTAACCGTGGTTAAGGAAAGCCACTATTTGAAGTAACAATTCTTCTCTTACAGTACAAAAGCAGTCACTCCAAGTGACGGTTCTTTTCTTACAACACAAAAGTCGCCACTCCAATTGGCGACTCTTCTCTTACAGCACAAAAGTTGTCACCTCAAGTGGTGATTCTTCACTTAGAGCACAAAACCACCACTTCAAGTACAACCATTTGAGCATAACTACTTGGCAGCAGTAGGAAGCTAACAGAAGAAACGTGGATCTAGAGAAACAATGATTGCACTTGAAGTGGCAATTTTTGTGCTGCAAGTGAAGAACCGCCACTTGAAGTGGTGGCTTTTGTGATGTAAGAGAAGAGCCGCCACTTGGAGTGGCGGCTTATGTACGATAAGAGAAGAACTGACACTTCAAGTGACTGCTTTCCTTAATCACGGTTAACCCAACAGTATTTTAAAACTTATTTTCAATACAACAATATATTGAGAATTATTTATTTAATTAACATTATTCCGTGAAAAAACTAAAAAATATGGTAGTCTCTTGAAATTCCAAAAAGTTTTTATAGTTATTTTGGGAAAAAATATTTCATATACTACTCCAAAGTAGATAAGCTGGTTATCCATCTCCTAAACCCGCAGGAGCTAACCACGGCTAGGCAGCGGGAGAGCCTATACCGTACACCCGGATGTACATGTACATCCGGCATTTTTGTAATTTTTTCTAATTTGAAGAACAATAATCAGATCCTCCTTCTTCCGTCCACCTCTTTCCCTGTTTCTTCCGTCCGCCTCTTTCCCTGTTTCTTCCGTTCGCCTCTTTCCCTGTGTGTATGTGGACTGTCCGCACTCGGCAGTTCTTTTTTTCTCAACCACCTTAACCTGCTTTTGCTTTGTAACTTGTAAGTAGTTTTCATTTTTATTTCTCTTTCCGTTTTATCTTAACTACATTTTCATTGATTTCAATTTATGATGAATATTTAATGTGTTAATGTTTAATTTTTCTATTTTTAATTTAACATGAATATTTATTAATTTATGGTAAATCCGAATATGATTTAACTTCAATTCTTTGTAATTAAATTTTCAATAGTTTTGCTTATTTCCTGCACTTTTGTAATCCACTACAGGTTGCTTGCAATATATATCATTGGAAATTGTGTTTGGTCTGGTTTGACCGTGGCAAAAAGAACTAAAGTAGTAAAAAAACATGATATTCAATTGAAAATGATTTTGATTCTAAATGAAATTTTGTATGCACACTTTAAGAATTCTAATATTCATTACACATAATCTTGATACTCAATAGTAGAAAACAATATACTCAATGAGAATGTTTTTATACTCAAATGAGACTTTTAAATTATGTGTATTCAATTGCAATATTGTACTCTATGGAGGGCGTTTGATGCTCAATGAGCAATATTGTACTTTTAGTGAACATCTGGTCTATTTTATTGAGTATTAGGATGCTAACAATGAGTATCACGATCTCTACTTCATATCTTCTAATCTTTTTTTTTCTTTTATAAAAACTTATTAAGTTATATCTACAATCCACTCTTATTAATTTCAATATGCAAGTGTAATGTAATATGATACTTTTAAAATATGCATTTATATGACATTGTAAAAATGAGCATAACATTAGTACCAAATGAGCATACATAACATACAAAGTGCACATTGATAAGAAAATCGTAAGATTTGTAAGTTGAACATCATGACATTTTAATTGACCATCAACCTCCACTATTGAGATGAAAATCACGACTTCTGAAGAATGAGTAATATTGAACTTTTAATGAGCATCAATCCTATTATATTGAGTATTAGGAGTCCAATATTCAGAATCGTGATCTCTGCTTCATAACTTTTAATTCACTTTCTTTTTGTTATTTTTCTGTTATAAAAATTAATTACATTATATTTATAATCAACTCCTATGAATTTCAATATGTGAATCTAATGTAGAATAGTACTTTTAAAAATGCATTGATATGACATTTACAAAATGAGCATAAGACCAACACCAGATGAGCATACATAACTTACAAAATGAGTATTAATGAATTTGTTAGTTGCTTTGTTAGTTGAACATCACGACATTTTAATTGAGCATTAATGAACTTTTAATGAGCATTAATGAACTTTTAATGAGCATCAGACCTATTATGTTGAGTATTAGAAGTTTAATAATCAGAATCGTGATATCTGCTTCATAACTTCTAAGTCATTTTTTTTTAATTATTTTTTGGTATATAAAAACTTAATAAGTAACTTAAGTAACGTCAATATCAAATGAGCATAAGTAACTTACAATATGAGTATTACACCAAGATAAAATGAACATACATACTTACAAAACGAGTATCGAAAAAATTCAAAAAACTCACTTAAAATCTCCAGTATGCTCAAATAGTAAATGAGAATGCATAACCCATGAAATGAGCATCGAAAAAACTAAAATGAGCATTACACCAATATGCATGAGTATGACATTTTGAAATGTATGGTGTAATGCTCATTTTAAAATGAGTATTATACCAATATCAAATGAGTATAGATAACTTACGAAATGAGTATGTAAATGATATTTTAAAATTAGCATAAAACCGATATCAAATGAATATATGTAACTTACAAAATGAGTTATATAAAATCAAAACATTAATTCATAAAATATTTTATAATTGAATAACATTAAAGTAAAAAAAAAACGAAAGTGAAAAGAGAGAAGGAAACAAGTTAAAGCAGGAAAGGAAGAAAAGAAAAAAACAAAACAAAAAACGTAAGCAGAACAAAGCAAACATCCAAGCAGAACTCTTCGTCGAAGCAGGCCAAACATCGGCACCTCCTCCGTCGATTCCCAAAACATCAGCGCGCAGTAAACAGAACTCTTCCGCGGCTTCTTCATCCCTAACCTTTATCATCTGAGTTGTAATTAATTTCAAAAATACCCGGTTGTACGATCAGAACCGTACAACCGGGTGTAAGGTTATATTTTGCGAGGCAGCGGGGCTTATCTACAATTGATTTCCATAGAATGAGGCTGCGGTAAAATCTTCCCTCGGTTATTCGTTTTGTGAGTGGAAATGGCCACCTTACTCTCACAAATCACTTTCAAACTGACGCACACCATGACGACACCTAACCGACGGCGAACAGTTCCTCCACGCGGAGCCGGGAGCGTCGCCGTATCAGTATCCTCGCCTCAGCGGCGAAGGAGGGGGAGAAAGCCCCAAACGAGGAACCATCCAAAGACGGCTGAGGATGATGACGGTGGCGGCGCCTTGATGGATTCCGGGACTGAGAAGGGGCTCAGGCTAGTGTTCATGGAGGAGCTAATGCAGCGTGCTCGGAAGGCTGACGCTCCTGGTGTCTCCGAAGTCATATATGATATGATTGCTGCTGGACTCTACCCCGGACCTCGCTCTTTCCATGGACTGGTCGTTTCTCACGTCCTCAACCTCGACGAGGAGGGAGCTGTAAGTCCCTACCTCTCCCTCACTCGCTCCAACCTCCAAAAGAAATTCAAAACGAGAAAAGAAGAATTAATGTTTACCATTTTGGATTTTAATGAGGTGTGATAAAATGATGCTTCTTCTGAGCATGAAAGGGCTGTGTCATTCACTGTGCTTTCCACAATGTGTATGTGTCTGGTAAAGTTTTATACCTGTGACAGGGCAATGCAGATATCTTGGGAATTTAAAATTCAGTCACGGAGTAGTTTTTTTTAATTTATATAAGGTTTATACTTATAAATTCAAAGAAAATAATAAAAAAATCAAAATTGGTTAGAAGTGAGTTTGAACTCCATGATATACGAATGCAACATTGCAGATGCATGCTCTAAAAAGGGAGTTGAGTGAAGGTCTACGGCCTGTCCATGAAACTTTGGTGGCATTGATTCGTTTGTTTGGTTCAAAGGGACTTTTGACAAGAGGCTTAGAAATTCTCTCAGCAATGGAAAAACTGAAGTACGACATTCGCCCCGCCTGGCTAATTCTTGTGGGTATAGTGAACACTAGCATATATAGCTTTGTTTGGTGTGTTTCAGCCACTCCATTTAAAGTGTACTTTTTCCTGTCCTAAAAGCGTCAGTTTTGTTTGTTTGGAGCAGAGGAACTTGTACGAAGCAACCATCTGGAAAGTGCCAATAAGGTGTTTCTAAAGGGTGCCGAAGGTGGGCTTAGAGCTACTGACCAGATTTATGATCTTCTAATCGAAGAAGATTGTAAGGCAGGAGATCACTCAAATGCATTAACCATTGCCTATGAGATGGAGGCTGCTGGAAGAATGGCTACCACTTTCCATTTCAATTGTCTTTTGAGTGTGCAGGTATTTACTTTTACAGTCTCATTGTTTTTTGTTGGTTAAAATGCTCAGAACTGAAGTTCATAGCTTTAGAAAGACAGGATACCAAGTTTGTAAAATAATTCATAGATCTCAATGGTTTACCTGGTTCTTTTCTGTTCTAGAAGTCATTATGTAGTCTTCATAGCAAGTTTTGTGCATATCATACATTTGATATTATCGAAATCACATGCTCCAATTGAAAGCTGAAATAAGTATTGTGTCACTGCATCAGACACGCGCCCCTCCCCTTAGAAAAAGAAAAGAATTGTGAGGAGACATATATGACCAAATATATAATACGAACGACTACGTAATCAAGGGATTATATAAAGCCAAAATAGAATATTGTAATTTATGCCCAGTACTTCGTAAAGTACAAAAAAAGTGGTATGCTCTCCAATAAAATTATGCTTAAAGGCGCCAAGTGAGCAAAGGTGGCTCAATTCCTAAAGTAAGCCAATTTTGAAGTTTTCTCTTTAGCTTACGGATACCTAGCCTCTATGCTTAAATTCACAATGACGCACATGATCTTTCATGCTCTTTAGCCAAAAAGCTCATAGCTACATTACAAATAAAAATTCATGGTTGACTACTTGACTCCTCATATCTGCCCTGGGTTATCTACTCGGTGAGTACTCGGCGAGTACTCAGTGAGTACTCGGCGAGTACTCAGTGAGTACTCGCAACTCGGGTCCTTACCTTGCCGATTAGCAACTTAACTCGGTCCAAGTTAATTTTCCGAGTTACTCGCCGAGTACTCGGCGAGTTTTGCTACTCGGTCAACATCGGAAATCGGCGAGTACTCGGCATTACTCGTTTTTTTTTAAATTGAAGCACTACGCTTAGAATTCCTAAATTAAAACAAAAAAAATAACGGAGTTCCAAGTCTCTGACTGCAACATCGGCTCTCTTGGAGTCGCGCGACATCCGCTATCCCTTGAAGTTGAGACTGCGACATCGGCTAGTAACTCTTCTTTCTCTCGTAACTTCACCTCTTCACTTATGGTTTCTTCTTCTTCCCCCCTCTCTTAGTCATGTATGTCCGTGCCTTCTTGGATAGTTTTGGTTCTTGTTTTCGGTAAGCTTTCATATTGGATAAGTAGTCTAGTAGACATCCTGCTTTATAGTATCCAATGCATGACTTCTTGGACTAAACTGATAAATACTTTTGAATAATATAAGTAGTCTAGTAGACATCCTGCTTTATGTTGGACTAACGCCCTCATACTCCCTATGAATTCAATTTCAACAATAGACATTAAATTTTGATCACTTATAAAATTTAAATTTTGAAAACTTGGAATATTTAAGACTTTTGCTACTCCATCAATAGGATAATAGGATTTGTATCTTTTTATTCATTTCTATGCTTTTAAAACAATTTTAAGACTATTTTAAGACTATTATATTTCTAAATATCTGGCAACTATATTATTAAATTTAATTAATACAGGACCGAGTAATCACCGAGTAATCCCGAGTAATCGGTCCTACTCACTACTCGGCCCTTGACCGAGTTACTACCGAGTAGCGAGTAAACTACTTAGTATCTGCCCAAAGTTCTTTATATTCTTCACTTAATTCCTCCATGTGATAGTTCGAGTTGCTGGGTTTGGCTATTTTGTGCGCTAATCTGAAATACCAGATCATGTACATTTGTCATCATCTAAGTCAAACATGAAAATACAAAATCCATTTTATTTTTTCATTTTAAATTTACTTTCTGTTGATTATTTAAAAAAAAAAAGAAAACCACTGCACAATTGGAGAAATAGAAACTTATAAAGATATCGCTCTAGATAGAGGTAAAAATAATGTAAAATTCCAAATAGGGGTGTTATATTCCACCATAGGTAGGAGTAATTACTAAAATGCTTGGAAGTTACTACCACTCATGGCATCAATGGGAAATTACTGCCACATTAATGCCTGGTAATGCCAAAATATGATGGTACTATTTCAGGATGGCAGTAATGCACTCCTATTTAGGGAAAAAAATATAGTGCTCCTGTTTTAGAATTTCACATTGTTTTTAGGATGTTTTTACTTGGACTGTTTTCAGCCCCAGACCAGACTTGGACAATTATAAAGTACACAGAGACCAGACTAGTTCAGACTAGATCAGACCATATCAGAAAATTTCTGTCCAATTAAAAACATTCTTACTCCTATTTAGGAAATTTCCCAATCTTATTTGTTAAATTTAATTGTGGTTAATGTGACCTCACCCAAAGTAAGGGTTTTTTTTGTTCTTGTTTTTTTCTAGGCTACGTGTGGCATACCTGAAATTGCATTTACAACCTTCGAAAACATGGAATATGGAGAAGGTCTGTCACTCCATCATTGTTTTCAGGATTTAACTTCCCTTTCCTCTTTCATGGCCTCATATTTCAATATCTTCCAGTTGCAAACTTGTGTAAAATGCTGGTGGCTTCCTTCCTTTCATAGAGTGCCATGATTAAATCGAGATAGCATTAGTTAATAATCTGGCTTAGGCTATGAACCATGTGTATATATATTCTTCAATGTAAGGATACCAAATAAATCCATTCTAAGATTACATAAACATAATAAGCTCTCCCCCACCAATATATAACAAATTCAAATAATTCACATACATATGTGAACCACTTGCTTTAGGGTAGTCAACAGTACACAACAGATTCAGTTCATCTATTTAACTAGCGGTACATGAACTCATGAAGTTTAACTTGCTTTACAGTTGGATGGCCATGGGATAGGATAACTTATCCTCAAATTCTTTCTTATTACAATCCTGAGGGATAAAGTATTGGAATCCTCAATGTGATCAGAGTATTAGACACTTATTTTGTTTGCCTGTTAATTATATATTATTAGACCCACATGATAGATTCCATTGTTTGTCCCAAGCTTCTCTCTTGATAATTTCATCTTTTGTGAAAATGGTATGATGTTATTTTGAATTCACCCATGTAAATTTACTGTAGATTTTATTTTTTGCAGACTTTATGAAGCCCAATACTGAGACGTATAATTGGGTGATCCAAGCATATACAAGGGCAGAAACTTATGATAGGTGAGTCTCAAAACAATTTTCTCATCTTCAAAGCACTTCCATTTGTAGAGTTGCGTGCTCTTGCATGCCTGGAATTTATAGCATGTAATTTTGGTATAAATTTGGCTGACTTGTTCGAAATATCCAAGATCACTCTACAGAGAAAATCAACGAGTTTTCAGAGTATTAAAGTGTTGTATACTTGTATTAACAGATTGCAACTATAAGTCAACTCAATGTAAACATCATGCTAACAATTATATATACTTTTTGAAATATTTAGCTTACAATTATGAAATGTTTTAGCACATGGTTCATGACTAGAGCAAAAGAAAGCAATAAGAATTCGAAAAGATCTTAGCAGAAGGCATGTGCTTAGATCTGCTGCTACCCCTTGGAGTGCTCACTTAAAGGTCTAAGGGAAATAACTTGTCTCCTATGATTCAAGATGAGGATTACCCTTTGATATTCTCTTAGCTCAAGGTGTAATCCCTCATGGCAAGCCTATACTACAATGTCTTCACAATATATAGGGATTGAGCAATTAAGATTTGACCAGTTCACATCGTCTACTGAGGAAATTTAGCCTGCATAACCGGCACTAACCCCCAAAACCCTAGACCAGGAAGTAATTCCCCCAATTTATACAAATTTTAGCGATTGAGCATGACCTACGTGGGAAAACACCAAATTTAAGCGCATGAAGAGATTTAGTTACGATATCCATGTTGACACATACAATTCAGGATACGAATTTACATGCATTATAGAGTAAAAGAAAGGAGATCTTAGCTAAACAACTGATCTTTAGAAATGCCAAATTCTAGTTGTAATCCTCAACGAGAGAGTAGCATAGTAAGAGTCTATGATCCAAATAGGGTTATAAGATGATAAGAGTTTTTAGGGCCGTTTCCTTATGAGTTATGAGATAAAGAATTTTCATCCAAAGCTGTGGTCCATGCTTCTAGATATATGGCTATAAAGCGGGAGTTTGGGACCGGGTCTTGTGTCCCCTAGAAAGAAGTTGCAACCGGATGCCTCTAACCTCTGATGAGAGAACTGACCCTGACGGCATCCCATGGCAGCGATAGCCATAGGTGTCAAGGTGAATTAGGCGCTACTTGGCCAATTGCTCTTTGGTGTCCGCCTCATGCCCGGAGTCCGTTGACTGTCATTATGACCCACCACAGATCGCAGTCCATCCGCCACTTTTGCCCAAGAATGCTCTGGACTTCCACAAAAGCATGCCGTGTTGCTTCCGTTAGTCAAATATCAAGCCTCACATCTGTCCTCCTTCAAAAAGTCTAATGTTAGCTGTGTGGAATTACTAAAATGTTTTTTTTCACACATGAAAAACATATCAGCTCTAGGAATTATTAAAATAATGGGAAAATTCCCGAAATAGGAGTAAAAACGTTTTGGAATTTCCAAATAGGAGTACTCTGTTTATATTCCCTATTCCCTAATAGGAGTAATTACTGTCAAGCATGGAAACAAAAAAGTGGAATTGGATAAGATATGAAAATTCATATTTCATGGAAGAAGCCAGCTGAAGTCATTCACTTTTCTTCTCCTTTTATTGAACATGGTATTAACTGTTCATGTTGTAATTCATCATCTATTCCATAATGAATCCATTTCATCCTCCCCTGGAGTAACCACACCGCCATCTGTTCGCCTACATCCCCTCCGATCAATGATGATCCTGCTGTTATTGCTCATGTTCTTAAGTAGACCCGTTCAGTTAAAATGCAACACAGCCATTCACTGATTGCAACAAATGAAATTCTTCTCATTTGCATTCCCACTACTGTTGCCTGTAGTATCTGCCCAGTTCAAGGAAAGCTACATGTATGCATCAGGCCCATTGATAATTTGGTTTAAGAGACAAAACAATAATAGGGCATCTAATTTCTTAAGAAAGCAATCACGGAACTCCACTGTTGTATAAACTCTCATGTATTTGGATCCTCAAATTGTGTATCTTGGTTCTTTGCTGTGCAAAGAACTGAGCTTGGCTAAGATTTTAAGTATTTCAGATTTAGAAGTGAAAATTATTTATTTGCATTGGTATGGTTTTGATGCGGTTTAGACATTGTACCCCTGATGAATGTGTATTGGTGATCCCCTTTCTTAGTTTATGACATAGTGACATACTCATCTTGATATTGGTTTCTTTTATTTTAGCTTTGAAAAGGAAAGTCAATAATAGAGCAAGTAGAACTTGCTGACTTGTATTGTAATAAATCCAGTTGAGAAACATTAAACTTTTATAGAACACCACATGTCATTCATACTTAGTTTTGAATGTTGATGTAGGGTGCAAGATGTTGCTGAGCTACTTGGCATGATGGTTGAAGACCATAAATGTTTGCAACCTAACATGAGAACTTATGCGTATGGGAGCTTTCCCTTCTCTCTCCTTCCTTTTGCGAGAAATATAAAATTTACATTTATATTATTATGGAGTAACAGACTTATAATTTAACATTCTGCCTCAATAGATTAGTCTGGTGCCTATATTTCTTAAATGCTTCTTTCTCGAAATGGTAAAGACAAAACAACTAACTATCTACGCATGCCAATGAATTTCCTATCCTGATTACATTTAAAATGGTAAATATGTTCAAGTACAACCATTTTTACGAGCACCTCTGACGCCCTAAATATGCACTAAAATATATAACCAGGATTGCTCCCAATTCAAATCCCTGACCTCAAACTCTCAAAGCCTAAAGGTTGGTTCTTGATTTTTTAATGTTTTAAACCACAAAGACATGATTGCCACAATATTCTTGATCAGTGTTGTTTCGAAACCTTAACTTTTGTTCTCACTTCGAAGTATTCTGTTACATCAAGTGTCTCGTCCAAACAAGTAAAACAACTGGACGTACTACTCTCCTTGCACTGCAATATTTCTACCTTCTTATTTTATAACTGGGTTGGGTAGTAGGGGAGAACTGTCCAGAGAATTAGGATATACTCTTGTGAAGTGCATATTAGAGGTTAGGATGTCATCTAGAAGACCAGAACAACACTAGTTGTCTAGTTCCTACTGTTTGCTTCACTACTTTATGGACATGAATGATGCCCAAAGTGCCACAAAGAATGAATGAAAAAATTGCAATGGTAGGGTCCATGTTTTGTTTACTGCATCTCATTCATTAAAGTGAGTAGTAGCATTTACCCTCTCACTTTTCAGTTTGTTGGTGGAATGTTTTACCAAGTATTGTGTCATACGCGAAGCCATTCGACATTTCCGAGCACTAAAAGGAATTGAAGGTGGAATTAGACTATTACATAATGAGGGGAAACATGGCGACCCACTTTCATTGTATCTTCGTGCTCTTTGTAGAGAAGGTACGCTACTACACAACTCTGGACAGGTCAAACAACTGTTATATTACTCATTCCCTCCCAATATATTATTGCTTACTTTTACTTGAGAAGCGTATTAACTGTTAAAATGAAAATTGAATGTTTTAAGATTTATTTAGAAGGAAATAGAAACAATAGATAACACACAATTCTTTCTTTAAAAGGAAATAGTAGATAAGTGTGGGCTATACGAAAAAGAAAAGGGTGAAGATAATTTTGGGATTAAAGTTGTTTCAGGCGCATCTGAAAAATGAATGAAGGTAAATTGATCTTTTCACCTTTAGCACTGATTACCTCCCCCTGACTCCATGAGTAACATCCCCTCCAAATGTCAAACACTTTTATACTCCCACAGTATTTTTTAGTTGTCTCTAACCCTATAGTTTTTCACGGCAATTAAGAAAAATCAGTGGGGGTATAGTTAATAAGAAGTGTAAAAGGTAGGGCCGTAGGAGGGAGTAGATGAATAAGTATGAGAGAGAAAATGAAAAAGTAGAGAAAGTATGAAAAAGAAGACGTAAATGTAAGTAAATGTTATCAAAAGCGGAAATGAAAAAATAATAAATTACTTCCCAAAAATGAATATGCAATTGGTTACCACCGCCCAGCTGCCGAGCAACCACCACTAAACACCAAGTAGGGGTTGGTTAATGTGAGACCCTAAATGGTAAGAGCTAAACCCTGAATGCTAACCCTAAACCCCAATGGAATTTCAGGCTAAAATTGATATGTCTTCATTTTGAATGGATAAAGTTTTATTTTTTGATACAGTCCTATTTTTTGAATAATGCGAAATTTTAGAGTTATATACAGCAATTTCTCTTATTTAAACTGTAAAGTCTTACATATGGAAGAGATAGCCCTAAAAGAAGAATAGAGAAGTGTTGTAAACTATTACAAACTGAGAAATAATGAGCTCAATGATGCCCTGTGTTACCACATCATGGTATTGGTCATAAGGAGCTTTCTGGCTATTGGGAAAAGGCTTTGAATTAGACTTGCACACTGTGAGAATGGAATAGGAATGCCAAAAGTTTGAGGTGCATGCGGAGGAGCTATTAAGAACCAGTCATCCTTCATATGTGCTCACTTTGAGAAGTATACCTCCTTTCTCCTTGATCCAACTATACCAAGCCATACTTCATTGCTGACGTTGATAGCTACAAACACATTCGAAGTCATTAGTGCAAACTGTGCAATGCTGCTGGGCTCTGTGTTTTCTTTGGAAAGCATATAATACACCAACATCCAAGCCTTAGTCTCAAAAGATTTTGGGGTCAGCTAACATGAATCAATACATGATATCAGAATCAAAGGAAAAGAAAGATAAAAAGATAAGCATTGATAAAAAAGATAATATAAAAAGGATAAAAAGAATATATATATATATATATATATATATATATATATATATATATATATATAAGGATAAAAACAAAAACACGACAAAGAAAAAGAAGATGAGGGGAAAAAGATTATAAGAGATCACTCCATCATACAAATACCCGCCCTCCACTTTGCTCTCTCCAAAGCCACGTCCTCATCCAATCCAAGAAGAAGCATATCACTCTTGACTCCTCTGATCCACGTCTATTTGGGTCTTCCTCTCCCTCTCTTCCCTGCCTCTTCTCCACACTTCTCAACTCGTCTGACTGGTGCATCACTCGGTCTTCTACGCACATCATTAAACCACTGCAAGCGAGACTACCACATCATATCTTCAACATGTGCTACTCCCACCTTTACCTTTTGTCTGATTGTCTCATGCCTCAACCGGTCTTTTCTAGTATGTCGACAAATCCAACGTAACATGCGAATGTCTGTTACTCTCATCTTTTTAATTTGACATATAATGAAATATGAAAGTTTAGGATGGAATGATGTTGAAGGTGGGCTGGAAATATACTATCAGCCGTTCTTTAATTCTTGCAACAGTTTGATTTTCACGTTTACCAATGCACAACTTTGACTGTAATTATATTTAATTATGAATTAGTAGACATTATAAAAAGTTGATATTTTGAAAATTCAAATTAATAGGAATTCAATAACATTTTATACTTAATAATTTGATTATGTATATTAGTAGAAATTATGATCAAAGTAAGGTCTGTGAATAGTGTGAAATTCACAATGTTGCAAGAATTAAAGAACGGAGGAAGTACTTTCTAATGGAAAACATTAACCCCTCAAAGGTGATGATAATACTTTATGTGAGTGATGCTATTGTTCCCCTTCGTCCTGGATGTTATGCCAAATTGTTAGGGGCTCTGGTACACAATCAAGTCTAAGGTCAATAGACAACAAAGAGGGAAGGCATAATTTGAATTTATGGTGCCTAGAAATATTTATCTGACTCCTGCCCTAGTCAATTAGTTGCCCAAGTTCCACCGTGCGCCCAAGAGAAAATATTACAAACTAAATATTTATTCTGATGGATAAGCCTTGTATAGGCAAACGACAGAGTCTAAAAACACAAATAGGAAAGAGTTATAAATTATAGAGATTGATTAAAATATAGAGAGCTAAATAATAGGAAACAACTGAGGTAATGAAAGCTTATAAATGGAAACATCTAGGATAACATGTAGACCAATTAATTAGGCTTCTTGGTGTGTTTTCTTTTACAAACCTGCTAAATTTCCCTGTATTACAGTTTTTTTGAATTATAACATTTCCGATTATTGCTAAAGCCAATGTGTTATCATGTCAATGAAGTAGCTAACCCTCCATTATATTTTTTAAATCTGAGGACAGGAAGAATTGTTGACTTACTGGAAGCTCTGGAAGCTATGGTAAAAGATAACCAGCCGATTCCGCCAAGAGCAATGTTTCTGAACAGAAAATATCGTACTTTAGTTAGCTCATGGATTGAGCCTTTGCAAGAAGAGACTGAACTTGGATATGAGATTGATTACATAGCCAGGTTGGTCTGATAGTTCCTGGCTTTTAATCCTTGTATCCTACTGCATCATGTGACAATGTTTAGTTTGATTACTTTACACCTTTTTAAGTTAGTGTATAGGAGTTTCTAATACATTTGTCAGCTACCCTTCTTCTTACCTCTACCAATCTGAGTCTGAAACGATGATACCTTAACAGTTAAAGACTAAAGTGACCAAAGAATTCAGGTATGTTGCAGAAGGTGGACTTACTGGTGAGCGCAAAAGATGGGTTCCACGAAGGGGTAAAACTCCTCTAGATCCTGATGCCGAAGGATTTATTTATTCCAATCCCAGAGAAACCTCCTTTAAACAAAGGTGTCTTGAAGACTGGAGGACACATCACAAAAAGCTTTTGACTACCTTACGCAATGAAGGACCTGCCATAATGGGAAACATATCTGAATCTGATTACGTACGTGTTGTGGAAAGACTAAAGGAAATTATTAGTGTTACCAAGCAGAAGGTTTTGAAACCAAAAGCTGCAAGTAAAATGGTTGTGTCTGAGCTAAGGGAAGAACTGGAAGCACAGGGACTTCCAATGGATGGAAAAAGAAATGTGCTCTACCAGCGAGTGCAGAAAGCAAGGAGGATAAATCTTTCAAGAGGACGGCCACTATGGGTTCCTCCAGTTGAAGAGCAAGAAGAAGAGGTACATCTGGTTTGCGATTATGATATGAGCCCATTGTTTATATATTAGTGGTAAACTAGTAATATTACTATTAATATGATTACTAGTATTGACATTAGTTTTTAGTCAATAATCCTTATAGAAAACTAGTAAGATATTCACTTGCTCACCTGGACAATTGTGAGTATTATAAGTAGCCGTTTAATTCCATTAATAATAAAATAGTTCCCATCTAAGCACACTTCATAAATCATAGCACATTATTAGCTATGTTTGACAAACCAGACTGGAAAACGGCCTGGCCAAATGACTGGGTCACAGGTCAACCCGGATCTGGCGGGTCAACCCAGCAATGGCTCGAAAACCGGTCAACATATATAAAACGTGATATTCATACACATATAATTATGTATACAATTAAAAAAAAGTATTTACTTTTCATAATAATGAAAAAACTGTAATATTTAGTAAGAATTTAAAACACTCTTATAGTACTCAATAGTCCAATTTATAAGATTAGTCATATTAGAATCAGTAATGTTATTTGTGTTGTGATTTACAATATAATTTGACATGATTTATTCCTAAATAAATATACAAAGGTATCGCTTTTTTCTTTATATGATATTGAGATTGTAATTTTATTAGATAAAACTATAAAAGTGCTTAAAATATAGAATAAAATTTCTTAAAACAGCAGTACAGCACCCAAAACTGAACTTTCCCAGGTCACCGGAGTTTTTCCGGTCTGGGTTTTTACGGGTGACCTGGTTTTTCCTATCTGGCTACCCATTTTCAGGGTTTTCGCAAACTGACAAACCAGACCGGTTTTTGGTCCTGGTCGACCCAGCCGGTTTGGGTCAGTTTCTTACCCATAGATTATTAGGTGGATTCAAATATTACCTTGTTTTTATACATTCCCGAAGTTTTGGAGCTACTATTTGTTTAGCAGGTTGATGAAGAGATAGATGAATTGATTTCACGCATCAAGGTGCAAGAGGGAAATACTGAGTTCTGGAGAAAACGTTTTCTGGGAGAATGCCTAAATGGAAATAACAGTCAGGAAATGGAAGTAAAAACCTCAGAACCCGCTGATGTCTTGGATGATGATGGTATTGTTAGTGATGGGAAAGATGTTGAAGATGGTGAGACAGATGATGATGAGGAGGAGGAGGAGGAGGATGAGGAGGAGGAGGATGAGGAGGAAGTAGAGGTGCATCTAGAAGCAGAGCAAACTGAAGCCCAGGTAGAAGGAGGTGATAGGCTCAAAGATGGAGAATCTAAACCGTCCAGCCCTCCTCAAATGATTGGAGTACAGTTGATGAAAGAATTCGAACAAACAGCTACTTATTCAAAAAAATCTAGAAGGTTTCGACTTTCTGCAACAGTAAGATTTAAAGATTTATTACTACTTCCTAATATACGAATCATGAAATACTGAAACCAGTATTAAAAGTGTGACTCCTTTTGGGGGATAGAATGAGTTTCAGTTTTTTTTACTTAGTTATTCTTTTGTATGTTAACTACTACTTTATTGTATAAACTTCCATCTTATGAACAGAGTCTGCAGGAATGAAGTCATGAACACTATTCATTTTTATAGATGAAAGACTACAGATAAAGGCTAGATCCTTGCCTAGTTTTAGGAGACAGACTAAGGAAAAATAAACTATCAAATCTACATTGCAACTAATTATGGTGAATATTTGACCTAACCCATTCCTGTAAGAAACTCCGTTTATCTTCTTTTAAATATTTGACTGAATAATAGTTTGAGATTTGCATATTGACACTGCCACAGAATGGGATTGTGGCAAATGTGACACCACTGCAAAGTGGAAGGGAGTAAAAGTGTATTTATCTTCTGGTTACCATTTTCATGGTTTAATCCATAGAGTTTCAAAATTTGATATTGGCTCTAATGTGGTAGTTTTGGAGAAATCTAAGGTCATATTGGCAGTTCGCATGTTGCTTTAATATTAAACAGGAATCTTGTAGTTATATATATATTTCTCACAATTATGTAGGATGACGATGATGAAGACTGGTTCCCATTGGATATAAATGAGGCACTAAAGGAGCTGAGGAAAAGAAAGGTTTTTGACGTGGAAGATATCTACACAATTGCTGATGTTTGGGGTTGGACATGGGAAAAGGAACTTAGGAACAAAGCTCCCAAAAGATGGTCACAGGAATGGGAAGTCGAGTTGGGAATCAGGATAATGTCTAATGTACATTTAGTATTTTTCATTCCCGATCTCTTCATTCTGACAGATCTTATCTGATAGAATTTTTCACTGCGGCCAAAAATAAACTTTACTAAATTATATATCAGGTTATATCACTGGGTGGAAAACCCACAGTAGGGGATTGTGCTATGATACTGCGTGCTGCCATTCGAGCTCCCATGCCTTCAGCTTTCTTGAAAATTCTGCAGACAACACACAGTCTTGGCTATGTATTTGGCAGGTAAGAGATAGGTTCTTGTGAAGGCTGTATATAGATTCTTTTTGTCAGGAAATTGTTTTTAGTCCATTTGAACTGATCAATTTTTCTGTTTGGGGAGGGGGCTCATATCTTTTTTCTTTTCATACATATAAGCAGGAACCCCTTGGATTTTTTCTCAAATTTAATCCAAACTCCATAATTAATCCCAATGCCCCTAAAATAATACCCATACTTTTCTTCTTGTCCGTTCCCAAATAAAGCAAAATTTTCTCATTTGCTGAAAGAGTTACTACCTCGATTCCGCTAAGATTGGAACATGATGTAATGGTGCTATTATTAAGAAAGGTGGATTTATGTGGTTGGTATTGAGTTGGAAAAGTAGGAATAATTTAACTACTATGTTGCACGGAAACGCGAAAATCATGAAGAAACGGGAAACGGGAAACGTCAACTTTTGCTCAAAAAAGGCTTATTTGGAGAGTTTCCAAAGAGTTTCCGAGAGTTTCCGAAACACGTGCTCCTTCCCAAGAGTTTCCGTGCTACCTAGTTTAACTATTTAACAATGAATGACAACCATGCACATATTACCAAATATGAAACGGGAGTATGAGACAACTTAGTGGGACAGACGAAGACGAAAAGATGGGATAGTGATAACGGGAGGGAGTATAACTCTACTTTAGTAACCTTATTTTGATATTCCCCTCTGCCACCATTGATTGCTCCACCAAGGGAAAACAATGAGGTTAGAAAGCATG
The DNA here is from genome assembly GCA_945859915.1 of Cuscuta epithymum. Classification (NCBI taxonomy): domain Eukaryota; kingdom Viridiplantae; phylum Streptophyta; class Magnoliopsida; order Solanales; family Convolvulaceae; genus Cuscuta; species Cuscuta epithymum. The sequence goes on along the minus strand of CAMAPF010001001.1, from coordinate 2,835,339 downwards.
CACATTTGATCCATTACAAAGCGTGTTAAGCCTGAGTGAGCTTTATTAAAGGAGGAAGGGGGTATGTAAGGACAATAACTAGATAAGGTTAGTGTTTTGAAACTCATACGACTTGATGAATACAAAAGAGATAAACTCAATTATTTCAACAGAAAATGATTGAACTAATTATATACTACGGAGTAGTATTTAAGAACAAAGATGCACCCAATAATAATTGAATGATAGTTCTTTTGTTGTACATCTTTCTATTTAAAGAGCTTATGTTAAACATCTAGTAAAGAAAACAGTTGCTTCATTTTGTCAAATATGTCAAGCAAGACCTGCCCAGCATTTGGGGCTGGAAGTAATAAGAAAAATTCTCAAAGGTTTGAAAGTTCGACTGCAACAAATTTTCTTGAAAGATCCAAGTAAGAATGGAGGATAAATATGTAATGATTATGGCATGTATCCACACCTTGTTTTGCAGTCCTCTGTATGACGAAATAATAATGCTATGCCTTGATCTTGGAGAACTTGATGCTGCCATTGCCATAGTAGCAGACTTGGAGACTGGGGGAATCAAGGTTCCAGATGAAACCCTTGATCTAGTAATTTCTGCTAGGCTCTCAAATGACAATCCACTAAATGGTTCACAATAGCTGCATGCCCTTGTATTTGTAATGGTTGTATTAATATTATTATGATGGTGGTGATGATGACTTTTATTATTATACATAATAAAGTAAATTAATTGTTAGGTTGGTTTTTAGGATTTAATCCCCACTTTTTGGGTTGCATCCAATTTGATAGGCAATTAGGCATTTAAAGATGTAATTTGTTATACTATTGCTGTTTTTGTTTTGTCGTCATCATCATCATCATTACTCTTATTACTATTATTATTATTATGACTAGTAATTATACCCGTCCGTTGCATGGGAGTATAGTAACTACATAGAAACTAATGTTGTAATTAGAAATTGAAGAATATGTTAAGATAGGATGTAGGATGTATACAAATACTCACAAGTGAACAGAACTATTATGTGCAAGTGTGTAACAACGTATATTATGGTGTAGACCAATTAACTTGTGAAACTTTCTACAATAGGGTAATAGTGTATGTAATAAGTGCTGTTTCTAAGTTCAACCCAGTGTTAGACCTATTTACCATTCATATCTTGCAACAATAGGTACACATATCAATCACTCATGTCGAACTTTTTTTTTTACCGTCAAAAAAAAAGTTCGACATGAGTGGTTGATATGTGTACCTATTGTTGCAAGATATGAATGGTAAATAGGTCTAACACTGGGTTCAATTTATCAGGTGAATGTTTACCCGCAATCAACAATATTTTATACGGAGTATTCAACATTTACATCCATCAACCGCTTTGTATTACATCGCATCCAACACATCTATCATCATGATCAAGTTAATCTAGTAGATTGGGACATTGGGTGATAAACTGATAAATAGAAAAACATAAATTAAAAGTTTTGTAAAAGCGTAAATCAACGTTAATAAACTAACAATTGACAACTTTAATAACAATTTTTTACAATCAATTTTGTTTAAATAAAAGCAATATCACAAAAAAAAATTCAACTTCCGAGTTAACTCTTTTTCAAACAAAAATGTAAAAATATTATATATAGAAAAGCGAATTGTGCTTTATTATTTGTCTCAGATAAAAATACTTAAATATAACTATATATCCAATTTTCAACAACAAAATTGAAAATATAATTTAATAAGATCTAGTCCAGTAATAAGAAAAACTGAGGTGCTTATTATTATTAGCCTACAAAAAGTGATCAGTGAGGTTGTAAAATATGCAGAAAAATTGAATCATTAAAAGTTGAAATAGTAACTTTTATTTGAATATAAAATACAAGCAGATTGGGTGCATTAAATGTGGTTTCCTCCAATGTCCTTACTTTCCTGTCAATTATGTGGGACGCTCCAACTAAGATCTTCATGATCTCTGACTGCTAGGTGGAGTCGAAGGTGCCGCGCGGCGTGCACTGAACGTCCTTTCTGAGGCCTCTGTGATTCCTTGGTCCAAATGAGTTAAGATACTCAATTGCATGATTGTAATACTCAATATATAGATGAGGTTTGATGATAAATGAAAATATATTGATGATCAACTAACAAACCTTACAATTTTCATATCAATGCTCATTTTGTAAGTTACCTATGCTCATTTGGTATTGATGTTATGTTCATTTTAAAACGTTATATCAATGCATATTTCGAAAATGACATATTACATTAGATTCGCATATTAAAATTCATTAGAGTTGATTATAGATGTAATTTAATAATTTTTTATAAAAGAAAAGATAAGAAAAAGAAAAAAGATTGGAAGATATGAAGCAGATATCACAATGCTTAATAATAGATTTCTAATACTCAACAGAATAGGTTTGATGCTTACTAAAAGAACATTAATGCTCATTTATCGGAAACCGCAATTTTCACTTAAATTACGAAAATACTAGACTTCATTCCTCCCTCAACTATGCCACTAGTTTGTACATATTTACTTTAGTGAATTAAACATATCTTCTAATCCATATTTCATTTCCTTCCCATATGATATATCCACCAAGCCCAACTAAAGCACTACACAAATAATACAATTCTTTTCTAATGTACCAATAAAAGAAAAAGAATACATTTATACATGGTAGACTAGCGGGTTCCGGTTTTGAATTGAGACTGGCCAAGTTGTGCGTGTGGTGTAACGCCGTAGTATGTGGAATTGTGGATAATTTGGATGTAACTTTAAGGGAGTTTCAAGTCCACCCATACCCTTTGGATTTGCCGTAAAGAAAAATCAAAAGAAAAGTCTTGACCAAAAATATGATAATATTTTCAAAAGTCATACAAACTATGACAGCAACTTGCGCACCACATATATATTCATTATATAAAAGTTTTCCCAAAATATTCAATTCATGGACAACAACATTGACATATGAGCACAAAACTTATTAAGAAAATATCACATTTTTAATACAATGTAAAATGAAACAACTAACATTATAGCCATATTGCCATAATAATCAATACCAGAATACTATTAGCCGCACTCATTGCACACTCAAAGTCCCATTTTGCTGAATAAATGTGCAGATAGACTAGCAAAGGAGAGTTATGAATCCAATAATGATCTTAATAATTCTATGAGAGGATGCAAATGGCTTAGAGAATACTACATATTAGATATTATTATGTTTTGTTTTTCTTTTCGTTGTATAAACAAATATACATATGATTATCGTCCAATAGATAATGTTATATAGTCATTAATAATGTGGCCATAGATCGAATAGAATTACTACTTTACGCATATGTGAATGTTAACGTACGTAGTACTGTGATTTTTTCGAACCTAATTAAGGTGTTTGGGAGCTTTCAGTTGTGTTACACATTCCAATTTATTACAGTAAAAAAAATTACCCAATTGTGTACTTGGTGAAGTAGCTAGTAGGAATAACTTAATAAAAATGTGGTAATAAAGACAATGCATCAACGGTAACTTAATTTTCAAAATTTAAAGATCTAAAGTTCAGAATTTTATTGAAGGCAAACATAAAAAACATCTTGAATTGCAAAGGAGGCTATATGCCTCAAAAGCTTATGATCTAGATGTTCAATGTTGGGAAAATTTTAGGGAGCACAACTCACACTACTATAGAATATAGATTTTAGAGTCACTGCACATCTCACATGTGATCTTATCACAGCCATTCAATTATTCTTAAATAGATTGTTCACTATAAATTTACTTTCAAATGTATGAAATACTATTATGAAGTCGCATAGACTATATGATTACATAATAGAGTCATCATATAGGACTCCATAAAATATTTGTTCATAATAGTTGCAACTTACAACTATGATTAACTATGTCATAAATTGCTCAGCCTACAACAACTACATCGTATTTTTTTAGTGTTAATTTTTCATTATTAGTAGTAGTAGGTAGTATATTCATTAACACGACTTTAATGAGGAGAGGCCGGCCGGGACTAATCTTGAAATTTATGTGCTCGTTTAACACAGACTTTGTGATAATCCTCGATTAGAATTTGAAACTGTTGGAAAAAATATACACACAATACAAAAAACGATAAGAAAACACAAGAGTTTGATTACTCAGTTCGCCAAGAATGACTACTTCTGGGGGCACTATCAAGTTAAGATGTTACTATTATTTTTCTGATAATGATTACAATGAGAGAATGTATATTTAAAGAGAATATAACTCTAATACCAATAAGAGAACTCGCGGGCCCATAATGCAAAAGACCCAAAAAAAATCAGTCTTACAGAAATGACGGCCTTACAATTGGATCGGCAAAAATGGGCTTGATATATATACAATCTCTAACACCTTACACCTTACAGAAACCATTTCTCAAATATGAAAGTAAAATGGATGGCTTGCTAACTAACCACGAGAGTGGAGGGCAGTGTAAATGTGTGTACTAGCTCTTGCAAAAAAAATTCTCTAATCGCCGACTATAAGCTCTCATAATAAAAATGAACTTTTGTGTTCATACCTTGGTTCAATTTTTTGATAAACCTTGTGTGTAGCATTGTGATGCAAATTAAGTTAAATTTCTCCATATTGAAATGTTGAATACCTATTTGATCCTTTATGCATGTTTTTTTCTACAAAAAAATGACACTTGTTTTGATTCGTAAGACTGATTTTCTTAAGACTATCATATTTACATATACTCCGTAAAAAACTACAAGACGGTTAGAGCATGTACATACATATGTAGAAAACTACAAGACGGTTAAAGCATTTATCCAAGTTGCCATTGGGGTGTTTGGTTGATAGTCTATCAGCTATTTTTTGGCTGATTTGACTAATAATTAGCCTTTTGACCAAATGAATCAGCTAAAAAAGTGTTTGGTTAATGACTTTTTCATCTAACTTTTTGTCTCAAATAGCCAAAATAGAAAAATCTAACAAACTTGGAGTCCGTTTGGTAGCACGAAAAATCAGATGTTTTGGCTAATTCTACTGAAATTTATGAAGTTCTGACATAAGTGACTGCATTGGCTGATTTTACTGATTTAAGAAAAAATTATTTTTAAAATATGTTTTATTCATAAAATAAAGAAAAAATTATAAGTAAAAAAAAAGCTAAAATGATTATCTACAGTAACTTTAGTCAATACAGCCAGAAAAGTAATTTTCACCCTACTTTTTTTTCTTATAACATATTTCTGCGCGCGAAAGCAAAAGTTACGTGTTTAGTGAAAAAGTTGTCTGATAAGGCTAGGCTCTTCGTTTAGGAATTGGCTGATTCGTTTCTCTTTTCTTTATCTGATATCTCAGCTCATCATTTTCATGATCGACGACCTTCTCTTACAGTCTTACTTGCCCGGCTTTGCTCCATATTTTATCCATCACTTTAGTTTTTACTAAAAAATATCGCATCTGATTTTGAGGACGGCTGATCACGGCTCCAATCAGGGGCGGAGCCAAGGGGGTCAGGGGGTCAGTCGACCCCGCTGAAAGTTTGAGAGCATAGAGCTCTGAAATATCTTCGATTTGATATATTATGACCCCCGTAACTCATTACGAGTAAAAAGTTATGACTTCTATAAAATCAGCACTATCTAAACGTAAAATCAGCAAAATTTGATGAGTAATATTGATTTTTTCCCCCAAATTTTAAAATAGCGTATAATTAACTTATTACTTACGTGACATGACTCAAAAATAGAGCAAAAACAGTCTCTTTTATTGTTACGAGTGCCTATTTATCTAAACTACATATAAAATATTCAACTCGGACATTGTTTGGAAACGATCCACCGTTTTAAGTTTGTATAAAGTTGATTCTCGACCCCCCTGGACCATATTTCTGGCTCCGCCACTGGCTCCAATATACTATTATTTACAACATGCGATTAACTTTGATGATAATAGGGAGAAATTTATGTGATTTAGGAAAGCCTCAAACATCCTCAAAAACAGAGCAGACGGATAACAGAGGTAGGAATTTAATCTTGTTAGAAAGGTTGTCATCTATGTATGCACAGGCAGAGCACGGGGATGAGAAATTTCTTTGGGGTCTTACCAGTGACAAGGCAGGCTCGAGTGGAAGCGTATTCTGTATTGCCCGATGTATAGGGCACGGTACACGGTGGCATTTTAGTAATTTCAATGAAACTCGTGTTTTTTTGTAAATGAGCATTAATGCACTTTTAGTGAGCATCAGACATATTTCGTTGAGCATTAGAAACTTAATAATGAGCATTGTGCTCACTGCTTCATATCTTCCAATTCACTTATTTTTTTCTTATTTTTTCTTTTATAAAAGTTTATGAAATTATATCTATAATCAACTCTTATGAATTTAAATATGTGAATCTAATGCAATATGAAATTTTGAAATATGCATTGATATTAGTGGCGGATCTAACATCTGAGTTTTGGGTGTTCAAAGTTAGTTTACAATTAAAATTATGAGCAATAATATTATTGATGGTACAATTCTACACATACATCTTTTTAAAAAAAACTAGGAAATAAAGTACAAATTAAGAAGTATTATACAAGTAATGTAAAATAAATTATTACATCAATTTTATATATGTAATTTTACACTTCTAATCTAAACTTTTGGGTGTTCACATGCATACTTTGGAACATAGTGAGGTCCGTCACGGATTGATATGAAATTTTAAAAATGAGAATAATATCAATACCAAATGAATATATATAACTTACCAAATGAGCATTACACCAATATCAAATGAGCATACATACTAACAAAGTAAAAAAACGTAGTAAAACATCGAAAGATTAAAAAAAACTCATTTAAAATGTTTAGTATGCTCAAATATTAAATGAGAAAGCATAACTTATGAAATGAGCATCGAAAATTTAAAATGAGTATTACACCAATACGCATGAATGTGACATTTTAAATTGTCTAGTATAATGCTTATTTTAAAATGAGCACTACACCAATATTAAATGAGCATTGCATTAATATTAAAATGAGTAGACAGAACTTATGAAATGAGTGAAGAAAATTTTGAAAAGCTTAGAAAATCTCTAGTATGCTAAATATGTGAATCTAAGGTAATATGGTCCCTCTGAAATATGCATTGATATAACAATTTAAAACGAGCATAACATCACTACCAAATTAGCATACATAATTTACAAAATAAGTATTGATATGAAAATAATAAGTTTTTTTAGTTGAGCATCAATACATTTTCATTGATCATCAAACTTTTTTTATTGAGTATTAGAAACACGCAATTGAGTATCGTGACCTCTGATCGTAGTACCAAATGAGCATATGTAGTTTGTAGAATGAGCATCGAAAAAAATAAGAAATACACATTTGTATAGTGTACTCAAATATATTTTTTTGTTTGCTCATTTCTTTCAAGTTTTATACTCACTGAATTTAACATACGTCAGAGTATGCTATTCAACACTTTGCACATTCCCTTTTGAATTAATCAATCAATCACACAAATTAATCATTAAAACTTCTCACCTGAAACTTAATCCATGAATAAATTCCATGATCGAAACCCAAATTCATACACAGTATAATGATTTAATTAAACCCTTTTTTTCAATACCCCAACTAAAAAACAGAAGCACTGATCCGATCATACACTAATTGAAACATAAATAGGTTCTGCAAAGAAGGTTAATCGGACAAATCCACCGCAAACACAGAGGTTTTTTTGTTCCTCCTAGCGGGGATGCGCCGCTAATTCTCCTTTCCCAATCCATGATCTGGTACGAGCGAAGGGAACATATTGCGTGGGCGGTGGAAGACCGTCTAACAACCGTAAGCAGTGACGGTGATGATTGTTCACCCTGGGCTTCACAGAATATTACAAAAAAAACCCGGTTGTACCGTGCACACGATATAACCGGTTGTAGGATAGAATTTACCGGTTCAAGTGGGAGTTAATTACATGGGTTTAGGGTGGACACTGGCAGGGCCGTAGATGAGGGCGTGTAAGAATTGCTACCACACAAGGCCTCTCGATTCAGAAGGCCCAAAATTTTAAATATAGTCTACATAATATACAAAATCCTTTTTTATTTGATTAAGGATTCCTATTTTAGTATTTTGTTTTAAAATACAAACATCAAATACTAATATTTATATGTAATTAAAATGCAATTGTTAATTATAAATGTGCAACTTCTTTATTACATAAGGCCTGGATTAGGCCTAGTTATAGTAATTAGCACAAATTCCTCGTACAGTTTGAACGAGCTTGGTTTTAAGGGACGAAGAGAGTAGTTTTTTCAGTAATATCCTACTTTCTATTTTTTAGTTCATGATTTTAATTCATTTCTTTTCGGTTTTAGTTTTTTTTTTACCGATTTTGGTTGTTCAGGTTAGAGATATGATTATATCTCAATGTCACATTATTGATAGTAGTCTTTTTTGGGTTATTTTTTAAAGGCCGCTTTTTATATTATATTTATTTAATATAAGGCCTATTTACGTGATTTGCACCGGGTCTCGAGCCGGCCCTGGACACTGGCTTTAGGGATCTAAACAAGAGTCTCTTTTAAAAGCATTCGTAACTTTGATTACACTACTTTTCTTATTATATTTTATTTATAATCCCAATTACTGATATCAAGTTCAAAATATCTAAAAACACATGAAAATATATTTTATATGATATTTATTTGTGTTTATCAGTTTTTATTCTTACTACGGGGTAATGTATATTAATGATTACGGTACTTGTAGCAATAATAAAGTTAGAAAAAATAATAATTAAAAGCACAATTTTAACTAATAAAAATATTAATTTTATACAGTATGTGTAGTGGTGTAGCATGTAAAAAAAATATTAATAGATGACTTCAAAAGTCATTTTACAAGTTATCAACTAATTATAAACAGTCAAATAATCAAATATGTTTTTACCAACCGCGGTTGATATGAGCTAATCAAAACAACCAACATAAACCACTATCATCTATCAGCTAACCCAATTTGCCAACCGTCAACAGCCTTCATCAGCTACACCATTCAAGATCTTGTGCTAAACAAATACTCCCTCCGTCCCGAGAAGGTTGACCAAAGTTGACTTTCACGTAGATTAATAAAGTAAAAACTGTGTGGTTGAAATTTGTGCAGATGAGAGAGAGTTAATTTTAGCCAACTATTCCTTACTTTAAATGGAAATGACAAATTTTTTTGGGGTATTCAAAAAAAGGAAATTTGATCAACCTTTTCGGGACAGAGGGAGTAAAATATATGTCGTCATATATGTAATATATATAACTTGAGCACAGGTTTAATTAATCTACAAATGAAAATTTTGTTCACACAATCACATATTTTTGCAAAGTGAAATACTGAAATTGCTACGTAGATTTTCATTTTTAAAGAGAAGTTTCCCGATCGAAATAGCTGGGAGTACAAGCAAATGAGCAATAATGTCAAATTTCATAACATGAGTGTCATATTCCTGAAGGATGTTTTCTTTTGGACTATTTTCAGTCTCACACCAGAACAAATTTCATAGTTATAAAATACTCAAGGACCAAACATCTACTAGACTAATTAAGCCAGTTCAAACCAGACCAGACCAGATAAGCAAATTTCAGTCCAAAAAAACATCCTAAGAGTAAATTATCACCATTCTGAAATCATATGTATATACGAAGTATATGGAAAATTGCCCTAAATAGGTGTAAACAGCTTTGAGAATTCCAAAATAGGAGTACTATGTTTTTCTTCACGAAATATGAGTCATTACTGTCATGATTGAAAAATAATGTAATGATTGAAAAATATAGTCATTAATTATAATAAGTATTGTCATGTTGAATGCACAGTACTTCAACTATTTGGCAGTCACGACTAAAAGGAGACAGTTAATACTGCTATATTATTCCTATTTCGAAAAAAAAAAACATAGTAGTCATATTTTGGAATTCTAATCTTTTTTTCGTCCTACTTTGGGAAATCTCACTATATATATTGGGTGCCATATTTTGGCATTATTAAACATTAATGTGACCATATTAATGTCTTAAATGATCATAATTTCTAAACATGACACTAATTACTTACCGCAAAATATAGTACTCACCTTTTGAATTATGCGTTGCTCTTATCCTAATTAGGACATTTTTTGTGAATGATAGAGCTTTCTATATGCTATGTAGACTATACACTAAAAATTCAGAATTAAACATACATCGTTGGAGGCATGATGATAATGACACGTTTTGCACCCCTTATGAGACAACCCCATATATAATTAAGCAAGTGTGTAAAATTTTTCATAATGCCAGTTAATTAAGAACTTTGTAAATAATTAATAGTCCGATGCATATATATAGGTAATCTGAAAGAGATGGGGTGAGAAGAAGGGGAGGAAAAGGCAAGAAAGCTAGGAGTATTAATGGCGAAGATTGAGAGGTGACAGAGAGGCAGATGAAAATATTCAAGTGACCATAAAAGCTAGAGCTCAGGCCATTGGTTTCATTTGTAGCTAAACACTTTGTTTTTAATTTTCTGTTGAGAAGATTGGTAGGTAGCTAATAAGAAGCTCTCACTCTCTGATTTACAGTAATGTAATTATTACCCTCATTTTTTTCTCATCACCTCTCTTTCTGCTAGCTATATACAGATACCCGGCCTAATTAATTCATGTATGAATTATCTTTCTTTCTTCAACCTTAGCCAGCCAGCAGCTGCTAAAATAATGATCATCAATCATTATTGTTGTATTTATTGTTTGATATAAATTCCATTGCATGCCCAACAGCTAAGCTTGAAATGTGTTGGTGGTGATATCAATTTTTCATCATCTTCTTCTTCTAATCTAGTACAGTGTTTAGTATACTTTCTTTCCTCTTTTTTCCGCCTTTAATATCTTTCTGCAGGCAGGCCCAGGCAGGCCAGGTGGTTCAAAACCACAAGAAACTGAGAAAGAAGAAAAAAGGCAAAACTTTTCTTTAATGTAATTCAGTTTCTCGCTTTCTCCACACCTGCTGTCATGGCACAGAATGAAATGGGCTACACTGTTGTAAAGAAAAAGTCTTTTTCTTCTTCTTCTTGTTCTTCTTCTTCCTCCATATCTTCATCTTCTTCCTGGGTCTTTCTTTCTGCTCTTTTTCTTGTGCCCTTTTGTCTTTCATTCTTGTGCCAAAAGTCTCAAGCAAACCAAACAAGCCTTAACAGCACAAGAAGCAGTGGACATGTCAGCAGCCTGAGGCTTGCTAGGATTGAGAAGCATCTCAACAGCATCAACAAATCCCCACTTTTTACTATTCAGGTACATTTAATTTTTGGTAAATTCTATATATGGTACCCTTTGGGGTACTGTAGCATTCACCTTAATTTTTTAGTGTTTAATAGTTCTCCATCACTGATATAATTGATTAACTACCTTCAACTTAAAGAAAATCCTACCTGCATTTTGAAGAAAAAAGCTGATTTTCCATGGTGGGTAACCGGCCGGATGTTTAGTATTCAATTCCAAAGGTTAAAGCTTGAAAAGATTTTAAAGGAACAAACTTTCATATTTTAATTTTTTATACATTATAATGTGAAAGTTTGGCCCCCTTAATTAAAAGATTATAATATATGTTTTGTACACTTTTTATATTAGAGCCCAGATGGAGATATTATAGATTGTGTTCATCAAAGAAAACAGCCAGCTTTTGATCATCCTCTTCTCAAGAACCACAAGATCCAGGTACTGCTACTAAAGTACTGTATATTTAATATTAGGAATAATTAATTGTGTATTAAATAATAGTAACGTTGCATATAGGTGACGAATTGATGATTAATATTGTTATTATTATTTTCAACTACCAACTACCTGCCTTTCTTTTTCTTTACATTATACACGCACAACCTAGTGCTCATTTTCTTCCTTAAATTAAGATACTTACAGCTCAATAGTACTGAAAATACAAGAAACTTATTACTTCCGTGAAACTCTCACGGTTACATGTTATTAATGGTAACATATATATGTACATGTAGGATTACAATTTACACGTAATACTTCAAATTTTGAAAATGAGATTTTAATTTTTTTTTTCAATGAATAATATACGTAGTATTTGAAAAAATAATACGTCTAGATGGATGTAATTATGTGGTCTAACTGAAAGGTTGGCGAGTTCGAGTGTGAAAGACAAAATGTTGGGCTCAACACCATGAAGAGCAGACAACTTGGGGTTTAAATTTTGCGGTCTAACTTATACATATAATTTAATTACAATATTACAATTGAATAAATTACAAAATAAATAAACGATGAAATAATGATTTGGATCCATCAATGCATGATGAGTATCGTACACACACGTATCTTTATTACTACGTATTTCACTGTGTTTAATGTACCAAAATCATTCACGATACATAAATTAGGCGCATTAATTCTTTGCAATTTTAAAAATGCTTCAAATTCTCATTTAATTTGTTAGAATTAACGTTGCTCAAGACCCTCTCCACTACCAAATTTAAATGTCAAATAAAAGCAAAATGATTAGTATTTTTGTATAATTTAAATATTTTTATAAATGTGTTTGCATATTCAATCATAATATTCAGATAATTAAATGAATTTCAATTTTTTTGATTTGTTCTTCAAGGAGCTTTGCGCTTGATTAATCATACTTCGTAATTTATACTCCGTATATCACAAAAGGTTTGATGCATTAAACCCTTATTCCACTCAAGACATTCGGATTTGAACTTTGGGACTTTTTATTGTTGTTACTTGTGTGTCCAACAGTCCAACCCGGAAAATCCAACGCTCCCAAATTCCCACTTTTATTAAATTTGGGCTCATCTCATCACGTGTTGTGGTCTTGATCACAAGCAGTTTTGGGTTTTGATTAATTAAATCTTGATATTACAATATGAAGATTAATATTGAAATCTGGTAATAAATGATTATTATGACTACAGAAAGTTGCACCGGAAATGCCAAAGATGATGAAAGGCGCCAACCAAACAAATGGTCGTACGATGAGAAAGACGAACTCCGCCGGCAACAGCAGCACTATCGGCGGATTGCGGCAGCTGTGGCACCAGAAAGAGATGCGTTGTCCTAAAGGAACGGTTCCAATAAGGCGGAGCACGGCGGACGACGTGTTCAGGGCAAAGTCATTGTATGATTTTGGGAAAAAACAACGGCGGCGATATGTCCCGCTTAGTAGGCGCGTGGATGCACCGGACGTTGTTAGCGCCAATGGCCACGAGGTGTGTTCACTAAACTCTAAATAAAACAAGGATTAAACTCCAATTATTAGGATAATACTCCCTCCGTCCCAAATTGTTTTGCAAAGTCAATATTTTTTTGTCAACCAATAATAAAAGTCAAACCTTCTTATTGATAATTAATTCAATATTTAATAATTAAAATTTACATATATTCATAAACTACATTGAAATCTCTTTAAAGCTGTAAATTCCAATTTGGAATATAATTAAAAATTGACAACATAATTAAGCGAACAAAATGAATTTGTTTGACCAAGAAAAGTCAAAATTGCAACTCAATTTGAGACCGAGATAGTATAATTAATTAAATAGATTAAAATGTAGGTCAGCTAGGTCTCATTAAATGACGTTTCACTTGTACAACTTTAATTACGTGTTTGAAAGTGGGATCGGAGCCTTTTTAGTAAATGCCATGTTGCCCGTAATCATCACAAATTAAATTTCGAATTGGTGTTTCACCTATGAAGTTGAGCAATTTAAGACTATCTAGAATTTGGAGTTGATTTGCCCCAACAATGTAAATTTACTCATTTACTTACTAATTGTATGGTATTAGTTGTGCAATATTACTACTTATATATATAAGTATATAACTCATGTCCTATAACTTATACTAGTATTTTTGTCATTTTAAAGACTTCACTCGAATTTACTATCTATGATTAATTATACATAATTATACATATGAAAAAATAGGATTAAAACCATGCAAAGTTTTTCAAAGCAAAAACTTTGCCTAAAACTTAATTCTTTTTTAATGTGATCAAAGCTCAATAATATGTATTATTCCAGATAATTGTCGGATCTATTTTGGGATTTCAAGAGGTAGATAAGGGTATCATTCTTTTTTTTATCTCCCTCATTTTTTTTGTTACAACGGAAATAAGCTTTATCTCCCTCATTGGCATGCATCAATGCTAGAACAATGACAGATAGGCTTTAAATTTTGGAATGCAAAATCCAATGATAATAAAAAGTAAAATGAATGAAAGCGTTAGGCAAGATGTTGAGGTTTGGGTGTCATAATCAGGGACGGATGTATGTGTATGGGTAGGGGGGCCATGGCCCCTCCCAACTTTTTTATTTTTTAATAATACTACTATTATAAATGAAATAATCAGTAAAGATTGGGTCAAAACTACTCGATAGAAGCTTTTATGTGAGATTGCTTTCGGGTAGAATTTTTTGATAAATTTTTGTGAACATGTATTTCATAAAGTGTATATTATATTCATCGTATTTCAGCTTACATGCAATTGGAGAGTCAATTAAATAAATTATGGAAAAACCTTGAGTTTTTTTTATATATTTTTTGGTACAGTGTTTTTCAATAATTTATTTAACTGATTTGTCGATTGAATTTTAAACTGAAATTAAGTGTAAATAATCTACACATCATGAAGAATATTGTCATAAAATTTCACCCAAAAAATCCATCCGGAAGCACATCAAACACACACATCCGGATGGTGGATCCCGTCATGTAATTCTGAAAGGATCATTCCTCATTAAAAATATGAAAAAATATGTTTTACTCCTTGAATAGATCTTATTTAGTTCTATTAAAAATTATTTGATTAGTTTGCCAAAATAGGAGTCAAAAAGTCCTATTTTGAGATTAAAACAATGATAATCCTGTTTATAAACTTTTTTTTGTCCTATTTAGAGATTTTTTTCTTTAGTGTTTGTGTTTGTTCTTGGCCCCCATTATGACTGAGTTCTGGCTCCGTCCCTGGTCATAATCATGAACGTAATAAATTGTGTAGCACGCAATCGCCTACACCGGCGCCTCACAGGACATATACGGGGCGAAGGCGACTATCAACGTGTGGGACCCGTCCATAGAGACGGTCAACGAGTTCAGCCTCTCCCAGATCTGGGTCCTCTCCGGATCTTTCGACGGCTCAGATCTCAACAGCATTGAAGCTGGCTGGCAGGTACTCCTTCCCACTCCCTGCTCTCGTCCGCATACTATCATCCCACCCGCTTTCCCTTTTTTTTATTAATTATTTTTTACCAATTAATTCTCTAAAGCTTTGAGAGTAAATTATCTAAATGGGACTAAAACAATGGAGAATTTCAAAATTAAGACTACCATGTTTCTTTGGCCTCGTTTAGGACTAAAATATAGTACATGGACAAAATTAACCTTGGAAACAAAGATTAATAAAATTCCTAGCCCTCCTGTGACGCACTGCAGCTAGACACCACCAACACCTACACGCAACTTCCAGGTGATGAGACAGCCGATGCCAGGTCAGGCAGCCTCCACCACCATGTCAGACCGACGTAGCCTCCAAGTGAGATGGCTGCCTGCTTACCTTCCGTTGCACACCTCTTGAAAGGCAACTTGACACCCTCCAACAAGCTAAGAATTGTGCCAGTGTGTCATCCGCCACTGCTGAATTATCCCATGCTGGCATCTTCTTTGCAGCTGTCATCTCCTCTGCATATCCACTATGTTGTAAAAATGTCATTTTTGGATTTAAACATGACATTTTTTTAGAGCCATCGAGATAAAAAGAATGACAAAAACATGGATAGGATGCAAAAACATGTCATTTTGGAATCAAACACGACATTTTTCAGACATAAGAAAATGCCATGGGATAAAAAAAGAATGACAAAAACATGGCTAGGAATTGAAGCAAAAACATGTCATTTTTCTTAATCTAAACATGACATTTTTTTAGACATACGAATGACATAATTTGTCAAAAATATCAAAAGCATGACATTCTCAATGATGTAATATTGCCCATCTCCAAAAATGCCATAATATGACATTTTTCCTTAAAATCCGTAATTTCAAACAGCTACGGTTGGAGTTTCAAATCTTCATAACCAAAAGTTTTCAATCCAATAATTTCACATACAAAAATACGATAGTAAGCAAATAAATTAATTGCAAATTGTAATAAGGGCAAGACTGCAATAGCAGCAGAAAACAGAGGAGTAGAGGGGAGCCGGGAGAAGGAGAGTGAGAAGAAAAGAAGAAAGGAGGAGAAAGAGGTAACCTGTGCGCGGATGAGGTTATCGGTGAGAGACTGAGAGGCGGCGATGATCGAAGCGGCAAATAAACAAGCTGGAGTTTGGAGATGCTTAGACTTCGATAGAGATGCAGCAGATTTAGGTTTAATTTTATCAGGGGTAAATTGGTAATAGGAGGTCCTATTTAGGTAATTTAAAACATTAAGTCCTATTTTAGAATTTTGACTATGTTTTAGTCTTATTTAAATCAATTTCTTAAGCTTTGATTCTTCTACTAGTCAGGTCAGTCCGGAGCTGTATGGTGATAACAGACCAAGATTGTTCACTTATTGGACGGTCAGATTTCTATCTTCCTCATTTATTAGTTGATTATAATTGCTTATGCAATTTTTGCATCATCTTCTTGTCCTCATAATAGCATATAATAATGGCTTAAATATAACATTATTTCTCATGGAAAATAATTTAGTTATTGTAGCTCTTGGAAACAAAAAATATATTTTCGATAACATTTTTCACATAATTTGTCTGTGAAAAGGCAATTCACCGTTGAGAAACGTGTCTAAAAAAAATGTATGCATGAAAAAAACCACTATAAGTCATACTGTTTTCAATGGGTAATCAACACATTTTTTTCTTTGACTGTACTTTCTCTCTTTTTCATTGTATTTGTTCAATTAAATGTCAACATTTTTATTGAAATGAGTTTCGAACGTGTGACCTCTTTTGTGGGAATGTTATAGCAATGTGTTGGAAGCACAAGTTATTTGGCCAAATGTTAGTAGGAAAATCTAACATGCGACCTCCTTCACTGTGCCCAAACCAAAAGTTAATGTGGGACGGAAAATCTGACTCACAATAGTGAAAATTCGAAATTAGTAGCAGTCTTGCAGATTAAAATTCAATGACTACTATTTATTATTGATTGCACCTTTCTGTTTAAATTAAAATATTCCTTAAAAACTAAAGTGTTTGTTTACACTTAATGTATAACAGAGTGATGCATATCAAACAACTGGGTGCTACAACCTCCTATGCTCTGGATTTGTTCAGACAAATAGTAGGATAGCAATTGGTGCTTCAATTTCTCCACTCTCTACTGCTGATGGAAACCAATATGACATCACTATACTCATCTGGAAGGTCATTTTATTCATCAACCTTGCTTCATCTTCACTCCTTGTCCAGATAACTTTTTTTCACTTTGTAAAGAGAAATATGTGTGACACTGACAAAATTTTATCAATGTCACACACAATTCACTTGACAAAATGAAAAAATGTCCATGTATAGACAAAAACTCGGTGTACACAATGCCGTGTACAAGTAGGCGCTTACAAAAAAACAATTTTCTCTCTTGTCTGACCCTTTTCTACTACACTAAACCAAAAAAATCATCCATTGCTGCAGGATCCAAAGCTTGGAAACTGGTGGATGGGGTTCGGGGACAACACGTTAGTGGGCTACTGGCCCGCGGAGCTCTTCACACACTTAGCTGATCGGGCCACAATGGTCGAGTGGGGTGGAGAGGTGGTCAATTCTCGGGCCACGGGCGAGCACACCTCAACCCAAATGGGATCGGGCCGATATGCGGAAGACGGGTTCAAAAAAGCGAGCTATTTTCGGAACTTGGAAGTTGTGGATTCGGATAACGGTTTGACTTCGGTTCGGGACATATCAACACTTGCCGAGAACACCGATTGCTATGATATCAAGAGCTCTTATAGTGAGGAATGGGGAACTTATTTTTATTATGGCGGGCCCGGAAGAGGCCCGAATTGCACTTAAGTTTTAATCAAGTACACGTCTATAATTTGTTTGGGATTTTTCCTTACATATTGTTAATTATATATCAATTGAACAAAAATGTTGTTTTTTGAGGCATAAATGTCACAATGTAGTTAGCTAGCTACATGTTCGTAATCACGTTCATGTGTTGGTAATGGTAATCATCGCGAGTTCCTTATTGCCCATAAATATGTTGTGACATTCATCTAGAAATGGTAAAATAGCATTTTTATCAAATATCCAATTAGTAATAGTAAGGTTATGTTTGGCACAACCAACTATAATTGATGGGTAATGTTTAAATTAGAGACTGTTGAAATATAATTGAATTAGTCATCTTCCAACTATTCCTGATTAGGAATTATTATCACCATTATATAAATAATCAGGAAATCATAATTATGATTCTAGATGATAATTGTGTGGTTCACAATTATCCTCTAATCCTATGAAGCTTAACTTTTCTCCTATAAATAGGAGGCTTCTCCATTGTAATTAACACACTAAGATTACACCATAATCACTCCTTTATCACACTATTAATAATATCTTTATCACCAAGTGTTCATACTATACTTTCTCTCCTTGATCTTCTGCTTATTTCCTTCCATTTTATAACACGTTATCAGCACGAATTTGCTCCAAATCCTTGAAATCATCATCTTCCCAGCAGATATGGAGTTAACTAAAATTTCTCCAAGTGGCTCTGAACAATGTCTAATAGACAGTGCCACAACGCACACCATTTTGAGACATAGAGATTATTTTTCTCATATGACATTAGTTGATGCTAATGTCAATACAATCTCAGGTGTTGCTAAACTCATTGAAGGTTCTGGAATAGCCTGTGTGATTCTCCCAAAAGGGACAAAATTAGTAATTAAAGACGCTTTATACTCCAGTAAATCACGGAGAAATCTTTTGAGCTTTAAAGATTTGCGTCTGAATGGTTTTCATATTGAAACCATGTCTGAAAATCAGAAGGAATATTTATGTCTAACGACAAATAGATCTGGCAATAAATACATTTCTGAAAAAATGCCAGCATATTCCTCGGGACTGTATTATACATATATCAGTCCAATTGAGATAAATGTGGTATCTAAAATTTATGACCACAATTCTTTTATCTTGTGGCATGACCGTTTAGGTCATCCGGGCAGCACTATGATGCACAAAATCATTGAAAATTCACGTGGACATTCATTAACTAATGTCAAGATTCCACAATTAAGTGATTTTACGTGCACTGCCTGTTCTCTTGGTAAATTAATTATCAGGCCATCTTTATACAAAATTGGAGTTGAATCTCCTGCATTTTTAGAAAGAATTCAAGGAGATATTTGTGGGCCAATTACCCCTCCGTGTGGACCGTTTTGATATTTTATGGTGCTCATTGATGCATCAACACGTTGGTCACATGTCAGTCTTTTATCGACTAGAAATTTTGCATTTGCAAATCTCCTTGCTCAAATTATTCGTTTGAGATCACAATTTCCGGATTATTCGATAAAGAAAATCCGACTTGATAATGCAGGAGAATTTACATCCCAATCTTTTAATGACTATTGCTTGTCAATTGGGATTGATGTGGAACATCCAGTTCCACATGTACACACACAAAATGGTCTTGCTGAATCCTTAATTAAGCGATTACAATTAATTGCTAGACCATTATTGATGAAATCCAGATTACCATCATTTGCATGGGGATATGCTATAATGCATGCTGCAAATTTAATTCGGCTTAGGCCAACGGCATATCATAAATTTTCCCCATTACAATTAATATCTGGTAAAGAACCAAATATATCACACCTAAAAATATTTGGTTGTTCTGTGTATGTACCAATTGCTCCACCTTATCGTACTAAAATGGGAATTTATGTTGGTTTTAAATCACCCTCAATTATTAATTATCTAGAACCTATGACCGGTGACTTATTCACCGCGCGGTTCGATGACTGTCATTTTGATGAGACATTATTCCCAGCCTTAGGGGGAGATATTAAAGAAATGGACCCACGTACGAAAGATATTACTTGGAATGCAACAAATTTATCTTTTCTTGATTCTCGCACAAATGCTTGTGAACAAGAAATTCAAAAGATTATTCATTTACAAAATGTTGCAAACCAATTGCCTGATGCTTTCACAGACTCAAAGAAAGTGACAAAGTCACATGTTCCAGCTATGAATGCTCCTTCTCAAATAGAAATTCCTGCGGAGATTAGCGAAAGAACACTTGCTAATGAATCTATGATACGTAAAAAACGTGGTAGACCACTTGGTTCAAGAGATTTGAAAACAAGAAAATTTAAACAGCAAGTTGTAGTTTGTGATGCCAAAGAAGTTCAACCTTCTCAAGAAGAAAATGAACATTTTGAAAATATCGGCCTTGAAGATAACATCAACAATAATGATACCTCAAAAGAGGATCCAATCACCTTCGAAGAGGTAAATATTCCAGATAAAGATAGAAACGTCGATAATTTTGAAATTTCAATTAATTACGTTTCTAATGGAATACAATGGAATAGAAATGATATTGATGTTAATGATATATTTTCATATGCCATCGCCACAGATATAATGAATGAACACGATGACAATGAGCCTAAATCTATTGACGAATGTCGTCGTAGAAATGATTGGCCAAAATGGAATGAAGCAATTCAGGTAGAATTAAAATCGCTAGAAAAGCGTAATGTTTTTGGACCAATTGTCCATACGCCAAAAGGCGTAAAACCTGTCGGTTTTAAATGGGTTTTTGTGCGTAAACGCAACGAGAAAAATGAAATCGTTAGATACAAAGCCCAACTTGTTGCCCAAGGTTTTTCTCAAATGCCAGGAATCGATTATGATGAGACGTATTCTCCAGTAGTTGATGCTACAACTTTAAGATTTTTAATTGGCATGTCTGTTTTTGAAAGGCTGCAAATGCGCCTAATGGATGTGGTGACCGCATATTTATACGGTTCACTCGATACAGACATATATATGAGAATTCCTGGAGGCTTTAAAATACCTGATGCTTATAGCTCGAAATCTCGAGATTTATTTTCCATAAAATTGCAAAAGTCATTATATGGATTAAAACAATCTGGACGCATGTGGTATAACCGTCTCAGTGAATATTTGATTAAAGAAGGGTATAAAAATGATCCTATTAGTCCATGGGTTTTC
The DNA here is from genome assembly GCA_945859915.1 of Cuscuta epithymum. NCBI lineage: Eukaryota > Viridiplantae > Streptophyta > Magnoliopsida > Solanales > Convolvulaceae > Cuscuta > Cuscuta epithymum. The sequence continues at coordinate 2,814,084 of CAMAPF010001001.1, read as the reverse complement.
ATTCAGCGATCCGAATTAGGATTCGCCATAATTGCAGTATATGTTGATGATTTGAATATAATCGGAACTCCTAATGAAATTGAAAATACTGCAAAATATCTCATGAAAGAATTTGAAATGAAAGACCTTGGGAGAACAAAATTTTGTCTCGGCATTCAAATTGAACATTTGAGAAATGGTATTTTCATCCACCAATCAAATTATACCGAGAAACTTTTGAAGCGATTTTACATGGATAAAGCACATCCGCTCAATTCTCCAATGGTGGTTCGATCTCTCAATGTGAATGATGATCCTTTCCGACCTTGTGAAGATGATGAAGAAATCCTTGGTCCCGAAATACCATATTTGAGTGCTATTGGAGCATTAATGTATTTGGCTAATAATACTCGACCAGATATTGCTTTTTCTGTAAATTTATTAGCCAGGTACAGTTCTTCCCCAACAAGAAGGCATTGGAATGGTGTCAAACATATATTCCGATATCTCAATGGTACAATCGATCTTGGATTGTATTTCAAGAATGGTGCAAATGCCACTTTAATTGGCTACGCGGATGCAGGATACTTGTCTGATCCACAAAAGGCAAAATCACAAACAGGATATTTATTCACCTATGGTGATACCGCTATATCATGGAGATCAATGAAGCAAACATTAACTGCAACATCATCCAATCATGCGGAATTAATTGCTCTTTATGAAGCAGGTCGTGAGTGTGTCTGGTTGAGATCAATGATCCAGCACATACAAAATGAATGCGGTATAAAATCTTTTACTTCTAATCCTACTGTGATTTATGAAGATAATACATCATGTATAGCTCAGATCAAAGGAGGTTACATCAAAGGGGACAGAACAAAGCATATAGCACCAAAACTTTTCTCCACACATGATCTTGAGAAAGACGGAACGGTTGATGTCAAACAAATCAAGTCATGCGACAACCCTGCTAATTTGTTCACAAAGTCATTGGCACCGAAGAAATTTGAAGAACTGGTCCATAAAATTGGAATGTATCGTCTTCGAGATATATGTTAAATTGAGGGGGAGTAATATAATGCACTGCACTCTTTTTCCCTTCGTCAGGTTTTTATCCCACTGGGTTTTTCTTGACAAAGGTTTTTAACGAGACAGTACATTATAATACTATGAATCTAATACCCCAGAATAATTAGAAGATGACCATTCATGGGGGAGTGTTGAAATATAATTGAATTAGTCATCTTCCAACTATTCCTGATTAGGAATTATTATCACCATTATATAAATAATCAGGAAATCATAATTATGATTCTAGATGATAATTGTGTGGTTCACAATTATCCTCTAATCCTATGAAGCTTAACTTTTCTCCTATAAATAGGAGGCTTCTCCATTGTAATTAACACACTAAGATTACACCATAATCACTCCTTTATCACACTATTAATAATATCTTTATCACCAAGTGTTCATACTATACTTTCTCTCCTTGATCTTCTGCTTATTTCCTTCCATTTTATAACAGAGACTATTTTCTGATTTAAAGGTTATTGTTTGAAGTTAAACTCTACATAGCTCGATATAAAAGTTATTGTTTTATACACACACCTGTGAACGAATCGGAACTAATGAAGATGGTGAAAATGTACGGATTATGCGGTTTTATTATCTTTAAGTTTATATGAAATACTCAGTATTATCCCATTTGGGTTTTAAGGTTGACATGTTAGTTTCTTATTTCATTTTCATTTTCACTTAATGAAGTAGATTTGTTTAGTTAAAAGAGTTAGAATGAATTTTGAGAAAGCACTGACTAACATTAAAGGACATAAATTTCTATTAAAAAAGATAAAATATTTTATAATGTTATAGATATATGATTATATATAATTAATTATTTTATTCAAGAAATTAAAATGCTGGGATTCGCATTTGTTATTTAGCCATCGTATGTTCACCTTGGTAGCATCCAAAACTCCAAAAGCAGCAATGCATATGTAGTAAATTAAAAGTTAATACATACTTTTTTTATCACCGAACCGAAAGCTTATATTAAAAGATCATTCGCTAATTGGCTATGAATACAATTCGGAATACTATCATAATTAACACTATGATTTGAGAGAGTAACGTGTGACCGTGCCAAAGTATGAGCCACAGTATTCGCAGATCTTCTACAGTTCTACAAAAAGAGACTCCAAAGTTACTCTTTGTTTCCACAAGCCTTCGAATATCATCAACAATTAGATCCACATAAGACACTCCTCGTGTTTTACGCTTAACATTCTCAGCCACCCTCAATGAATCTGTCTCTATCTCAACCTGCTGCCAACCTACCTCAATAGCACTCAAAATAGCGTCTCTAACACTCATAGCTTCTGTCTCTTCCACCGACCAATCCACCCTTCTTGACACACCTCGGGCCTGAATAAAACTACCATTTTCATCTCTAACCACCCAACCCCAAGCACGTACTCCTCCCGCTTGATTAATAGCACCATCAATATTAATCTTCATCGTACCAGGCTTTGGTTTTCTCCATCTGCTATCTTCCCCACGGGTTCGCTGCTACTTTCCTCGGTTTCCAGCAGCCTCATTCGCCACCTGCCATGCGGTCATCATGTTCATAGCTACGTTAATAACTTCAGATGCTTCCATCTCCTTTCCTTCCCACACGGTTCCATTGCGCCTCTTCCATAAACTCCAAACTAGCGCCAGAAAAAAGCTGCACTTCTCCCGAGTTTGCTTGGTAATGTGATCCTGAAACCATTCATCAAACTCGCTCTCCTGGGCGTCCATGCTTATACCCGCCTTCTCCCAAACCTCCATCACCTTCGGGCAAACACGCAAAGCATGGTTCGTATCTTCATCCGCAGCACCACATAATTTGCAACCCCCCAAAATATTGACTCCTCGCCGGCGTAGATTGTGCACCGTAGGTAAAGAACCATCCACTATTTGCCATGCTAAATATTTAAATTTTGGAGGAGCTTGTATATCCCATAATTTTCCCCAACCGTTCCACTCACTCGTTTGATTCCCCATCAAAATTCTATAGCAACTCTTGACTGAATAAATGCCATTCCGTTCACCAGTCCACCAGTAACCATCATTCCTATCAACCAAACTGGTGGGTATACTCAGAATTCTGCTTCTATCTTCCTGGTTAAACCAGTTATTAATTCTATCATACTGTTCCGGAGAGCAGCCACATACTTTTTTTTTTATCATCGAGCAGCCACATACTTAATAAAACCACATTAATTAAAAAGTTGAATAATTAATTAGGTAGCTAGCTAGCTAGCAGGGCCGTCTATGAGGGGTTGTACAAACTATGCCTTTACATAGAGCCACCAAAAACTAGGCCTATTTTTTAAATACGGTATATGTATGCATATATTAATACTCCGTATTAATTATTTAGTGTATAAGTGTATGAGTAAATACTCCATATATAGAAGCCTAAAACAGGCTGCATATAATAATAACCTAAGAGTCCCAAGTCCCGATCTAATGCCCTAATGCTATTCAAGTTAGCACTGAAATACTTTAGTTTCCTACCTTCACAAACTTTGGTAAAATCATGAATTATTTTTTCTTCTCTTATTTTTCATGATTTCAGTTCTTTTCATTTCAAGTTTTAATGTCTTAATTCAGTGACTTTTTTAATTGTTAAAATCCCAAAAAATCAAAACATACTTCAGAGTTAAGAGTTGGTGTATGTTTTCAAGTATATTTTGTTGTCTATTATGTTAAAATCCCCAAAAATCAAAATATATTTCAGGACGACAGGACGTTGGTGTCTATTTTGTTGTTAGTTTTACATGTTTTTTCTTACTTTATTATTGTGCAATATATTAATTTAATTCTTTTCCCAGAAAATTTACATGTTATTGGGGCGGCCCTGGGGTAAGGGCCATTAGCCCAAATAAATTAGCCCAGATTTTACCCTTTATAACAGGTTGAGTAGGCGTAGTTTTCAACTCTAATTATTCATTGTGACCGGCCCAAGCCCCAATTCATTTCTAGTCTATTTTGCTCATACTTTTATGGTAAAGAAGCTGTTAAAATGCGCAAATTATACCGTACGACCGGTATACCATGCTCATGGTATACCGGTACCCAGAACGGCATCGTTTCCTGTTCTTCTTTAGCCGGCTGCTATTCTTCTCCTTCACGGCTTTCTTTTTTTTTTCGCCATCCTCCAACGCACTAATTCCTTCCCCGGCCAATTGTTGTTGTTTATCTTATCTAGCTTCTTAATTACTTTTTGAAATCATGATTCGTATGTTATTATCACAGAGCAAAACGCTTCCACCGATCGACTTTCCCTGCTTTCCCTTCGATCAATTTCTATTGCAATTCTTCCTTATTTCCCTTCTTCTTTTTCTTTTGTATTCTTCTTCAAATGTATTAATTTCCTTTATTTATTAAAATATGAAAAACCCCTATAAATTATTTTAGACCTTACTCAACTTACATCTTGCGCGCACTCAAGTTACATCAGGATTTGCTTAAGTTACATATCTTATACCGTGAGTTACATATCAACTTTTCTTAGCAAGTTACATCCTGTTTACATTTGAGTTACATTTTCCAAAACATGTGTTACATCAGAATATAATGCGAGTTACACAACCCAATAAGCCCATGCTATTCAAATAAAAACTTTTTTTATAAAAAAAAAAATCATTTTTATAACCTTGATATTAAAAACAAAACATATATGCTCTTTATATGTAACATAATTGGACAATTAGACTCTTTATTTTCATTGAAATCAAATTTTATTTCTTATACTATGTATTTGACAAGTTACATTTCGACTGGACTTGAGTTACATTTATCAATAACGTGAGTTACATTTCATTACACACGAGCTACATCACATTCTATTCCTGAACAATGAAAAACAAAAAAAAAAAAATTGTTCACGCGGGTGAACAGTAACACGCAAATTTTTAAGTTGGAGCATCATGTTTCAAACGACGCCGTTTTGGGCACAGGAGCATAATACTCATGTTGCACCGGTTGCAGCGTATACGCACTGTTAAAATGCATACGTATCTTACTTTTCAATTTTCATGGTACGGAATTACGGATATGATCTTTGATAAAAAGGTGATTGTGACGTAGGAGTAAATAAAATATTTCATGTGGGCTGGCTTTTGATAAATGGTCTTTACGATTATAAATGCTTTGCAGTTTTTTTTTTAATCAAAATGCTTTGCAGGTATAAATAAATGGGACGTGTACAAGTTGGCATGTACAAACAACAATTTTCTTTCCCGTCTGACCCTTTTCTACTTCACTAAACCAAAAAAGTCATCCATTTGCAGGACCCAAAGCTTGGAAATTGGTGGATGGGGTTCGGGGACAACACGTTAGTGGGCTACTGGCCCGCAGAGCTCTTCACGCACTTAGCTGATCGGGCCACAATGGTCGAGTGGGGAGGAGAAGTTGTCAATTCCCGGGCCACGGGCGAGCACACCTCAACCCAAATGGGATCGGGACGATATGCGGAAGACAGGTTCAAAAAAGCGAGCTATTTTCGGAACTTGGAAGTTGTGGATTCGGATAACGGTTTGACTTCGGTTCGGTACGTACATATCCACACTTGCCGAGAACACCGACTGTTATGATATTCAAGAGCTCTTATAATGAGGAATGGGGAACTTATTTTTATTATGGCGGGCCTGGAAGAGGTCCGAATTGCACTTAAGTTTTAATCAAGTACACGTCTATAATTTGTTTGGGATTTTTCCTTACATATTGTTAATTATATATCAATTGAACAAAAATGTTCTTTTTTGAGGCATAAATGTCACAATGTAGTTAGCTAGCTACATGTTCGTAATTACGTTCATGTGTTGGTAAAATCATGGCGAGTTCCTTATTGCCCATAAATATGTTGTGACATTCATCTCAAAATGGTAAACTAATACTCCCTCCGTAACTTAAAAATCTTCCCACTTTCCTTTTTTCGTCCGTAATTAAAAAATCTTCTCATTTCTAAATCTTCCCATCATACCCTCAATAATTTTGAAAATAATACACTATTAGAACTACTTTTTTATTATTTGTCCTTACTTCCATCACACTATTCCACTATCTTCTCATCATACCCTCAATAATTTATATGCTCTTTCACTATTCTTAGTCTACCTACTTTTAAAATGGGAAGATTTTAAAGTTACGGAGGGAGTAACATTTTTATCAAATATCCAATTAGCAATAGTAAGGTTATGTTTTGGCGCAACCAACTATAATTGAGGGCTAATATCTAAATTAGAGACTATTTTCTGATTTAAAGGTTATTGTTTGAAGTTAAACTCTACATAACTCGATATAAAAGTTATTGTTTTATACACACACCTGTAAACGAATCGGAAGTAATGAAGATGGTGAAAACGTACGAATTACGCGGTTTTATTATCTTTAAGTTTGTATGAAATACTCCATATTATCCCATTTGGGTTTTAAGATTGACACGTTGTTTCTTATTTCATTTTCATTTTCACTTCGTGATGGATTGCCCCAAACCACTCTCCTTCAAACTTTCAAATTTTAATCACTGAATGAAGTAGATTTGTTTAGTTAAAAGAGTTAGAGTGAATTTTGAGAAAGCACTGACTTACATTAAAGGACATAAATTTCTATTAAAAAGATAAAACATTTTATAATGCTATAGATATATGATTATTTATAATTAATTATTTTATTCAAGAAATTAAAATGCTAGCTCAATTACTTGTCATCGACTGATTGCAGTTTTGGCTCAATCGTGATGTTTGCCTTTTGAATTAATTCCACCTTTCATATTATGAGTATAGCATCAATTATATAATTGGTTATTTAACCAATTTTGGTACACAGTGCTCAGTATTCAAATCACTTAAGAGCGGACGTCTCCCTAGGAATTAGGGTTGGGTGTTCCGGTGCCGATCTTCCTTCTCGATCGTGGAGGGGGAGATCGTTGGCTCGGTTTGTGTGTTCGGCTGAGGAAGGCTCTGGCCTGTGGATTTGCTCGCACTGCTTTTCTTTCGTTTTGGTTGTAACAGGTATTTGGTCTTTGCTTTAGGTGGGAGAGCACGTGGCAGATTGTTTCGCCCACTTTTTGGATAGGAAGATGGAGATGATCATCAATGGTGATCATTGTTTTCTTGAGGGCGTCGGAGGAAAACTGATTCAGGAAGATGAGGACATGGGCGAGGAAGAGGCTCCGAACAGGAGTCCTCGGGCGGAAGAAGACGAAGAGGTGGATGAAGGTTTGATGATCCGTCCCCCTCCTGAACCACCTCCGAGGATGATACTCGAAGCAGGGATTCGTTTGTTCTGTCAGTTTATTTTATTTAATTTCATTTTACTCTTTTTGAGATTCTTAGGCATGAATGCTGTCGTTGTTGCTTTCTGTATTGTTTTCTTTCTGCCAGACTTTTACATTAGATGGGGTGATGAGGGTTTTGCTCTGGCCACGTTTGGCTCATTTAGACCCATTATAGGACAAGCGAATCATATTGCTCTATACAGGGTGATTGGTTCTCCAGCTGGTCCGAGGGTTGGTGGCTGGAAGTGTTTCCTTTATCGTTTGTATCCCTTGCTGAATGTTTTATTATCAATTTAAGTCTCCTTGTTACAAAAAAAAAGGAAATTAAAATGCTAGGATTCACATTTGTTGTTTAGCCATCGTATGTTCACCTTGGTAGCATCCAAAACTCCAAAAGCAGCAATGCATATGTAGTAAATTAAAAGTTAATACATACTTAATAAAATGACATCTATATCTATATCTATATAATATAATAAAGCAAACCCCTAAAGAATCCTTTAGAGGAATTGTTGACATGTGGCAAAATCCTTTGTATAAAAAATGACATGTGACAAAACAATAAATTAAAGAAAAATCTATTCAACTCCCAAAACTCTACTCCTATGTATTCCAATATTATACGGAGTACATATGTATTTAAATTAATATGTGTGCATATATTTGTCATAATGTTCATTATAAAATAATATAATAAAGCAAACTTGTAAAGAACCCTTTAGAGGAACTGTTGACATGTGGCAAAATAATAAATTAAAGAAAAATCTATTCAACTTCCAAAACTCTACTCTCATGTATTAAAATATTATACATATGTATGTAAATTAATATGTGTGTGTATATTTGTTATAATGTTCATTATAAAAATAGGTAAATTTTTGCAAAATCCAAATACTCAAAAATAAAAATAATTGACAATTTTTAGCCACTCTTATAATAAAAATATTACTTTTGTTTCTTTTCACATAAACTCTTGGAGATTCTCCCTTATTTGGGGTTTTTATACATTGTTTCTTATTTGTTTTCAAAATATGATAATTATTACATCCTTCGTCTTATTCATTTTCTCCGACATTTCCTTTTTCTTTCGTTTATTAAGTTTGTGTAGCTCCAAATATTATAATGCATATGTAGTTCTAAATCATTCTTACACTATTGTCCCTACATTTTTCATTTTAACATTAGCTAGATAAACTCTTCTTTAATAGCTGCACATGTCTCGATCTTAATGGGACAAATGTGATTTTACTTATCTATTTATTAATTCACAAGGTCTATCAAATACATATCTAAAGGTAGATTCAATTTTTTTGTCTCATATTTATTTATACTTCGCAATTTATGTTCACGTTGTTAAATGGGCTAGCGCTCTCCAACTTCATAGCTTGAATCGTTTAACTACCTAATGGTCTCAAACGATGCACATTATTTTTAATGGAGGTGCACAATACACTATAGTTATAATAATTCAGATTTTAAATGGACAAGAGAGGTTGAATTTATTTACAAAAATGTCACAACATTTTTTATTTATGACAGCGCATATTTTTATTTAAAATAATGCACAATCTTTAAATCTAACATTCCAGTTCTTTTGAATTCTCTTTTTACACGTTAAGGTGTCTTCTCATTTGAACTCAACCTTATATATATAATTTACAGTTTTCAAATATGATGTTCCGGTTAACATACAGAAATAATGCTAGAGTAATTTATTTGAATAATTACTATTTATAGAAACAATAGTATCAAAAAGGGCATTGGTTATGCGCACAAACTTGCTCATATCTGCATGGGGATATGAAATATTACATCCAACATTACTTATTCGCTTTAGACCCACTGCAAACCAACCATTTTCTGCGTATCAATTGGTCACTAGTATAAGTCTGACATTTCACATCTATGCATATTTGGTTTTGCTTATAGGTGTCAATTGCACCACCACAACGTACTAAAATGGGTTGTCAAAGGCGACTAATACTCGCCCAAGGAAGAGAAGCATCAGTACGACACCACCCGATCCATTGATCATCGATGTAGAACATCCCTCCCATGAGATTGTCACTGATTACAGTTGTGTTCATGAATCATTACTGGAGGACGCTTCGATGTTTGATATGATTCTAGAGAATCAAGAAATCTTAATGGATAGTGAAAATGCACATGTGCTAATGGAAAGATTTTCGTACACATCGATGATATATATGCGTTTGTTGTTGCTCAAGAAATTATAGAGCACGATGATATCAAACCACGCTCTATTGTTGAATGCCAACAAAGAGCAAATTGGCCTAAATGGGAAGAAGCAATCCAGGTAGAACTAGATTCTTTGACAAAAAGACATGTATTTGGTCCGATAGTACTGTTAACCCCGCCAAGTGTAAAGCTTGTGAGACATAAATGGGTATTTGTCGCAAAGCAAAATGAGAAGAATGAAGTCTTAAGGTACAAGCTCGCCTCATGGTGTAAGGTTTCTCACAACGCCCTGAGATTAACTACGAGGAGACTTACTCTCCCATAATGGGGGTTATAACGTTTTGATGCCTAGTCAGCTTAGCAGTTTCTGAAGGACTGAAAATGCAATTAATGGGTGTGGTTACTGCATATGTCTATGGGGATCTTGATTCAAAGATATATATGAAATTGCTCGAAGGACTTTCATTACCCAAATCAAGTGACTCTAAACTACAAAATGTGTTTGCAATAGAATTGAAATGCTCACTTTATGGATTAAAGCAATCCGGGCAGGTGTGGTATACCCGCATAAGTAACTACCCAATTGGAAAGGGATATAAAAACGATGAATTATCGTCATCGAGGTACTCTTGATGAAATAAGAGACACCGCAAGCCATTTGAAATCTGAATTTGGGATGAAAGACCTTGGGAAAACTCGACTCTGTCTAGGCTTTGAGTTAAAACATCGAGTTTGTGGAGTATTAAACCAACAGCATGCCTACATCCAGAAGATGCTTAGGTGATTTAATATGGATAAAGTACATCTGACTAACACTCTCATGGTTGGTCGAAGTTTAAACCATAAAAGGGATCCATTTCGTCTAAAGGAAGATGACGAAGTAGCACTGGGGGCTGAAATTTTCTACCTAAGTGCAATAGGCGCATTATTGTACTTAGCACAGTGCACTCGACTAGATATAACAATCTCAGTAAACTTGTTAGCTAGATTTAGCTCCGCCCCAACATAGCGTCACCAGAATGGTATCAAAAATATTTTTGATACCTAAAAGGAACTAGTGGCTTGGGACTGTTCTTTACTTACACAGAGATAAATGAAACCACGAATGGAATTGTGGGTACAAAGGAAAACACCGAATACAAAATGATCATCCCTTACATGAAAAATTCAAATAAAGTCTAGGTAGGCTTTGTTGATGTGGGGTATATCTCTGACCTACATAAAGGCCGCTCTCAAACTAGTTATGTTTTCACAGTTGGAAACACGAGAATATCTTGAAGATCAACTAAACAAATCCTTGTGGCTACCCCCTCGAACCACTCTGAGATTATAGCTCTGCACAAGGCAATTCGTGAGCTTATATGGTTAAGAGGTATCATTACACATATTCGAGGAACTAGTGGCTAAAAATCCACCATTGAAGTGCCTACCTGCATTTATGAAGATAATAATGTGGTTTGTATTGAACAGATGAAATTGGGATATACTCCGTCCCTCCCCCTAACTTTGTCCCGTTTTACCTTTTTCATTCGTCCCATTAAGTTTGTCCCATACCGTATTTGGTAATATTTGGGTGGTTACAATTCATTCTTACTTTATTCACACTTTATTAATTCAATACCAATCACACAATTTCACTTTTTCTTAAAAGTTGTGCCACACTCCTTTGTCCCAAACATAGTGGGACGGAGGTAGTATATCAAAGGTGATAACACAAAACAGATGTCTCCCAAGTTTTTCTACAATCAGCAACAATAGGTTTTTCTCAAGATTCAAGTGAATCAAATAAGCTCAAAAGAAAATGTAGCAGACTGGTTTACCAAGTCAACACTCAAAGCCACTTTTGAAAAACATGTAAAAACATAGGAATGTGAAAGCTTTCCGAACTCCCTTGATTAATGTAAATATCAAGGGGAGGAGTATAACTTAGGGGGAGTCCTACACCTACAAACTATTACGTTATACACTTTTCCTTAAACCAATGCTTATTTTTCCCATTGAGTTTTGTTACTTGGTAAGATTTTTAATGAGGTAATGATACATATTAATCAAAGAAAGGATCAATGAAAAGATTCAATGAACAAATCTAATGCAGTTTGCTTACTGCTTTCTTTCTAACAAGGTTATTTTTTCCCACAACGTTTGTGTTATTGACCAAGTTCCTACATGACAAACTTGGTGTGCATCATTCTATCTACAACTCAACAAAAAGGAGAGTGCGGGAGGAATTTACCTTTAATGTGCGTTCGTGATAGATAGAAAACGTATCTAGAGTTATATGTATTGAGTTATTTGGTCGACTTACCCATTCTTTGTAAAACTCTAATTCCTCCTACTTAAAGGGGGCTTACTAGTAAAATGAGAAGTAACTCACTCCCTACAACACAAATGGAATAATAACAATATGTTTAAAGAATCGGACCGGATCGGGTGATTGCGTCCGGAAACCTGCCAATTATCCAGTCTCATTCACTACTATAAACCGCTTATATGATTAAACTTAAATAAAAAATGGCTCAATTCAAACCCGCGAAATATCAAAAATCCAAACGAATAGGTAGTTCATGGCATTTGATTTCTTGACCACTTTGCTACACCCACTGCTTAGTACATCTGATTTCTTTGTCCAATTTATATCTTAAATGACATATGAGTTTTCCCTATTATACTTCATTCCTAGTTATTAAATAAGTGCAACACTTTCCTTTTTCGCTAGTTTCATATTAATTGCAACCTTTCTCTTTTAGGAAATAAATTATAAGCAAAGTTTCTTTTATACCCTTAATTATTCTACACACTTTCCCCAAACCTAACAACTTTTAATCCTCCACCCATTAGTCCACCGATTCAACTCTCTTCTTTACACATTCACCTTCACCAACCCCTTCCGTTTTTCCTCTTTATCTGCCCAACGTCTTCAAATTCCATGTTTCACCATTTTCTTCCTCTTTGTTTGTTTCTCCATTCTAGTATAATTTCTGAGTAATTAAAGGGAAGATGTGGACGGTGATGAATCTGATTTTGCTCCGCTTACTACCCCACGACCTACAACCCATGATTTGGTGGTACCTGATACTCCGCCACACATTATGGCGAAAAGAGAGGAGTTTTACATTCACTTGTCAAACAATATTCCGGTGAAGGTGTCATCCAGATTCGCATGGAGTGAGAAGAAGGTGTATCATCCAGCTTTCGGTTTCCAGCAAAAGCACGTAATGGATTTTTATCGAATCTTAAGTCTAATACAGTTTGGATAGAAGGAATATGCTGAGAGAGGTAATTTCTTTCTTAATCCATACATGGCTGATTTCGTTAAGAACTGGTTGGATGTTTATATGGAGAATACATGGTGCTAAATTTTTAATAGGATTATTCTATCATGTTTCTTTGGGACCCAAATCTTTTTAGTGTTTTGGTTGTGTAAATTTTGGAATATTGGAATATTGGAATGGTTTTATGTTTCTATAAGTATATTGGAATATTGGAATGGTTTTATGTTTCTGTAAGCATGCGCATGGGTAGAGGTTTTATGGAATTGTTGCTAATGTTTGATTGGGGTGTAAACTTTGTAAACTTTCAGCAACTTTTCCATTATGAAAGTACAATGTGATAGCTCAATGTTTATTGCCTGAAAGGTAAAAATTGTCTGAAAGTAAAGGTTTTTTTAGCAATCAAACTTTAGTTTCAGAATCTTTCAACAAAATTTTTTACTTTCAGCAATCAAACTTTAGTTTCATCATCTTTCAGCAAGTTTTACAAAAAATGGCCTTAGGTACTTTGTAGCTTACCTTTTCCTAAATTTATAAAATTCCAGCAAGCTTTTACGAATAAAAAAAACAAACCTTTACTTTAAACAAATATTGCAAACTTTCAGAAAACTTTGCAAACATCAGCACTTTTTGTAAACTGGCAGCAACCAGCAAACTTTCGGCAACTTTTTTTTATACTTTCAGCAATAAAAACATGAAGCAAAAAGAAACTTTTAAGCAAAAACATCTACAAAACCAGTCCATAAGCAACAAAAACATTTACATTAGCATTCTATGGTTGTGGATTGTGTCTGTAACCAACATAAACAGAACTGGGCATCATAAAAAGCATTAGCAAAAACTAGTTCATAGCTAGAACCTTAAGCAATAAAGCAATTCTTAATAGTATACGACATATCCTTTACAAAATTAGTTCACAACTGCAAAAACAATACCTTTCCTGTAATTTTTTTATTTTGACAACTTCTATATGGGTCGTCCTCCCAAGGAAATGGGTAAAATCTTTGTGTTTGTCGGGAGATGTAGAACTATGACGTGCACTTTGTCGTGTGTGCACTCAAAATAAATTGATACTAACACTTATACGTAGTATAGCGTAGTAGAGTTCGTATCCACGGGGAAAGGAATAATTCTCTTTTTATAGAACTAGTAAATAAAAGGGGGTTTAGGATTGAATGATTTAATTTAATTAAACAGAAAGATGAACAACTTAAATGTGATTTGATTCAAAGATAAAAAGGACTTGGCATTGCTACTTTCCACTTGTTGATATATTTTAGTCGATCATTGTTATATCTATAACTTATCCCCTCTCAAATACTCAATCGAGGAGTATATCCAATTCATCGAGAGTTGTTATTAACAACGACCGTTCATTAATAACCCTTACTATTAGTCAAGTATAGAACACCGCCATATACCGACTTAATAGTAGCATTTAATCTCTTAACTCCTTGATGAAATCAATTGAGATTGATAACCTCAACACAACGGTTTCGGTTTAACCAACAAAATTAATCCCTCTTAAGTTTATTAACCACGACCGTGCATTAATAAACCGAAGTTACTTACTTGTGAAACCATCAACGATTAACCATCGGTTCGTTGATCGTTTCTAGTAGTAATTAATGTCGAGATGTTAAATAATTGTCATCTTAGCAACACTCCCCAACATTAATATAGAGATAGATTAAGGGAAGAATTAATATTCAAGGAAGAAGATTAAATATGAATAATCCTACTATAACTAATGTCAAGATGTTATCTAATTGTCATCTTAGCAACACTCCCCAACATTAATATATAGAGGAAGAAAATAAATACTACTATAACTAATGTCGAGATGTTAACTAATTGTCATCTTAGCAACACTCCCCAACATTAATATATAGATAGATTAAGAGAATAATTAATATTCAAGGGAAGAAGTTAAGAAGATAACTCACAACTTTAATAATCAACAAGCTTCAAGAGCAACACCAAGAAATGGAAGTTTAGCTCCTCATTTGGAGACTAAACATGCTATAAAAATATAAAAGAAATATTATTCTAAACTGAGCTTAAGAGTATGGAAGAAGGAGTGGAATAAATGGGAGGAAAAGGGGTTGTATTTATAGGTATTTTGAGGTGGCTGGGTCTGATACCCGACCGGGTATGTAGAATACCCGATCGGGTATCCTTAATTGCTTGGAAGGTGCTGAAATCACATTCAACCCGACCGGGTTGGGTCAAAACCCGACCGGGTTACGTATCAAATCAGATATTTCCCACGTTCTATTGATCTTGGACACGTTCTTTTGTTCTTGTCAACTCAACCCGACCGGGTTTTATACCAACCCGACCGGGTTTTGGTGCGTAGCTTCCTTTTGGCTTCATATGTCACTTCCAACCCGACCGGGTTATATTTCAACCCGACCGGGTTATATTTCAACCCGACCAGGTTATATTTCAACCCGACCGGGTTTGCTACCAGAATTTATTTCCACCATTCATCTTGCCTTCCTTTGGTGCCTATAATACTTCTTTGCATCCCTTATGGTACTTACAACAAAATACACACTAAAAATACAAATTAAAACCTACAACATAAATCTATAGAGTACATCACAATCTAAACTAAACAATTAAAAACAACAATCAAACAATACTAAAATAACAAACTTATGCACTAGGAAATAGTGCATATCAAACTCCCCCATGCTTAGCCTTTTACTCGTCCCGAGTAAAATCAAATTCCAGTTTCAGAATGTCTTAACAAGCAAAAGAGTCAAGCAAATGTTTCACACAACCATAACTCAAGAGTATCAACATACAAATGTGAATAAATATCTTCATTCCTTTCTTCTTTCTTCATCCCTCTGGCGTAGAGTAAAAGAGATCTTGCATGATAAAATATTGTCCTCTAATTCTCTCATTTTGCATTAGGAGCCCGTTTTTGGGTTTTCATCCTAGCCTCTTTTTTTTTTCCTCACTGGCTCACTCATCATTTTTTTTTGTCATTTTTGCTTAGGTTGCCCGTTCGGGTTTTCAACCTAACTGACATTTCTTCTTTTTATTATTTTTTTATCTTTTTTTTTCTTTAACATTTTTTGTGTTTTTTTAAGTGCAATGTAGAAGAAATACCATATGTACGAGGAAAAGTCTTCTCCCCCTTGCTAAATTGAGCAATGTCTCTAGTGCTCGTTTTCGCCATCTTTTTTTTGAAGATATGAGGTTGTGGTTTGAGAGAGGGGTGATGTTTTCCAAGAATTTATGGATGGGAGTGTATATGGAGTAAGAGGAAAGTGGAGTAAGATGAAGATGATGGGAACAAGATCATTATGTTTTTTTATGTGTGGGGTTTGGAGGGTAAGGAGATGTAGAGGAAAGTGAGGAGATGATGTAGAAAATGAAGGTTTTGGCTTGATTTGGTGTGTAGAAATGAGGTTTTGGGATGATTTGGTGGAGTGAAATGGTGTTTTGGTGGAGTGTTTGTGAAGAAGAAAGTGGGAGATGGTGTCTTGGAGCTCTGTGGTCGTGAATTCAGGAGTAAAGATGATGAATGAGCTCATGCCCCGACCTGGTTTTAAGTGGACTGTTTCGACGACCCGGTCGGGTTTTGTAATGACCCAGTCGGGTTATGCGTTTAATGCTCTGGTTCCGAAAATAACACATATGACCCGATCGGGTTTTGTGAAATTTCAACTGGAACCCGGCAGATTTATGCGAAACACAGGTGTTTGTTTTTTTTTTTTTTGAAAAATAGTTAGTCCCCTAGCTCACGACACTCAAAATAAAATAAAATAAAATGCAAAACTTGGGTTGCCTCCCAAGAAGCGCTTGATTTAATGTCGCGGCACGACGTCATCATTGTGTTCAATCGTTCAGGCTTGGATCGTGATAACTCATCTTCTTCAAATTTTCACCCGGATGACTCTTATAGAAAGACTCAATTTTTCGATCCTTTATTTTGACAATCTTTCCGGGATCAAATATCCGGATTTCTATCGCTTCATAGAGTGAGAGTGAGGGTCCATGATTTTCACTAAGCATGGTCAATGGAAGGGGTTTTGATCCGGGTGGTATAAGAGGGAGTATGAAATATTTGTGTAACTCCACCGTTATTCCTTGCTTATTTGTGAACAAAGCGAAGTCTAAATTATACTCACAATTGCTGAAGATTTCATAGATATCTTTGTCCTTCTCCACCCTTTGTGTTTCCCTTAGAGCCTCAGGAAATGGTGGCATGATCTGAGGAATGGCCGGTGGTTGAGTTGAGTTTTGAGGTTCCTCCTCCGGTTGAGCTTTCTCCGTAAGCTCCTCTTCCTCCTCCTCCTTGCCCATGTGGTTCACAATGCTTGGCATTTGTTTCAACTGTTTCTCCAAGTTCTGTTCGTTGGACACTGTTTCTTGCGGGCATTGTGACATATTTTGTTGCATATTTGTCACATTGATAGTGAGAGCTCGGATTATGTCTTCAGTGGACATGCTGGAATAAGAACTTGAGTATGGGTTATATGTGTTGGAGAATGAATCATACCTCTCTTGGAAACCAACATCATTCCTTTGTTCAAAGTATTCTTTTTGAAGATCTAGGCAAAAATCCGTAAGATGCCTGTGTGACATGCAAATGTTGCATGTATGGACATCTTGAGATTTTGAAACAAACTCCTTTATTAGAGAAGTTAAGACGGAAATTTGACTCTCTAGGGATGATATGTTGGTATCCATATACTCATGTAAGCTCAGAAAATAGAAAAGTAGGATTTTTATTTTTATTTTTATTTTTATTTTTTATTTTTTTGTTTTTGATTTTTATGAGATAAAATAAAAAGAAAAATAATTGCCTTTCCCCGGCAACGACGCCAAATTTGACGTGCACTTTGTCGTGTGTGCACTCAAAATAAATCGATACTAACACTTATACGTAGTATAACGTAGTAGAGTTCGTATCCACAAGGAAATGAATAATTGGTTAAAGGCAGAACAAATAAAAAGGCATTTTATTGCCATCAAGCCTTCGTTGACAGAAAATGTAGAATTTTGTCTGTCATATCCTGCCTCATTCAATACCCTATCCCCCCACTTTTCATGATTTCTGATAGACTATTTAATCTAGAGAGAAGAGAGAGCTAGAGAGAGAAAGTGAGTAATTGTATTTCTCAACTTGGAACCCCCTATAACTAGCCCCTTGGGGTCTATTTATAGGTAAAAATGTGGATTTGGGCCCCTAGCCTTGGGCTTAGGAGGCCCATTACAATAATTATGCCTTCTTTGGGCGAAATAAAGCCACTAATGGGCCGTGTACAATACTTAATAAATACAAGGAAAAATACATTCTGCCTAGACGAAGCACGGACGATGCGGTCCGTGGACGACGCGGTCCATAGACGATGCGATCCCTGGACGATGCGGATCTTGGGCCTTGCCCCAAGAACCCGGGTGATGTCTTCTTTCTTGGACGTCGCGTGCCTCTGGCCGGTGCGGGTGCCCTGCTAGTGTCTTTTGGGCCGTTTGAGTATGTGGGCCATGGGGTCCAGGCCCATATACTCTATCAATTTCCATGACCATGTACACATAGATGAGAAGTGGTTCTACCTTTCTAAGGAAACATCTTTTTACACCTTCCCAAATGAAGAGGACCCATACAGAACTGCCAAGTTCAAAAAAATCATACAAAAAATAATGATCATTGCTGTAGTAGGTAGCCCTAGGCTGAGAACTACGGGGGGGGGGGGGGGGGGTAATCTGGGATGGTAAAATTGGCATTTTTTCATTCACCTATGAAGACAAAGCAAAGAGGGGAAGCAAAAACAGGTCAGTCTGGACCTAAGAGACTAAGGTCACTATAAGTGTGACAAGACCACTCATCAAAGACATGATTTTAAACAAAGTACTTCCGGCAATTAAATAAAAATGGCCAAATGCTGAAAATAAAAAAGTTATCATACACCAGGACAATGAAAGACCCCATATCGATGTGAATGATCCGGACTTTGTAAAGAGTGGTACATAAGATGGATGGAAAATCTAACTTCGTTGTCAGTCACCAAACAACCCTGATCTGAATGTGCTTGACTTGAGATTTTTTAAGCCTATTGATTCTTTAAAAGATCAGAAAGCCCTAAAATCCATCATGGATTTAATACAACCAGTACAAACAACATATGATGAGCTAACAACTCATACCTTAAATAAGGTCTTTTTAAGCTATCAATGTGTAATGGAAGAGAATCTCAAGCATAATGGTGGAAACAACTTCAAACTCAGAAATGTTGAAAAAGACAAGTTGGAAAGACAAGATTTTTTTTACCAAAAAATGCCCAAATCAGTCAACAATTGTATGAGGCAGCAAAGACACACTTGGATGGACAAATAGCGACAAACGCATCAGGTGCAAATGCAGGGACTCAGTTCAGAGATGACGATTATTAAGATCTTGAACTCTGAACTATCATAGATGAAGATTACTCTTTTGCTAAATTTTGTTAGTACATCTTTTTTGTCTATATGTTGATGTACTATTTTGATACATACTTCCCTTGCATGTAAGCACAATAACTTAACGTACATACTATTGCAAATGTACACTACTAGGCTACTAGTTTTAGCACAATTGAACAATGAACCGTGTATCACATTTTTGGCAAGTCTGATGAACTGTGTATCACATTTTGTGTAAACCTTGTCCTCATGCACTTTGATTGGTGGGTTGCACAAGTACTCAAATTCACAAATATGGCAAATCACACACATATTCACAAAAATCAAATCACACACAAATTTACAAATTGTTAAACTCAAAGCCCATAATCATCGTTGATTTTCACATTACGACCTATGGGATAAAATGATGCACACATGACAGAAACGAACACATGCAACACAATTTCACATGGAGAAAAGGGAGAGTACTGTCCTTAGAAGTGTCAACTTCAAGTTCTGCTGTCAATGTGCAAATCAAAGTCATCTCCTTCCCCCGAACCATGGTCAAGGACTGCCGCTCCTTCTTGACTCTCAATGGCTGTCGATGTCACCTCTTCTCCTTCTTCCTCTAAACCATCCAACCCTGCATACATATCACTCACCAAATTGGAACCATACTTTTTCCTCAACCGCCATCCCGGGTCTGTTTATGATGAGCTACAAGGACCAAACCAAACAATGATTGATAAACATGGAACTATGGGTCGTGCATGTTCAGCATCTAGAATTGGTAAACATTTAGTGTGAAAAGAAAGAGGTGGATTCAAACTTGCCTCGTTGTGTAGATCTGAGGTTTGAATGAGTTTACAACTTTCAGATATTAGTAAGGTGTTGACTTGCGAAGGCGCTTAGTAAGCCCACCTCCATCATTATCAGTGTTCGGCCTGGCTAGAGGACGATTTCGTTTGGAGAAATCTCCATCCATTTTAGGTGGTCTGAGAAAGGTGAAGATAATGGTGGACAAGGGGCAACAAAGGAGGAGAAGGAGATGAGATGACTCGCGAGGGGGTACGTCAAAGAAAGGAGAAGCACCGGCATAAGAGAGAAGGCAGGAGAGAAGAAGATTGACAGACTTCTTCGAAGTGTGTGGATGAGAATGAGGCGGTGCGTAGAAAATAGGGATTAAATGGGGCGGTGGGTAGCAAGGAATAAATGGGGGTGGTGGGTAGTTGAAGGGATTAAATGAGGGTAAATGAGATGAAGATATTTGAGTCTTTTACCTTATCAAACTTTCCTTAAATGAAAGTGTGATCTTGAATACGAGACATCCAAAAATGGAAAGTGAGAACTTAAATATGAGACGGAGGGAATACATCAAATAATCAAGTGGATTGTCAACCTATTTTAAGTTAATTAAATTTCAAATTCATTCGTTCATACTTATTTTTACTTATTATTATTATCGATTTTTTTTTCTATTAGCACCATTTACACCTAACTCACCTCTATTTACCGCCGCCTCTCATATGCTCTTATTTTATTAAGTCTATTCATTTATCGAATTGTCAGTTTCATCAAAATAAACAAAGTTAAAGTAAATGATCACATTAACTATTTCTCATATAATATTTTCTTTATTTCTTTATTAAATACTCCCTCCGTCCCTAATAACTTTGCCAAGTTTGACTGGCACGGGGATTAATAAAGTAAAAACTGTGTGGTTGAGGTTTGTGCAGAGGAGAGAGAATTAACCGGAACCACAAATTCTTTACTCAAATGGGAAAGTGGCAAAGTTAATGGGACATCCAAAAAAGGAAAGTTGGCAAAGTTATAAGGGACGGAGGGAGTATATTGTAAATATAAATTTGTCATTCTATAGTACAAGTAGATTCTATAGATTCAACCAATTCAAACGCTTTAACTATAATTTTGTCAATTTCAGTAGAATAATAAGTAGATTGAGAGGCCGTTTGACAATACTATTTTTCGGCTTATCAGATTTATCAGTCAACTTTTTCACCAAACACGTAACTTTTGCTTTCGCGTGCTGAATTGTGTAATAAGCAGAAAAAGTAAGGTTGAAGTTACTTTTCTGGCTTTATTGGCTGAAGTTACTGTAGATGGCCATTATAACTATTTTTATATATAATTTTTTCTTTATTTTATTAATAAAATATATTTTAAAAGATTTTTTTTTTCTTCAATCAGCAAAATCAGACAATGCAGCCGTCTCAGCCAGAATTACACAAATTTAAACAGAATTAGCCAAAACAGTCTATGTTTGTGCTACCAAACGGGCTCAGAGTGTTATAAAAATATTCCCACACAAATAATCTTCATTCGAGTTTGAGATAAAAATCTTTCCCAAAAAATAAATACGTAGTAAATCAGTAATTACCGTTTTTAAACTCCACAGTTCTCCTCTGTCTGCCCGATTCCGAATCCCCTCAAATTTGCAATATTCCCACGCAAAATATCCTCTCCGCTCCCGGATTCCGAAATGGCTGTAGACGGAGAAGAGAAAGAGCTGCATGCGCAGCAAGAAGAGCAAGAGGAGGAGGACATCGACGGGGAATCATCAGCTTCTGATTCGTTCATCGACGACGGAGACGTCGATAATGAAGCAGCCGCAGAAGAAGCGGAATCGCCTGAGGTATTACCCAACTGGAATATGGCATTATCTTCCGACTACAAAAACTGTTTTCCCTCAACCGAGTATCCTGTTATAAAAGAAATTAAAGGAGAACATCGTTTTTGATGGTGATGTTTGGTTTTTTGTACACCATTAGGAGCCTTTGACGGAAGAAGAAATCGAAGAGCTCATTGCTGAACTTCTAGAAGTCGAAAGTAAGGTATGCAATGCTCTCTGCTTATTTAGCCCTCCCCCCACAACCATCATTGGACCTTTGAGCATAATAATTGAATTCAATTCATTTCCTTACTGTTACAACTTTGATGTTTCTTAGGCTGCAGAGGCCCAGGAGGCCCTAGAGCAAGAGTCACTAGCAAAAGTGGAGGCCGATGTTAGGACAGAGTTAGCTCGAGATCTCACTTCGGATGATGTATTTTATTTTTATTTCATTTGCCCCTGTATATATCTTGTTTTATTATCCACCCTCACCACCTCCAACTCTTAATGTGAATCATGCCATTTTCACGGAGTCTGATGTTCAACTTTTGCCTCTTTTTTGATTTTGGATTGATTCAGTTGGAGTTTGCTGTTGCTGAGGAAATGAAGATATATAAACAAGAGTGGGAAAGTGAGCTCGACGAACTGGAGACAGAAAGTGCTCAACTCTTGGTACCATCTTTCAGCTTCTTATAACCAAACGTAATGCTTAAGGACAGGGAACTATGGGGCTTTAGTACAAGAACTGCTTAATGTAAACATCTAAGCTATATAATTATTGGAAAACAACTGTGTTTCAGTTTTAGAATTTAAAACTAACGAATACGAATAGGTGATTTTTCTAAAAATTAATATGAGCAATGGCCCTGTGATCCATTTATCTTCAAAATACACATGTCAAAGACGCAAATATGATAACATTTAACTTTAAATAATTCACTCTCTCCATACTCATAGTTATTGAAGTTAGTAATTTTTTTCCTTGCAACAGAAGTTGTAGAAACTCAATAACTATGTATCTCATTACATATTTTAATCAATAAGCAAACATGAGACCTAATGACTAATGTTGATTAATTAGTTGTGGTTATTTGATGATTCTTTTAGTGGTTTAACTTTCATTGTCTCCATTTTAACAGGAACAACTTGATGGTGCTGGGATTGAACTTCCAAGTCTTTATAAGTGGATTGAAAGTCAAGCTCCGAGTAATTGCCGCACAGAAGCATGGAAAAGGAGAACTCAGTGGGTTGGATCTGAGGTGACAAGTGATTTTAGTGAAGTGGTCACTGATGCTGAGAAATATCTTGATATTCACAGACCTGTGAGAAGGTCACATTTCTTTTTTTATCTGACCTATACATTGCTGATAACTAAATTATGTGCTCTCATCCTAAGAGTGAACTATTTGGGACAGAAAACATGGTAAAGTCCTAGAAGAAGGTGCTAGTGGGTTTTTAAGGAGAAAACTTGCAGGACATAGTGGCCATGAAGGATTGGACACAGGTGTAGATTGGTGTTCTTTCAACAAATTATGCTCTGATAAGTCATCTTTGGATACTGTTTCGTTTGGAAGCGATCAGTGGGCTTCTGTTTACTTGGCTAGCACTCCACAGCAAGCTGCTGAGCTGGGTTTAAAATTCCCTGGAGTAGATGAGGTGAAATAATTAGCGTTGTATTGCCACATCCTCCTGCCACTTTAACCATCCCAAGTTCCAAATTTAGTTGGTGTATACTTTGAAGTTTGAACTTTTCTTTGGTTCATTTGAAAAATCTCATTCTTTTACCTCTGTGTTTTGGTACACTCTAATCATCAATATATGTATGCTGAATGCTTGAATAAGTAATTCCAAGCATGCATACCAACATAATTGAACATGAATATAAACTAAATGGCGGTGCTTTTATATTCTAATTAATCTAAGTGGAAAAGCATGATAATATTGATGTTCCTGAAATACTTGGATCGTCATGACAGCTACTTCCAATGTCGATGTTCTAGGCATCGTGATCGTGACATCTTGAACCAGTTAATTTTGTGTGTTTAGTATGAGAAAGTCTTAAAATGATACTTTCTTTAATCTTTGCTTGATAATTTTTTCCTTACACATCTCAATGTCGTTTTAATTATCAGTTGCTCTCAATATTTTGTTTTCATAAATTGGCATATTTGGATTTTCCTCTTGGAAACTTTATGCATTTACTTTTTTTTGTTAAGGATATATTGATATCAAATTGTTTTCAGTCCTCTATTTGTGCAAGTAGGGGGATTGGATGGTTTTGTTTCAGTCACCAATCACCATGATATGTGAATAAACCTTTTCATTGGCCTATTGTTTACTTTCATCAGGTTGAAGAAATTGATGATATTGAAGATGATCCAGTTGATGCTGTTAATGCAGATGATCTATCTGAAGAGCAGAAAAGAAAATTCAGGAAGGTTTGTAAATGGTATCTTCTACTTTACCATTTTTTTCCGTAAATGTTCTCTTACCTATTTATTCTCCAAGCATTCTATAGCTTCTTCAATTTGCCCGTTCTATTTTTCACTTGGATGTTGCTTTTCTTTCTATTATTGTTTAGAGTACTAGATGCACTGTTCGTGTTCCAATGCATTAATGGATTTTTTTCTGTTTTATGTCCTTTTCCTCCCTGCGCCTTCAGTAAGCTATTATGCAAGGTGTCTTTTTAAAAGTGGTTGATCTCCTAATCCCGCCACATTCCACTTATCAAGTTGTATTATTACTTGTATTATTTTTTTTTTCTTGCTGTAATTTGATGGCAATTTTTGTTGACTCAGGTCAAGGAGGAAGATGATGTCAAAATTGATAAGAAGCTTCAGAGGCGATTGAAAATGCATAGAAACAGGCAGAAATCTGTAAATATCACACAGTTGATTTAGAGATGCGATTTGGTTTTCTGCGAATTGAATAACTATTAACATTGTCTACTTAATCTTGAGGCCCAGTCAGTTTGTCTTTTCTACAACTACACTTCCCATGCATTTATATTTCAAGTGTCTGGGGCTGCTTGGGAGAATCATGTTTATTAAGCTTATTTTGCTGAGTATTGATATGCTGACTTCCTGTCACTTCTTTTAATACCAGGAAACAACAGACCAAGTCACTGGCGGTGACCAATATGGTAGCTCTTGTCCGGATTTGGAAACCCAAGCACACGGATGTCATGTTAATGATATGGATAAGGAAAAATGCAATGAAGATATGCTAGTTGCTGAGGCCAGAGGATCAAAACGCCAGCGTGAAAATGATGTATCTGATGCTGAAAATAAAAAGCCTCAGGTTATTATTGTAGACACTGATGAGGAAGACGGAGATCTTTCTGTGGATAGATCTTCTCCAGCATGTACTATGAGTAAGACGATGGATCAATGCAATTCAGAAGGTTCTAAAGTTGATATGTCGTCTTCAGTTTTTCGTTGCACTGCTTGCGATGAAGTTGCTAATGAAGTATATCGGCATCCACTTCTGGATGTTATTGTTTGTTTGGATTGCAAAACCTTGATGGTAGCAAAAATGAAGGTAAATGGATTTTGTTATTTACGTTTCTATTTATATTAGTGATTTAGTGGCACCTTACTGTCAGCACCAGCCACATTTTTATAATTTGCTTGTCTTGCTGACACTGTCTGCAGGATGTTGATTGCTCAGAGTGCTACTGTAGATGGTGCGGACGAAGCAGTGATCTATTAAGTTGTAGGATGTGCAAAACGTTGTTCTGTAGCCTATGCATACAGAGGAATCTCGGTGAGGAACTTCTGTTGGGAATTAAAGCATCTGGTTGGGAGTGCTGCTGCTGCTCTCCAAATATTCTTAAAAAGTTGAGCGTAGAATTAGAGAAAGCTATAGAATCTCGACAAATAGAAACAGATGATTCAAGTTCTGATTCTGATTCAGACAGTTCAGATTCCGAAGCAAACACCCAGACCAGGTAAGACTAAAAATATTGACTATTGGCATAGATGACATAGGCTCTTTGACAATTATTTGACGGGTTGAAGTAGGTAAGCTGCAATTGATTCTAAGCCTAAAAACTTGATGCATTTTATTGACTGGCATGTTCAGCCCAGATGATTTTGAAGCTTAGCTACTTAAAAATTTCAAGTGCTTATCAAATTATTGCAAAAGACCTTTTGGAGTTTATAAGATGAAAGTACCTATTATGACTTATGATTCAAAAGCCTTGAATGGGGGCTTTTAAGTGCGTTCCTTAATTAATTGTTTTCCTTTTTTTCCAATTGTTTCATGGCTGGAGTCGAGTTTTGTCTATAACATTTCTGAATAGCTCTTGTTCGTTTCGTCTTATCTCAGACATTTTACTTTGATTTTCTAGATTTTAATGTAGAATGGTCAATAAGTGCACTGTTTCACTGCAGTTTCCACGTGTGAGCTCCCAAGTTTCCACTTCCCTCCCCTCCCTTCCTTGCCTCAGGCTCCTAATATGTTGCACTTAACGTTATATGTGTTTATTTATATTTAATTCTAAACCTTGAATCTGTGTGCTGCTGTAAATACATGCTCTATTATAAAGAACTATCATTGGGAGACCTGAAAACGTTATATTATTATTGGTGACATTCTTATGTGGCACAAATTAATTGGGTGGTGATTACATGACCAATACAAAATGAAAAAGTGAGCGTGTTACACACTGGAATGTATCCCTAGAACTTTTGCTATTATAACCCTGGTTGGAGGCATACTTATACATACCAACTTGCAGTACTAAAAGAAGGCAGAAGAAGAAAATTCGCAGAATCCTTGATGATACTGAATTAGGAGAAGAGACTAAAAGGAAAATTGCAATTGAAAAGGTAGGATCATATTGCTGCAGAATTTTGCATTTTAAAGTATCTAAATAAGGTATTAATTGTTTCATGTATTGTAACAGGAACGCCAAGAACGCCTGAAATCGTTGGAAGCACGATTCTCTAACAAAGCCAGGATGATGAGTTTTGGAGATTCAAGTAAAAAGTATTGTGAAAATGGTAGTGCCGAGATGCTTGGCGATTCCAAGATGGGATATGTTGTAAATGTGGTCAGAGATGAAGCTGAAGAGGCTGTTAGGATCCCCCCCAGTATGTCAGCAAAATTGAAAGCCCATCAGGTTCTTTTTTCCTTGTTGCTTCAAAATCCCACCAAGTTCTTGTGATTTTTTAATATCTTGAGTTGTGCCACGCAACTTATTTCTTTACTTTGAATTCAGAAACACTGCTAGGTGTCATATTATATCACTAAAAAAAATACTTATGTGTTTCATGGATCAGCATTTGATAGATAAAGAGTTTTTGGTTTTGTTGACGATTCTATTGCAAAATAGTGTCACTCTAAATAATGTTTTTTGTTTATTAGGGTTATATATATTCATGTATTTCTTCACAGTACTCTTTGGAAATGACAATTTTTACTGATAGACAATGACATACACCTTGCTATGTTGCTATTAATCCAGGTTGCAGGCATTCGATTTATGTGGGAAAATGTAATTCAATCGATTAAAAATGTGAAGTCTGGAGATAAGGGTCTTGGTTGCATCCTAGCTCATACTATGGGTTTAGGCAAAACTTTTCAGGTATAATTTTTCGTGCTTTCTGAATGCTTTTCTTGCAACACTCATGGTTCACTATTTGATGTGACCACTCGCATGGCACCACACCTTTTGGCATGACATGCATTTGAAATGATTGAAAAATATATTTACGTAACTCCAACAGTTGATTTTGTTTTATTACTCTTGGAACCGATGCCATTTTTCTTCTTTAATTCAAATAAACTGGATTTCCTCATAGTTAACTCTTACTTTCTATTATTAAATATTAAAAATCTTTTTGCAGGTAATTGCATTTCTGTATTCTGCAATGAGATGTGTTGATTTAGGGTTAAGAACTGCTCTCATCGTCACCCCTGTTAGTGTTCTACATAACTGGAGGCATGAATTTCTGAAATGGAGGCCAACAGAACTAAAACCTCTTCGTGTCTTTATGCTTGAAGATGTTCCCAGGTTAATCTTTAAAAACTAATGCAGTTGTTCACTTTTTAATCCGTAAATATTGTGAATTTGTCACTCTTTGGTGCGATTGGTTGCATATTTAGGTATTACCGTATTATTAGATAATGTTTCTCTCTCCTTTCTTAGTTTTCACTTCGCGATATAGAATCAAGAAAACACATTTGGTAAAAGTGTTATTTGTTTACTGTTTTTGAAAACAAAATGAGATATTGAAAATTTCTTGAAATATGAGGTGTCGTTTACAAAATGTAAAAGCTTATGAAAAAAGAAAACACATGCCTTTTTTCTAGGGAAAAGTACGGAAAAGGTACTTTTGGTTGGACCCGTTTTCAGATAGGGTCATGTGTTTCATTCTTTATCAAAGTGGTTCATGTGTTTGAATTCCGTTATCACAAGAGGGTCACGTTGTTAGAAACGTCTGAAAAAGATCGTTAAAAGTAACTCCGATTTTCAAAAGTGCCCGAAAAATTAAAAGAAAAATACCGAAAGGTGTGCCTCGTCAAGATGACCTCCAAACCACCTTCGCCTTTAGATTTTTCAGATCTGTTTGAATTATTTTTTTAAAATGATTTCGCTATTATTACTTTTCTGGTGGACTTTCCGGTGACAAGGATGGCTGAAAACAAAAAAGAAAGATAGCCTAGCGGTCGTTTTATTGAGGCGCACCTTCCGGTATTTTTCTTTTAATTTTTCGGGCACTTTTGAAAATCGGAGTTACTTTTAGCGGTCCTTTTCAGACGTTTTTAACGGCGTGACCCTCTTGTGATAACGGAATTCAAACACATGAATCACTTCGATAAAGAATGAAACGCATGACCCTATCTGAAAACGGGCCTAACCACAAGTACCTTTTTCTTACCTTCCCCTTTTTTCTATTTCATTTTTAGAAAAGTGAAAATAAAAAACAGCTTCACAAGTTTGAAGTACTGGGGAATCAGAATACAGAAATAGGAATATGGGAAACAAAATGTTGGAGAACATAATGCCAAATGAAATGAGCCCTTAATATTTTTTCTCATTGCTTTTGGAAACATATTTCAACCTTGATAGTGTGTTTAAATCATTTAGAATTTGAAGTTTTCTGTATATTCTTCTTCTTCAATGAATCATTTACAAGAAGTACATAAGCTATTTATACAGATAGGAGCTTGAGAGAGTCTATTCAGTACCCTAGGTGACTGTCTGAATACTAAACATAAATGATTATGAACTGAAAAGACAACAGCTATTAATTACAACCTGAAACACTAAAGACTCATAATTACAGTAATAAAATCTTAGATTAAAGATCTCTCTTCGTTTTATCAACAGCATTTATATAACTTATATTTACAAAACAGACTTACCAAACATGGTTTGTATTTTAGAACCTTAGATAACAAAAACAGGAAATCTTTCACGTGAGACGCTTCCAAACACACCTCAAATGTGCCGTAATTCCGTGACCTCCTTTCATGCCTAAAATACTAAACAAGGATTGCATTTTGTTATCCTGTTTGCTATTGCTTTTTTGTTTTGGATCAATTTGAAGTTTTCAATAAGGTCTATGCCATACTATACTCTGAATAACTAGTGCTTTTTATCCATCTATTTTCTATCCAATCATCCACCCATCTATCCAATTATTTATTCCATTATAATGTGTTGCCTTTTCAGGGAAAGAAGGGCTGAATTGCTGCAGAAGTGGAGATCTAAAGGTGGTGTTTTTTTAATCGGCTATGCTGCTTTCCGGAACTTGTCTCTGGGAAAGCATATAAAAGACCGTCAAATTGCAAGAGAAATTTGCCAGTCACTCCAGGTATAGAAAGCAACTTAGCAAGGGCATTTTGGCTATATCTCTAGATTCCATGTAAATGAAATCTTTGTTATTCACTTATTCTATTGAATGACAATATGTGGTAGTTCATTTGCGTTTATTGCAATGCATCTCTTCCTTCCGAACTCTATTTTTCTTAGTTCTACAATTCTTATGAATAGATTACTTACATATGATTGTTTGGTGTGAGAGAGTTAGAATCATTGAATTCTGGGATTGACTTGAAAAGGATTTTTGGTTTAGAGTTAGGCCTTTTACTAAGCTCACATTTTTTACAGGCACGTCTTGGCTTAGATACAAATCCCGATTTTCCTATCAAATATGTAAATATGCAATAAAAATCTGATAAATTTAAACTTGATAACTTATGTTTTGAAATGGAAATTGATTGGTGTACTCTAGTGGATATGCCTTTCACCACATGGCATGATCTCATTGAGCACGAAAAAGAAAGCAAAACCATAATTATGGCTTCTTTCAAGGGTTAATTAGAGATGTGCCATATCAGTATGTGAATAATAATGGTGTAAAGAGTGGGACTATAGCCACACATGACACATCTGATTACAGGTAGTCAATATAGTGTACATTTTTTCATTGGATCTTATAATTCTGGTGCTTATGTACCCATCTTCTTCTAAATTAATGAATGCAGAGGTAATTACACTCTTATTTTCTTCCTCTTTTTGGTTTCTGATTCTGAGTTTATAAAATACCCATTCAATTGCCAGGATGGGCCGGATATACTAGTGTGTGATGAAGCTCATATAATCAAGAATACCAGGGCTGATGTCACACAAGCCTTGAAACAAGTAAAGTGTCAGAGAAGGATTGCTTTGACTGGGTCTCCTCTTCAGAACAACTTGATGGAGTACTATTGTGTAAGGCTACAAGAAAAATGCAATCCCTTAACTTAGTATAATACTTAATTACCTGACATCTGTGATTGTATTCATGCAATTATGTGGTTTTGATTGATTTTTTTGGTAATAGATGGTGGATTTTGTTAGGGAAGGATTTCTTGGCAGCAGCCATGAATTTAGAAATCGGTAAGATTTATTGCTTAATGCTGTTCCTACCTCCCTTTTCCCATTCCTGATAAGTGTTTACATCCTTGCCAAACTATTATGTAGGTTTCAGAATCCTATAGAAAATGGTCAAGACACCAATTCAACTGATGAGGATGTGAAGATTATGAACCAAAGATCTCATATTCTCTATGAGCAATTGAAAGGATTTGTTCAGAGGATGGACATGAATGTTGTGAAAAATGATTTGCCGCCAAAAATTGTCTTTGTAGTGTCTGTTAAGCTTTCTCCTTTACAGAGAAAATTGTACAAAAGGTTTCTTGATGTCCATGGCTTCACAAAGGACAGGGTTACTGGTGAGAAGATAAGAAAGAGATCATTTTTTGCAGGATATCAAGCCTTAGCTCAGGTACATTTTCTAATTTGGTGATTATTAATGCAATCATATGAACTAACAGCATATGAACTAAGTTAACAGGTTGCCTTTTCCTGTTGGAGAGGTTAGTAAAATACAACACCATTTGCAGCATTTAATTTGAGACTAAGAATCTCCATACTGCTTCCAATTTACACAAGAGAGAAAATGTTCAAAGTGAAAACAAATGCAAAATACTTGGCTATGAAAATTCATGCAGTATCTAAACCAAACTACACTATAAATTTGGAAACTAGCTCAGGGAAATGGGTAGCTCACTGTTTTAGTTCACATGTATGCAAGTATGTGCTTCAAATTCTGATAGATCTCAACCATTGTAATTGCTATTTTAGATATGGAACCATCCTGGGATATTACAACTTATGAAAGAAAACAGGGACTCTTCCAAGCGTGAAGATGCTGTTGAAAATTTTATTGTCGAAGATTGCTCAAGTGATGAAAATACAGACAATAATGTGATTCCTTCAGGTGCTTTCTGGTCTGCATGAACTAGTGCTTTGTTTTTTTTCTTATTTAGTATCTTTTCACATGTAACAAAGTATCACCTTTTAGGTGCATTTTAAAATAAATTTACCAAAGTATCAAACTAGATTTTGGTCATATAAAATCACCAAATGGAAATCCATGACCATTGAGGTTCAGTAAGGAGAAATAAATTGACATTCTATTGCAAGTTGTTCTTATTAGCATGGGGGTATGTCACCTAACCTGATGTGAAAAGCTTGTGAAAATATTAAATACTGTGGTAAAGCTTATCCTACAAAGATTTGATTGTTGTATCCATTGTTTCATAGTTCCTCTAGCTTTTCTTTCAGTACAGTTGCTTAGAAATATTCCATGATTTTTGCAGAGAAACGAAACTTGAGCGATCTCCCACTCCGTAAAGATGCTACCGGTTATCTTCAAGGGGTGTGTATAAACTTCCTTCTTCCATCGTTTCATTTAAGTGTCTTCTATAAATGTATGGCTCTTCTGAATAACTGATTTTTATCTTGCCCCGTCTTCACTATTTGAATGTTGATCTTTATTTTCAATAGTTTGTCTCTTACTTTTATGTTCTCACTAATCATTTCTTTCTTTTATGCATTCTACTCTGCTCTTCACATTTGTGTTTTAACAAGAGTAGAAAGCACATTTTTTCCTTCTGTTGAAAAGGAAGATCAAAATTATGCGTTCTAATCTCGCAAACATACTCCTCTTTTCCTTTTACTAGGACTGGTGGAGTGATCTTCTAAAGGAAAATAGTTACAAGGAGGTTGATTACAGTGGAAAAATGGTTCTACTCCTTGATATCCTGACCATGTGCTCTAGTGTTGGTGACAAAGTTCTAGTTTTCAGCCAGAATTTGGCAACACTTGACCTGATTGAGCGCTACCTTTCAAAACTGACGCGCCCAGGGAAAAAAGGGAAGTTATGGAAGCAAGGGAAAGATTGGTTTAGGTGTGTATGTCTCTAGTGTATGACTAACTGCAATGTACTAAATCAAGAAAGTGAACAACCCAAATTTTGTCCATTTTGGAAGTGATGCCTAAATCTAGAGTTTAACCAACCGCCATAAACTTGTATGGTTTTCTTGTAATTGTTTTTTGTTTCAGTTTGACCATGCAAAAGATAGCTTTAGATTTTGATCACAATCAAATGTTTTTTTCCCATTTGATTGTTGTTAAAAATAGGTTAGATGGAAGAACAGAATCTTCTCAAAGACAGAAAATTGTGGAGAGGTTTAATGAGCCACTGAATAGAAGGGTGAAGTGCACTCTTATATCTACCAAAGCTGGATCTCTCGGTATCAACCTTCATGCAGCTAATAGAGTGATTATCGTTGATGGATCATGGAACCCAACTTATGATCTGCAAGCTATATATAGGGTTTGGAGGTGTGGTTTGGTAGATTTTTAAGATAAGACACATATATGGCACCAACGTGTGTGTGATGGTATATGATACTTTCCCAAATTGCAGGTATGGACAAACAAAACCTGTTTTTGCTTATCGATTACTGGCACATGGAACCATGGAGGAAAAAATATATAAGCGTCAGGTATTAAGGATCCAAACTTTAAATCGATAGTGAAGTGTCACTATGTTATTGGATGTTTGGTACACATGTTTCTTTCCCAGCAGTTGTCAAATGTCAACAACAACAACAACAACATGCAATCTGTTACGCACCTAGCCCATACTAGGCCTGTAGCAACACATTGCTTATAAGCCACCGGCCAAACCCATACTTGACCAGTGTGGAATCTTAACACAATCCTTATTCGCAAGTGTTTGGACTTGACTAACATGAATCAAACTACTATGTCAGAGTCAAAACATTAGATAGATAAAGAGTACGATCAACAATAAAATATCAATCCACAACACGTATGCTCTCCCTTGACATCGCATTCACCAAAGTCATATTTTCATCTAATCCAAGTAATATCCTATCATTCTTAACCACTCTAATCTATTGTCTGGCACTCTGGCTAATTCCCTCCTCCTCTTCCTACCTCTCAATCCGTATGACTAGTGCCAATCTTCAACACTCATGACCAAACAACCGCAATTGTGACTCTCACATCTTATCTTCAATAGACGCAATTTTTTAGTTGATTGTTTCACTCTTAGTATGTCCACATTTTGTTGTAGCCTATGCTTATCAACCCCTGCATCTTTTGAATGTGATATTGTTTCATTGCCGAACACTTTGTGCCATAAAATAATCCAAGCCTACTTGCTGTTCGATAAGTCTTACCCCGGATTTGGGATACCTGATGTTGGGATACCTCGATTAGATATTCTGATGCACTCTTCCACTTTATCCACTCCGATTTGGTTTATGTGATACACTGATACATTTCCATCAAAGTCATCTTCCTTCTGAATAATTGAGCTCACTTAACCAAATATATTTACTTCCATCATATGCAATGGAGCCAAAGATTCACTATTTTTTGGCTTGTGAATATGATGGAATTAAAGCAAAATGGCTCACTAAATTTGTTATGAAGCAGCAGTCAAGTCATGCAATTTCCTACGTGATTTTCACCATGGGTCATCCAGAAACAGTCTATGTGTGCTTTAGTACAGGGGTAAGACTGCGTACATCCGACCCCCCTTACTCCACTGTAGGTAAAATGGGACAATCTTAGTGGGAAGGACCGAAATGGTAAAATGGGACAATCATAGCGGGACGGGGGGAGTATAAAATATTGATACTCAGTAGTAAAATCCTCGTACAAATTCATTATAATGTTACTTTGAAAATTTTGTTCTTCTAACCATGGAAAAAGTTGTCGTTAGCCCCCTTTTCGTTTATCTCTTCCTTCTAATTTAGGAAGAAGTATGGTATCCCTTGTACAATAACTTCTTACTTTTTCCATTGAGAAGCTTCTAGTTCATGGGCAATTTGGTCATTATGAAACAAAAGAAATACTATCCCCCCTACCTAGGAATCTGGAGTTTGAAATCCTTCCTCATTCCACACGTTCTTCGTAACAGGTAACGAAGGAAGGCCTGGCTGCAAGGGTAGTTGATAGGCAGCAAGTGCATAGGACCATGTCAAGAGAAGAGATGCTGCATCTTTTCGAATTCGGAGATGATGACGGAGTTGATGTTATCTCTGAGCTGGGGGGAAATTTGGGTGAACTAAATACTGCTGACCGTGTTGGGAGCTTTTTGAAACAGAAATTGCCTCTTCCAAAAGGAGGTGTGTCTTGTGACAAGTTTATGCAAACTTTGATTGAAAGGCATCATCCAAGGTTTGTTCTTTCCCTTAAGCGTATTTATTTCTAAGATATGTTTTTATTGCTTATAAATTAGTAATCCTTGCACTTACTATTTTATATTTACTTACTGGATTGCATGTTTATTTAGATTATCATCGTAAAAATTGTAATGACAATTTACTATTACTATTGGAAGAGTTATACAGCTCATATTGATTTTTTTAATTGTAAGATTCTTTTTTAAGATATTTCATCTAAGCAATTTTACTTTCTTAACTTGCATTTACAAACCAAACGAAAAGAACAATTGTTGATAGACAATTTATATATGTAAGCATGTTTATGTGTGTATAACATACTTCCTCCGTTCTTTTTTAGTTGCAACGGTCAACATTTCACACTTGCCAACGCACATATTTGACCGTAATTATATCTTAATCCCTATTAGTAAAAAATATTTAAAAATTAGATTTTGAAAATTTGTAATGAGATGAATTGAGCAATATAATTTTAAAAAAAATCATTTTCATAAAATAATAATATAAAATGTAGTCAAAGTAGAACATGTGAATAATGTAAAATTCAACATGTTGCGATTAAAAAGAGACGGAGGATAGTAATTATTAAGACTGAGGTTCTCATCTTATATATTAGTTCATTATTGCATACATAGATAATCAGATCAAAATCGGATCTGACTTTTATTATTTTATGTATGTATGTTTGTGTGTGTGTTTGTCCATGTGTGTGTACAACAAAACATAACAATATGTATTTTTTGGTTGCATAAAAATTGTATCATTGCTTTTGGTGGAAAGACTTGTATTCTTGTATATGTTTACTTATAACCTAATAGACATGTCTTTATATTGATGGATGTATGTGTCTGGGGGTGGTTGAAATAAAATGCCTTCATGAAAAATAAGAATAAATCTGGTGCATCGGATTTGAGATCTAATGACTCTAAATAAGAATTGGACAAAAACACGATAACGTTTTTTTGTAAATAAATCAAAATTTTCCATTGCTGCAAAAAGTGCACCATTTTAATGCCCTTTAAGGTCTTTTTGCATGTCCAGAGTGTTTGCAAATATTTGTCACTAATTTTGCATTTTTACCAAATACTTCTATGTAATCTTCTTACAACATGATAATACAGTTTAAAGAGTTGTATTGGGATCT
Organism: Cuscuta epithymum; assembly: GCA_945859915.1. Classification (NCBI taxonomy): domain Eukaryota; kingdom Viridiplantae; phylum Streptophyta; class Magnoliopsida; order Solanales; family Convolvulaceae; genus Cuscuta; species Cuscuta epithymum. The sequence continues at coordinate 2,778,064 of CAMAPF010001001.1, read as the reverse complement.
CCAAGGTTTAAACAAATGATTTTCTTATGCTGGAGAAAGTAGTTTTTCTTCAATCATTTATAATACAGCTTTACGATATTCATATGTGGGGATCTTTAGATGTCTATTGAATGAATAAATTGATGTCTATGCCTAGTTGGATAGCACATTACCATGAACATGAGACTCTATTGCAAGAGAATGAGGAGGAGAAACTATCGAAAGAGGAACAAGAAATGGCTTGGGAAGTGTTTAGGAGAAGTCTTGAGTGGGAGGAGGTCCACCGGGTATCACATGTTGACTCAGTAGCTGCATTCGAGAGGCAACCCCAAGATTCTTCAGTGAATGATAATAGCAGGAAGCTGCCTGGGGTTATGTCACACCACAACCACCCCAAAGAAGAACCACCTCTTGCGGTGCGCGATAGTGTTAAGCTGAAGCGGGCCATCGAGACAGCAAGAAACCGCACGATGAGTCGGAAATGCACAAACCTGACACACATGCTCACACTTCGAAGTCAGGGCACCAAAACTGGCTGCACTACTTTTTGTGGAGAGTGTGCCCGGGAGATTAGTTGGGGAAACCTTAATACTGATGGCAACTCCACAAGGTGTTGATGAATGCTGCTCAGTTTTCTTTTCCATCTTTTCTTTGGGGGATGGGTTCGCATTACTAACACATACTGATAACATTAGTGTATAAAGGTATGATAGATTTATTTCACGCCTCATCTGGCATCACAGGATTCACAGTTATGTTTTTGTTTGGCAATTCTATATTTGCCTTTTAGCCTACTGTATACAACAGGCTCATGTGAAATCTAACATGCTTGTGCCTGTTAACTAAGAGCTTGTATTGTCGGGGTGAAGGCGGAGGTTCTAGTTTTTGTTTAGATCATTTATGATAATTGTTAGTGATCGATTATAAGAGCATCTCCAATGGTATAATGTGTACGGTGCACACGTGGCATGAGAGATAGCCACATAAATATTAGTAAATAAATTCTTTCTCTCCTTATTTTAATGATTTTATACAGATTTAGTAAGTTTTTCTCCACAATGTCAATGAGACCGTCTAAATGTTGACATTGCAGTTGACATTGCAGGGAAAAAATTACCAAAATTGTATAAAATCATTCAAATAAGGAGAGAGATAATTTATTTGCTAATATTTATGTGGCTATCACTCATGCCACATGTGCACCGTGCACATTTTGGCATTGAAGATGCTCTAATGTGACTCGTTCTATGTTTTGCGAAATGTTAAATCGTGCATTTCCCTTTTGAATTTTCATACTTGGTTCCGTACTCTAATGCTTGAATAAAATACGTAGTAATGTCTATATGCCTACCCCGGTAACCCTGTCCCTCACCTCAGAAATCCCCGCACGTATGAATTGAGGGGTTGTGTTATTACAGAATGAGACTTCTCTCGCAAGGTGAAGTGTCTATGACTGACACCGTGACACAAAATTGTCAATGAATATAGATAATTCACCTAAAAAAAAATGAAAAAAAAATGGGTGTGCACAACTGCCAAAGATTTCTCGTTAACTAAAGTTCTCATTTAAAAATATGTAGTACTTCGTACTTTTCAATTTTTTTTTTATCTAAATCCGAATAAAACAATGACAAAAATTACAAATTGGACTACTTCTTTCCATCTTTCTTACATAAGTTCTTTTATCTCCCTCGTCGTGTAAATTACGTGCAAGTCTCCCAAGCTTTTGGCGTATATCTAAAGACTTTCTCGTTAACTAAATTCCTTTTTTAAAATACTATTTTTCAAAAATATTATCTAAATTTGTATAAAACACTTTCTATCTTCCCAACATATGTTCTCTTCTCTCCCATGTCTCCTCTCATCTCACCTTTTCCCTCAACATTTTTAAGAGATTGTTTGGTAGCATCGAAATTGGTTTAATTGGTCGATTATGCTCAAATTTACGAAGTTCTGATTGAAGTAGCTGGATTGTTGATTCTAATTTATGAAAAAATTATATTAAAAATATATTCTATAAGGGAAAATGGAAACTAATAATTCAAACTTTTAGCGGTCTTCTTACAATAGTCTCACCTTTTCGTTATTCACGAATAATCCAACCTTTGCACCTCATCTTCACTCTCTGGTCCCTGAGTCCCTGACCGGTTGATGACCTGCTATTCCAAGTTATTTTCTTATCTTTGCAAACCATTATACCATAAATCTCACCTTTCACAAAGATAATATTTAGTGCAGGCAAGTACCACGATGATAATCATATGGTTACAAAATTATTTTGAAATTCATTGCTTGTATGTTGACCCTAAAATTGGCTGAAATTGATGAAGTTCTGGCTGAAATTATTAAATGCCCTGAATCTGCTGAATTTTGAAAAAAATTATATTAAATATATTCTGTTAAAGAAAAAAATTACATGAAAAAAGCTAAAAGGACCCCTTGCATTAATTTCAGCAACTCAGTTAGAAAAGTAACTTGGGTCTCACTTATTTTGAGTATTATACAATTCAACGCGTGAAATAAAAATTATGTGTCTGGTGAAAAAATATGACTGATATGCCAAAAACATGGGTCACCAAACGTATTCCGAATGATACTTTGTATTATAAATTCATTATGACAATATAATCTGTAATAACATTATTATAGGATTGAGAATGAATGATTTTAGGATTAAATTGTTTTCACTAAGATGGCATTAGATGTTGGAGTCTTAATAAAACGGTTAATTTTATTTTACGTTATATTATAAAATTAAATTGGATAATGACAATATTGTACGTAGTACTCCCTTAGTCCCATATAGAGGTTCCCGGTTCGCGTTACGATGCTTGACTGACGATAAAGCAACTCGATGCCTGTTCACATATTCAGAAACTACATTAAAGTCGCTACAAAGCCTGATTAAAAAAATATAAATTTCATAAAATTTTGATATATAAAACAAAAGGTTAAGAATGATTTAAGTTGACCATGTGAATAGTGGACGGGAACCTATAAATGGGACGGAGGGAGTACTATTTAATACTCCCTCCGCCCCTGAATTATTGACGTGCACTTGTCGTGAGGTGCACTCAAAATAATATTCAATACAACAATTATACGTAGTATAATGAAGTAAGGTTCGTATCCACAGGGAAAGGAATACTTCGCTCTTTATAAACTAGTAATAAAGGGGGGGTTTAGATTGAGTAAATGAACTTAAATTATATTTAAACACGAAGATGAATGAGTTATGTGGTTTAATTAATAAGAAGAAGGCTTGGCTTTGCTTTTATCCACTTAATGAAATGTTCGTCGATCCCGGTTATATCTTTAACTATCTTCCTCTCGAATACTCAATCGGGGAGTATATCCAGTTCATCGAGGGTAGTTATTAATAACGAGACGCGTTCATTAATAAAACTTACTACCGAATTAATATAGAACACGCGCCATATATTTACTCGATAGTAGCAATAAAATGAAGATGAAAAATGATTGAGATTGATAACCTCAACACAAGCGGCTTATTGGTTAAATCAATATAATTAATTCCCCTTGACTTATTAACCATGAGACGCATGCATTAACAACCCAAGTTTACTACCGTGAAAGGATCGAGTTAATAACAAGCGTATTAATCGACCGATTCTAGTATTAATTAATATATGAAACAAAACTAGTTGATCCTTTAAGTATTGCTCAAAATATTAATATGTAATAGGAATAAGAATTAATTAATATTCAAGGGAGAAGATTAAAGAAAATAACTCACCACTTACAATTCATTAAGCTTCAAAGTAGCAAAGCCAAGATGGAAGAGTTTAGCTCCTCATTTGGAGACTAAGCATGATAAAAATATAAAGAAAGAACTTGTCTAAACTGAGCTTAGAAGTATATGTGAATTGGTGATTTTCTTGTGGAGGAAATGGGGTGTATTTATAGGCTTTTTTAGGCCTGCAGGGTCGTGTACCCGATCGGGTTTTCAGCTCAACCGATCGGGTAAGAGTTAGTTTCCTCGAAACTGAAAATCTGGGGTCATACCCGATCGGGTATGTCGGCTACCCGATCGGGTATGGATACACGATCGAGTTAAAAATCTTCCTGCATGTTGCCTTGTTCCCGGGTTGATTTGATTTGACTTTTTAGCAACTTACCCGATCGAGTATAGGGTATACTCGACCGGGTACAACACCAAAAATCAGGATCTTCATTTTGTTTTGGAATTTTTGCACCTTCCTTCCACTTGTGATGTTCACCAATGGTCCCTAGAGTGGTCTTGAACCTGTTTGAGCTCAGAACAAATCTAATCTAAACAATTTACAAACATTTTACAAACTAAACTATTACACCAAAAGTGTGTAATTTCTAGAGTAATAATCACTCAAAACTAATCAAAAGCACAAATATAAACATGGAAATAACATGAATGTCAACTCCCCCACACTTAGTTTCTTTACTCGACCTCGAGTAAAACCAAATGTTTACACAATGTTCAATCAAAGATCATAAGTTTGAAGAATAGTAAGAAAAAGCACAAGACCACCAAGGTTGTAAATTAGTTCATAAAATAACAATTCTCTTGGGTTTGTTAGTCCTCTATGCCCTTTATTTCTTCTTCTTTTCCTCTTCCTCTTCTCTTTCTCTTCTCCTCCTCTTCTCCAAGAGATGGTGTCCTGCAAAACACAAATTTCTCTCTTATCTCTCATTTTGCCTAGGAGCCTTTTTCAGGTTTTCATCCTAGCATCTCTTTTTCTTTTCCTTCTCTTTTCACTCACTCATTTTTTTTTTGTAAGCCCTTGTTGCTTAGATTGCCCTTTTGGGTTTTCAACCTAACTAGCATTTTATTTCTTTTTTTTTTGTGTACAACTAAAGCACAAAAATTAATGCTTAGTACAAGGTAAAAAAAAAACTCAAAGGGATGTACATACCAAAAGATGATCTTCCTCCCCCACACTTGAAGTGTGGCACTATCCCTAGTGCCCGCCTTCTCCTCCGTAGTAGCCTCCTCCAAAGCCTCTCCCGTGCATGTCATCACCGCCCCCTCGCCCATGGTAGTATCCCCGCCATCATAGCCACCACCGCCGGAACTAGAGCCACCGAAATTTCCCCAATCGGAGGGGTTATACCATGAGGGTGCCGGTGGAGGTGAGTCCATTGATGCAAACCCCCCAAGTTGGGACATGTACGAATATGTCGGCCCATACATCCTCCGGTAGTCTTCTTCATACCTTTGCATGTCGGCCGCCCTTTGTTCCTCCATCCTTTGAAAAGCCAACCGTTGCTCCTCCCGGTAAGCATCAAATTGCCGGTCTCTTGCTTGTTGCTCGTTCCGGTAATGGCCTATTTCTCCTTGAAGTTGGGTGAATTGCTCTCCCATTTTGGTGTAATCAAGGCTCATTGTTTGGAAACCGGTTAAGAGGGATTGTTGACCCGCCAAAAGTTGTTGGAAGAAGTCTTGTGGTGGCGGGTTTTGGGGGAGGTCGGGGATATCATGTTGGACATGTTCATATCCCTCTTGGTGCTCGGGTTGCTCCGGTTGGGGATTAGGTTGTTCGGCTTGGTCGGCTTGAGCTTGGAGATGAGGTGGAATGTTGTTGGGGAGGAGGTAATGTGGAATGTGGGCGGGTTCCATCTTATACCTAAGTCTAGGTAATTCATCGCATGGGAGGGGGAAGTATTTGACCGGTTCGGGGTACTTCATGTGCCATCTATATCGTTGGGTTCCGTTGAGGTCCTTGTTACCCAAAGAGATCAATTGTGCATTGGACAACCATCCCAGATGCATCAATGAATCTCTAGAGATTGTGGCATTATCCACATAGCCAAATTTGGAAGCCAAATGCATGATGACACCCCCTAAAACAATGTTCCCCCCTTTGGTGATAGCCTTCTCTAGATGTTCCCAAATCAAGTTGCAAATGTTGAACTCAACGGGATTGCGGAAAAGAGCAAGAGTGAGAATGGCTACATCCCCTATCCGAGTGTGATGGTTGTTGGGGCAGCCAAGCAAAGAGTTGCACAAAAATTTGAGGAAAATCCGGAGAAGGGGATGTTGCACGTGACTTATGTAAAGTTGGGACGTGCTAAAATTCCGTTCTCCGGTCATTTTGCCCCAAAGATTATATGCATCCATAGTGTTATCCGGAATTTCCCTTTCATGTGGGAATCGGAGCCCAAAGTGTTCGGCAAAATCACGTCTCGTTATAGTGTATTCGGTGTTTATCAACCGAAACGAGAGTGTATCATCATAGAAATGATTTTCATCCAACACAAACTTGGCCGAACTCAAAAATTCATAGATGACTCTTTCATTACAATTATATTGCACATTAAAAAGCAAGCCCATATGCAATTCATCAAACAATTCTCTCATGCCATCCAACAAACCTAGTGAATTAAGAGCTTCATGGCATAAAAAGCGAGAAGGAATGACTTGCCTTTTTAGAATGGCCACAAAGCGCTTCCGATGATCCCCCGGGCCAAATTGAACATCCTCATAGCCTCGGATAGGCCCCCTTGAGTTAGAGCCCTCCGGTTGGTTCCTTTTTGGTGCCATTTTTGAGCAAATAGGTAGGTTGGGTTCGGATTCGGGGTTTTGGGGGGTAGGTTTTCGGATTTTTGGAAATGGAGAGAGAGAGAGGGATTAATTGGTATGAGGTTGTAGAGGGGAGTGTAGGGAGTGTTTTGGTGGTGGTTTGGGTGGATTTGGTTGAGATATGAGAGAGTAATCAAAGCTTGAAGGTGTGAAAATGGAGGATTTGGGAGAAGGGGTTCGAATTTTGGGATTTTGAGGAAGAAGAATGGTTGGATTTGGCCTTTGATTTGCGTTTAAAACCCGTGTACCCGATCGGGTACCCCGATTACTCGATCGGGTATACCTCGGTTTGTTCTTGTTTCGGGATCGGGCTCGATCGAGTATACCCCGTACTCGATCGAGTTTTCCTCGCCGTAGGATTTTCCGTAAATATACTCGATCGAGTATATTAATATACCCGATCGGGTATATCCCCTTTTTTTCAAAAATGGTTCCAGGTTTGTGTATTCGATCGAGTATGGGGTATACTCGATCGAATTTTCCTTGCCGTAGGTTTTTCTTGAGCGAGTTTGATGTTGAGATCAAGGACAAGAAAGGCATGGAAAACTTGGTGGCCGACCACTTGAGCCGTTTAGTCCTTGATGAAGGAAATGATCATATCAAAGATGATATCCGAGGGGAATTTCCCGATGAGACTCTTTGGCCGATCGAGTATAGGGTACTCGATCCCCCGTCTTTCTTTTTTTTTACTCTATACCCGACCGCGTATGAATGTTACTCGATCGGGTATATTAGCCTGGAATTTTGTTTGGTCCATTTTAATCCTCTTTTCGGCATGGATCCGACCGGGTAACTGATGATGACCGATCGGGGGTTTCCCCAGGCCTTGAAAATGTTATTTTTCTCTTATTTTCTTTTTGAGAATTTCCTCCCATTCTCCCAAAAGTTGACATTCGAAAACAAACACAAAAAAAATGCTTACCTTTGCTTGGGTTGCCTCCCAAGAAGCGCCTTAGTTAACGTCGTGGCACGACGCCATAGCTTTATTCATCCTTCATAGGTTGGATCGAAGAGATCCTTGCATTCAACGCTCTCTTTTTGGAAGCCCTCAAGGAATGGTTTGAGTTGATGTCCGTTAACCTTGAAGATTTTATCGGTGTCAAGGCTTTTGATCTCAACCGCTCCGTGTGAGTAGACTTTGACCACCTCAAATGGTCCTTCCCATCGTGATCTCAGTTTACCGGGGAAAAGACGAAGGCGTGATCGGAATAGAAGGACTTTATCTCCAATTTGGAAGTCTTTTCTTATAATCATTTTATCATGCCATACCTTCGTCTTTTCCTTGTAGATAGCGGCATTCTCATATGATTCAAGTCGAAGTTCCTCTAGCTCTTGGAGTTGTAGTTTTCTTTTCATCCCCGCTTGCTCCATGTCAAGATTGAATGTTTTTACCGCCCAATAAGATTTATGTTCGAGTTCGACCGGGAGGTAACAAGCCTTCCCGAACACAAGTCTATAGGGGGACATTCCAATTGGTGTTTTGAAAGCGGTTCTATATGCCCACAAGGCATCATCCATGCGAAGACTCCAATCCTTTCGGTTAGGATTCACCGTCTTTTGGAGTATAGACTTCAACTCCCTGTTTGAGACCTCGGCTTGTCCGTTTGTTTGTGGATGATAGGCGGTGGAGAGCTTGTGAGTGACGCCATATTTCTTTAACAAGGCGCTCACAGTTTTGTTGTAGAAGTGTGTGCCCCTATCGCTTATCAAAATGCGTGGGACTCCAAACCTTGAGAAGATGCGGGTTTTGAGAAAGTCCGCAACTACTTTGGCATCATCGGTCTTCGTGGCTTTTGCTTCCACCCATTTTGAAACGTAGTCCACCGCCAAGAGAATGTATAGATTTCCGTGGGAATTAGGAAAGGGTCCCATGAAATCTATTCCCCAAACATCAAATATCTCCACATAGAGCATAGGAACTTGTGGCATCTCATGTTTTCGAGAGATGTTTCCCATGCGTTGGCAATTGTCACAAGATTGACAAAAGACATGGGCATCTCGAAATAAACTTGGCCACCAGAAACCGCATTCAAGTATCTTCATGGTTGTTCGCTTTCCTCCAAAGTGGCCACCACATGCGTGTGAGTGACAAAAGGCAAGAATGGATGCTATCTCCGTCTCGGGAATACATCTTCTAATGACTTGATCTTTGCAATGTTTCCACAAGTATGGTTCATCCCATACATATTGTTTTGCATCGTTGACGTGCACTTTGTCGTGAGTGCACTCAAAGTAAATTCAGTACAACACTTATACGTAGTATAGTGAAGTAGAGTTCGTATCCACAGGGAAAGAAACACTTCTCTTTTTATAAACTAATTAATAAAGGGGGGGGGGTTTTGATTGTTGAGTGATTTAATTAAATTAAACACGAAGATGAACGAGTTATGTGGTTTAATACAAAGATAAAAGGGACTTGGCATTGCTACTTTCCACTTGTTGATATATTTTAGTCGATCATTGTTATATCTATAACTTATCTCCTCTCGAATACTCAATCGAGGAGTATATCCAATTCATCGAGGATAGTTATTAACAACGACCGTTCATTAATAACCCTTACTATTAGCCAAGTATAGAACAAGCGCCGTATACTGACTTGATAGTAGCATGTAATCGCTTAACTCCTTGATGAAATCAATTGAGATCGATAACCTCAACACAAGCGGTTTCGGTTTAACCAACACAATTAATCCCTCTTAAGTCTATTAACCACGACCGTGCATTAATAGACCGAAGTTACTTACTTGTGAAACTATCAACGATTAACCATTGGTTCGTTGATCGTTTCTAGTAGTAATTAATATATGAAACAAAACTAGTTGATCCTTTAAGTAATGTTCAAAATATTAATATGAAATATGAATAGGAATCAATTGATACTCAAGGAAGAATATTAAAGAAGATGAATCCTACTATAATTAATATTAAGATGTTAACTAATTGTCATCTTAGTAACACTCCCCAATATTAACATAGAGGAAGAAATGACTATTACTATAACTAATGTCAAGATGTTAACTAATTGTCATCTTAGCAACACTCCCCAACATTGATATAGAAATAGCATTTGAAGAAAGAATTAATATTCAAGGAAAGAAATTAAGAAAATAACTCACAACTTTGATAATCAACAAGCTTCAAGAGCAATACCAAGAAATGGAGGTTTAGCTCCTCATTTGGAGACTAAACATGCTAAAAGAAATATAGAGAAATGCTATTCTAAACTGAGCTTAAGAGTATAAAGGAATTGGTGTCTAAAAGTGAAGGAAAGGAGGTGTATTTATAGGCTTTTTGAGGTGCAGGTCGAGTACTCGATCGAGTATATATACATACTCGATCGAGTATGTGTAGAACATCGAATTCGTTCCATACTCGATCAATACTCGGGTAGTTTTTATAGCTATACCCGATCGAGTACATAAGTATACCCGATCGGGTATAGACACTCGAACGTGGAAAATCTTCTCCTGCATGTTCCTTTGTTTTCGGATCCGATCCGATTTGAAATGTCAACCAGATACCCGATCGAGTATATGTGTATACTCGACCGAGTATAGACCAAAATCAGGATTTTTCCTTCTTTTTGTCTTGTACTCTTGCACCTTCCTTCACCATTGATCATTTGATTGATCTTGGACCTGTTTAAGCTCAGAATAAACCTAATCTAAACAAATTACAAGAATTTAACAAACTAAACTATTACACCGAAAGTGTGTAATTTCCGAGATATTAAACAATCAAAACTAACTAAAAACGTAAATAAACATACGGAAATTACAAACGTATCAACTCCCCCACACTTAGTTCTTTACTCGTCCTCGAGTAAAGTCAAATGTTTCAAACAGTTTAAGATCATTCCATGAGTTCAAGAAAGAAAGGAACAAAGATCACCAAGGAATAAAAATGATTTTCACAAACAACATTCTCTCTTGGGTTTTATGATCTTCTATGCTCCATCTTCTTGTCTCTTCTTCCTTTTCTTCTCTTTTTCTCCTCTTAGAGATCAAATGAGTTCCTGCACACAGAAAAAGGTTTTTCTCTCATATCTCTCATTTTGCCTAGGAGCCTTTTCAGGTTTTCATCCTAGCATCTCTTTTTGTTTTTCCATCCTTTCCAAACTCACTCATTTATTTTTTTTATAAGCCATTTTTGCTTAGATTGCCCATTCTTGGGTTTTCAACCTAACTAGCATTTCAATTCTTTTATTTATTCTTTTTTTTTTTTTTTTTGTTTACAAAGAGTAAAAGAACTTCATGCATAGTAAAAGGTAGAAAATGAAATTACATACCATGAGTAATCTCCTCCCCCACACTTAGTTGAAGCACTGTCCCTAGTGCCCGCCTTCTCCACCGTAGTAACTGCCTCCAAAGCCGCTTCCGAAGCCTCCTCCAAAGTTCCCGTCTCCCATGTGAGTGTCCCCGCCTTCATCTCCGCCATCAAAACCTCCACCCCCGGAGCTAGATCCTCCAAAGTTACCCCATTGAGTGGGGTCATACCAAGAGGGGGGTGGGGGTGGCTGAGCCATAGTATGAAATTGGCCTTGATGAGCCATGTAAGAGTACATAGGTCCATAGAACCTACGTTGGTCTTCCTCATACCTTCGGTTATCCTCTGCCCGTTGTTCTTCTAATCTTCGAAATCCTGCACTTTGTTCCTCCCTATATCGTCCAACTTCGTTGGTCACCTTGTTGAAACCATCAAGTAGTTGTTGGAAATAGTCGGGAGGTAGGTGACCTTGGGGCTGTTCGGGGATGTGCTCATGTATGGCCTCGGGTTCCTGATGATTGGCTTCGGGCTCATTTTCAGGGTGTGCTTCGGCTTGGGGTTCTTGTAGATGTGGTGGGAGGAGGTGTGGGAAATAGTAGTTGGGCACATCTCTCACATTGTACAAAAGTTTTGGGAGGTCCGGGTTGGGCAAGGGGTAATGTTTTACAGGTTTGGGGTGTATGAGCCAATTGTACACGTTTCGGGGACGTTCTTCACCATACACCGTGTGGGAAAAAGATATGCACCCCGCGTTTCCTAACCAAGTGATGTTCATTAAACAATAGTCGGGTATAGGTGTGGTGTCCGTATACCCGAACTTTGTGACTAAGTGCATAATAACCCCTCCTACTACAATTGGCCCTTTAGCTATGCTTTCCTTCTTTAGGTGTGCCCATATCAAATTGCACAAATTGAAATCCACATGTTCACGGAACAAAGCCCCGGTAATCAAACATACGTCCCCCATCCTAGTATGATGGTTGTTGGGGCGCCCAAGTATACAATTTGCCAAGAACTTTAAAAATATTCGGAGAATGGGGTGGTGAACATGGCTTATGTATAGTTGGGAGGAGCTAAAGTGCACCTCCCCGGTCATCTTTGTCCATAGGGAGTGCCCAAAAATGGTGGTATCCGAGATAGCTCTCTCGTAGGGCACGGGGATGCCAAAATGTTCGGCAAACTCAAGTTTTGTAATCGAATAATTTTGATTGAATAAACGAAACTTGAGTTTATCATCCCTAAAATCATCCTCATCACTCTCAAATTGCACCGAGCTTATGAATTCATAGATAATTCTTGCATTTGAGTCGTATCTCATTTTGAAAATACGATCCATATTCAACTCATAAAAGAACCTTTTCATACTCTTATAGACTCCTAATTCACGTAGAGCATCATGGCATAGAAAACGGGACGGTTTTACTTGCCTTTTTGTTGTTGCTAGGAGTCTAGTTCGGTGTTCGGCGTCGGCGGGAATGATGTCTTCAAAGCCCGGGATGGGTGCTATGGTGATTGAGCTTTCTCCCCTATTCTTCCTTGGAGCCATTTTTTGAAGCTTTTGAGTATGAGAACAAAAAAATTCGACTTTTGGGGTAGGGTTTTTGGATTTTGTGGATGTTTGGGGAAAGTGGGATTTATGGGTATAGATATGGAGAGGGGATTGAGGGGAGTATTTTGGTGGTGAAATGGGATGATTTGGTGGAGAAATGAGGGAGTTTTGGTAGAGAGAAGGTGGAAAAATGGAGTTTTGGGGGAGAGGGGTTCGAAGTTGGGAGTGTTTTGGAGAAGATGAAGTGAAAAATGGGTGTTGTTTGGGTATTAATCGCAGGGGTACCCGATCGAGTATCCCTGTATACCCGATCGGGTACAGGAGACAGGGGCTGGGAAACTGGCTTTTCTGAGCATACTCGACCGAGTATTAACCTGTACTCGATCGAGTATTGGAGGCAGGGATGAAATAAAGTTCTTTTTCCCGTTATACTCGACCGAGTATGATCATGTACTCGATCGAGTACTGGAGACAGATTTTTCCTTCCTCTTATTTCAGTTCATACTCGACCGGGTATCAACATATACTCGATCGAGTATGACCCCAGACACTTCAAAACCTGCATTTTCTTCTTCTTCAAAATAAACATGTGATTAGTTCCCCCTCTCTCTTTTCTCTCAAATTCACACAAAAAGGAAATAAAATCTAACTAATTGACTTGGGTTGCCTCCCAAGAAGCGCCTTATTTAACGTCGCGGCACGACGTTTTATTTTTATTTTTATTTTATGTGGGATCGTGAGCATCCCTTTCGTCATTTCTTTTCTTTGCCCTTTTCCAGTAAGGCCGACCTTTCTTCTTTGTTCCCGACTCAATTGAAGCATTTGGTGTTGGTGGTTCAAAAACATTTAAAGAGCAAAGAGATTGATCTTTAATTTGTTTTTTCGTAGAGTCAAAGATATTGAACTCTACTTTTTGGTCATTGAACTCTAAAGTTAATGAACCACTAGACACGTCGATTTTTGTTTTTGCGGTTTTTAAGAAGGGTCTTCCCAAAAGGATGGGCGCTGTTTGGTCATCATTCCCCATTTCGAGGACGTAGAAGTCGACGGGAAAAACCATATTCTCTACTTCTACTAGCACATCTTCTAATACACCCTTCGGGTAGGTACTAGAATGATCTGCTAGTTGAATCACTACACCGGTTTGATGTAGTGGGCCAAGTTGTAGGGATTTATAAACGGAATAAGAAATGACGTTTATAGATGCCCCCAAATCTAGTAAGGCCTTAGGAAATGTGGTGTTTCCTATCGTGCAAGGAATAGTGAACATGCCCGGGTCGTCACATTTTTTTGGAAATTTTTTCTGAAAGACTGCCGAGACATGCTCACTAACTTCAACCTTTGGTCTCTCCTTTAATTTATCTTTTCTTTTTATTACACATAGTTCTTTCAAAAACTTTGCATAACGGGGAACACTTTGGATTAGTTTAAAGAGTGGGGTATTTACCTCACAATCGGCAAAGGTTTTATAGATGTCCCGATCACTCTCTAGCTTCCTTGTATCTTTCAACGCCTCAGGGAATGGAGGGATTGGTTCATATGATGATAGTGGAGGAAATTTTCTCTTCGTTGGCTCCTCCTCCTTGTGGTCAATCTCCTCTTTTTCACTTTCCTTTGCTTGTGATTCCGGGCTACTCCTTAGCATGATGGCATTGACTTGTTGCCTTGGGTTCTGTTCAGTTTGGGAGGGAAGCCTACCCGAATCTCTTGCTTCAAGTCGATTTACAGCATTCGAAATTTGGCTAACTTGAGTTTCCAAATTTTGAATGCTTGACTTTGTTTCTTGTTGAAATTGCACCACGTTTTGTTGTAAGGTGCCCATGGTAGTAGCAAGAGTTCGAATCATGTCTTCCGTAGACATACTTGATTGAGAAGGTGGGTTGGCTTGTTGAGGGTTTCCATACCTCAAGTTGGGGTGATCCCTCAATCCGGGATTGTAAGAATTTGAGAACGGGTCGTATCTCCTTTGTTGGTGGCTTTGGAAACCCAAAGCGTTGACATGCTCTGTGGCGTCTTCTTGAAGAGTCGGGCATGAGTCCGTGGGATGCCCGTGTTGTGTACAGATACCGCAGACCTTGACTTCTTGGGTCTTGGATTTTAAAAGGAAATCCTTAACCAAAGAAGTCAAGCCGGTCACTTGACTTGCCAAGCCGTTCACTTGACTTTCCAACGCGTTGTTGGATTCTGCCGCCATAACTCTCCGAGTTGAGGACCGCCCGTTATAGTGTCTGGAGTTCTCGGCCAACTCCGAGATGAGATCTCTTGCTTGTGAAGGGGTTTTGTTGACAATGCCCCCTCCACACGCCGCATTCACCATGCGACGATCTTGATCCACAAGACCATCATAGAAGTAGAGGATGAGGTCTTGTTCGGTGTATCCGTGATAGGGGCAACTTGCACATAGCTTCTTGAATTTCTCCCAATATTCATATAGGGATTCATCATCTTTTTGTTCGATGTTGCTTATTTGCTTCTTGAGTGATGATGAAATAGAAGCGGGGTAGTACCTGTCAAGAAAGGCCTTCTTCATTTGTGGCCATGTAGTGATACTTCCCGAAGGAAGATAGAAAAGCCAATCCTTTGCAGTATCCTTCAGAGAAAATGGGAAGGCCCTCAGTTTGATTTGCTCCTCGGACACACCATTGGGGCACATGCTTGTGCACACAATGTGGAACTCCGACAAGTGTTTGTTCGGATCCTCCCCTCGTAAGCCATGGAAGGATGGGAGTAGATGAATGAGCCCAGATTTTAGCTCAAATGTGACCCCCGTATCAAGAGTTGGAAAAGTGATACATAGAGGTTGTTGATCTAGATTCGGAGCCGTGAGCTCCCTCAGTGTTCTTGTTTCATGAGCCATAGTGATTGGCTCTTCGGTCTCGCTAGATTGAGAACTAGCACTTGATGATTCCTCCGAAGAAGTATTCGGAAATAAATTCCTAAACCTCTCGAAGGCTTGTTCCGTTTGGGGGTTTGTTTGGTAGATGATTTCGTTTATAGATCGGGTTCTTACCATATACTCAAACAAAGCTCAGAAGAAATAGAAATCTTTATACTTTCAACTATATATTTTTTTTTTTTTAAAATGAAATAAAAAGAAAAATAAATTGCCTTCCCCGGCAACGGCGCCAAATTTGACGTGCACTTTGTCGTGAGTGCACTCAAAGTAAATTCAGTACAACACTTATACGTAGTATAGTGAAGTAGAGTTCGTATCCACAGGGAAAGAAACACTTCTCTTTTTATAAACTAATTAATAAAGGGGGGGGGTTTTGATTGTTGAGTGATTTAATTAAATTAAACACGAAGATGAACGAGTTATGTGGTTTAATACAAAGATAAAAGGGACTTGGCATTGCTACTTTCCACTTGTTGATATATTTTAGTCGATCATTGTTATATCTATAACTTATCTCCTCTCGAATACTCAATCGAGGAGTATATCCAATTCATCGAGGATAGTTATTAACAACGACCGTTCATTAATAACCCTTACTATTAGCCAAGTATAGAACAAGCGCCGTATACTGACTTGATAGTAGCATGTAATCGCTTAACTCCTTGATGAAATCAATTGAGATCGATAACCTCAACACAAGCGGTTTCGGTTTAACCAACACAATTAATCCCTCTTAAGTCTATTAACCACGACCGTGCATTAATAGACCGAAGTTACTTACTTGTGAAACTATCAACGATTAACCATTGGTTCGTTGATCGTTTCTAGTAGTAATTAATATATGAAACAAAACTAGTTGATCCTTTAAGTAATGTTCAAAATATTAATATGAAATATGAATAGGAATCAATTGATACTCAAGGAAGAATATTAAAGAAGATGAATCCTACTATAATTAATATTAAGATGTTAACTAATTGTCATCTTAGTAACACTCCCCAATATTAACATAGAGGAAGAAATGACTATTACTATAACTAATGTCAAGATGTTAACTAATTGTCATCTTAGCAACACTCCCCAACATTGATATAGAAATAGCATTTGAAGAAAGAATTAATATTCAAGGAAAGAAATTAAGAAAATAACTCACAACTTTGATAATCAACAAGCTTCAAGAGCAATACCAAGAAATGGAGGTTTAGCTCCTCATTTGGAGACTAAACATGCTAAAAGAAATATAGAGAAATGCTATTCTAAACTGAGCTTAAGAGTATAAAGGAATTGGTGTCTAAAAGTGAAGGAAAGGAGGTGTATTTATAGGCTTTTTGAGGTGCAGGTCGAGTACTCGATCGAGTATATATACATACTCGATCGAGTATGTGTAGAACATCGAATTCGTTCCATACTCGATCAATACTCGGGTAGTTTTTATAGCTATACCCGATCGAGTACATAAGTATACCCGATCGGGTATAGACACTCGAACGTGGAAAATCTTCTCCTGCATGTTCCTTTGTTTTCGGATCCGATCCGATTTGAAATGTCAACCAGATACCCGATCGAGTATATGTGTATACTCGACCGAGTATAGACCAAAATCAGGATTTTTCCTTCTTTTTGTCTTGTACTCTTGCACCTTCCTTCACCATTGATCATTTGATTGATCTTGGACCTGTTTAAGCTCAGAATAAACCTAATCTAAACAAATTACAAGAATTTAACAAACTAAACTATTACACCGAAAGTGTGTAATTTCCGAGATATTAAACAATCAAAACTAACTAAAAACGTAAATAAACATACGGAAATTACAAACGTATCAATCGTGTTGGAGTTTCTCTCTTTGAGCTTTAGAGAAGCTTGGTGGAAACCTGTTTAGAACAAGGAAATTAACAATGTGAGCGTACCAAGGGCGAATTTCCTTAAGAGAAAAAAGAGTCTCATCGGGAAATTCCCCTTGGATATCATCTTTGATATGATCATTTCCTTCATCAAGGACTAAACGGCTCAAGTGGTCGGCCACCAAGTTTTCCATGCCTTTCTTGTCCTTGATCTCAACATCAAACTCGCTCAAGAGTAGTATCCACCGAATCAACCTCGGTTTGGCCTCCTTCTTTGTCATTAAAAATCTAAGAGCCGCATGATCGGTGTAAATGATCACTTTGGTTCCAAGTAAGTATGACCTGAATTTTTCAAGTGCGTAGACGACGGCCAACATTTCTTTTTCGGTGGTGGCGTAGTTGCGTTGAGCATCATTGAGTGTGGTGGATGCATAGTAAATCACATGAGAAGCTCTTCCCACTTTTTGGCCCAAGACGGCCCCGACCGCATAGTCGCTAGCATCACACATGATCTCAAATGGGAGAGACCAGTCGGGAGCTTGGATGATAGGTGCGGTTACTAGCTTTTCCTTCAACGTATTGAAGGCCTTCTTGCATTCTTCGGAGAAGATGAATTCCACCTCCTTTTGCAAAAGAGTGCATAAAGGAGATGCAATCTTTGAGAAATCTTTGATGAATCTCCGGTGGAAACCTGCATGTCCAAGGAATGACCGTATCTCCCTAACGGTGGTAGGATAAGGGAGTGATTGGATGACTTCAACTTTGGCCTTGTCAACCTCTATCCCTTTGGAAGAGATTACATGGCCTAGAACAATTCCTTCTTCCACCATGAAGTGGCATTTTTCAGAATTCAAAACAAGGTTTGATTCTAAACAACTTTTGAGTACAAGGGAGAGATGATATAAGCATGAATCAAATGAGTCCCCATGGATTGTGAAGTCATCCATGAAAACTTCCATAAATAGCTCAACATACTCGGAGAATATGCTCATCATGCATCTTTGGAAGGTAGCGGGTGCGTTGCAAAGTCCGAATGACATACGTCGATAGGCAAAAGTGCCAAACGGACAAGTGAATGTTGTCTTCTCTTGATCTTCAGGGGCTATGGGCACTTGAAAGTACCCGGAATAGCCATCAAGGAAGCAATAGAATTTATGCCCCGCAAGTCTCTCAAGCATTTGATCAATGAAGGGTAAAGGAAAGAAATCCTTTCTAGTTACCGCGTTGAGGCGACGGTAATCTATACATACCCTCCATCCATTTTGAATTCGGGTGGGCATAAGTTCTCCATGTTTGTTCTCCACCACCGTGACTCCGGTCTTCTTGGGAACAACTTGGGTTGGACTAACCCACTTGCTATCGGATATGGGGAAGATTATCCCCATTTGGAGAAGCTTGATGACCTCCTTTTTTACCACCTCCATCATAGGTGGGTTCAATCTCCGTTGTGGTTGGCGCACTGGTTTGGCTTCATCCTCCATCAAGATGCGGTGCATGCAAGTAGATGGACTAATGCCTTTAATGTCGGCTATAGTCCATCCGATTGCAAGTTTGTGCTCTTTAAGCACCGCAATTAGCTTTTCTTCTTGCTCCCCGGTCAGTTTGTTTGAGATTATGACCGGTAATGTTTCTTTTTCTCCCAAGTACACATATTTCAAATGTGTTGGGAGTGGTTTCATCTCAACTTCGGGGGCCTGCAAAATAGAAGGCAAAGGCTTTTCCTTGGGGATGGTTAGTGGGAATGCTCTTGACCCCGGTGGCATAAGTGGAAGTTGGAAATGGTTATCCAACTCCACCATCATGGCTTGCCTATTGGGGGTCAAAGCAAGTTCTAAAGAATTTTCCCCGAGGTCATTCTCAATTACACTTAGTAGCTCATCCTCCCCATTCATTTCAAAAGTATTTTGCACAATGGGATCTATAATATCAATGGCAAATAGAGAATGATTTTCATTTGGGTATTTCATGGAGTCGTAAATATTGAATTCAACTTTATCTCCATCAAATTCCAGAGTTAAAGATCCGCTAAAAACATCAATTTTAGCTCTAGCGGTCTTTAAAAATGGCCTTCCTAAAAGGATAGGAACCGCATTCTTGTCATTTTCCATTTCTAAAACATAAAAGTCGGCGGGAAAGATCAAATTGTCTACCATAACTAGTACGTCTTCGACAATACCTTTAGGGTAGGCGTTTGATCTATCCGCAAGTTGGATAACCACTCCGGTTTCGTTTAAAGGGCCAAGCTCAAGTGCTTTATACAAAGAATAAGGAATAACATTGATTGATGCTCCTAAGTCTAGCATGGCCTTTGAAAACGTAGTGCCGCCCAACTTACAAGGTATAGTGAACATTCCGGGGTCATTGTATTTCTTTGGGAGTTTCTTTTGAAAGACTGCAGAAACACGTTCACTAACTTGGACTTTTTGTTTTCCATTGAGTCTATGTTTTCTTTTTATTGTACAAAGCTCTTTGAAAAATTTTGCAAATCTGGGAACACCCTTTATTAAATTAAGAAGAGGGATATTTACCTCACACTTGGAGAATGTCTCGTAGATGTCCTTGTCTTTGTCCACCCTCCGTGTTTCCCTTAGAGCTTCAGGGAATGGAGCTTCAACTTCTTGGATGGTTGGTGGTGGGGTGAGAGTGTGAGCTTCCTCCTCCTCAGGTTGAGCTTTGTCTACAACCTCATCTTCTTCTTCCTCGCCAATGTGGCTTTTGGCTTTCTCCTTGGCAATCACCAATTCTTTGCCACTCCTCAATGTTACCGCATGGGCTTGTTGCCTAGGATTCGGCTCCGTTTGAGATGGAAGCTTTGTTGAATCCTTGGCTTCAAGCCTACTCACGGCACTTGAGATTTGGCTCATTTGATTTTCAAGGTTTTGGATGCTTGATTTTGTCTCATGTTGAAATTGAACCATGTTTTGTTGCATGGTTGAGACATTGGATGTGAGTGCTCGGATCATGTCTTCGGTGGACATAGTTGAGCCTTGGCCTTGGGGTTTAGAGTATGGTTGTTTATTTGGAGGAAATTGATTTGGTGGAGGGTTATTTTGTTGTGGGTTTCCTTGCGGATTCCCGTAACGAAGGTTGGGATGATCTCTAAACCCAGGGTGATAAGTGTTGCCGTAAGAATCATACCTCTTTTGGTTTGGGAACCCCAAAGCGTTGACTTGCTCAGGGTTTTCTTCTTGAAGGGTCGGACATGCATCGGTGGGGTGACCGTGTTGTGTGCAGATGCCGCAGACCTTGACTTCTTGGGTCTTGGAATTTAAAAGAAAATCCTTAACCAAAGAAGTCAAGCCGGCAACTTGACTTTCTAGAGACGATGTTGATTCGGCCGCCATAACTCTTTTTGTTGATGTCCGCCCGTTGTGATATCTACAATTCTCGGCCAACTCCGAGATAAGATTCATAGCTTGAGAGGGAGTCTTGTTAACGATTCCCCCTCCACACGCGGCATTAATCATCCGTCTATCATCGTTGCAAAGACCATCATAAAAGTATAAGATGAGGTCTTGCTCCGAATAGCCATGATACGGACAGTTCGCACAAAGTTTCTTGAATCGTTCCCAATATTCATAGAACGATTCATCATCATTTTGCTCCACATTGCTGATTTGCTTTTTTAGAGATGAGGAGACAGAGGCGGGATAGTACCTTTCAAGGAAAACCTTTTTCATTGCCGCCCATGTGTCTATACTTCCCGAAGGAAGATAGAATAGCCAATCCTTTGCGGTGTCCTTGAGTGAGAATGGGAAAGCCCGCAGTTTGATTTGCTCTTCGGTGACTCCATTAGGACACATGCTTGTGCATACGACATGGAATTCCGAGAGGTGTTTATTTGGATCCTCCCCTCGTAAGCCATGGAAGGATGGTAAAAGATGAATGAGCCCAGATTTCAGCTCAAATGTATTACCCTCGTTGAGTGTAGGGAAGGTAATACATAACGGTTGTTGATTCAAGTTCGGAGCTGTGAGCTCCCTCAAGGTTCTTGTTTCTTGAGCCATAGTGATTGACTCTTCAAATTCGCTAGAACTGGAGCTAGCGTTTGAGGTTTCCTCCGAGGGTATGTGCGGAATTAAATTTCTCAACCTCTCGAAGGCTTGTTCTATTTCGGGATTTGCTTGATAAGTGATTTCGTTTATAGAACGATACCGGACCATATACTTCACAAAACTCAGAAATAGAAAAAAAAGAACCCTTTATATTTTTGGTTAATTATTTTTTTTTTGTTTGATTTTTCTTGAAATAAAATAAAAAGAAAGATAATTGCCTTTCCCCGGCAACGGCGCCAAATTTGACGTGCACTTGTCGTGAGGTGCACTCAAAATAATATTCAATACAACAATTATACGTAGTATAATGAAGTAAGGTTCGTATCCACAGGGAAAGGAATACTTCTCTCTTTATAAACTAGTAATAAAGGGGGGGTTTAGATTGAGTAAATGAACTTAAATTATATTTAAACACGAAGATGAATGAGTTATGTGGTTTAATTAATAAGAAGAAGACTTGGCTTTGCTTTTATCCACTTAATGAAATGTTCGTCGATCCCGGTTATATCTTTAACTATCTTCCTCTCGAATACTCAATCGAGGAGTATATCCAGTTCATCGAGGGTAGTTATTAATAACGAGACGCGTTCATTAATAAAACTTACTACCGAATTAATATAGAACACGCGCCATATATTTACTCGATAGTAGCAATAAAATGAAGATGAAAAATGATTGAGATTGATAACCTCAACACAAGCGGCTTATTGGTTAAATCAATATAATTAATTCCCCTTGACTTATTAACCATGAGACGCATGCATTAACAACCCAAGTTTACTACCGTGAAAGGATCGAGTTAATAACAAGCGTATTAATCGACCGATTCTAGTATTAATTAATATATGAAACAAAACTAGTTGATCCTTTAAGTATTGCTCAAAATATTAATATGTAATAGGAATAAGAATTAATTAATATTCAAGGGAGAAGATTAAAGAAAATAACTCACCACTTACAATTCATTAAGCTTCAAAGTAGCAAAGCCAAGATGGAAGAGTTTAGCTCCTCATTTGGAGACTAAACATGATAAAAATATAAAGAAAGAACTTGTCTAAACTGAGCTTAGAAGTATATGTGAATTGGTGATTTTCTTGTGGAGGAAATGGGGTGTATTTATAGGCTTTTTTAGGCCTGCAGGGTCGTGTACCCGATCGGGTTTTCAGCTCAACCGATCGGGTAAGAGTTAGTTTCCTCGAAACTGAAAATCTGGGGTCATACCCGATCGGGTATGTCGGCTACCCGATCGGGTATGGATACGCGATCGAGTTAAAAATCTTGCTGCATGTTGCCTTGTTCCCGGGTTGATTTGATTTGACTTTTTAGCAACTTACCCGATCGAGTATAGGGTATACTCGACCGGGTACAACACCAAAAATCAGGATCTTCATTTTGTTTTGGAATTTTTGCACCTTCCTTCCACTTGTGATGTTCACCAATGGTCCCTAGAGTGGTCTTGGACCTGTTTGAGCTCAGAACAAATCTAATCTAAACAATTTACAAACATTTTACAAACTAAACTATTACACCAAAAGTGTGTCTAGAGTAATAATCACTCAAAACTAATCAAAAGCACAAATATAAACATGGAAATAACTTGAATGTCAATTATCTTCAAACTTTTCTTTTTTGTCCGTCTCAAAATTATCTTTTCTTTCCCTTTTCGATAAAGAATTTCTGATTCACAATTCTTACACATTTCTCTCTCCTCTGCGCAACTCTCCACCACAAAAATCACACTATCTTAATCTTTGTGCCGGGTCAATTGAGGAGATAAATCAGAGATGGAGGGAGTAAACATTATGTGTAGAAATATTTGTTTTTCTTTTAAATTTAAAAACTCATATGAATGGGAAAAAGATGAAAAATTAGAAAATACTATTCCGTAACACGTATATGAGTAATTAGTATTTTTAGAACAGAAACTTATCCTAAAGAGAGTATACCAAATAAAAAAAACATTTTGGAGAGAGTAGCACATGAAAGAGTACGGGGTAATTAATACGAGAGATGGAGAATGAAATTCTTTTTTAAAATACTGCCTATATCTTACTTTGAATTTTGTCTATCTCTATCTTTCTTTTTTAATGTCCCAAAATTTCTCATTTTCCCCTTTAATCAATGAATTTGTGATTTCTATTATTTCTCTCTAAACGTATCTCAATCACACAGTTTTCCCGTGCCGATCAAACATACCATTGATGCAAAAAAGGTGGAATCTCCCACCCCAGGAGCCCCCACACCCGACCCGACAGGATGGTGAAGGAGTAAGGATGTTTTTACTTGGACTGTAATTTGCTGGTCTGGTCTGGTCTGATCTGGTCTGGTCTGGTCTGGTCTGGTCTGGTCTGGTAAGGTCTGGTTTCTTTGTATTTTTAATAACTATCCAAGTCTGGTCTGGTCTGGTCTGGTCTGGTCTGAACTGGTCTGGTCTGGGACAAATTACAGTCCAAGTAAAAACATCCTAAGCCACAATGACTCAGTTAGCAAAG
This sequence comes from Cuscuta epithymum, assembly GCA_945859915.1. Classification (NCBI taxonomy): domain Eukaryota; kingdom Viridiplantae; phylum Streptophyta; class Magnoliopsida; order Solanales; family Convolvulaceae; genus Cuscuta; species Cuscuta epithymum. Next base: position 2,754,400 of record CAMAPF010001001.1, on the reverse strand, counting down.
TGGCGGTAGGCCAATACACCTGTGCGCGCCAGAGGTCCAGCCTTATTTCAGGTTCTGTAACCTCCACCCGCAACAATTCAAACATCGGTCCATTGATTCAAATTTCTCACCGCTCGACCAACTGAGCTACCGGGGTGGGGATGAAACATACCAAAATATTGAGAGAGGAAGGGAGTAACTATTCATCCTGTTTCTATAAATACTCAACTCTATATGTAAAAAGTTTAGAACCGATCAAGTTAGCTTCTAAAATTGTTAACTCTAATCCTAGATTAATCAGAACTGAGTTCATCACCAATAGATTTCTTCTTCTTTGTACCACAAACAATAGTGAACTGAAATCCATACACGAAACATGAATACACGCTGCTATCTGAATTCCGCCGCCAGTGCCCTCTCTTTGGAACCATCGCCTGAATCTCATCGTTTTCCCTCGTCGCCGCCCCCCTTCTCCACCTCTCCATCTTCGGCGTTAATCCTTTTTGAGCTTCCACTTCCGACTTCAGCATCAAAGACTGCTGCCGATTTCTGGCTATCTCCGCTGCCACGATGGAGGCCGAAGGCCCGACGTCGGAGCAAACTTCCGAGCCGCAGTTCACAGTCGATCCATTGCAGACGGATCCCGGATTTCCAGTAAATTCTTCGGCATCTTCGCAATTCATACCAGACATGTCTAAACTCATCGATCGACGCCATTGTTGGACTTTTTCGCCGATACGTTGCTTCTCCGCGTCTTCTCCGTTCTCGGATTCTCGAACATTCCTTCTATCAAGTTCGAGCGATTTCCTGAATCCAGATGACGTCGACATGATGTCAGCTAGCAACGTGCCTCCAGATGATTCGCTGTCCAGTAACGAAACCTCCATGTTGAGCATTCCCTGCGGAGCCCCCGAGGGCCGGCGGATCTGGAGGGCCACAGATCTCTTGCCCCATTCCGGCGCCGGAGAGAAGAGATTGCTGATTTTCACCGACACAGTCCCAACGAGGACGTCGCGGAACCACGAAACGGCGTAGATCTCGACGGAGACGGCGGAGTCATCGGAGGCGAGGAATTCGCGGTCAACCTTGAAGGAGAAATTGCTGTTCCAGGTGGGGCTAGTGTGGCCGTGCTGGTCGACATTGGTGGTTCGCTTCCGGTTGGGGTGGATCCAGATGAGGGCGTAGGCGTGGAGGGATTTGGAGACGGGGGCCAAGTCCTGGGCGGAGACGAGGGTAATCTCTAGAATGTGGTGGCTGGAAGGTCGATTGAGAGATGAAACGTCGTCTTCTACCGTTACGACGGAGGAAGCGGCCGGGGTGCCGCTATTGTTGGTATCCATTTCGTCACCGTCGGAGGTCGATGATCATGTGCATCAATGGAGCGGCGGTGGAGGGGGAAAGAGCAGTTAGGCGCGTGTCTGCTAACTTTCCCGCTGATTTTTGGAGGAGTTTGTTTAGTCTAAAAAATAACCATTCGTTAACTCGACGGTATACAATGTTGCTGTCCTACCTCTAACTCTTTCTTCAACCCAAAAACAATAAGGAATTGATAATGTACCTCCGTCCCATCAAGAAAAAAAAAAGAGAGAAAGGCCAAATAAGGTCACGTACTAACCAAATAAGACCTATTTAAGAAGTTCTGTCCAGCCGTCGCTATTTGGGGTGGTTCCTGCTGGAATTTTTTATGAATTTTTTTGAGCATCCTATTCAGTAAATCTAATTTACTCATACCAAATTTTAGCTAAAACTTCAATCCACAAGGCATTAAAATGAATTCTTGAAGATAACTGCGCAGTTAAAAGCACAGTTATCTTCAAGAATTCATTTGAATGCCTTCCCGATTGAATTGTTAGCTGAAATTTGGTATGAGTAAACTAGACTTAATGAATAAGATGGTAAAAAAAATTCATCAAAAAATTCCACCGAGAAACACCCTAAATAGCGAATGCCGGACATAGCCTCATAAATAAGGCCTTATTTGACTTTTTTTGGTTAGTACATGGCCTTATTTGCCCTTTTTTCCTAGAAAAAAATAAGAAGTTTATGTGATCTGATTTATATTGTATTGATAAAGAAATAATAAAATAAAATGATTTAGGCTCATATAAACTTTATCAAAAAATATTATATTACTTGATATGATACAATTTTAATAGAATATTAAGAAAAGGAAAAATTGGACAATTTTCAATTGACCGAGCATCAAACTAACAAAAAATATTCAATACCAAAAACAAAAAGGAAAATGATAACAAATAAACAACTCACAAAAAGTGACACGGTCATTAGTCATTACAAAAATTGCAGTAGCTTCTTACGCAGATATGGAAGCACGAGATTAAGCAGTTGTTAAATAACCCCGAATCATTACTCGAATTTGCTAGAAAGACTCTTGGTATTATTCAGGAACATGTAAGTCTGGGACTTGAATAGTAAAACAAGAAAAACCAATCCGAACCGAACTGGATTATCCGATTCGGTTCGATTCCTGTAATTTTGGACTTCTGCCATTCGCGGTTAGATTCCTATAGAACTTGGATAATTATTTTCATGATTTTTAATAAAATTTTGTGAACTTATTTGTCATGAAATAGAGATTATGTCAACCAAATTTCAGTTTAGAATTCAACCGAAAAGTCAGTTAAATAAATTATTGAAAAACATTATGACAAAAATATACTACGTATATAATAACACGATGTTTTTCAATAATTTATTTAACTCAATTCCTGATTACATTTTAAGCAGAAATTTGATGGATATAATCTACACTTCATTTAGAAGATGATCAGAAAATTTCATCAAAAAATTCCACCCGGAAGCACCTCATATGGAGGTAGCCAGACTGCATTCCGGTCAGAAAATTCTTGACATGAATATTTTTCTTTCATAATAAATCTTATACTCATCTAATCCATCTTTATATTTATTATTTATTTGTAATTTTATTTGTTATTTGAGTCCACCTAAAAAATGAACTAATTTTGTTGTTGATTACGTTGTTATTTGTTTATAGTAAATTACTAATATTGTCATTCAGTGTATTACTATGTACATTTTACTTATTGTGCATTATTAATATAAGAATATTATTTTGGGATTGAACCACATTCTATTGGATGTGTACCTTGGAACTTTAAATCTTTTTGCTAGGCAGTTGATGTCTATTTTAAATTTTTATGTTTTTTGTTATGCTTAAATATAATATTTGCACATAAATATTTTTGTGAACCTGAACATTGGGATATCATGTATGTATAATGTAATGGTCAACTTGGATAATTATTTTCATGATTTGAAGTTTGAATATTTTTATTTAACTGAAGATAAAATGCGTTCATTTTAGGAGGATAATACTCGTGCATTTTTTACAGGAACTAAACTTAATGCCTACAATTTTTAATATATATGATTCTATGGAATTTTAACCGGGCCTAGAAATATGTCCATTAAAAAGTACGTAGTAATTAACAGGGACAACTATCATCTAAGATGTGGCCTAAAGCGGAATTTCAACAAGAAATAAATTCTGAGGCTCTACGCCTCTACATCATTAAAAATGTAGAGTCTCGACATCCCAAGTTAAGAGCATCTCCAATGGTAAAATGTGGACGGTGCACACGTGGCATGGGAAATAGCCACATTAATATTAGTAAATAAATTCTTTATCTCCTTATTTGAATGATTTTATACAATTTTGGTAAGTTTTTCTCTACAATGTCAAGGAGACCGTCTAGATGTTGACATTGTTGTTGACATTGCAGGAAAAAACTTACCAAAATTGTATAAAATCATTCAAATAAGGAGAGAGATAATTTATTTGCTAATATTTATGTGGCTATCACTCATGCCACATGTGCACCGTGGACATTATAGCATTGGAGATGCTCTAAAAAGGGAATTCTGAAAGGCATAAAATGTAAATTTGAAGCCCAAGTTATTACGAGGCTCAGATCAGCTCATACCGACATCGAACGCCAAATCTACATAGCTCTCGAGTCTCGACATCCCTTTTCGGAGTCCCACCTCTGCATCATTATATTTTAGTGCAAATTACCCGGATAATACACATTTGCACAAAGCATTTCATTTACGTCCACTAAGATTAATACTTTTCACTTTTAACTTTCAACTTATCAGTTATAATTCCTTTATTTCAAAAGAAAGCTTAAATGCTAAGCACAATCAACTCCGGAAAAAAGCAACCGTATATCTGCATCGATTTATCTCCCCAAAGCCTGTGTTCATCTGCTTCTAACAATCTCCTCAGACAGCCTCGACTTCACTTTAATCGGCGGCAGCACAGCTTTCCCAGTCCATCTCAATCGTCCTGAAGCGGTGAATCAATAACGAGCTGAGCGACCGTCGACATCAGTATGTCCATTCTCACCGCGAGTCGAACTGTCGCAGCAAACAAATTGAGACCTGCTGCCACGCACTCACGCCGGTCGGCGTTCACCGCTTTGCCGGAAATCTCGAAATTAATCAAATCTCCGTTGCAAGTCTTTATTTCACTTCGTAGATCCCAGTGCCCTACTGTCCCGTGCACTTGTGCCCCTCACTAGCTCCCTAGTCCCACCCTACGCGGCTGCTCCCTTCGACCTCTGCCCATGCCTGCTTGTTGAGTTGCTGGTCTTCTGATGTTCAGGTATGTATTTTACTTTAAGTTTTTTATTTTATTTTATTCAGTTCAGCTTTATATCTTTATTTCTGGAATTTGAGGGGTTATGTGGTTTGTGAATTCAGAAAGCTCTTTGGATTTACTTGTTGTAATTGAAGTTGTGATTTAAGTTGGAATTTAGGTTGGAATTTACTTACTGTAATTTTCAGGTTGTTGTGAAAATTGGAGTCGTGAATAGTGATTTAATAATGTGAACACTGTGACTTGTTTGCGTTCAGTTTTATTAGAACATTAATTCCATACAATTTAGGTTGGTGTATATGGTGAATTTTAAATTATGAATTCTGGAATATCCCTAGATTGCTCCCAAATTGTTGTTATGAATTAAGCGAGTAAAATCTACAATCTGATTTTTAGATTGTTGCTGGTTTAGTTCACATATTTTTTGTGGTTATGACTTATGCTTATGTAGTTACTAGTTATTGAAACTTTTCAGTTGTTTTCTTACAATTTCACATCCGCTTTCTTAAGTACTTTAGGATCACATAATCTGTTGACAAGTCTGAAGGGGTATCCAACAGCACTACTGAGATTGAAGGGATGCAAGAGATTTTTCAAAGTGGTGTCATTTTGAATGATGATAAAGCTGTTGAAACTTTATTGAAGAGGTTGGAGACAAATCGAAAATGCCTTTATGTAGCAATGGGCAATGGCAATCCTAGTTCTAAGGAATCCAAAGCTAAGAATTACACAGAGCACAAGAGTGACAAGCCACAGAAAGCTTCCGGAAAGCTAAAAAAAACGGTCAGCCTTCAAACTTTGCACATACTGTGGTTTCTGGGCCAAATAAAGGCAAATATGAAAAACTCAATGGAACTATGACCTCCAGATCACTGGATAAACAACCTATTGCTCTTGTTGAAAAGAGTAAATTGATAAATGATGGGAAAGCTAGTCAGAGAAATCCAAAGGTGGTTCCTTCTTCTGTGAAGGCTAATCATTCTAAGCAGACAGATAAAACATCTTCCCGAGTAGTGGACACCCTGAAGGCTTTACGGAAAAACCTAAAGTGAAGCCTCTCAAGAAAGACCCTCCAAATAAAGCTGAATCAATGGCTCAATCCTCTGCAAGTCCTATATCTTAAGATGCCAAGTCGCACAGAGTTAATGCACTTCCATGCTATGGTTTCAATTTCAAGTGTAATGAAAGTGCTGAAGAAAAGGAAAGAATTCTACTCTAAGCTAGAGGAAAAGATCCATGCAAAGGAAATGGAGCAGAAGAATGTGCAAGCAAAGACCAATGAATCACAAGAAGCTGAGATCAAAATGTTTAGAAAGTCATTAACATTTAAAGCAACTCCAATGCCAATCTTCTATCAGGAGCCTCCACCTCCCAGGTGGAGCTGAAAAAGATTCCTACAGCAAGAGCGAAATCTCCCAAGCTTGGCCGTAAAAAGGACTCTCCTTATAGAGAAGAGATCAATGACAATGAAAATGACAATGACATTCGGTCTAATAGGTTCAACTTAGATGAAAAGGTGTCATTGGGGTATAACCATGCAAAGGAGCATTCTCTTGTTACTCCTACAAGGACTCATCGCAAGTTTCTTCCTAAGTTGCCATCTCAGAATACCCATTTATTATCTCGTCAAACGAAGAAATCATCCCATTCTAAAAGATTGATATTTTGCATGGAAGAAGTATCACCATCAACTGGTATGGAAAAAGAAAATGATGTCTCGTTGGTGAGGCACACTAACACTGGTGTCACTACAAGCGACATACCGGAGAAGAAATGATAAAGTAAAGCGAAATAACATAACGGATAAATGTAATAATTCGAAATGATTGATTGAATTGTGTATTTATTGTGATACTATTATATATTATTTTTTTGTTTCTTTTTGTTGTATTACATGTATTGCACTTTGTTTCATCGTGTTGCATCGTGTTGCATTTTGTTGCATCTTGTTACTTTTTGTTGGACTATGTTTTTTATTATTGTTTATTCAGTTTTTTGTTATTTATTTGGATTTCTATATATTTTTCTAATCTTTAAACTTGAAATATCTATGTCGGCAATATGAACAAACACCAAAAATGTTAAATACAAATTAATGAATATGAACAACAAGAAACATGAAGAAACAATACGAAACAAGAAATTCAAAGTTATCAACAAAAAGAAACACAAAGAAACAATAGGAAACAAAAACTAAGATAATAATTATTAAAATATGTAACCTTTTGAAAAGCATAGTCACAAAATTCATATTTTTTTTTGTTTATTTCAAAATTTTCAGGTTTCATTTTTTACATTTTATTTTCATTTTTCATATTTTTATTTCTGATTCCTTTTATTTTACACATTTTATAATTTAATTTATTTCCATTTTTTAAGAATTTATTTTTAGGTTTTTATTTTATATATTTATTTGCTTTTTTTGAGTTTTGTTTTGTTTTTTCAAATTTAAACATTTATTTAAATTTCTTAGGTTTTAATTATTTATTTTTATGTTTTCCGGATTTTAAAAGTTTACTCTTTTCATAAAAATATTGAAATGCCTTTCATTTTGTTTTAAAACAATTTTTATTTTACATATTTTGTTTATAGTTTTTAGGTGTTTAGGTTTTTTAATAATTCCCATGCTTTTGAGCTTACATTGATTTTCTTATTTTCAATTTTTATGAATTATATATTCTGTTTATATTTTATTTAAATATTTAATTCGAATTTTTCGAATATTTTCAATTTATATATTTATTTGAAATTTATAGTTCTTTTTATTTTGCATATATTTCAATTTTAAAAAAGTAATATTTCAAAAAAATTATATTTACTTTTTATAGTTTTAATAGTTTCAGAACATTTTCAATACTCCGTATTTAACTTGGAGGTTCAATTGGCATTTTTAATGAAACCTTTTTTGAAATTTTTATTTTTACTTTGACTTTCATTCTATTTAAAAAGTCAAAAAGAAAAAAGAAAAAAAGAAAAATAAGTCCTGCAACGTTATGCGTTCAACAATTAGGCCACTGAGGAGTAGACATACGCATTTCATCATTTAGGGAGCAAAGATACGGATCTACTTGCTTCGGAAGGAGTACGTACGGAAGCATGGTCTATTTGTGAAATAAAAAGTTAAGTTGTCTAATTTTGAAAAAAAACTTTAGATACTGAAAAATGTGATATTGTTTTCACTTTTAGCATGTTTGCGAAAATTTCCCTATATTTTATTAGGTCATTGTGATTATGAATTTATGATTATTATATTTTATTAGGTCATTGTGATTATGATTATGTTTAATTTTATAGTACAACGAACGCAATACAACATGCACTGATACTGTACTTATATAATAATATAAACGAAAACGATTATGTTTCATGCATACTTAATAATACAGAGTATTTGTGTTAATACGAAGTATGATAAAAATGACAAATACACGAACATAAAAGTTTGCTTCGCTTCACGTCAAATTGTTGGATACGGAGTACCAAATACGCAAATACATACGGAGTATCTATTTATTTTGGCACTAGTCAATTACCCAATAGGCCAATACTATTAGATCTCTATTCTATGATAATAAAACTATATTCAACAATTGTTCGTGGAATCGTGGATCCAATCAGGGACGGATCCAGGATTTTGCGTCAAGGGAGTGAATTCTTTCCGTTGGTGTCGGGGTGAAAATATTTTCGCTAATGTAGTGGGCGAAATTTTTTCGATATTGTAGGGCTATGCGGCTAGTTTTTATTCCAAAAAATTCCATTAATACATACATAATGACATTCTTAAGCTTTAAATCTATTATAGTACATTCTAAATCTAGACAATTGAAAGATAACTTTGATTTTAAGCTCTAGCAAAAGTACGGATACATATATTGAAGTGTAAGAAATGGAAAAGCTCAAAGAAAAAATATTTGAAAATAAGAAGGGATATATAACATTTTATCAAATTATTTGAAGACAACAAGTTTAAAAGGTACACATGCATCGACCAATACTTTTTAAATAACTCCTGCCTTGTTTAACCACATAAACCTTATCGGAATAAAGATTTGGTTTTGAATTGCAATTTTTGTCTACCAAGGAGGGTGTTCGTGAGTCACAAAGAGTTTTCTTAATATACTAATATGTATGAGATTATTATTTTTAAAATAATACTAAGTATTATATTGCTAATTCATATATATGGTGCAATATAATCTAGGAAAAATTGATAGTAATAATCCCAACTATTGGCGGTCCGCTCATAATAATCCCAACTATTGATTATTACAGAATAATCCCAACTTTAGGGACCTTCCGCCAATAATGGTCCCTATGAATAAATTCTTGTAGTATCTAAAGTGGATGGGGTGAGATATAACAAGTAATCCCTCTAAATAATCTCAACTTTTAATTTTTACGCTTAATTTCTATTTAAAATTCACTTTTTATAGAGGTAATATATGGTCATGGACCATTATTGGCGGATAGTCTATATAGTTGGGATTATACAAAAATAATCAATAGTTGAGATTATTTTCAGTGGACCGACAATAGTTGAGATTATTATTTTCAATTTTTCCAATAATTAATCTATGCAATACATTATTTTTAAAATAATACTACGTATTATATTGCTAAAAAAATTAAAGTTTATCATCTATGCAATACATTATTTTTAAAAAGTAAGAAACTAGTAAATGAATAGTATTATTTAATTTAATGTCAACAAGCACCTATATTTTGGATTCAATTCACATGATTTACATACTGTTTAACTAGTGTGTCGTATTTAGTATCGTTTGATATTTTATAAAGTCGGGTACTAACTATCTAATAAAGATAATTAAATATTACAAAACTAGGATTGTTTATATAAAAAGTACCATAAGTCTTAAAAAATGAGTTGTTCCATTTTTATTTGCTTAAGTTATGTAAATTATGTTAGATGTTTCTTCTTTTAAATTTTCAATTATGCATTACATTATGTAAGGCTAAATATTAGTTTTAAAAATCAAAAGGTAAGGGGGGAGAACACATGAATATATAATTAAAGTATAAAAATTTTATGAAAATACTATATATATTATAGAAATTTTTGAAAGTCCAAGGGGGGCGGTTGCCCCCGCCCCCTTAAATCCGTCCCTGGAACCAAATGTACCAAAAATATACTTGTATATTCCCTATATTCATTCCACGTACACTGTGTACGGAGAAGCCTCATACACTCTACCTAATTTAATTCTCTTCGCATAATGTGTATTGGAGTTTTGACTAGCTAGCTCCGATGTATATTAATCAAATTGGGAAAAAATAAAAAAGTACGAAGTATTCTTGATTGGAAAATGACGCACAAAAGGTGACAATGTTGTATTATCTTGTTACATAGCTGCCTCTAAAAACAATAAACCAAGTCAATCTGTATAATGATTTACAGAAATTACCCTAAATAGGAGTAAAAACGTTTTGAAATTCCAAAATAGGAGTATCATGTTTTTTATTCCCTAAATAGGAGTAATCTGCCAAGTTTGGAAAAAAATGCCATGTTTAAAGCCTTGTAATTTCGAAACTTGGCAGAAATTTACTCCTATTTAGGGAATAAAAACATGATACTCCTATTTTGGAATTTCAAAACTTTTTTACTCCTATGGGAATTCTCTCTTATCAGACGAGTACAATCCAGCCTTACATTTCCCCAAATCATTTCAAAGATCCCCGAAATTGGAGTGCAATGACTGTACCGAGCCACCGAGGGTCTATTCCCGCAATTGTTGGACAGTTTTCAAGGTCAGCCATGATGTTCTAAATGATTGTTTTGTTTTTGGGCAACGCTCATTTAGATATATGCATGCCATATATAGGTTATTCATCATGAGTGGTCTTCTTGTCAGGCCGGCCTGACGGGATGCTCCGTCCGGCCGAACCCGTTTAGGCATCTTCCCGGTGGACTTTTTTCATGAATTTTTTTGAGCATGTTCCTCATCAAGTCTAGTTTGTCCATACCAAATTTCAGCTCAAAATTCGATCGGTAAGGCATTCAAATCATTTTTTGAAGTTGACTGTGTCAAAGTATACATATAAAACTGCAGTCAACTTCAAAAAATTATTTTGAATGCCTTCCCGATCGAATTTTGAGCTGAAATTTGGTATGGACAAACTAGACTTGATGAAGAACATGCTCAAATAATTTCATCAAAAAATTCCACCGGGAAGGTGCCCAAACGGGCTCGGCCGGACGGAGCATCCCGTCAGGCCGGCCTGACATGAAGATTTGTCATTCATGATTGAGATTTCTATTGCATCCATGGATTGCGGACTGGAATTTTTGAAGTAGGCAGGCTTCTTTTGATAAAAGTTGCCCCACGTAAGGGATTTGGCATTGCCACCGAATGAGAACACTAAGGCTCTGTTTGCAAGTGATTGTGCTTAAATAAAAGTACTTTTGAGAAAAAATGATTAGTAGTAAAAGTTGGCAGTGTTTGGTAAAATAAGTGTTTTTTGTGTAATAGAAAAAGTAAAAAGTAGATTCTATACGAAAACCGAGAAAGTAAAAGTTAATATTGTTTGGTAAAATAAGTGTTTTTTTCTTTAAAAAAAGCCAAAAGCACTTACATTAATTGTTTGCAAACAAAGCCTAAAGGAGTGCTTACGATTGCTTCTAGTTAAAAAAAGTGATTTTTTAAAATGATTTTGAGAAAAGTGTTTAATAGTAAATGTTGGTAGTGTTTAAAGAAACGATTATGAAAAAGTAAAAGTTGGTAGTGTTTGGTAGAATAAGTGTTTTTTGTGTAATAGAAAAAGTAAAAAGCTGTTTAAAGCACCTCTCAATCTGCTTTCAGCTTTTAGCTTTTAAGTGATTAATTTAAGTAGAAGCTGTAATTTGAAAACACTCATTTCAGCTTTTTTTTAAACCAAAAGTTTAAAAGCACTTATTTTAATCTTTAGCCAACACTCCCCAAGCATTCCCATTATTGTGAACGGGAATACTTTATACATTACTGTTGAACATGCTTTTCTATGTTACCAAGCGCTATTCAAAATCCATTTCATACAATGATACAAATTTTCACGAAATTTGGACACATTTAGAATTGTCTCTTTTGACCAGTTTCTTCTTCCAGATATTCACTATTTTGCACTGTTAGATGGGAAAATAATCAAATATATATTATCTCAACTAGATGTCAAAATGTAAATCATATTATCAATGTCTATTTCATCATTATCGTAGGAATTTGCTCACAGAGATAATACGGGAAGCGAAATTGCTAATTTGTTCTTAGGATGTATTTGAAACTAGGAAAAAAACTAGGGAAGCGAAATACGGGAAGGAGTTAAAGAGAACAACATGGAAGGGAAGATATGTGGGGTATAAAAGATGAATGAAACTCAAGTTATTTATTTTAGACGTGTTTAAAATCATGTTAGTTTAGACTTATTCATCATTTAATACATACAAATATATCCATTTTTCCATGGAAGGGAAGATATGTGGGGTATAAAAGATGAATGAAACTCAGTAATTTATTTTAGACGTGTTTAAAATCATCATTTAAAAGATAGAGTCAGAGTCTTGAATATCTATTTTATGTAAGAATCATTTTTTTTCATTTCCATTTTTCCATGGCATTTTCCATTATCCAAACAAACCCTTAAGGAGAGTTTGGTTCATGAAGTGTAAGACTATCTTGATTAATGAGATTGCCTCCCGAGAGTTATCTCCTGAGAGTAATGCGAGATTACGAGAACCTAAGATTACTTGGATATTTTTGTCATTACATGAATGTAAAATCACATGTTTAGTACTTTAGTTACTTGCTAAGAATATAATGTTAATCTGTTTTAAACCTAATACAACACTTCCTGATCTAAATGTAGAATATGAAATGTTACAGACCGTGGTCCCCGCTAAGGAAAAAAATTGCCAAGTCATGGAAGAGGATAAAATTAAAAAGTAAAAACCAATGTAATCTCATGATGCTTAAGCTCCAATGTAATTGCATTACCTCAATTTACTATGTGACAGTAGTATGAGATTACTTTGGTCATCTCAAAACTTGAAGCAAACCAGATAATCCCACATTACTAAGTCGGACTTAGCAAGTCCTAAACCAAACTAGGAGGTAATATGCAAACCAGATAATCCCACATTACTATGTCTTAACTCCAATAGTGTTATAGTAGTGTTGATTTTTTAGTCGCATGTCCTAGTTCCATTCAAAAACGTAGTTGGAGGGAAAAGGCATAAAAAAACCACCCAATGACGATAAGTTACAAAGTTACAAACATCATCAGTATCTGAAGAAATGCCCTTCTAATGTTCTCATAGCAGTTGAGACTGTTGAGCATTGCATCAAGAAACCATGTAAAGAAAATTAGTTGGAAAATTTATGAAAGCTTAAGTTCATGCGATAATAAATTAGGATTCTCGAATGAAGTATATTATACACCTAAGGCCTGTGGGGTGGGGGGCTTAAAGAGGAACAGATCCATAAAAGACGACTTGTGCAGGGCCAGTCATATAAACATGGTTGTCATCCTCCTTCCACTCTATCTCAAGTGGTCCGCCTGGTAAATTTACAGTGCACCTCTGTTTCAAGGAAGAACCACCAGTAAGGCAGTAATGAAGACCCAAAGACACATAGCAATACAATCATATACGTAGTACAAAACTATGTCAGTAATGTGCAACACTTCTCAAGTTTTATGAAAGTTAATTTGGAAGAATTTTGCAAGTGATTGATTAACATGAATATGACTAAATGAAAGTAAAGACTCTTGAGTGGGCTTTCGCGGACAAAAAACATCTTTTGGACAGAGGAAGTAACTAGTAGAACTTTGAGCTACATCCACAAAGATGAACTCATATGAGGATTTATTCGTGCCTTATATGTTGGTTTACAATTTATATTGTATGTTTATATTTACTAAAAATGACAAAAATAAAACCTCTGGCTTTTAACAGAAAAAATAGGCCCGCTTTGGATAAATCCAAAATGACCAAAATAGGACCATTTTATCTCAAACCCTGATTTCATTCCTTTTTTCTGTATCACCACAAACTCACAACTGTCAGTGCCCTCATTAACCGCCAGAATATTCCACAAAGTCACCATACAATTCTTCAAAACAGATCTGTCACAGACTCACACTGACAATTACATGTGCTTGTATTAATGGTGATGGCAGTCTTTGATAGTGTCATAATAAAAGTGACATATTTAGTATCTTCTTCAGAATAGTAGAAAAGCAGATTTTTTTCTATGAGGATTGTTTTAATATTTAAGGGGAAAAACTATTCAATTAATGTGAGATAATTAATAGCCAACATATTGGGTATGTGTACTTCATGGCAGACTCTCCAGGTACAAAAATGAAAATCTAATTTGTCTATTTTTCTTATACCCCATGAATGGAAACACATACAAGTATTGGAATAGCTTAGGTAACTTACCCTTGAAGCACGACCCTCAAGCACGGCAGCAACAACTACTGCACAAGCTCCCGTTCCACAAGCCAGGGTTGCACCTTCCATTCAAGCACACAAGAAGTGTTAATTTAAGAGAGTTTTAACTTTTAAAAAGAAAAACAGTTCTGTGAATTGATATGCACGGCACATATCTTACCTGCCCCGCGCTCCCAAACACGCATTTTAAGGTGTGCAGGAGACAATACTTGGACAAATTCTGCAAAACCCAAACAGTGTGTGTCACAGTTGGTAAAACCCCAATTTCAACCAGAAATTAAAACAAACTTGTTAATTAACTACATAGAACTTATAGCTAGACATAAAGCTATATATCTATGAGCTCATACACGAACAAAATAACAGTGCGTTGAGTGAGGCTTGAACTTACCAGTGTTAGTTCGTGCAGGAAACATAACATGATTTTCAAACTTTGGGCCTATATCTGCCAAGTTTATCTCGTCCACTTGCAAATCCTTGTGTATCAAAGAGATAAATTGAGTACATTAACCAGATATGGACTACAAAATGAGCAGATCTGATCCGGCCAAAGCGAGAAATGGTTATTGTATACCACAAGCTACTAGAGGTCACAATGTCTCACAATCTAAAAGGCAAGGTTGAGTATACTACAAATGTATAGGATATTAGTCAACCTAGGTTCTGTTTGGGTGGAGGGTTTTGGAGGGAAAGGCCTAATGGCACCTCGTCTATAATATATATCTTGATTTTAATATGAAATTTAAAAAAAAAACGAAAGATAGACTATTCTCTATGCGACCTTATAGCCCTTTGGTCACCTTGTATTTGTTTTTAGAAGTACACTACTTATCAAGATAGACTATTCTCTCCACAGACTTCCCCCCAATCCAAACAGACCCTTAGTCTTGGAATTATATAACTACGTCAACCTAAAAAAAAAAAAAAAAAAAAAAAAAAATATAACTACGCCACTTATCAGAAAACACGCAGATCAACGCGAGTATACCTACCTTGCTTCCTGTACCAAAAGTAACACAATGAGGATTTCCCATACTAACACATGTAACATTCCAAGTATTTCCATCCACAACCAGACCTCCTTTAACAACAGATTGATCTTTGTTTGCTGGTAATTTTGTGGGGACATCTGATGCCTTCAGCACTGGCTCACCCATGTCAACCCTAACCTGAAACTTGTCATGAATAAGTATATATATCTAATATAGAATGATGATAGAAAGTATCATACAAATGCAAAAAAGGGGTCAACCTTTCTATACCAAATAAAATTAACCTAGAATACAATATGTCAAGAACTCAATCCATTGAGTAAAGAGTATCAAGGAGGGAGGGAGAGATCACCTTTCCATCTTCTTGTATCTCAGGAACGATTAAGCCAGCTCCCGTGTGTACAGTGAAACTACATTAATGATAATAATAAGAGAGCAATAGAATACCAAAAAGTCGCTCATATGAAAAAGTTACTTTTGTGCTTTAGTTTAATGCCATTAAACTCATGCATGAGGGACGCTATTAGATATTACTTCCGATTTCTATTCAGCAAAATTTAATAAATGAAAGTAAAAATTACTTTGTAATGCCAAACCCAAACTATCTAACAATGTCCTAACAAGTTTATAATGGAGATATTGGGAGAAGTAAACAGAAAGCATACTGTACCATGTACCAAACAAAGCAATAACAGAAGCATAATGAAAGCCTACCTTTTCTTGCCATGTAAATTCTCAAGCTCACATATAAATTTGGTAAAGCATCGAATTCCATTGCCACACATCTGCATGTAAAAAGACCTCTATCTCACATCCTATACACATAAATGCAGTTCAGAAATTCCAATTCAAGTTTCACACCTAGAAAAGAAAAAACATAGACAAAGTACAACAACAACAACAACAACATCCAAGCCTTAGTCCCAAAAGATATTGGGGTCGGCTAACATGAATCGATACATGATATCACCATCAAAGGGAAAAGAAAGAAAATAAAGATAAAAAAGATAAGCTATTATAAAAAAGATAATATAAAAAGATATGAATATACCTAAAAATGATAAAATAAAAAGGATAAAAATAATGTTTATATATATAAGGATAAAAGGATAAAAAAAACAAGAAACAAAGATGAGGTGAAAAAACATAGACAAAGTGGAACTTCTAAATACTCCCTCCGCCCCATTGGACTTCGTCAACTTTATTTTTGTTTGTCCCAAACACTTTATAACTTTCTTTTTTTGTTTGTCCAAAAAACATTGTCACTATCCTTCTAAAGTAAATAGTCTATGGTTCTGGTTATTTCACACCTAACACATACTTGGCGATGTCCAATGGGACGGAGGTAATATACTCGCTAGAAAGTCAAGTCCGAAACAAATAAGGTGAAATAATAAGGACCTGGACAGCCAATAACAACAACAACAACAACAACAACAATAATAATAATAACAACAACAACAACAACAACAACAACAACAACAACAATAATAATAATAATAATAATAATAATAATAATAATAATAATAATAATAATAATAATAACAACAACAACAACAACAACAATAATAGCATTATACTAAGTAGTGTGATATTGTATAAATAAGGGTTTTGGGCCATGTCCTAGTTAGCTTTGGGCCGGCCCATGAGAGAATGATTATAAATAGGGGTTGAGAGTAGAATAAGAGGTAGGCAGATTTTGGGTTTGGAAATTGGAACTTGGGAGAGTGAGGCCTCTCGAAGTGCCTCGTCTGTATGTTCTTCGTTTCTACACTTTACCTCAATAATAGTGATCAATTTACTGTTACGAATTTGGAGCCCCTATCATTGTATCAAAGCATCAACGATCGCTGGAGGAGGATTGTTACATGTGCACAGATGGACAATAGCGGTGTCAAATGCCATGTCACCAAGATGGAAACGATGTTGGACGAGATGATAAATCATCTGCGTAAACAGCGTCGCAGGAGAACTAGAGGCCGAGCGAGGAGCCCTCCTAGATGCCATCGGCCAACTGAAATTCAGGTTTCGTCGTCTGTCGCTCCTCCTAGTTCGCAATCGCGAATGTCTTCGCCTAGTTTGCAGGCATCGTTGTTTGCGCAGGTCTCTTCTCAGTCGCCAGCACCTCCATCTAGTTGTTTGGCTTCTTCCCGGACTTCATCTCACAGTTCGCAATCGCGAACTTCATCTATCAGTTCGCAGTCATGAACCGTGTCTACCAGTTTGCAGGGCTCAACGCGCGACTTATCCCAGTTCACAGTTGCTAGCTGATTCTACCGTTTTGCAGAAGGCAACGCAAGCCATGTCAGCTTCGTCAAGAACAGATCTCCTTAGTTCACAGGTGTCATTGCCATCTACTTCGCTGAGTTTGCAGCGGTCGCAAATAGCTACTATCAGTTCGCAGGATTCCCCATCAGCTATCAGTTCGCCTCAAATTACGACGCGATCAAGTGGAGAATCCTTCATCTCGCTGACGACATTCAGCCAAAGTAAGCTGTCCATGAACTTGGGATATGTCTGAGCCAAGAGAAAAACAGGGCTATCTCTACGCAATCGCAAGGACACTTATGGGGGATTGTCTGAGTCAACGCCTCAGTCTGCTGGTGTTTCTGGTGGCTTTAGCAAAACTGGAGAAAATGCAGAGTGTGTGGTGGCTGAAGTTCCACAGGATCGTAGACGAGCTATTGGCTCTCTGAGAGGGAGAGGAAAGTAAGATGAGGACAAGAGGGGATGGAAAGATAAAGGAGATAGGAACAAAAAACAAACTGGGGTAGAGAGACTCAACTGGATAACTAACACTGGCGGGGAGCTTTATGACACTCCAAGTGCTTATTTTACTTTATATGGTCTGTTCAATCATCATTCCTGGGAGGTGTCCTGGAAAACGTTGGGATTGAGCCACAAGTTGAGAGGATTGGTACATACAAGTGTGATGGTGATCAGTTAATACCCAAAAGCATACCAGAAAAAACCTGTGAGATAACATCTATGAAAATTGGCTTGATAAAGTCTCTATCACAAAAGAACAAAAAGGAGAGGACGTTGAAAATGGTATTTATGAAGGAGTCTATCAAGTTCAGAGGCTAAAAGATGGCTGGATAACGGGTATAAAGTTTGACGAGGAGGTTTTGTCTAAGTTGAAAGAGCGGTTGGGAAATCCAATGGATAAGAATCTTCCTACGGTGGATTATAGGAAATACGCAGGGGTCAAGACACGGACTCTGGGCATTGCAGGCTATCAAGATCAGATTGCTCTAATGCAGGCATCTGGAAGAATTAGTCGCGTCTGTTCCCCTTTTAGTGTGCTTAGTTCATGCATTATAGCGGAGCAGATCAGTGAAAATTCTTGTTGTGCTATAAAATCAAAGCAGTACCAGGATTTTGTCATTCGAATTGATAGCCCTGGGGGTGATGCACTTGCAACTGACTTCATGCGGAGGGAAATCAGACTTTTGGCAGATACTAAACTTGTAATTGCATCTATGGCTGATGTGCCAGTTAGCGGTGGATACTAGGGCTGTTAACGAACCGAGCTTTTATCGAACTATTCGAGTTCGAGCTCGGTTTCGAACCTAACGAGCCGAGCTTAACAAGCTCTCGAACTCGAACCCGAGCTGAGTTTTAAGTTCGAAAAAATTAATCGAACCGAGCTCGAAATTATAAATATAATTTATATATATTTCAAAATTTAAATATAATTAGTATGATTTTATGAATTTCAATATGATTATTAACGAACCGAATACCTGTCGAATCATTCGAGCACGAGCCTATTAACGAGCATCACCTAAAATTTTAAAGTCGGGCATATTTAACGAGCTTATCGAGCGCTCGATTCGAACATCGAACGTCTATCGAGCCGAACACGAGCCTCATTTGTAAAGCTCGTCGAGCTTCGAGCTTCGAGCTTCGAGCTCGAGCTCGAGCTCCACTAATTCCTTATCGAGCCGAACTCGAGCTTTGGGTGTTCGGGCTCGGCTCGTCTCGTTAACAGCCCTAGTGGATACTATTGAACCAAGGGCGCAAAGGATATAGTGACAGAAAACCTTACATCCACTGGCTCGATTGGAGTGGTAGCAGGAATGTTTAACCTTAAGAGTTTGGATGATACGATGGACTTTAACGAAAACATTATCGAGAGTTAGATTTGCAGAGCTTACTGGTGCTGATCAGCGACTATTCAGGTCTGGTGAAGCAGAATTATTTCAGGAATCTGCACAGAACGCATATGACGGTTCCGAGATGAGGCCTCATTTTTTAGATCAATGAATGGAGACAAAATGGAAGAGGTTGCACAAGGGACGGTTTGGACGGGCAATGATACTGTCAAACGTGAACTTGTTGAAGCCATCAGTGGCATTTCTCAGGAGGACGCAATAGCAAAAAAAGGCGAGCATACTTCAGGAAAGACAGGCTGAAGTTGTTAAGATGTTGAGGCTTTCTCCATCATTGCCAGGAATATTGAGTGGGGTAGGAAACAGTGTGGCTGGTAGTATATCAATGCCTGATGCAAATTGTTTCTGACCTTGCTATTGAGATGACAAAGAGATTCACATTTGATTCTTTTGATCTTTCAAGGGATGTTGGAACCCTTAACTGGATTGTTTATTCTGCTCATTGAGGTGAAATTGCAGTTTCCTTTTCGTGTGGTGGGGTTCATGTTTAACCCCTATGGGTAACTACCATATTAATGATGGGGCTTGGGACTGAAAAGGTTGCTCCTGCATTCTCTACAACAAGCTGTTGTCTTATCTCTGTTTGGCATGGCACTAGCAAAGATTGTTCCATCTTGAAGCTAGTCCGCGGTTTCCCACTCTCTCTTCCAAGAAAGCAAGTGAAAGTTAACTCTATGACTTGGGAACGTGAAGTTGCAGAGAGGTGTTGGTGGAGTCTTTCAGTGGAAGTTGATTGGTTGGATGTTGTTGTGTGTACCCAAAATGTGGCAGAAGATGACATTCTTTCATTGGACAGCGTCATTGCTGTTATCGATGCAGATCTTGGGAGTAGTTTGGCGAAAATTCTGGTAGCAGTTACTAAACCAAACCAACCAGCAGCGGAAAAATGGGCTGAGCAGAACGACATAGCTGGAGATTTTGATGCCCTATGTGGGAGTCCAGAGGTGAAGGAAGTGACAACCGAAACTAAAGGTTTAAAGGTTCAGAAGATGGTGATGATGGTCAGGGCTGTTTCCTATCACCCACCTTGAGGACAAGGTGGTTGTTCAAGGGGAAGATATGATAGGGACTTGGACAGCCAATAATAATAATAATAATAATAATAATAATAATAATAATAATAATAATAATAATAATAACAACAAGAACAACAACAACAACAATAACAATAACAATAACAATAATAATAGATTATACTAAGTAGTGTGATATTGCATAAATAAGGGTTTTGGGCCATGTACTAGTTAGCTTTGGGCCGGCACATAAGGGAATGATTATAAATAGGGGTTGGGAGTGGAACAAGGGGTAGGCAGATTTTGGATTTGGAAATTAAGACCTGGGAGAGTGAGGCCTCCCAAATTGCCTCGTCTGTATCTTCTTCGTTTCTGCACTTTACCTCAATAATAGTGATCAATTTACTGTTACGAATTTGGAGTTCCTACTTCCTATCTTGATACCCTATGAACTGATATCTCAGAATAAGGATTACACACATTACCTCAGGCTCACTACCATCAGAATTGAATATCCTCATGGTATAATCAGTCCCATTGGTACCAGGCATTGTAAAAATCACACCATCAGCACCAATGCCGAAATTTCTATCACAAAGTTTCACAGCTTGCTCGGGAGTGATTTTAGGTTTTGCTGAATCTCTATTATCAACCTGCAAACAAACACTCAGCTCAAGTAACATTGCTAACCGTGCAGTTCTTTATTAGCAATATATATGAAAGTCACACATCGGTTTCCTTGTCTGTTGCTTGGATGAAAGGATCAAGTTACATTCACTGTGACTGTTTTCCATTTTACGATGTGGCAATAATATAATTTATTGGTCACGAATCAATTATTGAACTACAAAATAAGAAATATCTTCCTGTAAGAATGTTTCTCAAGTCCTAGTATTGTTTTTACTTTGACACCTCTTCTAAAGAGATGGTTTGTGGAGATAAATGGCTATATGGTAAAGCACATTTTCTTGAAAAATTGTAAATTATTATCCCAAGTAAAAGATAGACATAGGATATGAATGATCTAGACTTTGATGGCTATGGATTGACTTAATCGCTCAATGAAGTTCACATATACAAAATAGATATAGGATATGATTTCTGTACTAGATCAAGGGGTTGATTAATCTGTGTCACAAGTAAAAGTATTTTCAAATTGTGAAATGGTGAACTAGAAACCAAAACAATTTGGGGTCTTTATTTCTCCTGAGGTATGTGGTGAACAATTGAAACTGGGAAAAGCTGCTTTTAGCTATTTTCCCTCTCTTTTAGTTATTTTTTTTATCTAACCAGAAAGGACTACGAGGTACAACCCTACAACTGCTAGAGAATTCAAAAGATTGTTTCCATATGAGCTAATACAGAAAATCAGCAATTCAGCATATACCTATAGGCATTCAAATACTCCACTTATCACAAGAATAAGGAGCATTGGTGGAAATATTAGCACAGAGAAACTCTGTAGTAGTGTACCACACACAAAAATAGGGGTGTTAAAAAACCGATCCGAGCCAGAATAACCCCAGCTTGAGATCGGCTCGACTCAGTAATGGTATAGTTGTGTTCAGGTTCGAGCTTGAAGCTCGATGAGCCTTATACATGTGGCTCAGGTTTGACTCCATTAGTGTTCTTTCCAACTAGTGTTCTATTCCAATGCTCTATAAATTAGATAAATATGCTCCACCATAGCTGTTTAGCTTATGCTATTTAATTGGTTAGTTCAAATGATTCTGTAACTGCTCAAACCTGCAAGTAAATTTGCATTTAATTTATATAGGTGCTAGATAGCCTCGAACCCAATACTACCATGTGAATACTGCAATGTTCAAGCTAAGCTCAAATAAATATTCGAACTTCAAAACCTGTGATTTAGGTAATAAGGTTTGAAATAAAGCTTGAACTATAGCCGTTTGAGAAAAAAGCCCTGTCCTTCAAACTTTAAAGCACTACACAAAAACAAGCCTATAAGAAAAGATAACTTATTCATATTACCAATATGAAATCGTTGCCGAGGCCATGATACTTGACGAAGTGAAGATGTCCACTTTCTTTACGATCTAGAAACGCTGCCGGAGAATCTTTCTCGGTAACTTCCGTGCTCAGTGACAAAGCAGCAGAAATGCGGAGAGTAGGGAGCCGGACGGTGGGACAAACCGGGGCGCTGAGAGTATTTCGTGACACGGATAACGGAGTAGGATGAGATGCTCTTAAAGGAGCGGTTAAGAAGGAAGACAGAGACCAGTGAATTGGGGGAGTAGTCGGAAGCGGCATAGCGGCGGGTACTTCCATGGAAGACAACGATGACTGAGTGAGAGAAGATGGTCAAAGAGAGGTTGCCCTGCTTCAGCGGTGCGAGATAGCCGACAGATATATGAATCCAGAAAGGGTTATGCCGTCGGGGGCCGGTCGAGTTCGCCGGCGAGGATGAACTATGAAGGTCGTTTGAGAGTGAGGGACGACGAACGACGTCATTTGACCAAGGCTGATTAAAGAAAAATCAGCCAAGGGCCGATTGGGCTTAGCCAGGCCCAAACGAGGCAATCAGGTCCGCTCTCCTCGTATCAGCAACCTTTCTCTTCCATTGCTAGTAGCCCAGTAGTGAGCTGTGAAAATGGATCCCTCTTCCGAAACCAGACCTCCGACCGTGTGGAGGCTGAAACCCATAGAAGCTACACCGGAGACCTTCCGAGAGTTCGGGCAAGTGATTGAGGCGGCGCCTGACGGCGAAGAGTTCGGTCCCCACGATGCTCAACTCGACCTCAGCCGCGGCGTTCCTAGGTTATTCCATTCCTCCCAAGTCCCAGCATCACTCGCTTGATTAGTTTCCCACTTGCCCTTAATTTACCAGTAAAATTTCTCTCTTTTTGATTTTGTTGTTAGAAGGTTGCTTGTGTGATGAATTTGGTTCTATTGCATATTCCTTTTTGTTTGGACAAAGGAAGTTTGATTCTTAAACATTCTCTTAATTCATACAAAAAATTAGAGGTCGTTTCGTATTACTGTTTTTCGGCTTAAACATTCATTTAATTCATACTGTTTTTCACCACACGTAACTTTTGTTTTCACGCGCTGAATTGTGCAATATCCGAGTAATAAGAAAAAGTGAGGTTGGGAATACTTTTCTGACAGTATTGGCTGGAGTCATTTTAGCTAAGAAAAATTGATAAGAATAATCCCATCTTTCACTGTTTTTTTCATAATAATCCCACCTTAATGTAATCCTAGAATAATCCCGTCATCAATAGGTCAGGATCCAATAAAAGAAAGGTGGGATTAGTTTTGGATTACGTAAAGGTAGGATTATTGATTAGTTGCCCTCAATTCACCAGTTAAATTTCTCTCTGTTTTTTTTTTCATTTTGTTGTTACATGTTAGAAGGTTGCTTGTCTGATGACTTTTGGTTCTATTTTATATTCTTTTTTTTGTTTGGAAAAAAGAAGTTTGATTCTTACACATTCTCTTAATTCATATCAGGAATTAATGTGTGAAGTTGAACAGCACCACAGACAGACAGGAAAAAAGAAGTTTGATTCTCACACATTCTCTTAATTCAAATACAGGGTGATACTGTATTTTTAGTTTAAGAAGATTCACAGAGCCTGTTTGGGAAGGTGAATTTATCTGAAATAGATAAAGAACTTGCTGCATATGGGGATAGTATTAAAACATATTTTCCCAATACAATAAAGAAAATATTATAAGAAAATAAAGTTGAAAATGTTATTTTCTTTAACTTCCGAACAAAAACAGTACAATTCAGCCCATTTTGTGAAATAAAGTAGGGTTTGATTGAAAAAGTGAAAACCACCAAACAAACTCGTTTTTGCAGGCAAATCCCGTATAAATTAGCTGAAGTGAAGGGAGATTAAATGGATAATAAGCGGGAGAGTAATAGGACACATTGCTTTATTGTTTTTAACAACTGGACAATGGATTGGAATTTGGAAGCGTCAAGTTCTGAAGTAGAAACTGCTAAACAACAAGCTCGCAAGACACTCAACTTTCTATTCACTTCATTCCTAGCCTGATTTAACATTAGTATTTGTTTTTAAGGTATTGACCACGTCACTATGGAAGCAAAAGAGGATTATGGTTTAGAAGAGGAGGAGCATCAGAATCTTGACTTTTCTTTTCCCGTGTCTATGTTTTCCACAAATGCATAATCCATTATCGTTTAGTTATCCACTTATACGGTCCATCAATCTAATGAGGTGCTAACTGATGCGGCCTTTTTCAGGTTTTACATAATGCAGCTAAAAGACCGGTCACTGAAATTTTCAACCATCACACACCATGCCAATGTAACACAGTGTCTCGGATCAGTCGGAGGACGTGTTTGGTATCTTGGAGTTGCTAAGCCATCTGTAGTAGATCCAAGCGGCAGCACCGTTGTTGCTAATAATGTGCGGCGATCAGACTGTGGGCATTTCTATGTGCCTCCTGCCGTTGATGAAGTGCATGCATTTAGAATCACAGGGTCAAAGTTTATAAAGCTAAATATAGGTACATGGCATGCTGGACCGTTGTTCACAGATGATATGATGGACTTCTACAATCTGGAACTGAGCAATACAAATGTAAGGTCTCTTAAGTTGCCTTATTACAATCTTTCTTTACTCATTGATAGAATTCAGAACTGTGATGAGTCGTACATATGAGCTAACCACTGTAACCACATTAAAGCTAGTCACTTAGAGTGTGGTAATGTTTATCATCTTTTACGGTTTGTTTGATTCATGGGGAATGAGTAAAGGAGGGAGAACACTGGTTTGTTTGTGTCTAGGTAGTAAATAGATGGAGGGTCCCTTAAATAGTTAAATCTGACCCTTTACAAATTGGTGTTGAATAGGAGAGGAGTTGACACCATTGACACCCTCCCAAAATCATAACCCTTCCATTTATTTTGCAATCCAAATATGATTGAGAATATATTAGCTGTTTGTAATTCTATCCTTCATTTCCTTTACTAAACCTTCAAGTTTCAACTCATGTCATTAATAATCTCTTCTATTTTTATCTTTCACTAACATCCCCTATCTGCCATCCCTCAACCCACTCTTAATACCATAATCTTTCCCTTCTACTACTATGATTGGCTATTGTTTTTTATTGGAAGTAATCCATTTGAAATTAGTGTTTTTGTTATTTATATATTAAGATTAGCAGAGAGAATGTGAAGAAGTCGACATATTAGCAATTTGTAAGCCAACTCAGCCGTATTAACACGTTAATCTAACAGATGAACTCAATTAACACTAAAAACCCGAATTTCTGTACTTATAAAGATCAAATGCAATATAGTGCACTCTTTACTCCATATGATACAAGTTGATGTACTCAATTGACCCTTTTAAATAATGCAAGGAAATGTTTCAATGTGGTCTTGAAATCGCATGTGTTTTTCTTATATATGCTCCACGAGTTAAATTAACGCCACTTATCCGTTATTACACAGGTTGTTGATCACACAACACATAACTTCACCGAGGAGAATAAGGTGGTATTCCATTTGGAAGAGTAACTGGTTTTCTTCGGCAAGAGTGTGTGCGGTCATGGATTTCTGCTTGTTCTGCAGCTTCTGCTCAACTTGTTACAGTAGTCTGATTTGTTTTCCTTGTAAAAGATCTGTAAATAAAAATTTGTGTTCCTATTTGTATTTAGGAGCACCCTACTTCAACGTTCTCCCTATTATTAATCTACTTTATCTGGCCTCTTTTGCAAATGCATATACCAGCATCTCTGTCCGTTTGTAATACAAGATGTTTTGTTCCAACTTCCATTACCATATATCAACCAATTTGAGTTATTTTCCTTTGGAGTGATATCTAAAATTGGTCTGTTGAAATTGACAACAAATTTGGTTAAATATCTAAATTGATTTCTCAATTCTCATTATTGAGTCAAAAGTTTCAACAAAGTTAAAAATTGAATCAAAATATCTAAAATTCCCCTTAAAATTTAAATAGGGACATGACAATTGATACCATACTAGATAGGGATGGACTTGGGCCGGGCGGCCCGGCCTAGTTACTGTTTGAACCGGCCCGGCCCGGTTACTGTTTGAACCGGCCCGGGCTGGGAACCGGTCCGGGGGCGGTTCGGGTCGGCCCGGCCCGGTTACTGTGCGGTTCGGGCCCGGGCCCTATGATTGGTGAACCGGCCCGGCCGGTTTGGGCTCGGTTCGGGCCAATTTTTTTTTTTTTTTTTTGAATTTCTTTTAAGTTTTTGAGTTGGGCTTGGTATTTTGGGCCATTTGAGGTGGTTTGGGGTGGTTTGGGGGTGAGGGGGGAGGGTTGGGGGTTAATTAGGAAAAGCCAAAAAAAAATAGAACCGAGGCCCGGACCCGGGATTACCCGGGCCGGTTCTGGGCCTCCCATTTCTGAACCGAGGCCCGGCCGGGCCCAGGCCTGAACCAGGCCCGAACCGGAACCGGTCCACCCATAATACTAGAGAAGGCCGTGTTTCATAACCTACTCAGGATGTTTTACTTGGATTGTTTTCAGTCTCAAACCATACTTAAACAGATTAGACCAATTTACACCAGACCAAATTAGACTAGACTTTCATGGTTATAATATACATAGAGATTAGACATTTGTTTTACTTGGATTGTTTTCAGTGTCAAACCAGACTTAAACAGATTAGACCAATTTACACCAGACCAAATTAGACTAGACTTTCATGGTTATAAAATACATAGAGATTAGATATTTACCAGATCAGTTCAGATCATCAAATTTCAGTTCAAGTAAAAACATCCTCAATTAATACTCCCTTTCAAAAAAGGTTTTAATACTTGATCATCCGATACTTTTACAATACAATATGGAGTATGTCTTTGTTTGAAGTTTGAACCCCAATACTACCAACTAATTGAATTCTAAATTTAGTCCTTTTGAGATTAGAAAAGAGTGAGACCAAATATCTAAGCATGACTTATTGAAATTGGGAAACAATGTTTGGCCAATCTAAAATTGATTTCACCTGATTAAACTAATACTTGCAAACTTGAAATAAGTAAACAAGATCAATCATAGTAAAAAAAATTACTACATATAAATTGATTGTCTAAAATTGTTACAAGTACCAATCTTATCAAAACTACAAAGTTCTAAATAGCCGTAGAAGATTTAGAGAGGAGATATTTAAAAAAAATCCACAAATAATTAAAAATCTCCTAACACAATCGACTTTTTTTTGTTTCAATCAATTATGGGTGCTGTCCTGCAAAAAGGACACCTATTTCTCTGCAGCCATTTGACAATGCATTTAGCTTCGATATTGTGGGGAATTACGTCGTCCAAACACACGCGACAAGCTTCAGGCGCTCTATTCGTTCTTGATGGGGAAACGGCGGCCGGGAAAGATGGCGGATCCACAAAGCCGGAGGAAACCAGGACGCCGTCCACAAACAAATCATACTGACGTTGGCGGCGCGGCGGGGGCAATTGTGGCCTCCTATCCCGTGGGGCATAAGCTCTCTCAATCCCAGACCTCCATCCGGCCGGGAAATATGGGGCAGCGGCGGCCGAGAGGGGCGGCGCACGGGTTATGCGGAGTGCGGAGGCGTTAGGAAGCGGAGAAGCTCTCGTGGTAGCTGTAGCGGTAGCCATTCTGAATTATTTGCAGTTTATGAAGTATTGGCCACATGGATGCTGTATTATATAGAGAGGTATTAAGATTGGTTTACTCGAATCCCATTTTATTTAGTGTTTCCTAATTTTAATTATCCCAAACTTTTTCCAATTCTATTTCGTCGTCAACCCCTTTGTAAATTGCAATCCAAATACTCCGTATTTTATTTAGAAATTATGCTCAAGCAGACGAAAGTTTACCTAAGACCACTACTTTTTGAATTAGCTCCGAGTAAAGATGTTTTCTTTTATACTTTTTTCAGTCTCAGACCAGACTTGACTTCCGTAGTTATAAAATACACAAAAACCAGACATTTACCAGACTGGACCAGATCAGCAAATTTCAGTCCAAAAGAAAACATCCTAAAATAAAATCATAAAAAATGATTTTATTATGAAATGATTTCTAACCTAATACCCCTAAGTGCTTTAAGAAAAACTAATACCCCTAAGGATATTATAATTCATAATGAAATATTTTAATTTAAACAAAATCATAAGAAATGATAAAAAATCGAAAAAAATAGAAATAACTCGTAAAAAATAATAATAAATTAATAAAAATATTTATAAAATAAAAATTTAAAAATATATATTTTCTGATTTTTTTTTTCAAAAAATTAATAAAAAATTAGTAAAACCCCATAGAAAACAAAAAATATGGATATCTTTCCCACAGCCTCCCAGCACCACCAGTACCACCACCTCTTGTCATTAAAAATTCTGTCATTTTTTGTAAAAAATGTCATTCTCTTCTGAAAATGCCAAGAAAATGGCATTATTAGTTTTCATAATGTCAAAATTTTCATTGAATCTGCCATCATTATTTCATTACTAAAAATGTTAGCAGATTTCGAACCGGTTATGGGAGCCGGTTAATTCATTAGGTGTTTTTAAAATTTATATTTTTAATTTTTAATTTTACAAATATTTTATAATTTTTTATTATTATTTACGATTCCTAAATTATTTTTTTATGATTTCATTATTAATTAAGACATTTCAAAAGTTACAAGAGTATATTTATATCCAAACATACATAAATAGTGTTTGGGGAGGTTAAAAGATGTAGTCTACTTGTGTTCCTTGTCACTTTTTTTTGTCATATTTAGATAATTCACTCTATTTTATTTAATTCGTAAGTATATATGTGACTATTTTGTGCATGTACCCTTTTACACTTCCTAATTGAACAAGTACTCGATACTAGGGATGGACTCGGGCCGGGCGGCCCGCCCCCGGAACCGGCCCGGCCCATTGGCGGTTCGAGTCGGCCCGGCCCGGTGGCTACCGGTTCCGGGCCCGGGCCTTCATTTTGGTGAACCAACCCGGCCGGTTCGGGCCGGATTTATTTTTTTTTAATTTTTTTAAGTTTTTGGGTTGGATTGGGTATTTTGGGCCATTTGAGGTGGTTTGGGGTTGAGGGGGAGGGTAGGGGGTTGATTAGGAAAACCCAGATATATATATATATATATATATATATATATATATATATATATATATATATATCTATATATATATATATATATATATATATATATATAGGACCGAACCGGGCCCGGCCCGAACCGGAACCGGGTTTACCCGGGTCCGCCCCGAACCGGACCCGGGTTTACCCGGGCCGGTTCCGGGCCTCCCATTCCTTGAACCGAGGCCCGGCCGATTCAAGGCCCGAACCGGGCCCGGCCCGGAACCGGTCCATCCCTACTCGATACGGAGTAAATTAAGGCACTTGCAATATCAGTGACTAATTTTCAGGCAAAGTTGATATTAATGGTCTATATTTTTACACAACTCACAAAGAGCATTTATATTTAAAAGTATATAACAACAATTCTAAGTTTTTAACAATACAATGATCATAATATGTTACAACTTTGATAAGTTACCACATTGAGTCATTGATTACAACAGTTGAATGGTAAAATCTCCAGGATTTTTTCAAAAATAACACTAAGACAAATTTCATTGACAAAAATAGGTCTACTTTCAAAAAGTTTCAAAAAGGAGACTAAACTTCTACGAGTGACAATTACCAAATGCACCAATGACCAATCCAACTAGTGTTCAATATGACCAATGATCATGACCAACCCGATCAGTGACCAACCCGATTAGCGACCATGACCAATCAGATCAGTGTTCAACCAATGACCAATCAAATCAATGACCAACTCGACCAGTGACATTGACCAATCAGACCAATGACCAACCCATCCGCTGACCATGATCGATCCGACCATGACCAACTCGATCAGTGACCATGACCAATCCGATAAGTGACCAACAAGATCAGTGACCATGACCAATCCGACCCGTGGTCAATCCGGCCAGTGACCTCCACCGCCAGGGCGGTGACTACCCGCCTGATCACGAATGCCCCAACCACCACCACCGCCCCGACCACCACCCAGTCTCAGTGACGGCCGCCCCCAGACATGTGCCCTCCCTCCCTACCCCAACACCCATCCTCAGCACCTTTCGCAACCCCCTATTGCTCAAACCCTACCTGCCGCCGCTCTGGATCTGGGTTGTCATCGCCAATCGTCATATCCTTCGTCGTCCTCGTCGCTCGTCTCTAATGGTCACCTGCTGCCAAACATGTGACCTGCAGTGGAGGTGAGAGCTACCAAAGTTTCTTCTCCGTAGTCCTTGTCGCCGATTCGTATCCCAATCACGCACAAAAGAAAGAATAGAAGAAGAATGACGACATGAAGAAGAGAGAGACATGATGATGACGGTGAATTCTAAAGTGGCGGACGAGAATGCAGATGACCTATGGCGGAGGTGAGAACTTCCATTACCATATAAACCGGTTTGATTTATTTTACTTTACAGCGATATCTAATACTACCTCCGTCCCGGTAGACTTTGCCAAATGCAAGTTAGATGAGAAATAAGAATAGTAAAAACTGTGTGGTTGAAATTTGTGTATAGGAGAAAGAAATATGAAGAACCACAAATTAGTTGCTTTAATAGGAATGTGACAAAATTTTTTGAGACAAGTAAAAAAGGAAAGTTGGCAAAGTCTAATGGGACAGAGGAAGTATCTAATATTGGTTTACTGAGATTGACAACAAAATTTGGTTGAATATGTAAATTGTTCTCATTTTGAATCAATAGTTTCAACAAATTTAAAAATTGATTACTCCGTAGTCTATACCAAACTAACAAAGGTTATACACTTGCATCAATATATCTAAATTCCATTTCAAATTTAAATAGGGACATGATAAGTGTTTTGATATACTTGGTCATGCGTTAAGCCTGTCTAGTACTTTTACAATACAAGATGTCTTTGTTTGAACCCTAGTACCAACTAATTGAGTTCTAAACTTACTCTTTTTGATCTTTTTGGGATTAGAAAAGCGTTAGACCAAATATAGAAACTTGACTTATTGAAATTGGAAAACAATGTTTAGCCAAACATCTAAAATTGATTTCACCTGATTAAACTAATACTTGCAAACTTGAAATAAGTAATCAAGATCAATCATACTTAAAAAACATTACTACATACAAATCGATTATCTAAAAATTATTACAAGTACCAATCTTATCAAAACTACAAAGTTCTTAATAGCCGTAGAGGAGAAATTCAGCAAATCCACAAATAAAAATCTCCTAACCCAATTGACTTTTTAATTTTTTGTTTCAATCAATTATGGGTGCTGCCCTGCACAAAAGACACCTGTTTCTCCGCACCCATTTGACAATGCAATTAGTTTCGATATTGTGGGGAATTACGTCGTCCAAACACACACGGCAAGCTTCAGGCTCTCTATTCGTTCTTGATGGGGAAACGGCGGCCGGAAAAGATGGCGGATCCACAAAGCCGGTGGAAACCAGAACGCCGTCCACAAACAGATCATACTGACGTTGGCGGCGCGGCGGCGGCAATTGTGGCCTCCTATCCCGCGGAGCAAAAGCTGTCTCAATCCCAGACCTCCCTCCGGCCGGGAAACATGGAGCAGCGGCGTCCGGGAAGTGTGGTGCATCAGGACCATTACGAATCAGGCCGCCATCAAGAAAAGGAGGATCTTGCCGCTGCGGCGGCGGTAGCTCTGACCTCCTTTCAGCCGGAAAAGATGGCACATCCTCAAAAGTAGTGGGAAGCTGAAGGCCGTCCAAAAACAGAGTATCCTGCTGCTGGGCATCAGTAGTCGTCTCAATCCCAGAGGACCCGGACCTCCATCTGGCCGGAAAATATGGGGCGGCGGCGGCCGAGAGGTTCGGCGCACGGGTTATGCGGAGTGCGGAGGAGTTAGGAAGCGGAGAAGCTCTCATGGTGGCCATTCTGATCTCTTCAATTATTTGCAGTTCAAATATTTGATTGGCCATTATATGGAGAGAGCAGTGTTTAGTGTTTCCTAATTTCCTAAAATCCCATTTTGTTCAGTGTTTCCTAATTTAACAATCTCAAACCTTTTCCAAATATATTTCGTCAAACCAAAATTTGGATAAATAAACCGATACTCTCAGACTCCGTATATACAACTATACAAGTAGGGAGTATTTATTTCGGATGCACGTGACCCACAACGAGGCCTCTCAATGGGTCGGGTTTAGACCCGAACATGATCAGAATCTGGCATTTTATTTGAGGGTATGGGTCGGGCCTCGGGGCAGAAAAATAAAATGTGCCTAATCTAATTATCTTATAAAATGGGTCGGGTCTATATCCTCTACGCCTATTTAGAACTTTGTAGTTTTGATAATTTTTGGATAATCAATTTATATGTAGTACTCCGTAATAATTTTTGGATAATCAATTTATATGTAGTACAAAGTAATATTTTTTAAGTATGGATCTGATATGGTTTTTAAGTTCCAGCCCGTTTTGGACTCGACCCGTGATAGGGAGCGGTTCCGGTAAGAACGGATCTTAGGAGAGAAATGAAAACGAATCTGGACTGTTGGATTGAATTATGTGAGACTGAATTGTGCATCTGGTGAAACTGAAATGTGCATAATAAAAGGTACAAAAATAACATCACATCGTATCTTTTATTCTGCACATTTTGGTTTCACCTAATGCACATTTCAAATTCATCTAATGCACAATTCTGCTTCACATAATGTCACTTTATCGTATCTTTTGTGCTGCACATTTCAGTTTCACCTAATACACATTACAGTTTCATCTAATGCACATCAAATATCACATAAAGCAAATCCAATGGTCCAGATTCGTTCTTATTTCTCTCCTAAGATCATGTTCTTATTTGAACCAAAACATATATATGTGATATATGTGTGTGTATATATATATATATATATATATATATATTATCTATACCAGGATGAATATAATATGGGGTCTCAGAAATATCGGACGGTCCGCTCTCCCGGTGTGGGCCCCACATGCATTTTACCAATCATGCAAAATAAAGAATAAAAATTTACAACCTCGTAGATTCAATAATCATTCTTCAAGGTTCAACACATAATTTACTTAGAAGTAAATATACTTGGGGATGATGTTACAAAAACTACTCGAGCATTGAACAGTTTAATGAAGGAGATCCTCTTCACAATTAGAATGAACAGTCTGAACAAACGTAAAATATTCAACTCTGTAGGTCTACTACGATATGTCATGAATTAACTAGGTTTGTCTACCTCATGGAGGATCATGATGATGTTGAAATTCCTCACAAGGATGAATCTAAGACCTACATTGAAGCAATTTTAGATGTTGATTTTGAGAGGTGCGAGAAGCCATGAATATCTGAAATGGACTCGATGTGTATCAGTCAAGTATGGAACTTGGTTGACTTGCCTATTGGGATTAGACCCATATATTGGATGCAAATGGATTTTCAAGAAAAAATTGATGCTGGAGGCAAGGTGCAAACATACAAAGCTGGGCTAGTGGCTAAAGGTTATAGTCAAAGAGAATGAATTGACTATAATGATACATATTCGCCAATTGCAAAACTTAAGTTCATTGTATTTTGCTTGTGATAGCTGCATACTATGATTATGAGATTTGACAAATGGATGTCAAAACCCTAGTTAGCTTTGTGACGTTTAAAACGCGTTTTAAACACGTACCATTTTTTTAACAAAAAAAACGCGTTTAAAACGAAAAATAATGTCGGTCCGTTTAAAAAGAAAAAAAACTCTCATTTCCCGTATAAAACGTATATTTCCCGTATTTTGCAAAAAAAAAAAATATAGAAACATGATGTGATCACTTGAATGAATACATCAAATGAATAGTAGATCAACAATAGTTTAAAAGCAAAAAAGAAAAGTTCATCCCCGTGATCCCGTTTTTTTGTATTGTTACACTTGTTAAATACCGAAATCAATTGCATGATGACTAAAGCTAGCATTCTAAAAGGCTAAAACCTAAAACACTACTATGTACTACTTATTAGATCTGTGATGTTCTTTTCCAAACAAGCATATCAAAATTAAGATTTTTCTAAACTTGACATTTTTTAGTATAAACTTTTACACATATACAATAATAATTAACTGTAGCAATCACATAACTTTCTCATACGTCATCCGTCATTTGGGTGAAAATGATGAATTTACCTTGAGTGTTATTTGATGATCATATAAAGATGATGATGATGTTAATTTGGTCTCATTCTATCATTATTATGCCTTATTTTCTGACTTTACTTTGCAAAATTAAGTCTTAGACTTATGCAATTACGGATTATTCTTTTATGTATTAATGTGATTTGCTACTACTTCAATAAAAGTGTACACTCTTATTTCTTTTTATTACATGTTATTTTATGAAGTATATAATTTAAATTTTATTTTGGACTTAATCATTACTCCCTTCGTCCCAATTTGATGATCCCATTTCTTTTGGGCTCAAATATTAAGAAAGTGGTTGAAAAGGTAAAAATTGTGGTTGAGATTTGAGGATAAAAAAGGTGAAATGACGTGGACCACATATTTCTTTCCAAAAAGGGAAATGAGACTATCAATTTGGGACGGCCCAGAAAGGAAATACAGGATCATCAAATTGGGACGGAGGGAGTATTTCTTTTTTGTCATGAACTTATGCTATTATGAATGCATTTTTTGATGGAGTAATGAGATATTCTATTTGAATGTGTGTGTATCATGTGTTTTTATGCTCTAAGGCCAGTACAATAATTTAATCATTCAAAATAAGACCCGTATTTTTAAACCGGATTTTTCTAAGAGATGTCGTATTATACACGTTTACGTATTTAAACGATTTTTAAAAGTCAATGTATTTTTTGCCGAATTTTTTACCGTATTTTTAGTTCAAGTTACCGAATAAAACACGTACGTATTAAACCATGTTTAATTCTCGTACCGTATTTAACTAAGTATGGTCAAAACCCCTTTCCTTAATGGAAACCTCAAGTAGGAGGTGTACATGGTACAACCTAAAGGTTTTGTATCCAAGTCAAATTCTAAATCAGTATGTTAATTAAAGAAATTCATTTATGAGCTAGAGCAAGCCTTTAGGAGTTGAAATATAATTTTGGAAAAATTGATTGTAATAATCCCAACTATTGGCGGTCCGCTCATAATAATCCCAACTATTGATTATTCCTGAATAATCCCAACTTTAGGGACCTTCCGCCAATAATGGTCCCTATGAATAAATTCTTGTAGTTTCTAAAGTGGATGGGATGAGATATAGCAAGTAATCCCTATAAATAATCTCAACTTTTAATTTTTACGCTTACTTTCTATTTAAAATTCACTTTTTTATAGAGGTAATATCTAGTCACGGACCATTATTGGCGGACAGTCTATATAGTTAGGATTATACAAAAATAATCAATAGTTGGGATTATTGTCAGTGGACTGACAATAGTTGGGATTATTATTTTCAATTTTTCCTATAATTTTTTATCAAATAGTCAAATCCTTTGTCTTCATCTTCATTAGAAGAAACGAGGGTGCTTACTTGTTTAGAGTGCGCAACAAGGATAACGTGGTCTTTATAATCATATATGTTGATCATAGAGAATTATATCCCTCAATGAAGTCCGTGAAAGAATGGTTACCCAAAATCTTCATGAATATCTTTTTGTATAATGTGGACAAAAAGAACTTGTAGAATTTAATTATTCTAACAATAGCTTCATGTATGATAAGGAAGATTATGAGTCACAATCAGTATACGTTTTGAGTCTCAATGGAACAGTAGTGCTGAAAGAGTTGCAAGTAAGAGACTACTATAAATTCGACACTAATGCCTAGTAAATTGTTGCAGCTTAGGTAAGCGTTTAATTACATGAGTTCCTCAAAGAAATAAGGGTAGTTCCTAGCAACAATTATCCCATAATTGTTATTGTGACTATACTGGTGTATTTGCACAAGCTAATGAATCAAGATGCAAAGAAAGGAACTAGAAAATACTTGTATGCTATCATGTTTTGATAACAAATAACATGAGAATAGGTTGCATTAGAACGTGCTCCCGTAGCAGACAATTTGGTTGGGCCTTTCACCAAACCTTTGAGATACGAGAAACACACCAAACTTTTGAAAATCTAGGTGTTAGACGCATCGGTGATTGACACTAGACCAAGTGGAAGATGGTTAGTATATGTGTTCTAGCGACAATCACTTTTTAGAGATATATATATGATATTACACATTGATGATTAAGCATTTCGATTATCAATGTCTTATTCATAATTGTGTTCCCTTAGACTTATGTTGTCAATAAGTAAGTATGAACTTATATGATATATAACATAAGATCTTAAAATATCACAATTAATGATCATCAAGAAAGGGATATTGATAATATGCGATAAGATTGGTATGTGGACTACACCAGAAATCTATAAGGTAATAAATTGATATATTAAGATCTGAGTTACTCCTCCCATCAAGTTTGACCTTTTAGAATAGAACTCTGAATCTTAACATACTTTATTCACACATTATTAATTTATTATCACCAACTGACGTGCACTTTGTCGTGAGTGCACTCAAAATAAATTCAATACTAACACTTATACGTAGTATAGCGTAGTAGAGTTCGTATCCACAGGGAAAGGAATAACTTTCTTTTTATGTAAATAATAAATAAAGGGGGGTTTTGATTGTTGAGTGATTTAATTAAATTAAAAACGAAGATGAACGAGTTATATGAGATTTAATTCAAAGATAAAAGTGACTTGGCATTGCTACTTTCCACTTGTTGATATATTTTAGTCGATCCTTGTTATATCTATAACTTATCTCCTCTCGAATACTCAATCGAGGAGTATATCCAATTCATCGAGGATAGTTATTAACAACAACCGTTCATTAATAACCCTTACTATTAGTCAAGTATAGAACAACGCCATATACCGACTTGATAGTAGCATTTAATCTTTTAACTCCTTGATGAAATCAATTGAGATTGATAACCTCAACACAACGGTTTCGGTTTAACCAACAAAATTAATCCCTCTTAAGTTCATTAACCACGACCGTGCATTAATAAACCGAAGTTACTTACTTGTGAAACTATCAACGATTAACCATCGGTTCGTTGATCGTTTCTAGTAATAATTAATATATGAAACAAAACTAATTGATCCTTTAAGTAATGTTCAAAATATTAATATGAAATATGAATAGGAATTAATTAATACTCAAGGAAGAATATTAAAGGGAATGAATCCAACTATAGTTAAATATCAAGATGTTAACTAATTGTCATCTTAGTAACACTCCCCGATATTAACATAGAGGAAGGAATAGCTATTACTAAAACCAATGTCAAGATGTTAACTAATTGTCATCTTAGCAACACTCCCCAACATTGATATAGAAATGGTATTTAAGAGAAGCATTAATATTCAAGGAAAAGAAGTTAAGAAAATAACTCACAACTTTACTAATCAACAAGCTTCAAGAGCAATACCAAGAAATGGAAGTTTAGCTCCTCATTTGGAGACTAAACATGCTAAAAGAAATATAGAGAAATGCTATTCTAAACTGAGCTTAAGAGTATATAGGAATTGGTTTTTTTTTAAAGTGAAGGAAAGGAGGTGTATTTATAGGCTTTTTGAGGTGCAGGATCGAGTACTCGATCGAGTATGTATACATACTCGATCGAGTATGTATAGAAATCAGAATTTGGTCAATACTCGATCAATACTCGAGTAGATTTTATGTGCATACCCGATCGAGTATATAAGCATACCCGATCGGGTATAGACACTCGAACGTGGGAAGATCTTCTCCTGCATGTTCCTTTGTTTTCGGATCCGATCCGATTTGAAATGTCAACCAGATACCCGATCGAGTATATGTATATACTCGACCGAGTATAGACCAAAATCAGGATTTTTCTTTCTTTTGTCTTGTACTCTTGCACCTTCCTTCACCATTGATCATTTGATTGGTCTTGGACCTGTTTAAGCTCAAAATAAACCTAATCTAAACAAATTACAAGATTTTAACAAACTAAACTATTACACCGAAAGTGTGTAATTTCCGAGATATTAAACAATCAAAACTAACTAAAAACGTAAATAAACATACGGAAATTACAAAGGTATCAACTCCCCCACACTTAGTTCTTTACTCGTCCTCGAGTAAAGTCAAATGTTCAAACAGTTTAAGACCATTCCATGAGTTCAATAGATTCAACAAGATAAAAACACAAAGACCACCAAGGATAAAATATGAGTTCTAATGCTAAATATCATCTTGGGTTTTATGGTCTTCTAGTGTTCATCTTTTCTTCCTCTTCTCCTTTTTCTTCTTCTTCTTCCTCTTAGAGATCAAATGAGTTCCTGCACACAGAAAAAAAATATTTCTCTCATATCTCTCATTTTGCCTAGGAGCCTTTTCAGGTTTTCATCCTAGCATCTCTTTTCTTTTCCTCTCTCACCACTCACTCATTTTATTTTGTAAGCCTTTGTTGCTTAGATTGCCCATTTTGTTGGGTTTTCAACCTAACTAGCATTTATTTTTATTCTCTTTTTTTTTTTTGTGTAACTTATAGTACAAGAGAATAATGCTTAGTACAAGGTAGAAAAAAACAGTAAATGGAACATACCAAAAGATGTAGTCCTCCCCCACACTTAGTTTCGCACTGTCCCTAGTGCCCGCCTTCTCCGCCGTAGTAACTGCCTCCAAAGCCGCTTCCAAAGTCTCCTCCAAAGCCCCCGTCGCCCATGTGAGCATCCCCGCCGTCATAACCTCCACCCCCGGAGCTAGATCCTCCAAAGTTACCCCATTGAGATGGGTCATACCAAGAGGGGGGTGGGGGTGGCTGAGCCATAGTATGGAATTGGCCTTGTTGAGCCATGTAAGAGTACATAGGTCCATAGAACCTACGTTGGTCTTCTGCATAACGCCGGTTATCTTCTGTCCTTTGCTCTTCTAGCCTTAGAAATCCAGCCTTTTGTTCCTCTCGATACTTACCAACTTCATTAGTAACTCTATTAAATCCGTCAAGCAGTTGTTGGAAGTAATCGGGAGGTGGGGAAGCTTGGTTAGGTGCGGGCATGTGGTGGTGTGCAACCTCGGGTTCTTGGTGATCGGGTTGAGGCTCTTGGTACTCGGGTTGAGGCTCTTGGTCGGGTTGGTTTTCGGGGGGATCTTGGGCTTGTGGTTCTTGGAGATGTGGTGGTAGGGCGTGAGGGAATAGGTAGTGGGGTACCTCGAACTCCGGCCTGTAGATGATTTTGGGAGTGTCGGGGTTTGGCAAAAGGAAGTATTGGACCGGTTGGACGTGTATGATCCAGTTGTACATGTGTTTTGGTTGGTCTCCAATGTACACTGTATGAGAAAAAGAGGTGCAGCCTGATCGGCCTAACCAACCTATGTCCATCAAACAATATTCGGGTATAGGAGAGTTATCCGTATACCCGAATTTACCGGCCAAGTGCATAATTACCCCTCCCAAAACAATGGCTCCTTTGGCTACGCTTTCTTTCTTCAGATGTGCCCACATGAGATTGCACAGATTAAAGTCTACGTGACGACGGAATAGGGCCACGGACATCAAACAAACGTCCCCAATTCTAGTGTGATGGTTGTTGGGACGGCCAAGCAAGCAATTGGCTAAGAATTTCAAGAATATCCGGAGGACGGGGTGTTGGACATGACTAATATACATTTGGGAGGAGTTAAAGCTCACTTCCCCGGTCATCTTTGTCCATAGGGAGTGCCCAAAAATGGTGTTATCCGAGATGGCTCTCTCGTAGGGCACCGGGATACCAAAGTGTTCAGCAAATTCGAGTTTCGTTATTGAATAATTTTGGTTAAACAGACGAAACTCGAGTCTATCATCCCTAAAATCCGTCTCATCACTTTCAAACTTTACCGAACTTAAGAATTCGTAGATAATTCGTGCATTAGAATTGTGTTTCATATTGAAAATACGGTCCATATCTAATGCATGAAAGAATTTTCTACAACTCTTATAGACTCCTAATTCACGTAGAGCATCATGGCATAGAAAACGGGAAGGTTTTACTTGCCTTTTTGTTGTTGCTAGGAGTCTAGTTCGGTGTTCGGCGTCGGCGGGAATGATGTCTTCAAAGCCCGGGATGGGTGCTATGGTGATTGAGCTCTCTCCCCTATTCTTCCTTGGTGCCATTGTTGATAAATTAGAGCTTGAAGAGGCAAAAATTCGAATGGGGTAGGGTTTTTTTGGGATTTGGTGGAAGTTTGGGAAAAAATGGATTTTTGGGTATAGATATGGAGAGGGAAGGAAGGGGAGTATTTTGGTGGAAGAATGGGTTGATTTGGTGGAGAATTGAGAGAGATATGGTAGAGAGAAGGGTTGAAAATGGAGTTTGGGGGAGAGGTTGTTCGAAATTTTTGAGAGTTTTGGGGAAGATGAAGTGTTTTTGGGGTGTATTTGGGGTTATATCCGCAGGGGTACCCGATCGAGTATCCCTGTATACCCGATCGGGTACCGGAGACAGGGAATAATATTTGGGTGTTTTCTGAGCATACTCGACCGAGTATCAACCTATACTCGATCGAGTATTGGAGGCAGGGATGAAATAAAGTTCTTTTTCCCGTTATACTCGACCGAGTATGAACATGTACTCGATCGAGTACTGGAGGCAGGCTTTTTTGTTCTTCTTATTTCAGCTCATACTCGACCGGGTAAAGAAATATACC
This sequence comes from Cuscuta epithymum, assembly GCA_945859915.1. Classification (NCBI taxonomy): domain Eukaryota; kingdom Viridiplantae; phylum Streptophyta; class Magnoliopsida; order Solanales; family Convolvulaceae; genus Cuscuta; species Cuscuta epithymum. The sequence continues at coordinate 2,713,416 of CAMAPF010001001.1, read as the reverse complement.
CGATCGAGTATGCCCCCAGACACTTCAAAACCTGTATTTTCTTCTTCTTCAAAACAAACATGTGATTAGTTCCCTCTCTCTCTTTTCTCTCACACAAAAAGGAAATAAAATCTAACTAATTGACTTGGGTTGCCTCCCAAGAAGCGCCTTATTTTACGTCGTGGCACGACGTTTTATTTATATATATATATATATTTTTTTTTTTTTTTATGTGGGATCGTGAGCATCCCTTCCCTCATTTCTTTTCTTAAGCCTTTTCCAGTAAGGCCGACGTTTCTTCTTTGTTCCCGACTCAGTTAAAGCATTTGGCGTTGGTGGTTCAAAAACATTTAAAGAACAAAGAGATTGATCTTTAATTTGTTTTTTCGTAGAGTCAAAGATATTAAACTCTACTTTTTGGTCATTGAACTCTAAAGTTAATGAACCACTAGACACGTCGATTTTTGTTTTTGCGGTTTTTAAGAAGGGTCTTCCCAAAAGGATGGGCGCTGTTTGGTCACCATTCCCCATTTCGAGGACGTAGAAGTCGACGGGAAAAACCATATTCTCTACTTCTACCAGCACATCTTCTAATACACCCTTCGGGTCGGTATTAGAACGATCTGCTAGTTGAATCACTACACCGGTTTGATGTAGTGGGCCAAGTTGTAGGGTTTTATAAACGGAATAAGAAATGACGTTTATAGATGCCCCTAAATCTAGTAAGGCCTTAGGAAATGTGGTGTTTCCTATCGTGCAAGGAATAGTGAACATGCCCGGGTCGCCACATTTTTTTGGAAATTTTTCTTGAAAGATGGTCGAGACCTGTTCACTAACTTCAACCTTTTGTTTCCCCTTTAATTTATCTTTTCTTTTCATTATACATAGTTCTTTTAAGAACTTTGCATAACGGGGAACACTTTTGATTCGTTTAAAGAGTGGGATATTTATCTCACAATTCGCGAAGGTCTCATAGATGTCCCGATCACTCTCTAGCTTCCTTGTGTCTTTCAATGCCTCAGGGAATGGAGGGATTGGTTCATATGATGATAGCGGAGGAAATTTTGTCTTCGTTGGCTCCTCCTCCTTGTGGTCAACCTCCTCTTTTTCAATTTCCTTTGCTTGTAATGCTAGGCTACTCCTTATCATGATGGCATTGACTTGTTGCCTTGGGTTCTGCTCAGTTTGGGAGGGAAGCCTACCCGAATCTCTTGCTTCAAGTCGATTTACAGCATTCGAAATTTGGCTAACTTGAGTTTCCAAATTTTGAATGCTTGACTTTGTTTCTTGTTGAAATTGCACCACGTTTTGTTGTAAGGTGCCCATGGTAGTAGCAAGAGTTCGAATCATGTCTTCCGTAGACATACTCGATTGAGAAGGTGGGTTAGCTTGTTGAGGGTTTCCATACCTTAAGTTTGGATGATCCCTCAATCCGGGATTGTAAGAATTTGAGAACGGGTCATACCTCCTTTGTTGGTGGCCTTGGAAACCCAAGGCGTTGACTTGCTCTGTGGTGTCTTCCTGAAGAGTTGGGCATGAGTCCGTGGGGTGCCCTTGTTGTGTACAGATACCGCAGACCTTGACTTCTTGGGTCTTGGATTTTAAAAGGAAATCCTTAACCAAAGAAGTCAAGCCGGTCATTTGACTTGTCAAGCCGTTCACTTGACTTTCCAACGCGTTGTTGGATTCTGCCGCCATAACTCTCCGAGTTGAGGACCGTCCATTATAGTGTCTGGAGTTCTCGGCCAACTCCGAGATGAGATCTCTCGCTTGTGAAGGGGTTTTGTTGACAATGCCCCCTCCACACGCCGCATTCACCATGCGGCGATCTTGATCCACAAGACCATCGTAGAAGTAGAGGATGAGGTCTTGTTCGGTGTATCCGTGATAGGGGCAACTTGCACATAGCTTCTTGAATCTCTCCCAATATTCATATAGGGATTCATCATCTTTTTGTTCGATGTTGCTTATTTGCTTCTTGAGTGATGATGAAATAGAAGCGGGGTAGTACCTGTCAAGAAAGGCCTTCTTCATTTGTGGCCATGTAGTGATACTTCCTGAAGGAAGATAGAATAGCCAGTCCTTCGCGGTGTCCTTCAAGGAAAATGGGAAGGCTCTCAGTTTGATCTGCTCCTCGGAGACACCATTGGGGCACATGCTTGTGCACACAATGTGGAACTCCGACAAGTGTTTGTTCGGATCCTCCCCTCGTAAGCCATGGAAGGATGGGAGTAGATGAATGAGCCCAGATTTTAGCTCAAATGTGACCCCCGTATCGAGAGTTGGAAAAGTGATACATAGAGGTTGTTGATCTAGATTCGGAGCCGTGAGCTCTCTCAATGTTCTCGTCTCATGAGCCATAGTGATTGGCTCTTCGGTCTCGCTAGATTGAGAACTAGCACTTGATGATTCCTCCGAAGAAGTATTCGGAAATAAATTCCTAAACTTTTCGAAGGCTTGTTCCGTTTGGGGGTTTGTTTGGTAGATGATTTCGTTTATAGATCGGGTTCTTACCATATACTCAAACAAAGCTCAGAAGAAATAGAAATCTTTATACTTCAACTATTTTTTTTCTTTTTCTTTAAAATAAAATAAAAAGAAAAATTAATTGCCTATCCCCGGCAATGGCGCCAAATTTGACGTGCACTTTGTCGTGAGTGCACTCAAAATAAATTCAATACTAACACTTATACGTAGTATAGCGTAGTAGAGTTCGTATCCACAGGGAAAGGAATAACTTTCTTTTTATGTAAATAATAAATAAAGGGGGGTTTTGATTGTTGAGTGATTTAATTAAATTAAAAACGAAGATGAACGAGTTATATGGGATTTAATTCAAAGATAAAAGTGACTTGGCATTGCTACTTTCCACTTGTTGATATATTTTAGTCGATCCTTGTTATATCTATAACTTATCTCCTCTCGAATACTCAATCGAGGAGTATATCCAATTCATCGAGGATAGTTATTAACAACAACCGTTCATTAATAACCCTTACTATTAGTCAAGTATAGAACAACGCCATATACCGACTTGATAGTAGCATTTAATCTTTTAACTCCTTGATGAAATCAATTGAGATTGATAACCTCAACACAACGGTTTCGGTTTAACCAACAAAATTAATCCCTCTTAAGTTCATTAACCACGACCGTGCATTAATAAACCGAAGTTACTTACTTGTGAAACTATCAACGATTAACCATCGGTTCGTTGATCGTTTCTAGTAATAATTAATATATGAAACAAAACTAATTGATCCTTTAAGTAATGTTCAAAATATTAATATGAAATATGAATAGGAATTAATTAATACTCAAGGAAGAATATTAAAGGGAATGAATCCAACTATAGTTAAATATCAAGATGTTAACTAATTGTCATCTTAGTAACACTCCCCGATATTAACATAGAGGAAGGAATAGCTATTACTAAAACCAATGTCAAGATGTTAACTAATTGTCATCTTAGCAACACTCCCCAACATTGATATAGAAATGGTATTTAAGAGAAGCATTAATATTCAAGGAAAAGAAGTTAAGAAAATAACTCACAACTTTACTAATCAACAAGCTTCAAGAGCAATACCAAGAAATGGAAGTTTAGCTCCTCATTTGGAGACTAAACATGCTAAAAGAAATATAGAGAAATGCTATTCTAAACTGAGCTTAAGAGTATATAGGAATTGGTTTTTTTAAAAGTGAAGGAAAGGAGGTGTATTTATAGGCTTTTTGAGGTGCAGGATCGAGTACTCGATCGAGTATGTATACATACTCGATCGAGTATGTATAGAAATCAGAATTTGGTCAATACTCGATCAATACTCGAGTAGATTTTATGTGCATACCCGATCGAGTATATAAGCATACCCGATCGGGTATAGACACTCGAACGTGGGAAGATCTTCTCCTGCATGTTCCTTTGTTTTCGGATCCGATCCGATTTGAAATGTCAACCAGATACCCGATCGAGTATATGTATATACTCGACCGAGTATAGACCAAAATCAGGATTTTTCTTTCTTTTGTCTTGTACTCTTGCACCTTCCTTCACCATTGATCATTTGATTGGTCTTGGACCTGTTTAAGCTCAAAATAAACCTAATCTAAACAAATTACAAGATTTTAACAAACTAAACTATTACACCGAAAGTGTGTAATTTCCGAGATATTAAACAATCAAAACTAACTAAAAACGTAAATAAACATACGGAAATTACAAACGTATCACCAACATAACTCTATTTTCTTAATATTTTTTTTTGTGGTTCATTTTGACATTTTGATAGTACTACGTACGTTTAAGGCCCTTTCTCGACATCGGCCCGACCCATAAACATCATGACCGGTCTCTGACCCCTCCTACAACTTGGGCTGGCCCTCAATTGCAATCCTAGATCCGAGAGTAAATTAGAGCTCCAGAAGTACTTCTGGAATTTCACCCAAACACTCCAGCTTCTGCTTCTGCTCCCTGAAGGAGCAGAATCAGTTTTCTGCTCCCTGAAGGAGCAGAATCAGTTTTGAGAATCAGATCCAAACACCCCTCTACCGTCGTCTCAAATTTCTAGTAGTCTCAGTGATTCAACCTTTTCTTAAAATAGAACAATTAAAAAAAAATCCTAAGCCTGGATTGTCAAGAGTTTTCGAAAAGGGGGTTTGTCGATTCAACCTTTTCTTATAATTCATTGCAGGTTTATTCAGAGCCGATACACTAGGTTGCGGGGGAGAAAATCAATGGGGAAGGAGGTTTACAGAAACCTTGTGAAAGCAGTGAAGAAACACATCGGAAAGGAAGAGCACAAAGCCCATTTCACCGATTTTATAAAAGAGGAGTTCAGGAAGAGTATCAATACCGAAGCTGCTGCTGCTAAGAAGCGTATTTCCAATAATCATCAAGAGGATAGGTTAAAGCTTGCCAAAGATTACACCTTTCTCCTCAATAGCGTTCACCATCAAAAGGTCATTTCTCGTATCTTTACACAGTAGCCAATAACTTTGCAATTACTTGGCCACTTCATGCCTTCATTCTTTTTGTTAGATACTCTTTGATGCTAATTTTTCAATATAATCTGCCATAAAAGGTGATAAGTTACCTGAATAAGCTTAGTTAATGCTTTACAGCTTTTGTATATTATCTAAAACAGAAAGGCTGTACAAAGGTCATAACTTCATATGCTACAATTCATTAGAACTGAATGGAGAAATGAGCTCAACTGTACCTGTCATTGACTTGGGGTTTTGAAGTTAGAAGGCTCTCGTTGGCCCTGAAAGCTAAATGCTTTTTTGGAATTTCAAAAGTGGGCATGTGAATCTCGGGTATGGTAATGGCTTTGTGTAGGAAAAGTTTGATCTAGTTTCTTGGAAATAAGGAGAAGTGAAGTTTTCTTTTCGTTGAGTTACTTCACTTACTTGCCTAGTAGGAATCCAATCAAATGAACGGAAATAACAAAAAACCTCTAGTCAGCAGTTCAAAGAAGCTCGTTTGAGTTAAATGTAGTTCATTATTTTGGATGTTTGGAGTTTTGGCTATCTGCCCTTCAATATTGGGTGCTTGCTCATGTCTATACAGTTTGTTGTGTATTTTTATCTGGTTCCTAGTTCTGTAATCGTGGATAGATCTCTGAGAGATTAACCAAAGAAATATTAATTGGAACACTACTATTTAGGAGCCTATGGCGTTGCCTTGTTTGGCTTATTTTAGTAGGATGAGTATTCGTATTTTATCAAGTGCTTATGATTTACTTGTTTAGTTGTTTAGATTGAATGGATTTTACCAAATGCTTTCCCTTACAATTAATTCACTAGAGTCAGCCATTTTCTACAAACGACCTTTACTAATAAGGCTGTAAGCATATAATCTATTTTTAGACTACCAATGTAAAAACACTAGCAATTGGTTTCATTTACTATATCTTTCTGCATTTACTCTTTGTTTACATTGAGAAAATGAGTAGTGGATTGATTCATGGAGAGAGTAATTGGGATAAGGTTGTGCTTAATCACGGCCTATGGAGAGCAGTAGGCTGGGTTTCACTGTCCACCATTGAACATGGAATATACCATGCACTTTTCATAATCGTAGTGTCACACTGTCGCCAGATCACTAAGCAGCACAATCTTCAAAAGGCTTTGATCCAAAATTTTGACCACTTTTTTTTTTTATGTCTATAGCCTACTTAAAGCATAAAGCCGTAAAAGCAGTAAGACATTATTATAACGTTTTGTATGGAGAAGTAATATTAAAATTGATGGTAAAGTTTTTCCATTATTGTGCTAATATGCTGCACCTATTGGTTGGACAGGACTTGCTCTTTTCTTATAATATCGCAGTCGATAGGTCTGATGAGATGAAAAAAGTTTTGAGAAAATCTGCTGCCAGCGTGGGACTCCAACTTCCTGAAGCTTACCAGCCATGACAGCTAGTAAGCACCTCAATCAACTTACTGCACTTCATTACTATACCATGAGAAAATGAGTTGTCATTCTCAGTTTCTCATCACCAATATTATCGAAACTGCGGTTAGGTTCGTGCACAGAACTGGTGCAACATGGTCAATAACTGGTGAAGAATCCCGGAACCCACCAGAGATATTCTAATATCCTGTTAAGCTATTATATTAAGAGAACTACGTTTAATTTGGGAAATTCTCTGATGGGCATGTTGGTTTGGATATTAATAATTTTTATTCCCTCCATATTCAAATAGTTTCTCCAGGCCTCCCAATATTGTTTTTACAGTTTTTAGTAGGTTCATTACTTTTCTTTTTTATCCGTTTCTAAATTTTTCACTCACTTCGTTTGATGAAAACAATGTGTTTGATATTGTTTCTCTCTTATAGATAAATCTCACCGCTCTGTTTTCATTTTCTTAAATGATGTGTTCAGTCGAAGTGGGCAGTAATATCAGGGGGGAGAATATTTATTTATTAGCTTGTTTGACTGTTCTATTTATTTTCTTCTTTTATTTGAGTAACTGTTTAATTGTATCAATATGATGATGCGCTCACTAAGTGAAAATGACACATTAAAATTGCATTTCTAGATGCAATATTAATTTGTAATATTGAACTACATTATTAGAAAGCTCTCTTTATCATTAAAGGATTAAAAAGATCACGTTTAGGTAATGTACAATGGTAACTTATCATTTTCACTAAACTCAATCAAGGTACAAGCTTTAAAGGAATTTTGCCCATAAAATGATAGATGGCTTTAAAACCAGATTTTTTGGGTGATAAAAAGAGTTGGAAGTTGAAAAGGGAGTTTTAGAAAGCTCTCTTTATCATAAAAGGATTAAAAGGGTCACGTTAAGGTAATGTACAATGGTAACTTATCATTTTCAGTAAACTCAATCAAGGTACAAGCTTTAGAGGAATTTTGCCCAAAAAATGATACTCCGTATATGGCTTTAAAACCAGACTTTTTGGGGGGATAAAAAGAGTTGGAAGTTGAAAAGGAAGTTTTGTTTCTGGGAATTAATTTCCAACCAGTTGACACATCTGACCTTCCGCAAACCATTAAACCATAACCAGGACCTCGGACCCTCACCGCTGATAATGGCTAGGCCGGTTCTGATAACCTTGCTCATCTCTCTTCCCCAATGTTTTTCAAAATATGCTTCAGTCAATTCTTCAAATTTCTTTCATCTAAGGGATTGTTGTTTTAACATTTTCTCTCCCTGGGGTTGATTTAGTGTTTTAGATTCTAGAGAAGAAATATGGACTGACATGCTTAAAATGGTGAAAGCAGCCACTCAAAAACTGGACGAGGCATTCATCAGCTTTTGCAGAATTTCAGAGGCCATCTTCTTACTTTAAGGGGGTGTATTCAATATGGATTGTTGTGGACTTTTTTTAATCCATGGACTTTTAAAAAAGTCAATGGACTTTTAAATCCATAGACTTTTTTATGAATGAATTCTATGGACTTTTAAATCCATGGATAAGTTATTGACTTTCAAAAAGTCCATAGACTTTTAAATGCGGACCGCCACTGCTGGTCGTCAAAATTTTCACCTAGATTGTCGCTACCGATATGCCTGTGACCTGTCCGCATCCATCACCGGAGTTCCCCGCTGTCGTCATCGGACTGACGCATCACCAACAAAATGGCTTTGGTTGTGAAAGGGAACTAGGGACAATTAATTATATTAATTAATTAATTAAATTAGGGATGAATATGTAATATTTATTCCCATTTAAGAAAAACCAAACATTTAATCATACTTTAAGAATAATGCTATGTTTTAGTCCTACCGTGAGTGATTTCCTCTATATAATACGGAGTACGATAAGAAATAAATAAGTAAGTAAATAAATAAATAAATAAATAAATAAATAAATAAATAAATAAATAAATAAATAAATAAATAAATAAATAAATAAATAAATAAATAAATAAATAAATAAATAAATAAATAAATAAATAAATAAATAAATAAATAAATAAATAAATAAATAAATAAATAAATAAATAAATGAAAAAAATGTAATTCATATAGCAACACAAAGTTCTACAAAAATAAATGAAGCATAAGAATTCAAATTTATTTTTATTAAAAAAAACTCAAAGTTTCAAGAATGCTCGAGAATTTTGGCCATTTTATTAATGATTAAGAACATTAATCGTTACACAAGCGTTACACTCATTGCTACATGTGGTACAAGCATAAATGCAATCGAGCTTTTCTACTTAGTGATTGTATTCTTTTAACTTCTATCTTGTAAAAACTTGTATATGTATTTATGGTTATATATTTATTAATTTGAAATTATATTTTTATGTGTTAAGCGATTTAACGATGAAAGAAAGTGATAGTTAAAATATTTATTTTCTTAATGGTTAACTGATGACGTATCAGAATTGCATTGATGTAATACTATCGATTCTTATATCGGTTCTTCTATAAACTTCTAGAATCGAATCAATATAGGATTACTGAATCGAGGGGGGTGACTGGGGACGGCAAGCTAAAGAAGAAGAAGAAGAATGGAAGGAGAGGGGTGGGCGAGCTGGGTTAAAGAAGAAAAAGAAGAAAGATTGAAGAGGAAGGTGTGGTTTGGCTAAAGAAGAGTAGAGTTGGGGGAGGGGGGGAGTAGGCTTGGCCCGAGGCCGGTCTGACTGGCCCGAGACCCGGCCCAGCCCGCCACTGTGCGGGTCCAACCCGGCCCGTTTGATCGGTACCGGTACCGGGCCTAGGCCCGACCCGGGGGATTAATTGGGGCGGTTCTGGAACTGCATATTTGAGGACCAGCCCGGCCGGTTCGGGCCCGGTCCGGGCCTTATTTGTTTTCTTTTTTCTTTTTTTTTTGGGGGGGGGGGACGGTTGGCCTTATGGTAGGTAGGCTGGGTGTTTTGGAGGGGTTTGGGGGGTGAGGGTTGGAATATATAAGAAAACCGAAAAAAATGAACCAGCCCGACCCAACCTGGAACTGGCCCGGCCCGGCCCGGCCCGATACCAGTAGACTCCCAGGCTGGTCCCGGGCCTTACCCAAAAAATTCCAAGCCCGGCCGGGCCCGACTCGGAACAGAAACGGGGTCTGGCCCGGTCCATCCCTAGGAGGGAGGGGAGGAATGGGGTGGGACAGGATGAAGAACCGATATAAGAAAAGTCCACGGAAATCTTTGGTGAGGAGAAGAGACAATTGCAGAGAATTTTTGCACTAAAAATGAGTTAAAAGTCCACGAGAATCCATGATTTTAGAAGTCAATAAGAATGAACGGAAATTTGAATACGCCTAGACTTTTATAAACTTTTAAAAGTCCGCATTGAATACACCTAGACTTTTGTGGACTTTTAAAGTCCACATTGAATACACCTAAACTTTTAAAATCCATGGACTTTTAAAATTTTGCCACTAAATCCTAATACAATACACCCCTTTAAGTCGAGAAAAACCATGTTGATTCCCCCCTTTGTTAAGATCATACTCCGTATTTCGATTAGCTAAGATAGAATATTTCGTCAGTAATACAATAAAATAAGATTGTAGCAAATGTAACAGTGTAACACTAATAACTGCATTTGGATTAATGTTGAATTAATGGTACATTATTGATGAATGAATCTACATCCACGCCATATAATAAAGCAAGTCCTTTTCTACGCTACCAATACATAAATTGCATATATAATGCCCGGTAGGTATCCCAGAAATGTTAATATCAAGTCTATCCAGAATTCCACCTGCAAAATTAGTACCAAATCTCTATAAGGAATTGCAAAAGAAAACATAAAACAATTCAAAATATTTAATTAGATAGAACTCTCATCCTCATGATTTCATTATGAGATTCAGCAAAAACACATTATTTGTCCATGTTAATATTTTTATAAATCAAGAATGCCTACAACATAAATTAATATATCGCCAAAAATCATCATCATCAATTCATTATTATTCTTATTTGTACTTTAAGAAGGAAATAGGGTTAGAGGAAGAACATACTCCACAACCAAAGCGAATGAAGACACCCACTGGAGGTAGAAAAATTGCAAGTATGACTTCAAGGAATGTTGATGAACCCATTATTCTATTCTCTCCCTCTCTCTAGAACACCTTCTATAGTTCTATTCAATAAGAAATTACTCAAAAAATGTAGTTTTTCTGCAAATTTTGTTTTACTATAACTAAGGGATTTGTTCTCCTTATATTTCTGAGAAAATTAGGGGGGCACACACATCTTATGAGTTAGCAAGTAGTTTCTCTGTAGAGCCATGGAATTTGACAAGTGGCAGTTGTACATGCAACGTTTGGGATTGGAAGATGATATGTTTTTGTGCCTTTTGACCAAGTCTTATTCTCAATAAAATCAGGAGTCTTTCAATGGCATACAATAATAACTATAGTTCATGTTTTGGAATATTATATTACGTCTAGGAATCATATATTTATATGAATTAAACAACATAACATAGTCTTATATATTATATATACTCCACATTTATTATAATCCCTTCATCCCAGCTTATACCCCTCACCTTTCCTTTCAACTAAACGTTCTCATTTCAATTTAAAAAATAATTAACATTCTTAGATGATACTATCAGTATTTAAATTAAAACAATAGAACTATAACAACTCTATATAGCTACACACTTAGTGAGTATTTACACCAAGTCCATTAATTAAGTTCAAAGTGGCCCTAAGTAGCCTAATGTTTCTTGGAAATGTTAAATGATATCACCCTGAAGAGAATGAACCCCGTAAGCTGGATTTTTTTAAAAGTAAATCGCCTATAACAATACAATAGAAATCAACAAAAGGATCGAATAAAATAAAGATAGTGAAAATGTCGATGTTGTAACTATGTTAAATTTTAGGCTACAGTAATCCCAAAGGTGTAGTTATAATAACAATAGACACGTTTTTATTCATTAGTTTCATTTAGTAATATTGCATAGAAGGTTGATTAGTAACTATTAGTGACTATAATTAGGGATTTTTCCTTATATATATATATATTACCAATAAAAAAGTCATGAACAAAGATATTAAGTATTACTTAAATTAATACTCCGTAACTATTAGGGACTATAATTGTATTCAAAGTTTATATCGCAATAACTTATACTCCGTATGTGATTACTACTACGATGTAAATTTGAACACCATTAGAGTCGCTAATAGCTACTAAGTAATGTTTTGTCCAATACATTTTAAAGGGTAATAATATTAATGAATTTTTTCCCCTAAGAGTTATACGTAGTAAATAAATCCGGACCGACCGTTATTTTTGTGATGGGTGGATCTGGGTAAATTGGCCCGAGAACTTCATTTATACGCCGCTTTCTAGTTTCTATGGTATCATCTAGGGGGTGGGAAATTCGATTTACGGTTCGGTTTGCTCCAGTTTCAGGTTTAGTTTCGGTTTTGAAGATATTGTACCAAACTAAAATCATATGTGTTTCGATTTGGTTTCGGTTCGGTTTTGATTCGGTTTAGTTTGAAGTTTGGTTTACGGAAGTAAAAGTTATTAGGTTCAATTTAGTTTGATTTGATTTGGTTTCATATGTATATTATTTTATTTGATCAATTTCTATATTTTAGAATTAGAATAAGAAAGTAGTAGTCCATCTCATCATCTTCTTGTATTTATTGTTTAAATAAGATGTAAAGGAAAACCAAAGATAGAAAAAGAAATTAGATTAACACCTAATTTATCTTGCTAGAGTCTAAGACTAATGTCATGAAAACGCCTAACATCTTTTAAATCACTAGCTTAGAAAAAAAAATCACAAAAAATAAATTTATCGTTGATTAGCATTGATAATATCACATAAGATGTTCATAGAATGAAAAACTAAATGAGTCGGTGGTAAAAATATTGTAAAATTATATTCACAATTTTATTCAAATAAATCATGTATAAATATAAATGCAAGTTGCTATTGTTATCGTCAAACATCAATTCATATAGGCAGGGTACAAAATTTAGCACATACAAGTATGTCATATTAACTAATGAATGTATGCAATGTGTAGAAGTTAAAATGATATACGCTAAACATGTAGTTTTCATGCTTAAATTATTATTTCTATCCTAACGATGAAGAGCCCGTTTGTTAACACTATAATTAGTTGAATCAGTTGATTCTGCTTATTTACGAAAAAAATATATTTAAAATAAAGAAATAATTATATGACAATAACTAAAATGACCATATACAGTAATTTCAGTCATTACAGCCAGAAAAGTAACTTTAACCTTACTTTTTCTTATTATTTCACAATTCAGCGCGCAAATTAAAAGCTGCATGTTTGTTAAAAAAAATTGACTGATAAACCAATTCATCAAACGAGCTCGAAGAATAAAAAAAAATAAAAAATATTTTTATGTATATTACTATTTGTTTAGTGTTCCATTTATGGTTTAAAACCAAACAATTCAATTTGATTAAGTGGTTTACTTAACTAAACTTAAACAAAACTGAAAAATCATTACATATACGGTTAATCACGCTCTAGCCCTTTTGACCACATTTCATCAACCAGGTGAGGTTTCCGATCTCCTTATAACTCAAGGATTCAGAGGTACGAGCCTATAGAACAGATGCTGTTCACGTAAGGTCGTGATTAATGCTGTGAAAAAAGTTATTATATTATGGTTATAATGGTTCAAGGCCACCGGTGTGGGAAAAGAAACCGTATACGCGAACTTTCTCTCTTATTCTCTATTGCTGTCTGCTTCATCACTTTGACCCGGGTAGTAAAAAGAGGGGACTGAAATAAAGCTGTGAGTTTATTTATTGTCTATCTATATATTTCTGGTTCCAATTCCAACTTGCTGACTTAGTGATGTGAGCAAATTTGCAATTTTTTCCTTGTGTCTGAAACGTTTCATTCTCTTCTTCCAACATTCGTGATTAGGGGTGCAAATGAGTCGAGCTGCTCGGTCAAAGCTCGAATTGAGATCGGTCAAACTCGACCTGAAGTAGAGCTCGAGCCGGTTCGTTAAGCAGTAGATCCATAAACGAGCCTACTAATTTTAGGCTTGTTGGCTCGCGAGCCTAGTTTTATATATGTGTATATTTATATTAATATATACTTTGTATAATATATTAATATACAATATAAATTAATATATAATACGTAGTATATGTTATTATATATAGTATAAATATATATATATATATATATATATATATATATGTGTGTGTGTGTGTGTGTGTGTGTGTGTGTGTGAATTCAATCGGGAAGACAGTCAAATGATTTTTGGAAGTTAACTGCGCAGTTTATATACATATAAAACGCAGTTATCTTCTAAAAATCATTTGAGTGTCTTCCCGGTTGAATTTTTAGCTAAAATTTGGTATGGATAAACTAGACTTGATGAGGAACATGCTCAAAAAATTTCATCGAAAAATTCCACCGGGAAGGCCTTCAAAACGTGGAGGCCGCACGGCGGCTCCGGTAAGGTAATACCATTCATAAATGTATATGAGGACCGGGGAGATATTATTAATTATAAAGTAATTTAACAAAAATAATCAAAGTTTCATCCACTATTTCCTCATGGTTTGACCACTTTGATTTATATTAGAAGTACAACTGGGTGGAGACTAGAAGTTAGGATTATATTTGTTTATTTCCCCGTAAAATTTTGTCGTTGGGCATGTAAATTGCAATTTGAAAATGTTAAGCACAAATATTTAAAGATTGTTTCATACTTGAGCTCGAGTTCGAACCCGAACTTTCGAGCTAATTGAACTTGTAACTTTTGAACGAACTAAAATTATACGGAGTATAGCCTTATCGAGCCACGTTAATATTTGCAAGTCGAGCTCGAGCCCGGATTTTTTAAGTCCGCTCGAGCCAAGCTCGAGCCAATACAATACATTCGAGCCCAAGCTCGAGCCTACATAAACTCGGGCTCGGCTCGTTTCCCCCCTATTCGTGATGATTGATGTATAAATACGACGCGGAGTATTTTATAACTTATGCTATTTGTGGATGATATTTCTGGCTAAAGATGTTCAATAATGCAGATTGCAGAGTATGGTATTCTTTAATCCAATGGATTTCATAGATAAGCATTATTCATTCTAACACACTTATTTCCTTCTCCACATTTCTTGTTCAAATCACTCCTTATTATACAACATGGATATTGATTATCCATATTATTATTCATAGATAAAGAAATTTATCTATATATATGACTAAAGCATTCACGAATTCCGAATATATGATTGACAAACTTAAATGTGTCTTTATATGAGTAATATAATAATTAAATTGAAGGGAGAAAAATAACATACATCCAAATAGGTTTCACCACATCTTTTAGTCATGTTAAGTTGCCAACAATTTTCTCTGTAATATACTCACTTTTCTCAAAGTTGCCAATATACTCCGTCTGATTCTCAAAGTTCTTAATAATTTGACTTTGTGATTTTGAAAAAGCCAAAATTTTGCTTTTGACTTTTCCATTATATCCTTACAAAAAGTAAGTTAGGTGTAGTGGAGGATGAAAAGTGAGTGTAAGGGATATAAATAAAGTAAATGTGTAAGGGTAGTTTTTTAATTTGGGACTTGTGAAAAATGAAAGTGAGATCTTGTTTGAGAACCGGAAGAAATAATAAAGAACCAAAATCCTAAATAAAGAAGTACTATGTTGGACAAGCAAAATAGACTTCACAAATCAATTTGGCATGCAGAATATGTTTTTTATTATTCATGAACATTATGGTGATGAACATAAAAGAGATACGTAATGGAGGAATCTCTCATCGAACAGACTTGAACAAAAGTAAATGTATAACAGTGCAAACACTGCACAAGGTGTAAATAAGTCTTGAACCATCAATCCCAAAACCGAGACCCTAGCCCCAACATAAGAAACGTAACACTAAAGCTTATGCATAATAAGAGGAGCACCATGCTTTGGTTGAGTGTGTGAATAAACAGAACAGGTTGGCCCCTTAGGAGCCCTGGTAGGTATATTTATATTAAGAGAGTAATGTAGAAAGTACATAAATATCCCTAGGCTATTACACCCCCTCAAACTGTGCGGGAGATACAACGCGCATGCTGTCTTTTAAAAAATGAAATCGTTGACTAGGAAGACTTTTAGTAAAAATATCTGCCAGTTGTAGATGAGTAGGAACATACTGGACACGTAAATCACCATGAGCCACTCTCTCTCGAACAAAGTGATAGTCAATCTGAATATGCTTACTGCGTGCATGTTGAACCGGATTAGCAGTCAAGTATGAGGCTGAGATATTATCACACAGTAAATTGACAGGCTCCGTGATGGGAAATCCAAGCTCAAATAATATCGACCGAATATGTAGTGTATCTTGAACAGTATAGGCGACAGCTCTGTATTCGGCCTCAGTGGAGGATTTGGAAACTGTCGGTTGCTTCTTTGACTTCCAAGAAACCAGATTAGGACCCAGAAAAATGGCAAACCCAGTAGTAGAGCGAGAGCTGTCCGGACACCCTGCCCAATCTGCATCAGAATATGCTATCACACAAGTAGGGGTGACAGAAGCTTGAAGCCATAGACCATGATCACGAGTGCCCTGCAAATATCTAAAAATGCGCTTGACTGCAAACATATGAGTAGTGCGTGGGGCATGCATAAACTGAGACACTAAGTGTACTGCAAAAGTAATATCTGGCCGTGTCAAAGTTAAATATTGTAACGCACCTACCATGCTACGATACTCAGTGGAGTCTGTGAGTAACTCGCCATCAGTGAGGGTGAGTGTAGTGCGAGATGCTAAGGGAGTGCGAACAGACTTGACAGTGTGTAAATGAAAACGAGCAAGCAAGTCAGTGACATATTTGTGCTGAGAGAGAAACAACCCTTTAGAGGTGCGAGTAGCCTCTATACCTAGAAAGTAGTGAAGATTCTCTAAATCTTTCATGGCAAACTGATGAGAGATAAGGGAGATGAAGTGATTAACAGCCGTCTCAGAGTTTCCAGTAATAATAATATCATCTACGTATAATAATAAATAAATGATAGAATTATTACGGCGATAAATAAATAGTGAATTATCAGACTTGCTGCTAATAAAATGATGCTGAAGAAGAAAGCTGCTGAACCGATGAAACCAGGCCCGTGGTGCTTGTTTAAGACCATAAATAGCCTTACGCAAGCGACACATGTGATTAGGAAACTGGGGGTGAATAAAACCACGGGGCTGACGCATTTATACTTCTTCAGTAAGATGGCCGTGTAAAAAGGCATTTTTAACATCGAGCTGACGTACCACCCAACCAAAAGAGATAGCCAAGGTAAGAACAATACGCACAGTGGTAGGTTTAATAACAGGGCTAAAAGTTTCAGAGACATCTATACCAGCCTGCTGATTAAATCCTTGAGCAACTAACCTAGCTTTATGCCGCTCTACGGTGCCATCCGAATGATATTTTGTTTTATAAATCCACTTACACCCAACAATATTCTTAGTGTTGTCAAAAGGAACAAGATCCCATGTACGATTAGTGATAAGTGCATTAAACTCCTCTGCCATAGCCTCTCTCCATTTTAAGTTTTTATTTGCCTCAGAAAAACAAGACGGGTCAGCGCCAATAACATTGGTGTGTAGAGAGAAAATAGTTTTTGGTTTAAATATCCCGGACTTAGCACGTGTCTGCATAGAATGTGTATTGACAACGGGAACTGACACTGGGACACTCACTGGAACACTTGCCGAGACTGGTGCGTCGGATGAGAACACAGGTGAGGTGGACTGACTTTCGGGGCTAGGAACTGGAGACGAAGTGGTGGGTGAGTCCTGGGTTTGCCTAAAAACCGAACTAAGTTCGGTGGAGACAGAGGACGAAGATAGACTTGGACTTGGGGCTGTGAGTAAAGGTGGACTGGGCATAGGAGTAGACTGCAGGTTACTGACAGTTGGTGAACTTGGAGTGGCCTGGGAAGTACGTATGGTGCTAGAGGGTTGAGGTGTCCTAAGTGATGAATTTAAGCTACAGAAAAGAACCTTTAGGTAAGGAGAAGTAGCTGGAGGTTGGGGTCCAAAGTGGATGGCAGCAGAGTGGACTGAAAGGGGTAAAGATTTTCATGAAACCGAACATGACGACTAATGTAAGCTCGTCGAGTAGTAGGATCAAAACAACGGTAACCCTTATACCCAGATGCATACCCAAGAAAAACACATTGTGTGGACCGTGGTGAAAGTTTATTGGATGAAGTGGCAGAAAAATTGGGATAACAAGCGGACCCAAACACACGCATGAAAGAGTAATCAGGAACTTTCCCAAAAAGTTTTTGGAAAGGGGAAAGACCATTTAGTAGAGGAGATGGTAATCGATTAATAATGTATGCAGCCGTATAGATGGCATCTACCCAAAAATGACTCGGAACCGAAGCTTCAAGAAGCATGGTTCGAGTGAGTTCAAGTAGATGTCTATGCTTACGCTCAGCAACCCCATTCTGTTGAGGCGTATCGGGGCACGATTTTTGGAAATAAATGCCATGGAAATTAAAAAATTGCTGCATATCATGATTAACAAATTCACCCCCTCCATCACTTTGAAAAATTTTAATTTTATGATTAAAAAGATTTTCAACCAAACACTTAAAATTTTTAAAGTGCATAAAAACTTCACTCTTGCGATGCATGGGATAAATCCAAGTAAAACGAGAATAATCATCAATGAATAAAACATAATATTTAAATCCCAAATTTGAGGAAACAGGAGACTGCCACACATCAGAATGAATTAATTGCAAAGGGGAAACACAAGTATGACTAACATCAGAAAAGGGCAAACGTTGGGATTTTCCTAAACGGCAAGCAACACAATCATAAGTAAAGCTAGAACTATTACATAAGGATTTATTACTTCTAAGATAATGCAAAACTTTGTCACCGCAGTGACCTAATCTACGATGCCAAACTGGACCCGGAGCAGACACAGATGCTAAGGCTAGTGAAGATGAAGACGGCAAACTGACAGGATAGAGAGGTCCACTACTGGAAGCTTGTAGAAGCACTGCCCCCGTGAGTTTGTCCTTTACAAAAAATGAATTTTCATCAAAAATTACTACACAATTGTTATCAGCACATAACCTCTGGATAGAAATTAAATTAAATTTTAACTGAGGCACATGATAAACAGACTTTAAAATGAGAGGACGACTAGACGAGGGTATGGACACATCACCAACATGACATATAGGAAGTTTTTGACCATTAGCAACACTAATAAAAGTAGAGCCAGAGTAAGCAGACTTATAAAGCAAATTACCTTCAGATGCCGTCATATGAGCGGAAGCGCCCGAGTCGGGATACCACAAAGCAGAGTTAGTTTCTCCCGAATTAGTCATCAGTGCGGGTGCAGATGGTTGAGAAAAGCGGGAAGGACAGGCAATTGCCGAGTGACCTGTAGAGAAACAAATCTGACACACAATAGGAGGAGGGACTGATCCCAGAATACCCCCATCTGATGGAAAGCCTGTAGATCCATAGTTAGTAGTACAGACAGATAAGGCATTAATATTTAAATGTGACACAGGAGAATTACTAAGTACAGTACCTGTAGTGGGAGAATATGAAGACTGAACACCCCCTGCCTGCTGAACGTAACCCTGCATGAGTATGAGTATAAGAAGGAGAGAGCTCAAAGGAAAAGCGTTGCAGAATCATTGCCATTGCCATTTTAGCTTCTACCAAAGCAAAGTTTTGGCCAATGCATATACGAGGCCTTCCACCAAATGGGAAGAAAGCGTGTTTTCCATTTGTTGCTTTCATTATACCATTGCTAAACCTATCTGGTTTGAACTCTTTAGCTTCTACACCCCATATATCACTATCAAGATGTAGCAAAAGTATAGGTAATGACAACATCACCCCAGGAGGCAATGTCATATCTCCAAGTTTTATCTCCTCGATCGTATTCCTAGTCAAGTTAGTTCCTGGCGGGTATAGTCTTAAGGACTCATATAAAATCATTGTCACCTGAAAAAAGAGTACTACACTAAATTAAGTCAACATTGCAATGAAACTTGGAATATATGTTGTATCAACAATAAATACTTACAACTTTGAGGTCATTTAGTCCTTGGAAATGTGGCTCCTTGTCCCTACCAAAAACTTGCAGCACCTCTTCTCTAGCTTGAGCTTGCCATTCTCGAAATCTGCCGAGTAAAACCATAGTCCATACGAGTAACACAGAGGTAGTCTCTTGCCCTGCAAAATAGAACAACTTACACTCCTCAATGACTTCCTCAATGCTCATCCCAGCCCCTTTGTTCCCATGTTTCTTGATGTCTTGCAAGTTAGATTGTAGTAGTATTCCAAGTAGATCGTCATTGTTTGTCCTTCCTGCCTGCATGGCGTTCAACCTTTTCTCTATAATGGTTCGAATACATGATTTCACTTCCTTCTTAATGTCATGCATTCTTCTATGCCTCTTTGTCGGCACATATCTACATGCAATCAAATTAACTTACAAGTTCACCAAGTGAAGAGATACATATATACTATATTATCTTTTCATAACACAAAATTTGTTATTTAATCTCAGATAGATCACCTCCATGGCTCCATCCAGGCACATAAACGTGCCGCATTGCTTCTGTGACGTGCAAGGCTTGTTCTGTTTGGAGTTCGAATATCCTCCTTCCATCTTTGTAGCTACTCCCGAATGCGGTTCGAGAAATGACATCGCTTGTCATGGTTTGAAGGTCCGGCCACACATCCACCTCACAATACTCTTCTCCGACTTCTCGTGAGGCTCTCGCTTCCCATTTTCTCACCATATCACCACAACTTATCATAAATGCGGGTTCCATAAGCTGTTGTTTGCAATGACAATGAAAGAAGTTAACGATACTAAACATACCAATTCAAGGGCATTGTGCAAGACTTACGTACGTTGTTAGCTAGATTTCACACATATATGCATCTCGATCGATCACTAACCTTTAGCTTCTCGGTAAAGAAAGCAGGATTGAGTAACCTTCTATGTTTTTTCCACTTATCATTTTCGTACGTGAATATTCCTTGAACTAGATTCCTTGCTAGTGGATTGGCGTGAGGCTTCTGATATAGGTAGTTTTTATTCAAAACCTCTTTTATTAGGTCAGGATGCATGATGAACACCATAGGAGTTGGACCCATCCATATATAGCAATTTTTACCTGCTCATAAATGTATCTAGTTAGTTGTTTGAGAAATAATTATCTCTGATCTCTATATTATTTAATTATCTGAGAAATACTAACTCAAACTCAATTATGTAATGTCAAATTTTATAAATATTATTGTATTTGACTTTACACATAAATTGTACTAAATTACTCTTTTTATTTGAGTTACGAGTTGCATATTACCTCCAACATACAATAGTTCTTTAGTGATCATTTTTTGAACGAATTGTTGAAATAGTTTTTTATTAGTCAATCAAAGAATGACACAAACAATTCATAAGTCCGTTTTACTATATAAAACAATATATTGAAACAATATACTTATATACCGATAGTATATTAAAAGTTCTAAACACATACTAGTACAATTATTTTGGAATACGTACTGTTTGAAAAGTATAACATTTTTTTTGGAATTTGTAATGTGTAGCATTTGAGTAAAATTTTAGATATACTAAACTTTTTTTTGAAAGGAAAACGTCAAAGATATATTAAATCAAATACTAAACTAAAATAAACTAGATAGTAGGGATTAATTAATTGGTTAAGTTAGCTAGCCTAAAATAAAATAACAACAGTGACATAATTAGGATGCTTTTATTTGGACTGTAATTTGCTGTTCTGGTCTGATCTGGTCTGTTTTGGGACAAATTACAGTCAAGTAAAAACATCGATACTCCACAGAAATCCTTATACTTAATAGCAATACAAATCCATCAGAACCGTTCATCTAAAAATGATCTTAATCCTTCATTTTAAAACATCACCAATCTTTTCCATTCGCTCTTTTCTTTTCAGAATCGTTCCTCTTCGGGTTCCTTCTGTCACTGCAACTCTTCTCCACCTATCTTTTGCTTCGGCTTCTTCTCATACCTTCTTTCTTCAAATCGGAGTTCCTCAAGATTGTTGGTTTCCTCAACAACATCAAATTTCTAAAAAAGGAATATATCTATCTGCCGAAATCTATCAGGAGTCTAGCCGATTATACCTTAATCTGAGTTGGAGGTAAACTATTCTTCTAAATCATATATCCATCTTTTATCTTAAATGATATCCGATTTGCCAGGTTTATATCACTTAGAAAGTTATTATATTTTTTTGGGAAAAGAAGGTGTTTGTTAAAATTCCTCAATCAAGTATCTTTTCCTACAATTAGTCTTATATGCTGGGAAGAACGAGTAGAGGTTTTGTCTACTTAATCAGTAATTAATTTATCTATTCGGTTTGTCATTTTTTTTGGAATGGAGTAATTTGTCGGAAAACCACTTTTATGTTGAGTTCTAATGCTCATTATAACTGAATTACATTTTCCTGTAGTATAGTTGACATTAGACCTGTATTGAATGATAACAAGAGTTTAGTTTGGACTCTAATGTATTTTTTTTTATAGTTATATCATATTATTTCATATATCTGGCCACTTTTCATGTTCTTTTCTGAAAGTTTTCTTATAGCAAGCTCAGAATTATATGTGTGATTGGATAAAAAATGTGAATACTTTTTCTTGGCACTTAAAATATGTTGTTTAGTCTTATAGATATTTGCTTCTAATAATGTTAAGACAGTTCGTTGTCTTCCATTTCTTCAACAATCAGGGATGCTATTGATCCTCAAAGACAATGGAGTCGAACACAGAAGCTAGCAGCACACTCAATAGCCTTAGAAAGGTGAGGCTTAACTAATACTATCGTATATGATTCCCTTTACGAAATGATATTTATCAATGAGGTAACCCTATGCTTAATGTTTTTAATCAAACTCACGAAGTCCAGCCGGAGACTCTCCTTATGCCAGTGCTAAACACGTTCAGGTCAATTCATACCCCTTTCAGTGTTGATTTAATATGTTTTCAATTCTTTAATCTTTGGTTGATTACTCTATGATTTTTTCCTCATAGATTGGATTTGGAATTTTTTTCAGAGTAACTTTTGTTTCAATTTTATTTAACATGCTCTATGATAGTTATCTTGGATTCCTTTATTTTATTTGTTTTAAAGTGATACATCTTTGAAATATAGGAAACCAATTTGGGTATTCCTTATGTAACTAAAGTCGGCATAACCCAATTTGCTATGTTACAAATTGATCAGACATCTCAGAAATTCCAATGGTACCCCAACTCATGTCCCATTGTTAGTGGGACGGAGTTAGTAGTTTTTTAGTCTCTCTTTGTGTGATTTCCATGTGAAGTTGTGAACCATTGTTGACACCTATATGCATATGTTAATGACTTTTTGTTTGTTTCAAAGCTTGAAATATGAATATCATTCAGTTTGATAAGAATGATGATCAAATAAAGCAATCATTATTCAGCTAAGATGTTTTATCAATCAATATGGTTCTAAGATGTAGTGAAAATTATATTGTCTACATAAAATTTACATACATACATACATACATATATATATATATAATATATTTATAATACATTCTTATTAGATTGTATTATAAATTGTATTGATCACATTAAAAAGCCAATTTAGTCATATGTTTGTCATTATTTCGTATTTGCATTTCTTTTATTGATACGCAGTTCTAAAAGTTAAAACCAAACCAACTTAAAAAAGTTGCTTATTTTTCATATCTTTAGTGGTGATTTCCGTATAGTGGTGATTTCCTTAAATCAGAAACATTAGTGGTGATTTCCTTATAATTATTTTTTGTTGCTTATTTTTCATATCTTTAATTTCGAAAAGTTGATGGTGAACTTATGTCTATAGCTAATAGCTCAGGGTTGCAAGGGAGCATTTCGAAGAAGCAAAGGCTAGAGGCATGACCTTTTTTCTTATCTCAGTATAATTGTAAGCTATTTATCTACTTAATGTTTACTTCGATTACGCTTTTTGTATTTTAATCATGTCACTAAAGTTCCTCATTTTTATATGCTTCTTTAAAAAAGTTGAATATTCTACTTGATATGTAGTTAAATGATTTTTAGATTTGTAGCTTTATTTCTACATGCTACTTTACATGGTCCTATTTATGTATTCTTAGAGGTAGTTGAATGGTTACTACTGTAATGCAGGAAGATTTATCTCGAGAACCTTAGAGCATCTTTAGTGGCAATGTCAATTAGCTAAAAATGCATTGCCACGTAGTTAAAATATACATTAGGATAAAAATTTGACCTCCAACGGAACTCTCTATTTTTCTCGCGATGCTGAGTTGGACACGCAAAGAATCCACACCGTCTCATGCTCTGTCTGATTTCAGCAAGTCTGATGGACAGCGTGACTCAGCAAATACGGAGTATAATTTTCCTTTTTTTATCAACACCTTTTGGGGTAATCAGAGGCTGTAATCCAAAATATATTTGCCGATCTCAAAATTGCACTTCTTCGAAGAATGAATAAAATATCTCCGCTGAATCAACTACTATGTATTGCAATTTGATGCTAAATTAAATGGATAAACTATATGAAGGAGCTACACATGTAATTCCGATTATATCTACTCGTGTAATTAAAAACTTCATTTTCAGAAGTTCAATTTTGATAAACCTTCCTCAAAGTATTGATTTCAATTTCATCTTTTCTGTAATTAGTTTTACGATTGATTTTTCGTTTCCTGCTGTAATTGAAGAATTGCTTCTGAATTTATCTACTCCGTATTATTGACTATATTTCTATTCTCTTTGCTTCTAATTTTTTCTCATCATTTGCAATGGAGCCAAAGATTCATTATTTTTTGGCTTGAGAATATGATGGAATAAAGCAAAATGGCTCACCAAACTGTCTGCTCTTCTTTGTTATGAAGCTTCAGTCAGCCCATGCAATTTTGGACGCTATTTTCATTATGGGTCATCTGGAAACAGTCTCCCTGTGCTTTAGCACAGAGGTAAGACTGTGTACATCGGACCCCCCCCTATCCCACCGTAGGTGGGAAGCCTTTGCGGCACTGGGGTAAATGATGATTGATTGTTTTTTTACCGGTCATATATAATCATAGTATGGCTTGAGATTCTTTCTTTTAGTGGCCTCTTTTAATGGCTAGATATCAATAATTTTTCTTGCATGTGCACTTTCAGGTTATGCTTTTGAAGAAGATCGGTAGAAGAAAAGTAATATTAACGGGTAACCTGCAGCTATTCATTAGTGGTATTACGTATGAAAAGTAAATTATTTTTTTTAACCCACGTTTGCATTGGAGCAGAAATATTATTATAAATGTCTATGTATCCACATCAGCTTCATAGGTTGTCTACTAAAGTGACGTGTCCATTTTTAATGAGTTGTAATCCACGTTCCCATTAAAGTTGCTCTTATACCCTGTTTTGCTTTATTTTACATGGTCTCGTGTGCATTGGTTTATATTTTCCACTGAATTTTTCAAATCTTGGCCATGTCTAGCTTCCTGCAAAACACCAAAGATGATCTCTAAGTTAGTTAAGGATTTTCTACCATTTCAACTAATACTTTATATGTTATTTGCATATGGTATCATATTCTGTCAATATCATACGTCAGGTTGAATATCATACATTTCAACATCTTGAAATATTTCTACTAATACTACGTATGTTCCATTGACAAAGTGAAGTCCAACTTTACCCCGAAAATGTTGATATATTTCTTTCAGGTTGGGATGAATATATTACATTTCAAAGCTTGAAATATATGCTAATAAGTATTATATATTTTGTTATATTGCAATAAACAACTTGAACACTAAAGCCGATAGTAAACCCCAACAACATTGTCAAAATAGGAAAGAATTTGACCACTTATTTTTTGAAGTTCTTTTGAGGCTTGAGAGTTCTATTTATGCTCCAAAATCTCAAAGTTCTCTTACATAGTTACATCAATGGGCACCTCAGCTATTTTATCTGCAAACCATAGTGAATAGTTTGAGTGTCTCAGCTGTTTTACCATATTGCTCTAATTTCCAGACTCCTCTTTAAACCTTCCGTCTTTAGTTGGATTTAAGCTATTTATTTCATTCAATCTAAAAAAGGATGACACCTCATCCCCGAGGACCCCAGAACTGACCGGACAGTTATGGTAGGATGTCAATTGAGTTTTGATCTCGCTCTAATAGAAAGAGAGTGAGGTTTCATCCCAAGTCATTGTTTTGAGTTGAATCCGGGTCCTCTCCCTTGTGGCACCTCTTCCTTTCAGGTGAGCTACGTCCTCAGTTTTGATCCAATCTATCTTTACTTGAATGTTGTTGCAGAAAAAGTTGATAATACTGACTAAAGTCATGGGTGATCTAGAGCAGGGGCTATGCAAACATTGATTTTTAGTTTTGTTTTATTTTCAAATTATTTTTCCACTGCAATTGATACTCCATACAGCTTATACTCTATTAACTGTATGCTTCATCGAATTTTATCTTGATGACTCTTTATTTCAATCAATTGATCTACTAGAATAAGCAGTGGAAATAAGTACAAATGAGACTTGGCTTAAACAGATTAAATCAAAACAGACCAGATCACAAAATAATAACCCAATTAAAAACATGGGGAAATCGCATTTTCAGTCCATCAAATAGTATCCACTTTGAAATACAATCTTCGTCTTTTTTGAGTTTTTAAATGTCACCCTCAACTAACTGGGTTGTTGTAAATGTGGGTGTAACGCCCCCAAATTCAGATTTTCCATTAAAAATTTCATGGACATATATGCACACCTATTTCATCATATGATGATTAACATTTAATTTTTACATTTTTTCGTATTGTGTTATTACATTGATAAACTTATTTAGGGTTTTATTTAATCTTTTTTATAAATTTGTAAATGGGCCGTTATTCAGTTTTTTGTAGTTATGTAGACACTTCACTCCCGTGCAACGCACGGGTGGAGCAACTAGTAATCAGGGGCGGAGGTACCATGACAGCCAAGGGGGCCATGGCCCCCCCAAGTTTTTTTTTTAAATATTACTATTAAATTTTTTTTGGCCCCCCCAATAAAATTATGAAGTCAAGCTTGGACTCGTGGGAGTTGGTCCGTGTAAAGCAATGGTGCAAGCCTGCCAGTCTGCCACAGTAAAAAATTAGGCCCAATTGAAAATTTCATTTAACCTAGGCCCTAATTCCCTTAGATTTGGGAAGAGGAGTGAAACGGACATCGAGCAGCAGAGCAGCAGAGTAACGCTGAACGTTGTACTCCGCTGCGGCGCTGCGGCCAGTGAGTCAGTCACGGCGTGACGCAGTGGGTCGGCAGGTGGCACTCCGGCTGTCCTCTGTCCGGCAGGGACGCAGGGTCGGCGTTAGCCCTTAGCAAGTTAGCAAACTAGCAGTCCATTAGTCCATGGCTCTCCGTCTCTTTTGAAATTTGAAGCTTGAGGATTGTATTTTATTTCAACTTGGAATTAGGTTCGAATCTGCTGCAGTGCTGCCTACTTCTTAAGGTATTTTACTATATTTTGAAATTTTATATTTCCATGAGTCATGAGTGATTACAGATTACTCCATTTATTTTGTTAGGATATTTTTATATTATACTCCCGAAGTATGTGCTAATACTTGTGTCCAATCCCGGCCCCCCCTCGTACTAAAGTCTGGCTCCGCCCCTGCTAGTAATAATACAATTATAATACGCCGTGTCCAAGGTAGTGCACATGCTTCGGCTAATAATTACAAAATATAAAATTAAAATTTAATTAATTAAAAATATAAAATATAGGCATATGCATAATCTAGCTAACCGTAAAAGTACTAGACAATATGAGTTGAGAATATAAATCATATCATTTATTTAATAATAGAGAATTGAGTTCATAATATATTTATTTGATAAATATCGATCACGGAGTAGTGAATTTTATAAAAACAATTTGATAAATAGCTCGTTCCAAAATCGTGTTGACACATATATACTCCGTACTTCATATTTTGGAAGCAACTTGATTTGGAGCGATCATGTCAAATTTGTGTCAATTTTTATAGAGTGAAATGAGAGGCCGGCATGCATCGATCATATATATATAGGGAGTATACATATCCATAATTTAGCTCGTATGTACCATATTTGTTGATGATTTGAAGGAAATGTGGAAGCATTCTGGGGGCAATGTCATCGTCGGACGGACTCATCGGGTGGGAGTTATCCGCATCATTTACCATTCTGGATGTTTCTTTCATGTCTCCATGGAGGACTCTGTAGGGGTTACCCTTCAGACCCTGCTGCTTAAGGCACCCCTCCAATCTTCTGGCCGGGCTTAAACCACACCCAATCCAACAATGCCCATACCCAGAAACCCACCGGAATAATCGCTACTGCCATCATGCAGCTGTAAATTATCATAATGGACGACGACGACGACTCCATTTTATTTATTTGCTGCCAAATTGACTTGAATCGGGCGTTTGTATCTTGCTTTTGTATTTATAATATGGTAGATTCTATGGTACCCCAAATGTACCGTACCTTTGTGACTTTGTCCAAATGGACCAATACGAATGATGCAGTTGAATTATTTAAATCTAAATTAAAAAGCATATAATGATTTGGACCAATCAAATGCATGATAGGTACGGTACCCTATTTTTTAAATGGATACTGGAGTTGTCACCTTATAATATACTATCATATACTTCGTATGTGGAACTGTGGAAGCTAGCTAGCATAGTCATCGGGATGATGCATGGATGTCACATGCATGTGGGGTCTGATTCTAGATGATGATTCCAACGTCAGCAATGACGATAGAATATATTATCAGAAATGATCTTTTAAAGCTCTTTAATGTCAAACTTGGTAGAAATTTATTCTTATTTAGAGAATAAAAAACATGATACTCCTATGTGGTTAGGTCATGAATATTACTACTTCCGTCCCCCTAAGTTTGGGACAAGAGAAAGTGGCACAGTTATTAATAAAAGTTGGTTTATGTGGTTGATATTGAATTGATAAAGTAAGAATAAAACAAGAATGATTTAGAACCACACAAATTTTACCAAATAGGGTATGAGACAATCTTAGTGGGACGGACCGGAAAAGTAAAATGGGACAATCATAGCGGAACGGATGGAGTACTAATTAAAAATGTTTAGACAAATATAGGACCTCTGTCAAATCAATTCCAAATATGAGACCATACGCATGATCTGTTAGTAAAATTGGAATGGAATTATCAAATATGCCCCCATCCCGGCAAATTATATCCTACATCCGGGTGTACATACACCCGGTTATTTTGTAATTTTAAGCACCTTTAAGTTTTTGATGCCATACTTTTTCCTTCTCGCTGGATCATCAATTCGCTCCATACTTTTTCCTTTTCTGCCGTCATTCTCTTTTCTTTTAATTTCTCTAATCTTATTTCTTCAGCCACCATCTCGTTTTCTTTATTTTCTTATGCCGTCATACTCATTCGTAATACTCATCCGCCATACTCATCCTTTTCCCTTCTTGATTGTTACGACTTATGAGTACTTTTTATTTTTGTGTTTTTTATTTTTATTCTTTTCTTTACTTTTACTGCTAGGTACTTTCTTTTGATTTACTCGTCCTTTTACTCCTCCTTTTTTAGTTTTAGTTTTTTTGTTTTGTCTTTTCACTAAGCTAATCCCTTTTTGTGATAGAAAATATTAAATCCATAATTGTTAATCTACTCCTTTGAATATAAAAACCAAATAAAATAATGCAAAACTACAAAACCAAATACAAAATCAATCAGCTTTGACACACCAACTTATGGTTACCAATATAATCAATCAACTTTGATTTAGTTTGCTATTTTAGCCAAATAAGCGTAGCCAATGGACCCCCAAAAAGTAAATATGTGGCTCAATACTTCTTTCTTGACAAACTTGATTGTATTTTAATAGTGTGAATTTCTCATTTTATTTTATTCTTTTTTTAAATCGTAGCAGGGTCTAGATAAAATTTAGTCCAAATAACATATGTGCCTATGTCTAGAGCCCGTTTGGTAACACTAAAATTGGCTGTATTGGCTGATTCTGCTGAAATTTATGAAGTTTTGGCTAAAGTGGCTGTATTGGCTGATTCTGCTGATTCATGAAAAATTATATTTAAAATATTTGTTATTAATAAATAAAATAAAAAATTATATGAAAAAATAGCTAAAATGATCCTCTACAGTAACTTCAGCCAATACAGCCAGAAAAGTAACTCCAACCTTACCTTTTCTGCTTATTACACAATTCAGCGCGTGAAATCAAAAGTTACGTGTTTGGTGAAAAAGCTGGCTGATAAGCCTGATAAGCCAAAAAAGAGGTCACCAAACGGGCTCCTAATCTATCAGTTTGAAAAATGCTTGAGTATGACTTTAAAATAAAATGATGCTTATCCAACTTTAAGATCGCGTGCATCGCACGTGTACTACAGTTTCATGAATCATGACAGCATCAATGGTTACTGTTTTAAGAAATCCCACATCGCATTTTCTTTTCATAAAAATGCAAGTAAATATATAAGATATTGAACTACTTCTCCTATCTTATAACTAATATAAGATATAATTGTATTAGAGCATAAAAATCTCAAATGATAATTGAAGCTTTTATTAATATTTCAGGCATTCCAATTGATATTCATCATTTACAGTGTTGTATATAATATTTGAACAGCTGTTTGGATGGTGATCCCTATCTTTGGTACATTGGTTTAACACAACATTTTTTGGAGTCTCAAGTATAGTTAAGAAATTGGATATTGGGAACATCAAGTTGCATAACATCATGTCTGTTCTAACAAAATTCCGATGCATCACACTTGATGTCACTGGCACACTGATAGCTTACAAGGGAGAACTAGGCAACTACTATTGCATGGCAGCGAAAGCCGTTGGACTTCCGTGTCCTGACTATAAAAGAGTGCATGAGGGCTTTAAACATGGATATACTGATACGGCTAGAAAACATCCCTGTTTCGGGTTTGCAGAAAAGATGCCTAACATTCTCTGGTGGAAGACTTGTGTTCGAGATTTATTTGTGAAGGTAGATATAAAATCCATATAAACATAAGCACAAGTAAACAAGATATTGAATGCTTCATTCAGAGCCAATATCATAGAACTTTATTTCTGCTTATGAGTCCATTTTTTCACTGGACCCTTGCCTAGCGGGGACTCCAATGTGCACCGGGCTGCCCTTTTTGTCAACTTTATCACCATACAATAACTTATTTTGCTGAAAGTAGTGCATGGGATACTTTTTAAAACTAAAATGGTTGTAGTTAGAGAAAATAACATGCCTACCTATATTTCCAAAGACTGATTCCTTTAATTTATATAACAAATATCCTTATAAATAATACTTTTAGAAATTTTGACAGATTCGGCTCTTTCAACCACAACTTTAGAAAATTCAATAGATTTAAGGCCACTCCAGCAATTTTAGATATTACCAAACTGGCTGTGAAACACTGTCCTGTTTCTCAAATTATTTGCACTTGTGGATCTCTGGCTTAAAAATTTATTGATGACAGGCAGGATATGATTATGATGAGGAGACATTTGAAAAGATCTTTAAACGCATATATGCAACCTTTGGTTCTGCTGCACCTTACACTATATTCCCGGATTCTCAACCATTCCTTAGGTGGCTTCGTTCTACTGGTGTTACAGTTGGGCTTGTTAGCAATGCTGAATATCGGTATCGGGACGTAATCCTTCCAGCCCTAGGCTTGAATCAGGTAAACATGTTACATCAGATTTTGGTATGCCGTATAAGGTCCTAATATGAGTAGAAGCAAAATATGTTTTAAACTCCACTGGAAATAGAGTTCCTTTTGTGATATGGAATCAATATACTACCGATTATGAAATCATCCTACAATAGCTGTCAATATTTGTGTATTGGTACTTTTATAAAAGTGTGTGTGGTATATGTAAACCTCACGCATCTGAAGTATCCATTTTGGTTGAGTAATTGAGTTAGACCTGATTTAATATAGTATCAAATACTAGTCTAATCGTGGTTTGTTGGGTGCCAACCCACTACTTGATTTGGGAAAATCATTTAGAGGTCCATGTGTCCATGCTTACATTTATCTAGTCCACCTTGTCCAGGCCGGGCTTGCCCGGCTTGGGGTGTGAATTTCATATGAAACTGGTAATAATTTTGAGGTAAAGATTAGTTCTTGAGGCTCCTTTGACGTCGAGTTTAACCGAATTTAACAAATACAAACAAGTTTTTTACTTGGGATGTGGAGAGTAATGAGGTTCTTCTGATCTTATGTGCCATGAATAAGGGATCTGAGTGGGATTTTGGAGTATTCTCTGGCCTAGAAGGTGTAGAAAAACCAGACCCAAAGATATATAAAATTGCATTGGAGAGAGCTGGAAATGTTGCTCCAGAAGAAGTTCTTCACATAGGAGACAGCATCAGGAAAGATATTATTCCTGCAAGGAGTGTGGGGATGAATACGATATTGCTCGACCGGTTCAAGACATCTGATGCTGAAAATTGGAGGAAATCTGGAGAGACTGTGCTACCCGACCTTAACGCAGTAAAAGATTGGCTCACTTCTCACCGTGATTCCATTCCTAAGTAAGTAGCTGGTTGTCGACCCAAGTGCTCTAAATTATTATATACTTTCTCTTCATTTTAATGCATTCATGTGGAGAAGAGGAAATCTCTGTTGTATTTGACTATTTGCGTGATGCAAAGAAAATGAATTTGACATTTAATGAATTTTGTTCAGATACATGTACATGTTGCCATTATTTCGCTTAATAGTGTTTCTTCTGGGGGTTTTCATTCTTGTGGGTAACAAGTATTTAAAGACCAATCAACAACAAATCTACATGTACGTGTAATCCAACATTTAAAATTTTAAATTAATCATCATTATAACATGATCAACTTCTAGGATAAGAATCAATAACTTATCGGGAAGAAAGGATATATAAGCAAACTTTTCAAAGGAAAAACACCTTTTTGGAAGGGTCAATCTTCAAAGTCTTGCTTATTTATATTCCAGTGATCCAGTCCATTGGCAAAGATACTAATACAAAAGCTTACCAATTTGACCAAGTCATATATTAAACCAATGGTATCATCTAGTGTTTGTATGGTTTGTTCTTCTCAACTTCATTTTCTAGGGTTCTAACATTTCCAAAGGAGGATTTGGATGTAATATGCGTTAAATTAAGTTTGTGAGGGAGTAATAAGATCATATGGGCTTGAAAATGAGGTATAAGTTTATATAAAATAATAATAATTTACCTAAATAGGATTAAATGGAAACTTAACTTCACAAATAGGACTAAAGCCTAAATCATTCACAAATAGGATTGAACATTAATTTTCTGCTCTAAATACTCCTAAGAGTATTAATTCATAATAAAATGTTTTAATTCATAATAAAATCGTAAAAAAATACTCCGTAATAAAAATTGTAAAAAATAATATAAAATAAATAAAAAATTAATAAAAATATTAAAAGTCCATAAAAATGAGGATGCCTTTCCCACCGCCTCTACCGCCTTCCAGCACCACCATTATTACTCTTTGATAATACCAAAATTTTCATTGAAACCGCCATCAGTATGGCATTACTAATGCAAGTTGGCATTTTTTCGGTGATTGAAGCGGGTGATGCTAGTGTAGCAGAGGCGGCTGTGTATTTTTTTTAGTGTTTTTTTAATTTTTAATTTTTATTCTAATTTTTTACTCCCTCCGTCCTGCAAAATACTTCTCAATTTGACTTGGATCGGAGTTTAAGAAAGTGGAAATAAAGTAGAAATGTATGATTGTGGTTGAGTAAGAAAAAGGTAAATTAATGGTAGCCACACAAACCTTTTCAAAAAAGGAAATGAGAAGAATATTTTGGGACGTCCCAAAAAGGTAAGTGAGGAGAATTTTCAGGGACGGAAGGAGTATTTTTTAATTTTTATTTTTTTTTTCTAATTTTTTATTTTTATTAATTTTATTAAATATTTATTTTAGTCCAAAAAGCTATCGGGGTATATTTATCCAAACACAAATAATTAATCATACTAGGAAATTTAATACAATGTAGTCCTATATGTGATTTTTGGCTACCTTTTACTCCTAGTTAGATAATTTTCTTATAAAAACATCCAAAATTTATTTATTTATTTATTTATTTTGTGAATAAAATAGTCTTCAGAACTCAACTTGATTTGAATTCTTGATTTGCTTTCAAATCACGTTGAGTTCTTCTACTTTTATACCTCGAACTTAATCGATCTGATTACAACATGGATTAACCCAATCCAGAATATGAATCATGAAAGGCTTTAACGTTTATTTATTAATATTAGCCCACTAGTATAATTTGAGTTATAGACATGGCTTAAGAAAAATATTTGAAGCTTGTTTGTGCCTCTCTATCATAGTACTCGATGCCTTCTTCATTCCCTTTTAAGACATATTTGAATGTTATACTCTCTGTCTCTCGGTAACTGTACTTCATTAATATTCTCTCATTATTGCTAAATCAAGGAGATGAGGAGATTGCTCCCATGTTTTTGAACAATATTCAATCGTTTATTGAGATGATTGGAGAATCACATTATTATGTAATTTCATTGCACACAGTAATAAGAATATAATAGCACTGTTTGGATGGAGTGTAATCTTGTTCTAGCTAGTTAAGCCGAGGGGGGAAGTTTCCCTTGAAGAAAAGATGTAATCATAGTGAGTGCTCGCTCTGGTTGGTAGCTAGGGGGTGCATGCCCGGCTACTCGTATTGTGACAAGTGTCAACCCCTTGTACTCTTCCACGTACCCGCCAACCTCCTTCAAATTAAGTTCAAATTTGAAGTGAGCATCGTTTCTTGTCAAAATGATAGAAAGAATGCCAAACATTTCTATGTACCTGGCCACTGTTAGACAACCATGGACGCCAGGCAGTCTTCACAGGAAGTTTCATACTGTCTATTACAAGCCTTGTTGCTGTTACTGATACTATTTCATCTGCATCCCCACTGCATTTGTTGTAGTTGTTGTGTTTGTTCACAACAAGGTATAAAATATCAAATTAATATTTAAGATCTTGAGACACTCATCCCTTTAGATTAGAACGAAACTCCAATTATTACTAGTTGTTATTTGTAGGTATTATTTGTAATGTCACCACTCCAAGTTAAGGTTTAGATGTTTGATGAACTGAATGATCAAGAAGACATAAGAATTGCTTTGAGAACTTACCTATAAAGCCATATGCTGATGTTCTCTGCAATGAGCTGTTTGAGTATGGGGATAACTGTTCTAGGTGCATCCCTCCAGTTCGCCAGCCCAACTTCATTGCTGCTCACATTTTTCAAGTATTTCTATCATTGGTGTTTGGTCAAACTTTATGGTACATCTTTTTCTTTCTTATATATTTTAATTCGCCCAAAATGAGTGTCAGCTCAGAATCTCTCGCCGTTGGTTGACCCACAATGGATCCACTCAGCACATTGACAGCTAGTCGCTCATTTTGGTTGAGCAGAGTAAAACCAGTACTCTGCTCCCAGTAAAGAGCTTTCAAAACCATTTAGTCCCAAAACAAGTACCACTTTAAAAAAACAACCTCTCAGTACTACACTAAAAAATTGAACTATAAATAGGACTGAATGATATCTTTTTTGCAACCATTCAAATCTATTTATAGTACCGACTACATTTACATGACTCAATGACATTTGCAAAGTTATACTTTCACAGAACTAAAATATTGTATCTTCACTGAACTCTTTTTTTTATGGAGGGGGTACGATCCAAGTAGTTTTGTATATTTAAATATCTTGTTTGAGTAACAATGCATATGGTCCCTAGGGGAGTACCTGCAATCTCTCCAAATGGTATCGACAGCATGAAAAGATATTTTCACATTCTTCCTGTTGAGGTAAGCCGCCACATATAAGCTCGAGCATTTATCATATCCCTTCATCATGGTTTCAAATATCACATATTTTAGTGTCAGTTTGATACAATCATATATGCACATATATAGTATATTGCCTGTAGAATTAATTCTCACCGAACTAGGAGACTTGGGTTTTGTTGCATTGGGGTTGCAGTAAGAAGACTCGTAAATGTAATTTATAGGAACAAGCCCGCCCTCCACCCGTGCTTTCAATACGTACAAGTTGCAGATGAGAGAATAGTTGCCATGAGCAAAGTCACAATACTTGGTAATTGCTTCATGAGATTCATCTGAGCTCAATGCATGTGACCATAAATAGTCCATGTTTCCTTTCAATGTTAAATCAAGATCCAGGAAACCATTTCCAACCTGCCCGCAATGATCCATTAGGATTAATCAATATAACTGAGTGTAAAACACCTTCTAAAAGGGGTCAATGATCCTTTATCAAGGCATAATCTTTTTCCAATGCAACATTTTTATTTTATGTTTTTGTTTTCCCTTGATAAAGAGTGAGTTCATGGTAATTTACTAAATGTAATTATTTAAGAGGCGTAATAAAAGAGGGTAAAATCAGAATATCAATTTTAAATTTGAAATCAAGAAAATTAATCAATTTCTTTGTTTAATATTTTTATTTTTACCAAGTGTATACATTGATGCAGAAAAAAATCATACCCCCATCACCCTGATAAAAGAGTCGTGTTACTTAAGTATTCTTGTTCAAGAAACAAGACTTGTTTTCGCTTTGAGGGAGGGTTAAAAAGGGTATAAGACTCACAATAATGCCTTTGAGGTTGATGAATTGTTTCCGGGAATGCTTGTTATGGGCTAAAATGGTGTAAGCAAGCTCAGGCGCAAAATGACCACCATAGCTCTCTCCCACTATATAGAAATCCCGAGTCTTGTAATGTGGGAATCTTTCAAGCCAATTCACAAGGAAGATGTGTGAATCTGTGGCTGTTCTTCTGTCCCCGGTGGTATTATAGTCATTGGTTGTGTTGGAATAGGAAAATCCCACACCGGCAGGTGAGTCCAGGAATATCACATTTGCCACTGCCATTTCAAATCAATGCTGGAAACCTTAACCATATTCTCAGTTTTTAACTGCTCTATGTGACTATGTTCCAACCTTAAGTATTCTATAAGTGCTTACCTTTGTTCCAAGCATAGTCGTTCTTGTACAATGTTTTCCCATCACTTTTAACTTTGTAAGGACCAACTTCCAAAAGTGCTCCAGCTCCAATTGATGAGCAACCAGGTCCTGCATACATTCATCAGCAATAACCTTATTAGTAGACTACTAAATACTACTCCTAATTACATTCTATGGACCATAAGATTAGTATAACCTATGTCTCAAGGGAAAAAAGGTGCTTCTTTGTGCATGTTGGGTGTAGGGATGGACCCGGTTCTAGTTTTGGAACCGGGCCTGTTGCTAGGTTTTTTAATCCAAAGCAACATCCGAAATTGGTCCAAATTTGTTCCATTTTTTCCCAAATAGGAATGGAGCCAACCGATTACACATTTTTTTAGTTTATTTTCATGTTTTCGAAAGACATGCTAAAAGACTAAAAGAAGAGAAAATTGTCCCTACCCAACACAAAGAAGAGAAAATTGTCCTAACAAAGACTAAAACAGAGCCTTCTTTTAAAAATGGGACTGCATGTTTGGTTTTCTCAAAGTAGGACTAATCATTCCATTTCTGTCCATAATCTAATTAATTGATTAATTAATTAATTAATTAAACTAATTAATTGCCCCCTAGTTCCCTTGCATAATCAAGGCAGTCCGTTGGTTCCGAGAACAATCCGTGGTGGCGGCAGCAGACCATAATGATGCCAGTGGCGGCACGGATTCCAACGGCAGCGATGTCGGGTTTTCTGGCAGCTCGGCAGAAAATTTCCTGCAGCTGGTGGCTGTCCGGCGACCCTTATGCAATAGTGTTAAAGCCCTATGCAAATATTTTGGTCCAATTACAAATAAAAAGTCTTATTTAAAGTATTTTAAGCTAGTAGATCCTATTTTTGAAAAAAAAAATCATATTTTATCCTACGCTCCTAGCTACATGGCAGAAATTAGAAACCTCAACGTAAATTGGGGCAAAGATTAGTTATTTGACCCCATGGATATTCTTCCCTATTTCGTCTATTTTTGGATTCTAGATTATTTATTTTTGTTTTTTTTGCTGCACTTTCTCTTTTCTCACAATATTTGTTCTGTTAAATATCAACGTCCTTGAATAAGATGGATTTCGAACATATGATTTCCACTTTGGGAGTGTCACAATGATGTCATTGAACCACAAGGTGCTTGACAATAATTTTTGTGTTTAAAGAGAAGGATTCTATTATTGAATCCATTAATGGTGTTTTTCTTTACATATGACCAAATTTTCAAAAAATGTAAATATGAACAATGTGACATGCATGATATCATTGTCTTTGTGAAAAACATAAAAATGTGACATCACTTTTTCAAATATATGACTTTATTAGTAAGATTTTTTCAATTAGTCATATTTAAAGAAAAACCTTAACATATTTTTAATAATTAAAATTTAAAAATATGACTTTTTTAATAATAACTATTTAAATATATTATGGTTTTTCTTTATTCTACAAATAAGATTTATTCAATTCTATTAAAAGAAGAAAGCGGTTAAAAGTTATGGAGTAAAATTTAGAAGCAAGTCCTAGTTTGGTACAAAAACTGAAAACAACATTTTCATAAAAAGTAGGACACGAGTTCGAATATGTCTCTCAGTTCTTTCTCTCTCTAGGGTGGGTTTCCACCGCTAGGGTTTTTTCCTCCGCTATCGCTTGTAACGAGGAGCGGCCGCCGTAGGCGGGTTTAGGCGTACAAAGTTTCTTCTTCTGCCATCAATTGTGCGGCTTTTTTTCTACTTTTGCTTGGCGAGATTAAGCAGAGGGAAGATGATGCTTGGTCTCTAGCTGCCGAAGGTTATGCAGGGACGGAAGATGGAGGTTTGGTCTCAGGCGAGCAAAGGTCATGGACGAAGCGTGGGGCTAGAGGCTGCAACAGATCTGAATTCGCGGTCATCTGTGTTAGGTGGCGACAGAGGAAGCTTGGTAGAG
Source organism: Cuscuta epithymum (assembly GCA_945859915.1). Taxonomy (NCBI): domain Eukaryota; kingdom Viridiplantae; phylum Streptophyta; class Magnoliopsida; order Solanales; family Convolvulaceae; genus Cuscuta; species Cuscuta epithymum. The sequence continues at coordinate 2,674,917 of CAMAPF010001001.1, read as the reverse complement.
AACCTGATGAATAAGAGTTATAAGACGCAAGATAATGAAGAAGCTACAGTACTGCAGATCGTCCCCTTCCTGAACCGCCGTCATGAAGTGCAGGAAAGTCTAGGATTTGGAAGTGTCTTTTTAATTTTACTGTTTGTTTGCGATTTATTTTTCATGATCCGACTGTTTATTTTTCTGTTGGTTATTTTTATTATTGTAAGACTCTTGCATTAGGATTGGGTGTCAGGAAGTCTGCTTTAACTCTCATTGGCTCATGTAAGCCCATTATAGGATCAACGAGTTATATTTCTGAATGTGATTGACTCTAAGTCTGGTTCGAGGGCTGACAGTTGTCTGTGGTTCTTATATCGTTTTAACCCCTTTCTGAATGCAGTGATATCAATGTAAGCCCCCATCTTCCAAAATAAAGTAGGACATGAAACATGGGGGAAACGCGTAAATATAAAAAAATATAGGGTAAATAATTACATGTATAAAAACATCAATTTCTCTAATATTAGTGCTAAACAAAATTGAATAATAATGTAGCACCAAGCGTATCTTAAGAAACACAAACTTCTCATATATGAGTGCAAACAAATCGAAATTGAAATTAAAAGTAAACAAGGTGTATATTACGTAGTATTGTATGCGCATTAAGGGATGTTTGGCACTCAACGGTTAGCGGATTTGATTAGCGGGTTGTAAATAGCGGATTGAATCAGCGGATTTGACCAGCGGGTTAGCTTGGCGGGTTGCAGAAAGATGTTTAGTAACTTAGCTGTTTGAAAGTAGCGGATAGCAGGTAAAAAGACAAAAAAGGACATTTTAAAATTTGTGCATGTGTCCGGTTTGTTTAATAATACGTACTACCTCCGTTCTCTTTTAATTATAACATTGAACTTTTTGCACTATTCACATATTCTACTTTGACTATATTTTATTTATTGATGTATTATAAATTATTTTTTTTAAAAATATTTTTAAATTCCTCTCATTTTAAATTTTCAAACTGATTTTTTTATTTTTTTACTAATAAGGAGCGAAAGATATTAATGATCAAATTTGTGCGTTGGCAAGTGTGAAAAGTAGACCGTTGCAATTAAAAAAGAACGGACGAAGTATATATGAGTATACTAACTCATATGTACATAATTATTGTAAAATTAACTACAAAAATATTCTAACTAATATGTAAAAGTCATCAAGTTATTGAGGTATTGAGTTTTAACTTCTAACCAATATGTAAAATATTCTAACTAATACTACCTCCGTCCCAAAAAGAGTTGCAAATTTGACTTTTATTATTCAAACAGTCTCGTTTTGTTCACTTAATTATGATGTCAATTTTTAATTATTTTCTAATTTGGAGTTTACAACTTTGTAGAGATTTTAATGTAGTTTTTGAATATGTAAATTTTAACGATTAAAAATTGAATTAATTATCCATAGGGAGAGTTGACTTTTATTATTGGTTGACAAAAAAATGTTGACTTTGCAAAATAAATTGGGACGGAGGGAGTATAATTATTGTACAAGTCATCAAGTTATTGAGTTTTAATTTCAATATGTAAAAGGTACCTATAATTTTGAATTCCAATCAAAATAGCAATTCAGAAGAAATATGAATATATGATAGAAGTATTAGAAGAAAGCACTGAGGGGGCACTCCTTGCGCTGGTGAGGAGATAAAGCACTTGAGCACGAACGAAAGAGAACAAACGTATGCAATTCTTTACGAAGATGAGAGGACAAAGGAGTGAATTTAGCATTTATTCCCAACCGCCGAAACCTAATCGCTGCAATTTCCAGCGTTTTGGTTTTCGGCAGTTTCATCCGATCCACTATTCAGACCCTCTGTTTTACCAAACGCAAAAAATCAGCGGTTTTATCAAGCAAAAACGCTAAAACGGTCAAAACCTCCAATTTTTGGCTGAACCACCAATATACAAACGCACCCTAAGTCACCTAACAAGTACTCCCTCTTCCCGTAAAATAGTTCCCAGTTTGACTTAGTACCCGTTTGATAACCATGATCTTTGGCTTTTCAAGCTTATAAGCCATCTTTTTCATCAAACGCGTAATTTTTAATTTTACGGGCTAAATTGTGTAATAATAAGAAAAAGTAAGGTTGCAGTTACTTTTCCGGTTGTATTGACTGAAGTTACTGTAGAAGGTCATTTTAACTATTTTTTCTTTATTTTATTAATAAAATGTACTCCCTCCGTCCCATTAGACTTTGCCAACTTTCCCTTTTTGGTTGTCCCAAAAAACTTTGTCACTTTCTCATTAAAGCAACTAATTTGTGGTTCTGCACATTTCTCTCTCCTCTGCACAAATCTCAACCACACAGTTTTTACTATTCTTATTTCTCACATACTTTGCTCTTGGCAAAGTCCACCGGAACGCAGGTAGTATTTTAAAGGGTTAAATAGTAAATAGGAGAAGTTCAATGAAAAGCCTTGCTTTTGATCAATTAAATACATAGCATATGTGACCTATAAACTGATAATCACGAGAGTATTTTATGTAGGAGATTAAATGCATGCCACGTTTTTAGGAGATTCTCTTCCTTCCATTTTAATCTAATCGGCTATATGCTTTATTTATATAAATACATGACATTAATTTACTACACCTATTTAAACTTGTACATATATCCAATTATTTCTATTTTAAATTACGGAGTATTATTTTTCTTCCTTCAAAAAAACATTATTATTTTTCACAAATCAGGGCCAGTACAGTCACATCAGCCAGAACTTCATAAATTTCAGCAGAATCAGCCAATACAACCACATCAACCAGAATTTCATAAATTTCAGCAGAATCAGTCAATACAACTGATTTGGCTATTACCAAACGGGCTCTTAGTTGGGAGTTAAAGTGCGAATAAAATGAAAATGTATAATTTTGGTTGTGTAAGAAAAATATAAGAGCCCGTTTGGAGAACTCTGTTTTCGGCTTATCAGGCTTATCAGCCAGCTTTTTCACCAAACACGTAACTTTTACTTTCGCGCGCTTAATTGTGTAATAAGCCGAAAAAGTAAGGTTGGAGTTACTTTTCTGGCTGTATTGGTTGAAGTTACTGTAGAGGACCATTTTAGCTATTTTTACATATAATTTTTTCTTTAATTTATTAATAAAATATATTTTTAAAATATTTTTTTCTTAAATCAGCAGAATCAGCCAAAACAGCCACTCCAGCCAGAATATCATAAATTTCAGCAGAATCAGCCAAAACAGCCGATTTTGGTGCTACCAAACGGGCTCTAAATGAATATTAACCACACAAACTTTCCAAAAAGAAAAATGGGAACAATTTTTTAGACAGTTTAAATAGGAAAGTGAAAACAATTTGACAGGAACAATTTTAGAGACGGGAGTAAATAATACTCCGTACTCCGTAATCAGAACTATGCCATCTAGTCATCTATTTTCCCTGTTTTCTCAACTCATCTCCATGTCGGTTCATTTAAATTAATCAAGACAATGATTCATAAGTAGAATCACAGACGCTTAGTAAATTCGAAACATACCAAGGGAGTATAAAAACAGTAAACACTAAACACAATTGCAAAAAACTTGAACAGTTCAAAGCGTAGATTATGAATGATAAACTGGCATTGAATTGGATGCATTTAAAGTAGAGCAATGTTTCATATGTACCTCCGGTTAGCCATAAAAGCAGAGGTTTTGCAGAGGAATTCTGAGGAGATTCAACAAAGTAATAAAACAAAGCTCTTCCGGCCTTGGGATCAACCGTAACATAGCCTGAATATTGGGCAAACTTCTCTCCGGCAGGTTGCTCCGGTAGGGAACGGATCTTATCGGCCCTCCTCAGCCCTTTCTGGTTGCCAACATATACTGAAGATGGGGGAGGAGAAGAAGAAGAATAAAGAAAAGCTCTGGCGGCATCACCTTCTTGGTCCAGAGCAGGCCACTCTTCTGAAAGGGGGGCTTCCTTTGGGTTGAAGATTGTGGAGTTTATTAACCTGTGGATGTTCTCTCTCTCAGTGGAGGCTTGGGAGGGTATAATGGGGAAAACCCATTGTTGCAAAGAGAGAAACACTATTGTTAGCCATGGCAGTAACAATTTCATTTTTTTTATCAGGAGAAACCTGGTTGAGATCTCAAGCTTGTTCTCTAGTAAGCATCTTAGGTCAGACAGACTCCACAGAGACTTGCATTTATACACAGGTTATTTCCAGTTATAGGGGATGTCTCTGTCCTTTCCCATTTTATTACATTCTTCCCCTATCTCATTAGCATTTTTCTTTGTGTACATATCATTTTATACCTTTATACACATACAGAGTAGTAAATAGGAGATGTTTTAAGAAGCCTGGTCATATGACTAGAAAAAAAAGGATGACACACCATCCCTGAGGGCCCCCAACACCGACCGGACGGTACAATGGGAGGATGTAAATTGGACTATAATCACAATCTGACAGATAGAGAGTGAGGCTCCGTCCCCGATACTTGCAGAGGCCCTATGCATTTTTAGCATAGTGACCTCTCATCACAATTGTCGAGATTTGAACCCGGGACATAACCCTTGTGGCAGTCCCTCGCTACCAGTTGAGTCACGCCCACGGATATATGACTATAGAAAAGAGTCACTCTTTAAAACCTCATCTAGGTAGCTGGGCATCCTCATCTCCACACATTTTTCGAGGGTATCCTCACTAGAAAATGTTGTTGTTATAGTGATACCCTAGGCTCTTTAAAAATTTTGTAGTATACAGACAATTTATTAAAAAAAGAAATTTTTTAAGGTATTTGCGTGCATAGGTACATAAAGTTGGCTTAAATGTACATATTAAGCATACTTTTTTATGTACACCTAATTGTTGTCTCTTTTCTAAACGAATTGCTTATGTACACATGTTATTAAATGGGTGTATGCATTTTGTGTACATCTTAGGGGTGTTTGGATCTGTTTCCTGAAACTGTTTTTGTTCGCTGAAGGAGCATAAACATATATTGAAGTGTTTGAGTGGAAGTGCATAAGTATTTCTAACGACTCAAAATTGCTCTTAGAATCAATTTTTTAGAAGTTGAAGAAAACCAGCTTCTCAAAAATTCATTCTGATTTTACTTCTACTTTTAAAAAAGGAGTATAAGTTGAATCAGTTCCAAACACCCCCTTATACTCTACCCATGTATACAAATAAGGCTAAAAGGTCAAATAGGTCCTTGTACTATTCGTGTAAGCTCAATTCAAACTCTGAACTAAAAAAGGTCCAATTCACATCCTGAACCGGCAAAAAAGGGTTTAAATTTCATTTTTTAAGGTTAAACAATCGGTAAAAAAAAGGTTCAATTCACACCCTAAACTATTAAAAAGTGTCAAAATTGCAACAAATCGAAAATAAAAAAACAGAAACAAAAAAAATTAAAAAATGATCAGTTGTTTACCCGTAAAAAATGAAATTTGAACCATTTTTGTCGGTTCGGGACGCGAATTGAACCTTTTTTAGTTCAGGGAGTGAATTGAGCTTACACGACCAATACAGGGGGCCTATTTGACCCTTTAACCTACAAATAATTATTGTTTTTCCCTAAAAAAAGGGGTGACACTCCATCCCTGAGGACCCCCAACACCGACCGGACAACTAGCTGGGAGGATGTAAAATTGAGCTTTGATCTTACTCTAATAGAAAAATAGTGGAGCTCCATCCCAAATCATTGCTTGGAGTCAGAACCCGAGACCTCTCTCTTGTGACACTCTTTTCCTACCAGGTGAGCTACGTTCCTGGTTTGTTTTTCCCTAAAAGACTTTCGGGAAATGTGTACACAATTTCCCCTGCCAATAGAATTTTTCATTGGGCATAGACTGGGGACGGCGTCAGAAAAGAAAAGCAAGCTGCAGTCGTAAATGTGATGTTGGATGATAGGGTCCGGCATTGAGTGATAACAACTCCATGCCTTCCTTTCTTGTATTATTGGAAGCGTGTACTTGGGACCCACCACCACACCCATTGGCTACGACTGTCTTCTTTTGTGTGCCACAAAAGAAGTTCAACCCATTCTTCACACTGTACCTTTTTTTCCATCCCACTTTCACACTATAATATGGATGGGTCTTTAGAAAATGACTTGTCGGCAAAAATGTAGTAGTAGCATTGTGAATGACTACAAACGCTGATTCATGTTTATGTTAGATAATATATAGACGTTTGGCCTTATCCTTTATGAACGGAATTGTTGAAATAGAAACACTACTATTAACATTGTTTAATGTTTACAGTTTTTAAATAATACATTCCCTACTAATCGCTACGGCTATATGACTAAATTATCAAACATTTTTTTACAACTTTTCTACCGCTAATATATTGTCAAACACGCCTAACGATTTCCTCTACAAATACAGAGTCATACTATTAAGCACCTTGATTAACAGTATAAAACTTGCATGGTTAATTTGATTCAAAAAGATAAATAATGTAAATTCTGTATCATGAAAGGATATTGAGTTTATTGTAGCATAATTAAAAAAGAAAAGTGAAAATAATTTTGATCCAAATAAAAAAGGGTCAAAGTAAGAACTCATTTGCTAAAGACAAAAAATGATTTAAAGGGTTGAACATGTTAATTTGTTAATGTTGCTAACATTCTGGGCGTTTTTTGAAAAAAAGTGAACTTATTTATTAATGATAAAAGTAACAAAAAATAAAGCAATACAATAGCTCGATGTTACACCGGGATGAGACATAGAATCGCATGGCCTCCAAGGACCAAACAAATTCGCTAATCCCGCAACTATGTAAACAAATCTAACAACACTGCTGAATTTGCTACTCAAAAGGCAATTGAAAGTAAAAAAATTGTTCAAACTAGAAAGGAAACAAATTAAATCAAGAATTCCGACTTCACCGACCATCAAAAAGGGAGAATTGATTTGATCAGCAACCAACAAATGAAACTCAACACAACAACAACAACATCCAAGTCTTAGTCCCAAAAGATATTGAGGTCGGCTAACATGAATCGATACATGATATCACCACCAAAAGGAAAATAAAGAAAATAAAGATAAAAAAATAAACTATCATAAAAAAGATAATTTAAAACGAGATGAATATACCTAAAAATGATAAAATAAAAAGGATAAAAATAATGTTTATATATAAGGATAAAAGAATAAAAAACAGGAAGAAAAAAGATGAGGGGAAATAATAATACGAGATCACTCCTCCACACGAATACCCGTCCTCCACTTTGCTCTCTCCTAAGCCATACGCTCATCCAACCCAAGAAAAAGCATATCACTTCGGACTCCCCTAACCCACGTCTGTTTGGGTCTTTCTCTCCCTCTTTTCCCTACCTCTTCTCCACACATCTCAACCCGTCTAACAGGTGCATCACTCGGTCTTCTACGCACATGATCAAACCACCGTAGGCGAGACTCCCGCATCTTGTCTTCAATAGGTGCTACTCCTACCCTTTGTCTGATTGTCTCATTTCTCACGTGATCCTTCCTAGTATGCCCACACATTCAACGCAGCATGGACATCTCTGCCACACTCATCTTTTCAATGTGACATTGTTTCACCGCCCAACACTCTACGCCATACAGCAATTCAGGCCTAATTGATGTCCTATAAAATTTACCCTTCAGTCTAGTCGGCATACCTCTATCACATAGAAATCTTGACGCACTCTTCTACTTCATCCACCTTGTTCTGATTCTATGGGATACATCTCCATCTAGCACTAGTGCAAAATACATGTTCTATAACTCGTCTTTCATATGGGGTAGCTAGGAACCGTAATAGTAAGTAGGAGCGAGGTCTATTTCATAAATAATTAAAGGTTCTTGTCACTTTGATGGGTACAAATTGAAATTAAAAATCTTATTCTATAACGGTTGTAAGAAACACCGACATTAAAAGAGAAAACGGGGTTATATTTATAATTTTATGAAAAACAAATTACATTCGGGGTCTTTTTTATGAATTTGAAGAATACGATTTTTACGTCTGTTCCTTTTGAACCCTTGTGGAAAATTTTTAAGGAGTATTTCATTGAGCCCAACTTCACTTGAGAGAAGCTACACAAAAGACATAACCCATTAACCCTAGTTGGCTGAACTGAAGACACTCCTGGACGCCGCCGCCTCACTATCGCGGTTCCACTATCGCGCCTCACCATCGCAGCTCCACCATCGCGGCCTCACCATCGCGGCTCCACCGTATCCTCGCTCCACCATTGCCGCCCCGCCATCGCCCCTCCACGATCTCCGCTCCTCCATCGCCGCCTCACTATCGCCGCTCCACCATGACGCTCCACTACCCTGCTTGCTCGTCCATCCTTAGTTGCTGGAGTTCCATCTCCTAGTGCCTCTCTGTCATCCATTACGGTAAAAATACGATTATTTGCCATGTGTGTACATATCAAACGAAGCATAATAAATTTCAACATAGTAGCTTTCTAATCCTTCAATTATACTGGAGTGATTTGATTGTACTAAGTAAATCAACTGTAAGATGGCTACTATGAGCTGAGTCATTTTCACACTCATACTAGATATTTAACAAATTGCACTTCTAGTTCTATTTTGTAAGTGTTTTTGTATTGGGTTTGTCAATTTACTCTAAAGTTAGATTTTGTCTAAAAAATTATTAGTACTTTTAACTTTTATATTGCTGAGTATAATTTATTTTTTTTAAAAAGCCTTAAACTTTCATAAAAATTTGCCTTCAAAATCTCTGTCTTATTAGATTAGAAATTAAAGAGAAGAGATGGTTAATTTTAAGTATTGTCCAATGTTCTCTCGACTCTTATTTTTTTCAAACTGAAACATTTTATTTATATTTCCCACCCTAACAATTAGATACCAAGGTGTTCTCCATTATTCTGGAACTATTACTAAGGAAAAAGGAACATGAGCTCCTTTTTAAGGTAACATTATTGACCTCATGTAATAAGTTGGATGTTTTAGAAGTTATACTCATTGGTGTGATTATTCATTGTAGGAGATGGAATCAAAAGGCCCTATTAATATGTGATGCTGGTCTCATTTTTTTGGATTGCTAGAGAAGATAAAACAGCTTCATGCCCAGGTAAAAATAAAAACAAAATCTATTACTTATTCAGAAATTACCCTAAATAGGAGTAAAAACGTTTTGAAATTCCAAAATAGGAGTATCATGTTTTTTATTCCCTAAATAGGAGTAATCTGCCAAGTTTGGAAAAAAATGCCATGTTTAAAGCCTTGTAATTTCCAAACTTGGCAGAAATTTACTCCTATTTAGGGAATAAAAACATGATACTCCTATTTTGGAATTTCAAAACTTTTTTACTCCTATTTAGGGAATTCTCTCTTACTTATTTATGCTCTAAAAATTCTTTGCTGCCAAGAGATGATATGAAATGAGCCAATGAGGTATAAAGGAATACAGGATGAAACTTGTCAAGTTAACAAAGAAGTGATCAAGATGCTATAGGGTTGAGGAATGATGTTTGGAATGAAGTGAGGTACTTATTTATATATTTGTCTAGTACCATTTGTAATAATCTCTTCTTTAATTTGTGTTTATAATCTGACTTGCATCACTTATGGAAATAGTTTTTGCAGCTAGTACGTGAATTGCCATTTCACACAATGTTGAAATCAGTTTCTTTTCATTTAGACCGTTAGAGCTCTGTTGTTTATACATAATACATTGCTCAAGAGTCACCAGTAACTAATAGTTTGGATATAATACACGAACAATAATGTATGAATAGATATTGCTTTTGGATATAATACGTTGAGGATAGTGTATTTCTCTTGTAGAAAAATTTTGGTCTCTTTAAGCACCTAAGTGTTGCTTTATGTCTTTCACTGAACGTTCTAATTCTATTCCTAGAGGGAAAAAAATGAAAATCTGTGATGATACTTATAGTTTACATGTATGGTATGTAATATTAATTGACTTATAGATTAATTTGGAGTCTCGAATGTTGACATATTTGGAAATTTGCTTTTATCTATGCAGATGATGATGATTCCATACATGGTGGTAATAACGTTTTACTTATATTAATATTTTACTTATCCTTCTACCTTTTTTTACTTGTGCACTTGTACATGTTTTACTTGTGCTTACTTTTTCTATTCAATTTGTAGGTTTTCAATGTTCAGGATCCATTATTCATTCAATGTAACAAGACGCAAGAGCAGTGGGCATCCTCTGACATTACGTGCATTTTGTAGTATTTTTATTGTATTTTATAAGCATCTCTTAAAATGCTATGTAATTTTTGTTGAATACTTGGAAAATATGATATCTAGTGGGATTGTGGAAATATTGTATTCCGTATTTTTAATTAGCATGATTTATAATATGCAATTGATATGATTTTGTTATGTTGGCATTTTTCTTGATATTGAATTGCATTTTTAAAAAAAGGATCTAATAGTGGAGATAAAAAACAAAAAATCATTTCGGTTCTATCCACTAAAATTTACATTCAATAACGGTTGACTTGCAGATGACTTTGAATGTGTAATTCGTACATATCACATTCCATAACGGTTCCTGTAATAGCCGATATTGAAAACTTTCCGTAACGGTTCCTAGACCCCATATAAAAGGTGTCTACTTTTAATGTCGACTGAATCTATGTCGGGTCTAGAACCGACATTAAAAGTCGATTTTAACCGACATAGAAAGCTCTTTTTCCACTAGTGTAGCCCACCGCCCTTCTGAATTATGGAGCCCAAGTAACAGAACATATCACTGACCAATATCTCCTTACCATCTAGAGTAATTCCACTATTACCACTGTTTCTACCTCCACCAAACTTGCACTCCATGTACTCTGTCTTGCTCCGACTTAGTCTGAAACCCTTGTTCTTCAATGTTTGTCGTCATACTTCCAACTTGTCTTTAAGACCTGAATGCGTCTCATCAATCAATACAATATCGTTAGCAAACATCATACACCACGGTATTTCGTCTTGAATTGTCTTCGTAAGTTCATCCATGACTATGACAAATAACAAAGGGCTCAGAGTCGATCTTTGGTGCACTCCGATAGTAATAGGGAACTCCGCAGTCCTCCCTACATTAGTACGAACACTTGTAGTACAATCCTCATACATATCCATGATGATGCTGATATACTTGCGTGATATGCCTTTTCTAGTTTAGGCCTACCAAAGAACTTCTCGAGCTACCCTATCATAAGCCTTTTCAAAGTCAATGAACACCAAATGCAGATCCTTATGGGCGTCTCTATACTTCTCCATAAGCTGCTGAAGAAGGTGAATGGCCTCAGTTGTTGAGCGACCAAAGTTTCATGGTGTGACTCATAAGTTTAATCCCTCGATAGTTGGCACATTCTTGTACATCACCCTTATTCTTTATTAAGAGGATGAGAGTACTTTTCCTCCAACTCGTTGGCATCTTATTGTTTCTCCAAATCATGTTGAAGAAACTTGTTAACCACCCGACGCCTCTCTCTCCCAAACTTCTTTAAGGCTCGATTGGTATGCCATCTGAACCCACTTCTTTCTTCCGCCCCATCTTCCTCAGAGCCTCCTTAACTTCCGTTGTTTGGATCCTTCTCACAAAATCACGATTTACCATACAATCTGGTATGGCCAAATCACCGATATCTTGCGCTTTGTTCCCGTTGAATAGTGTATCAAAGTATGACCTCCACCTCTCTTTTATCTCCCCGTCCTCCATTAGTACCCTTTGATCGACATCCTTCACACACTTAACTTTTCCTATATCCTGAATCCTACGGTCACGAAGACGAGCAAGTCTGTAAATATCTTTTTCTCCTTCCTTAGAGTCTAATTTTGCATACAATTCCTTGTTCACTTTTCCTCTTGCTTCCTTTACAACTTTCTTTGCTCTTCTTTTAGCCTCCTTGTACTCCTCTATGTTCTTATCGCTCCAACTTTTGCTCAATTTCTTATAACATTCTCTTTTGATCCTTATTGCTTATTTCACCTCATCATTCCACCAAGATGTGTCCATTTTTTGTGGTAGATGATGGATAGTCTACCCGGGGGGTATCTTATCCGAGGGGTTATTGCAAGAATAACTAGAGAGAAGTCGGAGTGAATAGGAGGAGAGAGAGTCGATTGTATTAAATGAACTCAACGTGTTTTACAAGGAGAATAAGGGCTGCTATTTATAGCAGCAATAAATGCGATGAGAGTACACGTGTCAGTAATCCAACGGACGAGGGGTCACATCAATCAGGGTGGCACCGGCAGTGGCATGTTCACCGCATTGAATGCGGTGGGTGGATCTGACGTCGCATTAAATGCGGTGGTTGGCTGTCTCCAAAGGGAATCTTCGATGATTGAGTCTGTTCAGCCGAAGGCTCTTCACGCAGCCGAGGGCTTCGTGTGGCCGAGGGCTTCGTGTAGCCGAAGGCCATGTGTAGCCGAGGGCTTTCCTGATACCGAGGGCTTACAATGCCGAAGGGTCCTTTTTCTGCCGTTTTCTCCCAGTAGCTTCGTATGCCCACAAAAGGCTATCATGTGAGTTCTAGAGCCTTCGGCCAAGGAGGCCGAGGGCATCCCAATGCGTACTTTGGGCTTCTTTGAGACTTGGGCCGCTGTATGTTTGCCTCAGATGCTCCTTGGGCTCAATAGGCCTTTGTGGGGGAAGTAGGAGTCTATGGGCCGGGGGTTCCTGGGCCATATACTCCATCAGGAGTCCCTCACTCCTTTTGCCGAAAGGTACTTGAGGGAAAAGGAGTAATTGTGTTTATTCTCCTGAAGGCTTCGTTGTTTGTTGGGTTCTTTTGACTGATCACTTGTCTTCTGCTGTTAGCCGAAGGCTTCCTTCAGTCCCTCACATGTCGAGGGTTTTCTGAGGAAAGTGTAGATATCATCTGTATGCGTTGTGATGGGGGTTGCTTCATCATTGTCAGTGACTTGGGGAACTTTTGATATTTTGCTTCTGCCGAAGGGTGTAATCCGAAGGGTGTAATGATGTAATGATGTATGTACCTGAGGGCAACATGCATTCTTATAGGTTTTTTGCACGTGGGGATTTTTAGTTCTGTGTGATTCCCGAGGGGTGTATCCCAGTCCCCCACTCCTTTAGGCCGAAGGTGAGTTCGGGCTGAAGGAGTTATGATGTTTGCATGTGGCCCCGAGGGGTGTCTTTGACTGAGGAGTGACAACATTGATAAGCCGAAGGCTTATACTGCTACATGTCCGAGGATGCAACATTGACAAGCCGAAGGCTTATTCTGCTGCATTGTCGAAGGCGTTAGGTGACATATGTTCGCCGGAAGCTCCTGTGGATGATAGTCGAAGGCTACCGTCCAAGTATTTTCTGGTGAGTGGCAGTATGGGGCAAGCCGGAGGCTTATACTGCTGCTTGCTCGAGAGCACTTGGTAGAAGTTGTTCACCGAAGGCTTTAGTAAGTGATAGCCGGAGGCTATCATCCGAGGTTGCCTCAATGGTTTCCAAAATAGAGCTGTTGGAAAAGAGCCGTTAGAGGAGGGGTCGACGTGGCAGGCTGGTGTTGGGTGGAGGTGGGCGGGAGCCCTCCATTGGTTGAACCGGCGGCCCGTAATGATGGGCTTTTAAAATCGAGGCCCATATCTCGAGGCTGGAAGCCTATATAAACCCCAAGGCCAGGCTCATTTCCTTTGTGCGATTTTATTGAAGCGAAGCTCTGCCAATTTGATTTCTAGAGAGAGAAAGTATATTTTGACCAAACCAAGCTTTCTGAGGTCAGTTCCTCTTTCGTTCTTTTCTCACTTAGCATATTTTGCTATTCCCGCCGTAGATTTGGTGTTAGAATTTTAGGGAACCTTCGACTTTAGAACCCTCCGGTATTTAGCACATTAAGAAGAATGTCTTCTGGAAGCGATTCCCAAGACGTATCCAGGGAGCCGTCGGCGCAAAGTGAAAGCTACTCGAATGTGGAGTCATCGAGTGAGGAGGCCTCGTCAAACAACGACTCTGAGATGGCGAGGGAGGTGCAAAGCAACCTCCGTGCTGAGGCCGAAGCTGAAGACTTCGAACAGGTTGCAGAGGACGAGGAGATGGCCCTCGCGCTCCAGGTAGCCGAGGAAGAGGAAGAGAAGGAGAGGCAATAAGTTACGGTTGCTGTTCTGCCTCCGCTAAATGCCGGTGAAGCGAGTAGCTCCCGGCCGATCGATGTTGTGCCCATTCGGGTAGCCTCGGGGAAGAAGAGGAGGAAGCCGAAGGCAGAGGGACCTCCCAAAAAGAAGAAGGTTGTTGTCGACGCAGGGCAACTAGTGGGGATCCCTGAAGGCCATTCATACCTCAACACCGCCGCCCTCGACTTGAAGACAACGGCCACGCCTTCTGACTGTCAGGCTACACAGATCCTGGTGGGGCCTTTGGCTCAAGTGGTGGAGCCGGGCCCGGAAGACTTATTGTCCAGCCCTCCCGAGGGTTGCTTCGCTATACACGTGCTTTCGGTGGAGCTAGGCCTCCGATTCCCGCTCCACCCTTTTTTGTTGGAGTATCTGAAGTTCCTGGGGATGGCTCCCTGCCAATTGACCCCTAATAGCCACTCCTACATCACATGCTTCCTTTCGCTGTGCCGGAGCCGGGGGGTGGAGCCTTCTCTGGACCAGTTCTTCCTGTCCTTTAACCTTTGCCGGGGGGAGCTGCTAACAGTGAGGGATTCGCCAACCTTCAGCAGGTTCCGGCGTGGAGGCTATTCTCGGAGGTGCCCTCGTCCCATAAACTATGGAGGGACCGGTTATGCTACATCAGGATGCCGGAGAACGGATTCCCGGGGCCTCTCCGCAACCACTTCCGGAGGCACCTAAAAGTGTTGAGTGCTGCCCTGGAGACGACAAGGAAGAAGCTTATGGCCAAGCCCGAAGGCTGTGATAAGCTGATAACGATCAAGGCTGCCACCCTCCCGGATGAACTTTATCGGTTGGACTTCCGGCGGTTCAGGCTGGGGGGGAGAAGGATGAGAAGTATCCCCCGATGCACCGAGGTTACCAAAATGTCGGAGGTTGTTGTCGAGGGGTCCCCTTTTTTTGTACTTAGAGAATTTTCCCCTGTCTTTGACTTGTCTTGATGCTAATCTCCCCTTTTTTGTCCCTTGCATGTGATATAATGGACCCGAAGGCATTTGCTAAGCTGTCCAAGCAATTGGCGAAGGACGGGAAGAAGAAGAAGGAGGGGCCTCCAACCTAGATGCCTGTGGGCTCCTTCTTCAAGAAGGACAAGACTCCCGAGGGTCAGGGACCCTCAAAAAAGGTTGCGGCCGCGGATGCCGACACAGATGCCGGAGGCTCTCAGGTGGGGGAGCTGAAGAGAAAAAACGCCGGGAAGGGCATAAAGCCTCCGGAGAAGAAGAAGGCAAAGGGGGATGTCGGGCAGAAGGCTCCCCCAGTAGTAATCATCGACGACCTCCCCTCCGGCCAACCTACGGCCTCCGTTCCTTTGGAGGATTTTGATGAGGGTGCCTGGCCCTTGGAGACTGTGCAGTTCCCCATTAAGAAGGGACTGCCCTCATGCATGGCACCCTCGACCCGAGGGAGTTTCTGAGGGGTGCTGCTCCTCCCCTGGATCGGTCCACTCTCGGCCGGTTTGGGGACGAAACCCTCGAGCTCAAGGCTCTTCAGGCTTCGGCCACTGTAAGTGTTCAGACCCTTTGTAATTTGTGTCTTAGTGTTCCTTTCCTTCGCATAATCTGATCTCGATTGCCCCTTTACTTGTTTGCAGGCTAGCGTGGTCTTCGGGGAGCTTGTCAGAAGGGCAGAGCAGCACCGCGTTGAAAAGGCGAAGTCCGACGAGGCCATGCGGAAGCTCATCGCCAACAACACCGAGGCCATTAGGCAGTTGGCTGGTTTGGAGGAGGCCCTCCGGCAGTCTGAGCAGAAGTTGGAGGCTGCGAGGCAGGGAGCTCGGGCTGAGGGCAAAGCAGAAGCCGAGAAAGCTACCGCCGAGGCTGCCAAGACCGCCGCCGAGGCTGCCGAGGTTGCCAAGAGGGAGGCAGTAGCTGAAGCGGCGAAGGGTGCCATCGACGCCTTCAAGGCTGGGGGCTGGAGAACCGAGAGCCACAAGGAGTGGATGGCTTCGGTTGTGCCGGAGGTTGTTAAAGAGTGGGTGACAGGTCCTGGAGCTCTGTGGCTAGCCCGAAAGGGTAAGTCCTTCTATGAGGGGGGAGAGTATTTTACCCAGGCAAACATCTACCGGAAGCTGGCCCGGCATCTTGGTGTGGATCCGAAGGCATTTGTTCCGGCTCCATACGGTCTCCCTCCTATTCAACCAGATGTTCGCGTCCCCCTCCCTCCAGGCGAAGATAGGCAGCTCCTCGAAGATTCTGAGTTGGCTCGATGTGATTCCGACGAGGATGAAGATGCCAAGGGCGAGGTTTCCTCTAGACCGAAAGCGAATGCAGCCGAAGAAGCCAAAGTTTAGAAATTTTTCTAAGTGTCAATATTTGTAATAGATCAGTAGACCTCGGCTTCGGCCATGCATTGTAAACAAACAGCTTTTGTACTTTGAAATGTTCCTGCTGATGAATGATTGTGCCTTCGGGCTTTTAAACACATATGCCTTTTCTGAATTGAATGGATGCCTTCGTTTTATATGTATGCTTTCCTTTTTTCCATATGTTTGTCAGGGGGCCAAGACCTTGTAGACTTGGAAAATTTTCTAAGTGCAATTTGGCAGTGAGCCCTCGACTGTAGTGTATATTCACCGAGGGCTCGTTGTTGTGGACTTAGAAAATTTTCCAAGTGGAAACTTGGTAATAAGCCTTCGGTTGTAGCGTAGAATCTCCTGGGGGTCATGACTGTGGACTTAGAAATTTTTCTAAGTGAAATTCCATTGTATGCCTTCGGCAATGAACCATTGGGATTGCCTCCGGGTTGTAGTGGTAGGACCGAGGGCTAGAATGAATTAAACTTAGGAAGTTTTCCAAGTTAATTTCATCCTAGGCCATCAGCGGCGTTGAGCCTTTGATTTGTAGTGTAACCTCAGGTCCTCGTCGAGTAATTTGAGGTTGCCTTCGGCTCTAAGCCCGTTAGTAACAATGAAATTCGTGTTTGCCCGCCGAAGGGTCCCCAGTTGTGGACTTAGGCAAATCTCCACAAAATTCCAATAGATGTTGTAGTGAACCTTCGGATGTGAGAATATTTTTGAGCCTCCGGTGTGTAGGCTTGCCGAGGGGACCCAAGTTCATGGACTTGGTGAAATTCTGAGATTTGTCTCCAATAAACATTGTGAGATTTGTCTCCAATAAACATTGGGAGCCTCCGGTTTGATGAGTGTTCTCCAAAGGGTGCCAATACGTGGACTCAGGAATTTCTCATCATTAAATGAGCCTGGTAATCTTCCGCCTTCGGCATGAAGCCTCCGGTTTGTAGTAGATGTAGATTTAGCTTGTTTTAGACTTTGTGTAGCCTTCAATCATGAGGCATAGTTGACTTTGATCTGGGGAAATCCTCCATGTAGCGGAGCCCTCGGGTAAGTAGCCGAAGGACTTTGTGTTGATAGACTCCTTTGTATGTTTTAGGGAGCCTTCGGGAATATAACTCCGTAACGTTGTTTGAGCCTCCGGGGAGAATAGTATTCGGGGAGTTCCTCCCCTCCTACACATCTTTTTTTTTTGAATGATGTAGGAGAGGCATCTAGAAACTTGGTTTCTAGGAAAGGCTTGGCCTATATGGGAGGCAACGGAATAAACCGTTGGCTCCCCCTTCGGGAATGACCTTCCGATATCCCAAAGGGTTTGAGGGTCGTTTCCTCGGCCCGAGACATCGTCTGTTGCCTGCTTCCCCATGGGAGATAGCACGGAAAGAGCCTCGGTTTTGAAAGTCGTCCCCTCGGCCCGGGACATGGTCTGTTGCCTGCCTCCCCTTGAGGGATGGCGCGGAAAGCGTTTCAGGGAAGGGTTTTATTTGTGTGTGGAACACAAATGGCCGGGGGCACTTGGTACCAGCCGGAGCCAAGGGGTGTTGTACCCCCCCCCCCTTTTTTTGAAGAGTATGTATAGATATGCATAATGTATGCATGGGGGCGTCCTCGTGGGGTACGTCTTAGTTAAAAACACTTGGTGTTCTCAAAGGTTGATGGGTGTAACCCGCACACTTGGTACTTGGTACCTTGATTGGTGAAGTCGTATTTTGTTCATCCTCATGAAAAGAGGGGGCCTTGGGCCTATTTTGGTGAGGAGATGAGGGCTTGGCCACTCATCTTAGGAGAGAGGGGGGGGCCTTGGGCCGCTTGTGTAACACACAGGTGATGAAGGCTTGGCCTTTTGATCTTTCTTTCAAAATGAATGGGGCCTTGGGCCATGGATCATTTACATTTGTGGAGGATGAGGGCTTGGCCGCTCATGTATCACTGATAGAATTTGACAAGGTGATGCACATTCCAATGTCTAGGGACCTCCGTCCCATTAGGGCGTTTTAGCTTGTATATATGTTTCCGGTTTGATGATGGTTGAGACGATGTAGGGGCCTTCAAACTTAGGCGCCATCTTGCCGCCTTCGGTGGGTAGGCTGGCCTCCCTTCGTCGGAGGACGTAGTCCCCCACCTGAAATTCCCGAGAGCGGACCTTGGCGTCGATGTAGCCTTTGACTTGTCTTCTATAGTTTTCAGCCCGGAGGAAGGCTTGCTCTCGGCGTTCTGAAATGAGGTGAAGGTCGAGGGCCATGTTAGCTTCGTTGACCTCGGGATCATATTGCTCCATCCTTCGGGTAGGCAGGGTTACTTCCGTCGGAGCCTTAGCTTGAAAGCCATAACATAGTGAGAAGGGTGTCTCACCCGTCGCACGCCGAGGGGTGGTGCGGTAGGCCCACAAGATAATGTTGTGGAGTTCTTCAACCCAGCCTCCCCCTTCGGCTTCCAATTTCTTCTTCAACCCTTCAAGGACGGTGCGGTTGGCATTCTCTACTTGTTCGTTACCCTGAGGGTAGGCAACGGATGAGAAGGTGTGTTTGATGCCCCATGCCTCGAGGAGGGCACAGAAGGGGGCTGCCTCGAATTGGGTGCCATTGTCGGAGATGGTATGTTGGGGGACGCCAAACCTTGTGAGGATATTCTTGAGAACAAAGTGGCGGCACCGGGCCTCAGTGATGCTGGCGAGGGGCTCGGCTTCCACCCACTTGGTGAAATAGTCAATGGCAACAATGATGTATCTGTTGTTGGAGGTACCCCTCGGCAGAGGGCCCACTAAGTCAATCCCCCACCTAGAGAAGGGTATAGCAGTGCTGATGGTCTACCGGGGGCCTTCTGAAAGTGTTGGCAAGCGGTGCACCTTTGGGCTAGATCCGCACAATCTCTAGCCATCGTGGGCCAGAAGTAGCCTTGAACTATGAGCCTTCGGGACATGGAGAAGGGTCCTTGGTGAGCTGAGCAAGTGCCGCTGTGCACTTCCTCCATTGCGATTTCGGCTTCATCATGATGAAGGCACCGAAGGAGGGTTCCATTGTATGATCTCTTGTAAAGTCTTCCACTCTCGAGGGTGTAGCTGGGAGCCCTCAACTTTGCTAGCTTGGCGCGGGCCTCGTCCTTGGGAAGTTGCTCTGTGGTGATGAAGGTGATGATGTCGGAGATCCAGTCCTCCGGCCTTAGGTGAATATCCATGACGGGGCTCACATGGATGCTTGAGAGGCTGAGTTCCTCAATTCTTGCAATTTTTGAGAGGTGTTCGGGGGATTCATCTGAGAGCTTGGATAGAATGTCGGCCTCGGAGTTATGAGCCCTCGGTATTTGGGTAAGGGAATGTGCCTCAAATACCTTAAACAACTCCTTGGTCGCTTCCTTATATTGTTTCATCCTCCCTTCCTTGGCATCGTACTCCCCGGAAATTTGACCCACAACAAGCTTGGAGTCACACTTGACGTGGATCATCTTAGCCTTTAGATTTGCTGCCAGCCGAAGGCCACAGAGGAGGGCCTCATATTCGGCTTCGTTGTTGGAGACTTTGAAGGAAAAGCGAATGGCGTAGTAGGCGCGGAAGCCTTCGGGCGTAATGAGAACTACCCCTCCACTGCATGCTTTGGCGGCTGAGGAGCCATCGGTATAGAGGGTCCACCATTCATCAAGAGGTGCCGAAGGCTCCTCATCCACCGCGGATCTAGCAATGCATTCCGTCACGAAGTCCGCCAGGGCTTGGCCCTTGATGGCTGGCCTCGGACGAATATCAATGTTGTACTGGCTAAGGAAGATGGCCCATTTCACCATTCGAGAGGAGCTAGTGGGGCTCCTCATGTGGGCGCCGAGGGGTTGATGTGTGAGCTGTCACGCCACGGACCTGCCCGGACACGTCAACAACCCGCCGTACGATACGAATAGTCAACCACAGTCAAGCACATCCATATTATACAAGGCGTCTCGAATATCATTCACCCGTAAGCCATCCATAAACAACATAATAAGCAATCGTATACGTAGCGGAAAACATAGTTTGAAAACAAGTGCCACACGTGGCAAACATGAGCACGCAGGCTCTATAGTAAAATATTCATGAGCATGTTTATTAATGTTAAAAACAGAATGGAGGAAGCACGAACCAAGTCTTCCCTCCTAGATGATCTCTCGAACAACGAGCACAGGAAGCAAGCTCTAGCCTCAACCTGAAAAATGGTAGTGAGACGCCCCCGAAGGGGTCAGCACTCTATAGGGCTATAAAGTGCTGGTGTAGATGGCATCTAATAGATATACAACAAGTATTTCAAACACAAGACCCTCAAATAGGGTGATAATATAATCTAGGCCGTAACCCCCAGTTACCCCTTTTCAAAATATACTTACTTTATATATAAAGTCAAGTAGTCGGCCCGTAGGCCCAAGGTTCGTTTACCAAACATAGCCCAAACCCCGTGACCCCTAGTCACAACAATACATATGGTTCAACCCTAACACATATGTTTGCATTCTCGAGTCCAACTCGACTACATCATCATGCACCTTATTTAACACAAGTTAACTACTCCACCGTGCATTTCTTGAGTCCAACTCAACTACATCACCATGCACAACAATCACCCCATCATGTCTACCCAATGCAATTCTATGAGCACGGGCTCAAGTACATCTCCTTACATTGGCATAGACCCCAATTCCTAAGCACTCGCTATGCCTAGAATTTTAATATCAATAATCTATTTTGGGACATCCTTAGGGACTGCCCAACCATGGTCTTAGCATCACATTACATCAAATTTGTCACTTGCATTACAATCAAGTACATCAATTACAATCAAATCCTTAGATTCAATTCCTTAACAATTACAACAATCATTAACTAGTATTTCAATACTACTAAGATTATTCTTATCCATCATATATTCCATTTGTAAAACCCTAAATATTTAGAGATATGTAGCAGCAACTTAATCATCCAATGTAATACATAAATAATCATTTATGTATCTACACAATTCACACATGTGTAAAATGCCTATTTCACACAATAGTTCATTTAACTCCATTTTTATCAATATTTTACCAAATCATTTCCCATTTCATTTCTTGGAAAATAGATCAATATTCCATCAATAATTTATCATCATAATCCATGGAAAACATGATTTAGGAATTTAGGTAATCTCATGCTTAACCTACAAGTTGTAAGCAACTAGATGTCGATCCTCACCTTAATTGAGCTTTAAACTTTTCCTTCTTGATCCAATGGTCAAAGCTTTGGCCAAGGTGGATTAAGAACTGATTCCTTGCTTAAATATGAGTGTTAAACATCCTCCTCAAAGTGCTAGCTCAACCCCCAAACGTTGATACGAAAACAACCCCTAGAATGGGTGTTTTCCGGCGAACACGTTTCCTAGTTTTTCCACGATTTGCTCTAGGTTAGTACATAACCTTTACATCAATAAATCAACTCTATAAGGACATATTATACACTTGGATTAGTGTATAATAGTTCCACCAATCGTTCATATCATTTGGAAAAAGAAAGGAAAGGTTTTGGGGTTAACAACTCACTTTAGAAGAGTAGATCCGTTTCTGCGAGGTTGTGTTTTGCTCGGACTATTTGGAAGCCTTCCACTACTCCGATTGATGCAAACCAGACCTTCACGGATTCCTCGTCTTGAGATATTTCTCTTGGTATCTCGTACGCCTTATTTGGATTGGTATAACTCAAGATATCAACCAAACAGCCTCAGCCCTCTCACTGCTCGAGTTTACAGACAGCAGTTCACTCCAGCTCGACTTTTGTATGACAAACGCTCCCCTATCGCACAGAGACCACTCAAATGTAAAACTAGACTTCAAAGGCTATCCAAGGACACCTTAATCAAGCTATTTGGATGAGTATAACTCCCATAATGAAGGGAGACAAAACAGCACACCAGTTTGTGCGAAAATAGTGATGGTGGCCCCAAATTTTGATTCCAATTGTGTCATGTGCAGTTCTTCTCCATGTGGTGCGGCCAAGGTGAGTCTTATCACATATTTTATTTGTCTTGCAGGTACTCAAGCCACATGGAATGCTCCCCAATTGATCTCAATCAATTTGAGGTCCAAAATATCTACCAATACTCCCGAAAATGGAAAGATGGGTCCTATTGTTTTATCTTTTGTCAATGATGTCTTTTTGCACTCATCCTAATTTATTTAGAACAAGTCAACTTCCTTAATCACATTATTGATCTCCAATATGTGTAGGTTCATCTCAATAATTTACTTGATGGATATCATAGAAGGAAAAAATCTCACTCCCATTATTTAGTTCAATAATGTCAAAGGTGGGGCTATAGGTATTTGTATTCTTCTCCAATCATTCTATCACTTATTTTGACATTTTTCATACGTATTATTGGGCTACTAGCCGTGCGGGTCACTCCCGAGTGGGTCTAGGATGTCATTCTCGAATACTTGCTATTTTTAGCAGGTTGGGCCCAAAATAATATTTGGGTCGCCCGACCTTCCTCAAATAGTCTTGAAAGGTTAAGTAACAATATTTAAGTAAGGCCCAAATAAGTATTTGCAAAACCCGACACTAATATACGAGTTTGAACAGTATAATAATCGATCATTAATTACGTGAAACAACAATCGTTTTACAATTGTTTGGGAATCGGAAATTCAATACATAAACTTTGAATGTTTAAATTGAATTTTCAAGGACGTTCGGGTGCGGTGTCACATGAGCACTTGGACCGGATGAGCTTGGAAGTAATGGCCAAGCTTCTTGACGGTCCAAACGATGGCTAGCACCGTCTTCTCGACGGGAGAGTACCTGAGTTCGGCCTCCCGGAGGGTTTTGCTGACGTAGAAGATAACATTTTGGATGCCATCTTCCTCTCGGATTAGCACTGAGCTGATGGCAGCAGGGCTAACACCAAGGTATAAGTATAAGGTTTCCCCCACCTTGGGTTTGGAGAGCACCGGGGGAGAAGAGAGGTATCGCTTCACTTCGTCAAAGGCCTCTTGACATTCAAATGTCCATTGGAAACCAACCGTCTTCCTCATGATTTGGAAGAAGGGGAGGGCCCTCTCGGCTGACTTGGAGAGGAAACGGTTGAGGGCCGCCAGGCGACCCGTCAACCGTTGAACTTCTTTGACGTTGCGTGGGGGCTCCATGTTGATGATGGCCTGAATTTTCTCGGGGTTGGCCTCAATACCCCTTCGGCTAACCATGTAGCCTAAGAATTCCCCTCCTTGCACGCCGAAGTTGCATTTCTTTGGGTTCAGGCGGAGATTGAACTTTTGCATGATGGCGAATATCTCCCGGAGGTCCTCGGCGTGAGTGTTTGCCTTCTTGCTTTTGACGATCATGTCGTCAACATAGGGCTCCATGGTGCGCCCCAGGACAGCTTGGAAGATTCTGGCCACCATGCGGGTGTAGGTGGCGCCTGAATTTTTGAGGCCGAAGGCCATCACAAGATAGCAAAAGATGCCTTCGGGTGTCATGAAGGCTGTCTTTTCACCGTCCTCCTCATGCAGTCATGCATATAGATTTGGTGATACCCGCGGAACGCGTCAAGGAATGACATGATTTCGCATCCCGCGGTCTCATCCACAAGCTGATCAATGTTTGGCAGAGGGAAGGGGTCCATAGGGCACGCCTTGTTCAGGTCGGTGTAGTCCACACACATGCGAAATGTGGGTGGCTTCTGTGCTAGTACCACATTAGCCAACCACGAAGGATATTTCACCTCCTTGATGTGCTTGATGGAAAGGAGCATGGTGACCTCCATCTTCACAAATTCCCTTCTCTCGGCCGAGAGGGGTCTTCTTCGTTGCCGTACTGGTTTGGCCGAAAGGTCCACCGCCAGGCGGTGAGTAATGACCCTTTGGTTAATTCCCGGCATGTCCTCCGGCACCCATGCAAAAACAATGGAGTAGGCGCGGAGGGCTTCGGTGATGCCGGTCTTCAGGTCTTCGGGGAGCTTGGCCCCAATCTTCAAGGCTCTCTCCGGCTTGGCCGGATCGAGTGCAAAATCTTCGGTGTCCTCGGCAGGCTCGGCCCTCGGCTTGCCTTCTTCCTCTTCCAGGGCATTGGTGGTGATTGTATCTATGTGGAGTTCAGTTTTGCTAACCTTTTTTGTAAGCTGAAGGTAGCATGCCCTGGAGAGCTTTTGATTCCCCCTTGAGTAGCCGATGCCTGTAGGTGTGGGGAACTTGAGGCAAAGGTGCCTCATGGAGATGACGGCCTCCAAATCCTCGAGGGCAGGCCGGCCGAGGATGATGTTGTGTGCGCAGTCGAAGTTGACGACGACGAATTCCACTTCGAGCTTGGCTCTATGATACCCGTCGCCGAATTCAACCATAAGAGTAATGACGCCTTCGGCGTCTATGCTGTCCCCCGTGAAACCGGAGAGGGGGGTGTTGATGTGCCGAAGGCTACCCCTGTCAAGTTCCAACTCTCAGAAGGTGCTGAGGTACATCACGTTAACGGAGCTTCCGGTATCAACATAAGTCCGGAGGATGATAGCGTTGTTAATCTCCGTGCGGATGACGAGGGCATCCCTGTGGGGAAGAGAACCCGGGGGCAGGTCCGCGTCTGTGAAGAAGATGGGGTCCGCCCTCGGCCTCTTAACCGGGGGCATGTGATTGACTTCCCCAATGTAAAGGGATTGAGCCCATTTCTTTCTTTGGCTCGTGGAGTCGCCTCCGGTATTGCCGCCGTTGATCATGTGGACGTGGCGCTTGTACTGGTACTGGGGTTCTTCCTCCTCACTGAGGCCCCCAATTTCACGCTTCTTTCCCTGTGGGTTTCCCAAGGGAATGGTGTTAGGGTTCACCCACTTATTAGCCTTCGGCGGATGCCCTTGGTGATGGGGGGGCCTGAGGAGGGAGCCCCCTGATGAATTGGGACAAGTGGCCTGCCTGTATCAGCCTTTCAATGGCTGTCTTTAGTTGATGGCAGTCATCAGTCTTATGCCCATGGTGGCGGTGAAAGCGGCAGTAAGGCTCATCAGGACTGATGGCATGAATCTCGAGGGGTGTGCGGGAGTCTCGCTCCACGAGCCCTCGCTCTTCGGCGTAATCCAAAATGACGCTGACGGGATGCGTCAGGGGAGTGCGTGGGTGCTCGAGGAGGACGGGTTGCGCCCATGCCTTCGGATTGTACTTGTAACCGCCCCCGGGTCTGGCTTGGCCACCTCGGGGGCGATCATTGTATTGTGTTTCACGGTTGGCCGGAGGGGGAGGCCCTCCGGGCTGATTTCTGCCATCATTCTTTTGAGAAGGGTCCGTGTTACGGCGATCCTTCTCGATCTCCTCTGCTTCGGCGTATCGGTCCCCCCGCTGGAGGGCCTTTGTATAATCGCAGGGGGGGTCGGTGATAAGGCTCTTGGAGAAATTACCGTTGCGGAGGACGGTGTGGAAGAGGGCCATCAGTGTTCTGTCATCGGCGCCCTCGACCTCGAGGGAGGCCTGCCTCCAGCGCTCCAGGAAACTCCGAAGGGTTTCCTCCTTCTGTTGCCTCACGTTCAAAAGGTGGGAGAAGTGTTTCTTTGAACGATGCCTCCTGGCAAATTGTGTGAGGAAGCGGTGGGCAAGTTCCTGCCAAGAATCGATGCTGCCTTCGGGCAACCGATTGAACCACTCATACGCTGGCCCCTCCAAGGTGGAAAGGAACCAATGGCACAAGTATTCATCTGATGCCCCCATCATCATCATGTTATTCTGGTACCTGCTGTAGTGTTCTTGGGGATCCGTCTTCCCCTCGTATGGTTTGATGGGCTGCCCCCGGTATTTGTTGGGGATCTTGGCCGCTAGCACCCTTGGGGTGAAAGGCGTCCTAGTGCGGAGTTAGATGAGGGGTTCGCCTGAGCCTTCGGCGAGCTGGCGCTTCATTTCCTCCACTTATGCCCGGAGGTCGGCGTACTCCGGATCTGGTCTCGCCGTGGAAGCCGTCGGGGGTGCCTGACGAGTCTCCCCGAGTTGATGGAAGAGGGCTTCAATGATTTCGTCCTTGGGGTCCTTCGGGGCAACCTCTTGGGAGTTGGCCCGGAAGGATTGAGCCTGGTTGATTTGGTGCCCGGCGTCATCGGCATGGAGGAGGGCTTTGCCTTTGTCTCAAGGGGGAGGCATGCCTTCGGCCCCCGAAGCAGAGGCTCCACTCTCTTGGGGCCTACTGATTGCTTGCTTACCGAGGCGGTCTTGGACCCCTCGGTGTCCGGGAGCACCCCCCAGCCTCTCAAGGGCAGAGGTTCGGGGTTTTTCTTTGTTTACGGGCCGTTTGTCCCTGGAGTGGGCCTCTTGGGAGGCGGTATCTTGTGCCATGACCCCCTCGGCGTTGCCAATCCCCATGGGAGGATTGTTGAACAGAGGAGGAGAGAGAGTCGATTGTATTAAATGAACTCAGCGTGTTTTACAAGGAGAATAAGGGCTGTTATTTATAGCAGCAATAAATGCGATGAGAGTACACGTGTCAGTAATCCAACGGCCGAGGGGTCACATCAATCGGGGTGGCACCGGCAGTGGCATGTTCACCGCATTGAATGCGGTGGGTGGATCTGACGTCGCATTAAATGCGGTGGTTGGCTGTCTCCAAAGGGAATCTTCGATGATTGAGTCTGTTCAGCCGAAGGCTCTTCACGCAGCTGAGGGCTTCGTGTGGCTGAGGGCTTCGTGTAGCCGAAGGCCCTGTGTAGCCGAAGGCCATGTGTAGCCGAGGGCTTTCCTGATACCGAGGGCTTACAATGCCGAAGGGTTCTTTTTCTGCCGTTTTCTCCCAGTAGCTTCATATGCCCACAAAAGGCTATCCTGTGAGTTCTAGAGCCTTCGGCCAAGGAGGCCGAGGGCATCCCAGTGCGTACTTTGGGCTTCTTTGAGACTTGGGCCGCTGTATTTTTGCCTCAGATGCTACTTGGGCTCAATGGGCCTTTGTGGGGGAAGTAGGAGTCTATGGGCCGGGGGTTCTTGGGCCATATAATCCATCAGTAGACATCCTTTAGATTCTCCAAGTATCTCTTTCGCCACTTTGTTAAAGGTGGACTCCATTGATAACCAC
This sequence comes from Cuscuta epithymum, assembly GCA_945859915.1. Taxonomy (NCBI): domain Eukaryota; kingdom Viridiplantae; phylum Streptophyta; class Magnoliopsida; order Solanales; family Convolvulaceae; genus Cuscuta; species Cuscuta epithymum. The sequence continues at coordinate 2,647,533 of CAMAPF010001001.1, read as the reverse complement.
ACATCATCCACATGTGCGTCATTATCAATGGACCATACATCTTCCTCCAACATTTTCCGCGTAAAAGTTTGTTGGAGATTCCCCTCTAGCCTTCACCACTTTTATCTTTGGCTCCCCTTGTACCTTAACCCCCTTCTCTTTTTACCTTGAAAATCAAGCACAAGCATCCTATGTTGAGTGACAGCATTCTCACCTGGGATAACCTTACAATCAGTGTAGCTAGTTCTCCAAGTCGTCCGTACTAAAAAGTAGTCAATTTGGGTACTATTAGCTCCATTTCTATAGGTCACAAGGTGAGAGTCTCTTTCTTGAACCAAGTGTTCATCACAGCCAACTCATATGTCGAGGCAAATCCAAAATGTTCTTCCCTGCTTCATTTCTAGTGCCAAAACCATGTCCGGCATAGATACTCTCAAAACCATCACGACTCGGGCCCACATGCTCGTTGAGGTCGCCTCCTATGGCCAACTTCTCTCTCCTTGGCACTCGTCGCACCACCTCCTCAAGATCCTCCCAAAATTGTTGAGTGATAGATGCATCCAATCCCACCTATGGTGCATAGGCACTTACCACTGACACAGTCTCATCTCCTATTATCAACTTAATGCTCATGATGCGGTCGTTCTTCCTGAAGACTTCCACCACACCCTTAACATAATCCTGTGCCACCATAATGCCTACTCCATTTCTGTTCCTTTCTCTCCCCGAATACGACAACTTAAAACCTCCAGGATTGATCTCACGTGCCTTTTCATAACCTCAGCTATCTCAGATGATCTTCCCGTAAGTGAGCCAACATTCCATGTCCCAAAACGCAATCTAGCACCTTGCCGTTTCTTCTTCACACCACATCGTCTCCCACCGTGCCCTTAACATATTTGACACCATCCCCGGGCATGGGAGTGGTGCGTTGCTTCCGGGCGACGACCTAGCAGACTTAGCATTCTTATCACCACACCCAGGCCTATGAAGTGTAGCGCGCCCTTGCATGTTTGACACCACCCCCAGGCGGAGGGATGACGCGTCGCTTACGGGCGACGACCTAGCTGTAGCGATATTCATATTTCGATTCATGTCATGTGATGTGACTAAGTAATACTGTTGACTGTCACGCGCCTTCCACATAAATTTTCTGTGGTAGGCGGGCAAAAAATTTCTGAATCAGCGATTTGACCAACCATCGAAAAGGAGATCCAGCTGAGCATTTTTTCTTCCCAAAATAAGGCGGTGGTTCACGTGGAGGGCGAGCAATTGAAGCTTCATAATAACAAGGTTGAAAAAGTTTTGTCAATCATGAACAACGACAAATCACCAGATCGATTACACCGTTGAGAAACACACATCCTCTAGACATTGCTAGTGTAACACCCCACCCGGCCCGGTCCCGCCGACCCGAGTGGCGCGTCACTTGGCGGAAAATCAGAACGGATTTAATCAAAAATACTTTTCGTGATTCAAGAAAATAATGCCTTTTTTTCTTTAAACACAAAACATTTAATAAGAGATTTTATTACTTAAAATAAAGTGTATTAATTCCAAAACGACTTCATTACTAAATACCAGAAAATGTCAAACTCACAAGAAGTAGAATGTTATTAAAACAGACATAACTTAACCGTCATAAAACACTTCAAGGAGTGCAGAGGAAGTTCTTAAAATCACATATGACATACTAAAGTCCTTTAAAAAAACACCAAATAACATGGCATGCAAATGCGTCCTACGCCTCTTTTCATCCCCGTGCTCCTAGTGGGTTTCCATGCTCAACCTACGGGTAGAAAAACACACAACTACCCGCTCAACAATGTGCTGAGTGGTACAGTAATAACATAACAATAATATTAACATATCAAAGAACATATTAACATATCATAATTCACATATGATCGGACAAACATATAACATACCTGAGTGAACCGAGCAGCTGTTATAAAAATACAGATATTTACATACAAAACAGAATCATACTTAGATATCATAAATATCAGATAATTTTTATTCTGAGATTATTATTATATTCTTCTAGTGTACAGAACAGAAGCATATTCAGATATCATAATTAGCAGATAATTCTTATCTCGAAACTTACCATTGAAAAATACATATTCATTTAGCCTTGAACTCTAGAATCTGGACCTAGACCGAGGAATACCAACGGTAAGGAATACGGTCGATCGAAGTCCGTACCCACATTACCCAGAAGGAATATGGAGACGTAATCGCCGGAGCTACACGTACCAATCCCTGTCAGAAGCTAGCTGAACAGAAAGGATGGAATCACTGAAGAGACTCGAACCTTAACAGGAGAGTAATAGTGCTCTAAAAATACTTCAGGAGTGTACGAAGTACACTAAATAGAACAGGAGTGTACGTAGTACACTAAACAGGAGAGCACTATTTCCTCTAAACAGAATTTCAGGAGTGTACATAGTACACTAAACAGAACAGGGGTATCCTAGTCAGAGTACCGGATCAAGAGTAAGGATTTTCATATAATGGTGTTTACGTTTATTTTAATTTCAAATAAGTACTCATATCCATAAATGGTTTTCAAATATGTAACCTTACAAAAATGACTTATAAAATATACAAATGTAAATAACAAATTAACAATCAGAAGAGTACACTTAATTTATACATCCCCTGGACTATAAATTAACAATTACTTGAACCATAAATACGAAGTTTATTTAGGACCAGAGAGAGTATTATGTTTTACCGCTTACAAGCAACCATAATATTGGTTAAGTGATATATACCATCATCTATTCAACAGATTCCTCTCAAGTATGACTGTGTTATGGTTGGTACGTTGTGATCAATATCTAGGGATATACATAAGAGTAATATACATGCACGAGTAAAACTCATACAAAATCCTGGAATATGACTTGCTGACATTCTTTTCTATTGTATGACCATGGAGAAGTTTTAGATCAAAATATGCTAAAAAAATTAAAAGTCACGTAGGAGTCTTTGGCTAGAAATAGTAAACTTTCCTATAAAATTTCTAAAAACGTAGACTGTGGAGAAAAAATGGTTGCTTCCGTTTTTAAAGAAATTGATAGTGTAATTTGAATTACAGAGAACAAATAAATTTGAAAGAAAAAATCTCCGACCGTGCATCGCACAAGATCCATACTAGAAAGACCTATTTGAACATTTTCACTAAAAATATATTTAAGTATAATTTAAGAATGACATAACACACTCTCACATACACTTAATCGCCTTTTTGTAGGGGCATGATGAGAAGGTCAAAAGTAAAAATTTTACTTTCTTAAAACCCAAAAAGTCAAAATACGAAGTTTATTTAGGACCAAAGAGAGTATTATGTTTTACCGCTTACAAGCAACCATAATATTGGTTAAGTGATATATACCATCATCTATTCAACAGATTCCTCTCAAGTATGACTGTGTTATGGTTGGTACGTTGTGATCAATATCTAGGGATATACATAAGAGTAATATACATGCACGAGTAAAACTCATACAAAATCCTGGAATATGACTTGCTGACATTCTTTTCTATTGTATGACCATGGAGAAGTTTTAGATCAAAATATGCTAAAAAAAAAATAAAAGTCATGTTGGTGTCTTTGGCTAGAAATAGTAAAATTTCCAATAAAATTTCTAAAAACGTAGACTGTGGAGAAAAAATGGTTGCTTCGGTTTTTAAAGAAATTGATGGTGTAATTTGAATTACTGAGAACAAATAAATTTGAAAGAAAAAATCTCTGACCGTGCATCGCACGGGATCCATACTAGAAAGACCTATTTGAACATTTTCACTAAAAATATATTTAAGTATAATTTAAGAATGACATAACACACTCTCACATACTTGCCCCCCCCCCCCCCGGATTTGCCTGTTTACAAAGGCAATTCGTCTAACCACGCAATTCGTATAAATGTAAAGTCGTCCTATTACTCGGTCATTATCAATATTTTACCTTCAGTTAATATATATTGAGTATCACTCTTTATATACAGGTTCAACTAACATTTTCTCACAAATTCATATTTGAGTATTGTTTAATAATGCCATAACACACTTTCACATATTTGCACACCCCTTGATTTGCCAATTTACCCAGGCAATTCATGTAAAAAAATGCAATTCGTATAAATGCATTGTCACCATATTACTTGATATGTTTATACTTACATCTATTTCAGTCTCAGACCAATCAAATTTAAACAAACCAGAACAGACCATACTTGGATATTAGAAATAGTAGAAGCACATATTGGAACATTTTCCTACAAATTTAGATTCAAGTATAATTCAAGAATGAAATAACACACTTTCACATATTTTACTCCCTTATTTTACCTATTTAGAGAGACAATTCATCTAAAAATGCAATTCAATGTAAATTTATAGTCACCTTATTACTTAGTCATTGTAAATAATTTACCTTCAATGAATTTATACAAACCTTTGAAAATGAAAACAAAATGGCAAAGTCATTTTCATATCGCAATGTGAATTACTAGCAAAACATTTTACTAAAAGAAATGATTTTAACAAAAATTAGTGCGAGCTAAAATGTGTTAAGCATTCCTATTAACAACTTCAAATGTTGACCGTGCGATGCACGATCAGTCGATGAGATACAGATGTACTATGACTGTAGAAACATTTCTACGTGCGAGGCTGCTTGGCGCATACTTGGGTTTGAAATTCAATATAAGACCCCGACAGTTGAACCTTTGAGCTTCCATTTGCCGGAAGAACAAAGTGTTGTCTTTCACGATGATCAGCCTCTGGATTCAGTGGTTCAGGCATGTTCAGTTAAGGACAATATGTTCACAGCATGAATGGAGGCCAATAAGAAGTACCTGTAAGTAATGCTTTTGTGTTGTGAGCACATCAATTTCAATGCATATTTACAATGTTATGGTTTCAAGGTATTTGTTGGATGTTTTTGATCTTTTAGGTAATGCTTAGTAATCTCATTTTGACCATAATATTTTAAGTGTTTTTCATTTAATGATTTGATGTATATCTGTATTACATGAAGATAGATATTGTCATCTGTTGGTCCCGTTTAGTATGGTAATCAGTCTAGAGGGGGGGGTGAATAGACTGATTGGTTTTTCAACTTTTTCTCAAAGTCAAAACTGACTTATCAGAGAAGGTCTGATTCTGATGACAGAGAGAGGCTGGTTCTGATATCAGAACTGGCCTTGGCAGCGGATTCTGATCTGTCCGGGTAGCCTCAGAAAAATACTAAGGCAAATGCCTTTCTGATAACTCTGAAAACAAGATCTGCTGAACACAGATTCCAAGTCTTAGAGTTAATCAGATAATATCCTAAGTGCAGAAATATAAATTGCAGTAAAGTAAATGACACCGGATATTTTTATAGTGGTTCAAGGAACAACTCGTTCCTCTAGTCCACTGTTCCACTAGCTTTGAAGTAGATCGGTTACAAAGCTTAGTTCCTAGCACTTAAGAAGCACTCCTCGTCTTCTTCAAGCCTAGATGCCACCCAGGATGCAGTTCCACGTCCTGATGGCTGGTCCTTTCACTCAGCTTCCCGGAAGTATCACCACTTCACTACTGCAGTTACTTGGACGCCCTTCTTTTCAGAAGATCCTTTGAAAAACAGAGTTTTTCCTCCAACTTGCTTCGTTACAAATGATGTTTGATGAAGTTCTTGAAGTGTTGAAGAACAGGATGAACTTTGCTTGTTTGTTGGGGATGAGAGATTTGGAGTTTGAATCTTCCCAACTTAAGCTTGTCTTTTTGAAGTTTGTAGAATTTGAATCTCAAGAAAGCTTGAATGATGATGAGCAAAAGTTGTAGCCAAGTAGTTTTCCAGTTCTTCGTAGAGTAGCTTATATACTGGGGTTGTCTGCCCGTTGGAGGAGGGGACAACTGCATTAAATGCGCGTACAGTTGACTTGACCGCCGTTTTTGGAAGGTTTCTATTTTTATAATATATCTTCCCGGATTCTTTGGTCAATCATTTGCAATCAATCCTTCAGCGTATCAGGCTCATTTAATGTGCATTAAATGCTTTCCTTTCATGCACAGTCTTGTAGCCGTTGGATGTTTTTACCCGTTGAATTCATAGCTGTTGGATGTTGCTTGAAATTTTTCTAAGTGTTCGTCGGGCTCTGATCAGGCTCTTCTGATATGTTGGATTCTGCTGTCTTTCTGACGAGTTGAGTTCTGATGGTCTTCTGATCTCTGACTGAACTCTGACTCTGACTCTGATAGGTCCGCTGATGAGTACTTCTGATCTGTAGTTCTCATCGGCTATCAGATGTCCAGGTTCATCAGCAACTCGTATGATGCAACTCTGATGGACTTCTGCTAAGAGAACTCTGATGGAGCAGTTCTCATAGAGCAAGTCTGATGCACTTCTGATCTGATCCAAAATAGAGCAACTCTGATCGTCGACTACACTAATACTTACAATTGAAAATTCTAATACATAAAATCTAATTTGGGGGTACTCTAACTTTCTAATCCTATAGCATCATCAAAATCTAATTACATTTATTCCTTACAATTTCCCCCTTTTTGATGATGCCAAAACCCTTAAACTATTTCCAGAGAAGTGCCTTTCACCATAAAGAAAATAAGTTAAAGATAAATTTTCATTTAAAATCTTGGTGGGCACTTGGCATAGGAAGATAGTAAGAGTAAGATACAATCAAACAGATTAATAAGGTAAGAAATGGCACAAGGTATCAGAGCATAAATAATCAGAATGCAATAGAGAAATAATTTGAAATTGCCATGCAAATTAGAGGCAAGCAGGTTATCTTATTAATAAAGGATATTTAAAGCAACAAGAGGATAGAGTTTAGGAATCTTCCTCTTCTAGTTGAACTTCTGCATCGTCAATCTTCTTCAGAAGAGCATTTACCTTTGTTCTGATGGAGGCCAAGTTCCTTGGATTCTGACATTCATTCCAATGAGGTTCAAGTTTGCAATCTAGGTAGTTTCTGATGGCTTCTGAGATGTCCTTGCCAGGGATCACTTTCAATCGCCACCAAGCCTCTGCTTCTTGCATTGACCCGCCATGGTTTATGATAATCGTCCCATCCTTATCTAGGATCAGATTTTCCTTCTGATAGGAGGTCATATGTTTCTTCATTTCTTGGAACTGGGCTGCATCAGGCTTGGCTAGGTCACTGTTAAGCCACTGAGCAAGAGTGAAAGTGGAGACTATCTTCTTTCCTTTCTTGGGGCGAGGGGGAGTAGGTCTTTGAATACCAGCAGCAATCTGCTTCTGCCTGGCTTTCTCAAAGTAAATAGCAGGATCAGGGGTACCAGAGATGGGAGTCAGAGCTCTGATGCTTGATCCTCCTGTTCCTTCTGCAGCTCTGATAGGTTTCTCATCTTCCCCCTTTTTGGCATCAGCAAGATCACCAAGCAGGAGTTGAACCTTAGAGAATTCAGTTGCTTGACTTTCTTTCAGTGCTTCAAGGGTCCCTGGCAGAGTCCCAGTGACAGAGGCCAGACCCTCAATGATTTCCTTCTGTTTAGTGACTGCAGACTGAATATCTTTTGTGGTAGCTTCAAAGAGAGTCAGCTTGTGATCTCTGTCCTTTCCACTATTGATCAATTTGATGGAGAGTTCTTTATTGTCTTTGCTTAGTCCTTCTACAGCCTGAATCTCTTCACGAGCTTTGTCAGAGGACCACTGGAGATCATCAATGGAGTCAGAGATGTCTTTGATTGCTTTATCCTGCTCTTCAATGGCCTTGGAGTGATGAAAGAGGACAGCGTTGATTCCATCGACTTCCTTAGCAATGTTTCCCAGACTTTCTGCTGTTTTGTCCTTGTGCTGTTCAAATGCCATAGCAATGATGCCTACATTCTTGAGCAGCACATTAATCCCTTCTGCTAGCTTTTCACTATAGACGGTGAGATGGTTGTCTGTGGTATGCTCAGCATCAAGAATTTTGTTCATACCCTTGACAATCTGGAGTCCCACGTGCTCTATCTCAGCCAGGAAGCTTTGAGGAGCTTGACTGGTGGCTAGAACTTGATCAGATTTAGGAGGGGATTGAGGAGGAGCCTGAGGGGATGGCTCTGATGATGAAATCTGCAGAGGTGTTTGCTGGGGTGAGGGCAGAGGTTGAGAGGATGATTGTTTTGGAGATGGTGGTGGTGATGGTGAACGGTTTCTGATGGGGGTGAGGTGTTTACATGGTGATGGTTGTTTAGGTGAGGGCTTCTTAGGTGAAGGGGTTGGAGTTCTGTGAGGAGAGGGGGATTTCAGATGGATAGGGGATGGGGTTTTCTTGGGTGTTGGAGTGGATGAACGTGATGGAGGTTGAGGTGAAGGTGGTGGAGTGTAATTAGGTGTTGTGGGTGTAGGGGATGGATATCTGGGAGGTGAGGTATGGGATTCTGTTACAATTTGAAGAGATGGAGATGGAGAGTTAGGGATTACCTCAAGAGTGGTTACGTTTCTTCAGAATGAGATGCTCTCCATTCTCTGATCAGATTCTTCATTGTCAGAGCTAGATCATTGACAGAAGATGGTTCTCCATGGAAGTGAGGGAGATAAGGATACTTTCTCAGCGATTCCTTCCTCTTCTTTTCTATGAGCCATTCTTCAAAGATGGGAGTTTCATGCTCAGATAGAGGCTTGATATGCTCCTCTGGTGAGCTGGATATCAGAATAGCCTTGCCTTTGCAGTTGGCTTTCTTCTTCTCTAGAATAGCTTCGAGAAATTCAATGTCAAAGCATTGTGAGACATCATCTGTTCCCACCCACTTGAGGACTTCAACTTCCTCAGCTTCATAGTAGGGGAAGAATTGAAGAATCTTCTGAAGGGGACCCATTCTCCATTCTCTCCAAGCTAGCACACGCTCAAACTGCTTATCCAGAGCCTTATGAAACTCTGTGGTAGGTTCTCTGACAGGGGATGCTTGATGAACTTCTGATGGAGTCATCAGAGGCATGTCTGGTAAGGATTCCGGCTCAGGTTCCCCCTGAGTTTCTGACTTCTGATGAGAGGTGCTTTCTTTCTTCTTCTTCCTTTGCATGTGATCAGAAGCAGAGTCATCAGAGTCACTTCTGATGATTGCTCTTCTTCTCCTCTTTTGCTTTTGCTTCTTTGGAGGAGTGATTTTAGGAACCAAGTCTGATTCTTCCTTTTCTGATACATCCTCCTCTGGTTCAATCTTTTCAGAAGGAGCAATGTTAGCACTCTGATTAGACTTCTTCTTAGGAGTTGGAACAGGTTTTGCCTTGGACTGCTCAGAGGCGGTTACAGCCCTTTTAGATATCTTCTTGGGGGCAACCTTAGGTTTCTCAACCACGTTCTTCCTGTTCTGCTCCTGCTTGCTCGTTTTCTTCAGCTCAGCAGCAATGGCAATGTTGACTTTGGGAGAGATGGTGAGGAAGATGGTCTTTGTGTGATCCACAGAGGTGACTTCTCTGAGAGCTATCATGGAGTTAGTGATGAGCCTGGAGATCAGAAGTCCATGACCCATCTTTGTAGAGAACATGCCAGTCTTTTTGTCCTTCTTGGATATGGACTCAGAAATGGATTGAAACAGCACTTTACCCCAGTTGATGTTCATCCCTCTGTGAACAGCATATAGAGCTTTGGAGTTGGCGTGATTCATCTGATCAGTTGAACTCGTTTTGCACCACAAACACCGGTGCATAATGCTCATCAGCCTCTCAAAGTCCTTCTTGAGAGCATTCTTCTTCATGTACAGGGTCTCTATGCCTGTTGCATCTTCTCGGCAGTAAGTGTGCACAAACGTCTTCACAGAGATGTCGACTGACTCCAAGTCGATGAGTGTAGGGGTATCAACGTCTTGAGAGTCGAGTTCGATGTTGAAGAACTCGTTGAGCGTATCAGCATCAATCTTCAGGTCCGTCCCTTGGACTTGAGAGTGGATGGTGTTGTCAGCGATGTAGGCGTTGAGATAAAACTCAGCCACATCCAAGTTGCTGAAGTGCTCATAAGGATGAGCCACTATCTTGGTCAGTTGGGAGTCATTCATCCCGGCGATGACCGCCCTCATTGTTTTCTGATTTTCTGCCAACAGAGGTAGTGAGGACATGTCGACCTTCATTCCGGTGGCAATGTTGTTCACTAGTGACTTAGCCTCAGCCTCTGAGAGATCTAAAATGTTGATGAACTTCATTTTTGTATCCTTGGAAGAATTTGAGAGGTTTGAAGGTTGGAGATTTGAAGAAATAAAGCTTGAAGTCGAAGAGTGAAATTGCAGTAGTGATTTAGGTTTTCAGAAGGAGTATATATGAATTTGGGTTAGTGGACGTTTGATATAATTTATGGTTTCGAGGTTGCAATAAATGGAATGCGGGCGGAAAGCCGTTTTCCAAAAGTGGTAATAACTACCGGGGGTAAAATAGTAACTTCCGGTTTATTGAACAGTCTCGTCCGAAATTTAGAAAATTTTTCTAAGTCCACAGCCACTCTGATAAGTATTAGCCCTTGTATCAGAGATAGAAGAGTTCTGATATGGGGACCTCTGATGAATACCAAGTCTGATCCTTCCTGCAACTCTGACTCTTGCAAGTCTGATCCTTCTCAATTCTGATACAAGCTTCTGATGAATAAGAGCTTCGGGTATCAGAGATGGGGTGTTCTGATGAATCCACATCTGATACTTCATCAACTCTGATTCAAGTATCTCTGGGAAGATCATCCATCATTCCCAATTCTTCCCTTAGCTTGTTAAACCTTGCCTCTGAGAGAGGTTTGGTTAAGATGTCTGCAAGCTGGTCTTCAGTTGGGACATGCTCAATTGAAATGTGCTTCTTCTCCACATGATCTCTGATGAAGTGATGTCTGATCTCGATATGCTTTGTCCTTGAATGCAGCACAGGATTCTGAGTGATGGCAATGGCACTGGTATTGTCACACAGCAGCTTGATCTCCTTTGCTTGCACTCCATAATCCTTGAGTTGTTGCTTCATCCAGAGTAATTGAGCACAGCAACTTCCAGCAGCAATATACTCAGCTTCAGCAGTGCTAGTTGAGATTGAGTTCTGCTTCTTGCTAAACCAGGAGACAAGTCTCCCACCTAGCAGTTGACAGTGACCAGAAGTACTCTTCCTGTCCAATCTGCAACCTGCAAAATCTGAATCAGAATAGCCAATTAGTTCAAAATTACCTCCCTTGGGATACCATAGTCCTGCATTTGGATTTCCTTTGATATATCTGATAATCTTCTTAGCAGCAACTAGATGGCTCTCCTTGGGCTTTGATTGGTATCTGGCACAGATTCCTACTGCAAAAGCTATGTCTGGTCTGCTTGCAGTCAGATAGAGGAGAGATCCAATGATTCCTCTATAAGTTGTAGCATCAACATCCTTTCCTTCATCATCTGGTCCAATTCCTTGGGATGCATTCATAGGAATTTTGACTGAAGATTTTCCATCTACTCCAAACTTCTTGATGAGATCTCTGGTGTACTTTCCTTGGTTGATAAAGATGCCTTCTGGTACTTGTTTGACTTGTAGTCCAAGAAAGTAACTGAGTTCTCCCATCATGCTCATTTCAAACTTCTTCTGCATAACTTGAGAAAATTTCTTGCATAATTCTGGATTAGTGCTTCCAAATATAATATCATCAACATAAATTTGCACTAACAGAATATGATTAGCAACAGAAATTTGAAACAAGGTTTTGTCCACCTTTCCTTTAGTAAACCCATGGTTCACTAAGAATAGGGACAATGTGTCATACCAAGCTCTAGGAGCTTGCTTAAGACCATACAGGGCCTTCCTAAGCTTGTAGACACAAGAAGATTGAGTAGGAATGACAAAACCTGGAGGTTGTTCAACATAGACTTCCTCTTCAAGTTCTCCATTCAGAAATGCACTTTTGACATCCATCTGGTATACTTTGATGTCGTTGTAAGCAGCATAGGCTAGGAATATCCTGATTGCTTCCAGTCTGGCAACAGGTGCAAAGGTCTCATCAAAATCTATGCCTTCTTCTTGACAGTATCCCTTTGCTACAAGCCTTGCTTTATTCCTTACAATGTTGCCTTCTTCATCTGCTTTGTTCTTGAATACCCACTTGGTTCCAATGACATTCTGATGCTTTGGTCTGGGAACAAGTTTCCAAACTTCATTCCTTTCAAATTGTGTCAGCTCTTCTTGCATTGCATTGATCCAATCTGAATCTTCTAGAGCTTCTTCCACACACATTGGTTCCATCTGGGATATGCAGCAGGTGGACATGGCTTCTCTTCTTGATGCAGATCTGGTCCTTACTCCACTGGTAACTTGACCAATCACTTGATTAGGAGGATGGTCTCTTAACCAAGTTAGATCAGGTTCTGATAGTTGCTGTCTAGGTAACTCTGATGATTCATCTTCTGATACATCATCTTCATCTTCATCTTTGTCTATCAGAACTGGATTGGCAGGAGGAGTTGAGAATATAGGGTTGTTGATGACCTCTTCTGATAGTTCTGCACCTTTGTCTTCAAGGTTGATCTTCTGCAGAGTTTCTGATAATTCTTCTGCAGAGGTACCATCATCAAATTTGACATGAATGGATTCTTCAACTTGTAGAGTTCTCCTGTTAAGTATTCTGTAGGCTTTGCTTGAACTTGAGTAGCCTAAGAATACACCTTCATCAGCTTTTTCTTGAAATACTTTCAGGTTCTCCTTTCCATTGTTTAGAATGTAACATTTGCATCCAAACACATGGAAGTAGCTGATGTTTGGCTTTCTTCCTTTCCACAGCTCGTAGGGGGTCTTCTGATGATTTTTGTGGATCATGCTTCTATTCTGAGTGTAGCATGCAGTGTTGATAGCTTCAGCCCAGTATCTGATGGGCAGTCCTGATTCTGCAATCATAGTTCTTGCAGCTTCCTTCAGAGTTCTGTTCCTTCTTTCTGCAACACCATTTTGTTGGGGTGTTCTGGCAGCAGAAAGTTGATGGAATGTACCATTCTGATCACAGAAGTCTTTGATCACTTTGTTGACAAATTCAGTTCCTCTGTCAGATCTGATTGTTCTGACCTTCATATTCTTCTCAGTTTGGAGTTGCTTTAGCAGAGATGGCAACTTCTGAAGAGTTTCATTCTTCTTAGTCAGAAACACAGTCCAAGTATATCTTGAGTAATCATCAACCATAACAAGAGTATATCTTTTTCCACCAACACTGGGAGTTTCAACTGGTCCAAATAAATCCATATGGATCAGATTTAGAGGACAAGTAGAAAGATCTCCAGCTATGGGTTTGAATGAGGTCTTCACTTGTTTGCCTTTCTGACAAGCACTGCAGAGGGTCTCCTTCTTGTAGACAATGTCAGGCAGACCATCTACAATGTGTTCCCTTGCCAGTTTGTTGATGGTTTTGAAGTTCAGATGGCTAAGCTTTTTGTGCCAGTCCCAGCTTAGCTTTGAATTGTCTTTAGCTATCAGGCAGGTTCCATCTTTTGCTGTTTGCCAGTCAACAACATAGATGTTCTTCCTTCTCTTGGCTGTAAGAACCACTTCTTTGGTTGTCTCATGCTTGACATAGCATAAGGTCTTGGTGAATTCAACTGTGTAGCCTTTGTCACAGAATTGGCTAGCACTCAGCAAGTTGAACTTTAGACCTTTGACATATGAGACATCTTCAATGATTATCTGGTTCTTGATCAGCTTCCCTCTTCCTTTTGTTTGCCCTTCCTTGTCATTTCCACCGAAAGTGACTCTGGGTCCATTGATTTTCTGGAACTCTGATAGGCAACTCTTGTCACCTGTCATGTGTCTGGAGCATCCACTGTCAATATACCATTCTTTTTCTGAGATGGCTCCAGCACACAGTTCCTGCAAGATTAAAAGGAAGATTTAGGTACCCAAGCAATGTTGGGTCCTGGGGGGTAATGTAGTCTCGGTAGTTGGTACCATTTTGGTCTGATCAACTGAAACCTCGGTGGATGGTACCCATTGTCCACCTGGTAGTTGTAGTAAACAGATGTATGATTCACTTTGGGCAGATGCTTGTGAGGATCATGCTTTCTGTTTGCATACTTCTGCATAGCCTTCTTGGTTGGAAAGAAGTCCCATATACTATCAAGATCAGAGGAGCGCTTGACTTTAGACTTCTGAGGTTGACCAGACAACCTCTTCTGCCTATAGTTAATCTTCTCTTGATATCTGCCTTTCTGATAGCAGTTTCTGATACCATTGTCATGAGATTGTCTGATAGGGTTAGGCCTTTGATTATTATTGTTCTGAAAACTTTTCCTTTTCCTAGAGTGTCTGCCAGGTTCATTAGTTTTCAAGCTTTGTTTTGGTTTTGCCGTTAGAGTTTGTTTCTCTGGTATGACCTTCTCATGAACAACTTTAGTACCAGAAGTACTAGCATGGCAATTGGGGCTCAGAGTCTGTGGCACTATGACCTTTTTAGCCTTAGCAACTTGGGTGCTAGGCCTTACAGAAGGCTCACCAGACTCTGGTTCAACATATCCAAGACCAGAGGTGAAGTTATGAGAGTCACCAATATTCTTCATGGAAGATTGCATCTTCAGAAGACTATTATATCTACTCTCAAGTTCCTCAATGTCTCTTATTCTTTTCAGAAGAGACTCATTTTCAGCTTTCAGTCTATCTCTTTCCTCAGTTAAGAAATTAAGTTTACACTCAGTCTCTTTCCTTAGATTAGAGATATCAACTTTCAGCCTACTGTTCTCTTCTTTAACAAAAGAATAAGTGGCTTGGATAGTTTGGAACTCTTCCCAGAATGATGACATTGGATCATCATTTAAGGCTGTGCCTACCGAAGAAGAAATAGAATCAGAAGTAGAGCATACCTCGTCATCTGATTGTGCCATGAGGCAGAGGTCTTCAGTTTCTGCATCCAAGCAGCAAAATGCTTCATCAGAGTCGGAGTCTGAGCTGGACTCTGATTCAGAGAGTGGATCTCTCTGAGCTTGTTCTGAGACAAATGCTCTTCTTCTTCTGTGTTGATCATCTGGTTTCTTTTCTTCTTCATGTCCTTGCTTCTTGGACACTCTTGGATAGGGGCAGTTTGCTTTGAAGTGCCCAGGTTGTCTGCAGTTGTAGCAGAGGTACTCTCCATTGCTTTCAGAAGATTTGGTCTTCTGATGTGGTCTTCTGATGGAAGATGGACTCCTTCCATCTTTCTTCATAAACTTCTTAAACTTTCTGGCAAAAGCAGCCATATATTCATCAGATAAGAGAGTAGAAGGGTCAAAGTCACTTACCTTAGAGGTACTTGCAGTGAGAGCAGTGGTGATCCTTTCATCAGGAACTTCTTCCTTCTCTTCATGCATCTCAAACTCATAAGCCTTGAGATCAGAGATGAGTTTCTCAGTGGCATAAGTCTTGATGTTCTTGCTTTCCTGGACTGCAATCACCTTCATCTTCCAGGCAGAGGGCAGTCCCCTGAGGATCTTCATGTTGACCTCCTTGATGGTGAGCTCCTTTCCAAGCTCAGAAATCTCACTAATGAGAATCAGCAGTCTCTCATGCATTTTAGCAATGCATTCTTCTGGTAGAAGTTTGAAATCATCAAACTTCTTCATAGCAATGGTCAACTTGTTATCTCTTTCTTGTTCATCTCCTGCTCCAATCTCATCCAGCTTATCCCAGATTTCTTTGGCAGTTCTGCACTTCTTGATTCTGTTGAAGTATCTTTCATCAATAGCCTTGTAAAGGATGTCCTTGGCTATATTATCTAGGTTGTACTGCCTTTTCTCTTCCTTGGTCCATTCTGACCGGGCTTTCTCAATCATCTGGGGTTGAGAGTTATCAATAGAGTGAGCAGGATTGATCTTCATGAACTGGATAAAGGGTCCGTTCTCCAAGACTTCCCACATTTCATCATGTAGGGCACATAGATGTGCCTTCATTCTGATCTTCCAATCATCATACTTCTGATCTGTGAACATTA
This sequence comes from Cuscuta epithymum, assembly GCA_945859915.1. Classification (NCBI taxonomy): domain Eukaryota; kingdom Viridiplantae; phylum Streptophyta; class Magnoliopsida; order Solanales; family Convolvulaceae; genus Cuscuta; species Cuscuta epithymum. The sequence goes on along the minus strand of CAMAPF010001001.1, from coordinate 2,631,652 downwards.
GATGCTTGGCAAGAGAGTTATCCATAATAGCAAATAAATAGAGGCTAAGAACAAGTGGATCTTTGTTCAGAGAGTAACCTAAAAGATTACAAGAACAAGGAGGCTCTGATACCACTTGTTGGTCCCGTTTAGTATGGTAATCAGTCTAGAGGGGGGGGTGAATAGACTGATTGGTTTTTCAACTTTTTCTCAAAGTCAAAACTGACTTATCAGAGAAGGTCTGATTCTGATGACAGAGAGAGGCTGGTTCTGATATCAGAACTGGCCTTGGCAGCGGATTCTGATCTGTCCGGGTAGCCTCAGAAAAATACTAAGGCAAATGCCTTTCTGATAACTCTGAAAACAAGATCTGCTGAACACAGATTCCAAGTCTTAGAGTTAATCAGATAATATCCTAAGTGCAGAAATATAAATTGCAGTAAAGTAAATGACACCGGATATTTTTATAGTGGTTCAAGGAACAACTCGTTCCTCTAGTCCACTGTTCCACTAGCTTTGAAGTAGATCGGTTACAAAGCTTAGTTCCTAGCACTTAAGAAGCACTCCTCGTCTTCTTCAAGCCTAGATGCCACCCAGGATGCAGTTCCACGTCCTGATGGCTGGTCCTTTCACTCAGCTTCCCGGAAGTATCACCACTTCACTACTGCAGTTACTTGGACGCCCTTCTTTTCAGAAGATCCTTTGAAAAACAGAGTTTTTCCTCCAACTTGCTTCGTTACAAATGATGTTTGATGAAGTTCTTGAAGTGTTGAAGAACAGGATGAACTTTGCTTGTTTGTTGGGGATGAGAGATTTGGAGTTTGAATCTTCCCAACTTAAGCTTGTCTTTTTGAAGTTTGTAGAATTTGAATCTCAAGAAAGCTTGAATGATGATGAGCAAAAGTTGTAGCCAAGTAGTTTTCCAGTTCTTCGTAGAGTAGCTTATATACTGGGGTTGTCTGCCCGTTGGAGGAGGGGACAACTGCATTAAATGCGCGTACAGTTGACTTGACCGCCGTTTTTGGAAGGTTTCTATTTTTATAATATATCTTCCCGGATTCTTTGGTCAATCATTTGCAATCAATCCTTCAGCGTATCAGGCTCATTTAATGTGCATTAAATGCTTTCCTTTCATGCACAGTCTTGTAGCCGTTGGATGTTTTTACCCGTTGAATTCATAGCTGTTGGATGTTGCTTGAAATTTTTCTAAGTGTTCGTCGGGCTCTGATCAGGCTCTTCTGATATGTTGGATTCTGCTGTCTTTCTGACGAGTTGAGTTCTGATGGTCTTCTGATCTCTGACTGAACTCTGACTCTGACTCTGATAGGTCCGCTGATGAGTACTTCTGATCTGTAGTTCTCATCGGCTATCAGATGTCCAGGTTCATCAGCAACTCGTATGATGCAACTCTGATGGACTTCTGCTAAGAGAACTCTGATGGAGCAGTTCTCATAGAGCAAGTCTGATGCACTTCTGATCTGATCCAAAATAGAGCAACTCTGATCGTCGACTACACTAATACTTACAATTGAAAATTCTAATACATAAAATCTAATTTGGGGGTACTCTAACTTTCTAATCCTATAGCATCATCAAAATCTAATTACATTTATTCCTTACATCATCAATTGATAGTGTGATTTGAATTACTACGCACACATAAATTTCACTAGTGGAAAAGACACTTTTAATATGGGGCAAAATGCACTTTTAATAACGGTTCCCGCGGCGACATAGTATCAAGGGATATTAAAAGTCCGGTACCTTCCGTGTCGGGTAATGGGACCCGTTATAGAATGTTTTTATAACGGTTTCGTATTTAACCGTTATTGAATGTATTTTATAACGGTTACGTGTTTCACCGTTGTTGAATGTGTTTTATAACGGTGCGCATTTAACAGTTGTTGAATGTTTTTTATGTCAGTTCATAAATACCCCATATAAAATCCCTTTTAACGTTTTTGAATGTTTTTTTTCTCAATATATCATGCATTATTACAAAATTCCTTCTTTTAACCCTTCTTTTATACATAAAATGACATACATAAATGTGAATCATCCCAAATATATATTCATAATCGTAGCAAAATTACAAAGTTCCACATAATACTAGCACCATCCATTCCAAGTCACTACTACAATGTTTCACATGTTCAATCCAAGTCAAAAATATAGAGTTCAACAAGATACCATCACCATTCATAACATATCAATCTAATCTAATATATTTAATAACGGCTGGTTGTAGTGTCATAGACAAATGATGCCCAGCGCTTTCTTGTCTCGTTAATCTCTCCTTCAGTGAATGGCTCTTGAACATTAAATGTCTGCAAAATATAAAAATAAAAGTAAAAACACACATTCAATAAAATATAAAAAAGAAGTAAAACTGTGTATTATGAAATATAATATAAAAGAATTAAAGTATAAATTTGATGAAGCACAACTCAAAAAATTAATCACCTCGATCCATGAATCAACGACAACAGCAGATATTATAGTATCCATATGCTTCATAACATGGTACCCACACTCATGACTTCCCCTTTGCATTTGACACTGCAAATAGATGTATGTGTAAATATCTGCTCTGACTACTCTGCCAGGTTCCCTAAAGAAATAATAGGAATGCAAAACAAACACAAAAGATCCGCAGCATCCCGACTATAGTTATATTTGAATGCGTAACTCAGCATGTAATTCTATCCACTACCCAATATCCATAGAAGCATAATTGAAAGTCACACAACTTGTAGTATTTTCACTTTTTTGGATGAAATGTAATTCTATCCACTACCCAATAGCCATAGAAGCATACATCAAGCCGAACTGGCCCCGAACCACTGAAGGTCCGAAGACCAATTTAAAAACAACAGCAAAGGAATCTAAAATAAATCAAAAACAGCAATAGTCCATCAGATTGGGCCCAAGCTTGGAACCAATAAAGGCCCGTTATTTGGACCCATAGCAGCTCGCAGAAGCTGCACCAAGAAACTGCAGCAAACTGAATGTAAAAGAACATCTTGCCAAAGAGCAATGGTTAACTCCAGCAAATCAAATCAATTACTGCCAAGTGGCAACACATCAATGGTCTCCCAAAGAGCAGCAAAACAGAATTCAAATAAATTCGCATAAGCCATCCCTTTTACAAAACCAGTCCCCTACTATCAGAATTAGTGCAGAATCCAATCACCTCAGCATGATGAAGACCCATCAGACAACTAGAGCCAACGGACAATCTACTGCATCAAACATGAACTCACCCAAACTAAATTTCTAACCATAAACCTTGTAGTATTTTCACTTAAATTCAGATGTTGAACATCATGAACATTATGGCAGCTTTTGATAGAAGACATAAAATTAACATCCTATCATTTTCAAATGTACCCTACGACATTGCAAAACCAGCCTAAATATATACAATTATATAATGCAAAATCAACCCAAATAATACATACAATTATAAAATGAACTTACGGCATTGCATGATAAGTATGAAAAAATATACTTACAATTCAACTGGCTTTTTATAGAAGACATTATGGCAGCTTTTGAACATTATGGCAGCTTTTGATAGAAGACATAAAATTAACATCCTATTATTTTCAAATGTACTCTACAACGTTGCAAAATCAACCCAAATATATACAATTATATGATGCAAAATCAACCCAAATATATACAATTATAAAAAAGAACTTATGCCATTGCATGATAAGTATGAAAAAATATACTTACAACTGGCTTAATCCATTTTGGTTTGGAACTCCTTCTATTTTTGGTTATTTGATGTGCTTGCATTGCCCTTAATTAGTAAAAAAACAGAAATCGGTCATAAATTTTGAGCCGTAATCAAAAGTACTCATATGTATACAAAAATATATACTTACATATCCAAAACACTCTTCACATTTGTCTTTGGCTTATTCCCCAAGGAGCACAAAAACACAATAATATTTTTCTTTGGACACAATACGAATAGCTGCCAGTGGTGGCTGAAATAAAACTATTAGCGATAATTATTTAGATATTAATTGAGTTTCATAATAAGCTTGTACTTACGGATAGTAATATGGTACTAGATAGCAGTCCTTGTTGTCCTTGAGGTGAGTTAGTATGTATGTTTGAGTTTCATCATGCTTGTTTCCCAAATCTTGAATGATAAAAGGGTCAAAGAATCCATACAAGTGTGTATTGCTCTTTTTACTGCACAGTTTGTGCAAGTACCTATAATTTAAGAATAACATGAAGGTTGAAATGTAATGATTCCAAAAAGATTACTATTGAACCTATAATAATCTACTTTCTATAGACAACAGTGACCAAATTTTGAGCCTTAGGGTTTGTTTGGTTCAGGGGTTCCGCGATTTTGCAGGGAAGGGAAGGGAGGGGCATTAATTTTTTTAGTTATTTCAGATTTAGGTCAGTGGCAATAAACTGAAGTTATAAAACCACAATAGAATCACATGATCTAAGTAATCATAACAGTCATATATCTGGTCCAAAATTGAGAAGTATAGCATCTCCCAAATCTGAAGCAGCAAGAACAAAGGTCTATAGTCAATCAATTATGGTTGTTAAGTTATCAAGTTGAAATCAGTCTAGTAAAACCCTAGATTCTGCTAACAATATATTATCATTAAAAGATTTTAATATACAGTTTATTTTCAATCTGAAGCAGTAAGAACAATACAATATTTCATCAATCAATTGTCCAATAAAGCAATACAATTATATGAAAGAGTAGTGAATGATACCCTGGACCGACATCTCATCCCTGAATTGCAACCCCTTCATGCATGTTTGAAAACACAGCAACAACAAAAAAAGTTCTACCTCAACCAAAATATGAACTTACATTGTCCAGACTTGCAGAATCTTTGTACTAAGCATCTGATTACCCGAACATATCTCCATTATCTCTTCTGAATCGAGAAAAATGGAGATATCAGCAGCACCAATGACATCTCCTTTCAAAGTCAACTGTATAGGCTGTCCATTAAGGTGTGTAGTCATTTCTAGCAAGCATGATATTGGATCCTTATTCATGATGGGGTCATTTACTTGGTCACTGTCATCACCCTACACACAATAAAATGTTTAAATTTACTAGAAGTAAATCTTAAAAACAATATATTATCGAATATCCTGTTTTCATAGACTTGTTACGAAATTGATACTAAGTATTTCATGAAAAGATGGGTGTAAAACAATGTTATTTTATCACCTTTCGATGCACTTGTTTATCCTTCTTATCGGGGTTAACTAACCGTCTCGGCCACTGAATGAATTGTTTAGGGTCCTGCCCCACAGTTTTAACTTCTTCAGTTGCAATAGGAACCAATGCAGCTCCATCTATAACCTTTACCACCTCCACCCTAACAAAATCTGCAGCTATTTTTTGATGATGTATAGTAGGTCCCAAGTTGTGTACCTAAATATATTTCCAAACATAAATTTTTAGCGTAAATTTAATCGTGTAATTGAGAATGTATAAAACCTGAATGTATAAAACCAAATTTTGTAGTTCTTTATTTTAAATAAGAGTACCTTCCCCATGGCTACCAAGTGAAAAGGAATATCCACATAAAGGGGAGAAAGCTCATCATCATCATCATCAAGATCATCATCAAGATCATCATAGTCATCAGACTCAGACACATCCAGTGGAGCATTGCTCCCTTTTGTACTCACATGTGCAGGAGAAGGACTGGGGCATACCTCTCTATGTGGTTCTTGATGCTGGGTAAATCCAAGCTTTTGCAGCTCATCCCGAAGTTTCTGGTCAAATATCTTTGACAATTCTTCAGTCACCTGTCGTGTCACTTTTTGAGTGACTTCTTGTGTCACTTTTTGTGTCACTTGTTCTGTTACTTGTTCTGTCACCTCATCTTACATCTCTTTCTTGATCTGATCAACATCACGCTTGGTTAAAGCTTGGGCCGTGTGTCTTTGACGACCTGTGTTTGGAAAGACTTCACGAATGCTAACACATGCTCCAACACCACGTACACGTCCAGGGTGCTCGGGGCGTCCAGTAGCTGTTGTTAAGATGTCATCACGACCCAGGGGAACAAATGTTCCTTCATTTTCCTCCTTCTCTGGTGCAGTCTGCAAATAAAGAATACTCAGACTTTAGGAATTGTTATATGCAAGTCTTACACTTACATTATTCGTGATACTACTAATATTTAGATATACCATTTTTTCTGCAACTTCTCGAGCTCTCTTGGACGTATATTCTCCATTAGGTCTAATCCGGCATCTCTTCCATTTATGATGGCGTTTGATGGGAGAAGGAGGTTTCAAAACCACTGAAGGATCAGACTTTGAGGCCTCTTGTTGCCTTTCCAGCTTTTCTGCCATCATCTTTTCTTCAAGCAACTCATATCCGCCCCGGGATAACCTGTGGGGACAGACATTATGTGCCTGAATTTCTTGTGCTTTCCTTCTACGCTCCTGTTTAAAATAAGACACCACATATTGCACAAAGTAAGAATCTAGCTACATGCATTCTTTATCACTTATTAATAGAAGTGAACTGACCAGAAAAGCCGGGTCTGTTCGGATCACGACAAATTGCTTCCATGTTTCAGTTTCAATCCATTTATACTTCACAGTAGGGTCTTGCCCACGTCGATCGCCAAATATGTATTTGGACGTCAAAAAGGTCTTAAAACCTGTCCATCGACTACCAGCATATGCAATCCATTTTCTCCTCAGTACGGGATCATTAGGGACCTCAAAGGTGAGCTGCATTGCATTCACAAAAATAATAGTTTTTATTTTTCCTAATTATAATTGCAGCTTAAAGGAACATTTACTTTTTATACGTTATTGACTGGTCATATCTAAATTTTTCTCAAATAATTTCATTTGTTTACAAAACATATATCATATGCACTTAATGAAACATACTTTTGGTTAAATATTTGAAGAATTGTCTCCAACAATTTTGTGGGGCAGTTTCCTGTAAAAATAGGTCTAACTCGAAAAGCAGATTCAGTTACCATGATAGCTTCCCAAATCTGGTTTTTTACTCCTTCCTCTACAGCTTCCCATTCCGGGATTGTTATAGTAGCTCGCATCCTTCCTTGGAGGGCCACAAAACTAACGAACAGTTTATTGTTTGAGCCCATTGCTTTCCCCTTCTCATTAAATTGGATAGGTAGTGGGTTGTTAGCTGCCATGAAACAAAATATAAGTACTTAATTAGTTTAATTCATACAATATAAATAGTTGAAAGAAAAATTCTCAAACCGTGCATCGCACGGGTGAGTTTACTAGTAATATTAACATATCAAAGAACATATTAACATATCATAATTCACACATGATCGGACAAACATATAACATACCTGGGTGAACCGAGCAGCTGTAATAAAAATACAGATATTTACATACAAAACAGAATCATACTCAGATATCATAAATATCAGATAATTTTTATTCTGAGATTATTATTATATTCTTCTAGTGTACAGAACAGAAGCATATTCAGATATCATAATTATCAGATAATTCTTATCCTGAAACTTACCATTGAAAAATACATATTCATTTAGCCTTCAACTCTAGAATCTGGACCTAGACCAAGGAATACCAACGGTAAGGAATACGGTCGATCAAAGTCCGCTACACGTACCAATCCCTGTCAGAATCTAGCTGAACAGAAAGGACGGAATCACTGAAGAGACCCGAACCTTAACAGGAGAGTAATAGTGCTCTAAAAATATTTCAGGAGTGTACGAAGTACACTAAACAGAACAGGAGTGTAAGTAGTACACTAAATAGGAGAGCACTATTTCCTCTCAACAGAATTTCAGGAGTGTACATAGTACACTAAACAGAACAGGGGTATCCTAGTCAGAGTACCGGATCAAGAGTAAGGATTTTCATATAATGGTGTTTACGTTTATTTTAATTTCAAATAAGTACTCATATATATAAATGGTTTTCAAATATGTAACCTTACAAAAATGACTTATAAAATATACAAATGTAAATAACAAATTAACAATCAGAAGAGTACACTTAATTTATACATCCCCTGGACTATAAATTAACAATTACTTGAACCATAAATATCAATTTATCTTAATATTCTGTTTTTATGAATAAATAACGTAAGTGTATGTCTTGTTGTCTAAAATGTCAATCCATTCTTACAAACATGTCTTTTTTTATATTCACATATAGGTAACCAGTAACCCATGTATATAAACACACACACACACACATATATATCATTTTTTTTATATGTTATATTACTTATCAATTTAAAAAAAAATAAAGGTCATCATTATTTATACGGAGTATATATCTACCGAATTACTTAGGTAGGGCACCATTTGGGCTAAGTGCATGCATGTGTGTCATGTATATAACTATATATACATATTATTATACTTAAATATTTAGCTAGAGCATCCATGCATGATATATACTTCGTACTACTTATGTGATAATACGTTATCTATGTATGTGACTACACTTATTAATTATTATGCATGCATGTTATATTACTAAAATCTAAAGATTTTACACTTTTACATGCCCGTAAGTCATTTATGAAGTTAGTGCATGAATGTCAAGTATTACTCCGTAAAGAATTTACCCTAGATAGGACTAAAACATAACAAGTCTGCAAAAATAGGATCTCATGTTTTAAATTCCCGTAATATGAGTGACATCCCTGTTTTACCCTCCCAGATGCTTTCTTCATTCTCTTCCGTGTCGTGTCAAGCTGCCACACAAAACAACTCATCCATCTTATCCCTCCTCTCTCTTTTCCCCATCCCACCGGCCTGACCCATCACATCTCCATCTCCACCCTTCTGTTTTTTCTCTCATCCAACCCATTTGGCCATTTCTACAATATCTCATATTTCTTCTCCATCCAGGCCTCACACCTCTGCAAGTCACGAATCTCTCATCTCCTTCATGAAGATTCAAAATTTCAGTGGCTCCGGAAGAATATATTAGACGAACGGAAAAGTATTCATGAATCTCCGATCAATTCTTTTCTTCAGATTTCTACCCAACCGGTTGATTCGAGTAAAAGGTACTCTTATTTCTTTTTGTTCTCCACCATCGTTCTCCTTCTACTTCTTTTCTTCCTCCTTTCTTGTTCTTCTTCCCTTCTTTTCTTCTTTTTCCATCTCTATTTTCTTCATCTTTTGATTTTGTTTCCTATTTCCTATTTATTATTTTATTTACTTTCAGATTCTAAATTAAGAGATTCGTTTTTGGGATTTTAATTTTACAAACGTCCACTAATTGAAAAAGAATTGGATTTGATTTTTATTTATTTATTTCGATTACTTTATTTTTAAATTTAAATCTGAATTTCTTTGTAACTACTGTTTCTTTTTTAAAACTGATTTGAAAAATCAATTCCATTTTTATGAAATTAAATTTATCGTGCCATGTTATTTTTGAACTACAGTTTATAGTGCCATGTTATTCGATTTATTTGGCAAATTGTGTCATAAAACATGTATAAAGATGACACTAATTTCATGATCAAGATGGCAATGTTTTTTCTGAGTTTAACTTTTTCTTTATATTTTCATTCTTTACATTTTAATTTTAAAATATTTCTTATCATGTAATGCCATGTATAATTTCACATGGTAATGCCATAATTTTCAATTTGGAAGTACTATTACTTTCTATGTCATAGGGCAGTGCCATATTTTACAAGTGCGAGTGCTATATATTTTTTTTATTATGAAAATGGCATTGTAATTTTAAGATGGCATTACGTAAATTTTAAGATAAAAAATGACATTCGTAGATTCACAAATATAAGGAGGATGTGGCACTGATCGAAGACCTGGTAGATTCATATCAAGACTCTATAGGAGGGCAGCTACAATAGATGAACTCTCCAGTGGCGGATTTGGTTACAGTGATTGAGATGGTGGGTGGTGCCGCCGCCGGAGATGTTGGCATTCCGGCATGAGATTTGGTGCAGAAGGATATCTGTAGACCACATGGCTCTGTTTGTTTTTGTTTTGTTTAATACGTAGATCAGGTGTAATGTAGTACAGACACGGAATATTAATTTTAATAAACAGGAGTGACGAGACTTTCAAATATTGTCAAGACATATTCATTTTACTCCTACGGAGGAATACGGAAGAATCTGGTCCTATCTTTGTACTTTTGTTAAGTTTTACTCCTATCTAGGTAATTACCCCTACTCCGTATTATTTTACTTCAATGGTGAGGTCGAATGTATTATTATTATAAGTATATGTATGAGAAATGATACTTGTACCTAGTTGCCGCTCTTATCTAGAGTGCGCATGTGTTTTTCTTATGTTATACGAAGTATTACCATCAGTTTAAAATGCTGATTTTTATTATTATATGCTCCTCCCTCCGTGTATCTATAACTAGATATTAGGTTGTCCTAACATGTAAATTTAGGTAAAAAGTAATGCAAGCATATCAAACATGCATATACATAAATATGTTATTGCATGCATGTTAATTATAACAGCACCTATCTATCTATCCTAATCAAAGTATATGGTTTCGTGCAAAATACATCGCCGTGATATTCTACATACTCGTATATCACAGAATCGTTATAATTAATCTAACCGTATTAATTTTAACGACTTTACTTCTTAATAATACGGGCTAAGCTTTATTTCTAGGTGACCTTTGTATTGATCGATTAAAGCAAATGTAATTACTATCAATAATGATAGATTTATGTGTCTATATTTAAACCTACCATGAGTTATGATATCTCAATGGTAAATGATATAATTTCACTTTGTTAAACTAATTTAAAATGTTTTTGAATAGTCACTAAGAAGTCACGGGGCTTCTTTTCATCCTCACTTCAAAATAATCATGATTAACTTTTAAATATAAATGTGTAACTAATAGTCTGAAGTTCATAACAACTAACGATAATCACAGCAAAATTACAACTTAAGATATAAACTCAAAATTCTTATAAATTAATAAATTAAGAACACATATTTAGAGCACACAAAATTTCTAAGACTATATAATGTTCATCATCCCATAACACAAGGGGAAACGGGGACGGAAATAAACACAATAATCCAAATGGCTGGGACGAAAACGTACTGACCTTAAAGAAATTCTTCTCAAATTGCTAGCGTGAGAGTCTCCTATGCGACTACCTTAGCTTCATCTCCATGGAGCTAGTTCATTTTGGGGGGTTTCTTAGATAATTTTGTGGACTAGTCGTACGGGAAAGAGAGGGCTAGGTCCCTACTTAAATTCATGCTACTCCCCAAACATCACCTCCAATTCGGCCAATCAAATAAAATGCATTAAATTTTAAAATCTTCTAATGTCACCTCCATTTAGACCAATCAATAAAATGTGTATTTCTAATAATTAAAATTTATCCTATTCGTATGACATAATTTCCAGCAACCAATTGTCCTATTAAAACAAGTGTGTCATGATAATGAACTAGGTCTCTACGTGACTACGTGGCTATTCAGAGTATCAATTTTGTTTGACCATTATAATTCACTAGTCCACTACCGTCATATATGTCTAAATTCCATGGGCTACTAAGGACAATATTTCAGAAACAGAGAAGCTTCCAAACACTTATTGAAGTCACATGCACATGCAAAAGTAATATTACCGACCACTCTAAATGATACCATAATGGGTCTAAATGCTAGATCCGAGAATGGGAAACTAGTATCGGGTAAGATATATGAACTTTTGAGAACTAAAGGGACGGCTCGAGCTTGGATGAGTTTCATATGGAAATCTTATATACCTCCCAAATTCTCATTTAATGTTTGGTTTGCCATGCGTAACAGGTTACCTACGCAGGATAACCTCAGTTACTTGCATATTGTTAACCGGTGTGACCTTTGTAAGGGTGACTTGGAAACAATGTCACACCTCTTCTTACTTTGTCCTTGCACTTGTAGGGTTTGGGAGCATATTAAAGACTGGTTGGGATTAACACGGGAGATGACCACGCTCAATAGCTCAGTCAAATGGATTTTGAAGGACCATAAAGGATCGAAGATCAAAGGGAAAGCTGCTCGTATTGCCTTTTGTGTTGCGGTCTATTACATTTGGCACGCTAGGAATGCCAACCGATTTGACGAAGTGGATGTGAAGGAAGAGGAGACAATTGCGAAAATCAAGCATGTGGTATATAAGATACTATTCAGTATATGCCCACATGACTTGATTAAATTTTGAAAAAGGTCAACAAATGAATAGTTTGGATGCCGAGGTTTGAAGTTATTGGACACTGCCACATGGACACTTGTATGCCGCGGCATAGACCTTTTGGATGCCGCGGCTTGGGCAATTCGGACACCGAGGCATGGACATCTTGGATGCCACAACATGAGGCAGCGTCTTGTACTCGGGGTGTTTGCTACTACAACACCTTTGTATTTCTTTTAACCTCTGAACTTTTGCTCTAGTTGCTTACTTAGGTAGCACGGATGTATGTTTGATTTTCTGATTGGGCAAGTATTTATGCTTGGTCCTTTTGGTGTGGATTAGATCGAGAAAAAACCTCTCTTCACCCTCACAATATGTGAGGGGGGGGGGGGTAGGAGATCTAGGACGCTTGATGTATATTTTTTCTGGGTGTTAATATATATTTACATTTCATTCAAAAAAAATTACTGGCCACTCTAGTTTTCAATGGAGGACACGGCATTATAACCTTTCTGGCAACATCTTCACGTGAACGTTCATAGTCGGGGCTTAGAAGATTAATACATTATGGTCCTAGAGTTATAATTTAATGTCTTAAACACTTGTTGAAAAGTATTATAAATGTGACTTGTAGATTTTACGGAATTCTAGGAGTCTTAACCTCATTTAGTGATATCTTATTATATCATTCATCATTTTTTTCCCCATTTCTATTCTCTTTTATTTTTCACTATTAGTACAATAAGACAGATCAAATAATAATTATACGTTTATTGGTATGCATTAAATAGCTAGACCGGTTTTGGGGTGTTACATTTAGGAGATTAACGTAACACACGCTTACCTGAAGCGGACAGAACTCTAAGTCGATGGTGAATGGGGGTGGTCACTGGTGACCGTGGTAGGGGGTGGTCACTGGTGACCAGAGTTGTAGGTGGTGAGCGGGAGTTGAGGTATGGTCACTGGTTGTGATCGGCAACGGGGGTTCATGGTGGAGGTGTCACTTTGACCATAGTCAGCGTGTCACTGTTGCGGTGTCACTAGCGTGAAAATATGATTGTGACAACTCTTAGTGACATTTGAAAATCGCAGTGGCACAAAATTTTTGCGGTGAAATCATGGAAATTGTCAATATTTAAAAGTAATCACATTTTTTAAAACTAAATCTAATTTAGTAGTATACATGGGAACCCCCTCTTTTAATTAGAGTAGTGTATTCTATCTTCATTGAGAATATTTATCCAATAACTTTGATACTCACACTTTTAGTTTCACAATTGTGATTATTTGACTTGTTTCTCACTTCAAATTAGTAACTTTTTGATTGTATATTATTTATATAATAAGATGCACTAGTTTATATGAGACATGATATAAATTTATTTCTAATTATTTTGATAATGTAAAATGGTTCAATGCTATGAATGAGCAGGGGATAATATATAGTATAATATATTTAAATATATTTAAAAATTCTTGTAATTTTTAATATTTATAAATACACCTCCATAATTTTTAATATTTATAAATATACCTCTCTGTATCCTACTTTTTTCGGGGTTATGTGTAACACCCCGGCCCTACCGGACCCGAGGTAGTTACTCCAGACCAATAGTACTGTCCCCACAAACCACCACGAGCCTTTACCGCGCACTTTGTCCTCACTCATGCACGCCCTGAGAAACTTCCCAGGGGGTCACCCATCCCAAGACTACTCCCGAGCAAGCACGCTTAACTTTGGAGTTCTTAGGTAATGAGCTCCTTTAAAAGGAGATGCACCTCTGTTGGTATGAGTAGTACTATTAATCCATTTATATTAAATCTCAAGTGTTACAATCACCCCCACTTAGGATCGCAACGTCCTCGTTGCGCCCTTAAACCAATCTCAATCACACCCCAGAATCTTTTTCCCCTGCTAAGTGCCCGCCCGATATCCAACGGATCAACACACTGTCGCAGGGTTGCTCTGATACCACCTGTAACACCCCGGCCCTACCGGACCCGAGGTAGTTACTCCAGACCAATAGTATTGTCCCCACAAACCACCACGAGCCTTTACCGCGCACTTTGTCCTCACTCATGCACGCCCTGAGAAACTTCCCAGGGGGTCACCCATCCCAAGACTACTCCCGAGCAAGCACGCTTAACTTTGGAGTTCTTAGGTAATGAGCTCCCTTAAAAGGAGATGCACCTCTGTTGGTATGAGTAGTACTATTAATCCATTTATATTAAATCTCAAGTGTTACATTATGACTTATGATTGAACCTAGAAGTAAATGTGTGAAGAAGTCCAAATTATACGTATTAAAACATTGTTGGATATGTTGTTTTGTTGATGACTAACCATGCAGGAACTAAGAACTGATCTAGCTATTTAAAGTTGACTAGTGAAATAGTGTATGAGATTTTGTTGATATCTGCTTGCATGGAAATTACATATGACGTTTTACGTGCCTAAAAGTTGATCTTGTGATTAAATGCCTTATTGAGATTATTGTCACATATAATGCATGTTATATGTACTCACTCTTGAGTAAAGTACTTCGTGAATCGTGAGTAGTGATGGGCCGTTGCACTCTTATCATGGTAAGATAATATCTTCTCTACTTGCTTTAAAAAGGGAATCACCATTCGGTGGAAAGTTTTTAGTACATCTACGGCCCTAATCAAAGGAAATCGTTTTCAAATGAATCCCTATGAAAGCCGTTGCATGATTACTCCTATATTTTATTACCTTTTTGGAGTTTGACCAAAGCTTGCTTTATTTAGTACTCCCTCCGTAACTTTAAAATCTTCTCACTTTCCCTTTTCGTCCGTAACAAAAAAATCTTCTCATTTCTAAATCTTCCCATCATACCCTCAATAATTCTGAAAATAATACACTATTACAACTACTTTTTTTGGATTTATCCTACATTCCATCACCTTATTCCACTATCTTCCTATCATACCCTCAATAATTCATATTCTCTTTCACTATTCTTAATCTACCTACTTTTCAAATGGGAAGATTTTAAAGTTACGGAGGGAGTATTTAATTCAAATATGATGTTGAATGAACCGAGTATATTTTTATTAAGGGCGTGATTGATTGGTTACCTTGAATATTTGATTATGATATGTTGGATAGTTTATTTTGACTGCCTTATATATTGAGCTCGAATATGGGAAAAGATAAGGAAGGAAGGCAATTCAAAATATCAAGGAAAGTCCCAAGATTAGAAGATCATTTATTCAAGAAAAGAAGGCTCCAATGGATTTATTCTAAGACTGCCTATATAATCGAAGTGGATGGACAGAGAAATGGGTGCTCAACCAAAGAAAATACTAAGGAGAATCACTCAAGAGAAAAGATCAAGTTCATGACGCCTGAAACTGCCTACACAGAGTTCTAGATAGAGTTTTCCTTTCCCTTTTCATATTGTACTTTGGGATATTGTAGCTGCCACGGGTTGGGTTAAGTGTGTGTGAGAGCTTTGTGATAAAGCTGAGAGACTCTCTACCCAAAAGGTAGAGATGCATAACTCTTCCTAGAGATGATAGAGTTGGGGAGGCTCAAGGGTAGATTAGGAGAATCACTCTTGTAATCTTTTCAAGGCTTATTTAGTGAAGTTGTATAAAATTCCTCCGAGGGAGGTCGAGGTTTTTTTAACCCCTTTGAGCCAAGGGATTTTTCCTCGTTAAACACCTGTGCACTTTATCATTTTGCAATTCCCCTTGCCCTACACTGGAACTGGGCAAAAAACTGTCACGGTTCCACACACACACAATTCACCCCCCCCCCCCTCCCCCTCTTGTGTTGCTAACCGTTTCATCAAACATATTGGTCATTTGTGTTTTATTTAGTGTTAAATTTAGAGAGCGTCTTTTTTTTATCGTCGACTGGCCTTCTTTCATATTATAAGTTTCAGGATCATAATTAAGAGGATTAATAATTAAATGTACTTGGACAAAATCCTTCGCATAATAAAACCTCAAAGTTGTACTACCTCCGTCTCATTTTATGTGTCTTAGTTTGACTTGGCACAGTTATTAATAAAGTGGTTGAAAAAGTAAAAGTTGTGGTTGAGGTTTGAGTATAATAAAGTGAAATGATGTAGGCCACATATTTCTTTCCAAAAAAGGAAAGAAGACACTTATTTTGGGACAACCTAAAAAGGAAAGTAGGACAGGTAAAATGGGACGGAGGGAGTAAGATTTTAAGAACATTCTAATCATCTTTTTAACATATGGTCGACCATTATGAAGAACTCCAAAATACGGTCGTCTCCTAGGCACGTCCTAGGGTTTTTTCCGGTGGCGGCCTATCTAGGCCGTGGGTTCAGCCGATCTCTCCCCGGTAGGCAACTTATCTCATATATCTTCTTAGGATATTGAGTTTTGTTATCATCACGGGGTTTGTTTGCTTCGTTTTTGTTTTCTTTCTATCTTAGCTTTTGGTTTTTCTGGATTCTGTCTGGACAAAGCTTTTGGTTTTTCTGCTTTACCAGAGCAGCGAACAAGCGAGGAAGCTTTCAGGAGGGTTCAAGGCTTCTGATTTTGGCAGGGGACGGGTTTAGCAAGGGGAAGATGGGGTGCTGCAGAATGTTGAAGACGAAGCCGAGCTGTTATTCTTCAGCAGTTTGGGAACGAGCTTTGACGAAACAGATGACTATTGGTGATAGCATGGAGTTTCTGGTGGTCGACAGCGTGCTGTCGGACTGGAAAATCAAATTTCAGGGGTTCATTGGTGGCCTATGCGTGAAAGAAGACGAAGGGATGTTGATCCGCCCACCTCCAGAAACCGCCGCCTTGGAGGAATTCTGCGACTAGGGTTTGGACGAGTATTTCTATTTCTGCTGAGTCGATTGTGTTTTGTTTTTATTTTATTTCGATTGTGTTTTGTTGCTTATTTATTTTATGCTATAAGACTTTTGCACTTGGATTGGGGGATGAGAGGCATGTGGTAATCGTCGTGGTTTTGAATATGCCCAATTTAGGATTAGCGAGTTATATTGCTTTGTCAAAGGTGATTAACTTAGAGTCTCGTCCACGGGCGGATGGTTATTGTGGTCCTTTTGTTATTGCAACCCCTTTCTGAGTGCTTTTTTATGAATGAATGCCTGTTCGATGATAAAAAAAAAGTTTTAGGATCATTACATCAATCAAAAGAAAAACAAAATAGACACCAACTACATTATAACAACTACGATTGTAAATCCTATAATCAGACTTAGAGACGGTCACCTCTGAAAGAGCAACGTGAATCGCTAACCATGTGAATCGCTATCCATGTTCCCATAGATTCAAACATACTCAATGAAATAAAAAAGGACTAAAATCCCAGACAAACTAACAAACCTAACAAAATAGATGATAACAAGAATCCAAATCACAAAATAATAATAACTAATAGGAAAACTTTTATGGACACTATCACCTCGTACAACCCATGGCGGTGGTTTAGGAGGAGGTTGTATCCTTGGTACCATTCTAATTGACCCTCCATTGTCAATCGTCATCTGACCTGCTCGAAAGCCGTACAACTCTCCTCGTTCCACGCACTTAGCAAATCCACCGCTAGCGGTCATCTTCATCACTGACATGCTCTTGCTACCCAAACTCATTCCTCCTCCCAAAACCGAGAACCAATCGGATCGCCTATTGTCTGGGATCAAAACGAAAGGAAACGACGTAGCAGACCAACGTTCAACAACCGAGCGCTAATCCTGCCGACGTAAGCCAGACAGAACACACAGATCGAACAAAAACGGTCGGAACCCACGATCAGAATTGATCGCCGCCGGAGAAAACGGCTCTAGCGGAATTGATGAGCATTGCATTCTGGTCCTCTTCAAAAAAAAAAAGATCTGGTCAAGAGTTTTGAGACACTATAAATTCATTGTCATTTGTCAATGTGTAAAGTATATATGAAGCGGCCATTCAATTTCAAATTGTCTTTAAACTTCAATTGCTTTTAAGTCCCCTTTTCCATTCATCTTCAGGAGTGTTTGGGTTTGCTTAAAAAAAGCACTTTTCAGCTTTTGACTTAAAAAAAGTTGAAAAGAGTGTTTTCAAATGACAGCTTCTGCTTAAATTAAACACTTAAAAGCTAAAAGCTGGAAGCAGGTAGAAGGGTGTTTTAAACTGCTTCTCACTTTTTCTATTACACAAAAAGTACTTATTTTACCAAACACTACCAACTTTTACCTTTCCAGAATCACTTTTTTCTCAAACACTACCAACTTTTTCTATTAATCACTTTTCCCAAAATCACTTTAAAAAATCACTTTTTTAAAGTTGAAGCAATCGCAAACACTTCCTTCATATCACCGTGAGGGAGGCAGAAGGACACATCGAAGTAGTAGTATCTAGAAGTGTACAAGCCGTGTACGTGTTGCTGAAGGTATTTCTTGGGATGGTTTTTACTTAGATTGTTTTTAGACAGGGTTAAACCAGTCTTACACTGTTACACAGATTAGACCAAATTCAAACAGATCAGACCAGACTTAAACAAATCAGGCCTGAATTTCTTATTATAAGATACACAGAAACCAGACGCTTCCCAGAACAGTTCAGACTAGACCAGACCAAACCAAACTTAAACAGACCAGATAAGACCAGACCATCAAATTTCTCTCCAAGTAAAAACATCCTTAGTGAGTACGTAATTTCCGTTTATTTGGTTTTGATCAAAAGGTTCAATTCGGTTTTATATATTAAAATTTGAAATTATGGTTAGATTGATTTGGTTTGTTTCGATTCTGTTCCGGATTTTTTGCTTTTTACACACAAAAATTTCACTTGATTTAAAATGAACGATAGTTGGAGGATCAATCATATTACATAAGCTAGTGTCTTTCACGCGCAATGCACGCAATGCGCGAGAGTCAATGTCCACCTATAATTTATATTAGAACGGCCACATTTCACATTAGATGATACAACCATGATCGAGTTCATGACTCTTCTCATGCGTCGACATTAGATGATATAGCCGATCGATTTTTGGTCTTTTGAATCGATATTTTGTCAACGCAAAAGATGCACTTTTTTTTGTAGTGTCACATTTCAAGTTTAGCATAACTTGAATCATGTCACCTCATAAAAATATTTTGACTATGTAATATTTTAATAACACTTCATATATCATCATGTTAGGCATTTCAAGCATAAATTTATTAATTTTGAGTTTCAAATTTTTATGATACATGACTCCCGTTTTTGCACTTCAATAGAATTTCTTGAGTTTTTGTGTCAATCATGTTGATCAATCATTATTTAAAGGGATAAGGGTCAGATAGGGCCTCGAACTCGAAAAAAAATGTCAAATAAGGTCATATTTCGGATGCTCTGTCTGGCCGACGCCATTTGGGGCGGTTCCCGATGGAATTTTTTGATGAAATTTTTTGACCATCTTCCTCATTAAGTCTAGTTTACCCATACCAAATTTCAGCTAAAAACTCAACCGGGAAGGTAGTCAAATGAATTTTTGAAGATAACTGTGAAGTTAAACAACGCCGTACATTTCGGAAAATTATTTGACTACCTTCCCGGTTGAATTTTTAGCTGAAATTTGGTATGGGTAAACTAGACTTAATGAGGAAGATGCTAAAAAAATTTCATCAAAAAATTCCATCGGGAACCGCCCCAAATGGCGTCGGCCAGACAGAGCATCCGAAATATGACCTTATTTGACATTTTTTTTCGAGTTCGAGGCCCTATCTGACCCTTATCCCTTATTTAAAACATATTTTTGCACAATTTCTTGATGACTCAATAGCTTTGGGCAATTTAATTTTTAGAAACAAAGACTTGGATGATATCAGTTACTTTAGAATATCAACAAATCTCTAATCTTATAAATTAATAAAAGGTGTTATTTAATTAATCTAAATCTAATCTTAAAACATTATAATTGTTAGTGTTAGTTAGTATCCTTGAATTGTGTCAACATTTCCAATGCATGAATACTTGTACTTTGTTATTAAATTATGATACTCTAATATTGATAGACAAAAAAGCCCCAAATGCCGTTAGAAGTAATTAAATGCTGACAACTTACTTCCAAATGCACTCATACTTGGAATGTGTGCATTTATATATGAAGAAGCACCATTTATAAATTTCTATATTCACATTGAAAATAAAGCGCACTCTTTTTTCTTGATGATAAATAAAGACTACCTTTGAAATGATGTAAATTTTTAAAGTGGTTAATCTCTTAAAGTTGTGCTTGAAATGTCTAAATCAATAAAATATACTATATTATTAAAATATTTTATACTTAAATATTCTTGGCTCTAACTTTTAGAGGGATTGTATTAATTACAAAAGACGTCCTTTATTAATTTTTGTCTAGTAAGATCTGAAATGAACTATTGTCATTGAGTCTTTATCTCTGAAAATTGAATTGCCTGAAGCTATTGAATTATGAAGAGATTATGTTAAAATATGTTTTATTACTACATGTGCCAAATTCGTTTTCAAATAATGATTGATCAGGTTCATCGACAAAAACACAAAAAATCTATTGAAGTACAAAAGAGTATTCATATATCATAAAAAGTGAAACTCCAAAAAAAACCAAAAACCTAAATTTGTCATCTTCAACAATAAAATGATTTCAATTCTTTGTCCGTACTTAGTGAAGTAGTGTTTGATAAAATATTTATTGATAATACTAATATGATAAACACCCAGTCACAGAAAATTAAAATAAGATTTAGAAGTGAATACAAAAATGAAGCCTACATCATTTAGAGCCCGTTTGGTAACACTAAAATTGGCTGAATTGGCTGATTTTGCTGAAATTTATGAAGTTTTAGCTGAAGTGGCTGTATTAGCTGATTCTGCTGATTCATGAAAAAAAAATATTTAAAATACTCCATATTTGTTATTAATAAATTAAATAAAAAATTATATGAAAAATAGCTAAAATGATCATCTACAGTAACTTCAGCCAATGCAGCCAGAAAAGTAACCCAACCTTACTTTTTCTGCTTATTACTTTTTCTGCACACGAAATCAAAAGTTACATATTTGGTGAAAAAGCTGATTGATAAGTCGAAAAAGGGAGTCACGAAACGGGCTTTGGCATTCACATGACCTTAACAGTGGCACGGCATTAACGGTGAAAATAAATTCATCTTCACGTCAATTGCTTCTTAGTGAATTTAATGGTGGCAGGGCATTTTTGTCCATCTAGACTACAAAAATGTACAAATTGAAGGATACTAATCCTCATGCACACAAAACATTGACACAATTAAAGAATACTAACCAACACTCATTATAATTAAATGAGTCTGTGGAGAGAAAATACAAGTTTCCTATTTTTTGGAATAAAAATGTATGTATTCTTAATTTAAATTTTTTTGTGACTTGTTTGAAAAAAGAGTTTATGAATATATAAGTTCGATGAAATATACTTGAGATGAATATATATTTGCTTTGTCAATATAAAAACTTGTTAAGCTACAGAAAAATAAAAATTACTAGTAATAAACAATAAAAACATACCACCATCATGCAATAAATTGAAAAATATATACATAAAAGACTTAATAGATCATGCATTATAATGTAGCTAAATTATTGTAGGGAATGAATGTGTAATTGCAACTAAATGAATTAAACATAACACAAAAATTAACTTTATAGCACAATGATATCAATGATACTAGGATTAATGCTTAGTGGTTAACAAATAAAATTTCATATTTTTATTAGTTCAGTTTATTTGATTCGGTTCGGTTTTGAATGACCGAAATCGAAACTAAACCAAAAAACTATGGTTTGGTTCGACTTTTATATTCGTTTTTTTGCGCTTCGGTTTAATTTGGTTTCGGTTCGATTCATTCTGATTCAATTATCAGTTTTCGATTTTTTCGGACTCAACCCTACTTTGTATTTTGTATTCAGATTTTATAAGAGTAATCACATGTAGGACAATAAGTTTAACAAGCATGTAACATTAGGGGTGGGCATAACGGTTTGGTTTAACCGGACCGTATGCAATTTGGTTTGAGTTTGGTACTATTTCTTCTAAACCATATTAAACCGAACCGAATCCGATAAAAACCACAAAACCGAACCGAACTAAAGAAATTCAAAAAAACTTCATATATTATTAAAAATTAACAAATCCAAACCGAACCAAACCGAACTAAACTGAACCGAAACAAACCGAAAAATAGTACGAAGTATGTTTTTTGTTTCGTAATAATTCTTCCAACCCGTTCCAAACCGAACCGAATCGAAACCAATAAAAACCGAACCGAAACCGATATATCCAGCCCGATGTAACATGCTCACTAACGAGCAAGTGAAGTGAGAAGATTAACATATCAATCATATCTTGGTATTAATCAAGTACATTAAACAAATAAATTTCAAAATATTATACAAATAAAAAAGACTTTAATTTTATGACTCCGATTACATAACTATTAGAACTATTGCATAACATATTTACCTTTTCAATGCCAAAACCATACATATTTTTTTAAGAAAAAAACCCATCAATATTTGAGGAAACGGTCCAACCCAGCTGGTCGCCGACTAACTCTCCCTTATGGCAGGTCTCAACCTCTTGGGTTCAAAACTCAATGGAGTGAGTTTCAACACTAATTACTCCAGGCCCCCTCCCCCAGACGCCTCCTGGAGTATAAAAAACAAAAAGTAACCATCAATTTCATCACTGGCACTATTGATCAATAGTTCTCGGTAATTCGGTATCATATAAGTGAGATAATAAACTCTTAGAAGTTTTAACCTCTAATTATAATTTATAAATAGTATGTTTAGGTATAAATTTGTTGTTACATTTTTAGTATGATTCCCATTTAACTTTTATTTATTGGTTGAAAAATGTTGTTTGGCATTTCATCGCCAATAAATACAAGTCACACAAGAATGTGCTTAAAAATGTTTAAAACAAATGTATATCTAGATGTATTCAATTATAAATAGTGCTAACTGTGAAATAAAAAAGGTTAAAGTTGCACTTACAAAACTAAGAGCCCGTTTGGTAGCACGAAAATCGCTTGATTTGGCTGATTCTGCTGAAATTTATGAAGTTCTGACTGAAGTGGCTGTATTGGTTGATTCTGCTGAAAAAAATTATTTTTGAAATATATTACATTAAAAAAAATTATATGTAAAATAACTAAAATGGTCATCTACAGTAACTTCAGCCAATACAGCCAGAAAAGTAACTTCAACATTACTTTTTATGTTTATTACACAAGTCAGCGCGCGAAAGCAAAAGTTACGTTTTTGGTGAAAAAGTTGGTTGATAAGTCTAATAAGCAAAAAAACAGTGTTATCAAACGCCTCATAAGTATCCTCACTTCCATTGTAACGAAATAATCATGTCAAAAGCACGCCAAGTTATATGAACATTTAACGTGGCAAAGGTACAATTGTACTTCTATTTGTTTTCCTTACCTGTATGAATGAAAAATTATTCTTCTGTTCATCTACAAATGAATTTTTATTTCATTTAAAGATAAAATTGTGTGAATATATTTTTCCTTATCAAAGTAAATTAAAGCCGAATCATAAAATTTTACTTTTTAAAGACCCGCCAAAATCAAACAATAACGATAATAATAACCTAATTTGGGAAGTGATTTAGTATTTGTATCTACACAGTCGCAACCAATAGTGTAAGAACCAATAGTGATTTATTAAAAAGTAGTCTCGAGGGGCTTGTTTGGTAATTTAAAAAACATCAAATGTATTTTGCAACTCTCACTCACGAAAAAGATTTGCGTGACACAATGTAAAATGTTTACAAAAGTGTCTCACTGTTTACAATAATAATCAAACCAAACAAGATAAACTCTTTCTCACGTGCAAGCATTTTACATCAATTTTCACTGATTAGTGCCTCTTCCTTTTTGCTACATCAATGTCAAGTAGTCTATAACTCTATACACATGCGATTATTCAATTATTGCATTTCACATACAAAAAGTGGTATTATTATTGTAATGGAAATAAGAAACTTGATGTAGCTAATTAAACAGCTGGGGGGAGTTTGTTTCGAAGAAAAGATGAAATTACAGTCAGTGATCGTTCTGGTTGGTAGCTCGCAAATTCGTGCCCCGCTCCTCGTATTGTGACCAGTGTCAACCCTTTATGCCCTTCAACATATCCTCCCACCTCCTGCAAATTATATTTGTGCATGGATAAATTCTTTACTTTAGCAGAGGCATTCTTCCCACACAAAGTACTTAAAAGATTCATAAGTACCTGGTTAGAAAGCCATGGGCGCCAATCAGTCACCTCAGCAAGCTGCATAGCATTTACTGCCAGCCTGGTTGTTGTTACTGATATAATTCCATCTGTGTCCCCACTGCGCCATTTTTGGGGCATTATTAACAAAGTTATCCTATAGATTCTAAGTTTGAAGTTTGTGTCTGTGTAGGGGGAGGAGGGGTACTTATGGGCTTACCTTATAATCCATATGTTTACTTTATTTGCAATGAGCTGCTTGAGTATGGGTAGCACAGTATCAGGCGAATCTTTCCATGTCCCCCGACTGATATATTTGCTGCATTGATATTTATATAAGCTCGTCTTTTTTCGTTCTTGAAAAAAGTTTGACCCCAACCATGCAAAGGCTTGATCTTTAACTCGGATAGTTGGAATGCTTTAAAACGGAAATGTTTTTGGTTCTTGATAGAATTCCACATCAAGAAACTAAAAAGATAATGATGACTTATAAGACCCTGATTTGAACTAGCTAACAGATTGAATTCAATCTTTATGTTGAGGAACCTCAACATTATCCTGATATGTATCGGTTCTGATTGTGTAGACTCGAATACCTGCAAAGTGTCCAATTGGTATCGATGGCATGTAATGCTTCTTGCACGTTCTTCCGGTTGAGGTAAGCCTCAACATAATTGCGTGAGCATTCATCATATCCCTTCATCAGCATTTCACAGATCACATTCATTTAGCATTGGCTTTGTAAGATGAGTTTAACTAGAGTATCATATCATATAGCAGAATGGTTAAAACAAAGACTTACTGAAACATGAGATTGGGGTTTCTGTGCATCTTGTGTGCAGGCAGAAGAGTAAATGTTATCCCTAAGCACAGGCCCAACCTCATTTTGACCTTTGGAGATGTACTCTTTGCAACTGGCAGAATAGTTTGCATTGTCAAAGTCACAGTACTTGTTAATTGCTGCATGAGTTTTATCTGAAATCATTGCATGTGTCCATAAATACTCTAAGTTCCCTTTCAAAAGTAAATGACGGTCCAGAATAGGATTCCCAATCTGCAAAAAGACAACTTGTAGGAACATAAGAAAAATTCCATCATTGATGAAAAAACATTGTATATATGACTCACAGCAATGTCTTTGAGGTTAATGAATGTCTGGTTGGGATTCTGATTATGGGCTACAATGGTGTAAGCCAGCTGTGCCACAAAACGACCACCATAGCTCACTCCTGTTAAGTAAAAATCGCGGTTTTTGTACTGCGGGAATCTCTCAAACCAGTTAACTAGAAAGGTATATGTATCCTCCGCCGTTCTCTTGTCGCCAGTGGTGTTGTAGTCAGAGGTTGTGTTGGAATAGGAAAACCCCACACCAGCCGGAGATTCCAGGAACAATACATTTGCCACTGCCATTTCAAACATATTCACCAAACCTCAGCTATTATAATTTTAGATTCCATCTGAAATGTTTTACTCAAACAGTTGTAATTTGAAAGTCCCAGTCCCAATTTGATTTTTTAAATCAAGCTTCATTAAGTTTGACCTTACACATTTCATAAATAAATTTAAATAATACGCTATATGAAAGATAGTATTGACCAAATTGTTATAAAGCAATGTGCCAGTGTATACTTTTGAAAAATTACAGAACTATAATTCTCATGAATACATATTTGTATGACATCAAAGATATTGAGGTCAAACTAGGACTATAAAATTGGGAAGGAAAGAGTAATATTATCACCTCCCTTTATTACTAAACTTATCCGATCCAAGCAGAGTTTGATTGCTTACCTTTGTTCCAAGAATAGTAATTCATGTACAATGTTTTTCCGTCACTGTGAACTTTGAAAGGCCCAAGTTGCAGGAATGATCCATATCCAAAGGATGAGCATCCTGGTCCTGCATACCTCACCAAATACAAAACTTAACCAACAGTTGCTACTAAAGAGTAAAGATTGACTATGTAGGGGATAAATCATAAACGAGTAAAATGCACAAATAGTACCTCAACTATTGGTAATGTTGCATTTTAGTACCTTAACTCTTTAATGAAGCAAATCAGTACCTCAACTACGTTTGAATGTTGCATCCGACGGTACCATTCAATTTTCCGGCCAAAAATGCCACTTGTCCGCCGGAAATCCACGTGTATATCCTAGTCGTCATTTTTACCCACGTCATTTGTGTATAATACATGTCATTTGTGATGATTAAGCTATCAAAACTTTATGTAACCCAAAAAACCATGCTTAGGATTCGAACTCACGTCAACAACAACGCACGTTGTTGCTTGATTCTATACCAACCCATCCGGCCATGATGCTTTTTTATTAGTCCATGGACAGAAAGAGCACAAGTATCATGCTCTTCCGTTTTGACTAATTAACTCTTTTTTTTGACAAATCTCTAAATATGTTGTTATATGGATTATACCAAAGTATTCATAAATCTGTAATATATTATATATTTTTCACACCATCTTATATATGTTTAATTTAAATATTTTTGTTAAAATTATATTTCACGTTTTTAGTCTAAAATTCCAACAATTGAAATTTTAGACATTTTATTACTTTATATATGTAATATTTGTGTTACATGAAAGATTATGAAAAATTACTACATTCATCCCGAAAAGGTTTGCCAAATTAACATTTTGGTCAATAAAGTTTTGGTCAATATCATCCACGAAAAAGTTCACCATATTCATATTTTTTGTCAATGTTCACAAACTTTGGATAATAAGTTTAATTTCTAAATTTATAAATAATTTATAAAAAATTATAAATTTATAATTTATAAATTTTATACTTTTAATAAAACATTTTGAATAAATGTGAATATGATGAACTTTTTTTTAATTTATAAATTAACATACTTCATAAATTTATAATTTTTTTATAAATTATTTATAAGTTTAGAAATTAAACTTATTATCCAAAGTTTGTGATCATTGACAAAAAAATGTGAATATGGTGAACTTTTTGGAGGATGATATTGAGCAAAACTTGATTGACCAAAATGTCGATTTGGCAAACATTTTCGGGACGAACGTAGTAATTTTTTATAATCTTTCATGTAACACAAATATTACATATACAAATTAAAAAATGTCTGAAATTTCAATTGTTAGAATTTTAGACTAGAAACGTGAAATATAATTTTAAAAAATATTTAAATTAAACATATATAAGATGGTGTGAAAATATATAATATATTACATATTTATGAATACTTTGGTAAACTCCGTAACACATATTTAGAGATTTGTCAAAAAAAAAATAGAGTTAATTAGTCAAAACGGAAGAGCAACGATACTGGTGCTCTTTTCGTCCGTTGAGTAAACAAAAAGCGTCATGGCCGGATGGGTTGGTATGGGCATTAAGCAGCAGCTTGTGGTGGCCGACGCGCGTTCGATTCCTAGTCTTTTTTTTGGGTTACTTAATTTTTTTATAGCTTAATCATCACAAATGACATGCATTATACACAAATAACGTGGATAAAAATGATGACTAGGATATACACGTGAATTTCCGACGGACAAGTGGCAATTTTTGGCCGGAAAGTAAAATGGTACCGCCGGATGCAACATTTAAACGTAGTTGAGGTACTGATTAGCTTCATTAAACAGTTAATGTACTAAAATGCAACATTACCAATAGTTGAAGTACTGTTTATGAATTTACCTAATATCTTAAGGGTATGTTTGGATCCTTTAAAATGCGTGGGAGAAGGGAAACCAAGTAATGAAAGGGAAAAGTATAAAAAAGATATATGTTGTTGAGCGCGTTTTCAGTTTGTGTTTCATTTCTTATCAAAATAGTCCTCGTGTTTTTATTTTGTTATCGAAATTTTGCGCCCAACATCATTACAAATCGTCAAAGGAAGACCGATAAACAATAACTCCGATCTTCAAAAGTATAGGAAAACTAAAAGAAAAATATTGGAAAGTAACACCCTACACCTCATCTATGAGACCTCTAGACCATCATTCTTTTATATTTCCAGCAACCCTCGTGCCGAAAAGTCTATCATAAAAGTGATATTGATGAATTATTATTTTAAATCTAAAAAGGTCAAAAATGTCCACAAAAAGAAGATAGGTTGGACGTCGCCTTGACGAGGCGCACCTCCCAGTAATTCTCTTTTTATTTTCCACACACTTTTAAAAATTGGAGTTATTGTTCATCTTCTATGACAATTTTTAAAAGAAAATCAATTTCTTACGTTTGGTTTTATTTTATAAAATAGAAGCAAATGAAATATGATTATACATGTGCGTCTTTGTGTGTGTACAATCGAAATAAACAACGGCTATTAGCTCTAAATAAGAGTAATATTACTTCTAAATACAATAATAGGAGTAATATATGTATCTCTTCTTGTTCTACCCCTTCCTATAATCCCTACTAGATTTACTTTTTTTTTGAAGTATACTAGATTTACTTTATTAAGAAGAAAATCATAGTTTTATTCATAATAAAAATATAAACAATAAAAATATTTATAAATTAATACTAAAAATGGGAAAAAATAAATAAACAAAAATAGTAATTAAATAACTTTAAAAATAAAATAGAGTATCGAAAAAAACATTAAAAATATGTAGGCCTCTGTCACCGCATCCTCTACCTCCCGGTACTATCAACTCCGAACGCCGGAAAAATACCATATTGGGTAAAAAGTACAACACTTTTACTCTTTGAAAATATTAAACTTTGCTTTGAAAATACTCTTTGTAAGCATGACAAGGGAAAGGGTAAGATAAGAAGAGTACTCCTATTTTGGGAATTTAAATTTTATGTTCTTATTCATGCAATTTTGATTTCATTTGCTCCTATCTAGAAAATTGACCCAGTCACAAATTGTTTGGGAATAAATAGTCAAATATATTGGCAATTGTGGCAAATAAGTTAGGTCCACGTCCAACTTTTAAATTAAATATCTGGCATCATCGTGCATTACTGTTTAATGTTGATCGTATTAGAGAGATTAAATATTGAATTACTTCTCTGGTCTCGATTTCAAAACAAATCCACCTTATTCTTTAATTTGAGTATCAATTGCCAAGTCCTAACTGTTTTCATATTTATTTTTTATCTTCAAAAAAAAAAAATTATTTTAGTTTCTAAAGATATACTCCATAACTTATTGTTAACTCAAATTTTGATTATTCATGTGGATTAAAGAAGTGAAAATTACGATATTGAAAATCATTAAAGAGAAATAAATGAACCGAATCCAGCACAAACATAAAAGTAAAGTAGGACATAATAATGAGAGAAGTATGTTTTAATTTTAATGACTAAAATCCCATTTGATAACACTAATTTTCGATTTCACACACTGAATTACATCATAGTAATAATAAATAAAGTTAAAGTTGTTTTTACAATTGAATTAGGCAGAAATTTAACTTTGCACCCCACTTTTTGGTTGATATTGGACTTTGCATTCCGTTTTTAAAAAAAATGACTTTACTCCACATTTCACTTAAAAATCATTTGACTTTGCACTCTATTCAGAAACTTTTCTACACAGAATGTTATGTGATGGGGTGCAAAGTCAATGTTTTATTAAAATGGAGTGTGAAGTCCAAAACCACCTAAAATGTGGGGTGCAAAGTCAAATTCTCCCATTAATTAACTGAATCCACTCAATATGATAATTTTAGGTCATTTTCATATATATTTTCTCTATTTTGAAACTTTATTTATTTATTTATTTATTTTTAAAAAAATGTATTTAAGATTTTCAAAAATAAATACGGATTTTTTTAAATATTACTAAAATAAATTTATCTACACAAATATAATTAGTAGTTACTACTTCATCCTTCCCATTTTATCTGTCCTAGTTTCTTTTTTTATTTGTCCCAAAATAAGTGTCTCATTTCCTCTTTTGGAAAGAAATATGTGGTCTAGAACAACTTTTGTTTTTTCAATCACTTCATAGCAATTTTAGTTTAAAACTTGAAAATAAATGGTTATACTACTACTCTAGTCACTAATTACATTTTTGTAAATAATCGTTATTTTCAGTCATAAATATACAATCATTTCAAATCAATAAACTCAACACTTTTATCATAATTAAAAAAAAATGAGTTGATTTGAATGTTACCAAATCGCTCGGAAAGGCTAAGGATGTTTTTACTTGGACTGTAATTTGCCCCAGACCAGACTAGACCAGTCCAGACCAGACCAGTTCAGACCAGTTCAGACCAGATCAGACCAGACTAAATCAGACCAGACCAGACTTGGATAGTTATAAAAATACAAAGAAACCAGACCTAATCAGACCAGACCAGATCAGTTCAGACCAGACCAGATCAGACCAGCAAATTACCATCCAAGTAAAAACATCCTAAAACTAGTCCATGATATTTTTCAAATATGGCCATAGAGCGAATGCAATGAATGGTAAGCTCCATACCTCCAGCGAGCCATAAGACCAGAGGCTTGGCAGAGGAATTCCGATGAGATTCAGCAAAGTAATAAAACAGAGATCTTCCAGCCTTGGGGTCAACCGTCACATAGCCTGAATATTGGTCAAACTCCACTCCGAGAGGTTGCCCCGGCAGGGAAACGATCTTATCAGCTTCCCTCAACCCTTTCTGCGGACCAACATAAACTGAAGAAGAGGAAAAGAGATAGTTGTGCAGCTGGGGCCACTCTCCTGAGAGAGCATTTTCACTATTGCGTGAGAGTCCAGAGCTGATTACTACATCGTAGAGGGATTTGGCCTGAGGATTGGCTTCACATTGTGTGATGGGGAAATCCCATTGCTGCCGGGTGAGAAGCAATGGAAACCATGACAGCCACAGCCTCATTAACTTCATCTTCCCAATAAACCCCACAGTCTTTTATTAGTTACCAAATTTATAAGATCTCTACTTCATATTTATTTACATTTTGTAAGCCGAACTAAAATGTATGGTCTGGCCCTCGTCCGGTTCGAATGAGTCTGGTAAATGTCTGGTCTGTGCCTAGAGTTTGGGAGCTCTCCCAACGGCTATTAGAGCCTTTACCAATCTTTTACTACCTCCGTCCCAAATTGATTTGCAAATTTGACTTTTCTTGGTCAAACAGTTTTGTTTTGTTCACTTAATTAGGATGTCAATTTTTAATTATATTCTAATTTGGAGTTTACAACTTTGAAGAGATTTTAATGTAGTTTATGAATATGTAAATTTTAATTATTAAAAATTGAGTTAAATAGCCATACGGAGCATTGACTTTTATTATTGGTTGACCAAAAAATGTTGACTTTGCAAAACAAATTGGGACGGAGGGAGTATTATACAAAGCTAAGATGAAATCTGCACAGTGTTCCCGCCCAAACACTGTGCAGTAACGGGCCGGGTCAGTTTAACATGGGTCCAAAAACGGGTCTGGTGCAAGCTCACTGCTGTTCTTTAATGCAGGCCACTCACGCAGGGTTTTAGTTGTGTGGCTCAAGACGTGTACTATTCAGTACAGAGCATTATATGTCCACCAGTTCACAGGGTGGTTGCTTTTATTATTCAAAAAGGTTAAATTGTACTTTTTGAACCAAGAGATTAGAGATCACAAATAAAATCCTCATGCATCCTTGAGCCCCAAAAACATTAAATGATTTGTACTATGACAAAACTACTTTTCGTATTTCTCTCAAGCATTTTGAAAATGAGATATTGTTATGATTAAAAAATGAAGTAAAGATGGTAAAAGAACTTTAAATGAGTTGTCCTTTAATTTCTTTTTTAATGCCAAATTATAGAGAACTTTAAATGAATTGTACTCCTGATTTGAAATTGGCCGAAAGGTGATTTGATATTGGCCGAAAGGTATAAAGGAAATTTAAGAACTGTAATAATGCAGAATTTGTTGTCCTAGCAGGTTATTGACCATTGGTTAATTTGATACGTTTATTCTAAGCAGTTCTAAGATCATAGTATAAATACGTCCAATTGCATTACATGCGCCTCACAGAGCTGCACATCATACCAATAGAGCTGACGGTGGGAGTTGCTTTAATAGAGCTGCACATCATGAAGAAGTATATTGTCATTATTATGTGCTTAAACAATCACCAAGACTTGAAGAAATAGGGTATTTATGATACGAGTAATAACTTGCAACCAACACAGGTAAACTCAATCTTATAATTACATAGTAGTTTTTAACATTCCTATTATTTTGTATGCTTTCTAACAGTTTTGATAAACACAGTTGTTATTGGCATGGTTGTGGGAAAGCATGTTTCTCAAACACATAAAATCAATGGCAGGAACAAAAGGTGTATGATTTCTATCAGCCAAATTCCATTAGCAGCCAATCAAAGCATTTTTTTAATTGAGGGACAGTTGTAGGTGCCATTGAAGTTCGTACGCATCAAAGGGATGGGAGAACTAAAAACAAATCTATGAAGAGGTGTATGATTTTTCTTTTACAACACTTTTTAAAAAGATGCAGAAAATGGAGGTCTTCATAGTTATGTTCAACTGAGGCTAACATTTACAAATATTGACAGGAAGAATGTAAACGTGGATCAACAAGTAATCAATGACAATCTATTAAATGGTGAGCCCAGATCCATGCGAACAGTTGTTATTGCAGTTGGTTTTTAGTTTGTTTGTATTGCATAATATGTACTACGTATGTTTTCTTGCAGGATTTATGGTAAAACATATACAGCAAAAGGTTGTGCAGCACAATCAGCATTCAATGATAGCAATGTGCAAAGGAAAATCTCAAATACAATAAAATAGTTATAGATAATAAGTAATATTTCAATACTTATTATAACAGATATATATATTAAAATAGTTATACTTCAAGAGTTACTTATGCAATTCATGTTAGGTTTACCAACAATATTCGGCAAATTCGGCCATTTTATGTATTTTGAAAACAAATAAAAAAAACATACATTATTGACTGATACGTACTACAGAAGCACATATCTTGACACGTTTCTTTTGTTTTTTAAAAAATCATCACTATTAGAAGGATGGATTTAAACAATTCAGGAAAAATAATCACTTTTGCTGCCTGATAAAGAAATTAAAAGAAGGATATCTTTTACTGAAAATAGTTGTTAAGAGGACAGTTTCAAAGGAAAATAGCTGGTTTTGAATTCTACGACTGTTATTGGCTTTCTGTTTCAAAATTCAAGCTTCAATAAATGGATAATAGCTTCCAAGTAATTAATTAAACTAGCTTACTCTTTGCTAAACGAGCTGGTCGGTAAATACGTAGTCAGGTGCAAAAGTATAGATTTTAATGCATAAGGCATCCATTTATTGTTAATCAAAAGAGCTGATAAGCTCCTGAAATTGGCTTAAAAGTCCAACTCATGAATGAGGATATGTGATTGAGAAGCATTTAGAGATGTGATTATATTCAGAAAATGGGTAAAAACACTATGATTTTGAATGGTAACAATTAAGAATCCGATTCCAACTACCAAGAATGTAACAATTAAGAATCCGATTCCAAATTATATAACCGCAAAAGATTTTGTAAAAAAAATAAGACGGTATACAGAGGATTCTCTATTGTGACAACCAAAGTATCACAGGTAGTGGTGGACCCGGTTCGGGCCGCCCGGCCCAGGACCGGCCCGGCCCGTCACTGTACGGGCCCGGAACCGGCCCGGTTCTCGGGTCCGGGTCCGGTTCGGGCACCGAACCGGTGGGAGAAGCGGGTCCGGGCTCGGGTTCTGTTTTTGGTGGCCCGGCCCGGCCGGGTCGGGCCCGGGCCTAACGGTCATTTTAAAAAAAATTGTTTTAATTTTAAAAAACACATTTTGGCTCAACAGCCACTTCCCAAACGGCTATATAGCCGTTGGGGGGTACCAGGGGGGGTCCGGGGCGTTTGGGGGGGTGGGGGGTGGGGGTTAAAAAAAACCTATAAATACTCCTAATTTTAAACATTGTTTCACACCTCTTCTCCAACTCTCCCTAAATCCTACTCTCTACTCATCTCCAATTCTCCATATTCATCTTCTCAAATTCTCTTATTCTCCTTTATATTTTATTTTACTTTTTAATACTTATACAATTATTATATCTACTTATATATTAATTATCTACTTTAAATACATATACTATATTACTTATATTTCTTATCTACTTAATCTCTACTTATATTTCTTAATACATACATACATACATACATACATACATACTACATCTACTTAATATATACTTTATATAATAAAGTATTAAATATACTTTATAAACTATTACTATATACTTAATACATAATAATATCTACTTCTCTACTTAATTATATCTATTTTATATATACTTATTTTATAATATCTACTTTTATATATACTTTATAATATCTATTTTATATATACTTATTTTCTTATTTTCCAATCTCCAATTCTCCATTATACTCTAATATTTAATTCTTATACAATTATTATATCCACTTAATACATACATTCTACATCTACTTAATATATACTTTATATATTAAAGTATAAAATATAAGTGTATTACTCATCTTATAGTAGTATACTTATATATTATATACTATAAACATTATATTATATATTACTTACTATAACTAGTATTGTACTAGTTAATTAGTTAATTAGCATTCTTGTTACATTTATCATTATAATAGTTAATTAGTTCATTACCATTATTGTTACATTTTTCATTATACTAGTTAATTAGTTTATTAGCATTCTTGTTACATTTGTCATTATACTAGTTAATTAGTTAATTAGCATTGTTGTTACATTTTTCATTATACTAGTTATTTACTTCATTAGTATTCTCATTAATTGTTAAAACAACTCTACTTCAATAAACTAGTTAATTGTCATTAATTCATTATAGTTAAAGTCACATTTTCTTATTTTCAATTTATATTTGTAGGAAGAAATAGTAGTTCAATCATTTAATTAAAGTACTTAACATTTTATTTAAGTAGTTTTTACTAAATTAAAGTACTTCAAAAGTTGGTATAATACACCTATTTTGTAACATTTGTAATTTGTTTAAATACTTATACACCTATTTCATGTAATTTGTTTAAATACTTATACACCTATTTTGTAACATTTGTAAATTATAAATCAAACCACTTTTCTAAGTACAAATAGTTTTAGTTTTACTTAATTCATTAAATTAATTAATTTATTTTACAATATGTATAACTTTAAAAAAAAAAATTGAAATCAAACCTCCCAAACGGCTATATAGCCGTTGGGGCTATGGGTGGGGGGCAGGGGGGTCCCGGGGGTGGTGTTGTGGGGAGTGGGGTTCAAAAACATCTATAAATACATCTATTTTCTAATATTTTTCTACACCTCTTCTTCAATTCTTCTCCATCTTCATCTTCTCTTATTATCCTACATTCCTACTTATACATATACCATTTTAAATATGGAAAGTACATCTTCCCTTATGCAAAACAATTTTGACAAGTGGAAGGACCCGAAGACCGGACTGTGGTGGGCAACTTGCAGGTGGTGCAAGAAAGAGTGTTGCTTGGGGCGTTCATACGGATACGGGATGCCAATAAAACATATGAAGTCCTGTGACAAAGGGAAAACAACAACCAACGGTGGCGGAAATCTCAATTGATATTCATTAGAAAATGTATTTCGTATTGTTATTTTTTTCTCAATTCTCAAATGTAGGTCTTATTTCAAATAAATGCACTTGAACTTTGTTTTTAATAGGAATTTGTAAAATATATAATTAATTAAAAAAAAATACTGGCCCGGCCCGGCGGGTGGCCCGACCCGTGACCCGGGCGGGTGGCCCGGCGGGTGGCCCGACCCGTGACCCGGGCGGGTGGCCCGGCCCGAACCAGAACCGGCCATTGCCCGGGCCGGTCCCGGGCCTACCATTACAAGACCCGAGGCCCGACCGGGCCTTGACCCGGCCTGGGTCCATCACTAATCACAGGCTCTCAAGATGGTAGAGATTAACCTCTTACAATGATTGATGATACGGTGGAAGACGGGAGGTGAGACAAAGCGAGGTGGATGATGGAGGCGGAGAGCTTCGTTCTAACCGGTGGCTGGGGATTGGGGCAAATTAGGAGTATTTATACTGAAAAGGGTTGTGTTGGATCGTATTTTAGCTGGATTGGGTCCTGAATTTATGGGCTTCCACTCACTTAACTGGAACACTTTATAAAGAACTGATCTGATTAGTTTGGTGGACTAAGCAAGAATCCCGTTCGGCCAAGTCCGTTTGAAGTATTTTCGTGTCTAAATTTTTGATGATTTTTGTGAGCATGCTCCAACAAATGTATATTTATATAAAATTTCAACTTAAAATTCAATCGACGAGTCGGTTAAATAAATTATTGAAGAACATTGTGCATTATATATAAAATTTAATCACAAATATTAACCAAAACCCACTCAAACGGGCTTGGTCGGACGAGAGATACCCCCGTCACTGACCATACCAGTCCTCTTAAATTATATATTCATTAAAATGAGGCTGTTGGTTTAAATTTGCTAGAAAATAATTGTTGGTAGTGTGAATTAAAATGTGTCTTACAATTTAATAGGGTTTTTATGTGAAACATGGTTATAATATTTTCGTCAACATTCATTTGCTAATTCATAACAGTTCAAAAAAAAAAGAATTAAGATGAAAAGCGAACGTGTTATTGGTGTTAAGTATATATCCAAAAGACAAGAAGAAAGTAGATTATTCAGAGATTCTTTGTTTATCCCTCACCGATCGTAATTGTTCAATTTATTACTATTATTTTCACTATTTTTATTACTGTATTTTTCATATAATTATTACTACTACATTTTATCTATCTTTGATATTATCTTTGAATATATTCTGCCCGTGCATCGCACGGGTGAGAATCTAGTTTAAAAAAAAATTGACCGTTGAGGCCCGGACCGCTTTCTCACCGGGCCGGGTGGCCCGAACCGAGCACCAACCGGTACACCGGTCCGGGCCCGCACAGTAGCAGGCCGGTCCGGTTCCGGGCCGGTTGGCCCGGCCCAAGTCCATCCCTATGGAGGCATCATCCTTTTTTATTACCTATGATGGTGACCGCATCTTCTGGCTCTGTGCCTAGAGTTTCATAATCCATCCTCTAGAGTTTAGAACCTCACTAAAAATCTGATCTCAAAAATGGCTCCCAAGAAAGTTTCTAAGATTGTGTGGAGTTCACAAATGAGGACCTATTATAGAGACCAGACCACCATCTCGTATAAAGTTAAGAAAGCGATTATGATACTCGATCAATGATTCGGCAAAATGGAGTAAAAGTGCAAATTAAAGTTACTACTTACTAATATTGTAACACTATTTTTCAGGTTTTACATTCTAACAATGAAACACTTTGTTCTTTTATGGATCCAATATACATTTAACACCCAATTCAGACCTACAAGTATACAAGTCTACTATGTATATATCTTTTATAAGCAAAAACATTTCCACAAATTAAAAATAGCCTGTTGAAATGCTTCTTCTGTCTTGTTATCTACATTTCAAAGCCGATTAATTTTCATTCATCATTCTTCTTTAAGAATGGATCCATATACTGCAAGACTAAGTTTAAGGTTTTCACGCTCAAAGGTTTGAGTTTTAGATTAATGATGACTTTGGTTGAGTAACTAATCACAGATAATCAAACCCAATAACCCATTAGATGAAAGTAAAGCAAAATATTATATCGCTAGTAAGTGATTTAAAAGTAACAATTAACGGAAGAAATAACAATACATTTACAAAACTCATATTCTGTAAGACACTAACACAGTAACACATCAGATTTAAATTAGTCTGTATCCATGTATATATACAGAGAGAGAGTACCTCAATTTTAATACAGAAGTTATTTTTGCAGTGAATTTAAAGAAAACACCTTTACCAATTAATTATTAGATATTTTCCAATTCCGTTTTAAAAAATATATTAGGTAATTTTAGCCCACACCAAATGGGTCGTAACTAGGAAGACCTAAAGAGAGGCGATTGGAGATTTTTGGGCAATGTCATAAACAGAAATGAGGATTTCAGCGCCTATTAGTATGATGATGAGCCATTCCAAGAAATCCGACTTTCTGTTCTGAAGAATCTCCTGAAGGAACCTTATGTTGTGCTGCAAATCAAAATACCCACCCATGAAGAGTACATGTAAGAGAAAAGCATAACAATACGGTAAATGGAAGCGGTAAAATTATCCAGCATTCAGGGTAAGTTACCTCAACAAATTTCAACTTGAAATCAAGGCTGGCGAATCGCTGAGTCAACTCAAATTCATCTCTTAGGTATTCCCATATCTGAGCATATTTAGCATCTTTCCATGCAATATCTGATCTGTGAAGGCAGCTTATGTTGGGTCAAAATCATACTAATAGTTAAGTTGAAAGAATATCTTGCATCATTAAATGACAAAATGCAACAGAGATAGCTTATTTGGGATGTTTTTACCTTTCGAAGAGTCCGAGTTTCAGGATAACATCAGCAAGATTGGAATTTGCCTTCCCAACCAACTGGAAAAGCTTTTTACGCTCCATCGTAAAAGTGCCAGTTTTCTCCATTCCTCTATTTATGTCTGTAAACTCTGCAACCATTCCATCAACCTGAAGAAGAGAAAAAACAAAAACGTCATAAATCTACGGTGAGAACTGAATATACACCATATTTTGGGATGTCAGTAAACAATGTCCTGTTTCCATATTTTG
The DNA here is from genome assembly GCA_945859915.1 of Cuscuta epithymum. Classification (NCBI taxonomy): domain Eukaryota; kingdom Viridiplantae; phylum Streptophyta; class Magnoliopsida; order Solanales; family Convolvulaceae; genus Cuscuta; species Cuscuta epithymum. Next base: position 2,592,569 of record CAMAPF010001001.1, on the reverse strand, counting down.
CAAAAAAAAAAACTTATCAATTTACATCACTCCTCAAACAGTCTATTGTAAACTGTAGCTGTACCGTAAAATTTACCACAGTAAAAAAACATTTCTGGAAGTCGATGCAAGAAAGACTGATTTGTTCAGAAACTGTGGAAGTAAAACTGCAGGATACAGCTTACCTGGCGGACATAGTAATCAAGGGCAATACTTTGACCAAGAACACTGCCAATTGTTCGGATGCCATCAATATTCAAATACTGCAACATTATGTAGTCAAGTCCACCTTGCATCCATGTATTTAAACTTGGATTCTCTCTCACCTCATACTCTAGGATATCAAATTAGAAAAAAGGAAAAAAAAAAGTTGAATAGATGGATACAAAGAGAAGTTTCTAACTAATGAACTACATACGATAGCGGCTTTTGAATATGGTCTTAATCATGTGGATAAGGAGGAAAGTAAGCATATGACTCTCACCATCCCTTCTCATCTCTGGTAACAGTCCAGAAGCATGTCTTTCAACGATTTTTAAATACCCATCAACTTCATGTTCACAGACATTAAACAAGACAATTGAACCATAATGAAAAACCACCATATAACAGCAGTCATTTCCACTCATACCAGAACCTAAATCCTATAAGATACATAAAAAACAAAGAATAAGAGGCATGCAAAAAACTATCATGAGAAACTACTGTGGGAGATGTATCATGAGAGATAAATATCAGAAGAGGAAGATGGTTTAGAGGGGTGTATTGTATTTGGGATTTAGTGGTAAAGTTTTAGAAGTCCCTGGATTTTAGAACTCTAGATGTATTCAATTAGGACTTTTTAAATTTAATAAAAGTACGGGTGTATTCAATTAGGATTTTTAAAAGTCAATAAAAGTACGGGTATATTCGAAATATTAACAAGTCTTGTAAAATTATAAAATAACGGATTTTCATGGACTTTAGACCTAGTCATATATATACTCGTTCCCATCAATTCTATTGTACTTCCCCAAGAGATTTCACGCGACTTTCTCCCAGGGATTTCTCGTCTCCTCTTGCTCACCTCACCAAGAACAACCACCTCACCAAGAAAAACTCCTGGTAAGTTAATTTTTTTTTTAATTTCTTCTCCATATTTGTTTGTTGATTTTTCTCTACACCTATAATCCCAAATATGAAAAGCTGTTATTTTTGTACGAAGTGTGTCACTTGTGTGTATATAAGGAGGGGTGTATTGTATATGGATTGTGATGTAGTTTTTTTTTAAATCCATGGACTTTTAAAAAGTCCACGGACTTTAAATATGAATGACTTTTAAAAAGTATATGGATTTATACGGAGTTTTATAAATCCATAGACTTTTATGCATGAATGAAATTGGTAGACTTCAAAAATATAAAATGCATCGCAACAATTTTATTAATTAGCTTTCTTCAATCATAAATGAGATCAAGTACTAGCCCTATACAAAATAATAATGAAAATTACCAATGACATCCAATCCGTTAACACGAAAAATTGAAACAATATTTTCTTGAGAAAATGGTCAAATAAAGTGTTCTACTAGAGGAAGCGGTCCAGCTCAGCTGGTCGCCAACTCACTCTCCCTTACGGGAGGTCTTGGGTTCGAAACTCAATGGAGTAAGTTTCAGCGCAGTTTACTCCAGACCCTCTCTCATAGACGCCCCCTGGAGTAATAATTGGGAAAAAAAAGTATTCTACTATTATGGAATCGTCACATAAGGTCATCTAATGAATAAAGTGTCATATAAATATGTCTACTTTTAAAAAGCAATCAGATGAGTCTTAACGACCTTTTGACAACCTCATAATCCCAGTTTTAGCGTACATATGACTATCTTTTAAAAATATTATAAGGCTAATGTGGAATATTTAGCGAAGATGGTTTAAATACAATGCAAAAATAGTGACACGTAAACTAAAATCGGCATTATGAGATTGTCAACTAGTCATTAGGACTCATATGATTGTTTTTTATAGGTAGACATATTTATATTATACTTTATTGAGTACATGACCTGATGTGACGATTTCGTAATAGTAGAAGACCTTATTTGACCTTTTTCTCTTCTACTGGAACAAAGGTTGTCATCATCTCACTCAGCATTTGTCCGCATATGAGTAACAAGATTCATCCTCCATTCATTAGCTTTTGCTCTTGTGTTTGAAAATCATCTCATTCAAAACTTTCCTCTATATCACTAGGTGGATCTTCTTCTAGGTGGGTCCGGGGGAAATTCATCCGATCGACATTCATGCCGAAGAAAATTATGTACTCTTGCACAAGCCAAAACTATCGCTTGAGTCTTATAAGAAAACGGCGGTGCTAATTTGAATACTGTGAAATATGATTTAAATATTCGTTCAATCACGTTCCTGAGAAGCATGATCAAGATTGAATAACCTAACTGCATTAATGGGGTGATTTCCTTCGCCACCAAAATCTTTAAGGTGGTACTTGGTCCCTCAAAATGATGCTAAAAATTGACATCGATTTGGAAACCCACAATCCCCTAAATAATACTCCCTTCGTCCCAATTTGATGATGCCTTATTTCCTTTTTGGGATGTCCCAATTTGATGGTACCATTTCCTTATTTGGAAAGAAAGATGTGGTCCACATCATTTCACCTTTTTCTACTCAAATCTCAACTACAACTTTTATCTTTTCAACCACTTTATTAATCTCCGTGCCCAAAAGTTTTGGTACCTTCAAATTGGGACGGAATTAGTATTTACTTATGCATGAAATATTTATACGATTAATGTGATATATGATCCATAAATATAACTACTACTATGAGATTGTAAAAGCATATAAATGTGTACTTGGTGGCACTTTGAGACCATTTTGCCTAAAAATTGCATCATTTAGCACTTTTGAATCATGAGCAGAACCGTTAAGCACGATATGAACTATAAATCAAAATTGCAAGCAGCTAGCACAGTTTGTGATATAGTCCCATGACGATTTCAATAGTTGATTACCTCTCGTCTAGCTACTGTTGCTGGAATATGGGTGTCATCTATAGCCCCGATACAATCCTAAAATAAGAAAAGAAGAAGAAAATTCTTAAATTAGTATATTGAAATTCTTAAAAAGAATAAAATGTTACACTACTTACCTTAAAGTAAGGATAAAATCTTGTACTTTCTCTGATGACATGTGCTACTGACTCGGGTTTAGGCATAAATTCTGAAGCTATTGTATTCAATGCTTTCAGTACTTTATTGAAACTTTGGCTAATCGTGAAGTGTGACCGCTTAAATATCATTTTTGGTTGACTATAGCGATTGTTTTGACCGACAACAAGCAAAAATTTTGTAACCACTTCTCCAACACAAATGTATTGTGTATCCGTCAAAGGCATTTTGTATCTTAGGATGGTGCCCAAAATTTTCAATAATGTTATTCTCTCACTTAACAAAATTATGCACTATTCTAAGATACAAAACGTCTTTGACGGATACACGATACTTTTGTGTTGCAGAAATGGTTGCAACGTTTTTGCTTGTTGTCGGCAACACAATCACTATAATCAATCAAAAATGATAGTTAAGCGATCGAACTTCACTATCAACAGAAGTTTCAATAAAGTACCAAAAGCATTGAATACAATAGCTCCAAAATTTATGGCTAAACGGCTAAACCTGAGTCAGTACCACATGCCATCAGAGAAATTACAAGATTTTATCCTTACTTTAAGGTAAGCAGTGTAACATTTTATTCTTTTTAAGAATTTCAATATACATAATTAAGTATTTTTTATTTTTTTCTTCTTTTCTTATTTTAGGACTGTATCGGGGCAATAGATGGCACACATATTCCAACAACAGTAGCTGGACGAGAGGTAAATAACTATCGAAATCGTCATGGAACTATATCACAAAATGTCCTAGGTGCTTGCAATTTTGGTTTACAGTTCATATGTGATATATGTGATTAGCGATTGAGACTTGAGAGGGTTCTGTTCATGATTCAAACGTGTTAAATGATGCAATTTCTCGGTAACATGGTCTCAAAGTGCCATTAGGTACACCTTTATATGTTTTTACAATCTCATAGTAGTAATTATATTTACGGATCATATATCACACTAATCGTATAAATATTTCATGCATAAAATATTATTTAGGGGATTGTAGGTTTCCTAATCGATGTCAATTTTTAACTACATTTCGAGGGACCAGGTACCACCTTAAAGATTTTGGTGGCGAAGAAAATTACCCCATTAATGCATTTGAGTTATTCAATCTTCATCATGCTTCTCTTAGGAACGTGATTGAACGAATATTTGGAATATTCAAATAGCGTTTCACAGTATTCAAATCAGCACCACGGTTTTCGTATAAGACACAAGCGAAGTTAGTTTTGGCTTGTGCAGGAGTACATAATCTTCTTCAGAGTGAATGTCGGTCTGATGAATTCCCCCAGACCACCTAGTGATACGGAGGAAAGTTTTGAATGGAATGATTTTCAACAACAAAATCAACAAAGAGCAAAAACTAATGAATGGAGGATGAATCTTGCTACTCATATGTGGACAAATGCTGAGTGAGTTGAAGACAATGAAGATGAATAATTTCCATTCTCTTGTTCCAGTAGAAGAAAATATTGTTTCAATTTTCATGTTAACGGATTGGACGTGGTAATTTTCACTTGTTATTTTGTATAAAACTAGTATTTGATTTCATTTATGATTGAAAAAGCTAGTTAATATAATTGTTGCGGTACGTTTTATGTTTTTAAAGTCTACCAATTTCATTCATGCATATAAAAGTCTATGGATTTATAAAAGTCCATATAAATCAATATAAATCCATAGACTTTTTAAAAGTCGCTCACTTTAAGTCATTCATATTTAAAGTCTGTGGACTTTTTTAAAAATCCATGGATTAAGCAAAGTCCATCATTATCCATATACAATACACCCTCTTAGTGAACTTCCCGAGTAAATCATTATATGCACTAGAGTGGAGAGTAAACTAGATGTTTTTATAATTATGTACTATTATACATTTTCACCTATGTCAAAAAAATAGAGAAAGAATTAAAAGGTAATTTGTGTATACTAGTTTCTTTCCTCTACCCTCGTTATATTAAGTAGCTAAAAAGCCATCATCACCTCTGTTTTCCTAGTTTCCTCTAGGTCCTACAAAAACAACTCCTTCGAGTGACACTGGATTTAAATGCTCTAAATAAATATGATATTTGATTTGAAAATGAATCCAGATCAGCCAGAGGGCAGAGGCCCAGAAATATCATAGGTTGAGAGCAAAAGTGATAAATATTAAAACAAGACAGCCATTACCACACTAATCGTCTAGAATCTAGAGTGCTAGAAAAACAAAAGGAAGCGTTTCAGATTTTTATGCACCAAGAGGGACTACAAAAGTAATTGCAAATTGAGACCACTTCTCACACCACTAACTCAGCATGTTGGAAATAGAACATATAAAGACAATAAACTCACATTTGGATCTGGTTTAGAAGAACCAAACCTCAAAACAACATAATTGGTCATACGAGATGTAGGGGGGATGAAATTCTGCTTGTTCTGATCCATTAGGCTCCTCAAATCCACACTGTCAATGAAAATACAAGAATATGATCATGGACAGTTAAACTAATCATCCATTTTTCCCGAGAAACCCCCATTTGTACACCATTTTCATTTTCATTTACCCCAATGCCGCAAAGGCTCCCACCTACGGTGCGGTAAGGGGGGTCGGACGTACGCAGTCTTACCCCTGTACTAAAGCACAGAGAGACTGTTTCCGGATGACCCATAGAGAAAATCGCGTCCAAAATCACATGGACTAACTGAAGCTTCACAACAAAGAAGCGCAGACAGTTTAGCGAATCATTTTGCTATACTCCATCATATTTTCAAGCCAAAAAATAACGAATTTTTGGCTCTATTGCAAATGATGGAAAACATTTTGTGTTGTTTTGGAACTTTGACCAATAATTAAAAAATCAAAACAAGATATTACATTTTGTACTATAGCATCACAAAAGTTCTGCTAAGTTATTTCTTCACATTAATCCACTACAGCAATACTCAAAAAAATACGAAACATGCATGTATGATTTCGCACTCAACAAATGTTATTGATATCTCATGTTTAAATGGAGTGAAGCGTACCAAAGTTTGATGTTATTCAATTTATACATTTTAAGGAATTATTAAAAAGTCTTTATAAGTTATTGAGCAATGAATGAATAAAAACAATGCACTTTGATAGAGTTATCAATAACTCATTAGTGTTCAGAATGCAATCAAATTCAAAAGACTTTCAAAATTCAAACTAAAAAACATCTGAAATTTGTTCTGACTCTAAATACACATAATGAATCTAGCAACATTCTTACTTTTGAAATTGTTTATTTTCACGTGTATAACGCAGATTGTGCCTTCTAGAAAGTGATTATATAACATCCATTACAGAGAAGACCATATATTAATAGTAGTTATACAAATTATACTTATACTAATTGGTTTTCTGTAATCCACAAGTTGTGAGTAATGCTGAAGAAATGTATGCTTAGCACCAAGATAGTCGTTGCACTTTATGCCACACAATATGGTCATTCTTAAGAAACTTCTTGTGAGACATTCAGATTCTAGATTTTTAGTACTTTAGTCAATCATAATTAATCTCTTAGTTTAGGATTATCAACATATTGATTATTTTGATGAAGTTTTAAAGTAAAACCCGAGGGCTTCTTTCATGTATTAATTTGTGGAGTATTTAATATACTTTTCTATGAAAATAAATTATTTTACCTAATTGTAAAATAAATTAAGTAGATTGCAAATATAATTAGATTACAAAGTAGATTACTTATATGTAGAAGTAACAATTACATAAATAAAAAAAAAGTAACAATTACATTACAGAATTTTACAACAGAAAAAGCTGTAAGAAAATAAAGTAGAAAATTAATTAAAAGCTGACGAGAGTTTGGTAGAGGTGAGTTTGGAAATGGTGAAGTTACTGAAGTTGCAAAAATTGTAGACGTAATGGGCAACGTTGCTTAACTTGCAGAATTGTCAGAATTCAGAAATAACTAATTAGAGTTGTTCGTTCCAAAAAAAAACTAATTAGAGTTGTTACTTGCCATTGCTGTAAATTTTGACAGACTTCTCCAAAGTTATTTCCACGGAGCCCTAAAGGTCAATTAAATTCCCAAAAGAACGATCTAAATGTCCAAAAATTCAGAAAAGCCTTTGATTGAATACGCACAGCATGATAAACATCAAATAATTAGTGACAAGTTCAGAGTTTAAACATGCATATGCAATTGAATATTCAATAGCTAATTTCCTTTACGATAATTTTATCCAAATTCCTTCCAAACATACTAGGCTATATGCCATTAACATCAAACAGAATCAATGAAAAAAATAAAGCACAGTTTTCACATTTTAGGGAATTAATAAAAGGGAGTGAACCTGGTCGAGAAGAAAAAAGCCCTAACAGGGATAGAAGGTTTAGCACCAGAAGCAATAGCATCACCGTCTTCTTCGTCTTTCAAATCCACCACACGGACCTCACTCACGCCATCATTCCATGCTTCGGGGCTGGAAATAGTGTCGTTCCACTCTACTGTGTGAGCAGATGACGACGCGGAAGAAAAGCACATGGCCAGATGAAAATTATGACCGTATTGGGTTGAAATAAAGTTGTATCCGGCGGCGACAGCTCTCTTCGGGAACTTACAGCCATGCGGGAGGGCATGGGAGAAGTAAAGAGCAATCGGCTTCGAGTGTGGCGGCGTTTTGAGGCAGTAAACCGGACACACGGGATGTGCTTTGGAGGAGAGAGTGAAGAACGTACGGAGCATACCGGCGTCACTGAGAACAGCCCTATGGCCGCTAGTTCTGAACATTGTTCCCACCTTCGAATAGGGCGGGCGTTTTGCCGTTTAGGACTTTATTAGGTGAGGGCAAGCGATGACGGCAAAGATGGTCATTTCAATGGGGGTGGATTTAAAGTACAATTCGTCCTGTCCCTTTTGAAACAGTTTTAGGGTGTTTGGAATTATTTGCAAAAAGGAAAAAAAAATTGTTTTAGAAAGCCGGTTTCTAGGGATGGCAATGGGGCGGGGTTGGGGCGGGGGTTCACTCCCCCATCCCCGCCCCGTGTCTAAAAAATCGCCCCCATCCCCGCCCCATCCCCCACTACTATTCGACCCGCCCCATCCCCGCCCCGACCCGCTAGATCCACGGGTACCCAACGGGGGAAGTACTCGTAAAAAATTAACATCATTTTAGACTCTGACAATTTTTCAAAAATTAAACAACACTTCTAGTAGCCAAAAAACTTTTACTTTTTAAGTGTCAATGTAATCTTACATCCCATTTCAAATCTAGAACACATTATATGCGTTCTAATTTAGTCATTTTTATCAAATTCTAAATTAGCATTGATTAGCTCTATAATATTTTCTTAAACCCTACATTCAATCAATCATGGTCATTTGACAGCATCTAGGACGACCTATGATTACCAAATTATAAGAGTCCTAACTACAATCATAAAGATGACATTCAAAAGAAAAGAATTAATGCATTGTAATAGTAAAGGAAAAAAACTTTCACACCGTGCCTGGGGCGTTTAAGCTAATATCACTTTATAACTTTCTCAAATTCATTTTACTTTATCCCTACAAAAATCATTTTACTTTATGATTTTGATAAGCAATTTTACAAGATAGCTTAGTTATTAAACAAGAATTAGATAGATCCATTAGGCACAATCCATTAGATAGGAAACCATTAAACCCACCGGGCCACCATGCTATTTTAATTACATCGTATTAGTATTACTATTATTATTAGTATTATTATTGAGATTATTATTATTAATTATTACGGGGGACGGGGCGGGGATGGTGCGGGGGGTGCATAACCCATCACCCGCCCCATATTTATGCGGGGAGAAAATATCTCCCCCACCCCACCACCCACCCCAACTCCCCCCCACGGGGCGGTTCCCCACGGGCCCCCGCCCCCATTGCCATCCTTACCGGTTTCCCTGGACTTCTTAAAAATTGTTTAGAGCATCCTAAAAGAGCAGAAGCAATTTAAAAGCAGATCAAAACACCTTAGTCGTTTAGAATTAGGGGCATTTGATTCTTTGCATATTAAAACTTTACATGCAAAGTGATTGCATGTAAAGTGTAGGTCTATAATCATTTTGCATATAATGTAAAAATACATTGTTTGGTGAGGTATACAATCTATTTTTAAAATAAATGCAATGTTTGGCTCCAAAAACAAATCCACACGTAAAAATTGTCAATAGAGTTTATAGGTTCATAAACTACTCAAGCTGCTAACTTTGATATAGTTCGCTGCTAACTTAGATGTTTGCATGAGCTGTTACTCCCGTGTACCAAAATGATCTTTACTTTCACTAGAAAAGCAATCCAAGTACGCTTTTTGAAAATGAGTACAGAGGCTATTATCAATTCCCAAACATAATTGATAGCTACTATTATTAAGGGAGAATTTGACTTTGCACCCCACTTTTTGGGTGATATTGGACTTTGCACCCTATTTTCAAAAAACTTTGACTTTGCACCCCAACACCTACCATTTTGTGAAGAAAAATTTCTAAATGGGGTGCAAAGTCAAAGGAATTTTAAGTTAAATGGGGTGCAAAATCAAAGCTTTTTCAAAATGGGGTGCAAAGTTCAATATCACCCAAAAAGTGGGGTGCAAAGTCAAATTCCCCTATTATTAATGCCAAAGGTTCTGCATAGCAGAAAAACAAATTCTGCAGACTTCATAGCAATTAAGAATTCAATCAAAAACTAACATGCACTTTTTTTCTCTCTTTTTTATTATTTTTTTTTTTTATATTTCTTTTTATATTTTTTTTACTCCAGGGGGGGTCTGGGGGAGGGGGGCTAGGGGGAGCCTGGAGTAATCAGGGCTGAAACTCACTCCATTGAGTTTCACACCCTTGTGTGCCTAGCGGGATTCGAACACGAGACCTCTCGCTAGGCACGGTAACCTCGCAACCAGCTAGGCTGGAGTCTTGGTTAACATGCACTTTGAATTAAAGATGTACTTATTTGTTCAGTAAAGGAAAATATTCGACGCACTTCATTAAGATTTCTAGAAAAAATTATAAAAACCAAGCAAGACATTATTAACGTGTTTGTTTATTGTTTCACCGCTACAAATTCTCTCTTGGTCACTCTAATTTTGGCATGATGAGCGAGTATATAGAGGAACGAAGCAACCATTTCCTCCATAGTTGATTTTTTGTTGATCGCAACATGCCATTGGTTTCAACCATGTTACACAACACGTACAACCCTCTCCTATCCATCCTAATGCTATCTACACATTCTATATCGTCGTCCCAAATCATACTTCTAAAATTTACTCGTCTAATTTGATACCTCTCATAAGCACTTCCTTTTTTACATCTCTTCCTCTTTCACAGGATAAAAGTGTCTCTATAATATTCTAAAATTTAAGGCAACAACGTAAGTTGCCATACACATTGTAATTTCGTCGCAATTAGCTATCCATGATGAGCACTAACAAGTAACAACAACAAAAATCACTCTATGTAATTAGTATGTAATACAGTACATTTTATTTTTTTTATTTATTTTTGAGAGCTTCTATATACAGTCCGGCTCAGCCAAAGTAAGAAAATCCCAGAAGCACTCGATTGAAATCTAACCTCCAGATGAGCATAGGTTCTTCACAAAATTCATTATAACACCACTTTAATATCTTGATGGAAAAAAATCAATGTTCTAAAAGGCGCTAGGCGCTAGTCGGGCGCCAGCCCAGCGCCTAGCGCCTAGGCGGCTAAGCGGGCGTCTAGGCGGGGATTAGTCAGAGACATAGAAATTGCATTTTTATCTATATTTTTGCATAAATATGATAAGTAATACTATCATATTGTATTTTTGTGTGTAAAAAATACATATATACATATACATTAACAAAATAATGATAAAATTTAGGTATATATACAAACATATATAGTCTTATCTTAATTTACAACTTCATTTGTTTATACACATGGCTAAAGTTAAAGTACATATATTGCTTAGAAAATTAAAATTAAAAAGTGATGTAAGATTCGGCGAATCTAGACGGCCTAGGCGGCCGACTAGGCGCTCTAGGCGGGAAACTAGGCGCCATAGACGGCCGACTAATTCACCTAGACGGCAAACAAATTAATCGGAGTGCCTAGACGAAAATCGGGATGCCCGACCACCGCCTAGGAGGGGACTAGTCGGACGCCTAGAACGATTTTTAGAACAGAGAAAAAAATATTACCGAGACAATGTTTTAGAATTCTCAACCATATTTTTTGGTGTTATATATAACTTATATATATGAATATATATATATATATATATATATATAGTGCTTTTCATGTCAGGCCGGCCTGACGGGCTGCCCCGTCCGGCCGAACCCGTTTGAACACCTTCCCGGTGGAATTTTTTGATGAAATTTTTTGAGCATGTTCCTCGTCAAGTCTAGTTTGTCCATACCAAATTTCAGCTCAAAATTCAATCGGGAAGGTCGTCAAATGATTTTTGCAAGTTAACTGGTCCGGAATATGTATTTTCCGGACCAGTTAACTTGCAAAAATCATTTGACGACCTTCCCGATCGAAATTTGAGCTGAAATTTGGTATGGACAAACTAGACTTGACGAGGAACATGCTCAAAAAATTTCATCAAAAAATTCCACCGGGAAGGTGCCCAAACAGGCTCGGCCGGACGGGGCAACCCGTCAGGCCGGCCTGACATGAACATTCCTCTCTCTATATATATTACGTATATATAATATTCAATAAACCAAATCTTACTTTTCCATCCACTACCTCAATTTCTAGACACACAAAAAGCATCTCATATAAACATGGTGATTAATTGAAAAAGAAACTAGGAGCTGGCTTACCTTTTGGAAGGAGCAGAGTAGGGCAACGCAGATCGACAAGATAGGTAGTGGCTATCAGGGCCGGTCCTGGGGCATGGGCAGGAGGGGCATGCGCTCAGGGCCCTTTGCTCCAGTAGGGCCCATAAATTTCTCAAATACGTGTGTGTGTTTGTGTACATCACTATTTTAATTATATGTACATCCTAAATCTATAAAAGGTACTTCCTCCGTCCCAAAATCGTTGGCTAATCTTGACTTGCACGTGGATTAATAAAGTAAAAACTGCGTGGTTGAAATTTGTGCATAGGAGAGAGAATTAACTTTAAACGCATATTCCTAACTTTAAATGAAAATGGTCAACCTTTTTGGGACGGCCAAAAAAAGAAAATTTGGTCAACCATTTTGGGAAGGAGAGAGTAAAATATAAAATCAAACTTATATTTTTTAGATACTTTTAATTAGTTATTCAGCATCTACACGATACAAGTCTATAATTTCGAAACATCCACATTAGAATTCATTGAGAACATATTTCACCATTTCTTTTGAACCATTATATTACGGATTATTGCATTAATTTTATTCTTTTAGTGTACATGTCTTATGTATATCCAGAACTTATTGATATATTTCACAAATTTCCTCCGATTCTCTCATTTAGTGAAAGATTGAATTTTAGTGTCCATAATTTAGAAACGTAGAATTTGTTTTTGTCTAGTGAAAATGTGATCTAAAATATGAAAAAGTTACTCCTAATTATACAAGATATAATTTCACAGATTTCCTTAATTTAAAAAAATTTATTGCACCTAATAGTTGCACTACTTGTTTCACTCGGCTCTTAGGTACATTGTATACTCAAATGTCACTTATCAAATACCCTATATATATTTTCTAACCATGTGCTTTGTTAGTTTTTTTGATGTGTTATACTACTTTTGGACGGTAAAATTGTATAATTTTAAATTATAGATTATTATAGAAAAAAAAAACATTATAAACATTCCCCCGCTATCTTTGAGGCCCAATCTATTTGTATTGTCTCGGGCCCATAAAATGTCAGGACTGGGCCTGGTGGCTATTCGTTTCACGATTTTGTGTTCTTAAATAGGAGGGGAAATCTGTTTTTAGCCGCCATTTTTTTCTTTTGCCGCCATGTCTTCAATCGTAAAGTAGAACTTTAAATTGTAAAGTCTTCTCTGCGTATTAAATTGTTTTTTTATATATTCGTATTAATGAATGTAAAATAGTTTACCACTCTCTCCCATGTAGAGTATTTTACATGGTACAATGTAAAATGTTTTAAAAAAAGTGTCCTACAATTTACACCAAATAAATAAAACAAATGGTGTAAAGTGTTTACATTCTCACACTTTACACGCAAAGTGTTTACTTTGCATCATACCAAACGAGCCCTTAGTTCAACACGATTCAGTTTGATAAAACATCAGGCTTGTTTGGATCTTCTAAATTGATAATACTCATGTGGGTACAGAAACAAATATTAAAGAGTTCGAATGAAAGTAAAAAAATATTTCTTAGTGTTCTCCTACAAATAGTTTTTAGAAGCTAGGAAAGAGCAACTAAAATTGATTCTTACTCTGTTTTCTAAAAAGGAAACCAAAACAAAATCAATTCCAAACCCCTAAGTTTGTGTTTGTTATCATGTATTTTCAGTTATTTTGTTCACGGCTACTAGAAATGTCATGCTTGACCTTCTATTTTTAAAATTTTTAGGTTGTTTTCAGAAATTTTAGATCATGAGGACATGAGGGAACGCTTGACGCTTCACTCATCAATCACAATTCACAACTCCATTGCTTTGTGGCACATGGACTTACGTGCTCTATAGAATTTCCGTCCTTTGTGTGCATGAATCTTATTTATATTGTTTGAATAAACACAAAGCAGTTATGGTACAAAGTTGTTCAATTAGGTTAGTGTTCGGATCTGCATTTTAAAAACGATTTTTGCTCCTTCAAGCTCATGAAGGTACAAGAGCAAATATGAAAATGTTTAGACTACACACATAGTGGCGGATCTATGAATTCAGCTATGGGTGTTCATTTTTTCTATATTTAAAATTTGAAAAGAAAATAAATAACAAAACTAAGGAAAAATTGAAAATAATAATCCCAATTATTACTGTCCCGCTGAAAATAATCTCAACTATTGATTATTTTTGTATAATCCCAACTATATAGACTATCTGCCAATAATGGTCCATGACCATATATTACCTCTATAAAAAGTGAATTTTAAATAGAAATTAAGCGTAAAAATTAAAAATTGAGATTATTTATAGGGATTACTTTTTATATCTCATCTCATATTCTCATCCACTTTAGAAACTACAAGAATTTATTCATAGGGACCATTATTGGCGGAAGGTCCATAAAGTTGGGATTATTCTGTAATAATCAATACTTGGGATTATTATGAGCGGACCGCCAATAGTTGGGATTATTACTATCAATTTTTCCTAAAACTAAATTCATACATACATACTAAGATATTTTTCAAAATTCTAAGTGTTCATGAGAACACCTTTGAACTAAAGTGGATCCGCCACTGTACACACATCCGACCCTCCTTACACCACCATAGGTGAGAGTCTACGGTGGGAGACCAGATATTGAAAAACTGAGAAGACGCAGAAGTGTAATTCAAACTCGAAGTAATTAAGCTATAGTGCTATACTCTCTCAAAGTCTCATGTTTCAACTCCATCCTAACTATCTAAGCTCCATAATTAGCTTCAAAGACTTGAATCGTTTCAGTGACTCCTTTGATGATCTATAGCCGATTGCTTTGACTTCTTATTTAATTGGTCAATTAGATTCAGTGACTACAATTATTTCGACCAAATTTTGCCCTTGTCACACGGGCCTCGAACTGTCAGGCAAAGTGAGCGCAGAGAAATCAACAAATTTAAAAATCATACAAATTTAGCTAGAATGGCCTCAACAACTCCTTTAGCTATTGGATGATAACCATCACAAGCCTCAGAAAAGACCCTTGTGGCAAAAACCTTGTCTTCTTCATCTTCCTTACCATCACATTGGACCAATGCAGTGTAGAGGGGGCGAAGGTACAACATCCTCCCAACTTCCTTGAGAGTCCTCTCCACCTCGCTGTAGTAATCTCTGCACCTTGCTGAGATCGCCAGCTTAAGAAAACCAACCTTCACATCATGATTTCTTGATTCCGAAAGCCTATAGCGAGCATCTAAAGCCCTTATCTGGTGTAAAAAGGGGGAAAAGACAATTCCTTCAACAGCCATGTAAAAAAGGTGTTCGACATAAAAGTTATAAGCAGAAGAATGTTATGCATTTGGCAGAGAAATAGATGAGAGTTAAAGATAATTTTTTATGCATTTTGGGTAAGACTCGATTTGATCTCTCAATTAAACTATTTATCCAACTGGTCATGTACTCTCTTTTCTACTAGATCGGGGAATTTTGTCCTTAGGTATGCAATGTTGACTCAATCTACTCCTTGTGCATATATAGGACTAAATTACATATTTTGGTCTAAATTACGTATTTGAGGACCAGATTGAGTTTAAAGTACGTCTAAATGAATGGACAATTAAACAGTATGTGTGTATAGGTTCAAGTAGAAAACATCCTTCTAGGGCATCGTATTTGAGATTTAAGGGCTCTAAATATGCCAGCAGTGCAGTAAGTGGGAATAAACCCGCAGCAGCATTATGGAAAACAAACCAATATTTCTGCCACCGCATAAATGTGCACCATCTAAACGTAAAGGTGCATCATTTTGTGGTAAAGTGTAGACGTGCTCAATTTGCAAGGGAGGCACCCTTTTATAATTGCATCTAATGTGTGCATGTAAGCATGTATGGTATAGACAGTAGACACACACAGATCTATGTGTGAATATTATTGTGTGTAGTGTGCATGAATGAGGATTACATTTTGTCCAAAAAATTTATTCAATAACCAACTTGAGTCAATTTAT
Organism: Cuscuta epithymum; assembly: GCA_945859915.1. Taxonomy (NCBI): domain Eukaryota; kingdom Viridiplantae; phylum Streptophyta; class Magnoliopsida; order Solanales; family Convolvulaceae; genus Cuscuta; species Cuscuta epithymum. The sequence continues at coordinate 2,576,657 of CAMAPF010001001.1, read as the reverse complement.
AAAATGTTAAGAACCTAAATGGATAATAAACAAAATTGGGAAACTAAATCAGGTGATAACTCCGAAGTCAATCACTTTAAAGATCTTGGAATTAGTTCAATCATTTTTGAAAAAATACCATGAATATCATTCTTCCAAATTCAGATCAATAGAACCAATTTCAATAAGACGAAATCACGAAACAAAAAAAAAAATTATAATTAAAATAAGTTACTTCAAAAAAATCCCCTGACCTGTAAAGCTTCAACAGATTTCGGTAAATTGTCAAGGTAAAGCTCCCATTCCGGTCCCTGCCAGTCAGCAACTTCATCCTCGCTTGGCATCCTACCCAGCTTGAATTCATTAGCCAGAGATACAATCTTTGTGTACAGTTCAGAAACCGGTTCCATTGCATCCGAGGGTATGCCAGTACCCTCGGTCCACATCTTCAAATCAATTCCACCCTCTATTCCAGGTAAATTTGCTTTCAGAAAATCAAGAAACATATCAGTGTCAATTGACTGAAACTTGAAGGCGGCAATGTATTTTTTAATAAATTCATCAAAGGCAGGTCTTCCAACCTGAGCATAATAAAAATAGAGAAAGCCATGTGTTAATTCCTTTTTGTGAAGTCACAAAACCATACTAATACCCTATTTCACATGGGCATATGATAGGCAAGGAGAGCCAAACTGGGGCATGCCCAGCCCATGTTCCACAAAATCTTTTGCTTTTTATATGTAAAAGATTTTGTGTAAAAAATTATTATAATCTATAAGAATGGTTTTATCACATGGCACAATTTGCTGAATTTGTGCCGAGAATGGTTCAATCTTCTGATTTATGTAAAACTTATTCAAAATATTTTCCTTAAATAAAAGAAATATATTAGTAACTGAAAATGAATGCTAAAACGGCACTTTCATTATTTCAGGCAAAAAAATAAGTTATGTAGCGAACTTTGTTAGATTTTTGGTGAAAATCTGGCTTATGACCTATATGTATACCAAACGGCTCTAAATAATCAAAAGGAATATAGGGGTTTTATACTTGTCTCTCAATCCGCCATAAGAACTGGAATCCTTTCTCATATGGGACTTGAGAGTACACATTATCGGGGTCAACCCCTGCCTGGTTGGTTTTCAGCTTTGTGAATTCCAGGTTATCCTTGAACCTTTCCATTTCCTCAACAAGTCCCCTCCACCCACGACCAATACTCAGTGCCTTCCTGTCCTCTCCTTGCACTACTTCTACAATCCTCCGTTCCGCATATGTTGTGAACCCCTATTAACAGCACAAAGCATTGTATGTTACAAAAGGACATTATAAGAAATAATTGTATTTAATTATTATAACAACTAAATTTACTAAGATTGAAAGAAAAGAACCTAGATAGTAAAATCTGAAACAACAGGGGACTAAAAGAGCAATTTTACCTTAAAAGAAAAAAGTTTGCATCATCTTTCTTGTAACCTTATCAAAAGTAGTCGAAAAACACAAAAGGTGTATTTGCGTATATGTCGGAAAATGCATCATTAAGTGCAAGTTTGGATAGGTGGTTTTGGAGGGGTTGGATGAGAAATCTTTGGAGGGCTTACTCAATACCACTATTTTGAAAAATATTTGAATATAGATTATTTTTTTTAGATTTTATAGAAAACGATGATTAACATAGTATGTGATCATATAACAGTTCAATCACCTTTTATATAGACTATATAGAGTAAGCCCGCTACAACATTCCCCTCCTGGCCTTCCAACCCCCTCTGACCAAAAAGACCATAAAGTTGAAGGCCACATAACCACATGAGAGGCTCCGATTTACCACTAAAGATCGAGTCTTGTTATTACAATGCTTAGAGAAAATGAGAATGGATCAAGAAAACGCCACCGAAATATAATATCACCTAACTAGTACTGCACTAGAAGAGTAGAAGCTAAAATCTAACAGCAATATAACTCCCAGTGAACAAATATAAATCAGAGTAAATCCCATCTAAGTAATCTGCAAATCTTTAACAAAAAAATACATTACCTCATTCAGCCAAAAGTGATTGTTGTTTTTGTTAGTGATCAGATTTCCTGTCCAGCTATGAGCAAGTTCGTGAGCCACCACTTGAGCTCCACTGGACTCTCCCTTGATAACAGTGGGTGTCAAGAACACCATCCTGGGATTCTCCATTCCTCCATAAGGGAAACTCGGAGGCAAAACCAACAAATCAAACCTCTCCCAATCATAAGGCCCAAAAAGCCTCTCTCCCACCCTGATCATCTCCTCAGTCCCAGCGAACTCCTTGGCGGCGGCATCTAGCAGAGCAGGTGCTGCCTCTGAGTAGACCCTCGTCCGTGGCCCAACCTCCCTGAACCCTAATTCACCAACTGCAAAAGCAAACAAATAGGGCGGAATCGGCTGCTCCATCACAAATTCCTCCACGACCCGATCATCCGCACACCAAATCGCATCCTCGCATGCTCCTCCGGCCTCCGCCGGAAAGGGTTGCCGCCTCTCCACGTGCTTCGCGGACATCACCGCCGAGAGATGGCGCGGGATGTTCAATTTCGCGGAGTATTTGATCCTCGCGGCGGGCGTGTCCTGGCATGGGAAAACGGACCTGGCGTGAATGGACTGGCATTGCGTGTAAACGAAGGGGTGTGTTTTGTTAAACGTCTGCGGCGGCGAAAGCCACTGAAGGGCGGAGCTAGAGGGGGTTGTCCCCGAGAGAATCAACACTTGGGCTTGGTTCGAGAGGGAGAAGGTGAGAGCTTGGCCGAGGACTGGGTCCGGCGGTGAGGGGGAGAAGGAGAAGGGAATCCGGGAAAGCGAGACGGGGTCGAGAACATCGGAGATGGAGAGGGAACGGGTGTCGAGAGTGAGGGGCCCGGAGTAAGGCGCAGCCAGAGATATGAGTGTGGCGGCGGAGATGGTGGACGACGGGAAGTCGAAGTATAGAGTGAGGGAGACGTGGGTGGTGAGAGGGTGCGCGGAATCTGTGAAGGAATGTGGATCAATCGGCGCCATGTCTGACGAATTGCGCAGCTCGGGTGATTGACGAAACAGGGTAGGATCTTTGCAGACCATTCCAAATGGTGTAGATTCTGGTCTGCAGACCATTCCAAAGACTCAACATATTTGGTGAATATGTTCAATAGATATCTCTGAATTTTTATTAAAAAAGATCGAAGTCAGAGAACATATTTGGTGAATATGTTCAATAGATTTCTATTTAAAAAGAAGAAGAAGTCAGTGAACGTATTTGGCGAATATGTTCAACAGTTTTCGATTAAAAAAAATCAAGCAACATATTTGGTGAATATGTTAAACGATTTCCGAAAAAAAGAGGTTTGAATAGATTTAGTTAACAATGCTTTATTTATTTCTTCCCACATTTCACGAAAATTATACACTACAATCTACTGAAATGAAAATTTATATATTCTGAATTGAAATATTTATTGAAATGATAAGAAACAACTTGTTATTAAAAACTTAAAAAGTACAATTCCTTCATAAGAAATTATTAAAAACGCTGAAATATTAAAAATACATGAAATCATTGTTGTCCTCTTCTTCTGCTTGGACGCATATCCATCTCATTTTGAAACCTCGTTTCTTGACGACGCCCCACTCGAGAAGTTCGTGATAAATATTTTGGCGGTAAAAGATGGATCCCAATATCAGGCCACTCATTCATATTTGGTAAAGGCATAATATCACCAGCATGTGCATTAATGTAAGAGGTCAGTTTATAGACTTCCGGAATAAGTTGATTGACAGGGCGGTCGAGGAAGAGACACACAGCATGCACGTAGCTGCATGACATCCAGTTCATCCTCCAGCAGCCACAATCACAGTTGCTCCTTGAAAAATCTACCGTAACCGGAGTTGCATTTTCTATGGCTACTGAGAAAACTCCACTGTGATAATTGTGCGGGATTACAACAGTGTGACGCCTTTGTTGCCATCCATCCATAATCTGCTTCCGGATTTTTTCCGGAAATTGATATCCACTTTGATTCCACATCATACCAGCATTACGTCGTTCTACAAAGAGCTGAACAGATTTATCGAAAGTTGCTCTCACAAGTGCTGTAATCGGAAGCGTTCTACATCCTTTTAGGGCATGGTTAAAACTTTCAGATAGATTGGTCGTTAAAATTCCATAACGACATCCACCATCAAAACAAAGTGCCCACTTCTCTTTAGGAATGGCATCAAGATAGTTGAATGCTCTTTCATTAGCACCCCGTATTTGTTGCATGTAGTTAGTAAATTCATTTAGAATGGGAGTACTTCCGGCACGCCAACACAATTTTTTGAGATTCTTGCTTCGAAATTGGGACATAAAATTACTTCGAATGTGTCGAAGACAATATCGCCTCTGAATTAGAGGTGTTCCCAATTGTGGCACATTCCGGAACGCACAATCAATCGCGACATGTCGGTCAGATATTATGCAAACATTCCGACGCGGAGGAATAATATTTGTCGCAACTAACTGTAAAAACCACGTCCAACTATCCCCGTTTTCGCTATCTACCACCCCAAAAGCTAGAGGAAAGATTTCACGGTTAGCATTCATTGCCACCGCGACCAACAAAGTGCCTTTGTACTTACCGTACAAATGTGTACCATCAATGGAAATGACCGGAAAACAATGATTGAAACCATCAATCGCTGCCTTGATTGACCAAAAAGCGTACTTAAATTCATACGTACAGTGGCGGACCCAGAAAAACAGAACCACGGGGTCCCTATCCTAATGCCACTCTAATTTATAAAAATTAAAAAATAGCATAGTAAACAAGTAACATGATAAACAAAATACAACATCTTGCAAGGGAAATAACATGGTAAACAAAATGTCGCATATGAAAATCCGATCCTAAAAAAAAATCACAACGTAACTTCACACTCATTCTTAAACAAATACCATGGCAAATAAAATGCAACCTCTTTACCAATATAATAATGTATTTCAACCATTTATGCTTATCAAACCAACTTGAAACAAATCTACATCTTTTGCCGCCAATTACCCTTAGAAGGGAAATCATGACCCCGAGGGTGAAACGGCCCTTTTTAAAGGTAACTGCGGCGTATCTCGTCTTGATCATTAGGATGAAAATCAACATTTTTTTCTCAATCAACACTACAAGAACCAGCTTCCAAATATTCAAAATCAACATGTTGTTTATGGAGATTATAAGCCAAATTAGTTTCACTTTTAGCAATTACTTGATCCAATTCTTCATTTACTAATGGCGAATCATTTAAGTTAACATCTAAATTACTCCCGCACTCCGAATTCTTTTAAATCTTGTACACTATCCAAATATCTCTTCATCCTAAAATGTGACTCATGAACTCTTATTTTGAGAAGTTTTAATCAAAATTTTCTTTTAATAGGATTTAATAAGTCTCATTTGGGAAATAAAACATAATCAGTCCTTTTTTTAAACTTTGTATATGTTTTAGTCCTATATTAAGCAATTTCTATTTAATAATTTAATCATAACACTCAAATAATTTTAATAGTTAACCCAAAAAAATGAATTATGAAAAGGGTAAATAATAAAACATGAGAAACACAATTAAAGTAAAATGAATTAATTATGCAAAACTTTGTATATGTTTTAGTCTTATATTGAGCAATTTCTATTTAATAATTTAATCTTAAAAAAATAATTTTTAATAATTAAGCCCAAAAAATGAATTTGCAAATGGTGAAGAGGTAAACCATAAAATATGGGGAAAACAATAAAAGTAAAAAATGAATTATGCAAAGTTTAAAAAAACGAAAGAAGGAGTAAACAACAAAACATGGAAAAAACAATAAAAGAAAACATTCGGGTATTTCATTTCCAAACGAAAAAAGAAGTAAAGAAAATACATGTAAAAGACAAAAAAAGGAAGAGGAGTTGGGGGGAATCGAACCCCTAACCAGGAACGTGCTTTATTGACACGCGAACAACCATCGGGCTACTCGATTCCATAAGTGAAAAACAACATGTTTTATATATATACATTTCGTAATAAATTTTATATAAAATATATATAATACATATAGGTATTATTTTGGAACTACACGGGGTCCCGGGACCCCGTAGGACCCTTAGTGGGTCCGCCACTGCATACGTACCTTGTGTATCGGTTTGGTCTGTTCGTAGGTCAACAATGGTGCCTGGATTACTAAATGACATACCTTGTAGAAGTTTTGGGAGATCGTTGTACGCTGCCTCCCAATTGCCAAACCGTTTCTCCAATGCCAAGATTCGAGCATACCATGCTTTCTTGTAACCCACGTGGATGTTGAACTTCCGTTGTATGTCATGCATGATTAGCTTTACACTATAATCGGGCTTAACAAAAATCTTGGAGCTTATTTCAGAGGCAATTAACTTACTCGTGAGCAGTTTATCATTCTTACCTCGTGTGTAGTTGGGAATGCAATGCAATGGAAGAACCCGTTGGGGTCGAACCATTGGCAACCTCTCCCATGCCCAAAGTTGTAAAAGGATTAAACATCCTCCAATCGAAGATGTGTCCGCCTTCGCCGCTTCACATAAGTTGTGGTACAGAAATGCCAACACAGCTGAGCCCCAACTCCACCTAGTCAAATTCTCTACATTGTCATGCAACAACTCAAGAAAGTAAAGTGACGCTCTACCGGAAGTGCTAGGGAACAACAACCCACTGAGCAACTGTCAAATCAACGTTTTAGTATGTTGAATAACTTCAATGTCAGTGCTCCACGGTGACAACAAAAAGCGCTGAATGGCTAGATTTCTAATGCTGTTGGATGATATTATATCTTTTTCAAATGGTCTGAAACCAAGATAATCATCACACATTTGGACCCATTCAGTCTTACTATGTGCCGTCGGACCAGTAAGTGGGAGACCATCAATCGGTAACCCCAGCAGCACCTGTACATCTTGCAAGGTAATGCCGACCTCGCCAAAAGGTAAATGGAAAGAATGTGTTTCTGGTCTCCACCTCTCAACCAATGCAGTGATAAGACCGTGATCAATTTTGATTTGTACTACTCGTTCAGCTCCTTGAAAGCCTGATGCCCTCAGCAGTTGTACGACTCTAGGATCACGTTCGCCATCGTCTTTGGCGGATTTGGGGTAAGTAATGCACCTCAATTTTAGGTCTCTCGACTCTTCAGTTTTCCACACATTATCGGCACGATGTTCTCCAGGTTTCATTACCAATACAGAACGTTTTATGGGCCCGGGATGGGGGTGCTCTCTTTGTGTAGCCATGAAAACCTAAAAGTATATTATTAAATTAATTCCAAATCAACACTCCTATTTGTAATACTTTGTGCGTAATTACAAATTTAATTAAACAACACTATTTATAATACAAATTATATATGTAATTAAACAACACTACTTATAATACAATTTGTAATACAAATAAATACACCTAATTAAAAAACAACATATTTCGTTAACTATAGACTAATACTATACATTATTTTTTCGTTAATTATCACAACTTATAGACTAATTTCTACACCAAAATAGGAAAAATTACTACAAACTTTAAACTAAAGGTGGGCAAAATTTTCCAAAAAGGTTAGCATGCATATTACTAAATTTATACATACATACATATAACACTAATCTTTCATATTTGGTAAATAAACTAAAATTTCGCAAGTTTCCTATTTCACTTTTTTGTTTAGGTTCCTAATTCACAATTACAAATTAACACTATTATAGAATAATTTCATTCCTAAATTACTAACTTTAATTATTACCTAAATTAACCATTAAATTGGAAAAACTTAATTACTTTATTAATAAATTTGGAGAAGGAGTTGACCTAAAGTAACATAACGTTAACTAATTTGGAGAAGATATAACTTAATGTTAAATTACTTAACGTTAATTAATTTCATTCCTACTTTTATAAAGTAACAAATTAAATTAAACTAAAAATATTAAAGAAGAACTTACTTGGGTTAAGATGAAGGAGATGGCCAAAATTTGGAGAAGTTAGAAGACAGATTGGAACCGTGAGATGGGGTTGTGAGGTGAGGTTTGTGGTGGATTTTATAGAGCAGGTTTGGCAAACATGTTGAGTAATTGGCAATCCGAACCACCTTATTCTGACCAATAGGAGCACGGACATATTCACCAAATATGTTGAGAAATATATTAATTTATTACAACAGATTCGTAAATCTGCTCAAATAGATCGAATCAATCCACACCCTTCAGCTGACGATCCCAGATGGCGATCCGCGCCCCATATTTTTGACCAATAGGAAGACCGACATATTTGCCAAATATGTTGGGAATATCTTGTTTTAATGCGATCCAAGCCCTTCGCTTCACGATCCAAGATGGCGATCCGCGCCCACCCCTCTTGACCAATAGGAAGACTGACATATTTGGCAAATATGTCCAGATACAAATTTTTTTCTTTTTGCAAATACTGAACATATTTGGCAAATATGTTGAACCACTTCAACCAATAATTCGGTCACACCTACACTTTTTGGAAACACCTGCAAAGATTCTACCCTGTTCTGTCATTTAACTGCGCAGCTCTTTTGTGTACGTGAGGACAGTCCCAGTAAAATTACACACTGATTGATGAGATTATTCCACCCTCCGGCATTTTAATGAAATTGTATTAATAATTTCATTTATTATATTATTCGTGAATCGTCTAAATTATTTTTAACCAGGTACAATTTCATATAGCAAGTCAATTTTAAACGTGAACTATGTATGTAAGCTTTAAATAATCACAACTACAACTGAACCTGTTTTTATTAATCTCAATTATCAAGCTAAATTTTTCGAAGATATAGATTTTTTTATGAATTTTCAATCTAAATGTTTTTAAACATGTACAAACAATTACAAATATTATACAAATGTACCGAAGTTAATAAAATATTTTTGGTCATTTTTCAATCTATTTTCTCTAAAATTTTATTTTTTCCTTTTTCCTAGTTGTGTTACCAATTTATGATTTTGTATTATTTTCCTTTATTCACATTTACATTTTCTGTTTTAAAAGTAAAAAATGATTAAAATTTAATTTAATTTTCTAATATTATCTTAATTCTAAAAATCTAAATTTGCTATTTTTTAAATTTTAGTATTTCTAATTTGTTTCTATTTTCTTTATGTTATATTATTATATTCTATAAATTATATTATATAGTTTATCATTTAACTTAGTGATTTGGGGTATAAGTATTCCAGGTTTTGACTATTTTTAATGAAAATATATTAATATTATAATTTTAAGTGATGTACTGTAAATTGTAAAATGTAATAAAAAAAAGTGTATCGCAATGGTAATAATAATCTCAACTATTTTGATAGAAAAGGTATGTACTTTTGGTAAACATTTTTCTGTCGTCATTTCAAGTTATTCACATTTTTACCATTGTTCTAAAAATCAGCCTACTTAGACCGATTAATCGACCTAGTCATCCCTAAATGTAGTCGCCCTAGTCGTCCAAAAAAAACGGCCTAATTGGCCGTCTAGCCGCTAGGCACCCCTCGACCGTGCGACTAGCACCTAGCGAGTTTTAGAACAATGATTTTTATATTGGTAGAAATTAAGAATGTCAGACCAGATAAGATGCACACAGTCATAATTTTTGGCAATCATCACGCCATGGACCAACTTGAGAATGTGAACATTGCAACGATCATGGCCCTGACCTGATTGCTTTGATGATAAGCACTCGTTCAGAATGACAAATAATGACCTCCAAGGATTGGGTAAGCGGTTGGCTATGGAGTGTGAGAAAAGGGTGAGAGGTGGTAGGTGTGACCAACTTTGAGCATATAAGGTAGTAGATCTTGGTCAGCAGGAAAATGGTCTTGTTGGGTATACATGAGTAGGTGAAGGAGGATTCTGAGGGTAGAGTGGGTGATTTGGAGGGTGGAGTTGGCTATTTGGGCTTCAAAGGTTGGAGTGACTGAGGTGGTTAGCGAGTGCATGGTTCCCCAAAATTGTCTTAGATATATTTTGGAAACTTTAGCACACAAATTGAGAGCTGGCAGAGAGGGTGTCCTTTCAAAATGGATATCATGATCATGTATTTCTTGGCATTTGAACACCTCTGGGTCCAGTAGATATTGTTGTCTTTAATTTCAATCCAACTCTCTTTTGGGTAGACCTCTTCGTCATAAATAAAAGCCATTATGCATGTGCTGCACAGATAAACATATATTAGAATATAAAGATTTTGGGCTAAGGTTTGGTTTATAAGATAATTGGGCTTGGTTTTGAATCAATTGGGTAGGATCTCGGGTAGGGACTTTGTGTAGGGGGCGAGATCTGTGAGATGATTTCAGGTGTCCATAGGTTATGAACTTCGGGGGAAATTTCAACGAAGGAAATCGGATGACTGAATTCAAGTGTTAGGATTTCAAAGAGTAGGATCTCGGTCTTTGGGTTTTCGGGGTTGGAATCTTTTCTCGTCCAGAGCCTTCGTGAATAAATCAGGCAATTGCAGCTCAGCGCACATAAAGTGTAGGTCCACATGACCTCTCTCAACATGATATTTGATGAAGTGAAATCTCAGTTCGATATGCTTCGTGCGAGAATGATAGACTGGGTTGCATGAGATAGCAATCGCACTTTTTGAGTCACTGTAGTTTGGTATGTGGTCAAAATAAAATCCAAAGTCGCGTAGTTGGGTCCTCATCCATAATACTTCGTACTTGTGAACAACAGCTAGCACCGGTGACATATTCTGCTTCGACCGTAGATGTAGACACACAATTTTGCTTCTTAGAGGGTCAATAGACCAGTTTCTCTCCCATAAATTTAGCACTTCCAGAGGTACTCTTTCTATCCATTTTACATCTTGCGAAATCAGCGTCAGAAATGCAATTAAATCAAATCTAGACTCTTTAGAATACCAAAGGCCCAAATTGGATGTTCCCTTTAGGTATTTAAAAATCCTTTTCACAACCAGTAGGCCCAAATTTAGCATTCCCGCCGAGGCCGACCTCGACCACCCGAGGTCTGCCCAACATCGGGCCCCCAGATTATCAAGATAAGACCGAATCCGAGCCCCACTGGTGTCGAGGTCGGCCCAACATCGGCCCCCAGATTATCAAGATAAGATCAAATCCGAGCTCGACCAGTGTCGAGGTCGGCGCCATATCCGACCTCGGGAACAACGCCCAAAGTCAACTGAAGTCAAAAGGAAGCAAGGAATCGCCAATACTCGACAAGTAGAAGACGTTGGTCAAAACTTCCAGGAACTACTCACCACACCCGAGCTCTGACCTCGCTTCAGGAGCTCGGGGCCTCACTGGCCAGCTGTGGGCTTAGACATTTCAGCGATCAAGTATCAAGCCGCCGCCACTTCGCCGCCGCTAAACAAGAGACACGTCACCCTGGAAGTAACCATGGAGAATATTCTCATGACCGCACACGTGGGTTCTGGTATAATTCTGTTACGCAGAGTGTCAATCAGCCAGTTCTCCCAACTATCTCTCCAATCACCTTTACACGTGTCACTGTGTTATTAGATTAGTATGTTAATTTTGTTAGGCAGGTGCGACACGTGTCTTCACCACAATAAAATATCATCTTTTTACTTATTGACCAAGTATTTTTCCTTTAGTGTAAATATCACCTTCGAGCTTGTGGAAAGGAATCCGAATCTTAATTTGCTGTAAAGAACTTGCTGCTACTCTGCTCAAATTCCTACTTCATCTTACTTAGCATTTTTTAGTATCTCCTACATTCCCAGATTCCTGCTACCTCTAGGTTGGCGATCCATCACAAATCTTACATTTTTTTACTCCCTCCGTCCCTTAAAACTTTGTCATCTTTCCTTTTTGGGACGTCCTAAAAAACTTTGTCACTTTCCCTTTTAGTCAGTTATTTGTGGTTTCTGTTATTTCTTTCTCCTCTGCACAAACCTCAACCACACGTTTTTTACTTTAGTATTCTCCGTGCCGGTCAACTTTGGCAAAGTTTTAAGGGACGGGGGTAGTATTATTACACAATTAGGCGCGTGAAATCAATAATTACATGTTTGGTGAATAAGTTGGCTGATAAAACCTGATAAGCAGAAAATATGATCACCAAATGGGCTCAATTTTGACCAAGGTCAATATGTCAAAGTTTTGTGCGAGGGGGGGGGGGGATTTCTTCAAAAGTATACAACTCAACTTTTGGTAAATATTTGTCAAGTTGCGGCCAAAGCTATGTGGCTTTTCAAATTCCTGTTTCAAAATGCATTAAAAACTGTAAGACATGACTTTTCGGATTCCAGATTTTGCCTATAAATTTATATCTGCCACGTCTGGGACATTCAATCAGTGCCACATGCACCTGCATGCGCCTGTGCAAAAGAAAAACAATGCTACTCATGCAAGAGCCTCTTAACAATGAAATGAATTGTTAGATGTTTTTCATTAGCAACAATTGGTAACTTTGTACTGTTGCAACTTTGTATTTTAAAACTTTATCTGCAGAGTAATAATGTAATTACTTTAAGCACAAAAATCTTCTGGAAATAAAAAAGTGTGTTTGCGGTTGATAGCCACATCACCTTTTGATTGCAAATTATAATGAAGTACAGATTGTTCATTGCTTTAACAACTATTCAGAGTATATTGAGAAGATATTAGGAGAAATTTATAATATCAATAATCTTTGAGGTCAATCTTAACTACTTCCAAATATTTGCATCAACTCTTCTATAGGCTGTGTTAGTTGATCAATTTTCTCTGTACGTACCATGAGACTTCATGTTAATCATTATCAACTTCAACACATTTTAAAATGGTATAAGTTTGGGCTGACATAATACTTATCTCCATCACATAATGTTTTCAACTTTTTTTTATACAAATAGAAGATGATGATAATAGGATCTTTATGATTTTCTTTATTGTTGTTTTTTCACTTTGTTGATATGAGTGGTTTATGGTGATATTTTCACGTCACGTTCATTTCACACCAGAGCATGGGGATATTAAAAACTATGATGAATTGCATTTTCATTACAAAATGTATGACAAAAAATTTCAAGTAAAGTGTGTATCAATCTGCCTTGCTTATTAGTACGTATTACAATGTTTTTATACTATTATTTTGGAGCTTCATGTATATAATCAAGAATATATGAATCCCGTTTCAAGTTGTTTTTAGTCCAGTTTGAGGTGTTTTTATACACGATGTTCATTAGTTTTTTACCAGCTGTTAGACAAACAGGCTGGTACAGTAGTATTTTGAGTCAACAAGCTGTTAAATAACGTAGATATATAGGTTCACAAACATATTACTATCATATATTGCAAATCATAGCACCAATTTAGTGATCTTACAAATTAAATCAAATTTAAGCTTCGTTGTTTGATGATACATGGGAATAAATTAAAGATCTTTCTAGGAAAAACACTCACTAAAACAGTGAGTTTCATCAAAGATTAGGATGTACCTTACATACCTGCTAGGCTGCTAAAGATAGAATATGAGGAAATATTATTTTCTTGCCACATCAAAGATATTTGTACGAAAATCTTTTTTTTTTTTTTTTGCACAAATAAGAAAATTTTATTTAAAAGAAATTTCAAGGAAAGTACAAGTAACAAAGATAAAAGAGAAAAACAAAGGGAAGGGAATTCAAGAAAAAGTAAAAAACTAAGTGAAGAAGACCAACCCTAATACATCAAAATACCCTCCCTAACAGCTCACTATTCTCGTTCTAGACGAGATTGAGATCTTGTCCTCATGATATGTGATCGCTGGTGTTTTTTCCTGTATATTTTGATCTGGGTATTCAAGTTCTGCGTTGGCATGCAATTATCCCTCGTGACTAATCTAGCTTTGTCACAAATGTCTTGATTTGTGTCTGAGTCCCATAGATCCTCCATAGATGAAATAGGAGTCCTCTTTTCACTCTCTGAAGCATGGCCAAGAAACTCATCTCCAGAGTAAGAAAGCTGATGCTCGGAAAAAACCCCATCACTATCGTGGTTATGTGTACCAGCATCACCCGAATGGAGCCCACGGACTAGAAATTGATTATTTTTCTCTTCATTGCTCATTGGCTCATCCAAAAAGTCTCGCTTACCCAGATAAGAGATGAGAATTCTTTCAAGTTCTTTAGTTAAAAATTGAGAAAGCGATTCCACCCCATTAGTCATAGATGAATGAAAGAAGTCCTTAATTGTTTCTAGAGAAGGGTCAGGTTGCGGTATATGTAAAGAGGAGCAGTGGTCCTCATCAGGTTGCACCACAAGAGATTTCTCAAAAGAATTAGAAAGATCAATATCAACCTGAAATAACTCTCTAGAAATAGAAAAATCATTATGATGATAGAGGTCTTCATCCAACAGGAGAATGTCCCTCTCGAAAGTGCAATCAATAATACCTGAATGAATCTTCAATGTAGAGTGTTGATTCACCATAGTTTGCTGTTTGGCTAGTGAGTTCTTCATCATATGATATGCTCTTGTGATCCCTGTCAAGAAGTGTTTAATCCCTAGTCTATTTTGTCCTTCTGGTATGAATAATGAATCACCACCTTTCTTGACAATGCGGAAGAATCCTCCAAAAAAAATTGGCATCTTGAAGAATGAGAAGAGAATTCTTGAACTCTAGTTTAGTGCAAGACCAATTATCAGATAACAGCCTGGGAATAGAACTCATCAACCAAACAATCCTTTCAGAATCAAGATCAACATTTTTAAGACATCTTTTTAAACAATTATGTTGGATACAAATAATTTGAATTAATATAACATGAGATTTTCCATCAAGTGAATGTGTAGTTCATTTTGTCCTAAAATTCATTGTCAAAGCTGTTAAATTCGAATAGACAGGTACCTTAAAAATGTTACTTCGTACTCCGTATTAGATTTTTACTTTGAAGTTTTGACGGTTCGATCAACATCAATTAATTTTCTTTGTTTTAAAAAAATTATAGGTGTAATTTCGAAACTGATACTATAGTTATAAAATTATACGGAGTAACATTTTTTAAAATCATTAGATTAATGAATCTATAAAGCTGAGTTTTTTTAATACATAGATTATTTACACAATTGAATATATATATTTAGGTCCTAGATTTATAGTTTTTCATAATGCGGATCCTACACTGATATATTTCACCCTTCAGGTCCCGAATTGATAATTCATCTATATTTCAGGTCCTGAATTGATAAAATTTCATATAAAAAATACTTGATAAACTTTTCTAAATGGATTGTAAGCATTGGAGATTGTACTATTGGAGGATTGAATGATTATTTTGTAGAGATTGAGATACCTAATGAAAAAAATGTCATTAGCATTATTACCATATAAATTCTCCGTTCATCCCATAAAATAGTTTTCACATTGACTTGGATCGAAATTTAAGAAAATGAGAATAAAGTGGAAACGTATGATTGTGGTTGAATAAAAAAAGTAAATGAATGATAGTCACTCACATAAAACTTTTCAATAAGGGTAATGAGAACTATTTATTGGGACAATCCAAAAAGGAAATTGAGAACTTTTTTTGGGACAGAGGGAGTACGTAATTTATTTATATTAATTTTATTGAATTTTCCCGTGTGGTATCTTCTCGTGCATCGCACGGATACTATACTAGTGCAAGGCTAAAACAAAAAAGGATATACTACCTTTGTCTAAAAAATCTTTGTCATTTTCAAAACTTTGATCAATTATATACTCCGTATTTTTATTGGAAATTATTTACTCTGTAAAATATAAAAATTAGAAGAAAATGTTCTTTATTAAGATTATGGAACTTATAACTTCCATAACATTACACTAATCAAAATGAGGGTTCAATTTTTTTGAAATGACAAAGTATTTTAGGACAGATGTAATATGATGCGATTGGGAATCTTCGGTCAATATTAATCGGTTGTGCACTTCGTGAATGTAAATAAAGTGTGTTGGTAAGGGAAGTGTATTCGCATTGATAGGGAGAGGAGAATAGTTTGGTAAATGAGGATTTCTATTTTCCTTTTTAGAGTTGAAATGTACAAGTCTATCTTAGATTTTAGAGTAAAACTGGACTAAAATTAAGTTTCAAATTATTGATTCACTTTTAAAAATTAATATTCTATGTGAAAATGGATCCAAAACATTTTTTGGTTTTCCAAATCTATTTAATAATGTGATCAAAAAAATCAATTTAATAATTTAAAATTCATAATAAGGTTTCCTATACTTTATATTAATTGTCTTTTTGCAAAATACGCAAAACAATTACTTTGACATAATGCATTAGATAAGTATAACTGTATAACTCTAGCCGAATAAATATATGAAGTATAAATTAGTTTCATTAGCTAGATTAGATAACGCTTTCATGTACAGGAGATCAAACAATACGAAGACGGGTTTTAGACTTTTAGTTTTGGATTCGACTAGAACAAATCAAACAAAAACTTTTAAGGAAAAAATTTACCAAAAGGGAAAATGTAACAAACTTTTAAATACATCCCAAAAAGAAAAGTGTAGGGAACTTTTAAATACAGAAGGAGTATTACTTTCAAATTTCAAATATTTGATTTTTATTGATATTAATACACATGTAACTCTAATCTAATGTATGCATCAAAAGTTATTAAACTTATGTATTATTTTTAAATTCCAAATATTTATTTTTTATATTGCGTGGTACTCCCTCCGTCCCCTTAAGTTTGTCCCGTTTTACCTTTTTCGTCCGTCCCATAAAGTTTGTCTCATACCATATTTGGTAACATTTGAGTGGTTAGAATTCATTCTTACTTTATTTACACTTTATCAATTCAATACCAACCACACAATTCCACTTTTTCTTAAAAACCACACCACACCCCTCCGTCCCAAACTTAGGGGGACGGAGGGAGTATATTTTAACATGTACGGAGAAATAATTTCCCGTGCATTCTACGGATAGAATACTACGTACTCCGTAGTAGTTACGTGGGGTTATCCGTTTTTAAGCCGGGCGTCCAAGGGTCTGTTTCGGGTACCAACGGGTCTCCGTAACTTTTTCGTTTCCAAGTCCACCCCACTCACTCTATCTGCTCCACTTTCCCTCGCCCTTTTTCGCAGAGGAAAGTGGAAAAGCCTTTTCCAGTCTTTTACAGTAAAGATAAACAAATTAAAAAGGGGTTCCTTTCCTCATTGAATCTAGCACACCATGGGGAGCAAATGGAGGAAACTGAAGCTGGCTCTTGGGTTGAATCTGCGTACTCATCGTCTTCCAACAACCGCTGACGGCGGCGACCTGGACTCCTCCGCCTCCTCGGCCCGGCACTCCGACGCCGCCCTGCTCTCTCCGGCACCCAGTTTCCTTAAGCCATCTAATAGCTTCAGCAGATCTTCCAAGGTGGGTTCTTTTCTTTCCAGTTTTTTCTCTGAAATATATCACATTTCTGGGCGAACATTTTCTTCAGATGGGTGAGTTTGAATCAAAAGACTATTGTTGACTAGATTCCCATTAACTGCAAAAAGGGGAATCTTTTATTATGCGTCAATGGCCTATAGATTATTGCCTGTTTGATTGCTGAGGTCACGAGGAACTTTTGCAAAAGAGAGTAATTTTTTTTCCAGAATTGTTTTGTTTTCTAGAGGTCATGAGGGATTTTTTCCCAAGATTAGAAAACAGTCTTTTTACTAAACTGCAGTTTTTTCGTCTTTTTAGAGCCCTTTGGTGACATTCTGGAATGGCTGAAATTGAGATTGAAGTGAGGGAACTGACTATGCTAAGTTATGAAATAATTATAATTAAAGTATATTTAGTTGATAAAATAAAGAAAAAATAGCCTGAAAAGAAGCTAAAATTGTCATCTTAAACAAAGTCAACTAGAATAGTATCTACAGGCTTAATTATTTTCTTATTTTGGTTATTGCACAATTCTAAGCAAAATTAGAATAAGTGGTATTAGACAAAACTCGGCTAACAATGCTTACAAGAAAAAACAGGTTACCAAACGGCCCTTGTACAAGATCTGGGAAGGAACAGTTTATAAGTGTTGGCAAATATGATGCTTCTTTAGATGCTAAATAAAAGGTTCAATCTTTATTCCAGATGTAAATTAAAAAAAAACATAATAATAATGGTAACAGTAATAATCTATAGAAATACAACAACATAAAAATACAACATCCAAGCTTTATTCTCAAAAGATTTTCGGGTCGGCTACCAGTAGAAATACTTTTACAAAATTTATGCTCTTTTAAATTGGGATAAGGGTCAGTTTGGTTCTCGAAGTTGCAAAAAAGGGGTCAAATAAGTCCTTATATAGAAGATTCTGTCCGGGTGTGTCATTTGAAGTGGCTTCCGGTGGAATTTTTTGATGAAACTTTTTGAGCATCTTATTCATTAAGTCTAGTTACTCATACCAAATTTCAGATAAAAATTCAATCGGGAAGACATTCAAATGAATTCTTGAAGATAACTGTGCCGTTAAAAGTGCTATTATCTTCAAGAATTCATTTGAATGTCTTCCCGATTGAATTTTTAGCTGAAATTTGGTATGAGTAAACTAGACTTAATGAATAAGATGCTCAAAAAATTTTATCACAAAATTCCACCGGGAGCCACCTCAAATGGCACGTCCGGACAGAATCTTCTATATAAGGACTTATTTGATGCCTTTTTTGCAACTTCGAGGACCAAACTGACCTTTTACTCCTTTTAAATTCTTTTATGTCTAGTATATTATTTGTCCTTCATGTGAAAAATGAAATTTGATTCTTTTTCCTTTATACACAGAAGACATGCTCAATATGTTTGGCTTCAATGAGGCTTGGAGGAGGCCAGGCTCTATTCACTGCCGAATGCTCACATTCGTTTCATTTCCAATGCATCGCATCAAATGTCAAACATGGAAACCAAGTTTGTCCAGTATGTAGAGCACAGTGGAAAGAGATCCCTTTGCTGTGCCCCAGTTCGGATCCTCCTCCGCCCAGAAGGACTAGAGCAAACCCTGTTTGCCCACTTCATCAAAACCAAAACATTGCAATCCCTGAGCCGACCGTATTTGATGATGATGAATCTTTGGATGGTCAACCGAATTCAACTCACAGAATTAGTGACAAAGAAGACAGAGAAATGACAATAAGTGTGTTCTCGGAAGTTCCCTTCGTTTCAAGATTCACTGCTTTGGATAACTTCACGGTCTTGGTCCATCTCAAAGCACCACCGCCTTCTGATTCAGGTAAAATGGGTTGTATAAATCGCCCTCATAAGACTGCTGCAAAAACACCGCGTACCCCCATTGACCTTGTCACAGTTCTTGATATAAGCGGAAGCATGGCGGGTACAAAGTTGGCTCTCCTAAAGAGAGCCATGAGCTTCGTCATACAGAACATGGGTCCCGCTGACAGGCTGACAGTTGTTGCCTTCTCTTCGACAGCCCGCCGTCTCTTCCCGCTACGGAGGATGTCCGACACAGGACAGCGTGCGGCCCTGAAAGCCGTCAACTCTTTGGTTGCAAATGGCGGAACAAACATCACAGAAGGTTTGCGTATGGGCACCAAGATAATGAATGACCGGAAGGATCAGAACCCCGTAGGAAGTATAATACTATTATCCGATGGTCAAGACACGTACACGGCGAGCAATATTTCTGAGCAGCTCAATCTTTCTTCTAGGTTTGAGATTCCAGTGCACACTTTCGGGTTTGGTGGGGACCATGATGCTGAGTTTTTGCACAAGATTTCAGAGATCTCCGGAGGGACGTTTTCGTTAATCGAAACGGAAGGCATCATCCAGGATGCATTTGCCCAGTGCATAGGAGGCCTTCTGAGCGTCGTTATAAAGGACCTGAAATTAAGTATAGACTGTCTTGACCCCGGAGTCTATCTTGGATCATTAACAGCCGGCGGGTACCAAAACCGGGTTACATCAGATAAAAGGGCTGGGTCCATTGATGTCGGAGATTTATACGCTGACGAGGAGAGGGATTTTCTCATTTCGATTAAAGTGCCAATGAGTGACAAATCAACTTCGTTGTTGAAGATCAAATGTGTCTACACCTGCCCATTGACCAATGAAACGGTCAATCTCGAGAGTGAAGAGGTTAGGATCAGCCGACCGGAAGAGGTAGTGGCGGGAGAAACAAGTTTGGAAGTCGAGAGGCAGAAAAACCGGGTCAAAGCAGCAGAGGCGATGGAGCAAGCACGTGCTGCAGCAGAGAGGGGAGACCTCGTCGGTGCAACTTCCATACTTGAGAACTGTGAGAAGGCGTTATCTGAATTGGCGAAGTTTTGTCATGACAGGATGTGCTTGGGTTTGAGAGAAGAGCTGAGGGAGATGCGGGAGAGGATGCGAAGCAGGCATGTGTATGAGGCATCAGGAAGAGCATACATACTGTCGGGACTGAGCGCACATTCGTGGCAGAGAGCAACTATACGGGGTGGTGATTCCGTATACATAGACGGTTCGTCAAGCTTGGTTCAGGCTTATTATCAAACACCTTCGATGCTCGAGATGGTTACACGTTCTCAGGCTAATACACTACTGGGAAGCCAGACGCTTAATCTACCAGTATGGCCCCACCTTGCCTCTCAACTGAGACCAAGGTAACCTCGATTTGAGATCATTCAGGGGAGGGGGAGATGTAATTTTGGGAGGAACTGTATCTGATATGGGCAAGGATAGTCAGTTAAGTTTTACTTGCTTCAGTTCATATTTCTTTTGCCAAATTTGACTTGCAAAAGATATACGTAGTACGAAAAATAATTTCCTGAAAGGGAAGGTGGCAAACTTATTTGGGAAGATCGAATAAGTGAATTTGGCAAAAGAAATAGGTACAAAGGGCTTAATTTCTTTCTGTCCTTGTGTTGTTATTTTGGATGATGTACATAGGGGAGAGAGACATCTTCTCAACTAGGGGAAAATGTAAACAATAAGCTCTTTCTTATGCAATCGGTCTGTTTTAAGTTTTGATGCCATTATTTACTCTTTTAGGAACTAGAGCATAATGGCTATCTTTGGTACAATTAGCTGAAAAGATCTTTTGTGAGCTTTTTAGTAACTGTTAGCTTTTAATGACTGAAAAGATCTTAAAAGTAAAAGGTGGTAGCTGTTTGGTAAAAAGCTGACTGTTTAATTTAGTTCTGTTTGGCATACAAGCTGTTAGGATTTATTAAAGCTAAAAGTCACAGACTTTTCTCAAATGCTACTACCTGTAGCATCTCAAAAAAGAGCTTTTATTTTTTGAAAAGCTCTTAAAAATTGGCATGCCAAACAAACAATTAACAACTTTTAGAGACTTTTTAAATAGTACAAAAGTCAAAAGCTATAGACTTATGTCAGCCAAACATAGCCAATATCATTAAGCTTTAGACGAGCTCATTGTCATTTACCTTAATAGGAGCAAAACATGACATTTTTCCCAAAATAGGGATCAATTAGTTTAAACATTCTTAAATACACAGTAGGACTTTTTATGTGTGATTGGACGATAATACACCCACTGCTGCCCCTGGAGTGCTGTCTGCTGCCGACCACCTGCATCTGCCGGAATCTGCCGCCGCCGAGCTGCCTCCACCACCAGACTGCCCCGCTACCAACAGACTGTCTTGGTTGTGCAAAGAAACTGGGGGACAATTATATAGATTAATTAATTAATTAAATAGAATAAGGGGTAAAAAAGGTAAGACAAGCCTTATTTAGGGAAAACCAATCATTAAGTCTTATTTAGGGAAAAAGCTTATGTTTTTGTCCTATCAAGGGAGATTTACCTTGTCTGTCTCAAGGATGAACTAGTGTTTTCTTTGAATTATTTCAGTGTGATTTATACATTTCGCGATCATTTTGATATACATTTACACATGCATTTATACTACTAGGGTAAGGATCAAATGAGAATACCATCTTAGGAGAGAAATGAGAATGATTCTAGAGCGTTGGATTTGAGCATTGTGCATCATGTAAAACAGAAACGTGCATATAAAAAATTGGAAAATGTGCATTTCGTTTGTGCAAAATTTTAAACGTAAATGTGCACATTAGAATTTTGCATTATTTTAACCATAAATGTGCAGTTTTATGAAGAATAAAATGTATCATTTTGGAGCGTTCTCATTTCTCACGTTAAGGAGTGTTCTCACCGGAACCGCACCCTATATTACTAAATCACTAACATTTACATGATCTAAATGTTGCTCCGTATAAGATCTCATTTCTTTGCAGAGATCATCTCGAGTTTGAATGCCAGAGTCATGACCCGTTAGAACATTCATGTCATAGAGGCCAAAATCTATAACAAAATCAAACTACAAAATAGTTCTCTTCTAACAAGTAAATGACGATTGATCATTGTTCAATAGTAGATTAGCCAAAGTGAGGCAACAAACAACTGAACAAGTTCACAAATTCATAACCCCTTAGGCAACTTTTGTTGCGTACCTCATTCACAACTTTTGGATTAGGCCGAACGGCCCGAACGGGTCTGCCAGATGCAATTTGAGTCGTATAGGGAGAAGATCCAAATATATCTCTAAACTTAAAATTCAGGAGAAAACTTATTCTTATTTACTTTAAATAAATAATATATATATATATTTAAAATATCAAAAATAAATTCATGGATATATTGAGTTTGAAAAATAAAAAAGTAAAAATACCAAATAAGAGAAATACTATTGAATCAATTGAATTTGTTAACATTGGGGAAATTATGGCGGAAACTGCTAAATTGGTTGAAAATGTTGAATTGCTAAATATTTATACTACGTATAAATATGATTATTTATTACGACAACGTAGTGTTTTGGTAACTTAAGTTCAAAGCTTGAACATGAATTACTATGATTTCATTACTATTCTAGTAACTAGTCATATTTTTGTAAACCATCTTTATTTTGGTCATATTTATGTGATTATTTCTAAAGATATTTTTAATTAATAAAATGAAGAAAAATGTTATGAAATTAGCTAAAATAATCATGTTCAACGATTCCAACTAATATTGTCACAAATGTAACCTAAATCTTCATTTTTTTTACTATTATACAATTTAGCATGCAATCAACACTTAAGTGTGATGAAAAATTGACTTATAAAACCAATAAATCGAAAATATGAGTTGCAAATTAAAGAGCACTCTACGAGTTTAAGTCTTAGAGCTCATTTTATAATACTGAAAATTGCTTTGAATGCATTTAGGATGTTTTCTTTTGGACTGAAATTTGTTGGTCTGGTCTGGTCTGTTTAAGTCTGGTCTGGTCTGGTCTGGTCTGGTCTGGTCTGAACTGGTTTGGTCTGGTAAACGCATGGTCTCTGTGTACTTTATAACTAGCCAAGTCTGGACTGGTCTGGTCTGGTCTGTTTAAGTCTGGTCTGGTCTGGTCTGGTCTGTTTAAGTCTTGTCCAGGGGCGGAGCCAGGACACTGGGCCGGACTGGGCCGGTACAAAGAATATTTCTGAAAAAAAAATACACAGATTTTTTTACACTAAAAATATAGAGATTTTTAAAATTTAGGCTGGGCCAGGGCCAGGGGTGGCCACCCCCTAGCTCCGCCCCTGGTCTGGTCTGGGACTGTAAACAGTCCAAAAGAAAACATCCTTAATCTACCAAAATTCATAAGATTTTGGTTGAAATGAATGAATTGACTGAATTTGTTGAATTATGGAATTTTTATATTTAAAATATATTTTATTAATAAAATAAGAAAAAACTATATGCAAAATAGATAAAATTGTCATATATAATAATTCAATAATTTCATCTAGAAAAGTAACTCTAGCTTAAATATTTTAATTGTTACAACATTCAGTTCATGATATAAAAAATCATGTGTTTGGTAAAAAAAATTAATTGATCAGATTTTAAAGGAAAATCTTATTTGTTTAAGTAATTTTCTTTACTACATTTGTTTTTTATTTAGATTTTGTTTTCATGTTCGAGATTAAATAAAGCATATTTGGAGTAAAAAGAGCCCAAAGAAGGTGTTATAGGAGTACATTTTATAACTCTCTGTCAGTCTGTTATACTATTCATTTATCTCTAATTGAGAAAATTTTATTGCATTAATGCGGTCAAATAAATCATATTTTGAGAATAAAATATAACAACTCTTATTTGTTCACTTTACTTGTATTTTTAGCTAAAAAAAGACAAGTAGGTGATACAGATAAGTAACTTTAAGGGTCCGTTTGATAGTTTAGTTAAATCTTTGCACGTGAAATTATTGCATGCAGAGTTTAGGAAGCAACTACTTCGCATATAAAATTGATTATATTGTTTGGTTAAATGAGTAATTTCTTTAATTTGCACGCAAAGGTGTTGCAGTGCTTTATAAAAACGATGCAATGTGTCGGTTTAGATATTAACGGATTAGATCAATCCGCCGTTTTCCAACAAAGGAACACACCGGTATTTCCAGCGTTTTGGCCCTGAACCGCCAAAAAACAAACGTCCCCAAAGTATTTTACCCCCCCCCCCCATGTAACATACTTGAATTGTGAAAGGCGATGCAAAAACAGCGTTTTCCAATAATTTTTTAAACTGATTTCTCAATTGACTTGTAAGGTGAAATTTGGTGGACATGGTCTACATTTCATGAAAAACATGCTCACAAAATTTCATAAAATACCCACCCGGAAACACGCACCGAATGACCGTTCTGGTCCAGAAAGGCGTCACAGTAGTAGTAGATTTTTTTAAAAGATGGGGGAGTTTCCCCCCAAAATAATATTGAATAAATAAATAATACCCAAATTAATGTTGGGTTAAAACTTAAAAGTATTTCCCAAAATACTGCTCAATTAATCACAGTTAAGAGAACCGTCACTCCAAGTGGCAGCTGATAAGTAAAGAAAATTAACGCACATAACAAGCAGGCGAGAGAGGAGCATGTCACTCAAGAGTCCCACAAAATAAAATCTTTATTTTCTTTTAAAGTGGTGTAACTTTTTTATTTGTATTCCAGTTGTTATAAAAATATATCAAATTTCATAATTTTTTATTTTTTTCATTTGACACCAATATTGAATGGAAAAACTATCAATCAACCTTCAAAGTATAGTCAAAAAATCAATTAAGCCCTTGAACAAAATAAACATCCAATTAAACCCATGAACCATGTAAAAACTCTCAATTTTAAAATTTAGGGGGTTGATTACGAGTTAGCCCGTCATTTGCTTAAGTGGCGATGAAAACTCTCAATTTTAAACCCATGAACCATGTAAAAACTCTCAATTTTAAAATTTTATATTATCCTTTTATAAGTTGGTGACAATTCCGGTACCCATTTAAAAAATGGGGTATCGTACCTACCATGATTTGATTGGTCCAATCATTAAATCCATTTTAATTTAGATTTAAATAATTCAACTGCATTTTGATTAGTCCATGTGGAAAATGATTTGATTGGTCCAATCATTAAATCCATTTTAATTTAGATTTAAATAATTCAATTGCATTTTGATTAGTCCATGTGGAAAAGGGTATGATAACCTATAAGTTTTCTCTTTCGTTTTTACCACTTCTTTCTTCTTCCATAAGTGACCGGCCAGCTTCTTTCTTCATCAAGGCCAGCTACGACCCGTCATTCCCCGTCAACCACCCGCATCCATCCTGCCGCCGATTTTAAAAGCAGTAAGAAAACATCACTGGCCGACTTCACAAGCTCATCATCTCAAAACAGGCCGGAGAGAGAATAATGTATCACGTCGTTGCTGCAGTCGGAGGAAGAGGAGGACGTTGAGATAGATAAGGGTCGTGTGAGTCCGGGCTGTCCGGCATGGTGGTGGTGAAGCAGTTTCGAGATCTGCTAGGAGATTTCCGATTATCCGGTCATCAATGTTGGCCGGAGTCTTGGAGTTATTTAAAGGCGCGCTGGTCAGAAGAAGAAGAAGAAGCATCAGGAATGGGAAAGTGGGGCTATAGAAGAAGAAGGAAGGGGAAGGTGGGGCGGGCTGAAGAAGAGGAGGAAGGGGAGTGTGCGGCGGGTTGAAGGAGAAGGAAGGGACGTGGATAGAACTTGACTTTTACTCTTGACAAATATTTTAGAGGATCAATTAAAAGAAGAACAAATGTCTTGCATGTTCTTTGACTTTTGGGGAGAATTAACACTATCCACTCAAATTTAAAAAGTGCGTGTGTGACTGTGGTGAAGCGTAATAAAAACATTTAGTGTAAAATGAGTTTCCTAAAAAGGAGACGTCTCAAAAAAGAAAGTGTAAAGATTTTAATGGGACTGAGAGAGTACAAAATAAGAAGAAAAGTAGTAAAATTGACACGTGTACATCCATGTGTGTTAAATGACCGGATAACCGGCAATCAACCTGCCAAATTATATATTTGATCATTTTTATATGAGTTATGCTAGGTGTACACATTTGAATACACCTTTTGTGTGTGAGACAAAAGAATGTACAAAATGTGTACATAAAAGCGTGTACACAAAACATTTTTCTTTGTATATAGTTCATGAGTTTAATTGAGTGTTTGTTTTATTTGAGGGCTCAATTGACTTTTTTGGTATACTTCGAGTCAATTTCACTGTTTTCCCATATTGAATAGGGAAAAGGTGCAAATAGTCTCATGTACTAACAAAAAAAGGTCGAATAAGCCCTTATTTAGGAGGCTCTGTCCGGCTGTCGTTATTTGGGGTGGTTCTCGGTGGATTTTTTTGATGAAATTTTTTTAGCATTTTATTCATCAAGTCTAATTAACTCATACCAAATTTCAGCTAAAACTTCATTCGGGAAGGCACTCAAATGAATTCTTGAAGATAACTGCGCTTCTAACTGCGTAATTAATCATCAAATGAATTTTTTGGACCTCTGATGCAGAATCGGTCCAAAATTCTACTGCCAATGAGAGGGCTAATTCGTTCATCCATCATTTCGGATCTGCTTTTCATTGCCTTATCAGTTCTTAGAAGTAAGTTGTTCTTGTGAAGCTTAAGCACCATGTCAGTGTTATTTATCATTCAATAGTAATTGAGTCACTTATTTTGCCATTTTCAAAATGTCTAGGTGATGAATCACTGAGAGTGCATCAAATGCCCATTTTTAGAGCACCGTATTATATTTTAAAATCCAATCACTAAATCAGAGTGCATCTTTGATGAATCGTTGCTATCTTTGATGTTAATATGAATGTATAATTTAATTCAATATTTTTAATTCAATATATATACGTGTGTGTATTCAAATCAGAGATCTTATGAGAGTAGTTAGCTTTTTCTTCTCCTGGAGTAACACCGCCGGCCACCGCCATAGCCGCCACCGGCACTGCCATAGCTTACGTCCATCGCCGCCACATCCATATCCGGCGTCACAGCCTTTGCGGTGATCACCTATGCATCCTCCGAGATCGCGTCTTTTTGTGCCTCCCACCACCATAGCCTCCACATCCGACACAACGTCTTCTTTGTGCCTCCTACCACCGTAGCATCCACCTCCTCTGCAAGATTGAGCCTTATTTAGCCTCCACCATCTATATATGGACTACTGTATTACGTACATAACTTCCGGTCTAGGCCTGTGTAAGAGCATCTCCAATAGTAAAATGTGCACGGTGCACACGTGGCATGAGAAATAGCCACATAAATATTAGTAAATAAATTCTTTCTCTCCTTATTTGAATGATTTTATACAATTTTGGTAAGTTTTTCCCTACAATGTCAACAGCAATGTCAACATCTAGACGGTCTCCTTGACATTGTGGAGAAAAACTTACCAAAACTGTATAAAATCATTCAAATAAGGAGAGAAAGAATTTATTTACTAATATTTATGTGGCTATTTCTCATGCCACGTGTGCACCGTGCACATTTTATCATTGGAGATGCTCTAAGGATATGTTTAGCAAGTAGAAATGAAAATACTTTTACTAAAGGCAAGTTTGTAAAATTAATCATTTTGTTAAAAACGAATTAAAAAAGGAGGCTGTCAGTAAAAACCGGTGTGCATTTAGAATTACCCTTAATACACACACTTGAACTCACTAGCTAAACTATAATGATATCGAGTAGAATACTAAAATAACTTTAATTGTTGTAATTACATTCATTTTTTACACTGAAATTACATTCATCTTTTAATAAATAAGTTTTATTTTAGCAATATTAAAAAAATTACTTGTTATTCTTTTTAAGGCTATTTTGTGTAATGAATAAATAAACTACATATTAAAAAGTATCACAAGTTTAAAAAATTAATTAAGTTACAACTTAAAAAAATGCACATGTCAACTAATGAGAAATAATCTGGACAAGTAACTAATTTTATGCTTTTTTGTTGTGTACTTTCTCAAATTACTTATGATATTTAATATTTGAATAAAATGCTTCATCGTGCATCGCACGGGTCAAATAGTAGTTTAATAAAAATGACACCTCATTAATGTAAAACAAAGTATCATGTTTTATTCATATTTTAAAGAGAAAATTGTCCAAGATAGGACTACAACTCAACCTTTTTCTCAAAATAAGACCACATGCATGTTTTTCTCTAAATAGGACTAACCTTACCTTTTTTACCCCTAATTCTATTTAATTAATTAATTAATCTAAATAATTTCCCCCCTAGTTTCCTTGCACAACCAAGGCAGTCCGTCGGTGGCGGGGCAGTCCGTGATGGCGGCAGCACTCCGGCAGCGGCCGGCGGCGGATTCCGGCGGCGGCGGCAACTCCGGCAATTAATTAACCCAATTAATTGCACCCCCCTAGTTCTCTTGCACAACCAAGGCAGTCCGTTGATAGCGGGGCAGTCCGGAGGTGGCGGCAGTGGAAGAGGCGGTTTCCGGCGGCGGCAGGTGGCGGCAGAATGTTGGCAAACCTCCAGGAAAAAAAATCTGGAATTTTTCCGGCGGCGGTCGTCGGAGCTCCGGCGGCGGCGGGCGGTGGCGGCGGCAGGCGGCAGGCGGCGGTCCGGCAGTCCCTGGGCAGCAGTGGTAAAGGTTGTGAGGGGTATTTTGGTCCAATCACTAATAAAAAGTCCTATTTAAGGATGTTTAAACTAGGTACTCCTATTTTGAGAAAAAAGTCATGTTTTGATCTATTAAGGTAAATGGGTTAAATACCTATATATTAGTAAAACTCATTACAATTCTCAAAATATAACCTAGTATGTTTATTTCCCAACATGTGACTCCAATGAGATTAAAATAGCTACATCCGTATAAATAAGGATATTGAAAGACAAAATTAGCCTTCCACATACGTTCATCCAATGGAATTTAGATAGGAAAGAATCCCATCCCTCATAAATGCACAAATAAAGATGGAGAAAAAGTAGGTCAATCCCATATTTTTAGGAGTGGAATTAATAAATGATTTAACCAAAATTAATACCCTAACCTACTAATTATAATAGTGTGCACCCCAAAATCGATATAGGAAATAAAAAGAGAAAATACTCCATGGGAAGCAGAGGTCCATAGAATCGATGAGAATGTTCTCTTTTCCCCTGAGTGCAGTGATTTTTAATTTCAATGATAGCATTGATATATTGCATTGATATATTGCACTAAATAGTGTGGTATTAAATGATATTTTTGTGGATTGTGTTGCACAATTCTTTAACTTATAAAATATGTACCGTAAATTAGTTTTTATTACATTTTTAAGATTAAATCGGTAATATAAGAAGGTTGAGTGGGTGGCTAATTCATGCATTATTGGTTGAATTGTTTATGTAATGCAATAACATGGCAATAAGTGTATTACATTGCACTAAACGAAATACTTGATTGCACTGAATGAAAAATATTCATCGGCATTCCATAAATTCAGTGCATTATGTAAAGTATCAGTAAAAGGCTGGCATTCAATGCATTCTGGCAATAGCGGATATGATGAGCTCTGGAAATGAATGTTAGACACCCACTGGCCGTGTACGTTCATCAACACACATATGTTTGGAGATTGGTTTGGAGAACATAAATATCCATCACGTCCGAAGAAGAAAGCATGTGAAGAAGAGGCAAATGGTTGGTTGAAGAAGATTATAAGAAACCGAGAAAAACATAAAATTCCTTATTTATAGGAGTATTATAAAATTCCTTATTTATAGGAGTATTATAAAATTCCTTATTTATGGTTGGTTGAATACATAAAATTCCTTATTTATAGGAGTATTATTTAATAAAAACCCATGTATACGGCAGTTTCAATTCATCGTGAATGTGACTACCTTAAAAATAGGATGACTTAAACTCTTACTATAATTAATACAAAGGGCAGCTATGGGAATAAATAAAAAATTACTTACCGTGCACAACATACGAATGATAGTTTAGGGAAAAAACTGAAAGACTCATACTTTGGGAAACACGTTGTGTTTTAGTAAGATCATTGATAATTATCTCAAGGTAAATCTCCCTGTTTTAAAGGTGACGGGGTTTTAATTTTAGGAAAAAAACGGATGGAATAGAGTTGATTAGAGGGTATGCTACTCTCGTAATCCGAGGTTATCGAGAACAAAATTAACCCTACAGCAATCATGCTCCGAATTCTCCCCCACTCCCTGACCGCTCCATCGACGGTGTTCCCTCGTCTATTCACCCGTCTTCGCCGATCAAATTCCAACAGCTCCGGCGGTGGCGAAGATGACGTCCCTCTCCCACACCTCATCGAGATTGACTTGGACTCCTCCACCACGGACCCGAATTTCGCCGCCTCTTCGGATCCCACCAGCGACAAAATTCATAAACTGGATGATGCCATATACACGTTCATCTTGCGCAGATCTGCTCCAGATTGGCTCCCATTCATCCCCGGTTCCTCATTCTGGGTCCCTCCTCGCCATTTCACTGCACCCCGGCCGCTCAACATTGTTGATGTGATCCGCAAGATCTCAGCTGCTAAATCAAAGCGTCCTTCTCTTTCTGATGATGAACTGATGGCTTCTTTCTCCCCAGTGGGCTGGCCTTCCTTCGATTATTTCTTTCCAGGTGCAAATTGGACTCTTTTTAGTTTCTCTCTATAGGAAACATTGGTACTATAATAGTATTAAGCACAACCATTACCCGTTCGATCAAATTATTTATTACAATGGATTAACTCTCATTATTCTCATGTAATAGATCTTTCTCAGAGCACCCATCTTCCTATTAGCTATAGATCTGGTGAATTCTTCTTTTTCCGGTGGTAATGCATGATCAGGTTTAAATTTTCCCGTTATATGAATCTAAACACTGTTTCTTAGAAAGTTGAGGACATTCTCCTTTGGATGTTTTGAACAATATCCTGCGCATCTCTTCTTTGGATACTAAGGGCTCTTTCGTTTTGTTTGGTTTGTTTGGTTCTGGGATTAGGGGGAGGGGGAAGTATTATTGCTTTGTGTGTTATTAATTTATCTTGACTTCATAGAATAAAAATAATTATATACTACGTACTACATATTAATCAAACAATCCACTTCTTTTTTATTCTTATTTCAATTAATATTTTTGATAGTAATTATCACCCTTTCCATTCCCTCAGAAACATTTGTAATCAGAACTGCACCACCCCTATCTCTCTGGATTCCTTGACTAATTTATCATTGTTATATAAATCTATCAAGTCTAATTGATACTTGCTAAGAGAACAAACAAATGTGGTGTAAAGAGGCCATAATGGATGCGGTGGTTGATGCTGTTGGAGGGTGACAGCACTGTATGTAGCAGAAATGCTAAAGAAGACGCTGAAGAGTGACCTACTGATAAAAGAAAGGAAAAGAAAATAGAAATAGTAAAAGAGGACAGAGACGTGTTTCCTAACTCAATGCTGAAGAACGCGATGGCGTAATGGTAAGAAAAACGAAAAACTGAAGAAGATTAAAATAATACTCCTTAATAATAAAATAGGGAAGACTGAAGAGGGATGCGGTTTCAGGCTCAATACTTGGAGATTGGTTTTTAACAGGTCAATTTTTCAGATAAGTTCCTTATGGGAAGGGATCCTAATACTAGGAATACTGTATTTTAAATGATGATAAGAAGTAATTTGAGTGGATGGGTAATAAATAATAATTGGGGTTAATAATACCAACCTCTCCCTGTATGTGTTGGTTGTGTCTGCATCTTTCTTTTTTACATTCATATTTCTCATTTTTTTCATGGTTTGCAAATTTTCTGTTCAACAAAGTCATGTCTAGATAGATATATGACATACGTAGTACTATTTTTTTGTAAAAATATAACTTGGGGAAGTTTATTTAAGAGGGTCTAAGCATGTAATATTGAATAGAGCAAGTATTGTGGTAATGTTATTGTTTTGTTATTTATCTAAAATTATACAGTTGCATCAATTTTTTGAAATCCATAATTTGTCAGAGAAATAATTTTTCGCCATCATTTATCAACCCGTACAATACAAGACTCCCAAGCTTATGGGCATATGGCAGCATTGTTTCAACTATTTTTGTAACTTTGTTTCTTTTGATCTCCCTATGAATAGCAATCACTCTCTGAGGTTGTACGTCAGTCCATCATTAAGTGTTAATTACTTATTTAATTGTACTTTAAAAAAAACTTATTATATTGTACTAGTCTATGAAACATTCTACTATGTTTAGATTCCTCACATCTTCTCTGGATGTAAACTATGAGTGGATGACCACCTTGATCATCAATGTGCTTAACATTGTGTACCACATACTAGTATACTACTGCAGAATGTTAGCTGATGTTCTTTGTCTACTCCCCCCACCTTTGCCCTCACATAAGTGAATAGTGAATTAGTTGTGACAGTTCTTTGTTGTTTATTCATACAAGTCATATTTCTCTCATTTTTATGTAACTCCGAATTAACTAGTTAGGTCAGATGGTCTGATTTAAAATTAGTTCTATTTGTCTTTTCTGATCTCTTGAGCTTGAAATTTACAGACAATTAATATTGGCATCTTATAATTAGCATACCATCTTATAGTGCTTGAGTTAAAAAGTTAGCATAGCGTCTTAATACTGACAATTTGAGGTGCAAGTTAACATAGCGTCCTAGTACATACAATTAGTGTTGCAGGTTAGGCATAGCGTCTTATAGCTCTTGAGTCAAAAACCAGAAGTAGATTGGCATCTCATAATTTATACTAGCATACATGCATTATTATATGTGCACTATTAATTCATTGTTCATTTGGGATCGTAGGGAGTGCCCCCACACATCCTGTCACATTACAAGTGATGGAAGTGAAAGTGAAGATTCAGGAAAACCCTGATGATGAATCTGAACGTGAGGCTAATGAAGACTGATCAAGGTGTATATGTAATCCGTCGATAGGGTAAGCTCATTTCTTATACAACACCATTACACCATTCTGTATGAATACTGTTGCTTAAATGCTTAAAATGTCTATTCAGCAAGTAAATTTTTGCATGTCTGCGTAGTTGTAACTTTATGCCCTTAAAAAACAAGAGAAACGCATAAGGTGCTGGAAGAGTCACTTTTTGCTTGTGTGGGATTTTACAGGCTTTGTGTGCGCGAAAGATATGGAACTGACAAGGGAGTACAAGTTTAGACTCTGTAGGAGCACAGATCAAAGTTGGATTGGACAAAGCCAGCTTGACCTAGTGGATAGATGTCCCATTATCTAACAGTGGGACGAAGATGTAAATGAAATGTTTAAATAAATATATGCCATATCAATCTGGCAACATGAAGCTATTTGGTTTAATGTTATTCTTTAAATGCTTGATACGTTAGACCAGATTACTGAATTAGAGGCTCTCTGATCTGACTTATTATCCCGACGCATGGCAATTATATGTAGTTTCTATGTGTATGGTTCCTAGATGACTAAAAAACTGCTCATATATATTGTTGCCTGGAGCTGATACAAAATCAATCTGGAATTGGAAAAGTTGCTGTTATATAGCCAGCCTGATTCCGATTCCTTGAATTAGGCCTGGAATATGTGTGTTGCAATATTGGCTCAACGATGTCCGACCTACCAATTGATCAAATGGATGAGCTAGAACCGCACCAGTTAGCTTGGCTGATCTAACAAACTTCTCGCGGCTCATGTTTCCTCGTTTCGGAAACCCAGACGCTTAATTTGAAAAATTCAAATTCCATTTTGGGTCATTTTTGCCATTAAAAGAATAAAAGAATTGACTCTCAATAATTGGTGTCTCAGAACTTTTGGATTTCCAATTTTTCCCTTCTTTTTTGTGAGATTCTTTGAAGAAGAAAAATGACTTCTAAAATCTAAATTAGTGAATTTTGGTTGTGATTTTTCCTAACTATTTTGTAACGCAATGTATTTCATTTGTTCAGTTATGTAATTTCCTATTCCTATAATTATGATCGACTATTAACAATGTTTAATTAAACCAGTTTTAGACCCATATTAGACTTAAAATAGACCAAGTTAAATAAGACGACACTAGACTTCGATAATTATATTACGGAGTATATTATACTAACTTTTTTTGACCGTTATATTATACTAAACTTAGACAAATAAGAAAAAATCGATCTAATTAAAAACATCCTTATTGACATTATAAATATAAATTAATGTTTCCAAAATATATGAATTTCTATCAAATTAATATGTATACTTCAAAATTTTAATTGTGCCTTCTCATAATTTAATGTCTCTTAAATTAATACTCCATCCGTCCCTTAACGGTTGCCAAATTTGAACGCCATGTGGAGAATAATATCAAAACTGTGTACTTGAGGTTTGTGCGAATGTGAGAGAAATAATTGAAATCACAAATTAATTTATTAAAAGGGAAAGTGATAATTTGGGACAAAACAAAAATAAATATGAGAAAATTTTAAGGGATGGAGGTAGGGCTGGATTTGGGCCGGGTGGGCCGCCGGTTCTGGATAGGTGGGCCAGTCTGGGTCCGGTCCGGACCGGGCCTCGGGTCAATTTTTTTTCCTTTTCCTAATTAACCCCCCACCCCCCACCCCCCAAACCCCCCCAAATGGTCCAAAATACTCAGCCCAACCTGAAAAGTAAAAAAAAAATTAAAAGGCCCGGAACCGGGCCCGAACCGACCGGGCCGGTTAAGCTTTGGGTGACTCGAGCCCGCACCGGGAACCCCCCGGGTCGGGCCTACCCGGACCGGTTCAACATAGTATCGGTCCCGGACCGATTCCGGGTCGGGCCACCCGGCCCGAGTCCAGGACTAGACGGAGGAAGTACTTTAGTGAAATGCACATTTAATAGTCGTTCCTCATACGAAATTTAAAAACATGATCATGATTTTTTTAACATATGTAATATTGATATCGAAAAATCACAATAAAATGTTATATATATATATATATATATATATATATATATATATATATATATATATATATATATATATATATATAGAGAGAGAGAGAGAGAGAGGGCAGTTCATATACATAGTTCCTGAAGAGCAGGCCCGTGCGGACAAGCCCATCATAGGGTCTTCCCGGTGGAATTTTTTGATGAAATTTTTTGAGCATGTTCTCCATCAAGTCAGTCATAAAAATTCTGGAAAAATACTGAGCATTCTGCGTACATATAATGGCAGTATGTTTCCAGAATTTATTTGACTGCCTTCCCGATCGAATTTTGAGCTGAATTTTGGTATGGATAAACTAGACTTAATGAGGAACATGCTCAAAACATTTTATCAAAAAATTCTATCGGGAAGATCCTCTGATGGGCTTGTCCGCGCGGGCCTGCTCTTCAGGAACTCCTGACAGGAACATGACTCTCTCTCTCTCTCTCTCTCTCTCTCTATATATATATATATATATATTACTATAATATATATATATAGTAATATATATATTACTATATATATATATATATATATAGTAATGATCCTGTCCAGTCGGAGGGACAGGACCCGCCGTCCGGCCGTCGCCATTTGGAGCTGTTCCTGGTGGAATTTTTTGATGAATTTGTTTGAGCATGTTCTTCATTAAGTCCAGTTTACCCATAACAAATTTCAGCTAAAAATACAATCGGGAAGACAGTCAAATGATTTTCTGGAAAATACTGCGCTGTTTATATATATCAACTGCGCAATTATTTTTAAAAATTTATTTGAACATATAACTGAGTTAGTTTTCTAATCTTACTTGCTTGTCTCTAATGTCTGGTGTTATTGTTGTTTTCTTGGATTCAATTATTTCAATATAAACCGTTTTTTTTTTCTTTTTCAAAAAACAAACTATAAAAAAGATTAAGGATTATTAGCTTATTTTATCCCAAACTATTATCAAATGCACCAATCTATCCAAGACTTTCATTTTTATCAAAAAAAGACTCGAACTTCATGTTTTTCAACAATTATGCTTTTCTTTTTTGTTTTTTCAAAATTACACATTTTTATTAATACCAATAAGATATAAGCAATACAATTTTTTAAACTTACAACTAGAAAAAAGTGAAAAAATATAAAATATAAATATAATTTTCTTCTTAATGTTTACTTATTTGTCCATTGAAGGTGTAGTTGTGTGAAAAGTTGAAGTGAGTCTTTTTTTAATAAAAGTGATAGTATGGGATAGATTTGTGAATTTCATGATAGTTAGGGATATATTTAGCTAATAATCCAAAGATTAACAAATATAAAAAACACTAGCAAAACCAACTCTCAAATAGAGCTATCAAACTGGCCAAACCGTCCCAACCCGACCCGACCCTTAATGGTTATGATTTATGTGGGCTGGGTCGGGCCAACCCGTTTAATGATGGGTCAGAATTTCTACAACTCTAACCCAATCCACCTAACCCATGGGTTAAATGGGTTGGCCCGCGGGCCAATGTAAAAAAATATGACAAAAGATTCTTAAAAATAATTACCCTAGAGTATATATTTATATTAGTAAGTAATAATAAAGGGAAATATAAGAAATCAAAATACTAAGAACCGAATACTTGTTAAGTTTAATTATAACAAAATACTAAGAACCGAATACTTGTTAAGTTTAATTATAAAAATATTAAATACTAGTTACACGAGAATTTGGAAACTATAAAAGGGTATGTAACAAAAATACTCATTGTATAAAAATAAAGATTTATTTAAACATTTTGATTGATTATTTGTAAATCATGATTATTAGTAATTGCTATATATTGTATCAAACTTCACATAACATATGTTTCAACATTTTATTTGAATATTTATTATAGAAATAATAATTGTTTTGCAATGGTTGTATTTTTTTATTGTAATTATAATAATTTGGTAGTAAAAGAACAATTATGAAGATTAAAAATCAAAACTATATAATGGGCCAGCCCACTTATGGCATGTTTGTTTGGGGTTAACCTAGGTTATTGCAAATTCAATCTTTAGTTAACCCCATTTGTTTGTGTTTTTGCAACAAGAACCTAGGTTATGAGGTTAACCTCACATAACTCCCGAGAACCTAGAAAAATCTTAAATTGAAGAACTTCCGAAGTGAGGGGTTTTGGAGGTTAAGTTCTCGTTTGACATAAAATAAGCTAGTGTAACTTCATCCAAACATCATTTATTACATTAACTTAGGTTCGCCTTATTTATTTGCAATACCATTTTACGCATGAACCCAAATTCACTTAGGTTAACCTAGTTTTTGTTAAAACTTAGGTTTACTTTATTGCATTGCACTATGTTTACTTAAGTTCACGCATTAAACTCGAAACCCACGGGCCAACTCACAACCTGTTGGAGTTTAATGCACCAAACCCCCATGTGATTTGAAAATTCGGCGCATTAGCCCCCTGTGATTTAAAAAATGCGTCAAACCCCCATGTGTTTTAATTAATCATGCGACAAATCCCTTATGTGAACCAATTAAATTGTCAAATAAAAAAAATGATTAACATTTTTGTATGATTCAGAGATTTTGACATATTTATTTGCATATTCAATCAAAATAGTAGGAAAAATAATTTTCAAATCATTAAATTTATTCATAAAGGGGGTTTTGTGCATAAATAATTAAAACACAACGAGGTTTGACACATTTTTTAAATCACAAGGGGTTAATGCGCCGAGTTTCCAAATCACAGCTGTTTGGTGCATTAAACCCCAACCTGTTGCCCAAGTGCCCAACCCAAAACCTGCAATCCGCCTGCACCCGCGAACTAAAAGGTTGGTGACTGCGTTTGGCGCCTCCCTACTCCGCTTCCGTAGGCTGCCCAGATCCTTGCTCCGCCTCTCCGCCAGTCGCCCAGTCCACCGCTTCCCGCCGCAGGTTGCTGCCCACTGCCTTCCCGCTCAGCCACCCAGGACGCTGACCGGCGGCCGCCACTGCCTTAGGTAAGTTTTTTTGATTTTTTATTTTAATTAAAGTATGTAATCTTTTTAAATTCTAATATATTCATCAAATTCACCTAATATGTTGAAATTTTCATCTTACTAATATAGTAATATAATTTTGTGAAGTGTGGAGTTATTGTGGATTTTTAATTAAGTTATTAATTGTGTGATTTTATCTGTGAATTTTGTAATTAGGGACAGTGAATTACTAAATTTCCTAGCATATCATTTTATTAATATGAATTATGTGATTGATAATATGTTGAATATATCTTTAATTTCGTCAATTTAAGTAGTTATGGCTATACACTTTACTTTTAAAAATGAAAACAACATTGCATTAGATTTTTAGGCATAATACAAGTAAAGAAAAATGATGACAGTTAAATAACTTGATTGATACTCCAAATATTTCTACGATTCAAGAGTATTTTGTTTTTTAATGCGGTTGAAAATTAGCGGGATGCGGGAAAATGGATAAAATAATTCACTAGCCGTTAGATAAAAGAGATGAAATCGGAAAACCCAATTTTTACTCAATTCTTTGAATATAATTTTTTATTTAAGAACCGTCCCCCTGAATATCTATCTTGGCTATGCCCCTGGGGTAACCTGCTGTGTTTTGGTAGTTTGGCTGAAATATTCAACCAAGTCCATATACATTTACACTCTTAGCTGGCTATAAGGGTCACAAATTGTCTGGCTTTAATTTTTTCTGAACTATTTAACATCATTTTGGAAAACAATGATGAAGCGTTGAACCTAGCCATTAGTTGTTCAAAACAGCTGAGTTTAATGTGTGAGCTGAAAGTGTTGAAGTCTTTCTTTCCTGTCTCAGAATTTTCTCGAAAGATATTGAAATCTTACGAGAACTGGTGAGAGAACAAATGTGGGGATATATAAAGATCTCAGATATCATATATCATATATCATATATCATATATCATATATCATTTTAGGATGGAGGTAGTAGCTAACATATCTTCAGGTCTTAGATTGAAATTGTGTGCTAAAAGCCTAAAAGTCTAATCCATTTTCATGCTTAGAGAGTTCTAGCTAGTAGTCACTGTTCTTAAATTGTTAATTTCATGCTATGGATTTGAGCGGTTTCCCCTTTGGTCTCAGACAAGTTTCAACAGATTTCTT
Source organism: Cuscuta epithymum (assembly GCA_945859915.1). Taxonomy (NCBI): domain Eukaryota; kingdom Viridiplantae; phylum Streptophyta; class Magnoliopsida; order Solanales; family Convolvulaceae; genus Cuscuta; species Cuscuta epithymum. The sequence continues at coordinate 2,537,369 of CAMAPF010001001.1, read as the reverse complement.
TAGGGGTCTGTTTTTAGAAATTAAACAAGCCAAAGCCCCGTGTTGTTAGAAGTTTGACTATTTCATCTTTATAGGCGAAATTGTATTTGCATAAAGATATTATGAAACTTTTTAGGGGAAAGAAGGTCATTCCCCTAACAAGTTAAGGTTTTTATTTGATTACTCATTACTAACAAGTTGATTTCTTTAGTGTTGCATTCATGTTTTTTAAGCCAACTATTTAACAATAAGTATTGCTAATAATATTTGGTTAAGTTGAAGTCATGTATTTGGTTGTTTTCACTTTGGACATTTTTATATGCCATGCTCTACGCATGTTATGCATACTTATACTACCTCTATTCTTTTTTAGTTGCAATGGTTTTACTTTTGCTGCTTTGACCGCATTTTATTTATCAGGAAAAGTTCACATTAACGATCCAACTTATCAGTTTTCTTCCCATATTTTATTCTTCCCATATTCTCAAAACAAGCTTCTTAAAAAAAAAAAATATTCTCAAAACAAGCTGGTGACTTGCAAAAACTCATTCAACATGTCACCTGACCACGTGTTTTGTTCCGATTGGTCAAAACGATTTTCTTAATATTTCTTTTTTGATTTCTTGTATTACTTTTCCATTGTTTCCTTTTTCCCTTTTTTCGACCTTATGCTACTACTTCACAGTCAAGGATTATGCATGAGCAATACCCCCATATTCAACATTTGAAACCTAGTCAGGTATTTTTTGTCACGGTTTCAGTTGTAATGTCATCACTCATCATCCATACCACAATTGGGTCATTCCTGCAAGGTGCTCGAAGAGATGCTACTTAGGAATCCTCTCATTTTTTTTCATGCTTAGATTTCTATAAATTGTAATGCTCTTTTTGGTGTCTTTCTTTGTTCATCCTAAATCTTTCGTAATTTGGGCCTTTTGTAATTTAAGCATACACAAATCTCGATTATTCCCTTTTATATTGAAAGCTTTAGTTGATTAGTTGATAACTTAAAATTGTGTGTATGATTTCTATTCTCAATTGATTAGCGGCATTTATTAATTTACTCTGAAGAAGTGTAGAGAACAACCCTATATGGCTATATCTGTTTTTGTTTGTTTCTTTGTTTTATAGATGGCATTTTAAACTTACTGACCTTTCGAGCTTCAATTAAATCTTCTGGAGGTAAAAGAGGAAAAGAAGTGGTGTTGTTGAATACCAGAATGATACCCATTTCGAGTTTGCGACTAGGGTCTCAGACCCAATCACCCAATGCTTGAAAGCAGAAGGGACAACTGTTGCTTTCACCTCTTTTTTGTTTTTGTTTTTTTACTGGATTAGTAAGTGTGTCAGGTCACCTGGGATTCATCGGGGAAGATTAGCCGTAAATTTTAGATTATTTTAGTATTATGCAGATTTCATGATATTGGAAGACCGCTAATAGTTGAGATCATTTATGTGAATTTTTTCTATTCTTTAATGTATTAGAAATTATATTATGAAAGACACTGTTAAAATTTTCTCAATGTAAAATTTAAAAATATGATCTTTTGAATAATTTTTATAATATTCAATTATACGGAGTATTACTTAATGATCAAAGTAGTGTGATGAAAAGCATGAAAGTCAAAATGTTCCAAGTAGATAAAAATGGAGGCAGTATATTTTATAATGGAAATCTGGTTAGACGACCATATCAACCAGTTCCACCAATTGAACCATTGTTTTTTACACACTGGTCCGGCCACTTGAACAATCTATTGCTTCTGTAGAGTGCAAAACACACCTAGTAACTATTTATGATACTTCTGGCTTTCTTCGTATGCTATCTCCTCTGTTGTGTTGATTGCTGCTTGCTTCTTTAAGATTGGATTTTCTGAGTTCTGACATGTGCAAATAATATGAACCGGCTATGTTTCTTTCAGAATGGAAATTCAAGAAGATGAGCCATTGCATGAGTGCGGCAAAAAGATCTTGGAGATCTTCTCAGAATTTATGGCAAGGTAAAAAATTTTAAAATAAATTGTAACCAACAAAAGCAGCTTGAGAATGTGATATTGTGCTTGAAATGATAAATATTTTATGCTTTCCCCAAAAAAGTCATTTAATGTCATCCTCCTATTTATGATTAAAAGGAACAGAAAAGAGTGGTCAACCTAGACATATAAATAGGAAGAAATGGTGTATACGTAGTATGTTTTTTCCATGCCTAACTACTATAATTTCAGGATTGTAAAAATTGAAGAACTAGCATCCGTAGGAAACAGAATGCTAGTTGGCTTCCAGCAAGGACTTGGTAAGCCCCATGGATATATTTGAGTAATGGATGAATGAACTTTCTGTATCACCTTTTTTGTTTTACTCCTGCATGTCTGTGTCGTGCAGAGTATGTTCGAAGGCCTCAGATTGAAGAGAAATCTGAGCTGGTTGAGTTCATTCTTAAAGCTAATCAAACCAAGAGACTGGTATCTTATATTGAAGCTGGATGCAAGAATACCAATGACAGTATTAATAGTATAAACAAGTGTAAGGACATGTTAACTTTGCCTGAAAAATGTGACCTGATCTAAAAAAAATCTGTGTGGTATGATGTGGTTTGGATCCCTTTGGTAAGGTAGTCTGATCTGATTGGAACGCTTTTAAACTTGTCGAATTTTCTTCTCTGAAATATAACATTTGGATCTCATTTGGCATCTAGTTTGGTCCAATATGAATCTTTCCAGTATGGTCTGACTGAATGTTTGTAGTTTGGGTTGATTTAAATAAGAATATGCAATAAGGAAAACATATTTTTTTTAAGAGGAAAACAGATAGTTAAGAGAACACCACCTAATTCTCATGATTCATGTGTTCATATATTTTATGTAGACCATGCATATATAGCCTTTTTATCCTCCATTATATGTGGATAGGAAGAGTACATACTTTTTTCCCCTTTTATTAGTGTACCTTAAAAGTTATAACTTACAAGTACAGTACACGTGAGGTTCTCAGAGGCTCTTGCTATCTTATGATGGCTTTTTGCAGCTTAAATAACATGTAATCCCCATCAGTTGTATGGAAAAAGTTTAGGTTCCAATGACCCCCTTGCCTCAAAGATGATGTCCTACGTTCCATTTTTACTGTCCCATTTCCTAAAAGTGTTAAAACTGATCAGACCAAATTCAAGATGTTTTTTCTAAATAAACACTAACAAAACGTGTGGACCAAAATAAAGATGCTTTTGTTAATATATTTTCCTAAAATCATGTTTGAGACATTATCTTTGGGATGCAAGGAGTGCATGTTACTTTAACATTTCTTATTTCCCTTGACACAAAAAGAAAACATGTTTATAAGCTTCCAAAGCATGCATGATAGAATTGTTAAACCATGCTTACATGTTTTTCTATCTAATTTTTTTCATGCACAAGTCCAAATGTCCAATCTGTTGGCTTGACCAGATGTGTAATATGTAATACATAACAGATTTCATGGAGCAATTTTGAGTTTTACATTAGCTCATTAACTGGTGTTGCTTGACATTTTGCCAACACCTTTTCCCTTTGCTAGAGGGGGTGTTTTCTGTAAGGGTCTGTTTGGATGGAGGGTTTTGTAGGGATGCGCTACAATGAAGTTATTCTATATCTTGATGTATATTCGGGATTTCATATGAATTAATGATTAGAGTCATATGTGATGGTATAATTCTCCAATCACATGTTATTCTTTTTCTTATATCTATTAAGAAAATATATGCTAAACCCTCCAAAAGACTCCATCCAAACTGATCATAAGATTCAATCTTCATGACCTTCTGTCTTGTGGTTGCAGAAGTGCATGTGTGCCTCCAAGGACTCCAGGATCATAAGATGCAAGGTACTACGCACCCTGCAAAAACATCAAATCTTACACTAATGGACTCACTTTAACACATTTTTAAGAACTATTTTCAGTTTCTTAACAGTTTAGTGGTTCTCATATTCATTTTAAAATGATATTCGTAACCTGAGCACCTACTTAGTTTTATCAAATACGTAGTATGTAGGAATATGTGGTTTTCATTCATAGGTTCAGATCCCTGCCTACTATTCTATTTTAATACTCTTATGTATTATATAAATACATTTAGTGTTTCTCATATTCATCTTTAAATTGATATTGTAAATATGAGCACCTACTTAGTTATATGACTTATATCAAATATTTAGGAATATGTGATCTTCATTCATAGGATGTTCTATTTTAATATGTATCATGTCAACACAAAGTATAAACAATAACCGGTGCTTCTCCTTTTGTGATTATCACCTTGACTATATCTTTGCTAGTTAGTTGAAGTATTTTTATCCTTTTTATTCTATCTTTTTTACGTATATTTTGTCTCCTTTTATATTATCTTTTTTATCATAGCTTATCCTTTTTATTTTTATTATCTTTCTTTTACTTTTGGTTCCAATGTCATGTATCGATTCATGTTAGCCGACCCCAAAATCTTTTGGGAATAAAGCTTAGTTGTTGTTGTTGTAATTGGAGTAATTTGATACTACCTCCGTCCCCGAAAGAAGTTCCGATTCACTATTCATTGGTCAACTTAAGTCACTCTTAATTTTTTACTTTATATATCAAATTTTTATCAAATTTAAATTTTCTTGGTCAGGCTTTGTAGCGGTTTCAATCTAGTTTCTGAATATGTAAATTTTATTTACTAAAAATAATCTGAGTATGAACAGGAATCGAGTTGCTTTATCGTCAGTCAAGCATCGTAAACCGAACGGGAACTTCTTTCGGGGACGGAGGGAGTAATTATTAGGTTATAGTGCATGAACCACAAGTTATTGTGGCATGGTTTATTGTAGCAAAATACTTGATGGATGAACTGGATTGCCTTCTGAATGATGCTGAAGCTGTAGTGCGAAGTGCAAATTATAGTCTGCCTTGCACTACAATTGATCGAGATATTAACCGCAGTTTGGACTTTAAAGCAGATTTTTTGGAGGTGAGCCTGTTTGCCTTGATCTAATTTTATTCCGTACTTTTCCTTTTATGTCTCGAAATATGTGGTTTGGTGTAGACGTGTCCACGATTCCAAATTGGAACCGGCAGTTCCCGTCTCCAAATATCTGGTTCTAAAACCGGCTTCCGGTTAATTGGTTTCTTCTTTATAGATTATGACTTCGTTATTAACTGGATAAGTAATAATGGATAATCTATTAAGATTATTAAATTAAAAGGTTCCCAAATAAATAAAATGAAATTATATTTACAATTGTCGAATAATATTCTTACAAGTTACTATTCATAAATAGAGAATTTACAAACTAGTTAAAATAGTTATTCAAATAATTTGATAAGAATAATACTCGTACTAATAGCACAAAAAACATGAGTGCATTGCATATTTTAGTATACATTCATCTATGTTTACTACCCCATCATCATAGCTATTATTATAACTAATACAGACTATTATTATTAGTATTATCATCATCATGCTTATTATTATTTTACAAAGAAGCTCAGTTCTAAATTAGCACCTTAGTAGAACGACTTTAGCTCACTTCAATGCAGATCCAGTTTCAAAATCGATGGTTCTTAGGTTTAAGTGTTTGACTGGAAACTTTTATTGTACCACGTGGGTCATGTTACCATCCCCTTTGTTAAACGATGATGTACAGGAGGAGGTGGCTTCCGGTGTTCTGAAGTCTGAAGTAGTTGACATTGCTATGATGATGGCTGTAGTATGCAGTATGATTAAGAAAGACTATGTGATGCAGGTAAAATGATTGCTACTTTATCCACAATGGCCTTTATATTATTCATATTGTGACATTCTTCTTCCAGGAAAAGATCATTTCATCTCTAAACCTCAAGACGTCTACCGGAGAGCTGGACACTTACTGTTTAATGTGGTCACTGCGACCTTATGTAGATGATGAGATCATGGCGAAAGCGTGGAAACTTGTCCATTGACCGTTGTGAACTTCATGTTCCGTTACTATACAAACGAAACATTTAGTGTTTTCTTGGCTATTTATTTCTTCAACACCGAATCTCTTGTATTTCACTGGCCTTGTAACTTTCATCGTAATTTGGAAGGCATTTTTCTACTTTTTTGTTAGCAAATTTATTGTCTGGCCTCGCTTATTTGCGTCACTTGCAGCATTGGGTAATATATACAATCGTATATACAACCAAAAACAAATGATGCTTTGTGAAAAACAGAGGTAAGGGTCAGATTGGTACTCGAAATTGTATAAAAAAGGGTCAAATAAGTCCTTACTGTCCGGTCGTCGCCATTTGAGGCGGTTCCCGGTGGAATTTTTTGATAAAGTTATTTGAGCATCTTATTTAATAAGTCTAGTTTACTCATACCAAATTTCAGCTAAAACTTCAATCGGGAAGGCATTCGAATGAATTCTTGAAGATAATTGCGCTTTTAACTGTGTAATTATCTTCAAGAATTCATTTGAATGCCTTCCTGATTGAATTTTTAACTAAAATTTGATATGAGTAAACTAGACTTAATGCTCAAAAAATTTCATCAAAAAATTCCACCGGGAACCGCCCTAAATGGCGACGGCCGGACAAAGTCTCCTATATAAGGACTTATTCGACCCTTTTTATACAACTTCGAGTATCAATCTGACTTTTAGCTCCGTGAAAAAAATGTAGACGTTTCAGATTGTTGAGAATCCGAAGAAAAAAGTGCATCATTCTCAATTGTTTTTTTCACTTTTCAGAGACTACTTATATAGACTACTTGCTAGATCATTGCAAGCTGCTGTAAGAGGGAGAAATACCTATCAAATTTTAATATTCTCCATTACGCCATTACGGTCTGTTTGGATGGAGTGTCGGGAGGTGTTAGTACTGAAAACTTATGGAAGTGTTAGTAAGTGTTGGTAGGGACTCAGAAGTCGGAAGGGAAGGTAAGTGTTACACATAATCTTATCCTGTTTGGGACTTGGGAGAGTTAAAAAATGAAGTGTTAGTAATGGAGGTGTTTCCATTTAAATTGACAAAAATATCCCCATACTTAATGTGTATTATAATAACAACCGTCATATACATAGTACAGAGTTTAATCAACAATGATAATACTCCGTAGCATTCAAGTCAATCATACTACGTATTAGAGAAGAATCAATATACAACTTTTCCATTACCAAATATTCTATGTAGCATCAGCAAATATAATACTCCGTCAAAGTTTTCTTTCGTATGCAATTGATAAAGGTCCACTCAAACGAACAAAGGCGAAGGATTGGGAAAAAGAAAAGACAAACCTGGAAGAACATTCCTGTTCGAAGAAGAGGCACAAGAGGTGAAGAAGAGGAACGGTCTTTGGCTGAGGAAGAAGAACGGTATTGGCTGCGGAAGAAGAACCGTATTGGACTATTGGCTGTGGAAGAAGAATTAGAGGGCAAAGGTTGTTCAACACTTCATTACACCCCAAATTGGGGTGTTAAAAAAGTGATGGATATAGGTGTTAGAAGGTTTTCATTAACACCCTCAAACACTTATTAACACTTCTAAATTTTTTAAATTTTTCTCCCAAACAAGTGTTTAGCTCAACACTCCTTAACACTTCCATTACTAACACCTCCCAACACTCAATCCAAACACACCGTTATCAAGTTATCAACAACCAATCTCATTTTTTTAAAAGGAGAACACACAAAAATTATGAGCAAAAAAGAAAATGGAAAGAACCTTTTGGAACAGCTGGAGTATAAAAGAACACATGGATAGCAATAAAACATTACCACCTAAATAAATCATTTATCTGTAGAGCATGTGGGGATGCATTACAAAAGGCTAGAGAATGTGATAACCCCTGGGCCCTGGCTGACTGTTATGAAGCATCATATGTACTAAGTTTCTTCATATTCTTCATTTCCAAAGACTATCGTTGCTGAGAGTCAGTTGATATCCTCGGAGCAGATTTTTCCAGTTGATATCCTCGGAGCAGATTTTTTTGGGGGTTCGGGATTTAACTTAGTGTCTGGTTTTTCCTCAACCCCAACCAGTGGTGCTTTAGATGGATGTGGCTCCTTTACAAAGGGCTGTAGTTCTGGGAGAGAAGGGTACACTGGCACAACACCTTGTCTAACATACATATATGGTGGCTGAGAAGGTGGTCGGCGTGGCGGTGCAGAAAAAACTGGGATCGCACTCCGTACAGTCACAGGAGGCGCAATTCTATGATGCAGTGGTGTCAAATGCCGGACAGGGATGTATGGTGGGGCACCCACAGCAAAAGATTGTACTGGTTGGATAATAATTGGTGATGGTGGATTCAAATGTGGTCTACTTTGGACCAGGGGTTTTATACCGAGATGTGTTCTTGGGTGGATTAGGGGTAGTATCTTTGATGATGTAGCAGGCAGAGGTTGTTGTGTACTTGTTGATGGCCTTGAGGTATTTGAGGTGCTCTGGTAACTGATTGGGAATGGCAATCCAGCTACTCTAGCTCTAATCAGATATATTTGGAAAGCCCGTGCTACAGTAACATGTTCTTGTTCTTCTATCCTTATTCCCCCCTTATCAGGTGAATTCAAATTTGAGTTCTCTGACTGCTGCTGTTCCACTGGACCCGCCCACAAAACAAAAAAAGGTGTGCATTAAAATTTAATGCATTCATATATTTAAAAAAATGGCCAACGAATATTTACTCCTTATAAAAAGAATAGATAATTATTAACAACTCTTAAATAAAAATACTCAGTACATACCTTAGTACATACAGATTTTTCAAGTACTAGCATATCATCATATTAAAAAATTATTACTGTATGTATGATTTACTTTAACATGCATTATAAATAAAATGATAGAAACTACGAGGATTGGGAAATACTTCATTACTTCGTATTACAATAGTCACCACAAAATAGTTTTAAAATTTTAAAATTAATTTCGTTATATTAGAAGTAGTTATTTCCAAATTCATATGAAAAACTAATTTTTCGTCCTACTGCTATTAAGTCCTTTTCATTTCATTATTGGTTCCTAGTTTTCAAGTTGTAACTTTTGGTGCATGAGTACAGATTTTTGTCTCTTTTTATTCTTCCAATCACTTCTTTTGCCAATTTTCGGTTGTTTTTATAAGAAACTTAACTGAAAAGGCCAAATGCAGCAAAAAAATACACTGTGGTGCACCAAAAGTGGAATAGTTGAAAGATGGAGACCAATAGTGCGATGACATGATTGTCATGGGCTCATGGACAATCATCCAATAAGATTGTGTTATACCAAATTTGGTAATGTTTGTGTAGTTCTATATGGTTCTTACTTCACTCTTACATTGTGAGTTCAATATCAATCATACAAACTCATTTTTCTTAATTATGGGACCACCTCCTTATGTACCAAACTTAGGAGGACACAGGTAGTATCAATTTGATTATTTATGTTTTATTGGGGAACAGGAATGTGAGATATCTAGAGATGGATTTGGATATCACTTACATAATTTTAGGGATGACCAAGCTGACATGGCTGCATTCTTTTCAGCCTGTTTCTTATTTTTGGCTGGTTCACCTGTAAAGGTAACCCCTGCCAACACCACTGTACATGTGAAGAGAGGTAGATGTCCTTTTAGACCTGATCTGTGTGTTGTGTATGCAGGCAATGGCGCTCCCACCCTTTGAGAAACTTCTTGCAAGAGATTTTTGTATACACCTGTTTCATCCTGCAAATTTTGTTAACTACAGAGTTGCAGCGCACACACAGGATAAATCATAACAATTTACAAGAGTGGATCCTAAAAGAAAGATTTTATATCATTATGTTGACAGATTAGACCAAAGAAACACACCAAGTATTTTGAATTAGATAGTGTTGTTCCACTAAACATGGGTCCTTCTGGACCAAATTATGTAACTAGTCTTTGGGGAATGGGGAACACACTTTATCCTATCCACGTTAAGAATATTACTCAATCCTAAATCCCAATCAAATCAATCAGCTGCAAGAAATAGAAGTGAGGATAATTTGCTAGTCCATTGACTTCAAATGGTTTAGAACCATCGTTTCTTTAAAGATCTAAGATACTATGACCAAGAGCTATATCATTAGCTTAAATGTATATTCTGTGATCCCTCACACTCAAGTGGTGGTATAGAGTGAACCAAAATTGCAGCTTCAAAATTCAAATGGGGACCTGGTGAGTAAACATTTTCAAATTTTCTCTCACATCTTTCTAGGTCACATGCTAAGAAAAGCATTTATGAGTTATGACCAAAAGTCGAATAAAAAATGCAATGAAGAAATAAAAACTACAAAAAGCCAAATAATTAATAAGACGAGCAACAGAAGGCTGTTGTAGCTGAAATAAGATACAAACCCTAACTCACCAGGATCTTCGCAGCAAGCGATTGCGAAGGACCACCGTTGGCTAGAGCATGGAGCGCAACCTCGGCAGCGGAGTGCTCCGCCTGGCGAAGCGTGGAGCAGTAGTTAGGGCTCTCGAAAGTGTCGCCATTGAAGTTGACGGTGGCCTTGAACCGCGGCGCGTGGTCAGGGCCTTCTCTGATACAGGAATACGACGGCAAGTTGAAGCAGCTCCTCTGCGCCAGCTCTTGCAGCTGGTTCTTATACATTTCCTCGACCAACCTAAAGGCCTCAGACCACCGGGAGCCAAAAATCGAACTGAAAAATTCGCTCAAATCACCGCGTCTCCGACATCAGCTTGAATAAGGATGATCAGAGTGTTTCTAGATAGAGAAAGCATCGTCGAATTAATAATGATCGGTGTACAGATTACAGAATGAGTGAGACCTTCTTAGAAGAGATGCAAGAGCGAGAGGGGGTTTTTGCCAATGGCTCAACGCCCACTTTTAGGTGTTGAATACTTGAATGGTTGATTTAAAAAAAGAGTGAATTCCCTAAATAGGACTAAAAAGTGGCAAAATTGCACAAATAGGACTACATTTTTTAAATTCCCTAAATAGGACTATTTATGTGTGTTTGGACAAATATACCCTTGTAATTTGTGAAATGTTTTAATTAATAATAAAATCATAAAAATAATAATAAAAATCGAAAAAAATACTAAAAATCATAAAAAAAATAATAGAAAATTAATAAAAATATTTTTTTAAAAAAATAATTTTTTTTTTAAAAAATTAAAAAAAATAAAAAAAATCGTAAAATTAAAAAAAAAAACATTACCACCCCTGCCACCCCCAGCACCACTAGCTCCCATCACCGGAGAAAAATATGCCAACATTTTAAATTATGCCATAATGATGGCATATTCAATGAAAATGTTGGCATATTGAAGAGTAATTATGCCATCTTTTTGGCATTTTCAGAAAAAGATGGCATTTTTTACCAAAAGTGGAAGAAATTTCACCAATCGGAGGTGGTGGTGGTGGGAGGCGGCAGGAGGCGGTGGGAAAGGTATTCATAATTTTTTTCATTTTTTTATGGGTTTTTACTATTTTTTATTATTTTTTAAAAAAAATTAACAAAATAAAAAATTAAATTTTTTATTTTATAAATTTTTTATAAATTTTTATAATTTTTTTACGTTTTTTAAATATTTTTTACGTTTTTTTATGATTTTATTATGAATTAAAGCATTTCATTAGGAATTAATACTCTTAGGGGTATTTAGGGTAGAAAATCAATGTTTAGTCCTATTTAGGGAATTTAAAAAGTAGTAGTCCTATTTGTGCTTTTAAGGAACTCATTAGTCCTATTTAGGACAATTTCCGTTAAAAAAAACACTTGAATGAGAAATTCAATCTGGAATAATTACTAAGTTAGAAAAAACATAGGACTAATTACTATCATGTTTTGACAATACTAGACTTTAAACGTGGCAGTATTTTCCAAATTTGGTAACAATTACCCCTATTTTAGAAATAAAAATATGACAGCCCTATTTTAGAATTTTCAAACTTTTTTTACTCGTATTTCAGGAATTTTACCTAAAAAATTTGAGGAGAATAATTTGGATTTCTAAGGAGGTGTTTACTTCGCTGTTAAAGTCACATTTAAGTTAGAAACAGGTGAAGTAAAAACGTATGTTGCTTAAAAAGCCGCTTACTAACTGAAAGAGGTCTGATTTCTAATCTCACTTCCCCCACCAAAGTCGTCCTTCTATTCCGACTTCCACTTCGCTTTATCGGCGGCAACCCTGTAATTCAATTCGTTGGTAAACCCAAATTTTAGATTAAAGGAGGTAAGTGATGGAATTCCAACTAATGATGTGAGGTGGCCAAATAAATGATGCCACGTTAGGACTAACTAACGTCGTATGGGTGGGTGTCCCGGGTGACATAACGGAGTAAATTCACGAGCCTGTGGTTGTTAAGAAATGAATCCCATGCCCCTAAGTGAAAACACCCCAAACCACAATTACGTTTACTAGTTTTCCCAAAATTATACATTGGACATCAAACTTATCCAGCGCCACCAGCGGCGGTGTCCCATTCTTATGGTAGGTGTAGTGTGTACTTAAGAGTTTATTAATTCTGTCCGGATTAAATGAGGGGCAGATTTGAAGAACTGTGGTATTAAAGTGCAAGAATTTAGGTTGCATTTATTAAGCATAGAATTTTGGTTGCATTTATCAGGCACAATCTGCTTTTTGAAGGGAGCAAATCCATAACTTTATTCACAAACTTATAATACGCAATTGCAATTTGTGATTAGAAGTTAGGATATAAAAATGTTTTAGCTTGAATTAATTTTTTCAACTTTAAACGGGATCATCCAAATTTATACAAATCATGTTTAAAATCAGATCACACAAGTCATGGATAATAGAATACACGTTGTACCAAACTTTTACCCGACTCATTCCAATCAGAACAAGCCATAAACTTTCATTCCATGTAGTAAAATCTTCAAAGTGAAGCACAACTGAATTTGTTATTCGAAATTAAACCATTTCTTAATGCTATCCCCATACTTTAATGTCACACTTAAATTTACATATAATAGCAGTTAGAAACATTTTTGGTGCTAGTCTGTGTACTTCCAATCATACTTATTCGTGTGAAACATTTTTAAGTGTGTAAAACACTGGTTGGGCACTGGTTGTGCTTGTGGAAATGTTTGTTATAGTCATTAGTTATCCCGACCTAATTCTATAGACAATGGTTGTCTGTATTTGTTCAATACAATGTACCCGAAGTGAACCCCTGGATACAAGAAGATAAACCAGAGGAGACCACACAATTCCCAAAATATCAACAATCTAAACACAAAGGGCGTCGTCCAAATACAATATAATATAGGTGTAAATATTTGTCATTAGTTCTAATGGAGCATAAACTGCAAAGAAATAATATTATTTCTTGAGCCGAAAGAAAAGGATAGAGTAAAATATTATTCCAATATTTCTATTAGACACTCATTAGTCATTAGTTCTCTTCTCCTTTGACAAATCAGTTCCATGAGTAGGGACGGGCACAAAGGAAAAAAGGGAAAAGGGCACCAAAAACTGATCCAGAAGAGTCAGTTGGTTCTCAATTCTCATCACAGGTTCTTCAAAGCTGATCCATGGGATGGTTCCTTTGGGGTCAACTTTGCTAGCAATGCTTTATTATGACAATGGTCCGCATCAACAAAATAGAAATCCCCATTTGCCTTGAAAGTCACAAATGGTCTGTTTGTCTGCGGCAGCCTGATATCTGCAAACTTAATAGTCTTTGGGATAAAAGTTGTCAGCCATGACATCATCTCCACCTCAAAGCAGTCTGATCCAGGCTGCCATCTGAGTTTGTGAACATAAGGGCTAACAAACCAGTGAAGGGCACCTGTGGTGGTGGCACTTAAGAATATTACAGAAGACGCCACTGCTCCCTTTACAATCACATTCATGTCAGGTGATGTCATGAAGGTTATCACCGGGCCTAAGGATACAGATAGGCAACAAGTTGACAAAGAGAGAAGCTTCACTTTCTTGATGGTGCTTGATATTGGACCATAATACACCACACCTGAGTCCTTTTCATCCTTTGCCACATCACCATTGTCTTTGCGAGGTCCAACGCTGATCTTGTTTTCTTCTCCTATTGATGTTGATTTAGATAACCACTTCTTCTGGTTATCTGCTCTAGCATGTGGATGAGATAAGGTCTCATAGCTACCCAAATAAAAACCTGTTGATTTCACTTATGTTAACTACTGGTAAAGAAATTATGTTTGAACTAAAGAATAGGAGTATGGGTAATTGTGGCAATCATCCACTAGCCAGCTTCTTTGTAGCCACAATTTAGATACTCCATCTGTCACAAAAGATGTCTTGTTTGATCAAGGTACAATTATCTAAAGCTCATGTAAACTATCCCCCCTACTTACTTTTTTAAAATTATTAGTTTGTTAAACAAAGTTTAGCCATTGGCTTGTATTGAATATCTGTCTGGAAAACAAATAATTGAAGTCAGGGAGACTCACAATTTTTTTCAAAAGTCAAAACAACAATACTAAAGTTGGAGAAAATCCCACTTTTGGTCACTCATTTTTTCATGCTGAGAAATGTAGCCTGCCGTCCCTAATGTAGCAAATTCTGCCATAAATTGTGCAAATGCCACCCCATAATTGTGTGGAAATGCTGTCCCTTAATTCTGCGACATGTTTCAAATGTCATCCCTTAATTGTGCAAAATGTTTTTAATATAGTCTCCACCATTAATAATGTAGCAGGGTTTGTTAAATTATCAATGGCAGAGACCAAATTAACATGTTACATAATTGAGCGACAACATTATTAGATGACATTGACTACATATCAAAATGCAGAACAAAATGAGAGACCAAAGTATCATTTTGCCTCAAAGTCAATTAATAGTAGTTTCACTTGTTAAAACAGAACTCGTCATGTTATCGCATACGACAAAATTAAGTTTTTGAATCAGGACTCTTATTATTCTTTCAAATTAAATTAGATTCAACAAAAATTGTTTACATGAGCACATTACACATCCATTGTGTACTATGGCAACAAGGGAAAAGATTACGTGAGAAGTATGTCTTAGGCTGAAAATTGTGACGTTTCACTCATAGACGCAATAACGTAATTTATAAAACACAAACCATAACTTATAACTCAAACAACCCT
The DNA here is from genome assembly GCA_945859915.1 of Cuscuta epithymum. Classification (NCBI taxonomy): domain Eukaryota; kingdom Viridiplantae; phylum Streptophyta; class Magnoliopsida; order Solanales; family Convolvulaceae; genus Cuscuta; species Cuscuta epithymum. The sequence goes on along the minus strand of CAMAPF010001001.1, from coordinate 2,522,333 downwards.
AAATCAAAGGTATAATTTTATAGTGATAAATTGAGAAAGTATGAGACTACAATGAAAAACACTAGTAGCAGTTGAAAGATATTTACACTTTTTTTTTCAAAAACATATTTATTTATTTACCAGATATATTTGTTCTAATTAACTATTAATTCATTAAACTTGAGTTATAAAGTCAAATATATAACTTCTACATTATATCGCAGTTTTCACCGTAAAAATACTTTTCAGCTCAACCGCTCCCATAGCAACAATATGTAAGGAGAAAATAAGTACTTTGTTCTTTTTTGTATTTTGATAACTGAAACATAGAACCTTGATTGAGCATTAGTATAGAAAAATTCCAAACATGAAATTCAAAAAGCAAAAAGTGCAAATAGCAAAGTATACTAAACACTAAGAGCCCGTTTGGAGAACTCTGTTTTCGGCTTATCAGGCTTATCAGCCAGCTTTTTCACCAAACACGTAACTTTTACTTTCGTGCGCTGAATTGTGTAATAAGCCGCAAAAGTAAGGTTGAAGTTACTTTTCTGGCTGTATTGGCTGAAGTTACTGTAGAGGACCATTTTAGCTATTTTTACATATAATTTTTTCTTTAATTTATTAATAAAATATATTTTTAAAATATTTTTTTCTTAAATCAGCAGAATCAGCCAAAACAGCCACTCCAGCCAGAATATCATAAATTTCAGCAGAATCAGCCAAAACAGCCGATTTTGGTGCTACCAAACGGGCTCTAAGCCATAAAAAACATAAAACAATGACAAAAGGGCTATCATAGAGATTAAAGAACAAACTCGATCTACTTATTCGTGTATCTCAAAAACACTGGATTAATGTTTAATCCACATATACAAAACAAACACCAACAAGTGAGGTGAATAGGCAGATTACATATGCTACAGTCACGCCTAAGTTATATAGTAAGGATATGTAGTCTCATTAGTTCATTCACTTCTCTAAAACCATAGTAATGAAAGAAAAAGGTGAATGTTGCTCCCCAGAAATAGAGGGGTCAATCAAGTCACCACAAACAGTATATTACCCTTCTCAATCATAAAAAGCAGCAATCACGCTTGATTTAGCAGGAAACTCCATTATAATTTAACGTATGCTAATGAAAATGATAAATTTGAGCAAACATATTGAACTGCCAGACATTCATTGTACACCATCCGCACAGAGTCGGCTAAATTCACTATACGATATGAATTGCTTCAAGAGAAGATAACCAGATTCTAAATGTTCACTTCCAAGCAGATGTCTTTGATAAACATGAACACCATCGGACGGTGAACCAATGAAAATTGCATCAGCTGGAAACAAAACGACAAGGGTGTTCAGAATTGAAGTGCAGAAGAACAGGGAAAGAACCTGAACGGAAGTTGGAAGGGTTGAAATGAGTGGCCTGAGATCGAGCCAAACGAAAAAGGGCTGCAGCTCCTGCCATTTTAGCTAGCGGTGGGATTCAGCTGCACAATTTTGCAATGTCTCTCTCCCTTCGACTAGTAGGGTTTAGCGACTGTTCAGTAATTGTTTTACTCTTGTATTTTTAAAGCAAAAAGATATGCCAATCAGGGCATTTGGTCTAGTGGTATGATTCTCGCTTAGGGTGCGAGAGGTCCCGAGTTCAATTCTCGGAATGCCCCGTGAATTTTGCTTTTTTTGCCCTATCTGTTTTTGGATACAAGAGAGAATAATGAGAGATGTGCTTGTTTGTAGGCAGAGCCCCCTCAAAAACGGAAAAGGACGGGGTTATAAATTTATAATGTTTATAAGTCACTAATTATATATAGAAATATAATTATGTACTTTTAAGTTTTAATAATGTCATAAATCACAATTTGATTCTTGTACTATCACGAAAACGTCAATAAAGTCTATCATACTTAAAAAAAATTAAAAAAACGTTCAACTTATTTAATTAGCAAGTTACTCGTCATGTCAGCAAGTCACTTGCTGATGTGGCACACATGTGGCAGCCATCCAAAAGTGACTTTGCTGACATGGCGCACACACCGAAGCCCAACCTAACTAACCATTTTTTGATGATGTAGCGCACGTGTGGACTCCCATGTGTGCACCACGTCTGATGATGGCCTGATAATTGATCTTTTTTCAAAATTCAAGGATTTGATTGATTTTTTTAAGTATGTGGACATAATTGATGTTTTCATGATGATACGAGGATCAAATTGATAGTTTTATATTAAAATTTTAAAGTTGAAGTACAAAGTATTATTTTTAAAATTTAAAATCTTATGTTTAGAGGCATGTTCAGTCTATCTTTTGGACAACATAGAGAAAGGTAGAGGCGGAATGAAGTATGAAAAAGAATTTAGTTAACTGATTTGTCCTCCGCTAAAATGCAATGTTTTTCAATAATTCATCTAACAAACTTCCCCGTTGAATTTTAATTTAAAATTTTGTAGAGATAATCTACACTTCATGAATGATGTGCTTATAAAATTCTATCAAAAAAATCCACCCGGAAGACTCTCAAACAGGATTGGTCAAACAGGATTCGTCAGTCTGGGCTGATGAGATTAGCTCTACATGTATATATACATGTATGTATATACTTAATGTAGCAGGGCGGTTTTATCGGCCCAAATGGGCTAGACCCTAGCCCAATCTCGCCCCATATGCTATTGCGGGCCGAGTCGAGGTCGGGTTGGTAGGTGAATAACTAAATATATATGCACAAGTCCACTCATTTATGCTAGCGTGATAGGTGGGTTGACCTTGTTTGTGTAGGTCTATTTGTTGGCTAGATACAGTTCTTTTTGGATACCGGGCTCGTGCTTGTTTGTAGTGTGCATATGGTTTTGAAACAAGTCTTTGGATTCGTTTGTTTTTAAAATTGCATCGGAGTTCATAAAATATTTCAACTTATCTTTCAATGAATAAAGAGTCTATTCTATGGACAACTTGGAGGGACGTATGAAAGTACTTCCAATTTAGTTACGAAAGTACTTCAATTTGTTTTCATAGATGGACAGCTTATCTTCCGTAGAATAAAGAGTCCTTTTTTTTACCCCAGGGGGTGTCGGGGGAGGGGGGTTTGGGGGGCCTGGGGTAAACTGAGATCAATCTCACTCCATTGAGAATTGAACTCGGGACCACGCATAAGGGAGAGTGAGTCGGCGACCAGCTGAGCTGGACCGCTTCCTCTCCGTAGAATAAAGAGTATCCTAGCCTAACTATTAGTTTAAACTAGTTAAAATTGAAACTAAAAATAAAAAAGAGAGATGGTCCATAAAAGTAAATGTTTTTATTTAAAATGTGTTTGATATTTGTGATATTTTAGTTAAACTAATGTTAAAAATTGTATAATTAAGAGTCACCAAACATTTTACATTTGATAAACTATCAAACAATGGTCCAATAAATTGGAGGGACGTATTAATAACTTTGTCATCCAAGGGCCACATGACAACATCACATACTGATTTCGTAGTAACTCAGAGCCCGTTTGGTGGCCCATGTTTTCGGCTTATCAGGCTTATCAACCAGCTTTTTCACCAAACACGTAACTTTTGATTTCGCGCGCTGAATTGTGTAATAAGCAAAAAAAAGTAAGGTTGGAGTTACTTTTCTGGCTGGATTGGCTGAAGTTACTGTAGAAGATCATTTTAGCTACGGAAAGTTCCCGAAATAGGACTAAAACAGTTTGGAAATTCCAAAATAGGACTGCCATGTTTTTTATTCCCAAAATAGGAGTAATTACTGTCAAGTTTGGAAAATACTGCCATGTTTGAAGTCTGGTACTGCCAAAACATGACAGTAACTAGTCCTATTTTGAGAATAAAAACATGACAGTCCTATTTTGGAATTTTCAAACCTTTTTAGTCCTATTTCGGGTAATATCTCTTTTAGCTATATTTTCATATAATTTTTTATTTTATTTATTAATAACAAATATTTTAAATATAATTTTTTCATGAAATCAACAGAATCAGCCAAAACAGCTACTTCGGCCAGAACTTCATAAATTTTAGCATAATCAGCCAATACAGCCAATTTTAGTGTTACTAAACGGACTCTGAATTAATGGAGATCATTAGTAAGCAATCACTTGGGATTGACACTTTACTTTATACTAGTAAAAGATAGTTCAAACTATTAGGGACATATGAACTAAAATGCTTATCACGCAAATTAACCTAAAAGTAGTTTTTAGGCGTCATGCTCGAAAATTTGAGTGGATTATTTGAGTGGATTGTAGAACTAGAGTTATAGCTTGTTTGGTAACATCAAAATTAATTGAAATTGATGAAATGATGCATGATTGAAGTGGCTAAATATGTTAAATTATAAGAAAATCATATCTAAAGCTTTTTTAATTTTAATTTAAAAAAATATAAAAAAGTAATTAAATGGTCTCTACAATAACTTCTGCCAACTAGCAAAAAAGTGATTACAATTTTATTTATTTTGATTATATTACAATTATGTGCAATGAAGCTAATAAATTATGTGTGAACCTAAAAATTATGTGTAACAAAAAATTAACTAATGAAGCTGATAAGTTGAAAATACGAGTTGTCTAATATGATCTGAGGAATAAAAAAAAAATATGATCTGAGGAATAAAAATTGTTAAAACCGGCCGATCATGTTTTACTGCCACACATACGTAAGACATTACGTTTTTCCCTATGTATTTGGTCGAACAAGTGGCAGAAAAATTAGGCAAGCGATAACAGAACATTCTATTAGGTTCACCACAATTCCACAACAATACAACATAAATTATAAGCAGTACGCGCTCCTTATTTTTCAATAATTCCAAAGGAGACAATCGTTCGTTTATTTATAAAATAATGACTAAAACAAATGTAATGAATACAAATGAGATTTTTGCACTTTAGGGTCGTAATAAGATCATGATTTTGTTCAATTTTATATCATACGGAGTATTAAATACGAGCAGAAGTTTTATCAATTTAGATCGTGAAAGATAGATGAATTATCAATTCGTGACCTGAAAAATGAAATATATCGGTATATGACTCGAATGATGGAAAACTATCAATCTAGGACCTAACATTTCATAGATTTTGATTTATTTGATTTTTTATTAATTCCATTGCTAATTTTTGGAAACGTTTCTTCACAAAATTTTACTAGTTTAATAAAACTAATTAAAAGTCATGACAACTTAAGTCCTAGATGATAGTTTTCAATCATTCAGCTCCTAAATTGATAATTTTTCATCATTCGGATTTTATATCGATACATTTCACCTTTGAGGTCCTGGATTACTAGCTCGTCTATATTTCAGATCCTAAATTGATAAAATTCCTATTAAATATGATGGTATCAGGGGGCGGAGCCAAGAGACTAGACCAGTGTAAAGAATATTTTGAAATTTTTTTAACACGAAACTTTTACATTAAAAATTTTTTAACACGAAACTTGAGGTGAGTCGAGGCCTAGGTTGGCCCTCTAACTCTGCCCCAAGATGATATACTCATAGACTCATAATAATTTAAGTGAACATGATTTTGTTCACAAATTTTATGCCCGTAATATGTAAGATAAAAGCACTCTCATTTAGGTCTCTTTTGTGTTTAAAAAATCAAAGGACTCGAGGTCCTTAACAAAAAAAGTCTTGTTAGATACAATTTGATCTAATACCATCACTTGTGATCCTTCCAAATATTAGGTCACGTATTCGAGTCTTATCACAAACAAGAATATTACGGAGCAGTATGGTTATAGGTTAGACGGCAAAAAAAACTTCTTTTTACGCCTTTTAAGAAGAGCAACGGTCCATAGTTTTGGATATCTGTACAAAAATATATTTTCTTGTCTATCATTATTACTCCAAATAAACAGTCTTGGGGATGGATTAATTGTAGCCAAAAAGTCAAATGGAAGACTATGCTGTCCTGAATATTTGAGATAACCTCTCATACAAATATACTTCGTATTAAAATGGGATAAAGTAGTTTAATTAGACGCCGACAAAATGAGCATATGTACTTTTGACAAAAAAACTTAAGAGGTTAAGAGGAAGACTTTTCACTCTTCAGCCTAAAGTTTGTTAATTAGTTCTCGTTTAACTTGTGTATATTCCATTCAACACATAATTCATACGAATGAAGTATATTACAAACTTTGGATATTTTCTGTTGGAAAAATGTGTTAAAAATTGCATTAAGTTGTCAATTTGAGGCAATATTTTGAGTGGTCCCACTTCTTATTTGGATCGGGTCAAAGTGACTTCAAATTCTACTTGTTAAGGGCTTCAATTTGATATGTGGTACACTCAAAACGGATAACGGGTGAATGAGAAAGTGATTCTCGAATTTCACTCGTTCAAATGGAAAAACTGATAAAAGGATGAGTGTCTTGTAATAGGCTAATATAATTAGGAATCTACCTAATAGATATTTAGGAATCTGCCTAATATCTATTTAGGAATACTTTGTATTTTGACAATTCTTCTATTATAAATATATCTGTCTGGACTCCTATCGGAGTACCTCTTTCCCATGATTTCACATGGTATCAAGAGCTCTAGGTTTGTAGATACAATTTTTTTTCTTTTTTCGGTTCCCATGAACCTTATTATAGCCGCCGCCTAGGGGTCGTTTGCCGCAACATTTACGGTAGTCTCCGATCCTTTGAAGATGAGCGCGGCTAATATGGCGCAGATCACCTCCTTCGCGTCGCTGAACACGGTGCTTGCTTCCAGCATGCCGTTGAGTTCGCCGCCTGCTGCTGCCTATGTCCGCGCAGCCCACCTTCTCTGCGTCGCTGACCACGGTGCTTGCTTCAAGCGCGCTGTTGAGTTCGCCGCTTGCTGCTGCAGACATATATTCTCATGGAGATCTTATTGTCAAAGATGTGCCTTCTAATCTTCCGCTCACGGATATATTTACTAAGAGTTTTTTTTTTAGTTTGCAATTTTATTTTTTTTAAAAGACAACCTGCGCGTTGTATCTACCGCACAGTTTGAGGGGGTGTAATAGGCTAATATAATTAGGAATCTACCTAATAGATATTTAGGAATCTGCCTAATATCTATTTAGGAATACTTTGTATTTTGACAATTCTTCTATTATAAATATATCTGTCTGGACTCCTATCGGAGTACCTCTTTCCCATTATTTCACATCTTGTGTGATTTATCATACACCGGAAAGCCCAAGGGATTTTCACCCTCTTATAAAAGTCACCCTCATTGAAGGAGTTTAGATTCCTAGGTGGAAAGGCTCTCACGTGCAGGGGGTGGCAATCAAATCCCAAAAACGGAGAAGGAAAACCGCGACTTGCGTACGTGCACGGGCGACTTGCGGACACGAATGCCGTCCAAAAATCTATCTTACAGAGATACGATTTAATTTTTCGTTTCTTCCCGTAACGTCCCTATTCTTTTCCACGCAGCAGAACTCATCTGTTCTGGACGGACCAAAAGCGGTTCTGTTCTGGTCGCGCACTAGAAGCGGTTCTGTTCTAGCCACGCATCAAAGGCAGTTCTGTTTTGGTCGCGCACCTGAACCGTTACAACCTTTAATGCCCAAAGTTCTTCTCCTTTAATGCGTCTGTAAATGTACAACTTTTCGACATATTAATGCATAACATTCTGGTCATTTTTGTCCAACGTTCAGGTCCATTAAAACTCACTTAACACACAACAAATTTGTCCTTATATATATAACTGGGAGGTGTTTTGCAACAACACATGACACAACACAGTCTTCAAGTACTTTTTGATCTAAATAGCCTCTAGCTTTCTGAAAAGTTCCTTAGTGTTCTAGCTTTGTTTCCGTTCGCCGGAACAACCGATTGTGTGCTCAAATTGTTATTCGTTAGCCATTGTATCCTGGGAAACTATCGCTGCAATGCTCCTAGAACCGTGGGAGGCAGCGAATACGTTTTAAGGAAATTGCGCATTGCATAAGCTTTGGCTTTTCTGTCCCTTTTCAGTTTTTCTTGGTTATTTATAATTAATTTTAATTAATTTCTTTGTTTGACCGAATTCACCCAACATTTTCAATCGAATTGAATTTGTTTGTCTGGTCTGATATGGTCAGGTAGATGTACGTCTGATCTCTGTAAATTCTACATGTTTCGAGGTCTGTTCTAACTTGTTCAAGTCTAGTCTGATGTAGTATATTTAAGTCTGGTCTGAAACTGAAATAAGTCCAAATAAAAATATCTTTACATTGTTTTTTAGATAATCGCATAAAATATAAACCAAATATCACGGTTTGAAAAGAATCAAGTTTCAAAAAAAGGTAGTTGTAAATTGCTTAACTTAACATCTATTCTTGCTCAAGTGTCTGACTAATTCTTTCTTCCATTAAACTCAACTATATAATGCCTAAGTTCTTTCAACAAATACTAATTTTAATCACGATATATGATCTGATAAAGTCTATTTTTATTTTTATTTTTTTATAATACAGGTGTCGGGGCTCATGCTCCCATAATCCTGGAGTCTATGAACTAGACCACAAAGCCCCTAGACATGTAAATCAAGATTTAATCACAATTGGCTTTGTCGGTACTGGCTCCAAAGGACGAATACAACAGGACTAACATCACCTGCCCTTCCAGGCTGCTCCTCCCACCACACGAATCCGCTGCCTTCATTACCATCCTCTTCATTCTCAGTCGCTGAGCTACTCCGTGAAGGTATGGAGAATCTAGGGGAGCAAGACCTCCCTCATCTCCCCTTGGTGGGAATTGAACCCAAGACCTCTCGTAAAGGAGAGACTTGGACAGTTGGGGGTGGATGGTCATTCATTGGACTACACCCACCTTCCCAGATAAAGTCTATTTATTCATTTGAGCATATAGAGCTAAACTCTTGTTTTAAAAATCACTATTGGTACGTTTTCCAAAGACATGTATGAACAAAGTTTAATTTCCATTGGAACATATATGTGTTAAAATACATTCATATCACTACTTTGATGAGATGGACTACAAAATGAAGGAAATTCTAAGAAATATGTGGTGCTGTGTTTGTTTCTAATTTCTTTGCTTCCAACATCAAGGTTCCTTCTCTTTGCCATAATGTAATTTAGAATTGTAGAAAACTTAAATGATTACACTAAGTCGGTGCAAAGAATTTTTTAAATAAATTTTCTTACATAATACTTCCCCCGTCTCTTAAAACTCGGTCAAATTTGATCGGCACAGGGATTAATAAAGTAAAACTGTGTGGTTGAAGTTTGTGCAGAGGAGAGAGAATTATTCGGAACCACAATTTTTTTACTTAAAAGAGAAAATGTCAAAGTTAGTGAGACAACTAAAAAGGGAAAATTGACAAAGTTTTAAGAGACGAAAGAAGTATTTTTTTACATAGTACGAGACAAACTAAGTAGGTCAGATAAAATGTAATGTTTAGCGCATCTCTTATCTTACTTTATGTAATATTTTATTTTGTAAATATTTCAAAATAAATTATTTTGAATGTCATCATTTAATTAGTTGAAAAAATGTAGTACAAAACATCCACATAAGTTAAAGATCATGTTTTTGTACTTTAAAAAAACATGTTTCTGTATTATGTGAATATGAGGGGCAAAATGCAAAGTCCAAAACTTGGAAAGTGTAGTTTTATTTCTATATATTACAATAAATTCATATTTTTTTATTTTTAAATTTTCAAATAATAGTTTTAAAAGTGAAAAGCTTATTTAGGTCTAGTGTTATTACAAGAGATCATACTAAGTATTTTCTATCATGGAAAGACATAAACACATAGATGCGATATCAAATTTTAGATTACTAGAATAATCACAGTGTTTCTAGTGTTTTAATTTATCTTTGATTTGGTGAAATATTTCACCCCCTCCTATAAATGTATCTAAGTAGTCTTGATTTAAAATATAATCTTAAATTATCAGTATATTCATTAGTCATGAACTATTTTCCTTCACACTCTTTATATTCTTAATCTAATTTTTTTTACCATGTACTAAGTTAACCGTTGCTCTTAATTAAGGGTTTTCTCGCCTCATGGTTCTAGATGTGTAGTGTCGCCTTCCTGGTGTGGCTTAGGCTTCAATTTTTTAAACTCATTAATCGTTCATGGTAGCAAAGGAAAGAACGAGGGCGACGTCTATTTGGTGTGGATTGGATCAAAAAAAAATTGGAACGACTTAGCCATGTGGTGCCTGCAGGCCCGCCTTGGTATTTGAAAGGCATAAATTCTCGAGTCACGCAAATCATTATTAGTTTTTTTATTAGTTCTAGTATTTTTTTCATTGTTTGATTGGTGATTGCACTGTGTTAAATTTTAAATGTGCATTTAGCTTTTTACCGGTTAGATTTCTATTTCAAGTTGGATTTAATTATTTAAGGATTATGTGACCACACTATTGTCTTAAACATGTCATTCAAGTGGTTAGCGAGTCATACTACTCTTGTAAAGGCATATTAATCTCTTTGTCTGCTACAAGCGCTAATAGGTTTGAGATCGATTAATTTGATTCTTATCCAAAATTAGTCGAATTGCTATTGATGGAGTTAAATCCAACTACGAGAGCTAAATATACGTAAGTATGAGAATAATATGGCAGCGTAAGGCAATTTTTACTCTTTATTCCGGAGAACTAGCAATTGTCTAGCCTCGGTTAGAACTCGATCGGGGATCCCCCCCATCGGGTGTTTACATCCAATATTTATAGATATTGGAGATAGTATTTTAGGAGGAATCTGATACAATAAATGCTCAATTAATGAACTATATTCTTGCTCGAAATAGAACTCCTTCGATGCCTTGGTCGTCAAGCATTAATTGTCTCCTTCTTGTCCACGAACTCTTCTGTTTCCAAATATCTATATCGAATGGTACCTTGCCACGTAGACCTCAGGAATATCCCAGCCTCACTAGAACTCCGCTCAGGCTCGAGGTCTGCTGTCCAGCCCGGCCTGGCTGTGAGTTCCTATCGTGGGCCTGATTCCCAATGGGTCCAGAGGCTCATTCGATATTACTCCTGTTTATGGGCTAATCCTGTTAATTAGGCTGATCCCGTTGAGGGCTGATACCGTTGAGGGCTGATCCCGTAGATGGGCTGGACCCGTTGATGGGCTTTGCTTTAATTCAATCTTGGGCCATGGCTGTGATCCATGGTTCCATCAGCTATAATAAAAAACTCTAGTAATAAAATTGATTTAGTTCTTATAGACAAATCAAGAACTGTTATTAAATTGAACCAAGAGTACATAGTTTGGTTCTTATTTTTATCGGCTCCTAAAATAATGTTTTTCCATCCAAGGAATTAACACATAATTTGTTTTGTACTGCAGAAAAATATCAACAAATTTAAAACACAAGGAACACAGACTTAGCTGAAGTTCTAATCTCTTCATTCAATAAAATTAAAGATCAAACTTAATTAAGTGAACACTTCATAGAATAAATGAAGATTTCAATTTACATTTGCAAATAAAAAATTGTTGTTCTTTGGTAGCAATTAGAGTTATTCATCAATCGTCATCACAGTAGCAATAATAAGACGTCTACCTCAAGTCTTATAAAACTTTAAAAAACTTTAAATTTGCATGTATGGAATAAACATTGTTACATTCTACATGCTAGTCGCATATAGTTCATAATATAATTTATAATAATATAAATCTAATGCGTACAATCATCTTGAAGATGATAAAGTACTCCATAAAATATATGCTCTCAAATGCGTAATTATTTGGGTTACTTTTATATTCACGGAATTTGATTGATGGAACTTGACGATTAATGTATTCAATCTCGAGTACAATACGTTAATACATTGCAATGTTTTCATAAATTAATATTAAATTACTTTGTGGCTCAATAACATAATTGTATTTTTATTACACCATATAAGAAATCACACACTTTGGTGGTGGAAAACCGGTCGCTAATTCCGAAATAAAGGGGCTTAGTGATGAAAATCTGTGACACAATTTACGCCACTGAATTATCGACATTATGGTGTTTACTGGCGGGTTTGTAAAACCGACACATACAAATTTGAGAAATAATTTAGTGGTAGATTACATCCGCCACCGTGTTTTGTGATGGAAAGTCTGTAACCAATTTCCGCCACTAATTAATTTTCATTTACAAAACATTACTTTATATATAATTAATTAAATTTTAACATCACTATTATTTTTTGAAATACAATATGAATATAGTTCCAAATAATATGTCATCAAATGGTAGCAATTTGAACTATGAATTCACATTAAATTATGTTAGGACTTTTTCCGGTGTCCAATCTAGTTAGATGCCTTTGTATTTGTGTAGTTGTTAGTTAAATGTGTAAATGAGTCACAAGAGCCATATCAGCCCATTAGGCCTCTTGTAAGCCATAAGTTAGCCTACTTCTCCTATAAAAGGAAGGTAACTTATGAGGAAAACCTAGCTAAGGCATAGAGTATAGAGGCATAATAGGAGAGCATCGGCCATTTTCATACGGTATGAATGGGAATCTATCTGCTTCTTCTTTCACTGTCCTATGATTGTTTGGTTGTTAGAAATAGGGATCAACAACTGGTATCAGAGCCGATTCGAGTGTGATCGTCGAAGAAAAAGTTATCGAAGTCCCCTGTTTTTCATCTTTTCGACAGTTTACTCTTTTAATCGTTGTAATCTCATTTTTGAACGAAAAAGTGTAAAAGATGTACTGCTGAAATCGTCTCTCAAATACGAGCAAGCAGTATATCTTAGATTTTTGATTCGATAAGTTTTCAGATTTGAGGTTCTCGATATTTTGATATCGAAAAGCAGGGTTCTCGAGGTTTCTGCAGGTTTTTCGAACTTCAAACTGCTCAGAAAGGTTCTCGAGATCAAGGACTTCACAGAAAAGCTGCTTAATCTGCTTAAAATTAATTTTTTGATTTGCAGGATTTCGATACTGACTTCTCGACATAGGTTCTCGAACTGAGTTCTCGAGCTTCTGTTCTTGATACTCAGTTTTCGATATTTCATATCTCGATATCTTGTTTTCACATTTGCAGGTTCTCGATACAGCTTCTCGACATTCAGTTCTCGAACTTAAGTTCTCTAACTTAAGTTCTCGATACTGACTTTTCGAAAGCAGCTTCTCGAACCTAGCTTCTCGATAACAAGGTTTTCGATATCAGATATCGAAAATTGCTTCTCGATAGAAGTTCTCGAACCCCCTTCTCGAACTTGTTCTTGAAATTTAGGTTTTCGACATTCAGCAGTTAAAAATTTAATTTTATCTGATCTAAACACTCGAACGGTCTTTCTTAAAATCAAACAGCAAAGATGGATGCTTTATCACTTGGTAATGACAGTAGGCCCACAATTCTGAGGCGAGGTGAATACCAGATGTGGAGAACAAGATTCTTAAATTTTCTGGAAAGTAAAGATAACTCTTCTGCTATGCTGGAATCCCTCACCCAAGGACCCACTGAGATTTAGGCAAGTGTGAATGGGAGTGATGCAAACAACCCACCTGTTAATCAGGAACGAAGATTGAAGACAAAAGCTGAATACACTGAAGAAGATAGACAAAGAATCAAAGCTGATCTCATGGCTAAAACATTCTTGCTACAAGCAATCCCAAATGACATCTACATTCTGATTGATAGTATGGAGACAGCCAAAGAGATGTGAGATGAAGTGAAGAAGCTGATGATTGGAACTGATCTTGGACTGAAGACTAAGAAAGCAAACATCTTAACTGCTTACGATGCATTTAAAGCAGCACCAGGGGAAGCGCTCCATGAAACGTATAACTGATTTGTGCAACTGATCAATGAAATGAGAAAGATCAAAGTTGTAAAATCAAACATGGAAATGAACATACGTTTCTTGTCGAGCTTGCACCCTGAGTGGAAAAGAACCGTGAAGAACCTGAGACAACACCTGGATTTAGATGAGTTGGACCTTTGCACACTTCATGAGCATCTTCAGCAGTTTTTAAATGACACTGCTGACATGGAAGGAAGCTACCCTGCAAATCCATTAGCACTCATGATGGAGGCTCAGTCAAGGAGCTCGTCTAAGGTTCAGAAGAAGAAGAAGAAGAAGACAGTCAAGGTGGAGTCTGAAGAAGATGAAAGTGAAGAAGAAGTGGATGTTGAATCTGAGTTGGCTGATCTGCAGAAAAAGATGGCTTTGCTCACCAATCAGTTCAACAAGAAATTTTCAAAGAAGGGAAACTCATCCAACAAACTGCGAACCTCCTCTGCCAATTACAGAACAAGGAACAATGATCAGAACTCTTCCAGTAGAGCTGTTGCAGCAGAAGATCCTCCCAAATGCTTCAACTGTGGAAAGGCTGGACACGTCATCAAGGACTGTCGCCTACCAAGGAAAAGGGACTTCAACTATTACAAGAAGAAGATGTTGTGGAACAAGCAGAAGATGTTCATGGCTAAGCAAGATGATGATAGTGCTGCAACACTCACTGAGAATGATCCATGGCAGGAGGAGAGTTCTGATGATGAAGAAGAGGAGAACTTGGCCCTGATGGCGTTTGTTGAAAAGGAAGAAGAAAAGGGTGATGCTGCGATCCCCGGAGAAAGTTCAAGCTCAAGCTCAAACACCACTGTAAGTACCTCTGAACCCTATTGTTCCTGCTCTTGTACAGTTCACTCTTCACAAGAGAAGGACAATCAAATTAAGGAGTTAAGAGACAAGGGAAACATCAACCATAAATTCCTAATTGACAGTCTAGATAAAGTCAGATCCCTGAGCATACAATTAGATAATGAAAGGGAAATTGTTAAGAAGCAAACTCTGGAAATAGAACAGCTCACACAAAAGGTAGCTGAACTGACTAAAAAGGTAAGTGACACTGAATTAGAACGAAACGTTTCAAAAGCCGAAAATGATTTTCTACTTGAAAAAATATGTACTCTTTACACGAAAATCAAAGAATTAGAAGATCTACTTGCCAAGAGAGGACAGACAGAACAAACCATTTTTCTCAATCAGAACAAAGACACTCGCTTTTATAACTCTAAGGAGGGTCTTGGTCTTACTAACCCCAATAATTTGAAGAAAGTGGATTGTATTCAACTTTATGATATAAATTATATGGGGTTAGGATTGACTAAGTTGATGGCTTTTACCTATGGAAAGGAGACCGCAGAAGAAGAAGAGGTAAAGCGATCAAACCCTTCTAGAGCAGAAATCCCTTTCAATTATGACTCTTTGAACAAAAGCTATGAAACTGCAGAACCTGTTTTTTCAACTGATGAGAGTACTAGTCCCTATCCTTCTGAGAAGGAAGTTGTGTCTGATCCAGAACCCCCCTCAACCTCACAGTCGGGTGGAGAAGAACCCTATATCCCTCCACTAATCAGAAAATTTGAAAACTTGCACATTTCTTTAGAAAACCAAAGAAAAAGTTTTGAAGAAGAAAGAAAAAGTTTTGAAAGTGAGAGGGAGAGGTTGTTGAGAGAATCGACCATTTTAAAAGAAAGTTCCCAATCTGGCACAACTTCTCATTCATCTAGTGATACTGATACTTCTCAACCAATTCTGAACAAATCTAAATTTTTTGAAAAGACATCCACTCACTCCAAATCTCCTTTGAAAACAGGAAGAGAAGTAAGTAGGAGATTGGAGAGGAGAAGAGAGTGGAAGTTGAAGAGAGATGAGATTGCTGAAGGGAAGAAGAAGATGTTTTCTGAGAATGAGAAGTCCCGTTCTAGTGCTGTTTTCTATTCAAATAAATGTAGATCTAGTTCTATGTCACAACCTTGTAGTTCTAGTTCAGTCTTGAGTCCCAAGCTGAATCATTCTGAATTTACTTCTGATCCGTTTTATTTCAATGAAAAGTTGTATGCTCCTGGGTTAGAAAATGCTTGCTCTAATGATTCTGATTATGAATGTGTTGTGAATTCTGTTCGTAAGAGAAAACAGAGAGAGCGCAAACAAAAGAAACAATCTGAGAATCGAGCTGTAGAGGGTGTTTACAATTTTCCAAATTTAAAATATCCTCTTAAGGTCCATTCAAAGAAACATTTACAACGTCTCTCTAAGGAAGAAATATTCAAACCTTATCTCACGAACCAGCTATTCACACACAAAAGCAATAATCCTGTCTCCTCTACTCCTAAAATCAAACAACAATGGGTACCAAAAGCACAACTTGAGAAACAAAGAACATTGTCTGAAAAGGCTGCTGACCTTGGATCACAGCTGAAAGAAAAATTTAAAAAGATATTCTCAATTGATAAGGAAGGACCCATCCTGAGGTGGGTGCCTAAAAGTCCTTAATCTGTTTTGCAGGACGGTCATGTGTGGCATTTAGATTCTGGCTGCTTGTTAGGAATATTTATGGTGTCCAATCCTGAGAAACATCTTTGTATTTGTGTAGCTATTTTGTCTAGATATTTTAGCCCATTGAGATCTTTGTTAGCTATTATTAGATTAGCTTTATTAGGAAATGTGTAAAGTGTCTATTGGGCCCAATCAATAAAAGAGCCCAATCATGATGCTTAGGTCACATCACACATTCCCTAGGCATATAAATATAGCCTTTTAGGGAATGTGTAGTGAGGCTTTTTACACAGATTATTCAGCGTATATATCATTCTAGTGAGAGAGAGAGCCGAGACTTTGTTTCTCGATACCCATATTCTGTATTTCGATATCTTTGTTTGGTATTGAATCAAAGCTCTATTCTTCTCTACTCTATATCGTTTATATGATTGTTGGATGAAATAGGGACAAACAAATTACATGTGAAATATATATACACAATCAAAGAGTAGCAATTTTAACAGATACGATAGTATAAATTAGGGGGAATTTGACTTTGCACCCCACTTTTTGGGTGGTATTGGACATTGCACCCCATTTAGAAAAAACTCTGATTTTGCACCCACCACATAACATTTTGTGAAGAAAAATTCCTGAATGGGGTGCAAAGTCAAAGAATTTGTAAGTGGAATGAGGTGCAAATTCAAAGTTTTTTGAAAATGAGGTGCTAAGTTCAATATCACCCAAAAAGTGGAGTGCAAAGTCAAATTCCCCCTATAAATTATTACAATGCAAAGTGTATCATACAAAAATTCACAAACAAGCACACCACATTAATGTTGTTTAAAGTGTACAAGTCATTTTCCTACTAAAATAACATATGTAATGTGATAAAGAATGTTTATTTGATTCTTGAGAGGAGAAACCGGATTATGGGAAAAGGCTTGGAGCATCAACTTAATGTGGTTTGAAAAATGGAACCTGTGTGACACCTCACCCGGATGTACTTGAAATTGAAATTTGATATGTATTTGAATTTCCTAGCGAATAAAATTGTGTAACAGACTATGTTGCACGGACACGGATACGCCGAGACGCTGATACGCGAATACGGGTACGGCGATACGACAATTTATAAAGGATACGCATCGGGGTATCGGTATCGAATACGTACCGGATACGCGGATACGGCATCGGAGTGAAGTATTGGTGCAACATAGGTAACATATAGGTGTATTTAATTAATGCGAGATTAATTAAATTATTTATCGGGCCCATAATAATGAGAATGAGCTACCAAATATTTAGTTGGGTTATCGTAATATTTATAGAAGCCCAATCAAGTGCCAACTAAAGTTGATAAAAATATTTGGACAACCAAAGTGCTATTTTGGCCCAACCTGCCAAAAAATAGCAGGAAATAGCAGGAATAATTGGGAGGAACTTCATACACCCACTTGGAGTATTTCACACACCAATAAGTCTCAAATAATAGGGAGGGGGCAACCAAGCATGGTTGGTACGTATGATTGAAATGAGAAGTCTCATTGAGACAAAATCCATACCACTCCTCTACCACTTGTGCAATCATCCGAACAAGACCAAGGGAGGAGAGGAGCTCTGGCAAAACACCTCTGCCATAGTTCATAGTTGAAGCAAGCAAAAGGAGGGGAAAATCCAAGAAAGTGAAGGTAGGAGAAGAGGTAAGAATACACCTATATTCTTTTAACTAGTTTTTGTGTTGTATGATTTTTATGAAATCATATGATGGATTAAACATGAAGTTCTACTCGCTTAAAAGTGTAGAATAATGTTATAAGGTGGTGGTATTTAACTTATATAAGTCGTGGAATCGATAGGAGTTGAAACCGCCGGAAACCGCCAAGAGGAAAGAGGCTGTTCGCAGTAGCAGACCACGAACAACGCCCGGCTTTTGCCAAAGCCGACCGGCTTTTGTCCAGGCAGCCAAGTTTTAGCTTTCAATCGATTTAGAATGGGGATTAATCGAAGAGCTTGACAAAGGCAACTATCGTAGCACATCACAAGGAGAGGATGGCTGACTATATTGCTTATAATTAGTGAGTTAATTTCATGAGATTACCTAAGGTAATTAAATGTGTTTTTATGGATTATTAATGATTAATAATGGCTAAGAATGAGAGACTATTGTCTATTTAGGAAGAAGCATGATATACAAATTTAAGAATAAATTGTGTATGATTATGTGTTATAAGCATGATGGCTTGATAATAGAATTAACTATAAACCTTATGTTGAAATATACTTTTACTTCATATAAGAATATATGAGTGTTTAAAGGTGATATTTTGTATATTGATATAAACTATGTTTTCAATGGAAAATTAGTTTGAGAATTGTCTATATGACTATGAGTTGAAAACTTGGTTAAATAGAATTTATCTGACTGGTATTGAAATACTAGTCGGGGTATGGAAATGAGATTATGTTAGAATTGATCCTAAGGTTGGATGGTGAAATGTTGAACCTTAAGTAGTCCTAAGAGATACTAAGGTGGATTAGTATGAACTTTAAGTTATACTAGGGGTAGGCCTTAAGGGATTCCCAAGATAAAGTAAATATTAAATTGATTCTAGATATAGGATTGACCTACGGGTGTATTCGGCAGTCCTTGAGAATAGCCGGTTAATTTATGGTAAATAGCAAGGACCATGGCCCTTCCCGACTCTAGAGAGCGGGGTTGCATAGCATGGACTTGCATCGTGATCACGTGTTAGGGTGGAATCCGAACCGGAGATCTTATGAGACTCCCGACAGCGGTGACACTTGAGATAGGACCCCGAATGGGCCGTACCTTCCTACGGGAATATGGGTACGAGCCCAGGGGCGGGATGTTGGACTCCGGCCCGAGAGCCCGATGAGGCCTCAGATAGCGGTGACAAGTCTCGTAAGGATGATAAGACCTACGGGCGGTGTCGTGGAAATGATGATTAAAATAGAATATAAAAAGGGGGCATGCGTGCCGACAAATTAATTAATTGACTTATTATAAAGATAATAAAGGTAAAGAAGAACTATCATTATAGTATGATATCACTCTATTTGAGGGTATTAGAAATTGAAACATTGATTATTCTTAGTATAGTTGTCATTGGACTTTTCAAATGCTTCAAAGTACTGACCTCCCCTTCACGGGGGAGGCCACCTCACAGTTTCAGGTAGAACTTGAAGGTTGCTACCATCGCCCGTTGCTTCGGGATAATCAAGGAGAGAAGACGTGGTTCGTGCTTCCTCCGCTTCTGTTTTAAAAACATTTTAATTAATGCTCATGGATATTATTTTCTGAATAATTATTTGTGGGCTTGTATGCCCATGTTTTCCAAGTGTGGCTTGAACACTTGTATTAGATGTTTCCGTTGCTTTAAATGAATATTTTACATTATGTTTGTTTATGGATGTACTATGTGTGAATGGTATTCAAGACGCCTAGTATAGTATGGATGAGTTGGACTGCGGTTGACTATTCGTACTGTACGACAGGTTGTTGACGTGTCCGGTAGGCTCGGGGCGTGACAACATGTGTATCTTCAAAATTATTAGGTGTGAATCGGATCTTCATCCACCTAACTTTCATCCAGAAGAGGCATTAATGGTGGACACTCATGACCTTGTGAAGATGATCATCTCATTTATTCATTCCAACAAATGTAAAACTCGTGGATGCGTAGTGAAGGTGAACAACATCCTTGATGAGTTGATTCTGACAACTGAAGGGATGTTTGGAGTACCTTCCCATTCCATAAACACTTTTCTTTTTGCGCCATACCGCTTCAAAATACTTAGAACCCAATTCAAACAATGCATCTTTTGACGCCTTAGATAACCGAATTTGTGCGTTTGATGATTAAGTATGTTTACTTTCAGTTTCATGAAAAGTATTAGACAACATTTTAATAGCCTCTTGTGCATCAAAACGATAAAAGCCATTACAACACATAGAATCCAAGTTATATACAATACCAAGACTGCTACTTTCTACTACTTCCTCCGTTCTTAAATAAATGCAACGGTCAACATTTCACACTTGCCGAGACACAACTTTGACCATTAATATAAATGATTTTGTATTAGTAAAAAAATTTAAAAAATTAGATTATGAAAATTTACAATGAGAAAAGTTTAACAATATTTTTTTCATAAAATAATATTATTACATTAATAAATAAAACGTAGTCAAAGTAGAACATGTGAATAGTGTAAAAGTCAAAGTTTTGCATTTATTTAAGAATGGAGGTAGTATATAACATCATAATACAATATTTTCGGTATATTAAACAACTTTCACTTTAGTGATTGTATTAAAAAATCTGTAAGAATAATATAGAGAGAGTAAATATTCTTGATGTAACTGAAATTGTTACAATTTCTATTTTTATTTCAACTCAAAGATGAAAGTGGGGAGTAAAGTTGATGTATATATCATTATATCCCATCCCAATCAACATTATTTTACTTGCATGTGTTATTAAATGATAACTCAATAACACCATGTCATTATGTATCATTCTGTGACTTAAAAAAAGTATCATTCTGTATATAAGTATATCTCCTATATGGATGACAACTAATTTATTGATGACATCGTGTTTATAACAAAGCAAAATCAATTAGCAACGTTCTAAAAGATTTTGTTGTGCAGTAATATAATATAATCCAGTTGAATATTTTCCACCTTTCACACTACATAAGTACTCACATTAAATCCAAATAATAGGAAACGAAGAAACCATTGCAAAATGAGAAAGTGGAGAATCAGAAAATAATTTCATGTTATAACCTCCGATTGTGAGGAATGATCAATTAGATCTCCATTTTTTCATTTTCTTTGGATGTAATGTCTCACAAAGTTTCAGAGATATATATTTTCAGCGGCAAGTCTCAACTAAAACGAAATGCAAGCATTCATCCAGGCCAATGAAGCAACATAAAGTATTATTTTTAAAAAAAAATCCACCTATTATAATAAATGTCATCCAAATGAAGCAACGAAACAAACGCTACGTGTGAGCAGCAAATTGGCCATACCAAATCTCTTTCCGTGCAGACATACGAATTAGTTTGTCATCTTCTTGAGCATGCCTAGACTCAAACATAGGTTACCCTATAATCTTAGTACTGGATCTGAAATGTTGTTTGGCATTTGGTTTAGGAAGGCTTTTGTTTTGACCAAGCAAGTTAATGGTTTTAATGTTGTTGGATCTTACTAGTTTTTTGGAATTCAAAATCACCATGAGTTTAATGAATAATGATTTTAGTGTGACATTGACTGACTCATTTGTAGCAGTGTTGATAATTGTGTCGGTCTGTAAACCTTTAAGACATTTTTGAACTCTTTAAAAATTAAACTCTTTTTCATTGAAGAATAACTTGACTTTGTTAGGAAAATGACATTCCAAAGTATAAAGCTCTCACCCAATGAAGCAAAGAAATGAAGATTATCACCCAAAGTTTCAAAATAATTTAGAAAATTAACCTCTTACGCAATCATATCAGCCACAACTCTATATCCTCCATATTGCTTGCACCTGCCCCCGGTCATACGATTCTTTTTATCCGACTCAGATATCTTTTGAGATTGTTTTCACCTCCTAAACTCTTCCACCGCAACCTAGATAAAGTTATTCATGAATGGGGGTCAGCGTTTCCTTGAAATTTTAATAAAGATATGACATTAAATTTCAATTTTATTAAATAAATCACAGATTAAAAATTAACATCATTCATTGTGCTCACCTGATATCACTCATAATATTGAAGTAAGCATGAATATGTAAATACTTTTTATACCCTTTCTTGATATCTTCGACTTTATATTTAGAAATATTCCAAGCCACTACATTCTATATGCCAAATATTCTTTAATCTTTAAGATCAGAATAAAACTGAATTCTTTTATTTTTTTTAGAATATAAAGTACAAGCTCAATCTAAACTCAATTATTTAGTACATAGTATTGTTTAAAACAATACTATGTAAATAAATGTTAATTGTTATAAATGTCATTATATAAAGTCCCAAGTTACATAGTTTTAAAACACAAGTAAATAATGATTTGAATTAAAATAAATAAAGAATACGATTTAATTTAAAATAATTAAACCTGGAATTATTTACAATACAGATATTTTTTCCTTTCAGGGACCTGGCCGTTCGGATGTAGATTATACTTGATTTGTTTTGAGACAATGCCTTAAAAGTTTAAACTTGTTTTCTTTGCTGAAGCATTGACAAGCCTTCATTTAAAGTAGACAATATTTACTAGATTGTATAATAACATAAATAACAATGTATGCCCACAAATAATAGTTAATATTTAACTTACTCTCCTGTTGCATTTACACAAAAAATAGGTCTTTCAAATTTTGTCACCAATATAAATATGGAAGAATTTAACGGCTCTTCTCCCGACTTGATATGACTGTACATATTGTATTTTTCAATCAATGATCTCGTATTCGACGTCTTCATTTTCTTCATATAAATCATCACGTATATATGATGTTGAGGGATGTTGTTGGTAAGAGAGTGTTGAACTCGATTGTTGGTGGTTTAGAGATTGAGAAAGGATTGGTTGCTAGTTATTTAGTGATATGATATTTGGACTAGGAACCTAAGGTAGACTATATTGTGACGGAGGTGGTTGGGCAGGCTGCCTTATTTGCACCATCTGGTTGGTAGTGTTGTTGCCAAGTATGTTAGACAATGTTGAGTGGTAAAGTAATGGTGTTGGGAAACGAGTCGAGTTCCTCTCAAATAAAGAAGTAGGCAGAGATGTCATTGAACAGCTAGAATTGTCTAATGCCTCTTGGATTAAATGCTCTAGTTTCTTATTCCGACAACCACCTTTAACTGTAGCTATACTTATTCCATATATCAACAATTTTCCTAGTACTTCCCCCGAGGTATTGCATTTAGTGCAACAACTGAAACCATATGAAAAAAGGAATATTGAATAACCATAAAATTTTGTATTAAGATAATTAGTTGTGCTTAATACCAAACAAAAGTAATGCTAACACATCTAGTAAGTTACACTGATTAGAGCATGTTAGGCACACCCCGAAATGTCATCTTGTTTGCTAACCTTGTAAAGGTGCCAAAAGATAACAACTCTTTAGGTGATTAAAACTTATAGAAGGAATCAACTTGTCTTGATGCATTCCTTCTTAAATTAGGATCCATTCGTACGAATTCATGTTAAAATATTGTTCCTTTGTTCTTGCTATAAACCTATAAACTTATAGGAAGTAGGAAAAATAAGTAAAATGATAGGTGCCAAAATTGTATAAAACATATTCTCGAAGAAATTCTTCTTTATGTGCATTACATCAAAATTATGTCATATGCGTAAATCCTTCCAACACGGGCGATCCCAGAATATACTACGTTTCTTCCATCCGATATTTTTTCCATCTATTTTATTGTGCCCACTACCGCGTGTTCGATCACGGGCATCAAGGCACCAACATCATCATAGCAAGATAAACCATCTTTGTGTAACAAAGGACCATAAAAGATTGATTTTTCTTAAGTAAAGTTGTCATTATCTAACCGAAATAGATGATCATTTAGTAGAAACTTTCTATTATTATCAAACCAACTATGTTTTCTGCAATGGCATAACCAGAATGCTTCTGTAAAGTCAATACATCATGGATACGCAATTTTCCCTTAAGTACTCCATCCTCATATCACGAAAGGACTCTCGACTATGACTTGATTTACTTCCTGGATGGAGACCGTCGCCTTTATATGACGAACGACTCATTATTGCCTCATCACCATATTTTGGACCGGTTCCTCAGTACCACCGTCCTTGCATCACGATCGCCCCCTCGACTATGGCTTGATTATCTATCTCAAGATCGACTTCTCAACACCAAAGTCTTGATCCAGTGACTGGGCTCACCATTCTCTTCATTGATGGTGACTGTCACCATATATGACAACTGGCTCATTATCGCATTGTCATCATATTTTGGACTGATTCCTCAGTGCCGCCGTCCTCGTACCACGACCGGTCCCTCAAATACTGTTTGATTTTCTATCTCAAGACTGACTCCCTAGTGCCAAATGTCTTGATCCAGCGATTGAGCTTGTCATTCCCTTGTCGGATGGCGACCGTCGCCTTCATATGACAAACGACTCATCATCACCTCGTCATCATATTTTGAACCGGCTCCTCAGCGCCGCCACCCTCACATTATGACCGACCTCTCGGCTACAACATGATTTTCTACCTGAAGATCGGCTCCTCAGCGCCGAATGTATTGAACCAGCAATTGGGTTCACCACTCCACTCTTTAGTGTCGGTGTCTTCATTTTACGATGGACCCTTCATTATCTAATCTTCATGTCACAGCCAGATGGGCCCTTCATTGTCTAATCTTCATGTCACAGCCAGCTCTGAGAGCCAACGTCACGATCTTATTATCGGGCTCGCCCACTGTCTCCATAGGGTGGCGACCATTATCTTTAGCAAAACCGGTATTAGCCAATACTCCTGCAAATGGCGAACCGTTACAGATATCTTGTTGTCTCTAGCTGAAAAGTTAAAGGAACCCATATTTCATATCGACCCCTCTGCCATACTTCTTAGTCTTCTTTATTTGATGATGCAAAGTTCATACAGGCCTCTCGGGCATATATCTTAGTCATCTTTATTTGATGTCGTAGAGTTCATATCAGCCCCTTGGCCATACCTCCTAGTCATCTTTATTTGATGACGCGAAGTTCATATCGGCCACTTGGCCATACCTCCTAGTCATCTTTATTTGATGATGTGGGTTTTACATAAACCTCTCGGCCATACCTTTTGATCCTCTTTATTTGACAACTTGGAGTTCATATAAGTCTTTCAGCCACATATCTCTATCATCTTTATTTGATGACTCAGACATCATATTTTAGATGGTTGCTCGACCTATCTCCTGGCCATCTTTATTTGATGACTAGGACTACATATCATGTCAAACTACTCATATACGAAGACCGGTCTTGACCATCCCCTCGGCAGATGGCGTTTGTTATAGCTCCACGCCTCAATCGAAGGGCTCACTTTTTTCATCATTAGGATTATTTTTTCTCACGGGGTTTTTCCTAATGAGGTTTTTAACAAGGCATCTTTTCACTGTGGACAAAAGGTGTCAACCCTCGACCCCTACAGTACATGAGTCATCACGAGACATGCACAACTCTACTCCTCTTCACCTCACTGCACCCACCTCAATGAGTGAGAGACTGAAAGAATGGGGGACTCAGTGCCTCCATTAATTGAAGAAGTATAAATTCAAATTTTTACAGAGGTTTCCACATGCATCGATCGCACCACCACATCATATACAGATTTAGTTGCCATAACAGCCATGAAGTACATACACATAGCCCTTCGGCTTCAAGACCTGATGTGTTGGTCTCTGACATGCGACCTTCGACTGAGGATTCTCACACAAGGTTGCCTCGATGGAGTACATTGTTGTCATTGTCGAGGCACCCCGCTCGGATTTCCATGCCGGAGATCCATTCGATCTCATATTTCACTATATATACTTCCTTAAGGGGCTTAACTTGTAACCCTAGGACACAATTCATAATCAATACACACACACAAATAGTACACTTCTTCTCCTTGTCACTTGAATAAACTCTCCTTAATTGTATGTTTTGATACCCATATTATCCATCACTATTTCTCCTCTATTAGATAACAAAAGCATATATTGAAGTGTTTGAGTGGAAATGTAACAACATATTTAAGTGCTTCAAATTGCTCTTAAAGCATAAGAGATAACACTTTATGAAAAACTAATTATTATTCAACATCTACTTTATAAAAAAGAATCAATTCCGAACACTCTTACAAATTAAAAAGTTAATAATTAATAAATCAGTTGTAAGAACAATATTACTCCGTACTCCCTCCGTTCCGAAAAGGTTTGCCAAATTTCATTTTTTGGATATCCCATAAAGATTTGTCAAAAAAAAAGATTTGTCATTTCCATTTAATCTAAGCAACATGTGACCCATAAATGCCATTGAAACTAATGTTTTCTTATGAGAATTGTACGATGGAAGACATACGTTGACTAGTGTCGTATATACGAAGTATATAAACAACAGAGCATCTATATTCTTTCACCAAACGAACCCGAATGATGGATTTGGAAAGACATAGCGACGACGACTCTCCTCTCTCTCCTCTTTCCTTCAGATACCTTGAAGTTGAAAATGACCGCAATCCAGAATCCGGCAACAATGACCCGCCGTCTCCGCCGCCGCAGGAGCTTTTCTACTTCTTCTCCGATGTCCCCCTCGAGAAACACCGCATGAGCGACTCAGCCGTCGAGATAAACGGGACCCAGAGATGGGACTACTTCCGGTCACACTCTTTCAGCGGCAAAAGAGAATCCGGGTCGGGTTCGGGTTCGGAGCGGGTCGCTTCCGTGTCACGGAAGGTCAACATTAGCTCTCTGACGTCCATGTCGTCGGCGTCGAGGCGGCGGATGTTTATGTTCGGGCCGGTGAGGTTTAAGCCGGAGATGGATCTTGTTGCCATCAAGGAGAGGCAGCGCCGCCGTCTCTCCCCGAAGAAGGTCTTGCCGGCGACCGTCGCTGATGAGGGAGTGGTTGCGAACGGCGGCGATCGGCCGAAGCGGCGGGGAGTTAGGTCCCGGCTGTGGGACCTAGTGGCTAAGCGGATTGGCTGCCTTAGAGTTGACGTTAACGACTAATAATATAATTATCAGTCGCTTCGATCATTATTCAGGTAATTAATTAGCAAGCTTCTTTAAATGTATTAATGCGACTCCGTATTTAAATTTTAAACTGGTTTATTTGTTAATCAATTAATTTTATTTTAAATGTTGAATTGTTTTTTTTGGGAACATTCTTCTAAACCTTTTATTTTATTTTGAATTGTTATACAACATACACAGAGTTTAATTAGTAATATTGTACTCTCCGAACAAGACTTAGCTTATGAAGTCCCCCTATAAAATGCATTTTATGGGGTTTCTGAAATAAAAATAAAAATATTGCTTTATTTATTTATGCCATTGCGATTTTTTCTATTAGTTTTATTAATTCTATTAATCAAGAAAAATCAAATAGGTCAATCTTTTTGTTTTGGGAAGGAGGTAATACAAGGGAATAAGGGAAAACGTAACCTCTGATGCATTAAAAACGTGCTAATTAGTCAAAAGAGGAAATTTTAAAAGGAGCGAAGGGGTAATCATTATGTTACTAGTCTTATATTCTGTGGGGTTTCTTTTAACTTTGATACAACTACCTTCATTCTGCTAGAAGGTTCTCAGTTATTTAGATAATAATTAAATAAAGTACTTCGGGTATATTTTGAGAAATAATTTTAATAGGTATATATTATAATGTGTTAGTATTGATAACGGTGATGTTATAAATGTATTATTTTTAATATTCAATGACTAATTTGTCACTTAAGATTGTTAATTGTTTCCTAAAATGGAAATGAGAATCTTCTAATGGGACGTCGAAAGTGGGAACCTTTTAACAGGACGGGGGTATGATTTATTATGGGCAGTGGATTTCATTAGTCAATCAAGATTATGTAAAGGGGACAAATAATACGGGTCATACATTATCTTTATTAAAAAGTAAGGAAATTAAACCTTATTTTGGGATGGGTAATTTAATTTAAATTAAAAAAAGGAAAAGTGGTGCCTTTCTGCAGGACAAAGACAGCACCTTTTATGTTATTAAATTAAATTTTACAACATTTTGTTTAAAGACATATTTCAGTCTTGCTTTTAGCACAAGCATTACACATTTACACATAGTCAAATATTCACACACCATGGGGAAAATGCTCCATATTTAATAATCAGAATGTCAACATATATTTAGAATTAAGTAGACATTTCAATCACAATTTCAGAATTTGTCTAGATGCGATTAAACTTAATGTGGAATTTGACAAAGGGAGACTATATTTTTTCTTCCTAAATAAGGACAGTCATGGTTAAGTTAAGAGCATCTCCAATGCTACAGTGTGCACGGTGCACATGTGACATGAGTGATAGCCACATAAATATTTGTAAATAATTTTTTCTTGAATGATTTTATACAATTTTGGTAAGTTTTTCTCCAGAATGTCAAGGAGACCGTCTAGATGTTGACATTGTAGTTGACATTGCAGGGAAAAACTTACCAAAATTGTATGAAATCATTCAAATAAGAAGAAAGATAGTTTATTTGATAATATTTGTGTGGCTATATCTAATGCAACATGTGCACCGTGCACATTGTAACATTGGAAATGTTCTAAAAACTACTATCAATTGTGACATTATCAATTATTATGACATTAATACTGTTATATTAATTCCTAATAATTCCAAAATACGATAATTTCAATGTGAAAAAGTAGTCATATTATCAATTCAATATCAACCACATAAACTTACTTTTCTTAATAATCAGGTCATTTCTTCATGTCTCAATGTTAGTGGATGGGACGGAAATCGTAATAAATACACATAATATCACATTAGACCGTCTGGAAAATTTCACTGCGTGCAGGTGAAATCCAAACCAGCTCTCGAATTCTTTAATTATTCTTTAAAAAATTGCCCTAAATAAAAGTATAACGTTTGTAAATTCCAAAATATAACAACTATGTTTTTATTATCTAAATATGAGTAAATAATGTCATGTTTTGACATTACCAAACTTTAAACATGACATTATTTTCCTTGTTTGTCAGTAATTACTCCTATGTTAGAAATAATGTTTATAATTGGACTGAAGATTTCCGGTCTAGTCTGATCTTGTCCGTTAAGTCTAGTCTGTTCTGGTCAGAACTGGTCTGATCTGGTAGATGCTTGATTTATGTATCTTTTATACTATCGAAATCTGATCTAGTCTGGTCTAATCTGGAATTGAAATAAGTTTAAGTAAAAACATCCCTATTTTAAAATTTCAAAACGAATTTGCTCTTATATATTGAAATTTTGTCTTCATTCTTTTGCTATGGAGTATCGTTGTTGTTATTATTATTATTATTATTATTATTATTATTATTATTATTATTAGCATCACTTAATTATTAATTTTTATTTATTTGAAAAGGGGCGGAGACAGGAAATGCAGGCCTACTTGGAGAGGAGAGGGGTCGCCATATTCACTGACCTCTTGTGGAATTATTATGCCGGAAAATTAAACGATCTTTCAGACTCTTCATAGACGGCCAATTCGCGCGCCGGCACTTTCCCCGTACGTAATATGATATGGTTATCTATCTCTAGCCCTGAAAGCCGATCGATAAGGGTTTGTTTTTCGTCTGCTAGCTGCTGAAAAGATCAGAGTTTCGTCAATATTTTTGGAAACAACCAACCAACGTTATACGGAGTATATCTGTGGTCTATAGAATTTAATCAGTACGTACGTAGATGTGTTTTTTTACGCTTTTTCGGTTCTATCGTGCCAAAAAGACATGTAAAACACTCATTAATAAATGAGACTGAGCATTATTATTATTATTGTGGTTGTTGCTGTTCTTATTATTATTATTATTATTATTATTATTATTATTATTATTATTATTATTATTATTATTATTATTATTATTATTATTATTATTATTATTATTATTATTATTATTATTATTATTATTATTATTATTATTATTATTATTATTATTTATTATTATTATTATTATTATTATTATTTATTATTATTATTATTACTATTACTCTCTCTGTCCCAAAAAAATGTTCCCGCATTGACTTGAATCGGAGTTTAAGAAAGTGAGAATAAAGTGGAAATGTATGATTGTGGTTGTGTAAGAAAAAAGTAAATGAATGTGAGCCACATAAAACTTTCCAAAAGGGGAAAATGGAACAATTTTTTGGGACGACACATAAAGGAAACCGGGAACAATTTTTTGGGACGGATGGAGTATTAAATATTTAGTTTTATTAAATATTTAGTTTCTGTGAATTTTATAACTGTCAAAGTATGATCTGGTCTGAATTGGTGTCTATTAATTGTAGTGTATTTCATTTGCTATATACGAAGTATGCCATAAGGTAAGTCAATCTATTTCATCCATTGATTCTTTGCTTCCAATTTAATTGGTTTGCTTCGAAGTGAATCCATCATTGTAAGTCAATCTTATCATCTAGCGCATCATCTTTTTTTCGGCTTATCAGTCAACATTTTCATCAAACATGTAACTTTTGACTTCACGCGCTGAATTATGTAATACAGAGTAATAAGAAAAATTAAGATTGAAATTATTTTTCTGCCTGTTTTGGCTTAAGTTACCGTTTTAGCTATTTTCTTTTAACTTTTTGTTTATTTTATTAAGAAAATATATTTTAATTTTTTTCATAAATCAGCAGAATCAGCTAATGCAACCAGCATTTCATAAATTTAAGCAAAATAAGCGGATTCAGTCGATTTCAATGCTACCAAACACGCTCCTAAACTACGGAGTATAAAGGGCTAATTCACCACATTTATTATCATATATAACCCTCTTACACCAAAAGTGTTTATGGGTAGTTTTTCCAAATTTTATTGTACCATCCGTATAAAAGGTGGAATTAATTAAAAATATAGCTAAAATATAGATACCACTTTTTATACTTTAGTAATTTAAAAAAAATAGTGATTACTATTTTATTCAATTATACTACGTATATTGTAGTGGCTATGAATGCATACTTATAATAACTTTTGTCATATTTTTATTCATAAATTTTATTGCAATAATATTTACACAAAATCCTCTAATATATAGAGAGGATCATATGCGAATATCATCTTAGGAGAGAAACAACAATGATTCTGGAGTGTTAGATCTGAATATCGTGCATCATGTAAAATAGAAATGGGGGATAATTCAATAATAAAAACGTAAAATGCATGAGTACACACACATTACCAAACAACACTATCAATAATTCAATACATTCACAATTTCAATGCACATTTGACACAATGCGCACACAATGTAATAAAAAGTAAAAAAGTTAGTACATAACCAAGCAATCATATAAACATTAATTATCAAATAGTAATTGTTCTATATAGGACTAAAATAAGAGTGAAATGCAAAAATAGGACTTGATATATTTTCTTCCCTTAATAGGACCAATATACTCCTACTCCTAAACATACGAAAGTTTGCATCTCAAATTTGCCCCTGCACCCAATTTCCCTACTCTCTCTCTCCATTTACAAACATAATTGACCGACTCCTCCACCCACCCAAAGCAGATCGGGAGCTAACTGCTCCCTCATCATCTCTGATCTGCCGATTTCACCCTAGCATCGCCGCCGAGTTCGCCCTGCGCACAAGATCGATCATTCTCTCTCACGCCGTTGCTGCAACCGATTTCTTCGTACGCCGCTGCCACTAAGGTTCTCCTCCATCCCTCTTCTTCTTCCTCCTCCTCTTGCTCTTCTTCTTCTTCTTCTTCTTCTTCTTCTTCTTCTTCTTCTTCTTCTTCTTCTTCTTCTTCTTCTTCCTCCTCTTTCTCTTCTTCTTCTTCTTCCTCCTCCTCTTCTTCTTTTCGATTTTCTTCCATTTTTCTGAATTTTGAATTGATTTTCCTAGTTTTTCATACTTCTATTTCGTTTTTTCTAATATTTAATTTCAGAGTTTTAAAAGAATTTCGATTTTCATAACTTTTTGGACGATTGCTTCAGATTTGGCCAAGTTTATGGCAGAAATGAGTACATTTACAATCATATTATGGAAGAAATGCTTTTGTATAAATTGATTTTTCTATTTTTTGTCTATAGCTTCGTTTTTCTAATTTATGATTAAGTTAAAATCTTTGGTCCATTAAAATTTTAGTTGTTTGAATATTTGGTTAGTTACTTCATGTTTTTCGTTTTTTGCCAAATTTATGGCAGTTTTTTACTATGTCAAGTTGAATCTGCCAAGTTTTTGGCAGATCTGAAACACATGTTCATGGCAGAAAGTTATTGTTCTGTTAAATTTTTTGTTTTTCAGAATTTTAGTTGTGGATTTCATATTTTGCCAAGATAATGACAGTTTTGAGTAAATCGATCAATATAAATCTGTCATCATTATGGCAGATTTGAAAATTTGTTATAAAGACAGATTTGAAGGTAATCTTCAAGCCAAATCTTCCAATTTAATGGCATATTTTTGGCAGTGGGCTGTGACGGCGGCGGCCTAGGATTCAACATAGGCGGCAACGACGATGATAGGATGGCGGCGGAGGCGGATGGTAACGGCGGTTGGGCGGTGTTGAATGGCGATGATGCACCGGCAGAGATGCAACAACGCCGGCGAGGGCGGCGATAGGCGGCGCCGACAAGGACATGGGCTGGCGGTGCCGGCGAGTGCGGCGGTAGTCAGTGCCGGTGAGGGCAGCAGGGGCGGCTCCGGCTTCGACGGCGGTAGTGCTACTGCCGGCAGTTGACTCTTCACAGTTTCAACTGTTCTTCTAATTTGCTTTTTTAAAATTTTAAAAAGTAAAGCAGGGTTATTTTTGTCCATCTATGTTGAATTTAGTCCTATGAAACTCTACTTCCGTAAGCAGTCCTATATGTGCAATAAACTTTGCAATTAGTCCTATTTGAGTCATTAACTCATTATCAAAACATAAAGATTTCAGAATTGCACAATTCAACAAGATGGAAATTAAAAATCAACAACTAATCAGTAAGGCTTTAAATTTGTAGCCGTTAATAATAAGTAATTAAGTAATACGTAAAATTGCAAAAGAAAAAACTAGCATATCACCACATTATTAAGGCTGAAAAAATCAATCTATTGCTACATTAAGGTAGAAAAAATGAGTCTATTAATACCATGCAGGAAGAGTTTCATTCATATTTTTTCGAGGGTCGAATGATATTATTTTTGAGCCAAAATATAAGCTTAATACTACGTACTAAATTAAGGTATATAAAAAAGAAGATCAATACATTCACCCTACTACAAAGACCATATATAGTGGGCCTAATTTGTTTATTTTTTTATGGGCCTAGGGCCCCCACCCCTGCTTCCCCTCTAGGGCCGCCTATGTCCTCGCATGAAAAATACTCTAAACTTTTACCTCAATAATTCAACATCTTAAAAGTAAAACTAAGGCTCTGTTTGCAAACCCAACTGGGAAGTGCTTTTAACTTTTTTAAATGATTTGGTAAAAAAGTGATTAATAGTAAAAGTTGGTAGTGTTTGAGAAAAAAGTGATTTTTAAAAGTAAAAGTTGGTGGTGTTTGGTAAAATAAGTGCTTTTTGTGTAATAGAAAAAGTAAAAAGCAGATTCTAGCTTTTAGCTTTTAAGTAATTCATTTAAGTAGAAGTTGTCATTTGAAAACATCTTTTTTAGCTTTTTTAAGTCAAAAGTTGGGAAGTGCTTTTTTAGTTGTGTTTGCAAACAGAGCCTAAGTAAAATAATCATGATTAAATAATCATGATTAAATAATAAGAAGTACGCCGTACTAATTAAGGTTTTTATTACATTAATACAACTAAAAATACAGATAAGATAAGTCGATTAAACATGATACAAACGACAAAAGTGAACTTGTTATGGGGAGGACTTTTTGGGTACAATGTCGACAAAATAAGTAAAGAATACTCCATATAAGAATACTAAATAAACAAAACAATAATAATAATAATAATAAACAATACGAGCAATCTAGAAAGTTTATTACTCGTATTTTTTTTTTTACAATGAATACACGTAAAGAATGACCTCATACTCCACTTGATACGTCTCGAAAGACTTTCGTGTACTTGGGGCTGGTTTGCAACATTTTTAAAAAAACACTTCTCAGATTTTGTCTTTAAAAAATACTTATTTACAAAACACTACCATTTTTTTTACTTTTCTCGGCTTTCGTGTCAAAAGTGTTTTTCCCCCTTTTATACACCAAAAACACCTATTTTACCAAACACTACCAACTTTTACTTTTCAAAATCACTTTTTTCTCAAACACTATCAACTTTTACAACTAATCACTTTTTCCAAATCACCCCAAAAGTGCTTTTTTTAAGCAGAAGCTGTTGCAAACACTCCCTTAATTAATATTAACTTCTCCCCTTGAAATTTTGTCATTTTTGACTTTTAAATCAATATGGTAAAGTTTAGATCATGATTTTGATTAGTAAAATATATGAAAAATTATAAATTTATAATTTTAGGAAAATATTTTAACAAAATTATTTTCATAACACTTTTATATTGTACATAGTAATTAACTTCCTATAAAAATATATTATTGGTCAAAGTTGAAGTTGATTGACTAAAAGCTCAAAGATGGCCAAATTTTTTAGGTTGGAGGAAGTCCGGTGTCTCAAATCAAAACGAGAACATGACCGTATTTAAATCTGAGATTTTTCATGGTTTCTAAGTATGATCGAATTAAAAACACTAAAATTCTAGTGCTATGTTAAGAATTTAAGACCTATGGACGTATAACTTCATTATTTTTCATGATCTTTCGTTTGAGATCAACATTGAATATACGAAATATAATAACTTATTAACGGTTTCTATTATTATGTTTAAAGTTATATGGTTATAAAAATGCACTCACATATAGTCAATTTAGTTATATGATACTAATATTGAATATATAAAAAATAAAAAAATAAATTATATTAATTTTTGTAGTTTTATCGAAAAATATCAATATTGTTTAAAACTAACATTGTTGATAAAATGTGAAAAGTTACATAAATTTCAGCGAAGTCTAAAAGGTAATAAGATTAAATAAGGTGGATGATAAAATATTTCTCTCTGGTGCATCAGTTGGCACTTGCCAGTATTTTTTTGTACATTTGAGTTACATTTTAACTTGACATGAATTCAATCAAACCTAATATTTTTTTTTCATTTGATTAATTCACTGAATTTATTTCTTTTAGTTATTAGTATTAACTATTTATTTAAACTTTTATATTTTAAATTTTGGTGAATGTAGACAAATTAACATTTTCAACAACACAAATCTAACCGTTAATATTAAGACATTGTTATAAATAAATTTATTTATATTCAATCCAATTTTTGACGTGTCATTAAAGTAATATTAAATATTAAAAAAAAGAAATTGAAATTATTAGATTCACATTTAACCAAAATCGAAATATACCTTACCGTAGTCTCGTCGGAAAGATTTACACGGTAACTCTCTCTCATTTTTGTGTGTGTTTGACATTTCACGCCATTAATCACTACTATTAAAGAATGTATCACAGTACATAGTTATAGACGTCGTCATACACATTGCACAAACAGGTTTTTAATTAGTTATCTACAATCATGTACATCATAAGTTTAATATGTGACATTTCAAATAGGTAGATTTCAACTTCAATATGGTTAGTAACAATATATAGATAATTGAACAAATGAATTTTCTCTCTCATATATAATGCTTTTAAGTATAATATATAAGCTAACTAATAATTGAACGGAGAATTTTCTCTCTCAAAGGAAATTCTCACCTATATCATTTTCCCTGCAATGCATGCATTAAATTCAGTGATAAGTTGCAATTTTATTCTCTATCATATTAATACATTGCACATTTTCTCATTCTCTTTTCTATTATCCTTTACCTGTTACATCTAAGTAACACCATGACCTCTCTTTCATCATGCTTGTACGTAAGTTTTTTATTTTATTTTTTTGTATAATTTTCTTCATGGATATCTTCTATCGTATAAATCACAAGTGTGTGTAGAAGTTATAAATCAATAGCTCAAGATCAGATTTTTCTAGAATGCACAAGAAATCATCAATACAATATGGGAGATTCACATATATGTTAATTTTAAATATTATATCCTAAAATATAATGCCATTTCTAAAACTTCTCATTTCTTTGAAAACTGAAAACTCAACACATTAGAAATTTTAACTCATGTATGATGTATCTAAATAATAATTCATCTTCATGTTACATTGGTTTCTACAATTTTATTTAACAATATTTACCCCAACATGTTGTAATGTATAATGATTTTTATACTTCTAGAATCATTTTTCCGGTTTTCTTTTCTGTATTCCGTTCTCCCATTTTATGTTTTCATTTTCTAGTTTTCCATTTCAAATCTGAAAACATGTTCATCAAATTTTTTCACCTGATTCTGTGATCGAACAGAAGACTGAAAGTACTGTCTTGGTCCGGAACCGAACCTAGTACAGACCAAGTAGGGTACCCGGTCCCGATTATAGGATAGTCGATACCGAAATAGGTCGGTCCGGGTCAATTCCAATGACTAGTTTGAACCTTTTTTCCCCTTCATTTTTTCATATTTGTTGGCAACTCAACGGCTCTTTTGAAACTTTTCACTTATAAAAATGATTTTAAAAACGGGGATTGAACCGCTAGGTCGTCGACTAGGCCGGGCAGAGACCTTCAGTCATTGACCAGACCAGCCTGGGACCGCCCAGTCATTGGCTGGACCAGATAGAGAATGCCGAGTTGTTGACCGGACTGTCGGGGACTGTCGGGTCGTTGACCAGACTAAACATGTACCGTAGGGTCATTGATCGGACTGGTCAGGGACCGTTAGGTCATTGAACGGACCCGACAGGGACCGCCAGGTCATTGATCGAACTGGACTCCTAGGTCGTTGACCTGATCAGAACTGACACCGGAGCGGGAGCGGATTCATCACTAGGTGTAACTGTGTAAGTATGCAAGTTAATTGCAACGGCACTGAAGCATTCACGCATTTCAAATTTGGAAAACTAGTAAAACTCACTTCTCCAATTCATTAAAGAAAACAAAGACATATCTCAACTTTTTTGTTTTGCAAACCGATTTGGTACACACATTTTACTGTTTTCTTTCTCCTATTTTCTAGCATTTTTTTTAACAAACACGTTTTATGTTTTCTTTTTTTCTGTTTTTCAATATTCTTAAAAATTAGAAAATATTTCTCTCAATATACAGGCTCTTAATGGGCTGTATGGGTACCCAAACTAAAGGAACTGAAAGCCCCATTGCAGTAATCTCGCTTACGCTGTAAAACCCAAACGGCTGATTAGGCCTCCGGGCAGCTCGCGATCACTGACTGCCACTTTTCCGACCGAAATGGAGGAAAAGAAGAAGCTAATATCCATTGGTTTCGAGGGCTCCGCTAATAAAATCGGCGTCGGAGTGGTATCCCTCGACGGCTCAATCCTCTCCAACCCCCGCAAAACCTACATCACCCCGCCGGGACAGGGCTTCCTACCCCGCGAAACTGCACAGCACCACCTTCAGCACGTCCTCCCTCTCGTCAAATCTGCCTTAGATACCGCCGGAGTAACCCCGGAAGACATCGACTGCATCTGTTATACCAAAGGCCCGGGAATGGGCGCACCCTTACAGGTCTCAGCTGTGGTCGTCCGCGTCCTATCTCAGCTCTGGAAGAAGCCCATAGTTGCGGTGAATCATTGCGTAGCGCATATTGAGATGGGCAGGATTGTGACCGGAGCGGTCGACCCGGTAGTGTTGTACGTCAGTGGTGGGAATACTCAAGTCATAGCTTATAGTGAAGGTAGGTACCGGATTTTTGGGGAGACAATTGATATCGCTGTCGGAAATTGTTTAGACCGATTTGCTAGGGTTTTGAATTTGTCCAATGATCCGAGCCCTGGGTACAACATTGAACAGGTGAAATTATTAGCTGCTGTAAAGTACAGTATATACTACCGTAATACATACACTTCTTCATACATGGCTGCGTTTTCATTTGAACTGTTTAAAAATTTAAGAAAATAGGATGTTTTTAATTGGATTGTAATTTTGAGTAGATATTTGTTACACGTGTATTTTATAACTGTCAAAGTCTTATCTTATTTTGAGTAGACATTTGAACTAATGCATAAGGTTCTCTGGGTAACTTTTATTAACTTGTTCCATTTATAGTCTTCTTTCACATAAAACAAGCCTGGATGTTGTTCAAATGAAGAAGAAACATATCACATATCAGCTACATTAATAAGAAGAAACACTTTATAGCACTTTAACTATTGTGATGTGCAAAATTGCAAAAGAAAAACTGTATTATCAGTTTGTGATAATTAGAAATGTGTGCAAGACCTTTCATTGTTTCTCTTTTTCCAGGGTAATATGTTTAACTATAAGACGTGTTTACCTTTGCTGAAGTCAGTATATGTTTAAGGTTAGTGATAGTGGATATACGATTGAAAGTAATGCCAATGACATGAACATGGATGATTTGTTCTTTGTTACAGCTTGCGAAGAAAGGTGAAAAGTTTATTGAACTTCCATATGCAGTAAAAGGCATGGACGTTTCATTCAGTGGAATATTAAGCTATATTGAAGCTACCACTGAAGAGATGCTAAAAAAGAATGAGTGCTCTCCTGCAGATCTTTGCTACTCTTTACAGGTAAACAGCCTTAATGCTTTGTAATTAGTTATTGTCCCAGTCCATTTTTATTTTCAGGCTAAACTTGGCTTAAGTATGTTTTTGGTCTAGAGATATACTCCATATATGTTTTCAGGTCACTGTACAATAATATTTCGTTATTCATATTTGTAATTTATGTTATTTTTTTAGCCTTCTCGATCAATCCTTTTCCAAAAGAAAGCTGGCATGGCTCTGTCCTTCCCATTCAACCTTCTGTAACTCACTGGAGAGTGAACACTATTAAGTAATTTTGGGCTATTCCCAAAAAAGTAATTTTGGGCTATGCCAGACTTGTCATTCTCTTTTGCAATTTATGTCGCTAACTGTGTAAATAAAACATTTCAAAGTACAAAAACAGATAACTTGGAAAAGTCTTGTGGTTGTCTTATCCAATTCAATTATTTAATAAAGATTTCCTGGGATGGATTAAAAAGAAAATAACATAAATTCCAAAGTTGAACAGAAAAGTAATTTTACAGGATCTAAAACTAAAAGAAACTATATCTGCATTACAAATAACATATTTAAAACCTAAAAACTTTTTTTTTTTTATTTTCATATCACTGCAAAGTCTTCTGCTCATGATCCAAAATCACAAAGAAAACAATTTGATAGTTGATGCGTTTGTTTACAATTACATTAGGAGACTTTGTTTGCAATGCTTGTGGAGATTACAGAACGCGCAATGGCACATTGTGATAAGAAGGATGTATTGATTGTTGGTGGTGTGGGATGCAACGAGAGGTTGCAAGAGATGATGAAAACTATGTGCTCTGAGAGGGGCGGGCGATTGTATGCAACTGATGACAGATACTGCATTGACAATGGGGCGATGATTGCCTATACCGGCCTCCTAGCTTATGCCCACGGAACGTCGACCCCTATAGAGGAATCTACATTCACACAAAGGTTTAGAACTGACGAAGTACTAGCAATTTGGAGGGAGAAGGAATCAAGTAATGGGAATTTGGAGGCAAACATATAAACGACCTCTTGGACTTTCAAAGTTCCTTCTATTTCCAAGTGTAAGTCTTTGATATGAAACCTAGTTCAAAATTGTGTAATTATTGAATTACACATAGATTAGTTTACAACCAGAATTGATTCGAATGTCCCTTATTATTCCTTCCATTGATAGTTGCATTCCACGCTTCATCCAGCCAGTTTTTTTTTATCCAATTGGCAATAGGTAGTCATCTCTTTCCCCCCTTTTTACGAAACACACCAAAATAGTTGCCATGTACGGGATTCGAAATCACGGCCTCCCCTTCACTCGTGTACTCGACACACTAAGTTATGAAGGCAAGAATGTACACAGTTTACTTGAATGTGTAGCTTGCTAGCGTAGTTGCATCTCACATTCGTGCACTCAATCCACTAAACAATGAAAACAAGAACGCTTGTTCTATATGTGCCTCAGCTCATAGCTTTTACTCACTTAAAAAATCGCATTCATGCACCTTATCTATAACGGGGTATTTAATAACAATGCGAGTGATGGATCACAAATTATTCTTATATTATTGTTACTATTGTTGTTGTTGTTGTTGTTGCTGCTGCTATAATTATTATTACGATGAAGTATTTATCAGTTACTATTATGGATCACAAAATTACTAATTTACTATACTGCCTATACATATCTTGTCAACATA
The DNA here is from genome assembly GCA_945859915.1 of Cuscuta epithymum. NCBI lineage: Eukaryota > Viridiplantae > Streptophyta > Magnoliopsida > Solanales > Convolvulaceae > Cuscuta > Cuscuta epithymum. The sequence continues at coordinate 2,482,036 of CAMAPF010001001.1, read as the reverse complement.
GGCAGTGGCGGTTACTGTGATGATATTTTTTCTTAAAATTGTTTCTGAAAATGGGAAAGATGCACAGAGGTTTGGGTGGTCGCCTTCTTCACATGTCACCAAATTCAAACCTTTGAGATGTTTTCACTAAATTAAACTTGAAAGTGCTTAAACAAATCAAACTATGTTACACTGACAATAATACACTGCATATAATATTTGACTTACAAATTTAAATAGCTTTTGTACTATTCAAAACGCTTCTAAAAGCTTTTAGTTGAATGTTTGGCACAATAGTTTCTTAGTCGTATTTTTCAGCGAGTCTATATGCATATAAAAAGCCTATCAAGATTGCATTGGTTTTGCAATCAAGATGATTACTGATTATATTGTTTGATGATGATTGATGTAGTATACAGGTTCAACGCCTCGGTCTTGTGACCATAGGGCCTCAACGACGACCATGTATGTCGAATATCTAGCATTCTAGCATTTACATTTTTGTACACTTTACATATTTATTTGGGTATATTAGATTAGGCTTTTATATCATGTATTAGTTTTTTTTATGTAATTGATTCTTCTAGACCCAATCTAGTTGTCTTAGTCCACATTTTCTTATATATAATCCCCTGGGAGTCATGTAAAAGAGGATCAACCCTAACACCACACACTATCTAATATCTATCTACATTTCTAGCTCATATCTCTCTAAATTATACGGAGTATGTCTTGGACACCTTGATAATTTATATCCATCAATGAAATTGTGACTTTACAACGGCAATGTCGAGATAACATTTGTGTTTCATGATGACATAATCACTGGATGAATATGTATATGGCTTTCATTAATTAGTGCATTTTTCACATTCACTCTCACTTTTACTCTTATCATACGAAAAGAATCATGGTCCTATTATTACACTTTCATTATGTTTTAGTTATGTTTGGATCGTTTTATCAATTAATTAAGGGAAAGTTCCCGAAATAGTTTGAAAATTCCAAAATAGGACTGTCATATTTTAATTCCCAAAATATGAGTAATTAGTGCCAAGTTTGAAAAATAATGTCATGTTTGAAATCTAGTACTGCCAAAACATGACAGTAATTAGTCCTATTTTAGAAATAAAAACATGACAGTCCTATTTTGGAATTTTCAAACCTTTTTAGTCCTATTTCGGGTAATATTCTCATTAATTAAATATCTGAAATTTTGAAATATAAATGCATAATAAAGACGAGGGTTTTTCAAAAATAAAAATAAAGACAAAGCTAAGCACAAAAAATCTAGTGATCCCGCCACAGTTTCGTGCCAAATCAGAATTCATTGTCTAAATAATTTTTATTCCATTTTCTGCTAGTTGATTAATTATGAGGTGTTTGAATTTTCTTTTTAGATTCTGTTTGACATAGTCAGATATTGGAGTGTTTGGGTAAAAGTACGAAAGTACTTCTAAGTGTTTCAAATTGCTCCTAGAATTAGTTTTGAGAAATTTCAATTGCATTATAGCTCTTTCATTTATACATATTTCAATTACTCCTAGGGGTGGGATGTCGGAACCGGGAACCGTAGAACCCAGTTCGGTTCGGTTCGGTTCCTACAAATGTGGAATTAGTTGTTAACGGTTCGGTTCCTAGTTGTTACTAATGGTTCAATTCCTACAAAAAATATGTGCACGGAACCGTTAAGAAACCATTAGTACAAAATAAAAATAAAAATAAAAATTGTAATTATATAAGTAGTGATAGTAATAACAATAATATCAACAATAACAATAGTAGTACAATCAATGGCATTTAGACAACATTGTAATTTAACCAACGAAAACAAAAGTAATCAATATTACGCATGAGATTGAATACGTTAAGCTCATTTTTACAAACCAAGTTTTGTTACATCTCATAAATTTTATAAATATAAAATAACTCAAATAACTTGTAGTTGATTGCATATATTTAAATTCACTATCTTCATGGTATTTGTAAGTTTGTAAGTATTAGATTTATTGTAAATTATACTACTAGCAAAGAGTTTTATGTTCTACTTATTAAATAGAAAAACAAAAATTGAAATATTCTTTTCTTCTATTAAGTATTCACTTAGTTAAGTTTGAGTTTTGATGTTTGAAGTGATTAGAACTTTAAATAAAATTTTAGTACTTGTGTTTTGATTTTTTTACATATTTATGTGGCAGAAAGCAAATAATATGCTAATTCATAGATGAGAAAAAAATTATTCGAGGAACCGATAAAAGCAAGAACCGAACCGTTTCGTATTGGTTCAGTTCCATAACGGTTCTTGATTTTTTACATAAGAACCAAATCGATTTCATTAGTTAAAATTTTTATAACGGTTCCACCCATTTTGAGTAAAAATCGAACCGGTCCCAGACCTAATTACTCCCTCCGTCCCGTTGAAATGTTTTCACTTTCCTTATTTGAATGTCTCATTTAAAGGTTCTCATTTTATTTTAGGAAATAATTTACTCTCTTTAATTACACTTTTTATTCAAATTTTTCTTTCCTATTCTTATCCCCCCTTAATTACTTTCACTTTATATGTTTTTTTCTTCTAAATTTTCCCTTTCTTCTCTTTTTTATTCAAATTATTTTATTTAATCACTTGCCTAAAAAAAGTGTTATTTACCCACAGAAACCTTCCAACGGGACAGAGGGATTACATTTTAATTCTTATCTCTTACATTGCATACAAGATCAAGGGAGTATTTGCAATGTTTAAAAATCGATTTTCAACTTTGGCTTAAAAAGCTGAAAAAAGATTTTTCACGTGACAAATACATTTGAATTAAACACTTAAAAGCTATCTAAGTGAGTGAGATCTTATATAGAATATCTAGATACTCCCTCCGGTTTTTAATAAACTTCACACTTTCCTTTTTGGGATGGTCTAAAATAAACTTCACACTTCCTTATTTCCTTTTTTGGCAAAGAAATCTACATCAAAACAGTGCCAAACAGTGCCGAACAGTGTCTCAACAGTGTCTCTACAGTGCCAAACAGTGTCAAACAGTGCCTCAACAGTGTACTCTACAGTAAAGTCAAATTTCTTTCCTTATTTTGTGTGAAGTCAAACTGTGAAGTTTAAAAAAAACCGGAGGTAGTATAAAATAATTTAGGTAGGGTGCTTTAAATTGTTTACACATTTTCTGTTACACAAAACACAATTTTAACAAACTCTGTCAATTTTTCCTTTTTGTAAGAATAAAATTTTCAAACACCATCAACTTTTATAATACAACAATTTATTTAAATTCATGAAACCATCTCAAATACTCCCTAAATAGTAAATAGAATTGAAAACACTTTATTGCTTTTGTGCTTTCTTGCTCATTTTAATCATTTTAACGGACCTATTTGCATGTTAAGTTCGCCAAAAACAGTCTCTTTTCCCCACCGATTCAAAATCCACATTTTGTTCATCTCGCTGGTTGCAGTCTTCCATACTCTCACCCCCGCAGTAATTTTCTTAGGAATTATAAAGAAATTGTTCGAGTCTTCTCAGGTGAAATGGATTGCGAGAACGCTACGCCAAACCCGGTCGCAAATCAGCTGCCGGGAGCGGATTCGTTACCGGATGGGTTTGTGGATAGCTCTTCCACCGACTCATTGCCGCCAATGTCACCCAGGCTAGCGTCTGCAACAGCTCCGAAGCTGACTGATTATAAGGAGGATACGTTATTGGAGCCCGAATTGAGGCCCGGTGTGATTGTCAATCATATCCATTTTGATGCACTTTCTGTAAGTGATGGTATAGACGTACATAAGGATGATGGTGTTGCAGCAGAGGTACAGGGCAGCTCAGATAATTGTAAGTTTTCTATGAATTGTTAGATGGATTGGAACGTTAGTTCTTGCGGTGCCTCTCTTAATTGTGTTTGGCACATTATATAAGTTGTTTTATCAAGAGTTTCTGAATGAGAATTTTCAGAAAAGATTGAAATTGCATATTGGTAGCAATTGTATTTCTATTCAGAGAATTGTAGTTTTACCTGAAATTGCCCCTTACAGACACTGGGGCTTTGTTTGGGTCCTGGAAAATGTAAGGAAAACACTTTTTGTGTTTCGTTTTACCTGGGAAAATGTAAAGGAGGACGAAATACGATCAAGGCCTTTTATTTTTTTCACATATGTTTAGATTTTTTAGTATTTATAATTAAAGTAAATTTCTTGAGTTTGAATTGATGTATTATTTTTCCTCATACATTGCTTTTCTTCCAAATTTCTTTTGAAATTTCCCCCATATTTTCTTTCCCTAGCATTTTAATCTTCCAAATGGACTCTAAGAAAAGTGAAAAATTTGGTCCATATTAATCCCCTAGTAAAATGTGGCTGCGATTTTGTTGGGGGACAAAAATGGTAGACCCACTTTGCACCTAACCACTAAATTAAGGAATATTCGAAATCTCACATTGTTTGCAAATTCTTAAGGAATATTGTTTCGCCAATCCTTATAATTTAATGATTTTGAAGGTTCAAGAAATCCTTAGATGTCAGTTGCTGGCTTAAACAGGAAAAATGAAAAATATGCATTTATCTCTGTTTTGCATATGCAACATGATTGTCATTTTGTGTCCAGTATGAATTTACTTACAATAGACCGACATAAATTCTTTTCTCATGCTTCGGTAAGGTGAATTGTGTGAGGTGTGTTTTCTAGGATGGAGAATATAAAGGGGATGGAAATATGGAAGTTCCTATTAATTGGGATTTGGGACCTGCAATTCAGAGAGATTTATCCGGAACTTCATTATCTTTTGTGGTTTTTGACACTATTAGTTTCTCATTCTCCTTACCAATCATATGAATGAATGTGATCCCAAATGACTTAACCATCTTTCGTTTCAACTTTCTATCCACCGCTTTTTGAAAAATGGGAAGGAGATGTTAAAAGTCACATGGCAATGCCCTTCTCGTGGGAGGAATAAACTGGAGAGTAAGGCTCTAGTGAAATATACTAACATGACTCTGTTTAGACTAAACTCACTAAAGGACTAGATTTCACCCTCATTATACTCCTCTATTATCTTCCTATAAATATTGTATATAAATGAATATTTAATGGGTAACTTACCACTATAATGACTAAAACATATACATGTTGATGTTCCTAAATTATGACTAAACACTTATGCATATGGTGTATGAGTGTTTTGTATTGCAAAAAACATCATCCAACTGTTAAAAAAGAACATGCAAACGATTACCATTCATGCCAAATACCATTACAACAGAAACTTCCATCTTTTTGCCATATACTTGTAATATTGACTACATTGGCAAGACATTTTTGTTTCATTAACTTGGAAACAGAGCAGGGAATGGCTTAGTAGTTAGTCATGATTGATAACTGTCAAATATTCTTAGCTTCCGTCTGCCATATAAACTGGGATCATTGGAAAAACTGTCCAGTTATGAGAAAAGGGAAAAAAGAAGACGGTCCACTAAATCTTTGCTCCTCACTAATTATTCAGCCAAGTCCCTAACCATTTAACTTATGAAAATCAATATGCTTGTGTTGCAATATTGCCATATCACATTTTGTGTACTCTTTATCATGAGTTTGCTGCTTTTAACATCAATTTTGTTGCAGCTACCAGAAATGAACAGCCACCAGCCAATAAGGAGGCACTGTCAGTAGAAAGTTCTGAGCACAGAAAAATAGTCAGTTAACCAACTTTAATTCATTTGTTTTCATGGCTATTGCATTACATTAATGCCCTATGAGTCTGCCTGCTTCTAATATCTTGAAGTAAATAGTTCCCAATCTGTCTCTCTATATTTCTTAGTCTTCAGTTTAATGCATGTTCCAACTTCCAAGTGCTTTCAACGCAGTATTCTCTTTTATGCTCTGGTTTTCTGGTATCTTTAAGCAAGTTTGCAAAGAAAATTTGAATAATTTCTATAAAGTTCCTGTCATGGGTGGAGGTATGCCTGGTAATTGATCTAATTGATTAATTACTGTCCAAAGTATTTAAGAACTTGAATATTCAGAGCATTCATGAAAAGCGTTAGAAACTAGAGAGTCAGAGTGAACTAAGTATAAAGCAACCAAGAAGATAAATCTTAGTTGCCTGCCTGTAAAAAGGTGATATTTGAACTCTCGTCTGAAACCTACCATGGATGGCTTTCTTAGTTGGGTTAGGTGTAGTCGTGTAGAGAATATGATTGGTTCTGGTGCACTAGCCATGTTTGTCCTGAAGCCTAACACACTGAAAGTGTCACTAGCACACTAATCTAATTTCATACTTTAATTCTTAGAAATATTCAAGTCTTGCAAAAACATACCAATAAATCTGTTATTCTGTTATTTCTTTAACAAAATACAAACTATCCTAACTCAAAAATAAAAGCATCACTCACTCAGTTTCTCACTTACTGCTCTCCTTTTCTTATTTTAAATATCATTTTAAGCTGTTTAACTTCTTTTTGTGAGGTTAGTGCTATAAAATTTCAGAAAGGGAGCCTTGGCGGGGCACTGGTTACGGTGTTGCTTTGTGACAGAGAGGTCAGGGGTTCAAGTCTTGGGAGCGGCCTCATTTCAAAACGAGAAGTGAAAGCTTGCCCCTTGTACACCCTTGTGGTGGGACCCTTCCCCATACCCTCACCTTGCGGGGACGTCAATGTGCACCTGGCTGCCTTTTTTTAGTGCTATAAAATTTCAAAACAGCAATTATAGTAGTCATAGTATTATGTACTACCTCCGTTCCTAATAAAACTTCCAAATGGGTTGGGCACACAGTTTAAGATAGTGGGTATTGTGTGGTGGAGAGTTGTGCAGAGGAGAGAGAAATGTGTAAGAAATGTTGTGAACCACAAATTCTTTACCAAAAAGGGAAAATGGAAGTTTTAATTGGGATGGACGAAAAAGGGAAGCTGGAAGTTTATTTAGGGACGGAGGGAGTATCACAGTTTTATTGTCACTGTACTTGTACTTATAAACTATCACATTTGATATTCTAGGAAGCCTCTGAAGGGAAACGGAAGAATGTGAAACGCGGCTTTAAATCTGACAAGGATTTTTTGGAGTTTACTTTAAAATATCAACAAGTTATTACAGAAAGGGATTCAGGTAGCTTGTTATCACTTGTTATATACTTTACACATCAAATAATGATTCATGCTGGCTCTTACAAAGCTGGAATGAAGGTAGGTTGGTTGAGCAAGTTATTCATTGTTTTGCCCTCAATTTATCTACGTTAGTGTGCTTGACTTGGCTCTCTCTAAATATAACTATGTGTAGTTAATAAGTAAGATTGAAATGTGTACCTGGGTTACATTATGCATTGTCAAGGGTTAAATTAAGTTTAAAAAAAACATACCATGAATCTAAGATAAACTAAGTTCTTAACCGTGAGGTATGAGACCTCTTTCGTAACCACTGAATTTGTTTCCTTTTTTTCTAAGATTGTTTATTATCTTCCTAAGATTGTTTTGAAGTTGTGTATTTACAGAGTACTAGTAGCCTCATGAGGGACACACACTCTATCCACAGAGGAACAAATTCACGAGAGACCATTGTTACCTGACTGAGTTAGGACACTGTATTTTTTTGCTGAGCGTTTTCTTTTAGGGGCAGGATTTTCAATACAATAAAATCCTTTTAAGGAATCAGATATGCATAATACTTAGAAGTTATTACTATTCATGTTTTATAGAGATGCAGATAACTTGGCACACTCATTTGTCTCTAGCTTTCTAGTTAATGTTTGAAATATGTTTTTTTCAGCTATTGCTGTTCGTGATAGACTTGAGTCATTATGTCGGGAATTGCAACGTCAAAACAAGACACTGATGGTAGGAATAAAACTTGCCTCATGCACCCGTGTCTTGATCATTAGTTCTTGTTGTATAGACTGCCTAGTTCTTCTAAACAAAATCTAGTTAAACACTTAAATCTATAGCAGTTGCTATTAATTAACTGCAGACTGCAATGCAATTTAGCACACTTCATCGTAAATGTTTCATTTAACATGACCTTTGGCATTGTTAAATAGGATGAGTGCAAAAGGGTTTCAGAAGAAGGTCAAAATTTGAGATTGGACATATCAAACAAATTTCGAGATGCAATCAAGGTTCGGATAGCTCTCATCTTTTTGTGAAATAACCTTGCGTGAAAAAATATATGCTTCTTCTTGCCATTATTCTTGCAGTATATGTTACTCAACCAATTTAGGCAGTGGTTGTGTTTTTTACTGTTGCATACCACACCTATATCATATTTCGATGATGGATTCTAGAGAAGGATAAAATGCATTGAAGATCCCAATTTGGTAGTGTATTGTGTTTAAGTGTCGTATATGAGATAAATTTTACCTTTTAAGAATTCATATAGGGTGAATTAGACCAAACTTAACATCGTATTGGCCTTTTTCAAAAGTGGTGGTTTGTGGGGTGATAGTCTGCTCAATGGTTTGGGGCAGAATGTTCGGGGTTCGTTTTGGGCTCATTTGTCCACCCTTTAGCTGTTTGGCATATGTGTGTTTAGTATTGGCTTTTTAATGGGTGTCAATCTCATATATTTGTGAGATAAACCTCACCTTCTTATATTTTTTGAAGTGAATTATGCTAATTTATCAGAAAGAAATTGAAGCTTGAATTTCTAAATGCAACTGCTTTATTGAATGTCGACTGACAAATGGAATGAGTTGCTTCTAAAATGTAACCTAATGTTCTCACTAGTGTAGACGTTTTTCACTTTCACAAGTGGTTTACTCAATTATGAATTTATGATGAAAATACTACTTCCTTGTGTCAACAACCATATAGCTTGTCTTGCTGGATGTATGGGGTGCTAGATTTGATTGTTTCTGATTGTTAGCACTCTTCAACATTTTCACCTTTTCATTGACCCGATTTATAATAAAAAGAAAACAACTTGCTCAAAGCACCTATGATCTTGTTTCAGCAGCATATCATGTCTTCCAGTGAAAGATTTCATACACTAATAATAGGAGTTGGGGATTACTTGATGCTTATGCACTTCTGGAAAGCTCATGCTTTTGTTCTATTGTAAATTTGTAATATTGTTTTTTTTATTTAAGCTCACATTTTTATGTTTTAATTGCCTTGGTATTTTTTCCAACAGGAAAAGAGAAATGATAAAATATTCTGTTTCCACATCATTGTATGCTCACTTTGATTCAGGACATCACTTTGTGCTTATTTTTAGGAAGTTAGCAACAGGATGGAAGAACAAAAGGATGAATGTCTATCACAATTGAAGGAGAATGAGACGTAAGATTCTTAGAATTTCTGATTTTATTAGTTTCCATAATCTCTTTTTGGGCTTAGAAGACATAGGTTACAAAGCATTTTTGGCTCAGGCTTAGTTCATAGGACATGTTGGCACAACATTTTTTTGTTTGTACTTATGTGCCTGAAACCTGGCTTATTCGTATATATAAATAGGTCCCCTTTCACTTTCGTAAACATCCTTCCTAGAACCCTAGTCTTGTCGCACTTTCCATCTTTCATTCATAAAATAAGTCTCTTGCGCACACTTGTTGAGGAAATTGTGATACTCATGGTCATGTAAACATATAATAGCTCCGTCTCTTAAACTTTGCCATCTCGTAAAGTTTGTATCATGATTTTGATTAGTATAATACTATGGAAGTTATAAATTTTATGCTTTTATAAAATTATTTTTAACAAAGAACATTTTATCATCATTTTTATATTATGAGTAATTTCCAATAAAAATATATAGTTGGTCAAAGATTTCAAGATGGCAAAGTTTTAAGAGACAGAGGTAGATATCGTGAAGCACGTGCACTAGTTTCCAATGTTAGCCTTGTGCTAATTTCTTATGGTTTTCTAAGTAATTGAACTGCAGGTTAAAGTCCAAACTGAAGCAAGTTGTCGATCAGTATGCTCTAGCTGAGGAGCATTATAATCGAAAGGTCCTTCTGATTAAGTGTACTACATTGAGCTTCTGGTTGGATTTTGAATATTTTATCTTCTTCTGGGATATGGTTTAACTGTTATCCTTTATTGATGCAGTTGAAGCAAAAGGATCTTGAACTTCAGATAGCTGATTTAAAAATCAAGCAACATGAAGAGAAAATGCAGCATGAAGAATCCAAGATGAAACTGTATGCAGACCAAATATCTGAATTGTTGGCTACTGAAAAGAATTTACGCCTTCAGTTGACTGCTGACGGTGAAAAGTTCCAGCAATTCCAGGTCTGTTTTGTAACCAAATGTTACTCCTATTATAGCCCCACTGATATTATTCCCTCCAAATGTTAAAGGAGCTTTGGGCATATAGCGAGTGGCGACTTTATAGCTCCTCATTAATTATTATGATAAACTATATTATAACTTATGTCATGTTATAAATTTGCACAGGAAGCATTGTCGAAGAGTAATGAAGTGTTTGAAGGTTTTAAAGTAGAAGTTGACAAGGTATATTTGTTTTCCTTTGTTTACCTTACAAACTTTGAGGTTAGTAGCGCTGCGGTTGTTAAGCGGTCAGTAGCTGTAGTTGTTAAGCTGTCTAGCAAACTAGTCATGATTTGCTTTGCTTTGCTAATGTAGATGTCGAAGTCAATAAAAGAGCTCAGAAAGGAGAACACTTTCTTGAAGAGCAAATGCGAGAAGACAGATGTTGCTCTCATAAAGCTGGCTGAAGAGGTAAAGTTTTATTATTGGAAAATCCTGTTTTCCCATTATTACCAAGACCTTGTTCGTGGCAGGTATCATTTTGTGGTTTCTTTTAATAGTTACATTACATACCTTCTTTTATAAACCTAAAATACCCATACTCATATTAATCCTGTTGATTTTGAAACTGTCCACTGGAAACTTAAACCTGTTTTTGCCGTTTTAAACAAAAATGCAAAAATACTCATGCTCATACTAAGTTTTCAAAACCAAAAACTTAAAACTACCAATTACCCTGAATCTTTAGGTTGGCAGGTATGCGCTGACAGTAGGGGATACAACATCGGAGTTGTAATCTTTAGGTCTATACTGCCGATGACAACATCGGAGTTGTGACATGTATGCGCTGACAGTAGGGGATACAGTTCCGGTTCGGTCCCACATGATTTTGTAATGTATAAAAAAAATCCGTACCCACAGAGCCAGCCAGTTCCATCCATCATCGGATGACCCGCAGAGCTAGCCAGTCTGGTAACTAATTTTAGGAAACTTGGTGCAAGCCATACCAGGTCTGGAGGGTTCCTGGTTCTGGTTCAGAATGAGTTTTTCGGTTGGGTGATGGGTCCATAACCGGTCAGTCCCGTTTCTGATCCTGAGCTGGAACCAGGTCTACCACTAGATGACAGTGGCAATAGCGCGTAGTCCCACACTTATCACAATTCTTGTGACACCGCTTCACCTACGGGTGAATAAATTCATGTAAATATTGGGGTTGATGCCATTTTCTAAAATTAGTTATTACTGCAAAATCGTGTGTCCATAACATTTGCCTTCTCATGTGTTGTGATGGAAATAGCGAGAACACATGAAGAAACAGCTGGAAAAAATGAGGAACCAGAAGGAGAAGCTTGAGTCATTATGCCGCTCACTTCAAGCTGAGAGGAAAGCTAATTCTATTACTGCAACTGGCAGTAATTCCGATCCTGTTCAGGATTGAGGAATATATAATTATCAATTCTGACTAAAATAATTATCAAATTAGTTTCTGGTAATTGCACCTGTATTTGTAATGGAACTTCTTACTCATGATCTCTTAATGGTTTGTACCTTTATTATTAATTATTAAATATCTAGGCATCTGCAATGTTCAAATGCATTTTTTCTATATTCACTTATTTAGAATTAAACTTTGTCCATAAAGATCGCCCTTCATAGGACCGTGGTAGGTTGAACCGTTGAACATTATTCTTTCTGTCTCTAATAGACTAATAGTGAGCACGTTTACTGTTGACATATACTAGTATCTCACCCGTGCGATACAACATTTTAATTTGTTTTTTGACAGCATAAAAAATCCAATGAATAAGATATCAAACTTCAGAATTTGTTTTAGAGCCAATTTGATAACCCATGTTTATTGCATATCAGTCAATTTTTCAACCAAACGCGTAACTATAAAGTTTGTAGTTATTCACAAAAGATTGGAGTTATTTTTCTGACTAAATGAAAAGAAGTTAAAGTATAGAATAATTTCAGGTATATTTCATATCAGTTTTTCCTTAATTTATTAGTATAACATTTTTTAATTTTTTTTCATAATTAAGCAGATTCGGCCGATTTAGGGAGTGTTTGCGATTGCTTATACTTTTAAAAATGGGGGTATTAAAGTGAATTTTGAGAAAGTACTTAATAATAAAAGTTGGTAGTGTTTGAGACAAAAAATGCTTCTGGAAAAGTAAAAGTTGATAGTGTTTAAAAAAAAGAGTAATTTTTGTGTAACAGAAAAAGTGAAAAGGCGGTTTAAAGCACTCTCACACCTGCTTTAAGTGCTTAATTTAAGTAGAAGTTGTTAAAAGCTCAAAAACACTTTTTCTAAATTTTTGCAAACACTCCCTTAACTAGGTCTGGACTCGGGCCGGGCGGCCCGACCCGGGACCGAACCGGCCCGGTCACTGTTTGGCCCGGCCCGGCCCGTGGCCCGGTGGGTCCACCGGTTCGGTTTGGCTCGGCCCGGGTGCTGGGCGGTCCGGGCTCGGGCCCAGGTTTTGGTGAACCGGCCCGGCCGGTTCGGGCCGGATTTTAATTTTTTTTTTTTTTTTGAATTTTTTTTAAGTTTTAGGTTGGATTAGGTATTTTGGGCCATTTGAGGTGGTTTGGGATGGTTTGGGGTTGAGGGGGAGGGGTAGGGGATTAAATAGGAGAACAAAAAAAAATTAATTGGGCCGGTTCGGCCCGGCCCGGTTTGGCCCGGAACCGGAACCGGAACCGGCCACCGGCGGTTCGGGCTCGGGCCTCCCCTTTCCTGGCCCGAGGCCCGGCCGGGCCCAGGCCCGAACCGGGCCCGAACCGGCCCGAGTCCAGCCCTACCCTTAACTGCTTCATTCAGAATTTCATATTTTCATGATTTTCATCCATTTCAATAGATTTAGTCAATTCAGCAAATTTCAATATTATCAAACAACCTCTTTAATTAACTATGTTAGAATAGGAAGTGGTTTAAGTTCAATGTTTGGGACTCGCATTCATAAGTGTTGAAGCAAATTAACAAACGGGAGCATTTTTACTATTCTTATTTTTAAGAAATACTGAATAGGGCGTAGTACGTAATCTTGGAGGTCGTTCGGCAACACTGCTTTTCGGCTTATCAGCCAACCTTTTCACCAAACACGTAACGTTTGCTTTCGCGAGCTAAATTGTATAATAAGCAGAAAAAGTAAGGTTGAGTTACTTTTCTGGCTGTATTGGCTGAAGTTAATGTGGATGACCATTTTAGCTATTTTTAGATATAATTGTTTCTTTATTTCATTAATAAAATATATTTTATTTTTTCTTAAATTAGGAAAAATCAACCAATGTAGCCACTTCTGCCAGAACTTCATAAATTTCAGCAGAATCAACTAAATCAGCCGATTTTCGTGCTACCAAATGGACTCTTAATGTTTGGAACATTACTTTGTCTTATTGTCTAGTTTCATGACTTTCATCGAATTGTTTTTTGTCGCAAGCCAAAACACGTATTACTCTTTTCACAAACTCATGCGTTTGTACCGTGACCAATTCCAATCCATTGCTCCACTAAATAAGCACAACATGCACCGTAACCCAATAAAACCTCGATCCATATATTTTTAGAGTAATAATGAAAATAATGCTATTGTAGATCAAACCCGATCGTCTATTTTCTCTCCGTTCTTATTTTGTTTTTACATCCTTTATCTCCCCTGGCCTGATTAGTACTACCCATTAATAGACTTTCCTTACCATTCGTTTCTTATACTTTCTTTGCATAAAACCATCTGGATTATCTGCTCCATTGTTAAAAAGGATCTACATTAGGAGTCTCCAAAATTAGACAGTAAAGTTTTATGCTAGGCTTCTTAATTATGAAAACTTTTTATGAGAATACAATCGGAATTAAACGCAATCTTTTACTCAAATATTTAAAGAGTTATATTGAGAAATAACTTGATGTTCTAACCATTTTTAGATTTTGACTAATCTATGAACGTAAAGAAATGAGTTTTATTGATGGTTGCAACTTGCAAACTAAGTCTGCCAAAATTCGAGTGAACATTTTACCATGTCTATTGTAATGACAAATTGGTTTTTAAAACAACTGCATTTTAGGAAATGTCTTATGTCTTATACAAAAAATCATTTGGGCTATAGATGCTATAACAATAAAATCTATTGTATTACTCCGTATTTGATAATTGTAATTGATTGGTAGCAAGTGTAAATCCGTACAAATTGATAATTATATTGTGGAAACTTGTTGAATTCTGAAACTTGTTTAATTATTTACATGCATGCATGTTAAACCTTTTTCTACTAAAAGTGGGTTATGTTTGGAGTACATGCATTTTCTCGACGAAACATTTCTCGGAATCTTTATGGAGTTTCTTCTCACACACTTGGCCATTTGACCCGTCATTACATGACAAAAGTTTTAGTTCCCTATATACAACGTAACAACAAACCCGTTAGGGAAACAAACATAAATTAAAAGAAAATATGAGAAAAGAAATTTAAAGCGAGAGTTAACCTCATTGGCTACATACATTCTGCAGAAGATTTGACTATGTATGTATGCTAGGTGGAGCTGCTTCTATTGATTACATTAGATCATATTATATCAACATGTCATTCACCCGGATGCATTGCTTTGAATCTATGCCTTCGTCCGTTTGCGGAATTTTAATTTTGTAATATGACCGGCCTCCCAAGAATATAATAATTAAAAGAAAAACTTTGAACATTAATTACTTGTTTCTTTTAATATTCTTTTATTTGAAACTTAACAAAACGTCATCCAAAGTCCAAACATTCAATATTTATTTATCAACATTCATCTATTACATGAGATAGGAAAAAAAAAAATGGCCAACACTAAAAATTAAATGCACCGAAAAATTAAAGAGATAAGAACTTGTTGGACAAAGCAATAGTTGTCTTAGGATGTTTTCTTTTGGACTGAAATTTGCTGGTCTGGTCTGGTAATTAAACGTCTGGTCTCTGTGTATTTTATAAATATCCAAGTCTGGTCTGGTCTGGTCTGGTCTGTTTAAGTCTGGTCTGGTCTGGTCTGGGACTGAAAACAATCCAAAAGAAAACATCTTTAGTTGTAAATAATTCAATTGTAATAACTTTTCTCGAACTTTCTCTAGAACTAATCGGCAGCTGCAACACTATTTTTCAAGGGCTAATATAATTGAGTGTCGCACGACTGCAAATTTTTCCCTACACATTTTTTGGACCAACTATTGCAAATTTACACATAAATTTTATTTATTGGAGTCATTTAATTTGCTGTGGGAAACGAAAGGACACCTCTATTTGTAAATGTAGAACACAGTTATCCACAATAACCACAAATACCAATAGAGACAGCTGAAAAACCAAAGGTTTTTTTCCCAATAAAGACAGGCCCAGGGGTGGAGACAGGGAGGGGCTGGAGGGGGCCTCGGCCCCTGCAAGGAAAAAAATTCTTAAATATATATTATGTATAAATACTTCTAATCTATAGAAAATGTGTTGATATTTTAAATTTTGGCCTCTGTAATGTAAACTTTTTAAGGGTCGGCCCTCTTAACGATAGATTTCTGGCTCCGCCACTTAGACGGCTGAAAAACCAAAGGTTCCATTTACGGCTAACAATAAATGCATCAAGATATTTCATGCCAAGATTTACTAAATGGGATAGGGAAAGTTCCCGTAATAGGACTAAAACAGTTTGGAAATTCCAAAATAGGACTGTCATGTTTTTTATTCTCAAAATAGGAGTAATTACTGCCAAATTTGGAAAATACTGTCATGTTGAAGTCTGGTACTGCCAAAACATGACAGTAATTAGTCTTATTTTAGGAATAAAAACATGGAAGTCCTATTTTGGAATTTTCAAACCTTTTTAGTCCTATTTTGGATAATATCTCTTCAAAAGGATACTGTACCGTAAGAATTAAGCCATTCGTTTTGGCGTCAACTTCTTCCCCAAGAAACCTTTTGTTATTATATTAAGATAGATAGATGTTTGGGCATGTTTACTGTTTTATTTTTGCTATCTTGCACAGCGGCTGATGCTCAGACACCATAAAAATAAATCCCAAGAGTCTTTTTTGTCTATAAAATGAGTCCAAAATGTCCAGTACTCCAATATCGCAAGAAATCCCTTCCACTAGTCCACTACTCCACGAGGGCAGCCTAATAGTTTTATTGACACTAAAGCTAAATGTTTGATGTAAGTAACGTTACCGGTGGGCGTAGCTCAACTGGTAGCAAGGGAGTGCCACAAGGGTTAGGTCTCGGGTTCGAATCCCGGCAACTGCGATGAGGGGTTACTATGCTGAAAAATGCATAGGGTCTCTGCAAGTACCGGGATAGAGCCTCACTCTCTATCTGTCAGATTGTGATTATAGTCCAATTTACATCCGCCCATCGTGCCGTCCGGTCGGTGGTGGGGGGCCCTCAGGGATGGGGTGTCATCCTTTTGATGTAAGTAACATTAAGACAGTCTTAATGGGATGAATTAAGTGATAAAATTTGATAAAATTTAGTGATAAAATTTGATAAAATTTCTATGGTTCTAAATTATTTTTTATTTTATCAATTCAATAAGAATTATGCAATCTCATTTTTTAATAATTGCACTGTCCTCTAATATTTCAATGTTAGTGAGATGGATGAAGTATTATTTATTGCACTAACGCTATATGTTTGATGTAACGTTGTGCAAAATGAAAACTGTGTGTGTCAAATATGTAACATTATAAATTGTATCTTAAATATGTGAATCACGTTATATAAAATCTAAATTATGTGTATTAAATATGTAAATCATGTTATACAAAATATAAACTGTGTATGTCAAATACGTAGTATATAAGAGTAGTGACTTGTTTTTTGTAACTTATGAAAAATAAAGAAATTTGTCGGATTTCAAACGTGAATCACATAAACCGAAAATCATAAGGTAGAACTAAAAAATGCCTAAAATTTAATTTATACATCAGCCCCATCTTAAAATCAATAGGGTAAGTTAGGGTAAATTATGATTAGTCTCTGAGGTTATGTCATAATTATTAATGCAACCTTGCATTTTCAAAAATCAATTAGTTACCCCCTAAGTTTTGATTATTTTCACCGTTAGCCCCCTCATGTTAATATTTATTAAATTTAATTTAATATAAATCTTAAATTCAATAAAAACTATCTATAAAATTAAATTTAAAAGTAAATCACAATTTATTATCATTATTATAAGTCATTGTTGTTTACCGTTATTTTTATACTCAGCTACTCAATTGTGGAATAATGAAAGTAGTTAAGGGAAAAGACTCACGAGTAAGATATAAAATATTATGAATTTATATTTTTATTTTAAAAATTAAATATCATTTAAGCTTATTAAATTAATAAACTTTTTTTGAAGAAGAAATCATCAAAATTAGTAATAGAATTAATAAAAAATTAAACAAATCTATGATATACGGAGAGTATATTTTAGTTCTTAGATCGATAGGTTTCATTTATTCAGGCCTTATATTGATACATTTTTGTCTTTTAGGTACGGTCTCTTATCAATACTAGATCAATCTTTTAGATCATGGATTGATAAAATTCATTTTTTCTCAATTCTTTGCTACATACGAAAGAAGTGTTATTGAGATTAATTCGTCCGGATGAATTACAAATAAGAGTTTTATATTGATGATGAAGAGGTGTATATAATTTTGATAACACATATTTCAAATAATATTTCTTTTACGTATCTCATGAATATTAGGGGTGGGCTTGGGTCGGGACGGTTCGGGATTAGGGTTATCCCAGTCCCTTCCCAATTAATAATAACGGGACGGGACGGTACGGGACAAGCCTTTGTCCTAGTCTTGTCCCATTTAAATCGGGACCGGGATGGTTCGGACCGGTTCGGGACGGTTCGAGACGTCCCAAACTAACAAAAAATAATCATTTGTAATTAATACTCCCTCTGTTCCCAAAAATTCTTCCCGGTTTGAATTGGCACGCCTATTAAGAAAGTGGAATAAAGTGGAAATGTGTGGTTGTGGTTGTGTGAGAAAAAGGTGAAATGAATGTGAGCCACACAAATTGTCCAAAAAGGGAAAGTGGGAAGAATTTTTGGGAACGGCCCGAAAAGGAAAGTGGGAAGTATTTTTGGGAACGGAGGGAGTATATATTAGCATTTCTAAAGTATCATGCACCAAAATATTAACATTTTAAAAGTTAATTGTTGTTCATCACAAGCTAAAAGCTACTACGTATTAGATTTTAGTTAGGTTTAGCAAAATTTGAAATTTAAATTTAAAACAAAGCAAAAATGAATTAGTTTATTCAAAATCATGTGTTCTAGCTGTGAGATACTCATATGTAGATATACAAAGTGGGATAAACATCTATGTTAGTAAATATGTATGTTAGGTATTATTTTTAATTTAAAAATTGGGCTTGAAGAACTAAAAACATGTTACCATTTATTTTTTGAGTTGACATTACACACTAGTCACATGCTACAAAATCTATATAGTTATTACAAACGGGACAACGGGACGGTTCGGGATAACCTTCCAATGTCCCGGTCCCGTCCCGTTTTAAACCGGTACGGGACCGGTGCGGGACAAAATCAATGAGACCCAAACGGAACGGGACGGGACAACACCGGTACGGTTTCGGGATATACCGGAATGGGACAACGGGACCGGGATTCTTGCTCGCCCCTAATGAATATTACTCAGTTGAGACTCTTCTACCTTAACTACTTTGATCAATATTTATTCCATGATTGAGTAGCTAAGCAAAAAATAACAATAAAAAAATGACTCATAATTATGATAATAAATTGTGTTTTACTTTAAAAATTAATTTCACAGACAATTTTCATTGAATTTAAGAATTATATTAAATTTAATTTAACAAATATTAACATGAGAGGGGCATATAGTGAGAATGATCAAAACTCAGGAGGTAACTAATTGATTTTTGAAAATGCAAGGTTGCATTAATAATTATGGCATAATCTCAAGGGGTTAATAATAATTTTCCCAAATCAATGTTGTTTGTCAATCTTCTCAACTTCTTTTGCACAGACTTTCATGACTTTATGTCTTTACTAGCTTCCTCCTCATGACCTCATATCTTCTCTTCTTTTATCTATTTATGAAAAAATCTTTCTAATCGATTTTTAGTTAATCCTAGGTTCCTTTCCTTGTTCTAACCAAATCAGGAAGATTTATAGTTCTTTTTTAATGGATGATGGAACCGATATGCAGGATCCGTCCACTGTACAACCGGCTGTACGGTGCTCACCGTACAGTCGGTGGCATTTTTGTAATATAATGTAAAAATCGCGGTTTCTGCTAAGTGATCATTAGTGTACTGTTAATGAGCAAGAATCCAATGCTAATGAGTATTAGGAGTCTAATAATGAACGTCGTGTTATTAAAAGAAAGCCGATATCACAACTAAAAAAATAGTGGCAAATTTGTAATTTTTGATGAAAATCTCGGTTTCTCTTAAATGAGCATTTATACAATTCTGATGAGCATCGAGTCTGTTCTGTTGAGTATTAGGAAGCTAACAATGAGCACCAATGATCTCTGTTTTATATTTTCTAATTCAATTTCTTTTTATTATTTTTCGTTTATAAAAATATCTTAAATTATGTTTATATTCAATTTCAATTAATTTCAATATGTGAATCCAATGTAGGATTATATGTTTGAAATGTGAAAGATCTAAAAATGAACATAAAGCAGTAACGAATGAGCATACATAACTTACAAAATGAGTATCAAAAAATTCAAAAGATCATTTGTGCATGCTCATTGATTTTGGACGTTATATTTGATATGTGCATCATATTAAAATGAGCATAAAGCAGTACCAAATGAGCATACATAATTTACAAAATGGGTATCAAAAAGTTCAAAAGATCATTTGTGCATGCTCATTGATTTTGGGCGTTATACTTGATATGTGCATCATTTTAAAATGAGCATAAAGCAGTACCAAATGAGCATACATAATTTACAAAATGAGTATCAAAAAATTCAAAAGCTCATTTTGTGTATGCTCATTGATTTTGGACGTTATACTCATTTAAGTTTAACACAAAACTCATTTTTAATGTGTTTAATATTCAGTTGTGTATGTTCATTTATTTGAGACGTATACTCATCTGAGTTTAATATAAAACTCATTTTTATGTGCTTAATATTTAGTTGTGTATGTACATTTCTTTATGTGTATACTCATTTGAGTTTAATAAAAACTCATTTGAGATCAATAGCAGTAGGGATTCCTTTGTTTGCAGTAGGCTCGCTTTTTGTCTTCTAAATTCACAATCTAAACACCAAAATTGAATAAGAAAAAGAGAGAAAAAGAAAAGAGTGAAAAGAAAGACAGAGGGGAGGGAGGAGAAATGGACTTGTTGTGTCCGCTCTAGAGGAGAAGGGGATGAGCGAGCTGCACTAGGGGAATCTCTGTTGTGGTTTCTCCTGCCACGAAGCAACTAGACGAAGCCAGATCGAAGAACCAGACGAGATCGGAAAGCTGGTGCGAAGCTTGATGCGAAGCCGAAGAAGAAGCGCAGAGCAAGATCGAAGCAAGCGTGCGTTGCCTAAAAAGGGCCGGCTGTACCGTGCGCACGGTACAGCCAGCTATACGATGGAATTTACCCGATATGCACGTCTTCTTTATCTCACTTGTACGTAATAAAATCCATTTCCTTAATAATTATATTTATCGTAGCAGGAGACAGGAGCGGTCTATTTGCAAGTAGAATATATCATTAAAGAACTAGCGATTTGTCGTTTTTCATTTGGGTCGTCCATTTTTTTGTCTCATCATATTGCAACCTCGAGTTATGCAATTGTTAATTTTATTGTTATTGATAATGATATACGGAGTAGTTGTTTATTTTAGAAAACCAAAACATATCCACTTCGTACAAGCATCATTATGAGATTTCTTCAAAAGTAATTATTTATAAAATCATCCTACATAATTGCAATAATTTGACAAAATGACATTTTTTCGCTCAAGTAATTGAGTCAAAGGTCCAGCTCAAAGATCGACGACCCCAGTCTACTCTTTGTTCCATTGCATTTCTCATTCATTGCTCCCCATCTCGATCCCTCATCCTTCTCGGAAAATCTCTTACTCCAGTCACGTTCTCTCGGACTAGACTTTGCTCACTCAATTTCTCAGCTCTCTACTTCATCAGAAACTATCAGATTTGAGATGCCTTCATCATAACCTTTCCTGTTTAAAAATTTCACCCCTCAATGTCGATTCGCAAATCATCGGAGTTCAGACCCGTTTATCTGGGTTCCATCGCAGGTATTGTATTTATTAAAGGTTCGTACTGCTCACTCCCTAGAAGCAAGCTCCTTCGTTTTCTTTCCATTGGTCAACCCACTAGGTTTCAGCAACCCTACACTTAAGCTCCTTCGCCCCTCATAAATTGTTTTTCAATATAAAATCAAGATGACGTAGAAACATTTTCCAATATAAATTGGATTAATATATATTTTTAATGAATTAGCAAGTATTTTCGATGTTGCTATGTGAAGCTAAATCTATATTATATAGTATGGGCATTCTCTAATTCTGCATATATAATGTTTGATAAAATGCCTAGGTCAACTTTCTTTGTTTTTTAAATAGCATTAGAAAAAAATGCCAATTAGGTCACATTAATTGTACTGATTGGAAATGTGGGAGTTTTGTTACAAAAATCAAATAGAAAGGTGCAAAACTACAAAACATCAAAACGATAGTTTTGATCCCCCCTCTTATTCCCGTTTTGATTACGCTGATTTAGTTGGCCATCAATTCTTTCTTGAGTTAATTATCAAAATAGGACTAAAAGTCATTCACTTTGCACAAATAGGACCAAAAAATAAACTATGTTTCCATAGGACTAATTATGTTTGTCTTGGACAAATATACCCTTATACCTATTGGAATGTTTTAATTCATAATAAAATAATAAAAAATAATAAAAATTCGTAAAATATACCAAAAAATTAATAAAAATATTCTGAATAATAATAAATTTAAAAAAAAAATTAAAAAAAATAAAAAATAAAAAAAAATAAAAAAAAATTAAAAAAATCAAAAAAATATTTTTTTTGTCACCGCCGCCTATACCGCCCCAGCACCACCACCTCTAGTCATTTGGGGAAAAAATGCCAAATTTATTATGAATTCCATATTTTTGGCATAATTCAGAATGATTTAAGATGGAAGAAAAAAAATGTTGGCATTCTCAAAGAGAAATATGCCATATTTTTGGCATTTTCCGAAAAAAAAAATGGAAGTTTGTAGGAAATATGACATTTTTTTTAACGGTCGGAGGTGGTGGTGCAGGGAGGCGGTACCACCACCTCCTGTCACCGGGGTAAAAAATGCCAAAAAAATTATGAATGCCATATTTTTGACAAAAGTCAAAAGGATTCAAGTTGGCAGAATGAAAATGTTGGCATTCTCATAGAGAAATATGCCATTTTTGTGGAATTTGAAAAAAAAGTGGCATTTTTTACACCGATCGGAGGTGGTGGTTCAAGGAGGTAGTACAGGCGGTGGGAAACGTATCCATATTTTTTTTAATTTTTTTTATGGAGTTTTACTATTTTTTTTATTAATTTTTAAAATAAAAAAAAAACTAAAATTTTTTTTTTCTTATTTTTTATTTTATAAAAATTTTATTAATTTTTTTATTATTTTTCTACGAATTATTGAAATTTTTTCGAATTTATTATGAATTAAACATTTAATTATGACTTTTAGCTATCTTTTACTAATATTTAAAGGAGGGGTAAGAATGGAAGGAAGAAATGAGTATGTTTCCAATAGGACCACTATGGTCCTATTTTGAAAAAAAAAACATAACAAGTCCTATTTTGAGTTTTTGCCATAGTTTTAGTCCTATTTGAAGTAATTTCTATTCTTTCTTTTGTTTATTCACGCATTCTTTATACCAACTCATATCAATTCTGTTTGGGAAAACTGTCAAATAGGTCCACGTACTTTTACGAAAAAGTCAATTGAGTCCATGTACTTTTTTTCGAGTCAATTAAGTCCGCAAACTATCATAAAATGACCAAATCGGCTATTTAATAGGTAGTCAGCCGGTTTCCCATTTAACCGTCCACGTGGATGTCTGAGGTGGCGTTTTTTTTGTTGTTTTTCAATTTTTTTAATTTATCTTTCCTTTTCCTTTTTCTTTTTTTCCTTCTCTCTTCCTTTTCTAACTTTTTTCTCTTTCTTCTTCTCTTTTCCTCCGGTCCGCTCTTCTCCTTTCCCAATTCACTTCTCCGCCTGGTTCGTTTCTTTCGTTCCTTCTTGTCTCGACCACAACTCCGACCACTTTCTTCCATTTTTGTCGCCTCCGCCACACTCCCACAGGAACGAATTCCGCCTCTCAGCCTCTCTAGCCATCATCTCCGCCGCCCAGCATCCATAGCCACTGCATCTGGAGTCCGACCTCCACCTCACATCAACAGCTTCTTCCGCCATACGCACACCGCCTCTTCCATTGGAACAACGTCCAACCGCTCCAGCCTCCATAGCCACCACAACCTCCTCCTCCATAGATCGGTAGTTGCAGAGCAGGGAGCTAAAAGATTTTTCTCGAGATCGATGGAGTTGGAGATGCAAAAATAATGGAAAAAGAAAAAGGACAAGACAATAAAAAATACTCCCTCCGTCCCATTTATATTGTCCCAGAAGAGGGTGGCACGGTTATTAAGAAAAGTGGATTTGTGTGGTTGATATTAATTGATAAAGTAAGAATAAAGTAAGAATGATTTAGAGTCACACAAATTTTGCCAAATATGGTATGGGACAATATAAGTGGGACTTCCCGAAAAGGTAAAACGGGACAAAATAAATGGACGGAGGGAGTAGAAAAGACTAAAAATATCTCAGCTGGACGTCCACATAGGCAGTTAACCGGATGACCGGTTGAGTACCTATTAAATTGTCAATTTGGTTGCTTTTTGATAGTTTGCGGACTTAATTGACTCGAAAAAAATACATGAACTCAATTGACTTTTGGGTAAAAGTACGTGGATGACAGTTTTCTCATTCCGTTTTCATTTAATTTTCCATTTATGCATTTGGAGCATATTGTTTGGTGTTTTTAGGGGCATGCGACCATCTGTTTTCGAGCTGCCACAAAGCCGCACTTTTTGTGGCAAATGATGTTATTCTAATTTCTATACTAGAGCTCCTTATGTTATTTTAATTTCTATGCAAAGGCTTTTTTCTTTTCGGGAAGCTGGACGGCAGCTCAACTAACTGAGGCAAGACTCACAGGTGCAGCACACTAGCACAGGCGCAGGGAAGAAGGTGGCACTGGGCTGGGGATCGGGTTGGCCAGTCTTTCTGGATAGGGGAAAGATGGAGCTGGCTAGATGGTGGTCGCTTGAAACTAAATGTTGATGCTGCTCTTGGGAGGGAAATGTGCGGGCTTGGTTAGGTTATTCGTGACTCGGCTGGCGAATTTGTGGCAGCAGGAGCAAAGCCGTGGAATAGCAAGTTGACAACGAAGGAAGCGGAGATGTGGGGGTTCGTGAAGCATTGGCTTGGTCGCTGTCCTGTGGCTGGAGTAATCTGGAGGTGGAGTTTGACGCGGTTCAGGTGATCTATGAGATCCAAGTTAGGAAGGATTCTTCGGGTTTCGGTATGGTTGCGGATGATATTAGATTTACGATTGCTAATTTGAATAGCATCAAGTTTTCTCATGTCGGTCAATCAACGAATCGAGTTGCTCATTCTTTGGCTAGAGCAGTCGTTTCTTTGTCGGAAAATTTTGTTTCTATGTTCCTCCTTTTGTACTCACGGACTTGGAGTTTGATATTTTAAATAATACTATCGTACTCCGTATGTAGTTTCATAGTTTGTCTGTCTTGTGAAAGAAGAATGAGTTATCGGCTTCAACTATAGTTTCTCTTTTCATCAGTTGACCAATACGATGTTCAATTATTACATTTTGTGGTTTATCATTTGAACTTTTAACATTTATGTTGACTTTGTTGTTCTTTATGATTTTTAGTACTATAGGTTTATTCATGAATTAAGGATGTTTTCTTTTGGACTGAAATTTGCTAGTCTGGTCTGGTTTGGTCTGTTTAAGTCTGGTCTGGTCTGGTCTGGTCTGAACTGGTCTGGTAAACGTCTGGTCTCTGTGTATTTTATAACTACGGAGGTCTGGTCTGGTCTGATCTGGTCTGTTTAAGTCTGGTCTGGTC
This sequence comes from Cuscuta epithymum, assembly GCA_945859915.1. Classification (NCBI taxonomy): domain Eukaryota; kingdom Viridiplantae; phylum Streptophyta; class Magnoliopsida; order Solanales; family Convolvulaceae; genus Cuscuta; species Cuscuta epithymum. The sequence continues at coordinate 2,456,657 of CAMAPF010001001.1, read as the reverse complement.
TGGTCTGTTTAAGTCTGGTCTGGTCTGGTCTGTTTAAGTCTGGTCTGGTCTGGTCTGGGACTGAAAACAGTCCAAAAGAAAACATCCTAAGCAGTGTTTGCGGTTGTTTAAAAAAACGTTTTTCAGCTTTTGACTTAAAAAAAGCAAAAAAGAGTGTTTTCAAATGACAGCTTCTGCTTAAATTAATCACTTAAAAGCTGAAAACAGGTGGAAGGGTGCTTTAAACTGCTTTTCACTTTTTCTATTACACAAAAAGTACTTATTTTACCAAACATTACCAACTTTTACTTTTTCAGAATCACTTTTTTCTCAAACACTACCAACTTTTACTATTAATCACTTTTTATTGATCGTGGAATAAATTTATATTAATACACTATTTAAACATAATTTTCAAATAATGTCAATGTGTCGAATTTAGTCTTTGGAAAAGACTTCGTTTATATACACATACGGTTGTTTACTTTCGACTTAACAGACTTAATGAGAACAATGATCGTTCAGCCATTAAGTCATGTTTACTTACGACTTAGCAGTGTTTTGGCTTATCAGGTTTATCAGTCAATTTTTTCACCAAACACGTAACTTTTGAATTCGTGCATTGGATTTTGTAATAATAAGGAAAAGTAAGGTTGAAGTGACTTTTTTTTTTATTTTATTGGCTGAATTTACTGTATAGTGTATATGACTATTTTAGCTATTTTTTCATATTTTTTTATTTTCTATAAATAAAGTATATTTTAAATATAATTTTTTCATAAAGCAGCAAAATCAGCCAAACCAGCCACTTCAGCCAGAACTTCATAAATTTCAGCAGAATCAAACGATTCCGCCGATTTCAGGGTTACTAAACAGACTCTAAGACGTCTACTCTCTACTAAGACGTTTTTCTGGTCAATTTTCTCAAATTGATCGTGGAATAAATTTATATTAATACATGAAGTTTCTTATTGACTTTATCCCTCGAGAATCAATTTATACTAAATTGATTATTTTACACCATTCATATCATCTATTCAGCACAGAAGTAAACAACTTCATATACAAATATCACTTAATCCAGACGGACATCTTAATCCAGACAGGATTCAATGGATAAAAAATCAAACAGCTAGCCCCTTGCTCTACAAAGAAAATTAATTAATCATCTTGACGTCCTATAGGCTATAGCAGGTCATTTTTAAATTAAATTAAAGAAATTGATAAATCATAAATAAGTTCACATGAGTTTTAAAAATATAGAAGTATAAATACGAACGTAGTAAACATGTCAAAAGAATAGATAAATAATTTAAAAATATTATATATATATATATATATGATGGATAGTCTACCCGGGGGGTATCTTATCCGAGGGGTTATTGCGGGAATAACTTAGAGAGAAGTCAGAGCAAATGGGAGGAGAGAGAATCGATTTATTAAATGAACTCGAGATATGGAGTTGTCGATTACAAGGAGAAATGGGCTGCTATTTATAGCAGCAATAAATGCGATGAGAGTACACGTGTCAGTGATCCAACGGCCGAAGGGTCACATCAGCCCGGTGGCACCGGCAGTGGTACGTTAACCGCATTGAATGCGGTTGGCGGATGTGACGTGGTATTAAATGCGGTGGTTGGCTGTCCCCAAAAGGAATCTTTGATGATTGAGCTTGTGTAGCCGAAGGCTCCCTGTGTAGCCGAGGGTTCCTTGTGTAGCCGAGGGCCCCTTGTGTAGCCGAGGGCTCCTTGTGTAGCCGAGGGGTCCATGTGGTAAGGACCCTCGTGTGGCCGAAGGCTTGGTTCAGCCGAAGGCTTTTCTGATGCCGAGGGCATGAAAATGCCGAAGGCTTATGTTTTCGCCCGTTTTTCTCCCAGCAGTTTCTTATGCCAGAGAAGGCTATTCTGCGAGTTTTGGGGCCTTCGGCCAAGGAAGCCGAAGGCACCCCCAGTGTGTATTCTGGGCTATTTTGAGGCTTGGGCCGCCGTATTTGGGCTTGAGTTGTTCTCTGGGCCCAATGGACTTGCGTAGGAGAAGTAGGAGTCTATGGGCCGGGGGCTCCTGGGCCATATACTCCATCAGGAGTCCCTCACTCCTTTTGCCGAAAGGTACTTGAGGAAAAAGGAGTAGATGTGTTGATTCTTCTGGAGGCTTCATCATCTCGTTGGGTGCCTTTTCTGGAGAACTTGCCTTCTGCTGGTTATCGAAGGCTTCCCTCAGTTCCTCACATATCGAGGGTTTCCTGATGGAGGGTGTACATCACCTTCGTAGGGCCGCCGGAGGCTCCCCTCAGTCCCTCACATGTCGAGGGTTTTCTGAGGGAGGCATAGATGCATTGTCTGCATGTGTTGTGATGAGGGATGCTTTATTTCCACAAGTGATTTGGGGAAAAATTTTGATACTTGTTTCCTGCCGAAGGGTTTTATTGAAGTATGTACCCGAGGGTTGTTATTTTGATGTTTGCCCGGAGGCTGTATGCGTCACTTGTGAATTTTTTGCATTTGGGAATTTTTGTGTATTTTGTGTATGATTCCCGAGGGGTGTGTCCTAGTCCCCCACTCCTTTAGGCCGAAGGCTAGTTCGGGCTGAAGGAGTTGTGATGTTTGCTTATGACCCCGAGGGGTAATCATTGGCTGGTGAGTGCCAACACTGATAGCCGGGGGCTTATGCTCCTGGCAGTTCGAAGGTGCTTGTCGGAATTTGTTGGCCGGAGGTTGTGGTGAGTGATAGCCGGAGGCTATCATTCAGGGGCACCCCAATGTTGCCGAAATATAGTCGTTGTAATATAGCCGTTGGGAGAGGAGTTGACGTGGCGTGTTCTCGTTGGTTGAAGGCGGGCGGTAGCCATCCATTGGCTGAACCGGCGGCCCGTAATGATGGCCTTTTTAAATCGAGGCCCAGTTCTCGAGGCCGAAAGTCTATATATACCCCAAGCCAAATTCATTTTCTTTTGTGCGAACCTGAGTGGTAGCGGAGCTCTGCCAAAATTTCTAAAGAGATAAAGTATTTCCTCCGATCAAACCCTAAGTCACAAGGTCAGTTCTTGCTCTGTTCCTTACTACCTTGGCGTATTTTGCTTCTTTACCTTTAGATCGAGTGTTAGAGATCTTAGGGGCCATTGTCTAAGGTACTTTAGGTAGAAACCTTCCTTAAGACCCCTCGCTCTTAGACACAATGTCTTCCCAAAGCGATTCCCAGAACATCTCGGGGGATCCGTCAGCGCAACAGGAGAGTTATTCGGACGTGGAGTCGTCGAGTGAGCGGTCGTCGGCGAACAATGACCTAGCGGTCGCCGAGGAGGTCCAAAGCAACCTTCGAACGGAGCTGGAGGCGGAGGAGTTTGAGCAAGTGGCTGAAGACGAAGAAATGGCCCTCGCCCTCCAGGTTGCCGAAGAAGAGGAAGAGAGGGAGAGGCAAAGAGTCACAGTTGCCGTCTTCCCAGCTCGTGGCTCTGGTGAAACCAGCACCTCCCGGCCCTTAGATCCGGAACCCCTCAGTGTTGTCGTGGGGAAGAAAAGGAAGAAGACGAAGGCTCCCCAAAAGAGCAAGCAAACCGCCGTGGACTGCGGGAAGCCCGTGGGAATACCCGAGGGGCATTCGTGGCTGAATACCGCCGCTCTCGCGCTGAAGTCGAGGGCTGACCGGGCCGAATGTTATGTCACCCAGCTGCATGTGGGCCCTTCGGCCACCGTGATTGAACCAGGACCCAATGATCTCCTGTTGCAGGCTCCGGAGGGTTGTTTTGCGGTCCATGTGCTGTCGGTCGCCATGGGCCTTCGGTTCCCGCTGCACCCATTCCTTCTTGAGTACCTTAGGTATGTGGGGTTAGCCCCATGTCAGCTCACCCCAAATAGCCACTCCTATATTACAGGCTTCCTTCAGCTATGCTGGGCCCGGGGGGTAACCGCGACCCTCGACCTATTCTTCCAAAGTTTCAACTTGTGCCGAGGGGGGCACACCAATTCCGAGGGTTTCGCAAACCTGCAGCAGCTTGCCCCCTGGAGGCTGTTTGATGACGTGCCTTCGTCCCACAAAGGATGGAAGGACCGTTTCTGCTACATTAAGATGGCGGAGAATCCGTTCCCGAGGGAATTGCGCAACCACTTCCGGCGGCACCCGAAGGTGGGAAGTGCCGCGCTTCAGAGGGAGGGGAAGAAGATTGCGGCTTTGCTGCCGGGGGCCACAAAGCATGTGACCGTCAAGGGTTCAACCCTTCCGGAAGACTTATTAGCCTTAGGCTTCCGTAGGTACCGCTTTCTGGGCGAAAAGGACGAACAGTACCCTGTCCTTGAGAGGGCCCTCGGTTGCTTCGGAGGTAGTTCACCGAAGGCTTTACTTTATTGTACTTAGGATTTTTGCATTCCTTATTTCTCTTCTCTGGTGGTTGACCCTTCGGTCTAATTTAATTGTTGTTTTGCAGGTGTTAATATGGATGTTGCCAGCTTCGCCGCCTTGAAGAGGAAGCTGGCCAAGGAGCCCGCGAAGAAGAAGGAGGCGGGGAAGCAGAAACCCGTCGATGATTTCTTCCCAAAGACCGATGGCTCCAGGGCGCAAGAGTCCTCGAAAGGGGCCGCTGTTGTTGCTGCCGGCGATGAAGCCAAAGGTTCTAAGGCGGAGCTAAAAAGAAAGAACTCCGGGAAAGGCGTCGCCCCCCCCGGAGAATAAGAAGCAAAGGAAAGGGGCCGCTGGTAAGAAAGATGCCCCTGTCGTGACCCTAGATGAGCAGGCCCCGATGATTACTCCTCCTCGCTCCCCTCCGGGCCACATCGATGAGGACCTCCGGGAGAAGGAGGTCATCCATTTCCCGATTAAGAAGGGAACTGCGGTGATGCATTCCACCCTTAACCCTGTCGAGTTCATGAGGGGGGTGATGTCCTCCAAAGATAGGATCGTGCTGTCCCGGCTGGATGACGATGTCCTCGATTTTAAGATAGCCAACTACAGCACCATGGTAAGCCTCCCCTCGGTCATCTCTTTGGTTACTTCCCTACTCAGTCCCGTGTTCCGATCCTTTAACAAATTTTTATTATTTGCTTGTAGGCTGCCCTCGGTGTTTGTGAGCAGGCTCGAAGGGTGGAGGCTCTGAGGATTGCTAAGGCCCAGGCCGATGAAGCCCTGAAGAAATCTGAGGAGGAGATGGCGGTCCTCAGGAAAAAGTTTGCCGATGCTGAAGAAGCCCTTCGGTTGGAGAGGGAGGCCACGGAGCAGAGGCTCAAAGATGCTGAGGCCAGGGGGAAAGCCGCAGCCGAGGAAATCGCCGTTGTCGCCGCCAAGACCGCCGCTGAGGCCGCCGATATTGCCAAGGCCGAAGCGGTAGCTGAAGCCAAGAAGAAGGCCGTCGAGTCTTTTCTTGCCGAGGGCTGGATGGCAGCTGACCAGGAGGGTTGGGTGGACTCGGTGGTGGAGCGGAGGGTGGATGCCTGGGTTGGAGGCCCCGGGGCCATGTGGCTAGCTAAGAAGGGGAAGAGCTACTACGAAGGCGGTGAGTACTTCACGCAAGCCAACATCTACCGGAAGCTGGCTCGGCATTTCAACGTTGACCCGAAGGCGTTCCAGCCAGAAGCCTACGGCCTTCCGCCCCTTCAGCCCGATGTACGGATCCCTCTGCCCGAAGGCGAGGAAAGAGAGCTGCTTGAAGATTCTGAGCTGGCAAAGGAAGCCGATGATGAGGAAGTTGAAGATGACGCAGCCTCTAGGTCGAAAGGAGGCGATCATGAAGCTGCCCCTTAGGAAATTCATGTTTTCAATCTCTTTGTAATAGATCAGCGCTTCATCGGCTTCGGCCATTTGTAAACAAACATTTCTGCAACTCCCCAACAATTATCATGAATGTTCGCCCTCGGGTTTTGTTTTGTTATATGAATGGTTGCCTTCATTTTCGATTCTTCTGTATGAATGTATGCCTTTCTTCACTATGTATTTTTTCTCCTGTTGTCTGGTTTCCCGAAGGCCACAAGTTTGTGGACTTAGAGAATTTTCTAAGTGTCACTCCTTGCTAGCCCCCGGTTGTAGTGTAGTATCGCCGGGGGTCGTTGTTGTGGACTTAGAAAATTCTCTAAGTGTAAACCCAATCACGAGCCCTCAGTTGTATATTTGGGGTTGCCGGGGGCTTGTCGTTGTGGACTTAGAAATTTTTCTAAGCAAAACTTTCGTCAAAATCCTTCGGGTGTAGCGCAAAACCTTAGAAAATAATCTAAGTAAAACTCCATTGGCAACCTCCGGTAAAGAATCCTTGTAGTTGCTTCCGGGGTGAAGTTTTAGGACCGAGGGCTAAAATGAATTAGACTCAGGAAATTCTCCAAGTGAAATTGTATCTTACGCCCCCGGAAATGCTTAGCCTTCGTTTAGTAGTGTAGCTTTAGGTCCTTGCCAAGTGGCTTAGGGGGGCCATCGGCTGTAAGCCAAATTTCCACAAAGCTTCAATAGGTGTTGTAGTGAACCTTCGAGCGTGAGAATTGTTTGAGCCCCCGTGTGTGTAGTTGACGAGGGGTTCAAGATTATGGGCTTAATGGAATCCTGAGATTTGTCTCCAATAGAGTGACCCTTCGGTTGATGAGTCTGCTTCGAAGGGCACCAAATTGTCATCATTGAGTGAGTTTGGTAGTATTCCGCCTTCGTCGTGAAGCCCTCGGCGTGGAACATTGTTGTCTTTGATTTATCCGAATCTCGGACTTAGCCAAATTTAGGTGAAATTTCGCTCAGTGATCCTTCTTCTTGGGCCTCCGGCGGAAATCTTGTACTCCAAGGCTTCATGTAATGAAGCCTTCGGCTATGTAGCCGGATGACTCGTTGTTGAGAAATTTTCTGTTGCCTTTGTAGGAGCCTTCGGGAATGTATGTCCGAAGTGTTGAGCCTCCGGGGAGAATAGTATCCGGGGAGTTCCTTCCCCCTACACATCTTTTTTTTTTTTTAGATGGTGTAGGAGAGGCATCTAGAAACTTGGTGTCTAGGAAAGGCTTGGCCTATATGGGAGGCAACGGAACAAACCGTTGGCTCCCCCTTCGGGAATGACCTTCCGATATCCCGAAGGGTTTGAGGGTCGTTTCCTCGACCCGAGACATCGTCTGTTGCCTGCTTCCCCTTGGGAGATAGCACGGAAAGCGCCTCGGTTTTGAAAGTCGTCCCCTCAGCCCGAGACATGGTCTGTTGCCTGCTTCCCCTTGGGGGATAGCGCGGGGAGCGTTTCGTTTGTGGAAGTCGAATCCTGGGCCCGGGACATGGTCCGTTGCCTGCCTCCCCTTGGGGGATGGCGCGGAAAGCGTTCCTGGGAAGGGTTTTATTTGCGTGTGGAACACAAATAGCCGGGGGCACTTGGTACCAGCCGGAGCCGAGGGGTGTTGCACCCCCCGGTTTTTTTTTTTTTTTTTTTTTTTAGGAGAGTATGTAAAAGTATGCATAATGTATGCATGGTTGCGTCCTCGTGGGGTACGGCTTAGTGAGAAAACACTTGGTGTTTTCAAAGAGTGATGGGGGTGACCCATACACTTGGTACTTGGTACCTAAATTGTTGTTCCCCTTCCTGAGAGGAAGAGGCCTCGGGCCTATTTTGGTGAAGAGATGAGGGCTTGGCCACTCATTTGTAGGAGAGAAAGGGGGCCTTTGCCCGCTTGTACAATATGTAGGTGATGAAGGCTTGGCCTTTTGATTATTCTTCAAAAACAGATGGGGCCTTGGGCCATTGATATTTACAATTGTTGAGGATGAGGGCTTGGCCGCTCATTGATAAAACTTTACCAGGTGGTGCACATTCCAATGTCTAGGAATCTCTGTCCCATTAGAACGTTTTAATTTGTATGTCCCCGGTTTGATGATGGCTGAGACAATGTAAGGGCCTTCAAACTTGGGCGCCATCTTCCCTCCTTCGGTGGGTAGACTGGCCTCCCTTCGTCGGAGGACGTAGTCACCCACCTGAAATTCTCGGGAGCGGACCTTGGCGTCGATGTAGCCTTTGACTTGTCTCCTATAGTTTTCGGCCCTGAGGAAAGCTTGCTCTCGGCGTTCTGAGATGAGTTGAAGGTCGAGGGCCATGTTGGTGTCGTTGACCTCGGGCTCATATTGTTCCACCCTTCGGGTGGGAAGAGTCACTTCTGTTGGAGCCTTAGCCTCAAAGCCATAGCATAGGGAGAAGGGTGTCTCGCCTGTTGCGCGCCGAGGGGTAGTGCGATAGGCCCATAAGATGTTGTGTAGCTCTTCTACCCAGCCTCCCCCTTCGGCTTCCAGCTTCTTCTTCAACCCTTCAAGTAGGGTTCGGTTGGCGTTCTCTACTTGCCCGTTGCCTTGGGGGTAGGCAACGGATGAAAAGGTGTGTTTGATGCCCCATGCCTCCAGGAGGGCACAGAAGGGGGCTGCCTCGAATTGAGTCCCGTTGTCAGAGATGATTTGTTGGGGGACGCCAAACCTCGTGAGAATATTTTTGAGAACAAAGTGGCGGCACCGGGCTTCAGTGATGCTGGCGAGGGGCTCGGCCTCTACCCATTTGGTGAAGTAGTCAATGGCCACAATGATATATCTGTTGTTGGAGGTACCCCTCGGCAGAGGGCCCACTAAGTCAATCCCCCATCTGGAGAAGGGTATAGCGGTGCTGATGGGAGCATAGTTGACCGCTGGTCTGCCGGGGGCCTTCTGAAAGTGTTGGCAAGCGGTGCACCTTCGGGCTAGATCAGCACAATCTCTAGCCATCGTGGGCCAGAAGTAGCCCTGAACTATGAGCCTTCGGGACATGGAGAAGGGTCCCTGGTGAGCTGAGCAAGTGCCACTGTGCACTTCCTCCATGGCGACTTCGGCCTCATCTTGATGAAGGCACCGAAGGAGGGTGCCGTTGTAAGATCTCTTGTAAAGCCTCCCGTTTTCGAGGGTGTAGCTGGGAGCCCTCAGTTTTGCTAACCTGGCGCGGGCTTCGTCTTGGGGCAACTGCCCTGTGGTGATGAAGGCGATGATGTCAGAGATCCAGTCCTCCGGCCTCAGGTTAACGTTCATAACGGGGCTCGCGTGGATGCTTGAGAGGCTAAGTTCCTCAATTCTTGCAATTTTTGAGAGGTGTTCGGGGGATTCATCCGAGAGCTTGGATAGAATGTCGGCCTCGGAGTTTTGAGCCCTCGGTATTTGGGTAAGAGAATGTGCCTCAAACACCTTGAGCAACTCTTTAGCCGCTTCTTTGTATTGTTTCATCCTCCCTTCTTTGGCTTCGTACTCCCCGGAAATTTGACCCACGACAAGCTTGGAGTCACACTTGACGTGGATCATCTTGGCCTTCAGGTTTGCTGCCAGCCGAAGGCCACATAGGAGGGCTTCGTACTCGGCCTCGTTGTTGGAGACTTTGAAGGAGAAGCGGATGGCATAATAGGCGCGGAAGCCCTCGGGTGTGATCAGGACTACTCCCCCTCCGCATGCTTTGGTAGCCGAGGAGCCATCGGTATAGAGGGTCCACCATTCATCAAGGGGTGCCGAAGGCTCCTCATCCACCGCAGGTCTCGCGGTGCATTCCGTCACGAAGTCTGCCAGGGCTTGGCCCTTGATGGCAGGCCTCGGACGGATATCTATGCTGTATTGGCTGAGGAAGATGGCCCATTTCACCATTCGGGAGGAACTTGTGGGGCTCCTCATGAGGGCGCCGAGGGGTTGATGTGTGAGCACTTGGACCGGATGAGCTTGAAAGTAGTGGCCAAGCTTCTTGACAGTCCAAACGATGGCTAGCACCGTCTTCTCGACGGGAGAATACCTGAGTTCGGCTTCCCGGAGGGTTTTGCTGACGTAGAAGATGGCATGTTGGATGCCGTCTTCCTCTCGGATTAGTACTGAGCTGATGGCCGCAGGGCTAACACCGAGATATAAGTATAAAGTCTCCCCCACCTTTGGTTTGGAGAGCACTGGGGGAGAAGAGAGGTACTTCTTAAGTTCGTCGAAGGCCTCTTGACATTCAGATGTCCATTGGAAACCCGCTGTCTTTCTCATGATTTGGAAGAAGGGGAGGGCCCTCTCGGCTGATTTGGAGAGGAAACGGTTAAGGGCTGCCAGGCGACCCGTCAACCGTTGAACTTCCTTGACGTTGCGTGGAGGCTCCATGTTGATGATGGCCTGAATCTTCTCGGGGTTGGCCTCAATACCCCTTCGGCTGACCATGTAGCCTAAGAACTTCCCTCCTTGTACGCCGAAGGTGCATTTCTTCGGATTTAGCCGGAGGTTGAATTTTTGCATGATGGCAAAAATCTCCCGGAGGTCGTCGGCGTGGGTGCCGGCCTTCTTGCTTTTGACGATCATGTCGTCAACGTAAGCCTCCATGGTGCGTCCTAGGACAGCTTGAAAGACCCTGGCCACCATTCGGGTGTAGGTGGCGCCCGAATTCTTGAGGCCGAAGGCCATCACAAGGTAGCAGAAGATGCCTTCGGGTGTCATGAAGGCAGTTTTTTCAGCGTCTTCTTCATGCATATAAATTTGATGATACCCGCGGAATGCGTCGAGGAAGGACATGATTTCGCATCCCGCGGTCTCATCAACCAGCTGATCAATGTTTGGCAGTGGGAAGGGGTCCATGGGGCACGCCTTATTCAGATCCGTGTAGTCCACGCACATGCGGAAGGTAGTGTTATGTGCGCAGTCAAGGTTGACGACGACGAACTCCACTTCGAGCTTGGCTCTATGGGATCCGTCGCCGAATTCGACCATGAGTGTGATGACGCCTTCGGCGTCTACGCTATCCCCCGTAAATCCGGAGAGGGGGGTGTTTATGTGCCGAAGGGACCCCCTGTCGAGTCCCAACTCCTGGAAAGTGCTGAGATACATGACATTAACAGAACTCCCCGTGTCGACGTAAGTCCGGTGGATGATGGCGTCATTGATCTCAGTGCGGATGACGAGGGCATCCCTATGCGGCAGAGAACCCGAGGGGAGGTCCGCGTCTGTGAAGAAGATGGGTTCCCCCCTCGGTCTCTTAGTTGGGGGCATGTGACTGACTTCCCCAATGTAAAGGGACTGTGCCCACTTCTTCCTTTGGCTTGTTGAATCGCCTCCGGTGTTGCCGCCGTTGATCATATGAATATGGCGCTTGTATTGTTGATGGGAGCCCTCTCCCTCATCATCGAGGCCGCCAATTTCACGCTTCTTCCCATGCGGGTCTCCCAAGGGAATGGTGTTGGGGTTCACCCACTTGTTTGCCTTCGGCGGAGGGCCTTGATGATGAGGGGGACCCTGGGGCGGAGGGCCCCTGATAAATTGGGACAAGTGGCCCGCCTGTATCAGCCTCTCGATGGCGTTCTTCAGTTGATGGCAGTCGTCGGTTTTGTGTCCATGGTGGCGGTGGAAGCTGCAGTAGGGCTCATCAGGACCGATGGCATAAATCTCGAGGGGTGTGCGGGAGTCTCGCTCAACGAGCCCCCGCTCTTCCGCATGATCAAGAATGACGCTGACGGGATGCGTCAAGGGAGTGCGTGGGTGCTCAAGGAGGACGGATTGCGCCCATGCCTTCGGATTATTCTTGTAACCGCCCCCGGGTCTGGCTTGGCCACCTCGGGAGCGATCATTGTGATGGGGCTCTCGGTTGACCGGAGGGGGAGGCCCTCCGGGCCGATTCCTGCCCTCATTCTTCTGAGAAGGATCCGTGTTGCGGCGGTCCTTCTCGATTTCCTCTGCTTCGGCATAACGGTCCCCCCGCTGAAGGGCCTTCGTATAATCGCGGGGGGGATCAGTGATAAGACTCCGAGAGAAGTTACCGTTGCGGAGGACGGTGTGGAAGAGGGCCATCAAGGTTCTGTCATCAGCGCCTTCGACTTCGAGGGAGGCCTGCCTCCAGCGTTCTAAGAAACTCCGAAGGGTTTCTTCCTTCTGTTGCCTCACGTTCAGGAGGTGGGAGAAGTGCTTCTTTGAGCGATGCCTCCCAGCAAATTGCGTAAGGAAGCGGTGGGCAAGTTCTTGCCAAGAATCAATGCTGCCTTCGGGCAACCGGTTGAACCACTCATACGCGGGTCCCTCCGAGGTGGAAAGGAACCAACGGCATAAGTATTCATCTGAGGCCCCCATCATCATCATGCTATTTTGATAGCGGCTATAGTGCTCTTGGGGATCTGTCTTCCCCTCATACGGTTTGATGGGTTGCCCGCGATATTTGTGGGGGATTTTGGCCGCCAACACCCTTGGGGTGAAGGGTGTTCTAGTGCGGAGTTGAATGAGGGGCTCGCCTGAGCCTTCGGCAAGCTTACGCTTCATTTCCTCCACCTGCGCCCGGAGGTCGGCGTACTCAGGATCTGGCCTTGCTGTGAAAGCCGTCGGGGGTGCCTGACGATTTTCCTCGAGTTGACGGAGGAGGGCTTCAATGATTTCGTCCTTGGGATCCCTCGGGGCAACCCCTTGGGAGTTGGCCCGGAAGGATTGCGCCTGATTGATCTGGTGCCTGGCGTCATCGGCATGGAGGAGGGCTTTGCCTTTGCTTCGGGGGGGAGGCACGCCCTCGGCGCCCGAAGCAGAGGCTCCACTCTCCTGGGGCCTGCTGGATGCTTGTTTCCCGAGGCGGTCTTGGACCCCTCGGTGCCCGGGAGCTCCCCCAAGCCTTTCAAGTACAGAGGTTCGGGGTTTCTCTTTCATCATGGGGCGCTTGTCCCTGGATTGGGCCTCTTGGGAGGCGGTATCCTGCGCCATGACCCCCTCGGCATTGCCAATCCCCGGGGGAGGATTGTTGAACAAAGAAGGGAGTGGTGGCAGTTGGATAACATTCCCTCCAGCGTGGGGCTGAAGGGGCGCCTGGGAGGCGAGGGCTCCTGAGTTGAGAGCCATGTTTTGAACAAAGGCAGCCTGAAGATCGATGGCCGGGGCCGGAGGGGGAACTTGGTTCTCACTCCGATCCCTCCTTCGATTATCAAGGCCAATGCGGGCATCAGGGGCGTTCTTCTGTAGCTGCTGACGGAGGTCAGCGGTAGCCTGCTCCAATTCAAGGATGATACCACCCTCGGGTACCAAGAGCCTGTTGGAGGCCTCAGCCCCGTTGGTTTCCCCGGGGGCTACGTGGTTCTCCTCTAGGGTTTTGGATTGGGCACGAGTGGTTCTTCCCATTTTTTTGTAAGTGTTTTGTATCTGGTAGAGGGGGAGGGTTTCTTACTTGATAGTTCAGACCTCTCAACGAGAGCACCAAATGATGGATAGTCTACCCGGGGGGTATCTTATCCGAGGGGTTATTGCGGGAATAACTTAGAGAGAAGTCAGAGCAAATGGGAGGAGAGAGAATCGATTTATTAAATGAACTCGAGATATGGAGTTGTCGATTACAAGGAGAAATGGGCTGCTATTTATAGCAGCAATAAATGCGATGAGAGTACACGTGTCAGTGATCCAACGGCCGAAGGGTCACATCAGCCCGGTGGCACCGGCAGTGGTACGTTAACCGCATTGAATGCGGTTGGCGGATGTGACGTGGTATTAAATGCGGTGGTTGGCTGTCCCCAAAAGGAATCTTTGATGATTGAGCTTGTGTAGCCGAAGGCTCCCTGTGTAGCCGAGGGTTCCTTGTGTAGCCGAGGGCCCCTTGTGTAGCCGAGGGCTCCTTGTGTAGCCGAGGGGTCCATGTGGTAAGGACCCTCGTGTGGCCGAAGGCTTGGTTCAGCCGAAGGCTTGGTTCAGCCGAAGGCTTTTCTGATGCTGAGGGCATGAAAATGCCGAAGGCTTATGTTTTCGCCCGTTTTTCTCCCAACAGTTTCTTATGCCAGAGAAGGCTATTCTGCGAGTTTTGGGGCCTTCGGCCAAGGAAGCCGAAGGCACCCCCAGTGTGTATTCTGGGCTATTTTGAGGCTTGGGCCGCCGTATTTGGGCTTGAGTTGTTCTCTGGGCCCAATGGACTTGCGTAGGAGAAGTAGGAGTCTATGGGCCGGGGGCTCCTGGGCCATATACTCCATCAATATATATATATATATATATATATATATATATATATATATATATATATATATATATATATATATATATATATATATATATATATATATAATTACATATAGGGGAGGGTTCAAATAAAAGGGGTCCTAACGTATAAAATGAGAATTAATCTGAGCCAAAGATTTTCCAATCTGATGCACAATAGTCCTCATCTAATGCACTATGCATTAAACCGTTTCTTCATTTGCTTTTGTTACAAACAATATAGAGAATATTACCCGAAATAGGACTAAAAAGGTTTGAAAATTCCAAAATAAGACTGTCATGTTTTTATTCCCAAAATAGGACTAATTACTGCTATGTTTTGGCAGTACGAGACTTCAAACATGGCAGTATTTTCCAAGCTTGGAAGTACTCCTATTTTGGGAATAAAAAACATGACAGTCCTATTTTGGAATTTTCAAACTGTTTTAGTCCTATTTCGGGAACTTTCTTAACAATATATAGTTGATCTATATTTATCGCAACATTTCTTTATATTCTCAAATTATTTATTGCTTACTGACTGCATCCAGTGCAAAGCACAGGTGAAAATCTAGTATGTTTAAAAGTAATTAGAGTATAATGTCATGATCTTTTGGGTGTAAAACTGAATATGTAAAAGGTAAAAGTAAAACTGTAAGGGGATGTTTGGTAGGATGTAAAATAATTACTTTGCATGCGAAATGTAAGAACGTAAGATGTTTACATTGTTTGATTTGATTATTTAATATAAATTGTAGGACACTTTTTTAAAACATTTCGAAATGTATCATGTAAAATACTTTGCATGCCTTTTATGAAGGATGACGTGCACTTTGTCGTGAGTGCACTCAAAATAAATTCAATACTAACACTTATACGTAGTATAGCGTAGTAGAGTTCGTATCCACAGGGAAAGGAATAACTTTCTTTTTATGTAAATAGTAAATAAAGGGGGGGTTTTGTTTGTTGAGTGATTTAATTAAATTAAACACGAAGATGAACGAGTTATATGGGATTAAATTCAAGAATAAAAGGGACTTGGTCTTGCTACTTTCCACTTGTTGATATATTTTAGTCGATCATTGTTATATCTATAACTTATCCCCTCTCGAATACTCAATCGAGGAGTATATCCAATTCATCGAGGGTAGTTATTAACAACGACCGTTCATTAATAACCCTTACTATTAACCAAATATAGAACAACGCCGTATACCGATTTAATAGTAGCATTTAACCTCTTTAACTCCTTGATGAAATCAATTGAGATTGATAACCTTAACACAACGGTTTCGGTTTAACCAACATAATTAATCCCTCTTAAGTTTATTAACCACGACCGTGCATTAATAAACCGAAGTTACTTACTTGTGAAACCATCAACGTTTAACCATCGGTTCGTTGATCGTTTCTAATAATAATCAATGTTGGAACGTTAACTAATCGTCACTTAGCCACCCTCCAACATTAATATAGAGATAGATTAAGGGAAGAATTAATAATCAAAAGGAGAAAGTAAGAAAATAACTCACAACTTTAATAATCAACAAGCTTCAAGAGCAAAACCAAGAAATGGAAGTTTAGCTCCTCATTTGGAGACTAAACATGCTAAAAGAAATATAGAGAAATGCTATTCTAAACTGAGCTTAAGTATATGGAAGAAGGGATGATTTTTTGTGAAGAAAAAGTGTGCTATTTATAGGTGTTTTTCAACACCTTTGGCCGGGTACCCGACCGGGTATAGGTACATACCCGACCGGGTACCGGTCAAAATCAGATTATCTCCCACGATTTCTTGTTTTCTGCACGTTAACTTGTCCGGGTCAAATCAGACCCGACCGGGTCAAGTAAGGAACCCGACCGGGTTTGACCAAAATCAGATCTTTTCCAAATCTGCAGCATGTTCTGGTGCTCCGGGTCAAATCTGACCCGACCGGGTCGAGTAAGGGACCCGCCCGGGTCTGTGCTCCTGAGAATTTTTGTCTTCAGCTTTTCTTCCCTTTTGCTTGCTAAAAACTCTATCACTATTCTATAGCTAGAAATAGAAGGTAAAAACAATTACAACTAAAATAAAACAAATACTTACAAACTAACTAAAAGTGATGGAAAGTCTACACAAGATCGATATTAAAAACATACACTTATGCACTATAAACTAGTGCATATCAAACACCCCCACACTTGCACTTTTACTCGTCTCGAGTAAAATGAGTTCTGTTCAAGAAGTCCTTAAATGGTAAGAGTAGCAACACCAACAACCATAAGTGTTCAAAACACATAACATAAAGTATTTTCAAAACCAAAAGAGTAAAAATGGGTCTTCAATTTCAGCTTCCTCATCCGATGAACTCTGTATAGTAATCACCCTCAGGATCCTGCAAAATCAAAAGAAATACTTTCTCTCATTCTCTCATTTTGCCTAGGTGCCCTTTTTGGGTTTTCAACCCAGCTTCCCACATTTTCCTTTTTGTTCTCACCAACTCACTCTTCTTTTTGCTTTTATTTTGCTTAAGTTGCCCTTTTGGGTTTTCAACATAACAAGCTTAAATTTTTTTTTTTTTTTTTTTTATTTTTTTTTATTTTTTTTTTATTGAAGAAAATAATGAAGAGCATGAAATGGGTGCATACCGGAATAGTTCTCAATACCCCCACACTTAGGATTAGGCACTGTCCCTAGTGCCCGCCCGCATCTCCTCCATCATAGGACCCTCCATAGCCGTGGTAACCGGTGAAGTGAGCATCTTCATCCATGTGATCACCTTGGTGCCCGTCATCTCCGCCCCCTCCACTAGAGCTTGAACCGCCGAAATAACCCCATTCAGTGGGGTTATACCATGAGGGTGCGGGAGGGGGGTTAGACATAGTCGCAAAAGACCCTTGGTGTGCCACATAAGAGTATATTGGACCAAAGGTTCTCCGTTGGTCCTCTTCATGCCTATGCCAATCTTCCCGTCTTTGTTCTTCAATCCTTTCGAAACCCTGCCGCTGCTCATTTCTATATAACCCGAACTCATTCCGGAGTTGAGTGTAGTTAAGGTTAAGAGCATTCATGCTATTTAGCATTTCTTGCTCAAATGGTGAATATTGGTGGGCATGAGGTTGTGGTTGTGGTTGTTCAGGAATGAGGGGTGGTGGTTCAATTGCTTGCTCGTTGGCGGCGTTGTTGTCTTCATTGTTCCCCTGTTCATCGTCTGGGGGTGCATAATGAGCTGGGATCCCCCCGGGCAGACAATAATGGTGTCCATCACCAATATGGTGATCAAGGATGTTAAGTGGGAGATTATCGGAAGGGAATGGGTGGTATAGATCTTGGCCAGGTTTGATGTGCCAATGATAAATCTCCAGACCATCATGTTCTATGTGTGATAGGGTCACATCCCCAGCATTCTTTAGAAACTTAAGGCCAAGAAGGGTTTTTTTGTTTCGTGCACCATTGCATTGAAAACCATATAGTGTTGCTATGTGGGTAATTAGACCCCCTACCAGAATTGGTCCTCCACCATTTTTAACATTGATAATGTGATCCCAAAGCACTGTGGTGAGATCGTACGGGCTAGCGCCCGGAAGAACAGCTTGTGCTAAGAGGCACACATCACTCACTCTAGTTTGATGGTTGTTTGGTCTCCCGAAAAGACAATTTGCCAAGAATTTGAAGAAAATTCGGAAAACCGGGTGTTGGATGTGGTTGACATTGAGGTGGGAAGTGCGAACATTGACAACTCCAGTCATTCTTCTCCATAGTTCATGGGCTACCGGTGTACTATACGCGACAATTTCATCAAGCAAGGGTAGGCCGAAGTGTTCAGCAAATTCTCTTTTAGTGAGTGAACGGTTCTCGTTGAGCATTCGAAAGTTGATAGTGTTATTGGTGTGATCATTTTCGTCTTTCACATGCTCAACGGAACTGTAGAACTCATACACTAAACGAGAATATGACCAATAATGCATATTGAAAATTTTCAGCATGCCACACCTTGTGAATATGTCCCTCATAATATCATCAATCCAAAAGAAAGTCAAGGTCAATTGGCACATAAATCGGGAGTGTTTTACCTCTCTTTCGGATTGTTCGAGAAAGCGGATGCGTTGTGCTTCGGTTGCAAGGTCCACCTCCTCGAAGCCGTCAACCGGTGGAATAGCCCTTGGAGTCCTTGAGGAAGAAGGTTTTGCCCTTTTTGGTGCCATGAAGCTAGATTTTTTTGGTTTTTTCGGATTTGGGTGTGGTGGGGTTTGGAACTTTGGATTTTTTGGTGGGTTTTGGTTGTTTTGGGGTTGTAAGAGTGTAGGGGATGATTATTAGGAGAAGAAATTGGGATTTGTTGGGGGTTTTGGGAAAAAATCGGACCTATGAAGAAGGGGGGTTAGGGTTTTCGGATTTTGGGTATGAATGGATTTGGGTGAGATTTTTGGGTGTAGGATGGAAGAGGTTGTTGAGGAGATGACGAAAATGGTGTCAATTTATGGATTTGGTGCAGTAATGGTGGAGAATCGAAGCTTGGAGGGTATAGAAATGGAGGTTTTTGGGGGTGGGTGCGTTTGGAGAAGAAGATGAAGTGAATGGGGGGAAGTTTGCCCGACCTGGTATAGGCTGAAAAGCCCGATTACCCGGTCGGGTGGGGTGGTTTACCCGGGCGGGTTTCTTTTCCAGAGGCTGGCAGTGGGATTTTCGGGTATTTACCCGGTCGGGTAAGATAGTATACCCGGTCGGGTAACCTGAATTTTGTAAAACAGAATGCTCGGGTTGTCATACCCGGCCGGGTGGGTTAAAATACCCGGTCGGGTTTGTTGAAAATTTTTAAACCAGAATGTTCTGGTTTCAATACCCGGCCTGGTGGGTTAGTCTACCCGGTCGGGTTGTTCAGTAAAATACCCCTCTTTTTTTTTTATTTTTTTTTTTTACTCACACACTCTACAAAATTCAATTAAAGTGAACATACCGTGCATGGGTTGCCTCCCAAGAAGCGCTTTATTTAACGTCGTGGCTCGACGATATCTTCGTTGTTCTTCACTCATAGACCGGTTCAGAAAGGTCCATGACTTCCACATTTTTGGGTTGAAAACCCTCGAAGAAGGTTTTTAATCTTTGTCCATTCACTTTGAGCACCTCTCCCGTCTCCAGGTCTTTAATTTCCACCGCCCCGTGTGGATATATTTTGACCACTTTGTATGGTCCAGTCCAACGGGATCTCAGCTTTCCTGGAAATAGACGAAGGCGTGATTGAAAAAGGAGGACTTTGTCATCAAGTTTAAAGTCCTTCCTTATGATCATCTTATCATGCCAAGCCTTCGTCTTTCTTTTGTAGATCTCCGCGTTGTCATAAGAATCCAAACGGAGTTCTTCCAATTCTTGCAATTGGAGTTTCCTATGCAAACCGGCCTCGTCAAGATTGAGGTTGAATTCTTTTACCGCCCAATACGACTTGTGTTCGAGTTCTACGGGAAGATGACAAGCTTTCCCAAACACAAGTCTATAAGGGGACATACCGATTGGAGTTTTGTAGGCGGTTCGGTATGCCCATAGTGCATCATCAATGCGTATACTCCAATCCTTCCGATTTGGGTTCACTGTTTTCTGGAGTATAGACTTCAACTCCCTATTTGAGGTTTCCGCTTGGCCATTGGTTTGAGGGTGGTAAGCAGTGGAGATCTTGTGAGTCACACCATATTTTTTTAGTAGGGATCCCACAATTTTATTACAAAAATGTGTGCCTCGATCGCTTATTAAAATTCGAGGAACCCCAAACCTAGAAAATATGTGTGATTTTAGGAAGCTTGCCACCACCTTGGCATCATCAGTTTTGGTGGCTTTAGCTTCCACCCATTTAGAGACGTAATCCACCGCAAGGAGAATGTAGATGTTACCTTGAGAGTTCGGGAAAGGTCCCATGAAGTCAATACCCCATGCATCGAAAATTTCACAGAAAAGCATGGGGTTTTGTGGCATCTCATTTCTCCTTGAAATGTTGCCCGCTCTTTGACAATTGTCACAAGATTGACAAAAGCCATGTGCATCCCGGAAAAGACTTGGCCACCAAAAGCCACTTTCAAGTATCTTCATTGTCGTCCGTTTCGGGCCGAAATGCCCCCCACAAGCATAAGAATGGCAAAACTCTATAATGTGAGCTATCTCATATTCGGGGACACATCTTCGGATTATTTGATCCTTACAATGTTTCCACAAATATGGGTCATCCCACACATAAAGTCTTGAGTCCATTTTTAATTTTTCTTTTTGAGCTTTTGAGAATTGTGGAGGAAATTTGCCGGAAACAAGGAAATTTACGATGTTCGCGTACCATGGTTGTATGACTTTGATGGAGAAGAGAGTCTCGTCCGGGAATTCGCCTTTTATGAGATTGGTATGGAGCCTTTCGATTTCTTTGTTTGGGACCAAGCGGCTTAAATGATCGGCCACCAAGTTCTCCGCTCCCTTTTTGTCTTTGATTTCTATGTCAAACTCGCTCAATAGAAGGACCCATCGAATGAGCCTTGGTTTGACTTCCTTTTTTGTCATAAGGAATCTGAGAGCGGCGTGGTCGGTGTACACAATAACTTTCGTTCCAAGGAGGTAGGAACGAAACTTCTCCAAAGCAAAGACCACCGCTAGCATTTCCTTCTCGGTAGTGGAGTAGTTCTTTTGTGCTTCATTGAGAGTTGATGAGGCATAGTAGATGACATGAGCAGCCCTTCCAACCTTTTGGCCTAAGACAGCCCCCACCGCATAGTCACTTGCGTCACACATTATCTCAAAAGGAAGAGACCAATCGGGAGCTTGTATGATGGGGGCGGTTACCAATCTTGCTTTCAAAGTGTCAAAGGCCTCTTTGCAGTCATCATTGAGATCAAATTCCACCTCCTTTTGCAAAAGTTTGCATAAGGGAGATGAGATTTTGGAGAAGTCTTTGATGAACCTTCTGTAGAACCCGGCATGTCCAAGGAAAGAGCGAACGTCCCGTACATTTGTTGGGTATGGGAGTGTTTGTATGACATCGATCTTGGCCTTGTCTACTTCAATGCCTTTTGAGGAGATCACATGCCCAAGAACAATTCCTTGTTCCACCATAAAGTGGCATTTTTCAGAATTTAGGACAAGGTTGGATTCAATGCAACTTTTGAGCACAAGGGTGAGATGGTAGAGGCAAGTGTCAAAAGAGTCCCCATGGATTGTGAAATCATCCATGAAAACCTCCATGAATACTTCCACAAATTCGGAGAAGATGCTCATCATACACCTTTGAAAGGTGCCCGGTGCGTTGCATAATCCAAAAGGCATTCGTCGGTAGGCAAAAGTGCCAAATGGACATGTGAAGGTTGTTTTCTCTTGGTCCTCCGGGGCTATTGGTATTTGGAAATACCCGGAGTAACCATCAAGAAAGCAATAGAACTTGTGCCCCGCTAGCCTCTCTAGCATTTGGTCAATGAAAGGCAATGGGAAGAAGTCTTTTCTAGTTACCGAATTGAGCCTTCGGTAGTCAATGCAGACTCGCCACCCGTTTTGGACTCGGGTGGGCACCATCTCGCCATCTTTATTTTCAATGACCGTCACTCCGGTCTTCTTTGGCACTACTTGGGTTGGACTTACCCATTTGCTATCGGAAATGGGAAATATGATTCCCATTTGGAGTAACTTGATCACTTCTTTTTTAACCACCTCCATCATGGGTGGGTTCAATCTTCTTTGCGGTTGCCTCACCGCCTTGGCCTCATCTTCGAGTAGGATCCGGTGCATGCATGTGGATGGACTAATGCCTTTGATGTCGGCGATAGACCATCCAATGGCCAACTTGTACTCCTTGAGGACCGCAATCAATCTTTCCTCTTGTTCTTGGGCTAAGGAGTTTGAGATAATCACCGGTAGAGTGTGATTTTCGCCCAAGAACACATGCTTCAAATTTTCAGGGAGTGGTTTTAATTCCACCTCCGGTGCCTGCAAAACAGATGGAAGCGGCTTCTCGCTTGGAATGGTTAGTGGGAGGGCTTTAGAGCCCGGTGGCAAAAGTGGGAGTTGATTTAACTCCGCCACCATCATCTTCATGTTGTTTGACATAGAGTATTCCATAGTGAAATTCTCTACGTCGTTCTCAATTGAGCTTAGCAATTCGTCTTTCCCCTCAACTTCAAACACATTTTGGACCCAAGTGTCACAAGTGTCAATGGCAAAAAGAGAGTGATTATCGGTGGGGTATTTCATGGAGTCATAGATATTAAATTCAACTTTCTCACCATCAAACTCCATAGTTAATACTCCACTAAAAACGTCTATTTTTGCCTTAGCCGTCTTTAAAAAGGGTCTTCCTAGTAATATCGGGACGGCATTTTTATCGTTCTCCATTTCGAGAACGTAAAAATCAGCGGGAAAGATTAAATTATCCACCATGACGAGTACATCCTCTACTACACCTTTTGGGTAAGCATTGGATCTATCGGCAAGTTGGATAACAACCCCCGTTTCATGTAGAGGTCCTAGTTCTAGGGACTTATATAGAGAGTATGGAATGACATTAATTGATGCACCCAAATCTAACATAGCCCTAGAAAAAACTAGAATTTCCTAGCTTACATGGTATAGTGAACATTCCCGGGTCACTATACTTTTTAGGAAGTTTCTTTTGGAAAACGGCTGAAACTCTTTCACTAACTTGGATTTTATGCTTGCCATTTAGTTTGTGTTTCCTTTTAATAGTGCAAAGTTCTTTTAAAAACTTAGCAAATCTAGGAACGCCTTTAATTAAGTTGAGAAGAGGGATATTTACCTCACATTTGCTGAAGGTCTCATAGATGTCCTTGTCATTGTTGTATTTTCGGTTGTCCTTGAGAGCCTCCGGAAAAGGTGGCACCGGCTCGTATGAATCGAGTGGTGGAAATTTCCTTTGAGGTGTGACCTCCTCTTTCTCTTCTTCATTTTGAGGATTTGTGCTTGGCACCAAGATATCCTCCTCTTCTTCTCCAACATGGCTTTTTGCTTTTGCTTTAGCCATAACCAATTCCTTGCCACTTCTCAAAGTGACCGCATGGGCTTGTTGCCTTGGGTTCGGCTCCGTTTGAGATGGGAGTTTTGCCGAATCCTTAGCTTCAAGCCTACTTACGGCATTTGAGATTTGGCTTATTTGGCTTTCCAAATTGTGGATGCTTGATTTGGTTGTTTCTTGGAATTGGGTCACACTTTGTTGCATCGTAGCCATGTTCATGGCTAGTGATCGAATCATGTCTTCGGTGGACATGCTCGAGTTCGATGTTTGACCTTGTTGTTTATATTGTTGAGGAGGAGGGTTTGATTGTTGAGGAGGTTGAGAGTTTCCGTACCTTAAGTTGGGATGATCCCTCCACCCCGGATTGTAAGTGTTGCCGTGAGGATCATATCTTCTTTGACCTTGGAAACCCAAAGCATTGACTTGCTCGGGGTTCTCCTCTTGTAATGTTGGGCAAGAATCGGTGGGATGCCCTTGTGTTGAGCATATGCCGCAGACCTTGACTTCTTGGGTTTTGGGATTCAAAAGAAAATCTTTAACCAAAGAAGTCAAGCCGGCCACTTGACTTTCCAACGAATTGTTGGATTCTGCTGCCATAACTCTTTTTGATGATGACCTCCCATTATAATGCCTCGAGTTTTCGGCCAACTCGGAGATGAGGTCTCTTGCTTGAGAAGGGGTTTTGTTGACAATACCCCCTCCACATGCCGCATTCACCATGCGTCTATCTTGATCAACAAGCCCATCATAGAAGTAGAGGATGAGATCTTGTTCCGAATATCCATGATATGGGCAGCTAGCGCATAATTTCTTAAAGCGCTCCCAATATTCGTACAAGGTCTCATCATCGGCTTGCTCAATGTTGCTGATTTGCTTTTTGAGACTTGAAGAGATAGATGCGGGATAATACCTGTCAAGGAAGCTCTTTTTCATTTGAGCCCATG
The DNA here is from genome assembly GCA_945859915.1 of Cuscuta epithymum. Classification (NCBI taxonomy): domain Eukaryota; kingdom Viridiplantae; phylum Streptophyta; class Magnoliopsida; order Solanales; family Convolvulaceae; genus Cuscuta; species Cuscuta epithymum. The sequence continues at coordinate 2,432,887 of CAMAPF010001001.1, read as the reverse complement.
TATTGATGCTACCCGAAGGAAGATAGAAAAGCCAATCCTTCGCGGTGTCTTTTAAGGAGAAAGGGAAAGCCCTTAACTTGATTTGTTCCTCGGATACGCCATTGGGGCACATGCTCGTGCACACGATATGGAATTCCGATAGATGTTTGTTAGGATCTTCCCCCCGTAGGCCATGGAAAGAAGGAAGAAGATGAATGAGCCCAGATTTTAGCTCAAATGTGACCCCCGTATCAAGAGTTGGGAAAGTGATACATAGGGGTTGTTGATTTAGATTTGGAGCCGTGAGCTCCCTCAATGTTCTTGTTTCATGAGCCATAGTGATTGGCTCTTCGGTCTCGCTAGATTGAGAACTAGCACTTGATGATTCTCCCGAGTCGGAGTTTGAGAACTTGTTTTTCAACCGCTCGAGAGTTTGTTCTATTTCGGGGTTTGAGTGGTATGTGATTTCGTTCAGTGAACGATATTTTACCATATACTACAAAGCTCAGAAGAAATAGAAATCTTTATACTTGAACCATATATTTTTTTTCTTTCTTTTTCTTAAAATAAAGTAAAAAGAAAAACTAATTGCCTTTCCCCGGCAACGGCGCCAAATTTGACGTGCACTTTGTCGTGAGTGCACTCAAAATAAATTCAATACTAACACTTATACGTAGTATAGCGTAGTAGAGTTCGTATCCACAGGGAAAGGAATAACTTTCTTTTTATGTAAATAGTAAATAAAGGGGGGGTTTTGTTTGTTGAGTGATTTAATTAAATTAAACACGAAGATGAACGAGTTATATGGGATTAAATTCAAGAATAAAAGGGACTTGGTCTTGCTACTTTCCACTTGTTGATATATTTTAGTCGATCATTGTTATATCTATAACTTATCCCCTCTCGAATACTCAATCGAGGAGTATATCCAATTCATCGAGGGTAGTTATTAACAACGACCGTTCATTAATAACCCTTACTATTAACCAAATATAGAACAACGCCGTATACCGATTTAATAGTAGCATTTAACCTCTTTAACTCCTTGATGAAATCAATTGAGATTGATAACCTTAACACAACGGTTTCGGTTTAACCAACATAATTAATCCCTCTTAAGTTTATTAACCACGACCGTGCATTAATAAACCGAAGTTACTTACTTGTGAAACCATCAACGTTTAACCATCGGTTCGTTGATCGTTTCTAATAATAATCAATGTTGGAACGTTAACTAATCGTCACTTAGCCACCCTCCAACATTAATATAGAGATAGATTAAGGGAAGAATTAATAATCAAAAGGAGAAAGTAAGAAAATAACTCACAACTTTAATAATCAACAAGCTTCAAGAGCAAAACCAAGAAATGGAAGTTTAGCTCCTCATTTGGAGACTAAACATGCTAAAAGAAATATAGAGAAATGCTATTCTAAACTGAGCTTAAGTATATGGAAGAAGGGATGATTTTTTGTGAAGAAAAAGTGTGCTATTTATAGGTGTTTTTCAACACCTTTGGCCGGGTACCCGACCGGGTATAGGTACATACCCGACCGGGTACCGGTCAAAATCAGATTATCTCCCACGATTTCTTGTTTTCTGCACGTTAACTTGTCCGGGTCAAATCAGACCCGACCGGGTCAAGTAAGGAACCCGACCGGGTTTGACCAAAATCAGATCTTTTCCAAATCTGCAGCATGTTCTGGTGCTCCGGGTCAAATCTGACCCGACCGGGTCGAGTAAGGGACCCGCCCGGGTCTGTGCTCCTGAGAATTTTTGTCTTCAGCTTTTCTTCCCTTTTGCTTGCTAAAAACTCTATCACTATTCTATAGCTAGAAATAGAAGGTAAAAACAATTACAACTAAAATAAAACAAATACTTACAAACTAACTAAAAGTGATGGAAAGTCTACACAAGATCGATATTAAAAACATACACTTATGCACTGTAAACTAGTGCATATCAAAGGACTACAATGACTTTGCGTGCAATTTTAAAATAAATTACACATCTAGCTAAACAATGTAATCTAGTTTACATACAAAATGATTGTTTTCCTATACTTTGCATGCAATCACTTCGCGTGTAAAGATTTTACGTGCAAACTACCAAATAAGTCCTAAAATTATTATTATGATTTAAGAGGTTATGTTTTTGTAATCTTTATTTTAAGGACCATTCTTGGTGTACGCAAGTTGTACACAAAATGTGTACATTGTCTGTGTACATAATAATTTGACATGAAGTACTGCTCATTTTTAAATGAATTGCTTGTGTGCACAGAAAACTAGAGAGTTTTGCGTACAATTTGTGTATAACTCATGTACACTCAGCATTTTCCTTGTATAAAGGGCACGGGGGGCTCGTGAGTTTGTTAGTTTGAGAGATTTTCAGCGATGCCCGTCTCTTCGCCATCACCGATTATGGCGGAGAAAGCTAACGCAACCACTACTTCTGCCACATCCGCCGCCGCGAGTTGCAATCTAGAGACCAGTAAAGCGGAGAGGCACGTCTGGTTGATGAAGTGCCCTCCCATCGTCTCTCGAGTCTTACAGCACCAACACTTCACCCCCCCTTCCATCTCCACCGACCCTAACTCTTCCTCCGCCCTTTCCTCTGATAGGCCCGTCGCCAAAGTCATCGTCGCCGTCGACCCTCTCCTTCCCAATGATGACTTCGCTTCCACTCAGGTGCCCGCCCTACGCGTTCGCATTCCCCTCCACTTACGTGCAATCCCATGCTCCTGATTCGCTTTCCCTGTTAAATGCTTACAATTAGGGATTGCCTCAATTTTATCGTTGCATGGATTTTAGTGTGTTAAATGGCGTCCTAATCATTAGTCATACAATGTGTATGGCTCTGCTATGCACCTCGTTATTTCCTGATTGCATTGTATCGGGGCTGATACATGATATTGTGGATGCCCTAGGCTGAAAGTAATTAAAAAAAATTACATTAAAAAAATCGAAAAAAATCAAGTTATGATACGCAAATTCCCCTGCATTGCATGATTTGCATCAATTCGAAGATAAACTGCCTCATTAGTCATTACCCCGGGAGGTGTTTATATGGCCGTTCAGGCGGTCCTTCGAGTGACATCAATAGCTCATGAAGATATGTAAAAGCTCTTTGGTTAGCCTGTCTTTTCCACTGTTCTCAAAATTTTCTCCATTTATGTTTCCAGTTGGAGTGCATTGGAATACTATTTGTAAACCACTCTTTTTTGCTTTAAAAGTGCTAGTTTTATCCCCCCACCCCCACAGCACCCCCACATAGTATAATTGTTTGTGTGATGATAACCAGTTCACAATGGAATTGGCTGGTAGCGAGCCTGGAAACATACCCAAATGCTATTCTATGGGAATGTCAACAGAATTTATCCCAATGTCCATATTTTCTGAATCAGGACAGGGTATGTCTCTTGTTTCTGAAGCTTACTCTTTTTCACATTCCTTCTCATATGATGTTCAAAATGTCATAGGTCCAAACAGAGAATGCATCTAAAACATGTGGTTTGCTTGTGAAATGGAGGAAAATGAGTTTATTACCTCCTCTGTGTAGGAAGGCTTTCTGTGGAAGGGAAAATATATCACAAGTTTGATATGAAGCCCCACAATGAAAATATTGAAAGCTATGGCAAACTATGCCGTGAAAGGACAAACAAGTATATGAAAAAAGATAGACAGATACAGGTAAAATCTTGTTTTGTTTCTATCTTCGAGTGGGATGGTGCTTCTTGATCGGGTATAATTCCGGAGTAAATTTTGCCCTTTTCTTTCATCAATTAATTAAATAAAAGATAACTGATCCATTTTATTTTCTGAATTACACGTCCGTTATTTTGTAGGTCATTGACAATGATAATGGAAAGCATATGAGGCCTATGCCATGGGTTTTCTCTTCAAAGCCTTCAGGGTCTACTGCAGTAATTCCTATTTTCTTCTTATCTCACTTAGTTGGATCTTTAACTTAATTTTATGAGAAATGTGTATTCAACTCATCCATATATAGATGCGTCTCCATTAGTGTATTGTTGACACTTCGTATAATTTTCTATGTGAGAGAGGGGATGTTTGCATTCTAGATTATTTTGCAAGTAAACTAGTCATGGATGATGTTTATTTATTAGGAAAAGAGGAAAGGTTCTGCAAAAGGATCAGAACTGAAGAGAACCAGAAGAGATCGCGATGAAATGGAAGAAATTATGTTTAAACTGTTTGAGAGGCAACCAAACTGGACATTAAAACAGCTTATTCAAGAGACCGACCAACCAGAGGTTTGTCATCCTAGTCAATCCCTTCGGTTCATGTTTACAGTTTGGCAGGTCCTGAGGATCTTTCTCTCAATAATTATGATTCTTTGTGAATTTGTCGCAGCAATTTGTGAAAGACATGCTGAAACTGCTGTGTGTGTACAACAATAAAGGGACAAACCAAGGGAGTTACGAGCTCAAGCCGGAGTATAAAAAATCAGAAACTTCACTAGATTGAATTCAACTTGCATTCTTATTTTCACTATTTTATTCAAGCTCAATTTGGATTTGCTTCTGTAAATAAACTAACTCGTCAGTGATTTAGACCGGAACATGTTACACTTTTGGTTTAGTAATGTAACATGCCCAATACTTTCTCTTTTGGGTTCGTCTCCAAGCAAAGATTTGGAACGGAACTCATCTATTTCCATCCGTGTGTGATCAAAGATCAATTTATATCTTCTTGGCGTCCGATCGGTTTTGGAGAGGTCTCAGGGATAGCGTGTCATTCTTTTTTTTATTATAATAAACTAATCTTAGAGATTGGGTGTCATTTTTTTTATATAACTGAATTAATCTTAATACTAAAAGCAGTGTTTCTCTTATTTCTTCATGAACACTAAATTTAAACTATTGTTAAATTAAGACATTATACACACGCATACATAACACATGCATCAATAGAGACCTATGGCAAATGAGAATGACAACTCCCCACAGCCCCACTAAATATCAGCATGATTAGATTTAGAACCTTATGGCTCTAAAACGCCAATATGGAAGATTGATGGAAAATGTATATCTTTTTTGGAACTGTGAAAAACGTCGAAAATTTCTTGAAAAGTAACTATTACAATTGCAAAAGTACTCTTGAGTCGAGCCATGGACCATGGTAGTGGTATATTACAGAGGGTGCCTTTAAAAAGGATGTTTTGATATCCCCAATAATATTGTAGACACGTTGAGACATACTTAATGGCAGATTTTGGAGCACGCATAGAACATACGTGTGATGTTTTGTGTGTGAAATGTTGCCTCATAATGAAGTATTGATAATTTGGATGGTGACACCATTAATGAAACGTCACCTCCATCGGACTCGCCGTCTACTAAATTGAATAAGTTCTAATGTTGAATTCCCAACCCCAAGAGCCCCCACACCTCAATGCAACAAGACTTTTGGGAGGTTGCAAGTAATGTGACTCAGTTGATTCAATGGTGATAGACTTTGTACCCATGTGCATCAGAGGTCCATCCCAGCATGCAGGAATTGTAACTTCCACACAGCCGCTGCGAGTTTCGATCATTGATCATTCTCTCAACTTTCCACACTCAACCAATTGAGCTACCCGTGCAGGTAAATTGAACAAGTTCAGAGGCAGTATAGAACATGTGTCTTCGTATGTTCAGTTCATTTTAATATTATCTGATTCGTTAAACATTAATACATTGTGTTTCCAGGGAAGAATAGGTCAATAAGTCATTGATAGTTGACTACTTGACATAAACAATTAGAAACTTATCAAATAAAAAATCTGATATTTTACGTTTAGACAGACAATCTAATCATTTGTGCTCTAGAGTCCAAGTTAATGTCCTTTGTCCTTGATCCGTTGCTAATCCAGAATCCAGATCCTCAATTCGACAAAATTCAAAAAAAAAAAAAAAAAAGGAATGCAATTTAATACACAAGATTTAAGGTTTAATTAGTAAAGTCTTCATTTAGTGATATACCGTTTATTGTCATGGCACAGAAATGAATTCTAAAACAAAACAAAGCGATCGCTCCCATTTTTACTTATAGTGCAGGACCGCAGGTATGCGCCATTCGTATATGTGTACTCACACTCCAACCTTACAATACAGGGCAATGCATGATACACCAGTCCTCTAAGAGAAACACAGCTGCAACTTGAAAGAACACATATTATTGCTGTATCCCATCATATCATTATCATCAACAAATACAACAAAGATACAAAAGATGCTGGCATTATATATTTAAAAATTAAATAAAACCAAAAGAAAAAAAAATGACCAAACCAACCTAGGGATCCTGTTAAAAAACCTCTAAAAAGACTGCACTATCATTTTATCTGCTCAATCAAATTACAAAAAGCTATATAGTACATCGCAGCAAGCAAAAGAGGTGAAATTTTGCCACTGCGGAGGGGGACAAAGCCCGCCCCAACTACTGCTACAACCTGCTGCCTAATTCACCCGTCTTACCTCTCCATGCATCCTCTTCCCCAAACTGATCGGCCTTGGCATAGTGCATCTTGATAGCAGCAGCAGCCACAACTGGATCTGAAAGGCCACCACTGCATTGCCCAACAAGAATGCCCCCTCCTCGCGCCACAACATTAATTCCAAGTTTGCCCCTTCCTTGCGGCATGCCTGAGACAACATCATAAGCCTGCACTTCTCTGTTTCTAAACCCCAAATCTGCAGCCACCCCATTCCCGTTGACTAGTATTTCTCTGGGGAAAACAGGCACAACACCATTCAAGCCCCGTTCGCTATTTGTCACCACTCCGTCCCCTTTTGTAGTTACTGATGATGATGTCATTGCGAAATTTCCAAAAGCAGCAGGGTACTTTGCCAATAGGATGGCAGACTCAGGAGGTAGAGTAGAGAACCCCCCATTTTGTATCATGTTCCCATCTCCCCAATAGCTGTAACTCCTCAATGGGAGATGATTCTCAGATGAGCTGCGAAAAGTTCCAGGAGAAGTGGAAGAAGAAACACCATCTGCTGCACAAATGGATGACTTAATGTCATTGTCTTTAAGAGAAGTGCTCTGTTCCTCCTTCCGTTGTGTGCTGCTGTTACAACTACTACTTGAATTCTGTTGAGAGGAAGAAGAGGGTTTGCTAAGAATTTGACCAAACAGCTTAAAATCACCACTTGTGCTGGATTTTTCCATTCCCAAAGAGCTACCATGCTTTGAGCTGCCGCTGCTGCTGCTGCATTTTAGAAGGATGCAATCAGCAGAGGTTGAGACCCTACCTGACCTCCAACAAATATCCGAGGCTCCATTCTCTTTTATGGTTGTTGATGACCCTGGAAGCTGCTGCTGCTGCCCAGCAACTACTTGTGGTTTTTGAATCTTTATATCACCAACATGTTCTGATGGACTGAGATTTGCCAGCATACCATCAACACCAGAACAACCCTCAGAAGCAATGGTGACAGTAGAATCGTCAGACATTTTTGATAGAGTAGGAACTGAACTGTTGTTTGCCAGCATAGAGCTGCTGACATCAGACTTCAGCCTGGCATCTGATTCATTAGAGTTGGCAGCAGCCTTCGTAAGACACTCATACACTCTGGAACCAGATTCAGTGATGGTGCAAGTATCATCACACATGGCTACCGGGACGTTAATGTTTTCGCTCAAACTGCAGTCGAGCAGTGGGCCCCTTAAATCTTCAGTTGAATTCTGGACAAGAACATCGACAACACCAACATCAGGAGGGATTTTCACAGGAGGGCAATCATGAACAGTATCAGCTTTCTCACCTTCTTGGCAAGAGGATATCATGCTTCCATCGCACTGCACATCTTTGTTAATCCTGTTCTCAACATCCCTGTCAGATTCCAACTCCTTGTCCACATCATATGCATAAGATATGTGCTCTATATCTGCAGAATCCAGGTCCACTACACCATCATTAGAGCAGTTAAGGTCAGGCTTAGCATCTCGTCTTCCATCTGCCAAATCCAGGTCTCTCCGCCTTGTCAATATTGGGGACTGTACATGGATATCTGATTTCTTCTCAATACATATGGAGGAGTCCATTTCTAGCAAACAAGCAGCACCTTCAGCATCATCACTTCTGTCGCCCTCATGACCATCCTCTCCAGCAGTAATTCCAGGTTCAGGATTAATGAGTGCATCAAGTCCAAGACACTTCCTGGCCTTACTGAAGAAGACCTTACACTGGTCTCTTGATCTTGTTTTCACAAATCTGGAAATCATGGTAAAATCCTTCCCGTATGATGAGACAGCCTGAATGAAGGAGAGTTTCTCCTCATCGGTCCAATCAGCGGGGTCCATCATCTCCCCACAACTTTCATCAGAATATGTTTCTTCATCAACGTTCTGTTGCATAACCTCAAGAGTCACAGGTGGCCTCACGGTTGAAGAGCTCACTTTGTGGTGTTTCCACTCGTGGTCAATAGAACTTGTAATACATGAACATGTAACTTCGGATGAAAAGGAACCACATATTCCAGCCAGAACGTCAACAGCCACCGCCTCTCTGTCATTGTTACACACATCAACACTGTTTGATGGTTTGTTTTCACTTTCTCCGAGAAGGTATTTGGAGGAGCACATCTGAAATCCGACATCTTCATCGCCCTTGGCTGCCATAGCTGAAGCTTCACCTAATATGTCAAGGGAGGGGGCTGCATTGGATTCACGGTTCCATCTTTTACCAGACGCAACAAGGTAGTTAGATTTCCCTTGTTTTGCATAACCTGGCTTGCTCTTGGTTTTCAGGAAATCTCCAGACTTGTGATTCTTATAGTAGAACTCAATGCACTCAGCTGTTGTTTTGTGTTCAAGAAATGATGCAATTTTTCCAAAGTCTTTCCCAAATGTGGCAAGCTTGTCTATAAAAATCTCTCTCTCCTCTGATGTCCAGGGATTAATCAATGACCTCTCTTTTTCAGAAGAGCAAGGATCTTCCACTAATGCATTGTTTGTAATGAATCTTGATAGCAACTTCTCCTTCTTATCTAAAATCATAACTGGCATTCGTTCTGTGCACCTATATGGTGTCACTGTGCTGGAATTTGAGAGCAATCTGCTCGTGAAGCTTAACAAATCCGGTGAGGGAACCAGGTTTAAATTTCCAACTGCAAGATAATAAACATAAAAGCATGAGTAATAAGAAAAGAAAACATATACTGGGATACAGAAAGTTGTAAAAGAACAGCCCAAATATAATTTTCTTCTAAATATGTAGCAGTAATCATGAAAGAAAACTAGCTCAAAAGCATGGGGTTTAGCCAAAGTAGCAGCATGTGTATTTGATATTCATATTGAATGTAAACCATTTATATTCAATAACGTAAACAACAATAACATCTTTAAAAGTTATTTTGATTGCCAGAAGATAAGAGGAAGGCAGGAGAACCCGAGATGAAACCGTCGCCACATTTCCTCCACTTCCTCCATTATATATGATGCTCATTCCTCATCTATGAGAGAGTTGAGACTCAGAAAACCCAGTTTGGCAACAGGCAAAGGCTGTAATCACTAGTTGTATGTGACAGTGCAGATAGAAGCCATTGACAGAAGCTGCCATTACTAGATGAAAGTATGAGACTGAGACTTGTTGCACAGAGACCAAACAGTGGATGTGAAGGCTGAAGACAAAGCACCTCAGTAGTTCAAGAACAAAAAGAGAAAAGAAAAGAAAATAAATAATATAAGCCCAGAATGGGAACATATATTTGCTTGAAAATGGCCAAAAGTGATAAATTAGGTTTGCTGATGCAATTTCAAATTGATGATCAAACATCCAGATCAAAGAAGCAAACAAATGCCCTCATTAATTTCCATCAAGAAGGAACTGCTGATGTTGAATTACTAAAGCATGTAATGGTTTAATGTGTACATCACACCATTAAACAGGACAAAGTATAGTTTAGCTTGGTTATGCCTAAAGATCTAATGCAACTACAAGGGCCAAAGCAAATATCTCATTAAGATGAAAAAGTTCACAGTGCATTCAGCCAATGATTAATGTTAGTAAAAGACGCTACCAGTCAAAGTATAACAAATAAACACTTCGCAAAATGTAGCTCAGAATAGAAATAAGAAATTGAATGCAGGTGACTTTTCTCATGTGTTTGTCTCAAGAGTACAGGTGACTTTAGAGTACACAGTAATTTGTCTCAAGAAAGCAAAAAATGTGATTCTATGTTACTCTCAGATTAGAGGATTACTATCAAAAGAATAAATAGTGCAAAGGATCAAATTACAATTGAAATTATTTGAAACCCATTAAATATGTTGCACGCGCACTCACAGAGGGAGAGAGGATATACAATTTATTAAGAGACACAAATTACCTTCTCCTTGGTTTTTCTAACTCAGATTCTCAGGGATTGGAAAGGCCAAAAAAACTTTTTGATTTAAAAAGCAGAAAGAGAACATGCACGGCCCTATAATCTCCAAGAGTATAAACAGTCCACAGCTCTCTGCCGCCCCTTTGGCCTCTGGGTTCTCTTCGGTGAGCCTGCACTTTTACTATCTCCTATGCCCCCTATCCCACTCCACCCAATCTCCTATCTCATATAGTTACTTCACTACTTCTAGGGTATTTTGGACTTAGGTATTAGTGGATGGATTCAATTTAATGCTTTCTACAACAATATATTTATTTACTTGCAAAACATTGAACATTTTCTTCATGTTCTGGGTATGAATTTTGTTATCCATATTACTTATTATTTTATTGATTAATTATAATTCATTTACACATCACATGAAATGTTTGAAAGTACAGTGACAGTGATATATGAAAGGACCACATCCCAATTCCCAACTGCCCTAATATCTAATTCCATTGAAGAACAAATACATCATCTAAAAGAGCGCACAGCTTTGTCAAACTGAACAGGTGAAGTGGTGAGGAATTAAATTAAAACACACCGTCTTAATAAAATACTGAAGTGAGTTTGTATCATAAACAAATACTCAACTAGACAATTAATACTCCACTTTAAACAAATTATTGTTGAAAAATATTTAATAAGAAACTTGCTTACCAGCAGAAGGCCGTGAGCGAGAAGAAAAGCGATGCTTTTGATGGCCTGTCTGCACATAACGCATGCTCAGATCAAACTTTTTCTGAGATTTTGAACGAAATTTTCTTAAAGACTGCATGTTGAATTCTTCCTTCCATAGATGATGAAAGATCCTAAACTTAAGTGCAAGAACTTTCTCCTTAAATTGTTGTTGCCTCTTCCTCTCAACAATTTTTTCTTTAATTGAAGGATCAACTGCCAACAAAGAACTGGAAGCTTTTGAAATGTCATAAGTACAGTCCTTTGCTGGCAATATACCTCTAAAAACTTCAGCAACTCTATTTGCAGACTCCCGATTAGCAGCATATATTGAATCACACAAGGCATCATTACAATCTAGATTAGCATCAGAAAAACATTGCTGGTCAGCAGTGATCATATGAGAAGCATCTTTACAAGCAGATGCATTGTTTGCAATTTCCGCTTCAAAACTAGCCCCTTTATTTTTCATGTCTATACCTCTGCAATCTGTAGACTTCAAAAAAGCTTCATCATGTTTGGGCTCTGAAACTGATCCATCCTTTTCAGTTCTAGGAACTCCAAAATGCTTTGATGTTGCACTACCAGGACTATCAATATCCACTGTTTTAGCTTTGACAGCTCCAGCTGTATTATTTATTATGTACACATTTGTGTCTTCAAAGGAACCGATTTCCAAAGAAATATGTTGATGTGGTCCACTGCAAGTAGCACCTTGATCTCCAAAAGGCCACTTGTTTTCCATTCCAGAAGTCATAGATTTGAGTTCATTTTCAAGCATATCAATTTCAAATTCAGTTTTCTCCAAAACTTTTGACACATCATTTTTCCAAGATAGCAACTTTTTCAGTGCAGTTGATCTTTTAAAACCATTATCAGCCAGAATTGGATCATCTGACTGTAACAGTTCATCAATTTTAGCGTTCAACTTGGAGATTGTAGTGACATCTGAATTCTCCATGTTAAACATGACCTCAGAACGACTAGGAGGGGCAGAACTGGGTGATCCGATTATACCAGCCAAGTTGTGATCAGCATTTGTTTCTTTCAAAAATGATTTCTCCTCAATCCCTGCAACAATAGAAACATAGCAAAGAATTTGCATAAGTACTTGACTAATAACAAGGATACTCATATAAGACGAGCATGACAAATTTAGATTCAAACAAAACATAGAGATTTGGGGGACAGCTGGGTAAAAAGGGTAACCCGGTGCACATAGGCGTCGCAGCAAGGCGGGGGTCCAGGCAAGGGTCCCACCACATGGGTGTTAAGAGTGCAAGCTTTCACTTGGGGGAAACTGGGTAAATATTCAGAACCGCCAACCCACACTCGGAAGTATCAATTTTATACTAGACCAAGAGTGAACCAATCAGGCTAATTGACAAAGCACTTCAAACCAACTAACTAAGCTAGCCACTTATCTCACATAACTTGACAAGATTAACATTTCGACCCAAAAGAGCATTTAAGTTTAATTTTAGTTAACTGAACTAATATGGTGTTCATATAAAGTATAAACCAGTTAAAAACAAAGTGCTGGATATTTTACATGTGTCATCATAGATTTTGTAAATAAAGTTTAAAAGGCAACAATTATTGAAGCACAAGCCAAGTTCAAATACCAATCGAGGTTTAATTAAGTCAACCCCACCCAACAAGATGAATAAAACCAAAACTCAAACAGAACTCTAGCCTAGATAGTAAAAATGAAACGAGACTCAAACCGCTTACCAAGCTACACTTGACCATCCAAACCAGTGGTTTATAACTCCAACCGGTGGTCAACTGAGTCATAAGACAGGGCCAATAGTCAAGCCGATGGATTATTAGTTGATGTGCATGCCACATTCTATGAAGAATATGATGACTAAAAGAAAGTACATATTCTTAATATAATTTCTCATTAGAATAATGAATATTGTATATTTTACTGCACCTTTCCCCTAAAAACCAACTTTGATTTTAGTCAGTGCTCAATCACCTTGACCATTAAATTTTCATAAACTAACTCCTTATGAATTTACAACACGAACATATTCTAGCCTTCTAGGCGACTTTGACCATTAAATTTTCATAAGTTGTACTACGTATCATGTATTAATTAATAACAAGAACATATTCTTGAACAATTAGTATAAAAATATATCATTAAAATAATGTCCGCCTCTGCCCCAAAATATTATTCTCACTTTGACTAGGCAGGCTTATTAAGAAAGTTATTCTGTCATTAATTAACAAATAGAAGTAGATTTGACCCTAAACTGAATTTCAAATTAAATAAAATACTCCCTCCGTCCCATAAAATTGTTCCCGCATTGACTTGGATCGGAGTTTAAGAAAGTGGGAATAAAGTAGAAATGTATGGTTGTGTAAGAAAAAGGTAAATGAATGTGAGCCACACAAAACTTTCCAAAAGGGGAAATGGGAACTATTTTTTGGGACGGCCCAAAAAGGAAACCGGGAACTATTTTGCGGGACGGAGGGAGTACTTAATAAAACAAGGAAAGAAAAAAATATTAAAATTAGGAAACAGCATTTCTAATCATATCGGCAGGAAAGACCTGTGTGCATCTCACCCTAATCAGACCATACTTCCAAATGGGATAAGGAGATAGAGAATAGTTCTAGCTAATGAATAGAAATTATTATTATATATACCACAAAATGGGATACAGGAGCATACTAACTATCGTGAAGGTGATACTGCGAATTCTAAAATTCTCAATAAATAGCTTATTCCTTTTCCATCCACGCTTGAATGTACCTTTACACATCCTAACAAGTTCATCAACGTTATCCTCTTATGAGCAACAAAATATCATTAATGGCCCTCGGGCTTTTAAGTCAAAAACATCTTTTACAGCCTCGTTTGGAAAACTTAATATGTTTGTGTTCAAATTCTTCCTTTTCTCATTTTAGGGTTGTGGGCGCTTTTAATTATTAAATATGAAGCACTATGTAATTAAATATACTTCATGATGAGCTAACATGCTTTTTCTTTAAATGATGCATGTATAATTACCTGGTGAGGAACTACATGCAACTGATGATGGAGTAGTTGGTGATGCACAGTCAGATGAAGCTGCGATTTGGGGATTCTTATCCGCAAGAACTGCAGGACTAAAATGGTTAGCTTCCAAATTGCTACCGGAATTAAAAGTACCAATCTTGGCAGGACTGTCTTCAGGGCCTTCAACCTTCTTCTTCTCATATTTTGCAAGGCCTTCCCCCCAACCAAGGCGTGGTTTCTTGCGAGAATTAGTCTCTTCCAAGGGAGCAGATGACGTCACACAGGCAGTTGCATCCCCAGAAGGAGACTGAATAGGTGTTAGATTTCGGGGATGTGTCTCAGTCTTTGCATCATGGGACTCCATTCCCATGCTCTTAGAACTGCATGAGTGACTGAAGGAACCCCGTGAAGACAGACTTCCTGAGCGTGTCCACTTTAGATGTTTCCATTCTTGAGAGTTCTCCCTTTCAAGCCTTTGCCCAGTGCTTCCCACTGTTCTTATATCATTAACATTATTCTTAATGTGCTGGTCCCTAGAGTGAGACTGATCACGTGCATTGGCATAGTCAGAATGAGCTTGAGAAGAATGGTAATTCATCATTCCATCCCCCAACCTCTGATCACTTGTCTCATTCATTCGTCCTGGTCCATTAGGAGAAGAGGTCTCCCAAGAATGGCATCTCCAATCCCTTTGACCAAATGACCCTCTATTTTCCCTTCCATTTCTGCTAGACTTTCCCTCACCTCGAGAACCGGAATAGCGACCACTGTCCTCTTCTGAAATCTTTTCACTGGACCTTGATGCCATGAAGCCATGAGTCGATTCCTCTGGATACATATGCCAGCCACCCTGCTTACCATGACCTAAAGCAGGAAATAACAAAACTGTCAAAATAAGCTAATATAGAACCCCCGAAGACATAAATTTTATGCATAAAATTGACAACCTGAGAATACATCATTATCTATGAAACCGCAAAAGTATTAGAAACTTAAACTGTTAGGAAATATTGAAGAACTCCAGCTGACCACAAAAGGAAACAAAGTAGATTTGTGTAGATCTAGAGTAATCTACCCAACAATAAGTAAAAATCAAAACAATATTTTGTGATATGCCCGTCAGATCTGAAAGAGAAACAGGTATTTACCTTTCTTAAAACACTACACATTCTTACTCAACCTAAAACCCAGATTTTCACTTGCCTAACTTGCGCGTACAGACTTCTGTGGATCTAGAACGAATGAAACCTAACTCACAACTAAAACAATTCTCATCATATGGCCAATGAACATCCACAACGTACCCACGCAGTTAAATGTTTCATGCAATTCTATTTTGAAACCGATAAAGAAAAAGGTTTTGAGAAAAGCCAGTATAGCCTTGGCTGTCCTCCGAATAAATAATATAACTGCTATTGGAAAACATCAATAAACCCGAAATATTAAGCGGAACCACACCCCACCCTTTCTTCACACGAGAAGGGTAAAGAAAAACTTACCAGAAGGATATCTACCGCGGAAATCTGATGCCCAGCGAGAAGAGCTATAGTGGTGGTGGTTCAACGGATGCTCCCTCCATCTGGACCCTCCAAAACCACTGGAGCCGCCCCCTCCACCTCCGGACAACTCCGAACGCTCGTGCTTCCTCTCCCTGAAGAAGTCCTTCCGATCCCAAGGAGACGGCTCTGGCGGCATCAATAACTTTCCACAATCCTAATTCTCCTGTCCTCCGGTCCAATCGCATCCCCCACTACCCAGAAGCCAAGCCGAGGCGCGCGAACAAAATCCACCAGTGGGAAGAACCAAAACCTACCCAACAAAACTAGGGTTAGGTTTTACTAGGTGGGAAAACCGGGTTAAATTGATCTTTCTCGCTCTAGAAGAACCCCCCTCTCTCTCTAAAGGAGACGAAGTGCCTGTGCTTCTGAGTTTCTGTGAGCCGATAAGAGAGAATGGGAACAAAAGAAAGAAATAAGGGGAAGGGAAAATCATAGAGAAGGAAGGGATTTGTTTTCTTTTCTTTTCATTTTATTTTCCTTCTCTTTTTTCTTTTTTTTTTATTTCTATGGCGAGGAGAGAGAAGGTGTATTGAACTATACGGATCTCAACAAAGTTATGAATCGTATTTCAGTGGAGTTTCGCGTCCGCGAGCTTTTTCACGGGTATTTCTAACGGATGGAGTAATTGTTTTTATTTCGTCAATTATTATCCTTTTGTACAAACTCAAATTTACATGGTCCTTTTGTACATTTACTACCCCCAACTTATATGGTCTCGTCTTTCTTTTTTATTTTTCCGGGATTATATTATACTCCTTCCCTCCCCTTTTAAATGGGACCGGAGATGGTGGCACGGGTTTTAAGAAAAGTGAATTTGTGTGGTTGATATTAATTGATAAAGTAAGAATAAAGTAAGAATGATTTTGAGCCACACAAAGTTTACCAAATAAGGTATGAGATAATTAAATAGGGACATCCCAATATGGTAAAATGGAATATTTAAAAGGGGACGGAGGGAGTACTCCTTACCAAAAATTGATAAAATTGGCGTGATTTAAAAAAAAAAACTTATTTTATTCTTATTTGATCATTCAATATCAATCGTATAACTTCGTCTTTTGATAATTGTATCATCTTCTCATGTTTAAATGTTTGGGGTGCTTTTAGTTGAAATGAATTTTGTTGGTCTGATCTAGTCTCTATACACTTTACCCATTCTTTTTAATTGCAATGATCCATTTTTCACACTTGTCAATGCACATGTGTGCCCATTAATATTTTTCATTCCTTATTAGTAAAAATTAAAAAAATAGATTTCAAAAATTTAAAATGAGAGGAATTTAAAAGTATTTTTTAAATTTAAACGAGTAATACATTAACAAATAAACAGAGTCAAAAGCAGAAAATGTGAATAATGCAAAAATCTAATGTTGCATTTAAAAGAAAACAGAGGTAGTATTTTATAAATGTACAATGTACATGTCTGGTTTGGTCCGGTCTGATCAGATATGGTCTAGATCTGAGAACAACCCAAGTAAAATTAAGGTTTGGGAAATTTCGTTATATGTTTTGAAAATAAAAGGTATATTGGTATACCGTTATACCGAAAGACCTATTCAAATATTTCTATAAAATTATAAAAATGGCTAATTACACAACATCATATTACAGATAAATAAATGTTTTTATATCCATGTTGTTTGAAAAATGTTAAATCTTTGTTAGAGATCACTATTAATTCAACTACATCTACATTGTTTAAGTTATTTTAGGTTGTATAAGTCTATAATAATTTGTTGTATTGAGAGACATGCATGATAATTTATCGATACCATACCGTTGGACATGGTATACCGAAATATGGTATATCGATATTTCGGTAAGGGAACGGTATATAACTTTAGTACAACAAAGGTATGATAGCAAATAAAATGGGAAATTATCCTAGATAGGACTAAAAACGTTTGTATATTCCAAAATATGACTGTCATGTTTTTATTCCCAAAATAGGACTAATTACTGTCATGTTTTGGCAGCACCATACATTAAACATGACAATTTTTTTCAAACTTGATACTTTGATAGTAATTACTCTTATTTTGGGAATAAAAACATGACAGTCTTATTTTGGAATTTTCAAACTTATTTACTCCTATTTCGGGAGTGTTCCTAATTTGGCAGTAATTGCTCCTATTTTGGGAATAAAAAGCATGTCAGTCCTATTTTGGAATTTTCAAACTGTTTTAGTCCTATTTCGGGAATTTTCCCTAGAAAATATTCGGTGTAATGTACCGAACTACCCCTAAGTAAAATCATGCTTAGTGGAACAGCGGTAATACTTCTTATCAATAATACTCCATAATACATTTGTCCCTCAAATTATAAATATCCAATTATAAAATCCCAATTGAGTTTTTGGTTGCTTGGGTTTGGGTTGGACCGGTAAAATCCCAAACGAAAGATCATCATCTTATCATTTTTATTTTAAAACCTATTCTCGAATCAAATTAATCAAAAATACAACCACACAAATTTTAACACAAGCATAACTCTCTCGAATCACTAACAATTCTTTTTTATTATTCTTTTTTTATTGTTTTTATCACCAACTATTCGGTTCCAAACGAAATTTATCTTAATATTAAGTTTCAGGTACATATAAGTAATACAGTTTTTCAAAATATTGCTCCGTACTAAATATATTTATGGATAAAATGTTATTACAATTATTAGAGTATTTCAAGGTCGGTACGGTATAGAATTGAACATAATTGTAGTCACTAAAAATTACTAAATCATTTTTCATCAATCATGATTATTTTAGTCATATATAAAAAATTAGTTTTAAATAATATTGTTATACCTAGTATAATATTAATTTTATATTAAGATTAATATTGATTTTCTTGTTTCTAATTTTCTGATAATCATCATGGTGACAATTTTTTCTACTAATGTTACTATTAGAGTGGCACTTTTGTTTATAAGTTATGGTAAAATTCCAAACTTGAATTACGCATAAAATACACCAATCTAAAATAAACAAATAAAATAAAAATAACAATAAACAAAACTTCAACAAAAACCGGAATTTATTTTAAAACGCAGGCAGTAAAATACAAACTTACTACCTCCGTCCTGGAAACAAGTTCCCAGGTTGACTTTCACACATTTTTAGGAATTAAATTTACTGAGAGATAAATTTTACTATTTCGACACTCTTTCGACACTGTTTGACATTGTTTTGATGTAGATAATTTGCCGAATAAGGAAATGTGAATTTTATTTTGGAAGATCCAAATAAGAAAAGTGATAACTTATTTCCGGGACAAAGGGAGTATTTTCCTTTTCTGACGAACTCCATTAATTAAATGATTAAATAGATAAATAGAAATTTTATTGTTCTTTTTTGTGTGGAGAAAATTCGTTATAATTGTTGTTGATAATCGATTATGGACCCTCTTCTGTCACCCATGTGTCCCGATGTTGTGTTATTACGGAAATGCCCTCAAATATTGGCCCAATTTACTTGTACCAAAAAAATGGTGCCGGAACATATTGGTGTGGCTGCGCGTGCTGCTCCGACACTAACTCCTTTGACTTACTTTTTCGGTTTTCGAAGTAAAAAAGGTTTATATTTAACGTTAGGCCATCGAATTCTAAGTTATCATGTACAAGTCAGCAAGTCTTTCAAACTTTCCTATAATCTCTATTTTGTGTTTATTACCTTTATTTCTGATTTTAGTCATTAAGTTGACTGAGAATACTATGAAAAATCAATTAGTTATTTTCATGTATTTTTTCTTTATTTTATTCATAAAAAATAATTTTAGATACAACTTTTTTATAATTCAGTAGATTCCTTTAATTCCGCTCTTTCAACCAGAATTTCATTATTTTCAATAGATTCAGGCATTCAGCACATTCAGTTAATATAGAATACATTCAGTTAATATAGAATTACAACATAAAATATAACATAATGTAAATATGTCTTTATTGTTTGGTTTCAAATGCAAATCCATCCTCAACATAACTTAGCTATAAATTGCAAACATGTCACGTACAAATAATTCAAACTAGAGGGGAATTCAGGATTATTTCACAATAGTCAAATTTATAGGTTTGGTTTATTTAATAATAGTCTGTTTTATTAATGGAATGGTCTCATCTGATTGGCCTAATTTGATTTTGATCAAGTATGATCTCTTTTAGAATCATAAAAGTCACAAAAGAAGATTGGTTTGTTTTTAAGTGCCTAAAATGTCAATACTTTAAAAATATACTCCTCTGTCTCACTTTATGTTTTACATAGTACTTTCTTTTGTATGTAGGTTTCATTTGTCTTACTTTCTTTGTGAATCATCCAAATATAAATGCCTTATTTTATTTTTTTGACAAAAAATACGTGATCCATATCATTTCACATTATTTCACTTTTTTAATAATTGTAATGAACTAAAACAAGACACATAAAACGGGATAATAGTGTTATCTTTTATTAAAACTTTTAACATATCTTTATATGTGTAATGCAATGTCTTTGAGATTAGTTTTGAAGGTATATTTTCTTATTTTTATAAATTTTCTTCTATGAAATAACTATTTTAGAAATATAACTTAAATTATATTTATGTTAACCATTTTCTTAAAACCAAAGTATTTTAAAAAGTTTCTTCATAAGTATATCATACGTAATATTAAATGTTTTAAAAACATTGAAGATTTAAGTGTGCAATATTTGACTATTTAAATTTATGCCAAATTTAAATTGACCAGTTATGACGTTTTAAAATTGTATTGAAATTTTATATTCTGTCTTGGTCTAGCTTGAGGTTTGTGTGAGTCTAATCTGATCTAAATTTGTTTAAGTCTGGTCTAACTTGAACTTGTACCATAAGAGTCTGTTTGGTCCGGGTGGACCCTGTTTTCAGTTTATGAGTTATCATCTTTTGTTAATCAATTTTTTACAAAACACGTAATTTTTATTTCATG
Organism: Cuscuta epithymum; assembly: GCA_945859915.1. NCBI lineage: Eukaryota > Viridiplantae > Streptophyta > Magnoliopsida > Solanales > Convolvulaceae > Cuscuta > Cuscuta epithymum. The sequence continues at coordinate 2,412,347 of CAMAPF010001001.1, read as the reverse complement.
TGTCCAATTACATAATAATCAAAATAAATAAAATTAAAGTTATTTTTCTATGTGAACTAGCTGAAGTTTAGAAGACCATTTTGTTATTGTTTCATACGTAGTATAAATTTTTGTTTATTTTTTAATAAAGTACATTTTAAATATAAATTTTTCATAAATTTAAGGAATTACTTCAATTAAAATTTTATAAATTTCATCAAAATCAATCAATTCAATCAATTTCAAAATTCATTTGATGTTACCACATTTATGTGTGAATGGTAAAGAAAAAGTGAAGTACCTTCTCAAGGTCTTAACAATGGAGGTAATCCTCTTGAGAAGATCAAAGCAAACTGCCGAAGCTTTTATTGCTTCCACATCAATAGCATCGCTTTCATCGTCTTCATCTTCTTCTTCCAATTCATGGTTTCGGATTTCCTTCTAGAAAGCCCCGAGCTACAGCCGTTGTTCTGGGCCCCACAGTAGCTTCATAACACGACAATGAGTTTGAGTACGAGAAGGAAGAAGATGAACATGATCGGTTGGGCTAAGGCCTCCGCCGGCCCAACCCACGAATGTGGCCAGTCGTGGGCATTTGAAACAGTAGGCCCCACCGCATGGATGCAGACCTGGCATCTAGGTCGACCCACCAAGATGCGGGTTGGGTCACTCCCAATCTCACCCGATAATTCCGCCGCCATATTCAGGGCCTGCAGAATTCGTGGATCTCAGGCTCTTCGGCGACCCTCAGCCCCGATTAATTCTGTCTTTTTTTCTTTCAATTTGCGCATTTTTCGTTTCTGTGTATTTACGGATATACGGTAGAGAAGGATTGTCGTTTTTGTCGCGATCTTGTGGTGCATGGATCTCCGGCGACCGCGCTTTTGACTTGTAGGAAGACGGAGAGTTCCGTCGGTGAGAAGCCGTCGACGCCGTCGGTGAAGCTGCCGTCGAACCGTTTATACCAAGATTTCAAGCAAGTTTTGGATACCCGGTTTAATGGGTCACTTTGGTATTATCTTATGATGATGACTTTATATAAAGTATTGTACTCTTTTTTTGGTGGTATAAAGTATTATACTCTGAATAAATGATGCAAGGAAGTCTAGAAAAAAAGTAATGTGATATGAATGTAAGTATATACTCCCTAACAAATCGATGAGTAAATTGATAATGTATTTTATCATATTTAATGTGTAACATTTTCACAATTAAGTGTGAATGAGACTTATTTTAGAAAAAGAAGTAATGATAATTTTGTTTATACACTATGTCCAATGTTTGGATTGAGATCATCTGCCATGCAGTAGAATGTCTTGCGACAGAAGGACCGTCAGATGGAAAAAATGAAATCTCGAGAGTGCACCTCAAAACCTCTGACCGTTGAAATTTTGAACGAACGATTCCCAAAAGTCAGGCGATTGATCCAAAAGGTGGAATCTCCTGCCCCAGAAGCCCCCACACCCCGACCCGACAGGATGGTGAAGGAGTAAGACACGGTGACTCAGTCTGTAAAATGGCAGTAGACCATACACCCGTGCGCGTTAGAGGTCCAGACTTATTTCAAGTTTTGTAAGCTCCACCTGATCGTTGAGGGGATTCGAACATTGGTTCATTGATCCACCCACCACTCGACCAACTGAGCTACCCGTGCGGGTGCACGGTGCCTTATTCTAAGAGTTTGTGTCTCTTTTGGTCCCCAAATTATTGTGTCAATTGCACATTTTGGTGCTCGGTTGTTAATTTTTTTCATTTTTAGTTCTCGACTATTGTGCTAGAACGCTTTTGGTCCTCGACTTCAAAATGTCTCATATTTAGTCTCCTTTGAGTTTATCAAATTAACACTTTTAGTTCTCCTACTATAATTTTGACACAATAAGTAGAAGACTAAAAATGTCATTATAATAATAATTGAAGGACCAAAAATATCATTTTCATGAAAACCGAATGACTAAATATGTAATTTTTTAAAGACGTATATCAAAAGTGTCAATAATATATTGAGAGGACTAAAAATGACCTTTAAATGAAAAATCTCCGTAAAGAATTACTCCGTAAATAACTTATTTAGTTATTTAACTTATTTAGATTAATAAACTTGTCAAAAGTTATACCGTGTGGTTTAAAAGGTGCAACTTTCACTTTTGTAATAAGTAGACTACACTTTTTTTAATTGCTTTCCTACAAGTTTTCACTTTCAAATAGGGTCATGCTGATCTCTCTTTAGGATTAGGTTCGGTTAGGATTTACATTTCAAAAACTAAAAATAGTGTTGACTGGTTCGGTTTGTTTTGGATTGGTTTCAGTTTTTTTACTAACAAAATTATTATTTAAATTGATACGATAATTGGGGTGTCAATCATATATTACATAAAAATGCAAACATACTAAAACAAATAAAATAAAATAAGCAAGAAATAAATATGTCTTGAATCATATCAGGGTCGGCTCTAGCGTTTTGGAGGCCCTAGGCGGAAAAATTTTAACGTTCACTACATATCATATTAAAGGTAATTTCTATAACAAGCAATCATAAAAAAATAAGATAAATACAAACACAGCATACATTGTGCACTTTAAAACAAGGGAAAATTACTACAATAGTACTAAAAGATAGACAATTTCTCAAAATATGACTTAAAATCCTAATGGACTGAAATATGACTACAATGCACTGTACGTGATTACCCATCTCTTAAAATTGAAATAAAATGACCTCCTTGCCCTAAGATGTCTGTCCGTAGAGTTTAAAAAGGAATTTTGAGATCAAATGGAAACCTGAGCGACATTGTAGGTGTGAGAGACTCAACATGTACTCCGTATTACAGTGGACTAGTAGAGAAGGAGAATGAAACTCCTTCCTTTGAGAGACGTATATCAATGGAGTTTGAATCGAAAATAAATTAATTTATTTTAGTATGTGCATCTGTAGTTGCAGGGGAATCCGAACACTAAGCGGAAGTGAGAAGGTGAGTTTAGGGCATTATTTGGGCATTATGCCGTCATTAGAGCACTTAACTTAGAATCATGAACATTACAGACAAGATATAGGCACTAAGGATGAAATATGAGCATTAAATACGAGATATAGGCAGTAATTATGAGAACGGAAGAAACGCAAATTAAGTTGTTCTAGGAATACCTTGAGCAGTATAAGCACTGAGCAGTAATGTGACTTAGATGGAACACTTAAAAAGGTGTGGGAGGGCAATAAATTATGTTTTTTTAACGAGGGCAATAAATTACTCCTCAGTGCTTATACTGCTCAAGGTATTCCTAGAACAACTTAATTTGCGTTTCTTCCGTTCTCATAATTACTGCCTATATCTCGTATTTAATGCTCATATTTCATCCTTAGTGCCTATATCTTGTCTGTAATGTTCATGATTCTAAGTTAAGTGCTCTAATGACGGCATAATGCCCAAATAATGCCCTAAACTCACCTTCTCACTTCCGCTTAGTGTTCGGATTCCCCTCAACTACAGATGCACATACTAAAATAAATTAATTTATTTTCGATTCAAACTCCATTGATATACGTCTCTCAAAGGAAGGAGTTTCATTCTCCTTCTCTACTAGTCCACTGTAATACAGAATACAGAATACTAGTCTCTAAAAGGAAGGAGTATGTTAGAAAGAAATTTGGGCATTACAGAATACAGACAAGTTATAGGCAGTAAATATGCGAAGTGTGAACGCAAGAAATTCTAAAATTGAGGACATTAAGTTAAGGTGTACAAGGAATGCTTTGGGCAGTATAAGCATTATACTCGGCATAATTGAAAAAAATAAAAAAATAAAATAAAAATAATGATGTGACTAACATAAATGAGATCACCCCTATTGTTTAGGCATGATTAATTCGTATGGGTGCATGCGTAAGCCTCACCATAACGGAACATACGAACTACGTAAGAGCATCTCCAATGGTAGAATGTGCACAGTGCACATGTGGCATGAGAGATGACCACATAAATATTGGTAAATAAATTCTTTCTCTCCTTATTTGAATGATTTTATACAGTTTTGGTAAGTTTTTCTCCACAATGTCAAGGAGATCGTCTAGATGTTGACATTGTCGTTGACATTGCAGGGAAAAACATACCAAAATTGTATAAAATCATTCAAATAAGGAGAGATAGAATTTATTTGTTAATATTTATGTGGCTATTTCTCATGCCACATATGCACCGTGCACATTCTACCATTGGAGATGCTCTAATTCCTAATTTTTAGGAATAGTAATTAAGACACCCAATTGCATGCACCGTTTTTCTATTTCAATTCCGCATAAATAGGGAGAATTAAGTATTTCCTATATTCAATATAGAGGGTAGCGGTTGGAAAGAAAAAAAATATAAAAAACATGCACCTTATTAAGATGTTATTATAGGAATAATAACTAGTATAGTCATAGAATGGGAAAGACATGTAGTTTTAGTAACAGAGGGATAATTTTCTCTTAAAACAATAAAATTTTATATGTAACATACGTAGCATATAAAATGCTCTAAAACGGGTACTTCTAAATAGGCAGTTCTCCTTACATTCTGAAGTGCAAAACTAGTAGGATCGTCACTACAGTCTACACTCAAAACTAACTTATACTACCTACGCTCTTAAATAAGTGCAAAATGTTGAATTTTACACTATTCAAATATTTGACTTTGACTACGTTTTATTTATTGATGTATTAATATTTTTTATAAAAAAAAATATTGTTAGATTTGTCTCATTGTAAATTTTCAAAATCTGATTTTTTTCTTTTTTTACTAATAGAGAATTATATAAATTATGGTCAAAGCTGTACATCGGAAAATGTGAAAAGTTGATCGTTGCATTTGTTTAGGAACAGAAGAAGTACTTCTTTTCTCAATAATCCATATATTTAGCATATTTATACATATAATTAATAGAAAAATTATCATTAACAAATATGTAGTAAAAACTAACTATTACAGTTATAATTATAAAATATTAGTCACCAACTAACTAAATGATTAATAGGATTACAAATATAACTATAAGTGCAAAACGATTAACAATAATTAGTAAAAACAATCATTACATACTTAAAGCATTATGAAGTTGTTAATTAAAAAAGGGCATATGATCGTGAAGAAATAAAATCAGGACAGCAGGACAACAATGTAATTAGGCAACTGGAGTAGTGTTTATATTTAAACACGAGCTAAAATGAGGCCCCCCAAATATCAGAGGCCCTAGGCAGTGGCCTAGGCTAACTGCCCTTATGGCCGGCCCTGAATCATATGAGTATGCGGGAGAGATAATACACTTTTCTAATATTTTGGAACAAAAGTGTATATTTTTTTAATTTACATTTTTATGATTAGTTTGGAAAAAGTTCATGAATATTTACACTTTATGTATTATGTGATATAGTTGAGATGAATATATGTTTGTCAATATATGTTTGTCGTATCAATATAAATACTTTAAGTTATATTAGAATAAAAGTTACTAAGAATATAACACAGGAAAAAAAAACAAGTTAGTAAAAATACATGTACATTATTATAGGCAGTGAATGTGTAAATGCATTTATAACCTAAACTAAACGTAGCACCAAAATTAATTTTCTAGCACAAGAAAATCAAAGACTATCGATGATCTTAGAATTAGTGTAACAGTTAACAAAAAATCACATTTTAGTTAGTTCGCTTTATTCGTTTCGGTTCGATGTTGAAGGGTAAAAATCAAAACCGGACCAAATAACCACGGTCTGGTTTAGTATTTATATTTGGTTTCGGTTTTGTAGTGGTTCAGTTTAATTTGGTTGCAATTCGGTTTATTTTGATTCGGTTTTTCGGTTTTCGGGCCCCGCCCTACCCCCCATCCCTCTCTAAATTTGCTTTTCAATCTATCTCTCTTATACAACTTATAAACCATACACTATCCTTTATTTTTCCTACCCCACCATCTCTTTATATCTATCGCTCTCTCTCCTACTTGAAAATTTCAGCCAATGAAGATGAGCAAAATTCTTTGAAATATGGGGTTAAGATGTTTTTATTTAGATTGGTTTCACTTGGGTACAATAGACTAGACTAGATTTAAACAATGGTAAAATACACATGTATTAGATTAGACTTAAAACATATAATATCAGGTTAGAAAAATTAGTATTGTTAATGTGTAATACATGTTGTGCATCAGATAGCTTTGATTTTAAAAAATAGATCAAACACTCTTATGGTATGACTATCATGCACATGATAAAATCTTAAACAATAAATAGTAGTCTGGAACTGGTCGAGTATGTATAAAATTTTCATGTTGAGAACTTTGTAATATTGTCAAATATTGTGAAACATACCTTTGGAGCAACATAACGCCTAATCCCATTTGGTAAAGGGCCTTTCTTGAAATTTCCAAGTTTTGTTAATGGTTTGGCACTTGCTTATTTAAGCCTCACTTTATTAAACAAAACTTATCTCTAATAAATATATACTTCGTATGAATGATACATGTTGGTAGAAAATATTTTGGGCAGAGAAACTAACAACAATTCAGTATAGTGAAAAAATGCCAGGTTGCATGAGGATTGTATAGCCTATGTATATGCATTTACAACAAGTCCAATGATAAAAGGCTACATGAGCTTGGCCCAATCTAAGAAATAGTACTCGCGCTAATGGCCAGCCTGCCCAACTAATAAGCAAATAATCTCGGACCAATTTCATCTAGCCAGGCCGTGTTCTGAGCTTGGTCGGGCCAAAGCTCGGGTGTAACGGGCTGATAGTATTGGACTCGGCCCATTATCCCAGCATGAGTCTCCCACTCCATTAATCGAGTAGCAGACTCAGACAATTGCTGGCTCGCCTTGTCGGTCATTAACGAGCCTTGAGTTTGATCCCATTGCTTGTTGGTCATAGTGAAGGAAAAATAGTACACCAGGACCTCAAAATAAATCACAGGAAGGCTCGTCCCATCGATTCTTGATTGAGTGTCTGCTTTAACAGTAAGCCGAGATATGCTCGAGGGGGGCCAGATGCCCAACTATACGCTAACAATGGCAAGCTGAGGTATGTTCAGAAAAGGTTGGTCGCAATTGTCCACGGTAAATGGCGATCCAAGGTATGATGGACAATCGAGCTATGATCTGGAAAGGCATGATGCACAACTGTCCACATTGATCCTCATCGTTTGCGAAAGGATGAGGTTTCCTTCGTTTGGGTAGCAGTCGAATGTCTCATTTGTTTGATTAGCAGCCCAATGCCTTGTTTGTCCGATTAATAGCTTAGGTATTTGTTTGTTCGATTAGCTGCCCGAGGTCTTGTTTGCCCGATTAGCAACTCAGGGTCTTGTTTTTCTGCTTAGCAGCCCGAGGGCTTGTTTTTCCAATTAGTAGTTCGGGGTCTCGTTAGTCTGATTAGCAGTCTGGGATCTTCGTTGTTCCGGTGGAGAGATCTCTTCCAGATGCCCCCAAAATGGAGCTAAAGGGCGTCCCCTCCAGCTATTGCGTGCAACTGCAACGGTCATCCTCTGCTAATGCGATGGTCAAGATCGGCCTTCGCGTCTGAGCAACGCTCATCTGATGTGCTCGAGAGAATGTGGTGAATGTCCCACCATGATATGTAGTCACTATAGCGTATGGTGCTAAGTCTCGGTCTTCGATGTCTAATGCAGGTCCGTCTCATGCAGGGGAGAAGCGCGGAGCTTCTTTGTCTGGTGTTGCGGAAAAGCGAGCAACATCCCCACTTTGCGAAGAGCAGAGGTATAAACTGCTCCTCATGGTGGGTGAGGGAGATAACCCAACCGGTAGAATATTCGCTCACTCTGTTTGTTTCCTTGTAAGTATGACATGTAAGAGAAGCACACTTGGAATTTGCTGCCCTGGATGCGACAAAGAATGCTAAGTCTTGGCCTTTGACATCTGATGTTGTTTTGTCCAATTCAATGTTGGGGAGAAGTGCATAACTTCTCTGTCTGATGCTGGGGAGAAGAGCGTATCTCCCTTGCTTTGCGAAGAGCAATTTTCCAATAAGAGGAAAGATATAAGCTGCTCCTTAGGCAGGGTAAGGGGAGATAACCCAATCGGTAGAAACTTAGCTCATCCTGTTTGTGTCCTTGCAAATATGACATGTCGGAGAAGCGCACTTGTTGCCATGCTCTGACCTTCGACATCTGACTCAGGTCTATCTAATACTATATTGGACCAGATCAAATCAAACTTAAACATATCAGATTAAGTTAGAAGAGACTTAGATAATAGTAAAATGTGTATTCACCTGACTGAACCAGACAATAAAATTTGAATCCAATTAAACTCACATGTTAATACGAATATAATTATAGTTTTATTTAGCTTATTTGCAGGTTCATCTTCTACCTTTCTCTTTGAAAGACATTGATGAATGTAATGCAGTCTTCTTTGAATTTATTTGATAATTTGGACCATTTTGTTTAGTTTATCATTCTCTAACTATCTCATGCACGCCACACCAAATGCACTTGGGCTGTACTTATTTATTACCTTCAAAAGACTTCGTTTGGACTTTTGTAAAATAAATTTATATATTAGTATAGATTATATAGTATTGAGTTATTGACTTTGACTATTGAATTGATCACAAATTCAAAAGTAACCTAAGTGGCTGGGTAAATCAAGCCGCACAGAAGACATAATTATTTTTGACGATTTTGAAATTTGGGTCCATCTACGTGCCAATCTTTTTCATAGAAGCCATGTTTATTTATTTATCATCTGGTTATGCCTGATTTGTATATGTAATATTTGGAGCAACACATCTGTGAAATTTCACATCGTAGATCATGTCTGTATGGAGAAATAGAAAAGTAATCAATTAAAAGATAGCACATATTTCTATCACGAATCTTTCTTCAACAAAAGAAACAATATTTTTGAGACATAAATCAATTAGAAAATCACGTTTTCCAATTCTCTTAACCATATAAACAGCATTAAAAAATGAAGCCGATCTTTTTGGATTCTCTACCATTTTTGAGCATATAAAAGAGGGAATCACGAGATTATACTAACGGGGAGTACACGCAAATTATACTGTGGGATCGGCCTACCGTGAGGACGGTGTGCTGATCCCAAAACGGCATCGCTTTTAGTAAATATAGATCGATAGATCTTCCCCTGCTTCTTAGTTCTTTCTTGAATACCGGACCTTTCGCTCGTTTCAGCCACGGCCATTGATTCTACCTTAAACTTCAACGGAATGGAATGGGCGCAATTATAAGATCGAGTGTGGACTGTGGAGCTACGTCTTCGTTATCATTTTTACATGGCTCTTTAATCTCTGCTCTTTCAACCACTCCCGCATGGCCGCATAACCCAGGAAAAGGCTTCAAAAAAGAATTAATCAAATTGTAATAAAAATTTCTCTATTCTTTTGATGTTAATGATGGAGTTAATTGGTATATATATGTGTGTTTAATATGATCAAAAAAAAAATATGTGTGTTTAATACTTGGAGTTACATCTTTTTATACTTCATTTACATCTTTTTGTGTGCAAGTTACATCCTTATGTGCATGAGTTACATGTTTTTTACAAGCGAGTTACATCTTTTGAAGCGCGAGTCACGTCAAAAAATCAACCCCTGGTATTGAAGCAAAAAATATGATTTTTTTTTTAAAATTCTTTCGATGGTCGTGATATTAAAAACAAAACATATTCACGATTTATGTAAAGTAATTGTGCAATTAGACTCTTTTTTTAATTATTTACATTGAAATCAATGTTTTATTTCTTATAATATGTATTTGACAAGTTACATTTCGAATGGACTTGAGTTACATTGATCAATAATGTGAGTTACATATCTTTACACGCGAGTTACATCATCCATGCTACTGGGTTAAAAAGAAAAAAGTTATTGCTCACGTACGCGTTACTGTTCACGCGATTTTTTATTAAAAAAATGTGCAAATTAAAACTACGTAGTTTCAGATGTGGAGCACGGTGGTCACCGTGGGATCATCCCACGGTATAAGAACTGGGGAGTACAATACTCAAAATTAGGACGTATCCATCAATGAGGTTATTTAGAGATCAAATTAAGTGGATGATTGATTAATTTTGAGAGAATGTGGTTTGATGAAACACATTATTTCATGAAGATAACGGGGACCAAAATATGAATTCATATTATTTATAGATTATTTGTATGATCGTAAAATATAATCATAAAAGATTATTATTCAAAAATGACATTTGAAGATAATTTTAAAAGGAAAAAATATTTCAAATATCTCAAACTTTGAACTGAGGTGAGATAAATACCCCAAACTTACATATGTAGTTTAAGTAACTCAAACCTTACATGAAAAGGGGTTTTAGCACCATGATCATATATTGTTTCTTTCAAAAATGTAAATTTATTGTGTTAATTGCATAATAAGTAAAATATTTAGCATTCGTGAAAAATAATTAACATTCTTAACTTCCATTATGAAATAACTAGTATAATCGCATGCATGTCTATATAATTACAACACTTTATAATTGAAGTAAATAATATTTTAAATCATGCAATTAACACCCGAAACTTACATTTTTGAAAGAAAACAATATATGGCCATGGTGCTAAAAAATTGTGTAAAGTTTGAGGAATTTAAATTACATGTGCAAGTTTAGAATGTTTAATTCACACCCTTTTAAAGTTTGAAGTATTTGATTTTTTTGGGGGGGAATATATTTGAATTATTTTCTCTTTTGTATAATAAGAAAAAGAGAAGGAGTTTGTCCTCAAATAATACTAATTAAAAGCATTTGGACAAAAAAGAGACTTTTCTTTTAAGTTCCAAAAATAAGACTAAATAATACTTAAGGGACTGTTACACCCTTACTAAGTCGAAACCCACTGGCCTGCTACAGTAACCCGTCACAGTGACCAAATGTGCAATGACCAATGTTACAGTTACCAATGACATAGTTACAAAATACATCCAGTGACCAAAAATTAATACGTCCCACCAATGACCCGCATCACAGTGACCAAATGTGCAGTGACTTTTGTCCAGTGACCAATTGACAAAGTGACATCCGCGCGGTAATCAATTTTTATAGTGATTCCCTTGCAGTGACCAATTCATATAGTGACTCCTACCCAGTGACTAACACCCGCCTGTCCAATGATCAACGTCCGCCCATCCAGTGGCTAACACCCGCCCATTCAGTGATCAAACCCGTCTGTCCAGTGACCAACGTCCATCATAGCTTGATCAACGTCCACCAGAGTTCAGTGAACAACACTGCCCTAGCTAGTGACCACCGCCTGCCATACCCAATTAGCCCTGCCGCCAACCGGAAGCAGCCACCGACGACGGTCACTGCCCCACCCAACTTGATTCCCCAACCGACTCCCTGTCAACCAGCCACCTCCCTAGCAACTAGCCACCTCCCTAGTCCCCTCCCCTTCATCACCCAACCTCCTGCCTCACCCACCTCGTCCCCTGTGTCACCCCAGCCCCAGCCATATGCCTCATCCATCACCTTCCCTTCTGCCTCACCCCATCCAATCCCTCCCCCGCCGCCACAATTTCTGCACCTCTTCTCCCGCCGCCGGCCTTCTAGCCTCGCCGCCACCCATTACAAATAGACCATAGCCATAACCCTAACTGGATAGATCAGATCTGAAGTGCAGACGACGCAACGAAGCCAAAGCCACCTTGTACAATCATCCACAAATCGTACGAACAGAAGAGAAGAAACGTAAGAGAAGATGAAATAGAACGGCGAAGGTGCAGTAGGGTGACAGTGACAGTGAAGGCATGGCCGGGAGAGGTCGACGACTAGGGCGACAGAGACAGGAAGGAGAGGGCGGTGGTGATGATCCTTCTCTTGTCGTTGCTGATGGTGTGGCTGCCGTTGCTCATATCGAAGGAGAGAAGAAGGCAGTACAAGGTCATGGAAATGGTTGAGCGCCGATTTTGTTAGGGTTCAAGGGCATTTGAGTCCATTTATCTCCTTTTAGCCTCTTTTTTGTCCATACGGAATTTACTCTTATTTTTGTCATATAACAGCCCGAGAGGTATATTTTGGTCATTCTTTCAAAAGAGAATTACCTAAATAGGACAAAAAAAGTTCAAGAGTACAAATAAGACTACATCTTTTAAATCCACCAGTATGACTATTTATGTGTGTTTGGACAAATATATCGTTGTAGCTTTTAAAATGTATTAATTAATAATAAAATCATAAAAAATAATTAAAAACGTAGAAAAATAATAATAAACAAATTATAAATATTTTTTTAAATAAAAAATCATTTAAAAAATTAAAATAAAATTAAAAATGTAAAAAAATGCTGCCACCCCCCAGCACCACCAGCTCCTATCATCGGTTGGAAATCTGCAAACATATTTAGTAATGCCATAATAATGACAAATTCAATGAAAATTTTGGCATTATGAAGAGTAATAATACCATTTTCTCTGTATTTTTCAGGGAAAATGATTTTTTTTACAAAAAATAGCAGAATTTTCACCGACCGGAGGTGGCGGTGCTGGAGGCAGAGGGAAAGGTATCCATTTTTTCAATATTTTTATGGGTTTTTATTATTTTAATTATTTTTTAAAAAATAAAAATTTGATTTTTATTTTATTTTATAAATATTTTATTATTTTTTACGAATTTTTTACTACCTCCGTCCCATTTTATGTGTCTTAGTTTGACTTGGCACGGTTATTAATGAAGTGGTTGAAAAAGTAAAAGTTGTGGTTGAGATTTGAGTATAATAAAGTGAAATGATGTAGACCACATATTTTTTTTCAAAAAAGGAAACGAGACACTTATTTTGGGACAATCCAAAAAGGAAAGTAGGACATATAAAATGGGACGAAGGGAGTAATATTTTTTACTCCGTATGATTTTTTTAAAGATTTTAATTCAATTTATTACTCCCTCCATTCTTTTTTATTAGTCCTTCTTTCCTTTTTGGGACGTTTTTTATCTGTCCTCCTTTCCATTTAAGGAAAGTTTTTACTGTAAATATACCTTTATACCCAACTTTTATTACCATCACCCATTTCTCTTTCATACTTTTTCATTTACTCACTACTCATTACACCTTTTACACTACCCCTACTACTTTCCTCTTAAAACCCGTGCCAAAACCTAAGAGGACTAATATTAAAGAACGTAGGTAGTATGAATTAAAACATTTCATTATGAATTAATACCTTCAGGGGTATTTAAGGTAGAAACAAATGGTTATTCCATTTGAAATTGAGCAATAGTTTTATTTGTGTATTAGGGAGTTTTTAGTGTTACCAACGAGGATTTCTAACAAAAAACGTGGGGTACGTGATAATAATTTAAAAGTGGGATCAATGGACCATACAGCATTAGTCAGTGAGTGAGGGCACGAGGATGCTCTTAAATTTCTGGGTTCTTTATGTGATATATTTTCATGAATCCTGTAAGGTTAAGGTTAACAGTGATGTGTGTGGACAGTATGAGCTAGGATTAACATTCAACAAATCCCAACTTCCCGAGGATACTCTCATTCTCTAGCATCCATTTGCCCAAGTTGTGTTTGACAAATTGAATTAATGAAGCAGCCTTTGCAGTCATGGTCACCTGCAATTTTCTGGCCTTTTCTTTTTCTGGCTGCTTCTTGTTACTGTCTGAGCAATACAACTACAGATCAAGAGAAAGACAAGATATCACATTTGCCGGGGCAGCCGGAAAATGTTGACTTCTTGCAATACTCCGGCTATGTGACAGTGAATGAGCAAGCTGGGAGGGCACTGTTTTACTGGTTAGTCGAGTCTCCAGCAAGCCGGGGCAATCCTGAGGAGAAGCCACTCCTTCTGTGGCTCAATGGAGGGCCAGGATGCTCTTCTGTGGCTTATGGTGCAGCTGAGGAAATTGGTCCTTTCCACATCAATGCTGATGGGAAGTCTCTCTACCTCAATCCTTATTCTTGGAATAATTGTATGTGCTTGTTCTTCTAAATCTTCTATCATATATTCATATTTCCAGTGCCGCCCGGCCTTACAGGAATATTTGAAAAATGAAGGAATTGCAAGGACGGCAAGATGCAATTGTTCCGAAAATAAGATTGGAAGAGAGTTTTTCATTACTTGAAAAAACTTGCAGTCCAAAAGTTTCAAATTTTCAAATGTTAAATACAAATTTGGATGTCTAATCAATCGGTTGGAATCCATCTTTTAGTGGTTTTTCCCATGTTCATTATGATCCAGTTTAGTGCCTAGTCCAATTATGAGTTCAATCCATACATGCATTATTGTCTATGTTTTTGTGACTTCTACTTTTTTAATTAAGCTTTATGCGTTTTGGACAGTGGCAAACCTTCTTTTTCTTGAGTCACCAGCTGGTGTTGGATTCTCATACTCAAATACAACATCTGATTTGTATACAGCTGGGGATCAGAGAACAGGTAGGGTTCATCCTTTTTGTTTCCAATTGATTTTATTTCTTACTCATCTTTTATCTCGATTTTGAGCTCTCTGGTTGTTAAACTGCGCAGCCGAGGATGCATATATATTTCTCGTCAGTTGGCTTGAAAGATTTCCTCAATACAAACATAGAGACTTCTATATCTCTGGAGAAAGTTATGCAGGTTTGTCATTTTATTCTTCGTGACTTTGTCTGTGTTAGAGTCATTCAGATAATAAAGAGAGAAAATAATCAGTTAATAAGAATTTGGGTCAAACAAGTTATTATACTACGTATTGCATACCATCTTTTAGTATTCTTTGGCCAAAGTATCTTATGACCCGGTGGGAGACTAAGGGCCAAAGTATACTTCAAAGCCATGTCTTGGCGCACTTCAGAAAATTAAAAAGAGTAATAATGATAATAATGTCTCAGTAAGACGTTGAGTTGAACAAGCTAATAGATTCAATTCATTTTTTTGTGTGTAATTTGGTCAAAGTGTCTTATAACTAAGTTGATTGACCCCAACCCTAATTCAATCCTGAACCAAGGGCAAGACGTGGTTTCAATTTCAGAACAGGCTCTGACCAGAAATGGCTGGGTTTACAACTAAACCAATGCCAGCTCTTTTGGATCCGGATCAGGACGGGTATCCGGAACCAATCTGAACCAGTTCTAGATCCTCCATATTGGGACCAGAACTGCTTATTCCGTTTTTCTTGACAAATAGGCTAAATACTGGAATTAGAAGTGGTATATGTGGTTAAATTTCGGATTCCATCCTTACCCTTTTTGACGTGATCTTCATCATGGGTCATCCTTCTTTGTGTTTTAGTACAGGGGTAAGGCTGCGTACATCCGACCCCCCTTACCCCACCGTAGGTGGGAGCTTTTGCGGAACTGGGGTAATGTTGTGGTTGTTTTTGTCATTTCAGGGCACTATGTTCCACAACTATCTCAAATTATCTACCGCAGAAACAAGGGAATCAAGAATCCTATTATTAACTTCAAGGGCTTCTTGGTTGGGAATGCCGTCACCGATGATTACCATGACTATGTTGGCACGTTTGAGTATTGGTGGACACATGGTTTGATTTCGGACTCTACGTACAAGTTCCTTCAGATTGCATGTGACTTGGGATCATCTGAGCATCCTTCAAGTGATTGTGTCAAAGCTCTTGATATTGCAGAGGAAGAGCAGGGAAGGATTGACCCCTATAGCATATACACTCCTCCCTGCCCTTATACTACATCCCTTTCTCGCCCCTTAAGGGCCCGTCACGTGAGCACTTGTGCTTATCCTCCTTCCTGAGCATTCCTCTTTTCTCTTTGTGGTCCTCTTTTAAGCTGCAATGTTTTTTCACTCCAAAAGTTCGTTTAGTGATTTAAAAGCGTTATCGCTTGAAACTGAAGTAAAAAATAACTTAGAAGTGATCATATCACAACCCCTAGCTTTGACAAAATTAATACTCCCTCTGCCACATTTTATTACAAAATGACATTTCTATTCCTTTTCATGTTCAACAATAGATGCATCTCATTAACTTTACGGATCAAAAGCATTTAATACACAAAAAGCTAATAAAAGCAAATTTGGGAGGTTAGTACAACTTCTAATCATAGATCACTTTTTAACAGTAACACTAAAATGGGCCTAATATTGGTTATAGTGAGGTGTGGGCATGGTGCAACTGGTGGAGTCTCTTCCCTCGTATCCAGGAGGTTAAAGCTTGATCGCTCAACCAGGACATACGATATTAGGCTACAACTACATTAAAAGATTGAATCCTGTCTATGATGCACGGATGTAGTTTAACTCGAGCTTTTATTATATCATTATTCTCTCTATTGTTTTTGGATGTGAGACTAACAATTACGTAGTACGGAGTAGTATTTAGTATGAGAGTACCTTATGTTTCATTAGTTTTTACATTTCCAACTCAATATATTTATATTTCTTTCCATTTAATGGTAGCCGTGGATATCCCGAGCATATGATCCATGCACAGAGATTTATTCTCAAATTTATTTCAATCTCCCAGAAGTGCAGGAGGCGTTTCATGCCAATATAACTCAAGTTCCCTACAAATGGGAAACATGCAGGTAAATAAATATAGTAGAATATGAAAAACTATATATTCCCTCGCAAGTGGTAAGGATTTGCTGATTGGGAGTTATATACTTTGCAGTGATATAGTTGGTGTTTACTGGGCAGATTCTCCTCTGTCTATGCTTCCTATTTATCAGGAACTCATAGCCGCTGGTCTCAGGATATGGGTTTTTAGGTACCAACTTCTTCAGCGGATTTCACTATTTATATTCATCAAATTTTCTTTCTTTAGAAGGCTGTAAAATTCTCATTATGCTAATTTGCATTAATAAATAGTTTTATCTAAGTTTACAGAATCAGTTGACGCTAGATTTCCTGTCACTGGCCCCAATTAGGGAAGAGTTAATTATGAGTTGATACTTAAAAATTGTATATCTAAGTATCTAACTAATCTTGACATAGTGTTTGACAAAAGTAGCTGATAACTGATAAGATAGCTTCCCAATATAAAATGACGAAGAAAGAATATGTTTAAGATACTTTTGTTTTCAAGAAAGAGGTAAAAAACTGAATTATAAATGAAAAGCTCACGTACTTGTTGAGGCCACGAGAAAAATGATGGAACAAGCTTGAGCATATGCTGCATATCAAAGAAGCCTCAAACCAAAAGATACTTGTTCGAAAAGCTTCCACTAAAAAAGCTAATAGTAATGGAGTAGTATATAAACTAGCCTTTGTCATGCCAAATGCAGCCCAAGTCCTTATGTACTAATACAAGTGTTTATATATCTCAAGTTCTAAACCATTGATCAAAATATTCATTTTGTGGGTGTAGCACGGGTCTCATTCATATTTTTTGAATTTAATTAATCCCAAAATATGGTACAATAAAACAATATACGAAGTATTACTTTATCATATATGAATATTTATTATTGCAGCGGGGATACTGATTCAGTGGTCCCTTTAACTGCAACCCGGTATTCAATTGATGCTTTGAATCTTTCAACTATCACCAACTGGCATCCTTGGTATGACAATCAAAAGGTCAGTCAATCTGAGAAAAGTATAGCATCTATTTTCATTCTGTGTTGCCAGAAACTGTCATTGTTCTGGAAAAAAAAGAGATTTTTTGTAGACTTGAATATGATTTTAACCCCTCAAAATATACTCCGTAGTACTCCGTAAATTGGTATTAGGCACCAATAATATTTGTTTTTTTGTTTATCCCTTTATTTATTTAGTTGGCACCTATTCTCTAGCAATGTAACATGCCTAATATGAACATAGCTGGTGAACAAGAGGTTAATTAGGTTATGTGTCATAGAAGTTAGGACCCCATTTTAACACAGCCTTTTTCCTGATTTATAATGTGAAACCTCACCAGATTGGAGGGTGGAGTCAAGTGTATGATGGGCTAACACTTGTGACGGTCACTGGAGCGGGGCATGAGGTGCCGCTACATCGTCCTCGAGAAGCATTTGTTCTTTTGAGATCATATCTGGAGAACAAGCCGATGCCGTCCCTGTCCAAGCTCTTATCTTCTTCAAGCTAGGGTAGATAGCCAGCCATACATTACAAGAAGCTGCCTTGTTTGTTATTCCTGTAAGAAACATAATAAGAGAAGAATCATCTTGCTTTCACTCTCATATGCCATTTTCAACTTGTACAATTAGATTATTGCTACGTTTGGTAGAATAAGTGAGCATACGAAGTTTTTGTACTCATCTGTCACTTCTTACCACTTTGTTTAGATTTATCAAGTTAAACAATCTATTCTTTCAAAAATCACCGCGAAAAAAGAACTCTCATTTCGTCTGATCTCGAATTATAATGGTTGAATCACTTGAATGAATGTTTCCAATTACAAGGTTTGACTGAACTTCTTATCATCATTTTGTAGTAAAGTTTGATCTAATGCTAATAATTATACTTTACATGTTTAGAACTACTCCGTATAAAAAGTTCTAAGCTGCCAAACCAAATTTGAATATGACAAAGCTTGATATAAAAAATAAAGAGAAAAAAGAAACTAGTAATCCAACCTTTTAGCAATCTTCTTATAATAGTCCCACCTTTTCGTGATTCAAGAATAATTCAACATTTGCACTCCATCTTCATTCGTTGGTCCCTGACCGATTGATGACCTGCTATTCAAAGTTATTTTCTTATCTTTGCAAAATATTATCTTTGTGAAAGGTGAGATTTATGGTATAATGGTTTGCAAAGACTAGAAAATAACTTGGAATAGCAAGTCATCAACCGGTCAGGGACCAGTGAATGAAGATAAGGTGCAAATGTTGGATTATCCATGAATAACGAAAAAGTGAGACTATTGTAAGAAGACCGCTAAAAGAATGGATTATTAGTTTCCATTTTCCCAAAATAAAAGATATTTATCTTGACCATACGAATAGTTATACTTGTTGACAAACTTTGTGCCCAAATATATAGCCTGTTTGGTAACACTGAAATTAGCTAAATCGGCAGAAATTTATGAATTTTTGGTTGAAGTGGCTAGATTGACTGATTCTGTTGAATTATGAATAAATCATATCTAAAAATTATTCCGTATGTTATTAATGAAATAAAGAAAAAATTATATGAAACAAACAGCTAAAATGTTCATCTACAGTAACCCAATCCAGCCAGAAAAGTAATTCCCACCTTACATATTTTGATTATTACACAACTAAGCACATGAAATCAAAAGTTACATATTTAGTGAAAAAGTTGGCTGATAAGCCGAAAAACAAGATCACCAAACAGACTCATAATTTTTGCCACTTATTTAAGATCACATAGCTCCATAGCCCCCATTCTCACTCTATCACCACCAACTTTTGATATCCTAACTAATGAAAAATGAGCCTTATTTTTTTCAGGATGATATCTTTATATGACCAATGTGCTATTCTTCTTCTCTTTAGGTAGCCTGTGAATAATACAGACGGAGGGTTTGTGTGACACATACTTCTATTTTCCCAATTTTTTGCAACTCCATTCTAAGGCTGATTGCAATGGAGGGGGTGAAAACCCCAAATGTGAGGTTTTCACCCCAAAAGAGCTGCAACGCAGAGGTCTTTTAGTATATGGGGGTCTCATAGCCAATACAGAGAACTAACGGGAGGGGTTTTTGAGCGGATGATTGACTCTCTTGCAGAGCATAGATACACAGGTGGGCTGACTTTTGCAGGAGAAAAGCATGGTCCTAGTTGGTGCGTGGGACTGACGTGCTCCATTCACTGTGGAGAGAATAGGATGCACGGATGATGTTCACAACTAAGCAAAATTAAATTGCCAATATTTTAAAATCCCACTTTAAAAAAAAAATAGTATAACTTTTTTATTTATGATTCAATATTTTCAAATAATATGTCAAAATTCATAACTTTTCATGATCTTTCATATGACACCAATATCATATATATAAAGTTAAAAAAATATATGAAGTTTCATCTGGTTGAAATCTATAGGTTGAATTTTTTACTTAAGTAGATCCAAATGTTAAAATCAAGATCTCATTAATAATATTTTTTACATCTTTTGGTTATGTTTTACAAAGTAGGTTTGAAACTACAAAAAAAAATGATCCTCCAAAATTATTTATTTTTACATCATAATGTTTGACTTTTTAAATTATAATTATTCATAAAAATAAATATTGATAATTTTTTATATAATAATAAAAAAAGATTTAATTAGAAAAGAAATACGCTAAGTAAATATATTGACGGTGATGGATTGCAGGGAAAAACTTGATTGATTGGATGAATACGTATAAACGGGAGGGAGATTAGATTTATTGACGGGCTTGGATTGCGGTTAGCCTAACGAGTGAATAGAGAAATGCAGAGATTAGGATTAGCTAGCCTCTAGTGTTCAATACACTGAATGAGGCAAGGAACCAATTTTAGGCGACTTGAGTCAAAATCCTATGATGAAATTGATTCCCATCAATACGAACGGGACATATATAAGGAGTATGTTACATCTTGCATCTCCAGAACACCTTTTCAGAAACACGAACAAGTCCTACACGAACAATGACAGTAAATATTGTTATGTTAACGACTAGTACAACAACTATTGCAGTGCAAGATGAAATTAAATACTGTCATGTTACTCCTATTTCAGGAATGAAAACGTAATAATATTATTTTGAAATTCCAATACCTTTTTACTCCTATTTCGGGAACTTTCCCTAACAATTAATATATTAAACCATCCCAGTGCGAGCCACAATTAGGAGCGTGAAATAAGGAATGAAAATAGAAAAATATCAAGCCTCTTAATTTAACTTTCTTAATTTAACTTGAAAGATTGTTAACTTTTTTTAATATAGAGCACTAGCATGCTCTATATTAACAATTTTATCTTTTTTGTATATTCCCGCCCACAAAGCGCCACTTTCAATTATCAATGGGGGTGGGGGGTGGTCCATTCAAATTAATTCAGGAGAAATGCAAGAATTAGGACTGACAATGATTGGAGATACCAAGGTGCCCACACTCCTCAGGCAGGGTATCTACCTCATTTTAATCAACCATCAATGTAAAGTTAGTGGAGCCTGAAACATCCACAAAATCGTTTGGTTTTTTTACAAAATTTTTCATTCAAAATGACACAAATATTAAAATAATAATTAAACAAGGTAATTCGAGTATATCTTTAAAAGTCGTCGTCGTTATCATCACCATTATCCCATTGCCTCAAAGGCTCCAACCTTGGGTGGGGTAAGGGGGATCGGATGTACGAGATCTTACCCCTGTACTAAAGCACAAAAAGACTGTTTCCGGATGATCCATAAGTCATAACAAAGAAGCATTGACAATTTAATGAGTCGTTATGGTTCATTCCATCCGTTTTTTTTTGAAAGAAAACGCCAATCTTATAAAATTAAATCGTTTGCCAAATGGCTAACAATAAACACTGGTGGCGAATCATAAATAGTATCACAACCGGTCGTTGAAAGAGCAAAACGAGCAAAGGTATGAGCTACTCTATATGCCTCTCTTCTACACCACTTGACTTGGATGTCCCCATTTTCTCCCAAGAATGCTTTTATATCGTCAAAAATAACCCCGATTTGGGCCGCACACGATTCTCCTTGAATTCCCGCTATTGTCAAGGCTGCATCTGTCTCAATCACTATTTTTCTCCATCTATTCTCACGAGCCCAAAGGATAGCTTCCCTCACACCCCACGCCTTTGCCTCTGCCGGGCTCCGATTAACTTTGACAACCCGAGTGCATGCTTTTAAGATTCTCCCTCGCTGTTATGACTAATCCAGCCCCACGACCACACAAGTCCTCGGATTATGTGCTGCATCAACGTTGACCTTAACTTGGTCTTCCTCCGGGCTTTGCCACTTTTGTTCACTCTGCCTCGTACTAGATCTCACCAACCTGCTATCACCTTCATGGACTGCTCTCCAACTCTTCAAAAGAGTATCTGCTGCACGTTGCACTCTCGTGACTGAGAATGACTCACCTCTCCATACAATTCCATTCCTAGACTTCCAAATGCTCCATAAGAGCATTATAACTTTAGAAATCCCTTCCTCATCTAGCCTGCTAAAGACGTGCTGCAGCCACTCCTCAACTGGGCTCACCTACAATAAAGAAATATACCCTGCTGCCTTCCAGGGTAAAAATAGATGAGTTGTGGACTCTTCCTCCCTACTGCAAATAGGGCAGCTCCTCGTAATCGGAATATGCCTTCTTTTCAGAAACTCGACCGTTGATAGGATACCACTAGCCAGCTGCCAAATAAAAACTTTGACTTTAGGTGGAACTCTAAACCTCCAAACCGCCGTCCATCCCACCCAGCCTTGGGGCTGAACATTGCCAACTAACTTTCTATAACAACTACGAACACTATATTGCCCTTTTGCATCCTCACTCCATCTATACCCATCCTCCAACGGATTAAGACTCAACGGGATGCTACGAATTAACAACGCTTCTTCCTCGTTAAAAATTGAGTTACTACGCCGAATATTCCGGCTTTTTCCATCTTCATTTAACAAGGCTTCTTCCAAACTGAAATGGACTGTCCAGTACCCACCCTTCTGGTGCAGCCCGCTACCACCACATTTTGAGCTGCTAATATGCTTCGCCAAACAAAAGAAGGGTTACACCCTAGTTTTGCCTCCCTAGTCCTAGTTGGGAAATATTTGGCTCCATCATATCTCTTAGTAAAAAAAATGAGTTTTTGACTCCATTGAGATGGTTTAATTATTTAATATATTAATAATTAGTCAAAATTCCCGAAATAGAAGTAAAGAGGTATTAGAATTTCAAAATAGTATTGTTATGTTTTTTTCCCGAAATAAGAGTAAAGAGGTATCAAAATTTCAAAATGGTATTGTTACATTTTTCTTTCCGAAACAGGAGTATATTTTTAAAAATAACTTTGATAAATATGTAACATAATAAGATCATTTAATAGTGTAATTATTTCCTTAAATGAAAATGAAAAGATTTAACACATTTGTGGTCAATTTCAATTCATTTGAAACGTAATGTGAGAAGCCTAAACTGAGACGTGGGAGTACCTTTCAGTGGTCAGTTTCAATTCATTTGAAACTTGCTTGGCCCATTTTTCTATCAAATACGAAGTACCATTAGCATCAAACAGTGTTGAACATATTCAATCTTGACCGACATTCCAGTTTTACCAAACAGATAATAAAACAATCACAGCTGCCTTTCAGCACACAACTACAGTTTCTAACTATCCATTTACATGATTATTACTGCACTATTTACACGATTGATCATACGAAACTAATGACCACTAAACTTCATCCATAAGAGCAGCAGATTTACAAATCGGGCAGACTTTTTTCATTGACAACCACTTGCTGATGCAGCTCACATGGTAATCATGTCCACACTTCATCATCGTCCCTACTTCCTCCCTGTCCTGGTAAACTTCCTGCATTGCAGACGAGCAACCAAAGGAATAAAACCCACAAATCATGTCATTTTTTGCCTTGTATAAAAGAAAAATACTAGATGTACACGATTAGTACACAAAGTGTCCACAAAACCCCTAGTTGCCTGTGTACACATGCTATTCGTTGGGAAAAGGGCAGAATTTTATGCCAAAATGCATGTGTACACAGGCAATGCACAATTTGTGTACACATTTTATGTACACCAAAAATGGCCCCGTATAAAACCACTCATAATTTGGCCTAACTGAACCCAAAAGGACCCTCAACCGCTAATGTTTACCTCACATTTATATATTAAGCTCAAACCTGGTAAACATCCAATGCATTTGTTTGTTTGTTCTTTTTGGGGTTACACCTCCGTGGTGGGTTTCACACTAAAGCTAAATGCTTAGAAGGGTAGTGCTCTTTGGCAGGGAAGAAGAAAATTTCAAGGAATGTAATGGAAGGAGTATACAAATGAAAGTATTGGTGCAAAATGACTATATTGCCCCTTATAGAAATCTGGAAGCATTAATTAGTACTCGAAATCAAGACGGGAGTAAAAGTTGGAACAATAATATTCGTAATCTGATAGAATGAAACATGTGAAGTGATCGTTAAAACAAGATGAAAGAAGTAGAAGTATGAAAATTCTTACGA
Organism: Cuscuta epithymum; assembly: GCA_945859915.1. Lineage (NCBI taxonomy): Eukaryota > Viridiplantae > Streptophyta > Magnoliopsida > Solanales > Convolvulaceae > Cuscuta > Cuscuta epithymum. The sequence goes on along the minus strand of CAMAPF010001001.1, from coordinate 2,388,314 downwards.
GGCAAATAGCACAACTTTTGTCCTCGCCATGAGATGGAACAAAGACTTCTGCGGTGATGCACTTGGTGACCACATCTTCGGACAAACCAGTATTGACATCGCCAATTCTTTCTCCTAGAGCAAGCAGTTCCTGTAAAGGAAGTAATATGTTGTTATAGATAAGGGGTAAAATGCATTTTTGATATCCTAATTACAGGGGATTGGCAGATCTAGTTCGATATCCTTTTTGGCAGTTAAGGCTCATTACTTTTATATATCGAGAATTTTGTCCGGAAGCCACATTAAGTTTTTTTTTTAAACTGAAGCCACACAAAGTTGAAAATGCCAAAAATGCTATTATTAAGAATAAAAATTAGACAACTGGCGTTAAAAAATACATTTTTGGCCTTTTTAAATTTAATAAAAGTGCGATGTCATTACCATTTTGCAACCTCCCACCTCAGCTGTATTTCATGGCAGATTTTTCTTACTTCAGAACTAAATGCACAACCGTGTGAAAGTAATCGATCTAAATTGCTAAAATAGTTCCAATGGGACTAGTTATGCCAACCCCTATAATTATGAGACCAAAATACACTTTACCAAGAGCGCGAATGGGGATATGTTCATATAAAAAAGATAAGGTTGTTGCTAATAACCTCATAGCTCATGTTATCGACATCTAGTCTCATGCCTATGTATTCATCAAGCAAATTTCTGGAACCATCAGAAAAGGATTGGTGCTCAAACCTGAGCGGCTGCTATTACAGAAAAATGAAGACAATTATTATTGATGACTCTAGTAAGCCAGTAACAGTTTCATACACTTCAGATTTCTGTGAAGTCATACACTTCCTGCCTCCAGATTTTTGTGAAGTCATATACTTCTTTTATGACTTCTATACAGTCTCATGCTTCTTTTGTTGCAAAGGAAACATATCACGCAAGTGAAAAGTGAAATAAAAACAAAACGAGAAAAAAAATTCCAAAAGATGATACACCAGTTAAAATACGAAGACTGCTAATGTACGCAAACATGCAAATTCTGAGTGCCCAAAGGCAGCTTCATGAAGGCAAGGACAAGCTAGCTCTAGCAAAAGAAATGACAGTTTGCACCTACCAATATGAGTAAAGTGAATCGAAGCCTAAATTTTGTGATTAAAAAAGACTTATTTTTATTACTTTATGCTTGACACATGGTTAAATATATACCCCTAACCGCAACCCCAAAATAAAGACATATTACTTCATCAAAATATGAAACGTACATGGCAGATAATCCAATGGTCCTCCGTCCCAAGAAGAGTCAACTTTGAAAATTATTTTTTCCTCCCTAAAAAGATCCGTAATTGAACAAAAAAGAAATGATTCATTTACTTAATGTATTTATATTAAAATTGTCATATAGTAGTATGTTAAATTTTGTTAAACCAACAAAACCAAACAAAATAGTTAGAGCTGAAGATTTGCAATAGTTAGAACCTTGCTAATTTAAAAAGTTTAACTTTACCTAAATATGCATCCTTACGAAGGGCGTGGTGGTAATTCCTTGTAATTCAAAATATTGCCACTTGTGAAGTATCTAAAATTTATGAAACTATTTTTAATTTAGAAGTCTGTTCTATACAAGAGTTAGAAGTATCTCAAACTATCTAAATTTAGCAAAAGTACCTCAGATCTCATTATGTCACGAGAATCACGAGCACTAGGAAGTGCATTAGTAACCCCAAAATTTCCATGCTGAGAATGGTTGCTCCATCCTGGCCATCCTTCAGCACTACTAGGCGTCGTATTTCCGAATGAAAACGTTTCAGTGGAGGAGTGCCCACCATTTTCAGTGGACGTCGCTGCAGCATAGCCTAGCTGCATGTGGCCCATGTCATTACTGTTTGGGGGTAATACTCTTCCAGTATAGTTAGTGCGGCTTTCCCTTGGATCCACAGCAAACCCACCAACACGATGTGAAGATGAGTTAAAATTTCCAGTTGAAAAGCAGCTACGATTATGGGGGGCACTTAAATCGGCAGCACGTCCTCCAAAATAAAAAGAATTTGTTTCATGATTTGAGCCACTAGATTCTGGGGAATTTTGAACAAGTTATGAGTACTTTTTGTTGAGTAACCCACATCGGTTGTCTACTGGTCAGAATCCTAGTATATAAATAAGTATAAGGTAAAGCACTAACGCCCACCTCTTGAGGATCGTTTTAGGGTGAGTTATGCCCGTTATGACACGGTATGAAAGTCTAGTCCAATGGTGGTTTGTTGTGAGGCCGTGAGGAGGCCACTATATGGTTTGAGGCAACACCTTAAGGGGTTGTCTGGGCCCATTTTCCCACCCTTTAGTTACTCAGCATGACTTAGGCTGACGGGTGTGCTGAGAATCCCACACCACTTGTCTACCGGGCTTGGGTCTAATATGCAAGTGACATAGACCTTAAAAATCATTTTGGGGTGGGTTAGACCCATAAACTTTGGTTCGTGAGAAGAGGGGAGGTGCCATTTGACACAGAACTATCTAACCTGAATGCAAGTTCCTTCCTGAGCTTGAACCAGTAGTATTTCTGATGCCCGAGTAATTTGATGGATGGGTTGCAAATTGATGTTCAACTGAAGTGTAGTTTGGTATACGATGAGTTATATCAGGAGCACGTCTTGAGTCATAAGTATATCGCCTTCTTAGATCTCTCCACGACTCATCACCATTAATAGAGATGCCACTGCTTCTACAACGAGGAAAGCCTGAGAGATGTGAAGGGATATTTTCATTCTCTGGAATTGGTCCCAACATCCCACCAAGAGATCCGGAAGAGCTTCCGACATCATAAGATATGCTGGATCTCTTTCTTTTAAACAGCCCTCTTTGGTTGCTTTGGAGATGATCAGCAAGACCACCATGATATCCATTACTCCCCGGGCCATGTACAGTTCCAACAGTTGATGATTGTGCAAAAGGCGCATAAGGAGGGCCTGAAATTTGTGGTGGGGGAAACTGAGCTGCTCCCACGCTAGAGTTTGAATAATGATACTGATGGTTTCCTCTGCTTCTGGAATTCAACTGTTGGTCTGCACAAATAGGCTGGACGTCTCCAGACGGGACAAAAGAGCCACCTGAATCAGCAAATCTTCCTGAAAATGGATATATTGAAACCGATCAAAGTGGACACAATATAATGTTTGGGGAGTGGAAGGCATTTCCTTGTACACAACGATAATTTTCAGTAAAATCTGTTGTTTTTGCAAATTAATAGTTAAAAACTTAATGCGGCACACAAATCTTGAAAAACTCACAATTTAAATTTAAAAAATGGCATGTCAGCATGGGATATCCTTCATGAAAGAACCATCACATAAAACTGTATCCTAAATGTAAACATAATGTCAATTTTTGGGAGATCAGCGGTTCACAAATCTTGAAAAACACAAAATTTAAATGTCAACAATGGCATGTCAGCATGGCATTTCCTTCATGTGACTATATCCTAAATGTAAACATAATTTCAAATTCTGTGAGATCTGTAAGTCATGTTAAATGACACCGGTTCTAGAAAAGCATAACCACGAACTGCAAACGAACTTATGTACTCACTCAAGAATGATAACATAATCCCAAATCAGTACCTGTGGCAGTGAAAGGTTGCCCTGAAATATAACTTTGATGCTGATTCTGGGCATTTCCAAATGTACTGAATGAATTTGAAACTTGTCTATGCCCCATTCCTTCGTCTAAGAAACCACTTAACAATCCTGGGTTGAAAAAGAGGAAAATATAATTAAGAAACATTGGGACATAAGACACTAGAACTGTCCAATTAGCTTGGTAGCAACAAACTGACAACAGAAGAGAAAAAATAAATATAATTCACAACAAATACGGAGTATATGATAGTAGACATGACCTTCAGCATTATACACAACAAATCTATCTCCTCAAGAAATATTTTCGTAATTTATACAAATTTAAAAGAATTCCCAAATTTAATCAAGATTCCAGCTGGAAAAAAGAATCTGTATCAAATATGAAATAATGGCTTGTGCTTCCAGTTTCTAAAGATTTTTCCATTTCTGTTATTTACATATGCTGTTAATCCGTGCCTCAATATGCACACTAGTCAGCACATACTCAAGTGTTTGGCTAACATATCAAAGTAAATGCACTGGTGGGGCATATTCCTAAGGATCTTCAGTACAAAAAAGTTTCCAACTGTCTGAGATACTAGCTAAGACCACAGCGATCAACCCGCTACTCTATTTTCACCAATTAGGAAAAAACCACTCAGATAGAATTTACACTAAATAGGCTTAGCACCTAAAAACTATTAAGTTTTGAAGTTTCATCCTAAAAGGTCAATCTAATAGAAGGAATGATTCAAAGCTTTATATATTAGTTGGTAGTTTTATATGCAACTGGGATAGATTAATATTTAATACGCCATACAAGCTGGTGGCTCATAGGAATTTACCAATCTTGTTGAAGCTTACAAGAATCGAATTGTTCTTTCAAGCTTAATTGGCTCTGATACTATATTAAGACTTAAGAGTTCTATTCTAATAGATCACCCTAATAGGAAGAGTAGCCCAGTAACTTATATAATGATTTATTATTTTATATCAATCTGGTGCGAGACAACCCAAATTGGGCTGTACAACATCGAATAAATAGGCAAAACAGACTCTTAAAGAACTACCCTTAATCATAAGTGTTAAACAACAATCAAACCACAACATACAAGAAACTATTCGCAGTAGTAGTCAAAGGCTTAATAAGTTAGTTTGTATTTTTATAAGAAACTCGTGTGGGATAGCTTAATAGAAACGACCAATAACATACAAGAAACAAAAGTTCAATAGTTATTTCCTCTGATAGAAAGAGCCTTGGAACAAACTAATATATTGACAAATGAATAAACGTTTGATGATTTTTCCTACAATTGAGACGAGTGGTAGTTTCTAGAGAACCAACAAAAGAATTGGTTAGAGAATAAATACCAAAAATCTTTTAGTGAACAACAGACCTGATTAGGCCAAACTCATTTTTATCTACAACTAATATTTTCTAGAAGGGTAAGAACAGGAATTAGTTCCAATTCAAATGGAACTAAAAAAAGTTCTTTGAGTGTCTACAAACACATAAAACAAGAAAAAAGTGAAATGGTTTGCGTGGAAGAGATATATGTGCTACTTGTATAGTAGAAACCTCTATTTGATTTAGCATTCAGACGAAGGGGTTGATAAAAACTTCAATCTGATTTTCCAAAAAGGATGAAAAATAATGTAACAGAAAGAGAAGGAAAATGATAAGGCTAGCTGACCCAATACTCATTACTTAAATGGACATAATAAGAGACAAGAAAATATGGACTGTAATAAATTGCCAAGGTTGCTAAACTTTACTAACCTAACACTTACAAATCAAAGAACCAAGGAGATGACAATTAACAACATGTCCAAAGGTAAACGAACATTGCCTCACTTGAAATTGCCTTACTTCCTTGCAATTGAAATACACTCCACACCAGAAACCGGCCAAAGTCAAATGTATAACCAAATACATATGGGCTAGAGTCTTGAAAAGAAACCGTCGTGTACCCTACTAAGCAGAGAGAGGAACATGAGATGATACTACTGACTTGAACCAAATTTGAAGTACCTAATAACATCAGAGGGTAAAAGATACTAATGATAGCTTAAGACACTATAGTATTGAAATTTGAAAATTCTGCCTAAGCTGATATTTGATCTAATCTAAACCATAAGCTTTTTGCAAAAAAATCATCACAATTACCTTTTTCTTTAAGCTCCCCTGGAGATCACTAAAGCACAAAAGGAACCTGAACTTCTTTTATGGAAAAAGACACAGTACTCCTACCCCTGATCAACTGTTGATCTAACTACTTTTATTTGGCTGAAGCTGCAGAGAAAGGTTACCCGCTTTTGAAGTAGTTTTTTTGGAGGGGAGCCTCCAACAGGTATTTTCTAATTAGCTCACAGTCTGAGCAAAATCTTGAAATTAGCTAGATCTTGCTGGAATCCTGGACATTTAGGATAGAAGATGATGTATTGCAATAAGGAAATTAGGCAATAAATTCAGGCTAAATTTACTTTCATTATGTTAGTGTGCAATACTGCAATGTGTAACATCTCAAAATCATTACACTTTTACAGTACGCGGGATAAAGAGCATTCATAAGAACCCCCCACCTCGGTTTGTCTAAGGATTTGTAGCTCAGTACGTAAACAACTAATACCACACTGAGCAGCTTGAATTACTTGGAACTGCAATTTTAAGAGTTTACATTGTGTGCATCTTCTCTCTCCAATTCCCAAAAAACAATGAATCAAAGAACTGGTGTGAAGATTTAAACATTAGGCAGGAAGCTTCTTAGACCAGACAAACTAGTTCAATACATATTTCTTGAATAACATTGTGAGACACTAACAAATGCTTCAGCAGCCCAGATATCAAGCCAAAAAGGTAGAATTATTTTTTGAACCAACATAGATTAATATATTGGACATGAATGCATTCTATAACTGTGAGACCTTCAGTGAAAATATGCACGAGCATCACTACATTAGAATTTGGGCTATAAAGTAAATCAAAATCCTGAATAAGTACAACTTAGCAACAACATAAGCTCAACTAGTCAAATTTGATAACAAAAGCATGTTCAGTATTTTTTGGTCAACACAACTGTAATATGTTATGAGTAAAATGATAGGCATAGCCGCAGAATCGCATCAAGATCTTGCATAAAAGGGCCACCTTTGTCATTCTTCCACAAAGTCAATGGTTAAAGTGATTAAGCATTTTATCTACAGTCCTGGGGGGCCAATTTCAGGTGCAACCTGAAGACCTTAGGAATAGTTGTTATACAATGAGAGGAGACTGACGCTGCTTCTGATATCAAACTCGAGTATGACCCAAATATATTAAGAAGAATTTTAATCTAGGTCCAGCTTGAAATTCTCTCCGCCATGTCTTAATTAGCCCAGTCCCACGGCATGATGGTAACATAAACATGCAAAATGTCCAACTCATTGAGTGAGTGTAAAAACGATGATCAACTTTCTGATGTCAATCGCATTGCCGAGTATAAGTAAATCCAGACTTCTTTTCCCACCATTGGGTACATCAGTTATACAATCCAGGACATACATGAAAGGCAGAAGAATAACTTAGGACACTAATTTTGACATAGTACACTGAGAAAAGGCATTTCATGCTCAAGCATCAACAAGATTGAGATGTGTCTTGTTGGATCTTATCATAAAGTCATTCCTGCTCAAACCCTTAGGCATCCACAACTACCATAATAAACAGGAAGACAAAGCAATTCTGGAATTTATCACCGCATTTCCCCTATGCATTCGTTAAAATCAGGGGTTCCCTGAAAGAATGCTAAATGTGCTACAATGAGAGAGAATAGCATAGTTATTCATTGGTGGGGTCAACCATCAAGCAAAAGAATGGCCGCTCAGTCGCTCACTGATTCTTATCTCTTTATTGAGCTCTAATGAAACAACAGATGGCAAAAATAATACTTCCTGAAATGCCACCATGTAGGATCTATTTCTAGTTCCATATTATAAAACTGATGTTTTTGGTCAAAGATCTATCATGGAACAATCTTCTCATGCAACAGTCTCCATATTGTTCATGCATTTAAATTTTTCCTACATGCACCCGGTGAAAAGAACAGCTATATCTCTAAAGTTCCTTAGATTTCATCTTTGTAACTGGTTACCAATGGACCACAACAAACGTTACTTTAGCACAAAACTGTAGCAGTTCATAATACATCTCATTGGAATATAGCCCAAAATGACAATCCTTGCTCTGTTGCTCAAGGTAAAGGAAAAGGTGCCTGCAATGCAATATCATTTATAAATTTAAATTAACTGTAGCAGTAAAGACTGTAACTACCCGCTGGGGTTGTTATGGGTATCTGGCTTGCTACAAGGAGAAGAAAACAAAGAAATCACGATATTACCAATTCAAATACTTCCCTAAAACTTTCATTCAAAACCCAACCTGAAGAACAGTAAAGAGAATAAGGCATTAAGGACAAAGTCAAAGATCTGAAATCTAAACCAACTCAGAGTACAAAAGACTATGGGTGGTCACTACATGTAAATGAGTCCCCAGATGTTCATAGAAGCATCATGTGCTTCAAAACTTGAAAAAATTGGTGCACACGAAAGAGTGGAAAACTTAATTGAGAAAGCATAAGAAAGAAAAATAAAGAATCCTATTCCAATAGAAACTCATAAGCTGGGATGGATTTGGGGGGGCTACCCCTCGGAACTTAAGAAAAAGTTATAGTTATAAACTTATAATACATGCAATACTTTTTATAATTTTTTATATTTTTACTACATACACATATCTTCTCCCCTTGATTTATATTTTTTGAAATCATTTTAAACCTTTAAATAAGACTTAATATGAGTTGTAACCGTTTATGAAGAAAATAAACCAAAATACTTTGTACTTCAGTTTTGTCATTAAAAGTTACTAGTTTCTTGCTTTGTGCAAAAAACAATAATAGAAAAAATCATTGGTTTGAAATGTATGATATCAAATCTATAATAATAGAATGCGATTTTTTTTATTTTTACTTTTATAAGAAAAAAATACACAAATTTGTAAAATACCATGCAATATTCAAAAAAATCGTAGAAAAAGAATTATATACTTCATAGTTTTCTTATAAAGTTCAAATGAGCTTGTATGTAAAAGTGTATGACATTTAAAAAGCGGCATACTAATTTAATCTCCAACTTGTTTAAGAAAACCTATTTGATATGTCGTACTTCTTAAACTTCCAAAGATTATACCATTAACACACATAACATGTACACATATTACCCACATTTACAATATTTATATAAACAAAACATAATATTAAATTTAAAATGAAAAATCTCATACATACTATTGTAAATTTAAAAACACATTTCTTGGACTACAACCATTCAAGTTATACAAAAAAATAGCTTTAGAATTTGATTAATCATTCTTACAAGGTTTATGTTGTTAAATAACAAAAGTTATTATAAAAATAGCATATGGGGATGCTCACCGAGTACAAACTTCATCGTCAAAATTAATTAATAACTTTTCATCCATTTTCAAATAATCAAGTACTTTTTCTTTGATTTAGTATAACGTAGTCATTTGATATACGAAGGGAGACTTTTAGAACTATTTTATTATAAAAACTAACTTACTTTTTTTACATCACGTAATGTTACTGAAAATAGTGGCGCTTTTAAGTATCTAACTATATGCTACTGAAAATATTTTTTATCAGTTTTTAAATAAAAGGTATATAAAATCCCATGGTAATAAAAAAACATTATGCCCTTGAGCAAGCAGCATTCCAAGCCACTGATGTTTGTACGTTTTATGGGGAAAAGAAGGAAGGAAGGAAGAGTCCCTCTTGACCAATCAGCATTCTAAGCTACTGATGTTTGTACGTTTTATGGGGAATAGAAAGGAGGAAGGAAAAAAGGAATTGATGAAGGAAGGCAAAACGAAGAAAAGAAGGAAGAAACTAAGAAAGAAAGAACAAAAGAAAGCTCAAATATGGATGAAAATGTTTACAACCTCAATAGGTACAAGCTACCCTATAAAACATATCAGTATGAATGATTTAACAACATAACTTTAAAGTCAATTTTAAGGCTATATATACATTATGTAAAGGAAGCGATTCAAACAAAAATCATGCATCCCGTGCGAACTGCATACGGTTGCACTTTGACCTCAATTTGCTGCACTATAATGTTTTTCAGTTGCACTTTTAAGATGTGGTCCAATCATGCCAACAATGCACTAGAGCAAATAAATATGCAGTGATAGTTTGGTAAATAAATCAAATTCTTCTTTCATCGCGAAAAGTGTAACATATGAACTCCATAGTGCGTTAAAGTTAGATGAAAGTGCAACCATTCACAGTTCTCTCCCAAAGCATGGTTTTTATTTGATTTCAAAAAAGATGATGTATATACATTGAGATACATGTTCAACCATAAGTAAAATTTAAAAAATCAGTAACACTACAGATTTATTACTATATACTCTCAAGATCCCAACGAGAACAATTTTATGATGGGTAACACGTAAAATTAAAAAAGATTTTTAATATACACTCTCAAGATGTCCCAACGTGAACACTTTTATGATGTGTAACACAGTAAGATTAAAAAAGATGACATATGAATTTTTTAATCAATTTGTTGTTGTGTATCATGCAGAACATTGTTCACCAAGCTCACTTCTGAGGCTTCAAGAGTTGCCTTAAGCAAATTGGAACTTTTGGAATGTTTGATCAATTTTGGGAGACCAGAAAAACAAAAATAGAGAGGCAGGGAAAAAAGTATGGGCACTGGAAGCAGAGTTGTGAAGGCCACAGCATGGTGGGGTATTATGGTCACCAGTGCCGGATGACCATAATATTATGAGCTCAATCATCATCTTCATCATTACCCCCAGTGCCGCAAAGGCTCCCACACCTTCAGTAGGGTAGGGGGTCGATGTACGCAGTCTTACCCCTGTACTAAAGAACAAACAGATTGTTTCCGGATGACCCGTAGTGAAAATCGCGTCAAAAATTGCATGGACTGACTGCTGCTTCATAACAAAGTAGCACACAGTTTAGTAAGTCATTTTTCTTTATTCCATCATATTCCCAAGCCAAAAAAGAGTGAGTCTTTGACTCCATCATATTTAGCAAAGTGATATGAAAAAATAAGTGTGTGTGTGCACACACATATATTTGAAAACAACATTTATGAATACATCCTTATATTTTTACAAATACTACGTATTTGTTTCCACCATGTTTTGAATACTATATTTTTCAAAAGTACCATTTTTTATAATTATTGCACGATTTTGTGCTGTAAGAATACAACACCAGCAACAACAACATCCAAGCCTTATTCCCAAAAGATTTTGGTGTTGGCTAACAAGAACCAATCCATGATATAAGAGTCCAAAAGAGAAGAAAGATAAGAAAAATAAAAAGATATCGTAAGATTTTATGCTATAAAAATACAGAGTAATAATAGGAATGCATATTATTAGACTCTTTACAATGAGAGTGACTCGAGATACCAAAGAACATCCCTTTTAACTTCAGTATCAAATTTGTTTCCAATCTTGTTTTCATATGTCCGACCGCATATTGAGAATCATGCAAAAACTTGCACAGTTGACATGTCCCTATCCTAAACCCCTAGAATCATAAGGATAATGGATAGTTGATCTGAAAAATCAGTGCAGTAATGAGTTATTCTATCAGGCAAAAACTAGAACTTTATCAAAGCTATACAATGAGGTCTAGAAACCAAGGAATCAGATATGACCACTTCTACTCACAAGAAGACACAGAATTGGCACCAGCTAACCCATTTTAATCTTCAAGACCAGTTGAAAGAATAGTCGACAGAGCCTTCGCCACCCACAATTAGACTCAAAAATATCTTTGATCACAAGGAAGTCTTTGGTTTTCAGCATGCCCAATCCTGACCTACACTCCTACCACCCTAAATGTGATAGGGTTTATGATCTAGCGGAAAGAGCACTCTTCTGATTCCGGCAAGCCTCAATGCGCACAACTTCCTGTTAAAACCCACTTCATTGACTGATAGTTTATCTTCCGGACAGGTGAATTACCCATTTAACAAACCAAGGAAAGTGGTGATATGATCCCTGTAGGATCCCTGTTTAGCCAAGTTCCTATGAATGGAATGAATCCCAGTGAGTGAAGTAGTCTAGGGGGGTGGGATTGAAGGTAAACCTTGCACCGTATGCCAGGTCTTGCAAAGCTTATGTAACGAGGGGTAAGAATCCACATTCCATTGTGAAGAGAAAATGACCCAGGCAAAATATTTCCAGGGCTTTCTAAAATGAAAGCACCAAGCTTGATTGGATATGCAGCATCAGCAAGAGTTATCCACTCGACTGGAATCTCTTGAGAGAGTTCCCTGTTCACCGACATTGACCCCATGCGTCACAGCAAAGTTCTTATCCCTTCAGGTACCCAATCAGAATGATAGCAGAATTATCAGTGGCATCGGCCTTGGAAATTGGTAAAGGTGAAGGAGAGGCTAGCCATAATTGCTTGCATGGGGCAATTCCAAATAACACTGCTACTGTCTGGCTTTGATGGTTAGATGAGGTTCATCCCTTTCAAGGAGATACTCTTGCTACTGAGGGGAATCCCTTCCTACCCGATTCTTTCTTTGCTAGGAGATTCTCTTGCTACTGAACTAGAGACAACTCCCATCCATCCAGCGGTTATTTTATTTCCTTAATTAACTAATGAAATAGTTGGCGCCGAACAATTTTACATAATGCTAATATTTCAATAACACACCGATTTTTGGGGCGGAATGAAAGGTAAGGGACCCCTTGGAAGGGGGACGGCCCGCCAAATTCACATCACAGATAGCCTAAATAACATATCCCATGTTTGTTACCTAAAAGCTTTAGCAATTCTTTTATATACAGCATGGAGGCAGGAATGAATGTAAATCAATGAGCGATCTAGGTATGTCTTCCTTTTCTTTTCCAGGTATAGCACATATGCCATGGTATGGATAATGAGATAGTTTAGGACATGCTTTGGCCTTCTCTCTGTCCTCTGCTTGATGAACCTACCATCAGTCATATCTTCAAATTTTCATCTTGAATATCACAAATGCTTGCTTACAGAAGTCCACACTGCAGTAACCTAGCTATCTTTCAAGATATGTAGGATTAGTCATGAAATAAGCAGTGTGATACTGTGATATCCCCATTCATGGGTAGCCGCTATATCTGTAGTATGATTCCCCATTCACACCTGTGAATTGCTGTTGGATTCTATTCAAGATCACTGCAGTTCCTTTAGGGCGGTTGTAGGATGGATGACCACCTTATAGCTGGTAGTGTAGGGTGGGTAGTGCCGCACAGAATGCAGCCAATCTTCCTAAATACCCTCAGGCCAGGCTGCGACCACGTGAAACTCATCACTAGCTTGTAAGGGCATTGCTACCATAGTTACACAAAAGTGCTGCTCTCTCTATATTGTGTAGGACAGCTGCCTGCCTAAAAGAGCCACTCGCTCTTTTGTATTTTCACATACCGGCCACCTGCTGGTCGGCGAATCGAAGTGCTCTCCTGTAGCCCTGTCAACTGTTTACCCAGTCAGAAAAGTAAAAATACAGTAGAATCAAGCAACACACGCTGCTGGTGTGTCTCCTCGCGAGGAAAGAAAAAAGAGTGAGACAATCATACCCAAAAGCTATTCCAGTAATAGGACAGCCATTGGTAATTAGTATAATCCCTCAAGCGGACAATTTACTTTGACTAATTTGTATTGGTTGCACAATTTTTAGCAGTGCGCATTTATTATTAATGCACTTTTGAAGGTATTCCCAAGGCCATTACAAAATATGTACTCCATTTGTCCAGCTCGGCTTTGCCAACTTTCAATTTTTATTCTAAAAAAAAAGTTGGCACTTCTCTCCTATGCACAAACTCCAACCACACAATTTTTACTTTCTAATTCCACGTGCTGGTCTAACTTGGCCAAATCCAATGGGATGGAGAAAGTAACAAATAAGAAAAGTAAAATTTACCAAACAGAGAGTAAGATCAGCTTACTTAAATATATGACTACTAAAACTGATATGATTGAACATCATTACAACAACAAGATCCAAGCCTTAATCTCAAAAGAGTTTAGTATCAGCTAACCTAAATCGACATATGAAACTGGAGCTAAAAAAAGTAGATGGAAAAAATAAGATACGATAAGAAAAAATATAAAAAAGAAAAGGATAAAGATAAGACAAAGAAAAAAAATAAGAAAGAAAGGTAAAAAAATAAAAAACATATAAAGATAAAGAAGATAGAAAAGAAAAAAAGATAAAAAATGAGATCAATCCTCCACAAGTATATGCTCCCTCCACAGGTATACACTCTCTCATCTAACCAAAGAAGTATCATAGCATTCCTGACCCCTCTAATTCACGTTTGTTAAGGTCTTCCCTGCTTTTGTACTACTCCCAGCTTTTGTGAGATTGTCTCATTTCTCAAGTTATTTTCTCTAGTATAGTATGTTCACACATTCACGGAAACATGCACATCTAAGCCACTCTCATCTTTTGAATGTCACATTCTTTCACTGTCCAACACTCTATAGCATTCAGTAATGCAAACCTAATTGTCGTCCGATAAAACTTATTGTACAGTCTAGTTGACATATCTCAATCACATAAAGTCAACACACTCTTCCATTTCATACACTCTATCTGATTATATGGGATACATATAGATCTACACAAACGCGGGTTCGGGCCTGGCTCGGGCCGGGCTTATTCTAAAAAATCTGCCCATTTGTAGTGGGCGGGCCCGGCCCGGTACCACGGGCCTCCTCATATGTCCAAGCCCGCCAAAAAGAGCGGACCAGGCTGCCTGTCGGGCCGCTGGGTCCGAAAAAATTATACGTTTTCGTTTTTTTCGAGGGGAAAAAGTACACAAACGATGGTAGAAAAATTATACTTCTAAATTTGTTTAAAAAATTGTAAACTTATGTAAAATAACACAAAATTTTAAACGCAATAAATGTATTCAGATCACGACATAATTTTTTTTTATTGATGAAATACACAAACGATTCCAAAAAATAAAAATCATTCAAATACCAAACTAACACCAATAATTAAAAGTCATATATAATTGATTAAGCCGATCTAATAGCAGTGGCTTGTAGGTTGGGCGGTTGGCTAAGGTTTCATGTTGGTCTTCTTTAAAGATTATAATTTTTGTATATATAATATTATTTATATATATAATTATATGTATATATATATATACATTAGTTTACGGGCCGGGCTTTTAGGCCCGACCAGGCCTATACTACAACCCAAGCCCGCCCATGATTTAAATAGGCCCGCACCGGCCCGGGCCGGTGGGCTAAAATATGTGTCCAAACCCGCCCATTTATATGGGCGGGCTAGGCGGGCCGGGCCGGTTTTGTGCAGGTCTAGATACATCTACATCTATTTCAATTTCATTGCCCTTTTGATATATGGAGCCCAGATAATGGATTATATCATTGACTGGTATCACCCTTACCATTTAAGGTAATCCCACTATTACCATTGTTTCTACTTATACTAAATTAGTATTCCATATACTCAAGACTTTCTTCAACTCAACTTGAAACCCTCGTTCTCCAGAATTTGCTTGTATACTTTCCACTTTGCTTTAACATCTGATCTTGTTTCATCAATCAACATAATATTATCAGTATATCTTCTTGAATCGACTTAGTGAGTTCATCCATGACTATAACAAATATGGAATGACTAAGAGCCGACCCTTGGCGCACTCCAATAGTAATAGGGATTTTTGAAGTTTCCCCTACACTAGTAGGGACACTTATAGCACAATCCCCATACATATCCATGATGATGTTGGTATACTTACATGATATGCCTTTTCTGGCTTAGGCCCACCAAAACTTGCTGAGGTACCCTATCAAATGCCTTTATTAAATCAATGAACATCAGATGTAGACTCTTACTTGTGTCTTTGTACTTCTGCACAAGTTGCATAAGAAGGTGAATGATCTCAGTTGAGCGACTAGGCATAAAATCAAATTGATTCTTCCAACCTTCACACCTATTCAAAGTCTTTGCTCAATCACTCGCCCTCAAAGACTCATAAGCTTAATCTCTCGATAGTTGGCTAACTTGTGATGAATCCCTGATGATCGAACATGACTTGAGAAAAAAATCCATACCGCTTGCATCACCTTCTTTCCCTCCATTGCTTACACTGTCTTTATACCACTCACCGTCCATGATCTCTTCGCCGCCATCGCCCCCACTACATACTACCGCCACCACCAATGCCACTCCCTGCACTTCGTTGCATTTCGGTGTCCCATTCTCCAACTCAGTATCCAGTATGTCTGTCATGCGTCCAGTATGTCATGCGTCACTGACCACCATTACTACACACCATCGTCCCCACCGCGGCACCACCTTTGACCTATTTTCCCTCATTGTCACTCAATGCCCACAATAACATATCCATATTTAGTGCCCACGATCTCCCCAAATGACTAACAACCTTAATCACACATTCCATCTTCACACACCCCTAAATTCACTCCACATACAATCCTCACAAACCTCATTTCCTTTATTAACAAAACTCAATAATATCCATTGCATCTTGTATTAACTATTTGCCACTGCTTCTCCCACATTCACAACGCAAAGCCGTAACCAAAATACACCAAAAAAGGAAGGAAAAGAAGATGAAATCATCAATGTAACAGTCAAACGTGAGAAATATGGCACCGAGATATTCATGGAAGTTGGTTCCTAATCATATCAAAGTTCCACCATGGAGGACATAGAGAGAGAAACAACCATACATGGAATCATTGAGAAAGCGAAGTTGCGAATAGATATTGGATGTTGAGGGACGGGAAAAGAGTTTAGTAGAGAAGATTAAGACTACATTGAAGGAATTGATGATGGTGGCTGCGAAGATAACATTAGAGTATTGGGGTTATAATAATTCAACAAGAGGGCATATTAGTTCATGAAAATAAATTTATTATTGATCTTTAAATAGTACTAGACTTGTACTCCCTCTGCCCCCCTAACAATGGGACACGAGGGAGTGACACGCAAATTAATAAAAAGTGGTTTATTAGGTTGATATTGAATTGATAAAGTAAAAATAAAGTAAGAATGATTTAGAGCCATACAAACTTTACCAAATTTGGTATGGGGCAATCTTAGTGGGACGGACCGAAAAGGTAAAATGGGACAATCATAGAATGAGAGGTAAAACTATGTCTAGGATAAAATATATAGTCATATATATTAAGAAAAGGCCTGTAAGTTACTCCTCCCTCCATCCTGCTAAGATTGTCTCATATTTCCTTTTTGATCTATCCCACTAAGATTGTCACATATCAATTCGGTAAAATTTGTGTGGTTCTAAATCATTCTTACTTTATTTTTACTTTATCAATTCAATATCAATCATACAAACTCACATATCTTAATAACCGCACCACATACTCGTGTCACGATATTAGTCGAACAAAGGTAGTATAACTTATCACTTAGGGTGATAGTATATCATTTCTCAAATTATACAATATTGAAAAATTTTGACATGATTTTGGATATTTAAGGTCAACTCGAGAAAGATGGATTCAACTTGCTCAATGGCCGCCCCCCAACTTTTGAGGAAAGATTTATACTCTTCACACAGGACTTGAATGTGAGAGCCAGACTATAGTTATGCTTTCATAGCTAGTGCTTAACCCATAAATTAGTCGCATCTTACATTACTAGCAGGTGATACATATGGTGCCTGGTCTCTACTCCACAAGTAAAACAACAGTTGCATCTTTAGTACTACTTCCATCCCATGTTTGGGACATGAAGAAGTGGCACAATCTTTAATAATAATGGAGTTATGTGAATGATATTAAACTTGCAAAAAATGAATAAATTTGATTCAAACAAATGTTACCAAATATGGTATGAGACAAACCTAGAGATGGAGGGAGAATGAAAATGGGACTAAGATAGTGAGAACGCCAGACTGGAACCAACAACCTTCGATCTTTTACTCATTCTAATACCATATCAAAATTATATGTTCCACGCTAAAGCATATTAAATTAGGTAATGTTATGCTCCCCTTTTGGCTTATTGCTTATTTTTATTTTTTTTCAAACTCTAACAGAAACATTCACATTCCAGACCAGCCTATGCCAGAAGGAACAAGATATAACTATACAAGTATACAATATTAGAAACATTCAGAAATTTCAGACCAGACCCGTCAGATCTTTAAAAAAATTAAACCATACTCCCTCCATCCCGTAAAATAGTTCCCGCATTGACTTGGATCGCAGTTTAAGAAAGCGGGAATAAAGTGGAAATGTAAGATTGTGGTTGTGTAAGAAAAAGGTAAATGAACGTGAGCCACACAAAACATTCCAAAAGGGGAAATGAGAACTATTTTTTGGGACGGCCCATAAAGGAAACCGGGAACTATTTTGCGGGACGGAGGGAGTATTAAATCACATTTTCTCGGGAACAGAGAAAGGTCTGTAATCCTCATTGTTGGAAACTTTATTACTTTATGTTTTTTCAAATGGTATTATTGTCAATGATTTTTACATTTCTATTAATTTATGAGACTCATGGGTCATCCAGAAACTATGCTTTAGTATAGGGATAAGACTACGTACATCTGACCCCCTACCCCACCGTAGGTGGGAGAGCCTTTGGACACGGGTAATGTTGTTGTTGTTGTACAATTTATGAGACCGTCTGAGCAGCTGAGTTCAAGCTCAGACATTTAATGACTCTGATATCCTTGCTAAATTGCACTGGAATCCTTCAACCTGAGACCCTTACAAGAAAAGTTACTCTACAAGTCTACCTCAAAGTTTTTTTCATAAAGAACTAGTCCAACAACAACAACAACATTCAAGCCTTAGTCCCACAAGATTTTGGGGTCGGCTACCATGAATCGATACATGATATCATAACCAAAAGGAAAAGAAAGATAAGAAAGATAAAAGATAAGCTAAGATAAAAAAAAGATAATATAAAAAGAGATGGATATACATAAAAATGATAGAATAAAAAAGATAAAAAGAATATATATATATAAATAAAGACAAAAGGAAAAAAAACAAGAGAAAGAGAAGATGAAACCTTAGGATTTGCTCTATAAGGAACATGGTTTCAAGTTTTCTTAAATTTCAAGGATTCAAAGTTACAATATTATAGAACAGGTCCTATTCAAGTAAGGTCATTCATAAAGAACTAGTCCAATAAAAGTAAATAAAACCTTAGTAACAAAATGCAGAGAAGTTACAAAATGGGGTACACTAATTACAGGTTTTCAGTTTTGAGTCAGACAAAAAAAAAATAGAATCATTGGATTGCCAGAGATAGATAATATGACGAATAGCTTTAGATTTGGAAATCTATATAAAATTATAAACAAAGTGAGCGCAAAAGCTCAGTTCTGGGCAGCCCGGTGCACAATGGCATTCCCATAAGGCGAGGGTCTGAGGAAGGGTCCCACCACAAGGGTGAAACAGGGGGCAAGCCTTCCCTTGCCATTTTTTACCAGAGGCCGTTCCCAGAGCTTTAACCCTTGACCTCTCAACCACACAACACCATAACCGGTGTGCCAAGGCTCCCCTTCCGGAGAATAATAAGGGTGGAAAATAAAAAAACACCAAGAGTCCTTGCCAGAGTTCTCAATGCATCACAACATTCAATACAATATGAATTATGGTTTTATATTAGCTCATATTGGTAAAATGCTGCTTGAACATATAAAATGCTGCATTAACTCCAAATGCCCACAGCGTCAAACAATCTTATCAACTGTAGGACAGATGATATCTTATTTTCACTAATGTTCCAAGTTTGTTTAAAGATGTTATCCTAAAAAAGGCCAATAGAGATGGACGCATTTACAATACATGCTCTCCCAAAAGCAAAAATATGATGTAAGCATGTCTACTACATCTCCAACTTCAACGTGCCACCATACCAAATTAGCATTAGCTACCAACATAAAAAATAAAAAATGTAGGTCATCGACAATTTTTTTTTAAAATTTGCAATCTTCCATATCCAAAATAGCTTGATCATTATTGAATCATTTCCAAAATGCCTTCGAAACAGTCAAGCAAATCAATTTTTCCAAATTCTTATATGAAATTAATTTTAAAGTTTTACCTCCGCTGAGAACATCCTGCTCATTCATAGCGCTCCTGCTATACTAAAGGAGTAAATTTCTACGGTTTACACGATAACGAGAGGGACGAGGGCGTGATTGCGATCTAATCTATTCCCGGAAAGAGTTTTGAAAAACAATGAAAAACAAAACACGTGTGAACAAAGAAGCCAAAAACCACAACAATAATGTTAGAAACAAATAGCAGGAGAAATACTAATTAAGAGGAGCAAATGATGGAGGCATAGCATATCTCATATTAGTGATTAGAAAAGTGATCGGCAAGACTTACCGACGTAGCAACTACGGCGATACAGGATCGATTCCGGCGGTTGGGTTAAAGGATCGGACGGTTGGAGAATAACCAATATTGCTTTTGGCGGTGGTGGTGGAATTATAATTATACTCCAAGGGGAAATTGTGGCTGTTGTTTGGCGCAAATTATTGTAAATACTCCGCGTATAATACCGAACTACTCCGTAATCCGTAAGAAATACCAGTATTGTAGGGTGCTACGGAGTATAATCTATATTAATATAAAAAGGGAAACCAAAGCCGCAATAACCGTTTAGGGAAACCAAGGCCACAATCAATAACGGTGCCCGTCGATATGATGCAACTCTCATGTTCTCATTAACCGGTGCTGCGAGATTTCTTGGCTTAGTAAATGTACGTTGGGAATTATTTGACCATCACGTTGTTTCCCAATCGATCATTTAATTGCCTTTACTCCTTTACAACAATTACTCCGTATTTGTTACCACACTACGGCCATGCATTATTTGATGTCCTATTCAAATTCATATTGTTTTGGATTCTTTTACAATCACGTTTACACAAGTATGATTTCATCGGTATGTCAATGAGATGAATAATTCCAGCATAAGTGGGTGGGGTTTGATAGCTTTGGTTGTCCACGAGTAATAGAAGTACCATGCAAAAAAAAAATCAAAGGTAGTTTGAGATAGATGTATCTTCATAAATTTACAGGTACACAATTTTCATGGCATGTTGAAGATGAACGGTAGAGCTCACTTCCACGAAGATATCAGATATGTATTAGTTCTACTGTTTATTAACGCCTCTTCACATATACGAAGTATTTTCGAACATGGCCACAAGTTTTTTGAAAATGTGCAACTAAAATTAATGTAGCAAGTACTCCGTATTACAGTATTATTTATTAAAATTAGTTTTTTTTTTTAAACTTTTGTATAGATTTTGTGGATGCTTTTCTTTAAGCCCGGCCCTAACAATAATTATAACCTGCAGGGGCGTACCAGCATAATTAGGAGTGCTAATTTAGGCTATGACTAAATTTTAATTTTGTTTAAATTATTAGTGTAAAAGAGTATGTGTAAAAAGATTTAAAAAAACATTTTTTTGTTCCGACCCAAATAAATATACTCCCTCTGTCCCTATTAAAGTGCCTCTTTCAATTACACACAATTAATAAAATGGTATCGTTTGACACTATTTTGACGCTTTTTAATATTGCTTGACACTGTTTTGCACTATGTTTACCAAATAAGAAAAGATCACTTTTTTAGGGACGATCCAAAAAGGAAAGTGGAATGTTTATTTAGAGACTGGAATAGTATTGCTTTAGTTACACCACTGATTATAAAAATCATGTCCTATTTTATCATTTAATGTGTTTTTTTGTACATAATAAGCAATATTTTTTCACATTAAGTCATATCTAAGACTCTTGATCATTCAAAGTAAGCATATCTTTATAACTACTTCCAATGCAAATAATTAGTTAAAACATACACATCCTCTGTTTAAAAAAACTTGGTCAAATTCATTTTTATCTGTCCCTAAAAATTCTTTTTTGAAGTAGTCTTTCAATCTTTTACATGCATGTCAATCAAATTTGGTCAAGTTTAATAGAATAGAGAGGGTATTATTGTTCCGTGCAACGCACGGGTACGATACTAGTGTTCCTAATAAAATGTACTCCGTATTATCCTTGGTAGTAATGCCATAATGTGGTCATAGTATAGTCATTTTTGGCTTTTTTTGACACCTGGTCTTTTTTGGCTAGAAATTCTTTTTAGTATGGTGGATTGGTGGTTATAGGATGTGGTCTGGTCTGGTCTGGTCTGATTTGATTTGGTGTGGTCTGGTTTCTTTGTATTTTTATAACTATCCAAGTCTGGTCTGGTGAGGTCTGATCTGGTCTGGGACGAATTACAATCCAAATAAAAACATCCATAATATAATCATTTTCAACTTTGTTATAGGTACCCCATTTTGTACCTCATTTTGTACCACACTCTATTTGTGTGGCTCAAAAAAGTCTAACACATAAAATGAATTGCTCCATTTTAATGAAGTGCATTTGTGAGCCACAAACATAGGAGATTGGTACAATATGGGGTAGCAATAGCATTTTTGAATCATTTTTGGCTAGTAATTCTTTTTAGTATCGATAATACGGAGTACAATTTACATCTTTTATCTCATTTTGATTTTCTTATTTTCTTTTTAAATTGTCCTAAAATGAATCTCTTGTTTTCTTTTTAGGCAAAAAAATACGTCATCCATATTATTTTACTTTATTTTTATCCAAAATTCAACCATAAGTTTTATTTTCCAATCATTCTATTGATAATTGTGTCTAGGAGTGAGTAAAAGATGGCAGAGGATCATTATTTTAAGGGAAAACTGTCAAATAGGTCCTCGAACTTTCATAAAAAGGTCAAATAAGTCCTTATATAGGAGGCTTTGTCCGGCGGTCGCGATTTGAGGCGGTTCCCGGTGGAATTTTTTGATGAATTATTTTTAACATCTTATTCATCAAGTCTAGTTTACTCATACTAAATTTCATCTGAATCTTCAATCGGGAACACATTCAAATAAATGCGCAGTTATCTTCAAGAATTAATTTGAATGTGTTCCCGATTGAAGATTCAGATGAAATTTGGTATGAGTAAACTAGACTTGATGAATAAGATGTTAAAAAAAATTCATCAAAAAATTCCACCGGGAACCGTCCCAAATCACGACGGATGGACAAAGCCTCCTATATAAGGACTTATTTGACCTTTTTATGAAAGTTCGAGGACTTATTTGATAGTTTTCTCTTATTTTAATGAACTTATCTCATCCCAAAATGTGGCTCTTTTAAAAATTAAAGAACCGGTAGTGTTCCAACTATTGTCTATATATGGAGCATGTCCCTGTCGTACCAATTTTCAGTATGGTTCGATACGGGTCATTAAATCAATATATTGAGACGCTTAACTTTTAAAGTTCTATTTTTAATTTCTAAAGTGAAACATTAATGGGTTGCCAAAAAAGTGAAACATTAATGGAGTAAAAGTAAGAATTTCATCATAGTTAAATTAACGATCATATGACTATAATATTCAAAGACAAACTGAGATAAATTTGAATAATTGAGAATATTGATCATAATGAATTGAATAATTGTTCGTAAGATTCGATATAGATACTAAATAGGTTGGGCTAAATAAAAGTAGGTTGGACCAATGGTACTTTAGTAGGATAACTATTATATATGCTATATAAAATAACCTGTTCTGCGGGACGGTTCGGAACCCTGCTGTTTGATATGATTCTGTGACAGTTCACTGTGAAGAACCGATATTGTATCATATCATGTACAAAAGTCGGTCCGATCTGGTACGTACGGTACTCTTTCAGTTCTGGAACGAATCAAAACGATTCTTCGGTACGCAATGGAAAATCTTAGATCCGTGCTCAGGCCTAATTGTGTCAAACTAAAACAAGACATCCAATATGGAACAAAGATAGTAGTAATTATTTTTCTGGAAAATGATAAATCATCTTAAAGATGCAGGCATGGCTCGATTGCAATTAGTTTTTTTTAGTTTGGAAAACACAGTATTGTACAACTTGGTTCTAAATCTCGAAATATCAATGTTGTTCTCGTAGTCATGGTTTGGGTGGTTACCCCCCCCCCCCCCCAAAGAATTAGAGTGTAGAACATTGAAATATCTTTCACTTTATATATTACTAGTGTAGCACTCGTGGGTCCTGACATTCTACACAAGTGAGAGAAACTTCCATATGTATCAAGCAAAATTAACACAAGTATTTAAGAAACAATGAAATAATGTAGTTATGTGTATTAATTAGAAGACAACGTAATTGAAGTTGAGATGCTTGTAAAAGCTAATAGGAAGCAACTTGTAGTTTTTATAAATGTTCACTGTTAGATGTTTTGGAAGACTTAAACACCACATTTGTGGTGGTATCTAATGTTTTTTTTTTTGCCTTTTCGTGTATCAAGATCTTTGACCCTTTTTTTCTTTGAACCCTTGACAAAGCAACATATAATTGCACATGACTAAAAATAGGTATTGGCAAATATACACCAACGTTTGCTAGTGATTGCTCTTGAGATTTGTTGATAGTCATGGCATATGATTGAGAAGGATACATACACATGCAAGGAATATAAATCTCATTCCTAATGCTGCTAGCAGACAATGTTTTTGCGCCAATAACATGATTTCCTAATCGTGTGACAATTAATTTTGTCCCATTGCACAACTCTTCAGAGTGATATATGTTTCTTAACAACATGATTGGAGTTCCTCTATTAAGTTTTATCTATGGATTAGGAAGTTTGGATGTTCTCGGGGAATGTAAAAACTCAAGTGTCAGCGCTTCAAATGCATATGCATCAACAACATCTGATTTGTCTATAGATTCGGAACTCAAATACTCTCTTTCTTTGCCTAAAATAAAAAATGGTGTGAACACCAAGTAAAAAATGGGAATGCAATTATCTATGTTGGAGTAAAGAAATAAGTTTATAATATGATGGTATACCTGATATGATCAACAATTTCGATGCTAAAAATGCCCTACACTTTAGATATTCCTTATTTTTGAATTGTTGTAGTAGGTTAGGGTATGTACTGTCAAAAATGCCATGAACTGGGTCATCATAGTCTGTTATCAAGAATTCATTTGAGATTTGTATGGTCGCATAACCTATGTGGTTCAGATATTTTCTCATCTCCTACATCTAGTAGCTAGCCACTTTGAGAAGTCTTGAGCCTCTTTAATATTTGTAGTACTCTTACTACTATGAAGACACATATTTTTTGTTAAACATAATACCTGAACACAAAAGAATATGCAAATGTAAATGTTTGTTGTAATATGATACTAAATTATTAGGTATTAGATTTTGTGCTAGTTTATGTGTATACATTGTTGGTTTAAATGAGTTTGGTTTAAAAGATGCGATTGATGGAAATGAATGACAAACCTGACTAAGGGAGTGTTTGGGTTTACTTAAAAAAAAAACACTTTTCAACTTTTGGCTTAAAAAAAGTTGAAAAGAGTGTTTTCAAATGACAGCTTCTGCTTAAATTAATCACTTAAAAGCTAAAAGTTGGAAGCAGGTAGAAGGGTGCTTTAAACTGCTTCTCACTTTTTCTATTACACAAAAAGTACTTATTTTACCAAACACTACCAACTTTTACTTTTCCAGAATCGCTTTTTTCTCAAACACTACCAACTTTTACTATTAATCACTTTTCCCAAAATCACTTTAAAAAATCACTTTTTTAAAGTTGAAGCAATTGCAAACACTCCATAAGAGGAAGTCCTTTTTCTCAAACACTACCAACTATTCATGATGTCTTTTAAGCTATTGTCCAATGCCTCAAAAGTAATACCTATGAGTCATGGTTGCTTCATCCCATATTATCAAACTTGTTTGTTTCATCAACTCTGCAAGTTCACTTCCTCGATGAATATTGCAAGTGGAGTGTTCTAGTGTTGTCGGTTCGGTGTGGCATAGCTCAGGTCTGGAAGGGAGCATGGCATTTGGCGAACGGGTGCCTTGGGGCGAACCGGTGGCAAGGCAGTTGAAGGCTTCGGGTGAACAAGTGCTTTGGGCGAACCGGAGGCCGCGGCATTGGCGGTTACCGACTGCCACACGCGAAGAGACGCGTCCCTTCAGGCTAGGCAGTTGGTTTGTAATTGCCAGAACGAGTATGACCAATTTTGAGTGAGTTGTTCTTCCACCGAGTAGCAGAAGCTAATGTTCGCCATACATATGTTTTTCATTACGAAATTTGTTTATGGTGATGTTCTTACACAATGCCGCTTGATGCAATAGTTAAAACAATATGGCGTTTTGAACGAATAGCAGAAGCTAATGTTCACCATTACATGGGTTTTCCTGTTCCTCCATACCCATATATGAAGTAGATCCCACCTTTCTGGTCATTGACATCTTTCATGATAGTGTCAAACATAATTTTTTGCTCATCTTCATTTAAATAAATGTTAGGAATAACATTTGAGGTGAATATTATTACACAATAACACAGCGTAAGATATAATTGATGTGAATAACGATAATTTTGCTTGTGAGAGATGCAAACAAACTCTCAAACTCTTATTATTTTAAGTATTATAATTATAATACTTTAGTATTTTCATACTAAAGTTAATAAATAAATAAATAAAACATAACATACTAATACATAAAGTTATTACTTGTAATTCTTTAATAAAAAAGATACACACTAATGCATACCTCTTGTGTAAGTGATACTAATCGAGAAAGAGAGATACCTTAAAACTAACCAATACCCATTTTGGCCATTTATACATGATGATAAAGTGTGTATTGGGCTCTATAGGCAAAAACAAATATTTATTATTATTAACATTATTATATCATTATCATATATAATATGCTTTTATACTTTCAGTAGTTCAAGAGACTTTTTTATGACATAATTTCTAGTCTAATCTACGAGCTTTTTGTGTGAGAGAAAGAGAAACAGAGTGTTATACACCTCTACAAGAATCAATACTTTATTGAATAAAAGTAATAACTTTCTACGAGAAACCTTGATTTTTTTTCTAAAAAGTGAAGATATATTTTGCTTTTAATTAAGTTTGTGCATTTTGTTTTACATTCCATATACATATCCTGTTATTTTAACAAAATTTATAATGTTGTGTGTATCGTACTAGGCGGGTCTACCCAACCCAAATCCGAGACCCATTGGGTCCAGGTCCAAATTTTCATAGCCGTTAGGTATACCATATACGGGTCGAGTCTGAGTCCTTTATTAACTTAGTCAGTCCGGGTCTGGAACAATACATTCTTGCCCGTACCCGGCCCATTGATAGGCCTAACGAGCATATGTATAATAGAGCTTATTTTTTAATGATTATTTTCTTTTCATTTTTATTTGTTAAAATTTGTTTACTTATTAAAGATGGGCTTTCGGAGTTCGGACAGCAAAATTCTTTTTGAGAATGTTCACTTTCACCAATGGTGAACTCGAAATAATAGAGCCATGAGTGATGAGGTCCTTCACAAAACCTGTAAGGTGTGCACCATGTCTTGAACACTAAGATGAAAAATAAGCATTTTCCCCCAATCTTGAATCAACTTTCAAAAATTTGAATGAACTTTCAAAAATTCAAAATCTTACTCAGGTAGATTATAGGTCAAACTAATTTCACATCCAACAATTATTTGATCCAATTCTTCATTTAATAATAGTGAATCATTATTAAAATCAAATGTAGATTATTTGACTTTGACCTGCCAAACAGATATGGAACAAGACATATTTACATACACTACTACTTGAATAATAATAATATAATAATAATAATTTAAAATTTAAAATACAATACTAAGATAACAACTGAAATGATGTCATTTATATATACATGCATGAAGTGGGCCTTCCATATATTGACCATAATCTACAGCAAGGCCGAAAGAGAGAGGAAGAAAGAAATGAAGAAAATTACACAAAGAATTACTCGTAATTAAGTTGACCTATAAATTAGGTGCTTCTTCCTTGAATGCAATCCTCCGCCCACGGTCCTTGTTTTCGTCTCGTAGAGTCGTAGTAGTAAAAGGACAAGAACAAATGTGCCCATAAAAAGTGAAGAGGGGACATACCAGCAAATATCAAGGGAAATAAATATTTGTGTTGGTCCTCCCGATGGCTACACACGAAGGAATCATAAGAACGTCGATTGTGCTTATCTCCATTTCACTCGACAAGCTTAGCACAACCAACGATTCTTACGATTCTTTCGTGACGTAAACAATCGGGAAGGAGCGACGTGAATATATCTATATTCCTATAGATATATTCATTTAAATTTGGAATGGATAACCATCATAGAGCATGTCCACGGGCCAACAAAGAATCCCACAAAAGATATGACTGACCCTTCTTTTTGTTTTTTATTGATGAATGTTTTTTTTTAATCTTCAATCTAGCTCGGACCACCACCACTCTTTCACTTGTAAAAGTGATGATTTTTACCTCACTTCACTATGTTTTAGCGTTACTTTGCCCTTTTGTTTTGTTCCTTTTGGGTTCACACGTTTTCCCACCTGCACAAGAAAAGAGTTACAAAGACATAAGCTTTTCAAAAGGTGGATGGAAATGTGAATTCAAATCTTGGTATGATGTCTACTTTAATTAACTGTGATCATTAAAAGTACACAGCATGATTAATTACAACCTGTTTTACTCACTGAATTCTAATCCATCCCCTAGTTTTTCTCTAAACACAACTTGTCGTCCCCGTTCAAGCCCAACTGTACTAAATGTTGGGCTCTCCGGGAGGCGAGTTAGCAGAAAACAATATCATCAAAGATAATCAGGATGTTATCTTCTTGAGAACTAGTCAAATCTCGATCTGGAACACCTTGATCATAATAAAATAGCTAAGATATTTATACTAGTTGCCATCGACTTGTTCTATTAATCAGCTCAGCTCACATGTAGTATTAGTTCCTTTCTAATGAAAAGGTAAACAACATAGTTCTCACTATTGATTAGAGCAAAATTTATCATTGTCCAATGAAAAGCAAATATTTCAATGTGCTGATTATTTTTTAAATTTATATATACACTTACAAAATCTATGATAAATAATATTTCAATGTATATGTATTAAAATAAATCGTTCAAGAGTATTTTCATGTAATAATGCAAATTAAACTTTTGATTGAATTCCCAAAGTAGGAGTAAAGCATACTCAAAATGCAAAAATAGGAGTCATTGTTTAAGATTGGATAAAAACACCCTTGTAGGGATTCAAGCTTGATCACTAGATTGCCGCCACTAGGGGTGGGCAAATGGGTCTTGGAACCGCGGTACGGTCCGGGTAATGGCGGTTCGGGTCCAAAACGGGCCGGTTCCATTTTTTGTTGCCATAAAACGGTCCGGGTAGGGTCGGGTAATTTTTTTTTAAGGAACCGGACCGGTTCCAAAATTAAAAAATAACGGATACCCGGCCCGGCCCGTTATATCTATTGTATATTAATTTATTAGTAGTTTTGTGATAATCGGTTTTGAAATAGTTTTGTTTCCTTTGCTAGAAGTAGTATTTTAAATTGAGTTGCAGTAACATCCTTTTATTTTCAAATTATTGATTAAATGTTTCATAAATATCTTATTACTTTTTATTGTTATTGAATTATTCCTTTCTATGGAATTTAATTATTTGTTAAAGATGATTTTGTTATATATTTTTTATTATATTGTTATTAAAATATATAAATTGTGTTTACCACCCACCATGTATGTGTCAACTTTGGCTAGTACTGAAAATTTAATATAAAAAAAGCAATTACTTTAATATGTGATGTTAGACAACATGTTTAAATACAAATGTTAGAAAATATGTATTTTGGCTATGTTGCATATTTTTGAAATATCTTTAATTGTTTGAAACTTATATACAATAAATTATGGAGTATTGGACTTTTCGCTTGTGTTGTATGTGCACCACTATGTTGTTATTTTGAAACTTGCTAATGTCCTATATTATTGATTATTGATTTTTGGAACTTCGTGAGTTTTTACTAATTTCAAGACATGAGAATAGAAACCGTAAAACCCGGACCGGACCGACCCGTTTCAAACGGGCCGGGTAATTTCCGGTTCCTATTTTGAAAATTGTAATACCCGGACCGGACCGAACCGTACAATGGAACCGGCGGTTCCATTTTATTTTGCATTATCCGACCCGGCCCGTGCCTAGCCCTAGCCGCCACCACTGGTTTGCCCTGGTTATGCCGACAGAACTTTGGGCAACTAGTTATATTAATGGCAATTAGTTATATTAATGGTAGAAATGTAATATTTAGTCATATTTAAGGAATATAAAACATAGCCTACTATTTAGTAGCTTTAACCATATTTTAGCCCTATTTAGGGCGATTTCTCTAAAACTTTTTATTATAAAGCAAAGTTACAACCCCATTTAGGATGGGGTGTAAATGATAAAGACAAGCTTACCATTCATAACGGATAGTGGATGTGTTCTTTTGTTCAATTATAATGTCAGGTCACTCTCAAATTGGTACACAATTGTTTGTAGTGTAAGAAGCCAAAGTTATAGCGGGCCATTATTCCAACACTTTCCTCATAAAGTTGGTCCATAAAAACACCACCCCTTTTTATCCGTCCTCTCTTCTCAACTTTCATACACGCCTGTCCTATGTGCCTAAAAAGGGACAACCTAGTTATTTTTACAGCATATATATTTCCATCTCCAACATTCTTTTCTTTTATATCCCTCAATTGTATACTAGTGCCTATCCTGCCCCAAACCTCGCTAGTCCCGTTCTCGAGAACTAAAAGATACTACCTCCGTCCCAACCGACTTTGCGGTTTTCAAATTACCATGGTTGACCGAGTTGTAATTTTTATTCTAAAAAGATTCAATTTTGATGAGATTTTTTTGTACATGAAAATAATGAGATATAGATTTTATAGTTTATCAAGAAAATCTGCCTATGTGAATAACATGTTTTACAAGACTAGGTTTTTGTCATCTAAGAACCCTAAAACTCAACATTTCAATTCTCTCCCTCAATGCTCCTAAAGAAATATTGAAAGCCACAGCCTCCCAAAGAAAAAGAAAGGTTCCTAACAATCAAAACTAACATGATGCGTAACGACATTGGAAAATGAACCTTCACTATCGCAACTCGCAACCAAGGACATCTAATAATTCCCGAATCTGTTATGTATTATTGAAGAGTTTGTCACATTTAAGTTAACTGCGCTTTTAACTGCACAGTTATCTTCAAGAATTCATTTGAATGCCTTCCCGATTGAAGTTTTAGTTCAAATTTGATATGAGTAAACTAGACTTAATGAATAAGATTCTAAAAAAAAATCATCAAAAAATTCCACCGGGAACCACCCCAAATGGCGTTAGCCGGACAGAGCATCCTAAATATAGTCTTATTTGACATTTTTTTTCAAGTTCGATGCCCTATCTGACTCTTATACCGAATAATAATTATAATTATAAATGAATTCCAAAAGAGTATATACGATCTTGCAAGAATTGATTATTTCAACATCTGGGATTGTGTACCAATTTTCCACCAGATGGGACCCTACAACCTTAAAGTTCAATTCCATGATGAAATGACTGAAATGCCCTTTCAATGACCAGAGACATAATTGTCGGTAAGACAATTATTTATGGACAAAGAAAATGACAATAAAGACCCCACAGAACACAGGAACAAAACAATATAATGAACGATGAAAAGCCCTTAGCAAAACAATCAACAGACCAACCAAAATGTTGAAAAGGAAATAAAGTTGGATTGATATTGTTATGCTTGAGATCTTACCATGGTGAGGACCTAGTAAATTTGGCATTATGAAACCAGACAACTTAAAAACATATGCTAAAATGTGATATCATGTACTTGTGGAGATGTGGACTCTGGCACGAAAACGAAAGTACCTTAATGTTTGCTGTAAAATTAAGATTACTCTATAATAACCACTTCATGTACATTAAACAAGACCCTCAGAATACTCCGTCTCTTCTAACTTTGTTAAGTTTGGCCGGCACGTGAAATACAAACTAAAAAAAAGTGTGATTTATGTTTCTATAGAGTAGAGAGAGAAATGGTAAGAACCACAATTTAATCGCTTAAAAGGAAAAGTTATAAAAAATTTTGAGACAACAAAAGGAAAAATACAAAGTTATAAGGGACGGAAGAAGTGGTTTCTTAGTGTTGTAAAAAATGGCCTAATAAGCCGCCTAAGTCCGCTAGGTATCTTTAGGCTAACTCACTCACATGCGGGTTAGGCGCCCGATTACTTGCCCTTAGACGGGTTAAGCGCCTGATTATGTAGGATAGGCACCACATCTCCACGACTATAGGTAATTCCCCTTTTCGATCCTCATCTTCTTTTCCACTTTTGGTTCATGACTATAGATCTTTTCTCTCTCATAGTCTTTCTAACCACTTAGCTGCTTATCTGGCCAATTGCGATACAACTTCTCGTTGATTTCTATGAATAAGTGAATCATAGACATGTTAAAACTTAAAAGTGATTTTAGCATGTTCTACATTAACTTCCATCCAAACAACTTTTTTCTTCCGCATTCGTATGGGTTAACCACCCCAAAATCTTTTGGGAATAAGGCTTGGACGTTGTTGTTGTTTTTTCTTAAACCATAGTTGACCAACCTGTTGTTGTACGGGTTAACCGAATAATTATAAAAACAACATTTTTATGTATACACCGGAGTTAACCTAGGCTCGCCCAATTCTTACTGCTCACCAGATTTAATTAAGTAAATTTCCTATGTATGTTGGTTTAGGGCGATTATATTTCTCTATAACTTTATCAGCACTAACAAAATCTTTAAAAATAATGAAGTTGCAATTTCAAAGTCATAATACTTTCATCCCAATCTGAAGGTCTGGATTACAAAGATTAACTGGAGTTGAAAATTTCTCTTTCCTGATAATATTTAAATTAATATTAGTAATAAAATTTTGGACATTTAGAAACTATTGAACCACAAAAAATATATTTGAATATGAAAAAAATTATATCTATAAAATAAGAGGATAGAAGAGCGATTAGTTGACGGCTGAATACTGATGGACTTTCTAATTGGGATGGAGTATCATTATTATTCCATAATGAAAGCAAGAAACAAAGCTTTACCATATTCTTCCTTCATTGTTAAGCCATTTGAGAGAGCCATTAAATTAATGAAGCTGTTGGTTGGTGAATGGCTGCTTGAAAGCCACTGTTGGAGCAATTCTGACACTCCTCCTCTGATGTTCAAGAACCAACTCCCCAGCAAACCACTCCAGCTTCTCCAAATTGCTTTGCTCACTAATCCTCTTTCCTCCAAACAGAACAGACTCTACATTTTTCTGTTTCAGCATTTCATCTGCTATCCCCACCAGCCGTTTGACGTTGTTCGGGCTAGGGTCCGTGTCTAGGTTCACCCCACAACTACCAGATGATGTAGGCCCATTAGCCTGTCATTAGCATTGTTTTGTACACAATTAAGGGCTTAAACCATTCATTGATCACTTGAGTTTAAAAAGGAGGGTGAAAGTTGACTATCAACACCCCAAACCAATTTTTATCATTTAGTATTCTATCAAAAAAGGGTAATGAGTAAATCCATAGTTCAAGGTTCAACCTAAGTTGTTATTTGTCCCCATCAGCATTCTGATATAATTGCAATAACAGCCATATAACTAACTTTTCCTTTTAACTTTAAGCCATATAATTCCGGTTCATCCAAGTTTAGTTTGGTTTGGCCTTAACTAGTTTGGTATTCAGATGTTTTGCATATTTTGTTATTATTTAAATTTGATCTGATCTAATCTAATATGGGTTGTTCTTGATTTTATTGTCTATTATAGTTTGTTCACAAGTCCAGGTGAACTGTTTCTGATTAATCTAAATATATGTAAAAAGTTACAAGTTTTATTCAAAATTGATTTTTCTTCATATTTTTTAAGACAAAGCAAAGCAAAAAAAGATACTACGTAGTAGTTTACTTGGCATTTTTTACTTCCCCTGCCATTTTCGGAGTTCCTAACATATCCTGAAGAGGAAATCAAAACCAGACTTTCAACCGGTTAGGTATATCGAAGGGAAGAGCTGATAAGGGAAAATTAGCTGTTACAAAGTTTTACTTTACTACGTATATTTTAGTCCTCTGAACTCTAATGCTAATCATTAAATAAAGAGATAAGACTTTTTTTCCATAAATCAAGAAGGGATTAATGCCAGGGTCAATAATAGTAGTAGGGCAAGTACATGTTTCCAATCTAAGGAAAAAAAAAGCACAACTATATTGGAATAGAGCAACAAAGTCTATTTGTTTGGGATGCAGTATTGAGTTAAATGACAAACCAAAATAGTAAAGTAGGATAAACTAGCCCCAAAATGGCTCATTCCAGCTCATTAAACTACAGCCTTTCCATATTCTGCTAACCATGTTCTACACCTATGAGAAAAACATGATTACCCTTTCCATTCCAAACATAGAAATGTCAAACTTCTTACCATTGCCCACACTGTTTTTTCCTTTCCCCTAAATAAATAAATTAATAAATGCTTGATGCCACATTTTCACGCTTCTCGACATTAATAAAGAGTTTTGCACTAAACATTAACCTCTGAGTAGTCCATAGTTTTTTTTCCAAAAGTAGTAAATTAAATTAGAAATTCGCCTGGCAGAAGTTGCAACAATGAACCGAAATAACCCATCTACTTTCATTTTGATTTTTGAGATTTTTTTCTTAAATCCATTGACCAAATATATTCAACCATTTTTTTTTAAATTAATTAATTAATGATAAACATCTACTAAATAAATGGAAAGGGGCTCTATATTGACAAGCAAAGACCATTTAGGTCCGTGTGGCATGACAAATTTTGACCAGCCGATAGAGACCGTTGTAATTATATTGATTTTTATGATTTTTTTTAATAATTTGTAAGATATTAAAAAGTTAATCTAGTAAATCCTTAAATAGGATTAAAAAATAACCTAATTTCACGAATAGGAGTGTAGTTGTTTTTCTTCTCAAAATGGGACTTATTCACCCATATTAGGAATTTTTTAATATGAAATATCTATTTCTTCTAATAGAGATAATGAATTCTTATTTTGGAGAAAAAACATTACTAATGTGTTTTACCTTTATCAATGTTTTAATCATATTTGAGCAATTTCTTTAATCCCCAAGGCCCAAACAATTTCAACCAGTCATTTTTAGCAAATGGTTTGACTTTTTTTTTTACCGCGTATGGAACAGTGACTTACCTGAACGCGGACGTAATTGGTGGTCCGTGACTGGCCGAAAGACATGGCCACCACGTGGTCAACCAAGTCCGCCGAGCCGTCGCCGGAGATGCGGGCCATCGGTACAGCCCATTGCTTCGCCTTCCACCCTTTGACTTGCTCGTAGTCAAAGCTGCCTTCCAAAAGCTGCCCCGTGCCCAGCGAAAGTACCAAAATGTCCTCCACGCCTCTCACGAACGGGAACTCCTGCTTGTTGTGGAGCACGTGCGTGATCGCCGCCGCCGTCGGGTTGCTCATCGCCAGCCCGCCGTCCACCGCCACGCACCGGGTCGACCCGTCGACGGAGCTCATGCACACCGGGTCGAACACCCCCGGCTCCGCCGACGTGGCCCGGCACACCTCCCATAGCCGGAAGTCGTAGCTGTCCGTCTCCAGCGCGTCGGCCCGGGAGAACAGAAACGGCGCCGTACTGGAGAGGTCGTAGCAGGGGATGAGAACCGGCTTCATTGTGTCTTTCAGGGTCAAGCTCCGGCCGGTCTTTTCGTCCTCAAACGCCTCTTTCATTGCCTTCTCTAGCCGCGCGGTGGCGGAAACCGTCCCTCCGCCGCCGCCTCGGAAAACCCGCTTGACTAGACCGCCGGTGCCGGAGCTGGAGCCTTTCGAGGGGTAGAGCTTCCTCCCCTTCTCTGCCAAAAACCTCCACGTGTCGTCGGCGTTGAAAATCGGGCGGCGCCCGTCCTTCGTCGCAAACAGCATCGCCGAGAAAATCCCTCCGACGCCGGAACCGGCAGCGACGTCAAAATAATCGGCGATTCTGGCATCTGGGTTCCCGGATTTCACCTTCAACGCCTGCTCCAGGTACGCCAGAGCTTTCCCCGGGATGATACCCCGCATTCCGCCGCCGTCAATCGCCAGAACACAAATTTTCCCCCTCTGGTTCTTGATTGCTTGCACGTCGTCGTTCCCTTCGACCTCCGGCAACCTGGGAATGACCTCGTTCTTGTCCTCCGGGGAGATAGTCTCCGGAATCCAATGCTTCTGATCATCATAGCCGAACAAAAACTTGCTCTCGAGGATAGAAAAGATCTCGTAACTCAGCTTATCCGTATCTATGCTGGGCTCTTGAACATTCCGATAAGAACCCGCCATTTCCCGAAACTTCCGCAGGAATTCAGAGCATTTAATGCATGAACCAGATTCCCAATCAAGAAAATTTGAAGGAACAAAAAGAATCCCCCTTTTCACCCAAATCAAATACCCATTTCTCTAAATGAACAGTACATAAGATATGCTGCTGAAGAAATGAGAAAAAGGGAGGTGGGAAGGAAGGAGAAGAAGATGATGAAGATGACAAAAGGGTGGCAACAACAAAAGGCAGAGGAGTTGCCGGGCATGTCTGATAGGAAGACGCCAATTGTGTTAATTATGCAAAATTTTCGTAATATATGGGTAATAAATCTTCGTGGGTCTCTCTTCTCTCATGTCGCAATCTGCAGGTGTTTGTGTACGGCACGCCTAAACCCCACAGGGAAATGGATGGATTTTACAACATTTCGGCTTTGCACCTGTGGTTTTTGTGTTACTTAGATTAATACCTCTTTATTAATACTCATTAAGTCCTATTTACAAGACCTTATTGTTCAAGGATAATAATTAGCCAAATTCAATCACACTGAAGGTTGAATCCCCAACTTAAGAATCCCACTTGAAGACGACAAGATATACGAGAGATTGTAGATCAGAATAACCTAATCAGTTCAATAGTAAACTTTGTACACGTGTGCACTATACGACCAACCCAGCACACATGAGATGTAATCTCCACAAAGGCGATGTATGTTTCGATTCTTAGTCATTCCTTCGACTTTCCCACAACTCGACTAACTAAGCTACCAGAGCGGGTAGTTCAACCCTACTTAAGTATTGTACATTTAACGTGGATACATTAGAAATTTAGAATCCTCCTAATTCGCCAAACCTATTTAGGAAGAAGATAGTAATAAATACTACCTCCGCCTCAGCTTAATCTTTTGTAAAAAATAACACAATTATTTAAATTATACATAGTAATTTAATGAGAACAGTTCTAGTGAGAACTCATTTAATATGAGAACGCTTTATGATGAGATCTTTTAATTACAACCTTTCATTTTATTTCATTATTGGTAGGATGCACATGAGATTCTTTGTATAACAATTCAAAATTCAAATGAGGTATTTGTAATTTTGTAAAATTGTTACAAAAACGTCACTTTATTGATTCTAACCCTAAATTTGAAATATGAAATGGGGAGATTTGTATAAATGTGTTCTCAGTTTAAAATAGATTCTCATTAGAACTCTTTTCTAATTTTTCCATTATTCTTCTAAACTTATTTTAGTATTTCCTCATCCTCTCCTAATTAAATAAGGTATTTTGAATATATTTTGAAAAATAATTTTGATAAGTATATAGTATTATGAATCTATGATGTCATCGATGATTCAATGAAGTAGTTACAAGTGAGTTCGAAAAAATGAAGTACTTATAAGTGTATTATTATTGAAGAGTGTTAACATGGCAAGCTTTACCAATGATGATTTACTAAATGAGATAAGGGGTGTTTGGAACTGATTCTGCTTCTGCTTCTTTTTTAAAGCAGAAACAGAATCAGAATCATTTTTCAGAAGTCGGTCACCCCCAGCTTCTAAAAAAACTGATTCTATGAGTACATTAAAGCACCAGAATCACTTCTGCACTTTCACCCAAACACTCCATGTCACGCCCCAGATCGCAATCCAAGCGCGTGTACAATCGCCGTATAATCAAGTGACGTCACCCGCGAGTCAACCTCACTTGATTACACAAGGCGTTCGAGAAAAATAATCCATCCATACTCAGTAGTAAACATACATAACAACATCACATTTAAACCAATGAATAGCGGAAATATTCAACGGTAAGTCATAAGCCACAACCGGCCAATAACATGGGCATGCAAGCCCCAAAAGAATAGTTTATAACAAATAAAAATATCCATGAGCAATGTTTGGTAATTTGAAATAAAATGAGGAAGCACGAACCACGTCTTCCTTGATTTGATGTCACCCGTAGAAAGGTGCAGGTAGCAAGCCCTAGCTTCAACCTGAAAATGGTGGGGCCCCCGAAGGGGTCAGTACAAGTACCGAGCGAGTAGCAGGCTAAATATAGAATAACTAGCGTTTCAAGTATAAGACCCAAACATAGGATGATACATATACGTATAGTCCTTCCCCCAAGTTTGAAATACATATTAGTATACATACACTTGGAAATACCCGACCCGTAGGTCATTGTTTATTTGGGAAAATAATAGTAGCCAATATCCTTGACTTAAATCCCAACCCACGCATATACCTATGAGTGTATAGAACTCCTCCTTGTTCAAATAAATTATCATAAGGACACCGCCCGGTCCTAGATCATTAAATGTAATCTATGAGTTTTGAGGATACACGCCCGATCCTTGGGTACTCCACCCTATAACCGAGTTTTGAGGATACCGCCCGATCCTTGGGTACTCCACCCTATAACCGAGTTTTGAGGATACCGCCCGATCCTTGGGTACTCCACCCTATATAACCGAGTTTTGAGGATACCGCCCGATCCTTGGGTACTCCACCCTATATAACCGAGTTTTGAGGATAACCGCCCGATCCTTGGGTACTCCACCCGACCTATGACTTACCACATATCACACTAGATAGGGTCTATATCATATTTAGTCATTCATAACTAATTCAATACATAAAACTTATGTATCACATTCCATGCAAATCCATGCAACCATATAAATGTATAATTAACTAATATCAACCGATATTAATTAATCCATTAACCATCGGTCAACGTTGTTGTTGACCGCCATCTCAAGTCTTACACTTATTAACTAATTCATCATATAATTAAGTTAATAATATCCGTTCG
The DNA here is from genome assembly GCA_945859915.1 of Cuscuta epithymum. Classification (NCBI taxonomy): domain Eukaryota; kingdom Viridiplantae; phylum Streptophyta; class Magnoliopsida; order Solanales; family Convolvulaceae; genus Cuscuta; species Cuscuta epithymum. The sequence goes on along the minus strand of CAMAPF010001001.1, from coordinate 2,349,475 downwards.
TGCTTCTTTTACTCTTAAAGCAAATATGCATTATGTATAATTTCTCATATCATATTTCATGCATAAACAATTATTCTTTTCATACGCCCTTAACTATGTTAGCTAATCACATGTTTAAATATCTTTTGAACATCATTATGAACACATATAACATTTATTTAGGTAATCTCATAATTGACCCAAAAGTTATAAGATATTAAGCCGTCCACTCACCTTGAACTAGCGTATGAAGTTCTACCCTTCTTGGTTGAACTCCGGTGAAACTCCGGCGACTTTTGGTCAACTCCGGCGACAATTCCGGCGACTTTTCCAACTTTGTGAAATCACTTGAAACACCCTTTACAAGTTCCTAACAAGGTTTTATAATCATAAAACCCATGTTAATACCAATAACCTCAAAAAGGTTATTTTCCGGTGAACCGGTCGTTTTGGCTTCTAAGTCCGTTCTTGGACATAGAACCACCTTCCAACCCATAAATCCATACTTATAACATGTGGAATCATACTAAGGGTCCTTTACATGATATATACCTCATATGATAGAAGGAAAATAAAGGAAAAGTTATAATAAGGTTACTACCTTAATTTTACACACTTTTCCTAGCCTTTTTCCTTCTTTAATCCCACTCCTTGGACCCTTCTTGGTTGAGCTCGAGTTGCAGCAATGGAGGAGGGTTGGAGAGCTTTTTCTTCCTCTTTCTTGGGGTCTTGGGCGAGCACAGTGAGGAGGAAGGAGGGGGATGGGTTGTTTTTGTCTCATTTAGCTAATAAGTGAGAGAGGGACCCCTTGGGTGTCTCTCAATGTCTCACCCTCCCATCATGTGTACTATTGGCCTTCCTTTGGTCAATTTGAGCACACAAAAACGTGGGGTGGCCCCCACTCATGTGGGAGGTCATCCCTTTGTGTCCCGGTGTGTACAATTGATCCCGAAAGTTGTATTTTTCGGACTGTTTTAAATATATTTTATTTTATCGGGTCAAATAAAATATATTATGTGCTCTTACTCATTATAACATGTATAATGAATATATATTCCCCAACTTTAATTTATAAGCCCCCGAAATTCAGTTCGGGTTGTCATCAGTTAAATTACCAGTACCGGTAATTTGGGCTTCTTTTGACCAATCGGTCAACTCCGGGCCTTTCCATGGCCCAAATGAAATATCCACCAATATATATTTATTATCTAGACCAAGATGAATAAAATATATGGTCTCGGGAATGTCGGGCGACCCCCGCTCCCGGTGTGGGTCCCACGTGCAATTTACTATTCACGCGAAAGAATTAATAAAATTTTACAACTTCGTAAATTCATTAATCCTTTGATAAGGTTCAATACATTATTTACGTAAAAGTAAATATACTTGGGGACGGTGTTACAAGTTCACCCCCCCTTATTTGGGATTTCGTCCCCGAAATCCAAGTATCTAATCGAAAAGAAATGGGTATTGCTCCCTCATTGAGACCTCGGTCTCCCAAGTTTCTTCTTCGACTCGATCGCTCCTCCAAAGAACCTTTACCATAGGAATCTCCTTATTCCTAAGCTTCTTCACTTGTTGACCAACAATCTTCACTGGTTCCACCGCATATTGCAAGTCCTCACGGATCTCTACCGGTGGTTTCTCAAGAATATGAGATGGGTCTCGTACGTACTTCTTGAGCATTGATACATGAAACACGTCATGTATCTTCTCAAGTTCAGGCGTCAACTTGAGTCGGTAAGCCACGGCCCCGATCCTTTCAAGGATCTCAAACGGACCTATGTATCGGGGGTTAAGCTTCCCCCTCGATACGAATCGGATGATGCCCTTCCAAGGAGAAATCCTTAGGAAGACCTCATCGCCGACTTCGAACTCCAACGGTCTCCGCCGTTTATCAGCATAACTCTTCTGTCGGTCCTGAGCGGCCTTCAATCTATCCCGAATGATCCTCACCTTGGCCTTGGTGATCTCAATTAGCTCTATCCCTTCGAGTTTGGCCTCGCCAACCTCGTCCCAACACAACGGTGTTCTGCACTTCCTCCCATACAATGCCTCATATGGAGGCATGCCGATACTTGCCTGATAACTGTTGTTATAGGCAAACTCCACTAGGGCCAAATGCTTGTCCCAACTTCCTTGGAACTCCAAGGCACATGCCCTAAGCATGTCTTCCAAAATCTGTATCACCCGTTCGGACTGTCCATCCGTCTGTGGGTGAAAAGCTGTGCTAAACTTCAGTTTAGTCCCCAAAGATGCTTGAAACTTTGGCCAAAATCGGGATGTGAATCGTGGATCCCTATCCGAGACAATGGATATTGGGACTCCATGTAATCTCACAATCTCCTCCGTGTATAGTTTGGCCAATCTTTCAAGAGGGTAAGTAATGTTGATAGGCAAAAAGTGTGCACTCTTGGTGAGCCTATCAACCACTACCCAAACTGCATCATAGTTGTTCACTGTTCGTGGTAGCCCCACCACGAAGTCCATGGTCACGTGCTCCCACTTCCACTCTGGGATGGTGAGTGGCTGCAGAAGCCCTGCCGGGTGCTGATGTTCTACCTTAACTTGCTGGCAAGTAAGGCATCGACTCACATACTCTGCGATGTCTCTCTTCATACCTGACCACCAGTAACTTTCCTTCAAATCTCGGTACATCTTAGTACCTCCTGGATGCATAGCATAAGCTGAAGAATGAGCCTCCTCAAGTATAGACTTCTGGAGTCCCTCATTCTTTGGTATGCATACACGATCCTTAAACAATAATAGACCGTCATCACGTACTCGGAAGTTCTCAACGGGCCCTTCAAGGATTCTTTCACGGATCTTCTGACATTCCTCATCAATGGCCTGACTTCGACTAATCTCGCCCAATAGGGTGGGCCTAACCTCAAATTGAGCAATGAGAGCCCCGCACGCGGACACCTCCACGCGTGCCCTCAATGCCTGCAGACAAGTAAGTAACGTCCCTGACGTACCCTTCCTGCTCAGTGCGTCGGCCACTACATTGGCCTTTCCGGGATGATAGTTAATGATCAAGTCATAGTCCTTGATCAACTCCATCCATCTCCTCTGCCTCATATTCAACTCTTTCTGAGTGAATACATACTTCAGGCTCTTATGATCAGTATAAATGTGACATGTCTCCCCGTAGAGATAATGTCTCCAAATCTTTAGTGCAAACACTACCGCCCCTAATTCTAGATCATGGGTAGGGTAGTTCACCTCGTGCTTTCTTAATTGCCTTGAAGCATAGGCAATCACTTTACCGTTTTGCATCAGTACACATCCAAGCCCTTGGATGCTAGCATCACTGTAGATATCATACCCTATCCCCTGTATGGGTAGGGCTAGGACTGGTGCTTCGGTAAGTCGTTTCTTCAGTTCAAGGAACCCTTTCTCACACTTGTCGTCCCATATAAACTTGGCCCCTTTCTTTGTGAGCTTCGTTAATGGGGACGCCATTACGGAGAATTTCTCAACAAATTTACGATAGTATCCCGCTAGGCCAAGGAAACTACGTATCTCTTTCACATTCTTGGGTCTCTCCCATTCCATGATAGCTTTTATCTTGGCGTTATCCACAGCAACGCCCGAACCGGATATGACATGACCGAGGAAACCAATCTCCTTGAGCCAAAATTCGCATTTAGAGAACTTGGCAAAGAGTTGCTTTTCCCTTAGCCGATCAAGTATAAGCCCCAAATGATGTTCGTGCTCCTCCTCGCTCTTGGAGTATATTAAGATATCATCAATGAATACTATCACAAATTGATCTAAGTATTCACTAAACACACGGTTCATCAAGTCCATGAATGCTGCCGGTGCATTGGTTAAACCAAATGACATCACAAGAAACTCGTAGTGACCATATCTAGTGCGAAATGCACTCTTAGGTATGTCACTCTCCTTGATCTTCAACTGATGATACCCCGACCTCAAGTCAATCTTCGAGAATACTATGGCCCCTCGAAGTTGATCAAACAAGTCATCAATCCTAGGTAAGGGATACCTGTTCTTGATGGTGACCTTGTTCAACTGTCGGTAGTCGATACACATTCTTAGTGTACCATCTTTCTTCTTCACGAAGAGTACGGGTGCTCCCCACGGTGAATGACTGGGTCTGATGAACCCGTTGTCCAATAATTCTTGTAGTTGGACCTTCAACTCTTGAAGTTCGGCCGGTGCCATTCGATAAGGAGGAATCGAAATGGGTTTGGTTCCCGGCTCCACTTCGATTACAAATTCAATCTCTCTATCGGGTGGAAGCCCCGGTAGGTCCTTGGGAAAGACGTCCGGGTACTTGCACACGACTCGAACATCCTTGATGTCGACTTCTTTCTTCGTATCATCTACCACATAAGCAAGGTATGCGTGGCATCCCTTCCTCATCATCTTTCGTGCTCTCATCACGGATATGATACAAGCATTAGATTTCCCCCGATCTCCCTCGAAACATAGCGTGTTCCCTTGATCATCCTCGAGCTCCAACACCTTGGTGTAGCAATCTACCCGGGCATGGTGTTTCTCGAGCCAATCCATCCCTAGGATTGCATCGAACTCCAACATGCTTAGAGGTACGAAATCACAAGTCAAAGGTTGACCCGTCACTTCTACCTCACACGACGGATAGTAATGATTTCTCTCCACGTCGTCTCCTAACGGTGTGGAGACTAGCAACGTTTGAGTCATAGGTGTCAATGGCACGTCAAAGCCCTCGGCGAACGCCTCACTCACAAATGAGCGTTGTGCCCCAGTATCGATGAGGATCCTCGCACACCTACCATTGATCTTTAATGTTCCTACATTTATACACCATGTAAGATACATTTTCTAATGTTTTTACACATCTTTAGGAGGTTATTAGGCTCATACTAATGTTTGGAATCAAACGGGGGTCCAAACGTAGAAGAACGGGGCGAAAAAAATCAATTTCGGGTGTTGGGGGTCCACGCACGGCGTGCCTGGGTGGCACGCACGGCCGTGCGTGCAACAAACTCTCCCTGCTGGCCACTGCCGGCCAGGCACGATGCCAGGCACGGCGTGCCTGTGGCCGTGCCTGGCCAAAAATTCTTCGGACGCCACTGCCTTCCAGGCACGACGCCAGGCACGGCGTGCCTGAGGCCGTGCCTGGCCCAAATTTTTTTTTGTTTTTTTTTCTTTCCTCTTCGGGTGCCACTGCCTTCCAGGCACGATTCCAGGCACGGCAAGCCTGCGGGCGTGCCTGGCCAGCAGTGGCTGTTTCCAGCCCGATTCGGCCTAACTCACCCGGTTCGACCCCGGGGTGGCCCGCACTCAACCCCAACGACGTATATGATCAAAGTAAGCCTAGAAATACATGGGAATACGCGTATTACCTGCAACGGAGTCCGGGTTTGCTCTCGCATCCGCCTCGGTCATCGCGTAGACTCGTGTTTGGGTCCCGCCTTGGTTTACGAACGCGGCATGACTTGTGGATGCGTTGCCTCTTCCCGTACCGCCGTTTGACGGGCCCGCACGGTTTCTTCCCGTCATGGTCCCTCCCCCGGCTCCCGAGGCACTCTCTTGCATCAATTGAGGGCAATTGGCCTTCATATGGCCCGCATTCCCGCACTTAAAACACCTCGGTGGTTCATTGCACTTCCCAAAGTGTTGTTTTGAGCAATTGGGACATCTAGGTGGCCCCGAGTTCTGTGGCCTAGGTCCGTGCCACCTCGCATCCCTATTCTTCTTTGCCGGTGGAGCCGGCGCCTTGAATGAACCACCGCCACCACCACCACCCCCGTGGTTGTTCCTTCGAGAATGATCGGGTGGCCCCGAATTATTCCACTTCCTCTTCTTCGCCTCTTCGGCGTCCCTTGCTTTCCTCTCATTCCACTGGGCCTCTCCAAGCATGCCCTGCTCTACCACCTCACTAAAGGTCATGAGGCGGGAATACGTGGCACGATCTCGGATGTCCAAGAGTAAGGCATCCCAGAAGTGCTCAGTCATGCGGTCCTCATCGATCGCATACTCCGGTAAGAACCTAGCCAAGGTCCTAAACTCTTGCTCCAGTTGCTTAACCGTGCAACCCTCTTTCTGCTTGAGGTTGGTATACTCCCTCCTTTTCACATTAACCTCGAAATCGGAGTAGTATTGAGCATAAAATTCCTGTTCAAAATTTTCCCATGAGATGTCCCCACGGTATTTCCCTTCTACACCTTCCCACCATGTAGAAGCCATCCCCTCAAGTAGCCGTGAAGCGACAGTTAGCTTCACGTCCGGAGTAATCTGCATGTCTCTCGATGCATCCTTCACCTTCTTGATCCAATCGGCGGCAACGGTAATGTCGCCGGTGCCGTCGAAGGACCTACACCCCAAGGCCCTAGCCTCCTTGAGGTATTTGGAGATTCTTACTACAAAACCTCCTTCATGCCCACCTTGTGGCGCCGCTGGGGTGGCCACGGAAGCTCCCCGACTCCCTTGACCCGAACCACCACGAGAGCCACACCTTGCCTGGCGCCTAAGGTCTCTCCTCAGCTTTTCTTTTTGATACCACTCAAGCAATTTGCCCATTTGAGCGAACTTGGCATCACTCTCTTCGTCGTCATCATCGGTGTATGTGTCACCCCCATCATACGGGGTCTCCTCATGCTCCGTTTCCGGAACGTAGGTTGAGTCATAGTCCTCGGTGTTGGTTTCATACACCGAGCTTACATGGCCATCACTCACAGTTTGAGCTTGATGACCTCCACGGCTTCCACGGCCTCCACGGCCTCCCCTTGAACCCCGAGATGCAGCCCGGCTTCCCCTTTGGGATGCTACCGGCGTCTGCCCCCTCGGATTGTTCCTGGTTCCCATTCGCCTGCCCTCCATTTCTGAAAGAAATATGGATGAGTCATTAGACTCCTATAAATGTCAATTGACGGAAAAACGTCACAGACACGTATTGGCCCAAGTCACTACCATACCAATTGTTAAGGGTACCGTCTTAACAATTAGAGGCCTTGCAACTTAAGCACCAATAGTCCTATAAACGTCAAAATACAATGCTCATGGTTTTCGATAAAAATTCTTTTGTAAAATCTTTTGTGAGAGGTTGATTATATGGTTTAGAAATGAGATGGCTCTGATACCACTTAATTGTCACGCCCCAGACCGCAATCCAAGCGCGTGTACAACCGCCGTATAATCAAGTGACGTCACCCGCGAGTCAACCTCACTTGATTACACAAGGCGTTCGAGAAAAATAATCCATCCATACTCAGTAGTAAACATACATAACAACATCACATTTAAACCAATGAATAGCGGAAATATTCAACGGTAAGTCATAAGCCACAACCGGCCAATAACATGGGCATGCAAGCCCCAAAAGAATAGTTTATAACAAATAAAAATATCCATGAGCAATGTTTGGTAATTTGAAATAAAATGAGGAAGCACGAACCACGTCTTCCTTGATTTGATGTCACCCGTAGAAAGGTGCAGGTAGCAAGCCCTAGCTTCAACCTGAAAATGGTGGGGCCCCCGAAGGGGTCAGTACAAGTACCGAGCGAGTAGCAGGCTAAATATAGAATAACTAGCGTTTCAAGTATAAGACCCAAACATAGGATGATACATATACGTATAGTCCTTCCCCCAAGTTTGAAATACATATTAGTATACATACACTTGGAAATACCCGACCCGTAGGTCATTGTTTATTTGGGAAAATAATAGTAGCCAATATCCTTGACTTAAATCTCAACCCACCCATATACCTATGAGTGTATAGAACTCCTCCTTGTTCAAATAAATTATCATAAGGACACCGCCCGGTCCTAGATCATTAAATGTAATCTATGAGTTTTGAGGATACACGCCCGATCCTTGGGTACTCCACCCTATAACCGAGTTTTGAGGATACCGCCCGATCCTTGGGTACTCCACCCTATAACCGAGTTTTGAGGATACCGCCCGATCCTTGGGTACTCCACCCTATATAACCGAGTTTTGAGGATACCGCCCGATCCTTGGGTACTCCACCCTATATAACCGAGTTTTGAGGATAACCGCCCGATCCTTGGGTACTCCACCCGACCTATGACTTACCACATATCACACTAGATAGGGTCTATATCATATTTAGTCATTCATAACTAATTCAATACATAAAACTTATGTATCACATTCCATGCAAATCCATGCAACCATATAAATGTATAATTAACTAATATCAACCGATATTAATTAATCCATTAACCATCGGTCAACGTTGTTGTTGACCGCCATCTCAAGTCTTACACTTATTAACTAATTCATCATATAATTAAGTTAATAATATCCGTTCGTGCTTCTTTTACTCTTAAAGCAAATATGCATTATGTATAATTTCTCATATCATATTTCATGCATAAACAATTATTCTTTTCATACGCCCTTAACTATGTTAGCTAATCACATGTTTAAATATCTTTTGAACATCATTATGAACACATATAACATTTATTTAGGTAATCTCATAATTGACCCAAAAGTTATAAGATATTAAGCCGTCCACTCACCTTGAACTAGCGTATGAAGTTCTACCCTTCTTGGTTGAACTCCGGTGAAACTCCGGCGACTTTTGGTCAACTCCGGCGACAATTCCGGCGACTTTTCCAACTTTGTGAAATCACTTGAAACACCCTTTACAAGTTCCTAACAAGGTTTTATAATCATAAAACCCATGTTAATACCAATAACCTCAAAAAGGTTATTTTCCGGTGAACCGGTCGTTTTGGCTTCTAAGTCCGTTCTTGGACATAGAACCACCTTCCAACCCATAAATCCATACTTATAACATGTGGAATCATACTAAGGGTCCTTTACATGATATATACCTCATATGATAGAAGGAAAATAAAGGAAAAGTTATAATAAGGTTACTACCTTAATTTTACACACTTTTCCTAGCCTTTTTCCTTCTTTAATCCCACTCCTTGGACCCTTCTTGGTTGAGCTCGAGTTGCAGCAATGGAGGAGGGTTGGAGAGCTTTTTCTTCCTCTTTCTTGGGGTCTTGGGCGAGCACAGTGAGGAGGAAGGAGGGGGGATGGGTTGTTTTTGTCTCATTTAGCTAATAAGTGAGAGAGGGACCTCTTGGGTGTCTCTCAATGTCTCACCCTCCCATCATGTGTACTATTGGCCTTCCTTTGGTCAATTTGAGCACACAAAAACGTGGGGTGGCCCCCACTCATGTGGGAGGTCATCCCTTTGTGTCCCGGTGTGTACAATTGATCCCGAAAGTTGTATTTTTCGGACTGTTTTAAATATATTTTATTTTATCGGGTCAAATAAAATATATTATGTGCTCTTACTCATTATAACATGTATAATGAATATATATTCCCCAACTTTAATTTATAAGCCCCCGAAATTCAGTTCGGGTTGTCATCAGTTAAATTACCAGTACCGGTAATTTGGGCTTCTTTTGACCAATCGGTCAACTCCGGGCCTTTCCATGGCCCAAATGAAATATCCACCAATATATATTTATTATCTAGACCAAGATGAATAAAATATATGGTCTCGGGAATGTCGGGCGACCCCCGCTCCCGGTGTGGGTCCCACGTGCAATTTACTATTCACGCGAAAGAATTAATAAAATTTTACAACTTCGTAAATTCATTAATCCTTTGATAAGGTTCAATACATTATTTACGTAAAAGTAAATATACTTGGGGACGGTGTTACACTCCAGCTTCTGCTTCTGCTCTCTGAATGAGCAGAAGCAGTTATAAGAATCAGATCCAAACACCCCCTAAGTTTAAAATTTAAGTCGGAATCAAGGGAGAAGTACATAGCGTGTTGATATACCTTTTTTAAAATATCACGTATTATTTTGAGAGTGAGTTTTCTAATCTCATCTATCCATTAGTTGATCATCAATGGTCAACTATTTACAAAAAAAAAAAGGAAAATTATTATTAGCCCTTCAGGGTATGTCGTAATTATTAATACAACCTTTCATTTTCAACATCAATCAGTTACCCCTTGAGTTTTCATCTTTCTCACTATATGCCCTCTCACATTAATATTTGCTAAATTAAATTTAATATAACTCTTATATTCAATGAAAATTGTCAATAAAATGAATTTATAAAGCGTAATACAATTTATTATCACAATTATAAATTATTGTTGTTGATCGTTATTTTTTTTATCTACCTAGCTCCCCGATCGTGGAATAACTATTAATGAGAATTGTTAATTAAGGGAATGACCCACGAATAATATCATGGAATACATCAAAGAAAGTTGTTTAAAAATATGTTTTCAAAATTCAAGGCACTTCTATCTTCGTTATGGAGTAGCTCATCATAATCATCATTACCCCAGTGTCGCAAAGGCTCCCCACCTACGGTTGGATAAAGGGAGGTCGGATGTACGCAGTCTTACCTCTGTACTAAAGCACAGAGAGACTGTTTCTGGATGACCCATAATGAAAATCACGTCCAAAATTGCATGGACGATCCGTTGCTTCATTAGTTCATAACAAAGAAGCGCAGACAGTTTAGTGAGTCATTTTGCTTTATTCCATCATATTCTCAAGCCAAAAAATAGTGAGTCTTTGGCTCCATTGCAAATGATGAAAAGCCACGATGGAGTAGCTAAGTAGGAAAAAACGACAAACAACAATGACTTCTAATATGATAACAATTGGAGCTTTTACTTTAAAAATTAATTTTATGGACAATTTTCATTGAATTTAAGAGTTTTATTTAATTTGATTTTACAAGGGGGGATGAGAATGATCTAAACTCAGGGGTAACTAATTGGTTTTTGAAAATGCAAGGTTGTATTAATAATTATGACCTAACCTCAGGAGGTTAATAGTGATTTTCCCTACAAAAATGTAGGGGTATCTGAAAAGAATGTTTTTCTGTCCTACTGCCGTTTTAAGACGTTGAAAGTTAAAAAAAAACTTTCGGTATGAAATAACTCAAAGTGTTCTTTTATGTCCATTCAACTTTTCAAAAGATTGTTATTTAGAATCTACCTAAATAATACTCCCTCTGTCCCATAAAATAGTTTTCGCATTAACTTAGATTGGAGTTTAAGAAAGTGGGAATAAAGTGGAAATGTGTGATTGTGGTTGATTAACAAAAAGGTAAACGAATGATAGCCACAAAAAACTTTTCAAAAGGAAAAATGAGAACTATTTTTTGGGACGACCCAAAAAAGAAACGGTGAACTATTTTGCGGGACGGGGGAGTACTAAGTACTTCCTACTTCGTATTTTTGTTTAGCAAAACTCCGCATCTTTTGACGATTACTACTGTGAAGGTATTTTGATTTTAAAAATTGACATCTTGTATAAATATATAATCTGGAGTAGACAAACCGGCAGTTTTTTTTTGTAACACGGCAGAAAAATGAAAAGCATCTTGTTTGTGGAATTAAGAACAATTCTTTTCGGATGCCTCGTATAAACTATAAAACACACTTATATATTGCTAAAATAATACGTAGTACTACCTAATAATAATAAGGGAAAATTAATTAAAATACCCCAAACTTTGAAGAAGTGTGAGATAAACACCACAAACTTTCATATGTAATTTAAATACCTCAATCTTTATATAAAAAGTTATTTTAGCATCATGATCATATATTATTTTTTTCAAAAATATAAATTTATGATGTTAATTGCATAATTTAAAGTGACAAATTAAAAATGATGCAATTATATAGAGTGGGGGTAGTATTATTTATTTTATAATCGAAGTTTAGAATGGTAATTGTATCTTCATGAATGCTAAAATATTTTAATTTATAAATTAACACAAAAAACTAACATTTTTTAAAGAAATAATATATGACCATGGTGCTAAAATAACTTTTTATATAAAGTTTGGGATGTTTAAATTACATATGCAAGTTTGAGGTGCTTACCTCACACCTATTCAAAATTTGGGGTATTTTAATTATTTTCCACTAATAATAATAACAAAAATGCTTCTTGTACCCACATTAGTACACACCCTTGTACACACTATAAAAGAGCTTAATTTTTTTTTACCTCCCTTCCATTTTTTTACCCCAGAAATGCTATACGTACACACCCCCTTACACACCCACTTACCCCCTTTATATACCCATTTAAATTTTTTTAAAAAATTTGCCCCACCCACGTGCCCAGACTAAGTCGGTTTGCTCCCTTTCACAGACAGTGCAGCTCGATTATTCTGTCTCTTTGTTTGGCGGGTTCCTACTCGTTTTTCTCCTTTCTTTAAACACACAAGGGAGGTAAGTGACGGTCTTCACCTTTAATGGAGCCGGATGCTTCAAACATGTGTGAATCAAGTGATGTCCGTATTTCATTGCCGACGGGGGAAGGAAGTCCCGGAGACGGCTTAGTTTGTAGTGACGTGCCGGTGGTCGGCGATGGAGACGGCGTAGTGGGTAGTGACGCGCCAGTGGCCGGCGATGGAGAAGAACACAGTCAAGACTATACGGACGTCGTTGATGAGCAAGGTAGTTTTGCTTACGTTTTCATTCTTATTGTATTTGATTCAAGATGAGTTCATGATGTGTACTGTACTGTAGAAAGTTTTTTCATCACACAGACAACTACTAAATGCAGTCCCTGTGCCCTTTTAAGTTTGTTAAAGATGCCATGTTGAAGTTCAATATAAGTCATTTGTCTGTGTGCAGACAACTACTGTCCGTATTGACTGAAAATTATGTGGGTATGTATTGTGTGTAAACAGTTATGTATTCATTTTGTGGAAGAGTTTATTGTTGATGTTATCACATTTGAAGTTGTTTAATTTGTTTTATTGAAGTTAAATCTTTGTCTGTATACACAATACTGTCTATTTCAACATCATCGCCTCTGTATGTGCATTGTACTGTCTGCATGGGTCGTTATTGTCTGCATTGACACTTTTTTTGTTGGCATGGACACTTTTTTTTTCTGCATGGACACATTTTCGTTGAAAAGTAATTAATAACAGATTTAGGAGGACATGCTAAGGAAGGAGATGTTGGGTGTGTACAAGCACCCGAAGTTGGCATGAAGTTTGATACAATAGAAGCTGTTTATGATTTTTACAAGAAATATGGTAGGAGTTTAGGATTTCCGGTACGCAAAAGAAGCTCTACCAAGGACAAAAGTGGAGAAAATGTAGTGGCAGTTGTATTTGAGTGTTCACGTGCGGGAAGTAGATGTAGCACGGGACAAAATGCTTTGAAGCCTAAAGCTTCAATGCAATTGGATTGCTTAGCTCGCGTAAGAGCACGAACAACTTATGTTGGTTCCTGGGAGATTTCTAAAGTGGAACTACAACATAACCATCCTATGAGTCCGACAAAGTCTAGAATATATCGGTGCTATAGGCAGGTGACAGAACAAATGAAGAGAAAACTAGCAATTAATGATGTTGCGGGGATACCACTTTATAAGAGCTTCAACTCGGCCGTTGTGGAAGCGGGTGGATATGATGAGCTTCCTTTTATTGAAAAGGATTGTCGGAACTACATAGACAAAGTTCGGCAACTTAGGCTAGGAAGCGGCGATGCAATGGCTATCCAACAATTTTTTGGTAAAATGCAAGCTCAATGCCCAGGTTTTTTTTTACCGTTGACTTAGATGAGGAGTCACGGTTGAGGAATGTTTTCTGGGCCGACAACCGGTGTAGGTATGCTTATAAAGATTTCGGGGATGTCATCACTTTTGACACAACATATCTTACAAATCGCTATGACATGCCATTTGCCCCCTTTGTGGGCGTTAATCACCATGGTCAATCAATGTTGTTTGGTTGTGGATTAATCTCAAATGAAGATACACAAACTTTTGTATGGCTCTTTAAAGCGTGGCTTGATTGTATGCATGGGTGTGCTCCAAAGGGTATTATAACAGACCAAGACCGTGCGATGCAAAATGCAATTCAAATTGTCTTCCCAAATACGAGACACCGTTGGTGTTTATGGCATATAATGAAGAAGCTCCCAGAAAAAATGGGAGGTCTGACCGATAAAGATCTTATAATGTACAATATACATGACCTAGTCTATGACTCACAACACCCTTCTGAGTTTGAAGATGGCTGGAAAGCTATGCTGGAAAGGTACATATCTGTATAATTTTGTCTGTGGTGTGTATGATGCAATGTCTGTGTAGTGTCTATGTTGTCTGTTAAATATAAAACATTTGTCTGTGCAATATATCATCAGTTGTCTGTTCAGTGTATACATTTTCTGGTGACACAGGTTTTCACTTCAAAATGATGAATGGCTTGGGGTGATGTTCAATGAAAGACATCGTTGGGTGCCATGTTACTTGAATCCAACATTTTGGGCAGGCATGTCTACCACGCAACGAAGTGAAAGCATTAACGCTTTCTTTGATGATTATGTTAATTCTAAAACAAGTCTAAAGCAGTTTGTGGAGCAATATGGCAGGGCGTTGAGGTGTAAAATGGAAAAAGAGTTCCATGCAGATGCGCATTCATTCACTAAAATGATTCCATGTGTCACGATTTTTGCAATGGAAAAACAAATGCAAGGCCTATACACGCTAGCCAAATTCAAGGAGTTTCAGAGTGAAGTAACTGGGAAGATGTATTGTGACCTACTACATTCCGAGAATGGTAAAACATATAATGTGAGAGAGTATAGAGTCGCGAATGGGTTTGGCAAAACTACGGACTTCATAGTTGAGTTTGATATATCAACTACTATAGGAGTATGTAGTTGCCACTTGTTTGAGTTTCGGGGCATTGTATGTAGACATTTAATTGTAGTGTTACTTCGAAATGAAGTGCAACTCTTGCCCGAATTCTACATAATGACGAGATGGAGAAAGGACATCAAAAGAGCCTACAAACGGGTAAAAATCAATTACGATGGCTGGGTGAGCACAGTAGAACAACAAAGGTTTGACAAGTTGTGTACAGCCTTTGAAAGCCTTGCAAATACTATTGCAGATGATGAGGAGAAGTGCAAGAGTGTTATGCTATGGCTGGAAAAGCAACTAACGGAATATAAGGGGTCATGTGTTCAAACTTCCATTGGTGGTGTGATGACACCATTGCCCATGACGGAATCTACTTTCGCCCCGGAGCATACACAACCAATTCGTGATCCCAAATGTGCTAAAAGGAAGGGTGCTCCAAGGAAAAATCGTCAAAAGGGCCCACTGGAGAAGTCAAAAAAGAAAGCAAAGGTACTGTCACACGTTGTCTGTAGACAGACACTATATTGTCCATATTTATAGTTTTTCATTATTGTCTGTGTACTTTCGAATTATTGTGTGCACAGACAAAAATTGATTTATGTACTATCTTGATTGTTATATATATGTATTGATTTGTGTATATATTTGCAGCCACGAGGCGTGAACAAATCGAAGACACCAGTGAATGCCGTTGTTGGGGGGAGTGGAGGTTTTGATAATACTGGTGGCTTGGAGAGTACAAGCGGGTTTGATCATACTTCCGTGTTGGACACTTTTAGTGCGGCTCCAAATTTCATGACTTTACAATACGACGACGGTCTAAATTTAGATCTCACGCTGTTGTGAATCGTAACGACCAATGGGTTTTCATACATTGTAATTGTAAGACTTTTAAAAACGATGTTGCTTTTTGTGAATTTTAGAATTAATATTTCATAAGTACTCATCACCAGTGTTCTTAATTAATTAGTCGGGTCAAATGTTAAGAGAAGAGATCTTATTCATCGACATTATTCTTATTATACTATTACTATTACAAATGTTGATAGAATGTGAATTATGTGACTTATTATTCAATTTTTCCTCATAAGTGAAATGACATATTTTTATAAATAAGTATTATAAATAGAATGTAACTACTACTCATGTTTTTTTAAATAAGATTTATTTGAGTAATAATTTTTTAAAAAACCAACGTTTTGCAAAATATTACAGGAAATGTTATTTATGAACCGACAATGTGCAAAAAATGCCAGACAATGTTGTAAGCGCCACCGACAATTTGCAAACCAGTACAGACAAGTTGTAGCACCTTGTACAACAATGCACGCCCAACGTTGTACAAAATTCTACATCAAACTACGATAGTACTGCAAAAGGAAGGGCCAAAGTTTGTAAACCCACATTATATACACAAAATGAAACCACCACAGTATTGCAAAGACAATCTATGCATCAAACTTCTTCAACCACCAAAGCTGCATTGCATCCTCTCATCTCAGGTGTGACGTCAACAACCACTTCCTCCCACTCAGTAATGTCAATTGGGGCAGGTGGCCTTAGTTCAGGGAATGATTCATTTGCAAACTACAAATTAACAAACTTGGAGTTATGTTTCTTGAAAGGTTAGAAAATGTCTGTACACAGGCAGAGTAGTTGTGGGTGACAGACATGGGTAGTATATAGTCTGTACACAGGCAGTAACATAAAATCAAGCAGGCTCCCTACGCACACACACAATTATAATGTAGAAATGATTAAAGTTGAACTTCAGTGCACCTCATTTGTGCACACTAACAGATCTGGGGGGCTATGAAACTCATCAAAGAAACCATCATCTTCATTGTCAGGATCTTCAATCTGTACTCTCTCAGCATGGACATCAGGTCCTCCTCCTTCAGTACTTCCACTAGCCTTTTCATCAGCATCTACCTCCATAGGGTGAACTTCATCATCTTTTTCATCATTCTCTTCTGTCATAACCTCCTCCTGCAAATGTATGAACGAAACATGCTATAAATTACCTATACACATACAAATAGTAGAGCATGGCACAGACAATTCATGGTCATGGTATACCTTTTCAGTCTCCTGGACTGCTAAGCGCTTCATTTCAGTTGCGATGGCTTCAACATCCTTCAGCCTGCGTTCTAGTTCCTGAACACGAGAGCGTAATCTTTGCATTTCTTCCATTACGTGAGATTTGAAGATGTCATCATCTTCGCTGGATTCCAAACTTTCATCAACATCCTCTTCCTGGCCAAATATAATGTAAATGAATTGTTTAACTAATACTGCATGTACACACACAACAAAAGTATTTCATCAATTAGACCCAAGATATTCCAACTATTACCTCTTCACCG
Organism: Cuscuta epithymum; assembly: GCA_945859915.1. Lineage (NCBI taxonomy): Eukaryota > Viridiplantae > Streptophyta > Magnoliopsida > Solanales > Convolvulaceae > Cuscuta > Cuscuta epithymum. The sequence continues at coordinate 2,332,467 of CAMAPF010001001.1, read as the reverse complement.
TCTTTAAACACTAACTCTTGAATCTTGGAAGCATGGAAGAAGCCATCTGCTGTCCAGTTAAGTAGAGAAATCTCATTTGACCCCACACGTTTGGCAAATGTCTCACCAAGGGTTGGCAACTGCTCATAAGCCCAAACCTATACACAACAATTAAGGATTGCATAAAAAGGATTTAAGTATATGTTCTGCAAGGTCTATGTTACTTTAGCCGGTATTTAAGTATTTTGTTGGTTGGTTATAGCTTTCATAAAAAAAGAGGCAAGTCATTACCATATAAACTACACGTTAAACATATCTCTTTTAACTAATATATACTAATTTTGATTTTTTTTGTTTTACCTCAGTGTTGTTAGCTATTTGTTCCAAATAAGTATTACTGTAAATTTGAAGTTTTCAACTTTCAAATGTGGGTGTTGATTTTTGTACTAGTTCACACATGCTTATAGTGAGGTATGCCAAATTTATAACCCACATTACACGTGTTTTTTCCACTATTGAGACAATATATCATGAAAAACTCCAAAATTTATTGAAAAATAGACGAATACCTGCAGAACATGGGGAAATCCATATAAGGTGAACTTGGCATTTCGGTATTCCGGATTGTCCTCCTTTTTTTTGTTGAACTTTGCGGGTTGACCTACCATCAAACTCTTCATGTGAGTAACCATGAGATTGTAGGACTCTGATGCCCATGGGTAAGACTTGAACAACTCAAAGTCGTCCACCAAATGCAGTTGGTGAGTGCTGATTCTGGTGGTCTTATCCTTTGCCAGCAAAACACAGTGCACAACGAAGAGACATGCCAACTTCATGCCATCCATAGGATCTCCCTCATTAGAAGGCTTCAAGTCCCGAAGTTTCTCCTTTAGCTGCCTAAACGAAATGTTTCCAGATCCACCAAAATACTTTGCTATCACGCCATCCGTATGGTCATCATCTGTTTCTTCACCCGCAGTATGTTCTTCATCAATATGTTCTTCATCAGTATCACCTTGGGTGGGATCATGGAGACCTGTGATCCGGAGAAAATCAGCAAATGTGAATTTCAGCAACCTCCCTCCAATGCAAAACCAAAGCTCGTTTTCTGCTTGATCCCGGACAAGCCTTAACAATAACAAATGGATGAGCTGCCCACAAAATTTAAGGTCTGGGGCAGTGTGCAGATGACCCCAAGGCGTTTTGCGAAACAACTGCATTTGATTCAATGTCAATGCGGACCACAACAGCTCTGACGCGTCTTTGAAATCAGAGCAGACAGAGTACTGAGCTGGGAAGTAGTCCCTTACACGGATTTGCAATTTCAAAGCCCTACGAATGATACAATCATACACACATTAACATCACAAACAACTGACGAATACACAAACTAAAGTACCACATGCAACTCTGAACCAACTACAAATGCTGGATTTGTAATTTAAAAATAACTAATCTCCAACAATACGAGTAAGTGTTACACTTTTTTCTTCCTTCTATTTTGATCCAATAACATCTCCTTTTCATTCTTTTTAAAAAGTAAAATGAAACTCCAAAATAACAAGAAAAGACCGGATAGTCTTTTGGTACTGAGATTAACCAATCAATGGAAAATAAAATCTAAAACTAGCAAAGACAGTTCCAATACTCTTGGGAATCTGAAAAAGAGTATAAAGTAATTGACTAATGAGAAAGAGAAGGTGAGAACATGCATAATCTTAGGAAGTAAAATACAGACCAGCCCAACTACTTATTGATGAAATAAAACACCACAGACAACTTCACAACCACCACAAACAACTACCCGTTTTGTAAACAATGTTATCAAAGATTCACATGTAAGAACTTAACCCCATTATCACACAAACAGAACATCAAATAGGCAGACAAACGAGTACAAGTAATACATTAATTACAGACAACACATAAAGTAGATTTATACGTCCAGAGAGACTGGTTAAATGCATATTGTTCACACACAACATCCACAACAAGCCTAAAGTCATCCAAACTCAACTCAAATCTCACATAATAACATCACTAATAAGCTTTACAAATCAAAAACTAAAGAACCGACAGTTTTGAAATTCATAGGCAGACAAACAAGCTTGTGCAGACCATGAAAACTAAACAACAAAAAAATGCTTCAAAGAGAACTCACTCCGCCATGGTCAGTCGGTTTGCTCGCCGTTCGCCGTTTGCTCGCAGATTGCCGGAGCCTTTCAGTCCGTTTTCGTGTGGGAGAAGGGTAGCCGGAGAAGGTCTTCGGTTACAGTTAGCGGAGAAGGTCTTCGATTACGGTCGCCGCCTGTGGGAAGGGAAGCTAAGGGCTATCGCTCGCCGTCTGTGTTTTCTCGCAGATGAGGGGACTGGTGAGTGGGAGTAGTTGAAGAAGCATGGGGATGCGGGAGAGAAAGAGAGGCACGCTGGTATGACTATTGAGGAGGCGGGAGGTTTGTGAATCGGGTTAGTCTGGGCACGTGGGGTGAGGGAATTTTTAAAAAAAAAAAATTAAATGGGTATATAAAGGAGGTAAGGGGGTGTGTAAGGGGGTGTGTACGTATAGCATTTCTCTTTTTACCCTTTCTCCTCCCACTTCCTTCTCTCACCTCTCTTCTCTTCTCCTACGCCATCCTGTTTCTGCTCACCCCCTTTCCACTCTTTCTTCTTTTTCCTTCCTTCCTTCTCATTTCACTTCATTTCTCCATTTCCAAATCCTAGAAATAAACTTTTAGGTCACCTGTTTTCAAATCTGAGCCCAATAACGGTGAGTATGCAGCTGGAATAGGCACATAAGGCGAGACTTAGACGATCGATTTTTCCCATCAACCAGCCTATAAATTGAGGTAATAACCTATTTGATTTTTCTATGTGAGGTTAGGGTTTTAGAGTTTTTTGCATAGGAAATTATCTTTAGTATGAAATCTAGTTTTATGCTTAGTATATGTTTGTGAAGTTGTTTATTGAACTATTTGTTTTCATTTTAACTTATGTAGTATGCTTCACCATACTAAGAAATTATCTTTAGTATGAAATCTAGTTTTATCCTCAGTATATCTTTGTAAAGTTGTTTGTTAGATTATTTGTTTTCATTTTTGAAATTAATGGTGTTGATTATTGAAATTACAATCAAAACATTATATTCTACTTTCTTGCCCATAAGGTGTTTGTTAAAAGGTAAAAATGAATGTATGTTGGATGTTAGAAGTTGTTTATACGTTGTTCTAATTCAAAACCTGTAATTTCCGAGAGTTTGCCAAAACACTTGGCACTACCCTTTTGTAATTATTCAATTTTAGGAGTTAAAAATGGTCTGCTTTTGTAAGAGCTACAATTCCTTAAAATTTTTTGCTTTAATTTTAGTTTTTTAATGCACTGTGTTTATGAAAGTTTGAAAGCTTGATTTCGTAGCATTTGAAGCTTTATTGTGTTACTGGAAGAGGAAGATTCCATTCTCATATATATAGAAACAGAAAAGAATCTCATTGACATTTCAGGACGCAGCTTTTGAGCTATTTCATGATGGTTTGGAAATGCATTTTAAAGAGGTTACCGCTCTCTATACCTTTATATGACTATGAGCTCATTCAGTGTCGTTTCTCTGAAATAACGGTGACTGAATAAGCTGAATTTTCTCAAAACGGAAGCATGTGGCATGTGGCATGTGGCATTCATTTCAGCCAATGTATACAAACGGCTCGATGTGGCATTGGTCTGTATATTTGTAATTTGTATGTACATATATTTCTGAAAGAAAAAATTAACTTTAAATAATATCAACGTCTCTACTATATGAGCTAACATTTGATGGCAGCTAACATTTGATGGCTTAAACTTACTGTAAGTCTTCTCCAAGACTTTTAATAGCATTACATATGTGAACGTTTACTCATTTTCTCTTTCTCTTAGCATTTGAAGCCTAGTATTTGGTTAGTAAATTCACCTTTACAAAATTTTTGTTCACATGTTTTTACCAACCACTCAAAGTATTTTAATTGGTGTTATGAATCTTACTAATATAAATTGTTGTAGTTCATTCTTTATAGAATGATTGGTTTTATTATTTTTCAACATGCAGAATATCGACAACAGATTTGGAATTCCAATTGTGACAAACCTTCTACATGGAAAGAGAAAGATTATTAGTGGAGGATATTGGGCATTTTATGGCATTGATTGTGAATGTGCATTGTTATAATGCAAAAATGAGTGTTCAAAGCACACCATAATCGATAATTTAATTCTTGTAACTAGTTGCTTAGTTTGTGTAAAAATGTAATTACATTAGTAAATATTCTTATAATTTATGTACTTGGGTAAACGATGTTGTATAAACAATGTTTTTATTCTTGAATTAATATTCTTATAATGCAAGAAGCCCTTTTTTCTAGCTTACTTAGTAAGGATAATATAAATTCATTATCTTATTAATAAATATATTTGGTAAATTTATATGAAATGTCTATACAAATGGTTTTGGTGTGGTTATGAATCGTCTATGTCCTAATTCATATTGTATGTGCATGGTTGAAACATTGTTTGTGTGTTCGTTTATTTTATCTATGCGTAGTCAAAACATCGCATATGTATAATATATTTGTTTATATTGTTTATGCGTGTTTAAAACATTGTTTGTGTGTTTATTATTTTGTTTGTGTGTAGACAATAATTGTCTCTGTGTTCGTTTAAAACTCCAATACAAATTTACTACAATAAATCATCAAAATGAGTATATGATTTATTGATTTATAAGCAACTGAATTTCTTTATAGAGAATATCAATGTAACAAAATAAATTAAAAATATAAACAACACACAGACAAAATATATGACATGTGTTCACTTATTTTGCGTGTGAAATGTTAAAACATTGTTTGTGTGTGGTTAATACATTGTCTATGTGTTCACTTATTTAGCCCGTGTGTAGTTGAAGCATCACTTATGTCTTCACTTCTATTATTTGTTCGTGTTTAATGCATTTTCTGTGTGTTCATTTATTTTGTTTGGGTGTTGACAATAATTGTATGTATGTTCGTTTATATTGTCTGTGCGTGGCAAAATTGTCTGTATTTTCATAATGCCATAAAAGGGGAGCAAACATAAGAGATCATATTACAACATTTTCATATCATAATGTCATAAAAGGGAAGCAAACTAGTGTATACGGAGTAATAAACAATGAAACTGTGGATGTAGTAAAGTAGCACATTCTAATAAAAATGATTACAACTAATTTTTTGTATATATACATATTTCAAGTCTTTGACATATGTGGGCAAACTAAGTAGGATCCATATGGTTACTACATGTCTATCAAAAAAAATTCAGTCACCCACTCTTCAACTTATTTGAAGCAACCTGCAACAATAAAAAACAAATTAAAACTTCTAGAATGACAAAACATTTATGGGAAAGAAACTATAATAAGACAGAATTAACATCTTATAGCCCACTCATTCCACACACATTATCTGTAGATATATAATAACCCATCAAGGCTACACATTTCAGTGTTGTTTGGCCATCTCAAGATCTAGATCAATTTCAAATGAATAATGGTTTCTATAGTAAATTGAATCAACTTGATCCATGCTTCTCAACAACCTATTAAAATCATTTAAATTGATTGACAAACTTCAATTCTCCATAAAATTTCAAAATTCGAGATAATGAGGATATACCATGAATTAACTATTTACTTAGTAAACATACACAGTGATATTAACCAAATCTGTTCCACATTTGAACACATTTAAGAAGAATGGTCTCTTTTCATGAAATTATCAAATTAAAAGCCAGTCTTATATGGAGTAACATAAAGTGAAATAGAGTAAAAAATGAGTAATTGAATTAGAACCAAATTAAGGAGTAATTTAACTCTTTAGATGAAAGCATCAAATTAAAATCTAGGGTTCAAGAATATTAGAATCTTGAACTAATTAACAAAAAGGGAGAGTAAGAATCTTGGATTTAAACAAAAAAATTATTGAATCATTTCAACAAACATGTTATGAGCGTAAATGTGAAAGAGTAATTGAATTGAATTTCAATAATAAACACTACATTATCTTACAATAATACAAAATATTCACCTACTTAGTGTTATACCATACATTCTATACAAATAATCACAAATTCTAAATAAATAAAACCATAAAATTAAAACTAAAAAATTTAGGGATTTGTATCTCTTACCAAAGCAGACCATTTAACTCCTAAAATGAACTAGAAAAGGGTAGTGCCAAGTATTATGGAAAACTCTCGGAAATTACAGGTTTTGAATGAGTCTTAGATTGCAATTGATCGACCATCAACAGATTATAGATTAAAATGCAAATTTGAAAAGGGGAAAAATTATAACCGTAGAAGCAAAAAAGAAGAAGTATATTATTACCTCAAGATTTATCAAAGTTTTGAGACAAAATCGTTGGATAATGTTGGATTAATTTTCCAGAATCGAGCTTTGATGGTGAATTGCAAAAGAAGAATAAACAGAGAAGAAGAGAGGATGTAGAAGAAGGGAGGGGGGTAGAAACGCCATACCTGCGTAGGAGAAGTAAAGAAGGGGAGAAGAGAGATAAGTGGGGGAGGGGTAAAGGGGATGAAAGAGGGTAATTTTTTTGGAAGTATATATAGTGGGTATTTGGTGGGTACAGTGGTGTGTACAAATAGAATTATTGTAATAATAATGCATGTTTTTAGGCAGACAAAACCCCTTATCACCGCAAAGTGACGACTTTTTCAAGTGCTCTAGCACAGTTGATTACTTGATTTACTGTATTGCTATACAGTACGGAGTACAGCTTACTATTTTAGCAGCGTGGGAGGGCGCGAACGGTCCCAATTTATTTAAAGGAAATTACTTGTATCATAGATCTAAAATGTTTCTATACACCAAAATATGACTATTGTATTTTTTGTTTATAAAATATGACTAATTGTGGTTAAGTTTTGGTATCAGACTTTAAAAATGACAATATTTTTTACATTTAGCAATAATTATTCCTATTTTTGAAATAAAAATATGACATTCGTATTTTGAAACATTTTTATCTTATTTCAGGAATTTTCTCATTTTTTTTATTGAAATAGACTGAAATGAATGGTGTATGTGCTTGCTAATTTATGAAGAAATTATTGCTTTCGTCTCATTTGATATTGTCAAATTTATGTTAAATAAATTAAGAAAAGTAAAACGTGTGTGATAAAGAGTTGTGCAAAAAAAGAGAAATAAAAAATATAAATTACTTACTTTTAAAAGAAAAGTTACACAGTTTTTGAGATAAATAAAATTAAAAGTTGACAATATGATGGGACGGAGATAGTATCAAATAAATAAAGAAAAAAATTGTACTCTTTGAGCCCTTTATAATTTTTTCATATTACCTTTCTGTTGGCCAATAACTTTGCCACATGCGCATTAATTTGTAAATAAATTTAATTAATAGATCTAGTCTTAGTTGAACTTGATATAGTTTAAAGTTTTAAAATAGTCTATATTTATGTGAGATATGTAAAATATCAACAATCATGAGCTCATCTGGTAACACAAGAATTTGATGAATCGGTTTGTTTTAACGGAAATTGATAAAGTTATGGCTTTCTCGACTGAATCTGCTAATTCATTTCCCCAGGGTTACGAGTAAACCGAGATGGAAGAGCTAGAGACGGACAAGCTCGACCGGAACAATGCAGGGTTACTATGCGCAATGCTCTCTGGAAATTTATTTATCTACATTTTCATTTTTATTCTTAGACGTTATCGGTTTTTCGTTTTTAATTGCATTAGTCGGGATGATATGGAGTTTTTCTTTTTTGATTATTTTCTACACACATGTTGGAGATGATTTACAAGGCAGGTTTTTCCACTTGGTTATTATAGACAACTTGTGTGTTCGGTAGTTAGCGAATTACTATGCACTTTTCTAGTGCGAGTAATTGTGTGTTTAATCCTTAGACATATATATGAAAAAAATTGGAAGTGCTTGTGTGTTGTGTTGTGTATACATCTATTTCACCTATATAAGCTTTCTTTCATTAATATCTTCATTGTTTTGACATTCAAAGTGATAGAAATCATTTCACATACACAGCTAATTTGTGGTCATGACTTTATGCCTAAATTCTTGAGCATCTCATAAAGATTATTCAAAATTAAATTTCTTTTAACCCATGCCAGTCATGCATAGGGGAACATCAATTCGCATAGTGAACTTTCAATCTTATATAATTCTTATTTATTTGTTATTTATATTTTACAAGTATATCAATACGGAGTACAAAACTTCTCTCTAGGGTTGCCGCAAGGCAACACCTAGCTTGGATTGTCCGGCGGTGATCGCCTTTTGATCACGGCGCCGGTGCTCTTTTCCTTCCGGTTGTTACTTGGATTGGAAGGAGCAGTTCTTTGGACGAGTTGCAGACCTATCACAGTCTTGGAGGAGCCGAAGTCGTGTTGCTGAGTTGGTTCGTTTTCCGAGAGAAGATGAGCATCATCACATGGAATTGTAGAGGGTTGGGTAACCCAGCAACGCTTCAGTGTTTGACGGACCTAATTCAACAAAATTGTCCTATTATTTTCTTGATGGAGACAAAGCTCAAATGCCGGCGAGCAAGGGAGATTCTGCGCTTATAAGGGTACGCGAATGCCGAGGGTGAGCGGTGGGCGCGTCCCCCTCCTAAGCCGCCATGGAGTGCAAGCAAGTCTAGGGTTTGGAAGATGTGTGAACTCTATTTTAATTAAATTTTATTTTATTTGTGTTTTTCTTTCGAGTTGCATGTTGTTTTGGACGTATTCTTATTTTCTAGCAGAGAAATTCTAAATTTTAAGTCAGATGATGAGAAGTCTGGTTTGTCAGTCATTGGCTCAGTAAAGCCCATTACAAGATCAGCGAATATTATTGCTTATTCAGAGGTGATAGATTCTAAGTCTGGTTCGAGGGCGGACGACAGGCATAAGATTTTTTATTGCTTTGTTTACTTCCTTTTCTTTTATTGTATTATCAGCCATGTGACGAACATTATGTTGGGTTAATATATTTGTTGGATTTTGATGATAAAAAAAAAGAACCAAATAGTATAAAAATCGTTGAAACCGTACAGAATGGTGCATAATGGGACTTGTGTTTTGTGTTTATTGGATGGTATCAGTTCTTTTGAAATATTAAAAGAATTACTAGTATTGTTTACTTGGAATGAATTGCAAAATTCCATGGGTGCCTTTCGTCAATTCCTTTAAGTTTCAGCCTTGCGACCATAATCCCCCAAAACCCAAAGACTTTGATTTTTTAAATAAAAAATAGGGAAAATGGAAACTAATAATCCAACCTTTTAGCGGTCTTCTTACAATAGTCCCACCTTTTGATTATTCATGAATAATCCAACCTTTGCACCTCATCTTCATTCACTGGTCCCTGACCGGTTGATGACCTGCTATTCCAAGTTATTTTCTTATCTTTGCAAAATATTATCTTTGTGAAAGGTGAGATTTATGATATAATGGTTTGCAAAGATAAGAAAATAACTTGGAATAGTAGGTCATCAACCGGTCAGGGACCAGTGAATGAAGATGAGGTGCAAAGGTTGGATTATTCATCAATAATCAAAAGGTGGGACTATTGTAAGAAGACCGCTAAAAGGTTGGATTATTAGTTTCTATTTTCCCTAAAAAATATGCTTATTAATTTTATGGCTATATCTATTCAAACAAATCACGAACCTTATTATGCTACAGCAGAACTCAATTCACCTACTCTATGAAATATCCAAATTGCATTTATTTGTGGTACAATTAACAAACATCTTCTGTAAAAGATGACAATGGTTTATTCAATCAGTCCCATATTTAAGAGGAAAACAATCAGTTAGCCACCGTGGTAGCATGCCTCAGAAGCATCTGGACAACACCGTGTGAGATTCTATTTGTGTCCATGTTTAAATGCTGGATCTTTTCCTCCGTTTCGTGTTCAAGACGCTTCACATTTGCACCCGAGTCACCGCTACTCTGATCATCCGCACATTAACTAGGGTCACATAGCTTCAGAGAACATTGATAATGATAACATTTCATGAAACTATTGCAACACTTGGTATATTAAGCTTAAGAAAAAAAATTGGATAGACGGGTAAGAATAAGTGTTAGGTCTAAGTCGACCCCAGGTGAGCTCTCAAAAACTGAGAAGCAAGGATTGCTTTAGTACTATTAATGGATTCATTCTTCTATGGATTATGATATTGGTAGGAAGACTGTTTAGAGAGAGTTTAGGGAATAATGAAATTACACCAACAATTTACCTGGGAAACTTTCATCTGAAATGCAGCTTCCAAATTAGCTCGAAACTCTGCTATCTCTTTCTCAGCTTCTTCCTTTGCCTGTTTCAGTATCGCCTGTTTCGCTGCAAAAAGATGAAACTGTATCATCTGTATCCACAATAAAAACTGTATCATCTGTATCCACAAAACTGGCATCAATCGCTCAGTCCGGAGCCCAATCCACACTATGAAGCATTGAAACATCACAGGCAAAAGCAAGTCATGCCGTAAACATTTATTCAAAAGTTATATGCTGTTTGGAATTTCATCTGTCACTATAAGTTTCTACACACATGCTATGTTAGTAACTATAAGAATTTCTAAAATCAAGAAGATTAAGAGACTACTCCATATGTTTCTACTCATCTATCTATGATGATTTTCCCTAATTCCTTTTTTTCGATCCATTTAGTAAATCCATGCACATTAAAAATCCCCCCCAACTTAGGCCGCCTCTTATACTGATTTCAATTCACTCTATTCTCCAAAGAGGAAAAGCATGAGAAGGCGACATTTAATGAGGGCATTTTTTGAAAGGTATTGATCATTTTGAAAATTTATTCAAGCCTGACACATTTTTGTAACTGTTTGATACAGCCGACCTAGCAAGAAAATACCCCTCCACCCCGCCTGTATGCATTAGAAATATACGGAGTATATGATTATGCACATGAAGGTAAAATGTGCTATTTGAAGTAAGAGAGTTGAGAAAAATAAGAAGAAATTACCGGCCCTGGCAGCAGTGACAACTTGCTGAGCTTCTTTCTCTGCAGCTAGCAGAAGATGAATTCCTCCACTCTGGCCTCCCCTGTTAGATTCCATAGTTGTCTATAAACACCAACCTACACCATAATGAATGTAATGAGATATGAGGCAAACCAAGTATGTTCTGATTATCAAGATGATGAAGCTAGTAAAGCTACTAGACCAGTGATTGAATTAAGAATGCTGTTGTAGATCATAATATATACTCCGTACTTGACTAATGGGATTAGTCGTTCATTAGATGGATAAAATTTCTTGATATATACCCATCAAAGTATGCCAAATGTTAAAAGCATGACCTTTTTGTCGCCTAGAAGTTTCTAGAAGTAAGGTGGGTGGCAGGCCACTCGACTCAGGAACGAAGTCATCCCATGACTTTATGACTGTGACTTAAATCAGGAGGATGAATCTAGAGTCTAAGATCGCGTTTGGATCGTTTTCAACCTTTTTAGAGAACTATAAACAATATTAGGAAAAGGTTATTTTGAGCAGAAGCTGAAAACAACATCATAGGGACCGTAAGCAGGCCAAATGTACTTTTTTTTGTTGGTCAAAGGCCAAATGTACTTATTCCAACCTAGGCAGAAACTCAACATATTCCAATTACAGTATTACATATCCAAATTTCATTCCAGATCAGAATTCTACTAACCATCAAATCTTCCAGCCCCCAATCAATTCACAAAATGAATAAATGGTCAGCAAATAAAATGCAAATGGCAAAAAGAATTCCGATAATTAGATATAGAGCATATGATCAATTTCGTAGCAGCGAAGCATTCATGTAACCATAGATCATACACATCTAAATCCATAATACGCACTACAGTGGAAGGAGAGACAAAAATAAAAACAAGCAGGGGAGAAGGAGAAAGCACTGAGGAAGCCAAAGGAAGATGGGTTATACCAGTGAATCGGAGTTCGCTCGGAAATCAACTCGGAAACGATGTTTGTGTCAAAGATAGTGGGAAATAAGCTTCGATACGATCAAGAATCGGGGTTTGTACATCAGCTTCTTGTCTCTGGGTCAACCCGGTCCGATACGATCAATTTTATGGCCTGATCTGATTTGGTTTGATTGGTCTGATCTCATCTGGTCTAGACTGAACATGTTTGGTCTGATAAACGTCTGATTTCTGTGTATTGTATAACTATTCAAGTCTGATCTAGTTTAATCTGGTCTGGTGTGGTTTGGTCTGATCTAGGACCAAAAACAATCCAAATAAAAATATCCTACAACAGACCAACATCGACAACAACTATTCGTAATCAATTAGCACTATCAACCTTACAGTTAGACTTAAAAATTATCACTCCTGAAAGAGCAAGACAAAACGCTAATCGACAAATGAGTGTAACACAATAACAAAAAAACTATTGTTACACATTTTTTGTACACACACTTACACACTCGTGTCTGTGAAGTGTTTTTTTTGTCTGTATACAGACACAACGTATTTGAAGTGTCTGTGAAATGAGTTGTGTCTGTATACAGACAAAACAAAACACTTCACAGACACGAGTGTGTAAGTGTGTGTACAAAAATGTGTACCTCAAGCATAACACAACACAGTAAACACTAGTCATATAGATCTTTCCAGAGACATAATATCTAGCAGAATTGTCAATCATTAATGTACAGCTAAAACTAAAAACATAAAAAAAAATAGCAACATAAACAAACATAACGCGAAAATACGATCATAAAAAATGAAATAACTCATAAATACTCCAAACTCTTTAGTGCAAGTTTTCTTGGAATATTATTTTCCAAACTTTGGCATCTCGATCGCTCCAAGACAGCAACTTAGACCTGGACTCAGGCCGGTTCGGGCCCGGTTCGGGCCTGGGCCCGGCCGGGCCTCGGGCCAGGATAGTTGGGCCCGGGCCCGAACCGCCGGTGGGCGGTTCCGGTTCCGGGCCAAACCGGGCCGGGCCGGGCCGAACCGAAAATATTTTTTTTTTTTTTGGCTCTTCTATTTAACCCCCAACCCCTCCCCCTTAACCCCAAACTACCCCAAACCACCTCAAATGGCCCAAAATACCTAATCCAACCCAAAACCTAAAAAAAATTCAAAAAAAAAAATAAAAATAAAAATCGGACCGAACCGGGCCCGAACCGGCCGGGCCGGTTCGCCAAAACCTCGGCCCGAGCCCGAACCGCCCAGCAGCCGGGCCGGGCCGAACCGAACCGGTGGGCCCACCGGGCTCCGGGCCGGGCCGGGCCTCACAGTAACCGGGCCGGCCCGGTTCCGGGCCGGGCCGCCCGGCCCGAGTCCAGGTCTACAGCAACTCAGGAGAGAGGGCAGACCGCCAATCTGACTTCACCATTCCCCGCTCGCCACCTGTGCCGCCTCCACTTTCGCCACCACCCTCCACCCATGTTGATCCACCAAAAACCAACGCTTTGACCTCCTCCTAAATTGAAGTAATGCGTCAACGTTGGACAAATGCCAAATTTCCGAGCCCCGACAATTCTAAATTAATATACTCATCCCCAAAAAGCCCACCATCCTTTGAGACTAATCGCAACGAAGCCTGCCTTGGAACGACGACAACAGAAGATCACCATGACATCGCTAAGCTCATTTTCTTCTATGCGCAACAAGACTGCCGCGGGCCACACCTGACCATTTCCCTCTGCACACACACCCCTCCCCCCATTTGAATTTATTTTTCATTTACTTTTTGGTTGTCAATCCCCCTCTATATTTAACTTCATTCCTCCCCATACCCACTTTTAATAGAAATAATTGCCTAGATATTACTAATAGAGTTTTCATTTCCAAAGATATGACAAGTTTTAGCTTTTCTAAAAAAATGACTAATTTAAAATTGAGTCCAGGCCATTTCTCTCCACAAATTTTATCTCCCAGCGGCAACCATCCATCTCCTAGTCCTAGGCGGAATCTTCCATCGATCTCCCAGCCGCAACGAACCATCCATCTCCCTTGTGTCGCAGATAATGGCAGCTCAACCTAAGCCGCGCGCCACCGCGGTATCTACGCCGTCGCCGCCTTGACATCCCGCACTGCTTTCCCTTTTCTTCTCTTTTCTGCCTCACCAGCGGCCGTAGATCTCAATAGATTGGGAAGCAACATCGATGGCAACAAATTAAGAAGCATTTGTGCAAATCACGGCGCGCGGTTATGGCTTCAATGAGGCCGGCGAACAGATACGTCCAGCGACGTTCTTCGTCGGATTTGGGAGCCAATGGCTACTTTGGTGGCTCCAATAGATCTGGTCGCTTCTGAGCAGATCTGGAATTTTCCTAGTTTGGCATTTATATAGCGGTCTATTTCCGTCGGCTATGTTTTGAGTGGCTGTAATAGACAGGTAAGGAGTGGCGGTGGACGGCCTTGAGATTAGGGGGAAGGGTTTCGGCAAGGTCTAGGGCAGGGGGTGGGTTTTGACAGGGAACTCGGGCAGGGGGGAGTGGTTCTGCCGGGGCTAATGACTGGGGTGGTGTGCGTTGGGTTACTGTGGCCTGGTGGGGAGGTGGCAAGGACCTGGGAGCTGGGACGGTGGTCCAGTAGTGGCCAGAGGTCTTTGGTCAACGTCGGCGGTGGAGGGCTGCTGGTCATCGTAGATGGCGGTTGGGGGGGGGAGGTCAGGGGACGGGCTACAGGGTGCTAGGGGCTATGGAGGGGGTTAGTGACAATAGTGGGTCAGATGACGGTTGCCGGAATGTGGACGGAGTTGGGCCACTTTAGCGGGGTCATTGTGACCGGTGGACGGGCAATCACTTTGACCAGTGGGGAGGTCGTTAGGGGTGGAGCGGGGTCGGCAGCAGCACTAGGGGTGGTGCGGTGTCAGCAAGGAGATGATCTGAGTTCGCATGTCACTTAGGCGGCATCCCCAGTAACGTTGTCAATATGCCCAGAGTAATTGTGCCCGGAGTCACTGATCGGAGTCACTATGGCCGATGGACGGGTACTCACTCACTATGGCCGGTCGACGAGTAGTCACTGTGGCGACGGAGTCACTGTGGCGACGGAGTCACTGTGGCGACGGAGTCACTGTGGCGACGGAGTCACTGTGGCGGTAAGTCACTATGACAGCGGTCACTGTGGCGGCAGTCACTATGGCCGGAGCAAGTTACTGGGTGGCGGTGCGGCAAGACTGCCGGCAGCGCCAGTGATAATAGTGGCGGTTGTTGTGGATGGCAAGAGAAACTCTTTCCTATTGTTTAGTATTAAAGTTCATTAATGGCCTTTTTAGTTGTACCTAGTGTTAAACGAATTGGTGTGCAATAGATTAGTGTGCAACGGATTGGTGTTTAACAAGAGATGGTAGTCATATTTTTAGACTTTTGAAACTTAACTCACTTTATTAGAAATCTCTTAATTAATAGTAATATTTGAATAAAAAGGCCCTTTTAATACCTTCTATAAGCCATTAATGTATAAAATTATGAGTCCTAAAATACCATTTTTTAACAATTTGGACTCTTAATACCTCACCATCCCAAATGGTCTTAGAGGGACGGAGTGAGTATATGATTAGACAGATTCACGGACGTCACAGACTAAAGAAGAGCAAAGTTGTTAAAAGACCTAACAAAACAAAACTCGATTAAAAAGTTTCATTCTAAAATGAACAGGTTTAAGAAACAATAAGATATAACGCTCATTTGCTAAGACATATTTAGCTTATTATCCAGTTTTTATCAACCTCCTATTTCTCTGTCTCACTAGATTTTGTTAATTTATTGTTTATATGATAAATAGAATTACATTTTATTTTCTGATTTTGAGCGTTAAATTGTTATGAATCCAATTTTATCTTTCTGAGACAGTCAAACTTTTGATTTAATTTCTAAATATTAAATTTTTAATACTAAAGTAATTCAAATATTAGATTATTTTCACAAATATTATTACTAAAATACTTTTTTTTACATAAATATAACTAATAGTTACTACTTCGTACAATATATTGTTTGATAAGTTTAGTTTAAAACTTGAACATAAATTACTACTATTTCATTACTACTCTAGTCACCAGTCACATTTTTATAAATAGTCTTTATTTTTGTCATAAATATGTAATTATTTCTTTAAATGTTATTGAAAGAAACAAAATTACAATTAGTCATTGTAAATCGGTAACTAACAATAACATGACACAAGAGGCTAATTTTACGTGAACTTTCCCTTCTGAAACTTCTGATGATCGAATCTGGGATTGTTAATGAGCCGAGCCCAGACACCTAGAGTTTGAGTTTGACTCGATTTAGTAGTAGCAGTGTTCGAATTCAAACTCAACAATCTTTATCTATGTAGCACCGATAAGGGTAAGCAGAAACACGGAAATAGGTACGGGGATACGACAAAACCCAAAAAAGTAGGATACAGATATGGAGCCATATTTATAAATATTAAAATTTATGAGGGTGTGTTTATAAATATTAAAAGTTATAGGGGTGTATTTGTAAATAAAAAAACATTTTTTTAAAACATATACATATATTGTCCTTTGACGTCTACCCATTCATGAGATTGAAACATTTTTACTTTTTCAAGATACTTATAAATAAATTCATATTCTATATCATATACACTAGTGCATCTCGAAATATAAATATAATCAATAAGTCATTAATTTAAAATGAGAAACAAGCCACACAACTACAATTTGGAAATTAAAAGTGCAAGTATCCAAAGTTCTAGAATAATGAAGATAGTAAACAATATCTGGAAAAATTGATAAGAATAATCCCACCATTCATTGGTTTTCTCATAATAATCTCACATTTAAATAATCTCACCTTTGCACCTTATCTTCTTTCATTGGATCCTGACCAAGTTTTTTACCTTTTTTAAAAATCTTATATAAATAATCTCACATTTATAAGGATATGATTAAAAAGTGAAAGGTGAGATTATTTGTATAATTTTCAAAGAAAGAGTAAAAAACATGGTCAGGGTCCAATGATAGAAGATGAGGTGCAAAGGTGAGATTATTTTGAGATTATTTAAAGGTGGGATTATTATGAGAAGACCAGTGAAAGGTGGGATTATTCTTGTCAATTTTTCCACAATATTTTAAAAGTGTTAATGCATATGTCCATTGAAGCTATTTATTTCCAGGGATAATTAGAATTAGGGATAAAAGGGTGGGTGAATTAGGATAGGCTCATTAGTTTGTATCACATAAAAGCAAGATAAAAGTTATTTTTAGCTTTTCATTTTTTGCGAATTTTTGGGTGTTTATTTTTAATTTTTTTTGGAAGATAATTTTTTTTGAAAGTTGATACGTGTATCCGTCATGATACGAGTATCCAAAATTTTAAAATAATTACTCAAAAAAAGGGAAACTTTTAAAAATTGCAGATACGGCCCGAGAACGTACGGTAGGGGTATCCTAGAGTATCGGATACGGGAAAGTTTCCGATACGTGGATATGGTACCCTAACAAAGTGTCCTTGCTTCATAGAGCTTTATTCTTTATAAACGAAGCCTGTATTCTGATCGATAAATGCTAGATGTTAAAAAAATGCTCGAAATTAGAAATTTAGCTATGCTCGTTAATAGGCACTTGCTTGAAATGTTGGACAAGTACATATTCAGTCATATACGTAGTAGGGATGGACTCAGGCCGGGCCAACCGGCCCGGGACCGGACCAGCCCGCTATTGTGCGGGCCCGGACCGGCCCGGTGAACCGGTTAGTGCCCGGTTCGGGCCACCCGGCCCGGTGGGCTTCGGTTCTGGGCTCGGGCCCTCCATTTGGTGAACCGGCCCGGCCGGTCCGGGCCGATTTTTTTTTTCCTGATTTTTTTTTAAGTTTTTGGGTTGGGCTAGGTATTTTGGGCCATTTGAGATGGTTTTGGGTGGTTTGGGGGTGAGGGGGGTGGGTTGGGGGTTAAATAGGAGAAGCCAAAAAAAAATTACAAACCAGGTGGCCCGGCCCGGCCCGGAACCGGTGGCTACTGGTTCGGGCTCGGGCCCAACAAAACAGAACCGCGAACCGGCCGGGCCCAGGCCTGAACTGGGCCTAAACCGGAACCGGTCCACCCCTAATACGTAGTACTCCGTACTAAATTTCCAAATCCACTCTGTAGTTGCCGAAAATAGAAGTGTTGGGTTCGCCAAGGGAGCCACGATCCTAAAGATCAAACATTCGTGCAACACACTTGAGGGGCAGCCTGTCAGGTGCCATATTCAAGTTCATAACGCAAAACACTCAATGTAAAGTATAGCAAAAAAATGGGGGCCTATTGTTTCATTTATTTATCTAGAGTTCGACTTTGCATCCTACAATATCAGGGATGTGAATTGTGAAATAGAAAAGAAAACAGGATGCAAAGGCAAACACTGAAATAAATATAAAGGGCGCACAAAACAATTTTCCCAACTACAAGTACAGGCAACATGAGATTTCATAACACTTGCTTCTAACTAGGTTCTGACAGGTGGTTTGCTGGTAATCATATTTTAAATACTCGTACATATTTAAACACAACAAAAATGCATTTATTGGGGGGGGGGGGGGGGGCTAGATAAGCCTCTGTCATAAGAGGGTGTTGTTTTCTCGACTTTCACTCTTCTTGTAGCCTCTTTCTGTTAAGGTTGGCAGAGACAATGGATCTATGTTCGAGCCTCCAAGATAAATATCTCATAGTTCATCCTTTACATCACTGGTGGTAGTAGTCTTATCGAGTGGTGACATCTCAGTCTCAGATTTATGAGAAATAACGGGCTTTTGAATCTTGAAAGGAATGGATGCATGCTTCTTCAAGAATTTGTAGAAGGCAACCACTGTACGATCAGTATCCACTGTAAGCTGGGAAAGGGGGGGGGATACAAATATTAGATTGCTATATTCTCAAGGGACAATTTATTTTAAAAGGCTTGGAAAAATGAAGGATATATACTTACAGGCTCAAAGCTCTTGTTCCCAGCTGGGAAGAAAAGCAGTGTCGGGAATCCATCAGACTGCAACCAAGTCAATCATAAATAAGATTTGCATTCATCATCATCATCACCTCAGTGCCGCAAGGCTCCCATCGATAGTGGGGTAAGGGGGGTCGAATGTACGCAGTCTTACCCCTGTACTAAAGCACAGAGAGACTGTTTTTCTCTCTTTCCAGATGACCCAAAGTGAAAATCGCATTGAAAATTACATGGATTGGCTGCTGCTTCATAACAAAGAAAGAAGTGGAGACAGTTTGCATTATTATAACTATTATTATTGAGGTCCTGGGTGCAACAAACACTTCAGTGTTACTGTGAAGGACCGTTTTCATGTGTGCCTGTATGGGGCGGGGCCACTTGAACAATTCACATCCTCATCACAACAATGTGGACTCACAGTTCACACATATCATTCCCCAAGTGGCCGGAGCAACTGAAGTTTTTTTTTTTACTAAAATACATGCCTAGGGTATGTTTGAGTAGAACAAAATTCTAAGGCAAGGCAAAAAAAGGTCCAAGGAAAGTTGTTTAATCTTTTTTTAAACCTAACAGAATGCAAAGGCAAAATGAAATATGGTTCATCTTTCCAGAATTTCCATATAATTATGTTTCTAGTGTTTGTATAATAGAATTAAATACAATGAGGTTGAACAAATACCCATACAATATATTTGGGAATTTGAGTTTGAATTTTGATCTTATATTTTATTTTCTGTCACATTTTCTTTTATTTCCAATTTTCCTCTATTTTTTCCGTAGCGCTCACAAGTTGCAAATGGACCCTTGGAGAATCAATCATGGAAAGCGGCCATTTCATATTTGGTTCATCTATAAAAAGTACCTTGGCTCGAGGGTGCTCATTCATTGTCCCATCTATCTTGGCAATAACAAGCGAGTCAATTCCCTTCAAATGCTTGGCGAGCTTGTTGTATATAGGTTCTAGTGATTGACAGTGCCCACACCAAGGAGCATATATCTGATAAATATATAAATCCGGGAACAATATTCAAAGTTACTGGTGGTGATGAAGGGATTGTGACTCATTGAAGAATTGGCTATTGATTAAAGTATTGGCATGTGTACTGGTGGTGACGAAGGGGCTAAATGTACCTCAAGAAGAACATCTTTAGATTCGTCAAGAACGATTTCATCAAAGTTGTTGCCCACCACTATTTTGACATCACCATCATTCTGTATCAGTAGTATGTGAGCATTGGATATTGGGATTGACTCATTGAAGAATTGGCTATTGATTAAATTACTGACGTCTTAACTTACCTTTTCTGGAATAGGTTCAGACTTGTAAAAGGGCTTTAGATTATCTTCCAAAAACTTCTCCCCAAAGGACTGCATGAGAAAATACAATGAAAAGATAAATCCAAAATAGCCACATAAATACACTAAGAAACATTACTGTAAATTTATGTTCGATATCAAGTAATCTCTTCATACTCACCGCCCATAAATATGACATATCGATGCTCTCCAGCACAAGGATGTGAATCCCAGTCAATTTAGAGGAATAAATGTATCACTACTACTTTTATTTATATTCTATCCACGAGTTCTATATTCCTTACCCTTCTTGTTATTAACAAAAAATGCTTTCCTTATGTAAATAGGCTATAGTCCAATTTGGTCTGCCCTAAAAAATAGACCACTTTGACAGTTTCTACACTAGGTGTGCGTTTAATTTTCCATTTGGAGATTAACACCCTATTTATATGACCAATTACATTATTCCCACATATGAGTATATGACTTATACATTAAAAAAATTACAGAAGGGTTAATGTGAGAATTGTATGTCAAGTAAATTATTCCTACTTAACATATATTTCTTAAAATTTGTGCAATTAAAACTTCTCCCGCTCACCACATGGTGGGCAGGGGGGATATACCAAGGAAAATGATGTTTCATGTTTGTTATTGCCCTGAAAATTGGAAGATAAATCAAACTTTATTAAATCTTTTCAAATTTTCACATATATTTAGATTTATTAGTCTACTAATAACAGAAATATTTAAATCAAATCAAACAATTTTCTAAAACTGGTTTCTTGAGTTCAAATCTATTTTTAGTTTCCCCCAAAATTTTATTTCCTTCCAACTTTCTTCCCTTTTTGGGTTTTCATTTCTATTTACTTTCTGTAGCATCTTCCCAGATCTAAATGGACTCAAAAGTATGAGCCTTGGTTAAGGAAAACAGATGGCAAATAAAAGAAAGAGAATATAATAAACTGAATCTGCCCAGAGATTGAAGAAACAAAAAAAGTGTTTCTTGTTGACATTATGCTCCTATGTTATTTTTATCTTCTAGTTTTTCTATGCTCTTTTGTCTTTTAATCTTTTAATCTTTTATCTTTCTTATATTCTTATGTTATTGTTATCTTATATTTATTTATCTTTATCTTATTCGTTTTATCCTTTTTTTCTTCTTGTCTGTCTTCTCTTTTTGGCATCGATATCATGGATCGATTCATGTTAGCCGACCCCAAATTTTTTTGGGATTAAGGCTCGGATGTTGTTGTTGTTGTTGACATTATGCGCCCATGAATCTGTGATATCTTTAAAGTTTAAATGGAGCAATCCAGAGTAATGCCACTAAACAAACCTTGATATTGATTGAGGTCAATTCACCTTCCAACAAGAACTTCCTCCCATCATCATTTCCCGTATATGCAATGACCTGAAATCATACCCCTAATTACACAGTAGTTGAAAAGTCTGACAATGCATGTTTTATGAGCTTAAAAAACCAGTTCTGTACTAAAGAATAATGACTCACCTGTGGAGTATCTCCTGTAATGCCAAAGTATTCTGAGACTGGTTTTCCAAAATCTTCGTTGTCCATTTCCACAAAAACACAAACAAGCTGTAGACGAAAAATAAAACAATCACCAGCTTTTATCTCATAGAATGTCATTTAATATTTCTTAATATGATATTCATACAATACTATTGGACTTGAAGACAGCATATTGATACTGTGCAAGGTAACTGATTATCGGGGAAAGAATAAAAATTCTTTGCAATAAAAACCAGACTACATAGAACACAGTGAAACAGTACTTCGTATTACTCGGATCATGCTATACTTCAAATTGAAAACACACCCAAACAAAATGTATGCGGTAAGTCCTGCCAATTTCCTTGTCATGAAAGTAACATGCAAATATATTGTATTCAAAATATCAAATTCAAAAATAGGTACATAAATTGTGAAAAAATTGTTGAATGCACACCTTTCCTTTGAAAGACTTCGCAGCTTCTTGGAATGCGGGAAGAATGTCTGAATCGTTTGAACTGGCAAAAAGAATTAACTGAGGACAAAGAAAGGTGTTAGCAACTTAGCATAAACAATATGTCAATATATTTCCTTGAAAAGTCAAAGTATGTCATGTAAAAGCTCAAAGAATGGCTGTTTTTACATGTTTCTTAGCTGGTTACCACATTGGCACTAAAAGAACTATATAAGAATATATAGAGCAAAAAGACTGGCAATTGATCAGATCAAGAATTTACATTAAGGGCAAGATCAGCGTAAGTTTCACCTGTTTCTTGATTGGATTTTCAAATATCTGTGATGCACTTTCCCTAGTGAAGTAGTTGACAAGAGGAAGCTTGTTCTCATTAACAAATTCAGATATTGCTGCTTTTGTGAACTCACCATCTGCAAGAACATTAAATTATTGTTAGTACTGAACACAGTGTGATTTGAATTTTAGATCTCTAAGCAAACATCATTCAGAAATCTGACCAAAACGGTTGATTTTTTCAGTTTCTTTTTTAATCAAGACAAGAGCTGGACGCTTGGCTTCAGGATCAAGGTGGAACAGCTTAGCTGCATCAGGATTAGAAGTTTGATAGAAGCTGACATCATCTTCGAGTTTTGCAGCAGCAGCAAGCTCTTCATTGTGTGGGCCCTGCAGACATTATGTGAACGAATATAATGTAGAAGCATGGAAGAAAATGCAATACATATACGTATACTTATTTCAGAACCTTCTCCATATAAAACAAGTAGGAATTCTATCAATCTAAAACTTGAAAGGTAGGTTAACTATAAATCAAGACCCAAAGAATGAAATTGTCAATATAGGGCCCGAATGATTGAAAAACATCGATTTTAAACCTAATAAATCATGAATTTTAAAAAAAAAAATAACTTTACTAAACTGATAAACTTTTGTGAAGAAGAATCATCAAAAGTTAGCAATCAAATAAATAAATATTAACAAAATTCAAAATATTTTATATTTTAGGTCTTTAATTGATAGTTTTAGATCTTTCGGGTCCGGTATTGACAATTTTCCATCTCTTGGGTCCCTTACTGATAGTTAATCTATCTTTCAGGTGCTGGATTGATAAAATTCTAAAGAAAGGAAGTAAGCATCAAGACATTAAGCCCTGCACATAAAATTTTAAATCCAAGAGGCTGCTGATTAAACTTAGTTTCATTTGTCTATCACAATAAAATGGAACCACCATCAAGCTTCACTTTTGTGTAACTCACTCATTTGCACAAGTAAATATAAAAGCTCAGGGTGTAGAGAGTTACCACTAAATTGTCCAAAAATCCCAAAACAACTTTCGGCTCACTTTCCAATATGAGCTCTGCATCCTCTGTTGTTGTTATGTTGAATAGAGCTGACCCAGTCTTCTTCTTTATCCATGCAACAATAGCATCCCTGCAATAAATGTGTATGAAGACTAATCTAAAAAAAATCCTCCCCAAGCTTTGCAATTACTGCCCATTCTACTTTTCATGTATGAAACTAAAGAGCTCGTTTGATAAGAATTGTTTCATTGAAATGAAATGACTAAATCTGCTTAACTTTCTGAAAGGAATAGCCTATAGTAAAACCCATTTCAGTCAACAAAGTAATTCAAAGGCGGGCTGTTTATTCTGCTGATCAGCAGAATAAACAAAAAGAATGCTACTGTGCTACCAAAGACGCATAAAAATTATCACCACCTCGCTTAAAAAAATATATATTTCAAATGGCATTTGATGATCTACTGTTCAAACTTCAAACATTTGAGGATTCATATGACACTCCATTAAGAGTATTTCACTTCATCAACAATGGCATATGCAAACCGACAAATCCAAAATCAAATTCGGAGCAGAAATCGTATTTAATAAGTAAACGGTCTATAAGAAGAAGAAAAAGACAAAAGCTGCTTACTTGGTCCGTTGGCCATTGTAGGTCTTGTAAACACCATCAACGAATAGGTATACTGTGGGGAATCCCTGTACTTCGTACTTCTGCGCTAGCTCAGCCTCCTCAGTAGCATCCACTTTCGCAAGCGCCACCTCGTGACCCTTGAGCTCAGTCGCGGCTGCCGCGTACTCCGGCTTCAAAGACTCGCAGTGTCCGCACCACGGCGCGTAGAACTCCACCATCACGTGCTTATTCTTAGCGATGAAATCGCTGAAATTTCCCTCCTTCAGCACCACAACGTCCTTCTCGTCCACTGTCGGCGGCTGGAAGGAGTCGTCGTAGCCGTGATCTAAGGCCTCGGGATCTTCCGCGAGGTCGTCGTAATTCTCGTAGTCATGCTCGTGGCCGTAGGGATCGGAGTGTGAAGAAAATGAGTCGTCTTCCTCTTCCAGGAAGCTGAGATCCTCTTCCTCATCCGCGGCGGCAGCTCCATTCGTGCTCTCAGCACACGACGGCGTTTGGAAGGAAATGAGAAACAATAAAAGAATCGATAGAACTGCAATCGGTTTAGGGGAAGCCATTGTAGAGGGGGATTGAAAGAAAGTTGACTCGATCAAGTGATGCGAAGTGAGCGTTTTGTTGCTGAATCCAAAGAGCGAAAATGGGGCGTTTGGCAGCGTCGCACTGAAAACGCGAACAGATTAGACTAATAATATTAAGGGGATTTCCCTAAATAGGATTATTTAGGACTATATGAGAGGATAATTGTAATAATAATAAAAGATTAATGTTTAAATTCTCAAAATAAGACTAATTATTTCTATTTTACCCTTTTCCTTGTCCTTCCTAATACTCCCTTCGTTCTTTTTTATTAGTCCTTCTTTTCTTTTTGGAACGTTTTTTTTATTTATCTTCCTTTCCCTTTAAGGAAAGTTTTGAGAAAATATCATCACTTTTATTACTTTTACCTCACTTACTTTTCACAAACTATTTTCTCTTTCCTACTTTACCATCACTTTACTCTTCTTAATATACTCTCTTTCTTACTTTATCATCACTTTACTCTTTTTAATATACTATCTTTCCTACTTTATCATTTACCCTACACATTCTATACTTACCTTACTATCCCAAAGCCTAAGAGGACTAATAAAAGAGAACGGAGGTGGTATGTTTTTTAAAATAATCATTATAAAACATAAAAAAATGAAAAAAAAAAACAAATCTATATAATCTAATAAAGCAAACCCTTAAAGAACCCTTTAGAGGAATTGTTGACATGTGGCAACATCCTTTGTATAAAAAAGTGACACGTGGCAAAACAATAAATTAAAAAAAAGCTATTCAACTTCCAAAACTCTACTCTTAAATATTCCAATATTATAGATATGTATTTATATTAATATATGTGTATATATTTGTTATAATTTTCAATATAAAATCAGGTAAAATTTTGCACTCGCCGGTATTACAAAATTCAAATACTCAAAAATAAATAATAATTAACAATTTTTAGCCACTCTTAAAATAAAAATATTACTTCTATTTCTTTTCTCATAAACTCTTGCAGGTCCTCCCTTATTCGGAATTTTTATAAATTGGTTCTTATTTGTTTCCAAAATATGATAATTAATACATCCTCCGTCTCATTCATTTTCTCTGATATTTTCTGTTTCTTCATTCACTAAGTTTGTGTAGCTCCAAATATTATAATGCATATGTAGTTTTAAATCATTTTTACACTATTGTCCCTCCTTTTCATTTCAACATCAGCTAGATAAACTTTTTTTAATAGCTGCACATGTCTCGATCTTAATGAGACAAATGTGATATTACTTATCTTTTTTTTTTGACTGAAAACTGGCATATATTAAATTAAATCAAATCTCGCAGTACAACTAGGAGAATTGCAAATATTAAACCAACTAATACTAACCATAAGCCTGCCGCCCTCTCACTTCTATGTCAGACATAGAATAGTCCACCTCAAAAGGAGCGAGACTAATTGCTGAAAATGTGAGAGCTTTAAGACTATTAGCGTCTGAATCAGCCTGATTGCCTTTCATCAGAAATCTAACAACTAAGGTAAACCAATCTAAGAATCCGCCACCCTTATTATTTGACCTAATAAAATTAAAATAAAGATTAACAACCAAAACATAGCAAAAATAAATAAACTTTAGCTGGTGGAACCGCGGAATCCATTCTTCTGACGTTGTATTCCAGGTCCTCATCACGCAATTCCTCTTTGGCGGCGGTTCAGGAGGGGGACGAATCATGCACATACCATATTCTTCCTCCATCACATGAGTTGGCCAAAACAACCGCGATGATCCTCCAACAGCCGATTGGAGCTCAAATTTGCCCTCTTCACTCGAGTCCCATACCTCTAGCATTCCACCCGGACCAAACACAATAGGTACAACTCCCATCTCGATCACCATCAAAGCCAAAATACCCAACCCAAGCATTTGAGAATCGAGTCTCACACCCCTAGCGGACGCAGATCCACAGCTGCCACCGAAGCCACCAGATGCCGTTGACATCAATCGCAAAATGACGAATCCACGAACAGATTTGTAGCAAAACAGGGTTACCAGACAGTCGAGAGAATCGATTAACTGATAATATGAATCAATCTCCGCTTTGCTGATTTGGATCGCCGAAACAACAAAAGGGAGCAAGAGAATCGATCAATTGTTGTACACAACCGATCTGTTCCGTGGCATCAATAGCACCACCCAAACAATCTGTCCGCCGGACACTTTGCCGGCCCAAAATAACACTACGTACAAATACCTACGAACGAAGGAGATCACCTGCAAATGTGATCAATTGCCGCGACGCACTCCTTCCCCCGCTATTTCGGTTCGCCTCGCACTCTCAGTACTCAACACCACGGAAACACTGTTCAAAGACTACTCGGACGATCGTCCGGGACGCCGCCGATCAACTCAAACCCTAGTGAAGGTCGCTAGGTCCATCCGCTGATTGCTGTTCTCTATCCTGTGAATTTGTAACACTTATCTATTTATTAATTCACAAGGTCTACTAAATTAATGTCTAAAAGTAAATTCATTTTTTGTCACATATTTATTTATGCTTCACAATTTATGTTCATGTTGTTAAATGGGTTAGCACTCCCCAATTTCATCGCTTGGATCGTCTAACTGCCTAATGGTCTCAAACGACGCACATTATTTTTAATGGGGGTGCACAATACACTTATAGTTAAAATAATGCAGACTTTAAACGGACAAGAGAGGTTGAATTTTTACAAAAATGTCACGACATTTTTTATTTATGATAGCACATATTTCTATTTCAAATGATGCACGATTTATAAATCTAACATTCGAGTTCATTCTAATTCCTTTTTTACACGTTAAGGTGTCTTCTCATTTGAACTCAACCTTATATATATAATTTACAATTTTCAAATCTAATGTTCCGGTACATGTATAAAAATAATGCTAGAGTAATTTATTTGAATAATTAGTATATATAGAAATAATAGTTCAACAAGGGTTGTAAATCAATAAGTATATTTGAAAATTATTTTGGTAGAATAACATCAATATTGAAGATAATGAAAATAAAAAATAGATGTTTATATTTTGGTTTACTCGCAACCTGTATGGGTCAACTCACTTAACCTGCAACCCGTGCAAGTTGCACCACGAAACTGGTGAGTTCATTGTATTGAAGAATGACAACTCTAACCCACCGTGAAATGAGATGAAATGGGCTAACCCTATGGACTTCGACTCATTTTGACAGCTCTATCCATACTCGATTAAATTTTTCTTTTAAAAACTAATTGACGAATTCATATACAATTTATTTTCCCTACAATTTAATAAAAACTTTAAGCACATATTTTCTTGTGCAGTGCACGGGTACACATACTAGTAAATAAATATATGGACCTCAACCACTACCTCAGCCACCTTCCAGCATCGCCGTCTCCGGTCACCGAAAAAGATTGTCAAGTTGGAGAAAAATGTCATGGCAATTTTGAAAAGAAAGTTGGATATTTTCAAAGAGTAAAAATGTCATACCTTCATGGCAATTTCAAAGAAATGTGACACTTTTACACAAGACGGCATTTTTCTAGGAGATCAGAGGTGGTTGTGCTGGAAGGTGGGGAATGCGGACGTGCAATTGCTGCCCCATCCGTCCGTCGAGTCTGTTAACAACGCTTTGACAACGGCTCTCCAGGTATGTGTGAATACCTTTCTTCATTATTTCATCTCCCGTATGTCATTCATTCCCTCACTTATACTCATTGTTGCAGACTGAGTTGTACCTACTACAGTCTGAAACGGAAAGGGACCATGATGCCCTGCAGGCTAAACAGAAGGCCGAAAAGGCCCTGAATGCGGCGCGAGGAGCTGCACGTCTAGAGAGGGAGGCTGCCGCCAAGGAGAAGCTGAAACTTCAGGCTGCTCTGGATGTGGCTCTGAGCAAGCTATCAGTGGCTGAGGACCATGGGTTTTCCTTCTTCCTTGCTCCCCCCTCTGCTCCGGGGTCTAAGGCTGGTGCACTCAGGGATGGATTTAGGGGGGCGACCGCCCCTCTTGGACATTCAATTTTTTTACCATATATGTAATATTTTCATAAAACTTTCATAATTTAATTAGATTCGCCCCCTTAGCTTTTAATTTTCAAAATTAATATATATAGTCTTACATAATGTAATACTTAATTGGAGATTTAAAAGAAGAAACATCTAAAATAATTTACATAACTTAAACAAATAAACAATAGAGTAACTCGTTATTTAAGATTTAGGATACTTATTATATAAGAATTCCTAGTTTTGTAATGTTTAATTATCTTTATTAGATAACAAGTACTGGATTTCGTAAAACATATATCAAACAATATTAAATACCAGACACACTAATTACACAATTTTTAGATCACGTGAAAAGAATCCAAAATATAAATATTTATAGACATTAGATTACATAATTCATTTACTTCTTGCTTTCTAAATATAATTTATTGCATGGATAATAAACTCTAAATTATTATAGAATTAATAAAAATATTAAAATATAATATGCACCATATGTGTGTGTGTATGTGGTGCATATTATTCTAAAAATAACAATCTCATACATACTAGTATACTACTATTGTAATATTAAGAAAACTTCTCATGTCATGACTCACGAACACCCTCCTTGGTGGACAAAAATTACAATTCAATAACCGATTCATGAGGTTAAACAATGTAGAAGTTATTAAAAATGTATTGGTCGATGTCTTTGTCATCGTCTAAACTTAGAATGTAATAGATTTAAATGTCGTTCGGGATGTGCATGTATTAATGTTATTTTTTGAATAAAAATACCCGCATAGCCCTACAGTAGCGAAAAAATTTCGCCCCGCTATACTAGGGAAAAAATTTTCACCCCGCTACACTAACAAAAAAAAAATCACCCCCTACACTAATGAAAAATTTCGCCCCGCTTGACTCAGAATCCTGGATCTGTCCCTGGGTGCACTCGTCCCCAACCCTGTTAATAATGATGCCACCTCCCTGTCTCACAGCTGGATGCCTCAGGCTATGAAAAACGGTGAAGTTCGAACTTGCCACCCAGGGCTACGTCCGTGGGGCTGTTGGGCTGGTATCGTACTTTCGGTTTTCTGGTCAGTCACAAAATCGGGTGAAAAGGTTTGATGAACATGTTTTCAGATTTGAAAATGGAACACTAAAAAATGATAACAGAAAATTGGAGATAGAAAAACATAAAAATGAAAACAGATAATTTGAGATCGGAAAACAGAAATAGAAAACTAAAAAATATCTTCGTTAGTAAACAGGCTGTAGTGTTTTCTTTTCCTTTAAATTGTGAAATATACGTTAAATATAACTTTGCATAATTCAATAGATGAATCCAATAGATTAAACCAAATTAGCCGTGATTTAGAAGTTTTATTCGATTCAGTCAATTTCAACGTCAATGGACGGCTCTTAATCTAATACTCCCTTTGTCCCAATTTGATGGTCATGTTGCAGTTTACGAGGTTTGACCAAGTGAATATGAACTAGGACCATCAAGACGGAGGTAGTACTAATTAGAACATTAAAAAATGTGAGACAATTTCTATGGTACATTGGAAGTACAGTAGTTTTCTATATGAACCAATTAAAAAATTATAATCAAGTAGTGTTCAAATACAACAAATCAGGGGTGGAGACAGGGAGGGGCTGGAGGTGGCCACGACCCCTGCAAGGAAAAAAAATCTTAAGTATATATTATATATATAAATACTTTTACTCTGTAAAAAGTATGTTAATATTTTAAACTTTGATTCTTGCAATGTAAAATTATTAAGGACCGACCCCTTTAACCCTAAATGTCTGGCTCCGCCACTTCAACAAATGATTAAATATTCAAAATGTAAAATGCACAGTAGATAGAATTAGGCTATGTTCAGTGAACCACTTCAGTCCATAATGGGCTGAAATTTTTAAAGTTCAGCCAATAAATATAAAAATTGCATTGTTTGGAAGGCTGAAATTAGCTGAAGCTGGAAAAATGGGACTTATTCAAAACGTTACTACGGGCATGTTTGGCACAACTAGCTGAAAAGATACTTTTGTGAGCTTTTTAATAGCTGTTAGCTTTTAGTGAATGAAAAGATCTTAAAAAGAAAAGGTGGTAGCTGTTTGATAAAAAGCTGACTGTTTGATTTAGTTCGGTTTGGTATACAAGCTGTTAGGATTAATTAATACTAAAAGTCACTAGCTTTTCTTAGATGCTACTCCCGGTAGCATCTCAAAAAAGATCTTTTAATTTTTGAAAAGCTCTTAAATATTGTCATGCCAAACACACAACTAGAAGCTTTTAGGAACTTTTTGAACAGTACAAAAGCTAGAAGTCAGGGACTTATGCCCGCCAAACATAGCCTACCTCTAACGTTTGATCGTCGACTATCATTTTGCATGCATCATTATCGTATTATATATCTTGTTCCTCATGATAGATGTTTGGAGAATTGGAGCTGCTCAGCTGCATGGTAACGTGGATAGTGCTCTATTTAGAATATTTTAGATGGCATGGTTTGATTGGCCAACTTACATTTTTAGAAATTACTTGCTCCTGGATGTTTAAAGTAAGTATACACATATTCTATAATCTTAATATTTTATTTGACTACATTAAATGCCCTTAATGTTATTTCGTATTTTTCAGTCTTATTTTCAGTTTAACAGAGACCTGCATTCAGTTACTGATTCAGATTCAGCACATCAAAGTTTAGTTCCACACAATAGTCCATAATGAGACAATAGCCCCTAATTCAGACTTTAGTCTCCAGTTCCAGCTCGTTTTGCCAAACATATCCTTAGCGTCACTTATTATTGGACCGCCATAGCATTAACTTTGACAAAGTGAAAAAAGCCCGGATTCTGATATGGGAACAAGATCTAGCATTTTTTACCGAATTTAGAGCCAAAACTGCCAACAAAATCCAGTATTTTAAATGGGAAAAAGTACAAATATACTCGTGTAGTATAGGTGTGAGAATAAATATATCTCAATTTTATTTTTCGGAATAAATATACCCCTAAAGTTTATGTGGAGGTGCATATATACTCCTAAACTTTTAAAAGGTGCAAAAATACATCTCATGTTCATATAAAGGAGCAAATTTACCGTTATTGACTTTGAATAAATAAAATAAACTTTACAACGCTTAAAATAAATTATAAATTCTAAATTGAAAAATTACAAATTGAAGAGTTCAAAATAAAAGTTTACTATGTATTTTCATGTTAAAAATATTAACTTTTTCATTTTAAATACTCTGTAGCAAAATTATTATTTTTTCATAGTAAATGAAGCACTTGAATATCAACTTTAGTCTTGTTGCGAAATTGTGTATATTGTTACCTTTTTTGAAATAACATTCTTTAATTTTGTTTAACCTTAATAAAAATAAATTTACTATTTTGTAATCTTCGACTATTTATCATCATACAAAATATGTAATTTTATAGTGCAAAGGATTCAAAAAATTACTCCCTCCGGTTCTTTTTAAACTTCAGTGTTTGACTTCACAGTTATTAAGGAAATAAAGTTGACTTTACTGTAGAGTACACTGTTGAGACACTGTTTGGCACTGTTGAGACACTGTTTGGCACTGTTTAGCACTGTTTAGCACTGTTTTGATGTATATTTCTTTGCCAAATAAGGAAATAAGGAAGTGTGATGTTTATTTTGGACCATCCCAAAAAGGAAAGTGTGAAGTTTATTTAGAACCGGAGGAAGTAATATTTTTTTGTAATGCAACACATATGTTAACACTTTAACAAAAGAATCCTAAATATATAGTAAAATATATAGTAAAGTTTTAAAATAATATTTTATACTAAGAATATTAAATGGTGATATAAAAATGATAAAAGGGCAAATTGGACACAAGTAGTTTTTTATTTTTATTTTATTTTTAAATTTCAAATTTATAATTTATTTTTGGTGTTTTTAGAAATTTATTTTATATATTTAAAGCCAATAAGGATACATTTGCTCCTTTATCAGAACATGAAGGATATATTTGCATCTTTTAAAAGTTTAAAGGTATATATGCACTTCCACATAAACTTCCAAGTAATTTGTTCCAAAAAATAGAAGAGTATATTTGTTCCAACCCCCATACTAGAAAGGTATATTTGTACCTTTTCCCTATTTTATATTTGTCCGATTCAGTTATAGTTTCTTGGAAACAGTCCTGCAGCAATGGGTCCCAGTGTTTCCAAATGTAGTAAAATTGATTAACTAATACGGAGTAGATAAAAATCCGGATAAAACCCGAACCAGCACCAGAATCACACATTCACACCGGTTAAGGTTCTATCTTCAGGGCCCCAAAGGAAACAGGCAAAAATCTTAACATCTGATAAATATATTTGTATATCCATCCAAATTACTGATACGAGACAAGGCAAGGATTATTTGAGTTTGCTGTTTCCCACACATATTCTAGTTGAGGCTGTCCAAAAATATCTCTAACACATATAGGATGTAACATTTCATGGACAGAAGGTTACAGAATAACTACTATAGAATACCAAAAAAATACAAAAATAATGAGTACAAAAATACTTTCCCATTCTAAAAAAATGGCTTCAAGGATTGCTAGCAATGGAGCCGGAGAAAGCTCGTGTATTCCCCCAGCTGTATGGTACACAAGCAAGTTACCTCAGCTAATAACTTATCCATATTTTGGACAAACGGAGAAGAAAGTCCTCTGTGCTGAGATATGGCAATTTGAATGAAAGTTACACTGCTTTCAGTATGCGATGAGGTATGGCAATTTGAATGAGAGTGTATATCAATACACCTATAGTAACAAAACTTTCCATATCTTCTTCATATACACAACCAAGGACCACACGGCAAGCCATGCTGAGATATAGAGCAAAATCACACCAGAGCTTGCAAGTGTTCCTGCTTCAACTAGACTGGATAGGGAAAAAGAAGAAGTAAAGAATGGCTTATTTATAACTCCGTATTATTCGGGTACTTATTTATTTGGGGATCCTCAGCCCTCAGTAGTTAAGTAATATTGCGGAAATCTAAATTTCAAGATAAAGCAAACTCACCTGCTATCTCTCGCGGCAAGGAGGATGGTTAGTGCAGTCATCTGTGTGGCAGTTTTCCACTTTCCCAAGCTATTCACAGCAACAGCCTGCACAATAAAACATAGGAACCTCAAGGGTCTGTTTGGATCTCTAAAGGGGAATATGGAAATATAAAGGGAAAGAAAACACCAAGGGTTTCCCTCGAAGTCTGGAATCCGGAAAGTACTAGTGAAAAAGAAAGAAAATGTTATGGAAATGCATTTTTTTATGTGTGGGTTTACCCAAGAACAAATTAAATGCGAATAATGTTTTTGACACTTTTAGATATGGTTAGATTGCTTAGTATTAATATATTAAGCAAATAAATAATAACATATACACACATATTAAAAGTAAAATCAATGAGTTTGAAACGATGTTTTATTCTCCTCGATATTAACTTTCCTTCTGAATTTCGCCTATAATTTCTTCTCTACTTTCCTTCCCTAGCATTTTCTTCCTTCCAAAACAGAATTTAAAGAAAATTGTATGGAAAGAATATACAAAGAAAAATAAAACATAGGCTGAACCTCAATCAATTTAGTAGATACTATATGATGCTCGTTTTATTGATATATCTATTATGCAAAGCCTGAGAAAGATAAATATATCTAAGTTTGAATGAAAAGATAATAGTATTTCATTTTCCTTTAGAATTTTCCATGATAAAACCAACATAAGAAAATAGCCTTCATAATCAAATTTTCTACATTCCCCAGTCATTTATGGGTTCCAAAGTACCCTAAATCAGTCAAATAGAGCCGCAAATAAACATCCAAATGAATATAGCAGTCCCAAGTAAAAAACTTTGTACCTCTGAGAGCTTGCTGCCTTGAGAGGCTGCCCATTCCCTAACAGCAGACATTGTAATCTGCACATGAAATTTGTTATGCATTAAAAACAAGTATGACTTCTGAGTTCTGATTGTCATATCATTGCAGTTAAAATGGAGCCAATGAAGCAGGAAATAAACATTAACATCAGTTCCTAGGTCGTTGGTTCATTTGCATGCATGTATTCTACTGCTTGCAGTATCTATTTGCACATTTTCAGTAGGCATCAATTTCAGCATCTATGTTTGAGGAGCTGTATCAGAATTTAGGCTTCAAAAGGCACTTATAGGATACTGTAAAAGAATGCCATATACCCATGATAACATTAACATACTGTGAATTGGGTAACCCCACCACGGGTTTAAAAGCTTCCAAATACACAAACAGGATCTTATGCAAAAAGTCCACATTCAAATGATCAAATCTCTACTTTAGAAAAACATAATTATAAAGTGCAGAAGCTAAACCATTTCCAGGAGTTTGCTTCAAAATACAATTATGACAGAGTTGGCAATCAGACTAATTAAGCCAAACTTGACATAAATGTTCACTTACCTCCTAAGAGGGAAATTATACACATCAGAAAATTCACTCAACAAATAGTAAGAGTAAAATACAATTTAAAAAGAAAAAAAAGGCAATTTACCTCTCTACCAATAATAGCTATTGAAGGAACAGCTAGCAACCATGGAAACTGTCCAAAAAAACTAGCTTCCAAAGGTCTGGTACACAATAAGACCAAGGTCGCAGCAACCATTAGCTGCAGGTAAAGAAAAATACATTAAATGCTTCCACAATCCATATGGAAAAGTTCCTCTACTTTGAAAGACAAATGCATCTTCTGCTACTAAAAATTCCAGAGGAAAAATAAATCGCATTAAGGAGAATACCTTATCAGCAACTGGGTCTAAGAATGCACCAAACGCAGTCCCCAAATTCAGCTGGACAGAGTTGAGCCATGAAACTTGTAAGTTTGAGTTGTGAATTACAAACACAGATCTTCTCTTTACAATTAGTATATTAAAGAGCACATATGTGTACCTTCCGAGCAATATAACCATCAAGCCAATCAGTAATTGCTGCGGCAATGAAGATAGCAGTTGTGGTTGCTGGTCCCCACCAGCTATCCACATAGAAGGCTAGTTTTAGAATATCCAAATTAGTTTTCACATGCAACAAGGCCAATTTAAATTAGGTTCTAAACATGAATAGCAGAAAAGGAGAAAACCCCTACACAATCTGAGAGTTGCTACAGAACAATTTAGGATGCTTTCTTTTGGACTGAAATTTGTTGGTCTGGTCTGGTCTGAACTGGTCTGGTCTCTGTGTATTTTATAACTACGAAAGTCTGGTCTGGTCTAGTCTGAGACTAAAAACAGTCCAAAAGAAAACATCCTTAGATATACTTCATTTTAAACACACACAAAAACATTAGAATAAGTTATTAGATATTACAAGCACATAAAAAGATGAAAATGCTCTTTCAAAAAAGATCTGTTTAGTATTGGAAAACATAAAATGGGAAACGAAGTTCATAAGAAACTGAAAGCGACAAAATAATGATCTCCACAACTGTTCAGCAAATGAAGATCATTAAAAGTATTTAGAATTATCAGCAAGGGATGAATAATTACTTTGTAATGTCTTTTGGGTCATGCATTTTATAATTTTTTACTGGGGGTTGATCAGGCTCAACTTCATTTTTCAGTTCCGTTTTAAAATTTTGTTTGAGGACACCAAGATCCTCAACATTTTTCTTAGAAGGAAGATATCCAATAGTAAAAAAATACTCCGAGTGATCAAACTTCAGCCGAAGACCCAAATATTAGAGCCCACAATGGATTTGAATAGAAAGAACACGGTTAAATGCAAACATGTTTTGACATTTTCCAATTAGATTGTAGTCACAAGCTTTCACCTCACACACTTGTTTACTCAATGGCAAAAGTAAATAAAAACTGTAAAGTTTAAGAACGTAGGAAAAGGGTGAAATCTTAATGAAACAGATTAAACCCTAAGATGATCCATATGTATATATGGAGCATCTTTTGCTCCATATGTAAATATGACAGCCAGGATAAAGACTTAGGCAGTAGATTTACACATGGAAATTTACATCTACACATATTCTGATAACAATTATTACTTTTTGGTATAGTTGTGATACACTAAACATAGCACAAGATTCAATTTGATCCAAAATTCCAATGATACTGAGACATATTTCTATCTGACATGAAAAAGAATCTGGTGTGTATCATGAGAATTGGTCTAATTCCATGTCAGCTATTAATACAAGTGGTACTGATTGACCCCCCCCCCCCCCCTCACTCAGTATCTCAAGTCTTAATGTTCTGGGGATCAAATTTTTATCTAGGGACTTTATCAATAATATGCTTCTGATACACATGATAATTCACAAGTCATGGTTAAAATAGTAATCAAAAGATCGATGATACATTGATATAGTTCACGATTTTGACAGCAATGATTCTTAACCATTAGAGCAGTAACACAAAGTCACCGAAAAGAATCCAAATAGATATATCTCTCTTCAGTAAATCATTGCAAAGAAAAAAACTTCACAGCAAACACACAAATATCATAAGGTGATGGAGCTAAGATCTTTAGCCAATATAACCTTTTCGATTTAACCTCGTTATACTGACTCTAAACTCTAAAGCTGCATTTTTTAAATGTTTTGTACTGAATGTAGCTAAATAGTGCCTGAAGAGGCAAAACATGGTAGGGAGATGAAAAATCCCATTTTGTGAATTGTATGGGATGCAAAATGTGTACAGAACAACAATTACTCATCTGAGATGGTAAAACATACGGAATAACTTTTTCCAAAGGTGGGTGAAAAACTAATTTTTTTAGTGCAATAGATTCTGCAAGACGCGCAGAATATATATAAGTCAGAAAAGGCCAGCCAGCCAAAAACCAAAGGAAACGGATAATAATCTTCAAAACAAATGAGGAGGGCGTATATATATAGACAGAGAGACAAAAAAGGGGACGCCTGAAACATCATTGGATGCGGCACTTACTGCTTACGAGAAGCGGAACTGCAGCAACCCGGCCAATTGTCAAGATAGTAGGCAACGTGAGCAATTTAGCAGCGGGTGGTGGGCGCGCAGAGGGCTTTTGACAGCGTTGGTTTGTCGGAGGCGGCGATGATGCATCCAACCATTCGTCTCCCTTGTTGTCGGGGTCAGAGCCCATGTGAGCGGCAGATATACTCCTGACGGCAATATGAGATGAATGTTTTTCAACGCGATAGAATTGACCGTGGAGGAATCGATCGTTCGTCCGGTGCGGAATCGTTAGCCTCCGCCACCAGGCGCGCGTCGGAACCACCGGTAATCTTAGGTTTATGGCGGCAGGGGTGAGATGACGGAGATGATTGCAAGGATTTCGGGAGCAGTAAATAGAGGCAGCCACAGCGTTGAGTTTGAGGGAGACTCCGGGCATGGTGAGAGTGAGAAGGATTGGTAATGCGCGCTGCGGCTTAGGTTAGCATACGGACGAGCCTAGGGCTTACGTTAGCACTCAGCAGAGATGCCACTTTGGCTTGCATTCTCTTTTGTCAAACGAAGTCTGAAAATTTGTGGAAGTATTGATTGGAGAAGCTTGTTGGACCATGCAAATACATGAATGAAGGACATGTTTACTTCACCGATTACAGAACGGTTGCCATTTAAAACTCGCGTTAAAAAACGGCGCATAAAACGAGCAGTGTTGTAAGTTCATGTTTACTTCAAAAGATTTAGAACATCGTTTAACATTAAAATGTCCAAAATAACCTTATATATATTGACACACAAACATTCATGAACATAAGTATATAATATAATATGTGAAGGTACCCATACCCCTACATACCTCGTGCCCTACCCCTACCCCACACCTACCCCAAATTCTACACCCTTAACCCTTGCCCCTTTCATACATTTACCCTTACCACAACCTTACCATTTACCCATACTCCCCTAAAACCCTCATACAACCCACAACCCATACTCGTAAGGGGTGGGTCGGGGTTGGGATGGGGTCGAGGTAGGGGCAGGTGGTATGGGGTAAAGGGGGGTACATGATGGGGTGGGGGACAGTGGCGGACACAGGCAATGGTTAATGGGGCCACTGCCCCTCCAAAAAAATCCTAGGTATATTTAACCCAAAATTTTAATATAT
Source organism: Cuscuta epithymum (assembly GCA_945859915.1). Classification (NCBI taxonomy): domain Eukaryota; kingdom Viridiplantae; phylum Streptophyta; class Magnoliopsida; order Solanales; family Convolvulaceae; genus Cuscuta; species Cuscuta epithymum. The sequence goes on along the minus strand of CAMAPF010001001.1, from coordinate 2,293,660 downwards.
ATGTATTTATATGTATTTTTTTACACTGCCGCCCCGCCAATCGAAAATCCCTGCGTCCGCCGCTTGTGGGGGATAGGGTAAGGGGTATGGTCGGGGGGTAGGGTGGTAAAGGCTAGGGTGTAGGGGTCGGGGTAGGGAAGGGGTTGGGATATGGTCAGGGGGTAGGGTAGGATGGGTCGGGGGTGAGGGTCGGGGGTGGGGTCAGGGTAGGGGAAGGTGGTAAGGGTAAAGGAGTTAGGGTCAGGTAGGGTTACGTTAGGGGGCGGGTCCGGGTCGGGGGGGTAAGGGGGTATGGGGTTAGAAAGGGGTAAGGGGCAAGGGGTGGGGGGTGGGTCAGGGTCGGGCGGGGGTCAAGGTAGGGGTAGGTGGTAGGGGTGAAGAGGTGGGGTCGAGGTAGGGTAAGTGAGGTGGGGGTGGAGTAAGGGGGTATGGTCGGGGGTCAGGGTACGGGATCGAGGTAAGGTAGGTAGGGGGTAATGGGTAAGGGTGTATTGTGAAACTGAAAAAGTTTAAAGTGGTGCTTAATTAATACATGGGAAGTGATATGATTAGTAAGTGACACTTTAAGCACATCTTTCGCTTAGTAAGTAGTTTTTTAAGCAGCTTGCGTGTTTACTTCATATGTCTTACTAACCTAATTGTGACTTTTGCAACGAAGTAAACACCTTCTAAGATTTAAAAGATTTTTTAGATTTTACTTGAACTTATTTCAATCAAATATCTCATTAGATCACTAGACATTGACAATTATAAAACACACACAAATTATTCATCTATCATACCATATTAGAATACTGTAAAAACATTCTTAAAACATTTATAAGTTAGTGTACATTTCTAAAATTAAATAATACTACGTACATATTTGTTATAATTCTCATCTTATAATGTTATTACTATACACTTCTAATAACCGTACATATTTTTACTACAATCAATTTTATTCAAAAAGAAAAAAATTAAAGTGTGTTTGGTAACACTAAAATTTACTAAATTGATTGAAACTACTAAAATTGATGAAAGTCTGGTTGAAGCGTGTGAGTTGGCCAAAACTACTAGATTGTGGAAAATTCATACTACATTTGCCTCACTAACATTGGAGCATTATGAGATGACACAACTACTAAGAAAAGTGAGGTAATTAAGTGGTTGATATTAAATTGATAAACCAGGAATGATTTGGATCACACTAATTTTACCAAATTTGGTATGAGACCATCTTAGTGAAACGGGTCGAAAAGAAAAAATACGGGACAATCTTAGCAGGACGGATTGGTCACTGCCGGATTGGTCACGGTCGGATTGATTATGGTCGAATTGATCATATCAGATTGGTCATGGTCGCATTGGTCATGGTCGTGTTGGTCGTGGTCGGATTGGTCATGGTCGGATTGGTCACGATCGAATTGATCATGGTCGAACTGGTCACAATCGGATTGGTCATGGTCGAATTGGTCACGATCGGATTGGTCACAATCGGATTGGTCATGGTCAAAGTGGTCACGATCGGATTGGTCACGGTCGCATTGGTCGTGGTCGCATTGGTCATGATCGGGTTGGTCATGATCAGATTGGTCATGATCGCATTGGTCATGGTAGGGTTGGTCATGATCGGGTTGGTCATCATCGGGTTGGTCATGATAATTGGACGTGTTGGTAATGGTAGTTGTACGGGTTGATCGTGATAACTGGCGAGTTGGTCATGGTAAATGAACGGGATGGTCATGATCACTAATTGAGTTGCTCATGGTCAACTTAGTCACTGTTACAGGATCACACAAAAAAGATAAGGAGGAATCATGATTTATTGGGGAGAAGATATAAAAGTCAATTTCTTTGAACTTTGCTATTGCATTTGCGGGGGAAACGAGAAGGAAAAACGATACGTAAGCAACGTAAGCAGATTGCTGGATACTCCTATTAATTAGTTAGGCATATTTGATAATTCATATCCCAAACTTACGCATAGATCATACATATGGTCTCTTTTCTGGCAATTAGACAAAGAGGTCATATATTTGTCAAATTCCATTCATTTAGTTATATTGGTGACCTAACCCCTTGTATTAATGTGTCTTACTTTTCATTGTTTAGTGTCCCAAAAACAAATGCATTGTTTTGTTTTAAAACCAACATATGATTAATATATATCATTACATTTTAGTTTAACCCAATATTGTCACAAGCCCTGTTATGATGGTGAATGATGGTCTTTCATAGTTTCAGATATAAAAAGGGAATTTTCCTAGAATATGACTAAAACTTAATGAGTTTTCCAATGTATGATATGACTAGTTTTTGAGAACGTATACCGTGGGATCATCCCACGGTGAGCATCATGCTCCACCCCCAAAACGACGTAGTTTCAATCAATTTAAAAAGAAAAATCGCGTGAACAGTACACGCGTGAACAGTACACACGTGAACAGTACACACGTGTACAATACCTGTTTTTTTTTAATTGTCATCTCAGTAGCATAAATGATGTAACTTGTGCATAATTAGATGTAACTCGTGTTGCTACAAATGTAACTTCAGTTAACAACATATGTAACATGTGCCCTGAAATGTAATTCATGTTTAATGGAAAAAGAAGTCTAATTGTCCAATTATTTTACATAAATAGTGCATATGTTTTATTTTTAATATTAGGTCCATTAAAAATAATTTTCTTAATATTAGGTTCATTAAAAATCATTTTTGATTGAATAACAGAGGTTTATTTTGTTGTGTAACTCGCATTGTTTTGTGGTGTAACTCGCAGTATGTCAAATGTAAATCAAGTGTAATCAAGATGTAACTTATTGAGAAAAATTAAAATGAAAATCGTGTGTTACAAAATGTAACTTTAGCCAAAATGAAATGTAATTCTAGTGTATGTGAAATGTAACTCTTTTTTTCTTTCTATCCCCCGATTCTAAGAGGAAGTTTTATGAAGCTTATAAATCAATAATAATAACAACAATTACAGCAAATTAAGGACTGTTGGAGTCCCCAACAACAAAATATTCTCCAACCAATAGAGAATTCATGAAATAGGTAGAAGAAGCTGGAAAGATGATGTTCCCTATGCGTTCTTATCCCTCCGTCCTTCTTCTTCAAATAACAAAAATTATTGATAACATCGAACAAGTAAAGGAACGGGCTCCACCATATACATCGAATAAGGAGTAACTGTTTCCCATCGATGCTCTGCTATTGCTAATTTGGCCGATTCAATTCTCCGTGTCTCACAAACGGAAGTCGGCGATAGGGAAGTGTGAAAGGAACATGCTCACCTTTGCTGGGAAATAACAAGGAAGCTCTGCTCTAATTTTTAATTGGAAACGGTACCGTATGGGATCGGCACACCATGCTCATGGTGGACCGATCCCACGGTATAAATTGCGCTAGTTTTTAGACTTTTGTATGACTGAAAATCCAAAAAAATAAAGAAATGTCGTTTATATTTAAAGATTGAATGAAGAAAATACCCTTATTTTTGTGGACTTTGCACTAATTTTGTGCAATTAAAACTACTACACTTTATATTGTCATTACTGCACTACATTAATGCACATTTGGTAATAATCATTGCATTGGCGCAAAAATTTATTTCCTTCTTATTTATATTTTTTATTTTTTATATTTAATAATTTTAATATTTTATGTCTAATTAAGTATAGCATTTTATGGTGGCATTACTATTATGCGTTACTGCAGTCATAATCACCGCATAATAAACTTTTTAATGCATTCTTTCACTACCATTTACAACATATATATCGACATACTCACTGCTATGTTCATCACTTTCTATTCCTGTGTTCACTGTCCAATCTCAATGCTCATATTCGCTTCTCATGTTCAATGCTCGTTCACACAGATCCTAAACTAAAAAAATGTAAAAGGAAGAATTTGTGCGTGTAATTTCAAATCCAGAGCCGCCGATGAAGCAAATCTCATCCACGATTCCATGGGTCCCATATTGGCGCTACCAGGTCTGACATCTGCGGAAGGAATGAAGCGAATCTCATCATGGGGCTCCAGAATCCATATTGGCGCTCCCAGGCTAGCTTCAGTGAAGTGATTGAAGCAAATCTCATCCATGGGCTCTAGATCGGCGCTCCCAGGCCTAACGTGTGTGGAAGGGAGGTGTGAATCTCACCCATGGAGCTGCAGATCGGCGTTCCCAGGCCGGACATCTGAGGAAAAAAAACTCATTAGGTCATAGATTGGGAAAGTGGTGAATTTTTAGTAATATGTGGGGTAATTATCTCATATAAAAAAGATGATATATTTTGTTCCAGTTGCTACATGACAAATTTAGTGTTGTTGAGTGTAATTCAATTTTGTCTTATTATTTTAAATAATAAAAATAATAATTTGAACACCCTAATTTTCTTTTTCCTCTCTCTCTCTCTCTCTCTCTCTCTCTCTCTCTTCTATTTTTTTATTTTTTTATGGGGGAATTTGACTTTGCACCCCACTTTTTGGGTAATATTAGACTTTGCACCCCATTTTCAAAAAACTTTGACTTTGCACCCCACCACATACCATTTTGTGAAGAAAAGTTTCTAAATGGTGTGCAAAATCAAAGCTTTTTCAAAATGGGGTGCAAAGTCCAATATCACCCAAAAAATGGGGTGCAAAGTCAAATTCCCCTTTTTTATTCTATTTGAATAAAGAGTGTTAGATAAACATTTAACACTTGCATATGCCCCCTCCGCCCCTTAAAACTATGTCATTTTTGAATTTTTTGGTCAACAAAGTTCAACTTTGACCAATTATGTTTTTTTGCGGGAAGTTATTTATAATATAAAAATGATATGCTAATATTTTTGTTAAAAGTATTTTCATAAAAGTATAAATTTTACAACTTCTCAAATATTATACTAATCAAAATCATGATCTAAACTTTACCACAATTGACTTGAAAATTCAAAGATGACAAATTTTTAAGGGACATATAAGTATAATATATATGCCATGGCCATGAACTTTGCATAAAGAGTTATCTTAATGCTAATATCATATATTTTTCTTCAACGAATGAATACTTATAGTATTAAGTTTTATTTAAGTACATCATTTAAAATACTCTAAATGTTTATGAGCATGCTATTTACTTCTATATTCTAGTTTTCCATTTGTGAAAATAAAAATATTACTTCTGGATATGTAGTTACAACACTATTAATTATATATTTGATAACACGCGACTTTCACCATTAACATATTTAGCTGAGTATATGTAAAAATTATTAACAATGCATTTAAAAATTTTAATTTAAGAAATATTTTACGTTTTTTTGTAAGCTTAATAACATTAAAGGTCATATTGTTTATTTCATAAACAGATGCTTAAAATATTAACTGAACTCTAATAAATGATTAAAGTCTTTAAAATTATTTATTTAGCACAACAAATTATATTTGTGAAAGGAAAAAACAGTTGATTATGAGGCTAAGGAAACCTTTCATATAAAGTAACGAGGTATACAAATTTCCCTGTTTATAGATTAAAAGTAAGTATTTAGTTGACAAAGCAAAAGCGCCTGTAGCTCAGTGGATAGAGCGTCTGTTTCCTAAGCAGAAGGTCGTAGGTTCGACCCCTACCTTGCGCGTTTTAATAAATTTTGCCCAACTATTTTTTATTTTTTCCCTTTGTGCGTAAGAAAACTCACGCGGCTTGGGGAGTTGGGGGTGCTGCCTCACGATGGTTTGGTTTAATGGACCCGATAGATAAAAATCGAATTAAAGAAATTCACTTCATACTCCATACATTATTAAAAATTAATAAATTCAAAACGAACTAAATCAAACTGAACAAAACAAAAAATAAGGTGATTTTTGTTTGGTAATATTTCTTCCAATCTATTCCGAACTGAACCGAAATCGATAAAAATCGAACCGAAAACCGATATGTTCATCTCTAGCCTAGAGTAATAAGAGAGCTTTTTTGTACTGTGTACTCCATAGTAAAAAGCAATCATCATTATACTAAGAGACCGTTTGGTAACACTGTTTTTCGGCTTATCAGCCAACTTTTTCACCAAACACGTAATTTTTGTTTTCGCTCGCTGAATTGTGTAATAAGCAGAAAAAGTAAGGTTGAAGTTACTTTTCTGGCTGTATTGGCTGAAGTTACTGTAGATGATCATTTTAACTATTTTTACATATAATTTTTTCTTTATTTTATTAATAAAATATATTTTAAAAATATTTTTTTCTTAAATCAGCAGAATAAGTCAATGTAGCCACTTCAGTCAGAACTTCATAAATTCTAGCAGAATCAGCTAAAACAGCCAATTTTGGTGCTACCAAATGGGCTCTAAACTTTAGTCAACATTTGTTTAACTTAGGGGGGTGTATTGTATATGGATTGTTATGGACTTATTTTAATTCAAGGACTTCTAAAAAAGTCCACGGACTTTTAATATGAATGACTTTTAAGTGAATGACTTTTAAAAAGTCTATGGATTTCTATCGATTTATACGGACTTTTATAAATCCATAGACTTTCATATGAATGAATCGGTAGACTTTTTTTTATCTGAAATCGGTAGACGTTAAAAATATAAAACTTACCGCAACAACTATATTAACTAGCTTTCTTCAATACTCCCTCCGTCCCATTTATTTTGTCCCGTTTTACCTTTTCGGGAAGTCCCACTTATATTGTCTCATACCATATTTGGCAATGTTTGTGTGACTCTAAATCATTCTTACTTTATTCTTACTTTATCAATTAATATCAACCACACAAACCCACTTTTCTTAATAACTGTGTCACCCTCTTCCGGGACAATATAAATGGGACGAAGGGAGTATGAAATAAGATCAATTACTAGCCTCAAAACAGAACATAGAAATAGAAATAACGGTATCACAATTTCTAAGCCTCACAATTAGCCTCACAGTCAATGTTTGAAGATTTGTATTGCGTATTTAAGACGGTTTCTGAGCATTGCCTATTGTGTAAGTCTCATTACAGGCATTACACAATGAGGGGTAAGCCTCATTTTTTACAATTTATAGAAAAAATACAAATAGCCTAGCAAAAACTAAAATAAAATCATCATAATAAAAAGTAAACAAATGTCATAATCAAAACCAACAAAAATGATAGCATAAACGAAACTATTTTTGCCCACGTACCAACCTTACCAAACAAGTTTTATACGTAGTATTTTGTTACAATACACTGTTTATAATTAACCAAAACAAAAGTAATATAAATTAATTATATTCACCCACTAAACTGTATTTGGATGACAACGTATCAGATTTATTCCACTAAACGTGTGAGAATTATACAGAGCAATAAATTTCATTGATAAAGTGATGATAAGCACAAAGGCACTACTGAAAATTACTCCCATATATACCCTGGGCTTGCATATAAAGTCATACACGAATGACGAATAGAAAAGAAAGAAGACAAAAGGTCGATATCACACGCAGTAGAAATAGGGAAGATATCGAAAGCATATTTGGAACAGGAGGAAGAGAGTCTGCGTGAAAACCCTATGTGCGAGACGTACGAGGGATGAAGAGGCGAGATAACCCAAGGGGGGAGAGTTTGCGTGAAATCTTATGGGGGAGCACGAGACAATCCAACGGAATTGGTATATATATCAGTTGTTCTAAAATCCATGAGAATCCACCATTTTAAAAATCCACAAGATTTGTTAATTTTTTGAATACATCCAGATTTTTATGGACTTTTAAAAGTTCTAATTGAATACCCCCAAACTTTGATATAGACTTTTAAAAGTCTATATTCAATACACCTGTATTTTTAAAGTCCGTGAACTTCTAATATTTTGCCACTAAATCCCGATACAATACACCCCGTTAGTAACTAAAGGAATTACATATTTAACTTTACTTTTTCGATGGGTGTCAACCCACTATCCCAAATTTTCATATACTCCGTATAGAATATTAATATCATTATTTTACATAAAAGCTAATATTAGCAAATAGCAACATGGTTGTAAATATTTTTCTTTCTTAGGTGAAAGTTTATGATATTAAATACATAATTCAAAACATCATAATCATTTTTAGGGTGGAACTTCAGCCAATACTACCCTCGTTCATACTTCATCGTTAGTTGAAATAGATATGTGATAACACCCAATTTTGACCATAAATGTATTTAAATTACTACTACTAATAAAAAAGTAATATTATAGAAGATTAGTCATTCATGATATATGATCAAAATAATAGTAGCGAGTACAAATATGATTTAAAAACTTTTAATGATTAGGATTTTGTTCAGTTTACATCATAGTGACCATACAAATAGATATAGAGTTAACAAAATTATACTCACCAAAATTTTTTGTTGGTCGTTTTGTGAATTTTGACAAGTAAATTTGGTAGCTTTAGTTGATGATTTGATAAATAAATAATTAGAAGATAACATAATAATGTCACTAAGGAATTGTTGGAGGTAATGAGAACTCGTAATAACTCAAATAAGAAGGAATAATTTGTTACTACTTTGTGTGTTAAATCAAATACAATAACTAATATGCAAAAAAAAAAACTAATATGCTATATAAAGTATTACGGAGTTTACCAAATCACAATATATATAAATTTTGTCATTGCATAATTAAGTGTATATTAGTTTAATGTTCCATTATAAGTTAAATTTTAAAAGATTATGCTCATTAATACTTCATTCGTCTCATTTTATATGCTTTACTTTATTTTTTCGGTTGCTTCAAAATAAGTGTTACATTTTTTAAAATATATATGTGGTCTACTGCATTTCAATTTATTGTACACAAATCTCAATCACAATTTTTAATTTTTTAACCACTTTCTTACTCCTCCGTCCCACTTTATCTGTCTTACTTTTCTTTTCGGGTTGTCCCAAAACAAGCGTCATATTTCCATTATTGAAAAGAAATACGAGTATATGATCTATAACATTTCACTTTACTATACTCAAATCTCAATCATAATTTTTATTTTTTCAACCACTTTATTAATAATAGCGTCAAATCAAGATAGGTAACAAAATAAAACGAACGTAGTACCATAACATTTATGTCAAATCCATGTAAAACAAATAAAATGAGAAAGAGGTAGTAGAAAATATATTTATACTACCTCCGTCCTAAAAAAATTTATCATTTTTAAAACTTTGATCGACTATATCTTTTTACTGAAAATTATTTATAATATAAAAATCATATAAAAATGTTCTTCGTTAAAAGTACTTCCATAAAAATATAAAATATATAGCTTCCGGAATATTATACTAATCAAAATTAAGGTTCAAATTTTTTGAAATGACAATTTTTTTTTAGAACGGAGATAGTACTATATAAGAAGATTGATATAGAAAATCAGTTAGAATATTCTTTTCATTTTATCCATAAAAAGAAAAGAAAAAAGCTGCAGCCAAAAATCCCCATCTGGTTTCTGACTTTCTTCGTCTCCCCGAAGTCTGTGATCTGTGCCCTAAACAATCATCACTCAAATTAAGGCAATCGAACTCCGTGCGAAGTCCTCTCTCACATGTCATCCTAGCGTGGCGGTAATCTCGCTATCCCCATGTGGCGCTCAACCACACCCCCACTCTCTCCCTTCTCTGATAGTGTGACAATGAGAATGTCAAGAAGAAAATGAAAGAAAAGCGTTTACAGTTTCCATTTTCTTCTCTCTTTTTCTCTGTTTAAGTCCAAAGTCAGAGACCCATTTTGAAAGTTTCCATTTTCCTTCCCCATTTCCCCTTTTATGTTGCAGAAGTCACAGGGGAAGGGGCATCCGGTAAAATCTCTAAATTCTCTGTGACACTCTCTTATCCGACAATGAGGGGTAAAGCGGATTCGGCATTAGCAAGAACGGCGGCCGCGGCGGCAGAGCTGAATCCTCCGCGCATCACTCTCGATCACAAGAGGTAGCTTCATCCACTTGTCCTTTGGCAATCGGCATTGTGCTCTGCTTAGTGTAATTCGTCTCTCATCTCGGATCTGCTACTCTGATAACCTATTTTTTGTTTACAATCAAGGGATGAACTGATAGACTGAAATGCGAAGCGGCGGATTATTATTTCTACCGACACTAATGTCTTATGATATTTCGTCCCACGTTATTTTTAAGGAAATTTAGTTGTTCTTGGTGTCATAATGATGTTGAAATTTAAGGAAATCCGTTTCTACTTAATGCAATGGCTACTTCATACATTGGTTATGATTGTAACTCTTTATTTGAAATTAAATGGAACATTATGCTTTGAATTTACATGATTCCATATGCTTCATCTTCGTCTCTATTGGTTTCTACTAATGCAATAGAGAGTTTTGGATTTGGCTTTGTTTTGACTGACAATATTTTTATTGCTTTTTAGTTCGATGGTTTAACTAATGTGTCTACTTCATTTAATGTTCATAATCTCATATAATAACCAATTTAAAAGAAAATGGGTTGTGCTGAGTAGAAAGACTAGTTGCTGGTGGATTGGTCATGAGTTTTCTTCATATCTGATATGGGTCACTGTTCTGAGTTTACATAATCCAATCTGCTTGAACTTTGACTTGCTATGCTAGGTGTACTGCTAGTGTATTGACTACTCTGATTCTTTTTTTCTTTTGATGGTTTAACTATTGTGTTTGTGTGTACAGGGATGCTTATGGGTTTGCAGTGAGGCCCCAGCATATACAAAGATTCCGTGAATACGCCAATATTTACAAGGTCTTAACCATCATTTCCTTCCATATTTTTTGTTTTGTGTAATTTTGTGTTCACTTACTCAGAAAAAAATATGTGCTTAATAATGGTGTTTTAGGAAGAAGAGGAGGAGAGGTCTGATAGGTGGAAAGACTTTCTTGAACGACAATCGGATTCTGCCCAGTTGCCCATAGATGTTAAAGATCTTCCTGATGAGACACTCAAGACAGAACTGGATTCTGGTTCTCAGAATGATATTGAAAATTTCACAGACAAAAAAGAGAAAACTCACCAGATCCAAGTATGGTGTGATGTTAGACCAGCACTCCGAGCCATTGAAGATATTATGAGCAAACGTGTTAAAAAGACAAACAGAGTGAAAAGTGAACTAGATTCTGGAATGGCTAATGAGCATTCATCATCTACTATTGAAGAGTCTAGATCTCCTAAAGGAGGAGGGTTTGAAGAGGACTCAGAGGATGTGTTTTATGATCTGGAAAGATCTGAATCTCTGGACAGATCAGACTCAGATTCTATACATGACATCTCTCTGACTGAGGGTATTGCTGAAGCTACTTTATCTCAAGAGTCTTCTTTACCTCATTGGAAAGAAGAGCTGGATTGCCTTGTTCAGGGCGGAGTTCCAATGGCTCTCAGGGGAGAGGTTAGATTTAAGCACCCACTTCATTTCTCACTAATTTTATTTTTATTTTAATCATCTATTAGGAATATAATCTTTGATCTTTGTATTACAGCTTTGGCAAGCCTTTGTTGGTGTGAAGGCACGTCGAGTGGAGGAATATTATCAAGATCTTCTTGCTCCAGAAACCAAGCCTGTTGATAACATAGAGCATAAACTTACGGAATCAGAAGATGATAGTGCTGGCTCTGTTTGTACAACTGAGAAGTGGAAATGCCAGATTGAAAAGGTCAGAAAGCTATATTTTTTTCACCTCGCTGCTGCTTTGTTACCACTGTGATCCAACATCATCGCTTTTAACAAGCAGGACTTGCCTCGAACATTTCCTGGTCATCCTGCTCTGGATGAGGATGGAAGAAATGCTCTGAGGCGTCTACTTACTGCATATGCCCGCCATAATCCTTCAGTCGGTTACTGTCAGGTATGCCGTTTATGTGGCATTAGTGCATTGCAGTCTCACACCTTTTTTACTGTGAACAGAACTGTATGAAATATGAACATGGAAAAAGTCGAAGCCTGGGTTTGTTATATTGTTTAAACATAGTAATGTTGCAACCTGAGAGTTATAGTTAAGAAGGCACTAGTGAGTATATTTGTATATGTTCACACTCTCCTGTGTCTATTTGGAGGACTGTAATAACCATTATATTGCGTGTTTACTTCTCTGCCGAGTCAAATGCCTGCAAATCAATTACATACTGAAAAGTTGTATCTTTAATTCAAGAGTTAGTGAGTTTTACATTTCAGTATACAATAGTCTGAAATCTTCCTATGTTAAATACTGTAGGCTATGAATTTCTTTGCTGGTCTCTTATTGCTCTTAATGCCGGAGGAAAATGCATTTTGGTGAGTGGCAAGTCTGGTTGGCATCTTGTTTCTTAACAGACATATTCTGTTTATATTAATATTACAAATAGTCAGTATATTGGTTGGCCCATCAACTGTTCTCAAAAGACAACTTACTGTGTAAAATTTTCATATAATTGGGACAGTAAATTGTCTATACTATGTTCTATCTTTTTATAGAATTTTTTACTGAAAAATTCTGTTTCGATGGAAGGAGGACATACACTATATTACTTCTTCAGTCAAGTAGAGTGGCAACCATTTTGCCTGTGTTCTGTAAATGATGGATCACATTTATATACAATGTACACTACAATAAATTTTCTTTTACCCACATCTGGAGAATATTTCCGAAGTTTAATTGTTGTGATCGATTCAAAGGGGAAAAATGAACTTTCAGGACTTTGATGGGCATCCTAGATGATTATTTTGATGGCTATTACTCAGAAGAGATGATAGAGTCTCAGGTAAATTTGAAATCGCATTTAAGCTAGCTACTATGTTAATCTTGCCGAACCTTGTCACTTGTTATTCAATGATCAAGTATATAATCATAATATAAAGTAGAAATCGATCCACGTTTTTCAAACACTTTTTGTCAGGTAGACCAACTTGTTCTTGAAGAACTGGTGCGGGAAAAATTTCCCAAATTAGGTATATCTGTTGCTGTCGGTTGTTTCTACAATTCTGCTCTTTCGCCTTTCTAAATTCTACTATGTTAATGTATTTGTTTCTTGTGTCCATGCATTAATTGCAGTTAATCATCTGGATTACCTGGGAGTACAGGTGGCATGGGTAACAGGGCCATGGTTCCTCTCTATATTCATGAACATGCTTCCTTGGGAAAGTGGTCTGGTTCATTCTCCATTAGCTAATCATTAATTGATTATCCAAATCTATGATGTTTTCTATGTAATTGTGAAAGATAAAGTACAAAGTTGACATTTTCAAAGTTTCATCTCATTATTCATTCATAAGAATGTCGGGACACAATGCTTTTTGCATTATTTGGTAGTGCTTACGAATTTTTCACAATTATTTGACACTTTAAAGTTCAGGCCACCAACCCCAATATGTTTGTTGGGAATCCATTTAAAGTAGTCTGCATATCTTTAAGTTTCTGTGCATGATTTTCCAGCTGTGTAATTATGTCCATCACTTGTCGATTGCTAATCTAAAGTCATGTCTCTGATGTTCTTATTGGATTTAGTTCTCCGGGTCTGGGATGTGCTTCTATTTGAAGGAAATCGTGTGATGTTATTTCGGACAACATTGGCATTGATGGATCTCTATGGTAATATTCTTGGCAGTAAGCATTGGTTGAATTTCTTGGTTGTTCAAAATAATTAATTCTTTATGTATTTATACTTCTTATGTAGGACCTGCATTGGTGACAACAAAGGATGCAGGAGATGCGGTTACCCTGCTGCAATCGCTTGCGGGGTCCACATTCGATAGCAGTCAACTTGTTTTGACAGCATGCATGGGCTATCAAAATGTTACCGAACATAGATTACAAGAATTGAGGAATAAGCACCGGCCAACTGTCAATGCCGCACTTGAAGAGAGATCTAAAGGTTTAAAGGTTTGGAGAGAATCTCAGAGTCGTCTAGCATCTAAACTGTATGGCTTCTCACAAGATCCTGGCTCTGTGGTGGTGACCAATAAAAAGGATAATAGAAACTCCAACGGAAATGTGGATCCTTCATCAGTTAATGCTGATGAGCCATATGTGAGCATGAACAAAAACACGGAGAAGGATTCTGGTCCAGATCTTAAAGAACAGGTTGCCTCTAACATCCATAGTTCTATGAACTTGATACTCGTTGGCTTCTTTACAAGGAATTCAAGTTTTTGTTCATTGCGAAAGTGCTGTATTGAAAAAGCTTATTTTCATGGAGCTTCTATCTATAAAAAACATTGATGTTTGAGAAAAGGATGGCACACAATCTTAGTTAATTTTTTTGGGAGGTTTCTTGCCATGCATGAATAGGAAGCAATGACCTATTATGGTCACACAGATATGTGATTAATCTTAAGAGGAAAAATGCTACACCTTTAACTCACAGCATTCTGTTATTTGAAACGTAGTATGCATGAACTGTTCTTTTTGCAGGTGGTGTGGTTAAAGGTTGAACTGTGCAAGCTGCTTGAGGAAAAAAGATCTGCTGAACTAAGGTAATATAGTCTTAGAGCAGTCTCCTTTTGCTTCTGATTCCTACTAAAGTGATGTATTTCCAGCTGAATATTTGTTTAGGCCATTCCTACCCCATATATCTAAAGTTATGGCTTTGTAATTTATAGTAGGGATTCTGAGTAAAATGCAAAGTAAATGGTCACTAAAAAGAGATTAGTATTCTGCTGATGTTTTCAAAATTTTGGACTGTCTTGAGAAAGAAGTGGAATAATTGGATGGAAAGGTCATGGTTTATGCTTCACTTTTATAGTTATTCAGTGCATTTATTTTTTAACAGCAAATTTGCCTTTCCTGTCTGCAACCCAAAGTAGAGTATTGCTAGTCTCTATCAAGTAGCTTCATAAGAGCAGGATGTTCCCCCAGCAAGACTTTCTTTTCTTACTCCCCTACAATACCACATTGCCTGTAATCAAAGAAAATGATTTCATATTGGAAACAACCCCCCCCCCCCCCACCTTCTACATCTTTCTGAAGTTGATGTATTGACTCTATAGTTGAAATGAATTTTTCAGGGCCGGATTTAATTTTTTCCCTATGTGTAAATTCAATTATTTCCCAATTTACGTATGTGTCCATCTTACCTTAGTTTAAAGATGGCATGAATTTCTATGTGTTTTATTTGAGTGCAGGGCTGAGGAATTGGAAACAGCATTAATGGAGATGGTCAAGCAGGATAACCGTCGACAATTAAGTGCAAGGGTAAATTAGAGAATCCTTCATCATTGAATTGCCATCATCTTGCTGTTAAGGCAGGGTTTGGTAACTTGTTTTCGGTAGTTATGTGTTTCATGGTGATATTGTGTTAATATTAGTTAATGGCCTTGAGTGAATATCACAAGGTCAGTCAATGGGTAGTTGCATACAAAATAAGAATGGATGGAATAGAAGCCATCTAACATGGAGAAATGCTGTCAGTTAATCAAAAGTGGACCACTTGCCACTGAACTTTGATATCCTGAGCAAACCCTAAACCTTTGTTTGGTTGAAAGATTTTGGAGGGTAGGAAAGTGAAGGAGTTCTGGAGGGGGGGGTGGAGGGGAGAGAAAAGCGCGGAACTCTAAAATCCTCCAAAGTCCAAACTCCTTGTAACCGACATTCCAAGTAGGGGGATTATGGAGGAGTTATTTTTTCCTAATTACTTTCACCATTTCTTTAATCAAATGTGTTCTACATTATTATTGGTATATATGTAGTTATGTATATTGATATACTTCAAATTACAAAAAAAATGTCCACGGTGAACCAAACTTTCACCTACATACTTTTTATATGTTCCAGAAATACGACTCCCTACACACTACTTCATTGAACCAAACATAATATGGAGTATTGTGTTAAACACCTTCATCCCCCATTTTCTCCCCCAACTCTCTCTTTTGAATCAAACAAGGGCTAAAGGCTTTATGGAGCCTCTTGCTGAATTTTTTTCACTGATATGTATTATTCACTTGATTTAAGCTGGTGGTTTTACAAACTAAAACAAACAAAAAAACAATGGAGTGTTCAGGGTGCAAATGAACAGTCCCTTTTGGGCTTTTTATCATATGGCACTAATGGAACCTCAATACATTGCCTGTGGAACTGCTTGTGAAATTCGTTGTGGCATTTGGTTTGCTTTACTTTTTTAGAATATTTATGATCATACTGCTTAATTTCCATCATTTGAATTGGAGCCAAAGATTCACTATTTTTTGGCTTGAGAATATGATGGAATAAAGCAAAATGGCTCACTAAATTGTCTGCGCTTCTTTGTTATGAAATAACAGTCAGTCCATGCAATTTTGGATACGATTTTCACTATGGGTCATCCGGAAACAGTCTCTCTGTGCTTGAGTACAGGGGTAAGACTATGTACATCTGACCCCCCTTACCCCACCGTAGGTGGGAGCCTTTGCGGCACTGGGGTAAATGAAAATGATGAATGATGATCATACTGCAATCTGCAATGACTTTTCCTATGACTTGGTTGCCTTTAATGTATAGTGTTTTAGTTGGTAATCTTATTTATGTGGTTAGGTCGAGCAATTAGAGGAAGATATTAGAGAACTGAGGCAGGCGCTCGCGGACAAACAAGAACAGGAGAATGCTATGCTTCAAGTGACGACACAATTTGAATTTGACCACCTCTTTCTTTGTTGTTTATACTTTTTATGCGGATCTTAATAATTTTTCTTTGGGTGGTTAATAGGTGTTAATGCGGGTGGAACAAGAACAAAGGGTAACTGAAGATGCTCGAAGATTTGCTGAGCAAGAAGCAGCAGCTCAAAGAAGTGCCACACAAGTCCTTCAGGAAAAGTATGAAGAAGCTATGGCGTCCCTCTCAGAGATGGAGAAAAGGGTGGTCATGGCCGAATCCATGCTGGAGGCTACCTTGCAATACCAATCTGGTCAAACCAAAACCCTACCTTCCCCGCGGTACACATTCATATTAATCCTTTCTTTGATTTGGAAGATGGAAAGATTTGCTCCAAATCAAATTGGACTAACCTTGCAGAATAAAATATAATTTGGCCTCAAATATTCAACATTACGCATATAAATAGTAATTTCATAGGTGTTTGTGTGCTTTTGTGGTGGTTGATAGAGCTGGACAGCAAGATTCTTCACAAATGCAATTCAATCATCATGAAGAGATACCTTCAAGAAAAATCAGCCTGCTATCTAGATGGCGAGACAGGAACAAGGTTAGTTATATTGTTGTTAACTTTACCCTAATGATAATAGTAATTATAACAAGAATGGGTTATATCATTCCATCTGTTGCCTCATTGGCTTTTGAAAAATCTAATTGAGCAGGGGAAGAGTAGCTTGGATGAGGAGCCAGGTGGTGAGGTTAAGGCAGCAATGAATGAGATTGAAAGTCCAAGGGTCCCTCAGGAAGCGATGAATGGCCATCCAGTAGCAGAGCTAGCATAAGAAAAGCTGGGGCCTGGCCGTGTGTGTTCTGATGAGATCTGATCAAAATTGTCCCTGTTTTCATCCCCCATGCCAGCTATAAATCAGTTTATTTGTTTAATAGCCCTGAGAATAATTCTGCATAGTTGAAGGGATATATAATTTAATACTATCTATAATGGTACCATACAGTGTGTATTATATATAGAGCTTAAGATGGACAGATGAGTAGATATACTTTTGGTTACCCAGTTGTATAAACCATTGATTTAATTGTAAGTTTGATTTTGCGGTTCTAATGTATAATTCCTTATCGAGTAGACAGCCAGACAGGTGTGGAATGATGAAATAATAATGTTTGCCAAGTCTCATAACTTCAGCATCATTTGCCAACTTGAATTGGGACAGCATTTGTCAAACGAGAAAGAAAAAAGAATTCTGTTTTGTTAGGGTTGAAAGTTGAAACTTGAAAGCCCCATAATTTAATAATCACAGTTGACTTTAACTAGTCTATTTCTGAAAGTCTGAAACTATTGAAACATTATATAATCAAAATAACTCTTTAACAGTTCAGTACGTAGTATAATAGAGTGCTTTTTAGGAAGTACATATCACTCACTTGTAATAAATACTTGGCCAAATTCGAGACTTTGAATCTTTGATCAATTAAATATATATTGATAACCAAAACCGAATCAATAAAACTAGGCTTGGACCGGGTTCGGGAACCGGGTACCGGTTCCGGGTCTACACCCGGTTTGGGGTGGGTAATCGGGTCGGGTACAGGCTTAGGTAAATGAGAACCGGCCCAGCCGGTTCCAGGCCCGATTCGGGCCTTTCAATTTTTTTGTTGCTTTGGGGCTTTGGGCTGGGTTTAAATGGATTGGAATGGGTCTTTCAGATGGGTTTGTGGGATGGGGGGTGGGGGAATAAAAATAATCAGGAAAACAAAAAAAAAAAATATAACCGGACCCGACCCGGCCCGGGCCCCGACCAGCACCGGTCTACTTCCGGGCCGGTCCCAGTCCTCACAATTTTTTTTGGGCCCGGCCGGGCCTAGGCCCAACCCGGGCCCGGTTGAGTTCATCAATAGATAAAACCGAAACCGACAAAACTGAACCGAAGAACACCCTTAATTCTATATGCAAGTCAACATTGACCAAGTTTTCTATGAATGGGCTCAATCTACATACAAGTGGCTATTGTAATATGATATATATACATATTATGTATGTGTATACAAAGTAATTATGGGAATACAATTTCCAAAAAAAATTACATTACTATATCTACTATTATACACTATTGCGAGAAAAGAAAATGAGTGCAACCGGAACCAGCCATACTCGGTCCCGATTCCTTTTATAGAGCAGGAAACGGCCCACAATCGGATTGATCCACCCTTATTATGGAGCAATATATGACCAACAATAACTTGCAATAAAAATAGAAATAGTATGTCCACAATGAATCTAGCATTTTGATCTATATTTGAACAAGAAAAGTGGAAAGTAGGAAATTTAATTTTTTGGGTTTTTTCAATTTTCTTTCTTCAGATGATAATAATAAAAAGAATTGCAAAGTTTAAAAAATCTAAACACAGTATAATAAATTATGCACAGAAAAGTCGTTCAGGGAAAACTAGAATTTCCTTCCTTCAATATGATATGCTTCGTCGTCCAATATTAATCCTCCCCATTGCCAAGTAGAGCGCAAACTGCTCAAAAACTGCTCAAACCAACTTTCAAAAGTTGCTATCATCGCTGCACCCTTCTTGCTCTTGGGGTGGAAGGACCCAAAGGCCGCCTTTGGGCCGTGTGGGCCTGAGGGTCATACTTCTGGGACGCAAGATAGTTGAGGGCTGTGACCACATCGGCTATGAGTGGACGCATGTTGGGCTGCTCATGGACACACATTGCAGCAACAGCAAGTGCTTGATACATACCCCTCACCGGGTACTCCCCCTGAAGCATCGGATCTGCCATTTGTGAGAACTTCCTTCTGTCTTTGAATAGTGGCCGAGCCTGTCTCACATGTTCACCGAAATAAAAACAGGTCAACAAAGGGCATTCGTGAGAAGTTCCTCTTGAGACTCTAGAAAAGCAAAGAAAGAATGTGGCAAAAAAGGGTATTTTCTGAAGAGCGGTGTTTGGTGCATAATCAAGCTCTAGGACGCATTTGTACACAAGATGTTTTGTGGTTTTGTGCCTATGCGGGGCAAACTTTATCTATGTGGACTACAAAATTAATGTCCACATAGATAATGTTTCCCCCGCATAAGCACAAAACATCACTGTCAAAATCTTGCCTTTAACAAAAAAAACTTGTCGTACAACTTGGTTGTAGTAAAAACATTTTCCTTATCTGAAAGTGGCTGCATAGATAGGGGGGACTACTACAAAGGCTCATGTGGAAGGAGTTGTTTTTAGTTAGCCTTCCATGGCTCCCTTATTGTTTGGTATCATCATCACTGTTCAATATTATTGGTCCAGTGGAGTCAACTCACTTTAAAAATGAACGGTGATGATTATATCATCTGGCTCCATACGGGAATATGACAATGATCTTTAAAATATAGACTTATGGAAGTGTACATGGGTTGTTTCTAATAAGGAATTAAACTTCTAATCTCCTGCAAGCTTTTACGTGGCATGCCCTATATGTAATAACATTCTTATGAAGAAATGAGATGAAACCAAATAAAAACTACCATAATTTTCTTCTTCTTTCAGGCTCCGTTTGTTTAGATGAAATTATTTTCCCAGTAATATGTTTTTTGTTTTCCACATTTCCTTGGTGTATATACAAAAATCATTTCCCAAAATTTGTTTTCCTCTGTTTGCCACCATAATATATTTCCTTGATTCTTTCCCAGAATTTGTTTGGTCCGCTTGGCTCCGTTTGTTTGCATGAATATATTTTTCCTGATTATTTAGATTTTTGTGGGAATTAACTTCACTGTTTGAAAACAAGAAGTTAATATTTTCCTCAAAACTTTCTTTTGGTTTTCAGTTTCTGTGCGTCAAACATTAATATACAATTATACATAAAACCATTTATTTTCCAAGAAAACATTTTCTCCAAAATGTTTTCCACAAGTTATTTTCCTCAAGCAAACAGAGCCTAGGATGGAAGATTGTATGTGGCGATAATGAGTTGAGGTAGTTGTAAGTTGTAACAAGGCTAGTATTGCAAACTCAGCACAACACACACAAACTACAACTCTGCTAATGATAGAAGTTCACTAGTTAGTTACCCATGCAACCAGATTCTGCTCTTCAGAAGCTTTTGAATTGTCAATTGCCTTTCTGCCAGTGATCATTTCCAGAAGAACAACCCCGAAACTGTAAACATCTGATTTCAGTGTCAGCTGCCCGGTCATTGCATATTCGGGTGCACAGTATCCATATGTTCCCATCACTCTAGTTGACACGTGCGTGTTATCACCAACGGGGCCCAATTTGGCCAACCCAAAATCAGATAACTTGGGGTCATAGTCTTCACCAAGTAAAATATTTGAACATTTTAAATCTCGATATATCACAGGAGGATTTGCTTTGTCATGTAAATACTCCAGGCCCTTTGCAGCACCAGCAGCTATTTTCATTCTGGTGTTCCAGTCAAGTATCTTTTTGTGGGGTGAAATCTCTGTTGGATCATTTAATAGTATGAGTAACACTAATTAGATGCATATATGGTGTTATCAGGAATCTGGAAGAAATCAAAGGTATGTTTGGATCACTGGAAATGTTAGGTTAAGGGGGGGAAAGCCAAGGAAAGCTGTTTTTTTTATATATTTGGTTTTACCATAGAAAATGCAAACAAAATCAATCATGCCCATAATTTTCACAAATGTTTGCATTCGACGGTATGAATATAATAGAAATAAATAAATTGCGCAGGAACATATACCTAAAATAATTTATTGAGTTTGATCTTATCTTGTATGTCCACCCAAATTTTCTTCAATCGATTTTCCTCCCAATATTAATTTCATTGTATATTCAGGCTCCCAAATGGTCCCAAAGGTTTTAAAACTTGGGAAAATATTTATTGTAAACCAAGATGGTCTGATTGGAACCCAAAAAATGCTAGGGAAGAAAATATGAAAGAAATTAGCGGGGAAATTTGGAAAATGAAGACTTAGACTAGAAACTCAGATCAAACTCAATAAACAAATATAGATATTGTTCAAACTCGTTATATATACATATATTCATAATTATATATATGTATATATTTGAAAAGATCCATGATAAGTTATATGTTTTATATAAAGATATATAAATATGTGCAAAACTTGAAAAGATCTGTGATAAGTTTTATGTATTCTTAGATTGAATTTGAACATATATCTAAAGTCGTTCTTTGTAATATATGCCCACGGCTACACGTTGAGCAACACTTAATGTGTTTGATTTTTAAGTTTCAAGAAAGAATTGCTAAATTCAAGAAGAGAAGAAATGTGATTTGAAGTCTGGAACATCATTAAAATGTATGTAGTTATCATCATGATTAGGGTTTATTTAAGAAAACTACGGAGTATAACATTAAATACATATTAATTGCTTCTTAACAAGTGCCCATGGGCACTAATGAGATAAACTGAAACACATCATTTGAACTGGAGCCTATCTATTATTTTCTCCAAATTTTTCTTCCTTTCAACTTTCCTTTATATTTCTTTCCCCCAGAATTTTACAGGTCCCATATGAACCACTAACGCAATTTTTTCCTGGAATAGGATTACATAATATCGGTATATATGAAATGTTTGAAATGTGAATTTGTACATACCATGGAGATGGTCCTCTAGTGACCCCAAAGGCATGTACTCATAAACCAAAAGTCTTTGATCTCCATCAGCACAATACCCAATCAAGTTGACTAAGTTTGGGTGGTGAAGTAGGCTTAGCATCAATACCTCAACCAGGAATTCCCGATTTCCTTGTAATCCATCTCGATCTAGTTGCTTAATAGCCACAATCTATCCAAAAAGTGATAGGTAGAGGTTGCACAACAAATAATGTCATCTTATGATATGTTTGTAGTACTAGGCAGCCAAATACATAATGCCTGTAAGAGAAGCTACCAAATACATTAAGGGATAGAATGGGTATTTCTTTTTATCTTGTGTTGGAACTGCAACATGGAGATTCTATATTTCAAAGTTCGTTACACCTTACATGAATATTAATATGGGAACAGTATTGTAGCTTCCTAAATCGCAAATAGCCAAAAAATAGACTCCACCAAGACAACTCCTCCATTTCAATAAGATTATGCTCAAATCCTCAAAAAAACCATGAGGGGAACGGGGGTGCTCAGGAAGACAGGAAAGATGATACTTTCACATGTTTGGTTTTACCATAGAAAATGTAAAGCAAACTTGAATATAATTAAAAATCTTATATCTTTACATATATGCGGATTGCAAAGTCTCTATATAATAGACATAAAATAAGTATCAACATATATCTAAAATATTTGTTTGAGCTTTAGCATATCTTTCATTTTCTTCCACAATTTCTAACCTTTCAATTTTATTGTATGTTTTCCTTCCTATACTTTTTCACTGTAACTTTCCGGGGTTCCATATGAGGTTATGAACCCTAAAAGAGCATGCTAAGCCCAAAAGAATCCATCTTCTTTATTGTTTGTCCATCACTCCATCCATTTCTATTTAGAGTTTGAAATATCAGGATTGCAAACTAATTAATTAGTACGTACATTCCTACATTCTTATCATACAATTGAAACTAGGAATATGTTTGTCATCATCCTGAAACGCCCAAAAAAGAATCATATATCATTATAACAATTGAAGGACTACATTCGTAATTGGGTGGAGACTCGATATTTAAAAATTACCATGGATACTAAAGAACTAGAATTCAAAGGCTTTTTAAAACTTAAATGTTTGAATATCTATGGGCATAACATACCTGATTTGTGCTCTCTAATTGCCCTCTATATACCCTTCCAAAGCCCCCTTCACCTAAAAGACACTCAGCCCTGAAATTCTTGGTTGCAGAAGCTAACTCACGAAATGTGAATGTGTGTGCTGCAATGTGACCCAGACCTCCTCCATTTTTGGATGCTTCCTTCTTTTCATCCAAGGATGAGTTTACCTTTTGTTTATCTGAAATTATAAAATACATACATAAAAGCTCAAAACCTATGCCAACCAAAAAGGGCAATAAAAAGTGATGCATGTAAATTGTATGAGTAATTCTGTGAACAGATGAAATAAAAAAAAAAGTGAAAACCATTTCACTATTGAATGCCTCATTAGTCAACTACACTCTTGAGATTCTTTGGCATTGTCTCAACAGTAACATTGAGAATTCCAAATCTCAACATAAGAAAATCTACTATCTTCCAACATTCTTGAGATTCCCGAAATGATAAAATTCCTAATACTATCTACAAATATAATACAGTACAAAAACATATTCTACAAATCTACAATAAACCTATCCCTGAAAATGGTATGGTCGTCGTTAATCATGGTTAATCATTTCGAACTTCCAATCATGGAGAAGATTCAAAAACTTGTTCTGACGTTCATTAGCAAATTAGGTACAAAGCAGTAGGTATCCCACTCAATTAAATACCATTCAACTGAATTGATTAAAAACAATATCTACACCAAATTTCCCTGAGTTGAGACCTACATAACTGTAAATCTTCACTGACATCACCTGCGAACTGTATGTATGCAAAAAGGAAGAGCTAAAAATTCAAAATTTATGTAAGGCTACGAATTTCGGAGAAACCCATTAGGATTTTAGAACAGGAAAGGCACCTTATATATCAATCCAGCTTGAATCAGATCATAAAACAATAGATTAATGCCAACCAAACATGTACAAGTAATGTTTAATGGGGAAAAAAATCCGAGAAGAGAAATTCTAGTTCTAGGGAGTTCTCAGGACCCAAAAGTGAAAAGATAAAGGAGGCGAATCTGTTCCATATAAAGAAATCAACTTGATACATGAAATGTTCACATCAATCATCAAATGGTGTATCTTTCTCGTTAAATATGACGAGAACCTAATGCTGATGGGATCTGGTCAGTGGAGTTCTTGATGTGCAGCTGCTTTGGTTTCTTCTTCGATGTTCTGAAACAGCCCATGACTGCCCTCTCTCTGAAAGCTTGCTAGGTCTCCCTTGCGTTGATGAAGAGAGAAAAAGAAGAGAAAATCTCAATTTGCAAAAGTGCTCCCCGAGTAGGTCAGTCAGTATGTGCCTCATTTGTTCACTTTTGCATTTATGGTGAATGAATTATAAGCAATAGAGAAAACTCTCAAATAGGCCCTCGTACTTTGGCGAAATCCTCAATTAAGTCCTCGTACTTCCGAATCACCCAATTAAACCCGCGTACTCACCAAATACACTCAATCAGGCCTTCTTAGCCGGTGGCCACCCGGTTAGTCTGTTAGTGGCTGACATGGCCTCCAGCGTGTCCCTCCCCTTACCCGACTAATTGAAATGACGTGGCTTTTCCCATCCCCAAATAATAACCAAATTATCCATCCCCAAATCCATCCCCCTTAAACCTAAAATAGAAATCCATGCCCTGCAAAATAACGAACGACCGTTGTTGAAGGGAGAAGGCCAGTGTTCTGAACACAAAGTGCTGCGAAGGGGAAAGGAGAACAAGGTTCGCTGTTAGTACGCTCACTGAGACACGCGTAGGGGAAAGGAGAACGCCTGAGGGTAAGCCAAGTTTAGCTTAGAACGTTGTTGAAGGCCACTGTTCTGAAGCCCTCAATGGTATGTTCTTGTAGCTGCGGCATTGACATTTTGTATAATTAAATGTATGAACTGGTCGTTCATGTTTGTAGCTGTTATGAAGATTTTATATGTTGTTGAGGGTAATTGGAAGAATATAGGTACAAGTATGGTTTAACATTACTTGTGCGAGTTTGGTACTTCCCAATTTGCCATTACAACAATATACCTTTAATTTGGTTTGATGTCATTAAAGTATTGCCATTATACTTACATGTAATGTCCTACACTATCATTTGATTACTTTAAATTAGGTGTGCTTACATTTACACATTACTGTGAAGGTGAACTTTAATCAACAAAGGGTGAAGAATACAACTTTTACAGTGCACTACAGTTTCATGACAATATGTATGAATTCTTAAGTACGGGTCATTAAAGTTACACATGATTCTGAATATGTTAGTTCTTGACTAATCTATTACCTTTTGTGCCTAATATTTATGACATTCTACTGAAATGCTACATCTGCAGAATGTTTGAGACAATGGAGCTACTTGTACACCATGGTGGCAGCTTCAACTGTAATTCCAAGAAGATGTATGTTGGAGGGGTTCTTGAGACTGTACCTTCAGATCCTGATGTAATAAGTTATCCCCACTTGAAGAAATTTTTAGAAGGTCACAGCAATGCCGCCATCAAAGGTATATTCTTCAAGAAGCCTAATGCCAATATGGAGTCCTTGCAGGAATTGTGTGATGATCACACTGCACTGAAGCTAATAGAATTAGCTAGAAGCTGTGGACAGTGTGAGATCTTTGTAGACCATGCCCAAGATGAGCTACACACCCAAACAAATGTTATGGAAGCTGAAACTGAAATTCATGATGAACATGCTGAAGAAAATCTCATCAATGATGACACAGATGTTGGCAGTGATGCTGCAGGTGATGAAACAGATGTTGAGGGAGAACATCATAGTGATGGTTCAGAGGAAGACAATGCGGATGATGAAGAAGATGGGCTACTAAATGTTGAAGTACTGACCAATACTACCATACCAATGACACATAATGATCCTGAAATGGAGAATATACCTAGTCCTGAGCATGGGGTTGAGAATGAGAGTGAAGATGATACTGCTGAATATGACTCTTCTAACCCACCTAGCTTGCATTCAGAGGGAGAAGATGATGCTCAGTCCAAGAGGCTAGGTTATGGGAATGGATCCTATAACCCTGAATCTGATCCTCCCCACTTTAAGGTTGGCATGTTGTTTGAGGATGGTAAGCAATTTAAAAACGCAATGATTAGATATGCTGTATATCACAAAAGAGATATAGTATTTGTTAAGAATGAACCTCTGAGAGTGAGACTGAAATGTGCCAGCAATTGCCCTTTTGCCTTTACTGGTAGTTGGGAAGCTCACTACAAATGCTTTCAACTTAAAGTTTGGAATTCTGAGCATCTGTGTAACTTGAAGTAAAAGCTTAGAATAGTAAGTCAGAGTTGGATTGCTGAGACCTATGAGGAGAAGTTCACTGAGAATCCCTCAATGGGGGCTGCAGAGCTAAAGAAAATGCTTAAGGATGACAAAAAGTTGAATGTCTCAATCAGTATGGCAACAAGAGCTCTGAAAATAATGCAAGATAAAACCCATACTGCTTTTAAGGACCAATTCAAGAAAGTTAGAAACTATGCTGAGGAAATTGTGAAGGCGATTCCTGGTAGTACTGTGAAAATTAAGACAGATAGAGTCGTACCTGATGCTCCTATGGTGTTCCAAAGGATGTACATGTGTTTGGGACCTGTGAAAAGGGGATTCTTGGAAGGGTGTAGGAAGGTGATAGGTTTAGATGATTGCTTCCTTAAAGGGCAGTTGAAGGGAGAGATTTTAAGTGCTGTAGGAAGAGATGGCAATAATCAGATGTATCCAATTGCTTGGGCAGTTGTAGAGATAGAAAATACATCTTCATGGACTTGGTTTCTAGAGCTTTTGAGGGAAGATCTTGAGATAACTTACTCGGCTGAATGGACAATTATTAGTGACCAACAAAAAGTAAGTGTTCTGACATTGATATCAGTAAATGGTGTTGATGAATTACATTTCATTTTAACTGATTTTGATTTCTTTATGCATTTAGGGTCTGATGAATGTGATTAGTAGAGTGTTTCCTGAGGCTGAGCACAGGAACTGTGCCCGGCATATACATGCCAACTGGGCCAAAAATCATGGGGGAATGGTGCTTAAGAAATTGTTCTGGCAGTGTGCCAAATCTACTTGTGCAGGCCAATTGGAGTCATCTTTGGAAGAGTTAGATAAGCTTGCCCCACAAGCTGGTGCTGATTTGCGCAAACATCCATTCAAGATGTGGTGCAAGGCTTACTTTAGGACTGAGGTGAAATGTGATGCAGTTGATAACAACTTGTCTGAGGCATTTAACAGTACACTGGTGCAGCTTAGAGACAAACCACTTATACCAATGTTTGAGGGAATGAGAGTGGCAATGATGAAAAGAATAGCAAAGAAAAGGAAGTATGTGAGGAAGTGGCCTGGTAAGTATGTTCTGACCTTTTATTGATATGACTACAGCTGAAAATTTACTTCAATACAAGTGGTAATGTGTTTAGTTATATTTAAAGTATTACTGAAATAGTAATTCTTTCATGTTTGTTATGAAGGTGCATTTGGTCCACTTATCATGAAGAAATTGAACAAAAGTATAATAGCTAGTCAGGGCTGGCATGTTGATTTTAATGGTGATGATGGGTATGAGATAAAAAAGGGTAGGTTCCAATTCAAGGTCAGCCTGAACACAAGATCTTGTGCATGCAGAAGATGGGATCTTTGTGGTATTCCCTGTGCACACGCCATATGTGCAATACTTGATAAAGGGGATGAACCTGAAACCTATGTACACTCTTGCTACAATAAAGACCTCTATGAAAAAACATATTCCTACACACTGCCACCAATTAATGGTGAGCTACTGTGGCCAAGAACTCAATTTGGAGAAATTCATCCTCCCATTCCCAAAAAAATGACTGGCCGGCCAAAGAAGAAGAGAGTGAGAGAAGAAACTGAAGCCCCTCCACCATCAGGGACTCAACTAACAAGAAAAGGAAGAATCATGAAATGTTCTAACTGTCAAGGAGAAGGTCACAATAAGAAATCTTGTAAAAAAGGTTCTGATAGGGCAACAGAACCAAATGAATGGCATACAATGACTGGTGAAACTGGAATAGGTGAAAGGGGTAGAGCTAAGAGGGGTGGAAGAGGGGATGTTCACAGGAGGAGAGGAGATACTGCCACAGATCAGGTGGGTAGTCTTGAAAGTGTGACACTTGAGGGGGGTAGTGTACAAAGTGGAAGTGCTCACAGGGGGGGAGTTCAGAAGGGGAAAGGGCAGAGGGGGAGAGGGAATAGGGGAGGTGGTAAGAGGGGTAGAGGAGAAAGGGGTTTCAGAGTGTATTTTGATGAAAGTACAGGGATGTCAATATTGGAAGTGAGTTAATTACTTGTGTACTTTTTGTATTCAGCTATTTATGTTTTTCTAATAAAGACTGAAGATGTTATTTTTTATGCGTGCTTGCAGCCAGGACAAATAGGAGAAACATTGCTTACAAGATCTGAAGATCATATAGTGGAGGGGGAGGAGAGGAAGCTGAATGACTTGGAATAGGGTGTTGGAAGTTTCAGTATTAGTGTAGTTATACAAAATCCTATCGTATCAGTAATTTGTGTTTTTGGATAAACATTTCTAATCATGTAATGATGGCCTTCCTGGTTTAGTATTAGTGTAGTTACTCAAAACCCTATCCTATCATGTAATGGTGTTGTTCACTGCCAAAACTTATCGTATGTGTATTCTCACATTACAATCTTTTTGCTTCCTTGAATGGATTAGATATGATTATGGTGTTCTGACATTAAAATGTATTTACAATCTTTATGGACTACTACTTAATGTATATTCAGCTACATGGATATGAAGTACTGGTTTACTGGGTTCATGAAGTACTGAGTAATGGTGTTACATTTGTTTAATATATATTGAGCAAAATGGATATGAAATACTGGTTATTTGGGTGTATGATGTCTTGAGTTTGGGGTCCTAGGGTTAAATGAAGTCCTGCCTACAAGTTGTAATGAAGTCCTGGGGTTTACATTTCCTCTTATGTCTGGTTGGTGGTAGACTGGTAGTCAAACCAAACAACTTCAGCAATAAAGTAGTAATTGGAGTACTGAAATGGTTGTCCATAAGAACTCTGTCCAGGCACTTTAATTCCCTCAGTACTTGTTCATAAACTCATTTTAGTCATTGTGTTGTATAAGCCATTATCATATACTACACAAAATATAATAACTATAACAAAAACTATCACAAGTAAGCTTCAATGAAGAATATTATTCCATTGCAAATGGATTACATGAACCAACATTGTGCCATTCAAGTACTACCAAATGAAAGCATTACATAAAGGCAGAAACTGAAATACATTACACATGACCTTCCCATTACACAAACCTACTTATACAAACACAATTGACCAAAGTCAGTACATCACAAAGAAATCTAATGCTAACATATTAGGATGTACTGAAAGACATTACACATGACCTTCTCATTAGTATCCAAAGCCAGTACAAACATATGTAGAAACTTCAAAGCCATTCAAAGTGCTAACATATTAAGCCATCACATCCTCAAATACAAACTACCAACTAAACCTATAAGTACAATCATAGCAAAACCATACAACTTCCTACTCTTTTTGTTCACCATAGCCTCATTGTCAACCACAGTCTGGACACACTCCACAACAGTGTGTACATGAGAAATCTTCTCAGCAATGCCCTCAAGCATTTTTTTGAAATCGTCTACAATTTCGAGCTTAGCTTCAGCCATGATAAATTCTTTCTTCTCTTCAGCCCTGACAATGTCTTTCATTCCTACGTCTTCCTTCCATAAGAAAAAACCGCAACTCCCAACCTGTTCACAATAAGATGTTTAAGAAGTTCATGCTATTTTTGAGAAGTCAAGAACAACACATGAAAATATGAAGAAACCGAGAAGGCGAGACACTGTAATTCAAAATCACAGAGCCACAGCATACACTAACCTTCCATTTTTGACACCCAAAAAAGCTTCTCCCACTCTCTCGCTCAACACACAGTGGAGCTTTCAATCCACACCAACAATGGACCGCAGGCTCATAGTCAAACGTATGACTTCGTTCTTTTACAAATGTTGATGATGATGAAGACGACATGCTTGCGAAGCCTCGTCACAGTCGCAGTCGCAGAGATGGCGATTGGAGAAGGATTTCTATTTTAGGTTTAAGGGGGATGGATTTGGGGATGGATAATTTGGTTATTATTTGGGGATGGGAAAAGCCACGTCATTTCAATTAGTCGGGTAAGGGGAGGGACACACTGGAGGCCATGTCAGCCACTAACAGGCTAACCGGGTGGCCACCGGCTAAGAAGGCCTGATTGGGTGTTTTTGGTGAGTATGCGGGTTTAATTGGGTGATTCGGAAGTACGAGGGCTTAATTGAGGATTTCGCCAAAGTACGAGGGCCTATTTGAGAGTTTTCTCTACGCAGTAATAATAATATCAAGGGAAAATCGCATATATGACCCCTCAATTATACACGAAATTAAAATCTCAGACCTGTATTTCTGAGATCGTAAATGTCACCCCTCAATTGTCCAAAATGCTGTAAATGTAGTCCTTTTGAGGGGTGAAATATACAATGTGTGCGAGAGTACATTTCACTACTTAAAGAGCCACATTTACAACATTTTGGACAACTGAAGGGTGACATTTACAATCTTAGTAATACAGGTCTAAAATTTTAATTTCGTGGATAACTGAGGGACCATATATGCGATTTCCCCTAATATCAAATTATCCCAACTTCTCAAAGGCTCTCACCTAAGGTGTAACTGTTTGATTTAACCGAACCGAATCGTATCAACTCGAATTAAACCGAACCGAAACCGGACCGTATGTAATTTGGTTTGAGTTTGGTACCATTTCTTCCAAACCGTATTAAACCGAACCGAACCGAAACCGATAAAAACGAACAAAACCGAACCGAACTAAAGAAACTAAAAAAAACTTTCATATATTATTAAAATTAGTGGTTTGATTTGGTTTGGTTTGGGTTTACTTAAGTAAATTAAACCGTTTGGTAAAGATTTGCTCAAACCGAATAGTTTGGTACTTTGGTTTGGTTTGGTTTAAAATGGAAAAACCGTAAACCGAACCAAACACCGAACGACATGCATATAATTATTTTGTATTTATCTTCACTCTTCATTTTTAGATATAAATAAATAATTTAGACATGAAAATACATATTTAAGGATATACTCTATCATTTTAACTTTCACACATTTCATACATTCATTATGACAAAATTAGCTAATACGACATATTTGTATTTATTATGTTTGACGATAACAATAGCAAATTGCATTTATATTTTTACATGATTCGTTTGAATAAAATTGTGAATATTACAACATTTGTACCACCGACTCTTTTAGGTTTTTTTGAATATTTTATGTGATATTATAAATGCTTTACATATTTGAACATTTGTATTTTACAACTATCTTATTTTTGTAAGAAGCGAATTTTTTGTAGTGATAAAAAAGATGCTAGAAGTTTTAATTTATAATATGTTATTTTTTTCCTATCTTTTATTTCCTTTTAAATTTTATTTAAATAATCAATAAATTAAAAAAAGATGAGATGGACTACTACTTTCATTTTCTAATTCTACAATATAGAACTTGATCAAATAAAATAATAAACACAAGCAAACGAATCAAATCAAACTAAATTAAACATAATATTTTTTTACTTTGGTAAACCGAACTTCAAACCAAACCGAAACACAAATGGTTTTAGTTTGGTACAAATTCTCCCAACCCGAATAAACCGAAACCGAACCGAAACCGAAGAAAACTGAACCGTAAACCGAATTGCCCACCCCTAATGGGTAGGGGTCGGATGCATGCAGTCTTACCCCTGTACTAAAGCACAAAGAGATTGTTTCCGAATGACCGATAGTGAAAAACGCGTCGAAAATTGCATAGACTGACTGTTACTTCATAAACAAAGAAGCGCAAACAGTTTTTTTGAGAAGCGCAGACAGTTAAGTGAGCCATTTTGCTTTATTCCATCATCTTCCCAACCCAAAAAATAGTGAGTCTTTGTCTCCATTGAAAATGATGGGAAAAGCAGTAAAAATCTGAAACAAAAAAAAATGCAGCTCGTTTTTTAATATTATTTGAAATACGGAGTTTTTGAAATGGGAAAAGGGACAGATATACCCTTATACTATTAGTGTAGGAACATATATACCCTTATATTATTTTTTAGAACAAAAAGCTGATAAAGTTGAAATTCAGGTACAAATAAACCCTTCCTAACGTTTTAAAATTCATCTGTCATACTCCGTCGGTATCTAAAATCATCTGAGAAATAAAACCCTTCCCAGCCCCTCTCTTTTCCGTTCTTTCTTTGTCCATTTCGTATATCACAGCTGATGATTGATGACGACCATATTCCTTAATTCTTCTCTGTTTTCATAAAATTTCGTAATGTCTTATTCTTCTTCCTTGACTCCATCCACAAGGTCTGAAAAGCGTTTGAATTTTGAGATTGTCTATCAACTTATCAAGGACAATGCAAAAAATGCTTTTGTGGAGAAACGGCTCCAAGATTCAAATCAGACTCAAAGCAATTCCGGGCTACGTTTTACGGTTGTTCAAATTATAAAGTGAGGGTTTGTGTTTGTTTTTGTTTCAATTTTTTCTTGCTGGGATATTGTGGTTGTATTTTTTTTGGTTTTTTTTTCATTTGTTTCAAATGGAAAGTGAATATCTATTTAAATTGCAGGCTAATGTATGTGGATATTTTGAATGACATGATGAAGCTTTACCGGGGGCCAAAGATTTGATAAACAAGATGAAGTTAGAAAAAAAAATGCTAGAAATGGAGAATAAGAGACTCAACTTTCGAGAGTGAAAATGCCAAATGACTTGGTAGAACAAGAAATACAACAGTTGTGAAGGGAATTAGAAAATGTGAAGAAACATGCTACTGAAGAGGGAACCTTATTGGCATATGAAGCAACAATGAAGAAGCAGAAAAAAATAGCATACATTTTTGCTATGATTAGTTGGCTAGTATTGATAATTGTCATAGTGATGACATTGTGAGATGATATGAGATGTTCTTGAGTGCATTGTTATAGTATTTGCAAGTAGTAGTTTATGATGTATGTCGTTAAGTTGTTTTTATGTAGTTGTCTATCAAGACTCCACTGTCATAAGATTATTTTTAATTCCAAAACATGTTATTTAGATTGAGTGTGTTGTTTATGTCCCATAGCAGTGTGTTTTTTGTAATAAGCATGTTGTTTTCAGTTTTATCTCTTGAATGAGTAGTGGACAACATGCCTAAATCCTGCTCCCACAAACAAATGCACCTTTTGGAAGGTCCTCTAGAGTCTAGAGTTCGCAGGCCCCATCCTTTTCCCCCAGGAGTCATAAACAATGTAGAGACCAAATGTATGACTATATAAAGGGCATGATGAAAGCTGAAAATTCTGCATGTGTAATCCAACAAAGTTATAGACAAAAACAGTAAATCTGATATGAAATGTCCTGCACTCCTGCAATAACTAACGTGAGGCCTTAACGGATGGCTAAGAAACACAAACTATGATCATAATATATTGATAAAAAATCATAATCTAATATGAGTCCTTAATGGAAGGCTAAAAAACAGCATGTATGATCAGAATATATTGATAAAAAAGTAAGGACACCTACAGAATTGCCATTCAAGGCTCCGAGAATGCAATTTAAAGGAAGGACTTCTGTTCTTGCCAAACACTTACAACAAGATAGATACAAAAAGGCTACAAACTTAGTATAGGTACATGTTTTATTGAGGCATTGCTATCAGGCATAGTAGTTAGAGCTTTTGGTACCATACTAGCTTTACTCATGTATACTGTATAAATATTGTAAAATTTATAATGCTTTTGGAGTTATTGTTACTCTAAAATCAATATCCTTGCAGTTGTAGTTTTCGGTGCTCCACCTCAGTAATTGGTACCCCTGCAGATTTAATAATTGCTATCCTAAAATATGTTCAGTAGTTTTAATTTGTACTATGTAAGTTAAACTGCGGCAGGTTATTACTGATTTAGCCACTCAACCTCAACTTATGTTGGAGTTGCATGCTGCTATACTAAATTCTGTATCCCTGCAAATGTAATTTTGCCTTTAAGTACAAAATATTATTTCAAAATTTTACTATATGTTTAAGATTCTTTCGAAAAAGAGCTAACATAT
This sequence comes from Cuscuta epithymum, assembly GCA_945859915.1. Lineage (NCBI taxonomy): Eukaryota > Viridiplantae > Streptophyta > Magnoliopsida > Solanales > Convolvulaceae > Cuscuta > Cuscuta epithymum. The sequence continues at coordinate 2,259,224 of CAMAPF010001001.1, read as the reverse complement.
GTTTTGCAATGTAAAGAAAAATTAATGGGAGGTCTCGAGTTCAAACCCGCTAGGCACATAAGGGTGCAAAACTCAATGAAGTGAGTTTTAGCCCTGATTACTCCGAGCCCCCCTCCCCCTCCCCCAGACCCTCTTGGAGTTTAAAAAAACAAGAAAAAAAAGAAAAAAAAAGGAAAAGGGGGGGGGGGGGGGGGGGGGAAGAAGAAAAAAAATAATTTTTTGCATTCTTTGCACTATAAAATTACATATTTTGAAATAATATTTTATACTAAAAATATTAAATTGTGATATAAAAACAATAAAGGGAGAATTGGACACAATTACATTTTTAAAATTTTTGATTTTTAAATTTCAAATTTTTACTTTATTTTTGGTCCTTTTTGAAATTTATTTTATTAATTTAAAGTCAATAAGGATTATAATAATTTAAAATATGAAAAATTGATAACATTTTATGAGACATGAGACTAATAAATACGGAGTATGCATTTAAAAAATTTCTTCTATAATTTAGGAGTGAAATATTGTATGACACTGTAATTTCGAAGCCCAGAAGTTGATTTTTGTTTCCCAAAATTTTTCTGAATCTTTTTATGAAATATTTTATGAAATTATTTCTGAATTTTTTAGCGAAATGCGCTTTGTGAAGTACTGTAAATGTAGTTTTTTTTCTTCAGAAAGCTGATTGTTCCTATTTCCAATGGGTTGAGGAAAATCCTTCTATGCTTGTTGAAGAGAAGAAAAGTGATAAGGAGAATTTTATCTGGCACCTTTTGAAGGAGAAAAAGGATTTGGAAGAGAAGATAGCTAAGCTGGAAAAGAAAGAAAGAAATGATGGGAGCTAAAATAAAAGCATTGCAGGTTTTGGCCTCCAAGCATGCAAGGGAGAGAAAGTTGCTTTTGTTTGGCTCATTGTGTCATGGATTTTGTTCTGTATTGTAATGTATCACAAGTGACATGTTTGGCATGTTTTAAATGTTTGTGTTGGTGGTTGGGATGTAAGACAGTTTAATATTTCACTAGTATGTACAACCATGTTCTTGCTTTATGAATGACAATGTTTATTTGAATTTTGAAGTGTCACATGTAATATGGTGTTGTATTAGTTATTGCAATTGAATGGTTTAACAGGATGTAATATGGTGTTGTATTGGTTATTGCAATTGAATTGTGATTTTGTGAATATTGCAAAGAATGCTAAGATTTCCACTTCCCAAGTTAACTCATATTGATTTCTTTTGCAGTTCCATCAAAAGATTCACTTTTGTGTTTCTTATACCAACTGATTTCATGTTTGCTATGTTATGTTTCAGTTGAAAATTGAAATCCCACCAGCATCTAAATGTTAGGGAGAAGCCAAATCTGTCCAAGTAAACAATACCAAATATCAGAAATCACCAAACACACCAGTCTACTCAGGTGATTATAACTCCACATCCGACCGTCAGAATCTGATCTCCACCGCCCAGAATGTAGCTCTAGGTGTATTTTACCAACAGTAAAAAATTGAGGCCGATCGGAGAAAAATGACTGCCCAATCGATAGTTCAAACACGGTTACTCATAGAAGACAGCACCAAAAAAATTCAGACTTCACTATGTTTCTTATCTTCTTCTTTTTGGTTGCACGCACACCCTCTCAATCTCCCTGTAACTAATGATTGGTTCTTTTACCTTTTTGACAACAGTAGAAAGTTGGGCTTATGCTATTTTTGGGCTTTTAAAAGGGGGGAAAAAGACAGTCCGATACTATACTCCTGCAACTTCCTATTCCATTTTAGCTCCAAAGGCCTTTGAGTTATTTCAGTCTACCTTGGCTCATTATAAAGGACAGTAGGGAATGAAAAAAATGTGCTTTCTGGCTATGAAATGTTTGTTTGATTTTGACAAGAAAACAGAGTACAACTATATATGTAGCAATGATTTTTTCAGTCTTAATAAAGAGGACAAAATGATTGCAGAAGGAACAAAACAATACATTGCAAAGAACAAAACAGTAGGTTGCAGAAGGAAAGAACATTCCACACATGCTGCTAAATGATTTTGACTAGTACATCATTGTAAATGTAAGCTATATACACAATAATACATACATAAATATTGTGCATTGCTATATGAAGAAGGATTTTAAGAAAATTCACTAGAATGGAGTGGTCTGGGAGGGACAAAGCAAAAAACTATTAGACAAGTAATGGTGTAACTAGACTATAATGGCATCTCCTTGGAAATGTTTTTTTGACCTCTGAAAAGTGACCTAAATCTCTCCTGACCAACAAGTAGGTTCAACTTTTTCCCCTCCCATGTCAACTTATTTCACCATAAAGTCAACACAAATGGTTGAGGATTGATACTCAAAAGTATTAAATGTGAACCTGGCAATTTTAGAGACGGATTGTACTGTGAATTACTGTCTCAAATGCAAACCAATCTCAAACACAAACGAGCTTCAAACTGGGAAACAACAAACAAAACAATAGGTTCAAAACACATTGATTTTCAAATGTATCCATTACAAACATTCAACAAAACAAACTACTACCAAGTACAACCAACATAACAAAGTCACAAAACACATATCACAAAATTCAAAGTACAACACAGCCAAGGTCACACATGTGATTCTCCTCTAATTACACAGTACTTAAATAAAGTAGTCATTCTTTTTGCTACAACATTAGTCCTCCAAATCACACTCCATGAGATTGTCGAGCTGCGGAATTTGACGTGCTAGGTTGTGATATATTACGTGACCCTCCTTCCTGCCCAGGAGTCTGTAAAATGAAGATACATATATCATCAAACACACTCTAAAAATTATATTAAGTGTCTGTAATCAGTAATATATACTAAATACACTTAAATTAAGATCAGAAAATTTAACAGCCTTACATTAGCCCAAGCATTTCCTTGTCCATCAAAGATTACACCAAATCCAACTGGAACTTGTCTTCGTCCTCTTCCTGGTGTGGTTCGTCCTCTTCCTTGACCTCCTCTAGCAGCTTTGACTCCTCTTCCATGAATCACTCTTCCTCCTCTTCCAATTCTAGATGGTTGTGCATTTGTAGCATCATTCTGAGTTTCTGGTTTTAAAATAAACGCCAGTCTAGAAGTTAATTGTCTATAAATAAACCCTAATTTTGCATTTTGAATTACATGTAAAACAAAAAAATATAGGAAAAATTGGAAACAATAATCCCAACTATTGTCGGTCCGCCGACAATAATTCCAACTATTGATTATTTTTGTATAATCCCAACTATATGGACCGTCTGCCAATAATGGTCCATGACCAGATATTACCTCCTACAAAAAGTGATTTTTAAATAGGAATTAAGCGTAAAAATTAAAAGTTAGGATTATTTACAAGGATTACTTGCTATATTTCTTCTCATCCACTTTAAAAACTACAAGAATTTATTTATAGGGACTATTATTGGCGAAAGGTCCCTAAAGTTGGGATTATTCTGAAATAATCGATACTTGGGATTAATATGGGCGGACCGCCAATAGTTGGGATTATTACTATCAATTTTTCCAAAAGTATAAATAAATCTTTACCTGGATTATGGCTGTAACACCCCGGCCCCGTGGGACCCGAGGTAATTACTTCAGACCTCTAATACTGTCCTCACAAACCACCACGAGCCTTTACCGCGCACTTTTTCCTCACTCGTGCGCGCCCTGAGAAACTTCCCAGGGGGTCACCCATCCCAAGACTACTCCCGTGCAAATACGCTTAACTTTGGAGTTCTTGGGTGATGAGCTCCCTTAAAAGGAGATGCACCTCTGTTGGTATGTGTAGTACTATTAATCCGTTTATATTAAATCTCGAGTGTTACAATCACCCCCACTTAGGATCGCAACGTCCTCGTTGCGCCCTTAAACCAATCTCAATCAAACCCAGAATCTTTCCCCGCTAAGTGCCCGCCCGATATCCAACGGGTCAGCACACGGTCGTAGGGTTGCTCTAATACCATCTGTAACACCCCGGCCCCGTGGGACCCGAGATAGTTACTTCAGACCTCTAGTACTGTCCTCACAAACCACCACGAGCCTTTAATCCGTTTATATTAAATCTCAAGTGTTACAATCACCCCCACTTAGGATCGCAACGTCCTCGTTGCGCCCTTAAACCAATCTCAATCAAACCCAGAATCTTCCCCCGCTAAGTGCCCGCCCGATATCCAACGGGTCAGCACACGGTCGTAGGGTTGCTCTGATACCATCTGTAACACCCCGGCCCCGTGGGACACGAGGTAGTTAATTCAGACCTCTAGTATTGTCCTCACAAACCACCACGAGCCTTTACCGCGCACTTTGTCCTCACTCATGCGCGCCCTGAGAAACTTCTCAGGGGGTCACCCATCCCAAGACTACTCCCGTGCAAGCACGCTTAACTTTGGAGTTCTTGGGTGATGAGCTCCTTTAATCCGTTTATATTAAATCTCAAGTGTTACAATCACCCCCACTAAGGATTGCAACGTCCTCGTTGCGCCTTTAAACCAATCTCAATCAAACCCAGAATCTTCCCCCGCTAAGTGCCCGCCCGATATCCAACGGGTCAGCACACGGTCGTAGGGTTGCTCTGATACCATCTGTAACACCCCGGCCCCGTGGGACACGAGGTAGTTAATTCAGACCTCTAGTACTGTCCTCACAAACCACCACGAGCCTTTACCGCGCATTTTGTCCTCACTCATGCGCGCCCTGAGAAACTTCCCAGGGGGTCACCCATCCCAAGACTACTCCCGTGCAAGCACGCTTAACTTTGGAGTTCTTGGGTGATGAGCTCCCTTAATCCGTTTATATTAAGAGATAATTACCCTAGGTATGACTAAAACTCAATAAGTTTCTCAATCTATAACCTAACTAGTTTTCTTCCCAAAATAATTATAAAATTCATAATATTTTAATTAAATTCGTAATTAATAAATAATAAATAATTTTGAGGGACAAATATACCCTTTAGCTTATACCTATAAAACCCTAACCTTCTACTCTTTTTATACAACCCTAGCTACAATCTCCAACACCCACCCGCGCAGCCTCCAACCGCCACCCGCTGTCCAACCGCCGCCGCTGCCTTCCACATATTTGGTTGCCAAGGTGCCGTCCAGCCGCACCGCCACACCGCCGCTCATACTCCTTCACAAGATGCGTCCATCGATTGGGCACTTGGGCGATCTGAAGTGGCGGCTCATCAATGGAGGGGCAGGGAACATCATCAGAGAACAAGAGCAAGAACTTAGGTCTTGGGAATCTGATTTTGGTGTGTACCTGGGCGTTAAGGGGGGTGATATGACAATTCTTGCGGATCTGATTTTGGAAAGTCACGACTCATGACCGGTGGCACAAGATAGGTAGGTTGACAGGGATTTGAAAAAAACAAAACCAATTCTTTTGTTATCAATTTCTACCGTCTTCTCAAGTTTTCCATTTTTTGAGCATTAAATATGGGCATTGAACACCATCACTGAACATTTCAATAAAATGCTGAGTATGGACAGTGAAAATGTATGGTAATAAGCATATTGTGCATGACAGTGAATGAATGCATTGAGAAATTTTGTTGTGCATTGATTATGACCGGTATTGCAGTAACACAGAGTAGTGAATTCATCATGAAATGCAATATACTTAATTAGACGTCAAATAATAAAATTATTAAATCTAAAAAAAACAAAAAAAAAAATTCATCAAGTGAATGAGAAGAGAATTAATTTTGGCGAAAGTGCAGTGATTATAACCGGATGTGCAGTGAAGACGTGCATTAATTTTGTGCATTAACGACAATATTAAGTGCATTAATTTTAAGTGAACTAAATTAGTGCAAAATGCACATATTTTAAATAAGGGTATTTTGTCATTTAACATTTAAATATAAACGAATTTTCTATTTGTTTTTGGATTTTTGGTCATACAAAGGTATAAAAACTAGTTAGGTCATAGATTGAGAAACTCATTGAGTTTTAGTCATATCCCGGTAAATTTCCCTTATATTAAATCTCAAGTGTTACAATCACCCCCACTCAGGATCGCAACGTCCTCGTTGCGCCCTTAAACCAATCTCAATCAAACCCAGAATCTTCCCCCGCTAAGTGCCCGCCCGATATCCAACGGGTCAGCACACGGTCGTAGGGTTGCTCTGATACCATCTGTAACACCCCGGCCTCGTGGGACACGAGGTAGTTACTTCAGACCTCTAGTACTGTCCTCACAAACCACCACGAGCCTTTACCGCGCACTTTGTCCTCACTCATGCGCGCCCTGAGAAACTTCCCATGGGGTCACCCATCCCAAGACTACTCCCGTGCAAGCACACTTAACTTTGGAGTTCTTAGGTGATGAGCTCCCTTAAAAGGAGATGCACCTCTGTTGGTTTGAGTAGTACTATTAATCCTTTTATATTAAATCTCAAGTGTTACAATGACATTCAAGCTCTAAGAACCTTCACTTTACGCACTTCAACCTCTTAAGATGGTGACTGACTGGTTCGGACAAGAAGAAAGCAGAGACTGCGGTCCTGTTATAGCATCATATTACATGTGTTATTTCAAATTCAAGGTGTGTATGGTGAAGGAGAAAGTGAAGAATAACAAAAGTGGAGGGAACTGACGTACAATACCGTTCAACTTCTTCGGTCGTTTGAGGTTTGGGACTTTGGGAGAGAGACTTCTAAATTTAGAAGTCCTTTTTAACTTGTGTAGCCGGTAAGTAGTCATGCAGTCTATTAAAGGAAAAAGACCCCATAAGTTCGGACCACCTAGAAATAATCAGTAATATGGATTATTAAAAGCGGATCAGGTATAGTTGGGATTATTAAATTCAATTTCCTTTAAAGTAAAAGTAGATAGTGTTTGTAAATGGAAGTGATTTTTATTAAAAGGTAAAAGTTGCAGTGTTTGATAAAAAAATGATTTTTTTAGTAGATTGTAGAAGTACAAATTTACCCTTACCAATTAAATAAATGCCTGAGGATCCGTTTCTTTCCTCAGCTTTCTTTCGTCGCAGCAAGCACCCTGTTCATGCAGAAAGTTCTAGAGCTTGGATGGATTTTCAAAATATCTTAAATCTGCCTCAGAGTGAAGTCTGAATTTTTCTGGTGCTGTCTTCTATGAGTAGCCGTGTTTGAACTATCGGTTGGGCAGTCATTTTTCTCCGATCGGCCTCAAATTTTGACTGTTGGTAAAATACACCTAGAGCTACATTCTGGACGGTGGTGATCAGATTCTGACGGTCGGATGTGGAGTTATAATCACCTGAGTAGACCGGTGTGTTTGGTGATTTTTGATATTTGGTATTGTTTACTTGGACAGATTTGGCTTCTCCCTAACATTTAGATGCTGGTGGGATTTCAATTTTCAACTGAAACATAACATAGAAAACATGAAATCAGTTGGTATAAGAAACACAAAAGTGAATCTTTTGATGGAACTGCAATAGAAATCAATATGAGTTAACTTGGGAAGTGGAAATCTTAGCATTCTTTGCAATATTCACAAAATCACAATTCAACTGCAATAACCAATACAACACCATATTACATCCTGTTAAACCATTCAATTGCAATAACTAATACAACACCATATTACATGTGACACTTCAAAATTCAAATAAACATTGTCATTCATAAAGCAAGAACATGGTTGTACATACTAGTGAAATATTCAACTGTCTTACATTCCAACCCCCAACACAAACATTTAAAACATGCCAAACATGTCACTTGTGATACATTACAATACAGAACAAAATCCATGACACAATGAGCCAAACAAAAGCAACTTTCTCTCCCTTGCATGCTTGGAGGCCAAAACCTGCAATGCTTTTATTTTAGCTCCCATCATTTTTTTTCCAGCTTAGCTATCTTCTCTTCCAAATCCTTTTTCTCCTTCAAAAGGTGCTAGATAAAATTCTCCTTATCACTTTTCTTCTCTTCAACAAGCATAGAAGGATTTTCCTCAACCCATTGGAAATAGGAACAATCAGCTTTCTGAAGAAAAAAAATTACATTTACAGTACTTCACAAAGTGCATTTCGCTAAAAAATTCAGAAATAATTTCATAAAATATTTCATAAAAAGATTCAGAAAAATTTCAGAAAAATCAACTTTTGGGCTTCGAAATTACAGTGTGATACAATATTTCACTCCTAAATTACAGAAGAAATTAGCAACTTACATGCCACAAAGCGCTCCCATAGAATCGTCGCCCAATATTAGGGCCAGACTTTACGGTTCTGGGCTTCGAAAAACATTATGGAAGCATTCAACTTCTCATGTACTGTTGCTTTCACCCTTTCTTGCCGAAGAAGACGAAGCTGCTGTCGAAACCATTCCCAATTGACCTGCGTACCTGTTGGCTATGGCGGATAAGAGAGGGATGGGAATTTTTTGACGAAGAAGCCTGCGTATTTGCCTTGTTGGGATGTCGTTTTATTAATATGTGACCCAGATGCATCTCACATGACTTTTAACCGGGTTACAAGGGATAACTTAGGCAACATCTGGTCATGGACTACTCATGTAAAAAGACCCCGTAACTTCGGACCACCTAGAAATAATCAGTAATTAGGATTATTAAAAGCGGACCGGATATAATTGAGATTATTGAATTGAATTTTTCCTTAGACTATGTTTGGCGGGCATAAGCCCCTGACTTCTAGCTTTTGTGTTGTTCAAAAAGTTCCTAAAAACTTCTAGTTGTGTGTTTGGCATGACAATATTTAAGAGCTTTTCAAAAATTAAAAGATCTTTTTTGAGATGCTACCGGGAGTAGCATCTAAGAAAAGCTAGTGACTTTTAGTATTAATTAACCCTAACAGCTTGTATACCAAATCGAACTAAATCAAACAGTCAGCTTTTTATCAAACAGCTACCACCTTTTATTTTTAAGATCTTTTCAGTTACAAAAAGCTAACAACTATTAAAAAGCTCACAAATGTATCTTTTCAGCTAGTTCTGCCAAACATGCCCTAAATCTAAAAGTGAAAAAGCACTTAATTAAGAATGGTACACACACTTTAACGGTGTATCCTTCCCATTCCCTCCGTCGAACTCAACAGAGAACCCTAGCTTAAACCTCCATAGTCAGTCACTCACCCGTCGCTTAACCCTTGTCAACGATGAATACATCATCAACAAATCTGCTAGAGGAAGCCCTCATCGGCGAAGTCATAGTTGCTGGTTCCTCAATGCGCGGCCGTGTGGTGGTGATTGGAGACTGCGTGGAGACCAACGGCGGATTCCTGCTCCACCACTTTATCAAACGCTCTCTGTCTCCTAACTCATCCAACGTCGTCGTTTTCCTTGCCTGGGCGCAGCCTTTTTCACACTACGATCGTATCCTCCGTAAAATGGTTGATGCTCTTTACTATGCTATGCTCAACTTGATTCATGTTTATCTGAAACCAAGCTTATTAAGTTTTTTGTATAATCGACTAATTACCATTTCGCGTCACAGGGTTGCAACTTAGGTGCATACAGGGATAGTAAAAGATTCATATTTCTGGACATGCTCATGATGGAGGTTCCAGGTGAATATGTCAAGGAAATTGGCTTCTTTTGTTAAACTTGAAAGCCTTGCTCGAGATATTTAGGTTCTTTTTATACTACGTAGTACCATTTATGCAAGTGTCAGTACTATTTATTATTATTACTATAATAATAATAATAATAATAATAATAATAATAATAATAATTATTATTATTATTATTGTATTGTTATTTTACTAACAGCACTACTGCTCTGGACTCGGGTTTTGCTAACAGCACCGGGGGCTTAGCTCACTTGGTAGGAAGATGTACCACAAGGGAGAGGTCCCGGATTCAATTCCAAGTAAGGACTTGAGATGAAATCAGGGCCGAACCTCTTGTTGAGGCAAAGAGGCAATTGCCTCGGGCCCCAAAATTTTACTAAAAAAATATGGGCCCATAAATAATTGTTTACTAGTATTATACTACGTATATACACAATTTTTGTATTTCATATTAAAATAGAAAGAATACAAATAATATCAATCAAAATAATATCAATCAAAATAATATCATGCACTATGTGTGTTTTAATTTTTTGATGTTGGCATATAAATTAAATTACTGCTTATGAATCTTAATATCCAAATTTTACATTACTCAAGGGCCTTTTACAAAAAACCGACTCGGGCCAAAAAAATGTTAGGATCGGCCCTGGATGAAATCCCGCTCTCTTTCCATCGGTGTATGACCAAAGCTCAATTAACACCCCCAGATAACTGTTCGTTTGGTTCTGGGGCTTCAGGGATCATGAGTCATCCTTTTTTTTGGGTTTTGCTTACAACAACCCTTAATTATGTTAACCCTTAATTAGAGAAACACATTCTCCATACTTTTCATAAGTGAAATATAACCATAAAATCATCAAAAACTATTCTTCATGTTTACCATGCCTAGTACCTAAAGATTTTAATAATTTAATGATTGAATGCTTGATGAAACTACTCAACTAGATAGAATATTATATTCTCTTTGATGTTTGAAGTATAGGTTTAAGGGACATGGTTGAGTACTTGAGTCTCACACCTACGGCATTACCTTTTCATACTTGGTTCAGTGTGTATTTTACATGTTTGCAGGAATTGCAGCTGTGCCATACCATATGTAAATTGAATCCCTTGTGTCTGTTCAATTAGGTAGAAAAAATTAAAGAAAATGACTTGTGAAAAAAGAAAACGTAGAAGTGTGCATGAAAAAGAAGTAGACTGGAAATCATTTTCCCTTCTGTTTTACAAAAATACTTGCAAGAATCTATAACTTCAAGTCCTTTTGCATATTCTATGCATTACAATCCACCATTCTTTCGTTTGAACATAATTCCATCCTTGCTTGATTGTATGTAAAAGGAGTCTCCTAATCTTTATTCCAATTGGAACACACAGCGGTTATTGTTCATCCATCCCCAACTACAATCTTTTTTTCAATTTCTTTCTATTGAAGTTGGACAAAAGGAACCCAAATGAGCTCTGTTGAAACTTTCAAGGCCTAAACTGTGTCATTTAAAAGAACCGCCATATAAGTTATAATAGTGGTTTCAGGATTTTTTTATTGGAATTTGGCATTAAAAAATTGTTGCGGAAATTTATTATTCATCACTGTAAGTCATCTTTAATTTGGTTAGACAGATGGAGGGGAAACTGTAGAAAATGGACTACTTGCTATATATGGAAAACTTCAGAAAGCAGTGGAAACTTCTTATATGCCAGAAGGCTCGCGAAACATAACAGTTATGATTGATGATGTATCTCAGATTGAAGTGGCTGTGAATGGATCGTCAAATCACGTATCAGATTTTCTGCATTATTGCTACACCTTGACAACAGAATATGTAAGTAACATTCATTAATTTACACCTTGTTTATTCTCAATCTGACACTTTGTAGCGATGCCAATGTTTAGTTTTTTGTTGATGCAGGGCTGTTCACTCGTGACCCTTAATCACGAGGACATCTATCTTAGCATGGATAAGCCGGTATTGTTTTTGCAAATGGAACATGTTGCTGATGTGGTGATAAAAACAGAACCTCTGACTACTGGTTTGGCAAGTGATGTGCATGGACAGGTAGCTACCTTTTCAATTCTTTTCCATAGTGAGGTGTGGTAGTTTGCCTGTTTTTGTGTGAATCTTCCCCTGTATGCTAAAACAAAGAGTGTATTGCACTCCACCCCAAACAAAAAACTGTTTCATTAACTTTTTTTGTGTCTCAAAAAATAAAATAAAAAACTAATTTTTCAATACTAAGGTCTGTTATATAGGCATTACAATAGTACCTATTATAATAGGAAACATAAAGGTAATAATAAGCTGACTAAAACAGAAAGCTGCCAATCTGCTAGATTCTTGTTCCCTTGGTTGCATGGTCTTATTTGCTTCATCATTGATGCATTTTTTTAATAGAATGGGTCGTCGATAACATAATATTAGAATGAGAATTTTAAGTAGAGTAAAATCTTAAAAGATGCAAAATAATCCCTAAAAGGCACAACTCATCCTAAAAATAGATAATGATTTTTTTAAAGAATACAGTTGCCAAGGTACATGAGAAGCTTATTTCTTCGTAAGACACATATCTGAAACATTCCTTTATTTACAAAATTGCGTCCAAATTATGTCTTTCTACTGGAATGAAACTGATGCACTTTCAATAAGAAGCCATGTCTGAGATTAGGAAACATTTCTTCATCCTGATTCCTGAACGTTCCAAGCATAACTGTGTAGGAGGCCTTGTAGAAGTCTCGGGATCTATTATCTAATTAGAATTGTACTTGATAAATAGTGTTGTACTCTGATTCTTTATTTCGTCAACTTATATTCTTTCTTGTATTTTATTCTGATTGTTATTTTCTGCAGATGACAGTTATAAATAGAGGAGTTGGTAGTTACGGGTCAAGAAGCGCTAGGGCGAAGGTCCATAATTTCCACTTCCAAGTGAAGGAAAGTAGTGTAGAGTACTTTTATCCTGGGACTCGGAATTGAGGAGTAGCAAATTTATCCAATTGTGTTTCAGCCTGGAATGTGCTGCTCTGGGTACTGCATGTGAAGAAGAAAAACAATAGACATCTTTTTATTGTCATTCAAATAAACTTGACCATCCATCTCTTGGCTTTCCAGTTAAGATAGCTTTTAGTGATTGTATAGTGTGTTTATAGTCATCAGGGAAATCCATGCCCTACAAATCACTCAAACCTTGGGCAAGCAATTGAAATTGACCGTAAAGTAGACTCCCATAATGCGCATAAATTTATTTCGGAAATTGTCCTAAATAAGACTAATGAGTTCATAAAAAGCACAAATAGGACTACTACTTTTTAAATTCTCTAAATAGGACTAAACAACCACTAGTGAAAAAAATAAATGTTTGATCCTTAGCTTCTAAATCATTCTTACTTTATTCTAAATTTATTATTCACTATCAACCACATTAACTCCTTTTTTCTTAATAATAACACCACCTCCTCTTATATTAAGTTATCATGATCATTTAAGTTTAAAAGTTCAATATAAGTTATTGTGATTAAATTACTGCTGTAATTTAATCAGTAGTGATTAAATCACTACTCACATTTTTGTAAACAATCTTTATTTTAGTCATAAATATGTAATTTATTCATTAATTTTTAATAAATCAAATTCAAAAGTATACATTTTGTATTTCTTAATCCAATACGGATGAGTTTGTTTTAAAAAATTCCAATGCAGATAGGTTAAGAAAAATAAAAAATAATTACTTTGTATGCTATTTAAACCATTTTGGTTAAATGATAATGAGTATTTTTGGAATAAAGTTCACTCTCACCAAGGAATGTAAGATAACCTAAGAGTTGAGTGGGTTTGAGATGAAGGGACATCCTATTACTTTCTCTTCTTTTTTGGAATGTGACATTCCCCCATAAAAATAAACCTACGAACCAAACACAGATATTTCAGATTCCGGACATGAGATTCCGGCCTGCATAGGTGATTACCTTGAACCAAACATACCCTAAGAGTATTAATTCATAATGAAATGCTTTAATTCATAATAAAATCATAAAAAAACGTAAAAAATATTTAAAAAAAACGTGAAAAAATCATAAAAAATTTATAAAACATTTATAAAATAATTTTTTTTTTATTTTTTTTTTAATTTTTTTTAAAAAAAATAAAAAATAGTAAAGACCCATAAAAAATGAAAAAAATTATGGATACCTTTCCCACTGCCTCCCGCCGCCTCCCAGCACCACCACCTCCAATTGGTGAAATTTCTTCCACTTTTGGTAAAAAATGTCATCTTTTTCTGAAAATGCCAAAAAGATGGCATAATTACTCTTCAATATGCCAACATTTTCATTGAATATGCCATCATTATGGCATTATTTAAAATGTTGGCATATTTTTCTCCGGTGATGGGAGCTGGTGGTGCTGGGGGTGGCAGGGGTGGTAATGTTTTTTTTTTAATTTTACGGTTTTTTTTTTTAAATTTTTTTTTTGTTTTTAAAAAAAAACATTTTTACTACCTCCGTTTTTTTTAATCTTCACAGTTTGACTTCACACAAAATAAGGAAAGAAATTTGACTTTACTGTAGAGTACACTGTTGAGGCACTGTAGAGACTGTTTGGCATTGTTTGGCACTGTTTTGATGTAGATTTCTTTGCCAAAAAAGGAAATAAGGAAGTGTGAAGTTTATTTAAGACCGTCCCAAAAAGGAAAGTGTGAAGTTTATTAAAAACCAGAGGGAGTATTAATTTTCTATCAATTTTTTTATGATTTTTGGTACTTTTTATGATTTTATTATTAATTAAAACATTTCACAAGTTACAAGGGTATATTTGTCTAAACACACATAAATAGTCCTATTAAGGGAATTTAAAAAATGTAGTCCTATTTGTGCAAATTTGCCACTTTTTAGTCCTATTTAGGGAATTCACTCAATTTATTTTGAGGAATAAAGCTGGAAAACTCAGATTAGGGACTCATCTATTCATATGTTTTCGTTCTTATATTGAATATATCTAAATTTCGTCAATTTGCAGTCTGAGGCTCTGTTTGCAAACACAACTAAAAAAGCACTTCCCAGCTTTTGGCTTAAAAAAGCTAAAAAAGATGTTTTCAAATGACAACTTCTACTTAAATGAATCACTTAAAAGCTAAAAGCTAGAATCTGCTTTTCACTTTTTCTATTAGACAAAAAGCACTTATTTTACCAAACACCACCAACTTTTACTTTTCAAAATCACTTTTTTCTCAAACACTACCAACTTTTACTATTAATCACTTTTTTACCAAATCATTTAAAAAAGTTAAAAGCACTTCTCAGTTGGGTTTGCAAACAGAGCCTGAGTGTCACTTCTTTAAAAAATTGAGCAATAATTTGTGTGATTGATATTCTTTTTACATCAATGACAGTCATATAATTTTTTTGAATGATTTTTTTTATAAGGGTACTAAATCAAATTGTTTAAGAAATACTAGTATTTGTATTTAAAGTTTAAACTTATGGACTATGAGATGTTTAATGATATATACACTCCCTAATTCGCTGCGTGTGTGTGCAACTGCATTTGTTTCTCCTATCTCTTAATTACTTTTGTATTATATTGTCATTAATTCTTAAAAGCTTATAATTGTGAATCAAGGTTACTCTTTTGGGTATTAAAAAAATGTTGGTGTAATACTCCTGATAAATGTATTTGTACATCAAGCTTTGAACTTTGAACAGTTAATAAATAACCTTCCTGTACAACTATCCAGAGCCGTGCGGTGCTTGAGGCAGATGAGGCACTTGCCTCAGGGTCCAAAAAATTGTTAAAATTTTAGGGTCCACAATTTTAGATATTTCTTTAGTAAACATGTGTATTAAATTTACATATTGAGCTTCCTTTGTCTAACCATTGTCCGTTGTTGAACTTCAAAAAGGAAAACCCAAAAAGTCCCCTAATTACCTTTGTTCGGCCAGTTTAGAAGCGGAATAGCCATCAGTGGAAAAGGGTTTTAAGGCGATTTGCGATTCTTTTGTTCTGACCTAGACTAATCAATCAACAACAGGGCCTTAAGGTTAATTTGCGACTCCCTTGTTCCAATCTATAGACTTAATTGACATCAACATCAAGGTTAATCTTTCATCTTCTATGCTTAGCTTCTAAATTTCTAATATTCTTCTATTTAAAGCCATAAAAGGATTTATAGCCTACCGAATATCTGTTGATAAGGAATTTATTGAACATCTAGAATGCCGAGTTAATTAATACTTTTGCAGCTAAAACTCTCCGGCGAGTTGTACTTAATTAGTCATTTGAATACTTTGACATTAATCTAATTTTCATTTAATTAGTCGTTTTTATGATGTTTAATTAGTCATTTAAAAAAAATGTTGTATAAGGCCTTTTATGAAGTTCGACTCAGGCCCGAGTTTTGATAGGATCGGCACTGCAACTATCTTTCCCGTTACTCCCGTTAACTCCCTTATCAATTTGCATACCCACGTATTCTACACCCAAGTTTCTAGGTTTACATACCACCAGCGCTAAGCCGTCTCTGCCGGCGCTTTACAGCCATGTCAATCCGGCAGCTCCTAAGTCTCTCCCACGGGTCCCAGTGGCACGTTTCTTCCCAATTAGTCACACCACTGTCCTCGGTCGCCGTTTCTGTCGCTGCAGACACCGCTCAGTCCATCACACTAGAGGTGGATTCGGGCCGAGACTAGGCACGGGCGGGCCGCCGGTTCTGAATAGTTGGGCCCGGGTAGCTACCAGGCCCGGTCCGGGCCGGGCCTCGGGCCTCTTTATATATATATATATATATATATATATATATATATATATATATATATAGAGAGAGAGAGAGAGAGAGAGAGAGAGAGAGAGAGAGAGAGAGAGAGAGAGAGAGAGAGAGAGAGAGAGAGAGAGAGAGAGAGAGAGAGAGAGAGAGAGAGAGAGAGAGAGAGAGAGAGAGAGAGAGAGAGAGAGAGAGAGAGGAAACTTCATGTCAGGCCGGCCTGACGGGCTGCCCCGTCCGGCCTAGCCCGTTTGGACACCTTCCTGGTGGAATTTTTTGATGAAACTTTTTGAGCATGTTCCTCATCAAGTCTAGTTTGTCCATACCAAATTTCAGCTCTAAATACGATCGGGAAGGCATTCAAATCATTTTTTGAAGTTGACTGCATTTTTATATGTATATTTTGACGCAGTCAACTTCAAAAAATGATTTGAATGCCTTCCAGATTGAATTTTGAGCTGCAATTTGGTATGGACAAACTAGACTTGATGAGGAACATTCTCAATATATATATATATATATATATATATAGAGGAATGTTCAGGTCCGAACATTCCCCGTCCGAGCACCGTCTGAACATGGACGTTTGGGCCACTTCCCGGTAGAATTTTTTGATGAAACTTTTTGAGCATGTTCCTCATCAAGTCTAGTTTGTTCATACCAAATTTCAGCTCAAAATTCGATCGGGAAGGCATTTTAAATCATTTTATTAAGTTGACTGCGTCAAAATATACATATAAAAACGCAGTCAACTTCAAAAAATGGTTTGAATACCTTCCCGATCGAATTTTGAGCTGAACTTTGGTATGGACAAACTAGACTTGATGAGGAACATGCTCAAAAAATTTCATAAAAAAAATTCCACCGGGAAGGACCCCAACCGAGGATGTTCGGACGGAGGGTTCTGTGCCGAACGTTCGGACCTGATCTTTTTCCTATATATATATATATAATATATATATATATATATATATATAATATATATATATATATATATATATATATATATATATATATATATATATATATATATATATACGGAAAAGATCCTGTCCAGCCGGAGGGACAGGATCCTCCGTCCGGACCGCCGCCGTTTGGGGGCGGTTCCCGGTGGAGTTTTTTGATGAAATTTTTATTGAATGTTCCTCATCAAGTCTAGTTTATCCACAAAAAATTTCAGCTAAAAATTTCGATCGGGAAGGCAGTCAAATAATTTTTTGAAACATAACTGCGTTTTATATGTTTAAGTTGGAGCAGTTATCTTCAAAAATTTATTTGACTGCCTTCCCGATCGAATTTTTAGCTGAAATTTTTTGTGGGTAAACTAGACTTGATGAGGAACATTCCATAAAAATTTCATCAAAAAAACTCCACCGGGGAACCAGCCCCAAAACGGTGGGCGGCCGGACGGAAGATCCTGTCCCTCCGGCTGGACAGGGATCATTCCTCTATATATATATATATACTATATATATATATATATATATATATATATATAGTAGTCTTATTGTCCAGCCGGCCTGACGGGAACCGCCGTCCGGCCGAGGGCATTTCGGGCACTTTCCGATGGAATTTTTTGATGAAATTTTTTGAGCATGTTCTTCATGAAGTCTAGTTTATCCATACCAAATTTCAGCTCAAAATTCGATCGGGAAGACATTCAAATAATTTTGTGAAGTTAACTGGGCAGTTTATATGTATGAGCTCCCTTAAAAGGAGATGCACCTTGTTGGTATGAGTAGTACTATTAATTCGTTTATCTTAAATCTCAAGTGTTACACTCGGGCCCGGCCGGGCTGGGTCTCATTTTGGAAGAACCGTGCCCGGAAACGACTCCCCCTCGGGCCGGGTCAAAGCTCGGTACCCGGACCAGTGAATGGGGCCGGTCCCGGGCCCGCACAGTAGTGGGCTGGGCCGGTTCACGGGCGGGTGGCCCAACCCGAGTCCACCACTACATCACACCCTCTCCTCCGCCACCCACGACCATGATCTACGATCGATTAGCCGAAGGAGTATAACCTGCATTTCCTTTTATAATTGAACTTCATTGGTGGGGAGTGACTGAAGATGTTATCATTTTGAAATTTTCTCATGGCAGAGTTGAAACACTTCTCAGTGTATATCTAACAAATACATTCCCATGCCTTTTTGTTCTAAAACTGATAATGATGAATAATCCAGATACCTAAACACCAACTGAACAAAAGAAGCTTGTTGCATGGGTTACTGTGTGCCGGATGATCTGGTTCTTGATGAGAAAAAAGGTCATTTTTTTCTTTTTAGTGTATTTGATTGTTGATACCATATTATGCTCTCACATCCGGTTCTACTGCTTTTTATACATCGGTTATGTGACAAAAAACAAAAATTTGGTATGTTGATAGAAGTATTTAAAAACATTTGACATTGTAATACACTCATACTCCCTCCGTCCCCCTAAGTTTGTCCCATTTTATCTTTTTCGTTCGTCCTATGAAGTTTGTCCCATATCATATTTGGTAATGTTTGAGTGGTTAGAATTTATTTTTACTTTATTCACACTTTATTAATTCAATACCAACCACACAATTCCACTTTTTCTTAAAAATCACACCACACCCCCTTGTCCCAAACGGAGGTAGTATATAATAGAAAAATGTTAAGTCAATTGTGCACCGACACACCATGTCAGTGAGTTATTAGCTAGTAGACTTTTTTTGACAAATAGCTTGAAAACCGAAACATGACCTGCAAAATGAATAAAGTAGGTCATAGTAGACTTTTCCATTGGGTCTAACATTTAACATTTGTCTTTACATTTTTTTCCCTCTGTTTTTTGTTCCTTTGTTTTTTCTGTTCTTGCATTGTAATATTTCTTTTAATGAATAAAGTCATTTTTTAAATAAAAAAACCGAAACATGACCTACAAAATGGAAGAATTGAATGTTTTTTCATAGTTCATGGGGTTGATTGTTTTTTTTAGTGTGAGGGTATAATTGCCGATTTGGCTTTATTAAGAGGACTTATTTGATAATTTCCCTAATTTTTATGGAAGAAAGTTTTATTCTTTTTAAATTTTTATTTCAAAATTAAATAGCCATCTATGCCTTTTGGAGGAGATCTATTACCTTAGAGAATAGTGATAGTTTCCTAGCTCATTTTCTTTCAAAATAATAATATTCTCCCAATAGGATGCTTTTACTACGGAAATAATTTATATCAATATAAGTGTTTGTTGAATATGTCATTAAAAATACCTACCAAACGGGCACTACCATTTTCTAAAGAAAAAGGTTCTAGCCGATGTGTATATACTAAAATTAAAATGTTGCATTGTGAATGTTTTTTCCCATGAAGTATCTGATGATTTTGCAGCTGGTGTTCTGAGTTCCAACATGAAAAGAAAGAATGGAAGCAACATACTGTACTACACTAAATCAACAATGCTTAGAGAGTTCCTCTTTCGTTAAACATGTAAGAAATTGTTACGAAAAATGTACGGTCCTTTAGGCCAGGAACTACTGAAAAAGCGGAGCCGTTTTTAGTTGAGAGATATTTTGACCCATGCTTAGTTGTTGTTTTATAAACCCACTTGCACTTTATGTTTACTTTTATGTTTTAATCGCAGAGTTGCATTAGTTTTATTGCCGCATTAATTGTATTGTTTGCAAAATATTTGACCAAAATTCAAAACAACTTTCCATTCCATGTACTTGCATAGGTACACCTTTAAACTTATTTCTTACGCCCCTCTTTTGAAGTTTCATATTTGTGGAAGTCAAATCGCATTCTTTCATTTCCACCCATTTAAAAGACTGGGTGCTTAATAGAAAAATCTGGACTGGCTATCTCACAGTCACCGAGAGCTACATCAGTCTTGATGGGGTCATATTAATTGTATATTTTCGTCCATTACAGTTTTTGCTGTTTCAGCTCCAATCCAAGCATCTTTTTGATACCTTTATTGATACCAATTAGGGGTGGACCGGTTCCGGGCCGGGCCCGGTTCGGGCCTTGAACCGGTCGGGCCTCGGTTCAAGGTAGGGGAGGCCCGGAACCGGCCCGGGTAACCGCGGTTCAGGTTCGGGCCCGGTTCGGTTCTATATAATTTTTTTTTGGGTTTTCCTAATCAACCCCCTACCCTCCCCCTCAACCCCAAACCACCCCAAACCACCTCAAATGGCCCAAAATACCCAATCCAACCCAAAAACTTTAAAAAAATTCAAAAAAAAAAAATTAAAAAATTAAATCTGGCCCGAACCGGGCACGAACCGGCCGGGCCGGTTAACCAAAATGAAGGCCCGAGCCCGGAACCGGTAGCCACCGGGCCGGGTCAACCCGAACCGCCCATGGGCCGGGTCGCCGGGCCGGGCCGGTTCAAACAGTGACCGGTCGGGCCGCCCGGCCCGAATCCAACCCTATTACCAATTTGTTTGAGAGATGGATGGATTTAAGGTGCAAAACCAAATAGCATTCTCTGCAGCAGTCATTTGTTCAGAGTATATGTTCTTTGGATAGTTTACTCCTATCCCGATTAATTATTAGAAAAGTGTATTCTACATATATATTATTGGGCATTTACCCCATTGCGCAACGCGCGTCTAAAAAACTAGAATATACGAAGTATGTATATTTGTTGATTTTGAAACAAGAATTGATCATGTCTACATCCGTGAGTCGTCTAAATTCCAGAATACGTGGATGCTGGTCATTATTGAGAGGAGTCAAGGAGATGGAGATCTTCGTAATGATCATTAATGGATAAACAGTTAGTGAATTTGTAATACAGTACAACTTTTATAACCATAGAGTACAGAGTTCAGACAAGTTCAAATCTTTTATTTTATTGTGACACTAGCTAGTGTCCAAGCGCAGGAACGATAAGTAAGATGCTGAGTACTAATCTAATTACATTTACAATGTGTAATTTGCAAAAATTAGTTTTTCAGTCTTATTAGCCAACTTTTTCATCAAACATGTAATTTTTGATTTCGTGCACTAAATTGTATAAAATTGAAATAAGTAAAGCTGAAATTATTTTTCTGGTTGAATTGGCTTAAGTTAGTGTAAACGATTATTTTTGCTATTTTTATATATTTTTTTTCCGAATTTATTTTTTCCATAATTCTGCAAAATCAGACAATCCAGCTTCACCTAAAATATCATAAATTTTAGCAGAATCAGTTGATTCAACAAATTTCAATGTTATCAAATAGACTCTTAGTTTACTGTTCATGTATATTCATTTGAAAGGTATAGATACGTTTGCTAAGTAGCACGGAAACGGGAAACAGGAAACGCGAGAAACGTAATTTCTAAAAAATATAGGACATGAAACGTGGGGGAAACGCGTAAATATTATAAAATATAAAGATATATTTATAAATATTTTTTAATATATGTACACAAGTTTTTCCATATGCACATGTTTTTTTAATACAATTTGTTTAGTAACCAAATAATAAAATCACTCTACATGTTCGAATTTAGATATTATTTCATATTAGTACATAATTAAACATAAAATGTACGGAGTAATACGTTTCTAGCAATACATTGCGTTACGAAATGTAACAAGTGCTGCCGCTGAGAAATACTACAAAAATTCACTATAAAAATTATTTTCCACCACATAATCTTTTGAAAAAGAAAAAAATTGGAATCCGAGGTTTCCGAAACGTAGTGAAACGGGTTTCAAAAAATTTTCTTAATTACGGAAACGGCCCCGAAACGGGAATTTGAAGTTTCCGAGTTTCCGAAACGCATCCGAGTTTCCGAAACGTGGAAACGTGAGCCATGAAGAGTTTCCGTGCTTCCTAGTACGTTTGCTATTGCAATAAAAGTCGTTATTATTATTAAAACTCAGAAAAGCATGCGCTAAAACAAACATTAATTGGAATCAAGCAAACAACCTAGGAGTGGGTTGGCCATATCGAAAACTGAATCAACAAAAAGTTGAACCGGAAGTAAAAAAAATCTTAACTGCAAAAAAATGGAGGCCGAACTAAAAAACGAGTTGTAGTTATTAAGTACTCCGTATAATATTTTGTTTAATTCTTAATTTGTAATTCTAGAAAGTTAATCTTCGGTACAAATTATAATGAACTTCGGCACTAAAATTTTTGGGAAAAACTAATATTTATAAAAGTGCATTGTGATAACAAAAATAATACATGTATTCCAATGGTACTCTCTAATTATTATGACCTGCCATTCAATGACACACTCAATTGGCAAAAAAAATTGCGGTCATACTCAGGGAGAAGGATCAAGGATGAAGGATGTATATGAGCTGAAGCAGTAAATTCTCAAAAACATTACTCAAGAAGAGTTTGTGACTTTGCATTCCAATTTACTCAAGATTCAAAAACTTTTCCAGTGGAATACACCTCCTATCAAATGATGCTTTCCATATTGTCATGTATGAACTATGGGTTGTCCCACACTCCCACCCTGTGGTCAAGTATTGAGATGCAACATAGAAACATGAACTTAACCTCAGAAGGTTGCTGGCTCTGAAATACCACCTAGTGAAGTCAAATATGATGCCTCCCTGACAATGAACTTTACTTCAGATACATGCATATTTAAAGAAGAATGAAAACATTGTAATAAAGAAGAACCGCCCTCAAAACGCGTAAAAGTACAGTCTGGAAATTTGGGAGATCATTTGAACGAAATGTCTCTTAGAGAGCCTAAAAATTGCTCTCATGAACACCAAGGAGAGGATGAGGTGGTTGGTTCTAAAGGAGTTGTCAAGAAAGTCGAATTTGTTAGAATCATTGCGGAGGCATTATATTCTCTTGGTTACAAGAAGACTGCAGAGCAGCTAGAGGAAGAATCAGGGATACAATTGCATTCTGAAGTTGTAAATTTGTTTATACAGCAAATCCTTGATGGAAAATGGGATGAAAGTGTAGCTACATTACCTAGAATTGGTCTAATGGATGAAAACATCATAAAGTGCATATCGTTTATTATATTTGTACAGAAACTTTTTGAGTTTCTGGATGAAGATATTGTTATGGGAGCTTTTTGAACAGAAACTTTTTGAGTTTCTGGATGGAGATATTGTTATGGGAGCTTTAAAAACTTTGAGGATGGACATAGTTCCTCTGCATAAAAAGTGATCGAGTCCGTGAGCTTTCCTCGTGCATCTCATCTTCTTCACCAAATAGTCTTGATAGCATGTCAAGTCCATCCACTGTTAGAGTGAAGCCTCGATCAAAGCTACTGGAAGAATTGCAAAGATTGTTTCCACACGCAGTCATGATACCTGAAAAGAGATTGGTGCATCTTGTTGAACAGGCCCTTGATTGGCAAGTTGAAGGTTGTAGGTTTCACAATTCTTTGATGGGTGAGATGTCATTGCTCACTGATCACCAGTGTAGTAGAGGTCAAATCCCTTCTCAAACTTTACAGATCTTAAAAGAGCATAGTGGTGAAGTCTGGTTCTTGCAGTTTTCCTATGATGGAAAGTACTTAGCGTCATCATCTGTGGATTGCTCTGTTATTATTTAAGTGGTCAAACAAGATTGTCAAGTCTCTTTAAAGCACCGACTTAATGGTCACCAACAACCTGTATGTTGTGTTTCATGGAATCCCGATAACACTCAGATCCTAACCTGTGGGGTGGTCGAAGCTGTTCGCCGATGGGATGTGGCATCTGGGGTATGTGTCCATGTTTATGACAAAGCAGGTCTTGGTTTGATCTCTTGTGGATGGGCTTCTGATGGTAACAGTATATTCACTGGTGTTTCTGACAAAAGCATTGCCATGTGGGGTTTAGACGGTAAGGAGTTGGAATGTTGGAAAGGGCGAAGGACTACTAGGTTATCAGACATTGGGGTCACTTCTGATGGGAAACAGATTTGTTTCTGTATGTAAAGAGAACAAGATAGTCATGTTTGGGTGGGAGTGAAAAGATGAGAGATTTCTTGTGGAGGATCAAACCATAACATCGTTTGTATTGTCAAGAGACAATAAGAACATTCTGGTTAGTCTACTCAACCAAGAGATTCATCTTTGGGATATAGATGAGAGTATGAAGTGTGTAGCCAAATATAAGGGTCACAAGCGCACCCGTTTTGTTGTGAGGTCTTGTTTTGGTGGACTCAATCAAGCATTCATTGCTAGTGGAAGTGAGGATTCACAGGTTTATATATGGCATAGACGGTCTGGGGAGCTCGTTGGGACATTGGGAGGACATTCTGGAATAGTGAACTGCGTGAGCTGGAATCCAGTGAACCCTCATATGCTGGCATCTGCAAGTGATGACCATACCATTCGCGTGTGGGGATTGAATAAGGTAAACATGATGAAGCGTAGTAGCAATAACAACAACGAAGATTCTAATGATGATGATAATAATAATAATAATAATAATAATAATAATAATAATAATAATAATAATAATAATAATGACAGTGTTAGCAATGGGATCCAATATTGCAATGGTGAAACCTCTACCCATTGATATCAGGTGCTTATGTTTGCTGTTATTCATACCAAAAGGTTTCTTTTATAAACCCATTCGTGTTTATGTATATTCTTTTAACATCCATGTCATGCTGACATCTTATGTCAAACGAGACTGAAGAATGTGAAAATCTGTTTTCATTTTCAGCAAGGATAAACCTGTACAATTATTGTTTCTCAGTTATAAAAAAAACTACAAATTCTACAATATGAATAATGTACTAATTCTACGATATGAATAATGTACTAAATCCTATTAGTTCAAAAAGAATCACATGATAACTCATAAACCAAACTAGTTCAAACTAAACAAGTTAAAACAGAAAAATCGAACACAAAAGAGGACAGCCTAAATGACGAGCAATTGCACTGTTGGAGAAGCAGCCTGCCCTCGCAATTGTTGATGGATTACTTGTGATTTGCTCTCATCAAATTTTGAAGTACGCTGTGATTCTTGACACCAACTGAGCTCTTGGTAACCTTTACTCTTATTAAATATTGCAGTATACCGAGAATCCCTTCTTAAAACCATCCTCTCGAGAGCCAAAGCACTTTTCAGGATATACAATACCACAGACATCTCATTCTCAAAACCATTGAACCCACCAAATTCTACTTCTTTTAGATGAAGATGACTTCTGGGAGATAGACTCCTTGCACCAAGTGGCCTGGGTGGTGTTCTTCTCTCCCTTCCCACCAAATGCATTATCTGAAGCAGTGGACAGTGGATGATTAAATCAGCAATCTGGGTCACATCAAACAAGTCATTGAACTCCATTCGTGTGTCAAGCTGCCTCAAACGGCTAAATGTGGGCACCTTAAGCGGCAAACCATATGCCACATGGCTTGTGCGCGACCATGACTCAACACAAAAAGATTCAACCTGAGAACAATCCTGTGCTACCCAGCTAATGATGTGAAGCAAATGACCATTGTATACTACCTCCAAGCTGACATGTTGGAGCTTGGGGAGATGAGAAGGATGAGAGAACTTCAATGCTAAATCACTATATAAACCAAGTTTCAAGGTCAGAAGGTTTTCAGCACACAAATATATCTCCTCCACCTCCTTCCCATTACACTTGAAAATGGTTAATGACTTCAACTCTAGATGTTTTCCTTCCACAACGAATTCATTAGAAGAAAGACAGCAATACTCCAACGATAGAGACTCAAGTTTCGGGCATGATGACAATATGGTCTGCACGTCAACTGAATCGATGAAAATCAACTCTATGGATTTTAGATACTTGAACGGTTGTTGGGGATTGAAGGGTTCTAATTCCATATTGCTTGCGGTCAAATGCAGAAACGTGAGCCTACATGTTGCTGCTTTGCACACAAGCTTCTGAAGCGGGACTGTGATCTTTTCCCCTTGATAACACAACTTCAGCGTAAGCTCTTCCACACCCAATCCAGCAAGGTGATGCACCCATCGCTCAATGTGGCATGTGAAATCTGTCTTAACACAGAATGACAGCCTGAAAGATTTGATCTTTTCACAGCCAGCTCTTCTATGGATTTGAAAAAACCTATCCATGACAGTCAGAATCTTGTACTCAGCAGTACAACTACACAGGCAAAAAGGAAACATCACCACACATGGGCAGCCAAAAGAATAACTAGGCAGAAAAAGATAGAGGTTTCTCCACCGACTACACAATAAGCTAGTCCTAACCGCATCTTTTGTATCCAGTCGTGAGAGGATGGAGCACAGAATTTCATTTGTCAATGCACTTATTCGGTCCTCCACCTCCTTCTTAACCTCCTCCTTAACCTTCTTCTTAACCTCCTCCTTAACCTCCTTCTTAGCCTCCTCCTTAGCCTCCTCCTTAGCCTCCTTCTTAGCCTCCTCCTTAGGCTCCTCCTTAGCCTCCTCCTTAGCCTCCTCCTTATGCAGGCGTAGATATGAAGAAACTGCAGTTCCAATTCCAAGTCTCAATCCTGTGAAGACCATTAGAGGGAAAACAAACCCAAGCTGCGGGAACCATATTCCAAACTTATCGCTATAACTTGTCGGCATGATACTGTTTTTTTTTTTAAATTTGTGAGATCAAGAAAACGTAAATAATACCGAGTAATATCTTGATCTCAAAAACAAAAAAAAAATATACGGAGTAACATCTATATATCCGCTGCAGGCAGAGGAGGTTAAAGCTGGAGCCGAAGTAAGATAGAAGTTCTTCTGCGGGTAAATAAAAACTAAAAAGAAAGCAAACATAAAAAAAATTCCTTATACGATGCCGGCCATGGGAAATTTACCTACACAAGTGTGCAGGGCCCCTAAATTTGGGAGCCTCTAAATTTTAAAACAAGCCCATTAGTATATACTTAATCTATGTTTTACTGTTTTCGGTTACAGACCAAATCGGACTAAATTTAAACAAATCAGACCAGATTATATCAGACTTAAACAGATTAGACTTGACTTCCGATATTATAAAATATACAGAGACTATACGTTTCCTAAACCAGATCAGACTTAAACAGAGACAAGATGAGCAAATTACAAGTTCCAAATTACAAGACTTAAACGGTTAAACCTATCTTGGTTTTCTCCCAAGTCTCGTCGGCGCACATCACGGTTGTTGGTTTGGGTGGTTTGATGGGTATTCAATTTCATCTGCTCCACTTCTTCTATACCTGAAAATAATGTTACACATGATCATCTTCAATTGTGGAAGAAGAGGAGTAGATGAATTTATAACTATCAATTTCATCTATTTAAGAACGGTGCCAATTTTTTTTAGTATATATATAGCATATGGAATATGTATGGATCAAGTTTGACCAGCACAGTAATTAATAAAGTAAAAACTGTGTGATTGAGTATCGTGTAGAAGAGAGAGGATCAACTGAAACCATAAATTTTTTACTTAATACTGGAAGTGACAAAGTTAGTGACACAATAGAATCAACTGGAACCACAAATTTTTAATTAAAAGTGAAAGTGACAAAGTTAGTAACACAACCAAAAAAGAAAAGTTGATAAAGTTTTAAAGGACATTGGGCTTATATGAGACTATTGTAAGAAGACTGCTAAAATGTTGGATTATTAGTTTCCATTTTCCCTAATAAGAAAACATAATGTTGGAGTTACTATTTTAGTTGTATTGGCTGAAGTTACTGATGATCAATTTACCTTTTTCATATAATTTTTTTATTTAATTGATAAAATATAGTTTAGATATTGTTTTTCATAAATGAGCAAAATAAGCCGTTTCAACAAATTACTCTGTGAAATTTAAAAATTAAATTGATTGCAATAATTACTTTTGTGAGAATAAAACATAGATACCCTTACATAGTTGGAATTGTGATTTGTGAGTTTTAATTTGATTCAAATATTGAATAATTTAAAGTTTTTTTGTAAATTAAGTTTTTATTTATGAATAATTTACATGTTCACTAAGATTATTCCATACAAAATTTGGTAAAATTTGTATGGTTCTAAATCATTTTTACTTTATTCTTACGTTATCAATTTAATAACAACCACATATATTCATTGATAGAGTTATTGAGAAAAATGAATATGTGTGGTTGTTATTAAATTGATAACGTAAGAATAAATTAAGAACGGTGTGGAACTATACAAATTTTACCAAATTTTGTATGGAATAATCATGTCCACCGACCTGTATGGGAGTACGAGAGAACTTCTCATGATTAACTATCAGACTTCCATGATCCAAATGAGTCTTAACTTTACATTGCATCTAAGGTTCCCTTTGGTAGTCAAATTTGGCTTATTGTTCCAATAAACAGAGTCAGATACTTTTGACTTATTCATTTGGCTGAAATGGATTACAAAACGTTTGTCTTTCAAATAATTATCAGCGACCATTTCATCCGAATACATCTTGCCGACTCTGTAATACCACCTAGTGAAGTCAAATGTGATGCCTCCTTGACAATGAACTTCAGATACATGCATATATAAAGAAGAATGAAAGCATTGTATTCTAATAACTACAAATTCTACGATATGAATAATGTACTAAATCCTAATATTTAAAAAAGAATCACATGATAACTCCTACCAAACCAAACTAGTTCAAACTAAACAAGTTAATTCAGAAAAGAAAAGAACACAAAAGAGGACAGCCTAAACGATGAGCAATTGCACTGTTGGAGAAGCAGCCTGCCCTTGCAATTGTTGATGGATTTCTTGTGATTTGCTCTCATCAAATTTCGAAGTACGCTGTGATTCTCCACACCAACTGAGCTCTTGGTAACCTTTGCTCTTATTAAATATTGCAGTATAGCAAGAATCCCTTCTTAAAACCATCCTCTGGAGAGCCAAAGCACTTTTCAGGATATACAATACCACAGAAATCTCATTCTCAAAGCCATAGAACCCACCAAATTCTACTTCTTTTAGATGAAGATGAAGATGACTTCTGGGAGATAGGCTCCTTGCACCAAGTGGCCTGGGTGGTGTTCTTCTCTCCCTCCCCACGAAATGCATTATCTGAAGCAGTGGACAGTGGATGATTAAATCAGCAACCTGGGTCGCATCAAAGAAGTCATTAAACTCCATTCGTATGTCAAGCTGCCTCAAACGGCTAAATGTGGGCACCTCAAGCGGCAAACCATGTGCCACATGGCTTGTGTGCGACCACGACTCAACACAAAAAGATTCAACCTGAGAACGATCCTGTGCTACCCAGCTGATGATGTGAAGCAAATGACCATTGTATACTACCTCCAAGCTCACATGTTGGAGCTTGGGGAGATAGGAAGGATGAGAGAACTTCAATGCTAAATCACTATATACACCAAGTTTCAAGGTCACAAGGTTTTCAGCACACAAATATATCTCCTCCACCTCCTTCCCACTACAATTGGAAATGGTTAATGACTTCAACTCCAGATGTTCTCCTTCGCCAACGATCACCTTAGAAGAAAGACGGCAATACTCCAACGATAGAGACTCAAGCTTCGGGCATGATGACAATATGCTCTGCACGTCAACTGAATCTATAAGAATCAACTCTATGGATTTTAGATATTTGAGCTGTTGTTGGGGATTGAAGGGTTCTAATTTCATATTGGATGCGATCAAACGCAGAAACGTGAGCCTGGGTGTTGCTGCTTTGCATACAAGCTTCTGAAGCGGGATTGTGATCTTTTCGCCTGGATAACACAACTTCAGCGTAAGCTCTTCCACACCCAATCCAGCAAGGTGATGCACCCATCGCTCAATGTGGCATGTGAAATCTGTCTTGACACAGAATGACAGCCTGAAAGATTTGATCTTTTCACAGCCAGCTCTTTTATGGATTTGAAAAAACCTATCCATGACAGTCAGAATCTTGTACTCAGCAGTACACCTACACCGGCAAAAAGGAAACATCGCCACGCATGGGCAGCCAAAAGAATAATTTGGCAGAAAAAGATAGAGGTTTCTCCATCGACTACACAATACGCTAGTTCTAACCGCATCTTTTGTATCCAGTCGTGAGAGGATGGAGCACAGAATATCATTTGGCATTGCACTTATTCGGTCCTCTACCTCCTTCTTATCCTCCTTCTTGAACTCCTTAACCCCCTTCTTAGACTCCTCCTTATGCAGGCGTAGATATGAAGAAACTGCAGTTCCAATTCCAAGTCCCAATCCTGTGAGGACCATTAAGGCAAAAACCAACCCAAGCTGCGGGAACCATATTCCAAACTTATCGCCATTACTGCTCGGCATGATCCTATTTTGTTCTTTTAATTTGTGAGATCAAGAAAACCCCGTAATTAACTATACATCCGCTGCAGGCAAAGGATCCAAAGTAAGATAGAAGTACTTCTCCTGGTCACAGACGCCAGGTAAAAACTAAAAAGAAAGCAAACAATATTTATACGATGCCGGCCATGGGACAATTTACCTACACAATTGTGTGCAGGGCCCCTAAATTTTAGGAGCCTCTAAATTCTAAAACAAGCCCATTAGTATTATACCACGTGTATGTATACTTAATCTAATTTTTTATTGTAAATAAATAAAATTTTAATTCCAAAGTCAATATTCGTGAAAGGATTAATTGACGGGGCTAACCTTGATGGAGCAGGCGGCTATAATATTGGAAACTTCAAATATTCAATGAAGGACGGTTGAGTTCTTGGTTTTCCTCCTAAATTTACCACACCGAAATCTTAACCATCTTATAAGACATTTTACTAGTCTCCTCAGCGCACTTCACGGTTGGTGGTTTGGGTGGTTTGATGGGCATTCAATTTCATCTGCTCCACTTCTTCAATAACTAAAAATGATGTTACACGGAATCATCATCTTCACTTATGGAAGAAGGCCGAGCAGATGAACTTATAACTATGAAATTCATCCAGGTGGGTGCAATTTTTTTAGTATTATAGCATATGGAATATGGATCAAGAGTACTAAATAAACTGAACTTGTTGTTCTTTAGTTTTATTAACATAAGGGCTTGAAATTCAATAGAGTGAATTTCAGCCCTGATTACTCCAGACCCCCCAGACCCCCCGGAGTAAACAAAAAAACAGAATCACTTAATAGTTGATTATAACATTGTTTAAAATGCATATTCTAATTTATTGAGTATGTCCTATTTTTGAACTAATTATCTAAAAATGCTTTCAATCTATATTTTCCAATAACGAGAACATGTTTTTTATAACTCTCAGTTGCATCCAGTTTGAATTAGGGGGTGTTTGGTTCTGATTCTTAAAACTGCTTCTGCTCCTTTAGGGAGCAGAAGCAGAAGTTGGAGTGTTTGGGTGAAAGTGAAGAAGTGATTCTGGTGCTCTAATTTACTTCTAGAATCAGTTTTTTAGGAGCTGGGGGAGACCAGCTTCAGAAAACTGATTCTGATTCTGCTTCTGTTTTAAAAAAGAAGTAGAAGCAGAATCGATTCCAAACACCCCCTTAATCTATTTTTACCTAAACCAAAAGAAAATGTTCAATGCCTATTTTTATTCATTTAATTTATCTATGCCTTGCTGTTTTTTTAAGGGGAAAATAATTTAAATATCCCAAACTTTGAAAGGGTGTGAGGTTAGCACCCCAAACTTACATGTGTAATATATATATCCCGAACTTTACATAAAAAGTTATGTTAGCACTTAGCACCATTACTATGTACATTTTTATTCAAAAATGTAAACTTATTGTATTAAGCACATGGTTTAAAATATGAAGACATTTATAGAGGTGTAAGCATAATAAATTTACATTATTGTGAAGAAAAAAACATATGTTGATGGTACTAATATTACTTTTTATATAAAGTTCGGGGTATAAATATTACATATGAAATTTTGGAGTGCTTACATCACACTTATTCAAAGTTTGAGGTATTTAAATTATTTTTCCCTTTTTTAAAACTAACTACACATTTTTGTAATTTATTTATCTAAAAATGAGTGGAGTCAATTTTTTAAGATATTAGTTCTTCTAGGTCTTAGGAATTTTCAAATAGAGTCTTTTGATCTCTTTCTCTAAGAAAAAGAGTTTAGAATATATTTTTTTATCACATTCCGATTTTAATGAAGGCGATGATGGCGACAATAAATTGCATATTGTGATTGGTAGCCATCAATTTATTTTTCATTAGATTGAGTTATTGAAGGTATGTATATCTGATCTTATTAAGTAAAATAAGTAGTATTGAATGACGAAAAGTTACATGCTTTAAATTTAGACTTAGAAGATCAGATGAATAAAATCTATAAAAAGATTCTCATCACATCTAGAGGTAGCTATAATCGAAACATATATAAAACATATGCAATGAAAAATAAAAAGACAAACACCCTCATATTCAGAAACGAAAATTGATCTCAATTTTCATGACCAAATAGTATTATATTAAAGTTACGTCCATAAGTAAAAGAATCACTCCATACATTTTATGTACAGTCTAGCTTATTTATCTAGCTCTTAAACACTACTTTTAGTGTCCCAATATGATTATTATATATGTAATTAATAAAACTTTTCAAACACTGAAACTCTCTGCCAAAATATATATCAAGATTATATTAATATACGAAGTATGCACTAAAGTAAAAATAACTTTTACTTGCATAAATCAGATCAAAAAAATGATTCCAATGAAAATATCCTTAATTAGAAACGTGAACATAAATTTGAGATAGCATTAAGACAAATTTGTATTTAGTAAGTTTTATCATATGCAATCTTGCTATTTTAATTTTTCTCACTTTCATTTTATGATGTTTCACTCTTTTTTTTCATTTTAGAAATGAGTTGGAACTTATTAGAATTTTTTTTAAAATTTTATTGAAATGATTTGGCGTGCACTGGATAAAATGATTTTGTTGTTTAGGTTTATTAATAGAAAATCACGTATTTAGTCGATTATAATATTGGTTTAAAATGCATATTCTAATTTTATTGAGTACTCCCTCCGTCCCATTTATTTTGTCCCGTTTTACCTTTTTGGGAAGTCCCACTTATATTGTCCATTTGTCTCATACCATATTTGGCAAAGTTTGTGTGACTCTAAATCATTCTTACTTTATTCTTACTTTATCAATTAATATCAACCACACAAACCCACTTTTCTTAATAACCGTGCCACCCTCTTCCGGGACAATATAAATGGGACAAAGGGAGTATGTCTTATTTTTGAACTAATTATCTAAACATTTTCCAGCCTATATTTTTCAATAAAAAGAGCATATTTTTTAGGAAAAATTCCCTACATAGGGGTACAAAAGTTTTGAAATTCCAAAATAGGACCGCAATATTTTTATTCTCAAAATAGAAGTAATTTCTGTCATGTTTGACATTATCAACCTTTAAACATGGTTGCCAAGTTTTTTCCAAACTTGGCAAAAATTATTCTTATTTAAAGAATAAAAACATGAAGGTCTTATTTTGGAATTTCAAAACGTTTTTACACCTATTCAGGGCAATTTCACTTTTTTTATAACTCTAGCCATCTCAATTGCTTCCAATTCAAATTAATCAATTTTTACCTAAACAAAAAGAAAATGCTCAATGTTTATTTTTATCCATTAAATTTCATTCGTGATTTACTGTTTTTTTAACTAACTACACCTATATGTAACTTATTTATCTAAAAATGGATGTAGTCGATTTTTTAAGATAATAGTCCTTCTAGGTTTTAGAAATTTTCAAATTAGTCTTTTGATTTCTTTCTTTATGAAAAGAGTTTAGAATATATAGTTTTGTGACATTCAAATTTTAATGAAGGAGATGACAGAGACAATATGATGCATATTGTGAATCACTGCGATCGATTTATCTTTCATGAGATTGAGCTATGATATTGAAGGTTTTTTTTTAAAGAAAAACACTCATTTATTAAATAATGATAAAGAAGGTAACAATAATAGACAAATCAGAGCAATACCTCAGAGCCACCCTGGAGTGAGACATAGAACTAACTAGCTCCAGAAGACCATGCCAGATCGCCAACTCCACATAATGGTATGTTATTCTAACAACATTAATGTACTTGCTACTAAGACAAATGGATAAAAAAAACTAGAGTTCAAAGACCGAAAGGAAAAAATAGAGTCATAAATACTGGTTTTACCAGCCACCAGCAAGGGAGAAGAGGTTTGATCGACCGCCTTCAATTCTCCAAAGATGTCATTCCGATTTGACCAGCCATCGGGAAGGGATCAAAAGAACTCTTGAACATCTCGGTTTGTTCAGCCACCGGTAAGGAGCTAACTATACAATTTGTTCTGGTTTCACCAGCCACCAGAAAGTCTTTGCTGCTGCTGCTACTACTACTACTATTTAAATATTTTTTGGAAAAAAAACTAGTTATGTCATAGATTGGGAAAGTGAGATAGTTTTAGTCATACCTAGGGTAATTGTCTCTAATTTCTAATAGATTTATTTTATCAATAAGAAAAACATAGTTTTTGTTGTAAAATCTAGGAATTGACAAGTGTGAATTGTTCATCCTTGTCATTAGGACACCAAATTATTCATCATCCTAGTAATGATCCTTGTAACCTAGGTAGAAAATGTGGCTCAATTTGTTATTGCCACCAAATTTGTAGACTCATCATTTATGTGACTAATCATCAAGCCTAAACACTATAAATAGGAGCTTGAAGAAGTCTTGTAAATTCATTTAGAAAATCTTAATATTAAGAAGAAGTAATTTAGAGGTTTTTATCTATATATTTATCTCTTGAATTTAGTCTGCATCTTCTTCATTTTACAACACGTTATCAGCACGAATCTGCTCAAAACTCTCCAAGAAATCAGCTCATATTCTTCACCAACCATCATCGCCTGCAGATATGGATCACTCAAGTGATAAAGAATTATGTCTGATAGACAGCGCTACAACGCACACCATTTTGAGAAATAAAATATATTTTTCTCAAATGACTTTAGTTGAAGCTAAAGTCAATACTATATCAGGTGTTGCGAAGCTCATTGAAGGCTCTGGGAAAGTATATGTGCTGCTCCCTAACGGGAATAAAATAATTATAAATGACACTTTATACTCCAGCAAATCACGAAGGAATTTGTTAAGTTTTAAAGATATGCGTCAAAATGGTTGTCACATAGAAACCATGAATGAAAACTAAAAGGAATATCTTTGTCTAACGACAACTAAATCTGGCACTAAATATATTTGTGAAAAAATGTCAGCTTATTCCTCAGGACTATATTTCACATATATTAGTCCATTTGAAATAAATTTGATATCTAACACAAACTTAGATGATCAGCAAACATTCATGTTGTGGCATGACCGTTTAGGTCACCCAACGCCAAAAGGCGTAAAACCAGTGGGTTTCAAATGGGTATTTGTGTGTAAACGCAATGAGAAAAATGAAATCGTAAGATATGAAGCCCGACTTATTGCCCAAGGTTTTTCTCAAATGTCGGCGATTGATTATGAAGAAACCTATTCTCCGGTAGTTGATGCAACTACATTAAGGTTTCTCATTGCTATGTCTGTTTTTGAAAGGCTGCAAATGCGCCTAATGGATGTAGTGACTGCATATTTATATGGTTCACTTGATACAGACATTTATATGAAAGTTCCCGGTGGATTC
Source organism: Cuscuta epithymum (assembly GCA_945859915.1). Classification (NCBI taxonomy): domain Eukaryota; kingdom Viridiplantae; phylum Streptophyta; class Magnoliopsida; order Solanales; family Convolvulaceae; genus Cuscuta; species Cuscuta epithymum. The sequence continues at coordinate 2,223,432 of CAMAPF010001001.1, read as the reverse complement.
AAAATGTCTGAAGCTTATAGCTCGAAACCTCAAGACATGTTTTCCATTAAATTACAAAAGTCATTGTATGGACTAAAACAATCTGGACGAATATGGTATAATCGTCTCAGTGAATACTTTCTAAAAGAAGGATGTAAGAATGGTCCAATTGGTCCATGTGTTTTCATTTGGCAATCAAATTCGGGATTCGCCATAATTGTAGTTTATGTTGATGATTTAAACATTATTGGAACTCCCGATGAAATTGAAAATACTGCAAATTATCTTATGAAAGAATTTGAAATGAAAGATCCCGGGTGAACCAAATTTTGTCTCGGACTTCAAATTGAGCATTTGAAGAATGGAATTTTCATCTACCAATCCAATTACATCGAGAAAGTGTTGAAGAGATTCTATATGGACAAAGCTCATCCTTTGACTTCACCAATGGTGGTTCGTTCTCTCAACATACATGATGATCCATTCCGTCCCCAAGAAGACAACGAAGAAATACTCAGTCCCGAAGTACCATATTTGAGTGCTATTGGAGCTTTAATGTATATAGCTAATAATATTTTACCAGATATTGCATTTTCTGTAAATTTATTAGCTAGGTACAGTTCATGCCCAACAAGACGTGCTTGAAACGAGACCAAGCACATATTCCGTTATCTCTGTGGTACAGTTGACCTCGGCCTATTCTACCACAAAGATGGAAAAACCGCTTTAATCGGATACGCAGACGCTGGATACTTATCAGATCCTCAAAAGGCAAAATCACAAACCGGGTACTTATTTACTTATGGCAACACCGCGATCTCGTGGAGATCTATGAAACAGACATTGACAGCTATATCATCAAATCATTCGGAGTTAATTGCACTATATGAAACTGGAAGAGAATATGTGTGACCGCGATTTATGATTCAACACATCCAAAATGAATGCAGTATGAAACCTATTACTTCTTATCCTACTGTGATCTACGAAGACAACACTGCGTGCATATCTCAAATTAAAGAAGGCTACATCAAAGGAGACAGAACAAAACACATATAACCAAAATTCTTCTCTACTCATAATTTGGAGAAAGAAGGGACGGTCAACATTCAACAAATCAGAGCCAGTGAAAATCTGGCTGATCTCTTCACCAAATCATTACCCCCGAAGAAGTTCATAGAACTTGTACAGAAAATCGGCCGCCACCTTCAAAATTTATGTTAATTTTAGGGAGAGTATTTGAATACACTGCACTCTTTTTCCCTTCATCGGGTTGTTATCCCACTTGGTTTTTCCTGATAAGGTTTTTAACGACACAGTATATCCAAATACAACGACATTATATGTCATAATCCTTACCTCTTAATTTTAGTTTTTACACTAATTTTTCACAATAACAATATACCTACCCAAGGATGAACATTCAAGGGGGAGTGTTGTAAAATCTAGGAATTGACAAGTGTGAATTGTTCATCATTATCATTAGGACACCAAGCTATTCACCATCATTGTAATGATCCTTGTAACCTAGTTAGAACAGGTAGCTCAATTTGTTATTGCCACCAAATCTGTAAACTCATCATTTAGGTGACTAATCATCAAGCTCAAACACTATAAACAAGAGCTTGATGAAGCCTTGTAAATTCATTCTGAAAATCTTAATATTAAGAAGAAGTAATTTAGAGTTTTATTTATCTATATATCTATCTCTTGAATTTAGTCTGCATCTTCTTCATTTTACAACAATTTTAGCTATTTATCATAAAAATATAAAAATAATCAAAATATTTATAAATTAATAATAAAAACTTAAAAAAATAAAAACAAATTACAAATATTTAAAAAAACTTAAAAAGTGTAAAAAATTAAATTAAAATAAAACACCTAAAATATATTTAAAAAAATGTAGGCCACTACCACCGCATCCTCCACCTTTCAGCACCACACCTTCGAATGCCGTAAAACAATATCATATTGCGTAAAAATGACGTATTGTTTTAAAAATGTCGTGAAGATGATATTTTTACTCTTTGAATATATCCGGCTTTCTTTTCAAAGTTGTCATCACAGTGACATTTTTTTCTAACTTGACATTCTTTTTCGGTGACCCTCAGGGATGGTGCTAGAAGGTGGCTAAGGTCGTGGTTGAGGCATGTATATTTTTATACATTTTTTTTCATTTTATATTTTTTTTATTATTAATTTGAAAATCTTATTAAGAATGTCAAGGAAAAGGGCAGAATAGGAAGAGTTGGTCCTTTTTTAGGAATTTAAACTTTAAACTCCTATTATTATAATTTTACTTTCATTTAGTCCTATTAAAGAAAGTCTCCCATTTTTTATTTGACTGGCTAACATGGTTAACATGTTAGCACATCTTTATCTATTCAACGATTTCATACCCAGTATCAAATTAGATTAATTTTAACTAAACTAAACTTTTAGTTTCATATGACACTAGTCAATCCACCCGTGCGTTGCACGGGGAACAAATGAAATCAATTTTTTTTTACAAAGAATTTATTTCATGAGTATAAAAAATAAAAACATGATACAAAATTATATTAGAATACATGTATGATAATTGTTAGTCCGTTGGACATACACCAATTAGCATAAAACTATAAAATAAGTATCCTTTCATCCCTAACAAATCTTGTCTAATGAAGATGATAACAATTGTTTTTTAGATGATAACAATTGTTATCATATTACAATCTCATATGTAGTATTATTTATTTATAATATAATTATGATGATTATTCAACACATGACATTACTTTTTAATATCGTGCTTGTTGTGTTTTAAAGTTTCTAAATATATTCCATCTAAAAAGTGAAAATATTTATTTTATACTCCATATATAATATCTCTTGATTCATCTCAATATATGTTTTATAAAAGCTACAGATCAAGATTGTTAAAATCACTATATGTTTTATAAGAACTACATATCAATGTTGTTAACATCGCGAGTTGAATCGTAAAATTGTATAATCCAATATCATTGAACCAATTTGACTCGTACACAAAATTGGAAATGCTAAAAATCTTTTCAAAATTGGGAAACATTATTTAAAATTATGATTTCAACGAATTTTTAAAATAGTTACTTATTTACTAATGAATAGTTATAGTAGAATTTAATAATTGAATTTTTGTATTTTTTGTTGCAGCTAATTATAAAAAACAATGACTCCCTCATCTCGTTAAATTGTGCTAACTTTATTTTTGCAGCTGCCCCAACCAAAATTGTCATTTCCATTTAAACTAATAAATGTGTAGGTAAATTATTTTTCTCAACTGATTTGTAAAAATCTGAATCACATACAAAGTAATTTTTACTTCATTTATCTTCCACATGCAAGTGAATTCTGAACACATTTAATGGGGTACTGAGTATTATCATTGACATTTACATAATATTTGTATCCAAATATATTGTAATACTCTATTTTATATTCTGAAATTAGAACATTTCATTTTTAACTTTATTATATTATGTCTCTTAATTAATTATGTATGATGAATCTTTTAATATTTTTCTAATATTTTTTTTAATATTTAATGTATTTATGCTCAATATAATTTTCAAAGTTTTATTTATAACATACAATTATTAATTAGGTTGGCACTTAATATGGCATCACTAAGTAATGCTTCATTAAAGTGACAATAATTTTATAAAGTTTTATTTATAACTTACAAAAATTAAATAGGTTGGCACTTAATATGACTTCATTAAGTAATGGTTCATTAATAGTGACAACAATTTTTCACTTCTTTTGGCTCCAAATAGATATCTATTTGGATCTCCACCATGTTCTCTTTATATATATAAAGATATTGATTGAATTAGATTAATTTTAATCATACATCAACTACACTTCAACGGAACGGACTAGTATTCAATAGGAATAATTACAAAACGTGTTACTTAAATTAAAACTGACCAAATTAGATTTAAATAGATCCGAAATTTTAGATCAAAATAATTCGAAAATTCTAGTCTGTAGTAACCTGTCTTTAGTTTTCAAACTTATCAAGTTTGTCAATCTGATCATTTTGATCAAATAATACACCATTTGTGTTTATTTGTTTGCTATACAGCATTCATAATGTATTCATTGATAAATATGTCAATAGATAATAATATACAATTATATACTCCGTAGTTATTATTAAAATAAAAATCATTTATTCTTAAATCTCTTATTTATGTAGGAATCTTCCACTTCTTTCTTGAAAGTTGCCAAGAGACATCTTACACCTTCATGGAAGGAGCTCTTCAACAAATAGGCATGAGAGAAGATATGAAGATAATTAGGAAGCTTGGATGCAGCTTCCTCTTGTCTCCAAAGTAGCCTATAAATAGAGTGTTCTATTGTTGTTCATAGTATCAATTTTAGAAAGTGAGAAAAGTGTGAAGAGTGAAATACACTTAGAGTAGAAGTGTATTGATGAGGATTGATTTTTTGTAATAGTTGAGTGTGAGAGTTTGTTCCTCCTATAGTAATTCTGTTCTTGATATTGAATAGGAGAATTTTCCAATCCCAACAAGTGGTATCAGGGCGAGGTTGATTTTCTACAGGTTAGAAAATCGTGATTTTTGAAGTTGCTCAGAATCACGATCTGATCATACCGTTAGATTCGTCTCGTCGAGACGAGAAATCTGGTATTTTTGGGGAATTTTTTGGCCACCGGAAGAGTCCGTACGCGCCGCCCAAATGCCGCGTGGAAACTGCCTGCGTCATCATTGCGACATCACGCAGTCCAGAGGAATAAGACGAGACGCGTCAGTGACCAGTCAGCCGCCATGTCATCTCCACGACATCGTCACGTCGGGCCACGTCATCGCCACGTCGTGCTGCGTCATCGTCCACGTAATCCGTCTGTCGGGTGCCACGTCAGCTGCCACGTGGCGCCAGCACAGAACCATCTATTGCCACGTCATTGGCCTGGTGGTCTGCCCGCTGGGCTGCTGCCTAAACCGGATCGAACCGGTTCGTAGTTGTGGAGGCCGGTTCACCCATTTCCAGATCGGTTTTGGACGAGGTTAGACTGGTTCCTACCATTTTCGGCCATTCCGGATCCAACGGTGAGCTCCGTTTGTCCAAATCAGGCTTCGAAAATAAAGTACGAGATATATTGAGCGTTTTATAATGGATAAATCATCATCGGACACCATGATTGCGCTCACTTCCACAAATTACAATATGTGGAAGCCTTGGATGGAGGATTTGCTAAATTTGAGGGATTTAGCCGATCCTCTTGATAATAATGGCATGAAATCGGATAAAAAGACGGATGAAAAATGGACAAAAATGAATCGAAAAACTGTCGCACAAATTCGACAGTGGATTGATCATGGTGTGTTCCACCATGTTGCTCAAGAACAAAGTGCTTACACACTATGGGAGAAGCTTGGTAGCATGTATCAAGCAAAAACCGCCTGAAATAAGACGTTACTAATGAGGCAATTAGTAAACCACAAGTTGCGTGGTGGTATTTCGGTGTCAGAACATACCAGTCAATTCCAGGATCTTGTGAATCAGTTGAGCACCACCGGATGGGTTCTCAAAGATGAAGAGCAGACGATACTACTCTTGAGCTCTCTACTTGACAGCTGGGAGAACCTTGTTGTCACTCTCAGCAATGTTACTCCCAATGGCAAGGTGACAATGCATATAGTCACAGATGCCCTAATGAATGAAGAAGCCCGAAGGAAGGAAGTCGGGACTGAATAATCATACGCCCTTGTGTCAGAAACTAACAGACGAGGGGGAGGCAGAAATGGAGGAAGAAGCCGAGATCGAGGTCAAAACAGAGGAAACTCTCAAGTTCGTGGCAGATCACAAGAGAGAGGTATGTCCTTTGAAAACAATACTTGGTTTGAAGGATATTGCAATTACTTTGGTAATTATGGGCACAGAAAAAGAGATTGTAGAAAGTTTCTACGAGAGCAGCCACAGACGAGTCACAATACTAGCCAAGAAGATGGTGAGACCATGGTTAGTTTGTCATCAGACGTGTGTCTTGTTACACATGGTGAACAAGAATGTTTACACGTAGGTACTCGTGATGTTGAGTGGGTGATTGATACAGCTGCATCATTTCACACCACTCCACACCAGAACTTATTCACATCTTATAGGTCAGGAGACTTTGGAGCTGTGAAGATGGGAAACACCAGTTCTCGAAGATTGTTGGCATTGGTGATGTGCACATAACAGCCAATGTCGGATGCGCACTTGTGTTGAAAGATGTTCGACACGTTCCAGATCTTAGATTGAATCTTATCTCCGGTACAGGTCTGGATCAACAAGGATATCTTAACCAATTCAAAGAAGGTACATGGAAGTTATCTAAAGGTTCCTTGATTGTTGCAAGAGGCCATATTTGTGGTACTTTGTATAAAACCCATGCAAAGTTGTGTCATCCAAATCTCAATGTTGTTGAAGAAGAGATATCACCAAACTTGTGGCACCGGAGGCTAGGCCACTTGAGCGTGAAGGGATTGACATCTCTTGCAAAGAAGGAAGTCATTTCCATGGGCAAATGTGTTGCCCTAGATCCATGCGAGCAATGTCTATTTGGGAAACAACACAAGGTTTCCTTCTGTTCTACTAGGAAGAACCATACAGAGTTACTCGGTCTTGCCCACTCTGATGTATGTGGACACATTGAAGAGGAGTCACTTGGAGGAAGCAGATATTTCGTGACATTCATTGATGATGCATCACGAAAGGTATGGGCTTACTATTTGAAGAGTAAAGATCAAGTGTTTGATCGCTTCAAATTATTTCATGCCATGGTAGAAAGAGAAACAGGGAAGAAGCTGAAGTGTCTACGTTTAGACAATGGAGGAGAGTACATTTCCCGGGAGTTCTCAGCATATTGCGTTGCGTATGGAATCAGACATGAGAAGACGGTTCCACGAACTCCACAGCACAATGGTGTAGCCGAAAGAATGAATCAGACCATTATGGAGAAAGTTCGTTGCATGTTGAGTATGGCTAAACTACCTAAGCCATTCTGGGGTGAAGCTGTGCTGACAGCTTGCTATCTTATAACTAGGTCACCTTTTGTTCCTTTAAACTTTGAAGTGCCAGAGAAGAAATGGTCAAGAAGAGATGTTTCTTACTCTCACTTGAAAGTGTTCGGGTGCAAGGCATTTGCACATGTGTCCAAGGAGTTGAGAAAGAAGCTTGATCTCAAGTCAAATCCGTGCATCTTCATCGGCTATGGTGATGAAGAATTCAGATATCGGTTGTGGGATCCCGAAGTGAAGAAAGTTGCACGAAGCAGAGATGTTGTATTTCATGAAAATGAGTTTCATGGGTGTACTCCAATAATCCGCCAACAACATACTCCAGAAGACGAAGTGCTTATCATCAAACATTCCTCTCAGCGACGAGGAGATGTATGATACTACTGAACATGAGAGTGATGGTTCAGTAGGTGATGATGATGCTCACAGTGATGATATTCCTCAGCAGGAGGAGCCTTCATCTGAAGATGGAGCTGAAGGTACTCATGTTCGGCGTTCTATGCGAGGCATAGTTCCACATAGAAAGTATTCCACATCTGAATGGATACTTGTTACTAGCAAGGGGGAGCCAGCGAGCATCGCAGGAATGAGAGAAACAAAGAAAAAGGTGGAGGGGGGGATTTGTAGGGATCTTCCACCTTCTTTCTTGGAAGTTGCCAAGAGACATCTTACCCTTTCATGGAAGGAGCTCTCTAACAAATAGGCATGGGAGAAGATATGGAGATAATTAGGAAGCTTGGATACAACTTCCTCTTGTCTCCAAAGTAGCCTATAAATAGAGTGTTCTATTGTTGTTCATAGTATCAGTTTTAGAAAGTGAGAAAAGTGTGTGAAGAGTGAAATACACTTAGAGTAAAAGTGTATTGGTGAGGATTGTTTTTTTGTAATAGTTGAGTGTGAGAGTTTGCTCCTCCTATTATAATTCTGTTCTTGATATTGAATAGAAGAATTTTCTGATCCTAACAATTTATGAGATTGTCTCCATGCCAGTTTGATTGCCTTTTCTACCTAAAAACTACTTCGTATATGATTATCAATATTATTTGTAAGTACTTTTATTTTTGTCTGAAATTCAATTAACAACTGAAATGAAGCTTGACAATTTGCACATTTAATAACTTATACAAATAATGTACTGCGCTCTTATTAAAAAATATCTTTAAAATAAAACTTACATTATACCAAATTAGACCAAACTAGATTTAACAATACAGACCAGACCTGTTCTAAATATACGCGTAAAGTTCAGACCAAATCAGATCAGATCAAACACCTTCGACCTAGTCTAGTCCAATCAAACAGAGCCTAATAACCTGATCACCCCTCATACATCTAGGGTTTGCAAAATTATATGATCATACCACAAGGGGAAAATACTTCTACAAGTGCAAAAAAGTTGTGTAGTCATTGAATCATAAATGTACACAAGTTATGATTTACTAGTTGGATTCATACAGTTTTCCACCGCAACTCTGCATGTATGACTCCATTCTTTGAATCTATAAGATGGTATTTCTCATTTATCCGCCCGTTGTGGATCACGTCATCTAGGTTTATGTCAACGTGTCCCAGTGATTCCTACAACAACAACAACAACAACATCCAAGCCTTAGTCCCAAACTCCCAGTGATTCCTAGTATAAAAAAATATATAGATAAATATTTCTTTTTTGTTACTCTCGAGGTAAAAAAAAAGTATAGGAAAAACTTGTGTGGTACATAAAGTCACTTCCTGGAAAAACTTGAGGTCCAAAATTTGATACTTTAAGACTTGAAAATCTCACAAGTGATCTCTTAGAAGAAGTTGCTTTTCATTGAAGGGGGGAAAGCTTGAAATATCCTTAGGGCTCAAGACGCCTATAAGAGGATGAATGTGGTTGCATTAGAAGTATGTGTACCTTGAATCTAAAGCCAAAGCCTTTCCTTTTACTCATGACCTGAACGAGAATCTTCTCCTTCATGGGAGGCTCTTCAACCATGAACTGGAAGTCTTCGTCCCATTGTGGATTACGCGTTTTTCGCATCACCTGCTAATTTCAATTGAGTCATTACAGTAGTACTTTTTTAATTAGTGCATAGTAAAAAACAGAAAGGAATTGTCCTAAATAAGAGTAGTATGTTTTTTGCTGAAATATGAGTAATTACTAATTACTATCATACTAAAAAATAGTGTCATAATATGGAACTACCATATTAATGTTTGGTAATGGAATATTATGGTACTAATATCGTTATATTAATGTTCGGTAATGTCATAATATTGCAGTATCATTTCTACATGGCAGTACTCTACTCAGATTTTTGGGGGAAAGCACTAGGCTCCACTTTAGGGGGAAATTTCTCCTTAAAAAGAACCCAAACATTAATTTTATTTATAAATGGCCCTAGTGTTACAACTCAAATAAATATTACTGTCATGGTTAAATGAATAGTCGTGTATTTCCATATCATTTCTCATGTTATCCATCCTTCCAACCAACTAATGTATGAGTAACTTTTTTTATTTAAACAAACAACATTATAAGGTGTACGAATATGTATGGTGAGAAGCATGAGATAGAGTTCATAATTGAAAAAAAAAAATAGAGTTCGTAATTTAATTGGCATGACCCAATTATGCCATAGATTACTTGGGTAGTTGGGTCCAGCCACACTAAAAATTAATAAAACCAACTAGCTAGTTCAATTTAATATCGTATAAACTCGTGTTACTCTATTAACTTATGATCATGCATTGTATTAAAGCAAGTGCTTACTTTACCTTAGATTTTCTCTTTTCACCTCTAAAGAAAATCTCCACATATGGATTGTTGTGACGACAGCCCTCGACGTCCTTGGCTCCTAGAATAGTAACCATTAGAAGGCCGGCTCCCTTCGAGTTAAAATCATGCCTACTTGACAATCCTTCAACATTGTTCTCTTTCATACTGAAACTGCCTAAAGGACTATTAAATCCGCAGTTGCTATCCTCTCGGAAAGGAGCATATGTCAATTCAACCACAAGTTTCCCTCTTTGCTGCTGCTTCTTGCCTGGATCGTTGTCTAAACCTGTGGTCTTAAACAAGTCGAGTGTAACCTCCATTGTCTCGTTTGGTTGCAGCTTTTTCAAAGGATACACTTGTTTCCCGAGTTTGTCATGTCCACCGACCTGTATGGGAAAACGAGAGAACTTCTCATGATTAACTATCAGACTTGCATGATCCAATTGAGTCTTAACTTTCCATTGCCTCTAAGGTTCCGTTTGGTAGTCATATTTGGCTTATTGTACCAATAAACAGAGTCAGCAACTTTTGACTAATTCATTTGGCTGAAATGGATTGCCAAACGCTTATTCTTTCAAATAATTATCAGCGACCATTTCATCCAAATACTTACGAAATGAGCCTTAAGCAATTTGAAAAACATGGGCTTCATTATCTAATGAAGAGTGATCAGTGGTATCTATGTAATTCACTCCACTACTTCAGGAAGCCAAAAGCGGGCAATTGTGTTGTAACAGAAAGAGGCAAGTGGCAAACATTTTACTTTCTAAATACTCAGCAGAAACAGTTTCAACCATTACCAAGCAAGCCTGATAATAAAATTTGAAAAAGAAATAGTTTCTTATCAAATAATGATAAGAAGGTTAGCAATTGTGTTGAAACAGAAGGAAGTAAGAGGCAAACCTTGTCCCAATCAAACACATCAAGGTAGAGAAGTTGGGATTGTGGATCCTTCACAGACAGCTTGAAGGTCTCATTCCACTCGGGGTTCAGTGTCTTCTTCTTGATGGACGTTTTTTTTGTGGGACAGCTATCTCCGCTCAAGAATAATTTGACATATGGATCAGATAATCCTAGCAGGTCCTTTTTCAAGAGTTTCGCGGCCCGGACCACTTTTACATGCAATATTCCAACTGGCTTCGTTATGGTCACCCTATATATTAAGGCAAACATGGCATGACCAAACAAGACTTGAAATAGAAACATATGAAATATTAAAAAAAAATGGACTTACACTGTAGGGGACAGAACTGGTATTTCAAGAACTTGGGGCCAATGGTAAAGGTTTGCCACTTGTTTTTTGATAGTTTCCTGAAAGAAAGAATTTCACATCCAGTGATTGAGAAAATCAACAATGTTTCGTAACTATTAACATAAATTATACAAAATCAGATGCTCTCCAATGAGCGATGAAAATATGAAATACCTGAATGAGTCGATATAGGCCTGGAATTGCCATGAAGTCTCCACCAAGAACTTTAAATCCAAAATCAACGTGTGGCTGCAAAACATATAGTACTTATTGTTTTTACTATCAATCTTAAGATTAATAAAGTCTACATGAAAAACGAAGTACTACCTACAGCCTAATATCTAATAAGATTCTTCTTACTAACACTAATAAAATTTAAGCACACATTGTTTAAATATAAAGATGCAAACTAACATATAAAGTCTTATTACACTTCTAAAAGACTGAATGGTTGACTCTTAAGATGGAATGTCAATATCTTAATGAAAACAATATGGAGTATTGTATGGAAGTTTCTTTGTCTCTCTCTTTTTTGTTTTAAGGGGGTGGGGGTTAGTCATTAACAACAGGCCCTTACCTTCTCCATCAATGATATCGCAATATTTGCAAAACATGGAAATGTTGGCACAAGGGGTTTCAAAGTCACTCGTGGCGCCAAAAAAAGTTGCAAATCCACCAACTGAGAGCAACACAAACTAACATTTAGAAGAAATTGCACCAATGTACACATTCCTATAAAGAGGACCCAACCTCTTGTTTTTTACTGACCTCGATTCTAATTCGGGCAGATAATAGCACTACCGAGACAACGATGCTTGAGTTTCCTGCCCACTTTATGGATGGTTCTAACACTAATTCCTTCTCGTTTGTTTCGTACACTTTCAAACCTGTCAATGCATAAAATGCAATGAAATCTGAGTTGATATGTGTGTGTGCTTATATAGTGTGTGCATGTATGTATATGTATAGCAACATTGAGGGCTGAAAAAATGTAGAGAGACAGAAACATGCCTTGAATTGTGGGTGGAAGAGTTCCAAGGGTAAGATTCTCAAACTCAATCTTCTTTACTTTATATTTCTCCATGAATTCGGCAAACATAGCCTCACACGAGATTCGTATAGTGCTACAAATGGCCTATAAATGTTAGACAAACTAAATAAGAATCAACGAAAGAAAATCTCAACTCTGAATGTCATCCCATGTGTATTACCCTTCATATCAGATTGAACTTTTAGAATAGATCTAGATGCCTTTACCTGTAAAATGCTAAAAAAGAAATCTACTTTTTAAGAGTATGAAGGGGCATATACATCTACCTTGTCAAGAAAAGGCCACATATCTACAATAAATTGGTTTAACCAGCCTACCTGCAAATTGAACGACCAAATGTGTTTTATTATGTACCTAAAAAATTATCAAGTAAAATCAATTGACATGAAAAGAAGTTTTGTTTCGCTTGAATCAAATAACAAGCCCGTACTCGATCATAATCTGGACTTTTAACCCAAAGTGGAATCTCAGGAATAAGACTTTGCAATATATCAGTGTCAAGCTCAAATATGGGCCTGACCTTCGGTTCCTGCAATCAGTTTAATTCAATAGGTATTACTAAGATTTCATTTTCAGTATGGCATAAGAGCATTAATTTCAGCCATTGTCAATAAAAAAATCATGTCAATAAATACATCATGGTTCCATTTCATTGGATTATATAGTTCTTTTCTTTATTTACTTTTTTCATCATAACTGCCATCTCTTTAATTGTGTCAAGTTTGATAGTTTGCAAACTAATCCCACAACCCTCATCCATTTGTCTTTAGCAAAGAACCTTTTTTGACCCAAAAATAGACAAAAAAAAATATAAAAAAATTCAAAACTATTTAAAAAATCAGAATCAACATAGGACTTGTAATAAACAGAACATCAACCCATGACTTGTTTCAAAAAGAGATATACTGTCACACAAACATGTCAAGGACAAAATTTGGTTTCATAAATAACTGAAGGTGAATCAAAAAAAAACTGAAGGGAAAAACAAGACAAAACCAAAATGTCCAATAGTCAACATCCTTGCTCTACTAGATACTCAACAGTCAACAAGAAGAAAAATACTTCTTTAAGTTCTTTTGTAATAACAATTTAAACTTTTGGTGCTATGGCGCGGCTAGTATTTTACAATTGTAGACATTGCTAAAATTATGCTAATTATCAAGTATTATTACAACATGAATTGAAAAATCAAGTATCCCGTAATGTGCAATTGATATTTAAAGCACAAATATTTGGAAAATTTCAAGATCATAATAGCAGCATAATAATCTGAAGTCACCCTACCTTCCTACAATCAATTTGACTGTTTTAGGCCAGAATCTCAAGTTTTAGTATCATACCATAAGTAATCTCACAGATGGGAATAAAAGTACACATTCATTTTTGCTATTCTTCCAGTCGACAAAACCTCAAACATAGTGCCGGTTTGGTAAAGCTGTTTTTGTCTTATCAGGCCATATGTCCATTCTACATTTCTACCTCTCTTTTTATATAATATTTGCTTTACTTTATTAATCAATTACATTTTAAATATATTTTTTGTTTGATCAAATTCAGCTATTTTTCCATCATTTGCAATGATTCATTATTTTTTGCTTGAGAATATAATGGAATAAAACAAAATGGCTCACTAAAATGTCTTAAACTGTCTAGACTTGTTATGAAGAAGCAGCCAGTCCATGTAATTTTGGACGGGATTTTCATTCAGAAATAGTCCCTGGGTGCTTTAGTAACTACGTACATCCGACCCCCTGCCCCACAGTAGGTGGGAGCCTTTGCAATTTCATCTATTTCAGCTATTTCATCCGTAACTTTAGCAATTTAAGCAGATAAGCTGAGATTCAGCTAATTTAATCAGCGCTCCAGTTTAACGATATCTACCTGAATCTCTTGTGGTGGGGAGTAGATAAAGAAGTAGAAGCCAATGAAAAGACCAATGGGGAAACCAATCGCACAGCCAAGAAATCCCAACAAAGTGCCAAACAATCCCATATGCAGATATGCTCTTTTCCTTCCTTGTCTCCTTGCCGCTTCAATTCGACAAATTTACAAAAAGGGTATGATTGTCTAAATTTACAGAGGGTGGGTTTGATTGTCTAGAATCTAAATGTACAAAAATGGTGGAAAAAAGAGTGGGGAAAACGCCAAGGGCTAAGCTTTATCTTCAAGAATGGCTTATTCCTTAGGAACGAAGAAGATGAATGCACAAAGGGATAGGCTTGGAGGGATGGAATGCAACTCTCACTCGGTACGTAACCGCCAAATCAGAGACCAGCTGTTCTTGTTACAGAAGAGCATATACGGAGTACATAGCTTCAAAAAAGAAAAGTAAAAGGGACGCAGCTATAAGAAATTGCTACACGTATGTTAGGATATGCTTATATACTGTGCATATCTATTGATAGGGTAAAGTGGTAAACTTGGCCAACACAAAGGGGGAAGTGGGGCCGCTGCTCTCCCAAGAACTTTCCAATTAGATACTCTCTCAATCCAATTAGATACTCTCCATGCTACTAGATATTGCCTCCTTTGATTTAAGAATTGAATAAGAAAAGTAAAAATTACTCCGTATTATATAGAAGAACAAAAAATAATAAGAATCATGTACGAACATAGAGATCAGGCGCGTTTGATCAGAGACGTGCGGACTTGTCCATTTGAGAGTAGAATTTTTTCGTAAATATTTTTAGCATATTTCTCATCAAGTCTAGTTTATGCACACCAAATTTCAGCTCAAAATTTTATCGGGGAGACAGTTAAATAAATTTTTGAATCATATTGCGCTTTATATATGTACAAAATGCGCAGTATGTTTCAAGAATTTACTTAACTGCAATCTCGATCAAATTTTGAACTGAAATTTGGTATGTACTACCTCCGTTCTCTTTTAAATGCAACGTTGGACTTTTTGCACTATTCACATGTTCTACTTTGACTACGTTTTATTTATTAATGTAATAATATATATTTTTGAAAAAAATATTGTTATATTTTTCTCATTATAAATTTTCAGAATCTATTTTTTAAACGTTTTTTACTAATCGGGAATTATATATATTAATGGTCAAAGTTGTGCCTCGGCAAATGTGAAATGTTGACTGTTGCATTTATTTAAGAACGGAGGAAGTATAAATTAGACTTGACAAGGAACATGTTAAAAAACATTCATAAAAAAATTTCACCAGAAAGACCCTCAAACGGATAAGTCTGCATGACGCATCCTGTTAGGCGTGCCTGACAGGATCATTCATCTAGGAACAAAGGGGTACTTTTTGGTATATGTTTTACCAACTTTCTTTTTTTGAGGAACATGTTAAAAAACATTCATCAAAAAATTTCACCGGAAAGATTCAAACGGATAAGTCCGCATGATGCATCCTGTTAGACGTGCCTGACAGGATCATTCATCTAGGAACATAAGGGGTACTTATTGGTATATACTTTACCAACTTTCTTTTTTGGGATGTCCCACTAACTTTGTCACTTTCTCTTTTAAGTAAAGAATTTGTGCTTCCAGTTAATTCTATCTTCTCTGCACAAAACTCAATCACGCAGTGTTTATTTTATTATATTCCGTGTCAGTCAAACTTGACAAAGTTTTGAGCTGAGGGACGGAGGGAGTGTGTACTTTTACATAAACTTCAGAGTATATTTGTTTCAAAAAATAGAATAGGGATATATTTTTTCTCACACCTATACTACAGCGGTATATTTGTATTTTCCCAATTTTAATATATACTCCCCATATAGTAATATTTGTTACAATAGAGTTTGAAACAATGTTTAAGGATATGAAAGAAAGGATAAGAAGTAAAAAAAGGTAATTTCAAAAACTTTACTAAAATGAAACTTATTTACAAAAATATGACTAATTATTTTTATAGTATATTGCATAGTCACTTAAGTGTAAAATTTAAATACTCTGTATAAGTCATTATGGTAAAGTTACTGCTTTCATTTCACTTAAAAGGTCACATTTTTGTGAATGACATTTATTTGATCATGCATAAAAAATAATAAAGGCGGTTGGGTGGGTTCACTCTCATCCTCGTCCCGTGCCTTAAAAATCTCCCCTGCATGTCCCATCCTCCACAGCTACTTTCCCCGCCCATCCCTCACCTGGCCCGCTAGACCTGTACCCAACGGTAAATGTAGGAAATACACATCAAAATAGAATTATAATAGAATTATATAATATTTCATTTTAAGTGATGAATATGTGGTTATAATTGTTTTTCTTTCTTCTGTACGTACAAATCTCAATCACATAATTTTTATTTTATTATTTTACATGCAAATCAAACTTGACTAAATTGTATGGGACGACGAGGGCAAATAAATTTGAATCTCAACTTTTTTACTATACACCGAATAATAAAAATTTAAACTCAACTTACATATAGTTACTTGCAAATGAAACAAAATATTTGTCTCCAAGTCTCTTTCAAGTGTAATGTTATAGCACCGGCACATGCATAGACAAGACAAGAGATAAAATAAGTTAATTAATAATTTACAAGTTTCCAAAAATTGAATATATATTGTGACTATTGATAAAGTCCCAAATTAAAGAGGATTGTAATCTTGAATATTCTTCAAGGAAGTTCAAAATTTCAAACTAGACAATAATTCACAATCACTATTTTCATTAGTGTTATTATTATTATTATTATTATTACTGTTATTATTATTGTTATTGTTGTGTGTTTATTGTTGTCGGGATTAGACAGTTAATTCATTATCGGATCCAAATTTAATATGGAGCAAATAATTCCTTCATCCCCACTCCCGCCCCACTTCTCTCTATAGAGCGGGCCTCCACGGGCCCGCCCCCTTGTTATCCTTAGTTGCGTGCCCTACCCAATGATGCTTCCTGTTGGAATTCCGTGTGCAGCTTGTGACCATGGATAATTGGGTGATTGATGTTTCATTCATTTGAGGTCGAGCTCAAATTATTGTAATTTTATTCCGCAATGAGTGTAGCTGTTTAATTATACTGCTTATAATTTTTCGTGATTTCTATTCAATTTGTTCACTTGATAAGTTGATGGGTCTTTTCCATTCCAACTATTTATCCGAAACTGATTTTTTGTTGATCTTGTAAAACTCTTTTTGTGGTTGAATTGTTCTAAAAAAAATGTTTTTATAGCTCTAGTTTTTAAAGATATTTGATTTATCAAATTTTCATACTACGGCTATGTTTGGCAAGACTCTATCTTCCAGCTTCTTCATTCTTTAAAAAGACCTTAAAAGACTCTAGTTGTATGTTTGGCATGACATTTTTTAAGAACTTTTCAAAAATTAAAAGATCTTTTTTGAGATGCTACCAGGTGTAGCATCTGAGAAAAGCTCGTGACTTTTAGTTTAAATTAGTCCTAACAGCTTGTATACCAAACCGAACTAAATCAAACAGTCAGCTTTTTACCAAACAGCTATCATCTTTTCTTTTTAAGATCTTTTCAGTCACTAAAAGCTAACAGTTACTAAAAAGCTCGTAAAAGAATCTTTTTAGCTAGTTGTGCCAAACATACCCTACATTTGGTCGATCAATTTTCAAGTGTAACGATCAAGTAATTTTCAGTTAATAACAATTATACTACATGTATTAGTCAAATATTAAAGGTTCCATTCATTTTTCTTCCATTGCGGGCTAACCATTTTCCTAGTCTAGCTTTACTGCCCTAAATTGTCATCATATTAATGGATTTGAAATAAATTTTGCTATGTTTCTTTCATGAAATTTGATCATTGGAAGTTGGAACTCATACGAAACATATAATTTGATGTAGAGAAAATCTATACTACATATAAAGCTATGTTTAAAAAACTGACCCGACCCGGCCGGGTTGACCCGGAACCCGGCGACCCGGACAAAAACCCGGTTCGGTTTGTTCAAAACCCGGAAATGGTCAAAAACCGAAAAACCCCGGCTGACCCGGGAAAACCCCGTCTGGACCCGAACCCAAGAAACCCGAAAAGACCGGGAAAACCCGGTTTTGGGTGTTTTTTCAAAAACAAAAGTAATTTCTTTTCTAATTTTGATGGTTTTCTTAAACCAGTAAAATTTCAATTACAATAACCTAAGAAGAAAAACTATGTAATATATTTATATATTTATTTAAGAATGAAAATCATGCCAAATTGTAATATAAATGTGCAATACAAATAAAAATATCATTATATATTTTTATAGGATCCAAATTATACTTTGAAATATTATGAGAGCGTATTAAATGCTTAATAAGTAGTATTGTTAGTTGATTATTATAAATAATAACTACTTTTTATTATAATTATATTTTTATTATGATATAGACGTATAATTATTGACCGGTTTTCCGGCGTTGACCGGGTTGACCTACCAGGTCCGGATTGACCCGTCCGTCATGTGGCCGGGTCGCTCCCCGGTCCAGTTCTTTAAACATAGGTATAAAGTAGAGAGGAGAAACAAAAACCCTTCGGTTATTGTAACTTGGTTAATGAGGTAGTTCCTAAATCTTTTTATTGTTTCCTAAATCAACTAATAGCGTACTTTGACTGAATTAGTTGACTCTATTACTGATTGGAGACTGATTGCTCTGTGCAATGTGAGCTATAATTTTTTTTCTAAAATGCTTGCTAACGGCATGAAGAAAATTCTAAACTTGTGTATTTCTGAGCAACAAAGTGCTTTCATTCTGGGTCGCTGCATTGTTGACAATATCATGCTTGCTTTTGAATCCCAACATTATCTGAAATGAAAGCGACAGGGGAAAATGGGGCTGGTAGGCCTTAAGCTTGATATGAGCAAGGCCCATGACCGGGTTGAATGGTCTTTCCTTTATTATTATATAGACGTATAATTATTGACGGGTTTTCCGACGTTGACCGGGTTGACCTACCGGGTCCGGATTGACCCGTGACCCCGTCATGTGGCCGGGTCACTCCCCGGTCCGGTTCTTTAAACATAGGTATAAAGTAGGGAGGAGAAACAAAAACCCCTCGATTATTGTAACTTGGTTAATGAGGTAGTACCTAAATCTTTTTAGTGTTTCCTAAATCAACTTAGCGTACTTTGACTGAATTAGTCGACTCTATTACTGATTGGAGACCGATTGCTATGTGCAATGTGAGTTATAAATTTTTTTCTAAAATGCTTGCTAATCGCATGAAGAAAATTCTAAACTTGTGTATTTCTGAGCAACAAAGTGCTTTCATTCCGGGTCGCTGCATTGTTAACAATATCATGCTTGCTTTTGAATCCCAACATTATTTGAAATGCAAGCGACAGGGGAAAATGGGGCTGGTAGGCCTTAAGCTTGATATGAGCAAGGCCTATGACCGGGTTGAATGGTCTTTCCGTGAAGGAATGCTAAGAAATTTGGGTTTTCATGAGAGATGGATAGGGTTAATTTTGGAGTGTGTTACTACTGTTTTCTATTCCACTCCTTTCGATGATGGAATGATCAAGCTTATGTCTCCGGGTAGGGGTCTTCGTCAGGGGGACCCACTACCCCCTTACCTGTTCTTGATTGTAGCTGAGGGACTCAGCGCTTTACTTCGCAGATATGAAACTATGGGTCGTTTGCATGGGGTTTCCATTGCCCGTGGGGCTCCTATGATTTCTCATCTATTTTTTGCAGATGACAGTTTACTATTTTTTAGAGCATCTCATGATGAAACTTCACTGATAAAGGAAACTCTAGTTGATTATGAAAGGGCTTCAAGACAGGTAATTAATTTCAATAAATCTAAGGTTTTTTCAGCACTAATGTTGATGTAAGCTATCGGGAGGGTTTGATCGATCTTCTTGGTGTCAGGGTGGCTGGGAGGATGAGAAATATATGGATCTACCTGCTCTTGTTGGGATGAATAAGAAACATATCTTAGGGTACCTCAGACAAAGAGTGATCACCCGTATTAATAACTGGAATAATAAATTTCTTTCTAAGGCGGGGAGGGAGGTGCTTTTAAAGGCAGTGATTCAGGCCATGCCTACTTACTCTATGAATGTCTTTCTATTGCCCGTCGATCTTTGCCAAAAAATTGAAAATATCATGAACGGGTACTGGTGGAAGGGTAAGGCAGATAGAGGGATTCATTGGAAGAATTGGGCCACCCTTTTTTTCCAAAAATGGCGGGGGGTATGGGTTTCAAGAGGATCCGGGATTTTAATTTAGCTATGCTCGCAAAGCAACCATGAAGACTCTTTACTAATCCTGAGTCTTTAGTGGGCCGTGTTCTTAAAGCGAGATATTTTCCTAAAGGAGATTTTCTTACAGTTAAGACTGGAAACAATCCGTCTTTTATCTAGCGTAGTCTCATTCATACTCAGAATATTATTAGGGAAAGATATTACTAGAGAGTGGGGGATGGTCGCTCTATTAATATTTGGGAGGATCCGTGGTTGCCAGACAAAGAAAACCCAAGGGTCACTACAGAGAAGTATGGAGGTTTGGAAGAGGTTGTGGTAGCTAATTTATTTGCTACTAATCAGCGGGAATGTGATATGGATATTATTACAGATAGTTTTTAGGCTAGAGATGTTGCTATTATTCGGGGAATTCCTCTGAGTAGGAACCCAATCAAAGACTCGTTGTGTTGGAGATGGGAGGAGAGTGGCATTTTTTCGGTGCGGGGTTGCTATCGTAAATTGGTTGGAGAATTTGGTGGGCAGACGGGCTTTGAATGGACTGACATGTGGAAGGTTAAACTTCCACCCAAAATTAAAATGTTTTTTTGGCAGGTTTGTAGCGGGTGCTTTCCGTTGAGGCAACATCTGCAGGTTCAGAGGGTGGAGTGCCCGGGGCAGTGCGGGCTGTGTAATGAAGCGTTGGAGTCTTCAGAGCATATTTTCAAGGGCTTCACATTTGCTCAGGACTGGTGGAAGGAACTTCGCTAGCAAAGGAGCTCCGGGAGTACTGTATCTTTTACCGAACAAGTTGGTATTGAATCCAGGCGAAAGAGACCAGAGGATTTTAAGATTTGGATGTGGGGCTGCTGGGCGCTATGGACTGAACGCAATCTGCGTGTACGAGAGGGGAAGTGCTCCTCGTTACAGCGGGTTATCAGCAGGGTGAGAGCTGTGGCAGACGGGTGGAAGCAAGCGCAAACATCAGTGGCCGGGGGAAGAAGACATCAAACTGGAGTAACGCGCAGAGCAGTTTGGTGCAAGCCGGGTGCAGGCGTTTGGAAATTAAATGTTGATGCAGTTACCGGGGTGGACAGTGGGGGGATAGGTTGGTGTCTCCGAGACGATAAGGGTGACTTCATTGCAGGCACGACCAGAAAATGGCCGGGGAACTTGACACCGTTGTTGGCGGAGATGGTTGGCATACAAGAGGCTTTGAGCTGGGTTAAGGACTTTGGCGGCTCTCAGGTTGCGGTGGAATCAGACTCAACTGGGGCGGTTTCAGAAATATTGAAAGGACTAAGTTGTTCCGCGGTGGGTTTAGTACGAGACGACATCAATGATTTGGCACATTCTTTTTCGAGCATTTTTTAGCCATGTTAAGCGGTCAGCGAACAAGCCTGCTCACTTGCTAGCTAGAGCGGCTTGTTCTTTGCGTGATTCACAATATTGGTTTTATTTTCCTCCTTTTAATGTATCCTCTTTAGCGAACGATCTCATTAATGCTAATTAAATCTATTTCTCCCAAAAAAAACTCTTTTTCTTAAACCCTTCTTTATTTCATCAATAAAACTTATTTTGAATATACTTCAACAAATTTAGCCATCAACCAATTTTTTTAATTATTTCTATAGGTTCATCCGATTTAACCATCTTTAGGCGTTAATAAAAAGAGGTCTAGATATTTGTATTCATAAATATCATGTAGTCATACTTTAGAACATCTCTAAAATAAATCAATTTCATTTAGTCATATTTTAAAACATCTCTATAAGAAATTGATATTGATAAATATTTTTATTCACAAATTTTATTTCACTAAAACTTCAAGAGAAACCACAATAAAATTCATATTAAGAAATTGTCTTATACGGAAATAAAAACGTTTGTAAATTTCAAAATAAGACTTACATTTTTTGTTCACCAAGTATTTTTCAAGTTTATTCATAATTACTTCTATTTAAGAAATATAAAAGTGGCAGTCTAATTTTTCGGGAAGTTTCCAATTCATATTGTTATGTCTCTTTGTATCCTTATTTATGTAGGTGTGCTATAGAGGGTTTAATGCACCAAAGTGACCAAACCTCTCGTGATATAGAAAGTCAGCGCATTAGCCCCCTATAATTTGAAAAATGTGTCAAAACCTCCTTGTAATCTAATTAACCATGCACAGAACCCCTTTTATGAATACATTTAACGATTTTGAAATCACTTTTTCTAATAATTTGATTGAATATTCAAGCAAATATGTCAAATTCTCTGAATCATACAAAAATGTTAATCATTTTTCTTTCATTTGACAATTGAATTTGGGGAAAGTTCCCGAAATAGGACTAAAACAGTTTAAAAATTCCAAAACGGGGCTACCATGTTTTTTCCCCAAAATAGGAGTAATTACTGTAAAGTTTGGAAAATACTGCCATGTTTGAAGTCTGGTATTGCCAAACATGACAGTAATTAGTTCTATTTTGGGAATAAAAACATGCAGGGGCGGATCTATGCCTTGAGAAGTGGGGGCAAGTGCCCCCAATAAAAGTTCAAAATTTTAGTATATAATTAGGTTATTTATTGTAAAAATAAAGTTTGCTCCCAATCAAATTCGTAGGTTGCCCCCAATGAATTTATTTGATTGCCCCCAACAAAATTTTTATTACAAGAAAAATCATATGGATTATTCTACCTAGTAATTTATAAGTATGTTACTTATTTAAATATATAATTGAGATTACTTGAACAAATCATAGTAATCTCTAGAAATAATATTCATATGAAATTGAACCAACATGTTCTTGAATTAAAGGAAAAGTCGCACTTTTAGTCCCTGAAATAGTCACGAAAATGAAATGTCGGACTCGTATTTCGGATATTGTAAATGTCACCCCTCAATTGTCCAAATTGTTATAAATGTGGTCCTTTAAGGGGTGAAATGTACTCTCGCCCACATTGTATATTTCACCCCTTAAAGGGACCACGTTTACAATATTTAGGACAATTGAGGGATGACATTTACAAACTTGGGAATACGGGTCCGACATTTCCTTTTCGTGACTATTTCAGGAAATAAAAGTGCGATTTTCCCTAAATTAAATCATAGACAAAAACGTAATCATTTTATTTTGTAGACTAATGAATATCAATCGGAATAGAAAAAATGTTTTTATAGTAATGAAGATGAGCAAACGTAGAAGTACTATTCAATCTACCTCATAATTTCTTTTCTATTTTCCCTTTTTAGTGTCAAAAGTTTCTCTTCATTTTCTACTGTTTCAGGGTCTCTTCTGGAATAATTTGTGTAGTTTGTGTAGTCAGTATTCATCATTCTTTTTCTACACTAATCAAGTTATAAATTTTCACTATTAATCAGTGTGCTATTTCAATGTTAGAAGGTATTTTGAGAGGGATAGCATTTGACACTTTAGACCTTTTATGCAAACATTAGCAATTATTTAGCACTAAAAGCTTGAATTGATAAGGTTAGTATAAAGTTATGGTTCAGTTACTTAGTGAATTGATTTTGAGATTAATCTTGTATTAAACTTTCGATGCCAAATTGCACTAATTAAATTCAATTTATCATGTGATGTTTTTATTTGGACTGAAATTTTCTTGTCCGGTCTGTTTCAGCTTCGTCTGATCTAGTCTGAAGTGATTTGGTCTGCTCTAGTAAATGTCTAGTCTTTATGTATTTTAAAACTGTCCAAATCTGGCCTGATCTGTTAAAGTCTGCCTGGTTCGATCTAGTTTGTTTAAGTGTAGACTGATCTGAGACTGAAATAAGTCAAAGTAAAAATATTTTAAGTTTACCTGGTGGGATGTATCCTGATTGTATTGCTCATGTAATTCTGGCATGATGATTGTTAACGAAGTTATCTTTTGCCAAAAAAAAATACCAGGTGAGAACGAAGGCTTAAGCCCTTTTCGGGTGTGTGTATATACAAATACTCATGATGATCTTTAGAGGTAAAACAAAAAACATGATCGCTACTATATCTATCCAAAATTAAATTGGTCGTCATAATAAAAGAAAAATTGATTGGTCTTTGAATTAACTTATGCCCCCAATAACTTTACTTTCTGGATCCGCCACTGAAAACATGACAGTTCTATTTTGGAATTTTCAAACCCTTTTAGTCCTATTTCGGGTAATATTCTCTTAAAATTTGTTCACAGAAAAGATTTGGCGCATAATTAATTAAAACACGAGAGAGTGTGAAGCATTTTTTAAACAAAAATTCCTTTTGTACACGTTTTTGTACCCATCAGTACACGCATGTGTCTGTGAGAGTTTTTTTTTTGTCTGTGAAGTGCGGTCCACAGACAAAAGCTGGTTTGTTTTGTCTGTGAAATTTTCCACAGACAAAACAAGCGAACTTATGTCTGTGGACCGCGCTTCACAGACAAAAAAAAACTCTCACAGACACATGCGTGTACTGATGGGTACAAAAACGTGTACACAAGAATGGTTGTTTTTTAAATACCACCGTTGCATTAACCAAATTTCAATACCACCGTTGCATTAAACCAGTGCTATAGAAGATGCAAATAATGGCGATTTTGGTAAGGGGCTAACAGTTACATAATGGCATCGATGTAACTTCACAGAATCACAGTTGACGGAAATCAATAACGAAGTAAATGGATGACTTAATTATTAGGCCCCCAACAGCTCAAATACATGACAGTTCTCAGAGATTCCTCTGACCGATTCAATTTCTCATCTCTCACTGCCGACGGCGCCGGCGCCGCCGCCGGTGGTGGAGAAGAAGAAGAAGACATCCTCGTATGTGAGGATCCGAGGTCGTTGTATCTCCGATGTTGTTGAATCGCTGATCTCAAAGCAGAGCAATTCCATCTGGCGAGGCCTTGCTCTTTCCAGGCCTCCAAAATCCACGCTCTGCTTCCTGAACTCATTTCAAATCCCTAGCTTCTACTGTTAATCGCTTTGTGTTGATCAAAAGTAGATTATCTGCTGCTAATGAAGTGATTAATATGATGATTTTTTTTTTATAATAATGGGATAAAATCAAAGTCCGGCGCCTTAAATAGGATGAATAAGGAGTTGGGCAATGTGACATGATCAGTAATCAGTGTGTATGAAACTGGTGGTTTCGTCAATGGATTTCAGAGGCGGGCATTTTTTTATTCTTTTATGTTTACATCAAAGGTTTCGTACTTTCGTATGTAGATAATTCAGGTCTTCCAATTTAATAGATTCAATATTATAATTGCGTGGTCTTCCCGAAATAGTTTTTGCTTGGACTTTAATTTGCTGGTCTGATCTGGTCTGATTTGAACTGGTCTGGTCTGATCTAGTTTCTTTGTATTTTTATAACTATCCAAGTCTGGTCTGATTTGGGACGAATTAAAGTCTGGTCTACAAACTTTTTACATTTACTATATCATCTTAGTTGAAGTGTTGTGTTTGGGTGATGAAAGTTTTTAATTCTTTATAACTAAAATGATAGTCAAATGATGTAGAATATTTGATTAGTACACGTAGTATAAAAGCAGCATGTCTCAAAAACATTAAATTATCATAAGAGCAAATGTTGTAACAGCAAATCTAGTACTGCCTACGTCCCATTTATATTAAGACGGAAAAAAGTGACAAGGTTATTAAGAAAAGTGGATTTGTGTGGTTGATATTAATTGATAAAGTAAGAATGATTTAGAGCCGCACAAACTTT
This sequence comes from Cuscuta epithymum, assembly GCA_945859915.1. NCBI lineage: Eukaryota > Viridiplantae > Streptophyta > Magnoliopsida > Solanales > Convolvulaceae > Cuscuta > Cuscuta epithymum. The sequence goes on along the minus strand of CAMAPF010001001.1, from coordinate 2,197,540 downwards.
GTCAAATATGGTATGAGACAATTTAAGTGGGACTTCCCGAAAATGTAAAACGGGACAATATAAATGGGACGGAGGGAGTATTCCGTAATAGATTTCAATAACAAGGAGGTACAGTTGACATTGACATTGTTTGAGAGCAACTACATTGATGATACTCAAATAAACGATTTTTTTGTGCCACATCATTGCCACATATGAAATCATAAATGATATGAAATATTCCTAACTTTCTCTCAATCATGATTTTAGATTATTGTGATTTTTGTATAAAAAGTATTAAAAGAGTCTCTCTCATACAAACACATGTTTGAACGTCTAGAAATTAATGCACCAAGCCACCAAGGTTTTTTTTGTGAAAGAAAGCTACCAACACGTATTGTTACTTTGTTTTCTCCAATTTAATTTTTTTCTTTTATTCAAGTCATGAGTTGTACTATAAAAAATAATCCAACAAAAAAAGTTACTGAAAATCATAACCATTCAATTTTATTAATCACATATATATATATATATATATATATATATATATATATATTTAATATGTGTTTATAACCATTTCTTTTGTGGGTGCCTATTATTATTTAAATTTAAAAAATGCTAATTCAATTATTGCAATCTTTTAAAATTAAAAGGTAATACATACCTTTTAAAATGATGATGCATGCTATTAAAAAAATGGAGCTACGTGCTATTCAAAAAAATTGAAGATACGTGCTATTAAAAAAATGAAGCTGCATATCACTTTTTTAATCAAATAATTTTTTTAAATGAACATGTACTACGGGGTAGTATGGAGGAGCAAGACTTTGCTAATTGCTACTAAGTACTAACTACTTACCATAAAAAGAATTAAAGGTAAATAAGGAAACAATCACACGGTTATCCCAATTTTCCATATATATTGGAGAAATCATTTAAAATAATCTGTTTTCAAAATTTGATGTTGGATTTTTTTTACAAATAATCTTTGCAAATAATTTCTTTATCTCAATCATAATCTCAAAAAAATCAGCCGCCTCATCAAATTAATCTATACAAACTTATAAAGGTGAATGAGGGTTAGGGCTATTTAGGAATGTAAAATTTGTTGGTGTAACATAAAGCAATTCTTAATTGTACTCTATGCTATATGTACGTTGTCCGTAAAGTCAAAATCTTTGGTTATTAGGCTTTCCGTTTGATCTCCGTTATTGTCTGGGAACATTAATGGAAGAGGGTCTATCTACTTTGAGAAATGCTAGAGGTACACACTTTGTGTACACACTTTTTGTACACTCGTCTGTCTCTTAAGAAGATTTTGTCTGTCACAGACAACTCATATATGAATTGTCTGTGACAGACAAAATTTTCTTAAGAGACAGACGAGTGTACACAAAGTGTGTACACAAAGTGTGTACCTCAAGCATTTTTCATCTACTTTATACGGAGTCCAATACTCCAATCTTCTACGTGTTGATGTCGTTAATTTATCAAATAACTCTTCTACTCACTACAAAAAAACTGCACATAGACTGCGGGTTTAATGCACCAAACCCCCCTGTGATTTGGAAATTCAGCGCATTAGCCCCTTGTGATTTAAAAAATGCATCAAACCCCCCTGTGTTTTAATTAATCATGCGCCAAATCCCTTATGTGAACAAATTCAATTGTCAAATAAAAGAAAAATGATTAACATTTTTGTTTGATTCAGAGATTTTGACATATTTATTTGCATATTCAATCAAAATATTAGGAAAAGTGATTTTCAAATCGTTAAATTTGTTCATAAAGGGGGTTCTGTGCATGATTAATTAAAACACAGGGGGGTTTGACGCATTTTTTAAATCACAGGGGGCTAATGCGCCGAATTTCCAAATCACATGGGGGTTTGGTGCATTAAACCCCATAGACTGCACATGGACCACATTTGTTTTTGCGATGGCAGCATAACTGTCGTTAAAAACACCATTAACCACACATTTTTTTATTTACCACACACAAAAATGTGGTAAAAGCTTATAGACGACAGTTTTTAACCGTGGCCAATGTTTTTACCACGGCTGTTGTGCCGACGCACCTAAAACTGTCGCAAAACTATCGTAAAAACATAAGGAGGAACATTTACGACAGTTTTGCGTCAGTTTTACGTGTGTCGCCACAACAGTCGTGGTAAAAACATTGGCCACGGTTAAAAACTGTCGTCTTTAAGCTTTTACCACATTTTTGTATGTGATAAATAAAAAAATGTGTGGTTAATAGTGTTTTTAACGACATTTATGCGGCCATCGCAAAAAATTATTGGTTTATGTGCACTTTTCTTGTAGTGACTCCATATTATTTACCATCCATCACATAAAATTTTATATAAAAAACTACCATATAAATAGTTTCATTTGAAAGTTGCAACTTCTCAACTGTTCGAACTCTCCTTTGAAATAATATGTTTAATTTTTCACTTTTATCCTAGATTTAGTGATTGATTTGGAATTTTAATTCGAAAAAATTCCTCCATATAGGAGTAATACGTATAAAAGGTGTACTAATATAAGTAGTTATATTTAAGATGTTTTAATATCAATAGGTAATCTTTCTGTCAGGTCGTCCTAATAAGAAACGTTGTCCGGTCACCTCCATTTGAGGTGGTTTCGGGTGAATTTTTTTTATGTAACTTTATGATAATGTTTTTTATGAAGTCTAGATTATATCCTTAAATTTCAATCAGAAAGTTGGTTAAATAAATTATTGAAAACACTATGCTTTTATATAGATTTTGGCGCAATATTTTTCAATAATTTATTTAACTCAAAAAATGGAGCCAGCTGCAAGACGGTTCCTGTCAGGCTCGTCACTACAACAAAAAGTGTTATTTGCGTCCAAAGTATTTGTGTCGGCGTCTGTGGACACAAATAATCTATCTTTTGCGTCCATTTGTGGACCCAAAAAAACTTATTAAAAAATTCTCAAAAACCATATTTTTGTTGACGCTAATACACCGTAATATTTACAAAGTTTGAGAACGCCCCAATTAACAAAGTACTTCGTATTAGAGTTTGAGAAGAAATCAGAACCCTAGCCGCACGAGATAACGCCGCAACAGAGGAGCTTCATCCAAGAGAAGAAGTAAGGTGCTGTCTCCTGAGCTATAGCGGCCCTCCGGCACCTGCCACAGCGCCAACATGCTTGTGATGAAGATTGAGAGGACATCGCAGATCTCTTCTGGAAAGTGTCGAGCACATGGTCAACCGGCAATAGATTCGGCCATCTCAGGAACGACACCACCGACCAGTAATTGGGACACCACTTTGCTTCGGGTTGGGAGCTAGCACGCCTCTGCAGATCCTCGTGAGGTTCTTATTGCGCTCAGAGAAGAAATCTATCGCTCCATCGGAAATGGCATCAGTTTGAGGACAGACCACACTGTCCTTGACGTATTGTCTCCTCCATCTGGTACGTTATGATTGATTTCTTACACTTTTCTTATAAATTTAACAGATTCCGAGAATTGATTTAGTTTTTCTGCCAAATGCTATTCCTGAAATTGATCTCAGTAGTTATTTTTTGGAAATTGATTTCAATAGTTAATATGTGCCCCATTTTGTTTATTTTATCTACCAGCCTTAGATAAACAATGTTTTAACTAATTCAGACGCTCTAGTTTTTGTATTGTTGATATTATACTGTTTACCTAGTGATTATATTCTACATTACTTTTCCTAGATTTTAAATTTGAACTGCATCCATTATTTTAGAAAATTTTAAGTATGGATAGCTTTTTAGGACTACAACTCTGGATTTGAGATGCGGTGTACTAAAACTATGGATTTACTCATTTGAAGTAGTTTATTTCTGGAAATTTGGTTTCAAATCAGTTGTTTTAATCATCCAAAATCATGAATGAAGTAGCTTCTTGATGGCAGGTAAAAAGAGTATAAAAGTGGTGTCCCAATAGCTTTCTGAAAATGGTTACTCCTTGGTCCAAGTGGTCAGCATTTGGTTGAATACATTGCTCTATGCATGTACTTTATTATTATGATGAAGAATATATACATTTTAATAAAAAAGGTTTAAAATCTGGAAATGATAGCTTCATTTCTTAATTTATTTCTAGAGGTGCAAAGCTATGTGGATTCTTGGCATTCTATGTGCTAACATCTCGGGTGCCTAAGACTGCTTTAGTGCAAGAATTTTCTTTTGGCATGTTACTTGAATGTAATTTACCTTTATTAGCCATATTGCATTATATCAATAAACATTTCTACTTTGATATCTTACTTTTTAAGCGATGTTGGTTTAAAAATATTCTTATTGTTTCAGGCCATACATATTACCAAGTCTGTAGAGAAGCAGGTACTAATCAAATATAGTATGATGTTAACACCGCTATTAGTATATAGTATATACCGGTTAGTAAATGCTTTGTATCTTTGCTTATATCATTTCCGTTAACTTTTGAAACCATGCTAAATTTTGATAAGCTATTGTTTGTAAACAAAACAAGTCAGTGAATGACGATTTAGATGTGAAAATAATGGTTTAAATTTTGGACATTATTTTTCCAGTTCAAGTTTTCTCTTCTAATGAAAAAGTGAACATGCATGTTTTTTTCGCTTAATACACCGAGAACATAATTGGATTTTACCCCCTACATTCAATCTTCGTGTTAATACTGAGTATATTCTTTGCTTTTGAAAGTACAGAGTGCCAAACTGCATAGGAACCATGTTGGTGTTCAAGAGCTTGGTTTGCTTCCAAGTTTACTACTTGTAAAGTTGTAGGGGTAAGTTCTCTTTTTTCTGGTTTCCTTGAAATTGTGATATTCTTTGCAAATACTTTCTATCTTTTTCTTGTTTTATTTCTCTCAACTTTCCCAACCTTAATTAATTTTATAAACTATTGTGTCTAAGCAAAACAAGTTAATGAATGATCATTTGATTTGAAAATGATGATTTTAGTGTGAAAAAGTATATTATGTTTTGTTATACTATGATTTTCTTTTTACTTTAAATGAAAAATGTTCTTATCATTTTCGATTCTGATCTCTCATTTTTTCTCCTTTTTTTGCATTGACGGATCACCGGTCACATAGCAATAGTCTTATTTGTATCAATCTACTAAAATCTTTATTTGGTGGAATTTTGCACTGAGTTTAGGCATTTAACATGTTTTTGTCTCCTGATCTTTTATGAGTGTTCAAAATGATCAACTGAGAAGGACATGGTTTTTCTAAGGTACTCTCCTCTTAAGGTATACCTTATACTTTCACTATTTGGCCTTTTCCTTGTATAATAAAATTATGAAGTCATTGTTGATGTATGATTATGATGATACACTAACTACAAATTTTATTAGTACTGATTCATTGCTAATTTGACTGCGTTCTTTAGATATATTTGTTTGTGTTGTTTTAAATGACACTGGTATGATGTATTGTTCTATTAATTCTAAGCATGATGACATGAATGCTATAAATACATTGTTATGTTATACTCACTACAATGCTTTCTTTATTTTACTCCATGCAATATGACCCTTAAAGTTTACAGTGGGTACATTGAAGCTTTGCTTAATTAAAAGGTAAGTGCTATGAATTTTTTAATGCATTTGACTTAGTATTAAGAGACGTGAATCACCTTTTGACTTGGTTCTCTATTAATGCCATTTCAGGTAACTTATCCCAATACAAGGAGGAGTTGGACTTTGATCAGGAGTTCTGTGCATCAACAAGTCTCCATACCGGGAAAAACATGCTTGTCGCAACTGAGTTGTTTTGAAAGGGATGAAAACCGGATTTGTATATTTACTATTATTCCAAAACATTAATAACACCTTGTAGGAAGTGTTTGATTAAGAAATACTAATAATAATAATAATAGTTGTGATTTTTTTTTTTAAAAATAGAGCTTTTAGCGTCGACATTTCGACGCAAACACTATTAATTTTTTTTTGCACACATGACCTTTTGCGTCGACATGTCGACGCAAAAGATAAATTTTATTTGTGTCGACGGTTGTGGACGCAAATATACTTTTTGCGTCGAGGTATTTGCGTCGACCCATTTGCGTCGACATGTGGACGCAAATGTAGCATTTGTGTCGACTTTTCACTTTTTGCGTCCACTTTTTGCCGACGCACCTAAAACTGTCGCAAAACTATCGTAAAAACATAAGGAGGAACATTTACGACAGTTTTGCGTCAGTTTTACGTGTGTCGCCACAACAGTCGTGGTAAAAACATTGGCCACGGTTAAAAACTGTCGTCTTTAAGCTTTTACCACATTTTTGTATGTGATAAATAAAAAAATGTGTGGTTAATAGTGTTTTTAACGACATTTATGCGGCCATCGCAAAAAATTATTGGTTTATGTGCACTTTTCTTGTAGTGACTCCATATTATTTACCATCCATCACATAAAATTTTATATAAAAAACTACCATATAAATAGTTTCATTTGAAAGTTGCAACTTCTCAACTGTTCGAACTCTCCTTTGAAATAATATGTTTAATTTTTCACTTTTATCCTAGATTTAGTGATTGATTTGGAATTTTAATTCGAAAAAATTCCTCCATATAGGAGTAATACGTATAAAAGGTGTACTAATATAAGTAGTTATATTTAAGATGTTTTAATATCAATAGGTAATCTTTCTGTCAGGTCGTCCTAATAAGAAACGTTGTCCGGTCACCTCCATTTGAGGTGGTTTCGGGTGAATTTTTTTTATGTAACTTTATGATAATGTTTTTTATGAAGTCTAGATTATATCCTTAAATTTCAATCAGAAAGTTGGTTAAATAAATTATTGAAAACACTATGCTTTTATATAGATTTTGGCGCAATATTTTTCAATAATTTATTTAACTCAAAAAATGGAGCCAGCTGCAAGACGGTTCCTGTCAGGCTCGTCACTACAACAAAAAGTGTTATTTGCGTCCAAAGTATTTGTGTCGGCGTCTGTGGACACAAATAATCTATCTTTTGCGTCCATTTGTGGACCCAAAAAAACTTATTAAAAAATTCTCAAAAACCATATTTTTGTTGACGCTAATACACCGTAATATTTACAAAGTTTGAGAACGCCCCAATTAACAAAGTACTTCGTATTAGAGTTTGAGAAGAAATCAGAACCCTAGCCGCACGAGATAACGCCGCAACAGAGGAGCTTCATCCAAGAGAAGAAGTAAGGTGCTGTCTCCTGAGCTATAGCGGCCCTCCGGCACCTGCCACAGCGCCAACATGCTTGTGATGAAGATTGAGAGGACATCGCAGATCTCTTCTGGAAAGTGTCGAGCACATGGTCAACCGGCAATAGATTCGGCCATCTCAGGAACGACACCACCGACCAGTAATTGGGACACCACTTTGCTTCGGGTTGGGAGCTAGCACGCCTCTGCAGATCCTCGTGAGGTTCTTATTGCGCTCAGAGAAGAAATCTATCGCTCCATCGGAAATGGCATCAGTTTGAGGACAGACCACACTGTCCTTGACGTATTGTCTCCTCCATCTGGTACGTTATGATTGATTTCTTACACTTTTCTTATAAATTTAACAGATTCCGAGAATTGATTTAGTTTTTCTGCCAAATGCTATTCCTGAAATTGATCTCAGTAGTTATTTTTTGGAAATTGATTTCAATAGTTAATATGTGCCCCATTTTGTTTATTTTATCTACCAGCCTTAGATAAACAATGTTTTAACTAATTCAGACGCTCTAGTTTTTGTATTGTTGATATTATACTGTTTACCTAGTGATTATATTCTACATTACTTTTCCTAGATTTTAAATTTGAACTGCATCCATTATTTTAGAAAATTTTAAGTATGGATAGCTTTTTAGGACTACAACTCTGGATTTGAGATGCGGTGTACTAAAACTATGGATTTACTCATTTGAAGTAGTTTATTTCTGGAAATTTGGTTTCAAATCAGTTGTTTTAATCATCCAAAATCATGAATGAAGTAGCTTCTTGATGGCAGGTAAAAAGAGTATAAAAGTGGTGTCCCAATAGCTTTCTGAAAATGGTTACTCCTTGGTCCAAGTGGTCAGCATTTGGTTGAATACATTGCTCTATGCATGTACTTTATTATTATGATGAAGAATATATACATTTTAATAAAAAAGGTTTAAAATCTGGAAATGATAGCTTCATTTCTTAATTTATTTCTAGAGGTGCAAAGCTATGTGGATTCTTGGCATTCTATGTGCTAACATCTCGGGTGCCTAAGACTGCTTTAGTGCAAGAATTTTCTTTTGGCATGTTACTTGAATGTAATTTACCTTTATTAGCCATATTGCATTATATCAATAAACATTTCTACTTTGATATCTTACTTTTTAAGCGATGTTGGTTTAAAAATATTCTTATTGTTTCAGGCCATACATATTACCAAGTCTGTAGAGAAGCAGGTACTAATCAAATATAGTATGATGTTAACACCGCTATTAGTATATAGTATATACCGGTTAGTAAATGCTTTGTATCTTTGCTTATATCATTTCCGTTAACTTTTGAAACCATGCTAAATTTTGATAAGCTATTGTTTGTAAACAAAACAAGTCAGTGAATGACGATTTAGATGTGAAAATAATGGTTTAAATTTTGGACATTATTTTTCCAGTTCAAGTTTTCTCTTCTAATGAAAAAGTGAACATGCATGTTTTTTTCGCTTAATACACCGAGAACATAATTGGATTTTACCCCCTACATTCAATCTTCGTGTTAATACTGAGTATATTCTTTGCTTTTGAAAGTACAGAGTGCCAAACTGCATAGGAACCATGTTGGTGTTCAAGAGCTTGGTTTGCTTCCAAGTTTACTACTTGTAAAGTTGTAGGGGTAAGTTCTCTTTTTTCTGGTTTCCTTGAAATTGTGATATTCTTTGCAAATACTTTCTATCTTTTTCTTGTTTTATTTCTCTCAACTTTCCCAACCTTAATTAATTTTATAAACTATTGTGTCTAAGCAAAACAAGTTAATGAATGATCATTTGATTTGAAAATGATGATTTTAGTGTGAAAAAGTATATTATGTTTTGTTATACTATGATTTTCTTTTTACTTTAAATGAAAAATGTTCTTATCATTTTCGATTCTGATCTCTCATTTTTTCTCCTTTTTTTGCATTGACGGATCACCGGTCACATAGCAATAGTCTTATTTGTATCAATCTACTAAAATCTTTATTTGGTGGAATTTTGCACTGAGTTTAGGCATTTAACATGTTTTTGTCTCCTGATCTTTTATGAGTGTTCAAAATGATCAACTGAGAAGGACATGGTTTTTCTAAGGTACTCTCCTCTTAAGGTATACCTTATACTTTCACTATTTGGCCTTTTCCTTGTATAATAAAATTATGAAGTCATTGTTGATGTATGATTATGATGATACACTAACTACAAATTTTATTAGTACTGATTCATTGCTAATTTGACTGCGTTCTTTAGATATATTTGTTTGTGTTGTTTTAAATGACACTGGTATGATGTATTGTTCTATTAATTCTAAGCATGATGACATGAATGCTATAAATACATTGTTATGTTATACTCACTACAATGCTTTCTTTATTTTACTCCATGCAATATGACCCTTAAAGTTTACAGTGGGTACATTGAAGCTTTGCTTAATTAAAAGGTAAGTGCTATGAATTTTTTAATGCATTTGACTTAGTATTAAGAGACGTGAATCACCTTTTGACTTGGTTCTCTATTAATGCCATTTCAGGTAACTTATCCCAATACAAGGAGGAGTTGGACTTTGATCAGGAGTTCTGTGCATCAACAAGTCTCCATACCGGGAAAAACATGCTTGTCGCAACTGAGTTGTTTTGAAAGGGATGAAAACCGGATTTGTATATTTACTATTATTCCAAAACATTAATAACACCTTGTAGGAAGTGTTTGATTAAGAAATACTAATAATAATAATAATAGTTGTGATTTTTTTTTTTAAAAATAGAGCTTTTAGCGTCGACATTTCGACGCAAACACTATTAATTTTTTTTTGCACACATGACCTTTTGCGTCGACATGTCGACGCAAAAGATAAATTTTATTTGTGTCGACGGTTGTGGACGCAAATATACTTTTTGCGTCGAGGTATTTGCGTCGACCCATTTGCGTCGACATGTGGACGCAAATGTAGCATTTGTGTCGACTTTTCACTTTTTGCGTCCACTTTTTGCCGACGCACCTAAAACTGTCGCAAAACTATCGTAAAAACATAAGGAGGAACATTTACGACAGTTTTGCGTCAGTTTTACGTGTGTCGCCACAACAGTCGTGGTAAAAACATTGGCCACGGTTAAAAACTGTCGTCTTTAAGCTTTTACCACATTTTTGTATGTGATAAATAAAAAAATGTGTGGTTAATAGTGTTTTTAACGACATTTATGCGGCCATCGCAAAAAATTATTGGTTTATGTGCACTTTTCTTGTAGTGACTCCATATTATTTACCATCCATCACATAAAATTTTATATAAAAAACTACCATATAAATAGTTTCATTTGAAAGTTGCAACTTCTCAACTGTTCGAACTCTCCTTTGAAATAATATGTTTAATTTTTCACTTTTATCCTAGATTTAGTGATTGATTTGGAATTTTAATTCGAAAAAATTCCTCCATATAGGAGTAATACGTATAAAAGGTGTACTAATATAAGTAGTTATATTTAAGATGTTTTAATATCAATAGGTAATCTTTCTGTCAGGTCGTCCTAATAAGAAACGTTGTCCGGTCACCTCCATTTGAGGTGGTTTCGGGTGAATTTTTTTTATGTAACTTTATGATAATGTTTTTTATGAAGTCTAGATTATATCCTTAAATTTCAATCAGAAAGTTGGTTAAATAAATTATTGAAAACACTATGCTTTTATATAGATTTTGGCGCAATATTTTTCAATAATTTATTTAACTCAAAAAATGGAGCCAGCTGCAAGACGGTTCCTGTCAGGCTCGTCCAACAAGAAAGCCACTCATATATATACTCCCTCCGTCAGTCCGTCCCTTAAAACTTTACCATCTTTGAATTTTTGGGTCAACCATGTTCAACTTTGACCAATCATATATTATTATAGAAAATTATTTATAATATAAAAATTATATGAAAATGTTTCTTGTTAAAAGTACTTTCATAAAAGTATAAAACTTATCATACCCATGCACTTTCATAACATTATACTAATCAAAATCATGACCCAAACTTTACCATCATTGACTTGAAAAGTCAAAGATGTCAAAGTTTTAAGGGACGTAGGTAGTACAATATATATTAATACTACTAAAACATACTACCTCCGGGTTCCGTCCTCTTAATATTGAGATAAAAGTGAGTGGTACGGTTATAAAGAAAAGTGAAAATGTAGGATGCTATTAAATTGAAAAAGTGAATAATATAAGAATGAATGGTAGTCAGTGTTTTTTGTATAAGAATAAATTGATAAAGTATTAAATTGTAATTTATAAAATTTTACGTGAGTGTTTTTTTTTTGGTATGAAACTTTTTTTCAATTTATAGTCTAATTTAGATCGACTCTCATGTATATATTTGCTAATCACAAATTTGTATTCCCATGTTGCATTTATGTTTTAGGTCATTTGAGTGAAGATTACAACTTATTATATAAATCGTGACTTCATTTATATGATTTTGTTGTCATTAGTGAATTTAGAAGAAAATACTACATCTGTTCCTTTTTAATTAGTCATTTTGACATTTTCATTCAAAGATGATAAACTTTGATCCATTATTTTAACTAACTAATATATTTATATGAAACTCAATAAATTTATACTTTTATGATAGTACTTTTCACAAAGAATATTTTCATATCTTTTTCATATTATCAATATTAACGTGTATAAATATATAATCGGTAAAAGTTTAACTTCTTTGACTTGAAAAGTCAAATTTTGCTAAACAAAAAGGGATGTAGGGAGCATTACATAAAACCATGATAGCGCTATTAAGTCATGCAAAGCATTACCATTAGGATCTTCCTATCGCGCAACACGCATAGAACAACTAGTCTCTAAATAATCTAAACAATGGGGTTGCTTTGATATAAATAACTTATCAGCTATTTTTGGTTAATTTAATCATATTTAACTGATTTGATTAATTGATGGGCCAAAATAGATTTCTGATAAAATGACTTTTTTGAAGACGCTGGTATAAGCAGCCTTTGAAACAGGGATGGATTTAAGGGGGGCGCGGGGGGCGACCGCCCCCTTGGATTTTCAAAATTTTCTACTATATATGTAATATTTTCATAAAAATTTTATACTTTAATTAGATATATACGTGCTCGCCCCCCTTAACTTTTAGTTTTCAAAATTAATATATAGTTTTACATTATGTAATACTTAATTGGAGATTTAAAAGAAAAAACATCTAAAATAATTTACATAACTTAAACAAATAAACAATAGAACAACGCATTATTTAAGACTTAGGATACCTATTATATAAAAATTCAGAGTTTTGACATGTTTACTTATCTTTAATTTAATAGATAATTAGTACTCGATTTGTAAAATATTAAACAATATTAAATACGAGACACACTAATTAAACAACTTTTAGATCACGTGAAGTGAATCTAAACTTACACAATTCATTTATTTCATACTTTCTAAAAACAATTTATTGCATAGATAATAAAGTTTAACTTATTTTAGCATTAATACAAATTTAATATGCACCATATATATGAATTGACAATATACTACTATTCTAAAAATAATAACCTCATACATTCTATTATAATATTAGCAAAACTCTTCATGACTCACGAACACCTACCCTTCTTGGTAAACAAAAATTGTAATTCAAAATTTGTAACTCTTCAAGAATTGATATACCTACAAATAAATTGTAGGTAAAAGATTCACGTGGTTAAACATGGCAGAAGTTATTTAAAAAGTATTGGTGGTTGTGCACCTTTTAAACTCTTTACCTACAAATAAATTGATAAAATGTTATATATCCTTTTTTATTTTCAAATCATTTTCCTTTGATTTCCTATTTCTTACGCTTTAATGTATCAATATTTTTTTCTAAATCACTTACAATTATAAAATCAGAGTTATTTTTCCATTGTCTAAACTTAGAATGTAATATATTTAAATGTCATAATGTATGTAATTATGATTCTTTTGAATTAAAATTAGACGCAAAGCCCTACACTATTGAAAAAAATCGTCCCGCTATATTAGCGGAAAAAGTTTCACCCCACTATAGTAGCAAAAAGAATTCAACCACTACACTAACGAAAAATATTTCGCCCCCTTGACTCGAAATCCTGGATCCGTCCCTGCTTTGAAACCAGATTATCCAAAAGCTAATGTGCATGTTTGAATTGGCAGACAATTTTTAAAAACTTTTCAAAAAATAAAAGATCTTTTTTTAGATGCTACATAGATAACATCTGAGAATAGTCTGTGACTTTTAGTATTAATCAGTCATAACAATTTGTATGCCAAACAGAACTAAATCAAACAGTCAGTTTTTTTTTACCAAACAACAACCACTTTTTCATTTTAAAATCTTTTCAATCACTACAAGCTACAACAACAACATCCAAGCCTTAGTCCCAAACGATATTGGGGTCGGCTAACATGAATTCATACATGATATCACCAAAAGGAAAAGAAAGAAAATAAAGATAAAAAAGATAAACTATTGTAAAAAAGATAATATAAAAAGAGACACTAAAAGCTAAGAGTTGCTAAAAAGCTTACAAAAGTATCTTTTCCGCTAGTTGTGCCAAACACATCCAATGTGTCATTGCAAACAAAGGTGTGTGGCTAACATCTCACATTTTCTTTTCTTTTTGTCCTCTTTCTTTGTTTTTCTTTTCAAATAATTTAAGTTATTATTCCCTCCGTCCCATTTTACCCCTCTTACTTTCCTTTTTGAGTTGTACCAAAATAAGTGTCACATTTCCTTTTGAAAAGAAATGTGTGATTCACAACATTTTACTTTACTATACTCAAATCTCAACCACAACTTGTACCTTTTCAACCGCTTTATTAAAAACTAGTATAGTACCCGTGCATACGCACGGGATAGAACGGTAGGTGCATATATTTTTTACTTATAATCTAATTAAATATTAAAATAGAAACAACTTTTTAGGATTCTACATTTTCAAAAAAAAATTGTATTTCAATCAGCTAATACCTTAAAATATATATTCAATGAAGAGTATATTAGGAAAAATTAATTGACACTACTCATTAGAATTTGTTGCTTATTCATTTCCATGATTAGATTAATTTTAAAATTAAATAATAATTCTAAAAAAGTGAGTACAATAAATATTAAAATCAATGAATATTAGTTAAATAATAACTCCATTCATTAGTAAATTCGTGCTAACATATGTGAGAGAAAATTATTTTGTTCAATTCTTAGTTGGCTTATCTTGTTATATCTAAAACAATTACATATGAGAAAAAAGTCTTTCACTCAATTGTTAGCCTTATTATCTTACCTTATACATAAAAGCACTATGTGTGAGAGAAACAAATATGTTCTTTAATTGTTAGCAAACTTATCTAATACTACAAAGAACTACATATATGATGATATCATCGCTCAATTGTTAGCAACTTTATCTTCTTATAACTAAAAGCACTATATATGAGAAAGAAAATTTTCACTTAATTATTAGCAAGCAAGCTTATCTTGTCATATCTAAATAGACTACATATGAGAGAGAAAGTTTTCTTGTTCAATTATTAGTCGACTTATGTTATACCTAAAAGCACTACATATGGAAGGGTAAATTTTCACGCTCAACGGTTAGCAGGATTATCTTATATACGGAGTACTTAAGAACTACCCGTAAGAGTGAAAGTTCTCTCACTCAATTGCTAGCAAGTTTATCTTCTTAGCTTCTTATGACTAAAAATACTACATATGAGAGAGAAAGTTATGTTGCTCAATTGTTTATTCTTCTTATCTTATACTCAGAACTACATATGAGGGAGAAAGTTATTCCTCTCAATGGTTAGCAAGCTTATCTTCTATTATGTAATACCTAAAAACACTACATATGAGCAATAAAATTCTCCCGCTCAATTCTCCTTCTCAATTGTTAGCAATCTTATCTTCTAATACCTAAACACACTACATATGAATGAAAAAATCTTCTGATCTCGCTCAATTATTAGTAAGCTTATCTTTTTTTATATCTAAAACTCTTACATATGAGAGAGAAAGTTCTCGAGCTCAATTGTTAGCTGGCTTACCTCATACCTAAAAACACTACATATGAGGGAGAGAAATTATTTCGTTCAATTGTTAGCTGGATTATTTTATACCTAAAAGAAATATATATGAGAGATAAAGTTCTTTTGCTCAATTGTTAGCAAGTTTATCTTCTAATAACTAAAAGTAGTACATATGAGATAGAAAATTCTCCCGCTCAATTGTTAGCCGGCTTGTCTTATACCCAAAAGCACTATATATGATACAAAAAATCCTCTCACTCAATTGTTAGTTGGATTATGTTATAGTTAAAATAACTGCTTGTTGAGAGAGAGAAATATCTTGTTCAATTGTTAAGACGATTTATACCTAAAAGCGCCACATATGAAAGAACAAATTTTTCCACTCGATTGTTAGTTGACTTATATTACTATCTTACTGAAAAGCACTACAAATGAGAGACAAAGTTATCCTGCTCAAGTGTTAGCCAACTTATCTTATACCTAAAAACATTACATATGATAGAGAAATTTTGGCCGCTCAATTGTTAGTCGACTTATCTTATACTTAAAAACACTACAAATGAGAGAGAAACTTATTCCGCTCAGTTCTCATCCAACTTATCTTATACCTAAAAACATTATATATAAGAGAGAAAACTATCCCGCATCCTTAAAGTTGTAACCTCACTCAGTGTTGCATTTACTATTTACCTGATTCCTTGAAATTGATGAAATTTTGACAGAAGTGACTGAATTGATTGAAATTGATTCTTTTGATTTATGGATGAATTTAGTTCAAATTATATATTATTAATGAAGTAAATAAAAGATTATAGGAAAAGTGGTTAAAAATTATTATGTACAGTAATTTCAGCCAAATAAGTCAATTTTTTTTTTATAAAATTAAACTTAAATAGATCAAAGCACTTAAAAAAACCAAAAATGATGAATATATATTTTCATATTTGCCCCTTTTTCCTTAAACATAAAGAATAATAAATTGAAATAAATTTAAAAGTTTTGTTTTATTAGCACTCGATGTGTTTATCATTTCAATTTGCTAATTTTATATATTCCCGAGTGACATTATAACAGGAAGAAATATGGTTTGTAATAGTTTTATAGTTTAATGAAGGGAGTATAATAGAAAATGAAAATAACATTAGAGTTTTATTAATCGTAGTGTTGAAGAATTCAAATCATTTATTGTCTTCCATTTAGACCAACTCAAAACAGAAAAAAATAGACCAACTTAAATTTTATTATTAGAACTAATTAGATTTTCATTTGCGGATTTTCTATATATCAAACCAGTGCACATCAAATTATAAAATACTTTAAGAAAGTTTTCTAGAATAAATTTTAATATTTTTATATTTTTCCTTCCATGGTTTGATTTTAATTTTAAAGACCGTTTAGAAGTACTGAAATTAGTTGAAACTGTTGAAATGGATGAAATTCTGAGAGAAGAGGTTGAATTAGTTGAATCTTCTGGTGTATGGATACATTTAAGTTAAATTACTTTTATTAATTAAATAAAGAAAAACATTATCTGAATTTTAAGCATAATTATAGAGATTGTTAATAAATTATATTTTGATATATTCAAAATTGATCTCATATGTAAGATCACAAAAAATTATGAGTTTTGATTTATTTTTTTGTAGAAATTGGATTAAAAATGAAACAGTTTTAACACTTTAAAGAAAAACATTACTCCCTCTGTCCCTAAAAGAAGTTTCATTTCGCTTATCGAGGGTCAACTTAAATCACTCTTAAACTCTTACTTTTTATATCAAAGTTTTATAAAAGTTGAATTATTTTTTGCAGACTTTGTAGCGGGTTTAATGTAGTTTCTGAATATGTAAATTCTTTTTTACTAAAAATAATCCGAGTTTTCACAGGGATCATTTAACTTTATCGTCGGTCAACCTTCGTAATCCGCAATTTGGAACAACATTTAGGGACAGAGGGAGTATATCAAATGTAGCTAAAAATGATCACTTACAATAACTTCCCCAATTCAGAGAGCAAAATAGATCTAAAAATGTATATAAATAATTTTAAGCATAATTATAGAGACCGTTAATAAATTATATTTTTATATATTCAATATTGACCTCATATGAAAGATCACAAAAGTTTATGAATTTTGATATATTTTTTGTAAAAATCGGATAAAAATGTCTTAAAAGGCACATGTACCACTGAATTAGTACCCGTGCATACGCACGGGAAGAAGCAGTCGATGCATATATTTTACTTATGATTTAATTAAATATTAAAATTTAAAAAAAAAACATTTTATATTTCTACATTTTCGATGAAGAGTATATTAGGGAAAGTTAACAGACACCACTCATTAGAATTTGCTACTTAATAATTTTCATGATTATAATAAATACTACGTATTAAAATTAATACTACTCTAAAAAAGTGGTTACAATAAGTTAGTGACATGAAGTGAATACAATAAATATTAAAATTAATGATATTACTTAAATAGTGATTTGTTACTCATTGGTTAAATTAGTGCTAACATATGAAAGAAAAAATTACCTTGCTAAATTGTTAGATGATGTTTTATCTTATAAGTAAAATAGCTAAGTATGTATATGAGACATAATTCGCCCACTCAATTGTTAGCCAACTGGCTTATCTTATACGTTAGATTAGAAGAAACTCTTCCGCTCAATTTTTAGCCATATTATCTTCTTATACGTTGTATTAGAAGAAATCTTCCGCTCATAAGTAAGGTCTACTAATGAGAGAAGAAACTCTCCCGCTCAATTTTTAGTCATATTATCTTCTTATATACCTAAAAGCACTACATATCGGAGAGAAAACTTTCCGCTCAATTGTTAGTCAGATGATCATACTAAAAAGAAAAAATATGAGAGATAAAGTTATTTCTCTCAATTGTTAGGAATGTTATCTTCTTATTTTCATATACTTAAACACAGTACATATGAGAGAGGAAATTATCTTGTTCAATTGTGAGCCGACTTATCTTATATTGATACTTAAAAGAACTACGTTTGAGAGAAAAAATTATCCCGATCAATTGTTAGTAAACTTATTTCTAATCTTCTAATACTAAACACTACATATGAGAGAGAAAATTATCCCGCTCAATTGTTAGCAAGCTTATGTGGTAATACCTAGAAGCACTACATATGAGAGACTAAATTTTCCCGCTCAATTGTTGGTAAGTTTATCTTCTTTAACCTAAAATCACTACACACGAGAGAAAAAATAACGCTCAATTGTTAGCCGGCTTATCTTATAACTGATGTAATACCTAAAAGCACTACATATGAGAGAGAAAATTCTCCCGCTCAATTGTTAGCAAGCTAATGTGGTGGTACCTAGAAGCACTACATATAAGAGATAAAATTCTCATGCTCAATTGTTAGAAAGTTTATCTTCTTTAACCTAAAATCACTACACATCTATCTAATACCTAAAAACACTACATATGAGAGAGAAAATACTCCCGCTCAATTGTTAGCAAGCTAATGTGGTGTACCTAGAAGCACTACATATGAGAGATAAAATTTTCATGCTCAATTGTTAGAAAGTTTATCTTCTTTAACTTAAAATCACTACACATGAGAGAGAGAAAATAGTGCTCAATTGTTAGCCGGTTTATCTTGTAACTAAAAACACTAAATATGAGAGACAAAATTCTTTCGCTCAATTGTTAGCAGACTTGCCTTATAATTAAAATAACTACATATGAAAGAGAAAGTTTTATCGCTCAATTGTTAGCAAACTTATTTTCTCATACCTAAAAGCACTACATGTGAGAGAAAAACTCTCCTGCTCAATTTCCATACTCAACTGTTTGCAAGTTTATCTTCTAGTATCTAGTAGATACATATGAGAGAGAGAGAGAAATTATTTCGCTCAATTATTAGCAAGATTATCTTCATATAATTAAAAGGCTAAAACCACTACATATGAGAGATAAAATTCTCCCGCTCAATTATTAGTCAACTTATCTCATATATTATACTTAAAAGAACTACACATGAGAGAGAAAGTTCTCCCGTCCAATTGTACTTCGTAATAATAATAGGGAAATTGCTCTAAATAGGAGTAAACAACTTTGGGAATTCCAAAATAAGACCACTATGTTATTCTTTCTGAAATAAGAGTTGTTGCTGTCATGATTGAAAAATATTGTCATTAATTATAATAAATACTGTCATGTTGAATGCATAGTACTGCAACTATTTGGCAGTCATGTCCAAAAGATAACGGTAAATAATGTCATCTTAGTCCTATTTTGGGAAGAAAAACATAACAGTCCTATTTCGGAATTTCAGACCCTGTGTGGTCCTATTTTGGGAAATCGCTCATAATAATACTTAAAAACACTACATATGAGAGAGAAAATTATGTCGCTCAATTGTCAGCCGACTTCTGTAATACCTAAAAGCAATACATATGAGAGAAATTTCCCAATTCAATTGTTAGCAAGTTTATCTTCTACTCCGTAGTATAATACTTAAAAGCGCTACATGTGAAAGAGAAAATTTTTCCGCTCAATTGTCAGCAGACTTATATTACCTAAAAGCACTATATATGATAGAAAAAATTCTTCCGCTCGATCGTTTGTCTAATTATCTTATCTTATACTTAAAAGAACTACATATGAGAGAAAAAATTCTCCCGCTCAATTGTTCCCAAGCTTATCTTCTACTTCGTAGTAACAATACATAAAAGTACTACATATGAGAGGGAAAAGTTTCTCACTCGAGTGTTAGACGACTGAGCTTATATATAAAAGCACTATGTATGAGAGAGAAACTGATTGTGCTCAATTCTTAGCCGGATTATCTTACCGTATACCAAAGAGCACTATATATGAGAGAGAAAATTCTCGTCTTTCCCACAATCGAGCACATCAACACCTTATCAGCCCTCGATAGCATTTCAAAAAAGCGGTCAATTCTTGCACGCCGAGAGGTTATGCACCATTCAGTTTCCTCTAAAAATTATTTGATGTAAGTGTTGTTCGTGATCTTCCACATCCTCATTACTTAATTACATAATTCCGTTTTTAATTTACTTTATAATGTTAGATTGTTAAGACTTTGATTTTTTTGTTCATACCGAGTAGAAGTATATCTTAACAAATGGAAGAACTTCTGCTTTATAGGTTTATTATTATGAGCCCCTTTGGTGTCCTTGTACATTTTAAATATAATTTTCCATAAACAACATAATTAGCAAACCAGTCATTTTAGCCAAAACTTCATAAATTATATTTCAGCGGAACAACCGATCTAGTCAATTTCAGTTTTACCAAACGAACGTTATGAATAGTATGAACTTTTGATTTGATCGATCCACATGTAAATTTTCTCGTCCTACTAATTGTGTGATCTTTTATTACATTATGGACATTGTTTAAAAAAATGATATGCCCGACATAAAAGTACTACATATGAGAGGGAAAAGTTTCTCCCGCTCAATTGTTCCCAAGCTTATCTTCTACTTCGTAGTAACAATACATAAAAGTACTACATATGAGAGGGAAAAGTTTCTCACTCGAGTGTTAGACGACTGAGCTTATATATAAAAGCACTATGTATGAGAGAGAAACTGATTGTGCTCAATTCTTAGCCGGATTATCTTACCGTATACCAAAGAGCACTATATATGAGAGAGAAAATTCTCGTCTTTCCCACAATCGAGCACATCAACACCTTATCAGCCCTCGATAGCATTTCAAAAAAGCGGTCAATTTTTGCACGCCGAGAGGTTATGCACCATTCAGTTTCCTCTAAAAATTATTTGATGTAAGTGTTGTTCCTGATCTTCCACATCCTCATTACTTAATTACATAATTCCGTTTTTAATTTACTTTATAATGTTAGATTGTTAAGACTTTGATTTTTTTGTTCATACCAAGTACGAAGTATATCTTAACAAATGGAAGAACTTCTGCTTTATAGGTTTATTATTATGAGCCCCTTTGGTGTCCTTGTACATTTTAAATATAATTTTCCATAAACAACATAATTAGCAAACCAGTCATTTTAGCCAAAACTTCATAAATTATATTTCAGCGGAACAACCGATCTAGTCAATTTCAGTTTTACCAAACGAACGTTATGAATAGTATGAACTTTTGATTTGATCGATTCACATGTAAATTTTCTCGTCCTACTAATTGTGTGATCTTTTATTACATTATGGACATTGTTTAAAAAAATGATATGCCCGACCTCTAAAAATACTACTTTAAGGAAGGTAATGCATATAATGTATATATGACTTTATTTAGCAAGTTTGACATTATTTTTTAAACTCTATTTCCTGAAATCATTACACATGAGATAGATAATTTTCTCTCACTCAATTGTTAATCGACTTATCTTATACCTAAAATTTTCTCCTCAATTCTATAAGAACCATATCATTTTGTCATTCATTGGTAAATCAACTTTGATTCTCTCTCACCAAAACTATGATACTATGAACATGACTAAAAATATGATTTGAAGTCAAGGAATTATATAGTACTCTTTCTATGACTATGTACATTATAGAGATCTTTTCAGGAATAATATTTGATCAATAGAGCATGCTCATAAGTCTGTCTCGTTTGTATGTACAAAATTGAAAGTTCACAATAGTAATCAAATTCAGTATATTTGTAGCTTTGAATCACATACATATTACTATCATAGAGATATTATTTCAACATGTTGATTTATCACATACATATTACTATCATAGAGATATTATTTCAACATGTTGATTTTTAATTATGAAATGTGATTTTTCAAGATTCTCATTTTTTATTGTTAAGAAATCCTTTTTTCAAAAAGCCCCTTTTTATTACCCACTGATCTATTGTTTCTTTCATGTTCTAATTTTGATACTTAGAGCCGGTTTAGTAACACTGAAATTGGCCGGCTAAATTGTCTCGTCCTTTTGAAATTGATGAAATTCTCATAAAAATGCCTGAATTGGTTGAAATTGATTCTTTAGATTTATGGATGAATTTAATTTAGATTATATTTCATTAATGAAGTATATAAAAAATTATATGAAAAGCGGTTGAATTAGTTGAATCTATTGGTTTATAGATAAATTTAATTTAAAATAATTTTATTAATGAAATTAAGAAAAACATTATATGAAAAGTAGCTAAAAAACTTCCTTTATTGAAACAACAAAATAGATCATAAATTGAATATAGATAGTTATAAGCATAATTATAGAGATCGTTAATAAATTATATTTGTATATATTCAATATTGATCTCATATGAAAGATCACAAAAAATTATGAATTTTGATATGATTTTTGCAAAAATTGGAACAAAAATGAAAAAGTTATAATACTTTAAAAAAAATTGGGGTTTTTTATTGGTTGGGCCCCACCAACTGAAAATCCCACGGCTGCTCCCCTTCCATTTCAATTGGAAAATTCGGTATTTTGGAGTGAAAAAAGCCAGGTGTCATTTTTATAGAAAATGAGAGAATTGTGGAGAGTTTGACACATAGGATTAATGAAGGGTAAAATAGTATTTTTATGAGCTATTTCTTTTCTTATATATAAATAGAAATCACTACACACGAGAGAAAAAATAACGCTCAATTGTTAGCCGGCTTATCTTATAACTGATGTAATACCTAAAAGCACTACATATGAGAGAGAAAATTCTCCCGCTCAATTGTTAGCAAGCTAATGTGGTGGTACCTAGAAGCACTACATATAAGAGATAAAATTCTCATGCTCAATTGTTAGAAAGTTTATCTTCTTTAACCTAAAATCACTACACATCTATCTAATACCTAAAAACACTACATATGAGAGAGAAAATACTCCCGCTCAATTGTTAGCAAGCTAATGTGGTGTACCTAGAAGCACTACATATGAGAGATAAAATTTTCATGCTCAATTGTTAGAAAGTTTATCTTCTTTAACTTAAAATCACTACACATGAGAGAGAGAAAATAGTGCTCAATTGTTAGCCGGTTTATCTTGTAACTAAAAACACTAAATATGAGAGACAAAATTCTTTCGCTCAATTGTTAGCAGACTTGCCTTATAATTAAAATAACTACATATGAAAGAGAAAGTTTTATCGCTCAATTGTTAGCAAACTTATTTTCTCATACCTAAAAGCACTACATGTGAGAGAAAAACTCTCCTGCTCAATTTCCATACTCAACTGTTTGCAAGTTTATCTTCTAGTATCTAGTAGATACATATGAGAGAGAGAGAGAAATTATTTCGCTCAATTATTAGCAAGATTATCTTCATATAATTAAAAGGCTAAAACCACTACATATGAGAGATAAAATTCTCCCGCTCAATTATTAGTCAACTTATCTCATATATTATACTTAAAAGAACTACACATGAGAGAGAAAGTTCTCCCGTCCAATTGTACTTCGTAATAATAATAGGGAAATTGCTCTAAATAGGAGTAAACAACTTTGGGAATTCCAAAATAAGACCACTATGTTATTCTTTCTGAAATAAGAGTTGTTGCTGTCATGATTGAAAAATATTGTCATTAATTATAATAAATACTGTCATGTTGAATGCATAGTACTGCAACTATTTGGCAGTCATGTCCAAAAGATAACGGTAAATAATGTCATCTTAGTCCTATTTTGGGAAGAAAAACATAACAGTCCTATTTCGGAATTTCAGACCCTGTGTGGTCCTATTTTGGGAAATCGCTCATAATAATACTTAAAAACACTACATATGAGAGAGAAAATTATGTCGCTCAATTGTCAGCCGACTTCTGTAATACCTAAAAGCAATACATATGAGAGAAATTTCCCAATTCAATTGTTAGCAAGTTTATCTTCTACTCCGTAGTATAATACTTAAAAGCGCTACATGTGAAAGAGAAAATTTTTCCGCTCAATTGTCAGCAGACTTATATTACCTAAAAGCACTATATATGATAGAAAAAATTCTTCCGCTCGATCGTTTGTCTAATTATCTTATCTTATACTTAAAAGAACTACATATGAGAGAAAAAATTCTCCCGCTCAATTGTTCCCAAGCTTATCTTCTACTTCGTAGTAACAATACATAAAAGTACTACATATGAGAGGGAAAAGTTTCTCACTCGAGTGTTAGACGACTGAGCTTATATATAAAAGCACTATGTATGAGAGAGAAACTGATTGTGCTCAATTCTTAGCCGGATTATCTTACCGTATACCAAAGAGCACTATATATGAGAGAGAAAATTCTCGTCTTTCCCACAATCGAGCACATCAACACCTTATCAGCCCTCGATAGCATTTCAAAAAAGCGGTCAATTCTTGCACGCCGAGAGGTTATGCACCATTCAGTTTCCTCTAAAAATTATTTGATGTAAGTGTTGTTCGTGATCTTCCACATCCTCATTACTTAATTACATAATTCCGTTTTTAATTTACTTTATAATGTTAGATTGTTAAGACTTTGATTTTTTTGTTCATACCGAGTAGAAGTATATCTTAACAAATGGAAGAACTTCTGCTTTATAGGTTTATTATTATGAGCCCCTTTGGTGTCCTTGTACATTTTAAATATAATTTTCCATAAACAACATAATTAGCAAACCAGTCATTTTAGCCAAAACTTCATAAATTATATTTCAGCGGAACAACCGATCTAGTCAATTTCAGTTTTACCAAACGAACGTTATGAATAGTATGAACTTTTGATTTGATCGATCCACATGTAAATTTTCTCGTCCTACTAATTGTGTGATCTTTTATTACATTATGGACATTGTTTAAAAAAATGATATGCCCGACATAAAAGTACTACATATGAGAGGGAAAAGTTTCTCCCGCTCAATTGTTCCCAAGCTTATCTTCTACTTCGTAGTAACAATACATAAAAGTACTACATATGAGAGGGAAAAGTTTCTCACTCGAGTGTTAGACGACTGAGCTTATATATAAAAGCACTATGTATGAGAGAGAAACTGATTGTGCTCAATTCTTAGCCGGATTATCTTACCGTATACCAAAGAGCACTATATATGAGAGAGAAAATTCTCGTCTTTCCCACAATCGAGCACATCAACACCTTATCAGCCCTCGATAGCATTTCAAAAAAGCGGTCAATTTTTGCACGCCGAGAGGTTATGCACCATTCAGTTTCCTCTAAAAATTATTTGATGTAAGTGTTGTTCCTGATCTTCCACATCCTCATTACTTAATTACATAATTCCGTTTTTAATTTACTTTATAATGTTAGATTGTTAAGACTTTGATTTTTTTGTTCATACCAAGTACGAAGTATATCTTAACAAATGGAAGAACTTCTGCTTTATAGGTTTATTATTATGAGCCCCTTTGGTGTCCTTGTACATTTTAAATATAATTTTCCATAAACAACATAATTAGCAAACCAGTCATTTTAGCCAAAACTTCATAAATTATATTTCAGCGGAACAACCGATCTAGTCAATTTCAGTTTTACCAAACGAACGTTATGAATAGTATGAACTTTTGATTTGATCGATTCACATGTAAATTTTCTCGTCCTACTAATTGTGTGATCTTTTATTACATTATGGACATTGTTTAAAAAAATGATATGCCCGACCTCTAAAAATACTACTTTAAGGAAGGTAATGCATATAATGTATATATGACTTTATTTAGCAAGTTTGACATTATTTTTTAAACTCTATTTCCTGAAATCATTACACATGAGATAGATAATTTTCTCTCACTCAATTGTTAATCGACTTATCTTATACCTAAAATTTTCTCCTCAATTCTATAAGAACCATATCATTTTGTCATTCATTGGTAAATCAACTTTGATTCTCTCTCACCAAAACTATGATACTATGAACATGACTAAAAATATGATTTGAAGTCAAGGAATTATATGGTACTCTTTCTATGACTATGTACATTATAGAGATCTTTTCAGGAATAATATTTGATCAATAGAGCATGCTCATAAGTCTGTCTCGTTTGTATGTACAAAATTGAAAGTTCACAATAGTAATCAAATTCAGTATATTTGTAGCTTTGAATCACATACATATTACTATCATAGAGATATTATTTCAACATGTTGATTTATCACATACATATTACTATCATAGAGATATTATTTCAACATGTTGATTTTTAATTATGAAATGTGATTTTTCAAGATTCTCATTTTTTATTGTTAAGAAATCCTTTTTTCAAAAAGCCCCTTTTTATTACCCACTGATCTATTGTTTCTTTCATGTTCTAATTTTGATACTTAGAGCCGGTTTAGTAACACTGAAATTGGCCGGCTAAATTGTCTCGTCCTTTTGAAATTGATGAAATTCTCATAAAAATGCCTGAATTGGTTGAAATTGATTCTTTAGATTTATGGATGAATTTAATTTAGATTATATTTCATTAATGAAGTATATAAAAAATTATATGAAAAGCGGTTGAATTAGTTGAATCTATTGGTTTATAGATAAATTTAATTTAAAATAATTTTATTAATGAAATTAAGAAAAACATTATATGAAAAGTAGCTAAAAAACTTCCTTTATTGAAACAACAAAATAGATCATAAATTGAATATAGATAGTTATAAGCATAATTATAGAGATCGTTAATAAATTATATTTGTATATATTCAATATTGATCTCATATGAAAGATCACAAAAAATTATGAATTTTGATATGATTTTTGCAAAAATTGGAACAAAAATGAAAAAGTTATAATACTTTAAAAAAAATTGGGGTTTTTTATTGGTTGGGCCCCACCAACTGAAAATCCCACGGCTGCTCCCCTTCCATTTCAATTGGAAAATTCGGTATTTTGGAGTGAAAAAAGCCAGGTGTCATTTTTATAGAAAATGAGAGAATTGTGGAGAGTTTGACACATAGGATTAATGAAGGGTAAAATAGTATTTTTATGAGCTATTTCTTTTCTTATATATAAATAGATTGTGTCTAAATCAAAGGAAACCATAAAATAGGACGCAAGTAGTAAAAGTTTATAACTATATAATTCAAAAAATGATCAATAAATCACTTTGGAATATAACTAAACAAACAATCAAATAAATAAATAAATTTATATATAACTTAACAACTTTTTAGTAAAGCAATTATTTTTATAATTATGTCCTTCAAAGCAATTATTTTAACAACTTAACTGTGTGATAACTTTTTAAGGAACTGTGTGATAACTATGTCCTTCAAATACACACATCATATTAAATAATACCATAAACAACATATGACACTCAATCTACACGTCCTTCTCTTGTAACACCGTCTCGCTCTAAGAGAAAGTTTAACATTCAATTAGATCTTTTTTTGCGAAAGTTGGTCAAACTGATGATTCAGCCCATTTCTACTCGACTGAATTTCATTTGTTTGTTGCTGGTCAAACCGATTCTCTCTTTGGCCGATGAAGCTGAATCTTTTATTTGTAATTTTATATATTTTCTTTGGAGTAGCAAAAAAAAAGAGTATGACTATTAGACTAAATTACATTATTGCAGAGTCTAGATATTTAGAATGATTATCAAGAAGATGAATATATGAAATTGTGATTATGATATTGTTCCTTTAGAGTGTATTTGAGAGTTAGTTTTGGGGGGAGAAGTAGACATGTGAGTGTTGATGATTCTCACATTTATGTTTGATAGTTTAAAATTTGGATAAATGGTTTTGAGAGGTTTTTGTGATCCTCTAAAACTTCTTAGATGTCCAATTTTTAAGTTCCCTAAAGTGAGAGGTTTTGATCATAAATATCTAAATGATAATTTAAGCTCAAATTAAAATGAATATTAGTTCAACTATTTGAATTCGTCTTATCTAAAAGTAATGTTTATAAGAATTCCTTCTAAAACTATCTTTTCCAAATTTAGAACTCAAATCAGAAGATCTTCCTCTAATTCCCCTCTCATTTTCCTCCAATAACTTGTCTTCAAAATATTTCGTTTCTTCCTCCCAAAACTGCCAAACATACTCTTAATTGGTTTAACATTTTAGCCTCTCAGCCTGATTATTATCTTCATTCTTTTTTTGTTGGTGCCAATACATATAAACTTGTAACATGATATACTCCGTTTTTAATTGACGTGGTTTCATAACATAGTCCTCGTTTACAAACACATGTAAGTTAATGAATTCAGGACGCAAACTTTTTTCCCGAATCAGAATTGAGCCTACCATTTTCTAGCCCAACGAATCCCATTGTACTGCAAAACCAAGGCAGCAAATCTACTGACTCTGACCCCTGTTTCGCCTGCCTAATTAAGCTGTGCTACCAAAACCAGCTTAGCTTCTCCATTCATATATATACTTCGCTTGATCATATCAAACTTCAATTAGTTAAATATTACCAGTAGTAATCAAAGATCACTCTTAATTTCGCGTAAATTCATGCATAGCTCTTCACCCAGCGGACTTAACAATGAGCGACAACGGCCGGAATTGTAAGTTTGAGGCGACTTTCAAGTTAATGCAGCAGCAGGAAACGAGCGGCTCCGACCAGTCGTCTGTGGATGCCAGAAGCAGTCAAACCCGTCGGGATTCCGCCGCCGGAGGAGAGTTCCCGGCGAAGAGATCGGCTGGGGAAGATGAGAAAAATCACCGCAGGAAGAGAAGTTCAGAGAAGGCGGAAAATTTGTTCCATTTGATTTATTGGGGACCCAATTAGGCCAGATCACAAAAACCTTTTTTGTTGTATAATACGAGTACTATTTCCATTTCAGTGACCTGTACTGTTGCATTGATGCAATTATTGACCAGTGTAAATTGTTGTGCTCATAATAAAGTTAAATAATATAAAAAAAATGAATTCTAACTCCATCTCATTCACATGGTTAACTTAAATCATTTTTAATATTTTATTTTATATATCAATTTTTTTAAAATTAAATTTACATTTTTTTATCAAGCATTGTAGCGATTTTAATGTAATTTCTGAAAATATAAATTTTATTTACTAAAAATAATCAGAGTGTGAATAAGGATTAAATTGTTTTATCGTCAGTCAAACATCGTAAATTGAATCGGGAATCTCTCTATGAGACGGAGGGAGTAATTGGTATTGAATTAATAAAGTAAGAGTAAAATAAGAATGATTTAAAATCACACAAACTTTACCAAATTTGGTATGTGACAATTTTAGTGGGACAACCGAAAAGAAATGATGAGACAATTTTAGAAGAAGAAAGAGTTTATTTCTTTCAATTGTTCCAAAAGAAAGGGTGAAATCTTCCACCCCATAAGCCCGACAGAATGGTGGAGGAGTAAGTGATGATGATTCGGTTCCATTGATGGTAGACCATTATCTTAAACAACGAGCATAAAAGTATATCTTCCCCAAAGGGTTTTTATCCATAGGATAGTACCTAATGGAGGAATCCGTATATAATTTTGAACTTCTAGTCCACATTCCAAAACCCCAACAAGCTAAGCAATCATCGGTAACATTATCCATTGTTGCAAAATTGTTGATTCTTGTTTTTTACCATAGAAATGGCCGGTGAGAATATTGTTCTCATTTTCCTTTGATTGGGAGTCTATGAGGAAAGTATAAGTTGTGGGTTCGAGAGGAGCACCCTGGTACGGGTCTTGTAAATTTGTAATTCCTGCTAGGTTCGACAAATATCAACGGAAAAAGATTGTGATTATATCCAAATTTAACTTTATAGGATCTTTAGATAATAATTCATAGACTGTAATATTATGAGAGCGCAGACGCCGACACCTAATGGAGGACCTATAGGACATGAAGGGTAAGTGTTCCCGCTTTTGATAATGAAAAATACTCCGTAGTATTAGTACTTAGTAGATTGTTGACTGATTCTCTTGTTCCTAATATGCTTGATTAGCACAAAGTTTTAGATGAGTTTTTAGACTTAAATATATGTCATAGAATTAAGTTCATGGGACTTCAATTAAATATTGTTGCTTTGAAAAAGAAGATAATATTATGGTTCAAAACTCAATCTCAAAATCACATATTCACATTATTTTGGTCTCAAGTTCTGTACAAAAAGAATACTTTAAAGTTGATATGTTATTATTGATAACTTCACTAGACACAAAGTAACAAAGCTAGAGGGAGAAAGTAACTCAATTCAATATAGCAGCGATAGCAAAAAAATTCAAAACCTAGAGAATATATGGAGAGAATTGAAGCTCTCTGTATGATACAATGAAGCACCTTTATGAAGAAGACATCGTCGGCTCATTTAATATCATGAGCCAGAACTAAAGTATCTAAATAAGACCTAATACTTAATTATTTTTAGCCTAATAACTATTTCTTGCCTTTATAAATTAAAATCATCATATTCCACTTTATTTTGCAAACCATATTTTTCACATCCTACATACTCCCTCCGTCCCTAATCTTTCTCCCATTTCGGTTGGGCACATTTATTAAGATAGTGAGATTTGTGTGGTGGAGAGTTGTGCAGAGGAGAAAGAAATGTGTAAGAATGTGTAAGAATGGTTGTGAACCACAAATTCTTTGATAAAATGGGAAAGAGGAGATAATTTTGGGACGGACGAAAAAGGAAAGTTTGAAGATAATTCAAGGACGGAGGGAGTATATCTCTTTTTAGTTCTGTTGCCTCTATTTTATCTATCTCAGATTCCACTGCATTAATATTTAAAGTGGTCCTGCAACCATACTCCGTATTTATTTGTACTTCGTATATCCCCTTATTTACACTTTTTGCATCCATCAATCCACTAATGGTATATATTCCACAATCAACATACGCATACCGTGCTTATGTTGCCACTTTTTGACGTTTGTTATCCACCCGCAAACCATATCGCTTGACAAGTGTAGTGTAAACTTGTGCACTTTCTTACTTTGCGAGTAACAATTAATTGGAGAGGGAGGGGAAGGTGGGTTATGTGTGTATTGTCGATTAAGGGGTGTTTGGATCTGATTCTCAAAACTGATTCTGCTCCTTGAGGGAGCAGAAGCAGAAGCTGGAGTGTTTGGCTGAAATTCCAGAAGCACTTCTGGTGCTCCAATTTACTCTTAGAATCAGTTTTTTTAGAAGCTGGTAGGTACCAGCTTCTGAAAACTGATTCTGATTTTGCTTCTGCTTTAAAAAAGAAGCAGAAGTAGAATCAGTTCCAAACACCCCCTAAAGTACCTTAAGTTTTTTTAAAATTGGTAAGAAAATCGAAAGAACAGTTATACCCGTTGGTATACCGTGATATGGGCTCACGGTGAGCATCCTGCTCCCAGGCTCTTTTTTGTTTTATTTAATAATCTGGTGTAATTCATGTTTAAATCAATTTAACTCGCATTGATAAGAAATGTAAATTCAATCAAGTTGAAATGTAAGTGGTCTAGAACGGAATATAACATATATTTCAATGTAAATAATGAAAAAAGGAGTCTAATTGCCCATTTATTTTACATAAATAGTGTATATGTTTTGTTTTTAATATCAGGGCTATAAAAATGATTTTTGTTTTAAAAATAATTTTCCTTTGAACAACAAGGGTTTATTTTGTTGCATAACTTGCATTACGTTGGGTGTAACTTTAATCATGAAAAATGTAAATCACGTTTAAGCAAGATGTAACTTGCTGAGAAAAGTTGACATATAACTCGTGCTAATACATATGTAACTTGAGATAAATGGAAACGTAAATCGTTCCACTACAAATGTAACTTTTTTATGATAAATAAAAATGTGGAATAACTACGAAGAACTCTGGCTTTCTCCAATCCCAATCCCAATCCCAATCCCCTCCAGTAGCTTTTCCATGGATGGCTAGCTATCCCAAAATCGAATCTCACCTTTAGGAGTACTAAATTCAGAGAAACCCAATCCTTTGCAGAAACTCATTCCCGATCCCCTGCCCTACAGTAACTTTTCCATGGATGGCTATCTCTGCAGAAGTCCAATCCCACCCGTAGGAGCTCTAATTCAGCTTCTTTAATTTTCAAGTTCGAAATCTCAAATCGCACATTAGAGGATGAAGGTGCCGTGATTCTGAGGCCGATCGGTGTGTTATCCGCTCTCAACTTCGGCCATCTTTGGTTTGGAGTGAGTTCTCCGCTCTCAGCTTTCACGACGGAGATGAGCTCAAGTCAGGAGAGGACGATTGATTTTTAATGATCAAAACGGTACCGTTTTGGGATCGGCACGCCGTTCGGATGGTGGGCCGATCCCACAGTATAATTTGCCTAGTTATACCCTTTGTATTAAGCATCTTTTGAATTTTGTAATCGAGGAAATAACATGTTCACATTTATTGCACCCTATCACAGAAGCAGGTTTTATGCTTGCCGTACGATTGCTTCATATCTAGGTCCACGATTCCTTCTTAGTTTTGAGGGTGTTTTTATGTGATCTCTACCCTATATATATGAGCCCATATAGGTTTTGGATCAAATAAAAACCACTTTTAATGTGAAAACTTCAAACCGTTCACTTTTCCCCCAATGTGATGCTCTTTAAAGGTGGCTCGTTTCACTTTTTGAACATTGGTCGATTCATGTAAAATTAAAAAATGCGGTGACATTTTCGTAAATAAGTCAAAGTTTTTCTGTCGATATGAAACAGTGCAACATAGAAACCTAATAGTGCATCACACTCGGGAAAAAGTGAACGGTTTGCAGTTTTCACGGGAGGAATGATTTGTGATGAAACGGTTAGCAACACAAGAGGGAGGGAGGGGGGGTGAATTGTGTGTGTGTGGAACCATGGCAGTTTTTTCGCCAAGTTCTAGTGTGGGGTAAAGGGATATGCGAAATAGTAAAGTGCACAAGGATTTAACGAGGAAAAATCTCTTGGCTCAAAGGGATTAAAAAACCTCGATCTCCCTCAGGGGAATTTTGACAACTTCACTAAAAAGGCTTTGAATGATTACAGGGGAAACTCTCATAATCTACCCTTCCGCCACCCTAACTCTATCCTCTCTAGAAAGAGTTATGCTTCTCTACCTTGCGGGTAGAGAGCCTCTCAGCCTTACAACAAATCTCTCACAACACACACCAACCCGAGGATGCTACACTTAGCCAATCCTCAAAACCCCATTACAATATGAAGAAGGGAAAGAAAAAACTATATCTAGAACTCCGAGTGAGCAGTTTCAAGTGACTTGAACTTCAGTATTTCTTTAATGAATATCTCTCTCTATGTCTATCTCGGTTAAGCCCACACTTTTCTCTTGGTCTTCAGCAGTGGCGGACCCACCAAGGGTCCCACGGGGTCCCGGGACCCCGTGTACTTCCAAAATATTACCTATATATTATCTATATTTTAAATAAAATTAAACAATCTTATTATATGTACCACAAAAGCTACAAAGGTGCTAAAAGACGGAAGTGGCAGAGTGGAGTAATGTATGAATAAAGGTTTTTCCTTCTTTCAGAGGTGCTAGGTTCGATTCTTCTTGTCCACACCTGATCTTCTTTTTAATTTTTTTTGAGTTATTGTTCAAAAAGACCAAAATGTTGCTTTGGTTTTAATAAAATTCCTAAAACCATCCCATTTTTTCCCCTTCAAAAAAACTGAGTATGAACTTTGTTAATGTGAAAAAGTGTATTCCATCACGGTTGATAAAATGCATTTTGCATATTTTATACTCTGTATATATCAATCTAATAAAATATTAAGTATATAATGGGTAAACTAATTAAAGTACTATGAACTTTTGAGGGGTGTGAAATAAACACCCTTAACTTGCATATCTAATATGAATATTCCAAATTTTTTAAAAAAATTATTTTAGCATAATGATCATATTTTTTCTATCACAAATGTAAAATTACAGTGTTGAGCAAATAATTTAAATATTCTAAGCATGTTTAGTGTGCAATTAACATTATAAGCTTGTGTGCTATTGTTGTGAATTTCATATATTAAAGCTAAGATTAAATAATTTCATCCTTATAAATGCCCAAAGTATTTTAACACTATAAGCATACATTTATGAAAGAAAAAAGAATATTATTAGAAATAATTACATAAATATGACCAAAATAAAGATGATTTACAAAAATATGACTAGTTAGTAGAGCAGTAATGAAATCGTAATAATTCATGTTCAAGTTTTGAACTTAAGTTACCACAACACTACGTTGTAGTAATGAATAGTCGTATTTATATACACTTTGACTTATTTTTATTACATATGCATGTTTGAGATGTTTATCTCTCACCTTTTATTTTATTACTTTTTTCAGTTGTAGAATGAATTTATATGTAATTGTAAAATGAATTTTATATGTAACTTTGTGTGTTATACTCCGTATTATCTTAATGTTTTGATGATGTACTACCTATTAAACATTATGCTTCTTTAATATTTTACTTTATTTTTTATTAATTGTATACTACGTATTAGTTAGAATTATATTATGATAGGGACCCCGTGACTAAATTTTTCTGGGTCCGCCATTGGTCTTCAGCATATATAGCTCTCTTGAGGCCCCATTGAGCATCCTTCCTTGAATAGTTAATCCTCTAATCTTGGGACTTACCTTGTTATTTTAAATCACTTTCCTTTTATGGGCTCGGATCATATCACACATATATTTTCTAAATAATAAATATCCGTCCAAAACAAGAAGAATATTATATTTACTTAGCATGCATAGGCGGCAATCAAGAATGCAAATAGAAGGAAAATATATTTATTTACCATGCATAATCTAGCACCCAGTTATAATTAACAAGCCTTTAGAAATCGTATCTCAAGAGGCCGGATTATTTATCAAAGATATGCATGGTCAACATTCAAAATGCAATCACATCAAGTAAAGATACTTTCCATAAAGTATTTAAACAATATTTAATGAGTGGATGTCTACTTAAGTATGGAAAGATAATAACCACTTAAATAAGCACTCATATAAGCAAATTACGTATATATAGCTAGAGTGGCCATGCATAGAAAGATACTTTTGCTTAAAATAATATTCTTGACAAACTATAAGCACTCATTAGGAAAACACGTTAATTGAAAATCAAGTAGGTGCAATCTATATTAATTCAAAGCATATCACGGAACTAGAAATGGTTCTGTATTAGTTCCACCTGCATGGTTAGTCAACAACACAATAATAATGTCCATTTGGACCTGAGGATAGGCCTGTCCTTTGTTTCTTAAGGAACTGGGAGCGGTTCTGTATGTCGTTCCACCTGCAGGGTTATTCATTAATAAAACCACACACTCAACAGATTCTTTCCTTTGAGATCGGTCTTCTTAAATGGGCAAGATCAGGACTTGATGTACTATCTCTAATTGCTCGGATCTCCACATATATTTTGGTCCTCTTGCATAAAAATATTAAAAAATATTTCCTTATAGATATTAACAGATATTCTTTCTATTTGTATGAAGGAAAATATTTTTCTTAAGGACACATTCCTTATGAGAGGAGATGCACGAAAATCCAATTTGAATTTTGAATAACTCCTTTTATTTTGAAATCCAATTTGAATTTTGAATAACTCCTTTTATTTTGGAAACTTGCTTAGTAGAAAGATCTCTTAATTAATGCCTTTGATTTAAATAACTTTCCTTTAAAGAAACAATCTTTTCTTTGTATGATCATTGATTATTTCCTTGCTAAAAGGTTCTCTTTAATTTAGCAAGATAAATCCGAAATTAAAAGGAGAGAAAAGATATTTTAAGAAAGCAAGATTAATCAATGTTGGATTCGCAATGCAGTTCTCGGACCAGTTCTATGGCTTGTTCCAGAGCACAACTTAAACTCTCTCCCTTCAATCACTTATAACCAAAAGTAACACCATTTGTTTGTCACCAACAAAACAATATGTTCCAACAATTTGTATTTGATCTGCACCCTATATATGTGTGTGTGTGCTGCAATTTATATTATATACTCTGTCTTAAGTAATAACTAGTGCTTACATATAAATTGAGGTTGTGTAATTATTATATGAGTTTATAGTTGTATAATTAGTTAGGTTCAGCATGTTAAAATTCCTAATAAGGATTGGAGAGTTTTCAAACACTTGTGATGAAGAGAATAAAAGGGCAAACCAATCTTGCGTTGAATTTATTTCCTTGAGTAGTTAGTTCGCGATTTAGATGCAAACATTAAGAGCCCATTTGATAGCACGAAGATCGTTTGATTTGACTAATTATGTTGAAATTTATGAAGTTCTGGCTGAAGTGGCTGCATTGGCTGATTCTGCTGATTTAAGAAAAAATTTTAAAATATATTTTATTAATAAAACAAAGAAAAATTATATGTAAAAATAGCTAAAATGATCATCTACAGTAACTTCAGTCAATACAGCCAAAAAAGTAATTTCAACCTTACTTTTTCTGCTTATTACACAATTCAGCGTGCGAAAGCAAAAGTTACGTGTTTGGTAAAAAAAGTTAGTTGATAAGCCTGATAAACCGAAAAACAGTGTTACCAAACGGCCTCTAAGTTTTCTAACATTTTTTATACATCGGAAATGAAAGTTTTCTAATAGTTTGAATTTAGATATGTGTTTATTTTCAAAAACTCTAATTTTTTTATGAATTGCTTGTTTTCACAAATAATAAGGGGACATGTACAAAAAACGTGTGAATCGGTGTGTACACGAAAAAAAATTCTTCATATATCTCTTGCCTTTCTCGGCACCCCCTGACATAAAGTTTTGGTTCCACCACTACTCTATGGTATTTAAACATTGTTCCTCGCACCCTTTCCTTTGCTTAATGAGCTAGTTATTACCAGGGACGGATGTATGTGTATGGGTAGGGGGGCCATGGCCCCTCCCAACTTTTTTATTTTTTAGTAATACTACTATTATAAATGAAATAATCAGTAAAGATTGGGTCAAAACTACTCGATAGAAGCTTTTATGTGAGATGTTTTCGAGTAGAATTTTTTGATGAATTTTTGTGAACATGTATTTTATAAAGTGTATATTATATCCATTGTATTTCAGCTTACATGCAATTGGAGAGTCAATTAAATAAATTATGGAAAAACACTGAGTTTTTTATTTTATTTTATTTTTTGGTGCAGTGTTTTTTCAATAATTTATTTAACCGATTTGTCGATTGAACTTTAAACTCAAATTAGGTGTAAATAATCTACACATCATGAAGAATATTGTCATAAAATTTCACCCAAAATAATCCATCCGAAAGCACATCTAACACAGACATCCGGATGGTGGATCCCGTCATGTAATTCTGAAAGGGTCATTCCTCATTAAAAATATGAAAAAATATTTTTTACTCCTTGAATAGATCTTATTTAGTTCTATTAAAAATTATTTGATTAAAGTTTGCCAAAATAGGAGTCAATAAGTCCTATTTTGAGATTAAAACAATAATAATCCTGTTTATAAACTTTTTTTTTGTCCTATTTAGAGATTTTTTTCTTTAGTGTTTGTGTTTGTTCTTGGCCCCCCTTATGATTGAGTTCTGGCTCCGTCCCTGGTTATTACATTTTTTTTAATTTGGCCCCCCTTTCAGCATTGTTC
This sequence comes from Cuscuta epithymum, assembly GCA_945859915.1. Classification (NCBI taxonomy): domain Eukaryota; kingdom Viridiplantae; phylum Streptophyta; class Magnoliopsida; order Solanales; family Convolvulaceae; genus Cuscuta; species Cuscuta epithymum. Next base: position 2,159,889 of record CAMAPF010001001.1, on the reverse strand, counting down.
CTTCACCCTTTCCTTTCCATGTTTGTTATCTCATCGCAGCCAGTCATTTTTTCCTGCATTTTTTTGCGTTTTTTTTTCTGCATAAATTCGGCAAACAATTAGTTACTTAATAGGTGTTTAAATGGTGTTTCCCAATAAAGTCATCGTAGGACAGAAGTTCATGGTCTATACAAGTTCATAGGAAACAAAATTAAAAACACACTACGGGTGTTTCATTGCACTTGCCAAGTGCTATAGTTTTGCTGCGTTTTTTTATGTTTTTTACTGTGCTTTTTGCTGCAGATAATCTGTTACGTAAGACTTGTATTGTGATTAAAATATTCTATGGTACCATATCATAAGGTCCCATAAGGTATCATACATTTGTCCACATGGACCAATGAGAATGTTGCAGTTGAATTATTTAAATCTAAATTAAAATGATAAAGTTATGTGGTCCAATCAAATAAATGATAGGTACAGTACCCCATTTTTTAAAAAGGTACCGGAGTTGTCACCGTATGTCAAAGCTATTTCATTGCACATTTACACTTGCCTTCAAATACTGTGTTTTTGTTGCGTTTTCTGTTGCATATTTTATACTCCTTATTTTTCTAAAGCAAGTATTTCTTGTACATTTTTCCATCATTTGCAATGGAGCCAAAGATTCATTATTTTTTAGCTTGAAAATATGATGGAATAAAGCAAAATGACTCACTAAACTGTTTGCGCTTCTTTGTTATGAAGCAGCAGTCGGTCCATGCAATTTTGGACGCGATTTTCACTATGGTCATCCGAAAACAGTCTCTTTGTGCTTTAGTATAGGGGTAAGATTGCGTAAATCCGACCCTCCTTACCCCACAATAGGTAGGAGCCTTTGCGGCACTGGCAGTGGCGGATTTACAGTTGAGATTTTGGGTGTTCATTTTCTTTGAAAAATTAAAGAACAATAAATAATTAAAATAAATTTATATATGTATACTAGTATTTTTTCATTATTTTAGGTGTTCACTTGAACACCTTTGAACAATGGTGGCTCCGCCACTGGGCACTGGGGTAAATGAAAATGAAAAAATGAAATGTATTTCTTGTGCATATTTATATTAGAGCCTTGCATCATTTGACAATAAAAAACGTAAAAGAATATTCAAAATGCTTATGTTAATGGTGTAAGCTTACACATACACACGATCCGCGTGTAAGCTAATGGTGTCCACTGTCTAAGAAGTTGTTCTCTTCGTCTTATTCTTATTACTTACTAGAATTTCACCCGTGCTTCGCACGGGATGACGGGGTGGAGTTAGTAAGCAATTAATAATTTGAGAATATAAAAAATTTTGTGATAAATATAGATCAATGTATATATTGTTTGAAACTAAACTAAATGAAGATAAAAAAAATTACAAATTATTACTCCGTGTATGCTTCCTTGTCAACCACATATAAAGTCTTCTTAACCAATTTTCCTTGTACACAACTTCAGTTTTTGCAAAGAATCAAAGCATCTAATGTGTTGTATACTTGTATATATGCTAGAGAAGAACAAAGACCGATGATTATGAAGCAAAACAAAATATACTAATTCATTGTAGGGTTAGCATTTAATTGATTAAATCAAATGGCTAGAGAAAACACTAACCTTGAGCAAGAAAATAAAAGTGATCTGTAAAGCTAATAAGTTACGGAGAGTATTATATAGAAGGGTTCACCTTCAACATAAGGATGGGCTTAGAAATGCCAAGAAACACCTCCAACCAACATGGAATAGAGATCCAAAAAGACTTCAAATACCTCAACTGATTTTTGAATCTGTAATGTTTTGCAAACGTGAACAACACTGACATGGAATAAAGCTTCACAAAGTTGACTTCTTGAGATCTGAAAGACCTTAATTCTAAAGCCATCTCTTGAAAAAAAAACCACTGGAGTAACCTGTTGCAAGTAATCTCTACTTCGCGTAAATGTGAGACATGGATGGTTAACTATGCAGAAAGAAAAGAAGTGGAATAATACATTCACGATGTGACAAATACAAATAACCCACACATAAAGAGGTAGAGTAAAATAATAAATTTATATATGAAGTATAAGTTATACTCCATAGAATATACCATTGTCCTAATGATAAAAGTTCAGGATTTATCTAATCATCAGGAACTATCAAACATTAGATCCTCTTACACCAAAGTAGAACATAATAATGCAAGGACATAGTAGCATAAAATGATTAAGTGGGTTTTTAAATAAGTGAAGTGGGATATAGTGAGATCGTACCACGCCTCAAAACATCACCCTCAAATGCAAAAATTTCTATTAAAGTGTGAAGGAGGGATTGGTGGATGAAAATATAATCACTCTACATAATTTCTCAAATGTCATTCCTGCGGATAAAGTGAAATAGTTTTAGCCTATTTGGTTCGCCATGGCAGGAAATTGAAATATATAACACATATAATTAATTTCTAAATCAACATGTAAAGAGAAATTGTTAATTGTAACAGAGAAGTATTGCTTTCATTCCACTATGATATGCAAATGAGGAGTATGTACACATAGCAGAAATCATGTCCAAATCAAAACCACCCAAACCAAAAATATAAAAAGGGAAAATTCCCGAAATGGGACAAAAAACGTTTATAAATTTCAAAATAAGATTGTCATGTTTTTATTCCTAAAATAGGAGTAATTATCGTCAAGTTTGGAAAATACTGTCATGTTTAAAGTCTGATACTGCCAAAACATGGTAGTAATTAGTCCTATTTTGGGAATAAAAACATGATAGTCATATTTTGGAATTCGCAAACCTTTTAGTCCTATTTAGGGTAATTTCCCTAATAAAAAATCCAAATGCTTAAGAAGCTAACGAAAGTAACTTTTAACTTTTATTAACCGCACTTGATCTTGCCACACCCATCTTTAATGAGCATAATATTACAGGCATATAAATGTTACTCCCTTCGTCCCGAATTGTCAGGCACTTTACAGTTTACGATGTTTGACCGACGATAAAGCAAACATATCCCTGTCCGCACTCAAATTATTTTTAGAAAAATGAATTACATATTCAGAAACTACATTAAAAGCTTTACAAAGTCACAAAAACCGGAATCAAATTTAATAAAAATTTGATATATAAAGTAAGAGATTAAGAATGATTTGTGTTGATCAAGTGAATAGGAAAAGTATCTTACAAAATGAGACTGAGGGAGCATTTGATTAGGAAATTTACAATCTTCGTGTATAAAAAACACAGATCTAAGTATAGATAGCACTCTATACTTTGGTGACTTTTAGTGAAACCTTGTTCATTAAGAAATCAAGAATTGGTTTGAAAGCACTGCCTAAGTCAGCCAAGGGTAACAGTATGTGCTCAATGCTTTAAATAAAAAAGTTATACAACGTATATGTGATGAATGCATCAAGAAATCGAAATAGCATCAATTTCAATATAATGTTTAGTCCTACATGGATAATAATGAGAACGAAAATGATCATTGAACATTTGCCCACAATAAAATTATTAAAATCTTCACTCTGTCAATTTTAGTTTGAAGAAGACTGTGTTAAGCTTAAAAGAATAGTGATAACCCAAGTTTAGAAGCTTCCAATGTTTTACCTTTGTCTTGCTAAGGTGTCCGAGTTAATATTCACGAAAAAGGATGTTGCTTGACCTACACCAAGGAGGAAATGGTTATTCTCCTCCAATAAACCCCATGATACTGTGTACACAAAGGAAAATCGGAACATATACTAACTCAACAACAATATAAATGATTAAAGAAGTGATCGCCTCAGTTGCCTCTTTAGCTCCAAGCCTTTGGCTAGGATCTTCTGTCACTGAGCTCCAAGAAAATAATGAAAAAGTTAGAGTTAGTAGTTAGTAAATGAGACATACCTACACATCTACCTGAAGCCTAAATTCTAAGAAAAGAAATGCTCCTAAAGGATACACATATATCCATAATTCCATATTGAGATCATAAAAGGAAGCAGCAGACCAAAGGTGTCAATGATAAGGAAATAATGCTACTCCGTATTATATCACACATCACGTACATGTTTCAAATGTGATAATACATAAATGTCAAGTAACAAAAAGTAGCCATTCTTTACATTGCATATTTCTATACACTATATTCAAGAATTTCAATTCATATGAGCTTGAAGGAATGGAGGAAGAAAATGGAGATAAAGATTGAATAACCGATGTAAAAAAATACCAATGAATCTAAAATTGAAATAAAAGTGGAAAGTAACACATTATCTTCCCTATCAAACCTCTTACCTTCTCAATCGAAATTCAAATATGAAGAAAAAAATCCTTCACATCAAGATACAACCAAACCCATAATGTGAAGAATCCTTCTAGACAGAATGCGAACAAACCCTGGGAAAAATCACCTGGCAAGAAAAAAGTCTTTCAACCAGAATGGGATAGAAAAAATGAAAATCAATTCCACCACAAAACAAAACCGAAAATATAAATAACATATTGAGCAGGAATAGAAATACAATATGAGATGAATAAGATGAGAAAATAACGCTTTGTTTCGCATGGAAGAAATCCTAGAAAGTAATCAAATCTGAATTTGTATAAATTAAATATATAGAATTATTCCTTGTGAAACATAAAGTACACTTTCACTATTAAAATTTGAATATGAATATCTTCACCACCGCAATTAAATGTCATAATTTTAACTAATATAACAAAATACAAACATACATTAAAGAATAAATGACTGATATCCTTTCCTAATAGTTTGAGGGGAGGGGAAATCTGAAGAAAATGATTCTATTTGGAGGATTGAAAACAGAAACATGAATTGGAGATTAAAAAACAGAATAGAAGATGAGAATTTTCAAGAGCTTTGATTATCTGTTAATTATGATCACATGTGTTTTGGTTCAGTTAAAGGTAATTGTTGATTGATATGACTAAAATTACATCATAATATCTAGAGACTTAATAATGTTCATATATAGAGAAATAGTGGACCTAAACCATATATACATAAAAACTGCAGATATGTCACTTGGAAAATTTCTATGTTAGCGAAAGCAGAACATTCGTTTCTTTCTAAGTTCAGCGTGAAAAAAACTGAGTTACCCTTCATATGTAAAGAAGAAATATATAATCCAGCAAAAAAACGAAACATTTTAAAGTTTGAGAAAAATCAGGGATGTTAGGATTTAAAGCCCAAATACAATGTTGGTCAAGTTAACTAAATGGGATGCAAGTCTTAGAGAGATTAATGCTTGACTACACCAAATGCATATGGTCATGCTAGGGTGGAAATAAAATCATTCCTGAAACATCTAAAATGTGATAAAACTGAAGTTTTAAAAAGTGTGACAACACTATTTAAAATCACATGATACTGAAAAATCATACGGGAGTACGAAACCTCAATTGTTTTATACAACACTACTGGAAGGTTTGTTTCTAACGCTATTAAAAAGATCATTTGAGCTCTTTAACAAATATGATATATGAAAAATATAGATAACACTACAGAATCAAATGAAACCTCTGCTAGCTGTAGTTTAAATCAAAGCACAATTAGAATATAGAATTTCAGAAAGCTGTAGTCAAGCAATGACAGATGAAGCACATAGTTTTTCTTTAGGTCGAAAATTTAGCAATTAAAATATGATTCATTATCTAATAGAATAATGAATCCGGTAATACAGAATTGATAAAATAAAATTATTAAAAAAATACAAACGGTACCTTATGCATCATCATTGAATAAAGAAGACGATGAAGTACACTTTTACTCCAGAAAATGTTTTCTGCTATGGAATCCGCTTGTTTGCTCCAATTGACATTGGATTGGAGAAGGGAGAAGGAAAAGGCGAGAATTGAGATCTATCGCCAATTGGTGGCGCCGAGAATGAGGTGAAAGGCGGCGGACAACCCAGCGGCGGCGATTTGGGGGAGAGTGAGGTGAGGGGTTTCGGAAACGACGGCATCTTCCAAGGACTGAATGAGGCTTCCTATAACTAAGGATGAGATATAACTAAGGAAGAGACTACGGCTGAGAAGATGCTGGCGATGAAAGATGCGATGAGTCTGGGGAGAGATGAGAGGCGGAAATAAAATAAGAAGTTTAGCAGAGTCGTAGATAGAAAAGTAATCGTGCGGATGAAATGGCTTAGGCAATGAGCGGGAAAATGAGGCTCCTCAAAGTAGTGCAATTATGTAGAGGGATTGCTTATTCTTATTTTATTCAGATCAGACAAGATAAAATCAGAAAAAAAAAAATTCAGATCAGATCAGGAAAGTTTAAACATGATTTATCACTTTTATTACTATATTAATAATAATATTTATTACTATTATATTATAATTATTATTAATAATATTATATTATTAATAATAATATTATAAATATTATTATTATTATATTATATTATATATTATTATTATTGTATTATTACTATTATAATAATAACAATATATTATTATTATATTATTATTACTATTATTATAATTAATATAATTATAATTATTATTATTGTTGTTGTTTTGATTATTATTATCATCATTATTATTAATGGGAGTAATTATAATTATATTTATAATTATAATTATAGAAATAAATATTATAATTATAATTAAAATTATTATTATTATATAAGTAATTATAATTAAAAATATAATCACAATTATAATTGTATATATAGTGATAATTAGTTTACTAGGTGTAATTATTATAATTTTAATTATTATTATATTTTTATAATTATGATTATAATTATAATTTTATTTAAATTATATTTGTAATTAAAAAAATAATTATAATAATTATAGAAATATTCAAATCAGATCAGAAGGATTCAGATTTGGTTAGAAACATTCAGATCAGATCAAACCAGATCCGAAAGATTCAGATCAAAAAAATTCATATTCAGATCAGAAAAATCAAATTAGATGAGAACTTAAACATGAAGAAGACCTAAGAGAACGGGTTCTAAAACTCCTCTGGTTAATCACTTTATGACCTTCATTGAGCACCAATGTTCAAACTCGATCCAAGAGAATTATATATTGAATTTTTCCTTCATTTCGATACTGCCTTGATATCTTTCCAAGAGAACCCTGATTACTTCAAAACTAAAACTAATTTTTTTGCAAAATACGTAGTATGTATAGGCAGGCAGGTAATAATAGACATCCAAAACCATCGCCATGAGGGGCAGTCGAGCGGTGGAGCGGTGGAGCGGCGGATCCTCAGCCTCCTTCACGGCCAAAACACCAGAACGCAGGTATCCGAAATCTACGGCCACATTTTGCGCCACCAACTCCACCATTCCAACCATGTTATCTCCCACTTGGTCTCCGTCTGTGGGTCCCAGAACAAGATGGACTGCGCAACCTTGATCTTCCAGCAATTTCCCTACCCCAATATATTCCTCTTCAACTCCATGATAAAGGGACTCTCCCTTTGCGGTCCGTTCCTCAATTCCATCTCATTGTTTTCCGGTATGAAGAATCTTGGAATCTGGGCGGATGAATTTACGCTCGCCCCGTTACTGAAAGCGTGTGCGAATCTCCCAGAGGATATCAGGCTGGGTCAAGCAGTTCATAAAGAAACCATTGCTCTTGGTTTCAGTAGGTTCAACTCGATTTGCATTGGGCTTGTGGAGTTGTACTCGACCCATGAGATGATGTCAGATGCGGATAGGTTGTTCGACGAAATGCCCCAAAGAGATGTGATTGTGTGGAATTTGTTGGTTCGAGGGTATTGTAAAAGCGGGAATGTGGAAATGGGTTTGAACGTTTTTAGGCAAATGGAAGAGAGGAGTGTTGTTTCTTGGAATTTGATGATATCATGTTTGGCACGAAGTGGGATGGATACAGATGCTTTGAAGCTTTTCCATGAGATGATCCACAATGGGTTCGAGCCTGATGAAGCTACTTTGGTCACAACATTGCCACTTTGTGCTCGTTTGGGAGAAATCAGCTTGGGGAAGTGGATTCATTCTTATGTTGACTCTAAAGGCCTTATCTGTGATTTTGTGTCTGTTGGAAACGCATTGGTTGACTTCTACTGCAAATGTGGGGATTTGGGGCATGCCTCTTCTATTTTCGAGAGCATGGCTGGAAAGAATGTCATCTCTTGGAATGCTATGATCTCCGGTTTGGCTTACAATGGGAAGGCCGAACTCGGGGTTCAATTGTTTGACACTATGATTAAGGAAGGCCTTTGCCCTAACGAATCAACTTTTGTGGCGGTTTTAGTATGTTGCTCCCATGCAGGTTTTGTGCAAAGAGGACACGATGTGTTTGCTATGATGGTGAAAGATTATCATTTTGACCCAACATTGGAGCATTATGGGTGCATGGTTGATCTATTGAGCCGTAATGGACATGTGAACGAGGCTTATGATTTGATGAAATCCATGCCGGTGAAACCAAACGCTGCATTATGGGGTTCTTTGCTTGGCGCTCTACGCACTCATGGTGATATGGAACTTGCTGAGTGTGTGGCTAAAGAGCTTATTAGTCTTGAACCTTGGAATTCTGGTAACTATGTGCTGTTATCCAATATTTATGCCGACCAAGGCAAATGGGATGAAGTTGAGAAGGTGAGGGAGTTGATGAAGGGATGTGATATTAAGAAACATCCAGGACAAAGCATCTTAAGAAACTTGGGGTAGTTGTATCATAATTTAGATGAGACTGCTACTTTTGGGCTTTTGGCCGTGTGATGTACATGTGAATTTGTGTAACATTATTATTATAGTGCAGTATATTTTAGGGTCCAAATTACAGTTTTTTACAGGGAAGCCAACTGAATTAGAGTATGATACGAGTATCTTTGCCTTGCCTTTTTTTCAATAGTCTCAGGGTTCAAAGCATAATTTGTTTGTATCGAAATGATATGTTTTTAAATGATGGTTAAGCATTATTTATTCTGTATTTTTCCGTGATACTTCTTTTGTCTAATAGGTTTACTATGATAGGGGCATCTTCTTGTATGCAAATTTATTTTTCAGATTTTATTATCTATACAAGATCTTTTTCATTCTCTAAGATCAAATAGTGAAATGTAGTGTCCTATAACGCCTTGTCATGTCTTGAGTTTGTGGATATTTATTACAAAAAGTTCATTTAGTGGGTTACACCAAAACTCTTTGATGAATGTTCTATCACAAACTTTTTAATTTGCCTCTGCGTCAACATCAAACAATTTGACTCTTTACATTACAATTAATTACTTCGTAATGTTTAATTTTTCAGGAAACATGTACCTCAAGCCTAGTAATACCTGAGCAACTACACAAAAAAATCTTCACGAGGAAGCTTTGGTGTAGATAATATGTATAGGTTTTAGTTATGTTTTGTAACTAGTATGACAGTCATGACACTGCCTTTGAGTACACAAGGCATTTGAGTTCCAAGTGAAAATATGTTTATGGTGTAGGATTTCTTTTGATAAGCATAAAGATTCAAAGTTAATCGATATAAAAGTATATAGTTACCATAAAGTTTACATAAAGTTTAAATATAATATATTTAATGTTAACGTATGAAGTGCCTGATCACAGATAATGATCACTACAACGAGTTAATGGGCTAAGTGAAATTGCATGTGAACCAACATGAAATGTCGAGTCATAGGTAATAGTCACTAGAACGGATTCATATGCAAAGTGAAATTGTCTGTGAACAAGATGTGAAGTGTCTGGTCACATACAATAGTCATTAGATTGGATTAATGTTAAAAGTGAAATTGTCTGTGAACCAGACATGAAGTGTCTGGTCACAGACAATAGTCACTTGAACAGGCTTATTGGCTAAGTGAAGTTGTCTGTGACTAGACACTTTATATCAGGTTCACAGACATTTTCATTTGGCACATTAGCCTATTCCATTTGCCATTGTCGGTAACTAGACTCTTGGATATTTTATTTTTTTTGGATGAAAAGTGTATCATAAAAATGTAAAGTTCAGTTCGGCAAAGTCAGCACATAAAAATTTCAAGTGTGTTGCTGAAAATTGACTTATTTTACAATCTTTCAGAGTTGCTTCTGCCAGGAGTCCAGGACTACACGAATCAACTTACATTACTTGAAATAAAAAAACAAAAATTCCAAAACCGGACATTCTTATGTATTGAGGATATTCTTTATAATTATTAGATTTGCAAAAAGTGTATCATGTTTCAGTATTGTCTCTAACTGGACATTTCATGTCACGTTTACAGACAATTTCACTTAGCATATTAGCTCATTTCAGTGCCTATTGCCTGTGACCAGACAATTCAGGTGTGGTTCACAGACAATGTTACTTTGCACATTAGCATGTTCCAGTGACTATTGCCTGCGACCAGACACTTCATGTCTGATTCACAAACAATTTCACGTAACTAGTAACATGTTCTCGTGACTATTGCCTATGGACAGAAATTTTATTTTGGTTCACAAACAATTTTACTTTGCACATTAGCATGTTCGAGTGACTATTGCTCGTGACCAGACACTTCATGTCTGATTCACAAACAATTTCACTTAGTCAGTAGCATGTTCTCATGGCTATTGCCTGTGAGCAGACATGTTATGTCTGGTTCACAAACAATTTTACTTTACACATTAGCATGTTCCAGTGACTATTGCCTGTGACCAGACACTTCATGCCCATTCACAAACAATTTCACTTACCCAATAGCCTGTTCCCGTGACTATTGCATGTGACCAGACATTTCATCTATGGTTCACATAGATATTCACTTAGCTCATTACTCCATTCAAGTGACTATTGCCTGAGACCAAACTATCATTCTTGCTTTTAAAATTGAGTATTTTTATAATCATTTGTTCTATCAATGTCGTAGTTCAAAATCAAAGTATCTATTTTATATGATACATCTTCGATGATACAAGTAAATCAAAATCTAAATTTAGTACAGAGTCATAAATAGATATGATAGTATTTTTTTATCAAAGTTAATACAAATATGACATTGAAATCAAAGGAATATAATTTAAATCATTACAACTCAAAGAGGCAGGAATTTTCCCACAACTAAACACATCCATTATTCCAAACTATATCACGATGATGCTCCATAACCGGTAACCTTTCTGCCTTTATTTAGTGATTCTCTAAGTCATCTGCATAATAAAAACATGCATAGAAAACCCTGAAGAAATTAAATCAAAATTAAGCAAAACTGGTTTTCCTACCAAAAGATCTAAACAGCCGGTAAAATTAGTTTGGGTTTCCTACTAGACATTTAATTCAGTTTCACAAGACATATCATTGTTTAAAGACTGGGGAGATTAGGTGTGATGCATCAACCGTATCTGAAGAAAATTGACTTACCGAGCATAAGCGCATAGAGGAAGTCAAGCATCTCAAATGATTCCAATAACCTGTAATAAGAAAAGAATAAATATAGATATACACAATAGTTGTTCTTTAAGAATTACTCCCTCCGTCCCTCTAACTTTGTCTCGTGTTACCTTTTACATCTGTCCCATTAAATTTGTCTCATACCATATTTGGTAATATTTGGGTGGTTACAATTTATTCTTACTTTATACACACTTTATCAATTCAATAACAACCACACAGTTCCATTTTTTCTTAAAAGTTGTGTCACACTCCTTTGTCCCAAACATAGTGGGACGGAGGTAGTATCATATTCCCTCTGTTTATTATGTTTGAGACAAGGGATATGGAACGTAAATCAAGGGAAAATATACAATTATGAGGTTGCACTGGCCTAGATCCCTCTTTCAAAATTCTAATACGAGTATGTATGAATGACATATTAATCATTTTCAAATTAATAATCTTAGAAACATCTAACGTATAAAAAAGAAGTTGAGTTATTACATAGCACTTTGCAAGTTCAAATAAAACTAAGTTCATAGATACAATTAGGAGAATCCAAACCGTTCATGTAATATGTACTTACATAATTGACTGTGTATACAACAATAAACACTTTTGTTGCATTGCGATTCAAGTATTCAACTACAGCCCAAAATTAAAAATATAATGGATAGAGCAAAATATCAACCTTTTATTCCTTTTACCTATTCGCATTGCAATTAGGAAGAGGAGCGATACAGAGCCGGCAACCATTGGCCATGAGTTCCTTTGATTTGCAATGACACAGTCATGACTTTCTTAAACACTAATCTACATTAACAAAAACGAGAATAAAATTATGAATTTGAACAAAAAAAGTCATTGAGTAATTTCAACAAACATGTTATGGGCATAAATGAACTAGAGTAATTACCCTAAAATTTCAGGAATAAAGGCCTCTTATCTCTTATAATAAAACAAATTTAGCATTGATTCTAGGTTATTTTATACCCAATATACATAAAATCAAAACAAATATATAAAAAAAGTAAAACACACAATATTCATATCTCTTACAAATATACTCCGTATATTTTATAAAAGGAAAAAAATCAGAGTTAAATCCCTAATTAGCATTAACGAAACAAGGGAAATTTATTATCTAGTGAGTTAGAGTTAAGGAAATTTATTATCTGGCTTTGTAGACGACGTCTTCCGTCTTCTATAACAAGACCCGGGCCCAATTTCTCCTTTGTCTCTTCTGTAAGAGGTGCAACCTTCTCATACTTGATCAATGACTGGAGCTGAATCAGAAAGATACAAAAAGAAAAGAGAAATATAAGAGATGAGAGATTATTGAGGAGATGGGGGATTTGAAGAACTGGAAGGAGGGGGGGATTTTTCCGTAGAAGGGGAGGCTGCAAATGATAGTGAGAAAGGGGTGAAAGGAAAAGGGGAGAAAAATGAATGGTAAAATGCAAAGGTAAAAAAGCTATATATAGCACGTACAATATGTGGATAACATGTGTACATATAGCATTTTCGAAAAAAATTATGGTACGTCAACCCGAGTTAACATCACGCCAAAAAGTTCGCCTCCAACGCATCATGCCTACGCTCATATATTGTTGATCTGTAAAATTTTAATTTCGACAGTGTTTACATCTAGGGATTTTTATTTGAATATTACAAATTTTGAACCAATTACCAAAAAAGTGACCACTTTTAAAAAGGGGCACAAAAGTGATCAAGAAGGCCATATATTTAGAAAAACACAGTGTGTGCCAGATTTTATGTCACTGTAGCCGCCGCTCATGTCACTGTAGTCATCGCCTGTGTCACTGTAGCCACCGACCGTGTCACTGTAACAATCGCCCGTGTCACTGTAACCACCCACCGCCACTCGTGTCACTATAACCACCGCTCATGTCACTATAACCACCGCCCATGTCACTTTAGCCACAGCTCATGTCACTTTAGCCACCACCCGCGTCACTATAACCCCAACACCTCCAACCCCCTCCCTTGCACCCCAGCCCGGAGGCACCCCAGCCCCCTCCCCTCCACCACCGACACCACGGTTGATCCGTCCCGCATACACACCCCGAAAACTCCACCTTTGACAGCTGCCGCCCTAAGCGTAACCATACCGGGACCCTCCCCAGCCCACCTCCCCGCCCCCACAGCCTCCTCCCCATCAAACCAGCCCCCTCCCCAGCCAACCAGCCTCCCAGCCCCTCCCCTGCCAACCAGCACCCCTCCCAGCCCCTCCCCTGCCAACCAGGCCCCCCTCCCCAACCCACTAGACCCCTCCCCAGCCAACCAGCCCCCCTCTCCAACCCACCAGCCCCTCCCCAGCCCCTTCTCAGTCCACCAGCCCCCTCCCCAGCCCCTGCAAATCGCGGCCCAAATCCACACCACGCCCCAGACCTGCAACCGCCGTATCACATCACCACGCTACCACCGTCTACCGCCGCTTTCCATCATCTAACTCACCTTCAGCGCAATCCTAAGAATCGATATCAGATCTGGATCTCTAATCTATCGGATCTCCGTCGCAATTGAAGCAATCAAAGATGCAGAGGCCAAATCGACGTAGAAAGGAGAAGAAGAAGAGTTAGGGCAGTAATGGCCACCGTCGCAGATGGAGAGGTCGTCGGAGAAGAAGAACGATGCGATGGACGGTCATGAGAAGAGAGAAGACACAGATCCATGGAGAGAAAAGTCGGCTCTGGTCATATCCTTAGCTTCATCGCCGATTGATGGTCGTAAGGGAATGGTCGCTGAGAGGGAGACGCAATTAAGGGCAATGGGTCAGGTCATATTTTTTGGAAGTTTAAAAACAGTCATAATATAGTCTATTAAAAGTGTATAAGTAATAGCCGTGCCATTATTTCTTACATCTATGTCTTCACAGCATCGTTCACACCCTGACTCAGCAAAAGTGGGGTAGAAATGCACAGATTGCTCTTCTTTCACAATACATACAGAATTTCATTTTTTTTATTAAATATGATGTATTTTAATTTGAAAAATATGTGGGTTACACGTGGGTGGTTATAGGGGTTCTTGACATCAAACATTGGACATCTTTTTTGGGTTTCATTGTCCACCATATCACTTCGAAATGAGATGGATGACTATTCCGCTTATAATTGTTATGTGTCAAAATTTATACCATGTTAACAATTTACCATTGATGATGGATAGAAGTTCACACAGTCAACATTAAATATTATTCATTTATTTGTATTAATTATTTTAAATTTACCAAAAAATATAAAAATATTTATATTTTATATTTTGACTTATTTTTCATTCTATTTTCTATTTTATATTTTCATTTTTTATTTCTATTTTTCGTAATTTTGACGTTTTTAAGGGTTGAGGGGGTAAATTGAACGATTCGGTCGGGTTTAGGGGCTTATTTGACCCTCTAAGTTGTCAAGTCACACGTGGCAGTGACCGGCTTGTGACATGCAAAAAGTAAAATTTGAATCTTTTTATCGAGTTCAGGGTGCTAATAGAAGCTTTTATGAGTTTGGGGGGCAAATTGAGCAATCCGGAGGGGTACAAGCGTCTATTTGACCCTTTAGCCTACACTTAAATAGCCAAGTTTATTTCTCGTGTAACTTACTTGATCAGAATTAAATAAATTAAACATGGCCGGTTTTATGTACTTTTGGCCCTAACCGCCCTATGGGCGATATACCATCTTGAGTTCATTTCCAAGACTGGCAGTGAATTATATTTTCTAAAAAAGTAAGAATTCTAATAAAACTATATAATACTACGTAAAAGTTACTCTCTCCGTTCCGGAAACAAGTTCCGTCTTTCCGTTTTGGGCAGTATCAAAATTAAGTTCCACTTTCAAACATTTCCTCATTTGACAAATTATTTATACCAAAACAGTGCCAAAACGTGGCCAAACAGTGCAAAACAATGTACTCCACAGTAAAGTTAAATTTATTTTCTTAATATGTGTGAAGTCAAACCAAGAACTTTATTAAGAACCGGAGGAAGTATAAAATATAGACAAATTCCACTTTATTAGAGAGTAATATTTAAATTGCATATTTAGGTAAAAGTAACAACACAAATATTCCAAAAAATACTTGAAAACATTTGCCGCACAACATTGTGAAGCGAAATCATCAATAATTGCTTCATAATTAATCTTTTTCAAAATTCCATGTTCAATGCTTAAAATTGCTAACATTAAGCTTTTCGGAGACATAGACACGAATAATTGGGGTGAGGTTTGCAAATTGGGAGGCATGGCTACTAGAGGATAGTATAAACTGATAAATATGTGAAGAGGCATGTCTTTATTGATTTATCTACAACAAGATCTACTTAAAAATCAAAACTAAATGTGTATTCCTTTTTAAACTTGTCTGAGCGGCTCTGATCAAGACTTTTTACTTACTCCCTTCGTCCCGCAAAATTCTTTCCGGTTTGACTTGAATCAGAGTTTAAGAAAGTGAAAATAAAATGAAAATGTATGATTGTGGTCGAGTAAGAAAAATATAAATGAATGATATCCACACAAAACTTTCCAAAAAAAGAGAAGAATTTTTTGGGACGTCCCAAAAAGGTAAGTGAGAAGAATTTTAAGGGACAGTGGGGGTATGATTTAGCATTTTTCAAATTATGAACATAAATTAAACATTAGGACTAATTAATTGAATTTAAAAATAAATCAAGAAGCCTGCTAGCATTCTGTGGGATAATAACACTGACAAAACTAAGCATATTTGGCATCATTGGTCTAAATGTTGTCTGCCATTTTTGAAAATGGGTTGGGTATCTGTAGCTGACACACATTCAGAAGACATTTTTTCTTAAGCTACTTTGGAAACTTAATAATGGTAAGGACTAAGGGTTTATGGGCTGCTTGGGTAAACTCTCTTACAGGTAATGCTATTTGGTTTTTATATAATTCCCTGAAATATTTCTGTATTACTTTTGATGCAAATTGTTGTATAGAGGTTTTTTTTATCATCAAAATAGGCCTCTATTCATATCAAAAGATTCATGATCGTTACATCAAGCAAAGGGAAAATAAAACCGACACCAACTAAAACTCCACAACTACGACTGTAACCCTATGGTGAGACTTTAAGACGGTCACCCCCAAAAGAGCAACACGAATCGCTAACCATGTAGTGGGCTTGACAGTTGACACAACCAAACTTGTTCTCATAGATCCAACCATACCCAATGACATAAAGAGAGACTAAAAACTCAAACAAATTGTCAAAACCAACAACAAAGATGAACACAAGAAAATAAATGACAAACAAATAAAAATTACTAGGAAAACTTTCACGGACTCTAGCACCTCGTACAACCCATGATGGTGGTTCAAGCGGAGGTCGGACCGTCGCTCGATTGATACCCCCTTTCAGTGGCGTACCCGCCATATGACCCAAATTCATGTCATCGAATGGAGGGTTCAGCCTCTCTATGCTAACCATGTCCTGATCATCCCTATGTATCTCTCTCGCTTCTTCCACCATCTTCTCGCTGTCACGATCATCCATCCCGAGCTACGTCCAAACCACGACAATCCGGCAAAGAGTTGCATCGATTGAAAGAAACGTCGCACCAGGGCGGCGAAGTAAAAACCCTACGCGAGAGATCTCGCTATGGAAACACTGACCGAACTTCGATCAAGAAAGATCAAAATCGGAAATAATCTAGTGGCGGCTATGCCCTAAGAGGAAGTTCGTAATTCGCTAGACTTCGCATAGCATTAAAGATCGTAATTGTTGTATAGAGGTTAAAAATGGATGCAACTCCTTTTGGTGTTCTAACTAGAGTGACTTAGATCCTATGAGTACCATTTTCAGAATGATATCTCAAATGCTATTGAGCATTTGACCGTTTTTGAAGTTACGACTAATAATAACCTTATCCTTCCGGTCCAAAAATGCTTGCCCAAATATATTATTGACAGGATCCACAAAATGAACATCCATTTTAGTGCAGATAATGATATCCAAATCTAGAAACCCAACCCGATAGGCAATTTCAGTTTTAATAGCGCCTATGATGTTATCAAGCCAAAAATAAGTCTAATTTCCAATGCCAAGTTTTTCTGGAATAACCACAACAACAACAACATCCAAGCCTTAATCCCAAAAGGTTTTGGGTCGGCTAACATAAATCGATCCATGATATCGAAACCATTAAGAGAAGGCAAACAAAGGGAAATAAAAAGATAAAACGGATATTATAAAGATAGAGATAAACCGTACCCCAAAAAAAATTCTTTTTTCTTGTGGCGGCTCAATAACCGCCTTCTTCCTTTCGAGGACAAACTCTAACAGTTTTGGTATCCATGGCCTTTTAATTTCATATACCCTTTTTGCAACAACCGGGATACTTTAAACCACTATTTTCTGACTCGTCACTTTGCAAAGAAGCATTTGGTACCATTTTGAAAGCTTTTTTAACTTCTGTCCCTCCATCGATGACACTCATGTACCATTTCGAAAGCATTTGATACCATCAATGAAAGCTTTAGTAATTGGGAAAAGGGGCAAAAGACCCCCTGAAGTTATCCTCAATGGGCATCCATGCCCTTAAACTTTTCTTTTGGGCAAAATGCTTAATAATTCTCCAAAGAGGGGCAACCAACCTCTTTATTCTCCAAAGACCCCCTGTAGAACGGCAAGTCGACAACTGTTAAAGTTGTTCTTTGGGATTTTCAAAAAAAAAAATACCCCATATGTTTTTATTTTATTTGAGTTATATGAAGTACAAAATAAAAATAAAAGGATTAGAAATACAAGAGAACCATAGAAGCTACTTAGTACTATCTTCGTTCTTAAATAAATGTAACATGTGAATTTTTACATTATTACATGTTATACTTTGATCATTGATGTATTAATAGTTTATTTTATAGAAATATATTGTTAAATTTGTTTCATCCTAAAATTTCAAAATATTAATATTTTAATTTGTGTGTTAAAAGAGAATCAAATATATAAATGGTTAAAGTTGTGCATTGACAAACGTTACTAATTGACTGTTGCATTTGTCTAATAACAATTGTATGAAATAGTGATTGTACAAAAAAGGTATTAGTAGTTTAAAAAAAGATGTTCCGTAAAAAAAGTTATTAGCAATTAGAAAAGAATTGCTTTGTACTATGATTAGAGCTCGTTTGGTAACACGGAAATTGACTTAATCGGTTGAATGTATTAAAATTTATCAAATTCTACTGAAGTCACTCAATTAATTGAATTTATTGAATTACAAAGAAATTGAATTTAAAATGTATTTTTGTTAATATTCCTTGCCCTATATGACTATATCATTGTCTCATTTTACATTTTCTCGTCTGTCATATTAAAGATGTTTTTACTTGGACAGTTTTCAGTTCCAGACTAAATAAGACCAGACTTCCATAGTTTACAAAGAGACCAGACCACACCAGTTCCGACCAGACTAGATCAGACCAGACTTAAACAGATCAGACCAGATCAGACCAGACGTAAACAGACCAGACCAGACAAGTAAATTATAGTCCAAGTAAAAACATCCTAAGTTTGTCGCATATGATATTTTTTAATATTTGGGCGATTACTATTTTTATTATTTTATTCACATTTTATCAATTTAATTCTAATCACACAATCTCAATTTTCTTAATAACCGCACTACTCCCTCTTATCTCAATCTTAAGGGGCGAATGTATTATTATAAAGAAAAGTCATATGAAAAAAGGCTAAAATACCTGGCTTTAAATAATTTGAGCCGATTTAATAAAAAAAGTGATTTCAACCACACTTATTTTGATTATTTAACAATTTTGCTAAAATAGTTAATTAGTTTAAAATAGTTTGATAAAAAGATTGACCGATACTACATTAGTCGAACCAAATTAGTTCTGTAGCTCTATTTGTAATATGGATTCTTTTCTAATCGTTTTTACGTTTTATTCCATTGCACATATGTGTCAATTAATTTACAAAATTAGTTAATAAACAAATTAAATCAATTAAAGGGAGCAACATAATATTTGCTACTTCCGTCAAATTTGTTTTTGCCCCTTTTCCCTTAGTAATTATATTACTAGATGGTATCTTGATTTCAAAAGCACTATAAGAGATTTTAATTACGTCCTGCCCAATACCTACCATTACTTGGCACCTTTGAAAATTTCGAAACAAAACCATTTATGATAACAAAAAGGCCACCTCCCTGAGGCGATATATGCTACTCCCTTGAATTATATAATACTTTTTGGTTTATGATGTTTGACAGACAATAAAGCAAACGGATCTCTGTCTGCACTCAAATTATTTTTAGAAAAATGAAATTACATATTCTGAAACTACATTAAAACCGCTACAAAACCTGCAAAAAACAATTCAAACCGCTATAAAATTTTGATATATAAAGTAAGAGATTAAAAGTGATTTGTGTTGATCAAGTGAACAGTAAAAATATCTTATAAAATGGGACAGAGGGAGCATAAAGACTGAAATTTTTGCTATGTCAATTGCCAAACCGTTCATCACGAATAAACCTGTTGCCCCTTTCAACATTTTCATCACCCCTACCAATAAAAAAGACAAGAGACATGTTATTACTGCTTGGACCAAACATCCCTCTACCTATTGCAAGATTAACATAGCTTCCTGCGTTTTAAACATTTAAAACACAGCCTTTTGCGCTCCGCTACTATTGTCAGAAATAACTAGGGCAGCTACATAGGTCATGCTACCCATCTTGCAAACCACGACCAGCCCACTATTGCTTTATATGATGCTATTGATTATATTATCCCTCTCTTATGCAAAATTAACAGTTGTGATTTTATTTTCGAGGTTGATAATAAAGATGTCTATGAAGGACTCTCAGAGCTATCACTCCAGCATTGGCAATTCTGGCCACATATTTAAAGCATCTGAGCAAAGCTAAAAAAATATCAACTACACAGTTACCCACATCAACCCGAAGATCAATAATGCGGCAGAATTCTTATCTTGTAGAAGCATGTCTATTAAAACCATCACTCACCATTTTAATGATTTTGTAGGCATTCTCAAGTTTGATGCTATTATCTTTCCTTATATTAATTGATCTCTTTTGTTTTTAAGTAGGCATCGGTTTGACCCTCCTACTCTCTGTAATCCTTTTTCTTTTAATAATATTTAGTGTGGTGTTCCCTGGCCCCGCCCCAGAATCTTAGGGTTTTGGACTTAAGGCGGGATTTAAAAAAAATTAGAAACCTACTAGCATTATATATACAGAAACAAATTGGGCATAATTTCTTTTGAAAGGAGAATACTTATTTATTATTCATAATGAGAGTAACAAGAGATAAAACAATGCAATAGCTTAAGGCCGGCTACACTGAAATGAGACATAGAATTGACTAGCCTCTGAGGACCCGTCAAATTCGTTGTACCTGCTACTAAAATGTAAGATAACTAAAAAAGAATTTTTAAAATAAAAACAAAATAACTCAAAACGCCACATTTTTACCGGCCACTGGGAAGAGAGAAGTGGTTTGTTGATCCACTTCCAAAGGAAGCATCCCGATTTTACCAGCATTCGAGAAAGAAGAAGAGGTTTGACCAGCCACCTCCAAAGAAATCATCTTGTTTATGGGATCTGTCAGTATTTTAGGCGGTGCTGTTCTGGGAGCATTGCCGCCTTGCCATTTATTGACCCCACTCCATCAGCCTCCTCCATTGACATCCTTTCACGAGTCTTATTTAAACTCTCCATTAATAGCCAACACAATGAATGTCGTATCCGAGACAAAGAAGAAACTACAAAATTCACGAACAAAAACACAAAATGTTCACAATTGGAACGGACCAAATTCTCAGGCAGAGAAAACTCAGCCGGACAAAATCTCGGCCGCCCATTCCAATCCCAGGCTCAGCTCTCGCGTCGAAGGGCAAACGAATGAAATGCACGCCAGACGGTGCCGCTCTCGCTAGGTTTTTTCTTTCCCTACTCAACCCACACCTAGGCAATTGTTTGTTAGCCAAAACTTATTTACACGCTGGTATAATTTATTACATTGTAAGAACTTACAAAATCAGCTATTAACCCTAAATGTGAGTAAAATTAGGGGTGAACATGGTCTGGGTCGGTCAGAGTAATTGATAAATTTTCAAGAACAACCGCTTTCATTTAATAGATAATTCGGTCTGGGTATACCAAGTCTCGAAAAAGGAATCGGACCAAACCCACCCTATTTGAAAAGGGTCAGTTAGGTTCGAGTTCTCGATCTTATTATTTTATTTTTTGTAAAAATACCGCTAACGCTAACAAAATATCTAGTAGGTAATAACATTCTCAAACTAATTAAGTAATACAGTAATACAAAACAAAGTTTTGAATTAGCTAAAAAAATTGCTAACCAACAATCAATAAATTAAACAACACACAACCACACAAATTAAATCACACCAAATCTTGAAATGTGGAAAATTAGATATCATCATTCATAAATTAGAAAGACAACACCACAACGTCATAAGAAATTAGACAAGTTACTAGACATTTATGTTTATGATAACAATTTAAAGCTTGATAAATTTCAAGATATAAAAAAAATTTAATGCATTTGGAATATAATAAAGAATTGGGGACTATAATTTAGAAGATTATATATAGATGTTGAAACTCTTTTGAATAACCCATGAACATGAAGAAACTTTAGGAGTTGTTAGTACTTTTAAGTATTAGCTTAAATAAAGTCTATTATTAGCTTTGTTCATGGGTAGAGTGTTTTAGATATTATAGATATTAATAATATAACAAGTTTTTATAAAAGAAAAAAATTGAATTAGAAGATATGAAACATAGATCGTGATGCTCATCACTAGTCTCATAATAATCAATAGAATAAATCAGATACTCACTAAAAATACACTAATACTTATTTAGTGGAAGTCAGATACTTATTTTTCACTTAGATTACAAAAATGTCACCAAAAATTAGACCATACTACGTATTAAAATTAGACCATATTAGTTGGGCTGGATTTACATACCCTACATGGAGGATGGCCTAAAATTCAATTATCACTTCATCAAGGTAGTCGTGAACAAAAGTTCTGGATAAGTTACGTACGACTGTATGAGTTGCGAATCAGCTGCGGCGTCTTCCCTCCTTCACCACAAAAGCGAACAGAATGAGCTCCGTATCTTCACTCTTCATCTTCTCCGCTACTTCCAAATCGCACTCCATTTTCATAGCTCCAAAACCTACCGTCTTCATTCTCAAACCCCAGCAGTCCAGCCTCACTTACTTTGCCAGACGTCTGAATGTAAAGTTTCGGCCGCTTAAGGGCCCTTGCCGTCGAATTCGGGCCAGCGTCGATGTCGCGTCCACCTCGGCCTTCAAACCCGGAGCCTCCGTGGAGAGCGACAAATTGCCCTCTGATATTCGGAAGCGAGCGATGGACGCAATTGATTCCTTCGGAGGACGAGTCACTGCTGGGGATGTCGCCAGTAAGGCTGGCCTTCAGTTGAGCGAGGCTCAGAAGGCTTTGCAGGCTCTTGCAACTGACACCAATGGGTTTTTGGAGGTGAGACCCGCCGATGTTTTTCTAGACTAACTACGGGTTCTGCTATTATACTTAATCAATTTAGATAAAGAGTAATTATCTGTTGAATAATGCCACTATATAAAGTCTGTGAAGAAATTGTCATGCTGCTATAATCAGCCATTCGCCAGTAATAACACTGGGACACACTTTAGAAGGATGAGAACGAGTTCTTGGATAACCATGTATGAAGTATGATTTCGTGCCAAAAAGACTCGGACTTAAGACTGATAAAGGGGGTATTGCAAGCTAAACTTTGCAGCTGCCATTTGTTCTCTACGCAGAAGTAAGGCGGGCTTGTGATGTGTGAAGTTTCTAGATTGGTTGGCTCTGGTCTATGAAGTTTCTAGGTTGCAAGGGGTCATGGCCTTTGCCTCCCCATTTCTATGGAATCTCCTATGGAATCTCTAGAATTCTCTAGGAGCTGAGGCCGCACCAGAGCTTGTTCAAGGAACTAGTCCTTGGCACAGGGCTTAAATTTCAGATGGTTGTATATGGATTCAGCATGGGCTGTAGGTTATTGGTTTCCGTAGATGTTTTAGGGTTTAAATTTCTACGGAGTATCATTTACTCGATTTATCTGGTTTTAGACTATTAGATTTGAATCTTTTCATTAGTACTCCGTAGTACTCCGTATTAGTTTTTATGCAAGCTTAGTTTTATCTTCGTCTTATTTGGTTCTTCTAACTACTATTAATGACTAATGTACCTCATTGATTTAATAACAGATTTTTATTACAAATTTAATTTCTTATTATTACTTATTTTAAAAGTATTTTCATTTTTATCTATCAGTGTCCTCATGTTTGTTTCACTTAAATTTTTAACTTTTTATACAGTATGTGTGACTTTCATTATGTATGTGTAGAAGATTGATCTGATTTTGTGTCTCCCCTCTCTCTATTTATTATTTTTAACCCCGATGCTATATGTCGATTCACGTTAGCCGAACCCAAACTACATTCGCATCAAGCTTAAACTTCCTGCTTGCATTCACGCACCTCCGGAAGCTGACACTTTTTTGGATTAAGGCTAGGATGTTGTTGTAGTTGCGTATGTGGCTTTAATAATTATACATTTAAAAATACAAAATTTGCATTATTTATTTTAATTTGCTGAGGTGGATCTGTCAGGTGTCAGATGAAGGCGATGTCCTTTATGTGTTTCCCAAGAGTTATCGTTCAAATCTTGTTGCTAAATCATTTAAGCTGAAGATTGAACCGCTACTAGAGAAAACAAAGGTTCACACAAAGTAGTGGCTCTGCATCTTGATATCATCCACCAAGTCTTATCTTCTTCCCCAATAATTAATGTTCCACGCACTTGGTTGCAGATGGCAGCAGAATATCTACTCAAAGTTTCATTTGGAACTACTCTGGTTGCTTCAATAGTTATTGTTTATGTTACAATTATTTCTCTTGTTCTTTCAAGCAAAAGGTATCAGCTAAAATTAAGTTCTCCATCACCCTGGCTTCCTTCTTTACGATTACTAATCATGTGTGCATCAATCCTTCCTATAGACAATTGTGCTGCCAATTTTGATACTTCTTCCCGTGTTACAGTGATGATGATGACAATCGTGGAAGGCGAAGCAGATCTTTTGATACAAATTTCACATTTTACGCAAGCCCAAGGGATTTATTTTGGTAACATCTCGAATACATGTATACAACCCTATTTTTATAGGGGAAATCCTAATAAATCTAGTTTTACCTATTGTTAAAACTTTATGAAAGATTCTATTCTGGTCATTGTTTGATCTTCTTCTTTTATACTTGAATCTGCCTTGTTTTCTTGATTTTTAAATTTTTTATTAGTCTTTATTGACAATGCCTAATGCCACCACCAAGGTTTAAAAAGGCGGGTTCCGCTATCAAGGTGGTTTGTTCCTAAGAGGTGAGGCGTAAGCCTTGAGGCATAAACCTCAAAATACATAGGCATATAAAACTTAAAATAGTTAAACTAGTAACAGACAACTAAAGAAGTAAAGGATATATCCATATGAGCTAATACCAGTAAGCGTGTAGTCCAAAAAGTGTGAAACACAAACACATTTTAGCTAATACCAGTAAGTCATTAGAATTCAAACACACAAACAGAAACATCACACACAAGTAGACGTATCGCGCACAGAAATATCACATACAAACTGAAAGATGAATAGAAAGTATACGTTAAGGACTTAGAGTTTAAATTAATAAAAGACTTGTTAGGGTTTAAATGAAAGGGTTTAAATGAAATAAGACTTGTTAGGGTTTAGTGTGGCCACATATTTAATTAATAAACTTCTATATAAAAGTACTCTGGGCCTTTTTTAAGTTACTGCACATTAAAAACAAAGAAACAAATGAAATATGCCTCAAAAACGCCTCAAGGCATATGCCTCAACTTTTGAGGCGTAAGCCTCTTAACCTGCGAAAAAAACCTTAGCCCTAATACCCATTCTGTACGTCTCACCTTGAGGCACGCCTCAAAACCTGCCTCTTAAGCGCCTTTTCATACCATGGCCACCACATATGAAATATGGGCAATGATTAACAAGTGATACATTGGTAGACCTGTATGATCTATCTGTAGTTTGTTTCTCCAATCTCTCAGTTTATTTAGCTCATTGCATTTATGTGGGACTTAATCGGTTTAAAGTCGCTTACGTATTTTAATGATGTGGTTCTATTTGTTAGGCAGGTGTAATGCAATATTTTGATTACTTGACCCTTGTTCCATATGTTACTGGTGAAGTACCAAGTTTTTGTAGGACTAGAATAAGCTTTAATCACATGTGGTTCCCTGTCATTTCTTTTAGGTTTTGGGATCCATACTACAAGAAACAGCAAGTGCATGATGATTCTGGTGGGATGAACTTCATTGCATCTGTATGTAGAAAAGACCATCTTCCTGAATATTGTACTCTTGGAATCAAATGATGAAACAAGGAAACACCCATGCAATTTTCTTTTTTTGCAGCTTTTCTCTTTTGTGTTTGGTGATGGGGATCCAAATCAAGGTATTGAAGAAAAGAGGTGGAAGTTGGTAATATTTGAGCACTGAATTTAGTGGTCCGTTGCTGTTAATGGTTTCAGTTTGATTGTATTGATTATATCAGCATGTGTGCATCATCAATGTTTTTGTGATCTTCCTTTATACGTAGCATCTAAATATGTCAGGTTCGTTTTTTCATAGTCTATCCATGTTGGGGGCCTTCTGGGGGGGACGATGGAGTTCTTATTTTTTGCACTACCGTCACTAGTCAATGTAGTAGAACTTGGTTTCTGCATGATATAACTTAAGCACAATTTTCCTTTGGTAAGTTGGCGTAAAAGGTGATGGTATGAAGAATCCTGATGTTAAAATACTGCGAATATGGGTCTCTGGGTCACTGGGGACTACCAGATGTGTATTTTTTTCCCAACACACAGAAGTTAAAGTACATAAAAGTGTTTGATATGTAATTTTTCATTTAATAGTTGCCTCTTAATGTAAGGTAGTGATGATCAAAGAAACTGATGGGGTGTCGTAGTTATAGACTTATAGCAGTGGAAGTGGAGTTGGGTAACACCAAGGTAGTCAAAGTCGCGAGGCACACTCAAGGCACAAAAAGGCGCTCGCCCAATTCATGTCAGGCGCATTGCTTAGAATTATCTCATATACTATTCTGCAATTATCAAACATAATGCATGTAACATCAAATTGAACCAACTGCATTTAAAAGTCGCGTTTCTAAAAAATAGTCATGATTCAACAAAATAAAGTCACGGTTCACAAAATAAAAACAACTGAATTCAGAATTCATAACTTAAATAATAAAACTGAAAATAAAAAGAAGAAATATAGTTAGACCTGATAGACTGGTAGTATATATATGTATATATGTTTGAGTTGTATAGAGTATATAAGTAGTAGATGCTGAAAAATATAATGAAAATGGAACGATGAAGATGAGAGTTACACTTGATAGACTGATAGTATACATATATATGTTTGAGTTGTATAGAGTGTATAAGAAGTGGATGCTGAAAAAAAAGAGAGAAAGAAAATGGAACGATGAAGAAGTGGATAGACCATTAGACTGGTAGTATTCACATATGTTTGAGATGCATAAAGTATACGAGGAGAAGTAGAGGTAACATGAGTAGAGCAGAGCAAGAGAGTTGAGGTAGTGAACACTTCCTTTCAACAACTCAGGTTTAACATAGGTTTAGGTTGTTTTGACCTTTTTTTAGATGGGATTTATCTTATTAAAACTATGGGCTTATCATTTAAAATAGTCTGAAACATAAAAATCAGCTTAAACAAGTTTCCCCCTTCATGCGAGTAGAGCGAGTTCGTTTTAGCGCTTCAGCACTTCGTCTCCATAACTGTGCCTAAGACGGGTACTTGCGCCTGGCCATTGTTCAGTTGCTAGGGCTCATATGCACCTCGCCCGGTGCGCTTAAGCACCCATGTGCTTGCTTTTGACTACACTGGGTAACACCAATAGTTTTCATGGCATGGTTTGTACACGTTGGTGGTAGCCATGGATAGGACTTCTAGATTTGCAGGATTATAGTAATCGACTCATCAGCTGGGGTTGTTTTTTACATGCATATTTGTATTTCATAAAGTACATTTTACTGATTAGGCCCCTATTTCCAAATATTTTGAAGTTCCCCACTTGCTATATGGCACAACAGTTTTGCTCGACCCAACCTAGATCCCACTAATTCAAATAGAGAAAAGATTGTACACGGAATGAAGTGATGGTTCTTACATGTGCACGTGATTGAATTGACTTGTGAAGGCTTAAAATAGTGATCTAGAGCACCACGTTAGTTTCCACAAGAATGAATATTGACGACATTCATTCTAAAACATGGAGATCTAGAGCAACAAGTTAGCTTTCACGAGAATGAAAATTGTTGACTTTCATTCTCAAACAAGAAACATATAAGTTTATTCCAGACAATTGTGCTCAAAAGTCTTGAGAATGTAAGTATATACCGGAGTAGTGTCATAAGCCTTAAACCCTATTAGGAAAATAATAGTCTTGTTTAATTATGACTAACCCTACTTTGTCAAGTCAAACTTTAATCAAGTTAAATAGTTCAAGTTGGTGCAATAAAACAATAAGAAATTGATAAGAATAGCAGTAAAACATTGATTAAGTTCACAAATAGGATTTGTGTTATCTACTCGGTGAGTACTTGCAACTCGGGAGGTGGCCTTTACGTTTAGCAATCCAACTCGGCCCACCTTGTTTTCCGAGTTACTCACCGAGTTGCTTGACTAAGGAAAATTTCTGACTCGGCGAGTTACTCGGCCAGTCTTAAACTATTTTTTTGGTTGAATCTGAAAAGTTTTAACTTTTACTTTTGATTAAAGAGGGATATTATGGGATTTATAAATAATGATTAGGGATTTTAAAAAGTGGAAATTAACCTTAAAAGTCTAGGTTTAAAGGTATTTCAAACATCGGCTCATTTCAGCAGTAGTTCCTCATCTCTAGGTAAGTTATTCTCCACTATCTTCTTTCTCATTACTTCTTCATTAGGATATTATTATTATTATTATTATAATTATAATTATTATTATTATTATTATTATTTTATTCATATCTAAGAATGATAAGAATAATATACTACCTCCGTTCTCTTTTAATTGCAACATTGGACTTTTTGCACTATTCACATATTCTACTTTGACTATAATTTATTAATTAATGTATTATAAATTAAATTTTTAAAAAATATTGTTAAATGCTTCTCATTCTAAATTTTCAAAATATGATTTTTTTTAATTTTTACTAATAAGAAATGAAAGATATTAATGATCAAACTTGTGCGTTGGCAAATGTGAAATGTTGACTGTTGCAATTAAAAGGGAACAAAGGAAGTATTACTATAATTTCGGACATTTATATTTTAAAATTAATTGATATAAGGGCGAGTAATCACCTAATAATCCCGAGTACTTGTTCCTACTCGCTACTTGGCCCTTGGCTGAGTCGATACCGAGTAGCGATTTAACTACTTAGAATAGGACTAGTTTTTCAAATTAGGACTTACTTTTAAGTTTTAACAAATTTTCTCTAAAAAAATCCTACCCTCAACAGGACTAGGAGAATTTGGCATATGCTACTGATCGATGCAAGTGACATCATTCTCTTGAAGACTTTCATTATTGGAATTCTTTTTGTGATTATTGAGCTTGTGGTCACTCATGGATGTCGACTCTTACATCTTGGTCTCTATCGATTTTGGACAACATTGTGTTTATTTTTCAGACATTGTGCCTGTTGTGTCATTATGTCTCCCCTCAAAGTTATTTATTGTGCTTCTTGGTCTCCGTCAATTTTGGATAACATCGTGTTTATTGTGCTACATTGAAAAGATAGAGAATATAAGAGTTGATATGGCTTGGCTCGGCTAGCTATGATCTGGTCCTTTTAATCATTTAGCATTGATCTGTACTTATGCAGATTGGGCAATATATATCATCAAATGGTGGCGTTGTCACTGCTGAAGAACTTGCTCCTTATCTTGATATTGAGAGCAGTAGTAAAACGGTATATTGCTCGGTTTGACTTGCTTTATTGTGATTCTTCAATGTTTCCTTATATAAAATAATTTTCAAAAAAATCTAGAGTATTTAAGTGCCACAATTGGGTTATTTATTTATGCCTGATCTTTTTCGGGGATTTTACTTCTTTTTAGGTGACCTACTTACTTTATGTGGGTTTGCTAGATGCCCCTTACCTCTCCTTTCTATCCTAACAATACCAGTCATCGTTGATTACATGGTAACTTGTTATGCCATAGTTTTTTAACTTTAGGTTAGTTAGTTTTCTGGCGTTTAATTGGTAGGTCCACGTTAAATATCTGTTGGGCTAACTCTTTTGCACAATTTTTGGACACTTCATATAAGATTTCAATTTTTGGTTTTCTTTTCTTTTATATTTGGTTACTTTCACACACTGCTACATTATATTTATTTCTTCAACTGATGTATTTGTTTTCTGTAGGATGATGAGTCATACATACTACCTGTGCTTTTACGGTTTGATGGTCAACCAGAAGTAGATGGCGAGGTCTGTCTCAGAATCGACTAATAATAGTGTAAACTGTAAATAGAGTTCTTCACCCAATTCCTTCTTTTCTTGCTTGGACTTTGGTCACTCTCTTGATCACATATCTTTTTGTTAACCATTTGTTTTTATCACATACTCGTATATCTTCAGGAGCCACCTCTAAAATTATGTATTATCCAGTATGTTGCCTCCTTGTTCTTCACCTACGAACTTTTACATGCTATATTTGATAAAATAGGGAAATTTATGATGATTTACATATGATTTTGCATCACATGCTTAATGTTCGTGCACTGCAATTTGTTCCTTGAATGATCTGGCCAACAAAATGATCAATTTAAGGCTTTCTGAACAAGATTATAATGTTGTACTGATAGCCGCCTCCCCTCTGGCTTCCTCCTCTTAGTCAAGGTGGTCTCAGTAGCTCTCTTTAAATTTCAGGATGTTAATATGTGAAGTGAAAAAAATTGTGAAATGTGATGCTCAAAAGTTTGCATGGCCTCCATATCTGTAAAATCATATTTCCTGTTTAATTTCAAGGGTAATATTATTCCACTTTAGAATCTCATTTATAGGTAAAGATAATTTTTTCAGGGAAATATTCTCTACCGGTTTCCATCACTTCAACGCACAGGTGTTCGTCAGAGTAGTAGTGGAAGGAATGAGTATGGTGGAAGAAGACAGGCTGAGTGGTTTGGAAATGAGAAATTTCTTAAAGAGAAGAAGTGGCAGTTGAGGTATTTTTCTCAAAATATATTATAATTATTATTTAAAAATTCAGATTTAACATTCTTGAGTATTGAGAGATTGTTCTCCTTGCAGCAACACCAGCCCTTCGCAGAAGGCACTGGCAATTGGTTTGGGTGGGCTTAATCTTTTTGGCGTCATTATCCTTGGTGCAATGTTAAAGTATTGATTCTGCTGGCTGTTTTTTTAAATTCCACCTTTCTTTACATTTTAATTGATATGGTTGTTTGTTTTCTATCTTGAAGGGATGTAGGTCATGTCACAGTAAGCCAAAGTAGTCTTCTCTCTCTTGTGTCTGGTATATTTCCACTACTCCAGGTATTGCTATATCTCTTTATCCCATTCTGATTTTTGGATATGTTTTTGTATCATGGGCATGTGATTGTTCACATTAACCTTGTAGGTTTATGCTTGGTCTTTCTTCACAATTCCAGCCGTTAGATGGGTTTTAATTCAAAATAGAAATGCCAAAATTGAAAGGAGAAATACAACGAGGAAAAAATATGTCAGTGCTCTTGAACGTCCAGATCTCTCTCTAAGGCGAAAGGTATATTAGCGAAAGGCCTATGCTCTACTACTTTTTGATGTCTAAAATTGATTTGGGAGGATTTAGAAGCTGAAAGTTATATTTTTGGCTTTTTTAATTAATGCTTTCGGTTTAAAGCGTTTGAAAAAATGAACTTTAATTCAAAAGCCACAATCTGCTTTCAAAATGGTTTTGAAAAGCTCTTTCAAAAAATACATGTAGGTGCATTCTCAATAAATTGAAAATAACATCTATACCTATTTTTTGAAAATGTTCTCTACTCTTTACCCTTTCCTAAAAACACTTCTGATAATCTGATTGAATAGAGAACTAACTCAACCATTATCTTGCTCTGCGATGCTTGTAACCAAGACACTTCCAAGTCTTTTACTCAACTTTTTCCATATCTAGGCCAAT
Organism: Cuscuta epithymum; assembly: GCA_945859915.1. Taxonomy (NCBI): domain Eukaryota; kingdom Viridiplantae; phylum Streptophyta; class Magnoliopsida; order Solanales; family Convolvulaceae; genus Cuscuta; species Cuscuta epithymum. Next base: position 2,128,240 of record CAMAPF010001001.1, on the reverse strand, counting down.
CAAAGTTGTGGAAGGTGTTTTCCCTGAAAACGAACTTTACTTGTTGGTTTTTCCATATCTAGGCCAACCAAAAACTAAAGTGAGGGTTTTAATTTATACTCCCTCCGATTAAAAAAAAAGTTCCACTTCACTATTCATTGGTCATCTTAAGTCACTCCTAATCTTTTATTATATATATCAAATTTTTATTAAATTGAAATTTTCTTGATCAGGCCTTGTAGCGGTTTTAGTGTAGTTTATTAATATGTAAATTTTATTTACTAAAAATAATTTGAGTGTGAACAGGGATCGAGTTGCTTTATCGTCAGTCAAGCATCGTAAACCGAACTGGAACTTGTTTTTGAATTGGAGGGGGTAATATAAATGGTTAACTACTTAGCTCACACAATAGAAAATATTTAGCTACTTCAGGAAAGGATTTTCTCCTCAAAAGTGGAAACATGATATGGTAGATGAAGGCATTCTCTTCCATAAGTTCAGCCAAAAAATGTTTTTTTTGTGTGTGGTAAATACGGGAAATGCATATATTATTTTCCATGAATGTATTATCTTGCACATCAAACAGAACCACCCTACCTTTACCGTTTAATACTGTTATTCTCCAGAATCTTTCCTACGTAGTACAAAGTACTCCCTTGTCCCATTAAGTTTGTCTTATACCATATTTGGTAATATTTGGGTGGTTACAATTCATTGTGACTTTATTCACACTTTACCAATTCAATACTAACTACACAATCTCACTTTTCTTAATAATTGCACCACTTCCTCTTGTCACGATCTTAGGGAGACAGAGGTAGTATTATTTATTTATAGAAATCTCATGCTAACACTTGTTTTAGTTGTTGGTTTCCATATCTAGTATTTATAAACAGCATTTCCAGCAAACCCTCATTTTAATTTCTCTTTATACCGAAGCTTTTGAGCGCGGGAGATATGGCAAAGCGGACTTTTATCGGACAGGAGAGGATTGTTTACAGCACCGACAGGGATTTGTATGAACAAGGCTACGATGCCAAACAATGGGAACAAAGATTTCAAGAGAGAGATAGAGATGTCTGAACAAGAAGTCTATTACTCCGTATTTGGGTTTTTTGGATTTTCTTCAAGATTTACTTGAATACACATGCATGCACAGTAAGATATTAGTTGCCTCTTGATGAGAGAGATGATTGATTGGATGGATGCGAAAGCTTAAATTCCCGACGATCGTACGTACTGACCTTCAAGTGCAAGGCATGGAGGTGAAATTTCAATGCACATATTCTTGCTTAGTACTCTTTTTACTACGGAGTACTTTTCATTGTAGACTGTTTTCCAGAAGTACAATTTTTTATCAATTTACTGGGAGAGATCGATTGATGTATTTATAAATTTCAATGCTTTTTATGTACTAGTAACTGCTTATATATAGGTAGTCAATGACATCGGTAAAAAAGATGATACTTTACAAATTGGGAGAGATATCGATTGATGTATTTATATATGTATGGTTATGATCTAAAACAAGTCATTCTAAATTTAGAATTAGTACAAATCATTCTAAATTTAGATCAAGTATTGTTCAACCTCAGTATTGTTATGATCTAAAACAAATCAGTCTGGGATCTGGTTCCGTTATTATTTTTTCCCAGTTTCAAGGTTGAAAAAAAAAAGTTCGACGGGAAAAGCAAATGAGTACGATGCGAACCTTCTTGAATTCTACATCGTGCCTTCAATCAACCGTGAAAGCAAATGAGTGTCTTAAGAGAGTTTGTGCTCAACTTTGTTCTATAAATTATTGTCCCATGGTTACGGTTGACACCGACATTTGTAGCATTTGCTTCGTCATTTTTGATAAAATTGAAAATATACCTTCTTTGTCCTTCCACCATTGAAGAACGTCAAAGTCATCCCTTTATTCATACTCAACAGGAAACATTAGATATAAAAAGCTCGTTATTCAAGCTATGTGCAACTACGGGAGGTGATTTTTTCATGAGATTACCAAATGTAGACTTGAAAAGTGAGATTGCTCGGTTTGGTCCCGAAATCTGTAACCCTAGACTGGGTACCCCTATTGGTCACTGGGCAGACATGGATGGTTTTAGGTCTGAAATCGAAAAAACGGACATGGTTTGAGCTCAAATTGTGTCGAATAGCTGAAATCTGTAACCTTAGACTGGGTACCCCCCTTTTTTTTGGAAGAAGGGGGCTTAAATTGATATCATACCATTCAGATAAAGTGTAAAATGATAAAAAGACCATAAGCACCCGCCAACCCTTGAACCAGACTTAGAGTCGATCAACTTCAAAAAAGCAACAACTCGTTGATCCTATAATGGGTATAAATGAGCCAATGACGGTCAAAGCAGACCTCTCATCACTTAATCCTAATGCAAGAGTCTTACAACAATAAAAGTAACCAACAAAAAAATAAACAGTCTGATCATGAAAAATAAATCGCAAGCAAATAGTAAAACTAAAAAGCTGCTTCTCAACCCTAGACTCTCCTGCACCCCCCTCAGGAGAGGGGGGATCTAGCAGTACTATAGCTTTTTCATCACCTTGCCTCTTATTCATCATGTTCTCTACCAAGCCTCCTCTGTCATCACCTAACACAGGCATGGACTCGGTTCGGGCCGATCGGTCTGGCCCGGCCCGGCCCGGGAAACTGGTTTCGGTACCGGGCTTAGGCCCGGCCCGAGGGGGTAACCGGGGGAGGTTCTGGGTCATGAAAAAGGCGAACCTGCCCAGCCGGTAGGGCTGAGCACGGGTCGGGTTCGGGCGGGTCGGGTCTGCGTACCCTAAACCCGTTCGGGTTTTTTAAGTTAAATACTAGGCCCGACCCTTTTAATATTTCAAATCGGGTTTTTCGGATATTTGTAAGTCGGATATTATCGGATATCGGATCGGGTTTCGGATATTTCGGTTATATTAAAAAAATTATAATTAGATAATTAAAGTGTTTGAATGCCCCTTTGACAAATATTCTACAAACTAGTGCACTAAACATTCAAATTACGCAAATAATTTAATACAAATTGCATAAATAATTACACAAATAATTGAACACAAGTATTAATTTAACATATTCAAAGTACACACTACATAATTTAATATGTTTTGAATATTTCGGTTATATTAAAACACATTATAATTAGATAATTAATGTGTTGGAATGTCACTTTGACAAAAATTGTACAAACTAGTGCACTACACATTCAAATTACAAAAATAATTTAACACAAATTGCACAAATAGTTACACAAATAATTGAACACAAGTATTAATTTAACATATTCAAAATACACACTAATATAGTAATATATTTCGGATATTCGGGCGGGTCGGGTTGGGATTTTACAAACCCTACCCGCCACCCGATCTAGGCCCAATACTAATCGGATTTTCGGTTTCGGATTTTTCGGGTCGGATATCCATTTCGGTTCGGATATTATCCGAAAAAAACTTCGGGTTTTGCGGGTCGGTTCGGGTTTTGCTCAGCCCTACCAGCCGGTCCAGGTCTGGTTCGGGCCTTTTGTTTTTTGTTTTTGGTTTTTTAGGTTTGGGCTGGGTTTAGGTGGGCTGGGCTTGGTGTTTCCGACGGGTTTGGGGGGTGGGGGGGGGGATGGGGGTGGTGGGGGTTGGGATAAATAAGAAAACACAAAAAAAAACCGGAACTGGCCTGGCCCAGAACCGGTAGACTCCCGGGCCGATTCCGGGCCTTACCCAAAACCATCCAAGCCCGGCCGGGCCTAGGCCTGAACCGGAACCGGACCGGGCCCAGTCCATCCCTACTAACACACATGACCTCAAATTTAGATCTGTTCCAACCTCTAGCCCCATGCTTTGTCCATGAGTGCCGGTTGCAGGAGACCAAGCATCAGTCTTCTGTCCCTACACAACCTTCGGCCGCCAGAGATCAAGCATACTCTTTTCCCCACTTAATCTCGCCAAAGCAAATGGAGAAATATAGCCGCACATTTGATGGTGGAACAAGAAATCATGTACGCCTAAGTCCGCCTGCGGCGGCCGCTCCTCGTTACAAACGATAGCAGAGGATAAAACCCTACCGGTGGAAACCCACCCTAGAGAGAGACAGTGTCGAGCTCTCAGTTACGAAACTAATTTCTTTTATTCGCTCTGTCGAGATGAAAATAGTGTATTATGTTAATTTCAGTTTCTATTATAACTCGTTAAAAGTCAATAAATTCATTGTGTATCTATATATTCATATATAATGAAAAAACTTAATTACGTCGTTATCAATTTACTATGTAATTATAATTTATTGTGTAATTGTAATTTTCAAAATCATACATTTGGATGTAAAAAAACTAATTTTGGGGAGTAATTTTTTACTTTATTTGGCTAATATTCTTTTATGTTTACCTTTCATACAAGCGAACTATCATTCTTTTTTGTCGTCGGTGACCGTAATATTATATACAAGTAATAGAGTTTAATGTGCACCAAGCCCCTTGTGAGATAGAAATTCAGTGCATTAGCCTCATGTGATTTATTATGCATCGAACTCTCCTGTTTTATATTTAATCATGCGCAAAATATCTTCTATGAGTGAATTTAAGAAAGTAATTATTATTTTCCCAGAAATGTTCTTCCGTTTTGACTTGATACACCAATTAAGAAAGTAAAAATTTGCGGATGCAATTTATAATTGATATAGAAAAACAGCGAACGATATCATCCACACAAATTATTCTGTAAAAAGGAATACAACAACATCCAAGCCTTAATGCCAAAATAATTTGGGGGTCAGCTAACATGAATCAAAACATGATATCAATGCCAAAAAGAGAAGACATACAAGAAGAAAAAAGAAAATGAAAAAATAAAGTAGGCTAAAATGGATAAGATAAAAATAAATATAAGATAATTATAACATAAAAACATAAGAAAGATAAAAGAGCATAAAAGGCTAGAAGATAAAACTAACATAAGAATATAAAAAGATAAAGATGATAAACGATAAAAGAGAAAGAGAGAGGAAAAATAGAAAAAGAGACCAGTCGCCCTCATGAGTGTGCACCCTCTACCTTGCTCTCTCCAAATCCATACTCTCGTCCAACCCAAGACACATATCGGTTCTGATTCCTCTAATCCAAGTCTGTTTGGATCTTCCTCTCCCTCTCCTCTCACGCTCTTCCCCCCACCTCTCAAGTCGTCTAACAGGTGCATCAGTCGATCTTCTACGCACATAACCAAACCACCGCATGCGAGACTCATGCATCTTATCTTCTATAGGTGCTACTCCCACATTTTGTCTGATTATCTCATTTCTCAAGCACTCTTTTTTGGTATGTCCACACATCCAACATAACATACGCATCTCAGTCACACTCATCTTTCGAATTTGACATTACTTCACCTTCCAACACTCTCATCATTTTCATTTTCATTTAACCCAGTGCCGCAAAGGCTCCCACCTACGGTGGGGTGGGGTGGGGGTGGGGGTCGGATATACGCAGTTTTACTCCTGTACTAAAGCACAGAGAGACTGTTTCCGGATGACCCATAGTGAAAATTGCGTCCAAATTGCATGGATTGACTGCTACTTCATAACAAAGAAGCGCAGACAGTTTAGTGAGTCATTTTGCTTTATTCCATCATATTCTCAAGTCAAAAAATAATGAATCTTTGGCTCCATTGCAAATGATGGAAATCCTAATTGTTGTTCAATAAAATTTACCTTTCGGTCTAGTCGGCATATCTCGATCACATAGAAATCATGCTGCACTCTTTCATTCCATCCACTCAGCTCTGATTTTATGAGATACATGTCCATCTAATTCACCATCCTTCTAAATTATGGAGTCGAAGTAATGAAATACATCTCACAGATTAGATCTAAGTATTTGTCCAACGACTGTTAGAGCATCTCCAATGCTTCAATGTGCACGGTGCACATGTGGCATGAAAAATAGCCACATAAATAATAGCAAATAAATTATCACTCTCCTTATTTAAATGATTTTATATAGTTTTGGTAAGTTTTTCTCTGCAATGTCAATCACAATGTCAATATCTAGACGGTCTCCTTGACATTGTGGAGAAAAACTTACCAAAAATTTATAAAATCATTCAAATAAGGAGATTGATAATTTATTTATTAATATCTATGTGGCTTTTATCATGCCACATGTGCACCGTGCACATTGTAGCATTGGAGATGCTCTTAGAATGCTAGACCCAAATTCTCTCTCGACCCGCCGCTTCTCTGCCTTCAGCATGTCCGTATAGGTGAACTCTGAGTACTTAGGCGGAGGGAGTTTTAAATTTTAATGTTGATAATGATAGAGGGAAACTGGAGTCTGTGCCACACTTTTTCAGTCAAAGTTGAATTTACATTTTCTAAATCAATAATATTTGCAACTGTTAGCAGGATTTTAAGTAGCAAACTCTAATCTAGAAGGAAAAAAATGTAGTGCAAATTATCATTTTTTTCATGTTCGAAGTGCAAGTGTGCAACTCTAATTTCTCCAAAATCAAACTGAATCACTTTTGTGGGACAGACTACAAAGCAGGATACATTACTTTGAAGTAACATTTTTACGAAAGATAATTTATGCGAAAGAATTTTCATATACATGCCAAAAGTGAGTAAAAAATGGCTACAGATACTGGTAAATTGGTAATACACGCCCTGGAATACTCCAGAGACAAAAGGGCTGATGTAAGCCAACTAAATAAATACAAATGATCCTATTATAACCATAACCTTACTCATTAACTGAGAGCTAAAACCTTTTAGTAGAGCTGCTATTGGATGCATAGAATACTCTTTTCCCATTCAAAAACACCTAACTTCTCTACATCATTGATCAAAATAAACCTTGAATCCAATGAATTTCCTGCAAGCATCTTTGAGAAAACTAGTAGAAGTAGCTGGCAAGCATGCATTTCTTCAATCTTTTCGGTATCACTGAGCTTTGAGGAATGATCTTTCCACGGCTGGTAGAATGCCCTAAAGAGCATTACAAGCCATTTTAGCCTTATATACAACAATAAAAGTAAAATCAAGAGGAACAAGACAATAAGTGAATGTTACCATCTCCAAGATGGATTTGCTTCAGCAGGGCATCGAATTTTTGAGCAGAGATCTGTCACATGAGCTGCGTTGCAAATCAACACTTCTGATCCTAATATATGAAGTACAATCAAAAGTTTAACATTTTAGTAAGAAAAATCTGTATTAACAGGAACAGGTCAAGGCTGCCAAAGTCTGTTAATTCCATCTTGAGATCTAGGGTTTAAACTAGGAAAACCAAGGCTCTTTTTGTTTCCAAGATCACAAATCCTTGATTTTATTGAGGTTGACACTGAAAATGAAAATAGAGGAAATTATGTTCATGGAGTACTTTGTCATAGCAGTTTGCCTTTTTTGCACCACAAACATTTTCATTTGACTCTTTTATGAGTTGAATGCCCTTTTCATTATCTCTACTTCATACTTTTTCTACGTGTCCCAATTATATTTCCTATTTCCTTTCAAGGAAAGATTTATGTGGCTGATACTTGATATTCTTTCTCTCTCTTCTACATACATCTGAAACAAAATTCTCTACTTCCACAGAAATCAAGCAAAGTCAAAACCGAAAACAAAAAGGTAGGAAGAGTGATTAAACAACTGATTTAACTGGAAAACGTTTTCCACGAAACTTACCTATCTTTCTGCAATCAAACGGAGTATAAGTAAAAAAGAATAGACTGAACCTGCAGATGTAGGATGCTGAAGAAGACAAAGCGCAGAAACAACTGACGGAAGCAATTTGTAGTTTGTTCCCAGTAACTGTTGCATATAAAAGATGGATGCTGCTAAGGTGATCTCTTGGCATGCAAAATCCTTATTGCTGTCACAATATGTTTTCCCATTCCACTCCAATAAAGATTGCAAGTTGATAAGTTTTGATCGTTCTAGAGATTCTAATTTAATTAAGTTGTATGAGATCTTTCCAAGGATCACTGAAGCAGTCAGCCACCGCAAAAGTTTTGACATGAGAGAATTTTCTTTATCTTTTTCAGAGAATACATTCAAACTACAACGATAACTTCCCAAGACATGTGTTCCACCTGTCTCCTCTGACTGCAGAGCAATTGATATAGCCCATGTAACGAATTTCAAAACCTTTTCTTGGTCCTGAAGACACACATTAAAAATGTCAAAGATCAAAGCTATGCATACAAAAACCACAAAATAAGTTAAATGGAAGATATGACATTTTAAGTTATTACTGCCTCCATGACTCCACCACCCAAGAAAAGTGAGCGATAGTGCTATTTTGTAATATTATTTTTGAAAAAGTGCCTAAAAAGAATCACATATAAGTCAAACATGCTAAACTGTGAACGGAGTATGATATTTAAAGGGCATTAGTACAAATTCCTTGCATAAAGAAGTCAAATTAATCAAGGCGGGAGCCTTCAATTGCTAGTCTATTTGAACAGAGCTAAAGATAACTCTCCAGTTTTGGTCTCAATAAGATTAGGTCAATACGCTTTTGTATTTCTGGTCCCCAAGTTCCTTCCGGCAATATGCAATCAAAAATTGGCTGCTTAAGTGATCAGAAGGATAAAAATGACAAAGAATCCATAGTTGTGCCCTTAGGCCCTGTTTGGTTGGAGGGTTTTGGAGGGGAGGGAAGTGAGTGATTTGTGTGTGTTTGGTTGAAGGAAATAGGGGGGAAGGGGAGGAAAGTGGAAGGCTTCCAAAATCCTCCACCTCCTCCCATTCTCAACCCCCAAATCGGGGTATTTCGGAGGAAACATGTTGATAACCACTAACTATCCATCTCCTATGTGAATGGACAAAAAGTTATAATATAGAAAAGGTAAAAAATAAAAAATTTTAAAAAAATTAAAAATAAAAATTCAAAAATTCAAAAATAAAAAAAAATATAAAATTAAAAAAAAATTATAAATTTAAAAATTTAAAAATTTAATTTTTTTAATAGATAATTAAAAAAAATTTAAATTTTAAAATTTAAAAATTTAAAATTTAAAAGTTTAAAATTTAAAGAAAAAAATTAAAAATATTGTGACTTTTGACCTTAGGAGTAATATTCACAATAGTTAGAGATGTATCTATTTTCTTAAGTACGCTATCAAAAGGTAAATTGAAAAAATATTTTCATTAAACCTTTCCTCCTATTTCCTCTAACCAAACACAAATTTTTACATAAATCCTTCCTTCCCCTTCCCTTTCCTTCCCTCCTTGACTCTCCCCTTCCCTCCCCTCCTTTGAACCAAACAAGGCCTTAAAGTTAAAACAATGATAGCCGGTGACCGAAAGAGGGAATGGCGCAATAATTGTGGGACCAAAGGTGGAATTTCTTCTTAAAATACTAGCAAGCGTCACATTGGCTGTGGGAAAAAAGTATATAGGAGTGCACTGTACCGCTTGTATAATAGCTACCGGAGGAGCACTCATAAGTACAGCTTCAAGTCCAATCCTTGCAATAGTGCTATTATAACATCCTTGGCAGCAAACATCAATGGCTTCACACAAGTTAAATAAGTCCTCAATGGAGACAGTGAAATGAGGTTGAAATACTTTTCTCTTCTGCGATATCTTCCACGTGGAAGTTAGTATTTGAAGAATCAACTTCGTAAGAGAATATTGCTTTTTCAACATCTCAGCCCCTTCAACTAAGATTCGGCACAGATGACAAGAGAGTTCAGAGAGCTGTTCTAGTGCATATTTTTGCAACCACTCAAAAGTGTGTCTGAGGAAGATAATTTCATTGACTACCTAAAGATAAACATGTTAAAAGGCATACAAACCAAATAAAATGGGATACAATAATAAGAGTTTGTACTTTCAACAAAGTATGACAAGCATAACCAGTGGATAAAACTTGTGTTATCAATTGAAGAAAACACAAAAATCACCTCGACTGCTATTCAAAAGCAAGAAGTGGCATATACTAATGCTAGCTTTAGTCGTAGTACAAAAATAGTTGTACAAGAAGTGACTTCCAGTTTCCTATTCTTATCAGGTTTAGGGTTAATGTCTACTATTCCTACTGGGTTTGGGGCTTTGGGCCCACTATTAATCTATAATAAAATTGTAATATTCAGTAGAAAGTATGACATTGATAGAGAGCAGGGAGAACAAGGGGCGGGGACGGGCTTGAGCTCACCTTCGTGGGCTGGCTGCGGGCAATTTAATTAATTTTAATTATTCCTTTTATTTTGTTTCCTAATTTATTTTGTTTCCTAGTATGATTTAATTAGGACTTCTATTCTTATTAGAAATTTAGAATTAGAGGTTTCCTATTTCTATTTAGTTTCCTAGAATGGTTTAATTAGGACTTCTATTAGAACTAGAGGTTTCCTATTCTATTTAGTTTCCTATTATGATTTAATTAGGATTCCTATTCTTATTAGACATAGAGGGTTATTTATACCCTTTGTATGCTTCATTCTTGATCATCTCGGAATAAAGTTGGATTTTAGCTCTTTGGATCTGGGCAATGGTTTTTATCGTTGATTATCTGGGCAACGGTTTACCCTGTTGATATTTTATTTTTCTGTTCTCAACAGATATTGTATGTTGGAAAGTCATATATAAAAATAGTACTCCCTCCGCCCTCATCTTTGTACCATTTTACCTTTTTCGTCCGTCCCAATAAGTTTGTCTCCTATCACATTTGTTAATATTTGGCTGGTTGCAATTCATACTTTACTCAAACTTTACCAATTCAATACCAACCACACCACTCCCTCATGTCCCACACCACTCCCTCATGTCCCAAATTTAAGGGGACGGAGTTATGCAAGTATTCAACAATGGTATTTACCTCCAGGACAAGAGCCAAATGAGTGGAAAGAAAACCTTTCTTCTCGCCGTATTGAATTCCACAGAAGGATGTAACAACAGAGGAGAGCCATGAAATCAAGCCACAATGTTCAATCAAGTGCCGCACCATTTTAGATAATTTGGTAGACTTCTTGACGATCTGCAATTTGACCATTTAGTTGTGTTTCTTTGTTCACACTCATCAGTTTGATTGCAAAATATATTTAGGTGTAGCAAAATTGCAATAGTAAATGAAATATGGAGTAGTAAATAGCCTACCTGCATAATTAGTTCTTTTGTTTCGTTATCAGCAAGAGGGGACATGTAGAAACTCAGGAGGGTCTCGAAAATGGAGTTTCTGATGTATATATGAACATCATCATCTGTGTTCAACCCTGAGTACAATAAGCGAAGTATCCACAGCCTGTCTGTTCTGAAATTAACCGAGTTACTCCAGAACGAATCTTGGAACAATGGAATACCCTGGCAGAGAATCCAAAGGGATGGAAGAAAAAATAAATTGTTATAATAGATAGACTTTGTAGCTTGTAACTGCTTGTTTGGTTGATAGTCAAATGTGACTACACTGTCTGAGAGTGAGATACATGGGATTATCCATATGAGATTGTTTAAAAAATTACCTTGAAACTCGCACTAGGAGATCGCATTAGTTGCTTAGTTATAGTTGAATAACGATCATGGGAACGATCCAAGATCACAAATGAAGCCTCTGCAATGAATATGGCAGTTATAGAGGCAATTTTTTGCCAATCTTCTTCTAAGCAATTCTGCAAATATGACAGTAGAAGTTGCAGACGTGTGACGTCCCTCTTCTTCTGACATTTCTGCAGTCAAAACATTGGACTTTCAGAACTACAACATTGCACAATGAATTTGCAAATAATAATATATTCCTAAGTGCAAACATCAGTGTCTTTATATTGCACTTATATGTTCCATGTTTGCTTTTAAGATAGTTATCCACGTGGGATTAACATCAGATATTCACAAGTAAAGATGAAATCACGGGGATGCAGTTATTGCTTCTAGTTTGTCAAACCGACATGTTTCTCTTTGTCTTCGAGAGTTTGACATTGATACTCCTATTTAATACGGAGTATGATACTTGTATTGATTATTCTATCTGTTATCGGTAGATGCAAGAGTTGAAGTTTTCTCTTGACATACAATTTATCAGAGGTTTTGACTTCTTAACTAGCAAAGATACCAGAAATTTAGGTTTTATCACTTAGTATAGGAATTATTGCTGAAACATAATATTTCTTTTCTCTATCAACCAAAAGAGTCTAGGAGAAATATTATTTGCTTCGTCTGTTTTTGTTTATAAACTTGAGACTTAGTTTCAAACACATATATATTAATGACCTTTCTGATTGTGTGAAGAAAACACTCCCTCCTCCGTACATGAAAATCATGTTTGGTAAAGGCACAAGTGCACAACTTTTTTATTTCTGGAAAGGTAGAAGTCTTAAAAATCATGGAATGGCGCACATGTATTCAGTTCAAATTTGTTTAACTAAATTTATCATATTGAACTTGTCTGCAACTTTTTTTAAAGTACATGAAAAACTAGTTCTGTCTTTCGGAGTATGAATTAGGACTCTTTTGGGACATGTAGCTTTTGGAAGCACTTCTTCTTTTTCAGAAAGATAGTTGTAAATTGATAAAATCATAAGAGTATCTTAGCTACTGAGTATACTCCAAAGTCCTATGAACCTGCAAGGCATCCTATGTGGCTACTATTTCGAAACGGTTTGGACATTGAAAATGTGGTTCAGCCAGGCATTACATCAATGCATACAAACATTGACACATTGTGAATCATACTCAGAAGTATAGCAGTGCCAAACCTCTAAAACATCCTTGAATTTTTCAAGAACAGCATATCCTAGCTTCCTTGTACCATCATCACGAGAAGATATACTTGCAAAAGAGACAGCAAGCAGGCCTAAATTAGCAAACTCAGCAGGTTCGATATAGCCCATAGAAAGACAGTGGAATGAGAACCGTAAGATGAAGATGGGATCATATATAAGTCTGTTTTTAACCTCTACAGAACAAACCTGTCAGGGAAAAATGGCAGTAAGAGAATATCAAGATGATACTGAACAGAAAAATCCGCAGAATGTATAGCATTAAATTCACGCAGTTAATAAATATACCTCTTGCATAGAATTGGGAATATCCTTTTGAGCATTGTTCACGATTCCTGGACCATCTGCTCTCCAATGTGGAAAATAAAGCACAGTATGTGCACACATCCTGGGATCGATGGGGAGGTTTTCCCTGAACTGAATTTTGCAGCACTCCTCAACCCCTTCAGCATCACTTAGATTGCATGAAACAGACTGTGTCAGTTCTCTCTCTTTCCTGAGTTGCACAACTGCATTACCCCAGAGATAATCCCATTCTGCAATACCTTGAGCACAATTGTCACTAACTGACACAATGTCATTCAGAAGGTTGTATATCTCAAGGTCAGTCTCGCTAACGGTTGCACTATATGATGATAGTAACAAATATATCAAATCTTTTAGGTTTATACCAATGCCTTCTGCAGATTCAATATCTACTTGTAAAGACTTCACTTGAAATAGTTCCCTAAGTAATCTAATAAGCTCCAACTGGTGTGAGTGTTGCTGAAAAACTTGCAGATTGCCCTTCTTGTCATTGGAATTATTATCAATGCAAGGGGTGACAAAAGATCTCATGAGGCTCGGCAAGGGAGCAAATGTCATACCAAGCTGGGAGCTTCCACTTGACAAATTGGAAGAACGAATGGCAGGTTCAAACCGGGAGTCATTCACCATCAATTTAATTATTGAATCACATGAGAACTTTCCTTCAGATAGAAATGATATAATATTTCGAAGCTTCTGCAGTGTCGTAGGATCATCAAACCTGTGCAAAATAGCCGTTTTGGCAAACTTTTCTATGAACCGAAGAGAGTCCAACTTGAGAAGACAACTTTGCATCTCTTTACAAAGTTCCACAACATTTCTCAAAATAAGATCTTCCAAAAATCTGAACACAGAACACTGTTCAACTGCCATTGGACAGGATTCATCAGTAATCCTTGGAACTTTCCTGACAATCTTTTGCCAGGATGAGACCAGCGTCCTCAAAAACCAGATTCTTGATGAGTCTACATTTGATTGAAATTTAGCAGGAGTCTCCAATCCATATTCACTCAGCCAAGAAGAAAACTTGTTATGTTCAGGGAATAGCAGTGTTCGGCAAAGTTCTATCTTAGCAACAGTCCTATTAACGGAGTTCAAAGACCGCTCAAGTGAACAAATACTTACTTGACTAGGATCAAAATCCAGAAAATCAATACACGTACTTTTTTGTGGGCAAACAGAGTCAAATAGTTCCAACCGTTCTTCGAATTTAACCAAATCCCCAGTTAATGCTAAACAAAATTGCACCATAAGAACAGATGTTGATAACAGACTGCTGGAGAAGATATCAAAAAACTCTTCCATAGATAGGCACTGCTTGTCACAACATTCCATGTCAAACATGTCTCTGGTAACATAGCACTTCCATTTAAAGAAAACATGCAACAATATTCTCCAGTAGAAGGAAGCGATAGTCTCTAAATATAAAACATGGCTCCCAGCTTTAATAAGAACTGAATCTAAATACAAGAATACCGTGGGAAGAAGCATCAACATCTCAGGATCAGAGATATCAGAAGTTTCTCTTGTTGCATTAGTCTTCAAATGAACGTGCTTGCCAATCATATCTGATAAAAGGTGGCCAAATATTGAAAGATGTACAGGACTCATTTGAGTGATAAGGAACAGTAGTTCAGCCTTTCTTTTAGTAACTTCAAACATACAATAAGAAAGCATGTCTACAGGAACATTTGACACAAGTCTTGATATAGCCATAGCTAAACTGAAACTCGACTTCTGCATACCTCCACACTCTTTAACAATTTTGAAGGCTTGAAGCAAGCACATATTAGCAGCATCCAGATGAAGATGCGTGGCAATCTTAATGACATGCAAAAGGATTTTCTCAAGGAGGAGAACATCAAATTGTTTCTCATGCAAATCGCAACTCACATCAAAAGATGATCTTTCAGAGTGTGGCTGCCGCAAGCAAGCTGACAGCGAACAAAAAACAGAAAAAGCCATTTGTAATGCAACACTGAAGAATGAATCTCTGAAAGACAGATGAGAGGAACTATCCTCAAGGTCTATTCTAGAGAACATCCAATTAACACATTCAAGCAGCTCAAAGGGAGATATAAATTGCTTCAAAGTGTGTAAAGCACAAACTTTTTGAAAAAGCGGGGTCAAGTCTTTATCTTCTAGACACTTATCAATCGAACCCCTGAAGGTGAAAATTATTTTCTGCACCACCTTTTTAAAAGCAAGTGTAACATGTCTAGCATGAAAAGCCACAGATGAAGAGCTTTGGTCAAAGCCAAAATCCATGAAGAGCTCAGAGGCTGTTCTCATAAAGTTTATGGCATGTAGATCCATAATGTGAATCATCTTCCATTTATTTGATTCAAAAAAATTATCCATACTGTCCCGGATATCTGTACAATCAGCACTACATGGTAAAGGGCACTCAAGAGCAGCTGTCAGAGCAGGGTGAGAAAAAATAGTTTCAATTAGTTCTTGCACACATTTGGTTGGCAAAAGACACCTGGTGCATTTGGAGCTTGCATCAATTTTTGTATGAAGTAATTTTCTCAGCATGTGGTCCATAATAGTAAAGCACCATTCACAAAGCTTTTCCAATTCCTCTCGTGGTTCAACTCGATAGGATCTTTGTGCTTCTTTTAAACAAAATAGAACATATTGAAATGAGGATATAATATAATCTGGTGTTCTATCAGATAGGCTAGCGAGAATGAGATCTTGCAGACCCTGCTGATCAGACAAACCAAACCTATAAATCCTCGGAATAACAGGAAAGAGCATATAAAATGGTGCATGCCTCAAGAACAGAGAGAATGAAGCAGATGCAAGCTCCATTGAATCAATGCCACCAAACTCTTCAGTTCTTTCTCGTCCTTCAGGTAATCCAGCAATAGCACTTTCCAGACCAGCGTGGAACATTTCTGGCCATACCTTAGAAACATCGATGAAAAAATTAGGTTCAAGGAAGAAGATCAACATCAAGAGTGGGAAAGGTACCCCAAGCATTTTATTCGAGACTGATATAGTTAGTGGAAAATTTTGGAGTAAATCAGCCTGTTGAGTACATATAATTGAATTGGACAATCCAATCCCCATGGCAACCAGCATTTCATCAGATTCCATGTCACAAAAACTTCTAACTTCGTGGAGAAGCCTTGTGAAAGAATTCCCAAGATGCCCAACGTCCACAATGGTGGAAGAGTTGTTGCAAGTTGGAGGTTGTAAAATACTACTCGAGAATTGGAATAACTTCTTCAATGGAATCCACGCGCATAAACTGTTGGA
This sequence comes from Cuscuta epithymum, assembly GCA_945859915.1. NCBI lineage: Eukaryota > Viridiplantae > Streptophyta > Magnoliopsida > Solanales > Convolvulaceae > Cuscuta > Cuscuta epithymum. Next base: position 2,111,971 of record CAMAPF010001001.1, on the reverse strand, counting down.
GTCGCCAGCAATGTCAAAAGACTCTTTGAGTCTTTCAGAAAGCAAAAGACTCAAGAGGGAAGACAACATTCTTGCATCAACCTAATACAGATCAATTATTGAGTGTCAGCTGTCAAGATTGTAAGAATTTAAATGATCACCACTGAATTAGAAACAATGACATCTCATTTTCAAAAAATGATAGCGTGTCACCTGTGTTTGCAGGATATACTTTAATGTGTTGCTAACATACAATGATATCATTGACTTGTCAGGAAGAGAGGAGGATCTGGATTCAGAACATAGTAACCTTAGGCACTTCTCCAAGATACAAATACTAAAACAGCTGAAGGTAACTGATACATCTGGCAACAACATAGTAAAAGGTCAAATATATCAAAGCAGCAAGACTGCTCCAGATACACACATTGTATATGATGAATAAACCACATAATTTTTTCAAATACCTTTACCATCTTGACATTTGCGGATATAGGACCTCAAGAGATCCATGTATTTGAATATATGATTACCAGCTGTTGAGACGGCATCACACAGAAAAGAAAGAATACCAGAAGACAATTTTCTGAACATTTTTAGCTTTATGTCTACAGCGATAGTACAGCCATCACCGTACCCAGGAATAAACATGAGCCATACACATACTTCCCTTGGATTGTTATCAAATGCACCAGTACTTAACATGGCCGCCTTTGCCAGAATGTATGCTTGATCTTTGACGCTTCTCTCTGGAGAATAAATTAATAAATTGAGTAGGGGAAGCAGATGCTTGTACAATTGGGTTTGAGCCCTGGTGGCAGGCTCAGATGTGGAATACAGACGAATACTCTCAGTAATCAAAGATAACAAAGAGTGCTGTAAAATAATTGGCAATGCCAAAGGATTGCTTGGAAGAAGTTTGGAGAAATCAAATGACCCCTCCAACATATTGGACATAGTGCGCTGCCAAAAGAAGGAAAACTATGTAAGCAATACAAAAGGGAGCAGTTCTCTCCACTGGGAGGGTTGATATGTAGTTCATGGTTGTTCCAGTAACAATTTCAAAACTTTATGCATCTAGATTATTTCCTCTCAATTTCAATTACTTTTAGATATCCTGTGTTAATTTTAATTTTTCATGAAAAAAATATGTTGAAGGGGAGCCTTGGCGCACCGGTTATGGTGTTGCTGTGTGACCGAGAGGTCCCGGTTTCAAGTCTTGGGAGCGGCCTCTTATTAAAATGACAAGGGGAGGCTTGCCCCCTTATATACCCTTTTGATGGGACCCTCCCCGGACCCTCGGCTTGCAGGGGCGCCAATGTGCACCGGGCTGCCCATTTTAAAAAAAAAAAATGTCGCAAATGATCTTCTGCGCAATGTCTGCTGGATTCTGCATAGCTAGAACACTAGATTTTCATATAACACACTTTATGTGCATAGCCATTAACAAGTCGATACCCAAGTACAAAGGTGCAGCATTGTTGGACTCAAATTGTTAGAGTTGGAAGCTTTCATCGAATTAACTATTTAAGCTGAGTAGCAACTGAAAGTTTCGTGCACCCTCAAGTGGCTTGAGCAAGTATTATAAAGGGTTAAAAACTTACATAGTATAGTTTCAGAACATCAAGTAACTTTGTATAAAAGATTGTTTCTGCATCTTCAACTGTGTCCTTAGATGAACATGAATTCTCAGGCCAAAGTTCTCTTATAAGCTTTAGGTAGTGAGATTCAGTTTTACGCTGAACTGGGTCATCATCATTAAGGATTCTTTCATCACAATCCAGCATATCTGTATCACCATCGGAAACACTAATCCCGCTGACTATAATATCAATATCCCCGTTCAACTTTTTATCAGTTTTCAACTTTTTCCTGCTACTCGTATTGTCGCCGAATGGAATTTTTGAATCAGCAGCTCTTTTCAAATGTGATTCGAGGATTTTTTGATAGTCATTAAGTGAAGACAGTAAAGAGAACAAAACTTGAGGGTCAGGAAGCGAAATCCTGACTTCATTCACCAGATCTAGCTTGAGAGATGCGCATAAATGCATCATTTGAATATCAGAAGAGGAGATGTGGTCCAATGCATCAATTAGAGAGTCAAAAAATCTCAGTGACTCCAAAACAAGCTTCAAAGTTCCATGTTTCACGAGGGTATCAGAATGAAGCAACCCTTTGTTGATAATGAGCCGAGTAAATGGACATGGGCAAATGCATTTCAGAATACTTCGGATATCTGAGTTCTCAATACTTTTTGGCTCATGCTGCAGAGCATTAATAATAAAGCCAAAAGAACAGCCATCATGGACTGATAAAATGAGATCTGCAGCCAGAGAAATGATACCAAACCTGCAAAAAATTAGTTATCAAGCACAAACAAGATGGGTAGTAGCCAAAGTAGAGTTATTTAAGCGTGTATGTGTTAGCTGATAATATTAGATCATTTGAATAACCGATTATACTTATAGTCGATTATTATGTAATCTATAATAATCACAATCAAATTTTGTTTAGGTAAGCTTGCTGAAAAAAAGGAGCATGAAAATAGCAGGGAAAAACTTTTGAATAATAAACTGATCTACGATATCACCTAATGCTCTCACATATACACACAATTTTAAAAAGAAAACGGTTCATAATCTAAAGGACAGCTTATGAGCTGTAACAAACATGCTCTAGTTCTGAGAGAAGATTAATCTAACCAATTAGGTGATGCAGGATCATCAGTGTTATAAGGGAAGGCATCCAAGTATGCCGAGCCTAATGATGGCTTCCCTTTTACGATTGCCAGAAGAAGGTTCATGTGGTACTCAGTTTCTGTTGCTCTCAGCTTCTTCATGACATCCAATAGTCGTCTTGGATTACCAGTCAAAGGACTAGGGACTCTCTCTGGATCTGGCATCAACCCATTCAAAGGGTCGGTACAAACCATTAGCAAGACAGTATGAGCTAGCTCCGCAGCTTCCCCTCCATCCTCTCTTCCAGAAATGTTAACCAGTTGCTCCAAAGTCAAGCTACCGAAAAGTACACTCCTAAGTCCAGGTGGAACCAATGACTCAGGAACAAGAACTCGATCACGCAAAACTGAGAGAACAAGAATCACTGTTTTGTCTTCATCGTTTCCTAATCCACGAAGCACCCCTGAATACATATCCTTCTGTTGCAACACACCCCTCAACAACCTGGGATTACCCACTTCTAAGAAAGACATTGCAAACTTCACAAACGCCTTCCTAGTCGAAGGCTGTTTCTTCTTCCCGTCTCCGACTTTCCTGGGTTTCCACTTTGCTGCGTTCCGAAAAAATGGAATCTTGAAATCAAAATCTTTTGCTACCTTCCCCGCTAACCATGAACCACGCTTCACAATTGCAGATAACAATGAAAGCGTGGCATTCTGGCGCTTGACGTCTTTACTGTTCAACTCCTTGAGCAAATCCCCCATCTTCTCATCCACAATCCAACGCGCAAACTTATCCAGCTGAGCATTGTTGTCTAATCTCCCGAAAGGATGGCTAAGAACAGCTGCAATAAGATTGAGGATGTTCGAAAATCCCAGACTGCCTTTCCGTGTCTCCCAGACCTGCGAGAGCTCAACACATTTAGGAGAGTTTTCTATATATAAACGAAGCAATTCTGGACCAGATTCAGATTTTAGAAACTTGATGAGATCCTTAGAAGCTTCGAAGCAAAGCTGACTTTCCGCAGAGGTTAGGTTGCGGAGGAGTTCCTTGAGCTTGACTTCGACGGGGACTTTTCCCTCGAAGTTGTGAAGGTTCCACACGCCTCCATAGCCCACTGTCCCGGCGTCTTCCATTAACACTAACACTCTTCACTCGACCAGTTCAATCTATCGAGTGAAGAGCAGAAATAAAGCGATGGACAGGAGGGGAAAACCTTATACCCTAAACGGTTATGCCGTTAAAACTTAAACCCTTCTTGGAGCATCATAAGAAATTGCTGTTATTCCTTAATTAGGATGTTTTTACTTGGACCCTAATTTGTCCCAGACCAGACCAGACCAGACCAGACCAGACTAGTTCAGACCAGACCAGACCAGACCAGACTTGAATAGTTATAAAAATACAAAGAAACCAGACCTTACCAGACCAGACCAGACCAGTTCAGACCAGACCAGACCAGATCAGACCAGACCAGCAAATTACAGTCCAAGTAAAAACATCCTTAATACTATCCTCCGTATCTTTTTAATCGCAACGTGTTGACTTTTTGCAATGTTCACATGATCTACTTTGACTACATTTTACACTATTATTTTATGGAAATTACTTTTAAAAATATATATATTTCAATTCATCTCATTACAAATTTTCAAAATCTGATTTTTAATATTTTTTTATTAATAGAGATTGAGATATACTTACGGTCAAATGTGTGTGTTTGCAAATGTGCAAAGGTTGACTGTTGTAACTAAAAAGAACGGAGGAAGTAATTAATTAATACTCCGTATAGTACTACTAAACTACCAATAAAGTGCACAAATGTGAATATTTTGTTATGAATATAGAACTCATTTGATAAAGAATAAAATTTTAAAGAATTAAAAATACATTTTCCTTAATTAGAAGTGAATAAGTACTTCTAGGAAAAATAAAGATATTTCTGTTTGTGTACTTTATTCATGTTTTAATTGTGTTTAGAAAAAATCTTCAAGAATTTGACCTATTAAGAATGATTTCAAATTTCAAAATATGAATATGATATCATATTTAGAAAATAGTGTCAATTATTGTAATATATCTTCATATATAAAACTTTAAAACATCAATATTACTTCTCAAGATAATGTGAAAAAATATCTCTTATTTTAGAATTTCTAAATTTGATACGGAGTATTTTTTTATTCTTATTTTGATAATATTCTATGTTATTTAAAGGTTGAGAACTTTGGTGATTTTTTCCGTGGTGTGCGTCCATTTTTTATTGGTTTGGTTAGTTGGTTTAGAGGACGGGAGAATGAGATCGAATTATAGTGATTTAAATTGGTATTGGTCTTTTGGTTGGTTTTAGTTGTGTTGTTTCAATTAATTTTGACATTTTGATACTTTTGGTCGTTTTTTGTCATTTTGAAGTACGAAGTTTAAGGATTTAAACCTTAACATTGAGCCAATTATAGCTACTTTGGACAATTTTATTTTCTCGTTCAATTATTTAGTTTTATTTCAGTTGGACTTTTCAATCAATTTCGATCTACAAACATTTTCTTAATTATTATGTCCGGCGACGGTTTTTCGACAATAGTTGGACAAATGTAGTAGGGTCGGTGCTAGGGCAAATGTTGGATATAAATTACAATGGGTTTAATTTTATTATTTAAACAAAATGGTTAATCATATATTTGGAAAAATAGGAACTAATCATTTTTGTCTTTCAGAAGAGTAGGCATAAATTTATGTCATTTATCTCAAAATTTAGTTGCACATGAAATAAGAAAGTAAAAATTTTATGATTGAGTTTTGAGAATAGAAGATAAAAATAACAGTAATCTCAAAAATAAATGGATCTAGTATTTAAGGTCAAGGGGGTGAAATCTTTTATTATTGTAGGGTTTTGCCGATTTTTGTTCATATATATATATATATATATATATATATATATATATATATATATCATTAGCACATACATGACATTTAAATCTACTGCACTCTAAGTTTAACAATACAAAAATAACTTAATTAGATTTCATAATTGAAGTGCTCTAGAAAAAAAGTATTGTTAAATTAGAACATAAGCAATGAAATATCAAAATAAAATTATTTGATAATAAAAAAGGTTAACATTTTATTAAATTATTTGAACATAGAGAGTCTAACAGGTAAAACTTCACCAATTTTTTGTAAATAAACAATGTGTTGTTTAAATGTATGAAACTTATCAAAATAAAGAACCAATTTTTGAATTACTTTTTGGTTTATAATGAGTGTTTGTAAATCACAATGAGTCTTTTTTAATATTACAATAGTATGAAAATATTTATTTTTAGAATAATATTATGTTACTAATTCATATTTTTGGTGCATATATATTTGCAATAATACTAGAATATTTTAAAGTTGATTAATTGTTCAATATTTTTTAAAAATAAAATCAGAACTAAATAATTGTACAATTTTAATGTCACACAAACATTTATATTTTGGATTCACTTCACATCATAAAAGGTGTTTAACAATGTGTATGATATATAATATTGTTTGTGTTTTACAAAACTAGTACTACTTCTCTCATTAAGATAAAGTAAATATTACAAAACTATGATTCTTTTTTTATAGAATAAGTATCATAAGTCTTGAACCAATAATATCATATTAAATATTAAGTACTATATTATGTAAGACTATAAGCTTATTTTAAAAACTAAAAGTTAAGGGGGTAGTCACCCCTGAACATGTATATCTAAATAAAGTATGATCTTTTAGAAAAATAATATAGGAAATTTTGATAGTTAAAGAGGGCAGTCGCCCCCAACCCCTCACCCCTAGATGACTAGATCCATACTTGATCACATATATATTGCTTTAAGTTGAAATGATAAAGTTTTTTAGATGACAAAACACAGAAAATCGGCAACATTTTTTGAGTCAAAGATATGATATTAGACAAATGGGATACTAATTTGATATCATTTTTTTTAACTTTATGCTAAATTTTTCTAATGCTTTCCACATTTTAAAAAGTTTGAGATTTGGAAACTATAATCATAAATTTATGTTATTTACGAATATATCTCAGCTCGTTAGCAATTCCAGAAGAACTAATCACCACATAAAAAATGTGGCACAATTAGGTTGCAGTTCGGTTTTGTGAACTTGTCAACAGGGTGATATTACGGAGTATCATATTATTGTTGTGAGTGTTTCAAGTAAGATAAAATGGCTAAAAACAAGGATTGCATTGTGAATTTCAACACGGTAGGAACATAAGGCACCAAGCGTAACGATTCAATGAATAGAATTTAATAAATATTTCGTTATTTCGACCACTTACATTCACATAAGATCAGCACAAGGGATATGAGCGTTAGACACAACAAGTAAAAGAGCATATTGTGTACCAAACAAAGATAGCACAACAGCACAAGAATATTGTACTCAGAGTGCATAACATTTGCACTTTGACACTAGAAAGAAATGACATCGAGGAAATAATATATGGACTCGCTCACTTCTTTTGAAGAACTTTCATACCAAGGAATGCCACAACCCGGCTGACTAAACCTGTAAGGATGAGAATAGCCAAACAAAGTCCCCAGTTGTGTATATTGTATCCATATTGCTGGAGTGCCCCACAGCGCGTTATGAGCCATACACCATAATATCTGAAGTTAAATAACCAGAAAAGTAATCAAATAATATTATGGCCATAAATGAACTAAATCATTAGTGAATTATTCTGGTTTAGTGCCATCAAAGCTTGTTTTCAGCTTGTTTTTTAAAAATCACTAAAATTTAAAATAAGCGTACGGCGTACCAAACTCAAATTGGATGTCTCAGGTTCACTAGCTAGCTTTTTCCTTGTTCGTAAGCTAGTGAACCTAAAAGGCTAAAACGGGTAGAAAACATTTAGTTTATAATTTTGATATGTTTGAAATTTGAATATATTCGAAATGTAAATGTGTCATACTTGATTCTTCTTTTTATGTATTTTACGCATGTCATATTCGAATAAGCTTATAAGGTTAGTAAATATTACTTTCGTATAAGCTCATCGAAGTTCAATTAGGCTTGAAAAAGTTTGCAACAATGAATAAGTTTGATCTATCTGATGTTTAGTTGAGCTTAGTTCATTTTCAGCCTGTTTTTGGCAAAAAAGATGAATCAGAGGCATTTGGGATTGAATGATTGAATGATTGGTTGAGCAGTATGGTAAAGAGAGCCAACTAATGTGCCCGTTTGGGATACTTCTTGTTGGCTTATCTGTCACATAGTTCACTAAACAGTAAACACTAACTTATTCCATTGCACTCGCTGAATCAGCTGATTAAAAAAAGTAGTTCAAAATGAGCAAAATGAGTTGCAATAGATTAAGTTAGTGTTTTTTTACTCCGGGGGGGCCTGGGGGGCATGGAGTAATCAGGGATGAAACTCACTCCATTGAGTTTCGAATCCTTATGTGCCTAGCGGGTTTCGAACTCGAGACCTCCCACTAGGCACGGTAACCTCACAACCAGCTGGGCTGGAATGCTTGGTTAAGTTAGTGTTTACTGTTAACTGAACAGATAATTGACACATCAACCTTGGCCTTTAGATACTCTATTATTTTCTTTAGTTTACGTAAAAATACATTTAAAAGTTAAAACATATTTGAGATAGTAAAGCCAATTAAGCCATTGCAAGTTTGCAAGCACTATTTCATCAGATTCAGCTGTTACAAAAAAGGCTCTTAGTAAATGTGCAATACTGAAATGTGTACCTTTCTGCATTTGCGATAACAAAGGCTTGTAGTGCCCATTTTGGATAGCACAAGTCAGCTATGACATTAAAAAGCTTGCTACCCGAAGATTGTGTAGCAACGAGAGTGAATACCACAGGAACAAGTACAGCACACTGCAAGAAAGGGAAAAATCTATAGTTAGTTAGGTAGTTAGTCATCTTGAATAGGGCCCAAACTGTAATAATTAAAAGCTTTCCATACCAGCTGGGAAGGACCCGGTTCAAGAAAGATGGCGAATGCATAACCCATACCCGTAACACAATAGACAAGGCAGAGTAAGACGACATAATTATCTGCAAAAGTGGACCTTGGGTTGCAAAAGAAGTAGAACATGGAGAGATACACGGCTGGTTTAATTATGGTATTGAAATGATCTATTGTATCTTTGGATACAAAATGAGCAAGACTGCTCATGCCAGAAGCACTTTCTCTCCAGTAGTGCAACTTGTCTAATGAAAATGTTCTCAATGCTGCAACTTTACACAGCAAAGCTGCAAAGAAAAAGATTTTTAAGGAATTACTTTTTATAAGCTAAAGAGAAAAGAAGGGTGTAGTGCAATTCAATAACTTGAAATAAATAAATCTTGACATATGTTTTGTCTATAAATTGGCAACGAAAGAAATTGCTTGAATTCATATACCGCATTGTATATTTTTGATATAAATGTTTTTCAGGAACTTTGAAAGAAATAATCACTATCAGGGTACATATAGTAACCTTCATGCAAAACATGCAATCATATAAGTATAAATTAAGTATGAATACGGTTTAAACTTACAGACAGCAATTATAGTGTGTGCATAACCAGGGAAACCAAAAGTTTCATCCTTCACTTTGGTCAGTGACCCCAAGCAGGCTCCAGCAACTAATAGAATGAGATAATCCATTGCTTGTGTTTTCGCTTCCCGTAATCTCTGTTTACCCACCCTGAGTTCAAAGAAAGAGACAAAAAGTTGGGTGAGGTCAGGAAGTAATTATTACAACTATAAATGGAAAATAATAGTCCAATATGACATAATCTTTAGTGGACTAGCTGGAATATATATGTATATTTCCTAATAGAAACCAAAAGTTAGATTAAAAATGAAATAAGAAAAGGATGTCCAAACAATTAGGCACCTTCCCATGAAGTATTTATACTGCAAGAAAATATTTGGAGTTCTTCGATTGGAGAGGTCCTTTGACGTAAAGAAATTGTGATGTAAAACATCACGATGCCTCTGCATATTGCACTTCATGTCTTGCCATATCTCCCCAGCAAAAGAACGTTCTGCATTGACAATGCCATCATCATGATTAACATTTACTCCAGTTGGCAAAACAGCATCCCTGTGCAAATCCTGTTGCATATCTGAAGGCACAGCATAGCCCTTATGAACCATCCAGGACACAGGAAGCTCATTATAACTCATCTTTGAACTGGCTTTTGGGGTAATCAGACCCTCCAGAACATCAATGAAGTAGTCTGGAGGATTAACACGCTCAGGAACATTGATTCCAAGACCTGCAAAATACTCTTCTACCTTCTTAGCTGAGCCATGGTAAACTGTAAGCCCTCCTTTTGCCAGAAGCATCAAATCATCAAACATTTTGAACAAGGTATAGCTGAAAAGTGAAGTGGCTATTAGTTAATTTATTCGTTGGCTTTTTATTTCTAGTATTCCATAAAGTTATAGTTTATCAAAGAGTTACCATAGGAATATGGTATGATAAATTCGCAGCTATAAAACACTATACTGGTGCATGATAATATGAGATCACAAGTCTAACAGCTCTAGTATCAGGGATATGTGAAAGCTTTCCTATCATTGCATTTATTTTCAGTAATCCTATACTCCATAAGTTTGATCTAAATGTTCTAACTGCTCCTTACAAAAAAAGAATCACTTTTGAGTGAGATACAACCTATTGTTTTTAGTCAACTCGATCAGGGTACAACCTTATGCAAATTATGAATGGTCATTTTGTAATACCGTGACTTGAGATGAGAATAGAGAAGAGCTATAAAAAAAAGTACCACTCATACGAGCAAGAAACACTCCTTTTTAGGAAGTTCATTTGCTAAGAATTCCACATTTAAGTGTGCTTAGTAGAGAGTAGTCATAGAATGGGTGACCTCCTGGCGGAAAGACCTCTGTGGTTTGTAGGGAACCTAGAGAGAACCTAGAAGTAACCATCTCTGACCTATGGGATCCGGGTGCTACACATTTATACCCTAAAAAATTACTTCAGTGACTCGCCGGAGTAATAGATAGAAACTGCTTGCCCCGTTGCACTTTACTTATAAATGAAAGTTGACTTCTAAACTGGACTACCAAATACTTCTTGAAGCTTGACTTCTTTTCTTGGACGGATGGAGTAGTAAATAAGCATGTTAAACTGAGCAGTACCTAACTCACAGCATGTTGCTACAGTAATTATTACCTTGGTTGGTGGACAACCATACATATGTTTACCCCTTCAAGAGCTTCACGGCGGAGTGCTCTAAGAAGTAATTGAGAAGATGCACTGTCTAACCCAGAAGTCGGCTCATCCAAAAACAATAGTGAAGGTTCAATTACCAGCTCTAGACCAACATTTACTCGTTTTCTCTGACCTCCAGAAATGCCTCGCTTTTCCACTGTACCAACCAAAGAATTTCTTACTGCTTGTAAGCCTAAGGAGTCGATGACCCTCTCAACAACTAGGACCTTATCCGGCTTTGGCAAATCTGCTGACAATCTTCAAAAAAATCAAGTTAAGATGTTACTGTGGGAAACATCTTAGAGATGAAACATAGTTAGAGATGAATTTTATAATCTAGGTAAAAAATTCACACATTATGTTCTGAACTGGAAACTATAGGATACCACAGCATTTATGACCAAAACAAAAATTGCAGGCATGACTGCATGAGTGATTTGAGTAGAAATAGTACGAAATATTAAGACCTAATGTTCAATCCTAAAAGGTCAACTAGGAAGAGTTGACCAGAATCTTATATACTAAATTATTGTTTTATATTTAATCGTTGTTGAAATAATACTTCAACACGCTGCCAAACTAGCAAATCAAACCAAAATTGAATTATTTAACATATAATACAATATATTATATGTTGTATTATTTAAATGATGTAGGACAAATACTTTAACAACAAAATTGAGAATGGACCAGTGGAAGAGGTGTTGTTGAATGTACATGCTAATGTTGAGACCTATATTGGTAGGTCCAATTTCATACCGAAAAAGCTCAGCTAGCACAGTACTGAGCATATCAAATGAACTCATCCACATTCACACAGAACAAAGAGTTTTAACTTGCTATCCTTAGAAAGTTTAGCTAAATAATCCAATGCCTGGATATATATTGCAAGACCTTATTTTAGAGATAAGTAGCACAGGATACCTGCAATTTGCAGTGAACCAAAGATTCTCCTCGACAGTCAAATTTCCATGAACAATATCATCCTGTGGAACAAAACCTATAATTTTCCTGTATGAGTGGATTGATTCCGTCTTTCCATTTATAAGTATTGAACCAGTTAAGGTGCATCCAACAGTTTTTCCAGCCAAAGCTGAAAGAAAAGTAGTTTTTCCTGCCCCAGAAGGGCCCATGACAGCAGTAATACGCCCAGGCATGACTATCCCATGGACAGATCTCAAAAGATGTTTGTTTTTCCCTTTCAGAGTAACAGTCACATCTCTGAAAGCAATCTCTATAGTTGGCCTTTTCCTTATTTCATTATTTGTTGCCATGGAAAGTACACCGGAGAAGGTAAGACTTTTATTTTGCCGCTGCTGAGCTTTCTCAAGCTCAAGTTTAGAATATGCATAGTTAAACATTTGGCTATGTGTTTGAGCTTGTTTCCCTTTTGGCACTTTCTCTTTCAAATTTTTATCCTTGACCTCTGAATTAAAGACTTCCGAATTATCACAACTGATGTCTTTCATCATCTTCAGGAGTGGACTGGGTTCAATCTCAGTTGATGAGGCAGCTGTTTTTTTAAATCCTATAGAATTAGATCCATGCATATCAGCATCTTGATCATTATTAGCTACATTGAAAACTGTGACATTGTCACTAATAGTAATAGCTTTCTTGCGAGAAGGTTTTAGTGAAACTTGAGAACGTAATTCGATAGCATGTTTTTTAGCAGCCTCCTTGGCAGACTTCCACCTTGCACGTGCATGTACCCTCTCCTTCACACTTTTAGCGGCTGATTCCCTAAATCTAGCACGCCTCCTTTCCCGAACAGTAATGATGTGGTCAGAAGAGTTGTAGATTATAAGAAGAGCAGTAGATAAAGCAACCTGAATCAAATAACAAATGAAAAAAGAATAATGATATCAATATTTATTGTCTATCTTTCATTTCTTCTTTTCACCCTCCTATTGTTTCTTAAAAATATAAGGAACAAAAAAGTCAAAAACACAAATACCCATACTAGGCTTCGTTCGTTTTTTTACTAGAAACAAGATTCTGAAAACCAAGAAAAAGTGTTCTAATTTTTTTGTTGGCAGTTTCCAAACTAAACATCATTAGCTCATTACTATAAATTTGATAATTCTTAGTTCATTATACAACATATATCACAGAGTACATTTCAAAATCATAGAACAACCACCATTTTAAGAAAAAAGCCCAAACTGGCGTTTCTTATAACAGATGAAAGCACACATTTACGTCGAGCAAGAACTTGTAGTTTATAAACTTCAACTCAATAATGTGTCCTTTGTTTGCGGGAAGAAGAAATAAAAACTACAGATATAGGAAGCTCACTATAAGAATAACTCCATATGCATGCATATTTTGACTTGAAGTGTTCGGATCACAAGATGTCAACTTGACACATCCTGCATGTCCATCAATAACATCAGATCCTCCATGAATGAGTCAACAGTGTAGAGGAAAAGTTAATCCAAATTTTATGGATTCAGTCATTTGTTAAAGGAAGGTTAATCAACTAGTCAGGTTGAGTGGAACATTAGATATTCTAACTAAAGCTCAACTGACTTACCTTTCTCGGCTGTAGAACCTGTAGGGCAGTAATTCCTAGAAATTCAAGATAAAGAAATAGCATCACCATAACATATGGAGGCGAACATTCTAAAGTAAAAGTAAATAAATAAGACTAAGTATCGTCCCATTGCTCATTGGTAAGATTTGCAGTCAAAATAAACAATTATTACCAACCTGATCCATGAAAAGTTATTTTTTCTGTAAGGGAATATTAAAAATTTGAATATAGATCCCATGAGAAAATTCAGATAGAAATTAATACCCACTACTGCAAGGAATCTTTTCAGTATTTGATGGACAATAGGATCCTGCTGAACAGAATATCTCCGAGCTTCGACCAACATCTGCCCAGATATTTGCCCCGCCACAACTATGATTTGAATGTCCGTGAGGTAATTGGTAATTATATCTGGAGTCACAAATCAATGAGCATTTTATAACAAATAACAGTAAAGTCCAAATAAGGCAAAAGGGATAACTTAAAAGTACAATACTTACGGTTCACATACTCCAGTATCATTATTGAGTGTTGCACGTGGGCAATAGGAACCCAAAGGGCAGGCTTCAAAAGAAGTTGAAAAAGGTTTTAGAAATTGTTGACTCTCATCAACAGTCAACAAGGGCACACTCAAAAGAGGTTCTCTTTTAAAATAACACATTAATGGAAAATGATGTTTGAAAACATTTAAGTGGCAAAGTTTATACATTAATACTGTTTCGATATAAACCAACTATACTGAGCCGACCCCATTGGATTGTTACTCCCGGTTCGCCCCACAAACAAGCAGTTTCAGCCCAGCCCTCTATACTTGCAATCGTAGCTACAAATCTCAATCGAGACCCCTGACGAGTATCACTTGTGATACATATCCTATGAGCACGAGCACATTATACGGATATAAGAATACAACAAGGGGATGAGTGTGGTTGGACAGGAAGTCTTTATCAATATCCCAGCCATCCTAGAATTCGTACAGATTGTACAATGGATATAGGATGCGCTTTTGCCCCATTAAAGCATCCACCTGATCATAGTGGGAACCATTGACCATATTATAGTGGATCTCAACAGTTGAGCTCAGGAAAGTGATAGGTAACGGAGGAATCCCAGTAGATAAAAGCAGTGTATTAATGAAGATTAAAGGTTGGAATACAGAAAATTATGAAAGAAAAGGTTTGAGACTCTTCGAGTGGTCTCTCACTCCCAGTTCCGATCCCAGTTCCTAAGTTTCAGCCTCCGTTATTCTTTCCCCAACCCCTCTTTTATAATAAAACTCACTAAAAGGGCCAGCCCTCACTTAAGCTATTGGGCCTGGACCCCTATTATTGGAAAACATTAAAATACTTAATAAGACTCTAATTATTTGTAGTACTCGGGTCCCTATCATCACTCCCCCCTGAACTTCCACCTTGTCCTCAAGGTGGATGATAAGAGACTGATTTTCCATTGGGTTTCAGCAGGTTTTCAGCTTCATCCTTTTCATATAACTGATCTTCTGTTCCCTTCTCTTCTTCTGGCTCTTCCATCCAGATAAGTTGATAATTTTTCATTCCACATACATGCTCTTTGCCCCATTTGTTTCCACATTTGAAACATAGGCCCTTCTTGCTTCTTTCTTCTAAGTCCGCTTGTGTCAACCTTTGGCCATTCTCCCATGTCTTATTTGGTTTTGGCGATTCCTCCAGTTTGTTCTCCGAGAATGTTCTCTCCGGAGCAGTTGTTCTTCCCTTTGTCGCTTCCACCCAATTCCAGGCTCTGACAAGTTTTCCTCCATGTTCCTTCAAGCCTTTGTTGTCTTCTTCTTTATTTGTTTCTCCTGTCCATACCTTATTCTTCTGTTCAACTAGCTGGGCTGTGTCCATAAGATCAGTTAACCCAGTGGGCCGGTGCAACTTCAGCTCTGAGCTAATTTCTTCTTTGAGGCCATTAAAAAATACTCCTTTTAGCATCTCTGGGTCAGCAATTTTGAGGGGAGCTACAACCCTTTCGAAATGATCCCTGTACTCCATGACTGAATTAGTTTGCTTAATTTTGAGCATAGGGCCAAACGGGTTCTGAACCAATTCCGGCTGGAAGCGTCTGATCAAAGCTTCCTTATAATTACCCCAGGAGTGGTCATCAGTCTGTTCATCCCACCATTGATACCAGTTCAGAGCCCTTTCGGTCATGGCTATCAGGACAACTTCCACTTTGTCACTCTCTGATACATGATTTAATTTAAAATAGCGTTCGACCCTGAGAAGCCAATCGTAAGCATCGTTTCCACTAAACAAAGGTAAATCCACCTTTCTTCCGGTATAAACCCGATCGTTAATTCTCGTATGCTCAGGAGTACGAGAAACGGATTCAGAATCGTGAGAATTACCTCCTGAACTGGACGAACTCACACTGGCAGAAGTGTGGCGCCGGCGAGGGGTGGCTGATCGTCCTCTTCTTTTCCTGCGATTTCCCTGGGTCTCAAGACTTTCCATCTTCGCTAGCAGTGTCTGCATCCGTTCATCCATCATTGACAGCATCTCTGTGCGCATATCGGCCATGGACCGCTCAAAAGATCTCTCTAGGTTATCAATCCTCTGCTCCATGTTCGATCGAGTGCGGACCATATACAGGTGCAGCGACTGGCTCTGATACCAATGATAGGTAACGGAGGAATCCCAGTAGATAAAAGCAGTGTATTAATGAAGATTAAAGGTTGGAATACAGAAAATTATGAAAGAAAAGGTTTGAGACTCTTCGAGTGGTCTCTCACTCCCAGTTCCGATCCCAGTTCCTAAGTTTCAGCCTCCGTTATTCTTTCCCCAACCCCTCTTTTATAATAAAACTCACTAAAAGGGCCAGCCCTCACTTAAGCTATTGGGCCTGGACCCCTATTATTGGAAAACATTAAAATACTTAATAAGACTCTAATTATTTGTAGTACTCGGGTCCCTATCAGAAAGGGATCAGATTTATTCACACGGATCTCAACCCTGGCTAGTGCATCTTTACATAGCCACATCATGCTGTTGTGGTGCATGTAGAATCTTACCAAGCTTGTTAGAGCTCATTTGGTTGTGATGCTAAACACGGTTGTAAGAAGAAATGTTTCTTACAATAGCAATTCTACTAAAACCAGTGTAACTAAAAACAATAGAGCATTTGGCAATAGAATTGTAGTGTTTTGAATGGACATCGAAAAGAAATGTCTTTCAAAACACATAGGAAGACGGTTTTTGCATAAGCATCCGTGTTTCATATAACGGCACTTAATTTGTATCGACTTTTCAGAATAATTCTGAAAATTGTCTCACAAACATCCTTGTTCACATGGAAAGCTAATTTTTCCCTTTGGTAGAGCTTTCAAACTGTTCTAGAAGTACATCATAACAAGCACAAATTGCTGTATAAAGACACAAACTTTTGAAAGGAGCACTTCCATTGAATATTCCCTAAAAATATTAAAATCATGCGTAATTGTATTGCATAACATTATATTGTCTTTCAGCAAGTTGTTGCATCGTATTTGATAAAAATGATACAGAACACTACATTTGAGGTTTAGTAACACAAGGGAAATCAATCAAGAGAAATTTTTTAAATTCATAAGTAATTGATACAGAAAGTATAAAAGTTTCTAGTATACTTACGTATCATACAAGTAATGCCTTGTGGACAAAAGAATCCCTCACAGCAAGGCTGACAGTCAATGATTCTTGTAGGTATATCTTGCACATTTTCGGGGTCAGACTTCTGATTTGACCCTGTTTTACAAGCCCATCCTGGCTCACAACCAGGTACCCAAGAAGTAAGATTACAGTTCCTATTAGGCTTTTGGTAACTCATTGAAGTCAGGAAGATGTTACTAACGTAGGATCTTATTTCTGCTGCACTACATAACCTTTGTTGTACATCTCCTGTTGACCACACAAAAATTGTAAGACTTCAGTTAGTCATAATGAAGAATGGGTAATGTCCATATTGTCTGATTTTTCACAAGATTCATGTATACCAACCATGCTAACTTGATACTTTGATAGGAGGAGTAACTCACGTCCCTACTGAAAGGCAAAACATATAATACTTTTTTCTCTCACACTAGCAAATTGCAGTTTTCATAGATATCCACATGATGGATGTGGTTCGTGTATACTCAGTTATCATATCAATGTGGAACAAATTCTTGTAACAGTTATGCAACATTTTTCATAGCTACGGAAGTGGAACGTCATTGAAAGCTCACGCAGGAATCTATAGCATCCAATGCCTCTTAAGTAGGACTAAACTACTCTACTGATCTACTCAAGGGTGAGGAAGAGATTCATTAAGATCTTTTTAAATATGCCAGTTTTTAGCATTATACAATTGCTCAAATCTGTCCAATACAGCTCATCCTGAATAGTTTGTTCTATTCATAATACTCAGCTTAAAGATGTATATTCTGGTTTTGTAATAAAAAACCGAGGTTCAGCACTAAAGCTAAATTACATTGATCAACTGACTAGTTGGAATTTGGGTTCTTATTTCTTAATATCATCCTTGCAAATTTAGGAGGAATATATGCTCACACTGCTGTTAAATACGTAGTATATTCTTTAAGAACATCTGGAGTACTGATTTGTCATGATGAAAGAGCTCTAACTCCTCTAAGCGACGAGAATAATAAATAAATTAAAATAAGAAAACCAAAAGACGTAAACTACGACTTTTTCTATACGCGTTTTTCTCTACCTTTAGTTCTGGCAACACAATCTCTCAGGAACCGCGAATTCTGGCTAAAGTTAAATGCATTATCCCAATCCTTTTCTCTGCATTTGGAAATAATAAACTTAGAACAAGTTGCTAAGAATCAAGTCTAAGCTAATCTCCAACATCAAACAATCAATTGTTTAATCTGTAAACTCACTTGTCTAGAATGCAGAAACTTGATTTCTCATACATCTCACTAGAGAAAACCCGGGAGGTCACATTGGCGATGCGGCGGTTGACTTCCTGAATCACTAGCTCACGCACCGCCGGATTATCGACTTTTGCGTCGTCTAGATTCTGACAAAGTGCGAAGTCCACCACTAAGGCCGCGGCGAAGACAATGCCGATAATTGCGGAGAAGGACGGCGTCCGTGGCATCTTCCACCGCCAAAGCATTTCCATAGTTGCTCTGCACTGCGATGAGCTCCATCGATAGGGTGGGCGGCTCTATATAACTGAAAAGGAGTGGGAATCATGGCGTGAATAAAGAAATGGAAAACTCGCAAGTCGCAACACTGCAGTGATGTGGGACCGACTAAGACCATGTATAACAGAAATAACGTTGCCGGCACGGCGGCTTAGAACCGCTGGCGTTGTCAGTTTACTCAGACCGGTAAATAATTGTATGCTCAATAAACAAAAATACGGAAATAGGAAAATACTATCTCCCTACCACTACCATAATATAGTTGCAACATCTAAATTTACACACTATTTATACATTCTACTTTGACTACATTTTATTTATTTATGTATGTGAATTATTTTTTTTTGAAAAACATTGTTGAAATCGTCTTATTACAAAGTTTCAAAATCTAATTTTTATTTTTTTTTACTATATGACGGTTAAAGTTATGCATTGCCAAACGTAGAAATGAGAATGTTGCAACTAAAAAGAACGGAGGAAGTAAATTTTTTTATTGGAAAACATATTATTTTGAAGCTCTTTAACAGTGTGCTATATACTGGAGTATAAAAAAACACTATCTTATATTGTATTATCATTATTATTTAAGAGTAATAGAGTAAATATCTAGGGATGGAGGAGTATAACCTCCAAATTAGGATATTTAGGAATATCTATAAAATGAAAATAAATTTTTTTTTAGGGATGGAGGAGTATAACCTCTCACCCGAATTAATGATAACATTTTTATTTCGTCCGGTAGATTAAGAATGGTATAAATTAAAGTATTCTATACATTTTACCAATGTTCTAAAAATCGTTGGGCGCTAGTCGGACGGTTGAGGGGCGCCTATCGCCTAATCAGCCGATTAGGCTGATATTTTGGCCGACTAGGCCGATTAATCCTCTACAGTGACTCAGTGAGGACCGACTAGACCAATTTTTAGAACAATGCATTTTACTGTAGAATTTATAAAAGGCATTTTACTGTAGAATGTATCCACCAATGACTATCTACCGAGAACGTCAGCACTCCATCTCTCAAGTACATCCAAAAGGTGACTGAGGATCCTACACTGGTACCACTCACCATATCAGTGCCTTTGTTGCAGTTAGCTGATCCGAATGCACCACATGTCTGATGCCAATGCCACAAGAATAACATTATACTCCTTATGGCTCAGATTAACCCCCCCGAGCCTACCCCAGGGAGTCAGCCGAGCGTAAGTGAGGGTCCTGAGAGTTCCACCCAACCACAAAGACCAGTGGCATGTCGGCCCCATGATGATCAGACTACGTCTGCTGAGGGCCACCCCCAAGATGCTGAGGAGAGTACCAATGACTCGTCTAGCGCATCCAGACCACAAACAATAACGATGAGGGCTCCTGGAGCAAGGCTGGAAAGAGCGACAACAACAAGGGTGATGAGGACGACGATGATGCGGACGACAACGCAAGGAAAGTCAGGAAAGCTCTGGTAAAAAAAAAACTGATTCATTATCAAGCTTCCTACGGCCGCAGATAAAGAGGAGTCTTAATTGAGAAAGAACAGTCAACGACAGATTATCAGTGAGACTCGCTTTATCATTCATTCCTACGTAAAGAGTGAAAACATCAAGCAACCTGGCTGAAGAGACGGCCTTGTATGACGGTTGCTCAGACCTTGATGAAATTAACCGGAAGAACCCCATAGGCACAGAGACTGGTCTTTTCAGTCTCTGGGTAGAAGACACAACATCCAGCCCAACTGCGCATGCACAAGCCTCCCCTAGCCACTCTGATACCTCCCAACAGGTAGTAGTTTCAACAATAAGGGGATCTCATACCTGCCTCTCCGCCCCCTTACGGAGCAGTTGAGGATATACATAGTGGTCTATCGCTCCGGGTCACTACCCTTCCTTCTACCACGTTGAGTCTAGGTGTCACACTCCTTATATTTTCTAATTTTTCTAGTACACATACACTTTTCACACCACTGCACTCTACAGGTCCACTTTACTTGTCAACAACGATCAAAGATACTTCGATGATGATCGGAAGTCCTGCCGCTCAAACAGACAACACAATCATTATCTGCAGACCACACATCGGTTATCTTTACCGATGTTGTGACAAAGGTTACTACCCCTGTAACCGGAAACCTTAACCCTACCGACATTTCTGTCATTTTGCAGCATTTCTTGGATTCCACCATAAAGCCATGGGTGCACGAAGCAATAACCGCTCGGGCACAAGAATTCAGGACCACCCCGGCGCTTCTTAATGACGTTATCCAACCCAACCACAACCTCAACCATCTTCCTCACACTCCCAACAACAACATACTCCATGCTTACCCTTCAAACCTCCGAACCATCAACCAACAAACCTCAAATACATATCACTTCAAGGGGAATCCAATATACAGAACGAGTGTCCTCCCCTATATCGACCACACCTTACCCTAACCCACATACCATGCCACTCTAGGAACTCCAATCCAATCCATTATGCTAGCAAGAATTCTAGCAACAGAAGAAGGAAACAAAATTGCTACCCAAAAAAACCGTTCTTCGTGTCTTGGAAACCGACAACACATGCCGTGACAGTCTCCGCGGTCATCACAAACGTTCGCATGAGGACCCCGACAATTCGGATCCTCATGAGGGGAGAACAAGAGGCAACATACACTTGAGCATGGTGCGTCAACTAGCCAACAACCCCAACCTGAATCCTCAAACAACCAACAACCCCAATCATCCACTCAACCCCAAAACCAAGCGGCTGACCTACCCACATCTAGCTTGGTCGAGCTAGACAAAACACTCCTAGGTGCATCTTTCACAGATGTTGACCAAGGATGATGTGGAAGTCCTGAGGTAGCTACTTCGTGTACACCATTCCATTCAGGCCATCAGTTAGAACCTAGTTCTGATTTGATGTTAACGGGCAATCCAAGTGATCCTGGTTAGAGATCAACAGGTCACCAAAGCAACAGGCTCCCTCTGAACATCAAGCTGAACATCAAGCCCCATCAATTCATGATCAATTAGAAGAGATTATCCTCGATGAGAGATGGAACAAAGAATGGACAGAATGGGATGATATCAGATAGGAGGTCGAGTAATACGAAATAGAGATAAATACAAGGTTTGTCTCAAGGATGCAAATTTTAAGAGGGAGTTATCTATTTTCTCCTCCCGGTGCCGAACAATGACAAAGAATACCGAATGCTCCAGTTGAGGGGGAGCATCGAGAGAAAATCGCAAAGAGAAATGAGAGATAAGTACATATGGCTTAGTAAACCCAACTAAGCCTACCCAAGGGACAAAGCCGAGAGTAAGTGAGTAACTGAGTGAACACTATGAGAGTGAGGAAGCAGAAGGCTCCGATGAATCAATCCCAGTCACTCAAATACTCCGGACAATCCCCATAGGGTTCAGGACTGAATTTATTCAGATCTCGAGTAGAAGTCGCTGCATTTTGTCCAAACGACGCATACACAACACTACCCAAGACCACTCACTTGTCTCCCAATAGACATGTGTTTAATCATATTTCATGGGGAACCTCATATCTTATCACTGTCTCCTTCTGAGGCAAGTAATACTGACTACAATGGCCTCAGCCTCATGCCACTGAACTTTCATTGATCACGTTGTAACACCCCGGCCCCGCTGGACCCGAGGTAGTTACTCCACACACCCTCCAAACCTCTAGTACTATCCTCACAAACCGCCACTAGCCTTTTACACGCACTTTGTCCTCACTCGTGCACACCCTGAGAAACTTCCCAGGGGGTCACCCATCCCAAGACTACTCCCGTGCAAGCACGCTTAACATTGGAGTTCTTGGCTGATGAGCTCCCTTAAAAGGAGATGCACCTTGTTAGTATGAGTAGTACTATTAATCCGTTTATATCAAATATCAAGTGTTACAATCACCCCCACTTAGGATCGCAACGTCCTCGTTGCGCCCTTAAACCAATCTCAATCACACGCCAGAATCTTTTCCCCTGCTAAGTGCCTGCCCGATATCCAACGGATCAACACACTGTTGCAGGGTTGCTCTGATACCACTTGTAACTACCTCGGGTCCCACGGGACCGGGGTGTTACAGGTTATTGTAACACTTAAGATTTAATATAAACGGATTAATAGTACTACTCATACCAACAAGATGCATCTCCGTTTAAAGGAGCTCATCCGCTAAGAACTCCAAAATTAAGCATGCTTGCATGGGAGTAGTCTTGGGATGGGTGCCCCCCTGGGAAGTTTCTCAGGACGCGTATGAGGGAGGACAAAGTGCGCAGTAAAGGCTTGTGGTGGTTTGTGAGGACAGTACTATTGGTCTGGAGTAACTACCTCGGGTCCTGCGCGGCTGGGGTGTTACACATGACGTGTCTAGTTATCTCACTCCCAAATGTTTTGAATTTTCTATGACACAAACACACTTTAGAGTCAAGTTGCGGGTCCAAGTGACTTGTGAGAACATCCATAGGGCTCATCTATTAAAGATGTAGACCAATGATTGGAAGGAAGTCCTACTGTTGCAACATAGGAATCACCAACATGTTCAAGCCACCGCTTTAGAGTTTATCTCTATAGTGATGATAACGAGTGTCTACGCGACTTCGGGGAGCTACCACTTTTATTGTTGATCTTTATGATCATGCCTTAACCACCAGAGTGACATCAACTTCAGATGCTTCACAATGATTGGTTGGAAGTCCTGTTAGAGCTTTAATGCTTTTATCGTTTCATACAGGCTACACATCAGTGTTTACATTGATGTTGTGTTAACGGAACACTTCAGTGTATCCAGTCTTTATCATTTTAACCTTTTTATTTGGTTTCTGTTTTGTTTCCCAGAATAAAGGCATGATGCCCCAATTCATCGGATCGTCATGAGGGGGAAAGTAGTCCACATGCTCTTTACTCTCAACAAATCATTCTTGGATACTTCTCTCCTCCAACACAAAAATCAATGACATCTCTCTACTCTCTCAAGTCATCAAAACTGCCAAGTCAGCTTCAAATCAAACAGTCAGCTACGCTCAGAAATTAACCATCTTTTTCCGTTGTGCCACCGACGAGATCTCGTCAAAAGCAATACTTTTCCGCTGTACCACATACACTTTGGAGGAGACAAAGGTCAGATACTCAAGTACTAAAGATGAATCCCGTGCGCGCCTAGAAATCATCAGAACATTCATTCTAAAGGCGTCATCGGACTTCATTTAAGTTGATCAAGAGCAAATTCTGGAAGGCAAAGACTACATGCAAGATACTGAAGATCCCTCAACTCCCCGACACCAAAGAACAAATTGCCAAGAAGACATCGAACAAGAGATTGCAATGATTTCTTCAAAAAGTCTTCTCAAGAAGCAGAGTTCAAAGAAAAAGGAAGTTGAGCTGCACTGAAGATCAAGACAAAAGAGGAGCAACTCAACAAATCTTATATATGTTCTCCTCTACATAGCTGAATCAACACAAAGACAAAGATATATGCGCTGCAATGCTGATTGAACACGATTGAACATCAAGGGGGAGATTGTTGGGAATATTTTATGGTGTCCAATCTAGTTAAATATCTTTGTATTTGTGTAGTTATTATGTCTAAATATTTCAGCCCATTGACACCTTTGTAAGCTATAAATAGACTACCCTAATTATGAAATATTGTAAAGTGTGCTATTGGGCCACCTAAATAAAGGAGCCCAATCATGCTTAGATCACATACTCACATCAACTCATTCCCTATGCATATAAATATAACCTTAGAGGGAATGAGCCCCAAGACTTTTCAAATATTCACACATACATTTAGTCTAGTGAGAGAGAGAACCGAGTTCCTTTCTCGATACCCTGTTATGTATTTTCGAATATCATTGTTGGTATTGAATCGGATCATCGTTTCTTCTCTACTCTATCTATTCTGTTAGTTTGATTGTTGAATACAGGGACAAATAACCTAGCTAATTAAAATTAAAGAATGGGTTGTTTTGTTTTTATATATTGGATATCGATTACAAAGATGAAAGATCATTTGATATCTAGTTTTAATTTTTTATACACTACGTTTTAAATAATAAAATTTAGGAAAAATTGAAAATAATAATCTAAACTATTGCTGGTCCGCTGAAAATAATCCCAACTATTGATTATTTTTGTATAATCCCAACAATATAGACTATCCGCCAATAATGGTCCATGGCCATATATTACCTCTATAAAAAGTGAATTTTAAATATAAATTAAGCGTAAAAATTAAAAGTTGAGATTATTTATAGGGATTACTTGTTAGATCTCATCTCATCCACTTTAGAAACTACAAGAATTTATTCATAAGGACCATTATTGGCGGAAGGTCCCTAAATTTGGGATTATTCACTGGTGGAAAATCACAAATCAGAGGCGCTTTTTTTTAGACACTCGCGGCGCTTCGAAGCGCCTCCAAAACTTCCGCCGCAAATTGCTATCAGAGGCACTTTTTAATTGAGAAGCGCCTCTAATTTGTTTTTTCAATTTTTTTTCCCCGGAATTCTTGCGGCACTTGTTTAACCGGAAGCGCCTCCGAATCGTAAAAATTATCATAGCGTGCGGCACTTATTTAACTGGAAGCGCCTCTAACGTTTTTTTGTTAATTTTGATTTGCGGCGCTTTGAGCTCAGAAGCGCCTCTAATGTATATATTATTTTTCTGAAAATTTATTTGTTTTAGTCAATTATATTCCCTGAATTAAAAGGTTTAAAAACGACCACTTCATGTCCAAGCATCACATATTTATTCAAATTATAACAAAAATAGGGATACAAAAGTTTGTTCTCAGAAGTAGTAATTCAAATCCATCCAAGTCCTACTATGTACGTAGTAATAGTCTATGAATTACATCATCTCAGCTTTCCATAATAGTACAACATCAATACAATATCTTGACCACATATTTTTGATATCATTGATTTCTGCCAATATATATGGTTGACTTCTTGAATTCAAGACCTGAAACGTTTAGTGACAACAAGTATATATTGATTCTGATCAGTATAGACACTTATTACATAACCATTAATATACTATAACCAAATTAGTGATTACACAACTTATTCATACACAAGTGGTACGACAGATTTTCAAATCTGCTGCTTAAAGTGTCATAGAAAACATTCTTTTAAAAATTCAGAAATTAAGCAAACAAATAATCAAATAATCATAAAAGTGATAAAAACGTATCTTGAATCTTTGCTGCACTTCTCTAAAACTAAGAATCAGAGGAAAGTATATATACATATAAATAGTATGTATACATATATACTCCGTATAATGTATTCATCAGAAATATTCAGAAATATTACTAATTGACTAGCAAATTGCACCAATTAGAGAAAAAGAATAAGAGGAAAAGTCAATCAAGAAAAGAAAGAGCACCGACACACAAGTTTAAGAAAATGGTTGCATTCCTTATCTAAATTGTGCATAGGAAGATCAACCCCGGGCCTAGGAAGACACACAACAGTTTTAGCAGCCATGTATATGATGAGCTCCACCGGTGCTTATCCATTTTCTGAAACCGGCAACAATCAATAAATGATGAAAAATGTTTTATCTAGATATATTAAAAAAAAACTTACTCATAAGTACTCTGTAACACAGAATCACATCAAACATCATTAACTCACAAAAAAAAAACATTTTGAGCTTTCTTGCTCCTTTAATGATGGTATCAGTGTCACGGTGTTGATTACCAAAGGCATGCCTACTAATACAAATGGACTTGTTCCAACCTGCAGAGATTAACAAAAGTGCATTTACAAGGAAAAAGTTTAGTTTACATTTCATAAACGAAATAAATAATACACAGAGTCAAATTGAATTATATAAAAATTAATTTTTAATAAATATCTCATATAACGTCTGGACAAATATTCTTTGAGGTTCTGGACAAATAACTACTAATAATACGTCGTATTATATTTACTATATCAACAGCAATAAAAAAATATACACATACCAAGAATCTGTGGAATATTCAAAAAGCTTGACCGAGGACATTTAGCAACTTCAACATCACAAAGGACTGAGATTTAGTGAGCTTTCTTCACCTGGCCACATCTCTACTTTGAGAATGATAAAACACTGAAATATGAATTCATTTGGAATGAACATTTTTTTAACACAGTGACCATATTAATAATCCAAATCCCTGTTTTAAAAGCTACGGAGTATTTGGAATGGGCAACTGGCGAGCCTATTAAAAACGTTAGAGCTTGGCTACAAATTTACGAATTGTTCATTAGAACTAGTCTTAAAAACAAAATTATTAAACCGTAGGTAAAAATAGAGAAAAATAGTCATGCCTGTCTTTTAAGCGAGTCTTTGCGTGTATGAGGTTGCGGCTGAGCAGGGGGGACTGCGAGGCTGAGATAGTCGAGAAGACGGAGGCGGAGCGGCGAAATTCGAGCAGACGAAGGCGGGACGGCGATAGTCGAGCAGGTGGCAAAGGGACGATGATATTCCAGCAGGCGGCGGCAGGACGGAGATAACAGAGGAGTCGGAGGCAGAGCCGCGATGAACGAACGGTCGGTTGCGGCAGTAGATCTGGAGATGTGGATCGATTGTGCAGACCTGGATTTTAATTTTTGAACACTTTACAAACCTTATCTCAATCAGCACCGCACGTTTCAGTTTTTATTTTTTTATATTTCCCAAACACTTCCTTTACTAAAGCGCCGCACGCCTCTCGGTTTTCAATTTAAAAAAAATCAGTTTAATAATGCAGGCGTTTATGATCCAACAAGCGCCGCACGCGGAATAAAAATCATAAATAAATATAACTGAAATTTATTTTAGAGGCGTTTATTCTCTAGAAGTGCCGCACGGTTGATTAAAAAAAAAGCAAAACGAAAAATATCGGAAATGAGAGGCGTTTGTAGGTAAAAGCGCCTCAAATGAAGCGCCTCTGTTTGGCATTTTTCCACTAGTGATTCTGTAATAATCAATAGTTGGGATTATTATGAGCGGACCGCCAATAATTGGGATTATTACTATCAATTTTTCCTAAAATTTATATGATGTATGATGTTATCAATGTACGGAGTAATATATTATATATTGAGTTTATATTATGAGCTCAAATGCTCGATCCAATTCAAAGACTGTTTCCAATAAAAAATCATTTCTCGATGTTTCATTATACTACTGGTAGTAATTTGTGAGCATGGAATGATATCAGCATGTTAAAAACTGAACAAAAAGTCGAACAGATTTTTCAACTTATACTTGTATTTCTTACCTATGGAGTAGTATGGGCCCCGCCTGCTAGGAAAAGGTTTAATTTGATATGCTTTTAAAAATCTTTTTTACCAATTGTGCTACACCTTTACCTTCATATTTCAAGTGAGCTTATCATTTCGTAGGAAGTATTATTTTTATTAATAATAGATGTTATCCCATCCTTAAGTTTTTCAAAATTTTGAAAAAGTAAGGAATGCATTATAGTTTATCAAAATTTGATACTTCCTATCATTTTGAATGGAGATGGCCATTTGTAGGGGTCTCATTAATAAATATCTCCGCTAAGTCTATATAATTAAAGGGGAAAATAATTAAAAACACACCAAACTCTAAACGAGGTGTGAGATAAACACTCCAAACTTTCATATGTAATTTAAATACTCCAAAATTTATATAATTAAAAAGTTATTTAAGCACCATTATCATGTATTATGTCTTTCAAAAATGTAAATTTATTGTGTTAAATTGCATATGCATGTTTGAATTGGGATGTTTATCTCACTCTCCTTCAAAGTTTGAGGTACTTTTAATTATTTTTCCGTAATTAAAATATAAAATGGAATCGTCCACCCCTACCTAGTGTCCTCACATTCCGATCGACCCAACAAAATGATGAAGGAATAAATGATATATATGATCGATCATAAATAGTTTCTGAGTGAGCTGATTCAGGGCCTAATGCACACACGAAAACATCACATTGAATGAAACTCTCACATGATCACTAATTCAATGCAATGATTAGATTTGAGACTTCACCCCAATAGTTTTCACTCAGCAACCGTTGAACTACACACGCAAGTTATATAATTTATAGAAAGTTGTATTGATTGGATAAACAATAAGAATGCAACATAACCATTATTTTATTGTACGTCGAGGGCTAATATTGTGATATACATTTTTGTTCTATTATCATTACCTAGTGTGTAACCATTATCAAGTAAATTGTGGTTCTATGACATGTTACATATTTGAAATTTATTCCAATTAAAAATATTGACATTTAACATTGAGTAAATACTAATCCGTATGATCGTATAATAAGTTAGAAGATACAAAAAATCGTATCTCCTTGTTAAAATAATTCAATACAAGTACAAATTCATTATTTGTACATTTAGAGAGAAACCTCTTTGAAATTCATGGACGGAGTTAGGGTGGGCCAACCTAGGCCCTGGCCCACCCAAAATTTTAAAAATACATTAATTTTTATTGTAAAAAAATTCCGGTCTATTTTTTTTTCAAAAATATTCTTTGTATCGACTCAATGTGGCTCAGTGCTCTGGCTCCGCCCTGTTAAGTTTGAATAGAAATCTGTAAGATAAAAAGAGTGCATATATACAACAATGCAATTAATTAGTTTCGATATTTAAATTGGAAAGCATTCAAACAGATAGGCCTGGGATCGGTTCGGTTCTTGTTAAAATTCGATGGAACCGTATAAAAATTGAAGGGTTTAAATTCGGTTCGGTTCTAGTTAAAAAAATGGTTGTTAAATTCGGTTCGGTTCTACTTAAATTCGGTTCGGTTCTTACCTTTTTTCGGTTCCTTATAAAATTTTACTATCCTCCTGAAATGAACACATTTTACCTTCAGTTAAATAAAAAAATTCAAACTTTAAATCATTAAATAATGACCATTACATTATACGTGCATGATATCTCAATGTTCAAATAAAAAAATATATATATCCAAGTGCAACATTAAATTTCAACATAACAAAAATCTCGGTTTAAAATAGGCATCAACAGTCGAGCAAAAAGGTTTGATATCTCCAAAGTACACATTTAATAGCTGGTAGTTCAACCTCAAAATAATATTCTTCTACTAGTAATGCACAATAGGTAAAATGTACGTAGTAATAAACAACGTAATCAATAGAATATTAATTCCTTTTTCAGATGAACTCCAATACATTTACATTTACAAACAAAAAATAAATATAAAAGTGGACTAAAGTATTCAAATAATTACTTGGATTGGTCTGGTCCACAATATATAAGGTATATTATGCAAGAAAATATTCTTGACAAATAATTACCCGGATTGGCCCGGAACGCCGTCTGGCCATCTCCATTTGAGGTTCTTCCGTGTAGAATTTTTTGATAAAATTTTGTGAGTATGTTCTACATGAAATATAGATGATATATACCAAATTTCAGCTTAACATTCAATCGGGAAGTGAATTAAATAAAATATTGAAAAACATTGCGTTTTTATATATGTTGGCGTACTGTTTTTCAATAATTTATTTAATTGACTTCCCGATTACATTTTAAGCTCAAATTTGGTGGACATAATCTTTATTTCATGAAAAACATTCTCACCAAATTTCATCAAAAAATTCCACTCAGAAGCACTTCAAATGAAGATTACTCATACAATGTATAAGAAGTTCGGTTCCTGGCTAGGAACCGGAACCGAACTGGAACCGAACCGGAACCGAACCGATGAAATACTATAGGAACCGAACCGAAAAAAGCTCAAGTCCAAAACTCTAGGAACCGAACCGAACCGGAAATTTCGGTTCGGTTCGGATCGGTTTTCCGGTTTTACGGTTCCAAGTCCCACCCCTACAAACAGATTTGTTCATAGTATTTTGTCGTTATTTTTCACACGGATAGACAATACTAGTTAGCTGCATGGCCTATGCTGAATAAAGCTGTAGACTTTTGCTGATTCTCACGTTCCAACTTCCAAACAGGTCAAGGAAAGGTGCAAATACTCCTAGGCAAAGTGTTTTACCCGTTTTGGACAATACAAAATGCTTTTCACATCTAATTGAGTAATTGTAAGAAAAATTTACGGATTATATAGTTTACTCATTTCTTCGGAATCTTAATAAATTTTATTAGACAATTCCATCATTTGAAAAATGAGAGAATATTATAGCAGGAGTGGGGTGGAAATTCGGATGAATCAAATTTCTTTCCTTAGGGTCGTATATGGGATATTCCTGATGAGCCTAATACCCAACATGAACTATTTGTCTATGAGTAATTCTATTCACGGTCCTCAAATTGTTATTCACTCCACTTGATTAAAAAAATAAAAATAATTCATATATCTAAATTAACCTTATTCAAAGCTAGGATTTTTATAATGCATGGATTGATGCTGAAAGACATTGTCGTGCTCTAAACCATTATGCCAGAGATTATCAACTCCGTCCATATAGCTTGAACATCTTATACAGACAAATCTCAGGCCTTTTTACATTCTACTTTAAATAATTGTCAAAGGATAAATTGCAAAGTAAATTTGATCAGACCTTTTTAATTTTCTTGCATAGCTTTTTGCTTGATTGACAGATTACTAAGATGTTTTTCACAGATCAACAGAAATTAATACGGAGTAATATTTTATATAATAGGCACAAACAAATGGTGAAGAAAAAAGAGTGTTTTTATTGTTTTTGTATTTGATTGTATTAAGATATAGTTCAAACTCTATTTTGGATGTTGAAGGGTTGCTTGTATGGCTACTTGTAGAGATGGCAACAGGGCGAGTTGACTCCATATAGATTGTATGGCTACTTGTAGAGACGGAGACGGGAGAGTGAAAAGGGGTGGGGCGAGTTGACTCCATATAGACGGGAGTTCACTCCCCCATCCCCATCCCATGTCTCATCTAAAAAGCTTCCTTCATCCCCACCTCGTCCCCGCCCCACCCCTTTCCCCCACGGGTGTCCACATATAGATTTTATTTATTTCATTTGCACATTTTAAACCCATTTTATAGATATATAGCACTAAAAGATGCAAACTAGATAATATTGTGTTCGATAAAAGTTAATTCCGTCAATTTTTAAATTTTTTTATTTGAATAATTTAAGTTATGTGAAGATAATAAAAGTAAATATAGAAGTAAACATATTATCATCATGTATGCCTTTACAAATTTCTCATCAATTATAATACAATTAATTATATATATTATACACATATATGCATATGTGTTCTATGTATCCACTTTCTCACTTTCAAAACTCATATAACATTTATGATAAATATTTTTAGTTATTACATATTATATATTGTTCTGACATAATATGTATTAATTCATTAACCATGACTATACACATATATACATTTATATATGGAGCCCCGTTCCTATCAGGAGCTCCTGAAGAGAAGCCCCGTGCGGACAAGACCATCAGAGGGTCTTCCCGGTGGAATTTTTTGATGAAATTTTTCGAGCATGTTCCTCATCAAGTCTAGTTTATCCATATCCAATTTCAGCTCAAAATTCAAACACGAGGCAGTCAAATAAATTCTGGAAACATACTGCACATTATATGTGCGCAGAATGCCCAGGTTTTTTCCAGAATTTATTTAACTGCCTTCCCGATCGAATTTTGAGCTGACATTTGGTATGGATAAACTAGACTTGATGAGGAACATGCTAAAAAAATTTCATCAAAAGATTCTACCGGGAAGACTCTCTGATGGTCTTGTCCGCACGGGGATGCTCTTCAGGAGCTATGTATATGAAATGCACTCTTATATATGTCCATTGTTCTAAAACTCGTTAGGCGCTAGTCCAGTTGAGGGGCGCCTAGGCGGCCGACTAAGCCGATTTTTTGGCCGACTAGGCCAATTTTTTGGCCGACTAGGCCTCTACGGTTAGGGCCGACTAGGCCGCCTAGGCCGATTAATCGGTCCGCCTAGGCCGATTTTTTGAACAGTGTATATGTCTATATGTATGTGTTTGTTATATACTACATACTCCATAATTTACTTAAATATGTTTAGACTACATACACTATTTGTGTGTGTGTGTTTGAGTAGCATAAAAAGGATAGCCCAAACTAGATATTTAGTATAATTACATAACACTAGACTGAAATCGATTAGACAATATCATAGTTAAAAAGGATAGCCCAAACTAGACTTAGATAATACTTGTACTCCGTAGTAATAAAATATACTCCCTCCGTCCCATATATAGAGAGGTTCTCATTACGGTTTACGATACTTGAATGACGATAAAGCAACTTAATCCTGTTCACACTCTGATTATTTTTAGTGAATAAAATTTACATATTTAGAAACTACGTAAAAGATGTAAATTTGAACGGGACGGAGGTATTATATATACATAAAAGATTCAAAATGTAAATTTGATAAAAACTAATTGATATATACGTAAAAGATTAAAAATGGTTTAAGTTGACCATGTGAATAGTGGACGAGAATCTTTGAACAAGACGGAGGTATTATATAATATCATACTTTATCAAATCAGACTAGATATTAGTTAACATAATACCAACTTTCTAAGACGATACCAAATCCAACACAATTTAAATCAATCAAACCAAACCAATTCAAATCAAACTTGAAAGTTTAAGTAAAAGTAATCGACTTACGTGACGCCAATTGGCACAAGTTTAGCATTACATTTATAAACATGTGGGGTAGATTTTAAAACTTGATAAAATCTGTTAAGAATTGCATAAGCATAGTCTAACATATTTCATCAGACGAAACATCTCCCAAGTGTTATTGGTATTGCCGAGGGCATTTATGGAAGCCCGTGATCACTCAGAGTCGCATTTTCAAGAAGCTGATCGATTATCTGCCTCAAATTTCGCTAATACATTTCAGAAAGTGTAGCAGGAATATATGGCTCACCTATAGAGCATATGATGTTATACAGCTTCATCTACCAATGAACTCTACCTACAAATTCATCACCTGGAAATCTATAAACCGATGCCCTTGATGGCACTTCAGATCGAGATAGAACATTAAAGGACTCATAAATTTCACTCCACACATATATCATCCAACAATTTCAAGGCTTCCCCACTCAGCTCCGCATTCTCCATTTTAACACGCCTACGCATCATCACAGATGTTTTTCCAGCAGCTGCATACGTTCTTACCAATGATTCTATCACTTCGGCACTCAACTGATCTTGACCCTTTTTCAAAATATCGACGAATCGTTCTGCCCCATCAACATCTTTCTTTGCCTCGTACTCTCTCATCAACTCTCCAACAATGGCAGTTGAGGGTACCCATTTCTTCCCATCCCCTTTACCAGCTGCAATCGCGTTGTCAATGCACTTAACAGCTGAAGAAATCTCGCCTTTTTTCATATGATAATCCAAAAATATCTCCCAAGTCTTTGCGTTTGCCTTGGCCCCACCCCTATGAGCCCGTCTTCTGAGATCTTTAGCCTTTCCCAAGGATCCTTGTTTGACATAGGCTTCAATGAGGGAATTTGCGATACGGATGTCATAGTTAAGTCCCTTCCCGCACTCCCACTCCTTGAAACATTTCTCGGCACCCGGCATGTCATTCAACTTAACCAGTGTCTGGATCATATTGAGATAACTTATGTTTGCAGTTTTCGGAAAAGCAAGCCTTAAAGAACGCCAAATGCGGTAGACTTCGGTCAATTTTCCAATTCTTCCATAGAGTGTGATGAGGAACTGGTAGGCAGTGAGGTTTCTGATGGTGGCATTTTTCTTCTCCAACTCCTTGAGTGCCTTCTCGGCCTTTTCGGATAAACCAGCATCGGCATAAACCGAAGCCAAATTGCTGTAAGTGGTCCAATCTTCGGAAACTCGGCCATCCGTTTTCATCTCATCTATAACCCTTTCTGCTCCATATACATCACCTAGTGAAGCAAGAGCCCTCATCCAGATATTGTAAGTGAAAGAATCTGGTGCGATGTCACTTTCCTTCATTTCTTGAACAATTGCAGGGATTTTTTCCACCTGTCCTGTTTTTGAATATAGAGTCATCAAACTGTTGTAAGGCATTGAAGTTAATGGCAAGTTAAGTTCTTTCATTTTATCTAACAAGGCCTCGGCTTTCTCAGTCATCGATTCCTTGCAGTAACAGTTAAGAAGAGAGCTGTACGTGAAATGATTCTTTGACGCCTCTGAAAGATTAACAAAATATGCCTCTGCCGCAGCAATGCCATTGCTTTTCGCAACAAGATCTACATGTATAGCTTGATCACTGGCAGTCTTATTCATGCCCCTTTTCTCCATTTTTTCTGATAGCTGCATTATTAGGTATTATATATGGTGTTCAATGTACTCTGCCAAATAGAGTTCACGAGTTTTCAAAAAAAAATCCGCACTAAAGGTAAGTTTATGCCCATGTTTTGTTTGGATCTATATAAAACATAAAAATAAAAATGAATGTGCTTGTGCAACTAGAAGGCATACATAGATTGTGAGCGAAACTTAAACATAGCTATAAAACGTATCGAACAGATTATGTGGCATATTTGTGCATCACAATGAGAAACTGGCAGGAAATTGACTACCACTGGTGTGGGTAAGGAGCAATTCCAGAGATCATATTCAAAATTACGTTAACTGTGATCCGTAAAGTAATTGATTGACTCCTTAGTATAGCATCACAGACACCTAATTTCACAATTCATAATAACAAGGGCGGGTTTAAATTTTCTTGATTTGCATTTTTAATTTTTAAAATAAAAGGCTGACATTTTAGCATTTCCGCACATTTGGTTAGCTACATTTCTAGTCCCCGGAATAATAATTAATTTCTGAAGCAAGCTAAAACAGATAAATAAAAGCCACAAGGTTTGAGGAACAGAATAGGAGTGAAAATGACAGACCTTGATAGCCTGGGAATAGAGCTTGTTTTTCCGGAGGAGCTTGACGGAGCGACCGACCTCCCATTTATACGCGCTTTTGTGAGATTTCAGGAACTCATTCAGATGTTTTCCAACATTGTTCTCTTGCCCTCCCTCCTTGAATAGTTTCCTGTAAAGCGCTTCGTCCAAGTACTTCTTCGTGGATCTCTTTCCAATTATCTTCGTCTTCGACGAAAATCTCTGGATGAACGACGCCATTTTGATATGCTGTAAGCGTTCTTCTACTATTGCTTCGATTCGTTGATTCAGTTTCGATCAGAGTGAAAGCCCTAGCAAGCTGACGACGAAGAGCGGAAAAGTGGGCTTCGACTAAGATTGGGCTTTCTTGGTTACCTGACCGAAATGGTGTTGAACCAGATGGGGAATGCCGAATGGGCTTCCACGGCCACTTACTATTACCAAAACGTCAATTAGGCACACGTACTTAATTATCACCCAATCAAGCACCCGAACTTAAAAAAATTCTCCAAAACAGAAATTTAGCCGGTACACCCCCGGTTGGCCGGTTAAATGCTTCTGTGGCAACTGAGCTGGCTCTAATAATTCACGTGTTTTGCTGACGTGGTAACCCAATGAAAAACCCTATATCTGCATCTCCCCCTGAACTGAGTTCACCCATTTCTTTTCCGCTTCGTCGCTCGATCTGTTCTCCATCGGAATGTCTTCTTCATCTGCCACCGTTGGAAGAAAGAATGGAAATCGAACTCTCAACTACCAACCACCTGTGTACTGTTTCTGCCAGTTAAAAGCGCCTCTTTGCACATCACGAGAGAGCGGCCGGAAGTTTTATGGCTGTCAAAAATGGAAGGTATTTCTCTGAAATTCAGCCCTTGTTTAATTGAAAATTAGTTAAATAAGGCTTGTTGGATGTTTTGTTGTTTAGGACCAAAGCTGTGGTTTCTTTTTGTGGAAGGAAGATGTGGACGCTGAAAATGAGTTTGTTGGGCAAGGAATTTTTTTGCACAGAAGAGATGATGTTCAGGGAATAAATTCTGGGTGTCAACAACGTATTCTTCAAGCAGATGTTACTTATGTTAGAGGTCTACTGGAACACGAAGTGAAGAAAACCAAATGTTTTAGGAAAGTGTATTCATTTGGCTTAGTTCTGACACTGGTTGTAGTTGGATTGATGTATTTCCATATCAGAAGCACCTGTGTGTGTATGTAGTTGTTGGGTAAATGTAATAGGGCACTTAACAGTACCCCACTGTACCTAGTGTTTATTGACTTTGGTATTGGTATTTCAATGATAATGTGTTATCTTTGGGTTACTATGTTTGGCTAGAATGTGAATGTTAATGTGTAGAATGTAATTGTCCAAATGTAAATGTGTAGAATGTAAATGTCCAATTGCAGAGCTCTTTTAACAGTCCCAACAAAGAAATAAAAGTGGCATCATCACAAAAATGGGTTTCATTAGCTGTTAGGGATTCTTTTCCTATATAAACATTATCCAGGACTTAACTACAATGCATTTTGTAGTTAAAGGGGTATAATAACTTACCAATGTCCAATGACCACATCATTCGAGCACCAACAACATGAAAACCAGATAAATATTGTTTTCATTTTGCATTTGATTAATTGTTTGTGGTACAATGCAACCTGAATTGTATGTTCTTCAAAATAAGAAGCATAAAGAACAAAACATACAACACATATCTTCTGAACCAGGTTGTCTACCAGGTTGTTTAGTAAAAACTTGCTGCAAAACATACCACAAACATACCACACCTATCTTCTGAACCATATAAAAGCACAACAGAAACTAAAGTGGCATATGTACCAAACTTGTGAAACTTATCAAGACTCAGTAGGTAGAAGATACATACAAGCTACCAACATAATAATCCATTCCAATACATACCAAAGCACAACATTCCAAAATACACAATATTAAGTTATAAAGTTTACATCCATTCCAAAACATACCAACATTCAATATTCTGTTTCAAAAGGTTGGCTTAAAAAAGGAACCTAAACACCTAATATACCAATTGCAGTTTCAAACATCACTGGCCTACACAGAAGTAGTACACTACACAAGTTAGGACTATGTAATCCAAACTTCCAAAACGTACAACAATGCAGGCCTAAATACATATGCAGTAGACTAATATATTATGGTCTTCACATCTTTGACTTCATCTTCTCACTCTGGAGCACCATCACCACTCAAGACTGTTTCTCCCCGTTGTCCCGGCTGAAAGAAAAAATAAACAAATTACTAGTAAAAGCATTATACAAGTGTGAACTTCAGTTTATATAAATAATTATAACTTACATTAAGGATTGTAGTTCCAGTTTCAGGATCATTATATATACCAAAGCCTCTTTCAGTTGCCCTTTTTCTATTTTTACCTCTTATACCTCCTCTCCCTCTTACACTAGACCCCATTTCAGTTGCATTCCTCCCTCTTCCACCATCCTCATTTACTGATGCACTCCCTTGTCCCCTCCCTCTTCCCCTTGGCCTTGGTCCACGTGGACCCCTCTTCAGCCCTTTCTGTGCAGGTTGAGTGTTGGATGGACATGTTGACTTGTTATGCCCTTCTTGTTTGCAAACTGAACAACACATGATTCTTCCCTTTCTGGAGAGCTGAGTTCCTGATGGAACTTCTGTTTCTTCACGGATTCTTTTCTTTTTTGGCCTTCCACTCATTTTCTTAGGTAATGGGGCCTGAATATCTTCATCATTTGCTGACCGGGGCCAAAACATCTGACCATTGATGGGCTGCAATGTATGTGAGTATGTTTTGACAAACATTTCTTTTGAGTAGCAGCTTTCCAAATATTCTTCAGGGTTTTGACCATGGTCCAGTATAGCACATACTGCATGTGCACAAGGTATGCCTGATACATCCCATCTTCTGCAAGAGCATGATCTTCCTTGTAGTTTGACTTTAAATTGATGTCTTCCCTTCTTAATTTCGTACCCATCATCTCCATTAAAGTCAACATGCCACCCTGAACTGGCTATAATGTTCTTATTCAGCTTCTTCAAGATTAAAGGACCAAAGTTTCCTGAATTATACCACTCAACATTAGGTTAAAATTTCAAGATAAGTATGTGAATAATTTTTCTGGATAAATTAAAATACAGAAAATAAATGATCTAAAATAGTCTCCCCCTCAATCAATAACTAAGAAAAAGATGAACTACACAAAATATAGACTTGGGATCTACCTGCCCATTTTTCTACTGCTTTCTTTTTCCTTGCAATCCTTTTCATCATTGCTACTCTCATATCTTCTAACATTGGAATAAGTGGCTTTGATCTGCAACTAAGAAGAGTGCTGTTGAATGCCTCACATAGATTATTGTCCACACTGTCACATTTCACTATTGTACGGAAATAAGCTTTGCACCACAACTTCATAGGGTATTTGCGCAAGTCCTTTCCAGCCTGTGCGTCCTGTTTGTCCAAGTCTTCTAAAGTAACCTTCAATTCTTCTTCAGATGTACACTTAGCAACCCTCCAAAAAAGCTTTTTCAAAACCAAGCCCTTGTGTGTTTTGCTCCAATTAGCGTGTATGTGTCTTGCACAGTTTCTGTGTTCCACCCCTCCAAATACATCTTGAATAACATTAGCTAGACCCTGAAAATAATATGGAAAAGAAAGTTAAAAAACATTACAATATGGACAATAAAGAATTACCTCTTATTTTCAACTGAATCATAAAATTTGTAAAATATAAATGAACCTTTTGTTGATCACTGATAATAGTCCAGTCTCCAGGTTCTTCAATATTGAGGTCTTGCTTAAGCAACTCAAGAAACCAAGTCCAAGACGAATTATTCTCAATTTCCACAACACCCCAGGCAATAGGATACATCTGATTGTTTGCGTCCCTTCCAACGGCTGTAAGAATTTCACCCTTCAGCTGGCCTTTTAGAAAACATCCATCCACCCCAATAACCTTTCTACATCCTTCGCCAAAACCCTTTTTTATCGGCCCAAAACAAACATAAATTCTCTGGAATATAGGTGGACCATCTGGGACAACCCTATCAGTCTTCACTACCACAGTGCTACCAGGAATAGACTTCAAACACTCTTCAGCGTAATTCCTTATTCTCAAAAACTGATATTTAAATGATGCATTTGTTTTTTCTTGTATTCCCCTCACAACTCTAGTAGCCATGCTTATTGAAATGTTGATCTTCAGTTCAGCTTTGACCAAGGATTTGAATTCCACAGCACCAATGCATGGGTTTTCTGTCACCTTGTCTTCAAATTTGTCCTCCAACCACTTCTGGCTAACAACCCTCAGTTTGAACTTGGAATTGCACAAATGCTCTGGCCTTAACACCTTCACTTGAAAGCATTTGTAACTTCTTTCCCAACTGGCAGTGCACCCAAAGGGACATGTGGGACCACACTTCACTTGAACTCTTAAAGGCTCATTTTTCGCAAAATAAATGTCTGTTTTCTTATGGACTGCATACCTTATCATAGCATTCTTAAACTCCCTACCATCCTCAAATAGCATTGCCAACTCAATTAATGGAGGCTCAGAATGAGGGTTGTACACAGGATGGTGACACTTCTTCTTTTTTGTGTTGACAACACCACTTTCTGGATCCTCTTCTGACTCCAAGCTAGATGGATTATCTGAGTCATATTCAGTGCTGCAGTACTCAGGATCAGAACCTCCTAATTCTTCATTTGTTTGATGTGGCTCATCAGTGGCATCATCCCCGAACCCAGGTTCACCATCAATATTTGAAGTGTCAATATGTTCTTCATCTGCAATATTACCATCTGATTCTAATGGAACCTCCCAAAGATCTTCATCATCTGACTGTAAGCCATGGTCTTCATGCTCTTCAGCATTCCTTTCTTCATTCTCAATTTCCAGTGAATCACTCTCATCATCTCCTTCTTCATTAGCCTCTTCAGCATCCTTTTCTTCACTCTCAGTACCCATTACAGTAGGATCTCCCTCTTCATTAGGCTCTGTATGTGAATCACTTCCACCAGCCCTTTCTTCTTCTGCATTTGCAGAAGATGCATTGTCTGGTTGTGGTAATGGGAGGAAGTCTATCAAATCAACTTCATCCAAACCATGTTGTACATACACATCACACTGTCCACAACTTCTACCAATGTCTATTAAATGTAAAGTTGACTCATCGTTAAACAGCTCATATAGAGTATCCATACGGGTTGATGGTTTCTTAAAATAAATCCCTTGGATATTCCCATACATACCCGATTTGAGGAACTTCATTAAATGAGGGTAGCATATGAAATCAGGATCTATTTCCAAATTATTTACTTCACCACCCTTATACATAGGCGTAGGCTTGTTAACCAAAGTCCCCCCATGGTGAATGTTTAGCCGAACCTTGTCAAACATTCTGAAAAGGAGGATATGGTTGGTCAATTAACAGGAAAGCTTAATTTTTGTACAATTAACAATTCACAATATAGATTACACATTAAATTCAAGAATACGGGTATAACAACCAATGTTGGAATTAAACATCACTCCAGTCCATTAAATGTTCGAGTAATGAGCAAAGCACCAAAAACAAACACATAATGGGCCCCAAAGTATCATATACCGTTCGAGTATGACTTTATTTACCTGTACTACGCAGAAGTAAATGCTAGAAGGTGAAGCCGGTACACCCACGAGCTTTTGGCGTTACGCGTTTCCTTCTCCGGTTGAAAGCGAAGGGAAGAACATTGAAATTAGGGTTAAGGTAATTTGGGAAATGTTTTCTCCATATAAACGGCACTTACCTGATGCTTACATCGATTATTAGAGCCAGCTCAGTTGCCACGGAAGCATTTAACCGGCCAACCGGGGGTGTACCGGCTAAATTTTTGTTTTGGAGAGTTTTTTTAAGTTCGGGTGCTTGATTGGGTGATAATTAAGTACGTGTGCCTAATTGACGTTTTGGTAATAGTACGTGGGCCTATTTGACAGTTTTCTCTAACTTATAAGTACTTAAGTATTTCAAATGTAATCAAATCAAACTTAAACAAATCAAATCTAATTGGATTAGACCAAATATATTTCGATTTGTTTCCTTTATGACAATGTAATCGTAATATAATAGTATGAGTTTTTTTTTTTCAAAAACATTACTAAAATATACTTGGTAACTTATTTATAAATTTTGGATTAAAAGTTACTACAATATAGTGTTATACTCACTTAATTTTAAAAATTATATTGAAAATAAGATATTATAACTAAATTTGCTATTATAGACACTAGATTTAAGAGATTATATTTTTGTACACAATATTTATTTTAATAATAGATATGTACATAAATATTTCTTATAATATGTGTATGGAGTCCTAAAGACTTAAAGAGGTTGGAATTGCATGATCATCTTACATTTATTCTTAAAACATATGTTATCGTGTAAATTTAATGTTTGAAAAAATTATTTCTCTATTAAATGGTGTAAATGTACGTCTAAAAAATCATGTACAACTTATTGTGTAAATGAAAATTCTCGTTAATTATAATATAAATGTAAATAGTCTCAGACTTGATTACTCTTAATTAAGTAAAGGGTTTGTGCAATTGTGCCCAAAAGTGAATTTTAATATTTAAAGTATCATTTGTTGGTTCACTTATACATACGAACTGGGGCGGAGTCAATACACTAAGTCAGACTGAACCGGTACATAGAATATTTTTAAAAAAAAACTAGAAATTTTTTACACTAAAAATATAGATATTTTTTAAATTTGGGTTGGACCGGAATCAGAGTTGACCCCCTAACTACGCCCCTGCATAAGAAGGCTTAAGAAGTTAAGGCTTTGAGTTTGAAAACGTTTGAAAACGCTAGTTTGACTTTTGAGTGATAAATAATGAAACAAATGTTGTGAGAAAGATACTCAGAAACCATGCATAGTATGAACTGAGTTAGAATGAACTGAGTGAGCTCACATATAGACTCGATGGAGTTGCTTAGAGGGTCTCTAATACATGGGTAGTCTTATAAACGTGGGGACCTAACTCTTGAGTCACGATTTTTTAAAAGGTAGTTTCTATGGTACCCATAAGGTACCATACATTTGTCTACATGGACCAATGAAAAAGTAGCAGTTGAATTATTTAAATCTAAATTAAAATTGATAAATTGATGTGGTCCAATCAAATGAATGCTAGGTACGGTACCCCTGTTCAGGGGTGGAGACAGGGGGAGACTGGCGGTGGCCACGGCCCCTGTAAGAAAAAAATTGTGAGGTATATATATTCGTATAAATATTTATAAGTAGTAAAAAACATAATGAGAATTTAAGTTTTGGCCCCTGCTATATGAATTCTTTAAGCCCCGACCCCTTTAGTATGTCAATTCTGGTTCCGCCACTGCCCCTGTTTTTAGAAAGGTACCGAAGTTGTCACCTTTTTAAAAATAATACATAATATATAACGAAAATAAGAATTATGGATAAAAAATGTAACTTAATAACTTCGTGTGCTTCACCTAAAAGGGCATTTTTTTGCCCGGTTGGAGGGTTGGTGGTTAGCGAGTGGGAAAATTCAAATCGAAATACGAAAACCGACTCTAGCACGAACCGAAAAATGTGACTGATGCAGTTTTTTTTTTTTGACGACTCGTATGATAATACCCGGACCACCAACAACAACAACATCCAAACTAATTTAGTCCCAAAAGATATTGGGGTCAGCTAACAACCAGTCCCTAAAATCTTTAACCTGGCCCCATCCGGTCAAAATACGAAACAGTTACCCGGCCTTTAAACCTATAACCTGACCCAGACTGACCATTCTCACCTTACATATGGGTCACTGATTCATGTCTAAACCCAGGACATCCAATTGGAATTAGGATTGATGTCTGAATACTTGTTCTCATTTTCTTAATATTTTAATACTCCCTATAAGTCATTTATCTCAAAAAAGCTAGCAATATGTACTCAAAATCTTACTCTTTATATTTGAACCTTCCTCCCGAATGACTTTGGCAGATTAAACCACTTGTTCACAACAATCACAAAATGGGGGAGGAAGGTTAGAGAATTACATTTTTTTTTGAAAGAATGTTTTCATTAAAGTTTTGACTTAAATAAATCATATCAGACCAAAAATTTACAGTTCAAATAATAATAACATTCTAACTATAAATAAGACCTTCGTGATTTCAAAAGTGCGTCAAATCCCTATGTGTTATAATTATTCATGCACATAATATCATGAAATAGTAAATTATTAGCATCAAAATCATGCATCCTGTTCTAATTAAACTTGCACGCAAATTTGTCCAGATTTGTGAACTATAAAAACAATTAACTATATTTCTTTCATTTGAAAATTAAATGATTATTTCATGATGACATATACATGATAATTACTCTGTACGTAGTATATCACAAGGTGATTGAATGCATTTTTTAAGTAAAAAACAATAATACACAAAACTCATACTCCGTATATCAAAATTTAATTACGGAGTATATCCGAGGGGATTTGGAATCAGAAAATTGAATAAGTGGTTTGTGTGTCTCCATGTCTCCTCTGTGTTTGAGACATACGATTATTTGGTTGTGAATACTATTAGTACGTGGATATTTATATGGCATGGCTTGTATATACATAAAGCATGTGAATATATACAAGTGTAAATGTGCAATGGTCTATGTCGGCTCATTAGGAGAAATCGAATGTGAGACGTACTGTATATTCCCTGTACACAACGGTATAATAACTGCGCGCTTTTCCCTTAATTGGAAACTGGAAAGCTAC
Organism: Cuscuta epithymum; assembly: GCA_945859915.1. NCBI lineage: Eukaryota > Viridiplantae > Streptophyta > Magnoliopsida > Solanales > Convolvulaceae > Cuscuta > Cuscuta epithymum. The sequence continues at coordinate 2,067,743 of CAMAPF010001001.1, read as the reverse complement.
CTAGTACCAACCTGGCAACCTATTGTAGCAAAAAATGGAAAGAACACTAGGACTCCAGGAGAAAGTGCAAAACAAAAATGGAATATAAAATGATATGTACCTTCTTTCGAAAATCACTTTACAGAGTTATTGGAGGAACAAAGAAATTAAAGGCTCACACAACATAGTTATTGAAAAATTGGCTTACCTAATTAAAAGGAAGTTTTTTCCAAAATAATGTTAAATAAAAAAGTACTCCGTATTTACGAAATTAGGGTCAGATTAAAACTATTCATTACTAAAATACTGCTGGAATAAATCCAGATTAACCAAAGCCGCCAATTGGTTTGGGCCCGTTTGGCGACTCTGGCTTCAAGTCATTACTCGCGCATACAGGCACGAAGCAAGCAAATCTGACAGCCAATAGCAAATCACTATCTTAAAAAAATCCCTCTTTTTTAAATGGTTATAACTTTTATATTTAAAATCCGATTTTCATAAAAAAAATATATCAAATTTCATGAATTTTTTATATCTTTCATATGACATCAATATTCAATATATAAAAATGAAAATAATTTTGAAGATACAATGATCAAAAGTTTTTTAGGCTACAAACTTTTGTAAGTAGATTGATGTTCTAAACTTAAAATCTTATAAACTTTTAGAGTCCATTTGATAATACTCAAATTAACTGAATCGATCGATTCTACTAAAGTATATAAATTTTCTGGTTGAAGTGACTGGATTGACTGATTCTATTGATTTATGAAAAAAATTATATTTACATTTTTTTACTAATAAGATAAAAAATATATATGAAGAAATAGCTAAAGATGTTTTCTACATTAATTTCAACCAATACAGTCATAAAAGTAACTTCAACCTTACATTTTCTTATATTACACAATTATATATTCCACGCGCGAAATCAAAAGTTACATATTTGATGAAAAAGTTAGTTGATAAACCCCAAAAAATAGGGTCACCAAACGAGCTCTTAGTAACAATTTAAAATTCTCTCTAATTACAACATGAAATTGAGATATATAATTATGAGATCTTAATTTTAGAGCACATACGTTTTTAAAGAAATTGAGACTAAAAACTTCAACTCATCGTATTTTCATATTTATTTATATTTTTATATATTTAATATTGGTGTCCTATGAAAGATAATAAAAATACGGAGTATGAACTTTGATATACTTTTTATAAAAATCCAATTATAAATAAAAAATTCATAACCATTTAAAAAATATAATATTTGTGTCATATGAAAGATAATAACTATTTGATCATATATTTTTTTCTTTATATTATTAATAAAAAAATATTTTTAAATATAATTTTTCATAAATCAGTATTATCAGTCAATCCAGCCACTTCAACCAAAATATATGTCATAAACTTCAGTAGAATAAATCGATTTAGTCAATTTCAACGTTACCAAACGGACTCTAAAAAGTTATGAGATCTTAACTTTGCACTGTGTCATCTTCAATTTTTAGAACATAGATCTACTTAAAAAGTTTGTAGGCTAAAAACCTCTATTCATCGCATTTTAAGAATTATTTTTATTTTTATATTTTGAATATTGGTGTCATATGAAAGACAAAAGAATTCATGAAATTTGATATATTTTTTATGAAAATCAGATTTTAAATATAAAAGTTATAACCATTTAAAGAAAGAGGTATTTTTTTAAGATAGTGATTTCCTATTGGCTGCCAAATCTGCTTGCTTCATGCATGTATGCACGAGTACCGACTTGAAGCCAGAGTCGCCAAACGAATTGGCGACTTTGGTTAACCTGGGTTTTTTCCAGCAGCTGTATTTTGGTAAATAGTTTTAACACAACCCTAATTTCTTAAATACTTTTTTATTTAACATTATTTTGGAATAGATATGGAAGAAAAATAGATAGTACATGGAAGGTAAGAACTAAAAAGTCCTTTCCGAACTCGAAACTAATTCCTCCATTACTTTTTCTACCATGACCCGATTTTTCATATATGAAACAATAAATTATTATTTGATAAAAACAATGAAATGACTAAGAAAAGTGAAAGACAGTTAAGATATAAGGTTCCATTCTAAAAGTTTGATGAGAAGTTAAGAAGATGCATTTTTAAAAATTGTTTTTTTTCTTTTCAGCATATGTTGATTGCTATTGCTAATATGTAAAATTCAAGTCCGATAGTAAACTTTTCCGAACTTACCGGGCCCGGGGAAAATTATTTAAAAATAGTTTTACAAAAAATTCTAAGCGGACCAAAAACGAATGAAGTGTCCTCGGGTACATAAATCCGTATCATTATCTCTCACATTTTACCGGCGTGGGACTTAAACGCAAGTATACACTAAACTATGAAATGATTAAAGATACATCCAAGAACACTCACTTAAAAGATGCCCCTATCTTACTCCACAATACAGAATTAGTCTGAATATCAGGATTCAACTTTAATTTCTATATAAATTGTTGGAGTAGTTTCTCCTCAAACAGGCTTGATCGGAACTGCTGTTAGGCTGCCTCTATTTGAGGTGTTTACAGGTGGAATTTTTTAATGAAATTTTGTGAGCATGTTCTACACGAATCTAAATTATATCTACAAAATTTCACCTTAAAATTCAATCAGAAAGTCAGTTAAATAAACTATTGAAAAAGAATGCATCAAAAAGAATATAAAAAGCGCAGTATTTTACTATAATTTATTTAAGTAACTTCATGATTGCATTTTAAAATTAAATTTAGCGGATATAATCTATGCTTCATAAATAACTCTGTCATAATTTTTTATTAATAAATTCTACCTGAAAGTGCGATTCTGGTGGCTGACATGAGGAGAAGATTAATCAAGTTATTGAACCACATGCTTATATTTGTTAATATATTGACAAAAAGGACTGAAGTAGTAATGGACGGCGGACCTAGCTAGAATGGGGCTATAATATGAGTATCTCACGTGGTCTTCACGTTCATGGATTATTCTCCGTATGGTTTTGTCACGCCGTTTTTATTACTTAGCCACCGGTCCACCCTCGGTCAACAAGTGAGCTATAATGACTTAGAAGCTGTTCCGTTTACCTGATCTGAATGTTTCTGATCTGAATTTTTTAAGTTCTGATCTGATCTGATCTGAATTTTTCTGATCTGATCTGATCTGATCTGATCTGAATCTTTCTGATCTGATCTGATCTGATCTGAATCTTTCTGATCTGATCTGAATCTTTCTGATCTGATATGAATGTTGCTGAACTGATCTGAATGTTGCTGATCTGATCTGATCTGATCTGAATGTTTCTGATCTGATCTGAATTCTTCTGATCTGAATCTTTCTGATCTGATTTGAATATTTCTATAATTGTAATTGTAATTACAATTATAATTATTAGATTTATAATTGTAATTAAAAATATAACTTAAATAAAATAACAATTATAATCATAATTATAAAAAAATAATAATTAAAATTAAATTTAAAATTATAATAATTATACCAATTACACTAATTATAAATACAGTTACAATTATAAATGTAATTATATTTTTAATTATGATTAATTTTATAATTATTATTATTTTAATTATAATTATAATATTTATTTCTATAGTCATAATTATGTCTATAATTACTAATTTAAATATATAATTACTCCGAAGTAATAATAATTACAACAATAACAACAAGAACAACAATCATATTAATAATAATGATGATTATAATTATAATTACATTGTAAATCATAATTATAATTATAATTATAAATATATTATATTATATTATATTATATTATATTATATTATATTATATTATATTATATTATATTATATTATATTATATTATATTATATTATATTATATTATATTATATTATATTATATTATATTATATTATATTATATTATATTATATTATATTATATTATATTATATTATATTATATTATATTATATTATATTATATTATATTATATTATATTATATTATATTATATTATATTATATTATATTATATTATATTATATTATATTATATTATTATAATATAATAATAATTTTATATTATTAACATTATTATTATATTATTATTAATAATATTATTATATTAATATATTAATATTATTAACAATAACTATAATATAATAATCATAATTAATATAATAATAAAAGTGATAAATCATGTTTGAATTTTTTGACCTGATCTGATCTGAATGTTTCTGATCTGATCTGAATGTTTCTGATCTGGTCTGATCTGATCTGAATCTTTCTGATCTGATCTGAATGTTGCTGATCTGATCTGAATCTTTCTGATCTGATCTGAATGTTTCTGATCTGATCTGATCTGAATATTTCTGATCTGATCTGATCTGATCTGATCTGATCTGAATAAAATAAGATTAAGGAATAAGTAATAAGATTAAGACGAACGGAACAGCTTCTTAGTCTATATATATATATATATATATATATAGGGAACTCTTCCGGTAAGGTATACCTTACCGGAGCCTCCGTGCGGCCTCCACGTTTTGAGGGCCTTCCCGTTGGATTTTTTCGATGAAATTTTTTTAGTATATTCTTAATCAAGTCTAGTTCATTCATACCAAATATCAACAAAAAAATCAATCGGAAAGGCAGTCAAACGATTTTTGTAAGATAACTGTGTTTTATATGTATATAAAGGGTGCAGGTATCTTCTAAAAATCATTTAGCTGACTTCCCAATTGCATTTTTTGCTGAAATTTGGTATGAATGTACTACACTTGATGAAGAACATGCTCAAAAAATTTCATCGAAAAATTCCACCGGGAAGGACCTCAAAACGTGGAGGCCGCACGGCGGCTCCGGTAAGGTATACCTTACCGGAAGTTTTTCCTATATATATATATATATATATATATATATAGTAGTTGTTATAAATACACCTACTCGCTATCTCTCCGTCTGTAATTAAAGTTCAATTTAAATCATCTCAAATAATTATTTGGGGAGTCATCATTTGTTATAAATTACTATTGGTTGAATAATTTAACGATAAGTTAATACATACGGAGTAGTATATCTCACGTGGTCTTCACGTTCATGGATTATTCTCCGTATGGTTTTGTCACGCCGTTTTTATTACTTAGCCACCGGTCCACCCTCGGTCAACAAGTGAGCTATAATGACTTAGTCTATATATATATATATATATATATACGGAAAAGATCCTGTCCAGCCGGAGGGACAGGATCCTCCGTCCGGCCGCCGCCGTTTGGGGCGGTTCCCGGTGGAGTTTTTTGATGAAATTTTTATGGAATGTTCCTCATCAAGTCTAGTTTATCCACAAAAAATTTCAGCTAAAAATTCGATCGGGAAGGCAGTCAAATAATTTTGTGAAACATAACTGCGTTTTATATGTTTAAGTTGGAGCAGTTATGTTTCAGAAAATTATTTGACTGCCTTCCGGATCGAATTTTTAGCTGAAATTTTTTGTGGATAAACTAGACTTGATGAGGAACATTCCATAAAAATTTCATCAAAAAACTCCACCGGGAACCGCCCCAAACGGCGGCGGCCGGACGGAAGATCCTGTCCCTCCGGCTGGACAGGATCATTCCTCTATATATATATATATATATATATATATATAGTAGTTGTTATAAATACACCTACTCGCTATCTCTCCGTCTGTAATTAAAGTTCAATTTAAATCACCTCAAATAATTATTTAATTTGGGGAGTCATCATTTGTTATAAATTAGTAAATTACTATTGGTTGAATAATTTAACGATAAGTTAATACATACGGAGTAGTATATTAGTACATCAATATAAGGTGTACTAATATATTTAGAGCCGGTTTGGTGACCATCTTTTTTGACTTGTCAAACTATTAAAATATAGATAATTTTGCACGTCTATTTAATTTGATATAGATACTCATTTATTTTGACAATAATTCTACTGATACAGCAATAAATCTACAAACATGCATTAATTGGCCGTTGGTATTTCTTTGTGGTGTTTGTGTCTCCATGCCTGCATTTGTACTATACATTTGGTTGTCTGGCTGCTATTTAAATCGGTACGTGGGAATATATGGAACACAGTTTTTATACACTTTACATGCTAGTGGAGACACGAGTGGGTTTTTTAAACACAGAATCTATTTCGATCGTATAATTTTTCCAAATTTAGAAGTACTAAGTTGACACTTGACAGTCAATTAACATAAATGAATATAAAACAAACTTCGTAATACGAAGATATTTTTCGATAAAAAATGAACACAGGTGCTGAAACACATATTTTAATTTGACTAGTAAGTAAGCTTTTATTAGTTTAAATATTTTTTATACTTCAATATGAGAAAATTCTTTAAGGATAGACAAAGTAATACAATTGCCATTATTTTATTCCTAAAATAGAAATCATATCATTCACTCATAATTGGGGAAGTTTTATGTTTTAAATAGAACAAATTAACTCCTAGCTTAGGAAAAATACTTGGAAGCTGTTATGTTCATCTTAATCTTATTATTTATTGCTTATTCTTATTTTATTCAGATCAGATCAGATCAGAAAAATTCAGATCAGATCAGATCAGATCATAAAGATTCAGATCAGATCAGAATCATTCAGATTAGATCAGAATAATTCAGATCAGATCAGAAACATTCAGATCAGATCAAAAACATTCAGATCAGATCAGAAACACTCAGATCAGATCAGAAACATTCAGATCAGATCAGGAACATTCAGATCAGATCAGGAACATTCAGATCAGATCAGAAAAGTTTAGACATGATTTATCCCTTTTATTATAATAATTATAATAATATTAATAATAATTATAATTATAATTATTATTATTAATTTATTATTATTATTCTTGTTGTTATTGTAATTATTATTATAATTACTATTATTATTGATATTATTATCATCATCATCATCATCATCATCATCATCATCATCATCATCATCATTACTATGATTACTATTATTATTATTATTATTATTATTATTATTATTATTATTATTATTATTATTATTATTATTATTATTATTATTATTATTATTATTATTATTATTATTATTATTATTATTATTATTATTATTATTATTATTATTATTATTATTATTATTATTATTATTATTATTATTATTATTATTATTATTATTATTATTATTATTATTATTATTATTATTATTATTATTATTATTATTATTATTATTATTATTATTATTATTATTATTATTATTATTATTATTATTATTATTATTATTATTATTATTATTATTATTATTATTATTATTATTATTATTATTATTATTATTATTATTATTATTATTATTATTATTATTATTATTATTATTATTATTATTATTATTATTATTATTATTATTATTATTATTATTATGATTATTATTATGATATTTATTATTATCATGATTATTATTATTCTTATTACTATTATGGTTGTTGTTGTTATTGTTATTAGTTTTTTTTTGTTATTATTATATTACACGATTAGTTTTTTTTTGTTATTATTATATTACACGGAGTAATTACAATTAAAATTATAGAAAAAAATATTATAATTATAATTAAAATTATAATTATAGAAATAATTATATCTAAAAATATAATTACAATTATAATTATAGATTTTTTGTGTTTACTCCAGGAGGCGTCTGGGGGGTCTGGGGGGGGGGCTGAAGTAAACTAGGTTGAACCTCACCCCATTGAGTTTCGAACCCGAGACCTCCCATAAGGGTGAGTGAGTCGGCGACCAGCTGAGCTGAACCGCTTCCTCTAATTATAGCTATATTTATAACTAGTGTAATACGTATAATAATTATACCTATTATAATTATGATTATAATTATAATTATAATTTTTTATAATTCTGATTATAATTATAATTATATTTAAATTATATATGTGTAATTACATTTCTAATTATAATAATTAAAATTAAAATTATAATTATAATTTTAGAAATATTCAAATCAGATCAAATCATAAGGATTCAGATTAGATCAGAAGGATTCAGATCAGATCAGAAACATTCAGATCAGATCAGGAACATTCAGATAAGATCAAGAACATTCAGATCAGATCAGGAACATTCAGATCAGAATGATTTAGATCAGATCAGACCAGATCAGAAAGATTCAGATTAGATCAGATCAAAAAAATTCAGATCAGAACTTAAAAAATTCAGATTAGAAACATTCAGATCAGATGAAGAGAACAACTTCTTAATCATTCATATTTGTACACTTTGTCTATCTTTTACTCAGTTTTTGAAGTAACTTCAGACTCACGGTGCAAAATATCACAGTGATTTAGACAAAATGAGATAAATTAATTTGAGATTTTTTTTGATAGATACTTCATCTGGATCAAAATAATTGTCTCAAGTTCTTTTTGAACTATGCGCGTCAAATTAATTGTATCATTTATTTTTTAAAAAGAAATCTACCTTAAAGGTTGTATGTTACAGTACAATTTAGTAAAATGTACAATACAACTACAATACCAAAAGCCTCATACTTGTAATAAAATCTAAAATACGGAGTAATGAAACATCAAATGAAACCGTTATTATGATACAGAAAAAATATACGGAGTATCTTTATATATATAAAGAGAATATGGTGGAGATCCAAATAGAAATCTATTTGGAGCCAAAAGAAGTGAAAAATTGTTGTCACAATTAATTAAACATTATTTAATATGTCAATAGTTAATAACAATCAATGATTAAGTAGAAACCTCATTAATTGTTGTAAGTTACAAATACAAATTAGAAAAGTAAGCATATAGACATTACATATAAATAAAATTATTAGAAAAATATTAGAAACATTTACATATATACATAATTAGTTAATAGACATTTACATACATAATAAATTTTAAAACGAAATGTTCTAACTTTAGAATATAAAAAAAGTACTTCGTATTAAATTATATTCATGAATGACGAATTCAGATACAAATATTATTAAAAAGGAAAATGATACTACCTCCGTCCCCTAAGTTTGGGACAAAGGGGTGTGGTGTGGTTTTTAAGAAAACGTAGAATTGTGTGGTTGATATTGAATGATAAAGTGTGAATAAATTAATAATGAATTCTAGCCACTCAAACATTACCTAATATGGTATGGGACAAACTTAATGGGACGGACGAAAAAGGTAAAACGGGACAAACATAGGGGGACGGAGGGAGTAGTAATTAGTACCCCCATAAAATGTGAATGAAATTGATTTGCATGTGAAATACAACAACAACAACATCCAAGCCTTAGTCCCAAAAGATATTGGGGTCGGCTAACATAAATCAATACATGAGATCACCGCCAAAAGGAAAAGAAAGAAAATAATTTAAAGATAAAAAGATAAGCTATTATAAAAAAGATAATGTACAAAGAGATGAATATACCTAAAAACGATAAAATAAAAAGGATAAAAGTAGTCTATATATAAGGATAAAAAGATAAAAAAAAACACAAGCAAAAAATGAGGGGAAAAGATGATTTGCATGTGAAATATAAAGAAAATTATATGATGGAGATTTGTGCAGATCGTAGAAGGAAAAAATAATTTACCCACAAACTTAATACTTTAAATAGAAATCACCAAAGTTGCATAAATAAAGTTATCAAAGTTTAACGAGACGAGAGAGGAATTGTTATTGGTAATCAGTTGCAAAATAAAATAAATATGCATTCATTTAATTCTATTACATCTATCCATAAAAAAAGACGATTTAAATAAATTTATCCATTAGTAAATAAGTAACTATATTAAAAAGAATTCAATCCTTACTAGCTAGATGCAGACAATTGAATAAGAGGAATTGTTATTGGTAATCAGTTGCAAAATAAAATAAATATGCATTCATTTAATTCTATTACATCTATCCATAAAAAAAGACGATTTAAATAAATTTATCCATTAGTAAATAAGTAACTATATTAAAAAGAATTCAATCCTTACTAGCTAGATGCAGACAATTGAATAAGGAGAATATGATTGTATTTTATCAAATTTAACACAAATTTGAATTTAACTGAACTAGAAATTAATTATAAGAAAATAAATAGCCACTTTCACAACAATACATTGAAAAAACATAAAAGGGTCAATACATTGATAACTCACTAATAAGTAAACATAGCATGTCGATCTACAATTCATATGATTGGTCTATATCGTTATAAAAATTTCTATACTATGATACCCACTAATAATTTATGTGGTTGATATTGAATTGATAAAATGAGAGTAAAGTAGGAATGATTTAGAATCATACCAACGTTACCAAATTTGGTATAAAACAATCTTAATGAGACAAACTAAAAAGGAAAAATGAGACAATTTTAGTGGGACGGATGAAGTAGTATCATACATGGACTCTAATTTATTTTTATATCATATTTTTATACAATAACTATGTATATACACATTTCTCATGAATTATTTTAAAATAAATTATTTCATCTTTTATATCCGTGCAACGCACGGGTGGATTGACTAGTAATACATAGAATAACTTATACTCCGTATGACACTATGATATGATGTTATAAAAATGTAGTATTACGTATGTTTTATAATCAATAGTTAAAGTTTTATTTTAAAACATTAATTATTTCCTATAGTAAAAATCAGGGCCGTCTAATGAATTTGGAAGCCCCGATTCCAAATGACGAATTATTGAGGCACCTAAAACAAGAAATGATACAAAATTTAATAATAAAATACAAATAGACTACACAATTCAGTGAAATATATGTTTTATAATGTTTAAAGTACACAAATTAGACAATATAAAAGTTATAAACCTTTTGAAATCTGGAATAATACATTACATTAAAAAAAACCTATAACTCCATCCGTCCCAAAAAGGTTGGCCAATTTGACTTTTCTTGGTCAACGGTTATCAACTTTGACCAATGATATCTTTTAATACAAAATTATTTGAAATATGAAAATTATATGAGCTTATTCTTTATCAAAAGATATTTCATAAAAGTATAAAATTTATAAATTACACATAAATATAATACCTAAAATCATTGTCTAAACACCATTGACCAAGAAAAGTCAAATTGGTCAATCTTTTTGGGACGAGGATAGTACATACTAAATTTTTGGAGGCTCTCTATAAGAGCGGGCCCCAGTGCTAAACACTTATTGCAGCTCCTAAAAGACGACCCTCATAAAAATAAGAACCTAAGGCAATACCGAATATTTGGAGTAAAATCGTTTTTACTTGGACTGTAATTTGCCCCAGACCAGACCAGACCAGACCAGTCCAGACCAGACCAGACCAGTTCAGACCAGACCAGACTAGACCAGACTTGGATAGTTATAAAAATACAAAGAAACCAGACCAGACCAGACCAGATCAGACCAGACCAGACCAGACCAACAAATTACCGTCCAAGTAAAAACAAACTGATACGGAGGAGCTTTGTACGTAAGTATTAAGGATAGTATATAATGCATGTGGCAGGATATAAATGTAATGCTCTATGTCGGCTATTTATTTATTTTGACATGAGAACTGAAATGCGACACATATTCTATACTCCTATCTCATAACTGCAGTCAACCTTGGGAACTGGGAAGCTACCTAGTTCCTGCTTGATTACCTATACTAGAGACAGAACACTTACCTTGCAGTAATGCAAAGAATACGTACTTCGTTTGAGAAAGTGGACAACAAAAATGACACCTTTTAATGAAAAAGAAAAGGATACACCACATCGACCCTAGTATTGTTCGGATTGTTAACCACAAGCACATAAAGTGGACTTTAATCACATGAGAGCTCTTCTCATCAGGCCGGCCTGACGGGCTGCCCCGTCCGGCCGAGCCCGTTTGGGCACCTTCCTGGTGGAATTTTTTGATGAAATTTTTTGAGCATGTTCCTCATCAATTCTAGTTTGTCCATACCAAATTTCAGCTCAAAATTCGATCGGGAAGATCGTCAAATGATTTTTGCAAGTTAACTGGTCCGGAATATGTATTTTCCGGACCAGTTAACTTGCAAAAATCATTTGACGACCTTCCCGATCGAATTTTGAGCTGAAATTTGGTATGGACAAACTAGACTTGATGAGGAACATGCTCAAAAAATTTCATCAAAAAATTCCACCGGGAAGGTGCCCAAACGGGCTCGGCCGGACGGGGCAGCCCGTCAGGCCGGCCTGATGAGATGATTTCTCTTAATCACATATCCATACATAGTTAGTAAAATTTTGGCTCAGTTATTTGTAATGGTCCTATAAATTTTGCAAAATCTTTCATCACAGTTGTTAGGAATCAAATCCCAAACTTTGAGACTTAACCCTTGTCAGGGATGGAGCTAGAGGGAGGTGTTGAAAAAATAGGAGTATTTCAAATGAATAAAATATTACTTCTTTTAATTATTTACACATTAATTTATTAATAGATGTTATTCATCTCGTACATTATAAAATTATTATTATAACTATAATGAAAACAAATTTTTGAACGTTTTGCACGTTACAACTTTTAATTGTGTGTTGAATATTAATAAACATTAAAACATGCATTAATGAGTACTTTCTATTGAGCTTCAATTTGATCAAAACGGTTGCATGAGCTGTGATTTTTATTATATTTATTTAATAGTATAATACTACATCAACGTTCAATTTCTTTTAGGTGACTTTATAAGTATACCATGCATATTTGTGCAAAGGACGGATGATTTTTTCTTAGCCTTTAAAATTTCATTTGCCTTCAAAGTTCGTTTTGTATACATATGTATATGAGTGTTCGGCCAGACCTGCTAGCTTAGGAGAAGAAGATTATTTTGAGCTGAACATCCCTGTTGGGGTATTGGGCCCAAGCCCAATACACCCGGCCCGAAGCATAAAGAAGGCCCAGGAGAACAGGAGGCCCAACGAAAGCAGGAAGGTTCAAGTCGTCCCGAACGGGGAATACCTGAACGGCGTTCGGGTGGATTTGTCCACTTGAGACAATCAAACAAAGTACTGGCATCAAACACCTTCAAAGGGGGTCCCGCACACCGAACGTACTACCCGAACGGGTGGCCAGCAAGTGGGAACCACATTTAATGCCGCAGTATGGCAGAAACAAGTAGAGACATGGGGTCGCAAGTGGCAAAAGCAGCAACCAACAGGTTTCGGCCACATCAGCATCCCACCTACCACATCTTAGTATAAATACCTGCATTGAATACATTGTAAAGGGTTAGCATTTTCATACTCAAAGCTTAGCAATAGAATCATCTCTCTTGTATTATATTCAAACTCGTACCGACGTACCGTTTGGGCAGTTCAATTGTAATCACCGAATTACTTAATAATAATTAGCTTCTGAGTACTTCTTAATTCACTACTTTATGATTTATACACTTTCTGAACCAGAACCAAACGTCCTTAATATCCAAAGCGTGTGTCGGGCTTTCGGATCTACGGGATAAAACCTCAACATTGGCGCCGTCTGTGAGAAACTGAACAAAAATCCCAAGCAAAACCTTTGATCTAAGCACCACCTTCTTCAAGATGGCTAGAATCACTTCAACAACACCGAGCTCTGCTACCAGGGGTCGAAGAGGCAATGGATCCTCCGAGGGTTGGTCTACGCAGGGGCAGGCCAGCGGTAGTGCCACACAGGAATTTGAGAACATCATTCCGCATGATGTAAGGAGAAACTCTCAACTGATGAGGGAAATGGCAGCGGCCATGCAGCGCATGGCGGGCGAACAAGAGAGGGGAGGATCCATCTCCACCGACAACACCTCCGACTCACTGTCCCCCGTCCGCTCCATGCCATCACTAGATGAAGGGGCGGATGATACCCAAACAACTACCGTCTCAGCCAACTCTCAGGCATACCGAGGAAATCATTGGAGAGCCCACACCCCCGGCACAGGCAGTACACCCCGAGGGACCGAACCCCGATCAGGCCTAGAGGCGGGGTTCACGTCAGAGAATCCACTCCCACGATAGGACTACATTTTCAATATATGGAGAGGGATGGGCAAAGGTTCATCCACCGGAGGAGAGAGACAGCAGCACCTCCACCAGCACACACCCCGAAATTCCTTGAACTAAGGACTCCACCTCCCCGAACAGTCCATGAAGAACAAATGGCTGAAATGAGGAGGCAGATGGCCGAACTCAGGGAGCAGGTTAGCCACACACCCCAACAGGCCCCACCAGCTCGAGTTGGGATTACTTCTCCCTTCACTAGGGAGATTATGAATGCAAAAATTTTGAGGGACTGTCGACCCCCGAACGGCCTCACATACAATGGGATGGGAGATCCCCACGTACATTTGAGAAGCTACCAAAGTGGCCTTATGCTCTTGGGAGCCACGGATGCTGCAATTTGCAGGCTATTCTTCAGCACTATTCGGGGGCCGGCACAAGAATGGTTCGGCACGTTGCAGCCGGGGTCGATCGGGAGCTTTGTCAAGCTGTCCACATTATTCCTAGCTCAGTTCGCCTCCAGCACCACCCCCAAGTTACACTTCGGGTACCTGACCAGTGTAAGGCAGGGACCGAAAGAGTCCGTCAATGGTTTCCTGACCAGATGGAGAAGCAAAACTCTGAAGGTAACGGGCATGATGGATGAGACCGCAATCCTTCTATTCACTGATGCCCTCCGGACCGGGGAACTGTACAGGGATTTGAAGAAGAGCCCTAGTACGAGCTATTCAGAGGTATTGGAAAGGGCTAGGAAACATGCTGCCCTGGAGGAAGAAATCAAGATAAGGGACCGAATGGTCCAGCAACCTACCCCTACAAGGTTGGCTGACCGATTAGGCCCCACGCCAGCGACTGCACCACCCCATCCAAGGAACAGGCGTTTTACTCCGCTTGTTATGACAATCGCAGGTGTATTCCAGAAGGAAAAGGGTACAATTCCCCCACCGACCGATACCAAACCTATTATGGGGAGTGATCCGAACGCCTTCTATAAGTATCATAGGCGATACGGGCACATTACGCAGAGCTGCAGGGCACTGCAGATCGCCATTGAAGAGTTGATCCACCAGGGTTACCTAAGGAAATACGTGAGTAAGAACCCGAACGGCCCTTCCCCAAATCAACGTCCAGTTGGGAAGCCAAACAGCTGGAAAAGGGACAGCCAGAGAGATGCTGAACCCCGAAATGATGTATATACACCCCCCAGGGAAGAGGCTGAAGGCTCTGGAAACCCAGGAAAGAAACCAAGGATGGAGGTGAAAGTGATCTTCGGTGGAGGGGAAATGGGAGATACGGTGGCCGAACGAAAAAAGTTTGAGCGAGGTTTGTACGTAGCCTCCGTATCCACCCCGCCCCAGAAAAATGGAAGAATGGAGCCAATCACGTTCGGGATGGCAGATTTGCCAAACTCACCAAGTCCGCACAAGGACGAGTTGGTGATCAGTATGTGTATAGACAACGCCCTGATCCACCCAGTTCTGGTGGATACAGGAAGCAGTGTGAACGTGCTATATTTGCACACGTTCGAGAAGATGGGACTCCAGAGGAGTCAGTTGACGAATTTGAAGACGCCACTTGCCAGCTTCACCGGAAACTGCATTGAGGCTGAAGGGACCATCCAGCTCCTGGTCGAGATTGGGGACGAAACTTCTCAAGTGTTACAATCACCCCCACTTAGGAACGCAACGTCCTCGTTGCGCTCATAAACCAATCTCAAATCTCTATCAAATCCCAGAATCCTCCCCCGCTAAGTGCCCGCCCGATATCTAACGGGTCAGCACACTGTCGCAGGGTTGCTCTGATACCACCTATAACACCCCGGCCCCGCAGGACCCTAGGTAGTTACTCCACATACTCTCCGGACCTCTAGTACTGTCCCCACAAACCACCACGAGCCTTTACCGCGCACTTTGTCCTCACTCATGCGCGCCCTGAGAAACTTCCCAGGGGGTCACCCATCCCAAGACTATTCCCGTGCTAGCACGCTTAACTTTGGAGTTCTTGGGTGATGAGCTCCCTTAAAAGGAGATGCATCTTGTTGGTATAAGTAGTACTATTAATGCATTTAAATTAAATCTCAAGTGTTACATTATCCTTCTGAGACAGAAGTTGTGTCGGACCCAGAACCCCCTTCAACCTCAAAGTCAGGTGAAGAAGAACCTTATATCCCTCTACTAATCAGAAAATTTGAAAACTTACACATTTCTTTAGAAGAACAAAGAAAAGGTTTTGAAGCTGAAAGAAAAAGTTTTGAAAGTGAGAGGGAGAGGTTGTTGAGAGAACTGGCTCTTTTAAAAGAAAGTTCCCAGTCTGGCACAACTTCTTAATCATCTAGTGATACTGATACTTCTCAACCAATTCTGAACAAAACTAACATTCTTAAAAGGACCCCACTCACTCCACATCTCCTTTGAAAACAGGAAATGAAGTAAGTAGGAGATTGGAGAGGAGAAGAGAGTGGAGGCTTAAGAGAGCTGAAATAGCTGAAGGGAAGAAGAAAATGAATCTTGTTGAAAATAAGAAGTCTTGTTCTAGTGTTGTTTTCTATTCTAATAAACGTTGATGGTGTGAATTTTCTATTATGTATGTTTGTATTTTTAACTAGTTTTATTAGTTCTAGTTGTGGAAATTACACACTTTTGGTGTAATAATTTATTTTCATTAATTATTTATAATTTATTTAGGAGAAAAGGGGCAAAACCCCCTGAAGTTATCACCAAAGGAGACTTAAGCCCTTAAACTTAATTTTTGTGCAAAAAACTTGAAAATATTAAATATATGAAAGGTGGGCAATTACCCCTTTGCTTAACGGTTCACGTGGAACTACTGTTAAAGTTTCTAGTTTCTACCGTTTACTCCGCATAACAAATCAAACATGAACAGTGCTTTTTCATTTAAAAAATTCAATTAATGTTACTCCGCATAACAAATTAACAACTACCGTTTATTTTACCAAAAAAACAACCGTTTAAAGTTTCTTCTTTAAACAAATCTTTAATGAACAGTGCTTCTTTCTTAAAGAATTCAATTAACGGAGTATTTTTAAAAATATGATGGACAAAAATATAACTTAGTAACTATTAGTGATTGTAATTATGTTCAAATTTACATCAAATTAGTATTTTAAATAAGTTACTATGATGTAAATTTTGAACACAATTACAGTCACTAATAGTTACTAAACAATATTTTATTCATGACTTTTTATTAGTAATAATTAAGGAAAACACCCTTTTCATAATTACAATAAAAAATCAATTACTAACCGACTTATTAAGGACTATGTGCTCGTTTGCTGATTTCTATTTTCCGGCTTATCAAAGTTATCAATCAACTTTTTCACCAAACATGTAACATTTAATTTAGCGTGTTGGATTATGTAATAATAAGAAAAAGTGAAGTTGGAGTTACTTTCCTGGTTGAAGTTATCGTAGATGATGATTTTTTTATATATAATTAATTTTTTCTTTATTTTATATAATAAAATATATTTTAAATGTAACTTTTCCATAAATTAGCATAATTATCCAATACAACTGATTTGTGTATTACCAAGTGGACTCTAAAAGTCACCAAATTTCTAATATATTCTTAAAACCGAAATAACATCGAACCGAACTAAAATATCAATTAATCTTTCATACGAAGTATAATTTTAGAACATCACAAATCAAAATCGAATTAAATCAAATCAAACTGAGACATAGTGCTATGTATGATTTTTCTTGGTTCACGGGCGGCGTCACAACCGCATCAGGCCACTATGCTGGTGTAATATTAAGAAAACATCTCGTGACTTATGAACACAACTAGCAGATAAAAAATTAATTCAAAAACCAATTCCTTATCTCAATATGATTTATATGGTTAAACAACGCATAAGTTATTTAAACAGTATTAGTGGATATGTGCCTTTTAAACTCTTTATCTTCAAATAATTTGATCAAATTTTATCCTTTTTTATTTTCAAATAATTTTCCTTTGGTTTGTCATTTATTACGATTTAATGTGCCAATACTTTTTTCTAGGGAACTTCAATTATAAAATCAAAGTTATTATTTCCATGGTGTAAACTTAGAAAGTAATAGATTTAGATGTCGTGTATGTACTAATGATTTTTTTAAATATAAACTAGCCGCAAAGCCTACACAAGCCAGGCCACCCCCCAACACTAGCAAAACAAATTGCCTCGCTACACCAATGATAAGAATTTTGCCCCTTGACTCAAAATCCTGAATTGTCTCTGACTCCCTCCACCCCTAAATTATCTTTTAAAATGGGTTTTGCACGGGAATTAAGAAAACAAAAAATTGTGTGGTGGAGAGTTGTACCAGAGAGATAAATGTGTGAGATTGTGTAAAAAAATATTGTGATTGAACCATAAATTGATTGCCTAAAAAGAAAACAAGATTATTTTGGGATGGGGGGAAAGAAAAATTTGAAAGATTACAATGAGACAATGAGACAAATTTTAAAATATGTTTTAAAAATAATTTATTAATACATTGATAAATAAAGTGTAGTCACGATAAAGCGTAATCAAAGTAAAATACATGAATAATGTAAAATTCTAAATATTGCATTTATTTAAAAAAAAACTGATGAAATTTGTCCTGATTCCTTTAATAGAGGACTAGCTGAAATTATAAAAAAAATCAAAGACACACGGTGATTTGTTAGGCACGGTGATAATAATCAAAGAGCAAATTTAACACCTTCCTACTATGTACTACGTAGTTGCCAACTACACACGATCATAGCCAACTCTGTTACTTGGGTTCACGGTGTTACTTGATTCACCGTTACAGAAGGGCTGATTGCCCTCCTCTTTCCTGATTTTATAGCTTTTTGCACCGGTATAAAGTTTAAGGGCATAAGTGCCCTTTGGAGACAACTTCAAGGGTTTTTGCCCCTTTTCCCTTTATTTAGATTAGGATTATTCTGAGCTTAAAACAGGTCAAGATCATCCAAAGGATCAAGTTTGGACCTCAAAAGATCAAGGAAAGTGCAAGGGGACAAGATAAAAAGAAGATTGAAAAAATATTTCATATACCCGGTCGGGTATAGGCAATACCCGATCGGGTATTGAGTTGATTCGGGTGTCAAAATCAGAATCTGGAGAGACAAAAGAACGTGCAGGATTTTGACTTTTTGGCTCATACCCGACCGGGTATGCCTACATACCTGACCGGGTATGTCTAGAAAAGTGATTTTCCGGGAAAGTGCCTAAAATACCCGATCGGGTACCCTATATACCCGATCGGGTACCCTATATACCCGATCGGGTACCCTATATACCCGATCGGGTACACAACCCTGCCACCTCCAAACACCTATAAATATACCCCTTTTCCTTCACAATAAAAGCATCCCTTCTTCCATACTCTTAAGCTCAGTTTAGAATAGTATTTCTTTTATATTTTTATAGCATGTTTAGTCTCCAAATGAGGAGCTAAACTTCCATTTCTTGGTGTTGCTCTTGAAGCTTGTTGATTATTAAAGTTGTGAGTTATTTTCTTAACTTCTTCCCTTGAATATCAATTATTCTCTTAATCTATCTCTATATTAATGTTGGGGAGTGTTGCTAAGATGACAATTAGTTAACATCTCGACATTAGTTATAGTAGTATTTATTTTCTTCCTCTGTATATTAATGTTGGGGAGTGTTGCTAAGATGACAATTAGATAACATCTTGACATTAGTTATAGTAGGATTATTCATATTTAATCTTCTTCCTTGAATATTAATTCTTCCCTTAATCTATCTCTATGTTAATGTTGGGGAATGTTGCTAAGATGACAATTAGTTAACATCTCAACATTAATTACTACTAGAAACGTTCAACGAACCGATGGATAATCGTTGATGGTTTCACAAGTAAGTAACTTCGGTTTATTAATGCACGGTCGTGGTTAATAAACTTAAGAGGGATTAATTTTGTTGGTTAAACCGAAACCGTTGTGTTGAGGTTATCAATCTCAATTGATTTCATCAAGGAGTTAATAGATTAAATGCTACTATCAAGTCGTTATATGGCGGTGTTCTATACTTGACTAATAGTAAGGGTTATTAATGAACGGTCGTTGTTAATAACTACCCTCGATGAATTGGATATACTCCTCGATTGAGTATTCGAGAGGGTATAAGTTATAGATATAACAATGATCGACTAAAATATATCAAAAAGTGAAAATTAGCAATGTCAAGTCCTTTTTATCTTTGAATTAAATCTCATATAAGTCCTTCATCTTAGTATTTAATTAATTAAATTCCAACAATACCAAAACCCCCCTTTTATTTACTAGTTCATAAAAAGAGAATTATTCCTTTCCCTGTGGATACGAACTCTACTTCACTATACTACGTATTAGTGCTAGTATTGAATTTATTTTGACGCACCGTGACAAAGTGCCCGTCAAATTTGGCGCCGTTGCTGGGGAAAGGCAATTATTTTTCTTTTTATTTTATCTCATAAAAATCAAAAACAAAAAAATATAAAAAATAAAAGAAAATCTTACTCTTCTATCTTCTGAGCTTACATGAGTTATGAGTATATGGATACCAACACTTCATCCTTAGAGAGTCAAATTTCCTTCTTGACTTCTCTAATAAAGGAATTTATCTTAAACTCAAAAGCTCAAGATGCCAAGACATGCAACATTTGCATGTCTCACAGGCATCTTACGGATTTCTGCCCAAAGCTCCAAGATGAATACATTGAACAAATTGATGATGTTGGTTACCAATGGGAAATACCTCACATGAGGTATGATCCGTTCTCCAACTCTAACATGCCTACGGAGGACATGGTTCGGGCTATTGCTACAAACATGACCACCATGCAAAACAACATGGTGCAATTCCAAAATGAGACCAAGTCTAGCATTTTAAACTTGGAAACTCAAGTGAGTCAAATAGCCAGAGTCGTGAGTAGGCTTGAAGCAAGGGATTCAGGAAAACTTCCCTGTCAAATAGAATGTGATCCTAAACAGCAAACTTTTGCAATCACATTGACAAATGAGAAGGAAATGCAAAAGGAGATCCAAAATCTAAAAGAAGTAGAAGAAGAAAGAGACATGAAGCTCCAACAGGTCAAAAAAGAGGATGAACCGAGTTTCAAGGTCAAATACCTATCCTTATCATTCTTTGAGGTACCCCCATCAGTTCTAAAAACTTTGAGGGAAACTCATAAAATTGACAAGGATAATGACATTTTCGAAAGCTTCAGCAAAATTGAGGGATCAAAACATTTTTCGTTAACCATGTTTAACGATAATTTCTTTCCCTCACTCCTACCACCTGAATCAATGAAAATCTGGATATTTGATCCTGGAAAGATTTTCAAAGTGAAGAGTCGAAAAATTGAGCATTCCTATGGAAGTCCTAGGAGTGAAAGTGTGAAGAAGATAAACTATCACGATCCAAGTTTGAATGACTGAACACAATGATAGCGTCGTGCCACGACGTTAAATAAAGCGCTTCTTGGGAGGCAACCCATGCAAGGTACATTTACTTATTGTATTTTATTTTTGCACTTTAAAAAAAATCATCCCATTCGTCTTTTCCAAATTCGAACCCAAATTCAATTACCCCAAACCTCCTAACCATATCCCTCTTTCTTCAAAATCTATCCAAATCCTCTACCAAACCCCATAAAAAAAATCATAATCTTGTTCTCATCACTTCCCTCTTGCTCCACATACCCTCTAATCCATAAACTCTTGGAAGCAATCACCCCTCTCCCAATCCACAACTTTATATCTTCAAAAAAAAAGTGATAATGGCGGGCACTAGGGACAGTGCTTTGAGCTAAGTGCGGGGGAGTCACTCATTGGTCATTTCATCATCATTTTCATTTACCCCAGTGCCGCAAAGGCTCCCACCTACGGTGGGGTAAGGGGGGGTCGGATGTACGCAGTCTTACCCCTGTACTAAAGCACAGAGAGGCTGTTTCCGGATGACCCATAGTGAAAATCGCAACCAACATTGTATGGACTGACTGCTGCTTCATAACAAAGAAGCGCAGACAGTTTAGTGAGCCATTTTGCTTTATTCCATCATATTCTCAAGCCAAAAAATAATGAATCTTTGGCTCCATTGCAAATGATGGAAATGGAGTCACTCATTGGTACGTACTTAATTTTTCTACCTTGTAACTTGCATTAGTTTCTTAAGAAAAAAAACAAAAAAACAAAAAAAAATGATAATAATGCTAGTTAGGTTGAAAACCCAAAAACGGGCAATCTAAGCAAAAAGGGCTTATAAAAAAAATTGAGTGAGTTTCAAAAGGATGGAAAAACAAAAAGAGATGCTAGGATGAAAACCTGAAAAGGCTCCTAGGCAAAATGAGAGATATAATTGTTTTTTACAGGACCTCATTTGATCTCTTAAGGAAAAGAAAAAGAAAAGAAGAGAAGAAAAAAAGATGAGCATAGAAGGTCATAAAACCCAAGAAGAAGTTATTCTTTGAGCTAAAAACTCAATGAAAATCCCATGTGTTATTCTTGGTAGCCTTTTGCTCTTTCTTATTAATTGTTGAACTATGGAGGACTTGGAAAGCTTGTAAACATTTGGCTTTACTCGAGGACGAGTAAAGAAACTAAGTGTGGGGGAGTTTGATGGTGTGAATTTTCTATTATGTATGTTTGTATTTTTAACTAGTTTTATTAGTTCTAGTTGTGGAAATTACACACTTTTGGTGTAATACTTTATTTTCATTAATTATTTGTAATTTATTTAGATTAGGATTATTCTGAGCTTAAAACAGGTCAAGATCATCCAAAGGATCAAGTTTGGACCCCAAAAGATCAAGGAAAGTGCAAGGGGACAAGATAAAAAGAAGATTGAAAAATATTTCATATACCTGGTCGGGTATAGGCAATACCCGATCGGGTATTGAGTTGATTCGGGTGTCGAAATCAGAATCTGGAGAGACAAAAGAACGTGCAGGATTTTGACTTTTTGGCTCATACCCGACCAGGTATGCCTACATACCCGACCGGGTATGTCTAGAAAAGTGATTTTCCGGGAAACTGCCTAAAATACCCGATCGGGTACCCTATATACCCGATCGGGTACACAACCCTGCCACCTCCAAACACCTATAAATACACCCCTTTTCCTTCACAATAAAAGCATCCCTTCTTCCATACTCTTAAGCTCAGTTTAGAATAGTATTTCTTTTATATTTTTATAGCATGTTTAGTCTCCAAATGAGGAGCTAAACTTCCATTTCTTGGTGTTGCTCTTGAAGCTTGTTGATTATTAAAGTTGTGAGTTATTTTCTTAACTTCTTCCCTTGAATATTAATTATTCTCTTAATCTATCTATATATTAATGTTGGGGAGTGTTGCTAAGATGACAATTAGGTAACATCTCGACATTAGTTATAGTAGTATTTATTTTCTTCCTCTGTATATTAATGTTGGGGAGTGTTGCTAAGATGACAATTAGATAACATCTTGACATTAGTTATAGTAGGATTATTCATATTTAATCTTCTTCCTTGAATATTAATTCTTCCCTTAATCTATCTCTATGTTAATGTTGGGGAATGTTGCTAAGATGACAATTAGTTAACATCTCAACATTAATTACTACTAGAAACGTTCAACGAACTGATGGATAATCGTTGATGGTTTCACAAGTAAGTAACTTCGGTTTATTAATGCACGGTCGTGGTTAATAAACTTAAGAGGGATTAATTTTGTTGGTTAAACCGAAACCGTTGTGTTGAGGTTATCAATCTCAATTGATTTCATCAAGGAGTTAATAGATTAAATGCTACTATCAAGTCGTTATATGGCGGTGTTCTATACTTGACTAATAGTAAGGGTTATTAATGAACGGTCGTTGTTAATAACTACCCTCGATGAATTGGATATACTCCTCGATTGAGTATTCGAGAGGGGATAAGTTATAGATATAACAATGATCGACTAAAATATATCAACAAGTGGAAAGTAGCAATGTCAAGTCCTTTTTATCTTTGAATTAAATCTCATATAAGTCCTTCATCTTAGTATTTAATTAATTAAATTCCAACAATACCAAAACCCCCCTTTTATTTACTAGTTCATAAAAAGAGAATTATTCCTTTCCCTGTGGATACGAACTCTACTTCACTATACTACGTATTAGTGCTAGTATTGAATTTATTTTGACGCACCATGACAAAGTGCCCGTCAAACGTAGATCTAGCTCTTTGTCACAACCTTGTAGTTCTACTTAAGTCTCGTGTCCCGAGCTGAATGATTCTGAATTTACTTTTGATCCTTTCTTTTGCAATGACAATGTGTATGCTCCTGGTCGAGGAAATGTTTGTTTTGATATGAATGATTATGAATGTGTTGAGAATGTTGTTCCTGAGAGTAAGAAGAGAGAGCGCAAACAAAGAAAACAGTTTGAGAATAGAGCTGTAGAGGGTGTTTATAATTTTCCAAATTTAAAATATCCTCTTAAAGTTCATTCAAAGAAACATTTAGAAAGACTCTCTAAGGAAGAAATTTTCAAACCATACCTCACGAATCAACCATTCACACGCAATGACCATGTCTCCTCTGCTCCTAAAATCACACAACAATGGATCCCAAAGGCTGAACTTGAGAAACAAAGAACGTTATCTGAAAAAGCTGCTGACCTTGGATCACAGCTCAAAACAAAATTTAAAAAGATGTTTTCAATTGATAAGGAAGGACCCATCCTGCGGTGGGTACCTAAAAATCCTTAATCTGTTTTGCAGAACGGTCATGTGTGGCATTTGGATTCTGGCTGCTCATCCCACATGACCGGAATAAAACAACTGCTGAGCAACTACACGAAATGCTACGGAGGAAATGTGAGATTCGGAAACAATGCATCATCTCCGATCCTAGGATATGGGGATGTTATCTGTGCAAGTGTCACCATTAAGGCTATATCCTATGTCAAAGGACTGAATCATAACCTGCCGAGTATTGGACAGTTTTGTGATAGCGGCCTGGAAGTGAAGTTTATAGCCAGACAATGCTGTGTGCTGGACAGGTTTGGGAAGACATTATTGACGTGCACAAGGACTTCCAACCTGTACACCATTGATCTGAAGAGTGTGCAATCAACTTCTTCCATCTGCCTGTTATCCAAAGCCTCCTCCGAACAAAACAATCTATGGCACAGACGCTTATCTCACCTCAACTTCAAGTATCTCACCATTCTGTCCTCTAAGAAACTTGTGAAAAGGCTGCCTCCTCTGAAGACTTCCGCTGACAATCATTGTGATGCCTGCAGACTAGGCATGATGAAGAGGAGCTCCCACAAGTTGAAACCTGTTCCATCCTCCTCCAGACCGCTGCAACTACTTCACATGGATCTGTGTGGACCAATGAGAGTCCAAAGTATAAATGGACGCAAATATACTCTGGTCATTGTGGACGACTTCTCTCGGTACACATGGACCAAATTTCTGAGAACAAAGGATGAGACAGCAGACATAATCATAACCTTCATCAGGACAATTCAGAACTTTCTGCATAAGAGTGTGCAAATAGTACGAATTGGCAACGATACCGAGTTCAAGAATTAGTCTCTCACTGATTTCTATGAAACTCAGGGTATTACACAGCAATTCTCAGCAGCGAAAACTCCTCAACAGAACGGAGTTGTTGAAAGGAAGAACCGGACACTTGTTGAAGCCGCACGCACTATGCTAATACAGTCCAAGCTACCTCACTTCATGTGGGCTGAAGCTATAAACACTGCGTGCTTCACTCAAAACAGAACATCAATCCATAAGCGCTTCAACAAGACATCGTATGAGATTCTCTTCAACAGGACTCCAGATATATCTTTCTTCAGAGTATTCGGCTGCAAGTGCTTCGTTCTAAATGACAGAAATGAAAGGAGCAAACTGGATCCGAAAGCAATAGAGGGAGTATTCATTGGATATTCTACACAATCAAAAGCCTACAGAATCTACTTGCGCGATCGGAGAACAGTCATTGAGAGTGTGAATGTAGCATTCTATGATATGGCTGACTTTGCTTCTGAACATTTCTTGATAGAACCCACTCTCTCTGCTCAAAGAAAACAACCTGATGAAGGTGAAGCAACAATGCAAACAACGGCTGAACGTGCGATTCTCGACACATTATTTGAACATTTTTATGAGAATCCACGAACCATCAGCCCGCAACAAACAACAGATGCTGCACACTTACTATTCATGCCTGACCTCACTGAAGAAGAAGCTGATACCCCTATTCCATCTGATCATGAGGATACTGAGGCTCATGGCACTGCAGCAACACAAGCAACTTCACCAACACAAGCACAAGCTACACCAACACAAGATTCAACAACTGTGCAATCCACTCCGCAACAAATCACATCTGCTACGTTTGAGGACCCGGATCACCCCATCATAACTCCAACTCCTCTCACTCATGAGAGGAAGTGGACGAAGGCACATCCTGCAGAACAAATCATTGGGGATCCGAGTCGTGGAGTATGCACAAGAACAGCTACAACAAATGAATGTCTCTTCTCTTGCTTCATTAGCCAATTCGAACCATCAAAAGTCACTGACGCACTGGCTGATCCTGATTGGGTAATTGCAATGCAGGAGGAGATAAATCAATTTGAAAGGATGAATGTATGGATCCTGGTGCCTAGGCCCCCGAAGAAAACTATCATCGGCACCAAATGGGTCTTTAAGAACAAAAAAGATGAAGACAGTGTGATCATAAGGAACAAAGCCCGCCTGGTTGCAAAAGGTTACAATCAACAGGAAGGAATCGACTAAGATGAAACCTTTGCACCAGTGGCTAGGATTGAAGCAATCAGGTTGTTCCTTGCTTATGCAGCTCACAAGAGCTTCACCGTGTACCAGATGGATGTGAAGACTGCGTTTCTGAATGGAGAGTTGAGAGAAGAAGTTTACGTTGCACAACCAGATGGCTTTGTTGATCCTGAACGCCCCAACCATGTATACAAGCTGAGGAAAGCCCAGTATGGACTGAAACAGGCACCGAGAGCTTGGTACGATGCTTTATCAGATTTCCTTGTGGAATCAGGCTACTCGAAGGGAAAGATAGATCCAACTCTCTTCATCAAACGAGACAAAAGTGACATCATGCTGATACAAATATATGTGGACGACATTATCTTTGCTTCGTCAAACCCAAACTTTTGTGAAGAGTTCAACAAGTTGATGCGCACTGAGTTCAAAATGAGCATGATGGGAGAGTTGAACTTCTTTCTATGCCAGACAGTATCTTCATCAACCAGTCCAAGTATATCCATGAAATGCTCAAACGATTCAAAATGGACAGCAAGTCAACCATGCCAACCCCTATGTCTCCCTCACAGAAGCTCGACTCTGACCCTTCAAGAAAGTCAGTCGATGCTACCAACTATAGGGCTATCATTGGTTCCTTGCTGTACCTGACATCAAGCAGACCGAATATTGTCTTCGCAACCTGCATGTGCGCTCGCTTTCAGGCAAAACCAAAGGAATCACATCTGACTACAGTGAAAAGGATACTGAGATATCTCAAAGGCACAGTCAATCTGGGTCTTTGGTATCCCAAGAACACATGCTTTGACCTAGTAGGATACTCAGATGCTGATTTCACAGGTTGTAGGCTAGACAGGAAAAGTAATTCCAGCGGTGCTCAATTTCTAGGAGAGAAGCTGGTCTGCTGGTCCTCCAAGAAGCAGAACTGTGTGTCCACTTCTATAGCCGAAGCAGAATACGTAGCGGCTGCTAGTTGTTGTTCACAAATCCTATGGATGAGGACCCAGCTCAAGGACTATGGCTTCACGTTCACTCACATTCTGATCTACAGTGACTCCCAGAGTGCAATCGCCATAACCAGCAAGCCCGTTCATCACTCGCGCACCAAGCACATCGACTTACGCTATCACTTCATCAAGGACCAACGTGGAGAAAGGAGACATTGATCTGTACTTTGTAAGCACTGAGTTTCAACTGGCTGACTTGTTCACTAAGGCACTAGATGAAAAGAGATTCCAGTTCATTGTCTCCAAGTTAGGCATGTTGAATCTTGAGCCGCTGTAATTGTGTATGTCTCAATGCTCTGAATAAAAAGCGTGTGTGTGTGGTGTGAGTTGCATGTGTTGAGGGGGAGAAAAGGGAGAAAACAAGAAGATATATGTGTGTGATTGAGGTGGAGAAAATCAAAAAAAGAGAAAAAAGGGAGAAATTCAGAAAATAACAAAAAAAGAGTGAGTGTGTGTGAAAAGTCAAAAAATAAAAATTAGAGGGGGAGAAAAGCAGAAAAGAAAGAGTGTGTGTGTGTGTTTTTATTTTTTTCTCATGCACAATTCGAGGGGGAGTTTTGTGCAAAAATAAAATTGGGCCTCAAATCTGTTTTAAACCGGTTTTGGGTCAAACCTAAACAACTGGGCCCAGACTCTTTCTCGCAAGGCCCAATAGTTTCTCGCATATAAGAAGGACTTCGAGAACCGAATAACTCATTTTCTCGCATTTGCTTTCAAAGTTCTCGAAGTCCAGAGCCCTCAACCGTCCTCCTCTAAAATCTTTTCTCAAATCGTCTTCTCACTTTTCGCACTAAAGGTAGTGCACTGAATCTTCTTAATGTCAGAATCGGTTTTTGCACATAATGGATTGGTTCTCGGTATCAAACTAAGGGATCTTTCTCGAAATTGAATATCGAGAACTCGGATCTTCTCGAACCAAGAAATGAAACCTCGAAAAGTTTTTGATGTTATCATTATTATATATTGTGTTTTTGCAGGTGGTTCTCGACATTACTCTGAGTTCGAACTCGAGAAACTCATTGGACTTTTCGATGTTTAATATCGAGAACCTGATTTTCAAAGTTGAAATACCGAGAAAAGGTTCTCGATACTAAACCTCGAGAAAATAAGTTCTCGAAGTTTAAGCCTCGAGAAAGACTTTTCGATATTCCTATATCGAGAACCAAGTTCTCGATGTTTGAGTATCGAGAAGAGCTTCTCGGTATTTAAACCTCGAGAACCCACTTCTCGAAGCTCAAACCTCGAGAAGCTGGTTCTCGTGGTTTACACTTAGAATATTTCTCGCGGTCCCACCTGTACACACCTGATCTGAAAAATTGCAAATACAGAACAAAAACAAAATAAAATTTTCAAGTAAACAATTGTGCCGACCCAATTCTTTCAGTCAGCTATGTCAGGAACAGACATAAGTGCACAGCCAAGCAGCCAGCTATACCCAAAAGAGAACTGGATCCCACTTTATGACAACAATTTCCAGTTGGACCTGAAGCTGTTCAAATGTCAGGACCCAGTCATTCTGTCCATCTTACAGAAGCATTACCTCTGGCTTGCATTCAATGAAGCCAAGCCGGTGCCAGAGGTATATCTACAACAATTCTGGGGCCTGATGCACACTGCCTCAGAGAAAGATAGGTCAAAGATAATGACCAAGCTCAACGACAAAAGAGTGGTGCTGACACCCTCTACTATTAGGGAGACCCTGAATCTCCCAGGGCTCCAGAACTATGCACCGCTTCCCTCAAATGAAGAGCTGATAAAGGGGATGAAAGATTTGGGGTATGTTGGTCCGCTGCCCCTGCTATCCAACTTCACCATCTCCAACCTGCCCCACCCGTGGAAGAGTCTGTTCGGCCTGGTCAACAAGTGCATGTCTCCTAAGCACGCCGGACACGACAAATGCAACAAGCAGATCCTGCAAATCTTCCACGGGATTGCCTTCGATAAGCAATACGACATGGCACAACTCTTCTGGACAGAGCTGATGGACCAAGTGAAAATGAAGGAAGGAAACAAAGGAAGTACAATCCCTTACGCTCGGTGGCTGGCATTGATAATCCATAACATCATGGAAGCCACCCCGACTATGCCGAAGCGTAAGGAAGACAAGCATTTCATCGCCCCAAGCTCAAATACTTCCAAAAGGACAAGAACACAACAGAAGCTTGACCTATCCCAGACTCCCTGCTTGATCTAGCAAACCCGAGGGATAAGGCAATCATCGACTACAAAGAGTCACTCAAGAGAAAAGTCCCTATGGTTCAACAAAACCCAGCTGGACCTTCCCAAGGGACTAAGCCGAGTGTTGGTAAGGGTAAGAAGAGAGCCACCCAGCCACAGAAACCAGTGGCAGCCCAGCCTGATGATGATCAGTCTGCTAACTCTTCCGAGAAGACCCAGACTGCTGAGGGCCACCCCATCAATGCTGAGGACACTGTCGACGATGAACCATCAAGCAAGGCCCCTACAAATAAGGCTGGTGGTGAGGTCTCCGATAGCATGGCCAAGAGAAATGATAATGATGATAATGACATGGAAGGTGTTCTAATCAGCAACAGAAGAAGAGCCGGAAAGAAGGCCATTGCGATTGACTCCGACACCTCATCGGACAATGAAGAGGCTGCTCACTCACACCGACCTCTCAAAGGTATCATCATCAGTGAGCAGCGCTCTAAGCACAGAAACAACAAGTCTGCATCATCCAAGCCTAAGAAGAGGCTGAGAAAGAAAAGCACAGTGGAAGAGGAGCTGGAGCTGTTTGATGACTGCGACACGTTCCTAAATATAGGCCGAACCACGCCCATAGGTGCAGGAGCTGACCTTGTCAGTTCCCGGGTAGAAGTCGCAACATCTAGTTCAACTGCGCATGCACAGCCATCTCCCATCCACTCTTCAGTCTCCCAATAGACTGGAGTTTCAATAACTCAAGGGGAACTTACACCGACCTCACTGGTTCCTTCTGAATCAGTCGAGAGACTTAGTGGTCAACAGCCCCGAACCACTACCCCCATTCATTCAATCACATCGAGTCTAGGTGTCACCATACCCACATTTTCGAATTTTTCTAGGACACCTACACTATTCACAGCACATACAGGTGCACTCACCCTGAACGCAACGACCGGAGTGCAAACAATGATGGTCGGAAGTCCTGCTACGCCTACAATGATTCCATCATTGAACGCAGGCCACACATCAGCTGTCTTCACTGATGTTGTGACAACAGTTGCAACCCCTGTAACTGGAACCACTATCCCTGAAGACCTTCTCGTACACCTGAACAGCTTTTTGGAGTCTACCATTAAACCATGGGTGCACGAAGCAATAACCGCTAGTGCACAAGGCTCTGGAAGCACCCCAGTTGTTCAGGAAGTACCAACCGAACCACAAACCACTCAGCCCCCAACCATTTCCATTCCAATTTCCCAACCATTAACCTTAGCTAACCAACAACCATCCACATCCAGGGGAACCCAGGATACAGAACTAGTGTCCTCCCCTACAACGACCAAACCCAATCTAAGAACCGTACCCTTCGATGATCTTGTAGCTGAGATCTTCGACCGTATCCTAGAGACGGATGAAGGCAACCGTACCCCGTTTCAAAAATCCCTTCTCCTAACTCTGGATATTCAGAGCACATGCCGTGAGAGTCTCTGCGGCAGCAAACGTTCACATGAGGATCCTGATGATTCGGATTCTCATAAGGGGGAGAGCAAGCGCCAGCGGATACTTGAGCATGTTGCTTCTACAAGCCAAGCCCCGCAGCCAAACCAACCCTCCACTTCTACCAATCAACAACCTACTACTTCAACCATCCAAACAAATCCTTAGCCACATCCTCTAGCATGGTTGAGCTAGACGAAACCTTCCGAGGCGCATCTCCCATAGATGTCGACCAAGGACGGAATGGAAGTCCTGATGTTGGTACCTCGAGTACATCATTTGTATAAGGCCATCAACTAGAACCTAGTTCGAAACTGATGACAACGGGCAATCCTTGCGATCCCGGTGTTACTCATGACAGGTTATCGCCATCACAGCAACAACAAGCTCACTCTAGCATCTGCAATGATCAGATACAAGATGAACTTGAAGATTTTCTAGTTCATGATCAGTGGCCTCGCAAATGGACAGAGTGGGATGATCTTAGAGTGGAAGCCGAGCAGTATGAAATGTGTCGAAGTTGGCATCTCAGAGAGTTCCTCGCTAAGTATCATGGACAAATGTTTGGACTCGATGAAGATGAACTCAAGGAAGGGGAGAATCACAAAGAAAACCCCAAGGAACCAGAATCAGCCATCAAACAAAATCCAGCTAAAGAGGCCTTGGAAATTGTCAGAATCAAAGCCCCCTTTCTAGAAGAAATCCGAGAGCGAATTTGGCGCCAACCAGAAAAGATCAAAAAATTCAGCGAACTAAAGATGTGTGGAATCAATCATCTCAAAGGAAAATACAGAGGTGGAAATCTATACATGCTAGGACACAGATCCACAGGGGAACAACGACAAATCCTGAATCAAAATCTTGCAACTAGCGGATGTCTTGTTTGGAAGATCCTGAATGTAACAGAAGATTATCTGGAAACAATCAAGTTCTCGGTTTTCCATCTTCAACGAACTGATGGATCGGAGTTTACCTGCCAAGAGAATGACTTCTTTCTACTTCATATGGATGACGTTTATCAAATGTTCATGAGATGTAGGGAACTCCCAGTTCATAGAGACAGACTTGCTAAAGAGGGCTTCGAGGCTATCAAAAGGTTCATGACAAGACAGGTACGATTCTATGCCTCACATGATCTCCAGATGGCTCTCGAACACAACTATTCAAAGGCGAATCTCACACAACCGGACTTGAAAAGACCTGGACTAGAGCCTTTCGAAGCATACCATATCTTTGACAATCTAGTCTCAGTCATTTATCTAAACCATAACGATGAGAAGCGCCTGATGGTGGTTGATGAAATTCACAAAGACTGTGATGGGACCCTGAAGACAATCCGTGAACAGCTTAAACCAAAGAAAGACGAACTCGATAAGAAATCAAGAGAAGCTTCCAAAGATGAACTCAAGGAACTTCAAAGAACTGATAACATTCTGAAAGCAATTGAGAAGCAACTTGACATAAGAAAGTCTCTCAGTAACTACGAGCATGCACTGAACCTTCACAAACACTATTACAGAGCTCAGAAGTGAAGACACCCAGCAAGACGGCACTTGATCACAAAGGGGGAGATTGTTAGAACTATCTTATTGTGAATCAAGTTTGTCTGTAATGCCTTGTTCAATAAATTAGAATAGATGTACCATTTATGGTATTAGTATTATTACGTAATAATGGGTAGTGAGGGAATAAGGCCCAAAAAGGCTTAGGCCCAAACTCCCATGTATACCTAATTTGGTAACCTGTACACGCCTATAAATATGGGCGTCCTGTACAGAGCTAAATAGTCGACGAATACATTCTCTAGCCTTATGTTGTCAAAACAATTCTCAATATAATAGAAAGAAGGATTTCTCTGTTCTCGATATTGTCCTATCATTGTTAGATCTTCTTCTTCTCTATTTATTGATGAATACCATCTAGCTGTGTGTTAGTCTACAGAAATCTAGGACCAATACTAAGGATCAGACACATCCGGCCAGTTATTCATGTTGAATGGCTGGCCAATGTGGTCCTGGCCCTGAAGGGTTCAACATGGAGGATGTGTGTGGATTACACTGATCTCAATAAAGCCTGCCCCATGGACCCCTATCATGTGCCCAGGATCGATCTGTTGGTGGATGAGACAGCTGGGTGTGAACTGTTGAGTTTCATGGATGCCTTCAGAGGATATCACCAGGTCTTTATGCACCCGGATGATGCAGAGAAAACGGCATTCGTCACTTCGGACGGCGTGTTCTGCTACATAGTCATGCCGTTCGGGTTGAAGAATGCGATGGCCACATTCCAAAGGATGATTGGAATGCTATTCAAGGAAGTCCTAGGGGTTACCATGGAAGCATATGTGGATGATATCCTGATCAAAAGCAGGAAGAAAGAAGACCATGTTCAGGACATGGAAAAAATATTTGGGATCATGCAAAAGGCAAATATGAGGTTAAACCCCAAGAAATGTGCCTTTGCAGTCAAGGGAGGCAAATTCTTGCGGTACAAGATGAGCGAGCGGGGAATTGAGCCTAACCCGGAGAAGGTTAAGGTTATAATGGATATGGAAGCACCACGGAATTTGAAGGAGGTTCAGAGGCTGACCGGGAGGTTGACAGCCCTGAGCAGATTCCTTGCCGAACTGGCTGATCGAGCAATTCCATTCTTTTGGATAATGAAGAAGGCCAACCCGTTCGAGTGGACATCAGAGTGCCAAGCGGCCTTTGAGGAATTCAAAACTTACCTTTCCTCCCCTGGTCCTAACAAAACCAAATTCGGGGGAACATTTATACATGTATCTTGCCGTGGCTGACCTTGCGGTCAGCTCGGTTCTGCTGAAAGAAGAGGAGGGCATTCAACGCCCAATTTACTTTGTGAGCAAGGCCCTGAACGGCCCTGAAACAAGGTATACACTAATGGAAAAAACTATACTGGCCTTGATTACAGCTATCAAGCGACTGGCCCCATACTTTCAAGCTCATCCAATCTCCATCTACACAACACAGCCGCTGGCAACCATCCTTAGAAATCCGATGGCTAGCGGACGCATCACCAAATGGTCCCTCCTGATCGGGCAGTACGAAGTAGATTTCAAGCCTCGCCCCACTATTAAGGGCCAGGCCTTGGCGGATTTTATTGCAGAATGTACCGCATGACCAATTGAGGAAGGTTCCAAGGGATCAATCATGAATGACTGGTGGGAGATGTATGTGGATGGGGCGTCCAGTGCCAAAGGCTGCGGTGGGGGAGCTGTGATCACATCCCCTGAAGGGCTTAAAGAATATTACTCTATGCACTTCAACTTTAAGGTAACTAACAATGAAGCCGAATATGAGGCACTTATTGCAGGTTTAAAATATGCTAAAGCCCTGGGCGCCGGTCGACTGAAGGTCCGCTCAGATAGCCAGCTGGTAGTCAGCCAGGTGAACGGGTCGGCAGAGGCCAAAGAAGAAAGAATGAAGGCATATAAGGAACTGGTCGAGGAGCAAATCGGTAGATTCAAACAGGTGATGCTCGACCGGGTTTCCAGAATTGAAAATGCTGAGGCAGATGTCCTGTCGAAATTAGAAAATGCTGCGTTGGATGAACAGGCACAAATGATTCCCGCACACATCCAAAACTTTTCACACCGGGAAGTATTAGCCACACCAGCAACAATGGTCCTTCAGGTAGATGCTATATCCTATGCGGTTCCAACTTGGGTCACAGAATTGACCAACTACCTGAAGGATGGGACCTTTCCGAACGATATAAATGATGTGTACAACCTAACAAGCATCCAAAGGAGAGCCCCAATGTTTGAGCTGGTGGACGGGCAGTTATACAAAAAGACGTTCGGGGGGCCTTACTTAAAATGCCTCCCGCCCAGTCTGGCAGCTGCTGTGATGGAAGAAATTCATGAAGGTATCTGTTCGAGTAATCAAGGGCCGAAAACCTTGGCCAGGAAAATCATCCTACAGGGATACTATTGGCCGACCATACAACACGACTGTTTCGCCCATACCAGAATGTGCAAAGTGTGTCAGCTATATGCACCAGTTCCCGGACGGCCTGCGACTTTCTACACTCCAATGACGATTGCATTACCATTTGCTAGGTGGGGGATCGACTTGCTAGGGCCCCTACCTACAGCTTCGGGAGGAAGAAAGTACGTGATTGTGGGGATTGATTATTTCACCAAATGGGTTGAGGCCGAACCACTGGCCATCATCACTGACTTCAAATGCCAGAGGTTTCTTTGGCGAAATATTATCTGCAGATTCGGCCTCCCCGAACAGATGGTAACTGACAACGGAAGGCAGTTCGTGAGCAGGAACTTTGAAGACTTCCTCATTAAGTGGGGAATCAAACATTGCAGAGCCTCTGTGGCTTATCCTCAGGCGAACGGTCAAGTGGAGAATATGAATAGAACCATCATGGATGGCCTGAAAAAGAAACTAGAAGACTACTCCTCCACCTGGCCGGATCAGCTGAATTACATTATATGGACATATCGAACAACACCCCGAACAACCATAGGGAGACGCCGTTCGCCCTCGCCTACGGTTTTCAGGCCAAAGTGCCAACTGAGGTCCTAGTCCCGACTCATCGAGCGATCCACTACAATCCGGAGAGGAATGAAGACAACTTGCGTGCCGAACTTCACTTTATAGAAGAAAGGAGGGATTTGGCAGCCCTTCAGATGGAGGAATATCATCGAGCAACACGAAGATACTTTGACAAACAGGTCAAGATACGTTCGATCCTAGTAGGCGACTTGGTCCTAAAGAAAAGAGAGAAAAGCAAACCGCTGGAAGGCGGAAAGATGGCAAAAAACTGGGAAGGCCCTTATCAAGTCTGCAAGAAGTACGCAGAAGGAACATTCGGCCTTCAGGATATCGAAGGCCGATCGGCAGGGACATGGAATGTTGAACACTTGCGAAAGTTTTACCAATAAAAACGGCTATTGCCACCTCTTGAAAGAAAAAAAATATAAATAAAGAGGGAGAAATAACTTCCAAAAGAGCCAAAAAATTGGATAACCAG
Source organism: Cuscuta epithymum (assembly GCA_945859915.1). NCBI lineage: Eukaryota > Viridiplantae > Streptophyta > Magnoliopsida > Solanales > Convolvulaceae > Cuscuta > Cuscuta epithymum. The sequence goes on along the minus strand of CAMAPF010001001.1, from coordinate 2,031,323 downwards.
GTCAAAATGACTGAACGACAATATCACAACAAAGGCCAAAAATTCAAAAGAGCCACACGTTGGATAACCGGGTCGAAATGACCGAACGACAATATCACAACAAAGGCCAAAAATTCAAAAGAGCCACAAGTTGGATAACCGGGTCAAAATGACCAAACGACAATATCACAACAAAGGCCAAAAATTCAAAAGAGCCAAAAGTTGGATAACCAGGTCGAAATGACCGAACGGCAATATCACAACAAAGGCCAAAAATTCAAAAGAGCCACAAGTTGGATAACCGGGTCGAAATGACCAAAGGGCAATATCACATAGGCCAAAAATTCAAAAGAGCCATAAGTTGGATAACCGGGTCGAAATGGCTGAACTGCAATATCACAACAAAGGCCAAAAATTCAAAAGAGCCACAAGTTGGATAACCGGGTCGAAATGACCGAACGACAATATCACAACAAAGGCCAAAAATTCAAAAGAGCCACAAGTTGGATAACCGGGTCGAAATGACCAAACGACAATATCACAACAAAGGCCAACAATTCAAAAGAGCCAAAAGTTGGATAACCAGGTCGAAATGACCGAACGACAATATCACAACAAAGCCCAAAAATTCAAAAGAGCCACAAGTTGGATAACTGGGTCGAAATGACCAAACAACAATATCACAACAAAGGCCAAAAATTCAAAAGAGCCACAAGTTGGATAACCGGGTCAAAATGACCGAACGACAATATCACAACAAAGGCCAAAAATTCAAAAGAGCCACAAGTTGGATAACCGGGTCGAAATGACTGAACGACAATATCACAACAAAGGCCAAAAATTCAAAAGAGCCACAAGTTGGATAACCGGGTCGAAATGACCGAACGCCAATATCACAACAAAGGCCAAAAATTCAAAAAGAGCCAAAAAGTTGGATAACCGGGTAGAAATGACCAAACGGCAATATCACAACAAAGGCCAAAAATTCAAAAGAGCCAAAAAGTTGGATAACCGGGTCGAGATAACCAAACGACAATATCACAACAAAGGCCAAAATTTTAGAGAAATATCTGAAAGATCGAGACAATAGACTTAAGACAGGAAATGATTCTTTATTCCTCGGCACTACTAGCCGGGAAATACAAAAGAATGAAAGAATGGGTTAACAAAGTAAAAGATAACTACGCTACTGAAGGATCCCTGTTAGGGGAGGCGCCAGATTTGGAGTTTGAAGGCTCGGCAGAATCCTTGGCCTTTTGCCTCTTCTCCATCACCCGCTTATACGCACGACGGAACAGCACATCGAAACCTTCCCCTTCAGGATCAAATGGCTCAGGAAAATGCTCCTTGATCACCTCGAGGTTCCGGTCGACCAGCATGTTCTGGCACTTGATGAGCGTGTCCTTGGCCAGGGCATTGACAAAGGTTGTCCCCGCAGGCGTCTCGTCCAGGAGCTTGAGGCCGTCGGTTACAGGATCCTCACACTTCTCTAAGAACTCGCCGAGATGTTTGCCAAGGAACTCCCGAGCGGTATTTTCCAGGGCAATATTCAGGCCCTTCCCCCTTTGGAAATCTATCACCGCTTTTTTGGTGATGTTAGAAATATCCGCCGTATAGGGAGCATGAGGATTCTCACCTTTGGCCTTCTCAATCTTAAGGCCAGTGGCTTCGGCAGCTTTCACCCTGGCACAAAGTTCACGGATTTCCCGATCGCACTGTTGGATCCGCTTCTCCATTTCGGCCTGTTCAGCCCTGGCCTTGTCTCCTTTGTTGGCCCGATCCTGAAGATCTGCAGCCATCTTACGAGCGGCGGCCAGAAGAGTCTGGCTCTCATCCCGCTCTTGAGCAAAGGAGTGTCATCTCCCGCTCGACCGCCAGGAAGGCCCGGTGATAATAAGTACCGGCCTGAAAAATGAAGAAACACATTAGGAACAAGTCCAGAAGAGGTTAATACTAAAAAACCAACAATGATTACATACCTTGATACTCTCCAAGTGGCCTGCTTCAACCAGATCAGACCAGTGGACCAGGTTGGTGAAATTTTCACCGGCCTTGAGGGAAGTGCTGCACCACATAGAGGATGCAGTCTGCCCGAATAGCGTGCGGCCCTCAGCCCGGGGACCCATTGCGGAAAACTCCACCACCAGCCGATCATTGATCGGGATGTTTGATTGAGGCGGTTATTGTGATATTTGAGAGGTGCCATTAATTATGGTATATTTGATTGAGATTATCCATTGTTATATATTAATAATACAATGATGATACCTTTTACTGAGAAATAGCCATTGTAGAGCGGTACAATGTTGTTATATGAGAATTATCCATTGTACTATAATGGTACAATGATGATATATATATTTTATTGAGAATTATCCGATGTACTAGAGGGTCACATTGATGTTATATTTTATTGAGAATCATCCGTTGTATTGCCGGGATACAACGACGACGTTTGAGTATACTCACATGAGACAAATTAAAATAGTGGTTATCCATTCACCCTTAAAAAGTAGTGCAATGATGTTTGAGAATGGAATTATTTCCATTAATTTTGTGAAGTCAGAAGGAATTAGCTACTCCTTTGACAGAATCCCTAGGACGAAAAATAATAACCGAAGCATCAAAGGAAATGGGACTAGTGTCACTTGAAACAAATGGGGATGGGAACCCAACTTGTGTGATTGGAGATCCCATGAAGCAAGTTCAAATGGGTAATAACAACTCTTCCATTTAGTTCTGCTATCCTAATTAAAATCGCCCATTTCCATGATGTGAGATAGAGGCTAGAAATCGCATTCTTTGAGAGGCTGAGCTAAAAGCTGTTAATGGTTATCATAGCCCTTAATTTAAGGGTGGTGTGCAAAAGCGGTACACACTTGATGATATCACCTATATGAGTGTGAGGTGGGGCCACCTCCATGAAGCATGACAAAACTTCTAGAGCACTCAAGAAAACCAAGCACGCATATGGCCTTACGGTGCACAACGGCGTAATAACGAGAAATTGTGTGGGGTGCGACACGACCGTTAAGACCCTGATTTACCAATAGTAGCTTGTTGGTTCAATAAACTATACGTTTCACTAGAAGCTCGGTTTATTAAGACTTAATCGTCTCGGTTTGGTTCAAGTCCACGGACACCAAATTTAAAGTCTCATTCCTTTAATCCAGTAGAAATTTTCTAAACTATTTTCAAAATCTAAAAACATTCATTTGAAATATGTGGGGGATTGTAGGAAAAATAGGAGTATTCCAAATGAATAAAATGTTACTTCTTTTAATTATTTACACATTAATTTATTAATAGATGTTATTCATCTCATACATTATAAAATTATTATTATAACTATAATGAAAAGAAATTTTTGAACGTTTTGCACGTTACAACTTTTAATTGTTTGTTGATTATTAATAAACATTAAAACATGCATTAATGAGTACTTTCTATTGAGCTTCAATTTGATCAAAACGGTTGCATGAGCTGTGATTTTTATTATATTTATGTAATAATATAATACTACATCAACGTTCAATTTCTTTTAGGTGGCTTTATAAGTATGCCATGCATATTTGTGCAAAGGACGGATGATTTTTTCTTAGCCTTTAAAACTTCATTTGCCTTCAAAGTTCGTTTTGTATACATATGTATATGCAGTGGAGGACTTAAGGGGGGGCTAGGTGGGGCACGTGCCCCTCTTCGAGCCCGGAATTTCACTAGTAGTACTTAGGATAAAAACGAGTGCTCCAACTTCATATCAGTATTTGATAATTAAGATACTAAAATGTTACGGTTATATAAATAAAAAATTAATACAAAATATTTAAATTTTAGGTGAATTAAAATAAAAGATATAGAATTATAAAAAAAAACAAAAATAATAATTAGGAATTGAAAACAAAAAGTTACAAAAAAAGTTAAAATTCCAAAAAAGTAGACACTATGCAGGCAACTAAAACTACGGAGTAATAAAAGTCTAAAAACCCACTAATATTTGGAAGACTAGAATGATAAAAGCCGAAGTTCTCCAAAAACAAAACCTCACGCGGACAGTTTACGAATTATGACTTTAGGGGATGTCGCCGCCTTGGCTCTGGCCTCTGGGGATTTCACTCTCTTGCTGAATTGACGTTGCACTGCCGCACGCCCGCACCGTTCAATCCTCCCATATTTCCTTGATTTGAAAGTTTGTTTTCAATTTATTATGCATTGACGGCACATGCTTTTTAGTTGGGGGATTATTTTAAAAATTAAAATTGTTAGTAATCAAGAATGTTGAGGATTGTTTGTTTACTTGAAATTTGATAGTTTGAATTTGTGAATGCGCTCTAATTAGGGTTAGAGTTCTATTTTGTAAGAGTTTTTTTCTTTTAATTTAGTGAAATAATTAGGATGCAGAAATTGATTTAATTGGATTTTATTGTATTTGTCTTTTTTATTAGGAAAATGAATTTGGATAAATTTGTAATTCGGAGTAAGAAGTGTTTAACTCCAGGAGATGGTTCTTCGAACATTCCTAATCAGTCTATCTCAAGTAATGCAATTGTTGTTGCTTCGAATGTAAGTACTATTCCAGATGAGTCTAATGACATTAGGGGAGACAAAAGAGCCCCCACAGATAGTACATCTGAGTGGGATATCATTATTGATCCCACATTACGAAAGCCGATCAATGAATATGAACATTGATAATGAAACTATTATGCAACATTTTCAGAATATGAAAACTCATAGACTTGATTTACCAAAGTTGCAGCAGTGAACTATTTAATATGTAATTAACTATTCTGTATAATTTAATACATTTTTTTTTACCATTTTTATTACATTTGGAGTTTTTATTATAAACTAACTTTAGTGTCTAGTGTGCCCCCGCTCTCACAAATCTCTGGGTCCGCCACTGTGTATATGAGTGTTCGACCAGACCTGCTAGCTTAGGAGGAGAAGATTATTATTTTGAGCTGAACATCTCCTAATATTTTCACTCTGCTGGATTAATATGATTTTCTACTCTCGTTGTTCTGTTACCGGCTTACGCCGAAGAGCTCGTTATATCTTGGGGAAAGGTTTTCGCTAGTCGGAAATACTTTCTTGAGGACAGCGTCTGACGCGTCTCGAGCTAGATTATTTTTCTAACGTTTTTTTGCAGGTTTATCCGGCCAATTCCTCCAACAGAAGGCCAACCTAGGTCCTGACCCACTCCAAATTTAAAAAATGCCTTAGTTTTCAAGGTAACAAAATTTATTTAATTTTTATTTTCTAAAACTATTATTTTTGTAGTGACACAGTCCGGCCTAATATCGTGACTTCGTCCCTGCTCCTTGTGCCACTCCATATCTACTATTTGAGCAACATTTCTTAAAGAAAGAATGACCTAAAGTTGTGTGTCGATAGGTAAATCAATTCAATTTATTTTAATATGAACCTATTTATTCTGCACATAAAGTTTTTTCTTGTACAAAATCAATAGTCACGCTACACCCATATTTTCATGTCACAAGTAAACTTTTATTTTTGTTGTTATACTAGTTTTCAACACACGCTTTGCGCGATTGAATAAAATGCCCAAGAGACTTTTTGTTGAGAGATATGTCTATTGTATGTTCATTTGGTATCATTGCATTTAGTAATTGACATGTTAACATCTTTATCATCTTGAAAATAGAGTATTTAATGTTCCTTTATATGTAAAATGATCCAAAAAACTCACATATAAGCTAGACCTTATTTCCCTAGTTTCATAATAAAAATTTCATTAGCATAGTGACAAATATCTAGGTTATGTCTAACATTTGATGGTTCTTATTTGATCTAAAATGGGACCTTTCATATGACAATGTACGAGATATGAAATGAAAGTATAGTAAATGAGGATAAAAATATATAAAATGGGTGATAGTCTCTTAACCAAACACCCCCATTAATATTACAGAAAGTATCTAAAATGTATGCTTCCTATTTGATACCTCATTTTGTCTAGTTACAATTGTAAGAAGTTATTATGTTTGTCTTATTCTTGTTTTAATTTATATAGATCAGATCAGAAGATATAAGATCAGATCAGATTGCTTCAGAAAGATTCAGATCAGAACAGATCAAAACAAATCAGATCAGAAGTATTCATAACAATTTAGAAAATTTCAATTTTTTTTTAAAATTTTAGTTCAGAAACACTAAGATCGGATGAACTAAACAACTTGAAAATATACTACTAAATATATTAATTAATATGGTAATACTCATGTGTAACAGCATAACAAATACTCGCAACATGTTTGGTTAAAAATGAAAAGTAAAAAAAAGGTTAGTCCACCAAAAATCAAAATACCCCAGATTATGACAGTTTATGGGAGGTGTTCATCTGCCCCAACCCTACCAATCAACCAAACATACAACATTCATAAACTTGTGTCGGTAAAAAAAGTTGAGAGCTAATATGTCTTCATTATGGGTTCATTCCAATAATATTCTTGCTAAATGCTCCGTAAGAGCTAAAACCACAAGATTCAAGTTTGGTCAGTTTGATTAGTCGATAGCTATTACTCCTATTAGAAGGCTGCCAATACATGATGGCAATCATGAATCCATGATAAGAAAATCCATATGCGTAATATACTACTCCCTCCGTCCCGCTAAAATTGTCCCATTTTACCTTTTCAGGAAGTCCCACTAAGATTGTCTTATACCAAATACGGTAAAGTTTGTGTAGCTCTAAATTATTTTTATTTTATTGTTTACTTTTTCAATTCAATATCAACCACATAAACTTACTTTTCTTAATAATCGTGTCACCTTCTTCCGTCCCAATGTTAGTGGGACGGAGGTAGTAATATATACCAAAAGTCGGACATACCGTAAAATAATACGCGTAGTGATAATAATAATAGATACTTTGTTTTAGGCGTAATAGATATCATTTCTATTTGAGGCTTTACATATTTTTGCAAAGACCAATCAAAAGCTTACAAGGAATTTGAAATTCCATATTTTTAGAAAGACCAAGGAAACGCTATTTCATTGACACCGCAAATTTGAAATTCCAAATGAAATGAATCCTCCGAAATGAAATTATGAAATGGGAAAAGTTAAATTAAATATTGTGAGAATGAATGGACAACATGAAGTCAATGGAGACGGCTAAATACAATGGCCGCTTGAATTTAACGGCTGTAACAGAGCAAAACAAGAGCAAAAATATATGGTATAATGATAGAAGCACAATGTACAAGATAATGTTGCTTTGTGTTACACCAACACATTTATTATACCAAAAATACCCTAACCTTCATTGGTGTTTATAATATTTTAGAAATTGTTGTTTGACTAACTTCTTTTATGCATGGAATTGTAATTGCTACATATTTTGATGGAAAAAATAAAATAAAATTTTAAATTGGATACTGATAGCTACTCGGTAACTGTAGTAATATAGTTCTTGAGAGAAGGGAGAGCTAATAGAGAGATAAAGACTTGCAATAAATGATTTGTGAACCCTTCTACAACTACCCCAAAGGAGGTATTTATAGGGGGAATATGCGTTGGGCTCCCAAACCTTGGGCTTGGGGAGGCCCAGTTACAATAATGGGCCACTAATGGGCTACTTACAAGTGTGTTAATCCGCTAAGGAAATAAAGACGACCCATGCTGGTGGTGGGGCTGATGTGTTACTTATGGGATGCGTGAGGGGGGGGGGTCCTTGGTAGGTCCAGGATTTTTGGTTCCCTCCACGATCGTTGCCTCATTCGATGACCCTCATAGGCATCTTCCTCTGGTGGGTGGCCTCTCTGCTGCTGCTGTCGAGGTGGCGCCTCCGCGGCCTGCTGCTTTCCTTCTCGTCTCGTTGGGATGTTGGCGGGAGCCGCGTCCTCTCTTGCCTTTTCTCTTAGGGCGTCATCTGCGACTGCATGGAGATCCCCTCGTTGCAGTGCCCTGATGTATGATCTTGGTGGATTGGTAATGAGGCTCCTCGCATGTAGGCTGGGGCGGAGCACGCCCTGGAGAAGGGCTTGTAAGGTTCGGTCATCATCCCCCTCGACTTCTTTCGTCTCGCGCCTCCACCATTCGAGGAAGTCCCTGAAGGATTCGTCCCTCTTCTGCATGATGCTTAAGAGATGCGAAAAGTGTTTTTTGTTGCGTCGTTTGCCCGCGAAATGGGTCAAGAAACGTCATGCCAAATTCTACCATGAGTCCACGCTAGCCTCTGGCAAGGCGTTGAACCATTCGTATGTCGACCCTTCCAGGGTAGAGAGGAACCACCTGCATAGATACTCGTCAGAGGCATTCATCATGAGCATGCTGTTTTGGGTAGCGAGTGAAATGATCCTGTGGGTCAGTTTGGCCGTTATACGGTTTGACGGCCTGACCGCAGAACTTCTGAGGAATGGGGACAGTGAGGATGCGTGAGGTAAAGGGGGTCTTCGTCCTGAAAGGGATGATGGGCTCATCCTAACCATCGGCGACCTGCTTTTCTAAATCTGTGACTTTCCGCACCAAGGCGTCGTAGTTTGGGCCTTGCTCCGCGTGCTGCTGCTTCGCTTCCATCAGGGCAAGGCGCTGCTGTAGCTGCTGGATGACCTCGTCCCGGGGATCCTTATTTATTGAAGCGGCGACTGGATTAGGGCAGTGTGTGCCCTGTTGATCTGGTGTCTGGCATCCTTTCCATGGAGCTTACCCTTGCCTTGGTGATGCGCTGTTGCTCGGCTGTTCGCGACACGGACCACAAACTTTTCCTAGGGGGACCCGAGCCCTTTTAAGCCGCCACACTCTCCAATCCTCTTAGAGACATGTCTCCTTTGTGCGTTCTCCAACCTATTCAACGCTTATAAGTCCATATTTAGACACACATTTGATGCGTGTTGAGATCGACTTTTGACGGTTTTCCTAGATTTAAGTTGTTACAAGTCTCAATTTTAGCTCAAGTGCGACGTGGCTCAAATCTTCTGGACCGAACTAATGGGTCAAGTCAAGGCACATTATGTCTCTAAAAGGACACAGACGATTCCATACGCTTGCTGGCTGTCTATTTAGATCAACAACATGATGACCGTTTCTTCCACAATACCGAAGCAAAGCGACGAGCAACACTTTATTACCCCCAAGCTCAAATTCTTTCAAAAGTCAAACGGGAGTTCCGGTGTGGTACTAATGTCGTTTCCTGACTCACTACTGAACCTCACCAACTAATCTGATCTCGCAATAGTGATGTATAAACAGAGCATCAACCGTCAAACCCTTATGGTACAGCAAAACCCAGCTGGACTATCCCAAGGGGCACAACCAAGTGAAAATGAGGGTCATGAGAGAGATACCCCACCACAGACATCAGTGGCAAACCGGCCTAATGATGATCAGAATGAGGTCTCTTTCGAGAGGACTCGATCTGTTGAGAGCCAACCCCATAATGCTAAGGACCCTTTCAATGACTCGTTGAGCACAACCAACAACATCAATAACGCTGATGACGAGGAGTCCGATAGCAAGGCTACAACAGACAACACCTCTAATGATGATGATGATGATGATGGCAACACAACAGCCCTAATCAGAAAGACCAAAAGAGAAGGAAAGAAAACCATTATGGTCAACTCTAAAGTTCCAGCTGACTATGACGAGGCGGATCACTTACGCAAAACCAATAAGGGCATCATTATAAGTGAAACGCGCTCCAAGGGTATAAACGACATTCCTGCATCATCATTCATACAGACTGAGAGCAGTCTTGAAGATGAAATCGCGCTATTTGATGACTGCGACACCATCTAGGATATCGGCCGAACCATACCCCTAGGATCAAGAGATGACCTTGTCAGTTCCCGGATAGAAGCTATAGCATCTGGTTCAACTGCGTATGCATAAAACTCTCCCGACCACTCTTTAGCCTCGCTCCCAACATGCTGGAGTTTATAAAACTCAAGGGAAATTACACCAACCTCTCTGCCCCCCTTTCAGAGCAATAGAGAGACTTAGTGGTCAACAGCCCCAGACCACTACCCCTTCTTTCCACACATCGAGTCTAGGTGTCACACTCCCAACATTTTCCCATTTTTCTAGGAGACCTACACTATTCACTACACACACCACAGGTGCGCTTAACCTGAATGCAACGACCAGAGTACAAACAATGATGGTTGGAAGTCCTGTTACGCAACAAATGATTCAATCATTAAATGCATGCTACACATCAGCACTCTTTGCGGATGTTTTGACAACGGTTAGCACCCCCGCTACTGGTAACCTTGACACCCTAACCCTAACGACGTTCTTGGATCGTTATCAAAGATCACCATAATCCCAAGGGTGCATTTTGCAATAGCCGCAGATGCACAGGTCTCAAGACTAACCCAAACAATTTAAAACGTTCCACCACCATCCCAACCACATCAAGCCTCAACCTTATCCATACCCACTTCTGAACCATATACACATAAACCACAAACACCAACCATTTCACGGGGAACCCTGGATACCGAAATAGTGTCCTCCCCTACATCGACCACACTATATCGGTATATCCTAACCCTTATACCATTCCCATTGCTGACCTAACCACCATTATGCTCGCCAGGTTACTAGCCAAAGAACACACACTTACCGAAAACCAACTAGCCCATCTCTGTCTCCTTGAAACTCAGAGCACATGCCGTGACTGTCTCCGTAGCCTTAAACATTCACATGAGGACCCGATGACTCGGCTCCTTCTGAGGGGGAGAACAAGAGGCAACAGACACTTGAGCATGCAGTTTCATCTAGCCAACCACAGCCGCAGCCAAGCCAACCCTCCTCATCAAACCACCAACAACCACATTCCTCCTATCAACCCAAAACCCATACTGCTAAGTCCATACCTTTGGGTTGGTCGCGCCAGATAGAACGTTCCTAGGCTCATCTTTCATAGATGTTGACCCAAGATGGAGTGGAAGTCATAGGTTGTTTCTTCTAGTTGTAACACCCCGGCCCCCCAGGACCCGAGGTAGTTACTCCAGACCTCTAGTACTGTCCTCACAAACCGCCACTAGCCTTTTCCGCGCACTTTGTCCTCACTCGTGCGTGCCCTGAGAAACTTCCCAGGGGGTCACCCATCCCAAGACTACTCCCGTGCAAGCACGCTTAACTTTGGAGTTCTTGGTAGTGAGCTCCCTTAAAAGGAGATGCATCTTGTTGGTATGAGTAGTACTATTAATCCGTTTATATTAAATCTCAAGTGTCACAATCACCCCCACTTAGGATCGCAACGTCCTCGTTGTGTCCTTAAACCATTCTCAATTAAATCCCAGAATCTTCCCCCGCTAAGTGCCCGCCCGATATCCAACGGGTCAACACACTGTCGCAGGGTTGCTCTGATACCACCTGTAACACCTCGGCCCCTCAGGACCCGAGGTAGTTACTCCAGACCTCTAGTACCGTCCTCACAAACCGCCACTAGCCTTTTCCGCGCACTTTGTCCTCACTCGTGCCGTCGTGCGCGCCCTGAGAAACTTCCCAGGGGGTCACCCATCCCAAGATTACTCCCGTGCAAGCACGCTTAACTTTGGAGTTCTTGGTAGTGAGCTCCCTTAAAAGGAGATGCATCTTGTTGGTATGAGTAATACTATTAATCCATTTATATTAAATCTCAAGTGTCACACTAGTACACCCTTTCATTCAGTCCATCAGTTAGAACCTAGTTCTAATCTGATGTTAACGGGCAATCCTAATGAGCGGGGTTACTTTTCACAGGTCATCACATCAGCCAATCCCACACACTCCAACTCCTTCTGTCCACGATCAACTCAACGGTTACATTCTAGACCCCAAGTGAAATGAATGGGATGAGCTCAGACAAGAAGCTGAACTATATGATATGCAAAGACTATTCCATTTCAGAGAAATGTTGAGCAAGGCTGCAGCTGATATAATTGATCTTCAATCAGACGAAATCAAAGAAGGGGAGAACTACAATGAAGCTCCAGTTGAGTTATCCAAGGTGATTAGAAGAACTTGAACTCTTCCACTTAAGAATGAGAAGCCTTGGGAAAACATCAAGATCACAGCTCCCTTTCAAAAAGACATAAGGAAACATATATGGAGAAGACCTAACCGAATCATTAAACTTGACGAACTTTAATCCAGAAGCCTCACACGCCTAACAAAAAGTCAAGTAGGCGGGACATCTGTACATGCTTAGCAAAAGATGAATGGGACGCTAGAGAGAAGTTCTTGAGCACAATTTGAACAAGTGAATCCCCTATCCGGGACATTCTAGACGTTTCTGTTGGAAATCTTGGTGGCATCAAATTCTCAATCTACAAACTTCAATGCACTGACGGAATTGAGTTTACATGTCAAGAAAATGATTTCTTCTTGCTCAACGGCGATGATGTCTACCCAATGTCCATGCGGTACATAAAATTCCGCATAAGAGACAATGATGAAACATTTAGCAACACAATAGGGGGGGGGATTGTTAAAGATTATTTTGTTGTGATCAAGTTGTTCAATTTTATCTTAACATCTTTGAAAATCTCACATAGAAAATCTTAAGGCAAATCTCACAAAGCCTACTCTGTACAGACCAAGGATAGAAAATCTGTAACACCCCGAAAATCCAGTCTAGCCGGTAACGTAAATTTGAAATAATATCCATTCTCGTTAACTAATTTTAGAAGTTAAATTATCAGTAAATAGACAATAAAGATTAGTAAATAAATAGTATTAGATGAAGAAATTCGACAAATGAGAATATACATATAAAATCAACATTTTAAAATAAACTGGAATGACATTCAAAACTAAATGTTGATAAATATTTATCGGGTCTTTGTAAACTCGTGAATTTAGTTACGAAAGTTGTATGTTACAAAATAACATGATCTATTAATTATAATTTGAGAAACATATTTCCCTTAACTCCAAAACAAAGGTCACCGTATGGAGTAACATTGTTTGTCCTAGAATGCATGGTATAATCCACTTGGAAGTCTATGCACTAGCATGTGTATGACTAAATTGTTCCAGCATGCATGAAGTATCACACTTGGCAGCCTCAGTACACTCCTCATATAGTAATGCCATGCATACTGGTAGAATAGGAGGATAATAAAATGCAAACTGGCTCCATCTCCATAATACGTCCAGGATTGGTAAAAGTGACCTTGCATATATATTTATATGCATGTGGTCATACAACCAGATATTTTTCAATGGCTTCTCATAAGTGGCCGAGAGAAAAATAAATAAATAAATTTAAAGAGAAGAACTAGTTGCTAGCTAATGTGATGGAAGAATCAGTGCCGTAAGGAGGACTTCTCTGCGTAGTCAGATTTCTGATAATTTCTTTTCAATAAGGTCAGTACGTTTCCGCCCCATTTTAGTATAATTCCCGTCCCCGTTTCCTGTTATGTTATGGGGATGATGAACACCGTTTAGCCTTAGAGATGTTTTGTGTGATCTACAAATGTGTTCTTCAAATTTATAACAATTATTGATTTATAGTAATTACATTTTTATTCAATTTGAATGTCAACTGGAAATGAAGTGTAATTGACTGCGAAAAATGAATAATCTAAAAATTAATGGTTTAATTACGAGAGTACATATTGTCCAGCCGTTAATATTTACTGGAAATTCATAGTATGACTGAAATATATATTATACTAGGTAATAGATTTAGATATGCATGCAAGAATTATGTGTTGTAAGCTACGTAGTACCAATTTATGAAATAACTAAATGCTATTTAGTGAGTTTTATATGTACGAATCAGCAACCAAAATTAACAATAATTTTATATACTAAGTCAGTCTAAGTGATAAGAGATCCTTAAATTTTAATCTCCCTATATATTTAGGGTTAAAGGATTACATGTTTATACACCAAGCTCTTAGGAACATGCAATTGTATTAAATGTATCTACTTGTTATATGTATAAATACACATATGAACTAATACGGGAGTCTCAAAAGTACCGATTTTTACATGCACATATTTATTAGCATACGTACGTAGTTATGTATACATAATAAAAGTGGGTTCACATACATGCATGCTAACATACATATAGGACATATGTATTTCTGGGTGTGAGCACTAAGTATATGCATACGCATATAGATGTGTGTGTGCCACTAATGTAATAGAAATTTTAGGTATTGAGTGCTAAATAATCCTTCGAGTTAGATCTCAGTATATAAAAGATAGAGTTAAATATACGGACATGTGAATATATTAATAATGATTAGTTGTTAATATGTAATATATACATAAAGTATAACATATGTACGTAGGCAGAATATGCATGCACTAATACTTGATTATGTTGTATGTGACCTGATACGTTACTTAATGTTTATATATAAATAATTAAAATGACTTATTATTGTAATTGGCAGTATGAAATCTATAGTAATATGAATACATTTATACGACATGTTATATTTGGTCATATTATGTCAAAGTATAAATTCTTTATTCTCCATAACTGAACCATTTACTAAAATAATACGGAGTACAAAATAGGTTGGTCTAAATTAGTTATTTAAAGAAGGTTTGCTAGGTAAAGTTTAAATATGACATTGTGAACTCTCAACTGTTTATGATTAACCAGACAACTAAACTAAGAGAATATGTTTTCTAAAAGCCTTACTCTTGATCCGGTACTCTAACGAGAATACTTCTGTTCTGTTTAGTGTACTATGTACACTCCTGAAATTTTGTTTAGAGGAAATAGTGCTCTCCTGTTTAGTGTACTACGTACACTCCTGTTCTGTTTAGTGTACTTCGTACACTCCTGAAATATTTTTAGAGCACTATTACTCTCCTGTTAAGGTTCGGGTCTCTTCGGTGATCTCGTCCTTTCTGTTCAGCTAGCTTCTGTCAGGGATTGGTATGTGTAGCTCCGGCGATTACGTTTCCATATTCCTTCTGGGTAATGTGGGTACGGACTTCGATCGACCGTATTCCTTACCGTTAGTATTCCTCGGTCTAGGTCCAGATTCCAGAGTTTAAGGCTAAATGAACATGTATTTTTCAATGATAAGTTTCAGAATAAGAATTATCTGATAAGTATGATATCTGTATATGCTTCTGTTCTGCACACAAGAAGAATATAATAATTATCTCAGAATAAAATTATCTGACATTTATGATATCTGAGTATGATCATGTTCTGTATGTAAATATCTGTATTTTTATAACAGCTGCACGGTTCACCCAGGTATGTTATATGTTTGTCTGATCAGATGTGAATTATGATATATTAATATGTTCTTTGATATGTTAATATTATTGTTATGTTATTACCGTACCACTCAGCACATTGCTGAGCGGGTAGTTGTGTGTTTTCCTACCCGTAGGTTGAGCACGGAACCCGCTAGGAGCACGGGGATGGAAAGAGGCGTAGGACGCATTTGCATGCCATGTTATTTGGTGTTTTTTTAATAAAGGACTTTAATATGTCGTATGTGATTTTGGGAACTTCGGCTGCACTCTTTGAAGTGTTTGATGATGATTAAGTTATGTCTGTTTTAATAATACCTTACTCCTTGTGAGTTTGACATTTTCTGGTATTCAGTAATGAAGTCGTTTTGGAATTAATACGAACTTATTTTAAGTAATAAAATCTCTTATTAAATGTTTTGTGTTTAAAGTAAAAAAAAGGCACTATTTCTTGAATCACGAAAAGTATTTTTGATTAAATCCGTTCTGATTTTCCGCCAAGTGACGCGCCGCCCGGATCGGCTGGTCAAGCCGGGTGGGGCGTTACAAAATCTTTCTCCTCTTCACATCTTTGAATTGCCTGAGATCGACATAGTTTATCAGAATCATGAAGAGAAGAAGTGACAATTGCTGCTGAGTGAGATAGCAAAATTCTGTAACGGGACATTGAAGATCAACCGAGACAAGCTGGATGCAAAAGACAAAACTATTAGATCAAGACGTGCGGATGCTTCCACAAAAGAGATGAAATAACATGAAAAAGCAATTGATGTACTCAAAGCCATCAACAAACAACTCGACAAGCTACGATCACTTCGTCAATATGAGCATGCTCTGGCTTTGAGGAAGAACTACTACAAGACACAAAAATAAAGACAAGCAAGACAACACTTGATCACAAAGGGGGGGATTGTTAAAGATTATTTTGTTGTGATCAAGTTGTTCAATTTTATCTTGCATATTTATCTTTCAATGTAATAAATGTAATAAGTAACTTTAGACTTAAAGTGGATAAGGGCCATATTTGTATAGGCCCGAGTCCCAACATTTAGCCTGTTTAGGTATGTTGTACACCCTACATACACATATAAATATGCACATAGGAATGTTTAGCCACCAAATTTTGAGAGAGACAGAAGAGATAGCCGCACCTGAGAACTCTAGTTTTCGATAGAAAGAAATTCCTATGTTCAATACATTTCTCCATCATTATCAATGAAATGTCTTTTTATGTTTATCATCCTTATGTGCTTCCATATCTGTTACATTAAGTGAAAACAGGGACCAACAGTACTACTTATCTCTCGCCACCCCACCCACCTCTTATCCTTCAAAATGTCCTTCATGTACCTCATTTTGTTCGTCGTCTTACTAGCGATAATAAATTTCCATTGAGTTTGACCCGTTTGGTTTTTTGTGAAGGAACTCTGCATGGGGATGCCCCTTCTGAGATGCCATAGTTCGGGAGATCTTTATCCTTTTCATCCCGCCCACTTTAAGTCATCTTGTCCTTCTGCCAATATTGCTATTTCGTCTGAGACGTGGCACAACTGACTCAGCCACCCCGATGATCCCCTTTTTCAATTTCGTAGATCACATAATATTATTCCATGTTATAAAGTTTGTATTTTAGACTGCATGGCTTGTCAATTGGGAAAACATAATAAACTACGAAGTACCATTTTTCTCTTTTTTATCTTATACACATTCTCCTTTTGACATCATTCATAGTGATCTGTGAACATTGCCTGTGTTATGTTCTAATGCTCATCGTTACTATGTGTTATTTTTGGATGATTTTTTGAAGTTCCTTTGGATATATCCATTACAACACAAGTCTCAAGTCTATGACATTATTGTCAAATTCTATACCTATACTCAAACCCAATTTACTCAAAAATCAAGACATTCCAATGTGAAAATGGTAAAGAGCTTGACAATTCCTCTTTCTTTTCTTTTGCCACACAACATGGCTTGCACCTTTGTTTTTCATGCCCATATACCTCACTCCAAAACGGTAAGGTTGAACGCACCATACATACTATCAGTAATATGGCTCGCATCCTACTCTTACAAGCCTTCATCCCACCAATACTCTGGCCTCACGCCATCCAAATGGCCACCTATTTACATAACATCCTACCCCCATCCACCATCTCCCATCTTTCCGATCCCTACACATATCTTATATGACAAAACCCCGACCTATGACCACATCCGGGTTTTCAGATGTCTATGTTACCCTCAACAACCCTCCTGACCTCCTCCACCATACATAAATTATATGCCTAATCCACCTCTTGCATCTTTCTTGGCTTTCCAACACACCATAAATGCTACATTTTCCTTAACCCTCACACCGGCCAAATAATTATGTACCGACATGTAACCTTTAATGAAAAGGTGTTTCCCTACAAATTCCTCACCGAAACACCCCCACCCGCATATAATTTCTTTAATGATTCAATTAATCCCACTCCTCCCATATTTCCAAAAGTCCACACTACCGATCGACTCGCCGTCACCCATTTCACAGGCCATATCCTCCTCTTCCCATCCTCATATATCTCACCACCCTATGATCACACGTAGCAAAGTGAGAGTCTTCAAACCCAATAATCTCATATCTCTTTTATCCCAAGCTCCTACCCTACCATATCCCATGCCAAAATCTCCCATCCTCGCCTTACGTGATCTCAATGGGCTCTCTGCCATGAAAGACGAGTTTAGTGCCTTTAGCTCTCCCCCGTCCTCGCCAATAAAATGTGGGAATTAGTTCCCCTTAACACCAATATCATTTGTTGTCCTTGGCTTTTTAAACATAAATACAGGTCTAATGGTGCTCTTGAACGACACAAAGCTCGTTTTGTAGTTAACGACAAATCACAACAAATCAGCATTGATTGTGACGAAAATTTTAGTCTGGTGGTCTAACCGGCCACTATTTGGCCCGTTCTCTCTACAAGTTTACATCACTCTTGGTCCCTCCATCAACTTGACGTCAAAAACACATTTCTCCATGGACATTTGAATGAAACTGTCTACATGCATCAACCTCCTAGCTTCCGCGACCATAAAAACCACACCATGTTTGCCGGCTTCTCAAATCACTTTACAGTCTCAAATAAGCTCCCCGAGCATGGTACCCGCCGGTTCTCTTCCTTCCTTGATAAGTTTATATTTCAACACGCATTAGATGCGTGTTGAGATTGAGTTTTGTCACTTTTCCTAATTTATTTGCATCACAAAGTGTTTATTTAGCTCAAGTCATGGTTTACCGGGTTTGATTTGCATTCGTTGAAGAAAAACAAAGAATTCGGACCCGACATTGGCGTTTGAGCAAAAGTTGAGGAGATTCGGGATGCGTTCGAGAGATAGAGAGGCACCAGAGGTCCACGGGATGATTTAGACGCATGATTCGAGGCTTGGAAGGTTAAAGATTGAATATAAGATCGACCGGGAGTAAACAAGGAAGAAAAGAGCAAGAAAACGGTTCTAGAGCCATGCGCGCGCCCCGCGGGTCAGTACCACACGCCCTACGAGTGATTATGAGAGCTAGAAGTCAAGAAGTCTGAACTGCATCCCCCGGGGTTGAAACCGCACGCCCCGCGTTCCAGAACACCTCGCAGGAGTGCCCGCACGGTTGCACCGTGCCCGTTGCCCGCACGCCGTGCGGTCGTGCGGTCATGCAGTTTGACCTATATTTGGATTTTTCTATTTAAAGGCCTCTTGTTTGGTCATTTTTCATACCGGAGCTTAGAGAGAGAAACTGTGACACCGCACCCAGATGTACTTGAATTTGAAGTTTGATATGTATTTGAATTTCCTAGAGAATAAAAGTCGTGATTAATTAAATTATTTATTGGGCCCGTAATTCTGAGAGTGGGCTACCAAATATTTAGTTGGATCATCATAATAATTATAGAAGCTAACCCAATAAACTGCCAACTAAAGTTGAGGAAAACGATTGGGCAACCCAAGTGCTATTTTGACCCAATATGCCAGAAATAGCAATAATAATTGGGAGTAGGGGCGGATCTGGCCCATGGCCAGGCTGGGCCTAGGCCCATGCTCAAAAAAATAATTATTAGTATATATATATTATGTATATATTAGTATATAGTGTTTTAGTAGTTATGATATAAAAAAGCTAATGCCAATTTGTGAACATTACTCAAGTTGGTCTATCGGAAGTACACTAATTATGCAACAAAAGGAGTCAGGTTCCAATCCCCTGGGCACCATATTTATAACTTTTCAATGCAACATGAGTAAATTTTTTGACACACTATCCAAATTGTTGGGCTTTTGGTAATTGGTCTGCAAAATTAATTAGTTCAAATCATTTGGCTTTTGAATATTAGCTTGAAAAATTAATTAATTCGATTCATTAGAATTTCGAATACTAGTCTAAGAAATTAATTAGTTCACATCATTGGACTTTTGAATATTGTTTTGAAAAATTAATAAGTTCAATTCATTCTGCTAGGCAGGTGAAATTTAATTAGTTTACTTTTTTACATAGAACATAGACTATGGAGTCAAAAGAAAATTGCTTTTCGAGAAATCAACTTGAAAATTGGTATTGAACACTTCAGTAACCAACGCGAGCCAATTTCGGTTAGGTATCTATGGCTCTTTTCAGATAATTAAATTTTCGGTTTTGTAATATTTATTTATTTTTCCTTTGACACTTCTGTAAAGTTATATAACGACATCTTGTAATTTTAACATTTTTTGCAAAATAAATTATGTATTGGTAATTAAAATTTGGCCCCACCTCAACGCAAATGCTAGATCCGCCCCTGATTGGGAGGGACATCCCACACCCACTTGGGAACTTTCCTACATGTCTTGTGAATTCCAAATAATGGGAATGAGACAAACTATATTGAGTGGTGCAGACATATGGGTGAGGGGGTGATTGAAGGCACATACATACTCCTTGGGACCATTCATTTGCATTATTTTGGTATTGATTGGGGATAGATACCTCCCCCCCCATTTGAGTCATACGCACAAACCAAAAGCCAAGGAAAGAGCTCTGGGAATATCTCTCACCAACAACCAGCTTGGAAGAAGCAAAGAGCAAGGAAATCCCAAGAGAAAACTAGCTAGAAGAAAGGTAAGAACTCAAATAGTTCTTTAACTAGTATTATTTTTTGTATGATTTTTAAGAAATCATATGATGGATTAAACATGAAGTTCTACACGTTTAAAAGTGTAGAATATTGTTATAAAGTGGTGGTATTTAACTTAGAAGAGTCGTCGAATCGATAGGAGTTGAAACCGCCGGAAACCACCACTCAAAAGGAGCTGTTCGTAGCTGCAGGCCACGAAGGCCGTCCACCTTTTGCAAAAGCCGGCCGGCTTTCGTCAGCTGTCCAAATTTCTCACTTCCAATCGGTTTAGAACGGGGATTGATTGAAGGGCTTAACAAAGGCAACTATTGCAGCACTTCATAAGGTGATGATGACTGACTATATTGCTTATAATTAGTGAGTTAATTTCATGAGCTTACCTAAGGTAATTAAATGTGTTTTTATGGATTATTAATTATTAATAATACCTAAGAATGAAAGACTATTGTCTATTAAAAAGGGAGCATGATATACAAGTTTAAGAATAAATTGTGTATGATTATGTGTTATGAGCATGTTGGCTTGATAATGGAATTAACTATAAACTTTATGTTGAAATATACTTTTCTACTTCATATAAGAGTATATGAGTGATGAAAACTTATATTTTTTATATTGATATGAACTATATTTTCAATGGAAAATTAGTTTGGAATTTGTCTATATGACTATGAATTGAAAATTGGTTTTGTTGCAATTTATTCGACTAGTATTAAGATACTAGTCGGGGTATTGGAATGAGATTATGCTACAATTAATCCTAAGGTCGGATTGTGAAATAGTGAACCTTAAGTAGTCTTAAGAGATGCTAAGGTGGACATGTATGAACTTTAAGTTATACTAGGGGTAGGCGGTAACGATTAAGGGGCCGTACGCTCGCTCGTTTTGACAATAATTTTAGATACCTATCGCATGAGAGATCAGCTTGGTACCCTAATTTATTGTACTCTACGCCGCGAGAGCGGTTAGAACTTAGTATTGATTAGCGTTGCTCAATTAAATAATTTTCATGTGATCGAGCCTAATAAGCCAGAAATCTGATTACCCCAGAATCAATCCATGTTCCCTTCGTTGTTAATTAGAAAGACCCAATCTATTTTTTTGGGAACGCCTCCCTAATTTATTAAAATAGATTTAAAAGTACATGAGATGAAATTTGAAAGTACAAGATAAATAAAGTAAAGGAAAAAAATACAATTAGCAGTTGATTTTTTGTTGTTGAAGGAATTCCAACTGCCGCAGAGATTGATGTATTGTATCTGCTGTGGAACTTAATTGCCTTCTGGAGATAGGGCTGGTAGATTCTATTGTCCGGATGAGACTGTTTGAAACGCTTTAGACCCGATCTATTTTTATTCGTTTAGTCGCAATTGCATTTATTTTTATTTTTATTTTTTACCGCTAAATTTAGTTAATATTTAATTCCCTTTTCCGTCCCTGTGGAGACGATACTCGTACTTGCACCCTATTCTACTACGTATTTTAAGTGCGAGAAAACTCACATCATTCCTCTCAACCACTGGATGTCATAATATTATTTGTGATTTGTCTCTATTTATATATCATCATAACCAACCACAACACGGCCTACCTCCTGTTATATATAGACGACATCATCCTCACCACCTACTCGGATGATCTTCGTTGTTCCATTATTAAAACCTTGGCCACTAAGTTTTCTATGACTGATCTTGGCCCCCTCAAATATTTTTTGGGAGTTGCTGTCACTCGTCACCCGCACGACATCTTTCTTGATCAACAAAGATATGGTGGTGAAATCCTCTCTCAGGCCAATCTCTCTAATTGTAATCCCGTTGCCACTCCTGTTGACACCAACTTCAAACTCAGTGCAACTGCTGGTCTACCGGCCGAAAACCTTACTCTTTACCGAAGTCTTGCCGGAGCACTCTAACATCTTACCTTTACACGCCCGGACATCTCCTACGTTGTTCAACAGATTAGTCTCTTCAAGCATGACCCTCGTGCCCCTCACCTACATGCTCTCAAGGGGATTATTAGGTATACCAAAGGCACTCTATACTTCGGCCTCCATCTATGTTCGTCGTCCATTGATATCATGATTTCCTACTCCGATGCTGATTAGGGTGGCTACCCGGACACCTGTCGGTCCACCTTCGGCTATTGTGTTTATCTCGGTGACAATCGTCTATCTTGATCATCCAACCGGTAGCCTACTCTTTTCCGTGCAAGTGTCGAAAGCCGAATACAGGGGAGTCGCAAATGTTGTTGTCGAGACGTGTTGGTTGCAGAATCTTCTTTTAGAGATTCAGTGTCCTCTCTCCAAAGCTGCACTGGTATATTGTGATGATATAAGTTCAGTTTATATGCCCGGCAATCCCATCCAACATCATCACACCAAACATATAGAAATGGATATTCATCTCATCCGGGAAAAGGTTGTTCACGGGGAGGTTAGAGTTCTTCATGCTCCTTCTCGTCACCAATTCACAGATATCTTCAACAAATGGCTCTTTCACATTCTATTTGAGAACTCTGGACATGTCTAAGCATTTCGCCACCTCCACCTTTGATTGCGGGGGGTGGGGGTGGAGGGGGGGGGGGGTGTTTACGCATGCATGCCACATACATGCACTTTGGAAGACTATGTTCACATGAAGTGAAACTCTTTGTTAATAGCATATTGTTATACATTTAAATTAGTTTGACTTAACATTATAATTGATCCACTTGCACAGCTCACCCACGCCACACAAGTAGTGATAGACTCCTAGTTTGTTAGTCAGTTTTACATTCTAATCGCTACACATTAAATTGTAAGAGGTTAAGTGTATTTATACACAATTTTATGGGTGATACATGGAGTGCAAGTTTGGTGGAGGTAGAAGCAGTGGTAATAGCGAAATTACTTTAGATGGTAAGGAGATACCGGTCAGCGACCTGTTCCGTTATTTAGGCTCTATAATTCAGAAGGACGGTGAGTTAGATGGAGATGTATCCCATAGAATCAGAACAGGGTGGATGAAGTGGAAGAGTGCGTCGGGATTTCTATGCGATCGAGGTATGCCGACTAGACTGAAGGGTAAATTTTATAGGACAACATTTAGGCCTGCATTACTCTATGGCACAGAGTGTTGGGCGGTGAAACAATGTCACATTGAAAAGATGAGTGTGACAGAGATGCGCATGCTACGTTGGATGTGTGGGCATACTAGAAAGGACCGCGTGAGGAATGAGGCAATCAGACAAAGGGTGGGAGTAGCACCTATTGAGGATAAGATGCGGGAGTCGCGCTTACGGTGGTTTGGTCATGTGCATAGAAGACCGAGTTATGCACCTGACAGACGAGTTGAGATATGTAGAGAAGAGGCAGGGAAGAGAGGGAGAGGAAAACCTAGACAGACGTGGATTAGGGGAGTCAGAAGCGATATGCTTCTTCTTGGATTGGATGAGGGTATGGCTTTTGAGAGAGCAAAGTGGAGGTCGGGTATTCGTGTGGTGGAGTGATCTTGTATCATCTTTTCCCCTCCTTTTTTTCCTTATTTTTTTTATTCTTTTATCCTTATATATAAATTTTATTTTATCCTTTTTACTTTATCTTTTATATGCATATTCATCTCTTTTATATTCTTTTTATAATAGCTTATCTTTTGTATCTTTATTTTCTTTCTTTTCCTTTTGGTGATATCATGTATCGATTCATGTTAGCCGACCCCAATTTCATTTGGGACTAAGGCTTGGATGTTGTTGTTGTTGTTATGGGTGATACGAGATACGTTGAGTTCTAACTACGCCTTAAAAAGGCATCCCAACGCTCCTACTCTCTCCCTTAAGCCCTATGCCATAGTTTTGAAACTTTTTGCTGCATGTAGAGAAGTGCACGGAGGAGAAGCCAAATATGGATTCATAAAACAACCATGCCTTCCTCGCTTTTCCGATCAGTTAGATTAATTGGTTAAGAGATTCTTTTTTGATCGAGCACCGTTTCTTTGTGGTCTTCTCCCTAGCTTTCGTCTAGGGTTTTTTTTTCTGGCAGGCGGCTTGCGCCGTTACTTTGTCCGGTGAATGATATGGAGTGACAGTGGGAGGGCGGCCATTACCACGCTCTGCCTCTCCATGGTCTGCTTCTCTATGGTTTATTTTTCCGGATGTGCTGATATGGATCAAATATGGAGGTCTATGATTGATGGTCACGGGTAAAAGTCTAGAGAGGGGGTGAATAGACTTTTAAAATTTTTTGGTTTAAAGTCTTATCCCTCCTTTTGAGTTAGATTCTTAAGCCTTTAGAGAGGCCTTAGAATCAGCAGCGGAAGACTTGACTTTTGAGAAACACACTGTGAGATTTGGACAACACATTTTTCTGGGTCTGAGCTGGAGAGATCAGCAGGCTGCCGAAACTGGGTTTTGAGGGAGCTATTTTTCTGGGAATTAGTTAAGACTTGTTGGTAGTTTCTTTAGTGGTTTAAAGAGATTGACACACAGATATATCCTGGTTCGGAGGTGGTGTAATCCTCCTACATCCAGTCTCACCCTATAGATGGATTTCCACTAAGCTTTTAACCAATACACTTAGTGCCCGGTTTACTCTTGATCAAAGGCATAAACTGTCAGGTTTTCACAAAGAGTGACACCTACTCCAAGTTACTCTTGCCTCTAGGTTTTTCACTAATGAATCAGTCTGATTCAAGAGCTACTCATGTCCTAATCTACCCTCTCTTTGGATCACAAATTCTTCCAAAAGAGTTTACAACTTTCTCCCAACTATTCTAAGCATCTTAGTATGAATTTTCAAAGTAAACTAGTCTAAGAGCTTAAAGAGAAGTGAACGAGCTAGGAATAAAGTGATGGATTAACACTTTATCCTTTTTGCTAGATATTCTGATATAAATGTCTTGATTGCACTAAGCTCGCTGAGTCTTCCTCGTCACATCCCTTGTGTATTTATAGATTTCTTGTAGTTGAATAACTCCCGTTGGTTGAGGAGATTCAATCTTGATCGTTGAAGCTTTCCACTTTATCTTCAGCATGCTCTCTTATTGTCTTCTTTCCCAGTAGCCTGAGTCTCTTTTTATTCCTTTCTTCGAGCCCATGCGTACACTTGTAAATAAGAGAGTATAGGTTGACTTACAAAAGTTCCTCCTAGGTCGTAGTCCAC
The DNA here is from genome assembly GCA_945859915.1 of Cuscuta epithymum. Classification (NCBI taxonomy): domain Eukaryota; kingdom Viridiplantae; phylum Streptophyta; class Magnoliopsida; order Solanales; family Convolvulaceae; genus Cuscuta; species Cuscuta epithymum. Next base: position 2,005,877 of record CAMAPF010001001.1, on the reverse strand, counting down.
GTGCCAAAAATAGGTTCTCGTGACTTCCCTTTTTAGACAAGTTGTAAAAGAAAAATGAATATATTTTTCTTTTAACTTTGAAAATAATACTTCGGACTTTTGGCGGAACGTGAAAATCAGCTGCCTTAGTTTCGGTAGGTTGCCGATTCTCACAAAAATGGTCAACTCTTTTGTACCTTTATTTCTTTTATTTGTTTTTGGTACTTCTTCTTTTAATTTGTTTGTACCTTTCTCATGCATGCAAACGTAAAACATAAAGTACAAGATCAAGTTTGAGTCTACAATACATGCATCATCAAAATCTAGAGGGACCTAACAGTGATTGATACCTTCGATTGGAAAATTAAAATCGCCTGGTTAGTTCTGCCCGGCTTGACCGTCAGATGGGGGAGATTGGGACTATTTTGGGCGCAGGGGACAAATGGATTGGGTGATTGGTTGGGTGCTGTTTGGATGTATTTCATCTCAAAGTGGAGGCAATTGGGGGTGCTCGTGTGAGGCAATTTCTGGATCGATTCCTAAGCAATGGAAAAGAGAGATTGGTGATCCGCCCCCCTCCTGAACCGCCGCCCAGGAGAGATCGAGGTGCTAGGGTTTGGAAGATGATACTTCAAGAATACTGGCATGAAGGAGCTTGGAGTATTTATCAGTTATTTTATTTTTTTAGGTCTAACTTTCATGTTATGTTTGTCTACGTTGTCATGCCCTAATATTGGGACAGAAGAGAGTGGTGAGTTTTTTAAGAAAAGTAGAATTATGTGGTCGATAATGAGTTGATAAAGTGAGAATAAAGTAAAAATGAATTAGAGCCACACAAATGTTACCAAATATGATATGTGACAATAATAAAGAGACATCCAAAAATGAAAAAATGGGACAATTATAGGGGGACAGAGGGAGTATATCGTTAGAAGGATCTATATGGTCAGTGATTGTTGTGTCACACCTGTTTGATCAGCGATTCGTATTGCTCTTTCACATGTGGTCGTTTTTAAGTCTAGTCGTATAATGATAGTGCTAGATGGTTATAGGTAGTTGTTGTCAGTGTTGGTCTCTTTGAGTTTGTTATAACGATTCGAATCCTAATGATATTAATATAAACCGTTTTTTCTTTCAAAAAACATGCTTAATACTTGTGTGTGTATATAATACTCCGCAATATACTCCGTAATACTCACTCCGTCCCGCTATGATTGTCTCATTTTACCATTTCGGTCCGTCCCACTAAGATCGTCTCATACCTTATTTGGTAAAGTTTGTGTGGTTCTAAATCATTCCTACTTTATTCTTACTTTATCAATTCAATATCAACCACATAAACTCACTTTTATTAATAACCGTGCCACATTCTCTTGTCCCAAACTTAGCGGGACGGAGGTAGTACATAGTTTATTATATAGAGCACAAATGTTATTGCTACTCCATTTTGTACCCCTTTTATATCATCTCCCTATATTTGTGGTTACAAAGGCACTTCATTAAAATGGAGCAATCCACTTAATGTGTGGAGAGTAGAAATGAGATATCAAATTAGGTACCTCTAGCAAAACTCTATGTAGAGAAGTATACCCGTTCGGACTTTTGTTCTACACACATTTCGTATTATTTATAAAAATACAAGATGTACATCCTGATTAATCATACGGAGCATATTTTATTATTAACATGCATCATTCCTATAATTATTAATATTGCATATAAAAATAAAATAAAATATGAGGTGACGATAAAAATAAGAAATCACGTCACTGAATAAAATCCAAAACGAAACGCGACGTGGCTTGAAGGGGTTGACAGAGACATGAGTTATATCAGAGGCCAGGCCAGGCCATTATTGTTTTTTTGTAGCTTCCTTCCTTCCCACTTAGCTAAGCTTCTCCGTGCGTTTTAATTAGAGCTGCCTAGCTTCTTCTTTCCTAGCTACCCCATATTTAGCTAGCTCATCCTCATTCTCATCACTTATCTATTTATATTTAACCCAATCATTCTTCCTCTATATTCCATTCCAAACATAATTCAATAAGTACCCTCTGATCTCCCCGCCCAAAACTCTCACTTCTATTCAACTCACTTTCATTATTAGTTCGTTAATCAGTAAAGAGAATCGAATGTGCTAATTTATTAGCTTATACTACGTGTTAAAATATTATGTATACACAAAAGAGTTCTATGAAGACGAGCGGCGGCGGAGTCGACGAGAGGTGCGGCGGCGGCGGCGGCAACAACTTGTTTCAGAAATTTGGGCAGAGGCTGGGCGATTTGGTGAAGGAGCAGAGAGCAAGATTCTACATTGCCCGGAGATGCATTTTCATGCTCGTTTGCTGGAAAGAATGCACTGATTCTGAATAATTTATTCCTTCATTCCTTCCTTCCAATTGAAATCCGGCCGGCCGGCCGGCATCATCTCTCTTCCTTCTCCGGCCCATTCATTCTATTCTCTCTATATACGATCGAAGATCAGAGCTTTATAGAGATATAGACAACACCATACTCTGTACGTTGTTGTTCAATTCCTTTCTTGGCCTAGATATATATCATATTCCAATCCCCTGTTCTTGGCCTTGATATATGATCATATATTCCATATATATGAGCTAAGGGTCTTTTTATTCGATCATATTGAGAAAATCAGATCGATCATTGTATATATGTTGTACTCCTTAGTATATATAATGGCCAATTATGCTGGATTATATTTCGTACTTGGGTATATTATGTTGTACTCCTTGAGAAAGTTTTGCTAGTTTCTTTAATTCAGTTCTACATGTCATGTATGATTGAGATTCGAGACTTATGGTCTAAACTATAATACTACCTCCGTAAGGATGTTCCCATTTGAAAAGTAGGTAGATTAAGAATAGTGAAATGAGATATGTATTATTAGGGGTATGATGGGAAGATAGTGAAATAATGTGATGGAATGAAGGATAAATCCAAAAAAAGTAGGTGTAATAGTGTATTATTTTTAAAATTATTGAGGGTATGATGGGAAGATTTAGAAATGAGAAGATATTAGTGTTACGTCCAAAAAAGGAAAGTGGGAAGATATTTACGTTACGGAGGTAGTATGAGAAAACATTTTTGTTGTGCATAAGGATGTTTTCACTTGGACAGAAATTTGATGGTCTGGGCGAATCTGTTTAAGTCTAGTCTGGTTTACTCCGAGTTGGTCTGGTCTGATGTGATAAACATTTGGTCTCTGTGTATTTTATAACTTTTGAATGTCTGATCTGATCTGGTGCAATTGAGACCGAAAACCATTGTGGTAAAAATATCTTAAGAGCCCATGTTGTCATATATCCTGACTATATAGTACGGAGTATAAATAGAGAACTTATTTTAGAAAGAATGATAAAAAAAGTACGTTATTCTGAAAAAGGGGAAAAAAATAGCCACCAATAGCCGGCATCCATCATTGGAATGTTTTCTGCTTGGAATTTTTTTTAGAAAATTAATCGGGGGAAATTAAAAGCCATCGATTTTTTTTTTGTACAAAATTACAGTGACCTATTCCAGGATGGCTCCCGACAGCTAAAAAAATCAGTAGTGAAATTGGTCACTGGAAGTGACATAAAAATTTATCCAGCGAGAGTAAATTGATTTTTTTGGGGGGGAAAACGATCCGAGAGAGTAAATTGATTAGTAGTGTGACATGCATATTTTCAGTTTCATGATATTGTGAGTCGTATTTTAGGTTGTCCGAGCATATTTTCAGTTTCATATTTTGTCCATATGTTTTTTTAGGTTGTGAGATTGTATTGATAAAACTAAACCCAAAATAAGCCTTAATTAAGGAACACAAACTTTTGTCTGAAATAATAGTACTCAAATGCATAATATCTATCTTCTTTACAGAAATACAGAGTAAGAGATAATTTAAGATCAATCGAGATTAATATAATTAAGATTTAAAAATGGGGGACTATGAGCCCGTTTGGTAACACGAATATCGGTTTTTTCGACTGAAATTTATGAAATTCTGGCTCAAGTGACCGAATCGCCTAATTATGCTTATTTAGACAAAAAAAAATTCAAAATATATTTTATTAATAAAATATTTAAAATATTTTATTATCTACAGTAACTTCAGCCAATACAGCCAAAAAAGTAACTCCACTCCAACCTTACTTTTTCTTATTATTACAATTCAGTGGGCGAAAACTAAAGTGGCTATATGTGCATTAGTATCAATTTTTTGGTACTACGTTTAATTTTTTTTTATTATTAATAACTCCAATTATTAATCAAAATATCATGTTGGCGTTTCTCTAAGAAAATCAAGGTATTATGATACTAATTAAATCTATTAATTCGTGAAACAAAGTTTAAAATAATTGTACATGTCAATACATTTTTTATTTTTTTATCATTAAAATGGTTTAGGTAGTTATACTAATTATGTTAATAAAAAATAATTCATGTCCTTAAAAGTCATTATGTTTGTAAACAACCATTTAACCAAACACTAGTTTACAAATAGCTAATCCAATCATCTAATCAAAACAGCCAAAAGAATCTACTGTAATTAATCAGCCAACATAATCAGTCAACAATCAACAACCAACCGCCAATTGCCAAACACCCCCAATAGCTGTCTGTGTTAGGGGTGGGTTCGTAAAACCGAAAACCGAATCGAATCAAATCGAACCGAGACCAAATAAACCGAACCGATGAAAAACCGAAACCGAACATAAAAAACCGAACCGAACCGAACATGTTTGGTTTCGATTTTGGTTTTAACCCCCAAAAACCAAACCGAAACCGAAAAAAACCGAAATATATAAAAAAAAATAAAAAAATCAATTATTTTATATGAAGTGTATGAGCCTGTAATTATAGACAATTGGTGGATCCAGCCAAGGAATTAGTGGCTGAAGCCTGTATGGCATTCCAGTCTCAATTCTTTCCCGTAATATTGGTCATTGTCGTAGCTTCTTGATCAAGTTGTTGCAAATTTTCGGTCATTAGTCTGTGAAGCAGCCTTGACATTTCATTCTTTGATTTTTGGGCAACAGGATCTCATTTTTTTTATATATATTTGATTGGCTTTTATTTGATATGGTGTAGAGTTTTATGAATGATAGAAATGCCATTAACTTTGATAAAATGTCATTGGTGACTGCTTTTAAATTAGTCTTTGATAAAATGACTGCTTGTGACTAAAAGTCTGTAATTGGAGTCTGCTTTTAAATTAGTCTATAACTTGTTCACAAATTAGTGACACAATAAAAATCAATGACCTGTTGTGTCATGAATGATAGACTTTAATTAGTGTATAACTTTAGTGATTGCATATTTATACACAATTAGTCATTCGTAAATATTTTAGTTATAAACTTTTATTTAATATGGTGTAGAGTTTTATGAACCATAGACTTATTTAGGTGACTGCATGTTTTATTTTCCTCCACTTCAATGTTTTTCTTTCTGTTTTTTTGCTTATTTGGTTATTTGCAGTTTTGCACATCATTTTTTTCAGAAAGTATATGTCTTTTGGTTTAAAACCGAAAAAAGCGAAGTCGAACCGAACAAAACCGAACCGATTGAACCGTGGTTGGAGAAAAAAATATGAACAAACCGAACCGAACCGAACCGAAGTTTATAGTTTGATTCTACATTTGGTTTTAGGTCAAAACCGAACCGCATAAACCGAACCCACCCCTAGTCTGTGTTAGTTGTTTTGGTTGACTGATTATGTTAAATTAGCTTGTTGTCGACAGTTATTTGGTAAATTTGCTGTTTAAAATTAGTTGTTCAAGCGTAAAAGACGTATGCGGACATTATACTCCGTATTTACTACGTACGTAGTATTTAGTACTAGTATTGTCAACTATTGGGTAAATAGACAATGTTATCTACAATAAATTAAGACAAAACATAATTTAATTTGAATACATGAATACACATATCAGACATGTCATCGTCATAACTCATAAATTCAAAGAAGACAACATAACACTAGTGGGAGGTTTCATGAAAGATGCATATCACATCCTATAGCAGCAAGTTTTCTTTTGTTCCCAAAGGCAAAAAAGAAGGGCATCCGATCACAGTATCACATAAATCAGGGGTGGGGCAGAAGAAAAATATCTTTTGAGCTGCTAAAAACTACTCCGTAGAATTTAAAGGAACACTTACAAATTCATACCTCAATATTTGTAGATAGCGGAAGAATACAAATTTTTGATAAAGATTTGCATATTTTGATCGAAGAATTTCTAAACAAGGGCACAACAAAACATAAAAGCATTTCTATTAAAAAAACGAAAACAGAAAAGCAGACATAAAAATTAGAGGTTACATGTGTTAAATTGAAGGGCTCAAAGGTGAAAAACAAAAACGGTGATCCTAAACTCTCCCTACACCAACATTTCATATTCCAGCCTTTTGGATTCAATAAGCCAATTCAATCATTGATAAAACTAGACAAAGTACCCGTGCGATGCACGGGATGTATCTAGAATAGGATAAATATTTATTTAAAATATTAAGTGTTATTTTATTGTGACGATACGTAATGTGTATCTTTTTCAAAAGAAAAATCAAGTTAATTAGGTTAGGTAATAACAATTTTTTTTAATCTTACTTATTTAAATTATTACATGAAACCAAAAATTACGTATTTAATAAAAAAAATTATTAAGCGAATAAACTTAAAATAGATGTTAACAAATAGATTTTAAATCCATTAAAAAAATAGACTTTCAATCACTCATAAAAAATAGAAGCAAAATGTAACTGCCTTAATTAGGATGTTTTCTTTTGGACTGAAATTTGCTGGTCTGGTAAATGTCTGGTCTTTGTGTATTTTATAACTACAGAAGTCTGGTCTGGTCTGATATGATCTGGTCTGGTCTGCTCTGATATGGTCTGGTCTGGGACTGAAAACAGTCCAAAAGAAAACATCCTTAGTGTACATTTATACATGGAAATTGGACTTACACTAAAAATGAGTGTAATATTAATGCATTTTAATGAACAAAATATGGGCCATAATTTACTCCGCATATCTACTTCCAAATTAGAAAACTTACCAAAACAATAACTTCCCGCAATAATTTCCTCCGCATATCTACTTCCAATTTAACAAACTTACCAAATCAATAACTTAGACACTAACGCATGGGCGGGAGATCAATTTATTTTTCACGTTCACTTCCCATGATGCCCTTATTTTGGGCGGCAAAATTCTCTCCAAAAATTGTAGCAACTCTGTTACTTTATATAATAATATAAAGATAAAGATATTCCAATTACTCCAATATTCATGTAACTCTTATTTTTTAATGAGTATGAAACATTAAATGTGTAATTAGAGGGAAAAGCAAGGTGTCACACCTTGTTACTTTATATTATTATAGATTATTATAGATATTGTAAATGTTCTAATTTTCGAAGTATTTCTTTGCGTTAAGTGAAGTCCCGCCAATTATGTATCACTATTATTATATTATAATAAAAATAATTATTATTATCTATCATCATCATCATTATAGATTATTTTGAATTGAAAATATTCCAATTACTCCAATATTCATGTAACTCTTATTTTTTTAATAGATATGAAGCATTAAATGTCTAATTGGAGGAAAAAGCAACGTGTCACACCTTGTTACTTTATATTATTATAGATTTATATTATTATAGATTTATATTATAGATACAGAGTATTAACTTTGGTGGTTTACATAGTCAAAACCATTAATTATGGTCATAGAAGTCAAAAATTGGCTCATTACCAAACAAGGCCACAATCTTCTTTTCCATATTTATCAGTAATAATTATGGTCATAGAAGTCAAAAACATTAGTGTCATTTACCAAACAAGGCCACCATCTTCTTTTCCATATTTATCAGCTTTCAGTAATAATGACTGTGCATTGTCAAACTGTACTAAACAATGCTAAATATCATACTATGCAGTAGTATTTAAGGGTGTTTGGAACTGATTCTTCTTCTGCTTCTTTTTAAAAGCAGAATCAGAATCAGTTTTCAGAAGCTGGTCTCCCTCAGTTTCTAAAAAATTTGATTCGAGGACTAAATTAGAGCACCAGAATCACTTTTGCACTTCCACTCAAACACTCCAACTTCTGCTTCTGCTCTCTGAAGGAGCAGAAGCAATTTTAAGAATCAGATCAAACACCCCCTTAATCACACTAAAAATGGAATTTCAGGAAGTTTAAAAAGTGCATATATTTTTAGTCTGTCTTAATCAAATCAAGAAGTTATTTACAAGGAGTATGGAGTAAAAAAGAAAGGAAAATGATATTCGTACCAACTCTTATACTCATCATGTCCGTGAAAGTTTTTTTGTCTGTGAAATCTGTTCACAAACAAAATATATACTTATATATTTTGTCCGTGCAAATTCACAGATGTGGGTATAAGGGCAGTATAACAAAATGGGGTATTATTAAGGGTCATTCAATTCGAGTTCAACTTTGGGGTTATTATTAAGAGCCCATTTGATCACCATGTTTTTCAGCTTATCAACTAACTTTCTCACCAAACAAGTATTTCTCGGAAGCTAAGTTGTGTAATCATTAGAAAAAGTAAAATTGTAGTTACGTTTCTGGCTGTATTAGCTGAAGTTACAGCAGAGGAACATTTTAGCTATTTTCCATATATCTTTTTCTTTATTTTATTAATCAAAAATATTTTAAATATAATTTCTTCAAAAATCAGTACAATCAGTCAATCCAACCGCTTCAGAACTTTATAAATTTCACAAGAATTAACTGAACCATCCAATTTCAATGTTATCAAACAAATTTCTAATAATGTACTACATAGTATTAATTTTGAGAAGTTGGTTGCTATTATACAAGCTGTAGGTCTTCATTGGTTTGGGAAGCTTAGTAGTTGATGCTTTATTTTTGATTATTTTGATGTATGTTGGATTATCTTGGACTATTTTGGTCATTTTGCCGGGGCTTGTCCCATGCTAGGTTTCAATTCTTTCTTGATCTTTTGCAAAATTTCCTCTCTCTCCTATCCTTGCCATGAGGTCGGGGTGGGGGTGGGGGGAGTGAACGGTAGAGATACATGAGATATATCTCTAAACTATTATCAATAAAATTGGGAAGTGTTCCCGGACACTTCCCCGCCCATCAGTGTGGTTTTGTTCCGGGACAAAAAAAAATAGTATTGTACTCCCTCCGTCCCATTTTGGTTGTCCTACTTTCCTTTTTGGGTTGTTCCAAAATGAATGTCTTGTTTCCTTTTTTGGCATGAAATATGTGGTTCTTATTAATTCACTTTATTCTACTCAAATCTCAACCACAACTTTTACTTTTCAACCACTTTATTAATAATCGTGCCAAATTGAAAGTGAACAACCATTATGGGACGGAGGGAGTACTACTTTTGAGTATTAATTTTGAGATTTTTAGTACATTACTTATTTTCAACAACTATAAAATCTAAATGCCTATCATTTTAAATAGCAAAAATATATTTTGACCGAGTAAGCAATTTAGGGAGTGTCCATGATGACTCTATATTTGTAGCCGGATTCCTGAAGTGAAGGGTGCTGACTAATTGGGGTAAAGGGCACGGCGGAAGAGTGCAGTGAAGGGTCGGCGACCAAGTGTAGTGATTTCCAGTTTCTAAGTGCAGTGGGCCAGTGGAGTCCACCGGCTACGGGATATCTGGTGACGTCACCGGGATCGGGTCAAAGGTCGGCAGTGACAGAGCGCAAGTGTGGTAGCCGCCGGTTGAGCAATGCCGCGAGGAAGTGAGTTCGGTGGCTGGCGGCACAAGGGCAGTGACCGGCAGTGTTGCTGGGAAGAAGTCAACGGAGGGCCTCTGTGTAGAAGAGAAGAAAGAAAGAGGGAAAGGTAGAGAAGAGAAAACGAAAGGAGAAAAAGAAAGAGAAAAGAAAAAGAAAGAGAAAGGGGAAAAAAAAGGAAAAGAAGAAGAATCCACATGGGCCGCAAAGTGGGTCGTTGCCCGGAAAACTTGAATTTACCTGCTAAAACCCTAAATTGATTAGTTTTTAAGTGTTCGCCACTTTTACTATAGTACCTGGGCAGCCAATTTGATAGTTTCCCCTATTTTCAACTAAGAGTGGACCGGGACACAAAGAATAAAAACTGAATAAAATAAACACATTAATGCTCTATTATGTCAACGCACTGGTATCAGTATTTCCATTCCTCCAAACGATTGAATCTCCAACCCCAGCCCCCGTTCCCACCCAATAAAACATATGGGAGGATAATCATGGTACCTCAATCAGCTCAATGGTGGTAGACTTTATGCCCGTGCGCATCAGAGGTCCAACTTAGCACGCATGAACTGTAACCTCCACACAGTCGTTGTGGTTCGTGGTCATTCCTCCGATTTTCAATCCACTTAATCAACTGAGCTATCCGTGCGGGTCAGTATGTTGTTCAATATATATACAAGGGTAACATGATCATAAAAATTTATAGTTGAGGCCTGAGGGCATTGTTTCAATTTTAGAAGATTGTCACAAATAGTTAACCAAACATCTAAAACATTCCCATTATATTCATAGAGTCCGTTAAGTGACTTTGCCTTTTGATTTATCAGCCAACATTTTCACCAAAAACTTATTAACTTTTAGTTTCGTGCGTTTAATTGTGTGAAAATAAGAAAAAGTGAGGTTGAAGTTACTTTTCTTGCTGTAATGACTTAAGCTAATGTGTAGGACCATTTTAGCTATTTTTATACATTTTTTCTTTATGTTATTAATAAATATTCTTTAAGTATTTTTTTTCAAAAATAAGCAAAATCAGACTAACATTTTTTGACTGTTTTGACCAACATTTGACCTTTTGACCAAATGAATCAACTAATAGGAATGCTTGGTTAGATAACTTTTTTATTTAGCTTTTTATCTAAACGGCCAAAAATGAAAAAGCTACAAAACTTAACTTTTAACTTTTAGTTTTGGGTGATTCACTTTCTCTCTCGATTTTCCTAATCTACCCATACGGGCCATACCTTCTCTGTCAATGCATCGTTGGTGCTATTTTTTTGCTGCTTTTTATTCCAATTCATACTAAAGTTGAGTTTTGTTGCTATATATCCCAATGGCTCCTGCTGATATTGGGTTCTGCATCTTCCAAAAAAAAATTGGGTTTTTCTAATACATTAAAAATAATGTGTAAAAAAATTATTGCTTCTGATAATATTTTTGTAGTCTTTGTAAATCATAAAAACGGTTATGAGCTAATCATGCAAATAACATTTTTCTAAAAGAAAGAAATTTATAATAATTTTTAATGTAAATAACATTAACAAAATTTATAATATGTATGTAGAAGTAGTTAGTAAATAGAAAATTAATTGATATTCTTAATATTCATTTAAAAAGTTATCAGCTGATTGTAAACAACCATTTAATCAAACACCATTTTACAAACTGCTAAACTATCAGCTGATCAAAACAACCAACAGAATCCGTTGTTATCAATCAGCCAATACAATCGGCCAACAGCCATTTGTCAGACACCCCACAATCCAGCCAATTCAGTCAGAATTTCGTAAATTTTAACAGAATCAGTCGATTCATTCAATTTCGGTGTTAGTAATCATACACTTGCCCCTAGCTAGCTACGAGTTGGTATTGGCGAACATGATACAAATACAAATATAAGGCATTGTGAGGTGATACCGTGATAATGCTCAAATATCCATGTTTCCGCCACTTAATTATTTTTCCCACGTTTTATTACCATTTTATTGCTTTTATGAGTTTTAGACAAGTTTTAGCTTCTTGAGACGTGTAACTGTGTAAGGACTAAGGAAACCCCAAAATCACAAAAGTCATTTCCAGGTCAAGATAGAGATGTGAAAATAATGGAAAGACATACCCAATGTGGTAGCCTAGATGTCATATATATAATGAATAGAGTTCTGAGTACATTAGGAAACTAAATAAATATGGAAACCTAATTAAAGTATTAATTACACTATTACACCCCCTCAAGCTGTGTAGGGGAAATAATGCGCAGATTGTCCCTAAGAAAAATAAAACGTTGCGGAGATAAACTCTTGGTAAGAATATCCGCAAGCTGAAACTGTGTAGGAACATGTCGGACAACAAGATCTCCATGGGAAACTCTCTCTCGAACAAAATGGTAATCAATGCTGATATGCTTACTGCGGGCATGCTGAATAGGATTTGCTGACAAATAAGATGCAGAGATATTATCACACATGAGTGTGACCGGTGCAGGAACAGGAAAGCCCAACTCAAATAAAATGGAACGTATATGCAAAGTATCCTGAACAGTGTAAGCAATGACCCTATACTCCGCCTCTGTAGAAGATCGAGACACAGTAGGCTGCTTCTCGGGTTTCCAAGAAATCAAATTAGGACCCAGAAAAATAGCAAAACCAGAGGTGGACCGACTGCTATCAGAAGATTCAGAACAGCCTGCCCAATCAGCATCCGAGTAAGCCTGTATGGTAGGAGATGCTGTGCTCGACCGAAGTAATAAACCATGCGAAATAGACCCTTGCAAATACCTGAAAATTCTCTTAACAGCCAAAAGATGAGGTGTACGGGGTGCATGCATAAACTGGGAAACCAAGTGAACAGCAAATGTAATATCTGGTCGAGTCATAGTTAAATACTGTAAAGCACCTACCATACTTCTATACTCAGATGGATCTGCTAGGAGATCCCCATCAGTGAGAGAAAGTTTAGTTCGCGTAGCAAGAGGGGTACGAACAGGTTTAAGAGTGTGAAGATGAAATCGGGTGAGAAGATCAGACACATATTTTTGTTGAGATAAGAATAAGCCAGATTGTACTCGAACAGCTTGGACACCTAGGAAAAAATGTAAATCCCCCAAATCCTTCATAGCAAAACATCGACCAAGACAGGAAATAAATGTGGAAATAAAGGAGGGAGAATTACCAGTAACAATAATATCATCGACATATAAGAGAAGATAAATAACTGAGGAGCCATGTCGATATATAAACAAGGAATTATCAGACTTACTACAGACAAAACCATGCGTCAACAAAAAACTACTGAATCTGTAAAACCAGGCACGAGGAGCCTGTTTGAGGCCATAAATAGCTTTGCGGAGACGACAAACATGATTAGGAAATTGGGGATGAATAAAGCCAGGAGGCTGTCGCATATAAACTTCTTCAGTCAGATTGCCATGTAAAAATGCATTTTTGACATCTAACTGACGAATAGCCCAATTAAACGAAACAGCAAGAGATAAAACAATACGAACAGTAGTGGGCTTAACAACAGGACTAAAAGTTTCAGAAAAATCCACACCAGCTTGTTGAGTAAATCCTTGAGCTACCAGACGAGCCTTATACCTCTCAACAGACCCATCAGAATTAAATTTAGCTTTATAAATCCATTTAGATCCGACCACATTTTTACGAGGATTAAACGGAACTAAATCCCAAGTATGATTATCAATGAGTGCATTAAATTCCTCCGCCATAGCCTCTCTCCACTTAACATCCTTATTAGCCATAGAAAAACAAGATGGATCACATGCCAAAATATCTGTTTTGAGATTAAATATAGTTTTTGGTTTAAAAATGCCAGATTTAGCTCTAGTTTGCATTGGATGACAGTTGACTGGGGAAGATGCAGCCGATGACGGTGCAGATGTTGAAGGGAGGGGCTCGGTCACGACTGGAACAGATGGTGGTGTGGTGATCGTGGAAGGGGTCGGGCAGATGGCAGAGGAGGTCGGGGTAGCAGGGGACAGTGGGCGACTGGGAGTGGGAAGGAGGTCAAGGGCATATGATGCCTCGGATTGAAAAGGTGGAGGGCGGGCTGGTGTCTGGACGATCGGATGAAGGCTGCTGGAGGGATGGCAATTGGGTGGAGGGTCGGCTGAAGTGATGGTAGCAGGGAGGGAGTTGGGTAAAACACTCTCATGAAACCGAACTGTGTTAGTTGGTGATACGTGTGGTAGTGCATCAGTTTTTGAAGATGAAATCAGGTTGGAATATGGAAAAATATCTTCATAAAACCGAACATTCCTATTGACGTAAATCTTGCCGCTAATAGGATCTAAGCAACGATAACCTTTGTACTCAGGGGCATATCCCAAAAAGACACACAAAACAGATCGTGGAGATAATTTATTTGCTGAAGTGGCAATAAAGTTGGGAAAACAGGCACAACCAAATACACGGATAAAAGAGAAGTCCGGAGAGTGGTGGAATAATTTTTCAAATGGAGAAGCACCATTCAGATTCGGAGTGGGGAGACGATTGACAATATAGGTAGCGGTAAACACAGCATCTACCCAAAAACTAGCTGGCATTTGTGCCTCTTAAGCATAGTACGAGTTAGTTCAAGAAGATGCTTATGTTTGCGTTCAGCAATGCCATTTTGTTCAGGAGTGTCAGGACAAGATTTCCTAAACAAAATGCCATTGTTAAGAAAGATTTCACGCATACCATGATTATCAAACTCACCCCCTCCATCACTTTGAAAAATTTTAATTCGAGTGTTGAATAAATTTTCCACCATGAGTTTAAACTTTTGAAAATGGCTAAGAACTTCACTCTTACGGCGCATAGGATAAAGCCAAGTAAAACGGGAAAAGTCATCAATAAATAAAACATAATATTTAAAGCCACTTGTAGACAAAACAGGAGATTGCCAAACATTCGAATGTTTTAAAAATAAAGGAGTAGTAGATTTATGCCAAACTTCTTGAAAGGGTAAACGTTGTGATTTTCCTAAGAGACAAGAAATACAATCATGAGAAAAATTAGAAGTACTAAGAATAGTCCCAGACTTCCTAAGCCTATCTAAAATACGACTGCCACAATGTCCCAACCGACGATGCCAGACAGGTCCAGGGGCAACATGTGAGGCGAGAGCAACAGGTGAACAGGAAGAAAGGGATATAGGGTAGACACCACCTTTACTGGAAGCTTGAAGAAGCACCTTCCCCGAGATTTTGTCCTTAACACAAATAGAGTTTTTATCAAAAACCACAAAACAATTATCATCGGCACATAATTTTTGAATGGAGAGTAAATTATATTTAAGATGAGGAACATAATAGACAGATTTTAAATGGAGGGACCGGGGCGGAGTGGACAAATGCAAGTCACCTATAGTCATAACTGGTAAAGTAGAGCCATTCACAACCGTAATAGACAGTGGTCAAGAATTAGCGGATTTATTAACTAAAATACCTTCATTAGCAGTCATATGAGCGGAAGCGCCAGAGTCAGGATACCAGACAGCTGGAGTGGATTCACTAGTAGGGACAGCTAATGCAGGAGTAGAAGATTGAGCAAAACGAGAAGGACATGACACGACAGAATGACCTGGAGAGTGACAGATTTGACAGACAACGGGTGGTGGTACTGAACCAAAATTATTCTCAAAAGATGGGAATCCTGCATAACCATCGTTAGTACAAAAAGTAGATAATGCAGGAGTATAAAACGATGACGCAACTGAATTACAAAAAACTGTACCCGGTTGACCAAAAGAAGAGTTGTGGTGCTGCCCTCTTCCGGAAGAAGGATGCTGCGGGTAGGGGGGTCGCTGGCCAAAGAACTAGGGCTGCTGGCCGTAGGGCTGATGCTGCCCGTATGCCGGCGACTGCTGCTGGTGGCGGCCTCGACCTCGTCCGCGACCGCGATTACCGCGGCGACCTCCACGCCCCCCGATAGGGCTGCTGCTGACCCGGAGCATTAGCAATAGCTGAATCATTGGCTGGAACACCACCTGCTGAAGTGTTGGCCGCAAAAGCAGGTGCACCAACCGAGGACTCCAAAGTTTGTTGATATTGTAAGCGGGCCTCTTGCTGAACCAATTTGGTACATAATTTATCAAAAGTGAGTCCTTCGGGAAAGAGTGTAAGTGGTCCGACAAGCGATTCATAACCCGGTCCTAACCCATAAAGTGTATGTTGTAAAAGATCTGAATCAGAAATCGGGGAATTAATCGAAGCCAGATTGTCCGCAATCGTCTGAATGCTACGAACATACTCTTCCATTGATTGATTCGCCTTCTTTTTGGTATGAGATAACATATGTTTTAACTCCATTGAGCGAGCAAGACTGGCTGCCATAAATCGAGACTCCAATTTTTGCCAAATAGCACTGGAATTTTTAAGAGTGTGAACTTCCATGAGTACTTCTCGAGATAACGTAGCAAACAGCCAAGCCCGAACAGTTTGATCAAGCTTTAACCAATGATAATATTCAGGATTCATTGTAGTAGCCTGATATAAATCATAGGTATAAAGCGAAGGAGCCGAAGAAGATCCATCAATGATTCCCAAGAGACCATTCGCAACCAAAAAAGATTCAAATTGTGTGCGCCATGGTAGGTAATCCTCAACCGCCAATAATTTAGTGGTGACAATTTGAGTAACAGACGAGCAAAAATCATTCCTTGAGTCAAAGAGGCAAACGACGTGGGAATGGCCGAGGCAGGAGGTCGGGTGCCTACGGGCTCGTGAGCGGGAGGATGTTGAAGGCCTGGGTGGCCGGTGAAGGTGGAACCGCCGAAGCACGCACGGCCGGTGGCGGCGCTGCTGGACTCACCGTGAGAGTACCCGGAGAACAGTGGAAGCGGCCGGATCGAAGGTGGGGTCGGCGTCCAAGTGAACAGCGGCGGGACCCAGGTAGACTGTAGCGGCGAGATCGACACGTCGGGGTGGACGAGTTCGGACTGCAGCCGCACTAGAGGAGGGACAGCCTGTGTTGCTGCGCTCAAAACCGGAGCTTCGGATGCAAATTCCATCGCGGCGGTGGTGGCGGAGGCCGAAGTGGCGGCGGCGGCGGCAGACGTAGATGAAATAGTCATCGAAAAAAAATTGTGTCTAAAACCCTAGTGCTCTTGATACCATGTGAAAATAATGGAAAGGCATACCCAATGTGGTAGCCTAGATGTCATATATATAATAATAAGAGTTCTGAGTACATTAGGAAACTAAATAAATATGGAAAGCTAATTAAAGTATTAATTACACTATTAAGAGATGACTAGTCAACACGGTCAACTCGGACAGCCACATCAACACATTTGGAAAGTCAAACTTCCAATCAACACCCGCAAGATCCTAAGAAGCAGAGATGAGGACCGAGCGACCGACGCATGCATTCAGTCCATAGCCAGAAATGATGGGAAGAGTCCCGGCCCGACGGCCCTTTTAGTCGCCGGAGACGTACCCTGCCAGTGGAGGTCAACCGCCTCAACAATCGCTGGAGATGATTCAAGTCAAAGAAAAAATACATCCGCCGCAGAGCCTGATCAGGGTTCAAAGCTTAAAATTTAACTAGTAGGTTTTTTACTACTTAAAAATATTTATACATAAATATCTATCATAATTTAATAGGGCGAGGGTCGAGGCCCTTTCCGGCCTCTCCCTGTCTCCACCAGCCTCTTCTTGTCGCCACCCTTGCCAGAGACTTCTGTTCGCATCGGACCGATTGAGGAGCTGAAACGAAGACCGCGGAACGTCACGGCCTTGCCCGATCGCTGAAGAAGATGACTCGGCTTCTCTTGCTACATATGAAGGACCGGACAAAGGTCTGCATTGGAGAAGATGAATGGGCTACTCCTGATCGATCTGAATTTGTGGGATTAAAATGGGTTAGGGATTGTTTGGAGCTGATTCAAATGATTGAAATGTTGGGAATCTAGTGTTGAAATTTATTGCTTTGAAATGTGTTTGTGAAAATGTTTCAAAAAATTAAACTAATACATTTTTGAGAAATTATGTTTTTAATTGTTTGGCGAATATTACGATGAGAATCAGATGTTCGTTTTCCCTTTTCATTCACACCTAGGCTCGACCATGGGAGTCACAAGCCTAGAGGCTCTATTGTTTTAGATTACTTTTATTGGCGTTGATAGGTTATTTCACACCACGATAGTTACCAAGATCGTTTATTGACCGATCCTATGATCAAGAGTGAGGTGGAATAAAGCTCTAATGCTATTGCATCCAGACTTTTAATTTGATTGTGATGTTAGTTGCTAACATACCCCCAATTACACCCCGTTTACATTTTATTTCATAATTTGTGACTTATTTAGCATCAGTTTTGATCATGTTTGCATTGGAGTTTCGTTTACTCCTTTTAGTGCCACATTTTTCTATTAAAACATTACGCTCACTTAAATGATATCCCTATGATTTTACAAACCACATCCCTCTTACATTACACATTTTACCTTCCCTTGGGTTCACGTTTACGTTTGGTGTTCCTTCTTTTTAATTGATTTGAGACTCACACTCTACCACATATTACCTATATATCACATTATAGGCGCGTTCCATTCATATCAAATTTAAAAACATAATTAATATCACATCAAATTTATTTACATGATAATACTATGTATAAGTTTTGTATTGTAAAATTGATGTGAGCTTGGATATACCATGACACTTATTTAAATTTATTTTATTTAGTGTTGAATCATTTTTAATTTCACATCCGAAATTAAGTTTTAGTATATTTTAATTATGCATTTATTATTATTTGAATATCTGAAATTATAATGGTTTTATTATATTTTATAATTATTTGAGTACGAAGTAATATATTTTTCAAGAAACGAGTAATACATGAAATAAGTTTGTACATTCAAGAATCTAACATGTGCATACCTAAAATATTCCTAAGGGAGAAATTGTCTCAAATGAATGAGCTAGCTTATCGGTGTAGAGCTTGTGATGCATATTTTAAGTCACGGGTTCAGTTCACCTAACAATACTTTTTTAAAACATTTTTTCGTACACCTAAATTAGATGATATGGAAGAGCTAATGGATGACGTGAAATATGTGACGTGACTATTTTGTTGATATGACGGCTGACATTGCAAGAGTAACCTTATTTGAGAAATAAGTTTAAAACTATCTCTAAATTTTTTTTTACTACTACACACATCTCACCGTGACTAAAATTCAAATAAAGTCCGAGGACATACTGTTCCATAGTACTACGTATCTTCTTTCCGGTTGTGGAAACCACTTTATATAGAAGTAAGTACTACGCTAAAACACAAACATGAATTGAAGTCAATTTCTTCTAAGATCTAGAATTATCAAGCTTTCTCATAGTTGAAATCGAGCCAATGAAAGAGCAAAAGTAAAAAAAAATGTACGACAATGGATTAAAAAATCACCAAATATTAATCAAATCAAACTAGACCAACATAAATATAGACCAGACCCGACCAATTCAAAAACTTTTGTCCACTTAATTAAAACCATCTCTCAATAAGTACAAATCTATTTGAATATTTGAAATTAAAACTTACCATTCTTACTTTAAACAACCCTCATCTTTTTTTTTGTATTTATTAGTGTGTAAACTTTCTAGTTAGTTGAAGAAAGAACTGAAATAACCGAAATGAAAACCCATATGCCAAATTCTTTGGATTGAAATACCCGACCCGTAATGTTGGGCAATCATGTTTGACCTTCCTAAGTTCTAACTTCATCCCCACCCATGATCATGATTGACCCCATGCTCATCATCACAATCATCTTGATTCACAACTAAAATATCTCCATTCACTGAATTGGTTCAGCATGCATGCATGAAGGTTCCTTGATTTTACTAGTATTTTATATTTCAATCTCTGGTTATGGTCGGATTAGGATTTGATAGCTTTGTTCGGAAGGGAATAACGACCAAACGAAAATAATAATACTCCGCATAAAAAAAATCCCACATGTGATACTTTATCCAATTAATCCATTTAATACTATCCAAAAAATCCCACAAATACGAGCTAAGCTCAGACTGCTCACTTAACGAACATTATCATTTAGACTTCAATTCATCTTAATTACGAATTTGGCCTTCTTTACGGCATCCTCATTCATGAGTTTATTTGAAGATCAATTGGATGATGTGTACGATTATTTTAATGATTACTATTGTGAGTGAGAGATTATTTAATGAGATTATTGAAAAAGAAAATCTGGTATCAAGATTCCAATCCCGGATTATTTTAGATTGTAGTTAAATTACATTTAATGAATGTCTGGAAAAAATTGATTATTTGAGTATTATTGTTGATGAAGATTTTTAAACTTTGAGATTATTTAAAATTTATTAAATAAGCGTGATGTGGCAATGATGTGTAATAAAAAAATCGTTTATTTAGAGAGCATGAATGGAGATGCTCTTATTATTTAGGATTAATCCATATATACTACTCCAATTTAGGATGTTTTACTTGGATTATTTTCAATTCAACATCAACATCAGACCAAATTTAAAAAGAGATCAAACTTAAACAGATTAAACTAGAGTCTTCAGACTTCAACAGTTATAAAATACACTAGACATCAATCATGAAAAACAAGAGGTTTGATGTACTTTTAAATAAAATGAGGTTTTTTTGAGTTATTATTTCATATACAGAATAAACTGCAATTGTTTATATGTATAATTTAGCAAGTTAAGCCATCAGTATCACAATTTCATCGGTTTAATCACGTCTATAATGCTTTCATTT
This sequence comes from Cuscuta epithymum, assembly GCA_945859915.1. Taxonomy (NCBI): domain Eukaryota; kingdom Viridiplantae; phylum Streptophyta; class Magnoliopsida; order Solanales; family Convolvulaceae; genus Cuscuta; species Cuscuta epithymum. The sequence goes on along the minus strand of CAMAPF010001001.1, from coordinate 1,985,399 downwards.
TCACATTGTTTTATCTGAACTGGTGTATGTTCAGATCTGCACAAGTTAAGTATGGTTTAATTTGGTAAAGATCTGCCATATGTATACTTTATTTATTACTATGTATAAGTTAAGTTTGATTTACTGCGACTTATTTAAGTGTTATCCGGGTTATTTTGAAACCGAAATAAATAAATTTTCATAATCATTTTACAATTTCATTACTTTTTTTATTATCAAACACATAGTATATTATTTCATGCACTTAATTGTATATTAATCAAAATAAGTATGGTTAAGTTACTTTATTTGGTTCTGGCTGAAGTTACTATAAATACCAATTTTAGCTATTTTCATATATCTTTTCTTTATTTTATTAATAAAATATATTTTAAATATAATTTTCCATAATTCGACAGATTCAAACTCTTTAAGAAGAATTTTATCGTAATTCCCTCTCAACCTTTGACAATCCTAGCGACTGTCTCCCTCTATGTAGGGGTTGAGATTTTCTACCGCCCCTGTCAATATGAGACTGAAGCGGCATATTATACTGATTTTAAGTGTTATAACGCTTGGAATTGCAACTACGTCGGAAGAGATAGCGTTGGCGGATGAACGAGTTGCGTCTGGGAGTTTGTATTGATGGTGGATCGTGAAGCCATGGTCGGCTGCTCCAACGGTGGTGGAGTTGGTATTCACCCATATTGCAAGAGCTCGTCCCCCTTCGGAATCACCTCCATAACAAGAAGAGGTATGTGGAAAGATTTTGTTTCAATATTATTTTCTCTTTAGTAGTACTTGTTTCTGTTTTAGTGCGAGTAGATTTAGTTTGAATGTTTCGACTTTTGGAGTTCTTTTGATAGACAGGGCTTCAAATCCGTTAATTTTAGGCTTAAATTTGTCCGTTTCAGGTTTAGAGAATCAGATTGCTTTGAATGAGGTGTCTAATTTTAAGTCTACTCCTAGGATTCAGATTGGATTTTGCATGCGTTAAGGTGGCTGCTTTGAATGAGGTAGCTGCTTTGAATGAGGTGGCTGAAGGTTATCTTGTATGAGTTCTTATTTTTAATATGCTAAAGGGTCAAATAGGCTCTTGAACTGACTTAAAGTGTTCAATTAGCCCCTTATATAGGAGGTTTTGCCCGGCCGTCGCCAATTGGGACGGTTCTCGGTGGAATTTTTTGATGAAATTTTTTCAGCATCTTCTTCATTAAGTCTAGTCTACTCATACCATATTTCAGCTAAAAAATCAACCGGGAAGGCAGTCAAATGATTTTTTGAAAATAACTGCGAAGTTAAACAGTGTAGTACATTTCGGAAAATCATTTGACTGCCTTCCCGGTTGAATTTTTAGCTGAAATTTGGTATGGGTAAACTAGACTTAATGAAGAAGATGCTCAAAAAATTTCATCAAAAAATTCCACCGGGAACCATCCCAATTAGAGACGGCCGGGCAGAACCTCTTATATAAGGGGCTAATTGAACACTTTAAGTCAGTTCAATGGTCTATTTGACCCTTTAACCTTTTTAATATAAGACCTCTTTTATGATCAAAAGATTTTTTTATCAAATTGAACAAATTTAACCGATTCAATCATTTGTTATCAAATGAGCTTGCAATCTTCTTACTACTCCACAATGCAGTGTCCCTTTGATAACCCATTTTTTATAAACGAAGTTTTTATTATCAGACATTAACCGCCCATTAATTACACTTTGCAAGTTGAATTGATGAATCAATGTATGTATAACTATACCATGAATCCTTATACGAAGTACTATGTAAGAATGAAAATACTTTTCTGATCGACCGACTCTGTTGAGTTGACTTTAATGTCATTAAAGGGCACATCATAACGTTTGATGGAGTAATTAGTCCAAAATTTATTTAAAGCGTTGATATGTCCCTAATTGACGTGTTTTCCTCTCATGTAGATGGATCCTTATGTTTTTTGTTAAGATTGGTCTTAAGCTTCAAAAAAATATACTTCATCCGTCCCGCTATTAACTTCCTACTTTGACCTACACACATATTTAGGAAATAAATTTGACTTTACTGTTTAGACACTGTTTGACACTGTTTAGACACTGTTTGGCACTGTTTAGACAGCACTGTTTGGCACTGTTTTGCACTGTTTGACACTGTTTTAATGTAGGATAACTTTCCATTTAGGGAAATGAGAAGATGATTTTAGGACGACCCAAAAAGAAAAGCAGGAAGTTAATAGCGAGACGGAGGGAGTAATAATTACAAATAATAATCAATTCAATATATCGTACTCGTATAATAATGACAAAAACTGAAAAACTTATTTGGACTTGAATAATTGAATTGCAATCTTATGTTTATATGCTAGTGTTCACATATACTACGTATTACTTTATGTACAAAACACACAATATTTTTTTATGTGAAAGATTAGAAACAATATCACTATTTTGATGCATGATATGTTTTGTTGAATGCATAGGCTCACAACGACAATACGATCCGCAAATGGAATTGAACTTAAAAATTTCAACTTGTCAATCGATCTTTTCAAAACAATTTCATATTATCATATATTCATAATTTGAAGTCCTCAAATCATATAGCACTTTATAAACTAATAATGTGATATACGGAGTATTTAGATTTTCATACATCTTGAAGTTGATATAAACATTTGAAACTATATATCATGATGAAAAGAATTTCTACTACTTATTTTTATGAGACATATATACGTATTTTCATTTTAGATAATTAACATTTTGTTATGAAATTACCAGTTCTTACCACCTTTGATTTTGGTGGATTAATTTTTGAGATAAAAAAATGAGAAAATTGTTGTTAGTAAGACTAAATCATACATCCAAGATTATGACTTAGTTAAGTTTTTTCATCCGTAAGCTTGATTTAGTTCTATTTTAGAAAATTTAATTTTTAGTTTCCCTTTTTACCCTCTGTTTAAAGACGGATAACTTGTCTGGGCAACAATCGATCTCTTCCGACTTTTTCTTCTTTTTTTGTTCTTCGTATGTGTACTCACCCAAGCTCAAGATCTTCTTTTTAATCATTCGTGCTCACTTCTCGTGCTCACTTCTCTAATTCTTCATCAGCTCTTCTAGCTCTCTTGCCCAACATGTTCATGCCCAACGTTCATGGTTTTCTTTTTTAACCCTCTGTTTAATTTGGCCGAACAACTCAGGAATCTCCACTTGGCTATATACGCTGGTTGAGTTCACTACTGTGCATATATTTTTATGTATTTATTTGAACAATTATATTTGGTTGCAATTCAGTACAGTCGTACAGACCGCCTTGTATGTGTAGTTATGTTATTTTTTTATTCTATACTCTGTTATTTTTTTATTCAGCAATCTAGTTAATGTGGTGTTATTTAGTGTTTCATCGAACTTCATGCGTTGTGCACATCTTCTGAACTTTTTGGTAAGTTTTATTACATATTTTTCCTAAAAATTTGTTGTTGTTTGATGCTTTCACGTATAAACAAATTTCGTTTATATATTGTGTATAACATTTGTCATCTTCAAGTTTGAATTCTCATTCTGACCTTGAAATTGTAGTTCAAAGCGTTTATCTTATCTGTTTTTAGTTTTCAATTTCGATTTAGGTGTTTTTACTTCATATAGTTCTTTGATCATCTTATGGTGATCCAGATACAACCGATTGTAGTCCAAGAACTTGCTAAAATGGAGGGTTCAACTGATGCAGATAAAGAGTTTGAAGAAATCGTGAACCAGAAACTAGTGCAGCCCACAAAAAACTGGACCAGTCTATTTCAGAATAAGAGGGATATTACTCAGGGTATGCAACTAGTGTATTTCCCACCCTCTCGGGGTGATGTTTTACTCATGGAAGAAGAAGATATAACACCATTTGTTCAAATCTGGAGATACTATCTTGTGAGATGTCTTACTGGAAACTTCCCTGGTCTTAAAGTTGTTGTCACTTTGGTATCGTCGTGGGGAGTCCCTTGTATTTGCAGAAATTATATCTCGGTTCGTAGTTCTTAGTTTGATAATATTCTATTGATTCTAATTTGTATTTCCTAGAATAACATTTATAAGGCCTATACTTTCTTCTTTTGCTATTCTTAGCCGCTACGGTTTGTTGGAATTGGAATTTATGTTATTTGTCATGGTTTTTGGCGTTTCACTTGATGTACTTTTGAACAAGATATCAATTCAATACAAAAGTCTTGCATATTGTTTTCCTTGATAATCATTGTGATTGAGCTATCCAAATAAGAAGATAATTTCATCATTCAAAATATCTAGTTAACTCTGTATATATAGTGTTTTTAGATATCTGCTCTGGTATTATAATATTTTAAGGACTTATCATCTATTTACTGGCTACATAATGTCTTGTTACTGTCTGTTGTTATTCCAATTTGATTTTGTTCATGCACGACGTCTCATTTTTGTTTGTTGTTATTCCAAAATTGATTGTATTCATACAACAGATATAATTACGGATGTAATCAAACACTGATGTGCAAATTCATCTAGAAAATTGTATGTTTAGAATGATATTTTTCGTTATTCTACTATTTCCAGACTCTACATTTACTTTGTAATTACTTTTGATGTATGTTGTGTCTGTTGTTTTAGGTTAAGTCTGCTACTTTGCAAGTTTTATTGTTAATCTAAAAGACAAAAACATGCTCTTGTTGGGAGTTTCAATTGGATCCGCTCTTATGTGTTCATGGTGTTGCAACTGTGGATCAATGTCGCATACAAGATTTTGCATTTGAAAAGATTGAAACAAGGGGGACATAAGTTGTTAAAATCCATTGAAAAAATTGAATTGTCAAATAAAAGAAAAATGATTAGCTTTTGTACTTTTAGAGATTTGACAAATGTAGCTACTTGCATATCCAATCATAATATTAAGAAAAGTGATTTCCAAATTATTAAATTTATTCATAAAAGGGGTTCTAAGAATTAATAATTATAACAAGGGAGACTTTGGCGCATTTTTTAAATCATAGGGGCCAATGCGCTGCATTTCTATATCAAGAGGGGGTTTGACACATTAAACCCTTTACAACAAAAATAAAATCAGAGTCAATTGAAACCATGCATTATCCATGTTTAACTATAAATATGTAATAACGGTCAATCTTTAAAAATGTTGACTTACAGATATACTCCCCCAAGAGTTTAAAGTTAAGAAATTACCCTTAATGGGAGTTAAACATATGGAAAGTGCATTAATAGGAGTTCTTTAGCTAATTTCTCCAAATAGGAGTTGTTGTCTACCGCCATACGCTATTTTTTTATTTTCTTCCTTAAATGCCCTTACTTTACACGGAAGCATTGCCACATAAGTAACCTGTTTCTAACCGTTTCTTCCGGTTGGAGATTTCTTGCGCAACTTTCAATATTTCTTTCCTTATTTCGTTCTTCCGTCTGCGATTAACATTCTTAAGCATCGTCTCTGTTCTTTCCTCTCTTCCGACTTGTCATTGCTTCTGATTTTGCGAATTTAGTTGTTTTCATTCGCATTACGCATACTTGTGCCCTGTGTTTTCCGCAGGTAAGCTTACTGCTTGATTTTCTGGAATATTGATTACATCTTTCTTCGAATGTTCTTCTAATATTCCTGAATGCTGATGATATGTAATTGTGCATATATGTGTTTCGCAAATGAATTCTGATAGTTTCAGTTTAGTTTTAAGGAAAAATTGATAGTAATAATCCCAACTATTGATGCTCCGCCCATAATAATCCCAACAATTGATTATTTCAGAATAATCCCAACTTTAGGGACCTTCCGCCAATAATGGTCCCTATAAATAAATTCTCGTAGTTTCTAAAGTGGATGAGAAGAGATATAACAAGTAATCCCTATAAATAATCCCAACTTTTAATTTTACGCTTAATTTCTATTTAAAACTCACTTTTTATAGGAGGTAATGTTTGGTTATGGACCATTATTGGCGGATGGTCCATATAGTTGGGATTATACAAAAATAATCAATAGTTGGGATTATTATTAGCGGACCAACAATAGTTGGGATTATTATTTTCAATTTTTAATGTAATTCGCATTTGTTTTATGATTTTTTTGGTTTGTAAATTTCTTGTGTAAGAATTTTGATTTTTGTTGTTCAATTGGTGATTTACATTGTGATTTGATGTTGTTTGATTATCGTTTTTAATATTTCCATTACTTCATTTGTTTTGTGTCATTGTTAGCTACTCTTTGGTGGGCATTAAATGTCATAATAACAGTTTTACTGTACTGATTCATGTATTATGTAGTCTTGCTGAACTTTTCATTGTTTTTAGGCATTAATTTCTACAAATGGCTGATGTGTTGTTTGTTATGCTTAAGTTGGACGGTACATGGTTGTCTGACTATACATTTTCAAGTTTGGATACATTTGGTATTCATATTGGACTTCATTCTTCCTACACGAGCTTGCTTGATCTGCTGCGTGGAATCTTAAATCAGTACAGACCAAATCATTCATTCAGGATTTCTTATATGGTTGATGGTTGCCCCCCTCCTGTTTTTATTGTTGATGATGAAACTTTGAAATTCTATCTTTATATGAAGTGTTTGCAGTCGGATGTTGCAAAGTTACCACTCTGTGTGGAGTTTAAGTCTGAAACTGTTTCTGTGCTTCATGATTTTGTACCACTTCATAACTCACTTGCACATGGTTCTACTACATCTTCATTGTCTTTGCATGTGAGTGACTCTGATTATAGTAATCAAGGGAATGGGTTGCATAGCAGTTTGGCTTCCATTGATGAAGAAGATGGGTTTTCCTCTTCCTCTGAAAGCAACATTTCATCCTCAACTGTTTTGCCTAATTTTTCTGGTGTTGGTTCCAAATCATTATCCTTATAGCCTGCCTCTGTTAACCACCCTGCTGACGTAATTAGTCATTATCATCCAACATGTGTTATGATTAATGCTATTTACACGAACAAGGCTGACTTACTTCATCATTTAAAGTTGTATGCCATCACCAACAGTTTCCAATTCAGAACTCTGACAGCAAGGAAGAAAGAATTACACATTATTTGTTTGGATCCGTCGTGTGAGTGGGCAGTTCATGCAGTCAGATTAGATGGTGTACAAATGTTTGAGATTAGAAGGTATGTTGTCATGCTAACTCATATCTAATATTTTTTTTGTTTCTCTCATTATTTTTTTTGTATTATGTGATAACATTTTGTTCTTTGTCTTCAATTGCATTTATGAACATTTACCTATTGTTATTGTTACAGGTTTGATGCTGTACACACTTGCTCTGTTGACTATAGGCAATTTAATAGTAGACAGGCAACATCTAGTGTTATTGCTAATCTTGTGGCACACAAATTTTTGGATGCTTCTGTTAAACCTTATACGCCAAAACAGATCAGGCATGATATGAATTTGGAATATGGGATTTCTATGTCGTACAAGAAAGCTTGGGAAGCACAGAAACGTGCAAAGGAAAGGCAGTTCGGATCTGATGCAGAGTCATACCAGAAGCTACCTTCAATGGCGTATGTACTTGAAGAAGCAAATCCAGATTCTACCATAAAACTTGTAACTGCTGCTGATGGTGCATTTCAGTATTTTTTCTTTTCACTAAAACCTTGGCGTGAAGCATGGGAGTTTTGTAGACCTGTACTGTTCTTAGATGGCTCGTTCATGAAGGCATATTACAAAGGTACTTTGCTTACGGCCTGTGCTCAAGATGCCAACAACCACATCGTTCCCTTGGCATTTGCAATCTGTGATTCTGAAACCAAAGCATCTTGGCTATGGTTTCTAAGCAGGTTGAGTGGTTCAATCTCTATGCGAAGTGATATGTATATAGTGTCTGATCGCCACAAAGGCTTAATCTCTGTTGGTACTGAAGTCTTCCCCCATGCTCTTCATGGCTTTTGTGTTGAACATCTGAGGCGTAATTTGATTTCAAAATTCAGAGGTGGTGCCAATGGTCTTGGATGGAAGTTTAAAGCTGCTTATTCAACAAACACTATGCAAGAACTTGAGGAATATTTGTCAATGTTGGACACAGAAGATGCTAGAATCCGACCTTGGTTAAGTAAAGTTGGTAACCATAGATGGGCTAAGTGTGTTGCTGGTCCACGCAGATATGGCATCATGACATCAAATTGTGCAGAATCGTTAAACAAAGTAAATGTTTGTGCTGGAGAGTATTCACTTTGTAAATTGGTTGATTTTTTACGTGAAAGAATGCAACAGTGGTTCACGAAAAGAAGTGAGGAAGCACTTAAAACATCCACTTTCTTGTCCCCCAAATGCGAGAACCACTTAGTTGTTGTGCAAGCTGAATCCACACGCATGCAGGTTTCAGTTTTTTTCCTGTTTCATTAATTGAGGTTGTAACTTATTGCCATAAGTGTTGTTATATTTCCGAATGTATCATTTTATTGCCATCTTTCAGTTTATGAATATGACTCTTTGCTTTTTTTTTTTCTTACATTCATTATTTCGTAACTGTATTTTTTATATGCTTTCTATCAGGTGAAATCAACTTTATATTTCGAGTTTGAAGTTGTGGATCGCTATTGTAGATCTTTTGTTGTTAACCTCAACCACAAGACTTGTACCTGTGGCAGTTTTCAATGGGAACAATTTGTGTGTGCTCATGCAGTTGCTGCTATTCGTGTGCGCCCCCGTTTATCTTGCTATGACTTCATCTCACCATTCTATTCACGTGATTCATGGCTTTCGACTTGGAGTGCTGCTGTACATCCCATTGTTGATCCACAATCATGGTTGGTTCCTCAACATGTTCGTGATCAGATTTGCAAGCCGCCAAGTTGTCTCAAAAGACCTGCTGGACGTCCTAAGAAGACCAGAATTCCTTCTGTTGGGGAGTTTCGTGGATCTGGATCTAAACGACAAAAGTGCTCTCGCTGCCATATTCTTGGGCATAATAAAAAATCATGTCGCAATCCTATCCCTATTTCTATGCAGTGATTATATGTGTTTCTGTTTTTTACTTCCAGTATTTGCTTAACCCTTCATATACTGTGACACCGCACCCGAACGTCCTTGAAAATTCGATTTAAAAATTTAACATTTATGTATTGAATTTCCGATTTCAAAACAATGGAAGAAACGATTAATATTTTACGAAGTACATGATTGAATATTGTATTGTTCAAACCCGTATTCTTTTGTAATATCCATCAAGTAAATTATTGGGATGAGCCTACACATATTGGAGATCAATAATGTGATTTAGGAAGTTGACTTGTTCTAAATAAATTAGGATGAGTACAAAAAGACATCTTTTGACAAAGATAAAACAATAGGACCCATTTTCCTCATTTTTGGAAGTATTGGTAGATAATTTGAATCCCAAAATGATTGGGATCAATTGGGAACCACTCCACATGACATTAGTACCTGCAAGACAAATAAAAATGGGTTAGGAAACTTACCTTGGCCGACCACCATGGAGAGGAGCTGCACAAGACTTGATAGGAATCAAATTTTGGGGCCACCACCACTGTTTTCGCACAAACAGGTGTGCTGTTTTGTCTCCCTTCATTTTGAGAGTTGTACTCGTCCAAATGAGGTGTATAAGGTGTCCTTGGATAGCCTTTGAAGTCTAGTATCCCAATTGAGTGGTCTTTGTTCGAGGAGAGAAAGCTTATCTTACAAAATTCGAGCTGGAGTGAGTGGTGGTCTGTGAACTCGAGCTGTGAGAGTGCTGAGACTGTTTGGTTGATATCTCGAGTTTTACAAATCCAATTAAGGCGTGTGAGATACCCACAGAAAGTTCTCAAGACGAGGAATCCGTGAAGGTCTGGTTTGCAGGAATCGGAGTTGTGGAAGGCTTCCAAATCGTCCGAGCAAAACACAACCTCGCAGGAGAGGATTTAATCTTCTAAAAGTGAGTTTTAACCCCAAAACTTTGCCTTTCATTTTCCAAATGATATGAACGATTGGTGGGACTATCATACACTAATACAAGTGTATAATATGTCCTTATAAAGTTATTTTATTGATGTAAAGGTTAGATACTAACCTAGAGCAAATCTTGGAAAAACTAGGAAACGAGTTGACCGGGAAACACCCGTTCTAGGGGCTGTTTTCGTATCAACGATTAAGGGTTGAACTAGCACTTTGAGGAGGCTGTTTAACACTCATATTTGAGCAAGGAATCAGTTCCAAATCCACCTTGACCAAAGCTTTGACCATTGGACCAAGAAGGGAAAGTTTAAAGCTCAATTGAGGTGAGGATTGACATCTAATTGCTTACAACTTGTAGGTTAAGCATGAGATTACCTAAATGCTTAAATCATTATTTTTCATGGATTATGATGATTATATATTGATGAAGTATTGATATAGTTGCCAAAGAATGAAATTTGAAATGAATTGAGAATGTATGAATAATATGAGATTAAAGGAGTATAAATGAACTATTTTGTGAAATAGGCATTTTTCTCATGTATGAATTATGTGGATACATAAATGAATATTTGTGTATTGAGATTTAATACTTAAGTTGCTGCTACATAATTATAAATATGTAGAGAATTACAAATAATGAGGATGATGGTGTGATAACAATAATCTTAATAGTATTGAAATACTAGTTAGTGATTATTGGGACTTGTTGATCAAATTGATCCTAGGGATTGGATTGTATGAAAGGTACTTGAATATAGTTCAAGTGTATATAATACTTAGTATGGAACTAAGGTTAAGTTATGGGAAGTCTTTAAGGATGACCCATGGTAGTTTAATGATATGTCAATTCTAGGCAAAAGGGTTGCTTGAGAATTGGACCTTAATGCATGGTGATGTGGTAGAGCCGAGCTCTAGAATGCATGTAAGGTGTAGACTTGGAGTCTATGTATTGTATAGCTAGAGCCGAGCTCTAGGACTTGCGTGGTGATGTGATAGAGCCGAGCTCTAGAACGCAAGGTAGGGAAATTGACCCGAGGTATATGAATTGTATGGTGATGTGGTAGAGCCGAGCTCTAGAATACAATGTCATGTACTAGGGTTGGACTCTAGGAGTTGTCGTGGCTTATAGTCACGGGGTTGGGAATGGTGATTTCCAAATGAACATGGGCCCACGGGCCGTCTACTTGACTTTTATATAAAGTAAGTATATTTTTAAACGGGGTAACTTAGGGTTACAATCATAATGTACTATCACCCTATTTGAGGGTCTTGTGTTTGAAATACTTGTTGTATATCTATTAGATGCCTGCCACACCAGCACTTTATAGCCGTATAGAGTGCTGACCCCTTCGGGGGCGTCCCACCACCATTTTTCAGGTTGAGGCTAGAGCTTGCTTCCTGTGCTCGTTGCTCGAGAGATCATCTAGGAGCGAAGACTTGGTTCGTGCTTCCTCCATTCGGATTTTAAACATTAATAAACATGCTCATGGATATTTTATTATAGAGCCTGCGTGCTCATGAATAGCCCTATGTGGCCCTTTCGTTTTAAACAATGTTTTCCGCTGCTTTATGAATTATTTATTATGTTGTTTATGGATGACTTATGTGTGAATGATATTCATGACGCCTTGTATAATATGAATGTGTTGGACTGCGGTTGACTATTCGTATTGTACGGCGGGTTGTCGACGTGTCCGGGGAGGTCCGGGGCGTGACAATTAAGTTGGTATCAGAGCCTTAGTCCATAAACTTCATAATGAAGTCTCAAAATTCTCTTTTTGAAAAGATTTTGAAAACCATGAGCATAGAAGTTTTGTACTTGGAGAGCTTTTGGTACTTGGGTTGCAAGGTCTCTAATTGTTAAGATGGTACCCTTAGCAATTGGTATGGCGGTGACTCGAGCCAAAATGTGTCTTAAGTACCTATCCGTCAATTGACATTTGATACGAGTCTAACGACTCCTTCCAAATTTCTTTCAGAAATGGACCGTGGTGGCAGGATTACTAGGAGAAACCCGACGGGTCGTGTACCAGTGGAGACTGGACAGGGCAGTCGAAGGACCTCTAGGGCATCTAGAGGAGCTGGCCGTGGAGGCCAATCACAGACCGTGAGTGACGGTCATGTCGACACGGAAAGTGAAACCTACTGGTCCTATGAGGACTCGACCTATCGACCGGAAACTGAACCGGTTGAGACCCCTTATGAAGGGGATGATGATGATGTAAGTGATGAGGAGGAAAATGGCTCCTTAGCACGGATTGAAGCACTACTTCAACAGTACCACCGTGAGCGTGAGGAGAGGAGGGAACGCCGAAGGCGCCGGGCTGGGCAACCTTCGGGCGGGGCTTCAAGAGGAAGAAGCCATGGCGACTCTAGGGCCCACATTGAACCACATGGGGGTCGGGGTGATGGAGGTCCAATCATAAGGATCTCCAAATACATCAAAGAGGCACGAGACTTGGGGTGCAAACCGTTCGATGGGACGGGTGACATCTCCGTTTCGGCACAATGGATTAAGCGGCTGAATGAGGCAGCCCTGGACATGCAACTCACCCCCGAATATAAACTAAGGGTTGCGGTGAGATTGCTTGAAGGTATGGCATCCAAGTGGTGGGATGGGACCAAAGGCAAATATGGCGAGACCGTCACTTGGGAGAATTTCCGACAGGAATTCTTTGCCCAATATTACTCGGATTTTGAGGTGAACAAGAAAGTGAGGGAATACACCCTTCTAACCCAAGGGGGTAACATGACGGTGAGGGAACTTGAGTACAAGTTCAGGGATCTTGCCGATTACATACCTGAGTATGCTTGTGACGAGAACCGGATGGTGAACCACTTCTGGGATGCTCTAGACTTGGAGATACGTGACAGGGCAACACAATTGCCTAACATGACGTTTGCCCAAGTGGTTGACCAAGGGTTGAAAGGAGAGAAGCAATGGGAAGAAAGGAAGAAGAGAGACGCCGAGGAGGCGAAAAAGAGAAAGTGGGAGAGTCATGGCTCCCAAGGTTCCAACAAAAAGGGGAACCACGGAGGAGGATCTTTCCGGGCACCACCGCCACCATATAGGGGGAACCAAGGCCCGAGTGGGCAAGGCGCGAGGTCACAAACCTCAGTGGTAGCTCGTTGCAACAATTGCAAGAAGAACCACTCCGGTAAATGTCGCGACCCCCCTAGATGTTTTCAATGCGGGGATGCCGGGCATTTGAAGGCACATTGCCCACAATTGAGTGGGGCAAGGACATCGGGACCGAGTAGCGGTCCGACGGGTACACGGAATCAAACCGGAGCTTCTCAAGCGAGCCGGGGACATGGGGGAGCGAGTACGAGCAACGCGCCATCCGTGAATCAAGGAAGAACTCAAGCTAGAGTTTATGCGATGACGGAGGCGGATGCTCGAGCTAACCCGGACTCGGTTGCAGGTATTGCCTCTTGCACAATTGTATTTTGTCCATATTTAATCCATAAATTGATGACATAAGTCATAGGGATTGAGTGCGAGCCATTTCGGGGTCAAACGGCGAAATTCGGGCCAAAACTGACCAAAAACAGGGACGCACGATCGTGCGTCCAACCCCACGCACGATCGTGCGTAGGGGACAGTGGTTCCAGGTGAATTTCGCGCAGGACGCACGACCGTGCGTGCCGGTACGCACGCCGTGCGTGGACGCACGATCGTGCGTGGCCGGGTACGCACGATCGTGCGTAACCGGCAGTGGTCGGATTCGACGTTTCTTCACGCACGCACGACCGTGCGTGTCCCACGCACGACCGTGCGTGGACCCCAGCCGCCCGAAACACGAGTTTTTCATCCCGTTCTTCTATGATTGGACCCCCGTTTGATTCCGAACATTTATATGTACCTATTAACCTCCTAAAAAGTGTCCTAAACCATTAGAAAAGGTATCTTACATGGTGTATAAATGTAGGAACATTAAAGATTAATGGGAAGGATGCACGAATCCTTATCGATACCGGGGCGCAACGTTCGTTCGTGAGGGAGGCGTTCGCCGAGGACTTAGGGGTACAATCGACACCAATGACGCACACATTAGTGGTATCAACACCACTAGGGGATGATGTCGAAAGAACTAGTTATTATCCATCTTGTGAGGTGGAAATTGATGGCCAAACCTTGACGTGTGATTTCGTACCGCTGAGTATGATGGAGTTCGATGCAATCCTAGGGATGGATTGGCTAGAAAAGCATCATGCTAGGGTAGATTGCTACACAAAGGTTTTGGAACTCGAAGGCAATAATGGGGACACCCTACGCTTCGAGGGGGATCGAGGCAAATCAAACAGTTGTATTATTTCCGCCGTGAGAGCGAGAAGTATGATGAGAAAGGGATGTCACGCATATCTAGCATACGTGGTTGACAAAACCAAGGAGGAAACGAACATTGACGACGTGAGGGTGGTTTGTAAGTACCCGGATGTCTTCCCTAAAGACCTACCGGGGCTTCCACCTGATAGGGAGATTGAATTTGTGATCGAGGTCGAGCCGGGTACCAAACCAATCTCCATACCGCCATACCGTATGGCACCCGCTGAACTTAACGAGTTAAAAACCCAATTGCAAGAGCTTTTGGATAACGGTTTCATCAGACCAAGCCACTCCCCATGGGGAGCACCGGTCCTTTTTGTGAAAAAGAAGGATGGAACACTTCGAATGTGCATTGACTATCGTCAACTGAACAAGGTCACAATCAAGAATAGGTATCCCTTGCCTAGGATTGATGACTTGTTTGATCAACTACGAGGAGCAACCGTGTTTTCAAAGATTGACTTGAGGTCGGGGTACCATCAATTGAAGATTAAGGAGGATGACATACCGAAGAGTGCTTTCCGCACGAGATATGGGCATTTTGAGTTCCTTGTTATGTCGTTTGGGTTAACAAACGCCCCGGCGGCATTCATGGACTTAATGAACCGAGTATTTCACAAATACTTGGACCGATTCGTGATTGTGTTCATTGATGACATCTTGATCTACTCAAAGAGTGAGGAAGAGCATGAGGAGCACTTGATACTTGTTCTTGAGACACTACGGGAGAAGCAACTCTATGCCAAATTTTCTAAATGTGAATTTTGGCTTAAGGAGATTGGCTTTCTCGGGCACGTGGTTTCTGGATCGGGAATTGCTGTTGATAACAAGAAGATAGAAGCCATTACCGAGTGGGAGAGGCCAAAGAACGTTAAGGAAATTCGTAGTTTCCTTGGATTGGCAGGCTACTACAGGAAGTTCGTGGAGAAGTTCTCTGTTTTGGCATCACCATTGACGAAGCTCACTCGTAAAGGAGCTAAGTTTGTATGGGATGACAAATGTGAGAAGGGGTTCATGGAACTAAAGAAACGGTTGACCGAGGCACCGGTACTTGCATTACCCAAACAGGGTGTGGGGTACGATGTCTATAGTGACGCGAGCATCCAAGGGTTTGGGTGTGTACTGATGCAGGAAGGGAGGGTAATTGCCTATGCTTCACGACAGTTGAAGAAGCATGAGGTAAATTATCCTACCCATGATTTGGAGCTGGGAGCGGTGGTGTTTGCACTGAAGATTTGGAGACATTATCTCTACGGAGAGACATGTCACATATATACCGATCATAAGAGCTTGAAATACGTGTTTACTCAGAAAGAGCTAAACATGAGACAGAGACGGTGGATGGAGTTGATAAAAGACTACCATCTGGTGATAGAGTATCACCCAGGCAAGGCTAACGTGGTGGCAGATGCTTTGAGCCGGAAAAGCTCGTCTGGGCCATTGCTAGCTAATTTGAGGGCATTAAGAGCCCAACTGGAGGTATCCAGCGATGGTGCCTTATTGGCACGATTTGAGGTGAGACCCACTTTACTTGATGAGATCAAGAAGGGTCAGGAAACCGACGAAGAAATTATGAAGATCCGGGAACGCATGCAAGCGGGACCGGTGGAGGACTTCCGAGAAAGAGATGACGGTCTCTTATTATTTCGTGACCGAGTGTGTGTACCGGCAGATGACGAGCTCCGAAAGTCCATCTTAGAGGAAGCTCATTCATCGGCTTATGCCATGCACCCGGGGGGCACGAAGATGTACCGTGACCTGAAGGAGAGTTACTGGTGGTCAGGTATGAAGAGAGAAATAGCCGAATATATCAGTCGATGCCTTACTTGTCAACAAGTTAAGGCAGAGCATCAGCATCCAGCGGGCTTATTGCAACCACTTTCCATTCCTGAATGGAAGTGGGAACACGTGACTATGGATTTTGTGGTAGGGTTGCCACGGACGATCAGGAACTATGATGCAGTTTGGGTTGTTGTAGATAGGCTCACAAAGAGTGCACACTTCTTACCTATCAACACTACTTACCCACTCGAGAGGTTAGCCAAATTGTACACGGATGAGATCGTGAGGCTACATGGGGTTCCAGTGACCATTGTATCCGATAGAGACCCACGATTCACATCACGTTTTTGGCCGAAATTTCAGGAGTCTATGGGAACGAGGTTGAAGTTCAGTACTGCTTTCCACCCACAGACGGACGGGCAGTCTGAAAGAGTCATACAGATCTTAGAAGACATGCTGAGGGCTTGCGCATTAGAGTTCCAAGGAAGTTGGGACAACCACTTAGCACTTGTGGAGTTTGCCTATAACAACAGTTATCAGGCAAGCATCGGCATGCCTCCATACGAGGCATTGTATGGGAGGAGATGCCGTACACCATTATGCTGGGATGAGGTTGGCATGGCCAAACTCGAGGGTACTGAGTTGGTTGAGGTCACCAAATCAAAGGTGAAGTTGATTCGAGAGAGACTCAGAGCGGCTCAGGATAGACAAAAGAGTTATGCAGATAAGCGTCGAAGAACCTTAGAGTTTAAGGTTGATGACGAGGTATTCTTGAAAGTTTCTCCTTGGAAAGGGATCATTCGGTTCCAAACCCGAGGAAAACTTAACCCACGATATATAGGTCCATTCAGAATTATAGAGAGGATTGGGACCGTTGCATATCGCCTACAGTTGACTCCTGAGTTAGAGAAGATACATAATGTGTTTCATGTATCCATGCTTAAGAAGTATGTGCATGATCCCTCTCACGTATTGGAGAAGCCACCTGTAGAGGTACGTGAGGATTTGAACTACGATGTTCAACCTATCAAAGTCACCGATAGAAAGGTGAAGAAGCTGAGGAGCAAAGAAGTCCCAATGGTTAAAGTCCTGTGGAAGAGCGATCGAGTCGAGGAAGAGACATGGGAAACAGAGGCTTTGATGAGGAAGCAGTATGCTTTCCTATTCGAGTAGAGCTGTGAATTTCGGGGACGAAATTCCTGTTAAGGGGGGGTGAACTTGTGACACCGCACCCGAACGTCCTTGAAAATTCGATTTAAAAATTTAACATTTATGTATTGAATTTCCGATTTCAAAACAATGGAAGAAACGATTAATATTTTACGAAGTACATGATTGAATATTGTATTGTTCAAACCCGTATTCTTTTGTAATATCCATCAAGTAAATTATTGGGATGAGCCTACACATATTGGAGATCAATAATGTGATTTAGGAAGTTGACTTGTTCTAAATAAATTAGGATGAGTACAAAAAGACATCTTTTGACAAAGATAAAACAATAGGACCCATTTTCCTCATTTTTGGAAGTATTGGTAGATAATTTGAATCCCAAAATGATTGGGATCAATTGGGAACCACTCCACATGACATTAGTACCTGCAAGACAAATAAAAATGGGTTAGGAAACTTACCTTGGCCGACCACCATGGAGAGGAGCTGCACAAGACTTGATAGGAATCAAATTTTGGGGCCACCACCACTGTTTTCGCACAAACAGGTGTGCTGTTTTGTCTCCCTTCATTTTGAGAGTTGTACTCGTCCAAATGAGGTGTATAAGGTGTCCTTGGATAGCCTTTGAAGTCTAGTATCCCAATTGAGTGGTCTTTGTTCGAGGAGAGAAAGCTTATCTTACAAAATTCGAGCTGGAGTGAGTGGTGGTCTGTGAACTCGAGCTGTGAGAGTGCTGAGACTGTTTGGTTGATATCTCGAGTTTTACAAATCCAATTAAGGCGTGTGAGATACCCACAGAAAGTTCTCAAGACGAGGAATCCGTGAAGGTCTGGTTTGCAGGAATCGGAGTTGTGGAAGGCTTCCAAATCGTCCGAGCAAAACACAACCTCGCAGGAGAGGATTTAATCTTCTAAAAGTGAGTTTTAACCCCAAAACTTTGCCTTTCATTTTCCAAATGATATGAACGATTGGTGGGACTATCATACACTAATACAAGTGTATAATATGTCCTTATAAAGTTATTTTATTGATGTAAAGGTTAGATACTAACCTAGAGCAAATCTTGGAAAAACTAGGAAACGAGTTGACCGGGAAACACCCGTTCTAGGGGCTGTTTTCGTATCAACGATTAAGGGTTGAACTAGCACTTTGAGGAGGCTGTTTAACACTCATATTTGAGCAAGGAATCAGTTCCAAATCCACCTTGACCAAAGCTTTGACCATTGGACCAAGAAGGGAAAGTTTAAAGCTCAATTGAGGTGAGGATTGACATCTAATTGCTTACAACTTGTAGGTTAAGCATGAGATTACCTAAATGCTTAAATCATTATTTTTCATGGATTATGATGATTATATATTGATGAAGTATTGATATAGTTGCCAAAGAATGAAATTTGAAATGAATTGAGAATGTATGAATAATATGAGATTAAAGGAGTATAAATGAACTATTTTGTGAAATAGGCATTTTTCTCATGTATGAATTATGTGGATACATAAATGAATATTTGTGTATTGAGATTTAATACTTAAGTTGCTGCTACATAATTATAAATATGTAGAGAATTACAAATAATGAGGATGATGGTGTGATAACAATAATCTTAATAGTATTGAAATACTAGTTAGTGATTATTGGGACTTGTTGATCAAATTGATCCTAGGGATTGGATTGTATGAAAGGTACTTGAATATAGTTCAAGTGTATATAATACTTAGTATGGAACTAAGGTTAAGTTATGGGAAGTCTTTAAGGATGACCCATGGTAGTTTAATGATATGTCAATTCTAGGCAAAGGGTTGCTTGAGAATTGGACCTTAATGCATGGTGATGTGGTAGAGCCGAGCTCTAGAATGCATGTAAGGTGTAGACTTGGAGTCTATGTATTGTATAGCTAGAGCCGAGCTCTAGGACTTGCGTGGTGATGTGATAGAGCCGAGCTCTAGAACGCAAGGTAGGGAAATTGACCCGAGGTATATGAATTGTATGGTGATGTGGTAGAGCCGAGCTCTAGAATACAATGTCATGTACTAGGGTTGGACTCTAGGAGTTGTCGTGGCTTATAGTCACGGGGTTGGGAATGGTGATTTCCAAATGAACATGGGCCCACGGGCCGTCTACTTGACTTTTATATAAAGTAAGTATATTTTTAAACGGGGTAACTTAGGGTTACAATCATAATGTACTATCACCCTATTTGAGGGTCTTGTGTTTGAAATACTTGTTGTATATCTATTAGATGCCTGCCACACCAGCACTTTATAGCCGTATAGAGTGCTGACCCCTTCGGGGGCGTCCCACCACCATTTTTCAGGTTGAGGCTAGAGCTTGCTTCCTGTGCTCGTTGCTCGAGAGATCATCTAGGAGCGAAGACTTGGTTCGTGCTTCCTCCATTCGGATTTTAAACATTAATAAACATGCTCATGGATATTTTATTATAGAGCCTGCGTGCTCATGAATAGCCCTATGTGGCCCTTTCGTTTTAAACAATGTTTTCCGCTGCTTTATGAATTATTTATTATGTTGTTTATGGATGACTTATGTGTGAATGATATTCATGACGCCTTGTATAATATGAATGTGTTGGACTGCGGTTGACTATTCGTATTGTACGGCGGGTTGTCGACGTGTCCGGGGAGGTCCGGGGCGTGACATATACAGTTTTATCAGTCATACTTGTTTAGTGACAAACAATGTTTCTGCTGTTTTTTTTGTTGTGTAATAGAGCACAATAATAATATAGAAGTATAAATGGCATTCAATTTGCATTCTGTTTTGGAATTCGTATGATACCAGAAACATTTGTGATGAATTATACCCAAATTCCATCGTTGAATATGAATTTAAATCAATATGGACACCACAATAAGAATTGCAATTAAATAACAAGTAAACATTTGCATAGTTTAACATGAGTACATAGAATCAGTTCAACTTGGACAAAAGCAACTAAACCAAAGATCAATTCACATAGTTTTAATTGGACACAAACATAACAGATAATGTCAAATACACATTCTTATTTCTAATAATTTCCAAGGAGTTTTCCACAAACAACACTCCTTATCTCTTGAGAAGTGGCACTGGCTGCTGGCTTTTCTACATTGCATCGATCAATACGCAGCAGCATGAAGCGAGCGCGACCGTGTTTGAAGAACACCATTGTTGAACGCTTTGGTATGTCAAAGAACTGCTGGATATCTTCGATCATGGAAGAGCAATCTTCATGGAACACATTTTCTTTTTCCCCATAACAGATGTGCACCCTTTTCCTTAGATCCACGTATGCCCTCAAGTAATTTTCACAACTTTCCTATGGAGCAAAGATACATAACCAAAGTATCATAATGTAAATATTTGCCTAATTATTGCTCTGTAATATGTACAAAATAAGTAATTGATGTGCTCACCTTTGTTGTTTTGAAGGGTACATATAAATAAGAGATTGGGTTAAACAACTTCTCATAGGGCATGTCTGGAATTGTTAATTTCACTAAGACTGAAAACTGATCTGCGAAATATGTTTTAAAAAAATGCACACATTTTTAATATAATAGTCTCATTAAGTACAAATAAAACGTTAAACTGTCAGATTGCAAAATCAAATTTAAAAGTAAAAGTAAAAATCGAATCAATAAGTTAATTTCATTTACCTATAAACGCTGTGATGTCAACTTCGTCAACAATGGGTGAATCGTTGCATTTGATTGAGAAACCATCATTTCCGTAAACAAATGTTTGGAATGTGTTGTTCCCAATATGGCGAAATAAGATATGTTGGCCCAATAGAACATTATTGTCAATGAGGAACTCATCAAAGCCTTTTGAGAAGCAAAATCTGTCTACGTTAACCAGCCACTCACTACTACATTTTAGGGCCTAATGTAACAATAAAATTGTAACACTCGTTTAAAGTGTTACATAAAACCAGTCTTTTGTAATAGTTTTTGATGTACCGTTACATTTTCTTAGAAAGTGTCGCATTAGATGCCATCCTAATGTAACACTTTATTGTACGACATCCAATGTTACATTAGTGTATTAAGTGTTACGTTTAGTAAATTCTAATGTAACACTCGTATCTAAGATTATTGAGGAAGCGCCAAAATAAAAAAAATGTGTGCCCGCCACATCTTTTGATTAAATTAATTGAATTTTCGGCCATATGTATGCTCTATGCAAGAGGAAGGAAATAAAAAAAACCCTAAGGAAGCTACTAGAGAGGATAATCTCGTCGTTCTCATCAGCATCCGAAGAAGAGCCTTGCAGCAGCTTCGTATATATCTCGATTTGAATCTCATACTAAACATCAAGAGAGCTTATTCCTTGAATCGAGGCGGCCTACTCTCTAGACTCCCATCCTCAAATTCTAAAGCCCTTAAATTCGATTGTCCTTGATGTCTCTGTCGGTCGTCGCTGAATCACTGAGTCGATTCATCCCCCAAGTTTTGCCGTCGCATCGAGCATCAGTCCCCATGGTCTAGATTCAGACTTGCCGCCGACCACCCTTCTGTGCCCATGCGGTCTGCTGCCACTCACTGCTATGAGCCAGGCTCTGAATTGCCAACTAGTGATGCCCTATATGTGGATACAGAGATCCTCCCTATGGTGTTTGCTTATCCCCTTCCAAATCCCTCCACCCTTATCAAGGTAGGTCATTTTCCTTGACAGAGTGAATTTAAGGCTATGAATTTAATTGAGATGAGTACAAAATTGGGCCTTGATTTTCGTAGGTACCATGAGTGCAAATCAAATTATTTGGATTGAAACTTTGACTGTAGATTTGAGAGCTTTGGACTTCAAAAATTTTTAGTCCTACGCTATGTGGTATGTGACTTGAAACTAGAGTGTGATTTGCAAACAAAAATGGGTGTGAACCACAGGCAGCTTCTAACGAAACTAGATTGCTTGCAAAAGTATATCTCTATTCTCTAATGGAAATTGCATCCATAGGAAAATTAAGAAATCTTTGAAGAAACATGCTAAAGTCCATGCTGCTTTTTATATTATATAATCAACAAATTACGTATCATTCTCTACTAAGAATTTTTCAGCTAATAATTGTTAAGAAAATTGTTTGCTTACAATTATTCAATTGCTGATGCATCTTTGTACTAAGAAGTAAGAATTGTTGTTGTGATTAAGTTGCTTAAATATTATAGGTGTGTTTAAGTGAAATATGTTCCAAGAATGTTTTTGCCAAAAGTCATCTGCATACCATTTGATAAGGATATGGATAAGTAGTTATTGGGTGGAGCATCAAAGTTTGGAATTACTATGTGCTAAGAGGTATGTACTGTGTGTTAGGCTTTTAAGTTTTGACTAAAGTTGGATCAAGAAATTTGCTTGAAACAGTTATGCCTAATTTTCTTCCTTAATTTGCTTTAGTTTTTTCTTTAGCTTTCAGCTCCAAAAGTTTTATTTCCTTTTCTCTCTGCTATCATATTTTTGTACTTTACGTATCCTGATGAACAAAAGAAGAGTTTCCTTTATATATTCCATATAATTGATGTCTTACTTTTATATAGGTTTTACTCAAATTTTCTATGTCAGGTTTAAATATGCAGTGCCTAATTTTCTTTTCTTTTCCAGGTTTACCGTTTACATATGCACTCCCTTGTATACCATCTAAGGTTTGACATCCTCTCCTTATATTCTCATAGTAATAGCTACTGCCTACTAGTGTCTGCTTTCTAAGCTTTAACAGTGAACTGTAACACAAACAAATTTGTTAGTAGATAACAAGAAATCCATATATTATTTGTTGCAGTTTTGTCTCTAAGTATTATGTACATAGCGAATGTATATGTGTACTTTTCAGTTGCTTAAACATTGCAGATTTATATTCAAAAAGTTACAGATTTATAGCTATTTCACAGAGCTAACATATCCTCTTTCTTATGTAAACGGTGACGCCGCACGCCCCAGCCTCACAGAGTCACACATGCATCGCTCTTCTCGAAGATTTCCTCCTCAATTCTCAGTTTCTCCCTTCGAAGCTTCAGGTACTCCGTACTTTTCCTTATGCATTCATTCCTTAACTCTTTAATTGATTAGTTCTTAACTCATGGTTAATAAATTTTCAATTATAAATGATTAGTTGATTTAAGGATTTGTTGTCTGTTGATTAAATACTAGTTTCATATTCATAAGTGTTGATTGTTAATTTGTTATCTATTGATTTGTTCTCTTGTTGATGTTGCCAACTTGCAGAGTTGAGTAGTTCATATTATATTTGGGAAGCGTTTAGTTCATTTATGTTGATCATTCTTGTTGACTAATTGAATTTTAATACTTTAGTAAATTTTCAGTTATGCAATTATAAATGGAAAAATTGACAAGAATAATCCCAATACTTTTGTTGATCTCATCTCTTTGTCACTTTAGAATTCATGCATATCCTGTGGTGTAGTTTTTTTTATGAGGTTATGCATGCTAATTTTGTTTTGTTATATACAAATCTAAAATAATGCATATCAGGATACTGAACAATAGTAATTCCACTTGTTTGGTTTACCAATATTTTTTAAAGTGGCAATTGGTGTTATATGCTTCCAGTTTTTTAGGACCCTGTAAACCGCAAATAAAAGATTTTAATTTGAATAGATTACAAATACTATGAACTTGGTTTTTGGATTTTGACTGGAATGGTAGCAAAAACAAAAAATGCTTTTAGTTTTTTACGCAGTTTATTGGTATATATCTTTGCTATGAAAGTTTAATTTTCTAACCATGATCCTAAGCATTATGTTTAACTTTCAGACCTAGAGTTATTTGTCATGTAAGAATGTTCTTTTTCTATATTAGAATGCTATTTTATAGTTTCTAAATCTTTCCAAATAACTCTTTTTACTCTATAGTATTGTAGAATGTTCTTCATATTACTATTTGAGGATGGTTCGTAGTAAATGTTTGACAATTTGAGAACAGTTGTGTACAATTTTTTTTATTACATTAGAAGTTGGAACTTTGCAAAGAATAAACTCTGAACCATATTTTTTAAGAGTCGGGATAACTCCAATTCCAATTAGTACTTACCCCTATATTGATGTAGAAGTTTATATATGTGGATGCTAATGTTTTGAAATATTTGTTTTACAGATAAGGAATTCATGCATATGGAGAGGAAAAGAATGAAACCACATACCGGATGATATCGCCTTACAAAACCAGTTGAAAAATTGACATGGACGCCCCAAATTATGAGCAATTTATTAGGATTTAGGGTTTTGTATAGTATGTATGGTTTTGTAGTTGATATGTAATTTTAGACCTGATAGATACATGGGTGCAATGTACTATAAATGCATCAAATTTGAAATTTGTTGGTTATATATAAATGATTTATTATATTTTAAAGACTTTCTAATTTACGTTGAAGTTATATGTTCTGACATATTGAGTAAATGCTATATTAGAATGAATGTAATATTTGTTAATATTTATGCTGAAGTGTTACATTTGCTTAGGTAAAAAATTGTTACATTTGTGATAATGGGTTTAGTAACACTTTTGGTTTGTTTTCGAAAAGCGTTACAATTGATTATAAAAATCGTTACGTACCGTTACAATAGAGAAAAGGCAACGCCAGCGAATGTAACGGCATGAAACTGTTACATTTGAAAGAATGTAACAGACTTTTAGACCTAAAGTAACGAATTTGACTGTTACAAAAGGTCTTTAAATGTAGTAGTGACTCCCCACCGCCATGTACAAGAATAGCACGGTGTTCAATGTGCTCAAACAGGTGGCGATGCATGCAGTCAGGTATTTTCTGAAATACAATTGCACATGTAGTATACATAATAAGAACACTTTTGACACCATTAAAATTTGTCAGTTTTTGCCTAATATCACTTTGGCTAACACAATACTGCTTTGGCAACCCTAAATTTTTTCACATATTGACTGTTCAAACAAGGTAAAACTTTTAATACATGTTACATATTGAATACTTACTGCAGAATCAACATCACTTATTTGCAAGATGAACCAATTGACAGTAAACTGGTGGACATCAGGAGAGTGTACAGTTAAAGAGCTCGGGCATCCTATGACATTTACAAACATTACAAACAGTATAATTTACAAACGTTAAAGACAATAAATTCATTACTTCATCACTTACTTGTAGTATTTGTTCTCAATGAGTTCAGGAAGGTATTTAAAGTCTGCTCCAAATGTTTTGTGTCATTGAATTGCATTGGGATGTAGCTATCGAATCATGTTGCCCTGACAAATAGCTGCCACCCTCTTGCTGTTGAGCATTTTTGTACTCCATTGTTGCAGATGACATTGGCAAGTGGGATTCTTCGTCCATTTATTGTCATCATATAGTATGTATGGATTTTTCCCCTTCAACACTTTTTTTGGATTTTTCAATAGCAAATCCAGTAAAGATGTCCATTTTAGTACTGTTCTGTTAAATGAAAAAAAAAACATAAAAACAAAAATAAACTTCATTACAGCAATAAATAAAAATAAATTTTCTAAATGCAGTCCATTTATAGTATAATTTAGCAATTTCTGTGACATTTCCATATAATTCATGTATCAAACTTAAATAATTCATGCAATTCAAAGTGCCACTAAAAGAAGAAGGTAGAAATAAGTTTCTGATTACTTGTCTAACAACTATTAGAAGTCCAAAAAGAAATGAAGTGAACAGTGTTGCCTTGTGTGGCGAGAGAGATGACCGGTTTGGTTGTCTGAAATTGGTGCAGCGTGAAGAAACTGCTCTCAAGTGTGATGGTTCTGGCCAGGGTTATGTGAAGAAACTGCTCTCAAGTGCGCTTGAATTCAAAAGAACGTTGGGAGAGGAGAGAATATAATGAGAATTGAAGTAACGGTTGTCCTTGCACCGGTTCTCGTACTATTTTGTCTAGTCTTATCTTTTTTTTTTTTAAAGTTAAGATGTTTGTTCCATTTCCCAATGTCAGATGGCAATATTGTATGTAATTGTTCAATAAGGTGTTCAAAATGGAAATAATTGACATATCAATAATGTTTGCAATGTATTATCATCTTTTTCTTTAACATGTATTAGGACTGCGAGTCCTTTGTTAATATTTTGGACATTTTTACATTGATTTCAATAAAAAAATATACCAAAAATACCTTTTTTTATGTTAATTTCACCTACCTACTTTGTTTACATTAATGTCAATTTTTCCCAAGCGTAGTGTGTACTTGTTCTTTCAAATATTAAAAATTGTGTTTTCTAATCATCTTATCTTTTTTTTAAGTTAACATGTTTGTTCCACTTCCAAATTTAGGATGGCAATATTGTATGTAATTGCTCAATAACGTTTTGAAAATTAAACTAATTGACATATCAATAATGTTTGCAATATGTTAATTTTTTTTTCTTTAACATCTATTAGGACTGTGAGTCCTTTTTTATATTTTGGACGTTTTTACATTGATTTCAATACGAATATATACCAAAAATACCTATTTTTGATGTTAATGTCATCTACCTAATTTGTTTATGTCAATTTTTTTCAAACATAGTGTACACTTGTTCTTTGAAATATTAAAAAAGTGTCTTCCCTAATTGTGTATAGTATAATGTACTTAGAAATACTATATTGCTTCCTTTATTCATTATGAAGTTTCTATTTATTCATACATTATTAAAAAAATTGGTATATAAATACCAAAAATTTATTCATACATTATTCATACATTATTATAAATACATAACTTTCTATTCATTTTGTTTTTGAAAAAATAAACATGGCTTTGAAAAATTATCAAACAGAGCATATTGTTCTTCTGCCAATCATGTTATTACATTTAATGGACAAGTGTAATGGCAATACATACAAAATCAGGAAAATATGTATTTTTGTGACATGGTAAAGTATTGCCAATAAATGCCATCTGTTCAATAGAAATAAGCTGACAAAACAAAGTGATGATAATAGGTGTCATTGTTTAATACTTGTAACTTTTCCAAAGTAACAGAAATAACCACAACCAGAAATGTCAAGCCAAACATACGCACTCGACCCCAATTACATGTCCATTTAAGCAAAAAATAGTATTCCTTAATCCCACCATTTTACATATTTCTTTCTATTTATTTGTTCCCTCGCTCAACCTTTTGTTGCTGTACTCAATCAACTCTAACACCATCTTCTTTCTGAACATCCCCATGCCATCAGCTGTCAGCTCGCATAAGTCCATATCCATCATCAAGAATTATGCAATTTTGAGTAAATACATTCCACAATTTCCCCTGTAACGAACAACCTTTTTTATATTAGTATTTTTTATGTAATACAATTTCATACTCCCTCCGTCCCAGGGAGAAGTTCCCAGGTTGGCTTTCACACATATTAAGGAAATAAAGTTACTGAGGGGTAACATTTACTGTTTGGCACTGTTTCGACACTGTTTGGCACTGTTTCGACACTGTTTGGCACTGTTTTGATGTAGGATAACTTTCCATTTAGGGAAATGGGAACTTTTTGTTGGGACTGCCAAAAAAGAAAAGTGGGAACTTGTCCCTGGGATGGAGGTAGTATATGTAACTTATTAAGTCTTTTACTTACGATGTGTCTTGTTGTGGGCAGTCTACAACACCCTCAATAAGAATCTCTCTCTTTCCCATTTGCTCTTCATCAATTGCTTCATAGACATTGTGGAAATCGAGAATTTTGGGTAGCATTTTTGTAATACAATTTTTGTATTGCAGAATATCACGTAGTGAGTCGCCTCTTCTCTTGTTTGAGTTGTACACTTTAATCTTTCTTTCCTTGACCACAAAGACCAACAATACCCAATGACTTCCGGTGTTCAATGGCATATAAACGAAGTCACAATCTGCCCAGTGCAGGGAGAAGTTTGTTGCAGTTCCTAGAATGTATTGGGACAGACTTTCTTTGTCTGCTGCTTCTTTGAGTGTGGTCTTTCCATCTAAGATCATGTCATGCTCCCTCTTTATAATTTGTATAAAAAATGGCCCTGTGGTTGCGTACTTTTGCTTCAACTTGAAGTGTACTAGATCTGTTCATTTCCAGATAGTACATCCCGACTTCTACATGCTGCAAAAACAGAGTTCATATCAGATGTTATTAATATATCTTTCTTTAATTATTTTATTTGAATAACAGACTATACCGTGTCTTTTAGCCATTCATGGTTTAACCACAGGTCATGCAACCAAGTTTTTGACTCTATCTTCATCATGTCCAAAACAAGCGGTTTAGTGATCAACCTTTCATCATCCTTCTTGTATCTTCTAGTCTCATTTTTTTCTTTCTTTGGAACTTTCAGAAGCCCAATCTGGAGGTAATCGTTGAATAGTGTGGCTTGCTGTTCATAATAGGATCTGTTGGGTCTTCTGAGAAGGGTCCATAGATCACTTTACGTGGTGGTAAGAATTCCTCTTCTGATACTCTTTTGGCCTTTTCCTTCCTTCTTCTTTTTGCGTCAGTTGTCTGCCCTGCTGGTGTGTACCTGACAGGAGATTTGGCAGTCTTCTTTGCTCTTTGAGTTTGTGTAGATGTTTCCTTTTAAGTTTCATCCAAAACAAACATTGATCAGTCACCCATTAAGTCACTATTAATTAAAGTGGCAAAGTATAAATGACATTAATATAATATTTATAACTTTTCACTGAAGTTATTGTCATCACCTGCACTTTGCTTCCAACTTTTTGGTTCACCTGTTCCTTGTTTTCTTCTCCAAACACTTGTCTTTCAATCATGTCTACATTCATACACAAATCTCTAATGAATTGTGTATTTTCTTCACTCCAAACTGTATCAACATCTTTGTCATCTCTGTCCTTTCCCCTTTTCTTGTTTTCTTCTGCTCCACTGTTAGTTTTTGTCTGTATAATTTAATAAAATTATTTGCTATGTCATTTTAGTGCATTTATGATGTTATATTGTATGACAGAATGCAACTATTGTCATTTTGTGGCAATTATGGTGTTGTATTACCTTGTCATTTTCTTTAGAACCACTCATGTTCAACCTCGCTTCTTCTTCCTTATCATTGCTCTTCTCCTATAACAAGCAATCATTTCTTCTCAATTATATATTAAATACAATTATATATGTAAATCAAATGGAAATTTAATTGCCTTTTTTTCTTCTCAATTATATATTAAATACAATTGTTTCACATGACAAAATATGACATGTATTACCTGGACCTCTTCTTGGGTATCTCCTGCAGTGCTTTTACTTCAATTGCCATCAATGCCTACCTGTTCATCATTCTTATTCTTGTCCTATAAAAAAACATGTCATA
Source organism: Cuscuta epithymum (assembly GCA_945859915.1). NCBI lineage: Eukaryota > Viridiplantae > Streptophyta > Magnoliopsida > Solanales > Convolvulaceae > Cuscuta > Cuscuta epithymum. The sequence goes on along the minus strand of CAMAPF010001001.1, from coordinate 1,955,951 downwards.
AATTGAAACCAGTGAACAATATAAACTTGAAATTAATTAATTTATCATTACCAAATCAATATTTTGCTGTAAGACCCCTTCATTCTCACTGCTTCCACTTTCTTCTATTTCTGCTTCCATATTTGATATTTTAAAACCGGGTCCACTGCAAGGTGTGGGGATGACTACATTGTCTGCTGCTTCATCTTGGACTTGTGGTTGTTTTGGTGGTTCTTCATTTGTTGCTTCTGCATCAAGTCCATTATTGTTGATGCTTTCAGTCTGTTTTTCACTTCCAGCCTTGTTGCCATCCATCAGTTCTTCAGCTCTAGATGCCTTTCCTTCTGTATTCATCTTCTTCACGTTCTTTGAAACTTCCTTCACCAAACGAATCAGCTTAGTTAACATCACCTCCTGTTTGTTTTGCTTGTTCTTCAAATCCCTTAACTCTGCTATCATCTTGAAATTTTGTTTTAATAGGTGGTCAAATCTGCTCAGCATCATTTTCTTCACTCCCCTCTTGGAAACCTCATCTTCACTTTCCTCATCACTCTCATCTTCATCAGTTTCCTTTGACGCTTTCCTTTTACTTGCTCTAGAGCTGCACTCTGGTTTGTCTTTCTGTGTTTTCCCCTTTTTGCTTGCAAACTTACCCTTTTTGGTGTTAACTGCAACTTCTTTTGTTCTCACTTTCCCCTTTACCTTTGCTGTCACTTGTTCATTCTTCCTCTTTTCTTTTCCATCTGCTTTAATCACCTCCAATAATCCTAGTTCTTCATCTAGTAACCTTGCTTCAGCAACACCTTGAATATTTTCCATCTCTTGTCCAGTTGGCACTATGCTCTTCCACTCAAACTGTAAACACAAAACACAAATATTTCTACATTACACATTTCTTCATTTATTAAGGATATGTAAATTTAAAAACATATAAATTTCAATTACCTCATCATTATCAAATATAAGGTCACAGAAGAGTTCCATGGATGGCTTTTTCGGGAAAGCCCATTTCAGTGTTCTTGGGATCACACTTTCTCTGCCTTCAATAATGCTGCACAGCCCTGTGTTAGCCAAAATCAGGAATGTTTCAAAAGCCCATATTTGAAGTACATGCATGCATCCTGGGAATGCAACTCTATTTCCTCCACACACGTTTAGTGCCTGTGCACTTCTATTGATGTTTGTAACCAAGTCCTCCCACACATCATCCCCCCAAGGATATACGTTGAAGGCTTCAATATCATGGACTAACTTTATGTACTTTGCTGGTAATGGTCTAGACATTTGGTGTCCCAGTAAACCATGTGCTAGCACATAAAGCAGTGCTAACTTCAAACCATCTTCCTTTTCTATGTGTGGATCACCATGGTTATAAGCCTCCAGAGCACTTATCACATCTTGTCTTGTAATTACTTGCTTATTGCCAAAATGCCTTCTACAGAAATTTCCTTGTAACTGAACATCGCTTTGTAACTGAACATTTCCTATCGTTCTGTCACCACCAACCTTCAGCCCTAGCAGCAAGGCCATATCTGATCTGGTAAAACTTATTACACTGCTTCCTATGTGAAACGTTATCACACTAGTTTCAGCAATGTTGTTAAATTCCTCAATATAGCTCCCTGCAAGTGCTATGCACAACTGCCCACTCAACCTTGGCATCTGTTCAATGTCAAGCATCCATCCAAAAACTGTGTTTTTGAATGCTATTAATTCCTCTTCACTCACTTGCCCTTTTATTTTTTTTGCTACTTCACTTAGATTGCTATTGGCATTTAGCCTCAACTTGTCCAAACTTCTAAGCAGTCCAGTTTCACAAGTGGGACTGATAGTCTGTATTTAAACAAATTTCATTACTATTAAATATTTCCTTTCATTCAAAACAAAATCACAATTTCAACATTTGGCACTCTTACACATGGTTATTGTAAAACTTTCCCTAATTACACATTTGAAACACTAATATTTGGAACTTTTCCATGATTCAGATAGTCTAAAAGATAGCAATATTAGAAATCATTGAGGTACTCAATAACTTTTATTTTTCGGTAAACATTTTATAACAATTATTTTTTGCACTTTTTTCCAGAAAACAGGCAGTTTGACGCAATTCTTCTTCTTCAACTCATTGATTCTGTCGTGACACATCTTACAACTCTAACATTTGTCAGTTTTTGCCACATTACAGTTAGTTTGCCATAATAATTCTTATTCAACACATTGACTCTGTCATTACACATCTTTCAATTCTATATTTTGCAATGATTTCCATACTATAGGTAGTTTGACACAATAATTCTTCTTCAAGTCATTGACTTTGTGATGACACATCTTTCAATCATAATAATTGTCAATTTTTTCCATAGTACAGGTAATTTGACACACTTCTTGTTCTTCAAGTCATTGAGTCTCTAATGACACAACTTGTACACCTAACATTTGTCAATTTTTTCCATACTACAGGTACTTTGACACAATTCTTCTTCAATTCTTCAACACATTGACTCTGTCATGACACACCTTGTACACATAATATTTGCCATATTTTTCCTAATTCACCCATACTCATAGAATACATTATTATTCATACTTTGGCAACATTAACATTGGCAACTTTTGCCCTAATTTAAATACTATAAAACATGATTTAAGTATTACAATATGAATTGACAATAACTCTCTCAAATCAGTGACATTAATACACTTATTACACATAGAATATAAACATTACAGACAACTTTACAACACCTACACAATACATAGCACGACATGCACACAACTTTCATTACATTTACACTTTCTATTGTCAATGATGATTTAAGCATTACAAAATTCATAAATGGACATGATTAACATCGCTTTAACACTTATATTTCTTCTATGGTGAGTACAACATACCACTTCATTGTTGATTCTGACTTTTTGGCCATGTGATTGAAAATCCGAATCAGCCATGATATCTGTTGTTCTTATCGCGAAGTTTGTCCTTCTTCAGGCAAATATGGTCCTTCTGGCCAAGTTTTACTCTGTAATCGCCACTTCGTCCTCTCTATGGCCAAATGTTGTCAGTTTCTCTCGAGTGTTGTGCGTAGTTGGTTGTGTTCTCCAGGTTCGCGCTTTAATGGAGACAGTTGTTAAATTATTTTACGCGAATGGGAGAAGTTTTGCCGGCTTCCCCCTTTTGTTTTTTAAAAATCTTGCGTTACCTGTGTAGCCGGTTACTTCCACCTGCTCAGCACGTCTGCAGCACGCGTGATTTCAAAACGGTAATATCTTTAGCTTCATTAAGGGCATTATGGTCACTTGCATATAATTTCCGTGTCAAACGTGGTTGACCAAGTAGGACTCCTATTTTGGAATAGGTTCTATGTTCTACTCCCATATTGGTAATTTTCTCTTTAAAGTTTAATCTCATGTTCCTTTAACGAAGCACGAGTGAAAAACTCCTGATCGAATAAAAGCTTGACAACAGTACAATTCCATCCTCGAACTCATCATATCATTCCTCAATAACATATGCATTATTATTATTATAGTGATCTACTCGTGTAACTCAACTTTATTTGACTTATTTTGTAATACTGAAGGACTTTATTAATTATAGAAATACAAAAGCTGTACATGACTATATATATATTATAACTTTGTTATATGAACTACGTGTACGTGCAGCTAGTGGAAAGGTAACATATATAATTATTTAAATTGCGTCGTCTACAGATATTATAATTAGAGGCAAAAGTGAATAGACAAGTTTAATCACATACAGTTGAGAAAATATAATAGAATTGATGGATCGACATGATTTATGATTATATATTATTAAACATATAGTATAACAATAACATTATGAAACATATACGTAGTATAATATAAAAATAATTGGGATGGGAATACACTGCATATGTTACAACAGAAAGTTGCAGAGATTGCTCGCTGGCCTCCCAGAATGGTGATTTTGATACGTGAGAATCTATACAAAGCATATAATAGAGTGATCAGATCGAACGGCTTAGCCACATCTGTGTTGTTAACTAATCAGTGAAGGGGACAATTTTGAACCCTGATGCATGTGAAATTGTCTCCCTTGCCGTTTGGAGGTTCATTTGTCCATATCATTAATCATCACCCATCTTTTCCATACAATCATTGGTAATATCTACATAATAGAGACACACATTTTATGAAATACGTAGTAAATACTTAGTACCTCTAGTTTATGGGTCCCTTTGGAATAGTTTAAGCACCATATACGTTGATCAAGATTTATGCCTTCACATTTCTGCAAGGCGGAGCCAGGACACTGGACTGAACTGAGCCGGTACAAATAATATTTATACTCCGTATAAAACAATTTACTAGCAATTTTTTACACTAAAAATATAGACACTTTTTAAATTTGGGGTAGATCGGGCCTAGGTTTACCCCCTAACTACGCCCCTGCATTTGTGAGAGCTCCCGCTGAAATAACAAAACAAAGGACTATATATATCATAAGTATTGTTTCGCATTCGTGAGAGCTCCCGCTGAAATAACAAAACAAAGGACTATATATATCATAAGTATTGTTTCATCTCGATCAATTACTAACTCTAGTTATTGATAGTTTTTGCAAATTAATTTTAGTCATTTGAGTATTGTGTCAATGATACTTTGACACAATATCATAAGTATTGTTTCATCTCGATCAATTACGTTTAGTCCTCTAATGTTTGTGAACGTGACATTTTTTATCATTCAAGTATCATCTCAATTCAATGAGAGTTTTGGTCTCTCCTAAATGTAACAAAATCATTGTGGATGAACTAAACGTGTGAATGATAATAGTTGAAAGATAAAAAAACAGAAATTATCCTAAATAGGAGCAAAAACGTTTTGAAATTCCAAAATAGGAGTATCATGTTTTTTATTCCCTGAATAGGAGTAATCTGCCAAGTTTGGAAAAAAATGCCACATTAAAAGCCTTGTAATGACAAACTTGGCAGAAATTTACTTCTATTTAGGGAATAAAAAAGATGATACTCCTATTTTGGAATTTCAAAACATTTTTACTCCTATTTAGGGAATTTTCTCTAAAAAAAACTGTTACGTTTACAATTGTACATACGTCACGGTGAAAAACATCTCTTTCACAATATTCGAAATGTTAAAAGTGAAAGAACTCAGAATCGTGTACTAAACGTGTCAATGACACAAAACTATGAGGACGCAATGACAAAAACTCTTCAACGTTGTTAGAAAAAGAGAAAATTCTTGTAGGAAACACAAAGTGTGTACACAGCAATCTATCGAGTTGAGAAAATTCTTGTAGGAAACACAAAGTGTGTACACAGCAATCTATCAAGTACATCTTCTAATCACGTGAATTTTATGGTTTTCGAAAAGTTAAACCATCTAGTATCGAACCATAAGTCCATAACACTGTAATTGGGATAAGAAAAAATTATGTTGTACTTTAACTATTGCTAAAATAACAGCGAATTGAACCAATGAATTGCAATAATGCATTCTAAACGCTTTATTGATATATAATAAAAACAGTAGATATTACTCCCTCCATCCAATTGGATTTTGTCAACTTTTCATTTTTCATTGTCCCAAAACACTTTGTTATGTTTCTATTAAAGTAACTAATTTTTGGTTCTGCTCATTACTTTCTTGTCTGTACAAATCTCAATCACACAACTTTCACTTTTCTTATTTCTCACCTAATTATAAATTGACAGACGTAATATTATTATTATTAGAAACAAAACCAAGCAAGAGGGGATCGGATTAAAAATTGAAATTTTCATATCTCCTCTTTTCAGCATTTTGCCCTTTTTGCAAGAGAGAAAGGTATCCCTTTAGACCAGGTGTATTCACCCCCCGCGTCTGAAAGCTTTCTTTTCATTGGTCATGCTGTGTGAGTCATGGCTATCATGCCGTTTCTCATACCCCTTGGGGAAAACCATGTAGGTACACACATAGGACCCATTAAATCAAAATTCAACATAATACACAATTCAATATACATGTACACAATACACACATGTGCATCCATTATCCTACACATAATTTAATTATTTAATATTACCTCCATTCTTAAATAAGTGCAACATGTTGAATTTTACACTATTCACATGTTCTACTTTAACTACATTTAATTAAATAATGTATTAATATATTTTCTTGAACAAAATATTACTACCTCCGTTCTTTAATATTAGTCCTTTTAGGCTTTGGCACGGGTTTTAAGAGGAAAGTAGTAGGGGTAGTGTAAAAAGGTGTAATGAGTAGTGGATAAAAGAAAAAGTAGGAAAGAGAAAGGGGTAATGGTAATAAAAGTTGGGGTATAAAGGTATATTTAGAGTAAAAACTTTCCTTAAATGGAAAGGAAGACAGATAAAAAAAATGTCCCAAAAAGGAAAGAAGGACTAATAAAAAAGAACGGGGGGAGTATTAAATTTGTCTCATTATAAATTTTCAAAATCTATTTTTTTAATTTTTTTTATCTAATAAGGAATTATATATATTAATGGTCAAAGTTGCGCCTCGACAAGTGTGAAATGTTGACCGTTGCACTTATTTAATCACCTGTGCATATTAGATGAAAATGTGTGCTCACATATTTCAAAAATTCTTAATTTAGAACTCCGTTAACATTATTTTTAAAGTGACAACTCCGGTACCTTCCTAAAATATGGAGTACCGTACCTATCATTCATTTGATTGGACCACATCACTTTATCATTTTTAATTTAGATTTAAGTAATTCAACTGCTACATTCTCATTGGTCCATGTGGACAAAGGTATGGTACCTTATGGGTACCATAGAATTTACCTATTTTTAATACTCCCTCCGTCCCTTATAACTTTGCCAACTTTCCTTTTTTAAATGTCCCATTAACTTTGCCACTTTCCCATTTAAGTTAAGAATTTGTGGTTTCAGTTAATTTTCTCTCCTCTGCACAAACATCAACTACACAGTTTTTACTTTATTAATCCACGTGCCGGTCAAACTTGGTAAAGTTATTAGGGACGGAGGGAATAATTAATTTGTTAAGCCTAAGCCCGTATGGGCCTTTTCTAATGTAATTAGTGGGCTAAGGGCTCTACTTAGAATAGTTGTTCATACGTGTGTATATATTGACCACTCTTCTTGTATAAACGATACCCATGAACTTTCCTCTACTTCAGTACTCTTCTGGTCAGGAATTACCGCCGTCCTGACGGCGGCTTTTGGGGGCCTTCCCGGAGGCATTTTTTAATAAATTTTTATGGCATGGTCTTCATCAAGTCTAGTTTATCCAAAAAAAATCAGCTAAAAACTCAATCGGGAAGGTCGTCAAATGATTTTTAGAAGATAACTGCGCCCAATATATACATATAAAACACAGTTATCTTCCAAAAATCATTTGATGGTCTTCCGATTGAATTTTAGCTGAAATTTTTTGTGGATAAACTAGACTTAATGAAGAACATGCCATAAAAATTTCATCAAAAAATTCCACCGGGAAGGTGGACAAACGCCGCCGTCCGGACGGAGGTTCCTGTCTGGAATTCCGGATCGACATTAGCTTTCCTCTACTCTAATAATAACTCATTCTTTTGCTTCCATATTTAGCCTATTACTTCCGTTTTTAGCAGTGGTGGAGCCAAAAAATGACTCGGGGGGGGGGGGGGGGGGGGTCGAAATTCAATTATATACAAAAAGAAAATGGTAGATCATTTTTAGACAATACCCGAATTGAATATTTGATTTGTAGTTCACATAAATAGGCACTCGTAGGAATAAGATATATTGTCTTTGCTCTGTTTCTGAATCATGTCACGTAAGTAATGAGTTAATTAAACGTTTTTTAAAACTTTGGGAAAATAATCAATATTACGCATCAAATTGTGTTGATTTTACGTTTAGATAGTGATGATTTTCCAGAAGCCATAACTTTTTACTTGTAATGAGTTACGAGGGCCATAATATATCAAACCAAAAATATTTCAGAGCTCTACACTCTCAAACTTTCAGCAAGGTCGGCCTGACCACCCTGACCCCCTAGCTCCACCCCTGGTTTTTAGCATGGTATCAGAACCTCCTAGGGCGGAGGCGTAGCTCGGAAATTCTGCTCGGCCGAACAGCACCAGCGTGCTCTGTGCGGCAACAATGGCGGATCCGATGTCTCCTTTTTATCTCAGTTCGGGTGATCAACCCAGAAATCTTATCACTCATATTATTTTCAAGGGCGATAACTACGTAGCGTGGTCTCGTGCGTTCTCTCTCTCCTTGAAGGCACGACGGAAGTATGGCTTCATTGATGGCACTATCACTAAACCGGAAGATGCAGCGGGTCAAAGTAACTGGGAAACTGCCAACTCTATGGTAGTTTCGTGGTTACTACGAAGCATGGAACCTTCAGTCGCTTGCTCTATTCCGTTCCATGATGAAGGACGTTCCTTATGGCTTTATCTCGAGAAACGATTTTCTGTTATCAACAGACCCAGGTTACAGCAACTCTGGGCATCAATCACAACGTGCAAACAGTCCAAGACTATGAGTGTTGATGCCTACTACACGGCTCTCATGAGCCTCTATGATGAATTGAACAGACTAAAACCACTACACGCGTGTACATGTGGCAAGTGTACGTGCAACGTTGTTAAAAAATTTGCGGCCGATCGAGAAGAGGAACAACTTCACCAATTCCTTATTGGGATCGATGAAGAGGTATACGGCACAGTCCGGTCGAATCTTCTCTCACAGACTCCGTTGCCGGACATCAATCGAGCTCACCATGCCTTTCTTCAAGAAGAAAATTCTAGGTCCATATCACGAGGGAAGGCTGCGGCGACGGACGTACAGGCCTTTGCGCTGCAGGTGGATCGGGCGGCCAAGGGGCGTACGGAAAAGCAGGATCGGGCTCGCCCCATATGCACACACTGTAAACAAAAAGGACATGAAATCAGTTCATGTTTTAAATTGCACGGCTATCCCGATTGGTGGGAAGAGCGGAATAAAGCCAAAGGAAGTACTGGAGGGTTTGTCGGTGGACGTGCAGGGGGTCCGTACCCTGGCTGTGACTTCGAGTAGTAGCTCGGCGACATCTAGTTAGGGTGATGTTCCTCACGGTGGTGTTGCTAATAACGGGTTGGCTACGTTGAGTAGTGAGCAGGTTCAAGCCCTTTTAAATTTGATTAATGCCTATACTCGTTCTTTTGACCACATGTCTGGTAAGCGTATTTGCCTTGATTGGATTCTTGATACCGGTGCATCACATCATGTTACGGGAAATTTATCTTGTTTAATTGTGCCTACCCGAATAAATGTGTGTCCGGTTGGGCTTCCCAGCGGGCGGACAGTGGCTGCCATGGTGCAAGGGCATGTACCCTTGTCACAAAATATTATTCTTGAAAGGGTTCTCTTTGTTCCGGGGCTTGCTTGTCACCTCATATCTGTCTCACAAATAACTGATCAGATACCCTGTCTTGTCACATTTACAAATGATCTTTGTGCTATACAGGACCTACACTCGAGGGGCCTGATTGGAGCCGGTGAGGGGCGAGATGGGCTCTTTTATTTCAGAGGAGTACTTGTTGTGCATGCTATTCAGGCGTCATCCCTACCGGATTTTGATTTATGGCATCGTCGTTTGGGTCATCCTTCCGACCGAGTTCTCAAATTATTACCTAGCATTATTTCTAGTTCTGCTCAAAAGAAATTAAATAAAACCTGTGCGGTGTGTCCACAGGCCAAAAAAGTTCGGGACTCTTTTCCCCTTAGTGATAATAAAGCTGGTAGACTTTTTGAAATAATCCATTGTGATTTATGGGGACCTTATCAAACCCCATCTACTTGTGATGATTTACTTTCTTACTTTAGTTGATGATTATTCACGAGCTATTTGGGTGTATTTGCTTCGTGATAAAACGAAGGTTCCGAAATATTTCTTATCTTTTCTGGCTATGGTCGAAAAACAGTATGAGGTTGCTGTTAAAACTGTGCGAACTGATAATGGAATCGAATTTCGAGGGTTGAAGCCTCATTTTGACACTCGTGGTATTTTATTCCAGACATCGTGTGTCTATACACCACAGCAGAACGGAAGAGTGGAATGCAAACATCGTCACATTCTAAATGTGGCACGAGCATTAATGTTTCAGGCACATCTTCCCATACGTCTATGGGGAGAATGTGTTGTGGTGGCGGTACATCTTATTAATCGTACACCGCCCGGGCTTCTGGGCGGGAAGACTCCATATTAGATACTCACTGGTGTGCCACCTGATTTCTCTCATCTTCGTGTTTTTGGATGCTTGTGTTTTGTTCACAATATTAAAAGTCGAGGAAATAAATTCTCTCCTCGGAGCAGGCGCTGCGTTTTTGTTTGATACCCCCATGGTCAGAAAGGACGTAAATTGTATGATTGGGACACTGTTGACTTGTTTGTATCCCGCAATGTTAAGTTTCACGAGGAGGAGTTTCCTTTCTCGGAACCATCTTTCACCAATTCTACACCTCCCGAATCACCACAAGACGTTTTTGGCCCCATCATTTTTTATCCCGATCCGGTGGTCCCAGTATCTGATACCACAGCCAAGACAACCTCTACTACGACCGAGCAACACTCTGAAAATACCCAGGTTGTTCCCACTCCTCTTGGACGCGGTATGCGGTCCAAACGTACCTCTGTCCTTCTCCGAGACTTTGTTACTCATCATGTTCATACATTGAGGTCATCTTCGTCTCCCTCCACTTCAATCAGCTCCTCAGGTACGCCCTATCCTCTAACTTATTATGTAAAGTGTGACAAGTTTTCCTCTCCTTATCGTGGTTTTCTTGGAGCACTTCTTGCAGGACAGGAACCGTGATAAGCCCGTATTTTGACACGCATTTGATGCGTGTTGGGATCAACTTTTGATGATTTTCCTAGCTTTAAGGTGTTGCAAGTCTCAATTTTAGCTCAAGTTATGTTTACCAGGCGTTGGCTCGAGTTTTGTGTCATTTGAAGTCAAAATCAAGGAATTTGAGCCCGGCACCGGCGCTTGAGGAACAATCGGGATGATTTGAGAAGCATTTGAGATTGATTTGAGAGCTATGGAGGTCTCCGGGAGGTTTACGATAAAGATTTGATGACAAACGAGCTCTAGGATTGGTTACGGGATCAACAAAAGACGAAAAGAGCTGGAAAATGATGATCACGTCGATCAGGATGACCTTCTGTCAATCGTTCAAGCATCTCTTTGTAGGAGCATTCTAAGGACATGATTCAAGTTGCATATGAAAGCCAACTTCAAGGGCTACAAATATTATGAAGACATCATTTCTTGAATCTTAGAGTAGCAAGGTGAAAACAGACGATGAAAACAGATGACCCCTGTTGCGATTTCAGAATGCGACCTTCCACCGTTTTGATCATATCTCTTTATTGGATGACTCAAATCCAATTCGGCAAGTTGTGGTGGATAGAAGACTTCATTATCTACAACTTTCGTGAAGGAAGCGTTGTCCAATTCGGAAGTTAAGTAGGTACAATCGTGCGCTCAGAGTTAGGCATGATCGTGCGTGAAGAGAAAGCACCACGGAGTTACTGCGAGGCAGGCACGATCGTGCCTGGAGGGAGACACGACCGTGCCTGCCCAAAACGCGCGATTTTGCTCTGGAGGCACAGTCGAAGGCACGATCGTGCCTGGCACCGTGCCTGCCTCTGGAAAATCCTATTTTTGCCCGGATTACCCCGTTTTTTGTCCCAGTTCAGCCCAACATCATCTGTTTTCTATAAATAAGGCATCCCTTCTCCTGTTTAAAGGTTACCAACATTACGGAGAAACCTAGGTACGAATTTATTTGCGTTTTTACGTTGTTTTCTCTAAGAACCCTGGGATTATTTGTAAGTTCTTTTTTTAATTAATGACAATTAATTCTATTCATCCCAATTCTGTTGATTCTTCAATTATGAATTGTGAGTAGTTTAATTAGGGATTTAGGGTTGATGAAGGGGTTAATCATGATGTATGACTAGATTCTTGATGGATTAATTGCATGAATGCCGTTTAATTTGTGTTTGAATAATTTAACTGATATCTCTTGTAACCTAGAACGGACGTGTTGGGGTATTGGTCCCAAGCCCAATACGCCCGGCCCAAAGCATAAAGAAGGCCCAGGGAAAACAGAAAGCCCAACGGAATTAGAAAAGTCCAAGACATCCCAAACGGGGGATACCTGAACAGCATTCGGGTAGAATTATCCACTTGAACTAATTAAACAGGGGACAGGCATCAAAACACCCACAAAGGGGTCCCGCACTCCGAACGGGGTACCCGACGGGGGGATCAGCAAGTGGTAAACTCCATTTAATGCTAAAGTATGGCGGTAGCAAGTAGAGGCATGGGGGCAAGGCGGCAGAGGCAGCAGCCAACCGGGTTCAGCCACGTCACCATCCCACCTATCCCCTCTTAGTATAAATACCTGCATGGAATACATTGTAAAGGGTTGACAATTTGATACTCAGAGCTTAGCAATAAAATCATCTCTTGTTCTTGTATTCTTATATCGACTAACCGTTGGGCAATTTCAGTGTAATCACAGAATTACGTAATACAAGTTAGCTTCTGAGTTAAATCTTAATTCACTATTTTCTATTTTATACACCTTTTAACCGAGACAAACATCCTTAATATCCAAAGCGTGTGTTGGGCTTTCAGATCTACGGGACTAAACCTCGACATTGGCGCCGTCTGTGGGAAACTGAACAAAAATCTCAAGCAAAACTATTTGATCTAAGCACCACCTTCTTCAAGATGGTTAGAATCACTTCAGCAACACCAAGCTCTACTACCAGGGGCCGGAGGGGCTACGGATCCTCCGGGGACTGGTCTACACAGGGGCACGCCAGCGGCAGTGCCTCGCAAGGATTCGAGGACGTTATTCCAGAAGACGTCAGAAGGAACCCTCAACTAATGAGGGATATGGTAGCAGCCATGCAGCGCATGGCAGACGAACAGGAGAGGGGTGGGGCCCTCCACCGATGACACCTCCAACTCACTATCCCCCATTCGCTCCATGTCATCATTCGATGAGGGGGAGGACAATACTCAAACCACTACCGCATCAGCCCACTCCTAGGCATACCGAGGAAATAATTGGAGAGCCCACACACCCCGGCACAGGCAGCACACCCCGAGGGACCGAACCCCTATCAGGCCTAATGGGGGCTCACTTCAGGGAGCCTACTCCCATAATAGACCCCGTGGGACAACATTTCCAATATGTGGAGAGGGACGGCGAAAGATTCATCCGCCGAACGAAGGAAACAACGGCACCTCCACCAGAACAAACTCCGAAATTCATGGATCTGAGGACTCCGCCTCCACCTCCCCGAATGGCCCAAGAGGAGGAAATGGCTGAAATGAGGAGGCAAATGGCCGAACTCAGGGAGCAGGTTAACCATACCCCCCAACAGACCCCACCAGCTCGGGTTGGGATTACTTCTCCTTTCACCAGGGAGATTATGAATGCGGAATTATTAAGGGACTGCCGACCCTCAAACGGTCTGACTTACGATGGGGTGGGAGATCCCCACGTACAAGGAGGCCTCATGCTCTTGGGAGCCACTGATGCTGCAATTTGCATATTATTATTCATCACCCTTTGGGGGCCCGCACAGGAGTGGTTCGGCACCTTGCAGCCGGGCTCGATCAGGAGTTTTGCTGAACTGTCCACATTATTCTTGGCTCAGTTCGCCTCCAGCACTACCCCCAAGTTACACTTTGGTTACCAGACCAGTGTGAGGCAGGGACCAAGGGAATCCATCAATGACTTCCTGACCAGGTGGAGAAGTGACACCCTGAAGGTGACGGGCATGACGGATGAGACAGCAATCCTCCTATTCACTGATGCCCTCCAGAACGGAGAACTGTATAGGGATTTAAAGAAGAACCTGATACGGGCTATGCCAATGTGCTGGAGAGGGCCAGGAAGCATGCTGCCCTAGAAGAGGAAATCAGGGTACGGGACCGAACGGTCCAGCACCCTGCCCCTCAAGGTTGGCTGGCCGGTTAGGTCCCATGCCAGCAACTGCACCACCCCATCCAAGGAACAAGAGTTTTACCCCGCTAGTTATGATGATCGCTAATGTATTTCAGTAGGAGAAGGGCACTATTCCCCCCGATACCAAAGCGTTCATGGGGCCAGATCCGAACGCCTTCTGCAAATATCATAAGCGGAACGGGCACCTTACTGAGAACTGCCGAGCTTTGCAGATTGCGATCGAGGAGTTAATTCAGCAAGGTTACTTGAGGAAGTATGTCAATACCAACCCAAACAGCCCTTCCCGAATCAACGCCCAGTTGGAAAGCCGAATAGCTGGAAAAGGGACAGCCAGAGAGATGTTGAACCCCGAAATGATGCATATATTCCTCCCAGGGAAGAGGTTGAAGGATCGGGGAACCCGGGAAAGAAACCAAGGATGGAGGTGAAAGTGATATTTGGTGGGGGAGAGACTGGAGATACGGCTGCCGAACGGAAAAAGTTCGAGCGGGGTTTGTACGTAGCCTCCGTATCTACCCTGCCCCAGAAAAAAGGAAGAATGGAGCCAATCACGTTCGAGGTGGCAGATTTGCCGAACTCACCAAGTCCGCACAGGGACGAGTTGGTGATTATTATGTGTGTAGATAACGCCCTGATCCGCCGGGTTCTGGTGGATACAAGGAGCAGCGTAAATGTGTTGTACATACACACGTTCGAGAAAATGGGACTCCAGAGGAGTCAACTGACAAACTTGAAGACACCACTTGCCAGTTTCACCGGGAACTGTATCGAGGCTGAAGGAACCATCCAGATCCTGGTCGAAATCGGGGATGAATCACACCGTGCAGCTGTCCGTATGACGTTCGTAGTGGTAGACATTAATTGTTCTCACAACGCCATATTGGGCCGACCGGGACTGGAAGATTTGGAAGCGATAGCTTCTGTTCGACACTCCTGCATCAAGTTCCCCACTGATACTGGTGTAGGAGTAGCCCGAACAGACCCAGCGACAGCCCGAACATGTTATTGGGAAGCTCTGAAGAAGATGAATATCCGGGGAATGTGGGTGAACAGTATTGAAGTGCAAACCAGGAGGACACAGTTCGATGCACGTCCCGCACCGACCACCATGTTGGAATACATTGAGATTGACTCACCCCCCGACTAGAAAATTGCAATCGGGGCTAATCTTGAGAAAGAGATTCGAGAGGGGGTAATCGTGGTCTTAAAGAGGTTTTAGATCTTGTTCGCGCGGGGACCAGAGGACATGCCTGGGATTGACCCTGAGCTCATATGCCACAAGTTGGCCGTTCGGCCTGACGCAAAGCCGATACAATAGAAGAAAAGGTATCAGGCTGCCGAACGACGAGAATTCACGAAGCAGGAGGTGGCAACCTTGCTGAAGATCAGACACATTCGGCCAGTTATTCACGTTGAATGGTTGGCCAATGTAGTCCTTGCCCCGGAGGGATCAACATGGAGGATGTGTGTGGATTACACGGACCTGAACAAAGCTTTCCCCATGGACCCCTATCCTGTGCCGAGAATTGATCTGCTGGTGGATGAAACTGCTAGATGTGAGCTGCTGAGTTTCATGGATGCTTTCAGAGGTTATCACCAAGTCTTTATGCACCCGGATGATGCAGAAAAAACGGCATTCGTCACCTATATAGTCATGTCGTTCGGGTTGAAGAATGCAATGGCCACATTCCAGAGGATGATCAGGATGCTGTTCAAAGAGGTCCTGGGAGTCACCATGGAAGCATATGGGGATGGCATCCTGATCAAGAGCAGAAAGAAAGAAGATCACATGCGGGACATGGAGAAGATCTTCGGGATAATGCAGATTGCGAACATGAGGTTGAACCCCAAGAAGTGTGCCTTTGCAGTCAAGGGGGGCAAATTCTTAGGGTACATGATGAGCGAACGAGGGATCGAGCCTAACCCCGAGAAAGTGAAAGCAATCATGGATATGGAAGCGCCAAGGAACTTGAAAGAGGTTCAGAGGCTGACCGAGAGGTTGGCAGCCCTGAGTAGGTTCTTGGCCAAACTGGCTGACCGGGCAATCCCATTTTTCCAGATCATGAAGAAGGCAAATCCCTTTGAGTGGACAGCAGATTGTCAGACAGCTTTTGAGGAGTTCAAAGCTTACCTGTCTTCCCCTGGTCCTGACCAAACCAAGCCCGGGGGAACATTTGTATATGTATCTGGTCGTGGCTGACCTTGCAATCAGCTCGGTCCTGTTGAAGGAAGAGGAGGGCGTTCAACGCCCGATTTACTTTGTGAGCAAGGCCCTGAACGGGCCCGAAACGAGATATACATTGATGGAGAAAATCATCATGGCTTTAATCGCAGCTATCAAACGACTGACACCATACCTTTCAAGCTCATCTAGTTTCCGTCTACACAACACAACTGCTGGCAACCATCCTGAGGAATCCAATGGCTAGCGGACACATCACCAAATGGTCCCTCCTGATCGGGCAGTACGAGGTGGATTTCAAGACTCACCCCACTACTAAGGGCCAGAGCTTGGCAGATTTTATAGCGGAATGTACCGCTCGGCCAACGGAGGAAGGTTCCAATAGGGCGATCATGAACGACTGGTGGGAGATGTATGTAGATGGAGCGTCCTGTGCCAGAGGCTGCGGTGGGAGAGCTGTGATCACATCCCCTGAAGGGTTTAAAGCATATTATTCTATACACTTCAATTTTAAAGTAGCTAACAATGAGGCCGAATATGAGGCACCTATTGCAGGTTTAAAATATGCTAAAGCCTTGGGTGCCGGTCGGCTGAAGGTCCGATCAGATAGCCAACTGGTAGTCAGCCAGGTGAACGGGTCCGCAGAGGCCAAAGAAGAAAGAATGAAGGCATACAAGGAACTGGTCGAGGAGCAAACCAGTAAATTTGAACAGGTGGTGCTCGACCGGGTCTCCAGAATTGAAAATGTCGAGGCAGATGTTCTGTCAAAATTAGAAAATGTTGTGTTGGATGAACGGGCTGAGATGATCCCCGCGCACATCCAGAAATTTCCACACCGGGAGGTATTGGCCACACCGGCAACGATGGTCCTTCAGGTAGATGCTATATCCTATCCAGTTCCAAGTTGGGTCACAGACATGACCAACTACCTGAAGGATGGTACCTTGCCGAACGACAAGAATGATGCATACAACATAACATCCATCCAAAGGAGAGCCCCAATGTTCGAACTGGTGGATGGACAATTGTACAAGAAAACTTTCGGGGGGCCTTACCTAAAATGCCTCCCGCCTGGTTTGGCAGCTGCTGTGATGGATGAAATACATGAAGGGATCTGTTCGAGTCACCAAGGGCCAAAAACATTGGCTAGGAAGATCATCCTACAGGGATACTATTGGCCAACCATCCAGCAGGACTATATTGCCCATACCAGGAAGTGCAAGATATGTCAGCTATATGCACCAGTTCCCGAACGGCCTGCGACCTTCTACACTCCAATGGCTATTGCATTACCATTTACGAGGTGGGGGATCGACTTGCTAGGGCCCCTACCTACAGCTTCGGGAGGAACGAAGCACGTGATTGTGGGGATTGACTATTTCACCAAATGGGTGGAGGTCGAACCACTGGCCAGCATCACCGACTTTCAATGCCAGAGGTTTCTTTGGCAGAACATTATCTGCAGATTCAGCCTCCCCGAACAGGTGGTAACTGACAACAGAAGGCAGTTCGTGAGCAAGAACTTTGAAGACTTCCTCATCAAGTGGGGGATCAAGCATTCCAGAGCTTCCGTGGCTTACCCTTAGGCAAACGGACAGGTGGAGAATATGGAATAGAACCATCATGGATTGCGTGAAAAAGAAACTGGAAGATTATTCCTCCACCTGGCCCGATCAGCTTAACTACATTATCTAGACTGATCGGGCTGAACTTGCAAGTGTACAAGTGCCGATATAGTAATAAATTCCGGTAAAATACCGGGTCGAATCCACAGGGAAACGTTGTTTAATTTAGTCCGCGAGTAGATGACTTTGAATAAGTAAATGAGTAAAGTGTAGGGATTTTGAGTTGTGTGTTGTTGTGAAAACAACAACTTGGTTCTTCTTTTTAATTTTCAGAGATATAACTTGAATTAATTTGATTAAAGTGATTGATAACAACAACTAAGGCTTCGGGAATCACTTAAATGCTTTAATAGGGTTGAATATTAGTTCTTTACCAATAATTATGAATACGATGTCGCTAATATATTCTCTACTCCGGTTAAGGCAGCGAGAGCGTGGTTTTCGTTACGTGTAAGTCCCGTTACGGCTTACATTCATCTACCGAAAACCCCGTTGAATATCAAGACATCACACCCGTATCATATAATACCGGATATATTTCTATTCTCGGTAATATATATGTTTATCCTTTAATGTTCATAGTTTAGACCTCAACGTTAATTGCAAGCATAAACTAAGTTTAACATACTTCTATGTTGTACACCATAGTCATAAACAATCAAAATGTAAAGGATAAATCACAATTTATTGGTTTAGAACTTTTATCAAACACCTAGTGGGCATAGAAGTTCATCCCTAGCCTTAGCTAAGAACTTAGCCTCTAATGCTCATATTAATTACAAAAGTGTAACTAAGATAAAGGAAATACAATAACATACAAGAAATAATACCTAGAACCAATTGTAGAGGAGAGAAATGGCTTCTTCTCCAACACTTCAAGAGAAAAAAATAAAATATAAAAACTGAAATTTAAGCTTCAAGGATGGATTGATGATGAAGTTTGATGAATTGGGGGCTTTATATAGGCTAAAGATTGACATCTTTTAGTCTATTCGAGCCCAACAATCAAGCATGGAAGATATATTTGATTAGCTCATGAGGAAGGTGAGTTTTTTCCATCAATATATCTCAGCACGATCTTTTGTATTTGCAGGATCAGGCCTACCCGGCGCCGGCCTTCAGGCCTACCCGGCGCCGGGTAAGCTACTGGATTGGTTGGTGCGAAAATCCGACGGGCCGGCGCCGGGTATAGGATGGGCCGGCGCCGGGTAGCTCCTCTTTTTGTATTTTCTCCACTTTTCGCTCCATTTGACGCCCGTTGTTGACCCCGATGTGCCGGTTCTTGGTCCCTTTTTCCCTATTGACTCTCGTTTCTTCATTTTTGACGTCCAAGTGCGATTTCGCTCAAATTGGGATTTTTATCTGTTTTATCTTTGAAAATTTGTACAGATAATCATAATTACCTATATAAAATATAGATAATTGTTGTGCTTATCAAATTCCCCCACACTTGAGCGTTGCTAGTCCTCGAGCAATGTCGTCACTTTGTATGTTTTGGGTTAGTTTCAACAAAGACATATACAAAAATAAATAAAATTTTTTTTAAGAGAGGTAAAAGTGGCATATAAACTCTTTTCTCATTCTCGGTCCAAAAACCATTTTTTTTTTAATTAAATACAAAAAGTATCATTTAGATTTAGAAAACTGCTAATACTCTTGAGAATAAAGGAGTGATTTGTGACTGTGACTCTTTTGGGCGAGTGGGATGGCTTTTTGGTGTGTTTTTGACTTTCAATTGTATGAATCAATTGAGCTACTAAATTGAGACCATGAGTTGTTTACTTTTTTTTTTTTTTTTTTTTTTTTTTTTTTTTAACTCATTTGAAAAAGGTCTTCAACTAGTATTTACTGAAAGTCATTTGATGATGCCAATTTATTTGATGAGGTGTGAGAATGGGTTTTGTGTTCCAAAATGGTGCTTGAATGTAATATTGACCATTTTTTGGAAATGAAGGAAGGAGATGCTTTCTAGTCACAAGAATTTTTTTTTTTTTTTTTTTTTGGAGTAATTTTCAAGAGTAAAGAGTAGTCTAAAGAAAATGATAACTTTTGTAAATAAAATAAAAAAAAAAAACTTTCTCAACCAAATACCCTTTAAAAAGAGAATTATGACAATTTTTACCTTCCTAAAAAAAACATTATTTTTGCACACAAAATTTGTTTTGAACTACCCATGAGATGCACCCCCCCACACTTGTAATACATTGTCTCAATGTATCATGCATGATAAACAAGTACTTTCATAACATCCACAATAAAGGTGTGTTTAGAGGAAAGTAATGTCATGAGAAAAATGAAATAGGAGCAAGGGGGAGTCACTGGTGTGGATCGGGAGGGGGGTACCCATGTTGGGAGTAGTAGTAGTTGGTGAATGTGTCGAAACGCTCCTCAAACCTTTGGTGGCGTGCTTCTTGCTCGTCCATCCGCGTGTGCATTCGAGCCATGGAATGCATCAAGTATGCCATCGCGGGATCGGTGGTGTGTGGCGGCTGTGGTGGTTCGGGTGCGGCTTCATCATCATGAGCATCTTCCATGGCCTCCTCGTTTACTTCATCATCATCTCTGTGCAAACCTATGCCGTCGGCAAAATACCATTTTCCAGAGTTGGACAGTTTATGCTTGAGGGCAATCATTGTTTCTTTGTCCAAGACATTAGATTCATTGGTATAAGCAACTTCCTCTCCATCAAAGTCAACCTGAAAGTGCCTGAAAATCTTGGTGAGTAAAAGGGGGTGACAAAAGTTTTTTGAACCTTGTTTGGAGATCACCACATTTTTCATATTTTTTAGGAGGAGTCGTGGTAGTGGTATCCCTTCTATGTCTCCTAGGCCAACTAGCATCTTTTGAAGAAGGTATAGATCAATCCTCCTAACCAAGTGGCGGTCACTAGCATGTGGGACAATGTTGAAGCCAATAAGATAGACGAGTAGGCGAGCGTGAATGTGCCATAGGTACTTGGTCTGTAGGTTTGTCTTGAGCCCGAAGAACCGCCGTGCATCCGCCTCATTGTAGGAATTGTCACTTAGAATGCCGGTTTGGTTGTATTCCAAGGTAGGGCCCGTGTTGCTAACTTCAAGGATGTTGGAGAGGAGGTCCGGGTCAACTTTGATGTGTCTCCCTTTCACCGTTGTTTGGATTTCCGCGTATCCGGTCTCTTTGTCCGAGACATTAGCGTAAAACTCCCGGACCAACCGGGGGTAATATGCTCCTGTCAATGTAAGCATCATTGCCCATCCAAAACGGGCGAAGATCTCAGTGAGCTTGAAAACAGCGTCGATGTCCGGGTGCACTGTTTTCTCCTCCACAATTTTCCACTTTTTCCGCTCCTCGTACCACTTTTCATTTTCAACCGAAGTGAAACGGTTGCCGGTGAAAGAGGAGGATGAAGCACCAGTATTTTGTTTGCGTTTAGGAGCCATCCTGCAAGGTTAGAAGAGAAAATAGACAAACAACACCATAAACCTCATCAATTCAAGGTATATTTTCCTACATTTTCATGAGTTTCCCAAAAATTCAAGTTTAATCTCAAATTATGCAATCAAGATGTTTGGAATGTTTATATATCAATACAAAGTATTTCAATATCATTCAAGTCATCAATGATAGGAATAATTTGAAATTGAGCAAGAAATTCGGACCTAGGGTTCAAAAATTAAAATTTTGCAAGAATTTCCCCCAATTCTCAACTTTAATCTCAAACTTTGGCAACAATCATGTTTACATTCATCATATGAGCACAAGTAATCAACTTTGAACAATCATAAACATATAATTTGGCCAAAGATCGAAAAAAAATAGAAGAAATTCGAAAATTTGAAAATTTGGGGGTTTTGCCTTTTTACCTTGAATTGATGGAGAAGAAGCTTGGAGATGGTGTTGTGGAGTCTTGGGAGGGATGGATTTAGACTCCTTTGACTTAGAACTCAAAGCTATGTGAGGTTTTGGGGGTTGGGTGTCGTCGGTTGCGAAGCTCGAACGAGGGGGAGTTGGGTTTTGTTTTCGCGTAAGGCAAAAAAAAAAATAAGCTGGGTGTAGCTTTAAACGACAGACCCGGCGCCGGCCATCAGGCCTACCCGGCGCCGGGTAAGCTACTGCCTCGCCCCTGCTTTGTTTTTAAGAGTCCCCGGCGCCGGCCATCAGGCCTACCCGGCGCCGGGTAAGCTACTGCCTCGCCCCCTGCTTTGTTTTTAAGAGTCCCCGGCGCCGGCCATCATGCCTACCCGGCGCCGGGTAAGCTACTGCCTCGCCCCCTGGAGTGATTTAAGAGAACCCGGCGCCGGCTGGTCAGTGGACCGGCGCCGGTTCGCACATTTTCTTTTCTCTTTTTTTTTTTTTTTTTTTTTTTTTTTTTTTGTTCTCAATTATAAATAAATATGAATGTGTTTTTGTAAATGAACATATTTATTTATAATTGAGTTTTGTTCAATTATAAGTAAAGTATGAATATTTTGTAAAACTAATCATATTTATTTATAATTGATATTATTTTTGTTGGGTTGCCTCCCAATTAGCGCTCAGTTTAACGTCGTAGGCTGGACGCAACGTACCTTTTTACTCCTCCAATGGGCAAGTGGTGGTTGCCGAGGTGATATGATACTCCATGTATGGCTTGAGTCGGTGACCATTTACAAGAAATGGTGTTTGGTCACCTTTTTGAATCATCATTGACCCGTATGGTCGGACCTCGGTGATTGTGAACGGTCCCGACCATCGGGATTTTAGCTTTCCGGGAAAAAGGCGAAGTCTAGAGTTGAAGAGTAGTACCTTTTGGCCGACGTAGAAGTCCCTCCGGTTGATGTTTTTATCATGCCAAGCTTTTGCTCTTTCCTTGTAGATGCGGGAATTCTCATATGCATCCCTTCGGAGTTCTTCAAGTTCTGCCATTTGGAACATCCTCCTTGTCTTTGAGAGTGGAGAATCAATGTTTAGCTTGGAGAGTGCCCACTGTGCTTTGTGCTCAAGTTCTACGGGAAGGTGACATGATTTTCCATAGACAAGCCGGTATGGTGACATACCCAACGGTGTTTTGTAAGCCGTCCGATATGCCCATAGCGCATCATCTAACTTTATCGCCCAGTCTTTTCTAGAAGTGGCGACTGTTTTTTCTAGAATTGATTTAATCTCTCGGTTGGACACTTCAACTTGCCCATTAGTTTGTGGATGATAGGCTGCTCCGGTTCGGAAATTGCACCCATATTTCTTTAGCAAGCCAGAAAAATGGGCATTCTTGAAATGTGTGCCATTGTCACTTATGATGGTACGGGGCACACCAAACCGTGAGAAAATGTTTTTCTTCACGAACTCCCCCACACTTTTGCTAGTGTTGTCGGGTAGAGCTATTGCCTCCACCCACTTGGAGACGTAGTCCACGGCTACAAGGATATAGCTCTTCCCATATGAGTTAGGGAAAGGTCCCATGAAATCCAATCCCCACACATCAAAGAGTTCAACCACAAGGATCATATTTTGAGGCATTTCATTCTTCCGGCTAAGATTTCCGGTTCTTTGACATCGGTCACACGCTTTCACATAACTCCTTGCGTCTTTGAATAATGTTGGCCAGAAAAGACCACATTGGAGGACTTTCGCTGCCGTCCGATCCGGACCATGGTGACCACCACAAGGAAGGTTGTGACAATGGTTTAAGACGGACATGATTTCCTCATCGGGTACGCATCTTCTAACAATTCCGTCGGCACAATGTTTGAAGAGATATGGTTCATCCCAATAGTAATGCTTTACATCACTTAGGAATTTTTTTCTTTGATGGAAAGTGAGTGATGGAGGTATAATTTCTTTTGCAAGAAAATTAACAAAATCAGTGAACCATGGTAGTTGTACCTCTTTGATTGCCATGATTTGCTCATATGGGAAATCATCTCTTATCTCCTCTTCCTTGGGGTTGGGGGTGCCTTCGAGTCGTGAAAGATGATCCGCCACAAGGTTTTCACTCCCCTTCTTGTCTCGGATTTCAAGGTCAAATTCTTGGAGTAATAAAACCCAACGAATTAACCTTGGTTTGGCATCCTTCTTGTTCATGAGGTATTTGATGGCGGAGTGATCGGTATAAACAATCACTTTTTGGCCAATGAGGTAAGATCGGAATTTGTCAAAAGCATAAATGACGGCTAGAAATTCCTTCTCGGTGGTGGCATAATTGAGCTCCGCATCATGAAGTAACCTCGATGCATAGTATATGGCATGAAGTTTCTTTTCTTTTCTTTGCCCAAGTACCACACCGATAGCATGATCACTAGCATCACACATCAATTCGAATGGAAGAGACCAATCCGGTGATGTAATGATAGGGGCCGAGGTAAGAGCTTCCTTTAAAGTGTTGAAAGCTTTGAGCCGAGTTGGAGTGATTTCAAAAGGGGCATCCTTGGCTAATAAATCGCATAGAGGTTTAGCGATTTTTGAGAAATCTTTAATGAATCGCCGATAGAAACCGGCATGCCCTAGAAAGCTTCGGATAGCTTTCACCGAATGTGGAGGGGGTAGCTTCTTTATGACTTCAATTTTTGCTTGGTCGACTTCAATGCCTTTGGGAGAAATTTTGTGCCCCAAGACAATCCCCTCGGTTACCATGAAATGGCATTTCTCCCAATTGAGAGCCAAGTCGGTTTCCTCACACCGAGTCAGCACTTTCTCAAGGGAAAGTAAGCACGAGTCAAAAGAATTCCCAAAAACAGAAAAGTCATCCATAAATACCTCCATGAAGTCTCCCACCATGTCCGCAAAAATTGCCATCACACATCTTTGGAATGTCCCGGGGGCATTGCATAACCCGAATGGCATCCTTCTATAGGCAAATGTGCCAAAAGGACATGTGAATGTTGTCTTTTCTTGGTCCTCGGGTGAGATAGCTATTTGAAAATAGCCGGAGAACCCATCCAAGAAACAAAAGAACTCATTTCCCGCAACACGCTCTAGCATCTCATCCATGAATGGAAGGGGAAAGTGGTCCTTCCTTGTGCCGGAGTTCAATTTCCGGTAGTCTATGCACATCCTCCAACCGGTGACCATTCTAGTAGGAATTAATTCATTCTTACTATTGGCTACCACCGTGATTCCACCCTTTTTTGGAACGACTTGAACGGGGCTTACAAATTTACTATCCGAAATGGGGTAAATTATGCCATAGTCAAGGAGTTTGAGAACTTCCTCCTTAACTACCTCTTTCATGTTGGGGTTTAGCCTCCTTTGATGCTCCACCGTGGGTTTGTGATTCTCCTCCATAAAAATCCGGTGCATACAAAGAGAAGGGCTAATACCCTTAATATCCGCCAAGGACCATGCAATAGATGTTTTGTGATCCTTCAATACCCGTAGTAATTTTTCTTCTTGAAGAGATGTGAGTGAAGAAGAAATTACTACCGGGAAAGTTGAGTTGTCTCCAAGAAATGCATATTTGAGGTGCTCCGGTAAAGTTTTCAAAGATGGTTTTGGTGGGACCTCAAGAGATGGTTTTAATGTGGACTTACTTGTTCCAAGATCTTCAAACTTTTGTCGGAATTGTTTGAAAGGAGCTCCGGCTTGTAAGTACATAACTTCCTCAAGAAGTTCATGACTTTCTTCTTTTTCATTGCATCCTAGCATGATGCAAGTTTCCAAGGGGTCTTCATGAATGATTTTCCCAAAACACTCCTTAGCCAAAGTGTCAAGAATGTCAATGTTAAAACAAGAGGGATCATCATGGTGCTTCTTCAAAGAATCCCAAACATGGAACTCTTGCTCTTCATCTCCAACACGGAATTTGACAATTCCGTTCTTGACATCAATAAGGGCAGCTGCAGTGGCTAAAAATGCCCTTCCAAGAATGATAGGGATCTCCATTTCCTCCATCTCCAAAATAAGAAAATCCACAGGAAAGTAGAATTTTCCAACTTTAACAAGCACATCCTCCATAACTCCAATAGGGTAGCGAATTGACCTATCCGCAAGTTGTAAGGCTATGGTGGTTGATTGAAGTCCCCCCACACCAAGCTTTTTAAATAAAGAATGGGGCATGAGGTTGATACTAGCACCAAGATCACAAAGGGATCTTACCTCTCCAATCTTGCCAATAGAACATGGCACCGTGAAGCTTCCGGGGTCCTTCAATTTAGGAGGGAGTTTGTTTTGTAGGATGGCACTACACTCCTCCGTAAGGGAAATGGTAGCAAATTCTGCTAATTTCTTTTTATTTGAGAGTATGCCCTTCAAGAATTTGGCATAAGATGGAATCTCCGCTATTGCTTCGGCAAATGGAATGTTGATGCTCAATTTAGTAAAAATATCAAGGAATTTTCTATATTGAGCACCATCATTCTTTTTCTTCAATCTTTGAGGATATGGAATGGGAGGAACATAGTTAGCCATATTGGATGGTGGCATCATATGTTCCTCATCTCCATCTTCGTTTTGCTTTTTCGGGGTCTCCTCCTCTTCCGGCATCTTCGGGTCCTCCGTCGTCTTACCACTCCTTGTGGTAATGGCCATCACGTTCTCCCTTGGGTTCATCTCCGTGGTTGTAGGAAATTTGCCTTGCTCCCTAGAACTTACTTTTTGAGCAAGTTGTCCCATTTGTACTTCAAGATTCCGAATGGATGCCTTGTTGTATTGCTCAATGGTGTCGATGCGTTGGTTGAGCTTCATATTTTGATCTTCAAATCGAAGATCCAACTTGGTGAATTGAGAGTGGAGATTCCCAATGGATGCCTCCACTCTATGATGATTTTCCTCATTTTGGGCCTTCATACTTGCCATGCTTTTGGACATGAATTGCATCATATCCTCCATGGTAGTCTCCTTGGGTTGCCCAAAATTAGGTGCTCCGGATTGGGGTTGTGAGGAACTAGTTTGTGGCTTCCACCTTTGTTGATTTGAATAGTTATTGTTCCCCCGATTCCCATAGGAGTTCATATAATTTACCTCTTCAAGTTGTTGAGATAAATCACCTTCCGGGTTCGGTATGCTCTCCACGTTGGCTATTTGTTTGACTCCTCCCAATACGGCTTGTAGAGCCGTTTGGAACTTTTGCTCAATCTTTGATTCCATTTCTTCAAGCCTTTTGTTTATCTCCGTCGTGATAGAGATTTCATTAATCCCTACCACTTTGTAATCACCTCCTTGGAGTTGAGGATTCGAAGCAATGGATTCAATGATTCGGAGTGCTTCGGTTTCATTCTTGTTCCCAATATAGCCCTCGGCTCGGTTGTCCACAATGGCTTGACAAGATGCGTTCAACCCATTGTAGAATGTGTCAATTTGAAGGTCTAGGGGAATGCGGTGATGTGGGCATTCCCTTAGCAATGATTTGAAACGCCGCCATGCATCTTGAAAGAGCTCACCATTTTGTTGTTTGAAGTTGAAAATGCGTTGTCTAAGCTCTTGAGTCATGGTGGGCGTGTAGTATTTAGACATGAAGGCATTGTATATACCTTCCCATGTAGTGTAGCTTGCCGGAGCTTGTTCTAGGAACCATCCTCTTGCTGCCCCTTTGAGAGTATAGGGGAAACATTTGAGCTTGAGATCATCTTCGGCTAGCTTGTTCCTTGGAATCCCTTGGATGAACCCATAGAACTCTGTGATAAAGTTCAATGGATTCTCCCCCAATTGACCATGAAACTGAGGCATAGCATTGAAGTAGCTTTGCTTTAGTTCATAGTCCCTCGCATCTTCGCTTAGCACAATGCAAGAGGGGGAGGTCGCTACAACGGGCCTCTTCCGTTCGTTGAGTGTGGGCATCATCTTTGTGGCTTTTTGCTCCTTTCGAATGTGTTTGCAAGTTTTTTCTATTTCAAGATCAAGTGGTTCAAGAAATTTAGAACCTCGACTTCTCAAATGCATGCAAACACAAAGGAATATCTACACACACACAAAAATAAACCCTTCCAACATCAAGTGAAGTTGCGAAAAATAAATAAATAAATTCAGGATTTTTGATTGTTTGGACTTTATTAAACAAGACCGTTTCCCCGGCAACGGCGCCAAAAACTTGATCGGGCTGAACTTGCAAGTGTACAAGTGCCGATATAGTAATAAATTCCGGTAAAATACCGGGTCGAATCCACAGGGAAACGTTGTTTAATTTAGTCCGCGAGTAGATGACTTTGAATAAGTAAATGAGTAAAGTGTAGGGATTTTGAGTTGTGTGTTGTTGTGAAAACAACAACTTGGTTCTTCTTTTTAATTTTCAGAGATATAACTTGAATTAATTTGATTAAAGTGATTGATAACAACAACTAAGGCTTCGGGAATCACTTAAATGCTTTAATAGGGTTGAATATTAGTTCTTTACCAATAATTATGAATACGATGTCGCTAATATATTCTCTACTCCGGTTAAGGCAGCGAGAGCGTGGTTTTCGTTACGTGTAAGTCCCGTTACGGCTTACATTCATCTACCGAAAACCCCGTTGAATATCAAGACATCACACCCGTATCATATAATACCGGATATATTTCTATTCTCGGTAATATATATGTTTATCCTTTAATGTTCATAGTTTAGACCTCAACGTTAATTGCAAGCATAAACTAAGTTTAACATACTTCTATGTTGTACACCATAGTCATAAACAATCAAAATGTAAAGGATAAATCACAATTTATTGGTTTAGAACTTTTATCAAACACCTAGTGGGCATAGAAGTTCATCCCTAGCCTTAGCTAAGAACTTAGCCTCTAATGCTCATATTAATTACAAAAGTGTAACTAAGATAAAGGAAATACAATAACATACAAGAAATAATACCTAGAACCAATTGTAGAGGAGAGAAATGGCTTCTTCTCCAACACTTCAAGAGAAAAAAATAAAATATAAAAACTGAAATTTAAGCTTCAAGGATGGATTGATGATGAAGTTTGATGAATTGGGGGCTTTATATAGGCTAAAGATTGACATCTTTTAGTCTATTCGAGCCCAACAATCAAGCATGGAAGATATATTTGATTAGCTCATGAGGAAGGTGAGTTTTTTCCATCAATATATCTCAGCACGATCTTTTGTATTTGCAGGATCAGGCCTACCCGGCGCCGGCCTTCAGGCCTACCCGGCGCCGGGTAAGCTACTGGATTGGTTGGTGCGAAAATCCGACGGGCCGGCGCCGGGTATAGGATGGGCCGGCGCCGGGTAGCTCCTCTTTTTGTATTTTCTCCACTTTTCGCTCCATTTGACGCCCGTTGTTGACCCCGATGTGCCGGTTCTTGGTCCCTTTTTCCCTATTGACTCTCGTTTCTTCATTTTTGACGTCCAAGTGCGATTTCGCTCAAATTGGGATTTTTATCTGTTTTATCTTTGAAAATTTGTACAGATAATCATAATTACCTATATAAAATATAGATAATTGTTGTGCTTATCATAGACATATCGAACAACACCCCGAACAGCTACAGGGGAGACGCCGTTCGCCCTTGCCTACGGTTTCCAGGCCAAAGTGCCAATTGAAGTCCTAGTTCCGACTCACCGAACGATCCACTACAATCCGGAAAGGAACGAAGACAACTTGCGTGCCGAACTTCACTTTATAGAAGAAAGGAGTGATTTGGCAGCCCTACGAATGGAGGAGTATCACCGAGCAACGCAAAGATACTTTGACAAACAGGTCAAGATACGTTCAATCCAAGTAGGCGACTTGGTTTTAAAGAAAAGGGAGAAAAGCAAACCGCTGGATGGCGGATAAATGGCGAAACACTGGGAAGGCCCTTACCAAGTTTGCAAGAAGTACGTAGAGGAACGTTCGGCCTTCAAGATACTGAAGGCCGACCGGAAGGAACATGGAATGTCGAACACTTACGAAATATTTATCAATAAAAACGGTTGTTGCCACCTCTTAAAAGAAGGAGAAGGAGAAGGAGAAGGAGAATGAGAAGGAGAAGGAGAAGGAGAAGGAGAAGTAGGAGAAGGAGAAGGAGAAGGAGAAGAAGAAGAAGAAGAAGAAGAAAAAGAAGAAGGAAAAGAGGGAGAAATAACTTCCACAAGGGGCCAAAGGTTGGATAACCGGGTCGAAATGACCGAACGACACTATCACAACCATGGCCGAAAGCCTCACCTCGATCAGCTTGTTCGAATGGCAATCATTCCGAAAAATCAAATGAGTACCTTCATCTTGATCTGGAGGGAGCCACCATTCCAGCTAGGACTTGACCTTGTGCTCCGGATGACCGAACAGGGAATCCAAGCCAATTTAGGAAATGGTGTAAGACTATGAGTAGGACGAACTGGGTGGCATTCGGTAACACGGGTTACTGAGCGAGGGATCGGGACTCTGGTTTTTAAATCTTACCTCAGCTATGCAGCTCGAATGAACCACGACGAAAGGGAATCGTTATGGTGGAAGCCGAGCTGTAACTTGGAGGAGAGTCTCCATTTTAGCTAAAAACAAGAGGGTAACCCGAGCAAGGGATCTTGTTTTTAGTTTGGAAAATGGACATCTCAAGCCTTTAGTATGGATGGCCCGGAACGGAAGAACCGAACGGGTTGAATCGGAACTATGGGTTTGGAAGATGACAGGCATTGGCTAAATATTTTAAAAATACGGTTAATGTCTGCGTGTTCGGGGAAATAATCTCGGGCAAGAAGAAGTATATTTATTCTTCGGCACTACTGGCCGGGAAATACAAAAGAATAAAAGAATAAAGTACAAGAATAAAGGCTATCTACACTACGGGGGGATCCTTGTTCGGGGAAGAAGCAGGCTTCGAATTTGATGGCTCGGAAGAATCCTTGGCCTTCTATCTTTTCTCCATCACCCCCTTGTAAGCACGGCAGAACAGCACGCCGAAGTCTTCCTCTTCAGGATCAAACGGCTCGGGGAAGTGCTCCATAATCACCTCGAGGTTTCGATCGACCAGCATGTCCTGGCACTTAACAAGCGTGTCCTTGGTCAAGGCATTGACAAAGGCTATTCCGGCAGGCGTTTCGTCCAGGAGCTTGAGGCCGTCGGTCAGAGGATCCTTGCACTTTTCCAGAAAATCCCCAAGATGCTTCCCAAGGAACTCCCGAGCAGTGTTTTCCAGCGCGATGTTCAGCCCTTTCCCCCTTTGAAACTCTATCACCGCTTGTTTGGTGATATGAGAAACACCAGCCGTATAGGGGGCAGGGGAATTTTCACCCTTGGCCTTCTTGATTTTAAGGCCAGTAGCTTCAGCAGCCTTCACCTTGCCACAAAGAGCACGGATTTCCCGATCGCGCCGATGGATCTGCTTCTCCATTTCGGCCAGTTCGGTCATCGCCTTGTCACCTTTAGCGGCTCGATCCTGAAGATCAGCGGCCATCTTGCGAGCAGCAGCAAGAAGAGTCTGACTCTCATCCCGTTCGCGAGCAAGGAGCATCATCTCCCGCTCGGCTGCCAGAAAAGCCCGGTGATAATAAGTAATGGCCTGGAAATAGGGGAAAATATATTAACAACAGTCCAAGAAAGGCTAATACCAGGAAAAACTAATAAGGTACATACCTTGATACTCTCCAAGTGGCCTGCTTCGACTAGATCAGACCAGTGTACTAGGTTGGTGAAATTCTCACCAGCCTTCAGGGAAGTGCTGCACCAAAGGGAGGATGCAGTTTGCCCGTACAGCGTCCGGCCCTCGGCACGAGGGCCCATGGCGGAAAACTCCACAACCAGCCGATCATTGATCAGAAAGTTGGCAAGAGAGGAATCATCCTTCTTCCCAAGAGCAGAATCATCCTTCTTGAGAAAAGAGGAAGCAGGGTTTTGGGATCTGGATCAGGAATGGTCAGATCAATCACATGGTTGATCGGTACCACTTAGCCTCCACTCTCAATCCTTGGGCGTTTCCGGGCCTGATCGGAAGCTTGAGCGGCAGAGGGTCCTGAATGCTGGACCAGCTTTCCGGAAGCAATAGTTACCTTCCCCTTCCCTTTATCCACAGGAATGGTCGAGGAAGGGGTGGGAGCTGGACGCTTCGTAGAAACGAGAGGAATTACACCTGCGAAAAATGATAAAGGGAAATCAGCAAAAGGAAAACAATCATGCCGAACGGCCGAAAACGGAATAAAATTTACCAATGCCGACGGCCAGAAGTTTGGAGGTGGTGAGGTAAGATCGAAGGTTCTTGGAACCCTCCAGACGGAGTTGATCATACTAACATAGTATAACGACATCCAGAACAGGAGTGGTGTCCCAAACGGGATATGTGTTCCACCGATCGGGGAACGGAAGCGGCTCGCCCACGTGGACGAACAAGAAGCGCTCCTCCCATTTCTCAGGGGGAGTGGGGTTGTCAGTAAATAGAGCCCGGTCAATGCGGGCAACCAGCCGCAGATACCAGTGGTCCAATACGGCTGGTAACTGTAGCAGTATAGCAAGAGGTCAATGTTCGGGGCAATCCCCAGATCATTGCATCGAACAATGAAGCCGTTCAGAATCCTGTAAGTGCTAGGCATGAACTGTGTCGGCAACACCGAAACCGGGCGTAAGAAGACCACGACGAACGGGTGCAAGGGAAACCGAATGCCGACCACCAAAGCATCCAGGTGCACTAACAAACATCCCGAACAGTGCCTCATGGGATGCTTAATAAAACCCGCATAGAACTGATGGGGAGAGGGCAACAACTGGCGGAGCGACTGTTCGGCATCCGCAGGGAGGCGTTGACGTTGCTTCCTAATACAGTGAAAATTCAGGCTGTAACAAGGGGTCGTTGGGGCATCCCCCTCTCATAAATGGCCAAGTCATCACCAGATGTGCAACCATCACCTGGAAGGGGCTGTTCGGTTCGAGGGGAAGGAGAAGAATCATTGGAACCCGATGATCGGGCAGAAGGGCCATCTTGATTGTTAGGATGGACTTTTCCCCTGGGGCGGCGAATTAACTTGAGTTCCATTTCCTCTGGATCAGAAGAGCTAAGGAAATCAGACATAAAAATAAGGGGAAAACAAGATTATAGAGAAAGAAAGCTTGAAAGAGATAGAAAGCTAAAGAAGCAGCAGAAAATTTAGAAGGAAGCAGCAGAAAATTTAGAAGGAAGCAGGTGCGTCCTTATAAAGGAAAAATGCCGCCAAGAGCCCAAATAAATGGCTGACACGTGGCACAAAACGGTTGAGAGCAATAAAGCGTCACCAGCAGCAGAGATACCCGAACGGTCATCCAAACCAAAGATCGGTAGCAAGCAAGAAATGAAACGGTCAAAGGCATCGAACGGGAAATAAACCCCAAAGTTATTCAAAATAAATACATGAGCTGTAGATCGACCACCACCAAGGATAGAGATACCTGATCGGCATTACAAGGATATTCCATACGATCGAGATTGCTAGGAGAACGTACGCACTCTGTATCCATGCGTAGTGACTGCTAGTTCCCAAAATACCTGTCTCAAGACATCTATCATGCCCGAAGGCCGAACAGGCACCAGGGTAGAGGTAGGGGATACACTCCCGAACGAAGTGAAAAATCAGGGAAACGACTAAGTCCTAAATATTGGGCTTAGACCCGCCCTCTACCACAGCAATTGTGAAATGCTAAGATCGGAATCCCGAACAGGCCGGATGACCTACAATGGCTATTCAAATTGGCAAATCCCCCGACCAAGATGGTAAGGATCATGAGAATTGGCTAAGTCCAAAACATTGGGCCTAGGTCTAGTTTCCACAGAAGCAGTAAGGGTGGTCAGGATCCGGATCCCGAACAGGCGAACCAAAAATTATCTTAGGACAGGATACATCGGTCGAGCAGATAAAGATCACGAAAATGACTAAGTCCACAGGCGAAACAATAAGAAAAGAACTACAAGTCAAATTGATAGGCAAAAAATTTGATAGGAAAAAATTCCACTTGTATTCATCGGTTCTACTGCCGGAAATTACAAAGCTTTGAATGAAGGCAGAAAAGGGGAGTACAGATAAAGGACTAAATCTATTCTATTGTTCGGGGCCATCTTCGTCGTCATCCTCATCATCACCCTCATCATCATCTTTAGCCTCCTCATCAACATCCTGATCAGACTCCATCCACAAAGCCCACCTACACTTACCCAACTGGGCCTTTAAAGCATTTAGATGATTGGCAGCCAGGTGAGGGAAATCGGATGGCTGCACTGCTCGGCCTAAGAGCTTCTTAAGGAGAGGAAGGATGGGCTGCAGCATACGTTGGCACCTGGCGCCATAAACCTCCCGGGCAAGGTTTTCGGCCCACTCCTTGGTCACAGGATCCCGGTCGAGCATCCAGACCCCCTCCTTCTGGCGGGCCTCCCCGCTCAGTTGCCCCAGATGCCGCCCGAAGACAGCGGGGAGTTGCTCGAGGGCATACTCCTCCTTTAGAGCAGCAAACTCCTCAGAAGCCTTGAAGTCTTCCTGGACAGAGGAAAGATCCACGCTCACTTCGGGGGGGACCACCCTGAATTTGCGAAGGTGCCTCTTTGAATTTGAACTGAGCGGCCTCGGCAGCCGCGATCTTCGCCTGGAGGGTAGCCACCTGAACACGGAGCTCCCCCAGCCCGGCCTCGAGCTTCTTCTGCTCCTCAGCAAAAGAGAGGCGTTCAGACTCGACCGCCTACACAGCCTTAGAGACGGCCTGTTCGGCGTTCTCTTGGGCCACTATCAGCTCACGTTCCTTAGCCAGTCGGGCCTCTCGCACTTGCAGGCTGTACAGCCCCATCTGGAGCGTTGAAGAATAGTCAGAAACTTAGCACACAATTTAAGAAACATTACACAAATGGAAAGCACAGGAAAGGAAAATACCTTGAAGGCAGTCAGGGTAAGGCATTCCTCCGTACGCTCAACTGGAAGCTGAGGGAGCGGGAGGCCATTGAAGAAAGCCGCAGTGGACCAAATACGGGACGCCGTTGCTCCACTGCGCTCCAGAATTTCATGAGCAGGATCTTCCAAAGAAATCCGCTTGATCCGCCCCACCAGGTCACCCTGATGGGCCTCTGCACTGGAACCCGGAGCAGAGCTAAAATGTCGGGGAACTCCTGTAACTGCTCAGGACTGAAGAGGTTGTCCATGAGCATGTCAGCCATGTTAGGCTGTTTAGAGGCGACTTGATGGACGGGCTGAACGTCCTGAACGGTCTGAGGTGGGACGTCCTGAACAGGTTGGGATTGTTCAATACCCTGCGAAACGGCCTTAGAAGAACCTGCCTAAACGGTCTTCTTCGACCTTTTCCGATTTTTTCGTTGTTCATTAGCACGCTTCTCTTGTGGCTCCTCATCACCACCACCTACAGATGGTTTGCCCCCGATTTTGCTGTCCTAGGTTTTGAAATCACCTTGTGGTGGCATTCAACTAAACAATCAATCTCAGTTTCACCTCTCCCTCCCCGACATGATGATCAAGATGTTGAACTCATTGATTTAGCAACTCCTTTGGAAAAATCTATAATTTGGTTTGTACCTAGCGAAGAAGATAGATGTCCTGCGCACCGGAGAGCAAGATACATATATTAGAAATGGGAGGTAGGTGAATTAAATAGACATGTGCGTATCACGTGAGTGTATTATAACCGGCTCTAAACTATAACAACCGGTCAAGGACTAATTACGGAAGACACCCCCATTAGTACGGATTAAACAAAAATAATACTACCTCCGTCCCAAAAAAAATCCATTTCCAAAACTTTGACCAACTATATCTTTTTATTGAAAATTATTTATAATATAAAAATTATATGAATATGTTCTTTGTTGAAAGTACTTTCATAAAAGTATAAAATTTATAACTTCCATAATATTATACTAATCAAAACCAAGGTTCAAATTTTACAAAATGGAAAAGTTTTTTGGGACAGAGGTAGTACGTAGTAGGGATTATTAGAAGCAGACGGCCCATAGTTGGGATTATTCCAATTCACTACAAGAAATTAGGTGTTTTACCCATACATGCATGTGTAGGTAAAACCATAGGTATGTGTGGGCAATAGTCTTTACCCACACATATATTAAGTGTTACGATGTGTGGGTAAAAGTCTGTTGGTAAAAGTTATTGCCAACACATAAATTATGTGTGGGTAATTGTAGTATTTATATCTACACATGTATGTGTAGGTAAAACATTATTGATTGTGTTACTATTGGTCATCCGAGTGGTGATATTGTGACGTGGCTGCTGACGTGGATTTCCATGTGGCTGCTGACGTGGCATGTGACGTGGAAATCCGAATGCGGTGTGTACGCTGACGTGTCATACGTGTCATATTTGCTATGTCTTGAACACTGCCACATGGACATACAACATGTGTGGGTAAAAGTAATTTGTATGTGTGGGAAAAGATAAACGTATAAATGTAAATTTATCTTTCATTAAATATTGTATTTATATTTATTTATTTATTTATTTATTTATTTATTTATTTATTATATTAATGTACTTATTAAATAACACACGTATGGTAATTAAACTCAACATTGGAATGTATAATAGAAAATAATGATAAACATCACATCGTTGAAACTAAAATATTCAATTCCAACAGATCCAAACACAGTCAACCAATCTTAAACCATAACTACTGCAATATTAAGAATGTTTATTAAGTCTAATATAAATGTAACTTCTACGTAATATCATCATATTCAAAAGTAGAGTCATCATAGCCGTCAACATGTTGACCTTGACCGGCAAATGATGAGCCACGATTAAGAGGTCCCGAACAATAATCTGATGAATCATTTATGAGACAAGAATGTAATAGCCATCATCAATCACATAAGAAGTAGAGTCCTCATAGCCATCAACATGTTGGCCTCGGTCAATAGAGCATGAGCCAGGGTCCATTTTGACTTGGCACTTCTCATTGCTTTCCAAGAACCCTTACTGCAAGTTATCTCACGCACATTTGAGTCTTGTTCTGCAAATTCATCATTAGCAAATGAAACTTGAGTGTCGATTTGAGTTTGATCTATAAATTATATTACATTAGAATTTAAATTACAAAATTACAATCTAAAGTCGTACCACAACTGCATTACACTGCAAATTGAAAAAAAATGAGTTAATGGCGTGGTGACCTATTTGAAAGAAGTGTTCAAACTCTCCAACTGCCTATAGTTTAAAGTTAAAAAATGGAAAGCAAAACTTGTTTATTTAAACTTGTGCAAAAGACTGGTGGAGCATACACACACATATACATATAATATGGAATACATATTAATATGGAAGACAGAGAGTAAGATAATTAATAGTTACTCCATATTATATTTCTAACCTGCTTCAATCTCTTCTCCTGCAGACTCATGTGCAATCAAATTCGTATT
The DNA here is from genome assembly GCA_945859915.1 of Cuscuta epithymum. NCBI lineage: Eukaryota > Viridiplantae > Streptophyta > Magnoliopsida > Solanales > Convolvulaceae > Cuscuta > Cuscuta epithymum. Next base: position 1,918,944 of record CAMAPF010001001.1, on the reverse strand, counting down.
ACGTCTACCTCTTTTTGAACCTTCGGTGTCTCTTAGAGAATGAGCTATTGAGAGGTACACTCTTATACACTAAGGTAGGTTCAAAGTTTCGCTAGAGTAAATACACTGTTATATTTGAAATACTAAAATAAAGCATTGATAGAAGCAGTTTTTTGTTAGTGGTACGTTGTTACAAACAATTCTCCTCCAAAATGCTAGATATTTTTTTAAATAAAATATAAAGATTTGAGGTATAAATTTTGGTTAACCACTAATGGCTAACCAATAAAGCATAAAACCATGAAAGGGAAAGATAAACCTCCCAATGTTCTTGGCAGTAAAGCTAGCTAGATTTCAGCAACAAATTAGAAGTAACACAGGAAAATGATTGAGAAACTAATTAAGAAGTATGTAGAGCTAACAAGACAGCTCTACATATCAAGCAGTACGTACAGAGCAACACTTTGTATAATATTTCACTTGTGCAATCTCCATGTCCAATTAGCTAAGGTGACCTAATATCAAGAGCAATATCTTGCTTACTAATAGTGACAATGTGTTTCAAGAACAGTTTTGAAAGATTGGGAACCTAGTTCAATAAACTTTATTGCATTAGCTATTAATTATTTTAGTTGGAACAACCAACCAATAGGGCATTAAAATGAAAACACTGCAGGAGCGTAGCAATATATTCTTACCGCGAGCAATTATTTCTTAGATAATGCAGGGCTGCTTGTCATTGCTACATTCCATGTGTCTGCCATTGAAATTTCAGTTACCGATTAAGCGACGTTAACATAATTTCAACCATATGAACAAAAGAGCATAAATGTAAACATATATCTGAATGTTGTTAATTTTAATAACCTGTTTGAAGCTCCTCGGTTCTAGACTGGCTATCAATAGAAATCCTACTTCGTCCGTTACGTCCACTGTGTCCAATTTCTCAGCCGTATCCACCTCTTGTTGGAACTTGTGTGTCTCTTATGGATTGAGCTATAATTTAATTACATTAGAAACAAATTTTCAATATTAAAAATAACAGAATTGATGTAAGTACTTTTTGGTTTACTCATTTAGCAAGTTCAAGTTTGAGATAAGAAAAGCCCAGACTTACCATGCAACTAAGATGTGTTACTACCAGGCTACCAGCTCATGGTAAGAAAAAGGTATGATAAAGAGAGTAAAAAAGTTAATTTTAGTTTGACTTATTCTATTCAAAGTCATTCTATCTTAAAAAATATGAAATACAAAAGCTCAAAGTCAAATGATAAAAACTAATGACCTCAAGGTCATAGCTTAGATTACTAATTAGCAATTGAAATCTGCTTTGACAGAGAATACTGAGAAAAACACACGAAAAAACAGAGAAGCTGCCAAACAAGGGAAGCAATCATACAATCTTAAATAATCTGAAATACAAAAGCTCAAAATTCATGAGAAATACAAGGAACTCAAGGAATCCGGTAAGCAAGAACCTTTCATGGAGAAAAAGAGACCAAAAAAGATACAAAGGATCTCAGGTACAAGCCATACCGGCGTTGTGAAAAACAAGGAAAACAGTGAAACTAGTTTCTTCGTTAGTCTAATTTGCAGTTCATTTGAGGTGAAAGATAGAATTCTTACTTTTTATGGATCCATTGTCACTTCCATTTGTGAGTTGGTTATGTAGTTCATCAACTATTGTTAATATATAACTATTACTATCTATAGTTTTAATCATGATGTACTCCTGCTCATGAACATCCTTGAGAAGGAAAATCAATAATGATAGATAGTCAATATTGAAACCAGTATAGACAGTAAATATTCAAACCAGTGGCTAAAGTTTCAAACCAGGGCTGACATACCTCAAACTTAACAAATCCAACCATTCTAAAAGTTTCCAAATCCCAAAACTTAAAAATTTGATCTGCTGAGCCTGGATAAAAGTAGAGCACTAGTTTGTAAGCATAAAAGAGACAAAATGCACATTAAGGAAGTAAAATGTACATCTTTATGTTTGAACATATCCTCTGAAGCCAGATATTTATAAATGAGAAGATTGGTTTGCACTGCACGACATTTTGAATTGGCATTTAGTTCTTGCAATTGTCAATTGCACTACCTTCACCACTGATGTTCAAGTGTCAATCAACTGAAGAGAGGACAGTATGATGGGAAAAGTAAAAGATCCAAAAATTTTAAAGAGAAAATAGAGTAATTGTACTTCACTGTAAATGTAAAGTGTTAAGGATCTAAACGTAACAAAGTAATTTGAACTATAAGATACGGTAGAACGATGATGAACAGTAGTAAGGGGGGTCGTTTATTCACAAACAAGAGAGAGAAAGAGTCTGGCAGTTTAAAGAGGGCCACTCTCCAAGTCCCAGCCCAAATGAACTAAAATCAGCCTGTCTTATTACAATAGCAGCTATCTATTTATAGAACTCCCTCCGTAAACCCCAACTCCCCTTCCTGCTACTTCTTACTTCTCCTTACATATACTTTATCAAAATAGCTATTATTATTATTATTCTGCTGGCTACACGTGGCTCTAACATAAAGACGTAGACCCATAAAGCAATTTTATGCACACCTGCTGCCAGAACAAACTCAAGAGGGTGGAAATCTATTAATCGAATATGCATTATGACATTGAAGCTTGAAATCATGTAAATGTTTTCCAGCCGTTAGATCCAATACCTGGACAACGGTAAAAAGGTTTATGCTATAGTGAAAGCAAAGACCAATGAGCGTATATATGTTCCAAAGTGGCATAAAAAGGTACCTTAACAACATTGTCATATACTCTACAATTATCCCACTCAAGAACCACAAATGAACATTTATCTTTTAGTTTGATGTCTTAAACAAGATAATGCTCCTAAAAGCATCTCTTTGGTGACAGTGAGCAAAAGAAGAAAGCTAAAGGATTTATAAGTCCAGATTTATCTAAATCATTCTTCTCATCCACCCAATGGCAATAGTCAAGAAAATGAAAAAAGCTAGAAATTATTTTAACAATATTAAACTCAAGCTCTTTCCAAGCTCCTTGAAAGCACAGCTGCAGGTAGAAGCAAAATAACTTATACGAGTCTATGATTGAACCCGTTCTAATGTAAATGTGCAACTAGCTATTTATTCCTATCATACAAATCAAACCTAGGTATGTAATCTGCTTCAATGTCGAAGGTAACTAGATTCCTTAATTGTGAGGTCCTTTTTATTTTGGTAGTGTGAAAAAAATTGTTCGTTTCATTTTTTCACACATGGAATTCACAAAGAAAAAACCTTACCATAATCTATGGAATTCCAAGGTGGAAGGCAAAGTTCGTATAAGAAGAAGTCAAGCAACAATAAAATGCACACAGTATATAGAAAGGGGAATCGATGCTCTCGCTGCATCTGCTCTGATTATAGAATAAAAAAGAAGAGGGTATCGATGTTAAAACCAAACTTGCTCAGATTTCGCCATACCTGTTTCGCATCTGCTCTGCGTCGGAAGAGGGAGCTATGTTGTTGTTGTTGTATGTGCTTTGCATCTTTGAACATGACGCCGAAGGAGTTTGGTCGCACTTTGTTCCCACGATCGGCACTTATGGTAGAATAACGAAGAAGGGCTCAGATCCGTAAGAAGAAAGTGAGTGAGGAGATGAGTAGGGTTACGAGGTTAGGCGAGATAAGTGAATCTGACGTGGGTGTCTTTCTTTTTTTCCTTTTTTATAATATAATTAATAAATTATTCTCTATTTAGCCACACTTTTTAAACACATGTTAATGTTAATTATGTGTAGGTAATTTCATACATTAAAAATTCACGCCAACCTCCCGAGCAAAAATTGTTTCCCGCTATGATGAAAAATTTGAGGGAAACTTTCCCTCTATTTGTTTTTGTCATGAAAACTATTCTCCCGCACATGATTAGTGTAATTCATTGAGCCGGTCAAACGTAATTAATTACCCACACATTATTAATTTATGTGTGGCTAAATACCCACACTTAATATGTGTAGTTATTTTATGTGTGGGTAAAACACCTAGTTTCTAATTGCCGGTGGGCACGACGCCTTTCCCCGAAGCCTTTCTTTTTGCTGCCTCAGCGCCGGCGGCAGCATCTACGTTCCTCGGGGGCCCCTCCTCCCCCAGGACGTGAGCAGCATCTTCTTTCGGGAAAAAATCATCGACGGGTCTCTACTGGGAAGACCCCTCCTTCTTTTTTTTTTGGCTCCTTGGCCAGTTGCTTCTTCAATTTAGCAAAATTCTTGGCATTCATGTCCGGGCCTGCGGAAGAAAGGAAAAAGTACGACTATTAGATTACAAATGCAAAACAAGGAGCAATAAAAATCTAAAGTACAAAAACAAAGAGTCCTCGGTAAAACACCTCCAGCGCTTTGGTACACCTGGTCTATCAGGGGATACTTCTCATTTATCTCCCCCATCAGCCGGAATCGCCGGAAGCCCAATAAATAGAGCTCAGCCGGGAGAGTAGCATCTTTAATGGTCGTCAACTTGTCAGAGCCCTCGGGCTTGGCAGTGAGCTTCTTCCCGTTTTTCGCGAGGGCTGATGTCCCAACCTTCGGGTGCCTTCGGAAGTGATCACGAAGAGGCCCCGAAAAGGGGTTGTCCGCCATCCGGATATAACAAAACTTTTCCTTCCACCCTTTGTGGGAAGAAGGCACATCGGAAAACAGTCTGAATTCCGGCAGCTGTTGCAGGTTCGCAAAACCTTCACTATTGGCGTGCCCCCTCGGCATAAGTTGAAGGACAAGAAGAACTGGTCAGATATGCTCTCATCACATTTATGACTGCTATAAATAGCAGCCTTTATTCCTCTTGTAAAGGATCCCAGATCAGATTTCATTAATACATCTGACTCTCTCACTCTCTTACTTGTTTGCTCTGACTTCTCTCTAGGTTATTCCCCGCAATAACCCCTCGAATAAGCTACCCCCCGGGTACACTATCCATCGGCATGTTTACCTTTTCTAAATTTTCTCTTTCCTCTCTTGTTTACCAAAATTACTTTATTTAATCATTTTTTAAAAAAATCATGTCATTTACTCACGAGAACCTTTCTACAAGACCAAGGGAGTATTAATTTTTTGGGACCCCTATAAGAGTGCCCCCCGGTGTCAAGCACCTATTGTACCTCCTAAAAGACGACCCTGCTTTTCCTTCTTGCTTTTACTTTTGTAGTCCTGCCATTATTATTCAAATATGTGGATGTTGTGCGATTATTAGTATCAAATTTTATCAAATTTAATATGAGATAATTTTAATGGAATGGACCGAAGAGGAAAAATGAGATAATCTTATCGAGATGAAGGAGTAATAATTTTTAGTGTTTTACACACAATTATTGAATTAGTTGTTGGAAAAACACGAACTCCGACTTCTTTCATGATCACGAGCTCAAAGGACTCTTGTACACTCACCCACACACTGATAATTCAAAGGCTCAAGCTGACAATATCATTTTGTATTATATAATTGAATGTACAAGAGATATTTTACAAGTAAACGAGTAGCTCACTTCACTCTTTATATATATGGGACTACTCCACTATCACCCTCCTCTCTCAAGGAGGCTTTCGCTCACTCAAGAGCCCTGTTTAAAGCTCTCTCTCTCTCATCACTCAAGGAAGCTCTCACTCATATGATTGAGGTGTGTCACCCCTATTTATACTAATCTCCTCAAGGTTCTCTAGAACTCTCTATATACCACTACACTTCTACCTAAAGTCTTCCAAGAAGTATCCATAAGTTTCTCCAATCTTTTAGAAGGATCTAGAGAACTCCACACTTCTTCTGAGTGTTCTAGAGACTTCCACACATCTCCACATGGTTCTAGAGGATTCCACACTTTGAAGGAAAAGCTTGTGAGCGCCTCAATCATTCAAGCACCTGAATAGACTCTTCCCTTTGAGATCATGTGTGATGCAAGTGATTGCGGATATGGGCCGTTTTAGGCCAAAAGATGGGGCATACATCTCATGTCATCTACTATGCATCAACAACTATCAACGATGCCTAACGCAACTACTCCACCACCTAGAATAAAATGCTAGTTGTTGTCTATGCACTTGAGAAATTAAGATCATATCTACTTGGAACCAAATTCATCATATACACTGACCATGCAACTCTTAGATTCTTGATGACAAAAAAAGAGGCCAAACCAAGGTTGATATGATGCATATTACTTCTAAGCGAGTTTGATGTTGAAATAAAAGATAAGAAGGGAGTTGAAAACTTGGTGGCCGGCCACTTAAGCCGCCTAGATCTGGATGAAGGAAATCAAAATGCCAAGGAAGATATTCGAGGCGAATTTCCCAATGAGACTCTTTTCTCAGGGATATTCGCCCTCGTATGCTCACATTATTAACTTTCTTGTCTTAAACAGGTTTCCTCCAAGCTTCTCGAAATTCCAATGGGATAAACTCCAACACGTCACCAAATGTGTGGGATGAGCTTTATATATGGACACATTGCAAAGATCAATTCACCTGAAGGCGCATCCCTGAAAAAGAGATAAACTTCAATCCTTGCATTTTGCCACTCACATGCTTGTGAGGCCACTTTGGCGGCAAGCGTCCATCAATGAAGGAATTTGAATGCATTTTTGGTGGCCAAGCTTATTTCGGAATGCCCATATCTTTTTTCTACCATGTGACAATTGTCAACGAATGGGAAACATCTCTCGAAAACATGAAATGCTGCAAGAACCAATGCTCTATTGTAAAATATTTGATGTTTGAGGTATAGATTTCACGGGACTATTTCCAAATTCCCATGGTAATCTATACATACTCTTGACGGCGGACTATGTATAGGTATCAAATGGGTGGAAGCAAATCCCACAAAAACAGATGATGTCAAAGTTGTGGCGGACTTCCTTAAATCTCACATCTTTTCTAGATTTGGAGTCCCCCGCATTTTGATAAGCAACTGTGACACTCACTTTTACGACAAAACTGTGAGCTTTTGCAAAAGAAGTATGACGTCACTCATAAACTCTCCACCGCTAACCACCCACAAACAAATAGACAAGCTGAAGTGTCAAATAGAGAGTTAAAGTCAATACTCCAAAACATGGTGAACTCTACCAGGAAGATCGAAGTTTAAGCATGGATGATGCCTTGTGGGCATATAGAACAGCTTTTAAAACTCACATTGGAATTCCCTTTATAGACTATTGTTTGGGATGACCTGTCATCTTTCGGTCGAACTCGAACACAAGTCCTATTGGGCGGTGAAAACAATTAATCTCAACACGGACTAAAGCGGGAGAACAAAGTAAGCTACAACTATAAGAGCTAGAAGAGCTCCGTCTCGAATCATATGAGAACGCAACTATATACAAGGAGAAAACGAAGGTAAGACATGACAAAATGATAATAAGAAAGGACTTCAAAATTGGAGACAAAGTCCTTCTTTTTCGGTCACGCCTTCGTTTATTTCTTGGGAAACTCCAATCAAGGTGGGAATGTCCAGTCGAGGTGATCTAAGTGTACCCCCACAGAGCCGTCTATATCAAAAGCCTTGACATCGATAAATCTTCAAAGTTAACGGACAACAGCTGAAACCATTCCTTGAAGGTTTCAAAATGGACAACATCGAAAGCATGGATCTTATTGATCCAATCCATGAAGAGTAAAGCATGATGCTGGCCTCATGTCGTGACGTTAAATGAGGTGTTTCTTGGGAGGCAGTCCATGCAAGGTACTTATCTATTTTATCATTTTATTCATTTGAGTGTGTGTGAGAGAGAACCTTTTTAAAAATGATGAAAAATAAATTTTTAGAAGGCTTGAGAAAAACCTCGGCCGGGTATCCCAATACACCCGGTCGGGTAGAAGAAAAAAAATGATACCCAAGGGCAACATCCGAATGGATAAGGAGAAAATTCTGAAAAAGAGTATATACCTGATTGGATATCTTATTATACCCGACCGGGTATAAACTCAAAAAAGTCAGTGCCAGCCGCTTTAGAAAAACTCCGTCCGGGTAGACTACCCTACCTGTCCGGGTAGACTACCCTACCCGCCCGGGTAGACTACCCTACCCACCCGGGTATGAATGCAAAACTGAACCCAAGCTTATGGAATGCAACATTCGACTGGGTGTACACACCTACCCAACCCGAAAATTTAAAAAAAAAATTTGAAAAATGAACATATACCCGATCGGGTATATTAATATACCTGACCGGGTATACATTTAAAAACTCTCTGCCAGCCAAAAAATGAAAAACCCGACCTGGTAAAAGTGTAAAACATTATATTCGACCTGGTATACGTATTTCACAGACTTCCCCATTTCACACCCTAAAATTCGAACACCTCTCTCAAATCCTCCATAGCCAAAACCTTCCAACCTCCAAATCTTTCTCATTCCTTCATTACCAAATCCACAAATTAAACCTATTTCCTTCAACTTCTCAACATATTCTTCCATCTTACACCCACAAATTCCACCCCGAACCCCCCAAATCACCAAACCCTAACCCCATCCACCCCAAATCTGAAATTCATCTCCCATGTCCAAAAACTCCTCAAAAATAAACACAAATGGCACCAAAGAGACAAAGGGGTCCATCTTCAGTGGCCACTAGCTGACGGTGATCACAAGCCGATTGTGATCATTGACCGGCGGCGGCCGCTGTCGACAATAATCAATGTCTGACAATGGTCACTGAATGAAAATTGCTCACTGAAGTCTGGAGCGTTTGGTCATGATCATTCAGTTGTAGTTGTTTAGTTTAAAGGGTATAAACTCATACTCGTCTCTTTCTTGAATTTTTATATGAGTGTTCCTACATTTGTTATACTTCTCTTTTCGTATTATTTTTTTTTTGCCAAAAGGCCCTTTTTAAATTATAAGGGTTATTGTTGCGCAGAATTCGTATATTATGATGGGGCTTGATGTATCAAACGCGACAATAACTACACTAGAAAAGTACAAAAGAGAAGATGAAACAATAGAAAAGATAAAAGGGGTAATTTGAGTTTGCACCCTATATTATTGTCTAAATTGGACTTTGCACCCCGTTTTTAAAAATCTTTGTTTTTGCACTCTAACCCCATATGAAAAGACCAAAATGCCCTTGATCAGCAATATGTTGAAGGCCAACGGAATTGTTAATGGAGGGACATTTTGTCTTTTCATATGAGGTTGGGGTGCAAAAACAAAGATTTTTAAAAACGGGGTGCAAAGTCCAATTTGGACAATAAAATGAGGTGCAAACTCAAATTACTCCTATAAAAAGAAAGAAAAATGGGAAAGAAAAATAAAAAACGAGAAAAAAGTATGAAAATATTTGAAAAAGCATGATATTTTTTGAAGTATATATAAAATTGAGATAAATAATAAAATAATTCACATAGTAGAAGTACTGAAAAAGTAGTGTACAATTCGAGCACCAGATTCAAAATATATATTGATGAGATACATTGATCGATATTTTATTCACAACAAGATGACATGTTTAGTTAATTAATATCCAAGATGTTGTGTTCGTGTTCGACTGATTTTGAAAAAAAAATAATGATGCTATTTAAAAAAGTGTATTTTGTTTGTCCTATTCAGGGTTGGTTTGCAACTACTTTTAAAAAAGCACTTCTCAGCTTTTGGCTTTAAAAAAGCACTTATTTTCTCAAACACTACAACTTTTATTTTTCTCGGCTTCCGCGTCAAAAGTTCTTTTACTTTTTCTATTACACAAAAAGCACTTATTTTACCAAACACTACCCACTTTTACTTTTCAAAATCACTTTTTTCTCAAACACTATCAACTTTTATTTAATCACTTTTCTTCATTTCATTAAAAAAAGCATTTTTTTAAAAGCAGAAGCTGTTGCAAACAGACCCAGTAGTGAACTTTCTGTATTTATTTAAAAATAACAGGAAAGTTCCTGGCTTCAATTCCAAACGTTCATCAGTGACTAGAAAAAGATTGAACGTATTCGGCTTATCATCTGATCTGATCGATCTCCAGATTAAGCAGGCGGTATTTTTCGTGGAAACTGCTATAGAAACTCCAACAAAATTTAGACAGAGAATCAAAATCTAGTTGTTGACCTCTTATTATTTCCCTACATGTGGTCGAGACCCTTCACTGACGTCTACTTATCTTCTTATGCTTTTGGACCATATATATAGCTTCAGTCTCCGTCGAATCCAATAATGCTCTATCTGAACATTGTACACAACCTATTTTAAATTACCATAAAACATCTCACTCTTTGTAAGGATCCCACATCAATAATTAAGAAGCACCAATTAGTTAATAAGAATTCAGGCTACACTAAAATTAGTAAGTTTAGTTTACTTTAGTTTTCACCAATTGAAATTTTCTGGTCTGGGCGATCCGGCCTAATCTGGTCTGAACTGATTTCATCTGGTAAATGTCTGGTTTTTGTGTATTTTATAGTTGTCCAAGTCTGGTCTGGTTCGATCTGTTTAATTCTGCTCTGATCTGGTCAGATGTGATCTAGTTTAGGTCTAGTCTACTCTGGTCTGAGAATGAGAACATCCTAGATTAACAATTTCAAACAATCTTCATCGCATTGCAACATTTACTCTAATGGAAATAGGTTAGAGATTGACTAACCATATTTTTCACAAACATATTATAATGGAAATAACAAACTTTGCAACTTTATGAGTGTTTTTTTAACAAATGTATCATTTTCATGTTATAAATGGTTTTGAATTAAAATATATCATTGATTAAAATTTAAAATATGGGTTTTACCAAAAAGTCCAATAGGGAGTCTTTGAAATAATGAGTTGGTATATGATAGATGAATACAATTAAAATAACTTTACAATTAAACTAAGAATGCAATTAAACTGCAATTAAGGGTTTGCGTGGGTTGGAGATAACTTTACATCCCCGCTGAAATGGGACTTGGATAGACTAAAATGATCGCATAGTTAAAAACGTGCTTTGAAAGACTTTTTTTTTTTGAAAGGAAACTAAGGGAGTGTTTGCAATAGCTTAAAAAAAAGCACTTCTCAGCTTTTGGCTTAAAAAAGCACTTATTTACCAAACACTTCCAATTTTTACTTTTTCTCGGCTTGCGTGTGAAAAGTGCTTTTCCTTTTTCTATTATACAAAAAGCACTTATTTTACCAAACACTATCAACTTTTACTTTTCAAAATCACTTTTTTCTCAAACACTATCAACTTTTACTACTAATCACTTTTTCATTACTTCTCCAAAAGTGCTTTTTTTTAAGCAGAAGCAGTTGCAAACACTCCCTAAGAAGACTTGGTAAATGGTAAATTTTACTAACTAAAATTTTATTCAAATTGTACATCGTAAGGATTCAAAAATTATACTCATAATCACTTAAGTCCTAACATGTTTGTCCACAAGTTAATTTTAGTACTCCCTCCGCCCCCTTATCTTTGTTCTATTTTATCTTTTTTATTCGTTCCTCTAATGTTTTTTTTTGGACTGAAATTTGCTGGTCTGGTCTGGTCTGGTCTGGTCTGTTTAAGTCTGGTCTAGTCTGGTCTGAACTGTTCTGGTCTGGTCTGGTAAACGTCTGGTCTCTGTGTATTTTATAACTAAGAAATTCAGGTCTGGTCTGGTCTGGTCTGTTTAAGTCTGGTCGGGTCTGGTCTGGTCTGGTCTGGGACTGAAAACAGTCCAAAAGAAAACATCCTAAGTTTGTCTCGTATCACATTGAATAATATTGGAGTGATAACAATTCAATTTTATTTTATTCACATTTTTATCAATTTAATATCAATCATTCAATTTCCTTTTTCTTAATAATTGCAAAACTCCATCTAGCTAGTCTCAATCTTAGGAGAAACCTCTTATTAAACTTAAACTGATAAGATCAAACCATATCAACATTATAACATACATTTGACATTATTAAACCATATCAACAGGGATGGATTTAAGGGGGGGGGACCGCCCCCCTTGGACTTTCAAAATTTTCTATTATATACTTCCTCCGTTCCTTTTTAATTGCAACAGTCCACTTTTCATGCTTGCCAACGCACAAGTTTGACCATTAATATATTTCATTTCTTATTAGTAAAAAATTAAAAAAAATCTAATTTTGAAAATTTATTATGAAAGGAATTTAAAAATATTTTTTTAAAATTTAATTTGTAATACATTAATTAATAAAATGTAGTCAAATTAGAATCTGTGAATAGTGAAAAAAGTCCTACGTTGCAATTAAAAGAGAACGGAGGTAGTATGTAATATTTTCATAAAATTTTCAAACTTTAGCTAGATATATATGTGTTCGCCCCCCTTAACTTCTTTTTTTAGAATTAATATATAGTCTTACATAATGTAATACTTAAGTTTAGATTTAAAAGAAGAAACATCTAAAATAATTTACATAACTCAACAAATAGAAACAACTACTCCTAAAACTTAGGATACTTATTATATAAAAATTCCTAATTTTGTAATGTTTAATTATCTTTGTTAGATTCTTTTAAAAAAATTATCTTTATTAGATAATTAGTACTCGGTTTTGAAAAATATCAAATAAAATTAAAGACCAGACACACTACTTAAACAATTTTAGATTATGTGAAATGAATCCAAAATATAAATGTTTGTTGACATTAAATTACACAATTCGTTTACTTCTTACACTTCATAAAAACAATTTATTGCATAGATAATAAACTTTAACTTATTTTTAGCATTAATACAAATACAATATGCACCATATATATGGATTAGTATCATAATATTTTTCTAAACATAGTAATCTCATACATATACTATTGCAATTCAAAAATCAAATCTTTATTGCGATAATATTCATGTGGTTAAACAAGACAGAAGTTATTTAAAAAGTATTACGTAGTAATAGATATGTACCTTTTAAATTTTTATTCAAATAATTTGATAATTAAAATGTTATATATCCTTTTTATTTTTAAATAATTTTCCTTTGATTTACCATTTCTTACGCTTTAATGTATCAATACTTTTTCTAGATAATTTCAATTATAAAATCAAAGTTATTTTTCTATTTTCTAAACTTAAAATGTAATAGATCTAGTTATTGTCGTGTATGTGTATCAAAGGAACTTTTTTGAATAAAAAATAACCGCAGAGTCATATACCAGCGAAAAAAATCGCCCCGCTACACCAGCAAAAAAAAAATCACTCCGCTACACTAGCGAAAAAATTCGCACGCTACACTAGCAGAAAAATTTTCACACCTCCACAAACGAAAAAATTTCGCCCCCCTCAACTCGAAATCCTGGATCCGTCCCTGCATATCAACTCAACCAGATTCCAATAAACTTAATCATATCAGATTTAAAGAAAACATAATGATATCAGTAATAACACCCTTGTGATATAACTTTAGAACACCCAATTTTGAAATCTGTAAACTATATGATATCATTAATAAACAAATAAACACCCCGTATACAATTAAACATTTAAGCAGAATGGATAATTGGATATGTTTGGTTGGACGCCCATTGGAAATCATCCAGCAGCAATGTGACATTTTAGTCCAAGATCATCCATCTCGTTGGTTACATATAATACGGGCAAAAAGTAGTTAATTTTACATTGCTGCCATTGCATATAAGCCCGGCCAGTGCATGTATTAAATGTAAATAATTTGACTTGTTATTTTTAGGCTATAAATTAGGCGTGACAAATAGAATTAACCCAAATACAAACTCAATCATATATTCATTTGAGTTTGGTAGCATATCTTCCAACCCTTATTAAACTGAACCGAGACCGAGAAACCCTGAATAAAACCAAACTGAACTAAAGAAATCCAATAAAAACTTCATATATTATTAAAAAGCAACAATATCACAAACAAAACAAAAGACAAATCTAAACTGAACTAAATCAAACCGGACAAAAGCTAGTGTAATTTTTGTTTGGTAATCATTCCTCAACCCATTTCAAATCGAACAGAACCCAAAAAATGATACATCCACCCCTATTATTATAAATATAACAAGGAGTCAGGGGCTCGGGTAGTCGGGTCAGGTAAGTCATTATATCTTAGAGCATTCTCATTCACTTTTTCCATGTAATCAGATTTTTCGATCAATTCATCTTACGGGCACAAAATTATTTTAGAAATAATCCCACAATCTCTAAATAAAGTTTAACCATTACCTCGGAATAATATGAATTTTTGTAGGTCATACACTAACTAGTTTATTTTAATTTTACAAATAATCTAGATTCATATTTTGATTTCAGATTATTCTATCGAATAATCTCCCTCAATCATCATGCTTCGAAAAATTATCGGCCATGTCGCCAAAATCATGGATAAGAATGCCCCCATCAAATTAAACACTGCATTCACCAATAACATCATCATTTTCAACATTATACACAAAACCTAGCAAAGCTCATTCCTTTCATTTAAGAAGAGCTTGCTTCAATGTGCAGCTGGTTTTCAGCCTCTAATTAGACTTTCACAGGCCATTGCATGACTTTAATACTCCGTACATAATACATATGGAAGACACACTCCAATTGTAAGCTCATTCTAAAAAAGTATGCTAAATTAGTGCTGGAGCAAATCAATGGAATAAATTACTAGGCAGTGGACATATAAACTGAGCCTGCAGCTTGGACAGCTTCCCCAAATTTTTAAACCAGGCCAGCTAGAAATCACAAACTTGTCTCATGGATCAAGACCAAGCATCCTTGCCTCAAACACAAGTTATTTGATATATTGATGCCAGTTTCTCATACATTGAGGGTATCATGTGGGGCTATGGTCACCAATCACTTTCCATTCAATTAAACATCTAAGCCATTTTGCAAATTTAGCCCTTAATTAGCTCTCAAAATGATCCTTATCTTTGAAAAATGCTTAGATGTGCACTTTTTTGTATATACATTTGACATACAAGTTGTTTGTATAGAGACAACTCTTCAGTGCCCTACAAAGTTGTTTGTATACAGACAATTCTATCTATGTAGACAGTAAAGTGTGCCAAAGATGTACACAAAAAAAGGTACACCAAGCACGGCTCGTCATCTTTTTTTTGTAAAGTAAAATGATTTGTTTGTACTAGTTATCTCCCGGTATTTAAGATTAACACCGTAATATGTCACAAATATTAATAAAGTACTAACTCCGTCCCAAATTGATTTCCAAATTTGACTTGTCTTGGTCAAACAGTTTCATTTTATTCATTTAATTAGGATATAAAGTTTTTAATTAAATTCTAATTTGGAGTTTGCAACTTTGAAAATATTTTAATGTAGTTTCTGCATATGAAAATTTTAATTATTAAAAAGTAGATTAGTTATCAATATGGTGAATTTAATTTTAATATTGGTTGACCAAAAAATGTTTCAATTTGAGAAGGGGGGAGTATGTCATGTTTGCCTGATTTTTTCGAAATCCACATTGTTCAATGTTCAATAGTTCGATTTGCTAAAGTTTCATGGTCCTTCAAATGCTTAACAGCTTTTTGGATGCCTATTGATTTGCCCAGGTCTTGATATTTTTGGCACGCCGCGCGTTTTAGGCTACGTTTGGCCCGAGAAGTTGAAAAGATCCCTTTTAAACTGAAAAAGATCTTTTTTAGTAACTGTTAGCTTTTTTGAACTGAAAAGCTTGTAGATAGAAAATGCCGTAGCTGTTTCATAAAAGCTGATTGTTTTAAATAGTCATGTTTGACAAAACTAACTGTTGTAAGTAGCTGAAATTATAAAATTACAATTAAGGGCATGAACCAATAGTATTAATTAATGACAACACACCTGGAAGGATGAAAACTATGCACAAGTCATTGATACATATCAATAAGATACACCATAATACTTCATATTCACCAAGCTTTCTGATTACATTAGTTTATTTCAGTGATCACGGAGAGAAAGGTAAGGAAAGAATTATGAAGAACTAAATTAAACGAATATTAACATTTTTTAAAATAAAAAGCAAGAGTATGTTTTGTTGTAACTGCAGGAAGAAACTCAACACTTTAAACTATTGCCCAACCTCTTTAACACAATAAACATAATAATCAGGAAAAATCCATTAAAAGAATCAAATACATTAAAGGAAAAACAGCGAGTTGAAAAACCTATTCACACACTACCATAGCAACGAATAACAGAGAGAACTACCAATAAAAACAATCAAAGCAGACAAAGAAATATTAATTTTCTGTACAATCGTTTTTACATTATATTTCAATGGTAGAATACAGAAGTTATCTGGATTCCTAAAAACAAAGTATAGAAACACATTCGAATCTAACCTAAAATTTACTCGAATTTGTCAAGTTTAAGTGCAGCACATTGGTTACAGATTAGTAAATGATATTTTTTTTTAAAAAAAAGAAGTGAACACATGGCTAAGAACAGAGATCAATGAAGAGAAGAAATTGGTGTTGAAGACGACGATAGGATAGGAGCGCGCAGGGTATTGTGAGGAACGGCAAATATTTGGAAAAGGTCTTTTGGGTTGAACGCTACCTAAGGTAACATCTCATAAAAGACCCAGACTTCTGATAAAAGTTGATGGGCCAAACGTAAAACTAGAGTCTTTTAAGCTCTTTTTAAATAATAGAGAAGCTAGAAGCTACCGACTTTTGTGTGCCAAACATAGCCTTAGAATGATAACAGAAAGCCTATAGCTTTTGATTCACATTGAAGGGAACCCTAACGTATGATAGTGTTCTTGTTCCCTCCATGAGAAACACAATGATGTTATCCCAGAGAGCTTTCTTAAGCCTTATGACCTCAAATAACTCCAGAAATTGTTTAAAAAGATTAGCCCTTATCACCTAAACAAGTTACATACAGGCACTACTTGATGTACTCACGTTAATACACATATGATGGGTACTCTGCTTTGATTGATAAGCTTGGTATTGCAAATTTTTGGAGCTTCAGGTTTATAGATAGGCTTTTATTGCTGAAGAAACAAGAGGGTGTGGTTTTAAGGAGCCCCTTTTAAAATGATTATGAGGCATTTTGGAAGAGCTGGTTTTCCCTTGTTGTCCCTCAATTATCTTCCGAAGTACATTTGACATGATGATTAAGATAATAGGTATTATGTAGCGAAGAGAGAAATGTGTAAGAATTTCTGTGAATCACAAATCATTTGCCAAAAATGAAAATAGAGGATTATTTTGGGACGGTCGAAAAAAGAATTTTGGGAGATAAATTAGGGACGGATGAAGTATGAACTTGTCATTCGACGATTAAGTCATACGATTTCCTGATAGACATTATTGTGGCGGCCAATTGTCCAATGGTTGCCCAAATTGTTTTTTTACAAGATGTTTAACAAACGTATATTCACTGGTGTGTGGAATTTTGCTAGAGACATACAACTGTGTTGTTGCATGGTCAATGATGTAAAGATGCTCACTTCTTAATGAAACATGGATGTGTTCCTAATTCAGTAATTTACCAGAAGCTCATACATTCGATTACTCTCACATTCTAGTACGGTCAACTAAGCGCTTCAACTATTAGAGGAGATCTTTCTTAAGCGTTGCATCGATCTCAGATATTAAAACTTTAAATGGAGTTATATGCGGGCTTTGTTATACCGGTGAGATCCATGAGGCAGATAAGTTGGGGGATATGATGTTTACTCATAGTTTCATCCCAGGTGCTATAACTTATGGCTATTCCATTCCCATGCCTGCCCAGAATTAGCTGGGTTGCTAACTTTCTGATCTTGTCTGAGTACTCCCAGCCAGCATAGGGTTAGAAGTAAGTAAATAACTGCAAATACATTTTGGTTGCTCTTCCATTATGAGTGGAAACCTGACAACTATCAATGTAGTATTCAATTCAATGAATCATGTTTCAGTTACATCACTTTATAAATTTCAAACTGTCATCTTGACATAATGCTATCCAAACCTATGTTCTTCATTGAATTGTTTAGTAGAACACTTCCTTTTTGGAAAGATTTGAACATAATCAAAACAGTGTCCAAACAGTGCACTCCAAAGTAAAGTCAAATTTATTTTCTTAATATGTGTGAAGTCAAAACCGGAACTTATTTCAGAATCGGAGGGAGTACATTTTTTTGGAAAAGCTTCTTTTTTGTATCACTTTTTACCCTGGCTAGCTAGCTACTCTTAGCTTTTCACCTCTCTAAAACAAATGTGTATTGATTTAAATTATCTAAAACCACAATATGCAGGTATTCTGTTGCTCCATCAATCAACAGATTGCGGTTATGGTCAATGAAATTCAAGTTTATGTTTCTTCATACCAATCACTCTTCTAAACTGGGAATTTTCATACTACGTCACCAAAGTAATTAATACGTGGTACTGTATATTATTGTGATGATTACTAGCAATAAAAGTTTTACTCTTAAATTTCACAAAAACACCTGCAGTGAGCATCCACATTTTTAAATAAACTCAAGAAGATATCAAGAGAATAAAGTCAATAGAAGAAGATAACTACATGAAAAAAACAAGACTAGTGGTAGAACTGTAGAAGCTTTTAATTTCATGAGGAGACCATAACATCCAAGCGTATATATGTTAATTATACTAAATTAAAATATATTAAAAATCCATTACATCTAATAACTGACTACTAATAATAGCAATTACTCCGTATAAAAGTATCAAAAAATAATACTACTTAAGTACTTATATAATTGTCCTCCAACAATTAATCATCTTTCCAAACAACAATCTTACATTGGGCTCATACTTCAAAACGTACAAACATATTAGAATCGAGATTAGACTGAAAGAGTCAAACATTGGGCCTTCACGATTGCAACAAGGGATTAATGAAGCTCAATATCATCTGTCTATGTGTAAAAGAATTGCATAATAAGATTACTATGAGATTGAGTGAATAGAAAATGCATTTCAGATTAATTTAAAGCTAAATTTTGTTTACCTTTGCAGTCTTTTCACTATCAAAAAATTGCTTGATAAGATTAATATGAGTACATAGGAAAGCCTTTTTAAATTCCACACTTCGATCACTAGATTTAGAATCAAACTAAGAGTTAATTGCCTTCCAAAAGCAATATAACTCGTTGATTCCGAAAACGGGCACAAATGAGCCAAAAGTGATTGGAAAAGACTTCTCATCACCCAACCTAATCTGCATTATTCTAAAGAAAATAGGGAAAAACACAAGCAAAACAATGTCTAACTCCACAAAAATAACAATAAAATAATGCTACCTCCGTCCCACTAAGATTGTCCCATATTACCATTTCGGTCTGTCCCACTAAGATTGTCTCATACTCTATACCAAATTTGAAAATGTTTGTGTCGTTCTAAATCATTCTTACCTTTATTCTTACTTTATCAATTCAATATCAACTACATAAACAACATTTTATTAATTTGCGTGTCACTCCCTCTTGTCCCATTGTTAGTGGGATGGAGGGAGTACCAACTAAAATTAGAAATCCCTCCTAGAATACCAAGGAGCTGGAAATTGCATCTTGGGAGAGCAATAATCGTCACCATCCCATTTTTTATTCATCTAGATTTCCCCCCACCATTGTCGGCGTGATAATACTACACCTCAAGATTTGCAATCAGAATCGATCTGCTCTCTCGTAGGCCTGGACTCGAGCCGGGTCGGGTCCGGGTCGGGCCTAGGCCTGGGCGGGCCGGAGGTTCAGAATTGGTGGACCCGAGACCGGCCCGGGTAGCCACCGGGCCGGGCCGGGCCTGACCTCCGGTTTTTTTTTTTTTTTGCTTTCCTAACTCCCCCCCCCCCCACCCTCCAAACCCCTCCTAACCATCAAGCCCAACCCGGGTGGAACCCCAAAAAATGAAAGGGAAAAAAAAATCAATTTGGCCCGGACCCGAGCCCGACCCGGCCGGGCCAGTTCGCCAAATTTAAGACCCGAGCCCGGACCCCCCCCCCCGGACCTAGGCCCGACCCGGACCTGGACCCGAGAACCGGGCCGGTCCCGGTCCCGCACAGTAGCGGGCCGGGCCGGTCTACGGGCCGGGTGGCCCGACCCGAATCCACCCCTACTCTCTCGCTTGCTATATTATTGAGCCACCACCCCCAACTACCATAGGATAACTTAGGGGCTATTCGCTCGTTGTTCGTATAGGTCCACTAAATATCTGTTTAAATATTAAAGAATTTGTTTTCACTAGAATATAATAATAATATACATAAAAGTAGGGCAATATGGATGATACGGTCAATTTATAAATATCATTGTCACTAAAATGTTAAGTGGAATAACACAAAAGCCGTGCATGTATTAACTAATCATTTTGAATATGTAATTATCTATAGAGAGTAGAGACTATGCATTATATGAAAAAAGACTACATTCTTGTCCATATTTATATTTGTCATGTAGTTGTAATTATTGAAAAAGAAAGATTAAAAACAATAAATAACTAAAAGATTGCAGATGAAAAAATGTGGATTTAATAATTCTCTTTACCTGTATTGCATAAGAGATTTGTTGATAAGCAACTCCTTACCCGTATATAGGAATTAGGATACCATGACAAGTATCCCCATCTCTAGATGCAAAGCTTCAGAAATCACATCATACCCAAGTACCCAACCGAGTATGTCGGTCTACCTGATCGAGTTCAATTGTTTTCCAGATCCAGTTTGATCCGTGAGTCAAGTCCATACCCAATCAAGTATATGTTATATTCGACCAGGCATATGCATAAATAAAGGATTATCGGGACTTTCATCTTTTATCTTGCACCTTCCTTACTACTTTGGAGTTCATTCCTGATCTTTTGGTTGATTTAAGCTAAAAAAAACCTAATCTAAACAAATAACAACTAAGTAGTAAAATAAAGGGTTGCGCCAAAAATGCGTACTGACCCCCTACACACGATAAAAGCAACATAAAAGTAAAAACATAAACAATGAGAAATCCACACTATCAAAGTCCTCCACACTTAGTTTCTTACTCATACTCTAGTAAAAATCAACACTGGAGTACTTCACAATCCACAGAAAAGGAATAAGTTCATTAAAACAAACAGTTCAATTTTACATTTTATCCCCAATTTGCAGAGAAGGGGTCTGCATGATCTTCACCACGTTTGTTTGAATCTCAAGTGCTCCTAAGTGAAACGAGTTCCTGCATAAACAAAGATAAAAATTTCCTCTCATTCTCGCATTCTGCCTAGGAGCCTTTTCGGTTTTTCATCGTAGCCGCTCCTTCTTTATTATCTCTCGACTCACTAAATGGTTTTAGCACTTTTACTTAGATTGCTCATTTTTGGGCTTTTCAACCTAACTACCGCTACCATTATTATTATTATTTTAAGAAGAGAATCCAAGTTAGAAGGTAGAAGGCGTTATGAACATACCGAGAGTGATCTTTCCCCGCTTGATCGAAGCACTGTCCCTAGTGCTCATTGTCGTTATCACCATTATGACCTCCTCTTCCATCGCCGACATATCCTCCTCTGCCACTGCTCGGTCTACCAAAATTACTCCAATAAGAGGGGTCATATCAAGATGGGTGTTGTACTGGAGCAGGCAAGGAGCATGTAGGTCAAAGTAAGCATACATGGGGCAAAACGCCCGTATCTGATCCTCAGCAGCCTGTCTTTGTGCCTCCTCTATGCGGTTCAATGTCTCATCCGATCTAGTGAATCGTCTATCTAATGACTGGAATTTGATATTTAGGGTGTTTATACCCGCCAATATCTGTCGTTGCCCTTCCAAGACTTGGGTTTGGAAGGTGTCATTTTTTGGGGTGCTGTAGGAGGATGAGGAGCACTTCCCAGTTGATGCAATATGAAGTTCGGAGCACTTCCCTTGATAATTTTTGGGAAGCTCAAAGACATTGCTCTCACACCACATTGCAATTAGACTCTTCAAAACATAGTTGGGAGTCAATGCCGTGTGCAATAAGGTTTGTTGGGTCATTGGGCAGATTTTGTGCCCCGCATCCAACCACTTCTGGATGCATGACCTTTCATATGTCTGCAAAATGGGTAAAGCATAAAACGTGACTATTAAATTGCGCTCAACGCCTCAACTCACTCAAATGAGATCCGAAGTGAGGTTTACTTGTTACTGATATTCTAGACTAGTATCTAAAAATAGAACTAGTGTCGGATAACTCAAGCTCAAGTCACGTTAAACAATTAGAGGGTGAACAAATGGGCCCAAACTAACCCTAAACAGGCTGCTCTAAACTATGAAGTGGGAAGCCAACTCAAGAACCACTACCGGACCAGTCAGTGATTACATGAAAGATCCTCGGGTGGTATGTTTTCCTATCAATCATAGGCAGATTCAAACCCAATAGACACCTGAAGTGGTATAACTCAACAATCACAACTTGATATTAAACATACAGATTGATTCTAGAAACAATCACGCACGAAGGAAAAACTGGGACCGGACCTGACCAGTAGATAAAATAACCGGATCATTCATCAACTCAAGTGATATCGGACATCGAAAATCATCTGGTATGATTGGGACTCTGTGCTTAATCAAAGTCTTTTCACTCTCATTGGCATCATCATCTTCTTCAGGATTATCATTCACAACACAGTCCTTTATTTTCCTCCAAATATATGACACTGCCTCAAACAGCTCAAAGCACTCCTCTGGAATACCGTCTGAAGAGATGACCATATCAAGTATGACAAGTGATTCCCTTTTAAGATCATTTATGGTCCTGAGATGCAACATTTCTGATAGTCTTTTAAAGATTATCGGTTCAGCATCCTTTTCTCTTTGTGCCATGGATAAATCAATTGCCAGCTGTAAATCTCGCGAGTCCTTTTCTGATATCGCTCTTTTGAAGTAAGCATGCACAAGTTCTATCTGAAAACAAGGCATGTGAAACATAAACCATTAATAAAAGGCAAAAAGATGATTTTGTATAACTCACTGCTACTTAAATCTGAAAATGAAAGAAGTAAACATAGAGGTAATAAATTAGAGGTACTTGTTCTCGAATTTTCTCTGATATGTCAAGCTTATCTATATATTAATATAGTAAAACGGAATACTGAAGGAGGGAGTGGGCGGGAAAAATTGTAGCAAAAAAATGGAATAGGGGAGTAAGTGGGGGGAGGGGGAGTGGCAGAATAAATATCATATGTGTTGTGTTTAATGCACTTCTTATCGTGAGCTGGCAAATGAATAATATCGATTGTGCTGATGCACTTCTCAAAAAAGAGAAGTATTAATGGTTGTGCAAATACATCTTTCGAGATCTATTTAAATTACTTAATAACTAAGCTGTCAAAACTTATGGCTTTTTAAATTCCGATGGCCCTGCCCATTTTGCAATGGTCAAGGATTTTTGGCGTTAAAGATCATCCCAACCAGCTGCTGCCCTTCTTACTAAAGCTACTACAAATCCCTATAATTCATATAGTCTTTTGATCATCTCATATTCATAGGCATGTAGTTGGACTGTGATTCTGTGAACATGCCTAACCGCATAGTAGGATAGGATACGGAGTACTTTTTTGCATGTCGCTCAAGAGATTGACCATTATGTTTTTTGTATGTTATGAATGTAAATGTTCTTAAAGGACATACCTACCATAAGATAGAAGTGGTCAAAAATGATGAGGTATGTTAAACTATTTGTATATATAATGTCTATATATAGTTCAATTTATTATATATTATACACAATTAGACTTGACACAACCACACAACAACACTTTCAAATACTCCGTAGTTCTAAAATTATCAAAGTTAAATAGGATGAAGTCATTAGCATGCATTACGTTGATCAAATTATTATGAAGTTTTTTATCAACGATCATGATGAGCCAGTCATCATCATCAATTCATCATTCAACTTTATCATATTGAGTTGAAGTTGTTATTTACTATCGTACTAAGGAGTAGGGGTGGATCCGGTTCGGGACCCGGTCCGGCACAATTTGAGACTAGATTGGGTCTGTTTTTCGTGTCCTGGTTCAAGACCGAGGACCCAATCGGGTAACTGGCAGGCCTGGCCCGAGTTTGAACTATCGGGACCGGACCGGGTTGTTCCTGACCCAGCTTGACCAATTTTTCTTTTGGCGTAAATGTAAAATTAAATATAAGTGGATCACGCCCGGCCCTTGACTGGACTCGGTCTTCCCCTAGCACTGATGGGTCCGGGACCAGAACCGGGTCGACTTCACCTCTACTATTGAGTATAGTGTTCATGCTAAAAATAATAGTATGTTTGTGTCTTTAATTTACTCGAAGTTATTCAATTATAGTACTCCGTATGTGTATATTTTTTTAATCGTTTTTAATCGTTTTTATGTACTTTCTCTTTTCTCATAGTGTCTGTTTTATTAAATACCAACATTCTTGACCTGAATGACTTTTGAACCTGTGACCTCCGCCTTGGGAGTGTCACAGTGATGCCATCGAACCACAAGGTGTTTGTCTTTTTTTATGATTGGAGCATCATGTAATTCAAAAAAAGGAGTGAAGTTTTTTCTAAAATAGTTTTAATAAAAAATATATGGACAAAAAGTGTGATTATAAGTTAATATGAGTAACTTTTATAGTCACTACGATGTAACATTTTAATATAATTAGTTACTAAAGTTATTAGGGTCACTTTTTGTCTACTACTTTTGTTTTGGTTATATATTTGGAATCATTTCTAATTATAATTTTTAAGTTATAATCAAT
Source organism: Cuscuta epithymum (assembly GCA_945859915.1). Lineage (NCBI taxonomy): Eukaryota > Viridiplantae > Streptophyta > Magnoliopsida > Solanales > Convolvulaceae > Cuscuta > Cuscuta epithymum. The sequence goes on along the minus strand of CAMAPF010001001.1, from coordinate 1,894,357 downwards.
TTGCCAATGGTTTAAACAATTTATTTTAAAATCTGAATAATGGAAAATGGAAATATAGTTATACCATTGAATGAATTTCGAATATACTTATAATTAATAAAATAGTTACTGCAAAGTGTTTATATTGTTATTTTAATATCACATGAAAAATCTCGAACCACTTTTTGTTAGCAAAAGGAGATAACTTTATGTCTTTATGTGCGTGCATCTTCATTATTATTGAATCTAAATCCCTTTAGTAATAAACGACGTTTTTAGTTCTCTTTCGAACATATGTACCTTTCAATTTCTCATTGTTTTTATATTATGATGATTTTATATTATGATGATATTGAATGTTGATTTCTGAAAAATAAACCAGCATAGATATAATGACAAGAAAACTTCACAAGAGTAAGAAAAAAAATTGGCCGATCTCGACTACTGCTATTTGGAATTAATTAATTACAAAAAGTTAAATGAAATTTAAAAAAAAATCGAAATAAACACGGATATACAGAATCCAATTTTACATGTAAAAGAAATTAGAATTATAAGAGGAAGAACATGTATACGGAATTACTCTACTTGAAAATATTTGCCTAATAATGATGGTTTGTTCTTGCGGAAATATGTGATAAAGATGGTAAGGATATTAATATAATAATAAGAGGCCGTTTGGAACCTCTCTTTTTCAGCTTATCGGGCTTGTCACCCAACTTTTTCACCAAATACGTAATAAGATTGGAGTTACTTTTATGGCTGTTTGGGCTAAAGTTACTCTAGATGATCATTTTAGCTATTTTACATATAATTATTTCTTTATTTTATTAATAAAATATATTTTAAAAATAAATTTTTATTATATGACCAGAATCAGCCAATGCAGCTACTTCAGCCAGAATTTCATAAATTTCAGCAGAATCAGCCAAATCAGCCGATTTTCATGCTAGCAAACAGGCTCTTGTTAAAATTGGAATAAAGAGAATAATAATAAAAGCAAATTGGAAGAGAAGGGAATTCGTAAAAGGATAAAATTCTTCCTTATGTTATATGAACTTACGAGTACTGAGTGCATGTATATATATGCATATTACAAGGGAAATAGATGAGCAATTATTGAGTAGGAGACTGCTACACATGCATGTGCCATGCATCTTCCTAAAATAATAGAGGCGTACAACATATAATATATATATATATATATATATATATATATATATATATATATAATTTATAATTCTCAATACTCCCCCTCAAGGTGGTGTATGAAGGTTACGAATACCCAACTTGCTCCGTAGAAATTGAAAACGATCAGTACCAAGTGCCTTGGTAAAAATGTCTGCAATCTGATTGGTGGTTGAGATGGGAAACGGTTGAAGTTCCTTACTAGCCACCCTCTCTCGCACAAAATAACAGTCAATTTCCACGTGTTTGGTGCGTTCATGGAAGACTGGATTAAGTGCGATGTGTCGTGCTGCTTGGTTATCGCAAAAGAGGGACGTGGGACGCATTTGTGGAATTGTAAGATCGCGAAGTAACCAACGTAGCCATAAGATTTCACTAACTGTGACAGCCATAGCTCGATATTCTGCTTCTGCGGAAGAACGAGAAACGACAGACTGTTTCTTAGTTCGCCATGATATTGGTGAATTCCCAAGAGTAATGAAGTAACCAGTGCTAGAGCGACGGGTGAAGGAGCAACCTGCCCAGTCTGCATCACAATAACCCTGTAAGATAAAGTCCTTTTCGGATGATAAAAAATGCCTTGTCCGGGCGTTTGTTTAAGGTAGCGAAGTATCCGTAAGGCTGCATCAAGATGAGTTTGTCGTGGGCTATTGAGGAATTGGCTAAGCTGACTGACCGAATAAACAATGTCCGGTCGAGTAACAGTTAGATATAACAGTCTGCCAATGAGACGACGGTAGGAAGAAGCATCTACTAGTGGGCTATTATCGTCCGGGCGATGTTTCAAATTTTGCTCCATGGGGAATGAACTGGGGCGCCCTCCTAGAAGACCACTTTCTTCTAGAATGTGTAGAGTGTACTTTCGCTGGCTTAAAACATAACCCTCAGAAGAACGAGCAACTTCAATACCGAGAAAATACTTCAATTTACCCAAGTCTTTAATGCTAAATTTAGCATCCAAGTAACCTTTCACAGTGTCAATGTGGGTGATGTTATTCCCGGCTAGCAAAACATCATCAACATAGATAAGGGCAAACGTGTTGATGGGACCTTCCTTGAAAATGAAAAGAGAGTGATCTGCCTGGGATTGACGAAAGCCAATTGCAGTGAGGGCTTGAGTAAATTTGTGATACCAATTGTGGGATGCCTGTTTTAATCCATAGAGTGATTTTTGTAATTTACAAACGCGATTGTCACCATTTTTTGTAAATCCCTGTGGAACCCGCATGTAGACATCTTCAGAGAGATCTCCATGGAGAAAAGCATTGTTAACATCGAGCTGATGCACTGTCCAATTGCATTTAGCTGCAACTGCCAGCAAGCACCGTACAGTGACCAGTTTGGCAACCGGTGCAAATGTCTCATGGAAATCGATCCCTTCTACTTGTGTGAAACCTTTAGCCACCAGTCTAGCTTTGTAACGTTCCACATCTCCATTAGGTTTGTATTTGATTTTGTACACCCATTTAGAATCAATGACCCTTTTTCCCGGTGGTAATTGGACTAGAGTCCATGTACCGTTTTTCTCCAGAGCATCAACTTCCTGTTGCATGGCCTTCCGCCATGAAGGATCCTGTATAGCTTGTGAAAGATTTTTAGGCTCATCACGTGAAGTGATGGCCGCCAAAAATGCTCTATGTGAAGGAGAAAATTTTTCATAACTAATAAATTTGGAAATGGGATATACCGTCGAGCTAACTGTATGGGCAGTGGGATGTGAATGATCAATTGACGGTGGCAATTCCGTCTCATAATCAATTAAATGCCTTGGAAATCTGCGTATCCTCACACCCCTTTTTGGTTCAACATAAGAAGTCAAAGTAGGTTGACTGTGTGGTCCCTCTGTGGTAGACTGTGGCTGAGAAGCATCAACTTGAATTATTTGAGGAGGTTGACCATGTAATTCAGAAGGTGACAAAATGCTTGATTGAGTGTTCGTGATTCCTCCAGGTGGGATGTTGATTAAATTTTCTCCCATCATCATTGTAGGGAGTCTGTTGGCATTTTGTGCTAAAGAGGGGCCATCATCTGGACAAAATCTCGGCCACCCATGTGACGCAGCTGGATGAGGATCTGGAGATGCCAAGCTCAAATCAGTGTTGTCTTTTTCTGGTGAGGTAGGGCTGCCGTGAGCTGGGATCCGCCCAATCAAAGAAGGTGGATGGGAAACTTCTACACGAGAGGTGCTCTCCTTTTCTGGTGGAGACCGTGAAGTATGGCTGCTCCTTCTCTCAGCTAAAAAAGGCTGCTCACAGTCATCAGTTGAACAGTCCGCAGGTCTGGTAACTTGAGTGGGACGCTGTATGTCAAGAGTTTCATAGCCCAAAATATTTTTGTAAACTTTGTTTACAAGGGCCGTAAAATCAAGTTCCTCATCTGACGTTATTTTAAAAGGGAATTGTTTTTCATAAAACGTTACATCTCGGGAGCTGTAAGCACTTTGTTTTTCTAAATTGAAAACCCGGTATGCCTTTTGACCATTTGGATATCCAATAAATATGCAAGGACTCCCCCTTTCTCCGAATTTATCTTTTCGCTTGTTGTCATGTGCATACGCCAAACAACCAAATACCCTCAAATGATCATAACTAGGTTGTTTTTTAAACAACATCTCATAGGGACTTTTATTAAAAATAATAGGCGAGGGAAGCCTATTAATGATGTACACCGCAGTCAAAATGCATTCACCCCAAAAATCAATGGGTAACCCAGACTGAAAACGTAGTGCTCTAGCAACTTCCAAAATATGTCTATGTTTGCGTTCAACAACTCCATTTTGTTGTGGTGTGTCTGTGCATGAAGTTTCTAATAATATCCCAGTGCGTGAATAATAGTCATATAAACTATTGGTTTGAAACTCTACACCATTATCAGCCCGTATTCGCTTGACTTTTTGCCCAAATTGGTTATCAACCATGTTGCAAAATTGAATTAAAAACTGAGAAACTTCAGATTTATTTTTCAATAAATAAACCCACACACTTCTAGTGAAATCGTCGACAATAGATAGAAAGTACCGTGCGCCTGAGATTGAATCACGTCTGTAGCCTCCCCAAATGTCACAATGTATCAACTCAAAACAACAAGTTGTTTTAATTGTACTTGTAGGAAATGGTAGTCTAGTCTGCTTAGCTCGAACGCATGAATCACAGAAATTGTTACTTCTTTGAAAACCTTTGAGGAAACTAATGTGATGTAACTTTCCATCAGATGCATGTCCCAAACGTTGATGCCATAAATCTGATGAGATGGAGGCTGACATTGCCACCCCTTCACTTTTTGGATACTCCAAATAATAGAGACCATCACGAAATTTACCCACGCCAATCAGTTTTCTCGAGGGCACATTTTGCAAAACACAGAAGTCTGAAAAAAATATCATTGTACAGTTTAGATCGCTTGTTAAGCGACTAACTGAAAGTAGGTTACACTGGAATTTCGGAATATATAGAACACGTTTAAGAAGAAGTCCATTGGGTAGATATAAACTTCCAACAGCATGAACCAGAATCGATTCGCCGTTTGGAATTTTGACTGATGATTCTGACGTTTGAGAGACAATATCAAAGAGATTAATATCACTACAAGTGATATGTTCAGTAGCTCCGGAATCAATTATCCAGGGACGGGCATGTGGAAATGAGTATGCCATATTTACTTGAGCACTAACCGCCATGACTAGAAAGATAGGAGAACAAAAAAATTGGAATTTCGATTCCAGGATTTCGGCTCTGATACCATGTTAAAATTGGAATAAAGAGAATAATAATAAAAGCAAATTGGAAGAGAAGGGAATTCGTAAAAGGATAAAATTCTTCCTTATGTTATATGAACTTACGAGTACTGAGTGCATGTATATATATGCATATTACAAGGGAAATAGATGAGCAATTATTGAGTAGGAGACTGCTACACATGCATGTGCCATGCATCTTCCTAAAATAATAGAGGCGTACAACATATAATATATATGTATATATATAATAAATAATTTATAATTCTCAATAGCTCTAAATGTTGTATAATGAGAAATCTTTTGAAATGTTGTAAAAAATTTTGTTATATTTCATATAGATTTTCATTTACGTATTTGTTTTCCCAATTTTATCACATTTCAATATGCTCACCGATATATTAGATGTAATTTCCCGTGCATCGCACGGGTACTATACTAGTCGTAATGAATATGACCAAGTGCATTTTCAATCTGTTTGGTGATGTGGTGGAACTTGCCTGAAATTTTTTCTATCTGCATAGCCTGCAACAGGTAAAGCACAAACACATAACGACTTGAACATAAATCCATAGCAAAAGATAAAGATCTAGGTCCTATTTGGCAGCAATGCAGCATCAGTCGACTTAGTCACCTTATAGGCATGAGAAGTTGAAATCTATTTAGTGAAACTTTTTGAAAAAACCCAGCCAAATGACTCTTACCAAACGGGATCCAAACTTCCTGAACCAATAATCTATCGAAGGTAACATCTGAATTCCAATGAAAGACTTCACTCCAGTTCTGCTTTATTGAGTACGTGAATTGATGTTGCAATTTCAATTTTTAACAAGCACGAACTAATGTATATTCTTCTTTGACATTTAATTAAGGTGATGAAAAACTCAAAATATATTGACTAGAAAAACAAAACTGATACCTGACAAATGGTACTGCCTTCATGAACCGATTTAAGAAGCTCAAGAGCGGAGCCAATGGCGAGTCTCAACAGCTCAAGCCCGTAAATGGCGTCATGTCCTAGCTTCTCTTCTTCACTGTCCTTCAAATCCTCAAATAGAGGGCTCAAAAGCTTCGCCCTCCGTGTTAAAAGGTTACTTTGTAAAGTTCATGAATGACTTTTGAGTTTCTAAAGAGTCTGTTCAAATTTCCTTAGCTATATTTATGAGGTTCTTATGTATCTACTCATATAATCTTCCAGATGTATCCATCACCATCTATAAATACCTTTTGGTATATAGATGGATTAAGAACTTAGAATAAATCATTACATTCTGAAGGCAAGAGCTGTAGCTTTGCCATCTTCTCCAAAATTCTTTCTTATTCACACAAATTATCTCCAACAATTTTGGTATCAGAGCCAGGTTCATCGTCAATATGACGACAACTCCAAATTCCATTTTCTCATATACTTCTAGCCAAATTCCGATTTTTGATGGTGAACACTATGACTATTGGAGTTCTCAAATGGAGACCATATTCCTCTCACAAGATATTTGGGACATAGTCGAAGAAGGTTATAAGATTTCTCCCAATCAAGAAGATGCGAAGGTAAATAAAGAAAATGTGAAGAAGAACGCTATGGCAATGCGGATTTTTCAGCAAGGTGTAAGCAAGACAATTTATCCTCGTATTTTTGGCACAAAAAAGGCCAAAGATGCATGGGATACTCTGAAAATAGAGTTTCAAGGATCTGAAAAAGCAATCTCCGTGAGGCTACAATCATTATGGGATCAATTTGAGTCTCTGACAATTAAAGAAGGTGAGCTCGTGAAGGATTTCTATTCCAGACTTGCAGAAATTATCAGTCAGATCAAAAGCTGTGGAAGTGAAGTCCCAGACAAGAAAGTTGTCAATAAAATCTTGAGAAGTCTTCCTCAGAAGTTTGAACATATTGTTGCTCTTATCATTGAGACTAAAGATCTCAACACACTCACTCAATATGAACTTATGGGATCTTTAGAAGCACATGAGCTGAGAGCAAGCAGATACAACAACCAACCCCTGGAGCAAGCTTTTCAAGCCAAAGCAAATATTTCACAAAAATCCCAGCAGCAAGGAGGGGGGAAATCATCTCATGGGAACTACTCAAATAAAAGCAGAGGGAGAAATTCTCCACGAGGAGGAAAAGTACGAGCGAAGCCAGATTTTTCCCAAAGGCAAAAATCTGGTAACTCTGACCTTGGATGCTTTATTTGTGGTAGAAATGGTCATGACTCTAAAGACTGTTGGTGGAAATGCACTAGATGCAAGATTCCTAACCATTCCGATAAAGATTGCTGGTTTAAGAACAAAGAAGGGAATGGTGAAAAGAAGAAAGGAGTTCATTTCACCGTGGAAGATGAGGAAAATAAACTGTTTCTTTCTTTCGTGGATGAAGGAAAGACTAACCAGACATGGTTTCTGGATAGTGGATGCAGCAACCACTTAACAGGAAATCAGAAAGAGTTTCACAAGCTCGAGAGCTACTCTTCTCATGTCGAACTCGGTGATGGGAAGCATGTAAAAATTGAAGGAAGAGGGACTGTTGCAGTACAGACCAATAAAGGTAACAAATTCATTCATGATGTCCACTACTCTCCTAATATCTCCCAAAATCTTTTGAGTATCGGACAGATGATGAGAAATGGATACAAGATGATTTTTGATGATGAAAAATGTGAGATTATTGATAAGAAATCTGGAGATAAAATTGCTACTGTCAAAATGACTTCAAACAACTTATTTCCACTGAGTATGACATCACACAGTGCTTGGAAAAGTGCGACCCCAGATGACACTCGTCTTTGGCATTTGAGGTTTGGGCACTTGAACCTCAAGGGCCTGCAGCTCCTGAAGCAAAAAGAAATGATTGTTGGACTGCCTCAAATTACACTCACTAAAGGAGTATGTGAGGGATGTGTCTACGGGAAGATGCATCGGCTCCCCTTTCCAAAGACCTCCTGGAGAGCTAATGCACCACTTGAATTAGTGCATGCTGATATATGTGGACCAACCAGAACACCTTCCTTCAATAACAAGAGGTACTTTCTTCTTTTTGTTGATGATTATACAAGAATGACTTGGATTTATATTATTGAGCAAAAGTCGGAAGCCTTTACAAAATTCATGCACTTCAAAGCCTCTGCTGAAAAAGAAAGTGGTTACAAGCTGAAATGCCTGCGAACTGATCGAGGGGGAGAGTTCATCTACAAACCTTTCATGAACTACTGCAAAGAGGAAGGGATCAAGAGGCAGCTCACAGTTCGGCATACACCACAACAAAACGGTGTCGCCGAGAGGAAAAATCGAACCATTGAAGAAATGGCACGAAGCATGATGAAAGGCAAAGGTCTTCCAAATATTTTCTGGGCAGAAGCTGTTTCTACTGCCGTTTATATTCTTAACCGATCCCCTACAAAGGCAATCCGCAACAAAACACCTTTTGAAGCATGGCATGGAAGAAAACCAGTTATAAGTAATCTCAAAGTATTTGGTTCCATTGCATATGCTCTTGTTCCTGCTCAAAGCAGGGAAAAGTTTGATGAAAAAGGTGAAAAACTCATCTTTATTGGCTACAGTGATGAATCGAAAGGCTATCGTCTCTTAAATCCTCAAACTAATGCTTTGGTGATTTCAAGGGATGTTGTTTTTGATGAAAACGCAACCTGGAAATGGGAAAGTGAAACTGAAACACTTGCTCCTGTTGAACTTGTACCGCTGAAGGATACTCAAGATTCATCGGGTGATAATATTCAAGAAGATGAATCTGATTCAGATTCAGAAGATCATCCCAGAAAGTATCGCTCTCTTGAAGATATATATGCTTCATGCAATTTTGCATTTAGTGCTTTCTTTGCAGAAGAACCTCAATACTTTGAGGAAGCTATAAAACAGAATATATGGAGAGAGGCGATGGATGATGAAATGAGAAGCATTGAAAAAAATGCAACATGGAAGCTGGTGGTTCTTCCGGAAGGGAAGGAAGCTATTGGATTGAAATGGGTCTTTAAGACCAAGTACAATGAAAATGGAAGTGTGCAAAAACATAAAGCACGGTTGGTCGCGAAGGGCTATTCTCAACAGCCCGGAGTTGACTTTACTGAAACATATGCACCTGTGGCGCGGATGGAAACTATTAGAACGGTTCTAGCCATTGCAGCCCAAATGGAGTTACAAGTCTTTCAACTCGATTTCAAATCAGCTTTTCTTAACGGAGAGTTGGAAGAAGAGGTTTACGTTGAGCAACCTCAAGGATATGAAATAAAAGGCCAGGAGGGAAAAGTCTACAAATTACAGAAAGCACTCTATGGCTTGAAACAAGCCCCACGGGCTTGGAACAGCAAAATTGATGCATATTTCTTGAAGAATGGCTTTGTGAAAAGTCCATCAGAACCATCACTTTATGTGAAGAAAACGAAAACTGATTTTTTGATGGTGTGTCTTTATGTTGACGATTTGATTTATGCAGGAACAAATAATGAAATGGTGAGATTGTTCAAAGAAACAATGATGAAAGAATATGAGATGACTGATCTCGGCTTGATGAAGTATTTCCTTGGAATGCAAGTCAAGCAAAAGAAAGGAGAGATCTTTATCTCACAGAAAAAATATGCCTCAGACTTGTTAAAAAAGTTCCGCATGGAGGGTTGCAAACCAACAGAGACTCCTATTGCTGTCAATGAAAAGCTGAAGCAAGAAGACGGGGCAGAAAAGTCGGATCCTACTGTTTACAGAAGTCTCGTTGGTTCATTGATCTTTCTAACCAACACAAGACCTGACATTGTCTACTCGGTGAGTCTGATTTCTAGATTTATGGCAAATCCTAGCAAGATTCACTTTTCTGCTGCAAAAAGAGTTCTTCGTTATCTTCAAGGAACTAAGAATCTTGGAATCAAATTTGAGAAAGAAGAGAACAGTAAATTAGTTGGCTTCACAGATAGTGATTGGGCTGGAAGTCAAGATGACAGAAAAAGTACGTCAGCGTACATTTTCTGCTTTGGTTCGAAACCGATCTCATGGAGTTCAAAGAAGCAAAATTTTGTGGCATTATCATCTGCAGAGGCTGAGTATATCGCAGCAAATGAAGCAGCTCGAGAAGCAATTTGGTTAAGGAGGATTCTGAAAATTCTCCAACAAAATATCTCTGAACCGACACCAATTTTTTGTGACAATCAGTCTGCAATTTTGATGACCAAGAATCCAGTATTCCACGCCAGATCAAAACACATTGAGTTGCGGCATCATTACATTCGTGACATTATTCACAAAGGAAAAGTTTTCTTGGAGTATATCAAGACCACAAATCAACCAGCTGATGTTCTTACCAAAGCTGTGGGTGTTGAGAAACTTCTCCAGTTCAAGGATGTCATGAACATTACAAATTAAGAGGGGGTGTTAAAAGGTTACTTTGTAAAGTTCATGAATGACTTTTGAGTTTCTAAAGAGTCTGTTCAAATTTCCTTAGCTATATTTATGAGGTTCTTATGTATCTACTCATATAATCTTCCAGATGTATCCATCACCATCTATAAATACCTTTTGGTATATAGATGGATTAAGAACTTAGAATAAATCATTACATTCTGAAGGCAAGAGCTGTAGCTTTGCCATCTTCTCCAAAATTCTTTCTTATTCACACAAATTATCTCCAACACTCCGCACCAAGTTACTGTACATCTTCTTGGACACCGTTTTGCATTCCGGCAACGATGAAATGTCTGCGATTAAACCGCTGAGTTGACACAGTACATCCTCCTTTCCATTATCCATGCCACGCTCGGGCAAAGTTCTCAACAACAGACTTTAATCCATAATCTAGACAACATTGCTTCCATTCTTTTTTAAAGCCAAGTGTGTATATTATGGTTATTACCTTTCGAGGTGATCACATATCTTTTGCATAACCTCCTCATTTTTAAGCATCAGAACATCTTGGACTACATAATTCTTGAGGGAGGTAAATGCATCAATTTTAATTAGTTAAATAGTGCAAAACGTGGTATATAATAAAGAGTTCATATTTGGACTATATGTGTGTGTATCTATAAGGATCTTTGGCTAAAAAAACTGATTTTTCAACAATGGTATCCCGTAAGGCAGTAACTGAATTCTCTGAAGATGCAATTGAGGCAGACATTCAAAGATGAACATACATATAATGATGTTGCAAACTCTTTTGGGTAATGAATTGCATACACCTGAGAAGTTTTTTAGGGTGTGTACAAGTGAGGAGAATTCAGTCTTTGTCCAATTTTTAAACTACCACTACACACAATTAGGAGTCCTAATACCCAATTATTCTCAGGTATTGGACATACAATTATTCTACATTTAGCATTTTGGACTCCTAATACCTCACCACTCCAAATGGTCTTAGTACTAAAAAAATCATTATTACACCATATTATTCTAACATGTCTATATTGTATTGTCAACAATTACATTTAAGAATATAATTTATACACTTAAGCATGTTAAATGTGGGTTCGTTTCGTAGAGTTAAAATAATATTTTAAAATTGTGATTTGGGCAATAATTTTCATCATAATAATTTCATGAAGGTTTTAAATTGATTAATTTTTTTATTTTTGTAAATAATTTCTTATAAAAATACATTTTTGTTCAAAGTTTAACTTGGTTGATCAAAAAACCAAAGATGACAACATTTTAGAGAACGAGTGGAGTATTATACTAGTAGTATTATTTGTGCATACACTGACCGCCGATGCCTAGATCCGCCACTGGCTTAGTCCAGGAAAAATGTTTCTGATTTTATAATAACACTAATGGGATTGTTGAATTTGAATTTACTATTAAGTTATATATATTCATATATATGTAATAAAGAGACTATCAAAAATGTTGTTTTGTGCATGGATTTCGAAATATGAGTGAAATATAGGAAAAAGTTCATAAATAGGACTACGTTTTTGTTTTCAAAATAAGACTTATTTGTTCCTATTAAAACAACATAAAAGAATAAAAATCTCTCTTAAATTAATTGGAGTAATTGAGTTCTATTTTGAAGGAAAAAAACAAGTGAAATCTTATTTGAAAATTAGTACTCAGCTCCTCAGCGATAGTTAGTTAAATACGGTGCGAGAATTAAACGTGGTTTAATACGTACGTGTTTTATTCGGTAACTCTAACAAAAAATACGGTCAAAAATTCGGCAAAAAATACGTTGTCTTTTAAAAAAACGTGTAAATACATATACGTTTATAATATGACATCTCTTACAAAAATCCGGGTTAAAAATACGGGTCTTATTTTGAATGCTTAAATTATTGTACTAGTTTTTAGAGCTTAAAAACATATAGTACATAAAGGATTATCAAAATACACACATTCAAAAAGAATATCTCATTACTCCATCCAATGGCGGAGCCAGAAGTCTATAGTTAAAGGGGCCGGTTCTTGAAAATTTTACTTTGCAGGGGCCAAAGTTTAAAATATCAACATATTTTCTATAGATTAAACGTATTTATACATAATATATACTTAAGAATTTTTTTCCTTGCAGGGACCGAGGCCCCCTCCAGCCCCTCCTTGTCTCCACCCCTGACTCCATCAAAAGTGCATTCATAATAGCATAAGTTCATGACAGAAAAAGAAATAGTAATAAAGTCCAAAATAACATTTACATTATATACTTCATAAAATAACATATAATAAAAAGAAATGAGAGTGTACACATATTGAAGTAGCAAATTACATTACTATATACGGAGTAAAAGAATAATTTGCCATTGTATAAGTCGATGACATAAGTAAAAATATATAGTAATCAAGTCCAAGATACAATTTTGCAAAGTAATGTAAAAAAATAAGGCATAATAACGATAGAATGAGACCCAAGTTGACATCATCATCATATTTATATGATCATCATATAACACTCAAGTTAAACTCATCATTTTCACCTAGATGACGGATGACATATGAGAAAGTTGTGTGAGTACTGCTACACATGTTATTGTTTATGTGTAAAAGTTTACAGGTAAAAATGTCAAGCTTAGAAAAACCTTAATTTTGATATGCTTGTTTGTAAAAGAACATCACATATCTAATACGTAGTAACCCTCCGTCAGAAAATGAGTCTTGTTTCTTTTGGGCACAAAGATTAAGAAAGTGTGGTAGAAAGACTAAAGAACCTTACTTTATTGTATTGTTCATCCTTTTACTTTTATTGTTCATTAAAAAAGAGGGGTATAAATTGTAATCCACTTATAGTTCTTTGCCAAAGGGAAACAAGACCATTATTTTGGGACATCCCAAAAAGGAAATACAGAACCATCATTTTGGGATGGAGGGAGTAGTATTTTAGGTTTTAGTCTTTTAAGATGCTAGATTTATATAGTCATCATGCAATTAATTTAGTATTTAACGGTTGTATATTTTGTAATGTAACAATACAAAAAAACGGGGTTATGGGGATGAGGTTTTCTTTTTTGCTTTTAAACTATTGTTGATCTCCTATTCATTTGATTTATTCATTCAATTGATCAAATCATGTTTGTATTTTTTTTTGTGTGTAAAATACGGGAAATATACGTTTTATACGGGAAGTAGAAGTTTTTTTCCTTTTTAAACGGACCGACATTATTTTTCGTTTTAAACGCGTTTTTTTATTCAAAAAACGGTACGTGTTTTAAACGAGTTTTAAACGGAAAAAAGCTAACTAGCCCTCAGCCCGTAGTATCTTTTACACCTGTTCAAAGAATTTCCTCAATCATAGGGTTTATTTCAATTCGATCGGTGACTAATTCTGAACAAATTAAATAATTATAAGAAATGTTGTCTCCCTTGTTGACATTTTGACACTGATTTCTATTTTTTAAACAATAATCTTATTGTAGGGTAGTCTTACATAAACCGTTGAAACTAATTAATAATCTTGTTGTTGACCAAGTTGTTAAATTCTTTTACTGTCTAATTATTCATCCACAAAGAGAGACTTGTATTGAACGGAATTAAAAAATCATCCAAAGAAGAAGAAAACTTATACGGACAGAAAAGGAAGACTAGTAGGATCGAGAAGCTATTGATTTCACTAATCTCCATAACGCACAAACGTGCATACTTAATATAATTAAACTACCAGATGTTCTAATACTGTAATATTAATATCACTAATATAACAAGTAATCAACTTTACAAACAGAGTTTTCGGGCTTACATTTTCCACATTGTTTTACACATCTTCTACGTGATTCAATATATGCTTCCCAAGTTTGGTATGAGAAAGAGCCGATCGTTGAGCCACAAGGACAGAGACAAGAGATTCATAATGCTTGATACTACTTGCCTGCATGCAGAAAAAGAAAAAGGGTGCACAAAAAGATTAGTAGCAATAGATATGTAATGCATTATATTTTACGAGTAGATTATTGATAAGATGAGTTTTATTTACCTTTGTGGTCTGAGGAGCTATTTATTTGGATAACATAATTTCCAAATCGATCACGACCAAGTAGCACTAAGCTCTTTGTAGTGCTGAGAAGGCTCTCAACTACCGAATCCATTCCATACTCTGAAGCTTGTAATCATTTTTCAACAACACGACTTCCACTTCTTTTAAAAGCCAAGCGTAGGTAATCCCTCTTGAGGCGGTCACATATTTTTTTTTGTGATCTCATCGTTTCTAAGCATTAGAACTTCCTGGACAACATAATTCCTATTTGAAGAGAGGTAAAAGCAAGTTTGATTAGTTAATACGTGACAAAGTTGTGATATCATATTTAGGTTTATAGTTGAAGAGTGAAGATACAAATAATTCAATCTCAAAAGTAGACTGAAAAAGTACTGTTTGTTTATTGGACTTCCAGGCAATAGCCCCACCACCAAACGTAAACACATAACCAGTACACCCATAATTTCCGGAGTTTTTAGCTATCCAGCTTGCATCACTATATCCTTCAAAAACAGGATCGGAGGATATTTACCATAATACAAACCCGAGGAAATAGTTCCTTTCAATTATCTAAATACTCTATCTAAAGACCTCCCAATGAGTTTTGTTTGGACAACAAGTGTACCGACTAAGTTTAGACACTAAGAATGCAATGTCAGGTCTAGTACAGTTAGCTAAGTAACCCAAGCTACCAATCATCTGAGAATATTTTAATTGAGACACGGGAACACCACTTTCATTTTTATACAAAGCTACATAAGGATCATAGAGTGTTTTTAGAAATTCTACTATTTTTAAATCCAAATTTCTCAATTAATTTTTTAATATAATGAGACAGAGAAATAGAAATGCCTTCGATTGTTCTAGTCAACTTTAGTCCAAGAATTACTTCAGTCACCCTCATATCCTTCATTTCAAACTTTGTTTTGAAAAACGACTTGGTCTCAAAAATGATATTATCATTAATGCCAAATAATAATATATCATCAACATATAGGCATAAAATAATACTTATATCACCTTTACATTTATAATAAACACTTTGATCAGCATCTATAAGAGTAAAACTAAACGAAGAAATTATTTTATCAAAATTTTCGTTCCATTGTTTAGGGGCTTGCTTAAGTCCAGATAAGGACTTGACTAATTTACAAAATTTTCTCTCATTGCCTTTTGCCACAAATCCCTCAGGCTGATCCATATAAATTTCTTCTTCACGGTTACCATGAAGAAAAGCTTTCTTAACATCCATTTGATGAATTTTAAGATCATACACGGAGGCCAATGCTATAAGCATTCTTATTGTGGTCATTCTTGCAACTGGAGCATATGTATCGAAAAATCAATACCTTCTTTTTGTTTGTAACCCTTAACAACTAATCTAGCCTTATATTTATCAATGGTTCCATTTGGTTTTAACTTTTTTTAAAAAAATCCATTTACATCCAATAATGGTACAACCAGGAGGAAGGTTGATGAGCTCCCATGTTCCATTTTCAACAATAGAGTTCATTTCACTTTTAATGGAATCCTTCCATCACATGGCCTCAGATGTGGTCATTCCATCTCTAAAGTAAATTGGATCACCCTCAATATTGTAAGTGATAAAATCACTTCTAAAATCCTTAGTGATCCTAGCTCGTTTGCTTCTTCTATGCTTCATCTACATCATTTGATTCAAAATCAACGTGACTAGAACTACCAAATCCTACCCTCACATTTGTCATCTTTTCCAATTGATCAGGAATTGAATTAAATGTGATTTCTTGATTTACAAAAGAAGTATTTTGGGGCACACCCATTTTCATTGGAAAAACATCTTCAAGGAAAATAGCATCACGAACTGATCCGGTTCAAGGCCTAGGATTTATATTTAAGGGGTTGAAAATTTTCATTACGGTACTAACTACAATACCATTCTATTTAAAAATATTGATGTAAAAATTTTGAGTACCATACAATTTGCTATAAACATAAAAGTATATACAATTATTTCACACAACACAATTGATAAATAAATTATTTTTCTTGATAAAAGAACTCCGAAAATTGGCATTATTAGTTCAATTTAAATGACTAAGTAGCACCAAATCAAAGAATTCGTTTTTGATTATTTTAAATTGAAGAAAATTTTATTAATTAATTAAAGTTGCTAATAGATGGAAACCTGCACGCATATGATACTTTTGAACAATGAAAATCAAACTCTTAACTAAGTTACTATGTACGTAGTACATTTTTATAATTACAATTTACAAGAGTGCTTCTAGTCAAGAAAAATATTTGTAATTTAATTTTATAATAACACTAATGTGATTGTTGAATTTGAATTTACTATTATGTTTTATTCATATATATATGTAAGATCGGCCACAAGACCCTCACATAAATTGATCAAAATAGGAGTAAAAGATAGGAAAAAGTTCTTTTTTTAAAGGACACAGGAAAAAGTTCTAAAATAGGACTTTGTATTTTCCTTTTCAAAATAAGACTTATTTGGTCCTATTAAAACATATAAGAGAATAAAAATATCTCTTGATGAGAGTGATTAAGTTCTATTTTGAGAAGAAAACAAAAGAAATCTTATTTCAGAAAAATTATTATCTTTTACACATGTTCAAAGAATTCCCACAGCCATGGGCTGAGCTTATTTTTATTATGTGATCGATCAGGACCACTAAAGATCTCAAGGTAAGAATTTATAACTTGATTGCATATGTTTCGATTCAGTGACAGTTTTGGACAAATTGAATAAGATATGTTTTCTCTCTTTCAAGTAAATAATGACTTGCGTGCTCTCTCTTGTTGACATTTTGATAGTAAAATAAACTTGAGAAACTAATAAGCATGGTTTTGCTCAAAAAAAATCTGCAGTTTATTTCTAGAAGAAAAATAAGCAAGGGAGACTTGTTTAAGTGTATTGAAAGGAATAAAAAAGTCATCCGAAGAAGAAAACTTATACTGGCAGAAAAGGAAGTATAGCAGGATCGAGAAGCTATTGGTTTTACATTTTTACTCATCTCCATAACGCATATCCATAAACGTGCATACTTAAACTAATAAAACTGCATATTCTATTTAATAATATTAGTAAATATTTTACAAACATAGTTTTTGGGCTTGCATTTCAATTGATTACAAATCAGTCACACATTTTCCACATTGTATTTCAATAAGTACGAACTGATGAAAAAACAGATCACACATTTTCCGTATTGTTTTCCACATCTTCCAAGTGATTCAATATATGCTTCCCAAGTTTGATATAAGGAAGAGCCGAGCGTTGCGCCTTAAGGACAGTAACAAGAGATTCATAATGCTTGATATTACTTGCCTGCATGCACAAAAAGAAAAATGCATAAAAAGATTAGTAGCAATAGATATATAATGCATTATATATTAGATCATTTATAAGATGAGTTTCATTTACCTTTGCGGTCTGAAGAGCAGTTTGGATAACATAATTTCCGAAGCGATCACGAGCAAGTAGCGCTAAGCTCTTTTCACTATTAAGAAGAGTCTCAACTACCGAATCCAGTCCATACTCTGAAGCTTGTATGCATTTTTCAACAACACGACTTCCACTTCTTTTAAAAGATAAGCGTAGGTAATCCCTCTTGAGGCGGTCACATATTTTTTGTGTGATCTCATCGTTTCTAAGCATTAGAACTTCCTGGACAACATAATTCCTATTTGAAGAGAGGTAAAAGCAAGTTTGATTAGTTAAAGAGTGACAAAGTTGTGATATCATATTTAGGTTTATAGTTGAAGAGTGAAATTAAATTCGTACCCATAAGGATCATTGGCTAAGAAATCAGATTTTTCTGCAATACTTTTGAGCAATAGTTGTCTTTGAGCACCAGTAATGCAACCCAAGCAAACATTCAAGGATGAACATCCATATTGAGTTGTTGCCACCTCTTTTAAGTAAGAGATAGCTGAATTGAATAAAACCTGTATCAATAAGTTGAGAAATTATAGTGAGATAACATACTATTAAAATTAAGGTCTATAAAAAAACAAAAAAAAAAAATAAGGTCTATAATGTTTGAATTATTTTAACTTTTTCCCCTAGCTAGGGCCTAGGAAATAGTACGATTACGGAAGATATATGAGGTCATATTTCATTCTAAACTGTATTTTATCTAGTGTTTTGATCACTAGATTAACGGAATTCATATAGCCCATGCATCCAATTTCTTATACGAAGTATATATGTATGAGGTACATAAAATTGTGATAAACAACGATTAAGACATTGGAAATTAATATACGTAGTACAAATCTATCATTGGTATCTATTATTTTCAATTAGTATATCATGTTATAGCACTTACTTTTTAAATGAAAATAGACTGATCAACAACATAATATAAGTCCGTAACGTAACATATCATATATATGTACGTTGCATCTCCAACCAACCACTGTTTTATGCATAGATAATAATGTAAAAAGTACGACTCTAATAAGATTTAAGTTGAATGAAAAACCTCGTTTTCTTTAGCATCGAAAGTGTAAAAGCACTCTTGAACTACAAATCTACCATGCTCGCTAGTCATCAACTCGACAAATCTCATGGAAAGGATGATTGCAACGAATTGCTCCAACCCAGTGTTTTTAATCCTCTTGATAAATCTTTGAACTGCACTTGACCTGTCATATATAGCATCAATGCATGTGATATGAACTTATTAGTAATATATTGATTGTAATTAACAAAATACAAAATAGTAAAACATGCATGGAAAAATCATTATCAAGATGACTATATGGAAGAATTTAATATTTCTTTTTACCCGTACTGCACCAGAGATATTTTGATAAGCAACTCCTTGCGCGATATCAAGGCGAGAAAGATGGTGTCCAACTGACTAGAATCACAAAACTCGAGAATTCGTCGGAAGAGATGGTGGCCATGTGGATCTGTCATCACCTCAAATATGGAATTACCAATAACCCCATCAAGAACTTCTTGCCTTTCTCTTGGATTCCCATTCTTAATCAGATTTTGAAGTTCAAGTGACCCCTCATGCGTTTTAGCCTTGCGGATAAGCACGTCCTTAGTACCATGCAGTACTGTTGAGAAGCACTCATATTCGTAGTTGTTGTTTCTTGCAATATTATTATAGTCATACCATGAACCGAAACTGTTAGCAGTGTTATCGGCAAATTGGTGAAATAGCAAAGTGTGTTGTGGAGAGAAAGAGTGCTGTAATCTCTTCCTCCATTCGTCTAGTTCCTTCTCCAAAGGAGTGATCAACCCACAGTACTTCAGACTCATAGCCATAATTAAGAGTGATTCAAGTTTTTCAGATGATTGAATAATGCGTATGTAGGATTCTCGATTAGAGCTTGATGAGGCTTGGCGGTAAAGGCAGGAGGGAGCTCTCTATTTATAATGAAGTTAAACTTTCCTAATCTTATGATCTTATGATCCTATCTGTATTGGGTTTCTTTATTAGGAAGTTTTTCTACACAAATAGGAAGTAACGAATGAACTAATCCTACTCCGTATTTAGGGATTAAGGCAAATTATTGATGAATGATGATGGAGTTAAATTAAGACTAGGAAGAATTTCGTTATTTCCTAATCCTATCGTTTTCTTATTTCTCCACTCGCTCGTCTGTTATACGGAGGGAGTGCTACGCATTAGGGAGATTTCAAGTTAAAAAAAAAAAGAAATAATTACATGTTTATGACTAAAATAATGATTGTTTACAAAAAAAATGTGACGAGTGACTAGAGTAGTAATGAAATCAAACTTATGTTCATTTTTTAAACTTGAGTTACTATTAGTCGTATTTTTATAAATATGTTTTATTTTAGTAATATTTTTGGAATTAACCCTATTTTCCAAGTAGTTTTATTTTATCTAAAAATAGAATCTAATGTTTAAAATTTGATAAATAAGACTTGAGAAGTGAAGGAATCGTACGGAAGTCTCTTAAAAAAGTTTCTCTCTCTACGGCTTTGGCCGCTCGGAGCGTTTTTGACCTTTCGTCGGAGTACGGCTCTTTTAATTTTCTTGGCGTAAGGCACGCAGGCGCTCGAGGGATACCAGCGGAGGGGGAGGTGCTTGAGGACGGTTTGGCCACGTGGATTGGTTTCGTTCGGCTGAAGCAGGGCAAAACAGATCGAGGATAGGAATGGAGGATATTGTTAACAATTACAGGCATGGTCATTAGGGAGGAGGAGGGCGAACTGAACTTTGACGATGAAGATGGAGAAGGGGTGGAGTTGACCGAGAGGAAGGAGGTTTTCCCGGTTGTGGGAGTTGTTCTCACTAACCGGAAAATAAAGTTTCGAGTATTCAAAGATCTTCTGGTATCTATTTGGCGTCCAAGTAAAGGTATTTCCATCAAAGAAATAGGCGATAAAAGGTACTACGTATATGTTTACCTTTTATCATATTGTTGATATGAATCGTGTTCTTGAGGATGGTACGTGGTTGTTTGAAAGAAATTTGTTGCTCCTTAAAGAGGTTAGACCAGATGATATATATACTTCATAAAATAAAATTGTTTGAGACAGATTTCTCGGTACAGGTCCATAATATACCATATAGTTTCATGAACTTGAGCACAGTTAGGAGGATAGGAAACTGTATTGGTAAGTTTATTAGTTTTGAGAAGAGTCACTTTGAGGACAGGTGGAAATCATATATGAGGATTAGGGTTAGTATGGATGTTGGGAAAACTTTAAAGAAGGGTTCTAACCTTCAAAAAAGGTGGTATTGGGCATTGGGTAGACTTCAAGTATGAAAAACTTCCCAACTTTTGCTTTATCTGTGGTGTTATATTGGACATTCTGATAAATTTTGTACTTTGAAGTATGAGGAAGGCATAGTGTTGGAAAAAACTTTTGGAGTCACTAGTACAATAAACACATTCTATAACTAGCTTTTTATATGAGTTCATTTAAACCCCTTGTAAAATGTAGGCGCGGGGTCATTTTTATAAATAATGAAAGTTTCGAATAACTTAATGGGTAAGTATTATAAATATAAAACTTTATCCATAATGGGTTTAAAAATAACCGACATAGATAACCGAAAACGGGGTTATTTTTATAATTTTCACAAACTTAATTTTCAAATGGGGTCTTTTTTATAATTTTAGCTTATACTTTTTCATGTCAGGTGGTTGTTAACCCTTACGAAAAAGGCTAATCCAACATTAAAAGCCCAATAACCGAAGAGCCAGGGCAAGATATGCAACCGATCCTTAGCTTCTTCGACTACCATGTTCCAGAAGAAAGACGAAGAGGACTACTAGGGGTGGGCAAACGGGTCTTGGAATCGCGGTCCGGTCCGGGTAATGGCGGTTCGGGTCCAAAACAGGCCGGTTCCATTTTTTGTTGCTATAAAACGGTCCGGGTAGGTCCGGGTAATTTTTTTAAGGACTCGGGCCGGTTCCAAAATAAAAAAAAATACCGGGTACCCGGCCCGTTATATATATATTGTATACGTATTAATTTATTAATAGTTTTGTGATAATCGGTTTTGAAATAGTTTTGTTTTCCTTTGCTAGAAGTAGGATTTTAAATTGAGTTGCAGTAACATCACTTTGCTTTCAAATTATTGATTAAATTTTACATGAATTTCTTATTATTTTTATTGAATTATTCCTTTCTATGGAATTTAATTATTTGTTAAAAATGATTTTGTAATATTTCGTTTTATAATATTGTTCTTAAAATATATAAACTTTGATTGTCACCCCCATGTATGTGTCAACTTTGGCTAATACTGAAAATTTGTTCTTAAAATATATAAATTGTGATTACCACCCTCATGTATGTGTCACCTTAATATGTGATGTTAGACAACATTTTTTAATTCAAATGTTAGAAAATATGTATTTTGGCTATGTTGTCGATTTTTGGAACTTTAATTGTTGGAACTTATATACATGAAATTATGGAGTATTGGACTTGTCACTTCTGTTACATGTGCACTACTATGTTGTTATTTTAAAACTTTCTAATGTACTATATTATTAATTATTGATTTTTGGAATTTTGTGAGTTTTTACTAATTGTAAGACATGGGAGTAGAAACCGTAAAACCCGGACTGGACCGACCCGTTTCAAACGGACCAGGAAAGGTCCAATTCCTATTTTGAAAATTGCAATACCCGGACCGGACCATACAATGGAACTGGCGGTTCCATTTTATTTTGCATTACCCGCTCTGACCCGGCCCGTGCCCAGCCCTACGCTGCACTGCTGCTCTTGGTTAACTCTCGGCGTCAAACAACGTTTTATTAACACTCGACGCTGCACTGCTGCTCTTCGTTTACTCTAGATGCGGCGCCTCTGCTCTTCTTTCCACACTCTACACCGCACCACTTAATAGCCGCTACCGCTGCTCTTCTTTAGCACTGGATGACGCACCGCTGCTCTTCGTTAACACTTGATGGCTCAACGCTACTCCTTGCTATCAGCCGACAATCTACCAGTTCCGGAGGCTTCTTCTGCTCTGCATTAACCAGCTTTCATAGTAGGTAATTTGTCATTACTTTTTATTTACATTATACAGTGAATACTTTTATCAGTTATGCTTCAATTGTTGTATGGTTTTATTGATCTAGATTTTGATTAAAAACTTCACACAACAGAAGATATGAAGTCAAGGATGTTTTAGTTTATACATGTCTATAATATGTTTGTGAAAATGTCCCAGTGAGATTTTGAATGGATGTTTCTTCATTGCATCACTCTTTTATGAATATGAAGAACAAGATGAGTTAGTCATTTTTTCAAGGATGGTTAGGACACTGAAGTTTCTATGCCTATACTAAAATTGGGACCACCCATCAAGGAATTATGCTTGATCCATGCCTACGAGCAGTTATAAAATTTGAAAAAGTTTCAACTTTTCAAGAATAGAATATAGGTTTCATTTTTTTTTTCTATATTACTCCATAAATTGGAACTCCTTGGTGGAAGAAGGAAAGTTGTAGGTTTTTTCCCTTTTCTTCTTAATATCGGTGTGGGACTATAATTATACACGAAGTGCAGATTTCCTATGCCCATATCCATAGGTATCCAAAGCCTAAAGATTGTATCAATGGCAAACATAATACGTCAAAATTTCAGATAATTCTCTTGAGTAGTAAATATATCATCTCCCTGTAGTAAATTTTACAGCAATAAGCAAGTAATTAAGAAACGTTAAAAATTAGATAGTCATATTTCTTTTTTTGGAGTAGATAGTCAACTTTGGCAAAGTTTTAAGGGACGGAGGTAGTATCTTCCATGCTCCTTTGTTGTAGACTAATTTATTCAAACTCAAAATCTTTTAAAACTAATATATTACAATAAACTAGGAGAAATAAAGTATTAAACCAAAAGTGTGAAATTTCTCAAATGACAATAAATAAAACTAATTAAAACTACAAATATAAACCATAACAATTCTATATTATCACCCGAGCTCATGTCATGGCAAATAAACCTGCTATATGAGGGAAACTTAGATGAAGTTTCAAGGATAGGAAGCACTAACTCGAATTGGAGTCGATGGCCTAAGTCGTAAAAATTTCCTAAAGCATTACCTAAGTCATTATTAAAAGGCGAAATTCAAAATAATAATCCATACTTTTACAAATTCTACAATAATAATCCCTATTGAGAGTGTCCATAAAAATAATCTATACTAGCAATAGTGTCCACAAGGAGTAAATTCACAATAATGTCCGTTTAATACTCTCAACTCTCAACCATTATCTCCACTTTTTCCTTCACCATTATTCATCTCGGTTAATACTTTGATGTTCCAACATAGAGAGAGCCACATATGGCGCAAATCATATCAAGATTAAACGTGTTTTAGTTTGAATTTGCCCCAAGAAGAAGAGTAGGGAAGAGAAAATTGAGAGTAATGCTTGAGAGTTTTAAACGGACATTAATTTGAATTCACTCCAATTTATTCATATGGACATCATTACTAGTTCGAATTATTCATGTGGACACTCTGAGTAAGAATTATTATTAAAGAATCTCTAAAAGTAGGAATTATTTTTGTGAATTTCACCTTATTAAAACAATAATCAAAATAGCAGTAGTAATATGATTAGTGATAGTGCATGGTGAGGTAAATAAGTAACCCGTGCTAATTATAATACCATCATCTAGTCAATGCAACATATTGATAATTTGATAGTAATGATAATTATTGAAACAATAATAACAAGAATGATATGAAATGAAAATCACATATAGTCTACTTGTAACTCCATATTATTAGCTTTTTATTAGTCAATTTTTTTAACTTGTAACTTTTAATTTCACACGCTGAATAATGTAATCAACAAATAAGTAAGATTAATTGAATACTTAAATTATATTTGAAAAAAGAAAATTATATCAAAAATTAAAATATAACTCAAAAAGAAAAATGTAGCAAACATTTAAATACGAATAGATTAATATTTAAGGAAAATCTCTAAGGTCGTACTCATTCATGAGTTTATTGAGCATTCATCTTGATGGTGGTGTGGAGGATCGTTTTGGAGATCATGCATGAAGACATGAGATTATTTTGAAAGATTATTAGGAAAAAAATCCGATACCATATATCAAATTTTTGATAGTTTAAGATTGTTCTCAACTTTCAATAAGCGCATTTAATGTCAAACATGTCTTTTAACTTAAAATGATTATTTTAGAAGAAGGTGGCTGACATTAAAATAATAATAGAACTTAAGCAACATACAAAATGATAAAAAAATCTTATGTCTACCATCTGTCCTTGAACCAAAACTGAGCCAATGACAGACAAACCAAACTTCTAATCACATGTCTTAAATTCTAGAGTTTTTCTGCTAGGAAATAAAAACACAACCAACACAACATGCAGTTCAAAATAAAAACACAAACAAAATTAAATAATACGGAATTAAAACAAATTTCACTCTACTTCATCGAGATCCTAGACTCTCATGCACTTCATGGCGGCAGTTCAGGAGAGAGACAAGCCAACAG
Organism: Cuscuta epithymum; assembly: GCA_945859915.1. Taxonomy (NCBI): domain Eukaryota; kingdom Viridiplantae; phylum Streptophyta; class Magnoliopsida; order Solanales; family Convolvulaceae; genus Cuscuta; species Cuscuta epithymum. The sequence continues at coordinate 1,869,076 of CAMAPF010001001.1, read as the reverse complement.
TACGTATTGTAGTTTCTTTTTCACCTTACCGCTTATTCATCATGTTCTCTGTCAAGCCTCCACTTTTGCCACCAAACATAGATGACCTCGAATCCATATATGTTCCAGCCTTTAGCTTCAAACTTCGCCCATGATATTATGATCTCAGTCATGAACGATGTAAACGAAACTCTCCACCTGCTGTCAGGGTGCACGCCCTTCAGCCAATTGATCTGACACTATGTCAGATCCTAGTTATTTGGGATTTAAAATCAATTTTTTTACTATTTTAGTTCAGCTCTTAGTTAGTATTGTAGATAGTATCAAGTACTCTGTATGTTAATTATATCACTTATATGTATTGCCGTATTGGATATTTAAGATTTCGGAATTGAGTATTCATGTATTTACAAACTTACAATATTAGATGAATACATGAAATTATTAATTTTATGGTATTGGTAGTAGTAAAATAGTTAATTAATTGATTTAATTTGTTTGTGATTTTGTTACTTTGTATTATCTATGAATATTGTAAGTTTAGCATGACGGTAAAGCGGAAATTTGAATTAGGGTGTACAAACCCCTTCATATAGCAATAGGGTCGTACAATATTTGGTTATACAATAGGGTGTTACAACTTACAAATACAAGTTTGTGGTGTATTTTGCATATGTTTGCATCATTTCATTTAAAAACTTATCCTTGTGAGTATGTTTTTTTCATTTGGTGTTTTGTATTCTATTTCTCTTTTCAATACGATTTTGCATTGTAAGTATTTGTTTTTTGACTAGGGCCTCCGAAATGCTAAAGACATCCCGACACCTGTCTTCCGCCCATGCCAATAGTAAACAAGATGTCTGTGGTATCCATAGCTGTGGAGATCTTGTTCTTTTGCAACCAAACAAAAATCTAGAAACTAAAACACTAAACGCCGCACCAATCATTGGCTATGGCCAATGTCGGCGGAAGAGAAGGAACCCTACTTGAGGGGGGAAAAAAGACCGTTGCCGTTGCCGGAGAGGGAGACTACGCCGCAGACGATCGATCGATCTAGAGTCGGCCTCGTCCCTGGTCACCGTTAGGGTTTTTACTTACAAATAGCAAGAATGCTGCATAAAAATTCAAATAAAACCATGATCGTAGAGAAGATCATAAATTTTAGGGAAAATGAAAACTAATAATCCAAACTTTTAGCGGTATTCTTACAATAGTCTCACATTTTCGTTATTCATGAATAATCCAACCTTTGCACCTCATCTTCATTCACTGGTCCCTGGGCGGTTGATGACCTGTTATTCCAAGTTATTTTTTTCTTTGCAAACCATTATACGGAGTACCATAAATCTCACCTTTCACAAAGATAATATTTTGCAAAGGTAAGAAAATAACTTGGAATAACAGATTATTAACCGGTCAGGAACCAGCGAATAAAGATGGGGGGCAAAGGTTGGATTATTCTTGAATAACGAAAAAAGTGGGACAATTGTAAGAAGACTGCTAAAAGGTTGGATTATTAGTTTTCATTTTCCCTACATTTTAATATGAATAAATGGCAGAAATAATACAGTTGGGCTTTTAATAGTCAAAAACGTGTTCAACTTACAATTACGACGGAAATGTGACTAAAATTAAATGAAAGGGCTAAAATACCCTTTTCAAACTCATAGTTCTCCGTGCTAGCTGAACGCATCTGGACATCTCCCTTGGATCTGAACATCTTCACCTCTGCAGAAACTACCGGTGGATGGCATCAACCGCTACCAAGTACCAACGACGGTGGCGGCTTGCCGCGCTCGCTCTCCCTAGCTTTCATCTCTCTGTCGCCGTTTCGCTTGCCGCCGCCGCGCTTGCTCGCTCTAGCCTCCGTCGTTGTTTCCCTCGTCGCCGCCCTACCCACACTGACGATCTTCGTTTTCTTCTCTTTCTGTCCGGTCGTGGGAAGGTGAATGGATGGACGTCTTTTTCGATGAGCATCGTTTTGTCATCCACCGTTGGAGTCTCGATACCCAATCGGACGTGGAGAATAACATATGGTATCGACGGTGGCTGGCCGCTAGGGTTATCGGAACGAAAATGGCGGAAGCGACGCAAAAAATTAAAGCTCCAGCGGCGTTTCCATATCTGTGCGAAGGCGGCGGCGTTTCCAGATCTGTGCGAAGGCGGCGCCGTTTCCAGATCTGTGCGAAGGCGGCGTGGTTTCCAGATCTGTGCGAAGGCAGCGGCGGAAAAATTAAGGTTGGGGCCGAAGATGGGGGTGGTGGCAAGGGCGATGGACTGGAGCTGGTGGTTTGCTCGCATTGTTTACAATAGTGGCGGTGGTTTGAAGCGGAGCCGTGGAGACGGCCATTGGACGGCGGCAACGGCGCTGTCGGATGCCACTGAAAAAATCAGGCATCACCGCGGCATTGGCGGCGTCTAGCGGCGTCACTGTGGCGACGTCACTGTGGCGACGTCACTGTGGACCGGCGGCGAATGTCATTGTGGACCGGCGGCGAATGTCACTGTGGACCGACAACAGAGGTCACTGGAGACCGGCGGCGGATGTCACTGTGGACCGGCAGCAGAAGTCGCTGGAGACTGGCGGCGGATGTCACTGTGGACCGGCGGCGGATGTCACTGTGGACCGGCGACGGATGTCACTGTCGACCGGCGGCGGAGGTCACTGTAGACCGGCGGCGGACGTAACTGTGGACCGGTGGCGGTAGTCACTGTAGTTATTGTGGCTGACGTGTCACTGTAGATGGGTAGCTGATGTGTCACTGTAGCTGATTGTCATTGTTTCAGCTAACCACTTTGAGGTTGGTACCGTAGTAATACATCTAGTGGCAGGGAATCCAGGGATATAATGGTCTTCTTAATTGTATTTAGTCTCTTATTCGGAAATGTAAACATGAAGATCTTTTTTCGTCCATTTGTTATTTTTTACTAATATTATAGTCTTAACCCCTTTTAATATTGATTGAGATTTTCTTATGTGACAATATTCTTATATTTGAGGAGCATAAATAATTCAAATCACAAAATAGAAACAAGTCAAACATCCTGTATTAATAAAAACAAGTCAAACATCCTGTAGTAATTGATCTCTAGTTTTTAATAGTTGGAGTTGTGAATACGAAGTCGTTCCATGTAATCATTAATTCATTACTCATTAATCCGTGTCATTCATTCATCAAGTGTATATTATTTCCTAATTACATGTATTTGGTAGTATTTCCTCGCTATCAATTTCTGTAGATTTCTGTACTCCAAATTCTTAAAATTCGATCAAATTTTTCAACTGGATCTTCAAAAATCAGCTCAGATATCCCAAGCTTTCCCCCGTTTTCTCAAACAAAATTCCAGTGTTGTTTTCTCAGGTCAACTCGGCCATCACCGATAACGCGTATTGGGTCAAACTGGGCGTGTTCGAATCCAATAAGAGCCTACCTTTCAAGCTTCTGTCGCAATCTTGGTCAGAGCACGACATGGATGATCCGAAGGAGGATGTACTGTGTCAACTCACCGATTTAATCGTCGACATTTCATCGTTGCCGGAATGCAAAACGGTGTCCAAGAAGATGTACAGTAACTTGGTGCGGAGGGCGAAGCTTTTGAGCCCTCTATTTGAGGATTTGAAGGATAGTGAAGAAGAGATGCTGGGAGATGACACCATTAACGGGCTTGAGCTGTTGAGACTCGCCATTGGCTCAGCTTTTGAGCTTCTTAAATCGGTTCATGAAGGCAGTACCATCTTTCAGGTATCAGTATTTTTCTAGTCTATGATTTTGAGTTTTTCATCACCTTAAATAAATGTCAAAGAAGAATATACATTAGTTCGTGCATGTTAAGAATTGAAATTGCACCATCAGTTCACGTACTCATTAAAGCAGAACTGGAGTGAAGTCTTTCATTGGAATTCAGATGTTACCTTCAACAGATTATTGGTTCAAGAAGTTTGGAGCCCGTTTGGTAAGAGTCATTTGGCTGGGTTTTTTCAAAACGTTTGACTAAATAGGTTTCAGCCAAATAAGTAAGTCAGTCAATGGTGTCATTTTCTGATTATCATCCCTGTAAGGTGGCTAAGCCCGATGCTGCCAAATAGGACCTAGATCTTTATCTATTGCTGTGGATTTATGTTTAAGTCGTTATGTGCTTGTGCTGTACCTGTTGCAGGCTATGCAAATAGAAAAAATTTCAGGCAAGTTTCACCGCATCACCGAAGAGATAGAAAATGCACTTGGTCATATTCATTACGATAAGCTTGACATATCAGAGGAAGTTCGAGAACAAGTACCTCTAATTTATTACCTCTGTTTACTTTTGTCATTTTAAGATTTAAGTAGCTGTGAGTTTTACAAAATCATCTTTTTGCTTTTTATTTATGGTTTATGTTTCACATGGCTTGTTTTTAGATAGAACTTGTGCATGCTCAGTTCAAAAGAGCGATATCAAAAATGGACTCGCCAGATTTACAGCTGGCAATTGATTTAGCCATGGCACAAAGAGAAAAGGACGCTGACCCGATAATCTTTAAAAGACTATCAGAAAAGTTGCATCTCAGGACCATAAATGATCTAAAAAGGGAATCACTTGCCATACATGATGTGGTCATCTCTTCAGACGGTATCCCAGAGGAGTGCTTTGAGGCAATGTCATATATTCTGAGAAAAATAAAGGACTGTGTTGTTATTGATAATCCTGAAGAAGAAGAAGAAGATGATGCCTATGAGAGTGAAAATACTTTGATTAAGCACAGATTCCCAATCATACCAGATGATTTTCGATGTCCTATATCACTTGAGTTGATGAATGATCCTGTTATTGTATCTACTGGTCAGGTCCGGTCCCATTTTGTTCCTTCGTGCTTGATTGTTTCTATAATTAATCTGTATATATATATATATATATATATATATATTATCAAGTTGTGATTGTTGAGCTATACCACTTCAGGTGTCTATTCGGTTTGAGTCTGTCTATGATTGATAGGAAAACTCACTACCCGAGAATCTTTCATGGAATCACTGACTGGTCCGGTAGTGGTTCTTGGGTTGTTTTCCCACTTGATAGTTTGGAGCAGCCTGTTTAGGGTTAGTTTGGGCCCATTTGTTCACCCTCTAGTTGTTTAGCGTGACTTGAGCTTGAGTTGTCCGACATTAGTTCTATACTCGGTATCAGTTTAGAATATACTCCCTCTGTCCCATAAAATGGAAATGTATGGTTGTGGTTGACTAAAAAAGGTAAATGAATGTTAGCCACACAAAACTTTCCAAAAAAGGAAATGAGAAGAATTTTTTGGGACATCCCAAAATGGTAAGTGGGAAGAATTTTATGGGATGGAGGGAGTAAGTAACAAGTAAACCTCACTTCAGATCTCATTTGGGTGAGTTGAGCCCAATTTAATAGTCACGTTTTTGTTTTACCCATGTTGCAGACATATGAAAGGTCATGCATCCAGAAGTGGTTGGATGCAGGGCACAAAACCTGCCCAAAGACCCAACAGACCTTATTGCACGCGGCATTGACTCCCAACTATGTTTTGAAGAGTCTAATTGCAATGTGGTGTGAGAGCAATGGCATTGAGCTTCCCAAAAACCATCAAGGGAAGTGCTGTAACAAACAGTCAGGAACTGGCGGTTTGGATTGTGATCGTTCCGCCATTGATTCATTGCTACAGAAACTTGCAAGTGGAAACACAGAAGAGAAAAGGGCTGCTGCTGGTGAGCTCCGTTTACTGGCGAAAAGAAACGCGGACAACCGGGTCTGCATTGCAGAGGCGGGCGCGATCCCACTCCTAGTTGAACTACTCTCTACATCAGATTCTAGAACACAGGAACATGCCGTTACCGCGCTACTTAACCTGTCCATAAATGAAGGAAACAAGGGTATTATTGTAAATGCTGGCGCAATACCTGATATAGTGGAGGTACTGAGGAATGGAAGCCCAGAAGCCCGAGAAAACGCAGCAGCGACTCTGTTCAGCTTATCAGTCATTGATGAGAATAAGGTGGCGATCGGGGCGGCTGGCGCCATCCCTGCCCTCATTGATTTGCTGTGCAATGGGACCCCAAGGGGGAAGAAGGATGCAGCAACTGCCATATTCAACCTCTCAATTTATCAAGGGAACAAAGTACGAGCTGTAAGGGCTGGGATTGTGACACCCCTAATGAGGCTGCTCAAAGATCCTGGGGGTGGGATGATGGATGAGTCACTCGCTATTCTGGCAATACTTGGGAGCCATCAAGAGGGGAAGGTGGCGATCGGTCAAGCTGAGCCGATCCCGGTTTTGGTCGAAGTGATTAGGACCAGTTCTCCTCGGAACCGGGAGAATGCTGCGGCTGTTTTGTGGTCACTGTGCACTGGTGGTGGGGATGTGCTAAATTTGAAAGCTGCTAGGGATCTTGGGGCCGAAGAGGTATTGAAAGAGCTGTCTGAGAATGGGACCGATAGGGCCAAGAGAAAAGCTGGCGGCATTCTGGAACTTCTCCAAAGAGTTGTTGATACTCCATAGTTATGAAGAATCAGCACGAAAAAGTTCTCTTCTACTCCCAAAATGTATGTATACTTTATGTAGAGTTCTCTCTTTTTTCTTTTTTTGTTGTTGAGATATTTACTATACCAAATAAACTAGTGTTTTTGCGACAAATTAATGAATGCCTTGTGTAAGTTTCCTCCCTTATGGAGTATGTACAAAGGGATAACTAGAATCATGTAATGCAACATTACAAACTGCAAGTTTAAAAGAGAAATAACAGTGCCAAATAAGAGTATATACTATCGTATTAGCTTTGGTTTGTTTTGCAGCTAAAAAAATTCTGGAGTAAACAAGTTCTATTTTCAAGAAAACAATTATGAAAAAAATGAGAGCGGTCTATCTAGGGACTAGGGTTCTTCCTAGTGATGTTTTTCCGGCAGTCCGGCTAGGACTTGTCTGGCGTGAGTTTTGCCCAGCGTGGTCTAGGGGTCTTCAGCAAGGAGTGTTCACAGCTTCCTACAAAATCACTCCGAGAGCTAAATTTCAGAATCCTTCACTCAATCGCAGTTCGCAGAATCGCAGGGCTTCGAGATAGGGAGTGGTTTGGGCGTTGATTCGTTGTGTGGCAATGCAAATTCGGAAGAGCTTTGGGTTAAAGGCGGGGATGGAGGATAACCATGTGATGGGATTCATGAGGAGGGCTCAAGATTCAGGATCGAAAAAATTTAGGGCGGGTGGCGGTGACCTCGTACGGGCGAAAGAAGACGAAGAGATGTTGATTCGTCCTCCTCCTGAACCGCTGCCATGGAGGAATTGTGCGAGTAGGGTTTGGAAGGCTATCTCTATTTTTGTTTTAGTTTGTTTGTGTTTTTACTTCGAGCTTCATGTTGTTTTGTTTGTCACGTACGCTAATTTCTGTCAGACTCTTACATTAGGTAGGCGTGACGAGGGTTTTGCTAGGGCCACGTTTGGCTCATTTAGACTCATTACAGGATCGACGAATCATATTGCTCTGTTTAGGGTGATTGGTTCTCAGGCTGGTTCGAGGATCAGTGGCTGGAAGTGTTTCCTTTATCTCTTTTGTCCCTTGCTGAATGTTTTATTATCAACATAAGCCACCTTGTTCCAAAAAACAATTGTGATGATAGTTAAGGAAATATGTAGAATAGTGTTATATTTACGAAAGTTTCTTCAAACAATGGTTAGAGCATCTCCAATGCTACAATGTGCACGATGCACATGTTGCATGAGAGATAGCCATATAAATATGGGAAATTTACCGGGATATGACTAAAACTTAATGAGTTTCTCAATCTATGACCTAACTAGTTTTTATACTTTTGTATGACTAAAAATCCAAAAACAAATAGAAAATTCGTTTATATTTAAATGTTGAATGACGAAAATACCCTTATTTAAAATATGTGCATTTTGCATTAATTTCGTCTAATTAAAATTACTGCACTTTATATTGCCGTTAATGCACAAAATTAATGCATGACTTTACTGCACATCCGATAATAATCACTACACTTCCCCTAAAATTAATTCTCTTCTTATTCAATTGAGGATTTTTCTAAATTTAATAATTTTACTATTTTACGTCAAATTAATTATGTTGAATTTCTTTATTTTTCTGCCAAAATTAATTCTCTTCTTCAATGCATTCACTCACTGCCCATGTGTTGTACAACACTCTTCCTCAGTGATTCTATTTCTCAATGCATTCACTCACTGTCCATCCATGTGCACCGCTATCTAATGCTATGGTCATTGTTCATGTTCATCACTACCTATTGTGATATTCACTGCCCATATTCACTGCACATGCTCACTGAATTGCGTAACATCTGGGCTTTGATCTTCTACCTGTGCTTTGGCTTCAGATCTGATAATCTGTCACACGATTTTTCAATCGATTGAGGAATTTATGGAGTTTTTGTAGAAACTATCTAGGGATAGTGGTGGACTCGGGCCGAGCGGCCCGGCCCGGTTACTGTTTGGCCCGGCCCGGCACGGGGCCCGGTGGGTCCACCGGTTCGGTTTGGCCCGGCCCGGCTGCTGGGCGGTTCGGGTTTGGGCCCTGTTTTTGGTTAACCGGCCCGGCCGGTTCGGGCCGGTTTTTAATTTTTTTTTTTTTTGAATTTTTTTTAAGTTTTGGGTTGGATTAGGTATTTTGGGCCATTTGAGGTGGTTTGGGGTGGTTTGGGGTTGAGGGGGAGGGGTTGAGGGTTAAATAGAAGAGCCAAAAAAAATAGAACCGGTTAGGCCCGGCCCGGCCCGGTTTGGCCCGGAACCGGAACCGCCCACCGGCGGTTCGGGCTCGGGCCCAACTTTCCTGGCCCGAGGCCCGGCCGGGCCCAGGCCCGAACCGGGCCCGAACCGGCCCGAGTCCACCACTATCTAGGGAGCTTTGTGGAGACCTTAAAATCCATCAACATTATGTGTTCCTTCCCTTGAATCATTACATTTTCTGCCTTCAAATCTATGAGACTATTCCTAATCCGTGAAGATAGTCCAATGCGAGTACCAAATCCATGGCTTAAAATCTGGAGGAACAAAACTAAGCACAATTACAGTCATTATAAAAAAATCTTCAAATCCGAAAATAGTGAAATTTACAGATAAAAGACTAACCATTTTCAAACCAATTCAAGAAATGCAAAAAAAACTCGTTCAACCCAATTAGATTTCACATACAATTAACCATGCACAATACTTCATCAATCAATTACTACATCATTACATCCCATCCCAAATTTTGTCAGAACCTGCCCACAACCCTTTAATAGTCCCACTTGAATGAAGAAAATTGAAATGGGAGAAGAAAGCAGATGCAACGAACAAAATTGAAATAAAAACCATGAGAAACGTGATGGTCTGATGGATCGTTCACGAAGGTCTCAACGGTATGCTACATCTGCAATAAAGAAAGAAAAACTTCAGGACGAGTCAAATCGCATATATACCATATGGATTACTGGACGGTGAGCGGCTAGGCTGCGATGCTACAAGACGGCGGCAGCGGACGTGCGGCGGGATGAGGAGTCGGAGAATGGCAAGCAGCCCTGCGATTAATTATGGTTGGAGAAAAGAGGTGGAAGGTTAGGGTTTTATAAGTATAACCTAAAGGGTATATTAGTCCATAAATATTATATATTTATTAATTAATTACGAAATTAATTATATTTAATAGATTTAAATATTAATTTGGGGAAAAAACTAGTTAGGTCATAGATTGGAAAGGTGAGGGAGTTTTAGTCATATATGGGGTAATTATCTCTATAAATATTAGTAAATAAGTTCTTTCTGTCCTTATTTGAAAGATTTTATACGATTGTGGTAAGTTTTTCTCTACAATGTCAAAGAGACCGTCTAGATGTAGACATTGCAGTTGACATTGCAGGGAAAAACATATCAAAATTGTATAAAATCATTCACATAAGGAGAGATTGATAATATTTATGTGTCTATCTATCATGCCACATATGCACCATACACATTCTACCATTGGAGATGCTCTTAGTAATCTATTAGATAAAATCATTATTAATTAATCAATTAGTAAACTCCAAGTCGATTGCGTTTTTAGTTTCTGATTCGTAATTTTGGTTCTTGGATATATATCTATTTTTCTTGCAAAATAATTTCTTAATAATTCAATGCAGTTTTTTTAACTTCTCAATTCGTGTTTAGTTCTTGAAACTGAAATTGCCTTAAGTAGGAGTAAAAACGTTTTCAAATTCCAAAATAGGAGTATCATGTTTTTTATTTCCTAAATAGGAGTAATTTGCCAAGTTTGGAAAAAATGCCAAGTTTTAAAGCTTTGTAATGCCAAACTTGGCAGAATAAAAAAAATGATACTCCTATTTTGGAATTTCAAAACGTTTTTGTTCCTATTTAGGGAATTTTCTCTTTTTTAAATAAAGTCAATTACATGATTAAATTAAAATAATGAATAAAGTAATGGGTTTTATCAAGTGAAAATAGCGGTACTATTTTCTCTTTTTGAATAGAGTTTTTGGCATTTTTCGTCCTTGGACTATTATGTCATTGACACTTTCGGTACTCGATTTTGATTTTTTCATTTTTAGTTCTCGACTATTGTGATAGAGACACTTTGGGTACTCGTCTTTGAAAATTTTCATATTTAGTCCTTCAATTTTCATAAAAGTGATACCTTTGGTCCTTCAACTATTATAATAGTGACATTTTTAATTTAGTCATCTACTTGTTGTGTCAAAATCATAATGAGGACTAAAAGTGTCAATTTGACAATACTCAGGAGATTAAGGGGGGTTTTTGAACTAATTTTAGTTCTGCTTGTTTTTCAAAGCGGAAGCAGAATCAGAATCATTTTTCAGAAGCTAGTCTTCCCCAGCTTCTTAAACAACTGATTGTTGGAGTAATTTGAGCATCAGAATCACTTCTGCATTTTCACCCCAACAATCCAACTTCTGCTTCTGCTCCCTGAAGGAGCAGAAGCAATTTTAAGAATCAGATCCAAACGCCTCCTCAATGTGGGAAACCTTGAAGTTGATGACTCAAAGTGTATCTAGCGCAATAGTGAAGGACTAAAAATGAAAAAATCAAAGTCGAGCATCAAAAGTGTCACTGACATAATAGTCGTAGGACTAAAAGTGGCAAAAACTTTGCATAGTATATGTAGAGCCCGTTTGGTGACTCTGTTTTTCGGCTTATCATGCTTATCGATCAACTTTTTAATCAAACACGTAACTTCTGATTTTGTGCGCAGAATTTGTAATAATAAGAAAAGGTAAGGCTGAAGTTACTTTTTTGGATGTATTGTCTGAAGTTATTGTAGATGATAATTTTAGCTATTTTCATATATATTTTTCTTTATTTTATTCATAAAATATATTTTTAAAAAAATTATTTATAAATAAGCAGAACCAGCCAAGACAACCACTTCAGCCAAAATTTCAGAAATTTCAGCAGAATCCGCCGATTCAGCCAATTTTGGTGTTGGCAAAATAATCAGGCTCGTAGTGTTTATGAAATTAACATTTGATCAAGTTGTCATATTTTATTTATATATTTTATTATACCAATAAAAGGGGTGGCCTAATTAGGGATGGCGACCCAGTCGGAGGTCCCGCATCAGTCTGAAAAAATAGTCCTTGTTCAGGTCTTCAGGATCGAGTACCTGACCTGGTATTAGGCGATCCCGGTCCTTGACTAGCCAATTCTTTTAGCTTGAAAGCGGTTAAATAACTATACGGATCCGGGACCGGACCGCTCAGATACGGTCCAGGCTAAATCCTCATAAAAAATTAGAACCGGGTGATCTCGACCCAGAACCGGGACCAGACCAACCCGGACCCACCAATGAACCATAGGCCAAATGCACTTGGTGTCTCCCCAATGCACATTGGTGTCCCCATAAGGCAATGATTTAGGAAGAGTGCACAAATGTGTATAAGGAGCCATCATTCTTCTGTCATTTTGATAGAGGCTGCCTATCAAGGCTGCCTATCAAGGCTGCCTTGATTACACGAATTGTAATCTTTCGAGCACAAACCAATATCATAACGAGTGCATGAAGACATCCATTTCTTATAAGAAAAATCCTAATCGGTGGGTGTCACTCAACTGATGGATAGAGAGTGTTACAAAGGGGTAAGTCTCATGTTTGAATCCTGGAAACTGCGATGAGATGTTACTATGTAAAAATGCATAGAACCTCTCAAATACATGAATTAGTCTGACTCGATGTCTGTCATATTGTTATTAGAGTCCAATTTACATTCTTCAAGTTAGTCCGGCCGGTGGTGAGAAGCTCAAGGATGGGTGCCATTCTTTGACCTACTCTTTTTTCGTTTATTAGACACGTGCATGTATTTGAAATAACATTATGAAAACAAGTCGTGGTAATATAAAATTTGTTTGGCTACCATCAATTACATTAAGAGAGAGCCTATTTGATAGTTCACACACTAAAAATTTAAAACTTTACATGCAAGATAAAGCATGTAAAGTTTTGTGCAGTAAGTCAAAAACAAAATATTGTTGCTACTGCTACTGCTACTGCTATAGCTAGTCAGCTACCCCTACTACTACTACTGCTGCTACTACTACTACTAATGTTATTGCTACTACTGCTACTGCTGTTACTACTACTAACTTAACTAAGCGTCAGTTTAAACTTTTCCCTCTTATCGCATTTACCTTACACCTTATAAAGGTATAATACGGAGTATATAAACTTTTCTTAATTTTCGCATTCACTATTGTATTGTATCGTATTGTATCGTATCATATTGTATTGTTATGTTATGTTATAACATAACATAACATAACATAACATAACATAACATAACATAACATAACATAACATAACATAACATAACATAACATAACATAACATAACATAACATAACATAACATAACATAACATAACATAACATAACATAACATGTAGTATTTCTATAATACTCATTTCGTTCTTTAAAACTTTGTTAACTTTCCTTTTTTATTTGTCATATTAATTGTGTCATTTTCCCTTTTAAATAAAAATTTTGTAATTTCAATTAATTTTCTTTTTTTGCAGAAACACAACCACACAATTCTCACTTAATTAATTTTGTGCAGTCAAATTTGACCAAATTTTAAAGGATGGTAGTAAACTACTACGTATCCTTTTGGAAAATTCTCATTTCCCACTCCACTAAGGGAGTGTTTGCAATTGGTTCAACTTTAAAAAAGTGATTTATTAAAGTGATTTTGGGAAAAGTGATTAATAGTAAAAGTTGGTAGTGTTTGAGGAAAAAGTGATTCTGAAAAAGTAAAAGTTGGTAGTGTTTGGTAAAATAAGTACTTTTTGTGTAATAGAAAAAGTGAAAAACAGTTTAAAGCACACTTCCACCTGCTTCTAGCTTGTAGCTTTTAAGTGATTAATTTAAGCAGAAGCTCTCATTTGAAAACACTCCTTTTAACTTTTTTTTAAGTTAAAAGCTTCTGAAGAGTGGTTTTTTTGTTATGGTTAAAGCTGATTTTTGTTAAGGTTTTTTATTTTTCTATTGCCGCCTTCTTTTGCACTGCCGACTAAAAAACACTGTAGCTTCAGCTTGGCTGCGATGGCGGCTGTACAAGCAGCGGTGGCCACCTCTGCCTTCACCTTCATCATGAATCTTTCGAGGTCACAATCTTTCGCTCGCATCACTCACTTTAGTCTCCGGCGGGTAATTACGTCTTCCATATCGACTTCCTCCAGCGACATCACTTTCGCTCCTTCGAAACCTAAGCCTTCATCGTCTACTGTAACCCTAACCTCCAATTCGGGCAAGCAGCATCTAGATATTCATAGGATCGTTCGAAAATGGAAAGGGAGCCACGCTCTTCAGTCAACCCGTCCATCGCGTCCTCTCCACGCGGGGGCCAATGCAAAGACGAGCAAGACGATTAAGAAGAGCGAGAGCGCTCCGAAAACCAAACCCGTGAAGCCCTCAACTGAGCCTAAGTATTCCAAAGCAGCTCGCCGGTTCTATAACGAGAACTTTCGAGACCCTCCACAACGCCTAAGTAAAATCCTAGCTGCGGCTGGAGGTAATCGACATATTTCGCTTTTTCTCTATCTATATCTTCTTCAAATGTAGGTTTGGTAACAAAAATGATATTTCGCGCAATGGTTAGCTGGGGGATAACCAATAACACCTTTTTATAAGATATCATCTTTCTTAAACAGTGGCATCCAGGAGAAGCTGTGAAGAACTGATTTTTCAAGGCCGAGTTACTGTGAATGGTACAGCTTGCAACACTCCACAGGCAAGGTTCATTCATAGTAACTAGTCGTAGTGAAAGTTGCAAATTTATTCTCCAAGTTATGTTTGAAATGTGGACTGTAGAGCAATCTTTCAAACTGTAGTACTTCCGTTTTTTCTTTGGAAGCCAACAAGTGTAGGAAAAAGCCCACTGCTTCTAATAGTCTAAAATTAGATATTACAGATTATATTTCTGGACCACCAAGCCCATAGATAGCTTATTAAATATTAACTCTGATAAAAAATTATAATCCTATGTAATATTCCATGGAACATTTTCTTAGGGATCTCAATTATTTATATTATTATTGATTTTAGTTATTCTAATGTGCAGACTAGAGTTGATCCAGCGAAGGATATAATTTATGTTAATGGAAGGCGTATATCTAAGAAATTGCCTCCTAAAGTTTACTTTGCTTTGAACAAACCCAAAGGGTCAGCTTATCGTACCTTAGGCCCATATAGCATCTTTTGTTTGAATTTTTTCTTCTGTTTTGCAAGTGGAGTTACTGTTAGTTGATGATGTTGTAGGTACATTTGTTCATGTGGGGAGAAAGAGACCAGGTCGGTTATGTCTCTTTTTGATGATTTCATGAAGAGCTGGGTATGTATCAATTGTTTTACATGCGTGTCTTTTGCTGACTTGACAGACTGAAATTATTGTTTTTGTTTGGGTCCACTTTTTTATTGGGTCTAATTCACCTAAAAAGATGTTAAAGAGGTGAGGTTTACCTCATAATTATGGAACACACATGATTGTTGGCATGGGCTACAAGCCTCAAACAGACACTGGACAGGCCGTCCTGCCATATAGTGGGCAGGCGTCCTGCAAACAACTATTTGTCAATATGATATCATGTTAAGCTGGGTCTAACTCAACCTAAAAGAATTCACGAATAGTGATGCTTATCTCACACTTATATAAGCTGTGCTATTCTGTCATTAATATATATTTGATTTGATTTATGTGTTCTATTCTTTTTCTTCACAGAATAGAAAGCATCCCGGAGAACCCAAACCACGGCTATTTACTGTGGGTCGCCTTGATGTAGCAACATCTGGTTTGATTATTGTGACAAATGATGGTAATGTAATATAAATATGGCATAGGAAGTTATATGTAAATTCTTTTGTTCTTAAGAGAACTCATGCAATACATTGTCATGGTGTCTATCTTTCTGATACTCTTCTAGGGGAGTTCGCTCAGAAAGTTTCACATCCGTCATCAAATATGTCAAAGGAGTAAGGTTTTATCTTGGATGTTTACTTTTCATAAGTATGCCTAATTCTCTGTACCTCGGGAAGCCCTCTCATATTTTTTCATTTTTCTTAGCACTAAAATATTAAAAAGTAAATGTAGTAATAAAAGGAGGGATTTCCAACTGTAGTCTCTTCACGTTGCATTTTTCTGCTTTTGGTCTCCTCGACTATTGGAAATGTAATATTTTAGTCTTCCTCAGTTCCAAACTTCCAAAGGCTTTAATTTTTTGTAAGGTTTGGTCTCTTGTCAGGGAAAAAAAGTTGCAGCCTTATGAAATTGGGCCGGAATTGGAAAATAAGATAGTCAATGGATTAACTGGAACCTCATTAAACATGATGCCCATATATACCTTTGAACAAAGTTATCAAGAGTATCTCTTAAATGAATATGTTTCCCAAAGTTCTTTTAAAAAACAATTATTGGGGGATCAAGAGGAATTGTCAACAGATACTATGGATTTCGTTTTTACAGACCTTTAGATTTAGCTGAAGCATATAAAATGCCTTCGATGTTTAGAGTTATTGAGAAATTAACAATCTTACCATGTTTTTTACAACTATTGCAGATACATTGCAACAGTGGACGGTGATGTGAATAAGCGACACTTGAATGCCATCTGTGAAGGAACCGTCATTGAAGGTGTCCAATGTACACCAGATTTTGTGGAACTACTGCCAAAACAGCCCGATATCTCTAGACATCGCATTCGGATAGTGGTACTATTTTTCACATCTATACTTGACCATTTACATTGCATTTCTATATTTATAATCTTTTTATTTATAATCTTAACAATTGGATGCTAAAAATTCAATCTTTGTGTTTTGTGGTCTCTTATGTCATAAGTAGACATATTTATGGCCTTTTAGTTATCTTGGAACACTTTTTGGGCCAAATGTACCTATTCACTTGGACTCATTTTTGTCCCAGATCATACCCGAGAACCAAACCAAATTAGATCATATTAGAGCAACATTAAATAATATAAGGAAATACTAGTAATATCAGACCAGATATGTTGTGCACATTTTGTTAACATTACAACGTACTGTCATTGGGCCAAATATAGCAGTGTATTCGCTATCTTGCACGTTGAGGTTCTTATTATTTCATTGCAAAGATGATAGATTGCACAGGGTTGACTCTTGTGTTTTTCAAATGGGACAGGTTCACGAAGGAAGAAACCATGAAGTTCGGGAGATTGTGAAAAATGCTGGACTCCAGGTATGTTTGGTTGTTGATTCGTCTTTCAACCGTTTTTATTGTTTTTTTTCATTATTAATGTATATATCCAATGTTCTTATGCATTGTGCAATATTGTGAATGTTAAGATTTTGGTGTTTTATACTTTATTATTGCGTTTTAGATTCATGCACTGAAGCGTGTGAGAATAGGCAGCTTCAGACTTCCAACTGACCTTGCGTACGTTTATTTGACACTTCTACTTGCTCTTTTCCTTCAGCTCCTTCGTCTTACTAGTTTTGCTTTGGCAGGCTTGGGAAGCATGTTGAACTAAAAGCAGCTACCTTGATGACATTGGGCTGGAAGAAATAGGAAAGTTGCACTAATGTAGGCTGATTGTGACAGCGGGCAATTGAATGTGATGATGATGATGATGATTTTGGTGAGATTTGTTAATGTGTAAACCTTGAGAATCTCAAAATGAACGATGATAGGACAAGATCATCTTCTTCTGCAATTGGGCGGATCAGATCTCGCAAGGAAAAGGACAACAGTAATTAAGTTCTCGGATAGTGGACAAAGATGCAAAGTGCATGTTGCCCTTGTTTACATAACTTTTTCTCTCGTTGTAATTTGTAAATCAGTGTACAAGAGAGTAAAATTTCCCGTGGATTACGTCCGGTGCCTGTAAATCTGCCTTTTGAAGATGGATTGTGGGCCATATTTGAAAAGATGGTGTACTATGTTTCAATGCTGACCAAACTCTGTAGTTGGTTTCAGTTCAATTCAATATTATTCAATTAATGTTGCACTTCAAATTCTTCTTTCTACCTGTTTCATATTTCAGTTTTTTTGGGCAACACGGGCTTTTGTTTTCAAATTGTCAGCAACAAGGGTCAACGTTATTTTTGGAAATATGAAGGTTCCATTTAGAGATATCAAGTGTGCTAGCTTTTGAAGTGTAGTAGTGTAGTACTTAGCCTCTAATCTTTGTATCTCTCCTCAGAATTCTCTTGCCTGATTCATATTCAAGCTCTTTCTCTCTTGTATAATAATACTATACTGTCAGATAGTACGAAGTAACTTTGATTGCACTTTCTCATCTCAATATATAGAGCATGTTTGGACCTTTGGACGTATTTTTAGTTTTGCTGGGTGATTAATGGTTACAGTATTATGAATAGTTTTGTATTCGTTGATGCATCATTAATGTTAACTGTTAAGTAATATTTTATTCCTCTTTTTCTTTCAGTTAGAACAATGTAGTTGCAATGCATTGTCCCTACTTTTGACTGTTAAAATTCTTTGAGAACTATTTTTAGTTTTATGTATGAATTACGAAATTGATATGGGAAAATTTGGTAATCAACCCCAATCTCAAAAGTTTGAAAGCAATTTTTTGGAATTGCGCTGAGAAACTTGGACCAAGTTGGATTTTCTACTCTTCAATTTGAGTTTGCACCATCTCTTTTTTTAATTCGTTAAAACCACATTTGCAGACTTCCTAATGAGATGAAATTTTGATAATTTCAAATATTAGTTGTGAGCAATTGAACATACATTGCATATAGCCATATAGGATACAAACTCAAATTTTATTGAATTGCAATATTACCTCTGTCTTGAATTGAGTTTTTTTTTAACGGGTCTCAAATTGAGTTTTTTTTTAACTGGTCTCAAATTGAGTTGTCAATTAAATTTTATAAGACCTGATAATTACGAAGTATATACAAAGCTAATTATCACTAAATATTAATTTAGTATTATTATTTGAGATTAATTTATGTAGATTTAAACTAAAGTATCTATTACTCCCTCAGCCCCATTTTATAAGATATCTTTGCTATTCACTTGGTCAACACAAATCACTCTTAAACCCTTACTTTATATATCAAAATTTTATGAAATTTGAATTATTTTTTGTAGGTTTTGTAGCAATTTTAATGTAGTTTCTGAATATGTAAATTTTATTTTCTAAAACTAATTTGAGTGTTGACAGTGATCAATTTGCTTTATTGTCGGTCAAACATCGTAAACCGTAAAGTGTCTTATAATTTGGGACGGAGGGAGTAGCAATTTTAATTTATACAAAGTAAGTAAAAATTCTAATGTATGTCAATATTTATTTTTGGTTTTCCTTATTACGGAGTATTTTAGTACTTTATGTACGAAAGCTTGGTAGTAGTATTTGAGTATTTGTAGTTTCTAAAGTAACAACTCGATCTGAATTAATTTTGTTTTTTAAATGTAATGACAATGGATAGCCCAATCAATTTTGCATTGAGCACTAGACTCCGCGGTCGTTGTCCCTACGATTAGGGTTTGGATTTTCCGCAGACCGTCGCCTGGGGTTATGCCTGGACTCGGGCCGGTTCGGGCCCGGTTCAGGCCTGAGCCCGGCCGGGCCTCGGGCCAGGAAATGGGAGGCCCGGGCCCGAACCGCCGGTGGCCGGTTCCGGTCCCGGTTCCGAGCCAAACCGGGCCGGGCCGGGCCGGGCCGAACCGGCCCACTTAATTTTTTTTTTTTGTGTTCCTATTTAATCCCCTACCCCTCCCCCTCAACCCCAAACCACCTCAAATGGCCCAAAATACCTATTCCAACCCAAAACTTTAAAAAAATTTCAAAAAAAAAAAAAAAAATTAAAATCCGGCCCGGACCGGGCCCGAACCGGCCGGGCCGGTTCACCATTTGGAAGGCCCGGGCCCGGAACCGGGAACCACCGGGCCGGTTCGACCCGAACCGCCGGTGGACCGGGCCACCGGGCCGGGCCGGTTGCTACAGTGGCCGGGCCGGGCCGGTTCCGGGTCGGGCCGCCCGGCCCGAGTCCAGGCCTACCTGGGGTCATGCGGCTTTCGTCATTCGGTTTTTAGCCGATTAGCATTGCGCAGATGAGGGTGAGGAGTAGATTGGCTGTTCGCAGGTCTTGCAAGGGAGAGCTTTGCACGCAGTTTCTATCCGGTTGAAGAATCGGTCAAGGAGGTTGCGGCGACAAAGTTTTGTGATACTTTTTTCTCTTCCTGTGCAGGTTATTGTTTTCCCACAAGGGCTGCGGCCAAGAGGGTTTGCGGTGCGAGAGTTGTAGGGCGAAGATGATGACCGCTAGCGGTGATTTGGGCTCGAGTGTGGGACGAGGAGAGTCGCACGGGTTTCAAATAGGTCATGTTTCGATCGACAATCGAGGATCAATTAGAGAGGTACCAATAGTATGGCCTCCTGAACCACCGCCATGGGTTGTGCGAGAGGTGAGAGTTCGTGAAAGTTTTCCAATAAGTTTTCATTATCTTGTCCATTGCACATTCACATAATCAAATGTAGAATTAAAATGGAAGTCTACCCTCCAATGCAAAATAAAATGGGTGCATTGTAGATGACATTGGACTTCAAATCTGGAACAAAGTCCAGGACAAGATCCATATTGAGACCTTGGATCTCACTTTCTGACAAAGACAGCAAGGACTTTCGGCCATGCATTTGCTCTATTCCCTCTTTATTTAGTTTTTCTTTCTTATTTCATTCTATTGTTTTACATTTGATGGAAGAGAGTGAAAGATATTTACATTGTTACTGTATTAGAAGGGTGGAACTGTGGAAACCTACCAAGTACTAAGAATCACTTCTCCATCTGTCAAAAAAGTATCATTTCCTCAAGAATTTAAAAATAACATCTGCCCTACTATCAATATGGTCAGAGCTAGACTTCGCATTAAATTGATCTTTTCAAGGACTTGTTTGGTAGTTTACCATTTAAAAACAATCACTTTACTTGTAGAATACATTACATTACTTGGCTAAAAGTGCAATTTATTTTTAAGTTGCATGTAAAGTCATTGCACTTCTTTATAAAACACATGCAACGTATTTTATCATCTTCCTCCAACGTAAAGTACTGTATATGGTACAACGTGAAATGTTTTTAAAAAGCATCATACAATTTACATTAAATAATCAAGTCAAATGATGTAAACTTTTAAAGATGCTGACTCTATTAAAAAAAAGGACATTGACTACATCCTGGAAAAGGAGCTATCAAATGTTCAATAATCAACATTCAAAGATAAGAACCTTGTCCATCAATCTGGTAAGACTACTTGTAGTTAATCAGAACATTTGAACTCACGTGTTTACAACTATTTTATATGCACTGAAAGTGATCAATTATTAGAAGGCATAATATGTGAACCTAATCCCCCATGACCAAAGTATAATAAATGGAAAGCTCAGAACTCAACCACACACGGAGGTTAGGTTAATCACTTGACTGGTACTGGGCATCTATGATTTTCCACTTGCCAAATCCTAATTAATCTTTATAAACAATAGCCGGCCGGGCTGCAAAACTGAAAAGGTTAGCATCCATCATCCATGTTGGATCTCTGCTAGACGATCGTCTGCGTCTGCTGGGATTTCCCTTCCTGGGACCCGCACCTTTAGAAGCGTAGAATACCTGCAATGAGATAATGTTTAAAATTCTTTCTTCTTTGTACATGTATATAGTTCTGCTTTTAAAGCATTCCAAATTTGGGACTCAGTATTAACTATTAACACTCACTCTGCACTTGTAAACAGGTGCTCATGCTCACTAATAAAGGCAAGTAGGGCCTGAGGAAAAATGTGTAGGAAAATGGATCAGTAATAAGCTGTTTGGTACAGACTTCAAAAAGAGCTACTCCGTAGTATAAAAGGGCAGTAGTTATTATTTTTATTACCTCAAATGGCATGTTTAGGAGATCATAATATGTACGGACACGGTCTAAACTGAGCCTTACAGCTTCACTGTCAATCGAGGGGATGGCAATAAGAGCCTAAAAACATGGGCATAATAATAAGAAACCTTTTACCCAAGGTCAAACATAACAGCTGGGGCGGGGAAAATGATTAAATAGAAGGGTAAAAAGAGAAATGATACCTGTTCCAGTGCAATTGAGTTGCAACATATCTGTTGAACCCCAAATAGGTTGATAGATTTAATATCATTCAAAGCCTAAAATTCCAATAATATGTTGCCAGTTAATTTACTTGGATAGTAAAAAGGCAAAATAGGAGTTCAAAATAAGTACATGTGACTATAACAAAAAGATGAAGGGGCAATGATGAAGACCTTGATGAAGGCATTCGCCGCAACACCACATATGGAACCAAAAATATAGTTCCGTTTAGGTCCAGCTATGAAAGGTAACATTTCTTCATCTCGCCGTGCTATCTGTCCCCCACCAAATTGAGAATGTTAGACATTTAAACCCGACTTTGTATCAAATTGAGAATGATATAAGTTTAGCTTTTAAGGAATTAAATTAAATATAATCAGAACAAATACTATAATATGTGAGAAATATAGTCAAAAAAAAGGGAATTAAATCAGAGGGAGAACTACCAAATAGGCCCTTGAACTTACATAAAAAGTGCCAATCACCCCTTATGTAGGAGGCTCTGTCCAGCCGTCGTCATTTGGGGCGGTTCCCGATGGAATTTTTTGATGAAATTTTTTGAGCATCGTATTCATTAAGTCTAGTTTACTCATACCAAATTTCAGCTAAAAATTCAACCGGGAAGGAAGTCAAATGATTTTCTGAAATATCCTGCGTTGTATAACTGTGCAGTTATCTTCAAAAATTCATTTGACTGCCTTCCCGATTGAATTTTTAGTTGAAATTTGGTATGAGTAAACTAGACTTAATGAATACGATGCTAAAAAAAATTCATCAAAAAATTCCACTAGGAACCGCCACAAATGGTGACGGCCGGACAGAGCCTCATATATAAGGGGTGATTTGCACTTTTATGTAAGTTTGAGGGCTTATTTGGTAGTTCTCCATAAATTAAATGAAAACGATAGGGACAAAAGAATTGATAATGAAAGTTGTTTTCTTGGCTTTGGTCTTAGCTCAGGAAGTACCAGAAAACAAAATAATTGAATGTTTTTAAAATAATTACATTCGTATAGGTTTCTTAGTCTTTACATAGTAGAAATAAATAAACAAAACTGTTTGAGAAAATAAAAATAAATTCATTGAGTTCAAAAAAAATGCTTCCTTTCCCCACATTTTCTTTCTTTTAAATATTCTCTAATTCTCCACCATATTTTATTTTCCTGGCATTTTAACAGTTCCAGACAGACCCTTAAGGTTTAAGTATGCCTTTTTGGGTTATAGTGGGTATTCATTATTGTGTCTCTAACACAAGTTATCATAATCCATTCACTAGTACGGAGTATAAATAAGCACATGACGGAGTAATTAAGGGCTTAAGGCTGTAAGCACATTTAGTAACAGAGTATGCTCTAGAGAACTACAACCTTAAATTAAAAAGATGCTCCCTCCGTCCCAAAAAATACTTCCAACTTTGACTTGGCTCGCCCTATTAAGAAAGTTGAATAAAGTGGAAATGTATGATTGTGGTTGAGTAAGAAAAAGGTAAATGAATGTTAGCCACACGAAACTTTCCAAAAATGGTAAGTGGGAAGATATTTTTGGGACATCCTTAAATGGCAAGTGGGAAGAATTTTTTGGAATGGAGGGAGTATATAATAATCCTCATAACAGTGCTTTTGCTGGATGATCGGAGAGAGCTGCAATTTACCAGTGAAGTTAATGAGATTACATAATCATCGGGCTCCTCTGAGTCTTGGTCATCCAGATATTCCCTATTTGTCATTTCCTAAACAAATGTATATACTTTAATCTCTTATTTTACTAGAAATTTGAAAATCAAATTGCAAATATGTGACAAGTATAATACCTGCATATGAAAAATCGTCTCCAACTGCATTTCTATGCGCAGAACTTTGAGGCAATCAACTGCCAATTTTCTGTACTCCTCAGCAAATGAGATCAGATCCTTGGGAACAGAACTGGCTGTTCTACGATGTTGGTGAACTTTTTGCTTTCCACTGCTCTCTTCTGCTTGATTAGATGCGCAGCCACATTTCTTCGCCAGTCTAGAAATGGATAAAACAGCGGTTCATTCATTTTTTCTCCAAAATTCATTTATATCACCATTCAAGTACAATGCAATGATATAAACTGTTCGACCAAATCAAGTTCCACAAACATGTGAGGCTAATACTCGCCTTTCTATCAAATCTGCAACAAATTCCAATGAGTCGCTCAAGGATGCCAAAAGAACGAGTTTATTATCATCTCGAATCAGGTTCTCCTGAAAATAAGGAAATGGTATGATAACATTTTCAAAATGGCAACACTGAGCATAGAATGCAAGATACCACCCCAAGACCCATCCCCCATCCTCACCTCAATCTAATCCCCTAATATTTAGTTTTTTGTGATTAACCTGTAAACGTGCATAAAAATAAAAAAAGACCATAATTGACAGTTGAGAGTCCTAAGGCTACACTTAATTGAATGACCTTCAACAGTTACATACCCGTTTAATCGGCCTCAAATTCAGTAATAGATTGCTTATTTCCTTCTCAACATCTTTAGCAACGGAAGCATTATTCTCTGAACTTGAATATTGAACTGAAAATGGTAAATTTGTGCTGGCGGGATCAAGTCGCATCAGATTTTCAATGTCATACCTCCCAATGAGCATATAACTTTGTTTTTCAAGGACTGCCTGAAATCGAGCAAAAAAGGCTGTCACCAAAACTGGACCAGGAAGAATATACTGTAGTTTATGAGAAAATCATAAGATCAACGGGGGAGAATGTACTCATATAGATGCATAATACCCAGTTACTCTGAATGGTCTATGACTCACAAACACCAGAAAAGTTCAACAGGGAATCGGGATAATACAAAATATAGAACTCAAAATTTATCATGCTCCACTATAAATTTCTATAAATATATATTGGCTTCACCACTTGTGGTTTGGTGGACTCTAATTTCCATCTTGTATTGTTGCCTTGGTAAAACTAGTGTATGACATCATGAGTCATGACAAAAGTATTAGGAAGGAGAGAAATTAAGAAAACACACAATGTAGGTTTCTGAACATTCTTCAAAGGTAAAATTTGAGATGTGATAAATACTAACCATAATTGTTGCTGGCTTATATATATAAACTAATCCATAACCCTAGCTTTTATATATATATATATATATATATATATATATATATAAACAATGGGAACTACGTAACTATGTAACTGTAAGGATTCATAAAATGGACAAAAGTTTGCATAGCTTCATGGAAACTTAGAGAAAGGCAACCAGAAGCTAGTCGAAATAGTAAAAAATCATTGCAAATCATTGCAGATAGGGAAGATTAAAGGAAAAATTATTGCCTCCATATATGATGTGCGGCATCTTTCATATGCCCTCTCAAGAAAGCTTTGCACATAGCTCACAAGACCAGCAGCAAATTTAGGCAATGCTTGAGCCCAACCAAGCACCTGTGGTAATAAAAAGTCAGTGTAAAAGGCGGGGCGGTAAACTTATTAATATAATGATGGACTTCAAAACCAAGTCAGAACTTGAAAGTTTGTACTGTGTTTGAAAGGAGTCACAGGGAGTGGTAGAATATGATAGCATTGAAACACTCAGGGCAATGTACAATTGTCCTTCATCTGTATTCAAGATATCTATCTGCATCATCATTCTGCTAACCTAGTGCCTCAGAAATAAATGGTGAATGTGGAGTACCTCTTCAGCCAAAAAAGCAATCGCCAAAAGTCCTTGTAGCACAGGTCGTCCTTTCTCAATTGAAGATATATAAGTTGTTGCATGTGTTCGAGGACGAAATGCTGCAGGGCCTGAAAGACAAATTTTAGAAGTTACTGTATCAATGTGATAAATTTTGGTTTATACAAAAATTGGAGAAGTTAACATCTTTAGATTGATTGCGAGTTAAATAATACAGCATTTAACGATCACATTCAATTTCTTGATTAACAGGAAATTGCATAATGAAGATTATGAGTGTGACAGAAATGTGTAACTGAGAACGGATGTGTTGCAAGACTATAAAGATCAGAATTCGCAATAAGGATGTAAGTGGGTGGGGCAGATATTGAAGATGAGCTAAGGACAAGCAAATACGTTTGTTATGCATTTTCTGACTAGAGGTGAGTGTTATAGTACAGGGTATGCAGCTTTGGAAGGCTGAAGAATTCTAGTGAAGTTGTACTGCTGAAAAGGGACATGGATTGAGGATGTTTTTAATTGGACTGATTTTTTTGGTCTGGTCTGTTTAAGTCTGGTCTAGTAGATGTATGTTTTATGTGGATTTTAATATTTTCTAGGTCAAATCTGATCTGGTCTGTTCAAATCTGGTTTGAAACTGAAACCAGTCCAACTAAAACATCCCGGGTGTGTAAAAAGAACTCCGAAGTTGGACTTTATGAGTGCATAGTTACATCACTCACACACACAGAGGAAAATGACGAAAGTGGTGGATAAACTCAGGAACTTATCTATTATCTATTGCCCCATTGGTTATGTAGCCAACCCAAGTGAATTGGTATCAAGGTTTGGTTGTTTGTATTATAAGGCAAACTGTGTCATATAGAATATACAATAATATACAGAATATATGCATACTTACAATGCATCCTCAGCCTAAAAAATTTATATAATGTGTATCATATTTCTTAATTTGCAAATGGTACATCTCTACAGCCTCATACAAAAATCACACGTTTTCAATACATAGATATCAGGGGTGACCAATAAATGAAAGTTATTGCAATATAAATCAATTAATGTAAAGTGTGAGCAGCTAGTGCTGTTATTTCTTCTCAAGAGTAATTGTTAAGACCTGGGGTTCCATCCTATAAGGTCAACCTAGTAGGAGGAGTAGTCCAAAGTCTTATATAGTGTTTTATCGTTTTTATAGTTTTCCGGTGTGGGACAAATACTTTAACAGTAATAAATATCATATATTGTAGAATATGGAAAAGAGTAAAAGAACTTGCTTGATATGGCCTGCTGTACAGCTTTCCTGTAATCTACAAACAGCGCTGGTAAGAAACGATCTTTCACAAAGTTCTCCACAAATGTTAACAGCCCATCCTTCCTGCAAATTTCAAACATATAAATAATATAAAAAGGACAAAAAAAACCATGAGCGGTAAGCATCTAAAAATTCTAATGTGCTGGAAGATGTATATTCCAGAGATTAAAATTTATTTAAATACCCTCCAAACGTTCTCTTTAACGCAACCATATTCCCTAATTTTTTAATGTTGGGAATTGTTTGCATAGTTCATTTCATATATGCAACAATCACTGGTGACTGATCCAACTCATAGCTTGCTCATTATACTAAACATTATATGAGTACTAAACAACATCATTATACCTACACAAACTTTACACTGCATGGAATTCTAATCTCCCATTATTTTCACTTGTCCAGCATGAAAGAAATCCAATTTACATGGGCATGTTTGGTTTCCAAAAGCAGTCCAATGTCTTCATTCACTACATTGTCTTCCCAATATGTAACAGTAATTTTCCTTTTCTTTTCAACTAGTACTCCTTAACTCCTAACTTCAATTAGAAAGGGAAGAACAAAAAAGTAACTTGAAAAATATTGTTTATTAAGCTTCTGGCACCATTCAACTCCCGACTCATGATGACATATGACGACAAAAAAACTGAATTTGGTTGCTGCTAATCACAAAACTACCCCAATTTCTATTTCGCGTCCGTAAAGAAAATAGTTTATATATAAAGGCTGCTAGTTCTCAATGTCCTATTTGAGACTATAAGTCTATAAGATGTCCCAATAAGCACCAAAGAAGCATGAAAGTTATTCCAGCTTACCCAAGGTGGGAAAACTTCTGAGGTAGTATTGAAGTAACTTTATCTGTAAACTACAATAAAAGGAGAAAGAATTAGACAGTAAATCCAATGTTACTCAAGGAAACTAGAAATATGGGATAATCAGAACCTCTAGAACAGGACGGTATAATGATGCCGCTAAATATAGTCCTTGTTCAGGCAAAACAGATGCAGTTCCATAACCTTCTTTAACTACACTCGAGGCCCTCATATTCCACCCTTGGCTGATTAGGTCACCTCCTGAAAACCAATAATGACACAATAAAAGCATCAAGGAATGGACTGGAGAAGAAAAACCTAGTGCAAAAATTGGAACTGGAGACAGGTGAACCTCCTGAATACCAGCAATCAATTAGAAGTAGTCTCAAAAGAACTGAAGGAAAGCAAACCTAGTATACAAAAAAATCCCATCCCAAAGCCCTCATTCTGGATTTACATGGAAATGAAGACATGAATATATGTAATGACGTGAATTAATTACCTCATTCAGTTGCAAGGTGCCTAGGCATGCATAATGCAGTTCATTATTTAGTTTTTCCTTGAATTTGTATTTGAAGGGGTTGGGGACATGTAGGGTTTATGTACCCTTTCATCATCAGCCCCTAACTAATAAATAACACTAAACTATCATGGTCCATATATGTTATCTAATTGGCGAGTACTCGCTACTCGTGGTAGGGCCTTGCCTATTAATACTCAGAGTCATGTTATTCCATTTTTTCGAGTACTCAGCGATTTTCACTACTCGGTGATAAGGTTGACTCGCTAAAATGGCTCAACTGTCTGCGCTTCTTTGTTATGAAGCAACAGTCAGTCCATGCAATTTTGGACGTGATGTTCACTATGGGTCATCCGGAAACAGTCTCTCTGTGTTTTAGTACAGGGGTAAGACTGCGTACATCCGACCCCCCCTTACCCTACCGTAGGTGGGAGCCTTTGCGGCACTGGGGTAATGATGATGGTGATGATGATGATGATGGTGATAAGGTTGACTCGCCAAGTTAATCAGTAGATAGTAAAATTGATTTTTTGGGGTTCAATCTGAAAATTTTAAACTAAATTGGGACATTGTGGAATTTATGAATAATTAGTATGTATTTTAAAAAATTGGGGGAAAATATTACAAATTCAGTCTAGGTTTGGGGGCATGGAGGATGACAAAGAAAATGGCAGCCCTTAACCCAATGAAGATTAGTTTAGAACTTTAGGACAGAGGTCCAGAATAAAGTATTATTAGGTGATTGATTTTCTTGGAAGTTAGAATGTTTATGATTGTTTTAAACAAGTCTCTTGAGGGGGAGTGTCAAAACCCTAGTTGTATTGGGCTTAGCCCATTGTGTATAGGAACCCTAATACTCCAGTATAGATATACATAGAGCTATTATATAGCATTTTGATATTAAGCATAATGAATATAATCATATGTTTCACAACATTATTTAGTGCCACACAGCACAATAAGTGTATTTTTACCATGAGATAAAACTCATTCCAAAAATAAAACCATAGATCTTTAAGAATATTAATATGGAGTACATGTTAAGTTACCATGTTTTGGAACAGATGCAATAGCATCTGTGAAGCGAAAAGCAAATGTAAAACCATCTCCAGATCCATCTCTACAACCAATAAGAATTGTGATAAATTAATGCTGCATAAGCATCAAGATAATCCAATCAGAACATTCATGCAATGGCTTCAGTTAAAACATGTGCTTTTTCCTTTTAAATGATTTCCACTTATCATACCAGTGTTCCTTCCCTTTAGTTTATATACCCTACAGCATTTCATTGACTTGCCTGTTATTCTTTGAAGGTGTCTTGTTCGCGAGTCTGGCTGTTTGGACAGCAGCATCAGCAGAAGCAGCTTCAGGAGTTGCTCGTAGGATTTCACAAATCAATTGTTGACATTCACTCTATTTTTACAGTTTGTCAATGGTACATGAATATGTATGCACATATATTAAATATTAATTGTATCAATTGTCAAACTAACAAAATGTAATTCATGGAAAAGCTAATACTATAGCCTATTAGCCTCCCCTCCTCCGGCATACAGAAGATACGACTGAAAATGCCAATAAAAAATGAAGAGAAGTAAGAAACCTGTAAGACATTCAAGGAAAAGTTAATACTATAGCCTCCAGTATGGCGAGATACATCTGAATCTTGGTTCCAATTAACATCAGTTGGCATAGACCTAGGTGTATTCAAGTCAACTTGTTGCAAGGACTTTGAATCGAGAAGTTCGCCAACTATCATGTGGTTTTCTGAAAAAGTTTCAAGAGTACACATGAAGGTGAAGGCAAAAGATGCAGCTCTTCATTTCTCCCACCAATATTAAGATTAGAATAATAATCATCAATGGTGGCAAGAAATATATAATATCAATTACTAGATTAAAACTCATTAGGAATATGAATTCATGCAAAAAGAACTTAGTGGAAAAGTTTCTAGGTTGTACAAAAAGAAAAGAAAATTTCAAGAAATGGCAATTAGTTGAGATAGTTACTATTGTCATGTTCTATTAAAAGAATGATATTGTAAAATCCACATAAAAATAATGAGCCATGACCTATTGGCACAATTAACAAAAATAAAAAAAATAAAAAAAGGAATTTGCAAAACTTCATTTTTCCTAAC
Organism: Cuscuta epithymum; assembly: GCA_945859915.1. Classification (NCBI taxonomy): domain Eukaryota; kingdom Viridiplantae; phylum Streptophyta; class Magnoliopsida; order Solanales; family Convolvulaceae; genus Cuscuta; species Cuscuta epithymum. The sequence continues at coordinate 1,839,025 of CAMAPF010001001.1, read as the reverse complement.
CTAATATGCAAACAGTAGCATCCAGAATTGAATCAAGCAGCTCCTTTGCAGCCGCATGTGCTTTTCCTGCAGGAGCCATTACAGGTGAGACAGGACTAACAGATAGCATCACTCCAGCCAATGATACCCCATTTTGATGTGTTTGTTCCAGTGACGGATAGCTTTCAAATTTTCCTTTCAGAGGGTGTAGACCTGTAATCGCAATCTGAGGACATGGGCCAATGTCATGCATTGAACTACTATTTTTGGCAATAGATTTGATCTTGGTAGTGATTATCTCATGTAATGTTGGCCTAAACCTTTCGCTGTTCAGAAACAACAGAAGAAAAAATAAATCAAATACAGGTTTGAGAAAACATTATTTTTAATGAACATAACATTCTGAATTCAGGAATACCATCAAAAGTGAAATAGCACTCTGAATAATTTTTATAGTTCATAGTAGAAGAATTTGTTGTATATTGAGAATTCTCTCAGTAAAGAATTCCTCTCTAGTACCCCAAATCATATCAAAACACATATACAGGCATGTGTATGTAAGCTCCCTCAACTATAGGAAAAACAATATCAACTACAGATAAGAAATGAGTTGCAAATAGTAGCTCAGATGTAAATGTAACCATAATAGCGTATCAATTCACATATACAGGCATGTGTATGTAAGCTCCCTCAACTAACGTTCAAAGAACTACTTCAAGAATTATTTATAAATGATCCAACAGCATATAGCTGACTACGCACCATAGTATGGCACCACAAGCAGCAACTTTGCCGAGCATACAAAGGCATTCAACCATGGTCTGCAAATACTTCACGTGCAATGGAGCATCACACTTTCCCATTGCTTCCTACACCCACAATATAAGTTAATAGTTCACCCCTAGTATAATATAAAACCAAATATCAAGTTGACAGACATTAAGGAGTAGCATTTGCATCAATCATACAATAAATTCATCAGGAGTAGAATCTGAAAGCCATATTGGAGCTTGATGATAAACAACTCTGGCATCCTTTAGAGAGCAATCACCACTAATAGAACCTGATGTAGCATCATGATGTTCCAGCACATCACCTTTGCCATGGACATTGATTGAAAAGCTGGAAATGGGTGGAAGGAAAAAGTACACTATGAGCACAGTAACCACAAATTTTCAGAATGCTTTTAACTTCATTCCAATATATTCTATTTATAAACTGTATCTTTTATGTTATACTTACAGCTGATCTAATATGCAATGCTTCTCCGATGTGAGACATTTATAATAAACTACTTTGTAAACATAAACCCTGTTTACTTTGCCATTAAATGTTGTTGTGGTGACCACCTCAACCCATAAAAGTAATATGTAACAATGAACTTCAAACATTACAAGATTCCCTGTTTCAATTCATCACCCCAGCTACTGTCATCAAAGCAGGGCAAGTGAAGATTCAACTTTCCTCTTAAAAGTGTTCTTTTAGTTCAAAACGAGCAATATGTAGAATCCAAACAAATTATTGCTGAGATTTGCCCGAGAGCATCGAGTTTTCATTTTAAAGAGAAGGTGCATAAAAATATTTATTCTGATTCAGATGGAGAAAGCCCTAAATGCGACAGACACTCCCAGCACCTATTAGTCTTAATGATAGGTTGAGTATTCTATCTTCCCATAACCTAGCCCATTTCAATATAAAGGTCTCATTCAATGCAATTTATAAGCTTTTCCATTAAGCAAGACTTTTCACGCTAGGGTAAAGCTCTCTTGATGTAAATTGATCTGTAGTAAAGGGCAGGCACATACGCAAAGGAGATTCAATGAAAGAGCTAGGGATCATTGAAGTTTGAATCCATGTTATAGAAGTAAAAGTGTAAAATCAATATAGAAATACAATGAAAACATCTTGAACTTCAGATACAGTATCAATCAAAGATTATTATGGAAAATCTTTAAAAAATTAAAATTAAAATCAGTAAAATGCATAAAGGTAAATTCTGTTCATCGAAGGATCATTAGAATGTACATGAAAACCAAATTTTCTTAGAAATTGAAGAGGGGTATCTGGAAACTCACATCAAAGTATATAATTCTTGTCTTACCCCCTATCCGCAGAACTTGGTTTTATAGATCCATTGTCAGCTCTTACTGACCCGAACTGATTTTCACCTTGCTTCGCTTTCCGAGAATATGCAATGGTTGTCGTAGTTGGGGTTTTATCTTCCCTTTCATTGATATCTAGCAGAGCTGGACTGCATTATAAGCAGAACCATGAATACTGCAATACTCCAAAGAGAATAACAATACGCCATAGTAATAAGTACAAAAACATATGGTTGACAACTCCATAGTAATAAGTACAAAAACATATGGTTGACAATACAAATAATATAACAAGCACAACTCTGCTCTGAAAGGCATTTGAGAAGGCAAATAACTTGAGAATATCAGTGTGGCATGTTTATTACAAGGAAACCCATTGACTGTGAACTCCAAGATAAAGTTACCTGTTTCAAGCTTCATGTATAAACTGTATTTGTTGAATGTTTGCAATTATCTTAATCATACCCTATAGTAGACCTATTGCCCTTACAACTATCTTTAAAGCAACTATGGCCACCTTAGTGCAGAGCTTTAAACCCTTTGTATTTGATCCTCATTGCTATAAATCTGTTATTGTCTGATTGCATTTTGTAAGCTCAAGGAATGACATGTACTTTATTTTAACTATATTACCTGTATTCACCCTTATGATAGAGATGAGCATGCAGATCCTCCAATATCTTGTAGAAGAGAACTCCTCGGAGCTTTGACAATTCAGATTTGACATCTTGCAGAGCCCCAACCTGAGAAATAGGAGGCATGTGTAATTACCCACCAAACTAAGCAATCAGCATTAACCATGAATCCTGTTACGACTATATGAATATATGCAGGTTGTCTAAATCCATCCTGTCATGTTATTGAAGAATCCATCGCTCATTTGATTGCATGATATGGACAGAAGAACAAGGAAATTGAATTGTCAAGGAGACTAACTGTTTGAAGGCCCTCTCTTTCAAGCATCAGAGCAGATTGAACTTGCAATTGCACTGCAGCATAGAACTTTTTCTCAGCAATAAGCTTCTCAATCCGAGTTGGAATCTGGGATTTTTCATATAAAAAAAAACAATATGAAAAATAAGGCCTACAGAAAGAGATGTAGCAATATGTTTAGGTGTCGGAAAAGAAAATAAGCCGTAAGGCAAAAACCTGTGAGGATGTTATCCTTTGCTTGATAAAAGATAGTAATAGATATCATAATATACTTACTTTGCATTGGCCACCTATTGAAATGAAAAATGCCATGAGCATCAGGGCTCATTGTAGATGAAAATTTTGTGCTAACTTTAATTTTCCGAAATATTCAATTATTTACATAAATCTAATTAAGATAAAGATGAATGAGATCCACTTGTCTTGGAGAGAAATACATCTACAATTGCAAGGAACTACATAGTGTGTGCAAAGGTTAACCGCTCTTTTGTATTGCTATCAAAATTCACAATTAGAATCAATGTTTCTCTCTCTCACTCTCTCTCTCTCTCAAAATTCACAATTAGAATCAATGTTTCTCTCTCTCTCACTCTCTCTCTCTCTATGCACCCACAACCCAAGGAGGAGCCGTTTCAAGCAAGCCAGCCAGGTACAAGAATGGAGCCATATGTAATATAATGGAGACAATTGACCAACTGACTTGTCTACAAACACTATATCAATGACAGTAAACTCTTGGCTTCAAATATCTTAAGCATGTTTTTAAGAATTTGGATGAGGTGTGGATTGACAAGATTAAGTACTTAAAATGAACTCCCTACAGGGGTAAAGCCCAAGGAGTAAAATAGGAAAGGAAATTTAATGATGTGAATCTAAACAATCATACTATGATACAAATGAGTAGACTACACGCAGCACAAGTGTTGGTCAGAAAAGGCCCAAGTTACCTGAGACCTTTAGTTGTATTTGTTTTCAGACACGCACAAATTGGTGTGTACCGCTGTGGGCAATAAGTTAAGTACATGCTTAAAGTTCTAGGTTCCATCATTTGCAATGGAGACAAAGATTCATTATTTTTTGGCTTGAGAATATGATGGAATAAAGCAAAATGGCTCACTAAACTGTCTGCGCTTCTTTGTTATGAAGCAGCAGTCAGTCCATGCAATTTTGGACGAGATTTTCACTATGGGTCATCCGGAAACAGTCTCTCTGTGCTTTAGTACAGGGGTAAGACTGCGTACATCTGACCCCCCCTTGGCCCTTACACCACCGTAGGTGGGAGCCTTTGCGGCACCGGGGTAAATGAAAATGAAATGATGCTTAAAGTTCTACTCAATAGCTATGTATCATAGAAAGGTAGAGATATCTCATTGTTGTGATCTTATTACTATTCGCCACAACAAAATAATATGTCTGGTAAGGGGAATTAAGCACTTTGGGTTCTCCTACTCCAACAAGATGGCTTGTGCAGTTGGCCTCCCAAAGGTTCAAGATTATGATTTAAAAGGGACAAAAAAGAACTTCAGAGTATAAAATAAGAATATGAAGACCACCACAATTTACCTTAGCTATTCCTTCAATTTGGTCCAAGAGAGCTATAATGTGCCGCAGTGTAACTGATCGATACCATAATTGATGTAACTGCTTGTTACGGCTTCCCAAAAGTTTCTTTGCATCAGTCAAATCACCTTGTAAACCACTAATGCTCTGGTTAGATTCACTGAATAAACGCAGAATCTGCATACAAGAAAGAGTGGGGTGGGAGAGTAATCCATTATTCATTTAATCTTCAAAAAAACCAATAACTAAAAAATTGTAACAAAGCAGATACACGGTAGGCTTTCACGCTTATAAAATGTTGAGAGCATGAGAATCAAGAAAATATATAATTCACTCGGGTTGAGGGTCTAGTGTTTGCTAATAAACCTGCGAATAATTTTGAATAGCTTTGTTGAAACCAACATGATATGAATGGACTACTTCATCAACTATGTCCTCCACAATTTCACTCTGTTCCTTCAGAACATGCACTTCAGCTTCACGATCTTTCGATGTTAAAATATGCACAACGTGGGGAAGAGAATCAAAACGTGCAGCTGTCCAGCTTGCATCTATCTTAGACAGGTCTTCCTTTAAGTACTACATTCCACATTAAACACAATGACAATGTAATAAAGCAACAAACCAATCTATAAAATTACAAAACATAAACTTTCCCCACAATGAACGTGTAACATCATCGTTTGCGCTCATCAATAGCAGCAATGCGCTAACAACTACAGATTACACATACGGTAACAGTGATAAACTACTCAATCCAACGATTGAGTAACAGTTATGAAGTGAGGTAAAAATTATACGAAAACTCACCGCCTTATCAGCGGGAATGGGGAGTCCATCAAATAATCCCATTATAATCTAACCAGCTCGAGCACTGCTCCTGCAACTAAATTGCGTACATTGTTATTAACTTATTATATTGATATGATTACGTACACATACAGAGCGATACCGAGCACACGTACAAGAAGAAAAAAATACCTTAACCGGATCTGCTATAACCGGAGGGTGGGGAATTGGATTGAATGATCGCAGGCTGAAGAGAAAATAACTAATGATTAGAGACTACAATCATGAGAAAATAATTGGTGAATGTATAATTTAATGATCGCATGTTGGGATGCTCTTAGTCTAAAGAATTTAACAAAAGTGGAGTAGATAATAACAGAACCACTCGCCAAATAAAAATAAATTGTACTTCCTTATTTGGATGTCCCAAAAGAAACTTCTCATTTCCCTAAATGGAAAGTCATCCTACATTAAAACAGTGCCAAATAATGCCAAACAGTGCCAAACAGTGTCGAAACAGTGCCAAACAGTGTCGAAACAGTGCAAAACAATAAAATTTACCCCTCAATAACCTTTTTTCTTAAAAATATGTGAAAGTCAACCCGGGAACTTCTCTCTTGGACGGAGGGAGTAGTACATTTGATTGGTTCAAATCATTATATCTTATTTAATTTAGATTTAAATAATTCAATTACACCATTCTAATTGGTTCATGGAAACAAAAGTATGGTATTTTAAGGGTACCATAAAATCTACCAAATGCAACGATGGAAATTGAACAAGGATGCCTCAAACGGTTCGAGATAACGGACAGCTTCACAAGGTTCCGTTTTAGCATAGCAAAGTAAAATGTTGAAACTATAATTTGTTCGATTCAGTTTATTTGGATTTCGGGTTTATTGGTTTTTGACAAAATATTCTTTTGATAAAAAAAAAGAAATTGGAAAACAAAAACAAAAAAATAAACTACATCAAACTATAAGTCCATAATTAATAGTAATATGATACAAAAACATAATGAAAAAGAGAGAGAAAACCAAATGTACTTCTGAGCAATGAATTAGAGAATGTATATCAATTTAAACTTTTTTAAATTAATTGAACACGTAAGTTTATATACGCATTATGTGCATGTTTGGGAGGCTAAATTCATACATTTTAGCTTTTGTACTATTTAAAAAGTTTTTAAAAACTTTCTAAATGTTTGTTGGCATGTCAATTTTTAGAATCTTTTTGAAAAATAATTGTATGTTGTGAATTAGAGAATGTATATCAATTTAAACTTTTTTAAATTAATTGAACGCATAAGTTTATATACGCATTATGTGCATGTTTGGGAGGCTAAATTCATACATTTTAGCTTTTGTACTATTTAAAAAGTTTTTAAAAACTTCTAAATGTATGTTGGCATGTCAATTTTTAGAATCTTTTTGAAAAATAAAAGATTTTTTTGATATACTACAGTGAGTAGCATTTGAGAAAGATTTGTAGCTTTTAGCATTAATTAGTCCTTATAGATTGTATACCAATCACAACAAAATTACACAGTCAATTTTTTAATCAAACAGCTACAACATTTTTCGTTTAAGATCTCTTTACATACACAAAAAGCTACTAAGTAACATTTATTAAAAAACTCGTAACAACATCTTTTCAACTAGTCGTGCCAAACATATCTTATGTGCATATTTAGCAGGCATAAGTCATTATCTTCTATCTTTTGTACTATTTCAAAAGACTTTAAGAAATTCTAGATGTATGTTTGACATGTCAATTTTTAAGAGCTTTTTAAAAAATAAAATATCTTTTTTATTTGAGATGCTATAGTGAATAGCATATGAGAAAAGTGTGTAGCCTTTAACATTAATTAGTCCCAACATATTGTATACTAAATCAAACAATCTGTTTTTTATCAAACAGCTACTAAATTTTTCTTTTAAAATCTTTTCACTCACTAAAAGCTAACGCTTACTACAGAACTCATAAAAATATTTTGTCAACTAGTTGTGTCAAACATACCCTATATAGTGTATCTGCATGCTAACATTTTAACAATTTATTAGTACATGTTGTGTCCATTAATTCATTTTCATTTTCACTAAAAGATTCTTATTGATAGTAATTAACTTATTTTACTTTTGTTTTCACTTATTGATAGTATCTATATGCTCTAAAGTTTCACGTTGTGTGCTATATTGTCTATGGTATAGTTTATAGGAAAAATTGAAAATAATAATCTCAATTATTGCCGGTCCGCTGATAATAATAATCACAACTATTAATTATTTTTGTATAATCCCAACTATATGGATCGTCCGCCAATAATGGTTCATGACTCCATGGTCATATATTACCTCCTATAAAAAGTGAATTTTAAATAGAAATTAAGTGTAAAAATTAAAAGTTGAGATTATTTATAGGGATTACTTGCTATATCACTCATCATCCACTTTAGAAACTACGTGAAGTTATTTATAGGGACCACTATTGGCGGAAGGTCCTTAAAGTTGGGATTATTCTAAAATAATCGATAGTTTGGATTATTATGGGCGGACCGTCAATAGTTGAGATTATTACTATCAATGTTTCCTAGTTTATATTAACATATATTTCTTCAACAATAAGTTAAAAGTTATGTGATAAAAAATACAAGTAACTAATAATACAACAATAAAATATCATTCTCATGCAACAACAAGTAAAATGTAAATTACGATTTAAAATATTAACATATTAGTATTACTAGTGCAAAGCCTGGGGCAATGCCCCGACAGTTCGTCGATTTTATATAGGTTAAAATGAAAAATACTCCAGAGTAATAGATATTGTAATTAAGGTTATATTATTGCTTATAATATTATTAACAGCATTCCTAATACGGAGTGTATTATTGCATATAATTAAGGTATTAAATTTGAAATATAATTTACAGTATAATTTAATGCACAGTGCAATCAGTGATTAAATACATTATGTAGATGTTACAAATTAATTAAATGTTCTAATGTAAAAATATGAATTACTTTTTATATTGTATGAGCATTTGCATTATGGGATATTTACTCAAATAGGAGTAAATAAATCCTTAATTGCAAAACTAGGAGTAAAGTTTAAAATTTTCCCAAATAGGAGTTAGTATATGTAATTGGACAGAAATATCCTTGAAGCCTGATAAAACCTATTGCATCAACTAGAACGCCGGCCACCACTGCCAGTCACCGGCCACCACCACCAGTCAGTGGCCACGGCCGCCAGTCGCCAGCCGATCCACCGCCAGTCGCCAGACAGACCACCGCCAGTCACTGGACTCCGTCGCCGCTGCAGATCTGGACTTTGTCGTCGTTGATCTGACACTCGCAGGCCGCCGGCCACCGCTCCTACAGATCTGAATGCCAACACTGCAGATTCAGCCTCCTCCGTTATAGATCCAACCTCCTCCCTTGCAGATATGTCCTTTGCCACCAGTATTGCCAACATTGTTTATTAGAATGCCAACACAAATGGAGAAATGGGGAATGCCATATTGATGGATTTTGAAAGGATAAAATGGCATTTTTGATGAGTAAAAAAGCCATCTTCATGGCATTTTAAAACAAAATTTGACATTTTTAAAAAATTAAAGAAAATGAAGCTTTTGCCATCGTTGAATGCTAGCATCTCAAAGTTTTCAGAATCTGTGATGCAACAAAAAAGGGAAAAAGAGAGACAGAGAATAGCTAGAGAGGAGTTGAGGAAGAAGAAGGATAAGGAAGTGATAGGAAAGGGAGAATAACGAGCCTCAATTTCACAACAAGATTTGAACTAAGCTCGCCGCCGCTCCTTCGCTACTCACCGTTTGCCGCCGCTGCCGTTGTTCATCGTCGCTTGTCGTTGCTCGTAGCTCCCTTGCAGCTCGATTTCTGTTCATAGCATTTACAAGCTCTAGTTGCAGACTTCAATTTGAGAAGAAAGAGATAAGGGGAGTGGGTGTTGAACGGTTAAAATTAAATCGGAGGGTCAGGAGGGGTAAAAGAGGTATAAGGGTCCTATTTAGGGAATATATGTATGCATACTCCTATTTTGGAATTTAAGCAACATTTTAGTCCTATTTAGGACAAAAACTCTTGCATTATTTAGTGCATTAAAACATGATTTTTTAAGAGTAATATTAGCATTTATTGTTCAAAGCCAATAAGAGAGTGAAAAATTAACATTTTGTAACTCAAGTTTACTACATAGAACAATAGATTTTTTTTCTTGTTAAACAAAAAACAATAGATTTTTAGTGTAATGCTTTTGACAGTGCTTGTATTGTTTATACAGAAACCTATAATTATCTCTAGGTACTACGTAATAATTGTAAAATCCTACTTGGTGCATGTTAGTTCATTCATTGTTGGGCCAAGAAATAATGGAAGAAATAAATTAAGGTGGGCCCATGAGCTTAAGAAATTCAAACTTAAGGAGCAAATAATAATAGGGAGCTTGGAGCGGAAGAATTGGAACGAACGGATAGACTTTGCTAACTAATTGCCAAGTTTGACGGATAAAGGCTAATTAGCCGGAGGATTACTAGCTGCTCAAGTGGAGATGATCATCCTTACTATTATAAATACGTAGTATAGCTTGAGTAGTGGAGATCCATCCCATCAACAATTAAATAACTCTAGCTAGTTTATTCCAATCATATTATTGTGGTTCATATTGAGAGCTTAATTATTATATTTTATTCCCACTATTGTGATTCATGCTAAGAGATTGATTATTATATTTTATTCATTAGTTCTTGTACACCCATATCACTTTTTGAATTCATCTCGTATACAACAATTTGTAGAGTAGTTTTTGGTTAAAACATTCATCACCTTTACCTATTGATTAGCCGTTAAGGGTGAATATATTTAGAGAAATTACCCTAAATAGGACTAAAAACATTTGAAAATTCCAAAATAGGACTGCAATGTTTTTATTCCCTAAATAGGACTAATTACTGCCATGTTTTGGCAGTACCAGACTTTAAAGATGACAGTATTTTCCAAACTTGGCAGTAATTACTCCTATTTTGGGAATAAAAACATGACAATCCTATTTTGGAATTTTCAAACGTTTTTAGTCCTATTTCGGGAATTTTCCCATATATTTAATGGTGTCTTGAACAACTGCGAACATTGATATTATCCGATTTAAACTTTTAGTATTATTATATGAGGAGCGTGTCATGTAGTATTTAGTTGTGAAGTTTTTTATTAACGAATAAAAGGGGATTTACTATTCATAACTCATATCCGCTATATAAAGCCATAGATAGGATTTACCTAAAACTTTGAATATACTTCCTCCGTTCTTTTTTAGTTGCAACGGTCAACATTTCACATTTGCCAACGCACATCCTTGACCGTAATTATATCTTAATCCCTATTAGTAAAAAATATTTAAAAATTAGATTTTGAAAATTTGTAATGAGGTGAATTGAACAATATAATTTTAAAAAAATATTTTTCATAAAATAATAATATAAAATGTAGTCAAAGTAGAACATATGAATAGTGTAAAATTCAACATGTTGCGATTAAAAAGAGACGGAGGATGGTAATTAATTAATAAGCATAGAAGATACCTAGTCCAATTGACTTTACTATTTTTTCTCCTCACTACAGAGTTCTATTATTTTTTATATTAGAATAATGTTATAAATTTGTTATGAATGACACATTCCCATTTTATAACTCAATTTTTCTATGCAAACAATAGATAGCAAAAGACTAAGGTGTATGTACAAGTGTTTCATTTAATTAAACCATAGATATCACATGTTAATATCTTGTAAATCATAATAAATCTAGTATCAAACATTAACTTTCTAATTTAAGAACTACGAACTAAACTAGAAATTATACTTAATGATTAACAAATAAAATAGCATGTTTTAAAAAGTTTGGTTTGTTTGGTTCGATTTTGTTTTCATAAGTGAGAACCAAAATTAAAACCAAACAACTACGATTCGGTTCGATTTTTAGTTCAATTTCAGTTTTCCTGTGGTTCAGTTTGCTTTGCTTGCGGTTCAGATTTAGTCGATTCGGTTTTCGCTTTCGCCGACCCACCCCTACCTCGATTGGTAAAGGGAGCTGCGGCTATGGCTGGATTCTAAGGGACTCCGGTGGAATCTTCTTGGCAAAAGTAGATAAGTTGGGTACAAGTACCCCCCCCCCCCCCCTCGAAGTTGAGCTGATGGGTATCAGATAAGCCCTTAGTTGGCTACAAAATCAAGAGTGGAAACAGCTTGAGGTGGAATCTAAATATCTGATTCTCTCCTAACCATTAAAGAAACTCAAGACGGTACTAATTTATCCTACTTGGATCTTTTAGCTGAAGATAATAGAGAATTGAAAATGAATTTCGATGGCGTATCTTTTTCTCATGTTAGACGATCTGCGAACCGTGCAGCTCATGTCATGACAAGAGTATTGGGTTCTATGTCTGATTGTTAGATTTGGTTATCTGTTCATCCCTACTTTATTGCTCATTTACTAGATTATGATATGATTAATAGTAATTACTTTTAGTCTTTTCAAAAAAATGAAAAATATCAATTGATTTTCCTTAGTTGCTAAAGTCCAAGGCCCCGAAGCACCGAGGATAAATCAAATTCTAAAGAGAGAAAGACAAAAAATGCACACTAAGGTTGTCTATCGGGCTCAAAATAGACATAACCTCTTAAATAGATCAAATAAACCCATAATTCACCTTTTAGGGTCATTTGTGGACACCCCACTAATTCAACCGGTTAAAAAGTGTTTCTCCTTAACCTCCGTTAGTTTTCAGAAATCAAACAAGACAAAACCATATTATTATTTGCATTCATTCCGCCAAAATTTAAAACTGCAGCAAAGAAGTCCGCAGGCCAAGGGAGTTCAAATTTCAAGTCCATGGCTATACGAGAAAGATGAGAAGATATCTTAGTACTCTGGCTTAGAAGAACGTCGTGTATGTGCTGGCAAGGTAAGTAATATTACTAATATATTCTTGCCTCGTAAAACTATTTTATAAGGAAGAAGACGGTTCTTTCAAACTAAGAAGAAGAAGACGATTATCCCCTTCATGTAAGTGTTATCTGTTGTCTCTTACAACATTTTATTGGTATTTAGTGGGTCTAACATTTCGCATGTCATTGAAGTGGAATGTTATTGTATTACTTCTTTGGTGGTAATGTTCTTCTGTGGTGAATACCTTTTACACTTTTTGGAACTTAGACGCATGGAATTGAAGTGTATTTAAACTTTTTGATAGTTAATTGAGATGTTATATCAAACTCATACTGGTGCAGCATTTTACAGCAATTGTTTTTGGCAATAACATTTTACACCACTTGGACACCTATGTTTGCAGGTTTTATAGTCTGTAGCCTTTTATACTAGTGCATCATTTTTTATTTTCAACCTTGCTATACTGGTGCAACATTATCAGTTTACAAGATTGTCATTTCCAACTTTTTTATACCTTTAATATGTGTAGTAGAGTTTATTGGCAAAATAAATAAGAGTGTGGGGTGTTTTATGTGCATGTTTTAACTAGTGGTCCAGAGTCAATGGCTCTAAAAGAGTAGGAAAACAGATCAAGCGGACAGGTAATGATTGCTGCTTCTTTTCATGAAACTGTTGAAATTTTATAACTATCTTTTTGTTTGCTTGATGCAGACTTTCACTTATGTGAAACTTGAGTACAAATGAGCTATTGTTCCTTACTAATGCCATTCATTGTTTTTGGCTAATGCAGACTTGAAATGAACTATAAAAACTTGTGTTGTTACTGTAGCAAGGGAAAAAATAAAGATGCACATAAAACTTACAGAGATTCCATTTGTTAAAGACAAACCAACATACCAGATCATTAAATGTGCACATAAACGTTTTACATATATTCCACTTGAAGCTTACAATCTAACTTTAACACAATCTAGAAATACAAATTAACCAAAAAGTACACATAGTACTCTAATGAAAATACAAGATAATACTTCGTACAACAATCGAACAATATCTCATTTTATTTCTTTCCCTTTCCAATTCCATATTCTCAACTGTTTTAAAACTCCTCAATAGAAATGTCTCCCTGGATTTTTATCAGTCCATGAAATTCAACGTTGCTTCTATCAGGATTGATTCCTGGGTGTTTGCAATTTCCTTTGCAGTTGAGCATGATGATGAATCTCATAGTCCCATAGTTCGTTCGTGTGCAGAGAGAACAAGATATATGAAGGTGTGAATGGATTAGGGTTGCTCTGTGTCTCAGTTTCTATCTTAATGTCGTTGAACTTGTTTGAGCCGATGACCGGATTGAGAAGAAACTGAGGATGCTGAAATGTGTACTCCTTTACCCCGAGGACATCTTCCAGTTTCTCCAGTTTCAGTTTTGAGCTAAGGGGATGAGGATAAAAATGGGGGTTTTTTGGACTAGGCAACAATAGGATTCTTCTCATTCCCCCGTCTTGTTTCGTTTGTGCTTTGAAAACTAACGGGGCAACACCTTTAACCCCGTCCAGTTAGTTGAGTGTCCACAAATGATCTTAAAAGGTTAATTATGGGTTTATTTGATCCATCTAAAAAGTTAGTGCCCATCTTAAACCTTATAAATAATCTTAGTGTCCATTTTGATCTTTCTCCCAATTCTAAATGAGTTTGTTTGCAATCCAACAATCTTAATAGATTCACCCAACATAAATTTTTTAATTTAATCATTACTTTTACTATTATACATCACTGTTTGTCAATATTTTTTGCTAATACTTTTTTACAAATAATTGAGATTTAAAAATTTAAACATTCCAATGTAAAAATAAATAAATTTAGAGTTTAATTGTGTTGTTGTTATTTTAGACCTAATTTTTTAAAACAACTTAAAGTTGTAAGAAAACATTCTGACAATGAGATCTTATTTTTAGCATTTGGATCTATCTAAGAGAAATTATGAGCGTAAAAAGTTCTGACAATCCTATCTTTAGATTGTTTTAACTTCAAACGTAGTACTCATTTACAAGGACTCCACTTCCACATCGGGATACGCCTTAAGTGGCGTTCATCTTTGAACTCTCTGAACCAAAAAAAATAAATATTGGTCTTCATACCCTACACATGCATCTACATCAAGAATAAAGCTTTGAAGTACAAACACTTCATCATCCTCAACTTTCTTCTCCTTGAAAAATGTAGACATGAGCCCACCAGTAACCACCAAGTGAAGAATGCCACCAAGAGTGATTACATCAAGATTCTTTTCATCATTCTCAAGCATCACTTGAAGCTCCTCCTAGTCTTCACCATCAATGTATTCCCTCTTGAATTCAAAGCTAATCGTAAATGTTCCCCGGCATTTACCCCACAATAGGTGGTTTGCCTACCGAGTTCAAAAAAAATATGAATTCAAAGCTAATCACCCAATAATGCTCTACAGATCTCCAAGAAAATACTACACCCTTCTCCTATCTTCACAGATATGGATACCGTTTTCGACAATGTCAAGCTCACCCTCCATATTCATCTCTTCAACTCCCACCATGAATTCCTCCCAAATTGCATCTTCATCACAAATATTTGAGAAATCAAGTTGAGTTCAAAACTTATCTTCTTGAAGCTCATTGTGGATTTCTTCATGGGGTTGAACATTCACCTCACCACCAAAGTTAACGTCAGCTACATGTTCTTGCTCCTGTTGGGTGATCTCTGAAACGCTAAACAAAGCCTCCTTTGAGAGTTCTTGCAACAATTTACAGCCACTGCACCAACACTTAAAGTAGAAGCAATGGAATATCTCCCACGAGAGTGTGCCTAGGTGGATTTTCAATTTCAAGATGAAGATGACATGGTGAAATTTTTTTGTACCAAACTTTTGAAGTCATGGGAAGATAACTGATGCTTAAAAACCTTCTCGAAAGCCTGAGCTTTGAAGATGAAGAGTTTCTTTAGGTCCCCATTTGGCTAAGATTGCCAAGGTTGCCTATGGATTGTATCCCCATTTAGCTAAAATTGCCAAGATTTCCCATAATTGCTAGAATGAGGAATCTATTAACATGATAACCTCTAGAGTTGGTGTTCCTATCCACATGAACATGATTACAAATGAGAAATCTAGAATTGTTTGCAAGGATGTTAGTTGAAGTTGATTATTTGACATATATTATTATTCAATTGATTTGATTATTCAACGTTAGATTCAACATTTTGGGTTGTGGCATGGGTCTGACGTGTGATGGGGCTTTTGGGTTTGGCGGTTGTCATTATTGAGCAGTGACAGAGTTAGGGTTCTTGAAGGAGCAGAGGGGTTTGACCATTAGGCCAATTAGATTAGCTATGGTCATTGGAGGTAGGTGGTTTGGTGGTACGAGTTTAAGGCGATGAGGAGGTCATTGGGGTTGGCCATGTTGGGTGGTGATGAGTTGTGTTTGGGTGAAGGGAAGTCGTGTGACTGTTTGGCATGATGAAGGCTGAAGCGATTTTTGACTTTTTGTCTGAGAAATAGGAGCCACGAATAGGAATGATGTTGGGTGCACTGTGTGGCTTCTCGGTGATGGAAAAGGTAAAACTTCAAACCCGGACTACTTGTTTCTCGCTTGTTTTGCTGCTCAATTTTGTGGACTTGTGGTAATGCAAGGCACGACGTCAAGAAAGGATGTTCAGTCGGGTCATGAGGTTGATGGGGAACGAGAAAAAATTGGTTGCTACATGGAATCCACATCAACAACTTGGGTGGTTTGCATTCTATAGTATGAGAGTTCATTGTCATAATTGCATTAGTATAAGTAAGCCTATTTGACGTTTTTTTCCACGCGAGAAATTTAGAAACACAAAAGGTTGTTGAAACTTTTGAAGATGGTGATAAATTTTATTGACTCTGCATAATCTCCTTAGAACACATGATTACAGGAGAGGATGAAAAAGATAAATCAAATGTTCTTTTACTTCAATTCTTTTACATGCCATCCTTGAATTGATTAAACATAAAATAATAAAAATACAAAAACATATGACATGTGGATAAAAACATATCAATAAAAAATGTATGCAATTACAATAGGAAAATTACTCATCATAATCATGAATCATACATTGAATCATTTAAGATTCTAGGTGACAAGGCTCCCAACATAAGCAAAATCACTAAGTTCAAAATCATTCACATCTACCCAAGGCCTAAAAGCAAAAAAATGTCACCAGATTACAGAACTCATCTTACCGAAAACAGATGAAAGATATTGAGTCTTCGAGCATATTATGAGGAAAATGGTGAGGGTGGTGAGGAACTGAATAATGAAAATGAAAATGATGATGAGGCGCCTGGAGAGAAAAACATGGATATGTCAATAGTAATTGGTCATTATCACAACCAATCGTTGAGTGGACTCCAAATACTAAGTTAAAGAAAGAGTTAATTTTTAAGGATAAGGCTAATTGAAAAGGGCTATTCAGCTTTACTCTATTAAGATGTACCACATGTATGGAGTAGTTGAAACGAAAACAAATGTGTGCGCATTGAAGTGCGTGACACACAAGGAAGGTTCTTGCGGTTGGAGGCTTCGAGCATGTAAGCGTAAGTGCCATCAACTTTTTTAAATAACTAAATATGATGGTCCGCACCGATGTGTGCACCGAAGTTTGAGTCAGGATCACCCAATGTTAGATTCAAATTTATTAGCACGAGAAATTGAAACTGAAGTCAAAGTGGAGCCTTCCATTACAGTGGCAGCCTTAATAGAGACTTCAAAAGATAAGTTCTCTTATGATGTCTCATATAAGAAGATGTGACATGCGAAACAAAAGATAATACATATGTACTGTGTTTGGTGACTGGGATAAATCTTATACAGTTTTACCCAAATTTATTTTTGCGCTTGCAAAATGAAATGACATGATTGTCGTGGGGATTTTTCAGCATATGTTTTGGGCTTTTCCACAATCTGTTGAATGATTCAAATATTGTAGACCAGTCATTAGTATTGATGGAACTCATTTGTATGGGAGATACAAAGGAAAAATGTTGATAGCTATGGGTGTTGATGGAAATAATCAACTAATTCCTCTCTCATTTGCTATCGTTAAGGAAGAATCTTTTGACAGTTAGAGATGGTTTTTTAATTGTCTTAGAGAGAAAGTAACTCAACGGAAAGGAGTTTGGTTGATTTATGATCGTCAAACAGGAATTACTTCTGCGGTAAATGATCCTTATTCCGTGTGGCGAGAACCTTGGGGTTATCATTGATATTGCTTACGAAATACGGAGTATATGCAGTAATTTCAATGACAAATTTCGCAATAAATAGTTGAAAGTGGTTGTGTATAAAGTAGGAAGTGCACATCAAGTGCGGATAACAAATTGTATTAATAAAACATAGAAGTGAATGCAAAATATAAAATAAAAACATAAGAATTACCTAGTATAGACGTGAATGTCAATCCACTTGTTTCTCTTGGTTTTACGTGTTCGTCTATCATGACCCGACTCTTCACAAAGGTCACACCGTGTTTTAGTTTTAACTTTTTTATATCCAACTCTTTTCTAATTCGTGTGGACTGTGGTCGTCCTTTCTTTGAATGCCTACGAGTAGGATCTGACAACAATTGAGGAATATTTTTTTCTGGTTAATAGTCCTCATGAGGGATTGGGCAAACTGAGTGGCCCAAGTTTGAGAGTAGTTGTGAATTGTGTACTAATCTTTAATGTACTCCCAAATATCAAATGTTAGCTGCCCACATACTGTCATTACATGTGAACATGGAAATTTATAAATTTATCACTTTCAACAACTGCATGTTTTTTGAGCAAGATGGACTACTTGTTTATTGTGCCCTTTTTGCATCCCCTCTCCATAAGGGGCAGTTACTACTTCACAAACTCTTTGTACTCTATCAAACCGAACAATATCATGTGTGTTTGCCTTCACCCGATATCCTTCAAGTGTTTGCAAGAACATGTGGCGTATACAACATTCTGTCTCATTTGGAAAAAAATTAACTTACCTATAGAAGGTTAATTAATTGCACACATGTTGTAATAGACAAGTTCTGAGCACCTTTCAACACACTGTTGAACACCTCAGATAAGTTGGTGGTCATTATTCCATAACGCTGGCCTCCATCATGAGCCAATGACCATTGTGGTAGAGGAATCTTGTCCAACCATTTACGAGTGTCAGGGTTGATGTTGCCAATCTCTTCCATTATGGCATCAAACTTCCGCACTTGATGTGCACTTCCTGCCCCACACACAAGAACTTTCAACTATTTATTGTGAAACTTGTCATTGAAATTACTGCATATATGTCGTAAGCAATATCGATGATAACCCCAAGGTTCTCGCCACATGGAATAAAGATCATTTACCGCAAAAGTAATTCCCATGTGACGATCAGAAATCAAACAAACTCCTTTCCGTTGAGTTACTTTCTCTCTAAGACAATTAACTACTTAAGAAACCATCTCCAAATGTCAAAAGACTCTTCCTCAACGATAGCAAATGAGAGAGGAGATAGTAGATTATTTCCATCAACACCCATAGCTATCAACATTTTCCCTTTGAGTCTCATCAATACTAATGACTTGTCTACAATATTTGAATCTTTCAACAGATTGTGGAAAAGCCCAAAACATACGCTGAAAAATCTCCACGACAATCATGTCATTACATTTTTCAAGCGTGGAAATAAACTTTGGTAAAACTTTATAAGATTTATCCCAGTCACCAAACACAATATGTATTGCCTTTTGTTTCGCATGCCACATCTTCTTATATGAGACATCATAAGAGAGTTTATCTTTTGAAGTCTCTATTAAGGCTCCCACGGTAATGGAAGGCTCTATTTTGACTTCATTTTCAATTTCTCGTGCCAATAAATTTGAATTTAACATTGGGTGATCTCAACTCAAACTTCGGTACACACATCGGTGCGGACCATCATATTTAGTTATTTCAAAAAGTTGATGGCACTTGCGCTTACATATTTGAAGCCTCCAACCACAAGCACCTTCCTTGTTTTCGTTTCAACTACTTCATACAGATGCACCGGTGCCTCTTAATAGAGTAAAGTTGAATAGCCCTTTTCAGATCAACCTTATCCTTAAAAATTAACCCTTTGTTTAAACTCAACACTTGGAGTCCAAGCAACGGTTGGTTGTGATAATGACCAGTTACTAGTCACATCATCATTAATAGCATCAATATTGTTGAAGACGTTTTTCCTCTCCAGGAGCCACCTCATCCTTTTCATTTTCATTATTCAGTCCCTCATCACTCTCATTGTTTTCCTCATAATCTTCCTCCTGTTCAATATATTCTTCCAGGTCAACAGTCTCATTATCAACATTCATATCAAAAAATGTAGCTTCACTTTCAGAATAATTCATTTGTTGCACTGCATTCATGTTCATGCTTACAAAATTTGAATCAAGTTAACAAGGAAAATATTATACTACGTACAAAAATAAGAGTGATCAATTTCAAATAGTTAAATAAAACTATAAGTTTGATGCTATCAAAAAAAGAATATGAATTCATATGTTTAAATCAAATATTAAAAAGATCACAAATGAAAACGGTGAGATACATTCAAACAACTAAATTTTTAGCTAGCTTAAAGTACAAAGCGATTACAAGTAAATGTGCCGGTATGAAATAAAGTATTTTAATATTAAGTAAAATCTTATTCGTAGTAAATGTGCCGGCATGAAATAAAGTATTTTAATATTAGTAAAATCTTATTCGTAGTATCATGGCAACTAACAAGGACTACAAAATTTTATGTGTTGTGTATTATTGGATCAGTTTATGAGGTTCCTAAAACTGAAAAATTAAGTGAACAAGTCATAAACTTTTCACTTCAATTGTATACGCCTAAACTGTTATCAATGTAATTTCTATGAAAAGTTGAATGTGTGGAGCTGTAAAATTGATTTTGAACCCAGAAATTTGTAAAACAATTAGAAGAGTTGTGATACGCTATCAATTAACAAATATTTATTGAATAATCATTAACACACATGAACCGGAATAGGAGAATTAGAGGAAAATGAAGATGTGATGAATTTGAATGGAGAAGCGGACAATATCCATAGGAGAAGCAGACGAGTCAACTTCAATGCAGCAGAAAACGTAAACCGTAAGTCGAATAATATACTCCGTAGTGTATTTGTAAAAGAAACGATTACGTAGTATTATATTTGTGACCTGAAGCTGCATGACTCAAATAAATTTAGAGAAGATAATTTAAAAGAAAGTGTATTGGGGGAGTGGTGTTAGAGTTGGGACTTTAAGCAGTTCACCTGGATTCAATACCCACTGGGCACTTCTTCTTTTTCAAATCAATGAATAAAAAGTAAAAACATTAGGGGTTGTTTACTAACATAGTATTTTCAGAAAACTGGAAAAGGGAAAATAGGAGAACGTGTTTACCGAAAATATTTGATGGAAAATTGGAGAAAGGAAAAAAGGAAATTGCATTTACCAAATCATTTTTCAAAACCAAAAAAATGAGATATGTCTCTATTTTTTTCTTAATGAATTGCAAAAGTGAGTTTTACTAATTTTCCAAATTTGATGTGTGCATAAGTGAGTTTTACTAATTTTCCAAATTTGATGTGCGCAAACGCGGCAGTGCTGCTACAACGAATTTGCGTACTTACACCTAGTGGTGGACCCAGTCCCAATCTGATCCAGTCCGGTCCGATCGATGACAGAGCAATCCTAGTCCGGTTCAGTCGACGACTTGGCGATCCTTGTCCCGGTTCGGTCCCCACTTTTTTAAAAGAGCTGTTGGGTTGTCAATCAATAAGGAAAAGGGAAAAGAATTAGTCAAACTAGCCGTTGGGACCGACTGGCACCAGCCAGCTTCAATCCCAACTTTCATATACTCGGGATGGGTACCTTATTTGGGTTGTACCAAGTCGAGCTCCTAACCAGGACCATACTTTCACTCTCTCAGCTAGTCCCAGAACCGAGTGAAAAAACTTTGTTAACATATTTTCATATTTGAAAATGAAAAACTGTAAAATGAAAATAGAAAAATGGAGGATGAAAAACTGAAAAATCAAAATAGAAACATTGAAGAACGAAAAACAGAAAAGAAAATTGAAAAATATCTCTATTAGTAAACGGGACTTTAATGATGGGATGTCAAATACATACTTGGAAAAGGAAACATAATGCTGAACGATACTTCCTTTGACTCTGTCCCATTGAAGATTGCCAACTTTGACTTACACGTGAGAAAGTAAAATTATGCAATTGAAATTTGTGTAGAGGATAAATAAATAAGTGGAACCACACATTAATTACTTTAAAGGGTGGAATTAACAATCAAAAAAAGAAAAGTTGATAATGTCTAGTCGAACAAAGAGAGTATTATTTTCTTATTTTTGGACTTGTTTGTTAAAAAAGTAAAGTCAAATATGATTAATGTTTTAAACTTTTTCAACTATGTTGAAATTACTATGTATTTATACAATACAATGCAACAACAACAACAACATCCAAGCCTTAGTCTCAAAAGATGAATCGATACATGATAAATCAATACATTGTATTTATACAATACAATGAAATGAATAAAAATGAATTCTCACAATATTAAAAATAAAATTACTGAGTTTGAACCAATGTCTTGTTCTCCTGGACAGATTCTTTCCTCTGAAATTCTTTCTACATTTTCATCCCCGTTTATTTCTCTATCATTTCACATGTTACAAACAGACTGTAAGGGATGGCTACTTATGGCTGTCCAAATAACAATATGCATGAATTCAGAACAGTAAAAGAAAATATTCTGTTTCCGACAAAAGACTATGAATTCATTTTCTCTTTGGTCCCAGGTTTTCATTTTTTCACCTCTGGTGCATGACCATAGATTTCTTACAACTTATGATCCTCCGGAGTGATGAAAAAGTAACCAGGAATTGTGTGAAGAAGTGATAGGAAACACAAAAATGGTATGGTTTCTATAGTCATCCACCGAATGAATATTTTCATAAATCACGTGAAGCTAACAGGAGTAACAATCTAGTAGGGAGTAGTTGCCAAAACAAAACTAATGAAAAATAAGTATCTACTCATGAAATAATATAATTAAAAGTTTAGTTCAAGCTATTGTTTTAGGTGAGGGTTTAAATTCCGCTAGTTGAGAATATGATACATAATAATGAGTATAGAGAAGAGGGCCTGAGGTACAAAAATGGGCTGCTTCTATGTTCCCACTTATCAACTAGAATACTCAAGATTTCATTCAGTCATGGTTTTCATGGTTTGTTATTGCAGTACCTATGTTGAAATGTTGACGATTTGTAGAGGTGAAGTCCACATTGCTAGTGGCCCTTTATAGAAACCGCGAGTTAGTTTCCAACTTGGGAAATTGTCAAGAAGGTAATGCCTAAACTACACCAGATGAAAGATACAAAATTACTACAGATGAGTAACTAACAGTATTATGTGACAAAATTAACTTTTCATTTGACGGAGGAGGCTATATGGATTTGATAGTTGATACTCCATCTGTCCCGTAAATGATCTCTTCCACTTCTGTCCATCCCGATACTATATTCTTTTTCCTCTAAACAATTGAAAGCTGTAACTGTCTAACTGATATGCCTGAACTTACTGAAGTGCTGAACGAATATATGTACAACAATTTCTCTTTATAAATTAAAGAAAATTACACATCAACTTAAGTCAGAAGTGTCATTTCATTCAATTTAAGCGATGAAGTTTTTGATGGTGAAATGTGGCAAGGCAAGGGTACCAATGTGTGGTATGAATATTAGATCTCCCCAGCTACAAGAGCTATTAATTCCCACCAAAACCATTTGCACAAAACAAGTTCAGATACTTCAGAAAGAAGAATGTGCCAGTGTGCCACAGATAAAGAAGCTACTTATATCTATAAGTCACAAGAAAGGGAGGAGGAGAGGCGGGCAAAGCTAGAAAATTTGGAAAGTCACATATGCAAGTGTACCATAATAAGTTTTGTATTGCGGGCAAAGCTAGAAAATTTTAGACGGGAAGGCCAAAGCGACTTATGTTAACATGTTTTATAGATACGAAGTAGTAATCATCGAAAGTATTTACACATACACCCTAATTTGATATTCAAACAGAACCATTCCATCATGTTAACATGACAACAATACAAACAACAGCAGATAAAAGATGTGCATGACAAAACAAAGCTCAATATAAAGTTCATACCTTTTCTCTGAGATTCCCCCATTAAGTTTCACCACTCTAGTTCAGCTACTATAAAGTATAATCTACATCTATTCTTGAGAGAATCACTCCTCCTCATCGCTCTCATCGCTAAAATATCCTTTTTTCTTCCCTCTTTTCACTTTCTTCTTCATTTCCTCAGTGTCCCCTCCACTTAGTAACCTTTCCCCTGCATCTCCATCAACGATGGAAGCCCAATTCTCCTCTTCAAAAGCCTCTCCTCTACCTTCTTCATCTTCCTCGTCATCTCCCCAACCCCGTTCCCCAATTCTATCCTTACCATCAACCCCGCCTCTCCTCCGCCCTTTCTTTGACGGCTCCGGCCTTTCCCTCCGGCCAAGCTGATTCTTTGGGCACTCATAAGACAAGTGCCCTTCCTCACCGCACTCATAGCACCGACTCTTATCCGGGTACACCTTCCGCCGAATAAACTCTGCCGCCCGGCCGTTATCAGATGCAATCGAGGCGGATAGAGTCCGGCCGTTGAGGAGTTTTTTGTCAATTCCTTTGACAGCTTTGACCGCATCCTCGCGGGAGACGAAGAGGACGAACGCCACGCCGCGACTTTTCCGGGTATCTCGGTCCTTGAGAACGGTGACCTTTGCGACCTTGCCGAAGGTAGAGAATATAGTGTGAATGTCAGAATTGGTGAGGGAGAAATCTAGGTTGCTGACGTAGACTGTTGATTTAGAAGGGGCTAAACGGCCGCTTCCGCCACGAGGAGTACTCGAGGTGGTGGTTAGGGTTTTGGAGGAGGACGGTGGGGGTGGTAAGGACGCTGCGGCATAACGGTAGTAAAAGATGTCGTCTTCATCGTCGTCGTCGCCGTGGTTTCTCTTCCGCGACATTACTGACGTGTCTTTCCAGGGTGTGGATCGTGGACCCCTGATATACACATACAAGTAATATACTACTCCGTAATATGTAGTGTGAACTTTATGATCTACTTGTATAAAATTAGAGTGCCAAAAGCATTTGCACACCAACGGTAAGGAACTAAATCTTATTACTTATTGTTTATTCTTATTTTATTCAGATCAGATCAGAAAAATTTAGATCAGATCTGAAAGATTCAGATCAGATCAGAATCATTCAGATCAGATCAGAAAGATTCAGATCTGATCAGAAAGATCCAGATCAGATCAGAAACATTCAGATCAGATCAGGAACATTCAGATCAGACCAGGAACATTCAGATCAGATCAAGAACATTCAGATGAGATCAGAAAAGTTCAGACATGATTTATCCTTTTTATTATAATAAAAATAATTATTATAATAATATTTATAATAATTATAATAATTATAATAATTATAATTATTATTATTCTTGTTGTTGTTATTGTAATTAGTATAATTAATATTATTATTGATATTATTATTATTATTATTATTATTATTATTATTATTATTATTATTATTATTATTATTACTATGATTACTATGACTATTATTATTATTATTTTTATTATTATGATATTTATTATTATCATGATTATTATTATTCTTACTACTAATATGGTTGTTGTTGTTATTGTTATTAGTTTTGTTTTCGTTATTATCATATTATACGGAGTAATTACAATTAAAATTATAGAAATAAATATTATAATTATAATTAAAATTATAATTATAGAAAAAATATAACTATAAATATAATTACAATTATAATTATAGCTATATTTATAACTAATGTAATACGTATAATAATAATTATACCTATTATAATTATGTTTGTAATTATAATTATAATTTTTATAATTACGATTATAATTATAATTATAATTATATTTAAATTATATATGTGTAATTACATTTATAATTATAGTAATTATAATTGTAATTATAATTTTAGAAATATTTAAATCAGATCAGATCAGAAAAATTCAGATCAGATCAGAAAAATTCAGATCAGATCAGAAACATTCAGATCAGATCAGGAACATTCAGATCAGATCAGGAACATTCAGATCAGATCAGGAACATTCAGATCAGATCAAAAAGATTCAGATCACATCAGAAAAATTCAGATCAGATCAGATCAGAACTTAAAAAATTCAGATCAAAAACATTCCGAAATGAAACGCTTCCAAACTAGGGCCAAATTAACAATTGGTAATTAAGATATTGCGTTAGATAAGAGTAAAACATAAAATCTGCTCCAAAATAGGACCGAATGTTTTAAGTTCTTAAAATAGGAGTTAAATACTACCTCCGTAACATTGGGATGTTCCCATTTGAAAAGTAGGTAGATTAAGAATAGTGAAAGGAGATATGTATTATTAGGGGTATGATGGGAAGATAGTGAAATAATGTGATGGAATGAAGGATAAATCCAAAAAAAGTAGGTGTAATAGTGTATTATTTTTAAAATTATTGAGGGTATAATGGGAAGAATTAGAAATGGGAAGATATTAATGTTACGTCCAAATAAGGAAAGTGGGAAGATATTTAGGTTACGGAGGTAGTAAGAATTTATTCCCTTTTTATCCCTGCTCATATTTAATTGTCCGTCTGTTCCGTCTCTTCAATTCCAGACTGTCAGACAACTTTTCTCTCACTTGTTTTGCTTTACACCTTTCTTCTCCCATCCCATTCCAGACCAATGTAATTCATCACATCATCTGCATCTCCATGTTGCAAATTTTCTCCCCAGACTGTCAGATTTTGCTTTACACCTTTCTTCTCCCATCCCATTCCAGACCAATGTAATTCATCACTTCATCTGTATCTCCATGTTGCAAATTTTCTCCCCATCTGCAATTCGTTGGTGAGTTTCATTGGCCGGAAAAAATCACTCCGCATCTGGGTGGAATTCTGGTGGTGTATTTCAAAGACCGGCAGAAAATTACTATGGATCTATGTCTAATTTCAGGTCAGTATTCTTCTTTTATACTCCCTACGTCCCTCTATTAAGTTCCTACTTTGACCTACGCACATATTTAGGAAATAAATTTGACTTTACTTTTTAGACACTGTTTGGCACTATTTAGACACTGTTTAGACACTGTTTGGCACTGTTTTGCACTGTTTGACACTGTTTTGATGTAGGATAACTTTCCATTTAGGGAAATGAGAAGATTATTTTGGGACGGCCCAAAAAGGAAAGTAGAAAGTTAATAGCGGGACAGAGGGAGTATTTCTTTTTCTTCTCCATCTTCTTCTTCGCCTCTCCTTCCTCTATTTTTGTATTCAATTGTTTTGTTTACTATCCAGATTTTGAATTAAGAGATTACATTTCAGATTTGTAAGTGCAACTCTTCATCAACAGTTTTCAGAAATGTTTGAGTTTTTCTCTTAATTTTGAGTAATTTATTTGTATATAAAAAAAAACTTCTTCTATTCATAAAAAATCAAAAATTGCCATGATTTTTTTTATTAATTCGACCATTGCAATTAAAGTGCCATTTTAATTTATGGCATTAAATAATGCCATTTTTAATCATTTGCCATTTTTTTGCAAATAGTGCCATTTTTAATTTCTTGGCAAATGACACTAACTGTACTAAAACGGCAATACTACTTCTAATGCCATATTAAAATGGTACGGAATAATATTATTTCTAATGCCATAATAAAATGGAATTATTACTGCTAATGCCATTTTATAGATGGCAAATGTCATAATATGTCATTATTATTATTATGAAGATGGCAACTACGCCAAGCAGCAAATTAAACTTGCAAGATGTGATAGTCACGTCGGAAATCCCCGGTCTCATCATAAAAAGTGGCGGCCGCGGCACAGGCGGTTGTCATAGAGGCAGCAATAGTGGTGGCAGAGGCAAGGCGGCGACGATTGAGTTGGTTGATGGTGGCAGCGGTGGTAGATGAGACATTGACAGTGGCGGCTTGAGGCAGCCAGTGGTGGCCGGTGGTTACCGGCAGCGTCTGGCGTTAGTCGACGGCGGCGGCCTTCCCCTAGGTTATGTCGTCCAATGGTTTATCAGTAGTCATGTTGTACGGAGTTATTTTGTTTTTAAATAAATATACAATGTTAACATTAAGGGTAATTTTGTCAAACCCTTATCTTTTTACTCCTACGAAACATACAGCTCCTACTTTTGCACTTGTGTAATGTTTTACTCCTAGTTAGGTAATTATCCCTTGGTAATTTGGTAAAAAGAAAAAGAGGTATTACCTGGTGGTTTATCAATTGGTAAATAAAACCACTTCAGACGTATTAGTAAAAAAGGCCCTAGTGATAGATTGATTTTTTTTTTTGTGAAATTGTGAAATTGACGTTTTCACTCTTTCTACTTTGATTTCATCATAAAATAGAGGACTAAAAATGTCAACGGGCGTGTTTAATAATAACGGCCTCAGCTAGCTAATAGTCGTTCAATCATCGGATTGTAGTAGCGAATTCCATTAGTGATGGAGTATATGGACTCCGACCCCCTGCTCTGCCGACTATAGGACCTGGACAGCGGCCCACACACGTTTAGCGGATTCATATTATTATACATTATTATTGTCCAGGATGTTCTAGATTAGCTTTTTATACTATCAGTCCATTTATGTAACCGGTCTGTCAAGCCCATATTAGAGGCCCAAACCCGGGTTTTCCCTATATATACTCCTTACAAGAGGCTTGTAAACAAAAGTCATAGATTAGCTTTATTCATTCTATACACTTATCTCCTTCTCTACATTCTTGTTCAAATCTCTCTAAATTATAGCGTATGGGTATCGATTATCCATCAAATGGTGCTCTCGTTGAGAGTTTGAACAGAATCAAGTGAATCCCTCCCCAATTATCCAAAAATCCATCCAAAAATTCTAGGAAAATTCCCAAAAAAAAAGAAAGAAAGATGAATCTGGAAGTTCTGATTTGAGAAGTCCCAGATCAAATCGCCATCCAAACCGCCGCCACCGTGCACTACAAGCTGACGTGCCTACCGCTGCACTTGGTCTCAGAACAAACGCTGGAGGTCTCCGTCCGGATCTCACCTGCACTGCTCTAGGTCACGCCGCTTCTCTGAATCTGATTCTCTCAAGGCGGTCCACCATTGATGACTGTCTGAGAGCTCCTGGGAGGGATGAACGACCCTACGTACGATTTCGTCGCCTCTGTCATAGCCTCGCCTGCATCACTTATTGTCGCTCCACCACCATGGCGGCGAGATCTGGAAATGGGTTGTCGGTTGCAGACCCCCTCAAATCCCGATCGGGTGAGCTAATGCAAGATTTCTGTCATTAATGGCCATGACAAGCCTAGTGCAAAGTGTCGATCAAGAT
Source organism: Cuscuta epithymum (assembly GCA_945859915.1). Taxonomy (NCBI): domain Eukaryota; kingdom Viridiplantae; phylum Streptophyta; class Magnoliopsida; order Solanales; family Convolvulaceae; genus Cuscuta; species Cuscuta epithymum. Next base: position 1,810,205 of record CAMAPF010001001.1, on the reverse strand, counting down.
CTCCCCGGGCCAGAGTAGTTTCGCATAAGCAATAGTAGTTCTACCGACCCTCCAACACACTCTGGCGACAACTAGGGACGAAGACCGGTTAATCTCCAGGCGCCTAGCAGAGAGCCAGCGACAGCGGTGCATGAGGAAACTAGCAAAACGGTTGCCACAGCTGGCCAGCTCCTCGGCCCCCTCCGCTCCGCTCCTGCAATGAATGATTCAAGAAGCATGCAAGAATGATTCGCTCGACCAGAAGAGTGATTAACCCATTAAAATTTATCCGGAGCCGTGCATCTTTTTTGGGCCAAAGTCCAGGAATTTCTTCTTTTGAATGAGTTCCACAACAACCAAAGAGCTAAGTAGCTAAAAACTCCTCTTAATTATCTTCTGTCAGGCCCCGTTTCAGCTCAACAACCTGTCATCACACATGATGGTCTCCATCCGTCATTAATGGTGATTTGAGCTCCGCAAGAGAAATTCGCCCAAAAGTCTCCTCGCTTCCAGCGGCGCTACAGTCTAAGGGATCTCCAGCAGCAAAAGTAGCAATGGAATCAAGTAGGCCATCGACTTTCTCCTATGACACATGCTTCCCAGCGTCTGAGAGCATCTCCGGCTGATTGGAGATTCATCGGTTTTTATCAGCTTCCTCCGCATCTCCTAGGTCTTGAGGAGCTGGCTAGAGATGCATCTAACTTGGACAATTGGGCCTCTAACATGGAGTCAAAACGGTGGGTCCAAGTGAACAAGCGTCCCCTTGCCCCCTTTCTTCGTCGATATCGGATAGAGGCCACCAACCAAGCTGTGATGGAATCTCCCTTGAACCAACCACACCAATTATCGCAAGAGGAAGCTGACAGCCTCCAGATGTGATGGCCGACCGTAGCCACATGATGGCAGGCCAGTTTGACCAAGTCAAAATTGAAGAGTGGAGTCCAATCTAATTCCACGACACTCTTAGAACGGTGGGAGCCGCTATTTCAGAAGGCTTTTCCAACCCATATGGATCATCTTCTCCAACATAATTAATATCCGAAAGATAAGTACCCTTTAATTTTTATATTATTTATATTTATTTAAATCTTTTTTTTTTGTCGGGCAAATGTCACACTATCACACACTTATGATCAGATGCCTAGTAGAGTGTGGCTTGAGACTCATCACTAGGATTTAAAGTCATGACCAAATCAGGCACAAAGCCCTGACCAAGATCAGGCACAAAGCCCTGACCAAGTCGGGCACAAAGGCCGGTCTTAGTCATTCCTCGAGTGGTGACCGTTGCTTACGAATGGCTCTCACATCCATTCTATCAAGTATTTTATCATTAAATTGGCAATTCACATTTCCACTTGTTTCAAGTAACGAACTCCCGATCGGAAACATAAATCCCAAGAAATAAATTTATATGTATGTTAAATGTGTAGGTACAAAGATGACTTTACTCATTTTCACCTCGTCTCCACCAGCCTCAAGGAGTGGGGGACTGGGGGACTGAGAGGTCAGAATTTCTAGATGAGCAGAAAATATCACGAATGAGCAGGAACGAGAGCTGAGTCGGTTGAAGAGGAGTTGAGCTAGATTGATTATGCCAGAGGGGACTTGCCTTCCTTGTTTCATATTGAGGGCGCTAGGTGTACTCTTTTTCCCTTTATTAGGATTTTTTCCCACTGGGTTTTTCCCTAGTAAAGGTTTTTAACGAGACACCTCTCCATCATGGACAAGGGTGGAGGTCCCCCGGCCGAAGAGGAAGAAACCAAAGACAGAAGAACATTGCAAATACAATTGTGGACTACTCCCTTTCACCTCAAGTACTCTCGGCTCAGGGAGTGGGGGACTCCTGATGGAGTATTTGGACTCCTACCCCCCGGTATGCCGACTATTGGGCCTGGACAGCGGCCCACACACGTTTAGCGGATTCATATTATTGTACATTATTATTGTCCAGATGTTCTAGATTAGCTTTTTATACTATCAATCCATTTATGTAACCGGGTCTGTCAAGCCCATATTAGAGGCACAGACCCGGATTTTCCCTATATATACTCCTTATAGGAGCCTTGTAAACAGAAGTCATAAATTAGCTTTATTCATTCTATACACTTATCTCCTTCTCTACATTCTTGTTCAAATCTCTCTAAATTATACAATATGAGTATCAATTATCCATCAGTTAGCTTTTTTAAATAACATCTTTCATTAACAGTTGAAATAATTTGTTAGTAACTTAATTGTTTGTAATTATACTACCTTCATCCCCCTAATATTGCGATGGAAGAGAGTGGCGTGGTTTTCAAGAAAAGCGGAATTATGTGACTGATAATGAGTTGATAAAGTGAGAATAAAGTAAGATTAAATTAGAGTCACACAAATATTACCAAATATAATATGTGACAAAATTAGTGGGACTGCCAAAAAAGGAAAAATTAGACAATTATAGTGGGACAAAGAGAGTTGCTTTTAAGACGTAAAATGATCATTAAAGATATGAATTTAAAAGTTTATATGTAGTATATTTAACTTAATTTTATTTCTTTCATTTTTAATAAGTCCCGGAAAAGTTTTAAAATTTTTATTTATTTTTATTTTAAATAACTACTAACACTATCATTTTTAAGATATGCACATTGACGCGAGCACACACATCTAAATTCATATATTTTAGCTATTAATTTTGTAAATATGACTATTTTTTGTTTGTTCTAAATCTACTCCATTTATTAGTTTTTTTTTTAATCTACTCTAAAATTTTACTCCGTATGACTATTTATTAGTTGTTTTTTAAATCTACACAATTGTTATTTAAAATAAACGTAAATTTATTTTTTAAAACTTTTTTCAAGACTTATTAAAAACAAAAATAAAGTTAAATTAAATATATATACTATTAAATTCTTATCTTTAATGATCATTTTACGCCTTAACATTTAATTTAAGGATACATTTTATTTCAGTTAAGTTACTAAAATTTCATTTCAAACCTTTACAAAAAACTAATAACTAGTCATATTTAAAATATTAATACTACAAATATATGAATTTGTATATGTGTGCTTGTGTTAATGTACGTACGAAATCACAGTAGAAAGCCTGAAAATGTCAATTTAACAATACTTAGGATATGAAATGTAGAAAATTTTAAATTAAAATTGATGACCAAAAGTGTCTCTCTCACAAAAAATTGATCAATTTGTCACTAAGGCTTCTTTTTTTACCAATACATCTCAAATGGTATTATTACTCCATATGTAGGATTTAGTTTTCATTAAATTTAGAGAAAACTGTCAAATAGGTCCTCGAACTTTTATAAAAAGGTCAAATAAGTCCTTATATAGGAGGCTCTGTCCGGCCGTCGCGATTTGGGACGGTTACCGGTGGAATTTATATAGGAGAACCTATTTGACAGTTTTGCCTTAAATTTATTAACTAATTTTCTAAAAAATGTAAAATTATTCTCAAAACATGGGAAGTATGTTATTACCTTCATCCCATTTTATATATCTTATTTTTATTTGACACAATTATTAATAAAGTGATTGAAAAAATAAAAATTATAATTGAAGTCTGAGATTAATAAAGTGAAATAATGTAAATTTTGTGTTTGTTTTCAAAATACGGAATATGAAATAAGATACCTACTTTGAACAACTCAAAAAAGAATATAAAACATAAAATAGGAGGAGAGATGTGATTACCCAAACTTGAAAACTCGTACTTTGATATCAAAGAATATGTAAAACCATAGACCATATAATTTGACATAGCATGTAAACGTAAATTTTGATAGCATGTAAACGTAAATTTTGATAGCATGTAAATGTAATTTTGATATGCATGTAAAGGACCTGAACAAGCAAATGAATCTAACAGTATAACATATTTAAATAGCACCACTTGGCTTGGGTTCGTATTCACTTCATAGTTAAGTATTGTACACTCCACACAAAAAATGTATTTACTTTAAGAATTACCATCATTCACCTGGCTAGAGAAGTGTTAAATGCAAATGCTGTGAACATCCCAATATCCCATGAGTGATGTAAATAACATGATTATACAAAATTTTAAGGAAAGATAAAACTGCAAAAGTGGTTGATTTTTGGACTCCTCATAGTAAAATTAAGACAACATTAAAAACGCAATATGTACGCATGTTACCATGTTCCAAGCATTATTTAGAGGGAATCAAAGTTTCTACAGTTACCATGTTACATGCCTTACCTGGCCTTTTACAGTACACTAATTTTTCCTTTTTGACCAAAACACACACTATACAGTAATAAAGTTACAAACAGTGTGGCTTAAGAGGGGGGCGAGCTAGGCCCGAGTGATCACAGCAGAGGCCATGGAGGTGATTCCGCACATGCCATGGCCTCTGCACATCCGGAAATATCCTTCCTCTCCCCAATTCTTTCCCCACGAGTTCTTGATGATCCAATACGGCCTGTAGCCTAACCTCAGGATGGAGAATCCTTTTGAACCATAACCAACAAGTAGAACCCCATGGTTCAGCAGCCTCTTGCTACATATGAGTGGGCATGAAACACCTCCCATGTATGTCTGCATGTATCTTGCATTTATCCCCACTGCATTCATACATCATCATGTTTCAACAAACTAAAGTAATTGGCCTAAAAAATATTAATTATAAAGCTAACCCGGTTTAACACCTCAAACTAATTCATCTCCTTTAAAAACTAGTATCAATAGAGCACTTTTGGCTCTCATCTTAAAGAGTCAAATCTGTTGTAACTTATAACGATTCGATTCAACCAATCAGCATTCCTCATACTCATATAAAAAGATGAGTGCAGAAATTAAAGGGCACAAAGCATAAATAGAATATTACCAGCAAGAGGGCCATTAACCAAATAAGCAGCCATTTGGCCCTCATCAGCCGGAACTGTGGTGAAATTCCCAACCTTGACCACCACTTTCTCTGATTGAAATTTGCATTCGCCGCCTTTTCCAGTGTAAGGATAAGAGGCATCTTCCTCTATACCTCCAGACTCTATCAGATACTTGTAAGCATTTGTCATAAGGCCTCCTGAACATCCATCATCACAAGAACTCCTGTCGTGTATATCACACTTCACAGGCCATGGAAGTAATCAAAAGTAAGTTAAATTGAAGTAACTTTTGTTTAAAGAGTTTGCCGCACTGAGGAAAATAATACAAAATAGGTAACTTTTGTTCTGTATGTTATAAATTTACTCATTTCTTATCTATAATTTAAATTAATATGTGAATTTTGCCACTCCAGTTTCACAAAAATATCTCCCTTCTAGTCTAGTCCTGGTCTGATTTGTTCTCTTTAAGTCTAATTTGGTCTCTTCTCTTTAAGTCTAACTTTATCTCTACTGCTACACTAATTTTGTATATATACTTTGGCTTGAAATTTACATCAACTTTGTAAATCTACTTTGGTTGAACTGGTCTGACCTCTTTATGTCTAGTATGTTCCAAACTAAGTATGGTCTGATCTTCTTGAATTCGTCTATTAGCTTTAAGTCCATTCTTATATGGTTTGTTCCTGTTTGGTCTGGTTTTAAAAAGTCTAGTAAGATGTGGTGTTAATTTGTCTAATATGATCTAGTGTGTTTAAGCTCATTCTAGTCGAGATTGAAATAAGTTCAAGTGGAAATGTCCTGATAGCGTTTATAGATTTTATATATAAACAGTGTGTAACTGTGTACCATGTGATCACAATCCACAAGTTGTTGCTCACTGAGATTGAGTAGCTTCCCTGTTGCAAGGAAGTTAGCTCCTTCAATGGCTCCTGTGGTGCTAAAGGCCCAACATGACCCACAAGAACCCTGCATCATTTATACATCAACCGATCAATGCACGAATGTGGTACATTTTGACATCAACAAAGGGAAATTTATGCATGCTTCTCTACCCAAATCCATTCTACTTCTCTAGAAATTAGAGAGTGCAAATAATGTTTGAAACATCTGCTACTTGAGCTTTATGCTCTATAAAGTGCACTTAAGTAAATCTAGTGCAATAAAGTAAACCTTAGTTTTAATAAAAACTAGGTTAACCTAAGTGAACCTAGGTTCATGCGTAAAATAGTGTTTGGAAATAAATAAGGTGAACGTAGTACGTAGGTTAATGTAATAAATGTTGTTTAGATGAAAGTACTTTAGCTTATTTTGTCTCCCTTTATGTGTAACTAAGCAATCAAATACTTGTAACTTATCACTACTTGAATTCTATCCTGATAGGGATGCTGGGAGCCAGTCCTACTTTGATAATAATATTAAGTATTTTGATCATGTATACTCAAGGAGGAATAAGGGTCATAATAAGTAGTTATATGTTACTAGTTATCGGTTGGGGGAAATATTACTATAAATAGCTAGGTCCTTGTAATAATTGGCAGGCTGGTATTGGCTTGTATTGGGCTGGGACTTGGAGAGAGGCATCTCTTAAAACTGCCAGACATTATTTCTCTCTCTTGTTTGTTATACGATCTTCCTCCCTTACTGTGCATTGTCCATTTTTCTCCAATTCTGCTGCTAGATTGTTGTTCGCAGGTCTGATTCCCTATCATTGGTATCAGAGCCGTCGATCAGAGGACCTGTTTATGGTGGCGGCAAGAAGAAAAATGAATGACCGAGTGGAAAACTTGGAGCGAGAATTGGCGCGTCAAGCTGCAGAGATTGAGCGCGAGCTGGCAAGGCACCGCGAAGAGGCCAGGCTAAGGGATGAGGAGGCTCGCGAGGAAGCCAGGAGGAGGAGCGAGGAAGTCAAAAGGGACCTCGATGACATTCGCGAGCTGCTGAGACATAAACATCGCCATCACTCCCGCGAACGATCATCGCACTCTAAGGCGAGTACCAGACATGGAAGCAGTGACTCACGTTCAATCTCAGGTAGTCATCGATCCCCTTCCTCCAAACCGATTGATAACCGACGTAGTTGGATGGAGAAATCTGGAAGAAAAGTTGATTTACCTTTATTTAATGGCACTGATGCATATGGTTGGACTATTAAGGTGGAGCGTTTTTTTAAATTGAATCAAATTGATGAGGAGGAGAAGGTTGATCTAGTAACTCTGGCTATGGAGGGAAGGGCTTTAAACTGGTATCACTGGTGGGAGGAGCACTCGAATGTGAGAACCTGGGAATTGTTTAAAGGGGCTCTGTTGGAGAGATTTGAACCAGGATTGGATCAGGATCCATATGGTCCATTATTAAATCTCAGGCAGACTGGAAGTGTGATGGAGTACAGAGATGAGTTTGAATTGGTGTCAGCACCTTTGAAAAACACTGATGTGCAAATGCTTAAGGGGATTTTTATGAAAGGATTGAAGCCTGAGGTTAAAGCGGAATTGAAGAAGAATCCTGTTAGAACATTGACAGAAGTCATGAATAAGGCTTCGAGGGTAGAAGAGAGTAATGCTATCCTGTATTCCAGCAGGCACAGGGAAGATGATAGGAGAGGAAACAAGGGGACTGTTACCAATCCACCTCAAAGGTGGTTGAGTGAGAGCAAATGGAAGAGTACAGTGACCAGTCAACCAGGGTCTGAGAAATATCATACAGAAAAGAAAAATGAGACTGGAAACAGTGGAGTGGGAGTAAGAGGCACTCACAGGCTATCTCAAGCTGAGCTTCAGGAATTAAGCAGAAAAGGCCTTTGTTTCAAGTGTGGGGAGACTTGGGGCAAGGGACACATCTGTAAGATGAAGCATTTCCAAATTGTGATGATAGATGATTCTGAGGGGGAAGAGGAAGCAGGAGTCAATTATTTGGCACCCATACCTGAAGAGGAAGGATCTGAACCTCCAACCATGCAGCTCTCATTGATGAGCAAAGAGGGGATGACCACTCCCAGGACTTTCAAGGTCAAGGGAGAAGTGCAGGGACTCAGAGGAAGTAAGGAGATAGTAATTCTTATAGATTGTGGGGCCACTCACAATTTCCTATCTCCCAGAGTGGTAAAGGAAGTGGGAATCCCTATTATTCAAATTCCTGAGTTTAAAGTAGAAATAGGGAATGGGGACCTCATTAGAAACAATGGAAGGTGTGAAGCCATCACGGTGAAGTTGCAACAGTTAGTTATAACTCAAGATTTCTACATTTTAGAGTTGGGAGGCACTGAGATGGTTTTGGGAATGGAATGGCTAGCAGGGTTGGGAAAAGTGGAATTCAATTTCCATAACCTGTCTTTGAAATGGGTCCAAGATGGTCAGTTGAGATGTCTGATGGGAGATCCAAAAGTGAGCAAGACTGAAGTCTCTTGGAAAAGCTTGACCAAGAGGGCATCCAAGGATGAACAAGGGTACTGCCTGCATCGAACTGAGGGTAAAATAAATGAAGATAATCAAGTCAGTTTGGGGTGGATTCAGAGGATCAAAGCAGAAGGTCCTGAAGTTTTCAAAGCCTTGGAGGGTCTACCTCCTAGAAGAGATTGTGACCATACTATTGTGATTAAGGAAGGAGCCAATATACCCAACATTAGACCCTACAGATATCCTCAATACCTGAAGAATGAGATGGAGAAAGTAATACAGGAATTGTTGAATGGTGGTATCATCAGAACCAGCACCAGCCCCTACAGTAGTCCAGTTTTGATGGTAAAGAAGAAAGATGGAGGATGGAGATTCTGTGGAGATTACAGGGCCCTGAACCAGATTACAGTCCCTAATAAGTTCCCTATTCCCATTATAGAGGAGTTACTGGATGAGTTGAACAATGCACAGATCTTTTCTAAATTGGACCTCAAGTCTGGTTACCATCAAATTAGAATGAAAGAGGAGGACATCCATAAGACAGCTATAAGAACTAATGAAGGTCACTATGAGTACTTGGTCATGCCTTTTGGGCTTACCAATGCCCCCTCTACCTTCCAGAGTTTAATGAACCAAGTACTGAAGCCTTACCTGAGGAAATTCACATTGGTATTCTTTGATGACATACTCATATACAGCCACACAGAGGAAGAGCATTGGGAACATATACAGAAGGTGTTACAGCTGATATACTCCAATCAGTTAGTGCTTAATGAGAAAAAGTGTTCTTTTGGGCAAAGGCAGTTGGGGTATTTGGGGCACATTATATCAAAGGAGGGAGTTGCAGCAGATCCTAGCAAGATTGAAGATATGATCAGCTGGCAATACCCCACAGATGCTAAAAGTTTAAGGGGATTTCTGGGTCTCACGGGTTATTACAGAAAATTTGTAAAAGGGTATGGGAAGATTGTAGCTCCTTTGAATGATTTGCTTAAGAAGGATGGGTTCAAGTGGAACCCTGAGGCTCAGCAGGCTTTTGAAGATCTGAAAAGGAGAATGACTCAACTACCAGTGCTGAAAATCCCAGATTTTAATCAGACTTTTGTAATAGAGACTTTTGTAATAGAGTCTGATGCTTCAGGAAAAGGAGTAGGTGCTGTCTTAATGCAGGAGGGCAGACCTGTGGCTTATATGAGTAAAACTCTATCTCTCAGAAATCAAAGTAAGTCTGTTTATGAGAGGGAGTTAATGGCTATAGTTTTGGCTATTCAAAAATGGAGGCCATATCTATTAGGAAGGACCTTTGAGGTGCACACTGATCAGAAGAGTCTAAGGTTCTTAACTGAGCAAAGAATTCTGGGGGAGGACCAGCAGAAATGGGTGACCAAACTGTTAGGGTATAACTTTGTCATCAAGTACAAGCCTGGGGTGCAAAACAAGGCTGCGGATGCATTGTCTAGAAAGGGTAATCTGTATTCCTTGTCAGTGGTAACCTGCCAAGAATGGGAAGGTTTGGAGTGTGAGCTGATGGAGGATAGCAAATATAAGTGTATGATTCAGAAATTAGGGGTTGAGCCAGACTCTATTCCTAATTTCATCCTCAAACAAGGACTTCTCTATTTCAAGGGCAGATTGGTAATTCCTAAAAACTCAGCAAGGATTCACAGCATCCTCAAGGAATTTCATGAGTCTGCCATAGGGGGACATGCTGGAAATTTCAAGACTATGAAGAGGATATCATCTTTGTTTTATTGGGAGGGGATGAGAGCTGATATCCAAAAGTTTGTGCAGCAGTGTGAAATATGCCAGAGAAATAAATACCAAGCTCTAAGTCCAGCCGGATTGTTACAGCCATTGCCCATTCCAACTCAGATTTGGACTGATCTGAGTATGGATTTCATTGGAGGATTGCCAAAAGCTCAAGGGAAAGACACCATTCTTGTTGTGGTGGACAGGTTGACTAAATTTGCACACTTTATAGCATTATCACACCCATATAGTGCTAAGAGTGTGGCAGAAATCTTCATCCAAGAGGTGGTTAGACTGCATGGGTTCCCTAAAACTATAGTCTCAGATAGGGATAGTGTTTTCTTGAGTGTTTTTTGGACTGAATTATTTAAGCTGGCTGGAACCAAGTTGAAGTTCAGCACTGCCTATCATCCCCAGACTGATGGGCAGACTGAGGTGGTCAACAGGTGTGTTGAGACCTATCTGAGGTGTATGACTGGGAGGAAGCCTAAGCAATGGCCTCAATGGTTACCCTGGGCAGAGTTTTGGTATAACACCAATTACCATGTGTCCACTAAAAACACCCCATATAGAGCTTTATATGGCCAAGATCCACCAGTTTTGGTCAGGGGTGATGTCACTTCATCAGCTGTGGAGGAAGTGAACAGGTTGACAGCAACAAGGAATGAAATAATAGCTGAGTTAAAGAATAACTTGGCTCTGGCCCAAAATCAAATGAAACAGCAGGCTGACTTGAAGAGGAGGGAGGTTCAGTTCAAGGTAGGTGAATGGGTATATCTGAAGATACAACCATACAAGCTCAAGACACTGGCTAGGAGAGTGAATCAGAAGTTAAGCCCTAGATTCTATGGCCCGTTTGAAATCAGTGAGCAAATCAGCCCTGTGGCCTACAGATTGAACCTGCCAGATGACTGTAGAGTTCATCCAGTGTTTCATGTGTCCTTGTTGAAGAAGGCAGTTCCTACCACTTCTACCATACAGCCCCTACCTAAATGTATAACTGAAGACTGGGAGTTGAAGGTGAAGCCAGAAGAAGTGAAGGAAAGCAGGGTAAATGATGCAGGAGAAATTGAGGTGCTGGTACACTGGGAACACTTGCCAGACTTTGAAGACTCTTGGGAGAATCTCAAGCAGCTACTGAAGCAGTACCCTGATCTCCACCTTGGGGACAAGGTGGTGGTTCCAGGGGGGAGTGATGATAGGGATGCTGGGAGCCAGTCCTACTTTGATAATAATATTAAGTATTTTGATCATGTATACTCAAGGAGGAATAAGGGTCATAATAAGTAGTTATATGTTACTAGTTATCGGTTGGGGGAAATATTACTATAAATAGCTAGGTCCTTGTAATAATTGGCAGGCTGGTATTGGCTTGTATTGGGCTGGGACTTGGAGAGAGGCATCTCTTAAAACTGCCAGACATTATTTCTCTCTCTTGTTTGTTATACGATCTTCCTCCCTTACTGTGCATTGTCCATTTTTCTCCAATTCTGCTGCTAGATTGTTGTTCGCAGGTCTGATTCCCTATCATATCCTTGAACAGATACACACTCCATTTATCTATTACTCCATTCATCCCGCTGAGATTGTTTCATACCTTTTTTTTTGTCTTTTTTTTTTTACTTCAGGGGATCTTGGGGGGCTGGGGGAGCCTGGAATAATCAGGGCTGAAACTTAATCCATTGAGTTTCCAACCCTTGTGTGCCTATCGGGATTCGAACACGATACCTCCCACTAGGCACGTTAACCTCACAACCAACTGGGCTGGAATGCTTGGTTGGTTGATTGTTTCATACCTAATTTGGTAAAGTTTACTGAGTATATGGCTCTAAATCAATTCTAGTTAATTTTTACTTGATAAATCATCACACAAACTCACTTTTCTTGGGCTTTGTTTGCAACCACTTAAGAAAAGTGATTTTGGCTTTTTTTAAAGAAAAACGCACTTATTTTACCAAACACTACCAACTTTTACTTTCTCGGCTTCCGTATAGAATCTACTTTTTACTTTTTCTATTACACAAAAAACACTTATTTTACCAAACACTAACAACTTTTACTACTAATCACTTTTTATCAAACTTTTATTTAAGCACAAGTGGTTGCAAACAAAGCCTTAATGACCGCACGCCTGCTCTAAGACCAGTTGCAATCCTAGGGTGGATATGATAGATTTGATCTTTTCACCCTCAAATTGCATACAACCCTTGTATTTGAAGAGGGGATAATGGATTGGTGAAACTTTGGGTGTGGGAATAACCATCCGTGTATTCACTCCACCCCAAAATAATAAAGGAAGTTGCTGATTAAAATTAATTGGGAGCCATGCTGCCAAAACTTTGTCAGAAGAAAAGCAAGAGCATCGGTAATGTGCACCGAGCTATTTGACATTCCAAAAACATTTATTTAGTGGATAGATGAACGGCTGGGGTTAATTGAAACCCATTTCAATGGGAATAAAAATGATCAAAGGGTTAAGTTTAAAACATTTATTTTGTGGCTTTTCCCATTTCTTGCAATGTATGTGGATTTATTCCTCCGTTTTTGTTAACTTAATCACACCTATGTGTCTTTATGATATTATTATTATATTAATAATTTGTGTCATTTTTTAATCTTAATATATAGTACACGCTATTAAAGCCGCTAAAAGAATTAACATAGTAATTTAGTAAATAAAGTAATATTATATACGAGTAGTATAACATATTGTAATTGTTGGCTACATTATCGCTCTCAAAATAGTTAGATTTTATTTAAAATTACATGTATAGTAACACAAGTGTGCATTATTTTATATATGCAAAAAATATAAAATCCAATTTTTTTATTTTTACATCGAAATGTTTGGAATTTTAAATAATAATTATTCTTGATTTTTTTCCCGTAAAAAATGATGTATAATAATAAAAGTAAGGATTTATGAATTTAATTAAGAAAAACTGTGTTGGATGAATATATTGACGGTGCTGGATTGCAGAGAAAAATTAGATTGACCGGGTGAATACACTTTTTTCGTATAAACTGATTGAAAACTTAATTTATTGACGGAGCAGGGTTGCGGATAGTCTAAAGAATTTATTAACATCTCATTCTAATTAGTCTAAAGAATTTATTAACATCTCATTCTAATTAATTAAAATAATGCTCAGTCACAGAATTTATTCTCACCTGCATCTTAACTTCAGTTACAGCCCCTTTATCCCTCCAGTCAAAAGTTACCGGCAAGCCCTCAACGTCCAGCAGCGGCGCCTCCGTGCTGCCTCCGAGTAGGGAAGCCCGTCCTCTGCCGCTGAATCCCATGTACATCCTTTCAAACTCGTCCTCGGTGAGGTCTGAGAACGGAGTGACGCCGTGGACGGCTGTGGGGTCCATGATTTGGTGTTCCGCCGCCCTGATCAGGTTTTTCGCGAACACTCCCAGACGGTCCACGTATTCCCCGTGCGTGGGGTACTCTTTCCCATACTCCTGCAAGAAGGATTTGAATCGCACCTCAGTCGGAGAGCCGAGGAGGTTAGCGGCGGCGCCACCGATTTCGTTGTCGGTGACTTGTCGGATATTGAAGTCCGTGGAAGGTGAAGAGAGCTGCAAGAGTGCGCACGTTAGTGCACTGAGGAATAGCGCGGCGCGCGTTAAACTCCCACCGGCCATTCTGATAGTTGATTGGGTGTCTCCGCCGTTTCGGCTTTCAAATGCTTCTTTGTTTTGAAGATAACTCCGGCGGGGGTAATTTGGAGATTTAAATTCATCATGGTGGGGCCGCTTAACGCTTTATCATCATCGTCCCGAAAATACTCGTGTCTCGCCCTCTTTGCAAAGCACGTGTCTTGGGGGAGGTACTTGGCGCACCTGAAGCATCGCTTTAAGCAATCATTCTTGTCTTTGTTCACAAATAATACGTCCCTCCCAATATTGAATTAATAAAGTAAAAATAAATAAAAAATGATTTAGAGTCACACAAACTTTATCAAATTTAATATTACGTATGAAACAATCTTAATAAAATTTCTCAAATAGGAAAAATGAGACAATTCTAGCGAGACGGAAGAAGTACTTCGTGTATTTTTTCTAACAAAACAAATACGTAGTACTTTGAAATATTGGGAAAGGATAACCCAATAGGAGTCTTGGCATGAGTATACTATCCTTCATTCTTTTTTAGTTGCAACATTCTATTTTTCACGCTTGTCAGTGCACAATTTTGACCATCATCATATTTAATTCTCTATTAGTAAAAAAAGATTAAAAAACAAATTATGAAACTTTGTAATGAGACGAATTCAACAATATTTAAAAAAAATTCACCTACATTAATAAATAAAATGTAGTCAAAGTAGAGTACATGAATAGTGTGTAAATTTCAATGTTACAACTAATATGATACGGAGGGAGTATATAATAAGAGAGTCCAAAATACAATATGAAACAAATCTCCTAAATATATTTTATTACACACCCTCAAACTGTGTGGGAGATACAACGCTCATGTTGTCATTTAAAAAATGAAATTGCTTACTAGAAAGACTCTTAAAAAAATATCAGTTAACTTTAACTATAATTGTGTAGGGTTATACTTCATAACCAAATCTATGTGAGCCACAGGCTCTCTGACGAAGTGATAATCAATCTGAATATGTGTGTTGCGAGCATGTTCAACAAGATTAGCGGTCAAGTAGGAGGCAGAGATACTATCACAAAACAGCTGAACATAAGCTTTGACATGGAAATCGAGCTCAAATAAGACAGAATGAATGTGCAACGTGTCTTGCACAATATATGCAATGACTATTGGACTCTGCTTTTGTTGAGGATTTGGAAACGATAGGTTGCTTCTTGGACTTTCAAGAGATAAGGTTCGGCCCTAAAAATACAGCAAAACCTGTCGTGGAACGGGAGGTGTTCGGATAGTCAGTTCAATCAACATCACAATAACACATGTAGCTTGTGTAGTAGGACGAAGCCACAATTCATGATCAAGGGTCCCCTGCTGATACCAGAAAATCCTCTTGACTGCAAAAAGATGAGTAGTACGAGGTGCATGCATAAACTAAGACACTGAATGCACAACATATGTAATGTCAGGTCCGGTCAAAGTTAAATATTGCAACACACTAATCATACTACGATCGATACTCAGTGGCATCTGCAAGAAGCTTCTCATATGTGAGAGCGAGAGAAGTGTGAGTAGCAAGTGGAGTACGAACTCACTTAACAATATGTAAATGGAAACAAGAGAGAAGATCATAGACATATTTTGCTGAGAAAGAAACATACCCTTTTCTGAATGTGCAGTCTGGGCTCTTAGAAAATAATGAAGATCATCCAGATCTTTTATAGCAAAATACCGAGCAACAAGTCGAATAAAAGAAGTGGCAACAAAGCAAGAATTTACAGTAATAATAATGTCATCCACGTATAGTAATAAATAAATGACACATTTATTTTGCCGGTAAATAAACAAAGAATTATCATATTTGTTGCACGTAAAATCACGAGACAATAAAATACTATTAAACTCATAGAACCATGCCCGTGGAGCTTGCTTAAGACCATACATAGCTTTTCACAATCGACACAAATGATTAGGAAACAAAAGATGAATAAAACCACGCGGTTGATGCATATATACTTCCTCAGTGAGGTGATCATGAAAAAGACATTTTTGACATCTAACTGACGAATAACTCACCCAAAATAAATAGCTGAAGTAAGAACAACATGAACAGTGATGGGTTTAATGACCGGACTAAAAGTCTCAGAAGAATTTACAGCTGCCCGCTAATTAAATCCCCAGGAAACTAAACGAGCTTTATAACGCTCAACAGACTCATCAGAATTATACTTAGTCTTATACATCCACTTAGAGCCCACAATATTATTAAAATTATAAAAAAGTGCCAACTCCCACGTATTATTAGAAACAAGAGCATTAGATTCTTCAGGCATTGCCTCACGCCATTTTAAACTTGTATTAGCCTTTTTGAAAAACAAGTAGGATCAGCTGATAAAACAACCGTATTTAAATTAAAATTGATTTTGGATTTCAAAATGATCGATTTAGCACGAGTTTGCATGAGATGAATTTTGGCCATAAGTTCGGAAGTGCCATCGGTACGTATCGGGAGGTGAGGCACTGTCCGTGGGCTGTAATCAGGATGAACTAGCATCTGGGGGCAGTTTTGTCTGCGAAGATGTACTGTGGTGTTAGCATCATAGGAGGGTCGGTCGGGGAGTTGCGTGATGTGGCAGGCAACACACCGAAGAAAAGGTTAGTGGCGTGTTGCAGGAAGGGGAAGAGGCTAGTTGCGGTGGACTATAGGGAATCGAGGGAGTAGCCGGTGGGTCAGGTAAGGTAGCAGTAGGTGGACTTGCTGCAATTGGTACAGCAGTAGCAGGGTTTTGGGAAGATGTATTGGGTATGAAAAATTCAGCAGTAGGTGGAGGTAAGGGAGTGGCATGGGTGGAAGAAGACAAAGTGACAAAAGGATAAATTTTTTCATGAAAACGCACATGTCTACTGTTAAAAGTTTACCAGACTTGGGCTCAAGACAACGATAGTCTTTAAATCATATGCATTACCAATAAAAACACATTGAACAAAACGAGAAGAAAGTTTATTTGAAGAAGAAGCTGAAAATTTGGGATGACACGCACACCAAAAGACATGTAACATATTATAATCATGAAATTTTTGAAAAAGTTTTTCAGGAGAATGGCTAGAGAAAGTGATAGAGGGAAGTTTGTTAACAATATATATAGCTGTAAAACTTGCATCAATTAAAAAAATTGCTAGGAATACAGGCTGTAATAAGCATAATCCTGACAAGTTCAAGAAGATGACGATATTTGTGCTCAACAACACCATTATGTTGAGGAGTGTGGGGACAAGATTTTTAGAAATAAATGTCATGCTCAGAAAAAATTGTCACATATTAAAGTTAACAAATCCACCCCCTCCATCTCTTTGAAAAACTTTAAAAGAGCTTTAAAACATGAAAATGACTAAACACTTCACTCTTTATGCGCATGGGATATACTTAGGCGAAACGATAAAATTATCAATAAAGCACACGTAATATTTAAAACCTAAATTAGACAAAACATGGAATTGCCACACATCAGAATGAAATAACTGCAAAAGTGAAGAAGAATTATGACTAGTGTTGAAATTTATAACTGCAAAAGTAGGCCCAACACGTGAGCGCAAGGATTTCGAATGGAAGTGTGCGTGAATATGAGATGCTAGCAAGTAGGATGAGTTAGGAAATGTATGCAATAGTGGGTCGAGTATTATTAAGATCTAATAACTCATCGTTACACTGCACTATGTTAAGGCCAACGGTCGTACGTCTCACACTCGAGTAGAAAAGCTGCGAGTAATAAGCTAAGAGCTATCCGAATGCTAGAATGCTAAGGCGGATCAGTTGCCAACCCCCTACAATGAAATGAATACTACTATGTATACTACCAGGTGGCAGGTGGAAGCGTTGACGTGGAGGGCTGTGGGTGGCTGAAGCCTCAACCACCAAATCGCCAGCATTAAATGCGCTTCCCGCCAGGATCTCGGTTTCTCGCCCATTCTTGGAGACGAGCGTCCCCTTGGAACTGGGACTTGCCTTGGGTAATACTGCAAAGGGTTGCGGGCCGTACGTCTTCTGGCCCTTAGAGTAATCGTAAAAGTGTGTTGGCTAGCCTTGAGCTTTATCTCCTGCGGCTCTGAGTA
The DNA here is from genome assembly GCA_945859915.1 of Cuscuta epithymum. Classification (NCBI taxonomy): domain Eukaryota; kingdom Viridiplantae; phylum Streptophyta; class Magnoliopsida; order Solanales; family Convolvulaceae; genus Cuscuta; species Cuscuta epithymum. Next base: position 1,792,509 of record CAMAPF010001001.1, on the reverse strand, counting down.
AGGTGTGGCGACGTTCGTCGTGTCTGCCTAGGGCCTGGAGGCGTAATCTGCTCTTGTTGGGCTTGGACGTTCGTCCGCTGAGGGGTTATATGGGCTGATCCTTCAATTGGGCCATTAACCCCAAAAGTAGCATATGAAAAAGGTAAACGGTGAGATCAACCAGTAAGAAATACAATCATGATCAAAAGTAGAGGAACTAGAAAAAAGTTTTTGACTACGCAACAGATGCATCACATTTTCACCACAATGTCTTAATCTATGATGCCACACAGGGCTAGAAGAAGTAAAAGAAGCTAAGGCTAGAGGTTCATGATGGTTAAGGCTGATAGGGTAGAGATGATCATTATGATGCGCCCAAAGAAGAACCGCCTTTGAAATTTTGTCCTTGACAAGAAAAGAAACGGTCATATCTTCATATCGTTTACAAAAATTAACCACAAAATCTATCTTTTGACTCAACAAAAAACTAATATCATGTCAAATTAGATCAAAATAAGAATCTCATTTATCAGGTTGAACAAATGAAACCACCAACATAGAGTCAATCTCAAATACCACACGAATCCAGCCTCTTTCCATTGCTACTTGAATCACTGATAGACACCCCAAAGCTGCTACTTTCTTCAATGTCCAAAACAACCTTCTTACCTAATTACCTCCTACTATAAAGCACTCATCCTTGTCCCGAGCGAGCCACCCCATGCTCTAACCCCTCTAAACTTGTCAACCGCCGCATCAACATTTACTTTGATCCACCTGACATTTTGTTTTGTCCACCCATCCAAGCCCCTGACAATCCTTTCTGTGTTTCCATCTTTTACTTGTTGTGTAGCTCTCCAACCAAGCAGTAAGGTAGTTACATGATGTATCACAACTGCTCCTTTCTTTGAATTCCATCCCTTTTCATTCCTTACCATCCAAACTCCCTACAACACCATAATAAAGTCACAACAGTCCTCCTCTCCCAAACCAATAAACACAACTCTTACCCCCACTCAATGGAACAACTTGCACAATGCTGAACACGGTTTTCTAGGATCCGCCACACCAAATTTACCTTTTCACACGCATAGAACAAATGAAGAACCAACTCAATGTCTCCATTACAAACAGAACACCCAACATGTATATATAGTCTTCTTTGCCTCTGGTTATAAGCTGTAGGGAAATTTCTCAACGTAAGTTGAAAGCATAATAGTTTTACTTTTGGAGGAATACCAAAACTCCACATATGAGTCCATCCCAACCATTCTCGCCGCTGGAACTCTTCAACTAACAATTGATACCAACTTTTCACACGAAAATTGTCCCTTAGCGTCTCTCACCCACCAAAAATCATCCTATAACGGTTGCACACCAATTAGGGTACTCAAAATTGCTTCACAATCCTCCACATTAAATATACTCCTAACCTTACATTATAGGTTTTTACATCTCATTATGCAATGTAACCACATTTATGTCGTTTATCCCAGGTGGTTGTTCAGAAGAAACTTTCCCAAAGTATTAATTTCCCACTCTTTTTGAGCTCGTAATGAAAAATAGAGGTGAAAAAACAGTAGAGCTTGATATAAGAGCGGCAAAGAGTCCTCCTTAATTAGAGTTCTAACACTTGGAGAGATTTCGTGCGTAAAGTTTTGGCTGAAGATGAAACATTTGACCCTTGAACTTTGAATTGAAAAGGGAATGCCAACTATCTAATAGTCGTCCCATTATTTATACTGACATGTGAGTGTTTAGGTGACTGACTTGATGCTTGAGGATTTCATGTGTACACGTGTGCACGTGACATCAACAGGGTAGTGATTCCAGACGCGTGAGCTTGGAGGCGTCTGTAACTCAACAACAAACGTATAAAGTCAAAGGGTTTAACCCTTTCAACCTTTTACACTTCTTTGCATTAAATTAGTACATTAAATTAGTACCTTTAGTGCTTCTCGATTTATACTGCTACCATCGCTCTGAGGTGAGACGGAAGGTGAAGGTCTATGCGTTTGCTGTTCCAAGGGTTCTCGGTCCCATGGTTTAGCCTAAGACCAAACTGCAACAGTCCCACCTCAGTCAAAAGCTATATAGTGCTCCCCCGAGCTTCAAAGGTAGTTAGAGCCTTATCCTGGTTCAAAAACAAAAGTAATCGATCATGTGTTTGCTAAGGTGACTCTCGATCATAAATTGGATCCAAAGAAACCAATAGAGGCCTCTTCTGATTGTAAGTCTTTCTTCCTTTATTTTTCTCTAGGCTTTAATTTTTGTACTCTTTCTTTTGAATTTATGTGGAAATGTACTTCGTTATTTTTTGTAGAAATGTTCTCCCACTGAGCCCTTTTCGATCAGATGAATGAAGAGTGTTGTTGTGTTTAGCCAAATTAAAAAGAGGATGGGGATTGAGCCCGAGGCCATAGACGCTATGGTATATGTCTATGGTGTTGTTGTGGCTTCCGATACAACTGATCGACCCCGCTCTCCTGATTGTTAAAGGCCATTTGTTGAGAACAGGGCCCTACCCACTCCCGAGTTCGTGAAGCCCCTCCATTGTCAATTAACGACTCTTCAAGTTGCATCAACCGTCAACATTGAGTCCTGCTTTCTAGAAGGCTCGGTGCTTGGGATGAGTGGATACCACTAGATGGCGATAATCGGGAACTGCATAATACGAGTACTTTTACGTTATCTCAACCATGCGGGTAAGTATTACTGTACTTGTTTCTTCCCACCCTTTTACGTTATTCCGCCACTCAAAATTCTTATGAGTTCTAGACCGTTTTAACATCATACAATTAAATCTACTTTATATGAATTAAGATGCTGTTAATCATTCATACGGTGTATGCTACAACATCTCACAAATGCTTATTGGGGCATGGGAAAAAAGTTAATGGGAGGTTTGCTCGATGAGTGAATAGTTCTTTGTCTGACTGCCATTTTGATTTCTACACCTCCACCTTGTATTTGCAATGGCTTGTATTCACACCGTAATATATTATTAAATAATCTATTAAGAAAGCTTATTGGGGATTTGGGAGTATGTTCCCCATTCCCTATATGATAGATCCACATGTGATGTCATATAGTTCTCTAGCTTGACCGGTGATTCAGTGAGCGCATATGAGTGGAATAACACATCGAGATTGAAAGTACTCATATCTCAAGCTTGGTGTAGAGAGTTCACAAAATACATGTAAACCATGAGCCCGTTTGGAGAACTCTGTTTTCGGCTTATCAGGCTTATCAGCCAGCTTTTTCACCAAACACGTAACTTTTACTTTCGCGCGCTGAATTGTGTAATAAGCCGAAAAAGTAAGGTTGAAGTTACTTTTCTGGCTGTATTGGCTGAAGTTACTGTAGAGGACCATTTTAGCTATTTTTACATATAATTTTTTCTTTAATTTATTAATAAAATATATTTTTAAAATATTTTTTTCTTAAATCAGCAGAATCAGCCAAAACAGCCACTCCAGCCAGAATATCATAAATTTCAGCAGAATCAGCCAAAACAGCCGATTTTGGTGCTACCAAACGGGCTCCATAACATTTTCATCAAAAGCAAGAGTCATTGTTGTTTTCCCAAAGCTATTGACTCATATTTTAAGAGTTCACTACTTTCTTTGTTCCAAATTAATTTGCAAAGTCGACATTTTTCGGTCAATCAATGTTAAAATTAAATCTTCCATATTGATAGTTAATTCAATTTTTAATAATTAAAATTTACATATTTAGAAACTACAATAAAAATCTCTTCAAAGTTGCAAACTCCGAATCAAAATATAATTAAAAATTGACACCCTAATTAAGTGAATAAAATGAAACTGTTTGACCAAGAAAAATCAATTTGAGACGGACGTAGTAATGGTAGTATTATTTTATTCTTTTAATAAGACTAAAATAGTCAGTTTTAGTAATAAAACATATTTAATCATACATTTTCTTAAAACGACATACTAATAGTCATTGACACTTGACAGACTAATAATACGTATCTACCTTCACACAATTAACTTAGCATTATTATAAATCTAAAATTTTAAGGAGTATATAATACTCCATAAAATTTTATGCTTTTTTTTAATTAAATTCAACCAAATCAATTTCTTCATTTTAAGTTTCACCAAATTCTCTAAATTTATGTGATTCAATTAATTTTAATGTTAGCACTCTATTTCTGCTTTTTTACAATTTGGTTTATTTTGTTTAGGGTTCCATTTTCACCCATAAGGTTTCAGTTTTACGAACCGACCCTATTTTGACTTAATTGTTTTTTTGAAAGTTCTATTTTTTGACTTATTTCAATACTTGTATTTCATACCCCGTAATCCGTATTTCATACCCCGTAATCCGTATATTCCAATACGGCAATACTGAAATTCTCGCTTTAGCGAAGTCCCCTGTCGTCTTTCTAGGGTTTTGCAACTCTGAAATTTTAGCATAATACTCCGTAATATCTGAGATCCCAGCCTCGTTAGTGAAGAAAGACGCTAGCTTTCTCTCTAAGGCGCAGGCTCTGGTTTGTACTCGTGATGCTTGAATATGTGAATTCGTTAATTTATAGTTTGTTGCTTCTCTGTTGTAACTTTGTAGGGTTCATCTGTTCAATCTCAGGTTTCCTCACCCTTTTTGCGAGGCCGTTTGGAAGTTATAGTAAGTTGTCGAGGATGTCGGGGAAGGATCAGGAGTATCGCATCTTTGTGGGAGGTTTGTCGTGGGACATCACTGAGCGTCAGCTCGAAGATGCTTTTAGCCGTTTCGGCAAAGTCATCGACAGTCAGGTAGCTTCATATTTTAAAACTATAGCTGATGGTTTGATTGGTGAAGCGCTGAGTGAGAGTTCATGTCTAGTTTGATTTAAGAAATTAAAGAGTTCGTTAGTCTGTGCACTATTAGTACTTCATATTACTAAAAGAAATCATGATACCGTATTTCAGAGGTTTTGGTTATGTAATAATCTTTAAATTGGGTTTTTATGGGTTCTGATATTTTACTAATTTTATTTTCAATAGTAGCTTTAATAGTAATATTTTATGTTGACAACAACTTAAGGATATTGTTTGTAAAGTGCTATTTTGTGTTTCTTCATATAAATGAAATTCCATTTCTCACAATATTGTTGTTTTATGGATTTAGGAAATAGCCCAACAATCTAAACCGAAACCTTCTGAGTTTAATTTAGATACTTGAGAATTGTTCCCTTGGTCATGCTCTGAACTTGGAGCTTGAATTCACAAATGTTTTAAATTTACATCGACCAGTTCTTAACCGCGGAAATCAGTAAATATTTTAGACATGCAATCTTTTCTTCCCATTTTGCCATGATATTATTAATTCACTTTCATTTTCCTTTTGTTTGGCATCCGATTATGCTTTGGCAAATCGGAATATCGTAGATGGAACATTGTGAGGAAGTGATCCGATGGAATGTGCACCATTAATGCAGTGCAGTGTTGTTTGTGTCGCTATATTCTGTTCAGCAGTTTGTTTTTGTTGTTTGATTTAATAGAGCAGTTGATGGGAAGGCATTTTCTAAATCAATTGCATGATTACCTGAAACACTGCTTGCATCAATTTTGTGGGTTGATTTGGGCCAGTTGGGTTTTGGGCAAGTGTTGTATTGTCACTAGGTGATTCCATTCAGCTTTATCCTGACTAGTTGCCTTGAGTTGGTTCAATTGCTAACTGTACATGGTGAGGCTTCACGTAGACCTTTTTATGCCCAATCAGTTATTGATGCTTCTTGATTAATTAAATTGTGATGGGGATGCAACTCAAGAAGTTCTCAGCATATGCCATATGATATTAACCTTTGTTGTGATTGTTCATTGATGAATTGATGAACGAGATGTCCTGTTTCACCAGCAATTGACAATCTTGTTTGTCGGCATCGAGGCTGAGCACATAGAGATGCTGTGATTGTTCAGTTTTAATCAATAAGCTTTTCATATAAGGAAATGAGAGACGTCCAGATTTCCCAGTGTGCCGTGTTGTCTGCTTCATAGTGAAGGATTAATGGCAAACAACCACTGCATTTCCACACCCTGAATCGGAATTTATGTTAGGATTTAAACATGTTGTGCGGACAATCATGGAGTCTGTTCCTTGACTTTACGCGATTGTAGTTTGACTTATATTTCCTTAAGGTGATAGGCAGATTGTTAAGAAGGGACTGATGGATACAAGTGTAACGCATGCAGAAGCTTCTCGCAGAACATTTTCCAGTGTTTTGTGCGCGCGCGCATGTGTATGCATTGTATAGTCGAGCTTCAATCAACTCAAGGCATCACTTTTCATTAATACACAAGGAGTATATTCACTGTTAAGCCCAAAACAGCTCATGCTAGTATAGCTGGCAGGTATCCAGATGCTAGATGATGAGGTGTGAGGTGCTTTGAGGATATCTATTCTCATATTGTGTTGCGACTTGCAAGAGAACTTCTAGGTCTCACACACAATCGTTTCAATTTATTAGAGGAGCAGTATGTAGTATGATCTCATGTTTTGTAACCCGTAGGCATCAATGGTCTTTTGCAGCTGTCTTTGAGTTGTGTATGTCCAACGACCTGTCTCCGAGGTGTGTAGCAATGGGCGCGTGCGCTATCCCTTCTTCATTGAGCATGATGAAGAATATGATTGAGTCAATTCTGCTAATTTTTCATCCATCTTGAGCAGTTTGATACTGACAGTTGCTATTCATGATTAAGTTGTAAAAGATTGCTCTCTCACGTGTTTCCTTTGCCCTCTTTAGATATTTCACACTTTTCCATTTGCAAGCCAGATCTATGTTCTACTTTTGCGGTGCTTTCTGTGTCACTAAGGTTATAATGGATAACCTTAAAGATCAGGTGATGCCATCGTGCACCAAACAGATTAAGAATAAGATTTAGGTCAACATTGCATCTGTTTCCGGGACAAGCTTTATCTTAAGATTGCTTTGTTTGGCATCAACCGACATCCAATGTGTTTGTTCTGTGTGGGGCAATTTGACTGTTCAACTCTTTTCTGCTTGCTCCAGTAATCATCATCAGCGCTTAACTGTTTACAGATGGCTCTGTTTCTCGTTTGTACTTGTTCACATTGACCTTTTGATGGTTTAAGTTGCTAATTTATGCCTGAAAAGGACTAGTTGATTCAAGAGTGGGTGTTCGTTAGTCAGATAGGGGTAAGTCACTGGGTAGTTGATTGAATGAAATCTGAAAACAATTGACAGAAGCTTTAACGGGAAATGTCTCTTGTGATACTCCCAATTGATTCCTCGTGATTGTTCCTGTGTGGGGCAATTTGGCTGTTCAACTCTTTTCTGCTTGCTCCAGTAATCATCATCAGCGCTTAACTCTTTACAGATGGCTCTGTTTCTCGTTTGTACTTGTTCACATTGACCTTTTGATGGTTTAAGTTGCTAATTTATGCCTGAAAAGGACTAGTTGATTCAAGAGTGGGTGTTAGTTAGTCAGATAGGGGTAAGTCACTGGGTAGTTGATTGAATGAAATCTGAAAACAATTGACAGAAGCTTTAACGGAAAATGTCTCTTGTGATACTCCCAATTGATTCCTCGTGTTAGCATGTTCGATATCTGATGCGACTATTGGTTCTTGCCTGTTTGGTTTGATAATAAGTTTGTATGAAGTTGAAGAGATTACTGAGGCTGTGTCCTATTAAAGTGAGGTAGACTAGCTTACTGAATGAGAGCAGAGAGTCTTCATTTTTATTGGTAATTCTCTGATCACACAGAACAAGAGTTGAGGCAACTTAATTGCCTTAGCCCCTCAAATAATGGATACCTGTAACACTACATATCCATCAGTACAAGTAAGAGTTCCATTGCCATATTGGGTGCACTGTCATCCACAAGTAACGCTCATCTCACTATGTCTTCATATTAATTCATCGACGTGATATCAATTTTTACTTTGAAAGAAAGATACTTAAACTCCATCTGTGCTCATTATGTATTTTTTGATAGTTAAGTATTTCATTCTCAGACTGTTCCAATACAAGTAAAATATTGAATTTTTCATTGCCAATGTAACATGCATTTATCATTCACATATAAAACAATCTTCATATTGCAATGTCTTTGTCAAGGTGATGCATTGCATTTCTTCCATTCTCTTCCATTTCAGCATTGTTGTTTCCTTTAAAGAAGTTACTCACTCTGTCCCAAAAATATTGTCCACTTGCCTAATTTGAGCAACTACATTTTAACTCTGTCCAATTCACACTTTCTTAGGCTCTGTTTGCAATCTCTGTAAATAAGTGCTTTTGACTTTTTTTTTAAGAAAAAAGCACTTATTTTACCAAACACTACCAACTTTTACTGTCTCGGTTTTCGTGTAGAATCTACTTTTTACTTTTTCTATTACACAAAAAGCACTTATTTTACCAAACACTACCAACTTTTACTACTAATCACTTTTTCCCAAAAAGTGCTTTTATTTAAGCACAAGTGGTTGCAAACAAAGCCTTAATTTCTTTTACCTTCTGAAATAATTTTGCACATCATTGGTCCCATTTGAAGACGATTTGTTCAGTATCTTGTATCTTTTTATTTGAAACCATTTTTGAAGCAAAGTTGCCTTGTGTTTTGGGGCAACAAGTGTCTTCTAAAGTACATAATAATGCATGCTCTTAGATAGTGTATTTTGATTTTCTACTGTATGCAATTCATCTTTGATTATGCTTTTATTTTTTGCATTTGTGAAAAAATGCATCTGTTCACATTTTAAGAGCAGGAGAAAAAGAAAAGTATCTCCTTCCACAAGTGGATAGAAACAAAATACAATGGGCCTTCATGCATGTTCTTTCTTCCCTGGCCTAATTAAGATTCACTGTTTTCTTTTCTTTCTTATTTGTGAACAACCAGAATATTAGCACTTCACATCTTTCTTTTAAAGCAATTACAACATTAGTGCTTCATGGTTCTTTGTCAACATGTTCATAAACTTTGAAATAGCTTGATGTATCCAGAAGATGAAGTGGCTTTAGCATGAGGGTTCTTTGAGCGAGTGCATTTACATAATTGTTGAACGTTGAAAGTTTAAAGTCCACTAGCATAAATGATAGGAGAAAAGTTCACATCACCATAAATTTATTGTGGCTGAGTAGTTGGACTTCACAAAATTTATCAGATTGGCCAATACTTAAAAAACATGTAAAGTGGGGTACTTTCTTTGTCTTGATCCATGAAAATTGTATTTTTACTTTCTTTTGCCAATTAACTATTAAGGATGTTTTCTTTTGGACTGTTTTCAGTCCCTGACCAGACTTCGGTAGTTATAAAATACAGAGACCAGACATTTACCAATCCAGTTCAGACCAGACCAACAAATTTTAGTCCAAAAGAAAACATCCTAAGTAGTCTTCCCTGCACTTTAACGTATGTATTTCTGCACATTAAGAAACAGGGGTTACTCCTTAAACTTGACTTTCTTATGAGTGGTTAAGTTTGCATATGGGTTCCATTCCCAGGTTGCGCATGACCTGGTGGCCTTGCATTGTAATGTTTTCATTGTTAAAAATTTTGGCTTGTTGTAACAACATAACTACTTGCCTTCTGCTGGTCTTTGGTATCATTGACTTATGAGTTAGATTTGCATAGGTTATGCTGGAAAGGGACACACACCGTCCTCGTGGATTTGGATTTTTAACATTTGGAGACCGCCGAGCTATGGATAATGCAATAAGAGATATGAATGGTAGTGAGTTGGGTGGGCGTACGATCTCAGTCAACAAGGCCCAACCCAGGATGGGGGGAGATGGTATGGACCATGCTGGCTATGGAGAAGGTTACTCATCTGGCGGTGGTAGGGACAGCTATGGTGGTGGAGGATACGTGTCCGGTGGTAGGGGAGGCAGCTATGGTGGACTGGATAGGTCATCAGGACAGGACAGCTGTTTCAGGTGTGGGCGTCCAGGTCACTGGGCACGAGACTGCCCGTTAGATGGTGGTGGTGGTCGGGGTGGCCGTCCTATGACACCCCCCTCACGCTCCAGGTTTAGTGCTCGTGGGGACCGCTTTGGCAGTGACAACCGTGATAGGTACTTGGATGATCGTTATGATAGAGGTCACTATGCTGAAAGGGTGGATCGGCTTGATAGCAGAGATGACCGCTATGGGAGTCGTGATCGGTATGTCAGTGACAGGTAGGCTTTCTGTAAATTAGTAATTTTTTTGATAAGGTTTGCCTTATTGTTTTATTATGTTAACAAGAGGGCGAGTAAATTGAAACAGAGGTGAGAAAGTCAGTGCACCCTATTTATGGTATTGGGTAGGAGCTAAAAAGGAGATAAAAAGGAAATAATTGTGTATTGTTTTGAAAAGAGAAAAGTGACTTTCAGTTAAAAGTGATTCATTGGAACAAAGGGTATAAAGAAATACATAGGCAATTTCCTTTCCTTTGCTTTGCTTTCCTTGGTCTTTCTGGCACACCAGACAAGGGAGATGGTTTGTATGTTCCTCCCCTTGATATATATCTCTTCCAACTTTCTATCCTACCAAACCAAAGCTAAAAGATCATCGTTTTTCAAGGCAACATAGAAGTTTTGAAGTGACTGTTTCTATATGACCAGGTATGCTGGAAGTGGAGATAGGTTTGCTGGCAGTAGATATGGAGGTGCAGACCGTTTCACACCGAATGGGTATGGAAAAGAGAGAGGAGCAGCATATGGCCGTGATGGGGGTGGCACTAGAGTGAGTGGTGACAGATATGCAGCAGCAGGGGCTGGTGGACCAACCCGATATGAGGGGGGGAGAAGTTACAGAGACAGCAGGGCAGGACCTTATGACCGCCCTCGTAGGGCTGGGCAGTCTCCCTCTTTTGATCGCTACTGAAGGCTTTACTTGCTTGTTTTTCTGAGCTTTTCCTTTTCTTTTTGACTTTTTCGAATGATACTTGGTGGTGGCAAGTGAAAATGCTAATGCCTTGTCAAGTAGGTTTGTGAGCTCAGTTGTTGCGGGACTTGATTTTTAGTGTCTAGTGTTATCCTCATCTTCGACTGACAGTTGGAGACTTGGAGAGTACTTTTGGAAATTAAGCATTTTGTTTGCGCTTCCCTACAGTTCCCACTAAAAAATTTTATATACGACCAAAGAATAATTTAAATATATTCTATCAAAGGAGACTGTTCATATTATAATTTTAGTGTCAGATCATTTTAATATGAATAATTTTATATTATCAGATCCAGGATTTAAAGTGTCAAATTTTTATTCAGGATCTTTAATACTCCATATCTTTCATTTTACTTGTTTTTTGTTTTCTTTTGTGATTGTTTTAAAACAAGTGTCTTATTTTCTTTTTTGGAAAGTATGTGGTTTAATATTCAAATTTGACCATAATTTTTACCTTTTCAATCACTATTAATAATTGTGATAAACCATAATTGTGATAAACCAAAACAAGATATATAAAATGGAACAAGGGTATTTTTTTAACAATCTGCATTCTGCACTCTGCAGGCTGATTTCTTTTAATAACTGCTGGGGCAAGTGGCAACGGTGGGTAGTACACTAGTACGTAGTAATAGACGTTAATGTTACTACTTAAACACATGATGGTTCTGTAATTCAACTTTTGTTGCGTATACTTGTGTAAAGATGCAGTATTGATTTTTGTGTACAGATTTGATCATATAGTGTAGTGCTGGACTCGGGCCGGGCGGCCCGGCCCGGACCCGGCCCGGTTACTGTTTGGCCCGGCCCGGCCCGGGTCCCGGCGGGTCCACCGGTTCGGTTCGGCCCGGCCCGGCTGCTGGGCGGTTCGGGCCCGGGCCCAGGTTTTGGTGGACCGGCCCGGCCGGTTCGGGCCCGGTCCGGGCCGGATTTTAATTGTTTTTTTTTTTGAATTTTTTTTAAGTTTTAGGTTGGATTAGGTATTTTGGGCCATTTGAGGTGGTTTGGGATGGTTTGGGGTTGATGGGGAGGGGTAGGGGATTAAATAGGAGAACAAAAAAAAAAAATTAATTGGGCCGGTTCGGCCCGGCCCGGAACCGGGACCGGAACCGGCCACCGGCGGTTCGGGCTCGGGCCTCCCTTTCCTGGCCCGAGACCCGGCCGGGCCCGGGCCCGAACCGGCCCGAGTCCAGCACTAATATAGTGTAGCTATGCAATTCTCACTTAAATTCAAGGTTTTATTCATATTTTTTTTTATATGGAAATATCCTTAAATAAATATGTATAATGCTCGATCCATATACTGACTTTCTAAGTTTTTATCTATAAATAGGAGTATAGGACATTATTAGGACTACATGTACACAATATTTTATGTTGTATTATGATGTTTTTACTTGGACTGTAATTTGTTGGTCTGGTATGTCTGGTCTGAACTGATCTGGTCTTGTTTGGTTTCTTTGTATTTCTATAACTATCCAAATCTGGTCTGAACTGGTCTAATCTGGTCTGGCCTGGGACAAATTACTGTCCAAGTAAAAACATCCTTAATCCTAAAATATGCAGCCAATATGTTTGAAGAGACATAACCAAATTGTAGTATCTCTACAATCTAATAAGCCTGAATGAGGGTTAGGGTATTGAGGGTATAAAAATTTTGTTGGTGGTATCTCAAAGCTTAATGGACATGTACACCCTGCTTAAGTGATGGTAACATCTCCTAGCTTGGCTTCCTTTTCCGTGAAATAAACGTTATCATCTTCCATCCCGTTAGTAAAGCCTCGCCCAATCCACCGCTTCTCTCTTTACGAGTTTTTGTTCCACACGTTCGGACCACTCCACCGGGTTAGTTAGGTTAGTCGTTGAGGTCTGAGGACCCAATTTGTCCACAGAGGATCGCCACAATCTTTGTCGCCTTCTTCATCCCCTTGACCCCTTCGTCTTCTCCAGTGTAAGTAAGATTTCCTTTGTTTTGATATGCATTTAAAAAAGGTAATGTAATTTCATATACACCTGAAAATCAATCTTCGCCCTAATTTGTTTCAAAATCTCATGTGAAGCACAACTTATGGAAATCGAAAGGGCCCTCTCACTTCAATCGTTCCACATATTACCCTTTGAAATATATACTACGTAATACGTATTTTCATTGTTTGGAAGAGGACTCTCTGTCGTTGCTAAGCAATCCTTTTATGGTAAGCCTTTTAGACCTTTTCGTTTGTATTCTGCCTGTGTTTATTAACATTTTTTACTAATTGAAAGAATATTGGGGTAAAATGAGTTTGTTAACCTTGCCTTGATTATATGGAGATTTATGGAGATTGTGAAACTAAAATATACAGCAATGTATGCTAATACTTTTTTTTTTATCGTATGTATGTTAATACTTTGTTAACTATTGTTCCTATATCACAGCAAAACCTTGAATTGAGTAATTACAACTGCTTTTGAAACTGGAATTAAATATCAGGTAGGCTAATTCCAAGTGGCATTTTACTATATTTAGAATAGAAACTTACTATCATTTGGAAGATCTAAAGCTCGGAATTCCTGAGAGACCAATTTCATATTAGGTAGACTAATGTAGGAGGTTCAACTACTGGGAGATTTTTTCAATTTAATATGGTAAACCAAATTTTATACCAATGTTATTGATATTTATAAACACCCGGAGGTGTTGTATCTAAATGAAACTTGAGTGATAAAATATTTTTTGCATTTTTATTTTTAATGCCACTGACGTGCACTTTGTCGTGAGTGCACTCAAAATAAATTCAATACTAGCACTTATACGTAGTATAGGTGAAGTAGAGTTCGTATCCACAGGGAAAGGAATAACTTTCTTTTTATATAAATAGTAAATAAAAGGGGGGTTTTGATTGTTGATGTGATTTAAAGTTAAACACGAAGATGAACGAGTTATGTGGCTTAATTCAAAGATAAAAGGGACTTGGCATTGCTACTTTCCACTTGTTGATATATTTTAGTCGATCATTGTTATATCTATAACTTATCTCCTCTCGAATACTCAATCGAGGAGTATATCCAATTCATCGAGGATAGTTATTAACAACGACCGTTCATTAATAACCCTTACTATTAGTCAAGTATAGAACAACGCCATATACCGACTTGATAGTAGCATTTAATCTTTTCACTCCTTGATGAAATCAATTGAGATTGATAACCTCAACACAACGGTTTCGGTTTAACCAACAAAATTAATCCCTCTTAAGTTTATTAACCACGACCGTGCATTAATAAACCGAAGTTACTTACTTGTGAAACTATCAACGATTAACCATCGGTTCGTTGATCGTTTCTAGTAATAATTAATATGTGAAACAAAACTAGTTGATCCTTTAAGTAATGTTCAAAATATTAATATGAAATATGAATAGGAATTAATTAATACTCAAGGAAGAATATTAAAGGGAATGAATCCTACTATAGTTAAATATCAAGATGTTAACTAATTGTCATCTTAGTAACACTCCCCGATATTAACATAGAGGAAGGAATAGCTATTACTAAAACCAATATCAAGATGTTAACTAATTGTCATCTTAGTAACACTCCCCAACATTGATATAGAAATAGTATTTAAAGGAAGAATTAATATTCAAGGAAAAGAAGTTAAGAAAATAACTCACAACTTTAATAATCAACAAGCTTCAAGAGCCACACCAAGAAATGGAAGTTTAGCTCCTCATTTGGAGACTAAACATGCTAAAAGAAATATAAAGAAATGCTATTCTAAACTGAGCTTAAGAGTATAAAGGAATTGGTGGTCTTTTTTGTGGAGGAAATGGGGTGTATTTATAGGCTTTTTGGGCTTGCAAGGTCATGTACCCGATCGGGTATATTGGGTACTCGATCGGTCCTTCAGTTGCTTCGCAGAAACTGGAAAAACATGAGCATACCCGATCGGGTATGTCGGCTACCCGATCGGGTATAGACACTCGATCGTGGTTAAAATCTTCCCTGCACGTTGCCTTGTTCGCGGATTTATCCGATTTGATTTTTCAGCAACTTACCCGATCGAGTATAGGGTATACTCGACCGGGTACAACACCAAAAATCAGGATCTTCACTTTGTTTCGGAATTTTTGCACCTTCCTTCCATTTGTGATGTTCACCAATGGTCCCTAGAGTGGTTTTGGACCTGTTTGAGCTCAGAACAAACCTAATCTAAGCAATTTACAAACATTTTACAAACTAAACTATTACACCAAAAGTGTGTAATTTCTAGAGTAAAAATCACTCAAAACTAATCAAAAACACAAATATAAACATGGGAATAATGTGAATGTCAACTCCCCCACACTTAGTTTCTTTACTCGACCTCGAGTAAAACCAAATGTTTACATCGTGTTTATCACAAGATCATGAGTTCATAGAGAGGAAGAAATAAGAAACTAAAACCACCAAGTATAGTGAATGAAGTTACAAAACGACATTTCCTTGGGTTTAACGGTCTTCTATGCTTCCTATTTCTTCTTTTTCTCATCTTTCCTCCTCCCCCCTCTTCTTCTTCTTCTTCTTCTTCAAGAGATAGTGTCCTGCAAAATAAAACAAATTTTTCTCTCATTTCTCTCATTTTGCCTAGGAGCCTTTTCAGGTTTTCATCCTAGCATCTCTTTTCTTTTCCTTTCCTTACCACTCACTCATTATTTTTTTGTAAGCCCTTGTTGCTTAGATTGCCCTTTTTGGGTTTTCAACCTAACTAGCATTTCATTTCTGTTATTACATTTTTTTTGTGTGTGTAACTAATACAAGAAAATAATGCTTAGTACACGGTAGAAATAAAGGAGTGTACATACCAAGAGATAGATCTTTCTCCCCCACACTTGAAGCATGGCACTATCCCTAGTGCCCGCCCTCGCCACCATAGTAGCCTCCTCCAAAGCCGCTCCCATGCATATCATCACCGCCTCCCTCTCCCATAGTGGTGTCCCCTCCATCATAACCGCCACCGCCGGAACTAGAGCCACCGAAATTTCCCCAATCGGAGGGGTTATACCATGAAGGTGCCGGTGGAGGTGAAGCCATGGATGCAAACCCGCCAAGTTGGGACATGTAAGAATACGTCGGCCCATACATCCTCCGGTAGTCTTCCTCGTATCGTTGCATGTCGGCCGCCCGTTGTTCCTCTATTCTTCGGAATGCCGATTGTTGTTCGGTCCGGAAAGCATCAAATTGGCGGTCTCTTTCTTGTTGCTCGTTCCGGTAGTGGCTTATCTCCCCTTGAAGTTGGGTGAATTGCTCTCCCATCTTTGTGTAGTCAAGGCTCATTGTTTGGAAACCGTTTAAGAGGGATTGTTGACTCGCCAAGAGTTGTTGGAAGAAGTCTTGTGGTGGCGGGTTTTGGGGAAGGTCGGGGATGTCATGTTGGAATTGTTCATATCCCTCTTGGTGTTCGGGTTGCTCCGGTTGGGGGTGCGGTTGTTCGGCTTGGTCGGCTTGAGCTTGGAGATGAGGTGGAATATTGTTTGGGAGGAGGTAATGTGGAATGTGGGCGGGTTCCATCTTATACCTAAGTCTAGGTAATTCATCGCAAGGTAGGGGGAAGTATTTGACCGGTTCGGGGTACTTCATGTGCCATCTATATCGTTGGGTTCCGTTGTGGTCCTTGTTGCCCAAAGAGATCAATTGTGCATTGGACAACCATCCAAGATGCATCAATGAATCTCTAGAGATTGGGGCATTATCCACATAGCCAAACTTGGAAGCCAAATGCATGATAACACCCCCTACAACAATGTTTCCCCCTTTGGTGATAGCCTTCTGTAGATGATCCCAAATCAAGTTGCAAATGTTGAACTCAACGGGATTGCGGAAAAGAGCAAGAGTGAGAATGGCTACATCCCCTATCCGAGTGTGATGGTTGTTGGGTCGGCCGAGCAAAGAGTTGCACAAAAATTTGAGGAAAATCCGGAGAAGGGGATGTTGCACGTGACTAATGTATAGTTGAGACGTGCTAAAATTCCGTTCTCCGGTCATTTTACCCCAAAGATTATAAGCATCCATGGTATTGTCCGGGATTTCCCTCTCATGTGGGAATCGGAGCCCGAAATGCTCGGCAAAATCACGTCTCGTTATAGTGTATTCGGTGTTCATCAACCGAAACGAGAGTGTATCATCATAGAAATGGTCATCATCCAACACAAATTTGGCCGAACTCAAAAATTCATAGATGACCCTTTCATTACAATTATATTGCACATTAAAAAGCAAGCCCATATGCAATTCATCAAACAATTCTCTCATGCCATCCAACAAACCTAGTGAATCAAGAGCTTCATGGCATAAAAAGCGAGAAGGGATGACTTGCCTTTTTAGAATGGCCACAAAGCGCTTCCGATGATCCCCCGGGCCAAATTGAACATCCTCATAGCCTCGGATAGGTCCCCTTGAGTTAGAGCCCTCCGGTTGATTCCTCTTTGGTGCCATTTTTGAGCAAATCTTGAGTATAGGTTCGGACTTGGAATTTGGGGGTAGGGTTTCGGAGTTTTGGGAATAGGGAGGGAGGGTGAGATTGATTGGTATGAGGTTGTAGAGGGGAGTGAAGGGAGTGTTTTGGTGGTGGTTTGATGGAATTTGGTTGAGTTTTGGTTGAGTTATGGGAGAAATAAGGTTTGAAAATGGAGTTTTTAGAGAGAGAGTTCGAATTTGGGGCAAGAGCTTTGGAGAAGATGAACTGATTTCGGCTCAAAAATGTCTTTAAAACTCGTGTACCCGATCGGGTACCCCGATTACTCGATCGGGTATACCTCGGTTTGTTCTTGTTTCGGGATCGGGCTCGATCGAGTATACCCCTTACTCGATCGAGTTTTGTCCGCCGTAGGTTTTTCTTGAAATATACTCGATCGAGTATATTAATTTACTCGATCGGGTATACCTCTTTTTTTGAAAAATTGGTTCCAGGTTTGCGTATTCGGTCGAGTATGGGGTATACTCGATCGGATTTTGGCCGCCGTAGGTTTTTCTTGAAATATACTCGATCGAGTATATTAATTTACTCGATCGGGTATTTGGCGGATTTTTAAAATTGGCTCCAGGGGTCAATTACCCGATCGAGTATGATGTATACCCGATCAAGTATTCGATCATTTTTTATTTTTTTGGCCGATCGAGTATGGGGTACTCGATCCCCCTTCTTCCTTTTTTTACTCTATACTCGACCGAGTAGGACTGTTACTCGATCGGGTACATTAGTCTGGAATTCTTGTTTGGTCCATTTTAATCCTCTTTTCGGCATGGATCCGATCGGGTAACTGATGATGACCGATCGGGGGTTTCCCATGCCTTGAAAATATTATTTTTCCCTCATTTTCTTTTTGAGAATTTCCTCCCATTCTCCCAAAAGTTGACATTCGAATTTTTTTTTTGAAACGCACACATAATGAAATAAGCTGAAAAGAAAACATACCTTGCTTGGGTTGCCTCCCAAGAAGCGCCTTATTTAACGTCGTGGCACGACGTTTTATTTATTTTTATTTTTATTTTATGTGGGATCGTGAGCATCCCTTCCTTCATTTCTTTTCTTTTGCCTTTTCCAGTAAGGCCGACCTTTCTTCTTTGTTCCCGACTCAATTAAAGCATTTGGCGTTGGTGGTTCAAAAACATTTAAAGAGCAAAGAGATTGATCTTTAATTTGTTTTTTCGTAGAGTCAAAGATATTGAACTCTACTTTTTGGTCATTGAACTCTAAAGTTAATGAACCACTAGACACATCGATTTTCGTTTTTGCGGTCTTTAAGAAGGGTCTTCCCAAAAGGATGGGCGCTGTTTGGTCATCATTCCCCATTTCGAGGACGTAGAAGTCGACGGGAAAAACCATATTCTCTACTTCTACTAGCACATCTTCTAATACACCCTTCGGGTAGGTACTAGAATGATCTGCTAGTTGAATCACTACACCGGTTTGATGTAGTGGGCCAAGGTGTAGGGTTTTATAAACGGAATAAGGAATGACGTTTATAGATGCCCCCAAATCTAGTAAGGCCTTAGGAAATGTGGTGTTTCCTATCGTGCAAGGAATAGTGAACATGCCCGGGTCGCCACATTTTTTTGGAAATTTTTCTTGAAAGATGGTCGAGACCTGTTCACTAACTTCAACCTTTTGTTTCCCCTTTAATTTATCTTTTCTTTTCATTATACATAGTTCTTTTAAGAACTTTGCATAACGGGGAACACTTTTGATCAGTTTAAAGAGTGGGATGTTTACCTCACAATTCGCGAAGGTTTCATAGATGTCCCGGTCACTCTCTAGTTTCCTTGTGTCTTTCAATGCCTCAGGGAATGGAGGGATTGGTTCATATGATGACAGCGGAGGGAATTTTGTCTTCGTTGGCTCCTCCTCCTTGTGGTCAATCTCCTCTTTTTCAGCTTCCTTTGTTTGTAATTCCGGGCTACTCCTTAGCATGATGGCATTGACTTGTTGCCTTGGGTTCTGTTCAGTTTGGGAGGGAAGCCTACCCGAATCTCTTGCTTCAAGTCGATTTACAGCATTCGAAATTTGGCTAACTTGAGTTTCCAAATTTTGAATGCTTGACTTTGTTTCTTGTTGAAATTGCACCACGTTTTGTTGTAAGGTGCCCATGGTAGTAGCAAGAGTTCGAATCATGTCTTCCGTAGACATACTCGATTGAGAAGGTGGGTTGGCTTGTTGAGGGTTTCCATACCTTAAGTTTGGATGATCCCTCAATCCGGGATTGTAAGAATTTGAGAACGGGTCATACCTCCTTTGTTGGTGGCTTTGAAAACCCAAAGCGTTGACTTGCTCTGTGGTGTCCTCTTGAAGAGTTGGGCATGAGTCCGTGGGATGCCCTTGTTGTGTACAGATACCGCAGACCTTGACTTCTTGGGTCTTGGATTTTAAAAGGAAATCCTTAACCAAAGAAGTCAAGCCGGTCACTTGACTTGTCAAGCCGTTTACTTGACTTTCCAACGCGTTGTTGGATTCCGCCGCCATGACTCTCCGAGTTGAGGACCGCCCGTTATAGTGTCTGGAGTTCTCGGCCAACTCCGAGATGAGATCTCTCGCTTGTGAAGGAGTTTTGTTGACAATGCCTCCTCCACACGCCGCATTCACCATGCGGCGATCTTGATCCACAAGACCATCATAAAAGTAGAGAATGAGGTCTTGTTCGGTGTATCCGTGATAGGGACAACTTGCACATAGCTTCTTGAATCTCTCCCAATATTCATATAGGGATTCATCATCTTTTTGTTCGATGTTGCTTATTTGCTTCTTGAGTGATGATGAAATAGAAGCGGGGTAGTACCTGTCAAGAAAGGCCTTCTTCATTTGAGGCCATGTAGTGATACTTCCCGAAGGAAGATAGAAAAGCCAATCCTTTGCGGTGTCCTTCAAGGAGAATGGGAAGGCTCTCAGTTTGATCTGCTCCTCGGAGACACCATTGGGGCACATGCTTGTGCACACAATGTGGAACTCCGACAGGTGTTTGTTTGGATCCTCCCCTCGTAAGCCATGGAATGATGGAAGGAGATGAATGAGCCCAGATTTTAGCTCAAATGTGACCCCCGTATCAAGAGTTGGAAAAGTGATACATAGAGGTTGTTGATCTAGATTCGGAGCCGTGAGCTCCCTCAGTGTTCTCGTTTCATGAGCCATAGTGATTGGCTCTTCGGTCTCGCTAGATTGAGAACTAGCACTTGATGATTCCTCCGAAGAAGTATTCGGAAATAAATTCCCAAACCTTTCGAAGGCTTGTTCCGTTTGGGGGGTTGTTTGGTAGATGATTTCGTTTATAGATCGGGTTCTTACCATATACTCAAACAAAGCTCAGAAGAAATAGAAATCTCTATACTTCAACTATTTTTTTTTTTTCTTGAAAATGAAATAAAAAGAAAAATAAATTGCCTCTCCCCGGCAACGGCGCCAAATTTGACGTGCACTTTGTCGTGAGTGCACTCAAAATAAATTCAATACTAGCACTTATACGTAGTATAGGTGAAGTAGAGTTCGTATCCACAGGGAAAGGAATAACTTTCTTTTTATATAAATAGTAAATAAAAGGGGGGTTTTGATTGTTGATGTGATTTAAAGTTAAACACGAAGATGAACGAGTTATGTGGCTTAATTCAAAGATAAAAGGGACTTGGCATTGCTACTTTCCACTTGTTGATATATTTTAGTCGATCATTGTTATATCTATAACTTATCTCCTCTCGAATACTCAATCGAGGAGTATATCCAATTCATCGAGGATAGTTATTAACAACGACCGTTCATTAATAACCCTTACTATTAGTCAAGTATAGAACAACGCCATATACCGACTTGATAGTAGCATTTAATCTTTTCACTCCTTGATGAAATCAATTGAGATTGATAACCTCAACACAACGGTTTCGGTTTAACCAACAAAATTAATCCCTCTTAAGTTTATTAACCACGACCGTGCATTAATAAACCGAAGTTACTTACTTGTGAAACTATCAACGATTAACCATCGGTTCGTTGATCGTTTCTAGTAATAATTAATATGTGAAACAAAACTAGTTGATCCTTTAAGTAATGTTCAAAATATTAATATGAAATATGAATAGGAATTAATTAATACTCAAGGAAGAATATTAAAGGGAATGAATCCTACTATAGTTAAATATCAAGATGTTAACTAATTGTCATCTTAGTAACACTCCCCGATATTAACATAGAGGAAGGAATAGCTATTACTAAAACCAATATCAAGATGTTAACTAATTGTCATCTTAGTAACACTCCCCAACATTGATATAGAAATAGTATTTAAAGGAAGAATTAATATTCAAGGAAAAGAAGTTAAGAAAATAACTCACAACTTTAATAATCAACAAGCTTCAAGAGCAACACCAAGAAATGGAAGTTTAGCTCCTCATTTGGAGACTAAACATGCTAAAAGAAATATAAAGAAATGTTATTCTAAACTGAGCTTAAGAGTATAAAGGAATTGGTGGTCTTTTTTGTGGAGGAAATGGGGTGTATTTATAGGCTTTTTGGGCTTGCAAGGTCATGTACCCGATCGGGTATATTGGGTACTCGATCGGTCCTTCAGTTGCTTCGCAGAAACTGGAAAAACATGAGCATACCCGATCGGGTATGTCGGCTACCCGATCGGGTATAGACACTCGATCGTGGTTAAAATCTTCCCTGCACGTTGCCTTGTTCGCGGATTTATCCGATTTGATTTTTCAGCAACTTACCCGATCGAGTATAGGGTATACTCGACCGGGTACAACACCAAAAATCAGGATCTTCACTTTGTTTCGGAATTTTTGCACCTTCCTTCCATTTGTGATGTTCACCAATGGTCCCTAGAGTGGTTTTGGACCTGTTTGAGCTCAGAACAAACCTAATCTAAGCAATTTACAAACATTTTACAAACTAAACTATTACACCAAAAGTGTGTAATTTCTAGAGTAAAAATCACTCAAAACTAATCAAAAACACAAATATAAACATGGGAATAATGTGAATGTCAGCCACATCATAAACATGTGAATTTTTGTATTACTTGTTTTAGAAAGTACCTAAAGGATATTGATCATGTATGTTAAATATATTTTTCTTTAGATGATGGTTACAGTTCAACATTGAATAAACGCAATGCCTTAGCTAAATGTCAAGAATTAGCAAACCTGAATTGGTTTTGGTTTGCATTCTCCTATATGTTATCTTTTTTTATCATTCCTATATGTTAATTATTAATAGTTTTGTGTGATTTTTAGCAATTAACTATAACACTGAAATATTTTTTTAATTTAGAAAAGAAACGTTGTTGTTGTTGTGCATTAGTTAGGCATGGACCCGGGTCAATCTATTCCCAATTCCAGGCTGAGACTGTCCCGATCCCTGCCAATAAATTTGAAGTCCGGGCCCGAACCGTATAACTCTGGTTTTGTGCCGGTTCCGGGTATTCAGGTGGTCCGGTCCCAGTCCCGCTATTTTTTAACTTTTTGGTTATAAATCCACTATTTTTTTGGTTATAAATTTGAAGCCCGAGCCCGAACCATAAAACTCTGGTTCTGGTTCGTTGAACAGGGACCGGGTACCCTGTGCACCTGATCGAGTACTGGTCTTCTTCTGGAACCGAAAAAACAGACCCAGTCGGGTCCCGCACAGTGTCAGATCCGGTTCCAAACTGGGTCGGCCTGCCGGACCAAGTCCATGCCTAGCGTTAGTTACAAAGTATTAGATCAGTTCTTTTTGTTTCTCCTTTTTCTTAAATGTTCACCCCAAATATTTTTATGTACATTTTATCAATGAACTATGATAGCATGATATTACCTACAGAAGAAAGGCTGTTATATGTTAATTATTACATCATCCGATAAGTTCTTTTTGTTTCTGCCGAGAGTGAAAATAGACTTACCTTCACAATGGTTTTCCCAAATATGAATTTTCAACTAATGTACTATTTGGATTTTGTCCAGATATAAAAGAAAGATTACCTAAAAAATTAATGAAATGACTTCTTTTTTATTCCAACATAGTAATCCATTTCTATAGCGTTTCTTGTAATCTCACTGATTTGACATGATCTGTTAACATATTTAACATACTCGTAATTTCTAACCATAATATACTTGCAATGTTTGTAAAATATATTAGGGCATATGTGTGCAGACAGGGACGGATCCAGGATTTTGAGTCAAGGGGGGGCGGAATTTTTCGTTAGTGTAGGGAGTGATTTTTTTTGTTAGTGTAGCGGGGCGAAATTTTTTTGCTACTGTAGGGCTATGCGGCTATTTTTATTCAAAAAATGACATTAATACTTGCACATCCCGAACCGGCATTTAAATCTATTACATTCTAAGTTTAGACGATGACAAAGACATCAACCAATACATTTTTAATAACTTCTACATTGTTTAACCTCATGAATCGGTTATTGAATTGTAACTTTTGTCCACCAAAGAGGGTGGTCGTGAGTCATGACTCATGAGAAGTTTTCTTAATATTACAATAGTAGTATACTAGTATGTATGAGATTGTTGTTTTTAGAATAATATGCACCACATACACACATATATGGTGCATATTATATTTTAATATTTTTATTAATTCTATAATAATTTAAAGTTTATTATCCATGCAGTAAATTATTTTTAGAAAGCAAGAAGTAAATGAATTATGTAATCTAATGTCTATAAATATTTATATTTTGGATTCATTTCACGTGATCTAAAAATTGTGTAATTAGTGTGTCTGGTATTTAATATTGTTTGATATATGTTTTACAAAATCCTGTACTTGTTATCTAATAAAGATAATTAAACATTACAAAACTAGGAATTCTTATATAATAAGTATCCTAAATCTTAAATAACGAGTTACTCTATTGTTTATTTGTTTAAGTTATGGAAATTATTTTAGATGTTTCTTCTTTTAAATCTCCAATGTAATTAAGTATTACATTATGTAAGACTATATACTAATTTTGAAAATTAAAAGCTAAGGGGGCGAATATAATTAAATTATGAAAGTTTTATGAAAATATTACATATATGGTAAAAAAAATTGAATGTCCAAGGGAGGCGGTCGCCCCCCCTAAATCCATCCCTGTGTGCAGTGCAGTCCCGATGTAATTATGTCAGGCTCTTAATTCTGGGGTTTTAAACCCCAATTACCCCTCTATTTTATACGATAGTACTACGTATCACTTTGAAATTTGTCCCAAGATGGTGGAAGTGTGGAACAATAGATTTTGTGTGGAATAGGTTGTTAGTTTCAGAATACATTGTTACTTTATTCATCACCTACTATTGAATTTTCATACTATCGTATAACATATGTACGTTGTGGCAAATATAAAACATTCAAGTTCTGAATCTTTTACTTTTGAAATTTGTAGCAAGCAATGAGATCGTATTGCTATGTGATTATCGTTTATGCATTTCATAGTATGGGCATGAAAATGCTTAAGCTACTTTTGATGCATACTTTTTGCCAAGGAATATCCTATCGGTGTACAAATTCACTTGAATACGAACTTTGTACTCCTATACTCCATATCTTTTAGCAAACAAACAATAAAAATTAAATGCCTCCATAGCATAAAGAATTGGGCAACTATATCCATCGCGCAACGCGCGTCACAAAACTAGTTAGTCTTAGAAATGTACAACCAAATAGTGAATAGATAGTAGTCAGTCGTCCCAGTCAATTTGGAGAACTAAAACTTGAAGTTGGTCAAAAGACGATAGTGTAAAATCTTACTGGAAGACAAAAATTTGGAGGTAAATTCATGTAGGCATGGCTGGCATGTTCGTGAAGTCAGAGTATTCGTGAAGCTTTCAACGAGTGATAACCTATGTAGCACCGATACTGGTACGCGGAAACGGGTACAGGGTACAACAAAACCCAAAAAAGTAGGATACGGATACGAGACCATATTTATAAATATTAAAAGTTATGTGAGTGTATTTTTAAATATTAAAAGTTACAGGGGTGTATTTATAAATATTAAAAATCCATTTTTTTTTTTGAAAAAATACACATATATTATCCTCTGACGTACGTCTACCCATTCATAAGCATGGACCGGTCCTGGGCGGGTTTTTTGGGTTTGGCTTCGGGCTCGGAACCGGCCCGGGTTTCCACCGGGGGCCGGGCAGGGCCGGTCCCGGGCCAGTTCCCGGGCTTCTTCAATTTTTTTTTTGATAGTAATATTTTAAGTCGTCCATTGTAAAAACTAAAAAGCACGGTACGTTAAGGTTATTGTATAACTTGTCAATTAATAAACCAAACCTTAGCAAAAAATTGCTTACAGAAAAGATTATGTTACTTTAAAATAAAATATCTAATGAAAAGTTTTACAAATAATGATGATGACTATTTCTGTTGAGCTTGTTGTTTCGCAACAATAACACATTACTATAAACGGAAGTGAGTTTTTTGCAATTACAAATGTAGCATTTGGTTGGGACATCATGATCGAATTCAGGAATTTAAGATAAACTGAGTTGAACAGTAATCATAACAAGTTTAAATATTAAAGGGATGTGTTCACCACAACTTTAATGTATGTGGATTCTCAGCTCCCTGACTCCCTGAGTGAGCTGATACTATGCTTTGCTATATTTTCTACTATGGTACGGAGTATATTTTATGCATATCCTTCGTAAATACGTAGTATTGTTTTGTGATTGGAAAGAAAACATACCCGTATCCTTCGTAAATACGTATTATAATCACATCTCAATCACAATTTTTACATTTCAATCACTTTATTAATAATTGTTCAATAATAATATGGACCAAAGCAATTTCTCACTTTCTTTTGCAACAGATTTCTCATTATTAAACCCATATATACCCAAAGAATTACTCCGTGTACTACGTATACGAATATCCTCGTCCTACGAGTATCCTGAATCAACATCTTGCCCGACTTACATTTAATTGAAAAGTGAGATAAAGATTCATAACAATAAAATTTCATTCGTATTCTTTTCCATCTAAGCAAGTGATAAGTGAAAAATGAGTCAGTTTGTTTCGGGTAGAACTTTTCCTCTCTTACTGCACATTTATAGGTCTTAATCTTATCTTATCCATCACCCAAATCTATATTATCATTCATCCTTCTACTTCCATATTCATATATACATCCTCTGCTTCAATTCACTACCCAGCAATATATGGAGGGGAACTTTGTAATTCAAGTCCTTCGGGGAAGATGGTTCATGATGTTTGCTTCTTTCTTGATCATGGCTGGAGCCGGTGCCACCTATCTCTTTGGCGTCTACTCAAAAGACATCAAATCCACTTTGGGTTATGATCAGTCCACCCTCAACCTCCTCGGATCCTTCAAAGACGTCGGAGCCAATGTCGGGATTGTCTCCGGCCTCATTGCGGAGGTAACCCCGACATGGTTCGTCCTGCTTATGGGATCAGCCATGAATTTTGCTGGCTACTTCCTAATATGGTTATCTGTCACTAAAAGAACCCCCAAACCCAGAGTTTGGCAGATGTGTTTGTACATTTGCATCGGGGCGAATTCCCAGAATTTCGCCAACACGGGTTCTCTTGTCACCTGTGTCAAGAACTTCCCCGAAAGCCGTGGGATGATGTTGGGCCTGATGAAGGGCTTTGTTGGTTTGAGCGGTGCTGTTTTTACCCAACTTTACCTCGCCATATACGGGGACGATTCGAAGTCTATGATCCTTCTCATTGCTTGGTTGCCCGCGGTTTTGTCGATCATCTTCATCCCGAGCATTAGGCCTATGAAGATATCGAGACACCCTCAGGAGACAAGGGTTTTGTTTGAGTATCTTTGGATTTCCATCACAATGGCATTGTGTTTGATGGGATTGACGATTACCCAGAAGTATGTGAAATTCTCACACACCGCTTACGTGGCGTGTGCCTCAGTGGTTTGTGTCTTGCTCTTTCTCCCGTTCTTTATATCTATTAGGGAAGAGTATTCCACCCGTCGTGCTACGAAGAGGGAGAGGAAGAAGAAGGAGGTTTCGAGTGACAATCACTCCACATCTCGGGTAGCAGTAGTTGATGATATTGAAGAACAACCATCGCCCGGGCCCCGATTGCCCGAGATTGTTGAGGTGTCAGAAGATATGGAACAAGGAATGGAAGGAGGGAAGAGTACTAGAGGGGCAAGGTGCTTTAGAGATATATGCAAGAAACCTAAAAGAGGTGATGATTATACAATACTTCAGGCTCTATTGAGCATAGACATGCTAATTCTCTTCATATGCAACTTCTGTGGTCAAGGCTGCAGCTTGACTGCAGTGGATAATCTAGGCCAAATTGGGGAGTCTTTGGGCTACCCATCCCAAACCATAAGCACCTTTGTCTCCTTGATCAGCATTTGGAACTTCTTTGGCCGAGTCTTCTCCGGATTTGTTTCGGAAGGAATCATAAAGAAGTGGAGAGTACCTCGACCGCTTATGATGACATTGTCCCTCCTTGTACCCGTTGTGGGAGACCTTTTCATCGCCTTCCCGTTCCCGGGATCCGTCTACATTGCATCGTTGCTCATCGGATTCTCTTACGGCGTCCAACTCACCCTTCTCTTCATCATAATCTCTGAGCTATTTGGCCTGAAATATTACTCCACGCTTTTCAATTGTGGGCAGTTGGCGAGTCCGATTGGGTCATACATACTGAATGTCAAGATAGTGGGGAAGTTGTATGATATGGAGGCAGTGAAGCAGCTTCAAATGAAGGGGATAGAGAGGGCAATGGTCAAGGAGCTGACTTGCATTGGTAAATCATGTTATAGGGTCTCTTTTATTATTTTGGCAGGGGTTAACATTTTTGGAGCTTTGGTTTCTTTGATTTTGGTGTTTAGAACTAGAGATTATTACAAGACTGATATTTACAAGAGGTTTAGGGATGAAATGGAAGCTAATGAGAAGGAGATGGCTGATGTTGCATTTCCTCGTCTTGGGGCTCCTAAATAATCTTTGTGTATATGTTTAATATACGGAGTTTAATACTTAATTGGACAAGTTGTAGTTTTCAATTGTCTTATGGCAATTTAATTCAATGTAGTCTCAGCTCATTTTCTTCTTTGGGCATATGAAAGTTACTCTACAGTCTAAACAAATGCATGCCGAAATTTAATATGCTAGCTTTAATTTCGTGAAAGTTTGTGATGTTTAGTTCTTTTATATACTCCCTCCATTCATTTTCATTTAGCCAAATTTATATTTATACACACAGGTATTGATAATATGAAAATAATATCAAAATAGTTCTTTGTCAAAAATAGTATCATCAAAGTATAATATTATTAAATTTTACATAAATATGCTAGTTAAATTAATTAGTCAAAGTTTATTATCTTTGATCGGAAAATTAAAAAATGACTAAATAAAAAGGGATAAAAGTACTATAAATAATAGAACTAAACCAAAAAAAAAAACTAAATATACGGAGTATTTGTCAAGTACATACACTTCAATTCTTTGAAGGTAAATGATGTATAGGTCATACTGTTATACATTGTTGGTCACACAAATAAGTTTAATAGTTTTAGTAATATTATCTTTGGTCATTATTACTCGGAAATATGGCAAAATATTAGTTCTACACTTCTGGAAATAAAAATTTGATTTTTTTAAATGTGACATACCTTTGTCAAATGAAATTAATATACTTTTCTTTTAATTTCATATAGCATGATATCAATTATCATTCATAACGGTGATCTCTAAATGGTTTTATGTAGGCTTTTCAAAGGGTCATGTTTACACCTGGATCCGACATAGATCCACTTTTTAATAAGGGAAAAATAATTAAAATACCCTAAACTTTGAAGGGGTGTGACTATGTGAGGTGAGCATCACAAACTTGCATACGTAATTTAAATACCCCAAACTTTAAATAAAAAAGTTATTTTAGCACCATAGTCAAGTATTATTTCTTTTAAAAAATGTAAACTTATGGTGGTAATTGCATAATTTTTTTTAGAATTCATGAAGGCACAATTAACATTCTAAACTTCCATTGCGAAATAAATAACATTACCCTCGATCAATCAATATAATTGCAACACTTTTACTTTTCTATTTTAAATTATGTAATTAACCCCATACATATACATGTTTTAAAGAAATAATACATGAAAATGGTGCAAAAACAAATTTTTATATAAAGTTTGGAGTATTTAAATTATAAATGCAAGTTTGGGGTGTTTACCTCACACCCCTTCAAAATTTGTGGTATTTTTATTATTTTTCCCTTTTAATAATGAGAGTGAGTCTAAATTTGATTTCGTTTATCCGGATAGGAAGAGACTCTTGTTTTTTTTTACTCCAAGGGGCGTCTGTGGGAGGGGGGTTGGTGAGACCTAAAGTAATTGGGGCTGAAACTCACTCCGTTGAGTTTTTAAACCCGATACCTCTCGTAAGGGAGAGTGAGTTGGCAACCGGCTGGGCTGGACTGCTTCCTCTCGGAAGAGACTCATTATCTTTTACTACCTTCCTCTGACTAACACTGAAACATGATTAGATCGAGTGAATATTAAGAAAAGTAAGTTTATGTTATTGGTATTGAATTGATAAAGTAAAAAAACTACACATCATTTAGAACCACACAAATTTAATTTACTGAATTTGGAATGAGATAATCTTAGTAGAACAGAACGAAAAGCAAATGTGAGACAATTTTAGTGTGACAAAAGAAAGTATTATAAACGAATTGAATATCATACATGTGATCCCGATCTATTAAAGACCCGCACCCGTTAGAAATTCTCATAATCCCACTATTCACACAACGTACACACAAACACAATCTAGTGATTATTCTATACATACACGACACATCTTTCTTTACTGGAAAGCAAATGTTTGTTTTTCTTTTTAGTTTTTTTTTTATTTAATTGTAAGGAGAAATGTAACCAGTTTTGTCATCACAATTGGTTTTGTTTATATTAAAATTATGCAACTATATTATTGGGAGGAGTAATGATCTGGTCAGGCGCGCCTGACCAGATGTGCTGTGCGGACTTGCCCGTTTGGGGCCCTTCCCGGTGGACTTTTTTGATGCAATATTTTGAGCATGTGCCTCATCAAGTCTAGTTTATCTATACCAAATTTCAGCTAAAAATTCAATCGGGAAGACAGTAAAAAAAATTCCCTACGAAACCTGCTCTGTTTATATATATAAATATATATAATGCACAGTTTTCGTAGGGAATTTTTTTGACTGCCTTCCCGATTGAATTTGTAGCTGAAATTTGGTACGGATAAACTAGACTTGATGAAGAACATGCTCAAAAAATTTTATCAAAAAATTTCACCGGGAAGGCACCCAAACGGGCAAGTCCGCACAGCACATCTGCTCAGGCGCGCCTGACCGGATCATTACTCTATTGGGAGTTAGGCCATATATACTTTGTTTATAAAGTTAGTTCATGTTTTGAACTAACTCTAAAAAAAGTTAGTTCATGTGTTTTTAATAAAAAGTTAGAATCGTTTACTGAACCTCACTAAATTGCTAGCTTTGAATTTTTCTAATGTCATCAACAATAAGGTTAACATACGGAACTCTATCGCCGTCTACTAATGTCATCAACAATAAGGTTAACATACGGAACTCTATCGCCGTCTAAAAGGCGGATGAAATCACTAAAGTGTTCTTAATTAGATATTAAAATTAAAATGTTTTTCTTCATGATTATCTTATTCATGAAGTATAAACTCCGTATGTGTTAGCCTCGTGACTTTATTCATCCTCAATTTCCATCCTATATATGATCTTAAGCAAGTTTTTTGAGCTTGATTTCATAGGTTAGTAGCTTTATGTAGAGGCGTAGAGCAATGATTTTGCATGTAGTTGTGCTGACAATTCCCCGTTTATTTTTCGTCGGTCTTACCAGATCCTTTATCTCTTCTTACATGTAGAAGACATTCTTATCACAGAAAATTCGTCTTCCCTTATCCGTCATTTTATTACTTTAATAGTTTAATGTATGGCCAAATATTTTTTTCTAAAACATCTACATTTTTTTCTTGGCGTTTAGGCTATGCATACCTCATCAGATCTTTTTCTTTCACAGTCTGAATATATGTTTGATCTTCTTCGTCCTGTTCCTATTCATCCTTTAAAGCCTGCACCCACTTTTCTCCGTAGTAGAACTACGCTTTCTCTCACTGATGGAGAGCTCTTTATTGATCCCACTGAGTATCAAAGTATGGTAGGTGTTTTGCAATATTTAAAAATGGAATAAATTCCACTTTTGATCCTATGAGTTATAGGTCAATTCCACATTTAGTCCACATCTTTCACTTTGTCCACTTTTGATACATGACTATTGTGTTTTCGCCCATATATGGTCCTTTCGACGTTGTTTCCAATGGTTAAAGTCGCCGGAAAAGGACCACAAACGGTTAAAAAACATTAGTCAAGTATCAAAAGTGGGCAAAATGAAAGACGTGGACTAAAGGTGGAAATGACACAAAACTTGTAAGACCAAAAGTGGAATTACTTCTTTAAAATGACTAGTTCGGGTATTACATATGTTGTTCACTTGGTATCTCAATTTATGAATGCCCCACGTACTTCACATATTTTGGCCGTTGAGCGTATTTTCGGGTAACTATAGCCTATAGGGTACATCTACGTACTCATGGATTGTTTCTTCCCTCCTCCCCATCCAAGTCTTCAGGCGGATTACTTGCATACTTTGATGCTAATTTATAGAATTTGATAATCGAAGGCTACATATTCATTGATATAAAGGGGTATATATACCCAATAGTTTACAAGCTAATGGGAGATAAATAAGGAGACAAATCAGGAAGAGATTGATACTAATACGGAAAGAAATAAATCAAATCAAGAGATATATATGCAATATACTCCTTTACCCCCCTCAAGTTGAGGCATACAAGTTCCTAATGCTCAACTTGCCAAGCAAACCCTGTAATCGTGCAGTGCCGAGGGCCTTCGTAAATGCATCTGCTAGCTGGTCATTTGTATTGACATACATTGGTTGTATTTCACGAGACTCTACCCGTTCTCGGACAAAATGGCAATCCATTTCCACGTGCTTGGTTCTCTCATGGAAAACTGGATTATTGGCTATATGTCTCGCTGCTTGATTGTCGCAAAAGAGTGTCGCTTCAGCAGGTGGCACTTGCAAAATCTTTAGAAGCCAACACAGCCATAAAATTTCACTCACAGCATGCGCCATTTGACGAGCACTTTGTCACGGTGCGTCAAAATAAATCGATACCAACACTTATACGTAGTATAGGTGAAGTAGAGTTCGTATCCACAGGGAAAGGAAATAATTCTCTTTTTAATAAAACTAGTAAATAAAAGGGGGGTTTTGGGATTGAGTGATTTAATTTAATTAAACACGAAGATGAACAACTTATATGTGATTTAATTCAAAGATAAAAAGAACTTGGTCTTGCTACTTTCCACTTGTTGATGTATTTAGTCAATCATTGTTATATTTATAACTTATCCCCTCTCGAATACTCAATTGAGGAGTATATCCAATTCATCGAGGGTAGTTATTAACAACGACCGTTCATTAATAACGTACCCTTACTATTAGTCAAGTATAAAACCCCGCCATATACCGACTTGATAGTAGCATTTAATCTCTTAACTCCTTGATGAAATCAATTGAGATTGATAACCTCAACACAACGGTTTCGGTTTAACCAACAAAATTAATCCCTCTTAAGTTTATTAACCACGACCGTGCATTTATAAACCGAAGTTACTTACTTGTGAAACTATCAACGAGTAACCATCGGTTCGTTGATCGTTTCTAGTAGTAATTAATGTCGAGATGTCAACTAATTGTCATCTTAGCAACACTTCCCAACATTAATATAAAGATAGACTAAGGGAAGAATTAATATTCAAGGGAAGAAATTAAGAAAACAAACTCACAACTTTAATAATCAACAAGCTTCAAGAGCAACACCAAGAAATAGAAGTTTAGCTCCTCATTTGGAGACTAAACATGCTATAAAAATATAAAAGAAATACTATTTTAAACTGAGCTTAAGATTATGGAAGAAGGATTGATTTTATTGTGAAGGAAAATGGGTGTATTTATAGGTGTTTGGAGGTGGCAGGGTTGTGTACCCGATCGGGTATTTTAGGCAGTTTCCCGGAAAATCACTTTTCTAGACATACCCGGTCGGGTATGTAGGCATACCCGGTCGGGTATGAGCCAAATCTTCAAAATCCTGCACATTTTTTGTCTCTCCAGATTCTGATTTTGACATCCGAATCAACTCAATACCCGATCGGGTATTGCCTATACCCGACCGGGTTTATGAAATATTTTCTCAATCTTCTTTTTATCTTGTCCCCTTGGACCTTCCTTGATCTTTTGGGGTCCAATCTTGATCCTTTGGATGATCTTGACCTGTTTTAAGCTGAGAACAATCCTAATCTAAACAAATTACATCTATCTAGGAAAATAAACTAATTACACCAAAAGTGTGTAATTTTCCAAACAACAACAAATAAAACTAGTTAAAATAGAAATAATACATAATAAAAATACAACTCTATCACCATTGCTTTATATTCCGCTTCCGCAGAAGATCATGATACCACTGTTTGCTTTTTAGTCTTCCATGATGTGGGAGCTCCTCCTAAAAGCATCAGGTATCCAGTCTGGTGAAGGCACATCCAAGCCAATCGGAATCATAGTAAGCTATCAGCTTAGTACCACCTGTTCTCGGGATGAAAAGTCCTTGACCTGGTGTGCCCTTTAAATAACAAAGAACACGATTAGCTACCTCCATTTGCCTTTCCCGAGGACCAGAAACAAATTGACTTAGCATGTTGACGGCATATGGAATGTCCGGTCTCGTTGCTTGGAGATAGAGTAGTCGTCTGACCAGCCTTCGATAACAACCAGCATCAATTCGCGGGCTGTCATCACACTGATCGAGCTGTAAATTGGGTTCGATGGGAGAGGAGCTCGGCTTACACCCTAGCATTCCGCTGTCGCTAAGAATGCCAAGTGTATATTTGCGTTGGCTCAAGACAATCCCATCTGAAGTTCTTGCCACTTCGATGCCGAGAAAGTATTTTAACGGCCCCAAATCTTTAATGCTGAATTTCTCGTTAAGAAAATCCTTGGTTTCCTGGATCTTTGTCCCTGACCAAGTGGAAACGTTCGGTGTTGTCATTAATGCCTTCCTTGCCACTGAACCCATTCGATATAGACCCCCATCACACTGACCCGCACCAATCAAGGTCCTCGTCCGCAGGTCCCGAATAACAAAGAAGTCAGAGAAAAAGGTTACTGTGCAATGCATATCCTTGGTCAAACGACTAACAGACATAAGATTGCATTTAAACTTTGGAATATATAAAATTTTAGCAAGTTTTATTCCATTTGGTAAAACACTTGAACCACTTCCTTTAACCGGAATATAGTCGCCATTTGGTATGACAACCGGTGCCTCTCCATTGGCATCATTCCTGCTTTCCAGCAAACTTCCATTCCCAGTCACGTGTTCAGTTGCACCTGTATCTACTATCCAGGAGTCATTTTCACCGATTTTACCTGCCATGTTTGCGGTGGCGTTATTTCCTTCACCCGAAAAGTGTTTGATCATTCGCTTATATTGTTCATGTGTGAGACCGGGTATTGGACTTGATTCTGCATCGGCCCATGCTGCCTTAGTCTTTCCCTTTTCTTTCTTTGCTTTGCCAGGCCACCATTCTGGATAGCCAATTCTCTTGAAGCAACCTTCCTAGTTATGACCGTCTTTCCCACAGAAGGTGCAGTGCTCCAGCTCCTCTCCATTGTTGTTTCTTGTGTCCTTTGTTGTTTTTCTGTTTCGTTGACCAATCAGGTTATTTGGTATCTCACGTTTGTTTTATGTAAAACTCTGAAACGAAGCAACTTCTTGTGTTGGCCTTTTTATCGCCTATATGGCCCCTTGTTGTTCATCTTCGGACACTAGATGATATGCCGTCCCTAGTGTAGGAGTTGGTTTGGTTGCAAGAACCTGTGTTCTTATGGTTGAGAATTCACTGCCAAGCCCCATTAAGAATTCATAAAGCCTCTCCTTATCCTTGGCCTCATTTAACTTCTTTCCCAGATCGCACGTACACTTCCCACACGAACATGTAGGAGTAGGTGAGACATACTGAATCTCATCCCATAACCCCCTCATCTTGGTATAATAAGACGGTATGGAATCTCAATCTTGCTGTGTCGCGATGAGTGCTTGCCTCAGTTCGTATGCCCGGGGTGCACTTTCCTTTCCAAAACTTTCTTCAAGGTTTGCCCACATCTCTGCCGCAGTGTTGGCATATTTTACGCTTGATCTGATCGTCTTCTTCATGGCCGTGGTGAGCCACCCTTTGATCATTCCATCACAACGCATCCAGAGCATATATTCTGATGAAGTTTCCACCGGTTTTTCTATTTTCCCGTTTACAAAGTCCATCTTGTTCTTTGCAAAAAAGAAGTTTTTCATCTCTTGTGCCCAATCTCCATAATTTCTGTCTGTCAAGACATCGTTTACGTGTATCTGTCTCGGATAATCTGATGCATGCGGGTAGTATGGAGAATTAGCGTCGATGCGCTTGTCTTCATCTTTGTTTCCGTCGTCCACCATGAGTCCGGCGGCCTAGGTTTTTTTTGCATGGTCTAGATAACCCGCTCTGATACCATATAGAATTTGATAATCAGAAGGCTACATATTCATCATTGATATAAAAGGGTATATATACCCAATAGTTTACAAGCTAATGGGAGATAAATAAGGAGACAAATCAGGAAGAGATTGATACTAATACGGAAAGAAATAAATCAAATCAAGAGATATATATGCAATATACTCCTTTATAATTTGATTGGATCTTCTTATAGTAGTCGTTCCACTTCAAGCTTTACGATTTCCATGGTCCTAATCTAGTATCCTCGAAATCGGAGAAGCAAACTACAGTCTCCTGATCCTCTACTGAAACTGAATATGAAGTTAATGCGTACAATTTGCAAGATACTCTTGATATTCAGTCTATTTTATCTGAGCTTGGTTTTCCGATTTGTGAACAGTTTGCTCATGGTGATTTGCTTGTACACTTTGTGCCCACTCAATTTCAATTGAGAGACATCTTTATCAAGAATTTGTCCACACAATGATTTATTTTTCCTCGAAACAATCTGCATGCAGTTACTCCTGCATAGATCGAAGGAGTGTAATAGTATATACTCCCTCTGTCCCGCTAACAATGGTACAAGAGAGAGTGAGATGCAAATCAATAAAAAGTGATTTCTGTGGTTGATATTGAATTGATAAAGTAAGAATAAAATAAAAATAATTTAGAGCCACACAAACTTTACCAAATTTGATATGAGACAATCTTAGTGGGACAAATCGAAAAGGTAAAATGGGACAATCTTAGCGGGACAGATGAAGTATTCATTAGTACTTATGATATATTATGGGACATCTTGTACTATTGAGATATTTCTTTATTATAAATATATTTGTTAGAGTCATCTGTATGGTTAAGCCCTTCATCATTTCTCACAACATACAACAACTTATTTTTGAATAACAATGATACTACGTATTTGATAAATAACTGAAATGGAATTATATATAACATAGTTATTCATGAGAATACATTCATAATACTACCTCCGTTGAAATATTTGTCTTGTTTTTTTGGGATGTCCCAAAATAATTGTCATGTTTCCTCTTTTGGGAACAATATGCATGTGAGTCATATCAATTCACCTTATTTCTACTCAAATCTCAACCACAATTTTTACTCTTTCAACCACTTATAACTTGTGACCATGTGCAAAAGAAAACAAGACAATTATTCTGGAACGAAGGGAGTAACAAGGTTTCTCTAATACTAGTAACATTCAAGTCCACATATGACAAAAAGACAAGATGAAATTGGACTACCCGCATTAATACCAGAGTATAGACCAGATCGTCGAAGTCTAGACTAAACTAAATCGGGAAAAATACACTAAATGTACTTATGGTTTGAGCCGTTTCAAATAGGGACATGAAATTCATTTTTCACAAAGTGAGGCATGTGCTTTCACTTTGAGATTTCCGTGTAAACTGTGTCAGAATAAAGTGACATGTTATTTATTCATCCACGTCACATTGTTTTACAGCATTTAGACAGAAATTACATGCCCCACTTTGTAAAAAAATGAACCTTATGTTCTTTTTTTGAAAACTGTCCAAACCACAAGTATATTTACTATATTTTTTCCAACTAAATTAAACCAGATAGAATCAAATCGGGCAAAACAGAACTTGTTCAAATTGTGAAAAGACTAGAGAAAACTAATAATTAATTCCTTATGATATAAGGCGATAATGAATACGATCGAGATACTATGCACGGTTAGAAGAGAAAAATCCTACGAAAAACTAAAAACAAGTTGCTAAAATCCTACGATCGGCACCGTCCCCGGGAACGTCACCAAAAATTGATGTGTTTTCTCCCACTAATAATTAATAATGTAGTAGTAAAGGATTTTAGTACAAGTATCATCGTCTCCACAGGGACGAAAAAGGGAATCAAGAATTAACTAAATTCAGCGATTAAAATAAATAAGTAAATTGCAATTATGCGATAATTGGAAGGGAGCAGGGATTGATTCCGGGGTAATCAGATTTCGGGGCTGATTAGGCTTAATCACATGAAAATTAATTAATTGAGCAACGCTGGTCAATACTTAGTTCTTACCGCTCTCACGGCGTAGATTACAATAATTTAGGGAACCAGGTTGATCTCTCGTGCGACATGTATCAAAATTATTGCCAAAACGAGCGAGCATACAACTCCCTAATTGTTACTAATCTCTTAGCGAACGATTAAGTGTGTGTGAAAGTTACCTATAATAAATTAGATCACTCTTAATTTATTCTATGTGTTATTATAATCCTAAATGCAGTTCTAGGTTACAAGAGATATCAATTAAATTATTCAAACACGAATTAAATAAAGATCATGCAATTAATCTATCAAGAAATCAACCCTAAATCATGATTAACCCTTTCATCAATCCCAAATCCCTAATTAAAACTACTTACAATTCATAATTGAGCAATCAACATAATTGGGATGAACAGAGTTAATTGTCATTAACTAAAAAGATGGAACTTACAAAGAATTCCAAAATCTTGATGAACAAGGCTGAAATGCTCTCACAAATTCGTAATCGGATTTCTCTCTCTCAGCCCCGTAGTGAAAAACTAACAAAACATGGCAAAATTTATAGAAAACCAGCAAAAGTGGCCGAACTAAGGGTCTGCACGGTCGTCCGCACGACGTGCGGACTACCGTGCGGGTGAACGAAAAAAATTCGGCTTCTTTTTCTTCTTCCGCCCGCACGTCATACGACTGCCCGTACGGTTCAACAGTGCGGGTATTCCTGCAGTTGGTTCTGAACTGTGGCGCGTGCGTTTTCGTCTGAGGGGCGTGCGGTTCAGGCTTTTGGATTTCATGCTCTCTGAATCACCCGCGGGGCGTGCAGGCAAGATGTGCGGGGGTGCGCGGACCTCTTTTGGACTGTTTTCTTGCTATTTTCTTCCTCGTTCGACCCCGATCGATTCTGGCCATCTTCATTGTTTGACTTTTTTGACTCTAAAAATGGTCCTTGATCGCCCCGTGGGTCTCTAATGCCTCTAGTCAACTCTCGAACACGTCTCAAATCTTTCCAAATTATTCTCCAACGTCGA
The DNA here is from genome assembly GCA_945859915.1 of Cuscuta epithymum. NCBI lineage: Eukaryota > Viridiplantae > Streptophyta > Magnoliopsida > Solanales > Convolvulaceae > Cuscuta > Cuscuta epithymum. The sequence continues at coordinate 1,753,435 of CAMAPF010001001.1, read as the reverse complement.
TGCCGGGTTCAAATTCTTGATTTTCTCTTCTAAAAACAACAAACGCAGACCAAACCCAGTAAACCGTGACTTGAGCTAATTAAACGCTTTGTGACTCATTTAAATTAGGAAAAGTGGCAAAACTATGAACTTATCAAATTTTCCACACTTAAGCATTTGCTTGTCTTCAAGCAAACTGAACTTCGAGACTTACGATAATGTGCCTAGACACCATTTTCATTTTGCTAACTTTAATGATATTTTGGCTCAAAAAAATGAAGGGGCATTTTCAAGTAAGGCTCGATCTTATGATATATTATCGCTTTATGTGAAGACAACCCCAATTATTGTATTTAAATTATGTTACAAATTAAAGATGCCATCACACATGTTATTGAGAAGGATGATTTGAAAAAGTTAGGGAGTGATGAATAAAGAAAAAGTCATCGAGATTTTTAGAATATCTCAAGCGTGTTTCAATTAATAATTAATAATATAATGTTAATCAAGATTGAATATTGATCCAATAATGAATTAAATATGTTTACTAAAAAATAATGAATTAAATATAATTGTTTAGAATTTCTAATCATTGAAACATTTTGTTCCAGAGGCAATAGTGCTTATCATGAGCAGAGCTGCCGAGTTGGCAGAACAAATTAAACTATACCTGAATAGTGAATATATATGGAGCATCGTAGAAAACTATCAAACTAAAACATTTGGTGGTACCATTTTAGTACGGAGTAATTGTCATAATTTTGAAGTTAATTGGTTTTTATAAAGATATATCAAGATTTTATTAACATGCCCTTCAAGTGACCCTATTTTTTCAATAATTGCTACTAGCACTTAACTGTCTTTTTTGGAGAATAATATGTCTCATCTGTCATATCTTTAAATCCATGATTATCATGAAAGAAATTCTGTCATAATAACAGAATTTCTTTCAAATTTCAATTCAAGTGATTCACAGTCATTGTTTCATTTGCCATGATGATAAACAAAAGTTAAGGATAATCTTGCAGGAAGTGTACACAGATTATTGAAAATATGTTTTTACATATGATCAATTGTACGTTGTAACCTCAAGTGTCACCTCAAGAAGTGTGATATGCACTAGTTTATAGTGCATAAATGTATGTTTTCATTTTGATTTTGTGTGGTTTTTCTACCATTTTTAGTTAGTTTGTAAGCATTTGTTTTATTCTGTTTGTAATTACTTTTAGCTTCCATTTATAGTTGTAGAATAAGTAGTAGAGTTTTTAGCAAGGAAAAGGAGAAAAAGCTGAAGATAAAAATGCCCAGGAGCACAAAACCCGGTCAGGTCAGACCCTGAACCCGGCCGGGTCTAAGTTAAAAATCGGATCTATGAGGAAAGAGACAGACCCGGTCGGGTCCCCTACTTGACCCGGTCGGGTCAGATGTGACCCGGAACACCAGAACATGCCGAAGATCGCCAGAATGTGGAAAATATCTGATTTTGACCAAACCCGGTCGGGTCAACTAAGCCACCTGGTCGGGTCTGACTTGACCCGGGACAAAACGACGTGCTGAAGACACAAGAACGTGGGAAATATTTGATTTTGACATTTACCCGGTCGGGTATGTCCATTTACCCGGTCGGGTAAATGCCCCAGGGTGTTGAAAACACCTATAAATAGCCCCATTTTCCTTCACTTTTCATTAGGGCGGGGACTTTGAAACCAAGAACCGGAGAACCGAATCGGACCGAACCGTTATGACCCGGTTCGGTTCGGTTCCGACATTTATTAGTTATTTGTTAACGGTTCGGTTCCTATTTTTATTAACGGTTCGGTTCTCGGTTCCTGAAAAAAATATGTACTAGGAACCGTTAAGGAACCGTTATATATAATAATTAAAATTATATATTTTTATTATGGGTATATGTATTTTAATGTATATTTATTTTTATTTTTATATTACATTCATTACTTTAGTTTAGTTATTTAACTATTTAAAATTATATTTTCAAAAAGAAAAACTATTTAAAATTATTATTCACTTCAACCCGTTCTCTTAGGCTTCTTAGGCATCTCATTAGGTCCAAACTCCAGCGGGTCGGAACTCAAAAGGTCCAAAGTATTTAAAATTATTATTCTCTTTAACTGGTTCATCATATTTGTATTGTAATTTCAAACGTTGAATGTCTTTTTGACAAAAATTTAGTCGTGATTGGTAACAATTTTTCAAAGACTAGGAACCGTTAAATGACAAGAACCGAACCGTTAAGAACGGTTCGGTTCCTTATCGGTTCTATAAAATATTTTATAAGAACCGAACCGTTAGTAAAATTTCATATTTTCAAACGGTTCCACATATTTTACCTAGGAACCGAACCGGTCCCAGGCCTACTTTTCATCATCCCTTCTTCCATACTCTTAAGCTCAGTTTAGAATAGTATTTCTTTCATATTTTTATAGCATGTTTAGTCTCCAAATGAGGAGCTAAACTTCCATTTCTTGGTTTTGCTCTTGAAGCTTGTTGATTATTAAAGTTGTGAGTTATTTTCTTACTTTCTCCTCTTGATTATTAATTCTTCCCTTAATCTCATTCTATATTAATGTTGGAGGGTTGCTAAGTGACGATTAGTTAACGTTCCAACATTAATTATTACTAGAAACGATCAACGAACCGATGGTTAATCGTTGATGGTTTCACAAGTAAGTAACTTCGGTTTATTAATGCACGGTCGTGGTTAATAAACTTAAGAGGGATTAATTTTGTTGGTTAAACCGAAACCGTTGTGTTGAGGTTATCAATATCAATTGATTTCATCAAGGAGTTAAAGAGGTTAAATGCTACTATTATATCGGTATACGGCGTTGTTCTATATTTGATTAATAGTAAGGGTTATTAATGAACGGTCGTTGTTAATAACTACCCTCGATGAATTGGAGATACTCCGCGATTGAGTATTCGAGAGGGGATAAGTTATAGATATAACAATGATCGACTAAAATATATCAACAAGTTGAAAGTAGCAAGACCAAGTCTCTTCTATTCTTGAATTTAATCCCAATTAACTCGTTCATCTTCGTGTTTAATTTAATCAAATCACTCAATCAAACCCCCCCTTATTTACTAATTACATAAAAAGAGAGTTATTCATTTCCCTGTGGATACGAACTCTACTTCACCTATACTACGTATAAGTGTCAGTATTGATAATTATTTTGAGTGCACACACGACAAAGTGCACGTCAAATTTGGCGCCGTTGCCAGGGAAAGGCAATTAATTTTTTCTTTTTATTTTATTTTAAGAAAAAGAAAAAAAAATATATTTTCAAGTATAAAGATTTCTATTTCTTCTGAGCTTTGTAGTATATGGTTAAATATCATTCACTGAACGAAATCACCTATAAATCAAACCCCGAAATAGAACAAACTCTCGAGCGGTTGAAAAATAAATTCTCAAGTTCCGACTCGGGGGAATCATCAAGTGCTAGTTCTCATTCTAGCGACACCGAAGAGCCAATATCTATGGCTAACGAAACAAGAATATTGAGGGAGCTCACAGCTCCGAATCTAAATCAACAACCCCTATGTATCACTTTTCCAACTCTTGATACGGGGGTCACATTCGAGCTAAAATCTGGGCTCATTCATCTACTCCCCTCTTTCCATGGTCTACGAGGGAAAGACCCGAACAAACACCTGTCGGAGTTCCATATTATGTGTACAAGCATGTGCCCCAATGGCGTGTCCGAAGAGCAAATCAAGCTGAGAACTTTTCCTTTTTCTCTCAAAGACACCGCCAAAGACTGGCTATTCTATCTCCCGTCGGGGAGTATCAATCACTACATGGGCTCAAATGAAAAAGAGCTTCCTTGACAGATACTATCCCGCATCTATCTCTTCAAGTCTCAAGAAGCAAATTAGCAACATTGAGCAAGCAGATGATGAGACCTTGTACGAATATTGGGAGCGCTTCAAAAAATTATGCGCTAGTTGCCCATATCATGGGTATTCGGAACAAGATCTCATCTTCTACTTCTATGATGGACTTGTTGATCAAGATAGACGCATGGTGAATGCGGCATGCGGAGGGGGTATTGGCAACAAAACCCCTTCTCAAGCAAGAGACCTCATTTCGGAGTTGGCCGAAAACTCGAGACATTACAAATGGAGGTTGTCATCAAAACGAGTTATGGCGGCGGAATCCAACAACTCGTTGGAAAGTCAAGTGACCGGCTTGACTTCTTTGGTAAAAGATATTCTTTTAAATCCCAAAACCCAAGAAGTCAAGGTCTGCGGTATATGCTCGACACAAGGGCACCCCATTAACTCTTGCCCAACATTACAAGAGGAGAACCCCGAGCAAGTTAATGCTTTGGGTTTCCAAGGTCAAAGAAGGTATGATCCGCACGGCAACACTTACAATCCGGGGTGGAGGGATCATCCCAATTTAAGGTACGGAAACTCTGAACCTCCTCAACAATCAAACCCTCCTCCTCAACAATATAAACAACAAGGCCAAACATCGAACTCGAGCATGTCCACCGAAGACATGATTCGATCACTTGCCACGAACATGGCCACGATGCAACAAAATGTGACCCAATTCCAAGAAACAACAAAATCTAGCATCCACAACTTGGAAAGCCAAATGAGCCAAATCTCAAATGCCGTGAGTAGGCTTGAAGCTAAGGATTCGGCAAAACTCCCATCTCAAACGGAGCCGAATCCAAGGCAACAAGCTCACGCGGTCACTTTGAGAAGTGGCAAGGAATTGGTTATGGCTAAGGCGAAAGCAAAGAGCCATGTTGGAGAAGAAGAAGAAGAAGAGGATGTCTTGGTGCCAAGCACAAATCCTCAAAATGAAGAGGAGAAAGAGGAGGAAATCACACCTCAAAGGAAGTTCCCACCGCTCAATTCATACGAGCCGGTGCCACCTTTTCCGGAGGCTCTCAAGGACAACCGCAAGTACAACAATGACAAGGACATCTATGAGACTTTCAGCAAATGTGAGGTAAATATCCCTCTTCTTAATTTGATTAAAGGTGTTCCTAGATTTGCAAAGTTTTTAAAAGAACTTTGCACAATTAAAAGGAAACACAAATTAAATGGAAAACACAAAGTCCAAGTAAGTGAAAGAGTATCGGCCATTTTTCAAAAGAAGTTGCCTAAAAAGTATAGTGACCCGGGAATGTTCACTATACCATGTAAACTTGGAAATTCTAGTTTTTCTAGGGCTATGTTAGATTTGGGTGCATCAATTAATGTCATCCCATATTCTCTATATAAATCCCTAGAACTAGGACCTTTACATGAAACGGGGGTTGTTATCCAACTTGCCGATAGATCCAATGCTTACCCGAAAGGTGTAGTAGAGGATGTGCTCGTCATGGTGGATAACTTAATTTTTCCCGCTGACTTTTACGTTCTCGAAATGGAGAACGATAAAAATGCAGTCCTATTTTGCTAGGAAGACCCTTTTTAAAAATGGCCAAGGCAAAAATTGATGTTTTTAGTGGAATATTAACCATGGAGTTCGATGGTGACAAAGTTGAATTTAATATCTACGACTCCATGAAATATCCCACCGATAATCACTCTCTTTTTGCCATCGACACTTGTGACACTTGGGTCCAAGATGTGTTTGAAGTTGAGGGAAAAGATGAAATATTAAGCTCAATTGAGAACGACATAGAGGATTTCACTTTGGAATACTCTATGTCAAATAACATGAAGGTTATGGTGGCGGAGTTAAATCAACTCCCACTTTTGCCACCGGGCTCCCACTAACCATTCCGAGCGAGAAGCCGCTACCATCTGTTTTGCAGGCACCGAAGGTGGAATTGAAACCACTCCCTGAAAATTTGAAACATGTGTTCTTGGACGAAAATCACACTCTACCGGTGATTATCTCAAATGCCTTGGCCCAAGAACAAGAGGAAAGATTGATTGCGGTCCTAAAGGAGTACAAATTGGCCATTGGATGGTCTATTGCCGACATCAAAGGCATTAGCCCATCCACATGCATGCACCGGATCTTACTCGAAGATGAGGCCAAAGCGGTGAGACAACCGCAAAGAAGATTGAATCCACCCATGATGGAGGTGGTGAAAAAGGAGGTGATCAAATTACTTCAAATGGGAATCATCTTTCCCATTCCCGATAGCAAATGGATGAGTCCAACCCAAGTGGTGCCAAAGAAGACCGGAGTGACGGTCATTGAAAACAAGGATGGTGAGATGGTGCCCACCCGAGTTCAAAACGGGTGGCGAGTTTGCATTGATTACCGAAGGCTCAATTCGGTGACTAGAAAAGATTTCTTCCCATTGCCCTTCATTGATCAAATGCTAGAGAGGCTAGCCGGGCACAAGTTCTACTGTTTTCTCGATGGTTACTCCGGGTATTTCCAAATACCAATAGCCCCGGAGGACCAAGAGAAAACAACCTTCACATGTCCATTTGGCACTTTTGCCTACCGACGAATGCCCTTTGGATTATGCAACGCACCGAGCACCTTTCAAAGGTGTATGATGAGCATTTTCTCCGAATTTATGGAGGTCTTCATGGAGGTCTTTATGGATGATTTCACAATCCATGGGGACTCTTTTGACACTTGCCTCTAAGGCCCTCTATCATCTCACTCTTGTGCTCAAAAGTTGTATTGAATCCAACCTTGTTCTAAATTCTGAAAAATGTCACTTTATGGTAGAACAAGGGATTGTTCTTGAGCATGTGATCTCCATAAAGGGCATTGAAGTGGACAAGGCCAAAATTGATGTCATTCAAACACTCCCGTACCCAACGAATGTACGGGACATCCGCTCTTTCCTTGGTCACGCCGGATTCTATAGAAGGTTCATCAAAGACTTCTCCAAAATTTCATCCCCCCTATGCAAATTTTTGCAAAAGGAGGTGGAATTTGATCTCAATGATGAATGCAAGGAAGCTTTTGACACTTTGAAAGCAAGGTTGGTAACCGCCCCCATTATACAAGCTCCCAATTGGTCTCTTCCTTTTGAGATCATGTGTGACGCAAATGATTATGCGATGGGGGCTGTTTTAGGCCAAAAGGTCGGGAGGGCTTTTCATGTCATCTACTATGCCTCCTCAACTTTAAATGAAGCTCAAAAGAACTACTCCACCACCTAGAAGGAAATGCTAGCGGTGGTCTTTGCTTTGGAAAAATTTCGTTCCTACCTTCTTGGAACGAAAGTCATTGTTTACACCGACCATGCCGCTCTCCGATTCCTTATGACAAAGAAGGAAGCCAAACCAAGACTCATTCGATGTGTCCTTTTATTGAGTGAGTTTGACATGTAGATTAAAGACAAGAAAGGAGTGGTAAACTTGGTGGCCGATCATCTAAGCCGCCTCATTCCTCACAAAGACATCAAAGATCTCCACACAAATCTCATCAAAGGCGAATTCCCGGATGAAACTCTCTTCTCCATCAAAGTCATACAACCATGGTACGCAAACATTGTAAACTTCCTTGTTTCCGGCAAATTTCCTCCACAATTCTCAAAATCTCAAAAAGAAAAATTAAAAATGGACTCAAGACTCAATGTGTGGGATGACCCATATTTGTGGAAGCATTGCAAGGATCAAATAATCCGAAGATGCATCCCCGAATATGAGATAGCCCACATAATAGAGTTTTGCCATTCTTACGCTTGTGGAGGACATTTCGGCCCGAAACAGACAACGAAGAAGATTCTTGAAAGTGGTTTTTGGTGGCCGAGTCTAATCCGGGATGCACATGGCTTTTGTCAATCTTGTGACAATTGCCAAAGAGCGGGCAACATTTCAAGGAGGAACGAGATGCCACAAAACCCCATGCTTTTCTGTGAGATTTTCGATGCATGGGGTATTGACTTCATGGGACCTTTCCCAAACTCTCAAGGTAACATCTACATCCTTCTTGCGGTAGATTACGTCTCCAAATGGGTGGAGGCAAAAGCAACAAAGACTGATGATGCCAAGGTGGTGGCTAGTTTCCTCAAATCACACATATTTTCAAGGTTCGGGGTCCCTCGAATTTTAATAAGCGATCGAGGCACACATTTTTGTAATAAAATTGTGGGATCCCTACTAAAAAAATATGGAGTGACTCACAAGATCTCTACCGCTTACCACCCTCAAACCAATGGCCAAGCGGAAACATCAAATAGGGAGTTGAAATCTATACTCCAGAAAACAGTGAACCCGAACCGGAAGGATTGGAGTATACGCATTGATGATGCACTTTGGGCATACCGAACTGCCTACAAAACTCCAATCGGTATGTCCTCTTATAAACTTGTGTTTGACAAAGCGTGTCATCTTCCCGTAGAGCTGGAACACAAGTCATATTGGGCGGTGAAGGAATTCAACCTCAATCTTGACGAGGCCGGTGTACATAGGAAGCTCCAATTGCAAGAATTGGAAGAACTCCGCTTGGATTCTTATGATAACGCAGAGATATACAAGAAAAAGACGAAGGAGTGGCACGATAAGATGATCATAAGAAAGGACTTTAAAATTGATGACAAAGTCCTCCTATTCCAATCACGCCTTCGTCTATTTCCCGGAAAACTGAGATCCCGTTGGACTGGACCATACAAAGTGGTCAAAACATATCCACACGGGGTGGTGGAAATTGAAGACCTGGAGACAGGAGAGGTGCTCAAGGTGAATGGACAAAGACTAAAACCCTTCTTTGAGGGTTTTCAACCCAAAAACGTGGAAGTCATATACCTTTCTGAACCGGTCTATGAATAAGGAGCAACAAAGTCATTGTCGAGCTACGGCGTTAAACGAAGCGCTTCATGGGAGGCAACTGACGTGCACTTTACCGTGAGTGCACTCAAAGTAAATTCAATACTAACACTTATACGTAGTATAGGTGAAGTAGAGTTCGTATCCACAGGGAAAGGAATAACTTTCTTTTTATATAAATAGTAGGTAAAAGGGGGGTTTTGATTGTAGATGTGATTAAATTAAACACGAAGATGAACGAGTTATGTGGTTTAATTCAAAGATAAAAGGGACTTGGCACTGCTACTTTCCACTTGTTGATATATTTTAGTCGATCATTGTTATATCTGTAACTTATCTCCTCTCGAATACTCAATCGAGGAGTATATCCAATTCATCGAGGATAGTTATTAACAACGACCGTTCATTAATAACCCTTACTATTAGCCAAGTATAGAACAAGCGCCGTATACTGACTTGATAGTAGCATTTAATCGCTTAACTCCTTGATGAAATCAATTGAGATCGATAACCTCAACACAAGCGGTTTCGGTTTAACCAACACAATTAATCCCTCTTAAGTCTATTAACCACGACCGTGCATTAATAGACCGAAGTTACTTACTTGTGAAACTATCAACGATTAACCATTGGTTCGTTGATCGTCTCTAGTAGTAATTAATATATGAAACAAAACTAGTTGATCCTTTAAGTAATGTTCAAAATATTAATATGAAATATGAATAGGAATTAATTGATACTCAAGGAAGAATATTAAAGAAGATGAATCCTACTATAGTTAATATTAAGATGTTAACTAATTGTCATCTTAGTAACACTCCCCAATATTAACATAGAGGAAGAAATGACTATTACTATAACTAATGTCAAGATGTTAACTAATTGTCATCTTAGCAACACTCCCCAACATTGATATAGAAATAGCATTTAAAGGAAGAATTAATATTCAAGGAAAAGAAGTTAAGAAAATAACTCACAACTTTGATAATCAACAAGCTTCAAGAACAATACCAAGAAATGGAAGCTTAGCTCCTCATTTGGAGACTAAACATGCTAAAAGAAATATAGAGAAATGCTATTCTAAACTGAGCTTAAGAGTATAAAGAAATTGGTGTCTAAAAGTGAAGGAAAGGAGGTGTATTTATAGGCTTTTTGAGGTGCAGGATCGAGTACTCGATCGAGTATATATACATACTCGATCGAGTATGTGTAGGACATCGAATTCGCCCTATACTCGATCAATACTCGGGTAGTTTTTATAGCTATACCCGATCGAGTATATAAGTATACCCGATCGGGTATAGACACTCGAACGTGGGAAAATCTTCTCCTGCATGTTCCTTTGTTTTCGGATCCGATCCGATTTGAAATGTCAACCAGATACCCGATCGAGTATATGTATATACTCGATCGAGTATAGACCAAAATCAGGATTTTTCCTTCTTTTTGTCTTGTACTCTTGCACCTTCCTTCACCATTGATCATTTGATTGATCTTGGACCTGTTTAAGCTCAGAATAAACCTAATCTAAACAAATTACAAGAATTTAACAAACTAAACTATTACACCGAAAGTGTGTAATTTCCGAAATATTAAACAACCAAAACTAGCTAAAAACGTAAATAAACACACGGAAATTACAAACGTATCAACTCCCCCACACTTAGTTCTTTACTCGTCCTCGAGTAAAGTCAAAATGTTTCAAACAGTTTTAAGATCATTCCATGAGTTCAAGAAAGAAAGGAACTAAGACCACCAAGAAATACGAAAATGATTTTACAAAACAATATTTTTTCTTGGGTTTTATGATCTCCTATGCTCCATCTTCTTGCCTCTTCTTCTTTGCCTTCTCCTCTTTCTCTTCAAGAGATCAAATGAGTTCCTGCACACAACAAATACTTCTCTCATATCTCTCATTTTGCCTAGGAGCCTTTTCAGGTTTTCATCCTAGCATCTCTTTTCTTTTCATCTTTCACCACTCACTCATTTTATTTTGTAAGCCTTTGTTGCTTAGATTGCCCATTTTGTTGGGTTTTCAACCTAACTAGCATTTCTTTTCTTTTATTCTCTTTTTTTTTTTTTTTTTTTTTTTTTTGTGTGTAACTTATAGTACAAGAGAATAATGCTTAGTACAAGGTAGAAAAAACAGTAAATGGAACATACCAAAAGATGTAGTCCTCCCCCACACTTAGTTTCGCACTGTCCCTAGTGCCCGCCTTCTCCACCGTAGAAGCCGCCTCCAAATCCGCCTCCAAAGTTTCCGTCACCCATATGAGTATCCCCGCCGTCCCCGCCGTCATAACCTCCACCCCCGGAGCTTGATCCTCCAAAGTTGCCCCATTGAGTGGGGTCATACCAAGAGGGGGGTGGTGGTGGTTGAGCCATGGTGTGGAATTGGCCTTGATGAGCCATGTAAGAATACATAGGTCCATAGAACCTACGTTGATCTTCTTCATACCTTCGGTTGTCTTCGGCCCGTTGTTCCTCTAGTTTTTGGAATCCCGCTCTTTGTTCCTCCCGATATTTCCCAACTTCATTGGTGACTTTGTTGAACCCTTCAAGGAGTTGTTGGAAGTAATCGGGGGGTGGGAAAATTTGGTTTTGTTCGGGTATGTAGGGAAGTGCATCCTCGGGTTCGTGTGGCTCGGGTTGAGGTTCTTGGTCGGGTTGATCTTCGGGGGGTTCTTGGGCTTGAGGCTCTTGGAAATGTGGTGGGAGGGCGTGAGGGAATAGGTAGTGAGGCTCCTCGAACTCCGGTTTGTAGCGTAGTTTGGGGGTGTCTTGGCTTGGCATTAGGAAGTATTGGACAGGTTGTACATGTATGACCCAATTATACATGTTTTTTGGTTGATCTCCAATATAAACCGTATGGGAGAAAGATGTACATCCCGAGCGTCCTAGCCAACCCATATCCATCAAGCAATAGTCGGGTATAGGAGAGTTGTCCGTATACCCGAACTTACTTGCCAAGTGCATTATCACTCCCCCCACAACTATGGCCCCTTTTGCTAAGCTTTCTTTCTTCAAATGTGCCCACATGAGATTGCACAAATTAAAATCCACGTGACGACGGAATAACGCCACGGACATTAAACACACGTCCCCGATTCGAGTGTGATGGTTGTTGGGACGGCCAAGCAAGCAATTGGCTAAGAATTTCAAGAACAACCGGAGAACAGGGTGTTGGACATGACTAATGTACATTTGGGATGAACTAAATTGCACTTCCCCGGTCATCTTTGTCCATAGGGAGTGCCCAAAAATGGTGGTATCCGAGATAGCTCTCTCGTAGGGCACGGGGATGCCAAAATGTTCGGCAAACTCAAGTTTTGTAATCGAATAATTTTGATTGAATAAACGAAACTTGAGTTTATCATCCCTAAAATCATCCTCATCACTCTCAAATTGCACCGAGCTTATGAATTCATAGATAATTCTTGCATTTGAGTTGTATCTCATTTTGAAAATACGATCCATATTCAACTCATAAAAGAACCTTTTCATACTCTTATAGACTCCTAATTCTCGTAGAGCATCATGGCATAGAAAACGGGAAGGTTTTACTTGCCTTTTTGTTGTTGCTAGGAGTCTAGTTCGGTGTTCGGCGTCGGCGGGAATGATGTCTTCAAAGCCCGGGATGGGTGCTATGGTGATTGAGCTTTCTCCCCTATTCTTCCTTGGAGCCATTTTTTGAAGCTTTTGAGTTTGAGAACCAAAAATTCGAATTTTGGGGTAGGGTTTTTGGATTTTGTGGATGTTTGGGGAAAGTGGGATTTATGGGTATAGATATGGAGAGGGGATTGAGGGGAGTATTTTGGTGGTGAAATGGGATGATTTGGTGGAGAAATGAGGGAGTTTTGGTAGAGAGAAGGTGGAAAAATGGAGTTTTGGGGGAGAGGGGTTCGAAGTTGGGAGTGTTTTGGAGAAGATGAAGTGAAAAATGGGTGTTGTTTGGGTATTAATCGCAGGGGTACCCGATCGAGTATCCCTGTATACCCGATCGGGCACCGGAGACAGGGGTTGGGAAAACTGGTTTTTCTGAGCATACTCGACCGAGTATCAACATATACTCGATCGAGTACTGGAGACAGATTTTTTTTTTCTCTTATTTCAGTTCATACTCGACCGAGTACAGAGATATACCCGATCGAGTATGCTCCCAGATACTTCAAAACCTGTATTTTCTTCTTCTTCAAAACAAACATGTGATTAGTTCCCTCTCTCTCTTTTTCTCAAATTCACACAAAAAGAAAATAAAATCTAACTAATTGACTTGGGTTTCCTCCCAAGAAGCGCCTTATTTAACGTCGTGGCACGACGTTTTATTTTTATTTTTATTTTATGTGGGATCGTGAGCATCCCTTTCGTCATTTCTTTTCTTTGCCCTTTTCCAGTAAGGCCGACCTTTCTTCTTTGTTCCCGACTCAATTGAAGCATTTGGTGTTGGTGGTTCAAAAACATTTAAAGAGCAAAGAGATTGATCTTTAATTTGTTTTTTCGTAGAGTCAAAGATATTGAACTCTATTTTTTGGTCATTGAACTCTAAAGTTAATGAACCACTAGACACGTCGATTTTTGTTTTTGCGGTTTTTAAGAAGGGTCTTCCCAAAAGGATGGGCGCTGTTTGGTCATCATTCCCCATTTCGAGGACGTAGAAGTCGACGGGAAAAACCATATTCTCTACTTCTACTAGCACATCTTCTAATACACCCTTCGGGTAGGTACTAGAATGATCTGCTAGTTGAATCACTACACCGGTTTGATGTAGTGGGCCAAGTTGTAGGGTTTTATAAACGGAATAAGGAATGACGTTTATAGATGCCCCCAAATCTAGTAAGGCCTTAGGAAATGTGGTGTTTCCTATCGTGCAAGGAATGGTGAACATGCCCGGGTCGCCACATTTTTTTGGAAATTTTTCTTGAAAGATGGTCGAGACCTGTTCACTAACTTCAACCTTTTGTTTCCCCTTTAATTTATCTTTTCTTTTCATTATACATAGTTCTTTTAAGAACTTTGCATAACGGGGAACACTTTTGACCAGTTTAAAGAGTGGAATATTTACCTCACAATTCGCGAAGGTTTCGTAGATGTCCCGGTCACTCTCTAGTTTCCTTGTGTCTTTCAATGCCTCAGGGAATGGAGGGATTGGTTCATATGATGACAGCGGAGGGAATTTTGTCTTCGTTGGCTCCTCCTCCTTGTGGTCAATCTCCTCTTTTTCAGCTTCCTTTGTTTGCAATTCCGGGCTGCTCCTTAGCATGATGGCATTGACTTGTTGCCTTGGGTTCTGTTCAGTTTGGGAGGGAGGCCTACCCGAATCTCTTGCTTCAAGTCGGTTTATAGCATTCGAAATTTGGCTAACTTGAGTTTCCAAATTTTGAATGCTTGACTTTGTTTCTTGTTGAAATTGCACCACGTTTTGTTGTAAGGTGCCCATGGTAGTAGCAAGAGTTCGAATCATGTCTTCCGTAGACATACTCGATTGAGAAGGTGGGTTGGCTTGTTGAGGGTTTCCATACCTTAAGTTTGGATGATCCCTCAATCCGGGATTGTAAGAATTTGAGAACGGGTCATACCTCCTTTGTTGGTGGCCTTGGAAACCCAAGGCGTTGACATGCTCTGTGGTGTCTTCTTGAAGAGTTGGGCATGAGTCCGTGGGATGCCCGTGTTGTGTACAGATACCGCAGACCTTGACTTCTTGGGTCTTGGATTTTAAAAGGAAATCCTTAACCAAAGAAGTCAAGCCGGTCACTTGACTTGTCAAGCCGTTCACTTGACTTTCCAACGTGTTGTTGGATTCTGCTGCCATAACTCTCCGAGTTGAGGACCGCCCGTTATATTGTCTGGAGTTCTCGGCTAATTCCGAGATGAGTTCTCTCGCTTGTGAAGGGGTTTTGTTGACAATGCCCCCTCCACATGCCGCATTCACCATGCGGCGATCTTGATCCACAAGACCATCATAGAAGTAGAGGATGAGGTCTTGTTCGGTGTATCCGTGATAGGGGCAACTTGCACATAGCTTCTTGAATCTCTCCCAATATTCATATAGAGATTCATCATCTTTTTGTTCGATGTTACTTATTTGCTTCTTGAGTGATGATGAAATAGAAGCGGGGTAGTACCTGTCAAGAAAGGCCTTCTTCATTTGTGGCCATGTAGTGATACTTCCCGAAGGAAGATAGAAAAGCCAGTCCTTTGCAGTATCCTTTAGAGAGAATGGGAAGGCCCTCAGTTTGATTTGCTCCTCGGACACACCATTGGGGCACATGCTTGTGCACACAATATGGAATTCCGACAAGTGTTTGTTCGGATCCTCCCCTCGTAAACCATGGAATGATGGAAGGAGATGAATGAGCCCAGATTTTAGCTCAAATGTGACCCCCGTATCAAGAGTTGGAAAAGTGATACATAGGGGTTGTTGATTAAGATTCGGAGCTGTGAGCTCCCTCAATGTTCTCGTCTCAAGAGCCATAGTGATTGGCTCTTCGGTCTCGCTAGATTGAGAACTAGCACTTGATGATTCCTCCGAAGAAGTATTCGGAAATAAATTCCTAAACCTTTCGAAGGCTTGTTCTGTTTGGGGGGTTGTTTGGTAGATGATTTCGTTTATGGATCGGGTTCTTACCATATACTCAAACAAAGCTCAGAAGATATAGAAATCTCTATACTTCAACTATATTTTTTTTTTTTTTAAAATGAAATAAAAAGAAAAATAAATTGCCTTTCCCCGGCAACGGCGCCAAATTTGACGTGCACTTTACCGTGAGTGCACTCAAAGTAAATTCAATACTAACACTTATACGTAGTATAGGTGAAGTAGAGTTCGTATCCACAGGGAAAGGAATAACTTTCTTTTTATATAAATAGTAGGTAAAAGGGGGGTTTTGATTGTAGATGTGATTAAATTAAACACGAAGATGAACGAGTTATGTGGTTTAATTCAAAGATAAAAGGGACTTGGCACTGCTACTTTCCACTTGTTGATATATTTTAGTCGATCATTGTTATATCTGTAACTTATCTCCTCTCGAATACTCAATCGAGGAGTATATCCAATTCATCGAGGATAGTTATTAACAACGACCGTTCATTAATAACCCTTACTATTAGCCAAGTATAGAACAAGCGCCGTATACTGACTTGATAGTAGCATTTAATCGCTTAACTCCTTGATGAAATCAATTGAGATCGATAACCTCAACACAAGCGGTTTCGGTTTAACCAACACAATTAATCCCTCTTAAGTCTATTAACCACGACCGTGCATTAATAGACCGAAGTTACTTACTTGTGAAACTATCAACGATTAACCATTGGTTCGTTGATCGTCTCTAGTAGTAATTAATATATGAAACAAAACTAGTTGATCCTTTAAGTAATGTTCAAAATATTAATATGAAATATGAATAGGAATTAATTGATACTCAAGGAAGAATATTAAAGAAGATGAATCCTACTATAGTTAATATTAAGATGTTAACTAATTGTCATCTTAGTAACACTCCCCAATATTAACATAGAGGAAGAAATGACTATTACTATAACTAATGTCAAGATGTTAACTAATTGTCATCTTAGCAACACTCCCCAACATTGATATAGAAATAGCATTTAAAGGAAGAATTAATATTCAAGGAAAAGAAGTTAAGAAAATAACTCACAACTTTGATAATCAACAAGCTTCAAGAACAATACCAAGAAATGGAAGCTTAGCTCCTCATTTGGAGACTAAACATGCTAAAAGAAATATAGAGAAATGCTATTCTAAACTGAGCTTAAGAGTATAAAGAAATTGGTGTCTAAAAGTGAAGGAAAGGAGGTGTATTTATAGGCTTTTTGAGGTGCAGGATCGAGTACTCGATCGAGTATATATACATACTCGATCGAGTATGTGTAGGACATCGAATTCGCCCTATACTCGATCAATACTCGGGTAGTTTTTATAGCTATACCCGATCGAGTATATAAGTATACCCGATCGGGTATAGACACTCGAACGTGGGAAAATCTTCTCCTGCATGTTCCTTTGTTTTCGGATCCGATCCGATTTGAAATGTCAACCAGATACCCGATCGAGTATATGTATATACTCGATCGAGTATAGACCAAAATCAGGATTTTTCCTTCTTTTTGTCTTGTACTCTTGCACCTTCCTTCACCATTGATCATTTGATTGATCTTGGACCTGTTTAAGCTCAGAATAAACCTAATCTAAACAAATTACAAGAATTTAACAAACTAAACTATTACACCGAAAGTGTGTAATTTCCGAAATATTAAACAACCAAAACTAGCTAAAAACGTAAATAAACACACGGAAATTACAAACGTATCAGCAACCCATTTCAAGTATGTTTTCTAGTATTATTTTCATAGAGTGTGTGTGTAAAAAAAAAGGGGGGGGGGGTCTGGAGAACTCACCCGGCCGGGTACCTAATCACACCCGGTCGGGTCTACTATGAAAAAGGAAGTACCCGCACGATTGCCCGAGTGGGGGAGCGAAATTTGAAAAATATTAAACAACCCGACCGGGTATTTTAACTCACCCGGCCGGGTATTGAAACCAGAGCCTTCTGTTTAAAAAAAATCGAGTTACCCGACCGGGTAATTAATTATACCCGACCGGGTAAAAATACGAAAAATGCTCTGCCAGCCTCTGGAACGCCAACCCGCCCGGGTAACCTATTGTACCCGACTGGGTAGTCGGGCTTTTCAGCCTATATCAGGTCGGGCACTACCCTCCCTCCCCACTTCATCTTCCAAATTTTCGAACAAACCTCCCCCAAAACCTCCATTTTCATAGCTCAAAAGCTCAAAACCCACCCATTTCTCCATCAAATCCATCAATTAACACCATATTCTTCATCTCCTCACCTCCCTCTTCCACCCTACACCCATTAATCCTTCCAAAATCTCCCAAATCAACCAACCAAAAAAAAAACCCTACCCCCAAATTCGAACCCCTCCATTTTTGGACATCAAAGGCCAAATACAAGCCAAAGATCACCAACAAACATCAAATACCTTTTCTCCTCATCATCCTCTACAAAAGCATACCCATCAATCTCACCAAATCCTACCCACCCCAAAAATCCGAAAATCCCTCACCAAAAACACCCAAAAAAAAAAAAAAAATTCCAGCTCCATGGCACCGAAAAGGGGAAGAGCTTCTTCCTCAAGAGCTCCAAGGGCTATCCCACCGGTCGACGGCTTCGAGGAGGTGGATCTTGCATCCGAGGCACAACGCACCCGCTTTCTCGAACAATCCGAAAGAGAGGTAAAACACTCCCGATTTATGTGCCAATCGACCTTGACTTTCTTTTGGATTGATGATATTATGAGAGACATATTCACAAGGTGTGGCATGCTGAAAATTTTTTATATGCATTTTGGTCATATTCTCGTTTAGTGTATGATACACTTGTAATTTCCGTATGTATGTTTACGTTTTTAGCTAGTTTTGGTTGTTTAGTATTTCGGAAATTACACACTTTTGGTGTAATAGTTTAGTTTGTTGAATTCTTGTAAATTGTTTAGATTAGGTTTATTCTGAGCTCAAACAGGTCTACTATCACTCAAAGGACGGTTGGTGAACCCCAAAAGTGGAAGGAAAGTGCAAAGTCACAAGACAAAAGGGAAGATCCTGATTTTTGGTCTATACTCGATCGAGTATCTGTATATACTCGATCGAGTATCTTGTTGAAATTTCAAATCGGATCCGATCCGGGGACAAAGGAACATGCAAGGAAAGATTTGGCCACGTTTTATTGTCATACTCGATCGGGTACACCGACATACCCGATCGAGTATACATATGAATTTGAACCTGAATTCGGTCGAGTATAGCTCAAAATCATCATTCTGCACATACTCGATCGAGTATCTATCTATACTCGATCGAGTACCCGAGCTGCACTCCCAAAAAGCCTATAAATACACCCCCTTTCCTTCACAATAAGAAACCAATTCCTTTATACTCTTAAGCTCAGTTTAGAATAGCATTTCCTTATATCTCTTTTAGCATGTTTAGTCTCCAAATGAGGAGCTAAACTTCCATTTCTTGGTATTGCTCTTGAAGCTTGTTGATTATTAAAGTTGTGAGTTATTTTCTTAACTTCTTTTCCTTGAATATTAATTCTTCCTTTAAATACTATTTCTATATCAATGTTGGGGAATGTTACTAAGATGACAATTAGTTAACATCTTGACATTGGTTTTAGTAATAGCTATTCATTCCTCTATGTTAATATTGGGGAGTGTTACTAAGATGACAATTAGTTAACATCTTGATATTAACTATAGTAGGATTCATTTCCTTTAATATTCTTCCTTGAGTATTAATTAATTCCTATTCATATTTCATATTAATATTTTGAACATCACTTAAAGGATCAACTAGTTTTGTTTCAAATATTAATTATTACTAGAAACGATCAACGAACCGATGGTTAATCGTTGATAGTTTCACAAGTAAGTAACTTCGGTTTGTTAATGCACGGTCGTGGTTAATAAACTTAAGAGGGATTAATTTTGTTGGTTAAACCGAGACCGTTGTGTTAAGGTTATCAATCTCAATTGATTTCATCAAGGAGTTAAAAGATTAAATGCTACTATCAAGTCGGTATATGGCGTTGTTCTATACTTGACTAATAGTAAGGGTTATTAATGAACGGTCGTTGTTAATAACTATCCTCGATGAATTGGATATACTCCTCGATTGAGTATTCGAGAGGAAATAAGTTATAGATATAACAATGATCGACTAAAATATATCAACAAGTGGAAAATAGCAATGCCAAGTCACTTTTATCTTTGAATTAAATCCCACATAACTCGTTCATCTTCGTGTTTAATTTAATTAAATCACTCAACAATCAAAACCCCCCTTTACTTACTATTTATATAAAAAGAAAGTTATTCCTTTCCCTGTGGATACGAACTCTACTTCACTATACTACGTATAAGTGTTGTATTGAATTTACTTTGAGTGCACTCACGACAAAGTGCACGTCAGTGTACGAATTCTACAGTTCCGTTGAGCATGTGAAAGATGAAAATGATCACACCAATGACACGATCAACTTTCGAATGCTCAACGAGAGCCATTCACTCACTAAAAGAGAATTTGCTGAACACTTCGGCCTACCCTTGCTTGATGAAACGGGCGCGTATAGTGTATCGGTGGCCTATGAACTATGGAGAAGAATGACCGGACTTGTCAATGTTCGTACTTCCCACCTCAATGTCAACCACGTCCAACACCCGGTCTCCGAATTTTCTTAAAATTCTTGGCAAATTGCTTTTTCGGGAGACCAAACAACCATCAAACTAGAGTGTCAGATGTATGCCTCTTAGCACAAGTTGTTCTTCCGGGCGCCGGCCCGTACGATGTCACCACAGTTCTTTGGGATCACATTATCAATGTTAAAATGGTGGATGGAAAATTCTGGTGGGGGGGGGGGGGGGGGGGTCTAATTACCCACATTGCAACACTATATGGTTTTGAATGCAATGGTGCACAAAACCACAGAACCCTTCTTGGCCTTCAGTTTTTAAAGAATGCGGGGGATGTGACCCTCTCACACATAGAACATGATGGTCTGGAGATTTATCATTGGCACATCAAACCCGGCCAAGAACTATACCACCCCTTCCCTTCCGATAATCTCCCGCTTAACATCATCGATCACCAAATCGGTGATGGACACCATTATTGTCTGCCCGGGGGGATCCCACCACATTATGCACCCCCAGACAATGAACCGGAGAACAATGAAGACGACAACACCGCCAATGAACCGCCCGAAATTCAGCCGCCACCTCTCATTCCTGAACAACCGCAACCACAACCCAATGCTCACCAATATTCACCATTTGAGCAACAAATGCTAAATAGCATGAATGCTCTAAACCTTAACTACACTCAACTTCGGGAGGAAGTTGCATTACAAAGACAAGCGGACCGGCAGAGATACGAAGAAGATCGGAGGAGAGATCAGGAGGACTATAGGAGGACTTTTGGCCCTATCTACTCCTATGTGGCAAAACAGGGTGACTTTGCATCGATGACCACTCCTCCTCTGGCACCCTCATGGTATAACCCCACTGAATGAGGTTATTTTGGCGATTCAAGCTCTAGTGGTAGAGACGGTGATGACGGCCACGACGGGGATCACATGGATGAGGATACACACCTTAGAGGCTACCATGGCTACGACGGATTTTTTGATGGCGGAGATGCAAGCGGGCACTAGGGACTGTGCCATGAACTAGCGGTGGGGGAGATTGTTCTGGTATGCTCACAATCCTACTATTTTCAAAAAAAAAAAAACTGAATAAGCTTGTTGAGTTGAAAACCCAAAAAGGGCGACTCAAGCAAAAATGAAAGCAATAAAATAAGAGTGAGGTTGTGAGAATTAAAAGAAAAATGTGGGAAGCTGGGATGAAAACCTGAAAGGGCACCTAGGCAAAACGAGAGAATGAGAGAAAATATTTCTTTTTATTTTGCAGGATCCTGAAGGTGAGAAACTTAGAAAAGAAATGGAGATAAAGATGAATTTGAAGACCCCTGTTTACTTTATTCACTTTTGGGGATGCTTTCTAATTGTTTTGTGTTTCTAAAACACTTTGTGATGGTTGTGTTGATGAACTTATCATTTTTTTTGGATTTCTTGGATTGCATTTACTCGAGACGAGTAAAGATTCAAGTGTGGGGATATTTGATATGCACTAGTTTATAGTGCATAAATGTACGTTTTCATTTTGATTTTATGTGGTTTTTCTATCATTTTTAGTTAGTTTGTAAGCATTTGTTTTATTCTGTTTGTAATTACTTTTAGCTTCCATTTATAGTTGTAGAATAAGTAGTAGAGTTTTTAGCAAGGAAAAGGAGAAAAAGCTGAAGATAAAAATGCCCAGGAGCACAAAACCCGGTCAGGTCAGACCCTGAACCTGGCCGGGTCTAAGTTGAAAATCGGATCTATGAGAAAAGAGACAGACCTGGTCGGGTCCCCTACTTGACCCGGTCGGGTCAGATGTGATCCGGAACACCAGAACATGCCGAAGATCGCCAGAATGTGGAAAATATCTGAGTTTGACCAAACCCAGTCGGGTCAACTAAGCCACCCGGTCGGGTCTGACTTGACCCGGGACAAAACGACGTGCTGAAGACACAAGAACGTGGGAAATATTTGATTTTGACATTTACCCGGTCGGGTATGTCCATTTACCCAGTCGGGTAAATGCCCCAGGGTGTTGAAAACACCTATAAATAGCCCCATTTTCCTTCACTTTTCATCATCCCTTCTTCCATACTCTTAAGCTCAGTTTAGAATAGTATTTCTTTTATATTTTTATAGAATGTTTAGTCTCTAAATGAGGAGCTAAACTTCCATTTCTTGGTTTTGCTCTTGAAGCTTGTTGATTATTAAAGTTGTGAGTTATTTTCTTACTTTCTCCTCTTGATTATTAATTCTTCCCTTAATCTCATTCTATATTAATGTTGGAGGGTTGCTAAGTGACGATTAGTTAACGTTCCGACATTAATTATTACTAGAAACGATCAACGAACCGATGGTTAATCGTTGATGGTTTCACAAGTAAGTAACTTCGGTTTATTAATGCACGGTCGTGGTTAATAAACTTAAGAGGGATTAATTTTGTTGGTTAAACCGAAACCGTTGTGTTGAGGTTATCAATATCAATTGATTTCATCAAGGAGTTAAAGAGGTTAAATGCTACTATTATATCGGTATACGGCGTTGTTCTATATTTGATTAATAGTAAGGGTTATTAATGAACAGTCATTGTTAATAACTACCCTCGATGAATTGGAGATACTCCGCGATTGAGTATTCGAGAGGGGATAAGTTATAGATATAACAATGATCGACTAAAATATATCAACAAGTTGAAAGTAGCAAGACCAAGTCTCTTCTATTCTTGAATTTAATCCCAATTAACTCGTTCATCTTCGTGTTTAATTTAATCAAATCACTCAATCAAACCCCCCCCCCCCCCCTTTATTTACTAATTACATAAAAAGAGAGTTATTCCTTTCCTTGTGGATATGAACTCTACTTCACCTATACTACGTATAAGTGTCAGTATTGATAATTATTTTGAGTGCACACACGACATAAATAATAAACTTCAACTTATTTTAGCATTATGTATATATGAATTAACAATACTGTGTATCATATTATACTGTTGTAATATTAAACAAACTTTTTGTGATCCACGAATACCCTCCTTCGTAGGCAAAAATTGCATTTCAAAAACCAATTTTTTATTCTGATAAGATTCAAGTGGTTAAACAAAGAATAAATTATTCAAAAAGCATTGGTTATGTGTACCTTTTAAACTCTTTACTTTCAAATAATTTGATAAACTGTTATATCCTTTCTTATTTTCAAATAATTTTGTAGAGCACTTAGAATTATTAAATCAAAGTTATTTTTTCATTGTCTAAAATTTGAATGTAATAGATTTAAATATCATCGTGTATTTACTCATGGATTTTTTGAACAAAAATTACCGACAGATCGAGTCCTATACTAGCGAAAAAATTTCGCCCCGCTGCACTAGCGAAAAAAACACTGGCGGAAAAATTTTCACCCCCTACATTAATGAAAAAAATTCGCCCCCTTGACTCGAAATCTTGGATCCGTCCCTGCTATTGTATGACCAAACTTACAACGTAACATCTAAACTCTATTGTCTTTTTTTTCGCAAGAAGCTCTATTGTCTATTTTATTCGGTCTAGTATGCATATATATATATATATATATAGAGGAATGCTCCTGTCCAGACGTCCGGACAGGAGCCGCCGTCCGGCCGGCGGCGTTTGGCCGCCTTCCCGGTGGATTTTTTTGATGAAATTTTTATGGCATGTTCTCCATCAAGTCTAGTTTATCCACAAAAAAATTCAGCCAAAAACTCAATCCGGAAGGTCGTCAAATGATTTTTGCAAGTTAACTGGTCCGGAATATGTATTTTCCGGACCAGTTAACTTGCAAAAATCATTTGACGACCTTCCCGATTGAGTTTTTGGCTGAATTTTTTTGTGGATAAACTAGACTTGATGGAGAACATGCCATAAAAATTTCATCAAAAAATTCCACCGGGAAGGCGGCCAAACGCCGCCGGCCGGACGGCGGCTCCTGTCCGGACGTCTGGACAGGATCTTTTTCTTTTATATATATATATATATATATATATATATAGGGGTGAGATCTCATACTAACTAGTTCTCCCATGCTAACTCGTGAAAACTCCGACAACCGGTGGTATTTTTGGCTCAAAGTTTTTGTGTATGTTCCTCATCAAGTCTAGTTCATCTATACCAAATTTGAGCAAAAAATTCAATCGGGAAGGTCATCAAATGATTTTTGAAAGAAAACTGGTCCGGAAAATACATATAAAATGCAGTTTTCTTTCAAAAATCATTTGATGACCTTCCCGATTGAATTTATTGCTCAAATTTGGTATATATGAACTAGACTTGATGAGGAACATACACAAAAACTTTGAGCCAAAAATACCACCGGTTGTCGGAGTTTTCACGAGTTTGCATTTTAAGCATGGTTTGCATTTGATCTCTTACCTATATATATATATATATATATATATATATATATATAGGGTTGAGTTCAAATGAGAACGAGTCTTAACGTGAGAACGTGAGAACACATCCTGGCTTTTGATCTGGAGAAACAGACGGTTCTCTTATTGGAAGGTGCATGATAAATCATACACCGTATCACACACAAACACAGATGACAAAATTATTTGAGGATGCGTGGGATGACTAAAGGGTAAAAAGGTCAAAAGAATGAAAAGATACCTTTAATGTCTACGATTTTCTAGCTTTCTTTAATCGCTTGGAGGCTATCAACTAGCAAAAAATTAGGAAAAGATAAAATGTCAAATCATATAAATTCCTTCAATTTTAAAATTGATTTAACTTTTAAAATTATAATCTAATTTTAACAAAAATTATATCAAATTAAATAATTTTTTATTACCTTTCGTAAGACACCAATATGACATATATAATTTTGTTTTAAAAAAATAGTATAATATGTGTACAATAAACCGCAACAAACATCTTCAGGTACCGCATGCACAAGAACATGTAGCTAACACACAAACACTAATATCTAAAACACAAGAATGACTATCTAACACACATGTATAAGAAAAATTAAAACGAGTATCTTAAGCACAAAATCCAATATTCAATGCACAAAGAACATTCTATTGCTCACAACAACTAAAAACTAATTAATATCTAATGCATAAGGATTTCACACAAGTTAAACTTATAAATAACACACAAGAATCAATACGTAATGCACAAAGAACAATATCTAACACACAAAATTAAAAACTGCGGAGTAATTAATATCTAAATGCATAAGGATTTCACACAACTTAAACTAATATATAACACACAAGAATCAATATCTAATGCACAATACGAATATATCAATCACAAAAAGCATGATCTAACACACAACAATAAAAAAACTAATATCTAACGCCCAAGTACTTCATATAGTACACATGAACTAGTATCTAAGGCACAATATATATACCTTAAACTCTTATCTACCACATAATATGGACATAGAGAATCACAACAAATATGTCGTGCACAAAAACCATTATCAAACACACAATCCTTAATATGTAATGCACATGAATCGATATCTGACACACAACACATTTATGGAATTCACATAAATCAGTATGTAACTCACATTTCGTATGTACCATAAAAAAGAAAATATGTGTTGAAAAATATAACAATGATATGATAATTAACAATTAAGGAGAGATTCATTCCCTTACAAAAAGAAACTATTTCTATAGTTACGTATGTCAAATCATGTGAGTATTAAAAAGAAATATTTAAGGGATACGGAAATTAATCTTTCCATTTGTAGAAATGTAGAACAATCGGATGTATTAAATGCCAACTAGTGTTATACGAAAATGCCCTTCAGTTGATCGCAGATGGTTATTAATTTTGGATGGCTGAGATGTGTTCTCTTGTTCTCACGTTAAGACTCGTTCTCATTTGAACCAAAATCTATATATATATATATATATATATATATATATAGTCACGCCCACTTCAATGTAATATTAATAAATTTATGATAACTACAATTAAAATTGTAATCATGATTGTCAAAAGTCACACTTCTATCCACTATTTTTCATCATCTTTCTTTCTTTTTGCATAATAAACACCACAACCAACAAGCGCGAAAAGTAATAAAACACCAATAACAGCAAAAATAGTTTTAGGTGAAGAGTTGTTGTCTTGATCTGATTGTGTTAGACCCCCGCCTCCATCTGGTGTTGGACCTCCGCCTTCGTAGACAATGGTGTTGGGGTTAAATTGGATGATGCCGGGGATGTTGTCCACCACCCCACTTCCGCCGCCGGTCAGCCTATATATACCACACACACACAATATGATCAGTAAAATGATATACAGGATTCATTATATTTCATCCGTCCCACTAAACTTTGTCAACTTTTCATTTTTAGTTGTACAAAAAAATATTGTCACCTTTTCATTAAAGTAACTATTTTGTTACTGTGCACAGCCTTCAACAACAAATTTTTTATTATTCTTATTCTACACCTAATTCAAAGAGTGCAGAGTGTGAGACGGAGATAGTAATAGACGGTAATGCTGTATCAATTGAAATTCCTAAGAAAGTTCTAATTAAAATATTACAATAATTAAAATATTTATTTAAAAATTTTCATGATTGATCAAGAAAAGTTACCTACCTTAACAGCCTGAAAAATTATCGCACTTTCTCCAAAAAAATTACACGCAGTAAATCAATCCATACCGACCAAACGTTGTGATTAGTGTTATCAAAACAATATCATAAGTAAAAGTATTCTTTAATGGTGCAATCAATTATATATTTTCAATAGGAAATTATTTCTATTTTAAAGAAGATATGAAAATATTCTTTAATGGAAAACAATATCATAAGTAAAAGTATAAAACTTCTACTAGTAATTTTTATAAAAATACGGAGTACTAATTAAAATCATTCGTCAAAATTTTCAATTATGGACTTGAAAAATTAAAGCTAAATATTCAAATATCTCCTAGGTACCAAATAGAATCAAATTATAGAAAAGTGAGTCATTCTTGTTGTATACACAACTCGTATTCAAATTATACACTGTTCGTGTATACATAAAATTGGTACATATACAAATCACTTGAGTACTAAGGAGTGTTTGAATCTGATTATTAAAACTGTTTCTACTCCTTCGAGGAGCAGAAGTGAAAGTTGATTTATTTATGATGAAAGTGCAGAAGTACTTCTGGTGCTCTAATTCACTTCTCAAAAAAGTTTTTTTTAGAACCATAGACTAACTTCTGAATACTTATTCTGATTCCGCTTCTCCTTAAAAAAATTCCAAACACCTCCTAAAACACGTGCACTAATTTTGTGAACGAGTGTAATTTTTCACCAATACGAGCAAAGAAATTATGGTGAACAAGAAGATTACCCGAGGACGCCGACGTTGCCTGTCAACTGCTCCACCTGGCTGCCGGACTTGACGCCGACTGAGCTGGTTGCTTGTTTGTACGGATCGTCGGAGTCCTGCTCGCCGGAATGTACAAAGAATGCCCCATTGAGGAGTACATCATCCGTTGACCTCCAATTCCAGCTTTTCCAATCCTTTGCCGCATCGATCCGCTTGGTTATCTCCTTAGCATGAGGGTTATCCGGCGCCTTGAAACGGTTGCCCTGGCAATTGATGGTGGGGCTGCCGCTGCCGCCGACGGCGTAAATAATCCACCCCGTGTAGTCGTTGTTGACCACGTGGAAGTACCCTGTCCTGCACCTCGGCATCCTCTGCCCCAGCAATTCCCCGAACACGTTGAACGCGACGGTCACCTGCATGCCGGCGTCGTCCTTGTCGTCGTCCTCGTGCCCCAGCAGCATCACCTTGTCGTGGTGGGTGAAGCGGTTGTTGGAGACGGTGACGGCGGTGGAGCCCTGGGTGACGTCGATCAGCCCGTCGGCGCAATTCGCCAGGATGCAATGGTCGATCCACACATCCCTCGATTTTTGAACGGAAATCGCGTCGCCGTCCGACGGGGACACCGGCTCGGTGAGTCCCTGGTTCAACTCCACAACGTCGTTTGCCGGCGACGGCCTGCAGTTGTAGATGAGCAGGTTGTGGATGATGACGTTGGTGACGGAGAGGAGCGTGATGCAGCCGGCGCCGGTGATCTGCACCTTCGCCCCGCGGCCGTCGATGGTGGTGTCGCCGCTGACGAAGAGCTCGTGTTTGAGATTGATGACCATGTCGCCCTGGAATATGATCCACACCGGCCCCTCAGTAAGAACGCCGTGCCGGAGAGTGCCCTGTGGCGGGTTTTTGGGGTCGTAGTCGTCCGATGCGTCGGTTACCATATAGAATGGCCCGCCTTTCCCGCCGATCGCATTTTTCCCGAACCCAATGCCGCAATCAGCCAGCCTCTGCCGGTCCTTCTCCCAGCTCGGGTCGCAAGACCCCCAGCAGTCGTCGATCGGGTTTCCGGTCTGGCACGCCGCCGGCGAAGAAGACTGAAGCTCTCTGCTTCTCGTTATTGATTCATTTACTCTTCTGCCAAATTATTCATAAATTAACAAGTTAAAATGTGTAAAATATGGCTTTTGAACCAAACAAACGAAACATTGACAGTAATAATCTCAACTATTAGCGGTCCGCTCATAATAATACCGACTATCGATTATTTCAGAACAATTCCAACTTTTAGGATATTCTGCCAATAATGATCCGACGTGACCGACTATAAATAAATTTCTATAGTTTTTAAAGTGGATGAGAAGAGATATAACAATTAATCCCTGTAAATAATCCCAACTTTTAATTTCTATTAAAATTCACTTGTTATAGCAAGTAATATCCGGTTATGGACCATTATTGACGAACAGTCCATATAGTTGGGATTATACAAAAATAATCAATAGTTCGGATTATTGTTAGTGGACCAACAATAGTTGAGATTATTATTTTCAATTTTCCCCCAAACAAATGGGTAACTCAAATACTCTGGTATATTTTGACGTGTCATACTCTGTATATGGACTCCATATGATTTTAGAAATTTTCTGATCTGATCTGGTTTGGTCTGATCTTAATTGATCTGGTTTAGGCCTGGACTCGGGCCGGGCGGCCCGACCCGGAACCGGCCCGGCCCGGCCACTGTAGCAACCGGCTCGGCCCGGTGGCCCGGTCCACCGGCGGTTCGGGTCGAACTGGCCCGGTGGTTCCCGGTTCCGGGCCCGGGCCTTCCAAATGGTGAACCGGCCCGGCCGGTTCGGGCCCGGTCCGGGCCGGATTTTAAATTTTTTTTTTTTTTGAAATTTTTTTAAAATTTTGGGTTGGAATAGGTATTTTGGGCCATTTGAGGTGGTTTGGGGTTGAGGGGGAGGGGTAGGGGATTAAATAGGAGAACACAAAAAAAAAAAAAAAAAAAAAATAAGTGGGCCGGTTCGGCCCGGCCCGGCCCGGCCCGGTTTGGCCCGGAACCGGGACCGGAACCGGCCACCGGCGGTTCGGGCCCGGGCCTCCCATTTCCTGGCCCGAGGCCCGGCCGGGCCCAGGCCCGAACCGGGCCCGAACCGGCCCGAGTCCAGGCCTAATCTGGTTTGATAAATGTCTGGTCTCTTTGTATTTTGTGACTATCCATGTCTTGGTATAGGGTGGTCTGATATGATCTGATCTGGTTTGGTATGGGACTGAAAACAGTCCAAGTAAAAACATCCTCATATCCCTTCCCTTCGCAAAAAACACATCCCGGTTTTACTTGGATCGGATGTTAAGAAAGTTAACCAAAGAAACTTTCCAAAAAGATGAAATGAGATTTTTTGTAGACATTTCAAAAGGTACATGTGAGGAAATGCACACCGATATATAGAGTAATATATGTGGTCACGTATCTAAAGTTTAATTTGTCTCCAAATCACTCGGTCCTTTCTTGAATTAAACGGACTAATACAGGTCTGAAATTGTTATAACTTATAAACGTAGTATAGGTTTTCATTCGGTCCTAACTCAGGTCTTGAGTTAGGATTTTCATTTGCTTCACTGAATAATTGGGTATAGAAATATATCATTATCAGTAGTTAGGGAGCCAATTATGCTATTATCGCTTCATAAACATTAACATGCCTCCACAAACTTTTGAACAAATTGAAAAAACTTTGAAACATTTTGCATTTGGTAACATTCTGTTATGAGAAATTGGATAGCACCACTTGGTGAAGATGAACTCATTAGAATATTCCAATTGTACAATTCATAAATTAATACTCCTTCCTTCTCTTAATAAATTTTACAGTCAACATTTCACGATCTCCAATGTTGACATTTGACCATTGATATGTAAAAGTATACACTTATAAAACTTATAATAAATCAACATTTCAATAATATATATTAAATGAAACATTCAAAACTATTTTGATATTCTAAAATAATACAGTTTTTGAGTAATGAACGGTAAAACTTTACAAAGTTTGACTAAAAAAGTCAAAGTGTAAACTTAAATAGTATGTAACATGAAACAATCATAGTATGTCCGGATTATTATAGTAAGAGAAAACTTCATGTCAGGCCGGCCTGAGCCTGAGTGCCTGACGGGCTGCCCCGTCCGGCCGAGCCCGTTTGGGCACCTTCCCGGTGGAAGTTTTTGATGAAATTGTTTGAGCATGTTCCTCATCAAGTCTAGTTTGTCCATACCAAATTTCAGCTCAAAATTCGATCGGGAAGGTCGTCAAATGATTTTTGCAAGTTAACTGGTCCGGAAAATACATATTCCGGACCAGTTAACTTGCAAAAATCATTTGACGACCTTCCCGATCGAATTTTGAGCTGAAATTTGGTATGGACAAACTAGACTTGATGAGGAACATGCTCAAAAAATTTCATCAAAAAATTCTACCGGGAAGGTGCCCAAACGGGCTCGGCCGGACGGGGCAGCCCGTCAGGCCGGCCTGATGAGAAGAGCCAGACATTGACATTGACATTGACATTGACGGGGCAGCCCGTCAGGACGGGGCAGCCCGTCAGGCCGGACTATGTCCGCACTTATTAACTACTAAGATAAGATAAGATAATATAAGATAGGATAAGATAAGATGAGACACCCAGACATTGACATTCTTGTATCGCAAAATAAGACATATTCTTATATAACCAAAACAGGTATTAGAAAGTTAAAATTCTATTTATTACTTTAATAACAAAACATGCCTTATCATAATAGGAGTGAAACAGGATGTTAGTCCCCAAAAGAGAACTTATTAGTGGAAGAGTCATATTTTAGTAAGAAGAGAATCAACCTTCAAAAAAAAAGTAAGAAGAGAATCAAAGTGGTAAGCCTTCTGAAGACAAGAAGTAAGAATAGTAGGCAAAATAAATAGCAAACAGAGACAATATACCAATAATTAGTGGGAGAATAATGCATAGGGGATGGAGGAGTAAAATTCAATTTCTTTTTACCTATGAACTTCTCTAACCACATCTTCAGGATTGGAGGGTGGCTGGTGATGAGGGAGGGTGAAGGCAGGAACACTACCAATTAGTGAAGGAAGTGAGGAGAAGAAGAAGAAAACGGAAATGGCTGTAGGAAGCATTGTGTTTTATTCTTGCTGGCTAGCACCAGGTATAGTAGCCTTTGTTATTTTCTTTCCAAAACAACTCCTCTTACTGTGTGAATTTATACTGCAAACTTTGTGGCAAAGGCAGAAAACATTTTCAGATTTTACAGATCAAATCTCCTGAAAATGTTTTGAAAAGCATTTTAGATGGTGCTTCTTTCTGGAACAAGAATTTGAACAGGAGGAAATTCTCTGCTGCTACCTCATCAAACCACCTATTATGAAGACTCAACATAAGCTTTAGACTTGACTTGAGATCAAGAAAGCTGCTGCCTGGACTTAAGCAGTACTTTCTTGTGGGTTCCACTATTTTATGAAAATCTTATAATAATAATAATAATAATCTATTTTAGACTACACTATGCTAAGATGAAGAAAAACAGGTATCACATTTTTGTGGGGAGGTTGGTTTTGATTGCCTTTAGTCCCCAAAAACAGGAAAAATTGTGTACTCCGGGGAGTGTCATCAAAATTGGTTTTGATCCACGCCCCTTGTTGACTCTCTTTTTGTTATCAAAATATTACTAGCTCCTTATAATGTTATATTAATTCATACGTGAATTAATAAAGTAAAGTGTGTGTGTGAGATTTGTGGAAAAAAGAGAGAATTAACTGCAACAACAAATTCTTTACTTGAAAGAGAAAGTCACAAAGTTAGTGGGATAAAAAAAAAGTTGATCAGGTTTTAAGAGACGTATGGAGTATAATCAGAATAGGCCTAGGGGTGGAAAATAAAAATCGGCCTACTATTACAAAAAATTGTAAAACTCTTTTCTATCTAAGTTGACATGCATAATAATAATAATAATAATAATAATAATATTTCAAGACATTTATAAAAAAATTGTAAAACCATATTCTGTCTAAACAAATCATATTATAGTATTGGTGATCCACTGATCCTTATTTAGGATAGAAAACAATGGTGGTCCTATTTATACACTTTACCAATGTTTAGGTCATATTTAAGGAATTAACTCTATTACTATCAACTCCAAAATTCCCCCCTTCAATGATGCAATCATTCTGTATCATTTAATGTTCAGTAGTTTTTTTATCGTCAAAATAGATGACTTAAATTAACATCATAGCATTCAGATAGGGGTAAAACGACAAAAGGATCACAGACAACCGTCAGCTCTTGAATCAGACTTAGAGTCAATCACCTCCAAAAAAACAATATAACTCGCTGATCCTATAATGGGCATAAATGAGCCAACGACACTAATAAGTGTGCAAATAACAAGGAACGGGGATACATTAATTATAAGAACATGGAAAATAATGGATGTTAATACATTCGCACGAACTTTCATATATCTATTTATTATTGGTAGTGTTATTATTATGACACATAATAAATCTTAAATGAATGAGATCATAGACATGGCCAATGCAATTAAAGCAGATTTCATTGTACATTTATTTACAAATGTGTTCTTTATTATGCTTGAAAACAAAATATATAATCATATTCCGCAATTTATTTATTTATTTACTTTTTTATATTCCTATTTATTTATTCATTTTATTTATTTATTTATTTATTTATTCATTTTATTTATTTATTTATTTATTTATTTATTTATTTATTTATTTATTTATTTATTTATTTATTTATTTATTTATTTATTTATTTATTTATTTATTTATTTATTTATTTATTTATTTATTTATTTATTTATTTATTTATTTATTTATTTATTTATTTATTTATTTATTTATTTTTTCATTTATTTATTTTTTCATTTATTCATTTATTCATTCATTCATTCATTCATTCATTTATTCATTCATTTATTTATTTATTTATTTATTTATTTATTCATTCATTCATTTATTTATTTATTTATTTATTTATTTATTTATTTATTTATTTATTTATTTATTTATTTATTTATTTATTTATTTATTTATTTATTTATTTATTTATTTATTTATTTATTTATTTATTTATTTATTTATTTATTTATTTATTTATTTATTTATTTATTTATTTATTTATTTATTTATTTATTTATTGCCCAAAATTAGAGTAAAAATGCTTTTGGATTCGAAAACAGGAATAATATGTTTTGTCCCTTAAAAATGAGTAATTATTATCATGTTTTTACATTGATAGACTTTATACATGAGTAATTGTTCATATTTCAAGATAAAAACATAGTGCTTCTATTTTTGAATTTGGAAACATTTTTACTCTTATTTCAGAATTTTTTATATATTCTATTTTGAAATATGTAGTATAAAATTAATACAATCATTTGAAAATCTGACAATTAGAACTGAAAATAACTGTTGTATTTGGAATTTTATTTTTGGTTATTAAAAATAAAAAATAAAAAAATGATACTCAATGAGACCTTGTCTAAGAGAAATATTGTTTGATTTAATTTTTTATCCAAGATATGCTCTAAGTAGGAGTACAAATAATTTGAAAAACAAAAATTTGAATGACGTATTTTTCTAAATATGAGTAACTACTGCCTTGAAGGGAAGTGACACAAATTGTGGCATTAATGATATCATATTATTGTCTAATATGTAATGCCCAAACACGGTCACAACGACACTAACTTACCCCCTTTAAAGGGGAAAAGACATTGTACGCCTATCTTTGAATTTTATATTATTACTCCTAATTCAAGAAATTTCCCTGGTTTATAACCAAAAAAAAAAAATTACAGTTTAGCTAGGAGAACTTCTGCTTCCTTAGAAAAATAACCCAAGTTGGGCAATTCAACATATTAATTATACCATGTATGTTTTTCTATCTTTTTTGTTTTGCATATTTCTCTATTTATGTGTAAATGTATAATGTATGTATATATATACATGTATAGGAAAGAACTTATGTGGTTTCTAAATTTATTTATAGTGCTCTTTGATTTAAGGAATGCCTATATATGGAGAATAATGATACCATTGATTATAGTTTTTTAAATAGAGAAAACTGATATATGGAAAAACATATGGCAACAAATGCCTACGTTTTGGTTTAGAAATTGTCCAGGAAAGTTCCACACGGATTTTCACACTAGACGCTACCGAACATGAACTGTCCCTAAGGAAATTGTTAAATGTCTCACACCAGAAACATTTGGATGAAAACGTAGACATTTGTTTCCTTTTAGGATGGAACCCCGGGTCTTAACAAAAATTCTAGGCAGTGAGCTCCTGGGCAATCTAATCTTCTGGCTTCTTCTTTCAAGTTTGATTGAGATGTTCTCTGAACAGTAATGAATCAAAGGTTTTGCTATGTTTCCTTTCCCCCCTATCTTTTAGGGTTCTGATTTTGGTCTGACATCTTCTTTGGCCTAAAATTATGTTCGCTTTAGGAGAGCGTGCGTTTCGTTCTTCTCCTAGGAATGTCTAGAGGTTGTGTCTTCCTCGTCAGTGTAACCGATCGAGTGATTCATTATTCATGGTTGGCAACTGGCAAGACAGGTCCAACCGAGTTCTTCTAAATCTCCAAATACTCGCCCTCCTCCTGAACCACCGCTTCACTCGAAGGAAAAGATATCGCTCAACTAGATATCCTTTTCGGTGGAAGGTCAAATTGACGATCCAGACAAAATCTGCTAAATTGAGTTCTCTTTGTTGGTTACTAGTGAAACCAATTCCCCCTTTCTGGTGGCTGGTGAAGCCGGATAGTTTAATTGTAATTTTGCATATTTTTTGTGGAGTAGCAAGAAGAGCAGTAAGGCTGTTAGACTAGATTACATTATTGCAGAGTTAGCGATCTCGAAGGATTCATTTGATCTTTTATGTTCTATGTCCCATCTCATTGTAGTCTTAGACTATTCACTCTCTTGTATCTTTGCTGTCTTTTAATTATGAATTAGTTATTTAATTTTCAAAAAAAAAAATTGTCCAACTTAATATTGTGTTCTCTTCACATCTAATTATAAAAAAACTAAACTTTGGTTTTAAAACGGGACGATTTCCATTTGCCTAACAAGATACCTCGTACCACAAAAACTTGACGAAAGTTGACTTGCACGTAGATTAATAAACTAAAAATTGGGTAATTGAAATTTGTGCAAAGGAGAGAAATAACTTTAGCCACATATCTTACTAATTAAATGAAAA
Source organism: Cuscuta epithymum (assembly GCA_945859915.1). Taxonomy (NCBI): domain Eukaryota; kingdom Viridiplantae; phylum Streptophyta; class Magnoliopsida; order Solanales; family Convolvulaceae; genus Cuscuta; species Cuscuta epithymum. The sequence continues at coordinate 1,717,901 of CAMAPF010001001.1, read as the reverse complement.
TGTCAAAGTTCTTTCGAACGATCAGAAAAGGAAATTTGTTCAAGTTTTGTGAGACGAAGAGAGTACAGAATAGAGAACAACGTTGGCAGACAGAAAAAACAAGCTTTCAATGAACTATTATTAGATCATGACTTTTCTTTGCTTTTATTTAATTTTTTCACTTTTGGAAGTAGTCAGATCAAAATAAATTGTACGATGGTATTAGACTTGAAAATAACACTTTAGAAAAAAGTTTTATGAAAGCTAGAATAGTCAAAAAGCTATCAAAGATAAATAATATGGTAATAAGGTTGTCAATATGCTGGATTTAGGGAGGGATCAAACCATGGATGCGATTATCGTTATGCCGTGACGAATGAATTAAGTAAATGACATTTGACCATTCAAATTCCTGTCCAAATTAGAATACTGGATTTAATCGGACCAGTAGGCCAATACCTGATCAATCCAAACTGATTACGGAGTACGATCTAAAAATTTTAGGGCCAATGTTTTTTCAAGACAAAAAAGAGATAGAGTAATTCTATTCACATCCCTTTTTTTTACTAATTACAGCCACCAAATAAATCAAATATCTAAATTACCCTTGTGACTACATAAGGATCGTTTAAGTGCAGAGTCGTTTACGACTACTTTACGCAGAGGCGTGTTCTTGTTAGGCAGAGACCTGGGAAGCTAAATCCTATCGTTTAAGATCTGTGAAGCTAGATACGATCGACTTTATTCTTGTTATGACCAACACAAGCACCACAAATATTTTTGGAAAAAACATCTAGACCGACTTTCAAGTGGAGGCCGCCCTTCGTATTTTCAACAGGTGTGAATGATCTCAACAGTTTCAAACTTTCATATTTTCTCTAGAAACAGTGCTTCATAACATTATTAAAAGTTAATACATTTTTCTTGGAAACATTCAAATTGCGGAGTGGAAGTTATATATGGATAGCCTGGAGAGAGAAAGAGACTTCTACTTTGCAAAGATTATAAACCCTTCCTTCCATACCAATGACCAATCTGGCTCTTGAATTTGAAAACAATTTATAACACATCTGGCACATCCTAGATGTTGTCCAACTTTGTTTGAAACTATAACATTAGACAAATCTGGTGATCTTCTATTGAAATCCCGAGTTGTATACTTCGAACATGGCATAATCAGATGTTGAATTTTGAGAAGCACCTTACAGTGCACCCATTAAGCAACAAAGGTGTGGATATAAGCGTCCTTCGGTGGAGTGTGGATAGGAGAGCACACGCGTTAGACGGAAGCTGTAAGTTTTAAGGGCATAAATGGAATTAAAAAAATGTGGGTGTGTATTTAGTAAAAGGGGGTTGTAAATAGAATTACCCAAAGAGATAAAAATAATATAAAATGTCTAAAATACCCTAAAATTCTAACTAGCCGTTGTGGATGTCACTAGGGTGCTCTCAATGTGCAAAAGCGGTTGTGCAAAAACTAGCTAGTTTGCCCCTTTACAATGTTAGACAGTTGTCCCTTTAACGATAAAAGAAAATTGTGCTAATAGCTACGGAGTAGTACATTATTTAATTTTTTGAGACTTGGAGCATTGAGTTATTTCACTTGTTTGTTAGGTTGGAAAGTCATCAGATATACTCCGTACTTCAACAAAAAATATTAAAAAACATCGATAGCCATTTAAAAGTTGAAATAAAATTATATCATAAAACATAATTGTTCAAGAAAATATATTCATAATAATAAAATTCACATATAATAACATACATGGGGACAATATATCATAAATGCACAATATATTATAAATGGACCATATGATACTAAACCATATGCATAGAAGGTCACATAGTACACTAGATTTGAACAAACTAAATTAGACTATACAACACTGTACAAGATTAATACAGATTGAATTAAATGAGATATAATCAATAAACGGTCTAACAATCAGAAACCTAGAGAAAATTATGAAGTTGTAGACAATGATTTGTCATTTATTGTTGCTGATGCAATTAATTATTTAAGTACAAAATTGAATTTGTGGGTTTGACACCATTTGTGGATAGCAATATTGCTAAGAACGAATACAATATAAATTCACATATTACTATTGAGATTATTTCATTTTAACAATTACTTCTGAAATACTACGTATTATTTTCCGTTAGTTTTTTTACGAAAACGTTTGATAACAGAAACCAGAATAACAAGAATAATAATAGCAACCGCTATTTTAAAAGCAGTTTGAGGGGAGATGGTTGATTGTAATGGAGCCCCCCCGCCTTGGTCAAAAATGTTGCCGAAGTTCCATTCCTTAACGCCGGGGACGGTGTTCAACACCCCATTTCCGGCGGCGGCGAGCCTATCAATACCATTCATGGCATTCATAAAATATGATTAGTCAAAGGATGAATTATGTAAATAGAATTAATGATGTCATAACTATTAGTATAGCAAATGTTAATATTGTTTTGGTACAACAATTAGTGAAGGAATCAAATTAGCACCCCATGTAAAATTAAAAGTCTTAGTAGATACGTAGTAGGATTTTTTTTTTTGAATATCCGAATTAAGTTATACAACTTGAGGGCCTGAAGTTGAGTACAATCTTCGAAAAATTGTTCTACCCACTGATGGTTGATTAGTCAAAATTACACTACTTCGACCATGGTTAATTACCCATGTACTCCTTCAGTCCCATTTATATTGTTTCGTTTTACTTTTTCGGGAAGTCCCACTTAAATTGTCTCATACCATATTTGGCAAAGTTTGCGTGACTCTAAATCATTCTTACTTTATTCTTACTTTATCAATTAATATCAACCACACAAACTCACTTTTCTTAATAATCGTGCCATCCTTTTTCGAGACAATATAAATGGGACGGAGGTAGTATTAATTAAAATATTATGTAGTTCAACACATTAGAAGTGCACTCAACTCATAATGAAATCATGAAGTTGGTAAAACAATGTAATTGCACATAACTTTTTGTGGAAGCATTGAAGTGAGATCGAGACTCTTTTAACCATACTTAAATTGTATTCATCATGACACATTTAAATATTTTTTTATGTACTAATAATTTTCCCAAACTTTCGATTATTGACATAGTCAAACACTAACGATCCAAATTTTTGTGGATATATCAATTCATGCATTTAACCCTCTCTTTAGCATCATATATATGAGTAACACAGTCAAAAACATCATATTTAGGGATTAGAGTTTGTCGCAGCAAGATCAATTAATCAGGAAATAGAGTCTAAATCTAGGCGAGATTAGTGATTCCGCGTTTTCCTTTTTGATCGTGTGTTTCTATGTCATATCTCATCTCATTGTCGTAGCATTGAGTCATAAGAATGTAATTGGTCTAGTAATTTTTGTGAACAATAATTAAATTGTTTTCTTTAAATAAGTACATTAATTTCACAAAAACCAATAAGAAAAATGAGAAATAATTAAATCATATTTTGCGTATTACTCCAGAAATGGAAGATTCGACCTTTTGGGTTAAGATCGATATGACAGCTACCACCGCCACGATTGCTAATCCCCCCCCCCCCTCCGACTGCCGCCATATTTTTGTATAGGGAAAAGGGGCAAATCCCCCCTAAGGTTACCACCAAAGTTTATCTAAGCCCCTAAACTATATTTTGGAGCAAAAAACTCCATTTTCCATTAAAAAGTGGGCATCTCCCCCCTCCACTAACGGTGGACATACGGAGTACTTAACAGGGGGTTGAGAAGATGTGGCAAATGCAAATACCCCCAGATTATTCTCTAGCTAAATCACATCTGCAAATCTATATTTTTTTGTGAGCAAATGTCTTAGATAAAAATGTGACAAATTAACTAACTAATGTTGAATTATAGAGTTAACATGTTTCTAATTGGATTGAAATTTTTGATCTGATGTAATTTGGTCGAATCAATTTTTGTCTGATCTGCTCTGTTCTGTTTTAACTGTTTTTACTTAGACTTATTTCAGTTTTACGCAACATCAGACCTGAACAAACCTGACTACACATAAATAGACTAGACCTCGAAATATTATAAAATACCCAGAAACCATAAATCTACCGAACGAGAGAAAACCAGATCAATTCAGACCAGGCTAAGTCAGATTAGACCAGATCATAAAATTTCAATCGAAAAAAAAAACTTCATCTCGTCTGCTACGAAATGTGATTAATATTATTTATATATTATAATTTGTATATAATTTTTTGTATTCATTTACCATTAAAAATAATAAAATTCCTCCCCAATTATTGTAGAGTATATCTTCTCAACTTATCAAACATTTTTAATGCGTATATTGTAAAGATTAAAAGTATGCAAACACTAGTTTATCTTCTTTATCATACCACAATATTTTTCCCCTTTTACTTATAGAATATATACGGTAAAAATCGAGAAAGTATTTTGTATCGCACAATATTTTTGAATGAGTTTTATTATTCTTAAAAATAAATAATTAAAATTAATTATAAATAGATTATGAAGATAATATATATGAAGATATACCTATTCATAAACTAAATTAAAAATTTTATAAAGTGTATAAAAGAAAACTTAACTTTAATTAGTAAAAGTTGAATATATAAAGTAAAAGATTATAAATTAGTTTACATTGACCAGAGAATAGTGGACATGAACTTTAAAGTGAGACTGAGGTATAAGTAATACTACATATAAAATAAAATTTTAGACCATACCAGCTCCAGACTAAAAATGATCAGATCAACTAGATCAGATAAAAAAGTGCAGTCCAATTAAAATTCCCTAACTCTATAGTTCGACATATAGGCTAGTTAATTTGCCACATGTTTATTTAAGATATTTGCTCACAAAGAAGAAATATGAGCTTGGATGTGCTTTGTGACAATTTTGAGGTTCCCCTTACCTCTAATCTGATTTGACCTAGTCTGAATTGGTCGTTTTTGTCTAGTTCGATAGATTTCTGGTTTCTGAGTATTTTATAATTTTTTGAGATCTAATCTATTTATTTCTAGTAAGGTTTGTTCATGTCTAATCTTGTCTAAAATTGAAATAAGTCTAAGTAAAAACTTTTAAAAATTGAATCCAGTTAACATCTTTTTTTTAACAAGCTAAGTACTCCGTATGTCCACCGTTATTTATAGTGTATTTGCATTCACCATTTGTTCACAAAATGGTGTATTTGCTAAGTAAAATTCCCTAACTCCGTATGTTCACAAGCTAAGTACTCCGTATGTCCACCGTTATGGAGGGGGGAGATGCCCTCTTTTAATGAAAAATGGAGTTTTTTGCTCCAAAATATAGTTTAGGGGCTTAGATGCCCTTTGGTGGTAACCTTAGGGGGGGATTTGCCCCTTTTCCCTTTTGTATACGAAGAAAAGTTTTGAGCTAAGTTTATCAGAAAAATGACATGAATTTAATAAAAATATAACACAAATCTTGATGGATATATAAAGAGAATGCATGGTTTCAAATAAGAGTAAAACATAAACAAAATCAGCAAATAGGTGTTATTATGTCTAGTTTTAAAATATGATTAATTTCTATTTATTAACAGAATAAGACTTTCTCAATTTAGATTGAATAAATCCTATTTTACAAATAAATAATGTTGATTCTATGTATGCATTTACTTTAATCCTATTTAGAGTCCGTTTGGTAACATTGAAATGAGCCGAATCGGCTGATACTAATGTTGAAATTTATGAAGTTCCGATTGAAGTATATGGATTGGCTAATTCAATTTATGAAAAAATTATATGTAAAATATTTTTCGTCAATATAGCCAGAAAAGTAACTTCAACCTTACTTTTTTTTATTATTACACAATTTAGCGCGCGAAATCAAAAATTAAAAATTTGCAAGTAAAATTGATCTGCCCGATAAGCCCAAATATGTGCAGAAAAGGAGAAGAAGACGAATTTAGAGCCCGTTTGGTAGTATGAAAATCGGCTGTTTTGGCTGATTCTGCTGAAATTTATGAAGTTCTGGCTGAAGTGGCTGCATTGCCTGATTCTGCTGATTTAAGAAAAAAATATTTTTAAAATTTATTTCATTAATAAAACAAAGAAAAAATTATCTGTAAAAATAGTTAAAATGGTCATCTACAGTAACTTCAGCCAATACAGCCAGAAAAGTAACTTCAACCTTACTTTTTATGCTTATTACACAATTCAGTGCGCGAAAGCAAAAGTTACGTGTATGGTGAAAAAGTTGGCTGATAATCCTGATAAGCCGAAAAATAGTGCTGCCAAACGGGCTCTTAGGGAAGGAAAGGCAAATAATAGATAGAGAATTAGGAGAGTACCCACCCATTTGGAGTGAGAATGAGCATACCGACGTTGCTTGTCAACTGCTTCGTCATACCGCCGGACTTGACGTCGGCCGAGCTGGTCGCTTTTTGGTATGCGCTGTCGGATTGGTCGCCAGAGGGTGTAAAGAATGCCCCATTCTCGAACACATCATCCGTTGACCTCCAATTCCAGCTTGACCATTCGCCCTCGCCTGAGGTTTCTGTTCGTTTGGTCACCTCCAGAGCATGAGGGTTCGCCGGCGGCGTGAAATGGTTGCCCTGGGAGTTGATGGTGGGGTTGGCGCTGCCGCCGATGGCGTACATTCCCCAACTGGTGTAGTGGTTGTTGAACACGTGGAAGTACCCTTTCCTGCACCTCGGCATCCTCTGGGTTAGGCCTTCCCCGAACCTATTAAATGCTACGGTCACCTACGGTGAGAGAGACCCACATTTTTTATACTAATATTGAATTGAAATCTTATAAAGTCACAAAATTCAAATTGATGATTAACGATGATGCTATTTTTGAACAATGATTTTGTTTTCATAAATTTTACATATTTTGTTAATTTATTTTTAAGATCAAGTAATTTAATTTCATTTTTTTATTACTAATAATTTCCCATAAATATATATTCTTTTTGTCCTATAAAACTTGGTCAATGTTGACTTTAGCTACATATTTGTTGCTTTAAATGGAAATGATAAAGTTTTTTGGGACAAAAAATTGGCCAAGTTTTATGGAACTCATGTAGTAATATGTAAGGGATGGAGGGAGTTATCCCTTAATTAATTTGATTGATCAAAATTCAAAGACGACATAAATTTATATATGTTGACCAAGAAAAAGGGATTAGGACAAGAATATTACTATGAATTAGTTCTGGATAAAAAAGAGTTTATTTTTAATTTCCAAAAATGAAACTAATAAGACTAAGATGACCATTAAGATGTTCTTACTTGAATTATTTTTAGCCCCAAACCAGACCAGACTAGACTTAAACAGATCGGACCAGACTTAAACAGATCAGCCCAGACTTGACTTTCATAGTTAAAAATGAGACTAATAAAACTAAGAAGATCATTACACTCTTACTAAACCCATCTCACTCACTACGGTGGCCAACCCTAAAATGACCAATGTCGCTGTGATTTTGTACCGCATTGGCTAATGTCACAGTGACCATTGCCAACCACCAATTGCAATGACCACGCCTATATCCCAAGTAGAGTTACATCCGGTAAGTTATAGTTAGATCCAAGGACTTGGCTTTCAATTGCAACCACAAAATCATGACACGCGGTCTCCCGCGCCGCCGCCACAATGACATGTCCTACTGACTCCTCGCCATGACCCACCTTCTTTGACACTGTGGTTATCACCCTATGTGGATACAACAGTCGCCCTACCATTATCGTCCCCTGCCCCGCGTACCCAAATCTTCCCCTACCTCACCCCATCCCCTCATCCGAGCGCCTTTTCCTGCCTCGCCTCATTGCAGCCCAACCCCCACCTTACCTCGTCCTAGCTCCGCCCGATGAGTGCCTGACCAACTGAAAGTATGATATGTGACCCTAGCCTAGTATGCACTAGCCTCATCGGAAACCTTAGTCGTGCGCCGCCGATTTGGACCATCATTCACTAATCGCTATTGCCCACATACCGTGATTCGTAGTGTTTTTATCTCTCATTTTCACCCCAATAACCCACAATAGGAGGAAGAGGAGGAGGAGGAGGAGAAATGACTACAGTGTGCGGGGTGAAGACCAACAGAGACATGTGAAAGATGAAGCTGCGACCTCCTAGTGATAGCAGAAGCGACGACGTCCGACGAGTGCTAAAGCAACAACAAGGGCCGACGAGTGCTGAAGTTAAGGAGAGCTGGATTTTAAATTAGTGCTATGTTAGATAATTTATACTACCTTCGTTCCAAATTGATTTGCAAATTTGACTTTTCTTGGTCAAATAGTTTCATTTTGTTCGCTTAATTAGGATGACAATTTTTAAATATATTCTAATTTGGAGTTTACAACTTTGAAGAGATTTTAATGTAGTTTCTGAATATATAAACGTTAATTATTAAAAATTAAATTAATTATCGATACAGAGCATTGACTTTTATTATTGGTTGACCAAAAAATGTTGACTTTGCAAAACAATTTGGGACGGAAGGAGTACTTCATATTAGGAGTATTATAGTTCATTCATGTATTATCAGTCACTATTTAATATAGATTATAAAGTGGTTTCATTTTTGTCTTTTGAAAACCCATAAGTATATCTGTGATTATTTCCAAGAAAAATTGACTTCGCAAATCATTTTGATGCAAATGAACTACTATATATGATTTTGGACTAGAGGCTAAATTATTACTCCCTCCGTCCCAGGGAGAAGTTCCCACTTTCCTTTTTTGGTAGTCCCAACAAAAAGTTCCCATTTCCCTAAATGGAAAGTTATCCTACATCAAAACAGTGTCAAACAGTGCAAAACAGTGCCAAACAGTGTTTAAACAGTGCCAAACAGTGTTGAAACAGTGCCAAACAGTAAAATTTACCCCTCAGTAACTTTATTTCCTAAATATGTGTGAAAGTCAACCCGAGAACTTCTCCCTGGGACGGAGGGAGTACAATATACTACATACTTTTTGCTAATTATAAATAGATACTACCTTCATTCCAAATTGATGGCAAGTTTGACTTTTCTTGGTCAAACATTTTCATTTTATTCGCTTAATTAAGATTGTCAATTTTTACTTAAATTACAATTTAAAGTTTGCAACTTTGAAGAAATTTTAATGTAGTTTCCGGATATGTAAATTTTAATTATTAAAAATTGAATCAATTATCGATACGGAGGATTGACTTTTATTATCGATTAATAAAAGAGAGAATTTCCTAAATAGGAGTAAAACGTTTTGAAATTCCAAAATAGGACTAGGTGAGAACTCCGGTACCCATTTAAAAAACGGGGTACTGTACCTACCATTCACTTGATTGGTCCAAATAAGTATATCATTTTTAATTTAGATTTAAATAATTCAACTGCAACATTGTGATTGGTCCATGTGGACAAAGGTATGGTGTCTTATGGGTACCATAGAATCTACTATAGGACTATCATGTTTTTTATTCCCTGAATAGGAGTAAATTTCTGCCAAGTTTGGAATTACTAGGCTTTAAACATGACATTTTTCACCAAAGTTTGACAGATTACTCATATTAAAAGAATGAAAAATATAATAATCCTATTTTGAAATTTAAAAAAGCCGAGTACAACAAATTGAACGACGAGTGGAGTATTTATCAATGAGACTTTTCCAGAACTTAAAAGCTACGGTACCTGCATATGGGCGTCATCATTGTCGTCGTCACTGTGACCGAGCAGCATGACCTTGTCGTGGCGGAGGAAAAGGTTGTTGGAGATGGTGACGGCGGTGGAGCCCTGCGTGACGTCGATCAGCCCGTCCTCGCAATGAATCAGGGTGCAGTGGTCGATCCACACCATGCTCGACATGTGTACGGATATTCCGTCGCCGTCCGACGAGGACACCTTCTCCGTCAACTGCTGGCTCACCTGCACCCTGTCGTTTTCCGGCGAGGGCTTGCAGTAGTAGATGAGGAGGTTGTGGATGATGACGTTGGTGACAGAGAGGAGTGTGATGCAGCCCACGCCGGTGATGTGCACGTTCGCGCCGCGGCCGTCGATGGTCTTGTAACTGTTGACGAAGAGCTCGTGCCGGAGCTCGATTTTCATGTCGGCCGAGAATGTGATCCAGAGTTTTTCCTGTCGAGTCACCCCGTACCGGAGAGTGCCCGGTTTTGGATTTCCGGGGTCGGAGTCGTCCGACGAGTCTTCGACCACATAGATCTGTCCGCCTTCCCCGCCCGCCGCATTTTTCCCGAACCCAATGCCGCACTCCGCCAGCTTCTGCCGGTCGTTCTGCCAGCTCATGTCGGAAGCTCCCCAGCAGTCGTCGACCGGGTTTCCGGTCTGGTACAACGGTGAAGAAGACGGCGAAGAAGACGAAAGCCCCCTGCTTCTCATCGTTGATGCATTTACTCTTCTACATATTAGTATTTCATCATAAACATTAATTGATATGCATCCAAAACTTTAATAAGTTTCAACAACAGTAAAACTAGATTCAAAACTTGATGATGTAATTGGATTGTTCTTCTCTTTTGCTTGTGTTGTTTTTGTTCTATGGCAGTCCTTTCTGAGACAGTGGTGCTCCGGGATGTTTTGTGTCTCTCAATGTGGGGAGTTGCTTTGGGTCCCGATTAGCTTCGTCTGATCAAGGCGGGGTTTTTATATACAAAGTATCTGCCTTCTTTTAGACTGCATCGACATTGATAGATGTCGTCCTCCTCCGGAACCACATTTGTGCCTTCAAGAATTTTGTGGAAATATTTTATTTCAATTTTATTTTTCCATCATGAGTACTTGTTTTTATTTTAGTTTGAGTAGATTTGGTTTAGAAATTTGGACCTCTGATTGTTTTAGGCTTTAAATTGCTTGTTTCTTGTCTAGCGAATTGAATCGGGTTACTTCATGTGAGGTGGCTGATTCTATGTTTAATCCCTTAAGCCCTTAAGGGAAAGGGTAAAATAGATTCTTCAATTTTCAATCACTTAAGCCCTTATACTAAAGAAAGCATTATATAAGTGTTCTTACTTTTTAAATCCATTACTTTTTTTGTACAAGGGCTTACATGATGGTTTGAAAATAGTAGAAATTAAAGCTTTATTTAACTTCATTTCCAATTTAAAACTATTTAAAGACGATAAAAAAACTATTTAAATAATTCACTCTTCAACGAATGCAATTTGCAATAACTAACCGATCTCAGCTGAATTAAATGTGTTTTCTTCCCAAAACTTTTTTTTTCATCCTTTTGAAAGAATAAAAGAATATAAAAATTCTTAAATATGATTGAATAATTGGATTGGTCAAAGCAAAGGAGAAAATCAAAGCATGTTAGATTGTTACTTCCATTTTGAAATAGAATTTTTTTGTTAAGTTTTACTCATATTTATTACTCATATTTAGAAAATTTAATTACTAGGTTAATGTGGCAGGCGGCTATATGTATTTGGGAATGTTTGCAAATGATTTTGCTTAAAAAGCACTTTTTGAAGTGATTTTGGAAAAAATCATTAGTAGTAAAGGTTGGTAGTGTTTGAGAAAAAAGTGATTTTGAAAAGTAAAAGTTAATAGTGTTTGGTAAAATAAGTACTTTTGTGTAATAGAAAAAGTAAAAAACACTTTTCGCACAAAAGCCGAGAAATGCTTTTTTAAATAGAAGTTATTACTTGAAAACACTAATTTTAGTTTTTTTTTTAAGTAAGAAACGTTTTTTTAAACTATTGCGTATTTCACTCGGTGAGTGGCTGTGATGGGTCTATGTTTATCGAATTGGTTGATGAAGGGTTTTTTGTGCCTAGCTATCCAAGCATGGTGTTTCGTTTGGTAAAAATTATAAAAATATACTACGTATATAATAGAAGCGGTTCTCACAAAATATATGAGCAGTTCTTACATAGAAAAAGCTGGGAAGAACAGCAAAAAAATCCCTATTAATGATATAATTGTGTTCAGTAAAAAAATGATATAATTATGTGCAACAAATTATAATTATGAATTATGTTCAATAAATCCCTATTTATAATTATGAATAAACATATTATAGTCCTATTTTCGTGCATGTTTGGTAAACATATGTCTTGCCTTCTAACTTTTATACTATTCAAAATGCCTCTTAAAACTTCTAATTGAATGTTTGACATAAAGATTTTATGATTATTTAAAAAAGACCTTTTTTGAGATGCTACAGTGAGTAGCATCTTAGAAAACTCTGTAACTTTTAGCATTAATTAGTTTCAATAGCTTGTATGTCAAACAAGACTAAATCAAGCAGTTAGTTTTTTTAATCAAACGACTGCCAATTTTTTCAGTTAAGATCATTCAGTCAATAAAAACTAACAATTGTTAAAAGCTCATAAGAGTGTTTTTTTTTACCTAGTTGCGCCAAACATATCCGCAAGCAATTCCTTTTACTTTTCATTCAAAAAAAGCTTGCACACATATGTTTTTACACTTCATCTGATCCTTCAATGTTTTAAACTGATAATACCTGGAGTAGGATGTGGCTAACTATGTTTTGTTCCCAAAAATAACTCATTTTGATTGTAAGAACAAAGTAAATTTGTTTCATATCTTTGTGGATGAATGGAAGAGACATTCGTCTCTTTTTATTTAGCCATCTTTTTTACTTTTCAATTCAAGGCTGGTAAACTTTGATCCATTATTTTACTAATTATATACTTATGTGAAATTTAATTTATACACAAAGAACATTTATATATCATTTTCATAATATCAATACTACCGTGTATAAATATGTAATCACTTGGAGTTTAACATAATTGACTCGAAAAAATCAAGTTTGGCTAAATAAAAAGGGAAGTATATTTTAGGATGTTTTCTTTTGGACTATTTTCAATCCCAGACCAGACCAGACCAGACTTAAACAGACCAGACCAGACCAGACCAGACTTAAACAGACCAGACCAGACCAGACTTCTGTAGTTATAAAATACATAGAGACCAGACGTTTACCAGACCAGACCAGACCAATTCAGACCAGACCAGACCAGACCAGCAAATTTCAGTCCAAAAGAAAACATCCTTAGTAGACATGTCAATAAAACAGGTAAACCTTGAAGACAAAAAGAACAGACCTTGAAGACAATTATACATGTTGAAGTGGAAGCATCAAGCATGCATATCAACAATTCAGCATATATAAATATGTGTGTTTGTGTATATATAGTAATAAATTTAAAAAAAAATACCTTTGAACTTCTCTAACCACATCTTCGGGATTGGAGGGTAGCTGGTGGTGGGGGAGAGTGAAGGTAGGAACACTACCAATTAGGGTAGGAAATGAGGTGAAGAAGAAGCAGCAAAAGTAGAAGAAAATGGAGATGGCTGTAAGAAGCATTGCGTTTTAATCTTGCTAGCTAGCTGCAAGTTGCCTTTGGTTTTTCCTTTTCCAACTCACCTCATCTAGGGAACTTACACTGCAAACTTTATGGCAAAGGCAGAAAACAATGAATCTATCATTTTCAGATTTTACAGATCAAGTCTCCTGAAAATGTTTTGAAAAGCATTTTAATTTAGATGGTGCTTCTTTCTATGTTTTCCAGTACAAACTCTCTGGAAGAAGAATTTGGACAGAGGCAATTCTCATCAAACCACCTATTATGAAGACTCAACAAAAGCTTTAGACTTCTGAGTTGAGATCAATTCAAGAAAGCTGCTGTCTAGACTTAAGCAATTATTTCTTGTGGGCTCCACTAATTTATGGAAATCCTACACTTGTAATAAATAATAATAATAACAATCTATTTTAGACTAGACTATGTCACTATGCTAGGATGAAGAAAAACAGGTATCAGGTTTTTTGTGGTGAGGTTAATTCGTTTTTATTGACTTCAGTTCTCAAAACGAGGAAAATTGTGTAGTCCGGGCAGTGTCATCTACCTGCTGGATCCAAGCCCCTTTCTGACTCCTTTTTGTATTCAAAATATTATTAGCCGGTAGAAAGTATATACGGATTACGGAGTACTACTCTAAAATATTGATACTTCGTATATCAATATTATACACGAAGTATAATAATAATTAGTTATAAAATATACTTGGTAATACCCGTATACGTCTAGGCCATATATCTCACAGCTCCACGCATGCTCTCTAAATATCTGTGTAAACAACATGGGAGAGGGGATTAATTATATTACTACTACAGTACTACGTATAAGAATATGATAATTAATGGATTTTAAAACATTCGCACGAACTTTTATATATCTGTTTATAATGGATTTTATTATGCATGGCACATTATAATTGTTAAATGAATGCGATCATGGAAAATTAAATATGGGCACCGTAATTAAAGCTGTTTTCATGGTACATTTATTTACAACTATGCTCTTTATTATGCTTGGAGACAATATATATACAGACACACACATCATCATATCCTGTTATTTATTATTTACTTATTTATTTAATTATATATTTAAGATTATAAAAAATAAGCATATACTCGTATTAAATTATATGATGAATTATAAAATAAATTCACTCATGTGGAAAAATGTCAATTAGAACTGAAAATAATTGTTGCATTCCGAATTTTATTTTCATTATTAAAAAATGAAAAAATGACGCTCAATGAGACCTTGTTTAGAAGAAATATTATTGTTTGATTTTTTTACACAGTAATTATTCGAAATAGGAGTAATAATAATTTGAAACTTAAAATATGGATGACACTAATAATTTACCCCTTTTTAGGGGAATTCATAGCTATTTCTAATTTCATACTAAGTATTATTTTTACTCCCATTTTACAAAGTTTTACTTTCTATGTTTATAATATGTTCGGTAACCGTAAAAAGAGAACACTTTACGAGGGAAACCTCCCCTTCGTATGAAAAATAATCCAAGTTGAGCAATACAACATGTTAATTGTACGCCGTATTATGATTCCATTGGTTTTTTTTCTGTTTCTAAATTTGTTTAGAGTGTTGTTTGATTCAGTGAATGCCTGTCTACTGAGAATTATAATACCATTGATTTTTTAATAAAGAAAACGATCTATGGAAAAACATATGGAAACAAATGTTTACTTTTTGGTTTAGAAATTGTCTAACTTAATACCCATACGGAGTATATGTTCTCTTTACAGCTAATTATAAAAAAAACTACACTTTTGTTATGATGATCATTGATTTTTTTTTTCAATTAGCTATTATTATTACACGACTTTTATTTGCTTTTAATTAATTTTTTGAGGGGAGCCGGCCAGATCAAAATAAATAGTATATTTAGAGTTGAAAACAACACTTTTAGATTTTTAATATAAAAGTATCATTTCTAACTTTGCAGGTATATAACGAATGGCTAAAATAGTCAAAGGTTATCAAAGATAAATAATAGAGATATTTATCATTCATATTACTAAAATAACATGTCTTTTCGATTATGAGTACTTAATTATTATTTCTATAATAATACCTTAAATAATGTCATGCATGGTGAAATTGATATGCACAATTAGGGAAACGGTTGGGAGGCCATTAATATGCATCCAGCCAAATCATGTATCATGTATGGTCATATTCTTAAAAACTCGTGAGTTTTAGTAATATATTTGGATTGATATATGGCTCGTGAGTTCTAGTATATCTATACCAAATTTCAATAAAAAAATTTAATCGGAAAGGTATTCAAATGATTTTTGTATGATAACTGCATTATATATGTATATAACGGGCACAGTTAACTTCCAAAAATCATTTGAATGTCTTTCCGATTGAATTTATATCTGAGATTTGGTATGAGTAAACTAGAGTTGATGAAGAACATGCTCAAAATATTTCATCAAAATATTCCACTGGGAACCAGCTCAAAACGTGGTGGCCGGACGGCGGTTCAGTCAGGTATATACCTATATATAAGATGTTTTATTTGGACTTATCTTTTCTGGTCTGGTATGATCTGAACTGGTCTGGTCTGGTAGATGTCTGATCTTTAGGTATTTTATAATTGTTTAAGTCTAGTCTAGTTTGTTATGTTCTTGTATTGAAAATAATCCAAGTAAAAACATACTTGGAGAGAGAGTTCGAAATCCTAATGACGTGAATAATGAATTAAGTAAATTGCATTTGATTGAAATGAAGGTATTGCAAATTCCGCTCCAAATCATAATAGGAAAAAATCACATTAATAATCCCAACTATCACCAATCTTCTAATATTAATCCCAAATATTAATAATTCTAATACAATCTAAACTTTTAAGGACATCTTCTTATAACAAACCCATGACCTACCTGAACCAGTTCAATAGGTTGCTAACTACGTGGCATGTGTTTATTGGTCCCATAACTTTTTCTTTTTCTTTTATTTTCTTTTTACTATTTCCTTCCCATTCCCCCCAAGCACTCACGTAGTGCTTTTTCTTGTCTTTGTCCCCTGCATCCGCTTTTTTTTTTCTTCTTTTTCCTCCCATCTTTTATTTCATCTCGGTATATCCTCTCCTCCTTCACCGTCCTTTCCAATAGCCGACCACTTCAATTCAATTTTAATTTCATTATTTCGATTTCATTTGGAAAACCTAACTACGTCAATGCCATCAAATTTTCAGAAGGTACTCGAAAGTTTTCCCAAATCCCTAAATCTTCTACTTCACCTAAAACCCTTGAATATTTTCTTCTTCCTTTTCTCTTCAAACCAACGTGGTCCTCAAACCCCAATGACGATGGTTTCCGATTCCACCCAATCTTGTCGAAAACTCGTTTGAGGTTTTTGAAAGTCAAATTGCACATAAAGAAATAGAAGAGCAATATGAAGCAAAACAAAGAGCCTTGGGCGCAGCTTTTCAAATTTTAAGAATTTTAAAAATTTGAGTTTGATGATGGTAAGGGAGTCTTCTACATGCAATTTTTGGGTAAGAAAACAAAAAAAAAAATTGCTTCCATATGCAATGGAGGGAGAGAAAGAAAGTGCAAAGATGTAAAGAAAATAAGGAATAACTAGATGAAAATGAGGAAAACGTGCATGGCTTTGGTTGATGCAAATTACAAGAGGAAAGAACTAAAGAAGAAGGGGTGAGGTCGCGGGGGACACATTTTTTCTCCTTTTTTCTTATGTTGTTAGCTTTTTACCTGTTTAGCAGGTAGCAGGTCGCTTGAGATCAATATGAGAAGAGAAGCTCTCAATTTCAGATTATTCCAAAATAACACATAATTAGGATATTAATATGAGAATATTGGTAATAGTTTGGATTATTCTTGTGAATTTTTCCATCATAATACTTGAATCACAGCAATAAGGCAATACTCTATACCAGCCCAAAAGTGTCTTAGGTTTAAGTTATAATGAGTTTTCTATAAGTTGCCTTATTTGTTTCTATTAGATAAGAGTTTACACTTTTAAAGAGACACTTCTTAGGTGAGCTTTCCTATATATATGGTCTTTTTCCAAAGAGAGCGCTTCTTGTCATCACAAATGAAATAAGGTAAAAAATAATGCATATCATATATAGTTCATAGAGATGTACATTTATACTTAAAATCCTGCACACTTCATATACTATGAAAAGTTAAACTTATTTGCCAAAATGTCATCACATTTTTTGTCCTGTGGTATTGCACTTTTCTCTTTCACATAGTGCACTAGCATTTTTGTAAATTATGATCTGTGAGTATGAATCTAGAGCGTCAGATTTGTGAATTCTGCATTATATGAAACTAACATGTGCACAATCATTAATAAAAAATACCCTGGTAATTTTGTAAATAAATTCAACTTTTTCCATCATTTGAAATATGCATTATTCTATTAACCATAAATGTATGCGCACCTCCATGCACAATTTTAAAATTGTTCTCATTGTTTACGAGAAGAAGTGATTTCATTGAGACCAGACCCTATTAAATATGGCGCCATTAAAATCAAAAGGGTGTTCAACCTGAAAAGTGCAAAATTTTCACTTTTAGTTTGCTACACCACACTTAGGTTCCAATATGCACTTTTAGCTATTGCAAGCTGTTCAGTTACTTACACAATGACACCACATTCAAAGAGAACAATTTTGTTCACCCCCTCAAAAGCGGGTGACCCCCCCCCCCCCCCGGTTGAGCTTCCACATGGCATAACAATTCATTTTAATTTTATAATTGCTACTCCCTCCGTCCACCTATAATTGTCCCACTTTTTCATTTTTGGATGTCTCTTTATTATTGTCACATATCATATTTGGTAACATTTGTGTGGCTCTAATTCATTCTTACTTTATTCTCACTTTATCAACTCATTATCAACCATATAATTCTACTTTTCTTTAAAATCGCACCAGGCCGCTCTCTTCCGTCCCAATAATAAGGGGACGGAGGGAGTATAACTTTTTGATTTCATGTTCAATTTTTTCAAAAAAATATATCAATATTTTTATTTTATTTTATGATCTTCCGCCTCATATGGTACCAATATTGTATATGTAAAATGCACGAAAAATCATTCTCATTTGTTACGTTTGTGCTAGCAAAACAATAACTCATGTGAGATCAAGTAAATCTTGGGCCAGAAATATATTGTTCTAGTCTTCAATTCAATCAATACTTTTGGACATTTTAGATTTAGTCCCATTGAGTTCCGTGTAAGATCGCTTCCGGTTTAAGAACAACATCTCCAGTACAATAATGTGCATGATACATACGTGGCATGAGAGATATAGATATAGAAAATTACCAAATACATGTCTTTTCTATATCTATATCTCCCATGCCACATACCAAATACATGATGATAAAAAAAGTTTCAGTTCTTAATAGTAGCATTCAGTTGATTTAATGAAATCAACTAATAATGATAACTTGTAACCCGAGGTGAATTTTCTTGGTTGTCCCCACAAGAATCTCAGTTCTAACTATTCTATCTAATTAATATACTAACCATCTAATAAAATTAATTAATATTGACAACCTCAACACAAGCGGTTTTACAGTTTAACCAATATACTTACTTCCTCGTACATTATAAACCATGAGACGCATGTCATATTGTTGTATTTATATTATTAATTTGTGGTTGTGGAAATTACACGTTTTCGGTGTAATTAGTTTCATTTCCTAGATAGATGTAATTTGTTTAGATTAGGACTATTCTGAGATTAAAACATGTCAAGATCATCCAAAGGATGAAGATTTGGCCCTAAAAGCTCAATGAAAGCGTAAGGGGGCAAGACAAAAATAAGATTGGAAAAATTGTTCATACACTCGTTCAGGTATACGCAATACCCGATCGGGTATTGAGTTCATTTGGGTTCAAAATCAGAATCTGAAGGATAAAACAACGTGCATGATTTTGAAGATTTGGCTCATACTTGGATACCTGGGTATGCCGACATACCCAACCAGGTATGTCCTGAAAAGTGACTTTCCAGAAAACTACCTCAGAAACCCAATCGTGTATCCTATATACCTTGTCGGGTACAAAGCCCTGCCACCTTCAAACACCTATAAATACACCCCTTTTTCTTTCCCAATAAAATCACCAATTCACGTATACTTTTAAGCTCTGTTTATATTTTCCTTATATTTTCTAGCATGTTTAGTCTCCAAATGAGGAGCTAAGCCCTTCCATCTAGGTTTTGCCACATTGAAGCTTATGATTTGTAATTTGTGAGTTATTTTCTTTAATCATTTTCCTTGAACATTAATTACATTTCTATTTATATCTCATGTTAATATTTGAGGATTACTTAAAGGATCAACTAGTTTTTTTCATATATTAATTATTACTAGAATCGAACGACGAATACGCTTGTTAATCGTTCGGTCCTTTCAACGGTAGTAAACTTGAATTATTAATGTATGTGTCTCATGGTTATAAATCTAAGGGGAATTGATTATATTAATTAAATCATCAAACTGCTTGTGTTGAGGTTATCCATCTTACGTTTTAATACTACTATCGGGTTAATATATAGCGCCAGCACGTCTTCTATATTGACTTGATAGTTAGTTTTATTAATGAACGCGTCTCGTTATTAATAAATACCCTCGATTGAATTGGAAATACCCCACGATTGAGTATTCGAGAGGAAGATGATTAAAGATATAATCGGGATCGACCTCACGATTGAGTATTCGAGGGGAAATGATTAAAAATATAATTGGGATCGACGAACATTTTATCAAGTGGAAATAAGCAAAACTAAGTCTCAATCTCTATTTTATTAAACCACATAAGTCATTCATCTTAGTTTTAAAGTAATTAAATCAATCCTAAAAAAAACCTTTTATTACAAGTTCCATAAAATAGTAATATTTCTTTCCTTGTCGATACAATCTTTACTACATTATACTACGTATCAGTGCAAGTATTGAATTTATTTTGAGACACACAACGACTTTAGTGTCGTCGGCATGCATTAATAATCCAGATTTACTACTTATGAAAGGACCAAGTGAATAACAAGCATATTCATTGACCGATTTTAGTAATAATTAAAATGAAAATATTTAACGATGCTCAAATATTAATATGAAATATGAATAGGGAAGTAATTAATATTTAATAGAGAAGGATTGAGGAAATAACTCACAATTTACAAACCACAAGCTTCAATATAGCGAAATCAAGGTCAAAAGACTACCTAAACTACAAGAATAAAGTTTATATGAAAGAGAAGATAGATGGGTATGTTAAATGGGAAGGAAAGTGGTGTTTTTATAGGAGAAATGAGATAGATGGGTATGTAAAACGGCTCTTATCTACTGATACCCGATTGGGTATCTAGGATACCCGACGGGATATCTAGGATACCTGACCGAGTATCCTTAGTAGTAGCTGTGAAAGTGTTGAAATCTAGTCATACCCGACCGGGTATGCCAATATACCCGATCGGGTATAAGACAAAATCTAATTTTCCCATGTTCTACTCTTGTTATGTTTGATCTTGTATGATCTTTGGGTGATATCATACCCGATCGGGTATTGAATATACCTAACCGGGTGTGATACCACATCGGATTTTTCACATTTCTTTGTCTCCCATGAAACTTCCTCTTTTCTTTAAGGTCCTTCCTTATGCTCCCAATCCTCTTTCTCTTGCTTTTCATCATGTTTCTTGCTTACATGTCAAAATATCTTAATATCTTCTAATTCTAGTCTTATTTAGAAATTAAAGATGACATTGTAATTGTACAAAAGCTGAGTAAACACTACGTAAAACCATTCTAAAATGTGGTGTTTATGAACTAGTAAATAGCACACATCAAATACTCCTATGCTTAATCGTTTAATCGTCCTCGAGTAAACTGAAATTCAAGTTCAAATATTAAGGGTGTCATGTTTCTTCTCACATTTAAAATTGTTTCCTTCTCCCAAGCTAAGGTTTCATCTGTTTATGCTTCCCCATACTTAGCTTGTTGTGTTAGTCATCTCGTTTGAATATTTTCGAGAAGCTCTTTGGAAACACTTGATCGAGTATGACTTGTACCTGATCGGGTATTCGGTTGTTTGAACTTACACATGAAATTTTCTCTTTTAAAAACTTAAAATTTCTTTCATTTTTCCTTGGAGTCCTTTTTGGGTTTTCATCCTACCTCCTCGTTTTTCTTCTTCTCACCAACTCACTCGTTTTTTTTTTCTTTGCCATATTTTTGCTTAGGTCGGCCTTTCGAGTTTTCAACCTAACTGCCTTTCCTTTTTCATCTTTTGTTTCATTATTTTAAACTTTGAATATTTACAAACAAGATAACAAAGCATAGAAGTAAAAAAAAAATGTCGCAAAAAAAAGCATAAAAGTAAAATAAAATGTCGTATGTAAAATGAAATTATGAGATATTCGCAATACCCCCATGCTTAATACGAGCATTGTCCCTAGAGCTTGCTTTCAACATCATCATTATGGTGAATGCTGCCAAAAGTACCATACTGAGAGGGGTCATACCAAGAGTGGTAAGCATAATGTTGAGATCCTCCCAACGTTCAATCTACCTTGGTAATTTTTGAATTGGTGGGTTATTCATTTGCACTCCCTTTAGTATCAACGATTAATTTCTTCGAATCCCTATGTGGAGAATTTGAAACATTCATAACAACAGGTTTAGGGAGTGATTTGGGTGCATTTGAGGATGTCATGCATAGTCATGATGGAGATCGAGTTTTTTTAAGGTAAAGAAGTGAAGTTTAGTTGAGAATATGTGGGTATGGGGTGAAGTAGAGGATGAGAGTGTTTTGTCTCTCACTTTATTATATTAAAGGGAAAGGAAAAGGTACAAATATACCCATGTAGTATGGGTGTGAGAACAAATATACCTCTGCTCTATTTTTGGAACAAATATACCCCTGAAGTTTATGTAGAAGTGCATATATACCCTGAACGTTTAAAAGGTGAAAAAATACCCCTCATGATTTACTTAAAGGAGTAAATTTACTGTTATTGATTTATATATATAAAATAAATTATAAATATACTTAAATTACATTATAAATTCGAAATTGAAAAATAAAAATTTAAGATTTCAAAATAAATATTTATTCTTATGTTAAAAAATTAACTCTTTAATTTAAATTATATAACTATTGTTTTTCCATTGTAAATGAAGCACTTAAAATTCAAAAGTATTAATTTTAGATTTGTTCCGATATTTTAAACACATTATATTGTTACATTTTTTGAAATAACATTTTTTTATTTTATTTAACCTAAATAAAATTAAATTCACTATTTTGTAATCATGGACTATTTATCATCATACAAAAAATGTAATTTATAGTGCAAAGAATAAAAAATATTAACACTTTCCCGAAAGAATCTTAAGTATATAGTAAAGTTTTGAAAGAATATTTTATACTAACAATATTAAATTGTGATAAAGAAATAATAAAAGGGAGAATTGGACAAAAGAAGATTTCTTATTTTTATTTTATTTTCCAATTTCAAATTTTATAATTCATTTTTGGTCAATAAATGAATTTTATTCAAATTTTAGATTTATTTTATCTAAAGTCAATAAAGGGTAAATATGCTCTTTTATAGGGACATGAGGAGTATTTTTGTAGTTTTTCAAAGTTCAAGGGTATACATGCACCTCCACGTAAACTTCAGGGGTATATTTGTTCCCACACCTATATTAGAAGGGTATATTTGTACCTATTCCCTAAAGAAAAAGAAAACAATAAAAAATCAAAGAAAATAAAATTACACAAACACATAGTTAAAAAGCATTGCCTTTCTCTGGCAATGGCGTCATATTTGACAATACTAAAGTCGTGTGTGCCTCAAAATAAATTCACTACTAAGGACCAATACCGTAGTATAGCGTAATAGAGTTTGTATCAACATGGAAAGGTGCTTTTCGCGTATGTGTAAGCATAATAAATAAAAGTAAACAAAAGGGGGGTTGTATATTTGATAATTGAGAAAGCAAATAAAATACTAAAATGAGTGAAATAAAATATCAAAGGTAACTAGCCTTGGTTTTGCTGATATTCACTTAGTGAAGTGCTCGTTGATCATTGTTACTGCTTTTATTATCCCTCCTGAATATTTAATTATGGAGAAACTGCAATTCATCTGGGATGGCTATTAATAACAAGACACGTTCCTTAATAACTGTTACTATTAATTAGTCAATATAGAACAAGTGTCATATATTGATTTTACTAGTAGCATTTGGTCGATTTAATGAAATAAATTAAGGGTAGCTTGTTAAGGTTTTTTTGGCCAATTATACACTTCGATATTGTCTAGCCTGG
Source organism: Cuscuta epithymum (assembly GCA_945859915.1). Taxonomy (NCBI): domain Eukaryota; kingdom Viridiplantae; phylum Streptophyta; class Magnoliopsida; order Solanales; family Convolvulaceae; genus Cuscuta; species Cuscuta epithymum. Next base: position 1,694,282 of record CAMAPF010001001.1, on the reverse strand, counting down.
TTCGGGCTGAGGGGCGTGTTAAAGTATTTGTCCCACATCGGAAAGCTTTAAAACAATAAAACACTATAATGTTGACGTTTTAGGATGGAACCCCTGATCTTAATAGCTTCGAATGAAAATGTTGATAGAGATGATCGAGAGTAATGAGATTGAGAGGGACAAGATACACCGAACGGAATGTACGCGTGAGTGGGATATTATTAGTGATCTAGCATTGCGAAAAAGGAATATGTGTCTTGAGTTAGAGATGATGTGAAGAGAGACTATGTTGTTAAAGGTGCTGGTAAACCTTAGTCTCATAGTTTTTCATGAACTTCATTTGAAAAAACATTAAGGTGTTTTCTAGGTTGCCGCTTTTTTCTTTTGGTGTTACCTTTTTCTTGGATAAGAAGGAAAAAATTCGGAGACGATGGGTTTGTAAAGACCTAATTCCGTTATTGAAAGAAGGCTAGCTTTTGAGAAATATAGAGATCGAGCACGTGAGAAGTGTAGGTAATTTATACAATGGTGTTAGATTTTTCATTTCACAATGGTTGGCTTTTCATGTCAGTAATGAGCAAAAAAACTGGTTGAATATTCAAAATTTCTTGAAATTTCTTGATGTAACAAAGGTTGTGAAAGATGATGCACCATCAAAGCTACTTAGTGTTGTGAAGTTAAATTCATGTGATTTTTAAACTATTGAGCAAATAAAACTCAAAAATTGAAACAACTCTAAATTTGGATATATGAGATGAGAGAGAATGAAATATTTTCTACAATGTAAATTTTGGTGAAGTTTCTATGAAAATGATTGAGCTTAGAATTCGGAAACCTTTCACTTAATTAGTATATCATCTTACTAAGTTGACTTTAGTTTACCAAACAGTTAAAGGGGCCTTCGTTCTCTTTGATAAATATTATCAAGACATATCTTCCCAATAAGATGAGTGATGACTTTCTTACGTATTTCTTAGTGTGTTGTATAGAAAGAGATATTTTTCATACAATTGATAATGAAGTTATATAGTACTCCGTATGCAACATTCCAACATATAAAAACACATAGTATGATTTATCGAGGTTGCAAAAATTTGTCAAGTAGTATATATGTAATTGATTCTGCTTCTACTTCTTTTTTAAAGCGAAAGTAGAGTTGATCAGAATCAATTTTTCAGAAGCTAGTCTCCCTTAACTTCTAAAAAATTGCTTCTAGTAGCATTTTGGAACACTCACAAGTACTTATGCCCTTTCATCCAAAAACTCCAATATATGTATGTGCTCTCTCAAAGAAGAGACATTTTTTAAGAAGTAGATCTAAACACCCTGTAATGAACTATAATTAGTGTTAATGTATTAAACTTTTGTTATTTTAATTATATTGTGAGCAAGTAAATGATACTACGTAACTTTTAATCTTCAATACAACCTCTTTGACAAACTTCTAGCACGCATCTATGAATTATATAGTCCAATTTTCATCCTTCAATAGATATACTTGCAAGCCCGGTCCTGACTTTTTTTTGGTCCCGGGACAACACGAGTAGAGTAGGCTTTAAGGACAACATGTCAATGCTTACAATAATTTTTGTTATAGAAAAATTAGTAAGGCATACATTAAACTAGTAAAGCAATATAAGCAATTTTATCATTCAAATACAAGTATAACACATCAAGAAACTAGTAAAGCACACGTTGAATAAATTATTTAAGTATTTGAAAGAAAACAACTGAGGATACTGTGTAGCTAATTAAACAAGGCGAACGAAACAAGCAGTACAACTATAACTTACATAAATAATTATACATATGGGAAATATGTGAAAGATATGGAGTATATCGTATAAGAAGTAAATTTATCATATTTCAGATCACAATTTCATTAGACTAAAGAGAACCAAAGTAAATTTATCATATTTCAGATCACTTATACGAACTATAAGAGAACCAAAGAAAATTAGCAAATACTATCAACCAATCATGAGTATACATGAGATAAACAGATTAAACGATTAATCTTAATGTGCTAACTCTTAATGAACTAAAAGATAAGGTATAGTATTTTCCCAAGGAATTCTGCTCTATATGTTTCAAAATTTTAAAATTGTAGCATGTAGATGTTGTTGAATAAATTGAAATCGTCTAAACAATTAATTTTTAATTTTTTTTTAATTTTTTATAGATTATATAATGTATGTATAATTATAATATCTAATTATTTATATAATTGAGAAATTTATGGGCCGTAGAAGAACAATGGGCCATGGGCACATGCTCCATTGCCGATGCCTCAGGACTGGCGGCCCTAAGGATGGATCGGGCTCGGTCTGACCGTTCCGGTACCAGGCCCGGATCGCCACTGTGCGGTATCGGCCCTAACCGGCCGGCCGGGCCCGGGACTGGGGCCCAACCCGGGGGTAAGGGGTGGCAGGCAGGCTACGGGATAGGGTAATGGGCGACCGGCCCGACCGGTCCGAGACCAATCTGGGCCGGGTTTTGTTTTATTTTTTTTTATTTTTGGGTTTGCTCTTCGACTAGGTGGGTGGGGCTGGTGGTTTGGGGGTGGGGGTAGGAATTAATTTGAAGAGCATTTAAAAAAAATTAAGAACCGACCGGGCCTAGTCCTGAAAGCTACCCAGGCCGATACCGGGCCTCCACTACCTAAACCCAGTCCCACCCAAGGCCCGACCCGCACCCGGTCCCGGTCCATCACTAACCGGCCCTACATACTTGTACTCAATATATCATACGGAGTACAAAATTAAGCTAAAGAAATGTATCAAAATAATGTGCATTTTATAACTTTTATTGTTAGGAATATGCACATCCAACATATAGAGTTAGCTTTAGAGTATGACATAATTTTAAGTTCTCGATCACTTTATTATAGTTTAATTGAACACAAAAAATAAAGAAATTCCATGCATATACTCCGCCTTGAATTTTGCTCGGCTCCAAACAATTGGGAGACCAAGTCTTTGTTTAGTCGTTACTACTCTTTCTTAAAGGTGAATATCTAAAATTTGACTTCTAACCACTCTCCATTCATTCTCAACTTAATAAGACAATATATTTATATGCTACTCCATGTATTAAACAAAAGTTACCTCTCGTTCTCTATCTCTCCTTCCCTATACTTTTTATACCTTCCATTCATTAAAACTTAATTATAGTTAGTTTGGTTTTGGTGGTGGGTGGTGGAGGGATAGAGATGGATGTTCTAGAGGAGGTGGTCGGAGGTTCAAAGGATCTCTCCCACCACATTGTCAAGGGCAAAAGAACCAAACGTGTGAAGCCCCATTCTCCAATCTCTTTCACCATGAACAACACTACTCCAACATCCCATTCGCCCCCCGAAGAGGATGACAACAATACCGCTTCCGGAGCATCTGCCTCCGGAAGCGGCTCCGCGATGTTTCGCCCTGGAACGCCCACCGCGGACGACGAGGATATGGCTCGGTGCCTCATGCTCTTGTCCCGAGGTGGGATGTCGAAGGAAGTAGAAGACAATGGCGGTGTTTATAGTAACACTAACAACAACAACAACAAATTTTGTAGCAAGAAGTATGTAGAGGCAACCACCGTGGGCGGTGGCGTGAAAGTTGGGATGTACGTCTACGAATGCAAAACATGTGGTCGCACATTCCCAACGTTTCAAGCGCTTGGGGGACACCGGACAAGCCACACAAAGGAAAAGCCCGCGTTGACGATCGAGGCGGCGAAGAGGCCGGCGGCGTCAGCCTTGTACGATGGAGGCGACGAGGATTTCGATCCAACGCCCTTCAACAAGACCCCGAAACTCTCCCCTTACTCCTCCCTCCATTTCCATGAATCCACCACTAATAAGTCTTCTCCGAGAGTTCACGAGTGCTCTTACTGCGGCGCGGAATTCACATCCGGACAAGCGCTCGGCGGCCACATGCGACGCCACCGTGGCGCCGCCGTCACTGCTACTGCCGCTTGCAGCATAGACAAAAGGGTATTCCAGAAGGTAAACAATGACGAGTGTTTGAATTTGGATCTCAATCTCGCCCCTGCAGGAGATAATAGCAAAGATCGTCGCCGTCTTGGTCAAGAACAGCCGGAAAATCAAGAGCAATCAGCCCCACTGGAAAAGTCAACGCCATTTTTTACCGCCACCACACCACTGATTGGCTGCAAGTACATATGAATAAAATCCTTATACTACGTATTATATTTGTGTCTGTGTATATATAGATATAAATTTTGGCTTTATTTGGAAATTTTTTTAAACATTGACTAAGCTCACATACCTATAAGATCAGACTATTTTGTTTTGTTCCAAAGAAATATGACTTATTTATTACTAATAATCGAATAAATGAGTTATATTTTGGGAAATTTCTGATGGTACGTACTATTTGAGTTTTTGTTTGTGGTTCTATTTGAGGAATTTTTAAAATTTTTAATTTACTTTGTTGTCATTTAACCACATTAAATACTGCATTAGTTTTTTAAATACGGAGTACTACTTAAGATCGACTCTTTGATTTGCGTTGCGTTCGATAAAATTTGTATATACATTGTATACTAGCTATACATTGTATAGAATTTGTATTTTGTAAGATAAAATCATAGAAAAGAGTCTAATATACAAACTAATGTCAAGCATCATGCATTCATGCATGCATGCATAGACGAATGGAGGATTGGAGAAAATTATTTGGCAAAATCCCCTAAATATGAATATAAGACTATAAGTGTTGAGTATTTCACAATAGAACTGTTATGCTTTTTTCTCCTAAATAGGAGTAATTAATGTCAAATTTAGAAAATACTGCAAAGTTTAAAGTCTGATAATGACAAAATATGGTGGTAATTTGTTAAGACCGAGATTTCATCCTAAAAGGTCAACTGATAGAAGGAGTAACTCAAAGCCTTATATAGTGTTTAATTGTTTTATAGCTTTCCGGTGTGGGACAAATGCTTTAACACACCCCTTCAGCCCGAACCGGGCTGAACAGTATTGGGGTGTATAAACGGACCAAACAAATTACAAACCCTTAACAAGCTACTCTTAATAATGGGTGCTAAACAAGCCGTCAAACCACAACCGGAACCTGACTCTGATACCATGTTAGGACTCAGGTTCCATCCTAAAAGATCACTTGATAGGAGGAGTAATCCAAAACCTTATATAGTGTTTAGTTATTTTATAGCTTTCCGGTGTGGGACAAATGTTTTAACGTAATTACTCTTATGTGAGGGATAAAAACGTAACAGTCCTATTTTAGAATACACAAACGGTTTTAGTCCTTTATAGGACAATTTCCCTTGATGGACCGGCCTGATCGGTCTGGTCCATTAAAATGGAGACCGAAGCCCGTCCCGTAACTCCACCGGTCCAAGCACCGGGTCAGTACCAATGCCAGATAATCGAGCCCAGGCTAGTACAAACAGTACCGGTCCCGGATCGGTCCCGGGTTGGGCTGCCCGGGCCCAATCCAACCCTAATTTGAAATGCTAATAAGATGGCTAACGTGTTGTTTGTATAAGGTGTGGATGTAGTTCGTTAAATACACAGCTTTCCTTGTTTAAAAAGGGAAATAGTCTATACTATTTTGTAAAACACTCATCCCGAACCCCAAAATTTTTTGGGCTAAAAGTTGAATGTTGGTGTGAACTCATTCCCGAGTTGTACTTTTCATACAGCATTTACAGAGTCATATATAACTTGACACTCTTTCAATCTATAATAAAATACGTGGTACATAGTATAACAAACTTTATCATATTTGAAATTTCAGACTACATATAGTGGTTAAAAAATTTAAGCTTTTTTCTTCAAGTGATTAAAATCAATACCTGCCACTGACCATCTCCAGAAAAAATTCTAAAAAACTCTTCCGAGAAAGTCGCCTAACCTGAGGGTTAGACCGGTCTGGTTCCAATCGCCGAATCAGCCAGTCCTGGGGAGATATAAGGGCTCAAGACTAGAACATATACTTACAATTTCAGATTGGTTCCAATCCACTGGTAGATTCCAAACTCAATCCAGTCCCAGTTCCAATCAACTGGTCGATCCCAAACCCGATTCAGTCCTGGTTGGGGACCAGACTGGCTAGACATGACCCAGTCCAGCGGTCCGGCCCAGTCCAGCGATCCGGCCCGGTCCAGAACCAGGTCCGGTATTGTTTGTGCCAAGACCGGATCCGTTTTTTCATACCTGGGGTTAGGACTGGCCTTGTCAGTGGGTTTGAGTTCCCCATCCCAGGTTACCTAATTTGGGACTGGACCGACCCGGGTCCACGCCTAGGACCAGCCAGTTCCAGTCCCCAAAATCCCTCACCAGAGAGCGGTAAGCTAACCCTGACCCCTAATACGGATCCAAGACTGTGGCCACCCCTACCTAAACTTGCCGCCGCTGGTCACTGTAACATATGAAGTAACTGACCGTGTCACTCAAATTGGCAGCAATTCACTGGGTAACATACTAAAAGTGATATCTAGAGTCTCTTTTTAAAAATTCTAAAAGAATCACATATTTATTTATGAGTAGGGGAAAATTCCTAACAATAAAGACATAGTGACTCCTACATTGTGCTAGTTCAATGGAGCGAGCTCTCAAAAGGAGCTTGGTGTTTATGTATGCAAACTTGTTCTTCCACTGCCCAATAAATAGCTACAGAACCTTTAAAAGGCAAAACTATGCAGGAGGGAAAGCAACGATGAATCTACAAATGCGGATTCATCTACAGAAGAAATGTACATAAATCCACTTGTACTCTAGCAGTTCTTTATTCAAGTCAAAATTTATTATTACAAAACTCTAAATGATCTGTTGAAGTTGTCCACCATTGACATTACCTTGTGATGAATAATTGCTGTAATACAGGGAAGGGCTCTCTTTAAAGTTCCAGTTCTCACATCTCTCCAGGAAGCATGGTATCCCCAGGCAAATCACACACAGCTATGCCCTATGTGAAACAAACGAATAATATTCATTCATATGAATGACTATAGAAACAACTTTAAGACTCAAAAAAGCTAAGTTGATTGATGTGTTATTTGGTTTATCACCTCTCCAGTAAGATGAGCTACACATTTCTTCTCAGCCAGCAACTCAGCTTCAGTCTGCACAACGAGTTTACATATTTTTATATACTCATTTTTGGGTGGAATTGACGGTTAACAGGTATTAAAACTTGAGTTCTAGTTCAACTTAATATTAGGAGTAACCCAATGGCTTTTGGGTGCTCATTTTTAGTCTTAGTTCGATTGATTGTGCATTTGAGCTTAACTGACTATGATATTATATTAAACATTAGTGTTTTCATACTAAAAGGCTAAACCCGATAGGAAAGTAATGCAATACGGATAGCAGAAAAGATGATTACCTTCTTTATCCGACCTCGGAGGTAGTCATCAATTATAATGTCCTTCACGAGTTCGTAATCACCATCTCCCTGGAAAAAGATAGTAAATAACACAATGAATCACGATTTAAGGAAGAAGGTGAATCTCTGATGATAGGCTTACTTTTGATCTGCATGGCATGCTGAAAACTATATCCTCTGCTATTCCATAAGGATTTCCGTTGGTATATACCTGTACAATATTTTTATTAAGCAGAAGATCAGCATTTTGGGTTTCATCAACTGATGCCAACAATAATGAGATAACGATAAAAGGGATTAAAGCTAGCTCTAATTTCATTTATAAGGCTTGATTTTGTATCAATAATCGGCTTATTCGCAGAATAACTAGTTTGTTACTTAGCCACCAGCTTACTTGACTGAAGGTGACGCTACTACACACTTTTCCTTTAAGAAAATGCTGCAGCTCCAATTCAGCCAAATAACTCTTACCAAACAAGCCCTTAATATATGCCAAAAACATCTTGCTTATATTATTGGTTACATGTCTACATTATACAAAAGTGAAATCCATATTTCTATTCATTAACACAACGTGAAGCAATAAAACAAAATGAGCATGAAACTAATTTGAGCAACCTACAGACCGGTTTGATCCAGCTCATCGGCCTCATAATTAATACAACCAATATGCTCTTTCCACACTTATCTTCCCCATGATGAAATATGGAATCTAGAAACTTACACCAGAGGAGAACCAATCGCCTTCAGGTGTTGGAGTGACGAGAGACTTCATGGCATCGACGATTGATACAGCAGTTGATGCAGCAGAAGATCTTCCCCATTTTTGAATAAGTGCTCCACCTCTCTACAAAACCAAGTATTGAACAGTACGTACACTAAGGAATGATAGGAACCCATTAGAATAATAATACTAATAATAATAGAAGTATAATAAATAATTGTGGTATTGTAGGAAAGGGTCCTGGGCTAGGTTTTAGTTAATATTGGGCTGACCCATAAGTAAGTATAAATAATAGGGAGGGGGGAATATGAAGACAGGCAATTATTCATTTGGACTGGGCATGGATAGGAGACTGGGCATCTCAAATTGTCTGTAGCACTGTACACCTTCCCGATAATTCATCTTTGAGAATAAAGCTTTACGATCTGTTTTTATTCAATTCCTACTGATCTCTATACTGTTCTGAGTATCGATTACCTGTATCCTATCAATGGTATCAGAGCATAGAATGGATTCGCTTGAGAGTAGAATGGATTCACTGGAGAGGGCACAGACATTGATGAAGAAAAGGTTAACAAACATGGAAACGATGGCAGAAAACCTCGCCAGAAAGTTTGCTGAGACAGTGAGATGAAAGAAAAATTCCAGGCGAGAAGGAGATCGCAGAAATCTCCGCAGTCGCGAACTTCATCATTGGAAAGCAGTTCACGACTAAGTGCGACGCGACCTAGAGGAGAAGCTTCGCATTCGCAATCGTGTAGAGTGACTACCAGTTCGTCTCACAGTTTGCAATCGCGATCTTCACCATCCGCCAACAACAGTTCACAGCCAAGTCCGACGCGATCCAGAGGAGAAGTTTCCCGCTCGCAGATGTCATCGCAAACGGCTTCATCTTCATCTCGAACAGTAGTTTCCAGTTCTCAGATGTCGTCTCAGTCACTGACATCGTTTCATCAGTCCCAGATTTCAACCCTATCATATCCTTCCAGTTCGCAGGGATCTTCGCCAGCCACTTCTCATAATCTGTCAGTCCCGTTGCAAGTAGGAGTCTCCAGTTCGCAGTGGCGAACAGATTGGTCAAAATCGGCTTCTCCCAATGCGCTGGAGTCATCTGCATCCAGAACTGTGGACCTAGTAGAATCCGGAAATGGCTTGTTTGTTGCACCATCAGTCTCGGAATCGGAGCAGGATGAGGATACTCCTGAACCTATTGAATCTCAACCAAATATTCAGAATGATCCAAACATGCCTATGAAGGAAGACAATGGAATAAGTTCAGATAAAGTAGATCCAGCCCAAGTGGAGCCTCCCATTTTGGCGAAACAATTGATGAAGGATTATTCACAGACTAGTGCATTCAAAGGATCAGTTTTCAATCACTCAGAGGTCAAGACAGGGATGGCAATAAGGGGCTGCAATTTGATACTTTCTGCAAATTGGGACTCCTCGGATTCCGGACTAAGATGGGGTGATGAATTTTGTGTGGTTGGACATGAGGAAAGAGCTTCATTAGCTTCATTTTGGTCGGGCAAATTCCGTGAACAGCTGAGGGTTGACAAGAGCATACTTCTAATGAGTCACATTGCTGCTATGCCCTTCTGTCCTAATGGAGTTGGCAAAGTTAAACTTGCTAAAGCATTGGCAGCAACTTGTGTTGGTGAATTGAAGCATGAGCAGTTAGTGAATGAGAAAGTTCAGTTCCAGCTTTTGCAAAATGAGGACCTGCTGGTGTCAACAACACTTCCTACTGATGATTTGGTGAAGAATTTCACCTATGCTGGACTTGATGAGGACATCATTGATGTTGGCTGGATAGGCTGCCAGGGGATTGCATTGACTTCACATTCTGTATCTGAGGTGCTTAGAACCAAAGATCTTCCTGTTGTCAAGACATTACTAACATCAAGGGCGCTGGCTGATCCTAATGTGAGAGTTAGGGGAAGAATGAGTAATGCTGGTAAACTGATTTTTGACAAGCAGGGAACTAAACATGTCTCCCTGCTATTCTTAATCTTTGAGAATTACTTGAACAAAAAGGCAACAGATGAAGAGGGAAATGATTTGGTGCATGAAGGTGTGGTGATATCCACTTGTGCCCTGGCAAAGCATTTGACGAAGGATGATCTAAAGGCTCTTGCTGTTGTTGAAAAGTTGCTGGATGTATGGAACACTCCTTCTGAAGCTGTTCAACGAGTAGTTTCCTCCTGTCATTCTCATCTAACGCAATCAAAATAGGAGGATGAGCCTGTTCTTAATTTGAAGTGTGACCAATATGGAAAGCACCGAGGAGTAGCTCTTGCATCCTCTACAACATTATTTAGTTTTGCTGGTGATGCTCCAACCTGCAGAGACCTTTCCCCAACACCACTTGACTTGATCAAAGCTGCATTGCGAGTTCATCAGCAGCTAATACATATGGAGGAAGAGACGATGAAGGTGAAAGAAATGAAGCTCCTAGATCCGAAATCAAGGAGGTATTGGGAAGGAAGAGGCGCAAGGATGAAGATTAAGCTGAAAGTCCAGGCCGGTTCCTATCACCCACCTTGAGGACAAGGTGGTTTTTCAAGGGGGGAGATATGATAGGAATATGAAGGCAGGCAATTATTCATTTGGACTGGGCATGGATAGGAGACTGGGCATCTTGAATTGTCTGTAGCACTGTACACCTTCCCAATAATTCATCTTTGAGAATAAAGCTTTACGATCTGTTCTTATTCAATTCCTACTGATCTCTATACTGTTCTGAGTATCGATTACCTGTATCCTATCAAGGAATGACATGTTAAGGACCAGTTTGGATAGTTGGTTTAGGAGAGGGAGGCCTTAGAGGGCTCAGTCTAAATCCTGATAAATGGAATGTTTCAAAAACTTATTAAGTAATTTTTTATAAAAGATGACAAGTCTTTACTTTGTAACTTTTTACAAAGAATAGACAGGAATATGACTTGACTTTTGCGGCTCATGAACTATAAGGTGCACTTTCACAGTAAGGCAATAGGCCAATAATGATGGTAATACTCAATTTTACTATGAAGTGTTGTAGTCATATTTTTGTGCATAAATTATATTTGAGTATTATAGGAAAACCTTTCTATCACTGACTATTTATGCCTTCCATTTTATACAAAGTCATAAATATATAACAAACTATAGACTTAACACACCATCCAAACTGATGCTAACATATAAGCAAACCATGAGAAACTCAACATTATGATATTACCTTCTGAACCTTTTCTGTAAACTCTTGCTCCAGCCACTTAGTATCTTTAATGACCTCTTTTACAGGCACCCCATTTATTTTAGCATTTAGAAAGTCAGGAACCTGATTACAATTTGACAAGAATGTTAAGTTGGGCAGTCAATCCATTTAACTGGGCCAAATGCCCAAAAATGACCCTTGGTTTTCAACCAAAAAACCTTATTGACCCTATACTCCTCAGGCTTCACACTTAGCTCCTAACTATTGCGGGAACTTTAAAAATGACCACAAACTTTTGGAAAGGTTCTGATTGACTTTGGACATTCAATGTATGCAGGCACTTGTGAAAATACATAGGTGAAGTGTTAAATCAGGCTAACTCATCCTGAAAAAAGGATCCTCATTCCTCAAGAAGTACAATTTACCTCATACTCATATTAAAAATGAGTTTTTTTATCGTTGGTACTATGCTTATCATCTCTTGTAACTTTATTTGCATAACTAATCATGTTCAAGTTCGAGATGCACTCTGTAGACAGGCATATCGAAGGTCAATCAGGACCTTTTGAAAGTTTAGGGTTAACAGTTTGTTTAGAGGATAGAAATGATGTTTCTAGAATTTTCAAATGGGGGTTTTGGTTGAAAGTTCAAGATCATTTTGGGTACCTCCTTTATTCTTGCTTTACGAAAGTCAGAAACCTTATTATAATATATTGAGAAAACATGAGTAAAAGAAGACAACAACTAACAAAGTAACCTGAGTGGTTGAGTGATTTCCCCAGATTGTAACATTAGAAACTTTATCGTAGAAGACTCCTGCTTTCAAAGCGAGCTGCAAAAATCAAAATAGAGGTTATAGTACATTCCTGAGATAATATAGCCAAAGAAATTTCAATGTTCAGATCGGGGCACACCTGACATTTTGCTCTATTTTCATCTAGCCTAGTTAACGCATGAAAGTTCTTTGCTGGTATGTCTGGAGCATTTTTCAAACAAATCAATGCACTAGAAAAGGATGAAAGGAAAATCAGTATTGAAAGCAGTTTGGAAGGGGATTGGCATTATAATGAGAACAAAAGAAAAAAAAAACACGATTAAGCCCCAGTTTTTCATCCAAATTTTGTTTGTGTCCCATTTCTGAAATATTAGATTTCTTGCACCCAAACATAGAAAACTATGTTAATGATGGGATGCAATTTCCAATGAAAAATGGGGTGCAAACTGTCTAATTCCGAGTGCAAATATTAATGTTCTAAAAACTCAGATGCACACTCAAATTTGGATTAAAATTAGGGTGCAAACTCCAATTTCCCCAAAAAGAAAAGGTGCAAAATATTACTCACTTGGTATTGCAAGGGTTTCCAACTACTACTACTTTCACATTGCGCGATGCAACGGCATTCAGAGCTTTTCCCTGTGTTCAAGTAAATGCATGAAAATTTGAACAAACTAGACACTGTTTGTCCATCAATCTTTAATTATGGAGAAGGAGGTACTTGTTCAGCAAAGATCTGCCCATTTATGTCTAATAAGGCAGCCCGCTCCATTCCTGGGCCTCGAGGCTTTGCACCAATTAGAAGTGCCCATTCTGCATCTTTGAATACTTCATAGGGATCTATACCAATGCTCACTTCCCTTAATAGAGGGTACAATGAATCTTCAAGTTCCATAGCAACTCCTGAAAGTAACAAGTCCTATACCATTATTTAGAACAAAACATTTCACTTTTGGTTTCACGACTATTAGGTCCTTTTCACTTTTGGTCCCTGACTTTCATATTTTTCTCTTCTGGTGCAGGGATATAGATTTATGGCCACTTTTGATCTTTTATATCCGGCCTTCTCCTACCAATTTCTTTTTTAAAGTTTAGTGATCAGAAGGACCAAAAATGGTAAGAAATCAATAGCCGTGCAGCAAAAGTAAATAGAAAAATGAAAACACATATACTGAATGTGACAATGACTTATTTGTCGTGGCACGAAAAGTGAAACACTTTCTTATTAAGAATCTTATTAGACTTTTTATCTCTTATGTGTTCTTTTTAGTGCAATTCTGATGGCACAGAAAATTCTGTTTACAAAACAAAATCTGAATTCTCAATAAAGATCAAACGTTTAAAATCAATCAAACAAACAACTACCTTCAAGAGCTTCACGTGAGCGCTCAGATCCCAATAGCTTTAAAGCAATTGGTTGATCTGGTCCGAAAACCTCGCCAGATGCTAGCTGAAAATTCAGTAATACAATTACTTAAGACTATGAGTTTACCTTACACAACAATGTTTTAGTTGTGTAATAGTCAACGCAATGAGGCTGAAATTGATATAGAATAATGTTTTCAATGCTTAAGTTTGGACTTTCCTGAAAAGCGAAATGTTTCTCACCTTGAAGAGGAGATTATTAGCAATCATTCCAGCAGCACCTGAAACGGCAATATTTATCATTTTCTTCCAAGATCTTGTCTCTTCTTCCTGTGACGGGTTATGATATTTAGTTTACAAACAACTTCCTCCCTTCCGCCAAGATAGGCTTATATGTAATTCCACACGGACTAAGAGATACTTTCTCCGTCCCACACAACTTTACTATTGATATGGTTAACGCATTTCTTTTTGTTCTCTGATTTTCAGTATCAATTTTTATCAAATTCAGTTTGTGCACTTCAATAAAACTTTTGGTGTGCTTTCCAAATTATCTAAATTCTAAATATTCATGGTATGTTAAATAGTATCACTGTATCAGAGACTAAGTAACTTTATAACCAATCAACTATCGTAAACCGAAAATGACAAATTTGGCCTGGGCAGATGTAGTAGCTGTTAAGCTGATTGGAATAGGTAATTTTGTATGCAATTCTCAATTAAAGATTTTGTTAAGTCAATCAGTGAATTACTCGTACCTTGAAATTATGGAAATGAAAATTGAAGTACAGGTTAACAAGGTAATGGAAAGTTATATGCACACCCAATATAGAAATGCACTGTCTCTATGGGACGGACCACTATGTAATACAAATTACAAAAATATCTTTGTTGGACGAGAGTAATAAAGTACGAATAAGATTCAGTCATCTTATTTGTATTAGATTTTTTTGTAGATCTAAACATTGTTATTGAACGGGGGGCCTTGGCGCAGTGGATACGGTGTTGCTGTGTGACAGGTTTAAGTCTTAGGAGCGGCCTCTTGTCAAAAATGAAAAGGGAAGGCTTGCTCATTATACGCCCTTGTTGTGGACCCTTCCCCAGACTCTCGCGTTGCGGGAACACCAATGTGAACTGGGTTGCCCTTTATTTTACCATAAAAGGGCAAGAATTTCACAGCCTTAATTTCCACTAGAAATGCTTAACATAACAATGAATAAGGCTAGTGCCCAAGAAACTCACAGCCTTAAGATCATAACTCAGACAGAAGAAGTGCTTAACATAACAATGAATAAGACTAGTGCCCAAGAAACTCACAGCCTTAAGATCATAAGTCAGACAGAAGACTCCATAGCACTCTGGTTTCTTCTTGGGGTCTTCAGTGGGCAAGGCTACAGGTGCTTGGACTTCTCTGAACCAAAGTGAATAGTCACATTATAATTAAGACATCTCTTGGAACTTGTGTGCTTTTATCTAATCTTAATCTGATCCACCGCTTGTTTGAGCTTAACTAGTTCTCAATTTCTCATACAATCAATTTTAAGTTTGAGTATCCATCATTCCATCTTAAAAGGTAAACAGAGAAGTTACCCAATGCTGCATATGAGTTTACAAATTTATATTTTGGCTTGACAAATATAAGTTCCCAAATTGAAGGAACCAAGAAACTTACTTGGAGGTGAGAGAAGAGCGAACTGTGAAAGAATGGGTACGAGAAAGAGGCCGGACATGGAGGCGCTGTTTATGGGAATTCCTGTAAGTTACATGAGAGAGCTTAGAAGGGTCAAAGGTGGCGCCTTTGATAGTGTACGAAGACAGTGAGGAGGAACTAAGCTCTACAGCCACCACCATGGCCAGCAAACCAGAAGCTGAGGATAAAAGTTTTGTGGCTAATGGTTTTGGAGGGAGATGGAGGAAATGGGGAAATACTACTGAAATAGTGACCGAAGAAGGATAGGATTATTTGTCGAGATTGATAGTCAATTAAAAATCTAGATTATAAGGCCATCTATTAGACACTTGTCCTGTGACAAATATCCCATCTCATCCAATATGTTGAATTATTTACATGTGTCATCATGATTCTAATTTTGACTCGAATGATGAAAGTTGTTTATAGTTTTACAGGTATTTGTCATGTTCAGGCCCGGTCCTGACATTTTATGGGCCCGAGACAATACAAATAGACTGGGCCTTAGGGATAGCGCGCGAAAATCTATAATTTAAAATTATACAATTTTACCGTCAAAATACGAGTATAACACATAAAAAAAACTAACAAAGCATATGGTTAGAAAATATATAAAGAGCGTATCGATAAGTGACATTCGAGGATACAATGTACCTAACAACCGAATGAAACAAGTAGTGTTAGGCGCAATAAAAATTTCGAATCAAGGGAATTTGTGAAAGTTATATCTTGTATGAGTAACTTTTTCATATTTTAAATCACATTTTCACTAGACAAAAACAAATTCTTAGTTTCTAAATTATGGACACTAAAGTTCAATCTTTCATTAAATGATAGAATCGGAAGAAATTTGTGAAATATATCAATGGATATACATAAGACATGTACATTAAAAGATTGAAATTAATGTAATAATCCTTAATGATTCAAAAGAAATGGTGAAATATGTTCCCAATGAATTCTAATGTGGATGTTTCAAAATTATGGACTTGTATCGTGTACATGGTAAATAACAAATTAGAAGTATCTAAAAATATAAGTTTGATTTTATTTTTTATTTTTATAAAATATAATTTATATATATTTAAAATATTTATGTACATACATACACACATATTTGAAAATTTTATGGGCCCTACTGGAGTAAAGGGCCCTGGGCGCATGCCCCTCCTGCCCATGCCCCAGGACCGGCCCTTACTCATGTTTTTCTCCTAATTGTGGAAATTCCTCTTTAAATTTTTAGTAAATCAACAACTAATTACGACGGATTGAATTGGATGTTCGTAGGCGTTTCTATGACTTTTTATTCTGCCTTTGAAATAATTATGATGGTTTTCTTTTCATTCTAGGACAGCTTGAAAGAAGAGTAAAACATCACTCAAGTGTATGTACTATGTAGTGGCGTAGTGTGATTGGATATAGAGTGTGATCCAGATACAAATTGGCCTAAATAAAATTAAAATATGCTCAAAGTTTTCACATACGAGTATGAGTTAATGTTTTCTTATCATAAAAGAGCCGCTTTATATTAAAAAACAAAACGTATACAAGGCAACCTTTAAAATCTGATAAAAAAAAATGAAAAGAAAAAACTCCATTTATTAATTCAAAATACGGAACGGGCTAATTTAAGTCTAAAATGAATGGATCTAAAACTCCGCCTATCAAAAAAAATTCAAAAATTTAAACATTTAAATCAAATATATTCGGATTAAAACAGAAACAAGTACTACTAAAGAGAAAATAATATTGAAATAAAATCATTCCATAAAACTCTTCCTAGTATTGAGGTGGTTCTGGAGAAGGATGAGCGCTTGCAATATGGGTGAATACCAACTCCACCATCGTCAGAGCGGCCGAACAAGACTTCACGATCCTCTGATGTAGTTGCAATGCTAAGCATTACGACAATTACAATCAGTATAATCTGCCGTTTTAATCCCATATTGATGGGGGCGGACGGAAAATCTCAACCTGTACAAAAAGGGAAGAGGGCTGCTAGGTTTCCTTTCTTAGAGATGTTTCGGATGTTTACGAACCTACTCCCTAGTAGGGGTGTGCACCGGTCCAAAACCGGACCGGACCGGACCGGAACCGGTTAGGACCGGAACCGGAATCATCATTTTCTATGGACCAAAGACCGGACCTGAATCTAACCGGTCCGGACCGGTCCAGACCTGAATTTTCCGGTCCGGTCCGGGTTTGACCCTAATTGACCCAGTTTTAAAAAAAGACATACGGAGTATTATCTAGAGTGTTCTTTGCCGACCCCAAATTTTTTAGGAATAAGACTTGGATGTTGTTGTTGTTTCAAACTATAATTTTATATGCGGATATGCTAAATAGACTAAATAATTGTTTAGCTCATTTATTAATTTTGGAATATAGTCTTCAAAACTATTCAATCGTAACAATTAGTATCCCACAATAATTAAAACTACAATCTTTTGTGTATTAAATTGGCAAAATTTATTGTGGGGTAATAAAAACTAAATTACGTCCAAAAATATACTACATATAAACTGCATACACACCTGCAAATAAAGAAACAAATAAAAAGCGATTTGGAAAAATCAAACAACTATAAACTACGATCAATAAAAAACTTAGGACCTGCTACATAAAATAAAATTATAAACAACTTAGGAAATAATTATACACCAAATACACACTCCGTATATATTCGTTTATATAACAAAAGGCAAAAATAAGCCATAAACATAGTAGTAAGCCAAATATAAATTGACTAATGATTCAAAATGAAGTATATATTTTATGGAACAATAGGTTACCGGTCTATTCCGGTCCGGACCTGTTTTTTCCGGGTTTGACCCGGACCGGACCGGAAACCCGGAATCTTGAAAAACTAAGGACCGAAACCCGGACCGGTTAATACCGGTCCGGTCCGGACCGGGTCATTCCGGTCCGGTTCAGGTCTAAAATACGGTCCGACCCGATTAATGCACAGCCCTACTCCCTAGTGAGTACGAGTTAATATTAGACATTCTCTAAATAAAACTCCCTATTACTATTTATCCATAATATAACGAAGTAACCAATTACCTAAATCAATTAATCTTCTCTTTTGTGTCCGCTTCCGCGTTAAGCAATAAAGGAACATTTGATTTTTGGGATGCAAGCAATAAAAGGAACACTTGTTCGTATGAAGACCCTCTTTGTTTATAATTTGGGGATGATTGTAAAAATGAAAACTTTATTCTTTCGAATTTGTTCATTTTCAGTGAATTGTGAATTAGAAGCTGTTCCGTTCACCTGATCTGAATGTTTCTGATCTGAATTTTTTAAGCTCTGATCTGATCTGATCTGAATTTTTCTGATCTGATCTGATCTGATCTGAATTTTTCTGATCTGATCTGATCTGATCTGAATCTTTCTGATCTGATCTGAATCTTTCTGATCTGATCTGAACGTTGCTGAACTGATCTGAATGTTGCTGATCTGATCTGATCTGAATGTTTCTGATCTGATCTGAATGTTTCTGATCTGATCTGAATTCTTCTGATCTGAATCTTTCTGATCTGATTTGAATATTTCTATAATTGTAATTATAATTATAATTATTAGATTTATAATTGTAATTAAAAATATAACTTAAATAAAATTACAATTATAATCATAATTATAAAAAAATAATAATTAATATTAAATTTAAAATTATAATAATTATACCAATTACACTAATTATAAATACAGATACAATTATAAATGTAATTATATTTTTAATTATGATTAATTTTATAATTATTTTTTTGTAATTATAATTATAATATTTATCTCTATAATCATAATTATATCTATAATTACTAATTTAAATATATAATTACTCCGAAGTAATAATAATTACAAAAATAACAACAAGAACAACAATCATATTAATAATAATGATGATTATAATTATAATTACATTGTAAATCATAATTATAATTATAATTATAAATATATTATATTATATTATATTATATTATATTATATTATATTATATTATATTATATTATATTATATTATATTATATTATATTATATTATATTATATTATATTATATTATATTATATTATATTATATTATATTATATTATATTATATTATATTATATTATATTATATTATATTATATTATATTATATTATATTATATTATATTATATTATATTATATTATATTATATTGTATTATATTATATTATAATATAATAATAATTTTATATTATTAACATTATTATTATATTATTATTAATAATATTATTATATTAATATATTAATATTATTAACAATAACTATAATATAATAATCATAATTAATATAATAATAAAAGTGATAAATCATGTTTGAATTTTTTGATCTGATCTGATCTGATCTGAATGTTTCTGATCTGATCTGAATGTTTCTGATCTGGTCTGATCTGGTCTGAATCTTTCTGATCTGATCTGAATGTTGCTGATCTGATCTGAATCTTTCTGATCTGATCTGAATGTTTCTGATCTGATCTGATCTGATCTGAATCTTTCTGATCTGATCTGATCTGATCTGAATCTTTCTGATCTGATCTGATCTGATCTGAATAAAATAAGATTAAGGAATAAGTAATAAGATTAAGACGAACGGAACAGCTTCTTACTCTTTTGATTATTACTCGAGGACGAGTAAGAAACTAAAGTGCAAGGGAGTTTAATAGTGTAGATTTTTTATTATGTATGTTTGCACTTTTAACTTGTGTTGTTGTAGTAATTGCACAATTAGGCTGCAATCGTTTGTTTTCCTAGATAGTTGTAATTTATTTAGATTTAAGGTTACTTTGTGCTTAAATCAAATAAAGAAAATCTAAAGCATAAAAAAAAGAGGCAAGACAAAAAGAAGATATGAAAAATGTTCACATACTCAGTCGGGTATAGGCAATACCCGATCAGGTATAGACTAGATTCAAGCATCTAAATCAAATTCAAAAAACAAATGATCATGCAGGCATATTCTAAGAAGATTTGTCTTATACCTAATCGAGTAGACCGACACATCGATCGGGTATGATGTGAAATGCGACCTTCCGGACTATTGTCGAGGATACCCAATTGGGTAACCTTATATACCTGGCCGAGCATCTGAAACTATCACCTCCAAACAGCTATAAATACACTCATTTTTCTTTCTACTTTGATATTCACTCTTCCATACTCCTAAACTTAGTTTAGAATAAGTATTTTCTTATATTTATTTCACGTTTGGTCTCCAAATGAGGATCTAAACTCTTTCATCTTAGTTTTGCTAGATTGGAACTTGTGTTTTGTAAGTTGTGAATTATTTTATTTAATCATCTTCTATTGAAACTTGTTATATTTCATATTCGTATTTGAGCACTATTAAATGATCAACTAGTTTGTATTTTCATATTAATTATTACTACAATCAATCGACAAATAGACTTGTTGTTCGTTCAATTCAGTCCATTCAACGATAATAATTTTAGATTTCTAATGCATTCGTCTTGTAATTAATAATCTAAAAGGAGATATTGATTAAACCAATAAGGATATTCTTACTTGAACTAGTTTCAGTCCCATACCAGACCAAACTTAACTTAAACAGACCAGATCAAGTCAGACTTCTGTAATTATAAAATACAAAAAGAGCAGATTAAGCTTAAACAGATAAGACCAAACCAGCAAATTGTTCAAGTAAAAAAATCCTAACTTGGGATGAAAACTCAACTTACATCCTTTCAAATAAGTAACTGATGAGGTGCCATCCTTTTTTCAAGTATTAAATTTCCACCAAGGAACCACGCTGGTTATAACTGGAACCAAATCAGAGTATTAGACCGTAAATAACCAGTTTCACTTGCATGTTGCAACTAACCCAGCTGCTCACCAGTCACCACGTCAGTTTCTTACTTAAAGTTGTATGCTAGTGCATATTGCAGAGATAAAAACTTTCCTTTCTGTGTTGCAACTTGCACGCCATATTCACTTGTATAATTCTTGATAACAATAACCATATTTTGTACAGAAGCAATATACGGAGTAATTAAACTTCCCAAACATAGTGGCACATCCAATGTAATGTCCCTGAGTATCTCAAAAATTATAGATTATAGATAATAATTATTTTCGGGAAGTATTCTCAATAACGCTACTGTCAGATGTACCAACCACCAACTAATAATATCCCTTTTCGATTAAATAAATTATGATCACTTATGCCTAAAAGCTTAACTTGCTTCTATAAAAACTTGCTCTCCTTGCCTCAGATAAGCAGTTCAAGACTTCGCAAATTAGAATGTGACCATTAAGAACAACCTTCTCAACAAGCTAATGTAGGCCCCTTCCCTTCCATCACCTCTCAACGACAGAAGCTACTTTCCTGGAGATCATAGCCTCAGCTGTACGAATTGATCTTTGGGAGCCAGTAATTGTTACCTTCCTGCAAAAACAGATCCATATAAAAACCGAGCATATCTCAACTCTAAACAAAGCAGAGGGAGCTATCAGATCACACTTGTTACCTGTCAGAAGTCCCGGATATGAAATCACCCCGGTCAGAGACCTTTATCCTTGCTCCACTAAGCTGATAACAATAAAAAAAAAGGTCTTACCACAACTATGCATTGTCCTATGAGGCTACAATAAAGTGATACCACAGACCTGACTTATTTCCATGACGTTTCTCCCATTCCGTCCGAGCACCAATCCAATATGCTCATCAGCAACCCCTATTGTCACGGAGTCGCTCCTATCCTCCTGCAACTGACCAAAGAACTTTCTTCATACAAAAAAGGATCTCTTTGGGTCTGAGAAAATGATGGGTCCATTTGGAAATTGGAAAAGCTCATGAAAGAAACTAGAAAGCAAATTTGGAATTTGGAAGGGGAGACAATGAGGGAGAATAGTAAAAACAAAATTGACTCAAACTCAAATGATCAGTTTTGAGTATTTGTGCACTCTTTATATATATATATATATATATATATATATATATATATATATATATATATTATATATATGTGTGTATATATATATAGGGGAAAGATCAAGTACAAATTGTGCTTATTGTGCAAACATTTGTACGATGCACCTTAACGTTCTTTGTATTGCATATTGAGGTTCAAAGTAGTGCATATTATTCAACCATAAAATAGCAGTTGCACATTAACGTTCAACGAGTTGCACCCTAAAAAAGTTGGGTTTTATTACAAAAATGCCACCTTGCCTTTATGTCCTTTGGATCAACTCATCGGACGGTCAAGATGAGTTTGTACTTTGTAAATTAAGAAGGGTTTGTATTTGATCTCTATTCTATATATATATAATTCTCTCTCTCTATATATATATATATTATTATATGCAGAGTAGAGGCTAAGAAATCTATAAATCTTTGTGTGTGGGAGAGAAATTTAACATTAAAAAATGCATTTCCCTGTCATTTTTTCGTGTTTCAGACAAAGCCAGAAAAGAGACAAGAGAGCTTAACAAGCAATTAAATTTGTGAAAAAGGGCTCGAAAGACAAGGTCAGACCTTGTTTGGGTATCTGTTATTCTGAAATCTCCCTCCAACTCCATTTGGTGCATAGTTCATTCCCATATACGCTGCTGCACAAGTAGTAGAGAAGAATTGGCATGGACGAATTACACTTTAACAAGATTCACAATGAAAACTGGTAGAGAAATTTATACATTGTTTGCTTCAATTTCAACAACCATTTCAATACAAATCTCAAATAAACAAGCATACCCTGATAATAAAAAAATTAAGTAAACATGATTGTGGAGTATTATCAAATAACCCAATGCATAAAAGGCAGCAATAATGAATACTACATGCATCCCTTTTTATTTAGCCATCCTTGACTTTTCCAGACAAAGATAGTAAACTTTGATCGATTATTTTAACAAATATATTCATGTAAAATTTAATAATTTTATACTTTTAAAGATAGTATTTCTGACAAAGAACATTTTCATGTCATGTTTATATTATCAATACTTATGTGTATGAATATAAAATCGGTCAAAGTTAGACATCATTGACTTGAAAAGTCAAGTTTGGCTAAATAAAAAGGGGCGGAGGGAGTACAAAAAAAAAGACTGTATTCATCCAGAGAATAGTACCAAGACCAAAGAATTGGAAATTGAAGTCTAGATATAAAAAGAAAAAAAAGAAAAAAAGGACAGACCTGAATATGGAAATGGGGCATTCATGGACTGCATATATGAAGTGTCTTCTGCCAACTTGTACAAAATCAATTCAGTAGCTCGGATTTGTTCATTAAGAGTACCAGTTACAGTCACCAACCTATCATGAAACCCAGGTAAACTATTGTCTTGAGGAGAAATCTTTATTCCAGCTCCAGAGTCTTCAATGAATGTCCTGCATTAAAAGCCACCATGTGTATACCAACGTCATTACTAAGTAAAAGATTAAGACGAAATAGTAATGATTAAATAGCAGTTAAAATAGTGTTCAATTTAATGTAAAGCAACAACCAATTCATATCCAGCAAACTAATGACATCCGGTATACCAACATTACAAGTTAGTTTGAAAACGTGGTTGAATAATGTCTAGCAGGCCTGCTGCCTGTTCACTTCATATCAATCTTATCATATGAACATAAACATTTTACATGTAAAGTGATCTATGTTTTTAGAGCTCTCCTTTATAAAATTGCTCACCGCCATAGAAATATGTAGCTATACCGGGTTTTACAACTATTTACTTCCTCTGTCCCTTAAAATTTTGCCAAGTTTGACTGGCACGCGGAATAATAAAGTAAAAACTCGGTGGTTGAGTGTTGTGCAGAGAGAGAAAGTGGGACAACCAAAAAAACGAAAGTTCACAAAGTTTTAAGAGACAGAGGGAGTATTATTTAAGCCATAATATCTCAGACGCTTACTCTTTCAACCCTAGTGTCATCCTATATCTTCTCTGCCACTTCCTAAGGGTGTGTTTGGTTTAAACTGGGCGACCTTAGTAACTTACGGTATAAACCACTATTTTGGCGACCTTGTGAACACACACAAAAAAGGTCTCAATTACACAGTGAAAACAAAACATGAAGCCTATTTCCCTCTACTTGTTCTCTAACTTTTTGGTTAAATAAAGATGTCTAGTCACTTTGTAGTTTCATTTCAAACATGATGTATGTAACATATACTTGAACCATGTGCATTAAAAATCATACTTCTCAAAAACAAAACCATGAGTCACCAAAATAAAGTCATAGTTCACAAAAACAAAATAGTGAAATACCAAATTCAAAATTCATAAATTAAATAATCATAGAATTAAAAATAAAAAGTAATTAGATTCTAGCTGAATTTTCCATGTTAAAACTCTCAAGGATTATTCTTCAGTAAAAGAGGAGTCCGTTTCTTCTCCATTATATGATTTATATTCTTCAACATCCTCGAAAGTTTCTTTGTCACCTTCCTCATCGACAAGCCTGAATAGGTTGCGTTAGTAGAGAACAGAGCACGCGAGAATAACAATGAACTCATAATAGAAGACTGTTATTGTGGCTTAGAAGGATTAAAATGGGTTTAAGTTGTTTTTCCCCATTATTTGGATGGGGCAATGGGCTGTATCTAATTATATATATGGACTTATTATTTAAAATAGGCTCAAACAGGAAGAAAAAGTTTGACAAGCCTTTCCCAGCTCAGGAGACTAAAGTGTACGCTTTTCTGTGCTTCTTACACAACTTGTGCCTCACTTAGGTGACTGCACCTTGTAGCCTACCAGGCTATGACCCTCTTATTCGCCTTGCCTGGTGCGCTTAAGCGCACAGGCACTCTCTTTTGAATACACTGGTACGAGCATATCATTATCTCTCTCAACTACACGGCTCCGCTTTCAGTCTTTTCTACCAGAACGTCTATTATTTATCACAGAAATAAGTAAAAAAGTATTTTTATCTGTATAGGTTTCATTATTCAGAGAGAATAAGTGGAAAGATGAAAGAATGAATGCACCCATCCCTTTATGAATAATGTATAATAGATATTCAGATTGGCAACGAGTGGCCTAGCAAGTCCATATGACTGCATAAATTTGCAGAATATCATCAGTGAATGTAGTTAATGATGTAGCAGAATACCAACTGAAAAGAGTCACAGTAAAAAAAGAAAGAACTGGAAATGAATCATGTGGAGAAACTAGGTACACAAAGCCTGCAGATGTCAGACAAACAATCGAATAAATTCCAAATAGGACATTCCATATATAGGATTCTTACTTAATGATGGCTCCTCCTTTCCCTATTATTCCACCACAAGAACCATTGGGCACAATTAATCTAAATTTTGATTGTGGCTCAGCATCACCGCCTTCATCAACAAAAAACTGTCACAAGAAAAAACAGAACATTTAACCAAGAGCAGGGAGGACTTGAGGAAATGAATTGGAAAGCGACAAATTACCTCATCCAGTAATTTTGAAAGAATAAGATCAAGTGCCTTGAGTATGTCATCAACAATCCCAGATACCATCACAATCCTATCAGATGTACCAGGGAAAAATTCATGGTTGCGTGATAACTGAATTCTAGCGCCGGATCGTGATTGGAAGTCATTAATTGTAGTGCCACCTTTTCCAATAATAGAACCAGCTTCGGGATTTGAAAGAAGGAACTTAACATAAGTTGACTTCTCTGTGTCTGGAATACAATAATATACAAAAGCATATCAGAAACCTCAACAAATTCCTAAACTTGCACAATAACTAATAGGTGCATTCATGTTGTGCTGTTTAAAGAAAAAAGATCGAATTTGCTAATTTTGAACCCTAATATCCTGCGAGGGAGAGAGTTATCTGAAGATGATTCCTTTTCATTTAGAATCGCTGTATACAAGTATCCACATTCATTAATCTTCCGTGTATTAAGGTTATAGAGATGACTTTGAAGTGGTTGCACAAACTAATTACTAGAACGGCTATATACTAAAGTCAGAATGAATCACATTTGAGTAATGTAAGTCAGTCAAATGTTGACATTTAGTAAAAGCTAAGAAGTAATAATGTACTCTTAACCTATCTCAATAGCAATGCTAAAATTCCAAAACCCACAACACATTAGGAGCTCAAAATAATCATTTGATGAATATATGCGTATGTATGTGTCATGTGTGTGTACTTTATAAAGCATTCATTGATGCATGCATCCATTAACTCATCAAAAGTTTATATAAACAGCCTAAGAAAACAGTTATTAGGGATTCTGACCGGTAACACTGACGACAATGTAGATAGCTACTACACGACTCTCAGCTCGAGACTTAGCTCACATTGTCCAGATTCAAAAAAAAATATTAAAGTCCGGATCTTAAACTCACATTTCCACAAAATTGAAATACGTCAAAATTCATAAGCAGATCCAGGAGTAGAAAACAATGCACATCAGTAAAACGAGAACATAGAAGCGGGAGTGAAGACCAAACCTTGATTAGTAGGAGGAGGAGACGAAGGAGGCGGCGATGAATCCCGAGGCGAAGATTCCTCGTGTTGCTCGTCGACGGCAGATGAGTCGTGGTTGGATTCCGCAGCTTCCATCGCCATTTCGCGTATACGGCTGGGGAGAGATGTAGATCGCGCGCGTTTGAATGCAGAGGAAGGGATCGGAGGTCAAAGATTTGGCATTTGGCGATCTCGAGAAGAGAATTCGGGAGTACTGTATACGTACGTATTAATTAGCTTGTGTGTGTATGGATGCAAGTATAGGAGTAGTAGTTGATCGGGTCGCGTGAATGAGATACAAACCCAAAAATGGAAGCCTGCTTATTTTGCATTTTCCATAAGCAATCTGAGTTCGAGTGCCTAAGTGGGAATAATAAATGGATTTTTTTATTACTCCCGTCCTATTTTTTGTTTGCTAAAAATAGGTGTTTGTCACATTTTTTATGACTGGAATAGTAGGGGTAATGAATAGTGTAGAAAAAGTAGAAAAGATAGGTGAAAAATTTACCAACAAGGGAAAGTGTAACAAATTTTTGAATACATTCAAAAAAGGAAAGTGTAGCAAACAAAAAAATACGGATGGAGTATTAAAAAATGGTTTTTTTTTCCTAATCCAAATTACTTTTGTCCTACTTATCTATGAATATTTTCCCCTTTTGTCCTACATAGGGTTGTACCATTGATCTCCGTACATTTGTTGGCATTTTGATAATTTAAATGAAATGTGTGTCTTCCACTAAATGAATATTAATGCATTTTTAGTGAACATCACACCTATTATGCTGAATATTAGGAGTCTAACAAAGAGAATCATGATCTCTGCTTCATATCTTATAATTCATTTTCTTTTTCTTATTTTTTCTTTTATAAAAAATTATTAAATTATATCTATAATCAACTCATATGAACTTTAATATGCAAATCTAATGTATTGATATGATATTTTAAAAATTAGCATAACATGAGTACCAATTGAGCATATGTAACTTACAAAACGAGCATTGATAAGAAAACCATAAGTTTTTTTCATTGAGCATCAAGACATCTTCATTAATCATCAAGCATTCTCTATTGAGTATTAGAAACATTCAATTGAGTATCATGGTTTGTGCTCATCTATTTGTAATCAACTCCTACGTGAATCTAATGTAATATAGTACTTTTGAGATTTATATTATTATAACATTTTAAAATGAGCACAATGTCATTACTTATCAAATGAACAATGTTATAAAAATCATAAGCTTTCTTAGTTGAGCATCAACACATTTTCATTGAACATCAAACCTCTTTATTGAGTATCTGAAGCATGTAATTGAGTATCATGATCTCTGTTTCATGTATAATCTAACTCTTATTCAAATCTAATATGATACATTTGAAATATGTATTCATATCACATTTTAAAATGAGCTTAAAACCAGCAGCATATGAACATATGTGATTTACAAAATGAGAACTGAAAAATTCAAAAACTCATTTGAATTCTCTAATATGTTCAAATGTTCATTTGTGCACATATAGTGACAAATATAATATATAAATTTAAAATTATAAGTTAGAAGGTTGATTGAAAAAAGAAAAAAAATGAGGCCCAATTGAAGTATATTATCTCGGCCTTCTACCATTCAGGGGCCCAAAGTATTACCCCGGTGTGAAGCCCAATCAAGGAGGCCAATATCGGCCCATCAAATCCAGTTTCGGCCCATCCGACCCATTTTGACCCACTTGGCCCATTAGATTTATCCCCTACAGCAGCCTTCTCCTATAAATAGGATGTTTTCCCTCCATGTATAGGGGTGGCTCTTTATTTTGAAAATTTTGATACTTTAAAGGGAAAACAGTCAAATAGGTCCTCGAACTTTCATAAAAAGGTCAATTAAGTCCTTCTATAGGAGGTTCTGTCCGGCCGTCGCGATTTGGGGCAGTTCCTGGTGGAATTTTTTGATGAAATTTTTTGAACATCTTATTCAGCAAGTCTAGTTTACTCATACCAAATTTCAGCTAAAAATTCAATCAGGAACACATTCAAATTAATTCTTGAAGATAACTGCGCATTTTTGCGTTCTCGAATTAATTTGAATGCGCTCCCGATTGAATTTTTAGCTGAAATTTGGTATGAGTAAACTAGACTTGATGAATAAGATGCTCAAAAAAATTCATCAAAAAATTCCACCCGGAACCGCCCCAAATCGCGACGACCAGACAAAGTCTCCTATAAAAGGACTTAATTGACCTACTTTAAACTATTTCAAGCAAATCACTAATAACTGGGATTATTCATGTCCATTTTTCCTTGTATATAAAGTGATTGGTTGTTATACCTTTGCATGTAATTATTTTAGGTGCAAAGATATAACAGGCAATTTATAACATGTATGATATAACATGCAATTATTTTAGTGACAGACATGAGTCTCCCCTTTCCTTAGTCTAGCTGCCGTTAAACATTGGCCCACTAATCAACTTGATGTCTCTACTCTCTAATGCGTTTCTTCATGGTGACTTACATGAAGATGTCTATATGACCCTTTCCCTGGGTATGGTCGAAAGGGGGAGACTCATGTCTGTCATTTGCACAAATCTTTGTATGGTCTTAAGCAAGCCTCTTGTTCCTGGTTTTCCACTTTTTCCCACGTCCTCTTGTGTGTCGGTTTTCGTCAATCTAAAGCTGATTATTCTATGTTTACTTATCTTCGTGGTTCTTACCTCATTATTTTATATGTTTACGTTGATGATATTATTATAACTGGTGTTGATCCTTTTATTATTCCTTTACTCAAAGTATTATCTTTCCGTCATTTTCATATCAAGAGCTGGGTCTCTTGAAGTATTTCTTGGGTATTGAAGTTGCGCGCTCCAAAAGTGGCATTTTTCTCAATCAAAGGAAATATACACTCGAAATTCTTTCAGATATTGGGCTTCTTGGATGCAAACCTGCACCATCACCATTGGATCCCGATACTCACCTTGCTCCCTCTACCGGGTCACCTTTGGCTGACCCCGCACCATACCGACGCCTTGTTGGGCGTCTGTTATATCTTACGGTCACATGACTGGATATTACTTTTTCTGTTAATCTCTTATCTCAATTTATGTATACTCTGCAGGATTGCCATTGGAATGCCGCTCTTCATGTGGTTCACTACCTCAAAGCAACTCCTAATCTTGAGATTTTACTCTCCTCTGACTCCTCTATATGTTTACACGCTTAGTGTGACGCTGATTAGGCCTCTTGTCCGACCACTCGCCGCTCTACCACAGGCTATTGCACTTTCCTTGGCCCAAGCCCCATTTCTTGGCGCACAAGAAAAGCAACCGACTATTTCTCGTTCCTCAGCCGAAGAAGAGTATCGTGTTATGGCATCTGCCGCTAGCGAGATAACATTGCTCCAATTATTACTTCGAGAGTTACACATTCCGCTTCACCCCGCTCACGGCGCTCAGTTACATTGTGATAATCAAGCATCTTTGCATATTGCCAACAGCCCGGTTTTTCATGAGCGTACGAAGCACGTCGAAAAAGACTGTCACAATTTGCACTTCTTTTGTCCCATATGATCAGCAATTAGTTGATGTCTTCACCAAAAGCTTACCACCTGCTTCATTTCGTTCTCCAACTTCCAAGCTCATGACTCAGCCTTGAGTTTGAGGGGGAGTGTAACGGCTAATTTCTACTATGGCATTTGTCTCCATTATTAGATACTACTCCCTCCGTATCAAATTACTTGACCCACTTTCCTTTTTTGGGGTATCAAATTAATTGACCCATTTCCCTTTTTGGAAAGAATCCCACTCAAAAAGCAGCTACAGTACTGCTACAGTACCGCTACAGTGTCGCTACAGTACCAAAAAACTCTTACTTTTAATAAAGTCTACAGTGATTGTCTTAAACTGCGTGAAAAGCAAATGGGTCAATTAAATTGATACGGAGGGAGTATCTTGTATAGCTTACATTTATTATTTGATTTATTACCTAGAATAGCATTACCCTTGCAACCATTATCACTGTATAAATACTCCTTGATATGTTATTAATAATATACATAGCCTTCTATTCTAATTTCTCCATATTTTCAATATTTATAATTCTATGAATGGCTAATAGATAAAGGAGAGAATGTGCATGTGTAACACCGCACAAGTGTGACAACATGTATGTTGGGAGAACAATGATGATGGGGGCACAAGTCTTGAATTGCTACCATGCAAGGAATTTAAAAACTAGAAATAAAATTTCCTTCGTGAAAAAAATCTTTTTTACAGAGTATTCTACACTTCCATCAAAGCTCTACAATTTTCTACAACCTCTTCAGTTGAGGAGAGCGGATCCCAGCAAATCTCTCTCTCTCGGGTTAACTGGGGACAAATGCTAATTGGCATCTTGATAACAATCTTCTAACTTCTTTGTTGACATTACTTTGGTCATCAGATCATGTCAAATCAGTTCTCATGTGAACCTTGTCTAACATCGCACTAGAATTAAATGCTGAGTTCTTCACCAAGTAAATTGCACTTCAATATGTACCTTTCTTGATATATCCCTAAGTTGAACTAGATGTTCTTCAGTCATAAAATCTCTTTACAAGTATAATGATGAAGCGAGGTGCCTCCCAGAGAGAGGTCAGCAATTTGAAGCATTTAAAAAGTACAATGACAACTATACATATTTATAAACAAGTCCCTCAACACAGGGTGATATCATAATATAGGTATAACCTATAGCTAACTCTTTTAAAATCATAGATATAATATATACTCAGTCAATTAGTCGATTCGTAGATTTTTTTCTCCATAGATCCATTTGTACGTATTTAAAATAATTCCCGTCAAACTACCTGTTGCCCCCATACTTACGTACAAAACATATTGAGAGCATTACCGCACCCTCTAGTCTATACGCAATTCCATTGACAAGGTTACACAGTCTACTTCATGTGTTTACACATTTTAGACTCACACACCCCACAGTTGTGTTCATTCATTTTGTGATCACACGCCCCATAGTTGTGTTCATTCACTCTGGGCATATACATCTATCATATTGGACTTATTCATTTTGGGATTACACACCCGTTTATTTTAGACTTGCGCATTCATTGTAGCGTATATTCGTTTTGGGCTTACACAACCACCGTAATGTATATTGGGCTTACACACCCATTCTATTACATATCATCTAGATCCTTAATCGGCTATATAAACAATGATGACCATAAATCCTACCTTCATGTATTCATATCTTGTAAACTCGGGGTAGTCTTGATCAAGACTGCCCCAATTTCCCAAATATCAACTTAGATGCGTTCATTGTTTCATTTGAGCACAAATGCACAATCATAGCATCATGACTCATTCCAAATTCATGCCTATCTTATTCTATATCTTATATCACAATTCACAATTAATCTCAAGAGTTTATATAAATTAAATAATCATAATATCTCACAACAATTCGATAATTACTATACTTCAAGGATTTCTTTCTTCATGCATAATCACTTAGTTTATTCACATCTATGACGATTCATCATTTCATATGCTCGTATGCCATTAAGAAGTATTCAAGATCATTTCTACCATTTAAATCCATCAAAACCATATTTTGATTACTTAAGTAATCTCATGCTAAATTCACTAATTATAAGCAATATATACAATCGTCATTCTCACCTCAATTTATGCTCCGCAAGTTGTCCTCCCATAGTCTTGTGGTCAAGTCTCTGATCAAGGACTATCCGATATGAATTTCTTGAGTAGTAATTAAGGTTGGAAGACTTCTTCCAAGTGTTGGGCGACCCCTAACAACTGTAATGAAAATAGTCCCTTACGAAGGGGTGTTTCCCGGTGAGTCCGACTCTTATCATTCCAATATTTGTTCTAGATTAATATGTAATCATTTATACAATATTTAACACTTTCAAGCCAGTATTCTACAACTTGAATCGTGTGGAACCTCACCTTCAATCATCCATGTGATTTATTAAAGTCATAACAAAAACTAGTAATTAAATCAACATTAGTTGAGAATAATGATGTGTTACCTCTAATACATCTTCACTCTTCATGGACATTCTTCCTTCCTCTCTTCTCCGAGCTTTTCAGTTTGTGTTGAGGTATTTTCGGAGCTCCTAGACCTCTCCTCTATCCTTTTAATTCGGGTTTCTAAAACTTCAATGATAGGGGAGAACACCTCTTACAGAGGCACCTCAATGAGTGTAAGAGGTGGGCTAGCTTGCATTTTTTGGGTCTTGTGTAGCTCCCTTTCATTTCATTGTCCAATCCGACAATTCAAGCAATTCTTATGATTTATTTGTTCAATAATGTGTATGAGATTCCCCCGGCCACGTGATTTTTTCAACCACTAACTCGATTCCCTTTATTTGAATTTTGGAAAAGATAACACCACAGACAATAAGCAGTGTCTTTTGAAATGCTATACTCCAATCATGGAAATTTATCAAATTAAGTAGGTTGAAAACTTCTTTTTTCTGTATCATACACTTTTTTGGGATATGCATGAATCGGTCTACACGGAACTCTTGTTAAATATTCTCTCTGAACCTGGTCTCTAATAAAAGAATTATAATCTTTGACTGATTTTTCATAATCCAGGATTAGCCACAACATCATTCGGATCAAATTTGACACGAGGATGATTTTCTCTATTACCTTCTTTGTTATCTCGCCTAGAAGACTCAACACAATTCTTCGTTATCAAATTTGACACGAGTGCTACAAATTGTAAAATAAACATGAGGAGTAACCTAACAAGTTAAAAGAAATCAAGTTTAAATTCTTTAAGAGCTAAATTAAAGCAATTAATCGATTAAAACTTAAAGCAACTAAAGCAATGAAAGTAATTAACCAATACAACTGATACAACAACAACATCCAAGCCTTAGTCCCAAAAGATAGTGGGGTCGGCTAACATGAATCGATACATGATATCACCACTAAAAGGAAAAGAAAGAAAATAAAGATAAAAAGGATAAACAATTATAGAAAAGACAATACAAGAACAAATGAATATACCTAAAAATGATGAAATAAAAAGGATAAAAATAATGTTTATATATATATATAAGTATAAGAGGATAAAAACAAGAAAGAAAAAAAGATGAGGGGAAAAGATAATATGAGATCACTCATCTACACGAATACCTGTCATCCACTTTGCTCTCTCCCAAGTCATACTCTCATCCAACCCAAGAAGAAGCATATCACTTCTGACTCCCCTAACCCACGTCTGTTTGGGCCTTCCTCACCCTCTCTTCCCTGCCTCTTCTCCACACATCTCAACTCATCTAACAGGTGCATCACTCGGTCTTCTTCGCACATGACCAAACCACCGTAGGTGTGACTCCCACATCTTGTCTTCAATAGGTGCTACTCCCACCCTTTGTCTGATTGTCGCATTCCTCATGTGGTCCTTCCTAGTATGCCCACACATCCAACGTAGCATGCACATATCTGCCACACTCATCTTTTGAACGTGACATTGTTCACCGCCCAACACTCTCCGCCATATAGTAGTGTCGGTCTAATTGTTGTCCTATAAAATTTACCCTTCAGTCTAGTCGGCATACCTCTATCGCATAGAAATCCTGACGCACTCTTCCACTTCATCAACCCTATTCTGATTCTATGTGATATATCTCCATCTAACTCACCGTCCTTCTGAATTATGGAGCCCAAGTAACGAAACATATCGTTGACCGGTATCTCCTTACCATCTAGAGTAATTCCGCTATTACCACTGCTTCTACCTTCACCAAACCTGCACTCTATGTACTCTATCTTGCTCCGACTTAGTCTGAAACCCTTGTTCTCCAATGTTTGCCGTCATATTTCCAACTTTGCTTTAAGACTTGATCGTGTCTCATCAATCAATACAATATCGTCGGCAAACATCATGCACTGCGGTATTTCGTCTTGAATTGTCTTCGTAAATTCATCCATGACTATGGCAAATAAGAAAAGGGCTTAGAGCCGATCCTTGGTGCACTCGATAGTAATAAGGAACTCCGCGGGCCTCCCTATACCAGTACAGACACTTGTAGTACAATCCTCATACATATCCATGATGGTGTTGATATACTTGTGTGATATGCCTTTTCTAGTTAAATCCCACCAAAGAACTTCTCGAGGTACCCTATCATAAGCCTTTTCTAAGTCAATGAACACCAAATGCAGATCCTTGTGAGCGTCTTTATACTTCTCCAAAAGTTGTCGAAGAAGGTGAATGACCTTAGTTGTTGACCGACCAGGCATAAAACCGAATTGATTCTCTGAAATCTTTACAGTTCTTCGAAGTGTTTGCTCAATCACTCACTCCCAAAGTTTCATGGTGTGACTCATAAGCTTAATCCCTTGATAGTTGGCACATTCTTGCACATCACCTTTATTCTTGAATAAGGGGATAAGAGTACTCTTCCTCCAACACGTTGGTATCTTGCTGTTTCTCGAAATCATGTTGAAGAAACTTGTTAACCACTCGATGCCCCTCTTTCTCCCAAACTTCTCCAAGCCTCGATCGTTGTGCCATCTGGACCCACTTCTTTCTTCTGCCCCATCTTCCTCAAAGCTTCTTTAACTTCCGTTGTTTGGATCCTTCTCACAAAATCACGATTTACCATACAATCAGGTATGGTCAAATCACCGATATCTTGCGCTTTGTTCCCGTTGAATAGTGTATCAAATTATGACCTCCATCTCTCTCTTATATCCCTGTCATCCATTAGTACCCTTTGATCGGCATCCTTCACACACTTAACTTTTCTGATATCTTGAGTCCTACGGTCACGAAGACGAGCAAGTCTGTAAATATCTTTTTCTCCTTCCTTAGAATCCAATTTTGCATACAATTCTTTGTTCACTTTTCCTCTTGCTTCCTTTACAGCTTTCTTTGCTCTTCTTCTAGCCTCTTTGTACTCATCTATGTTCTCGTCGCTCCAACTTTTGCCCAATTTCTTATAGCATTCCCTTTTGATCCTTATTGCTTGTTTCACCTCATCATTCCATCAAGATGTATCCTTTTTTGTGGTAGACATCATTTAGATTCTCCAAGTATCTCTTTCGCCACTTTGTCAATGGCGAAACCAGGATTACGATTGATCTCCAAGATGTATCTCTTTGAGAGGAATCTCCAACAAACTTTTGCACAGAAAATGTTGGAGGAAGATGTATGGTCCATTGATAATGACGCACATGTGGATGATGTGTGGTTAATACCGCTAGTCAAACTCGCTGACTGAATCAGGTATTGACAACCGTCTAACATAATTCGTCATTCCTTATTCGCTAACCGCTAAATGCTAAACACACCTCATGTGTAATCAAAGCTGTTTTAGGAGTCAAAATGCTCAAAATGAATATTTTGACTCCTAAATCCATACATACATCGGGGGGGGGGGGGGTCGTGAAGGGGAGTAAATGAACTCCCCAAAAATGGTGGAGCAGTAAGTCATGTTGGTTCAGTTGGCCTAATGGTAGTAGGCCATATACCCGTGCGCACCAGAGTTCCAGTCCAGCACGCAAGAGCTGTAACCTCTACACGGCCGCTACAGGTTTCGAATCTTGTCATTGTTCCAAATTTTCCATCACTCAACCAACTGATCGAGCTACCTGTAATAGAAATTTAAGAACAACATTTGCATGTGAAATTTATAATTAATTCGTTTAAAAATTAAAGTGTATTTAAATTTTTAGATTCTGCTAATAAAATTACCACGTTTTGGTCCAGGATCTTGAATTTTAAAATGAAAGTGTATATAACAGTTGCGTACACTCTTTTTAAAAGACTTGTGAAAAAGGGCCAAAGTGCAGATGAGTTCTAAATATTGACCAAAATTGCACCAACTTAATAGTTACAGGATGTAATCTACAAGTCACTAAAGTTACAGGACCAATAACGGGTATAGCTATAAGTTACGGGACTGAATCAACAAATTCCCCCGTGGTTTTATGGTTCAGTACTTCATTCAATGCATTTGTAACTTGGCATTATAGCTAGAAAAATACAGAGTAAAATATGTAGTACTCCGTATTAGCCATGATTTTACTTGGACTGTAATTTGTTGGTTCGGTCTGATATGGTCTTTTTAAGTCTGGTCTGGTTAGTTTAAGCATAGTTTGGTAAATGTCTGGTCTCTTTGTATTTTATAACTACGGAAGTTTGATATGGTTTGGTTTGGTCTGTTTAAGTTCGATCTGGTCTGTTTAAGTTCGATCTAGTCTGATCTATTTAAGTCTGATTTGGTCTGGAACTGAAAATAGTCCAAGTAAAACATCCTAAGTTTGAATAAAATGATACAGAGTCTATAACGATCGACTAATAAGAGAAAACTCATTGAATAAAATAGAGTGAATTATCTAAAGAGGACAAAAATGGTCAAAGAGCACAAATAGGACTACATCTTTTACATTCTTCATGGTAGGACATTTATGTGTCTTTGGATAAATATATCTGTGTAGCTTTTGAAATGTTTGAATTAATAATAAAATCATAAAAAAATCGTAAAAAAATGTACGTAAAAAATATCGTCGCCTCTGCCACCACCAGCACCACCACCTCCCATCACTGGAGAAAATCTCCCAACATTTTTAGTAATGACATAATAACAACAGATTCCATGAAAAATTTGGAATTATGAAGAATAATGATGCTATTTTCTTGGCATATTCAAAAACATGGCATTTTTACAAAAAAAAAAAAAAGCAGAATATTCAAAAACATGGCATTTCACCAAACACGTAATTTTTGCTTTTGCGCGCTGAATTGTGTAATAAGCAGAAAAAGTAAGGTTGAAGTTATTTTTTTGGCTGTATTGGCTGTATTGGCTGAAGTTACGGTAGATGATCATTTTAGCTATTCTTACATATAATTTTTTATTTATTTTATTAATAAGTATATTTTAAAAATAATTTTTTTCTTAAAACAGCAGAATCATTCAATGTAGTCACTTCAGCCAGAACTTCATAAATTTCAACATAAATTTCAGCACGTCTCATAACAAAAAAAGAAAACATGTTCATATTAATTAAGGAATCATCCTATGCACGGAAACATTTATTAGCTACGGAGTATGTGATATGATCTTAGTTAAATACTACGTAGTACCTCGGTACCTCTGTCCCACTTAAAAATGTTTTTAATTGGATTGAAATTTTCTGGTCTAGTCTGGTATAGTAAATGTTCGATCTTTGTTTATTTTACAATTATCGAATTCTAATCTGATCTGATCTAATCTGGTGTAGTGTGAACTGGTCTAGTCTAGGACTGGAATAAGTTCAAGTAAAAATATCCTAATATCGGCACATGATGAGTTGATGTGATTATTAAAAAAAGTGAATTGATATGGTTGATACTCCCACTGTCCCTGGGTAAACATCTCACTTTCCTTTTCGGGTCGTCCCTAAAAAAATTCTCTTTCCTTTTTTGGTAAATAAAACAGTGTAAAACAGTGTCAAACAATGTTATTTTCTTAAATTGTGTGTAATTCAAAGGACGGCTTTTAAATAGAGACAGAAGGAGTATTAAAATGATCGATAGACTAATAATAAAGTAATTAAGAATGATTTAGAACATAACAAATTTTATCAAATTGAGTACGAGTATCAAACAATCTTAGTAGAACGAATCGAAACAAAAAAATGAGACAATCTTAGCGTGATGAAGAGATTTCAAATTATAATAATGGACTAATATGCCGCACAAAAAATAGGGGCCTCAAGTAGCACGTACATCAGCCCATCTAACATTGAAATTTAAATTAAATGAAATGTTCCAATTTGAAATAACAGCAATATAATAAGTTAAAATTTGAAGTTATAATACTACGTACGTAATATATTACTATTAAATTACCCAATGTGGAAGGTGACAATAGGAATGTACTCATCAAAAAGAGTTATTACCAATACTAGTATATTTTGGAAGGGAGAATGATACATGGTATACCTGCATATTCTCCCTCGGTAATGGACATTAGCTACTTGCTCAAAAAATGTCCAAGAGACCACGTTCCTATCAAATTCATGCACTGACCCCCCTCCCTCATCTTCTTGATATATATATGCTTAAAAACTGTATGAACAGGGCATTGGATCTTGATGATCTAGCTAGTTTAAGTGGCCCTTCGACCAACAATAATAATTATTATTATTATAAAGTGCTTACACACACATAAATTAATAATATAAACTATAACCAATCTTCTTGGCTTCTTGGAGATGGAGTTTTGCTATATGCCAATAAGTTTATAACAGATTATATGAGATAAACATGCATAGTGGGGGACAAGCTAGGGACAGCATTCATGCAATAAATTAACAGCCAAGATTCAATGACTGTACTAAGGCTATACTAGTAGGTACCTTCTCCATCCCAAAGCATTTGTCTCCAAGCTAAGGTTAAGGATACAAACCAAAGTTATACTCACTCCGTCCCGGAAAGATTGGCCAAATTTACTTTTATGGATGTCCCAAAAACATTTGTTATTTCCATTTAAAGTAAGGAATATGTGGCTAAAATTAATTCCCTCTCCTCTCCACGTGAAAATCAACTTTTGCCAAGTATTAGCCATGCTTCATTGATTTATCTCATCTTTCAAAATCTTTCTTTTCAGTTTAGGGTCTGTTGGTTCCCAAGGGTAGCCTAGTTGGTGTAGTTGGGACCAGATATTAGAATTATTATTCGTAATAGGGCTAAAACACATACGGAGTAATTACTTTCAGCTTATATGTATTGAATCAAGAAAAGCAGTACATAAAAATGGCTATAAAAAGAAACCTTATGTCATTGGTCATATATACCTGATGAAACACAATACTTTTTTGCTAAACTTCCCAACCAAGATTTTGTGAATTTAGGACGTTTAAATTGAACTAGTTTCAATCACAGAGCGCGCAGATTTGAATATAGACTTATTAACTTCTATGTAGGTTGACCCAACCTAAAATACTTTGAGTTAGTAAAAAATGACAAAAACAATGGTAATGAAATGGGTTACAAAAGAGCTTGAGAGTTTAGACAATAATTTGAGTGTTCTATGAGATTTTTTTTTAGAAAATTTTGATCATCTTATACAGGGGGGTCTAATGGTTTGACCATTTAATACAATACTACATTACTACGTATTAATTAGAGGTTATGAATATATTTTAATTGATTACAAAGGTGTTTGTATTGGTTATTGAATGTGGATTATAAAAAAAGATGACACCTCATTCGGGTCTAAGAGTCCTTTAGCACCGACAGATCAGTTGATTATATTGTTTGCGTTGAAGAACGTTGTGTCGATATGTCTGAATTCTATTGCTCCATCTTCAATTGTCATATCAATGTTCATTAAATTACTTATAAACATTATACTCAATTAGGTACAACATAAAACTCATATCAGTAATTCATAAAAGTAAAATATATTATTCGCAAACAATCTTGAGATGTTTTTACTTGGACTGAAATTTGTTGGTCTGGTCTGGTCTGTTTAAGTTTGATCTGGTCTGGTTTGTTTAAGTCTAATCTGGTCTGATCTGGTTTGAATTGGTTTGGTTTGGTCTGGTATGATAAATGTCTGGTCTTTGTGTAATTTCTAATTATAGAAGTCTGGTCTGATCTTTTTAAGTCTGACCTGATCTTGTATGAGATTGGAAATAGTCAAGTAAAACAATCTTTAATTAAAATAATTAGGTTTATTACTCAATTATTAGTAATACAAGATCTTTTTTACTCAATTACTCCGGCTTAAGTGGCTAGATTACCAAACCGGCCACTTTACAAACTTTAGCCGGTTCTTGTATTACCAAACCGGCTAAAGTGGCTAGATTGACTAATTATATTTAAAATATTATTTATTAATAAAATAAATGAAAAATTGTTTGAAAATAGCTAAAATGATCATCTATAGTAATTTCAGCCTTATTTTTATTATTATTAAACAATTCAGCGCGCGAAATAAAAGATTACGTATTTGGTGAAAAATTGGCTGACAAGCCTAGTAAGCCGAAAAACAAAGTTACCAAATGGGCTCTAATAAATTTAATTTATAATCACATCACTTTCATTGTGTTCATTTTATATCGGTAAATCAGTACAAATTTCTTTTCAGCAATATACTCATAATTACTATATACTCATTTAAAATCTTGTATGCTAATTTATAACAGAATACTAATGATCATTCCTTTTAAACTCTATACTCATGTAAGTATAATATGAAATCCATTTCTATAAATCCATTTATTAAATTATCAGTAGGTTTAGCCATGATAAATGTAATAATTTTATTAGAAAAATAATTTATAATCTATCATTCCTGACTTAGAAAATTATTGTGCTCATTCTAAAATGGTTCACTCATTCACATTTATTTTTAACATTATACTCAATTTAGTATAAGTAATACATACTCTCTCCGTGAGAATTATTCAGGTCCGGCCAGGCCGGACCATTCCCCTGTCTGGCCACCTCAATTTGAGGTGGTTCCCGGTGGTAGTTTTTGCCCAAATTTTTTGTGTATGTTCCTCATCAAGTCTAGTTCATCCATACCAAATTTGAGCAAAAAATTCAATCTGGAAGGTTGTCAAATGATTTTTGCAAGTTCACTGCGTTTTATATGTATATTCCAGACCAGTTAACTTGCAAAAATCATTTGACAACCTTCCCGATTGATTTTTTTGCTCAAATTTGGTATGGATGAACTAGACGTTATGAGGAACATACAC
Source organism: Cuscuta epithymum (assembly GCA_945859915.1). Taxonomy (NCBI): domain Eukaryota; kingdom Viridiplantae; phylum Streptophyta; class Magnoliopsida; order Solanales; family Convolvulaceae; genus Cuscuta; species Cuscuta epithymum. Next base: position 1,653,004 of record CAMAPF010001001.1, on the reverse strand, counting down.
AAAACATTTGGGCAAAAAATACCACCGGGAACCACCTCAAATTGAGATGGCCGTACGAGCCTCCTGTCCAGCCTTGCCGGACAGGAAAAGGACTCCTCTCTCCGTCATGCTAAGATTGTCTCAATTCTTATTCACTTGGTCAACACAAAACACTCTTAATCTCTTACTTTATTTATCAAACTTTTTTTATCAAATTTGATTCTGATTTTTGTGACTTTGTAAAGCTTTTAATGTTGTGATGTAATTTTTTTTCTAAAAATAATTTGAGTGCGGAGAGGGATCTGTTTGCTTTATCGTCGGTCAAGTATCGTAAACCAAATTGTTCCATTCTTGGTGAGACGGATGGAGAATTTATGCTCATTTAAGTATAACATAAACTCATTTCTATATCAAACCACGTAATATATCAAAACTTATTCATTCAAACATGTATATGATCACTATATTGTCATTTAAAATATTTAGTTGTGTTTTCCGATTTATAATAGATTGTTGAAAAAGCATATCTCGATAATTTTAAAAAAACTTCAAACTTCAAACAAAAATAACATAAACCATATACAAAGCATATCTTTGTTTTTTCTCATTTTATAATATCATATCAATGCTCATTTCTTTTATACATGCTCATTTCGTTTATACATTATACTCATAATAATGTATAATGGATGGCGGGACCGTCATGGGTCTTATCATTCGTGATGACCATGGTCACCCTTTACATTACCTCTCGAACATTTATTATCATGATAATATTACTGCCAATACTTGTGATAGTCTGATCAATCTTAGAAAGTATCTGACGTGCACTTTGTCGTGATGTGCACTCAAAATAATAATACAATACAACAATTATACGTAGTATAATGAAGTAAGGTTCGTATCCACAGGGAAAGGAATACTTCTCTCTTTATAAAGTAGTAACAAGGGGGGGTTTTAGATTGAGTAAATGAACTCAAATTATGTTTAAACACGAAGATGAACGAGTTATGTGGTTTAATTAATAAGAAGAAGACTTGGCTTTGCTTTTATCCACTTAATGAAATGTTCGTCGATCCCGGTTATATCTTTAACTATCTTCCTCTCGAATACTCAATCGAGGAGTATATTCAGTTCATCGAGGGTAGTTATTAATAACGAGAAGCGTTCATTAATAAAACTTACTATCGAGTCAATATAGAACAAACGTCGTATATTAACTTGATAGTAGCAATAAACTTAAGATGAAAACGATTGAGACTGATAACCTCAACACAAGCGGTTTATTGGTTTAATCAATATAATTAATTCCCTTTAGATTATTAACCATGAGATGCATGCATTAATAATCCAAGTTTACTACCATGAAAGGACCGAATTAATAACAAGCGTATTAATCGACCGATTCTAGTATTAATTAATATATGAAACAAAACTAGTTGATCCTTTAAGTAATGTTCAAAATATTAATATGAAATATGAATAGGAATTAATTAATACTCAAGAAAGAATATTAAAGAAGATGAATCCTACTATAGTTAATATCAAGATGTTAACTAATTGTCATCTTAGTAACACTCCCCAATATTAACGTAGAGGAAGAAATAATTATTACTATAACTAATGTCAAGATGTTAACTAATTGTCATCTTAGTAACACTCCCCAACATTGATATAGAAATAGTATTTAAAGGAAGAATTAATATTCAAGGAAGAAGATTAAAGAGAATAACTCACAACTTACAAATTCATTAAGCTTCAAAGTAGCAAAACCAAGATGGAAGAGTTTAGCTCCTCATTTGGAGACTAAACATGATAGAAAATATAAAGAAAACACTAATCCAAATTGAGCTAAAGAGTATATGTGAATTGGTGATTTTATTGTGGAAGAAATGGGGTGTATTTATAGGCTTTTTAGGCTTGCAGGGTCGTGTACCCGATCGGGCTGTAAGGCCACTCGATCGGGTACTCGATTGCTGCGCAGAAGTGTAAAAAACTGGAGTATACCCGATCGAGTATGTCGGCCACCCAATCGGGTATAGACACTCGATCGTGGTCAAAATCTCCCCTGCATGTTGCTTTGTTCCCGGGTTGATCCGATTTGATTTTTCAGCGACTTACCCGATCGAGTATAGGACATACTCGACCGGGTACAACACCAAAAATCAGGATCTTCATTTTTGCTTGGAATTTTTTGCACCTTCCTTCCACTTGTGATGTTCACCAATGGTCCCTAGAGTGGTCTTGGACCTGTTTGAGCTCAGAACAAACCTAATATAAACAATTTACAAACATTTTACAAACTAAACCATTACACCAAAAGTGTGTAATTTCTAGAGTAACAACCACTCAAAACTAATCAAAAACACAAATATAAACATGAAAATAACATGAATGTCAGTATCTCAACGAAAGAAATCACACTAATGTTATAATTGAATGTGATAACTTGCAGGTTTTTCGGACTCTTAAAGGAATGGCTAGACCGAGATGGAAACAGATAACCAACTTGGAAGCTTTTAAGGAAGAGTTTCACAATACCAATCTTAGCTTTACTCACGTTAAAAAACCATGTAATCGAGCAGCTAGTTTCATTGCTAAATATCTTGGCACATTTCAAAACAGCCCGAACATTTATAATAAGTTTGTAGGCATTGTCAAGTTTGATGCAATTAGTTATCCGTATGTTGTTAATTCGGGTAGGTATTGGCTATAGCCCCCCTACCTTGTAATCCTTTATTTCAATAAAAAACAATTCTTTAAAAAAACATTATACTCATACAAGTATAACATAAAGTTTATTTCAATATTTTACATGTAATAAATATATCACAATTAATACTAATAACAATAGGAAAAATTGAAAAGAATAATCCCAACTATTGCCGGTCCGCCGAAAATAATTCCAACTATTGATTATTTTTGTATAATCCCAACTATATGGACCGTCTGCCAATAATGGTCCATGACCATATATTACCTCCTACAAAAAGTGATTTTTATATAGAAATTAAGTGTAAAAATTAAAAGTTGGGATTATTTATAAGGATTCCTTGCTATATTTCTTCTTGATGGAGTTCAATCCAACTACGAGAGCTAAATATACGTAGATATGAGAATAATATGGCAGCGTAAGGCAGTTTTACTCTTTATTCCGGAGAACTAGCAATAGTCTAGCCTCGGTTCAGAATTTTATCGGGGGTCCATCCCTTTGATAGGGTGTTTACATCAAGTATTTATAGAGATTAGAAGGTAGAATTATGGGATGAATCTAATATAATAAATGCTCAATTAATGAACTATATTCTTGCTTGAAATGGAACTCTTCGGTCTCGATCCCCACACGATTACCTTCTCCTTTTAGTCACCGTCCTCTGGATGAGTCCTGCCTGTTGCCAAATATCTATCACCGAGTGATAGCTCGCCACGTAAGCCCTAGGAATATCCCGGTCTCACTAGAACTCCGCCCAGGCTCGAGGTCTGCTGTCCAGCCCGGCCTGGCTGTGGGTTCCTATCGTGGGCCTAATTCCTAATGGGCTAAGCGGCTTTTAATCATGAATCTCATTTATGGGCTGATCCTGTTATTAGGCTAATCCCGTTAAGGGTTGATCCCGTTTATGGGCTGGACTACGTAATTGGGCTGAATCCATGGTACCATCACGAGCCCCCTACTCCTCAAAATTAGCAGGGCTGAATTTTGGAGGAGTAGAATTGAAGCGGTTTATTGGATTTCAAATTTCGAATCTTTATAGGCGGTTGTAGCTCTGCCTCATTAATTATTGCGCCGAAGTAGGCCTGCAGCTCGGGCTCAACTTTCAACCGCCTTTTCCATTACTCGACTTCTCGAATCTTCGGATGCGGTTTTCCCAAGCGGTTTTTGAACAGTTTTCGAGACGAGTCCCAAACGGTTCCAACGATTACGAAGCGTTTTAGGGTTTCACTATATAACAATTACTCCCCTTCATATTCTTTCATCATTCGGACATTCTTTGATCCCTTTGAGCGAAACTTCGGTTCATCATGTCTTCATCTAAATCTTCTTCTGCTTCAAAGTTTCTTCACGATACGTCTACCCACTTTTATCTTCCGGCCGATAGGGCCCGGGCCGTGACTGCAGCGGCCCTCTCAGACGCTGAATTTGAAACGGCCATTGCCCTGGCGGGCCCTAGCGTGGTTTGCTCACGCCCTACTTTCGAGCAAAACATTGCGGAGTCCCTTTCTCCTCTTCACTTTGGAGTACACCTGTCCAGCCTGCAAATGGGCCTCAAATTTCCCCTTCATCCCTTCGTGCTGAGCATCCTTGCTTATTACCGTGCTGTCCCCGGCCAGTTCGCTCCGGTGGCTTACCTCTTCCTAGCTGGGTTCATGGCCCGCTGCATGCATCTGCGGATCCTGTTGAGCACAAAGCTTTTCCGGCACTTCTTCTATGCAGCCCGATCTGGCGTCTTCTTTGCTAAGGGCTTCCTCGCAATTTCTCAGAGGCCGGGTCATCACCTGTTCGAGGGTCCACCCTTTCCCAGCCTTGATCCGAATTGGGAGAAAAAATGGGTGTGGATGACCCCAACAAACGGTGAACTCCCCTTTGGTAATAAATGGGTAAAGTTTATCCGTCGATGGGACGTGCCCCTCCTTACTCAGGGAACTGAGTATGCTGCTGGTCTTCTTGACATGGGATCGCCTTATCAGTTGGGTCATCATCTGGGTGATGACGGGAAGGTGATGCTTACTTTTTCCTCAGGTCGGCCCTGTTAGTTCTTGTCCTGGTAATTCCTCTTTTTACTATCCCAATGGTCTGTTTCTCTGACCCTGTTCCCTTTCAATTTTAGGAGGTGCGATGACGGCCTCTGGGGAACCTGTTGGGTGAGAACAAGGAAGCGGCGCTACGACTCTTGCAAAGTCGACTGTTGACCTTCAGCTGCTCCCGACGAGGGGTGCTGGGATGAGGCCAGCCTCCCAGGCCATTTCCTTTCCCTCGGATGAGTAGAGCTCTGTTGATGCCGTGTAGAGATTGGCTAGTGCCAGGTGGCGTTTAGGGGGACGCCCCAGCACCTGTTTTGTAAATGCTTCTTTATTTATCTGTTTGGACAAACACTTTTTTTCAAGCCTGCGTGCTTGTAGCGTTTTCCACCCTCGGGGTGGCTTGTAATCGAACAATTACCTTTCTGCACCTTATTTTTGTATGCATATGACATTGTTGTCTTTTGGTCCAATCTGTTTGCCCTGGGGCTAATTACTTTCCCTGGCTTGACCTTCTTTAAGCTTGACTGGAACCACTCAGCCATGAGTTTTGAGGTTGGACTCCACCCCCTTGTTAGATTGTCTGGGAATCCATCCTTTATTCCTGTATCCACACGACTTAGGAGCCCTGTTTTGACCTCAAGGTCTGACTTCGGTTGCCAAATATATAAGTCTATTTTCTATCACTTTGTCCTCATAGTTTTAGCCATGATTTCCCGGTCAGGGTTGTGACACCGCACCCGAACGTCCTTGAAAATTTCATTCTTAAATTCAAAGTGATGTATTGAATTTCCAATTTCAAAACAATGGAAGAACGATTAATATTTTATGTAGTACATGATTGAATATTGTATTGTTCGAACCCGTATTCTTTTGTAATTTTCATCATCTAAATTATTGAGATGAGCCTACACATATTGGAGATCAATAATGTGATGTAGGAAGTTGACTTGTTCTAAATAAGTTAGGATGAGTACAAAAAGACATCTTTGACAAAAGATAAAACAATAGAACCCATCTTTCCATTTTTGGAAGTATTGATAGATATTTTGGACCCCAAATTGAATGGGATCATTTGGGAACCATCCCACATGACCTTGGTACCTGCAAGACAAAGGAAAATGGGTGAGACAACTATGTGGGGCGGACTTTTGACTCATGAACTACAACATTACAAAAAGGAAATAAAAGAGGAGGTCCACACCATGTTTGATTGCAATCAAATACCCTACCCTTCTTTTTGTGAACCATATGCTCTCTTAGCATGATTGAGGCCTCCTAATACACTCCCCCTACACCCCATTCGAACTCCCAAGATAAGAGAGAAAGAGAGAGCCACATACTCCAAGGGAGAGGTGAAGAGAGAAGCTGGCCGCAGGACTCGTTTTCCAGAAGATAGGGCTACTTGTTTGATCCATAACTTGAGCTTCACTCGTCCAAATAAGGCGTATGATATACCAAAAGAAATCTCTCAAGACGAGGAATCCGTGAAGGTCTGGTTTGCAGAAATCGGAGTAGTGGAAGGCTTCCAAACCGTCCGAGCAAAACACTACCTCGCAGGAGAGGATTTAATCTTCTAAAGTGAGTTTTAACCCCAAAACTTTACTTTTCATTCTCCAAATGATATGAACGATTGGTGGGACTATTATACACTAATTCAAGTGTATAATATGTCCTTATAAAGTTATTTTATGTGTATAAAGGTTGGATACTAACCTAGAGCAAATCTTGGAAAACTAGGAAACGAGTTAACCGGAAAACACCCATTCTAGGGGCTGTTTTCGTATCAACGATTAAGGGTTGAACTAGCACTTTGAGGAGGCTGTTTAACACTCATATTTGAGCAAGGAATTAGTTCCAAATCCACCTTGACCAAAGCTTTGACCATTGGACCAAGAAGGGAAAGTTTAAAGCTCAATTGAGGTGAGGATTGACATCTAATTGCTTACAACTTGTAGGTTAAGCATGAGATTACCTAAATGCTTAAATCATTAGTTTTCATGGATTATGATGATTATATATTGATGAAATATTGATATAGTTGCCAAAGAATGAAATTTGAAATGATTTGAGAATGTATGAATATTATGCGATTAAATGAGTATATATGAACTATTTTTGTGAAATAGGCATTTTGCTCATGTATGAATTATGTGGTTACATAAATGAATATTTGTGTATTGAGATTGAATACTTAAGTTGCTGCTACATAATTATAAATATGTAGAGAATTACAAATAAGGAGGATAATGGTATGATAACAATAATCTTAATAGTATTGAAATACTAGTTAGTGATTATTGGAACTTGTTGATTAAATTGATCCTAGGGATTGGATTTTACGAAAGGTACTTGAATATAGTTCAAGTGTATATAATAACTTAGTATGTAACTAAGGTTAAGTTATGGGCAGTCTTTAAGAATGACCCATGGTAGTTTAATGATATGTCAATTCTAGGCATAGGGTTGCTTGAGAATTGGACCTTAATGCATGGTGATGTGATAGAGCCGAGCTCTAGAATGCATGTAAGGTGTAGACTTGGAGTCTATGTATTGTATAGCTAGAGCCGAGCTCTAGGGCTTGCGTGGTGATGTGATAGAGCCAAGCTCTAGAACGCAAGGTAAGGAAATTGACCCGAGTGACATGAATTGTATGGTGATGTGGTAGAGCCGAGCTCTAGAATACAATGTCATGTGTTAGGGTTGGACTCTATTGAGTTGTCGTGGCTTGTAGTCACGGGGAATGGGAATGGTGATTTCTAAATGAATATGGGCCCACGGGCCGACTACTTGACTTTTACATAAAGTAAGTATATTTTCAAATGGGTAACTTAGGGTGACAAATCATAATATACTATCACCCTATTTGAGGGTCTTGTGTTTGAAATACTTGTTGTATATCTATTAGATGTCTGCCACACCAGTACTTTATAGCCGTATAGAGTACTGACCCCTTCGGGGGCGTCCCACCACCATTTCAGGTTGAGGCTAGAGCTTGCATCCTGTGCTCGTTGCCCGAGTGATTTCCCCGGAGAGAAGAATTGGTTCGTGCTTCCTCCATTCTGTTTTAGAACATTAATAAACATGCTCATGGATATTTTACTTTAGAGCCTGCGTGCTCATGTTTGCCCTGTGTGGCCCATTTGTTTTAAACAATGTTTTCCGCTGCGTATTGAATTGTTTATTATGTATGTTTATGGATGACTTATGTGTGAATGATATTCATGACGCCTTGTATAATATGAATGTGTTGGACTGCGGTTGACTATTCGTATTGTACGGCGGGTTGTTGACGTGTCCGGGGAGGTCCGGGGTGTGACAATGGTCGCTTTCCTTGGGTTCTTAATTTCGGAACCACGTCGGAGAGCTTTACCAATTTTAACCCTAAGTTCTTATTTTCTGAACCGAAGTAGGGTGGGTTCTTTACTCCGGGTCAATTAAGCATTGTAATGAACCTCTTTAATTGGCGAGGCCTGGTGGCCTCTCCGGTGCAAAGTTAATTCCCTTAGTTCATCCTTAGCCTTTGTAAATCAGTCTTGGCCTTGAGAAAGGCCATCTTTTCCTGTTTTGAGGAAATTTGATTTTGTTTATAAGGCTATTTGATCTTGAAAAAGATCTTGTATTCCTGCTCTCGTCTTTTGACAAGACAAAGTTGAGCTGCGGAATTTGGATGAGTCTGGAATTTGTACTTTGATTTTTGCGAGTACCAAAATTAGGCGTAGTGACCTTAGCTTTTTTTTTGGTGGTTAAAAAAAACCTTCACAATTCTACAAGGACTTTGTGAAAGAAAACAAACTTTTATTGAATAATTCTTCAAATCAGGATTACAAACCTACTGGTAGAATTTCATCAAGTGCTCGGAATTCCACACTCTCTCTATCAGCTTTCCTTTAGGAGTGCTTAGCTTGTAAGTCCCAGGTCCTACGATTCCTTTGATTTTGTAGGGCCCTTCCCAATTTTTGGCAAACTTTCCGCTCTCCAAAGGTTTGCTAGCAGACCTCCTTCTTAGAACTAGGTCCCCGACCTGAAATAGCCTTGGTCTAACCCTTGCGTCGTGGTATTCTTTAACTTTTCTTCTGTAGTTTTCAGCTCTGATGAAGGCTTTGTCCCTTCTTTCCTCAATCAGGTGCAGTTCTGCCCTGAGCATGTCCTCGTTATTTCTAGGATCATAATCTTCAACCCTTCTACTTGGGACCAGAGCCTCCAGTGGTGTGCTCGGGCTTCAAACCCATAGGTTAAGGCGAAGGGAGTCTCACCAGTAGCCTTCCTTGGGGTAGTTCGGTATGCCCAAAGTACATTGTTGAGTTCATTCACCCAAGTTGTTCCCATTGACTCCAACTTCCTTTTGAGGCCGCTAACAATAGTTCTATTAGTGTTTTCCACTTGTCCATTGCATTGGGGGTAAGCAACAGATGCTCTGCTGGCCTCAACTCCCCATTGTGCGCAGAATTCTTTGAATGGCTCGGAGTCAAAATGTTTTCTATTATCTGTGATAACTTGCATGGGAACACCAAATCGGCAAAATATATTTCTCCAAACAAATCTCTTGCATTGCTCCGCAGTGATTGTGGCCATTGGTTCGGCCTCAATCCATTTCGTGAAATAGTCAATTGCGACTATCACAAATTTCCTACCTCCTAAGCCCGGGGGAAAGGGCCCAACGAGGTCTATTCCCCACCTTGAAAAGGGGATCACTGTGATGATAAGATGATATAGGGTGGCAGGCCTGCGTGGGTTCGTTTGAAATTTCTGGCAGACCTCACATCTTCGCGCAAAGTCCACGCAGTCCCTTATCATCGTAGGCAAAAAATATCCTTGCAATAGGACTTTCCTACTTAAGGTGAACGCACCTTGGTGGGATGAACAAGTTCCTTCATGTAGTTCTTTGATGACTTGCTGAGCTTGTTCTGGCCTTAAACATTTGAGTAGCACGCCATTGTTACTCCTTTTGTATAGTTTGCCATTCTCAATGACATAATTCGGAGCCCATCTTCTAATCAGCTTTGCCTTTCCCTCATTGGAAGACAATGTTCCGTCCTTCTTGTATTCTATCAATTCTTCGACCCAGGATCTTGGTTTTTGTTCGGCTGAGAAAACCTCAAGGTCTTTGGTGACCTCGATGCTAGGTTTGTCTAGCTCCTGTATTCGGGCTATGCGCATGAGATGTTCAGGTGCGCCCTCAGTCAGCTTTGATAGAATATCTGCCTCGCTATTCTGGGCTCGAGGAACACATATCATATCTGACTCCTCAAAACACTTGATGAGTTCCAGGGCTGTATCCCTGTATTTCTGCATTCGTTCTTCTTTGGCCTCGTATTCCCCTCTAAGTTGTTTGATAACCAACTTAGAGTCGCTTTTGACCCTCAGCTTCTGTGCCTTGAAGTGGATTGCTATCCTGAGCCCTGACAGTAGGGCATCGTACTCAGCTTCATTCTTAGAGAGGTTAAATTTGTATCTGAGGGCATGGTACGTCTTGAAGCCTTCGGGGGTGATGAGGACCACCCCTCCTCCGCAACCTATGGACCCTGATGATGATCCATCGGTCATGAGGGTCCACCAATCTTCTTCTCCATGTCTCTTTTCTTCAGCCAAGTCCCGGGCAGTACATTCGACTATGAAGTCTGCCAGGGCCTGGCCTTTGATTGATGATCTAGGTTGGAAACTTACTTGGTACTGGCTGATTAACAGGGACCATTTTACAACCCTGGCTGTTTTAGCCGTTCTGAACAAAGTGCCTACTCCCAGGTCTGACAGAACTTTGATTGGATGAGCCTGAAAGTAGTGTGCCAATTTTTTGGCCGCCGTGTATACTGCTAGCGCTGTTTTCTCCAGGGCTGGATATCTGAGCTCAGCCCCATGAAGGACTTTGCTAATGTAGTAAACCGGTTTTTGCATCGTTCCTTCTTTGTGCACCAAAACGGAGCTGATGGCACTTTATGTCACCCCTAGGTAGAGTGTGAGGGTCTCGCCGACCACAGGCTTGCTGAGCAGCAGGTCCGATTGTAGATATGCTTTAAGGTCCTCAAATGCAGTTTGGCATTCCGGGGTCCACTGGAATCCATTACCTTTCTTTAGGATTTGGAAGAAAGGTAAGGATCGTTCCGCGATCTGGATAAGAATCTCCCCAGGGCTGCTAGCCTCCCGGTCAAAATCTGGACCTCTTTTACACTTCTAGGGGGTTCCATGTCTAAGATGCCTTTTATCTTTTCTGGGTTAGGCTCGATTCCTCTGTTTGTCACCATAAAACCCAAAAAATTTCCTCCTTGGACAGCGAAAGTGCACTTTTTAGGTTTTAGCCTTAGATTTTACCTCCTTCATGATGCTGAAGACCTCCCTGAGATCTTCTGCGTGGTCAGTTGCTTTCTGGCTCTTCACGATCATGTCATCGACATATGCTTCCATGTTTCTTCCCAGAACTGTTCAGAATACCTTGGATATCATCCTCGTGTAGGTAGCTCACGAGTTTCTCAATCCGAAGGCCATGACGAGGTAGCAGAAGACTCCCTCAGGTGTGACGAACGAGGTCTTCTCAGCATCATCCGGGTGCATCGAGATCTGATGGTGCCTCTTGAATGCATCCATGAATGAAAGGAGTTCGCATCCAGCAGTCTGATCCACCAGCTGATCTATGCTCGGCAGGGGAAAAGGATCCATTGGGCAAGCTTTGTTCAAGTCCGTATAATCAGCGCACATTCTCCAGGTAGGTGGCTTAGGTGCCAAAACCACGTTGGCAAGCCACTCTGGATATTGAACTTCCCTAATGTGCTTGATGCCCAACAACATTGCTACTTCTCCTTTTACAAATTCTTTTCTATCCAAAGACAAGCACATGCGTTTCTGTTTGACGGGAACAACCCTTGGATCCACGTTCAGATGATGTACTGCTATACTGGGGTCGAGTCCCGGCATGTCTTCAGGCCCCCACGCAAAGATCTTCCTGAATTCCACCAAGACTTGGATTATTTTTGCTCTCAGGTCGGCCTAGAGCCCTGTACCAACCTTAATCCAGCGTTCTGGCCGGGTTGGATCGACTCCGACCTCCTTAAGCTCCGAAACATGCTGGGCTTTGAATTGCCCCTCCTCAAATTTCAACAAATCCTGCTCGATGGCATTTACTCTTGCTTCATTTTTTCCGTGGGCCTTGCAAGCCCTCACGTAATAACTCTTGGCCATTTTTTGGTCTCCCCTTACTGTGCCCACTCCTGCTGGGGTGTAGAATTTCAGGCACAGATGAGCCTGGGAAATGATAGCCCCCAGGTCTTCCAGAAGAGGTCGGGCAAGAATTGCTTTGTGTACACTTGGCAGCCGCACAACCACAAAGTCCGTCTCGACAGTCCTTACACAGGGTTCCGATCCGAGCTGGATCTTGAGGGTGATAACCCCCTCAGGTTCAATGGTATCTCCTGTGAAGCCTGACAGTGGGGTTTTGACCAGTTTAAGGTGTGCCTTTTGGAGGCCAATCTCCTGAAGTGTGTTCATGTATAGAATGTTTACTGAACTCCCATTGTCCACGAGGACTCGGTGGACAATGGTATCTAGAACCTCCATCTTTATCATCAATGCATCTCTGTGCGGTGGAGGACACGGTGGCAGATCATCGTCTGTGAAAACAATGGACTCCCGCTTCTGCTTTTTGTCCGCAAGAAAGCGGCTGATTTCTCCCACAAAGAGTTGGTGATTCCATCTCTTCCTTTCTGCCGCCGTATCTCCTACCACAGATCCGTCGTAGATCTGGTTGACATGCGGGCGCTTCTGTCGGCCTGAATCTTGCCCCTGTTCATCATCCTCGAACTGGGCTCCAGCCTCCCTTTTCTTCGAAGTCGAGGCTGGCTCGTCTTTTCCCCGGCTCCAGGTGTTCCTCTTCTGGGGGTCTTGATTCTGCCGAACTTTTTTCATGAGTTGATCCAACTGTCCGTCGCGGGCCATCTTTTCCACATATTTCTTCATGAAGTAACATTCGTCGGTCTCATGGGTATCGCTTCTGTGGATTTTACAGAACTTACCCCTGGAAGTTTGACCGTTGACGACGTTACATCCCTCAGGAATTGTGATAAGACCTTGCTTTGCCACACAGTCTAAGACAGTATCAACTGGAAATTCAGGTTGGCTGGACAAAGGTCCTTCTGGAACATTTGATTTGCCCTTTCCCTAGTCTCTCTTCTTCTTTTTGAACCCGCTCCCCTTCTCCGGGTCATGAGTTTCTTTATCTGAGCTTTTCTTTCTCTAGCCATTAGGCTGAGACTTCCCTGATTCCTTGTCTTTCTTTCGTTTCTCAGCTTCCTCAACCTCGACTTGTGCCTTGGCGCGCAACAGAGCCTCCTCGTGGGAGGTCGGGGGCCTGCGTATAAAGTCCTTGTATAATTCGCCCGACCTCAGAGCGTTGGTGAGGATAGCCACAGCAGACTTGTCATCCAAGTCTTCTACCTTGATAGTCTCCTCCCTCCAACGATCTAGGAAATCAGCCAGGGTTTCTTGGGAGCCCTGTTTGATTCCCAGAAGATGAGAGACATTCTTCTTGGAATCCTTGGAGGTGGCAAAACGCGTCACGAATGCGTGAGCCAACTCCCGGAAGTTTCCTATCCCTCCATCTGGCAGAGAGTCGTACCATTCCCGTGCTAGCCCGTCTAGGGTTACCGAGAATCCTCTACATTTTATAGCGCTGTCATATCCCATCATGACCATATAAGCCACATACCTGGAAACGTGGTGCTCAGGGTCCGATTTCCCTCTGTAAGCCTTAATGTTGCATGGCCGGTATCCTTGAGGCAATGGTGCCTCCATGATTTGCCTAGTAAAAGGCTCAGGAATTCGCACGCCATGCTCGAGGCCTGATCTTCCTTCCACCTCCCTTCTGAGCTCGTCTAACCTTCTCCTGAGGTCGGCATTATTATGACCGACTTGATGGCGCACTGGAGACCGGCGATCTCTTCGGGCTTGCCTATTCGCATTGATCTCGTTCCTGAGATCTCCCCTTCGCGTACTTCGGCGGTGGGACGAAACGGCAGCCGAAGATGCCCCCTCACTGTGCTCAACCCTATAGGAGAGTCTATCATGAACATAAATCCTTTGCTCACTTATCCGGTTTGCCACCGGAATCCTGGGAGTTGCCCTGGATCGGTGGGAGCACTGAGACTGGGCTGATAGAGAATTCCTCGTGGGCAGGAGAGAGTTCTCTTCTCCTCGCGGAGCCACAGATGGAGCCCGGCGAGGGGAAGGAGGTCTCCCAGTAGGATTTGGAATGATACCTTGGAATGAAGTTGTCAAAGTCTCCACCGCCCTCTGGAACGTGGCCAAACTCGCCAAAGCCTGTGTGGGATCCATGGCGGGGATGTTATGCCTAGTACCCGGCGTCTGGAACTGCGGTGGACGCACCGCCGGGTCCCTAGGATTCCCCACACCACGAACCTGGTTCCTTAAATCACCTTGCGTGACGGCGTTGTCGTTGCGCCTCCTAAAATCACTCCTTCGGGACCTTGACCCTTCGTCTTCGATCACGACATGATTGAAACGATCTCCGCCTTGATTGCTACCAACGCGATTATGGCTATTCGATCCAACAATCGCTGCTTCGTATACTCGGCTCTCAACGAGAGCACCAAATGGTGGAGTTAAATCCAACTACGAGAGCTAAATATACGTAGATATGAGAATAATATGGCAGCGTAAGGCAGTTTTACTCTTTATTCCGGAGAACTGACAATAGTCTAGCCTCGGTTCAGAATTTTACCGGGGGTCCATCCCTTTGATAGGGTGTTTACATCAAGTATTTATAGAGATTAGAAGGTAGAATTATGGGAGGAATCTAATACAATAAATGCTCAATTAATGAACTATATTCTTGCTTGAAATAGAACTCTTCGATCTTGATCCCCACACGATTACCTTCTCCTTTTAGTCACCGTCCTCCGGATGAGTCCTGCCTGTTGCCAAATATCTATCACCGAGTGATAGCTCGCCACGTAAGCCCTAGGAGTATCCCGACCTCACTAAAACTCCGCCCAGGCTCGAGGTCTGCTGTCCAGCCCGGCCTGACTGTGGGTTCCTATCGTGGGCCTAATTCCTAATGGGCTAAGCGGCTTTTAATCATGAATCCCGTTTATGGGCTGATCCTGTTATTAGGCTAATCCCGTTAAGGGCTGATCCCGTTTATGGGCTAATCTTGTAATTAGGCTAATCCTGTTACGGACTGATCCCGTTTATGGGCTGGACTACGTAATTGGGCCATGGTCTGAATCCATGGTACCATCACTTCTCATCCACTTTAAAAACTACAAGAATTTAATTATAGGGACTATTATTGGCGGAAAGTCCCTAAAGTTGGGATTATTCTGAAATAATCGATACTTGGGATTATTATGGGCGGACCGCCAATAGTTGGGATTATTACTATCAATTTTTCCATAAGAATATCTATACATAAAGATTTAATATTGAAAAAATCATTGGAAAAACATATCTCACCCGTATCTACAAAATCTTTAAACATCGAACTCAAATAATAATAATAAAATGTTCAAAATTTGGCAAGTGTAGAAGTAGAAAAATTTACTGAAACCTATTCTACAAAAACCTGTTATGCAAAACAAAACATACATATGTTAACATTGTATACTAGGCAACAAGTAATAAAAAAGGATTTAATATTCACTTTGACATTTTTCTAACACTTGATAGGCATTCAATATTTATGAGTCAACTTGAAAAATATAGTTGCATGTATTGTTAGTGATAGATGGAGAGGGATGCTTTTACTCATATTGTTATGTTTTTTTTTTAATCCACAGGATCAAAACTAATTTTAGCTTCTAATTTTAGCTTTAATTGTTTAAATTAAGGGTTGTTTGATATAAAAGAAAATAATAGGAATAAAGAAGGTAAGATCATAGTAAAACTAATGTTCGGTGGAGCAAGGGAACATTGCAGGAAAAAGTAGCCAAAGAGAAACTAAGAACCTAATTAACTATATTTCTCCAAGTTCAAATTAATTAAAAAACGGTTGTACCATGCCCGTGGCACAACCAATTGTATACTATAATTTGCGGGAAATAACTATGCAACATGTCTTCGTTAAAATGAATAATATATCCTAAAACAATAAAATACAAGAGGCCGGATATTAAATAATCAAAACAAAAAGATTGTAAGTAATTATCGTGTTTTTAACTAAACCACGTTAATATAAATGATAAATTTATATTATTATTAATTTGTTATATTTTGTTATTGTTCTAGCTTTAGTAAAGATATGAATTTCACCACTAGTAAAATTGTAATAATAATAATACTACCTTGTTGAATCTCCTCTAGCTTATTCATCATATGTTATATGCCTCCTCCTTTCATTATTAATTATAAAAATTTGATAATTAAATATTAACATGTTCCATTTGTACTTTGATTGATCTATTATCATAATGATATTTCTTATTATTGCTATTACTGGGGTATTAGTATTTTTATTTTATTCTAATTACTATTTTTTAAATATTTTATTAAATTACAATGCATTTCCTAATAAGGTGAAATCAGAGGGTATATTAGTCTTTTAAAATGTAAAATCAAAAGGACGAAATGAAAATGTACTCAAAGCAGCTTTTGGCTCCCGCATCGAATAGCCAATTGAAAAAGTTGTTTACTAAACACTAAAAATAGTTGTTCGACAAAGTTAAATAGCCAAAGTCAGTCTCAAAAAATAAAAAAATAGTTGATAGGCTATTTAACAAACACCCTCAAATATACACACAATTAAAAAAAAAGTTTTTTGGATAAAATTTTACATGGATATTTTTTTCAATAATGATAAAAAAATCAAACTTAGGGCGGAGTGAGGCAATGCCTATGATGCCCCCTTACCCCCGCCCTACAACCATCCATGATAATAATGCTACTTTATGCGCAGTGTTTACCAATAATAGTAGGGGAATTTAACTTTGCACCCCACTTTTTGGTTGATATTGGACTTTGCACCTCATTTTAAAAGAAAATTGATTTTGCACTCCATTTCACTTCAAAATCCTTTGACTTTGCACCCCATTTAGAAATTTTCCTTCACAAATGTTATATGATAGGGTGCAAAGTCAAAAGTTTTTTAAAATGGGGTGCAAAGTCCAATATCGCCTAAAAACTGGGGTACAAGTTCAAATTCTCCCATAATAGTACAATTTAAATTACACGATTAGAAATATAATGTTCCTGCCATGGGAGTAGTTAGGCCATTGAACTTGTACCAAGAGTTTTTTAGGATAATTTTTTTACAAATTGCTTCACTTATATACTCCCTACGTCCCATATAAAGGTTCTCACTTTCCTTTTCTGGCCGTCCCATACAAAGGTTCTCATTTCCAGTACTGGGATCAAGACAGCGATAACCTTTGTAGTTTGTACCCCGGAGCATAACCTAGAAAAACACAAAGAATGGAACATGGTGAAAGTTTATTAGAGGAGGAGGCAATAATGTTTGGAAAACATGCACACCCAAAGACACGTAAAAAACTATGGTCAGGAAATTTTTGAAATAATGTCTCGAACGGAGACAGATTGCCCAACCGATTTATAATAAAAGTAGTTGTATACAACGCATCAACCCAAAAACGATTTTGGTAGACTTGCGTCAATAAGCATAGTTGTGGCCAATTCAAGTAAATGACGATGTTTGTGTTTTGCCACATCATTCCGAGCAGGTGTATCCGGACAAGATTTTCGAAAAAGAATCCCACAATTAAGAAAATGTTGCTGGAAAGTGATATTTATAAATTCACCCCCTCCGTCACTCTGCGAACATTTAATTTTACAATTAAATAAATTTTCAACTAATTTTTGAAAATTGCAAAAGTGAAGAAAAAACTTTGACTTCCTATGCATGGGGTAGACCCATGTGAACCTAGAAAAATCATCGATGAAAGATACATAATATTTGAAACCTAAGTTAGATAATACAGGTGATTGCCAAACATCAGAATGTATTAGCTGTAAAGGAGCCGTAAAATTATGAATAACATCTGTAAAAGGAAGACGATGAGATTTGCCCAGTTTACAAGAAACACAGGCATGAGAAAATAGACTAGAACTAGTAATGAATTTTTTTCCTTAAGAGCAGATAAAATGCGATCCCCACAGTGACCAAGTCTTTTATGCCAACCTGGGCCTGGTACAAGCGTTGTCTTGAAGACCAGGGATGGGGCGGGTTGATGGATAGCTGTGAAAATACACAGTCTTTATAGGTGGCTTGAAGTAGGATGGCCCCCGTGTGGCTGTCCTTAACAAATAAAATTATTAAAAATGACAAAACAATTATTATTCGCACACAAACGTTGAATAGATAATAAATTATATTTAAGCTGCGGAACATGATGAACTTTGTTTAAAATTAGTGGGCGGCCAGAAGTAGTCAAATTAATTTTGCCAATATGAGAAACTGGGAGTATTACTATTAGCAACTTGAATAGAATGTGAGCCACTAAATAGATTTATTTAATAAAATACCTTCTGACGGAGTCATATGAGCCGAAGCCCCAAAATCAGGGTACCTTACAGATTCATTTGATTCGCCTGTGGGAAGAGCCGCCAAAGCTGAAGTAGAAGGGTTGACAAAATGAGGACATGCCAAAACAGAATGACTAGAAGAAAAGCAAATTTGACACACTATGGGTGGTGGTGACTGGTGAGGGCTGAAAAGAATGTTCGACAGATGGAAAACCTATCAAGTTAGGATGAGTAATACAAGCAGATAAAGCATTTATATTGGCTATAACACAACCACAATTACTTAAAACCGTACCTTGAAACCCAGGAGCATGTGGTCCATGTGGAGCATAAATTTGAGGAGCCGTCTGCCAACCGGGCACTAGAGCAGCACCATACCCCCGCGCTGGAGGGCCTCGGACCTGCTCAACGGCGTACTACTGTCCGCCGTGATTTTGGCCGCCATAACCACGCCCCCTGCCGCGGTGTCCTCGCTGTCGCCCGCCGCGATAACCACGGCCACTGTTGCCGCGGTACTGCTGGTCACCACCCACGACCCGCTGGTCGTTGAACTGGTGCAGCGGCCTGCTCCGCCACACCGAATGCTTGATGGTCAGGATGAGAATTTTGAGCATGAACATAAAAAGCTCGTTGTTCAAGAGCAAAAAGTTGTGGGCACAAACTGTCCAAGGTGAAGCTGTCCGGAAACAAGGTAATTGATGTAATAAGAGACTCATATTCCGGGGCAAGACCTTATACAGTTGCAAGTAGAAGCTCGCGATGAGCTACCAGGGAATTAATAGAATTAAGTGAATCTGCCAGAATTTTGATGTCGCTCAAATACTCATCCATGCTTTGAGATTCCTTCTTTTTGAGGGTATTCAAAGCCCGCTTGAGTTCCATGGTACGAGCAATGCTTTCGGCCATAAAACAAATCTCCAATCTCTCCCAAATAGGTGCAGAAAAATGGAGGCCCTGAACCTCAACTAAAATATCCCGTGAAAGAGTAACAAACAACCATGAGCGAACGGTTTGATCAATACGCAACCAATAATTATAATTGGGGTTAGGAGAACCCTGAATAAGGGTAGGGGCTAAGAGTGATCCATCCTAAATTCCAAGGTAAACAACTTCGGCATGTTAAACAGGCTGCAGGAATTAATAGGAGGTATCAGCCGCCTTGAAGCAGAGAGACCGGGCGACATGAATACGCCCGAAGAAGACGGCAGCTCCGGTTGGATGGGCGTCGGTTCTGAAGCCGCAGCGGAAGTAATGATTACCGGCCGTGATGCCGACGGCTGCTCCAAAGTAGTGAGCGCCAAGGATGATGGTGCGGATGTCGACATATGGAAGTAGGGTTAGAGAACCTTTGCGACTGATAACATGTGAAATAATAAAAGTGGAGAATAATGACTTGCCATTGTGGTAGCCCTAGTGTTGTATTTATATTAATCAAAATATAAATAATTACACATAGGTCCTCAATACTAAAACTAATAATAATAATAATAATAATAATAATAATAATAATAATAATAATAATAATAATAATAATAATAATAATAACACACTATTAATATGGTATCTAGTTACAAGCTATAAGAAGCATTTAATGGCCACATTTTCACATTTTTTGCATAGAAAGATTATCCATATATGGCATTTCGTGTATTGTATTCACTCGTACCTGACCACTTGTCACATTATTGAAAAATTGTTATATTGTTAATCTTTTTCTCTTTCCATTTCCAATTAGTAATATTAATACAAAAACATTAGAAAAATGGCTGTAATTGTTTTAATATTTTTATAGTAGTGAAACATTAAATCAGCTCATGTTTGTTCCATATCATTCACCTCAATATGGATCTCAACTAAGGGCATCCCCATCAATGAGTTTATTTGAAGTTTAATTGTGAGTGAGAGATTATTTAGTGAGATTATTGAAAAAGAAAATCCGGTATCAAGATTCCAATCTCGGATTATTTTAGATTGTAGTTAAATTACATTTAATGCATGTTCGACAAAAACTGATTATTTGAGTATTATTGTTGATGAAGAATTTTAAACTTTGAGATTATTTAAAATTTATTAAATAAATGTGATGTGGCAATGATGTGTAATAAAAAAATCGTTTATTTAGAGAGCACGAATAGAGATGCTCTTATTTGATAGCGTTCAGCTCGGAATTCAATTTTTTTTAATAGCACGCAGCTTCAATTTTTTTAATAGCACGCAGCTTCAATTTTTTTAATAGCACGCACGCAGCCTCATCTTAAAAGTTATGTATTACCTTTTACTTTGAAAATATTGCAATCATAATTGAATTTAAAAATAAATAAATTGTAATAGGCACCCACAACAATTTAATCATTAATTTATTAAACTTATTTTATGTATTCTTATTTATGCATTGTTGTTTAAAATTTTAAATATCATTTTTAAAGATGATTAAATTTAAAAGATTGATTACGTTAAATAGAAAATGGTATAGTGCAAATATTTTGTTATGTAAATATAAACACATACATTTAAAATAAATACACATATACATGTTATAAGCACATATTAAAAATACACACACATATATATAATATGTGATTAATAAAACTGAATGGTTATGATTTTCAGTAACAATTTTTGTTGGATTATTTTTTAGAGTACAACTCATGACTTGAACAAAAGAAAAAATTAAATTGGAGAAGAAATGGAATAATGTTTGTAATCAAGAAAATTAGAAAAAACAAAGTAATATGTTGGTGAAAAAAATACGGACATGTGTTTTGGTAGGAGAGATACTCTTTTAATGTTTTGCATACAAAAATCACAATAATCTAATATCATGATTGAGAGAAGGTTAAGATTATTTGATATCATTTATGATTTTATATGTGACAATGATGTGACACAAAAAACTGATAATTTGAGTATCATCAATGGAGTTGCTCTAAGGGCATCCTCATTCATGAGTGTATTTGGAGATCATCCTGATGATGTGGAAGATCTTTTTGGAGAGATGGGATTATTTTAGAAGATTATTTAGAAAAAAATATGATATTGAATATCAAATCCTTGATTATTCAAGATTATTCCCAACTTTTTATGAACATATTTAATGCAACCACAAATAACAAGCTCCACAAAAATGTGAGTAAATAACAAGCTTGAAAAATACCTAAAATAACTAAAATAACAAGCTCCACAAAAATGTGAGTAAATAAAGATTATGGTTGATGGGAGTTGATAAGCTTTGATACTATTTAAGATTTTTATTATATTACAATAACATCACAATGGTATAAACCATAAAAAATCATAAATTTAACGAGCATGAATGAAGATGCTATAATTTGATAAAGATTTGGTTAGATAACACACTTGTTGGGAACAAGAATATCATTTTCTATCTTTAATATGTATTGTGGACTAGATGTCACCGACAATGGAAAAACATATTGTCAAGAGAAACCTTCACTTGAACTAATAGAAAATGATGACATATCAACTATAATGTTAATCGGTGTCTCTTCCCTTTCTCTATCCCACTAATAGACGAAAAAGCTAATGATATGGTGATGGGCAATGAAGTGGTGTCCGTAAATATAGACAGTTACATTTGTTATTTTTTTGAAAGTGTTACTTTGTTATATTATTATTGAATATGGAAAGGGGTTTTGACATGAATATTACTAAGTGTTAAAAATAGAGAAAGGATAAAAAGTTTTTTTTTTCATTTAAAAAAATGTGATAAAAAGGACTAATGTGAGTTAAAGGACTACAACACTTAAAAATTTCAGCTGACCTGCTACAATGATCAATTGTCTCAATGGTGTCAATGTTCAATACAACAGTGACCAATGGCTCGGCGACCACTCGAGCAGTGACCACCACTGAGCAGTTACAACCTTCCAGTGACCTAATTTTCAATTGCCTCTGCTACCCTAGGCTAGTCAGTACCGCCACCCAAACAGTCACCACCGCCGAATGTAATATTGCTTTAAGATTATATAAATTTTGTACTTTGAAGACCATAAAAATTATATTTTGTTGAACTGTTTAATCTATTTGTATATGATGAAATTTAGTTACATTATCATATGATATTACCTCCGTCCCAATTTGATAGTCTCATTTCTTCTTAACTTGGTCAACATAAATTACTTTTAATCTTTTACTATATATATCCAACTTTTATCAAATTTAATTTTTTATTTTGCAACTTTCTAAAACCTTTAATGAAGTTTCTGAATATGTAAATTTTATTTACTACACATAGTTTGAATGTTGACAAACTTATTTTATCGTCGGTCAAGTATAGTAAACTACAATGGAACTATCAAATTGCACAAATAGGACCAAAAAATAAACTATGTTTCCCTAGGACTGATTATGTGTGTCTTGAACAAATATACCTTTAGATATTGGAATGCTTTAACTCATAATAAAATAATAAAAAATAATAAAAATTCATAATACCAAAAATTTAATAAAAATATTTTATATAATAATAAATTATTATTTTTTTAAATGGGACGGAGGGAGTATATAAAATATATGAGATGCATTGGTCTCTCATACAAACTACTCCGTACATGAGTAAAAATGTGTACAGAGGAATGGACGCTAGCAATTACATTTTTTCTTGAATTGATGTAATACAATAATATTAATTAACATCGTTGGAAACCTATTAATAATTAATTTTAAAATGTCAAAATGGCAAAAAAAAAATTAATTTTAAAATGTAAGAAGCATTGGGAACATGTCTTTGTTCGATACCATTTAGATCACACCGAAATTCATGAATATTAAATGCAAGTAAAATATTTTATTTAATTTTGTTTTTTGACAAGAAATATTTTATCTAGTTGGTAAAACGGGAAAAAGGAATCGTCTCTCTCCGCTTTACGGAGTATTTAGTTAGTTAATAAATTCAGACCTTCACTTCATCCTTCTTTCCCTTCCAATCAATCTTCCATGTTTCTCCACCTTCTATTTCTTACGTATCTAATTATTCATACGACTTTGATGCACATAAACGAAGATAAGATTATTATTCCATGAAATAGCTTAGGGTTTTGATTCACACACTTCACAGGTACCTCCCGTGCTTCAATGGCATTTCATTTCTGCAATTTCAATTTTGACCTAGATGTTTCCTTCGCTGATTCCTCCCTTATTTCATTTTCAATTTCTCGTTTCACCTTCACCTGGATCTTATTGATGTTAATTATTAATTTATTTGTAAATTATTTGATTGCACTAATGAAATTCAGGGTCGCTGTTTTCTTTCATGTTTTGATCAGGTGATGTGCCCTACGAATTATTCGATTGTTTCAAAAGATGACAGATTTTTTCGTGAATTGGTCAGATGTAATGATGTTACATTAGGTTTACGGTTTACAGTTAGCTTTGGAATTTCCCCTTAAAATCATTATCATTTACTTATCAGGAGTTACGCTAGAAAAATCTCCATCCTAGCAATGGAGGAATGTGGATTCTTCTGTACTGAAGATACTAGGCAGTCTTTTTCTAGGTTCATGTAGTCGCGGTAGTGTTTCTAGATTTTTTTTAATCTCTAGGATTTAGGATAGGCCGTATTAAGAAATGGCCGATGTTCAGCCACAACTTCAACAGAAGCCTGATAGCACAGCACAAGATGCCCGTGCTGAGTTTGAGAGGGGGCTCGAGGAGTTGATGCGCGGACATTTGGACGAATGCATGTCATTTGCATCATGCAGTTCAACAACTAGAAACCCAGAGGATGGTGACGATGATGGCGAGCAGCTCGTAAGGAGGAGGAGGAGGTCTGACTTGGAAGGAGATGATCTAGCTGAGTCATCAGCGGCTAGGAGGCGTCATTCTAGGATTCTAAGCAGGTGGGCTGCCAGGCAAGCCCAGGAGATGATCACTACAATGGAGAGGAGGAATCGCGAATCAGAGTTGATGGCGCTTGCTGGCTTGCACACTGTTTCCATGCTCGATTCGTCGTTCTTGAGAGAATCACAGTCTCCCACCTCAAGACGCCACCGGCCTGATGATGAGAGAATTAGCAGCCGAGCATCAAGCATACTACGGATGTGGCGGGAATTGGAGGATGAGCATGTCATGGACCACTCCCAAGATAGGCTCAGGGGGCGAAGACTAACACCACAAAGAAGTGTAGATTCTTCCAATACAATTGCCTCTAGTGTTAATCAGGGAAGTGAGAGTGAGAATGGGTATGGAAATTGGTCTCGTGATCCTATTAGACAGCATAACGTAGTTGGGGAGAATGACAGTTCTAGCCGGGAACAATCTCCTGATCTTGGTGAAGTTGAGAGGGAGAGAGTGAGGCAAATTGTTCGTGGATGGATGGAAAGTGGTATTACCAACCCATCATCTAATGTTTCCCAGAGGAGTGGTGGTGTTCAGAGAGGGGAATGGCTTGGGGAGACTGAGCGTGAAAGGGTTAGGATTGTGAGGGAATGGGTGCAGATGACTAGTCAACAGAGAGGATCGCGCAGTAGGGAAGGACAAGAGAATGGAGTTGGTCAAGCTGATCAGGTTGTTCGTGAGGGGTATGTTATTGACCAAGAGGAAGGTCACCCTGAGCATATTCGGAGGGACATGTTGAGACTGCGCGGAAGACAGGCTCTGGTTGATTTGCTGGTGAGGATTGAGAGTGAAAGACAGAGGGAATTACAAGGACTGCTGGATCGCCGTGCTGTTTCAGACTTTGCCCACCGAAATCGCATTCAGGTTAGTTTATCACAGACTAAATAATATTGGTGTTGTCATCTAGATGTTTTTCTTGAATTAGTAATTAAACTTTGATCTGTTGCAAGAGCTGTGTAAATGATATTTTGGATGTTGGTTCTGGCATTGGAAATATTATATTTCTAGCCATTCCACATTTCCACCTGACTTTTATCTTATATACATTGATCATATAGATCAGCACTGTGTTTAACCCTTTTATGTTTCCATTTAGTCTTGTAGAATCTTGACCTTTTGTCTTTCATATAATTTTATTATACTTTAACCTTTAATCCATATATGTACTATAATTCCTTTCCAGTCATTACTCAGAGGAAGGTTCCTGCGTAGTGAACGGCCTATTGAGGAGGAGAGACAACCTTCACTTGCAGCAAGTGAACTCATTCAGCTGAGGCAACGCCATACTGTTTCTGGAGTAAGGTATCTAGAGTGCTAAATTATGCAGTTATCGTATGTTATAATGAGTTCTTTTTTTGCTGGTTGAAAGTTGTGCTCATTAACCTCGGTGTGTTTGGTTTTTCTTTCTCACCCTCTCCTAGTTTCACCTGGTCCTGAAAAGTCTCCTTTCTTGTTATCCTCTATCTTTATTAGGTGTTCACCAAAAATGAGTTTTTAAAATTTCACCATATGAAGAATAAGATGCTTTTTTATATATCCCACCCATTATGGCAATTATTCAATACAACACCCCTAAAGAAATTCCCAAGGTAAACAAGAATCTGATAGCATTGCAATTCATTTTCTATGTATTTTCTTTGTGTTTGGTTATTTTACTGAATTGAGCCAGTCTACTTGAATTTGTTCCAGGTTAGAGAACATAGTTCGTGGTCAAGTAAGCAGCCACTTTGACTCTTCATCTCACCATACCACCAACAGTAGTTCTAGGAATCAACATGCAAGTCATCCACAGGAAGTTCAAAATGAAAATATTGAAGAACTACAGTTTAGAGACCAGGAAGGCAACACTCATCAGTTGCATGAGCACAGAGAAAGTTCTGAGCTTAGCACATCCGGTCAAAGTACAGGTCAGCAGGTTTATGAAACAGAGGGAGGTAATCAAGGAGATTCTAATTCATACGGGTCTAATATTGGGTGGACTAGTGGGACTGCTGAAAACACAAGCAGAAACTGGGAGGTCGACTCGATTACTGATCGGCCCTTTGAAACAGCAGGGGATGCAATTAGAGATGAACAAACAGAGCCTGAAAACAGAGAAGTTTGGCATGAGCATGACTCAAGAGAAACAGTGGAAAATTGGTCAGTGGGACCTTCTGATCCTCCTAGAATACGGCGCTCTGTTCCACTAAGGAGGTACAATAGATTCCACCCCCCTGAGGATGATAACGTGTACAGTATGGAACTCAGAGAGCTTCTTAGCAGGTAAAACATTTTTTTTAACTTCCAATTTTGGTTTTGACTCTATAGTTCAGATTGGGTCGATGGTCAAATTTATAAGGCATTAATTTTCAATGAAGAATTTGGTCTTAACTTTCCATTATTTTCCGTTAACTTGTGTTGTGTTCATGTTTAGTTTTTAGAAGTATTCATCTATGAGCAACAATGGAGGGTGAAACTGTGAAATCATAATCTACTTTCGTTGTTTTTATAATCTTGTCAATTGTTACTAATAGTAAAGGATCGGATGGAAGTATATTGTAAATATTTTTGTATTCTTATTAAAATTTTGTCTAATTG
This sequence comes from Cuscuta epithymum, assembly GCA_945859915.1. Taxonomy (NCBI): domain Eukaryota; kingdom Viridiplantae; phylum Streptophyta; class Magnoliopsida; order Solanales; family Convolvulaceae; genus Cuscuta; species Cuscuta epithymum. Next base: position 1,626,373 of record CAMAPF010001001.1, on the reverse strand, counting down.
CAGGAGAAGTGTTTCGAATCTTCTCCGAAGTGGATTCCGGGAGAGTTTGGATCAATTAATTCAGTCTTACGTAGAAAGGCAAACCCATGCACCTATTGATTGGGATCTGCACAGAAACTTGCCTATCCCACCTTCTCCAGATAGAGATCAGGATGAACAGAACGAAGATGTGCATAATAATGTGGATCAAAATGACGGTATAGTCCGGCCTTCGCTTGTACTATCATCTCCTCCTGTTCCTCCACCACAACCTCTCTGGCATCAGGATTTGCATCACTCTGGCTGGTCTCGTCACAATATCCATCGCTCTGAACTAGTAAGACCCTTCACCTCTGCTAGCAGCGCTGTCATAAGGCTTCTCACTTCTGTCCAGCTACCTGAAATTCTGCAGTCCTGAATATTTGGTTCAAACATATTACTATAGTAGTATCTTTGTTCTATATGACGCCCACTCTATATTGCCTAATGAGTAATACTTAGCTGGTTTTACATGATTTTAAATCTAGGATAGGTGGAAGAAGCCTATTATTTGAATAGCTAATTTACTTGCATTGGTGTAAATTTTAATGAAAGTCCGTGGTCTATGGTTCTTCATAAACTTTCATGAATCATATTTTAACGTGCTTTTTTCAAATTGGAGGCAAGTCTAATTATGTTACCTTCTAGTTTATTTGAATAAGTTTAAAATTTAAAATTTAAAATTTATTGTAAGGTCATCTGCCAACCCCCCCTCCCCCTCCCACTTTGTTTTTTGTCTGTTGGTGGCATTTATTATAACCATCGAGACGGGTCTGCTTGCTACTACTACCTCTCTATCTGCATTTTCCCGATGCTTGTTTGAGAATGAGCAAGCATATCATTATAAAACATTCTTTTTTGTGGATGAGCACAGGAGTGGGAGACGATAAATGACCTTAGAGCAGATATGTCAAGATTACAGCAAGGTATGAACCACATGCAGAGGATGCTTGAAGCCTGCATGGATATGCAACTCGAGTTACAGCGCTCTGTCCGCCAGGAAGTTTCTGCAGCTCTGAATCGTTCAGCTGGTAGCGGCCAAGGTTTGTTACCCTCGATACACCCCGACCCCCATCTGTCATGTTTCACTTGAGTTTGCTCATACAAATATGTTAGCAGGGGTTGCAGAGACATCAGTGGATGGGTCAAAATGGGGACATGTGAGAAAAGGTACCTGCTGTGTTTGCTGTGATAACCAAATTGATTCCCTGCTCTACAGGTAGGTTATATTTTACGACATTGGGGAAATTAAAATTAAAATTAAATATTCATACTCAGTGGCAGGCAGAACACTGACTAGCAATGGTATAATATGCAGGTGTGGGCATATGTGCACTTGTTCAAAATGTGCAAATGAATTGGTGAGAACGGCAGGGAAGTGTCCATTATGTCGGGCACCCATTATTGAGGTGATCCGAGCTTACTCTATACTCTAGACAGAGTGATGACTAAAACAACACAAAGAAGTATGTATTGGATGTAAATGTATTGCAAGTTGAAGATTAGAATAGTAAGGAAACATGGAGTTGAGGGGGGTTGTCACTCGCTTTGCTCCTTAGTATCACAAGTGTAGAGCATTTACTTCGCCTGTATTGTTTGTTCTGATTATATGCAGAATGCTTTGCATTTGTAAAGTTGGAAAAACAAAACGGCTTCTTTTCTTCATATAATTCGTTTATAAATAAAAGATCATTTTTTGTTGTGCACTTTATGAAATTTATGCTGTTATATTTGTTTTCAGTTCCACATTGACAGAATGTACTTCTGCAGTTCGATTTTCAATACTCCAGATTCCAGAACTTTTTTTTTTGAACGTCTCCAGATTCCAGAACTTTGAAAGTTATGTTTTATTCTTTGATTTTTTTAGTGTTTTCTCTGAAGAATAAGACTTCTGAAAAAGTTTTGACTTTTGCATTATGAAAAGGGAAAGCAAAATCCCACTCCATCCAACAATGGAATTTTACTTCCTACGTAATGTCTAGTTTCTTCACTCTTTTTTGTCTATTATTCTTATTATATTTAGATTAGATCAAACTAGACCAGAATAAACATTCAAAAGCACACTGCAAAGTGCAAACATCATAATAAATTAGAAAGGTGGACATCCTACAGATCGGAAGATGAAGATAAGTCACATTTTAGACAAAAAGTGATACAGCTCTTACATTTTTCATGTAAAGACCATGTTTTATCGAAAAAGGCAATACAATGAACCATTAATTATTGATTTATTGGGTAATTAGTGTATGTAGAATAATGCTAAAGCAAATAATCAAAGATAACCAAGGGAAAGTAAAATACAAAAAGGAAAAGCTAGAGTAGAATGATTCATACGTGAACAATAATGGAAAATTTAACTACTAGTAGGAGAAGAAAAGGAATCGGCCGCTTGGGCCTGCATCTCATGTTTGATAGCAGCAGCCAAGTGATGATAGGATTCACCCCAAGCTTCTCTCATCTCCTCACTCCAATTCTCCCCCATTGCCTCTTCCGCTGTTCGCAGTAGAGCTTCCTTTACTGCCTACATACCATCATCAACACCTCCTAGATGTGTTATTTGCATATAAATACGAGAAACTGTTAGAAACTGTACTGATAGTTTTTCAGAAAGCTATCGGTACAGTTTTAGACACGCTTCTGGAGTGCACTTGGAGAGTAACATTTTGTTTTTTAGGAACTTCAGTGTAACGTTCAAATGCAACCAAAGGCAAATGAATGATTGAAGGTGGACTATTATTGTTTTATTTTAGTAACAAAGGAGTGTACATGCAAAGAAAGATTAGTTTTCGTATATTGGGAAGTAAAATAATAAATAATACCTCAAAGTGAGGGGCAGTGAGTCCCTTTTCAAGATGAACAGCTCCCAAATGCTTGAGGGTGGTGCCCCCAACCACAACTACACCTTTCTCCCGTAACTGAACCGCAGATTCACAAGTCTGTAAACCCACAATTATAAATGGATAAATCAATAATATATGGCACACATGCAACTTTTTTATTAGGCCTGACATAATTTATTTGTATGAAGTATGGACTTCTAATATTGTGCTACACACAACTAGAGAGAAATGTGCAATTCACCATCAGTGTCCACTTGATCTTCCAAGTGCATTTGTCAAAATATTTGGTCGTATACTCTCTCATTCTCCGGCTCCGACCCGATTATAAAGGCGGGTGAAATCCATGTGATAATCTGTATTCGCCACTCTCCTCTCCATCAAATTCGATCACAAGTACCGTGAGTTCATTTGTTAAATTTTTTGTGTTGATGGATTGAATCGCGAGGCAATGTGATATGATAAAGTCCAATTTTAATAGCCTGTTCGGTAACACTGAATTGGCTGATCGACTTAATTGATGGAATTTTGATTGAATCAATTGAATTGGATAAATATGTTGAAATAAGATAAAATTATATTTTGTTAATACTCCGTAGAATAAAGAAAAATGGCTAAAATAGCATTCAGAGCAACTTCAACGTTGCTTATTTTGGTTGTTAATTTACTTATTTAGGTTGTTAATAATTTGAGAAATTAAAGATTTTGTACGTGTTTGTTAGAAACATTTGCGAATAAGTAACAAATAAATCCTTAATATATTGGTGAATAAATCATTAATATATTTCACGAAAAGTGTTAAATGGAAAAACATAAGTATTCACGATTTACAGCAACCATGTAAATCATTTTGTGAGAAAATATCTTTACAGGAAATCAATTGAGAAAGAAATGAAATGGGAAATGAATTTGGATGAACCGACCAACTTGAAGACTATGACGGCATGAGACTTGAGCTTGGGATTGTTCTGATGAAGAGCATCATCATCACTGTCCTTGAGGAACGAGAACATGTCTTTTGCCTCTGGAGCTATCTCCAGGATTCTGTATGGAATTGCTTATGTCAAATTAAACAAAAACAAGACCGTTCAAATTGGATATGATCGAGACTTGTAGCAACTCACAGGGTAAAGAAACGAAGGCTGAGTTGAGGTATGTTTTGCTTCATCACTTCCCATGAATCCTTCACAAGAGCCTCTTGCTTCTCTGAGATCACCATTTTATCGGCCGTGTTTCGACGGAGTATTTATTCTTCTTAGCTTCTCCTCTCGACGATTCTACTCTCTCTTCTCATCCATCCTAGTTGTCCAATCCGCCGTCAACCGACTTTGATTTTATTCCTTCTGTTTTCATTTTAGTTTTTGTTACAAGTGGGAAAGGTGGTTGGTTGAATCTAATGATCAATCAAATACTCCCTAATCCGTATTACTCCGTATTCTTCTGGGTTATGTCAAATCATTTATTTACATAAATTTATCTTATAGTCATTAAAAAAATGACTGAAACGGCATCTCAATGGGGGCATCCATTCTGCTGCTTCTTTTTTAAAATAGAAACAAAATCATAATCAGTTTTTCAGAAATTGGTCTCTCCCAACTTTGATTAATAATTTCGTACACTTTGAAGCACTTTTACACTTTTACCCACACTCATAATAACTTCTACTTCTTGAAGGAACAGAAATAGTTTTAAAAAGTAGATCAAAACACCTCTTAAACAATTGACTTTTTCAAATGTTGTACAAAATCAGATTGGAACTAGACTAGAAACGGGGGGTGGGTGGGTGGGGGACCAAAACCGAACATTATCCAAAAACAGAAATGCTTGGTGTACACAATTGCACATCTTATGTGTTTACACAGATATAGTTGTTTGTATACAGATAATTCATATTTATTGGAATACAAAAGTTATTTCATGTAGACACACAAGGTGTATCAAAGGTATACACCAAGCATTTTTCATCCAAAAATTACAATCCCACCAACAGGTGACCACATTTGGGACCAAGATAAAGGTCCAGAACCGGACCGGCTGCACCCACCCCAAAATGAAACACACAATTTGGAGTTTTGATGCCCAAACAACAAAAATGGGGCCAACAATTAGGGGTGGATCGGGCCCGGTCCGGTTCCGGTTCGGGCCAGGCCGGTTCCGGTTCATTTTTTTGTGTTTTCTTATTTATTTCAACCCCCCATCCCCCCATACCCCTCGGAAACACCCAGCCCAGTCCACCTAAACCCAGCCCAAACCCAAAAAAAAGAGGTCCGAACCGGGCCCGGACTGATTGGGCCGATTCGCCTTTTTCAGGGCTCGGAACCGGTTACCCCCTCGGGCCGGGCCTAGGCCCGGAACCGATTTCCCGGGCCGGGTACAAACAGTACCGGTCCGGTTGGCCCGGAACCGGTCCACCCCTACCAGCAATGAGTGCATTTGTATCTCTGGGCGTGGTGTTTCCATAGACAGTACTCTTTTTGCAGGAACTTGTTGGCTATTGTGGAAAAATCGGAATAATCTCGTGTTTCAGGGAGAGCTTCAGACCTACGCACACATCCAATATCAAACTAAACAGCTTAGGCAACAGATTCTTGATACTTTGGAGAAGCAAAATCTCGTATTTGGAGGTGGGAGGCGCAAAGAACAACATTTTATCAAATGGAGAGCACCACCAACGGGTTGGACGTGTATCAACACTGATGGCTCAGTCATTCACTCTCCTTCTAGTACAACGGCAGGCGGTATCATAAGGGGAGACGATGGATGCTTCATCAAAGCATTTGCAGTGAATCTGGGAGGAGGCTCAATTACTAGTGCAGAGTTGGTTGGAATTATGCATGGTCTCAAGGTCGCTTGGGAACAAGGGGTTAGGAAGATTATTCTGCAAACAGATTCTTCTGTAGCCAAGCAACTAGTAGAGAATGTCACGACGCACCACCCCCACTTCTCATATGTTGCTGAAATTAGAAGACTCTTAAATCTTCCTTGGGAAGTCCGCATGGAACACGTTTATAGAGAGGCTAATTTTGCTGCAGATTATTTAGCTTCGTTGGGCCACTCACTATCTGTGGGTTTGCATGTTTTCGACTTTCCTGTTGAATCCCTTGGCTATTGGTTGTACTTCGACTTAATTGGGGTTGAAACACCTCGCATTATTAATGGATAAAGGTTGGGGTGCCCTTAGCGCTCCGTTTTCTTAGACCAAAAAAAAAAAGCAATGAGTGCATTTGTAGGCACTCATAATTCATTTCTGGGCTCATTTTGCTGCATAAACCTCTTATCTATTTCAAATGGTTTGATCATGTACATACAGCTATACGAGGAAATGACAAAATGTGGCACATTCAACTGTTCAAGTGAGGTCAGTTTGAAACCGAATCTGAAAACACACACTACACAACCACAATGACAAGTGGGCATATTTACAAAGGTTTATTATATCTAATGTATGTGTGTATGTGACTGTGTATCCATACATATTAGTTCTCCACCTTGCTACTTATTCTTCAGCAGCGAGTTCATCAAGAAACTGTCTAATAATAACACGTTCCCTTTTAGTAAGGTCAGGATCATCAGCTAACAGCCTTTCCCGAATTTCTGCACTTGTGCTGTCTCTGTTATTGTCCAAAACCTGCAAAATAAAGGCGGGTCAGCAATTGGGACATGCTAATGAAGGGACAACCATTATTTCCTTATAATAAAATCCCTACAAATAAGAAAGAGTAAACATGAATGAAGTGCATAAATAAGAATATTTTTGTTTTATCCCTACAAATTAGAATATTTAGTCTTGATTAGGATTTTTTTTGGAACCAATGGTGGTCCTAAACGGGAAAATGTGTTATGTTTTAGGCCTAATCAGGCAATTTGTTCTTTATTTATTAAACATATGTCTGAAGAAGTAATATATGCGGGCTAGTAGAGCACATGAAAACATCTTGTGATAAGCATGCATATCATTGATATGTAAAAGGGGGATAAATGAGACTTCACTTTCACGTAGTTGTTGACATTGCCATCTTTGTTTGGAGAAGTGATTGGCTCAGAGTTATTGCACACCCATTCACCATCAACAATATATTTGTACTCGTAAATTCCTTCCTGTATTTTTTTTAATTGAAGAAAAAGAAATAACCGTTCTTTAAAACAAATATGCAACAATTAACGCTCCACATACTACCATGGTATTATCACTTAAATGATCAATACAGTCGATGACTCAATTCTATTTTAAAAAAGATACTTCATACTCACCGGAAATTCCCTATGGAGAGTCCATGAACCTTGTTCTGCATCATATTCAAGAGGTACTCTCTGGAAAGAATTTCAAAAAGAAGATTTTTTTAGTAGGGAATCATAACTCCACCAGCAGACTTCGATCATTCATCATTTTCATCATTTTCATTTACCCCAATGCCGCAAAGGCTCCCACCTACGGTGGGGTAAGGGGGGGTCGGATGTACGCAGTCTTACCCCTGTACTAAAGCACAGAGAGACTGTTTCCGGATGACCCATAGTAAAAATCGCGTCCAAAATTGCAGACTTCGATAATTGATCATATTACCTGTCCCCAACCAATATCAAGTCCAGAGACTTCCACATTAGAACAATCATCACCACACCACATCAATGTTATTGGATTCTTCCTCAACCCTGTAAGCTTTAGCCAAGGAAGATAGCTGTTTTCAACAAATGGTCAAACAAAAAGTAATAAAACTCTTGGCAATTTGATCTTGACAATACGGCCTAAAAACGATCTCTTTGGGGCTTCTTTATTTGAGCGATTTTGGAGGGGAGGGGTGATTGATTTTTTTTAATAATTTCTCTCCATTTCTTAATCTTATGACCTGTTCACTTCACCTGAAAAAATCTGACCTAATCTGAATTTCTTAAGATCTAGTTTGCTCAGAACCATTCTAATATCTTAGACTAAGAATAGGCAAAGAGAACAATATCTTAGACTAAAGTTACTACCCTTTTGTCCCCTTTTCATTTTCCTCTTTTTGGTATGCATGTTGGCATACATGCCTGAACATTCATGTGAAAGATTGATCTCTTTTTATCTTTGTTAACTATGATTTCATATGTCAGTTCATGTTAGCCGACCACAAACTCTTTGGGGCTAAGGCTTGGATGTTGTTGTGGGGGTATGCAAGAGCATTATCTTCTTATATCCTTTCTAGTCTGTCCTACATTATGCAAAGAGGGAAATAATAATGGAGGGATCAAATGATAGCAAATGGAACTCACAATATCAGCAGTGGCACTTTTTATGGCGTCCAATTTCGGACAGCATGAACGCTTGCTCTGAGAAAAGACACACATATGTTCAGATATTCAAATACATACAAACATAACATATTCTTTCTCAAAATCAGAGGTAAATTGCACCGAAAGAGAAATGTGACTTCCAATTTATTCAATACTTTTGGTTCTGTGGTAGCATGGTTGATTTAAGAAATACATAAACCTAAGAACTTGAAATCCTCTATTGTCAACAAAAAATCTCACCCTTTAAACTTAGATACTATCTTTCATGAGATTTTTTTTCCGCCAAACTATGATACACTTCAAAAGATGATTGAAGCAGAAAAACAAACCACTATTATACACTCACTTTGAGTAAATTGTAAGCTTCATTGAATCCATAACCAAGAACCCAGAACATGTATGCCACCTGAATTTCATATTATCAGAGAGAGAGAAAAAGTTTCTTCTGACTATATTGCAGACAGAACAAATTAAAAGTTTACATATGAGTCCGTTACATATCTTTCACATTTATGAGAGCATTATTTCTTATCATTTAGACATACTTAGTCATTGTTTAAATTCCAGCTCTTGTAATGAAATTCTGTGTGCAGAACTATATTCAAACACTTCCTTTATCTCATTCTATCGTACTAACTACTAACTTTTAAAAATGACTATTGATGAGAAGGATAAAGTACTTTCTAGAACAAAACTAACTATTTCATTTATTTTTATAATTAGTAATTTATTACTCCTTCAATCCCCAAAAAGGAGTTATGCTTGGTAATACTAATCAGGATTAAGTTTAAGACTCTTTTTCAGACGGGCTCACACTTTTTTTTAGTTTTTTAAGAGATTGTTTGGACCGCGGAAAGTAGCAGGGAATTGAGGGGGGAGCTGAGGAAAGTATTTTAGATATATTGAGATTTCTGAGTCTCTTTAAATAGTATAATAGTTATGGAAATTTATGTCTATTATATAAGGACAGAAATCCAAATATTTGTAAACAACAGTATGAAATATTTGGAAACTTCCTTCTCCAACAAAACAAAAAGGGGCCTTATAAAATAACTTCTCTTAGCGCGCGCGCCCTCCCTAGCAATTTCTATGATCCAAATATAACCTAAAGACAATATGAAAAAAACAACGAAAATAGTTCATGGGAGATTTGCATTGCTAGTAAGACAGAAACAGATACCGCTACTGCAGGTGCTCTTCCAAGTCCAGCAGTGCAGTGTATGTAGGTTATGCCACCATTTCTATTGATGGCCTTATGTAATTTGCTAACAACAGCAGGTAGCCTTATCCTCAAATCAAATGCATCAAAATCCCTGTTTAATCAAGAACCAGCCAAAATAATTGTGACCAATTACATCTGATTGGAGGAAATAATACTGCAATGATACTGCAAATAATACTGCCAAAATCCCTGTTTAATCAATAAAGTATCCAGCCAATAATACTGCAGGAGACTTTTCAAGCCCTGTGCACCTTAACAAATAGCGGGAGATCATGCCAATTTCTTCCTTACGCAGACACAAGTCGATAACTTGACTAGGTAATAGAAAATTAATAAACTAGTACAATAATTTAAAGAGCAATAACTATACATGATAATTTATAGTAGTTCCCCAATTTAAGCTATACGTCACAACTTGTTCCATTTTTAAAACAAAAAAAACTTTCCAGAAAAGTGTTACTCAGCAAATGGAAATTTGGAAACGGCTCTGAAAACTTTAATAAATTCCTGAAACTTCTCCCCAACATTTCAGAATTGCAAAACTTTCCAGGAAACATTGGGTATAATTCTGGGAGTTTTGGTTTCTGAGATGGGGACGCTGCACCTAAGAGTTACCATGCCTAAATTACGACCGAGTATAAAAGTACACAACAGTTAATATGTATGATCATAATATCATATGAATCTTACACTGCAATCATTTAAAAATGAAGCAGCTGCTTTTTTAGCACACATTTTGTACGATGAGGTGGGGGGAAGTTAAATATCAGCACACTTTTACTACAAACCTGATTTCAGCACGCACATGCTCAATGTCTCCACTTTTGATTGCACATTCACGAATTTCATTAATATCAACCCCAAAGTATCTAAAGAAGGTGAATTAAGGATTTGGAAAAAATGCAGGGAAATGAACTAATAAAGGGGTTGTTTGGAAAGTGTTAGAAGATCAGGACATGTTTAATGTTTCTGGATACTCAAGATCAGAATTCTGTTGTAAGCAAAAAATAGTCTTCACTCCAATCTTGCGAAGCCTGTTCACATCCTTAGCACTCTATCATTCAAGGGATCATTAAACTACATCAGTTTTTTAGACATAATGTCAGATCAAACATTTTAATGAAAAGTGCATCACCTGTAAACATGACCCAACAATCAAATCTGGACGGATGAAGTCATAGTTCAATCCTAACTCATGCTTATAGGTCAAGACTGTAAACAAAAATTAGAATGAGAATGATCAATAACTACTCAAGGTATGATGCTAAGTAGATGTGGAATTTGCCTTATAATAATTCATGTCATGAATATATACTGATGTCATTTTAACGCACTTAAAGATTTTTTTTTATTAAAGAAGAGTTTATCTCCTCCCAACAAATGGTCATTTAAAGTCCAGTTATTATGCACCTAATAAATTTTTTAAATGGTAAAAAAGATGTATACAAATCATTCTTGTTTTTACTTAGTTGGCAATTTAACATGACTGACTAACCAGCTCCCATTGCTTCTGTCATGTCTTGACTATAAACATCAGATTTTCCCTCCGTTTTGATACTTTCTTTTCCTATATCAGACTTAGAACCATGTATGGCCTGAAAAGTGTCAAAGAAGGAAATTTTAGATCATGAATTGTGAAAACGGTTAGATATAAGTATATAACAGATTCAGGGATCATACATATATGATATATAAAACAGAGCAGGGTGACTAGAGTGGTATACTTTGATATTTTTAAAAATTGTCATTTCTTAAAAAGAATGATATGAACCTTTAATCTATTGATTCTAGTTCTACCTGCACGACATTCCTTGAGTTATGATCAGTCGTTCTCACCAAACCCTGGATTGCAATATTTATGCATTGCCAAAAAAAATTAAATGTGGAAAGAAGAAAAGAAAGGAAATTTAATTCGTATCCAAAATTGAAGTGAAACTGTGAAGCGCTTTTACCAGTGTGGTGGGAACCGTTGATGGCAAAGAAGGCTTTCTGGAAACACCACTGAAGCTTTGCAGTCGCGAGGCAGAAAATCTGAGAAAATTCAGTGCATAATAAAATGCAAGAGCTAATCAATCACCAAACGAAGAAGTGTAGGAAAAGAATTGAGCAAGGCGGAAGTGGGAAATGAGTTTGGAAGAAAACCTAGGGAGATTATAGTGAAGGGAATTCATTCTGGAAGATGTTGGAAACCAGATTCTGCAAGCCTTTTTGCTGCGTGAGAGTATTATTGAAATGGAAAGGGGATCCCCTTTTCTTGAGATGGATGATGAGTATGACAAAAGAATACAGTCACTGCTTGACAACTGCATTAAATCGTTGAATTCCTCCGCCATAAAAGTTCGAAAAATTGAGTGTACTTCATTCAGAGTTGTACACAAAGTAACCGATACTCTTTACTCCGTACCTAGTTAGTTGAATAGTGTATAATACCGTACAAAAATTGGGACAGAAAATACCCGGGTGTTATTTAACATTTAAATTATATACTTCACAAAATAACAGATGTAGCGAAAAGAAATAAAATTCATACGGAGTACATATATTCAAGTAACAAATATCATTGCTACATAAAACTGATAAAAGAGTAATTCATAATTGCGCAAGTCTATGACAAAAATAAAAATAATAATTAAGTCCAAGACATAAATTTGCAAAATAATAATAATAGAATGATACTAAGTTAACATCATTATCTTTATATTTTTTTGGGCAAAAATTATTATCTTTACATGATCATCAAATAACACTCAAGTTAAACTGATCATTTCCATCAAGATGGCGGATGACATATGAGAAAAGTTGTGTGGGTGATACGCTTATGATTGTTTATGTGTAAAATTAATTAATACTAAAAAGATGTCAGGTTTGGAAAAATTGATATGCTTGTTTGAAAAAAATCATAAATCAGTAGTATTTCACGCTTTTGTCTTTAAGAATGTTAGCTTCAGCCACCACAAATTAATTTTAGTATTTAATAATTACATTGTAATCATACAAAAACACGAGTCATGGGGAGGAGGTTTTCCTTTTTCCTTCTAAACTATTATTATTGATCTTCTATGGATTTAATGCATTCATCAATTGATCAATTCATGTTTCTATTTTTTGTAATAAAAAACGGGAAAATATGTTTTATACGGGAAGCAAGAGTTTTTTTCCTAAACGGAACGACATTATTTTTCGTTTTAAACGTATTTTTTGTTCCAAAAATAGGTGCATGTTTAAAACACATTAAAACACAAAAAAACTAGAGGTTTTTACAAGAATATTACTAAAATAAAACTTATTTACATAAATATGACTATTCATTACTACAACGTAGTGTTGTGGTAACTTAAGTTCAAAACTTGAACATGAATTACTATGGTTTCATTACTACTCTAGTAACTAGTCATATTTTTGTAAATCATCTTTATTTTGGTCATATTTATGTAATAAAAAACTAATGTTCAAATTGAATAATTTTGCACTCCATCAATGCTATAAAACATTTTGAATGAATACGTAGTACAAAACAATTTTACGGATCTACACGTTGACTATGTATTTGTCTGTGCACAGAAAATTGATTTTTGTTTTAATAAAAAGGAAATGTATGTGACCCAAAAAATGAATTGTTTATACACAAGCAACTGGTTGTGTAGAGAAAATTCATTTTTTGGGATCACACAAACTTCCTTTTATTAAATGAAAATCAATTGTCTATGCGCGCAGACAATTCACTTGACATATAAATTGGCGTGTAAACTAACATGTACAAGTAGCATTTTTGTTTCATTTATTTGACCTTCTCAATCTCTTTTGTAATTTTTAATTTAAAGTACTTAAAGTCTCTCGTTCCACTGAATTTTGTCAACATTCCTTTTTTTATTGTTTTAAAAACTTTATCACTAAAACAATGAATTTGTGATTCTATTAATTTCTCTTTCTTAAGTACAAATCTCAATCATACAATTTTTACTTTTTTTTTATTTCACACTCAACATAAAGTTGTCAAAGTCCAAAGGGATAGCGGTAAAATAATACTTCATGTTTAAAGTTATTCATCTTTCCTCTTCATAAATCTTACCACATATGGATGTCAATTTCCTTAAAATTTTCACGATTCTGCCTAAAGGACAATTCCCTGAACAAGAGTAAATAAAAGTGAAATTGCAATAATAGGAACACAAAATTTAAATATCAAATAAAGACTAACTCCTCCTATTTTATGCTATCCCTTGTCATACTTAATAGGATTTTTTAAATAATAATAGTAATAGTAGTAGTAATAGTAATAATAATATAAATATCTAAAATACATAAAAATACAAATAAAAATTAAATATTTAAAAATACATAAATAACTCACATGCCTCAACCACCACCTTACTCACCTTCAAGCACCGCCACATCCGCCGAAAAAATGCCAACTTACAAAAAAGGTCATGGTGATGGAAATTTAAAACTAAAGTTAGATATTTTAGTTATTTTATAATTGTTATTTATTACTTTTATTTTTATTTTTTCCCAATTTTTATTATTAATTTATAAATATATTTATTATTTAAGAAATCATACTCCCTATTATGACAAAGGAAATGGTAAGATAGGAAGAGTAAAGGGTTGGGAAGCCAAAATGTTAAAAACGGACTCCGTCAATTTGAGAACAATGTTTAGACTTCTATTTTCTTGCATCATAGCCCTGACAATAAAATACACTAAGCATATTGTTTTTACATATCAATTTAGTAAAACATTAATTAATTTATTATATGTAATGTTTCTTTTTAATTTCCCCCTTGAATAATTATGAAATAAAAAATACACATTTCGGTGTAAAAATAAATAAATTACATTAAAAATTTTAACGTTTTCCGGTTAACAAAAAATTAACTTAGTTCAAGAAAAATTCCATAACGGAATATTCAACTATTTGTGAAAGTTCCATGAATTAAAAATTTGTGTTTGGTATTTTTTGGGCTCAAGAAAACTTTAGTTTTTTTTCATTTTATGTATTACATATTGGTGTCATATTAAAGATCATACATGTTCATGATTTGTTATGTATTTTTTGAAAAAATTGAAAAACAAATAAAAAAGTTGTAAGAGTTTAAAACAAATTGGGATTATAATGACATATTCGTGACATTATCGTGATGTCAGCCGAACACGTGTCCAACGCGCAGGCACCGACCTTCCTTTGCTTTTCTTTTTCTTTTACGCCTCATTCCTTTTCCTACTTTTAATTGTCATTTTAATCTTCCACTATTCCAAATTAAGAGTAAAAAGATCTCCACCTTTAATCTTTTGACTCCTAATCCTACACTACTACACTACCACAAACGGTGTCTTAGAGCATCTTCAATGCTATAATGTCCACGGTGCACATGTGGCATGAGTGATAGCCACATAATTATTAGCAAATAAATTATTTCTCTCCTTATTTGAATGATTTTATACAATTTTGGTAAGTTTTTCCCTGCAATGTCAACAACAATGTCAAGATTAGACGGTCTCCTTGACATTGTGGAGAAAAACTTACCAAAATTGTATAAAATCATTTAAATAAGGAGAGAAATAATTTATTTACTAATATTTATGTGGTCATCTCTCATGCCACGTGTGCACCGTGCACATTGTACCATTGAAGATGCTCTTACAATACAAACGAATTTTCTCCAACAACAACAGATCCATCGCCACTCGCTGCAAAGCATTGGAAATTC
This sequence comes from Cuscuta epithymum, assembly GCA_945859915.1. Lineage (NCBI taxonomy): Eukaryota > Viridiplantae > Streptophyta > Magnoliopsida > Solanales > Convolvulaceae > Cuscuta > Cuscuta epithymum. Next base: position 1,611,320 of record CAMAPF010001001.1, on the reverse strand, counting down.
GTCCCTTTTGACTCAAAAGTTTTGAGAATGGTATCTGACCCATTCCGATCACACATATCTCATAACAAAGCCTGCGATCATCCAGGTTGATTCCCAAAGATTCAATTACTCCTAGAAAAGGGGCAAATAAGCCCTCGAACGATTTGCAATTCTGCAATCAGGCCTCTGAACTCGAAAAATTGCAGATACACCGCTCAACTCATTGAAAATGATGCAATCGGGTCCTTTTTACCTGCTGGTGCCGGTAATATTTCATCTTCTTACCCCCCACCAACAGGTAAAAAGGGGTCTAATTGCATCATTTTCAATGAGTTGAGGAGTGTATCTGCAATTCTTCAAGTTTAGGAGTCTGCTTGCAGAATTGCAAATAGTTGGAAGGCTTATTTGCCTCTTTTCCCTATTTTTTTATGATTTTTTAATAAATAAATTTATTAGAGATTATAATAAGGAATATGATAGGGGTAAAATATATTATACACCCGGCTGTACCGTGTCACTTGTACAGCCAGGTATTTTTGTAATTATATGCAAACTGGAGGTCATTAGTTAAGGATCATGACTTTTGCTTTCTCTATTTCTCCACCGTTCCTGCCTTTCCGATTTTTAGTTTTGCTTTTCCTTACTGCTCTTCCTCTTCCGTTACTTTACTGCTCTTCCGTTTTTGTTAGTTTTGCTTTTCCCTTCTTTTAGTTTTGCTTATCGTTTTTTCTTTCTTTTTTATAGTTCTGGTTTTCCTTTTTCTTCTTTTATTTTGCAACTTTAATTCTTCTATGTTTCAATTTTCTTTTTCTTTTTTCTGCTTCGGTTTTTCTTTTTTTGTTTGTCTCTAAATTTGAACTTTTAGTTTTCCAACTTTAAATTTTCTTTTTCTTTTTTATGCTTCATTTTTTCTTTTATCTTTTTATATATACTTTTTGTCTTCTGGATCACTAATTTTGAACTCCTACTTTTTTGTTTTTATGTAATTTTGCTACAATAACTTTTTGTCTTTTTCATGCAATTCATTCAAAAATTCATATCAAATGCGATGCAATAAAAACATATACACCTATTCTTTATATTATACTGATATGAGCATACATAAATTGATATTTGAGCATACTAGAGATTTTAAATGATATTTTTAATTTTTTCGATACTCATTTCGTAAGTTACCTATGCTCATTTGAAATTGGCGTAATGCTCACTTTAAAATGAGTATTACACTAGACATTTTAAAATGTCATATCCATGCATATGTGTAATGCTCATTTTAAATATTTCGATGCTCATTTCATAAGTTATGTATCGTCATTTGTTGAATTTGTACTCATACTATGCTCATTTTTAAAATGTTATATTCATGCAAATTTTAAAAGTTGCATATGACATTGGATTCACATTGTTAAGTTCTTAATACTCAATTGAATAAGTCTAATGCTCATTAAAAGTGTTTTAATGCTCATAATAGGTTTAATGTTCAACAAAATTGTCGTGATGCTCAACAAAAACTTATGAGTTTCATATCAATGCTCATTTTGTAATTTACATATGCTCAATTGGTACTCATGTTGTGCTCATTTTTAAAATGTCATAACGATGCATATTTCAAAAGTACTATATCATATTAGATTCACATATTAAAATTTATAGGAATTGATTATAGATATAAGTTAATGAGTTTTTATAAAAGAGAAAAAAAAGAAAAAAAAAGCGAATTACCTATACGAAGTTGATATCACAATACTCATTTATTGACTCTTAATGCCCAGTAGAATACGTTTGATACTCATTAAAAGTGTATTAATGCTCATCTAACAATAACCGCGATTTTCACTGAAATTACGAAAACGCCACCGTTTTTTTGTTTTGATATCAGCTTTCTTGTAATAACATGGTGCTCATTATTAGACGCTTAATACTCATTAAAATTGGACTATTGCTCATTAAACGTTTATTATTGCTCATTCACTAGAAACCGTGAATTTCATCTCAATAGCGGATGTTTGATGCTCAAATATTAAATGTGAATACATAACGCGTGAAATGAGTATCAAAAAGTTCAAAATGAGCATTACGCCAATATGCATGGATATGACATTTAAGTTGTCTCGTGTAATGCTCATTTTAAAATGAACATTACACCAATATCAAATGAGCATAGCTAATTTACGAAATGAGCATAGAAAATTTTTAAAAGCTCATTTAAAATATCGAGTATGCTTAAATATCAATTTGTGTATTCAGTATGCTCAACAGACTAGGTCTGGTGCTCATTAAAAGTTCATTATTACTCATTCTCCAGAAGTCGTGATTTTCATCTCAATAGTGGAGGCTGGATGTTCAATTAAAATTTTATGATGTTCAACTAACAAACCTTACGATTTTCATATCAATGTGCACTTTGTAAGTTATGTATGTTCATTTGGTACTCATGTTATGCTCATTTTTACAATGTCATATCAATGAGATGAAAAAATCACAGTTTCTATTGAGATGAAAATCACAGTTTCTGTTAAATGAGCATTAATGAACTTTTAATGTTCATCAGACCTATTATGAGCATTAAAACACTTTTGATGAGCATCAGGCTTATTAGGAACCTAACACTATATAAAAAAAGTATAAATATATTTATATAAAGTAATAGTATGATTCATAGATCAAATAAATACTTCAAAAATATGATTTAGTCTTTTAATATAGTAATAATGAGCAAAAACAAAAGAATAGTTAATATTATAATTACTATTAATAATAGTAATTATGAAACTATATAGGATAAGTAAGATAAAAGAGTTGATTATCTCAACAAGACAAGTTAGTGAGATGGTTGGAAGGCTGCATACCTTACTTTGGGTCTGGGGATCGAATCCCGCTGGGGTTTTTACTTTTTAGTGAAGGAATTCAGTTCCCTATGGTCACGATTCGCTGGGACAAGATGTAAGCCCACCAGTCAAATTTAATAATTGGGCCGGATGTACGTACACCCGGGTGTACGATATAGGGGCTCATAGATAGGAAGGACATTTTTCCAAAAAAAAAAAAGAATAGGAAGAAGCACACACGTATGTTTTAGTCCTATTTTACGTTTGCATAACCCGTGATTTATGTGAAAAATGATCTTTGTACCCACTCTTGTACCCACCTATGTTTGTGAAGTGTTTTTTTTCTTTGAACCCCTATTCACAGAAAATATTTTGCACAGGCAAAATATTGTCTGTGAATCATGTTCACAGACAAAAAAACATTCACAAACATGGTGAGTATAATATGGGTATAAAAATGGATAATCAACATTTAATTGAGGAAGGTTAATCTGTATCGTGGGTCCCTCAACCCAAATAATGTGCATCGTTCTGTCTCAGGCATCAAGAATTCACCCGACCCATCAGTCAGCCACTCACCACTACCGCGACCAGTCCAGGAAAAAATGAGCCCGGAAAACCAAGAAGAAGCCGCAGCTGAAAAACCGCTGCTTTCAGCTGCAGGCTCCAGGTCCGGCGGGTCAATTAGTGGTGCTATCTTCAACGTCTCCACTGGCATGGTGGGAGCTGGGATTATGTCAGTCCCTGCAACTTTTAAGGTCTTGGGTGTCGTTCCCAGCCTCTTTGCCATATTGGTTGTGGCCTATTTTGTGGAGGTCACCGTCGATTTCCTCCTGAAATTCACCATCTCCGGCGAGACTGATTCTTATGGTGGACTGATGGCTGAGTCTTTTGGGAGATTTGGGTCCCTCGCTCTCCAGATATGTGTGCTGATTACCAACCTTGGCGCCCTTATCATTTATTTAATCATAATAGGTTAGCAACAATCCCTTGAGAGCTTTTGTAAATAATAATTAAGAGATGGGTCTCATAGATTTTTGTCTTAATACTGATATATGTTTTGAATTTGAGCAAAATTTATGTAAAGGTTACACCTTTACACGTTTAGGCTAGGTTTGTTTGGATAAATGAAGTTCGGTAAGATTGATGAGCTTTAGTGAACCGAGTCTTAGTGAAAAGGAAAAACTGTCATTTGTGCTCACTTTGATGTTCACATCACACAAGGGGTCGAATCGTACAATGAACAATCATTATGTATATGAAATTAGCCCGTGGATAAATGTTATTTTGAAATTTGTTAGGTTAACCCACACTAGAAAGTTGATTGGATGGAGGTTAAGCTGTGTGAACACACCAAATGCTTAAAAACAAAACTTAACTTTGAAAATCTTTGATTTAGAGATACTCTAAAACTTGGTTATTAGAAACTTGGTCCCGGGAAGAATCTTAGCCTAAGCTTTAGGAGGCTCTATAAGCATGTTGTTTAGTGAGTACTTCTTCTGATATCTGTTAGTCCTGCATGCTTTCTACATTGCAGATCAGAGTTGCAATCCCGTTCCCCTTCTTTTAACTTTTCAACTTCCCTCAATACTCAATTTAATATTTCCTGATTTCTCTTCAATTTCTTTTCTACTTTTCTTGTCACAGGTGATGTGCTGTCAGGAAATGATTCTGATGGAACATTGCACCTCGGTGTCCTACAGGAGTGGTTTGGCATCCACTGGTGGACCTCAAGGCCATTTTCTGTCCTTGTTGTGGTGCTTTTTGTTATGCTTCCCTTGCTTTGTTTAAGGCGCATAGGTCAGTAATCCTTTTGTAATAAGATTTTACCATAACAGGAAATGAATAATCCCGAAGAGAGATGGGGATGCAAAGGTGATTTTGTAGATCGCTGTATACTTAAGTAACAAAAGTAATTAAGAAAAGGTTGTATTTTTTAGTTCATTATGACACGTCAACCCACAATTTTCCATTGCATAATCACATTCTGTGACTAGATTGTTAAGCTATCTCATATTGGCCAAATATAAAAACACAAAATCACATATAACTATATAAGACCTTGTACTATTCTTTGAGAGAAACAAAAGTAATTAAGAAAAGATTACACCGATGGGCTTTTATGACTGGTAAAAATCCAGGAGTACCTACAATTTAGTGACTACTTTGTTAAACTATATCATATCAGCCAAATATAAAAACAGAAAATCATATATAAGGTCATAGGCTACTTCTTCAGTCAGATTAACTTTTTAAGATGAACTCTTAAATGTTTTATATAGGTTACTTAGGGATAATTTAATTGTCAATGAAACATTTTGCCATAATGTAAGAAACATTTGTGTTATTGTTGTTGTTATGTTAATAATCTAATGTGGAATTTCTTCCACTTTCTTTTTCTGTAGATTCACTTAGACATGCATCAGCTATATCCATTCTGCTAGCAGTGCTTTTTGTTGCTGTATGCTCTGGAATGGCATTATATTCTTTGTGGAAAGGGGAGACCGAAAGTTTAAGGCTTTTCCCTGACTTCTCAAATGGAATCTCTTTTTTTGATCTCTTCACTACCATCCCAGTATTCGCCACAGCCTTTGGATGCCACGTGAACAGTAAGAGTTGTCCTGCCTACATAAATGGGAGCACCATTTTTTTAAATTTGAGAAAGTAGTTGCACTGTTTTCTTCCCGTATCAAATTACTGTAATAGTTAACCTTTGTTTGGTTTAAGGAAGAAATAGAGAAGAATGAAAGGGTTAGAAACAGAGGGGAAGAGAGAGATGGGTAGATATTGTGCCTTGTTTTGTAGGAGAGTAATAGAAAGGGAAGCAGTGTGTAACTTTTAGAATGACAAAACCACCCCTAACAAGCTCTACTGAAATGTAAATACAGAATGTGAGCATATGGTGGGAAAGATGGGCCCGCTTTCTTTCCCCACCCCCACATTTCCCTCTGATTGCTTTGCTCACAAAACGATGGAACCGTACCATTCTTCTTTGCTTTCTTTTCTCCCCATATTCCTCTTCCCTACTCTAGAAACAAACAAAGGCCTATTGCTAGGATATTTTATCGTTAATTCACAAAAGTTAAGATTCTTGAACACGACCATATTCTGCAGTTCATCCAATCAGAGCAGAACTTGGCAGGCCATCTGACATGACCTCGGCAGTCCGGATATCCTTAGTGCTATGTGTTGCCATTTATTTTGCCGTGGGCTTCTTTGGGTATTTGCTATTTGGGGACACAATCATGGCAGACATGCTAGTCAACTTTGATCAAAAGTCTGATTCTTTCATTCACTCATTGCTGAACACCATTGTTCGGCTGAGTTATGCAGTTCATCTCATGCTGGTGTTTCCAATCATGAATTATTCTCTTAGAGTTAATGTGGATGAACTTTTGTTCCCAAAAGGACCCCTTTTGTCTACCAAAACTGCTAGGTTTTTAACTCTCACTGGCGTGCTTCTTGGATTCATGTATGTTGCTGCTATTTCCATCCCAAATATATGGTACTTCTTTCAGTTCATGGGAACAACCACTGTCATGTGCATCATGTTCATTTTCCCAAGCTTGATAATTCTTAGGTACGCATACCTTTATGTTTGCTTCATGTTGTGAATAGAAACCGAATAAGAGGCTTATTTGATTGTTAGGGACCTATAGAAAATATTAATAATTAGAATAAGTCGTAATAAGGTCTCGGGGTTAGTTAGTTGTCATAACTATAGTAACTGCTGGCAGTTACATAGCATACTATAAATAGAAGTAGAAGGGATTGTAAAAGCATGCTGAAAATTCATTTGTAAAGTGAACGCTATGTTGCCTGAGGCCATCGGCCAAACTGTAGCCTGAGTAATAAAGTTGCCCCTTGTTTCTTGATTCCTTTGTGTATTCTGTTAGAACTTTTCTGCAGATTCTAACATTGGTATCAGAGACTATCGATCACGGTGAATGGTAGTGACGAGAACCAAGATGGAAGCCAGAATGAATGAATTGGATGAAAAGATGGAAAGATCGCGACAGGAGACTAGAGATATGTTCGCGGCTCTTCAGGCATCGATCGCCCGATTGGAATCGCGAGGAGAAAGTCGATCGCGTAGCAGGTCGCACGCTTCGCATCGATCATCGCGACCTTCATCGCTTCAGTCAACGCGACCGTCAGCGAAGCATCATTCGAAGAAATCGATGGACAGTTCCGACAGTTCAGATAGTCAACCGGAGTACGCATCAACTCGCCAACATCATCAACCTCGCCAACATCAACAGACGCACAGGAAGGTTGATTTACCTCTATTTCAAGGTGAAGATGCTTTTGGATGGCTTGTGAGGATCGAACGTTATTTTCGCCTCAATAACACGGAAGAGGAAGAAAAAATCGAAGTGGCAGTAGTTGCCATGGAAGGAAAGGCGCTGGGATGGATTCAATGGTGGGAAAAACAAGCTAGAGAAAGGAATTGGGAAAAATTCAAGAAAGCAATGATTAGGAGATTTCAACCAGAGCTCATTCAAAATCCATTGGGGCCTTTGTTGAGTCTGAAGCAAAGAAATTCTGTACAGGAGTACAGGGAACAATTTGAAAAAGCTATTGGATCGCAAGAGAATTTGGACAGAAAGGTAATGAGAGCTATATTTCTGAATGGATTAAAGAAGGATATTAGAGCAGAAATGAAGCTGTATAAGACCAAAGATCTGGGGAAAATAATGGATAAGGCACAGGTGATTGAGGATAAGAATGAAGAAATACTGTCAAGAAGAAATAAAGAAGAGGGTAAAAGACCATGGAAGAACATTACAATTAAAGGAAGCAGTTTTCATAAAGGGGAGGAAGGGATTAGAAGTGGCAGTAATCCAATTCTTACACATTCTGCTGGTGAAGGTTCCAGTTCTGGGAAAACAGGCCCCAGATTATCCCAACAAGAAGTAATGGAAAGGAGTAAGAAAGGTTTATGCTTCAAGTGTGGCGAAAACTGGAATAGGGGGCATATCTGTAAGATGAAAAATTTCAGAATGGTTTTGATGGAACTTTCTGAAGGAGAGGGAGAAACTGAAGTGGAGGACAGCATTTCTGAAGAAGAGGGACCTCACCCTGAACTCAAATCATTGAAATTATCTGTGTTCAACAATGAAGATATACAGTCTTGGAGAACTTTTAAGGTAATAGGATTACTAAGCTGGTTTTCAGGAGACAAACCAGTAAAGGTCCTCATTGATTGTGGTGCTTCCAACAATTTTATCTCACAGAAATTGGTGGATGAGTATAAAATTCCTTTCCATCAAATCAAAGGTTATAGGGTCCAGACTGGTAATGGAGAGTTCATTTCCAATAATGGCAGATGTATGGGGCTGAAATTAGATGTTCAAGGGAGTGTAATCCAACAAGTTTTCTACATACTAGAGCTAGGAGGGATAGAATTGGTGCTAGGCATGGAATGGTTAACTCAATTGGGAAATATGGCAATCAATTTCAAACACCAGTCCATCATGTGGAAGCAAGGGAATCAGATTTGCTCCATAAAAGGGGATATACTTCTGAATGAAAAAGATGTTTCTAACACAATCAATGCGCAGATTCTGCACCCAACTATGGAGAGGTATCTACTGTATGGTGAAGAGAATGAGCAGGGGCAGAACATGGAACAAGAGACTTTTGATCTTAATATCCAGCCCAAGAAAGAAGCTGACTTTGTATCTTCATTCACAATTGGTGGTTCAGTTCCCAGGTTGCTTCACAATAGCAGGGAGGTTCAGGAAACACCTGTGAATTGGCAAGACAGAATGATGAAGTTTCTCTTTCAGAAATTTGTGAAATATTGGGAAGGCAGGAGCGCTAGGATGAAGAAGAAAAAGGATCTTGTGGCTGCTACCTTTCGTCCACCTTGAGGGCAAGGTGGATGTTCAGGAGGGGAGATTTGTTAGGGACCTATAGAAAATATTAATAATTAGAATAAGTCGTAATAAGGTCTCGGGGTTAGTTAGTTGTCATAACTATAGTAACTGCTGGCAGTTACATAGCATACTATAAATAGAAGTAGAAGGGATTGTAAAAGCATGCTGAAAATTCATTTGTAAAGTGAACGCTATGTTGCCTGAGGCCATCGGCCAAACTGTAGCCTGAGTAATAAAGTTGCCCCTTGTTTCTTGATTCCTTTGTGTATTCAGAACTTTTCTGCAGATTCTAACATTGATCAAAATAAACTATTTTTTCATGCGATTTAAATTAGTCTTAAAAACAAGTTAAATATGATAAATTTAGTTAAATGAACAAAAAGTAAAGAAGGAACGACCAAAGCATAACCCCCTACTCTTTCGATTGAGAAAAATAGTACTAATATAATTTCCAAAAAAGTAACTAAAATGGAACTAAATCATCTCAAATCCCCTTTTCTCTCTCCGTTACCAACCTCCCAACTGTCATTTCCCCCGCCAACCGCTGGAGTTTTCCTGGCAATGCCAAAAAATAGTCTCGACGGGCCGTCGTGACATATGAGGTGTCATTAGCGATAGCGGTATCACTGACAATGGCAGTGCAACTCGCAGTGGTGGGGTCACTGGGGCATACTAAAAGTACCATATTTAGGTTTTTTGGAGTATTTAAAAAGTAGTCACATTTTTGTCCACTACTGTTATATTAGCAATATTGAAAGGAAAACCACAAAAAGTAAAACTATTTTTTTTGTAGAATTTTATATCTTGAAACAACTAAGAAGTTGTACCTTTTCCTTCTTAGGGATGGATGGACTACTATTTTTCCTTGTAATATTCTGTGAATAATTTGTGAATGTGTTTTGCAGAGATGTTCATAAAACATGTACTAAGCAGGATAAGATGCTGGCGGTATTGGTCATTATGTTTGCAGTTGGGACTAGTGCGACAGCCATTTACTCTAATGTATCAACTTATATTATCAAGAAGTAACCAGATTTGAAGGCGATATAGCTAATTCTTGAGGATCATTAGCATGATCCATTGTTTAAAACACAATTTGAAAAATAATTTTAGTGTTGTTGTAGAGAGTAGTTTTTGGCAGCCTCTTAGTGTATCAGGTTAGAAAGTTGCTTCATTGTAATTAATAGTATTGTGTGCATTTGTTGGTTCTTGATCCTTCTATTATGCTGTAATCCCTCATGCCTATTGTTGAGTTTAATCCAACACGATATAATAAATATATGTATAAATGTGTATGAACAAGCTATTTTTACGTGGAAACCCGGAAAGGGAGAAAACCACGGGACTTTTTAGGCTAATGTCCAAGCCCTCTCTTTCTCATTAGGACTCTCCTCACCATTACATTGTACAAGCTCCCATTAATGGAGTATTTGAGCTATTCTAGAGGAAGAAGGAAGAAGGAATGGATCCCTAATATGGAGGGGAACTCCCATATTTATAGAGAATAGGGGAAGGGGATGCTCTCCACCCTAATGGGCCGCATGGGCCGGAGTGGGCCCAAATGGCTAAAGTGGGCCGGATGGGCCGAAATGGGCCTAGCTGCTCGGGCTCCGTATTACGTAAAGCCTTGGACTCCTAAACAGTAATAGGCCGGGATAATATATCCCAACACCTATATACTGACTACGGACTATTGTAATTCTTAATAAATAATATATTGGCAGACTGTCCTAGTGTCCTTTATTAACACACACGGAGTAGAATATATTTTCATGAACTAATTGTCTAATTTGGGATTTTTTTTATATGATATACTGAGCACTGACCATCTTCATTTGAACTTCCTAATTTCAGTAACATCCAATTTAAAGAAATAAACATTTTTTCTTTGACTTATTGAAATGTTTTTTTATTGAGGATGAGTTTTACTGCAAATTTCTTTTGTCTTAAAATTTTGCCATCTTTGATTTTTGGTCAATCAAGTTAAATTTTGGAAATACTGACATAGATATTACTCCCACACTTTCAAAAGACAAATCACAAATGTATGACTAGTTTTTAATTTTCCAGAATTCAGATTTCATTCAACCACTCCTTTTCGTCTCCCTGCGCACATAACAGAGAGCTTCTCTCTTCTTCCATGTCCATCCCAGAATTCAACCATGGTGATGATCGGTGCTGACCACGTCGCAGCAAGACTCGCCCCCAACTCTATCTTCGTCGCAGCCAAGCTCGCCGCTAATGATGCCTTCGTCGCAGCCCGGCTCGCGGCCAACACTGCCTTCGTCGCAGCCAGGATCGCCGCCGCTGTCTTTGTCACTGTCAATCCCTGCCACCGTCGTTGTCTTCGTCGAGGTCTGCACTCTTCTTCTTCTTCTTCTTCTTCTTCTTCTTCTTCACCTTACTATGGCCGAAATCGGTGGTGATGAACAGATATAGATCTGTTCGGCAACGACCTGCAGATCTGCAACCATCGTCGATCATGCGGCTAGAGTTTGGCTACAAGGTCGGCGACTAGGGTTTCTGAGGCGGCGGATTGGTGCGACGGCTTGGCGGCAGAGATTGGGGGATTGAGCGGATGAAATATGAAATATGAAATATTTCATTAATGGCGGGCTGTGCTGATTGAAGGGCTATGTGGGTGGTGGTGTTGGGAACCAATTGTGCAAGGACTGGTGGTGGTGCAGGGTTTGTGGCGAGCGGGTTGATCTGTGCTGGTCAGCCTTCCGGGTGGTGGTGGTTGCCGGATAACTGAGGTTGGTTAAGGACAGTTCAGAGGATTGGGCAGGGGGTGGGGATAGGGGTTTGGGTGGCTGTGATGTGGGGAGGTGGTGGGGCAGGGGGCTGAGTGGGATCTAGTGCATTTGGCAGAGGTGGGCAGGGATTGGGGCTAGGTGGGGGTCTGGTCTCTGCATAGGGGGCTAGGGGGCGGGGCATGAGCAGAGGTGGTGGCTCGGAACAGACAAGGGAGGCAATGGCGGCTTGGGTTGTTGTTGGTGCCAGGCTGCCTGAAAAGGAGTCGGAAAATTTTATGGCGGTTGCGTCACTGTGGCGGCGTCACTGTGGCGGCGGCTATAGTGACACCAGTGATGGCTACAGTGACACCGGTGATGGCTACAGTGACACTAGCAGTGACTATAGTGACACCGGTGGTGGCTACAGTTAGGGCTGAGCACGGGTCGGATTCGGGCGGGTCGGGTCTGCGTACCCTAAACCCGTTCGGGTTTTTTTAAGTTAAATTAAATACTAGACTCGACCCTTTTGATATTTCAAATCGGGTTTTTCGGATATTTGTAAGTCGGATATTATCGGATATCAGATCGGGTTTCGGATATTTCAGTTATATTAAACAAAATTATATTTGGATAATTAAAGTGTTTGAATGCCCCTTTGACAAAGATTCTACAAACTAGTGCACTAAACATTCAAATTACGCAAATAATTTAATACAAATTGCATAAATAATTACACAAATAATTGAACACAAGTATTAATTTAACATATTCAAAGTACACACTACATAATTTTATATATTTCGAATATTTCGGTTATATTGAAACACATTATAATTGGATAATTAAAGTGTTGGAATGTCACTTTGACAAAAATTGTACACAGTATCTAGTGCACTACACATTCAAATTACAAAAATAATTTAACACAAATTGCACATATAATTACACAAATAATTGAACACAAGTATTAATTTAACATATTCAAAGTACACACTAATATATTTTGGATATTTGGGCGGATCGGGATGGGATTTTACATACCTTACCCGCCACCCGATCTAGGCCCAATACTAATCGGATTTTCGGGTTTTTCGGGTTGGATATCCATTTCGGTTCAGATATTATGTGAAAAAAACTTCGGGTTTTGCGGGTCGGTTCGGGTTTTGCTCAGCCCTAGCTACAGTGACATGAGCGGTGACTACAGTGACACAGACGTCGGCTTTAGGAGTTCTATTTTGTTCACACCCTTCATGGAGGGTGAACATCACCCCCTCCCTCCAACACATGACACTTGGCATTACATTTGCAAAATTTAAAAGTCTTGCCAAGTGTCATGTGTTGGAGGGAGGGGGTGATGTTCACCCTCCATGAAGGGGGCTTTAGTGACACGTGCGGTGACTATTGTTACACACTTACACGTGCAACAACTACAGTGACACGGATAGCGACTACAGTGACACGAGCGGCGGCTACAGTGACACGGGCGGTGGCTACAGTGATACAGGCGGTGGCTACAGTGACACAGGCGGTGGTTGTAGTGACATGGGTAGTGGTTGTAGTTACAAAATAAACAAACACAGTGGCATAAATTTTTTGCAGTTACATCATGTTTTATAATTGCACATATATGTGATATCAATAACACTGCAACTGACCTGTGCAGTTTTGATGATGAATCTATAACCTGGAATCTTGAAAGCAATGGGCAGTTCTCACTTTCATCAGCCTACAATGAAGTCAGAGAGAAGAGATCTATTACATTCACATCCAAGCATAATTGGAACAAGCAGCAACAAATGCAAGTCAAGGTATTCATGTGGAAGTTGCTTAATAATTATTTACCTGTGACTGATAATTTACAAAGGTTTCAAGTTGTTATCAATCCTTCGAGATGTCCTTTATGTAAGAACCACAGGGATTCTACTAATCACCTCTTTTTTGGCTGCACTTTCGCGAGGAAAATTTGGGAATATTTTATGGGGATTTTTAGCATTCCAATTCCTAGGGCTGGTTCTATCCGACAGGTTACAGTCCTATGGTGGTTGGAAGCTGGCTCTAAATCTCTAGTTGATATCTTCAAGCATAACCTACCTGGTATAATAAGTTGGCATATATGGAAGGTTTACTCATCACACATTTGGGGTTCTACTTCTATACCTCACTATGAACATGTTATTTCTCAAATTAAAGTATATACTCAGAGGTGGGCGTGTACACTGATGAAACTGAAATCAAGGAAAGTTGATGATTTCTTATTCCAAGAACAATTAATTCCTTCTAATTTCAGGTTTCACAAATCAGGATGGCAGATGGTTAAATGGAGAAGGCCTATTAACAATTTTAAACTGAATGTTGATGCATCGTTTTTACTTGGTCTGGCGAAAGGAGGTGCCATTCTTCGGAATCGTGAGGGGGAGCTGGTCTGGGCTACGAGCTTCAAAGTGATTGCTACAACGAGTGAAGACGCGGAACTCCAAGCGGTTATCTATGCTGTGTCTATGGCGATGGAAATGGGTTTTGATGGCTTTCAGGTAGAATCAGATGCGGCTGGAGTTATTTCTATGCTTAAGGACGATTGAGGAAAGTACGCAGGCATTCAGGCTTTTAGAAGGAAGGCTATTGGGAAAAGGATTACCTTTGGACATGCTTTCAGGGAAGCGAATGGGCCGGCACATCATTTGGCGGGCTTACATATTCAGGCGGCACATACTGTTCTTTTTGACTCAGTACGGAATATGCCTTCTATGGTTAAATCCAGTTATTTTACTGATCTCTTCGGGTTTCCATACTTTCGTAGTTAATTTTTCCTTCATGTATTTTTATTTATTTTTGTTTGGATTGCCTTCCTTTTATCTCTAATTTCCTCAGGAGAGGTCTTGGTCTGGTCCCCCTCTCTTTTGTACTCTACATGCTTATCAATAAAATAACGGCATATGACTCCCGGCATTTGCCCCACTGATTTTGGTGGTTTGCCTTCCGGGATAAAATATATATATATATATATATATATATATATATATATATATATATATATATATATATATATATATATATATAATTGCACATATATGATATTCTTAATAATTTTTTTGCCCCTTTTTAAAAGTGGTCACTTTTTTGGTAATTGGTTTAAAATTAGTACTAGTAATATTCAAGTAAAAACCTCTAAATTTTGACCAATGATATATTTTCATGGGAAATGCTTTATAATATAAAAATTATACGAAAATGTTATTTGTCGAAGATACTTACATAATAGTATAAAACTTACAATTTTAATAATGTCATACTGCCTCCGTCCCAATTTGATGATCCCGTATTTCCTTTCTGGGCCGTCCCATTTCCCTTTTTGGAAAGAAATATGTGGTCCACATCATTTCATCTTTTTATACTCAAATCTCAACCACAACTTTTATCTTTTCAACAACTTTCTTAATATTTGAGCCCAAAAGAAATGGGATCATCAAATTGGGACGGAGGGAGTACTAATCAAAGATGACATTATTTAACACCGTTGAATATTATTTGACATTGTGAAGTCATTATTACTTAAAGACTGCTAAAATAAATTCACAAAAAATTGTTTACCAAATAAGGAAAGAGCTGAATTTATTTAGAAACATCCAAAAAGAAAAAGTGATTAAATTATGGGGGGGGGGGGGGGGGGGAATTAAACTCTAGCAATGGACTAAATATTAATTGGCACCGAATACAAACAAAAATGTGGACGTGCCGGAGTGGTTATCGGGCATGACTAGAAATCATGTGGGCTTTGCCCGCGCAGGTTCGAATCCTGCCGTCCACGCTTCTTTTTTTGTCATACGTTTAGGCTGCCGTTATGATAAGCGGAGTACTGCGTATTTTTGAAGTTGGAACAAAACTCGGGAAAAGGTAGGAAAATTACATTTTTAACACTTCCCAAAAATTAACAAGATAAAAATAAAGATCTGCAAAACTAGACCGAATATCTATAATGTACCTAGATGGAAAAGCATTCAAGCATTTCGCTTCCAGGGTTTCAGACATAGCTAATAGCTTGAAGCGATCTAATATAAGATCAATATTGTACATACCTTTTAAAATTTAAAAACAAAAAGCTACTACCCACGTCCCTTTTTTATTGGGACGGAAGAGGGTGACACCAGTTTTAAGAAAAATGAGTTTGTGTGATTGATATTAATTGATAAACTAAGAATAAAGTAAAAATGATTTTGAGCCACACAAACTTTACCAAATAAGATATGAGACAATTAAATAGAGATATCCCAATATGTTAAAACGAGACACTTAGAAGGAGAAGTGGGAGTAATTAACAACCACAATGCCGGCCATAAAGAGCAATAGGATATTAGGATCCACAATAGACATGTAATGATAGAACGTAACATTGATACTCATCTAAAGAATTGCCAACCAAAATGTACTCGGTAATAATTTATGAGAATTTTTGTGATATGTTATGAACATAAGAGCTCTCATAGGCTTTCATGAAATCTTGTACCATAACCTGGATTCTAATGGATTTTCATCCTACCAAATATAGATTTTAACAAATAAAAAAATTGATTGATTCCCTTTAAACATTTACAACGTAAATCTTATAAGTTACTCCGTATACTTCTTTCGTCCTGAATTGTATTGCAATTTGTGGTATTTAAAGTTGATCAACAATAAAGTTAAATCATCCATGTTAATGATTAAATTAGTTTTAATAATTAAAATTTACATATTTAAAAACTACATTGAAAATTTTATAGTCACAGAATCAAAATAAAAATATAATTGAAAAAAATGGCATGCTAAATAATTAATAGTGTGTAGCCAGGGCAGTATATCGGGCTAGAAAGGTACAAATATTTTTTAAAATAGAATTGAAATTTGGGATGGGCCAAACCTAGCAGGCCCCTCCTAGCTAGCCTTTGCAAAATAAGTAAATAGAATGAAATGTATTAACTAACTTTGCAAATAATTTTAAGACATGGAGTATGTATTAATGCTTCAAACAACATGCTGGAATTAATAAGAGAATTAATAAGAAAATTTACGTTATCACATACTTGTATTTTAGATTGTTCAAGTAATAGTTTACAAAACTATGGTTACCATGTGAGAACAATATTTTGCAACATTGAAATAGTCTAGATTGGATAAGTGTTGTTTGTAAATGAATGAACCAAAAGTATAAAAACAAAGACATTAAGAGGTTAGATGATACAAACATCTACATCATTGAGTGACAAATATAACGTTACCACTTTAGCTAAATTACACTTTATCCTTTAGTAATATGACTTTTTTCTCATCCTTTTAAGAATATAAAAAATGAGCATTAACAATTTCCTTTAAAAAAAACTGTGGTACAAAAATGGGCACAATCTTTACTTTCTGTTTATACATGTTCAAACTTGATCAATATTAGTGAAATTGAGGAAATAGTTTTATAACAAAAAGTTGTCTAACTCCTCTCACTGTGAAGACAAATGCTCTCTTCACAGAAAACGGTGAAGTCTTATGGTGATGCCTTCTAGCTCCACACTTCCTACATCGATCTTATTATTCATTTTATAATCACATCATCCTACGATACAAAATATGAAAATATTATACTACCTCCGTCCCATTTTATGTGCCTCCTTTAACTTTGGCACAATTATTAATAAAATGGTTGAAAATGTAGAAGTTGTGGTTGAGATTTGAGTTTAATAAAGTGAAATGTTGTGGAACACATATTTCTTTCTAAAAAGGGAAAGGTGACACTAAATTTGGGAGAACCCAAAAAGGAAAGTAAGACAGGTAAAATAAGACGGAGGGAGTAATTCTTATACGGGAATCAAAATGAGAACCGACATTTTGTCAAACACTCCCTTGATGTACAAATATATTGAAGTTGTTAACAGGGGTGGTTCAATACAAACTATCATGCCTTTCCCCTCCTGTGTCATGGAATCCCCAGCTTTTAAATAGTGGGAGATAAATCTAAATAATAGTTTCTGGGATATAATTAGTTAATTACATATCCACCCCAAAGCTTCCCCACACATTTTGATCATCAGATGACGACGGTGAGTCTCCAAGTACAGAGTGGATCTTTGTCCTCGTTGACGGGTCAGGAAAGTTCCAGAAAGAATCAGAGTTCTCAAAGAATATGTAAAATGCCACAGCTGATGCTAAAAATAAGCCCAACAACAACAGATATATCTGCCATTCTGCAATGGGCAATATGGTAAAAGAGATCGGTCTCAGATTCTGAATTGTTGAGATGTAATTACGAAAAATGCACCAACCAACAGAGAGAGAAAGACAAAGAGAGATACCTTTCCAATCCGCTGGAACACTCAGTTTGGTCACTATTAATCCCCACTCCGCAGATGTTGTAAGAACAACCCTGCAGATGCATAACAACTATAGCATGACACAATGCATAACAAAATTTCTTATGGGCCATATTTGGATCTCCAAAAATGCTACGGATAGAAAAGAAAATGCAATGGAATGCCATTTTCTTATGCTTGGACTTCCTTCTAGAAAATTGAAATATGATTAATATTTATAATTTCTTACATTTATTTAGATGTCTTAGTGTTTAAATAATACGAATAAATGAATAAAATGAACTCAAAAGAGTACTAAACCAAAGTTTATTGAGTTAGAACCATTGAGCATTTGAGAACCAAAGTTTTATTTTCCTGAAATATCTCCTTTCCTTGTGAAACTCTCCTACATTTCCTTCCTATTTTCTTTCCCTAGCATTTTCGGTGTTCAAAATGGACCCTTACTATTTCCGTGATTGGTATACTGCAAAGCTCTCATACAACAATGTGCAATTAAGATCTGGGCTAAAACATCAATTCTGAAAACTGAAAATGTACCCAAACATTGAGAACTGAAAGGTTTTCTTAGACCCCATTTGGAAAGGGAAAATTTGTCGAAGTTGCTGAATTATGAAAATTGTGTTTCATTTTTTTTAATAAAATACAGAACAAAATGGAAAAGGGTTTAAATGATCATATAAGACAACTTCAACAAATAAACTCCTGCGAACCTGCTTCATTTTGAACCTGCTTCTTTTCATTATAACCCAATTCAGTGCATAGTGCAAACAATCGAATAATTTAGTGTTTGGTAAAACTTGTGTCTATGAAGGTTGATTAGCTACATAAGTGGCTGCCAAATGACTACTTAGATGAGTACCATTACCACACCTTTCGCTAGGACAAAACTCCAATGATGTGATGTATGAGCCAGAGTGAAGCCTCCTATTATAGTGGGACACCTCCATCTTTTTTACTTCAATGATGCAAACATCCCCATCTGTGCTTCCCCTGCATTGTTTGCGCCGCCCATTAACTTGAGAGAAAATTTATCCCATTTAAATGTTCTGAAGGAATGAAGAGCCAGAAAAAAGACATACACAGCAAGATATTTCCCATCAAAGCTAATTGACATCATGGAAGCTGCCTTTTTAAGTAGGCTTTTATGCCCAATTTTCTTCCACTCACTGATGTCCCAAACCGCAATCAATGTCTTATTGCCTGTTTGTTATGGGGGACATGATTCAGATTCTGAGATTCAACTATATTTTACATAAATGATGATATTAATATACAAAGCCTGATGTGAGTGTGTTGTCCTACCCTTTTGAACAACACAGAACAAAAAAGGCTTTGTCCCATCTTTAGAGAAGCGGCAAAGTTCAATCTTCTCATCCTGTGGTAGAAAAGATGGAACGACACGATATCTAAATCATGATCATGTATAAATGAAAGTAATCAGGGGTTGTAATTTTAGGATATGGCTGGATCCGGAAATGTTAGGGAAAGGGGAAAAAACTAAGATATGTTGTGTTATTATGTTTGGATCTACTTCAGAAATTGTAAGGGAAAGTGAAAAATAAATAATATTTTTAAATTTGTACATTTGTTAAGATTTCTTAGTATTTATATTATACATCCAAACATCTATAGGCCCTAAGTTGATTTAGTTTGAAGTTTGAACTAATATTTTATTTTCCTTGACACTTCCCTTAAATCTTTCATATTTTTTTCCTCAAAGTTTTCTTTCCCTAGCATTTCCTGTGTTGGAAATGGACCCACAATTCGTATGACACATACAGTGTTTCGTGTGAGAGATGTCACTGGAACACCGTCACTCGTTTTCCATATTCTTGCTGCACCATCAGTGGATGTAGATGCTAAAAACTCTGAATCTAAACTAAAATCCATATCTTGGAACGACTTGTGAGCTTTTGGTTCATCAACAATGCTGCGCATATTTGGCCACTCAAAGAGTCTAAAGTGCCCATCCTGTAGATTAAATATAAGAATTGTAGGAACATAGTAACACAGGAACAATACAAAAAAAGTTCATTACCGAAGAGCGTGTTAGTGATCATAAGAATGCTTACAGCTCCACCAGAAGCCAACTTAGATCCATCAACACTAAAAACCAGGCACTTTTGTCGGCCCACATCTTGAAGATGGTTGAATTCTTTGCACGCTAGTTTTAGATTATCTTCTCGCCCACACAACTCGAACAATCTATATGCAGGACACAATTTTACAACAATCATATTTAAGTGCATTGTAGGAACCCCACAACCAAAGTTAATTAATGCATCATCTCCCATGTCCACAGGAGGCAAGCCAAAGACTTCGGTTGAGAGATGGTTTAGTATGTCCAAGGAGATGGTGACTCAAAATTTACTCTAGACCTTTTAAGATGGAAGGTTTTAATATTGGCGACTCGTTGTAAATTACTCTCATAATTTACAAGACAGTGACTCATTAGGAATTTATAGCAAGCCAGTCCTGAAAGTACCTTTTTGAGTCTTAACTGGGCCTGCATTACTTTTTTGAGATAGATTTTGATACACTTGAACTTCATCTAAATGATAGTCTCATAATAGGAGTCACAGAAACACTTGTAGCTTGATAGTGTTATTATAATGAAAGAAACAGATGGGGCAAATTTAATGTCTAGATGAACTCCCAGAAGTGAGGTAGCTGAAACCCCAAAATCACTCCATACTCCGTACCAGTTTTAGTAATTAAAATCTAAGAAACATGTAAACGGTGATAAATTGCCAAACAGTGACCAATTTTATCCAGAGAGATAGAGAGGACTGACTTGCAGCCAGTGGGAGTTGAGCAAACGACGACGTCTCCACTGGGATGCACTGCAATGCAGACGGGATAACATCCTTCCTCGAACAAATACTTGGCCTGCAAAGTCAACTCTCACGGAATTCAGTTCGGTTAATGCATTTAGAGCTAAACAGAAAAAAGTCACGTTACTGTTTTCGGCAAGTAATCGCAGCACGCAAAAAACCAGTGACCTTAGGAGAAGGAGAAAAGGAAGTGGTCTTGGGATCAAAGGAGAAAATCTCGAGCGATGAAGGCGTCGACTTCCCGACCGCCAGGAGATGCGCGTTTTCCGGTCGTCTGATCCATGAAGCACACGTCACTGTCCCTTCCCCCAACGCGTCTCCGCCGTCCATCTCCCCGCCGGTTGAATTTTCCAATTCTCAACTACCAAAACTAACAAGAGTCCGAACAAGTCAAATAACTACAAGTCTACAACTCCCTGTTACCCTGTATCTCAACTTAACTTGAATGAGTTCGGTTCAACTCGGTTTTGCGTTTCAAAATATAAAATCATACTCGTATTCAATTTGTTTTGATTAGGTTTCGGTTTTTTTTAGGTTTTTACTAAAAATATTATCATGACTTGAAATGATAAAACAATTGGGATCAATTACTCAATTATTATATTATCTCCGGCTCACTAACATTGGCATAAGAGGAGATGACACGGTTTTTAACAGAAGTAAGTTAATGTGATTGATATTAAATTAATAAAGTAAGAATGATCTAAAACCATACAAATTTTACTGAATTTAGTATGAAACAACAGGTACGGGACCGTACCAAATCGAACCGAATGCCGGATATTGAAGCGATTCTGCAGAATTTTGTCCTGAACCAAATCGTATAATTTGAAACAGGTACAGACCAGTCCTAATTTTTGAGATCCGAAAAATATCGAACTGAATCGTTCAAGAATAATGCATGTGAGATTTCTATATTTTTTCCATACCAATAAATTTTTTCTATAGACCAACAACTTAATAGTTCAAGTATGTATTCATGCATCACTAAAATAGCTAAATGTGTGTATTTATAAAAAAAAACTACGGAGTATTCTTTTTTCTTTTTAGATAATTTATGTTTTTTTAATACTAATTTATGTTATATTTGGTATATATTGAAAATCCTTAATGACTATTCATTTCTAGTAAAGTAGTGTATATGAATTTTATTGTATCATATTACGTATTTGTGTAGTTTTACAACTTAATTTATATGTTTTGAATTTTAGTACATACGGTTCAACTATGAATTATATTAGAACTAATATTCAACCTAGAATAAAGAAGAATGTTAGATTTTTTAATTATATTCAACAATTTGATGATATTCTTTTTTTCATTTTCACATGAATTAAATAAAGATGGTATTTATCTGATGTATCATTATTTTGCTATATTTTTGTTTTGTTGTGCTGCACGATTTGATTATTTGTGAATTTAAATACAAAAAAGTCAGCCTCTTGAATCTTTACTAGTATTTAATATGCACTATGTTGTTTTTTATAAACATTTCATGTGAATTGACCGGTGTGATTAGGGATGGAATGGGCCCTGTGATCTAACCCGGAACCGATACTGTTACTAACGGCTCAAGACCGGTACTAACAGTACCGGCCCAGGGCCGGTTTTTCGGTACCGGAACCGTGGTAAAAGAGGGTCGAGATTCGAGCTTAAATTTTTGGGACCGGACGAGACGGTCCCAACCGCTACTTTAAAAAAAACAATTAAAGGGTATCAACTCAGGCCCGACCCGGGACCGGTACTATTTGGACTTGAACCGGAACCGGGCCAAACCAGGTCAGTAATGAGCTTCAATTATTTAAAATCAGGACTGACCGAACCTGAGACCGACCCGAACCAGCCTGGTTCCATCACTTCCATGGCTAGGTGTGATGATATCTACTAATTATAAAATTTGTCCAAATGTTTTAGCGTGTTTGACAATGTACCGAACTATTTTGTAGCATTCCGAAACAACATGGTACCGAATTGTTCCATCCTTAAAACGAGAACATACTGAACCGTTAAAAATCTCACGGAGTACATTACAGATTTTGCTTGTATTATCTTTCATGAAATAAAACGTATTAAATCTTAAGTTCTAATTACAAAAAAAATACTACTGTTGTATAATCAATGTTTACAGGTTTTATGTCACCAATCACCAAAGTCGCCATAAACAAGGTTTTAAGTTTTAACTATGGTAGATAAGATTTTATCCCTGGTTTTGCATATCTGGGAACACACAAAAAAACAAAAAAAACATTTTTGCACAATCACCTTTTTGTGTAATGATCGTTACAAGAATCAAATAGTAAGATATGTAATACGGAGTAATAACAAAGAAACGCAATACAATTAAAGGTATTATTCCGTAATTTCTTTAAATCAAATACTCACCTCGTCTGCAAAAAGCACAAGTCATATTATTGAATACAGCTTAATAACTTCGATAAGGTGAACGTAAAAAGGCCATAGTAGACCAATATACTTCGTATAACTTATATTCATATTAATTAATAGTGGAACACGATAGCTTTATTAGTCACTAATCACACTTGCATGAATTTGATTTAACAAGGTTGATCATATTTATAAATTTTGCTTTTTACTTTTGACAATTAATTTTCAAAATAATCTTATTTAAACGAGGACTCTTTCTTGATTTTTTGTAAACATGTACTCCATATTAAGAAGAGTTAACTAACAGCAACAGCTGCTAAAATAATGTATGGAACCACAGATTATTTCTAGCGTTCTCTCTCTAGGGACGCCCACCTCTTGTTGGTCCCCACGGGAGGCTATGTTAGCCAAAAGGTGGTCCTCAACATAACTCGGACCTGCTTGATTAAAGCAATGTTTTGGCCTTTGTACCAGAAGTTCTATATACCACGGTATTTCTTTTTACCACAACATAAGTTCAGACAGTTGTTCTGCCCAGGGATTGCCCTAAAGGTGCAAAACCTCAACCTGACCTGCAATTGGATCATTGCCTCAAGCTCTCCACAATGTAAGAAGCGTACAAATCCCTGAGTTAAAAAAAGCACAACAAAAGTTAGGGCACCAAACATCGTTTTAGGCTTGCAAAACTGCAAAAGGTCCAGTTCCTGACCAGCCTGTTCTCAAACCGTTGGGTAATCTATTGTGGAGAGCTGGTCAGGTAAAACCGCCCATTCGCGATCCTTTTTTGAGCATTAAGCAAAAATTAGGGACCCAAACTGACCAGTCGAGTTCTACTATATATGAACCGAAACAGGACCAGCATATCCGTATTTGCCCAGTTACTGGTTCTGGGTCATTGGATAGGACAAAAGGCTGAGCTGGTCATTGGATAGGACAAAATGCTGAACTGTCCATGTCCAGGAACCAGAACTGTGCTCACCTCTACTTTGTAATTCATTTACTTAAGAAAAGGTTGGCAATCAAAGGCAAGGGCCCAAACTGCCGTTGCCCTGAAGCATTGATGGAGACAGATTGCAATTGGGAAACAACTTACATGGAGTATTTAATAGCATCAACAGCAGCTTCTGCAGGCAAGAAGTCTTCCACTGCCACAGATTTGTTCTCATTCTTCTTGTCTGTTTTATGCTAATGTTAAAGGATTCTCATTTCTCATACATACATTGGATGTGAAATAATAATCCCAAACTTCTAGCTCATACTCCCTCCGTAACTTAAAAATCTTCCCACTTTCCTTTTTCGTCCGTAACACAAAAATCTTCCCATTTCTAAATCTTCCCATCATACCCTCAATAATTCTTAAAATAATACACTATTACAACTACTTTTTTTGGATTTATCCCACATTCCACTACATTATTCCACTATTTTCCCATCATACCCTCAATAATCCATATCATCTTTCACTATTCTTAATCTACCTACTTTTGAAATGGGAAGATTTTAAAGTTACGGAGGGAGTAGTATATAGTTACTATGGCAAGTGCCACTATAAATGCAATAAAAATAAAAGAAAATAAAATAAATACGCAGTATATTTTATAAATAAAAAATTAAGAGGGGGTTAAATGTAGTGGGGATACAGTCCTCAAAAAACCGGCGGATTTCAGCAAGACGGTGTGGAGGAAGTTCTTTAAGGTCATTATAATGACGAAACTCAGGATCATCAGCACACACTGCTATTATCTTGTCATCCCTTTCATCCTGTAGAGCAAATCTCTTATCCTTTAGGGTTTGTTTCGAACACAAAAAATGCTAGTGAAATAAAATAGAGAAAGTAATATGCTATATAGCTAGGAAAGTACCAAGTTAAAACAAATTTGATTAAAAGGGTTTAAAAATTTACATATATACTCCCTCTGTTTGACTGTTTCCCTTATAACTTTGCCAGTTTGACTGGCATATGGAATAATAACTTAAAAATGTGTGGTTGAGGTTTGAGCAAGGAGAGACAAAAAAATAGGAGCCACAAATTAATTGATTAAAAGGGAAAGTCATAGTTTTTGTGAAAAAAAAGAAGAAAAGATGACAAAATTA
The DNA here is from genome assembly GCA_945859915.1 of Cuscuta epithymum. NCBI lineage: Eukaryota > Viridiplantae > Streptophyta > Magnoliopsida > Solanales > Convolvulaceae > Cuscuta > Cuscuta epithymum. The sequence goes on along the minus strand of CAMAPF010001001.1, from coordinate 1,586,251 downwards.
TAAGGGGCAGAGGGAGTATGTGTGTGTGTATATATATATATATATATATATATATTGAGGGAGTATATATTTATAATTTGTAGTATACAGGGCTATACTTAATAGAAATGTATAAATAATATAAGTTTGAACAAATACCTAAAGCTTTTTTATTATGTTTGAACCAGTTTTAATTGTATTTCCACAAATTTTATTTCCTTCGAACTTTCCCAAATTCACCCCGCCTCCCTGTAATCATTATCTTGCATTTTCCTGATACCCATATTACTTTAACATACATTGGTATATTGATCAAAATCTCATCATTTTGAGAGCATATATTTGCTACTTGTTTTCTAATAAAAAGATACTCCATCTATCCCGTAAAGCTTGGAAAAAGTTGACTTGCCCGTGGAATAAGATAGTAAAATTGTATGGTTGAGATTCATTCATATCAGAGAGAAATAACTTTAACCATGTATTTATTACTTTAAATGGAAATAACAAAGTTTTTTGTTGTAAGACAGAGAGAGTGTCATTTTGCTGAAGACCTGAGGTTATAAACAAATAAGATTTAAGGTACTGACCTGATCGATCATAGGCATTAATCCAATTGCACGAGCACGAAGAAAGGTACTAGGTAGAACAGGCTCCTAAAATGACAAGGGAACATTTTACAAGTGAAGAGATGAATTTAAGACTTTGTTTTATTACAAAAAGCTTGTTAACCAGAAACCTGCATAAGTACGAGGACATCCATTGGATCACCATCTTCACAGATTGTCCTCGGAATAAACCCATAGTTATGTGGATAAACCACAGATGAGTAAAGAACTCTATCCACCTAACAGTAAAGTAATAGTTACTTTATGATAAGATGTACTAATGAATAATCGCAAGAAAAAAAAATACAAAACATGTGTACAAGAAGGTATAATCTTCGTCATTTGACTTTATAGTCTTAGTTTGTCACATCACATTTAACTCATTCTCTAAGATCCAGTTACAAAATGGTAATTTTAAACAAAACCTTTTATTTTGTATTTCTTGCCTAGAACATAAAACAACATCTCAAAAATTCTATAATACTAACATCTAAAATATACAGTCCAATGATTTCCATTACCAATTTACCAGCTCACTTGCAAGATGTAAGCAAACTTATTCCAAATAATCAACCATTTGTCTACGCTGCACCACTAAAGCTGTGAATATGGAGGCATTGCTTTTTCCCTTCCCATAAAAGAGTCATGTTTGTATTACACACAAGATTCTTTTTTTCTATATCGAGTAATCTATTTTTCCGTTCGCCCATTGCAGTTGCAATTGAACTAAGACCCGTTCACCCGTTCGGTAACATTGATCAGCTTATTCTGCTGACATATTTGGCTGACACGAAATTTACTTAACGTTTTTGCTTTCATACATGTCAACATATTCAGCCAAATAAATCTTAGTAAATGGTTAATTAAGCTATGTTTGGAATGGGAAAAATGGTATGAAAATGCTAAGCAAAATACTTTCTTATGTTAAGCTTTACCTTGGGAAATACAGAGCTAATCATTTTACATTCTTTTTACATATGAAAGGCTTATTAGTCTTCTGAAATTTGAAACACAAAAATAAATAGTGGAAATCCAAAATGACATGTTAAGTCCTTTTTTTTACCCCGGGGCCGGGGTTCATGGGGAGGGGGCTGTGGGGCCTTGTGTAAACAGGGCTGAAACTGCCTCCATGGAGTTTCAAACCCAAGACCTTCCATATGGGGGAGTGAGTGGCGTCCAGTTGAGCTGGACTGTTTCCTCAATGATTATTTGAAAGTCAAACCAACTGAACTCACTTTGATAAGGCCACTGTTTTTATCAAGTTCATACTTAACTTTCCCACCCTTTCCTATCTCAACAACCTGCAACATGAATAAATACCTCAGATCAGGTGTTCAACCATTACATTGACACTATAACACTATTCGAGCAAACACTAGTATCTAATACTACCTCTGTCCCAATTTCATGGTCTCATTTCTTTTGGGCACAAATTTTAATAAAGTTGTTGAAAAGGTAAAAATTGTGGTTGAGATTTGAGTAGAAAAAGGTGAAATAATGTGGACCACATCTTTCTTTCCAAAAAGGGAAACGGGACCATCATTTTGGGACATCCCAAAAAGGAAATACAGGACCATCATTTTGGGACGGAGGGAGTAACGGATATTAGGAAGTTGTCATTAAACATACACAATTAAACACCGCTGGTGCACCTGGACCTGCAACCGCATAACAATGAACATATGAGCATTACTGGCTTTATGATCTAAAGTGACTAATTTATAAGTAATGTAGCAATTAATACCAATTTCTAAGTCATGCCATGGGTGAGCAGCTACAGATTTGTGAGACATAGAGGACAGGATCCTTTCATTCAGTACAGAATTAGAGATTCCCGAGGTTTGTCCACTCACATGTTTACTTTTTTCCGCCATATTCAACTAAGAAGAAGGGGAATAATTATATAAGTAACTCTTGAAAAGGAAAAGAGGATGACAGCAATTAGCAAGATGGTGAGTTTTATGACAAGACAAACAACTATTGTAGCTATATCAAATTATCAATAACACTAGAGTCTTCAATATCAAAAAACGACCATTTGCATCTATTTCAGCAAAACGAGATAAACATTTTTCATCTCATTATTTACAATTGGAAGAAAAAGTCACTTATTAAAAATCTCAAACAATCACAAGTTTGACATTATTATAAAGGAGAACTCTCATCCTTCCTAATCACAAATTTCAATCTGTAAGATGAACAAAAAATTGTTCATATTTTCCCGCACCAACAATGTAGATCTCTGCATAAATTTTTCTTTTGTCAAAACAGAAAATAAAATCTGCCAGAAACTGCAATTTTCTTAATAGATAAACATTAAAACTGGAACAGAAACATTCTAATGTAATAGCTTCTCCTAATATTTTATTTAAAATAGACCTGTCTTATAAAAAAAATAAAATGCAAAATCAATCTGGTCTAAATAACAATATTGTATATGTATATGGATAAAAATATTTGCAAAAGTGGTTTATTGATCTAAAAATTGCCCTCAAATTATCGCACCATCCGAAAATAACCACCACTTACTGGTTTATCATTATAATTATAAAACTATATACGGGTTTGTGTATAATCATATACAGGTTGACATCAAATGAGAGCTAGGAACTTTCCTATATGGAATTGCTATTGATATGATTCTTTACACTTTTAATCCATAATATCTAACATGACTTTTTTATTACTATCTTTACCTTTTTCATTCATTCAACCTTCATTAATCGAAATTCATAGCAATACAAATATGCCAAACAGCCACGTGAGAAAATGTATGCTCGGTCTTCAATTCAATTCAATTCTCAGTTGGCATCAACCCATATACATACAATTATACAAACAAACCAACAAATGCATACATATACATATATACATATATATACATACACAATTACACATATTGTTAGGTATGAGTAGAAATTTGTGATGTGACGTACACATTTTCGAGAAATATAGGACTGATAGATGATATTTAGAGTAAGACATCTGATTTGAAATTTCGATCATACAAAAACTAATGACGATAGAAATATTAAATAATTGGTTCATATAGGATAGTTCAAGTGTATGTAAAAGGATGGAAGTTGACGCAGCGAAGACTGAAGATGGAGCGTTGAAAAAGAAGTACCTGGTTGGACGATGAAGGACTGAAGGAGAAGGGTGAATTGCGGATAGGAGACCAGAGTCTTCAGGGGTGGAGTCAAATATTAGCCCAATATGAATGGTAGGAAATTAGTGGGCTTGGGTTCCATGGCCCAATAAGTTAATCTGTAAAGTATTATTCAAACCATTCTATCTAGGTGTGTGGGATATATTTTAGGAAAAATTGATTGTAATAATCCCATGTGCCCAACTATTCACGGTCCGCTCATAATAATCTCAACTATCGATTATTTCATAATAATCCCAACTTTAGGGAACTTTCGCCAATAATGCTCCGACATGACCGACTATAAATAAATTCATATAGTTTCTAAAGTAGATGAGAAGAGATATAACAGATAATCCCTATAAATAATCCCAACTTTTAATTTTTATGCTTAATTTCTATTAAAAATCACATGTTATAGCAGGTAATATCTGGTCATGGACCATTCTTGGCGGACGGTCCATATAGTTGGGATTATACAAAAATAATCTATAGTTGGAATTATTGTTAGCGGACCAGAAAGATGCATTTATGTGGTTAATATTGAATTGATTAAGTAAAAGTGATTTAGAATTACACAAGTTTTATCATTGGTGTGTGACAATTTTAGCGAGACAAATCAAACACGAAAGATGAGACAATCTTAACAGTATGAAGAGAGTGGTTATTAATAGTGTTTAGGTTTAAATATGTTTTAGTATCTACAAGTATGACACATTTTTTTTAAGTTCCTGCAAATTATTTTTATTGCAAAGTTTTGGTTATGGTTCATATCTAACTGCTAAACCACCCTACTAAAGAATGTTATGGTCGGTTTAATAAACTTACTAGAAACCATTTATCCTTTTGTAAAAAATTTAGTCTAATATAAGAGTTAAAACAATGTAAAATTAATTGTTCACCTACATTTTTTAAATATGTATTAAGAACATTCTACAAAATGAAATTAAATACTTTCTAATAAAATGATAAAGAATTATAGGAAACCTACTAATCACATATACTACGTATTAGTAATTGTTTCATTGTTGTCATTTATATAACATGTATACTTGACTACTAGTGTATCGTATTGAGTTGTATCTGTAAGTTACCAACTTTTTTGAAATTATTTTAAACATTCGGATACACACATTAACTATAAACAAAACACTCAAAAGCTAATAATAAAAGTCTTTAAAATGTTTATCGAAACTTTTAGTTTTGTAATTAGAATACTGCTTTCTATCTTCATTGAGAATATTTTATCCGAGTAAGTTATACCGTCAACAAAAATGTTAAATAATAAAGAATGAAATAAAGTTTTTAATAATAAACATGCTATACTTTAATTTTTTATAGATAACGTATAATTTTACTCTACACTTTATCCCGAAAACTGAAAAGTGTGTGTTTTCTCACGTATAGTTCAAGATATATTTATATAATCTATTTTTTATTTTATTTTATTTTTACTTTTGCTAGTATGTTTGAATTGTTTTTATGTTAGAGGCTTTACTTTTTGCCTAACATCTTTTGCAAGGAAAAAACTAACACCAAAAATGACTTTTTACTTTGATTCCGTATTTGATTTTGGGCAAAGTCTATGTGAAAAATGTACTCACCTCTATATCTTTTTTAACATAAAAGAGCGGTCGTTATATTAAAATCGATAACACATACAAGACAACCATTAGATAGAAATCATAGAATTTACAAATCCAATCGTGAGCCATATGAGTAGACTTAAAGTCAGCCACCTCATACAAAGCAATTTTAGGCCTAAAATGACTGTAACCGAAACTCTGCCTATCAAAAGAATTTCAAAAATCCAAACATCCAAAACAAACTTTCTCGGACTAAAATAAAAACAAGTACTACTAAAGAGAAAGTAATAATGACATAAGGTCTTTCCATGAACTTTTGGAATAGGGGTGAATACTAACTTCACCGCCATTAGAGTGGCCAACCAAGGTTGCCTAATCCAGCACCGAAAGAAAAATTAAAATTCATCATATTTTCTGGTCTTCGATCGATAGTTTTAAATCATTGAGGCTCTATGTCGGCATATTTTACCTTTCGGACCCCTTAATGATAGTGAACTTATTTTTCAGGCTCTGGGTTGATCAAATTCCAAAAAAAATTACGATTTGTATTTATAATGATGGATTATGTTGACTTATAAGAGCATGTATTTTTAGAAAATTTTCATTAAATTTAACAATACATGATGTTAAATTTGATTAATGTTGGTCAGAGGGGTAAATAGTGCGAATAATTAAAACTCGAAGGGAACTAATTGATTAAAAAATGAAAGGTTGCATTAGTAATTTCGATCTAATCTCAAAGGGTTAATAGTAATTAACAAAATATCTTGTTGTTAATAGTCACACTTCTAAGAAAGATGTGAGAGATTTGAAGCTCATCACAATTTCAACATGTTGAAATTCAATAAAGATCATACAAGTATATAACTCCTTATAATAAAAGTGTGAGTGTGTGACTACATGAAAAGAACAGAGCCGTTTTTTAGGGGGTTCAATAGATTATACAGAACAGGGTCTCCGAATTTATGGGGCTCCAAAATTTTAAATTTCTTTTAGTACTTCATACTCCGTATTATATAGTACGGAGTAATATTATACGGACTATATTAATACTAATCAGTAAAATACAATTATTAAGGAAGAAAAATATAGATGCATGATTTTTTCGTTGGTCCTTTTATTATTTTAATTCTTTTTAATGAGTATTCAATTGATTTGATTATAATTATTTAGATTAATATTTTAAAAAAAAATTATACGTAGTACTCCCTCCGGTTCTAAATAAACTTCACACTTTCCTTTTTGAGACGGTCCAAAATAAACTTCATACTTCCTTATTTCCTTATTTGGCAAAGAAATATACATCAAAACAATGTTAAACAGTGTTAAACAGTGTCAAACAGTGTCTCAACAGTGCCAAACAGTGTCTCAACAGTGTCAAACAGTGTCTCAACAGTGTACTCTACAGTACAGTCAACTTTATTTTCTTAATAACTGTGAAGTCAAACACTGAAGTTTAAAAAGAACCGGAGGGAGTATTAATTTAGGGCCTCTGATTTACATTTAGAACTGGAGTCTCCAAATGCCCTAGAAAAGAAAGTAAAAATTTGGTCCAACTACAACGAGTGAAGCTGACGTTTATATCATGTTCTCTGTGCTTAAATGACACTCGTAACTTTGTACAACTAACTACTTAACGAGCTATAGTGAAAATGGGGAAGTGTAGTTAGTAGGTACAACAGTACAACATTGACACAACAATAAGACAGGCATTAGTAAACAGTATCAGAATTTAAAGTCACTTCGATTTTTACTTAAATACTACTCCCTCCCCTTTTAAATGAGACGAGAGATGGTGGCACGAGTTTTAAGAAAAGTGAGTTTATGTGGTTGATATTAATTGATAAAGTAAGAATAAAGTAAGAATGATTTTGAGCCACACAAAGTTTACCAAATAAGATATGGGACAATTAAATAGGGACATCCCAATATGGTAAAACGGGACATTTAAAAGAGGACGGAGGGAGTACTCCGTAATACGTAGTACGTAGTATTTCTACTTTATACATTTATGGGTGCACAACCTCGACCATTAATATTTTATAAAATCACATTCTAAAAATTAATTTATCAATATTTCTAAGAAATTAATTTAATAATGCATCATTAAATATATCGTAGATGAAGTAGAGCATGTAAATATTCCTCGAAAAATTCCCAAAATAGAACTAAAACGTTTGTGTATTTCAAAAGAGGATTGTCATGTTTTTATTTCTTAAATATGAGTAAATACTGTCACTTTTCTGCAGTACCAGACTTTAAACATGATAATATTTTCCAAACTTGACAGTAATTTACTAATTACTCGTATAGTCTTGTAAACTTGGTAGTAATTTACTCATAAAATATTAATTTTATATAATATTATATATTTATTACAATATAATTTTGTAAACGTTGACCGGGTCTTCCCGATGTTGACCGGGTTGATCTTTCGGGTCCGGGCTGACCCGTGACCCAGTAGCTTGGCCGGGTCATTTCCTGATCCGTTTTTGATAACATAGGCCAAATCTTCACCAATTTCAGCATAATGAGACGATTTAGAAAACTCCATTGTTCCCAAATGGACTCTTAGAGATTTCTAACGAACGCTAGTACATAATGAAAAAAAAAACATAACTATTTTAGAAGTTCTTCGTAAGTATTACTTCCTCCGTTCTTTTTTAGTTGCAACGGTCAACATTTCACACTCGTCAATGCACGTCTTTGACCGTAATTATATCTTAATCTCTATTAGTAAAAAATATTTAAAAATTAGATTTTGAAAATTTGTAATGAGATGAATTGAAAATATTTTTAAAAAAAATAATTTTCAAAAAATATTAATATAAAATGTAGTCAAAGTAGAACATGTGAATAGTGTAAAATTCAATATGTTGCGATTAAAAAGAGACGGAGGATAGTATTTGAATAGAATTATAAATAAGTGTGCCTAAAATTACAATGAGAAAATTGTTATTGTATTCTAAGTATATATAAATTCAAACAATATATTGATCATTGAGGTTTCAATTACATAATCAACGAATAAAACAATCACTTTTTTGTCCGATGCTTATTTTAATCATATTTCTATCATTATTTCATTTTATTAATGTGTAAGTGCACCACTCAATTTTGCTTTGTATCTTGTGCGTAGTATTCCTCTACATTTCCTCTATGTTAAATTGGGCCTGATTTCTCTAACCTTAAACGTGGCTTGCTCCCGATCTTAAGGTTTTAAAATGGCATAGTTCGAGTACACTTGTCCTACTTAATCACCCACCATTTTGTTTGGTTCATGCATTAGTGTATCTATGTGTAAGACTATTGCATATTAAGTCTAGGCTGCCTAGCAACTCCTTCGTAGGTAACTCTCTCTTTCAAATGATTTGGATGGCATTTCTCAGCCACATGTCTCTTATTATTGAAGTATCCGAAAATTAAAAAACGGTAGCACCAAAATCAGCTGTTTTGGTTGATTCTGCTGAAATTTATAAAGTTTTAGCTGAAGTGGTTGCATTGACTGATTCTGCTGATTTAAGGAAAAAATATTTTTTTAATAAAACAAAGAAAATAGCTATAATGGTCATCTACGGTAACTTCAGGCAATACAGCCAGAAAAGTAACTTCAACTTTACTTTTTCTGCTTATTATACAATTCAGCGCGCGAAAGCAAAAATTACGTGTTTGGTGAAAAAGTGGGCCGATAAGCTTGATAAGCCGAAAAACAGTGTTGCCAAACGGTATCTAAATGCAAATACTTTAGTGCATTCATTTCCTCTTCGACGAGAAAAATTTATACCTCCTCCCCTTTCGATTTGTTTGACACACTTTCCTTTTTAACTTTCAATTTGTTTGACACACTTTCCTTTTTGAATGTTTCAATTCAGAATGAATGTCACACTTTCTTAGTTCCTTATTTTATAAACAAATCTATATCAAAATAGTGCAAAACAGTGTTAACCAGTGTCAAACAATGTCCAAACAATGTGTTGTTTAGTAAAATTTAACCCTTAGTAAATTTTTCCATTAAACTTTGTGAAGTCAAAGTGTGTCAAAAAATTGAAAATTATTTTCTTAGGCCATCTCCAACAGTTAACACCATTTTTTACACCAAAATGGTGTAAACATCACATCAAACAGTATTTTATCTCCAACAGTTTACCCCATTTTCATCACCAAAAAGGAATATTCTCTTTTTATTCTTTTTACTAACTTTTTACCATTCTTCTATTTAAGTATCTAACTATCATATATTTATACATTAGCCCCTCATTTAATATTTTGATATTTCACACATTATTTCACACATACAAACTAAAATACATAATTTTAATATGTATTTTCACGCATTTCACTAATTAAAATACAATAATCAATATTTCACAAATACAAGCTAAAACCACATAAAATTAAATATTACAAGAATATTATAATAATTAATACGTCATTAATAAAGTACTACTTAAACTTAAAGCAATAGATTAAATAAACATTCTTAGTTTAGTTATCGGAATTTGAGAATTGTTCCCACAAATGATCAATTAAAGCATTGCGGAGCTCAATATGAGCGTCTTTGTCGTGAATTTGGTTATGTCGGCTAAGAAATTGAGTGAACCGTGCCGCCTCATCAACTGCAACTTCAACATCTGGAACTGGTGTATCTCTCACATCTTCAACCGGTGCATGTATATCACGTTCATTCTCTATTATCATATTATGCATAATAATACATGCACTCATTATGTCATGTAAGACTTTTTTCTCCCAAAAACGTGAAGGTCCTGCGATAACTGCAAATCGGGATTGCAATACTCCAAAGGCACGTTCACGAGCAGCATCAACAAAATCACGAGCATCGTAATACACGTTCACTGCATTCAAGAATGGATACAATAAGTACGCAAGCACGGAAGCTAAATGGGTGTGTGAAGCAACTTGAGAATTTAAACCCAAGTGGTGCTTCAGAAAAAGATATTGTAAGTATAATACTTCGTATAATTTTAATTTTCAATAATTTATTTACTTTTATGTAATACAAATTTATTTTTATGATATGCAGCTGGATCGTGCTAAAGTATTATTTATGCAAGATCCAAAATATTCTAAGGGTTTTAAATTTGACCATGTTTGGAATATGATTAAAATTTTTGAAAAATTTAATGATAATGTGCCAACTGCAAGACATGTTGTTCCCAAAAAAAGACAAGTTAATTACGACTCTTCCCAATCAGACTCCCATCCACCATCTCCAATTTCCTCATCACCTGGATTGTCATCTTCGTTCAATAAAGAAGTTGATACTGATTCTGGGTCAGATTTTTCAACACGGCCAATAGGGGTAAAAAAAGCCAAATTGAAGAAGAAAAACGATGAAGACACCACTGTTTTGCTTAAGTCGGTTAAGAGCGACAATGAGCAACTTATAGACATGTTGAAGAAATCGTCGTTAGATCGACAAGAACAATTGCAAATTCAGCGACAAAATATGGCATACAAAGAACAGAAAAGAGAAGATAAAATAATGTTTATGGATTTGAATTATATTCACGATCCACAAACGCGAGCGTATATCATGGCAGAAAGATCGAGAATTTTACAAAAAAATCTCAAGGAGGATCATCAGCTAGATTTGGGAATTTGTTTGATGGTCTCGGAGGGTCTGGAAGCGGGTTGAATGACTACTAATTTCTAAATTAGTATGTACCATGTATGTTTCTAATTATGTTTTAATTTTAATTATAATGGTGTTATTAATTGTAATTTTAATTATGCAATTTCCTCAAGTACCATTTGTATTCTGTTATAATGTTGTTTGGATTTGAAACTTTATTTATAATATTGAGTGATTTAAATTTTATTATATTTTTTTCTATCAAATTAATAATTTTAATTTGTTGTTCTAGGATGTTTTTACTTGGACTGTAGTTTGTCTCGGGATCAGATAAGACCCGATTAGACCACACTTGGGTAGTTATACAAATACAAAGAAATCAGACCAGACCACATTATTTCAGATCAGACCAGATCAAATCAGACCAGACCAGCTGAGAGCGGACAAACCAATTTTAGTCCAAGTAACACATCCTAATTTTTTAAAAATGGGTCAAAACTATAATAATTAAAACTTGAAGGTCACATTTAAAAGGAAAACAAAGCCAAAAAGTTGGATGGTGTGATATATGGTGTACGCCATATATGGCGTGAAGCCATCCTCCCTCCCCCATTTTGGTGTAATGGTGTAATGTTTGGTGCCATTGTTGGAGCATTTTTTGCCAAATACACCATTTTGGAGTTGAAAATGGTGCTTGTTGGAGATGGCCTTAGGACTACACTATATCGCTATTATCCTTTTATTCTAAATTTTAAATTACTTTGTGATGACATAGAGCCCGTTTGGTAGCATAAAAATCGATTGTTTTGGTTGATTCTGCTGAAATTTATGAAGTTCTGGCTGAAGTGGTTGCATTGGCCGATTCTGCTGATTTAAGAAAGAAATATTTTTAAAATATATTTTATTAATAAAACAAAGAAAATTATATGTAAAAATAGCTAAGATGGTCATCTACAGTAACTTCAGCCAATGCAACCAGAAAAGTAACTTCAACCTTACTTTTTCTGCTTATTACACAATTCAGCACGCTGAAACAAAAGTTATGTGTTTGGTGAAAAAAGTTGATTGATAAGCCAGATAAGCTCAAAAACTGTGTTGCTAAACGGCCTCATAATTTTTATCATAATAATGGCTATTCTGGGTTTTGGGATGTTACAGGACACCTAACAAAAAATTACTTTGCCTAGAAGCATGTGATGAATTCAAACTAGCAACTTAATTACAAAACAAAAAGGTACTACGTGATAAATAAAAATTATAAAGAAAGACTAATATATAGTCCGTATATATATTAGTCTGAAGTATCATTATATATACTTCGTATTATATAATGATGAAAGTTGTACGTAAGAGTATTTATAATAAAAATAAAATTATAAACATATATGCATGTGTAGTAAAAGAATAATCTGGAACAACTTGTGTGTTATCCGGATTGGGATCCTCTGCCGCACGACAGAGTGCCTTGCGGCAGGGAGGCCATCGGATGAGAAAAGTCACTCATCGAGATGCGGATATCTAAATCTTCCGCCACTAAAAATTGATCAGACGATTCCCAAAGGTTGGACATGGTGCTTTGCTCAGAAGTAGCGCAGAGAATTCAGATCCATGTTTCCAGTAGCACGTGAGACCTGTTGGAGATTGATTCATTGAAAAAAGGATTATACTAAATAATTGAAAAAAAAATAAAAGTTGTCATTGAAATTTGAGTATAATAAAATAAAATGTTATTTGATTACATAAGGAGTATTTTTTTTTAAAGAAAATATGAAATTTATTTTAAAATGAGACAGGGAAAACATCTGAGAAGATAACAAACTCATCCTTCAATCGCTTATCACCATATACTCGCCTTCCACTCGTGCAAGGCGCGAAATGGTGTGCCCAATACTATTATACTACCTCCGTTCCTAAAATTTTTTTCAAGTTTGAATGACACGCTTATTAATTAAAAAAGTGGAAATGTATGGTTGTGGTTGTGTAAGAAAAAGGTAAAATAAATGTGAACCACACAAATTGTCCAAAAAGGGAAAGTGAGAAGTATTTTTGGGAACGGGGAGTACTATGTAGTATTTTTTTTTATGTTAACATGATGTAATACTTGTAAGCGTGGCCAATTCATGAATCATGATGGTGAAGAAGTTGAAGTAGTAATCCAGATGTCACGTGTAAATCCACCTCTCGACACCATCTCATTTGATCCTATCACACGACTTTACTTGCATGCTTGGCATGTTTTGCAAGCTATGTATGCCGCTCAAGCCAGGGAGTTTAAATTACCATGTTCAAACAGAGTAGCGGTTGTGGGGTCCTTGATCATGGAAAAAGTGAGATATAACATTATGGTTAGAGTGAGCATTACACACACAAAAAAAAAGCCTTCGGCTGAACAAAGCCTTCGGTCACACGAAGGATAATAGCGATATAGTGTAGTCCTCGGTATTCTCTGGCATAAGAAGCTACTGGGAGAAAACGGCAAAAAACATGAGCCTTCGGTATTCTCAAGCCCTCGGCATCAGAGAAGCCTTCGGCTGAACAAAGCCTTCGGTCACACGAAGCCCTCGGTCACACGAAGCCTTTGGCTACACAGGGGTCCTTGTCACATGGAGCCCTCGGCTACACAAGGAGCCTTCGGCTAAACATGCTCAATCATCGAAGATTCCTTTTGGAGACAGCCAACCACCGCATTTAATACCACATCACATCCGCCAACCGCATTCAATGCGGTAAACGTACCACTGCCGGTGCCACCCGGCTGATGTGACCCTTCGGCCGTTGGATTACTGACACGTGTACTCTCATCGCATTTATTGCTGCTATAAATAGCAGCCCTTATTCACCTTGTAAACCACGCTGAGTTCATTTAATAAAATCGATTCTCTCTCCTCCTATTTACTCTGACTTCTCTCTAGTTATTCCCGCAATAACCCCTCGGATAAGATACCCCCGGGTAGATTGTCCATCAAGTTTCTTCTTTTGTTTCCATGCCTTTAGTAATACTCTGTGCTAATTCTGATATAGACTCTTTCTCCCCCCATCCTGCCCATCATCAGACTTGAATTCCCCCATATACCTACGGTCCCTGCCAGAGCTCGATGAACCCCGATATAACCACGAAAAGTCAATCCGTGTGTCATTTAAGGTCTAAAACAATCCACACTTGCATTCAAATGAGTGACGTACGTTGCAGTCAATACGTATTTGTATTCCTAGAGACACGTTTCGTGAAAGATTTTGCCTTTTACTTTAATACATAATCTAAAATTATCTTTAATGAGTATTTATTTTTGAAAAAAAAGGGAACATTAAATATATTATAAGTAGTGGTACCAATTTTTTTGGCCCGGCAAGGGGGCGCAGGCGCTTTGTTATCTACGATACTCTCTCATTCTCTTGGAATAGGAAATGGCAAAGACGTACTCCGTATGCAACTATGTACTCCCTCCGTCCCTTAAAGGTTTGCCATGTTTGACCGGCACGTAGAATAATAAAGTAAAAACTGTGTGGTAAGGATTTGTGCAGAGGAGAGAGAAATAACATGAGCCACAAATTGATTGATTAAAATGGAAAGTGGCAAAGTTTTTGGGACAACCAAAAAAGAAAAGTTGACAAAGTTATAAGGGACGGAGGGAGTACTTCGTATATGCATTTATACATTTCGTTAGTAATCTCACTTTTCAATTTAACGGAACAAACAACAGTAAGGGTACTAGCAGGGGCGGAGCCAGGACACTGGGTCGGACTGGGCCGGTACAAAGAATATTTTTGGAAAAAAAATTATACAGATTTTTTTACCCTAAAAATTTAGACATTTTTAAAATTTGGGCTGGGCCAGGGCCAGGGATGGCCACCCCCTGTCTATGCCCCTGGGTACTAGGAAGAATAAAAGAGAGGAACAACATTGTGAGAGTAATGTGAGAGGAACAACTTGTTATGCATAGATTGTATTGATACAAATAGAAGGTACTAACTATGATTCACAAATATAAAATTTTTAGATTTTTGCCAAATAATGAACTTGATTTTACCCGATGAGTGCAACAATGATAAAAACAAGTAAGATTAAAGTTATTTTTAATAAATAAGGTTCAAATTATTTTCATGGTTGCATTGACCGATTTTATTGAAGATAATTTGTACTAACTTGAGGGGTTGGAAATGGTGAAATGTGAAAAAAAATATTTAAAATATATTTTATAAGTAAAATATAGCTAAAATGGTTATATATAATAACTTCAGTCCATTCAAACAGAAGAATAACTTCATCTTTACTTAATTTGATTATTACACAATTTAGCGTGCAGACTTCGTACAAAATTAGGAGCCCATTTGGGAACACTGAAAATCGGTTGATTCTGCCAAAATTTATGAAGTCCTGGTTGAAATTGCTGGATTGGCTGATTCTGCTGGTTTATGAAAAAGTTATATTCAAAATATATTTTATTCATAAAATAAAGAAAAAATAACATGAAAAATACTCCATCCGTCCCACTAGAAGGTTCCCGTTGACGGTTTACGATGCTTGACTGGTGATAAAGCAACGTAATCCCTATTCACATTCTGATTATTTTTAGTAAATAAAATTTACATATTCAGAAATTACATTAAAACCGCTATAAAGTCTGATTAAAAAAATTTAAATTTGATATATAAAGTAAAAGATTAAACTACAGTAACGTCAGTCAATATAGCTAGAAAAGTCACTTCAACCATACATTTTCTTATTATTACAAAATCCAGTGCACGAATTCAAAAGTTATATGTTCGGTGAAAAAATTGGCTGATAAACCTGATAAGCCGAAAAACAGTGTTACCAAACAGTCTCTTAACTTATGTTTTGTGGAATGAACGGAAAAATCTCTCTCTCATATGTAGTGCTTTTAGGTATTAGATTAGAAGATAAGTTTACTAAAAATTGTTTTTCATATGTAGTGTTTTTACTTACTCCCTCCGTCCCCAAAAATACTTCACACTTTCCTTTTTGTATCGTCCCAAAAAATACTTCTCATTTCTCTTTTTAGAAAATTTTGTGTGTCTTACATTCATTTACCTTTTTCTTACTCAATCACAATCATACATTTCCACTTTATTCCACAGTATTTATACCTCCTTATTTTAAAGTCTATAAGAACTAATTTACTCTTTTATAGGAATATTAATGATACTTTGTACCTTTCACAACCTAAGGTATTACTATTTCCTATTTTGCACAATTGCCCCTTCCCAATACTTTTTGAGACTTGTGATGAGAAAGTAGCTTTCAGTCCTTCACTATGCATAGTATATTAGTATGCAACTACATAAAGGTCCTCTGTGTATTACAGTGAAGGGTTGGGGGCCCTATGTAGTTTGTTTTTTATACGTAATGAATACGTAGTAAATAAATATTCCGGAGGCGTTCAAAATTGACCCGATTAGCGGCTCTGTAACCACGGACTAAACGATGTATTGCAGTTTTATTTATTTATATTAGGCCAAAGGGTCAAATAGCCCCTGTACCTGTTCAGATTGCCTAATTTGCATCCCGAACTAAAAAAAGCTTTAATTCACCTCCTGAACTCGCCAAAAAAGTTCAAATCCCATTTTTTTGCAGGTGAGTTTCCGGTCATTGCCACGTCAGCCGGTTAGATGCCAACCGTGCATCCCACGTGAAAATCTAAGGGGTCAAATAGACCCCTGAACCCGACAAAGTTGTTCAATTTACCCCCCAACCGTTAAAAAGTGTCCAAATTGTCATTAAAAAATAAAAATAGAAAATATAAATATAAATAATATACAAGTTCATGATATAAAATATATGAGTCTATTTATAATATGACGATAAATTATTTATATTTTAGGGTAAATTTAATATTTTTCAATATTTAGGAGTCTATTTATAATATGGCAAAATATTAAAAAAATTTAATATTAATTTATAAAAAATGTATGGTTGATTTTTTTTAAATGGATTTAAAATATCAAAATATTTTAATGAATTGGTTTTGATTTATGTGAATTTACCGCAAAAAATAAGGATATATTTATATTTACAGTAAATTCATATAAAATAATTTAAAAGAAATTCATTAAAACTATTTTCATATTTTAAATATGTTTTAGATTTATATGTAAAGTTACACACACGCACACATGCATATATGTATATATACTTCATATTATTTTATTCTAGAATCATATACTGCGTACTATACTTCATACTAATTATATTTAACATAAAAATTTTGTACTTTATAAAAATTATAATATGTAAATAGCTAGGGACTACTACATTTTTATAATATGTATTTAAAAAATAAGTACCTTCATTATGTTTATATATATATAATTTACCCTTAAATATAAAAGTTGTCTTATTATAAATAAACATCTATGTTTTATATTATGAACTTGTATATCATTTTATTTTATTTTTTCTCTTTTATAATAGAAATTTCATATTTTTAATAGCAATTTGGATACTTTTCAACGGTTGAGGGGGTAAATTGAACAACTTTGTCGGGTTCAGGGGTCTATTTGACTCCTTAGATTTCCACGTGAGATGCACGGTTGGCATCTAACCGACTGACATGGCGATGACCGGAAATTTACCTGCAAAAAATGATATTTGAACTTTTTTAGCAAGTTCAGGGGTGAATTGGAGCTTATTTGAGTTCGGGGTACGAATTGAGCATTCCAAACAGGTAGAGGTGCCTATTTGACCCTTTATATTACTCTCTTATCAGTCATCACTCCTGCCCGGCTATGGCAGAGAGAAACAGGACGGTGGGCGATAACACTATTTATAAACGCACCGAATAGAAATGCAGGCCAGATATCTGACCGCAACCGCCGATCTCCTCTTGCGCTCAGACCGCCTCCGCCGCTATCCCGGCCTCCGCCGTTCCGGAGCTCCGGATTTCCCTCGCCACATGAATACTACCGGACTTACTCACGGAGCGCAGTTACAGCCATTCCGCGGCCCTGTATTCGCCGGCGCGTTCGACGTCTGTGTAGATTACAGCTCGATTTTCCGGGACACCGGCGCAACGGCGTCGACGGTGGCCGGAGCTTACGCGCTGGTCTCTGTTTTCAACGGCTTAACTCAGCGCAATCTCATACACCAGGTTCTCTGTTTCTCTCTAGAGATCTGAAGTTGTGTATAAGTTTAGATCTGCATGTGTCTGCTTCACATTTTGGGTATAAATTCCAGAATAGCTAAACACGAAAGGCTTTCTGACTTTCCGCATATAGAAAAACGGATAGCAATTGATTCATCCTGACAAGTTTTTACCATTTTTTGGGAATTTCACTTATAAGGAAAATCAAAGCCGTATAGCTTTTCTAAGTGAAAGTTATTCTCCAGAACTTTGCTAAATTGAGCAAGTCTTCAATGAGTGAGGAGCACACTGTTTTTTGAGCACTTAGTATGTTTCTATTTGAACTATTTAACCAGACCAGATACGCTTTTTCTATGTGGGTGGAAAGATTTTATCCAAGTCTATTGAGCTCTCACACTCGGATACGACAGAATCGTGGAAGAAGAGTAAGTCACAGTGACTCAGTCATTTCAATGACGGTACACTTTATACCCGTGCGCACCAGAGATTCCATCCTAGCAAGGCCGTCGTGGATTTCGATCTATGGTTATTTTTCTAAATTTCTTACCAGTGAACCAATTGATTTACTCTTGCGGGTAGATCTTATCCAAGTCTAAAACTTTTCTTGAGGCGTCTGTTTCAAAAAATTATACTCCGTACTCCTTATAAAAGGGGTGTTTGGATCTGATTTTTAAAACTGTTTCTACTCCTTTATCCTTGAAGAAGCAGAAGCAGAAGCTGAAGTGTTTGGGTGAAAGTGCAGAAGTGATTCTGGTGCTCAAATTTACTCCTAGAATCAGTTTTTTGAGAAGCTGGGGGTGATCAGCTTCTGAAAACTGATTCTGATTCTGCTTCTGCTTTAAAAAAGAAGCATAAGCAGAATCAGTTCCAAACACCCCCAAAATACACAAAAATCAGACATCATCAATTCAAATTAGACTAGACCTTAAAATTTCAGCTCAATTAAAAATATCATTAGTTTATTGATTATAATATCATCTACTTAGGGATTATCTTTAATTTAGTGACGATAATATCATCTATTCAGGGATCAGCACCGTAGATTTCTTGTACTTATGTCCGATTGGTACGCTGAAGCTTAGAGTCTTTCCCTATACTCTTTTTTAAATATATCATCTATTCTTGTACTATTCAGGGATTATCCTATACTCTTTTTTAATAATCCCTCCGTCTCAGTTTACTTTGATTCGAGTGTGGAAAAAGAAAAGAAAAAATGTTGTGATTGAAAATAAAAGCTACTCCGTATAAGACTTTTGGGACAATAAAAAAATAGAAGTTGAAAAAGTCAATGGAATAGAGAGAGTATTACACAAAGACTTTTCGGTTCGGTCTTAGACCTAAACTCATTCGATACGGTCCATTTTCAAACAAGACACTATCATGCCATATCAATATCAAACAATGTCATTTTTTCAAGTGTCTAAGGAAAAAATTAAAGTTAGTCACCTAAAAAATCCACATAATTTATCAATTTTCGTATTTCATACTATCTCTGTTCCAAATTGATTTGCAAAGTCAACTTTTTTGGTCAAATAGTTTATTTTTATTCACTTAATTAAATTAGGATTTCACTTTTTAATTACATTCTATTTTGGTCTTTCAAATAAAGTACTTCGTATATTCTAATTTGGATTTTGCAACTTTAAAGAGATTTTAACTTGATTTCTAAATATGTAAATTTTAATTATTAATAATTTTTAATTATTAATAATTGTATTAATTATCATTAGGTAGGACTTAACATTAATAATGACAAAAAAATGTTGACTTTGCAAATGAATTTGGGATAGATGATGTAATTAATAAATTTCAGATAAACTATAGTAGTACAAATTTAAACAATTAAGGTATTAAACCATACTTCAATCCATTTCGGTCCGGTACCGGTTCTCATTTTATGAGAAACCGTCATGGCATTGTTTGGAACCGGTACGGTCTGGTTCGGGACAAAAAAAATTTGAGATCCGTTTCAAACCCCGTTTATCGGTCCCGGTTCGATTTGGTACCATGCTGATTCGGTATTTTTGCCCACCCCACATTTGATTGCTGGGAAGTGGGAGGTTGACTGCATTTTCCCCACAAATTATCAAAAATATCTTCCAAAAATTTCACCAAAAAAAGTAAATCAGAGATTCAAAAAAGGTTGCTTAAGATTGACTCAACCCGTCGCAACGATGTGTGACCTGAGACGAATAGTAATTATACTGAGTTTAATAGTCGCTTTCTTTTGTTAAGATTGTTTCATCTTTCCTTTTCGATCGGTCCAACTAAGATTGTTTTATATCATATTTAAAAAATTTGTGTGGTTCTAAATCATTCTTACTTTATTCTTACTTTATCAATTAAATATGAAACACGTAAATCTATTTTTATTGATATGCGTGCAACTCTTTATAGTACCATTGTTAGTGGGATAGATGTAGTAACATACTAGTAGGTGACTAAATAAGTTTTTTTCCTTCAATATTACCAAATTAAAGTTGATTTTCAAAAATGTGACCATTTTTATAAAATGACAAAAATGTGACTAAGGTCACATATTTGGAAAAACATAATGTCATTGTATTTTTTTAGGTCATTGCCAGATTTTTATATCACTGTTATATGTCACTATCAGATTTTTATGTCACTTTTGAATGTCACTATCAGATTTCATGTCACTTTAGGTAACACTATCAACGTGAAACATGTCACTATGTTGTCGGAAAATTTCCGGGTGACTTTTTTCGGCATCCCCGTAACCCGATCAGAGTAACCCCGACCACCACAAGTCACCATAGCCATCCACCAGCCCCTCCATGCCCCAACGAACCTATTCTCCGACCAACTCCGCCCCCCTGCAGCCACGCAATCGTTGTCGGACACCAACTCCAACCACCCTAACCCGCCCAGATCCACCCCTCTAGCCCCACCGGCCACAACACCACTGGCCACAGCCCCCGGCGACCATCGGCCCACGCCCCTCCCATTGACTACCACTCCAAAGCCATTGTTTCGACTAAATATGTAAAATGAAAAAATTATACTAAAAAAAGTAAATTAACTTATGCTTTAACGCTATAGTCCTCCCCTCGAAACGACATAGGGAGTATTTGGGTATGCTTCTTAAAACTGATTCTGCTCATTCGTGAAACAGTAACAGTTATTTGAGTGTTTGGGTGAAAGTGCAGAAATACTTTGATGATTCCAAAATATTCCTAGAAGCCGGTAGGAGAGACCTGTAAAAACTTGCTTTTCAAAAATTATTCTAGTTGTACTTAAAAAAAAATCAAAAACACAATTGATTCTAAACATCCCCTATATAAATCTTTCATTTGAACTTTGTTTAATGCACTATTGTATTAATGCATTAAGTTTTCTTAAATGCCGTCATTGTTTTACTGGAATTATTGGCGCTACTTCCGTCACCAACTGTATGGCCTGTCTGTATCAATGCATTTAAGTATTCCACAAAGTATCCCTTCCGTCCTTATCTCCATCTTAATTGAGGCTCGATTTAGATGTTTGCCTAATGATGAAGCCAACTATTCTCTAACCTGTTTGATAAGATTGAAATGGATAAGATCTATTGAATCTGACGAACTTTTCAAAAATTATATTTAAAATATATTTTATTGATAACATTAAGAAGAAAATATGAAAAATAGCTAAAATGATTTTCTCACCTAATTTAGCAAAAGTAATTTCAACACTTGTTATTTTAATTATTACACAATTATATGTAAAAATTGTTAGATAAGCTGTAATCGGGGTTATCAAACCAACTCGACAAAATGACCAATAACTACAGCTCAATATCCATTCTTTCCAGCTCAATGCCTCATTTTATGACATCTCATGGTTACTTATTTTCCTATTAGCCTAAATACTTTTTTTTTTGAAAATTTTACCCTTTGTATCCCATTAATTGACAACAAGAATAATGTCTCAAAACTTTTTTTTGATCGTAATGTCTCAAAACTTTAAGTTGACACTGAGGACATAACCAATAATTAAGGATCCTGAATTTTATCAATTCAGGACCCGAAAGATAGATTATTATCAATTCAGGACCCGAAAGATGAAACATATCAATATAGGACCCGAATGATGAAAAACTATCAATTTAGGACCTGAATTATGGGAAACTATTAATCTAGGACGTAAGTTGTCATGAACTTTATTATTATTTTTGTTTTAAAAAATTTTAAATATTAATTAGTTTTATTAAACTAATAAACTTTTGTGAAGAAAAGTTTATCAAAAATTAGTAATGGATTTAATAAAAAATTAAATAAATCAAAACCTATGAAATATTAGGTCCTAAATTGATAGTTTTCCATCATTCAGATCCTATATCGATACGTTTCATCTTTCGGGTCCTGAATTGTTAATTAATCTATCTTTCGGGTCCTAAATTGATAAAATTCCTCCGTAATAATTTAACAAAAACGACCATACGTACATTTATCGTGGTATATTTAACGATGGAAACTAACATATCAAAATCACACACGGAGTATCTAGTTTCTTATTATATTGTTATCTTATACGGAGTACTTATCTCTCTATCTTATCTGATTTATCTTACTTTTTTTATTCTTCTTCCTTCTCTTTTGGCTCTGATATCATGGATCGATTTATGTTAGGTGACTCCAAAATCTTTTGGTATTAAGACTTGGATGTTGTTATTGTGATCTTATGATTAAAGTCCAATTTACATTTTCTCAGAATCTGAGCCGGAGCCCAGAGTAAAACTTGTTATTTGTGAGCTTGTGATTAAACTCTAATTTAGATCATTTAATTATTTGTCCAGCCGGTGCAAGAAGACCTTCAAAGATGGGGTGTCATTTTTTCCCTTAGATTTTTCAGACTGTTCGATGACACCCTGACTTTGCCCCTGCCTTTGGCTCTCAGGCTCTAGGCCTGGTTTTACAACCCCATCAATAATATTTATATTAAAAAATAATTTAGAATTTTCAAAACTTTAATATTAGAATATAATTTAAATTTTATGTATATTTGTCATTTTATCTTAGGAAAATAATTAAAATATTACAAACTCTTTGAACTCTTTTTTGAGACTAAGAATGGAAATTGTTATTGTATTCTAAACTCTGCGATTGGAACTCAACATCTTGAATTTACATATTGGATAATAGTATTTATATTATTTATTATTTGTACATGTACAATATTTAAGTGTAGTACTTATCATCACTCATAGCATAACCGTATTCATAGTTATCCCGTCATATTATACGGGGTAATGATACTTATCCCGGATATGATATTTAAGATGTTTTTACTTGGACTGTAATTTGCTGGTCTGATCTGGTCTGATCTGGTCTGAACTGGTTTGGTCTGGTCTGGTAAGGTCTGGTTTCTTTGTATTTTTATAACTATCCACGTCTGGTCTGAACTGGTCTGGTCTGGACTGGTCTTGTCTGGTCTGGTCTGGTCTGGGACAAATTACAGTCCAAGTAAAAACATCCTTATTTGGAGTCGCCTAATATGATACTTACTAGAATTTACATACGTAGTAAGATATTTATTTGGATAATGATACTTCGTATCATTAACTTCTCACTTTCTTTTTCGGGCAGTCCCGAAATTAACTTCACACTTCATAACTTTTCTTATTTGACAAATAATCTACATCAAAAAAGTGTCAAACAGTGCCAAACAGTGTCCAAACAGTGTCAAACAGTGTTTAAGCAGTGCAATACAGTGCACTCCACAGTAAAGTCAAATTCATTTTCTTAATCTGTGTGAAGTCAAATTGAGAAGTTAATTTTGGGACGGAGGTAGTACTCCGTAGTACTTTATATGGAGATAGTCGATCCAAGAATAGTATAGTACGACCGTACAACTGTACATCTAAAAAGTAAAAATTATCAATGATCACCTTATATTATATAATCATCAAAATTATTTCTCGAAATGTACTCAAATTGCCATATTTAATTACTCCCTCCGTTTCTATTTGTTTGACGTAGTTTGACTTCTCAAAAATTAAGGAAAATATTACTGAAGGGTAAATTTTATTGTTTGTTTGGACATTGTTTGGACACAGTTTGACACTGTTTTGTTTACCACATGAGAAATGTGACATTCATTTTGAAACGTCCAAAAAAGGAAAGTGTATCAAACAAATGGAAACGGAGGGAGTAATATCTAAATAACCATGTCATTTTGCAATTGAAACCTTTGAAAGGGACGGAGATAGTATAATGATAATGATGATACAAAATATTTAATGTGCAAATATTAATGACTATTTTAGTTTGCGTGTATATCATAATAGTATATAGTTTGAATGTTTTGTTATTTTTTATGGCAATAATGACATTAGTCTGGTTGAGATCCCACGGCTATATGTTTGCTGATCGTCCTGTCTCCACCAAACAGATGAGATTAAGACAAGCACATCCTAATGCAAATTTAATCAACCAAATAGAATAGTTGGAAGTGTGAAGAAAATAAAAAAATTGATTCTTTTATGTTATGTGGGTTAATGTTTTTCAGCCCATCCTTCTTTTGTTTTGAAACAGAACTTAAGCCGAAAGCTGGTCCATATACTATCTGGTCTGCTATTCATGGCTTCCTGGCCTCTATTCAGGTAGCTAGAAATTATCAAATGTAAAAAGTAATGAATGCTACCTCTCTTAAATACTTAAACTGATGATTTAGAGCTAAGTTTAGCGACTCAACAGGAGCACGCTACTTTGCTTCCGTAGTCCCCCTCTTGAATTGTTTTAGGCTGCTTGTCCATGGCCTTCATTTCTCTCAAGATGAAGTGCTCATCAAGTCTGTCACCCGAAATGGAAAGCGAGAGTAAGCTTGAAATTATGTTCTGGCCTTGTACAATCATTTCATGGCAATGCTTGTGACGATTTCTCTTTTGGCCCATTCTCCTTGCAGAGAATTGCTACGAGGCCCGTTGTTCTATGTGCTGATACTGATCATATGTGCTCTTGTCTTCTGGCGTGATTCGCCTGTTGGAGTAGTTGCAGTAGCAATGATGTGCGGTGGAGATGGTTAGCTCTATATTTTGTTATGAATACTGAATAGTCTTCCAAAGTTTTCCGCTTCAGCTAAATATAAATTAGCAAATAAGCTATTCAGATCGGTCTGATTGGTCCGAACCAGAATATTCAAGGTTTGGGCAGACAAGAGTTGGACCCGAATATTGAAAACCCTGGGACAAAAGACGGGACATATTGCAGTCCGATTGGGACTGCAATATGTGTTTCCCTGCCTGTAATTACAATTCGGACCACCATTTTTTATTTATAACTATGTCTGTTGTAGGTACTGCTGATATAATTGGGAGAAGATTTGGTTCTGCAAAATTTCCATACAATCAACAGAAGAGTTGGGCAGGCAGTATCGCCATGTTCGTTTTCGGGTTCTTGATATCCATGGGGTATGATGTCAAGCTAAACTATTGATCCATTAAGCCATTTGCGTGCTTGTTTGAACATGTATGAAAAGATTTTTCTTGATGTGTTGTATGGTTTGAAGGATGCTAGGTTACTTCTCAGCCCTTGGATACTTTGACTTGGATTGGATGCCTACAATGGAAAGAGTAGCACTTGTTTCTTTGGTGGCAACGGTGGTGGAATCTATACCAACCAATGGAATGGTTGACGATAACATATCAGTTCCTTTAGCAAGCATGCTAACTGCCTCTTTATGCTTTGGTTTCTATTAGAATGTGTGATTTGGAGTAGTGTGTTCCTTCACGATTTGTTTTTCAACCAAACATGTTTTCTGGTTTCCATTTTGTAAAGCTCGGGTATAGTGTTGTTGTTGTTTTTGGTTACTGAGTGAGAACACTTGTCCAAACATGCTAGCTTAGGGACTCCCAAAACCACCTAGTTTATGACTTCATATGTGGCTATGTCTTCAGTTTAAATCTATTCGGCTTCCATTTTATGTGCGGCATTTGTTCGAGTGGGTGTACTCTTCCTTCAAAAGAAGAATTATTGTTTGTATGCGATTGTATTTGTGGAAAAGTGATTGTCTTTTGTGGAAAGCAATGAACGTTGCTACTCTTACACCATATGTAGTTTGAGATTCGAATGCGTATAAGACTATGTAGTAGTTTGGGATTCGAATGCGTATAAGACTATTTGAGTTCAAAAAATACACATAAAAATAATAAATTTGATTTGAATTGTTATGAATTACAAATAAGAATGTGACCTTATTAGTTAAACTTATTGGATTAATAATTAGTTATTAATAGCAGAATAATATGTAGTATATGATGCATAGGGACTTACTTAGTATTAATAATAGTCATAGTAATAATAATAGTAATAACACTATAATACGAGTAGCTTTTAAAAACTAATTACACTCAAAATGTAGGCCACTTATATTTACTTATATACATTCCAAACTTATTTGTAGTAAATAAAAAGCACATAGAGAGTAAAGGATGTTAACGAAACAAATAATTTTAATTCAATTTATGATTTGGATTTAGAAGATATATTTGAATTCTAAAATATGTATAGAATATGAATATAAATACAAATCAGATTTTTGATTCAGACATCTTTTATGAATACAAATAATTTTATATCGAATTCAAAGAACAATCAAATATAGTTGTTTAAAAATTAAGCCCGGCCATACTTGGTTAGTTCTTTTGGAAGGTACAGAATATTTAAATTTAGTTTAATTTTATGAGGTAAAAAGTATTCTCCCGATCCCATTTTGTAAGATATTTTTACTATTTTTGATCAATACAAATTACTCTTAATCTCTTACTCTATACTTCGTATATTAATATTTTATCAAATTTGATTCTGATTTTTGCAATTCTATAAAGTTTTTAATGTAATTTTTTGAATATGTAATTCTTTTTTCTTAAATTAAGAGTTCCTCTTGCTTTATCTCGGTCAAACATAAACCGTCCTCCTAAAGTGTGTTACAGTTCAAAACCGAGGGAGAACAAATCAAGCCCGGCCGTTCGCCTTCATCATTCTTCTCACTGATGCCCCAATTGACAGGTAAGATGATTCGTCGATAGCGCTACATTCAATTGGCCTGATTTCCCACACCGGTCCATCTCTCGGTTTGACTTCTCCGAATCCGGCAAACATCGGGTGATCACAAAACATCCTAATGTGAGTCTGGGCGCAGGCAGCGACAGCCTCCGTAAGCGGCGGCAATTTCCGGGAGCAAGTCTCCACCTTGAAACCAAATTCATAAAGTGACCTCACGTCAGCAGACTGGGTAGGGGCCGGCGGCGGCGCAATTCCTCCTCTGATTATCTCTACCGTTATTTGATTCGCGACCATCCCGCCGCCGTCACACGACGGTTCGCAATCAGCCAACGTCCCCGACCCTTCAAAGAACCCGGCGACAACTCCGGCCACGTGCTTGACCTGAACAAACCAAGCCATTGAGTCTTTCATGCTGAAGTACCTGTCGTACTTGCTCAGATCATCGTCGCCGGCGGTGGCCGGAAAGTCAAAGTCATCGTAGCGCTTGGCAAATGCTTCGTTCAGTTTCCGGTCGGCCTCGCAGGGGTACTGCAGCCCAGGGGAGATCAAGCTCCACTTCTCAAACTCAGTCCTTTCTTCCACCACCGGAAAACTGTGGTGGCCGAAAAGAACGGATTCGCCGGCACCTTCCCTCACCGGGAAATGGTCACCCTTTCCCGGGTACCGCGGTTCTTGACCGTTGATTTCCCCATTCAAGTGCTCCAGAAGGGCAAAGATTCCCGGGATGTTCGGGAGGAAGTGACATTCCAAGGAATCTTTCAAGAACTGGCTTCTTCTCTCCGGGCCGGGATTTACAGGGAGGCGTGGGTAGACTTTCCCGTAGCTGGAAAGCTCTGGTTGTGAAGAACAGAGTGTTTTGAAGAGGAGAAGCAGAGGGCCGGCGACGGGTAAAGTCTCCGGCGGGTTGTTGGAAAGGAAATGGATTAAGAATTGGTGTTGCTCGCAGGAAAGGGCAGAAACATGGAAACCAGCACGTAAGGACTGGATCCAGAAGAGAATGCCAAAGTATAAACGCAGAATGTAGGGGTGATAGGAAGGGGAGGCCCTTCTGAAAGAGAGGTTGTCAACCAATCTGAAGTTCATGTGATGGAGGATGAAGTCCATCATGTGACAGGAGGGGTGGTAAGAAGAAAGGTTAAACCTTGGCTGGTAGATAATTTTACAGTTCCGAAAAGCATCCAACATTTTACTGATATGCTCAAGTTCTCATTAATGGCAGCTATAATTTATACACCTAATCGATTCCGAACTGCCTCTTCGTCTTCTGTGTCTTGATCATCAATCTTGAAGTTCATCGTCATTCAAAGCATTACATAAAGACTTGGTGAATGATCACCTATTGATATGATCATAATGAGAAAATTCCCTAGTTCACTAATTTTAAACATGTACCCTTTTTTCAAATAAAAAACACCCCTAAAACGGAAAATAAGATTGATCCACATTTTTTTTGGACAATTCTTTCTAACATATATAGTATCTGTTCAATGTTGATGCCAACATCCTTGAATTGAGATGAGATTCGAACCTGTGACCTCCTCCTTCGGAGTGACACAGTGATGCCATCAGACAACAAGGTACTTAGCAGATTGATCCACATTTTACAAAACAAGAGTAAAATGTAAATTTATCATACTTTATAAAAATTAGAAACATGAAATTTATCAATTGAATGAATGCGGCATTAAATGCTTAGGAAATCAATTGGTCCATTTTTTTTGGCAAACTCAATTGGTCCATTTGTGCACTGACTTTTATATTATTTTTGTTGAATTATATTTTAGACTTAATCACTACATTTTTGTCATCGATTTGTGCAACGATGTTGATGTAGTAATGAGGTTTGCTAATTGAATATGTGTATAATTTGATTTGTTTTTATTATATACAAGACCCATTTTTTTATTCAATTTTTTGTAACAGATATTGCATTATAGACACATAAGTATTTACATGTTTTTAAAAAAGACAACGTTTTTTACAAGATATTCTTAAGCGTTTTAGTTCATTTTTTATTACAACGTGTACCCGTTGAACCTCATTTAATTTGTGTACCATATTTAACTAACTAGGCGTAATTCACCCCTAAAAGTATAAAACAAAGATAAAAATGCAAAAGTAGGACTTGTTTAAAGACATGAACTATGAAGTACAAAAACTCTTTGTGGCTCACTTTACAAAAAAAACATTGTCCTTTTATTTTTAATAATTACGTGTTTCCCCACATTTCATATCCTATATATTTTAGAAATTACATTCCCGCATTTCCTGTTTCACTTTTCTGTGCTATTTAAGACATGAGTTGCCAACATTAAATCAATGAAAAGGCTGATTTCTTTATCAATATTCATATTACAAAATAAAATAATAAGACAAATTCTATAGAGATCAAGTATGCAGACATATGGTGGCGCTAAATCTAGTGCGTGGCTACCGCTGTCTCTGATGCCACCATTCGTCTCATCTGCCACGCCGCCATCTAATAAATCATCATCTAGTACCCTCATGTCTTCCATGGCCTTCACGTATATCCTCCCTTGGCGCCGCATCATTTGAAATCACTGTCGACGGCCACTGCATCTTAAACCGATGTCACCAGTTGCCTCATTGGGTGTGATTGTCGCCGACCGCCCTTTCAGATGTCGTCGTCTCCTCCCTCACTTGGGCATCCGTCGTCTCATATATCACAACATCGTGTCTTCCACCATGACCACCACCTCATATGGCGAGATTGGGATAGATCCCTGTCTTAGAAAGACAATTACAGGAATTGTCATCTTATCAATGGAATGCTATCTTAATTGCATCCTTTCAAACAGACACACACAATATGAGTGACAATATCATCTCTACAACAATAATATTGACTTACTAATGTCATATTGTAATGCATTGTTTATTCCGCACCGAAAAACTATGAAACAACAAAACACAATGTAAAATATTGGATTACGTACTCCTCTTACCAGGTTGACCTTCTAGGATAAAACTTCGAGTCTTAACATGATGTCAGAGACAGATCCGGTTTATGGTTTGATTGTTATTTATTAGCACTCATGATTTTGGGTAACTTGTAAGGGTCTTTTTAGCTCATTTATAGACCCTGATATTGTCTGGTCTAGTTTGAACTGAGAGTTAGGGCATGTTAAAGTATTTGTCCCACACCAGATTGTTTAAAATAATAAATAAGTCATCACCGTTTAAGATCTTGAATTACTCCTTCTATACAGTTGACCTTTGATAATGAAACCTTGAATCTTAACATGTTGCCAAAATGTTATCTTCAGAATGAAAAATATAACATTATAATTGGTTTATTTTGGAAAGACTAATATTGCCATCATCTTGAAATGGCATTGTTTTTCAAATTGGCATTTTTAGATTGAAAAGTGTGAGTAAAATTTATGTCAAATTTTTAGCAAATAAATCAAAATTAATAAAACAATAAGATCCAAAATATTAAAATAATCAATTAGCATTGGAGTCTCACACTTTTCAATCCAAAAAATTCATGTATAAAACAACAATTGAGACTTCGAATCTCAAAATTAAACAAATATCCCCCGTCCCATTGAATTCTTCCAACTTTCTTTTTTGGGTCGTCCCAAAAAATTCTTCCAACTTTCACTTTTGCAAAAAATATGTGGTTCACATTCATTAACCTTTTTCATACACAACTACAACCATACATCTCCCCTTTATTCCAACTTTCTAAATTTGCGAGCCAAGTTTGATTTGGAAGAATTTATTAGGACGGAGGTAGTAAATCATTAGAAAATACTCCTTCCGTCCCAATTTACTTAGGCAAACATGATTTTCCAAGTCAATGGTACCTAACTTTGACCGCTTATATATTTATATATAGATATATATAAAATATTAATAATATGAAAATGTTCTTTGTTGAAAAGACTATCATAAAAGTATAAAATTATTATTTTTTGCATAAATATATTAGTTCAAATAATTGCTCAAAGTTTACCACCTTTGACCGGAAAAGTCAAGATTGGCTAACTAAAATGGGACGGAGGGAGTAGCAAATAAGAGCATCCACATTGATGAAATTCATCTTTACGGTTTTTCATGGTTATTGCTGCCATGTCACCTTCACATAAGATAATATCAAATAATCCCCAAACCAATAAATTTCTCCTCATTCATGATCTTAATTTGCCTAGATTTTTTATGAAACATGCACTCAATTTTAAAATCTCTAACTTAAATGCACTCACACACTCACATGCACTCTACATGCAAAAACTATATTACGGAGTATATTTTTAAATATATATAGTGCAATACGTGGCTTTAGTACAGGGGTAAGACTCCGTACACCGACCCCCCTTACCCCACCGTAAGTGGGAGCCTTTGCGGCACTGGGTAAATGATGATTGATGATTTTGATATAGTGCAATATGTTAAACATGCATTTAAAATGTTTTAATTAATGTGTTTTAATTTAGTACCTAGATAATTACAAAACCATTGTTCACACATTAGAATTTAATTACGAAGCATATCATATACAAATCATTGTTGATCTTCATCATAGAAAATGGTTGGATAGCAACGGCAGTGCATGCAGTACTTAAAGTTGGGTTCAATCCAACGTAAATAAATTCCAACGTAAATTAATCCAAGTTCGGTTCAAAGTGAAGTGAGTGCTTCGTAAATACGTAGTACATAGCAATGATAGCCGCATGCACTACTTTAAATATCGATACTAGTGCCCCATGAAGTGAGTAATTATGAGTATAACCTAGAAGTTGGAAATAATCTCAAAATAATCCATCTTTAGAATTTGATACCAGATTATTTTATCAAATAATCTCATAAAATAATCTCAACTCCACATCCATGATCCCCAAAAAAATCCCCCACATCATCAAAATAATCCCAAAAATAATCTATGGATGTGGATGCCCTAACAAAAAATACACGAGACTAAGAAAATAGAGGAGCATTAGGACAAAGAGGAGGAGGAGGAAGAGGAGGGAGGAGGGGGAGGAGGACGACAACTATGGAGTTTTTAGTAAATGACTTCCACAAAAGAAAGTGGAATACACCTTTCATTCCTTTGTGCGAGTAGTACTTGTAATTATTTTAAACTCATCTCAAATATTACAATTACCCTCACTTACGAATATATCGTCATCGTTGTACCTCAAAACTGATCCCAATTAAACCCGGAAATCTTCCCTACTAGGTGTGCCAACCCATTGGATTAACACATTGTAACATAATGACTCGAATACCACTTCTAACACCCCAACTTCATAGGATCCTATAGCTAGGTGATACTCTTGGATGTCTCTAGATTAAGAAATATTATTCAAGTGGTAGGATTGTGCAATGGAACGAGGTTATTCGTAACCAAACTGGGAAAGCACACGTTGGAATCCAAAGTAATAACGGGAAAAGCCATAAGAGACATAGTTTACACGCCCACAATCCCATTGTCACCATTGGATATAAGATGCAAAGACGACTTTCCTCCACGGTGATTTAGAGGAAGATATCTACATGGAGTGAGTGATTTAAAGTTTCAAACAAGGAAAAGTAGCGAGCTGTGTGGCCAAGAGTCTATATAGACTTAAACAAGCACCAAGGCAATGGTAGATTATGATTTCAAAAAGACGTAAGGCGGACATTGTGTCTTCACAAAGAGGTATGCAAGTGGTGATTTTCTCTTACTTCTACTCTACGTTGATGATATGTTAGTTGTTGAACAAGATTGATGTTTAGCTGCTTTAATGAAATATCTAATAAAGAGCTTCACCATGAGAGATTTAGGATCAATTAATTACACAAATCCTTAGGATGTGAATAACTCGTGATGGACTAAAAAGACTGCTGTGACTATCCCAAAAGTGGTACATAGAGAATGTGTTAGAACGGTTCACCGTAGACAAAACAATGTCGGTTAATACACCATTTGTTGGACACTTCAAACTGAGTTCAAAGCGGAGTCCCATGAATGAGAAAGAAGCGGAGGAAATGGTAACATACAATCTCATGTATGCAATCATATTCACATCACCAGATATCACCTATGCAATTGGAGTTGTCAGTGGCTTCAAACTTCCAACATATGTCTATGCTTTGAAAAATAAAGCCTATGTAGAAGGGTACATAGATGTAGGTTTGACACCAAACTACTTGGTATTGATTCAAGGAAATAAACATCGGGACACCTAACTACTTGGGGGGGGGGGATGTTTCTTAGCAATTAAATCTGTAAAAAGTGTTGTATTATCCACCACAAAGGGGGAGTACATCGCAACTACTGAAGATTACAAGGAGATGTTGTCGATGAAGAACATGCTGTTAGAGCTAAGAATACATCAAGAAAGGTACGTGTTTGAATTGCGATAATCAAAGTGCAATTTACTCAGCAAAGAACTCAATATTTCATTCCTGCATGAAGCACACACACACAAGGTAACACTGGATTCAAGAATTTCTTGGGGAAAGAAAATTACATCTTGTGAAATTTCACACGGATGAGAACGAGTAATATAGGATGAGTAAAGTAACACCCACAAAAAGTTTGAAGATTACCGTCAAGGTGCCAGTCTGCTATTACCCCCTATTAACTTAGGAGCGGGAGACTTGTTGGCATGCCTCCTTAATTAGAGTTGTTCTAGAAAATTCTTGAACTTTCTAGAGAAGTGTAGAATTTTCTAGGACGTTACGGAGAACTCTAGAGAAGTTTGAAACTCTTTAGGAGCTTGTAAAAGAGGGTGGAACCATCTGGAATATTATAGAGATGTGTGGAAACTTGTAAAACCTTTATGGAAGAGTATACAAAGATATGTGTGAGAGTGGAAGAGTGAACAGACAACTAAAGGGTGTAGAACATTCTAAAGAATCAGTCTCCACCCTTTCCACTCTTGGATACAAATAATCTCTCCATTCATAGCGAAGACGGAGTAATATAAATAGCGGTATGGGACTTCATTCATAACCATCCAAGCTAAGAGAAAATCCATTTTTTGGGGTTAGAGAGCCTCTTTGAGAGAGAAGAGAGATAACTTGAGAAGACTTCATCCTCAATTAGGTTTGAGTGAGCCATCATAGAATAAGACAATTGTATAAAGTCTATAAACACATGTTTATATTTCTACTATTATTTTGTACAATGGAAGAATCTCCATATTGGAGAATCATACCCGTGTGCTCTAGTGGCCTTTAACCCTAAGCGGCTATCTTAATTTTGCTTCACTTTGTAATGTATTTGTTACTTTATTATTCCATGGAAAACACGGGTGAAAAGTTAGTCCAACAATTCTCATCAAATTAGATTTGTATAAAACTATTACTATATGCGTAGTATTACTCCGTACTATCTTTGACTTATTGTATCTTCACGCAAAGTTAACCAGGATTTGTAAATTAGAAATAAATAATCATCACGCAAGCTTTATGCTCCATATACGTACATTAATTATTATTTCTCCTGTATCACTATAATTTTCTATTATTCCTTTTTAGGCCGTTTCAAATAAATTGTTACTTTTCCATTTTAGAGATAAATTTACACAAAAGCAGATACAATATACTTTAATAGAATTTACAGACTGTAAGTTACAGTGCAAATATAGTAACAAAAAACCTCCTACATTATAAAAATGTACTGTAAATCTATAACATTATCTTAAACTACGTGATAAAGCTATTTTAACCGTTATTATGATATAAAAAGAATATTTGTTTTGACTTTTAAAATCAACTCATGTTGAAGTTGAATGCCATTGATGTTGGCTATGCGATGACCAAATAAAAAGTTCTTTGAATATTCATAAGGTCTTCCGCACTCCAATTCTTACTTTATCAACCGAAAGTTAAAGAAGGAATAATGTAAATTCTTTAATTAATATAGTCAATCACGCAAGTTATATGATTATTACATTATTATACAAAATTAATATAAAAGTCACAATTCACTTTAAAGGATAGTGTAATTTAATTTGATTGGTGGTGGTTTATTTAATCATCATCGAAGTAAAGGTTGACTTTTTATTAATTATCAACTAGTTTGTGGCACAATATTGCATGAACATAACATCATTTACTATATTTTCACGCACAAATATGCGTAAAATTTTCATAGAATAATGACATCATTTGCATGGAGTAATGACATCATGAATATATTTTGATATTGATTTCACAACCCCTATTCGCAACATAATTCATTAAGAGTTGACTATAAAAAAATTGAGTTTTAACTTAATAATCCTTTACCCTAATTACAAAATCTATTGTTGATTTTCATATTAATGGCAATATATAAAACATATACAAGCAAATCTTTTAGGTGTTGCTCAAAATAAAAATAAAACATACACAAAGTTCTAAAGTAGGATAACATATGTTTTCTTCCCAAAATTTTTAGTCTTATTAGAAAAACAATCCTCGAAGAGGAGTGCATGAGTCATATTTTGAAAAGAAAATAATTGTACTCCTATGATATGATGTCATTCTGCAATTAAAGTTATGAAAAATGGCTATGGTTTGATGAAATAATTTCACACACATACATTCATCTTTTCTACAACAATAAAAGTTGTAATTGAAGTTAAAATCAAGAAGTATTATAGTAGTAAAGTACCATAATTCATTACATTAATTTTATACATATATTTTTATACTTCTAATCTAATTTTTTGGATGTTCACATAAACACTTTGGAAAACTTAACTGGACTCTATTGTCTGCTAACACACTTTCTTATTTAGTGTTAGAATTTAACTGTTAATGTTACATATATTCACTATAAAATTTGTAATTGAAGTTAAAATCAAGAAGTATTATAGTAGTCAAGTACCATAATTCATTAAATTAATTTTATACATATATTTTTATACTTCTAATCTAATTTTTTGGATGTTCACATAAACACTTTGGAAAACTTAACTGGACTCTATTGTCTGCTAACACACTTTCTTATTTAGTGTTAGGATTTAACTGTTAGTGTTACACATATTCACTATAAGAGCTCATTAAAGGTTTCAATAATGTCAATTTGTGGATGAGAAAATAATATAAATTATTTCCACTATACTATGTATATAGTCTATATACATATAAAGATTGATTATAGAAAAACATAAAAAATTTGAAATTTTTTATTCATTCTAAACAAATTAAAATGATTTTGTAATAACGAATCATAAAATTGGTTGAATTTTTAGGACACTGTATTGATGTAGCATGACAAATTAAATCAACACTATGTTGAGATTAGAGATCAAATTAGATTAATTAGAGAGAATTACAAGTTCCGGCGTTGTTGCATGATCAATTTAATGTATTTTTACAAAATCCTTACATTAACGTATTTTTACAAAATTAACGTATCTTGAATTAATCCTTTTCCCCCATGTACCGAACAAATCTAATCTAAAATCTTAATTTTTTTTAAATACATAAAAAGGAAAGATAACAAAGAAAAAATTAAAATATAATAATAGTCTCTAAACTATATGCATCCTCTAGGACTGCAATGTTGCTCATATGGACGGGTATTCAAAGTTTAAGTATTGTATGATACTGTTTAGTCTTTGGAGCAACCTATACTAAAACTAGCTAATTAATTACTAGCTACGTATTGTACCATGATACTCTGATATTATATATGATGAGACTATATTGACATATCAATTTGGACTATTCTCTTCTATTCCCATGAGTGGAGCAGATTTTCTTCACTAATGCTAAAGCTTTCCCATTTTGTACCCCATTTTGTACCCCCTCCTATGTTTGTGGTTCACAAAAGCAATGAGTTAAAATGAAGCAATTATTTTAATTGGGTTGGATTTTTGTGAGCCACAAACATAGGATGGGGTACAAAATGAGGTAGAAAATGGGGTACCTCTAGCATTTCTCGATTTTCTTAGCTTATATGAAGAGTTTTTGTTGTCCTTTAATGCATGATCAATGCCAAATGTCCTAGATTCAATTGCCTTTTGTTGGCCACGTTAGGTGGCATTCTCAATGGTGGAGCTTCTTTGAGTGCTACGTGTCTTTCCAAGAAACTTAAGCTGCCATTTTCCTCTTCCAAATTTATGTAGTACATTTAAATTTTTATGGGAAAAGGTGCAAATAGGCCCATGTACTAACCAAAAAAGGTCAAATAAGCCCTTATTTAG
This sequence comes from Cuscuta epithymum, assembly GCA_945859915.1. NCBI lineage: Eukaryota > Viridiplantae > Streptophyta > Magnoliopsida > Solanales > Convolvulaceae > Cuscuta > Cuscuta epithymum. The sequence continues at coordinate 1,549,081 of CAMAPF010001001.1, read as the reverse complement.
GAGATTCTGTCCGGCCGTCGTCATTTGGGGTGGTTCCCGGTGGAATTTTTTAATAATTTTTTTTGAGCATCTTATTCATCAAGTCTAGTTTACTTGTATCAAATTTCAGCTAAAACTTCAATCGGGAAGACATTCAAATGAATTCTTGAAGATAACTGCGCTTCTAAGTGTGCAGTTATTTTCAAGAATTCATTTGAATGCCTTCTCGGTTGAAGTTTTAGTTGAAATTTTGTATGATTAAACTAGACTTAATGAATACGATGCTCAAAAAGTTTCATCAAAAAAATCCACCGGGAACCAACCCAAATGGCGACGGCTGGACAGAGCCTCCTAAATAAGGGCTTATTTGACCTTTTTTGGTTAGTACATGGGCCTATTTGCACCTTTTCCCAATTTTTATTCACTTATAAGCAACGAGACGCTTAATGTTTATAAATATTTCTACTATACGGATCTAACTGGTTATTTGTACATATAATAATTCTCAAGTAATATGGGAAAATGTTTCTTAATTAAAATCAAAATGTTATACGTAGTTGAAAACTATAAATAGTAAAGATCGAAAAGACGTCGGAAAGAAAAGAATAATTTTAGACATATTAATAGTTATTAGCGGTAATACTGGCGGCGAAAGGATACACCTTAACTAGCAACTTGCTCTACGAAAATTACTAGCTATAAACATATTTAACTTAATCGTATTATTAATTAGTTTGGGTCATCATATTTTTTTTTAAAAAAAACACACCACATCACTATTGTCATTTTATTCTAACATTAATCAAGTGTCTTGTGGTGAAGTAATACTATAGAGTATGAATTTTTATCATAATTGCCAGACCGGTATTTGGGATGTTACAATTATCTCCCCTAAATAAAAATTTCATCCTCGAAATTTCAAGTAATGTTAAGGGTACATAAAGCCTATTGCATATTTAATAACACCTTAAGTAGCATGTACGTATATACTTGTTATTATTAAAACACTAATATAAAATCCCGTTCAAAAATCTGGTACGGTAATTAAGCCATGAGTTTGGAGTATCGTTCACATTACCAACCTGAATATTAAACAGCCCGAAGCGAGACATCTGAAGTAAATACGTAGTAGAATGCAAGTAAGTAATTGGTCCAATTAATGTATAGAGTATGAATTACAGCGAGCTATGATATTGCTCATGTAAGCTGACTATATATGATATGAAGTACGTTGTGAAATTGGATATCATGTAAGCTTACTATGTATGATATGAAGTTGTGAAATTGGAGACAGAAAGAATGAAACAAAGAATGAAAGGGAAAATAGAAAATAGAATTATGAAAATGAAAGAATGATATGATTTTAACAGTGAAAGACGATAGGAGAACATAATATTTTATACAACTGAAGGATTAGATTTTGCTCATGAATTATTTAATTATTCTCAAAAATGTTACGATTGACTACGAGAGACAAGGAGGAAAATTAGTAAAGAATAAAGTTATGATTTTATATATTAAATCTAATAGGAAGGATATATATTAAAATAATTAGTTTGAACAAAGTGGAGTTCTATGTTTCGGAACAACAATCCGATCAATTTGAATTGTATAATTTGTGATGTATAAAGGTTGAAAAGGGAATTGTACTACTTAATTATAAAACCTGGGTTATAAGATATTAAAGTGTTGAATTAGTTGTGATTTATCTTATTTGTGATTTAACAAAATTAAAGAGTTGCTATTTGTATCGGATGTTGTTAAATGTGTCGAATAGCTACTTGAAATAAAACATTATCAGTTGATTTTTTATTATAAGGCGACGGGTAAAATCGTTCCGGAAGAATTTATATTTTTCAATACAGGTTATTTTTAATTGTTGATTTATTATGTGATATTTGATATTTAAATTGTATGGAGAAAGAATGAACACCATTAAGCAAGATTTGCTTAGCGCGTTGGATTTTTGTCTTTCACGTAGGTACCGAGGCAATATTCAAGGAGGAATGCATTTGGGAGCAAGTTGCCAATCAACACAAAGTCACACTTGCATATTAGTAATATTTCATTTTTCAGTTTAAATAATAAATATGTATTTAGCATATTAGTATAATCTAATAGCAACACTTACGGGTTATGTATAAAATATGAATGCTTCCGCAAATATAATTTTCATAAAGTTAATATCATTAGTGCCTTTTTTAAAATAAGATTATTTTTTTAGAATAATGAAAAAGATATTGAAAAGTTAGTCCGCGCGCGCTTTTGTGCTCCGGCACTGCGGGTAGCGCTCCCTGCCCGATCCTTGCGGGCCGGGTAAGGGTTGTTACACCAGACCCGAGGTGCAACCCTGCACCACAGCCATCGTCACCCTGACCAACAGAGATCACTTGATCGGAGGTCGGTTAAAGAATGACACGACAAGTTCTGCTACGCCCCAGGGCTCTCGCCCATAAAATAGCTAACATGTGTAGTGCATTTTATGCACCGCCTCATTTATTAATACTATAAATACCTCCCATCGGGGGCAGTTGTAAAGGGTTCGAACCCCATTTGGTACAAGCTTTCTCTCTCTCTCTCTCTAAACCTTAGCTCTCTCTTCTCTCTACTATACCACTAGCGGTTTACCGTGAAGCTATCGACTAATATGTTGGTAAAATAATGGGGTGGGACTTTGGAAACAAGAACTGGAAAACCAAACCGGGGCGAACCGTTGTGACCCAGTTCGATTCGGTTCCAACATTAATTAGTTACAATGTATTTATTAACGGTTCTATTCCTATAAAAACATGTATGTGGAACCATTATATAATAATTAAGGTTTTATCTATTACTTATTAATGCATATATTTTAATATTTATTTATATATTAAATTCACCGATTAAGTTTAAATTAGTTGATAGCTTGATGAGTATTTAACTGATTTCTATTGTAGTGAATGTTTTTTTTTCTTTACTAAAATTTTCTGTTATGTATTATGTTTGAAACTTAACTTTTGAACTTTGAAATGATGATAACCTTGAACGCATTTGTATATCTTATAATTTTAAACATTGAATGTCTTTATGCAGCACAATATTATTAGAAATTGTAGGAGATTTTAAAAAAATTAGGAATTGAATCAAACCGAACCGATAATAAAAATTGAGATTTTGAAAATGGTCCCACATGTTTTTGCCTAAGAAAGGAACATGTCTCAAGACCTACTCAAATCCCATATTTTGTCTAAAAACATACACAGCGCTTGACACCAGTTATTTTTCACTTTTCAGCAATCCAATGCATACTCAGGATGTTTTCTTTTGGACTGTTTTCAGTCCCAGACCAGACCAGACCAGACTTAAACAGACCAGATCAGACCAGACCAGACTTAAACAGACCAGACCAGACCAGACCAGACTTAAACAGACCAGACCAGACCAGACCAGACTTCCGTAGTTATAAAATACACAGAGACCAGACGTTTACCAGACCAGACCAGACCAGTTCAGACCAGACCAGACCAGACCAGACTTAAACAGACCAGACCAGACCAGACCAGACTTAAACAGACCAGACCAGACCAGACCAGCAAATTTCAGTCCAAAAGAAAACATCCTCAATCAAAGATGTGGGGTAATTTATTGTTTAAGTGCTCAGAATTATATGGAGTATAATTTAAAGAATTGAGAAAAAAACTATTCATTTCTTCCTAGAATAAAACAGGGTGTCTACAGCCTAGGTAGTAATGGGAGTGGAACATTACGAACATGGCAGATACCAACAAAAAGGTGCTCGTTTGATATGTGAATAAGTTTTATTACTTGGATTTCGTTTTTGGAGAGTTACTAAGGATTAGTTTGATTGGAATGAAATTTCATAATGGGGGTTCAAGCTGTAAATCCAGCACTCTGTAAATTGGTTTAGTTCATAGAGGTTGTTGTGATTTAATTCGATTTGATTTAATTTAGTAGATTGAAATAAGTCCCTAATTAGTAATTACCGAAGCTGATGAGTGAAATTTTAAAAGTTGAATGCAACGTAAACACGTCACTGCATAGCTATATTTCCAGACTTTTCTTGGCAATGATATCCAATTTTTCTAAAAGTATTTTTGGTAGCCTAAAGGTTAGGGTGAAAAGTCACATTTGCGTTCAACATTTGTGACAAAAAATGTAGAGCAGAACAAGTTTTCCACAAGTGAATCTCTCTAAAAACTGATTTTGAGTCCTTAAAAGTATTTTTGTATTTCCAACCAATTTTAAAAATCGAAAAAGTAACTATAACTTTGTTTATGCTACTATTACACAATTCAACGCGCGAAATAAAAAATAACATATTTATTTGAAATACTAACTTACAAAGTTGACAAATGAAAATATGGTCATCAAACGAGGTCAACATCTTTATTAAAACGTAGGGGTGGGCATAAAAATCGCACCGAACCGGTACCGAACCGGTCCGTAATGATGCCGAACCGAATATCGGGTATTTAAATGGTTCTATAAAATTTTATCCCGAACCGAAACCGTACCGTTTCAAACGGGTACGGGACCGGTCCTAGATTTTGAGAACCAAAAATACCGGACCGAACCGTTCAAAAATAATGTCTTTGAGATTTTTTTTTATATTTTTCCATACCCATAAATATCTTTTATAGACCAACAACATTATAGCCCAAGTATATATTATATTTATGCATCCCTAAAATAGTTAAGTGTGTGTTTATATTACTTCGTATTATTTTTTCCTTTTAGATAATTAATTTATGTTATATTTGGTATGTAATGAAAGAATGCCAAAGTTTTAAAAAACATTAATGAATATTAATTTCTAGTAATGTAGTGTATATGACTTTTGTTGTATCATATTTGTATAGTTTTATAACTTAATTAATATGGTTTGAATCACAGCTCTTACGGTTCAACTATGAACTATATTAGAATTAATATTCAACTTAGAACAAAGAAGAAGAACATTAAATATTTGTATTCTGTTCAATAATTTAACGATATTCTTTTTATATGTTCATTTTACTATACTTTTACTAAATTTCTTTCACTATTTGAGTGTTTTTGAATTTAAATACAAAAATGTCAATCTCTTGAATCTTTTCTAGTATATAGTATGCACTTTCTTGTATTTTTATCAAAATTTCACGTCAATTGGCTCGTGTGATGATATCAACTAATTGCAAAATTTGTTCAAATGTTTCGACATGTGGTTGGCATTGTACCGAACCGTTTTGTACCGTTCCGAAACGACATAGTACCGAATGGTTCTAGCCTTAGAACCGGACCGTACCGAACCGTTAGAAACCTCATGGATACATTACAGGTTTCGCTACTTTATCGGACAGTTCCGGACCGCGCCCACCCCTCATAAAACGTATGGAGTGTTTTTTTTTTGAAGAAAAATGTATGGAGTATTGAACAATACATTGGATGACTTTTAAAGGAAAAGGATAGCCCGAAATAGAAATATAAAAAGAAGGCAAATAACATTTCATTTCACATAACAGGAAATAGGAAGTTTCAGAAAATGGTAGAAAGAGTAACGAAGAAGATGCATAGCAAGTCGTCTGCCTACTTGCACCGGAGAGTCTCTCTAGAACCACCACGGCGGCGCAATCTTTATTGACTATTCTCCGTTTCTTCAACAATCGATTTTTCTTATGTGTGTTTATAGGGACAGACCCACACTCGTAGATGTAACCCTCTCCTATCACTATTTAGGATTTCTTTCTCCAATCATCCAAACCAGGCGGTGACAGATTCGACATCAATCCCATCACCATTTTCTTCAGCATTAATGGCTTCTCCGCCGATTGCGACCTCCTCCGCCCACGGCGGTGGGTGGAGAAACAAAAGCGGCGGCAGTAACACTGGCAGCGTCAGTGATTCACGTGTCCTCTCATCTCCTTCTTATTTCTTCCTTGTCGCGTTTGTGCTGTTGGGCTCAATTGCGGCTCTCTATTGTCGCTTCTTACTGCCGGCTAACGCGCACGCGACACTCTCCGCCGCTGGCTGTCGCGAGGACAATGAGGGATCGTGGGCCATTGGTGTGTTCTACGGCGACTCTCCCTTCTCTCTCAGACCAATTGAAGATGTAAGATGCTTCACCTTCTCTCTGATTTGTGCTTTATACACAATCTGTTTGCTCGAGTTTTGGTTTCTTTGCAAATTTGGAAACTTCATTTTGGGTTTTGCTTTGGTATCATCATTTAATGCTCTTTTAATGAATTCTTTATTTTGCTTGCTTGTGGGGTGCGGAAATGGATGGCAGGTGAATGTTTCAAGCCCAAAAGTCGCAGCATGGCCAGTTGCCAACCCAGTTTTCACTTGTGCTTCTGCTTCTCAGTCTGGTTTTCCCAGTAATTTTGTTGCTGACCCATTTCTATATGTTCAGGTGACTTTAATTCTCTTTCAGATTTGCTAATTACATATAGTGTTGTCTATTAATAGTTGATGACTTTTGATTAGTTCCATTATGGATATAAGGAACTTCAGTAATTAGGATTCAAGCAGAATCAGTAGTAAAAAAATGGGGTTGATGGATATGTACGTAGTATTATTCATTGTCATATCTTCTAGTTGGAATCTATGACCGTAAGGTATGGTAATTGGTTAGAGGCATAATTTCAACAGGAAGGGAAAAACTAGAAAAGTGAATTTCTTCTAGATAGAGTTTATTTCAATATGCTCTATAGATACCTATACGTAGTGAGGCTACGTGTTTAATTTTTTCATTTCTGTCAAGGCATTACATTGGAAATGGAGGGGACCAGTAAGAATTTGATTCCCCTGTAGCTGTAGATGCTAATTGGAAGAGATTATTCATGAGAGTAGAATAAAAAGGTTCTATTGCTTTCATTGACTAAAGCTTGGGCCAGAAAAAGAAATGAAAGAACTAAAGCTAACTACATACTTGGCAAACAATATTCTGATTATTACTTCTAGATGAGAACAGTGAGTTGAAACTTGAAACCTGGAAGGGTTATAGCTGAACCTGGAACATGTGATTTAAAAGCATGGTGGTTAGTCTGGTGACTGTAAGATAACACAATTTTTTTTACCAAAGAGCTCATGTGCAGTGGAAAATGGGAATCACACAAAAGGAAGTGTCATATTTAATGCAAAATAGTTGTGGGAATCGTTTCGGTGGATTCTCTTAAATCTTAAGTGTATGCTTGAATCACAGGAAATACTAGGGTAAGGAAAATGAAATGCTTATAAAAGCTACCTCCTTGTGTTTGGTTTTAACTTGAAAAGTGCAAACAAAAAAAAAATGAAATATAATTTGATTTTATTAATTAAGCTTATGTTTGATTTGCTTAAATCTTATACAATCAAAATAAATCAATAAATAAAATGAGTTTGAATAAGTGTATAAATAATGTACTGACTTCAAACCAATGTTTTATTTATCCCCACATAATCTTTCCTTCCAAATTTTCCTCTTAATTTTCTCTCCCTAGCATTTCCTAAAGAGATCCCTAGGGGTTCCATGCATCACAGTGCGCCTCAATTGGAGACCAGAAAACTGTACCTTATTGTGTTCCTTGTCTCTCTTCCAATGCTTTACTACTGCCTACATAGTAAATGATATTCTAAAATTTAGTCTTCTGATAAGTATTATTGCGACTTGCAACTTTGGATTTAATTTCCAGATTTGTTTACTATGACAGGGAGACTCTCTTTTCCTCTTCTTTGAAACTAAGAATGCAATCACAATGCAAGGGGACATTGGAGTTGCTAGAAGTGTTGATAAGGGTGCAACATGGGAACCCTTGGGCGTCGCCTTGGATGAAGATTGGCATCTCTCTTATCCATATGTCTTTGACTACAATGGGAATGTAAGATTAATAGCAACATCTTGTCGTAAGCAAGCATCACATTTGTGAATGGATATTTTATGTGTGCATTCTGATTGTTGACTCATATCAAACTAGTATGAGAATTAGGAAGTAGAATAAATGAAGGGACGAAGGGTGGGTATGGAATTGGAAAGGGAAATATTGGATAGCCAACAATGGTATGATCCATTAGGTACGATGCACAAATTTTTATGTCTACATTCTTATTAGGATTTTAATGGAGATTGGTCGATGATGTGTTCTCTGGTGAGATCAATCTCTTTTTGCAAACCCAGTCTCTTTTAGAAACTCAAGATTTGGAGAGATTTAGATCCTGTTTGGTAGGGATTAAAATTGGTAAAGTTGATTGATTTGTTGATTGTGTGTTGAATTGTTGAAACGGCTACATTGGTTGAACCCTGCCGAGGCACCTAAAAAGTATTTAAAATATGCAAAGTATTTCATTAATTAATTATCGGATTGAATATATTTTTAGTGTTTGAATTACTTCCCTACAAAGTTATTTTTTGTTTTTCATTCTCGTAATTTTCACTATTTTCTTTGTAGTCCATCTATCCCCCACACACTCTTTTGCAACATCCGTTTAACAATAAAACATACTATCCTCCGTTTCTTTTTAATCGCAACATGTTGAATTTTACACTATTCACATTTTCTACTTTGACTACATTTTACGGTATAATTTTACGAAAATTATTTTTTTAAAAATAGAATGTTCAATTCATCTCATTACAAATTTTCAAAATCTGATTTTTAATTATTTTTAACTAATAGAGATTAAGATATAATTACGGTCAAAGATGTGCGTTGGCAAATGTGAAATGTTGACCGTTGCAACTAAAAAAGAACGGAGGAAGTATGTAGTACATGACTAGCAAGTTTTTTTCGTTCTTTTCCACATCATTTCATTATTCAAAAACACTTCAAATTTTATTTACAAATAATCTATATTAAACTTGGGTTGGATGAGAGTATGACTTTGGAGAGAGCGTAGTGGAGGGAGAATGTACGTGTGGAGGATTGGTCTCATTTTATCTTTTTATCTTTCTTATGTTCTTTACTTTTATCCTTTTTATCTTATATTTTTTATAATTATATGTTTTTTAACTTAATCTTTATCATACCTTTTTTTTTTTTTTATCTTTTTTATCTTATCTTTTTTATCTTTTTATCCTTTTTAGTTCCGATTTTATATGTCGATTGATCGATTCATGTTAGCCGAACCCAAACTCTTTTGGGTCAAAGGCTTGGATGTTGTTGTTGTATAGTCTATATTATTAACATTAGTGATTTGTTTGTTTTAACTTTAACTCCATTAGTGGACTCTGAAAATTTATAAAAAGTTGACGTATAAAGCTTAGAGAGGAGTCAGGCGAGCAAAATTTAATTTTCTTCAAAATAGAGATTCCGTGAACTCGTGAAGTTAGGTATGGAATAAAAAGAAAATAGCATATGGGCTGATTTTTTTTGCGAGGATCTAAACCAAATGATGGTACTTTATAGCCGCTTAAAACAAATTGAAGTCTAATTTGAGCAAAATAAATTCAAAAAATGCATATAGAAATATCATTATATTTAATTCCAACCATTTCAGCCTAAAAGGTAACTCCTGCACTATAATGTTCATCATCAGCCAATTCAACCACGATAGTCTTATACATTGATTACATTCTAAATCTTGTTATCTATCAATCTTTTTGGACCATGGTTTCTTTTCTGGTAGACTGTAATCGTCCGTATCCTTGTGTTGAATACCATGTAACTTGGAATAATTGATTCTGTTGTTGTTGCTGTTGTTATTATTACTAAGTATTATTTTGAAGGATACTGTTCGTTTTGTGCAGATATATATGATGCCAGAGGGCAGTGCAAAAGGGGACCTTCGACTATACCGAGCTGTAAATTTCCCTATTGAATGGACACTGGAGAGGGTGATAATGAAAAAGCCAATGGTAGACTCCTTTATAATTCCACACAATGGGAAGTACTGGCTTTTCGGATCAGATCACAGTGGCATAGGTGCCCAAAAGAACGGCCAATTGGAGATCTGGTATAGCACCTCTCCACTCGGTCCTTGGAGGCGACACAAGAAGAACCCTGTTTACAACAAAGACAAAAGCATGGGTGCTCGAAATGGCGGCAGACCATTTGTCTACAATGGAAACATTTACCGCTACGGTCAAGATTGCGGTAGAACATATGGAGCACGTGTGCGTCTTTTCAAAATAGAGGTGCTCACGACTCGCGAGTTCAAAGAGAAAGAAGTCCCGTTGGGGATTGAGGGGTCTCTTAAAGGGCGGAATGCATGGAACGGTGCCCGAAGTCATCACCTCGATGTGCAGCAGGTGGGCCTGGGAGAGTGGATTGCTGTTATGGATGGGGACCGCATCCCTTCGGGAGATCTGAACCGTCGGTTCGTTCTTGGCTGCACCTCAGCTGTGGGTGTGGTTGCACTTGTCATGCTGTTGGGAATGATTCTTGGGGCCGTGACATGTATTGTTCCCTTAAGTTGGTGCCCTCACAACGTGGGAAAGCGTAGTGATGCTTCCTTGGCATGGGAAAAACCGAATACTTTGTCTTCAAATCTTAGACTGTTTTGTAGCCGGTTGAACCAGGTCAGCTCCTCTCTCCACTCCAGATTAAAACCAAACACCTTTATCGGGATGGTAGTCCTGTCTTTTATATTTCTTGCAGCAGCTGCATTAATATGTGTTGGGGTTAAACACATATATGGAGGAAGTGGTGCACAGGAACCTTACCCATTGAATGGCCAGTACTCTCAATTCACTCTATTAACAATGACATATGACGCCAGGATGTGGAATTTGAAAATGTTTATCAAGCATTACTCGAGATGTTCTTCAGTTCGTGAAATTGTTGTTGTGTGGAACAAAGGGAAAGCACCACGGTTGAATGACTTTGACTCAGCTGTCCCCGTGAGGATAAGAGTAGAGGAAAGGAACTCATTGAACAACCGATTCAAAGTTGACCCGTCCATAAAGACCCGATCCGTTCTGGAACTTGATGATGACATCATGATGACATGTGATGATGTGGAACGGGGGTTCAAGGTTTGGCGGGAACATCCTGATAGAATAGTAGGTTTTTACCCACGGCTAGTCAATGGGGGGACTCCCTTGAAGTACAGGGCCGAAAAACATGCTCGGAAGCACAACGGATATAATATGATTCTGACAGGGGCAGCTTTCATGGACGGTCAATTGGCTTTTGAGAGGTACTGGAGTGAGGAAGCTAAGGTTGGGAGGGAAGTGGTGGACAGGCATTTTAATTGTGAGGATGTGCTGTTGAACTACTTGTATGCAAATAGAAGCTCTTCTGACTCTACGGTTGAATATGTGAAACCAGACTGGGCAATTGATACGTCAAAGTTTTCTGGGGTTGCGATAAGCCGGAACACAAAAGCCCATTATGGTGTTAGAAGCAACTGCCTGGAAATGTTTTCAGAGGTTTATGGGAGTATAACTAACCGAAAATCAATGTTTGGCAGCCGGAAAGATGGCTGGGACGTATAGCCACCACTCTTAGCCAGTGAGGTCAGGTTGAAGTTCAGTTTTTTTTCTATTTTCCTTGATTCGTATTCTTGTTGAGGTTTGTGTTGTTGCAGTTTCCATTTTTTTGGTCGTGACCTCTTGTGAATATATTCCGGTCAATAGGTAGCTGTTGTAGTGAGTAATTGTAAAATGTACATTGCTTTGGTAAATTGTATTTTATGGTACCCCATATTGGATTTGAAGATATTGGAAGAAGCAAGTTTCTTTCAGTGCCAAATGTGAATACAACAGTACAGTGAGTTCTCTTGTTTCTTCTTAATGGGTGTTAATGTGTTATTATTGTGTGCATTAATTATGAAAATAAGCTGCATAAAATTATATAGGAAAAATTGATAGTAATAATCCCAACTATTGGCGGTCCAATCGTAATAATCCCAACTATCGATTATTTCAGAATAATCCCAACTTTAGGGACCTTCCGCCAATAATGGTCCGGCGTGACTGGCTATAAATAAATTCATATAGTTTCCAAAGTGGATAAGAAGAGATATAGTAGGTAATCCCTATAAATAATCTCAACTTTTAATTTTTACTCTTAATTTCTATTTAAAATTCACATGTTATAACAGATAATATCCGATCATGGACCATTATTGGCGGATGGTCCATATAGTTGGGATTATACAAAAATAATCAATAGTTGGGATTATTGTTAGCAGACCGGCAATAGTTGAGATTATTATTTTCAATTTTTCCAATTATATAAATAGAAGGAATTGAATGTGTTTTTTGTAATATTATTAGTAGGATAAAATTATATAAATAGATAAGTAGAATATTTTTATATTAGTTGTTAGGCTCAACTAGTCAGCCCCAACCTTGGGGTGAAAAAGCAATTTTTGAATTTTCAAGGGTTCCAAAGTGAGGTTGGGGACATTTTGGGAAATTAGCTATGGCGTTTTCACCAATAGTGTCACATGATAGATATTAGATAAGTGGTATAGCTATTGATTAATGGAAAAACATGTGTTATTTACCTTCAACTGTAGTGAAGTGTTGCCCAAATTTGCACTTTGAAAGAAAAAGAAGTGAGATCCATGCAAGATATAAATCACAATTTTCTTTAAAGTGGTATAGTTTTTTATTTATATTCCAATTTTACAAAATATTTATCAAATTTCTTGACATTTTACGATTTTTTAAATGAAATCAATTACCGTAAAAAAAATGAAATCAATTTTGCATGTATAAAGTTAAAAATATATGAAATTTCATGAACTTTTATGAGGTGTTATCTTTACGTTACATTCTATATTAGATGCAGACTCGGTCTTGGCATTTTATTGACCCGTGACGATACATATAGAATAGACCTCAGGGACAACGTGTGAATGCTATTTTTTTTTACAAAAATCTATAATTAAGTATATTTAAACATTTTGTCATTCAAATAAGAGTATAACGTATCAAAGAATTTAATGAAAGAGATAGTTAGAGAGATTATATTTAAGTATTTGATAAGTGACATTTGAAAATATCATGTACCAAAAACGGCTCAATGGAAAAGTAGAACGATTGTTACTTGCAGTACATAATTTTGAATCAAGGAAAGACGCTAATCATGTGCTCACAAATTTTCTTAAAAAATTCAACTAGAAACACTCTCAAAGGGCTTGAACATACTGCGGTTTTGGTCAATTTGGACTGTCCATGATATTCCTCATATGTAACTAGATAATTTATAGGCCCTAAGTGAGCAATGGATCCTGGGCGCATGCCCCTTTGCCCATACCCCGGGACCGGCCCTATGCAAAATGATCTCCTTTCCCAAATTGAATTGGATGAAATTTAAGGAAGAAGCGATTTGATTAATGAAAGCTAAAAAGTTTCCTATATTCAAAAAATAAAATTGTAGAGTGATGTTGACCCACGTGTCATAGTCATGACCTCATGGTCAATGTACACAATCGATCATCCTTTGAGACTCTACTTGTGATGGACATTTTCTCTTAGAACTTATTTCCTATTTTGATGATAATAAAAGAACTAGTCTAAATTAGATTTAAATAGATTAGGGAAGTTAAGTATATCCAATGTGATATGAGTAAAAGACGTACAATATTTAGGACGGACTTGACACGGATCAATCGAATTTCACACGAATCATAACATATTTTTGATATGACGTTATATAAAATAACTAGTGACAAAGTGATATTGACACGACACTTGGCACAAATTTGTCATATTCATGTCAATTCCGTGCCAAATATCATGTGAATTTTAGCAATTCCGTGTCAAAGCTTGGGGCCAATTTCGTTTTTTTTATTGTAGTGAGACCTAAAAAGTAAAAAACAAGACGTACTAGAGCAATCCTCACCACACTAGCAAAGAAGTTAGTCTAAGAATATATCTTAGCAATTGCAAAATTAATGCCAATAAACTATACTACGTATATCATTGCTGGATAACTAGGACATACATACTTTAGTTTGTAATAATCAGTGGCGGAGTCAGAAAGTCAGCTTTGTAGTGACGGAGTATAATTTAACACAAAAAAGCATATTTTCCTGATATGTGATCGTACGAAAGAGTTTTATACAACAAACACTTCAAAAAAGTAGCTAAGGTGTCCAACATTCTAAATAAAAAATCAAAACAACTAAATTACATTTTTTTATTGGAGTCTTGCACGTCTCTCCTTCATCAAATAAAAAACATCAATGATTTTATCCTTCATCAACAATTTCTTTTTCAATGTAAGCAGCCATGGAATCTCTAAGAAAAACATCTTCCATCCTGTTTCGAAGTCTTCTTTTGAAAATCTTCATCGCTGAAAATGCTCGCTCTGTAGTGGCTATCGAGACTGGAAGAGTTAAAACTAGGGCTGGGACCGGTTCGGTTCTTACTCAAAATGAGTGGAACCGTTATAAAAATTTTAACTAACGAAATCGGTTCGGTTCCTATAGAAAAAATCAAGAACCGTTATGGAACCGAACCGGTAGTAAACGGTTCCGTTCTTCCTTTTACCGGTTCCTAGAATAATTTTTTCTCGTCTAAGAATTAACACATAATTTAAACACGTCGAAAATTCAAAACACGAGTATTAAAATTTTATTTGAAGCTCTAATCACTTCAAACATCAAAGCTCAAACTTAACTAATAAACTTTGAACACTTAATAGAACAAAAGTGATTTAAATTTTCATTTAATAAATCAAACATTAAAAATCGTTGTAGTGTCGAAGCGATGAAGATTACTCGTCATCATAGTAGCAAGAATAGGACGCCTACTTCAAGTCTTTCAAAACATAAAAAAAAGACATTGAGTTTGCATGTATAGATATAAAAAAACATTATTACATTCTATTGATTCATAATAAATCTAATAATTAGAAATATCATGAAAATAGTAAAGTAAAATATGTGCAATCAACTACTAGTTATTTGGGTTGTTTTATATTTATAAAATTTATGTGATGGAACAAAACTTGATTTGTAGAAAGGAGTTTAATGTATTGTATCAACCTCATGTACAATATTTATTACTTCTTTTCCATTGATTAAATTAGAATTGTTAGTTAAATATCTTATATTGTTTTTTTTTATTATTGTTGTGGTGGTGGTTATTATTTCTATTATTATTATTATTATTATTATTATTATTATTATTATTATTATTATTATTATTATTATTATTATTATTATTATTATTATTATTATTATTATTATTATTATTATTATTATTATTATTATTATTATTATTATTATTATTATTATTATTATTATTATTATTATTATTATTATTATTATTATTATTATTATTATTATTATTATTATTATTATTATTATTATTATTATTATTATTATTATTATTATTATTATTATTATTATTATTATTATTATTATTATTATTATTATTATTATTATTATTATTATTATTATTATTATTATTATTATTATTATTATTATTATTATTATTATTATTATTATTATTATTATTATTATTATTATTATTATTATTATTATTATTATTATTATTATTATTATTATTATTATTATTATTATTATTATTATTATTATTATTATTATTATTATTATTATTATTATTATTATTATTATTATTATTATTATTATTATTATTATTATTATTATTATTATTATTATTATTATTATTATTATTATTATTATTATTATTATTATTATTATTATTATTATTATTATTATTATTATTATTATTATTATTATTATTATTATTATTATTATTATTATTATTATTATTATTATTATTATTATTATTATTATTATTATTATTATTATTATTATTATTATTATTATTATTATTATTATTATTATTATTATTATTATTATTATTATTATTATTATTATTATTATTATTATTATTATTATTATTATTATTATTATTATTATTATTATTATTATTATTATTATTATTATTATTATTATTATTATTATTATTATTATTATTATTATTATTATTATTATTATTATTATTATTATTATTATTATTATTATTATTATTATTATTATTATTATTATTATTATTATTATTATTATTATTATTATTATTATTATTATTATTATTATTATTATTATTATTATTATTATTATTATTATTATTATTATTATTATTATTATTATTATTATTATTATTATTATTATTATTATTATTATTATTATTATTATTATTATTATTATTATTATTATTATTATTATTATTATTATTATTATTATTATTATTATTATTATTATTATTATTATTATTATTATTATTATTATTATTATTATTATTATTATTATTATTATTATTATTATTATTATTATTATTATTATTATTATTATTATTATTATTATTATTATTATTATTATTATTATTATTATTATTATTATTATTATTATTATTATTATTATTATTATTATTATTATTATTATTATTATTATTATTATTATTATTATTATTATTATTATTATTATTATTATTATTATTATTATTATTATTATTATTATTATTATTATTATTATTATTATTATTATTATTATTATTATTATTATTATTATTATTATTATTATTATTATTATTATTATTATTATTATTATTATTATTATTATTATTATTATTATTATTATTATTATTATTATTATTATTATTATTATTATTATTATTATTATTATTATTATTATTATTATTATTATTATTATTATTATTATTATTATTATTATTATTATTATTATTATTATTATTATTATTATTATTATTATTATTATTATTATTATTATTATTATTATTATTATTATTATTATTATTATTATTATTATTATTATTATTATTATTATTATTATTATTATTATTATTATTATTATTATTATTATTATTATTATTATTATTATTATTATTATTATTATTATTATTATTATTATTATTATTATTATTATTATTATTATTATTATTATTATTATTATTATTATTATTATTATTATTATTATTATTATTATTATTATTATTATTATTATTATTATTATTATTATTATTATTATTATTATTATTATTATTATTATTATTATTATTATTATTATTATTATTATTATTATTATTATTATTATTATTATTATTATTATTATTATTATTATTATTATTATTATTATTATTATTATTATTATTATTATTGTTACTACTACTACTACTACTATTTTTTTAAATAACGATTCCTTAACGGTTCCATGCACATATTTTTTATAGGAACCGGGAACCAAACCGTTATAACCCGTTTCGGTTCGGTTCCTACAAATGAGGCATTAATTGTTAACGGTTCGGTTCCTAGATGTTGTTAACGGTTCGGTTCCAATCGGTTCTACGGTTCCCGGTTCCAAAATCCCACCTCCAGTTAAAACCAGTCTAATCAATCTATCAATCAAAGGATAAATTTCAGACTTCCCCATCTCGACCATCCCTCGACATAAAACCTGTAATAGAAGAAACAGTCTTGAAAGAGAGAAGATTAGGCACATCAAGTTGATAATGTGCAACTGAAAACTCAATTAAATTGATCTTTTCTTGATCAGAAAAATCACGAGGATAGAACTTCTCAACAAGTGTGCATATAATACTGATGTTGAATGACTTGAACCCATCTCTAGGATCCAGGGCACTGCTTAGCACAAAACTCTCTGTTGTTTGCTCACTGAACTTGTTGTTCAACTCTTCTAACTGTCTATCAATAGCAACTAGAAAGACATTCACTCGATAATAATGTTCCACTTTTACAATATCCTTCTTGCGACGAGATCGAATAATATCAGAAAAATTTGCATTCATATCAGGAGCATGGATATGCTTACTCTCACAAAAAGATGTCACTTTGCTTAAAAGTGAATCCCAACCTTCATCTCTCAATTTTTGAATCAAGGCATTCAAAATATCCTGTGACTTTTCTTGTAAACATTGACAAAGGATATTTGTAATCCCCATGATTTCTTTCATCAAATGCAATATAAATGCAAAATCAAAAGACATCATCATTTTTAAAGCAAAAGTAGCATCACCAAGTTGAGAGTATGAAGATCCTCCATCAATTACTATTTGGACAACGGAACAAGTTGGACCAAAAAATCTGATAAGACTAGAAATTGAATTACTGTGAGAGTTCCATCTTGTATCCGTTAGTCTTTTCAAAGTTGTAATTTGATTTAGACCATTTCCTGTATCAAGTTCATTGAGCTCAACTAATCGAGCAATTTCTTCCATTTGATTAGCTCTCAATTCACCATTCCGTTTACATGAAACACTAACAATATTAATGACAAATATCACATTCTGAAAAAAAATGTGTGTACTTCAGAATAAGACTAATTTATTCAGATACAGTGAGAATTAAATTCATATTGTTTCTTTAATTAGGGACCACCAATTTCATTTTAAATACATGTATGGGCGATCAAACTGGGTTCTTATTATCGACACATAATCTCTTGACTAATTTATTTTATTGTAAGTGTTTGCAATGATAAATTACTAATATATTTAATTTATTAGAGAATTTTATAATTATCGAGAATGTAAGCATAGTTACCCAAAATTCCACTTGGAAATATTGAGAAGATTTAAATGATGGTGGGTATTTTAAACCATCTTTAATACAGTATATCTACTACGTATATTTAAGGATTTTATGATAGGAACTAATGAAGTATCATTTTGCTGTTCAAAAGTTGTAAGAGATTTTCTGAAAATTATACTAAAACAAATTAATAAACAAAAACGTAACAACAAGTCTATAAGGCCACTTTGAAACTCCGTCATCACTTAAGTCCAGTAATGACAAAGTCTATGACATAAAAGAAGATTAAGGGGCCAAGTACCTTGTGGTATGATGATATCACTGTGGCACTTCCAAGAAGGAGGTCACATGTTCGAATCCCATCCCAGTTCAAGAATGTTGGCATTAACATTGAGCATATACTATTTAGTTTAGAAACAATTGTCCAAAAAAAAAAGAAGACGAAGGGAGGCTCCTCCACATCTTTTGGAACCTATGATCACCAAGAAATTAACCTCTTTTCAAGAGGCAGGGGTTGGCCATAGTAGAGACCCTGGCTACCGCCTCCCCAACAATTTTCTTTAGTGTATATATATATATACTAGTTCAGTAACGCGCGTTGCGCGTTCGTGGTAATGCCCAAGGCTATTGTAGGATATTAATTCCTCAATTTAGTTTGAATCCATATGAGTAATATGAATACAATATTTGAATACATAGTTTGTTATGTATTGATAAAGAAATCTTAATCAATAAAGACAACTAATTTCAACTGTAATCTGAGTTTGGCGAATGTGAATATGATTTTGTCTGATAAAATAAGCACATTTAAAGACAACTAATTTAAACTTTAACGTGTTAAAGCCAGTTAATTGAAGGAGGAATCCTTACCACTTCTTAATGTCCAAATATATGAGAAGTGTTACAAACTATTTCTTAAAATGACAGTAAGGGGGGCAAAAAAATGTTTATATGTAATTCATGTCGACATTTCACCAAGGAAACAATAAGCAAATCACAAGCTATGGAGAGGGAAAGTGGAACAAAAACGACCTTTAACTATAAGTAAATGACAATCACGTAATGACAAAATTCCATATGAACATTTTAGTGAACACATAGCAAAAGAAAGGTGGTCTATGATAAGCTTCTCTATATCCTTTTTGAGTAGTCATTTCATCTGGGTAGCATATTGTGCGCAACTCACAAGTTTCAGTGAGTCCTGCATTTTAAAAAAATTGAAGTAATTAGTTATTAGTTTATAATAGGAATGCTATTTAACATATGGAAATTTCATCCGATTTGGTAGCCGTAAAATTCTTATTCTATTACAGAAGAACAAATAGCTTTTGGCTTGGTTATTTGTCTAAAATAGATGTTCTTAAGAAAATGCAGGTCTTTCTGCCAAATAACGATTACCAAATGGATAATCCACAAAAGCATTCCACAAAAGTTCCTTCCCAGACATTCCACATATGAATGGATATTCCACATAAGTTTCTTCCCAGACATTCCACATTTATTAAATGGATATTCAAATGTTTCAGGTATTGGCAATTAAGTGTGCACATCTGTTGATGGGTTTTATATCTTTCCGACATTAGTAATACACGAGTATGTAGCCAAGTATTGGTGGGAAGGGAAAAAAGGTCTTGAGAGTAATTTTACCATATCCTTGTACCACAAATGCACAAGAGGTGACCCTCAAGATCGAACTCTTCAATCTCACTACCTAGTGCTGCACCACCTGAAACTATTAGACGAAGTCAGCAACCTAGCCTTGCCTTTACCTATCAATGTGAGAGATACTTAACATTTTGTTCATATGCAAAGTTTTTACTATAATTAAGAACTCATAGGAGTGAACTGCTTTCTCATAGTTCAGAGTCCTCCCATGCGTTAGATTTTTTCAGGTACATGCAGCTTAGTTATAGAGTTTTGCCTATTTCGGTGAGCTTATTGAACTTGATATGCCTAAAAATAAGCAGAGTACTATTGAAGAAAACATGGGTAATTAACATACCTTCCATTTTACCCAAATCCCTTTTGACAGCCCCAACACAGCCTCTACATGACATGGTAACCTTGAGATTAACAGTCCGCCCACTCTGCCATCACGAACAAAGATTTAGTCTCAAATATTCAGGCAACATGCCCAACAAAATCTGCAGTCATTTATACTGAATATGTGAAAGTTATCCAGACTCCAAAACACGTGCCACATAAACAGCCTTTTTGTTAAGGGATTTCTACACTCCATTCTTTTATCAGATATAACTAACTATACATATTCCGATGTTCAAATTCAATGAAAAGAATTTATGAGAACAATCAGCCTCTAAACAATAATTTAGAGAATAGAGTATTTAAAAAATGGAGTGTGGAAATAAGGGGGTACCAATACCTACGTTCACTCAAGCTCCTTTCATACTTTTTATTGTTTAAGTTGAAGTTCACTGGGCTAAAACATATAAATACTTGCATTTGGAGCATCTTTAGGAATTTCGCCAATCCAGACTAATAAGGTATGAGACAATAGTAAACTTATGCTTATCATATAGGCGTTCTGGTCAATACCTACTGTATGTGACAAAACCAAATTCAATGAATAATATACGGGAGTTTCAGTTTCTGGTCAACCTTATATCCTGAAGAATTCATTTATTTGTAAAAAAATAAAAGACTTTCAGACTAAGTAGAACAGCTTGCTATGCCTCTTAGGGTGACACTTAGATTGCCTTTAGCTTTATACTTCGTATAATAGTTTACTACAACCTTTAAAAGAATAGATTTAGAAGAGCACATATTAAAAGAGCCTTCATATTAAAATAAGAGAAATAGATAATATGGTTCGACCATATTTTAAGTTCACGCTTTATTTCTGCAAGGGTTATTCTATATGAGTTTAAGGTTATTTTGGAGGAATACACCCAATAACACAAATGAGGACACATGTGATTTAAAAAGTCTAGAATGTTCACAGTTGCTACGGATTGAAAATAACAGTTAGAAAGTAAAAGTCTAGCACTCCTAACACTAATATAAGGGTAAATTAGGAAGTAAAAAAGAAAAAAAAAGGTCTATAAAAAATTGCATCTTTCTGATCTGATCTGATCTGATCTGAATCTTTCTGATCTGATCTGATCTAATCTGAATCTTTCTGATCTGATCTGAATCTTTCTGATCTGATCTGAATGTTGCTGAACTGATCTGAATGTTGATGATCTGATCTGATCTGATCTGAATGTTTCTGATCTGATCTGAAAGTTTCTGATCTGATCTGAATTCTTCTGATCTGAATCTTTCTGATCTGATTTGAATATTTCTATAATTGTAATTATAATTATAATTATTAGATTTATAATTGTAATTAAAAATATAACTTAAATAAAATTACAATTATAATCATAATTATAAAAAAAAAATTAAAATTAAATTTAAAATTATAATAATTATACTAATTACACTAATTATAAGTACAGATACAATTATAAATGTAATTATATTTTTAATTATGATTAATTTTATAATTATTATTTTAATTATAATTATAATATTTATTTCTATAATCATAATTATATCTATAATTACTAATTTAAATATATAATTACTCCGAAGTAATAATAATTACAACAATAACAACAAGAACAACAATCATATTAATAATAATGATGATTATAATTATAATTACATTGTAAATCATAATTATAATTATAATTATAAATATATTATATTATATTATATTATATTATATTATATTATATTATATTATATTATATTATATTATATTATATTATATTATATTATATTATATTATATTATATTATATTATATTATATTATATTATATTATATTATATTATATTATATTATATTATATTATATTATATTATATTATATTATATTATATTATATTATATTATATTATATTATATTATATTATATTATATTATATTATATTATATTATATTATATTATATTATATTATATTATATTATATTATATTAGATAATAATAATAATTTTATATTATTAACATTATTATTAAATTATTAATAATATTATTATATTAATATATTAATATTATTAACAATAATTATAATATAATAATCATAATTAATATATTAATAAAAGTGATAAATCATGTTTGAATTTTTTGATCTGATCTGATCTGAATGTTTCTGATCTGATCTGAATGTTTCTGATCTGGTCTGATCTGGTCTGAATCTTTCTGATCTGATCTGAATGTTGCTGATCTGATCTGAATCTTTCTGATCTGATCTGAATGTTTCTGATCTGATCTGATCTGAATCTTTCTGATCTGATCTGATCTGATCTGATCTGATCTGATCTGAATAAAATAAGATTAAGGAATAAGTAATAAGATTAAGACGAACGGAACAGCTTCTAAGTTCCCAAAAAAAGTGCAAAAATGAATATTCAGAAGTTATTTAGGCGTGTTGGAGAAGATTTTATCCATTGAAAGTAATCATGACATACGGAGTATTTGGTGAAAATAGCACAATAATACAAAAAATGGATGAAGACCCCATCAGGATTTAGAAAACGAAAAAAGAAAATCAGCAAAAGATATCCCACTTGCTATTCCTTGGGTCGGTGCATGCAAGTTGGCAAGTTGGTTCACTTTGCTATAAATAATTCGCAAAATCGTGTCAAACTGAATACCTCGAAAATTTCATTCTGTCTCTCCTCTTTCTCTTTTCCCTCTCAGGTTTTATAGTTCGAAGTTGAACGCTTGCAATTCACAATAATGTCATGGAAATACGTTTGTGCATGTTTGTTATGAATATATTATACGAAGTATTCGTGTGTGTTGATGAATTCAAAATAAAGTACTCATCAATTTATTTTATTGCTCAATAAAATGTATACTGCGGAGTATTTATTATGATTAATTATATCTAGCGTTAGTTGTATATCTAAATCTAAATATTATCAGAGCATATTTTAAGAGAGTTTTTTTTCAATGATAGAAGTTATTCAATTTGTTGAGTGTTAATCAGTGGGTCAAATTACAAATACAAATACTACACAAAAATGCTTAAAAGCTAAAAGTATCAACATGATTATGATGTTATTCATAATTAAGACTTTACTGGACGAAAAGTTAATGAACAATCTCAGATTTTAGGGATTCTGGGAATGCATCAATTTAAGATGGAGCCATGGTGTGTAAAACAATGAATTCTGGAATCAAGGTTTTGTAGAAGAGGGGAATGATAATAATGTATTTATATAAGGATTACTATGTAATTTTCCAAAACTCATTTTAGTATAAATATTACCTCAAGGCACCCAACAGGGCAAGCCATAATCTCCCAAAATTATTGTTTTGTATATGGTATCAGACGTTTAGGTATCTCTCTTCCTACTCGTTCGATCGATCCATGGCCGGCCAAGCTACTCCTGCGGCCGCAAATAGTCTGGCGCCCACAAATCTGGTGCAGCCTCCCTCTGCGAGTTCTTCAACAACGCTTCCAGCGTTTACAGGTGTCCAATCTTCACCTTCCAGTTCAAGCAGCATAGTTTTCTCTCAGCAGCAATTCACGTCTCTGGCTTCATCTTCCCAGGCCGCGATGCTCAGCTCACCACTACCGGCCTCCTTGTCACAGCGTATCCGAGGTATTCCGCCGCTAGACTCATATAGATTATTCAACATGCCTGAACCGTTTACTTGGGCGTCCGCTTCCACAGCGATTCCGACACCACCGGTGTTTCCGCCTCCACCAGTTTTTAGAGACGTGGGCAGTTCGTCCAACATCTTTACCGGCCCAACCTTCTCTGGACAACCTGGGATTGGTCCTCTGCCATCAATACCGACAACTTCCTTGGCAGGTTTTGATAATTCTTCCAATTTTTTATCATCTCTAACATCTCAATTGGCTTTCTCTACACCTAATGTGAGTAATATTGTGACTACTCGTCTATCATCTGTTGAGGATTATTTGCCGTGGAGAACCCAGTTTGAATCATTTTTAGTTTCTCACAGTCTTTTGGGTATTTTAGATGGTTCTATTCCAGTACCTCCATCTAATACTCCTGATTACACTTACTGGCTAAAAATTGATCAAACGGTGCGTTCATGGATTTTTGCTACCCTTGCTAGAGATGTTTTAATGGAAGTTTATGATCTGAAATTTTCTCATCTTATTTGGGATCGGCTTCAGAAAAGATTTATGTCTGCTTGTATTTCTCGATCCATAGAACTCAAAAGGTTGCTGTCTCATATGAAAAAGAAGGACTCTCAAACTATGGATCAATACTTGTTAGAAATTAAACTCCTAGCAGATTCTTTAGCCGCTATTAATGCTCCAGTCAGTGGGCGAGATCAAATCGAGTATGCTATACTTGGGTTGGGACGTGGTTATGAATCGGTTCTCAATAACATTGATCAATTACCGGGAATTCCAAGCCTTGAAGACCTTCGTCCCATCCTACAAGCGCAGGAGCAACGCAACCTATTTTTCCAAGCCCAAGAATCAGCTCCTGTACATCAGGCCTTCGCTGCCCCCTGCAGCTCCAGCAGTCCGAGGGGGTGCCCCACGTGGCGGTGGTGGACACCCGCGTGCTCCAGGTGGTCGGGGAAACCGAGCAGGCCGAGCTCGTGGCGGCCGGGGTCGTGGCGGTGGCCGGGGATATTTCCAGCAGCTCTATACAGGCTATCCTCCGCAGGCAGCAGCCCCAATACCGAGGGCACCAGCATTTTCAGGGCAGCCAGGTTCAGTTTTGTGTAATGTTCGTTCTGGTGATAATTGTACTGTTTATTTTCCTACTTCTGTTACTCATAACACTTATGCAGGTTTCCCGTCTGTGGATCAGTCCTATCAGTCACCTCCCCCTCCAGTTGTTTGTCAGTTGTGTTTTTCTCCAGGTCACTCAGCTCTTCAGTGCTCTCGTTTCACTACATCGCATACCCCGGCTCTTGCTGCATTACCCACTGGTGAAACAAATGATTCAGTCTGGTATCCTGACTCTGGGGCCTCTGCTCATATGACTCCTCACGAAGGTATTCTTTCTTATAAAACTCCTTACACTGGCCAGAATCAAGTTTGTGTTGCTAATGGTACTAAGTTGCCTATTTCTAATATTGGTCATTTAAAGCTGGTCACACGTGGTCGCCCGTTAAATCTCAATTCTGTCTATCATGTCCCACATATTAAATATAACTTATTGTCTATTCAAAAATTATGTGCGGATAATGCCTGTCACGTGATTTTTGATAAAAATTCTTTTTCTGTTAAGGACAATTACACGGGGGAGCTTCTTCTTCAGGCACTTAATAAAGATCATGTTTATCCTTTTCATGCACTTCAAGCCCGTGTAGTACCTGGTCCAATCTGGCACAAGCGTTTGGGGCATTGTGGTGATAGAATACTTGGTAGACTTAGGCAGCATAAATTAATTTCTACTTCCTCCTCTTTTGTTCACGATTGTGTTTCTTGTAAACTGGGTAAATCCCACAGACTTCCTTTCAGTGATGTTACTCATGACTCTACTGCACCATTACAAATTATTCACTCTGATGTTTGGCAGTCGCCAGTATTATCTAATCTTGGTTTTAAATATTATGTCTCCTTTATTGATGATTTTTCTAGATATACTTGGGTTTATCCGATGCATAGGAAGTCTGAAGTATTTACTCACTTTTTAACTTTTCAGAAACTTGTTGAAAATTTTTTGAACCTGAAAATCAAAGTTTTTCAAAGTGATGGAGGAGGAGAGTTTGATAATACTGTTTTTAGGGAGCATTTTTCGAAGTCTGGAATTTTATTTAGAAAGTCTTGCCCTGAAACCCCGGCTCAAAATGGTGTTGCGGAACGCAAACACAGACATCTACTAGAATTAACTAGGACTATGTTGATTGATTCTTCTATTCCTAGTAAATTCTGGGTTGATGCATTATATACTGCCACTTTTATTATAAATCGTCTTCCTACACCGATTTTAAACGGACTCACTCCATATGAGAGACTTTTTCACAAAATTCCTGACTATAATTTCATGCGTGTGTTTGGTTGCTCATGTTTTCCCAACTTTATTGCTGAGTCTCACAATAAGTTATCACCGCGTTCCATACACTGTGTTTTTCTGGGTTATGCACCGGGCTACAAAGGCTACCGTTGTCTCTCTCCTTCAACTGGCCGAGTCTATGTAAGTCGGGATGTTACTTTTCACGAAAATATTTTTCCTTATCCGACTTTAGTACACAGCCAGTCAACCCCGACTTCCACCTGGACCAACCTCCTAACCCCTTCCTGGCTTTCCACCTCATCCCACAACTCACGCACATATACTGGTCCTATTTTACCAAGCTCACCAGTACCCCCTATCCCTTCACCTATGACTACTGTGACTGCGCCTCATATGCCCATCGCTGAACTGTCTACTCCACCCACAACTCCCATATCCTCCCAACCATACGTACCAGACTCCACCATCTCTCCTCCACCTTCTTTCCCTAATGCAGCACCCACCATCTCTTCTTCACCCTCCTTTCCCAATGCAGAAACCTTCATCACCTCCTCGCCTGCCACTGCCATTTCATCCTCCGGGCCTGGCAGCACACCTGCTTTCCCTCCTTCGATCAGCCCCTTGCCAATTATCCCTACTAATATTCATCCTATGCGTACACGCGCTAAGGATGGTATTTTTAAACCAAAACAGATTTTTACTTTACAAGTTTTGGCTCCCCCTGATGATCCAACTTGTTTTACACAGGCTAATAAAAGTGAGGTTTGGCGGGCAGCCATGGCTGATGAATTTAATGCTTTAATTGCTAATAAAACTTGGGATTTAGTACCTTGGGACCATACTAAAAATGTGGTTGGTTGTAAGTGGATTTATAAGACCAAATATCGTTCTGATGGGTCCGTTGAGCGGCATAAGGCTCGATTAGTAGCTCAGGGTTTTAAACAACAGGCTGGCATTGATTTCACTGAAACATTTAGTCCTGTTGTTAAACCCACCACTGTTCGTCTTATTTTATCTGTTGCTATTTCTTTGGGGTGGTCTGTTAGACAGCTTGATGTGAAAAATGCTTTTCTACATGGTTATTTAACTGAAGAGGTATATATGCGTCAACCACAGGGCTTTATTCATCCATCTTTCCCTACCCATGTGTGCCGTCTGCGAAAAGCACTTTACGGTCTGAAACAGGCCCCACGAGCCTGGTTTCATCGATTTAGTGGATTTCTGTTGAGTCGGGGTTTCACACAAAGTAAATCTGATTCCTCTATGTTTGTTTATCGCTCTAATTCTCAAATTGTTTATATTCTTCTATATGTGGATGATATTCTCATTACTGGGTCCTCTTCTTCATTTGTCATGTCGGTTATTCATGATTTATCTCTTCAGTTTGCCATGAAAGATTTAGGAGATGTCCATTATTTCTTGGGCATTCAAGCCAAACGCACGCCCCATGGCTTATTTTTATCACAGGCTAAATATATTTCTGATCTCTTGCATCGGTTTCACCTTCACACCGTTAAGCCTGTGCGCACCCCTCTTCCCTCACGTACCACCCTTTCTCTCACAGATGGGGAACTTTTATCTGATGCTACTGAGTATCGCAGTATGGTAGGTGCTCTTCAGTATTTGATTATTACTAGACCTGATATTACATATGCTGTTCACTTGGTTTCCCAGTTTATGCATGCCCCCCGCACTACTCACTTGTTAGCTGTTAAGAGAATTTACAGGTATTTACAGGGCACCTCTGGTCACGGCTTATGGCTTCAGTCTGACAAAAACATTTCGGTTATTATGGCATACTCTGATGCAGACTGGGCAGGATGTCCTGACAGTTCCCGTTCTACTACCGGGTATGCTGTTTTTCTGGGATCCAACCTCATCTCGTGGCGATCCAAAAAGCAGCCCACTGTCTCGAAATCCTCCACTGAAGCTGAATACCGGGCCATTGCTTATACTGTTCAGGATACACTTTTTATCAGATCTCTGTTAGCTGACATGGGGATCCATATTTCGGCTCCTGTGCAGCTCCACTGTGATAATATCTCTGCCTCGTACTTAGCGGTTAATCCTATTCAGCATGACCGGAGCAAACACATTAAGATTGATTATCATTTTGTTCGCGAAAGGGTGGCTCATGGGGATCTCGTTGTGAAGTATATTCCCACACAGTTGCAGTTGGCTGATATCTTTACCAAAAATTTGTCTAGTCAGCGTTTTGAATTTTTACGTTCCAATCTGCGCGTTGTTTCCCCTGCACAGATTGAGGGGGTGTAATAATGTATTTATATAAGGATTACTATGTAATTTTCCAAAACTCATTTTAGTATAAATATTACCTCAAGGCACCCAACAGGGCAAGCCATAATCTCCCAAAATTATTGTTTTGTATAAATGAGACCGAGTGCCATAAAAAATTGAGTTATTTTGATACTCCGCATATATTTGTAGAAATTATATATACAGATGTTTATGTAGGTAGTATACTGACGTGGTCTATTTAATATGGTAGAAGTTGATGTTTATTTTTTCCACCGGCATATAAACTGTGTGGATTTGTGGAAAATATTTGAGGAGGATTTTGTGGTGGGGCAATTGTAAGATCAGCACTTACGTATGGGGATGTAAAAATTGAAAACCAAATTTAAAACATATGTACTGTGTTGTAACAATGAGCATGACAACACAACACATATGGAAGTGTGAATGGAGGTTTCACACTTGGTCTATAGTAACAAATATTGGAAAATAAGGGAGGTTTCTTTTATGTTGTTTAGGTATAGTACATATTTATATAATTAATTTCTTGGCTATTTTTGATAGCATTACTTTTCATATACGGACTTAACTAACTTTTCTCACAAATTCATATTTGAGTATTGTTTAATAATGTCATAACACACCTTCACATATTTGCACCCCCCTGATTTGCCAATGTACCCGGGCAATTCGTGTAAAAAATGCAATTCGTATAAATGCATAGTCACCATATGACTTCTGATGCAATTCGTATAAATGCATATTCACCATATTACTTGAGATGTTTATACTTAGACTTCTAATGCTTTCATGTATATCAGTGTTGGGTTAATGGCCCAAGTTGAGGTTCGGCCCATTTACCCTTACTTCCGGACGTACGTCCAGCTAAATCATTAAGCTAGCCTGGCAAGCCCATGTTCCTCTAGGAGGGATGAACGTCTGCAGGGGGTTTAGGCTCAACGGCCCATCTCGACGAACGTCTATGCAGGGACAAGGAGCAGGGCCACGAGTCACCAGAATAACGACGAACGTCGTCAGAGCAAGCCCATAGCCATCGGAGGCAGTCCAGTCCGCATGGCGAGAATTCACAAAGGCCAGGGGACGAACGGCCAGTACCCCTTGGAGGCCACCTGGAGCAATCCAGCTCGCTCCCCGGGCGGACGAACGTCCCCACTAATTAGGCGGGAAACCTAGATTCTGGCGGGAAGTGCATTTAATGCTGAAGATTTGGTGGTTGGGACGCCAGCGAACCACAGGCTTCCACGTCAGCATAGCCACCTGCCCATTGGTGGGTATAAATAGAAGCATTTATTTCATTGTAAAGGGTTGGCAACTTTCTATTCTTAGCACTCTAGCTATAGCATTCTTACTCGCAGCACCTCTACTGCCTTGTAAGACGATCGGCTGACGAGCCTTAGTGAGAAATATTGTATTAGGGAGTTATTAAGAGATAATAATACCTAATCACTTACTTGCTACCTTGTTGTTTCTTGATTCATCTCATTTATTATTATTATTATTATTATTATTATTATTATTATTATTATTATTATTATTATTATTATTATTATTATTATTATTATTATTATTATTATTATTATTATTATTATTATTATTATTATTATTATTATTATTATTATTATTATTATTATTATTATTATTATTATTATTATTATTATTATTATTATTATTATTATTATTATTATTATTATTATTATTATTATTATTATTATTATTATTATTATTATTATTATTATTATTATTATTATTATTATTATTATTATTATTATTATTATTATTATTATTATTATTATTATTATTATTATTATTATTATTATTATTATTATTATTATTATTATTATTATTATTATTATTATTATTATTATTATTATTATTATTATTATTATTATTATTATTATTATTATTATTATTATTATTATTATTATTATTATTATTATTATTATTATTATTATTATTATTATTATTATTATTATTATTATTATTATTATTATTATTATTATTATTATTATTATTATTATTATTATTATTATTATTATTATTATTATTATTATTATTATTATTATTATTATTATTATTATTATTATTATTATTATTATTATTATTATTATTATTATTATTATTATTATTATTATTATTATTATTATTATTATTATTATTATTATTATTATTATTATTATTATTATTATTATTATTATTATTATTATTATTATTATTATTATTATTATTATTATTATTATTATTATTATTATTATTATTATTATTATTATTATTATTATTATTATTATTATTATTATTATTATTATTATTATTATTATTATTATTATTATTATTATTATTATTATTATTATTATTATTATTATTATTATTATTATTATTATTATTATTATTATTATTATTATTATTATTATTATTATTATTATTATTATTATTATTATTATTATTATTATTATTATTATTATTATTATTATTATTATTATTATTATTATTATTATTATTATTATTATTATTATTATTATTATTATTATTATTATTATTATTATTATTATTATTATTATTATTATTATTATTATTATTATTATTATTATTATTATTATTATTATTATTATTATTATTATTATTATTATTATTATTATTATTATTATTATTATTATTATTATTATTATTATTATTATTATTATTATTATTATTATTATTATTATTATTATTATTATTATTATTATTATTGTTACTACTACTACTACTACTATTTTTTTAAATAACGATTCCTTAACGGTTCCATGCACATATTTTTTATAGGAACCGGGAACCAAACCGTTATAACCCGTTTCGGTTCGGTTCCTACAAATGAGGCATTAATTGTTAACGGTTCGGTTCCTAGATGTTGTTAACGGTTCGGTTCCAATCGGTTCTACGGTTCCCGGTTCCAAAATCCCACCTCCAGTTAAAACCAGTCTAATCAATCTATCAATCAAAGGATAAATTTCAGACTTCCCCATCTCGACCATCCCTCGACATAAAACCTGTAATAGAAGAAACAGTCTTGAAAGAGAGAAGATTAGGCACATCAAGTTGATAATGTGCAACTGAAAACTCAATTAAATTGATCTTTTCTTGATCAGAAAAATCACGAGGATAGAACTTCTCAACAAGTGTGCATATAATACTGATGTTGAATGACTTGAACCCATCTCTAGGATCCAGGGCACTGCTTAGCACAAAACTCTCTGTTGTTTGCTCACTGAACTTGTTGTTCAACTCTTCTAACTGTCTATCAATAGCAACTAGAAAGACATTCACTCGATAATAATGTTCCACTTTTACAATATCCTTCTTGCGACGAGATCGAATAATATCAGAAAAATTTGCATTCATATCAGGAGCATGGATATGCTTACTCTCACAAAAAGATGTCACTTTGCTTAAAAGTGAATCCCAACCTTCATCTCTCAATTTTTGAATCAAGGCATTCAAAATATCCTGTGACTTTTCTTGTAAACATTGACAAAGGATATTTGTAATCCCCATGATTTCTTTCATCAAATGCAATATAAATGCAAAATCAAAAGACATCATCATTTTTAAAGCAAAAGTAGCATCACCAAGTTGAGAGTATGAAGATCCTCCATCAATTACTATTTGGACAACGGAACAAGTTGGACCAAAAAATCTGATAAGACTAGAAATTGAATTACTGTGAGAGTTCCATCTTGTATCCGTTAGTCTTTTCAAAGTTGTAATTTGATTTAGACCATTTCCTGTATCAAGTTCATTGAGCTCAACTAATCGAGCAATTTCTTCCATTTGATTAGCTCTCAATTCACCATTCCGTTTACATGAAACACTAACAATATTAATGACAAATATCACATTCTGAAAAAAAATGTGTGTACTTCAGAATAAGACTAATTTATTCAGATACAGTGAGAATTAAATTCATATTGTTTCTTTAATTAGGGACCACCAATTTCATTTTAAATACATGTATGGGCGATCAAACTGGGTTCTTATTATCGACACATAATCTCTTGACTAATTTATTTTATTGTAAGTGTTTGCAATGATAAATTACTAATATATTTAATTTATTAGAGAATTTTATAATTATCGAGAATGTAAGCATAGTTACCCAAAATTCCACTTGGAAATATTGAGAAGATTTAAATGATGGTGGGTATTTTAAACCATCTTTAATACAGTATATCTACTACGTATATTTAAGGATTTTATGATAGGAACTAATGAAGTATCATTTTGCTGTTCAAAAGTTGTAAGAGATTTTCTGAAAATTATACTAAAACAAATTAATAAACAAAAACGTAACAACAAGTCTATAAGGCCACTTTGAAACTCCGTCATCACTTAAGTCCAGTAATGACAAAGTCTATGACATAAAAGAAGATTAAGGGGCCAAGTACCTTGTGGTATGATGATATCACTGTGGCACTTCCAAGAAGGAGGTCACATGTTCGAATCCCATCCCAGTTCAAGAATGTTGGCATTAACATTGAGCATATACTATTTAGTTTAGAAACAATTGTCCAAAAAAAAAAGAAGACGAAGGGAGGCTCCTCCACATCTTTTGGAACCTATGATCACCAAGAAATTAACCTCTTTTCAAGAGGCAGGGGTTGGCCATAGTAGAGACCCTGGCTACCGCCTCCCCAACAATTTTCTTTAGTGTATATATATATATACTAGTTCAGTAACGCGCGTTGCGCGTTCGTGGTAATGCCCAAGGCTATTGTAGGATATTAATTCCTCAATTTAGTTTGAATCCATATGAGTAATATGAATACAATATTTGAATACATAGTTTGTTATGTATTGATAAAGAAATCTTAATCAATAAAGACAACTAATTTCAACTGTAATCTGAGTTTGGCGAATGTGAATATGATTTTGTCTGATAAAATAAGCACATTTAAAGACAACTAATTTAAACTTTAACGTGTTAAAGCCAGTTAATTGAAGGAGGAATCCTTACCACTTCTTAATGTCCAAATATATGAGAAGTGTTACAAACTATTTCTTAAAATGACAGTAAGGGGGGCAAAAAAATGTTTATATGTAATTCATGTCGACATTTCACCAAGGAAACAATAAGCAAATCACAAGCTATGGAGAGGGAAAGTGGAACAAAAACGACCTTTAACTATAAGTAAATGACAATCACGTAATGACAAAATTCCATATGAACATTTTAGTGAACACATAGCAAAAGAAAGGTGGTCTATGATAAGCTTCTCTATATCCTTTTTGAGTAGTCATTTCATCTGGGTAGCATATTGTGCGCAACTCACAAGTTTCAGTGAGTCCTGCATTTTAAAAAAATTGAAGTAATTAGTTATTAGTTTATAATAGGAATGCTATTTAACATATGGAAATTTCATCCGATTTGGTAGCCGTAAAATTCTTATTCTATTACAGAAGAACAAATAGCTTTTGGCTTGGTTATTTGTCTAAAATAGATGTTCTTAAGAAAATGCAGGTCTTTCTGCCAAATAACGATTACCAAATGGATAATCCACAAAAGCATTCCACAAAAGTTCCTTCCCAGACATTCCACATATGAATGGATATTCCACATAAGTTTCTTCCCAGACATTCCACATTTATTAAATGGATATTCAAATGTTTCAGGTATTGGCAATTAAGTGTGCACATCTGTTGATGGGTTTTATATCTTTCCGACATTAGTAATACACGAGTATGTAGCCAAGTATTGGTGGGAAGGGAAAAAAGGTCTTGAGAGTAATTTTACCATATCCTTGTACCACAAATGCACAAGAGGTGACCCTCAAGATCGAACTCTTCAATCTCACTACCTAGTGCTGCACCACCTGAAACTATTAGACGAAGTCAGCAACCTAGCCTTGCCTTTACCTATCAATGTGAGAGATACTTAACATTTTGTTCATATGCAAAGTTTTTACTATAATTAAGAACTCATAGGAGTGAACTGCTTTCTCATAGTTCAGAGTCCTCCCATGCGTTAGATTTTTTCAGGTACATGCAGCTTAGTTATAGAGTTTTGCCTATTTCGGTGAGCTTATTGAACTTGATATGCCTAAAAATAAGCAGAGTACTATTGAAGAAAACATGGGTAATTAACATACCTTCCATTTTACCCAAATCCCTTTTGACAGCCCCAACACAGCCTCTACATGACATGGTAACCTTGAGATTAACAGTCCGCCCACTCTGCCATCACGAACAAAGATTTAGTCTCAAATATTCAGGCAACATGCCCAACAAAATCTGCAGTCATTTATACTGAATATGTGAAAGTTATCCAGACTCCAAAACACGTGCCACATAAACAGCCTTTTTGTTAAGGGATTTCTACACTCCATTCTTTTATCAGATATAACTAACTATACATATTCCGATGTTCAAATTCAATGAAAAGAATTTATGAGAACAATCAGCCTCTAAACAATAATTTAGAGAATAGAGTATTTAAAAAATGGAGTGTGGAAATAAGGGGGTACCAATACCTACGTTCACTCAAGCTCCTTTCATACTTTTTATTGTTTAAGTTGAAGTTCACTGGGCTAAAACATATAAATACTTGCATTTGGAGCATCTTTAGGAATTTCGCCAATCCAGACTAATAAGGTATGAGACAATAGTAAACTTATGCTTATCATATAGGCGTTCTGGTCAATACCTACTGTATGTGACAAAACCAAATTCAATGAATAATATACGGGAGTTTCAGTTTCTGGTCAACCTTATATCCTGAAGAATTCATTTATTTGTAAAAAAATAAAAGACTTTCAGACTAAGTAGAACAGCTTGCTATGCCTCTTAGGGTGACACTTAGATTGCCTTTAGCTTTATACTTCGTATAATAGTTTACTACAACCTTTAAAAGAATAGATTTAGAAGAGCACATATTAAAAGAGCCTTCATATTAAAATAAGAGAAATAGATAATATGGTTCGACCATATTTTAAGTTCACGCTTTATTTCTGCAAGGGTTATTCTATATGAGTTTAAGGTTATTTTGGAGGAATACACCCAATAACACAAATGAGGACACATGTGATTTAAAAAGTCTAGAATGTTCACAGTTGCTACGGATTGAAAATAACAGTTAGAAAGTAAAAGTCTAGCACTCCTAACACTAATATAAGGGTAAATTAGGAAGTAAAAAAGAAAAAAAAAGGTCTATAAAAAATTGCATCAAGCCAAACCAAGAACAATAGTAAGGGACTGAAGGAGTATACCATATTACATTAGTGAACTATTTATCATATGAACTGGTTATATGTTTTAGCTTTCAAACTAACATGCTATATATTTTGAATTTTGATTATATATAGATTTAATAGCGAGGAAGTAGTTTTACCATAAATGTTTGCATTACAGTAAAACATTTACTCAGTATCTCTTAAAGCATTTAAGCATATTTCGTCAATCCCCAAAATAGCTTATTTAATAAAATACTTTCCATACAACTTTTCATTTGGATGAAACTTTCTCAAATCTATATTCTAATACTCAATTAAGATGAAGATTGCATCACCAATAGAGAAACAAAATCATCTTTAGTAGATAATGCCATCACCTTCTATTATTCTAATGTTCACTGAAAACTTTTTTTTTGGCGTATGCTACTTCAATCTTAGTCCATTTGCCAATATTTATTTAAGAATTAACACAAAACATGATTTCAAGTTAAATAAATTACACTCCCTTCGAATACACAAGCCTGTTACGTGTAACCTCTAAGTTAACTATATACCCAGGGAATTGGAACACAAACTTAGCGAGGATATTATATATCAACAGTTGGACAACCATGGTTGGGCACTTGGACGCAGGACTCTGTGAACGAAAAACCGGTTGACAACCATGGTTGGGCGCAGAACTCTGTGAACGGAAAAGAAGGGCTTAAGGAAAGGAAGACATAGTCGAGGTTAACAGCAAAACTGACTTCCTTCGCCCCAGATCTGCCATATAACCGCTAAAACCTTGGATTACTATGTGCGGAGTACAATCAGCTAAAGCATTAATAGACACGAACATTTTTACCCGGACCATTCTGCCCTTAACAATATTCATGCGTATAA
This sequence comes from Cuscuta epithymum, assembly GCA_945859915.1. Classification (NCBI taxonomy): domain Eukaryota; kingdom Viridiplantae; phylum Streptophyta; class Magnoliopsida; order Solanales; family Convolvulaceae; genus Cuscuta; species Cuscuta epithymum. Next base: position 1,512,335 of record CAMAPF010001001.1, on the reverse strand, counting down.
GAGAAGTAGAAAAAGGAGGGATTGATATGGTCATCACTGGAGAGTGTTCTTTAATTGTTTGCATTAATTATAAAAGGGAAAACTGTCAAATAGGTCCTCGAACTTTCATAAAAAGGTCAATTAAGTCCTTCAATAGGAGGTTCTGTCCGGCCGTCGCGATTTGGGACAGTTCCCGGTAGAATTTTTTGATGAAATTTTTTGAGCATCTTATTCATCAACTCTAGTTTACTCATACCAAATTTCAGCTAAAAATTTAATCGGGAGTGCATTCAAATTAATTCTTGAAGATAACTGTGCATTTTTGCGTTCTCGATTTAATTTGAATGCGCTCCCGATTAAATTTTTAGATGAAATTTGGTATGAGTAAACTAGACTTGATGAATAAGATGCTCAAAAAATTTCATCAAAAAATTCCACCGGGAACCTCCCCAAATCGCGACGACTGGACAAAGTCTCCTATAGAAGGACTTAATTGACTTTTTTATGAAAGTTCGAGGACCTATTTGACAGTTTTCCCATTATAAAATAATTTTATTGGCAAATTGCTTGTCAAAATCATTGCATCTCAGCTTTTGGTGTGTCTCAATCAGAGAACAGTAGTCAGCCAACAAGGCCAATTCGTAGCTCCTCTGTAACCCGCCCGTCTACCCAGTCAAAAAAATCTAGTAACAATAGTATTTTGAACACAGGCTCTTCTTCAATTTCTACTTATATTAGACAATCCACTCCAACACGCTGTTCATCTTATTCTACCAGACCTTCCAACACCCCCACTTCTCGCCCAACACTGTCAAGACCTTCAACTTCTAGACAATCACAAAGCTCAAGACCTTCCACTCCGAGTGCATCCAGGCCTCAAATTCCTTCATCGTTGAGTGCCTCTACTTCTCGGTCTACATCTTCAAGACCATCAAAACATACTCGTCGAAATTCCTTCCCTTCTGTTTCTCCAGCACCCTTTGCGCGCACAGTCAACAATGGAATGCAGGGTCACTGTCTCGCCCTAGCTCCCCTGCTAGAACAACATCATCACTATCACGCCCAAGCTCCCTTGCTAGGACAACATCCTCAGTATCACGCCCAAGCTCCCCTAGCCCACCAGTTCGGCGGGCACCTGAACCAATAGTTCCCCCAAAATTTTCACTTGAAAGGCCTCAAACCTGTGAACTTGATTGCTATACAGGCCACTGTCAGCTGGTAGGTCTAGACTTGGTTCCCCCGTTTCTTCTATAAAGGGGGCTATGGACATTCCAAATGCAGGAACTCCAACACGGCGGCATTCACCCTCCGGAAGAGGGCGTGCAGTTGCAGGCTCAACACTCTTCCCTCATAGCATTCGATCAAATGGTGCTAAAAAATTGTAGCAGGCACAAGGTCCAAGTTCTCTGGCTTCTCCAAGTGCAAGTATAAACATCGTCAACGGTTCCATCATAGAAAGAGGAAATAATACCAGCAGTAGGCCTTCAGAGAATAAAGGAAAATAGGAAAGATATGAACGATATTCGTCAGCAAGAGTGACAGATGTCGACATATACAAGGTTCTCGCCATGGCATGCTTCTATTGAAAGAGGATGTGAAGAACACTAATTGGTTGCACAACATTGACGACAAGTCTGATGCCACCATGTTTGCCGATGGTTTTGAACCCCTCCCTGAGCCTTTTCGTAATATTGTTAAAATCAAACTTAACCTCCATAGCCTACAGAAAGTCCAGTTCTTAGCATTTTATGGCAGCTAGCAAATAAAAAACTCAAGAAAACGAACAAGAGAAATGATTGTTAAAAAAGTTAATCTCTTTGAACAGCAATATCCTCTAATAAAACATAATTAATGATCAGGCGCTAAAGAGAAAAATATAGGACAGAGAGATTATCTAATATGCTCACTCTCACCCTTTCTTTTAAACTTTAAAAACCATTTCTGAACTACTACCGGCACACACAGTTATATATTGATAAGCATATCAAATTGGGAATCTAGATCATCAATTTCATTATTAAGTCCGTAAACTTAGAGCAGTTAGGTAAAACACTCGATCATCTGAAAACACACAAACACACATTCATATTCTTCAATGAAAATCAACTTCCTATGTCAAGTAAAATGAAAAAAATCGTAAAAATGAAAGCTAATTCTAATATAAAGAGGATAAATCCTTACGAAATACACGAATTCGCGGAGCTTTTAACAATCACAAATAAAGTTAACAACAAGGGCTTCAAATTAGAAATACCTAACTACTTATGGGGGAAGACAACCAAGTGCTGATTAATATCTGTGTGCAATTGGGGGCGCCTCTTGAAGTTCCATAATTGCCCCATTGGAGTCACAAATGATGCAGAGAGCTGCGCGGTGCTTCTTTCCCTCCACCGGTCGCCGCACAATCGAGACCAATCGGAGTCTCACGTGCGTGGTTATTAGCCATCCATCTGCCGTATTGTATCCAAAGTCGAAGTAATTGAAGAGGCTTGGGAATATGTTGAGGGTGGAAGAGGTGAAAGGTTACAGTTGAACGACGGAAATAAGCGAAAGGGAACGCTTAGTTAACGAACGCCACTTCCCCCGTTAAAACACAAGCTGTAATAAGTTTAAAGGTACAAAAAAACCTACATGATGTACAATGACTTAATGGAGCAAGAGACACCAACACATTTTTTATGACCATTATACCCTTAACAATATTCACTCTTATAAGATTGTAGAGATATATGAAAAATAATTGTCGCCCCCTTAAAAAATAATTTTTGCCACCTAAAATATATTTTGAACCCCAAGATGAATTTTCTGAATCCGCCCTTGTTAAGAGGCACTTGACTAGACATCCAATCGTGTGGTATTGAACCATATCTACACCAATGTGGATGATAGAAAGTTAACTTGGGAACCGGTTGGAGTGGTAATTGCAGCAACGGCAGTGTTGGCTTCCTTTGTTAAGATAACAAAGGAAAATTAATAGTACTACTATTATATGGGTAAAGCCAAAATTAGTTGGTGAAATGCTCGAAATCAGGAATTTAATGGGCATATACACTTCAATTGTAGCACGTGGTATGCACGGAAGATGCACAAAATGTGCAGACTCCATATATAGTATCTTCACACAGTTTAAGGAAATGATCAATAGCAACAAACAAGATACATTGTTTTTGCGGCTCCTATGCAGATGCCCACTCTAGTTGTGGGGGAGGATTGCAGCTGATCAAAGATGATGAAGAAGATGAGTCAAGTATGTTGTGTAAAGCCTTCCTCCTTGCATCATCTGTACATTCTCCCCATTTCATTCACAAAAGTAAAATAAAAATGGAAGCTGAAGGCATTACAATTTGATTAAAAAAAGGATATTGCCCAAAAAAACTCTGAGTAAGAAATAGGATAAAAAGTGAAGATATTAAATTTGCTGCATATCGATAACTCATTACTATGTATTTTGGAAAAGGAATCACAAAGAGAATAGCCCTAATTTGTAGGGAATGTGAGAAGTCGAGAAAGAGAAGCCGGTAAATCGCGCAAATGCCGACTTGACTAGTTGACCTGGAGATTTGAAGGGTCATTTAACTTTTCTTTTTGAATTAATTTAATCATTCGTTTGCTTTTGTTTCAGATGGTTTGTTCGTTCTTTTTTCATTTAAAATTGTTTCAATTCCAAAATTCAATTGATTTCTCTTATTATTAATATGTACACACTAAACCATTTTAACCTGAAAGTACCTCAAATGAAGTTTTCCACACAACGATCCTGATCAGGAACTCCTGATATGAACTACCCTCAATACATATATACTATATACAATATATTTTGTCAGCAGTGGACCCGATATTTTTGTAGGCTGTATGCAAAGACACTAACTTGTAGGCATGATAAATTAAAGGGGAAAACTATCAAATAAGTCCTCGAACTTTCATAAAAAGGTCAATTAAGTCCTTCTATAGGAGGTTCTGTCCGGCCGTCGCGATTTGGGGCAGTTCCCGGTAGAATTTTTTGATGAAATTTTTTGAGCATCTTATTCACCAAGTCTAGTTTACGCATACCAAATTTCAGCTAAAAATTCAATTGGGAACACATTCAAATTAATTCTTGAAGATAACTGCACATTTTTGCGTTCTCGAATTAATTTGAATGCCCTCCCAATTAAAATTTTGGCTGAAATTTGGTATGAGTAAACTAGGCTTGATGAATAAGATGCTCAAAAAATTTCATCAAAAAATTCCACCGGGAACCGCCCCAAATCGCGACGACCGGACAAAGTCTCCTATAGAAGGACTTAATTAACTTTTTTATGAAAGTTCGAGAACCTATTTGACAGTTTTCTCTAAATTAAAAGAAGGCTTATATATCTTTTTAGTTTCTACAAATATGACTCACTTTGTTTTAGGTCCCTGCAAAAATAATTTTTTTGTTTTCATCCTTGTAATGTGCAATATTTTGTTTTTAGTCCATCACTAACTCCTACACCACTTTATTTAGGTAAAAAATATTGTCAGTTACATAAACCTACTAGAAATGTTTAATTTTATCCTTTCACAATTTTTTTGAGGCTGATATGAGGGTTAAAACAATTTAAAACTAATTATCCAGATTTCTAAATTATGTATAAAAAACCTTTTAAAAAATTAGAATTTTTGAAAAACATGACAAAGAATTAGAGAAAAATCTATTAGCTGGGGTTGTTTCGTGTCAATCGGGGGTTGTTATCACCAGTGATGGACTAAACTGAAAACCAACATAAATTCCAGGGATGAAAAAAAAATTTGCAGGGACATAAAACAAAATTTACTATATTTACAGAAACTAAAAACATATTTATTATTTAAACCTTAAAAGAAAGAAGTGACACCAATATTTAATATTTCTGAACAAATACGCGTCTCTGGCCAAAATCGGAACAAGATTTTCTGATTGCATAAGCTTAACACAAAATTGGTGTAAGACGAGTTTAGTCTGGTCAAAAACATGAGGAATATCCCCGAAATAGGAACAAAACGCTATGAAATTTAGTACGCGTAAACTAGACTTACTGAATGAGATGCTCAAAAAATTTCATCAAAAAAATTCTAGCGGAACCACCCCAAATGGCGATGGCCGAATAGAGTCTCTTAAATAAAGCCTTATTTGACCTTTTTTGGTTAGTATGTGGCCTTATTTGCCCCTTTTCTCTATAATTTATAAGCTTTATAGTGTTATGAAAATATTTCAAATAAGGAAAATTTTGATATAATTTTTATATTCAAAATAATTTCGTATTAAAAAAATATCATTGGTCAAAGTTGATTGTCATTGACTAAGAAAAGTCAATTTGACGAACCTTTTCGGGACGGAGCTGAGGGAGTATGATTACTATTTTAGTCCATGTGATAATAATGTCTTTTGCCCATGTGAAAATTAAACAAGTTCTGTATTGCATAAAGAGTATTACCCGAAATAGGACTAAAAATGTTCGAAATTCCAAAATAGGACTGTCATGTTTTTATTCCCAAAATAGGACTAATTACTGCCATGTTTTGGCAGTACCAGACTTCAAACATGGCAGTTTTTTCCAAACTTGGCAATAATTACTCCTATTTTGGGAATAAAAAACATTGCAGTCCTATTTTGGAATTTTCAAACTGTTTTAATCCTATTTCGGGAATTTTCCCTTGCATAAACTAAATGTAAAATTGTTGAGGTTAGTATAGTTATTTAATCTTGTCTTTACATCTAAAGTGAAAACTACAAGTTTGAACGGTTAAAATTAATAAATTGAAACTAATTTGTGAAAATATATGGACCGCTAGAATTATACTCACATCTCATTTAAAAGTTACCGTCCACTATTCTCCGATCATCGTGAATTGTTCTTAACCTTTTACTTTATATATTTAACTTTTATCAAATTTAATTAATTTTTCTTGATTAGATATTATAAAACTTCTGATGTAGTTTCTGAATATATACATTTTATTTACTAAAAATAATTTTAATAATGACAGAGATCAGTTAACTTTATAGTCAACCAAACATTACGTGAGAAACTTTAAGTGGTACAGACGGATGGAGTATTATACGAGTATTTGATTAAAAAGGAATCATGCTTCGTAAAAAACAGCATAGGACGGGTCTGATATGAACACACTCTGTCTCTCTCTCTATATATATTTGATTCAATGAAATCATTTTTATTTTTATTCAATAATAAATACATATGTTGCTTTCAAAATTAAATAAAATACGTGATCTTTTTTGTCTTTAAGAAGTAATCCAAAAGTGGCTCAGTGGACGACCCAAAGCAAAATTTTATTCATAATGCTGAAAAATACGGAGTAATATTTTAGCTGTAGAAACCAGACAACGCGTAGTCCATATCTAGCTAATGCATTTCCATAGACAATTATTACTGCAGTATGCAATTATCACATTTACCAGCTCCAGAACTAGCCATTGACATACACAACACTTAACAGCTCCAGTAGATGCATTAAAAAAGAACCAGAAAAACAAAGGCAAGAACAAAAAACAAGCTATTACAACTCAGAATAGGATACAGAATATGATGCTTATTCATCTACTCAAATTAAAAGACACAAAAAGTCACTAGGCACATGACCTTACTTGTTACTCATCTACTCAAATTAAAAGACACAAAAAGTCACTAGGCACATGACCTTACAGTCTGCTTCTTGAATAGTGATTACTTGTTTATGAAAGAAAAAGTCCTTCAATCCTGGTGGAAGATAAAGGTCTGAACCCAAGTCAGAGCTAATAAGTCAAAAGGTAAACAACCAGGCAAAGTGAAAAATAAATAAGCCCTCAACTTAGCATCCGCGGGATGACACCAGGCTACTTTTGTAGGCTACAAATCGAGAGCCTGAAGGAGGGAAACACAACTCAATTGAGTCTGTTTCGTTTGTACGAATGTTGTAGGCAATGCAATTGGGACCAGGTGTACCAAAGACAACCACGTCGGGGTATTCTATCCAACCAACTGGGTAAATGCCATGGAGGTTACAATTATGGGGAAACTTTAGAGCATTCATGTCGATCATAAGCCGCTCAGTCCATTCTCCGTCTTTTGGTTTCATCTCCCACACATCCCATACTAATTCGTCACGGGCAATCAACAAAGACAGATACTTTCCTGCTGAGAAGTAAAACATCTTTGTTTCTTTTTCTTGAGGAAGAGGGAAGGGAGTCTCAGTAACAATTTCAGTCTCTACATCCAAAGTCATAACTTGACGGCCATGAGGAGGACTTGGTGCCCAATGCACAAACCCTTCAGTGGTTAACACATGAACTGAGGATGGTTTCTCAGCGGAAGCAGATAAATTTCGGGTAGGTACACGCCTCCATGACTGATCCACTCCAAGAGTTAGTATAGCAAATTTTCTCCCATAAGTTAGAGCCACTTTATACTGCTTTGAAGCTGCTGCATATGCTATTCCAGATTCAAATCTCTTCACTGTCCCACCAAAAAATTGAGGGAGAATGAATAATCGCTTAGTTGCAGGATTTACAACATGAAGAGGAAACTCAGTTCCATCTACAAACCCCAAAACCAAACCATTACAACTGGCTCCAATCATACATTTGGGATTCTTACTAAACTTGGATACCTCAATTTGGCCTTGACACCTGGATATAAAAACTAAATCTTGACGTGTACCTATAAGCTGCATAAGAAGTCCACTAGGCATAACGCACTGTAAATGAGCAGATTTGAAGTTATTATTACGGATCAAGTTGCACCACTTGCGGCATACCAGCATTGCCGCATGACAGATATCATGAGCTGGGAGACGAACAAGGATCTTAAATAGCAGATCTTCGGGAAGAGTCTCTATGTTTGCTAAATTTCCCTCAACCATCTGCATACCAAACAAAAGGCTCTGTCATGAATTTGTTTATAGTTTAAGCTTAAGTGCATCTCTTCTAACTGCATATATATATACTATTTTGAGAAAAGATTAGCCAAGATAATTATATTCTACGACTCTACGAGTATGCATGTAATATAAAATGCTGCAAATAAATTTACTTTATGGGAAAAACTTAATACTCATGTACTCATAATAATCATCAAAAGACAAGGCTTGTTTGAAAACAAAATGTCTCAACTCTAGTGAAAAAATCTTAAATAGATCCGCACATTACTTTATTCACCACAAAATCATTTGATGTATGTTGAATCTAAAAGCATAGAAATCATAATTTGAAATACGCTAACATTTTTACTCCTATTACTATTTAGACAACTCTTTTAAAATAATTAGAACATGACAGCCGTTTGACGGAGAACCCGAATTGAAAAGTCCAAAATACAGACAACCTCCATGGTGGCTCCACCGGCAAAGGTGCATGTAGACGACCGAACTCCGGCGAAGGAGGGACACCGGCACCGTCGCCCTACTTCCGCCGTTAAATGGGTGTATGTGCCAATTAACAGTAAAATTAACAGTATAATGGCGCCTAAATTTGAAGCTTAATTCACAAAAATGTATATATACTGCGTAATGTCTAAATTAAATCAAGAAGGAAGGTGTGGATTCGATATGGAGACAGAAAGATGAAAGCTTACCGCGGCCATGGTTGCCCTCTTTTTTTTCATCGGGACGCTTGAAGCGAAGTTCTACGATGGTACTAGCAACACTCTTATATATTCCCAACTCTAATTATTCTTTCCCGGAGTCTGATTATTCCAGAAGTCTTCGTACACGACTTCACGTCATGGAAAGTTCGGCCATTTTTATTCCAATATTACTAAAAATAGGATAAAAGCTAAAAAAGTGATCTATTTTTTAAAATTCTAAAAATGTGACCAACATCACAATTAACCCTGCAGTGTAAACTGTAAAGTGACTCCGGACAAAGTGACTCCGGCCAAAGTGACCCCACCGAACACAGTGACTGACCCGCCGGGCCCTGCCGCCACAGTGACTGCCCCGCCGCCACAATGACTGCCCCGCCGCCACAGTGACTGCCCCGCCACCACAGTGACTGCCCCGCCGCCACAGTGACTGCCCCACCGCCACAGTGACTCCGGCCACAACGACTCCGGTCACAATGACTCCAGTCATAGTGACTCCTCCGCCGCAAAGTGACTCCGCCACCGCAGTGATTGCCGCACCAGCCAAAGTGACTGCCCCACCGGACCACTGCAGCCGCCCCTCGTGAGTGACTGCCGCGGCTCCCTCGTTAGTGACTGCCGCCGCCCCAACGTTAGTGACTGTCGCCGCCACATCGTCAGTGACTGCCGCTGGCCCTTGTTAATGACTGTCGTCGCCTCCGCAACTGTACACCACCACGAGTGCCATCACCGGCCACTGCAACCGACCATCACTGCTCCGGTCAGCAAATGCTCACCAGCCCTCAGCCACTGCCCCGCGTCGCCACGGCCCTTTCCCTGCGTCACCCCAACCCCCCTCCTTTCATCACCCAGCCGTTGCCTCACCCAACCCCCTCCCCTGCGACACCCAACCCCCTACCAGTCCAGCACCACCACGCCCCAGTCCCTGTAGCATCACCACGCCCCAACCCCTCTGGCACCAGGCAACCACATCGTAGTTATTGGTGTGTTAGCTCCGCCACCGTCACAACCGGCCACCACTATAGATCTATAGTTCTAGCTTCATTGCAGATTTGAAACATAGTCACCACACTAAATCTGAACAAGAGATGACGTAGAAACACCATAGGAAGGAGAAGAATAACTAGATCTAATATCATACTAATTCGATTTCGTTGTTTTTGTTGAGGTTGGAGTCACCGTTAATGGAGTCTCACCGCCATCACTCAATCGCTGGAGTTCGCCGCAACATGGATTTCATCTGTGAGGTGAAGAGCTGCTGAGATTGGGGGCGGAGGGCGTTTGAACTTCGCGTCTTGCATCCATGGCAGCTCATGGCAGCTCTGGCCGTGCCTTAAAACGTCGAACGAAGAGAGAAGGAAGGCAGCGTCGAATGAAGAAAGAGGCAAGCATCGGGTCAGTTTTTTTGGAAAAATTGAGAAAAGTCATAAATTTAGAAATCAGAAGTCAATTAGTGATACGCGTGCAATTTTTTCATAAGTTATTTGATAAAACATAGGAGCTCTGTTCGGCCATCGGGTTACCCATACCAAATTTTAGCTAAATTTTCAATCGAGAATGCATTCAAATTAATTCTTGAATATAACTGTGCAGTTAAATGCACAGTTATCTTCAAGAATTAATTTGAATGCGTTCCCGATTGAAGTTTTAGCTGAAATTTGGTATGAGTAACTAGATTCCACCGGGAACCGCCCCAAATCGCGACAGCCAGACAGAGCCTCCTATATAAGAACTTATTTGACCTTTTTATGAAAGTTCGAATACATATTTGACAGTTTCCCTTTTTAATACTGAAGTAGTCAAGTATATATATTCACCACTTGTATTATCATAGGAATTGTTTGTATGCATACAATTTTATCTATAAAAAAAGACAAGGAGCTTATTTGGTAACAAGAGAATCGGCTGATTCGGCTGATTTTGCTGAAATTTATGAAGTTCTGGCTGAAGTGACTGCATTGACTGATTCTGCTGATTTAAGAAAAAAAATCCTAAAATATATTTTATTAATAAAAATAAAGAAAACATCAGATGTAAAAATAGCTAAAATGGTCATCTACAGTAACTTTAGCCAATACACTCAAGAAAAGTAACTCCAACCTTACTTTTTCTTATTATTGCACAATTCAGCGCGCGAAAACTAAAATTACGTGTTTGATAAAAAAAATTGGCTAATAAGCCTGATAAGCTGAAAAACAGTGATACCAAGCGGTCTCAAGGTGTAAGAATCGCATACACAAAAAGATGTGTACAATACATTTTTGTAAAACTTTTGCCTTTTTAAAACAATTAGCAAAAAAGGACATGATGGTACATAAAAGGTATATAAACAGAATTTTCTTTTTTATAACCTGTCCTTTTTTCCTAATTTTCCATTTTTGAGTTATCTTATTAACTTTATTATTTTTCATTTTATATAAAGAATTTGTGTTCTCCTGAATTTTCTCTCATCTACTCAAACATTGATTTTTACTTGGTTTTAATATGTTTTAGTCCATGTAAAATATGACACACTTTATTTAAGATCAACTAGGTACATTTAAATTTATCCTTTTATAAATATGACACACTTTTAATCCATGTAAATAGAGGACACATTTATTAAAATATACTTTATTTAAGATCTACTAGGTACATTTAAACTTATCCTTTTATAATTTTTTTTAGTCTAATATGACAGTTAAAACAATGTAAAACTAATTATTCGTCATTTAAAAATGTGTATAAAAAAGCTACTATAAAATAAATTTAAATACTTTTTGGATAATATGACAAATAATTAGAGGAAACCTATTAGTTAGGGTTGTTTCGTTGTCAAACAGAGGTTGTTATCATCGGTGTAGGACTAAAAGGAAAATCAACATAAATTTCAGTAATGAAAAACAAAAAAATTACAAGGATAAATTAATGAACTAAAAACACATTTAACTTGTTTACTTTATTAGTTTACGTGTCGGTCAATTTTGATAAAGTTATAAGAGACAATGAAAATACGGAGTACATTTTTTTTTCTCTTATTTTCACCAACTACAAAACCAATGTTCTAAAAGGTCTAGGCGCTAGTCAGGTGCTAGTCGATCACATATTTCCTAGGCAGCTATGTGGGGACTAGTCGGAGACATAAAACTTATACTTTTATCAATGTTTCACATAAGTATGATTAGTAATTCTTTTTTTTGTGTGTATACAAAATACATAAACACAAATACTCCGTACACATTAACATGAACGGGTGATAGATGTGTCACATTTAATAATATTATACACACTAATAATATTATACACACTGCCTTAACTTTATTAGGTAATAAGTTAAGTATTACACAGTATTAAATAATATAATATTTAAGATTACATACAAATATGTATAGTTGTTTAACCCGTTTGGTAGCACGAAAATCGGCTGTTTTGGCTGATTCTGCTGAAATTTATGAAGTTCTGACTGAAGTGTCTGCATTGGTTGATTCTGCTGATTTAAGAAAAAATTATCTTTAAAATATATTTTATTAATAAAATAAAGAAAAAGTTACATGTAAAAATAGTTAAAATGGTCATCTACAATAACTTTAGCCAATACAGCCAGAAAGTAACTCCAACCTTACTTTTTCTGCTTATTACACAATTCAGCGCACGAAAGCAAAAATTACGTGTTTGGTGAAAAAGATGGCTGATAAGCCTGATAAGCCAAAAATCAGTGTTGCCAAACAGCCTCTTTATCTTAATACCAATGTTCTAAAAGGCGCTAGGCGTTAGTCATGCGTCAGCCCAGCGCCTAGCGCCTAGACGGCTAGGCGCGCGCTAGGCGGGGACTAGTTGAAGACATAGAAGTTGCATTTCTATCAATATTTTTGCATAAATATGATTAGTAATGTTGTGTTTGTGTGTATAAAAAAATACACACACATATACATCAACATGCATGAATGATAAAGTTATCATATTTAATACTACCTCCGTTCCATTTTATGTGTCTTAGACTCTTAGTTTGACTTGCAACGATTATTAATGAAGTGGTTGAAAAAGTAAAAGTTGTGGTTGAAGTTTGAGTATAATAAAGTGAAATGATGTAAACCACGTATTTGTTTCCAAAAAAGGAAAAGAGACACTTATTTTGGGACAACCCAAAAAGGAAAGTAGGACAAGTAAAATGAGACGGAGAGAGTAATATATTATACCTACTCACTAGTAGCTTTCTTCATATGTGTTTTTAAAGTTAAAGGTACATATATTTTCTAAGATACTAAAATAAAAAAGCCAAAAAAATGTTCGTTGAATCTAAACTCCTAGGCAGCCGATAAAGCGCTCTAGGTGGGCAACTAGGCGCCCTAGGCGGCTGACTAATTCAACTAGGTGGGCGCCAAATCAATTAGTCGGAGCGCCTAAACTAAAATCGGGACGCCTGACCACCGCCTAGCGCCTAGGAAAGGACTAGTCGGACGCCTAGAGCGATTTTAGAACCGTACTTAAAATACTATTAGTAGCTTTCTCATATGTGTTGTTAAAATTAATAAAGATAAATATATCTCTTAGATAACCAAAATAAAAAAGTAAATAAAATCTTCGCCAATTTAGACTTCATATGCGGTCGATTGAGTGCTCTAGATGAAAAACTAGGTGCCTAGGCGGTCGACTAATTCACTTAGGGGTCAAACCAATTAGTCCAAGCGGCTAGACTATATTTTTTTAATAGAAAAGTTATCTATAGTTTTTTGGGAAATAATTAAAACATGATTGATTTCGTTTGAATTTTGGACGTAGAATCGTGTACATGTCAAACCCAGGGCCAACTTTAAATTAGGGGTGAAATTTTGAAACCAAGAACCGGAAATCCGAACTGAACCATTATTCGGTTTGATTTGATTCTAACAACAATTAGTTATTTATTAACGGTTCGGTTTTTTATTAACCGTTCAATTTGTAGTTTTTATTAACGTTTCAGTTCTCAATTCCTATAAACTATGTATGTTAGACCGTTACGTAACCGTTATATAATATATATATATATATATATATATATATATATATATATATTTCTATTACTTATTAGTATAAGTATTTTAATATTTATGTACTTATTTATTTTTATATTAAATTCACTAATTTAATTTAGTTTATAGAGTTGATAACATGGTAAGTATTTAACCAGTTCCTTTTATAGTGAATGTTTTTTTTTGTTTTCTCTACTAAACTTTGTGAAGAATATACATTAGAGCATATTTTATAAAGATGACATTTGAGTCAATTTTGGTTAGTTTGTTTTAGTTTTGGTCAATTTAAGCTTTTTTGATCAATTTATGTCAATTCAGTCAATTTTCAAATCTAAAGTCATAAAATGAACCATCTAGAGTGGGGTCAGTTTTTTATTTATTTGATTTTCAGTGGAAATGTTCTTAATATATATAAATTTATTAATTATGAGACCAAATCTTCAAATGAGTAAAATCATAGTATTAAAAGCAGACACAATCTAAAGTTACAAGACTAATTAGAAGTTATTTAACTTTCATTAAAGCATATGGATATGGATGGTGACTAAGAGCATATTTTCTAAAGTGCAAGATGTAAGTGATAATACATCAATTATCAAGGGAGGTTAGTGATATTTTCTCTTATTTCTTACTTCAAATATCATGGGGTTGGAAAAATATTGAAACTAGGGTATATCATATTTGCCCCTGCAAGGCATGAATTGCCAAGGGAAGAAAAAGTACAATTGGTTAGTGCTTGCATAGTCTCAAAAGTCATGCGTGGTTATTTTTTTAAATGTGAAGCACATTGTTTCAATGAAAGATTTGAAGGTGGTCGGTTTGAAATCTCACAGATTGCCATGTATTGATGCAAATTCATATTGCTATTTAGGGTAACATACCTAAAAAGCTTAGGTAAGTGTCATGCCTCAGTCCTCATCTGAGTGCATGAATAACCATCGTACAATCAAGTGATGCCACCCTAAGATAATCCTCGGTAAGTAAACATAATTAATACAATACTCGGTAAGTAAACATACGTAACAACATTAACATTTAAATCAAACGAATATAGAAAACACTCGATGTTTGATCAAGTGCCACATACGGCAAAACATGAGTTCGCAGACCCAAAACAAAGCATTTCAAGTATAGATATCCATGAACATTGTTTATGATTTAAAATTGATAGAGGGAGCACGAACCACGTCTTCCAAGAAATCACTTCACCCGCGCAAAAGTGCAGATATATAACAAGTTCTAGCTTCAACCTAAAAATAGTGAGGACTACCCCCAAAGGGGTCAAACACTCGTACTTACGAGACACAAGCTAAATATAGAATAACTAATGTTTCAAGTATAAGGCCTAAACATAGGGTGATACATAAATATATAGTTCTCTCCAAGTCTTTTCTATTCATGTAAGTATATACACTTGGAAAATACCCGACCCATAGGTCATTTGCGTAAGCCAATAAAATCATGGTGGATTTAGTCCTTGACTTTTCCCCATCCCCATATCCAACCCCGTATTTAGCCCTCCCGCTATAGCCTAGAGTTCATTATATCATTGAGTGTTGATAGCCTTACTCAGCAATTGAGCCACTCTCTCGGTAATTACAAGTTTTAAGGACACCGTCCGATCCCAAGGTACTCCACCGGATCTCCGAGTTTTAGGACATCGCCCGGCCCTGGGTACTCCACCCCTAATATCCGAGTTTTAAGGACACAACCTGGCCCCAAATTACTCCATCCAAACCTATGAGTTTTAAGGACAGTGCCCGGTCCCAGGGTACTCCACCCAAACTTATGATCTACCATATACCTTACCCCGCTATGGTCTATACCATATCATTAAAAAAGACTAGTCCAAGCCTTAGCATCTAAACACAATAATCCTTGCAAAAGCAAGCATGTAATATACTTTCAACATGGTCGACGCTGGTTCCTGCTGGAACCGGCGCCGGTTCCCATTTTATTTGAATTGGAATCCCAAAGCCGAGACTCAACTGGCGCCGGGTTTGACCCTAAACGGCGCCGATCCCTGTTACATACCTTTGCATAAAGAATCAATATATTCCTTTTTGGCCCTTCAAAACATCATCTATGTTTTGATATGCATTTTAATTCATTTACATGCATCATATATTAGTTTAATTCATATAAGCTCAATTACCTTGGCTAATCACATGCATAAACACTTTAAAGATCATCATGATTGGGTATAATTGTGTAATGAATTTTAGGCAATGTTTGATAACTCTTGTTTTCGTTTAATCAGGTTTACCGAACGCGTAACTTTTTATTTTGTGAGATGAATTGTGAAATAATGAGGATAAGTAAGATTGAAATTATTTTTCTGACTAAATTTGTTCTTAAATGAGCATATTGATTTAATTCAACTGCTTTAATATGAATTTCACAAATTTCTATTGATTTAATAGATTGAGTCAATTCTAGTGTTGTCAAAAGGATTCCTGATTTCATCATATTTTGCCCCAAATATTTTTAACATGTCCTCGTTTCTCCAATTTGTGGGAAAGGCGCCAATTATTGTCATTCTCCTAGGTATGAAAACAAGCAACAGAAAACAAAGGCAGCCCATCGCATTCTACATCCCAGCAAGATGCAGTAGGATAAATGATTGCATAGATGCTGGATTAACAACAAACAGAGAGTACCCCTTTCCGAGTTGAAAGCTCAAAACCAGCCCCCATCACAAACTAGCCTAAATTATACATATGGTTTGTGATTGAACTCGATTTCTCATTCCGGCCTTGAGACAACATTGGTTAATCATTTTACATATTACTCCGTATCAATTAGCTATAAAAGATTTTTTTTTTACCAAACACCTCTATACAAAGATGATAATAAAGCAATACCCCTCAACGCTCATCATTTGTTGTTGTTATGCTCTTTTCTGCCGTCTCCGTGAGCTTCACTTCCGCTTCTTGCTTTTCATCAGAAGAAGAGATTGATATTTGGTGTAAAGTTTCTTGGATCTTCGTCACGCCCTTCTCCACCGGTTCAATTGCCTGGTTTATTGTCAACACCACATCCTCAACCACCTGTTTCACCAATACATGGTTTGTAAGACAAAAAGTGGGAAACCAGATTGTCCTTAAGTTGAGGGTAGCAAGAACAATCTTTCTTACTTGTTGACCACCTCCCACAACAATGTCTTGTACACTTTCTTTCACACTAGTCCCAGGAGCCTTGACTTCGGTTTCTGTTTTTTCAATCAAAGTTGGCTTTTCCTCGTCTAAGTTTAACAATGTTTCGGTTTTTCGGGCAGTGATCTTTTCTCCATACACAGGTGGTGCTCTAAGGAAATGATGATAAGGCTTTGCAGAGAATACAAAGATGTGAGCTATTGCAGCAATTGCCATCTGCTGGGAAACAAGGACAAAGAAATTCTGTAATTATCTACAACTCTAGGAATATAAGACACCTCCAATATGTTATCTGGTTTTGGTAAGGAAATGTTTTTTTTAAACAGTAATTATCCAATCCAAATCGAATATGATGAAAAAAGAACTCAAAAATAAAATCCGTGGAAAAGAGAACATGAAAAACACCTCTATGCAAATTAGGAAGTCTTGCAAGCCAGTCTGAAACTTGCCTTCCTTGGATAGGACACCCCAATAGCATGCCAAGGCAATACCTACTCCTTGCCACCATGTAGCAAAAACAATTGCCTTGAAGCTAATAAACTTTGCAAGGGGTTTAATTGCCTTAAGTCTCAGATGAGTGACATTATAAAATTGGACCAGACAATACAAAGCCCACATCTGGCTGAAGTTCAGAACCACTGCAATATATGGGTACCTGAAAGTAAAACGTATTAAAAGCATTTGTCACTTTTAATCGTCCAGCTATGATATCAATGACATATTTCTTGCATTATAAAACTATTTTAAATATTCCTTATTAAAATAAGCACATATGGTGTGTGCATACCCATAGTACCACTTAAACTCGCCATCCCCATAAACACCTAACAGCTCCAGAACCAATGCTAAAAATGCACAAAAAGTCTTCAAAATCATCTGAACCGAAATAAACAAAGAAAAGTAAGAGTTTCCCAATGTGGTATATTAAATCCAACAAGGAGAAGGCATATATCATACGTATTTTGTTTCTTACATACTGCACTAGACCGAATTTCTCTATTGTAAAAAGACGCTCTCCGAGGAGAAACGGGCGGCGGAAGAAGTTGTAGAACGCTCTTTGTTTTGTCTTATGTTGTTTCTCTTCCCCACCAAGTAATGGCTGCTGGCTGGTCTCTTTTCTTGATTCATCCTCGAGTAGTTCCACGACTTTCTTTTCACCCCCTACCATTAGATGATCAATGTATTTACTAATGATGTGCATATGAGGTAACTGAAAGATGAATCATTCAAGAACTATTCTTAATATGAAAAGAAATGATGATAAGCAAGAATGGACTCACCAAGGCAAGCAACCAAGTAACTGCCGAAAGAATAGAGCGCAAAAGCTTCATATAGATTTCTTAAAATGTCACATGCAAGAGAAAGTTCTGGTTTCCACAGAGACAAAATCTGGGGGAAAGTGAGATCAAGGGGAAAATATATAAAAAAGGAACTTTATAGAATATACAAGATAGCAATATATAATGTAATCCACATGCATGTATAATGGCATCTTGGTTAGACACCACTCATTCAAGTTTTCCAAAAGGGTCAGGGGTTCTTATCATAGTTCAAACAAGCAATTTATGCGCTCTAAACATCGATCAAGATCGTAGCTTGTATGTCATTACATAATAAGTTTTAGTGGAAAAAACTTGTGCATTCTAAAATTGAAGATCATATACCTTCCTTTCATATGTACAAATAAGTAACATGTCAAAACATTGATTAATGTCATCGAATTAATAAATTACTGATTAATTAGAAGAACCAATATTTTGTCAATTTGTCATCCAGATAGTATTCCTTATGTTGCCACTTGCCATCATGCTAAGGGTGAGCAAGTAATAGGTAGGTAAAGATTAAATAAACGCGTACAGGAGCAGTCTCTTTTTATTGGTGAAGGTATTATTTGAAAATTGAATTACTTACAAGCTATGGAGAATGAATCATCTATAAACAGTTTGAGGTATATGCTGATTATTCATAAGCTGATAAGCTACGTCATAGTAAACACTGTTCTGAAATTCACATTCTAGACGCTACGACTTCCTTGTTCATTCAAATTTTGCTTAGTTTAACTCGTGTCAATTTGAATTACAGGTAGGAAAAAGTATCAATTACTATCCTATAATACATTTGTATGATTTTTATGTATGATTTTTTACCAAACATGGATGAGCCTGGCTCAAATTTGACTTCTCCTAAGTCCTAACTATGCCATGCTCCTAGGCCTCGGCCCTGGCTAAAGTTTTGAGAGGAAATAGTAGGAAAAAGGAAAACGGGGCAAGTAAGTGATATTAATTCCCTTGTTTGGCTCAGAGAAAAATGGAAGATGAAAACTTAGATAGTAAAATGAAAATGTGGAGTCCATGTGTTGTTTTCCCCCTCAAATAGATGGGAAAGAATGGAATGGGAAGGAAAATAATTTCTACATTTACCAAGAATACTCTCTTCACCAATTACCTTTAATTTCCGTTTCTACCCAAAATAACAATGGGAATTAATCGTTCTTCAATTCCATTTCCCAACTCTATATGTTTCTTCCGTCCAAACATACTAGGCTAAAGGGGCAAATAGGTACATGAACTAACTTAAAGTGTTCAATTAGCCCCTTATATAGGAGGTTCTGCCCGGCCGTCGCCAATTGGGGCGGTTCCAGGTTGAATTTTTTGATGAATTTTTTTGAGCATCTTCTTCATTAAGTCTAGTTTACTCATATCAAATTTCAGCTAAAAATTAAATCGGGAAGGCAGTCAAATGATTTTTCGAAATGTACTGCATTGTTTAACTGCACAGTTATCTTCAAAAAATCATTTGACTGCTTTCCCCGTTGAATTTTTAGCTGAAATTTGGTATGGGTAAACTAGACTTAATGAAGAAGATGCTCAAATATTTTCATCAAAAAATTCCATCGGGAACCACCTCAATTGACGACGGCCGGGCAGAAACTCCTATATAAGGGGCTAATTGAACACTTTAAGTTAGTTCGTGTACCTATTTGACCCTTTAGCCAAGATACTAAAAAAACAGAGTTCCACTCGGAGAGGCAAAACTACTAAAGTAATTTAAGAATCAGACATGGACAAGACGTGAACTTGGATGCACTTACTGACTCAGTAGCATAGACTGGAACCATGGAGATCACCGCAACAATCCATTTTTGCTCCTGAAAATTAAGAAAGAAAATAAGCATATATGGATAATTGTGATATACTACGTACGTATAATAATAAGTAGTAATTTTAATTACTGTTATTAAGCTCATAATTAACAAACCGCGGGATTAGTGTAAGATCTGAGATGCTGTAAAATCAAGAAAGTGGAGAGGAGCAAAGAAAGCAAAACAGAGGAGGAAGCGATAATCAGGGCCGGGTCGTGGAGATGTCGGTAGCTACTCCGAGACACAGAGGTTTCGATCGCCGCCGCCCATGGCTGCGTTCTGATGCGATATGTGTGCATCAATTTCATGAGTGAATTCCTCGTATGGAATGATTAAGGTACTGCTCATCATCAACCATACTCCCTCCGTACAAATGTAACATGCAGTTCGATGCCGCCTGGCGACACGTGCCTCGGGTGTGCCATTGTACATCATTCACGAGTGTTATCCCTTTGTGATTACTGATTAGCAAGGAATAAGGATGTTTTGTATAGTACCCGTCATACCTCTATCACATAGATCAATCACAATGTTGAAGTTGAATTATTTAAATCTAAATAAAAAATGATAAACCTATTTGGACCAATGAAGGGAATGATAAGTACGGTACCCCATTTTTTAAATGGGTACCGGAGTTCTCACCTTTCAATTTAGGTGTTTTACAAACAATATTACTAAAATAAAACTTATTTACACAAATATAACTATTCATTACTACAGCGTAGTATTGTGGTAACTTAAGATCAAAACTTGAACATGAATTACTATGATTTCATTACTAGTCTATTAGTCATATTTTTGTAAACTATCTTTATTTTGGTCATATTTAAATAATTATTTCTTTTAATTTTGTACATGGATTTGATCTGGTCTACATCTCAACTCTAGAGGGATATTACTTTAGTTTTGTAAATACGTAGTATCTGATATGGTCTGATTTAATCTAATCTTGCATTAAGAACATCCGAGTAAAAGCATTCTAAGTAATTCTACCTCCTCTCAATAAAATCCATCAATTTTGACTACTAAATGAAATATTAAAATAAATTATGCACTTAATTAAGACTTGTAAAGTGTAATCAATAAATTTGTTACTTTCAAAACAATTGACAAATTTAAAAAATGCATCACTCCTGCTTAAGAGTTTATATGTATATATTTTTAAATAAGTTATCTCTCTTAAGCACTATTTTAAAAGCACTCTTATATGTGCACTTTGGATGATCATTCCTCACGTATAAATAATTATCTCTAGGCATTACATCTAAATTTTATCGATTCTATTGTATATATTTAATCGTTGTTTTTATTTTATAGTTCAGAAGTGTATATGGTCATACTAACACATGCAATGTGTAAGTCAGTAGGTGTACATAACATTGCCTGTGTACACAAGCAATTGCGGAGTTTTGGTATCAAATCTCGCCCCTTTTTAAACGAATTGCCTGTGTACAGACCACCACACCACTGTGCGGTACCGGCCCGAACTGGTTGGCCGGGACCGGGCCTTGGGGCCCAAACCGGGGGTGAGGGGGGTGGAGGGGGGGGGGGGGTTGGGACGGGCTACGGGTATGGATTTTGGTGACCGGTCCGGGCCCAACATGTTTTTTATTTATTTTTTCGAATGAGTTGGGTGCCAGCCTGCCAGGTGGGTGAGGCTGGGTGGTTTGGGGGTAGGAATTAATAAGAAAAATCAAAATTAAAAAAAAAAAAAGAACTAGTCCCGATCCGGCCCAGGCCCGGAATCAACCCGGGTCGGTACCAGGCTTTCATTTCCCAAATCCAGACCCGCCCAAATCCCGGCCCAGCCCGGGCCCGGTCCACCCCTATGTGTACAGAGACAACTAGGAGGATTTTGTTTACAATTTGTGTATAACTCATGTACACTAAGGATGTTTTTACTTGGACTGTAATTTGTCCCACACCAGATCAGACCAGGTCAGACCAAACAAGACCAGACTAGACTTGGGTAGTTATAAAAATACAAAGAAACCAGATCAGACTAGACCAGACCAACAAATTTCAGTCCAAGTAAAAACATCCTAATCATTTAGCGTAGTGTTAACTTATACGATAGTATGAGCATCATACTGCAGATATTTATCTAATACCATCATACTGCAGATATTTAACTTATATGAGCATCCAATCTACTCCGTATATTTTTTCGTAACATATGCAGTTTTAGAAGTTTATGTTATCAATTTATCTTACATACTACGGAGTACTACGTATATTGTTGGATTGTACGCCAGATGACAAATGTAGCATTGTTGTCAATTTTTTCTTTTTAGTCAATCATGATTTAAGGCCCCATACCTATGAGCAAAAAAGTGGTATACTCGTACTACGTATTTTTTAATTTTTATACAATAGCAACAACATATAAGCCGACAAGGCGACAACTACATCTAAACCTTACTTCCAAAAGATTTTGAGGTCGATTAACATGAACTGATGCATGATATCAGAGCTAAAAAGAATTTGTACTATTTTTGTATATGTTAAGAAAATTAAAATCTTAAAATCCTACGATAAAAAATATGCAACTCTTACTGCAATTTAAATAGTGTATGTCCAACTGTCCAAGAACCCCATTTCCTGATTCTTACAAGTTACAATACTTCACGTCATTCTTACTTATGAGTGGGCAGTGTTAAACACTCATTATTATGAGGGGACTATATATTTAATTATTTAGAACTTGAAAAAGCAAACATCATAAACAAAAACATTTAAAATTGTGATACAGGGACAACATAACAGCTAGGATGTCTCCGGAAAGGTAAGAAAGGTTATTAAGGACTCGTAATCCGGAAATCGCGAAACAAGGTGAGATCGTCTTGCAAGCTCGAAGTCCTCAAACTGGAAAGCGGGAGCACATGTACATCCAACCAGAGAGAAGTGATTCTCAGGATCTCTAGGAGGAGTTGTTTTTACAGCAGTTTTCATGTCCGAGGAGATGTCTATATCCTTTGTTGGGAATGCACCAAACCACACATTTGGAGGCACAGTGTACTGCACATGTTCATTTTCTCCGAGTGGGTTAGGCCCGAGGCATGTTAACTTCACACTACCATCACTCTCATTTAGTTCCATAACCTTCATACACAAAAAAGGTATAAACAGATTGTCACATATGTGTAAATATCTAGTTTCAAATTTAGAACAATTGTAAGAGCAGACATTGGTAAAGGGCACAGTAAAATCTTCTTAACCAAGTACTACTTAGGAGTAAATTTAAGAAAAGTTTACTAAAATCATTCCGACTCCATCCAGGTATGTAATATTGTCCTTCTATATATGGAGTCTACAAACAATTGCATGCAGTTATCATCACATATCAAACAAATATATCACAATACAATCTAATGTACAACATCTTGTGATCTTGAGCTACTATATATAAAAGGTCAATTTGATAGGATGAATATGTCAATGCCTATATGTTGCTAATATGTATAAAAGGTCGATTTTGTAAGCGGAATAAGTCATTGACTACTATGTTGCAATTTTCAGAACACACTATAGTCCACCCTAGCTATCCTCAGTAGTTATCCACATTTTATATGAATAACTGTAAGGACATGTTAGCTATCCACATTGAACAAATACAACAAAACAAACTCACATATAAAATGACCACTAGGAATATTGAGTTGGCATTCAGGATGGGATATATCAGTCTTAATAGTAGCACATCAGATACCAATGGAGCATAGTAACAGTTTCATCAGTTAAACGCAAAGGTGTAGGGAAATACCGTGATAGGCTCTCCCGAGTAAAAATGCCATGTTTCTGCACACGGGATGCGGTGCAAGTGAGAGACACTTGCAGAAGGCAGCAAGAAGTAAATAGATGTACTGACAGGTCGATCAACTTTGTCTGCAAAACAATTGCAGAGTAAAGATATACTTCATCTGGCAAGATAGTATACATAGAGGGTGTTTGTTTCAGTCTTTTCTAAAACTTATTCTGCTTAAAACAGGAATTGGATTAAAATTACAAAGTACAAATGGAATTTCCTCAGAAATAGAAGAGCTCAAACTGTTCATAAACTACATATTTTGTTGAGAAAATCAATTCTAATGTCAATCAATAGAACTCCGCAAGTTTGACCATATTAAGACTTTCTCTAGCTGAATGTAATATTTCTGGCAAAAATTGCAAAATCAACACAAAAAGCTGCTGCCTGGATGAAATTTTTAATTTTCTACAGAAAACTCCTTAAGTTAAATTTGAGGAAATTTATTTGCGACTGAGTAGTGAGGATGAGGACATGATCTCCCAGTTTAAAGTATTAAAA
Organism: Cuscuta epithymum; assembly: GCA_945859915.1. Lineage (NCBI taxonomy): Eukaryota > Viridiplantae > Streptophyta > Magnoliopsida > Solanales > Convolvulaceae > Cuscuta > Cuscuta epithymum. The sequence goes on along the minus strand of CAMAPF010001001.1, from coordinate 1,488,186 downwards.
TTGCACAGTTTATGATCCAAAATTTTGTCCGACCATATTTTGATAAAACACAAGGAATTCTCATACTTGGCCAAGATGGAGAATAAATATAAATCGGAAGGATTGGTTTCAACTTCAGATGGGATCATGGGAAGAGGAGTGAAACCGATGATAAATGAAATGAAAGGGGGGAGAAGACTTACAAGTTGGAGGAAGATGAGATTTAGAGAGGAAGACGGAGGGGTCCCTGAATGTTTCTGCATAGAAGCCACCTTCTGGATGCGGCTTCAGATCCAGTTTGGCTACCAGCTTGGAGGCTGTAATGGCCGCCAATGGAGATGAACCCATTTTGATTCTTTACGACGATGGATGTGCCTTTGAATGGGCTGGTGTTTGACCACCAGGGTCTGGACAATTAGAGGTTTTGAACTTTAATCAAAGCTAGCAAATAGAGGTTTTGACTTTTGAGTCACGCCCACCACTAATGACATTTGTTTTCATTGTTTACTTGCACATACGTGTGAAATATTTATTTTCATGTACTTTCTCTCCATTTAAGTGGTGGGATGGTACGTTGTAGGTTGGGGACCAACCAGCGGCGGATCCAGCATCGCCATTCAGGTGGGGCCATAATTTAATTAAATAATGTAGTTTGCAAAAAATGTCAAAGTGTAGCAAAATAGTACGTTGTACTACATATGTTATTTGACATGATTTATTTTCAAATATAAAATAAAATTTGTTGCAACATAAATGTCAAAAACAAAAATAAATATAACAGGAATAAGAATTTCTGTCGAATGCAAAACACCTCAAACTCATACATTTTGAACTAATTTTCACGCACCAAATCCAATGAATTGAACAAATTAATTTTTCAGGCTCATATTCAAAAAGGCCGTTTACAATATTAGTATCTAACTCATTTGACATTTGAGATCAATTGATGTTAGCCTTGTAGTAACTCATCTTAGAAGATTGATTTTAAAAAGATATTCTGTATGAAGGACAAAGAGATTTTAGGAAAGAAATTAAAATTTGTACACTAGCTCTCCATTAAAAAGAAAAATAAATAAATAAAGCTCTAGATGAGCTTCTTACCCAAGACATGTAAGTCTTCAAACACGAAACATACATGTATGTGGATCAGTTTACTTCCATCTTGCCAAACTATTAGTTGTACACTTATTTACTTTCTTTGTTGTTATATCATTTCTTAACGGAATTATATATAATACTCCCTCCATCCCAATATAAAAGGCACATTTGCGTTTCTAGACATTTTAAGGGTGAACACTGTTTGGCACTGTTTAGACACTGTTTGGCACTGTTTGGACACTGTTTGGCACTGTTTTGCACTGTTTTGTTTGCCAAAAAGGGAAATGTGCCTTTTATATTGGGACGGACCGAAAAGGAAATTGTGCCTTTTATATTGGGACGGAGGGAGTATATATATACTAGCAATTTTATTTTTTTGAGGTTGGGCCTAGGCCCTCCCTGGCCTAGGGCTAGATCCGCCCCTGGGACCAACAGAAGGGGACTTGGGGGCCGGTGGTGATGACCGGTGGTGGTGGTGGTCAGTTGGTCACTTTGGCGGGATTGGTCGGAATCACTAAGTTGTTATGTCATTGCGGCCGAAGTCACTATGTAACTGTGGTCGGAGTCACTATATCACTGTGGTCGGAGTGATTGTGTCACGGTGGCCGGAGTTACTGTGTCAGTTTTGCTAGAGTCATTGCTCCGTGATTGGTATCATTGTGTCACTTTGACCAGTACTCCCTCCGTCCCATTTTACATGTCCTACTTTCCTTTTTGGGTTGTCCCAAAATAAGTGTCTTCTTTCCTCTTTTGGAAAGAAATATGTGGTTTACACCATTTCACTTTATTATACTCAAACCGCATTCACAACTTTTATTTTTTCAACCACTTCATTAATAATCGTGCCAAGTCAAAGTAAGACACATAAAATGGGACGGAGGTAGTATCATTATTGCCGGTGTCACTAGCTATAGTGATGTCAGTGGAGACTAGGGTTGGGGTAATTTAGTAAATTAATGCTTGGTAGTCACTTTTTTAGAAATTATAAAAGATTTAACTTTTTGGTCAATTATTCATTTTTTAGTACTCCCGTGTCTCTGAAAGAACTTTCAATTGCGATTTACGATGTTTAACCAATGATAAAGTTAAATGATCTCTGCCAAAACTCATACTACCTACGTCCCATTTTATGTGTCTTCTTTGGTTTTGGCACAATTTTTAATAAAGTGGTTGAAAAGATAAAAGTTGTGGTTGAGATTTAAGTATAGTAAAGTGAAATGTTGTGAACCACATATTTCTTTCCAAAAAGGGAAATGTGACACTTATTTTGGGACAACCCAAAAGGGAAAGTAAGACAGGTAAAATGAGACGGAGGGAGTATTATTTTTAGTAAAAAAAAATTACATATTCAGAAACTATATTAAAATCTCTACAATGTTTGCAAAAAATAATTCAAATTTCATAAAAATTTGATACATAGTATAAAAGATTAAGAGTGATTTAAATTGATCAAATGAATAATAAAATGTAAGTTCTTTTAGAGACAGATCAAGAGTGGTTAAAATTGATCAAGTGAATATTGGAATGTTAGTTGAGTGATGTACGCACTACCTTTACTATTAAGGCCAAAGACTCAAAATTCCAAATATATATAATATCAAAAGTCCTAAAGTCCACCATTCTAACTGACGACGATGTCATTGTCACAATGTCATTTTGATCGGTGTCACTGTGGCCGGTGTCACTATAGCGATGTCACTCGAGACTGGGTTGGATAATTTAGTAAAATTAATGCTTAGTAATCACTTTTTTAGAAATTATAAAAAATATCACTTTTTTGACGGCCGGGCAGAACCTCCTATATAAGGGGCTAATTGAACACTTTAAGTCGGTTCATGGGCCTATTTGACCCTTTAGCCTTACTAAATATGATATGAGACAAATTTAATGGGACGAACGAAAGGTGAAAAATTATAGTGGGACAGATGGAGTATTAGCTAGTGTACTACTTAGGATGTTTTCTTGTATACTGAAATTTACTGATCTGATCTGGTTTTGTTTGATCTGGTTTGGTCTAGTCTGTTTAAGTCTGGTCTGATCTGATTTGGTTTGGTTTGGTAATGTATGGTCTTTGTGTATTTTATAACTGTCTTAATCTGATCTGGTCTGGTTTGTTTAAATCTGGTCTGGTCTGGTTTGTTTAAGTCTGGTCTGGTCTGGTCTGGTCATCTCTATCTGATCTGGTCTGATTTGGTGTGATGGAAAATCATCCGAAAAAAACATCCTTGCTCTTCAAGTCTAAACTCTAAACTCCGTCATCCAAAATATCCCTTTAATTATTTGAAATAACAAAGAGCTAATGACGGAGTAGGATTCCTTCATTATTGAAATACGGAGTAGGATTATTAGTTCATTAATGCAGATGCCATTACAATTACTCGCTACTTCCTATTTGTGTAGAAATACTCAAATGCTAACTAACTTCCTATTTCCTAATAAAGAAACCCAATACAGATAGGATCATAAGATCATAGGATTAGGAAAGTTTAACTTCATTATAAATAGAAAGCTCCCTCCTGCCTTTACCGCCAAGCCTCAAGCTCTAATCGAGAATCCTACATACGCATTATTCAATCATCTGAATAACTTGAATCACTCTTATAATTAATTATGGCTACGAGTCTGAAGTACTGTGGGTTGATCAGTCCTTTGGAGAAGGAACTAGACGAATGGAGGAAGAGATTACAACACTCTTTCTCTCCACAACATACTTTGCTATTTCACCAACTTGCCGATAACACTGCTAGAAGTAAGTAGTGTCTTCTTTTCTTCAATTTTCTACAATCTTTATATATTAAAGTGCTTCAACCATTTTTACGTACAGTTTTTATTTGATTTATTTGTTTCATTTATTTATTTATCTTGTTTATTTAGTTCCAGAAAACTACAATGTGGAATGGAGTCAGTTTGTTGGAGGAGCATATAGTTGCCGTTCATGTTATGATTATCATAATATTGCAAGAAACTACAACTACGAATATGAGTCCTTCTCATCAACACTGAATGATTCAAAGGACGTGTTTGTACGCAAGGCTAAAACGCATGATGGGTCACTTGAACTTCAAAATCTGATTAAGAATGGGAATTCAGGAGACAGGCAAGAAGTTCTTGATGGGATTATTGGTTCCATATTTGAGGTGATGCTCGATCCACATGGCCATCATCTCTTTCGAAGAATTCTCGAGTTTTGTGATTCTAGTCAGTTGGACACCATCTTTGTCAACCTGACATCATCCAAGGAGTTGCTTATCAACACATCTCTCATGCAATACGGGTACAAAGAATTACTACATCCATATCTTTTTCATCTTTTATTTATTGAATGATTTTTCCATGTTTTACTATTTTGTTACAATCAATATATTACTAATAAGTTCATATCACATGCATTAACGCTATGACAGGTCAAGTGCAGTTCAAAGATTTATCAAGAGGATTAAAAACACTGAGTTGGGGCAATTCGTTGCAATCATCCTTTCCATGAGATTTGTCGAGTTGATGACTAGCGAGCACGGTAGATTTGTAGTTCAAGAGTGCTTTTACACCTTCGAGCCTAAAGAAAATGAGGTTCTGGACTAAACTTAGATCTTATTTAATTAGTGTCATATATACTTTATACATTTAAATTAAAGAGTAGTGACGTGCTATAACTACGCATGATACTATTTGATCATATGTTTAGATATTACTTCGTCTTTCATAAAAGAAATTAAAGTGTATTTTCTTGCAAATTTTGTAAAATACCGACTTCGAATGTTTTTACTTGGACTGTAATTTGTCTCAGACCAGTCCAGACCAGACCAGACTTGGATAGTTATAAAAATAAAAAGAAACCAGACATTACCACACCAGACCAGACTAGACCACATCAGACCAGACTAGCAAATTACAGTCCAAGTAAAAACATCCTTCCTCTCACTCTTTTAGTGAATCAATTCAAACATTATTAAAATAAGTCCACTTAGATACCTATTCCGACCTTTTTAGCTTTCACGCAAGAGTGCTTGCGAGGGTTCCCGGCCATTCACAAATATGCATCCCTCAATGCAACTACTCTTTTGTTGCAACATATATGTATCTGATAAAGTTAAGTGTGATCACTTTATAATATAATGTAGTGATTGGAACACCAGATAGTGAAAATATCATACTTTTTTCAAGAGTTAGAGTATATTTTCGGAAAAAGTAAATTACGTAGTAAAATAATTCAAACATTATAGCTTGAAAGAGGTGGCAACAACATTATATTGCGCTTAAGTAATTGTAACAGTATGTTAACTCAGATCACTACAATTTCTCAACTTATTGACACTGCAGGTTTTATTCACTTGTGCAATCTCCTACTTGAAAGAGGTGGCAACAACACAATATGGATGTTCATCCTTGAATGTTTGCTTGAGTTGCATTACCGGTGCCCAAAGACAACAATTGCTCAAAAGTATCGTACATAAATCTGATTTCTTAGCGAATGATCCTTATGGGTGCGTATTTTATTTTATTTTCCACTCTTCAACTATGAATCTGAATATGATATCACCACCTTTTCAATCTCTAACTAATCAAACTTGCTTTTAATTACCTCTCTTCAAATAGGAATTATGTTGTCCAGGAAGTTCTTATGCTTAGAAACGATGAGATCACAAAAAAAATATGTGACCGCCTCAAGAGGGATTACCTACGCTTATCTTTTAAAAGAAGTGGAAGTCGTGTTGTTGAAAAATGCATACAAGCTTCAGAGTATGGACTCGATTCGGTAGTTGAGAGCCTTCTCAGCAGTGAAAAGAGTTTAGTGCTACTTGCTCGTGATCGATTCGGAAATTATGTTATCCAAACTGCTCTTCAGACCGCAAAGGTAAATAAAACTCGTCTTATAAATAAACTAAAATATAATGCATTACATATCTATTGCTACTAATCTTGCTATGCATTTTTTTTCCTGCAAGCAGGCAAGTAATATCAAGCATTATGAATCTCTTGTCACTGTCCTTAAGGCGCAACGCTCGGCTCTTCCGCATATCAAACTTGGGAAGCATATATTGAATCACATAGAAGATGTGCAAAACAATGTGGAAAATGTCTGATCTGATTTTTTCGTCAATTTGTACTTATTGAAATGCAAGCCCGAAAACTCTGTTTGGAAAGTTGATTAGTTGATATCTTAATAATGTTAAGTTTTTTTCTTCTGATAATGACTTTTTATTTCCTTTCAATACATTCCTGCTAGTTGTGGCCCTTGGGCATACACGAGGTTTTAATTTTTTATCCATATAATAACTCTCTATAATTGTATGTACAATCTCCCTTTGTGGATGAATAATTAGACAGTAACTCAAATTTTGATTTTACCGTTTCATATTCATCTCTAGAAGAATCCTTTTTGGTTAATCCAACTCAGAATTTGACAAGCAACACCAAAGATATCATTTTCTTCGCATTCATCCTCTACTTTCCCAAACTAAGAAAGCTTCAAGCTGTTCATCGTCTTTCGTTTCTCTGCATTTCAGTCCCCTTCATTAATTAAGTTGCAAGCTTCGTGAGTCGCTTGCCACGTCCCTCATCAAAACGTTTTTTGCGTTCGGTTTTATTAAAATGGATCACGAGTCAGGTCGAGTAATTAGGGTTGGAGGATTTGCAAATGCAATGAAGGGGAAAAGAAAAAGTACAAGAACAAAGTAAAATGAACAAAGAGAACAAATTAACAATACCCAGAGACAAGGCAAGGGAAGACGAAAGAATAAGGAACGGAATAAATATACAAAGCAAAGGAAAAAGGGAAAAGATCAGAAGAAAAGGGGCTATTCAAATGGCCTGGGATAATATAATCTCTTCGTTGATCTAAATATTCTTCTTCAATAAGTCTCATCTCGCCTGTTCACCGGTGTGTTCCGAGAAGATAGCACTGATAAATTAGATTAAACTAGAATGACTGATATTTGGGATTAATATTGGAATATGACTAATTGTTGGGATAATTTATTATTAATGTGAATTTTTCATATAATATATGCATACATGTTTACTTCAAAAACACTTGAAAGGCATTGACTTTTATTTTTAAATAAGAATCAGAGTCAATGTCAAATGTTCACTTTCCAAGCTCAATCAGTTGAAGTCAAAAAGTTAATCAGAATTTGTGATAAATCTACTCTTTACCAACCCATTACAAGTCTTACGTGCTCCTTTTTTGCTCTTCTGAGTCCATAGAAATAATACCCTTCAACAAACTGATTGTTTGGTTGTAATCCTAAAGACATCTATACAATTAGTTATTTATACATTGAAATTAATATATAGCCTAACCACTCGAGCAAAACAGCTTTTTAAAACATCAAACAAATACCTCCTAATAGGCAAAAAGCCAAAAATACAATCATTTAATGCAGTGTACTCCGAGAAGAATGGCTGACAATGGCGACAACTAGAATTTTAGGAGTACACTCACACACACCCAAAATGCAATAAGAGTCTATTTCAACTCCAAGTCTCCAACAGCTAGAGTTTGTTCCCACTATCAAATAAGATGGAAATAAAATGTAGTAACTTTTTGGAAACATAAGTAGTGCTACCAAAGAAGGGGAGCTCTCGCGCACCAGTTACGGTATTGCTATGTGACCGAGAGATCACAAATTTAGGTTTTGGAGCAGCCTGTTGTCAAAATGACAAGATGTGCTCCTTCTAAACCTTGTGGTGGAACCCTGATAGGGATGCGGGAAGACAGCCTGGTGTTAATAATAATGTTAACTATTATGGTCAGGTGTATTCCAGAAAGAGAAAACAGAATATTAAATAACTAAGTGTGGAAGTCGAGGGGGTGGAGGGGGAGTTATTATAAATAGCCAATTATTGTAATAAAAAGTCAGGCTGGTTTTTGGCTTTGGCTTGGGCTGGGACTGGGAGAGAGGCAACTCTTAAAACTGCCAGACTCTGTTCTCTTCATATTCCTATCATTTATTCAACTCTTAAACTGCCAGACTCAGTTCTCTTTCATATTCCTATCATTTGGTATCAGAGCTCCGATCGTGAGGCCTGTCTATGGTTGTTACCCGACGAAACATGGAAGACAAACTTGAACTGTTGGAACGGGAGCTGGCGGAACAGCGTGAGGAGGCGAGACTCAGGGACGAGGAGATGAACCGCAAGTTCGAGCTGGTGATGCAGAAGCTCGATCGCGAATCGCGCAGTCGATCCAACTCCTCCAGAACTAGCGCGCGAAATCGCAGTCGATCAAAATCCACCAAGGCCAGCGCGCGGAAGAGTAGCTGCGAATCCAGTTCCACCGCAGGTAATCTGCGATCGACCCATTCTAAGCATGCTGATAACCGCAGTAGACTGATTGAGAAAACTGGGAGAAAAGTGGATTTGCCACTCTTTAATGGATCCGATGCTTACGGATGGACCATTAAGGTTGAGCGTTTTTTTAAACTGAATCACATTGCTGAGGTAGATAAGATTGAGTTGGTTACCTTGGCCATGGAAGGAAGAGCTCTGAATTGGTATCAATGGTGGGAGGAACACTCAAATGTTAGAACTTGGGAACTATTTAGACAGGCTTTATTAGAAAGATTTGAACCAGGCCTGGAACAGGATCCTTACGGTCCTTTGCTTAATGTGAAGCAGACTGGGAGTGTGATGGATTATCGGGATGAGTTTGAGCTAGTGGCAGGTCCGTTGAAGAACACTGATGTACAATTTCTAAAAGGAATTTTTATGAAGGGTCTGAAAGCAGAAGTTAGAGCTGAGTTGAAACTGAATCCAGTTAGTACTCTAACTGAAATCATGAATAAGGCATCCAGGGTAGAAGAAAGAAACCAGACACTGAACCTCACAAAAGGTAAAGAGGAAGAAAGAAGAGGGTCAAAGGGTAATGTTTCTTCTCCATCTCAAAGATGGTTGCAAGAAAACAAATGGAAGGGAAACTTGACCAGCAATCAGTCAGGTATGGATAAATCCAGTGCTGAAAAGAGCAATGAGGCAGTCAATAAAAATGCTGGAGTGAAGGGGACACACAGGCTAACCCAGTCAGAGTTGCAGGAATTGAGCAGAAAGGGCCTTTGTTTCAAGTGTGGGGAACAATGGGGAAAAGGCCACATTTGCAGAATGAAACATTTCCAGATTATGATGATAGATGATTCAGAAGAGGAGGAAGAACAGGGGGATTTCAGTTTAGAAGCTTCACCGGAGAGGGAGATCAGTGAGCCTTCAAAAATGCAGCTATCTTTGATGAGTAAAGAAGGTCTGACCACTCCCAGGACTTTCAAATTGAAGGGTGAAATACAGGGATGCAAAGGAAAGAAGGAGGTTGTGATATTGATAGATTGTGGGGCTACTCACAATTTTGTGTCAGCCAGGGTGGTGCAAGAACTGGGGATTCCAGTACTGCACATTCCTGAGTTCAGGGTGGAGATTGGCAATGGTGAACAAATCACAAACAATGGAAGGTGTGAAGCTTTATCTGTTAGGGTGCAGCAGGCCATAATAACCCAGGATTTCTACACTCTGGATTTAGGGGGAACTGAACTTGTCTTGGGAATGGAATGGTTGTCAGGTCTGGGCAATGTGGAATTCAATTTCCATCAACTATCTATTAAGTGGATTGAGGGGAACCAGTCCATGATGCTCAAAGGAGATCCCCATCTGAGCAAAACTGTGGTATCTCTGAAAAGCTTGGTCAAAGCTATGCCTCAACAGGAGGAAGGGTACTGCTTATACCAATTTGAGGGAATCCAAGGGGTGGAAGAACAACCAAGCAACTTGGGTTGGATTCAGAGATTTAAGACAGAATTTCCTGAAGTTTTTAAACCTCTAGAGGGATTACCTCCCAAGAGGGACTGCGATCATTCTATAAATATCAAAGTGGGTTCAACCATTCCAAATATACGACCCTATAGATATCCACAATACTTAAAGAATGAGATGGAGAAGGTAATACAGGAGTTGTTAAAGGGAGGAATCATCCAGCCTAGCACCAGTCCTTATTAGTGCTGGACTCGGGCCGGTTCGGGCCCGGTTCGGGCCTGGACCCGGCCGGGCCTCGGGCCAGGAAAGGGAGGCCCGAGCCCGAACTGCCGGTGGCCGGTTCCGGGCCAAACCGGGCCGGGCCGAACCGGCCCAATTATTTTTTTTTTGTTCTCCTATTTAATCCCCTACCCCTCCCCCTCAACCCCAAACCATCCCAAACCACCTCAAATGGCCCAAAATACCTAATCCAACCTAAAACTTAAAAAAAATTCAAAAAAAAAAATTAAAATCCGGCCCGGACTGGGCCCGAACCGCCCGGGCCGGTTCACCAAAACCTGGGCCCGGGCCCGAACCGCCCAGCAGCCGGGCCGGGCCGAACCGAACCGGTGGACCCACCGGGCCCCGGGCCGGGCCGGGCCAAACAGTAACCGGGCCGGGCCGGTTCCGGGCCGGGCCGCCTGGCCCGAGTCCAGCACTAGTCCTTATAGCAGCCCGGTGTTAATGGTTAAAAAGAAGGACGGGGGATGGAGATTCTGTGGGGATTACAGAGCCCTCAATCGAATCACAGTACCTGACAAATTCCCCATTCCCATCATCGATGAGCTGTTGGATGAGTTAAATAATGCCCAGATTTTTTCCAAGCTTGACCTGAAATCAGGATACCATCAAATACGAATGAAAGAAGAGGATGTGCATAAGACAGCAATCAGAACGCATGAGGGGCACTATGAGTATTTAGTGATGCCCTTTGGCCTTAGTAATGCACCTTCTACATTTCAGGCTTTGATGAATAAAGTCCTGAAACCTTTCTTGAGAAGATTTGTGCTAGTTTTTTTTGATGACATTCTGATATACAGTGCATCAGAACTGGAGCATTGGGAGCATGTGAGAAGGGTGTTGCAGCTATTAAAAGACAATCAACTAGTGGTGAATGAAAAGAAGTGCTCCTTTGGACAAGCACAACTGGCTTATTTGGGACATATTATCTCCAAAGAAGGTGTGGCAGCTGATCCTAGTAAGATTGCTGACATGTTGGACTGGCCATATCCTGTTGATGTTAAAGGGTTGAGGGGTTTCCTGGGGCTGACTGGTTACTATAGAAAATTTGTTCAGGGATATAGCAGAATAGCATCTCCACTGAATGACCTGCTGAAGAAAGACGGGTTTAAGTGGACTGAAGAAGCACAACAGGCTTTTGATGAGTTGAAGCAGAGAATGACTCAGTTGCCTGTGTTAAAAGTACCCGACTTCAACCAAACTTTCATCATTGAATCAGATGCATCAGGGAAGGGTATAGGGGCCGTCCTTATGCAGGAAGGAACGCCGGTAGCATACATGAGTAAAACCCTATCCAGTAGAAATCAAGGAAAATCTGTCTATGAAAGGGAACTTATGGCTGTTGTGATGGCAGTCCAAAAATGGAGGCCATACTTGTTGGGCAGAAAGTTTGAAATCCACACAGATAATACTTGTTGAAATCCATACTTCTTGACTGAACAGAGAATACTGGGGGAAGACCAACAGAAATGGGTGGCTAAGTTGCTGGGGTACAATTTTGTCATAAAATATAAGCCGGGTGTGGAGAATAAAGCTGCAGATTCCTTATCCAGAAAGGGATTTTGTTATTCCTTGTCTGTTGTTACTTGCCAGGAGTGGGAAGGCCTTGAGGATGAATTAAGGGAGGATGGGAAATATAAAGCCATGCTGCAGAAATTGCTGACTGAACCAGATTCCATCCCACACTTCAAGGTTAGCCAAGGTCTTTTGTACTATAAGGGCAGATTGGTTCTTCCCAAGAATTCTGGAAGGATTGCTAGCATTTTGAAGGAGTTTCATGAGTCTGCTATTGGGGGGCATGCTGGGAATTTTAAGACAATGAAAAGAATCTCCTCTTTGTTTTACTGGGAAGGAATGAGAACAGACATAAAGCAGTATGTTCAGCAATGTGATGTTTGCCAACGGAATAAGTATCAATCTCTGAGCCCGGCTGGATTACTTCATCCACTTCCCATTCCTAAGCAGATTTGGACAGACCTCAGCATGGATTTCATTGGAGGTTTGCCTAAAGCCCAAGGTAAAGATACTATTCTGGTGGTGGTGGACAGGTTGACAAAGTTTGCACACTTCATAGCATTGACTCACCCTTACAATGCTAAAGGAGTGGCAGAATTGTTCATACAAGAAGTTGTCAGATTGCATGGATTTCCTAAGACCATTATTTCAGACCGAGACAGTGTTTTTTTAAGTGTATTCTGGGCTGAATTGTTCAAATTGGCGGGCACCAAGTTAAAATATAGCACAGCCTATCATCCACAAACTGACGGACAAACAGAGGTGGTAAACCGATGTGTGGAAACCTACCTTAGGTGTATGACAGGGAAAAGGCCCAAGCATTGGCCCCAATGGCTGCCATGGGCTGAATTCTGGTATAATACAAATTATCATGTATCAACCAAGAATAGCCCTTATAAAGCTTTGTATGGGCAGGACCCACCCGTTCTAATTCGTGGCGATGTGTCATTAACAGCTGTGGAGGAGGTTAGTAGACTAACAGCTGCCCGGAATGAAATTCTAGATGAATAAAAGCACAATCTGGAAATTGCTCAGAACCAAATGAAGCAATTGGCTGATAAGAAGAGAAGGGATGTGCAGCTGGTAGTGGGGGATTGGGTCTATTTGAAAATCCAACCCTATAAACTTAAAAGTTTGGCTAAGAGGTTAAATCAAAAACTAAGCCCGAGGTTTTATGGACCCTTTGAAGTGATTGAACAGATTAACCCAGTGGCCTACAGATTAAAGCTACCGGAAGACTGCAAGGTTCATTCAGTTTTTCACTTGTCACTGCTGAAGAAGGCTGTCCCTACCTCTACCCCAACACAACCGTTGCCAAAATGCCTAACAGAGGAGTGGGAGCTGCAAGTCAAGCCAGAGTCTATCAAAGGGAGCAGGGTTAACTCAACTGGTGAAGCTGAAGTGCTGGTTCATTGGGAGAATCTGCCTGATTTTGAAGACACTTGGGAAGATGCCCAGCAGATGCAGCACCAATTCCCTGATCTCCACCTTGAGGGCAAGGTGGTCAATTCAGGGGGGAGTGATGATAGGGATGCGGGAAGACAGCCTGGTGTTAATAATAATGTTAACTATTATGGTCAGGTGTATTCCAGAAAGAGAAAACAGAATATTAAATAACTAAGTGTGGAAGTCGAGGGGGTGGAGGGGGAGTTATTATAAATAGCCAATTATTGTAATAAAAAGTCAGGCTGGTTTTTGGCTTTGGCTTGGGCTGGGACTGGGAGAGAGGCAACTCTTAAAACTGCCAGACTCTGTTCTCTTCATATTCCTATCATTTATTCAACTCTTAAACTGCCAGACTCAGTTCTCTTTCATATTCCTATCAAACCCTTTCCAAGACTTGCCTTGCAGAGACACCAATGTGCAAAAGGCTGCCCTTATTACATTGTGCTACCAAACTACTATCTATGTACTCCATAACATGCTTCAAATTGCTTACTTAATTTACCTTTAGTAAAGAAAGTCTGTGATACAATCGAAACATCAAAACTTTAAAGAAGTGCATCATTATCCTCAGAAGTTCTTTCCAAGGATGTAGTGTTGTCTATTCTTTTCCTCAAGTCAGGAGGAAATGTATAATCATTTTACAGAGAAGAAATTGAATTGATAAAATTTGATATAAGAGGCATTACAATATGTACCCAGCAATGATCCAGTTATCACTTTTCACTTTTGATTAGTGCCTTTTATTCAACTGTGAATAAGGAAAGTCAGGGTGGGGTTTAAAAGAAATGTAAAACTGCAATTGTAAAGAGGAGAATGTCCAGTCTAACATTTCATTTAGTGGGCTTGCCAAAACTATTCAACCCCGAATGATACCATTCAAAAGACCTTCTAATGAGCCACCCATTCCTGCACCCACAGCTTCAGCCAAATTTTTTGCCTACAAAAGTTGCAATCTCTTTTCAAGGTCAAATTTTCAATGTGAAAAATCGCATAAATAAAATCTCTTCTGACCTTGCATATTTAATTTGTTTTTTGGAAAGCAGCCTAAACATAAAAGCTAATATATTCACCTCGTAAGCAGACTTCCGCAGGTCAAAAGCGTCTCTAATTCGGGCATCCATGAACTTCCATGTATCGACAAGATCTGAAAACAGGAACAATATATAATACCCCATGTCACCCATTTATGTTCCTACTCCCTAGGGAGTACGGACATCAAGGATTTTTAGGCAAGACAACTTTTATATTGATTTTGCAAATATATCCTCAATTAAAGGTATGATAGAGAAAGTGAGCAATTAATAATGTAGGGTAATTCAGTCTTTTACTATGCAAGTGTTACCAAAACAAGAAGTGTAAACTTAATGCGGGGACATTTCAAACAAGAAAGTGAGAACTTAATTTGGGGACAAAGAGAATAAAGAATGTAAGGTGCCAACAGGGCAGCTAACTTTGGTTTTGTAAGTGGCTCTAGCAAAAGTAGATAGGAGATAAATAGACGGTACATTAGGCCGTGCTTCAACTGCATTACATCCTCACCACTCACAGAGCAAGTAGGAATGAAAGTTATTATTTGGATAAATAGGTCGGTTGAAGCATATATATAACAATTTAGAAAAACATCATATCTGATGCAAAAAAAAAAATCAAAAGATGGGGCAATGTGCATTGAATATAATTGGTGGCAAGATCACTCAGGAAACACATTTAACAGAAAAAGGAAGAAGAAACGGGTGGGACTAGGTTATGTTTTAGCGTGAAGGATGGATTTTATCAAATATATTCGGGGAAGAAAAAAGTAAATAACCTGGAGATTTATCAGTCAGCATATATAGCTCAGTTGTGGAGTATATTCCACCAAGCACGGTGCACTTCACATACCAATCAATATTATTAGAATCTTCATCACCAGCGGCATGACATATTTCATCAACCAACATTGCCCGCTGCCTAAAGCTTGTTGGAATGTTCATCGGTTGTGCCTAAAAATGTAGTTCCCACAAGGATGTTATTAATACGACATTGATCAATCCATATTATATTCCTTCCAGCAAAAAACACTGGGGGCGAGGTCTCTCATATAACAAAGAAATGCAATTTGATGTGTAAGGGAAAGAGACCTGTATACTGAGTGCTCGAGACCACTTTGACAAGTAAGGAACCTGCATTTCTAAGCGAGTTCTGATCAGTGTTGCAACTCTCTCACTAGGTATTATGGTTTTCAAATCTTCCCTTGTGTCAATAATACCAAGGAGCCTTTCCAAACAATCATCCATGAAAAACTACAAGGAAAATTTAAACAGGTTAAAATGAATAACTACAACAGCTAGTTGTGCAACTAAAACCATAATAAACATTATGAAAATGGTATGTAAATGCATGAAATTGTCCAAACATAATGTCACAATACCGTCCATCTCATTTAGATTCAGATATGACTACATGAGGAAGTAGCATAATTATTAAAAGTAGAATTATGTTGTTGGTGTTGAATTTGAAAAGTATGGTATGGGGCAAACAGAGTGGGATAGACGAGAACGAAAGATGGGATGATGATTGTATGATGGGGGAATAGTGCAAAAATTCTACTACCTTGGACCCTTATAGCTTTGACAAATTTCCATTTTTGGTTGTCTCAAACACTTTGATACTTTCTCTTTTAAGTAATTAATTTGTGGTTCTTATTATTTATATGCATCCGTGTGAACCTCAATCCGCATGAACCTCAATCCCACAATTTTTACTTTATTATTTCATATGCCGATCAAATTTAACAAAGTTATAAGGACGGAAGGAGTATATGATAGGAGGCTTAACCTCAACTAGAGCAGCTTCTTTGGAAGGAAAAGATCCAACAATTGAAGGAGAGACTCCAACCTCCCTTGCACCTGCAATCATGGCAGCTTCAGTCCAGCCCAATCTAATCTGCATTGGAAAAATAATAGAGCCAACTATCTAAGGTCAATCTAGAAAAAGATTACTTTGGAATATGAATTAACATTAAAACAATTTAAATCAAAGAAGAAAAAGATGGAAACAATAATTCCAACACATGATTTACAAAATCTACAATTAGGAAGAAGTGGGTACTTATATTTATTGGGTATATCTGTGAGTTAATGGCAGAATAGGAGCAAGAGCAGAAAAAAGTAATTTTGACAGAAACAGAAATCTGAATTCGGTATTCCAATGAACAAATCATATTTTTTCCATATCCATGAATCATTTTTTCTTACTACTTGGTGTGTCAATACATAATAGTATAATACGGCTTTACCACACCAATTTTCACCACAATAGGCGTTCCTTAAGCAATAATATTATCAGTCATCACCATGACTTTTTGATAAATAAGGCACCCGGTTCTACGATTAGCTAAATGAAATAAAGCATATAAGCCGCCATTAAATCAGATGTTTATTAATCAAAATTACATCTTTAAATGCGAAATCCGAACAACACTTTTACTCCGAACCAGAATATTAAACGCCATGAGAGAATGAAAGATTCGAACCACATAAGGGAGAGAGGCGCTGAGAACGCGAGACTGTTCGCCTTGATAGTGAGCTTTAGGAGACGTTGCTTTCGTTCTGGAGCTCGATTTCTCATTCTTTCCGAGGACCGGAGCTCCCATCTCCTCTTTCCCAGAAGATGACGATTCAAAGTGGGGATGGATAGGGCTTTGGTTCGGAATGTTCTCAGACACAACAGAATTGAAATAACGCGTCGCCTGGATATCTCCTAAAGCTCGATTGGAAGATAAATTTATCGGAGTGTTGCATCGGCGCAATGCCGGGAACAACCGTCTTGCGGCAATTCGATGCATTTGCTTAACCGTTATACAGTGTTGGAGCAACTCCATGTTTTTATTTGCGGAATCCAAAATTGGAACATTTTTTGTAAGTTAGTTGAAAAATGTTGCTTTTGTGAATTGAGAAGCAATACACCTTTAATAATTTGGAATCGGCTTCTCCTTCTTTTTTAAAGCAGGAACAGAATCAGTTTTCAGAAGCGAGTAGCCTCCCCAACTTTAAAAAAAAAACTGATTGTAGAAGTAAATTAGATCACTAGAATCACTTTTGTACTTTCACTTAGGCATGGCAATGGGTCGGGGCGGGTATTGCAAGACCCGGACCCGCCCCGTGACTTGGCGGGGCGGGTCCGCCCCGCCCCATGACCTGCACGGGTCCAAACTTGTTGACCCATGACCCGCCCCATGCGGGGCGGGGCGGCCCCGCCCCGCCGCAACCTAATTAGCTAGTATATATTTTTATTTGTGGGAAGTTGTTACCAATTGAATCTACATAATGTTTATCTCTAAATAATAGTTAAAAATCAATATATTAAATCAAATTCATGATACGCTAAAAATTTCAAAAATTAAGGAAAAATTACTCAAACTTGAATAGTTAATCTAATTAGTTATATTAATAATTGAATATATGTATTAAAATTCTATATATAAAGAAGATATTGATAATCCGTCGTGCATCTCATTCTAATATATATATTCATATATTATAAGATCAAAGAATTTATGATTTATTATATACACACATATATTTTGAAGTATATTTATAGTATAATTTAAGAAAAAGTATGTATACTTATATATTGAGCGGGTCGGGTCGGGGCGGGTCGGCACGAGTCAATTCTAATACCTGGACCCGCCCCATTGTATAGGCGGGGCGGACCCGCCCCATTTGCAAGACGGGGCGGGGCGGACCCGCCCCAAATGTCTCGGGCCAGGGCGGGTCATTGCGGGTCGGTTTTTTTTGACATCCCTACTTTCACTCAAACACTTCAGCTTCTGTTTTTGCTCCCTAAAGAAGTATAAATAGTTTTAAGAATCAGATCCAAGCACCCCTAACTACTGTAGTAAGTATCGGGCCTAACATTCGAAAAAAAAAAGTATCAAGCCTATTCTCTTGAGAATTTCTCCTTCCGTCTCATAAAACGGTTCATGCATTATCTTGAATCGGAGTTTAAAAAATTGAGAATAAAGTGAAAATGTATGGTTGTAGTTGAGTAAGAAAAAGGTTAGTGAATGTGAGCCACACAAAACTTTCCAAAAAGGGAAATAAAAACTATTTTTTTGGGACAACCGAAAAATGAAACCGGAATTCTCATAAAGGGATTCCGATAGACAAATTATGCTCATCAATTTTAATAAATTTCCCCACAAAATTGCCAATACTCCCCACGTTTTTATAGTGAAAATAACCCACAGGTATACTGAATATAAATTGTACGGAGTATTATGAAATTGTGTAATAATATAAAATTTTTAATTTAGTACTCGTAAATAAACTCGAAAAACATATTACAAATTTATGAATCTTACAAATTTTATATTTTTATGATAATATTTTTTAAAAGGAAGGTTTTCAAACTATCAATAGTTTTTATTATTATTAATTAATACTTTTTATTTATACACATGATTTCTCAAACTTAAACATCATTCAAAAGAGTTAAATATGGCCTATTAGGGGTGGGATTTTGGAACCGGGAACCGTAGAACCGATTGGAACCGAACCGTTAACAACATATAGGGACCGAACCGTTAACAATTAACACCTCATTTGTAGAAACCGAACCGAAAAAACATGTGCATGGAACCGTTAAGGAACCGTTATTAAAAAAATAAAAAATAAAATAATATTAGTAGTAGTAACAACAACAACAATAATAATAATATAATAGCAATAATAACCACCACCACAACAATAACAATAAAACAATATAAGATATTCAACTAACGATTCTAATTTAATCAAAGAAAACGAAGTAATAAATGTTGAGGTTGATATAAATTTTGTTCCATCACATAAATTTTATAAATATAAATAACCCAAATAACTTGTAGTTGATTGCACATATTTTACTTTACTATTTTCATGATATTTCTAATTATTAGATTTATTATGATCAATAGAATGGACTAATGTTTTTTATATCTATACATGCGAACTCAATGTATTTTTTTATGTTTTGAAAGACTTGAAGTATGCGTCCTATTCTTGGTACTATGATGATGAGTAACCTTCATTGCTCCCACACTACAACGATTTTAATTTGTTATTTATTACATGAAAATTTAAATCATCTTTTGTTCTATTAAGTGTTCACAGTTCATTAGTTTAGTTTGAGCTTTGATGTTTGAAGTGATTAGAGCTTCAAATAAAATTTTAATACTCGTGTTTTGAATTTTCGACGTGTTTATGCTGTTTGTAGAAAGTAAATTATGTGTTAATTCTTAGATGAGAAAAAACTATTATAAGAACTGGTAAAAAGAAGAACCGAACCGTTTACTATCGGTTCGGTTCCATAACGGTTCTTGATTTTTTAAAACTTTTATAAAGTTCAGCTCAATTTTAGTGGAGTATAAGAATAAGAATAGAACCAATCCCAGCCCTATGGCCTATGCATTTCCTTCTTCCTTCGAGTGAACTCTTCCTCGCCTCTCTTCCCTATCGGCATCTCCAACTACAGCACTGATTCCGACTACAACAGTTCACCTTCAATCTACCCGACACTTTTCTTCTTTCTCTTCCACCTAACCACCCATCTGACCATCTCCATTTTTACGCTGTTGCATCTAATCATCTACTACTACTCTTCGAGTTCGGCTCCATAACTCATTGATGCGACCATCAAAGATCACAACTTCACTCTCAAGAACACCCATTTCTCTTCTGTTTCAAAAACAATGTTGGAGAATCAGACGGGGCGTTCTCACCGCTTGATCCCCACCTTCTTCTCCACCCACAAGACCCTTCTTACCGTTCTATGGATCTTCGCCTTCTTCACCCTATTGCTCTGGCAGAAGGATGCCGCAGATGGACTCTTCTCTTCCAGGAGATCTTTACCAGCTAGGGAACTGCCCAAGCTCCGCCCGGTGGCGTTTAATTTGACGGAGTTTGGAGGGGTTGGGGATGGGATTACTTTAAATACGGCGTCGTTTGAGAGGGCTGTCACTGCTATCTCGAAACTTAGCAGGAATGGCGGCGGGCAGCTCAATGTGCCTCCTGGGGTTTGGCTAACGGGTCCTTTCAACCTCACCAGTCATATGACTCTCTTTCTTGCTCAGGATGCTGTTATTCTTGGCATTGATGTGAGTATGGCCATGTATTTTTATATTTTTACATGTATATTTCTAATTTTCTATGCCAAAGGTTTGAACTTTATCAGTTCAATCAAATGCTTTTTTAAACTTAGTTGGATGAATGATTTAATTTTCTTTTTTTGCGGGAAAACAAAAATATTAATAGAAAGATGCAGGATTACAATCAAAGTTTAGAGTGTCATTAATCTGCCAAGGAGACTCTAGCAGTAACACCACTACCTCATGTTAAAACTGTCATGTTGCTTTGAATATTGACATATGGCATGTATGTGAACCAGATATGTAGGCCTAGGTTTACACTATAACACAACTTTAAAGAATTACCCGAAGCTAAAATGATATATGGAGTAGGAGTTATGCACACTAGCTCTGCTCTGCTCAGTTCATATTGAGAATATTTTTCTCTTTTTTGTTTCAATGGATTTTTTCATTATGCACATAAGGGAGGAGCCGTATGAGTTCTATTTGAGGAAAAACAATGACAGTCATATATTTGTATGCATGTGTTATGTTTTAATAGTAATCTTTATATTCCTATTTTTTATGTTTGTGAATTTAGATGATGAAGCTACTGGTTTTCATTATTTCGTACTAAACTGGTGGACATAGTGATGGAATTTGAATAGTATTAATGCATTTTGTTGGTTTTAATAGACAATGTGATGTTTAGTCACCCTGCTAGCGTTCAGTTTTTATTCAAATATGGAATTCCTTGCTTTGTATATTCACAGGTTCTAAGTCTGATAATTGGGTAGTTAGAAAACACACTAACTCAGAATAATGAAAACATTTTTCATTTTTTTGTGCCATCTTAAATGGACTTATTTCAGTAGAGCTAAGGCTATTTTTTGGAACCCTGAAAATGCTGGGAGAACAGAATGTCAAGGAAAGTTATTTTTTATGTTTAGACCTACAGCAGAAAATGCCAAGGAAACTGAAAAACGAAATGATGTTTATGTTTTAAATGTGTTTGGATTGCTTGGTATGTCTAATATGAGTACATAGTAAATAAAATGAATCTGATCAAACATTTAGAATAAATTTATCAAGTTCAAATCAATATTTTTTTTCCTTTACATTTATTTCCCTGTAAATCTCTCCAATCCCCCCCCCCCCCAATTTTTTCCCTATCATTTTCCTTCTTCTAATCAGACCCTAAATGGAATCTGATTTGTGTTCAGTTTAGCTTTTAGTTATTTCATTGAAGACACCTCATGGGCAACAATTAGTGCTTATGAAAGTGATGAACTCATATGATGTTTAACATCTTAGTTTGGCAAATTTACAACACATATTTGCACTCTCTATATGTGCTTACAAATTTGGATGGCTACACTTCAAATAAATGCTGTACTCCACTTTACAACTTAAAAAAATCTTTGTGAATTTTTTAACAAACTTTATTATGGTGCATTTAGGATGAAAAGCACTGGCCACTCATGCCTCCCCTGCCTTCATATGGACATGGAAGAGAACACCTAGGGCCACGCTATGGAAGTCTAATCCATGGTCAAAATCTTAAAGACGTAGTAATAACAGGTTACTATTCTGTCTTGACTTGTGCATGTTAAATTCTGCTGACCAATATGAGCGCTGCATGCTAACGAGGCTCAATATTGGTGGCAGGTCATAATGGTACCATAAACGGACAGGGTCAAGGATGGTGGAAGAAGTATCTTCGTAGACTTCTTAAACACACTAGAGGGCCACTTGTACAGTTTATGTGTTCAAGTGACATCCTAATCTATAATGTTACATTGCGTGATTCTCCCTTTTGGACTCTTCATCCTTTTGACTGCAAAAACGTTACGATTAGAGATGTGACCATCACTGCCCCAATCTTTAAGGCTCCTAATACTGATGGCATTGATCCCGGTGAGAATTGTTTAATTTAATTCCCTCTTAGAGGGGAAAGCTTTACAATTTTATTTGTTTGTGAATGCCTAAATTGATTTGTACGGCTAAACAGATTCATGTGAAGATGTGCTGATTGAAAATTGTTACATAAGTGTCGGTGATGATGCCATTGCAATAAAGAGTGGCTGGGATCAGTATGGCATAGCTTATGGACGGCCTTCAAAAAATATACTCATACGAAACCTAGTAGTCCAATCCATGGTTAGGTGAGGTCTCATTCACAATACAAGTAATACAACCCATATTCTCTTCTAACTTCTAAGTTTAGGGCATAGAAGGCCTTTATAGTTGCAATCTACTGTCAGGATTTCCCCACAACACATCATCTAGTAATGTGTGCTATGTGCAATCTCGGCCATTGAACGCTCCCACAAAAATCCTTGTTGTGACCAAAATATGGAAGAGGGTGGGGATTGGGGATCACATAGATTTAGGGGTGGATGAGGCTATGGCCCAAGCCGATTTTATCAGTTTTGACCCAAATTGTGTGTGTGTGTGTATTTATTTATTTATTTAATGTTGGTTCCAATAAAATCAGATCTAACCTCATTCAAAGTTTTAAATAATTATCAAGGTCATGAAAAATATGTTGAACTTGACCTGAAAGCTGAACTTGTTGCCTACCTACACTAATTTTATTAGTTGCATTTGTGTGCTTTTCATGATTTTTAAGAGTAAAATAGTAGGGGTAATGAATATTAAAGGGGAAACTGGTAGTACATAGTGGATTCAAAAAGGAAAAAATAGGAGTAGGGAAGAGAATATGAGAAACTGAAAAAAGTTGGAATAAAATATGAAAAGTAGAACACGTAGGGAAGAGATGATGAAAAACTGAAATAAAATTTGCCAAAAAACTGGAGCAAGTATTAATGAACTTACAAAAACGGAATCTGATTCAACTAAACAAAAAGAGAAAATAAGTTAGATAAACAACCTATTGATTTCAATAGTCATCATATTTGAATTTCTGTTACTCTTTTTGTGAAGTAGAAATTTAACATTAGACCTATGTCACGGAGTACTATTTTATTGACGTTTCATTGGTCTACATTAGAATGTAAAAGTTAAACTAATAATGTTTGAATTTTCAGGATTTAATAGCCCGAACAGTATGTATCCCCACCCAAATCCAGAATGCACCCCTAGTTTAGGATCAAATTTCAGATCTAAAAAATTACTACACAGATGTTTTTTAGGTTCAAAATTATGACTCCTCAAACCTGACCTATGCCCACTTCTACATTAGTATTATATTTATATGATGATAATGAGATTACTAATAGACAATTCCATCATTAGTATCTTTGACATGTTTTGTGCTCTTAGACCTAACGTGTTAACTAAATAATGACAGTGCTGGCATATCAATAGGAAGTGAGATGTCCGGTGGGGTGTCCAACGTAACTGTTGAGAATCTCCATGTATGGAACTCAAGGCGTGCCCTTCGGATCAAGACAGCAGCTGGAAGAGGGGGATACATTCAACACATTTCCTATCACAACATTACACTTGAGAGTGTGAGGGTAGGAATTGTCATTAAGACAGATTACAACGAACATCCAAATGGGGCCTTCGACCCTAAAGCAGTTCCCATTCTCAAGGACATAAGCTTCACATCAATACATGGGGAGGGGGTACGGGTCCCGGTCCGAATCCACGGAAGTGAAGACATCCCCATCAGGAATGTAACTTTCCGTGACATTTCCATTGGGATAACATACAAGAAGAAGCACATTTTCCAGTGTTCTTTTGTTGAGGGAAGAGTTATAGGGACAATATTTCCTGCTCCATGTGAGAATCTAGATGTGTACGATGAGCAAGAACGTTTGATCAAGCGTGCAAATGTTCACAATATTTCAGACATAGATTATGACCTTTGAATTGATAGTAGACATAGGTATACATTTTCAGGGTAATTTTCATAGCTTTTGTTCTTTATTTCTTGCTTTGTATATAGCTTTCGAATATTCAGTCGATATATTCAAGATACTTGCATATACTATATGTTATCAGAATTAAGCATATAATAGTAATGAGAATGGAAGAATTTTCTGTGTATTTCATTGGAGGGATAAGTCCCTATATATACATTACAAAGATAGAATATTCCTATAAGATGCTATACAATAATAATATCTTAGAGTATATTCCTAAAATATTCTAAAGCATATTCTAAAGATTGAAGAATATTCTAAAGCATATTATACAGCATATTCTAATGTCTTTCACACTCCCCCTCAAGTTGGAGCATAGATATTTATCATGCCCAACTTGTTACATAAATAACCAACACGAATTCCATTTAGTGCTTTAGTGAACAAGTCTCCAAGTTGCTTTCCCGTCTTCACATATCCTGTAGAGATCAATCGTTGTTGTATCTTTTCTCGAACAAAGTGACAATCGACTTCAATATGTTTTGTTCTCTCATGAAACACTGGGTTGTTGGCAATGTGTATAGCAGCCTGGTTATCACACCAGAGTTTAGCAGGCATTGGTGTCTTCAGTCCGATTTCACTCAATAGATGGTTTATCCAGATTATCTCACATGCCGATTGTGCCATAGCCCGATATTCTGATTCAGCACTCGAACGAGAAACCACATTCAGCTTCTTACTTTTCCAAGAGACGAGATTACCACCAACAAAGACGCAATAGCCAGATGTGGATCTTCTATCATCTTTAGATCCAGCCCAATCAGCATCTGCAAAGCATTCTATGCGCATGTGATTATGATTTTGATAAACAATACCTCGTCCTGGTGTCCCCTTCAAGTAACATAATATATGTTCTACAGCATTCCAATGATCAACTGTCGGAGATGACATATATTGACTTACTACACTCACTGAGTGTGACACCGCACCCGAACGTCCTTGAAAATTTGATTTAAATATTCAAAGTTTATGTATTGGATTTCTGATTCCCAAACAATTGTAAAACGATTAATGTTTTACGTAATTAATGATCGAATATTGTACTGTTCGAACTCGTATATTAGCGTCGGGCGTGCAAATACTATTTGGGACTTATTAATAAATAAAAGAGTCCAACATTATCTAAATAGTGATACATAATCTTTCAAGACAATTCGAGGAAGGTCGGGCGGCCCAAACGTTATTTTGGGCCCAACCTGCTAAAAATAGCAAGTATTCGAGAATGGCGTCCTAGACCCACTCGGGGGTGACCCACACGGCTAGTAGCCCAATAATATGTATGGCAAATGTCAAAATAAGCGATAGAATAATTAGAGAAGAATACAAATGCCTATAGCCCCATCTTTGGCATTTTTGAGCTAAATAATGGGAGTAGGGTTTTTCCTCTATAGTATTCATCATGTAAATTATTTGGATGATGGTACACATATTTGAGATCAATAATATGATGTAGGGAGTTGACTTGGTCTATATAAATTACAATGAGTACAAAAAGACATCTTTTGACAAAAGGTTAAACAATAGGACCCATTCTTCCATTTTTGGATGTATTGATTAATATCTTGCTCCCAAAATAATTGGGGAACAACATGCTGCGCCCCATATCTTCCTTCCACCTGCAAGACAAGAAAAATAACAGTAGGGGTCGGCCACAGCTGACAAAGGAAGCAAGAGGGAACCCCACCTAGTCCATTTTCGCACAAAAAGATGGTGTTGGTTGTCTCCCTCCATGAGTGATGTTATACTCGACCAAATAAGATGAATGAGGTGTCCTTGGATAGCCCTTGAAGTCTAGTTTCTTATTTGAGTGGTCTCTGTTCTAGAAGGGAGAGTTTATCATACAAAAATCGAGCTGGAGTGAACTGCTGTCTGTAAATTCGAGCAGTGAGAGTGCTGAGGCTGTTTGGTTGATATCTCGATTTATACCAAACCAATCGAGGCGTGTAAGATAACAAAAGAAATCTCTCAAGACAAGGAATCCGTGAAGGTCTGGTTTGCATCAATCGGGGTAGTGGAAGGCTTCCAAATCGTCCGAACAAAACGCAACCTCGCAGAAACGGATCTACTCTTCTAAAGTGAGTTGTTAACCCCAAAACCTTTCCATTCACTTTCCAAATGATATGAACGATTGGTGGAACTATTATACACTACTCCAAGTGTATAATATGTCCCTATTAAGTTATTTTATTGATGTAAAGGTTAGATACTAACCTAGAGCAAATCTTGGAAAACTAGGAAACGAGTTAGCCGGAAAACACCCATTCTAGGGGCTGTTTTCGTACCAACGTTTAGGGGTTGAGCTAGCACTTTGAAGAGGCTGTTTAACACTCATATTTGAGCAAGGAATCAGTTCCAAATCCACCTTGACCAAAGCTTTGACCATTGGACCAAGAAGGGAAAGTTTAAAGCTCAATTGAGGTGAGGATTGACATCTAATTGCTCACAACTTGTAGGTTAAGCATGAGATTACCTAAATGCCTAAATCATAATTTTTATGGATTATGATGATTATATAATGATGAAATATGGATATAGTTGCCAAAGAATGAAATTGGAAATGATTTGAGAATGTATAAATAAAATGAGATTAAGTGAGTTATGAATGAACTATTTTGTGAAATAGGCATTTTACTCATGTATGAATTATGTGGATACATAAATGAATGTTTATGTATTGAGATTGAACACTTAAGTTGCTGCTACATAATTATAAATACGTAGAGGATTACAAATAATGAGCATATATGTATGATAACAATAATCTTAATAGTATTGAAATACTAGTTAGTGATTATTGGAAATTGTTGATGGAATTGATCCTAGGGATTGGATTGTATGAAATGCACTTGAATATACTTCAAGTGTATATGATGACTTAGTATGAAACTAAGGTTAAGTGGTGGGAAGTCTTTAAGGATGACCCATGGTAGTTTATTGATATGTCAATTCTAGGCATAGGGTTGCTTAAGAATTGGACCTTCATGCATGGTGATGTGATAGAGCCGAGCTCTAGGATGCATGGTAAGGTGACTTGTAGTCTAAGTATTGAATAGCTAGAGCCGAGCTCTAGGGCTTGCGTGGTGATGTGATAGAGCCGAGCTCTAGAACGCAAGGTAAGGAAATTGACCCGAGTGACATGAATTGTATGGTGATGTGGTAGAGCCGAGCTCTAGAATACAATGTCATGTGTTAGGGTTGGACTCTATGAGTTGTCGTGGCTTATAGCCACGGGGAATGGGAACGGTGATTTCTAAATGAACATGGGCCCACGGGCCGACTACTTGACTTTTACATAAAGTAAGTATATTTTCAAACGGGGTAACTTAGGGTTACAAATCATAATGTACTATCACCCTATTTGAGGGTCTTGTGTTTGAAATACTTGTTGTATATCTATTAGATGCCTGCCACACCAGTACTTTATAGCCGTATAGAGTACTGACCCCTTCGGGGGCGTCCCACCACCATTTCAGGTTGAGGCTAGAGCTTGCATCCTGTGCTCGTTGATCGGGTGATTCCTCGGAGAGAAGACTTGGTTCGTGCTTCCTCCATTCTATTTGAAACATAAATAAATTTGCTCATGGATATTTTTACTATAGAGCCTGCGTGCTCATGAATAGCCCGGTGTGGCCTTTTTGTTTTAAACAATGTTTTCCGCTGCGTTATGAATTACTTATTATGTTTGTTTATGGATGTTATACGTGTGAATGATATTCATGACGCCTTGTATAATACGAATGTGTTGGACTGCGGTTGACTATTCGTATTGTACGGCGGGTTGTTGACGTGTCCGGGTAGGTCCGGGGCGTGACACTGAGTATGCAATATCTGGACGGGTAACTGCAAGATAATTAAGCTTTCCAACCAACCTTCTATATCTTTCTGGATCTTCGAATGGTACGCCTTCATGAGTGAGCTGCACATTGAGAATCATGGGAGTATTGCTCGGTTTTGCCCCCAGTTTCCCTGTTTCAGTTAGCAAGTCAAGCACATATTTACGTTGAGATAGAAATATGCCTTTCTTGCTCCGTATAACCTCAATCCCCAAGAAGTATTTCAATGAGCCCAAATCTTTCGTCTGGAATTGACTATGAAGAAAATTCTTAAGAGCCAAAATACCTGCATTATCACTCCCTGTAATCACAATATCATCGACATACACCACAAGCAACGTGATACCTGCTTTTGTTCGTCTGTAAAATACAGAGTGATCTGATTTGCCCTTTATCATTCCAAATCGTTCAATTGATTGAATGAATTTCCCGAACCATGCACGGGGACTCTGTTTCAAACCATAAAGAGACTTGCGAAGTCGACACACTTTTCCATACTCCCCCTGAGCAACAAACCCTGGAGGTTGCTCAATATAAACTTCCTCTTGAAGATCACCGTGCAAGAATGCATTTTTAATGTCCAACTGATGTAAGTGCCAACCATTAGTTGCAGCGAGAGAAATAAGTAACCTGACAGATGTTAATTTAGCAACAGGAGAAAAAGTGTCAGAATAATCAACACCATAGGTTTGAGCATAACCCTTCGCTACTAATCGGGCTTTTAAACGAGCAACGGATCCGTCAGGGTTAACCTTTACAGCAAAGACCCACTTACATCCAATAGATTTCTTCCCTGTAGGCAAGTCTACCAAATCCCAAGTACCATTAAGATCCAAAACATTCATTTCCTCTACCATGGCATGACGCCATTCAGGATGAGACAAAGCGTCTTTAACAGATTTGGGAACAGAAATAGAATCAATGGAAGCAATAAAAGAACATGAGGTAGATGATAACTGATTATACGACACAAATGAAGAAATAGGATGAGTACAAGACCGTGTACCTTTACGTAGTGCGATGGGGAGGTCAAGATCTGATGTAGAGGTAACATCTGGAGATGCAAGTATTGGTTCAGGACATGAGATCGAGACCGGATCAGTATCAGGATAAGTAACCACAGGTGGAGGGTGATCTTGTACTTTGTTTCGACGGGTGTAGACCAAGTGTACCGGGGGCCTAGGCTCAGGAAAAGTAACATGTGGAACAACGGCTGAAGCAGTGGACTCGGGTATAGTGACTGTGTAAATGAGTATATCATCATTCTCCCTACAAATATTTGTCTCTGTTGATGAAAACGGTGTATTTTCATAAAAGGAGACATCAATTGAAACAAGATATCGACCCGTACTTGGACAAAAACATCTGTCACTAGTAAAAAAATGCCTTATAGTGACACTAAATTAGTATCACTAAACGATTTTATGACACACTGAAAGTGTCACAGAAAAGCGGGGCAAGTGACACTAAATTTAGTGTCACTGATTGCTAAACAGATTAGTGTCACAAAATTATGACAATAAAATATCACATAAAATTATGACGTTATAAAATCATAACTTTTTTTGACACTCTGGTATCATAAAGATATATGATACATTAGTATCATAAGTGTATATATATATCAGTATATATATACATATATATATATATAATATAATATAATTCTAATAAATAAACAAAATTCAAAGATTTTTAATTATATCTCAACTTCTCACATAAATGTGAATGTACATACTACATAATTCATAGGGGCACACCCCGAAACAACAACTAATATACAAGAACAAAACGCTAACAAGTCTAACGTTTACACCACACTTCTTAGGGCCTTCACATATCTTCTTTTGCAGACTTGCACAGAATGAAACCAGTTCTTATGCTACCAACTTCATCGTTTGAAACCTCACTTGCTTCTATCATGCTTCACCTGCAAAGTGGACATTATAGTAATCACACACTAGTTCAACTTAGTACATCTTTCCTATAAATAAGTAAAATTTCAACTCTAAACTACAAAATAAAACACCTCTAATTAAATTATTTGAAAGCCTTAGACTTTTTTAATTAAATTATTTATACATATTCAAATCCCTATTTTATAGTAAAAGGACTTACTTGGAAGAAAATGAATAGCATCTCTAGCGACCTGTTTAAATAATAACCAATTCACAGATAAATAGTAAAAGAATATATAACCTTGTTGAATGTGTCATAAACACTCCTTCGTATAACAATGCTAGGTGCATACATAATAACCACTTAAATAGCCTGAAAGATACATTTGACATATTAGAGAATAAAGAAAATAAAATAAACAAAAAGACAAGAGAAACGGATTACCAATAATCAAGCATTTAGAGAGGGCATATATGAGAAACTGTCAATATGTTCAGCTTGTGTTTCATGACATTCAGAACCATCAAAATGCTAAGCAAGATCCAAGAGCATGCTTCTTCAAATCCACGAAAGCATAGCACATGAAAACACATGCTTTAGCATGCCTACTGTCTGCCATCTCTTAGTCTGGTCATTTTGAAGCTCTTTTCTTAATGCACCTGAACATATATCAGTCTGTCATCCCATATGACTGTAGTAGTATATCAGTAGAAAAGGAAAAATTGAATCTTCAGACCTATCATGGCGCCCCATGTCACCAACTCAACATCTTACCCACAACCATGATTGCCCTGTCATAGCCACGACCCAAAGGTACATAGCAGTATACAAAAAATGATATACTAGTATATTATAACCAAGATATGCTGTTTCAGTCTATACCTTGGAATATAAAGCATAAAACTCACCTTTGACTATAATGTTGTAATCCTATCAACATCTAAGAAAGTAATTAGTCCCATATATGACAAACCACAGAGGCTAGTGAAACAAGGGCCTGCACAAACGAAACTTTACCCCATCATTTGGTTCTGCCCTTTCAATCTCGGGACAAAAGAAAGGAAAGGGAGTTTTAGGAGAAGTGTTACATTTGAAGCATCCCCATCAATTCCAAAATAATCTACCACTGGCCTTCCAACCTCTTCGTCGTCCATTTTGATATATACAAATAGAAGCTGGATAAAGTCAGAAAAACAAAATAATGGTGTTAGTTCAAACTTAAATGCAAGTACACTAGCTTTCAAAAGCAATTTATGACTAAGGTGGGATATTTAAAAATAATAATTGCTCTAAATAGGGTTAAAACATACTCATGTTCCCTAATATAGGAGCCATTACCAAAGTCAGTCCATTAATGGTGAGGCAGTCCGGTGGCGACGGGGCCGGCGACAGCAGTCTGGTGGTGGCGGAATTCTTGCGACCCTAGTGGGCAGTGACAGGCCCTAAACCCTGCAGGGGTGTTCTTCTCCAATCACAAAAAGACTTCTATTTAGGGAATTTTAAACATCTACACCTATGTTTGCCTTGTTAACATGTTTTACTCTTATTATGGGAATAATCTCTATTAAAATTAAAGAAATAAGCTGAAGTTCTTGTTGTTTTACTTGCTCTTCAATGGTGTGCTCGGTCTGGCTATTCGGATCTTCAATTGGAAACAGATTCAGAGATGACGTCAAGGATTTTGAAGAAGAAAGCTATAGCACCGGCTTATTTGCAGAAATCGATTGAGGAAGCTCAAACGATATGTCAATCTTGTGATGTTCGAATCCAACATATTTTCAGGGAAATGAATATTATTGCTCATACCTTTGCTCGACTTGGTCTGGAAGAGACCGAATTAAGAAATTACGCATCTTCTATTCTTGTTCCTTCTCATATTCATGCTTTAATTGATTTAGATAAAAATTGTGTTCCTACTTTTAGGAATTAGTTTTCTTTTATTTCTTTAGAGTTTTTTTGGAATTTTTGGGTCAGTTCTAACCCCAATATTCCATTTCTTTTATTCATTATCTGTTGCTGGAGGAATGCCTCCAGAGAGGTTTTGGTTTGGTCCCCCTCTCATTTTGTACTTATTATATTTTTAAATAAAACCTGGCAAACGTTCCCCGGCGTTTGCCCCACTGATTTTGGTGGTTTGCTCACCGGGATCAAAAAAAAAAAAAAAAAAGCTTTATTAACATGAAGTTCAGACAAATGAATGGAATGAAAGTGGGTCAATAACTCGCACCCCGTCGCTAAGCAAAGATGGTAAAGTAATGTTTTTTTCCCTTTTAGTTGGCACTTCTGATTTCTATTTTTTCATTTCCTTCTTTTTAAATTTGCACATGGGGATGTGGTAACTTTCCCTTGAAGAACTTTGCAGCACTTTGGAAGATCGACAAGAACGTTGCAGTATCATTAGCAGTGGTAAATAGCATCACCTGTGAATACAATGCCTTAAATCAATTAAATATGCACCACCACAACTTCTGCTGTTTGGAAATGTTCATAGAAAAAATCTATCTCTATACTAAAGGTCTCAATTGATAGTCTCACATCCTGTAAAGCAGCCTATTACCTGTTTCTTGATTGGACTTCCAAAGAGTAAAGGTGCACTTTCTCTAGTAAATGTTATCACCTAAGGAAGCTTGTTTGCATAAACAAATGCAACTATACCCGACTTCGTGAGGACACCCTTTGCATAGAATGTCAGATAACACTCATGAATCAACAGTCAGCTCCTTTTCTTAAATGTTTAAAGCGTTCATATACAGAACAATATTGCTTTTTAATACCTGATTAGAAAATAAAAAATACAAGATAAACTAACCATAATGGGCAACCTTTTCTTCTTCCTTCTTAAGCATGACCAAAGTGGGGCGTTCCACACTAGGGACTGATTCACAAGTACTAGAAACATCAATATGGGCTGCAGTTGAGGCTCGTGTTGTAGCTTTAGTAAAGGCATCACAAGGGACAGATTTACAAGCATTACAGGCATCAATTGGGCTGCAGTTGCACCATTAGTAATGACATCAAAAGGGACATATGCACTAGCATTAGGAACATCAATATGGGCTGCAATTGGGGTTGTTGTTGCAGCATCAGAAAAGCCATCCAAAGAGATAGATTCACAAGCATTAAAGGCACCAATATGGTCTGCAGTTGTGGCTACAGTTGCAGCATCCGTAAGGGCTTTAATATGGGATGCAATTGGGGCTACAGTTGCAGCATCCGTAAGGGCTTTAATATGGGATGCAATTGGGGCTAGCTGCAGCAGCAAAGTTAATTGGGCCAGCCACAGCACAACCAACCAAGGCAGCAACACCACAATCTAGAGAGGTCTGAGGTTCACAGTTAGCTAAGGCATTACCCTTAGCATGGGGGACCTGTACTTCACAAACGAAAGAAGCATTAACAGGGACAAAACACGGGTCTGTAGCATCAATATCAGGACTCCCAATCAAAAGCATATTATCAACAGGAATCTGAATATTATTAACAGGGGTTTTCAGGACATTTGAGCACAAAGTAAGTAAGTGACCAATGAAAACGTCTCATAAATTGGGGGAAATCAAAGTTTGTAATCATAAAACGAATTCAAAGAAAAAAGAGACTTCGAATAATCACAACCTGGCTAGGGTTGTTCACGTACACATTGAAGACGATCTGGTTTACCTTGGTCACGTTTTCCATGTTTTCGCACCAGTGGAACCGCAGAAGATATGAGAAATTGTCGTCGACCAGGAATACCCAGGTTAGGTTAAACTTCTCGAACACGAAAGGGGAATCCTCGAACCAGCTACGCATTAGCCCGCCGGATTCGTTGACGGGAAGAATGTATTGGCCCCCGACGTTCCACATGTACATCATCTCCATTTGCTTGTCGTCCACTGTTAGGGTTCGGTCCGGAAATCCAGCCATGTAAATCGAGACTAAACCAAAGATGTCTAGCGTTTGAATGACCTCGATGGCATTGACGAAGGCAAACGAGCCATCACCATCGGCCAGCTTGAATTTGAGCTCCACGGTATTCTGGCTAGGTTTGCGAATGAAGAGAGAAAAAGTGCTCTTAAAGTTGATTAATTGCTCTTAGAGACCAGAGTAAGAAAACTTATTTTAAGTGTTAAAATATGACAAAATAATGTTAAAAGAAAATAAAATAGGGTATGAACGTCACTATCTGATATTGATGCAATTGTGTCAGAAACTAATGACACATATACATCGTAAAAAACATATGTCGTATTTTAGTGACACTATATTAAAAAGTGTCACAAACAAAGTGTCACTATAAGCCTGTTTTCTACTAGTGTGTAACCCTTTTGAACTCGAGAGTAGCCTAAGAAAATGCACTTTAATGACTTGGGATCTAACTTTGTTAAATGGGGATTAACATCTCGTACAAAACAAGTGCAACCAAATATTTTAGGAGGGATAGGAAAATTTTCATTATTTGGAAATAGGCACTGATATGGAGTTTTACCATCCAAAACAGTAGATGGCATTCTATTGATCAAAAAACATGCGGTAGACACAACATCTGCCCAAAACGGTTTAGGCACATTCATTTGGAATAGAAGAGCCCGCGCAGTTTCTAATAGATGTCTGTTCTTTCGTTCAGCAAATCCATTTTGTGGAGGTGTGTCTACACATGAAGTTTGATGAATGATGCCATGTTGAGCCATATACGACTTAAATGAGGAAGACAAATATTCTTGAGCATTGTCTCCCCTTAAAATACGAACATGTACATTAAATTGAGTTTTAATTTCAGCACAAAAGGCACAGAAATGAGAAAATAACTCAGACCGACGTTTCATGAAATATATCCAAGTCATACGAGAATAATCATCAACAAAGGTAACAAAATACTTAACACCAGTTTTGGACACAACAGGGCAAGCGCCCCAAACATCAGAATGAACAAGTTCAAAAGGAGCATGTGCTCGTTTATTGACTCGGGGACTTAAACTAGTTCGATGATGTTTTGCAAATTGACATGAATCACACTGTAAAGATGACACCTTATTAAATTGAGGATGAAGTTTCTTTAACAACGGGAGAGAGGGATGGCCTAGTCGATAATGAGCCTCTAACACAGTTCCAACTCCAAGACAGGAGATGGATTTGGGTAAGGATGTATCCAAGAGATAGAGACCATCCGACTCATATCCTTTACTAATAACCCGATTCGTCACCAGATCCTGAAAAACACAATATCCAGGAAAAAAAGTTACAGAGCAATTAAGATTACGTGTGATTTTGCTGATCGAAATCAAATTAAAGGCAAAGTTTGGAAGACTTAGGACGGGTGACAAAGGTAAGGTAGGTGTTGGGACAATTGTACCCGTTTTAAGAACTGGTGACGTAGATCCGTCAGCCAAAGTAACACTAGAAGTATGAAGAGGTGTGTGGAATGAGGAAAAATGTAACACCGGACCCGAATTTTACTGTGAGAATTTTTTTTTTTCATCAAGTACTGGGTTAAAGAAGGTAAATCGAGGCTAAGAGTAGTCTTGATAAATGAGAAAGTAAAAATTTTGTCTTAAATTAATAAAGGATTATTAATTTAGACGTGGGGACCACTCATGATATTTTGAGTTTATAAAATATTAATGTTTATCAAAATGATATTATTATGATAGTAGCGATGGGTCATGGACCCCAGTGATATAAAGAACGACAACTAGATGGCCAAGCGGGCCGGGGTCACTATCCGATAATTGTGAATCATTAATTATCGGACTGATAATAATTCGGAAGGCTACGAATTAATAACAGAAGGAATATAAATATTTTAAGAACCCAAAACATGGGATGATGGATAATAATGAGCAACTTGACATGTTAGAGGTGGGTACTTTTGGAGGACCCTACCTTGGAGATATTTTGTATAAGAATAAACAGATAAGATTTTATCTGTTCATACAGTTCGGACCACTTAAAAATAAGTGTAACATTTTATTAAAGTGTCACCAAATATGAAACCACATATTAATTAATGAGAAATGACGAGTGAATTTTCGAGGCAACGCGTTCTCATTTTTACTGTTACTTCAATAGTAAAATACACGTTGGGCCCACACGTGGGCGGCGACCATCCGATATTTATGGACCACATATTATATTCATCTTGATTTAGATAATATTTATATGATGGTGTAAATTAATGTTGAGCCATAAAGTTGGCCTTTCGATCAAACAAGGTCCCATTATCGGTATAGTTAATTAATCAGATAACAGCCCGAAATAAATTCCGGGGACCACTAAATTGAAGTTGGGTAATATATATTCATTTTAGAGTCCAATATTAATTGGAAGAATGATATATATTTTACTTGACCCGATAAAATGAAATTTAATTAAAACAGTCCAAAAATACAACTTTCGGTATCGATTGTACACTTTTGGACATAAAGGGATGGCCTCCCACATGAGTGGGGGCCACCCCACGACTTATGGTCTCAAATGAGTGAGGAGAGCCATGTTGAAGTGCTGGAGAGTGATGGGGGGATGCATGAGAATTAATTAGAAAGGAAAGGGGACCCTCTCCACCTCATTTGGTGTTAAAGGCCAAAACCTATCTCCTCACACCCCACACCCCCATTATTTCGGCCAAACCTACCCAAGAGAGAGGGAAGAGCTCTGCAAATGCTTACCTCCATAGCTACAACCGAGCTCAAGGTTGAAGAAGGTCCAAGGAAGAAGAAAGAGTGAGAAAAGAAGAGAAAAACCTTGATTTTTTAAGGTAATGATCTCATTAACATTTTTAATCCTCCATTTAATCTCATATGATTTTATAAATCATATGATGGACCCTTAAACTTGTTCTACACTTATAGAGGTGTAGAATGAGGGTTTGGAGGGATAAGTTTAACCATGAACGGAGTTATGACCGGAGTAAGACCGGTTTGCCGGAAAACACCTTCTCGGAAGGTTTTGATGTTTATACCACTTTTGGTTGTGAAACCTTGTTAGGAATTTTACCAAGGCATTCTAGACTTCTCAAGGAATCTAGGAGTGGTCGGAAAGTCGCCGGAGCCGCCGGAGTATTCGCCGGAAAATTCAAAGGTCGCCGGAGTTCAAACAAAGAGGATAAAAGCTTGCTAGCGTCATTTCAAGGTGAGTGGACGACTACGTGTCTTGTAACTCTTGGTTCAAACGTGGGATTACCTAAATAAAATCATAACCATGATTTGAAGAATGATTAAATGTATTAAAATGCATGATTAGCCATGGTGAATATGATTAATGAAAAATAGATTAATTTATTAATTAATCAAGAATATATCTCTTAAATGTATAAGAAGGTATATTTGGACCATGTATGGGATTAACTAGAGGAATCTAGTAAATAAATATATATATAAAAAGAAAGGTATGTGAACTTGTGATTAATCATGTTAAATATGGACTTTGAAGTATTATGTGACTAATGGAAAAAAATAGATTAATTTATTAATTAATCATGAGTATATATTTCTTAAATGTATAAGGAATTATACTTGGACTACGCATGTGATTAACTAGAGTAATCTAGTAAAAGAAATATATAAAAAGATATGTGAACTTGGGATTAGCCATATTAATTATGGATTATGGAAATATGACATAATTAATGATTAACCAATTAATGGTATGAATAAAAGGTTGTAAGAAAGGATCATGAGCCATGCTTTGGACTTGGTCATGAGATTACTCAAATAAATCAGAAGGATATTCCATGAAATGTTAAAATACATCCAAGAATGTATTAAGGCAATATTTACTTATTAATGGCATTAATAAGTATACTTTATGTGCTTTAATTTGGACAGAAAATGATTATAAATTATGTGTGATTATTTGGACGTCCAAGATGATATTTTTGGACTAAGAATGACTTGTTGTATAAGTGTGTAAAATTTCGTGGAAATCGGACCCCGTTTGGATGGTCAAACGGGAGTTGACCAAAGTTTTTGGCCGTTGACCGGGCGTTGACCGGCGCCGGTCAGGGGACGTCCGGCCCCGGTTCAACACAGGCGGTCTTGGCCTTTGGGGGGTGGCAACGTCCGGCGCCGGTTGGGCACGGTCCGGCGCCGGTTATGTGTATTTTTGCCGGCCAAATGAAGCAAATCCGGCGCCGGTGGACTGATGTCCGGCGCCGGCTGGACCGGTTTTTCCGAGTAATACATGCCTAGGTCCGGCGCCGGTTGGGGAATGTCCGGCGCCGGTCGGAGCTACTTAATTCCGAACAATGAACTCGAGCGGGTAGTCGGTGCGAGGCTAGCCCGTGGGTTGATAGCTTAAGTTGGGTACCAACTTTAAAATTATATTTGACCTATAGTTGACCGAGGGTTTTCACGACTAAGGTCGGTAATGTAATTGTTAAGTTTAAATGTCTCGATTAGTAATTCGGGTTCTGGCGGGACCCGACACTAGTTGTATGAGCATGACTTGGATCCGGAGCGGTCCATTCATGGTTCGAGGTAAGAGGGAAGCCTTGGTAAAGGTCAGCCCTAAGTTGACTTGAGTATGATGATACAAACTATATTGTTAAGGAACTTGCAAGGCAAGATAAGGTAACAAGGGCAAGTGTAGTCCTTGAGGTGTGTTTAACCTCCAGTAAAGTACACATAGGTAACAAGGGCAAATGCAGTCCTTGAGGTGTGTTTAACCTCCATCAAATTGCATATAGGTAACAAGGGCAAATGCAGTCCTTGAGGTGTGTTTAACCTCCATCAAAGTGCATATAGGTAACAAGGGCAAATGCAGTCCTTGAGGTGTGTTTAATCTCCATCAAATTGCATATAGGTAACAAGGGCAAATGCAGTCCTTGAGGTGTGTTTAACCTCCATCAAAGTGCATATAGGTAACAAGGGCAAATGCAGTCCTTGAGGTGTGTTTAACCTCCATCAAATTGCATATAGGTAACAAGGGCAAATGCAGTCCTTGAGGTGTGTTTAACCTCCATCAAATTGCATATAGGTAACAAGGACAAATGCAGTCCTTGAGGTGTGTTAACCTCCATCGAAGTGCATATAGGTAACAAGGGCCCGTGTAGTCCTTGAGGTGTGTTAACCTCTAGTAAATTACACATAGGATAAGGTGTATGCGTACTCCTCGAGGCGGGGTTAACCCGGAAATGAAAACTATGATAGCGAGGACGGATAGTGCTCGAGGTAGGTGGACCTCGAGGTAATGATTTTAAATGATTAAACGTGCTTGATCGGGAACGAGTTTCCGATATAATATTTTCCTTGGACTAGGGATTGATTTAAACCATGTCCGTGATATGGGAGTCCGAAGGGCCCCACAGTAATTATATTTTGGTATCGAGTGAGTTAGCCTGCGGGTGACTCCACTCGAGGGTAAGACATGGGAAGGGTGAATTTAATGAGGTTGTTACGCCTAAATGATTTGAAGGACAAATGGGCCCACGGGCCAGATATTTTACTCATATGTATATATGTATACATTTTGTTTTGAAAAGGGGTAGCTAAGAGTTATGCCCATAATTATACTATCACCCTATTTTGAGGGTCTCACGTGAGAAACGTTAGTTACATTACATACAGTTTGCCCTCACCAGTACTTTTCTGTAGTACTGATCCCTCGGGGGAACCACCCTTTCAGGTTGAAGCTAGAGCTTACTTCCTGCACCCGTTGCTCGGGAGATCGATGGAGAGAAGACGTGGTTCGTGCTTCCTCCGGTTCTATTTCTAAATAATTAAATAATGCTCATGGAACTATTTTGACTTATAAATTAATGGAGCCTGCGAGCTCTTGTTTTACCCTTGTGTGGGTTCTTATTAAACACTTATATTCCGCTATGTGTTTGATTGTATGTTGATGTTGTTATGTATGTTTACTAATCGGTTTTGGCATATGTATCTATCGGACGTCTTGTGCAATTCGGTAAGGATGAACTGCGGTTATTCTTATTGGATTGTACGACGGTTGTCCACGTGGCACAGACGCGGTCTGGGGCGTGACAATTAAGTGGTATCAGAGCCAAACGATTTCTAAACTATATAGTCAACCTCTCAACAGAGTTTCTATCAAAACAGTTTTCAATGAAAAACCATGAGCATAAGTTTTGTACTTTAAGAGCAATTGGTTATCGAGTTGCAAGGTCTCTGGTTGTTAAGATGGGCCCCTTAACAATTGGTATGGCAGTGACTTGAGCCAAGTTGTGTCTTGAGTACGTTTCTGTCAATTGACATTCAAACGAGTCCAAAGACTCATTCCAACATATTCTTTCAGGAATGGGTGGTAGCGATAGGGCGGTTCGAGGAAATCCGAGACGGCGCGCACCGGGGATAGCCGGGCAAGCCAATCGGGGGATATCAAGGTCACGTAAAAGGCGAGGTATGGGCAATCAAGGCCCACAAAAACGAGCTGCGATGGCTGATCACAATGTGACTGAATTCGAGTCGTGGAACTCGGAGGATGACTCAACTTATCACCCTGAAAGCGAGTCAGATGAAACTTCCTTTGAGGAAAACAGTGGAGAGGATATACGTAGTATTCCTCCGGACCATGTTAGTGAAATGTACCGATGGTACCAACGTGAAATGGGAAGACAACGACAGGGATCTCAGGAGGGACACGTCAGAGGCGAGACCTCCCTCATGAGGGTTCGGGGTGCTCTTACAGCACAGGTTAGGACAGTCAGAGATTCTGATGGCGAAGGACCATTCTTTAGGATCTCAAAGTATCTCAAAGAGGCTAGAGCCTTGGGGTGCAAACCATTTGATGGGACGGGGGACATATCAGAAGCAGCCGAGTGGATAAAAAGGTTAAATGATGCAGCTGAGGACATGCAGGTGGTCCCTGAACGAAAGTTAAGGGTAGCCACTAGATTATTGGAGGGTTTAGCTTCTACTTGGTGGGAAGGCACCAAGGGTAAGTTTGACAGGGTGGTCACGTGGGACAACTTCGAGCAAGCATTCTATGAGCAGTTTTACACCTCTTTCGAAGTAAATCGAAAGAGGAGGGAATATATCGATCTCAAACAGGGAAATGAGTTTACGGTGAAGCAACTGGAACAAAGATTCCGACATCTGGCAAGGTTCTTGCCTGAGTATGCCGCAAATGAGAACCGAATGACAAACCATTTTTGGAATGCACTCAATTTGGAAATACGCGAAAGAGCGACCTACCAATTCAACATGACTTTTAGTCAAGTAGTAACCCAAGGTCTCCAGGGGGAGGAGCTTTGGAAGGAAAGGCAAGCAAGGGATGCAAAGGAAGCACAAGAAAGAGATCAAGTGATGATTCACCCTCCACGACGAGAGGGGAAGTATGAACTTCAGAGCAAGGAGGACTCTAACAAGTTAGTTCCGTTTTTCAGTGAGAGTCAGAACTTGGTAAGTCAAAGCTCAAGCACTCGGGGCACGGGGGCACCCAAATGTGAGAATTGTAGGCGAAGGCACTACGGGAGATGTCGAGAGCCATCTAGATGTTACTTTTGTGGAGAAACAGGCCACATCAAGGTCCTTTGTCCTCAACGTACGCGTGAAGGAACATCAGGAGCTAGAGGAGGGGTCACGGGGGTTGAAAACCCAACTAGGGTTGCCTCAAACATGGTACCTTCTACAAGTCAATGGCGAACTCGCTCGTGAAGGCCGGAAATGGCGGAAGCCATTTGTTAGGCCCGACTATGGCATAAGGTATTATTAAATTAAACCTTAATTTCCATAAATATTTTTATGTTCAAAATTTTTTGCTTCAGAAAATGAAGGGAGAAATGTTTCTCAAGGTTCAGACGTTAATTTCGGGGACGAAATTCCTGTAAGGTGGGGTGAACTTGTAACACCGGACCCGAATTTTACTGTGAGAATTTTTTTTTTTCATCAAGTACTGGGTTAAAGAAGGTAAATCGAGGCTAAGAGTAGTCTTGATAAATGAGAAAGTAAAAATTTTGTCTTAAATTAATAAAGGATTATTAATTTAGACGTGGGGACCACTCATGATATTTTGAGTTTATAAAATATTAATGTTTATCAAAATGATATTATTATGATAGTAGCGATGGGTCATGGACCCCAGTGATATAAAGAACGACAACTAGATGGCCAAGCGGGCCGGGGTCACTATCCGATAATTGTGAATCATTAATTATCGGACTGATAATAATTCGGAAGGCTACGAATTAATAACAGAAGGAATATAAATATTTTAAGAACCCAAAACATGGGATGATGGATAATAATGAGCAACTTGACATGTTAGAGGTGGGTACTTTTGGAGGACCCTACCTTGGAGATATTTTGTATAAGAATAAACAGATAAGATTTTATCTGTTCATACAGTTCGGACCACTTAAAAATAAGTGTAACATTTTATTAAAGTGTCACCAAATATGAAACCACATATTAAGTAATGAGAAATGACGAGTGAATTTTCGAGGCAACGCGTTCTCATTTTTACTGTTACTTCAATAGTAAAATACACGTTGGGCCCACACGTGGGCGGCGACCATCCGATATTTATGGACCACATATTATATTCATCTTGATTTAGATAATATTTATATGATGGTGTAAATTAATGTTGAGCCATAAAGTTGGCCTTTCGATCAAACAAGGTCCCATTATCGGTATAGTTAATTAATCAGATAACAGCCCGAAATAAATTCCGGGGACCACTAAATTGAAGTTGGGTAATATATATTCATTTTAGAGTCCAATATTAATTGGAAGAATGATATATATTTTACTTGACCCGATAAAATGAAATTTAATTAAAACAGTCCAAAAATACAACTTTCGGTATCGATTGTACACTTTTGGACATAAAGGGATGGCCTCCCACATGAGTGGGGGCCACCCCACGACTTATGGTCTCAAATGAGTGAGGAGAGCCATGTTGAAGTGCTGGAGAGTGATGGGGGGATGCATGAGAATTAATTAGAAAGGAAAGGGGACCCTCTCCACCTCATTTGGTGTTAAAGGCCAAAACCTATCTCCTCACACCCCACACCCCCATTATTTCGGCCAAACCTACCCAAGAGAGAGGGAAGAGCTCTGCAAATGCTTACCTCCATAGCTACAACCGAGCTCAAGGTTGAAGAAGGTCCAAGGAAGAAGAAAGAGTGAGAAAAGAAGAGAAAAACCTTGATTTTTTAAGGTAATGATCTCATTAACATTTTTAATCCTCCATTTAATCTCATATGATTTTATAAATCATATGATGGACCCTTAAACTTGTTCTACACTTATAGAGGTGTAGAATGAGGGTTTGGAGGGATAAGTTTAACCATGAACGGAGTTATGACCGGAGTAAGACCGGTTTGCCGGAAAACACCTTCTCGGAAGGTTTTGATGTTTATACCATTTTTGGTTGTGAAACCTTGTTAGGAATTTTACCAAGGCATTCTAGACTTCTCAAGGAATCTAGGAGTGGTCGGAAAGTCGCCGGAGCCGCCGGAGTATTCGCCGGAAAATTCAAAGGTCGCCGGAGTTCAAACAAAGAGGATAAAAGCTTGCTAGCGTCATTTCAAGGTGAGTGGACGACTACGTGTCTTGTAACTCTTGGTTCAAACGTGGGATTACCTAAATAAAATCATAACCATGATTTGAAGAATGATTAAATGTATTAAAATGCATGATTAGCCATGGTGAATATGATTAATGAAAAATAGATTAATTTATTAATTAATCAAGAATATATCTCTTAAATGTATAAGAAGGTATATTTGGACCATGTATGGGATTAACTAGAGGAATCTAGTAAATAAATATATATATATATAAAGAAAGGTATGTGAACTTGTGATTAATCATGTTAAATATGGACTTTGAAGTATTATGTGACTAATGGAAAAAAATAGATTAATTTATTAATTAATCATGAGTATATATTTCAGGAATTATACTTGGACTACGCATGTGATTAACTAGAGTAATCTAGTAAAAGAAATATATAAAAAGATATGTGAACTTGGGATTAGCCATATTAATTATGGATTATGGAAATATGACATAATTAATGATTAACCAATTAATGGTATGAATAAAAGGTTGTAAGAAAGGATCATGAGCCATGCTTTGGACTTGGTCATGAGATTACTCAAATAAATCAGAAGGATATTCCATGAAATGTTAAAATACATCCAAGAATGTATTAAGGCAATATTTACTTATTAATGGTATTAATAAGTATACTTTATGTGCTTTAATTTGGACAGAAAATGATTATAAATTATGTGTGATTATTTGGACGTCCAAGATGATATTTTTGGACTAAGAATGACTTGTTGTATAAGTGTGTAAAATTTCGTGGAAATCAAACCCCGTTTGGATGGTCAAACGGGAGTTGACCAAAGTTTTTGGCCGTTGACCGGGCGTTGACCGGCGCCGGTCAGGGGACGTCCGGCCCCGGTTCAACACAGGCGGTCTTGGCCTTTGGGGGTGGCAACGTCCGGCGCCGGTTGGGCA
The DNA here is from genome assembly GCA_945859915.1 of Cuscuta epithymum. Taxonomy (NCBI): domain Eukaryota; kingdom Viridiplantae; phylum Streptophyta; class Magnoliopsida; order Solanales; family Convolvulaceae; genus Cuscuta; species Cuscuta epithymum. The sequence continues at coordinate 1,444,016 of CAMAPF010001001.1, read as the reverse complement.
GGGTCCGGCGCCGGTTATGTGTATTTTTGCCGGCCAAATGAAGCAAATCCGGCGCCGGTGGACTGATGTCCGGCGCCGGCTGGACCGGTTTTTCCGAGTAATACATGCCTAGGTCCGGCGCCGGTTGGGGAATGTCCGGCGCCGGTCGGAGCTACTTAATTCCGAACAATGAACTCGAGCGGGTAGTCGGTGCGAGGCTAGCCCGTGGGTTGATAGCTTAAGTTGGGTACCAACTTTAAAATTATATTTGACCTATAGTTGACCGAGGGTTTTCACGACTAAGGTCGGTAATGTAATTGTTAAGTTTAAATGTCTCGATTAGTAATTCGGGTTCTGGCGGGACCCGACACTAGTTGTATGAGCATGACTTGGATCCGGAGCGGTCCATTCATGGTTCGAGGTAAGAGGGAAGCCTTGGTAAAGGTCAGCCCTAAGTTGATTTGAGTATGATGATACAAACTATATTGTTAAGGAACTTGCAAGGCAAGATAAGGTAACAAGGGCAAGTGTAGTCCTTGAGGTGTGTTTAACCTCCAGTAAAGTACACATAGGTAACAAGGGCAAATGCAGTCCTTGAGGTGTGTTTAACCTCCATCAAATTGCATATAGGTAACAAGGGCAAATGCAGTCCTTGAGGTGTGTTTAACCTCCATCAAAGTGCATATAGGTAACAAGGGCAAATGCAGTCCTTGAGGTGTGTTTAACCTCCATCAAATTGCATATAGGTAACAAGGGCAAATGCAGTCCTTGAGGTGTGTTTAACCTCCATCAAAGTGCATATAGGTAACAAGGGCAAATGCAGTCCTTGAGGTGTGTTTAACCTCCATCAAATTGCATATAGGTAACAAGGGCAAATGCAGTCCTTGAGGTGTGTTTAACCTCCATCAAATTGCATATAGGTAACAAGGACAAATGCAGTCCTTGAGGTGTGTTAACCTCCATCGAAGTGCATATAGGTAACAAGGGCCCGTGTAGTCCTTGAGGTGTGTTAACCTCCAGTAAATTACACATAGGATAAGGTGTATGCGTACTCCTCGAGGCGGGGTTAACCCGGAAATGAAAACTATGATAGCGAGGATGGATAGTGCTCGAGGTAGGTGGACCTCGAGGTAATGATTTTAAATGATTAAACGTGCTTGATCGGGAACGAGTTTCCGATATAATATTTTCCTTGGACTAGGGATTGATTTAAACCATGTCCGTGATATGGGAGTCCGAAGGGCCCCACAGTAATTATATTTTGGTATCGAGTGAGTTAGCCTGCGGGTGACTCCACTCGAGGGTAAGACATGGGAAGGGTGAATTTAATGAGGTTGTTACGCCTAAATGATTTGAAGGACAAATGGGCCCACGGGCCAGATATTTTACTCATATGTATATATGTATACATTTTGTTTTGAAAAGGGGTAGCTAAGAGTTATGCCCATAATTATACTATCACCCTATTTTGAGGGTCTCACGTGAGAAACGTTAGTTACATTACATACAGTTTGCCCTCACCAGTACTTTTCTGTAGTACTGATCCCTCGGGGGAACCACCCTTTCAGGTTGAAGCTAGAGCTTACTTCCTGCACCCGTTGCTCGGGAGATCGATGGAGAGAAGACGTGGTTCGTGCTTCCTCCGGTTCTATTTCTAAATAATTAAATAATGCTCATGGAACTATTTTGACTTATAAATTAATGGAGCCTGCGAGCTCTTGTTTTACCCTTGTGTGGGTTCTTATTAAACACTTATATTCCGCTATGTGTTTGATTGTATGTTGATGTTGTTATGTATGTTTACTAATCGGTTTTGGCATATGTATCTATCGGACGTCTTGTGCAATTCGGTAAGGATGAACTGCGGTTATTCTTATTGGATTGTACGACGGTTGTCCACGTGGCACAGACGCGGTCTGGGGCGTGACAAAAAAAGACTAGGATTACCTGTCATATGATCTGTTGCCCCTGAATCGATAACCCATTTTGAGGATGAAGACACAAGACATGTGTTTGGATTACCTGAATTAGCGACAGCTGAGATAGGAGTAGATGAATGCTTTAGAGTCTCTTGGTAGCAAAGAAATTTGGTGTATTCCTCAGAAGACATACTTATTGATCCATCAGAAGACTGTGTAACGGAAGCAATGTGAGCAACCTGATTTCCTTGATTTTTGAATTTTAATTTTCTACAATCTTTGATCAAGTGTCCAGGCTTTTTACAATAGTTGCATATTATGCCTTTGCCAGATGGACCAGTACGTGGATATTTCTCACCTCCTCTGGTGAATGTCGGAACTTGCCCTACAAATGCATTGCTTGACTGAGGTGCTAATGGTGTGGATGAAGTATCGGTGCGAAGCACTCTAGTGAAAGACTCTTGAAGAGAAGAGACCTCATCACTAGATAAGATATGTGATTTGGCTATTTCAAATTCAGATGTTAGACCAGCCAAAAAACTCATCACTGCCATTTGTTCTCTTTGTTTCTGCTGCACTTTGATATCAGGACTAAATGGCATTAATGTATTCAGCTCTTCATAGGTTTTCTTGAAATCCATAAAATAAGCCGTGAGAGGCTTATCTTTCATTTCTGCTCTGTAAAAGGCTTTGCACACCTCATAGATGTGGTTAAGATTACCTTTTCCAGAATACATAAATTCCAAATAATCAAACAATTCTTTCACAGCATCGCAATGACTAACGTACCCCATTACCTCATTCTCCATTGAGTTTTGAATCTGGATAAATAATCTAGAATCGTCACGAAGCCAGGCAGTATTAGCAGCTTTATCAACCTCCTCCTTTGGCGGGTCATCAAGTAAGTGGGTATATTTATCAATACTCCTTAAATAACGTTTGATAGCTTTACTCCATTCAAAATAATTGGAGCCACAAAGTTTATTCTCAGTAATTTTAAAATTAATGGGAATAACTTCAGAAACTATCAAAGGCTGACTTTGTGTTACTGCGGAGGTGTCAGTGTCAGAACCAGGCATTTTTTTTTTCTTTTTTTTTTGAGACCGTAATAAAGTTTAAAATTGAGATATTTAATTTAATGAGAACTTACAGCAGCCCGTTTTGGGCTTGAGAACAAAAGATACAATCTGCTTGGGCTTTGACTGCTACTCCAGACATAAGTCAGATGCCAGACCCCAACGAATAATCAGCCACATGAAATAGTGTGCGTATGTCCACAGACTGAATGAGTAATTGTCGGAGTCGGAAATTCGCCGGGTAGATGGTCGGACCTGGCAGAGATTCTGAATAGAGAGGGCTAAAATAAATCTGTCCTGGGGTGAGTTTCTGGGAGACAGAATGGTGCCTAGAGGTTCTGAAGAATCTGAACTGAACTCGGGTTTCTTTGAGGAAGAACCCAGTATGAAAAACTAAGCTAAAATCTAAAAGAAAAGGAACTAAACTGAAATGGAGGCTCTGATACCATGTTATCAGAATTAAGCATATAATAGTAATGAGAATGGAAGAATTTTCTGTGTATTTCATTGGAGGGATAAGTCCCTATATATATACATTACAAAGATAGAATATTCCTATAAGATGCTATACAATAATAATATCTTAGAGTATATTCCTAAAATATTCTAAAGCATATTCTAAAGATAGAAGAATATTCTAAAGCATATTATACAGCATATTCCAATGTCTTTCACACTATATATGCACTATAAGGAAGAGGTTTGGCTTGCTTGCTTGCTGTGATTAGGCTTGGACTTGGTGCGGGCCACCCGGCCCGGTATTGTGTGGGCCTGGCCCAGTCTGGGAACCGGTTTTGGGTCTAGGCCCGGTTTGTGGGAGGTAACCGGGGCGGGTACGGGCTAAGGGAAATGCGAACCGGCCGGGTCTGGGTCCGGTTCGGGCCAATTGTTTTTTTTTTTTGGGTTTTTCAATTCTTTTTTGCTTTCCCCTAGGTTGGGCTGGGTCACCAAGGTGTTTTGGGGGGTTTGGGGGTAGGGCCGTAGGGGGTGGGGGGTCAGGGGTAGTTAGGAAAGCAAAAAAAAATTATAAACAGGCCCAAGCCCGGCCCGGCCCGGCCCGAACCGGACCCGGTGGATACCTGGGCCGGTTCTGGGCCTAACCCCAAACGCCAAAAAGCCCGTAGGGCCTAGGCCCAATCGGGGCTCGGTCCATCACTAGCTGTGATATATAAATAGTGACCCCAATGCCCTATCTGCCCTATTGTCCGCACACTTTGTGTAACCTTTTTTTTCCTTCCTGGTAACAGTGTAATACGCGAAAGTGTTGGGGTGAGGGCCAGAGAACTCATCACCGAAAATTTATAATAAAGAGGTGTGTGGGGTGAGGGCCAGAGAACTGATCACCGAAAATTTATAATAAAGAGGTATTGTGAGTAGGAGGGCCAAACCAAAGCCTACTCGAGAAAGAGTTAAAAGAAACAAGCAACAAGGAAATAAATTAAAGAGAATAGAGCCTACTAGTTTATTGAGTATTTATAATGGTTGGGGAGACCGGCATGTATAGATAGATCTTTGTGGTATTTGTGATGAAATTTGATCGCCCTTTGAATATATGGAGGATATACGTTCTTCTCGGGATGTGCTTGGCGGTACCAGCCCAGTCCTTGCACTAGTTTGTGCTGTGATTTGTATTTGTGTTCTTCGGGATAAACGTAGTATTAAAACTCTGTATGACCGGCCTTAGCTTTGCTCCTTGTTACAATTTGTTGACAGTATCCCCTGTTATACATTATTGGCTCTAGAATTGATGTGAGTTGGTGGCTAATTTTTTTTTCCTCGAGGCCACATAAGTGAATCCTTCCTCTTCGACCGATATATCTATAAGGGACAAACTATCCGGTTCATTATCATCGGGAATAATTAGCTGCTGAGATTCTGGATAAACCAAAGATTTAGTGGGTTCGATGGTTTGTTTTTCATTCAAAGGGTTGATTTCGGATGGGTCTCCTCATCTAGAATGTTGTGGGGGCTCCGTAGACCCTTCCGCTTGAACGTTATTGATTGCATCATTGGACAAGGGAGGGTCAATTTCAGTAGCTCTTGTTTTTTCGGTGTAAGGTGTAGTTTTCAAACCCTTATCACATGAAACTTTATTGGTAGAGATTGACTACTCTAAAAGGTGCTCACAAGGAGGAGTATGGATTGGTGGAGGCTCCAGAGCTGCAAGCTCAGGTTCTGTATATTCCAAACCATTTACTGAAGCTTGGAATGTAGTTTTGCACGAGACTGCAAGATCATGGGCAGCCAACTCAGGAATAGCAAATCCAGTTTCAGTAGGCTCCACAACATTTATTGTAGCCTGGTTTTCATCATTTGGTTGATGCTTCGGGCCAGTTTCGCCACTAGCTAAGACTTAAGGAAGCCACTTTGGTTGGGGTTTGCCTTATTTGGTATAGATAAGGTACTGGAATTTCCATTTTTGCAATTTTTAGGAGAATGACCAAAAGTTTTACAACCATTGTAAAATAAGGGAATATCTTCATAGGTAAGAGGTTAGAAAATCCGTTGGAGCCATTACCAATCCAGATTTTGGATGGTCAGTTAACAGATACATCCAGCTCAATACATATCCTTGACGTTGAAGGTCGGGATAGCCTCAAAATGGATACATCTATTTTGACAGGTTTTCCAATAAAACTAACAATTGAAAAAAGTGTAGATTTTTCAAATAGATGAATGGGAAGACTCTCAAGGCTAATCCAAACAGGGGTAATGGGGAATCGGTGTTAGGCATGAAATATGGAGTCCGTTTGGAAACCCTGATTTCAAAACCGCTAAAATACCAAATCTTCCTCAGCCAAAACGTTGGAAATCGGAATCACAGTTAAATTAAATAAGAACATGCCTAGGATCAATCAAACCAATAATAAAGGAGTCTAAAAAACCGAGACCTTCGTGTCGAGTTACTGGTTTGTTCAGATAATACTTGGTCCTTAACTAATTACTGGTTTTCAGGCTTGACTTTGTCAACCCGTTACGACACTCATGCTGAGCTCAATCCTGCCGGTGAACGTGCGCTTCTGCCAGTGGCGGAGCCACTTTAGTTCAAAGGTGTTCTCATGAACACCTAGAATTTTGAAAAATATCTTAGTATATATGTATGAATTTAGTTTTATTATTTATTTTCTTTTTAAATTTTAAATATAGAAAAAATGAACACCCATAGCTGAATTCATAGATCCGCCACTGGCTTCTGCTGAAGAATTGGTTAAGTATTATCAATTCTTAAGGCCTCATGGTATCATTGATCATTACCCAACCATTTCTAGAGCAAGGATGACATTGAGCAAACTCTGTGTAAGCTTCTACATGAAGAATGATCAGTCACTCACACAAAGGGCCTGAAAAGCTCCACTGTATTAACTCTCTTTTTTTACCCCGGAAGGCAAACCACCAAAATAAGTAGGGCAGATGCCGGAGAACATTTGCCAGATTTTATTAGATAAAACAGAGAGTACAAATAAAGGAGGGGACTAGACCTGACCCGAAATAAAATACATGAAATGAGATTAATAGCGTAAGGCCAGAACGCCAAAGTAATCCATGTAATAGGACCTCCTTGCCAAAATCAAAAGAGAAATTGGGCTGTCAAAAAATTGCAATGGGCCCAAATGAAATTTCGCCAGATTATGGGCCATATAGTTTCCTTCCTTCATCGTATGACCAAGCGAGAGTGCTTTCCTGTTTACGAGTTGCTTCATTTCCAAAATCAGATCGTTCCATCTTCTTACCTGAGGATTTTGCAAGAACTCCAACGCCATACTACAATCGGTTTCTACTTGAAAACCTTCAAATCCATGGTCCACCATCCCTTTACAAGCTGTATAGATGGTCGTGAGCTCCGTTTCTATCACAGATGAAGCAGCAATTGGGAAGTTAATGGCTACCACCATCTTCCCCGATGAATCTCTGAGAATGGCCCCGCCATTAGAAGCTCGAGATAAGTAACTCGCATCTGTATTTAACTTCATTCGATCTCTGGATTTCCTCCATCTAATTAACCGAATACAAATCAAAGGGATTTTAAATCCTGGCGGAATCAGTCGCTCCTAAAAAAGGATTGAATTGATTGAACGCACCTTGATATGTTTGAAACTAAGAACCCAGTTGTTCGTATGATTCTTAATTTGAGAAAAAATAGAAATCATGAAGGGTTGTTTATCTATATTAATCACTATCTTTCCAGGTTGTCCTCGGTTTCCAACTTTCCACCACCCGGATGTGATGAAGTACGTTATTACATGGTTTGCAATACACATTTATGACCTTGACTATGTGGTGGTAAGCTTTGCTACTGTCCGTTTTGATTCCCCTGTAATGCTGTTACTTGACTAACACTTAGATTGTCCTTTTGCCAGCGGCTCCCTGGTTGTATGCAACGTCACCTCTTTGAACACACGAAGACTCTTGTGAGGCATGTGTGTGGGGGTGGTTCTTGGAATGTCAGGTTTGATGACTTGACTTTCTTCGACGACGTGGACGAATTCCTCCTCAAAAAGAATGTTATGTTGCCCAGCTACCTCTTGTTTCGTCATGTTGGTGGATTCTCTTTTGAAACCTTCCTATATGACGTGGAGGGGTTTTCACTGGTTTTGGATGTAGCATCGGTCCGTGAAGCTATGACAGTCCAGCCTGTCTAGGTCAGTGTTACATTATAACTTGTAACTTGAAGGTACTTTTCACTACTGCTTGCAGCGTGTTTTTTAACCATTGTTTCGTGGCTTTGTTGACAGGTGAATTCGAAGTCGTTGTGCGTTCTGCTATTAATGATCTCTCTTACAAAAAATTGTTCTATCCACGGTCCTTTGTTTATATACCTGCAAGAACTTCTAAGGTTTGTCTTCCGTATTCTACCTATTCCTGTTTGATTTCGCAGATACTTACAGTTGTGTTTCTGATATTCAACGCAGCAAAAGTGTGAGGAGGAACATTTTTATCCTCACACTTTTCTAGGCTTTCCTGGTTGGCTATTGTAGCTTGAAACGTGGAGTGCACGTTCACTACGGGTCTGTAGAGGAACATTTTTATCCTAACGTGAAGACTATACTGCAACAGGTTTAGGAGGAGTTCGAAATACATCCCCGCAGGAGTTTGGTGTTCTTCAAGAATGGTCGTGGCAAAGTACATATGTTGGCCATCTCAGTCTGTGGTGTAGAGGAGCCACCCACGAAGAGCCACACTTATGTGATCAAATCAAAGATAACTGCTTGAATTTCTGTCTTTACTTGAAAAGATTTGATTGTGACTTGGTTTTGTATAACATGCACTTATGCTACAACACTACCCCTGCTGCTTTTGGTGATCAAGCAGTTGTGTGTACTGCTAGCTTGCCATATCATGAAGCCCTGTAAGGGTAACATTTTTAGCTAACTTGGCAGGCATCCTTTTTTGCTCAACTGCCACCATATGCATGCTCGCTTGGTGCCCTTATGTATGCCAGCTATTGTTTATAAACATCATGTTCCTATTGCTTAGTGTCTTTATGGGTGCATGGTACCTTATTCATGTTTGCTATTTTCATGTTTATCACTTTTTGCTTACAATGTTTTGTTACCATTGGTCATTAACCCCGCACAACGCGTGTGCCCGTGCTAGTAATCGTATATTTGTCCATGGAAACTCAACTAATTATATTTGTGTCATTATTTCATTATACATATGGTTACCCTCAATTTTGATGTGTTTATTTAGTAGGTATAAATGATTATAACTCGTGTGATAAACGTATTAATCTAAAGACATTTCCCTCAATGACCATGTTAGTTTTAACCAACAAACACCTTTCTTGGTTTGATATGTCTCTCGACTATTGTGTGAATGACGTACAATTTGGGTATTCGATTTTGATTTTTGTTACTTTTAATCTTTCGAATATTGCGACATAGTCTTTCAGTCCCCAACTTTGAAATTCCCCACCTTTAATTTATTCAAAGAAGTCCTCTGAGTATTGTCAGATTGATTGTTTTAATGCTTCCACTATCATTTTGTCACAATAATTGGATGACTAAAAATGTCACTGATAGTATGAGAAAAAACAATCATTTATACGAAAGTTGAATGACGGAAAATATCAAAAGAAGAGCACCAATTTATACTGGCCTGATCTATGGTGGAGGTGGCCTGATCAGGCCACCGCAACAATAGATCTAACCGATGCCACAACTTACGCAATCTTTTTTATGAGAATGCCAACATGAATCGAAATGACATCTTAATGGCATTTTCATTGAAAAATCTGAAATTTTTAAGGAATAAGATTGCCATTTTAATGGCATTTTCGAAAAAAATTGGCAATTGTTAACCAAACCTGGTTTATTTCAACAACTCAAACATGAAGAACAAAAAACTACCGTAAAGCTCAACAACAAGAGAGAAGAAGACCCAGACTTGTCTCTACCACAACCGGGCCAGATTTAAACAAAACAATGAAGATCGGAGGATGCGAGGAAAATAGATCTGACGCTGGCTGTCACTGCTCGCCGGCGCTCTCTGCCGCTACTCGCCGGCGCTGCTGGCCGGACGCCGGCACTAGTTACTCACCGGCGCTAGCTGCTACCCACCACTTGGCGTTGAAGTTCTGCTATGCGCAATAAAGACCAAGTGAGCGTAATACGGAGGTTATAAGATGCCAGATGTTTGAATTGAATAGCAGGGTTAAAATTGGAAGAATAATCCTATTCAGCAACAATTTAGTCCTATTTGGGACTATTTTCCCTTGACCCCTTCGGAGTAATATTTTTAGGTAAGGGCATCCACATTGGTAGGATTATTATGGGATTAAATTGATGACATGACAGTTTTTCAGAGAATTATCATTGAGTAACTTATATTATTTAATGAATCCGGATTATTATTTGCTACAATAATTTGGGATCAAAATATGAATCCAGATTATTTTAAGATTATTAGAAAAGTATATATAATAGAGATTAATACAGGACAGAGAAATCAGATTATTTGAAGATGATGATTGAGAGAGATAAACAAATTTTGAGATTATTTTAATATTAATTACATAACAATCTATTTCTCTCGATTTTTATGCTGCCGGATGTGTAATCTCAAATTGGATTTGCAGGCGGGAGACTATGTGGCCTGAGTTGGATAAGTTGCTCCGAGGTGAAGAGGATGCAACCAGTGGTACTCCTTATACTGCTGCAGTTTTGGAATACAGAGTTGTCATCCATGACAATGATGGTTCCACTAAAGTAAATGGCCATGCCTTAAAATAATTGTAGTTTTAGAAGCTTAATTCATATTTTGTGCCAATATCCCACAATTGCATGTTTTTTTTTCTTGAGAAGAAATACACGATGCATTTAATTTTGAAATTTTACAGGAAGCTGAACTTATGCTAAATTTAGCACCAAATACATTCTTTTCATTCACACTGGTAAAGAGGATGGCACGCCATTTTGCGGAAGTTTATTTCCTCCTCCCTTCCCGCCTGGTACATTAAGAACAGCATTGACCTGGCAAAATATGCAGACCTTTTGAGCTCTCCAAAAAAGGCAAGTTATTCCACTGAGTTAGTGGTGGGGGGGGGGGGGGCGCTATTTAAATTGTTGGAGGTATTGGTCCTACCAAGGCCCCCCTTCCACTTTATTATTTAGGCTTGCACCCCATGTTTACTCCCACTTTGATTCCCTGAATTGAAATCACTCATTGGTGGCCTTTGACTTACCTGGAATCTGCCCCATCTTCTGTCCGCTGCTCCCTTTGATTGTCTTGGCTTACACCCGTGAGTGTCCTTGTTTTTCCTACCCGTGACTTCTCAATAGGCAGGCAGCCTATTATAAAGTCAACACTCCTCCTCTTTGTGAGATAAGCCTGCGAGAGAACATACTTGTGCAGTGTCTTCCTTCTTCCTTTCCCATTGTGTGAGAGTTCCTTAGTGGAGTGAAGAAGAGTGAGTAAACATGGGAGATGGAGTGGCCTAGTCCTAGAGTGGTGTGTGTTAGTTTAGTTTAGAAGGTTGGAGTCCTGAGCCGGAGACGGAATCCGATCCTAACAGTGGTATCAGAGCTGGAACCGCCGTCTGCCGCCGTTGCCGCCGTACGCCGCCGCCGTACGCCACCCGCCGACGATTGGAGCTCACCAAAGGTCTCAGGAGCTGTCTGGTCGCTCGCACGAGCTGGCTGAGATCCCTGTCCGCTGAAATTGAGCTCGCCAGAAGGCAAACCACCATAGCCAGAAGTTCGCCGCCAAAATCTCGCCGCCGCAGGGAAGTTCGCCGCCGCTGGGAAAGAAGCTCGCCGTCCGGAAATATCTCGCCGTTCGCCACCACCGGTCGCCTGTCATCGCTCGTCTGTCGAAGCCTCTAGCCTGCGACATTTGTGGTTCGCAGAAGGACTGGAGCTCGCGCTGGTGTTTCTTCTCTCGCGGAGGAGTGACGAAGGAACCTGGGCCTCTGGGTTCCTTTGGACTGAACGTGTACTGTAGCTGCAGGAAGTGGACCTGAAGCTTAAGGCCTGGACGAGTGCAGTAGCTTCAATCTCAGACTGTTTTTCGGCCGTTGAACTACTGCTTACTTGGGCCCAGTGCTGACTTACTGCTAGGCTGATTTTGGGCTGTTGAACTGCTGTTTTGGGACTGGGCTGGGGGCTGGAGCTGCTGAGCTGGGCTTGTCAACTGGTCAACCAGTCAACCACCGGTCAACTGCCGGTCAACGCCGGTCAACACCGGTCAACGCCGGTCAACACCGGTCAACCCTCCAGAAAAATCCCAATTTTTTAAAATTGGGTAGGTAAGGTCGAAACACTCTCCTAGGGTTTCGCGAAGGTAAGTTTTCTTTAAACTTCCCATTTGTTATATTTCGGTTTTAATTTTAATTTATTCCCCCTCCCCGCGGGCCGCCGGTTGATTTAATCCCGGTCGCCAACCCCCCAGGTACGTTTTCTAAACTCACTCCTTTGTGGTAGTTTGTTTTAATTGATTAATTAAATTACTTAGTGTTATTTAATTTAATTGTTATGCGTAGGGGTGGTTTATTGGGTGGTAGGGGTAGAATTAATTAATTTTAATTTTTCTGCCCGGAATTGTTTAACTGTCAAAATGTCCATTTTTGCTATGTGTTGCATGCTGTCGGGGTTATTAAAGTGAATACTTTATAACCCAGGCTGGATTATTTTTTCTGCCATTTCAGTCTGTTTAGCTTTGTGTTCCTTTTGTGGTTGATACCATGGCTGCGAATCAGTATGGTATGCTTCCATTTAATGGAAAAACAGATTTTGATATTTGGAAACAGAAAATTAAGTGTGTTTTAATACAGCAAAAAGTTTATAGAGCTGTCACTGGTATTTTCCTTGAATCAGAAGATAAGGCTAAGCAAATTGAAATGAACGAAACTGCTTGTTCTACTATTTACTTGAATCTGTCTGATTCTGTGCTTAGGAAAGTGGGTATTCTTGAGTCCGCTAAGGAGTTGTGGGAGAAATTGGATAAGCTCTATACTGATACCTCTTTACCCGGAAAGTTGTTCTTACTAGAGAAATTCTTTAGGTTTAGGCTTGACCTGACTAAGGATATAGATGAGAACCTGGATGTGTTTAATAAACTGATACAGAATATCAAACAGGCAGGTGATAAACACATAGATGATTATACTCCCATAGTATTACTTAATGCCATTCCCGACTCTTATAATGATGTTAAGTCCGCTATTAAGTATGGTAGGGATGAGATTTCGTTAGACATTGTTGTGAATGGGTTAAGGAGTAAGGAATTAGACCTGAAGCATGCTAGGGGTAGTGCTAGTCAGTCCAGGGACTCCGGTGAGGCTATGTTTGTTAGGGGTAGATCTAAGGGTAGGTCTAAGAATCCTAAGCAAAATAGTCAGGGTAAGAACGCTAGTCAGCCTGGGAGGAAGAGGAGTAAATCTAGGAAGAGAGTGTGTTACAATTGTGGTAACACTGGCCATTTCATTAAGGATTGCCCCCACCCTAAGAAGACCGAGCATGCTAGTGTAGCTGTTGATAAATGTGACCTTGGTGATATTTTGATGGTTTGTGACCATGTTAATTCTGTGAGAAATTCCCTGTCTGAGCATGAATGGTTGATTGACTCTGGTTGTACCTATCACATGTCCCCCTTTAGAGATTTGTTTTCTACTTATGAATTATGTGATAGTGGCTACGTTTCCTTAGCTGATAATAAGAGATGCAATGTGCTTGGTGTTGGTGATATATGTCTGAAGTTTTCTTGTGGCTCTGTGTTTACCATTAAGAATGTGAGGCATGTCCCTGATTTGTGTCATAACTTGTTATCTGTTGCTGCTTTGGAGAGTAGTGGGTTACACGGAAAATGGGGGAATGGTTGTATGAAAATCCTGAAAAACTCGCTTGTTTTGTTTAAAGTTGAGAAGGTGATATTTTGATGGTTTGTGACCATGTTAATTCTGTGAGAAATTCCCTGTCTGAGCATGAATGGTTGATTGACTCTGGTTGTACCTATCACATGTCCCCCTTTAGAGATTTGTTTTCTACTTATGAATTATGTGATAGTGGCTACGTTTCCTTAGTTGATAATAAGAGATGCAATGTGCTTGGTGTTGGTGATATATGTCTGAAGTTTTCTTATTGCCGAGTCTTGCTAAACCTTTTGCTGAGTCTGTGAATGTTGTATGTTCTGATAAGACCTCTTTGTGGCATAATAGGCTAGGACATATGAGCAATAGGGGTTTAGATGTCATGCGTAGGGCTGGTTATTTTGGTAAGGACTCTGTGACTTCTGTGCCTTTCTGTGAATCATGTGTGTTAGGCAAGCAGCATAGAGTCAGTTTCCCTCCTTCCTCTTACCCTAATCTGTCTAAGTGTTCGTCTGTGCTTGAATATGTTCATGCCGATGTTTGGGGTCCTGCCAGTGTTCCTACCCACAGGGGTAGGAAATATTTCCTTTCTATTATTGATGACTTCTCTAGGAAGGTGTGGGTTTGCCTTTTAGAACACAAGTCTGATGTGTTTGTGAGGTTTAGGGAGTGGAAAACCCTAGTTGAAAACCAAACTGGCAGGAAGGTTAAAACCCTTAGGACCGATAACGGGTTAGAGTTCTGTAATAAGGAGATGGATAAGCTGTGTGTGGATTGTGGGATAAAAAGGTACAAAACTGTGCCTTATACTCCCCAACAGAATGGGATAGCAGAGAGAATGAATAGGTCTCTGTTGGATAAGGTTAGAAGCATGTTAGCTACCTCTGGTTTGTCTAAAAAATTCTGGGGTGAAGCAGTCACTACTGCTGCCTATTTGGTTAATAGGTCCCCGTCTGTCCCTCTTGGTGGTAAGTGTCCTGAAACCGTCTTTACCGGTAAGCCTTTTGATCTGTCTAACCTTCGGGTGTTTGGTTGTGCAGCGTATGCACATCAACAAGGTGACAAGTTGGATCCTAGGTCTAAGAAATGTGTCTTCCTAGGTTATCCAGAGGGGGTAAAGGGTTACAGGTTATGGGATAGGAACCAGGTAGGCTTTAAAGTGGTCCTTAGCAGAAATGTGGTGTTTAATGAAACTGATTTTCCCTGCTTGACCAAGACTGTTTCTGATCCTGAGTCTAGGTCTGATAGTACTCCTAGTGAGGTGGAGTCTGTCCCTGTTGCTGCTAGTCCTTTGTCTGTTGATCCTGTTATTTCTGATGATATTGTTATGCATGATTCTGATTCCTCTGAGCATGATAGTCCCACCACCTCGAGTGAGGTGGAGCATTTGCACGATACTGAGCATGATTTGCACGATATGGGTGCTGAATCTGATTTTCATGATAACAATAATTTGCATGAGTTGCATGTGGAGCCTAGTAGTGATAATTTGCATGATTATCAACTCGCTAGAGATAGGAGTAGAAGGGCTATCAGGAGAACTGCTGATAGTATGCCTGATTATGCTTTCATTGTGCATGATACTTCTATGTTTGCATTTTCTGTGTTTGAATCCCTAGAGCTGAATGAACCCAAGACCTACCGTGAAGCCTTAGGTTCCAAAGAGTCTCAGAAATGGATTAGTGCCATGAAAAGTGAGATGGACTCTTTGAGAGTGAACCAGACTTGGACCCTTGTACCTAGACCCCCCAACTGTTCGGTAGTTGAGTGTAAGTGGTTGTTTAAGGTTAAGGAAGAACCTAGTGATGTTAGGTTTAAGGCTAGGTTGATTGCGAAGGGGTTTACTCAAAAAGAGGGGGTAGATTATGCAGAAATCTTTGCTCCTGTTGTTAAATTCACCACTATTCGTATGATGCTTGCTTTAGTTGCTCACCATGACTGCGAAATGAAACAGATGGATGTAACTACTACATTTTTGCATGGTGAATTGGACAAAACAATTTATATGACCCAGCCTGAGGGCTTTGTGGATCCCAAGAGAAGTGAGCATGTCTGTTTGCTTAGGAAGGCTTTGTATGGCCTGAAGCAATCCCCTAGGCAGTGGAACATCAAATTTGATAAATGCATGATATCTTTGAAGTTCCAAAAATCTGTTTGTGATCATTGCCTGTATTTCAAGAATACTTCCTCTGTGCCTGTATTTTTGTTACTCTACGTGGATGACATGCTGATAATTAGTCCTTCTCTGAATGCTATTAAAGATGTGCAAAAATGTCTCTGTGCGAATTTTGCCATGAAAGACCTAGGTGATGCCAAGAGGATCCTAGGCATAAACATTGTTAGGGATAGGAGTAAGCGTACTCTTACTTTGAATCAGATTTCTTACATAGAAAAAGTTTTGAGTAAATTTAATATGTTATCTGCTTCTCCTGTTAATGTCCCTATGGCATCTTACTTTGTGTTAAGTAAGGACCAGTCTCCCAAGACTGCTCCTGAAATTGAGAAAATGAAATCTGTGCCTTATTCCAGCGCAATAGGGTCGGTGATGTATCTTATGGTTAGCACTAGACCTGATATTGCATATGCGGTTAGTTGCTTGAGTAGATATATGTCCAACCCTGGTTTGCCCCATTGGAATGCTCTTAAGTGGTTGCTTAGATATCTGATTTCTACTGTGAAGCATGGATTAATTTTCTCTAAATGTGCTAGTGGTATTGAATTGATTGGTTATGTTGATTCTAACTATGCAAATGATAGAGATAACAGGAAGTCGACCACTTCTTATGTTTTTACTTTGTGTGGCTCTTGCATTAGTTGGAAGTCTCAACTACAGCCCATTGTGGCCCTTTCTACCACTGAGTCCGAGTATGTTGCAGCCACAGAAGCGTTTAAGGAAGCCATCTGGCTCAAACGCCTTGTCTCCGAAATTGGGTTTCTCAAAAAGGGAGTTACCATTTTCTCGGATAGCCAATCGGCTATTCAACTTTGCAAAAATCCTGTATTTCATGATAGAACTAAGCATATTGATGTTAGGTTCCATTTCATACGTGATATTGTTGATGCAGGTGGAGTCAAGCTGTGCAAGATCCCGTCGGAGTTTAACCCCGCGGATATGGGTACCAAGTGTCTTTCTGCTGAGAAGCACTTGTCCTGTAAACGCGTGTTAAATTTTGACTGTGGATAACTGTGGGTTGCCTAATAAAGTGTTTGCCCGTTGTGTCTTTTGATATTCCGGGTGACCCGGTGATGATGAGTCTCCTCACAACCTGTTTTGCTACTCTACACCACTTAGGACCAATAAGGTGGAGAATGTTGGAGGTATTGGTCCTACCAAGGCCTCCCTTCCACTTTATTATTTAGGCTTGCACCCCATGTTTACTCCCACTTTGATTCCCTGAGTTGAAATCACTCATTGGTGGCCTTTGACTTACCTGGAATCTGCCCCATCTTCTGTCCGCTGCTCCCTTTGATTGTCTTGGCTTACACCCGTGAGTGTCCTTGTTTTTCCTACCCGTGACTTCTCAATAGGCAGGCAGCCTATTATAAAGTCAACACTCCTCCTCTTTGTGAGATAAGCCTGCGAGAGAACATCCTTGTGCAGTGTCTTCCTTCTTCCTTTCCCTTTGTGTGAGAGTTCCTTAGTGGAGTGAAGAAGAGTGAGTAAACATGGGAGATGGAGTGGCCTAGTCCTAGAGTGGTGTGTGTGAGTTTAGTTTAGAAGGTTGGAGACCTGAGCCGGAGACGGAATCCGATCCTAACATAAATAGATTTCAAACATTATTAAATATAAGGGAAAAAATTACTATTCACCCCTGAGGTTAGGTCATAATTATTAATGGAACCTTGCATTTTCAAAAATCAATTAGTTACCCCCTTAGCTTTGATCATTCTCACTATATGCCCCCTCATGTTAATATTTGTTAAATTAAATTTAATACAATTTTATTTATCATTATTATAAATCATTGTTCTTGATCGTTATTTTTTACTTAGCTACTCGTTTGTGGAATAAATATTAATGAAAGTAGTTAAGTTAGATGACTCACGAGCTGCATAATTTTTATGAGATATATCAAAGAAAGTTGTTTGAAATATTGTGATCAAAATTCTTGACACCTCTTCGATCATCATGAATATAAAAGTCTTTTTTGTAAATTGTAATTCATTCGGCTAAATTTATTTCAATGACATTTTTTCGTGTGTAGCAAAGAAGAAATACCAAGGAAAAAAGGAATTTTGTCAATCTATGATCTAAAAGATTGGTCTAGTACTAATAACGAACCTAAAAAAATGTTCGATATTGGGTGGAAATAAGTGTAAGCTGTCAATCCATCTAAGACCTAAAATATAGATAGTATATAAATGATCGAGTTGATAGGTAAAAAAAATCACGATCAACAACAATGACTTATAATTATGATATTAAATTTTATTTTATTTTAAAATTTAATTTTATAGACAACTTTCATTAAATTTAAGAGTTATATTGAATTTAATTTAACAAATATTAACGTGAGGGGGCAAACAGTGAGAATAATAAAAACTTAGGGGTTAAGTAATTGATTTTCGAAAATGCAAGGTTGCATTAGTAATTATGGCATAACTTCAGGGAGTTTATAGCAATTTTCCCTAGATATAAATTAAGTGACTATGTATATGAATTGCAGTCTGCTTTACTTGCTCTATCTGGCGGAATATGCTTCTAACCAACTGGAAGCTGATCGACTGAGGCATCTTGCATCTCCAGCTAGAAAGGTTATAAGGACTTCGTATTATTAGAACTTTTACCAAGCACCCTACCATCACTGCTCTCAAGCTTTTAATAATGGCTAATTCTACATATATACACAAAGAAGTCGAAAACAGGGATATTTAATGTATAATTGAATTAGTATAGATTTGGAGAATATTTAAGTATGATGATTATGCTCTGAGACTTCATCAGTTCAGAGTCATGAGAAAGCGACAAGAAATGAAGAAATTAGTGTTCTGATCGGGTTTGGTCTTTCTTATGAGTTTCTTGTTTAGCTTGGTAAATATGCATTCATATTGTGTGTCTGTTTGAACTAAAATGACATATTTTTTATGTATCACTCTCTGCAAACATCTATACTTGATGAATCCTAAGTTTATTTTGCAGGTTAATGATTCAGTTTAGATTTAATTGATCTGTTTTGGTCACTAGGTTTGACAGCAGTGACTTATATGGGGATTGTGCATCTGATAGGCTCATAGGCTCACATGTGTTCTCTAGCTCTTGCGTCTTTTCCTTAATATTGGAGCTTCACCAAGCAGGTAATTTTAGTCGCACAACTTGACTGTATTATTAATTTTATTTACCAAAATAATCATGCCCTATCTCTTTGTACTTTGACACACTTAACAAAGTAGTCTATTACTACGGAATTAAACAAAACAATTTAATCAAAATTATTTACTGTTTTGTAGTCACATCACATAGTACCTAGATGATTTTACTTTAATATTACTACAAGTTTATAAGTTATAACTATGTGATGGTATATCTGATTCAAGTAATGTGAACTTTGTAGGTTTTCAAGCTTTGGTCCAATATCTAACAAACTGAAGTTCAACATTTGGAGTATTGTTTTGTGGATGGAGACGACGAGACATGGAGCCTCGCAACTAGGAAACTAGGCGCACAGCTCGACTGTTACACATCTTCTTTAGATTTTTATAGTAGAAATTAGTTGCATTTATATTATGTACAAAATTGATATTATTACTTTTTTTGAATGTATACGTGCTTATTGTGTAGGAATGTTTTTTGTTAATTTAAAAGCATTGTATTAATAATTTTTTATTATTTTTGGAATAAAGTTTTCATTTTAGATCAATTTGTAATTCTATTATGGATTGTGATTGGTTGTGTATTTAAATGAGTAAATAAGTATTGCTATATAAAATAGAACAATACCAATGGTATATTAACCACCGTTGCTATAGCAATAAATTAAGTAAAAATGTTTCAAGCCTATACCTACGGTAAATGTGTTTACTAGGCAGTTATTATTTTGTTGGTATAAGTTGATGAGCTATTCCGATGGTAGGAAATTATGTTGGTGTTGGTCTATACCTACGAGACATATACTAACACTCAAATTTCCATTGGAATTGTACGCATTTCCGTTTGTATAGCTAAATGATGCCTTTACCAACGGTTTACATGTCTATACCAACACTTTTGTTACTGTTTGTATATGGCAGTTTGTTTGTAGTGATTTGTTAAAATGGGTAGTGAACATGGGTAGTGAACGTGAGCATTGAATATGGCAATGGATAGTGTTAAATATGTGCACTGAGCAAGACATTAGATAGTGTTGTACATGTGCACTGAATGAATGCATTGATAAAGTGGCTTGTGCAATGAATCAAAGGAAATAGAGCAATAACGACGTCACGAGATGTAATATATTTAACTGGACTTAAAATACTAATTTAAAGTTTCTACATCTTATAATAAATAAAAAATAACTATAAATATATTCCTAAAATGGATGAGAAGAGAATTAATGTTGGCGGGAAGTGCAATGATTCCTACCGGATGTGCAATAATATCGTGTAATAATGTCGTGCAGATGGTGCAGTAACTGCTGTATAAAGTGGATTATTTTTAGTTGGATGAAAATAATGTAAAATGCACATTTTTAAATAAGGATATTTTGGTCATTGATTAAAAATTATAATATGGACAAATTTTTCTTTTGATTTTTGTTTTTCAGCCATTCAAATGTTCAAAAATATTGCTAGTAATTATTTAGGGAAAATTTCCCCCAAAAAGTAAATAAGATTAAAACATTCATATTATATACTACGTAATACATTTTCTCACATATGAGCCACATGGCTTCACTCAAAATAAACCTCATTCACTCGATCTTAAAACAACTTTTATAAATTATTGAGAAAACATAAATGATCGTAGACTAACTTAGTAAACCGAAAATGATAAACTCGGATTTGACTTGGGCGAAAATTACATCAGTCTTTGTAGCTAGACTCGTTAAATATTGGATAAATTATTGGTTTGCTTGTCATTTATAGAATTAACTCATTTCAATGTTGCCTCGAGCATTTGCTGATGAAGAGTCTCTAGTCGTGCGGTAGTAGTACAAACTGAGAAAGATGAGGTCCATGAAGCAACAGAATGCTGCTCCAATGAAATACCATTTAGCCTGGCCCCCGGCCACAAGCATTACACTTCCTACGAGGGAAAAGGCACTACATATATACAGAGCGTATATTTTAATTAAACTCGATTTTCTCAAAAATATTACTACAATAAAACTTATTTGCACAAATTAAATATATAATCAGGTTAATTATTCTTCCAACACTCGCCCAATATTCGGAACAGTTTTCTCATATATTAAAAATAAAGAATCTCTGAAACGTATAATAGGAATTAAAGGTTTGAGAATATATTTCAAAAAAGAATTTGTTCAATATAGGATCAAAATATACTCAAGGTTCAAGAAATAAGATAAAGTATGTTTTATTCCCTGAATAAAACATATTGATAATAGGAGTGAATGAGTCATATTTTTGAAAAAAATATTGATAATCCTATTTATAAACATTTTGCATATTTTTAGAATATTCTCTTCTTTATATAGTCAATCACAAAAAAAATTGTACAAACTTATACTCCCTCCGTTTCGATTTGTTTGACATAGTTTGACTTGTCAAGAATTAAGGAAATAAATTTACTAAGAGAGTAAATTTTACTATTTAGACACTGTATGAACACTGTTTGACACTGTTTGAACACTGTTTGGCACTGTTTTGGTAAAGATTTGTTTATCAAATAAGGAAATAAGGAAGTGTGGTATTCATTTTGAAACGTCCAAAAAAGCAAAGTGTGTCAAACAAACTGAAATAGAGGGAGTATATATAAAGTCCAATTCATGTCCATAAATTATTTAAGAACATTGCGCAATTAACATATATATAAACATTGCAATATTTTTCAAAAAATCATTTGAGTGTCTTCCCGATTGAATTTTTAGCTGAAATTTGGTATGGATAAACTAGACTTGATGAAGAACATGATCAAAACACTTCATCAAAGAATTCCACCAGGAAGGTCCCAATATGCCCTTGGCCGGACGGAGGTTCCCGCCAGGCCGATTGGAAATCATAGTTTGTATAATTTTTTTGTGACTGACTATTTCAAAAAGAGAATAGTCTAAAAATATGCAAAAAGTTTATAAATAGGATTATGAGATTATCAATATTTTATTTCGAAAATATGACTCATTCGCTCCTATTTTGGAAAGGTTTAATCAAGTAGTTTTTTAATAAGACTAAGTAGGTCTTATTGAGGGAATAAAACATACTTAATATTATTCTTTGAACCTTAAGTATATTTTGGCCTATCATTCAGGTCCTATAAATAACGGGTATTAGCCCTTAATAGGACTAAAATAAACCCAGAATTAAACAATAGGAAAATAATCCCTTAATTCCCAAAATAGGACTAATCTATGTCTCTTCTTCCCATTCTACCCCCTTCCTATAATTTTCAATAGATTTATTTTATTAATAAGGAAATCATAGTTTCATTTATAATAAAAATATAAAAATAATAAAATATTTATAAAATAATAATGAAAACTTGAAAAAATAAAAATAAAAATAAAACCATTAAAAATAATAAATAAATTATTTAAAAAACTTTATAAAAGTCTAAAATATAAAATAAAATACCTAAAAAATGATTGAAAAATATGTAGGTCATTGTCAGTCCTCTACCTCCCAGCACCACCGGATTCGATCGCCGGAAAAAAATGCCATATTGTGCTAAAATTGCCACATTTCTCTAAAAATGCCATCTTCTCTTTGAAAATATTCAACTTTCTCTTGCTTTCTCTTCAAAATTGCCATCATGATGGCATTTTTTTCCCAACTTGGCAATCTTTTTCGGCGATCGGAGGTGGCGGTGGTGGAAGGTGGCTGAGGTGGTGGTTAAGGTCTACATATTTTTTAATTATTTTTTACGATTTTTTTTTTATTTTTTTATATTTTATAATGATTCTTTAAAAATCCTATTATGAAGGACAAAGGAAAGGGTAGAATACCAAGAGTTAGTCCTATTTTGAGAATTTAAACTTTAAACTCCTATGATTACAATTATCTTTTTATTTAGTCCTAGTTAGGTGAATCTCCCTATAAATAATCATACACGTACGGGTATACAGTACGGACTACGGAGTACTTGTATAAGATAACATCCTTTTAATCACGTTAAAATCTCTAGACTTTTCCCCATATATATAATGAAAGGTATATTTAATACTTTTAACCTGAAAGGTATATAAACTTTGTAGTTTTAATTTTCTTAAAATGAATTTCATAGTTTAAATATCACATTTGAAGGATTTTTCTTTCTTAAAAAAGGATTTTCTTTGGATTCCGGAAATGCTTTCTTTTCTTAATACTCGTAATAAATATTATGGTACAATACATTGCTTCGACACATGTGACACTGTAGTCATGTACTGTCAATCTGTCATTATTACTTATAAGAATAATACTTCGTATAATGAATCGCTAAACATTTGTTTACGTAATTGAAAAGCGACTTTATTTAGTCAAAAAGGAAAACAATAATTACAAAGGGAGGAAATTAAAGTAATACGGAGAATATATGAAGCTAAAAATATACTCCCTCCGTATCTTAAAAATCTTCTCACTTTCCTTTTTCGTCCGTAACAAAAAAATCTTCCCAATTCTAAATCTTCCCATCATACCCTCAATAATTCTTACAATAATACACTATTACAACTACTTTTTTTGGATTTATCCTACATTCCACCACATTATTCCACCATTTTCCCATCATACCCTCAATAATTCATATCATTTTTCACTATTCTTAATCTACCTACTTTTGAAATGGGAAGATTTTAAAGTTACGGAGAGAGTATGAAGTATATGTGTTACCCTCCATAGGGACATATCAAGTACAAACTGTTTGAACAATATAGGGGACATATATGAAGTACATTTATATGATACATCTTTATTGTGTTATATATATTACCTCCGTTCTCTATCAATTGCAATATTCAACTTTTGAACTATTCACATACTCTATTTTGACTGTATTTTATTTAATAATTTATTATACATTAAATTTTTTTAAAAAAAATTAAATCCCTCTCACTTTAAATTTCAAAATCTAATTTTTTTAATTTTTTTACTAATAAGGAACGAAATACATTAATGATCAAACTTGTGCGTTGGCAAGCGTGAAAAGTGAACTGTTGCAATTAAAAAAGAACAGATGAAGTATTAAGGCTAAAAGTGTTAAATACTATTTGGCCATAAAATAGTAGTTTCATACGTAGTATGAAAGTTCAAAGAGTTGCATCGTAAAAAAGTTGGCTATTACTACGAAATGCCATCATGTCCTGGTCTTTAGATCAAATCAACTCATCAGATGACACAGATGAGTTTATAGTTTATAAATTAAGTAGAGTTTGTATTTGTCCAGCCTAGCTGGACAGGAGGATCGTCCGGCCACCTCATTCTGAGGTGGTTCTCGGCCGGTAGTTTTTGCTTAATTTTTTAGAGCATGTTCTGTATGAATTGTAGATTATGTACATCAAATTTCAACAAAAATTCAAGAGAAGGCAATCAAATAAATTTTTGAAAATAATTGTAGTAATTAAATTATATACAAAGTAAATAAAAGATGCGTGCTTGGGCAAATGTAGTATACAATGATATTATCTCTGTCCCACTAATACTGAAACATAAACATTGAGACATGAGAAGGTGACACATACGCTTATTAAGAACAATGAGTTTATGTGTGATTGATATGAACCGATAAAATAAGAATAAAGTTATCATTAGAATGATTCAGAATCACACAAACTCTGCTAAATTAGTATGAAGCTATTTTAGCGGGACGGAACAAAAAAGAAAGATGAAATAATCTTATTAGTAGGACCGATATAGAGTAAATTGTTACTTCGTATCTTCATGTTCAGCTAATGTTTAATTTATAATGTTAAGTTTCATTAACCAATGGATATATCATACTCCCTCCGTTCCAATTTGTTTTGCAAAGTCAACATTTTTTGGTCAACCAATAATAAAAGTCAACCCTCCTTATGGATAATTAATTCAATTTTTAATAATTAAAATTTATATATTCAAAAACTACATTAAAATCTTTTCAAACTTGTAAACTCCAAATTAGAAAATAATTAAAAATTGGCATCTTAATTAAGTGAACAAAACGGGACTGTTTGACTAAGAAAGGTCAAATTTGCAACTCTTTTTGGGACGGAGGTAGTATATCTCATATATCTACAAAATAAATACTCCGTAATAAATACCATAAACAGGTGTAGTGGAATCCACTGGAATTGGGAAATAGTTCGCTGCAGTTACATGGCGGCTTGGCTAGTGCTGTTATAGAAATCGAGCTTGGCTCGAACTCGACTCGACTCGGCTCGATTAAGCTCGAACTCGGCTCGTATATTCGAGAAAACGAGTCGAGCTCGAACTCACTTGTTTACTCGATAACGTTAACGAGCCGAGCTGGCTCGACTCGAAAAACTCGGTGAAGCTCGTGATAGGGCTCGTGAGGTGGGCAAAATTGTCATTTTATAGCATTAGAGTTCGAGTTGTCGAGCTCGAGCTCGACACTACAAGAAAAGGAATTTTTAACTACGAACAATTAATGACGGGTTAGAAATCCCCTCATTAAATGTACTATTTGTGCACTTGTTGTGACAGAAAATACCCTCTCATTAAAAAAGTGTACTTTTAATGAGGAAGTTGGATTTTCATTAAATAATACTCTCATTATTGATCACATAAAAAATTGTACTCTCACTATTAGTTCTATGTTTAGTTTTATACGGAGAATTTTTTAGAGCTTAAAGTTTTTCTCTATTAGCTTCTACGGAGTACGGACCAAATCTGAAGCGCCAAAATTTCAGAGCATCCCGCCCACATTTCAGAAAACTCGCTCCAAATTTTTCATATCACTTTGTCACTCCAATTGTATTCACCTCTTTCGTTTCTTCTCTTCGCCCAGCAGTAAGAGCATATCTGTTGTACACGTATCTTCTTCCATCCACGCACCTCAGCATCAATTTCGCCCATTATTGTTGTACTCATCACCATCTTCACAACCCTAAGTGATAAATTTCCATAGTCGATTCAAGTGAGAAGAAGTATCCATCAATTCTGAATTTCTTTCCGGAGTTGATTTCACGATCTACAGTCTTCTTGGCCTCCATCTGGTAAGCCTCCATCTGGTAAGTTTCTATTACCCTGTTCTTTTTTATTTAGTAAGTCCTATATTATTATTTTTGGTTTAGTTGTTCACTTGTTCGCATATCATCTTAGTAATTGATTGTGTTCACTGATTGTAAAAACAATAGAACCCATATTGTATTTGTAAATGTCCGCACAATTACTACTTTAGTTGAATATTCAAGACAAAATTATTCAGCTATTTTGACTAAGCATGAACCCAAGAAGAATATTCAACAAAATCCATATTCAATTTCATTTGAAAGGAGATTTATAGTGATATATGTATTCAGGTTGATTTTATATAATTGTGATATACCAGGTACTATTTTTATAAGAATAGTTCATCTAATTGATGATTCCATCTTCCCATTGTGTAGTTTCCTCTTTTTATTTGTGTCATCTATGTGTTTGTTTAAATGTCCACATGAATTGAAGTAATACTTTGCTCTCAAACCTCTATTTATACTTGCCCAGTTTTATTTAAACTTTATATGAAGTAGCTGTTCAATGCCATTTTAGAAACTCTGGATTCGTTTTATATCAGATTTTTACTTTGACATTGTTTAAACTTTGCCTATGCAAGTGAGCTTGAAAAGGCAGATGGTTATATATGAGATTTATTCCTGTTTGCTAATTACGAAGTTTAACTATTAATGATGTTTAATATAAATATTGATTAATAATATGTTTATCATTTCAATTTCTCTTTAGTGGTTATTCCATTAGTTGTTTAGTTCAAGTTCAAATGTACAAGTGTACTGAATGGGAGTTCAAAACAACAGATCAATGGCTGTGTTTTTGCAAAGATCCCAATGAGAAAATTTATTTCTTTAAAGTTATTGTGATTACTCAGTAATCTTTTGCTCACACCTTAGTAAGTCACTTTAAATACTTGCAAACTTACATGTAGGGTTGGGACTTTGGAACCAAGAATCGGAGAACCAACCGGGCCGAACCGTTATGACCCGGTTCGGTTCGGTTCCAACATTTATTAGTTATTTGTTAACGGTTCGGTTCCTATTTTTTATTAACGGTTCGGTTCTCGGTTCCTGAAAAAAATATGTACTACGAACCGTTAAGGAACCGTTATATATAATAATTAAAATTATATATATTTCTTACGAGTATATATATTTTATGTATATTTACTTATTTATTTTTATATTCCATTCATTATTTTAGTTTAGTTATTCAACTATTTAAAACTATTATTCACTTCAACCGGTTCTCTTAGGCTTCTTTAGGCCTCTCATTAGGTCCAAACTCGAGCGGGTCGGAACTCGGAAGGTCCAAACTATTTAAAATTATTATTCTCTTTAACTGGTTCAACATATTTGTTTTGTAATTTCAAACGTTGAATGTCTTTTTGACAAAAATTTAGTCGTGATTTGTAAGAATTTTTTCAAAGACTAGGAACCGTTAAATGACAAGAACCGAACCGTTAAGAACGGTTCGGTTCCTTATCGGTTCTATAAAATAATTTATAAGAACCGAACCGTTCTAAAAAGTTTATGACCCCAGAGTTTCAGGTATGCTTTAATGGTTTCAAGTATTCAAAATATATTAAACTTCTAATTAATTTTATTTTATATTTCATTTGGTGTAGAAAATTAGTGAGCAGAACTCTAAGAACAAATCAGCATCAGATATGGGAATGCCTCACCGCACTGGTAGTATGCCACACAGAGAAGTCATATATGAAAATGTATTAAAAAACTACAGTTTCCTTACTATATAAATGATGTGAATTGTCTGATATGAACTTGTGATTTATTCTTGACTTTTTATCTTTCAGGGAGGTAAAGATTCCCAAACACCTGACTTAGGAGTGATTTTTTTTAAAACTCGAAGCAAAAATGAAAAGCTCATTGGGACAAAAGAAAAAGAAAAACATGTAAGAACACTAACTATTTGTCTTTCTTGCTAAATTTCAAGGGTTGATTATTTTCATGGTGACTTTTGATTCCATAAACATTGATAGGATGAAATTGTGGAGACGGTAAAGTTAAATCCATCACTTTCAAATCTTGAGATTATTGAAAAGCATTTTGGACCACAACGTCATGGTCATGTATTTGCTTACGGGGGTGGAGTTAAGAGAAAACACTTTAATGACTCCAAAGCAGCATATATCAGTGATCTGGAGGCAAAGCTCCGTAAGAAGGATGAAGAAAATAATGAGCTTATGAATCGCATAGATAAAATTGAAAACAGGTTAAGTCGAATAGAAACTGGAGAAAGTGAAGCCTTGGAAGAACAAATTTCTACTCCAGTTAATGATACTCAGGTACAACCTTTTTTTCCTTTCTATTTGAGGTATAACTAATTTATTTGACTTTGAGAAATTATTTTAATAATAACAATAGAATGAAAACTTCTGCAGGTCTTTTAGCTAAAATTGTGGATAAGAGCATGCATGATCTACTTTAAATATTGAGGTAAAATACAAATCCATACTCCCTCTACATATATTATTAAATGTGGAAAGTCATGTATGAATAAGAAAGTTGGTTCAGAGTTTGCATAAACTCATAGAGCCTTCAGTCTTGTTGCAGACTTGCAGCCCAATAAATATAAGGTCCTGCCTTCCGTTAGCTATGCAGGCAGTGCCAATCAGCAGATGACTTATCAGCTGTTATTGCCCACTTGTGTACTTGTATTTCCTCCATCCCAGGCCTTTCTTGCATTAGAAGAGCTTCCCCTCTGTGCAATTTTTTTAGTTAAATTATTTGATTTGTCTTACACCTTGATTGACTATCATGTTGGTCTATGATCTTTCTTTTCAATGACACAAAAATATCCGAATAAGTGTATGTTTGTGAAAAAGAGTTGGTTCAGATGACAGGATTTGCAATGTTCTTTTGTTAGAGGTAAGATATTGAATGACTACTTCAATAATCTGGATATATGTTGGCTAACAAGTAATTTGTCTATGATTGAATATGTTGCTTGACACTCTAAAGTATAAAACTGTGGTAGTTGACCATGAATTTTGACAGGGCTCATGACTTAATGAAATTCCAGTTTACAATTCAATAAAAAAAGCTTGTGAATAGCTCTTTTCTTTTCAACCTCTAAAATCTGGGAGAGTGGACATATTTTTGCAAGTGTTAATTGACTTGAAAATGTGTTAAGGATAATAAGTTGATGGATAACATTTTGATTATATATGTTGGTGTATATTATATAGGTGCTTAGAAGCATGCCGCTGAAGTTAGCTAGTCAATTTGATGAAGGTGATGATGATGTTGTTTGGAATGTTGAAGTAATTCTATCAAGAGGCCGGGTTGATGGAATTTAGTGATGAAGCTTGGCTTTGGAGAATACTTTGGCTACTTGTTTATGCATTAGTTTTTGTTAGATTTTACTTTTGACGTTAGCAAATGTATTGCTCTTTTTTGTTTGCAAAACAATTCTTAGTTTGCACAATGTTGACTTTGTTACATGGTTTAACGTTTTTATAACACTACAAGAAATGTGCTCATTTATGACCGGGAAAACCGTGGTTAAAAACTAAAATCCCGTCATTAAAAGTTTTTAATGACGGTAAATTTCCCGTCACCACCCGTCACTAAAGCTTCCGTAGATAAAGGTAAATACTAAATAGTGACGGGATATAATCCTGTCATTAATGAGTATATAATGAGAGTCGATTTACCGTCATTACTAGGTTTTTTAAAGACAAAATATTTCTTTATTAATACATTACATTTGAATTCAAATGTCCCTAAAAGATATAAATTGCTCTTATAAAATGCTTATGCAATGAAATGCTTATATATACCTGAAAGCAAATTAGTATGTAATAGGCATTTATAAAAACGTTAAACCATGTAACAAAGTCAACATTGTGCAAACTAAGAATTGTTTTGCAAACAAAAAAGAGCAATACATTTGCTAACGTCAAAAGTAAAATCTAACAAAAACTAATGCATAAACAAGTAGCCAAAGTATTCTCCAAAGCCAAGCTTCATCACTAAATTCCATCAACCCGGCCTCTTGATAGAATTACTTCAACATTCCAAACAACATCATCATCACCTTCATCAAATTGACTAGCTAACTTCAGCGGCATGCTTCTAAGCACCTATATAATATACACCAACATATATAATCAAAATGTTATCCATCAACTTATTATCCTTAACACATTTTCAAGTCAATTAACACTTGCAAAAATATGTCCACTCTCCCAGATTTTAGAGGTTGAAAAGAAAAGAGCTATTCACAAGCTTTTTTTATTGAATTGTAAACTGGAATTTCATTAAGTCATGAGCCCTGTCAAAATTCATGGTCAACTACCACAGTTTTATACTTTAGAGTGTCAAGCAACATATTCAATCATAGACAAATTACTTGTTAGCCAACATATATCCAGATTATTGAAGTAGTCATTCAATATCTTACCTCTAACAAAAGAACATTGCAAATCCTGTCATCTGAACCAACTCTTTTTCACAAACATACACTTATTCGGATATTTTTGTGTCATTGAAAAGAAAGATCATAGACCAACATGATAGTCAATCAAGGTGTAAGACAAATCAAATAATTTAACTAAAAAAATTGCACAGAGGGGAAGCTCTTCTAATGCAAGAAAGGCCTGGGATGGAGGAAATACAAGTACACAAGTGGGCAATAACAGCTGATAAGTCATCTGCTGATTGGCACTGCCTGCATAGCTAACGGAAGGCAGGACCTTATATTTATTGGGCTGCAAGTCTGCAACAAGACTGAAGGCTCTATGAGTTTATGCAAACTCTGAACCAACTTTCTTATTCATACATGACTTTCCACATTTAATAATATATGTAGAGGGAGTATGGATTTGTATTTTACCTCAATATTTAAAGTAGATCATGCATGCTCTTATCCACAATTTTAGCTAAAAGACCTGCAGAAGTTTTCATTCTATTGTTATTATTAAAATAATTTCTCAAAGTCAAATAAATTAGTTATACCTCAAATAGAAAGGAAAAAAAGGTTGTACCTGAGTATCATTAACTGGAGTAGAAATTTGTTCTTCCAAGGCTTCACTTTCTCCAGTTTCTATTCGACTTAACCTGTTTTCAATTTTATCTATGCGATTCATAAGCTCATTATTTTCTTCATCCTTCTTACGGAGCTTTGCCTCCAGATCACTGATATATGCTGCTTTGGAGTCATTAAAGTGTTTTCTCTTAACTCCACCCCCGTAAGCAAATACATGACCATGACGTTGTGGTCCAAAATGCTTTTCAATAATCTCAAGATTTGAAAGTGATGGATTTAACTTTACCGTCTCCACAATTTCATCCTATCAATGTTTATGGAATCAAAAGTCACCATGAAAATAATCAACCCTTGAAATTTAGCAAGAAAGACAAATAGTTAGTGTTCTTACATGTTTTTCTTTTTCTTTTGTCCCAATGAGCTTTTCATTTTTGCTTCGAGTTTTAAAAAAAATCACTCCTAAGTCAGGTGTTTGGGAATCTTTACCTCCCTGAAAGATAAAAAGTCAAGAATAAATCACAAGTTCATATCAGACAATTCACATCATTTATATAGTAAGGAAACTGTAGTTTTTTAATACATTTTCATATATGACTTCTCTGTGTGGCATACTACCAGTGCGGTGAGGCATTCCCATATCTGATGCTGATTTGTTCTTAGAGTTCTGCTCACTAATTTTCTACACCAAATGAAATATAAAATAAAATTAATTAGAAGTTTAATATATTTTGAATACTTGAAACCATTAAAGCATACCTGAAACTCTGGGGTCATAAACTTTTTAGAACGGTTCGGTTCTTATAAATTATTTTATAGAACCGATAAGGAACCGAACCGTTCTTAACGGTTCGGTTCTTGTCATTTAACGGTTCCTAGTCTTTGAAAAAATTCTTACAAATCACGACTAAATTTTTGTCAAAAAGACATTCAACGTTTGAAATTACAAAACAAATATGTTGAACCAGTTAAAGAGAATAATAATTTTAAATAGTTTGGACCTTCCGAGTTCCGACCCGCTCGAGTTTGGACCTAATGAGAGGCCTAAAGAAGCCTAAGAGAACCGGTTGAAGTGAATAATAGTTTTAAATAGTTGAATAACTAAACTAAAATAATGAATGGAATATAAAAATAAATAAGTAAATATACATAAAATATATATACTCGTAAGAAATATATATAATTTTAATTATTATATATAACGGTTCCTTAACGGTTCGTAGTACATATTTTTTTCAGGAACCGAGAACCGAACCGTTAATAAAAAATAGGAACCGAACCGTTAACAAATAACTAATAAATGTTGGAACCGAACCGAACCGGGTCATAACGGTTCGGCCCGGTTGGTTCTCCGATTCTTGGTTCCAAAGTCCCAACCCTACATGTAAGTTTGCAAGTATTTAAAGTGACTTACTAAGGTGTGAGCAAAAGATTACTGAGTAATCACAATAACTTTAAAGAAATAAATTTTCTCATTGGGATCTTTGCAAAAACACAGCCATTGATCTGTTGTTTTGAACTCCCATTCAGTACACTTGTACATTTGAACTTGAACTAAACAACTAATGGAATAACCACTAAAGAGAAATTGAAATGATAAACATATTATTAATCAATATTTATATTAAACATCATTAATAGTTAAACTTCGTAATTAGCAAACAGGAATAAATCTCATATATAACCATCTGCCTTTTCAAGCTCACTTGCATAGGCAAAGTTTAAACAATGTCAAAGTAAAAATCTGATATAAAACGAATCCAGAGTTTCTAAAATGGCATTGAACAGCTACTTCATATAAAGTTTAAATAAAACTGGGCAAGTATAAATAGAGGTTTGAGAGCAAAGTATTACTTCAATTCATGTGGACATTTAAACAAACACATAGATGACACAAATAAAAAGAGGAAACTACACAATGGGAAGATGGAATCATCAATTAGATGAACTATTCTTATAAAAATAGTACCTGGTATATCACAATTATATAAAATCAACCTGAATACATATATCACTATAAATCTCCTTTCAAATGAAATTGAATATGGATTTTGTTGAATATTCTTCTTGGGTTCATGCTTAGTCAAAATAGCTGAATAATTTTGTCTTGAATATTCAACTAAAGTAGTAATTGTGCGGACATTTACAAATACAATATGGGTTCTATTGTTTTTACAATCAGTGAACACAATCAATTACTAAGATGATATGCGAACAAGTGAACAACTAAACCAAAAATAATAATATAGGACTTACTAAATAAAAAAGAACAGGGTAATAGAAACTTACCAGATGGAGGCTTACCAGATGGAGGCCAAGAAGACTGTAGATCGTGAAATCAACTCCGGAAAGAAATTCAGAATTGATGGATACTTCTTCTCACTTGAATCGACTATGGAAATTTATCACTTAGGGTTGTGAAGATGGTGATGAGTACAACAATAATGGGCGAAATTGATGCTGAGGTGCGTGGATGGAAGAAGATACGTGTACAACAGATATGCTCTTACTGCTGGGCGAAGAGAAGAAACGAAAGAGGTGAATACAATTGGAGTGACAAAGTGATATGAAAAATTTGGAGCGAGTTTTCTGAAATGTGGGCGGGATGCTCTGAAATTTTGGCGCTTCAGATTTGGTCCGTACTCCGTAGAAGCTAATAGAGAAAAACTTTAAGCTCTAAAAAATTCTCCGTATAAAACTAAACATAGAACTAATAGTGAGAGTACAATTTTTTATGTGATCAATAATGAGAGTATTATTTAATGAAAATCCAACTTCCTCATTAAAAGTACACTTTTTTAATGAGAGGGTATTTTCTGTCACAACAAGTGCACAAATAGTACATTTAATGAGGGGATTTCTAACCCGTCATTAATTGTTCGTAGTTAAAAATTCCTTTTCTTGTAGTGTAAATGCCTATTACATACTAATTTGCTTTCAGGTATATATAAGCATTTCATTGCATAAGCATTTTATAAGAGCAATTTATATCTTTTAGGGACATTTGAATTCAAATGTAATGTATTAATAAAGAAATATTTTGTCTTTAAAAAACCTAGTAATGACGGTAAATCGACTCTCATTATATACTCATTAATGACAGGATTATATCCCGTCACTATTTAGTATTTACCTTTATCTACGGAAGCTTTAGTGACGGGTGGTGACGGGAAATTTACCGTCATTAAAAACTTTTAATGACGGGATTTTAGTTTTTAACCACGGTTTTCCCGGTCATAAATGAGCACATTTCTTGTAGTGCGAGTAGCTTGACTCGAGTATATTAACGAGTCGAGCTCGAGCTGTTAATACGCCTTAACGAGCCGAGTTCGAGCTCAAATATAGAATCGAATGTTAACGAGCCGAGCTCGAGCCAGGCTCGAAAAATGAACGAGCCGAGCTCGAATTTGTGATACTCGGGCTCGGCTCGGCTCGAATAACAGCACTAGGCTTGGCACGCTGGTCACCCGTACACAGAATCCAAACTTGACGAAAGCCAATAAGAATAGTTGCTCCAAGGCCAGACCCTTTACAGATAACTGTTAAGAACCAAATCCCATGGCTTACCTGCACCGTGCATGCATGCCCAAATTAGGGTAATTCTAAATACCGTCCTTAATTTACTAAACACACACCAACTTCGGTAAGAGATAACAACTATTTTTTGAAATCCTAATTATTCCGTACTATATTCATTGGAAATTCATCGTCCGGCGGCGAGTTAAAATGGGGCCCTATCGTCTGATGAGTTACCAAAAGAAAGTTTGTATATAGGATTATCATTGTTTTATTCTCAAAATAAGATTCACCCCTGTATCGTCAAACTTGAATCAAATTATTTTTTATAGGACTAAATAAGATCTATTTTGTTTTATAATAAAATAAGATCTATTTGAGGAATACATGTTTTGTACCATTTTAAATCATATATTTGTAATCATTTCATGAGTAATGATCCTGTCAGAACTACCTGGCAGGATCTGACGTCCGGCCACCCATGTTTGAGTTGCTTCTGTGTGGATTTTGTGATAAAATTTTGTGAGAATATTTTCATGATGTGCAAATTATATACATCGATTTTGAGTTTAAAATTCAACCAAGAAGTCAATTAAATAAATTATTGAAAATACTACGCCAAAATATATACTTTGTATATAATAGTGCAATGTTTTTCAATTCCTTAATTTATTTAATTGACTTCTCGGTTGAAATTTAAGTTGAAATATGGTGGACATAATTTACATTTCAAATGGACGCTTTTGTCATGTGACCAACTATATTCTTAGTGGAAATTATTAATGTTATAAAAATTATATGAAAAATGTTCTTTTACTTAAAATTACTTTCATAAATTAAAATTTTCATGATATTACACCAATCCAAATCACAATCATTATTCAAATTTTTGAAATGGCGATTTTTTTTTTGGACGAAGGCAGTATTTAATACTAGTACTATTAAAAAACTAAAAAAAATCAAAAGTTGGGGGCAAGGGTGCATGCAAGGCCCTACGCTATAAGTACCTGAGTACCTCCGTCCCCGATGCTCATTGCCGCCCCGAGCGGGAGGTAAAGTATGAATGTATGATATGATTTGATTATATATATTACCTTATGACTTTGTGTTAAGGCGAAAATTGCACAAGCAATTGGTATGAGATCCGCTACAAAATTGAAAGCTACAATAACAAGGAGACAAGTTACTTTCATTTCAAGTAGCTTATTAAGGCGTGCGAGATGAGTTGCTTGGCAATAAATATTACTACGTACTTCGTATGTAATTAAGGAAATTATTATCTTAATTAAGGACTCGAGGAATTAAGTAAAGGGTAAAGATGAAGAGTATGTATTATACGTCCCAAATCCTGATATATATACTGAAAGCCAGAGCGAGCATCCTCAGCTCCCATGACTACGGTCTTTCGCCGCAACCACTTGACCACCTCTAAATGCATGCTTGCTCATCACAGACGTCATTTGGAAATCAAAAGAAAGGAGTAATTAGGTAATTAACCATTTGTGAGGGAAGAATTAAACAAAAGTTACTTTGATAAAAAGTAAATATTGACTCGTAAATATGAAGGAAATTTCTACCGTGCCTTTAATAATTTTTAGGGTACGGTACATTGACCTGCCTGGATCGATAAGAGTGCTCCACGTGGATATTTTAAGCACTACGCAGAAATATAATTACAAAACATCTAATTTGAGATTTAAATTATTTGCACTGAGGTCCTGATTAGGGATTACCTCCTCATTTTTCGATGGTGAAACATCGAACAGAGGAGATCAGATTAAGCAACTTTGATTTTCATGAATCATCTCAATTTTTTCATTTTTCTCAATTGCTCTATTCATATATCCCGTTTAGTTTATATCCGAATTAGGTTTTTGGATTGTGTTTTGGAGCTCTGTATATTAGTCTCTGACTCTTTTGACCATTCCTGTGAATTAGATATTAGTAAATTATTTATTAAAAGAGAGTTTTGAAGCTCCCCAATAGTGGGCTATTTTGTTGATCAACATGATTGATCAAATAAAGACCAATGATAAAGATATAATTTGTAGATGTAAAAAAAATTAAAGGATGTAAAACGCTGGTTGAAGATAGAGAAAAACTCAAACAATTGCTGAGTTCATCCGCTAAAATGTCTTCGCTAAACCTAAGTCGAGTGCCGCTTCATAAGAAAAATACTTGTGCTTTCTTCTTCTAGACAGCATAGCCGGTGCACCGTCAAAAAACAGAGGTTCAAGATAAAGAGCTCAAATGCAATTAAATTAACCGTCATATTATTTATCTGTTGTATTTTTATTGCGGAGTATAAATCTAATTAGCTATACACGTGTGGCATTTTAATTGAGCCACTTAAGCGAAGGTATGATACCGTAGAAAGACCCAAATACGAATTAAGAAACTGCTGTAAATAGAAGTTTGGGGTTTTTCCCTAAATATTAGGGAGTACTAAATTAAAGCTATTTTTTAAAAATGTGATCACATTTACATTTGGATAAAAATGTGACTAAAATAATGTGACAATCAAAAGTTCATGTCACTGTCCAATTTCCATGTCACTACGTCATGTCATTACTGACGCCATCGCCCGTGGCACCGCCACTGTCGCCATCGTTGCCGGTCACCGGCCACAATGACACCGCCACAATGATACTGGATGTCGTGCGTCATTATGTCCTCAGTCCAGCCCTCCCCAAATCAGTTACAATCGCTTCTTCTAACCATTATACCAGAAAAGAACATTGAGACCAAACCCGACCTCTTAATCCTAACATCTTCATTGTTTTAATCCTAAATTTTCAAATCAAACCTAACCTTGTCCCAAATTTTTATTTTAATAAAAAAATCTAATTTCTAAAAACCTAATTTCAGTAATCAATGGAGAAAAGTGTCAGTTCAGTACCTGAACTCGTGGCGTCTGGCGTAAAGAGTACCTGATGTAGCAAATGAGTTCCAACGGTACACCAATTGTCCAAACGCGAGCTAATTTGGTACCTCGGCTCATTAGTTTGGATAAAACGGTGACATGGCGAACGGATTACTTACGTGGCCAACATTTTACTTAATTGGCAAAATTAAACCGTCTTTGAACATTATCGGTCGTTAATAGCGTCCAACCCTAACCCCTTGCCTTGTTACCCCACTTACAAATGAACGGAACGGGGGATTGAAGCCATTGTGAAGAAGCTTAGAGCAATTTGACTTCTTGACTTTCAGATGGAGATGGAGTCATCTCTTCAAAGGTATTGAAATATATTTCATAAGCAACACTTTTATTACCATTCCAAGAATGATATGGTTTAATACAATTTTTATATACAAGAACTTATACATGCATTGCTCTGGTGAAGTAAATTTAGGGTTGTAAATTGCTTAAGCATAATATTACAGTGATGAACACCAGTGTTGCACCAATTATTAATATGTAAAATGTGTGTGTATAGCAATAGTTTTTCTGTCACATGCTTTGAAATTCTTTATGAGCAATTAATTGTGTTGGATTGGTTGTTGGTAACATAGTTATGATTGGTGCAGACAAACAATGGAGGGCCCAACTTCTAATGTCCCCTTTGCTGTTGATCTGGGCTTCCAAGATCCTGTTATTGAGGCAGAAGCAGGCCTCTTATTTGAACAAGAATATAACTCAGAAAATGAAGATGATGAGGAGCTAATTCATGGTAGGAGTCTGCTAAGGAAGCTGGTCACCAATTCAAGGATTCATAATCAACCCAAAGGTCGAAATACAGATAACCCACCCACACTTGAAGAAGAGGAAAGTTGGGAGGAAGATGGTTATGCAACTGAATACTTCAGTTCTAGTGAAGAAGGAAGCTACAAATCTGGTTCAGATCCTGAAGAAGAAGAGACTGTTAGAGTGAAATCCGGATTTCCATGCTTCAATCCTCAAGATAAAGTCTCCTTTTCTTTGGGGAATGAGCTTTGACTCCAAAAGTGAAGTGAAAGATGTCATGGATAAATACTCTGTCAGCAACAGGTATCCCTATTATTAGGCAAAGAATTGTGGCAACATGCTTAGGGATAAATGCTCTAATTTGAACAAGGAATGTAGTTGGATGGTCTACATTGCCATAGACAATAGGTATAGCAGTAAGAAGTGGGTGGTGAAGACTTATAAGAGTCAGCATACCTGTAACCCCGGTTGGCAGCTACCCTGTGCCACAACAAAGTGGTTAGTCAAGAATTTTTTTCAAGACTAAGCCAGGAGTATGTGAGATGAAGGTGGCTGTAATGAAAGAAATGGTTAAGAGAGAACTGAACTGTGAAGTATCCTTGGAGCAGATGAAGAAAGCCAAAGCAATGCTCAGAAAGTTGGAAAAAGGGGATATAGAGGCAGAGTACAAGGATTTGGAGAATTATAAGGCTAAAATTATGAGGTCAAATGAAAGAAATACATGCATTCTGCAAGTGAAGCAACCCACTCCAATTTTTGACAGATTTCATGTATCTTTTCATGCCTGCAAAAAAGGATTCTTGGAGGGATGTAGAAGACTCATTGGAATTGATGATGCTTTTTTGAAGTCTGAAGTGAAGCAAGAAATTCTTACAGCTGTGGGAAGGAATGCCAATAACCGGATGTTTCCAATAGCATGGGCAGTTGTGGGTTCTGAAACAAAAGCCTCATGGAAGTGGTTTCTTGAAAATCTAGCCAGTGATCTAAACATAGGAAGAGGAGATGGCTGGGCTTTTGTTTCTGACCAACAAAAGGTTAAGTTTCAAAGTTATATTCTTTAATGTCTGTTGTAATGTGCCTTGTATGATATTTAAAATGATGGCTACTGTGATGTCTTACCTTGTAAATGAGTCTAATATATTACTAATATTAGAGGATTAGTAATATTAGACTCATTTTATACTCATTTTACTCATTCAAAATGGCTGATAATATGAGTCTAATATGATGTCTTCACTTGTAAATGTCTCACTTATATGACTTGTACTTTGACTTTAGTAATATTGATTTCTGTAGTAATGATTTGTAATATGAGTTTAGTAATATTGAGCATAGAAGATGTGCGAAACACATATATGCAATATGGAGAAGAGGCCACTCTGGAATTGAATTACAAAGAGCATTTTGGAAGTACTGCAAGTCTGCCTCCAAGAGGGAATTTGAAGCAAACCTGGAAAGCTTGAAGTCTCTTTCTCCATTTGCACATGAAGACATTCTGAAGGTAGATCTTAAGTTCTGGTGCAGAGCTTTCTTTAATAAGAGCATTAAGTGTGAGACTGTTGATAATAATCTATGTGAAGCCTTTGATGGAGTTATAGTTCCAGCTAGATCTCTATTAGGTTATTCCCACTTAGAGTATATTAGGAAATTGGTCATGCAAAGACTGAACAAGAATAGAGAATTAGGAGATAAATGGATTGGGCAGTTAGGGCCTAGGATAAGGAGGATCAATAAAACAATACAAGCAAACAACTATTGGAGCAGATGGCTATGAAGTGTCATGTGGGTCTGACACTTATCTTGTGGACTTGGACAATAGGAGTTGTCTGTGTGAGCAGTGGGATGTTTCTGGGATCCCCAGTAAACATGCAATTTGTGCCATTAGGGATAGAGGTCATCCAATTGAGGAGTATGTCTCCCTGTGGTATAAGAAGGAAATGTATACTCATACTTATTCTAAGATGATGACACCCATAGCTGGTCCTTTATTCTGGCCAAAGTCTGACTTCAAAGTATTACCTGCTGAGTTGAAAACAAAAGAGATGGGCAAACCTAGGAAAAATAGAATAAAAGAAATTGGAGAGTTTCCTTCTAGTGGGAAGTTGCCAAAGAGAGGTACAACCATGACCTGTCAGCTATGCTTCAAAAAAGGGCACAACAAAAAAGGGTGTCCATCAAAAGAGGTGATTATGCAAGGCTCAACTACTTTCCCTGGTGATTTTCAAGGTAACAGTTGTGTGATGGAACAGACCCCTTCTGATGTGCAACCTGCAACTTCCAATCCTCCAAGAAGAACATGTGGAAATTGCTCCCAACCTAGGCACACTAAGAACAGGTGTCCTAACAAGAATACCTCAACTCAGGTATGCATAATAATTAATGTAATATAAATGCTTTATGTATTTCAGTGTGAAATGGTCAAATCAGGCACGTGTATGTATGTGGTTTGCAAGAAAGTAACACTGGCAAAGCTCCTCAAGAAGAAGAAAATGGAGGTCCAAGTAGGCTGCAAGCATACTTCTCTGACACACAGGGTACAAATGACACACCTACTAATGGTGTCTTTGAGTTCAAGGGCAAAGATCAATAATTGTTCAAGGTTTGGAGGTAATGCCTAAGTTCACATTGACATTTAACTTGGTATAAGAAGAATTTGTGTCATGTTATGTGTCATGCAATTTCCATATTTTTTGTTTACAGAGAGTTAGGGCAAGGAAGGCTAAGGAAAGGAGTGTCAATGCTCAAACTTTAAGGAAAAGGCATCGTGAAGATTTGGAACCTACTGTACTTCCACAACTGCACGAGAGAGGTTTAATGAGCTCTATGATTCCATGGAAGGCAATGTTGGGCAGTAGACTATGAAGTTATTATTGTATCTATGTATTAGTTGTTGCAACAATATTTTATTACTAGAAAGATCCTACTACCTATTTTGCATATATGTTGGTGGTGTTTTGGATCATATGCTTTTTTGAGATATATTGGGGCCGACTCACATGCTTCAATTACAACTGTATTGGAATGGTAATGTACCCTTAATTAGTTACTTTAGAGCTACATGTAATACCCGAAATTAATTTAAGAGGATTAATAGTATTACTCATACCAACAGAGGTGCATCTCCTTTTAAGGGAGCTCATCACCCAAGAACTCCAAAGTTAAGCGTGTTTGCACGGGAGTAGTCTTGGGATGGGTGACCCCCTGGGAAGTTTCTCAGAGCGCGCATGAGTGAGGACAAAGTGCGCGGTAAAGGCTCGTGGTGGTTTGTGAGGACAGTACTAGAGGTATTGAGTAACTACCTCGGGTCCTGCGGGGCCGGGGTGTTAAAGGTGGTATCAGAGCAACCCTGCAACAGTGCGTTGATCCGTTGGATATCGGGCAGACACTTAGCAGGGGGAAAGATTCTGGGGTTTGATTGAGATTGGTTTAAGGGCGCAACGAGGACATTGCGATCCTAAGTGGGGGTGATTGTAATACCCGAGATTAATTTAAGAGGATTAATAGTACTACTCATACCAACAGAGGTGCATCTCCTTTTAAGGGAGCTCATCACCCAAGAACTCCAAAGTTAAGTGTGCTTGCACGGGAGTAGTCTTGGGATGGGTGACCCTCTGGGAAGTTTCTCAGGGCGCGCATGAGTGAGGACAAAGTGCGCGGTAAAGGCTCGTGGTGGTTTGTGAGGACAGTACTAGAGGTATGGAGTAACTACCTTAGGTCCCGCGAGGCCGGGGTGTTACACTACTGATTTTTGGTACCATGTTTGTGGTCTGTGTCCCACTCATGATTGCAGCAATAGCTCATATGTGGTTGGTGTAAAGTAGCTCATGGTTTCATGAATTATTATATAAACTTCTGTTCATGCTTGCAATAATATTTTACGATTCTTGAGGGAGTTCATTATGTCATATTAAGATCGTTTCATTTTGATAAAGGAGTTAAGAGTAAGCCTATTGATGCGAGTTTTCTCGCACTTAAAATAGATTGTAATATAGTGGTATAAGTACGAGTATTATCTCCACAGGGACGGACAAAAGGGAATCAAGACTTAATTAAATTCAGCGTTAAAAAAAATGCGTCGTGCGAGATTGGTTGCTGGAAAATAAAAATGCGAATAAAACGATTAAACTAGGGGGTTCTTTCTAATTAATGACGAAGGGAACAGGGATTGATTCCGGGGTAACCGGATTTCTGGCTAATCAGGGCTAATTACATGAAATTAATTTAAGTGAGCCTAGCTAATCACTACTAAGTTCTTACCGCTCTCGCGGCGTAGAGTACAATAAATTAGGGGACCAGGCTGATCTCTCATGCGACAGGATCCTAAATTATTGCCAAGACGAGCGATATTACGGCCCCTTAATTGCTACTAATCTCTTAGCGAACGATTAAGTGTGTGTGAATGTGTCCTAGAATAAATTAGATCTCTCTTAATTCATTCTACATGCAATTATAATTCTAGATGCAGTGTAGGTTACAATAGAATCAGGTAAATTATTCAAACACAAATTAAACGGCATTCATGCAATTAAACCGACAAGAATCTAGCCATACATCATGATTAGCCTCTTCATCAACCCCAAATCCCTAATTAAACTACTCACAATTCATAATTGAAGAATCAACAGAATTGGGATGAATAGGAATAATTGTCGTTAATTAAAAAGATGAAACTTACAAAGAATCTCAGGGTCTTGAACAAAATAGCGGGAAAACAACGTAAAACTCGTCCCTAAGCCTCTCTCTAAGTTTCCCCCCTCGAAAACAGGGGTTTACAGGCTTTTTAAATAGAAAAAAACGGATGAAATTTGAGCTGAATTGGGATTTCCGGAGGCAGGCACGGTGCCAGACAAGATCGTGCCTCCGGAGCAAAAACGCGCATTTTGGACAGGCACAATCATGCCTCCCTCCAGGCACGATCGTGCCTGCCTGGCAGTAGCTCCGCGATGCTATCTCTTCACGCACGATCGTGCCTGACCTTGAGGGAACGATCGTGCCTACTTAACTTCCAAATTTGGCAATGCTTCCTTCATGCAAGTTGTATATAATGAAGTCCTCTATCCACCCCAATTTTTCGAATGTGATTTGAATCATCTCATCAAGAGATATTATCAAAACGGTGGAAGGTATCATTCTGAAATCGCAGCAGAGATCATCTGACTTCATCGTCTAATTTCACCTTCTTTCCCTAAGATTCTCGCAAAGGTGTCTTCATATGATTTGTAGCCCTTGACGTTATCTTTCACATGGAATTTGAATCGTGTTCTTTGGATGTTTGTACAAGGAGATATGCTTGAATGATTGACAGAAGGTCATCCTGATCGCCGTTTTTAAGCTCTTTTTGTCTTCTTTTGATCCCGTAGCCAATCCTAGAGCCCTTTTGTCATCAAATCTTCATCGTAAACCTCCCGCTGACCTCCAAAGCTCTTAAATCAATCTCTAATGCTTCTAGAATCGTCCCGATTTCTTCTCAAGCGACGGTGCCTAACTCTAAATTCCTGATTTTGACTCCAAATGACACAAAACTCGAACCACCGCCTGGTAAACATAACTTGAGCTAAAATTGAGACTTGCAACACCTTAAAGCTAGGAAAACCATCAAAATCCAATCCCAACACGCATCAAATGCGTGTCTAAATACGGACTTATCACCTATTATTTGAGGTCATATCTGTTTTATGTCCATGTATGTATTTCAGGTCTATTTGGACTGATTTGAGGTCAATATCAGTCCATATGTTCAGGTTTTTAGGTCTTTATTGAGCCAAATGGTTCAGTGTGTATTTCAGGTCTATTTGGACTGATTTGAGGTCAATATCAGTCCATATGTTTAGTGACTTGAGGTCATTGTTGAGCCAAATGGTTCAGTGTGTATTTCAGGTCTATTTGGACTGATATCGGGTCAATATCAGTCCATATGTTCAGTGACTTGAGGTCATTGTTTAGCCAAATGGTTCAGTATGTATTTCAGGTCTTTTTGGACTGATTTCAAGTCAATATCAGTCCATATGTTCAGGTTTTGAGGTCATTGTTTAGCCAAATGGTTCAGTATGTATTTCAGGTCTTTTTGGACTGATTTCAGGTCAATATCAGTCCATATGTTCAGGTTTTGAGGTCATTGTTTAGCCAAATGGTTCAGTATGTATTTGAGGTCTTTTTGGACTGATTTCAGGTCAATATCAGTCCATGTGTTCAGGTTCTGAGGTCATTCTTTAGCCAAAATGTGCAGT
The DNA here is from genome assembly GCA_945859915.1 of Cuscuta epithymum. Lineage (NCBI taxonomy): Eukaryota > Viridiplantae > Streptophyta > Magnoliopsida > Solanales > Convolvulaceae > Cuscuta > Cuscuta epithymum. The sequence continues at coordinate 1,400,013 of CAMAPF010001001.1, read as the reverse complement.
ATGTAGTTTCAGGTCAATAACACTGAATATGATGTTCAAACTATTAGTGCAAAAAATAATTGAACTTGTACTATGTTTTTGGTCATATATCTGTCCATAGTCGTCATATTTCAAACACACATGAAAGTCATTATCAGTACAACACATTACAACACTTCTCATACATCATACCAAAGAACTGATACATTACAACACTTGTCCAGCTTAAAGTCAGACATCATATCTGAGAACTGATACATTACAACACTTGTCATACATGAAACCTAACAAAGTGATACATCAAAGCAAGAGCTACTAACAGATCAAATGTAACTAAGTCATACATGAGTTCCTAAAACACACACCTACTTTAGATAATATAATAACTGAAACTCTACTCGAATTTCCATTCCAATTAATCCTTGCCAGCATCACACATCTTCGAAGATACCATTTTCTTGCTTTCACTGTCATAGCAAACAACCCATATCACTACCACCAGTAATCCTGCAAGAATAAACCACAATACACTCCAAAACATATATTTTTAGACAACCCTTTTTCTCTTGCCTTCTCATCAGCAAGCTCAGCTTCCAAACTGTTTATTTTCCTCAACAAACCCGGAATAATCATCTTCGACCTATAACAGATTTCCTCATCAAGCCATTCAAACATGTTGTAGCAGACACTTGTACCCTAATAGAATGGCATATCAACAACAACAAAAAATTATGGCATATTAGAAGTCACATTACGAGTCATATTACAACTGATATTAGAACTAATATTATAAGGCTCTTGAGCATGCAGTGAATCATCTCCCTGGATTGTCATTTGTCCATGAAGTCGGAATCTTTGCTGGAATTCCACATTAGCAATTTCCATAAGACATTTGTGTTGTTCCCGAACCTGAAAAAGAAATAAAATTTGTGACTTGGAGACACCGTTTACCACCCCCAAGTAAAATGCCGGAAGAGAAACAAGAACCAAACCTCCGGAGCCTGTATACATATGCCGGAAGGGAAGAGATAAAAAGTACAGATGAGCCGGAGGATGATGAACTCCATATCGTAGGGTTTGGTTCGTAATATAAGAAGAGGAAGGAAGCTGACTTGGAGGCAACCCTGTACTTAACAAACATGTTTAAATTGGCCACGTAAGTAATCTGTTCGCCATGTCACCGTTTTATCCCAACTAATGGGCCGAGGTACCAAATTAGCTCGCGTTTGGACAATTGGTGTACCGTTGGAACTCATTTGCTACATCACGTACTCTTTACGCCAGACGCCACGAGTTTAGGTACTGAACTGACACTTTTCTCTTTCTCATAATCAATGGGAATGAGTGATGTGATTATGGACAATTGGAGTGGCGGAAATGAACGGTTGGACCGGAACAAATCTAATCTTTTCTTCTTTCGATCACCACCGCTGCAACAGTGGTTTAATATGTGGGGAATTCGTCACATTCCTTGTATGCTGAAGCAAAGGACAGACGGTGGAGGAAAGGAAGTTGCAAAGCCGACGCCAGGGTGAGAGGCAGCAAGGTAGCGGCGTGGCCTGGACAAGCTGTGGCAGAGGCGGAGAAGAGGTTGCTGCACCACGCCTGAAGGAGATGACGAGTGAGACTAGCAACTGCGGAGAAAAGTTGGGAGACGACCCGTAAGGTGTTAGAGACCGTATAACTGCGGAGAAAAGTTTGTCCGTACAGTCTGGGCCGTACGGAATCCGTACAGTTTGGGCTTGTTTTTATTTTTCGTCCTAGTTGCCTTGGGTTAGGTTTTACTTCTCTATAAATACAAGTTCTCTCCCTTGTAATCTGGTGATCCGAAAATGGCAATAATATTTCTGGCTTGGTAGCGCCCTCAGACGTAGTCATTCGTGGCGAACTGGGTTACCAAATTTTCATGTGTTCTTCTTATTATTCATCGCGTGCGTGAGTTTAATTCCTAACACGACCAACTGCTAAGAAAAGGTGGAACACTCAATTATTGTGTAGGGAGCGGTTGATCGTATTTCTAGAAAGAAAAATGCCACAAAAGTTGTACACTTTTTGTGTACACTTGTCTGTCCCCGCAGTCCAAGTTGTCGACAGACAACTTGGACTGCGGGGACAGACAAGTGTACTCAAAGAGTGTACAACTTTTGTGTACACCTAAAGCGTGTGAAACGAGTTCTCTAAAGCGTCAAATAGGTCATAACTAATTTAAAAAGTGTAACTCATTAGGAGGCTCTATCAGTCGATCGCAATCTGGGATGATTCCCGGTGAAATTTTTTGATGAAATATTTTGAGCGTCTTTTTCATAAAGTCTAGTTTACTCATACCAAATTCCAGCCAAAAAATCAATCGGGAAGACAGCCAAATGAATTTTTGAAGATAACTGTGCAGTTAAATAACGCAGTACATTTCAGAAAATCATTTGATTGTCTTCGCGGATGAAGTTTTATCTTAAATTTGGTATGGGTAAGTGTACTTAAAGAAGATGATGCTCAAAAAATTTCATCAAAAAATTCCACCGGAAACCAGCTCAAACGGCAACGGTCGGACAGAGCCTCCTATGTTAGGGGTGAATTGCATTTTTTAAGTTGGTTCGAGGGCCAAAAATAGTCATATTTTGTCTTTTAGAATTATATAAGTAACACTTCATCTGTCCCTTAAAACTATGTCAAGTTTGAAGGTATTAAAGTCTCACATCGGATATCTATGAAAGAATTAAACATTATATTAAGATCTGGATTACTCCTCCTAATAGGTTGACCTTTTAGGATGGAACCTTGTGTCTTAACATGGTATCAGAGTCAGGTTGATCCATGGCGTGGTACCACTAATGAAAAATGGTTACACGATTATAAAAAAGATGACGAACCGATGAAAACATGAATGATGACACGATCCAGACGAAGTTTCTGGTCGTGAGGAGGGGTGTTAAAGTCCCACGCCGGATATTTCTAAAAGAATTAAACACTATATTAAGATCTGTATTACTCCTCTAACAGGTTGACCTTTTAGGATGGAACCCCGGGTCTTAACAGACCGACACGGGGATTTATAAATTAAAAAGTATGTGGTTGAGGCAGGGGCGGACGTACAACATAAGTTGAGTAAGCATAGGCTACACCTCAAAAATCGTATTGAGCCTATGTGGTAGTATTAGGAGAATAGAGAGCTTGATGGGGCTACAGGTCGGAGGAATCGATACTTCCAGGTGCTACAAGTGAGTTTTGTTTTTGAAAAAATGGAAAATTATAATCCCAATTATTGTTGGTCCGCTAACAATAATCTCAACTATTGATTATTTTTATATAATCCCAACTATATGGACCGTCCGCCAATAATGGTCCATGACCAAGATAACAACTGAATTTCAAATAGAAATAAGCGTAAAAATTAAAAGTTGGGATTATTTATAGGAATTACTTGCTATATTTCTTCTCATCCATTTTAGAAACTATATGAATTTATTTATATTTGGTCACCTCGGACCATTATTGGCGGAAGGTCCCTACAATTGGGATTATTCTGAAATAATCAATAGTTGAGATTATTATGAGCTGACCGTCAATAGTTGAGATTATTACTATCAATTTTTCCTTTGTTTTTTAAGCTTATGTGGCATACGCCTTCAACTTTTGTTGCAATTTATTATGGACCATATGGATGATGGATTTGAGATCCAAATGTTCAACATCTTTAAATATCCTCCCCTTGGTAAAAAAAAAATATCCTCCCCTTTTAAACCTCGTCCGAACTTATCTCAAAAGTATAAAACAACTTTGACTTCATTTCGTTTTAGGTTTTTCAATTCTGTAAAATAATATATTCAAAAAAACTATAAAAATAAATGATTAAATCCTTATTACGGTCTTACGGAGTGCTATTTTAACATGTCTATATTATACTTTCTTCGTTCTTTTTTAGTTGCAACGGTCAACATTTCACACTCGCCAACGCACGTCTTTGACCGTAACTATATCTTAATCTCTATTAGTAAAAAATAATTAAAAATCAGATTTTGAAAATTTGTAATGAGATGAATTGAACAATATTTTTTAAAAAATAATTTTTCTTAAAATAATACCGTAAAATGTAGTCAAAGTAGAACATGTGAATAGTGTAAAATTCAACATGTTGCAATTAAAAAACAGAGGATAGTACGTAGTAATAGCTAATGTATCAGTTTATTTAGCATTTAAACCATCAAGTGTAATATTAATTTTTGCCAGGGGCAGCCCTAGGGGGGTGCAACAGGGGGTGACCGCCCTAGGCCCAAGAAAATATGGAGAAAAAATAGGTCCAAAAATATTTTTTGTATGTAGTGTGTGTATGTTTCTTTTTTTAATTGGCTCAAGGTTAAAAATTATTTATAAAAAAATGTAAAATGGCACGCCTCTCTTAACTCTCATCGGGTCTCTAAGTGTTATAATCGCTTTAATTAAAAAAGTACCAAGTTATGTTAGGCCTCCAAATTCCAAAACTTCCAATTCTCAAAACCCATCCAAATTCATTTGTTGTTTCCAAATTCCAATGTCAACAAGAGTAAAAAATGTTGCAGAGTAGTGAGTGTCTCAGCAATTTGTTAAGAATTGAAATCAATCAATCCAGAAGCCCAAACGGTGGTCGGTGACTAAAAAACTTCTTCTTTCTAGACTTCAAACAATCCATCCGTGATAAATAAAATATTTTTGATAAAATTGATGAATCAGGATGGGATAAAGAGAGAAAGAAAAGAAGATAAGAAAAGACAGAGTTAAGTTAGCATGGATCAATTGAAATTTTTATTTTTGTTAAGAAATTGAATCTTGAAAATTCTGTGAGAAACGTTTTTAAGTAATGTTTTTTATGTGATACTTGTGTTGTTACTTTTCACCAAATATGTAATTTAAATAATAATAATAATAATAACAAAATGAGTTTCATTTTTATTTGATGACCTTTATAAGATGATTTTATTATAATTATTATTTTAAATAAATATTGTTTATTATTTGACTTGAACATAAGACCAAGATATTATCCCGCCTACAGACCCGAAAATAGATAGGACCGGCCCTGATTTTTTCTCTTATGGACTAAATAAGTATCACTAATGAAATACACTTATACACTTATACATGTGAAATGTGTTAATTTCGTGGGTTTGGATACCTGATCCCAGCCTCCCAGGTTGCATGTTTTGGCCTTTTGGGACCGGGAGTCAAGGTCCCTACAGTAATTTTTTATTTATTCCAAATTTGTGAAAATAAAAATTAAAAACTGGGACCGGACCGACCTGGTACACAGAACCAGCCCGGAGACCTTAAGACCCGGGTCAAGCCCAATCTTCACTCTCAATTGGCAAGAGCCGGGCAGTCTGGGCCCGGAACCGGGACCGGACAGTCTCGGCCCAGAACCAAGATCGGACTGACCCAGGTCCATGCCTACCTGGAACCGGTCACAAACCGGTCCAAGTACCCTATTTTAAAATCATAATAAAAAGTAGAAACTAACTCGCATTGGCCTTGTTCAGTCAAGTCCCAATTTAGAGGACCCAACACCGTAGACAAGTTGGGCGGCTCCGGTTCCACCCCTATCCACAGATTGATAAAAAGCTACCGCATACAAATTGAAAAATGAAAAGAAAAATCCAATGACTTACAAGAATCTTACAAAATGGTTAAAAATGGTAAATGTGGTCAAAGAGCAATCTTTTTGGGACAGAAATTACAAGAAAGAAAAAAGAAAACATTAATTCTAAATAATGTCACTGAAGACTTGATAAGTGATGATACCTTACATTGCACAGAAGTCGCCAGAGGAACTGTAATGCACAAGTATACAGAAACATGGACCCTTACGAGTAAAGGCCATAAACAAACTAAGCTAGTTCGACCACAATGACAACAAGGGTTTTCCCTCTAGGCATTCTGTCATGCATTCTACCACAGATTCTCTCAGTTTTATTTCAACGTCTTCAATGGGAAGGGTTGCATCTACAATCTAATCAGCGAAATAGAGAATGATCAATAGTTAAGACATTTAGGCTGATAAGTGGAAAAACTTATTTTCCTAACTGCAGTATTATACAGACAAATCAATATTTCGCATTTTAAGTCATTGTAAAATTATGTTGCATAGTTACTGCATGTACAAATACATTACTAGTTCTTTTTAATTACAAAATACAATATTTTAACATACTTTTATAAAACACTACTGCCTCTTTTTGTGGCGCTCATTTATACTGGTAAGTAATTATAAATAATTAATTAAGACTAACAATTTCATGTCCACAAGTTGGGATTAAGGAGGTGGTGAAAATGATGGTTTGTCTAAAATATTCATTACACATAAATCCATATAATCAAGGAGTTAAGAGAGGTGGCTGCCACCATCAGCCTCCCTCCCTCTTCCGTATTTCAAACCAAACATAGCATACTTCTAAAAATCTCTCATTTCCTTCCCCTCCCATCTCCACTACTTCTCCCCTCCCTTTTTTGAATACAATAAGAGGTAAAACGGCAAACATAAAGACCCAGCCACACTTGGACTAATGTCCCTTACCTTCCATGATGGATCCTGAAGGGCATGGTATGACTGGGCAACCTTTTTCTGAAACTCCAACTGCTCGTACCTCTCACCACCATAACCTCCTCTTTCAGCTGCTCTCTAAAATATTTCAATAATGAATTAATTCTTAGTGACCTAAAGATGATCAGCTTCACATAAAGCAGACAATTTACATTGTGGTATCATTCATATCATAATCACCCTGAAAAAGCATGCATCCAGATATGTAATTTAAAAAAGCAATAGCACCACACGTACACGCCGGTGCCAATGGTTGGAATTGGACTCTAGGATGCAATGCTAAGGGGGTGTTTGTCATGAATTATAATTGACTAATTGAGTGTGTTTGCCATTGAAAGAAGTTATATTGGGCCCCTACTAGAATACCATTTTAAATGTGCCCAAAAGATCCTGAAAAAGTATGAGATACCGCATACTAGTGGTACCAAAGTAAACACCCTTCCACCCATTTATTTTACATCATAACACATGCACTGTGACTCTTTGAGCTTTAGTGGAACGTGAACAATATTAGTTGCAAGGCTTTAATTCCTTTAATTTGAAAGGAAAGTGGATGACAAGGATGGAAGTGAGAAAATGATTCCCTTGTCGAAAGTGAATTAAGTTCCACTTTTCACGGAATGTATCACACGCCTCCTTCCTTACTGTTTCTCCAATTCCTAATGCATTCAAACTGAAAATAAAAATGATTACCTCAGGTGATATATCAAGGAACAGCACTAGATCTGGAGCAAGCAGTCCTATATCAGGGTTCTGCACATTAAGAGGTCTCATAATATGGACCAATAAAAACCTTGAATTTACATAGTAACATTGATCAATGCTTATACCTTACACCATTGGATATCAAGTCCCTTTGCAGATGAAAATGCCACTCCAGAATAAGAGTAACGATCTACAATAACAGTAGTTCCGCTGTTTAAAGTTTCTTCCATCAATGACCTGCAATTACATTTTCAGTTGACACTGGAGGAATTTATAAACCACCTGGAAGAATTTAAGCATTAATAAATGGTCTGTTTGGAACCCATAAAATTGTAGGCACCAAAAATTTTGGAGCATATCTGCACTTGCACCTAAACACCTAAACATCAAGAGTGTGTTTGCACTTTTCCCTTTATTTTAGGCACAACCATCATTTAGCAAATACAAGAAGGCGGTTACTTTGATCACATGACAGAGAACCCAGAGAACCATACCTCTTTTCCCAGCGGTTGGCACTGAAAAGCAGATGAATTGCACGATCATCCAAATGAGACTTATTGGCGAGATACGAAGATATCATTTGGCCTATAGAGGTGTTTCTATCAGGAAATCTCCACGCCTGAACTGAGTGCCCAATGTCATCCAAGTATTTTACCAATCTACTACACTGTGATGTCTTTCCACAACGATCCAGCCCTTCAAAGACAACCAATGCACCCCTTGAATTGCTCCTGGTTTGAGTATTTTCCATGTGAATTTGTTTGATCGAGCTCTTTACCTTAAACTTCAAATTCAAACCAAAGTTTAAAAGATGACGTGCTCCTACTCTCTCAAATCCCCTGAAAATGAAACTTAATAAATTTATACTTTTATGATAGCACTTTTAGCAAATAACATTTCCATATTATTTTCATATTCTCAATATTACCGTGTATAAATATATAATCGGTCAAAGTTAACACGATTGACTTGAAAAATAGTGTTAGGCTAAATAAAAAGGGACGGAGGGAGTACAAGTTACGAGTTCAATTTATAATACAGAAGGCGAAGAAAAAACCTGACAATCATTAGACATTGGTGACCTTGGGAAACTAGAGCTCATCAACTTGAAGATGCTCTATTGGCTCACTACCACGTTGGAGCACTGGAAAAGGTCGAGCACTGATAACGAACATCAAATAGTTGTGAACCGGCAAACTGAATGTGGATCTGAAAATCTGGAATAATTACATACTTCATTGCCTTAGCCTAGTGTGTAATTGGAAGCAAAACCAGCAAGTGAAAAATTGGAAACCCGATTACTTGCAACTTGCAAGTAAGCAGGTCTCAAAACATCAAAGTATTACGGTTATTTCAGAATGGTATTTAAGATCTGAGGGGCATATGGCAGTGATGTCAATAGTGGGCTATAGCAGCGTTATAGCGGGGGCTAGGCGCTATGAGACTGCCTATAGCGGAGTGCGGGAGCAGTTGGCAATAGCGGCTATAGGGGGCGCTATAGCAGGAAGAAAAGCAGCTGTAGCGGGCACTATAGCGCTGCTATAATTGACAGGGCTACTTCAGTGCTAGTTTTGAGGAAATTCAGACGTACTTTTTACTTTTAGATGTTTTTGGAGTAAAAGATAACCTCAATACACTCTCCAAAACACATGGGCGACAAAATCACCCTACTAAAATAACTCAAAACAGATCAAACATAACCGATATCAAACATCTCCATGTTAAGGTAGTTCAAGGCATCCCAACAACATTGATTACAATATGGGTCGTGACTTTCTTAGGACTAGATCTGTCCTGAGCATGCTTGGCATCGCCAGCATGACCAAACAGAGTAACATTCCTTTACCAAAGCAGGACGGCTGGAGAATTGTGTTGAGGAATCTATTTATGAAATATATGTCTCACCCTTAGCTTGCAAACAAGCCCTAAGTTATACTACCTCAGTCCCAAAAAAGTTTGTCATATTAACTTTTCTTAGTCAATAATGGCAAACTTTGGACAATAATTTTAATTATTATATTTATATATAATTGATAAAGTTTAAACTTTCAGAAAAATATTTTGAATAGAGAATATTTTGATATAATTTTAATATTCTAAATAATTTCGTATTAAAAAATATTATTGGTCACACTTGATTGTAATTGACTAAGAAAAGTCAATTTGGTGAATCTTTTCGGGATGGAGGGAGTAATTAATTGTTCTCCTAAGTTCTCTTGCATAACCAAGGTCTGTCTGTTGGTGGTGGGGTAATCCGGTGGTGGCAGCAGCCTATTGGCAGCAAAATTATGGCGATTGGCGACGGCGTTGTTCCAGCGACCAGCAGCAGCAACCCAGTGGGCAGTGGCAAACCCCAACCCCTGGGGGTACTCTTGTTCAATCACAAAAGGTCTCCTATTTAGGAAATTTTAAACATCTACTCCTATTTTTTCCATTTTAATATGATTTACTCATATTAGGAGTATTATCTCTTTATGTATTATTTGTGTATACTGTATATGTTTGTGGTCTTATGGTTGAAGACCATTTTATTAATAAAAGACTTAAATTCATTAAATTAAATCTCTGAGTTCACACTAACAACTTTGGCTAAATTGGACTACCACACAAACAAATTTTCCACATTCTCTAATGTTTTCTCGTTTTTTTCTTTCTCCTTGAAATTAATTATTTTTTTATAAATGTAACTACAAGTGAAAATTTTTAATGAACGAAATCAACAATTATAAGACCAACACAAAATCCAAATTGAATTACACAATAGCAAAATCACTAATCAATTAAAACTCAACAATCAACACCAACTATGAACTTATTAACAATCAAGAATTAAGAATATGAACTATACATAAAAAACATTTATTTACTCTCACTCACTTAACAGCCAACAAATCAACTAATTATGTATCACATACTTCGTATTCATTAACAAACATTAAACAGCTATGAATTAAATCAATTACTAAACTAATCAAATAATCCTACTAATCAAATAATAAAAAAAAAGTCGGAGGAGTACCTGTCTACCTGAAGGCTGAAGTGGTGAAGGTGTAAGGCGTAAACTCCGTGAAGCATTGAACGATTGAAACCTAAAGGTGAGGAGAAGGGCCGATTGGACTGAGAAGGCAGGGGTTGGCGGCACGCAGCCAAGCGTGGGCGGGTACGAAGACTGAAGTCCGTATTACTGGGCCGTTTGCTACACTTGTGCCGTTATCATTGGGCTGTGCAGAAATAATATTGGGCCAAACCTTTTCCAACTTCTTGGGCCTATACCCGCCTCTCCTGCCCCGGGGCTGCCACTGTCAGAGCCCAAATTGGATCAGTAAATAGTGGCATTATTACGTTGAATAAGTCGTGCCATAAATTCAAACGTGTTTCCCCTTCCAAAAATGAACAGAAAATATGGGGACCGCACAGCACTCACCTGGACCCCTTCAACGCTAAGCTTCATTTTACTCCGTACTATTTTATTCAGGTGTGTTTAGATCTGATTCTCAAAACTGATTCTGCTCCTTTATGGAGCAGAAGTAGAAGCTGAAGTGTTTGGGTGAAATTCCAGAAGCACTTCTGGAGCTCTAATTTACTCTCAGAATCAGTTTTTTTAGAAGCTGGGGGTACCAACTTCTGAAAACTGATTCTAATTCTACTTCTGCTTTTAAAAAAGAAGAAAAAGTAGAATCAGTTCCAAACACCCCCTATATATACGTAGTACTCCGTATTATAATAAAGGTTAAAGGGCCAAATATGCTCTCCAACTAACTTAAAAGGTGTAATTCAGCCCTGTAGAGGTGACTCTGTCCGACCGTTGTTAATTGGGGCGGTTCTCAATGAAATTTTTTGATGAATTTTTTTGAGCATCTTCTTCATTAAGTATAGTTTACACATACCAAGTTTCAGATAAAAATTTAACCTGGAAGACAGTCAAATGATTTTCTGAAATGTAGTGCGCTGTTTAACTGCTCAATTATCTGCAAAATTTCATTTGACTGTCTTCCCAATTCAATTTTTAGCTCAAATTTGGTATGAGTGGATTAGACATAATGAAGAAGATGCTAAAAAACTTTCATCCAAAAATTCACCGGGAACCGCCCCAATTGGTGACAGCCGGATAGAGTCTCCTATATAAGGGATGATTTGCACTTTTTAATTTAGTTCGAGAGTCTATTTGACCCTTGAGCCTATCATAAATTTTTCAAGTTTGATTAATACGGGAATTAATAAAGTAAAAATAACAAATTTGTGTAGAGGAGAGAGAATTAATGGGAATCACAAATTTTTTACTTAAAAAGAAAAATAACAAAATTAATGGGACATTCAAAAAAAATTAAAGTTGGCAAATTTTAAGGGGTTTGGGAGGGAGTAGAATATAAATGGCCATTAGGCTGTTTCAAAAAGCATTTCATTCAAAGCCCGTACATACGGAGTTGGGAGTATTTGCATCAAACTAACAAAAGTTATTTCCGGTTTTGCTTTACACGATGTCGAATAATTCCAAGATACCGTAAAAATTAGGGAAAATGGAAACTAATAATCCAACCTTTTAGCGGTCTTCTTTCAATGATTTCACATTTTGATTATTCATGAATAATCCAACCTTTGCATCTCATCTTCATTCACTGGTCCGAGATCGGTTAATTTCACCTACTATTCCAAGTTATTTTCTTATCTTTGCAAAATATTATCTTTATGAAAGATGAGATTTATGGTATAATGATTTGCAATGATAAGAAAATAGCTTGGAATAGCAGGTAATCAACCAGTCAGGGACCAGTGAATGAAGATGAGGTGCAAAGGTTGGATTATTCATGAATAACCAAATGGTTGGATTATTGTAAGAAGACCGCTAAAAGATTGGATTATTAATTTCCATTTTTCCTAAAAATTAAACATAATAAAAGTAGATTATTTTCACCAGGGTCGTCTCATGAATTAGGAGGCCCAGATTCTAAATGTTAAATCGAAGCCCCACATTTATATAAAAAAATAGAAAAACTTTCAATTCAAATACATATATTCAAATCAATTGGATACTAATTAATTAAAAAAGAACTAAAAAAGTAAAAGGACCAACGAAAATGATGAATCTATATTTTTCTTCCGTACTAAACGTACGTATTTTACTGATTAGTATTAATATATAATATTACCACATACTATATAATTTTAGAAGAAAATTAAAATTATGGGGCCTCTTAAATTCTCGGGCCCCATTCTAGATAACTTATTGAATATCCTAAAAACCAACCCTGATTTTCATTGTTTATCATACAAAAACAATAACTTTTTCATAAAAATAGACTTTTGATTCATAAAAATAATTTTTATTTTCAAACAACTTTAATATATGACATTTTTAATTGAATTGCAATTCTGTAATCAAGTCTGATCTATTAAATATTTATGAAATTCCAATTCCGTCACGTGAAAATGTCGTCCTCTTATGAATTCTAATTTGAAAATCAATTAAGACCAGGGGCTGGACCCATGTAACCCGGGCTAAGATCGGATTGGATTTTCAAATAACCGGGCTGGATCGGATATGAACTTTTCATATAAAACGTCTCCAATTTTAAAAAATTACTTTTCAAGCATTTAACCGTCTTTTAAACATTCCATTAAAACCCCTTTTCTAAAATGTTACTAAAATTAAGGTTGTAGTTACTGTCCTAGTTGTATTGGCTGAAATTACATATAATGATTTTGCTATTTTATTAATGAAATATATTTTAAATCTAACTTTTTATTAAATTAGTAGAATAAGTCAATTCAATCACTTCGGCCAGAACTATATAAATTTCAGCAGAATCAGTCGATTCAGTCGATTTTAGAATTGCCAAACGAGCTCTTAGTTTCTCATTTGGGAAAAGGCACAAATATACCCCTTATAGTATGAGTGTAAGAACAAATACATCCATATTCTATGAACTGTGATCCTTTGAATTTTTCAAATTGAAATCATCCTAAATAAAAATAAAAAATATGTTAAATTGTTTTTTTGGGGAAAAAATATGATAAATTGTTAAAAATAGATTTAGATCTGTAAACCTCAAAATAGACTTTTATTTACTCCATATTTATCATATAACACTATATAAGTACAAGTAATATCTCAATTTTTAATTTTCAAAATGTTTTTAATCATGTTTGGAAAATTTGACATAACATGGGCCATGGGCGGAGCTAGGGGAGGGCCAACCGTGGCCCTGGCCCAGCCCAAAATTTTAAAATATCTAAATTTTTAGTGTAAAAAATTCCGTGTAATTTTTTCCCCAAAAATATTTTTTGTATCGGTCCAGTCCAGCCCAGTCCGGCCCAGTGCCCTAACTCCGCCCTTGACATGGGCTAAATTTACTCGTATTTAGGTGCACATATTTCACGTTGTATAGGTTGTTGTGGAATAAAAGCCTAATAAATGGAAAGGGATCGAAACAAAAATTTGCAGTACTGATTAGCACCTTATAGTCTTATACAGTAGGGAAAAGCGGGAGGCGTAAACACGAAGATAACGTGACGAATTTGGGATAGGGTGCGTGGGGCCAGCTGGCCGCCCCAACCTCCCATTCCTGTCGCCCCAAAATTTAAGTTGAAAAGAAATATATTCACATGCTTCGCAGCACACTTCACGAGAAAAGCGTCACCGCTTCCTCCGTCACAACACCTCCCAGATTCCTCCACGTGTTCGGAAATCCGCCTCGACCGAGCTGCATGTGCGTTGACCGTCGGCTCGGCGCGGCTCGAGTTTTTATTCACGTATGTTTTTTATTTCCAAAATAGGAGCAATTACCGCCAAGTTTGGAAAGTACTGTCATGTTTGAAGTCTAATACTGCCAAAATATGGCAGTAATTAGTCATATTTTGAGAATAAAAACATGACAATCCTATTTTGGAATTTTCAACCATTTTAGTTCTATTTCGAATAATATCCATAAAAACAATTTATGAGGAGTAGCACATAACTCCGTCACTGTTAAGAACCGTACAATACACACAGTACTTACTTCGTATGGTTTATACTCCGTATTAGACTCCGTAGTCCTTTACTTCAACCTTTCCGCTGCGGCGTTGCGGTTTTTACTTTGACCGACCGTATCGGATAAGATCAGGTCAAAATAGACTAAAGAAGTCGTGTGAAATCACTTTTTTCGTCGGCTTATCAATCTTATCAGTCAACTTTTTCATCTAATACGTAATTTTTGCTTTCACGCGTTGAATTATGTAATAAGCAGAAAAAGTAAGATTGAAGTTACTTTTCTGACAGTATTGGCTGAAGTTACTATAGATGATCATTTTAGCTATTTTTACATATATTTTTTTTATTTTATTCATAAAATATATTTTAATTTTTTTCCCCTTAAATCATCAGAATCAGCCAATGCAGCCACTTCATCCAGAACTTCATAAATTTCAGCAGAATCAGCCAAATTAGCCGATTTTCATGCTACCAAACAGGCTCTAAATAAAATAGATCGGGCTTAAATAAATCACATTTAAACTTAGGAGATCAAAATAGATGAGAAAATTTCAATCAATAAAAAACTCAAGAATTAGAAGGAGAGCGTTTTACAAGACAAATTACCCATGCGAAAAGGGCTTCAGATTTAGGCTATTCAATCACGGAGAAGTTCCGGGTTAAGGGAGTGACTCTCATCTTGCCCCCAATCTTGGTGAATATCGAAATGAGATTATTGCTGGATATAAAGTTGTAAAATTGGTATCAATAATTTGTATGTATATAACAAAAATAAGTCCAAGCTTGAAAAACTTACAATAATAAGCTGAAATCGTTAATTAATTCACAAAAATAGATTATAAGTTGATTGTAATTTTGAGTAAAAAATGTTCCTTGTGTCCCACAAAACTATAGTAGTTTTTTTTTTGTTCTAGTAGCTTTTCTTGTTAAAGCAATCAATATGTGATCAAACTTATTTTATTTACCTGTCATCTACATAAATCTTACCAGCAGAATATTTATTTCATTATTATTATAAATGCAAATCAATTTTGACTATATTTTATAACACAATCGGTATTAAAGTGGTACAATACTTCATTTGTTTCGGTTTTTATTATTAGACATTTTTTCATTATGAATTTAACTTAATATTCCGTATAAAATAGGAAAAATTGAAAATAATAATCCCAATTATTGCTGGTCCGCTGAAAATAATCCCAACTATTGATTATTTTTGTATAATCCCAACTATATAGACTATCCGCCAATAATGGTCCATAGCCATACATTACTTCTGTAAAAATTAAAAGTTAAGATTATTTATAGGGATTACTTGTTATATCTCATCTCATCCACTTTAGAAACTACAAGAATTTATTCATAGGGACTATTATTGGCGGAAGGTCCCTAAAGTTGGGATTATTCTGTAATAATCAATAGTATGGATTATTATGAGCAGACCGCCAATTGTTGGGATTAATACTATCAATTTTTCCTAAATTATGCAAAGTACTGCGTATATAATACAGTTCATGTACTAGTATATGTGAACAAATAATCATGAAATTCTCGTTTAGAATGGTTTTAATTGAATTGATTTCTATCTCCTACCAAATTTAATAATTCAAAATAGATCAAATTAGATCTATCAAACTTAATTAAACATGCCATACCATATAGTTCCAACTAGTAAATTGCTCGCGCATTGCGCGAACGTAATATGCCCAACTCTCAATTTTAATGAGTTTGGTATTTCTTTTATGAAATGTTAATTTTATTTGCTGTATATCATAACATATACCAAGTATTAATTTTCAAAAACAATGAGATGTAGTTCAATCGTATATATGTTCCTATACCACAGGTCACATGGTATTTCATTTGGCCCAATTAACATATGCTCATATAATAATTATCTATATAGAAATTTGCTATATTTGTGGTCATCTATATATTAAAACAATGAGATGTAGTTCAATCGTACGTTCCTATCCCTTTGATATCTCAAGTTCTTTCTTGAAGTCAAAGTTCAATTTTGAACAAACCTTCCTATACCACAGGTCAAATGGTATTTCATTAGATAAACACACTAAGTGGATCCATTTATTTCAAACAATAAAATCAACATAAACGGAATACAGTGACTTTTATAGTCATTCACTAGTACTTGACTTTTATTTAAAACTATCCAGTTCTTTAACGTCTAACCGGTAAAAGACTTGGATTGCTCACACTATCAAATTCAAAGATCCTTTAACTGTACCCTTGGCTTCAAATGTTGCCTTAGTTCCACCAGCTTGCAACAACCTACTGTTCAATTCCTGAATGACCTTTGCTTTGTTTGGAAAGGGAGTGATAAAGTTAGCACTTATTCCATCTGAAAAGTCAAACATACTCTTGCTAACAAAGCAAGCTGCAAGATTTTCTCAGCTAAATTACCCATTCTCTCCATGTCCTCATTGTAGTACTCAAGGGCAAAGTTCGCAAAGCTTCTGCAGACCTCCCTCAGAGTGGTTCCCCTCATCCTCTCGTCGTTGTCTAGAATTATGAAGTTCTTAGGAGCCACCAGGAAAGTCCTCAAATTGAAGTTTCTGTCCATCGTTGGCACATTCTCTATTCCCGCTATGTTCATCACCGAGAAGTTCACATTGATGTTCGGGGGGACTGAGTGCTTGGACGTGCTGAATAGTCTGCTATGTTCCCAAAAAGAGTCCCCAATCTGTCCACCATCACTCTTGATTTCTGCTCCACTCTTCCAACCGGCACTTGAACTGCAGCTCTGATCCAGCTGCATCTACCACGTGACAACCCATTCTGTTCTCTGGATCGATGATATTTCTCCATATCCACTCCCACACCTCCGTATAGATCCATTTTTTCTTTTCCAACTTCGCAGACATTCTTACCAAATGAATCAAGTACTCTAAACTCCCTTCCACTGTATTTCAAGATTGATTGATCTTGTGTAGACCATGTAATCACAATTCAAGTCTTAAGATGTCACGCCCCGGACCTCCCCGGACACGTCAACAACCCGCCGTACAATACGAATAGTCAACCGCAGTCCAACACATTCATATTATACAAGGCGTCATGAATATCATTCACACAAAAGTCATCCATAAACATGCATAATAAGTAATTCAATACGCAGCGGAAAACATTGTTTAAAACAAAGGGCCACACAGGGCAAACATGAGCACGCAGGCTCTAAAGTAAAATATCCATGAGCATATTTATTAATGTTCTAAAACTGAATGGAGGAAGCACGAACCAAGTCTTCTCTCCGGGGAAATCACTCGGGCAACGAGCACAGGAAGCAAGCTCTAGCCTCAACCTGAAATGGTGGTGGGATGCCCCCGAAGGGGTCAGTACTCTATACGGCTATAAAGTACTGGTGTGGCAGGCATCTAATAGATATACAACAAGTATTTCAAGCACAAGACCCTCAAATAGGGTGATAGTATATTATGATTGTAACCCTAAGTTACCCATTTGAAAATATACTTACTTTAGGTAAAAGTCAAGTAGTCAGCCCGTGGGCCCATGTTCATTTAGAAATCACCATTCCCATTTCCTGTGGCTACAAACCACGATACTCAATAGGGTCCAACCCTAACACATGACATTGTATTCTAGAGCTCGGCTCTACTACATCACCATACAATTCATGTCACTCGGGTCAATTCCTTACCTTGCGTTCTAGAGCTCGGCTCTATTACATCACCACGCAAGCCCTAGAGCTCGGCTCTAGCTATACAATACATAGACTACAAGTCTACACCTTACATGCATTCTAGAGCTCGGCTCTACTACATCACCATGCATTAAGGTCCAATTCTCAAGCAACCCTATGCCTAGAATTGACATATCATTAAACTGCCATGGGTCATCCTTAAAGACTTCCCATAACTTAACCTTAGTTCCATACTAAGTTATTATATACACTTGAACTATATTCAAGTACCTTTCATACAATTCAATCCCTAGGATCAATTTAATCAACAAGTTCCAATAATCACTAACTAGTATTTCAATACTATTAAGATTATTGTTATCATACCACTATCCTCTTTATTTGTAATTCTCTACGTAGTTATAATTATGTAGCAGCAACTTAAGTATTCAATCTCAATACACAATTATTCATTTATGTATCCAAATACTTCATACATGAGCAAAATACCTATTTCGCAAAAATAGTTCATTTATACTCATCAAATCTCATATTATTCATACATTCTCAAATCATTTCAAATTTCATTCTTTGGCAACTATATCAATATTTCATCAATATATGATCATCATAATCCATGAAAAATAATGATTTAAGCATTTAGGTAATCTCATGCTTAACCTACAAGTTGTAAGCAATTAGATGTCAATCCTCACCTCAATTGAGCTTTAAACTTTCCCTTCTTGGTCCAATTGTCAAAGCTTTGGTCAAGGTGGGTTTGGAACTTATTCCTTGCTCAAATATGAGTGTTAAACAGCCTCCTCAAAGTGCTAGTTCAACCCTTAATCGTTGATACGAAAACAACCCCTAGAATGGGTGTTTTCCGATTAACTCGTTTCCTAGTTTCCCAAGATTTGCTCTAGGTTAGTATCTAACCTTTACATCAATAAAATAACTTTATAAGGACCTTTCATACACTTTTATTAGTGTACAATAGTTCCACCAATCGTTCATATCATTTGGGAAAATGAAAGGAAAGGTTTTGGGGTTAACAACTTACTTTAGAAAATTAAAGTAGATCCGTTTCTGCGAGGTTGTGTTTTGCTCGGACGATTTGGAAGCCTTCCACTACTCCGATTGATGCAAACCAGACCTTCACAGATTCCTCGTCTTGAGAGCTTTCTTTGGGTATCTCACACGCCTTAATTGGATTGGTATAACTCGAGATATCAACCAAACAGTCTCAGCACTCTCACAGCTCGAGTTTACAGACCACCACTCACTTCAGCTCGATTCTGGTAAGATAAGCTCTCTCTCCTCGAACAAAGACCACTCAATTGAGATACTAGACTTCAAAGGCTATCCAAGGACACCTTATACACCTCATTTGGTCGAGTATAACTCCCATAATGAGTGGAGACAACCAGCACACCATTTTGTGCGAAAATAGGGATGGTGGCCCAACATTTGATTCCTATCAAGTCTTGTGCAGCTCCTCTCCATGGTGGTCGGCCAAGGTAAGTTTCCTAACCCATTTTTATTTGTCTTGCAGGTACTAATATCATGTGGAGTGGTTCCCAATTGATCCCAATCATTTTGGGATCCAAATTATCTACCAATACTTCCAAAAATGGGGAAAATGGGTCCTATTGTTTTATCTTTGTCAAAAGATGTCTTTTTGTACTCATCCTAATTTATTTAGAACAAGTCAACTTCCTAAATCACATTATTGATCTCCAATATGTGTAGGCTCATCCCAATAATTTACTTGATGGATATTATAGAAGGAAAATCCTACTTCCATTATTTAGCTCAAAAATGCCAAAGATAGGGTTGTAGGCATTGGTATTCTTTTTAATCATTCGATCACTTATTTAGATAATGTTGAGCTCTTTTATTTATTAATAAGTCCCAAAAAGTGTTTGCAAACCCGACACTATCATACGAGTTTGAACAGTACGATATTCAATCGTGCACTACGTAGAACATTAATCGCTTTACAATTGTTTGGCAAATCGGAAATTCAATACATAAATGTTAAATTTTTAAATCGAATTTTCAAGGACGTTCGGGTGCGGTGTCACATAAGAAACATAATTTATGCCGCAAAAAATTGCAGTAAAAAACGCAGCAAAAACTACAACACTTGAAGGCAAGTGCAATGAAAGAGCCTTGACATATTATCAAACATGTAGTGTGCTTATAGTTTTCTTTCCTATTGAACATATATACACCATAAACTTCTGTCCTACAATGACTTTACTGGGAAACACCGTGTAAACACCTTCTAAGTAACTGTTTGTTTTGCTAAATTCATTAAGAAAAAAACACAAAAAAAATGCAGGGAAAAATGACACACTTCCATGAGATAAAAACACACAAAGAAATAATTGAAGATCTCATACGTAAAGAACAAACATTGCATTACTTTTAATAACAAGGAATAACATGTAAGGAAGCAATTAAAAAATGTAATACATAGCTCATTAAGGGTCTGTTGCAACAGTTTCTGCTTTTAAAAAAGTGCTTTTTTTTAATGAAATGAGGAGAAGTGATTAAATAAAAGTTGATAGTGTTTGAGAAAAAAGTGATTTTAAAAAGTAAAAGTGGGTAGTGTTTGGTAAAATAAGTGTTTTTTGTGTAATAGAAAAAGTAAAAGCACTTTTGACGCGGAAGCCGAGAAAAATAAAAGTTGTAGCGTTTGGAAAAATAAGTGCTTTTTTAAAGCCAAAAGCTGAGAAGTGCTTTTTTAAAAGGAGTTACAAACCAACCCTAAGCAAAGAACGGGTGCAAGGAAGAATGTTGATCAACAACCGTGAGAAGGTGGTAAATGGAAGTCGAAACCTCATTATATACCGAAAGCTTAAGATCTATTGATGAGAGATGCTAGATCTTCTTGAACAGATGAAGATGAGGGGTTCATGAAGTGGGTTGGGGAAAATTAAGAGCTGGTATAGCTGAAGAGTTGGGAAAGATGGTTCGTAGATGACAGTTGATATACTTGAATTGACGGTGTGAAAAAATCTAAACGCCGTCATATAAATTGGAGAACGGCAATTCAATGGAACACTCGAATAGCACAAGGTACTACACCTTTTAGCTTAACATGAAGAAGCAATGAGCATTTAATGATGAAAAGTGACCTTTATTAAGATAGGTTAAGATTAATTTAGATTTTATATGCATCAATATAACATTTTTAAATGAGCATAAAACCAGTACCAAATGAACATACGTAATTTACAAAATGAATATCAAAAAGTTCAAAAGATTATTTGTTTATGCTAATTCATTTTAGATTTTACACTCATTTGATTTTATATCAAAGGATCTTTTTAGATGTAACACATCGTAGACTGGTTTGATGAATGTGATTTGATTATTTGAAGGATTCATTAAAGTGGAAAGATTAGATTGTTTGAGGTTTGTTTACGTGAGACTACTCATAAATGATGATGGAGCCAGGACACTGGGTTAGGATGAACCAGTACAAAGAATATTTTTGAAAAAAATTTACTTAGGATATTTTACACTAAAAAATTGGATATCTTTTAGATTTTGGGCTAGGTCGGGGCTAATGATGGCCCCCTGTTAGCTACACCCCTGCAAACGACGGACGCCTATGTTAAGAGCATTTCCGTGTAGCCGGAATCTAGAAGAGACAAGCACAATACGTCCATTTTGGTTGTATTCCTTTGTTGATTGAGTTGCAGTGAGTAAGTGACACATTTAATTACAAAAATATTCGGATGTACGATGCTCACCGTACAGCTGATTCTATGATATAACTTACCTAGTGTGGCCATGTTTTAAAACGGAATAATACGGTACCGTATTATGTCAAAATCGTTCCAAAACGTATGATTTGTAAACAACTAAATAATCTTACAACTTCGAATAAAATAATGTTATGATTTCGAATCATGTCATTCAATTCAAAGAAAGATGATGCCCTCGGTACTTTTTGTTTGGAAAAAGAAAGTGAAGAAGCATAAGGATGTAGACGCAAAGTTGGGTGGAAAAGATGGAGTAAAAATCTAAACAAATCCCGGAAGAGCGACGACTGTTTCCCATACCCAGGAAATACACGAACCACGCCAGCGCACATGTGCCATAAGACTCGATAACACGTGTTTGAATTCCATCTTTTCTCGCCTCAAAGAATAATTCAAACCTCTAGTCTCTACCTCTACATGTATTGATTGGGAAAAGAATAGCCCGATGACTAACCCGATTCGTGGTTTTCGAAATGTTAAGGGAAAAAGCTTAGGATTCTTCTTGTACCCACTATTGTACCCACTTTTGTACCCACTATGTCTTCATAGACATATTTTTGTCTATGACCGGGATTCACAGACAAAAAAAAACTCCTCACAGATATGGTGGGTACAAAAATGAGTACAATAGTAGGTACAAACAGATTTTTCCAAAAGCTTACCCGATCCCCTAGATTGGATTTAAGTAAAATCCGAGGCATATTTCCATAGAATTTTCTAGTGGATTATGAGGACAAATTGATTGAAATTATGAACTCCATTAAAATTCCATCAAATTGAGGACACCCCTTAAAACGTTTTACGTCGAAATGATTTTGATGTAAAACGTTTAAATCAGAACGAACAATAACAAGATTAATTTATGCCTATTCTTTAGTACATTGTAAATGAAATCCAATCACTAGTTTTCGAACTCTGTTTTCTTGTGTCTTGCTCATGTTTATCCTAAATATTAATTATAAAATCTCAATTGTTTTCCTTTTTTTTTATTAATACCAAGTATGATCTAAGTTTGCTCTACAAATATCTAGTGTATTCATCATAACTTGATTGATTTTATTGTCATGGCCTCATTTTCAGTCACAATTAGAAATGTGCACGAGTCCAAAATTGAATCCATTCGGACCAATTAAATCAATTTAGATTAGATTCAAAATGTTTTGATTTTGCGAAGGTCGCAGAGCGTACAAGAAACTAATCAATTTAGACAAGCCATAGTTTTTGTGAGATTGGTGTTTGGACCTATATATAGTCATAAATAATTGTATGAACCAATCTAACTTAGCTCCGAAATATAATCACATCTAGTTTTCGCACATCTAGTTTTGATCACATCAATAAACATTTTTTACTTTGATTTTATTGTCACGGCCTCATTTTCAGTCACAATTAGAAATGTGCACGAGTCCAAAATTGAATCCGTTCGGGCGAATTAAATCAATTTAGATTAGATTCACAATGTTTTGATTTTGCGAAGGTCGCAGAGCGTACAAGAAACTTTGATGGGTGTGCGGGTTCTAAGCATTGGCTCACTCCACATTTGATACAGAGTAAAAGAAGTATATTTGTGTATTAATAATTTGTGAATAATTATACTCCATACTCTCTGTATATGATTCCTTTATAAAGGTCAATGGCATTAAAACAATCATTATGATTTATTTGAATATTAGATCAGGTCATGCTTAAACAGGCGTAAATAATCAAATCAGACTCAGCAAATCAGACTTGATAAGAATGTTTTAGTCTAAATGAAACATCTTCTTTTTATTTTAATTTAAGTGAAACCATGTTTTCTCACTATGGGTCATATAATCTTAAACTAAATGGTTAAAGATAGCAATATGACAAGTGAGAGTGATTCAAGTCGACTAAAACCCACACCCAAAATCCACCTCATGACAAGTGAAAGTAATTCAAGACTTCAAGTCGACTAAAACCCACACTGAAAATCCACCTCAGGTGGGGGGGGGGGGGAGGGGGGGTTGAAGTCATCAATGACGTAAATTCGATAGAGTTTTTTCAAATGATGATCCTCTAGCCCCTGTATAAAAGTTGGTATCAGTGGCGGATCTAACATCTAAATTTTGGGTGTTCAAAGTTATTTTACAATTAAAATTATGAGCAATGATACTCCCTCCGTCCCACTTTGCTTCCCACACGATTTACGATGTTTGACTGACCATAAAGTTAATTGATCCTTGTCATTAGTAGAATTATTTTTAGTAAATAAAATTTACATATTCAGAAACTACATTAAATCCGCTACAAAACCTGCAAAAAATAATTTAAATTTCATAAACTTTCGATATATAAAGTAAAAGATTAGGAACAATGCATGTTGACCGGAGAATAGTGTACGAGAACCTTTAAATGGGACGGATGGAGTATTATTTGATGGTACAATTCTACACATACATCTTTTAAAAAAATAACTAGGAAATAACGTACAAATTAAGAAGCACTTCGTATTATACAAGCAAAGTACAATAAATTATTAAGTCAATTATATATATATATATATATATATATATATATATATATATCTGTGTGTGTGTAATTTTACACTTCTGATCCAAACTTTTGGGTGTTCACATGCATAGTTTTGAACACAGTGAGCTCCGCCACTGGTTGGTATCTGAAAGTGATTAACCAATCGCTGATGGATGGTTCTTCCGAGGTGCAATGAAATATGAAATTAAAACACATAGACAAATAATTGATTTTTGTTTTAGTAGAGAAGAATGTTTATGACACCCAAAAAGCGAATTGTTTGTGTATAGACAATTCAATATCATAGACACTTCATTTACTAAAATGAAAACAATTTTCGGTGTATAGGCAATTACATTTGACGTGTAAGGATGTTTTTACTTGGACTGTAATTTGCTGGTCTGGTCTGGTCTGGTCTGAACTGGTCTGGTAAGGTCTGGTTTCTTTGTATTTTTATAACTATCCAAGTCTAGTCTGGTCTGGTCTGGTCTGAACTGGTCTGGTCTGGACTGATCTGGGACAAATTACAGTCCAAGTAAAAACATCCTAACCCTAACCCAACGTGTGCAAGTAGAATTTTCAATTATCCATGCATCATTTTCCTTTTAAAAAAGAATGACACTTTATCCCTGAAAGCCATCAACATCCGCCGGTCAGTGAAATGGAAGAGCAAATTCAACTCTAATCACAAGTTATTGGCAATAACTTGTGACTTAAGCATGTGCAAGGTCCTATACATTTTTGTACGAAGTGACTTCATAATAATCTCTTGTGTTAATCCTATACATTGATGCAATTGTTAGGATTGGAATGCGAAACTTATCTCACTTCAACCATCACCGCCTCACCGGCATAGCTCAACTTTTTTAAAAGGTCAAGTACGGAGCAAAAGGTAAAAAAAAAAAAAAAACTCGTTCCTTAAAAAAACTTGTAATTTGGGCACGTGGGCCACCTAATAATTTCGTAGCCGAACTGGTAAGCAAGCCGTTACGTACAGAGAGAGACTCGCAGATATAATACGGAGTAACTCCGTATGTAAATACGCACGTGCTTTTTTATGTGAACAACAAATAAAGCCCATTCAGTTTGCCTAAGAAAGATAAATCGTGGAGTATTTTATAATCCGGAGCATCCATCCGAGATTGAAGAGAGAAGCGTAAACGGGTTCAAGCAATCGCCGGAAAAACATGACTTCGTCGGAGATTGCAGATGCCGGGAGGTTCTCCGGCCAGAGGTCCAATTTCTCCAACACGTGCAACCGCCTGAGCCAGTACATAAAGGAGAACCGCTCGTTTGGCGATCTCAGCCTTAGCCTCACCCGCAATTGTATCCCTTCCGGTGCGCCTCCTGGAATCTCTCTGGCTTTGCATGATTTTTTTATCGTTCTCCCTCCTGAGTTTATTTCCTAGTTCGGATTAGTTCTAATAAATGCTCTATTCCGGCCGGCCGTATACGATTTTGGAGTTTAGCGTTTTTAATCCCAACATCCCTGTTTGGGCATTTCTAGAGATTGAACTGTGTTGTTTATGCTAAATTTGGAAACAGGAAATTCGAGACAGACAATGGATCTGTTGCCGATGATTGAGAAATCCGGTCAGAAACCCATGAATTTGTTTCCTAACGCAGAAGAGGCAACCAGGATTTCCGATTTAAGGTTCCTGACCCCTAATTTTTCACATAAAATTTTCAATTTCCATGTAATGAAAAAGTTACAAATATCTATCTAGATGTTGGTAATCAATAACTATGGTTCTGGGGGTTTGTATTCAGCGGGATGGCAAAGGGGGATGGCCAGAAAAAGGCACAGATGACAATTTTCTATGGTGGGCAAGTGGTTGTGTTCAATGACTTCCCAGCGGACAAGGCTAAGGAAATCATGCTTCTGGCCAGTAATAGCATGCCGTCTCCTTTTCCTCCTCCTAGACAGCTGCCTTCGCCTTCACCGGTTTCTATGGCTGTCCGACCTCCTTGTTTTGTCAACCAGAGACCTCCTCAGACTCCTATTGTTACTGCAGGTACTTGTTCTTTTAGAAAACAATAATAACTTGATGTCTCTGTTGCACGGAAACAAAAAAAAAAACCAGGACGAAACAAGAAACAGGAAACAACATCTTTTGCTCGAAAAACAATTTTTTTGAGAGTTTCCAAAGGGAAACCTATTATGTCCTGAGAGATTCCGAGCTTCTTGGTGTCAAGATGAAGTATATTAGTTGTAGAAATATTTGTGTACATAATCTATGTATAAAATCTATGTACGATATGGGTTGCTGTCTAACTTTCAGGATGCAATTTCACCTTTCAGGCCTTAATATAGTCATAGCATGCCTAGATGGTTTGATTGTTCGCTAGTAGTCATACACTTATTGATTTATTGTTAGATTTAATGGAAGAGGGTTGTATACTTGTATACAGTCTATTAATTTGTCTATTATTTATGTATTCATTTATTTTTTGTGTCATTGCAGATTTGCCTTTATCAAGGAGGGCATCACTTAGCAGGTTCTTGGAGAAGAGAAAGGATAGGTAGAATGGGTAATTAAATCTTAGGGGCTGCAAAAGAGTCCTCACAATATATGTTGTGTAGAATTTGGCATATGTTTTTAAATTTGATTCTTTCTTGAATTGCAGAATTGTGTCTTTGGGCCCATATCCAATGAGCAATCTGAAGTACAATGGAGTAGCAGCTTCATCTTCATCTTCTAAGGGGGTTATAGAGAGCAAGGGATGGTTGGGATTGGGTCCTCATCTTCCTGTGAAAACAGAGCAATGATTAATTTGATTGATTACAATTGTAGTATTAAAAATTATTAAATATCAGTAGATGATTAGTGTGATCTGCTCTGTACGGTTTGTACTTTGTAGCATCCTTAAATTTTCTTAGCTTCCTTAACTTTGTGTTTATCTAAGGTAATTAATTTCGGCTTCCAAGCGTCCAAATGTTTAGATCTGGTTTTATTAATTAGTTCTGCTCCCATTATATCAACTATAATTCATGTAATTAGATGCTTAACTCTTTCCTAATTTTGCAGAAGTATAGCTAGTCATTCCAAATTATCCCATTATTTTCAACAGTGATGGGTTATTATTGTTATGATAAATACCCTCGGTGTCACATACTCCCTCCGGTCTTTATTAAAGTTCTCACTTTTCTTTTCGGGATGTCCCTTATTTAAGTTCACACTTTCATTTTAGGAAACAAAACAGTGCAAAACAGTGCCAAACAGTGTCAAACAGTGCACTCAACAGTAAAGTCAAATTTATTTTCTTAATCTGTGTGAACTCGAACTGGGAGCTTTAATAAGGACCGGAGGGAGTAGGTTGCTTAGTTAGTTGAGGGGTGTTTGGATCCGATTCTTAAATTGCTTCTGCTCCTTCAAAGAGCAGAAGTAGAAATTGGAGTGTTTGGTAAAAGTGCAGAAGTGATTCTGGTGCCCCATTTTATTCCTAAAATCAGTTTTTGTAGAAGTTGGGGGAGACCAGTTTCTGAAAACTTATTCTGATTTTGCTTCTATTTTAAAAAAGAAGCAGGAGCAGAATCAGTTCCAAACACCCCCTTAGTTGGTTAGGTACTTAGGTTGCTTACTAGGTTCAAGAGGTGGAAACTTAGTTTTAGAATGGAGGATTAAGTGCTTTTCAACTTTTGGTTTAAAAAATTGAAGCAAACGTTTTCAAATAATAATTTCAGCTTAAATTAAACACTTTTATTTCGAGTCAGTTTAAATTAAACACCTAAAAACAAAAATACGAAAACATGTGCATTTAAATTGTTTTTCACCTTTTATATAACATATATGGCATTTTCTATGAAATCATGTTATTCATGTATAGATAAGCTATATTTACTATAGTATTATGCAGAAGCAGATGATCTCGTATACCGTCCTGATTAAATCGGGATCCCGACATTAAGTCGGGTTCCTGATCAAGAAGATGCTCTCTTCGTCTGATCTGAATGTTTCTCATCTGAATTTTTTAAGTTTTGATCTAATCTGATCTGAATGTTTCTGATCTAATTTGATCCGATCTGAATCTTTCTGATTTGATCGGATCTGAACCTTTCTGATCTCATCTGAATCTTTCTGATCTGGTCTGATCTGAATGTTTCCGATCTGATATGATCTGAATCCTTCTGATCTGATCTGAATCTTTCTGATCTGATTTGAATATTTCTATAATTATAATTATAATTATTATAATTATTATAATTGTAATTAAAAATATAATTTAAATAAAATTATAATTATAATCACAAATACAAAAATAATAATAATAATAGTAATAATAAAAATTAAATTTAAAATGAAAAAAATTATACCTATTAAACTAATTATAAATATAGATACAATTATAATTGTAATTATATTTTTAAATATAATTATATAATTATAATTGTAATTATAATTACAATATTTATCTCGTTTAATCCCGACAATGAAGCATCAAACATAAGATTATGTAATTTCTTTAGTTAAAAATTAACTTTGATATTTAGTGGTTGCAACATTATTCTTTGGTCATAATTATATCAAATTTGTCATCATCTACTTATAAAATATTGTAATAATTATCATCTCAAATTCACACTAGTACGTACTTTTAGAATAATTTTTATTTATAACTTCAATTTAGTATAATTTTTGAATAAGCTATCAAGGCTTAGTAAAATTTACTTAAAAAATTATATACAAATTCACTAAAAGAAGGATGTGTAACATATATTATTTAAAATTCAAAACTAAGTAGACTCATAGTGAAACTTTGTGACCAATGAATAAAATGTATAAATACATATTATGATTATTTACTAAAGAAAGACATCTTAGTCTCGATCATGATTTTTTTAAAGAATTCATCAAAATCGCAAAAGATTATGTAAGGATTTTTTTTAAAGAAATCTTTATTTGGTTGAGATTTAGATTGTCGGGATCAACAATAATCTTTATTTAGTTAGGATCCAGAATATTCAAATTGGGACAAATGCCAAATAGTTTTAGAAACTTGATATTGTAACATGCAAAATTAATCTATGTAAGGAATAAGTAAGCAAATTAAAAAAGATATGCAAATATTTAGATACATATTAATTTTTTATAAATGTATTTTCATTTTTTATATATTCATATATAATTATATAGATGTTATTTGAAAGTGCATCGAATAAGGTCTATTTGAAAGTGCATTAGATAGAGGTTATTGTGTATCAGATCGACACTTTGGATGGCTGAGATTAATTCTCATTTTACACGTTAAGATGTTTTTTCATATGAACTCATCCCTATCTGATGCACTTTGATAGAGTTGTATTTTTTATTATGTATTATTTCTATTTTAACTAGTTTTATTTGTTGTTGTTTGGAAAATTACACACTTTTGGTGTAATTAGTTAATTTTCTTAGATAGATGTAATTTGTTTAGATTAGGATTATTATGAGCTTAAAACAGGTCAACATCATCCAAAGGATCAAGTTTGGACCCCAAAAGATCAAGGAAAGTGCAAGGGGACAAGATAAAAAGAAGATTGAAAAAATATTTCATATACCCGGTCGGGTATAGGCAATACTCGATCGGGTGTTGAGTTGATTCGGGTGTCAAAATAAGAATCTGGAGAGACAAAAGAACGTGCAGGATTTTGACTTTTTGGCTCATACCCGACCGGGTATGCCTACATACCCGACCGGGTATGTCTAGAAAAGTGATTTTCCGGAAAACTGCCTAAAATACCCGATCGGGTACACAACCCTGCCACCTCCAAACACCTATAAATACACCCCTTTTCCTTCACAATAAAAGCATCCCTTCTTCCATACTCTTAAGCTCAGTTTAGAATAGTATTTATTTTATATTTTTATAGGATGTTTAGTCTCCAAATGAGGAGCTAAACTTCCATTTCTTGCTGTTGCTCTTGAAGCTTGTTAATTATTAAAGTTGTGAGTTATTTTCTTAACTTCCTCCCTTGAATATTAATTATTCTCTTAATCTATCTATATATTAATGTTGGGGAGTGTTGCTAAGATGACAATTAGTTAACATCTCGACATTAGTTATAGTAGTATTTATTTTCTTCCTCTATATATTAATGTTGGGGAGTGTTGCTAAGATGACAATTAGATAACATCTTGACATTAATTATAGTAGGATTATTCATATTTAATCTTCTTCCTTGAATATTAATTCTTCCCTTAATTTATCTCTATATTAATGTTGGGGAGTGTTGCTAAGATGACAATTAGTTAACATCTCAACATTAATTACTACTAGAAACGTTCAACGAACCAATGGTTAATCGTTGATGGTTTCACAAGTAAGTAACTTCGGTTTATTAATGCACGGTCGTGGTTAATAAACTTAAGAGGGATTAATTTTGTTGGTTAAACCGAAACCGTTGTGTTGAGGTTATCAATCTCAATTGATTTCATCAAGGAGTTAAGAGATTAAATGCTACTATCAAGTCGGTATATGGCGGTGTTCTATACATGACTAATAGTAAGGGTTATTAATGAACGGTCATTGTTAATAACTACCCTCGATGAATTGGATATACTCCTCGATTGAGTATTCAAGATGGGATAAGTTATAGATATAACAACGATCGACTAAAATATATCAACAAGTGGAAAGTAGCAATGCCAAGTCCTTTTTATCTTTGAATTAAATCTCATATAAGTCCTTCATCTTAGTATTTAATTAATTAAATTCCAACAATACCAAAACCCCCCTTTTATTTACTAGTTCATAAAAAGAGAATTATTCCTTTCCCTGTGGATACGAACTCTATTTCACTATACTACGTATTAGTGCTAGTATTGAATTTATTTTGACGCACCGTGACAAAGTGCACGTCACACTTTCAAATAGACCTTATCTGATGCACTTTCAAATAACCCCTATATATCACGAATGTTCAGGTCCGGCCAGGCCGGACCACTCCCCTGTCTGGCCACCTCAATTTGAGGTGGTTCCCGGTGGTATTTTTGGCTCAATTTTTTTTTGTGTATTTTCCTCATCAAGTCTAGTTCATCCATACCAAATTTGAGCAAAAAATTCAATCGAGAAGGCCGTCAAATGATTTTTGCAAGATAACTGTGTTTTATATGTATATTCCGGACCAGTTTTCTTGCAAATAGAGATGAGGCTTAAGAAAATGTGTACATGCAAGTTAAAAAATAAATGTACAATAAATAATAACTAGCCCCATATTATAGCGCCGAACACCCCAAGTTGGAGCAAGCGGATCTCAAATGCCCAACTTCACCAATAAGTAGGAAAATTGATCAATCTCAAGGGCTTTACTAAAACATCAGATACTTTATTTGATGAAGATACATGAGAGTTGACAAGAGAGTCATTTGTGATGAGGTCATGAATGAAATGACAATCAAGTTCAATATGTTTAGTTCGTTCATGAAACACCAGATTAGAAGCAATATGAATGGCAGACATACGAATATGAACCCAATATGAATGTGCGAAATTGAATGATAGAGATTAGATGTCATTTTAATACGTACGTCTGCCATGGATTATATTGCAGCCCACGCAAGCAGTCCTCTTTGGATAAATACAAATCAGATCAATAGATCATCAAGTTATAAGAGTGGCTTGGTATAGTAGTATTTTGAAAGGTTACGTTGTACAAATGCTTCCGACTTTTGGTGTTGTTAAAGACACTTCTCTGCAAACAATGCATTGGACGTTAAAGCTACAATGTCTTGCTTATAAATATTATGGTGGAAAATAGTTGTAGAGTCAAGAGTCTTTGGTAATATTTGGATCTACGACTACAATGATTATTCAGTTTTGTATTTATTATTACAATATCCCGCACAATAAAAGGATACAATTTCTTTCTGTTCAAAGCAGCAGCAGCAGAGTACATGAATTTTATGATGGGTTGTTGTATTCTCATAGGTAATGCTCTATTTGTAACGGAAACGAACTATTACGGAGTATATATTATTATTAATGTTGTTGTACGAGTAAATTTATGGAACCTCATATGACTCCCTTATGAGGTCATATGAGGTATTGTGGCACCATCATCACCATTCATTTATTTAGTGGACCCCACTAAATAAATGAATGGTGATGATGGTGCCACAATACCCATATGACCCCATAAGGGAGTCATATGGGGCTCCTTAAAATTTATTGTTGTTGTACATTGTAGTTTAGTTATTGTTATTAATAATTAATTTATTAATATAAAAGAAATGATAAAAAAATATTAATCATGTAATATTTGGATCAGCTTGATTCTCGAAAATAAAGTTTAAAGATATTAGTCAATTCATAATGTGCTTAAAGCTGGGTTGGCCGGTTGGCGCTAAGCTAATAGATAGTGTATACCACAAGTAATACAGAGTAATAAGTATGGAACGCGACCCGATATAGCTCAAACTATGAACAAGCTAAGTCGGTTTTCAATAAATCCCGGTAGAGAACATTGGAAATCGCTTATAAGGCTGCTTGGGTATTTGCTGTACACCAAAGACTATAGTTTACATTTTCAAAAATATCCAACCGTGATAGAGGGATATACCGATGCAAATTGGATATTCGATTCCAATGACACAAAATCAATGGGTGGATATGTGTTTACCCTTGGAAGTGTGTTGTGTCGTGGAAATCTTCCAAAAAAAACATGTATTGCTATATCTACCATGGAAGTTGAATTCATTGCCTTAGATAAGGCTGGAGAAGAAGCTCAATGGTTGAGAGAGTTTTTGGAAGATCTTCCTTATTGGGAAAAGTCTGTCCCTCCAATATCCATTCATTCTGATAATCAAGTTGCAATTGGAAGAGCAAGGAATGCGGTTTATAACGGTAAGTCTAGACACATCCGTCGTAGACATAATACCGTTAGAAAACTAATTAAAAATGAGACCATCTCTCTTGAAAATGTTAAGTTGAAAGAAAATATTGCGGATCCGCTAACTAAACCTCTTTCGAGAGAGTTGGTCGAGACGTCAAGGAGATCGAGCGATGGGCCTACGACCAATGATCCAATATAAGTCCACGAGGAAACCCTACCTATTATAGAGAGTGTGTAACACCGCCCCCAAGTACTTGTACTTTATCAAATTATGTAATGAACCCCGAGGAATGAATAAACGCATTTTTATTACGTGATTGTAAATTTTTATCATTTCTTTTACGTGAATAGTAAAATTCACGCGGGGCCCACACCGGAAGTGGGGGCCGCCCGAAATTGTCGGGACCACATATTATATTTGTTTGGGTCAAGATAATATGTGTGGAATGATGGATAGCCTTGTTGGGCCATAGAAATTACGTGAGTAACCATTTGGACATATAAAGCCCATTTATTGGTACCGACGCACTAACAGATAAAAAAGCCATAATAAATTATGGAGACCGCCAAATTAAAAGTTGGGAGAATATACATTCATTCTAAAAGCCAATAATATTTGGAAGGAGGATAGATATTTCATTTGACCCGATAAAATGAAATACAATTAAAACAGTCCGGGAAATACAACTTTCGGGGCCAATTGTACACGTCGGGACACAAAGGGATGACCTCCCACATGAGTGGGGGCCACCCCACGTTTTTTTCAGCTCTTGATTGATGAGGGGAGTGTGCAAATTTTGACTTAAATGATGGAGGCGAGCTAAGGAAGGGGTTTGAGACAAGAATGGACTCCAAGAGGACCCCTCACCCCTCATCATTGACTAATGAGCCAAAATAGACTCCCATCACCCCCTACAGCCATACATTCGAATTAGGCATCAATCTAGGTGAGATAAGCTCTGCAAATCACCTTACTCTTCATCCATTTTCGATCCAAAGCTAAGGAAGAAGAAGGAAGGAAAAGAGAAGAGAAAGAAGGAGGAAAACTTAAGGATTAGCAAGGTAATAACTCCATTAACCCCATTCCTTTTCCTTAGTCCTCCCATATGATTATATAATCATGTTCCAGACCCTAGGGTCACTATACATGTTATATGTGAAGAATAAAGGGTTGGAAGGTTGGTTCATATCCGAAACGGATTTAGAGGACAAAGTTGACCGGTTCGTCGGAAAATAACCTTTTAGAGGTTATTTGTGTTGATATGGGTTGTATGATGATAAAACCTTGTTGTTAACTTGTATAAGGTACTTCAAGGACTTTCACGGAGTTGAAAGGGGCGCCGGAGTGTCGCCGGAGTTAGTTGAAGTTCACCGGAGTTTCACCGGAGCTCAATAAGAAAGGCTAGAACTCCCTAAGCTTCTTTTAAGGTGAGAAGACGGCTATATGCTTTATAACTCTTGCGTTAGGCATGGGATTACCTAAATTAATCAAGAATATGTTTTATGAATTGATTAATGGTATTAAAGCATGTGTTATGTTATGTTAAGAACTATAACAAGGTTGAAAGGCATGAAATGTACGTTTGGCTAGTGAAATGGTTATAAATTGAGATGTATAATGTTACAAGGACCAAAACAAGCATTTTTGGATCAAGGACTTCAAGTAGTACATGCATGTAAAATTTCACGTTAATCGGACTCCGTTTGGGCGGTCAAACGGGCGTTGACCGCCAAGTCAACTACAATACCCGACCGGGTATTGGCAAATACCCGACCGGGTATTTGTTGAAAATCTGCCCCAGGGGCTGCTGTCTCCTATACTCGATCGAGTATGGATAGGTACTCGATCGAGTATGCATGGAAAATCAGCCTTACGGGCTGCTGCCTCCTGTACTCGACCGAGTATAGGTGGGTACTCGATCGAGTATTGGGTTATACTCAAAACGGGTAGTTTTTGAGTAGGTTAACGTGGACCGATCAGGTGGGACCCGTCCACGTTGGTTACTAAGGATTATTATATGACTATAGGACTAGGTATTGTCCATAGTTAAGTGAATGCAAGGTTAGCCATATCCAGGTTAGGGTTTGGTTAGAAATAAGGTTGAGGTTGAGTATCCTCGGGACGGTAAACGATCCTAAAACTCGGTGAGGTTGAGTATCCTCGGGACGGTAAACAATCCCAAGAACTCGGTGAGGTTGAGTATCCTCGGGACGATAAACAATCCCAGAAACTCGGTGAGGTTGAGTATCCTCGGGACGGTAAACAATCCCAGAAACTCGGTGAGGTTGAGTATCCTCGGGACGGTAAACAATCCCAGAAACTCGGCGAGGTTGAGTATCCTCGGGACGGTAAACAATCCCAGAAACTCGGTGAGGTTGAGTATCCTCGGGACGGTAAACAATCCCAGAAACTCGGTAGGATATTATGAAGGTAGAATGTAGCTCTCAAGCTAGGCATTCAGGAATGGAAAGGGGATAGGTTGGGGAAGTACCTTATCTCTAAAAGACTCTTTGTGATGAAACGACCTACGGGTCAAGTATTTTACAAGTATATATATATTATGTATTATCTTGGGGACGGGGGTAACAATGGTTACACCTATAAGTATATGTATCACCCTATGTTTGGGTCTCGTGTCTGAAACATTAGTTATTCCTCATATAGCCTGCTTGTCACTAGTACTTCTATGGAGTACTGACCCCTTCGGGGGCCCTCACATTTTCAGGTTGAGGCTAGAGTCCTACTACCTGCACCTTTGCCTAGGGTGATTGATCAAGGAGGAAGACGTGGTTCGTGCTTCCATTCTCATTTGAAACAATGCAACTGCTCATGGATATTTTTAACAATGTTTTCCATTAAAACATTTGGGGGCCTGCGTGCCCGTATTTGCCACGTGTGGCTAAGTATCAAACATATCTTATTTTCCGCATTTGTTTGACTAATATATATTGATGTTGATTGTATGGGTTTACTAATCGGCTTGACAATAGAACTTAACGAACGCCTTGTATGATTTGATAAGGATGAACTATGTTGTTCTTATTGGGTTGTACGGCGGTTGTCTACGTGGCACGGACGCGGTCCGGGGCATGACAGAGTGCCTCGTAATTAGGTTCAAAGGGAAAACACAACTGTGGACTGGCTCGGGCGGTACTAGCCAAGATATAGTACACTCATGCCATGAACACTTAGGGAAAGTTACGCTTTTAATGATCTCTATATCTTGATATGTTCAAGTAAGGTATGTCATGATACCTTCCATAGAGATCACCTATGCAGGTGGAAGAAGGCCGCTTCTATGAGAGTCTATGGTACGAGATAAATTCTCCGGTGCACGATATACGCTCGAAAACACTAGCTGAACCACGAGGTGGTCAAGGCCGAAACGAACACAAATGTGAGAAGCAAAGATGCACTTGGGGCTCTGTGTGTTATTCATTGTCTAGGTTTACACAATGGCTGACGGTTCAAAGCAAAGTGCTACCGATTGTCCAGTAAATCCAATGGATATACACTAAGGTAGGTTCAAAGATTCACGACTACCTAACCCTGTGCAGAGTTCCCATCTTCCCATGTCAAATTCTACTAGAGAAGTCACATACAACGTCGGTTATTTTGCACTTTTAACGTCGGTTTTGGAACCGCCGTCTAGGAAGGAGACGTTAAAGGTACGATCCTATCACGTCGGTTATATAACTGTTGTGATATATTTTTTTGCATTTAAAAGAATTTATCTACAACGTCCGTTTCACGTGGTAACCGACGTCTTAAACATTTTTCCAAAATAATAAAAATAACATGTAACGTCGGTTTTGATTAATAACCGACGTCGTAAGGTTTTTTACAAAAAAATATATTAATAATCTTTAACGTCGGTTCTACTTAATAACTGACGTGATATACGTTCGTGTTTTATAAATGCAGGTTGCATTACACGTCTATTATACAGATAACAGCCTTGAAAAGATGCCTATTTTTAAATTGTTCACAATTTGTTCACAATTTGCTATGCTAATATCACTATCCACTTTTCAAGCTTCCACAACAATTGAACCATCACATGAATTAAAATGTATTAAAATGTATTAAAATATCACAAAAGATCACAATAAGTCTGCTGTCTGCCACTAGTTTGTCTCAAAACCCATATCATATTACATTCAGCACCAATATAAAGTTAGAACTACGTTCAAACACCAATCTCAGTTCAGAATTAAAGTTCATTGTCACTCATAAGCTGCATTTGCACACCGCTTTACACCACATCGCTCTCACAAAATCCAAGTCACCTCGTGTATATTTATCATGACGATCGAACATCTACAAAATATATTTAAAATGTTAATTAATTACACATTACATATACTAATTATTATTTGAAGATATGTATTACTAAAAAAAATTACACTGTTCAAGTTTTTTTGTCCTTGAATTGGAAGAGATAATGTCACATATGAACCTTGACGTGCACTTTGTCGTGATGTACAATACGGCACTAATACGTAGTATAGTGTAGTAAGGTTCGTATCCACAGGGAAAGGAACACTCTTCTTTTTATATAAATAAGAAATAATAACAGGGGGGTTTTATGTTTGTGATGGTCCCTGATAGAGGTAAAAGTCTAGAGGGGGGGGGGGTGAATAGACTTTTAAAGTTCTTTCCTATTTTTAAAGAGTTTCCCTCATAGGTATGATGATCTATAATCTTTTTGAGAGATTTAGGATCGCAGCGGAAGTTATGACCTCTTTGTGAATGGTAACTTTCTTATGAGAGGATAAGAGGGAAGGGGTATTTGTATTTAGGACAACTTATCTTTAGTGACTGAAGTGAATAGGAGAATGGAGACTCTGCTTTGAAGATCTTTCAGTGAGATCCTCTGATGGCCTTGAATCAGAGATCCTTGGGTGAGGTCCTCTGGTAACCTTGAGTCAGAGACCCTTGAGTGAGGTCCTCTGATGATTTAGAGTCAAAGACCCTTGTATGAGGTCCTCTGATGAACTTGAATCAGAGACCCTTGTGTGAGGTCCTCTGATGATCTTGAATCAGAGACTCTTGAGTGAGGTACTCTGATGATCTTTAGTCAGAGACTCTTGAGTGAGGTACTCTGATGATCTCGAATCAGAGTAAATAAGATTGACACGAGATGTATCCTGGTTCAGAGGTGGTGTAATCCTCCTACATCCAGTCCCATCCTCTTTCAGATGGATTTCCACTAAAGTATTCAGCCCAATACAATTAGTGACCGTCTGGCTGTTATCACCAACTTGCTCAGACTTCAAGATGTTTCACTGAGAGTACACACCACTCCTAGTTACTCAATCCTTTAGGTTTTTCTCGATTGATCCAGTGGGGATCAAAAGGTACTCTATCCTATTCTACCACACTTAAGGACTTAGATGACGCTATCCTTATAAGTGTTTACAACAGTTTCAATATGAAACAAATTTCTAGCCTCCAACTAAAAACTAAACTTTCTGAGTGTATCAATGAGGATTTCTTTTCTAGAAGGTTTAGTGAAGCATGAGTCTAAGCAGAGAGCAGAATGTAATGAGCCCTTTCTCTTTTTGCTAGATATCTTCTTTGTGTAGTATGATTTCTCTGCTTAGTGAACTCAGGAGCTTGTTTTTCTTCTCATGCTTATGCCCGAATTTATAGGCATCTCTGGTTGATTAATCTCCTCCGTTGGTTGAGAGGATTTAATCTATTTCGTTGAGGCTTCTTGTACTTTCGTCTTCTTGTGTTGGAGCAGCTTATCTTCAGACGCAATTGGAGCAACTTGCTTTGCAGGAAATGTAAACCCATTCCTTAGACCATTTGCGCACTATTCACCATCTAGTGGGATTTTGTCTTCACAGGCAACTCTGGAGTGTCTCGTGATTATACAGCTCTTTAAGTAAAATTTGTGACTCTGGTTCTTGTGTACAAAATTAATTTGTACTGGTAGGATTAAAATATCCTTTTTAAGGTAAAGAAGAATTTACCTTATTGCATTTTATATTTCCAGTAAAATTAATTTTGTACATAAGATGTACATGTAAGATTAGTCACAATTTTACTAGTGACAATAATAAAATTGTAACCCAAAAATAAATATACTGATTGGATTTGAATATCCTGGAAAGGTAGGAATTTACCTTATTGCATTTTATATTTCCAGTATATTTATTTTGTGACACAATTTATATATTCCTAATTTTGTCACCTTCCTTCCTTTTTGGACCATACTTCAGTTCACACAATGCTAATTCAATATCGAATAGAGAATTTAAACATCAAGGGAGGATGGCATCATCAAAACTATATTTCATCAAAGTCTGAGGGGCCTAACAATTTCCCCCTTTTTGATGATGCCAAAACAAAAACTAGATTCTGAATACATAAAACAAAGATAAACTAGATTCTATTTTCCCCCTTTTTGGCAGCAGCTCAAACCTAGATTAGTTCTGTCTCCTAGATGATTCTCCTTCATCCAGTTTTCTTTTTCTTCGATTTCTTTTGAGTTGGTCTAATTTTTGGTTGTAGACCTTCTCAATGAGTTCCTGGGAAAGGGCTTCTTCTATGGAGCTTGCTCCCAACCATTGGAGAGCAAATTCTTCTTCTTTTGGGATGAGGGGTGCCATAAGAAGAAGTTGGTCGATTGGAGCGTGTCTCCAATACCTCCACTTTAGGACTCTCTTTCTTTCTTGGTCGAGAGAATCCTTGTCAGTGGTGTATATTATCCATGACTCTAGGTCACTGATGAATTTATCAGGAGCATTTGGGGGGCGTAAGGAGAGATTTAGGTTGAGTCTGTGATGTGCCATCAGAGTGTTTTGGCTTAAGGTGTGTTTGAAGAGGATCTTTTAGTAGGGATGGTTGCAAAAGATGCTTGGTTATTTGAGGATTAACCTTGATATTTATACTTGCATGCATCGTTTGGGATTCTTGGTTGAGAAATCAAGGCGTATTAATGGAATTACGGCTTGATGTTCTTTTCAAGAATAAAATCAGCATAGATAAAAGAGAAAAATTGGTTGGAGGAGCTTACCAATTTAATGATGTTGCTTCCCAAGATTTTCTTGAATCACCATGTGTCGTAGTTGCATGCATGCGTAGATTCCTGACTCCTTTTGTTAAAGTGATTCTACCTCTGGGCTCTGGTTGAGGTA
The DNA here is from genome assembly GCA_945859915.1 of Cuscuta epithymum. NCBI lineage: Eukaryota > Viridiplantae > Streptophyta > Magnoliopsida > Solanales > Convolvulaceae > Cuscuta > Cuscuta epithymum. The sequence continues at coordinate 1,359,903 of CAMAPF010001001.1, read as the reverse complement.
GTCGTCTGTTGTAGTTTAAGAGATTGTCTGTGATGTCTTCTCCGTTGGTTAGGTCCGAGACCTTCTGATAGTTTTTGAGATTTCTGATCTGAGGTCTTCTGATAGTATTCAAGCCTTCTGATCTGGGGTCTTCTGATAGTTAGTCAGACCTTCTGATCTGTGGTCTTCTGATAGACAGGCTTTCTGATCTGAGGTCTTCTGATAGTATTCAGACCTTCTGATCTGGGGTCTTCTGATAGACAGACTTTCTGATCTGAGGGCTTCTGATAGTACTCAGACCTTCTGATCTGGGGTCTTCTGATAGACAGTTGAGACCTTCTGTATAAGGACCATAGAGCTTCATTCCCTTGTCTTTGTGTGCTCCAACTTCTTTGATGCTTGAGTTCTTTGAGTGGAATTCCCCCTGAGTTGTTGCAGAGTTTATTCTCTACTTTGATCCAGATCATCAAGCATTCCTAGGTCTTGTCTTAGAGAATTGAATCTGGCTTCATTTAAGGGCTTAGTGAAGATGTCAGCCAGCTGCTTTTCTGTGGGGATGTACTCTAATCTGATGGTTTTCTTCTCAACATGTTCTCTGATGAAATGGTGTCTGATCTCAATATGCTTGGTTCTTGAGTGAAATACTGGATTATGAGTTATTGCTATAGCACTTGTGTTGTCACACAGAATGCTGACTTCCTTTGTTTCCTCTCCATAATCCCTCAATTGCTGTTTCATCCATAGTATTTGTGCACAGCAGCTGCCTGCTGCTATGTATTCTGCTTCAGCAGTGCTTGTGGCAATTGAGTGTTGTTTCTTGCTGAACCAAGAAACAAGTCTTCCTCCAATCATTTGACAAGTTCCAGAAGTGCTTTTTCTGTCAATTTTGCACCCAGCAAAGTCTGAGTCTGAATATCCATATAGATCAAAATTTCCATTTGTTGGATACCATAATCCAGAGTTAGGATTTCCTTTTAGATATCGTAGGATTTTCTTTGCTGCAAGAAGATGGCTTTCTTTGGGTTTTGATTGAAATCTTGCACATACCCCAACTGAGTAGGAGATATCTGGCCTACTAGTTGTAAGATATAGCAGAGAGCCAATCAGTCCTCTATAGAGTGTAGGATCAGTGTCTTTGCCATCTTCATCTGGAGTTAGTCCTTGAGAGGTGTTCATGGGGATCTTTACAGTAGACTTGTTCTCAACTTTGAATTTCTTCATGAGATCTCTTGTGTACTTTGATTGGTTGATGAAGATACCTTGTGGAGTTTGTTTCACTTGTAGTCCTAGGAAATAGTTCAACTCTCCCATCATGCTCATTTCAAACTTGTTTTGCATGAGAGTTGAAAATTTCTTACACAATGCTTGATTTGAGCTTCCAAAGATTATGTCATCCACATAAATTTGGACAAGCAGTATGTGTGGACCTTCTATACTTTTGAAGAGAGTTTTATCTACTTTGCCTTTAGTGAAACCGTTGTTCACTAAGTATTGAGAGAGAGTGTCATACCATGCTCTTGGAGCTTGTTTGAGTCCATAGAGGGCCTTCTTTAGTTTGAATACTTGATCTTTCTCTCTGTTGATTTCAAATCCAGGAGGTTGCTCCACATAGACCTCCTCTTCTAGTAGACCATTTAGGAAGGCACTTTTCACATCCATTTGATAGACTGTGAATTGCTTGTAGGCAGCATAAGCAAGAAATATTCTTATTGCTTCAAGTCTTGCAACAGGAGCAAAAGTTTCATCAAAGTCTATTCCTTCTTCTTGACAGTAGCCTTTGGCTACTAGTCTGGCTTTGTTTTTGATGATTGTGCCTTCCTCATTCATTTTGTTTCTGAATACCCATTTAGTTCCTATCACATGTTGATGATAGGGTCTGGGTACAAGTTGCCATACTTCATTTCGTTCAAATTGGTTGAGTTCTTCTTGCATGGCTAGTATCCAGTCTGAGTCTGAGAGGGCTTCTTCAATTTTCTTGGGTTCATTTTGTGAGATGAAGCATGAGAACATAGCTTCTTTCTGGAATGATGATCTAGTTCGAACCCCTTCATGGATGTTTCCTATGATTTGTTGAGGAGGATGTTGATTTGTCCATCTGATGTCAGAAGTTCTGTTGACTTGAGTTTGATGCTCATCCTCCTCCTCTTCTTCACTATCTTCTGGTAGAGTTGGAGGAATAGGAACTTCAGTTTTTGTAAATGATTCAGCTGGTTGTTTTGGAGAAGTGATTTGAATTGATCCATCAACTGGTAGTTGTCCATTGTTTGAGACACCTGCAGCTTCATGATTTTTGTTGGTGTTGGGAAGGCAGCTTGGAGCCTTCCCAGTTATCTTTTCTTTCCCAGATGATTCTCCTTCTACCATTTTGTTGGCATAGGAGTGATTGTCAAAGGCCACATGAATTGATTCTTCTACTACCAGAGTTCTTTTGTTGAAGATTCTGAAAGCCTTACTATTTGTTGAGTAGCCCAAGAAGATCCCTTCATCTGATTTTGGATCAAATGATTTGAGATAGTCTTTTCCATTGTTTAGAATAAAACATTTGCATCCGAATTCATGGAAATAATTGATTTTTGGCTTTCTTTCTTTCCATAGCTCATATGGAGTCTTCTTGTAAGTCTTATGAATAAGACTTCTGTTCTGGGTGTAGCAAGCTGTGTTTATTGCTTCTGCCCAAAATCTTTTGGGTAGACCGGCTGCTTCAATCATGGTCCTTCCAGCTTCCTTGAGTGTTCTGTTCCTTCTTTCAGCAACACCATTTTGTTGAGGTGTTCTTGCTGCTGATGTTTGGTGATGGATTCCGGATTCTTCACAGTACTGAATTACTGTTGAATTTAGAAATTCAGTACCTCTATCTGACCGGATCTTTTGTATTGAGATGCTCTTTTCATTCTGAAGGAGTTTCATCAGTTCTGGGAGCTTCTTCTCAGTTTCACTCTTCTTTTTCATGAATAGGGTCCAAGTGAATCTGGAATAATCATCTACCACAACCAGAGTGTATCTTTTGCCACTTAAACTTGTTGGGTCAATTGGTCCAAACAAGTCAAGGTGCAGTAGGCTCAATGGTCTGGTTGATGATGCATCATTTTTGTTTTTAAAGGGTACTTTTGTTTGTTTCCCTTTTTGACATGCATTACATAGATGATCCTTTTTGTAATTGATATCTGGAAGACCAACCACCAATCCTTTCTTGGACAGTTTGTTGATGGTTTTGAAGTTGAGATGGCTGAGCTTGTTATGCCATTCCCAACTTAGATCTGAATCAGCTTTTGTTACTAAGCAGATTCCTTCCTTTGCAGTTTTCCAGTCAACAATGTACATGTCCTTCCTTCTTCTACCAGTGAGCACAATTTCATTATTTTTGACATCTCTGATCAAGCAGATGTCTTTGGAGAATGTTACATTATATCCATTGTCACAAAGCTGGCTTGTGCTTATTAAATTGAACTTTAAACCCTTAACATAAGATATGTTTTGGATTATAAGTCCTCTTCTTACTAAGTCTCCAGCTCCTTTGGTTTCTCCTTTCCTTTCTTCATTCCCAAATGTCACTTTGGGTCCTTCCCTTGCCATGTAGTTTGACAGCAGCCTTTTGCTTCCTGTCATGTGCCTGGAGCAGCCTGAATCTATGTACCATTCTGTTGAATTAGCTGCTCCAGCACCCTCCTGTATTTATCAGTGTTGAGCAGCAGCCCACAAGTTAGTGGGCTTCTTTCCTTGAACAAGTTTAGGCATCCATGCCCATCTAGAACCATCTAATTCTAAGCAGACTGGTCTATAGCCGTTTGAGGTGTTGTAGTTATATGGGATAGCTGTATAGATGTTTAGTTTCTTTCTCCTAGATGTAGGAGAAGAGAAGTTTCTTTTGGATGGAATTTGCTGCCTTTTTGGTTGGTAGTTGGTCTTATTGGTGAGTTGCCAACTTGTTTGTTTGATAGGAAAGTTTTGTTTGTACAGGTGTTTGGATTTTGGGTTGGGAGCAGACATGTTCCTTTTTGTGGGAGTTGTTTGGGAGTTGGAGTGTTGGTGGCTTTGTGTTGTTGATAGTTGGTTTTCTGAGTACTTGGTGGGTGATTTGTATCCAAGACCTCTGTTCTTCTTTTTAAGGATAATCTCAGGAGTGTGATCAGCATTTTCACTAGTCAGGCTGAGATTATTCATTTTTGTTTTTAGCTCAATGTTCTCTTCTGTCAAGCTATTGATTTTGAACAAGGCAACTAAGAGTTTATCATGAATATTCTTAGTGTCTTGTTTTAGTCTTTCATTTTCAGATCTTAAGAGAACATGATGATTTTGGACCTTTTGAAAATCTTGAAGTAAAGATTCTAGTGTAATACTAGATGGTCCAGAATCATTTGAGCAATAGGAAGAACAGGAGGTTACCTCTACATCCTTAGCATCTGGCCAGACTCCTAGACAGAGTAGTGCTTCTTCAGAGTCTTCTGATGAAGAGCTTTCATCACTTGAGCTGCTTTCATCATTTTGGGATTCTTCATTCTTTTTCTCACTTACAAAGGCTTGATGTTTGCCTTTGAAGTTTTTGAATCCTGCTTTGTGAGTAGCATTCTGATGTCCTTGATATTTGTGTGCCAATGGGAGAGGGCACTCATTTTTGTAGTGTCCTGGCTGTCTACAGTTGTAGCAAAGAATAGTATTCTCACTTGATTTGTATCTTCTGGATTGTTGAGGAAATGGCTTCTTTGGGGATGAACCTTCTTTCTTTATGAACCTTTTGAATTTTCTTACAAACATTGCAAATTGTTCATCAGTGAAGAGATTGTTGAGTGATTTTTCTGTTGATCTTGATGTGCCAGGTTCAGACACTAAGGCCAGTGTCTTGATCTCTTCCTCCTTTTCATCCTTTATTTCTTTCATTTCAAACTCATAAGCTTTTAAATCACTAAAGAGCTTATCCGTTGAAAGACTTCTGAGATCTCTGCTATCTCTCATGGCAGTTACCTTCATATCCCATCTTGATGGTAGTCCTCTTAAAATTTTAAGAGAGATCTCTTTTTGGGAGAGAGTTTTCCCAAGATCAGAGACCTCTGCAATAATTTTAAGAAATCTGGATTCCATATCATGAATGGATTCATTTGACAACATTCTGAAATCTTCAAACTTCTTGAGAGCAATAGTTAGTTTGTTGTCTTTTTCTTGTTCATCGCCAGTTCCAATCTTTGTTAACTCATCCCATACGTCTTTGGCAGTCTCACATTTCCTTATCCTTGGAAATATGGATTCATCAACAGCTTTGAAGAGGATGTCTTTGGCAACATTGTCTAGGTTGTTTCTCTTCCTATCTTCAGTTGTCCATTCCATTTTTGGTTTTGGAATGTACATATCATCTGTTCCTTCAGTAGTTCTGGATGTGATGACCTTCATGATTTTGATGGGTCCATCAGTAATGACTTCTAGCATTTCATCATGTAGGGCACTCAGATGAGCTTTCATTCTGATTTTCCAGTCATCAAATTTGTTGAAGTTGAACAGGAGATTTTTGGAAAGTTGGTTGTCCATTTTTGAGAGTTTTTGGAGAAGAGTGAGTTTTGGATTTTTAGTTCAAACTTAGTCAGAAACTGACTCTAGGAACACCCGCTCTGATACCACTTGATGGTCCCTGATAGAGGTAAAAGTCTAGAGGGGGGGGGGGTGAATAGACTTTTAAAGTTCTTTCCTATTTTTAAAGAGTTTCCCTCATAGGTATGATGATCTATAATCTTTTTGAGAGATTTAGGATCGCAGCGGAAGTTATGACCTCTTTGTGAATGGTAACTTTCTTATGAGAGGATAAGAGGGAAGGGGTATTTGTATTTAGGACAACTTATCTTTAGTGACTGAAGTGAATAGGAGAATGGAGACTCTGCTTTGAAGATCTTTCAGTGAGATCCTCTGATGGCCTTGAATCAGAGATCCTTGGGTGAGGTCCTCTGGTAACCTTGAGTCAGAGACCCTTGAGTGAGGTCCTCTGATGATTTAGAGTCAGAGACCCTTGTATGAGGTCCTCTGATGAACTTGAATCAGAGACCCTTGTGTGAGGTCCTCTGATGATCTTGAATCAGAGACTCTTGAGTGAGGTACTCTGATGATCTTTAGTCAGAGACTCTTGAGTGAGGTACTCTGATGATCTCGAATCAGAGTAAATAAGATTGACACGAGATGTATCCTGGTTCAGAGGTGGTGTAATCCTCCTACATCCAGTCCCATCCTCTTTCAGATGGATTTCCACTAAAGTATTCAGCCCAATACAATTAGTGACCGTCTGGCTGTTATCACCAACTTGCTCAGACTTCAAGATGTTTCACTGAGAGTACACACCACTCCTAGTTACTCAATCCTTTAGGTTTTTCTCGATTGATCCAGTGGGGATCAAAAGGTACTCTATCCTATTCTACCACACTTAAGGACTTAGATGACGCTATCCTTATAAGTGTTTACAACAGTTTCAATATGAAACAAATTTCTAGCCTCCAACTAAAAACTAAACTTTCTGAGTGTATCAATGAGGATTTCTTTTCTAGAAGGTTTAGTGAAGCATGAGTCTAAGCAGAGAGCAGAATGTAATGAGCCCTTTCTCTTTTTGCTAGATATCTTCTTTGTGTAGTATGATTTCTCTGCTTAGTGAACTCAGGAGCTTGTTTTTCTTCTCATGCTTATGCCCGAATTTATAGGCATCTCTGGTTGATTAATCTCCTCCGTTGGTTGAGAGGATTTAATCTATTTCGTTGAGGCTTCTTGTACTTTCGTCTTCTTGTGTTGGAGCAGCTTATCTTCAGACGCAATTGGAGCAACTTGCTTTGCAGGAAATGTAAACCCATTCCTTAGACCATTTGCGCACTATTCACCATCTAGTGGGATTTTGTCTTCACAGGCAACTCTGGAGTGTCTCGTGATTATACAGCTCTTTAAGTAAAATTTGTGACTCTGGTTCTTGTGTACAAAATTAATTTGTACTGGTAGGATTAAAATATCCTTTTTAAGGTAAAGAAGAATTTACCTTATTGCATTTTATATTTCCAGTAAAATTAATTTTGTACATAAGATGTACATGTAAGATTAGTCACAATTTTACTAGTGACAATAATAAAATTGTAACCCAAAAATAAATATACTGATTGGATTTGAATATCCTGGAAAGGTAGGAATTTACCTTATTGCATTTTATATTTCCAGTATATTTATTTTGTGACACAATTTATATATTCCTAATTTTGTCACCTTCCTTCCTTTTTGGACCATACTTCAGTTCACACAATGCTAATTCAATATCGAATAGAGAATTTAAACATCAAGGGAGGATGGCATCATCAAAACTATATTTCATCAAAGTCTGAGGGGCCTAACAGTTTGGTTGATGAACTTAAATTATCTTTAAACACGAAGATGAACGAGTTATGTGGTTTAATTAATAAGAAGGAGACTTGGCTTTGCTTTTATCCACTTAATGAAATGTTCGTCGCTCCCGGTTATATCTTTAACTATCTTCCTCTCGAATACTCAATCGAGGAGTATATCCAGTTCATCGAGGGTAGTTATTAATAACGAGATGCGTTCATTAATAAAACTTACTATCGAGTCAATATAGAACAAGTGCCGTATATTAACTTGATAGTAGCAATAAACTTAAGATGAAAACGATTGAGATTGATAACCTCAACACAAGCGGTTTATTGGTTTAATCAATATAATTAATTCCTCTTGGCTTATTAACCATGAGAAGCATGCATTAACAACCCAAGTTTACTACCATTGAAAGAACCGAATTAATAACAAGCGTATTAACCGATTGATTCTAGTAATAATTAATATATGAGACAAAACTAATTGATCCTTTAAGTAATGCTCAAAATATTAATATGGAATATGAATAGGAAGTAATTAATATTCAAGGAAGAAGATTAAAGAAAATAACTCACAACTTACAAATCATTAAGCTTCAAAGTAGCAAAACCAAGATGGAAGAGTTTAGCTCCTCATTTGGAGACTAAACATGAAGAAAATATAAAGAAATAACTTGTCTAAACTGAGCTTAGAAGTATATAGGAATTGGTATCCTATTGTGAAGGAAAGGGGGTGTATTTATAGGCTTTTTGGGAGTGCAGCTTGGGTACTCGATCGAGTATATACAGATACTCGATCGAGTATGTGTAGAAACTCGAATTCGATCCATACTCGATCGAAGTTAGAGTAAAATTTATAGCCATACCCGATCGAGTATGTCGGTGTACCCGATCGGGTATAGACACTCGATCGTGGTCAAAATCTTCCCTGCACGTTCCTTTGTTTTCGGATCCGATCCGATTTGAAATTTCAACAAGATACCCGATCGAGTATATACAGATACTCGATCGAGTATAGACCAAAAATCAGGATCTTCCCCTTTGTCTTGTGATTTTGCACCCTCCTTCCACTTTTGGGATTCACCAACCGTGCTTTGAGTGATAGTAGACCTGTTTGAGCTCAGAATAAACCTAATCTAAACAATTTACAAGAATTTAAAAAACTAAACTATTACACCAAAAGTGTGTAATTTCCGAAATATTAAACAACTAAAACTAGCTAAAAACATAAACATACACACGGAAATTACAAGTGTATCAACTCCCCCACACTTAGTTCTTTACTCAACCTCGAGTAAAACAGAAACATCCAAACGGTTTAAGAGTTTTCCAAGAGTTCAAGAAAGAAGGAAACTAAGACCACCAAGGGAAAAATGAGTTTTTACAACAACATTCTTTCTTGGGTTTAATGATCCTCTATGCTCCATCTTCTTGCCTCTTTTTCTTCTTGTTCTTCTTCTTCTCCTCTTTCTCCTAAGAGATGAAATGAGGTCCTGCACACAACAAATAATTCTCTCATATATCTCATTTTGCCTAGGAGTCTTTTCAGGTTTTCATCCTAGCATCTCTTTTTATTTTTCCATCCTTTCCACTCACTCATTTTTTTATAAGCCCTTTTTTGCTTAGATTGCCCGTTTTTGGGTTTTCAACCTAACTAGCATTTATATTTTTTTTTTTAAAAGAAGTTCATGCATAGTAAAAGGTAGAAAATAAGATTACATACTCATGATGAGTCTCCTCCCCCACACTTAGTTCAAGCACTGTCCCTAGTGCCCAATTTCGGCTTTTGTTATTTGTGGAGTAAGGTGATTTTGATTTTTGGTGGGTTGTGGGTGTTTTGGTGGGGAAATGATGGAGATATGGTAGAGAGAAGGTAGAAAAATGGAGTTTTGGGGAGAAGGGGTCGAGGTTGGTATGGGTGTTAGGAGAAGATGAAGTGTTTTGGGGTGTGTTTTGGGGTTAAATCGCAGGTATACCCGATCGGGTACTCAACACAGGGATTCGAGTATGAAGTTTTCCAGCAATACCCGATCGAATATGGTTTAATACTCGATCGGGCCTTCAAGACAGGGTCTGGTAGGGTTGATTTTCCAGACATACTCGACCGAGTATAGTTGGATACTCGATCGGGCTTCAGAGTCTCAGAGACAGGCTCCCTTTGATTTCGTCTTTCTGTACATACTCGACCGAGTATTGAACTATACTCGATCGAGTATGCTTGCATCTCTGAAAAGCTTTGTTGTTTCGATCGAGTACTGAAATCGGTTCCTCTTTTTTATCCATACTCGACCGAGTACATTTACATACTCGAGCGGGTATGTCTCCAGATACACTTTTTTTTTTCAAATTTTTTTTACACACTACTGAAATAAAATAATAAGGAAACATAAATTGCTTGGGTTGCCTCCCAAGAAGCGCCTAATTTAACGTCGCGGCACGACGTTTTTTTTTTTTTTGTTGGAATTGCATATATTTGTGTTGGTATAGCCAAAAGATGCCTATTCCAACACTTTATTTTTATTTTATTTTTATTTTTTTTTTCAGAGTAATAAAAAAAGAAAATAAAAGGAAGAAAATAAAACAATACAGAGAAAGAAAAGACTAAAGCTACACCCAAGGAAATTCTCTTGACTGAGACCTAGTAGTCATGTTGTGACGCCTTTTATTCTTTTGAGATTTCCTGTAGATTTTGATTTGCGTGTTTAAGTTTTCTGTAGGCAGGCAATTTTCTGAGGTAACAAACTTTGATTTCCTGCAGATCGCTCGGTTGAATTTTGATTTCGTAATATCTCCTGGAGTTGAGATAGGGGGACGACGATCGCTTTCAGTGGCATGTCCCAGAAAGTCGTCCATGAACGAAGAGTCATCCGATTGATAAAAGTTGTCTGATGCGTCTGAGTAAGCCTGAACAGGCATGTGTCGTTCTACTGGAGTTTGAGACATTTGTTTCTCTGAGTATGCTCCCCGGACTTGGGAATCAAAAATAAGTTTAGAAATTGATTTTGCCTCCTCTGTGACTAACATGGTTTCTTGTAACCAATCCATTGCTGTCTCCTTCACTAAATTAGTCAATCCAACAAAGTTTGAGAAAATTGCCATGAAATTTTTTAAATTGGAGTTTTTAGGGCCCACGGGGATTATTATGAAGCTCCCCTTTTCCTTAGCAATCTTGATATACCGGCCCAAATTGTTGAAATTTGAAGAGACCGTGATAAGACCAAATCTTCTACTTTCCCTAAAATTATCTGATCCAGAGAGATGATTTATAAATCTGTAGATGTCGGGAGCTTGCTCTTTTTTGAAATTAATCCTGTACAAGGAGGATTTTTTAATTTCCAAAATGATAATATCATTGTTTCTCAGGGCAAATCTAAATAGTTTGGAATCAATTCTGATAGAGTCAAAACCTTCTTCTCCAAAGAAGAAGTATTTTTCAGACTCGTAGGGTATAATATCAGACTGGGTTTGCTGAATTTCAACCGGGTCCTTGGAAACCTTGACATTGACTTGGGTAATTTTATTTTGCTTCTGTAAACAGGTGTGGCTAATGCTTGATTGAGAAGGAGCTGCCAGGTCACAAGTTTTGTCCGTATCAATCCTAACCAAGTCTGCCCATGTGAAGGGCCGTTCGAAATCAGGCGATAATGTCTCCTCCACAGTCTGTTTGTCGATGGCAGACCTGTCAACGAGAGGGCCCGGTTCTGTTGTGGCTTCCGGCGAGGGGATTTCCGACCGCCGGGTATCTCGTCCGGGTATATCCTGCAAGTAGAGAATCTCCCTAGTCTCCACTCTGGCGGGTTGAATTTCCGTAGCACTGTTAGATGCCCTTTGCGCCGGCGGTCGTCGCCTATTGATTCCGCCGTGCACCGCTAGGATTCCAGAATTAATTCCATTTTCTTTTCTGTCCTTAAGAATTCGATTTCCATATCGTCCATTGAGACCGTCCCCTGAATTTGAGCTCCGGTCGTGATGAGTTGTAGTCCTATTTCTATAATTTTCCCCTCTAGGTCGCTGGTAACCGTAGTAATCAATGTTTTGATTTTCAAAATCAATATCTAAACAGAGAAAATGATTTGAATTACCGTTGTTTGTTGAGAAGTGGCGCTTATGCTCTGTATAACGCTGGTTGGGGTGAGGAGGATGGCGTCGTTTCAAAAAATTTGACATGAATTTCCTATGAATATACAACTAACACCTGCGCATGCTAACTCTAATAATCACATGTAGCAACTACTGCCCGAATGCCCAATTCACTCCCCCACACTTAAACTTTGGCATCGTCCTCGATGACAAAAAATGCACTACGCACAAGGGGGTAAAGAGGATAGGGTCACGCGTGCTCAACTTAACTCAAGTCAATATTTCAACAAGCGAGTAAAAGAGTCAAAGAAACTTCCCTAAGGCGCTGGTCGATGCAGAACTAAACTGAGTCAATGTAATCCTCGGCACATAATCCATACAACAAGACCCTGAGCTGCAACAAAAATACAAAGCAACAAAAACCAAACAACAAACAAAGCAAAAGCAAAAGCAGAATTAAGCTCGGGTTGCCTCCCGAGAAGCGCTATTTTTAACGTCGTTGGCCCGACGCAACTTCCTCATATGCTCTCAAATAGCAAAGACTGCAGTGGTGCACTAATAATCAATGTTTCTAGCTTCCTCTCAACAAATGCCATTAGGTGTCGCGGATCTTTAAATTCTTCAGTCCACGTAGGCAGCATATGGTCTTCATAACCCTCATCAGCGCAGAAGTGAAGTATGAAACTGTCATCCTCTTCAGGTGGATAGGGAACATGAGTGAAAACTTTGATTACTCTAGGTGTCACTGGAAGCTCAAAACATGTCTCCAAGCAAGGAGTAGGAGCAACACCGTAATCAAACTGCACCATAGAAAAGTCTTCTTCTTCCTCACAAATATCATGAAAATTCACAACCTCTCCTTCAGACTCTGTATCACTCCCCATGAAGGCATCCCAACTCTCACTAACACCGTTCTCATCAGGGTCTTTAAAAGCATCTAGGAGGGTATCATCCATCATATTTCCACCTTCACAGTCCGACTCACTCACATGATGATCATCCCTATTGGTCTCCTCAGGTTGGGATTTTGTGTCGCTAGGATGGGATCTCTCGGACTCCTCAGATAAAGCTTTTGCGATCTGCCCCAATTGATTCTCCATGTTCTGTATCCTTGTCTCAATCATTTGCATCCTTGAGTCTGCTCTCAGTTGATTTTGTGCTAATTGTTTGAGTGATTCTTCCAAGCTAGAAAGTCTCTTTAAATCTGCCTCCTCCAGATCCTCTTGTTGATTATGAGGCTCATTACTCGGGAAGTATGTAGGAGTGACTGAAACATTTATGTCCGTAAATTGTGGGGAGGAAGAAGTGGGGTATGCAGTTGCCCAGTAAGGATGGTCATATAGAGGTTTGATGGGGCAAATACATAAATGGTGACCTCCTCCACAGAAGGAACAAATGCTACCCTTAAAACATTCAGATATTTCCTCAGGCGTTTTATTTAGAAGCGTAAATTCAAGAATGGAGCCTCGTCTTACGCTTACCCAAGGGTATTGTGATGAAGGATAGTAAGAATCAGAATGAAAGGGTTGCGTGGTTGGAGTGTACGGATAAGAAGGCTGAATGTTTTGTGGTGTAGGAGAGTAATTTTGATGAGGTGTGTAATATTGAGGAGGAGTGTAAGGAGGGTATGACGTATATGGTGAATATTCCATGGAGGTTTGAGGGTAAGGAATTCCTCCAGGAATTTGGCTGAATGGGTTCATCTCATGCCTCTTAGAAAAATACCTGAAAGGTTAGCACAGAAAAATCCTACGAAGAAAAACTAACTAAAAAAAATCTCGCTGAAATTAATTAACTCTTAAAACCAACACCGTCCCCGGCAACGGCGCCAAAAACTGATGTGAGTTTTCTCGCACTTAAAATAGATCGTAATATAGTGGTGTAAGTACGAGTATCGTCTCCACAGGGACGGACAAAAGGGAATCAAGAATTAATTAAATTCAGCGATTAAAAGAAATAAATAAAATAATGCGTCGTGCGAGATTGGTTGGTTGAATAAAAATTAAACTAATGCGAATGAACGATTAAAATAAAAGTGGTTTCTTCTCAATTAATGACGAAGGGAACAAGGATTGATTCCGGGGTTACCAGATTTCTGGCAGATCAGGCCTAATTACATGAAATTAATTCAATTGAGCCTAGCTAATCATTACTAAGTTCTTACCGCTCTCGCGGCGTAGAGTACAATAATTTAGGGGACCAGGCTGATCTCTCATGCGACAAGATCCTAAATTATTGCCGAGACGAGCGAGCTTACGGCCCCTTAATCGCTACTAATCTCTTAGCGAACGATTAAGTGTGTGTGAATGTGTCCTAGAATAAACTAGATCTCTCTTAATTTATTCTACAAGCAATTGTAATTCTAGCCGCGGTTCCAGGTTACAAAAGATATCAGTTAAATTATTCAAACACAAATTAAACGGCATTCATGCAATTAAACCAACAAGAATCTAGCCATCAATCATGATTAACCCTTTCATCAACCCCAAATCCCTAATTAAACTACTCACAATTCATAATTGAAGAATCAACAGAATTGAGATGAATAGAAATAATTGTCATTAATTAAAAAGATGAACTTACAAATAATCCCAGGGTCTTGGAAGAAAATAGCGTAAAAACGGTGTTAAATTCGTCCCTAGGCCTCTCCGTAATGTTCGTAACCATCAAAAAGGGTTAGAGAGGCCTTATTTATAGAAAAAGGATGAAAAATACGAATTTGGGTTGATTTGGGATTTAATTTCGCGTAACCCGGGTCTACGCACGGCGTGCGTCCCCCCTACGCACGGCCGTGCGTAGCTGGCAGTAGCTACCTTGCTTTTCTCGCCTCAGACGCACGGTCGTGCGTTCCCCTACGCACGGCGTGCGTAAAACTTCCGAATTTGACAAAACTTTCTTCATGAAAGTTGTAGATAATGAAGTCTTCTATCCACCCCAATTTTCCGAATGTGATTTGAATCATCCAAGCAAGAGATAGGATCAAAACGGTGGAAGGTGTCATTCTGAAATCGCAGCAGAGATCGTCTGACTTCATCGTCTGTTTTCATCTTCTTCCTCTCAGATTATAGGAATGATGTCTTCATATGATTTGTAGCTCTTGAAGTTGGATTTCATGTGGACTTTGAATCATGTTCTTTGGATGCTTATACAAAGAGATATGCTTGAACGATTGACCAAAGGTCATCCTGAATGCCGTTTTCAAGCTTCATTCATCTTCTTTTTGATCCCATAGCCAATCCTAGAGCTCTTTTGTCATTAAATCTTCATCGTAAACCTACCGGTGACCTCCATAGCTCTCAAATCAACACTCAAATGCATCTCGAATCATCCTGATTGCTCCTCAAGTGCCGATTTTGAACTCTAAAATCCTGATTTTGACTCCAAATGACACAAAACTCGAACCAACGCCTGTTAAACATAACTTGAGCTAAAATTGAGACTTGTAACACCTTAAAGCTAGGAAAACCATCAAAAGCCGATCCCAACACGCATCAAATGCGTTTCTAAATACAGACTTATCAGGCTGCAATCTTGGCTTCAAGTCTAATTACCGCACTTGAGATTTGTCCCATTTGGTTCTCAAGGTTTTGGATGCTAGACTTGGTCTCATGTTGAAATTGGACCATATTTTGTTGCATGGTCGAGACAGTTGAGGCGAGTGCTCGGATCATGTCCTCCGTGGACATACTCGAGCCTTGGCCTTGGTTTTGTGGAGGGTTGGATTGTTGGGGGTTTCCATATCTCAAGTTTGGATGATCCCTCAATCCGGGGTTGTAAGAGTTTGAGAATGGGTCGTACCTCCTTTGTTGATGCCCTTGGAAACCCAAGGCGTTGAATTGCTCTTGAATGTCCTCTTGAAGAGTTGGGCATGAGTCCGTGGGGTGTCCCTGTTGTGTACAAATGCCGCAGACCTTGACTTCTTGGGTCTTGGATTTTAAGAGGAAATCCTTAACCAAAGAAGTCAAACCGGCAACTTGACTCTCCAATGATGATGTTGATTCTGCAGCGGCAACTCTACGAGATGAGGATTTGCGACTGAATTGCCGTGAGTTCTCGGCCAACTCCGAGATAAGATTTATGGCTTGTGAAGGTGTTTTATTGACAATGCCGCCTCCACAGGCGGCGTTCACCATTCTTCTATCATCATCAACAAGACCGTCATAAAAATATAAGATGAGGTCTTGTTCCGAGTATCCATGATAGGGGCAGCTGGCACATAACTTCTTAAATCGTTCCCAAAATTCATACAAAGACTCATCATCCTTTTGCTCGATGTTGCTTATTTGCTTTTTGAGAGAAGATGAGATAGAAGCAGGATAATACCTATCAAGGAAGCATTTCTTCATTTGTGCCCATGTGTTGATACTCCCTGAAGGAAGATAGAAAAGTCAATCCTTCGCGTTGTCCTTCAAAGAGAAAGGGAAGGCCCTCAGTTTGATTTGTTCTTCGGTAACACCGTTTGGACACATGCTGGTGCATACGATGTGGAATTCCGAAAAATGTTTATTCAAGTCTTCTCCTCGTAGGCCATGAAAAGATGGCAATAGGTGTATGAGCCCAGATTTTAGCTCAAATGTATTACCTTCGTCAAGAGTAGGAAAGGTAATACATAACGGTTGTTGATTTAAGTTTGGAGCTGTGAGCTCCCTCAAGGTTCGTGTTTCTCGAGCCATAGTGATTGGCTCTTCAGATTCGCTAGAGCTGGAGCTAGCACTTGATGATTCCTCCGAAGAAGTATTCGGAAATAAATTCCTAAACCTCTCAAAGGCTTGTTCTGTTTCGGGATTTGTTTGGTAGGTGATTTGGTTTATAGATCGGTGTTTAACCATATACTCAAACAAAGCTCAGAAATAGAAAAATAAGAACTCTTTATATTTTTGTCTATTTAAATTTTTTATATATATATATATATATATATATTTTGAAACGAATAAAAAGAAAAATAATTGCCTTTCCCCGGCAACAGCGCCAAATTTGACGTGCACTTTGTCGTGATGTGCACTCAAAATAATAATACAATACGGCACTAATACGTAGTATAGTGTAGTAAGGTTCGTATCCACAGGGAAAGGAACACTCTTCTTTTTATATAAATAAGAAATAATAACAGGAAGGTTTTATGTTTGGTTGATGAACTTAAATTATCTTTAAACACGAAGATGAACGAGTTATGTGGTTTAATTAATAAGAAGGAGACTTGGCTTTGCTTTTATCCACTTAATGAAATGTTCGTCGCTCCCGGTTATATCTTTAACTATCTTCCTCTCGAATACTCAATCGAGGAGTATATCCAGTTCATCGAAGGTAGTTATTAATAACGAGATGCGTTCATTAATAAAACTTACTATCGAGTCAATATAGAACAAGCGCCGTATATTAACTTGATAGTAGCAATAAATTTAAGATGAAAACGATTGAGATTGATAACCTCAACACAAGCGGTTTATTGGTTTAATCAATATAATTAATTCCTCTTGGCTTATTAACCATGAGAAGCATGCATTAACAACCCAAGTTTACTACCATTGAAAGAACCGAATTAATAACAAGCGTATTAACCGATTGATTCTAGTAATAATTAATATATGAGACAAAACTAATTGATCCTTTAAGTAATGCTCAAAATATTAATATGGAATATGAATAGGAAGTAATTAATATTCAAGGAAGAAGATTAAAGAAAATAACTCACAACTTACAAATCATTAAGCTTCAAAGTAGCAAAACCAAGATGGAAGAGTTTAGCTCCTCATTTGGAGACTAAACATGAAGAAAATATAAAGAAATAACTTGTCTAAACTGAGCTTAGAAGTATATAGGAATTGGTATCCTATTGTGAAGGAAAGGGGGTGTATTTATAGGCTTTTTGGGAGTGCAGCTTGGGTACTCAATCGAGTATATACAGATACTCGATCGAGTATGTGTAGAAACTCGAATTCGATCCATACTCGATCGAAATTAGAGTAAAATTTATAGCCATACCCGATCGAGTATGTCGGTGTACCCGATCGGGTATAGACACTCGATCGTGGTCAAAATCTTCCCTGCACGTTCCTTTGTTTTCGGATCCGATCCGATTTGAAATTTCAACAAGATACCCGATCGAGTATATACAGATACTCGATTGAGTATAGACCAAAAATCAGGATCTTCCCCTTTGTCTTGTGATTTTGCACCCTCCTTCCACTTTTGGGGTTCACCAACCGTCCTTTGAGTGATAGTAGACCTGTTTGAGCTCAGAATAAACCTAATCTAAACAATTTACAAGAATTTAACAAACTAAACTATTACACCAAAAGTGTGTAATTTCCGAAATATTAAACAACCAAAACTAGCTAAAAACATAAACATACACACGGAAATTACAAGTGTATCAAACCTCATCACATAATAACCGCATTCGACATTTTCCACTTGCTTCGGGCACTATATTGAAATAATATAAACATTAACTATATAACTAAACAATAATTAAACTATTTCATTATAAAAAGCTTACCGGACAAATGACCCATTTTGGGGCATTGTGATAGCCGTTATATTTACTTTTGTTTAACATAAGTATTTATAAGTATTTTTTGAAGAAAAGAAAAGAAATCGGGCAAATACCTCCAGAATGAGAGCCAGAGCATAAAACATTGCGATGAACGACTTTTTGGACCAAGAAAATGACGTTCTGCCCATAATTTGAGTATAACTTATTCTATTGAACTCGAAATTACTCGATTCAAGTTTCATGTGAATGCTAACTCAATAAGGTACAAATGTTATTAAGATGTCATGGCCAAAATATGAAAGGAAAAAGACTCAATCAACCAACAAAATCAGATGTTACTGGTGGGATTTCAGGATGCATACCTCTCAGTGTATTAGCCATAACGTTTGATTGGATGAATAAAATCACATCATTCAAGTTTTGGTGGATAGAAGACTTCATTATCTACAACTTTGGTGAAGGAATCATGTCCAAATTCATAGCGGAACATTCCCAAAATCCCGGTACAAAAACCGACACTTTTTGATCCATTTCGGAGGAAGAAAGATGAAGTACAATTTTGGGCGCTGAAACCGGCGCCGGTCAGCCTAGAACCGGCGCCGGTCAGCCTAGAACCGGCGCCGGTCGGAAGGTATTTTCGCACTAAACGAGCCTGTTTGCGACCATGGCCGGTTCTAGACTGACCGGGGCCGGTTGGGACGATTTCAGCTCAAACAAAAGGTCATGCAAGAGGATTTTTTATGGGAAAACTTCACCTTCCTCATCTCTTGATCAAATATTGCTCCATACCTGATTGTTGTGCTCGAATAGACTAAAAGATGTCATTCTTTAGCCTGTGTAAAGCCCTCAATTCATCAAACATAAACATCCCTTTCCATACATTTTTTTACCCGAAACTCCACCTTTCAGGTGGGGTAAATGTCGGGCGACATTTACCAAATTTATTAAGCTGGGAAATGTTTACACAAGTGAAGAAAAAAAAGGTGCCCAACAAGAAAGAACACCTAATCGGCCCAAGAAATGGCCCAAAAAGAAACTAATAAATGCACCTTGACATGCAAAAAAATAAAACGAACGAACAGCCTCCGTCCAAATAAAAGGAATAGGCTCTGCTCCAAACATAATCGTCCAAATGAAGTTGTCCCCTAACCCTCGCAGATGCCTCTCTCATGAGAGAGAATATGTTAGGGCTCCGAAAAGTTCTTTAATTCCTAGTTTTCATACTTTGTTTTTGCTATTGTTCTTCAAGTTCTTGAGGAGGAAACTTCAACCTCCGAAACCATTGGTGTTTAGGTATTATTTCCTTTTTAATTTCATGTTCCATTACATTTCAATATTGTATTGTGATTAATATGAGCATTAGAGGCTAATTTCTTAGCTAAGGCTAGGGATGAACCTCTATGCACACTAGGTGTTTGATAAAAGTTCTAAACCAATAAATTGTGGTTTATCCTTTATATTTTGATTGTTTATGACTATGGTGTACAATGTAGAAGTATGTTAAATTTAGTTTATGCTTGCAATTAACGTTGAAGTCTAAACTATGAACATTAAAGGATAAACATATATAGTACCGAGAATAGAAATATATCCGGTCTTATATGATACGGGTGTGATGTCTTGGTATTCAACGGTTTTTTTGGTAGATGAATGTAAGCCGTAACGGGACTTACACGTAACGAAAACCATGCTCTCGCTGCCATAACCGGAGTTGAGAATATATTAGCGACATCGTATTCATACTTATTGGGAAAGAACTAGTATTAAATCCTAGTAAAGCATTTAGGTGAATCCCGATTGCCTTAGTAATTCTCATTCTTGTTTAAATCAACCTCAAAGAACAAAGTTCTTGGAAAATCTATACCATTTATACTCTTTTGCATTCAATACTCGACTTTATAATATCAACCATTTCCCTGTGGATCGACCCGGTATTTACCGGTATTTTATTACTACATCGGCACTTGTATACTTGCAAGTTCAGCCCGATCACATTGTTACAATTTGCAAAAGTTCTGCCTTTAACCGCAGCTTGTTTGAATGACTTGGAAATAAGGGAGAAGTAAACATTATATTTTTTCCATCAATTTTCAGAATCCAGTCAAAAGAATAAAGAAATAAAAGACAATATTTAAACTAAAAACATAAGGGCAGTCTTGAATATTAATCAAATGATCAAACAGATCATTTTTGTGCAAAGTCACAACATTTCTAGATGGCAGGAACCAAGACATGGCAGGTCTGGAAGAATAACAAGGGCATCTCTTTGAAGAAGAAACTATTTCTTGAAGAGACTCAGCTTTTTAATTAACTAGAGTGCTAACTTAAAAGCAAAAAATGTGTTATTCAAAGCATTCTGTAAGTATTACACAAAACCTCAAAAGCATATATAAGTAAACACTTGCTCTATTTACTTTCAGTCACGTCACAAGCAGGAAAACTAATTAACCAAGTAACGTACGCTGCTATTATTTGCTTGATGTCCTAATACGGTTGATCACCAATTGGATCAAACCAAAACACTTCTTACGAGCTTGGACAAATAACAAATAACTTCCAATGACAACTGTATCAATTGAAATAATATTCTGTCAGATGGATGTTAATAGCTATTGTACCTATTCATAAAAAAGAACTATAAATAAACTTCTTATACTTTTATGTTTGTCAACAAAAAATGGCATACCTTTCATAATATGGTCCAAGATAATACTTTTGGGGTTCCTTTCAGAATAATGCCAGCAAGATACGCACACTTGTCATTGTAATCTGTCTTTTGTTGTACTATATTTGGACACAAGAGACCAAACGAACATTTTATTTGCTTTCAAGTCAAATTGCTGATAATTAATGACACCTATTATATGAAAAATGAGCTTTTATCAACACAATAAATCAGCAACATCATAAACTTTAATTATACATAGGTAGACTATCATTATTAATTCCAGATGGCAGCTGCAGCATTATCATATCTTCTCCATATTCCAAGAGAAATTTCAGCATATACAAAAAAAATGAAAATCCAGATGCACCAAAAAGGAATTGCAAACATCACCACACAAAATCAGCAATATATATCACAAACAAATTACTCCTTAGTTAAAATTTTGAAATATTTAAATCAAGAAAGAAACTTACACACACAATAGCATCATTGCAGAAATATCAAGAGTCTCCATCTTAAGAAAGTGCACGATCACTTCTTGACAAATAAAGAATTGATATGGCTTCCCAACGATGTCAATATCCATATTTACATCAATGGTCTCACCTGATGCAATCCATCTGCCACTGCTTTTGCCAACTGAAACTCTCTTGACATGCCACTTACATCTACAGATGAAGAGCAATTGGGATCCAAGGATGATGTATTTAAACTTTTCCCTTTCTGGACTCGCTGTTGATGCACCATATTTCAAATTTCAGTATTTGTAAATTTAAATAACAAAATTCTTTATTGTTCTAACAACAACAAAAAATAGATATTCAATGTACCTCAATTTGAGTTCCCAACTCTATCAATGCTTTCGGTCAAGCGATAAATTGAGAAAGTGCATCTTCCATTGTTTGTACCTCATCATCCGGGTAAGGTAACCTCGCACCAGGAATAATTACCTTTTCAACAACTATGCGAACTTTATCATTAAACAATGGTTTATTGTGCAGCATCCCTCCTGACTTGTATGCTCTCCCGTATGCCACAACACATTTTGTCGGATCGTCCAAATAGCAAATGCATTTTTCTCCATTCTACAATTGCAATAAAGCATCAAAGTTGCTATTTAAGATTAAAACATATCTTTAGAAAACTAAAATAATCCATAATAGTTACATACCATAGGTATTACTTCAAACGGGTCTGGGCAGTTAGCTTTTCCACTTTTTGGAGGGTCCACCTTTTTACCTACAATTGGACCAGAATTGATTGATACAGGACTTACATTATGTGAAAGCATAGTTTGCATCATTTCTTCCATTTTTTCATTCGAGCTTCACATTGTTTAACTCTAGACTCTGCATCTGCTACAGCTTCGCTCACTATCTCTTTCACATTCTCTGAAGAAAGGTGTTTCTCATCACTTCGTGACTTTGAGCCAAAGTATTCCGTTATAGTGACTCCTCCTCCTACGCCTCTGACACGACCAGGATGTTCACTCTTTTCTAGTGACGCGCTCAAAATATCGTTCCTCCCACACTCAGTAAATTCTCCCATGGATGCTTGTTGTTCATATGAATCCTATAACCATTTTAAATAAAAGTTAGATAATTACAACAATTAATGAAAAGTCAATCAAGTTATAACAACAATAACACCAACAAATGTGATATGTAGAAGCTTCAGTTGACTACTCATAATTTTATCTGCAACCTCTCTGCTCTCCTCTGTGATAAACTTTCCATCCTTACCTATTCGGCCTCCCTTCCATAATATATGTCTCGGTATACGAGTTATAGGAGCACACACAAAAGATGGATCCGAAATAGCAGCAAGCTCTTGCTCTTGTTGTTTTTCCTTTATGAGGTCTTGTTCTAGCTTATAGTAATTTTGATGCTTTTCTGGACAGCGATAATCGAACCACGCTCATCTCCTTCATGTCTTTCAGCTTATCATCCAGAGGTTGATACAGATCTCTACCGTACAGGTAATCTTCGATCCGCAACTTCCAGAATCCATAATCCGTTCCGTCAAACAGCATCACCGGTTGATAAGTCCGTATTTTGACACGTATTTGATACGTGTTGAGATCGGATTTTGATGATTTTCCTAGCTTTAAGGTGTTGCAAGTCTCAATTTTAGCTCAAGTTATGTTTATCGGGCATTGGTTCGAGTTTTGTGTTGTTTGTAGTCAAAATCAGGGAATTTGAGCCCGTGGTACCGGCACTTGAGGAACAATTGGGATGATTTGAGAAGCATTTGAGAATGATTTGATAGCTTTGGAGGTCACCGGAAGATTCACGATGAAGATTTGAAGGAAAAAGAGCTCTAGGATTGGCTTCGGGATCAAAAGAAGATGAATAAAGCTTGAAAACGACAATCAGAATGACCTTCTGTCAATCGTTCAAGCTTATCTCTTTGTAGGAACAACCAATGGACACGCTTCAAGTTGCATAAGAAAGCCAACTTCAAGGGCTACAAATCATATGAAGACACCTTTGCGAGAATCTGAGAGGAAGAAGGTGAAAAGAGACGATGAAGTCAGATGATCTCTGCTGCGATTTCAAAAAGACACCTTCCACCGTTTTGATGATATCTCTTGCTTGGATGATTCAAATCACATTCGGAAAATTGTGGTGGATAGAGGACTTCATTATCTACAACTTTCATGAAGGAAGTTTTGTCAAATTCGGAAATTAAGTAGGCACGATCGTGCCCTCAAAGTCAGACACGATCGTGCCTGAAGAGAAAAGCACTGCGAAGTTACTGCCAGCCAGGCACGATCGTGCCTGGAGGGAGGCACGATCGTGCCTGCCCAAAATGCGCGTTTTTGCTCTGGAGGCACGATCGTGCCTGGCATCGTGCCTGGCTCCGAAAATCCTAATTCAGCTCAAATTTCACCCGATTTTTCTATTTAAACAGCCTGTAAACCCCCGTTTTGAGGGGGAGCTTAGAGAGAGTGCCTAGCACGAATTTTAGAGGGCTTTTCAGCCTTGTTCATCAATCTTTTGGTATTCTTTGTAAGTTCCACCTTTTTAATTAATGACAATTAATTCTTTTGATTCCAATTCTATTGATTCTTCAATTATGAATTGTGAGTAGTTTTAATTAGGGATTTGGGATTGATGAAGGGGTTAATCATGATGTATGGCTAGATTCTTTTCGGTTTAATTGCATGAATGCCGTTTAATTTGTGTTTGAATAATTTAATTGATATCTTTTGTAACATAGAATCGCGACTAGAATTACAATTGCATGTAGAATAAATTAAGAAAGATCTAATTTGTTCTAGGACACATTCACACACACTTAATCGTTCACTAAGAGATTAGTAGCGATTAAGGGGCCATAAGCTCGCTCGTCTTGGCAATAATTTAGGATCCTGTCGCATGAGAGATCAGCCTGGTCCCCTAAATTATTGTACTCTACACCGCGAGAGCGGTAAGAACTTAGTAATGATTAGCTAGGCTCAATTAAATCAACTAGTATTTCACCCGTGCGTTGCACGGGAATAACATCTACCGATTATGTATTGGCACATTTAAGTACTTCCTCGGCATTTTTTTGTTTGCTACAATAAGTATTGGCACATCTTTTAAGAGTGAAATAGTAGGGGTAATGAATAGTGTAGAAAAAGTAGGGGAGATGGTGGAAAAGTATGAAAGAAAAGATAAAAAGTACAAAAAGTAAGGGTAGTTGAGTATTTTTAAAAGAAAAACTTACCAAAAAGGGAAATTGTAACAATTTTTTTAATACATCCAAAAAAGGAAAGTTTAACAAACAAAGAAATACGTAGGGAGTATAACTTAAACATTTTAATTGTAGAATTTAATACCAAAGAGTTGATATCTGAAAACATCTACTACATTTGTCCCTTAAATTTTTATCATCTTTGACTTTTCAGATCAATTATGAGAAGGTTTTCTTTATCATAATTATGATAAGGTTTAGAAAGCGACTTTAATTATTACGGAGTATAATATTATGTAATGTAACTTGTAAATTTTATACTTTCGTGAAAATACTTTTAACACAGAAGATTTCTATATCATTTTAAAAATTGGTCAATGATCACGTAGTTTTAAGGGACATATAGGTCCGGGCCGGGCCTAGGCCCGGGCGGGCCTCGGGTCAATTTTTTTTTTCCTTTTCTTAATTACCCCCCCCCCCCCCACCCCCAACCCCGCAAACCACCCCAAATGGACCAAAATACCCAACCTAACCCGAAAAGTTAAAAAAAAAAGAAAAAAAAAGAAAAAGAAAAAGCTCGGAACCGGGCCCGAACCGGCCGGGCCGATTCGGCTTTTAGGTGACCCGAGCCCGCACCGGGAACCCCCCGGGCCGGGCCTACCCGGACCGGTCACAGGACTGGCAACCGGGCCGGTTTAACACAGTACCGGTCCCGGGCCGGTTCCGGGTCGGGCCACCTGGCCCGAGTCCAGGACTACCGTTGAATAGTTCATTTATGCATATCAATTTCTCTCTTGTTATATCTTCTCGCTAGTCAATAGTCTATCAATATACAATGCTTCTTTTGCTCCTAATTACATTCAAGATCGCATATTACCAGGAATGCATATTAAGGTTAAATGCAATTAAGGTTAACCTTGATTCAATTCAACCTTAATATTGAATTGAACCTTGAATGCACATTAAGATTAACCTTGATTTATATTACCTTGGTAATTGTGTGATGTTATCCGTTTGGGTAAAAATTTACCAACTTAGGTAAAAATTCACGGATTTTTAAGGTTGCATATTACCATTTTGGGTTGCGTCTTTTATCATTAATATGCATAATTAATTTGAATTAATTATATTACCACTTTAATTCATAAAAG
This sequence comes from Cuscuta epithymum, assembly GCA_945859915.1. Classification (NCBI taxonomy): domain Eukaryota; kingdom Viridiplantae; phylum Streptophyta; class Magnoliopsida; order Solanales; family Convolvulaceae; genus Cuscuta; species Cuscuta epithymum. The sequence goes on along the minus strand of CAMAPF010001001.1, from coordinate 1,334,511 downwards.
TATGCTCGGGTAAAAATATGCAACCATGATATGAATTTACCCAATCATGCTTCATTTACTACCGTTGCATTGAAAATATTTCTTTCTCCCTTTATCCAGCTAACATTAGTTATGTACTTAATTTTCCCTCTTAAATTCTATCAGGACAACTTATTAAACATGTGATGGGATTCAGTAATGAAACATACCCAAATATTTGTTAATGAAAATTCTTTTCCAAAGTTCGAATATTGGATGTATATTTGTTAATGAAAATTATTTTCCAAAGTTCGAATATTGGATGTATTTTTTATAAACTTATGGCATTTTTGTGATATGTTAAAAAAGTTCTCTTTTTTCTTTTACATGAGACTATAGAAACTTCTCCATGCCATGCCATGCCATGTTAGAGCATCACCAATGGGTGGCCGTTGACATTAAAAAAATTGCCCCGTCATCCCTGTCTTGCGCTTCGTATAGATATTCATCTCCAGCGCAATATGTCATAGCTAATGTATTGCTGACCTGTTAATAACAGCGTCAACATGACTGTCTTATTATACAATGCCTTCAACATGCTGAGTCGGCAATTGTGAGAGGGAAATACGGCTGAAATCTCCCATCCATGAAAATATATGAGGCCGAAACAGTTACATGTACTCAGGGATGAACTCGGGTCGGGCCAACCGGCCCGGAATCGGACCGGCCCGCTACTGTGCGGACCCGGACCAGCCCGGTGAACCGGTTCGTGCCCGGTTCGGGCCTCCTGGCCCGGTAGTATAGCGGTCCGGGCCCGGGCCTCCAGTTTAGTGAACCGGCCCGGCCCGGTTCGGGCCGGAATTTATTTTATTTTTTTTGGAAATTTTTTTAAGTTTTGGGTTGGATTAGGTATTTTGGGCCATTTGAGGTGGTTTGGGGTGGTTTGGGGTGGAGAGGGAGGGGTAGGGGGTTAAATAAGAGAAGAAGAAAAAAAATTAAAAATCCGGGTGGCCCGGCCCGGCCCGGTTTGGCCCGGAACCGGACCCGTAACCGCCCAACTCACCTTTTTCTCCTCTTGATGAGTAAAGCTACGCACTTCTTCTTCTTCTTTTTTTTTTTTTTGAAAATATGCAGTTCACGCATGAACTTCTAATAGGTGATCAACATGCATGGAGCGTTGGACACATTTTTTGAGTTTCACTGTTACGCTATACCTCTTAAATGATGTGGATGACTATTCCATTCATTGATTGCCATGTGTCATATGTTAACGGTGGTCCATGGTGGTGCTCTTAGTTTTTTTTGGTATTTCATATTCTTGTACTACGTAATTTATTAAGAGAAAAAAATGATCAAGTACATGCTCATCTTGTTGCAAAAGTTCTTTAAAACGGATGTCAATTTTTCTGGCGCCTAGGAATGAGAAACTTGCTGACAACACGAACTAAAATTGTAGAATACGGATGCCATTCTCGCTTGCATGTTCAAAATACCTTATCAATTCAATCAATGGAAGCTTTATGGGAGCCATCAAAGTTAAGACTTCTGAGGATGTTTGTTAGACTGAAAATTTGTTAGTGGAATAAGTATATCATTGAAAGACATGTATAGTAACTATGCAATGAACTATGTCAATTGTCAAGATAATAATAAAAATATCCTTGAATAGGTGGTAGAAGCGTGTGACGTGAAATGATAATATATGTGCATTGATACTTTGATAGGTGTAATTTATATACCCAAACCGGCCAAACATATACTTCGAACAAAGTTATTGAGCCATAATTTATATACATACACAAAAGTATACCAAGAAAGCTACATAAATGATAATTACTCCGTATATAGCACCAACTAAGGCCAAGAATGTCCTCTCTTGAAATTAATACTAAGAGCGTCTATGAGTAGGAGGAGTCAACCCACAGTTGATGGTCTAGTTGGAATATGTGTTGTTGTCGACTCCAATGCTAGTCCTGATCTGGTGCGGACCACCGGACGAAAACTCCCGTTTGGCCATTTAGGGCTTTTCATGAATTAGTTTGAACATGTTTTTCATGAAATGCATTTTATGCCCACAAAATTTCTGATTAAAATTCAATTGGAAGTAAGTTAAATAAATTATTGAAACATATTGCGCTTTATATATATATAAAGCATAGTGTGTTTCAACAATTTATTAAACTAACTTCCCGATAGAATTTTAAGCTAAAATTTTATGGAGTTTATCTGAACTTGATGAAGAACATGCTCAAAAGCTTTCATAAAAAGATTCCATCGGGAAGGGCCCCAAATGGCTTTGGCCAGACGACGGTTCCCGTGATGAATTCCTGAGGAGATCACACATAGGGTTATAAACGAATAGGGTTGTAAACGAATCAAATAATTTGTGCTCGATTCGCGATTCGAATTCGTATAAGACGATACGAATTCGGAAAATTCAAATACAAATACAAATAAAAATATTAAATTTGATTCGAGTTATTATCAAATACAAATAAGACTTATAAGAGTATCAGTGTATTCGATTCGAATATTAATCAAATATATTCGATTAATAATAATGGTAATATTAATATCAATATTAATAATAATAGTAATAGCACTATAATAACTTTTAAAAGATAGTAATACCCTCAAAGTGTAGCCCATATACATTTTTGCATATGGATTCCAAACCCATTTGTAATAAACCAGAATATAAATACGAATACAGATCAATTTTTTGCTTCAAATGTCTTTCAAATACAATACAAATAATTATGTATTCGATTTGAAGAATAAAATTAGAGTTGTTTGACTTTGATATATACAATTATCAACTTATTTCACACATTATAAGTATAATTTCTAATATGTATGTGTGTGTTAGTGTTTATTTTAAAAGGTTTGAAATATGTTTATATTTATTAATCATGAAATTAATTCACTTTATATTTATGGAGTTTATCTGAACTTGATGAAGAATATGCTCAAAAGCTTTCATAAAAAGATTCCATCGGGAAGGGCCCCAAATGGCTTTGGCCAGACGACGGTTCCCGTGATGAATGCCTGAGGAGATCACACATAGGGTTATAAACGAATAGGGTTGTAAACGAATCAAATAATTTGTGCTTGATTCGCGATTTGAATTCGTATAAGACGATACGAATTCGGAAAATTTAAATACAAATACAAATAAGAATATTAAATTTGATTCGGTTCGTTTATAACCCTATTCACACATACACACAATATAGAAATGCTAATCACTTCGGACATGTTTACTTCATTTTCTAGTAAACAATTCTTACTAAACTCTGCATTATGAGTAATTGCTTAGCAAAACATACTTAATAAACAAATGTTTACTGCATTCCGATTAAATGTTGTCTTTAAGTTTAAAATCTTGAAAATAGCCTTTTTAAAATAACAACATTATAGGCATTTCTTTCCTCCGTTGCTTCCAGATCGTCTGCTTCTTACCACTTTTCATCCACTAAGCTGCAACCTTCTCATTAAAGATTCAAAAATGTAATAAGACCTTCATGTGTGTCCAATAGAAGTGTAGACTTATTTGAGATAATTTTCTTTGAAAGGATCTGTATATTCTATTTGAAATTCAATTGTTTCATTCTCTCTTTTATTTATAAATTCAATCATCTTGGTTTGTATCACATGACATTAAAAATAAACTTTAAAAAATGTAGAGGAAAAGTCCAGATTTCATTAAAACTATGCCAAATGAGGAGACTCAAATGCCATGAAGAAATCTGAACCTGTACATCACTTCAGAAACACAACTTGTTTGTAGGAAGTCATCTGTGTGACTGTGTGCATCAATGGCCTGAGAAAAAAATGGATTATACTGGTCCAGGAGGAAGGCGAGTGAAACATGATACCTAAAGAAATTAAAATTGGTTTTTTAGAGTAAACAAATTTACAAATGCATTCGTTTAATCTAAATTGGTTATTTTAATAAAGTGGTTTCAGTAAAATTAGTAGAATCAGCCCAAAACTCATGAACAAACAGAAAGACCTTTTCATAAAACCAAACCAAAAACATACTAATATGAATGTGGTTTTCACAAAATTTAACAAAGATGAAGTTACATAAAGCATATCCCTTAAGTTTCTGGTGCTTTCAAATCACTTCCATGCTTACATTGCATAAGTGAAAGATTGATATTAGTAAAGAAAGAATAAGATTGAGTAAGATATGCTCGAACATAACAAATGATCTTCCCTATCAAACTCGGACAGTCCTTAACGGCTTAAAGTGTGATATACACACTCTGGGATGAAGCTTACAAACTTTTAGTAAATGGACTTTGAAAATAACCCTAAAATCAAAAACTCCCGAGTAAAGAAAGGCCGTTCATTAAAACTAATCCAAAAACATAGTAATATGAATGTGGTAAAAGAAAATTTAACAAAGACATAATGATATTAGAGCATATCCCTTATGTTTTTTGTGCTTCCAAATCACTTACATCACCAATGAAATTCACCTTCTTCCCTTGCTTGGATTTCAATTTATTCCTTTTTAACCCAATAATAATGATACCATTAAGAGAAACAATATACAATAATAGCTCAACTCTATAAGAGGCATACTTAGATAGGTTCGTTGAAGCTTTCATGTAAATGAAGTGCACAATCAGTCATACGTACAAACTGAATACATGCATTCTTTGTATTTAAGAATAATAAAGAAACATAAAGACACTAACATAAACTATATAGGCGTAAAAATATTACCTTACCTCTTCATCAATTGACACTAACACAATAAATCATGAGCCGAAGTCGAAGTTTTTAAAGAGCACACTCATTTGGCAGTTCCTCGAAGCAGAAAGGTTGCAATGCTTTAGAGGTTAATGGTGGCATCTCACAAATATGTTTTTCCCAAAAATTACGCGGGCTGCATAAATATTAGGAATCAAATATATGGTAAACGCAGATGAATTAGGATGCATTGAAGTTAGATAAAGTACAAAATTGGACTTGTCTGATAAGAATAAGTTACTATGTTATGAGTCTTACCATTAATAACATTTGTAAACAATAAGCTATGGTAAAGAGGTTTAACGGAACAGGGTTACAATCTCGAGTTAAACTGAGTGCACTTGAAGTAATGACATTAGGGTGTTAAAGTTTATAGGTTTCTATGAGAGTTATGTTGTTCTATTGACTCCTAATGTTTGCATTCATATTATGAAGAACTAAGTATAAGTATATAGGGAGAAAAAAATCATCTCAGCTTCATATTATACAAAACCACTTGCATGCCTGCGCTGAAACACATAAAAATATGAACATGTAAATATATTGACTTGATAAACTCATAACAGGCAACCTGGAACACTCACACAGCTTGGAGGGAGCATGTTAGAATTCATCAAGTAACAAGCAAGAAGAGAAGAAGAACAAATGCGGCAAAACATAATAAGAGAAAAAGAATGCTTCAGGAGAATTAAAGTCTAGCCTATTCATGAAGCAAAAATAAAAGAGTTGAAATGCAGAGTGTGGGACACAAACTTATCAGGACAGCAGGTCAAGAAGGATTAATCAACAGACCAGATCAATGGTGCACATGAACCATTGCAGAGAACCAGACTGCAGCCCTACTTCAGTCCAAGAAACATTAAATAGGATTCGTCATCTTCTGCCATTCAAAGAAACATCTTACCGCATCCCTGTGTGTATTTCCCCTCTGTAAAGTTCTTTTTTTTTTATAGTTTCCAACCCTAGCAGTAGAATTGAGGCTATAAATATAAGCCAGTCAGAACATTGACAACACACAACAATCTTCTCAGCCTTTGAGCTATTCTAATGGAGTTTTAGAATTTCTCCTACTTTCATTCTTCGTTTTCTAATATGGTATCAGAGCCAGGTTATCTTTGCTAAAATCTCTTTTCTTTTTTTTATTTTATTACTTATTTTTTAGTTCTATAGAAGGTCACCTTCTTTACTTGTTTGTTTAAAAGGCTCTGTCTCTTTAAGATTTGAACATGACTGGAGAAACTGGTGAAATAGGCAAAGGACTGGACAGTGGTGGTTCACCCCATATCCATGATGATCCCTTTAGTCCATACTACTTGCATCACTCAGACAACACCACCTCTGGTGCTGTTTCTCCAGTTCTCACTTCTTCAAATTATCATACTTGGAGTCGTGCCTTTATCATGTCTTTAACTCTGAAAAATAAAGAAGGGTTCATTGATGGCACTCTGGAAAAACCAGATGCCAGCGACAAGAACTCTAAGTCTTGGATCAAATGCAATACTCTCATCATGTCATGGCTCATTCACTCTGTTTCAGAGGAGCTTAAAGCCACTGTGCTATACTGTGATACTGCTAAAGAAGCTTGGGACAAACTCAAAGTGAGATTTGCAGAGCCAAGTGAAGTGAGAGTTTTTCAGCTTGAACAAAACTTAAATGCTTTTAAGCAAGGCTCCAATGATGTTTCTCTTTTCTTTGGCAAACTTTCAGCCATATGGGAAGAGCTGAGTAATTACCAGCCAATACCCACATGCTCTTGTGGCTTATGCAAGTGCAAACTCAGTGAAAAGTTTGAGAAAATGATTGAAACTAGAAAGCTGTTCAAATTCTTAATGGGCCTGTCTAATGTCTATGAAGTTGTGAGAGGAACTATCATTAGTATGGAACCTCTTCCATCTGTTGACAAAGCTTATGGTCTTGTCCTTCAAGAGGAAAGACAGAAACAAACAAGAAATATGGACACTGAAACAACCATGGATGCATCTGCTCTTGCAACAATTGGCACAAAAAGAAAAGATAAGAGAGATATGTATTGTCCTAAGTGTAGGATGAACAACCACTCTATTGAAACTTGTTTCAAAATTCATGGTTATCCAAACACTACTCTGCCCAACCAAAACTATCCTACTCAAGTTGGTCCTTCCTACACCAAAAAACCTCACTTTGATAACAACTTAAGAGGAGGTTACCAGAATAGAGGAGGGAGGTTTTCAGCTGGAAATAGAGGAGGTTTTGGAGGTAGAAACAACACTCATGGTGTCTTCAACAATCAGGTGAACACTGGGTTCAATGCAAGTAGAGGTGGTGATAGTCAGCTACAACTCACTAATGAACAGATCAGCCAGCTGCTAGCACTTGCAGAGCAACAAAAGAACAAAAACCCTGAAGCAAACATCAATGTTCATGCTGGTGCAACTAGTGCAAATGGAACTGCATCCACTTCTGGAAGTATGATATGTTTTAATTGGTTAAATAAGCCATGGATTTTAGACTCAGGAGCATCACACCACATCATATTTTCACATGATTGCATTACTCACAATAAAAGAAAAGTAAATAGTTCAGTTTCATTACCAGATGGAACTTCAACACCAGTGAAATATGAAGGTGATATAGTCATCAATGAGTCACTGATACTTAAAAATGTATTATGTGCACCTAGTTTTAAAATAAATCTTGTTTCAGTTAGCAAACTGGCAGAGAATAATGATTTGAAAATCATATTTACTAAAGATGAATGTGTTATGGTGCAGAGAAACTCTACTCCCTTGAAGAATTCCTGGAGAAAGATTGGACTGAAGAATAGAGTAAGAGGAGGACTGTATCACTTGGAAGTTGATGAAGAATTATTTTTTCACAAGAAGGCATATGCCATTAATAAAGAGGAAGCAAATGTCTCTAGCCACATATGGCATTTTAGGTTAGGACATCCTTCTTTAGATAAACTAGCTAAAATAAAGGATTGTAATCCTTCAATATCTTGTAATAACTTTTCTTATTGCACTGTATGTGAAATGGCAAAGCAAAAGAGATCTTCTTTTGGAATTAGTGAAAGTATTTCAGGATCTATTTTTGAATTACTACATTGTGATCTATGGGGTCCATATGCCACAAGTACAATGTATGGACAAACCTATTTCTTGACCATAGTAGATGACAAAAGCAGGTTCACATGGACATGTCTTCTAAAACAAAAATCTGACACAAAAACAACCCTAATCAGCTTCATTAATATGGTGGAAAAACAGTTCAAAACACAAGTCAAAATACTAAGAACTGATAATGGAACAGAGTTCCACATACCTGATTTCATTCATGAAAGAGGAATAATACAACAAAAAACTTGTGTCTACACGCCCCAACAAAATGCAATTGTAGAAAGAAAGCATCAACACATTTTGAATGTTGCTAGGTCTTTAATGTTTCAATCTCATTTGCCTAAGCATTTTTGGGGAGAGGCTATACTCACTGCAGTCTATCTCATAAATAGAATGCCAACTCCAATTTTGAAAGAAAAAAGCCCATTTGAGATAATCTATGGAAAGAAACCAAACTACAACCACATTAAGGTATTCGGTTGCTTATGCTTTGCCACTACTTTACCTATACATAGGACAAAGTTTGATCCTAGATCAAGAAAGGCAGTGTTCATAGGATACCCACCAAATATTAAGGGATACAAGTGTTTTGATTTAGAAACAAAGAAAATATTTATCTCTAGAGATGTGAAATTCACAGAACATATTTTTCCATTTAAGGAAAAAGATCTAGAACAAGAAAATGTGATCATTTACTCTCCGGGTCTATTACCAGACATCAGAGATCATTTGCACAGTAAGTACAAAAATGATTCACCTGATGCAAATGATACCTATAATGATAAGGAACCAATAGTAACTCTAGAAAACAATGTCTCAATGCAACAAACACCAGTCAGTAGTAAGACAACTTCTACTGAGAAATTCTTTAGTAATAGAGAAGTTACACAATCAATCTCTCCAATTCAAATTGATATTGATTCCCCTGATAACAATGACACTACTTCTCCTATAAGGCCAGCTGAACAAATATCTAATTTGAGAAGATCCACCAGAAACATACAAACACCTTCTCATTTACAATCATTTCATCATTACATTGTTCCTAGATCCAATGTCTCACAACTAATAAAGGAAAGCACTCATCACCCTCTATCTCATTATTTGGGATATGACAAATTATCAAAGACACATAAAGCTTACACAGTGAAACTCTCTACAATACAAGATCCTACTTCATATCAAGAAGCAATTAAGGAAAAGCATTGGCAAGAAGCTATTTCTGAAGAATTAAAAGCCCTACAGACAAATCACACATGGGATATAGTCCCATTACCCTCTGGAGTTAGACCAATAGGAAGCAAGTTTGTTTTTAAAACAAAACTCAAAGCGGATGGATCCTTAGACAAATATAAAGCTAGACTAGTAGCGAAAGGATACACACAGCAATTTGGAATAGATTACACAGAAACTTTCAGCCCTGTAGCTAAACTAACATCAGTGAAAGTCTTGTTAACATTAGCTGCCAAATTTCAATGGCACCTTGATCAACTAGATGTCCATAATGCCTTCCTAAATGGTAACTTAGAGGAGGACATTTACATGTCATTGCCTGCAGGTCTTTCAATTCAGGGGGAGCATAAACACACCATGGTATGTAAGCTAAGAAAATCACTATATGGTTTAAAGCAGGCTTCTAGATCATGGAATCACAAATTCACAGAATTTTTGCTTAAACTTGGTTTCAACCAATCAAAAAGTGAATATTCACTCTTTACCAGGTTCAGAAATGATAGAATCATTATATTATTGATATATGTTGATGACATACTCCTTGCTGGAAATAATAATCAAGAGTTAGCAAACTTCAAAGACCAACTCCAAACCAATTTTAAAGTTAGGGATCTAGGAAAACTGAAATACTTTTTAGGATTAGAAGTAGCAAGATCATCTGAAGGTATCCACCTATCACAGAGGAAATATGCTTCAGAGATCTTAGAAGAAGCCGGTCTTCTTGGATGCAAACCCGTTTGCAATCCAATAGAACAAGGTACTAAATTATACCAGTACTCTAAAAACTCAAAGATCAAACAAAAATTACTCTCTAATCCTACTCAATACAGAAAACTAGTAGGAAAGCTAATTTACTTAACCATCACAAGACCAGATATCTCCTACGCAGTAGGGATTCTAAGCCAATTCATGGAAAATCCCACTGAAACTCATAAAGAAGCACTTATGAGAATGATTAAATACTTGAAACAAGATATTGGAAATGGTATTTTCTTGAGTGCAAAACCAGACATAGAGATAAAAGCTTTTAGTGACTCAGACTATGGCGGATGCCCTTACTCAAGAAAATCAACTTCCGGATACTGTATTTTCCTAGGAGATGCCCTGGTGAGCTGGAAGTCCAAGAAACAACAAACTATAAGTCGTTCTTCTGCTGAAGCAGAATACAGAGCATTGGCTTATGCGTGTTGTGAAATCATTTGGTTAATAGCATTATTAAGAGATTTTGGGATCCAAACTATCAAACCGGTCAAATTATTTTGTGACAACCAGTCTGCAATTTATTTAACAAAGAATCCCGTGTTCCATGAAAGAACGAAACACGTAGAGATTGATTGTCACTTTATAAGAGAGAAAGTGGACAAACAGATTATACAGCTCTTTCATGTTCCTTCACGCGAACAACTTGCAGACATTTTTACCAAGGCGGTTTCGGGAGATGCATTAAAAGAAGTTTCAAACAAGATGGGAGTAATCAACATTTTTACTCCCAACTTGAAGGGAGGTGTTAGAATTCATCAAGTAACAAGCAAGAAGAGAAGAAGAACAAATGCGGCAAAACATAATAAGAGAAAAAGAATGCTTCAGGAGAATTAAAGTCTAGCCTATTCATGAAGCAAAAATAAAAGAGTTGAAATGCAGAGTGTGGGACACAAACTTATCAGGACAGCAGGTCAAGAAGGATTAATCAACAGACCAGATCAATGGTGCACATGAACCATTGCAGAGAACCAGACTGCAGCCCTACTTCAGTCCAAGAAACATTAAATAGGATTCGTCATCTTCTGCCATTCAAAGAAACATCTTACCGCATCCCTGTGTGTATTTCCCCTCTGTAAAGTTCTTTTTTTTTTATAGTTTCCAACCCTAGCAGTAGAATTGAGGCTATAAATATAAGCCAGTCAGAACATTGACAACACACAACAATCTTCTCAGCCTTTGAGCTATTCTAATGGAGTTTTAGAATTTCTCCTACTTTCATTCTTCGTTTTCTAATAGAGCAGCTACATTTAAGAGATAATATATTTGCTAAGCTACTGCTTGAGTATTACCCTAAAGTATTTTATTATCAACTGCAAAAACCAAGTCCACGCAAGTCCTCTATTTTATAAGCTATGTAGTGCATATAGAAGTTTGGATGTTGAGCAACAATTTACTCTGTAATTGCCATTCAATTAGGATAAATAGTTAAACACATGGATGCTTAAATACGAAAAATCCTTCTGGCTATCAAACACAGAATGCGAAAATACCTTTTGGCTACCAAACGCCTGGGAAATTTCTAGAGGGTAGATGCTTTGGCTAGGCTAAGAGGGAAAAGTTGGTTGGATTAAGGACGGAAGCCCATGATCCCGTGGCTCAGTGCTTGGTAAGGAGGGATTGCTGGGGGTGCCTAGGATTGCATTTCTGCTTGTGGACCTCTCTGCAACACTCGAATCAGCGCCGAAAGAGGAAGCCAACGCACTAACAGGGGAAGCATCACCTTCCTCTGCGGCGTTAGCCTCTGTCTCCTGCGCCAACTCGGCATCAGTCAATGCCAGGGCCGGCTGAGGCTAACTGGGATTCTCCCCGATTTCATCCAGTCGGCGTATCGCTAGCAGAATTTGATCTAGGGTGTTTCATCTCTAAAACAATTATTTCGGCTAGATGATTTCTCGACATTTGCCGAGGCTGTTCTGATTTGAGAAGAAGAACGTCGATCTAGGAATGATATGAATACAGGGAATTTGAAAAGTTAGCGATGAGAGAGTTTTTTCTCAAAATAATACTAAACAAAAAATATTTCCGAAACTAGGGTCGGTTTAATAATATTTCCCAAAATGCTGTTGGGCAGACCAGGGTTAAGAAAACCGCCGCTTCAAGTGGCGGCTTATGTGCAAGGGGCAAATGACGCAGCGGAGTAGCGGACTAACAAACCCATAGCAAAGAGTATAATAATCTCATGGGACCCATCTAAAAAAGAATCATCTGTATATTTTAAATTGATATAACTTTTTCGTTTGTACTCCGATTATTGTAAAAAATATATCAAAATTAATAACTTTTTATTATCTTTCATATGACACCAATATTGAATATGTATAAAATAAATAACAATTTAGCGATTTTATAAAAACTTGTGTTTTTTAATGTGGTGTAACTTTTTTATTTTGACTCTGATTATTACAAAAAATATATCACAATTCATAACTTTTTATTATATTTCATATGACACTAATATTGCTTATATAAAAATGGAAAAATAATTTGACACTTTAAAAAACGTTTGTCTTTTAAAATGTTCGTAACTTTTTTATTTGTCTAATGTACTCATACCAAATTCAACTAACAATTCAATCGAGAAGGCATTCAAATGAATTCTTGAAGATAACTGCGCTTTTAACTGCGCAGTTATCTTCAAGAATTTTATAAAAAAAGTTACGAACATTTTAAAAGACAAACGTTTTTTAAAGTGTCAAATTATTTTTTCATTTTTATATATGCAATATTAGTGTCATATGAAATATAATAAAAAGTTATGAATTGTGATATATTTTTTGTAATAATCAGAGTCAAAATAAAAAAGTTACACCACATTAAAAAACACAAGTTTTTATAAAATCGCTAAATTGTTATTTATTTTATACATATTCAATATTGGTGTCATATGAAAGATAATAAAAAGTTATTAATTTTGATATATTTTTTATAATAATCGGAGTACAAACGAAAAAGTTATATCAATTTAAAATATACAGATGATTCTTTTTAAGATGGGTCCCATGAGTTTATTATGCTCTTTGCTATGGGTTTGTTAGTCCGCTGCGTCATTTGCCCCCTTGCACATAAGCCGCCACTCGAAGTAGCGGTTTTCTTAACCTCAGTCAGCCCAACAGCATTTTGGGAAATATTATTAAACCGACTCTAGTTTCGGAAATATTTTTTTGTTTAGCATTATTTTGAGAAAAAAAGTGAAGGAATCGATAGAAAAATAAAGTGGAAGGTAGAAGCCGTAGATCGAGTCTCATAAAATCGTACGGTCCGTAGAAATAGTTCCGTGAGCGGGAACTTCTTTTTCAGAATTGTAGTGCTATTAAGGAGATGATTTCATGTAATTAGGCTTGATCTGCCAGAAATCTGGTTACTCCGGAATCGATCTCTGTTCCCTTCGTCATTAATTAGAAAGAACCCCCTAGGTTAATTGTTCGCATTAGTTTTATTTTCCAAACCAACCAATCTAGCACGACGCTTTTATTTATTTATTTATTTATTTTTAATCGCTGAATTTAATTAATTCTTGATTCCCTTTTGTCCGTCCCTGTGGAGACGATACTCGTACTTACACTACTATATTACAATCTATTTTAAGTGCGAGAAAACACACATCAGTTTTTGGCGCCGTTGCCGGGGACAGTGTCGGTTTTAAGGGTTAATTAATTTCAGCGAGATTTTTTTAGTTAGTTTTTTTTTAGTTCTTCGTAGGATTTTTCTGTGCTAACCTTTCAGGTATTTTTCTAAGAGGCATGAGATGAACCTATTCAGCCAAATTCCTGGAGGAATTCCTTACCATCAAACCTCCATGGAATATTCACCATATACGTCATACCCTCCTTACACTCCTCCTCCTCCTCCTCAATATTACTCACCTCATCAAAATTACTCTCCTACACCACAAAATATTCAGCCTTCTTATCCGTACACTCCAACCACACAACCCTTTCATTCTGATTTTTACTATCCTTCATCACATTATCCTTGGGTAAGCGTAAGACGAGGCTCCATTCTTGAATTTATGCTTCTAAATAAAACGTCTGAGGAAATATCTGAATGTTTTAAGGATAGCATTTGTTCTTTCTGTGGAGGAGATCACCATTTATGTCTTTGCCCCATCAAACCTCTATATGACCATCCTTTCCGGGAAACTGCATACCCCACTACTTCCTCCCCACAATTTACGAACACAAATGTTTCAGTCACTCCTACGTCTTTGCCGAGCTATGAACCACAGGATGAAGTGGAAGAGATAATTTCAGAGAAGCTGTCTCACCTGGAAGAAACACTCAAGCAATTCATGCAAGAAATTGAGGCGAGTATGGCAATTCAACAACAAGCAAACACAAGGAGGCAGAACATGGAGAATCAATTGGGGCAGATTATAAAGGCTTTATCTGAGGAGTCTGAGAGATCTTATCCTAGCGACACAGACGCTCAACCCGAGGAGACCAATATGGATGATCACGTGAGCGAGTCAGACTATGATGAAGAAGATAGTAGTGTTAAGTTGTTTTTCCAAGAATACAGGAAAAAGTTTCAAACGGTACAAGTTGTAACTGATGAAGTCACTGATCACTGTGATTTTCATACAGAAACTCCCCAGCCATTTGATTTACCATTAGTCTCAGCACCTGAGGAGGGCAAGGAGAAGATCAGTCTTGATGATTGTGCTACTGAGGTAGGTTTAGGTATTAACGAGAGTTGGGATGCCTTCATGGAGAGTGATACAGAGTCCGGAGGAGAGGTTGTGAATGTTCATGATATCTGTGAGGAAGAAGAGGACTTTTCTATGGTGCAGTTTGATTACGGTGTTGCTCCTACTCCTTGCTTTGAGACATCTTTTGAGCTTCCGGTGATACCTAGAGTAATCAAAGTTCTCACTCATGTTTCCTATCCACCTGAAGAGGATGAGAGTTTCATCCTTCACTTCTGTGCTGATGAGGGTTATGAAGACCATGTGCTGCCTACGCATATTCGAGAATTTAAGAATCTGCGCCACCTAATGGCATTTGTTGAGGGAAAGCTGGAAACGTTGATTACTAGTGCACCATTACAGTCTTTTCTATTTGAGAGCTTACGAGGTATCGTCGGGCAAACGACATTAAAAATAGCGCTTCTCGGGAGGCAACCCGAGCTTAATTCTGCTTTTGTTTTTGCTTTGTTTGTTGTTTGGTTGTTTGCTTTGTGTTTTTGTTGCAGCTTAGGGTCTTGTTGTATGGGTGATGTGCCGAGGATTACATTGACTCAGTTTAGTTCTGCATCGACCAGCGCCATAGGGAAGTTTCTTTGATTCTATTTACTCGATGCGTAATGTTAACTAGAGTTGATTTTGAGCACGCGTGACCCTATCCTCTTTACCCCCTTGTGCATAGTGCATTTTTGGTCATCGAGGACGATGCCAAAGTTTAAGTGTGGGGGAGTAAATTGGGCATTCGGGCAGTAGTTGCTACATGTGATTTTTAGAGTTAGCATGCACAGGTGTTAGTTGTATATTCATAGGAAATTCATGTCAAAATTTTTGAAAATTTTTCTTTAAACTGTGTCTTTGTGAGCTGGCTAGCGTTTTGACTATGCTTTTATAATGTCATTAAAGTGTTTAGGCTTAATTTGCTTGCACTATAATCTAGTTGTTGAGAGGAAGAAGGCATTAGTCACCCATTAAATTATTCCGTTAATTATCCACCCCACCTGAAAAAAATCCTTTAGGAGAAGCCATTTTGAGCCTGACCGTTCTTTGTTTACCCAATTAATTTAGCTCCAGAGCCAAATGGCCTGTTTCCTTACCCGTGAATATTTCTGACTTAGTCTTGATGTTTAGGGAATTAAGGGATGAATTTGCTAAGTTTAGGGAATTGTGTGTAGGAGCCATTTTTGGCACTGTTCCTATGCCCAAATGGGGTAAGAGCAGTCACTTTTTAGGAATATGATACTTTCGAGGATTGCATTGTAGGCATGGATTCACTTTGAAATTAATGAACTTAAATTGCTATTTTTCCTTGGTGAGGCCGAGATTAGAATGGGGTAATGTCTAGTAAGAATCCGAAAGGTGAAAAATTAAGCTAGACCTCTTACTTTCCGAAAAAGAGAATGGGAGCCCCGGTCAAAAAGCGTAAGATGAGACTTGGGTATCTTTCGAAAGAAACGGCGTTCTCGTGCCAACATGACAAGGAAAACTAAACTTAATTAAATGAACTTGGAGGCTATTGAAAATTAGCTTTAGTCCTCCGTGTACTTCAAGTATACGTCAAAGCACAAATTTGCCGAGACGGTTTAGCTTAGTTGTACACCATGTCTACTCTTTGCATAGATTTAGATGATTGTTCCTAATTTGTGGCCTACTGAGTTCCTTGTTCCTAAGAATAGCCCTGAAGTTCCTGAATACATTGAGTCTTTGTTAGAATATTCCAATCTCTCAAAAGAAAGGGACTATTTTTGTTATCCATGAACCATTCACCACCACCTTCACAAGTCCTTCTGATCAGTAGCTAGTTTATTTGTGTGTGCTGTCACTACTTTGAGGATGTTGTGAATAATTTTGTCAAATATATTAGCTAGAGTACAAAGATGTAGTTTAGGGAAGAATTTTCTTGGTTTAGATTGTCTGTTCTGTGAATATCCCTTTAACTGCGTGTGCATGCTAATTATTTTAATTCTGTGTGGTGATTATCGTAAGTCCCGTTGTTCAGTTTGCTTGAGGACAAGCAAAGGCTTAAGTGTGGGGGAATTTGATAAGTCCGTATTTTGACACGTATTTGATACGTGTTGAGATCGGCTTTTGATGATTTTCCTAGCTTTAAGGTGTTGCAAGTCTCAATTTTAGCTCAAGTTATGTTTATCGGGCATTGGTTCGAGTTTTGTGTTGTTTGTAGTCAAAATCAGGGAATTTGAGCCCGGAACCGGCACTTGAGGAACAATCAGGATGATTTGAGAAGAATTTGAGAATGATTTGATAGCTTTGGAGGTCACCGGAAGATTCACGATGAAGATTTGAAGGAAAAAGAGCTCTAGGATTGGCTTCAGGATCAAAAGAAGATGAATAAAGCTTGAAAACGACGATCAGAATGACCTTCTGTCAATCGTTCAAGCTTATCTCTTTGTAGGAACAACCACTGGACACGATTCAAGTTGCATAAGAAAGCCAACTTCAAGGGCTACAAATCATATGAAGACAGCTTTGCGAGAATCTGAGAGGAAGAAGGTGAAAAGAGACGATGAAGTCAGATGATCTCTGCTGCGATTTCAAAAAGACACCTTCCACCGTTTTGATGATATCTCTTGCTTGGATGATTCAAATCACATTCGGCAAATTGGGATGGATAGAGGACTTCATTATCTACAACTTTCATGAAGGAAGTTTTGTCAAATTCGGAAATTAAGTAGGCACGATCGTGCCCTCAAAGTCAGACACGATCGTGCCTGAAGAGAAAAGCACTGCGAAGTTACTGCCAGCCAGGCACGATCGTGCCTGGAGGGAGGCACGATCGTGCCTGCCCAAAATGCGCGTTTTTGCTCCGGAGGCACGATCGTGCCTGGCATCGTGCCTGGCTCCGAAAATCCTAATTCAGCTCAAATTTCACCCGATTTTTCTATTTAAACAGCCTGTAAACCCCCGTTTTGAGGGGGAGCTTAGAGAGAGTGCCTAGCACGAATTTTAGAGGGCTTTTCAGCCTTGTTCATCAATCTTTTGGTATTCTTTGTAAGTTCCACCTTTTTAATTAATGACAATTAATTCTTTTTATTCCAATTCTATTGATTCTTCAATTATGAATTGTGAGTAGTTTTAATTAGGGATTTGAAATTTATGAAGGGGTTAATCATGATGTATGGCTAGATTCTTTTCGGTTTAATTGCATGAATGCCGTTTAATTTGTGTTTGAATAATTTAATTGATATCTTTTGTAACCTAGAATCGCGACTAGAATTACAATTGCATGTAGAATAAATTAAGAAAGATCTAATTTGTTCTAGGACACATTCACACACACTTAGAGTATGTTTGGCACAACTAGCTGAAAAGATACTTTTGTAAGCTTTTTAATAACTGTTAGCTTTTAGTGACTGAAAAGGTCTTAAAAAGAAAAGGTGGTAGCTGTTTGGTAAAAAGTTGACTGTTTGATTTAGTTCGGTTTGGTATACAAGCTGTTAGGACTAATTAGTACTAAAAGCCACGGACTTTTCTCAGATGCTACTCCCAGTAGCATCTCAAAAAAGATCTTTTAATTTTTGAAAAGCTCTTAAAAATTGTCATGTCAAACATACAACTAGAAGCGTTTAGAGACTTTTTGAACAGTACAAAAGCTAGAAGGCATGGACTTATGTGTGCCAAACATAGCCTTAATCGTTCGCTAAGATGATTAGTAGCGATTAAGGGGCCGTAAGCTCGCTCGTCTTGGCAATAATTTAGGATCCTGTCGCATGAGAGATCAGCCTGGTCCCCTAAATTATTGTACTCTACGCCGCGAGAGCGGTAAGAACTTAGTAATGATTAGCTAGGCTCAATTAAATTAATTTCATGTAATTAGGCCTGATCTGCCAGAAATCTGGTTACTCCGGAATCGATCTCTGTTCCCTTCGTCATTAATTAGAAAGAACCCCCTAGGTTAATTGTTCGCATTAGTTTTATTTTCCAAACCAACCAATCTCGCACGACGCTTTTATTTATTTATTTATTTTTAATCGCTGAATTTAATTAATTCTTGATTCCCTTTTGTCCGTCCCTGTGGAGACGATACTCGTACTTACACCACTATATTACAATCTATTTTAAGTGCGAGAAAACACACATCACCGGTGCCTTCGTATTGTCTGCCATCGTGAGATCTCCCTTCGAACCCAGGGCTCCGATACCAATTGTTAGGAATTAAACTCACGCACACGATGAATAATAAGAACACACGAAAAAATTGGTAACCCAGTTCGCCACGAATGACTACGTCTGTGGGCGCTACCAAGCCAAGAATATTATTGCTATTTTTAGATCCACACACCATGATTACAAGGGAGAGAGCTTGTATTTATAGAGAAGTAAATCCTAACCCCAAGGCAACTAGGATGCGTTTGCTAAAATAAATTAAGAAACGTGTTTTCAAAAATAAATTAAGAAACTGTCTCTAACACCTTACAATCAAGACTAGGGTTTGATAAATGGTATTAATTCTTAAATGCTTTGGTGCTCACTGAAATTTGAAATGTAGAAAGGCTGCAACGCGAGGATGCTTATCATGTAATCAATTTCATCTCTTGGAGTGGCTGATGTGCATAGTATGTATTTCTATATTATCCTCATGTGTCAAACTAATTGTCCTTTTATCTAAACATTCCCCAAATAATTTGGTTTATGAATTCATTCAATATTTTGGATTGATCTCTCTAATACTATGCATTGAAATATTTGGTCTTTGGTTTCGGTTATAAGTTATATGGTTATAAGTTATATTTGTCATAACATTTTAAGTGTAATATGAATTATGATTATCCCTGATAAGTCCGTATGTGAACACGCATTTGATGCGTGTTCGGGTTGGATTTTGATGGTTTTCCTAGATTTAAGGCGTTGCAAGTCTCAATTTTAGCTCAAGTTGTGATTACCAGGCGTTGGTATCCATATTCAGGAGGGAGGTGGAGCAGCGGATGAGGATGCTGGACATACTGATGGGGGTGGGGCAGCCATGGACCATGACGCTGCCCGTGCTATTCCTGGCATGCCTCCTGCTTTTGAGGATGCTTTTCAGAGATGGCACGATGAGCAGCATGATTACCATGAGGAGTGGCGGGAGCGACAACAGCGCCATCACAGGTCGATTTATGACAGTCAGCAGCACTTCTTTGCTGATGTTCGGGCAGAGCAGGAGAGACAACAAAAGTTTTATCGACAGATGAGGGCCGACCAGCAGGCATTCTTTCAGGAGGTCCGGGCGGAGAGGCACACTTACCATAGAGAGCTCCAGCAGACCATTCACGATGACATTTCTACCGGGTTTTCCAACCTGCGCATCCAGTACGCGGAGTTGGACACTCGTGTCACATCTTTAGAGTCTAGCCGGAGTTCGTTCTTTGATGCACAGCAGCCACCGCCACCTCCGGAGCAATAGTTGATTGAGTAGATTGTCCGCCGTTAGCCTCTGTTTTCTGATTATTGTTGGATGACTGTACCCCTTTATTCACTTTCACACTCACTCACGAATAACTCTTTACTCTTTCTCTTTATTGCTTGGATTTTGTGTTTTGACTGATGTTTGCAGCTTACAAGTTCATTTGATGAATTGCCGAGTTCATTTTGACACAGTTGAGTTCTACACCGACCAGCGCCGTAGGGAAGTTTCTTTGATTCTTATACTAGCGATAATGACTTGAGTTGATTTTGAGCACACGTGACCCTTTCCTCTTTACCCCTTGTGCATTGTGCATTTTTGGTCATCGAGGGCGATGCCAAAGTTTAAGTGTGGGGGAGTGAATTGGGCATTCGGGCAGTAGTTGTTACATGAGATTTATTAGAGTTAGCATGCGCAGGTGTTAGTTGTATATTCATAGGAAATTCATGCAAAATTTTTGAAAATTTTTCTTTAAACTGTGTCTTTGTGAGTTGGCTAGCGTTTTGACTATGCTTTTAGAACATTCTTGAAGTATTTAGGCTTAAATTGCTTGCACTATAATTTAGTTGTTGAGAGGATGAAGGCATTAGTCACCCATTAAATTTCCATTAATCATCCACCCCACCCGAATAAGACCCTTTAGGAGAAGCCATTTTGAGCCTAACCGTTTATTGTTACCCGATTAATTTAGCTCCATAGCCAAATGGCCTGTTTCCTTATCCATGAATATTTCTGACTTAGTATTGATGTTTAGGGAATTAAGGGATTAATTTGTTAGTTTAGGGAATTGTGTGTGGGAGCCATTGTTGGCACTGTTCCTATGCCCTAAATGGGGTAAGAGCAGTCACTTTTTAGGAATATGATACTTTCGAGGAATGCATTGTAGGCATGGATTCACTTTTAAATAAATGAACCTTAATTGCTATTTTTCCTTGGTGAGGCCGAGATTAGAATGGGGTAATGTCTAGTGAGAATCCGAAAGGTGAAAAGTTAATATAGCTAGACCTTTTGCTTTACGAAAAAGGGAATGGGAGCCCCGGTCAAAAAGCGTAAGATGAGACTTGGGTATCTTTCGAAAGAAACGGCGTTCTCGTGCCAACATGACAAGGAAAACTAAACATAATTAATAAACTTGGAGGCTATTGAAAAATCAACTTTAGTCCTCCGCGTACTTCAAGTATACGTCAAAGCACAAATGTGCCGAGACGGTTTAGCTTAGTTGTACACCATGTCTACTCTTTGCATAGGTTTAAATGATTGTTCCTAAATTAGTGGCCTACTGAATTCCTTGTTTCTAAGAATAGCCCTGAAGTTCCTGAATGCATTGAGTCTTTGTTAAAATATTCCTATCTCTCAAAATAAAGGGACTATTATTATTATTATCCATTCACCATCACATTCACAAGTCCTTCTGATAAGTAGCTAGTTATTTGTGTGTGCTGTCATTACTTTGAGGATGTTGTGAATAATTGTGTCAAATAGTTTAGCTTGAGTACAAAGATGTAGTTTAGGGAAGAATTTTCTTGGTTTAGATTGTATGTCCTTTGAATATCCCTTTAACTATGTATGCATGCTAACTGTTTTAAATTCCGTGTGGTGATTATCGCAAGTCCCGTTGTTCGATTTGCTTGAGGACAAGCAAAAGTTTAAGTGTGGGGGAGTTTGATAAGTCCGTATGTGAACACGCATTTGATGCGTGTTCGGGTTGGATTTTGATGGTTTTCCTAGATTTAAGGCGTTGCAAGTCTCAATTTTAGCTCAAGTTGTGATTACTAGGCGTTGGGTCAAGTTTTGTTGCATTTGGAGTCAAATTGAAGAAGTTAGAGTTCGACAATCGGCGCTAAAGAGACATTCGGGAGGAGTTAGAGAGCATTCAAGGAAGAATTGAGAGATTTGGAGGTCACCGGGTGATTCACGGCGAAATTTTGATGAAGAAAGAGCATTTGGATCGACCTCGTTTGCATCTGGGAGCGTTTGGAGCTAGAAAACAAGAAATTGGAGCGAAAAAGTCAGACGCACGGTCGTGCGTCTGGGACGCACGATCGTGCGTCCATTACGAAACTGCGGTGATGCTTCTGCCTGCTACGCACGATCGTGCGTAGGCAGGGACGCACGATCGTGCGTAGCTCCGTGCCACGCGCGGAAATTTCCTAATTCGGCCCAAATTCGATCCCCCCCCCTTTTCTATAAATAAGGCCTCCCTAACCCTTTTAAGGGGGGACGAACATTACGGAGAGGCCTAGGGACGAATTTAACACCGTTTTTATGCTATTTTCTTCCAAGACCCTGGGATTATTTATAAGTTCATCTTTTTAATTAATGACAATTTATTATTCTATTCATCTCAATTCTGTTGATTCTTCAATTATGAATTGTGAGTAGTTTAATTAGGGATTTGGGGTTGATGAAGGGGTTAATCATGATGTATGGCTAGATTCTTGTCGGTTTAATTGCATGAATGCCGTTTAATTTGTGTTTGAATAATTTAACTGATATCTCTTGTAACCTAGACTGCAGCTAGAATTACAATTGCATATAGAATAAATTAAAAGAGATCTAATTTGTTCTAGGACACATTCACACACACTTAATCGTTCGCTAAGAAATTAGTAGCGATTAAGGGGCCGTAAGCTCGCTCGTCTTGGCAATAATTTAGGATCTTGTCGCATGAGAGATCAGCCTGGTCCCCTAAATTATTGTACTCTACGCCGCGAGAGTGGTAAGAACTTAGTAATGATTAGCTAGGCTCAATTAAATTAAATTCATGTAATTAAACCTGATCTGCCAGAAATCTGGTTACCCTGGAATCAATCTCTGTTCCCTTCGTCGTTAATTAAGAGGAAACCAATCTTTTATTTTTATCGCTCATTAGCATTAGTTTTAATTTTAATTCAACCAACCAATCTCGCACATCGCATTTTAATTTATTTATTTCTGTTTAATCGCTGAATTTAGTTAATCTTTAATTCTCTTTTGTCCGTCCCTGTGGAGACGATACTCGTACTTTCAACCACTTTCCTACCGCCATTTTAAGTGCGAGAAAACACTCATCAATCCCCTACAGTTGTGGCTTTTTATCTCATTAGTATATCCCCCTAAAGTTAGGGACTTGGGGGCTGGGGCCAATGAATTTCATTTTGCTGGAGTAGAGGCTGTACATTCACTATAACTCTATAAGTCTATATGATCTTGACGCCTGACAAAGGTTGAGTTTTTGATGATTAAGCCAAGGATAGGAAACTGCAGTGAAATGGATTTGACAAAAACATCCTTTAAACGATGTTGTAATTGGAGTTCCCCTCACACATTCCCTCTCCGTGAACCTTTTTCTGTCCATACTCCAGAGCGTTACTCATCTTAGATATCTAAGACTCTATGAGTACAATGCTGCAAACTTTCTGTGATGACTCATTTGATGGCCATATATGTTTTCTTTCTTTTTTTCTGTTGTAGATTCTTACTCCGTATTTTTTTATTCCAGGGGCATTAGGGGAGGGGGTTTGGGGGTATGAGGTAAACTAGAGTCAATCTCACTCCATTGAAAATTGAACCCGAGACCTCCCATAAGGAAGAGTGAGTCGGCGACCAGCTAGGCCGGACGTATCGCTTCCTCTCTGTTGTAGATTCTTATTACAAACCACATGTAACAACTAACAAACAACAAGATTTAGCTAGTGTTGTCTGAGGTTGGGTTCTCTTGCATTGGAAAATGTTGAAAGTCTCACTAAAGCAGTATTCTAATATTTAATTCATCTTCTTCCAAGATTGTCTGCAATAGTTTTGAAAGTCTATCAATTATAACTTTTTATTGTATATTACTTCTTATTCTCCTTTAATACATCTACTATTTCTATTTACATAAAAACATTCATTAACTAATATTATTAAAAATGATATAATACAAATTTTACTTAATTTTGTTCCATGCATCGCACAGGTGAGAATCTAGTTGTACATAAAATTAATATGTTTTCTCAATTTTAAAATTGAATTGAGATTTTGTAATTCTTTCTTATGTCTAAACAATAAATAAATCATTCTTTAATCTTCAATTGTATCATAAATATATCCTTCTCTAATCTTTAATTCCATCTTTATATTGAATAAACACTATTTTATTTATTATCAATCTACTGAAAATTTTAATTTGTTAATCAAATAGAATTACAAAGGTGGTAGACTTGGGTTGGCGTGAACACTAATTTTGAGGTGGATTGAACATTAAACCTTTACCTATATTAATAAAAAAAAATTGCACTGGGCTGGAGCCCACCCTAGCCACTACATAGATCTGTCCTGGTAATTTTATCTTCTTAGACACTTTTAAATCACAAAATTTTCATTCACTAAAAAAAGGGAAATATCAATTAAGCGCATAGAGAGCCAGAGTGGTAACAAAAATTTAATTGTAATTTGACGAAGGCCAGGGTTACACATTGTACATTATATTATATATATTGTATTTAAGATCTAGTAACCATTGAGTGGATACATATTTAGGTTAATATAATTCTACGCCTTCCTGTGTGTTTGTATCGTCGTCTTCGGCATACTTGCAGTTGCAGTAGTGAACGAAGAGGTCAACAATCAATGGAACATAGCAAATAAATACTCCAATGGGTAAAAAGAGAGGTCTCGCGGCCACACACACGTTACTGCTGTTGACTTTGAATTTTTGTCCATTCCATAGGAAAACACATGTCACAACAAAATGGACGCTGCATGCCCATACATATATGTTAACCGGACAACATCAGATAATTGATCAAGGATAATCATATCAATGGTTTGATAAAATCATAAATAAAAAATAATGATAGGGCACAATAGTATATATAATAATAATAATAATAATAATAATAATAATAATAATAATAATAATAATAATAATAATAATAATAATAATAATAATAATAATAATAATAATAATAATAATAATAATAATAATAATAATAATAATAATAATAATAATAATAATAATAATAATAATAATAATAATAATAATAATAATAATAATAATAATAATAATAATAATAATAATAATAATAATAATAATAATAATAATAATAATAATAATAATAATAATAATAATAATAATAATAATAATAATAATAATAAAAAATTAAAGCTGTCATATATACCCTTTTATGTAAGCATTTGAAAATTTGAACTCATTAATTCTGCATGCATGAATAATAACAATTGCATTGGACACAAACTTAATTGCGTTATTCACTATGTAAGGCCATGTCTGGTGTTATGATCACAACTCGATCTAGCTAGAAACATATATGTGCCGTATATACCGCAAGAGGTAGCTAGGGGGTGGCCAACCCTAGACCTGGCTCAGCCCAAATTTAAAAATTGTCTGTATATTTGGTGTAAAAAATTCTGTGTAATTTTTTTCAAAAATATTCTTTGTAATTTGTATCGTTCCAATCCGGTCCAGTGTGCTGCCTCCGCCCATGTACCCAAAACAACTGCATATATGCCGTAGTATATATTCCCAATCTCCCCCTTATTACCTTAGGTTGTACTCTTTTATTGTCCCAAATTACACTGTGTTGTAAGATCAAACAATGACCATGTGACAGAGAAATTAGAATGAATCTCATGCGTGTTACGTCAGTTTGCTAATTGTATATCATTTGAAATTAGCATGTGCAATTGTCATTTTTCTTTAATTAAAATGAGTTTTTGGCCATCGTGACCGTTACGTTGCCTAGCCTATCTAAAAATAAATACGCGCAATCATGAACCAAAATGTACATTATTTTACATTTATATCATTTCGTGCAACAACAATCATTTTAACCGAAACCCTACTTCCGGACCTTAAGGTGCGTGTGTATATATATGAAATGGTTCTAATGGAAACATCTCTTATTGTTAGAAATGAGAACAATTTTCTTAACCCACCATCTCATTAAATGACCGGTCATTAAGTGATTGGTTCACAATATAAAGATGGAAACGAGGCCATCACATAGTAATATGTCTCGTACAAAGTGAAATAGGGACGTGCAACTACTAAAGGATATTAGAGTAATGTTTGAAAAATCAATTAATTAATGTTGTAATGGGTGGGGGCTGCCACTTTCCAAAAAAAAACTCAAATCATATAAAATGTTTTTAGTTTCAAATTGATTTATCCTTTTAAATTATAATCCAATTTTATAAAAAATTATCAAATTTAATGATTTTTATTATTTTTCATATGACACCAATATTGCATATATAATTTTTTTAAAAGTATAATATGTATACAATAAACCACAACAAGCATCTCCATCTATCACACACGAGACCATGTAACTAACACACAGAAACCAATATGTAATGCATATGAAAAGTAATGTATCACACGCAGTTGGTATATAAAGCACCAAAAGAAGTATCTCAATCACAAAAAGTAGTGTCTAATGCAAAACAATTAATAACTAATATCCAACACATAAAGATTTCATATAATTTAAACTATTATATGATACACATGAACTAGTATCTGTCAATCTATGCACGATATGTATATATGTTAGAGAGCCCGTATGTAGCACATAGAATGGACATAGAGAATCACAACAAATACATCACGGACACGATGATGTATGACTAGTTTCCTGATGGATTAATTGAATGAATCTTTACTTAATTTGTGTATAAATGATTTAATTGATATCTCTTGTAACCTAAAATGACCACTAGGATTATAATTGCATTGCATGTAGAATAAACTAAGAGAGATCTAGTTTATTCTATGACACTTTCACACACACTTAATCGTTCACTAAGAGATTAGTAACGATTAAGGGGTCGTACGCTCGCTAGTTTTGGCAAAAATTTAGCTACCTGTCGAGAACGGATAGAACTTAGTATTGATCAGCGTTGCTCAATTAAATAAATTACATGCGAGTAAGCTTTGATCAGCCAGAAGTCCGATTACCTCGGAATCAATCCATGTTCCCTTCCGTAATTAACTAGAAAGAAGTCAAGAACCCCTTATTTTTAATCGTTTAGTCGCATTTTAATTTTCCAACCAATCAAATCTCGCACAATTGCTATTTAGTTTTAATCGTTGAATTTATTTAATTATTAATTCCCTTTTTCCGTCCCTGTGGAGACGATACTCGTATTTAAACCCTTTACTAAGCTACTACATTTTTATTAGTGTGAAAAAACTCACATTAGTTTCCCTCCTATTTTGGGGGTTGGTCTCTTCTTCTCCACTGCTCTCCGACCTTCTCTCTAGATAGCTTAGAACTCCATTAATGGGAGCTTGTATTTATGCATTGTAATAGTGAGGAGAGTCTAATGAGAATGAGAGGACTTAGACATAGGGGTGAGATTTTGGAACCGGGAACCGTAGAATCGATTGGAACCGAACCGTTAACAACATCTAGGAACCGAACCGTTAACAATTAATGCCTCATTTGTAGGAACCGAACCGAAACGGGTTATAACGGTTCGATTCCCGGTTCCCATAAAAAATATGTGCATTGAACCGTTAAGGAACCGTTATTAAAAAAATAAAATTAAAAAAATTAGTAGTAGTAGTAACAATAATAATAATAATAATAATAATAATAATAATAATAATATAATAGCAATAATAACCACCACCACAACAACAATAATAATAAAACAATATAAGATATTTAACTAACAATTCTAATTTAATCAACGGAAAAGAAGTAATAAATATTGTACATGAGGTTGATATAATACATTAAACTCCTTTGTACAAATCAAGTTTTGTTCCATCACATAAATTTTATAAATATAAAATAACTCAAATAACTTGTAGTTGATTGCACATATTTTACTTTACTATTTTCATGATATTTCTAATTATTAGATTTATTATGAATCAATAGAATGTAATAATGTTTTTTATATCTATACATGCAAACTCAATGTCTTCTTTTTTTATGATTTGAAAGACTTGAAGTAGGCATCCTATTCTTGGTACTATGATGACGAGTAACCTTCATCGCTCCGATACTACAACGATGTTCAATGTTTGATTTATTACATGAAAATTCAAATCACTTTTGTTCTATTAAGTGTTCAAAGTTCATTAGTTAAGTTTGAGCTTTGATGTTTGAAGTAATTAGAGCTTCAAATAAAATTTTAATACTCGTATTTTTAATTTTCGACGTGTTTAAAATTATGTGTTAATTCTTACATAAGAAGAAATTATTCTAGGAACCGGTAAAAGGAAGAACCGAACCGTTTACTATCGGTTCGGTTCCATGACGGTTCTTGATTTTTTATTCAAAAACCGAACCGATTTCATTAGTTAAAATTTTTATAATGGTTCCACTCATTTTGAGTAAGAACCGAACCGGTCCCAGCCCTACTTGGACATTAGCCTAAAAAGTCCCGTAGTTTTCTCACTTTTGAGTTTCTACGTAAAAACAGAGATCGAGTTCATACAAATTTAGAGGCCGTTTGGCAGCACTGTTTTTCGGCTTATCAGGCTTATCAGCCAACTTTTTAACCAAACACGCAATTTTTTCTTGCGCGCGCTAAATTGTGTAATAAGCAGAAAAAGTAAGGTTGAAGTTACTTTTCAGGCTGTATTGGCTGAAGTTATTGTAGATGACTACTTTAGCTATTTTACATATAATTTTTTCTTTATTTTTTTGATAAACTATATTTTAAAAATAATTTTTTCTTAAATCAGCAGAATCAGCCAATAAAGTCACTTCAGCCAGAACTTCATAAATTTCAGCAGAGTCAGCCATAACAGCCGATTTTGGTGCTACCAAACGGGTTCTTATATACTACTCTGTCCCCTTTTAAATGTCCCGGAGGAGGGTGGCACGAGTTTTAAGAAAAGTAGGTTTGTGTGGTTGATATTAATTGATAAAGTAAGAATAAAGTAGGAATGATTTTGAGCCACATAAACTTTACCAAATTAGGTATGAGACATTTAAATAGGGACATCCCAATATGGTAAAATGAGACATTTAAATAGGGAGTATATGTTTATTATATCATGTTGGATTAAACTCAACAGATCATTTACACTAATTTTAGCCAATTCAACCAGAAAAGTGACTCCCAACTTCAACTTAAGTAAAAAACTACTACATCCGTCCCATTAAAATTGGGATATTAAAAGATGGTGCAGTTATTAAGAAAATTGGGTTAATGTGGTTGATAATGAATTGATAAATTAATACGAAGTAGTAAAGTAAGAATGCTTTAAAATAATGATTGCTTAAAGGATATAGTACATTCATTTAGAAACCTAGAACTAAGAATAAGTGGACGGCTAGGTCATCCTGGGGTTGTTGGTGCGGCAGTTTCTTCATTCGCATGGAGTTTTCACGCAAGATCGATGTTTAAATTGGATCGCTCAATTACTTATAGGGGCAATTTTCTTTTTTAATTGGGGAAAATTTCAGGTCTTGTTAATTTTTCTAATGGACACTAAGGAAAAATTGGTTCTTTATTGGGGGCAGCTGCAACCCCCAATTACTATGTGTATCTAGGTCTGGAACTTGAATTTTCCGGTTCGGTTCCTATAATTTTGGACTTCATCTTTTTCGGTTCGGTTCCTATAGTATTTGTTAGGTTAGATTCCGGTTCGGTTCCAGTTCTTAGGCAGGAACTGAACTTCGTATACATTGCTTGAGTAATCTTCATTTGAGGTGCTTCTGGGTGATATTTTTTGATGAAATTTTGTGAGCTTATTTTTCATTAAATTTAGATTATGTCCACCAAATTTGAGCATAAAATTAAATCGGTAAGTCAATTAAATAAATTATTGAAAAACACTTAGCTAAATACATATAAAATGCAATGTTTTTCAATATTTTATTTAACTCACTTCCCGATTGAATTTTAAGCTGATATTTGGTGGAATTATCTACACTTCATGTGGAATTCCCTATTGGATGTGTACATTGGAGCTATTAAATCTTTTTGCTTCAAAGTTGATGTCTATTTTAAACCGTTATGTTTGTGTTATGTTTAAATTTAATGTTTGCACTTGGATATTTTTGTGATATTTGAACATTATACTCCAAGTTTACTCCAATGCGCGCCCTTATATTTAATGTAAACTTATGTAATTTTGTTCTTTGAATACAACTAAAGAATTTTTATTTTGTAAAGATTAAGATAATTTGTAATACCCGAGATTAATTCAAGAGGATAATAGTACTACTCATACAAACAGAGGTGCATCTCCTTTTAAGGGAGCTCATCACCCAAAAACTCCAAAGTTAAGCGTGCTTGCACGAGAATAGTCTTGGAATGGGTGACCCCCTGAGAAGTTTCTCAGGGCGCGCATGAGTGAGGACAAAATACGCGGTAAAGACTCGTGGTGATTTGTGAGGACAGTAATATAGGTCGAAATAACTACCTTGGACCCTGCGGGGCCGGGGTGTTACATAATTAATTACTCATTGTTTTGAACTTGGCCTATATTTTACTTCTATTCCGTGTATCTTTTTTAAAGGAGAAAATTGAATTACATTGAAATAGTTACAATTATTAAACAAATAATAGTAGAGATAATACTAATGATGTTTTTAACTGGAATGAAATTTTCTGATCTGATCCGGTTTGATCTGGTCTGATCTTAACTGGTCTTTGTTAGTGTAGTAGATGTCTGGTCTATATGTATTGTACAACTCTCGAAGTTTGATCTATTACGATCGATTTAAGGATGTTTTCTTTTGGACTGTTTTCAGTCCCAGACCAGACCAAACTAGACCATACCAGACCAGACAAGACTTCCGTAATTATAAAATACATAGAGACCAGACGTTTACCAGACCAGACCAGACCAGACTAGTTCAGACCAGACCAAACCAGATCAGGACAGACCAGACCAGACCGGCAAATTTCAGTCCAAAAGAAAACATGCTAAATGAATGAGATGTAATTGA
This sequence comes from Cuscuta epithymum, assembly GCA_945859915.1. Classification (NCBI taxonomy): domain Eukaryota; kingdom Viridiplantae; phylum Streptophyta; class Magnoliopsida; order Solanales; family Convolvulaceae; genus Cuscuta; species Cuscuta epithymum. The sequence goes on along the minus strand of CAMAPF010001001.1, from coordinate 1,303,713 downwards.
TCTATTATGGTCTGGTCTTGCCCTGATCTAAGACTGAAACTAGGGGTTTAATGCACCAAACCCTCTCGTGATATAGAAATTCAACGTATTAGCCCTTTGTGTTATGAAAAATGCGTCAAACCCCCTATGGTTTAGTTAATAATGCACATAATTCCTTTTATGAATAAATTCAACTATTTGGAAATCACTTTTCCAAATATTCTTATTGAATATGCAAGTAAATATGTCAAAGTCTCTAAATCATACAAAATGTTAATCATTTTTCTTTTATTTGAATATTGAATTTGTTCATAGAAGAGATTTTGCGCTTAATTAATTAAAACACAAGGGATTTTGCCGCATTTTTTAAATACCAACAATTTTCCAGTCCAAAGTAAAACCATCCAAAAAAAGGATGACATCCCATCCCTGAGCACCCCAACACCGACCGGACGACAGAATGGGAGGACGTAAAAGCATCCTAAGCAACTACGGAGTAATGATTACCGAGTATTTAATTTGGAACATACCATCTGGCGGCCAAAACGATACGTATACTCTTTTTCTTTAGCGTAAAACAACTGCCGAACATCACGACAGCCATCCCGAGGAATGCCATCGCAAGTACACTAAGAACTAAAACCGCATTCCCCAGCGGGCCCAGATCTTCCGATCCCGAGCAATCAACCATCTTGTTACTCAGTTGCTTCGCCTATGAATTAATAATTATTTTAAGTAAATCCAGCAAATTAAATTAAAGCTCATTAGCAAATATAATCATGATCATAAAAAGGAACCCAGAAAACCACAAAAAAGATATATATGCATGCCAAATTCGGCTACTCCAATAATGGGGAAAAACTCTAAAAACAAGTTTCTTTTCAAAATAGGATTATTTTATCCCTCATGGAAGCCTTTTTCTCTTTTAATATGACTTAATAAGTTTTATTTTCAAAATAAAACATTATATATTCCCACTTTTGAACATCATCCACAGATTACTCTAATCCTCTTTTAAGCAACTTCTGAAAAGGATGTGAATTATCATGAAAAAAAGATCATTTTCATGTCCCAGCTGGTTGGTCATGCCACATTGCCACCGCCTACCTACGTCGATATATAATGATCATCATATATCTATTTATTCATGAACGAATATGAATTTACCTTAACATATGCAGCAATAAACGTGAAAGTTGCAAAAAATCCTGCTGTACCTTCAGGTATTATGGCCCCCAAAATAGTTCCGCAATCTCGCATTTTAGGGCGAAGTTAGTTTGGCATATAGCAATATATGTTCAAGTAATCATATATTGATCTAACTCACTCTGACAATAACATTATTATTATATACAGTACATACCAGTATGTGTATTTATATACGGAGTATAAAATTAGGAATCACGACCCGCACCAACTAACCGGGAGAAGTGGAGTACTGTCCACAAACGAGTCATCGATTATTACGTATCCCATGATTAATGACGAAAATTGAATTGTGTATTTCAAATTAATCATATCACTTGACTTCGCATGCATTTTGTTTTCTATACACCCGTGTGATGCACGATGTATGAGTTTGTTGAAGGGGTATGATTACTATTACACTTGAAACTTTAATTGGATATACGGAGTATAAGGATGTTTTCTCTTGGACTGTTTTCAGTCCCAGACCAGACCAGACTTAAACAGACTAGACCAGATCAGACCAGACTTAAACAGACCAGACCAGACTTAAACAGACCAGACCAGACCAGACCAGCAAATTTCAGTCAAAAAGAAAACATCCTAAGTTGAATATCATTTATACCCGATGATGATTATATTAAGAGAGAAAAAATTATAATTTGTCATTTTATTGTAATATGTAATGTTATTATGGTACAAGGTGAAACATTAGAGATTATGAAACAGCTTGTAATTTGTACCTCTTGACACGACAACATACAATTGCCCATTCTGAAAAAGAGGTTTTTTCAATGAGAGATTGACATGAGCGAGTGATTGAACTTGACTTTTATTGATGATCATTTCAGAAGAAGTTATAATAGGGAATTGCCTCCTTTGAAATATGATGGTCCCGGATAGAGGTAAAAGTCTAGAGGGGGGGGGGGGGGGTGAATAGACTTTTAAAATCTTTTTCAACTTTGTGAAGTTTTCCCTCTAGAAGAGTTGATCTATAATCTTTTAAGAGATTAATAGATGCACAGCGGAAGTCTTTAACCTCTTTATACTTGGTGTGAGACAACTTTCTAGTTTAGATGATATTTAGACTGGTGACAAGAGGAAGTAGGCTTGGCAGTAGACTGGTGAGCAGATAACTGCTTAGTCTACTGCTGCACAGGCAGTTTGCTGACTGGCAGGCAACTGCTGAATTGGCAGTTGGCTGGTGGGCAGGTTACTGCTGAGGCAACTGTTAAGAACAGGATGACTTTTGGATGGCTTTTTGTTCTGGCTTGTTATGGCGTTCGGAAAGACACATATAAATGGGCAGTGGGCTCAGCAGGAGGGTGAAGACCAGGGTACTGCTGAGGCACCTTCTGAGTGTAAGATAACTTCTAGTGGAAAATACTCTCAAGGAGAGTGAGCTATTAAGCAGTAGGCTAAGCAGTACAGTCGATGAAGACTACTGCTTAGGATGCTGCTGGCAAACTACAATCCTTTAGTGAGATGTGTTTGGTGTGTGCTTCTGTATGTATGAAAGTAAACCAACACACGATATATCCTGGTTCAGAGGTGGTGTAATCCTCCTACATCCAGTCCCACCCTATTTCAGATGGATTTCCACTAAAGTATTCAGCCCAATACAATTAGTGCCAATCTAGCCTTGACAACTCTGGCCTAGATTGAAGGTTTTTCACGATGAGTATAACACCACTCAAAGTTACTCAGTCCTTAGACTTTTCTCGATTGATCCAGTGGGGATCAAAAGGTACTCTATCTATCTAACCACACTTTAGGATCCGAACAACTGTTCTCCTAAGTGTTTACAACAACATGAATTGATTCACGAAGTGTCTAACCTCCAACTAAAACCTAAGCTCTATAAATGTTACAATGAATGATCTAGTCTAAGAGCTTAGTGAAGCATGAGTCAAAGCAGAGTGTTCAAGCACTTTTTCTTTTGCTGGATATGCGTAGTGTAATGACTGAACCACTTGCTTTGAACTCAATGACTTGCCTTTGATCTCATGCTTCTGCCTATTTTTATAGGCATCTCCAGTAGATTAATCTCCTCCGTTGGTTAAGAGGATTTAATCCTAGACGTCCAAAGTATTGTACTTGCGTCTTCTTGTGTTGGAGCAGGATAAGGATTTGTCTTTTGAAGACCACTTGCTTTGTACGAAGATAACACCCATACTTTAGGCCTTCTTGTCGCTGCATGCCTATTCTGAAACTCTTCACTATTCACCTAATCAGATGTCTTCTCTCCTCTTGCGTTCTGAGAGTATTAGCCTTGTCTTGCAACTACACTTGTAAAGCTGAGTGCGTGAACCTGCTCAATTTGTATAGTGAAGTAGTAAAATGTGTGACTTTGAATATTTTGTATCAAATAGGTTTTGTACTGGTAGGATCTTTGAAATATCCTATTAAGGTAATAGGATTACCTTATTGCATTTTGTTCTTTCCAGTACAATTTATTTGGTACAAATTTCACAGTAAAATTTGTCACTTATTTTACTAATCACTTTCTTTCTTTAAGTGACATGATTAAACTCATGTACCAAATTAAAGCTATACTGGTTGGATCTAAATGTCCACGTAAGGTAAATAATTTTTACCTTATTGCATTTTATAGTTCCAGTATGTTTAATCTGATACATAGTTTGTACATTGGAATTCTTGTCACTTTTAAGTACTTGTGTAGTTTAGCAGGTATTGTGTACAACTTAACTGGTAGGATAACAAATCCTATTAAGGTAAAAGTTATTACCTTATTGCATTTTGTGTTCCAGTTGGTTGTTCACTATTCTTGTTCACTTTGATTTATCTATATATCAAATAACACTTTACTGGTTGGATTTAAATATCCAATTTTAAGATAAAGACAACTTTACCTTATTTCATTTTGAATCCCAGTGTGTTCTTTTTGTTATATAGATTTTACATTGTTATTTGTTGTAGTGAATAGAATATCACGAACTCTTCCTTTGAGTGTATGGTTTATCTAGCATTTCGAACATGATAAGCTAAATATCTAACTGGTAGGATATCAACTCCTATTAAGGTAAAATTACCTTATTGCATTTTGTTTTCCAGTTAAAATAGATAGTTTATTTGTGCGAGATGTTATTGTGTGTAACAAATAAATTTAACTGGTTGGATTTATATGATATCCTTTTAAGGCAATACAATATTGCCTTATTGCATTTTATGGTTTTCCAGTCATATTTATTTGTTAATTGTATAAAAGGAGCACGAAACATCTAGATAATTTTCTTAGTACTAGACAACTGCAAGATGCTACAAAAGATGATAACAACGACTCTTATAATAATGCTACAATAGAGGGGGGAAAACAAAAGCTTTTGGCATCATCAAAAACAGTTCATCAAAATCTGGGGTCTAACAATTTCCCCCTTTTGTGATGATGCCAAAAGAAGAGTTCTAATTACTAAATACTCTCTTTCCCCCTCTTTTGGTAGCATCCACAAATCACTCGGTTCTTCTCCTTCTGCTTGATGATTCTCCTTGGGCAAAGTTGGAAAGCCTCTTCTGCATCCTTTGATGATCCTTCTCTCTGAGATTCTTCATTTTCTCGTAGAAGACTCGCCAAATTCCAGAGATGTTCATGGCAGTTTCCACATTTGGGGCTTGAAGCCATTGAAGAACAAATTGTTCTTCTACTCTGATAAAAGCAGTGGCTTGAGAGAGCATGTCAATAGGAGCCGATCTCCATTTTCTCCAGTTGAGGACTCTTGTGAGTTGGTTTTCCAGAGCTTCCTTTTCTTTGAGAGACTGGATTCTTAAATTTAAGAATTCTTCTTGATTCAACTGTTGTGGAGTAGGCTGTTGTGTGGAGGAAGGTTGGGCTAGTGAGAGGTTCAGGAATGGTTCAAAAGGCTGGTTGTTGGAGTTGTTATCGGCCATTTTTGAAGTAGAGGAGCTTTGAGAAGGATTAAGGGAGAATAAGAATATCGGAGCTCTAAGAATTTGGAATGGATTAACATCGGCTTTGGAGGAGAGATTTATATCCAATTGTGCAGATGATCTCTTCGTTTTCCGAGATCAGTTTTAATTAACCGAGACCTGTTTAATGTTAAGCGGCAGGTTTCTCTTTTAGAGAGAAAGCGTGAGAATTAAATGATATTGGTGTCTTATCATTTATGAAGCCGCTTAATCTTGGATCAGCAAGTGTCGTTCTTGCATGTTGCATGACTCATAACCTTCTTCAGCATTAATGACCTCTGATACTTCCTTGTGTATGCTCTTGTTGGCTTAGATATGGAAAATTCTAGACTACTGTTTCCAGCAGTAATAGGGTGCTAACTATTTTGTTGAGTGTCCTTTATTTTAATAGGATGGATGTTCCTAAAAATTAGGATTTTTCAGAATAGTAGCATTTTTTGTTTATTCCATACTACTGAGTTTGAATAAGTGAGCATGGTACCTTTATGAATAATGCGTGATCTCAGATTGTTGACTTATCTTGTTTATTGGTCATGACTCTTGTTGAACAATGCTCTTTCCCACTTTGATGATGCTTTAGAGATTCTTTCTTTAGTGGAATTCTCCTTCAATTGTGAGCCTTCTGTCGATCTTTCCAGCCTCCTGCTTAGAAGACGTTTTTAGCCGAGTGCTCTGCTGAGACCTTTGCTGAGACATCTGCCTTTGACAAAGTGCCTTGCTGCTGAGGTAGACACCTGTTGATAGCATTAATGCAGTCTTTTTGAGCAGTGACCTGAGTGTCATTTGTCTGCTGAGTCTGCTGCTTCTGGTGAGCAGTCATCTGCTAATACTGCTGCTTCAGGAGAGTAGTCTTCTGCTGATCTTCTGTTTGAATTTGGTTTCCCTTCTTAGTTGAAAGTCTGAGATGGACCTTGATGCTTCATTCCTGTGGGATGGATGCACTAGACTACTTTTCTTGTCTTTATTAAGGGTTCAGCAGTGAGCTCAGGCAGGGTGTTGCTTCGTTAGAGGGTTACTCGAGCAGAGTAGTCTATACTCATTGTAGCCTGCTTTTTACAACCGGCTATTCTGAGTTTTTCATGAGAGTTCCCCCTCAGCAGGTGGCTAGGAATTCCTCTACAGTTTGTGAGTTCACAGAGAATTCTTCTAGAGTTTGAATACATTCTCCTCCCTTAGTAGATCATTTAGGAAGGCAAATTTTCACAGCCATTTGATGGAAAGTGATTTGCTAATTAGACGACATTAGCAAGAAGTATCCCTTTTTGCTTAAAGTCGTGTAACAGAGGCAAAAGTTTCATCAAAATCTATTTCTTCTTTTTGTTAGTAGCCTATGACTACTAATCTGGCCTTTCTTGATGATGGTGCCTTCCTTATCCATTTTGTTCTTGAATACCCTTCTCAGGATGTTGGGCACAAGTTACCATCTTTCTCTAAGATAGAGTTCCTTGTGAATGGTCTGTATACAGTCTGTAGTTGAGAGGGTTTCTTGGATTCAGTTTGTTGAGAGGGAAGTTGGCTTCCCTTTTGAGTAATGATCTAGTACGAATCCCTTCATGGATGTCTTCTTGTTTTGTTGAGGAGAATGTTGCCACATGCTTTGTTTGAGTCTACTGCTTTTCATCATCTTGTGTCTAACAATTGGAAGAATTTGGGGAATATGAGCTTCAGTTTTGGTGAGGATCCTTTTTGATCTTTTCCTACATCTGGCAGTTTTCTCAGTCTGAGTCTTCTGCTAGCAGTAGTCTGGCATTTGAGTCACCTTCTTGAGATGGTCTCAGCTATTCTTCTTCCATCACCTAGGTGGTCCTTCCTTCATCTTTCTTTAAGCACAGTTACATCTCTTGAGGAAGATGTAATAGTTGATCTGGAGTTGGTTTGTGCATTTTGATTTGAACTTTAAAACCTCAACACAAGGTGTGTATTGGTTAGTAAGTTCCTCATTTGATTGAATCTCCAACTCCTTTGATATCTTCTTCTCTTTTCCTCTTCTGCAAGTGTTTCTTTGGGTTTTTCCTTTGAACAGTTTGTCAGTGGCCTTCTGCTCCTTGTCTTGTGCTTAGAGCAACTAGAATGTATGTACTATTCAGTTGAGTTAGTTGCTCCAGCACCCTCCTGTATTTATCATTGTTGAGTGGTGGTAGCCCTCATTGAAGTGGGCAACTTCCTTTGAACAGATTTGGGCATCCATTCCCATTTAGAACTATTTCCCCCTAAGCAGTGTGATCTACAGCCTTTTGAAGTGTTGCATTCAGATGGGGTGGCCGTATATGTGTTTATCATCTTTCTCCTGTGTGTAGGATAAGAGTGATTTTTTCTAGGTTGATTTAGCTGCTTCTTAGGTGGGTAGTTGGTCTTATTGGTGTTTTGCCAACTGGTTCTTTGGTTTTCTTGTTTGAAAGGAAGTTTTTGTTTGTACAGGGATTTTGATTTTGGTTTAGGAGCAGACATGTTCCTTCTTGAGGGAACTATATGGATGTGGGAGTGTTGGTGGCTAAGAGACTTTGTGTCTTCTTTGAAAGTATGTTTTGTGGTAGAAGAGTATTTGGGAGAGTTTTTCAATGAGTGAGAACATGATGTGTATCCTGTGTCTTTTTCAGTGTGTTGAACTTCCTTAGTGAGTGGGGGAGTGAGGGAGCTTAGCTTTTCTTTCAAACTGATGTTTTTACATTCAAGAAAATCTATCTTTTTGATTGCTTCACCCAATTGTGCATGAGCTACTAAAAGATTTTCTTGAAGTCTACAGTTTTCATTCATTAAGCTAAGGTGCTCTTTTTGGAAGTTTTCAAATTGATGGAGCAGTGCCTCCATATCAACACTGTTTGAGTTGGAATAATATGAGTTGCTTGAGGAACAGGATAATACCTCATCATTGTCACCTTCATAGGATCTGGCCATTTCATAGTTGTGAGAGGAGCTATTTTCTGGAGTCATTCCAAAGAAGCAAGTAATAGCCTCCTCCTGCCTTTCTGATGAGCAGCTTTCATCATTTGAGCTGCTTTGATCATCTTCTGATTGACTCTCCGTGAGTTCATCCCATACATCCTTTGTTTTCCAGTCATTGGATTTGTTGCTGTTGATCAACAGATTCTTTGCTTGTTGTTCATCCATTATTTAGAAAGTTTTGGGATAGAAGTGGATTTGGATCTTTAGTTCAAAAATAGTCAGAAACTGACTCTAGGAACAACCCGCTCTGATACCACTTGATGGTCCCGGATAGAGGTAAAAGTCTAGAGGGGGGGGGGGTGAATAGACTTTTAAAATCTTTTTCAACTTTGTGAAGTTTTCCCTCTAGAAGAGTTGATCTATAATCTTTTAAGAGATTAATAGATGCACAGCGGAAGTCTTTAACCTCTTTATACTTGGTGTGAGACAACTTTCTAGTTTAGATGATATTTAGACTGGTGACAAGAGGAAGTAGGCTTGGCAGTAGACTGGTGAGCAGATAACTGCTTAGTCTACTGCTGCACAGGCAGTTTGCTGACTGGCAGGCAACTGCTGAATTGGCAGTTGGCTGGTGGGCAGGTTACTGCTGAGGCAACTGTTAAGAACAGGATGACTTTTGGATGGCTTTTTGTTCTGGCTTGTTATGGCGTTCGGAAAGACACATATAAATGGGCAGTGGGCTCAGCAGGAGGGTGAAGACCAGGGTACTGCTGAGGCACCTTCTGAGTGTAAGATAACTTCTAGTGGAAAATACTCTCAAGGAGAGTGAGCTATTAAGCAGTAGGCTAAGCAGTACAGTCGATGAAGACTACTGCTTAGGATGCTGCTGGCAAACTACAATCCTTTAGTGAGATGTGTTTGGTGTGTGCTTCTGTATGTATGAAAGTAAACCAACACACGATATATCCTGGTTCAGAGGTGGTGTAATCCTCCTACATCCAGTCCCACCCTATTTCAGATGGATTTCCACTAAAGTATTCAGCCCAATACAATTAGTGCCAATCTAGCCTTGACAACTCTGGCCTAGATTGAAGGTTTTTCACGATGAGTATAACACCACTCAAAGTTACTCAGTCCTTAGACTTTTCTCGATTGATCCAGTGGGGATCAAAAGGTACTCTATCTATCTAACCACACTTTAGGATCCGAACAACTGTTCTCCTAAGTGTTTACAACAACATGAATTGATTCACGAAGTGTCTAACCTCCAACTAAAACCTAAGCTCTATAAATGTTACAATGAATGATCTAGTCTAAGAGCTTAGTGAAGCATGAGTCAAAGCAGAGTGTTCAAGCACTTTTTCTTTTGCTGGATATGCGTAGTGTAATGACTGAACCACTTGCTTTGAACTCAATGACTTGCCTTTGATCTCATGCTTCTGCCTATTTTTATAGGCATCTCCAGTAGATTAATCTCCTCCGTTGGTTAAGAGGATTTAATCCTAGACGTCCAAAGTATTGTACTTGCGTCTTCTTGTGTTGGAGCAGGATAAGGATTTGTCTTTTGAAGACCACTTGCTTTGTACGAAGATAACACCCATACTTTAGGCCTTCTTGTCGCTGCATGCCTATTCTGAAACTCTTCACTATTCACCTAATCAGATGTCTTCTCTCCTCTTGCGTTCTGAGAGTATTAGCCTTGTCTTGCAACTACACTTGTAAAGCTGAGTGCGTGAACCTGCTCAATTTGTATAGTGAAGTAGTAAAATGTGTGACTTTGAATATTTTGTATCAAATAGGTTTTGTACTGGTAGGATCTTTGAAATATCCTATTAAGGTAATAGGATTACCTTATTGCATTTTGTTCTTTCCAGTACAATTTATTTGGTACAAATTTCACAGTAAAATTTGTCACTTATTTTACTAATCACTTTCTTTCTTTAAGTGACATGATTAAACTCATGTACCAAATTAAAGCTATACTGGTTGGATCTAAATGTCCACGTAAGGTAAATAATTTTTACCTTATTGCATTTTATAGTTCCAGTATGTTTAATCTGATACATAGTTTGTACATTGGAATTCTTGTCACTTTTAAGTACTTGTGTAGTTTAGCAGGTATTGTGTACAACTTAACTGGTAGGATAACAAATCCTATTAAGGTAAAAGTTATTACCTTATTGCATTTTGTGTTCCAGTTGGTTGTTCACTATTCTTGTTCACTTTGATTTATCTATATATCAAATAACACTTTACTGGTTGGATTTAAATATCCAATTTTAAGATAAAGACAACTTTACCTTATTTCATTTTGAATCCCAGTGTGTTCTTTTTGTTATATAGATTTTACATTGTTATTTGTTGTAGTGAATAGAATATCACGAACTCTTCCTTTGAGTGTATGGTTTATCTAGCATTTCGAACATGATAAGCTAAATATCTAACTGGTAGGATATCAACTCCTATTAAGGTAAAATTACCTTATTGCATTTTGTTTTCCAGTTAAAATAGATAGTTTATTTGTGCGAGATGTTATTGTGTGTAACAAATAAATTTAACTGGTTGGATTTATATGATATCCTTTTAAGGCAATACAATATTGCCTTATTGCATTTTATGGTTTTCCAGTCATATTTATTTGTTAATTGTATAAAAGGAGCACGAAACATCTAGATAATTTTCTTAGTACTAGACAACTGCAAGATGCTACAAAAGATGATAACAACGACTCTTATAATAATGCTACAATAGAGGGGGGAAAACAAAAGCTTTTGGCATCATCAAAAACAGTTCATCAAAATCTGGGGTCTAACAAAATATAAATGGCAGCATAACATCAGACAATGTCAAAGATAGTCAAGATATTAAGATTTTCTGTCCTGCACTCATACATTGAGGATTTTACCCTTTAAGATGTGATCACACACCATTGTTTTACTAAGCCTTGTCCCGTTACATAAAAAATACACTAGTACAAAAAAGGCTTTTCACATTGGTCAAAAAAGGCTTTTCACATCGGTCAAACAACCGATGTGGTTCCAGCCCATGTGAAAAGTAGAGACTTTTCACATCGGTCAACGAACCGATGTGAAAAAACTTTCTACATCGGTCGTGCAGTGCCCGATCTAGAAGATTGTCCCAAAGGGCATTTTAAATGGTATTCCACACCGGTTATAACCGATGTGAAAAATTTGTACTTTCTAGATCGGTTATTGACCGATGTGACTATATTTATTTAAATCGGTTATTAAGAAAACCGATGCAAAAAGTAGACATCTTACGGCTCACAACGCATTCGACATCGTTTATAACCGATGTAATATTATTCAAAGTCGGTTGTGTTATAACCGACGTAAAAGGTCTTTCAAATTGGCCCATGTAAAATCAACTGATGTCATAGGTCAAAAGTTGTGTTATAACCCATAGGTTGACATTAGCAGCTTTCGTACAACCTTCACCCATGCTAATCCACAACAATTGTGCAATACCAGACATTCTATAGAGTTAACACACTACAAGAAAAATATTTTTGGGCAACAAATTAATATAGCATGTGCTTTAAGTTTGTATTTCATTGCACAGTCTTAAACATTTTGGTGATAGATACTTATTCTTGCCCTTGGGCTCATTTCTGGCAACCATCGTGGATTCTTGTGGCCTAAATAAAAATTTAAACTTCGAATTCAATTTTCATCGCACAAAATTTGAAATGTGCTGCATCAATTGATATTTCATGTATGGAAATTGGCGACAACGGCTAAATTTCGTCGCCCAACCCTGAATAGCCTAACAAAAGAGTGTCTGCTTCTAGCCTTTTATTTCAGCGGAAACTTTTATTTCCCTTCAACATAATTCCGTCCTGATCCCTCCATTTTCACTGATCTCTTTCGCACAACTGGATTCAAACCAAAGTACAAGCTCCGACCGGATTACAGTCTAATTCAGTCGAACCCTAATTGCTCGAAAATTTTACTCAAATGTAGTTGTGTTTGTATTTGTAATTCTACTTGAAGTACTATTACTCTAGTTCCGTCACTCTAGATCTCCGAAACGGGGCATCCATCGTGTAATCGAGAAATCTAGTCAAGTACACCGCAAGTATCATTTCTCTCAGGTATCTATGCAAATGAATTGGTCCGCCAACAATAATTAGACTTTCGATTCCCTTGGCCAAGTGTGAAGAATAAGAGGTTTGAGGTCTGTTCAGATGCATCTCAATTTTGTCGGAAATCCGACAGAGAAAAGTGTTGGAAGAAATATACAATTCAAGTTCAGAAAAGCCAAGGACTCTTACGAGAGGTAATTGATTCTCGCAGGTTCATATATGACTATATGAGGACTATTGAATAAAAGACTATATGAAATACTTTTCATTAATATTACAATTGATGAGTTACATACTCCATATAATAAGTGCTTTTCATTAATTATACGAACATGCCAAGCTATCTTTCTCTTGCAAGTACTTTCTCCTTCTCTATTTGCAATTACTATGGATTCCTATCATTTGAAATTGATGTAAAGGCTTAAACTAGGCTTTCTGATTTTAGCTTCCTATGTTAATTTAGATTTGCTTTTCATTTCAGTTCATTTTGTTGGATTAATTTGAGAATTGAGATTGAGTTTGCTAATTGAGAATAAATCAAGAATTTTAAATGAATTAATTGATTTATTTATTAATGATCAATACTATGGTTTATTGAAATGATTATTTCCCTTAAAACTGCCACTATAGATTTCTTCATTGCATGTGACAGGTAATGAACCCTATGGAAGTTCTCGCATGGTCACTTGGACCTGCAACTGACTCAAAAATGTGTCTGTGTCCTAGAAAATTCAAAAACATTTGGGAGTGAGATAACTAGACACAACGTGATCAATGAAAGTCCAGTGGCATGGGGCTGAAGCCACTGTAGTCAGTATCACTTGCCTCGGAAGGAGACAGTAATGAGAGATGAGGTTCCCCGTGAAATATGATTAAACACTTGTCTGTTGGGAGACAAATGAGTGGTCTTGGGTAGGGTTATGCATGCACTGTTGGACAAGATGCAGTGACTTCTACCCGGGATCTGAATAAATTCAGTCCTGAACCTATGGGGATTGTCCAGAGTATTTGAGTGACTGGGAGTAATTGATCAATTGATAGTAGGCAGTTGAGGTAGCAGACTTATCATTGAACATTGTTTTCTTGCTCACTTGAGCCTTCTGCTTCCTAACGCTCATAGTATTCACTCAATCACACATTCACTCATTTACTCTCGGCTTTGTCCCTTGGGTAGGCTTAGTTGGGTTTACTAAGACATAGGGACTTCTCTCTCATTCTCTTTGTCTCTTCATTTTCTCTCTGTACCCCCCTCAACTGGAGCACTCGGTATGCTTTTTCATCGTTCGGTACCGAGGAGGACAAAATTAAAAACTCCCCCTCAAATGTTGCATCCTTTGAGAGAATCCTTTCTTTGTCGTTGTGTGGCGCCAGGAGGAGAAAACTGTAACTCCCCCTCAGATTGTGCAAGGTTTGATTGCTCACAGCTTGATATACCTGCCATGTGTATGGAGCAATCTTTACAAGTACCACACATGACGGTTTACCCTGAACTCATCGTCTAGAATTTCAGCACAGTGATGATCACACATTGTTGATGAGTTAGGGGAGGCATCAGTAGTTGATTGTTTATTGTTGTGAAATGACCGTTGACGCGAGGTTGATTGAATTGTCTACGAGTTCCGGACCTTACAGTGTAGATTAGACCAACTTTGACATTTGGTTTGACTTTGGTTTGAATTTGGAAGAATTGACCAGATTTGCCTCAGTTTTGACCTTGACTTTGACTTTGGTGATTTTTCGGAAAACAAGTGATATCTCCCTCAAAAACGGCGAGTGAGGGAGCGTGAGAAGGAGTTCTGGGCTTCCCCCTGGAATTCATGTAGATCTTTTCAAGAGCTTTCCGAAAAGATATTATAGGCGTAAATCGGATCACCGAGTCAAAAGTTATGGTCAAAACAGTGCAGGACATCGAAAAGTTTGAAAAATGAAAATTTTTGGAAATTTTCGAAAGTGAGGTTCTCGAAGTTGAATCTCGAGATCTTTTTCTCGATATTGGATACCGAAAACTTTTTCTCGATGTTGAGTATCGAAAACATCTTCTCGATGTTGAGTATCGAAAACATCTTCTCAAAATTTAAATATCGAAAACGCCTTCTCGATAAATGAATATCGAAAACTTTTTCTCGATGAATGAGTATCGAAAACTTTTTCTCGATGTTTGAATATCGAAAACTTTTTCTCGATATCGAATATCGAAAAGTTCTTTTTCGGTATTTGAATTTCGAGAAACATGTTTTTGAAGTTCAAGCTGCGAGAAACGTGTTTTCGAAGTTCAATCTGCGAAAAACGTGTTTTCAAAGTTCATCCGCGAGAAACCTGTTTTCGAGTTCAAATATCGAGAAACCTGTTCTCGAACATCAAATGGCGAGAAACCTGTTTTCGAATATCAGCTGCGAGAAACCTGTTTTCGACCTGCAATCGCGAGAAACATGATATCAAAGATTAACATCGAAAAGCTCAAGACTTCGAAAACTTTAGAGTTTCGTACCAGTTTAGGATATCGAAAACTTTGCCTTTTCAAAAAGATCAGAACATCGAAAACTTCCTTTGAAAACCTTCAGAATTTCGAAAACTTATTTAATCATTGAAAATCTGTAAACATCGAAAAATGCTGTAAAAGTTTCGAAAACTGCCAAAAATATCAAGATTCGAAAAATCCTGAGTTTTGAGAAAAGCCAGAGTTCGAAATATACTAAACATCGAGAAACTCCAAAACGTCGAAATCTTTGAGTATCGAAAAGTTGCAAAAACAACAAAACATCGAAAACTCCATTTTCAAAAACACTTCAGAAACAAAATTTAAGGATGTTTTCAAACAGATTTTGATCCTAATCTTCCAGAAATCAAAGAAAATCGTTGAAAACAGATCAGCCAAACCAAAAATCTCGAAAAATCAGTTTTTCAAAATGGGTGGTTTTTTCTTTCGAGAAATCAGCTTTGCAGATCCGAAAACGCAGATGAATCCAATCTATTTCACGCCTCGGCTCTGATACCACATGTAAGTCCCTATTTTAACAACCAAACAATCATAGAACAGTGAAAGAACAAGCAGATAGATTTCTCATTGAATATCAAAGTATCGAGAACTTTGGTACACCGTGTAAACCGGCCGCTGCTCTCCCTCTAGAGAGAGAGAGAGCAGCGTAAAAGCTAATCTATTCTATTCTGCCCTATAGTCTAATGCCTTAGTTAGGTTTTCTCATAAGTTAACCTCCTTTTATAGGAGAGGATGGCTAACTTATGGCTTACAAGAGAGGCTAATGGGCTAATATTCAATTGTGGCCCATATTACACATTTAACTAACAACTACACAAATACAAATACATCTAACTAGATTGGACACCAGAAAAAGTCCTAACACTTCTTCATCTTGATAAGCCGTTTGTGCAGTCTAACCTCAGCATTACTTATGAACTTGGTCGTTGCTCTTCTTTTCTTGATGAAGACATCTGCCAGGGTAGCAGTGTCTTCTTCATCATCCTCGTGGTTGAGGATGAATGTAGGAGAGTGTTGCTCTATGTTTTGAGTAGATTCGTGTGAATGTGCACTAGTCTGCTGCTCTTGATCTGCCATAGGCTGAGGAGTAGGCTCTTGTAGTGGAATATTGGCAGGTTGCTGCTCAGTGGACTGTTGTGCTTCTTCCTCCATTACTCTGGAGGTTTCTCCACCTCCTCTAGTCTCAAGTAGAGATCTGTGTAGAGCTATTTGGAGTTCTTTATCACTGGAAGAGGAAGAGATGATTCGTTTACCTCTACCTTCTGGAGAACCCTTTGGGGCAGTGATGTTGTTATTTTCATCAAGATCATCATCATCATCATCATCATCATTGGAGGGCTCTTCTTGTGACTTACCATTCAGTTGCTTCTTCTTTGTGGGGTATACCATATTCATTTGGTGAAGATTTGTGGCCTTTGCGATGTCTTCAGTGCCAAGCCAGGTTAGAGCAAAGTATTCTTCACTGATGTACTTTGTTAGAGTCCTGGCTTGGTGGAGAATCTTGGAAAGTTTCCATTCTCTCCAAGCTTTTACTCTACATCAGTCAGCCTCCAATCTTTCCAGGGGAGTGATTGAGTGGTCTGCTGACGAAGGTGGAGCCTCCTGCTCTACTTCTTGAGTTGTCACCCCTTGAAGATTTATTGAAAGTGGAGTGGCAGAGATAGCAATACCTATTGATGAAGAGGAAGTAGCCTGTTGTTCTTCGTTGGGTTTGGAGCCTCCACTTTCTTCATTAACAATGGACAGAGGGTGAGTTGTGGCCTCCATGTGATCCGGATTGAACTCTAGAGGGGAGGCTTCTGCTTCTAGTTCATCCTGCAGATTCCTTGTTGTAGTAGTAGGAGCTTTCCTCTTAGATCTCTTTGACTGGACTTCTTCATTGTCAGACCGAGGACGTTTTAAAGACTGGGTTTTGATTTTCTTGAATTCGGTTTTGAGGGGCTCATTTGAGAGAAAAATGTCTTCTGCCTTAGGAAGTTCTGGGGCTCCTTGATTGGATGTGAGAGAGAGAGAGAAACTTTCTCCAGTTAGTTTCCTCTTTGATGTTGCTGCGAGCTCCCTTCCTTCTTAGTATCTCACCGATGAGAAAACCATATCCTAGCCAGGGCATGGTGTTGTTTGCTCTTTCATGGTATTTCTTCACATATGCCAATATGTTGTTGAAGACATACCTTGTCCAGTTAAAAGGTAACCCTGAGATGATTGCTGCCAATGGAGTGGCTCTCTTCTTGTTCACTTCATCAAGAGCTGTGTTCTTGGAGTCAATGCATTTGTAGAGTATGCTTAGCAGAAGAGCATATTCATGCACCATTTTGTTGGTCTTGAGGTTTAGTGTCTGTGTGTTGTGTGCACTGGGTATCAATGCCATTTCCTTGAACTCCTGTTCATTGAGTTCATATTCTGCAACTGATGGGGCTTCATCTCCAGGTAATGAGAGCAGTAGTCTGATGTCTTCTTCTTCAATTTCTACTGGGCGGCCCTTTATCCAATATTTGAGAGTGCCTAGGGTAGAGTTGAGGTAGAATTCTGCAACCACCTCGGGGTAGAAGTATGGATATGAGTAAGTTGCCATCTTGAGAAGACCCGTGGAGTCAAGTTTCCTCAGAAGCTCAGCCATAAGATCATTGTTATTTGCTTTCTTCATGATGATAGAGGTGTTTAGGATGGACCCAGTGAAAACCCTTTTAGAGATGAGTTGAAGAGATGCCATTCTTGCTGGATTAATGATAGAAGAGTATGGGTGAAATGTGGTGTTTGGTTTTAGGGAGGAGTGTGGATGAAGCGGTGAGTACAAAGATTTTGTGTTGAGAGCTTTGAGAGTGATTGAAGGTTTAGAAAGAGGGTTGAGAGAGATTGCAAGGTAAAAGTGTAAAGGAGTTGTACGGAGGAGGTATTTATTCTCTATCAGAAACTAGCCGTTGAGATATAGCCGTTAGAGAAAACGGCTGGACACGCGTACCATTTACTCCGTTCACACTGGAAGCAGTAGGCTGTTGCTTATGAAAAAGTTGACTGATTTGGAAAGTATGAATTTGAGTCATCGGTGTAGTGGCATTAAGATGAAATGGACCAGCACTACAACAAAAATCACATATAGAGGCAACACTTTAAAACAATTTGCCCCTAAAACATGTTTTTAGCATCAAACAATCTTGGTTGCCTCTAAAAGGTATTATTTGAGGTAGCCATAATTTTCTTGACTCTAAAAGGTATTATTCGGAGCAATTTTTTAGGATTGCCTCTAAAAACTTGTTGCAAAAGCATATTCGCCCCTAAAAGTTTTTTTTTGAAGCAACCTTTTTAGGGATGCCTCTAAAAGTTTGTTGCAAAATTATAATTACCCCTAAAATATCTACTTCAAATCGTCATACCAATTAGAGAGACCTTAATTTTGGGAAACTAATTATCTTAATATTCTAAAAGGTGCAATTAATTAAAGATACTTCAATTGTTATTGTCCCTAAAGTATCTTGAATTTTAAAGTTTGACTGGTTTTACTAACTTAACATTTTTCCCATCAAATAATCAATATTTTCTAGAAACTTCACATGACAAAGAGCCCATTTGGTAATATCAAAATCGGATGAATCGATTGATTAAGCTGAAATCTATGAAATTCTGGCTGAATTAACGGATTCTGCTGATTTATAAAAAATTAAATTGAAAATATATTCTATTAATAAAATAAAGAGAAATACATGTAAAAATAGCTAACTACAATAACTCAGCCAATACAGTCAGAAAAAACATCAATCTTACCTTTTCTTTTTCTTCTTATACAATTTAGCGCACTAAATAAAAAATTACGTATGTAACAAAAAATGACAATAAATCTTATAAACTGAAAAAATATGTTTACCAAACTAGCTGTAAATATTTCCCGAATTTTTAAGTTTTAAGTTAACTTACTCTAGCAACCTTTAGCTGCCTTAGTTTTCACATTGCTGCTAATTTTTTAACCCTAGATCTATCGCTCCTGGCAGTGTTCAGAGAAAATAAGAGGAATCGCCGATCTACAAGCCATAGAGGATTTTCCTCTGGCGGACCTCAGTGACAAGAGGATGAGAGGCGCGCCGGTTTTACTCGGCGACGAGAGGATGAGAGGCGCTCCGATTTTTACTCGACAACAGGAGGAATCGTCGATCTGTGGGCGACACTCTTGATGGCGGCCAATAAGAGATCAAGGCAGATTCGACCAGCGTGACTATGAGGATTCGTGTAGAGCTTCTGAAATGCGAAGCCGGAGGGATCTTGATTGGAAGAGGGTGTCGGCGGCAATCTTAAGAGAAAATTGGAATTTCGTCCGCGTTTTCGACTCAACAGGCCTACTAAGGAGAAGCAACTGATGAGAGACCAAAGGTTCAACGACGGGAACAATCGACCTTATCTCTGATTCAAGTTGAGCGACCAAAGAAAGCATCACACCATCATCGACACTTTAAGACGACCTCATCTCAGGTTTCACGCTCATGACCAGGCTTGTGCTTCTGAACTCCATTTTTGGACTCTGAATCAGCGGCTCTGAAAATCCCATCATCGCCAGGGGACATGGCTTTAGTCAGCCGTGGAGTATGATCACTGGAATCTTCATGTACGAGTGTAGTACCACCCAATTTATGAACTCCAAAATCTCCACCAGCAAATGGGTTTGAGGTTACCATTTTTTAATTTACTACTATTGATTGTAATGTTATAGATATCCTTCCACTAAATGGAGCTGGCAGAGCCCATACCGGTGAAGCTAAAGAGGATGAGAATGGGAAGGAAGAAGCCATAAGCTCCTCCGCTAATCTTTTTGTTCCTTCCAAGTCTCCCTCTCCTCCGCCTATTTCTACTCCCGCTGCTAGGTAAGCTCACTCTCTGCCTATTTCCTTTAGTGATTCTAGTTGGCATTTGATTCCACTTTAGGTTTTTGATATACTCGTATATCCTTATACGAATTCTTGGTTCTAAATATGAAAACAGGGACGAGGATACCCAGAATTTTATCTTCTTTTCTTTCTTTCTACTAGTGTGTTTTATTAATGGTTTATGATGTTATTGTATTTGGTTTTTTATATTTGTGATTTCATATTAGCTACAACTACTCCATCATTAATTCCCTGACATGAAGAATAACGCAGAATTTGGGTTCAGCCCCTGTATTCAAAGGTTAAAAGTAAGCTTTCCTCTATATCATTGAAATGCATATATTTTCAGAGAATAAGGGCATGTCGATTACTTGAGTGGATATTCCATATAATTTTGGCTTATAGATGTAAGCTCGGTGCAACATTAGATGAATTTGGATACTCCATATAAAGTACACACAACATAAACAAATAAAATTATCAAGAAAACATGAGCAAAAAACTATTTTCATTAGATAAATTTTGAGTCAATTAAACTACGTGTTTTCTTTATTAGATTTGTATTGAGTTTACGAATAAGAAAGCAAGAGAATTGAATAGAGAGATTGGCAGGAGTAGAAGATATTGCCTTTTCATCTTGTTATGTATAGATGGGTAAAGTATGCCACTTATAAGTACACTGTTTTATGTTATTTGCATGGAAGATCCTCCCATCCACTGTTTTATCTATTGTCTGTCCTCCGGTAGGAGAAAGTAGTGTTTGTTTCAGCAGATATGATACTGTGTCAGATATAGTGTTCAAGCTGTTCTTTAATATTATGATAAGAGGCTTTGCGGTCTTCTTCCAAGAAGACAGGTGTTGTTTTGTTTTACCCATTTGTCGGGAAATCGATATGTCATTTGCATGTTCATATATATGCCATAGATCATCTTCACTAATTATAGCTTGATTTCTGTGTTTGTTATAGATATTCTTCCTTTGAAGTCTTGTTTTAATCGTGCTCATACATACCTACCATAGGTTGAAACTACTTACTATCATTCTAACTTCCTATTAAAAAACTTGCTAATGATCCCTTTGCTAATTATAGTTTGACAAATAATCTCTTGCAGATGGAGAAATCTTGATGTGTGGGGATACTGGTACTATGTTACAAGAAGAGCCACTCAAAACGTTTTCAATAGTACAAAAGTCAATTTTTTCTGTCAACAATTACTTATTCCCGCATTTCCCTAAAATGAAGAAATTCAAATTGCATGTTCATACTAGTAATTAATTTGTGTATTATTTATTTCTTAATACTTTTGAAGTTGTTAAAAATACTGATATATAATTTATGACATGCTAGGTTTGCAAGAAGCACAATAAAGAGCAAGGTGATGATGACAATGAGGAAGAAGAAAGATTTTTCTAAATTTAATATGTTTTGTGAAGCAGTTTGATTTATCTCATTACGTCATACTGTTTTAGTAACTCTAGTGAGTTTTGTCTTAGAGTTTATACATGGATATATACGTCCTAGATCAGATTGAACATATTATTTATGTAATTTGTACATTTTGTTAATAAATGAAATATTGTTTTGCTATTTTGCATTGCTCTTGCAATTTTATATATTAAGCTTTACACTATTTTGACATTGTTTAAGAGAATATATGACAAATGAAATGTTCGTCACTAAACGTCTATTGTTTCGATATGCTTCAATATATCGCTGCCTCTAAAAACCATTCAAGACAACATTCAAAGTGCCTCTAATAATACCTCGAGTCATTGGATATGGTTGTCTCTAATAACATTTGGAATCAACATAAATAGTTGCCTCTAATAACATTTTGAGGCTAATGTGTATGGTTGCTTCTAAATATATCTTTTTAGAGGCATATACGTTTTTGCCTCTAAAGAGTGTTTTTAGAGGCAACAATCATTTTGCGACGGAGTATTTGTTGGCAACCACAAAATTGCCCCCAAAAGGCATTAGAGGCTAATTTACTATTTTTAGAGGCAAATTTAGTATGCCTCTATAAATCAATTTTATTGTAGTGCAGGTGCTGAGATTCCATGTATTTTGAGCCTTTTGCTGTGTTGAGATAGACTTCTGTGGAGTCAACTGTCCCTTGATGAAATCACCTGCTGAGCCTACTATTTTGCTTTTGATCTTTTTGAATATTTGAAAGTTTGAGTTGACTTTCTTGGACCTCGATGCTTCATTCCTTGGTGTTTTTGAGTGTATTTCCCCTTAGTTTGAGCAAACAGCCGAGTGAGCAGCAGGCTGCTACTTAGGCAGCTGCTACAAGTTCCCCCCTCAGCATGTATCTAGAAGTCCCCCCTTGGTTTAAGAATCAAGTCCCCCCTGAATAAGTGCGGGTTCATTCCTTGGCTTGATCAAGATCATCTAACATTCTAAGCTCTTGCCTTAGTGCATTGAATCTTGCTTCATCTAGTGGTTTGGTGAATATGTCAGCCAACTGCTTCTCTGTGGGAATGTACTCAAGTTTAATGGTCTTCTTCTCAACATGTTCTCTGATGAAGTGGTGCCTGATCTCAATATGCTTGGTTCTTGAGTGAAACACTGGATTATGAGTGATTGCAATAGCACTTGTGTTATCACACAGTATGCTAATCTCCTTTGTCTCTTCTCCATAATCCTTCAGTTGCTGTTTCATCCAAAGTATTTGAGCACAGCAGCTGCCTGCAGCTATATATTCAGCTTCAGCAGTGCTAGTGGCAATTGAGTTTTGTTTCTTGCTGAACCAAGAGACAAGTCTTCCACTAATCAATTGACAAGTACCTGAGGTACTTTTTCTATCAATTTTGCATCCGGCAAAGTCTGAGTCTGAATAGCCATAGAGATTAAAATCTCCATCTGTTGGGTACCATAATCCAGAGTTAGGATTGCCTTTTAGATACCTTAATATTTTCTTTGCAGCTAGTAGATGACTTTCTTTAGGCTTTGATTGAAACCTTGCTCAAACTCCAACTGAGTAGGATATATCTGGCCTACTAGTTGTGAGATATAACAATGAACCAATCAAGCCTCTATAAAGTGTGGGATCAACATCTTTGTCATCTTCATCTTGACTTAGACCTTGGGATGTATTCATGGGTATTTTCACAGTGGACTTGTTTTCAACCTTGAATTTCTTCATGAGATCTCTTGTATATTTGGCTTCGTTGATGAAGATACCTCGTGGAGTCTGCTTCACTTGTAGTCCCAAGAAGTATATCAACTCTCCCATCATGCTCATTTCAAATTTCTTTTGCATGAGAGTTGAGAATTTCTCACATAGTGCTTGATTTGAGCTTCCAAAAATTATGTCATCAACATAAATTTGAACAAGCAGTATGTGGGGATCTTCTTCAATTTTGAATAATATCTTATCTACTTTTCCTTTAGTGAATCCATTATTCACTAGATATTCAGAGAGAGTGTCATACCATGCTCTTGGGGCTTGTTCGAGTCCATAAAGAGCTTTATGCAGTTTGTAGACTAGATCCTTCTCTCTATTGATTTCAAATCCAGGAGGCTGCTCCACATAGACCTCCTCTTCTAGTAGACCATTTAGGAAGGCACTCTTCATGTCCATTTGATAGACAGTAAATAGCTTATGGGCAGCATAAGCCAAGAAAATTCTTATTGCTTCTAATCTGGCAACAGGAGCAAATGTTTCATCAAAATCTATACCTTCTTTCTGGCAGTAGCCTTTGGCTACTGGTCTTGCCTTGTTCTTGATAATGGTGCCTTCCTCATCCATTTTGTTTCTGAATACCCATTTAGTTCCTATCACATGTTGATGATAGGGTCTGAACACAAGCTCCCAAACATTGTTTCTTTCAAACTGGTTGAGTTCTTCTTGCATAGCTTGTATCCAGTCAGAGTCAAGTAGGGCTTCTTCAATTTTCTTGGGTTCAGTTTGTGAAATGAAGCATGAGAATAGTGCTTCTCTCTGAATTGCTGACCTTGTACGAACCCCTTCATGGATGTTTCCAATGATTTGGTGAGGAGGATGTTTGTTCAACCATCTAATGTCGGATGTGGTTATTTTGGTTTGAAGTTGTTGGTTATCCTCCTCCTCTTCTTCTTCACTGTACTCTGGTAGAATAGGATGATTAGGAATTTTATGAGTGCCTGGGAGGATGTTCCTTGGTGAGTCACCTGTTGGCAGTGGTCTGTTTCTGGAGGCAACTTCTGGCAGTGGGCTGCCGATTGAGTCAACTGCTGCTTCCAAAGTTTTTCCTTCTTTGGTAAGACAACTTGGAGCCTTTCCAGTATCCTTCTTTGATTTAGATGTTTCACCTGCATTCTCTTCATGAGCAGTGGGGTAGTTTTCAAAGACCACATGGATGGACTCTTCTACTACCAGGGTCTTTTGATGAGGATCCGGAAGGCCTTGCTTGTTGCTGAGTAGCCCAGGAAGATCCATTCATCAGATTTGGGATCAAATGACTTGAGATAGTCCTTTCCATTGTTTAGAATGAAGCATTTGGATCCAAATACATGGAAATGACTAACATTTGGTTTCCTTTCTTTCCATAGCTCATATGGTGTCTTTTTGTAAGTCTTATGGATAAGACTTCTATTTTGGGTGTAACAAGCTGTATTAATTGCTTCTGCCCAAAATCTTTTGGGCAATCCTGCTGCTTCTAGAATTGTTCTTCTAGCCTCCTTGAGTGTCCTATTCCTTCTTTCAGCAACACCATTTTGTTGAGGTGTTCTTGCTGCTGAAGTTTAGTGATGGATTCCATTTTCCTCACAATACTGAATCACTATAGAGTTGAGGAATTCAGTACCTTTATCTGACCGGATCTTCTGGATTGAGAGACTTTTCTCATTCTGGATTAGTTTCATCAGTTCAGGGAGTTTCTTCTGTGTCTCATTCTTCTTCTTTAGGAATAGGTTCCAAGTGTATCTTGAGTAATCATCATCAACAACTAGGGTGTATCTTCTGCCACTTAAACTTGTTGGTTCAACTGGTCCAAACAAGTCTAGGTGCAGTAGGCTTAACGGCCTAGTTGATGACTCAGCTTCTTTTGATCTGAATGATACTTTGGTTTGCTTCCCTTTTTGACATGCATCACATAAGTGGTCCTTCTTGAAGTTGATTTCTGGAAGCCCTTTCACCAATCCTTTTCTGGACAGTTTGTTGATTGTTTTGAAGTTGAGATGGCTGAGTTTGTTATGCCATTCCCAACTTAGATTTGAATCTGCCTTTGTCACCAAGCAGATCCCTCCTTTAGCTGAGTTCCAATCAACTACGTACATGTCCTTTCTTCTTCTACCAGAGAGCACAATTTTGTCATTTTTGACATCTCTAATCAAGTAGATGTCTTTGGAGAATGTAACATTATAGCCATGGTCACAAAGCTGGCTTGTGCTTATGAGATTAAACTTTAATCCTTTAACATAAGATATGTTTTGGATTGTAAGTCCATTGATAGATAGGTCTCCAGCTCCTTTGGTTTCTCCTTGTTTTTCCACATTCCCAAATGTCACTTTGGGTCCTTCTCTTGCCATATAGTTTGACAGGAGCCGCCTGCTGCCTGTCATGTGCCTGGAGCAGCCTGAATCTATGTACCATGTTTGTGAGTCAACTGCTCCAACACCTTCTTGTATTCATCATTGTTGAGCAGTAGCCTACAAGTTAGTGGGCAACTTCCTTTGTACAAGTTTGGGCATCCATGCCCATCTAGAACCATTTAGTTCTAAGCAGATTGGTCTATAGCCATTTGAAGTGTTATAATCATGGGGATGGCTATGAATTTGTTAATCCTTTTTCTTCTTGAAGTGGGAAATGGATTATTGGTTTTTGGAGGAGACTGCTTAGTGTTTTGACTGTGGTTGGTCTTATTGGTTGGTTGCCAATGGGTTCTTGGGTTTTGATGGTTGGGAAGTTTTTGTTTATACAGGAATTTGGATTTTGATCTGGGAGCAGGCAGATTCCTTCTTTTGGGAACATTTTGAGAATGGGATTTTTGGTAGATTAGCTTTCTTGTATTTTGTTGGTGGCTTGTGGAGGGTGAGTTTTGAGTGAGTCTGGTGGGAGATACATAGCCAAGACCTCTTCTCTTCCTATTTAGAGTAACTTCAGCAGTAGGGTTATTGGTTTTACTATCCATGCTGAAGTTAGTCATTTTTCTTTTCAGCTCTTTGTTCTCTTCCTCTAAGACATTGTTTTTGGTTAAGGCATCTAACAACTTAGCACGAATGGCCTTAATGTCTTGTTTTAATCTTTCATTTTCTGATCTCAAGAGAACATGGTGATCTTGGACTTTTTGAAAGTCTTGTAGTAAAGATTCCAGTGTGACATTGGTTGGTCCAGAATCATTGGAGCTATAGGAAGAGCAGGATGTTACCTCAACGTCATTGTAGTGGTCTTTGGCCATTAAGCATCTGGGGGAGCAGCTTTCATCATCTTCACTGAGCCATCTGCTGCTTTCTTCAGTCATCTGGCAGGAACCTAGGCATAGTAGTGCTTCTTCTGAGCTTTCAGATGAGGAGCTTTCATCACTTGAGCTGCTCTCATCATCACTTTGGGATTCCTCCTTCCTCTTTTCACTTACAAAGGCTTGTCTCTTTCCTTTGAAGTCCTTTTTGTATCCACCTTTTTGAGCAGTTCCCTGTTGTCCTTGATACTTTTGAGCCAGTGGTAAAGGACACTCATTCTTGTAATGTCCTGGCTGTCTACAGTTATAGCATAGAACAATGTCCTAACTTGATTAAGGTCTCCTGATACACGAGTAATTTCCGTGTTCATGTTTGCATTTTTAATTACTTTTTGTTGTTTAGCATTTCGGAAATTACACACTTTCGGTGTAATAGTTTAATTTGTTAAAATCTTGTAAAATGTTTAGATTAGGTTTATTCTGAGCTCAAACAGGTCTACCATCACTTAAAGGACAGTTGGTGAACCCCAAAAGTGGAAGGAAGGTGCAAAATCACAAGACAAAAAGGGAAATCCTGATTTTGGTCTATACTCGGTCGAGTATCACCTATACTCGATCGGGTATCTGGTTGAAATTTCAAATCGGATCGGATCCGAAAACAAAGGAACATGCAGGAGAAGATTTTCCCACGATCGAGTGTCTATACCCGATCGGGTACACCGACATACTCGATCGGGTATAGCTATGAATTATACCCGAATATTGATCGAGTATGGATCGAATTCGAAGTTCTACACATACTCGATCGAGTATATGTATATACTCGATCGAGTACCCGACCTGCACCTCAAAAAGCCTATAAATACATCTCCTTTCCTTCACTTTTAAGAACCAATTCCTTTATACTCTTAAGCTCAGTTTAGAATAGAATCTCTCTATATTTCTTATAGCATGTTTAGTCTCCAAATGAGGAGCTAAACTTCCATTTCTTGGTATTGCTCTTGAAGCTTGTTGATTATTAAAGTTGTGAGTTATTTTCTTAACTTGTTTCCTTGAATATTAATTCTTCCTTTAAATACTATTTCTATATCAATGTTGGGGAGTGTTACTAAGATGACAATTAGTTAACATCTTGACATTGGTCTTAGTAATAGCTATTCCTTCCTCTATGTTAATATTTGAGAGTGTTACTAAGATGACAATTAGTTAACATCTTGATATTAACTATAGTAGGATTCCTTTTCTTTAATATTCTTCCTTGAGTATTAATTAATTCCTATTCATATTTCATATTAATATTTTGAACATTACTTAAAGGATCAACTAGTTTTGTTCATATATTAATTATTACTAGAAACGATCAACGAACCGATGGTTAATCGTTGATAGTTTCACAAGTAAGTAACTTCGGTTTATTAATGCACGGTCGTGGTTAATAAACTTAAGAGGGATTAATTTTGTTGGTTAAACCGAAACCGTTGTGTTGAGGTTATCAATCTCAATTGATTTCATCAAGGAGTTAAGAGATTAAATGCTAATATCAAGTCGGTATATGTGTTGTTCTATACTTGACTAATAGTAAGGGTTATTAATGAACGGTCGTTGTTAATAGCTATCCTCGATGAATTGGATATACTCCTCGATTGAGTATTCGAGAGGAGATAAGTTATAAATATAACAATGATCGACTAAAATATATCAACAAATGGAAAGTAGCAATGCCAAGTCCCTTTTATCTTTGAATCAAAACACATATAACTCGTTCATCTTCGTGTTTAATTTTAATCAAATCACTCAATCAAAACCCCCCTTTATTTACTAGTTACATAAAAAGAGAGTTATTCCTTTCCCTGTGGATACGAACTCTACTACGCTATACTACGTATAAGTGTTAGTATTGAAATTATTTTGAGTGCACACATGACAAAGTGCTCGTCAAATTTGGCGCCGTTGCCGGGGAAAGTGAATTTATTTTCCTTTTTATTTCATTTTAAAGAAAAAAAAATAGTTGAAGTATAAAAGATTTCTATTTCTTCTGAGCATTGTTTGAGTATATGGTAAGAACTCGATCTATAAATCATCTACCAAACAAACCCCCAAACGGAACAAGCTTTTGAAAGGTTTAGGAATTTATTTCCACACACTTCGTCGGAGGAATCATCAAGCGCTAGCTCTCATTCTAGCGAGACCGAAGAGCCAATCACTATGGCTCTTGAGACGAGAACATTGAGGGAGCTCACAGCTCCGAATCTTAATCAACAACCCCTATGTATCACTTTTCCAACTCTTGATACGGGGGTTACATTTGAGCTAAAATCTGGGCTCATTCATCTACTCCCATCATTCCATGGTTTACGAGGGGAGGATTCGAACAAACACTTGTCGGAATTCCATATTGTGTGCACAAGCATGTGCCCCAACGGTGTCTCGGAAGAGCAAATCAAACTGAGAGCTTTTCCATTCTCTCTAAAAGACACCGCGAAGGATTGGCTTTTCTATCTTCCTTCGGGAAGTATCACTACATGGCCACAAATCAAGAAGGCTTTTCTTGACAGGTTCTACCCTGCTTATATTTCATCATCACTCAAGAAGCAAATAAGCAACATTGAACAAAAAGATGATGAATCCCTATATGAATATTGGGAGAGATTCAAGAAGCTATGTGCAAGTTGCCCCTATCACGGATACACCGAACAAGACCTCATTCTCTACTTCTATGATGGTCTTATGGATCAAGATCGCCGCATGGTGAATGCGGCGTGTGGAGGGGGCATTGTCAACAAAACCCCTTCACAAGCAAGAGATCTCATCTCGGAGTTGGCCGAGAACTCCAGACACTATAACGGGCGGTCCTCAACTCAGAGAGTTATGGCGACGGAATCCAACAACGCGTTGGAAAGTCAAGTGAACGGCTTGACAAGTCAAGTGACTGGCTTGACTTCTTTGGTTAAGGATTTCCTTTTAAAATCTAAGACCCAAGAAGTCAAGGTCTGCGGTATCTGTACACAACAAGGGCACCCCATGGACTCATGCCCAACTCTTCAAGAAGACACCACAGAGCAAGTCAACGCCTTGGGTTTCCAAGGCCACCAACAAAGGAGGTATGACCCGTTCTCAAATTCTTACAATCCCGGATTGAGGGA
The DNA here is from genome assembly GCA_945859915.1 of Cuscuta epithymum. Lineage (NCBI taxonomy): Eukaryota > Viridiplantae > Streptophyta > Magnoliopsida > Solanales > Convolvulaceae > Cuscuta > Cuscuta epithymum. Next base: position 1,274,741 of record CAMAPF010001001.1, on the reverse strand, counting down.
TCATCCAAACTTGAGGTATGGAAATTAAACCCTCAACAAGCCAACCCACCTTCTCAATCGAGTATGTCTACGGAAGACATGATTCGAACTCTTGCTACTACCATTGGCACCTTGCAACAAAACGTGTTGCAATTTCAACAAGAAACAAAGTCAAGCATTCAAAATTTGGAAACTCAAGTTAGCCAAATTTCGAATGCTGTGAATCGACTTGAAGCAAAAGATTCGGGTAGACTCCCTTCCCAAACTGAGCAAAACCCAAGGCGACAAGTCAATGCCATCATGATAAGGAGTGGCCCAGAATTGCAAATAAGGGAAGTTGAAGAGGAAAGAGATGAGGTTGACCACAAGGAGGAGGAACCAACGAAGATGAAATTCCCTCCGTTGTCATCATATGAGTCACTCCCTCCATTCCCTGAGGCGTTGAAGGACACAAGGAAGCTAGAGAATGACCGGGACATGTATGAGACCTTCTCCGATTGTGAGGTAAATACCCCACTCTTTAAACTAATCCAAAGTATTCCCCGTTATGCAAAGTTTTTAAAAAAACTATGTAAAATGAAAAGAAAAGATAAATTAAAGGGGAAACAAAAGGTTGAAGTTAGTGAGCATGTCTCGGCCATCTTTCAGGAAAAACTTCCAAAAAAATGTGGCGACCCAGGCATGTTCACTATTCCTTGCACGATAGGAAACACAACATTTCCTAAGGCCTTATTAGATTTAGGGGCATCTATAAACGTGATTCCTTATTCCGTTTATAAATCCCTACAACTTGGCCCACTACATCAAACCGGTGTAGTGATTCAACTAGCAAATCGTTCTAGTACTTACCCAAAGGGTGTAATAGAAGATGTGCTAGTGGAAGTAGAGAATATGATTTTTCCTGTCGACTTCTACGTCCTCGAAATGGGGAATGATGACCAAACAACAACCATCCTTTTGGGAAGACCCTTCTTAAAGACCGCAAAAACAAAAATTGACGTGTCTAGTGGTTCATTAACTTTAGAGTTCAATGACCAAAAAGTAGAGTTCAATATCTTTGACTCTACGAAAAAACAAATTAAAGATCAATCTCTTTGTTCTTTAAATGTTTTTGAACCACCAACACCAAATGTTTTAATTGAGTTGGGAACAAAGAAGAAAGGTCGGCCTTACTGGAAAAGGATGAAGAAAAGAAATGAACCAAGGGATGCTCACGATCCCACTTAAAAGAGAAAATAAAATAAAAACAACGTCGTGCCGCGACATTAAATCAAGCGCTTCTTGGGAGGCAACCCAAGTCAAGTAGTTAGATTTTATTTTCTTTTTGTGTGTTTTTGAGAGGGTGAGAGAGGGAACTAACCACGTGTTTTTGGAGAAGAAAAGAAAAAAAAAAGAAGTGCAGGTTTTGAAGTATCTGGGGACATACCCGATCGAGTACAACCTTATACTCGGATGAGTATTGCTAAAAAAAAGGGGAACCAATTTCAATACTCGATCGAAACAACAAAGTTTTTGGAAAAGCAAGCATACCCGATCGAGTATAAACCAATACTCGGTCGAGTATGTACAGAAGGACGAACTAAAAGGGACCCTGCCTCCGAGGCCCGATCGAGTACCTATTTATACTCGGTCGAGTGTATCTGGAAAATCAACTCTACCAGACCCCTGTCTCCAGTACTCGATCGAGTATAAACCAATACTCAGTCGAGTATTACCAGAAAACCCACTTCACTTAATCCCTGTCTCCGGTACCCGATCGGGTATACAGGGATACTCGATCGGGTACCCCTGCGATTTATACCCTAAAAACACCCCAAAACACTTCATCTTCTCCAACACTCCCAAAAATTTCGAACCCCCTCTCCCCCAAACTCCATTTTCAACCCTTCTCTCTACCATATCTCTCTCAATTCTCCACCAAATCAACCCATTCCACCACCAAAATACTCCCCTCACTCTCCTCTCCATATCTATACCCAAAAATCCCATTTTCCCCAAACTTCCACCAAATCCAAAACAAACCCTACCCCATTCGAATTTTTGACTTTTTGAGCTCAAAAGCTTCACAAATGGCTCCAAGGAAGAATAGGGGAGAGAGTTCAAGCACCATGGCACCTATTCCGGGCTACGAGGATCTCATTCCCGCCGACAACGAACACCGAGCTAGACTCCTCTCAACGATTCAAAGGCAAGTAAAACCTTCTCGTTTTCTATTCCACAATGCTCTTCATGAATTGGGTGTGTGTAAGAGTATGAAAAAGTTCTTTCATGAGTTGAGCATGGATCGGATTTTTAAAATGAAATACAATTCGAATGAAAGGATTATCTATGAATTCATAAGCTCGGTGCAATTTGAGAGTGATGAGGATGACTTTAGGGATGATAGACTCAAGTTTCGTTTGTTCAATCAAAACTATTCAATTACCAAACTTGAGTTTGCCGGACATTTTGGCATCCCCGTGCCCTACTAGAGAGCCATCTCGGATACCACCACTTTCGGGCACTCCCTATGGACAAAGATGACCGGGGAAATGAAATTTAGTTCATCCCAAATGTATATTAGTCATTGACATTCGTGTTATTTCCATGTTTATATTTGTGCTTTTGATTAGTTTTGAGTGATTATTACTCTAGAAATTACACACTTTTGGTGTAATAGTTTAGTTTGCAAAATGTTTGTAAATTGTTTAGATTAGGTTTGTTCTGAGCTCAAACAGGTCCAAGACCACTCTAGGGACCATTGGTGAACATCACAAGTGGAAGGAAGGTGCAAAAATTCCAAAACAAAATGAAGATCCTGATTTTTTGTGTTGTACCCGGTCGAGTATACCCTATACTCGATCGGGTAAGTTGCTGAAAAGTCAAATCGAATCAACCCGGGAACAAGGCAACATGCAGGAAGATTTTTAACTCGATCGCGTATCCATACCCGATCGGGTAGCCGACATACCCGATCGGGTATGACCCCAGATTTTCAGTTTCGAGGAAACTAACCCTTACCCGATCGGTTGAGCTGAAAACCCGATCGGGTACACAACCCTGCAGGCCTAAAAAGCCTATAAATACACCCCATTTCCTCCACAAGAAGAGCACCAATTCACATATACTTCTTAGCTCAGTTTAGACAAGTTCTTTCTTTATATTTTTCATCATGTTTAGTCTCCAAATGAGGAGCTAAACTCTTCCATCTTGGTTTTGCTACTTTGAAGCTTAATGAATTTGTAAGTTGTGAGTTATTATCTTTAATCTTCTTCCATGAATATTAATTCTTTCTTTAAATACTATTTCTATATCAATGTTGGGGAGTGTTACTAAGATGACAATTAGTTAACATCTTGACATTAGTTATAGTAATAGTTATTTCTTCCTCTACGTTAATATCGGGGAGTGTTACTAAGATGACAATTAGTTAACATCTTGATATTAACTATAGTAGGATTCATCTTCTTTAATATTCTTCCTTGAGTATTAATTAATTCCTACTCATATTTTATATTAATATTTTGAACATTACTTAAAGGATCAACTAGTTTTGTTTCATATATTAATTATTACTAGAATCGGTCGATTAATACGCTTGTTATTAATTCGGTCCTTTCGCGGTAGTAAACTTGGGTTATTAATGCATGCGTTTCATGGTTAATAAACCAAGGGGAATTAATTATATTGATTAAACCAATAAACCGCTTGTGTTGAGGTTATCAATCTCAATCATTTTCATCTTGATTTTATTGCTACTATCGAGTGAATATACGGCGCGTGTTCTATATTAACTCGGTAGTAAGTTTTATTAATGAACGCGTCTCGTTATTAATAACTACCCTCGATGAATTGGATATACTCCTCGATTGAGTATTCGAGAGGAAGATAGTTAAAGATATAACCGGGATCGACGAACATTTCATTAAGTGGATAAAAGCAAAGCCAAGTCTTCTTCTCATTAATTAAACCACATAACTCGTTCATCTTCGTATTTAAATATAATTTAAAGTTCATCAACCAAATATAAACCCCCCTTATTGTTACTTATCTATTTCTGTAAGAAGAAAAGTATTCATTTCCCTGTGGATACGAACCTTACTACACTATACTACGTATTAGTGTCGTATTGTATTATTACTTTGAGTGCACCTCACGACAAAGTGCACGTCAGTCATGTCCAACACCCCGTTCTCCGGTTGTTCTTGAAATTCTTAGCAAATTGCTTGCTTGGCCGTCCCAACAACCATCACACTAGAATCGGGGACGTGTGTTTGATGTCAGTGGCCTTATTCCGTCGTCACATGGACTTTAATCTGTGCAATCTCATGTGGGCACATTTGAAAAAAGAAAGCTTAGCAAAAGGGGCCATAGTTGTGGGTGGAGTGATAATGCACTTGGCAAGTAAATTCGGGTATACGGACAACTCTCCTATACCCGACTATTGCTTGATGGATATGGGTTGGTTAGGATGCTCGGGATGTACATCGTTTTCCCATACGGTTTATATTGGAGACCAACCAAAAAACATGTACAATTGGATCATACACCTCCAACCGGTCCAACTTCCCTCATGCCAGCACCTTCATCATCGGGTTCCAAGATTTATGCGGAAGCCCTTTGTCATGAGCCCTCAGCGTGTGGCCTTCATGCCACCGCCCTCATAACCAGCGCCTGACCCTCATGCCAACGCCTTCATCATCGAGTTCCAACATTCATACGGAAGCCCTTGGTCATGAGCCCTCAGCGTGTGGCCTTCATGCAATCGCCCTCATGACCAGCGTCTGGCCCGCATGCCAGCGCCTTCATCATCAGGTTCCAACATTCATATGGAAGCCTTTAGTCATGAGCCCTCAGCGTGTGGCCTTCATGTCATCGCCCTCATGACCAGCGTCTGGCTCTCGTGTCAGCGCCTTCATCCTCGGGTTCCAACCCTCAGATGGAAGCTTTCAGTCATGAGCCCTCAGCGCATGGCCTTCATGCCATCGCCCTCATGACCATTGCCTGGCCCTCATGTCAGCGCCTTCATTATCAGGTTCCAACATTCATATGGAAGCCTTTGGTCATGAGCCTTCAGCGTATGGCCTTCATGTCGGGCCCTCATGCCAGCATCTTCATCATCGGGTTCCAAGATTCATGCGGAAGCCCTTGGTCATGAGCCCCCAGCGCGTGGTCTTCATGCCATCGCCCTGATGACCAGCGCCTGGCCCTCATGCAAGTGCCTTCATCCTCAGGTTCCAACATTCAGACGGAAGCCTTTGGTCATGAGCCCTCAACGTGTGGCCTTGATGCCATCGCCCTCATGACCAGCGTCTGGCTCTCATGCCAGCGCCTTCATCCTCGGGTTCCAACCCTCAAATGGAAGCTTTAAGTCATGAGCCCTCAGCGCATGGACTTCATGCCATCGCCCTCATGACCAGCGCCTGGCCCTCATGCCAACGCCTTCATCATCAGGTTCCAACATTCATATGGAAGCCTTTGGTCATGAGCCCTCAGCGTATGGCCTTCATGCCATCGCCCTCATGCCAGCGTCTTCATCATCGGGTTCCAAGATTCATGCGGAAGCCCTTGGTCATGAGCTCTCAGCGCGTGGCCTTCATGTCATCGCCCTCATGACCAGCGCCTGGCTCTCATGCCAGTGCCTTCATCCTCAGGTTCCATCATTCAGATGGAAGCCTTCGGCCATGAGCCATCAGCGCGTGGCCTTCATGCCATCGCCCTCATGACCAGCGCCTGGCCCTCATGCGAGTGCCTTCATCCTCAGATTCCAACATTCAAGCGGAAGCCTTTGGTCATGAGCCCTCAGCGTGTGGCCTTCATGCCATCGCCCTCATGACCAGCGCCTGGCCCTCATGCCAGTGCCTTCATCCTCTAGTTCCAACATTCAGGCGGAAGCCTTTGGTCATGAGCCCTCAGCGCGTGACCTTCATACCATCGCCCTCATTACCAGCGTCTGGCCCTCATGCCAGCGCCTTCATCTTCAAGTTACAACCTTCAGACGGAAGCTTTCATTCATGAGCCCTCAGCGCATGGCCTTCACGCCATCGCCCTCATGACTAGTGCCTGGTCCTCATGCCAGCGCCTATATCTTCAGGTTACAACCTTCAAACGGAAGCTTTCAGTCATGAGCCCTCAGCGCATGGCCTTCATGCCATCGCCCTCATGACCAGCACTTGGTCCTCATGCCAGTGCCTTCATCCTCAGGTTCTAACCTTCAGATGGAAGCTCCCGCTCCTGAGCTCTCAGCGCGTGGCCTTCATGCCATCGTCCTCATGGACATCACGGCAGACCCCGTGGTCTCAACGTGATCATCTGTCTCAAGACCGGCCTCATCCCCTCACTTCATGGATGAGGACCGTTGCATGGATTTCAGGATTGGCCCCTCACTGCCGACGTCTTTGCATCACGGCAGACCCCTCGGTCTCAACGTGATCATTCATATGATGACACAGCAGACCCTTGGTCTCAACGTGATCATCTATCTCAAGACCGGCCCCATCCCCTCACCTCATGGATGAGGACCGTTGCATGGATTTCTGGACCAGCCCCCCAGTGCCGACGTCCTTGCATCATGGCAGACCCCTCGGTCTCAACGTGATCATTTATATGATGACACGGCAGACCCCTTGGTCTCAATGTGATCATCTGTCTCAAGACCGGCCTCATCCCCTCACTTCATGGATGAGGACCGTTGCGTGGATTTCCGGATCGGCGCCCTCATGACCATCCCCTGGCCCTCATGACAGTGACTTGGTCCACAATGTGTGGTCACTATGCCAGCGCCCTCATGACCAGCCCGTGGCCCTCACGTCAGCGCCCTCATGACCATCGCGTGGCCCTCATGCCAGCGCCCTTATCTTCAGTGCCTGGACTTCATACCAGTGCCTTCATGCTTTGTGTGTGGCCTTTATGCTCAGGCATGCTTTTAGAATCGTGACCTCATGCGATTAGGGTTCCCATCCCTCCCTGGATGGTGACCACCGCCTTCATCATTTCAGGCCAGCCGTCATGCTGAAGTCAGCATCTCATGGATGCCTTCAGCGCCACGCTTTCATGCCTTCATCTTGCGATTGGGCTCCCGTCTCATGGCGACCATCGCCCTCATGCTTCGTGCGACCATCGCCCCTGGCGCCGTGCCCTCATTCTCAGATCGGCATCTGGTGTACTCTTTTTCCCTCACTATAATTGTTTCCCGCTGGGTTTTCCCGTAGTGAGGTTTTTAACGAGGCATCTCCCCATTATGTACGAAAGGTCAAGGCCCTCAACATCATCCGCACTATCACATTATGAGGCCTAGAAACTAAGGAACTCAGCACGACAACAACTCCTCCAGCTCGAATCACCTTCGGCCATCATGAGTGGGGGACTCCTCTTCAAAAATCAGAATATTGAAGTACTCATCTTTGCCTCGACTACCTCTCGAGAAAAGGAGTGGGGGACTAGGAGAACCCCTCTAGACAACACTGAACTGAAATTCACACATGCAAAAAAGCTACAAATGACACATGTGGCCTTCGGGAAAAACAATAAGCACAACCCTTCGGGTATACATGGTCAACATACCCTTCGGGAAAACGCAAATTGTCAAGAAACTACACAGATGCACCAAGGGTGACACAACGGCCTTCATCACAACTCATTGACACTTCTGCTCAGAAAACCCTCAGCCCTCGACATCTAGGGGACCGAGGGAATGCCCTCGGAAAACACCAGAGAACAAGTGATCAATGGAAGGAATCTCCCACAAACGATAGCCTTCGGCAAAACTAACGCATCAACGCAACTACTCCTTTTCCCTCAAGTACCTTTCGGCAAAAGGAGGGGAGACTCCTGATGGAGTATATGATCCAGGACCCCCTGGCCCACATACTCATGCAATCCAGACATTCAGTGGAAGCCCTCGACAGCACCTCGGCCATGATGTCCTCAGTACCCCTCGGCTATGATGCCCTCGGCACCCTCGGCTATGATGTCCTCGGCACCCCTCGGCTATGATGCCCTCGGCACCCCTCGACTATGATGCCCTCGGCACCCCTCGACTATGATGCCCTCGGCACCCCTCGGCTATGATGCCCTCGGCAGTATGAAGCCTTCGGCCATACATGAAGCCTTCGGCCATATGATCCAGGCCGAAAGGTCTACACTTTACGAAGCTTCCTCTGGAGACAAGCAACCACCGCATTCTATGCGGCGTCACATCCACCCACCGCATTTAATGCGGTGCACATGCGAGTGTCGGTGCCACCCCGATTAAGGTGACCCCTTGGCCTTCAGATTGTTGACACGTGTACTCTCATCGCACTTATGACTGCTATAAATAGCGGCCCTTATTCCTCTTGTAAATGACCAGAATATCTCGAGTTCATTAATACAATCGCCTCTCTCTCCTACTTATTTGCTCTGACTTCTCTCTAGGTTATTCTCATAATAACCCTTCGGATAAGCTATCCCCCGGGTACACTATCCATCAATGTGTTTTAGGATGTTTTTACTTGGACTGTAATTAGCCCCAGACCAGACCAGACCAGACCAGACCAGTTCAGACCAGACCAGACCAGACTTGGATAGTTATAAAAATACAAAGAAACCAGACCTTACCAGACCAGACCAGACCAGTTCAGACCAGACCAGACCAGACCAGATCAGACCAGACCAGACCAGCAAATTACAGTCCAAGTAAAAACATCCTTAGTTTGACTTGGCACGGTTAATATTGAAGTGGTTGAAAAAGTAAAAGTTGTGGTTGAGATTTGAGTATAATAAAGTGATATTGTGTATGCCACATATTTGTTTCCAAAAAAGGAAAGGAGACACTTATTTTGGGAGAACCCAAAAAGGAAAGTAGGACAGGTAAAATGGGACGGAGAGAGTATTCTGTATGAACATCTGATTGAGGACGTGATTTTAAACTCGTATGGGGAATTGGAGATTTTTTCCAAATTAATGCTGAATAAAAATGTATTTACCAAATTGATGATGAGTTAAAAATATTTCCTAATGTACTGCTCGGCTAACTCAGGTTAACAAAACCGGCATTTTCATTGCCGACTTACATGTACTACGTACAAGCATTGGACATGGGACAACATGGGGGAATGGCAATGGTGGGACCCAGAAAAATAAAAAACCCCAAATTTTTAAAAAGTGATTTACCTTTTTTAATAATACTCAGATTATTATAAAAAATATATCAAAGTTTGTAACTTTTTTTTTCTCTTTCATATGACACCAATATTGTATATATAAAAATTAAAAAAATAATTTACCACTTTAGAAAAATTCTGATTTTAAAGCATTATAATTTTTTATTTGTATCCCGATTATTTTTAAAAATATATCAACATTCATAACCTTTTATTATCTTTCATACGACTCTAATATTTCATAGGTAAAAATAAAAAAATAATTTAGCACTTTAAACAAATTTGCTTTTTAGAGATATACTTTTTTTGTACCCCTAATGATCTAAAACAATATATAAAAATTCATAACTTATTATCTTTCATGTGCCATTAATATTTGATACATACTAAAAAATAATTTAGAACTTCAAAAAAACTTTAATTTTTTAAAGTGTTTTACCTCTTTCAAATAATGTATCAAAATTCATAACTTTTATACATTTCATATAAGTTATACATTATTTGTAACAATTAGGTTATAATATTTTATTTGTACTCTAATTGTTACAAATAATATATAAAAATTCATAACTTTTTATTACGTTTCATATGAAACCAATATCGCATGGTTAGAAATAAAACGTTTGTAATGCATTATACCTCATTTGTTTAAAATTGCGAGTTTTTTAAGTCTCATATGAAACCTCATCTGTTAAAAATAATTTTGTAACATGAAATATTGGTTTCATATGAAATGTATAAAAGTTATGAATTTTGATATATTATTTGTAATAATCAGAGTACAAATAAAAGAGTTATAACACTTCAAAAAATTCAGATCATGTTTTTTAAGTTCTAAATTATTTTTTAGTATGTATGAAATATTAGTGGCACATGAAAGATACTACCTCCGTCCCATTTATATTGTCGCGGAAGAGGGTGATACAGTTATTAAGAAAAGTGGGTTTGTGTGGTTGATATTAATCAATATATATATATATATATATATATATATATAAAAGAGGAACTTTTTAAGAGCATACAAAGCGCCACATAATCCTACCATGTCATTATATATATTAATTATTTAGTTAATTTGTACCTTCTATTTTTATTAGCTAGATTCTATTTTTGATTGCATATTGATATGGAAACAAAAATCCGTAGAAAGTACTATATTAAACAGGCTCTATTTTAGGCTAAGTTTATATATGACAGGTATTCTTAGCCAAAAATATAATACGTTTTAATTTCAATAACAATTAAATGTTATAGTATACATTTAGGCTTAGAATTATGTGTTAGAATTCTACGTTTTAATTCCATTATAACAATTAAATTAATAAGTTTTGTAATTTAGGAAAAGTAATCATTCTGCCTTTCATTGATACATGCAGTCATAATATATACAAGAGTTAGAATAACCCTATGGCCTTAAGTGGCCGCAGCCCAAGACATAAATACAAAGCCTAATTACAAATATTAAATACAATATTTAAGCTCATATATGTCAACGTGTCTAACACGTGTCTAACATCCCCCCTCAAGTTGGAACATGCAGATAAAAAATGCCCAACTTGTGAAGGAGAAAAAGGAATTGCCGCTTTCCCAAAGCTTTGGTAAAAATATCGGCGAGTTGATCAGCGGTCGAAACATGTTGGGCGGTGATCAACCCCTCTTGGAGAGCGTCACGAACATAGTGACAATCAACTTCGATGTGCTTCGTACGTTCATGAAAAAACAGGATTCTGGGCAATATGAAGGGCTGATTTGCTATCACAAAACATAGGCATGGCGTGAGAATGTGTGATGCCGAGACTAAGAAGAAGGCTTTTAAGCCATTTCAATTCTGCTGTGAGAGCGGCCATAAAACGATACTCAGCCTCTGCAGATGATCTAGACACTGTGTGTAGTTTCTTCATTTTCCACGAGATAGGGGAATTACCCAGAAACACAACCCAACCAGTAATACCCAGAAAATCCTAGGGCTTTTTTACCGGGAGGTAAGGGTTCCAATACCCAAGTTTGGTTGTCCTCAAGAGCACGTATTTCACGTTGCATGGCTTGTCGCCATCCATTATCCGTCATGGCTTCTTTAAATGATCGTGGTTCAAGACCTGCAAGTATGGCTCCAAGAAATTCCCGGTGACGAGGAGAAATATTATCACAATTCAAAGAATGTGCTATAGGATAAGACATACCTGAGTGACCTGAGGAAGCTGAGAGTGACGAGGATGGGTGTTGTGTCCGAACATGTGTAATAAAATCACGAAGTAGGACCGAAGTGCGCTTGGCTCTCTGACCACGTCCAAACAAAGCTCTTGTTTCCGGGATGGAAGCCTCAGTAACAACTGATGGTGTTGCATGGGGTGGTGAGTGTGGCATAGTAGTATCCGTAATAATAGCATCGTGATGGCCATGTAAAGCATCAGTAGTATCATGCAAGGCATCATCATCATCATAAAGAATAGGAGGAGCAACCTGCTTATCCGTGGAAGTGGGTACCTCATGCGTCAGATCCGGGTTAGCTACCAAAAACGGGAATTCATTTTCATGGAACTTGACATCATGTGAAACAAATATATCACCGGTCTCCATATCATATACTTTCCACCCTTTTTGTCCATGAGGATAACCAACAAATGCACACCGCTTACTTCTTGGAAGAACTTTGTCACCTCTGGATTTCTTGTTACGGGCAAAACACAAACAACCAAACACCTTTATAGGACTGAAGTCGGGAATACGCCCGGTGAGGACTTCGAACGGAGTTTTGCCGCCTAGCACACCGGAGGGAGTGCGATTAATTAAATGAACGGAAGATAAAACACACTCCCCCCAAATATATATAGGAACATGAGCTTGGAACATTAAAGCCCGAGCAACATTTAGAATGTGTCGGTGCTTACGTTCAACGTAACCCGCCCATTTTGTTGCGGCGTTTCCACACAAGAAGATTGGAATAAAATACCATGATCACGAAAATAAGGAAGCATGCATTTAAATTCCGTCCGTTATCACTTCACACAATTTTCACAGATGCATTAAATTGCGTTCCAATCATGGCAAAATAAGAGATAAAATATTTGCACACTTCCTTCTTGTCACGCAACAGATAAACCCAAACAGCTCTAGAGTGATCATCCACAATGGTTAAGAAATAAATAGCGTCACAAGTGGAGGGGGTTTTGTAAGGACCCCACAAATCACAATGAATTAATTCCAAAATATGAGTTGCTTTATTATTACTAACGGGAAAAGAATCACGGACTTGTTTTGCTTGCGGACAGACATCACAAGCCTTATTTAGAGTTTTTTTAAAACTACCAGAACTAATTGCAGGCAATAATTTAAGAACCCGGTCTGATGGATGACCCAACCGCCGATGCCACAGCTCAAATTCCGTCACACCAGACACTTGCACAGCATGTAGAGCAGGTACACGTCGGAAATAAAACAACCCATCCCGTCTCTCACCGGCTCCAATCAGGCTCCTCGAGGGTAGGTCCTGTATAGCACATAAAGAAATAGTGAAAGTAATAATGCATGCCAATTGATCAGTTAATTGAGAGACTGAAATAAGATGACAATTCAACTTTGGGACATAAAGCACACGACTAAGAGCCAGATCCTTAGACAACAAAACACGGCCTTCCAAAGTTGCAACCACAGTCCGCCCATCGAGCAAACCCACCAAACAATTATTTATATTAACAACATCAACAAGACGTCTCAGATCACCCGTTACATGACGGGAGGCACCGGTATCAATTATCCAATCAAAATCACCGGAGCTCAAATAAACCGGTGAAGCTGGGTCCAGCCGAGGTGTCATGTCGTACCCCATAGCCTTCCTCGCGTATGCACGCTGGTGCTGCGATTAAAGCCAGACGATGCTCAGGATCGGTATTAGCGTACTTCCGCCGCTATAGGCTCTGATACCATAATAAGTTTTGTAATTTAGGAAAAGTAATCATTCTGCCTTTCATTGATACATGCGGTCATAATATATAATAATATATATAAGATTTAGAATAACCCTATGGCCTTAAGTGGCCGCAACCCAAGACGTAAATACAAAGCCTAATTACAAATATTAAATACAATATTTAAGCTCATATGTGTCAACGTGTCTAACACGTGTCTAACATAAATGTTATAGTATACGTTTATACGTTTAGGCTTACAATTTAAAAAAACAGGCTCTATATTTAGACTATTTTACTTAATATATACTCCGTATTAAATTTCTATGAATATCCATCTTCATAAGATTATATTAAACGTTTAAAATCGGGTTCATAGCAATTATATTTACTCGAGATGCTTATGTAGAAGATCAATTTAACTATTTTTCATATAATCTTTTTCTGGCTTCACAAATGGAATATATTTTACATATTTTTTCATGATTCCACTCATTTAGCTCATTCAGTCATAATTTAATCAATTTGAGTAAAATAAGTTAATTCAATTTATTTTAGTATTATCAAACAGGCTCTATATTAGACTAAGTTTATTTTTATTTTAAATCACATTACATATGATCCGAAAGAAATCAAATTTCAAATTAGCTAAATTACATCTGCCCGTGCATCGCACGGGTTTGAAAGCTAGTTGATAAAGTAAGAATGATTTAGAGTCACCCAAACTTTGTCAAATATGATATGAGACAATTTAAGTGGGACTTCCGGAAAAGGTAAAACGAGACAATATAAATGGGACGGAGAGAGTAATAAGTTATGATTTTTTATATATTTTTGTAGATCATTGGAGTACAAAAAATTATATGACTAAAAAATAAATTTGTTTAAAGTGCTAAATTATTTTTTTTATTTTTACCTATGAAATATTAGAGTCGTATGAAAGATAATAAAAAGTTATGAATATTGATAAAGTTTAAAAATAATCGGGATACAAATAAAAAATTCTAACGTTTTAAAAATCAGAATTTTTCTAAAGAGGTAATTTATATTTTTAATTTTTATATATTCAATATTGGTGTCACATGAAAGATAATAAAAAGTTACGAACTTTGGTATATTTTTTACAATAATCCGAGTATTAATAAAAAAGTTTGATCACTTTTTAAAAACTTGGGGTTTTTATTTTTGTGGTCCCGCCCTTGCCGGTCTCTAATGTTATCCTCCGCACATGCTTGTAGTCGTGTATAGAATGCCGATTTTGTTAACCTGAGTTACCCTAGCAGTATATAGGGAAATATTCCTAACTCAACTCAATTTCATAAATACTTTTTTGTTCAGCATTAATTTGGGGAAAATCTCTGGGGAATTGAGGAGTTTTACTACTCCGTACATACTTTGGGAGTTGGGGTTTTCTTGAATTTAGAGCCCGTTTGGAGAACTCTGTTTTCGGCTTATCAGGCTTATCAGCCAGCTTTTTCACCAAACACGTAACTTTTACTTTCGCGCGCTGAATTGTGTAATAAGCCGAAGAAGTAAGGTTGGAGTTACTTTTCTGGCTGTATTGGCTGAAGTTACTGTAGAGGACCATTTTAGCTATTTTTACATATAATTTTTTCTTTAATTTATTAATAAAATATATTTTTAAAATATTTTTTTCTTAAATCAGCAGAATCAGCCAAAACAGCCACTCCAGCCAGAATATCATAAATTTCAGCAGAATCAGCCAAAACAGCCGATTTTGGTGCTACCAAACGGGCTCTTAGTCGTTTTCTTCTTGTTTCTTTTTTATTTTCTATTTTCCTTCTTTCGCTTTGTAGTTTTTCCTCTTATCTTTATAAAATATTTTGTTTTGAAACAAAAAATTGTCCAAGAGATTATATTACCTCATGATGACTTCGCATTCCGGCGATACCTCCGATAAATGCACAAGCGGAAGCTATAGAATCCGCTGCAAAAATGGAAATTAAAATAACAAGGCGGCATGTTTTTCCCATTTCAACTTGCTTAGGGCAGGGTGTGGGCAATAATATGTAATTAAAGAAATTATATCGAGAAATCAATATATCAATACATATAGAGTTTTTTACAACAATATTACTAAAATAAAACTTATTTACATAAATATGACTACTCATTACCACAACGTAGTGTTGTAGTAACTTAAGTTCGAAATTTGAACATGAATTACTATGTTTTCATTACTACTCTAGTAACTAATCATATTTTTGTAAACCATCTTTATTTTAGTCATATTAATGTAATTATTTCATATATATATATATAAGAGGAACTTTTTAAGAGCATATGGCGCGCCACATAATCTTGCCATGTCATCATATATTACAATTATTTAATTACTATTTATACATTTTATTGTTTTTATTACATTCTATTTTTATTGCATATTGATATGAAAACAAAAGATCGTATGATAGAATCCACCTTATTTGGTAACTTTTTCAGAATCTACTACTTACTCCGTATTAATATGGATATTTATTAAAATATATATAAAAGAGGAATTTTAAGAGCATCTGGCGTGCCACATAATCCTGCCATGTCATCATATATAACAATTATTTAATTACTATTTATACCTTTTTTTTATTACATTCCATTTTTTATTACATATTGATATGGAAACAAAAGACCGTCGCGTATGATAAAATTCACCTTATTTGGTAATTTTTTCAGAATCTACTACTTACTCCGTAGTAATATGGATTGTTATTAAAATAAGCAATTATTCCAAGTTCCTGTCAATTTTGTTCTTCAAAGTTATTTTATAAATAAAGTAATAATAGTGTTCCATTTCCTAAAAAGTACGGAGTAATATTTTATTTTTCTAAACTCAATTTTTTGAATGTTTTCAAAACTCAATGTGATAATGACTAAAGTTGTCAGACTTATATTTGCAATTGTGTTAATATTTCGTATTTTTCTGCATCATCATACCATTCTTTCTTAATTGTTGAGATAATGACAAAAATTTATAGGGAAAAGGGGCAAAAATGCCCCTAAAGTTGTCACCAAAGAGGATGTATGCCCTTGAACTTTTCTTTTGTGCAAAAACCTTTAAGAACCTTGTAAGAGGGGCAATCACCCCTTCATTTAACGGAACCCAGTTGACAACCGTTTTTAGCTCCTTTGAATAGTCAACAAAGTAGTACTCCGTAATGTATTTTAATTTTATTTATTAAATTAATTTTGTAAATTAGTTGGAATATAAAAATTTAGGAAAAATTGAAAATAATAATCCCAACTATCGCCGCTCCGCTAACAATAATCCCAACTATTTCTTATTTTTGTATAATCTCAACTATATGGACCATCCGCCAATATATAATGGTCCATGACTGGATATTACCTGTTATAACATGTAAATTTTAAATAGAAATTAAGAGTAAAAATTAAAAGTTGAGATTATTTATAGGGATTACCTGCTATATCTCTTCTCATCCACTTTAGAAACTATATGAATTTATTTATAGTCGATCACGCCGGACCACTATTGACGGAAGGTCCCTAAAGTTGGGATTATTCTGAAATAATCGATAGTTGGGATTATTATAAGCGGGCCGCTAATAGTTGGGATTATTACTATCAATTTTTCCAAACGTAAAGGGAAAACTGTCAAATAGGTCTTCGAACTTTCAAAAAAAGATCAAATATGTCCTTATATAGGAGGCTATGTCTGGCCGGCGCGATTTGGGACGGTTTCTGGTGAATTTTTTTGATGAAACTTTTTGAGCATCTTATTCATCAATTCTAGTTTACTCATACCAAATTTCAGCTAAAACTTCAATTGGGAACACATTCAAATTAATTCTTGAAGATAACTGTGTAGTTAAATGAGCAATTATCTTCAAGAATTAATTTGAATGCGTTCCTGATTGAGGTTTTAGCTGAAATTTGGTATGAGTAAATTAGACTTGATGAATAAGATGCTAAAAAAATGTCATAAAAAATTCCACCGGGAACTGCCCCAAATCGCGATGGCCGGACAGAGCCTCCTGTATAAGGACTTATTTGACCTTTTTTTGAAAGTTCGATAACCTATTTGACAGTTTTCCCTAATTTAAATAAAACAATTAGAAATACAAGTATACCATAAAAAGCGATATAGTAATTAAATAACAATTATACATAAAAGTAGTTCTTCTATCCCGCTAAGATTGTCTTATCTTTCCTTTTTTATCCGTCTCATTAAGATTGTCGCATACCAAATTTGGTACAGTTTGTGTAGTTCTAAATCATTTTTATTTTATTCTTATTTTATCAATTCAATATCAATCATATAAAACCATTTTTCTTAATAACTATGCACTTCCTCATGTCTCAATGTTAGTGCGACATGGGTAGTGCGACAGTTAGAAAAAGAATTACTCCGCACTATGGCCAGAATTACTTCGTCAATTTTAGTAATTAAATAATTACTTAGTCAATTTTAGTATATTCATTCGATTAAGTCAAATTCAATGTTATCAAAGGGGTCTAGCCATAGTACGGAGTTATTCTTTTTCTAACTGTTAATATACTATCCATGTCGCACTAACATTGAGACATGAGAAAGTGCATAATTATTAAGAAAAATGGTTTTATATTGTTGTTATTGAATTGATTAAATAAGAATAAAGCAAAAATGATTTGAAACTACACAAACTGTATCAAATTTGGCATGAGACAATCTTAATGAGATGAATAAAAAAGGAAAGATGGGACACTCTTAGCGAGATAGAAGAAATACTTTTTTGTATAATTGTTATTCAATTACTATATCGCTTTTTTATGGTTTACTTGTATTTCTAATTGTTTTATTTAAATTTTTATATTCCAACTAATTTACAAAAGTAGTTTAATAAATAAAATTAAAATACACTACAGAGTACTACTTCATTGACCATTCAAAGGAGGAAAAAACGGTTGTCAACTGGGTTCCGTTAAATGAAGGGGGTGATTGCCCCTTTTACAAGATTCTTAAAGATTTTTGCCCAAAAGAACCGTTAAAGGGCATACATCCTCTTCAGTGACAACTTTAGGGGCATTTTTGCCCCTTTTCCCAAATTTATAACCACGAGATTTTGTAACTTATTAAAAATGAAATTGATATATACTATTATACATTCATATATGAAAACATTTAAAACTTCTGATCAAGTATCTTACCTTTATGAGGATGGAAATGGAAATTCATATCATACATATATGAATACGTTTAGCCCAACAACAAAAGTAAACATGTTTAGTTGTTTCTTTATTTTTACAACTACAATTTAGACTTTCCTTCACTTTTGACATAGATTCCTAATATAAATTAGGAAATCTTCATACATTTAGGGTGTTTTTAATTGGACTGGTTTCAATCTTAGACAAGATCGGATCAAATATAAATCATTATTATTATTATTATTATTATTGTTATTATTATTATTATTAGTATTATTATTATTATTATGAAATGGCATTTTATTAGGATAAGAAAAGTAAAGGATTACAAGGAACAAGTGGGGAGCTTAGCAACAAGTTGAGCTCCAACACCTTTATTATTATTATTATTATTATTATTATTATTATTATTATTATTATTATTACTATTACTATTACTATTACTATTACTATTACTATTACTATTACTATTACTATTACTATTACTATTACTATTACTATTACTATTACTATTACTATTACTATTACTATTACTATTACTATTACTATTACTATTACTATTACTATTACTATTACTATTACTATTACTATTACTATTACTATTACTATTACTATTACTATTACTATTACTATTACTATTACTATTACTATTACTATTACTATTACTATTACTATTACTATTACTATTACTATTACTATTACTATTACTATTACTATTACTATTACTACTACTACTATTACTATTACTCTTACTCTTACTGTTACTATTACTCTTACTGTTACTGTTACTGTTACTGTTACTGTTAGTATTATTATTATTATACATAAAATAGACATCTTCCAGACCAAGTTAGAAATGAACATGTCAATCTAATTAAAAATATCCTTATTAATGACAATTTCAATGTAACAAAATAAATGAGTAAATTGTAAAAATGATCCCTTTTTTACATTTTAATGCGACAAAATAATGAGTACAATGTAAGAGCTCACTAAAAAATTTACAAATACTTATTTCATACCACATGTTGAATGAGAAATATTTAAAAATAGTTTTTAGATGCTTAATGAAGTAATATAGAGGATGTGAAATTAATTAAGAAACTTTTGTATGAATTCTTTAAAATCGGATTCATAACTATTATGTGTAGTTGAGATGCTTTTGTAGAAGTCCAATTTAAATATTTTTCATATAAATTTGAATTACATTTATTAATTATGTATGATTTCGAAAATATCAAATATACAATTAGCTAAATTATGTACTACCCGTGCATCGCACGGACTTGAAAGTTAATAATATGTAATTAAAGAAATTATATTGAGAACTCAAAGAATTCTAAATCCTACAATAATATACGGTGTATACTGCAAGCCAGAGCGACCAGACTCTGCTCCCATGACAACGGTCTTTCGCCGCAACCACCTCTTGATGTAATTAACCATTTGTAATTCACGGAAGAATTAAGTAAAAGTAACTTTGATAAAAAAGTAAATCAACATGTTGACTTGGTATACAGAAATTACGAACCCAATGGACTCAGGCCCCTCTGAGATTGGCTAATGTTTTAAATTGACTGAAACTAGTAAGTTATTAAAAAGTTGTATTTACAACATACGAGTATTATATTAATAAAATAAAAAATATATTACTTCCTCCCTATTTTAATGTTTGCTACACTTTCCTCTTTTGGATGTATTCAAATATTTGGTACACTTTCCTTTTTGGTAATTTTTTTTTTTAAAATACTAAATTACTCTTACATTTTCTACTTTTTATCTTCTTTTTCATACTTTTTCATCATCTCTCCTAATATTTCTACATTATTTATTACTCCTACTACATTACTCTTACAAAATGGGCCAACACCTATTGTAATAAACAAAAAAATACGAATGAAGTTGATTAATAAGATTGGTAAGTCAAAAACATACTCTTAATGGACTAAATACAATTGTACAATAGAAATTGTTAGAAAATACTTCATCCTCCCTATTTCATGTGTCTTACTTTCTATTTTAGAGTGTTCTAAATCAAGTTCATGCATGTGTTTACCTTTGGAGCGATATATGTGATTCATATCATTTAATTTTATTCTATTTAAACTTTTGTCACACATTTTACTTTTCAACAACTGCATTACTAACTCAGGCAAAAAACAATTGTATAACCAATTTAATTGCTATATACTAGTATTAATTATATATCAAACTAAAACAATAAGACGCATAAAATGATGAGATAATAATAATAATTTAATAATAAATGATGTTAAATGACAGGACTTTCGTCATCTATCCGACTATCCCCACTCAATTATTTTACACAATTTGGCAAGTTTACAAGCATGTTTTAATACGAAGTATGACTTTGCAAGCACAAATTATAATTCAAATAGCAAATCTAAGCTTGTGCAAAAGACCGTGATACCTTTGAATTTGCTTTATAATATAAAAAGTATCGATTTCAACCAGAAAATAGCGCAAATGATCTTAACAATTTAGTTAGAGAAATTGCCATAAATAGGAGTAAAAGCGTTTTGAAATTCCAAAATAGGAGTATCATGTTTTTTATTCTCTGAATAAGTTAGGCAAATAGTAACTATATATTAAGTACCGAGTATAATTAACTCATAATGTTTCATTTTTTAGAATAAATATATATACACATACATTAGTAGTATATAAGTAGTAGCACAATATTATAGTACATATGAAGCTTATATATATCATAGTTTGTATATGCTCTTATGTACATGTGCTTATACACATATTTTACTTTACGTATATGTATTTACTTTTTGAAATTAGGAAAATTGTCGAACAATATGTCTGGTTCAGTCTGTAACGAAACAAAATCAAGATTATTTGTCCCCAAAAATAAAATTGACTTAAACATATATAGCCTCCAACTTTACAACTTACTCTAGTATCTCGTAGTCTTCAAAAATGGCTTTTGACCATTTCGTTGCCTAGGATTATAGAAACACTCTTTAAGTAAAGTTGTTAATGGAATGGAATGATGGAACTGAGTTATATATAGTGATCAAATTGAGTTATGGAATGCTAACGCGTCATTCCTTGATTGATAAACAAATACTATCGTATATTACTCCGTATTTAGTATCAATTTATAACATTAAAATTGATAATTCATTTACAAAAAAACATTGAGGGAAAAGGGTCACTACAAAAAATTGCCAATTACCCGCGGTAATTTATACCAACAGGCGATTATTGTGGGTATAGCCCACTTATACCTACGGTCAATCTAGTCCGTTGCTTATTACAATGAGAGATTTACCTAAATAAGACTAAAACAAGGTATAATTGCAAAAATAGGACTACTATGTTTTATTTAACAGAAATAGGACTAAAATATACTAGCTTGACAAAATTACCCTTAATATTGAAACTCCAATCTGCATCGCAGAACTGCTACACAAACCTTCCAGGTGCCGTATCCATCAAACTGCTACAGCTGCCGCCCTTTTGCCAGACCGCCACGACCACCCCCATGAGCTGACACGATAAGCCTTCTCTTGTTCTTCTTCCAGGGCATCTTTTGTCTGGTTTTATCTTCTCTTCTAGTTTATGAACTTTTAAGATTCTACACTAAAAATATGAAATTGGAGCTAATAAGTTTCAACGAATTACTAAACACCCATAACATTTGAATTTTTTGGTTTTGATTTTTTATTTAATTTGAATTGTATTTATTCAACAAAATGTCACTTTCATAATATGAGAATGTCAAAATCATTGATTATTTGAAAATCTGTCACATTTGCGGCAGTATATTTATCAAGATGACAATCTGGAAATGTCATATCTCCATAAAAAATGTCATTCTTATGACATTTTATGGCATTTTTATGACTTATCTGAGAATGACATAGTTACTTGTTATTAGAAATGACATGTCTTTTGACATGTTCTCCAAATGATGTTAGAATTTTCATCCTTAAATTGTCATTAATTTTCATTTTAAAAATTCATACTTTTTACAACAAAGAATGTCATGTTTTTATACGAAACTTCCATCATCAAGTCATTATTCTTGACATTTTCATTGGAGGTCTGCAAGACATATACTCCGTACTAAACTTGGGATTTTAATACTTTCATATTTCAAATTAATAAATAAAATTCAAACCCAAGAAGAAGAAAAAAGAAGAAGAAAAAGGAAATGAAGAAGTAGAAAAAGAAGAAGGGAAGAAGATTACCCACCTGACTTGGCTGAAGAAGAAGGGAAGAGGATTACGACAAGTGGTGGTGGTGTGGTACGTGGCTATGGTGGATGACAGAGCTGTAGATGAAGCAATTGCTGACAGATGAGTTCCAGCCCATGGAGGTCGAATGGAAGAAATCGGCGATCGATTGGAGAGAGGGCATAAGGAGAGTCACGCGTCATCTTAAGTTATAAGGGTAAAACGGTAATCTTTAGTCCCATTTAGGGAATAACAAACTTGAAGTCCTAATTTAGAGTTTAAGCAATGTTTTAGTCCCATTTAGGGCAATTTCTTTATTACAATGTCAATATCCACAGAATCCTAACTTTGTTGGTAAATGATATACAATTCCTACCCCAAAATTTTACCCGTTGGTATAGTGTTTAAATATTCCAACAATCTTTATATATATAAAAACAGGATCGTCTGATCCATGTTGTTCCAACCTGGAAACGTGTCACACACTTATTGGGTCCAAAATGACAACTGCCAATACAAAAACCACGTGGCAATTACACAACCGTTAAAAATAATAATGCGGACGGAAACATAGCGTTGAATGGCGCTCCATTAATCCATTATTTTGACAGTTCCCAGACCTCAACTGGCACGTATTAGAATGCGTCTACCGTCTACGGTTTCCACGTACAACATCCCTCTGCAAAATCATTGATAGAAGTCATTATAAATAGCCCCAAGCAGACGTGGGTGAAATCTGCACAAATTCAGAGTATGCATCGCTCTTAATAACTCCATCATAAATATTCATTCTGTTCTTTCTCAAGTTCAAAACTATTTGTTAATAACTATTACTCTTTCAGTTACGAAAAAATAACTACAAGTATTACTCTTTATACTTCCAATTTTGATTTTCAGAGTTTCTAGAGTTGTGAAGATGCTTGCAAGAACTTTTTGGGAAAACAGCAGCATCGTTGGTGGAGAAAGGGTACGAAATCATGTACGATAGTACTACGTATTTGTTTGTACTTGGTATATTTTAAAACATCATTAAGGATTGACCATTTAACCGACAGATGATGATGAGTTTCCCATTGAGATAATAAATTTGATTGATGAAAAAAGTGATCTGCCGTTCAAAATTATGGGTCAAAGAAAGGAAACTTTGCTTTTAGCACTCTAGCTAAAGCTGAAACAAGAAGAAGTGATAATGTGACCAGAAACTGGTGAAACTTCGAACACCAATTCAAGGTCTGTACGAACTATTTTGTTTTTTTACTTACTTTTATCTTATTAAGCTAGACACGATATTTCTAACATGCGTATTTGTTAAAATTATAGGTCTTGGTGTCCTATTCTGACAAGGGGAATGAGCAGATTCAAGGGACAAATTGGGAGCATATTGATCTTAGTACTCTAGATGATACTTTGGGCTCAAATGATGACACCACCTTAGAGGGAAAAGAGGTATTGAATTGGGATGGATGGTCAGACGCTCCAATACAAGGAATGGCGAAAAGAAAGAAAAAACGCAGTGAGGGTGTAGATTGAGAAAAGCTTATTCAAGGAGGTGTTTACTTGATTAATTATATCTTAAATATTCCACTAGGGCGGTCTACCCAAGTGTGCTAACACAATATGTATTTCCCTATTTGGTAGTTCCTTATTTCGTTTTACCTAATTAACTGTACGTATTCATAAACACAATGTTATGTTATTTGTTTCGTACCAATGCAAATATCAAGTGTTTCTTTCGTAGCAATGTAACTATTAAGTGAAAAGTGATTATGAATACAAAAAAATAACATAAAAATAGGGAGTTACTCAAAGTGATTATGAATAGCAATGTTATTCAAAAAAATTATTTCAATCTATTACATTAAACGCATATCGCATTGATATTTCAATATTTATATTTATACATCATAAGTTAAATACAAAAAAAAATAAAAATGTCCCGTGCATCGCACGGGTACAATACTAGTTATTATTAAAACCGTAACTTCCATAAGTATATGTGTAGCTAAAAAAACTGAAATCAGTCCTAATAGAAAGTGGCATTCAACATTCAAGATTACAAATTGAAAAGAATCCAATTCATAAAATTTAACGAAGTATGACAAAAGATTAAATTTTAGGGAAAACTGTCAAATAGGTTCTCGAACATTCATAAAAATGTCAAATAAGTCTTTACATAGGAGTCTTTGTCCGGCCGTCGCGGTTTAGGGCGGTTCCCGGTGGATTTTTTTATGAAAAGTTTTGAGGATCTTATTCATCAAGTCTTGTTTACGCATACCAAATTTCAGCTAAAACTTCAATCGGGAACGCATTCAAATTAATTCTTCAAGATAAATGCACATTTATCTTTAAGAATTAATTTGAATGCGTTCCCGATTCAAGTTTTAGCTGAAATTTGGTATGCGTAAACTAGACTTGATGAATAAGATGCTAAAAAAATTTCATCAAAAAATTTCACTGGGAACCGCCCCAAACCGCGACGGCCAGACAGAGCCTCCTACAAAAAGACTTATTTGACCTTTTTATGAAAGTTCGAGAACCTATATGACAATTTTCCCAAAATTTTATCCAAATTAAAAACTAGTACTAGGAGTTTTTTCCCGGGGAGGGGTACTTTCTAATCTTATTTCCCAAAGTAGAGTAGTTTTAAACTTATTTCCCAAATAGGGGCAGTTTTGCCTCATCATCGTGCCATGTCAGCACTCAAGCTAACCTCCATTTCCACCTGGCCACGTCAGCACACATATACATGTATACTAAGTATCATCTAAAAAGTAAAAAGCTGAGGCATGTGAGAATCGAACCCACGCCCAAGGCCTTGATTTCGCTCCTTGCACCACTAAGCCACGTTGTTATTTGATACAATCTATAGTTAAGCGTACTAATAATAATTTTTATTATTATAACAACAATAATAACAATACTTGCAATAATAACAATAACAATCCTCATTGTTGTTACTATTCATTGTAATTGCAGTTTCTGATTTATGGAAATTTTGTTGTGTTTAATTCGAATGGGCCTGATGGGCCTAACTGTTCGGGCTCCGTACTGGATAATGTCTTGGTCTCCTGAACAATAGTAAGCCGGGATAATATATCCCAACAATTATCTTTCATATGGCACCAGTATTGTTTATATAAGAATAAAAAAAATTAAAACTTAAATCGAAATAATAACAATAATAATGACAACAATGATAATAATAACGTTAATGATGATAATGGTGATAATAATAATGATGGTAATAATATAAACAATAATAATATTAATAATAATAAATAAAATAAAATAACAATAATAATAGTAAATATTTTAATAAATATAACAATAATATAGCAATAATAACAAGAGAATAAATACCTCAAACTTTGAAGGAGTGTGAGGTATACCCCAAACTTTACATAAAAACTTATATTAGCACCATTACTATGCATTTTTTTATTGGAAAATGTAAACTTATGGTGTTTAGCACATGGTTTAAAATACTTCAACATTTATATAGGTGTAGTTCTCAGAGAATCATAAATTTACATTGAGAAAGAATAAAAAACTATGTTTGTGATACTAATATTACTTTTTATATAAAGTTTGGGGTATTGAAAATGTTTGAAGTAACAATAATAACAACAATAATAATGAATAGTATAAAGGGAAAAGGGGCAAATAAGCCCTCGAACTAACCAAAAAAGTGCAAATCACCCCTTATATAGGAGGTTCTGTCCAGCCGTTGCCATTTGGGGAGGTTCCTGGTTGAATTTTTTGATGAAACGTTTTGAGCATCTTCCTCATTAAGTCTAGTTTACTCATACCAAATTTCAGTTACAAATTCAATCGGGAAGGCAGTCAAATAAATTTTTGAAAATAACTGCGCAGTTAAATAGCGCAATATATTTCAGAAAATCATTTGACTGTCTTCCCAGTTTTATTTTTAGCTGAAATTTGGTATGAGTAAACTAGACTTAATGAAGAAGATGCTCAAAAACATTTCATCAAAAAATTCCATCGGGAACCGCCCGAAATGGCTATAGCCGGACAGAACCTCCTATATAAGGGGTGATTTGCACTTTTTTGGTTAGTTCGAGGGCTTATTTGTCCCTTTTCCCTAGTATAAATAATAACGATTATTATAGTTATTATTGTAAGTATTATTATTATTATTAATGTTGTTATTATTATAATTATTATTATTACTTGTATTATATAACAACTAATATTATTAGTATGCTTAAATATAACATTGTAACAAAACTCGAACGTAGTCCAGTGGTGCAAGAAGCAAAATTTCAAGGTCTTTAGCGTGGGTTCGATTCCCACATATTCACTTTTTCATTTTTAGATGATACTTCGTATATATGTATATGTGTGCTGACGTGGCCGGGTGGAAATGGAGTTTATCTTGAGTGCTGACATGGCACGATGATGAAGCAAAACTGCCCCTATTGGAGAAATAAGTTTAAAACTACCCTACTTTGGGAAATAAGATTAGAAAGTATCCTTCTTCGGGAAAAAACTCCCAAATCCTACCGTCATAACCTCGCCAAACCTGCGTTGTCTGCTCCGCTGGAACGAAGAAGCCAAGGACGGAAGCTAGACAAACGTCGATGACCGTCGAAGGCGACGACTGGCGCGACTGAGAGACGACCGCTGCCACCCAGCACCAACACACCACAGGCCCACCGGCCCTGTCCCCGGGACATCGGCACAAATCAAACGTCAAACTATAGATGCTGCCGATCAGGCTAAGACGTCGGAATTGAGTTACGGAGGCGGAAGATACTCTTAGGCAACGAAAACGTAAGGGGAGGATCAAGAGATTATATTAATGATTGAATTTCTATAATTGTTAATTTCTCGTCTATTTCGCTAGCTGCAAGTATCTCTGTGTTAATTTGTATAATCTTCTTAATCTCTGCATGTTTTTCCTTAAATTCAAAGACGGACATTTTGTCACGGTGCGTCAAAATAAATTCAATACTAACACTTATACGTAGTATAGCGTAGTAAGGTTCGTATCCGCAGGGAAAGGAAAATTTCTCTTTTTATAGAACTAGTAACAAGGGGGTTTTTAAGTTTGTTTAGTGAACTTTAATTATATTTAAACACTAAGATGAACGACTTATGTGGTTTAATTAATAGAGATGAAGACTTGGTTTTGCATTTAGCCACATAATGAAATGTTCGTCGATCTCCGTTATATCTTTAACTATCTTCCTCTCGAATACTCAATCGAGGAGTATATCCAATTCATCGAGGGTAGTTATTAATAACGAGACACGTTCATTAATAAAACAACTACCGAGTTAATATAGAACACGCGCCGTAAATTAACCCGATAGTAGCAATATCTTAAGATGAAAACGATTGAGATTGATTACCTCAACAAAAGCGGTTTATTGGTTTAATCAATACAATTAATTCTCCTTAGATTATTAACCATGAGACGCATGCATTAATAATCCAAGTTTACTACCGTGAAACGACTGAACGATTAACAAGCGTATTCGTCGATCGATTCTAGTATTAATTAATATATGAAACAAAACTAGTTGATCCTTTAAGTAATGCTCAAAATATTAATATGAAATATGAATAGGAATTAATTAATATTCAAGGAAGAATATTAAAGATGATAAATCCTACTATAACTAATGTCAAGATGTTAACTAATTGTCATCTTAACAACACTCCTCAACATTAATATAGAGGAAGAAAATAAATACTACTATAACTAATGTCGAGATGTTAACTAATTTTCATCTTAGCAACACTCCCCAACATTAATATAGAGATAGTATTAAGGGAAAAATTAATACTCAAGGAAGAAGATTAAAGAAAATAACTCACAACTTACAATTCACTAAGCTTCAAAGTAGCAAAACCAAGATGGAAGAGTTTAGCTCCTCATTTGGAGACTAAACATGATAGAAAATATAAAGAAAACACTAATCTAAACTGAGCTAAAGAGTATATGTGAATTAGTTTTCAAATGGGAAGGAAAAGGAGTGTATTTATAGGTGATTGGAGGTGGCCGGGTCATTTACCCGACCGGGTATATTTGAAATACCCAATCGGGTATCCTGAGAAATTGCCGAAAAGCTTCACTAGTCACATTATGCCTGACCGGGTAAATGATTAACCCGATAGGGTAAAAGACAAATCTTTGTCAAATCTTCACCATGCTCGTTAAATTGCCTCCAAATGAGATTTGATTTTCGAATCAAGTCAATACCCGATCGGGTATATGCTTTACCTGATCGGGTAAATGACTATTTCCCCAAATTTTCACTTGATCTTGTTCCCTTTCACTTTCCTTGACCTTTCCAAGGATCCTTTTGATGATCTTCACCTAGTTAAAGTCCACAATAATCCTAATCTATACAAATTACAAATAAATAGGAAAAATAAAGCATTACACCAAAAGTGTGTAATTTCCCAAACAACAACAAATAAAACTAGTTAAAATTACAAACATAAATAATAACAATTCTATACTAGCATTCAACCTGTGACTTTGACATTGATTCACGGCCTTCAGTTGGATTTGATAAAAAAAAAAACATTGTTCATAAACTGTTTGCTGAATTGCCTAAGTAATCGCTATTTGTGGACTATCGAATATCTTTTTAATTTTAACAATAACTCTGTTAAGATTGCATCTGAATTTATAGTCTTTTATGTTCCCTTTTCTTTATTATTTATTTAACAAAACACTATGAGGGGTTGTTTTAATTTCAGGATTGGAGAATTGCGACTAAACATGGAAGAATAAAAAAGCTTTGGACAACAAATTGAACTTCGATTTGTATTTTTCATTTACGTTATTTTATATTTGGATTTACTAATATAGAGTAATCTATATATATAATTTGCTACTTCTTGCCAATTTATATATTTGATAAAATCTAGGATGTTTAAAGTACGTCCAAGAGGATGATGTGAGGGATGGTATACTTCAGTAGTTTTTTTAGCTGGTGAGCTTTTAAAGGAGGCAGAGAATCTTGTAAACTCCAGGTTCATCAAATGGCAATCATTTCAGGATTGTCCCATATCAACTTATCATGTACGTAATTCATCTGCTTGTATGTTCTGAAACTTTTGGTTCACATATAAACATATAATATCAATTAGCATGTGTAACTTCTAGTCGATCGTATGGGCCGTGTGATTCTGGTGTTATCTCATTAGCTGAGTTTCTTATTCTGAATCTTAGGTTTCCGTTGGGCTATGATAACTTGTTCTCCTCAAAATCTAGCTTGTAGGTGTTTTTTTCCTGAGCTTATTGGTGTTCTTTTCAAATATTTTACTTTATTTTAAATAAAAGATAAAGAAGGGAAAACTAATTCTTGGGTTGTGCAGAATAGCACCAAGTCAAGGTTTATCAGGGACATTGTCTAGGTTTAGAGATAACCTCACAAATCTCAAACAAATGTAAGAATGCCCTGTTTTGGTAGGTATAAGGTGGAATTGTTGTTTATATTTTCCCTTATAAGTAGGAAAATTGTAAAGGATGTTTTCTTTTGGACTATTTTCAGACCCAAATCAGATCAGACCAGACCAGACTTCCGTAGTTATAAAATACACAGAGACCAGACGTTTACCAGACCAGATCAGACCAGCAAATTTCAATCCAAAAGAAAACATCCTAAGAAGGGAAAAAATCAGACACGCGTTTGTATTAGAGTCCTAATTATTGGAATAAATTCCTTACTTATTTCATGGAGGGTGTTACAAAACAACAATATACAGGCCATATTCCAAAAGAGATAGGCAAACTTCCCAATCTTCAGACTTTGGATCTATCCATTAATGAGTTCTCGGGTCATTTGCCAGAAACACTGGGCCTCCTAAACAGAGGAAATTACGAGTTTGGAGTCTGGCACGCCAAAATACAAAATGCGGGAGTCGGATTTCCGTGTTCCAACCAGGGGTTAGGGCATGGGTTAGGGCTTCCTGTCGGAATTGGCAAATCCGACAAGGTATAGAATTTTGTTTTTTTTTTTTGAAATTATACATCCGGCCAATTTGAATCAATTAAAATCCAAAAAAAAAGTCATTAGATTCCATTTTATCTCCATTCTTAATTGGCACTTCCAACAAGAGGAAAAGCCAAAAATTTGGTCCCACCTATACTATTTATATACGTGTTCCATCTTAAACACAAACTTTTACCTAACATTGGTGTTAGGTAAAAAAAAACTTCTTGCTCTCTTAATACTCTGTATACAAATGAGTGAGATTGTTGTTATGGTTCATTGGAATGACTCTACATTTCAAAAAGATAATGAAATAGAGTACTCCATACCTCCTAGGGCGGTACTATTCATTAGTGAAGAAGATGATTTTACCAGTATACACGAGACTGTTCTAAACCGTGTTACAGGTGAGGGATTTTCCGAAATTAGATTAATTTACAAAAAATTGCCAAAATATAAGAACTCGGTATATGTTGCGTCTAGACTATGGCCCATTCACGATGAGAAGACATGGACTCATTTTTTTTTGAATCGCTAGAAATGAGTACGATGAGTTGCACATTTATGTGGAAGCTATAGCGACTCAGCCACAAAATTTGACGTACCACGAAGCTCCTGCAAATAATATTGCTATGCTTCAAAATAGCGGAGCGGGACCATCATCAGTATATGGCCGGAGAAACAACCCCCAAACGTTTGAGAATTCCGAATCTCCCGATATGTATTGATCATGTTAAATAGAATTTAAAATGAATTGGTTTTATGTGTTGACATTTATTGTTAATAGTTTAATAAATAGTCAAATGTTATATATATACTGATCGAATAACTTCTCTTTTTGGTAATCCCCATATTGGTCAAATTTGACATAGTTTTAAGGGACGGAGGGAGTAGTATATAGAAATTATATATGTCATTATATACTATTTTGATTATAAATTTATAATTAGATAAAATCAGACAAATAAGACTATTCATAAAAATTTTATGAATTGCATAAAATTTCTAATAATTTAAGGGAGGATCTGACCCATTTATAATAAAAAATAAACAGATAAAAATTCATCACATAAGACTAGTTCATGTATTAAACATGTAATTTATTTTTAGGTATTTTGATAGTAGTACATTACACTAGTCTAAAGAATAGTATATTACATTAGGTATATGACATTGCTTTTCGTTTTTTGTTTATGGTGGCTAGTGGGTGTTTTGTCCTCTCTTTTTTTTACTGTTTGGCACTGTTTGTTATAGATTTGTAGGTTAAATAAGGAAGTGTAAAGATGAATAAGAATAGGAGGGAGTGCAATTTTAAAGTATTTTGTGTACGGAATATTGCTTATTTTATTGATATAGAGAAGTAAAATAATTTAAAGGAAAGACTAGGTTTTTCAAATTTGAAACTATTGATATAATAATGTTTTGAATTAGTAAAGATTCAGTATAAATAATTTTTAAAATGAAAAAGAAAACATAAAAAACGGTACACATCCAACTCCCAAATACTTCCTCCGTCCCTTTTTAATTGTAGCAGTCAACATTTCATGTTTGCCAACGCACAAGTTTGACCATTAATATCTTTCATTCCTTATTAGTAAAATATTTAAAATATTCATATTTTGAACATTTAGAATGAGAAGAATTTAATAATATTTTTAAAAAAATTAATTTATAATACATTAATTAATAAAATATTGTCAAAGTAGAATATGTGAATTGTGCAAAAAGTCCAATGTTGCAATTAAAAGAGAAAGGAGGTAGTAAATAAAGAAATGGAGTATAAAGCATCAAACTAGAGTACAGGGTCTAAGGAGACGGTTTACGTGTGACCGGGCTAAACTTGCAAGTATACAAGTGCCGATGTAGTAATAAAATACCGGTAAATACTGGGTCGATCCACAGGGAAATGGTTGATATTATAAAGTCGAGTATTGAATGCAAGCAATATAAATGATATACTACCTCCGTCCCATTTATATTGGGACGGAAGAGAGTGACACGGTTATTAAGAAAAGTGGGTTTGTGTGGTTCATATTAATTGATAAAATAAGAATAAAGTAAGAATGATTTAGAGCCACACAAACTTTGCCAAATATGGTATGAGACAATTTAAGTGGGACTTCCCAAAAAGGTAAAACAGGACAATATAAATGGGACGGGGGGAGTAATTTTTTTTGGAACTTTGATCTTTGAGATTGGTTTAAAGAGGAATGAGAATTACTAATGCAATCGGGATTCACCTAAATGCTTTAATAGTTGTTTAATAATAGTTCTTCCCCAAAAATCATGAATACGATGTCGCTAATATATTCTCAACTCCGGTTAAGGCAGTGAGAGCGTGGTTTTCGTTACGTGTAAGTCCAATTACGGCTTACATTCATCTACCGATAACCCCGTTGAATATCAAGACATCACACCCGTATCATATAAGACCGGATATATTTCTATTCTCGGTACTATATATGTTTATCCTTTAATGTTCATAGTTTGGACTTCAACGTTAATTGCAAGCATAAAGTAAATTTAACATACTTCTATGTTGTACACCATAGTCATAAACAATCAAAATATAAAGGATAAATCACAATTTATTGGTTTAGAACTTTTATCAAACACCTAATATGCACAGAGGTTCATCCCTAGCCTTAGCTTAGAAATTAGCCTCTGATGCTCATATTAATCACAATACAATATTGAAATGTAATGGAACATGAAATTAGAAAGGAAATAATACCTAAACACCAATGATTTCGGAGGTTGAAGTTTCCTCCTCAAGAACTTGAAGAAAATACCAAGAACAAAAATATAAAAGCTAGGAATTAATCTATGGAATGGAATGTCTTTGCTTGATGAATTGAGGGCTTACTTTTCGATATATCTCTTTGTAATCACTGTAATCCTTTTTCTGATCGATAAACTGTAAAAGTTATACCATTGGATTCGCCATTCAGAAACGAACCAAGGGTATATCTTACTTTTCGATTTCAGTAGATTTAGTAATTTGGACTTCTCGATAGTATGATGTCGAAAAGCAGGGTTCTCGACATTTAAGCAGTTTTTTTCAGGACAAAAACTACAGGAAGACTCTCGAGATCGAAAACTTCACAGAAAAGTTGCTTGAACTGTTTAAAACTGAACTTTTGATTTGCAGGATTTCGATACTACGTTCTCGATACGAGTTCTCGAACTGAGTTCTCGAGATTGCTTTCTCGATACTCGGTTTTCGATACTAAATATTTAAAACTCTGTTTTTTCGAATTGCAGGTTCTCGACACAGCTTCTCGACACTCAGTTCTCGAAACTAAGTTCTCGAACTTAGCTTCTCGATACTGAAGTTCTCGATACAGCTTCTCGAATCCAGCTTCTCGATAAACAGGTTTTCGATATTCACTACCGAAAACTGGTTCTCGATAGAACTTCTCGAACCACTAGTTTTCGAACTCTTTCTTGAATTAGGTTTTCGATATTCTGCATCTTAGATTTTTATCTGATCAAAACACTCGAACGATCTTTTAAGGCTCAATCAGCAAATATGGAAGCATTAGCACTTGGAAATGACAATAGACCACCCATCCTCAGAAAAGGAGAATATCAGATGTGGAAGACAAGATTCTTGAACTTTCTGGAAGGGAAAGATAATTCATCTGCCATGCTTGAATCGCTCACACAAGGTCCTGCTGAGATCTTTATTGAAGTAGATACCTCAGATGTAAACAACCCCCCTGTTAACTTTGTGAAAAGACTGAAGACAAAAGGCGAATACACTGAAGCCGACAAGTTGAGAATCAAAGCTGATCTCATGGCAAAAACATATCTGCTGCAAGCTATCCCCAATGATATCTACATTCTGATCGACAGCGTGGAGACAGCAAAGGAAATGTGGGATGAGGTGAAGAAGTTAATGATTGGAACTTATCTTGGTTTGAAGACAAAGAAAGCGAACATCTTGACTGCCTATGATGCTTTTAAAGCCCTACCTGGTGAGGCGCTCCATGAGACGTATAACAGATTCGTACAATTGATCAATGAGATGAGAAAGATCAAAGTTGTCAAATCTAATATGGAGATGAACATACGTTTCTTGTCGAGCCTGCCGCCAGAATGGAGAAGAACTGTTAAGAATCTACGACAGCACCTGGACTTGGATGAACTTGACCTCTGCACTGTCCATGAACATCTACAGCAGTTTGTTAATGACACTGCTGAGATGGAAGGAAGCTTCTCTGCTAATCCTTTAGCACTCATGATTGAAGCTAAATCAAAGAGTTCATCCAAGGGTCCGAAGAAGAAGAAGGCAGTTAAGATTGAATCAGAAGAAGAAGAAAGTGAAGAAGAAATGGATGTTGAATCTGAGCTGGCTGATCTACAGAAGAAGATGGCACTACTTACCAATCAGTTCAACAAAAGGTTTGCCAAGAAAGGAAGCTCATCAAACAAGCTCTGAACCTCCTCTGCCAACTACAAATCAAAAAACAATGATCAAAACTCTTCTAGTAGAGTTGTTGCAGCAGAAGACCCTCTCAAATGTTTTAACTGTGGAAAAGATGGACATGTTATCAAGGACTGTCGCTTACCAAGGAAGAGGGACTTCAACTATTACAAGCAAAAGATGCTATGGAACAAGCATAAGATGTTCATGGCTAAGCAAGATGATGATAGTGCTGCAACACTTACTGAGAATGATCCATGGCAAGAGGAGAGTTCTGATGATGAAGAAGAGAATCTGGCCCTGATGGCGTTTGTGGAAGAAGAAGGAAAAGAAAAGGGTGATGCTGCGATCCCCGGAAAAAGTCAAAGTTCAAGCTCAAACACCACTGTAAGTACTTCTGAACCCTCTTGCTCATGTACCTGCAAGGTTCATTCCTCACATGAAAAAGATAACACCATAAAGGAGTTAAAAGGCAGGTTAGATCATAACTACAAAGTTGTACTTGACACTCTAGACAAGAGTCACTCTCTGAAGTTGCAATTGGAAAATGAGAAAGAAAGAGTTCAGAAACAAAATTTAGAAGCAGAGAAGCTTACACAGAAAATAATTGAACTAACTAAGAAGGTCAGTGACACAGAACTCGAACGAAATGTTGCGAAAGCAGAAAATGATTTTCTACGCAAACAAAGATGTGCTCTTTACACAAAAATCAAAGAATTAGAAGATCTACTAGTCAAAAGAGGACAAACTGAACAAACAATTTTCTTAAACCAAAACAGGGACACTCGGTTTTATAACTCAAAGGAAGGTCTTGGATTTACTAACCCCAACAATCTGAAAAAGATTGATTGTCTCCAACTTTACAACATAAAGTACATGGGGTTAGGATTGACCAAGTTGATGGCTTTTACCTACGGGAAAGAAACCGCAGAAGAAGAAGAGGTAAAGCGATCAAATCCTTCAAAAGCCGAAATTCCTTTCAGTTATGATTCCCTGAACAAAAGCTATGAAAACGCTGAACCTGTTTTGTCAACTAATGAGAGTGTGAGTCTCTATCCCTCTGAGAAGGAAGTTGTGTCAGACCCTGAACCCCCTTCAACCTCAGGTTCAAGTGGAGAAGAACCCTATATCCCTCCACTAATCAGAAAATTTGAAAACTTACACATTTCTTTAGAAAATCAAAGAAAGAGTTTTGAAGAAGAAAGAAAAAGTTTTGAAAGTGAGAGGGAGAGGTTGTTGAGAGAATTGACCATTTTAAAAGAACGTTCCCAATCTGGCACAGCTTCCCAATCATCTAGTGATACTGATTCTCCTCGACAAATTCTGAACAAACCTAACATTTTCCAAAAGACATCCACTCACTCCGAATCTCCTTTGAAAGCAGGAAGAGAAGTAAGTAGGAGATTGGAGAGAAGAAGAGAGTGGAAGTTGAAGAGAGAGGAGATTGCTGAAGGAAAGAAGAAGATGTTTTCTGAGAATAAAAAGTCTTGTTCAAATGCTGTTTTCTATTCAAATAAGCGTAGATCTAGTTCTATGTCACAGTCATGTAGTTCTAGTTCAGTCTTGTGTCCCAAGCTGAATCATTCTAAGTTTAAATCTGATACTTTCATTATCAATGAAAAGTTGTTCACTTCTGGGTTTGTGAATCCTTGCAATGATACTTTTGGTTCTGATCATGATGTAAATGTTGTACGTGAGAAAGAAAAAGGAGAGCGCAAACAAAGAAAACAGTCTGAGAATAGAACTGTAGAGGGTGTCTATGATCTTCCAAATTTAAGATATCCTCTTAAAGTTCATTCGAAGAAACATTTACAACGTCTCTCTAAAGAAGAAATTTTCAAACCTTATCTCACGAACCAGCCATTCACACATAGAAACAATGACTCTGTCTCCTCCGCTCCTAAAATCAAACAAAAATGGATACCAAAAGCTGAACTTGAAAAACAAAGAACATTATCTGAAAAGGTTGTTGACCTTGGATCACAGCTGAAAGAAAGATTCAAAAGAATATTCTCAATTGATAAGGAAGGACCCATCCTGCGGTGGGTACCTAAAAGTCCTTAATCTGTTTTGCAGGACGGTCATGTGTGGCACTTAGATTCAGGCTGCTCAACCCACATGACCGGAATAAAAGAGCTGTTGAGCAACTACACAAAGTGCTACGGAGGAAACGTGAGATTTGGAAACAACGCGGCTTCTCCAATCCTAGGATATGGGGATGTCATCTGTGCAAGTGTCACCATCAAGGCTGTGTCATATGTGAAAGGACTGAAGCATAATCTGCTAAGCATTGGACAGTTCTGTGATAATGGCATGGAAGTGAAATTTATAGCCAGACAATGCTGTGTGCTGGACAGGTTTGGGAAGGTATTATTGACCTGCACAAGAACTTCCAACCTGTACACCATTGATCTGAAGAGCGTACAATTATCTTCTTCCATCTGCCTGCTGTCCAAAGCTTCCTCTGAACAAAACAGTCTATGGCACAGACGCCTGTCTCATCTAAACTTCAAAGCAATCACAGCTCTGTCTTCCAAGAAACTTGTGAAAGGGCTGCCTCCTTTGAAGACTTCCGCTGACAATCATTGTGATGCTTGCAGACTAGGCAAGATGAAAAGGAGCTCTCACAAGTTAAAACATGTTCCATCCTCCTCCCGACTGCTGCAACTACTTCACATGGATCTGTGTGGACCGATGAGAGTCCAAAGCATCAATGGACGCAAATATACACTGGTCATTGTGGATGACTTCTCTCGGTACACATGGACCAAATTTCTGAGGACAAAGGATGAAACAGCTGCAACCATCATAACCTTCATCAGAACAATCCAAAATTTTCTACAAAAGAGTGTGGAGATCATCAGAACAGATAATGGTACCGAGTTCAAGAATCAGTCTCTTGCTGATTTCTATGAAACTCAGGGTATCACACAGCAATTCTCTGCAGCAAAAACACCACAACAGAACGGAGTCGTTGAAAGAAAGAATAGAACTCTTGTTGAAGCAGCACGCACCATGCTCATCCAATCAAAGCTTCCCCATTTCATGTGGGCTGAAGCAATCAACACGGCGTGCTTTACTCAGAACAGAACATCAATTCACAAGCGCTTCAACAAGACCCCATATGAAATACTATTCAACAGAACACCTGACATCTCATTCTTCAGAGTGTTTGGCTGCAAGTGCTTTGTTCTAAATGACATAAATGAAAGAAGCAAGATGGATCCGAAAGCCATCGAAGGAGTATTCATTGGGTACTCCACGCAATCAAAGGCGTATCGGGTCTATCTACGTGATCGCAGAACAGTCATTGAGAGTGTCAACGTTGCATTCTATGAAATGGCTGACTTTGCTTCTGAACATTTCTTGATAGAACCCACACTCTCTGCTCAAAGGAAGCAACCTGATGGAGCCGAAGCAACGAAGCAAACAACGGCTGACAGTGCAATTCTTGACTCTCTATTTGAACATTTCTATGAGAATGCACGCACTGCCAACCCACAATTACCAACAGAAGCTGCTCAACCACCATTTATGCCTGACCTCAGTGAGGAAGAAGCTGACTCACCTCATACATCAGATCACGAAGATACTGAGGATCATGGCACAACAGCAACACAAGCAACTTCACCAGCATAAGTCTCAGAAATACCAGCTCTAGCAGATACAGAACCTGAATCGACCCCTGTACACTCCACTCCTCAACAAATCACGTCTACTACTTTTGAGGACCCGGATCACACCATCATAACTCCAATCCCTCTAACTCATGAGCGGAAATGGACGAAGGCACATCCTGCAGAACAAATTATTGGAGATCCGAGTCGTGGAGTTTGCACAAGAACGGCTACAGCAAATGAATGTCTCTTCTCCTGCTTCATCAGCCAATCTGAGCCAACCAAAGTTTCTGAAGCTCTAGCAGATCCTGATTGGGTGATCGCAATGCAGGAGGAAATCAATCCGTTCGAAAGATTAGATGTATGGACCCTGGTACCGAGGCCCCCGAAGAAAACAATAATTGGCACCAAGTGGGTCTTCAAGAACAAGAAGGATGAAGACGGTGTGATCATAAGGAATAAAGCTCGACTGGTTGCAAAAGGGTACAACCAACAAGAAGGAATTGACTATGATGAAACCTTTGCACCAGTGGCCAGAATTGAAGCAATCAGGTTGTTCCTTGCTTATGCTGCTCATAAGAGTTTCACCGTCTATCAAATGGATGTAAAGACTGCGTTTCTGAATGGAGAACTGAAAGAAGAAGTTTACGTGGCACAACCAGAAGGCTTTGTTGATCCTGAACGCCCACATTATGTCTACAAGCTGAAGAAAGCCCTGTACGGACTAAAACAGGCACCGAGAGCCTGGTATGATGCACTATCTGATTTTCTTGTGCAATCAGGCTACTCGAAGGGAAAGATAGATCCAACTCTTTTCATCAAGCGCGAGAACAGTGACATCATGCTGATACAAATCTATGTCGATGACATCATATTCGCCTCGTCCAACCCGAACTTCTGCGAAGAATTCAGCAACTTAATGCACACTGAGTTTGAAATGAGTATGATGGGAGAGTTGAACTTCTTTCTAGGGCTACAGATCAAGCAATTGCCAGACGGAATTTTCATCAGCCAGTCGAAGTACATCCATGAAATGCTCAAAAGATTCAAGATGTACAGCAAGTCAATCATGAAAACCCCCATGTCTCCCTCACAAAAGCTCGACTCTGACCCTTCCGGGATTTCAGTCGATGCTACCAACTATCGGGCTATCATCGGTTCCTTGATGTACCTGACATCTAGTAGACCGGATATTGTCTTTGCAACTTGTCTGTGCGCTCGCTTTCAAGCAAATCTAAAGGAATCACATCTGAATGCAGTAAAGAGAATCCTGAGATACCCGAAAGGAACAGTCAACTTAGGACTTTGGTATCCCAAGGACACGGGTTTTGACCTTGTTGGTTACTCAGATGCTGATTTCGCAGGCTGCAAGTTAGACAGAAAAAGTACATCCGGTGGTGCTCAATTTCTGGGAGAGAAGCTAGTCTGTTGGTCCTCCAAGAAGCAGAACTGCGTGTCAACTTCTACAGCCGAAGCAGAATACGTGGCGGTTGCTAGTTGTTGTTCACAAATCCTATGGATGAGGACCCAACTCAGAGACTATGGCTTCCTGTTCAATCATATCCCGATCTACAGTGACTCTCAAAGTGCAATTGCCATAACCAGCAACCCCGTTCATCACTCGCGCACCAAGCACATCGACTTGCGCTATCACTTCATCAAGGACCATGTGGAGAAAGGAGATATTGATCTGTACTTTGTAAGCACTGAGCTTCAACTGGCTGACATATTTACTAAGGCACTGGATGAAAAGAGATTCCAGTTCCTAGTATCTATGTTAGGCATGTTGAATCTCGATCCAATGTAATTGTGTTATCTCCATGGTCTAAATAAAATGTGTGCGTGTGTGGTGTGCGTTGCATGTGTTGAGGGGGTAAAGGGAGAAAATAAACGAGAGAGGAATACCTTGAGGGGGAGAAAATCAGAAAATCAGAAAAAGAGTGTGCGTGTGTGTGTGTGTAAAAATCAGAAAAAGAGTGTGTATGTGAGTGTGTGAGAAAATCAGAAAAGAAGAAAAAGAGTGTGTGTACATTTTTCTCTCTCGTGCACAATTTGAGGGGGAGTTTTTTTTTACAAAACCATTTGGGACCCAAAATAATTTTAAAACAAAACCAGGTCCCATTTCAAACTTTTGGGCCCAGATTACTTTCTCGCAAGGCCCAAATGATCTTCTCACGTATAAAAGAGACTTCGAGAACCAGAACACCCATTTTCTCGCAATCTCAGTTCTCGAAGTCCAAGAGCACAAATCTTTTTCGCAATCTTTCTTCTCAACTCATCTCAAATCCATCAAGAGGTAGTAATGTGGTTCTCGAATAATACTCAAGAAAGTTTTCACACATAATACAAGTTCTCGAATCCAAAACTTGAAGGAAACTTCTCGAAATGGAATATCGAGAACTATATGTTTCTCGAAAAACTGAAAACTTGAAAATCGAAAAGTTTTGGATATTATTCATTATGATTGTGTGAAATTGCAGGTGGTTCTCGACATATCCTCTGAGTGCGAACTCGAGAACATTTTCTCGATATTTTAAAATTCGAGGTTCGGTTCTCGATGTTAAACCTCGAAAAGAGTCTTTTCGATGTTTAATACCGAGAACCTACTTCTCGAAGTTGGAAATACCGAGAAGAGGTTCTCGATGCTAAACCTCGAAAAGATAGTTCTCGATGTTTAAATCTCGAGAAGGACTTTTCGATACTTCCATATCGAGAACCAAGTTCTCGATATTTGAGTACCGAGAAGAGCTTCTCGGTATTTAAACCTCGAGAACCTACTTCTCGATGTTCAAACCTCGAGAAGTTGGTTCTCGTGGTTTACACTTAGAATAATTTCGATGTCCCACTAGTACACACCCAATCTGAAAATTGCAAAAACAGAACAAAAATAAAAAATTTCAAACGAACAATTGTGCTGACCCATTTCTTTCAGTCAATCATGTCAGGAACAGACAGAACAGCACAATCAGGCAATGAACTGTACCCAAAAAGAGAACTGGGTCCCACTTTATGACAACAACTTCCAATTGGACCTGAAGCTTTTCACGTGTCAGGACCCAGTCATTCTCTCAATCCTACAGAAGCATTACCTTTGGACTGCCTTCAACGAAGCCAAACCAGTACCAATGGTTTACCTGCAACAGTTCTGGGGCCTGATGCACACAGCCTCAGAAAAGGACAGGTCAAAAATCATGACCAAGCTGAACGACAAGAGAGTGGTGCTCACACCATCTACAATCCGGGAGACCCCGAAGCTCCCAGTGCACCAAAGCTATGCACCACTCCCCTCCAACGAAGAACTGATCAAGGGGATGAAGGATCTAGGCTATGACAGCCCGCTGCCCCTGCTGTCAAATTTCACTATCTCCAACCTGCCCCACCCATAGAAGAGTCTGTTCGGCCTGGTGAACAAGTGCCTGTCTCCTAAGCACGCCGGACATGACAAGTGCAACAAGCAGATCCTACAAATCTTCCATGGGATTGCATATGACAAGAAGTACGACATGGCCCAGCTCTTCTGGACAGAGCTGATGGACCATGTCAAGATGAAGGAGAACAACAAGGGAAGCACAATTCCCTACGCTCGGTGGCTGGCGTTATTGATCCACAACATGTTGGAAGCCACCCCCACAATTCCTAAGCGCAAGGAAGGCAAGCACTTCACCGCTCCAAAGCTCAAGTACTTCCAGAGGGACAGCAACAAAGCTGAAGCACTGCCAATCCCGGACTCTCTACTTGATCTAGCAAACCCGAGGGATAAGGCAGTCATTGACTACAAAGAGTCGTTGAAAAGAACGGTTCCTATGGTTCAGCAAAACCCAGCTGGACCTTCCCCGGGAACCAAGCCGAGAGCAAGTGAGGGTAAGAAAAAGAGAGCCCCGCCACAGAAACCAGTGGCAACCCGGCCTAATGATGATCAGTCTGCTAACTCTTCCGAGAGGACCCAGACTGCTGAGGGCCACCCTATCAATGCTGAGGACACTGCCGATGAACCATCAAGCCAGGCCCCTTCTAATAAGGCTGGTGGTGAGGCCTCCGATAGCATGGCCAAAGGAAATGGGCGGAATGATGATGATGATGTAGATGATGATGATGACATGGAGGGAGTCCTGATCAGCAACAAGAAAAGAGCCGGAAAGAGAGCCATTCTGATAGACTCCGACTCCTCATCGGACAATGAAGAGGCTGCTCACATGTCCCGACCACTTAAGGGCATTGTCATCAGTGAGCAGCGCTCCAAGCACAACAGCGACAAATATGCATCATCACAGCCTAAGAAGAGGCTAAGAAAGAAGAGTACAGTGGAAGAGGAGCTGGCACTGTACGATGAATGCGACACCTTCGCCACCATAGACCGAACCACGCCCCCAGGAGCAGGAGCTGACCTTGTCAGTTCCTGGGTAGAAGTCGCAGCATCCGGTTCAACTGCGCATGCACAGCCATCCCCCATCCACTCTCCAGTCTCCCAACAGACTGGAGTTTCAATAACTCAAGGGGAACTTACACCGACCTCACTGATTCCTTCCGAATCTGCTGAGAGACTTAGTGGTCAACAGCCCCGGACCACTACCCCCATCCGTTCTATCACATCGAGTCTAGGTGTCACCATTCCTACATTTTTAAATTTCTCTAGGACACCTACACTATTCACTGCACATACAGGTGCACTCACCCTGAATGCAACGACCGGAGTGCAAACTATGATGGTCGGAAGTCCTGCTACGCCAACAATGCCTCGATCATTGAACGCAGGCCACACATCAGCTATCTTCACTGATGCTGTGACAACAGTTACAACCCCTGTAACTGGTACCACAATTCCCGAAGACATTCTCGTATATCTGAACAGCTTTCTAGAGTCTACCATTAAACCATGGGTGCATGAGGCAATAACCGCCAATGCACAAGACTCTGGAAGTACCCCAATTGTTCAGAATATATCACCCAGACCCCAAACAACACAGCCCCCAACCATTTCCATTCCTACTTCCAAACCCCTAGCCATAGAAAACCAACAACCATCCACATCAAGGGGAACCCAGGATACAGAACTACTATTCTCCCCTACAACGACCAAACCCAACCTAACCACCGTACCCTTCGGGGATCTTGTAG
Organism: Cuscuta epithymum; assembly: GCA_945859915.1. Lineage (NCBI taxonomy): Eukaryota > Viridiplantae > Streptophyta > Magnoliopsida > Solanales > Convolvulaceae > Cuscuta > Cuscuta epithymum. The sequence continues at coordinate 1,231,224 of CAMAPF010001001.1, read as the reverse complement.
CTGAGATCTACGACCGTATACTAGACGTGGAAGAAGGCAACCTCACCCCTCTTCAAAAAGCCCTTCTCCATGCTCTAGATACAAAGAACACATGCCGTGACAGTCTCCGTGGCGCTAAACGTTCACATGAGGATCCCGATGATTCGGATTCTCATGAGGGGGAGAACAAGCGCCAGCGGATACTTGAGCATGTTGCTTCTACTAGCCAACCCTCAAAGCCAAACCAACCCTCTACCTCTACCAATGAGCAACCCACTACTTCAGCTAGCCATAAATCCCTAGCCACTCTTTCTAGCATGGTCGAGCTAGACATAACATCCCGAGGTGCATCTCCTATAGATGTTAACCAAGGACGGAATGGAAGTCTTGATAATGCTACCACGAGTACATCTTCCTACTCAGGCCATCAGCTAGAATCCAGTTCAAAACTGATGTCAACGGGCAATCCTGAGGATCCCGGTGTTACACATTCTCAGCCAAGGGAGGATTGGCCGCATGTAACGAAGTATAGAGGTCTGGTTTCTGCGCAAGAGCGTCGTGTTGAGATAATTGAGGATCCCTGCAAGTCTCATCAGGATCCCGATGCTACGCCCGACATGTCGCCTCAGCAGCAGCAGGCTCCCTCCGGCTACTACAATGATCAAATGCACGATGAACTTGAGGAAATGTTGGTGCACAACAAATGGTCTGAACTCTGGACAAATGTAGATGAATCACAACGAAGAGCATATCTCAGAGATCTCTTAGTCAACTGTGCTACTGATGTGATTCTACTGGATCAAGATGAACTCAAGGAGGGAGAGAACTACGAGACACCACCCAAGGAGCTTGAGTCAATCATTAGACAAACAGCGGCTCAAATGCCCAAAAATAAGAAGCCCTGGGAAAAGATCGACATCAACGCCCCCTTTCAAGAGGAAATCAGAGAAAACATCTGGCGAAAAGAGGATAAGGTCAGAGAACTGGACGAACTGAAGATCCGTGGTCTTAACCATCTACGAAACAAGAGCAGACAGTTGTTTCTACTTAGTCATCACTATATGGGAAAACAGAGAGAAGTCTGGCAACACGAACTTCAAACAGCCAAGGACCCTGTCTGGGCTGTTCTCAATGTGGCTGAAACCAACTTTCAAGATATCAAACTCTCTGTCTACCATCTTCAGCGCTCTGACGGAACTGTATTCACGTGCAAGGAAAATGATCTCTACATGCTAAAGATGGACGACATCTATCAGATGTATCTTGCATTCCAGGAAATTCCAGGCATTCGTGACAAAATTACACAAGATGGGCTGGATGCACTCAAGCGGTTTATGATCAGACAAATCAAATTCTTTGCCTCTCATGATCTTCAGATGGCTTTTGAAACAAACATGCCAAAGACGAATCTCACAAGACCAAAGTTGTATGGACAAGAATTGGAGGACTTTCCTGAGTATTACATTTTTGATAGTCCAATCACGCTTATCTATCTGAATCACAATGGTGAGAAACGTATGCTATTCATTGATGAAATTAACAAGTACTGTGACGGAACCCTGAAGATTGTGAAAGAGAAGCTGCAACCGATCAGAGAAGCATTTAAAGAAAGACAGCAAAAGTATGCAGATGCCACAGATACTGAATTAAAAGAGGCACACAGAATTGACAACATCCTACGGGCCATCAAAAAGCAACTTGAAAGAAGAAATTCACTCAGAAACTATGAGCACGCGCTGAACCTACGCAAAAACTATTACAAAGCTCAGAAGTGAAGAAACCCAGCAAGACGGCACTTGACCACAAAGGGGGAGATTGTTAGAACTTTTATTGTGGGTCAAGTTTGTCTGTAATGTCTTGTTTAATAAAGTAGACTAGTTATACCATTTATGGTATTAGATTAGTAATTATTATGTAATAAATAAGGTAAAGGGAATAAGGCCCAAAAAGGCCTTGGCCCAACTTCCAAGGTTTACCTAAATCGGTAACCTATACAGCGCCTATAAATATGTGCCTTGTGTACAGGTACCGATATCGATTTTAATATACCTTTGCCTTACGCTGCCAAATTTCTTCTCGATATAACAGAAAGAAGAATTTCTCTGTTCTCGATATTGTTTGATCATTATCAGATCTTCTTTCTTTCTGTTTATCGATGATGTTCATCTAGTTGATCGTTAGTCTGCATAAACTGGGACCAACACATATATTAATTAATACTAGAATCGGTCGATTAATACGCTTGTTATTAACTCGGTCCTTTCACGGTAGTAAACTTGGGTTGTTAATGCATGCGTCTCATGGTTAATAAGCCAAGGGGAATTAATTATATTGATTAAACCAATAAACCGCTTGTGTTGAGGTTATCAATCTCAATCGTTTTCATCTTGATTTTATTGCTACTATCGAGTAAATATACGGCACGTGTTCTATATTAACTCGGTAGTAAGTTTTATTAATGAACGCGTCTCGTTATTAATAACTACCCTCGATGAATTGGATATACTCCTCGATTGAGTATTCGAGAGGAAGATAGTTAAAGATATAACCGGGATCGACGAACATTTCATTAAGTGGATAAAAGCAAAGCCAAGTCTTCTTCTCATTAATTAAATTACACAACTCGTTCATCTTCGTGTTTAAATATAATTTAAAGTTCATCAACCAAATATAAACCCCCCTTATTGTTACTTATTTATGTCTGTAAGAAGAAAAGTATTCCTTTCCCTGTGGATACGAACTCTACTTCACCTATACTACGTATAAGTGTTAGTATCGATTTATTTTGAGTGCACTCACGACAAAGTGCACGTCAGTGGACATTCAAACTCCAAAATCATGTCCAATGCATGATGTCAATAGCCCATGTAACCACCACCGTATAATCCATATATCTTTCGAATTAATATTAATAATATTACTCCTCAACTTTAAAAGGCATAAAAATCCACCGACTATTTTATCAATTATTTGACAGATCAAAAGCAACAACTCTCTACATGATGAATGTGTGAAATGATATCTGGGTATTCGATTATATAGATAGAGGTCATGATCCTATATAGATATAACCATGTATTCGATTATATTGGTATTTGTTATTTTAAGGTCTAATAATTATTTATTTCCTACAGAAGCTTTAATCCAGGGGAAGGTCAAATGTGAGGTGGGAGAGATAATTTTTCGAGTGGTTGCTACTTGGCTCTTGCAAATATGTGCAGAGAACGAATGTTTTGACGTGCAGGAATATTTATCTGCGGCAGTTCCAGGGTAATTTCTACAATTTCTGCTTCGCATATGCCGAGTCATCGGGTGCTGTTAACGGAAGACAGCGATGTATACAATGTCTAATTAATTTTTTAACACATCAGCATTACATACCGGTAAATGTACTTCGCTGGAAACCAAAACTTTATGACACTGTTAAATTAGTATGACGTAGCAAATTTTTTAATGTCAACAGACAGCCATTGAAGATGCTCTTAGTTTCTTGCACCTTTAACGGCAGTTATGTTCAAACGACAACGACGTAAAATGCAAACAATTTCAATCGATCACTCAAGAGTTGTTTAAAATTAACCAAGAAACTAGAAACCCTCTCATCCTCTTCTTCTACGCACGAAACCTTCTCCCAGTCGGGAAAATCTCTGAAATCAGAATAAACGTCAGAAGTGTTTGAAGATTAAGATTTTTTTGCAGGCGATCGAACAAATCCCTCCCATCGTCTTCTTCTACGCGTGAAACCCTCGCATCTCCTCTTCTACGCACGAAACCCTTGCATCGTCTTCTACACATAAAAACCGAAAATTGACCTTGGGATATACTTGATCGGAGAAATATCTCTTCCACGATTGTGAATCGAGACAATCTCTGCCCTCTGATCCAGGTCATCGTTTTCTTTAGCTATTTTGGAGTAATAAAACCCTAACTATTTCAGAGAAATTGTTCTCTCTGTGAGCGAGATACCAGAGAGGGAAGAGTTGAAATCAAGGGAACGGCGAAGATAAAGGAATCAGATTCAATAGATAGCTATCTCATCTAGTGCTGCAATGGTATTCAGTAAAGTTTGGCTTCCCGATTCTGTCACTTCGAATACACCTTCTGGTATTTCGACCCTTCTCTTCCTACACCATATTTTTTCATTTTTTCAGTTTGTTGTTGGCAGTATTTCGACACATTAGTCATATTTTTGGATGAGTGTTTGTGTTTATGTGGCTCTGTAATGCATTTCTTATTTTGATTCTTTTCCTATTTTGATAAATTTAATTTGATAATTTTCGGATTTTGGATTGTTCCTCTTTTAAGCAAGGAGAATATTTGTTTATTCTGAGTGAACATCTATGTCATACACTAATACAGATGCCTTAAAAAGAGTTTTTACTGCACTAGTGTTAAACATTTGGCTAGCATCTCATTCCCAAACTGTATTTACTATATGTATCGATAGTATATCATTTAACATGTGAAAAGAATGTATGCTTTCGATGCTTACTTAATGGTTGAGATGCCCGTATTTAGACCTGATACTGATTAAACTCAAACGAAATTATTTCACTATGGGTTGTCTTGTTCTTATATTGCAGAGAGTTGCAATGAATTCAAAAATATCTAAGGTTGCTGACAGTTAAGGATCTGCGCACAAATAGATACTTTGATCTTGATAAACTAGATGAGGGTACTTGTTTGATAAATTCTGGTAACTGACTCATGCGTATCTTTATCGTTACAATAGTATGGGCTTTGATTGTAACTTGTTCCACTTATTCAAATACAGGTTATTATATTGGATACTTTAAACCTAAACAAAAAAAGCGAGTGGAAGGTCTTATAATCTTATTTATTATAAAAAAACGAGTACTTCTTACGTCGGTTTTACAAAATAACCGACGTGATAACATACCTATTACGTTTGTTTAGAAACCGACGTGAAATGCTATTATCTATTACGTCGCGACATTCCTCGTCAGTTGAAAAACCGACGTGAAATGGTATAAAAAACTGATGTGGAAACCCTGTTTTGTAGTAGTGTCCACAAGACGCTAAGCAGGGTAATGATCATCACACTAGTCGTTCCGTCGTATCAACATCTGTCTTGACAATGTGGGCGAACCGACGGAATAGTGTATACCTGCTGGATTACGAACAACAAAGAATACTCACAGCGACTGATAGGTATCGAAAATGGTACTCGCAGCATGGGATGATACGTGTTGGGAACCCTTCTCACGTTGCGCCGGCGACAGGATACACCCCGACAGCACGTGATTGGGGTCTTATGGTAAGTTTTTGAATACATACCATATTCATTAACATATTTTGTGTCATATTATTTATACGTGTTAAATTTTTATGCAGAAGTAGGGCTTTCACGATGTGTATGAGCTCTCCAACCTGCAGGCGGCGAGTTACGAAAACATCAAAGAACGGCTTGAGCGGTTGGCCATGGATGTAGGTGATGAAATGATGCTCCACCAGGATGTTTTCCTTTACCCGAATGCACAAGATGAGCCCGCTCCCGTCCCTCGTCGTACGCTTGATCAAAGAAGAGATGCTCCCACCCGTGATCGTACACATGGTCACGTTGATGAAGATAGAGATGAATATGCAGGTGACGGTGGAAACGAGGAAGAGGGTGATGCAGTTGAATATGAATGTGGGGGTGAGGAATCACAACCGCCCCCTCAATTCTCTTCGCATCAAGATTTCACAATTTTTGAACCACCACCGTATTATGGTTCTTATCAGTACTCTACACAGTCAGATGCATATTTTTCCACTTTTGAAGACACACCGGGGTTTTGGAACACTGGCGGTGGTGACATGCCAGGGCCGAGCAAGCAACGTTAGATGTAGTATTAAATGTATTATTGTATGCACGTAATATCTATTTATTAATAATTTACATTAAAAACTACATTTGTTTTGTTCACTTCCATTAAACAAATGAAATTTGTACTTCATTTTATGAATTTAATTAACATTACGAATGAATTAAAAAATATATAAAGTAATCAATGCTTTGTTATTCAAAAAAGAAAAATGTATATTTTTCATTTTAAATATTGCACGGTACGTATTACTTCAATTTCAAAAAACTAATTTTATTTAATAAAAAAAAACATCCAAACCACATGCCGATTAGGAATTTAAAACACTTCATCAAAAAACTGAATTTGAAAAATAAAATAAACCCCTAGTCGGAAGTGGTATATCCGACATGAGCACACCCTATTTTTTTCAAAACCCTATCTCTGGTCGGAAGAGCCAATTCCGACCTTCTCTTTTTTGAAAACCCCTGCATTTTGGCAACCGATGTTGAGAATTCCCGTATTTTGGTAAAACACCTGATTATATGCAGTATTTGTATGTTTTGGATAATAGTTCTTCAATTGCATTTCTTTTCCTTTTTAATGATCTCTTCAAGTTTATCTTTTTTTTTGTCATTTAATGAACAGGAGGTTGAACAACAATAGCTTGTCTGGGGCGCTCCCCTGCGCTGTCGGATTGGCACCATTGAGTACATATCACGGGCCCGGGTAAAATTAGCACAAAGAGTCTTACAGAAATATTAATGAGATCTCTTTCAGAAAGTTTTTACATAAATGTTTTGAGAAAGTATTTTGAGATCTCTTCACAAATTATTTCAGAGTTAGTTTAACGAGAAATTTTGAGATATTTTCAGCAGTTTTGAGAAATTATTTCAGAAAGTATTTTCTTTTGTGATATCTTTTTCAAAATTTATTTGAGAAGTTTTTGTGAGTTTTTTTACGGGCATGTTTATAGCCTAAATTCATCTACTGATAAATTAGCATAGACTTATCAAATGTTTTTGCGGATCCATAGTGACTTACTAAGCGTAGAACTTATCAGTTTTCTTCATTCACATGTACAAATATTAATATACTAATTAAGGTAAGACCAAGGTCTTGGAAGATAGTGAGGGAGTAGAACGTGTGCTAAAATGAGTTAACGGGAATGACCTTGGCTCTTCTAGATATTATTTTACTTAAGGATTTCAGGTTGTTATAGTAAAATGGTTGTTCTTAATTATTTAATTTGATTTGGCTGGATCCAGGTTGTTATCACACCTGTTGTGATAAATAGATTTCATTAAGTTTTATTTGGAATTATATTTGAGTCACTTATGATAATTTTATGTATCAAGGTTACGTTATATCTTAAAGAAACGGTTGTTATATTGCAGATTATTTTTAAAGTGGCAAGTTAGTGTAATGTTTCATTTAACCCTGGGAGTGACGTTACGTACAATTGCGAGCAAGTTAAGGTTGAATAGCAGCAGCATACGGGACTTTTGCAGTCACTCACCATTCTTGAGTGGAAGCAGGAGCATTTGACCAAGTATTTTATGGTAGGGTTACCATAGACGAATAGCCGAGGTATTCCTATAGAGGATCGGGTCATGGCGTATGGTGTATCGTCTTCAACTTACTCTGGAGCTAGAGAAGTTTCATGATGTGTTTCATGTGTCAATGCGCAAGAAGTATGTATGAGATCTGTCACTTGTTTTCGAGAAACCACCGGTAGAGATACGAGAAGACTTGCACTACGCATCCAATCAGTGAAGATCGTGGACATATATATAGGTACAAAAGCTGAGGAGCAAGGCAATTCCTACTGTGAAAGTGCTTTTAAGGAGTGACTGGATCGAAAAGGAAACGTGAGACTTAAGCTTTGATGAGGGAGCACTATATATTTCAGTTATGTTTGATTAGACTCGTGGATATCAAGGATAAAATACCATTTTAGGGGGATGAACTTGTGACACTATTCCTCGGATATAAATTTTCATGAACTAAGTGTAATTTAGTTTCACAATGTTATGAATAAGATTTGGTAATTTATTCTGGCTATTTAATTTTTATGAGTATAAAAATTTATTTGTGGGACTCACTTTGGAGTGGGGACCGCGTGGTGTGTCCCAAAGCCACTTATTATATTTATATCTTGGCGTGGATAACTATATCTTTAGGAAATATTTATGGATTAAGGGAGTCCCTTTATATTAAAATAGATAGAAATTGAAAGGTTGCATAAATATAGGAGGTAAGGCTGGGGCTCAAATCCCATTTAATAGACCTATTAAAGGCTGAAAAGCCTAAAAACTAAACTTAAGACCTAGGCTTTTACGGCGCCGCAACAGACATTTCAGTGTCTTTCACCATTTTCATTCAGTTAATCAAGAGGAAGAAGACGAGGGAGAAAACTTCAGGAAGGTTAATCACAGCAAGATTATAAGATGGTATTCATGTCATTTCCAGATGAGATGACAACTTTATGCTCTTTAAATTTTGGGTTTTGTGTGTTTGATTACCTATCATACGTAAATTGACGTTTTTCGAGATGTTAAATGCTCCCTATTCTATACAAATCCAACGCAATTAGAATCACTTTATTTGGACTAGCCAATTGAAAGTTACAACAAATCTGCAAGAACCTTTCTCATTCGAAAAAGTGCTTGTCCCGAAACCTGGTATTGTCCGGAAACTTGGTTACGTGGTTAAAAAACATTGACTATGTTCGATTTTCAATGTATATATTTGTACTTTTAATTTTAATTAGTTTTGTTGTATGTTATGGTAGTAAATGCACATTTGCTTTGTAATCATTTATTTTCTTAGTTCATTGCAAATGCACGATATAGAAGAGGTGCAACTTATCTCCTGCAAACTCTATCAAAGATTAATTAAAAATTTACTCCCTCCACTCCATTTTGGTTGTCTTACTTTCCTCTTTGAATTTCCCAAAATGCATATCATGTTTCCTTTTTTGGTAAGAAATTTGTGGTCCATATTATTTCATTTTATTCTTCTCAAATCACAACCACAACTTTTACTTTTCAATCACTTTTTTCATAATCGTACCAAATTGAAATGAGACAACCATTATTGGACGGAGGTAATAAATACGGAGTACTATTATTATCTATCAAAACTTTATCTACCTAACCTCGTAAAATAATAGCCTGTATAATTAAATGAGTTTTTTTCCGTATTAATGTTAATTAATTAATTAATTACGAAAATAGGGTTGGGTTAAAAGTATTTACCAAAATACTGCTGGGTTAACCATGGTCGGGGGTAAGTCGCCCAACGGTTGGGCGACTTATAAGTCGCCAAACGGTTTGGCGACTTATAAGTCGCCCAACCGTTGGGCGACTTTCCCTTAAGTAAAAATCGGGTCTCGCCCCAAACAGAACACTTCACAGAAGCCTCCCCCAACTAAAAGTAGCTGTTGCGACGGACGAAGAAGAAGACGGACGAACCGCCATCTCCAACTCCGGCGCTCCTCCATCTCCGGCGACTCCACTCCGGCAACCCTCCATCTTCATCTTCAACACTCTTTACTCCTTATTCTAGGTAAATCCAAATCCATTTCATATAATTTTGCACTTAGGGTTTAGAATGTTAATTTTTTTTTAATTTTGGGATTATGAATTGATTGTGAATGAAGTTGTTGTGAAATGTGAATATGTATGAAATGTTGAAATATGATTTTAAATTGTTTGTAAATTGTAATGTGTATTTTGACATTTGGACATTTGGGTATAGTTGAATGTACCTAAATTTGGGTATTCAAAGGTAGACATTGAATGTAGATATCAAAATTTGGGTAGTTTGTTATTGAAATGTGAATTGTTTGTGAATTTGGAGTTAATGATATATTACAATTTTGGAAGCAATTTCTATTAAAAATGTGAATGTGTATAAAGTGTGTATATTGATGCCTACTCATGAATGTTGGACAATGAGTTGTTATTAGAAGATGGATTTCTCAAGCTTCCCACTCGTGTGTCATTGGGGAGGGAACTATTATGAGAATGGTGGGCAAATATGCCATGAAGGTGGCAGAACGAGCTTTGTCATGGTTTCTCGTGGCGCTTGCATGGTCGAGATTCTTCAAAAAATACATGCAGCGACAATGATTCATCCCGGCCGTTCATTGCGGTTGAAAATGAAATTTCCCATGAACGGGGGAAAGTACATGCTTATGCCGCTCATTGATGAGCTAGCTATAACAAATATGTGGGGCATAATTCAGATGGAGGATATGTCGTCGCTGGAGGTATACATTGAGGAATGCTTTGACGCTAATGCTACTCAATCGACATCAAATGCTGGTGTATCTAGGCATGATGTCATTGCAGGGGTGAATGCAGGGAAGTCGTCAAAGGTTCCTGTACTAGACATGGTTATACAGGAGGATGGCAGGTATTTGCACAACGGTGCATCATTTGTGGATGGGCAAGGAAGTGATGATGATGCAGACGAGAACATCATTGGTGACGACATGACAGAATCTGATGAAGATGATGGTGATACTGTGACATCAACTGCCCCGTCTAGCCACTTCACTAGAATGTATGATCTCCCTGAAGGTTTTACTGATGCGTGGATGAGTGGATCAGGTGAGAAAAGGTTTACCCCCGATGGTGAGTTTGAGGTCGGTCAACAGTTTGACAACAAAGAACAAGTCATCAATATGGTGAGCTTGTATTCTATCAAACGGAACCAATTCTATCGGGTGATAGAGTCCGACAAACACAAATGGGTGGCACAATGCAAAAGGAAGAAAGAATGTCAGTGCCCCTGGAGAATACGCGCCACAAAGAACAAAGGCAACCTTGACACCTTCACAATTGTGCGTTATTCTGGACCTCATTCTGCTTCTTGTGTAGGCAACATCGACACTACAGATCACGTGGCCTTGACATCAGAATTCATCTGTAAAGATGTGGTTGACATTATTCGCACTGATCCTTCTCTTAAAGTGCATACTATCATCGAGATGTTGAAGGAAAAATATGGGTATACGGTATCTTACCGGAGAACATGGATGGGGAAGCAAAAGGCCATAGCACAAATATTTGGCGGTTGGGAAAAGTCATATTTCGAATTGCCCCGTTTCATGACAGCGCTCCAACATTCTAATCCAGGAACTGTTGTTCAGTGGTACCCACCCCCCAATGGTGCGACAGGTTATATGATGTTTCAAAGAGTTTTTTGGGCATTCAAGGCATCAATATCTGGTTTTAAGCATTGTCGACCCGTACTTACTATTGATGGCACACACATGTATGGAAAGTACAAGGGCACATTGCTCGTGGCCATGGGTTGTGATGCGAACAACCAAATTTTCCCAGTCGCCTTTGCAGTTGTTGAATCCGAGAATGGAGACAGTTGGCCATGGTTTATGGCATGTATTAGGTATTTTGTGACTAACAGGGAGTTGTGTGTCATTTCAGATAGACATGGAGGTATTGTTAGGGCAATGAATGAGGTTGGAAGTAATTGGGAGGAGCCTTATGCGCATCATAGGCTATGCATCCGTCATCTTGCTTCAAATGTGCACACTCATTTCAAAGACATTCATTTAAAAAATCTATTTGTGTGAACCGCACGGCAACATTAGAAAAAAAAATTGATGGTGGGTTCAAGAAGATAGGTGAAATGAGTAGGGATGCACGATAAATGATAATTGAGCACGAAAATTTGATACTGTGCCTTTAGATAGAGCCCTCCTCACTGCTCTACTTGAGCGTTGGAGGCAGGAGACACATTCATTTCACCTCCCTGTTGGTGAGGTCACTGTGACATTGGGAGATGTGGCTGTACTGACTGGGTTAGAGGTTGATGGGAGAGCTGTTACAGGCACTGTTTGTCGACAGTGGGTGGATGAGTGTGAGAGGTTGTTAGGCATCCGCCCCGTTCTTAGGGCTGACCTTCAGGGGTCATCTCTTAGGATGCCATGGTTGAGGGAGCACTTCCAGGCCCTTCCTCCCGACGCTGATGAGATGATCATCCAGCAGCATGCTCGGGCGTATATATTGATGATGATGGGAGCCTCCATTTTCGCTGACAAGAGCGGAAATGAGGTTCAGGTGCTACACCTGCCTTTGCTGGAGAGGTTTGATGTAGCAGCACAGTTTAGCTGGGGTAGTGCCACCCTGGCTTATCTCTACAGGCAGCTGTGTCGCGGGTGCCAGAGAGGGAGCACAGAGCTGGGGGGATTTTTGCTACTCCTCCAGATTTGGTCATGGGAGTATATCCACATTGGCCGTCCCATTGTAGTTGGATATCATGGCATTGATGGACAGCCACTGCCTGATGAACCTCCACGTCTGCTAGGACCACATCATGTACGGGGCGTGGACCCTCTAGGCCGTCGGTATGTTTTCAATCGTTTGTATTTGTGTTAGTTTTTGTTGAATGTAAATGCATTAATAAAATCCATATTATTGATATTGTAACATTAATGGTTAGGTGGCTATATGCTGGTTTATCTCGCATGTCATCCGCTACTGGCCTCGGTGTGTACAGGGATGCATTGGATCGGATGTCAGAGGACCAGGTATGGTGTGTGTAGTATAACAGTAACTAGAATAGGTGTAGAATAAATACTAATTTTGTATGTTTACGAAACAGATCACATGGATGCCGTATAGACCTGATATGTTAGCAGAGTTGCCCCCAGCTGGACGAGAGCAGACTCACATATGGCGAGCACGTGTGTCGCTGATATGTTTTGACATTGTTGAGCTTCATTTGCCTGATAGAGTCATGCGACAGTTTGGGTTTGAGCAGGTCATTCCACGTCCTATCGACACTTATGTAGAGCTGCATAAGCTGGATAGGCGTGGGAAGCATACAGAGGATTGGGCACTCAGACGTGTCTGATACGTGACTATGTGGGATAGGAGAGCTGAGCTAGCCGTGGCTGGGACACCCACATATGTGCCATCAGTTTCAGGAGATTACATGGGATGGTACTACAGCATCACTCGGTTGTTTGTGTCTCCTTCGTTCAGACTCCCTACTCATCATTATCAGCCTAGCTCATTGGCATTGCATCTTACGGTGAGTATATTACTAATTAGTAAAGTAAGTCATTTTATTTATGTAATACTTGTATGTATTTGAATGTAATTGTAATTGTGTTTCGTATTGCAGACCCGAGCTTTGCAGCGCATACATCAGCGGGCTACTGCCACTGTGACTGATATTCCTGATGTGGACATGTATGGACAGACTCTGACAGGCATTGCCTCGTTATGCTCAGATGTGTTGGGTCGAGTAGACTACGGACATCTTATACACATGTCCGCATCTCAGGAGATGGCATCCACGTCTAGTGCAGCCGCGGCTTCATCATCCCAGACGCAACATGAGAGAGTGGTTCTTCAACCACGACAACGCCGTAGGCGTAGACATGAGCAGCAACATCTCCATGACGAAGCTGATGATGGGAACTTGTAGTTTGTCTTTTGTATTGTAGTTTTTCATATGCAATAGATGTTGTAGGAACAATTTACAAGTTTTGATGTATTTTCTCTTGTTAAGTATTCTATGTTGTATTGATGTGTTCGAGTATGAATATTACATGATTATTTGTTATGGCATATATGATGATTGACACTACAAAAAAAACACGGGATTGACAGGGATTTTGGCAGGGATTTGGCAGGGATTTTGGCAGGGTTACGCCAAATTTGTGCCAAAAACCCTTTGGCACGAGCTATTTGGCACGAAAAATTGATAAGTCCGTGCCAAATTCCGTGCCAATCCCGCTTTTTTTTTTGTAGTGTGAACTGTGTTATACCGGTTATGATTTGAAAGTTTTTTAGCAGTGTTTATAAGGTGTTTTTTATGTTGTTGACAATAGGTGATTATCATGTGTTGTATCTAGTTTGTAACACTTCAAAAGGAGAAAGGAGACCTTATTTATAGCAAACAGATCGGTCTGGATTGAACCGGGGCGAAAAACAAGCTGATTTGGTGTTTTAGGTAATAGGCACGATCGTGCCTAAGGAAATAGGCACGATTGTGTGTGGCTGGCAGTAGCTGCTCGCTTGAAACCATATTTCAGGGCAAAGTCGCCCAACCGTTGGGCGACTTATAAGTCGCCAAACGGTTTGGCGACTTATAAGTCGCCCAACGGTTGGGCGACTTTGCCCTGACCACGGTTAAGCCCCAGCAGTATTTTGGTAAATACTTTTTTTCCGGCATTATTTCCGTAAATAATTAATTAATTAACATTAATACGGAAAAAAACTCTATAATTTGTCAAAATAGTTTTGGTTCGGAAAAAATGCTTTATCGATTATTATATACTTCATTTCACTTTGAAAAACAATCTCAATAGTTTTCTCTTTCACAAACCAATGTCATTGTCTCTTCTAATTCTTTTAAGATGAACGGTACTTCAGAACTTTTGCCGGAAGCTCAATGGAATGTTGTTATTTACGAACTCGTCCTGAAAATGACATCATGGGTTTCATCAAATTCTTTTGATTTTCATTTGGCTCAATCAAAGTATGGTGCTTTGTGGCCCATTCAAACACTCAAAAACATCCTAATTGTGATAACATCATGTAAAAAGAGATCAATTTAGTCCCTAAAGCATACGAAAAATATTAAGTCTATCGTCCTTTATTTCTCCTCGAACTTTCTCCCCAATTTTACCTTTTGTTTTAAGATTCAAAAAGAATAAGGACCTGTTTACTAACAGAGATATTTTTCTGTTTTCTACTTCTGTTTTTCGTTCTCCAATTTCCTGTTTTTATTTTTCAGTTTTTCTATCTCCAATTTTCTGTTTCTATTTTTTAGTTTTCCATTTTCAAATTTGAAAACATGTTCATCAATTTTTTCACACAGTTCTCCAATTCCACACCCTTGACCCCTACCTCTACTCTTACCACGATCTTACACTCTACTCATACTCCACCACAACCCTTCATACCCACCCATACCTACTCGTATGGGTCGGGTAGGGGAGTTATGGGTGGGGGTGGGGTAAGGGGTATGGTCGGGGTGGGGTGGTAAGGTCTAGGGGTAGGGGGTTGGGTGGGGGGTAGTGGGTGGGTTAGGGTCGTGGTTAGGGTTAAGGGTGGGGTAGTGGGTAGGGTTGGGGTAAGGTAGGGGTAGGGTAGGGGTTGGGATAGGATGGCGGTAGGGTGGGGTCGGGACCTGGGTGGGGCCGGGGTAAGGAAGGGGTAGGGTAGGGGGTAGGATGGCGGTAAGGGTGGGGGTAGTGGGTGGGGTTTGGGGTTGGGGTAAGGTAGGGGTAGGGTAGGGAGTTGGGATAGGATGGCGGTAGGGTGGGACCGGGATCCGGGTGGGGCCGAGGTAGGGTAAGGTGGGGGTGTGAGTAGGATGGCAGTACGGGGGTGGGGGTGGGATGGCGGTGGGGCCGAGGTAAGAGGCATGTGGTAAGGGGTAAGGTAGGGGTAAGTGGTAATATACGAGGGGTGGGGGTAGGGTAGGGTGGATCAAGGTGGGGTCGAGGTGGTAGGGGGTGGCGGTAGGGTAGGGTGGATCGGGGTGGGGCCGAGGTCGGGGCATGTGGTGGGGGGTGGGTAAGGTCATTATAGGGAAAAATGGGTACGCGGGGTCGGGGTTGGGTGGGTAGGGTAGGGTAGGGGTAAGGGGTAAGGTACGAGGATGGAGGTACCAGAATGGAATCGACATCGGAGCGGGACCGGACCCACCACTAGGTGTAAGTATGCAAATTCTTTGCAAAGGCACTGTAGCATCTGCGTTTTCCAAATTTGGAAAACTAGTAAAAGTCACTTCTCCAAATCATTAAGGAAAAGAGAGACATGTTTCATTTTTTCCGTTTTGGAAAACGATTTGGTAAACGCGTTTTTCTTTTTTCCTTTCTCCAGTTTTCCAGGAATTTCTTTGGTAAACACGTTTCCTGTTTTCTGTTTTCCAGTTTTCCAGAAAACTGGAAAACTGGAAAATATTTCTGTTAGTAAACAGGCTCTAAGCTTTCTCAGTGCAATGTATTAATATTAGAGCTTCAATATGTGAAAAATGTGAAAAAATGTAAAGTCTATCCTTTATTTTTCCTGGAACTTTCTCCCCAATATTATTAACTAAAACGCAGTGTTATAGAACACCATGATATGTTGGCTGTGCACGGCTAAGTTACAAATTGTTCAGAACTAAAAATAGACTCACCCCTTTCGTATTCAACTTTTGCTCGAGTTAAAATGATAAACAACATAATAGAGTACTTTAATGTATTAAGAGCATCCACATTGATGATCTTTAACTTTACAGTTTTTCATAGTCTATTATTGTCATGTCATCTCCACGTGAGATAATCTCAAATAATCTCCAAACCAATAAATTTCTCCTCATTCATGATCTTAATTTACCTTGAATAGGAGCATGAACATGCACGAACTACAAAGCTAGTCATCACCATATATATGAGTATATGCCTAGAAGTTGGAAATAATCTCAAAATAATCCAGCTTTAGAATTTGATACCAGATTATTTTATCAAATAATCTCATAAAATAATCTCAACTCCTCATCCATGATCTCCAAAAAAATCCTCCACATCATCAAAATAATCTCAAAAATAATCTATGGATGTGGATGCCTAAGACATTGAAGGAAATATAAGAACCTCAATTTCTGTAAACACTAAATTAATGAGGGTAACATGAAATACACCTACATGCTTTATTTATTTATTTTTTTGATAAAAGGGAAATTTTATTGATAAGAAAAAAACGGTACAGTGCGAAAATAAAAACACAGAAGGTCCAGGGAAATTGTTTGGACTATGATCTAGTCCTCATGCTGTGACGTCTTTCTTGTATTAAGCATAAAAATGGACCCTTAGAAACTACTACATCTATAACGTAAAGATCTTCACGCTAACCTTTATCAACTGTAACTAAATAATTTTCCTATTTCTAAATCTTCTGATCATATTCTCAACTATTTTATGAATTAAACATTATACACCTACTTTTTTGGATTTATCCTTCATTCTATCACATTATTTCATTATCTTCCCATTTTTTTCATCATACCCTCAATAATTTATTAATTTATACAGAGTATCTCTTTTCACTACTCATATTATCATCCACTTTTAAAATTGGAAGATCTCCACGTTACCGAAGAAGTATAATATTGTACTCCCATGTAATTTTGTTTTTTTGAAATACCTACGTACAATATTTTGTCACAATGGAACTAATATCCAAAGAAAGAAAGTTTGTTCATTTGTGTTTAGTGTTGGAAATATTCTAGATCTAATCCAACCTTGTTTGGCGTGTGGACCGGACATGTCTATTGTCTACGAGTGACCAACATCTCACGTGTTTATTGCACCGCGTCTTCCAAAGTCCAAACACGGCCTGTTTGACTTTCCCACTCCACTCTTCACAGGTCACTCTCCCGCGTTACTTATATATTCAGCCGCCACTCCCCATTCTCCCTCCATTCCCAAATTCAATCATCAACAACAAAAACTCAAATGGGGAGGCCGGAAAAACAGAGCACAGACTCGAACGACAACGTTTCGTCGTCTTCTAGCAAGTTCAGGGGAGTGAGGAAGAGGAATTGGGGGAAATGGGTGTCGGAGATTCGGCTCCCCAACAGCCGGGAACGGATTTGGCTCGGCTCGTTCGACTCGCCGGAGAAGGCGGCGCGGGCATTCGACGCCGCCCTCTTTTGTCTGCGCGGTAGGAATGCTAAGTTCAACTTCCCCGACAACCCTCCCGACATCGTCGATGGCGGGTCTTTGTCCCACGACCAAATTAAGGTCGTGGCGGCCCGTTTCGCCAACGCGGAGACCCGGGTTAGCGAGTCGGGTCCTGAAATTGTTCCGGATCCATCGACCTCGCTTTCGTCATCGTACTCCTTCAATGCCGAGTCGCCTTCTCAGTCGATTTCCGACGGGCCGGGCCACCAATTTGAAAGTGAAATGACACGAACGACCTTTGGGGACGATGGATTTCTCCAGCGTTTCTTCGTCTCCTCTTCGTTGAACGCTCCCAGTGAAAATAACGTAACGGAGTTGGGGTATTTTTCGGAATTTGATCATTTTTGCAATGACAATTATTTCCCACGGCCTTTGCCGGGAACATATGACCACATTATCGAAGACCAATATGCTGAATATACTTCACAAGAATCATTTCTCTGGAATTTTTGAAGCAACGCTTAGAGGAAAATGGGCAAGATCATTGGTCCCGGATTTTTTTTTGCCACTGGACTTTTTTTTTTGACAGTATTGCCACTGGACTTAATTAATGGCATTTTTGTTCTTTAGATTTCGTGGTATAAAAATATACGAGTAATATTTCATGGGAAATATTGTGCCACTAGTTAGTTCCTGTCGTAAGATTATGACAAGAATGTTCCATCTTGAAAAAATGTGTTTGCACCAATTGCACACCCCATTTTTGCAATTGCTTAAACAATGCAGAATATTTTATTTTAAGAAAAAATGTAGTATATTTTTTGTATTTTTTTTTTGAAGCATGTTTTTTGTATTTAAAGCACTAATACTTAGGGGTGGGAAAAACCGAACCGAAACCCGGAAACCGATCCTGGACCGACCCGATCAAATTATGATCCCGGTCCGGGTTTTTTCTTTTTAACCGGCCCGAATTAATAAAAACCGGACCGAACCGAAAATTCCGAGCTCATTAACGGGCCTTAAAATCTATAACCCGGCCCGGACCGAAAAAACCCGAAACAATTACTTTTAATATAAAATTAATATAGTATATGAATATAAATAAAATATTTCCTAATATATGACTATAATCACGGTGGATAAAAAAAGATTTAATAATTTTTAGTGACTACGAATATGTTGAATTTGTTTAGCATAATGATGACCATGAGAATATATTTATAGCAACTCTAGTAACTTTTTTATTTATAAAATTTATTTCGTAATATTTTTAAGAAACCTATATTATTTATATATATACATCTTACATAAAATATTAAGATAATTATCTTCTTTAAATTTGAATTGTTGGTGATTTTGGAGACTAATATTTGTGTTATTATTTGCGGTTTGTATTTTTGGTTAATTTTATTTGAAAATAAGTGTTAAAATATAAAACAATGACATATTTCACGGCCGGGCTTTAAATAATGAGCTTTGTTCCGGTCCCTAATTTTCATAACCCGAGACTTTCCGGGTAATTTTCGGGTTTAGCAAAAACCCGACCCAGACCGGACCGATCCCACCCCTACTAATACTACTCATTTACAATTCCGTGCACTCAATTCACGATTTTAATGGTCCCTGTTGTAACCTATCCACTTGTCAGTCAATTTTTTTAATACTATAAAAGACGATTTTATTTTTTATATAATTTATTTCTTATTTTATTAATATAATTTATTTTAAATATACTTTTATCATTATTCAATCTGAAATTTATTGGTTTAGTAAAATTAGTCGATTCAAACAATTTCAATTTTGTGCCAAAAAAACTCAGAATCGAAATCTTATTGTTCACACATACCTTTATGAAAATTGATGTGTTTGAAATGTTGTGCTATATGGTGTCCCAACTTATTGAGAAGCTGTTTGGTAACACTGTTTTTCGGCTTATCACACTTATCAACCAACTTTTTCACCAAACGCGTATCTTATAAATATATTTTATTAATAAAATAAAGAAAAAAATATATGTAAAAATATCTAAAATGGTAATCTAGAGTAAATTCAGCCAATATAGCCATAAAAATAACTTCAACCTTACTTTTTCTTATTATTACACAATTCAGCACATGAGAATGGTCATCTCAAATTTTTTCTTATTATTACATAACTCATTGTGACTTCACCCTAAAATACTTTTTTCTTAAATTGACTGAACCAGTCAATGCAGTTACTTCAGCCAGAATTTAATAAATTTCAGCAGAATCAACCGATTTTTGTGTCACCAAATGAGCTCTCAACGTGGTTCGATCCTCCAAACTTCGATACTCACCTGCTCTAGTCAGGATGATTCACCATTCTTACATTATCTGGTATGTTTCAACTTCCAAACATAACAAATATTCTCATTAAAAAAAACATGTCTTCAGCTTGTTTCTCTAATCATTATTACCAAAAAAAGAAACCCACAAGTTAGATTTCAGCAATAAAGCTAGATCCAAAGTTAGATTTCGAGTATGTTTAGTAACCCAGAGTTTTATTGAATAGTCTTATACTCTAATTAGACTACTACGTACGGAGTATTATTTAATTTTTACAAAACACATTACTTTTGATATAGGTGATGAAGTGTATAATAATCAAAATAAATAATATTTGAGTTGTTTTAAGACTGAATTGACTGAAATTGTTGGAGATAAATACTTAGCTATTTTTATATTAATATAATTTTTATGATTCAGCAAATTTAATTATTTTAACCGCTTCAGTGGCACTTCATCAATTTCAACATATTCGGCCGATTAAACTAACTCCAGTAATACTAAAAACGAACTTTAAATCTCTTGATTTGTCACCTCACCAGCCTTTTCACTAATTCTCTAATTCGAAAAAAAATGCACTAAATAGGACTAAAATATAGGAGTATTCTCTAAATAGGATTACATGTTTTAGTTTTCTTAAATAAGACTCAACATTATATTTTTACCTTTAATATAATTAATAAGTATAATTAATTGCCCCCTTAACTCCTCGAGTAATGTAATCATCGCAGTCCAGCAATGGCGGTGGCACGTACGTACTCCAGTGACAGCGGCACTATGGTAGCTGCAATCCCGCATCATTTCGATGACGGTCCAGTGGTGGCGGTCAGCCATGGCAGTTTGGTAACCAAGCTCCAATTATGAGAGTATTATTTTGAAATCACAAATAATAAGTCTTTACATGTGTAATTTTAAACATTCACTCCTATATTTGGAATTTTACTCCCTCAATCTCTTGTAATTTTGTCGTCTTTCATTTTTTTTTGTCCCAAAAATTTTGTTGGTTTCTCTTTTAATCAATTGAATTGTAGTTCATTTTATTTCTCCCTCCTCTGCAAAATCTTAATTACACAGCCTTTAATTTTTTATTCTCCGATCCGCATCAATTAAACTTGATAAAGTAAAAGGGAAAGAGGAAGTAGCATGTTTTGGTCCGTTTGAGTAGTTCTCCCTAAATGCAACCAGCCAATAGCCCAATAGGATCTCAAGAGAGAAGTGTTGGTGGTAATCTATTGTTTTCAATAAGAACTATTCCATTCGTCTCCTTATCATTGTCTCATTTTATCCTTCTCATTCTCTCACTAAATTTGTCTCATATCATTGCCAGATTTGTTAATATGTGACTGATTTTGACGTATTCTTACATTATTCAAACTTTACTAATTATCCCACGATTTCGTTTTCTCAACAAAACGCACCATTCGATCTGTATTATCTAACTCGTAGGAGTACGGAGATAATAATATATCGGAAACCGGGCCCGCCTCGAATAAAGTGATTGTTGTTGAGTTTAATCCAACACGATATAACAAATATAGATATAATTTGGTATGAACACTCGATCTTTACGTGGAAACCCGAAAGGGAGAAAATCACGGGATTTATTAGACTAATGTACAAGCCATTTCATTCTCATTTAGCTCTCCTCACCATTACATAATACAAGGTATTGAAGCTCTCATTAATGGAGGTTGTTAGTTAATCTATTCTAGAGAGAAGGAGAAGGAATTGGGGAAGAAGAGACCAACCCTTTACATTTATGGAAGGCCTCCTATTTATAGGGATATGGGTGTAGGGGATAAGCCTACCCTAATGAGCCAAGTGGGCCAAAATGGGCTTGATAGGCCGAAACAGGCCTAATACGCCTATATGGCCCTCGTCATTCGGGCTTCGTACTAAGGCGATGAATTGAGATCCAGAACAGTAGTAGACCGGGATATATACCTCAACAAGTGTTATCGTTTTCAGTAATTCTTTTGTATCGTATAACCGATACATGCGGAATCTGAAGCGACGTGTGTTCATCGAAAGTGATATGAAGGGAAACAAAGGCAATATTGTTTTTTTGAAGGAACAGAGGCAATGTTATTTTGTCAGAAGTAACAAATTTGTTACTTTTGACAAATATTTGACTTTTAATTATTCACGGAAAAAAAAAAATTGGCAGAAAAACTGATACTTCTATATAATACTCAGTACTCTTCGTATTTAAACATTTGTTATACTTTTTATTTGAGATGTATTAAAAAAAAAATTATACTCTTTTTCTTTTTGATAAGTTTTTTTTTAAAATGTTAAGTTATCCTTACCGTTTTTACTTTTTACCTTTTCTTTCCTACTTTTTCTCCTACTTTTTCTACACTATTCATTGTTGATATTATTTTTTTCCTTAAATATTGTCTTGAATACTATTAGCGGCCCAAGGGAGTAATATTAAGAAAAAACATTGAAGAATGAAAGTACTCCGTATTAGAAGTGTTGAATTAAAGTATTCAACCATGGTCAAACTTGAGGCCACGCGGTGCCTGCCTGCGATTTGAATATATAATTGTCACTCTCTAGAGTTAAGGTAGCCTGTAGTGAACATACTCCCTCCGTCCCTAATAACTTTGCCAAGTTTGACCGGCACGGGGATTAATAAAGTAAAAACTGTGTGGTTGAGGTTTGTGCAGAGGAGAGAGAATTAACTGGAACCACAAATTCTTTACTTAAATGGGAAAGTGGCAAAGTTAATGGGACATCCAAAAAAGGAAAGTTGGCAAAGTTATAAGGGACGGAGGTAGTAGTATGGAATTGAAGTGATGTGACTGCGGCTGAGTTCAGTGGGCCATGGGTCACTTTTTTAGAACTGAAATAATACACTACTCCCTATGTAAATCATTTGCTGCCGTCTGTTTTGAAACGAGTCTGTTCTCGTCATAGCGAGCAGTCATCAAAAGACTTTTCACATACGTTTTTAATAAGAAAAAAAATTACTACTTCCGTCTCACGTCATTAAGATTGGGACAATTCGACTTACGATGCTTGACCGATCATAAAATAATTAAGCAAACAGATTCTTGTCCGCTCTAAAATTATTTTTAAAAAGAAAAAAATACATATTCAGAAACTACATTAAAAGTTTTACAAAGTCGCAAAAACCTGAATCAAATTTGATAAAAATTTGATATATAAAGTAGGAGATTAAGAGTGATTCGTATTGACCAAGTGAATAGTGTCCGGGACAATCTTAGTGGACGGATGGAGTAATAAAAATACTTCAAACTTTAAAGTGGTCTGAGATAAACACCCTGAATCTGCATATGTAATTTGAATACACAAATTTTATACGGAGTATAAAATAACTTTTTGTATAAAGTTTAGATATTTATATTACATATTCAAGTTTGATTTGTTCATCTCACACCACTTCAAAGTTTGGATTACTTTAATTATTTTTCCCTTTTAATAAATATCATTAGTTTATTATGGCATCAAAAGTTTAAAACTAAAACTACATCCGTTCTGATATAATATTTTTGATGTAATATTCAGTAGCTTTTAAGAGTAGGTATAGAGTGAGTACAAACATCATATCATTTTTTATGTAATACTCCTTCCGTCCCAAAAAAGATTGGCTATATTGACTTTTCTTATTCAATGGTGATTAAGTTTGAACAATGATATCTTTTAATACAAAATTATTTTAAGTATGAAAATTATATGAGTTTATTCTTTATTAAAATATCAAAGTATAAAATTTATAAATTACACAAAAATATAGTACCTAAAATTGTTGTCTAAACTTTAACCTCATTAACTAAGAAAATTGACCGATCTTTGTGGGACGTCAGTACCTTTTAAATTTTTGAAAATTATTGTGAAATTGAGAAGTTGATGAACATTATTCCACCTGTACGATATTGCACCCTCGGTCCCCCTCGGATGCTAGTACGACCGTTGTTCATTTGTTTTAACGGTTAGGGAGATATGTAATTGCAGGCGCGTGGCGTGTGGACCGAACATGTCCACGTCGCACGTCCTTGTTGCACCGCGTCATCAAACACGGCCTGATTGACTCTCCACAGTTCACTATCCTCCCCTTACATATAAATTCAGCCGCCATTCCCCATTCTCCCTCCATTCCAAACCTTCCAAAATTCAAACAAAACATTCCATCTTCCGAACATTCTGGAGGCCAGTTCCTGCGACAGTTCCGAAATGGATAACGCTCCAAACGACGACGCTTCGTCTTCTGCTAAGTTCAGGGGAGTGAGGAAGAGGGAGTGGGGGAAATGGGTGTCGGAGATTCGGCTTCCCAATAGCCGGCGCCGGATTTGGCTCGGCTCCTTCGACTCGCCGGTGAAGGCGGCGCGGGCGTTCGACGCCGCCCTTTTCTGCCTGCGAGGCAGGAATGCGAACTTCAACTTCCCCGACAACCCTCCCGACATCCCCGGCGGCAGATCAATGTCGGACGACGAAATTAAGGTTGCGGCGACCCATTACGCCAACGGGGAGACCCATCAGGATACCGGGTCGGGTCCTAGCCGTGGGAATGTTTCGGATCATTCGACTTCGCTTTCGCCTACTCAGTCCGTGCATGCTGACTCACCTCTTCAGTTGGGTCCCGGTGGGCCCTCCCAATATGTGGAAGCTGAAATGTCACAAATGACCTTTGACGACGGATTTCTCCAGCAGTTCTCTTCGTTCTCGTGGGACGCTCCGATTAATAACGACTTTACGGATTACGGGTATTTTCCTAGATTGGATGATTTCGGTTATAATGACTATTATGTCCCGGTGACTTTACCCGAAACCAATTACTACATCGAAGACCAATATGATGGATTTGCGTCACAAGGATCATCTCTCTGGGATTAATTCTCAAGCAACCAATCGCATCTTAGAGAAAATGGGTAAAACCGTAAAACCATTGCGAATCGGAATTTTTTGCCACTAGAGTTGATGGCATTTTGATTTGTCGCCTCTCCGGTTTTTTTGTAAATCCAAGAAACATTGTTCTAAATATAGGACAAAATGTGGAGTATTCCATAAATGGAATTATTATACGTTTTATTTTCTTTCAAATAAATCCCATAATACAATTAATTAATCAATATAATTTCTTTTGGGGTTTTTGACTTGTTGAAGAGATGAGTAATGGAAGTTTCTATCTAGCCGCCACGATGAACCTAGCGAAAGAACCAAAGGCCCGCTGGATCCTAATCAAGGTCACCGGCATCATCGACGCATGCAGCAGGACCGTGGATTTCGCTGGCATCGCTTGAGGCATAGCAACAGTCAACGGAACTAGTTCGCATGTTGCCCCAATTCGTGAGCAATTGAAGACTCACATGGTTCAACGCTATTGAAACAGATGATAATCTCAGTCTGGTTCCTTCCCGGTATATCCGGCGTTTTTGTTCCCCTCAGTTGTAGGGTGTTTTTTTCCTTGCTAGCTTTGGCCAGTCGGGTGTGGTGATTGCTTGTGTAATCGGGGCAATCCGACAATGGCGGTGAGTCCAAAGGCAGCGGCAGTCTCACACTATTCCGGCGACAACAGCCCGACTACTATACGGTCCAATGGCGCTAGTAGGTTGTAGCCAACCAAACTCCAATGATGAATGTATTTTTGTTCAATCACAAATAAAAGGTCTTATTTATGTAATTTTAAACATTCACTCCTATACTTGGAATTTTACTCCATTTATCTCTTGTAATTTTGTAATCTTTATTTTTTTATGGTATTAACAAATTTTCCACTTACTTTATTAATCAATTGATTTGTAGTAGTTACTTTTATTTCTCTCTCCTCTACAAAAATTTCAACCACACACATTTTACTTTATTATTTTTTGCTTGGTATTCATCCTTAGAGGAAAATCGAGGCAATTATATTTTGGTCTGAAGCAACAAAAACAATTAAACATCAAATTTATCTATTTTACATTGAAATATTTTACGGATTACTTTTTAAGAGAATGTTTGACTTTTTAAATTCTTCGCAAATACGAGCTTAGCGAAAAAATGGGTTATGTAGAAATAAAGGTAAGGACTTAATAATAAGGGAAAAAATATAAATACCCCAAATTTTGAAGGGATGCGAGATAAGTAACTCAAACTTGCATATGTAATTTAAATATTCCAAACTTTATATAAAAATTTTTGTTAGCACCAGAGTCATATAGTATTTCTTTCAAAAATGTTACTTTTTTTTGTTAATTTCAGAATTTAAAATATTTTAACATTCATGAAGATACAATCAACATTCTAAAGTACTTCCATTGTAAAATAAATAGTACACCCCCCACTCTATATAGTTGCAACATTTTTAATTTGTTATTTTAAATTACGCAATTAACATCATAAATTTATATTTTTAGAATAAATAATCAATGACCATGATGTTAAAATATATTTTATAAAAAAATTGGAATATTTAAATTACATATGAAAGTTTAGAGTGTTTACCTCACTCGGATTCATAGTTTGGGGACTTGGGGTTATTTTAATTGTTTTTATCTGATAATAGAAAAGTTTAATGAGTGATTATATTGCAGTTGCTTAAATATAAAACAATTAAAATTGACTAAATGAATAAATCTAAATCGATGGAAATTAAAGCTTGTGGATAGAAAGAATTGTGATTAGTTTATGAAATACGTAAAGGGGGTGTTTGGCAAATGGCTGTTAATTGTTGGTTGTTGGCTGTTGGCCGATTGCTTTAGCTGATTGATGTTGGGAAAAGGTGCAAATAGGCCCATGTACTAACCAAAAAAGGTCAAATAAGCCCTTATTTAGGAGACTTTGTCCGGCCGTCGTCATTCGGGGTGGTTCCCGGTGAAATTTTTTGATGATTTTTTGTGAGCATCTTATTCATCAAGTCTAGTTTACTCATACCAAATTTCAGCTAAAACTTGAATCGGGAAGGCATTCAAATGAATTCTTGAAGATAACTGTGCTTCTAACTGCGTAGTTATTTTCAAGAATTCATTTGAATGCCTTCCCGATTGAAGTTTTAGCTGAAATTTGGTATGAGTAAACTAGACTTAATGAATAAGTTGCTCAAAAAATTTCATCAAAAAAATCTACTGGGAACCACCCTAACTGGCGACGTCCGGACAAA
Source organism: Cuscuta epithymum (assembly GCA_945859915.1). Lineage (NCBI taxonomy): Eukaryota > Viridiplantae > Streptophyta > Magnoliopsida > Solanales > Convolvulaceae > Cuscuta > Cuscuta epithymum. The sequence continues at coordinate 1,204,368 of CAMAPF010001001.1, read as the reverse complement.
GCCTCCTAAATAAGGGCTTATTTGACCTTTTTTGGTTAGTACATGGGCCTATTTGCACCTTTTCCCATTGATGTTAAATACTCAAACAGCCGATGTTAAACGATGGGTTATTCGGGGAGGATCTAGCTCCGGGGGTGGAGGTTATGATGGCGGGAATGGCGGAGATACTCACATGGGCGACGGGAGCTTTGGAGGCGGTTTTGGAGGTGGCTACTATGGCGGCGAAGGTGGGCACTAGGGTCAGTGCTTGGACTGAGAAGGGGGGAGACTTTTCATGGTATATAATTTTATTTTCTACCATTTACTATGCATGGATTTTCTTTTACTCTTTGTAAAAAAAATGAGTGAGTTAGGGAGGATGGAAAAACAAAAAGAGATGCTAGGATGAAAACCTGAAAAGGCTCCTAGGCAAAATGAGAGATATGACAGAAATATTTGTTGTATGCAGGACCTCATTTGATCTCTTAGGAGAAAGAGGAGAAGAAGAAAAGAAGAAGAAAAGAAGAAGAGAAGAAGAACAAGAGGCAAGAAGATGAAGCATAGAAGATCACAAAACCCAAGAGAGAATGTTTTAAAAACTCATTTTTATTCCTTGGTGATCTTAGTTTCTGTCTTTCTTGAATTCATGGAAAACTCTTAAACTGTTTGGAACATTTTACTTTACTCGAGATCGAGTAAAGAACTATGTGTGGGGGAGTTGATACGCTTGTAATTTCCGTATGTATGTTTACGTTTTTAGTTATTTTTAGTTGTTTAATATTTCGGAAATTACACACTTTTGGTGTAATAGTTATGTTTGTAAAATAGCTGTAATATGTTTACATTAGGTTTATTCTGAGCTTAAACAGGTCCAAGATCAATCAAATGATCATTGGTGAAGGAAGGTGCAAGAGTACAAGACAAAAAGGAGGCAAAATCCTGATTTTTGACCTGTACCCAGTGGAGTATACCATGTACTCGATCAGGTACTAACTGGACTTTCAATCAGATCAATCAGGAGACAAAGTGGTGTGCAGGGGAAGATTTGGCCACGATCAGTTGTCATACCCGATCGGGTATGCCTTTTATTTCCACTATGAAATCGATCGAGTATGGCTCAAATTTACACTTTTTACACATACTCGATCGGGTACCCTATGTGTACTCGATCGGGTACCCGAACTGCACTCCCAAAAAAACCTATAAATACACCCTCTTCCCTTCACAATTAGACACCAATTCCTTTACACTTCTAAGCTCAGTTTAGAATAACATTTCTTTATATTTTTCTAGCATGTTTAGTCTCCAAATGAGGAGCTAAACTTCCATTTCTTGGTGTTGCTCTTGAAGCTTGTTGATTATTAAAGTTGTGAGTTATTTTCTTAACTTCTTTCCTTGAATATTAATTCTTCCTTTAAATACTATTTCTATATCAATGTTGGGGAGTGTTACTAAGATGACAATTAGTTAACATATTAACATTAGTTATAGTAATAGTTATTTCTTCCTCTATGTTAATATTGAAGAGTGTTACTAAGATGACAATTAGTTAACATCTTGATATTAACTATAGTAGGATTCATCTTCTTTAATATTCTTTCTTGCGTATCAATTAATCCCTATTCATATTTCATATTAATATTTGAATATTACTTAAAGGATCAACTAGTTTTGTTTCATATATTAATTATTACTAGAAACGATCAACGAACCGATGGTTAATCGTTGATGGTTTCACAAGTAAGTAACTTTGGTTTATTAATGCACGGTTGTGGTTAATAAACTTAAGAGGGATTAATTTTGTTGGTTGAACCGAAACCGTTGTGTCAAGGTTATCAATCTCAATTGATTTCATCAAGGAGTTAAGAGATTAAATGCTACTATCAAGTCGGTATATGACGATGTTCTATACTTGACTAATAGTAAGGGTTATTAATGAACGGTCATTGTTAATAACTACCCTCGATGAATTGGATATACTCCTCGATTGAGTATTTGAGAGGGTATAAGTTATAGATATAACAATGATCGACTAAAATATATCAACAAGTAGAAAGTAGCAATGCCAAGTCCTTTTTATTCTTGAAATAAATCTCATATAAGTCGTTCATCTTCGTGTTTAAATTAATTAAATCACTCAATCAAAAACCCCCTTTATTTACTAGTTACATAAAAAGAGAGTTATTCCTTTCCCTGTGGATACGAACTCTACTTCACCTATACTACGTATAAGTGTTAGTATTGAATATTATTTTGACGCACCGTGACAAAGTGCTCGTCAATTCTATCACAATATTCTATTATTTTCCAATCACTCTCAATTATTTATATTCTCTTTCACAATTCTTAATCTAACTACTTTTGAAATTGGAACTTTTTATGTTACCGAAGGAGTAAATATCAAGATCGAGTTTATAGCGTAAACAAAAAATTAATATACTCCCTCCGTCCCGGAAACAAGTTCCTGAGTTGACTTTCACACATTTTTAGGAAATGAAATTACTGAGGGTTAAATTTTACTATTTTGACACTATTTCGACAATGTTCGGCACTGTTTTGCACTGTATTGATGTAGATAATATGCTAAATAAGGAAGTGAGAAGTTTATTTCGGGACATCCAAATAAGGAAAGTGAGAACTTGTTTTCGGGACGGAGGGAGTAGTACTTTCTCCCTTAAAAGAGGTTCACCATATTGATCAATTTTCATGGTCAATAATAACAAGATTTAGATAATGACTTTAATTATTAATGTGTATATAAAATTTGTAAATGTATACTTTTATCAAGAAAAAAAGGAATACCTTGTCATTATTCCATCAAAGTAATTAATTTTTGGTTTTTCTTATTTATCTCTCCTTGTACAAACATCAGTAACATAATTTTTACATTTCTTAATTCTCACGTAATTTAAATTGTGTAAAGTCCATTGGAACAGAGGTAATATTTGACAATATGCACATGTTTAATTTGAGTGTATTTTACTTTGTTAATGTAATACAGAGGACTCCATCCGTCCCAAATAAATTTTCTAAAATACAAATGACAAACAGATTAAGATAGGGAATATTGTGTGTTCGAGAGTTGTGCAAAAAAGAAAGAAATGTGTAAGAATGTGTCTGAAATGCTATGAACCACAATATTTTTGCAAAAAAAAAAAGAAAAGATGAAATAGATTTGGGACGAACCAAAAAAATATATGTAGATAATTCCGAGAATAGAAGGAAGTAAAATTAAAAATTTTGACAAATATTTTTAAATTCAGAAGTTGACCACTATTTCACCTAGGCAATAGTACACCCTTGGGCCTCGGATGCTGGTACGGCCGTTGGGTCATTTGTTATTAGTTATTACGGTTGGGGAGAAATCTGACAGGCGCGTGGCGTGTGGGCCAGACATGTCCACGTTGCACGTCCTTGTTCCACCGCGTCATCCAAACACGGCCTAATTGACTTTACGAACCGCGCCACTCTTCACAATTCACTATCATCGCGTTACATATAAATTCAGCCGCCATTCCCCATTCGCCCTCCGTTCCAAACCTTCCAAAATTCAAACAAAACATTCCATCTTCCAGATATTCTGGAGGTCAGTTCCAGCGACAGTTCCGAAATGGAGAACACTCCAAACGACGACGCTTCGTCTTCTGCTAATTTCAGGGGAGTTAGGAAAAGGGAGTGGGGGAAATGGGTTTCGGAGATTCGGCTCCCCAATAGCCGGCGCCGGATTTGGCTCGGCTCCTTCGACTCGCCGGTGAAGGCGGCGCGGGCGTTCGACGCCGCCCTTTTCTGTCTCCGCGGGAGGAACGCGAACTTCAACTTCCCCGACAACCCTCCCGACATCGCCGGCGGCAGCGCAATGTCGGTCGACGAAATTAAGGTTGCGGCGACCCATTACGCCAACGCGGAGACCCATCAGGATACCGGGTCGGGTCCCAACCGTGAGAATGTTTCGGATCATTCGACTTCGCTTTCGCCAACTCACTCCATGCATGCTGACTCACCTCCTCAGCCGGGCCCCGGTGGGCCCGAACATGTTGAAGTTGAAATGACACAAGCACCCTTGGACGATGGGTTTCTCCAGCAGTTGGACGCTCCGATTTACAGCTTTAATGGCTATGGTTTCCCACCGTCTTTACCCGAAACCAATTACGACATCGATGATCAGTACGATGGATATGCGTCGCAAGGATCATTTCGTCTCTGGGATTATTGAAGCAACCAATCACATCTTAGAGAAAATTCCCGTTAAACTAATTCCAGTAATACTCAACGAACTCAATATCTCTTCAAATCAGAGATGAATTTTACGCGAGTTCACGAAAAATGGCGAGCCTGACTAATATGTACAGGACTTTCTGTAAATCCAAAAAAAATTGTGCTAAATAAGAGTAAAATATACGAGTATGGATTAGCTATGTTCCGTAAATAGCATTATATGTTTTATATTTTCCTTAAATAAGACTAAACATTATATTTCTACATTTAATGTAATTAATAAATATAACTAATCTCTCTTCCTAACTCCTCATGTGTAATCAGGGCCGTCCGTCAATGGCGGAGCACTCCAGATGCAGTTGCACTACAAAGGTGGCAGTCCAGCCACACACCATTCCAGCGACAACAGCCGATTTCTGGTAGGCTGTTGCGTCCGGTAACCAAGCTTCAATTATGAGTGTATGTATGTTCAATCATAAATAATACTCCTTCGTCCCATTGAAATGAATATGCTTTCCTTCTGGGTGTTTGGTAAATTGTGTTTCATCCAAAAAATAGCCGTTTGACCACTTTTGACATTTTTATGAGTGGACACACTCTTACTGTTTGGTAAATAGCGGTTCGGCACTAGCATTTTAGGACGGAACCGTTGAAATGAAAATGCTGCAAATAGAAGAGATTTGGGTTAGCGTTTTGAGAAATGGCGTTTTGTATTAATTTTATGGTCAAACAGCTAAATTATCAAACATCTTCTGAAACCCGCCAATTTTATTCCGCTCGTCAAACCCGTTGATTGAATTCGCTATTAACAACCCGATAACATAATCCGTTATCCGCTAACCGCTAACCGCTAAATGCCAAACACGCCCTTATGTGCAAGGACGGAGCCAGAAAAACGGCTCGGGGGGGTCGAAAATATCTGAGTAGAAAAACTATTTACAAATGAAAATGGTAGGTCATTTTTAGACAATATCCGAATTGAATGTTTCCTTTGTAGTTTAGATAAATAGGTGCTCGTAGCTATAAGATACATTGTCTTTTCTCTGTTTCTGAATCATGTCACGTACGTAATGAGTTTATTACTTTATTATACATTGTTTTTAAATTTTGGGAAAATAATCAATTTTTTTAGAAGAAAGAAAATAATCAATATGAATCATCAAATTGTAATGATTTTACGTTTACATAGTCCTGATTTTCCAGAGGTCATAAGTTTTTACTCATAATGAGTTACGGGGACCATAATATATCAAATCGAAGATATTTCAATGTTCTAAACTCTCAAATTTCCACCGGGGTCGGCTGACCACCCTGACCCCCCCCCCTTGGCTCCACCCCTGCTTATGCGAATGTCCCTTTTAAGAGTTCACATTCTAGTTTGGGTAATAATTTATGTACTTTAGTTACACATTTACTCAATTTTTCCCTACTCATTACATATCAAACCTCACGATTTCTCCCCCCTTCAACTTATTTCCCTTTAATTACTATCACAATATATATTGAAAGAATTACACAAATATAACTACTTTAAACTCCACTAACAAAAATATGACTTTTTGATCTAACTTAATCCCATGATGCCCATACGTGATCCATGCTATAAGTCACTTTCTTGTAACTCTCATGACTTTTGATAATATTCATGTAAAAATCTCATATATGTTTACTTTTTCTAAAAAAATCTTTCATCTCTTTTTTATCAAAATACTTTATTTAACTTGCCTAAAATATCGTGTCAGTTATTCATGGGAATCTTCCAACGAGACGGAGGGAGTAAGTCTTATTTATGTAATCTTAAAGATTCACTCATATGTTCGGAATTTTACTCGCTTCATCTCTTGTAATTTGTCACCTTTCCTTTTTAATTGTCTTAAAAATTTGTCACTTTCTTTATTAATCAATCGATTTATGGTTGTTTTTATTTCTCTTGTCTCTCAAAAAAATCTCAAACACTCGATTTTTACTACGAAGTACATTATTTTCTGCATTGGTGTTCATCCTCAGTGATTTAGAGGAAAACAGAGGCAATATTATTTCGTATGAAGTAACAAAGAAAATTAAACACCAAATGCATTTTATTTTTATATACAAATGTTTGATTTAGAGGGAAACAGAGGCAATATTATTTTTCACATATTCGAAAAAACGAGTTTTACAAAAAATTGACTTATAGTAATAAAAGTAAGAAGGGAAAACTGTCAATTACGCTCTCCTTAATTCTGTGTACCGAAAGTCGATTAAGTTCTTGTACATTAAAACACTGAATTATATCCTCGAAATTTGTGATTTTGGGCGCTATATGTGTAATAATAATAAAAACTAAGGTTTGAGTTATTGTACAGGACCGTTTTTAGTTATTTTTATATATAATATCTTCTTCATTTTATTAATAAAATATTCTGTATATTTTAAATTTAATTTTTGATAAATCAGCATAATTAGTCAATAAAGTCATTTAAGTCCATTGAGACTATTTTATGAAAAGGACCCTTTGTCTTATACTTCCTCCGTCCCGAATTGAGGTCAAAAATTGAACAGCACGGGAATTAAGAAAGAATAGAAATTGGCATTTACTTTCCCATTTTTCCCTTCCTCACCCGGTGTGGACTGGAGGACAAACTTTTGTCAGCAACTTTTTTTAAGTTGGAAAAACGAAACGATTTTTTTAAAGCAGTTCAATTACAACTTTTGTCAGACAGTACGGGATGTCTTACTGTGCTTCTTCTACATGGCTTATATCGAGTAGGAAAAAAAGTGAAACAGGGATTGTTAATTGCCGAAAACCGATCGTTAGCGTCTGATCTCTGTTCGAGAGCATCTCCAACATTTTTGACATATACGTCAAGACTCCAACCGATTGTCCACCGTCTGCCGCTTCAATGGTTCGACCGGCGACACAAGTATTTGGTTCGATGAGGGCAGCAATGACTCATCTGTAAGGTTCTTCGAGGGCGACGGCGCAACGGCGACTCATCTGCAACTTGGTCAACTAAACGCGTCGGATCTGAGGAATTTCAGGCGGAGCCAGAGCTAATAGGACTGTAAGGGAGTTTTAATTTAACGTTGATTTTTCCCCTAAGCTGGAGCCCCCTTCTTTGATTTGTCCCCTAAGCTGGAGCCCCCTTCTTTTCTCCATCTTTATCTTTAAAAGGAAGATGAACATAATCTTGCCATGGAGAAGGTGTGAGACTACATTTACAAAGGTGGTTGTGCTTCATATGGGAAATTGCTAATATGGAAAGAAAAGGGAGTTTTTTTACCAAAAGAGGGTAGTATCCAATCTTATTCCCCAATTAAGGGTACTTTCAGGGGCGGTCCTAGGGGGTGTGCAACAGGGGCGACCACCCTAGGCCCAATAAATTAGGCCCAAGAAATTAGGGGGGGGGGAATAGGCCCAAAAATATTTCTTTGTATTTAGTGTAAGTAGACAAAAAAAATTACAAAAATAAAATAAAATAAACTATGTAGTGTAAGTAGACTTCTTTTAAAAAAAATAAGCTCAATTAATTGGTTCAAGGTTTAATTTTTAAAATAAATGTAAAGTGGCCCACCTCTCTTAATTCTCTTCGGATCTCTAAGTTTTGTAATCCTTTTAATTACAAAATTATCATGTTATGTTAGGCCTCCCAAGTCCAAAATTCCCAATTCGCAAAGCCCATTCAAATTGTTTAGTTGTTACCAAATTCCAATATCAACAAGAGTAAAGAATGTTGCAAAGCGGTGACTCGGTGAGTGCCTCAGCGGTTTGTTAAAAATTGAAGCCAATCAATCGAGAAACCCAAACGGCAGTCGATGACCAAAAAACTTCTTTCAAGACTTTAAATAATCCATCTGTGATCAATAAATTATTCTTGATAAATTGGTGAATCGGGTTGGGATAAAGAGAGAAAGAAAAGAAGATTAGAAAAGACAGATTTAAGTTAGAAGGGATCGATGGAAAATTTTGTTTTTGTTGAGAAATTGAATCTTGAAAATTCTGTAACAAACGTTTTAAGTATTGTTTTTCTTTTTATGTGATACTTGTGTTGTTACTTTCCACCAAATATGTAATTTAAATAATAATAATAATAAAACGAGTTTCGTTTTTATTTAATGGGGTTTTTTAAAGGAATATTACTAAAATAAAATTTATTAACATAAATATGACTATTCATTACTACAACGTGGTGTTGTAGTAACTTAAGTTCAAAACTTGAACATGAATTACTATGATTTCATTACTACTCTAGTAACTAATCATATTTTTGTAAATCATCTTTATTTTGGTCATATTTATGTAATTATTTCTATTTAATGACCTTTATTAGATAATTTTATTATAATTATTATTTTTAAATAAATATAATCTATTATTTGTCTTAAATGAAGCCCAAAATATTATCTCGCCCATAGGCCCGAAAGTAGACAGGACCGGCCCTGGGTACTTTTAAACTTATATTTCCCAAATGAGGGTTGCTTTGTCCTTGTCATCCAATTTCCGCCACATCACCTACTCCACATCATTCACCGTCATCAATCATTCCATGTCATCAGCCATATGGGTATTCTTTTAAAACATAATAAAATACGTAGCCCCCGGGAATCGAACTCACGACCAAAATAATGGATTTGCATCTTGGAACCCACTAGGCTACATTGACTTATTGGTACAATGACACCTTTACAAGAATTTAACATCTATGTATGCAACATATTTTGATATATGCAATTCATATATAATTTAAAATAACTCTACACTAATTAAATAAAATGAGAAACAAAAATGAGAACGGCCGGACTAATTCATACCATATTTAAAAAAAATCTTATATTACTAATGCGTAAATATGTAAAAATATAAATTCCAAGAAAAAAATTATAAAAAAAATTCCAACACTGAAATACAATTTTATTTTACAATCATAATATAAGTATTTTACAAGTATATTGACAGTTATTTGGCATATACTACATACTATATATTTAAGCCCACGACATCACCAACTTAATTCATATATTAATCGTTCCTTTAGAGATATATTACTCATTCTTCAAACAATTAAAGAATACGATAACATAACATTAAAATAAGAATATGATAAATAATTAATTTGAGATATACAATTAAAAAATTAAAACTCAATTAAAAATTATAACAAAAACGTAATTTGATATATGCTATGCAAGAATAACTTAAAATAAATCTACTCTAAATAAAAAAAAATGTCAATATAGGTTCAAATCCATCTCAGACTTGTAAAATACCTATATTATGATTGTAAAAAAATTGTATTTCAGTGTTGGATTTTTTTTTTTAATTTTTGTCATGGAATTGATATTTTCACATGTTTACGCATTAGTAATCTAAGATTTTTTATTAAATATGGGATGAATTAGTCCAGCCGTTGTCATTTTTGTTTCTCATTTTATTTAAGTACTGTAGAGTTATTTTAAATTATATTTGAATTGCATATATCAAAATACGTTGCATACATAGATGTTAAATACTCCCTCCGTCCCATTTTACATGTCCTATTTTCCTTTTTGGGTTGTCCCAAAAAACTCAAATCTAAACCACAATTTTTACTTTTTCAACCACTTCATTAATAACTGTGCCGAGTCAAACAAAGACACATAAAATGGGACGGAGGTAGTACTTGTAAAGGTGTGATTGTACCAACTAGTCAATGTAGCCTAATGGGTTCCAAGATGCAAATGCATCATTTTGGTCGTGAGTTCGATTCCCGGGGCTACGGATTTTTTTATATTCTAAAAGAATACCCATATGGCTGATGACATGGAATGATTGATGACGATGAATGATGTGGAGTAGGTGATGTGGCGGAAATCGGACGACAAGGACAAAACAACCCTCATTTGGGAAATAAGATTAGAATACCCTCCTTTGGGAAAAACTCAAAGAAAAGGTGAGTGGAAGTGATGGGTGATGTGATAAGATAAGGCAGTTGTTATACCGTATGACCGGTATACGGTGAGCACCGTATACCGGCATACGTTTTTTGGCAAGCAGCATATTTGGCAAGCACCGGATCTTTATTCTTTATTTCTCTTTTTTTTAAAAATGGTAATAACTTTTTTATTTTTGATCCGATTTTTATAAAATTTATACCAACATTTTTTATTTTTCATGATCTTTCAAATGAGACCAATATTGCCTATGTAATTTTAACCTATGTAAAATATGTAATTTTACGTGTAGAAATATGTAACTCACGTCCAGTCATGCCAAATGCAACTCGTGTGTATAAATATGTAACTCTACGTGTAAAAATATGTAACTTTACTTTAAAAAAATATGTAACTCGCGTTCAGACAGGTCAAATGCAACTCGTGTGTATAAATATGTAACTCGCGTGTATAAATATGTAACTTTACGTGTAAAAATATGTAACTCTACGTGTAAATATATGTAACTCGCGTTCAGGCAAGTCAAATGAACCTCGTGTGTATATATATGTAACTCGCGTGTATAAATATGTAACTTTACGTGTAAAAATATGTAACTTCACATATAAAAATATGTAACTCACATGTATAAATACCTAATACAATAAATTTTTTATATACACAATTTTAAGATAATTTGTGATTTACAATTATTTTTCTGTATTAAATTTAGTTTGGTTTTCCTTATAATCCAATACACATTAATATAATAGTTCGATAATTTCTTAAAATTACATAAGCAATATTGGTCTCATTTGAAAGATCATGAAAAATAAAAAATGTTGATATAAATTTTATAGAAATCGGATCAAAAATAAAAAAGTTATTACCATTTTTTGAAAACAAAAGGATAAAAAATCAAGGAACCAGGCCTCAATACTCCGTCGTTTTGCAACCGGGCGCACCATCCTCATGATGCGCCGGTTGCACGATATAATTTGCGAAGATAAGGTGGGTGGAACTCGAGTGGGGCGGAAGATTAAAAGGTTAGGTAGGGTAAAGTTGTGACTTTAGTTATATATCTGTATTTAAAATGGAAAATGAAAAGTGGAAATTCATTTTGGGATAATCGAAAAAAGAAATTTGCAAAACAAATTAGGTTGTACGCATTCAACCATTCAACCACTTTCACATGGTCAAATTTGAGGCCACGCGGTACTTTAGATTGTCACTCTCTAAAGTTAAGGTACCCTGTTAACATAAGTCTGGAATAGAAGTGATGTGACTCCTGGTAAGTTCGGTGGGCCGTAGGTTGACTGTCTTACAACTGAAATACGGAGTACTCCGTACTACATTACTTTTTGTGCAAACACTTCATGTCATAGCCCGCAATCATCAAAAGACTTATAGAGATAAGCCTTTATTCTCATTCCACAAAACTTGATTGAATTCTGTGCAAATGATAGTGAATTCAGGGAAACCACACATTTTTATCAAAAATGAAAAATGACAAAATTAATAGATAATCAAAAAATAAAAGTTGGCAGAATTTTAAGTAACGGAGAGACTAATAAATATCAGTATGAAATAGTTTACGGTGAAAACTAAATTAAAAACAAGAATTTTATGTCTAACGCTTGAATCAAAATATGAAGAGCAAAGTAAATAAATCTGCACAACTCTAACTTCTTAATACACAAACAAGTAGATTACAAATCATTTATATTCTTAATTAATGCTAGTATGTATCTTAAAGTATTTACTCCCCAACCGTAAATACTTTAAGAACACTCTGGAGTAATTCATATAACAACGCTATAAAACAACAAAAATATTATATTTGATTCAGGATTAGACTTCTTATCATGTTGACAAGAATATCAAATTTATATATAGGGAAATAAAATAGATAGATTAAAGTAATAAAGGGCGTTGTTTTTTTTAAGAGTAAAGGGCGTTGTTAATAATAGCAAATATTAAATTATAAAAATGAGCTTAAACATCAATCGAATATTATCTTTGTCCCAATAGTCTTTGCCAATCTTAAAGTAAGAAAACTAAGTAAAGTAAAAGTTGCGTTTTTTAAATTTGTACAAAGGAGAGAAATGAGCAGAATCACAAGTTAATTGTTTTAATTGGAATGTGACAATTTTCTTTTGGAACATTCTTTTAGACGTATTATTATCGTATCTGCTTATAATTACACGAATATCCTTGATTGGGATGAGACTGTAACCTGCGACATCCTCTTTGGGAATGTGACAAATTTTTTTGGTACAACTAAAAAGGAAAATTTGACAAAGCCCACAAGATGAAATGAGTACGAAATAGTCTCAAGTACTTAATTATTTTTTTCAACAGATTTAATACTACCTTCGTTCTTAAATAAATGCAACACTTTGACTTTTACACTATTCACATGTTCTACTTTGACTACATTTTATTTATTAATGTAATAATATTATTTTATGAAAAAATATTGTTAAACTTGTCTCATTGTAAATTTTCATAATCTAATTTTTTGAATTTTTTACTAATACAAAATCATTTATATTAATGGTCAAAGTTGTGTCTCGGCAAGTGTGAAATGTTGACCGTTGCATTTATTTAAGAACGGAGGAAGTATGTTGTAGGGAGTGTTTACCTTGATTCAATTATTCCCATGTTGAACTTTCAACGTATTTTACCTGTTCATGTAAAAGCTTTTAAAATTTTCAAAGATATTGTTTAATTCAGGCGTAGAGCATTATTCCACCTGTACGACCGTTGTTCATTTATTTTTACGGTTGGGGAGTACATCTGAAAGGCGCGTGGCGTGTGGGCCGGACATGTCCACGTTGCACGTCCTTGTTCCACCGCGTCATCCAAACACGGCCTAATTGACTTTACGAACCGCGCCACTATTCACAGTTCACTATCCTCGCGTTACGTATAAAAATTCAGCCGCCATTCCCCATTCTCCCTCCATTCCAAACCTTCCAAAATTCAAACAAAACATTCCATCTTCCAAACATTCTGGAGGCCAGTTCCAGCGACAGTTCCGAAATGGAGAACGCTCCAAACGACGACGCTTCGTCTTCTGCTACGTTCAGGGGAGTGAGGAGGAGGGAGTGGGGGAAATGGGTGTCGGAGATTCGGCAACCCAATAGCCGGCGCCGGATTTGGCTCGGCTCCTTCGACTCGCCGGTGAAGGCGGCGCGGGCGTTCGACGCCGCCCTTTTCTGTCTCCGCGGGAGGAATGCGAACTTCAACTTCCCCGACAACCCGCCCGATATCGCCGGCGGCAGCTCAATGTCGGTCGACGAAATTAAGGTTGCCGCGATCAATTACGCCAACGCGGAGACCCATCAGGATACCGGGTCGGGTCCCAGCCGTGGGAATGTTTCGGATCATTCGACTTCGCTTTCGCCACCTCACGCCATGCATGCTGACTCACCTCCTCAGCCGGGTCCCGGTTGGCCCGCCCAAGGCGTGGAAGGTGAAATGACACAAACACCCTTTGACGACGGATTTCTGCAGCAGTTCTCTTCCTTCTCGTGGGACGCTCCGATTAATAACGACTTTACGGATTACGGGTATTTTCCTGGATTGGATGATTTCGGTAATGACTATTATGCCCCGCCCACTTTACCCGAAACCAATTTCGACAACGAAGAGCAGGATGATGGATATGCGTCACAAGGATCATTCCGTCTCTGGGATTATTAAAGCAACCAATCACATCTTAGAGAAAATGGGTAAAAGCGTATAACCATTGCGGATTTGCGGATTGGAGTTTTTTGCCACTATAGTTAATGGCAATCTTGTCCTTTCAATTTTGGAGATGATATAATATAATAATTCATCCAAATATAATGTATTTAGCTGCCCCCTCCCATAAAACCTAAAATTATTTGTACCTTCTTTTTTAGCACAATCTGTTGTACATCAACTTGTAAGATATAATAAATAAACATCATTATTATAAATTTTTGTCTGATACCAAGTATTTAAATTCACCATAAATCCTTAAATTATGTTGCCCTTTCCCAGTGGCGGAACCAGGGGTGGGCGAGCCGGTGCTGGTGACACCCCTTCATCGTCGTTTTTTTAGTACTAGTATTAGGTCTATAGTTTGCCGCTCCTATATCTTCATCTTCTTCGTTATACCTACTGTTGGGAATAACAGGATCGTGCTAATATGAGAGAAAAACACTTCTATTACTTTCAAGAATAGAAAGAAGAGACATACAAGCTCTAACTAAAAACTCTCAAAACACCTCACATATCTCTCAAGGATATTCACAACTCAAACTTGGTTGTGGTATTCTAATCTATGATCTAAATTGCTTGATGATAGAAAGACTCTCCAAACTCTCTATTTATAGTACCAAAACAAGGTAGTATGAAGGTGGGAGGAAGATGTGTTGAAGCTAGGAGGAAGTTTCAATGGAACATGAGGAAGCTTCAATGGTGGTTGAGGAAGCTCCCCTTGTCATTCTTGCACATGGAGGAAGCTTCATGGAAGCTATGAATTGGATTCTTCAATTTGCTTGTACTTGGATATGACCTGGAAATTGAATTCTTCAATTCTCCCCTTCCAGACATATTCAAAACAAGCATCCCGACTATGTCTCTGCACAGCTCTAGCTTATCCCGTGTCACCACCTTCGTCAGCATGTCTGATGGATTCTCCTTTGTATTGATCTTCACTAGTCTCAACAGTTGGTTGATCAATCGTCTCTCGTATCCAGTGATACCGAACATCAATATGCTTTGTACGAGAATGGTACATGGAGTTCTTGCTTAAGTCTAAAGCACTCTGACTGTCAAAATGTACCTTGTACTCTTTCTGCTGGATCCCAAGTTCTTGGAGAAAGCGCTTTAGCCACAACATTTCCTTACCTGCTTCAGCGGCAGCAATGTATTCTGCTTCTGTTGTAGATAAAGCGACACACTTCTGCAATCTTGATTGCCAAGAAACGCCCCCCCCCCCCCCCCCCCTGCAAAAGTGTAAATATATCCTGAAGTAGACTTTCTACTATCAGTATCTCCGGCCATATCAGCATCTGTGTAGCCTTCCAAGACTGGATCAGCTCCTCCGTAACAAAGACATAACTTCGTGGTACCTTTCAAGTACCTGAGAATCCATTTGACTGCCTCCCAATGCTCCTTCCCGGGGTTAGAGAGAAAACGACTCATTGTACCCACTGCCTGTGTGATGTCTGGCCTTGTGCATACCATGGCGTACATCAAACTCCCAACTGCTGAAGAATATGGAACTGCTGACATCTCCCCGATCTCTTCCTTGGATGTAGGGCATGTTCTTTTGCTCAACTTGAAGTGATTCGCAAGTGGAACACTTACTGGTTTGGCATCATTCATGTTGAATCTCTCAAGTACTCGTTCAATGTACTTCTCCTGAGATAGCCATAACTTGCGATTCTTCCTATCTCGAGTGATCTGCATCCCAAGAATCTGTTGAGCCGGTCCTAAGTCTTTCATATCAAAAGACTTAGAGAGTTCTTTCTTCAGTTGGTTTATCTTCACTGCATCTTTCCCAACGATCAACATGTCGTCTACATATAGTAGAAGAGCAATGAAGGTACCGTCTGGAAGTTTCTTGATGTATACACACTCATCTGCAGTAGTCTTCTTGTAGCCTTGACTCTTCATGCATGAGTCAAACTTCTTATTCCACTGCCTTGGTGCCTGCTTCAAGCCATACAAACTTTTAGATAACTTACACACAAAGTTATCATTTGAGTTCTCAAAACCTTCCGGCTGCTGCATGTAGATTTCTTCTTTCAAATCTCCGTGAAGAAATGCTGTCTTCACATCCATCTGTTCAAGCTCCAAGTTCATACTTGCTGCCAAGCCAAGTATAACTCGGATTGAGGTCATCTTGACAACTGGTGCAAAGATCTCATCAAAGTCAATTCCTTTCTTCTGCTGGAACCCTTTGACAACCAACCGAGCTTTGTGTTTCACCACTTGTCCATTTGCATCCTTCTTCAGCTTGAACACCCATTTGTTCCTCAGAGCTTTCTTCCCTTTAAGAAGTTCTACGATCTCATAGGTTTGATTTTTCTGTAGAGATTCTAACTCATCCTGCCCATTGCTATTAGCCATTTTTCTTTATCCTTGTGAGACATAGCTTCTTGAAAACTCTCCGGTTCTCCATCTTCAGTTAACAAAAGATATTCAGATGATGTGTACCTTGTTGATGGTATATGCTCTCGTTCAGATCTACGAACAGTTGGAACCATCTGAGAAGAGCTACCATCATCTGTGTCTGGCGGGGTGGATTGTGTCTCCCCTTGCTCTGCACTCTCTTCTGTCTCCTCGCCTTCTTCTGATTCTGAGTTATCTTCATGCACTTTGTCCTCTTCTGGTGCTTCATTTGAAACTTGAACACCCTCATTTGACTTCCGAGACATTGTGGGTTTTTCAATGTCTTCTATTGTCAAATCTTCGTGGAGCACAACATCCCTACTTCTGAACACCTTTTTCTCCTTAGGATCCCATAGCCTGTATCCAAACTCTTCATTTCCATAGCCAACGAAAATGCATGGGATAGTTCTTGCATCGAGCTTCTACCTGAGCTCTTTGGATACATGTGCATATGATGAACAGCCAAATACTCTAAGATGTGAGTATGTAGGATCCTTACCTGTCCATAACCTCTCTGGAACTTCAAAGTTCAGTGGTACCGAAGGTGATCGGTTGATAAGGTAGCATGCGGTGTTGACTGCTTCTGCCCAGAATGACGTCGGAAGCTTAGCCATATTCAGCATGCTCCGGACACGCTCCATGATAGTCCGGTTCATTCTTTCAGCAACGCCGTTGTGCTGAGGGGTGCGTGGTACTGTCTTCTCATGTCGAATGCCATATTCTCTACAATATGCATCGAACGCCTTAGAAGTATACTCGCCTCCATTATCAGATCGGAGACATTTCAGCTTCTTTCCCGTTTCACGTTCCACCAAGACGTGAAATGTCTTGAAGCACTCAAATACCTGATCTTTCGTAATCAGGAAATACACCCACACTTTCCGAGAAGTATCATCAATAAAAGTCAGAAAATATCTGCTTCCACCGATTGATTCCACCTCGAAAGGACCACAGACGTCGGAGTGTACCAAACTTAACAACTCTGATCTTTTAGCTGAAGTAGAACTAAATGATACTCTATGATGCTTACCAAACAGACAATGACTGCAAGGACCCAGTGCAGCATTCTTGTCGATGTTGATAAGGTTCTTCTTGATCAAGGTAGTCAGCCCTTTCTCACCGATGTGGCCGAGTCTCAGGTGCCACAGATTCTGAGAAGTCTCCTCAGCAATGTTGAGGCTATCCGTACAAATCCTCTGTAACACCCCGGCCCCGTAGGACCCAAGGCAGTTACTACAGACCTCTAGTACTGTCCTCACAAACCGCCACTAGCCTTTTCCGCGCACTTTGTCCTCACTCGTGCGCGCCCTGAGAAACTTCCCAGGGGGTCACCCATCCCAGGACTACTCCCGTGCTAGCACGCTTAACTTTGGAGTTCTTGGTGATGAGCTCCCTTAAAAGGAGATGCATCTTGTTGGTATGAGTAGTACTATTAATCCGTTTATATTAAATCTCAAGTGTTACAATCACCCCCACTTAGGATCGCAACGTCCTCGTTGCGCCCTTAAACCAATCTCAATCATCCCAGAATCTTGCCCCGCTAAGTGCCCGCCCGATATCCAACGGATCAGCACACTGTCGCAGGGTTGCTCTGATACCACCTGTAACACCCCGGCCCCGTAGGACCCAAGGCAGTTACTACAGACCTCTAGTACTGTCCTCACAAACCGCCACTAGCCTTTTCCGCGCACTTTGTCCTCACTCGTGCGCGCCCTGAGAAACTTCCCAGGGGGTCACCCATCCCAGGACTACTCCCGTGCTAGCACGCTTAACTTTGGAGTTCTTGGTGATGAGCTCCCTTAAAAGGAGATGCATCTTGTTGGTATGAGTAGTACTATTAATCCGTTTATATTAAATCTCAAGTGTTACATCCTCAAATGGGTTTTGTACAATGTGCCACAAACATGTCCTCGAGCGATTGTCAAAACGCCCTTTGACATTTTCCAGGTGCCCCTGTTAAAGTGGTTTTCATACCCCTGTTCGTCAAGACATACCACTGACAGGAGATTGAGACGAAGGTCTGGAACATGTCTGACATCCTTCAAAGTGATTGTGCTCCCAGAACTCGTCTTTATTTGTACATCACCAATTCCAGCTATTTCAGATGAACTGGAATTGCCCATCTTCACTGCTCCAAAGTCTCCAGCTTTGTAAGTTGTGAAGTAGTACCTGTGGGGAGTAACATGGTAGGATGCTGCAGTATCTACCACCCATTCAGTGTCCTCTCTTGAGACGTGAAGGCATGTTTCATCATTGATAGTACAATACGCCACATCACCTGAGATTGTGATGAGCGCTTCACCACCTTTGCTCTTCGCTTGAGAATTGCTCTTGCCTCGCTCCTCTAGCAATTTGTAGCAATTCTTTTTCATGTGACCCTCTATACCGCAATGGTGGCAGGTATAAAAAGGTTTTCGACCATCTGATGATCTCCCCCGACTTTTGCCCCTGCTTTGCCATTTCCCTCTACTGTTTCTTTGTTGTTTTCCTTGTGATCTTCCTCTATTCTCTGTCACAAGGGCATGAGTCTCATCTGTGCTCATGTCTTTCCTTCTTGCCTCCTCATTGAACAGTGCATCCTTGACCACAGACATGGTAAATTTGCCATCTGGGGCTGAGTTAGTGCTGGACTCGGGCCGGGCGGCCCGGCCCGGTTACTGTTTGGCCCGGCCCGGCCCGGGGCCCGGTGGGTCCACCGGTTCGGTTCGGCCCGGCCCGGCTGCTGGGCGGTTCGGGCCTGGGCCCAGGTTTTGGTGAACCGGCCCGGCCGGTTCGGGCCCAGTCCGGGCCGGATTTTAATTTTTTTTTTTTTTGAATTTTTTTTAAGTTTTAGGTTGGATTAGGTATTTTGGGCCATTTGAGGTGGTTTGGGATGGTTTGGGGTTGAGGGGGAGGGGTAGGGGATTAAATAGGAGAACAAAAAAAAAATAATTGGGCCGGTTCGGCCTGGCCCGGCCCGGCCCGGTTTGGCCCGGAACCGGGACCGGAACCGGCCACCGGCGGTTCGGGCTCGGGTCTCCCTTTCCTGGCCCGAGGCCCGGCCGGGCCCAGGCCCGAACTGACCCGAGTCCAGCCCTAGGCTTAGTTGCTGAGAGTAACAACTAGTGTCTCCCAACTATCAGGAAGGGAACTAAGAAGCAGTAGAGATTGCATTTCATCTCCAAGTGGCATTTCTACACAAGATAGTTGATTTACCAGACTCTGAAATTGACTAGAATGTTCGGCAACAGAAGTTCCACTTTTGAGCTTCATGTTGACAAGACGCCTCATCAGTAGGGCCTTGTTCCTAGCGGTCTTGGCCTGGTACATATCTTCTAACTTTTTCCAAAGGGCATAAGCATCGGTTTCTTGTGCAACATGATGGAAGACACTATGATCAATCCATTGTCGGATTTGACCAATAGTTTTTCTATTAATTTTCTTCCACTCCGTTGACTTGGCCGGATTAGAATTAATACCTTTCATCTCTATTGGATCAAAAAAGGTCTTTACAACTAAGGAAATCTTCCATCCGAGATTTCCATAGCGTGTGGTTGGTAGCCGTGAGCATAATCATAGCTCCAGAAGATGAAGTTGACTCGTCAAAGGTCATTTTCACCTTCTAAATAATTTTGATTTTCTGTTTCAGAAAAATCGGAGCCGAATTTCGAAAAACGGGCAGCACCGTTGCGTCCGGAACGGCCGAAAGTGGTGCGTAGGCACTTTCGGGGTCGAAATACAATTTTCGAAAAATTATAGGTGGAAATTATAATTTTCCAAAAATTGAGGGACCAAACTGCAAATTTTCAAAATTACAAACTGACCGGTGACGTGGTAGATGACGTGGCAGTGACGTGGCGGTGACTGGGCGATGACGTGGCAGCTGACTGGGCACTGGTAAAAGTTGGCAGTTGACTGGTGACGTGGCGGCTGACTGTGCTGGGACTTCACATGTGGCGCTGACGTGTCGCTGACGCAGCTCTGGCTGGCTGATGACGTCAGCTGTCTTCAACCTCTGTCTGCGCGTGATGACGTCAGCATGACGCAGGCAGTTTTTGGCCGATGTTTGGCGGCGCGTACGGCAGCTTCCGTTGGCCAAAAAAATCCCCAAAAATACCAGTTTTCTCGTCTCAACGAGACGAATCCAACGGTATATTCAGATTGCAATTCCGAGCAATACTGAAAAACTCGATTTTTCAGACAGTAGAATTTTATCTGAAAAAAATATGGGAAAAATATCAAAAGCTCAACTTGGCTCTGATACCACTTGTTGGGAATAACAGGATCGTGCTAATATGAGAGAAAAACACTTCTATTACTTTCAAGAATAGAAAGAAGAGACATACAAGCTCTAACTAAAAACTCTCAAAACACCTCACATATCTCTCAAGGATATTCACAACTCAAACTTGGTTGTGGTATTCTAATCTATGATCTAAATTGCTTGATGATAGAAAGACTCTCCAAGCTCTCTATTTATAGTACCAAAACAAGGTAGTATGAAGGTGGGAGGAAGATGTGTTGAAGCTAGGAGGAAGCTTCAATGGAACATGAGGAAGCTTCAATGGTGGTTGAGGAAGCTCCCCTTGTCATTCTTGCACATGGAGGAAGCTTCATGGAAGCTGTGAATTGGATTCTTCAATTTGCTTGTACTTGGATATGACCTGGAAATTGAATTCTTCACCTACGGCGGTGTGAGATGCAGAACCAGAGAACGACATTAGCTGCAGCCCTTTTTTATTATTAATTCAGATAGCCAAACGACGTCGTTTGATTAAGTGCACAGGATAATATGAAACGTCGTCGTATTGGCCAAAAAAAAATTAAACAGGTGTTTGACCCTCTGGATTTGCTTAATTGCTCGGCCCAAAACTGAAGAGGCGAAAGTGCGAAACCTAAAATAGAAGGCTGAAGGGGCGAAGTAGAAACTTCGAAGGGCTACGCTGAGTGAGGCTGAAAGTGATGCACTATGGGAGTAAAGTTCCTTTTACTCCGTATTAGTTTTATTAATTTTGTAGAATTGTAGTTTTATTCAATTCTCTTCACGGTTTTAGTGCTTTGTCGTTTTTTGAGTTAGAATATACTAGTATGCAACAATTTGTCAATTTGTGTTATTTATTTATGTACTAATGCTTAAATAAAAAATCAGGTCATAAAGTCAATTAAACATGAGTTTATGTATGTATTATGTGAATTACATGAATTTATTGTTGTATAATTTGTTAGGTTAAACATGTTAAAATTTCTAGTACCTATGGGAGAGTCTTCAAACACTTCTACTGAAGAGAATAAAAGGGGAAAACAACCTGTGTTCAATTTATTTCCCTGAGTAGTTAGTTCGTTATTCATATGTAAACATTATGTTTTCAATTAGTTTTTTTGTACATCGGAAAGGAAAGTTTTCTAATAGTTTGAATTTAGATAATCATGTGTTTGTTTTCAAAAAATCTAATTTTTTATGAAGTGCCCTGTTTACACAGATTTTTAGGGGGCGTTTAGACGTGTAAACCGTCATGTACAACAAAACAAATCTTCTTATATTTCTTACCTTTCTCAGCATCCCCTAGAATAAAGTTCTGGTTCCGCCACTGCCCTTTCCATATATTTTCTCTATTCTTTTTTAGTTGTGACATTCACATTTCATACTACGTATTTGTCAATGCACAATTTTGACTGATATTATATTTAATTTTCTATTTAAGAAAATAATTTAAAAATTAGATTATGAAATTTGTAAGATGAATTCAACATTTTTTCCAAAAAAAATAAATCTCATACTTTAATAGAAAAAATATTGTCAAAATAGAATGTGTGAATACTATAAAAAAATCATGTTGCAACTAAAAAGAAACGGATGATCGATAATATATGACAATTTGGGAATATTGCTAAGAAATTGAAGTAGGAATATTGTGTGTTTGTGTAGTCTCCAACTCAGCTATGGCAAAGGAGTGTGTTTATTAAATGAATTCTTAATTTGTCTTTTCATTCCAAAACAACAATGGCCTTAAGCAAGTGAAATGTAAGTAAAATTTAGTTTCTCATGGACAATATTGCAATAGGAATTAGCAATAAAACGTTACCATAAAAAGGGTTAAAATATGAGAAATTTTATGTACACATATATGACCCTAACTATGGAGTCATATGTCATATGTGACATCATTATAGTCATTCATTTCTAAAGTGTAATTATAGTGGATGAACGCGCTATGTAAATGAGTAACTATGGTGATGCTGCACATGACATATGATTTCATAGTGCAGTCATATACTACCTCAGTCCCATTTATATTGTCCCGGAAGAGGGTGGCACAGTTATTAAGAAAAGTAGGTTTGTGTGGTTGATATTAATTGATAAAGTAAGAATAAAGTAAGAATGATTTAGAGCCGCACAAACTTTGCCAAATATGGTATGAGACAATTTAAGTGGGACTTCCCCAAAAGGTAAAACGAGACAATATAAATGAGACGGAGGGAGCATGTTGCTCTAAAATTTTCATTAAAATACATGAAAATTTGTTTAATACTCTCTCTTCAATTTGTTTTGCTAAATCAACATTTTATGATAAACCAATGTTAAAGTTATATCTCTCATATTGATAAATATTTCTATTTAATAAACAAAATTTGGATATTTGAAAACTACATTAAATTTTTTATAAAGTAGTAAAATAGAAATTAAAATATAATTAAGAATTAATATCCCATTTAGGTGATTAAAATGAAATTGTTTAACTCAAAAAATTTAAATGTATAAATCAATTTGAGACGAACTAGTTAAATTTTAAGAAATTGTGAAAATGGAGAATGGAATGAAACAAGATATTCCGTACGAAATACTTCGTATCGTATATAAAGTAAACTGGTTGAACAAATAGTGCAAATTTTGGTTACTTTAGCTTGTACGGAGTCATATGTAAAATGAGGCGAAAAAGATTCCTTCGAAGTTTCCGTCAAAAATCAGCTTACCAAAATGCGACAGCTCCTCTCCACTCGCCTACTTTCACATTACGAAGGAGTGCAATTTTGTACACCCTCACTAAGAGCATTTTCAATGCTATAATGTGCACGGTGCTATGGTGCACACGTGGCACGAGAAATAGCCACATAAATATTAGCAAATAAATTATTTCTCTCCTAATTTGACTGATTTTATACAATTTTGGTAAGTTTTTCCCTACAATGTCAACAACAATGTCAACATTTAGACAGTCTCCTTGACATTGTGGAGAAAAACTTACCAAAACTGTATAAAGTCATTCAAATAAGGAAAGAAAGAATTTATTTACTAATATTTATGTGGCTATTTCTCGTGCCACGTGTGCACTGTGGACATTTTACCATTGGAGATGCTCTAAGGAGGGTGATGTTCACCCCCTTTGCTCTATGGTTGTCATATGCCATTTCATTCCATTTTTTTCCTTTAAAATGTTATAACTTTTTTATTTGTAGTTTACTTTTTATAAAAAATATATCAGATTTTTTAGTTTTTTATGATCTTTCCGATGGTATCAATTTTGTATATATAAAAATTTGAAAAAAAAACATTTATTTCTAAATATCTTTTTTTAGTTGATTTTTTTTATTTTTTATATGCAATATTAGACCATATGAAAGATCGTAAAAAAAGAAAAATGTTGATATATTTTTTAAAAAAAATGGATCAAAAAAGAAAAAGATAAAACAATTGCCAAATTGTGAAGTATTGTCTTGCCACATTGCAGGCAAATAGGGGTGGAGGGTGAACATAATCCTCTCAAATGAGGGTGAACAAAATTATTCTCCATTACAAGTCATCTTCTAACTTCTAAGTCCCCACAAGTTTGTGACGTCACTTTTTTCATAATACCATGATACCCGTCTACCATGATTAAAAGAAAATTCCTAATATAAGAGCATCACCAATGCAAAAACATGAACGATCATACGTATCATGAGAGAAGTCAATTACTCGCTCCGTCCCCCTAACTTTGTCTCATTTTATCTTTTTCATCCATCCCATTAAGTTTGTCTCATATCATATTAGATAATATTTGAGTGGTTAGAATTCACTTCTATTTTATTTACACTTTATCAATTTAATATCAACCATACAATTCCACTTTTTCTTAAAAACACCACCCCTTTGTCCCAAACTTAGGGGGACGGAGGTAGTAAAAAATAACAAATAGAATATCTTTCTCTTTATTTGAATAGTCTTATATGTTTTTGGTAAGGTTTTATTCACAATGTTCACCACAATGTGTAAATGTAGACATTGTGGTTGACATTGCAGAGAAAATCTTACCAAAAACGCATAAGACCGTGGAAAGAATGAAAGAGAAACATCATAAATTTATTCCTTTGTGTCTATCTCTCTCATGCCACGTGTGCACCGTGCACATTGTATCATTGAAGATGCTCTAAATACGGAGTAGTTGACATTTTGGAGGAATGACTACTTGGGCTAACCTGGGCCAAGTCAGAACAATGGTCCGGATTGATCGAATTGATCTACCAAATTAAAATTAAAAATTTGGGATGGGTCAAGACCTAAGTTGGCCCCCTCTAGCTCCGCCCCTTGCTAACCCTAGTTCAACTTCATCAATAGATCAATTTTCCATATTACCTCATCAAAGTTCTTTTAATCTAGGTTAGTTTTATTACTCCGTATTATACATCAATTTTTTGCGGTTAGTTATTGTAAATAATTATAATTTGAAAAGTCAAACATTCCGATGTAAAAATAAATAGAGTTAATTCTCTAAATAGGACTAAGACAATGAATAAATGCACAAACATGACTTACATGTTTCATAGGACTAAAAGTTTATTCATTTGACAAAATTAACGTCAATGAATTTTAAGTCAATTAATAATTAAAATTAAAAAAATAAATTGATTTCTAGTAACACTAATTTCAACCGTGACATCTACTATTTTTGACTTTCCATGGCCGCCGCTTCAATCTCTGTCATTGCCGCCAATCTAGTGCCGATGTCGCCAATCTTGCTGCTGTCGATGCTACTCCTGTTGCCACCATCACTCCAGCATCACCGCCGGATCAAAGCCAATTCTGAATATCCAAGATGTTACATTACTGCCTCAAACTCAATTTATTGACAACATAATAATAAATTAAATTTTCTATCTTCAACAAAGATGGACACAATATTGGCAATTTCATTCAATATGCTTGGCATTTTATCAAAGGAAAACAAAAACAATTTTTGATTGGATCATCTTCCGCAAGACCAACATTTGCTTCTTGTTCTGGAGGAAGATATTTGTTTCTTCCACCTAGGGGTGGACCGGTTCTGGTTCAGGCCCGGGTAATCCCGGGTCCGGGCCGGGCCTCGGTTCTATTTTTTTTTTGGCTTTTCCTAATTAACCCCCAACCCTCCCCCCTCACCCCCAAACCACCTCAAATGGCCCAAAATACCCAGCCCAACCCAAAAACTTAAAAAAAATAAAAAAAATAAATTAATTTGGCCCGAACCGGCCGGGCCGGTTCACCAATCCTAAGGCCCGGGCCCAAACCGCATTCCTACCGGGCCGGGCCGGTTCAAACAGTAACCGGGCCGGGCCGCCCGGCCCGAGTCCATCCCTACTTCCACCAATTCTCAAATTTTCTCATGCCTAGGGAGAAATACAATAATCGTTTGAAATAACACTTCTCCGATCTCAAGTGGATCTCCTCAATGGCAACTCAAGTTCGTGAGGTTATTGAGTTTGATCTTCATTAATAATTTCAGGAGTATTGGGAGGTTTTCGAGATTATCTTGAACTAAAGTTGCTTCCTGAACATTATTAGGAATGAAATCATCATGATCATTCAATAACACCGAAGGAAGAGTAACATATTCTTTCTCAAAGACAAAAGCACTAACTTTGTCTCCCCACCCAAAACTTAATATCCTCATTTTTTAGTATTGTTACATTAACTTGAGTATGATCCAAGTAATCCTTACCATCGATTAAGGCATTCAGGGTACAAGAAAACTTTGATTTAAGATTGTTTACAAAGAAATAAAAGAGAACATCTAAACACTTGCACAATTACAAAAATGTGTACACTTGGATGGAAGATACTCAACTCACTCAAGAGAGAAACAAAATTGGAAGAAAGAATTTAAATTATGGCAGGCTGAGAAATATATAACATCACCTCATTTGGCTTTTCTATGTGACCCATTCTTCTTCTTGCCCAATTTCGGGCCTTTAATAGAAAGTGCATTAGCGACACTCTTACCCTCCAACTTCTTTGCCATCATCACAACACTTGACATACCTCTCCTTGCAGAGGCCCGGTGCTCTGGCCGGCGACTCACCATCTTACGGTCAAGAGGCCAGTAAGCATATGGCTCAAGTTTCCCCTTGCGTGCCACATCACCACCTGCCTTCTTGCTTCCATACTCACTTCCTGTGTAAGCCCACCCAGAGTCTGATGATGTTTTTCTACGTTTCTGCGTTTTTCTAGACACTTCACTTCTTCCACCATCTGTCATCTCTCTATCATCGACTGAAGATGTCTTCTTGTTGTTTGACTTCCAATTATCCTCATGAATAATGAGATGGCCCTCACTGTCTACCTCCATCTCATCATCAGAGTCTGATTTTCGTTTACGAGTTCCACTGGATCTAAGGGCCGACCTTGTCTTCTGTTGATCAAGCAAGTCAAGAGGTTCATCATCTGTTTGATCAAACAAATCCTCCTGCAAGCTCCTAGATGCTCTACGTGTTTTCTTTGACCTGCAAATTTCACACATGCTTCAGGTGACTGTAATCTTTATGGTCCGTTTTGAACCTTGAAATTCTAGGGAGAGAAAATATAAATTTATTATAGACTGTATGTAACCTTTACACTTCAGGAAAATATATAGGAATACACGACAATTCAGTGAAAGCAGAAAACAGGCTCACACATTACCGTTATTTTAGATGTTTTTTCAAATATATAATACTCCCTCCGTCCCCTTTTAAATGTCCCGTTTTACCATATTGGGATGTCCCTATTTAATTGTCTCATACCTTATTTGGTAAAGTTTGTGTGGCTCAAAAACATTCTTACTTTATTCTTACTTTATCAATTAATATCAACCACACAAACCCACTTTTAATAAAACTCGTGCCACCCTCTTCCGTCCCAATAAAAAGAGGACGGAGGTAGTATTAGTTTGTGATTAGAAAAACCAGGGTCTAATTTTAATATCTTCCATTTCCCAAGCTGACGCAAACCATAAAAAATGAACTTTCCTTTTCCTGGCAATTTAGGGGATTCAAGTTAAAGGAAACATTCCCAATAGCTATCTTCAACTTCATGAATTAAAACTACAATATACTCATCAAACGCACCGTAATGAGCATGCCTCTGACTTTTGCAGACCTCGCCTACGAGATGCATTCTTCATACCCACAGACCCTGTCTCATTATCATCGCCAAAATCGGAAAAAACTTTTGTATGATTCCATCGGCTAAGCCTGAAATGAGGATGGATTTTTGGTAAATCATATGTGAACATGATAGTCTAATGCCAATTCAGTTAACAAGAGCCTTCTTCAGTTTTTTGAGATAATATATTGTATAAGTGCTAATATCATGTCCTTGTTTAAGAAATTTAACTATTTAAGTGCTATTTGGAAAAGCAACTTGTTACTTTCTTAAATAAGAACTGGAAGTGTTTTTATTGTTAAAATCACTTTTTCCATTTTTCTATCAAATACTTCTTTTTGAAGTGAAAGTACTTAACTTCCTCCGAAAAGCACTCACTATTTGTCCCAACTTAATGTCAATATATACAAGGATAGAGAAAAACCTAGAGGTTGTTGCTCTTGATATATGAGACCTACTTTCATCAGAGCCATCAGTGTTGAGCTTCCTTTCTCTCCTCTCCTTAATCTGTGCTTTCAGAAAAGTGACTTAACATACCATGAAATGGATTGCACATAGGCATCATTACATTTTAATATATTTATACATCAAAATTTTTCCTACTAACCTTTCTTATATTGGTGAGAAGCTTCATGTGCTCCTCTGGCATTACTTCCTTGACAGCATCCAGGCCACACTTCTTGATGAGCATTTCAAGTAGTAGCTTCACCTATACAAAATCAATATCAGCAAGTTTTTCACAAGGTGCTCATATGTACAAGTCCGATGAGGTTTTGAGAAATAAAAATAGAGATAGGCACTATAGAAAGGCAGACCTTAGCTTTAAAATGGTTCTTAGAACTATCTTGCCAACTCAGGATGCCATCAACCATGCCTCTTAAATGAGAGTGCAACCCTTCAGGCTGTGATTTGGCCACTAATACTTTTAAGAGACCTAAATTAGCCTGCATACGTTAGAAATGTTAAGAGTCTTAACATTTTAAGTCTTAACATATTAGTCACTAATATGTCTTAACTTAAGACATACAATTAATGGACAAAAACTAATTAGATGGTCAACATACAAAAGCAAGCAGACAGCTGAAAATCACCTTAATTATTTCTTTGTTTTTTCTCCTAAGAAGGAGAAAAGCTGATGGAAGGACATTGAATGAAGCCGCAACAAGATCAGTGAATTCATAGGCCAACCGAGCTAAACCTTTTATTGCCGCACTAATCATGTGAGGCGCATCCCCAGCAAGGCCTCCAGCAACCTGTCAGCAAAAAATGGTCTAGCTTAATTGCATATCAATGATATAAAACACCCTTTCCTTTTCTTGCACATGAAATATAGCACAATTTATACCATATTAAAAAATTGCACCAGGTACTCTTTTTTGCCACCTCTCTCCTCATCCACACAAGCATGGCCAATCTGGACAAGAATATCGTATGCCCTATTCCGTGTCCTTTTATTAGCCTAATAATGTTCAAGGCATGGATTAAGTCGAAATCACATCATAAAGCTATAATCCATGTTCAAGGCAAGTATGAGAATAAATTAAATAAATAATAAATATATGCATAATAGATGCTAGACCTCTTTTAAAGCAAGCAGAATTTCAGTTAGAAAAGAACCAACAAGGTCACGTCTCTGTTCAGAGTTATCCTGCACAATATCCAATGCTATACAGGGTTAGCAGCTGTAACACTATATCATTTGTGGAAGTGCATCGATTAGCTTAGACACATAAGTTCTCACCTTTGATATATGGAGAATCAAGAAATATAGACAGTCCAGTCTATGGCGCTTGGCTGAAAAATGGCATGATGGCAGTTCTTCAATCATTAAATTAAGTAACCCCTCAAGCCTCCTTGAGGCAAAGTCTTCAGATTTCTGTTCATAGAGATCCATTAATTCTATTACACCACATTATTATTACTCACTCAGTCACACTTCGCTGGGACATGGGAAGTGTTGCCCGATTTAAGGAAAAGCGGAATTATGTGATTGATCTTGAATTTGTAAAGAATGGATGAGCACCAGAATGAATTTGTAAAGAATGGCGCAAAATCTAATCTAAAACACATTGTACTAGATAGCGAAATAAAACAAGCTTACAAGTGGCATCCAAAGTTTAGCTTTACTAAAATCAAATAGCAGAATGAGCTATGATCATTGATCAATAAATTGGAAGGTTCAATCAGTTTACTCCTTGGGTGGTTAGTTAAGATAATAAGGAAAAGGGCAGCCCGGTGCATGAAGGCATCCCCGCAACGCGAAGGTCTAGGGAAGGGTCCCACACTCCCGCCACAAGGGTGTATAAGGGCAAGCCTTCCCCAATCATTTTTTGACAAGAGGCCGCTCTCAAGACTTGAACATGTGACCTCTCTGGGTCACACAGCAACACCTTAACCGGTGCGTCAAGGCTCCCTCTTGATTAGTTCAGATAATGTTCTTCAAAACAGTTCAAATTTAAATGATATACAATACAGTGATACACTATTCACTAATGAATGCTTGATCCCTTTTAATCAACAACAACTACATCCAAGCCTTAATCCCAAAAAGATTTTAGGGTCAACTAACATGAATCGATACATGATATATGAGTCAAAAGGAAAAGAACAATAAAAAAGATATGATTAAAAAAAAAAGATAAGACAAAAATAGAGTTAATATATACATAAAAATGATAAGATAAATAAAAGGATAAAAAGAATATATATATATATAGGAAAATGTTCAAGTACGGTAGGCCTAAGAATTTTAGGTGCTTCCGGATCGAATTTTTTGATGAAATTTTGTGGGCATGTTCTCCATGAAGTATATGTTATGCCCACCAAATTTCAAATTAAAATTCAATCGGAAAGTCGGTTAAATAATTTTTTCAAAATTGCGCAGGTTTATATATATATATAAAAATGCAGTTTTTTTTCAATAATTTATTTAACTAACTTTCCAATTGAATTCTGTTGTGAAACATGGTGGACATAATCTACAATTCATGGAGAACATGCTCACAAAATTTCATCAAAAAATTTGATCCGGAAGCACCTCAAATGAAAGAGGCCTACCTTACTTGAACATTGTCCTATATATATATATATATATATATATATATATAGGAAAAAGATCATGTCCATCCGGATGGATAGGATCATTACTCAATATAAATATATATATATATATTAAATATAAATATATATATATATAATAAAAAGATAAACTGATAAAAAATACATAAAGATAAAGAAGATAAAGGGAGAAATGTTTAGAAGAGATCCGTCTGCCACACGAATATCCGCCTTCCACTTTATCCCTTTTAATCAAGTAAAATAATTAAAAGTATATAAACATGAAAATCAGGATTGTAGAATCAAACACATTAATCAAATATAGACAACATCGTCATTACCCACAAAATGGAAATGAGCTTTTAATACAGGTCAAAAGTTTAGAGGTAGTATATGTATGGAAGTGTTTTATGAACAGTTGTAAATTCTTTGATCATTGGTTCAAGAATGGTGTAAATGGTTTGTCATTTTAGAATAACAATACCATTGTGGTTCAACCACAATTTGCAGAGTCTGATTGGATTTGGTATTTTCAATACTCTGTTCTTTAAGTGACTGTCTGAACCACATAAAATACACTGCAGACAAAAATAAACATATTCAGTTGGAAACTTTACTTGGAGCATGATCGATAGAACTTTATATGCCTTTTTCTGGACCAATGTGTCCTCATCCTGAAATGCAAAAAATATTAATGCAATGTCATCCTGCACTATAATCCCAACTATGGTGGACAGTGGCATGAAATATATACTTATTGTGTCAACTAATGGTATAGAATTAGTTAACCCTACATCAAGCAAAGAGCTAAGCACTACTTAGAGACACAAAAAGCTAACCTTTAATGCAGATTCAATTACATTGAACAACATATCAATTTGTTTGGCGTCTAAGCCAGGCAACAATGAAACTGCCAGATCAAACAGCTGAGCCCTACATAATAGTTAAATCAGATGCGCAATGAAAACTACTCTTCATTAGAAACACTTCAATTTGCTAACAGGGATGAAGAAAATTAAAGGATAAGATGCCAATAATTTTCTTGACATAATAAAGAAAATTAAAGGATGCTTTTAAATATTTATCAATCCCACCTCATTAATGCCAATGATTCTTTCCCAGATGAGTTATCCACCTGCATTGCATTTGCAACTTTGGAGCACTCTATTTTACAATATTCCTTTGTCACCTCCAATAGTTTACTCATGGTACGCTTGAAGAACCCAGTGACGACCTTTTTATCCAAAATGGAAGCGATCTCACTGATAATTGTCTGAATGTCACATGCAGCCACACAAATATGCAATATATATTAAAATAATATTAGAATAAGATGCCCTTTACATGATATGTTGGAATAAACTTCAAATCCTTGAATATGAGCAAAACAACAGTGACCTCTAAAACACAGTGCAAAAAGGATAGTTTTTTAATGTAGTGCTGTAAACCCAGGTGCCCCATACCATAAATCATTCTTTTGTGATGGCTATATAGGTTGCCAGATTTGCATTGAAATGAGCATATTAGAAAGAACACGGATATCAGAACTGACGTGGAAAAAGATCTTTAGTATATCGGTTCCAGTACAACATAAGAGGTCTATGGAGGATTTGGTACATACCTTGTTACATGTATGGCTCGAAATGAATACAAACACATAGGGTTATAGGGAATAAACTTATACAGAATAGAACATTAGAAATATTAAAAACATACCTGCAAAGGTCCAATGTTATCTTTAGAAGATTTCATGAAGGCTTCAGAAAGAATTGGTAATAATTTGCTAGCAGAGACCCTTATGGCATTCAAATTATCAGCTGCCACTTGCGTGTTGTAATGAGAAATTGCTCGCTGCTTGTGAATGCTCATACCACTGTTAGATGGATCCTCTTTTCCTTCTGCAATATTCTTGTTCTGTTCAATGAGAATGTGCAAACTGGAGCATATTATACCATGGACATCAGGCTCTTCACGCAATGCCCTATGTAGTACTTTCTCAAAACCCTTGAAGCTGTCAGCAGTGTCAAAAGGATAGTTGCAAAATGAGGGTAACAATGACCATAAAGAGTACACAATTCCATCAATAGTCCTTGCAGAAATTATCTTTCCCTCTTCCTCGAGCTGCATAACAAGTAAAGGACAATAAACTTACAAGCACAAAGGGAAGGGAAAGGAAGATAGCAGGTTAATATAAGCTATTTGGCATCAAGGTCATACCATGGCAGACCTCTGCTTCATAGCTCCAATAATAGATATGATTGTCTCGATAAAGAAACTTAGTTGAGCACCAACAATGTAATGTTTCAGAATAGGAAAAAGCCACAAGTTGGCCTCTGATAAGTCATGAGAGTCCATATTCAGAGGAAGAATGCTCAAAAAAGTTTCAGGTCCCATAGCACCAACAGCTGATCCCACACATTCATGCAACTGCGATTGGCCAACCAAAATTTAGACCAACATCTCTGGGGATTATAAAAAACAAGCAACAAACTGGAGACTGTATCAACTATTCATCTCAAAGTAAATTGAAACTATATTAAAAACTCTTTCTGGGGCAGCCAGCACGGCAAAATTCTAATTCCACATATGACAGATATCTCTGAACTAAAGCAATTGTTAATGAGACATAGTTCATTGTGCTAATAAGACAAGTTTCTTAGGGGTTACATGTTTACGATATGGGAAATCTTCATCAGGCTGCTTTTGCATCTCAGCTAAATTCTTAAGTGCTCCTTTCAAGAAATAAGAAGAATAATGACCTGAAAGAAAAACGATGAAAGAAATTTCAACTCTACTTTAAGTGTCTCTTAATTAGATACATCAAGTCCAGGGATGGTTTGTCAGGGAAAAAAACAGGCCATGGGATTTATTTCCTAAGATTAAATAAGTAGAGTAAAGAAAAATAATGCAATTACCTAGTTTGTCATACATTGCTGAAACAATTTGAAGTGAAATATCCCAAACTGCTGAATATTGATAATCAAGCAAGCTTTCGACTGTTGCACACACTTTTTCTATAATAGTTGGAGCTGACCTCCTTGTTCCCTCATTAGAACTCACTGCAACCTGATCCATGCCTTGTTTGACCAAGTTGTCATCAATGCACACATCTATTAAACTCTGGAAAGCTTCTTTTGTCGCTAACAAGGCTTCCTCATGTTCAGAAACCAACACATCTGCAATGCTCAGGAAAATAAACAACCAAACATACTCATTGAAGTGAGAACTAGCTCTACAGAATACAACACATCTATTTACATGTGATTTAAAAAAATTATCACCCCAACACCTCCACAAGAAACACCAACCAAAAAAGTACTTTAGACTTATTTAACCCAATGAAATTTTGAAGAGAGAGAGAGAGAGAGAAGGGAGGGAATAACCAACCACTAAGTGTGCTGAATATGACAGGGAGCTTAACCACGCAAATTTGTCTGTTAAGAGAATATATTTTTTTCATCCCTACACCTAACAAGCGAGCAGTAAATGCCATGCTATCAGCTGATGAGTCATTTGTAGAAATTGACATGGCTAATGAACATAACAGGTCCAGTAACACTTCTGGTGAAACTTCTGCTGGGTGGATACAGAGTGCATTAATTACATCTGTTACAGACCTAGTGACAAGAGGTTGACGCAAATCCAAGAGAGATTTAAAGTACTTCAAAATTTTCACTGAAGACTTCACAGACATTAACGGAAGACAAATTTTTAGTGCATCAAGAATGTACAGAACTTCTTGTGCCCCTTTCTGGCCTTCTGGAGCACTTGCATTTGATCCTCCAGCAAGAAGAAGAGACCTTTCAAAGATGTTACAGATGGCTTCACTTGCAGGTGCCAATAAAGCTTTGGCTGTAGATGACTTCTGAAATTTTTGTAGGACCTCACAAAGACAAAGGTAGCACTGTTTCCTTACCTGCCACAAATCACCCGCCAAAATCATTAAATCAAAATGATAAATGTGATTATTTTGAGGAAGAAGAAAGTTAGCAAGAACTGATCTCTTTTGGTGGACTTCTACCGCCAAAAAGGTAACGCAACCGGCTCTGCATGCACATTGAGCTTTCAGGGATATTCATGGAATCATGGCGACTGTCAGACTAAGCATGCGACATAACTATTCTATAATGTCAAATAATTGACTGTTCTGTGCAGTACAATAAATTGAATTTGTCTTCTTCCAAAGGTACATGTGGAATTTTCTGTACCGACTATGCAGATTTAAAAAACTATTTTTAATCTAAACAGGGAACATATAGATATTCTACTGCTCTAACTAAATACAGAGTACATTACTACATATCTTACACTAAGGGGCTGTTTATTTTTCTATTAAGTCCTGTCAGGATTAAGATGTGTTCTGAATTAAGTAGTATTTATATATGAGGCTGTTTATTTTGTGTACTGAATAAACGATCTTAATTGAGTAAAATAATCAATGTATTACTCTGTATTATTCTTGGGTTATAATATCAGTGTCTCAGTGAGAAATTTCATTTCTTAACATAATAAATCTATTCCACGCTCGATAAAAAAAAAAGACAGAAATGATTTCTTAATAGATGCCTTACGATGTTTTTACTTGACTGGTTTGAATCTCACACTAGACCATACTAGACTTAAACAAACCGCGCTACACTTTTGACAATTGTAAAATACAAGAGACCAGAAATCCACACCAATTCAAACCATATCCGACTAGACTTAAATAGACCAGATTAGACTAGAAAATTCCAGTCTGATTAAAAACATACTTCATGGTAAGGACGGTATATTCCAGCTTAACAATTGAATCAGTTTTTTACTTATCTTAAGTCGTGTGATAGTAGATATTCTCATTAAATAGAATGTAAACCGCCCTAAGTAGAATTTCACAAGACAAGAAAGAGCTCTTTTGAATTTCCGGGTTTCCATCACCACAGAAGCAACAAAGACCCCAACTTTCTTGCATTCACAGAAACGCGTATGTTTATGGCCTATAGGGACAAAGTTTTCCTTAAATGATCCACATTTACTGGAACTTGCAACAATTTTTGCAACGAGTATACTAACCTTTTGCCGGCCATCCACCATAAAACCCAGCAGAAGACCATAGAGTTCAGCTATATCCACCCAGCTGACATTTTCTCTGACAATCAGAAGATGTGAAACGCACTTCATACACGAGACGATTCCCTGATCGCCCGTATTTTTCTGATGGAGAATCCGGGTGACGAGATTGGAAACATAACTGAATTGCTTCACCAGCATAGCTTTGCTGATTTTATCAATCACAAGTGACAGAATGGTCGAGAGAGCGTCAGTAATGTGACCCGGGGGCTCCTCTGCTTCAGCAGTCGATAGGCGCTGGAGAGATGAGCAAGTGGCGCCAAAGTAGGCGATGGGGCTAAGAGGAAAGTTTTGATCTTTTAGCTCCTGTGACATCGCACCAATGGCAGTACATATGTGAACGTGAGAATCGTTGGTCGAATCACTAAACTGAGATAATACGGAAGAGCAGAAATCATCATCAGCGTCGCATGGAGGCAAAAATTCCATATCGTTAATCTCCATGAGCTAAAGATAGACTTCTGACACTATGGAGAGAAACTGTGGAGGCGACAGGGGAGAAGAGGAGCTTCTTGTCAATCTCCCGGGCTAGGGTTCCAGTGCTTTAATTTCTTTTTAATTGGGTGTTTTACTCGTAATTATGAGTGTACTAAAAGAGTGTTTGCAATAGCTTAAAAAAACACTTCTCAGTTTTTGGCTTAAAAAAGCACTTATTTACCAAACACTTCCAAGTTTTATTTTTTCTCGGCTTGCGTGTGAAAAATGTTTTCCCCTTTTCTATTACACAAAAAGCACTTATTTTACCAAACACTATCAACTTTTACTTTTCAAAATCACTTTTTTCTCAAACACTATCAACTTTTACTACTAATCACTTTTTCATTACATCTCCAAAAGTGCTTTTTTTAAGCAGAAGCAGTTGCAAACACTCCCTAAGTAGGGATGATGGTTTTTGGTTGTGTTTTCGATTTCGATTCAGTTCGGTTTTGAATGTGTTTAAAGAATTACTCCGTATTACCAAATAAAAATCTTACTATTTTTTTGCTTGGTTAGAGCATCTCCAATGGTAGAATGTGCATGGTGCACATGTGGCATGAGAGACAACCACATAAATATTAGCAAATAAATTATTTCTCTCCTTATTTGAATGGCTTTATACAATTTTAGTATGTTTTTCCCTACAATGTCAACTGCAATGTCAACATGTAGACGGTCTCCTTGACATTGTGTAGAAAAACTTACCAAAACTGTATAAAATCATTCAAATAAGGAGAGAAAGAATTAATTTACTAATATTTATGTGGCTATTTCTCATGTCACATGTGCACCGTGCACATTTTACCATTGAAGATGCTCTTAGGTTTGATTTGTTTCGATTTGAATTTGTTACAGAGTACTTTTTAATCAAATATGAAGGTTTTATTAAATTTTTTTAGTTTGGTTTGGTATATTTGGTTTTTATCAGTTTCAGTTTAATAATGCAATAAGTATAAGGTGCCGATTAACCAGAAATTAACGAACATTTCTTATTTCACTTCGAACACGTATATAAATTGATTTGATCATATTTTGCTATATTTAATTTTGTTTAAAGCGTTTTCAATCTCGCTGGAAAGATCTTACTGAGTTTTAAAACTCGTCTTCGGGCGTCAGTTTCAAAATATTACGGGAAGACTACCTAATGAACCGAATTTCAAATCTCAGATTATATTTACGGTAAAAATGCTCTATTTACAAGAATGGGGTGAATTTTTTTTTTTAAAGTGCAAAAATAAAATACAATAAGTAAATGTATCTTGCATGGGTTGCCTCTCAAGAAGCGCTTTATTTAACGTCGTGGTACGACGCTATCATTGTGTTCAGTCATTCAAACTTGGATCGTGATAGTTTATCTTCTTTACGCTTTCACTCCTAGGACTTCCATAGGAATGCTCAATTTCTCGACTCTTCACTTTGAAAATCTTTCCAAGATCAAATATCCAGATTTTAATTGATTCATGTGGTGGGGGTGAGGGAAAGAAATTATCGTTAAACATGGTTAACGGAAAATGTTTTGATCCCTCAATTTTGCTGAAGATTTCAAAAATGTAATTATCCTTGTCAATTTTATGAGTTTCCCTCAAAGTTTTTAGAATTCTTGGGGGTACCTCAAAGGATGACAAAAATAGATATTTGACCTTGAAACTCGGTTCATCCTCTTCTTTGACTAGCTGGAGCTCTGCGTCTTTTTCTTCTTCTACTTCTTCTGGATTTTGGATCTTCTTTTGTATTTCCTTCTCATTTGTCAATGTGTTTGCAAAAGTTTGCTGTTTAGGATCACATTCTATTTGAGAGGAAAGTTTTTCCGAATCCCTTGCTTCAAGCCTACTTACGGCTCCGGCTATTTGAATCACTTGAGTTTCCAAGTTTGAAATGCTAGACTTGGTCTCATTTTGGAATTGCACCATGTTGTTTTGCATGGTGGTCATGTTGGTAGCAATAGCCCGGACCATATCCTCCGTAGACATGTTAGAGTTGGAGAACGGATCATACCTAATGTGAGGTACTTTCCATTGGTAACCAACATCATCAGTTTGTTCAAGCTATTCATCTCGGAGCTTTGGGCAAAAATCCGTAAGATGCTTGTGAGACATGCAAATGTTGCATGTTTTGACATCTTGAGCTTTTGAGTTTAATATAAATTCCTTTATTAGAGAAGTCAAGGTGGAAATTTGACTCTCTAAGGATGATGTGTTGGTATCCATATACTCATGTAAGCTCAAAAAAATAGAAGGGTAAGATTTTAGTTTTTATATTTTTATTTTTATTAATTTTTATTTTATTTTTTATTTTTATGAAATAAAATAAAAAGAAAAATAATTGCCTTTCCCCGGCAATGGCGCCAAATTTGACGAGCACTTTGTCACGGTGCGTCAAAATAAATTCAATACTAACACTTATACGTAGTATAGCGTAGTAGAGTTCGTATCCACAGGGAAAGGAATAATTCTCTTTTTATAAAATTAGTAAATAAAAGGGGGGTTTAGGATTGAATGATTTAATTTAATTAAACACAAAGATGAACAACTTATATGTGATTTAATTCAAAGATAAAAAAGACTTTACGTTGCTACTTTTCACTTGTTGATATATTTTAGTCGATCATTGTTATATCTATAACTTATCCCCTCTCGAATACTCAATCGAGGAGTATATCCAATTCATCGAGGGTAATTATTAACAACGACCGTTCATTAATAACCCTTACTATTAGTCAAGTATAGAACACCGCCATATACCGACTTGATAGTAGCATTTAATCTCTTAATACCTTGATGAAATCAATTGAGAATGATAACCTCAACACAACGGTTTTGGTTTAACCAACAAAATTAATCCCTCTTAAGTTTATTAACCACGACCGTGCATTAATAAACCGAAGTTACTTACTTGTGAAACCATCAACGATTAACAAGCGTATTCGTCGATCGATTCTAGTAATAATTAATAAATGAAACAAAACTAGTTGATCCTTTAAGTAATGTTCAAAATATTAATATGAAATATGAATAGGAATTAATTAATATTCAAAGAAGAATATTAAAGATGATAAATCCTACTATAACTAATGTCAAGATGTTAACTAATTGTCATCTTAGCAACACTCCCCAACATTAATATATAGAGGAAGAAAATAAATACTACTATAACTAATGTCGAGATGTTAACTAATTGTCATCTTAGCAACACTCTCCAACATTAATATATAGATAGATTAAAAGAAGAATTAATATTCAAGGGAAGAAGTTAAGAAAATAACTCACAACTTTAATAATCAACAAGCTTCAAGAGCAACACCAAGAAACGGAAGTTTAGCTCCTCATTTGGAGACTAAACATGCTATAAAAATATAAAAGAAATACTATTCTAAGTTGAGCTTAAGAGTATGGAAGAAGGAGTGATTTTAATGTGGAGGAAAGGGGGTGTATTTATAGCAAAATGGAGGTGGCAGGGTTTTGTACTCGATCCAGTATTGGGGATACTGGATCGAGTATGAGAGGAAATTTCCAGGAAATTGTGAAAAATAGGCATACGCGACCGAGTATTGCCAATACTCGACCGAGTATGACAGGATTTTTATCAAATATTCAACCACGTTCTTTTGCTCCCAGATTTGATTTTGACCAGCGTCTCTGACCAATACTCGACCGAGTATTGGCAATACTCGACCGAGTATTGAACAAATATCAAAATCTTCATTTGATCTTCTCCTTTTTGCACATTCTTTGGTCTTTAGGATCCATCCTTTGATTTTTGGGATGATTTTGACTTGTCCTAAGCTCAGAATAATCCTAATCTAAATAAATTACAAATAATTAATGAAAATAAAGTATTACACCAAAAGTGTGTAATTTTCACAACTAGAACTAATAAAATTAGTTAAAAATACAAACATACATAATAGGAAATTCACACCATCAGGCGTCAGTTTCAAAATATCACGGGAAGACTACCTAGTGAACCGAATTTCAAATCACAGATTGTATTTACGCTAAAAATGCTCTATTTACGCTGAAAACGCTAAATCACAGAGCTCATGCTTAGTATTTGTGGCACTCATATCTTGCTGTATGTTCTTCCGTTTCAAGCGTATTATATCTCATTAGAAAGATTTTTTTGAGTTATAAAGCTATTGTTCCGACTCAATTTACAATGCATTGAGTATAATGTACAGATTGTTCTTAAATTCACATACATTTCCGATTTCACTCCGACCACGTGTAGAAATTGAACTGACCATATCTTGTTGTATTTGATTCCGTTTAAAGCGTTTTATATCTCCTTGGAAATATCCTATTAGATTCTAAAACTTGTCTTCAGGCGTCGATTTCAAAATATTAAGGGAAGACTGCCTAATGAAGCAAATTTCAAAACTCAAATTGTATTTACGCTAAAAATGATCTATTTACGCTGAAAACGCTAAATAACAGAGGTCAAGCTTAGTATTTGTGTCACTCATATCTTGATGTATGTTCTTCCGTTTCAAACGTATTTTATCTCATTTGAAACATCATTTTGAGTTCTAAAACTATTGTTCCGGCTCAATTTACAATGCATTAAGTTTAAGGTACAAATTAACTTGAAATTCACTAACATTTCCAAATTCACCCCGAACACATGTATAAATTGATCTGGTCATATCTTGTTGTATTTAGTTATGTTTAAAACGCTTTTATCTCGTTAGAAAGATCTTATTCTGTTCTAAAACTCATCTTCAGTCATCGGTTTCAAAATATTATGGAAAGACTGCCTGATGAACCGAATTTCAAATTCCAGACTGTTTTATGCTAAAAATTCTCTATTTACGCTAGAAATGTTAAATCACATATAGCAGGCTTAGCATTTGTGACACTCATATCATGCTGTATATTTTTCCATTTCAAGCGTATTATATCTCGTTGGAAAGATCATTTTGAGTTCTAAAGCTATTGTTCCGAATCCATTTATAATGCATTGAGTATAAGGTACAGATTAACCTGAAATTCACAAACATTTCCGATTTCACTCCAAACACGTGTAGAAATTGATTTGATCATATCTTGTTGTATTTAGTTTCGTTTAAAGCGTTTTCTATCTCGTTGGAAAGATCTTTTCGAGTTCTAAAACTCGTCTTTAGGATTCGGTTTCAAAATATTATGAGAAGACTACCTAATGAACCGGATTTTTAAATCTCAGACTGTTTTTACGCTAAAAAGCTCTGTTTACGCTGAAAACGCTAAATCACATAGATTATCTTAGTGTTCGTGACACTCATATCTTATTGTATGTTCTTCCGTTCCAAGTGTATTATATCCCATTGGAAATATCATTTTGAGTTCTGAAGCCATTTTTACAACTCAATTTACAATGCATTGAGTATAAGGTACACATTAACTTGAAATTTACAAACATTTCCCATTTCACTCAGATTATGTGTAAAAATTGATCTGATCATATCTTGATGTATTTAGTTTTGTTTAAAACGTTTTCTATCTCGTTGGAAATATCTTATCGAGTTCTAAAACTCGTCTCCAGGCGTCAGTTTCAAAATATTACGGGAAGACTACTTAATGAACCGAAATTCAAATCTCAAACTGTGTTTACGCTAAAAATTATCTATTTATGGTGAAAACACTAAATCACAGAGACCAGGCTTAGTATTTTGTAACACTCATATCTTGTTGTATGTTCTTTCGTTTCAAGCGTATTATATCTCGTTGGAAAGATCATTTTGAGTTCTAAAGCTATTGTTTCGACTCAATTCACAATGCATTAAGTATAAGATACAGATTAACTTGAAATTCACAAATATCTTTTATTTCACTATGAACACGTGTAGAATTTGATTTGTTCATATATTACTGTATTTAGTTCTGTTTAAAGTGTTTTTTTGTCTCGTTGGAAAGATCTTATTGAGTTCTAAAACTTGTCTTCAGGCTTTGAATTCAAAATATTACGAGAAGACTACCTAATGAACCGAATTTCAAATCCCAAATGTATTTACGCTAAAAATACTCTATTTGCGCTAAAAACGCTAAATCGCAGATATCAGACTTGGTATTTAGCCCATTTAATGCATTTCACTCGTGCTTCTCAAACTATTGAGGAAGAAGAGTACAAAAGGAAAAATAGAGCTAAAGGTTAAATTAGTTTTGATTGTACTACTCTCAATAATAGCTACAATACTAAACAAATTTCTCTGTGTGATGACTAATTTTGCCCTCTTCCCTCCTGAAAATCAAACTGTGTTCAATGAGGAAGAAGCCTTTACTTCTAAGGTTTCTAAACCATATTTCATGCAATAATCAAGAAAATGGTTGATCTCCATTATTCTTTTGAAGAAGAACGAGAAAAGTTTAAAAAAGAAAAGGGGAATCTTTTAAAGAAAATTTCTGAGTTAACTATTAACTCCTATCAAGGCTCGAAAACTCCTGTTAATTCCCCTTTTGAAAAGAACAAAAAGAAGACTCTATCTCATCTCCTGTTTCTAAAGACATTTTTTGAAAGTCTCTTTTTCAACAGGCTTGTAAAGAAAACGGCTCATTCTCTCACTCATATTTTGAAAAACCGAAATGTAATATTCTTAATAAACGCCAAGAGAAGAGGATGACTTGGATTTTCAAAAAAAAAAAAACTCAGGAGGCAGTAAGACTCAAAATGTTTCTGAAAATTCAAAATATCTTTGCTCCAAGTCTTGAAGTAATTTCAAGGATACTCATTCTAGTTTTGAAAGTCAGTCACTAAATTCTTCCACAGACAAGTCTTCTAAGTCTTCTTCTGATGGTTCTAATCATGTGAATACTCATTCTGATCTAGTGCTTCTCTTAGTGCAACCAAGCAATCTAATACTTCAAGTCATCATTGTGATGTGAGTAGTGATGGAAATCTAAACAGAAATGATTTAAAGCTTCTACCTATGATGTTTGTGATGCAACTCAACTAAAATATCCCCTCAAGGTTTATTCAATCAAACATTTGAAACGTCTATCAAGGGTGTTGGGATATTAGGTCCAGGCCCAATATCCCTAGGCCCAAAACCTGGGAAGAAGCAGCAGGCCCAAGGCAGTCCAAAGAACTCCCGAACGGCATTCGGGATAAATTTTCTACTTGGAACATTCCAGGAAACACTTACGCCAAAGTGCCAATGCCCAGATACCGATCGGCGTTCGAGATACTTCCATAACAAGATAACACCTATGGCGGGGTCCCACACACCGAACACCTTGCCCGAACGGCAGTCAGCAAGTGGAAGCCGCATTTAATGCTGGATCATGACGGCTGC
Organism: Cuscuta epithymum; assembly: GCA_945859915.1. Classification (NCBI taxonomy): domain Eukaryota; kingdom Viridiplantae; phylum Streptophyta; class Magnoliopsida; order Solanales; family Convolvulaceae; genus Cuscuta; species Cuscuta epithymum. The sequence goes on along the minus strand of CAMAPF010001001.1, from coordinate 1,160,872 downwards.
AAGTGGGGGCATGAGTGCTTACATGGCAGAGGTGACAGCCTACCAGATTCGGCCACGTGTCCACCTTACCCATCCCCATTTTAGTATAAATACCCATGTTTAGATCATTGTAAAGGGTTAGCATTTTGATACTCAGAGCTTAGTAATAGATTTATATCTCTTATCCTTGTATTCTCATAACCATCTACCGTCCGGGTAGTTCCAGTGTAATAGCATAATTATTGAATACTAGTAAGCTCCTGAGTTGGATAATATCTCACTGTTTTATATTTTATACAGTTTTCAACCCAACCCAATATCCCTACAATATCCAAGGCTTGTGTTGGGCTTTCGGATCTTTCGGAATAAACCTCAACAAAGGGAGAAAATCTTTACTTCTCGAAGTCATCATGTCCCATCATTTACTTGCGCTGAAACTGTTATTGTTCAAAAATGAATTCCTAAATCAGAATTACAGTCACATGGCTTTCCAAAACCTTCAAAATAAAATAGCCTAGGAACAAAAATAAAACAAAAAATTCACAATTTGTATTATGTTAGAAGTGGAGAAATCTTGTCAAGAAAATAAAACAACTTCCGCTGTTGCACAAAACTCGATTAACGAGCTTTCTTTATATCTAGTGTTTCTTGTTGAATATGAAGAATGGAATGTTCCTAATTTTATCGAAAATGGCAAAGCAAGTGCTATCGATGTCAATGTCAACCATAGCCGTTGAACAAGAATTAGGCGAAGCCAACAACATACTCACTGATTATATCACAAAATTGAGCACACAATCTCTTGAAAAGCTCATTTGCTTCCACGATTTGTTGAAAGCCCGACATAGAATTCAAGAAGTTTGCATCACCCCGACCGCTGGCGAAAATTTCGATTGATTTTTGACAAATGTATTTAATGTTTTAAATTATTCTCAATCTAGATTGTGGATTAAAAAACAAAACATGACTCGGCCCGGCCTAGGACCAACCTAAGGACCAATCAGGTACCCAGACCGAAATCAGACCAAACCGGGTCAATACCAGACCCCATTCAAATGGGATCAGTCCCTATCTATTTGGTATTGGTATCAGATACTTATCACCTACAATGTTGGGAACTTAAAACGAAGGATCAACAGAGCATGGGTATTGCATTACGCAATCAAGATGTTTTTACTTGGACTGTAATTCATCCTAGACAAGACCAGACTTGGATAGTTATAAAAATACAAGGAAACCAGACCAGACCAGCAAATTACAGTCCAAGTAAAAACATCTTTAGAAAGCTTGCTAAAAATGTCACGAGACTCACGGCATAATAGAGTAGTCATGGATCTATCCGAGCCAGACCAACCCCAGAACCGGACCGGCCCGCACAACCCGGTGAACCGATTCTGGTTCCAGGCCTAGGCTCGACCCCGGGGGTTAGGGGGCCAGTTCCGGTCCATACCATCCTTTGGAACCGGTTCGGGTCTCTTTTTTTCTTTCTGTTTTTTGGGTTTTTTCCTGAGTTGGAATGGGTGTTTTGGGGGGGGGGGGGTCGAGGGTTACTTACAAAAGCAAAAGAAATCATAGAACTAGCCCAACCCGAACCCGGCACGGGCCTGGTGGAAACCCAGGTCGGTTCCGAGCCTTCCCCCAAAACTCAAAAACCCGGCCGGGCCTAGGCCCGACCCGGAACCTGGTCCATGAGACCATGACTATAGTAGAGCATAGACGGGCATGGATAATACGCATTCAACAGAGAGAGAAATGATAACTATATACTCCCTCCGTCCTAATTTGTTTTGCAAAGTCAACATTTTTTTGTCAACCAATAATTAAAGTCAACCATCTCTATGGATAACTAATTCAATTTTTAATAATTGAAATTTACATATTCAAAAACTACATTAAAATCTCTTCAAAGTTATAAACTCCAAATTAGAATAGAATTAAAAATCGGCATCCTAATTAAGTGAACAAAACGAGATTATTTGACTAAAAAAAAGTCAAATTTGCAACTCAATTTGGGACGGAGGTAGTATTTTCCAATAATAATAGTCTAAATGCTAGACAATCTTGGGAAGCAAAAACAAAACTAACACATTCCACCATTGGTCCTGTATGCTTGTCAAAACAAAAATAAAAACAATAACCCATGCAAAAAATTAAGGGACAAAGCAGCATCGTCCAAGTTCAGCTAAACAACTCACTAGGTACGTAATAATTATAATACCCCGTAATAATTAAACCTTAATAGCATACTTTCTCAAAGGGAAATACATCTCTCTCTTCTTCTGTCTTTCTGTCTTTAAAGATGCCTGCACATAGCCACATAGTCAGAGGTTGGAGTTAATACCGCCTACATAGTACTGACATGAAAAATAGTAGACGCTAGGTCACCAAATGATTTTATCACCATAATATTACATTTGAAATAACAAGATAGATTAATACATGTAGCTTGATAGAGTAATTGAGGATATAATAGTAATTTCAAATGAGGTGGCTAGCTTGGGTGTTATAGTATAATGTCCCTCAAGCATTGAAACTACACCAGTACATTCTTATGAGCAATTCAGTAATTGTAGAGAGTAATGAAAAAATATAATAGTAATATCAAATGAAGTGGATAGCCGGAGTGATAAACCTAGCATATTCCTCTAACATTACTCGTGCTGAAATAGTGATATTAAAAACAATACTCCGTTTAAACTTTTTGTGGACACATAACGCAATTTGTACGATTCATGTAGTGAATAATCATGTGCACTGGAAATTATTTACTTATCCAAGAGAGCAACTATTCTATATAACAGCAACAAGCAATTATTATAGAACTATGTCATTGTTCATGAGACATGGTTTATGAGGCCACAAGTGGTATGCGTCAAACTTGTATTGGTTGTTCAACTTGAAGTTGGATGAATTATAATATTATATCACGTTAGGTCCAAATATAAGTGTAATCTGAGTTTGATAAATGTGATGGTGAAGTGTATGGTCCGGATGCAATTTCTGTAAATTATACAAAGACTGTTGTTTGAATTGTCTCCACAAGCACTCAGATGGATTTTTACTTGACATTCGCTATACTTGAAGTGTATGGATTTTAATGCATACTCACCCCTGTACTCGACCGCCTTTGTAGACTGTTGTATAATCAGATCAAATTATTGATAACTACATGTCATTAAAACCAAAATTAATTTGAAGCTGATTTTTTTGGAAATTGGGATTCCGAGAAAATTAACTCTTTCCAGAAAAAGTGGATGAAAAGTATCTAGCATTTGGATGACATAGCAGTATACTGCGTATATAGGATAAAGCAGACATATTTGATAAACTACACAGAATAACAATTTTCTTCAGATAAAATACGAAAAACAAGACAGAGTTACTCTCTTTTTCCATACAAGTGTTCAACAGATTACACCTTAATCTCTAAAGTCTAAAGATGCAGTTCTTTGGGGTAAGAATGTAATTTGGCAACTACCTGGTGCTTAGTGAGGCGTCTGCGGATGGCTCTGGTCTTCTTGGGACGTAGATCAAGGGGCAAGTACTTCTTGTTCTTGTAAGCTGTCCTTAGTGCAGCTTTCTGCGTCTGGGAAATCACAGTCAACACTTGAGCAATTGACATCCTCACCACCTTACTGCGCAGCATAATGTTTTATTTTACCATCGATCAATGAGTAATAAAAATAACATTTGCAGAATTTAGATAGGAAATCATTGTGCAAAAAGTTATTTACAAATCAACATAAAATAAAAGAGGAGGTTTACATCTTGGAGAGCTTATTGGGGGCGCCGCCGGTGACCTTGGCGACTCGGAGAGAAGCGAGCTCCGTCTTCAGATCTTTCAGCTGAGCCAAAAGCTCCGCTTTCGACTTCTGCCTCAGCTCATGTACCTTAATCCTCGCTGCATATTTGATTGAAGAAATATAAATCAAGCTGATAAATCTTAATAATCGAGATAAGGTTGAGATGACGAACGGAGATAAGGTTCATACCCATTGCTCCTCCTACTCCGATGTCTCTCTGTTGCTCCGATCTCTCTCTGTTGTTAGGGCCTGCCCGCCTGCCTGACCAGTATGTAAAGAGTAGACGCGGCAGTAGTAATAAACCCTAACAATGCATTATGAACAGCACAGCTCACTGTCGAACATCAACTTTCAGGCCCAACCCACTTAATGGCCTAATTAGAACTGTCAAACGGGCTAACCCGACCTTATCCAACCCGACCCGGCCTGAAATGAGTTATGCTTTATATGCGTTGGGTTGGGCTAACTCGTTTAATGATGGGTCAGAATTTCTACAACCCTAACTCAACCCGTCTAACCCACAAGTTAAACGAGTGGCCCGTGGGCCGATGCAAAAAAATATATGACAAAGTATTCTTTAAAAATAATTACTCTTGAGTATATATTTATATTATTAAATAGTTTGTAGATCTTATGGGTTAGGCAGCTATAGGCTAAGTGCATTTTTAGAACATATTTTATTATGTTCAATTTAGTTATATTTATCATTGTCTATTGGATTTAATTAAGATTGTATTAATGGGCCTGTTAATTTATTAAGAGCCATGTAATTAGATTAATCAGGCTCATCCTATTGTAACTAGGTTGTTCGGCCATATGCCTATAAATAGAGGCAGTATGAACGAACATACCTAAGAGTTTCGATCTACGTACACATAACCGCATATATTATTATTTAGAAACTCTCTAGAATAGTTTCGTAGAAGAGTAGAGAGAGAGAGAGAGAGAGAGAGAGAGAGAGAGAGTTTCACAATTAGAATAGCCACATCATTATTAGAAGCTCTCACATTAGAAGAGAGAGAAGAGTTTTACACATTATAATTCTGCACGTATCATTCTAGATTAGAGCTCCCACTTTATTCTTTCTCAACAGTTCATACTTATATAATGTATTCTTTGTCATATCATTATGAATATACGACATTGAATTATGTTTGATAATTCTTCTTCTACATCCATTCTGCATATTATTGTTTAGTGTTAATCGACTGTTGATTTGGGAATTCATATGCATATAGCATAATGTCTTAACATTTGTTGTTTCAATTTACCTCTAGACCTTGACATCAAAGTAATGATATTTCACTCTCAAACAGTCAAACTAACTATCAAATATGAAAGGATGGCCATAGTTTTCCAATTCTGTATGCACACCCTTTCATGAAAGGTTTTCATTTATATAATTTCTTGTCTAGCAATAGAATATGGGTTTCTTTATACCATGTTTAGATGGTGAATAAATGTTGAAACTCTTTTATTTATCCATTTGTCGAGTTTAGAGATAATTGTGATTCTCTTGTAAAAGTTGCATCTCGAAAATAGCAAGCTTAAGACTTCCAGCTCCAGAAACCGATCTAATTGACCTTGATTCGAGGGATTTAGTTATGATGTGTTGAAATAAAAGCTGCTAGAGACATTTGTGGTTCATGTACTATGCAACTCTGCTTATAAGAAGTAGTACGTATGCTTTGAAGCTACAAAAATGTTTGTAAGGTGGTTGAGTTTGGATACATCTCTCGTTCCTTCATTTCAATTGCAATGCTAAATTTTTATACAGCCACTATAATGTGATTTGACAAGGTTATGTGTTTGCAAAGCACTTGAAGTCTTGAACTGTAATGACTGGAGCTCTTTGACTGTAATGACTCCTTGCTCAATTAAAAAGCATGTATAAGAATGTCATGGAATGCTGCATCGCAAGGACTTCCTTTAGGTTACTTGCACTGTTCTAAAAATCGGTCTAGGCGGACCGATTAATCGGCCTAGGCGGCCTAGTCGGCCCTAACCGTAGAGGACTAGTCGGCCTAGTCGGTCAAAAAATCGGCCAAGTCGGCCAAAAAATCGGCCTAGTCGGCCAAAAAATCGGCCTAGTCGGCCGCCTAGGCGCTAGACGGCCCTCAACCGCCCGACTAGCGCCTAGCGAGTTTTAGAACAATGGTTACTTAGCTTGTAAATGTATATTAAAAAATGAGTTTGATTGTACTCTCTTATTTATTGTGTAATGATATTTTTAATATGAAAATACAAATTTAAATGTGTATATTGAATGCTATTTTTTCCTTTTTGTTTCTATTTTGTTTATTGTGTTGCTTCATGTTGCATCTAGTTGTTTTTGTTGCTTTTTTTTTTTACTTTTTATTGATATTGATCAATGTTTGATTTTTATTGCATTTCTTAATTTGGTATTTATGTTTCAAGTTTTTTTTTTCTATTTTGGTACAAAGACATTTTACACGTGTGTAGTGAGTAGTGACAAAACTGCATAGAATAAAATCACAAGAAACAAAAATAAACAATAAGAAACAAAATATGAGAATTCATTAACAAAAGAAACAAAAGGCAACAAAAAATAACCATATAAAAGACAAAAGGAAACATAAAAACAACAACAATAATAGCAATAATAATATTAAAAAGTAAATTTGAGAGTTTTTTTTTTCAATTAAATATTTATATTTTTAAATTAATTAACTTTTAAGAAAATTAAAATGTGAATAGTTTAAATAAAATTACTTTCAAAATAATATTCTGTATTTCGTTACATTTTATCGATTTCACATTTTAAATATTTTTTCGAATTATGTATTTCTTAATTAATTTTTAAACCACGTATTTTACTGTTCATAAAATTTTCTAATTTTTGAACTTTATATTAAATTTAAGTTTTCTAATCATTTTTTATTTTATTTTAAATTTGAAATATTTTTCTATAATTTATTAGTGGATTCAAAACACTTTTATTTTATTTTACACATTTTGTTTATAGTTTTTCGGTTTTTAGATTTTTTTACTATTTTAAACTTTTCAATACGTTTTTTGTTAAATTTTTCACCGGTTATATTTTTATATAAATTATATTAAATATTTAATAAATTATATAATAAAATTAGTATTTTTTACTTCTTCACTATTTTCCACATTTTCAACTGTGTTAAAATTTACATTTTCATTTTCAATCTATTTATTTCCAAATTTCATATATGTTTTGTTTTACCTTTTTCCGATTAAGTTTTTAAAAATTCAATACATTTTTTTTTTCATTTTTTATAACTCTTCAATTTCGCACTATTAATACACCTTTTTATATCTTTTTCACTTTGAGGTTTTCCATTTATTTCCACCTGTCATTTATTTAATTGAAATTTTGTTTGTTTATCTAAGTATTATCATCTGTCTTAATTTTCAATGATTTTTCACATTTTTTCCAGGTACATTTTATTTGACTACATGTTGGGAACCATACATGTGCTTGTTAAATATTTTCAAACTATTTTATTCTATTTAAATCTGATTTTTTTTTTATAATTTATAAGATTTAAAATATTTTAATCTATATATTTTAAAAAAATTATTTTCTACTAGATTTACATATTTTTAAAATTGAATGCATTTAGAGATATAATGTCTACTTAGGATGTTTTTACTTGGATTGTTTTCAATTCCAGACCAGACTAGACTTAAACAGACCAGACCAGATTTGACTTTCGTAATTATAAAATACACAAAGACCAGACGTTTACCAGATTAGACCAGACTTGTTCAGATTGATGACGTGGATTCCATTTCCTCTAACTTGAGTCACCGAAGCATATGGTAGATTCCCGTAATTGGATTTAGTATGGATTAGGGTGCCTCAAGCTACTATTGAAAAGTATTTTAAAAGATGAAAAAGTGATATTACTTTAAATTTTTAGGCTATTTATGAAAAAAATCCCTTTTTGGCTGTAAGAAACCCATAAACTATAAAAGTATGTTGCCCTAATTTTAATTAAGTGAAAGTGCAAAGTTCTAGACACCATCTTTGTGTTTATGTATGGAGTAGTACGGGAGTATGTATGTATGTGTCTAGACACCATCTTTGGCTTTATTTTTCAAAAGGTCACTTTTACTCTTTTTTAGGACGTTTTAATTTGTCGCAGACCAGATTTGGATAATTATAAAAATACAAAGAAACCAGACTTTACCAGACCAGACCAGCAAATTAGAGTGTAAGTAAAAACATCCTTAGACGTTTATTATCATGTGCGAGTGTTATGGTTATAATCTTGTCTATAGTTTCAAAACAAAAGAAGGATAAATGGATTTTCTCTAGCAATGCTTTTTTTTTTACCAGTCTAGCAATGCTAAACATTAAAGGCTGGTTTGCAACCACTTTAAAAAAAGCACTTCTCAGCTTTTGGCTTAAAAAAGCACTTATTTACCAAACACTACCAATTTTTTATTTTTCTCGGCTTTCGTGTCAAAAGTGCTTTTTCACTTTTTATACACCAAAAGCACTTATTTTACCAAACACTACCAACTTTTACTTTTCAAAATCACTTTTTTCTCAAACATTATCAACTTTTACAAATAATCACTTTTTCCAAATCACTCCAAAAGTGCTTTTTTTTAAAGCAGAAGCTGTTGCAAACACTCCCTAAAGATCAAACACAGTTTTTTTCACTCGTTTCTTGCTTTAAAATGACATTGACGTTAAAAAACAGAAAGAGAAGAAACAAGGGCAAAACAAAATCAACCAAGAATTAATATATTTTAGTTTCTCAAATTTTCACAAATGAGAATTCAAATGAAACCCTTGAGCACTGAGGGCTAAATGCAATCAATAATACTATACCAGATATAAAATCCATTTTACAATTTACCACAACCACAATCACACAGTTCTTATTCAAACAAAGCAAGTAAACTTGATCTGACTCCCATCTCCCCATCATTTCACCCTTCTTACTCTTGAGCCAAAGGAACCGTTTCCGCCTGAGGCATCATTATAAAAAAGGAATTAGTATAAGAAGTAATGTATCCTTTGGTAAGATGTAATGCAACACAATGTGATCATATGTTGTAGTAAAAATTTACACTAAAATAAATTGAGGGTACGTTTGGGACCAAGAAAACAGCAGGGAAAGAAATATGGACAAAGACAATAAACTTGGAATGGTTGAAAATTCAAGAAATACTCCATAATAGAGTAATAAATAAACTGGTTCAAGCTCAAAAAGTCAATCAAGAATTAAGACATTTGTTCATACTCGTACTTTGAAAAGTTTTAATCAAGTGTGATCCTACTAAATAAGCTCGATGCAAAACCATACATAAAAACGAACTGTTTTTTCTTAGCATGTACTATATTTTCCCTTTGTATACCATTTTCCGCATTCCAAACATAGCCTAGAAAACGAGAAAAGAGGGTAGGAGACTGACCATCTTGCGGTAATTTAGAGCATAAAACATTTCAATGTAGCGACGAGTCTCAAGGCGATCAAGCTTGGAAACATGTTTCCAGAACCCATATACAGTAGAGAGTGTCAATAACCTTTCTGAGTAGATTTCCCATGTGTACCTAGTCAACAAAGTGAAAGGGAAAAAAATGTTCAAAATGTGTTTAGTATTAACTTAAAATTAATAGCAGAACAACTAATGATGATGGAGTGCTACTTACTTCTCCTGGATACGCTTAAGCCCTCCTGCAGAAATGGTCTCCCAATGAGAAGGATCCTTCTTACACTTCTCAAAGAAATCAACAAGCAGTTGAGCAGCCTGATCACCATGGTATGGATCAATGTGGAAACCAGATTTGCCATGGACGATGATCTCGGCTGGCCCACCATGGTTGGTTGCAAAGGTAGGCAGCCCACAAGTCATGGCCTCAACAACTGTCAACCCAAAAGCCTCATAGAAAGCGGGCTGCACGAAAGCCCCTCTAGTGTCACAAATGTATCTGTACAGCTCACCGTTCCTCACACGGTTCATCTGTGAAGAGATCCATCTGAACTGTCCATTCAAATTGTGCGTCTTTATGAGCTCATACATCTTTTTCATCTCCGCTTGCTCCTCCAAATCTTTAGATTCCTTCCTCCTGTCCCCACCAACCACAACAAGATTAACTAACTCTCTCAGCTTTGGGTTCTTGGCATACCATTCCACAAGACCTGTCAGGTTCTTCACACGATCCAATCTAGCCATGGTGAATAGGATGGGCTTCTTCCTATCCTTGAGCACACATCTGCACATATGCTTATAAATTAAATTAAAATCATTTTATACTTAATGCTGAGTTTATAAAAATATAGTATTTGGTACCGCACATCTCTACATTCACAGCACATTATTAAAAAGACAAATATGACTAAAATAGAAATAATGGACAAAAATGTGATTTCTAACACCGTGACAAACTGACTATAATGGTATTTTCAAAGTCACTGCAGTAACTATGGTGGTAATTCTACAGCCACTGCAGTGACAATGTAGTCCTATTTTAGTTTGCGTATTCTATTTTAATAATATTATAGAAGCCCCCATCCCACCCCCACCCCTTCAGAAAACATCATAACTTCTTATTCATTGTTGAGTATTTAGATGTATATATTTATTACTAAGGAAATTTACAGGTGTTCTTCATTCTCAACACTGCTAAATAGGAGATCTTCAATTTCAGGATGAAGGGCTGTTAGTCTCCTTTCCTTTTCTGTGTAGGGGAAATATAGGTTCATATCAGCTCCTGGAGAGACAATGTTGAATTTGGGGTCAAACACATCTATGCCATGAACAACTCTGTACAATCCAGGCATTGTGAATGCCATGTGGCTTTCATACTGTCCAACACTGTCCTTGCTGGAAAAGCAACCCGAAAAAAAATGAGAATTAGTGCCCATAAACATATCCAATCTCAACTACAAAGAAAGCAAGAAAGAAAGAAGTGGCCTGATATATATAAATCACCTTCCAGCAATCTCTTGGAAGGTGCTGGTGATGATGAAATCAGTATGATTCATCGCGATGAGGTCTGCAGTGAACTGGGATGAGAAGTGATATTTCTCATCAAACTTTTTCCAGTAAAGATCTGAATCTGGATATTTTGTCTTCTCCAGTGCATGAGCAATTGTGCACTGCCCAACAAAAACCGCACTAATTATAACATTGACCCCTAAACTATATATTATTGTAAAGGTAAAATAATAATAATTATTATAATAGTAATAATAATTATAATGTTTCAGGAGTAACAAACAACGTCGTCACCTGTGTAACACCTAGCTTGTGAGCCAGTATGGAGGCAGCAAGGTTACCCTCACTGTAATTCCCTATGATCAAATCTGGTTTGGCTTGTAACTCGTCTGTAATTTCTTTTGCAACATCCTAAAGCAGTAAATTCAGAAAAATTAGTAAACAACAACAATCTTGATGCATTAATAAATAAATTCATTTGATTTTTACCTCAATGAAAGTTTCCATGTATGGCCAGACTTCGAAACGAGAGATCCATTTACGCACAACACCCTCCTCAGTCCTAAAGGGGACTCTCAGAATGTGGGAGTATTCTGCTCCAAACACTTTCTCTAGCCGTTGTCCACAAGTGGTACCCACTGCATCTGGAAGAAGCCTAGTTATCTGGCAAACAACATAACCAATATCATATTTTTATTATCAAGAAACATAAAAAACTCAAATTCTCTTCACTAAGTAAAAAAACATCTTTACAATGAGGATTCTTGGCTTGATATCAAGTCCTTGCTCTTTAATCCGTTTAAGCATCTCCCTCTCTAACGCAGGAACTTGGTCCAAAATGTAAACAACCTGTAAAAATTAAGTGCATACCAGAAAAACTCATTACCTATTACCCCACCATCCTATACATACTAGGAGTGGTTTAAAGAGAGAGTTCTTACAAAGAAAATAAACCACATTTCTTTAAAGAGGACCATCTCTACCATTTTATAAATATAGAACTCATTCACTCCTAAAAGAAGGATTAACTGCTTTTATTATTTTTAGAACTTAAATAAGTCATATTTTTATCATAAAACAATTCTACTCCTATTTGTGCATATGACCGGCGTTTGCACTAAGTTCTTTACTTCAAAATCAAGAATCACCTGGCCACCAGTGTCAGGATATCCCAAAACATTTTCCTGGGCAAAATAACCGTGGGGCGAAAGGATAACAACGTTGAAAACCATGGGAATTTTCCCCAAGAACCTCTCCAGTGTGCATGAATCAGGAGCCTCCAAGAGATCCAAAAGCATTCCGATCATCTCCAAGACACGCTCCGCGTTGTCACCCCAACCCTTCTCCAACCCGATTTCCTGAAACTTGTTTTCAAACTCAGAGAATGGAGTTTTTAGAGAAAGAGTGGTTAGATACTCCTCTGCCTTTCTAAGGACACTTTGGAGAGTTTTTAGGTCCTTGATTCTTTCATTTAGCATCATCGTCTGCAAGATGAAAAATATCTCAAAATCCAATTGAAGATGAATGACAGAAACTTGAGGAAAAGAAAGAAGAAAACTAATGTCACTACCTTGCCATTGAATTCGTGAAGTCTGAGAAAATCAAGGAGAGGAGTGATGCTTTCCTTGTTATGGAACATTTTTGCAGAAAGGTGTCTGTTTAGGAATTCAACTCCATTGCCAATGGACTTGGTAAGAGTTGGCTTGGGAATAGAAGCATTGAATGGCTCAAAATCCAATTCAAGAACAAGTTTACCATTAGCCCTGGGTCACATCACACACAAAAAAAAATTATAACTTCATGATTGATTAGTAAAGTAACACAAATAACATAATAATAAAAGCAATTATAACACCACAAAAGATAAAAGAACTTACGCTCCATCAACAAGCTCTTCTTTTAATTGAAGATACTCAGGAACAGTCATCTCCTCCACACCTGAAGCATTAACATTGACGCGAACATATTCCCACACACCGGGCCTCAAACGGATAGCCAGGGCAACCCATGGAGACAAAACTATTGCTTCCTAATCATAATCAGAACCCATTAGATAAAACATCATATGCATATATTAATAACATCATGAAGATAGCGTTTTGTCATATATTGTTATTATAAATAATACTCTATTTATTATAAGAGATAATTTCATAAATAAGACTAGAACATTGTGAGTTTCTTTAAACAATACTATCATTCTTTTTCCCAGAAAATGTGAGTCATTCACTCCTAAGAGGATAAAAAAAGTCCTACTTTTGAACAAAACAATGATGCTCCTGCTCGAAGTACTTGGTTTGAATGGAAACTTCTGTAACTAGGACCAGACTCACCTGTGTGGATTTCAAAACTTCTAGAAAGGGATGACCACTCAGTTTGCCTTTGTCATCCTTGAAGATCGCCTCAAACTCAGCCAGAAGCTGGTGAGGCTTCAAGATTCCTTTCCCATGGCTCTCAATCCTGCAACAAGAAAACCCAAAAATTAATCATGGTCATTAAAAGTGTGTGTCTGTACATGACAACTATTATTTTTGAAATCACAACTAATTCAAGAGCACAAAACTTATTCCTACTTTGATATGAACAGCAAAATGTCATTGCGATGAGCAGCTAAAGTAGCATCAAGGCGCTCACGAAGGCCATGAACACGGGTCAGAACAGCCTCAGCCATTGCAGACGATTATGATCTACCAAGCTAACAAAGTCTCAGGGAAGTTTCAAGAATCAACTACAAGAAAAAACAAAGAGTCAGTAAGTGATTATGAGGAATTTATAATCCTCCGTACAAATAACATATAATGTTGATGTTGATTTTCCCAACCAAACAGCATAAGAAAAAGTCTAAGCCAAAACTCTGACCATAGAGGCCATTACTACACAGAAAACAAGAATAAGAATAAGAAGAAAATGGGCCAAACGGATAACACCGAACTTTAGTACCTAAGCAAGAAGAAGACAGAGCGCTTAAAAGAAGAAGATGCGATTACTACATACAAAAATGCTTGAAATATATAGAGAGGATCATGCCGGAAGAACCGGGAAATCAGACCATAAATTATGCTCACGCCAAAATATGGAATTTTCTTGGGGAAAAAGCTCTCCATTTATAGTTACTGCGAAAAATCCGCTCTGGGTTTAATGTTAAGGTGTTTACCAGACAGCATTCATTTAATCACATAGTGAAAAAATCAAAATGTGATTGAGAAAATTGTCCAAGGTAGGACTAAAACTCAACCTTTTTCTCAAAATAGGACCACATGCATGTTTTTCTCTAAATAGGACTAACCTTACCTTTTTTACCCCTAATTCTATTTAATTAATTAATTAATCTAAATAATTGCCCCCCCTAGTTTCCTTGCACAACCAAGGCAGTCCGTCGGTGGCGTGGCAGTCCGTGGTGGCGGCAGCACTCCGGCAGCGGCCGGCGGCGGATTCCGGCGGCGGCGGCGGCAACTCCGGCAATTAATTAACCCAATTAATTGCCTCCCCTAGTTCTCTTGCACAACCAAGGCAGTCCGTTGGTAGCGGGGCAGTCCGGAGGTGGCGGCAGGTTGGCGGCAGTGGAAGAGGCGGTTTCCGGCGGCGGCGGCGGCCGCCGGCGGCGGCGGCGGCCGCCGCCGGCGGCAGAATGTTGGCAAACCTCCAGAAAAAAAATCTGGAATTTTTCCGGCGGCGGTCGCCGGAGCTCCGGCGGCGACGGCGGCGGCGGCGGCAGGCGGCAGGCGGCAGGCGGCGGCGGCGGCAGGCGGCGGCGGCGGCAGGCGGCAGGCGGCGGTCCGGCAGTCCCTGGGCAGCAGTGGTAAAGGTTGTGAGGGGTATTTTGGTCCAATCACTAATAAAAAGTCCTATTTAAGGATGTTTAAACTAGGTACTCCTATTTTGAGGAAAAAGTCATGTTTTGATCCTATTAAGGTAAATCTCCCAATGTGATTTTGATGGTGATCGTGGCTTTTCTTCAAAGAAAGGTCGTCTCTTAACTTTCCTTTTTTTCCCTTAATATTTACTTCTGCTTGAAAAATTACCGCAGCTGAATGTAGTAATAAAACAACATAAACAGCTCAACAAAAAAGACCCAATTTTTACGTCGGATGACAACTCAAGAGGAGAATGTGGAGAATGGGGTTTTATTACCTTGCAGAAAGTAGAATGAACATAAAAAATGAAATGAATAGGAATAACAGAGAGCGCAAAGAAATGAAGAGAAAATGAAATCTTTGAGCCAGGAGAGGCCCACTTATATATGAACAAAAAAAATAAAGTCTTTAATTTATAGTCTTTGTAGATCTGATGGGACATGGTTTTTCTTCTGTTCCTTCCTGTAATGTAAGAAAATACAAGAGGCTAATGATGGGTATTGCCCTTTGGTTGAAATTGTCAAAAAAGAGCTCACCGATGTTAATGATCGTTTGTTCTTGCATTCATTCAACCCAAAGACATTCCACACTTTTGCTGGATTGTTAGAGCATCTTCAATGGTACAATGTGTACGGTGCACACGTGGCATGAGAGATGACCACATAAATATTAGTAAATAAATTATTTCTCTCCTTATTTAAATGATTTTATACAGTTTTGGTAAGTTTTTGTCCACAATGTCAAGAAGACCGTCTAATGTTGACATTGTTGTTGACATTGCAGGGAAAAACTTACCAAAATTGTATAAAATCATTCAAATAAGGAGAGAAATAATTTATTTGCTAATAATTATGTGGCTATCACTCATGCCACATATACACCGTGGACATTATAACATTGGAGATGCTCTTAGCGTACACTGTCATAAAATCAAATTAAAAATCCCCCTTTTTACCCTAAGGTGTTCCATAATTATAATTACCTCTTTATCCAGAAAAAAAGTTTGTCTTTACGTTTTCACCGTTAAGGAAATACGTTTTCTTTTTATTGAAAAATGTGATTTATAAGGAGATTTTGTGATTGTCATTATAAAAGAATCTCCCCTACAAAGTTTCTTATTAGACACGAGTGGCATTGAGCGGGCACTCAAATGGGATGGACGAATCACGAATGCATTGAGGGTAGCCTGGTAGGGTATCAGGGTAGTACACCGTAGTCAAGGTGCAGAAGAATGTTCATATTTGGAAATATTATTGAATACGAAGTAATCCTCCGTCTCATTATAATTGTAACAATTTTTTCATTTTTGGATATCTCTATTATTGTCTCATATCATATTTGGTAACATTTGTGTAACTCTAATTAATTCTTACTTTATTTTTACTTTATCAACTCATTATCAACCTCGTAACTCTATTTTTCTTAAAAACCACATCACTTACTTTCGTCCCAATATTAACGGGGCGGAGGGAGTATATTACGGAGTATTTAAATATGAATATTTGAAAATATTTTTTTATAAGGGTTCTCAAACCGGAAAGTACACTTCCCGACTGAAAAATCCGACGTCGGCGACATCTTTTCTGGTATACTATTGCCGGAAAGTTTACTTTTCAAGGGAAAATTCCTTAAATCGCAAATTAGTTACATGACCAAATTTGCAAATGCCTAAAGTACGGGACTAATAATGAAAATGGTCTAAAGTTACGGCAGGACCAAAAAATGCAAATTTCCCTTAATAGAATTGTTTATTGATCATAAAAAAGTTCTTATTAAACATGTGGAGTCAAAATACGTACTGCTTTAGACTTTAGTAACATTTGTTTGCTTAAATAATAAAAATATTATTCTATCATTCTATGAATATTACTAATTATATTCTAAAGGACAAAAAGTGATTTAAGTAAAGAAATTCTAAATGTGTTACTAGATAAAAATGATTTAAGTAAAGAAATTCCAAAAGTGTGACTAGATATGTGAATTTAATACGGATCGGGAGTAATAAACCATATACTCCGTACCATATATGCATATCTATTGGCTTGGCATAACTTGAAGTGAAAAATGATTTAAGTAAAGAAATTCCAAAAGTGTGACTAGATACGTGAATTTAATACGGATCGGGAGTAATAAACCATATACTCCGTACCACTACCATATATTGATATATGCATATCTATTGGCTTGGAATGTTCATATATTGATATATGCATATCTATTGGCTTGGCATTATTTAAAATTGAGCTTAAATAATGCCCGTTAATATGAAATTAAATTAAATGGCATATAATTTACTGATAGAACAAAGTATTTATCATAATGATTTTTTTAGTATATACGAAGTATATTTATATATATTGATTTTAGTATATACTAGTATATTTATATATATACACGTATGCTTCTGTTTATGTATATTAACATGCTGAAATTGGATTGCGCTTATCCCCTAGTTTGCTCCATCATTACTCTTTTTCTTTTGGACAGAAGACGTTGAAGTGACGATGAGGAGAGAAGGACAGAAGGCATGTGGGTAGAATAGGGAAAATCGGGTAAAACTCCAGCGGCCAACACTAAACGCTGTGGTTATTAGCGTTTCTCAATTTGGCTGTTAGGTATAAAAAGCCAAATGAAACAACCAATTAACCAAACATCTACATTAACTGATTGATATGGTCAAAAAGCCAAATAATGATCAAATCAGCCAAAAAATGGCTGATAGACTGTTAACCAAACACCCCCATTAACTAACAATGTCATGATAACTAAAAAAGGACTTCACATCCATGATCTTTAACTTTACGGTTTTTCATGACTTATTATTGTCATGTCACCTCCACATAAGATAATCTCAAATAATCTCCAAATCAATAAATTTCTCCTCATTCATGATCTTAATTTACCTTGGATAGGAGCATGAGCATGCACGAACTACAAAGCTAGTCTTCACCATGATTATGAGTGTATTTCCTTTTGTACACGTTTTTATACCCATCAGTACACGCATGTGTCTGTGAGAGTATTTTTTTGTCTGTGAAGCGCAGTCCACAGACATAAGTTGGCTTGTTTTGTCTGTGAAATTTTCCACAGACAAAACAAGCCAGCTTTTGTCTGTGGACTGCGCTTCACAGACAAAAAATAACTCTCACAGACACATGCGTGTACTGATGGGTATATAAACGTGTACACCAAGACTTACTCTTTTATCAAATAATCTCATAAAATAATCTCAACTCCTCATCCATGATCCCAAAAAAAATCCTCCACATCATCAAAATGATCTAAAAAATAATCTATGGATGTGGATGCCGTTAATATCACAACTAAGAGCATCCACATTGATGATCTTCAACTTTACGGTTTTTCATGGCTTATTATTGTCATGTCACCTCCACATAAGATAATCTCAAATAATCTCCAAACCAATAAATTTCTCCTCATTCATGATCTTAATTTACCTTGGATAGGAGCATGAGCATGCACAAACTACATAGCTAATCATCACCATAATTATGAGTATATGCCTAGAAGTTGAAAATAATCTTAAAATAATCCAACTTTAGAATTTGATACCATATTATTTTATCAAATAATCTAATAAAATAATATCAACTCCTCATCCATGATCCCCCAAAAAATCATCCACATCATCAAAATGATCTAAAAAATAATCTATGGATGTGGATGCCCCAAACAAAAGTGTAATTATCTTTCGTTCATGAATATCAATTACGGTTACTAAACAATCATTCAGTGACTCTCACCCTCAAATACATACATGTACTATGGGCTTATTAATTCGGAGTCAATATTAGCTACCATACGTACATTACAACCTTGCATAGGGTAGTTAATAGTTACTCCAAATTAATTAGCCGATTGTACATGCATATGAGCATATGAGTCACTAATCATTTGTTTGATAATCTTAAGTGATATTCATGGAAGTGAGTGATTGTTTAGTTAGTTACTTGATATGTTATAGTGACTATAATATTAGTGATTGTGTTTGATATACAAAACTAAAGAGAGTAATTGTAAATATTTGGGAAGGAATGATGAAGAAGATGAGAGTAAGAAAAAGATACACATGATCGAACAAGTATTTCGGAAATGTAAGAGTGACTGATCGTTTATTTGATAATTGTAAGTGATACTTATGAAAGATGGATCATTTATGTGATAATTGTAAGTTATATTTATGGAAGACAGTGAATCTTTAGTTGGGTACTTGCGTACTTGATGTGATATAGTCACTAAATTAAACTATTAGTGATTGTGTGTTTGATGTGTAAAGAGAGTAATTGTAAGTATTTTGGAAAGGGGAGACGAAGAAGATCGAGGGGAATATGAAAAAATATGTACACATGAACGGCAATGATGGAGAGGATACTTCTATGTTTACGTAACTATATGAAATATGAACGGCAAAAATGTAACTATATGAAATAATGAATACACTTTAAGCCATTCTTGAAAAATTGAGTGATAGTCATATTTTTTGAATTGGAAAATTCTACTACAAATAACAAATACTGGAAGTACCGGACAAGTTATAGTTCATACCAATAAATAATACTACTCCAGTACTCCGTAATAATTAATAATCTATACTTCTATAGTACATATTAAAAAAAACTAGTTTATCATGTATTTCCATAAATTTTTATGTCTCAAATAAAAACTTGTTTTTTTTATAAAAAAAAATGAGGCCCGTGAGGTGGGGCTTTGGTTATTGGATTTGATGTGTCATTATATTCTATTATAATTATACGGAGTAACTATAATAATATATAATATCATACATTCCCGTGTATTAAATTCCCGCGTCAATTTAATATGCATAAAAATATATAATAACAATATAATATTTAATGTTAGGATTCGGGATTCCATTCTAAAAGGTCAACTATGTTAGGAGGAGTAGCCCGAAGCTTAATATAGTACTCTAATGCTTCTGAATTTACCGGTGTGGGACTTTATCACCCTCCTCACGACCAGACACTTCGTCTAGATCGTGTCGTCATTCATGTTTTTCGTCATTCGTCATTTTCATTTTTATAGTCGTGTCGTTATTTTTCATAAGGGGCCAACACCAAGGTTATGGATCGTAACCTGGCTCTAATGCTTCTGAATTTACCGGTGTGGGACTTTATCATTTAATCATTATTATGATGTGAAATGCTATCTCCGTCCCAAAATGATGTCCTGTATTTTCTATTTGGGGTGTCCCAAAATGATAGTCATGTTTCACTTTTTGGTAAAGAAATTAAAGTAGATTATCATTTATAGTCCTCATTTTTAATGAATAGTAAAAGTAAATGAGTGAACAATGCAATAAAGTAAGGTTATATGAGTCCTTCCAACACTCTTTCTTAATACGTGAGTCCAAAAAGTACTTCCTCCGTTCGTAAATAAATGCAACGGTCAACAAATTCAACAAAGAAACATTAAAATGTTGAAACGTTTAACGCCATTTTTCTGCGCTACGCCGCATCCCGGCTTTGCTGCAGTTCCATGTGATAGCCGCCTGATGGTCAAAGTCTTGTTCAGTAGTTTGGGGACAACTTTATTGAAATTTCTACCAAAGTATATTAAAATTTCCCCAATTTGTTAATGTCAAAGTTGATAACTAAAAGGTGTAGAATTGCAGAAAAGTGAACGCTCACACGTCTAAGGGAGTGTTTGCAACTGCTTCTGCTTAAAAACAAGCACTTTTTGAGATGTAAGGCAAAAGTGATTAGTACTAAAAGTTGATAGTATTCGAGAAAAAAGTGGTTTTGAAAAGTAAAAGTTGGTAGTGTTTCGTAAAATAAGTGCTTTTGGTGTAATAGAAAAGGGAAAAACACTTTTCACACGCAAGCCGAGAAAAAGTAAAAATTGGTTGTGTTTGGTAAATAAGTGCTTTTTTAAACCAAAAACTGAGAAGTGCTTTTTTTAAGTGGTTGCAAACACTCCCTAACTAGTTTGCTATGGATGCCTTTATTGTAGAGCTACCTTAGAACTCTAGAAGTGTATTGTATTAAGACTTGGTCTCATTTTTTTTAAAAAATTTGTGTTTTTTAAAAATGAAGGTGTTTTTAGGAAAATTTAGGCAGCAAGCCGGTGAAACCGCTAGGCGATCCTCCTAAATGATCCGATCTCCTAACCTTCTCTCAAATTAACAAGAGTTTTCAACAATGGTGACGTTCTCTAAACAGTAACGAAGGTTTCTTCTTCTTCTTCTTCTTCTTCTTCTTCTTCTTCTTCTTCTCCTTCTCCTTCTCCTTCTCCTTCTCCTTCTCCTTCTCCTTCTCCTTCTCCTTCTCCTTCTCCTTCTCCTTCTCCTCCTCCTCCTCCTCCTCCTCCTCCTCCTCCTCCTCCTCCTCCTCCTCCTCCTCCTCCTCCTCCTCCTCCTCCTCCTCCTCCTCCTCCTCCTCCTCCTCCTCCTCCTCCTCCTCCTTCTCCTCCTTCTCCTCCTCCTCCTTCTCCTTCTCCTCCTTCTTCTTCTCCTCCTTCTTCTTCTTCTTCTTCTTCTTCTAGAGCTCTGGTTTTGGGCCGACTTACTTTTCGGCCGAGAGTTAAATCCGCTTCAAGTGAGCGTGAAATTTGTTATTCTCCTAGCAACGTTTAGAGATTGTGTGTTCCTCGTCGGTATAACCCACCATGTGATGAATTTTTATTATTCATGTTTGGCAAGACAAGTTCAACTTAGATCTTCCGAAACATCAACTACTCGCACTCTTCCTAAGCCACCGCCTCACTCTCAGAGAAAGATAGTGCTCAACTGGATCTTCTTTTCAGTGGCAGGTCAAACCGATGGTTCACTTAATTTCTATTCGGTCGAATTTCCTTTGTTGGTTGCTAGTCAAATGGGACAGAGGAAGTACATATTTTGTGAAATTGTTGACTGATAAGACTAATAAGCTGAAAATAAGAGATATCAAATGGATCAGTACAAAAGCAATTCTGATAGCCTAAGACAACAATGGGATGAAACATAAAACTGAAAAAGTTCAAAAGAAATATACTCCCTCCGTCCCGCTAAGATTGTCACATTTTACCTTTTCGGAAAATCCCACTAAGATTGTCACATACCAAATTTGGTAAAGTTTGTGTGTCTTAAATCATTCTTACTTTATTCTTACTTTTTCAATTCAATATCAACTACATGAACGCACTTTTATTAATATATGTGCCACATTTTCTTGTCCCAAACTTAGGGGGACGGAGGTAGTAATAATTTGCTAACCCCACAAAGATTTAGACCCGCCTGTCAATATAGAAGCTCTTGATACTTGACCAATAATCAAAACTAGAAAAATACTAAAACTACTATGCGATAGAAAACAAACATATAAATCGGTTACAACAGCATATCCACCGACAAGAAAATAATAGAAATTTTGGTTTGTCCAACCACTAGAAAGAAATAGTTAGAATCTATAGTTTGACCACCTAATGGGAAGAAAATGTAAATATCATCGATTTGGTGAGTCACCAAAAGGAAGATCTTATCGCCATCTTTCTCTCATAGTAAGGCTGTGATCCAGGAGGAGGACGCATAATTGAGATCTTGAAGTTGCTGATGTCTAAAGTTAACCAGCCTCGAAAATCAAACAAGAAAAGCATTGTCATCCACCAAGCTTTCAAATTTAGAGCCCGTTTGGTAGCACGAAAATCGGCTGATTTGGCTGATTCTGCTGAAATTTATGAAGTTCTGGCTGAAGTGGCTGCATTGGCTGATTCTGCCGCTTTAAGAAAAAAAATTAAATTTTTTTTTTAATAAAATAAAGAAAAAATTATATGTAAAAATGACTAAAATGGTCATCTACAGTATCTTCAGCCAATACAGCCAGAAAAGTAACTCCAACCTTTCTTTTTCTGCTTATTATATAATTCAACGCATGAAAAACAAAGTTACGTGTTTGGTGAAAGCTGGCTGATAAGCCTGATAAGCCGAAAAACAATGTTGCCTAACGACCTCTTAATTGCAAGTTAGGCCGTGTCCGTACTTTTTATTTATTTCATTTGTACAATTTTTGTAGGGCTGGGGTGAGGGCTTGAGGCATAAGGGTAAAGGAATTTGGCCCCTTTGAAAGAGATTTTTAAAAAGTGGTGCTAAGAATGTTTTTTATTTGAATTTATTATTTCAGCCCCTCATCATATTATAATAGACTAAGGGATCTCAATAGACTAAATCATATGTAAACAGGATAGACTAAGGGCATGTTTGGCACAACTAGCTGAAAAGATACTTTTGTGAGCTTTTTAATAGCTGTTAGCTTTTAGTGACTGAAAGGATCTTAAAAAGAAAAGGTGGTAGCTGTTTGATAAAAAGCTGACTGTTTGATTTAGTTCGGTTTGGTATACAAGCTGTTAGGATTAATTAATACTAAAAGTCACTAGCTTTTCTTAGATGCTACACCCGGTAGCATCTCAAAAAAGATCTTTTAATTTTTGAAAAGCTCTTAAATATTGTCATGCCAAACACACAACTAGAAGCTTTTAGGAACTTTTTGAACAATACAAAAGCTAGAAGTCAGGGACTTATGCCCGCCAAACATAGTCTAAATCATATTTAACGGCCTCTCAATTGCGAGTTAGGCCATGTCCGTACTTTTTATTTATTTCATTTGTACAATTTTTGTAGGGCTGGGGTGAGGGCTTGAGGCATAAGGGTAAAGGAATTTGGCCCCTTTGAAAGAGATTTTTAAAAAGTGGTGCTAAGAATGTTTTTTTGAATTTATTATTTCAGCCCCTCATCAGATCATAATAGACTAAATCATATTTAAACAAACGAAAATTTAATATGCTAGATCAGACATATCATACTTTGATAGTTACATTGTAAAGTACACATAGACCGAACATATATCAAACCAGATCGGACTAGATCAGATTTAAACATATCGGACCAAATGAGATAATTTGTATCTAATTGAAAAGAGGTTATGTGATTGTTTACTTTTGACTTATTGGACTTAATGACAATCACGACTTAATCATTCAGTCATTAAGTCATGTTCATTTAATCTGGAGAATAATGGAAACATGACTTAATCATTCAGACAAAAATTTAACTTAACCATTAAACTGGAGAATAACTGTCATTCTCATTAAGACGTTTATTAAGACATTTTTTGTCAGTTTTTTCAAATTGATTGTGGAATATATTTATATTAATAAATGAAATTTTTCATTGACATTATAATTAGAGTATAATACTAAATTGATTATTTTACTTGATTCAAACTGTTTAGTCAGCATACAAAATAAACAACCTCAAATACAAATATCATTAAATTCAGACAAACATCTTAACGCAGATAGACGTCTTAATCCAGACAGGCAGACAGAACTTTAATAGAAATAAAAGTAAACAATCCCTAGAATGTTTTTGGGAGTTGTTTTGAGGAGGGGGGGGGGGGAGGAATGTGAGAGTTACATTGATGATCCTCCTATATATTCATGTTTGGGGTTTTAAAAATGTGGAGAAATGATTTTGAAAGGTTTTTTGTAACTCTCATAAACTTCTCAAATGTTTAATTTTTAAGTTACCCTAAATTAGAGGGTTCTAATGGATAATTAATTAAATGATAATTTAAACTCAATTTAAAATGATTATCCGTTCAACTTTTTGAATTCTCCATATTTTAGAATTAATTTTAATTATAATTCCTTTAATATCCATTCATCACATTCTCCTCTCCCCCCACCCCTAACATTTTACATTGGTACTCTTCCCCTTCCCTACTCTCAACTCCTAAAAAATACATAAGTTCATGCGTAAAATAGTGTTTGAAAATAAATAAGGTAAACCTATTTTAATGTAATAAATATTGTTTGGATGAAGATACTCTAACTTATTTGATGTTGAACGGGATCTTAACCTCCGAAACCTCCACACTTCGAAGGTTCTTCAATTTGAGGTGTTTCCAGGTTCTCGGGAGTTATGTTAAGTTAAGTCATAATTTAGATTATTGTTTCAAATATACAAACAAATGAGATTAATTAAAAATTGAACCTGCAATAACCTAAATTAACCCCAAATAAACATGACATAAATGGTGTTAAAAGCATCATAGTGATAAAAACGTGGTTTGCCCGTTTCTCCGGCCTCTCAAAAGTGTGTAGATTCCCTTGAAAAGTGTTTTGTAGATTTGGACGTGCCATAGCCGAAGAATAATGGAACATATGTCTTATCAAATTTCATGATGTTGCCAAAAGGCCAAGCACATAGCAAACGTTTATTATCACATTATAGTTCATAACTTCATAGTTCATATTGCGAACGATATTAGACCATAGGGGTGGGTTCGGTTCTTTCGGTTCGGTTTTGACCTAAAAATAAATACGGAACCAAAGTAAAAATTCGATTCGGTTTTACACTTCAAAACTTGGAACCACGGTTTGATTAGTTCGGTTTGTTTCGGTTCGGTTTCAGTTTTTCGGTTTTTTTACTAAAAATTTGTCATTTGATTTAAAATTGATATAAAAGTCGGAGGGATCAAACATATTACATAAAAATGCAAGCATACTTGAACAAATAAATAAAATAATAATAAACAAATATGTCTTGAATTATATGAGTATGCGGGAGAGAAAAAAGTGTGTATCTATTCTTAATTTACATTGTTTGTGACTAGTTTGAAAAAAGTTTATGAATACATACGTCATATGTGATATAGCTGAGATGAATATTTATTTGTTTTATCAATATAAAAAATTTAAGTTACAAAAAATAAAGTAAGTTACATAAAAATAAAAGTTAATTACTACTAATAACCAGTAAAAACATATAATCATGCAACAAATTGCAACATACAGACATAAAAGACATAATAGATCAATATAACTACATTATTATGGGCAATGAATGTGTAAATGCATTTATAAACTAAACTAAACTAAACATAACACAAACATTATTTCTTTAGCACAAGAAATTCAAAGATTATTGATGATATTAAGATTAATGCTTACATTTAACAAATAAAATTTCATATTTTATTTTTGTTCGGTTTGTTCGGTTCGGTTCGGTTTTGAAAGGTAAATACCAAAACCGAACCAAACTACTACGGTTCGGCTCGGTTTTTTACATTCGGTTTCGGTTTTTAGCGGTTCGGTTTTATTTTGTCACGGTTCGGTTTAATTTGATTCAGTTTTCGGTTTTCGATTTTTCGGACTCAGCCCTTTTAGACCATTTGCAGTGGTCAAGAGTCTAAATTGTTAAATTTGGACTCTGTCCATATGAAAGCAATGTTTAGACTCCGTCAATACTATATTTCCCTGCATCCGTGCACCGTCAATAAAATACACTCAACATTTTTTTTACATATCAATTTAGTAAAACATTAATTAATTTATTATAAGTAATGTTTTACTTTTAATATTTTCCCTAAATAATTATGAAATAAAAAATACACATTTCGATGTAAAAATTAATAAATTTCATTAATTTTTTTATCGTTTTTCGGTTAACAAAAATGAACTTAGTTCAAGTAAAGTTTGATTATGAAATATTCAGTTATTTGTGAATGCTTCATGAATTAAAAAATTGTGATTCATGTTATTTGAGACTCAGAAAAACTTCAACGGTTAAAGCTTGAGATTTTTTTTAATTTTATATATTATATATTGATGTCATATGAAAGATCACTGAAATTTATTAATTTTGATATGTTTTTTGAAAAAATTGGAATACAAATAAAAAAGTTATAAGAGTTTAAAAAAAATTGAGGTCTAATGACACAGGGATGACATCATCATTTGAGAGTCAATCCACCCTCTATTAATAAGACCCTCAACCCCCTTACCCACTTTTAAGATCTCTCTCAATCCTCCACTACACACATTTAGGAGTCCAAAAGTTTCATTTTTAACTTTTTGGACTCCTAAAACCTTCCCACTCCAAATGGTCTTACTACTCCCTATTACTCACTCCCTCCCATAAATCAGCACGAAGATTAAAAAAGTAAAAACAATGTGGTTGAAATTTGTGCAGAGGAGAGATAATTAACTGAAATCACATTGTTTTGCTTAAAGGTGTGTGGTTGAAAATTTTTAAGGAATGGAGGAGGGAAGAATGTTTTAGACCTACTCTATTAAAAAAAATGGTAAAAATTATCGAATAGCAAACAAATAAGCAATCTTGTTGAAGCATTCCGAATATGGTGTGTGACAAAATCGCCAAGTAAAATAGATGTGCGTTTTTCTCGCAAACCTCGCCCAAGTGCCATGCTAGTCTCGGCCAACGCAGAAGAAGAGGAGTCGTGGGAGTCTCCAGCAGGTGGTGAAGTATCCTGAAGTGGTGGAGTCGGATGGGATACCTCATGCATGATTGCCTCATCTTCAATAAAGTGCTGCTCAAAATTGGAAGTTGATTCCACCCCTGAAGCCGTAGAAGTCAAAGGTGCAGCACTTCCAGAAACTAAAAATGGGTACTTATTTTCATAGAATTTCACATCACATGAAATAAAAATGTCCCCTGTAATAAAGTCATACAATTTCCACCCCTTCTTGGCATGAGGGTAGCCAATAAATACACACCGGCGACTACGAGGAGCAAATTTATCACCCTTGGACCGCTGGTCATGAGCAAAACATAAGCACCCGAAAACCCGTAAATGAAGAAAATCCGGAGCTTTGCCAGTAAGTACTTCAAATGGAGTCTTCCCCCCAAGTAAACCGGATGGTGTACGATTAATTAAATGCACAGCTGTCAATACACACTCACCCCATAAGCTAATCGGAATATTTGCCTGAAACATAAGAGCGCGGGCCACATTTAAAATATGTCGGTGTTTACGCTCCACTCTCCCATTTTGCTGAGGCGTACCAACACACGAGGTTTGAAAAATAAAGCCGTGAGTGAGTATCAAAATAAGGCATCATACATTTAAACTCCGTCCCGTTATCACTGCGAACAATCTTGGTGCTCCGACCAAATTGGTTTTCGATCATAGCAAAGAACGAAATAAAGCTCTTGTAAACTTCCTTTTTATCACGTAATAAATAGACCCAAACAGCTCGTGAAAAATCATCAACAAGTGTTAAAAAATACACAGCATCACATGTGGAGGGAGTTTGATAAGGTCCCCATAAATCACAATGTATCAAATCCAAAATATTACTGGCTTTATTATCACTAGAAGGAAAGGAATCACGAACTTGTTTGGCTTGTGGACACACCTCACAAGCTTTATTCAATTTCTTAGGAAAAGAAGTGGCATTAATAGTTGGAAGTAATTTCACTACACGATCTGAAGGGTGTCCCATCCGTCGGTGCCATAATTCAAAATCTGTCAAAGAAGTCACAGTGACAGCATTCAAAGTTGGAATTCCACGGAAGTAGAAGAGCTCATCTCGTCGTTCACCTGCTCCAATCAGATTCCTCGAGCGTAGGTCCTGTATAGCACAAAGTGAACCAGTGAAAGTAACAATGCAATGAGATTCATCAATCAATTGTGATGCAGAAATAAGATGACAACTCAGTCCGGGAACAAATAAAACACGATCCAGTGTAATAAAATTGGAAAGATTCACACGTCCTCCAAGGTTGCAGTTGCACTTCGACCATCCGGCAGCCCAACCGAGCAGTCCCTAGTACGGGTTATCTCGGTGAGACAATAAATTAAGATCACCGGTGACGTGTTGTGACGCACCGGTGTCGAGTATCCAGTCGAAAGGACAAATCTTACCCGTCATACGGTCATTATCACTAGGTTCAGAGTTAAGGATGTGAAGAAGAGCCTGCACTTGCTCTCTGTTTAAGCCCTGCAGCCCGTTCATCTCCCGGTTGGAAGCTACTGCTGGAACATGGCTCACCCAAGAAGGAGCTGCTGCTGGAACCAGTTTGTTAAAGGCTTCATCTCCCATCATCGCACAAAGCAGAGCACGCTGGTGCTGCTTTGGTTCGCAGAAGAAGAATCGCGAATGAAGGAAAAAAAATTGCACAAAGCAGAGCACGCTGGTGCTGCTTTGGTTCGCAGAAAAAGAATCGCAGATGAAGGAAAATACGCAGAGGTTAACTCTGTGGCTCTGATACCATGATAAGACTCGGGGTTCCATCCTAAAAGGTCAACCTGATAGGAGGAGTAGCCCAAAGCCTTATATAGAGTTTAATTGTTTTATAGCTTTCCGGTGTGGGACAAATGCTTCAACACGCCCCCTCAGCCCGAACCGGGCTGGACAATATCGGGGTGTATAAACAGGCCAAACAAACCCTTAACAAGCTACCCTTAATCATGGGTGCTAAACAAGCCGTCAAACCACAACCGGAATTTGCTCTGATACCATGTTAAGACCCGGGGTTCCATCCTAAAAGGTCAACCTGATAGGAGGAGTAGCCCAAAGCCTTATATAAAGTTTAATTGTTTTATAGCTTTCCGGTGTGGGACAAATACTTCAACAAATCTAATCTTGATATAAAAAATATGAAACTTATTACTCCGTATTATTATAGGAAGATTTTGAAAAGTACATGAACCTGAAATAATTATTCTCTAATCACGTTCTTTCCACACCTATTTTTTGATCGAATTCAAACTTTTTCTCATTTCCTTCTAAGAAATGGTGTGTGGTTGATAGCAAGTTAATACCCTTTCACCTTTTTTAATCTTAACTACAATTATACATTTCAATGTTATTAATAAGTGTGTTAATTCAAAGTTACAAGAATGATTTGAGGTAGGGGTACTATAAGATTTACGACTATCATATCATGCATTCATGCACTAAATTAAATGTTTGCTACGGAGTATTATTTGTGCAATTTATCTACAATCTTTGCATAGTTGTACTCACCTCACCCCTTATATTCATCTTTATAATCATTTCTGTGAGAAACTATTTTTTTGTCTGTGAATCCCGTTTACAGAAAACATATATGTTTTTGTGTGTGTATAATTAAGGAATGGGTACAATTATAAATTTTCATTTATCTAATACTTTTGATACTTCTCCAAAATTAATTGCCACACATGATATTCTGTGACTAAATAAACTTTCAAATGTGATTCGAAGGTAGGCTAAATTTGATTTTGTTTTTATGTCTTTTTTTTTTCAATTACGTTTACTGCCTTGCCGTTTTTCTTGGTGTTTAAGAGTCAGACGATTAATTGGTACGGAGTATTTTTTTCCCGATCATTATGTTTCAGGTTCAGGTCAAAATTGGTAGTAAAGAGACTAGAACAGTCACTATAAGCTTACAATGACCCATTATATGGTTAGCGGGTCATTATACTCTTCTTAGAGGGTGAATGGCATTTTGATGTCCGATCTAAATGTAGTGTTCGAGCCGTGATTGGTTGTCTAGTGGTATCACTTGTACGTTTTTTTAGGGTAATTTTTTTTAACGAAACTAGTTTAACTTATCATTACCAAGCAGATCAAACGGACCGAACCAATGACTTGCAGACACGACTCCTCATCTCATGTTTTAGATTCACTAGTTTTTTTGCTGGAAAAACACATCACAACCAAAACAAAAACAATATCCAGAACGTGGGAAATAATTGAAACAAAATAAAGAGAGTAAATAAGTTTCTCAGCTAAAGAAGTCGTAATCAGCATCAGATCATCTGGCGGGGCTGGAGACCAGCGCCCGCCCCTACCCCGTTTTTTGGGGGAGTCCAGCGCCATAGCATCCTTTGTAGCATCCTCCCTATCCTGATCCTCCCAAGTTCGTCTCCTGTTCAGCTCTCCTGGCGGCGCTCCTTCCTCTTCTATCTCACGTGAGATCATAGCATTCCCCATCCCGGGTTTGGTACTCCCTTCTGTCTCATCCGGGTCCACCTCCTGCACTGACCTCACAATACTTGATGTATATGTGCCACCTCCGGAGGAGCTCCCTTCCGAAATCAGCCATTTGCTACCCATGTTTGGCTTCGATTTCCTTCCACTCGCTCTAAGCCATGGTCCAAAAGGTCTAGTCATAGCTTGCCCCTAGTTTTTGTATAGAAGAGGGATAAATTTATCTGCATGTCCAATCACACCACAACAAAAGCAGAAACTCGGCAGCTTTTCATACTTAAAGTCTACCCAATACCCTTCTCCCTTACTCTTCCTTAGAGTTGTCCTAATCTTTAAAGTTTTACCTGTGTTCATGCGGACTCCCACGCATATAATTCTCCTTTTTTAATCAAAATTTTTATCATCCCAAATGACAAATTCCCCTAAATGATTCCCAGTTCTCCTTGTCGTTCCCAAATTTTCAAAACTATATGGCACATTATGAACCTGTACCCAGATCTCAAACTCATCTAGCAACATCTTAATCGGGATATCACCCGGTTGAACAGCTTTTAACACAATCAAATTCTGATCAACCAGCCATGGTCCATTATCCAGGACACGATTCATATCAACAGAATGGAAGAATTTAAACAGATACCTCCGTTCGCCGATCTCTTGTATAGAGATTCCTTTGCCTGGACGCCATAAATCAGCCATGAAATCACTGAAGAATGGAAATCGAATGACTTTGTCCGTGAGAATCGTCCCAACCATCGGAAATTCATTTGCCTTCACTGCCCCGATCGCCGATTCTCCTTCCTCTTCATCTTCAATCAGCAGTTCATCCTGTAAACCCCCAATTCCCAGGCCTCCATACTTAGCAACGAGCTTACCTACCTGTTCGTCTTCCTGTTCTCGGTCCTCTCTACGTCCATCATCTCCTGAGTCCTCCATCTCACTGCCGCACCAGTTGTCTGAGACTCGCCCCTCGGCTCTACTGATCGACAATCGTCCAGCGCCGCACGAAGACGATGAAGTCGCTTGACCCTCAGCACTCGCTAGGGTAAAAAATTACCGACTTTTACGGTGATTTAGTATACGAAAAACTCATGAAATAGGAGTAAAAACATTTAATGTCATATTTAATGTCTATATTGACAAAACATGACATTAATTACTCCCTTTTCACGAATGAAAATCATGACAAATCTATTTTAGAATTTCAGAACATTTTTGCTCCTATTTAAAGAACAATTTCTCTTTAATATAGTCGGGATTATAGTATGGACATTTATTTTAAATTAGTTTATATGAAATTGATAAATGCCTTGATGTTGATATCATCAATCACGTTTCAAATAGAAATACATGACAAATATGATAAACCCATGTTAGAGGGAGCCCTTTTAATATGTTGGCGTTTATTAGAGTGTAAAATAATTATTTTGCATGTGATCAAGTAAAGTGTATGGATGTAAAATGTTTATACTGTTTGACTTGGTTTTTTAGTGTAAGTTACGTTGTAGAACATTTTTTAAAATCATTTCACAATAAAATGTGCGATCTAAAATATTTTATGTGGGGTGATATGATACTTTGCATACTTTTTATAAATCAATGCAATGTCTTTGCTTGCAAATTAAATACGCAGTATAAATTATACATTGATCTTGCCAGATAATGCAATACTACATATTGTCTACATATATTTTACATGCATCCAAAGTGATTGTTTTCTTAAACTTTGCGTACAATCGCTTAGCATATACTCCGTATAAAGTATAAACTATGAAACTCTTAAGTATCAAAAGTATCAAGCTAAGTAATAAATGATTCAAGATAGAAGAGGTGAAATTAAATAGACAAAGTTCAAATTATTATGGTCATGACTCATGTTAATCAGTTCCTATACCGTGAGATCATCCCACGGTGAGCACCGTGCTCCACACCTAAAACGACGCAGTTTTGCAGTGTTTTTTTATTTTAATTTCACGCGTGAACAACTATTTTTTTTTGTATTTCAGTAACAAAATGATGTAACTCGTATGTAAAGAAATGTAACTTACGTGAATAAAAATGTTACTACAAGCAAGACAAAATGTAACTTATCTAAAACATTGATTTCAATGTAAACAATAAAAAAAAGAACCTAAATAGTGAATTTTTTTTTTTTAATATTAAGACCATTAAATGTTTTAACGAAATCATTTACCCCCCCACCCCCACCCCCACCCCCCCCCCCCCCCCAAAAAAAAACTTTTTTTTTTGCAAAAAACTTGATTTTAAAAAAATGTTTGTTTTGTTTCAATAAAGGGGGTTTGCTTTGTGATGTAACTCGTGTTATGAAAAATGTAACTCGCGTTGATAAAAAATGTAACTCACGTTTATGCAAAATGTAACTTGCTAAGACAAGTCCAAATGTAACTCGCGTACATGAATGATGTAAATCACGGGTAAGGAGATGTAACTCGCGAAACAAAAGATGTAACTGCATGTATTTTCAAATGTAACTTGAGCCAAATCAATATACAAATTGTCCAATATAGTATAAGATGTGTATATGTGTGTGTGTGTGTGTATGTATGTATGTATGTATGTATGTATGTATGTATGTATGTATGTAAATAAAGAAGATTCCTAAATAACTTCTAAGTTCCTCATGCCTTTGCTAGCAAAAATATATACTACGTATATTAACTTAAGATCTCAGGGTCTGCGATCTTCTCCCATGTCTTTCTTGCAAAATACGGAGTAATTAACTTTTGCTAGTTGGCTCTCACAGGTCAAGACACCAGGCCAGGAATGAAGAACTGCCGCACCCTAGATTTCCTCTATGTTGCGTAACGAAGTCGGCGGGCAGTGCGGCACCAGTCATCCCTCACGGTGGATCGTCACACCATGCTCGTTTGGGATCGTCACACCATGCTCATGGTGGGCGGACCGTAGTACAGACCCAGCGGGGCGGTCGCCCCACCAACAATAAATATTTTTAGTATATATATATAATAAAAAATAATTTTCGCCTTGCCAAAAAGTATTTTGTTTAAGTTACCGCTCTCCCAAGACAAACTTCCTGGGTCCGCCCTTGATGGTGGGCCGATGCCACGATATGATTTGTGCATGTTAATAACCAAGTTAATGACGATGAAATTATTGGTGTCAATTTTTCTTTTGGATACAAACGTCCGTACCTATTTAAATCCACTCGGTTTCACTTTAGAAGTGCATAAACTAATCCACTATATACTTCCACAAATATTTGGTGGGGGAATGATGAGTCAGCAGCAACTACAAATTATTCATGCACGCTACATCATACGTAGTACATTCAAAATTTCAGATAGATGCTGTATAGCCTTATATATAGCGTTTGAGTACTTTTGGCCTGTTGGGGGTTCGAAATTACATCACTACCTCCAAATTACTACGTATTTTACATATCAAACTTGTGGTGTAATAAGGTAACACAAATCTTCTTTTAAAAAAAAAAACAAGCTAACACAAATCATTCACTTTTGTCAAAAATATGTGGTGACCTCCTTCAGGGTGGTTGCCTTAAACTTTTAAACATATGTTGTGCATGTTACCTTGGGTGATATATACATTTACATTTCATAAAAAGTACTTGTGACACAAATCCTTTTTTTTTAAATTCTGTCATCTTGAATTTTGTTAATCAATGACACTAATCTTGGAGACTGGACCAATGACATATTTATACTCTCTCCGTCCCACAAAATTCTTCGCACTCATCATTTTGGGATGTTGCAAAAAATTCTTCTCATTTCATTTTTTAGAAAGTTTTGTGTGGCTAACATTCATTTACTTTTTTATTACTTAACTACAACCATACATTTCCACTTTATTCCCACTTTTTTAATAAGCGTGCCAAGTCAAACCGGGAAGTTTTTTTTGGACGGAGGGAGTATATATATAAAACTAATATGAAAATGTTATTTGTTAGAAATATTTATATACAAGTTGTCCCTTTCGAAAAGAAATACTCTGTATTAATCAAAATTGTTGATCAAAGTTTAGTAGTATTTACTTGAAAACTCAAAGGTAACCAAATTTTAAACAAAAAACTAGTAAATGGTAGGGGAAGGCCCTCCTCCTTCTCTCGCGAATATAAATATAATGACGTGAAGAAAATGAATGTGCAACAAGTGTGCATGTTGGAAGGAGATACATACATGTGTGTGTATAGGAGGTACACAGCTAGGTGTCTAGGAAGTATGCAACTAGCCAACTATGCAAGTTGTCTTTCATTCTTTCCTTAGCTTGCATATTAGATACAAATCATTAGATGCAAATTATGCAAGTAGCTAACTTCTCCATATTTTGAACTGAAATTTTGTGAACATGAACAATGTTGCGATTAGGCAAAGATAAACGATAAATTAAGAGCAAGAACACAAGAATTAACGTGGTTCACGCAATCGGGGTGATTACGCTAGTCCACGGCGAACGAGAGAGAGTATGTATTATTATCAGCGTCCCAAGAGGTTTACAAGTACATAAGAGTCGTTTAAATAGGTTTAGGAAAACCTAAACTGAGATTAGAGCCGCAGGCCCAAAATTAAGCCTGTTTTTAAAATTCCCGTCGCCTGACCCGGTCGGGTCTCTTATTTGACCCGGTCGGGTCTCCTTCACAGAACACAAACCCGGTGGAAACCAGGTCGGGTTTCCAAAACAGAAGGCTTCTGCCTTGCTGACCCGGTCGGGTCCCTTCCCTGACCCGGTCGGGTCTCACTTCCAGTGATATCCCCCGGTCTCTGCTTCAACATACCCGGTCGGGTGGCTGACCATACCCGGTCGGGTATCTGCTCTGAACTTAAGAACAAGACTCCATCTTCAACAATCTCCCACTTGGAGGCTTGGTCAACAATTATCTGCCATCCAAGAACATGTATCTTCTGTAAAACCCCTGATTTCTCTCTCTTTTTCTCTTTCTCTCTCGTCCGCGCCTTCTCATCAAGTATCTGGAAGGCCCGTTGAAGCCATGCATAGCTTCAACTTCTCCGTTGTCACCGCCTTGGTAAGCATGTCTGCTGGATTCTTCGTACCAAGGATCTTCTTCAAATTTATAGTACCATCTTCAATCAATTCTCGAATGAAATGATACCTCATCTTGATGTGTTTCGTTCTGCTGTGAAACACCGGATTCTTCGCGAGATGAATAGCACTCTGGTTGTCACAGTACAGACCACAATCCCCCTGTTTCATGCCCAACTCCGAAAGAAAGTTCTTCAACCAAATCATCTCCTTGGCCGCTTCAGCAATAGCCATATACTCTGCTTCTGTGGTTGAAAGAGCTACACTCTTCTGTAATCTGGACATCCAACTGATTGCCGTACCTCCAATAGTGAATATGTAACCCGTAGTGCTCTTCCCGGAATCATGACAGCCCCCCAAATCAGCATCTGCAAAACCTTCTAGAATTGCTCCATTCCTCCTGAAACAAAGAGCAGTTCTAGAGGTGCCTTTCAAGTAGCGTAACAGCCACTTAACTCCTTCCCAATGTTCCTTCCCTGGATTTGACATGAACCTGCTAACAACTCCCACTGCATGAGCAATGTCCGGCCTTGTTGACACCATTGCGTACATCAAGCTGCCAACGGCTGATGCATAAGGAACTTTAGCCATCTCATCTTTGTCTTCATTGGTCTTTGGAGACTGCTGCTTGGAGAGTTTCAACTGACTCCCTAACGGTGTACTCCTTGGCTTGGCATCCGTCATTCTGAACTTCTCAAGGACCTTCTGAATGTACTTCTGCTGTGAAAGCTTTAAAGTACCTTCCACCTTGTCTCTGACTATGCTCATCCCAAGAATCTGTCTCGCCTCCCCTAAATCCTTCATCTCAAATTCTTCAGACAACTTCTTCTTGAGCTTGTTGATCTCCTGCATGTTTGCTCCAGCCACCAACATGTCATCAACATACAAAAGAAGAATAATGTATGAAGACTCGAATTTCTTCAAGTAACAGCAATGGTCCATCTTGCATCTAGTGTACCCATTCCGCTGCATAAAACTGTCAAACTTCAAGTACCACTGTCTAGGAGCTTGCTTCAGCCCGTATAGACTCTTCTTGAGTTTGCACACCATCTTCTCTTTACCACTCACTGGGAAACCTGCTGGTTGGGCCATGTAAATGTCTTCTTCAAGGTCACCATGAAGAAAAGCAGTCTTCACATCCAGCTGCTCCAAATGCAAATTTTCAGCAGCAACGATACCAAGGATCAACCTGATAGTAGTCATCTTCACAACCGGAGAGAAGATTTCATTGTAATCAACCCCCTTCTTCTGTTGGAACCCCTTGACAACTAGCCTCGCCTTGTATCTTTTGCTCCCATCAGCTTCATCTTTGATTCTGAACACCCACTTGTTCTCCAAAGCTTTCTTTCCCGGTGGTAGCTTGACTAAGGACCAAGTTTGGTTCTTCTCAAGCGAATCTAACTCATCCTCCATGGCCTTCTTCCACTGTATGGAATCCTTCACGGTCAGCGCCTCTGAGTAAGATTCTGGTTCTCCATTCTCGGTCAGCAACAAATAATTTGCTGAAGGAGAATATCTGTTAGGAGGTCTTCTGATTCTGGTGGACTGTCTGACTTGAGGAGTAGCTGCCTCTGAATTTTCACCATCTTCATCACTCCCACTATCTTCAGACATTCCTGTATCTCCTGAGCTCCCACTGCTCCCTGAACCTCCTGTTGTCTCATCACAACCAACAGGTTGTGCTATGTCATCTTCAGTCATCCCGTCAAACACCACTTGTTGCTTGTTTTCTGGTTGCTTGGCTTTGCTAGTTTCTGCTGCAAGACCATCTTTATACAGGGCATTCTCGTTGAAAGTGACATCTCTACTTCTGATAACCTTCTTGCTGTGGTTGTCCCAGAACCTGTAGCCCATGTCATCCATCCCGTACCCAATAAAGATACACTTCTTTGCCTTTGCCTCGAGCTTGTCACTATCTGCATCTCTAACTTTGACATAAGAAATACAACCAAAAACTTTCAAGTGAGTAAGAGATACCTCTCGACCTTTCCATTCCTCTTCTGGAATTTTGAAACCTATGGGAGATGAGGGTCCTCTGTTGATCAAGTATGCTGCTGTGTTCACCGCATCGGCCCAGAACATCTTTGGAAGTCCTGCATGCAATCTCATGCTCCTGGCCCTCTCATTCAGTGTTCTGTTCATCCTCTCTGCAACACCATTTTGCTGTGGTGTTTCTGGAACCGTCTTCAGCATTCTGATCCCCTGTTCAGCACAATACTCTACAAACTCTGTGCTACTGTACTCACCCCCATTATCACTCTTTAAACACTTAATCTTAAGATTTGTTTCATTCTCAACAGCAGCTTTGAACTTCTTAAAAGTGTTAAAGACATCGGATTTATTCTTAAGAAAATAAACCCATATCTTCCGTGTAGAGTCATCAATGAATGTAACATAGTACCGGGAACCTCCAATCGAAGAGACCTTTGTCGGTCCGTAGACATCTGAATGAATCAACTCCAGCCGCTCAATCTTGGGTTGCTGCCCTGTCTTCACAAAGGTTACCCTCTTTTGTTTGCCTAGAACACATGGCTCACAAAAGCTCAACTTTGAATTCTTCAAATCTGGGATTTTGCCCTTTGAAGACAGCATCTTCATTCCGTTCTCACTTATGTGCCCAAGTCTTTGGTGCCACAAAGTAGAGACCCCTGTATCTTCAACTGCTGCGTTTGCCCCATCTGTGGACACTTCAACCATGTACAGTGTACCATGCTTCTGCCCACGAGCAATGACCAGCTTTCCCTTTGTCACCTTCCATTGCTTGTTGCCAAAACTAACGTTATGGCCTTCCTCATCAAGCTGTCCAACTAAGATCAACATCTTCTTCAGGTCTGGAATATACCTCACCTCTTTCAGTCTCCAGGTTGTACCCAAAGTGGTACTGAGATCAACATCCCCAATACCCGTGATCTCCAGGGATTTGTCATCCGCCAAACGAACTCTTCCGTTGTAGGGCCTGAAATTTTTCATCAAATCCCTGCAATGACAAGCATGAAACGACGCACCTGAATCCATGATCCAGGACTCAACTGAATTCTCAACGCTGCAAATTAGAACATCTTCATAATCCTCTGCCACGTTCACCTCCTTCTTGCCTTTGTCTGCAGGGGGTTTTGGGCACTGATTTCTGAAGTGTCCATTCTCTTTGCAATTCCAACAATTGATGTCCTTCCGGTTCTTGGATTGCCCTCTCTTTCTCGACTTCGATCTTCCCTTCTTGTTACCTCCTCTAGTGGATTTTCTGCCCCTATCTTCAGTACTCAACAAACTGTTGGAGCTATCCCCCGAACTCCTCCTCCGGATATCCTCACCAAGGATTAAGTCACGAATACCTTCGAAGGTAAGCTTAGTGGTTCCAGATGAACTACTAACCGCTGTGACTGTACCGGACCAACTATCGGGCAAAGATGATAACAAAAGTAATGCTTGGACTTCATCATCGAATTTAATCTCAACCGAGCCTAACCTGGATATGATTGAATTAAACTCGTTGATGTGATCTGTCACGGATGCACCTTCCTTCATTCTTGTATTCACCAACTGTCTAATCAAGAAAACCTTGTTTGCTGCTGAGGGTTTCTCATACATGTTGGATAACGCCTTGAGCAGTCCGAACGTTGTCTTCTCGTTGACGATGTTGTAGGCAACGTTCTTCGCCAACGACAACCTCACCACACCAAGAGCCTGTCGATCCAACAAATTCCATTCCGCCTCCGTCATCGTTTCTGGTTTGTTCTCAGACAACGGTTGATGAAGCTTCTTCTGGTAGAGATAATCCTCGATCTGCATCTTCCAGAAAGCGAAATCTTGACCATCAAATTTATCGATCTTAACCTTCCCTTCGTCAGCCATAGCTCTGATACCAATTGTTGCGATTAGGCAAAGATAAACGATAAATTAAGAGCAAGAACACAAGAATTAACGTGGTTCACACAATCGGGGTGATTACGCTAGTCCACGGCGAACGAGAGAGAGTATGTATTATTATCAGCGTCCCAAGAGGTTTACAAGTACATAAGAGTCGTTTAAATAGGTTTAGGAAAACCTAAACTGAGATTAGAGCCGCAGGCCCAAAATTAAGCCTGTTTTTAAAATTCCCGTCGCCTGACCCGGTCGGGTCTCTTATTTGACCCGGTCGGGTCTCCTTCACAGAACACAAACCCGGTGGAAACCAGGTCGGGTTTCCAAAACAGAAGGCTTCTGCCTTGCTGACCCGGTCGGGTCCCTTCCCTGACCCGGTCGGGTCTCACTTCCAGTGATATCCCCCGGTCTCTGCTTCAACATACCCGGTCGGGTGGCTGACCATACCCGGTCGGGTATCTGCTCTGAACTTAAGAACAAGACTCCATCTTCAACAAACAAGGGTTCATTTGAGTTTGCACCTCATTTTATCGTCCAAATTGGACTTTGCACCCTATTTTAAAACTATTTGTTTTTGCACCTCAACCACATATGATAAGACAAAAATGATATCGATCAGGAATATGTTGAAGGCCAACAAATTTGTTCATGGAGGGGCAATTTGTTCTTTTCATATGAGGTTGGGGTGCAAAAACAATTTTTTTAAAAACGAAATGCAGAATCCAATTTGGACGATAAAATGAGGTGCAAACTCAAATTACCCCTATGAAAAACATGCTCACACAATTTTATTAAAAAATTGAAATTCTAACCAGAACCACTTATAAACGGGCTTTACCCCACGGGCCTCTCCGGACTGAGGTGAACGGGATTCTATGTGGTAGTATTGATGTATGCATGTTTACGGGTTTACACATAAATTTCCAATAACCATCAATATCCTTCCACACAAATAATAATAAATAATAATATAATAAAAACAATTAATAAAATGTGCGTAAAAGCGAATAATATTGATAACCACTAATAATTAATACGTAGTATAATAGTGAGTATTATATTGAATTGCCGAAGCTGGTGGCACTTTTGTGCCTGAAGCATGTCCGAATGTCCGATTATGGACAATGGATTGATAGTGCAATAAACAATTTGTTAAAGTTTCAATTTAAATAATGGATTGGATATGGATCGCAAGCTGTTAAGTTGGGACGACAAGCCTATACTAATCCTTATCCATACAAATATCCTAATTAGTCCTAGATATCTATATCCTAATTAGCTAGATTGAGCCTTGATGACGTTTCATGAATACATGTTTGGATAATTGGATATCTATACTTAATTAATATATATATTCCCCAGGAAACTTTGTCTACTAAACTCATTTAAATATGCTTTTGTCCGTATAAAACATCTTACTAGTATATACTCCTTCCAATTCTCAAATGACTTCCTATTTTTATAATATTGTTATAAAAATCACCCTCCTACTATACCCTTTCTTTGCTTGCACCCACTCTTTATCCGAGGAAATTACCAAAATGCAGGACTTTTTCGTCTGATAAGCCAAAACACGGGAATGGTAATTAGTTACCAAAATACGGGTGTCGGAATTGGGTGTTCCGACCAGGGGAAGGGTTACGTTTATACTTCCTGTTGGAATTGACTGTTCCGACTAAACTCAACCATTTATTTTTTCCAACATTTATATATCCTACTATGGTAACTAAAATCCAAAAAAAAAAAAAGCATTTTACCATGTCGGATGTGGAGAATCCGACTAGGGGAAATCCCATAAATAATATTATTTCCTTTCGGAATTGCTAAATGCGACCAGCAGTGCTATTTTTTATTTTTTTATTTTAAAAATTGTATATGCATCCGGCAATGAAATATAATGGAAAAACCATATGCTCCTATCAGAATTGGTACTTCCAATCAGACTAAAATCCAACATTGAACATGTTCATTTTTAAACCACAAATTTTACCTAACATTCATGCTCATTTATCCTATACAACCCATCCCACATCCTCAAATTTTTAATACATAAAAAAACTTCTTCCTTTCTTAATATATTTCATATATACCACACCGTATATACAAATGTCTAGTGAGAGTAATATTGTTATTATGGTTCATTGGAATGGTTCTACATTTCAAAAAGATGATGAAATAGAGTACCCATACCTCCTAGGGCGGTACTATTCATCAGTGAAGATGATGATTTTACCGGTATACACGAGAGTGTTGTAAACCATGTTAGAAGTGAGGGATTTTCCGAAATTAAATTAATTCACGGAAAATTGCCAAAATATAAGATCTCCGTATATGTTGCTTCTAGGATATGGCCCATTCACGATGAGAATACATGGACTCATTTTTTCCGGATCGCTAGAAATATAAATGAGTACGATGAGTTGCACATTTACGTGGAAGCTATACCGGCCCCGCCACAAAATTTGATGTTCCACGGAACTACTACAAACAATACTGCTCTGCTTCAAAATAGCGGAGAGGGCCCATCATCAGTATATGGTGGGAGGAACAACCCCCAAACGTTTGAGAACTTCGAATCTCCCGGTATGTATTGTTCATGTTAAATACTCCGATTCAACGACACGTTTAAAATTAAGTGATAGAGGAGCAAATT
The DNA here is from genome assembly GCA_945859915.1 of Cuscuta epithymum. NCBI lineage: Eukaryota > Viridiplantae > Streptophyta > Magnoliopsida > Solanales > Convolvulaceae > Cuscuta > Cuscuta epithymum. Next base: position 1,119,002 of record CAMAPF010001001.1, on the reverse strand, counting down.
TTTCTTAAAACTTTGTCAACTTTTTTTTGTAATCCCTGTGTTGGTCAAATTTGGTAAAGTTTTAAGGAACGGATGAAGTACATAGAAATTATATCATTATATACTATTGTAATTATAAATTTATAATTAGACAAAATCCGACAAATGAGACCATTCATAAAAATTGTATGAATTGCATAAAATTTCTAAAAATCTACGTGCGGATTTGACCCATCTATAATAAAAATTAAACAGATAAAAATTCATCACATAAGACTAGTTCACTGTTTTAATCATGTAATTTATGTTTAGGTGTTTTGATAATAGTACATTACACTAGTTTAAAGAATAGTACATTACACAAGTTAAAATAATACAGAGTACGTAGTACGTAGTACGTAGTAGTACACTACATGTTTTAAAAAAATAAGGACTCATTCAATTAAATAAGGACCCATTCAATACTAGTGACCTATGTTGTAAAAAACGAACCGAGAAGCGACTCGGCCAAATGGACGGGTCACGGGTCAACTCGGACACGGTGGATTATGAGAACATTAAAGAGAACGTTAAAGAACGACTTGAGTGGTTGGACATTGAGTTAGGTGATGAAGCGATGCTCCACCAGGGCGTATTCCTTTACCCGAATGCACAAGATGAACCCGCTCCCGTCCCTCGTATGATGGTTCTTATCAACATTCTACACAGTCAGATGCATATTTTCCACTTTTGAAGACACATCGGGGTTTTGGAACACTGGCGGCGGTGACATGTCAGGGCCGAGCAAGCAACGTTAGATGTAGTACTCGTATTAAATTTAGAATTGTATACACGTACTATATATTCATTAATAAATTACATTGAAGACTACATTTGTTTTGTTCACTTCCATTAAATTTACAAAGATTGCATTTTAAACAAATGAAAATTCGTACTTCATTATATGAATTTAATTAATAGGAATGAATTAAAAAATAAATTAAAGTAATCAATTTTTTTTATTCAAAAAATCAAAATGCATATTTTTCATTTTAAAAAATTGAACGCTATGTATTACTTCAACTTAAAAAAACTTACTTTATTTTTAAAAAAAAAAATTGTTCAAAGCACCTGCCAAAATACGTTAATTAATGAAGTGTGAAAGCTAGTTAAATTTTGGGGTATTTTGGCCAACCCACTTCATTAAAAAATTCGAAACTTTATTAAGACACTTCATTAAATAAAGAATGAATTTTAAAAATAAAAATATGCTCCTAGTCGGAATTAGTGTATCCGACACCAGCCCATCCCCTTTTTCAAAAACCTGACTCTGGTTGGAAGAGCCAATTCCGACATTAGCTTTTTCTCACGCTTTTTCAGAAATGTTAAGGATTCCCGTGTTTTGGTAAAACACCCTCTTTATCCCACCCTCTTTTACTCTTGCTTTATGAATAGGGAATGCGGCAGTTTTCTGTTTCAGTAGTTCCGATAAATAAAATTTGTAGGAGTATATATATAATGGAAACGTCAAAAGCAAAAATTTACTTTCTTAAAAGATACTACGTATAAAATTAGAGCCCATTTGGTGACCATATTTTTGGGTTTATCGGTCAACTTTTTCACCAAACACGTAATTTTTAATTTCGCGCGTTGAATTGTGTAATACTCTGTAATAAGAAAAAGAAAGGTTGAAGTTATTTTTCTGGCTGTATTGTCTGAAATTACTGTAGATGATCATTTAACCTATTTTTTCATGTAATTTTTTCTTTGTTTTATTAATAAAATATATTTTAATTTTTTCCCATAAATCAGCAAAATCAGCCAATGCAGCCAGAACTTAATAAATTTCAGCAGAATCAGTCGATTCGGTCAATTTTAGTGTTACCAAACAGACTCTTAATGTAATAACTTGTTTGATAACTGGGAAATGCTTATTTCCTTCATAATGCTATTGATATTGTTCTAATTTAAAGACTTGTACTAGTGTACTACTATAGTTGACACTAAACAGAATAAATCATTCGCGTTCCTAATCTAAATTGCTTTGACTAAATAAATTAATGCTAAAAGTTAAAACATTTTTAAAAACGAAAATGATATGAAGAAACAAAAGTAGTATCTCGTTGAGGAAGAATATCAAGAGGTTAGTCACTATTATTATTGTTTAACGAAGATTGTCAAGAGGTTAAACAGGGATTAAAAAGAAAACAAGATAATGATAAAAAAATCAAGATAATTTATACGACACTATTTTTAAAACTGATTAACACTATTAGTATTTCTTGATTGGTCCGATGTGCACGTACAAGTTTCGATCATGAATATGCTACAGCCTACATGTGTATGGGTCGAGCTGCATTGGGTTGAGTCCGGGGGAAAATGTGGTTTCGGGTTTCGCAATATAGGGCCTGGAACATTTAATTATAAATTATGTATGGTGTTATGGCAGTTTTTGTTTGGGAATTCTATAAGACGATTCCAATTCGAAAAATTCAAATACAAATACAAATAAGAATACTAAATTTGATTCAAATTGTTATCAAATATAAATACCAGTATATTTGATTCGAATGTTAATCAAATATATTCGATTAATAATAGTACATGATAATATTAATAGTAATAGTAATAGTAATATTAGTAGTAATAATACTATAATAACTTTTAAAAGCTAGCTATACCTTCAAAGTGTAACCTATATATATATATATATATATATATATATATATATATATATATATATATATATATATATATATATATATATATATACACACACATTTACGTAGTAGTATTTCAAGCCAATTAGTATATAGAAGTATCATGAGGGTTATAAACAAAACAAATAATTTTAATTCGATTTGCGATTTCGATTCATAAAGAAAAATGTAATGTTACAAAGTTCACTTTAGTACATTGTGCACAACCTAAAAATGCACCGATCCATTAAATTTTAAATCATAGCATGCATTCATAACATAAAAGATATGACAAAGTTGTTTTAAAGTGATATTTGACTAATATTTAACTTATGATCAAATCGATTCGATATTCGTATATGATTCGTTAAATATTCGTTTTGTTAAACAAATACAAATACAAATCAAAAATGATATTCATTTCATATTCGAATTCGGATTCAGATTCGAAAAAATTAAACAAATACAAATACAAAATCACAGTATTCGACTCGATTCGATTCGTATACAACCCTACTCCCAGCGGTAGTGACCACCAGAGCTACAGTGACATCCCCGACAAACCACTACCAGCTGCCTGGCTACGATGGCCACCACCAAGACAGTGATAGTGACTCGATGGCCGCCAGTGACCAGCGTGGACGACAGTGACTTGAAGGCCGCTAGTGATAGGGCTGAGCACGGGTCGGGTTCGGGCGGGTCGGGTCTGCGTACCCTAAACCCGTTCGGGTTTTTAAAGTTAAATACTAGGCCCGACCCTTTGATATTTCAAATCGGGTTTTTCGGATATTTGTAAGTCGGATATTATCGGATATCAGATAGGGTTTCAGAGATTTCGGTTATATTAAAAAAAACATAATTGGATCATTAAAGTGTTTGAATGCCACTTTGACAAAAAATCTACAAACTAGTGCACTAAACATTTAAATTACGCAAATAATTTAATACAAATTGCATAAATAATTGAACACAAGTATTAATTTAACATATTCAAAGTACACGCTACATAATTTGATATATTTCGAATATTTCGGTTATATTAAAACAGATTATAATTGGATAATTAAAGTGTTGGAATGTCACTTTGACAAAAATTGTACACACTAGTGCACTACACATTCAAATTACAAAAATAGTTTAACACAAACTGCACAAATAATTACACAAATAATTGAACACAAGTTTATTTTAACATATTCAAAGTACACACTAAATTATTTAATATATTTCGGATATTCGGGCGGGTCGGGTTGGGATTTTACAAACCCTACCCGCCACCCGATCTAGGCCCAATACTAATCAGATTTTCGGTTTCGGGTTTTTCGGGTCGGATATCCATTTCGGTTCGGATATTATCTGAAAAAAATTCGGATTTTGCGGGTCGGTTCGGGTTTTGCTCAGCCCTAGCTAGTGAGTACCGCCGGCCAGTGACAGTAACCACCTCCGACCACAGTGACAGTGACCACCGCCGGCCGCCAGTGACCAGCCGCCTCTAGTGGCCAATCGCCACCCTGTTCAGACCACCACCCTCCCTCCACGGCCAGGCCTCTCCATTCCCTTTACCAGTCCATCCACCCTCCCAGCTTCCCACCCCCTTCCCAGCCTTCCAGCCCTGACAGCTCACCCCACCGTGCCCCTGCTCCCACCCCACCACAGGCCAGAGCAGTTTCCGACCGTCGCCATCGACCCATTCCCTTTCCTCAACCCCTGCTCTCGCCCTTACCTGCTGTAGTGCCCCCGACCACCGCGCGCACCTCCTGCCCCTCAGTCGCTCCCCTGAAACTATAATTGCTAGCCGCGTTCATCTCTAGGGAGATGAAATAGCTTTAACGGCGATGCAAGAGAAGATTTACGGTTGCAGCAACGACGACAAGCAACAATTGCGACAGAGAGTTCTCGTTTGTCTCTGACGATCGGAAAGAAAACGAAGAAAGAGAAGAAATCGACATGAGTATGGTGACAGCGAGATCCGTAGAAGCAGACGATGATAGTTGTGGGCCTGTGGCGATGAAGTTTTGGTCGAGGCAGACGATGATGATGGCAAGGCGGACAACCTTCGCAAAGGCCTTCAAAGGAGACGACGAAGAAACAAACGGATCCAGACTTTTAGGGATTTGGGGGGCATTTTGAGGGTTTCAGTTTGATTTGGTCTCTTTTTTGTCCATACGAATTTCAGGTCTTATTTTTGTCAATGAGAAAGCCCATGATCTTATTTTTGTCATTATTTCTTCTAAATCTAGTTTTATCAAACCCGCACAACTACATACTCCCTCCGTCCCTAATTTAAGTTCACAGTCAACACTTCAGGGTCTCCAATTCAACGTTTGGCCATTGATATGTAGAAATATACACTAATAAAACTTATAATGAACTAACATTTCAATAATATATATTAAAATGGAGTATTCAAAATTATTTTGATATTTTAAAATATTACAGTTTTTGAGTAATTAACAGTCAAAGTTAACAAAGTTTGACTCAAAAAGTCAAATTGTGAAATTAAATGTGTGACGGAGGTAACATATTGCATTAATTGATATTAATATATTATAAGAAATTATCGTTTATAGGAGTAAAACATAACAGGAATGCCAAAGTAGGACCGCGACTTTTGAATTCCAAAAGTAGGAGCTCATATTTCAATTTTACCCTCGGTAAATTAAAATGAATCATTTTCCTTGGTTCTCTCACTCTGGCACCCATGCTCTGCACGGCTGCAACACTTCTCCTCCTCCATCCCTCAAATTGGCATCTCTCTTCTCTCCCATCTTCCTTCTTCAAATCTACCATCTCTAGATGTTCTTCTCTCTGATTTCAAAGACGATAAAATACTCTCCGTTTCTGGTGGCCAACCCTTCTCTCCTAATCTCTTCTGCCGTTGGTCGATTTCCCTTCTGCAACGTCACTTCGGCCATGTGCCGTAACTCTAGTCTCCGGCGCTGCGGCAATCTTCTCCGGTAAGTATTCTCCACCTCCTCCATCTTCTTCTTCCCCACCCCCACTCCTCTATTTTCTTCTCTTGATTTTTTGTTTCAATTTTCTATTTTTTCATTTATTTGATTTTGAGATTCAAACCTAAACTTGCTATTTTAGATCTGAAAATTTGGAATCTTAATTTTTTTTCTATTAAGCAGTTTAAAATTGAATAAAATTTTCTTATCCTTTTGAAACTCAAGATTGCAATATTAGTCTATTAGCAATAAATGAGTTCTATTGCCATATTTTCATTCTAAAGAATTCATACTTTGGCAATTTGTGCCATTGCAAGTTTGATACTATTTCTGACAATTAGTGTCATTATATAGTTATAATGCCATGCTTTCATTCTGAAAAGGGAGATTTTTGGCAATTAATGTTAAGATGCACCTTCACTCAACTTTGTATTTTTGCCAGATAAAGCCCTACATCAATCTCGCCAGAATCTCGTCCGACGAGGAGGCGACGCCGAATGAGACGGCCGCCGGCGACCACGCCTGATGAACTGCCTGCAACGATCGATTTCAGATGCAGTGGACGGTGACAACGGTTATAGATGTGGCGGACGGAGACTGCATTTCAGTTGATCGGCCGGCGATAACGATTTCGATTGTGGTGGCGACCGGCGACGACGATTTCGATTGTGGTGGCGGCCGGCGGCAACAATTTTGGTTGCGGTAGCGGTCGAGGGCAGGCAGCATTATCGTCAGTGATGTCAGCTTTGGTGTAGCATGCGTGACATCCCTGTAAAAATTGTACAGTTGTAGTCCGTATAATCATTTTAATTATTAATAAAGAAATCAATTGTTCATTAAGGGTAATTTAGTCCTCCCAGGTTGTTTTACTCCTACGAAACTTTGTAGTCCTAGTTTTGCACTTTTGATATGTTTTACTCCTACTTAGGGAATTTTCTCATATATTATCGATTGACTCTAGAATGAATTCTAAAATTTTAATCAATATATAAGTTCCTACATCACCCATATCAGTAACAATGAAATGAATTGATATGCTATTCTTTCGATTTGTTTCATAGTGGATGATCGTTACAAAAGGAACATATCTCGATTACTTTCCACTTTATGTGGCGTAAATCGTATAACGTACCCTTAATACTAATTTGTAACTTGTAAGTACTCTCAGATTAGGGTGTATTGTCTGTTAAAGTTTGAATATATGATATGATTTTTGTAACTTTTAATTTGATGTCTATCGTCGTCACACCATATATATTAAATAATACATGTAACAAGTTTTAAGACTTCTTTTATTTCAACTTAGTAGTTAAAATATTCTTAGTTTTTACCAAAAGCTGATTTTTTAAGACTTTTTAGTTAAAATAATACTCCGTACATGATTTTTTTTTTACCAAAAAAAATATTCTCTGTTTTTTCTTCCTTTCACTATTGGCATTGAAACACTATTTTTTTCAAGTGCGATTATAATCTTACTTCAATCCTTGTTAAAATTTAAAACTAACATGTACTTCAATTATTATCATTTCCGAAATACTTATTATGTACAATGTTTTAATACATAAAAATGTTTGTATTGTACTTACGATTGACTCTCTTCTCCATAATAGTCTCCTTTTCCATATCACTCTCTCTTGCTACATTATCTTATATTAGAAGTATAAGAGATCAAAAGAGGTAGAATTGTGAGCATAAAGAAAAGGGAAAATGGAAACTAATAATCCAACCTTTTAGCGGTCTTCTTTCAATAATCCCACCTTTTGATTATTCATGAATAATCCAACCTTTGCACCCCATCTTCATTTGTTGGTCCCTGATCGGTTAATGACTTGCTATTCCAAGTTATTTTCTTATCTTTGCAAAATATTATCTTTGTGAAAGATGAGATTTATGGTATAATGATTTGCAAAGATAAGAAAATAGCTTGGAATAGCAGGTCATCAACCGTTCAGGGACCAGTGAATGAAGATGAGGTGCAAAGGTTGGATTATTCATGAATAATCAAAAAGTGGGATTATTGAAAGAAGACCGCTAAAAGGTTGGATTATTAGTTTCCATTTTCCCTAAAGAAAATAGAATTTGCAATATAAAATTAAAAAAATCAGTTATATATTTTATGTTTCCTTATTTGAGAACACTGGCAATTCTTGGAAATTGTGAAGATGTCTAAAATTATATAAATATGCATTGATTCCATTGAGAGGTATTGAAATTCTAGAACATTTTTGAACTTTATAGATATTGAAGTGAAGAATGATCGATCTCAAAAGTATGAAATGTCGAAGATTGTGAAGTTCTCAAGAACCATGTGAATGTGTGTGGAAGCATTTTGAACGTTGTGCAGGACTTCCAGAATATATCCAGACCAACATTTTACTCTGGGCACATCGACCCAATGTGGAACTGCGCAATCCTCCAATGGAGGTGAGGACGATGGCTACCAACCACATCGTCCACAACATAAGAGTTTAGCAACGCCACATATAATCATTTATTACGTTGTAGGACCTCACACGAAGACTATTTTGCATGTATATATGTGAATTTAATACACCTAGCATTTATGATTAGTATAAATAGTCTCGTTTTGAGCAGATACATTACAATTCACATATCATTTATTATCTTATGTCTTTTTCTCTTCGCAACTAGCTCTGCATTCTTTCTATATATCATTAATGGTATCCCGATATAGCTATAAATATTGTATATGAAGGATGGACTTGAGGCTCTCCTGTCCAATTTTGGGGTGTGTGCATATTATCATAACATTTGGAACATTTGGTCTCATCAACAAAAAAAACTAATTTGGCCATTAGATCATGATTTACGCTTCCGACAAGTATATTATTTGAATTCATCACTCAATATAATTATTATTTATTGAGAAATTTCTATAAACATGAGTAAAAGGTAATATATGTCCTAAAATAGGAGTGTCATTGTTTCTTTCCAAAATAAGTCTCATTCACTTTTATTTTCAAAAGTTTATATTGTTTTATTCTTTTAATAAGACTATATATATATATATATATATATATATATATATATATATATTCTATTTTGGGAAGAAAATATATATAGTCCTATTTTAGAAATTTGTCAATGTTTAGTCTTATTTTGAGTAATTTTTTTTAATAACGAAGGATGATATATATCTACAAATTGTCCTAAGTATGATTTAAGAGTAAAAATGTGTGAATACTATATACCGAATATGTTTTTATATATACCGAGTAATTACTCTCAAACATGAAACATACTCCCATTCTTGGAGAAAAATATATACTCTAAATTAGAAATTTATACAGAGTAGACATTTTTATTCCTATTTAGAGAATTTTCACAAAAACCTAAGGATGATTTAAGATATAGTTTAAATTTTTGTTAGAATGTCATAACGTATATATACTTCGTTTTTCACATTTATATTCCGCAAAATTAAAATACCAGTGTTGCATTTGCCACTGTAAAACTACATCAAAATGTTATAATTTGATCAATTTTAAAACAAAATGTAAAGAAGATAAAACTTGAGAAGGGATTTGTTAGCATAAAAAAAAATACACATTCAGTCTCAAAAAAAAAAACTTTTTTTTTGAGAAGGGATTTGTTAGCGACTTACGGAATTATATACAAACAGTCTTCAGCGACGTGTACGGAAACGGCTAAGGAAGAAATGATTATTTTCCAATAAATACGAACACAAATTTGACTGATAACTAGCCGTTACTTACCTTCTGTAATCTCAAAATCTCCAAGTAACCCGTAATCCATTCACGTGCCCTCTCCAATCTCCATCTCCCCACGGCAAATCTCCTGAAATTAGTAAAAACAAGTTTCACATGAGCGAATCCATTTCTTGACCTTGCTTTCCAAATTTTGCTCCAAGAACCAAGTTTTGTTCATAATCTGCAAGAGCTCCTGAAGCAGTTTCCTTGTTGGGTAAAATCTTCACTTTCTTGCTTATAATTTCCTTTAGAAACTGCGTACTGTTTTTCGTTCGTCTGGGTATCCTCGCGCCTTTGCAATTTTCATTTCACTCAGAGTCTTCTTAAGGTTGGAATGTTCCATCGTTTCCGTGATTGCTCTTTTCAATCTGGGTTTCACGTTTTCGTTTTTGATAAATTTGGGTCTAAATTGTGTGCGCGCGCGCACACACATTGCATACACTAAGTCTTGGCCTTCAAGTAGTAAGATTTAGATGCCATCGTTTTCTTAGTAACTTTCTGCTATTGCTCCTCTATGTCAGATTTGTTGTTTCTTAATCTTATGAAGAGTTGAGTGAGTTTTGATGGGTATTCTTGGGTGTTTTTGAACCCGAGCAATGTAATTCACGAATTGCAGGACATCTATCTTCATCCTATACATTAATTTCAGTGATTTCAGAGTTCAAACCACACGGGATTATTGGAATGGTTGCTTGTATTATGCTGCTTTTATGATATTCTGATAAATTGTGTTATGTGGGCATTCCATTCCTTGACCCCCTAACTGTTTGATTGAATGGCTTAATAACATTTGCTGCTATATGTGTGTTTGCAGAATGTTATAGTTTCATCAAGATGAAAATAGGCACCCCAAAGACACCATTGTCAAAGATTGGAAGGAGGACCCCTTTAAGGTCTGCCATAAATAAGACCCCTCCATGTAATACTCCAGGTGAATCAAAGGCTCATGAGGAGAAGATTCTTGTCACAGTTCGTGTGAGACCACTGAGCTCAAAGGAACAGGCAGCATATGATCTTGTTGCCTGGGATTTCCCCAATGACCACACTATTGTTTCAAAGAATTTGAGCCATGAACGCCATTCTGGCTCATACTCCTTTGGTACATACTATGCATTCCAATAATTGGTATATTATAAGAGTACTTTTGGATATCAATTGCTTATTTTCTTTTGTATGGGTTTCTGGCAGATTTTGTCTTTGGTCCAATTTGCTCAACTCGAAAGGTTTATGAAGAAGGGGCTAGAGATGTTGCTCTTTCTGCACTTAGTGGAATCAATGGTAAATAGGAGTTTCACTTACTTCTATTTGGCTTCCTATATCCTTCATGTTGCTTGGAGTAACTAACACCTCTTATGTTTTACACTATTTGAATAGCAACAATTTTTGCATATGGACAGACGAGCAGCGGGAAGACATTTACAATGAGAGGAATTACTGAAAATGCTATTAAGGATATTTATGAACACATAAAAAATGTAAAACTATTTATTTTGCTATTCTTTTGTTGCAAACTTTCAATAACTTAGTGGTGTGAAGAAATATTTTTAATTGATTGTCTTGTCTGACAGACTTTAGATAGGGACTTTGTCTTGAAATTTTCTGCTTTGGAGATATACAATGAGACTGTTGTAGACCTATTGAACAATGAACCTGGCACACTTCGCTTATTGGATGATCCTGAGGTAAGGATGTGCGTGCATGTTTTTAGCAAGGTTACTTTTTTTAAGACTGCCATTATAAGGAATTTTGGTTTTGTGACTGCAGAAAGGAACTATAGTTGAGAAATTAGTAGAAGAGATTGTTGAGGATGACCAACACCTGAAGAATTTAATTAATATTTGTGAAGGTTAGTTTACTGATCTAAATTTATTATTTCACATTTTACTGATCCTAGGCAATATTATCTCTTCAAGAAATTTATCATTTATGCTAAAAATGGGACTCATTTATTCCTATAAGAGATAAGAGTACTTAATAATCCCTTTTTTAGGAGTGAACGAGTTTCCTTTTCAAGAAAAAAGGATTGCAATCTCTTTTTCTAAACGTCTAGAAATGTTTATATTCCTTTCTGTTACAAGTTTTATAACATATAAATTTGATATACTCATGTACTTACAAATACCTGCTCTTGCAGCTCAAAGGCAAGTGGGAGAAACTGCTCTAAATGATAAAAGCTCGAGGTCACATCAGATAATCAGGCTGGTAATCTTATTTTTCGTTTTTTAACCCTAAGCATGCAACTGACATTTCATGATACTTATATTAATTTATTCTTCCCAGACCATTGAGAGCAGTACTAGAGAAAATTCTGGGCATGTGAAGTCCCTCTTAGCAACTCTGGTATGTGCAGTGTTCTAAACTTTTATAATTTGACCATGAATTTGGATATATCATATAAGGGCTAGAAAACTGCAGAACCTTGTGGATCTAGCGGGAAGTGAGCGTGCAAGTGCAGACGGTACAAGGTTGAAGGAAGGAAGCCACATCAACAGAAGCTTGTTGACCTTGACCACTGTAATTAGGAAGCTAAGGTAAAGAGAATGTTTGTGCATTTGAATGTTCGAATCTTGGGAAATGCTAAGGAGTGGCGGGAAAACAAGACAGGGAAAGTTTTTTTCTTATGTGCTGCTTCACCTTGGAAAATGAAATATAATTAACATCTTGTAAAAATAAAGACTTTGAAGTTCTTAGTCTGTTTTTTTTCTCCCCAAATTTTGTTCCCTTCCAATTATCTTCTCTACATGCTTATCTGAGTATTTGCTGTGATAAAAAACAGGCCCTTAAACCCAATCTGACAAGGATTAATATGGTTTGCTTGTTGGATTTGTTCTGTTGTAGTGGAGGGAGGAGAAATGGCCACATTCCTTATAGAGACTCAAAGCTGACAAGGATTTTGCAGGCCTCACTAGGGGGGAACGCACGAACTGCAATCATATGCACTCTGAGTCCGGCATTAAGCCACGTGGACCAATCCCGTAACACGCTCTCATTCGCAACCAGTGCCAAAGAAGTCACTAATACTGCCCAAGTCAACATGGTAGTATCAGAGAAACAATTGGTGAAGAAGTTGCAGAAAGAAGTTGCAAGGCTTGAAGCAGAGCTCCGAACTCCGGAAACTACTGCTGCTCCATGTCTAAGATCTTTACTTGTGGAGAAAGAAATCAAAATCCAGCAGGTAAAGAGATCTTTACTTGAAGCCAACTTTCATCAAATCCACCATTTTTTGGAGCTATACTTTTTGTCTCATTTCTTCCTTAATGCTATATCAATAGATAAAGTGGTCAGATAAATTCAATCTCCATGTCATTCCAACTGCACACATGTCAAATGAGAACTCTAAATCCCCCCCTCCCCCACTGCAATCATTAGGCCAGTTGAAATAAGAATCACGGAGCATTAAGCCAATTGGGGATGTATTTAGACAATTAAGTTGGGGATGTATGTAAGGAATATGATATACTTATGCTTTTGATGATGGTTGGGGATGTATTTAGACAATTAAGTTAATATGCCCTCAATAGAAAGATCATATATTTCTGCATCACACTTTTCGCAGAAAAAACATACTTTTGAAACTTACTTATTTGGGTTTGTTGATAAACACGACAAATGAAAAGATAAGGCGGTGGCATATATAGTAATGGTGTTGATTCTGATATTTTGTTTTGAGTTGCAGATGGAGGAAGAGATGAATGAACTGAAACGTCAAAGGGACATTGCTCAATCCCAGCTAGAATGTGAAAGAAGAGCAAGAAAAGAGATTAAGGTATGGATTGGATGTGATTCAATCCCTCAAACTCATGAAACAAATGCTATAAAGTTGGGGCATTTTAAAATAGTGTTAAGTTATGGGGTGGTCATTGCAGGGTTCGGATGATCACGGTCCATCTCATCAAGAAGTAGTCAGATGCCTTTCCTTTTCCACTGATGAAATGGTTCCAAGTGTTGGTGGGTCCATCCTATTATCACCACATGGTAGAAGAAGAAGAAACTTAGGTGGGAGAAACAACACTTCACTAGTCAGGCAATCAGCCGGCTCAACAAACCCGTCCATGCTTGTGAACGAAATCCGAAAGCTTGAAATGAGGCAAAGGCAGCTCGGGGAAGAAGCAACCCATGCACTTGAGCTTCTCCACAAAGAGTTTGCTTCACACAGAATAGGCACTCATGGTGCCACAGAAACTATTGCGAAATGTCTGTCGGAGATAAAGGGTATGCACACTTTAAACTCTTCTGTTCCAGCAGAGGAAGTCCAGATCAAAGACAAAGCCAGCCTGAAGGAAGAGATTGCCCGTCTGAGATCTCAAGAAAGCAGCATTAGATCTCTGGAACTGAAGCTCGAAAACGTCCAGAGATCTATAGACAAATTAGTCGTCATGCACCTCCCAAATGACGAAACTGATGAAACTACCCCAGAGTTGATGAAGACCCCATTTTCATCAAGAAAGAAAAAAATACTTCCTTTTGCAGCACTCACCAACACTGCTGCCAACATGCCAAACTTGATACGCTCTCCCTGTTCACCTATGGATAGTGACATTGAGAACAAAGCACCACCAGAGAGTAACAAAAACACCTCTTCAACGGAGGGCGGTACCCCTGCAAAACAATCATCAAACTCTGTCAGTGTCAAAAAAATGCAGAGAATGTTCAAGAAAGCTGCCGAGGACAACATTAGGGACATCAAGGCCTATGTCACCGAGCTTAAGGAACGTGTGGCTAAGCTCCAATACCAAAAGCAGCTCTTAGTTTGCCAGGTGACATTTTTTATGATAGATGAGTTTTTTGTCCTTGCAAAATCTTTGGTTTAGATACCTGCAATTTTTTTATTTTGTTTTTCATTCCTTCAATATGTGCTGTTACTTTTCAGTCCTCTAATTTTGTGGCAACCTCCATTTAGAGAAAAAAAAAATAACGCTGTTTTGAATAACTTTCTGCTTCAGTTTTTTTATAACTTTGTGGAAACTATTCATGATGTTATGGCTAAGTGAAGCTTTAAAGCATTGACGTTTGTTTTATTATTGAAAACTTTCCTAACTTGGACTAGTGATTAACATGAATAACCTCTAAATCATTAAACAGTGATCAACCCCCATATTAAGAAAAGATATGTTTTGAATGATTGTTGGTCCATATATGCTCGAGCAGGTACTGGAATTGGAGGCAAACGATGGTGCAGCAATGGAAGAACCTGAGTTTAACACAGAGGAACACTCTTCACCTGCTACATCGTGGCACTTGGTATTTGAGGAACAAAGGAAACAACTCATAATGCTGTGGCACTTATGTCACGTATCGCTGGTCCACCGCACACAGTTCTTCCTGCTGTTTGGAGGGGAGTCATCGGACCAGATATACATGGAAGTGGAGCTGAGGAGGCTGACATGGCTAGAGCAACACCTGGCAGAGTTGGGGAATGCCAGCCCAGCACTCTTGGGCGATGACCCGGCAAGCTACGTCTCTTCAAGCGTTAGGGCGCTGAAGCAGGAGAGGGAGTACCTGGCCAAGAGGGTGAACTCTAAGCTAAGTGGAGAAGAGAGGGAGAGGCTATATGTGAAGTGGGACATTCCGGCAGATGGGGGCGGGGGGAAGCAGAGTAGCAGGAGGAGGAGGATGCAGCTTGTGAATAAGCTGTGGTCTGATCCACTGAGCATGGAGAATGTGCAGGAGAGTGCACAGATTGTGGCAAAGCTGGTTGGGTTTTGGGAGACTGGGGAGCCGGTTTCTAAGGAGATGTTTGAGCTCAATTTTGTATCACCTTGTGATAAGAAGTCATGGATGGGCTGGAGTCTCATTTCTAATCTCTTACACTTTTAGCCAGCCAGCCAGCCATTTTTCTTTACACTTGTAGAAAAAAAACAGCCACAACTTGGATGGGATTATCCAACCATCTCTTTGTGTAATATATATGCAACTTATGTCTTGCCATGTTTCTGCCATTCTTCTACACTGAAATATGGAATTCAATGATGGATGCCAGTTTTGTTTGTTAGTCAGGTTCCCAATGGAGTAGAAAAGAACCAAAAAAGAAGGAACTCAAGAGAACCGGTTGTCCATAACTCAATTCTTAAGGAAAAGTTTTGTAATGGAATTTTATAATTTCTTTTATTTCTTAAATAAACAGCCACTACACAATGTGATCTTCTTAGAGTAAACAAATTCAACGAGGAAACGGCTGCAAGTAAAAAAGTACAAATTGAAAAGGAGAAAAAGGAAAAAAAAAAACTACTTTAGGCGATAGAAAAGTAGCATAGCTAAACTGAAATTAAAGGAAGTTCTGAATTCAATGGCAAAATATGGTGTTAACAGTTAAACTCAGCAAGTGAGACATGTACTTTTTATTTGAAAAGTTTTCGAAATAGGAGTAAAAATATTTGACAATTCCAAAATATAATTGTCATGTTTTTATTCTCTTAATAAGAGTAATTACTGTCAGACTTGAAAAATACTGCCAAATTTAAAGTTCGGTACTGCCAAAACATGATAGTAATTACTTCTACTTATGAAATAAAAACATAATAGTCCTATTTATTAAGGAAATAAAAACATGATGGTCCTATTTAGAGCAATTTCCCATTTTTTATCATCAAAATTAAAGACTCAATTTTCAATTTAAACTTTTTTCTTTATGTGCTTTATTTAGATTTTAATAAATTTAGTGGATAAAAATGTTACTAAAGTGACTATGAATACACTTTTACAGTCACTTTGATCTAAAATTTGAACATAATTATATTTACTAAAAATTACTAAATCATATTTTTGTCTACATCCTCATGGTGGTTATATATAAGAAGTTATTTCTAAGAAAATTATTGGACTAAATTCTTATTATATTAAGTTACTATCATGTCAAATAAAAAATATAAAAATGGGTTTAAAAGATAACAAAAAATAGAATTGCTTTTTTTAACAAAAAATAGATTTTGTTCTGGAAAAAAAAAACAAAAATAGATTTGATTCTAAAGGAACACTTGGTAAGAATTAGCTTCACCTGAAAATACCACTTGGGAAGTCCTCGTGTTGCTCCCTCACCTAAAAAAAAACAAAAAAAAAACATAAAAACTTCACTTGAAAATAGTATAGATATTGATTGAAAAGAGAAAATGAAATTTCATCAATCCATGACCTAAAAGATAGATGAACTATTAATACGAGATATGAAGATGGAATGTATCGATATAGGATCTGAACGGTTGAAAAACTATAATCTAGGACCTAAAATTCCATAAGTTTTGATTTATTTAACTTTTTATTAATTCCATTGTTAATTTTTTATGAATGTTTCTTTACAAAAGTTTAGTAGTTTAGTAAGTTCAATAATATTTGAAATCTTTAAATAAAAAATAATAAAATTCATGACAATAGAAGTTTTAGATTGATAATTTTCAATCATTCGGGTCATATATGGATACATTTCATTTTTCAAGTCCCCGATTGATTGTTCATCTATCTTTCGGGTGTTGGATTGATGAAATTTTAGAGAAAATACACACCTAAATGATTTTGGTTGAGAAAATCGAGAACAAAACGATACTACTTTCATTTTTAGTGAAGAACAAATTAAAATGAGGAAGATGTGTTGCAATCAATATCCATTAATATATATATATATATATATATATATATATATAGAGTGCTCTTCATGTCAGGCCGGCCTGACGGGCTGCCCCGTCCGGCCGAGCCCGTTTGGGCACCTTCCCGGTGGAATTTTTTGATGAAATTTTTTGAGCATGTTCCTCGTCAAGTCTAGTTTGTCCATACCAAATTTCAGCTCAAAATTCAATCGGGAAGGTCGTCAAATGATTTTTGCAAGTTAACTGGTCCGGAATATGTATTTTCCGGACCAGTTAACTTGCAAAAATCATTTGACGACCTTCCCGATCGAATTTTGAGCTGAAATTTGGTATGGACAAACTAGACTTGATGAGGAACATGCTCAAAAAATTTCATCAAAAAATTCTACCGGGAAGGTGCCCAAACGGGCTCGGCCGGACGGGGCAGCCCGTCAGGCCGGCCTGACATGAACATTCCTCTATATGTATATATATATATATATATTTCAGATATTTAAATTGTAACCCAACTCAGTTAAAATAGTTTTGGGAAAACTATCAAATAGGTCCTTATACTTTCATGAAAAAGTCAATTAAGTCCTCGTACTATTAATTGAATCAATTAAGTCCTCGAAGTGTTATAAAATAATCAAAATAGCCCTTTTCACCGGTAATTTGCCGGTAAGCTTGCTTATTGCTTACGTGGTGTCCAGTTGGCTTTTAATTACTGTTTTCTAGTTTTTTTTCTTTCCATGTTTTTCTTTTCTCTTTGTTTCTTCACTCCGCCACTACTTCTTCCTCCTTGGGTTTCTGCATCGGTGCATCCGATCCGGATGTCTCATCTTTATTTATCAACTCAGGCATCCATAGCTTCAATTCCTTAAACTGCCGTAAGTCTCTGGCAGTCGCCTAAAACTCCACCAACAGTCAGAAGCGGTCACCCATCCCAGACATCCTCCCAATTTTCTGTCGTGCGCCGCTCAAAGCCCACAACTTTGCGGTCCGTTTTCCACTTCTCTAAAACGACCGTCACCCGCATCATGTCTCCCATAGCACCCCAACCACTGCCACATGCCGCCCGTCTCCCATATCTTTCCTAGCCGCTGCCTGCGTCTGTCTGCTACAATAAGTTCCTCGATTAACCTTCATCGTTGGCCGACCATCGAAACAAACAAGACCAAGAAAGATTTGTCTGAATCAAAAGAGCAAAAGGATCTTTTCAATTTTAAAAATTTGCTCAATTTTAGAAAGAAAAGAAACCGAAAAGAAAGAATGCTTGGCCATGCATAGAAGAAGGGAGAAAGAAATTGAACTGGAGAAGGAAAGAACAGAAAAAAGAGGCCACGTGGATGTCCAGGTCATGGGATACCGGTGATACCCGTTTTTAACCTGCTAAAAGGAAAGATTGAATGTTTTTTAATAGCTGAAGGACCTGATTGGATGATTTTTTAGTACAAGGACCTAATTGACTTTTTTGATATAGTACAAGGACCCATTTGACAGTTTTCACAATAGTTTTAAGTATTGCTAGAATACAATCCAGTATATGCGAAAAGTAATTCAACATGAAAAAATATTATCAAATATGACTACTATACTGAGAACATCTAACATCATCTATCTAGGGATGGACCGGGCCCGGTTCAGTTCCGGTTCCGGGTGGGGCCCGGGTGGAACCCAAAAAAACAAAAAAAATATAAAAAGCCCGGACCGGACCTGGACCGGACGGGCCGGTCCCCAATTATCAAGTCCCGGACCAGCCTCCATAAACCCCCCGGGTCGGGCCTAGGCCCGGTACTGGTTCATCGGTCTGGGCCGGTCTCGCACAGTGGCGGCCCGGTCCGGTTCCCGGGCCGGTCGGACCGGCCCCGGGCCAAGCCTACATCTATCACAGTGTGTTATATTTTCCTATTTGGTGACCATTGGTAGATAAATATGAGTACCTTCTATGTTTGTTTACTCTTCTTGCACCTCATCTAATATTTTGCATAGGTCTTACAAGAAAATGAAGAAAGATGTACCATTTGAGTATTCTTGCATTTAAAACAATGTGAATAGTATAGGGATGAAATACGATTACCGTATCCAAAAAGACATAAAAAAGGAATTAAGTTCTGTAAAAAAAGGAAATTAAGTGTAGAATTTATTTCAGCAATTTCGAAATTAAATGCATTAAAAATATATTGCAACGAAAAATAAATTAAGGTTATTGGTTCTTATGATTAAATGACGAATTGAATAAGGATTGGTTTCGAGTCAATCAGATTTCAAGTACTGATCGAGATTAATCACATGAATTTTGTTTAATTGAACAACACTATCAATATTAAATTCTTACTTTTCTTGTGACGTATAGTAGAGTACAATCATTTAAGAGGAAGGATGGTCCCTCGCGATGTGCCTCTAATTAAATTATTTTCAAATGAGCGGGGAGCATATGGTTCTCTAATCATGTCAATCTCGTAGCGAGTGGTAAGATGTGTGTGATAGTGTTATAGAAAAATATAGATATCTCATAAATTATTCTATATGCGATTGTAACCCTAGCGGTGTTCCATGCTATAAATGATCAATAACGACTACATTATTCAAACACAAATTAAATAAGAATTATGCAATTATCGGTCAAGAATGAAGCCTTAGATCATAAGGGCATCCCTTCATCAATCTCATATTCATAAATAAAACTACTCTCCCGTTCATAATTCAATCGATAATAGATGGGTGAAAAAATTACGTGTCATTAATTGAAAGAAAGAGATTAGAAATAAACCTCAGAATTCAGTTGTTCCAAAGCTAAAAACTATAATAAAAACAACTCATTCAAATTGGACTTCGTTGCCTAAAAAGGGGATCTAAGCCTCTTAAAATAGGAAAGTTTTGAGTTTAGACCGATCTTGGTCACGCACGATCAGGCGCACGACGTGCGCATCTCACAGTAACTAAATCTTTTTTGGCATTCGTATTTAGCTATGACTCCTTCATCAAAGTTGTAACTAATGAAGTCATCTATCCACAACAACTTGAATCACTAAATTTGGAAGATCCCATCAAAGCTATGGCTAAAATAGTGAAATGTATTCATCATAAAATCTCAATAATGATTGTATAACTTTCTCGTCTACTTTCACTTTGATTGACCCATATTCTCACCATGATATCTTCACGGTATTTGTAAGCCCATTGAGTTATTTCTCAAATGAAACTTGAATGATTTCATCTGGAATTTTCACAAAAAAGACTTGTTGAAATGATGGCAGAACGTCGTTCATACTAAAAGTTGCGAGTTAGGCGGTGGTCAATATAACCATTTTTCACGCTCTAACTCATTCTTTTTATCCAAAACATGAATGGTTTCATCTTGAATTACTCTTCCTCTAAAACATGATACGAGTCCTTCCAAAAAACATACCCGTGTAAAACATGATAAATCAAGTTTTAGCTAATAATGTGTACAGATGACTTTCTTTCACACATTAAAGTGTGTTGGAATATGGATTTATCAATTCATGTCGATGGCTAATCGAGAAGGGTTGGAGAAGTAGGGAGAGTCATGGTTATATTTGTGTATTTATATTAATGTTAAGAACATTTAAATTTTTAACTTATGGTCTTTTCTGAATCAAAACTCAGTTTTACATTTGTTTAGAATCTCGAAATAGAATTCATGTCACTCACCACTCTTCTTCCTTTTCTCATTTAAACACACATTATATAAATATGATGCAGTTAACCCGTCAAGATAAAAAAAAACGTCAAGAATGAAACCCTATATCATAAGAACACGACTTTAATATTCCCAAATTTCAAAATAAAACTACTCACAATTCATAATTGAATGAAAAATTGAATCGAGAATGAAAGATTTACTTGTCATTAATCGAAACAACTGATTACAAATGAACCTCAGGAATTCTGTTCCAGAGCCAAAAACAATGAAAAACCCGCCCACTCATTTCTTCTATTTTATTCTTTAGAAATTGGTCAATATAAGATCAAAACATACTCAAAATTCAAAAATATGACTAAGTATGACTTATTCTTTAAAAGAATGAGTTGATTCCCAAAACAGGAGTGGATGAGTCATATTTGAGAAATAAAACAATGATGACCCTGTTGCTCAACTTTGTCCTTGTTTTTGCCTTATTTAGGATAATTTTTCTTTATTATTTTATTGCACTAGATGTTGTTTCAAACAATGTGAGAGCTTAAGTATATTATAGTAGCAAGTTTAGTCAAATTAACTTATTTTAAGTGACCACGACACATATTCTTAATAACTTGGGAAAAGGTGCAAATAGGCCCATGTACTAACCAAAAAAGGTCAAATAAGCCCTTATTTAGGAGGCTCTGTCCGGTCATCGCCATTTGGGGTGGTTCCCGGTGGAATTTTTTGATGAAATTTTTTGAGCATCTTATTCATCAAGTCTAGTTTACTCATACCAAATTTCAGCTAAAACTTCAATTGGGAAGGCATTCAAATGAATTCTTGAAGATAACTGTGCTTCTAATTGCACCAGGAATCACCCCAAATAGCGATGACCGGACAGAGCCTCCTAAATAAGGGCTTATTTGACTTTTTTGTTAGTACATTGGCCTATTTGCACCTCTTCTCTAATAACTTTAGACATACTCATATACAGTACTACTAAATAACTTTTAATTCAGTGATGCGGAAGGTACTAGGGCACGGGGAGGGTTGAATTGCCCGTAATGATTAGGGGTGAGCATTCGGTCGGTCGGTCAAATAACCGACCGATAACCGAATAACCGACCAAAAATTTTAACTGGAATGACCGACCGATAACCGACCGATAGTATAACTCTAACCGACCGAAAAATCGAAGTTCGGTTTCGGTCGGTAACCGAAAAACCGACCATAACCGAACATGTAGAAATATTTAGCATTTTTTTTTATTTAAGGTGGTTCCCGGTGGAATTTTTCTATGAAATTTTATAAGCATATTCCTACTGAAGTGTATATAATCTCCACCAAATTTCAATTTGAAATTCCATCCGGAAGTTAGTTAAATAAATTTTTGAAAAATATTGCGTTTTTATGTATTTTGGTGCTGTAAATTGGAAAAAAATATTTAACTGACTTCCCGATTGAATTTTAAGGTGAAATTTAGTGGAGATAATCTATATTTCATAAGGAACATGCTTATAAAATTTCATTAAAAAATTCTACCGGGAACTACCCCAAATAGTGTTTTTAGTAAAGCTTTATATATTTTGGTCGGTTATCGGTCACCGACCGATAACCGATAACAATAACCGAATAATAACCGATTAACCGAAAAACCGAAAGTTTAAATTTTTAACAACCGATAACCGACCGAAAACCGAATTTTTCGGTCGGTTCGGTCATCGGTTTTCGGTTAGATCGGTTGTATCGGTTATTTGCTCACCCCTATTCCTCAAGGCCTGTAGTGAGCCTAAGTATGTGGACCGGTCTATGGTCGAAACCAAGGCAATGGGAATTAAAGAGACGATATTTGATGCAACTCGTGATGAATGAGATCACGTAGAGTTCAAACCAGGCGCTCTCACACTGATCCAATGAGTTCTTCACAAGAAAGAGTTATCTTATCTTGAGCCACTAATGGATGATATCTGACTTTTGTTGGAAACGAAGAGAAATTTCAGTATCTGATAATCATGTGACCCATATGCTAACTAGGCAAGGCGCGCTTCTCTCTCGTCTCCGCATTGTATTGCAAGCCAAACAAACGAAAAAGAAAACGATATGCAAGTAATAATTTACAAGCGATATGCTTGAGTTAATGAAAATGAATCGGTTTACACTTTACACTTTACAATAAAAAAATTATGCGAGTAATAATTTTGTAAATTAGAGTAGTGGGTACTAATTTGCTAGTGGGGTGAACAAAAAATTTGAAACCAACCGACGAACAGAACGAAACAGACCAAAATTGAAACCGACTAAAAGATTCTCCATCAGTTATTGGGTTAAAACGCTAGCCAACCAAAATTGGTCAACAAAACTAGATCAAAATGGCTAAAATCAACCGAAACCGATATAAATCAACCGAAATCGGCTCAAGCTTTGTGGTTAGATTTTCGGATTCACATATTTTAAAAGTCACTAATAACGGAAATCGATCAAACTTTTTTTCATTTTATTTACCCCAGTGCCGCAAAGGCTCCCCACCTACGGTGGAGTAAGGGGTCGGATGTACGCAGTCTTACCCCTGTACTAAAGCACGGAAAGACAGTTTCCGTATGACCCATAGTGAAAATCGCGTCCAAAATTGCATGGACTGACTGCTGCTTCATAACAAAGAAGCGCAGACAGTTTAATGACCGATCAAACTTGATTGGCTAAAAAAAATTGAAACTGACCAAAACACTGCATTTAGCAGCGTTTATAGTTGACAGAAAACGGCGTTTTGGCGTAACATGTTGTTACCCAAACGACACCATGGATCCCAAAAACACCTAAATATGTAGTAGGGGTACTATTTAGGGGGTGTTTGGAACCGATTCTCTTCTGCTTCTTTTGGATCCCAAACACCCCCTTACTCGATATCGATATGTCTTAGGATGTATTCTTTTGGACTATTTTCAGTCCCAGAGTAGATCAGATCAGATTAGACCAAACTTAAACAAAGCAAACCAGACTTAACAGACCAAATTTGGAGAATTATAAAATACACAGAGACTAAACGTTACAAGATCAGACCAGATCTATTTAGATCAGATCAGACCAAACCAGATTCAAACAGATCAGATCAGATTAGCTAATTTCGGTCCAAAATAAAACATTCTTAAGGGCATGTTTACTTCACGGCTTACTAAACGGTGCTTACTAAGACCCACGTTAATAAGCGGCGCATAAAATAAGCAACGTTGTAAGATCGTGTTTACTTCAAAAGGTTTAAAACTTCGTTTAGCATTAAAATGTCCAAAATAACCCTATACATATATAGATACACAAACATTCATGAACACGAGTATTATGTGTACCCATACCCCCAACCCCTTACCCCCACCCTACCTTACTCCGATGTGGTAAGGTGGTAAGGGGCCTAGGGGGTGGGGTCGTCGGGTAGGGGTAGGGTGGGGTCAGGTTAGGGTGGTGTAGGGGTTAGGGAGTTAGGGTAGGGTGGGGCCGATGTGGTAAGGGGTTGGGGTTGAGGCCCTAGGGGGTGGGTGGGGCCGATGTGGTAGGGTTGGGGTAGGTGGTAAGGGCCTAGGTTTTGGGGGTGGGGTAGGGTAGGTGTGGGTAGGGGTTGAGGTTGGGTTGGGTAGGTAGGGTAGGGGTTAGGGTCGGGGTAAGGTAGGGTAGGGTAGGAGTAGGGTAAGATAAGATATGGTGGGGTCTGGTAGGGCCAATGTGGTGGTGGGGGGGGTTGGGGGGGGGGGGGGGGTAAGATGGTAAGGGCCTAAGTTGGGGTGGGGTGGATGGGGTTGGGGTCGGGGTAAGGTAGGGTAGGGGTAGGGTGGGGGTGGGATCGGGATCGGGTGGGGCCGAGGTAGGGGTAGGGTATGGATCGAGGCGGGGCCGAGGTGGGGGTGGGGTGGGGTAGGGTCATTGTAGGGAAAAGGGGTACGCGGGGTGAGGGTGGGGTAATGGTCGAGTAGGGGTAAGGTACGAGGATGGATGGAGGTAGTGGGTAGGGTGGGGTCGGGGTGGGGTCGGGATGGGGTCGGGGTAGTAGGGTAGGGCGGGGTAGGGGGTAACAATAAGGGTGAGGGCAAAGGGTAAGTTCGGAAACTGAAAAAGCTTTAAGTTCCGCTTAATTAATACATGGGGTGGTATGCTTAGTAAGCGGCACTTTAAGCACCTATTTCAGTTAGTAAACGGCTTCTTAAGCAGCGTGCGTGTTTACTTCACCTGCATTACTAACCTAAATGTGACTTTACCAGCGAAATAAACACCTCCTAATTCTTAATTCTGAAGGGCAAATCAGTCCAACGGATATTTATGAGCTGTCGTCTTCGTCGATTTGCCCCAGCCTAAGCCCTAGAGACTATTTTCTGCAGCTGTAATATTTTCTGCTCGTTACTCCCGCTTGCTCTTTGAATCCTCACCCAAGCATCCCATTATGGGGAGAGAGGTTGTTGGACAGCAGCAGCAGCCTTCGACGCTGTCTTACACGGTGGAGCAGCTCCTCATCGTCAATCCTTACAATCCCGACATTCTTCCTGACCTCGAGAACTACGTCAATGAACAGGTCGGAGTTAATATTGCGTGCCGAATCGGTTTCTTATCTCTGTCCACAACTCTTAAATTTAAAAAAATGAATCTTTTAGTTTTTTTCTTATACCCTGTACAGATTTACGGGTGCCCTTACTTAAGTTTTTTTTTTTTTTGTCGAGCTGAAGAAGTTTCTTGTTTGAATTGGACGTTAGGTTTCCTTAAAGACTTACAATTTGGAAGCGAATCTTTGCCTTTTGCGTCTTTATCAGGTCTGATTTGGCTTCTTCATATTCTCTTGTGGACATGTAGCGATTTAATTTGATTTCAGAACCTACATAATTATTATATATATTTTTATTTTATTTGTGTGTACTGGTGATTGTAGTTCGAGCCTGAGAGAATGAGTACACAAATTGTTGCCCGCATTTTGATCAAGGTATATCTCAGATACTTATTATATTTCATATAGAAAAGCCTTAAATGATATTGAGTCTTCGTATTGGGACAGTTGACATTGGTTGATTGGTACTTTTAAAGTAAAAACATTGTTCTTGTTTATTTGAGGCAGGCCCTCATGGCAATGCCAGCTCCAGATTTCAGCCTCTGTCTTTTCTTAATCCCAGAACGAGTGGTATGTATACAATTTTTTCTTTGTGTTGCTATTTACTCCATATCAAAATGTAATGCTTACAATACGTTTTATGAAGCTTGATGCTTTACAAGTAGGCAAACCCAATATCTTTTTGTTTTCTTAAACTATGTGAATTGGTTATGAATTCAGAATAAAATCTTAATCCTTTTCTTTTTATTTATACCACCTTAACGTCCTTAAGTTCAATAGTTGTTCAAAATCAACTTCTTTTTTAATTCTTTTGGTGAAATTTGATTTTATTTGAATTTATAAAGCAGTATTTTAGGGACGGTTACATAGTTCTCATGTTGGTTCCATATGTCAAGTAACTCATCTAATTTTGGTTAACATGCATGTAAGCTTGTTAAATGTCCAAGTAGAAGGCAGGAATCCTCAAGCTTTACCCTTCAGATTTTGATATAAGCAAGTCGTGATGTTATTTGATTCCTGGTTTAAGCTGCATTTTATGTGAATAGCTGAACTATTGTTTTTTCAATGCACAGCAAATGGAAGAACAGTTCAAGACGCTGATTGTTCTCTCACACTACTTAGAGGTAGGTTAAAGCTAAACAGGATTATCCATAGATGGTCTAAGTTTGGATGGAGAGATAATCACATTGCTATTATTCAATCTTTGTATGCAGACAGCAAGATTCCACCAATTTTGGGATGAGGCATCAAAGAGCCGTCATATTCTAGATGTTGTTCCTGGTATGTGAGCTTTACTTTTACTTAAAACCCCTTTCAATTGGTAAACTATATATGTTACTACAATGTGTTTCAAAGTGATTCAAGAAATAAAAGTTATATTGATCCTGTGATGTCACCTCAAACAATGACTTGGGAGGAATACAACTTCGGGCTTGCTGGTTCCACTTAATTTGCATAGATAATTCAGTTTTTTTTCTTCTGGTGGATTAAGTAAGATTTTTTTGCAGGTTTTGAACAAGCAATCCAAATGTATGCGATTCACGTTCTTTCACTGACTTACCAAAAGGTCCCACGGACTGTTCTTGCAGAGGTATAACTTTCTTTATCAGCAAGTACTTGATTTGATTTTATTATTTGTGGCCTTGACTGAGTCCTGACCTTGAAGTTACAACTAGCATAACATTCAACTAGTCCAAAAAACATTTTCCCCATAGTGCTGCTTTCAGGCTTTGAGCATTATAGGAGTGCACTAAAAGTATTTGCTTTCATTTTTACCAACTTCATAGTCTGTTTTACAAGGTTCTTGCCCCAGCATGAGCTATAGTATTTTTTTTCCTGATCTTAAAGATATGTCAGGGTGTGGAGGGAAGGAAAGGGGAGAGGGGAGGGATTATTTTTCATTCTTGATAAAGTATTACCTTAACTTGTTATTAAAAAAAATCGATGTTCTAGTAATTTATTTATTAATATAATTCACATAGCTTATTAATTTTTATTGTAAACAATAAAACAAACCCTAAGTTCTCTCACAGTCTCTCTCTTCCTCCAAAACTACCCTCCCAAACATACACTACAACTGGTTCACTTTACTTCAGTTCTGTATGTTCCTTTGGAGATCTTCAAGTAATATTATTTTTTTATGTCAGGCCATCAATGTGGAAGGCCTATCTCTGGATAAGTTCATTGAACACCAAGTGTCCAAAAATGGATGGGTCATAGATAAAGATCAGAGCAGGAGCCAACTCATCACCCTCCCCAAAAACGAGTTCAACTGTCCATCACTAAAGAAAATCACAACCGAAGCTGTCCCATTGGAACATGTTACGCGCATCTTCCCCATACTTGCCTGATTTATTAGAGTGAATTCTCCAGTAAAATCAGCTATTTATTTTGTCAGAGAGATCAGACAAACATGACGGGCAGTGACAGTTGTGCAAATCGGCTATTTGTACAACTGTTTACTTTTTCTTTAGAGCCGTGGTTGTCATTGCACTTTCTTGTACTGTTTGCTACAACATGAAATGTTAAGAACCTTGTGTCTTGTATGTGTACTCTGCCCAACACATAAATTTTCATCATTATTTGAAATCATGCTGATTGCTATAGGTTGACCGTTGACCTGGTTGTGGTTTCAGATGGAACACAACCGGGTAAACTACTGGCCTGTTTCTTTAGGATTGGAACTAGAACTGGTCTAATCCAGCATATTATGTGTAGCCCATTAATATGTTTTAATAATTATCCATATGCTCAATCTAATTTTTAATACGGAATATTAGAAAGCTAAAAACAGGAATGAACCGAAGCTGGGACCCATTACTTACTGTTACAGACAGCGGAGTCTTGGATCAAAACCAGGTCTACCCCCACTGATCCCTAAACTGACGGTACAATGGAACCAGGTCTAGCCATACTGATCTCCGAAACTTGTGGTACAAACTACAAATGGACCAGGTCAAAGTGTCTAACCATACTGATCACCAAAACTGGCAGTATGACTAGATTGATAAATACCGCTAACCTGTAGACCTGTAGTCCATGTTTATGTTTCTTCAAATGGGTGAATGGAAGTGGTTCATGAGTATTGGAGGTGTTAATCCATGTGGATTATGGAACATTGTTGGGGTGCGCGTTGTAATGAATAGCAAACCACATTGTAGGGGTGCGTGTTGTAATGAATAGCAAACCCTTTATAATTGAAAATCGTGTTCCCATGTCAAAAATCTTGCTCTTAAACAGTATAGGTGTCTGTTGTGATTTGGTAATCGGTACGGTCTCCGCTTCAAAGATGTCCAGTTACATAGGTGTACATTTTCTTTTCGGTTTAGGTTTCAGACCAGTGGTACATAGGTGTACATTTTCTTTTCAGTTTAGGTTTCAGACCAGTGCCGGTTTAGATTATGATGTTTAAGGACTGGAATTGTCCGGTCTGGTGACTCTGGTCCCTGGTCTTTTTTATTCATTTCAACTTTTCAAGCATTATAATCATTTTAAATGAGTATCCATTTAAAAGTTAAAAAATGCTAGGGAGGGGCTATATGGTTTAAAACATACTTAGTATAAAAAGACCAAAAAAACAAGACTAGGAACAGCACTGGCTGTGGGGACTGGAAGCGGAATGACCGACACTGGTCCTAGGACTCTGGGACCGATCCATGCCTATGTGTAGTTGTGTTTGGCATCTCTACATGTCTCAAAATGTGGAATCAACCAAAAATATACGGAGTAAGTACCATGTGCATGTCCGAGACAATCTGGACTTCCAGGTTTCTCACTTGCCTTGGCAAGTTGGTGGAACAGTTAAATAAAAGATTTTCACAACTACTTGAATCATTAGGGTACCGGAGTGAGCAATCACTCAATGAATGCAATCACACAATGAATGGCATACTAATAACACACACGAGATATATCAACTGTTATTATATGCAAAATCGATCAACAGAAAGTGTTGGTCCAAAATACATTAGAACTTCATCATCCAATGTCCTAAATATGTCAAGGCACTTGTTATCACTTATACAAACATGTAGTAGACACTGTCGAATCAATCGGCATGGAGAAGAATATACATAAAGTAGAGCTCTCAGTCTCTCACTCACAAGTCCTGTCAAAAACACGTGTACATATTCATTTACAACAATAGTGGAGTGGGTAGGTAGCTGAGGGGTGGAGGTACATGATTCCGAAGAAAAGAAAAGAAACGAAAAGATGAGGAAAGCAGCAGCAGCAGCACTTGCCCTCCTAAAAGAATAATTCTTATGATTATTTGGCAGTCAGTATTCAGTATATCACTTGACGAGGTTCATCCTCTCAACGTCTCTTGGTTGGTTGACTTGAGATGCACATTTAGAATCACATATTTATTAATCAATGACAGAGTGTCTCCCCATACGTAACCCAACCCACAAAACTGTCTGAGAATTCTTCAAGAACTTTGTATATATGGCTATCTTTGTAAGCAACTTCTTCTATTCCAACCACATCACACCTCTTTCCCTACAAATACACATTCAGCTCTCTTGTGAAGGGTCATAGGAAAAAGGGAAGATAAAACATGAAGACATGCAAACACCACAAACTGAACGGCAGAAATTCCAAACGAACAACAAGAATTCAAGAAACACAAGTTCCAGCACAAAAAAGGTACTTGGAAATTAAAATAAAAAAGAACATTGGGCAATGCCTTAGGACTGCATATCTCATCCAGTATAGCCGTTAGACAAAGATCCATTTAAGCTATTGATGGAAAGCATAAAACAACTTCCCCTTGAAGATATAAATGATGTGGAGACTATGTGCACCTTAGTTTTGTTTGTTTTTCTGGCACAAATAACATTTCACATAATTCAAATGACCATCACCCTTTTCTCTAAGATATTGTTTCATAGTGTTGCAGTAAATTTGCACTGAAGTGCACCATTACAAAGGAAAAAGGAAAACAGTAGATAGACTGGGAGCTTCATATGCAACTAACTTTACTCTGGGCTAGGAGTTTCAAGCACAAGCTCACTAATAAATATGTGATGAGTCACTGTACAGATTAAATAAGCAGACTGGATAACTGACCTTCGTACTAGATTCACCCTCACTGGCAGTTTCTCCCAACATTCCACTGACAACATTATCTGAGGATGTACCCGCAGTTGGAGAGATTGTGTACATTGATCTGCAACCATGCAAAAATTAATGAATTTCTGTTTTGGTCAGTGCATGTATGAACCTAGCTTCTCTGCTAGTTTTTTTTACCAAACATCAACTTAGTTGACCATGCGAGTTTAATTGGTTGATGACGAGAAAATGTTGTCCAGAAAATGATGAGAAAATGCGAGTTTTAGTCTTTATTCTATTAAGAATACATACTAATTATTTTGTGGTACTACATCAACCACTTGAAGGGGAGCCGTGGCGCACCGGCCTTATATACCCTGATGGTAGGACCCTTCCACAGGCTGCCCTTTCATTTATTAGATTAACGACTTCATTCAATTCAGTTATAATTTTAGAAACTTTATAATTTAAGCAACTCCATCTATTTATGCCCCAAAACACCATCGCCTAAGGGGAAAATGTCCAAGTCCAATCAGAATGAATAAAAGAAAACTTGTCCTGCAATAAACAGTTTTGAGAACTGTGCAGGATACTATGAAATACCAGCAGTGAATGATATTCACGACTTTTCCAATTCAGCCAGTTCCACAAACCACCACCACTGCACATCACCTCTTAATTATCTCAAGCCACCATGTCATTTATACAGTTAATGATGATAGTTATAAATCAACTTGTAGAACTCAAACCCCAGTCATGAAGGGGTGTTTCCTTCTCTTGCAAGTTGAAATTTGAAAATTAGTTAAGCTGAGGTTACTTCCTCCCATGTATAGATGCTGAGTCCAAATTTATGATATTTGAAAGAACCTATAATGAACTAAACAGTTGCTAAATAATTACCTTTCTAGTAACTCTTCATCATAGGAATTCCCAGAAGAAGAAAGCCAATCTAGGTCAACAAAGTTTGAGCAATCAGATGCATCCCCATTTTCATGTTCAACGCTTCTATCTCCCTGCAGTTCTACAAAAAGCTCTTTTGCAGGCATAGATGGAGTACACCTGGGAAAGATTATAGAATGTGAAACGTAAATAAATATACTCAGCACAACCAGGAAGAAAGGTGTAGGCAGACAATCTTCACCTTCCTAATAAGTTGAATGATTATATGTTACTTGTATGTATGAAACCGGTAAAAGAAATCAGGATCAAAGTTCTAATAAGAAGACTAATTTCACCTTAATGTAACAAGAAATAGTTAACATTAAACTGATGATCCCCCTAGCAAGATTAAGGTTACAATAATAACATTTAAAGTTGAAAATTATAAAAGTAAAGGCTAGAGTTTAAGATTAAATTCCAATTAATAATGGCTACATAATTTAATCAAAGGGATCTTGCATCTAATGCCAACTAATGCTTAACCTCATAAAAACAATCCAGATTCTAGGGTATATATTCCCTATGGTAGGATAGCAAAGAGTTCATAAAATATACTACCCCAAATTCTATGGGTTTCACGTAATACTTCACATTTCTTAATAATAAAAAGCCAATTGTTTTAATGCTAAAGGACTGATGTAGAAGAAAACACAGCCGGCTTGTCGATTCATGAGCTCTTTAGCTTACAAGGGAAAAGGATATACCAGTATCACAATCAGTCATACAAAGTGAATTACCTAGAATATGCCAAATCACTTTTGCAACTTGAGATTTCTGGGGTTGATGGAGAGAGGACATTCCTTCCTTTCGATTGATCAGAAAAGTCGATGTTAGAAAAATCTCTTTCAAAGGTCCTGGTGGGTAAGGGTGATTGGATTTCATGAAGAATGTTCCCATCTGAGAATGATCTTTTGAAGATTGATCTGCATGAGAAAGTGCAACCACAGGTACATCAATGCACAAAACACATGCCAATAACCCCACATTAAGATTGAGAAAGAGATATCAGGATTGAATTGTGCAAGGTGGGTAATAAAATGAGATCCACGATCTGGTTTAGTGATTTTCAGGTGTTATATATTGCTTGTGTCAGTGTCAAAACTACAGCTTTTTTAAAATATATGGACAGAAAGAACTCTACACTCTAGACATCTCCTCGACAGACAGGTCATCAAAGCAGAATAGAGAAATCATTTCCGTCAATATACCTTCCATTTTCATCAATATTGGACTCCACATTCCTACCCACATTGTAATGCTGGTCAGAATCCAGCTCCCAAATGTCAGGTTTTCCTTCTTGAGGCTGAAAGTGTCCCAAGAATCTGCTCAGAAATTTCCATCACTAGTTAGTTAAATTCAAACAAAGGGAGCAAAATCAACCACGCAATATCAGACAAATCTCTTTAGAGCATTCGAGGTATTTCAGAAGGAAGGATAAGCATTTGGGTAACATATATAATGCTTTAAACATGTTTCCAGGTTTTCAATCCCCTTAAGTAATCCAGTGAAGAAGGGAATAGAATGATAGACAGCAATGATGGACTAACATATTAATAGCATTCTGTTTTTCTGCATCCATATATGCATTGTTGTAGTATCTCTGAAGAGTTCTCAAGAACTCCTGTGATTGTGTGGCAGCTTTCCACTGACCCCTTCTCTGTGAGAAAACCTGAAGAATTTAAAAATGCAAGGCATCAATAGCAGGTTTGGGGAGTGGGAACTGGTAATGAAATTAAGCAAATTCACACAATCGTCACAAATAAAATATGAGCTATAAGTGCAACAATGCTCAATACAAATGCACTTGACAAAACTGCTTAACTGCCTACTGTCTAACAGATGAGATTCGACATACAAACTGACTATTGGCTAACAATGCTAGGTTTGGTTTGACAACCTTGTTATGAGCGGCAGAACCACCATACTGATGAGCAAGTGTATCACCCATTCTCTCATAGAATCCCATTAAATCCTCAGCCAAAGGATCATCGAGGTCAATATTTGTTGTAGTCGTAACTCCCAGGGCACAAAGCTGATGACCCAAAGCAGCCAAACCATATGCATATTGTGCAACATTAGTTCTGTCCAAACAATCTATGCAGTTTGTCCTGAGCACCCCCTTCTGTAGCATTAGAGGCTTAGCGGAAGGATTACCAGTAGAATTCCCATCAGCTTTATCTGAGTTGCCATTCTCATCATCACCAAGTTTCTCATTATCAGTATTAAAATGTCCTAGTTGAACCATACAGCTTGCAGCAGCGCTCCTGTGCCATACATATTAGCTAACTCTCACACTTGACATAGCAACTAATTCATTTAAAAAATTACAAGCAGATCGAAATACTTTTTTATCAGCATATATTTCCTTGAAATCCTTGACTGGCAACTAACTTACTCAAGATGGGGCTGCCATGGAGATGCTTCAGATCTCAAGGATGGTGCGGCATTGCAGTAGAAGAAGCCAGTCAAAGTCAATGCATAAGTCGCCACTTTCCCAAGGAAAAACAGGACATTTGTTGCTTTGCTGGAAACGGAATAAACATTAAAACTGATATGAAACTGGATACTTGGCAAAAGAATTTGGAAACAATAATTGGGTAATCCAAATACCCCCGTGAGTGCTTGTGCAAATCCCAGTGAAGGAACTTAAGGCGATGTTCTTCTGATAAATCATTGTTGATGGATTCTATAGCATTAGCAAACTCGGTACGAAGAACAGATTCCCGAGGTTTTTTTTCATGCGTCTGTCAAAAACAAGAACTTGTTTAACTTAGACACCCTGGTAGTGTATTAGGGCATTAAGTTATGCAGTTTTCAAGTATAAGATAAACGAATCAAACCCCTCAGGTTTCACAATGGTATAACTCCCATAACAAAAAAATCCGCATCAAAATAGTAATGCATATACTGTTAAAATGTCCTCACCTTTATTAGATTCAATATAATTATGGGGTTTCCATATCTCTTGGAAAGGTTCTCAAAGTGCAGTCTGGTTGCTTTGTAAGTTTGATCCCTCTTTGACACTGAATCAAATAAATATTACTGTAAAAAGACTAAATTTAAAGAGATATGCAGCTGTGGAAGTTGTGATATCTTACATGTTATATCAGGCTTAATATTTAGACGTGAAGTTTCCTGTGACCAGAAGAGTGGAATTGACCCACGGTTTTGGACAACAGAGCTAATTTGCATTGGAAACCCTTCCACAGCATCCTCAACTACAATTTGTTCTGTTTCAACATCATTGGCTACCCTTCCCTTTTCATTCACTCCTCGTTTCAAATATCTAATCAAAATAAGGAACTAAACATCAGCATTGGTGTGCAATTTTTTAAAAGTAAATTATTATACCAAATCACTTTTTTAGTGAGATAACAACATCAGAGCTGCATTGACTGTGTTTATTGATCACAGACCAATGATGACACTATGACAGTGCCTGAAAGTCAAGCTCAGTTAAATAATATTTATTCAGGAGGGCTACCACATTGGATGGAACAGGGATAGTTTGGGCTTTTGACTTTCCTTAAGGTAACTTCAATATGTATGTGTGTGTCTATATATATACAGATATATATATGTGTGTGTGTGTGTGTGTGTGTATATATATATATATGTTTGTGTGGTGTGTGCAATATGTGTGTGTGTGTCTATATATGTGTGTGTGTGTGTCTATATATATATATATATATATATATATATGTAGGGAGAGGATCAGCTGAGAAATTCTCACCTGCAAAATATTACTTAACAGTAACAAAAACTTAGCTTTTATGACAAAAACATATATTTTTATTGGTTATTTTTACTGGTTGTTTTTATAGTAAAAAACGCTGCTTAGAAGTTATGATTTGTGTTGAAAGTTACATTGTTGTCACTATAAGTTACACTCTGCAGGTATTTCTTACATGATCTATTCCTACATGTGTGTGTATTAATATGTATACAGTACATGTATATGAACATGTATATGTGTGTGTGTGTGTATGTATGTATCTATATATAGAATATATGATGTATAGAATATATATATGTGTGTATGAGTATTTTTTTATAAAACGGGACTCCCCCCTCAAAAAATTGAGACTAGATTGTCTGGGCTAATAGCCCACATATCAGATATTAAACCGATAAGAACATATACTACATTTGATCTTAGCCAAAAGGCAGAGAAAGGTGTATGCGTATATGTAAATGTGTGTGTGTATCTGTATGAGTGTAATATATATGCATATTGCTATATATAAGTAAATAACTATATACAATCCACATTTCAATTTCAAAGTTGAAAAAAAGGGAAGTGTACATAAAATCTAATAAGTTGATATTTAAAACAATCAATGGCTGTTAAAAGCTAGTGAAATATTACAATGTATGCTATAAGTATTTAAATACTGACCTCATGCCAGCATAATGGCGGGAACGCCTCGCAATAAGTGCCAATTTGAAGTACCGCCCAGATATTGAAATGCTAGACTGGAGACACAGTGAAAAAAATAGATCAGCATCTGTCATATTCATAAGTTTGTAAAGAAAATACGAGCATGATACAGTGGATAGTTGCTTACCACTATAATAATTCATTAGTCGTAAATAACTACTAGAGGTGAAACAAAAGTGAAAACAATAGAGTCCCATCATTAGGCATTAAATTTTAATTTTAAGTAATATCTCTAACAGCAAGTAATCTTCTTTTAGTAAATACTTCCACCATTATATTTAGTTGCAACAGTTTGACTTTGATATTTACCAATCACGACTTTAACCGTTAATATATTTAACTGAACTTTAGAAAAAATAGTAAGGAAAACTCATAATTTGAAATTTCACATTCAGGCAACTTCAATTGTATTTTTCATAATATATGTCAAAGTAAAGTATGTGAATAGAGTAAATTGTAAAAATCAAAATGTTGCAACTATTAAAGAACGGAGGAAGTAATAACTAGTAACTAACCAAAGCAGGAATTTAAAAAGAATAATTCTTTGATTAAATCCTATAGATCATTCACAACTTCTAGAAATAGTAAATGAAAAGATGGGTCTTCAGAAAGAAAATGGGACCACTCAATTTTTTTAGCTACCTATATAGATCATTCACAACTCCTAGAAATAGTCAATGAAAAGATGGATCTTCGGCAAGCCAATGGGACCACCCAGATACCTGCTTGAAAAATCCATAGACCAGTGCTACTGTCCAGAAAGTATTACTGATGATATTCCGTATTCCACGGGTCAAAAACTCATTCCAGACAAACATGGTATCATAAGGAACTTGCCCTGTTTCATTATCACACATGTTTTTTTGTAGACTCCTCATTATGTGGTATGAATAGCTGAAGAAGAAGTCCTTTGTAAGATCCACCATACACATGAGCTTCTTATATCTGCACAATATGCAAATCAGGAAACAAAGGTTAATTATTACTGATCACATAATTAAGTAATTCCACTCCAAGTAAAGAATATACAAGAGGTATATTCACAGGGGTAAAACTTGTGAGCAGATTATACATATAAATAACAATCACATCAAATCAATCATATTATATGTTATAATAAGGGGTAATGACTGCTAAATAAACAAAATAACAAAACCACAAACAAATCATAACCTGCATTCACTTTTATAATTAGCCATCTTGGACTGAACAGAAGAACTTGGAAGTGGGATTATCTCACTCTTAGAGATTGCATATATGGTATGACCACAGATGTCACCAATCTGCTTCCTCTTGGTAATAAGCACCATGTAATAAGGACCCAAAAACTTTATAAAACCTGAACATTTTGAGAGCAGACAACGATTGATATCAGATGGAAGTCTTGTATGAAAGAAAAAAGGCTCACAGAATCTTCATACCAACAATTCCATAACACGTGGTGACAAGCTTCAAACCCCCTGTGGATCTGTTTCCTTCATGTATTCTCTTCAACAAATCAGAGCACTCACTTGCTGTGTAAGTCGTTGAATCTTCAAGAATGTTAAGCTCAGAAGGCTCCATCCTGTCAATTTTCAAAACTCGCCAGTATGTTCTACTCTTATTCCTCCCTATCAGGTAAAAATTCTGCAGACCAGATTACAATGAATGAAGCTAACCTTGAGTAAGAAAACACTTCAAAAAATACAGTCATTTTTCAAGCAGGAACAGACAATGCTAGAGTTATATGATGAAGGAAGCAATGAACATACTACATACACACACAAAATACAACAAATGTGTTCTCATATGCCAAGGATAACATACTAACCCCCCTCATGTCTTAACAGGGCAAGCACAAAGTTCAAAACAAGAAGAAGAAGAAGGACCAATAAGAATGATAACATAAAATGCATTTATTGGCCTGTTAAAGACATCTAGCTGTTATGGGGAGCCTGTATCATCCATCATTCAAACATGCACAGTGGGTTACTATCCTGTGACCAGCATTGAAACATGCTAAGCATTCCAACATTCAGATAGGTGGTAAATATAGTTCAACAAATAAATAACAGTATCACCCCGTAACATGTTAGAGAATCCTGTAACTTGCGAAAACTTTAAACCAGTCAAAATCATTATTAAAGGCAACAAAAACATCTAAACATTGATAAAAAGAAGTGAAAGCAGACAAAGTATTGTGAGGGTCACTTCTTAATTCATTGAACATTGGAAGACGTCTAGCAATTCACTTATAAATAAGTTAAAACAACGCATCGATGTCACAAAATGATTGGCAAAGAAAATATTGACTTGCCAAACTATGGCCAATGGGAAAAATATAGATGAGCTAAGAAAATGATGGGATTTAACAGCTAAAGAAATCCTAATAATCTCAAAAAAAGATAAACAACGAGAAGCCATCTATTAAAAATCGTTCTTTTCTGCCTGCTGCGCCTGAATTTCAGAGATTTACAACGCCATGCCATCCACGAAATTCACAAGAATGATAGTTACCGCGCGAGTTTCATATAGTCGAAATTTATCCATAACGCCATCTGGAGGTGAAGACTGTTCCGGCTGCAGCCCATTGAGAAAATGGGGTTCTGGCGGTGGAGCGTTCCCTGACGCAGCCATTGGCAGTTGATCAGATCCCCGCTAATAAAATCAATGAATCCCGAGCCAGCCGCCGTGCCCGGGAATCAATTACTCATGCATTCAAAACTTCAAATGCTCAATCCACCCACCAGTGCATACGAGCGAAGGCACGCAGCATACCCGTAGACTCTTTCAGCACATAGCATCTCCGCTGTCTTCTCAAATCAAACCGTCATTGACCCACTTTGAACCCTAATTCCTGTGACATCCAGGATACAGAAACGAATCGAAAATTTTGGGAAACGCCTCCTGATCTCTGGTAAATCAAATATGCTACGCCAAATCTAGAATCGAATTATGCGGACTTGCGTAATTTAGATACCAAAGACAACAAATGAAGGCAAGCTGTGGACAGGAAAGGAAGGAAAAGATGGAAAGAGAACAAAAAATGAGGCAAGTTTTGGAGAAGAAAACAAAAAGAGCTGATATTCAGAGACACAGAGCTGGAGCTATTTTTTTCTTGACCATGATTCTGATTCTAATCATTATTATCATTAATAATGAGGAGTGAATTAATAGGGAGTGACATAGTCCGTACGATTATTTCACACTACCCATAGACCATAGTAATTAGTAGCTATGGATCAATTACCCATATTTTTTCATCATATTTATTTGAAGGACCATTCTAAAGTACACAAAACGTGGACACATACAATTTAACGTCAACTCTTGTCCTTTTTAAATGAATTGCTTGTGTACACAGACAACTTGATATCAAGTCCTGCACTTTTTAAAATGAATTGTCTGTATACATAAACAACAAGTAGATTTTGTGTTCAATTTGTGTACAACTCATCTACACTAAACATTTTTGTTATTTGAAACACTTCAAATGAAAAAACTGGAATATTACATTCATATATGAATGTGGTGTTTTTTTCAACATATTATCACTTCCCTTTTTAGATCTTAGTGTGAATTACTCTTACATCCCTCAATTAGGTTAAGTCATAGGGATATCATATAAAAGTATTTGGAAAATAGTGTTCCAACAAAACAATAACTTCTTTACTATTCTTACTTTTTTAAATAAGTGAAAACTTTATTTGGTAAACAACATTT
Organism: Cuscuta epithymum; assembly: GCA_945859915.1. NCBI lineage: Eukaryota > Viridiplantae > Streptophyta > Magnoliopsida > Solanales > Convolvulaceae > Cuscuta > Cuscuta epithymum. Next base: position 1,079,745 of record CAMAPF010001001.1, on the reverse strand, counting down.
CAACAAATAAATGTGTTTTGTGTTAGTGTTCAGAAATAGGGAATTGTCTATTATTAATCGTTATAGTTAAACAACTCAATTATCAAATACATACTATCTTTTTGTAATTCATCAAATTATTTCACAAGTAAAATTCGATAATTGAATCGCCTATTAACAGTACGATAATATAATCTCATGCCCGAAAGAAGACCATTCTTACAAGTTAATTCAGAAAATGTGGTATTCGGGAGTCCTTTTCTTGTCCAGCCGGCCTGACGGGGACCGCCGTCTGGCCGAGGGCATTTCGGGCACTTCTCGTTGGAATTTTTTGATGAAATTTTTTAAGCATGTTCTTCATGAAGTCTAGTTTATCCACACCGCATTTCAGCTCAAAATTCGATCGGGAAGGCATTCAAATAATTTTCTGAAGTTGACTGCGTCAAAGTATGCATATAAAACCCAGTCAACTTCAAAAAATTATTTGAATGCCTTCCCGATCGAATTTTGAGCTAAAATTTGGTATGGATATACTAGACTTGATGAAGAACATGCCAAAAAAAATTCATCAAAAAATTCCACCGGGAAGTGCCCGAAATGCCCTCGGCCGGACGGCGGTTCCCGTCAGGCCGGCTGGACATGAAAAGTCCTCATATACTCGGTATTGTGTTTCTAAAATCACAAATATTTAGAAAAATATTTGTCTAAAAAGTACTCCCTCTGGTTTTTAATAAACTTCACACTTTCCTTTTTGGGACAATCTAAAATAAACTTCACACTTCCTTATTTCCTTTTTTGGCAAAAAAATCTATATCAAAACAGTGTCAAACAGTGCCAAACAGTGTCTCAATAGTGCCAAACAGTGTCTCTACAGTGCCAAACAGTGTCAAACAGTGCCTCAACAATGTACTCTACAGTAAAGTCAAATTTCTTTTCTTATTTTGTGTGAAGTCAAACTGTGAAGATTAAAGAAACCGGAGGTAGTAAATTTTTATTGACTGTATATACCAATTACCAAGTACTCCGTAATACTTTGTATACAAATAGGTAACAATTAGAGTTTTGCTAGAGGTACACAAAATATGTACACAAAATGTGTATATATGTCTGTCCTTCACGAAAATTTTGTCTGTAACAGACAACTTATTTTGAAATGTCTGTGACAAACAAATTTGTTGTGAAGGACAGACATATATATACATTTTGTGTACCTTAACCATTTTTCTAACAATTATTACGGAGCATTACACAACAGTTTGGATAATGGGAAAAGCCAGTTGGCAAAAACTCACAGGGAATCATGTGTTCACTGTTCATGACTTCATTGAATGACCTCAGGGGTACATGAATGCGTAAAAGAATAAATCATTGCCACAAATAACAGTCTAAACTATTCCTCATTTTCGCATATCGGACTTGTCTATAAGGTTTTATACGGAGTAATTTTCTTTTACAATTTAGTATTAATAGAAAATGGAGAGAAGAATAAATACAACACATACTCCCACGGATGGATTTAGGGGGGGCGCGGGGGGCGACCGCCCCCCTTGGACATTCAAATTTTTTTACTATATATGTAATATTTTCATAAAACTTTCGTAATTTAATTAGATTCGCCCCCCTTAGCTTTTAATTTTCAAAGTTAGTATATAGTCTTACATAATGTAATACTTAATTGGAGATTTGAAAGAATAAACATCTAAAATAATTTACATAACTTAAACAAATAAACAATAGAGTAACTCGTTATTTAAGATTTAGGATACTTATTATATAAGAATTCCTAGTTTTGTAATGTTTAATTATCTTTATTAGATAACAAGTACTGGATTTTGTAAAACATATATCAAACAATATTAAATACCAGACACACTAATTACACAATTTTTAGATCACGTGAAATGAATCCAAAATACAAATATTTATAGACATTAGATTACATAATTCATTTACTTCTTGGTTTCTAAAAATAATTTATTGCATCGATTATAAACTTTAAATTATTATAGAATTAATAAAAATATTAAAATATAATATGCGCCATATATACGTGTGTGTGTATGTGGTGCACATTATTCTAAAAATAACAATCTCATACATACTAGTATACTACTATTGTAATATTAAGAAAACTTCTCATGAGTCATGACTCACGAACACCCTCCTTGGTGGACAAAAATTACAATTCAATAACCGATTTATGAGGTTAAACAATGTAGAAGTTATTAAAAATGTATTGGTTGATGTCTTTGTCATCGTCTAAACTTAAAATGTATTAGATTTAAATGTCGTTCGGGATGTGCATGTATTAATGTCATTTTTTAAATAAAAATAGCCGCATAGCCCCACAGTAGCGAAAAAATTTCGCCCCGCTACACTAGGGGAAAAAAATTCACCCCGCCACACTAACGAAAAAAAATTCACCCCCTACACTAACGAAAAATTTCGCCCCCCTTGACTCAGAATCCTGGATCCGTCCCTGCATACTCCGTATAAAGTGTGGTTAAAATTCTAAATGAATAAAATTTCTGGATGAAGCGACTAAAATTATTAAATATGTATAATTATGAAAAAAAAATACTTATAATATACACTCTATGTTCCATTTGACTTGTCTCATTGTCATTTTTGGATTATCCCAAAATTAGTGTAACATTTCATTTTTTTGGAAAAGAAGAAATGATGCACAACAATTCACTTTATTATACTCAAATCTCACCCACAACTTTTACTTTTTCAATTACTTTATTAAAAATTATGAAAAAAAACAAGACACATATAACAGGAAGAAGATAGTATTTTATTAATAAAATAAATAAAAACTTATGAGGATAACTAAACTTATCATCTATAGCAACTTCGATCAATTCAGTCATAAAAGTAACTTCAATCTTACTTAGAGCCTGTTTGATAAAATTGAACAACTGAATCTACCAAAATTGATGGACTTTTGGGTGAAACGACTGAATCTACTAAATTATGGAAAAAATATACTTTGTATTTAATATATATCTATATATATATATATATATATATATATATATATAGGGGAAAGATCAAGTACAAAGTGTGCTTATTGTGCAAATATTTGTACGATGCACCTTGACGTTATTTGCATTGCATATTGAGGTTCAAAGTATTGCACATTATAAAGTCATAAAAATAACAGTTGCACATTAAGGTGCAACGAGTTGCACCCTAAAAAGTTGGGTTTTATTACAAAAATGCCACCTTGCCTTTATGTCCTTTGGATCAACTCATCGGACGGTCAAGATGAGTTTGTACTTTGTAAATTAAGAAGGCTTTGTATTTGATCTCTATTCTATATATATATATATATATATATATATATATATATATATATATATATATATATATATATATATATATATATATATATATATATATGGAACCTAATTTCGTTGATAGTAATTTCATTCAAAAATAAAAAAAAAAACTACGTGTTTGACGAAAAATGGATTAAAGGCTGATAAACAAAAAAACAGGTTACTAAACGGATTCTTCTTTTGGTTGTTAGATAATTCAATGTGAAATCAGATTGATAAATAAATTAATTGATAAAACTAAGTAAAAACGTCTAACCAAACGGCTCTATTGATTACTCACTATTTCAATTATATCAAGGTGTTTGGTGTACGGCATTGCTTGATTCCTTGTTAATTAAGGATTTAATTAGTCGGATGGGCTGTACAATTCTGCATTATCTTCTCCATTATTAGGTGTTAACGAGTGTAGTTTACATTTGGCTAACATTTTCACCAAAAAGTAGAGATGTTTGTGCGGATTGTGCCACATAACAGCCATAATGTTTTGTAGACCCACGTCATTCTTAATGTATTCATAATTTCGAAAATTTAATAGCAAGCACATAAGAATAAGAATTTTCTTAAAACTTCTAACTTATGGATTATTAGTTCATAGACTTCATACGGAATATTAATATTCTTTTTCAACTTTTGAATGATCACTTTAAAAAATCACGGAGACACGGAGTAGTTTCTCTGTATTGTCTTTTAAGATATTCTCACATAGTCACATGATATTATCTGAAATGGGCAATTAAATTTGAAAGAAACACAGTCCTATCAACCGTATTCATTATTTAAAGTTAAATATTGATGCTGTTATTGATGTGCCCAACTGCAGAAAAGGATTAGGCCGGGACGGTTGAACATAGAATTGGACTGGAACCTGCCACTAATTTTGTGCGGACAGCATGCTGACATTCCTCCCAAATTGAACCCGGTCTGATTCTGTTAATCTGTTTCATTCAGGCTTCAACATAGGACCAGATTAAACCGGTCGAATACTACTCTACTTTTTTATTTAAAAAATTGGTTACGGAGCGGTCCAAAATGGCAAAACCGACCAAAAACCGAACAAAAAATGCCAGTTTATGGTTCTGGTTTCACCCTTCATGACTCGGAACTGGACCGGGGACACCCTTACACTCACGGTCATGTGCTTGGAAATGGTAAAATCAACTTCCATTGAAAAAAATTGTTTAATGTAGCAAGATGCAAGAACCCCTCTAAAGAAAGAAATAAAGAAAGTCAGTCAGTCCTTCACATCGGTTACACCTTCTGCAGAAATTTGAAACCTTGCTTCTGCTTCAGCTAAACACGGAGAGCTAACTACTTTACAAATGCGCTCGTCTCCCCTTCCCTTCCGAAGAGCCAGCCTGTCAGTCAATACATTGTTCGGGATCAACCATCCATAGCACATACGCTAAAAACGGACTTGTCACATTAGTTAATATGGAGTAACATTTAGGTGTCAATTAATTTACCTTGTTGTTGAAGCATGTGCCATTATGTTGCCACCAATAGGTTTGACCTGAGGTCCGGCAAACATGGCAGAACCGTCAACTTGGGAAACCACTTGGTTAGTAATCACAACTGCAACCCCAAACTGCACATTTCCAAAGCAGCACAAGTGATCAGTCATGAAGGAATCTTAAACTTCAGGGCCTGTTTGGCAGGATAAGAAATGGCTAAAAGTGCGGTTGAAATTGATGACTTTGCTAAATCTTCTTCAAGGAGTCTTCAAAATGAGGGCTAAAGTAGGCTGAAGATGACTTTGCTAAGTAGATTACAAATAAGGGAATATGCCACGATTAAGACAAAAAGACAAAAACATAACATTTTTTTAAAGATGACTATCATTGTTTTTTCCTTGATATAAGACTTATTCACTCCTACTAGAAAATTGATCAGCTACTTTTATTCTTTTTAGTAAGAAACAGGACAGTCTCTTTTGTGCATATGACCCGTGTTTTTTATCAGAAAATTGCAGTAATTTCTAACAAAAATAATGTGTAATAGAAGAGAGTTGAAGGGTAATTTATCTCTGTTTCAACCATTTCAGCCAAATAAGTAACTTCTGCACTAGTTCTATACATAGTAAACCATATCAGCTCATGCAACAATAGAAAATGTGGTGCTTGGTAGAAAATATGGCGGTCAAGCTTGTGGCACATAAACTGAAGCCACCTAACAGGCACTTAAGAAACATACTGATGCTACCTCATCTGCTAATTTCTGAAGGCTTCTTAAGAACCTCGCCAGATGCATTTGTCTGGATGCCAACTCTCCCCGCCCAGAAAAATCAGTCCTATAAAGTGCTGTAGAGCTATCCACAATCATAAGAGCAAACCTGTGTCCCAATTAAAATGTGACAAAAAATAGTTATTTTCTTTTAAAGACACACACACACATGCATAGGCACACATTTAGATTTCTCAATCTTTATATAAATAGAAACAAATTTAAGAGCTTAAACCAATATGTAAAAAGAATTTAGTGATTCTAAAAAAATCATTTATTTGATTAAAAAGTCCTTCAGAATTTCAACTCAATTACTTCCCTAGTACTTGTAGGTTCCAAAAATACCCTAGAGATCTAAAATACTATCCCTTCAACATAGAAAAAGGTTTCTTTGTGACGTGGCGCAAAAAGAATCTGGGAAACAGTTCTCTTTTCCAAATAGTCAATTACTATCATGAAAATATACATATATACCATCAGGGCCTCTAAATAAAATAGTGTACCTGGTCTCAACCATCATTGAGGCTGCTTCAATCAAAAGCCTAGACTGATGGTCAGTATTGTATGCTCTAGCATATGCAACATTCTCAAGAACATCAGCTCCATTCAATCCAAACCTGTAGCAAGCAAGTATAATTATTTCACACTATTTATTTTACATTTCAGATTTGCATTAGTATTGCAATTACATTAGTAGTAACTAAGATGCAGCGACAGATGTAATGAATGTAATGATAGATGACCTGTCTGCAATTTGCAAGAGTCTTTGTGGTCTGAAAGTTCCCTCAGCATCAATGTACATGGCCTTACCCTCACCGCCACCTTGGTCTAATGGAAGCTAAAAAATAGAAAGCATAATTAAGCATTTTTGCATTAATTCAGTGTTAAATAATTCTAAACTATTACTCCGTATTTGGCATTTGAGAATATAAACTTCATCACACACACACGCCAGAACTAAAGATTGTGAAACAAATAAACAATGGTCTCTTAATTTTGATAGAAACTAATCAAGATTCTAATAATTTCAACTTAATACGGATACCAAGCAGGCGGTCAATCTTACTTGGCAAGCAACACATAAAGTATGACAAAGCTGAGTCTTCCCAGAACGGAACTCGCCATAAATTTCAGTGATGGATCCTGTTTCGATCCCCCCTGCCAGTCCACATATCAAGTCCATAAGTTTCAGTAGTGTATTATAACAAACACTTGCAATCTTTAAATTCTAGTATGCTGGCCACAAATTAAACCCTAACCTTCCAAGACTTTGTCAAGTTCTTTTGATCCTGATGTTATTTGAATGATTTCAAGCCTCTGTGCATGGAGTTGGCTTGCACTAGTGAACCCCAAAGGCACCAATTTTGAAGCTGTTGGTATTACCGTGTTAGTATAGATCAGTTCACTAGAACAGGGTGTGGTCATAACAAGATTTGTAAACAAGACTAACCTGCTTCTATAATTTTGTCCACTTTAGCTTCACTGATTCCTTTGATTTGCAAAAGATCCTTTCTAGGAGAATACACAACCGATTCCACGGTAAATATACCCGCATCCTTAAGTTTTTTTATGTCGGTGGCTGATATTCCAGATTCCTACAATACAAAGACATTATTGGAACCCTAAATTATTCAATCTGAAACGCACTTCCGGAAGGATCGAAAATAACCAAATCCTACACCGAATGCAAACCCTGAAATTACCCATCGTGAAAAAGAAATTTGATACTAGGAAACATACCCAAAATTCATGGATAAGAGGTACCTTATCCCCACATGAAATAAATCCCGAAGATAACAGAATCTTGAAAATCCAAAAGGATTTTTATATTTTATTTTTGAACAAAAGATTCAGATTGGTGCGAAAACCTGAAGTTGCTCGACTGGGAAAGGGCCATGTTGAATGTCATCAACATCATCTTGTTGTTCTTGCACATTTTTTTGCTGGTTCCTGAGCTGCTGCTCCATTCTCGCTCGAAACTGGCGCGGACCGTTTTCGCCTTCGCACGACGGAGAGATACGAAATAAGATTGTGGAATGTAGTCACTAGTTAGAGTTTAAAATTATATCCGGGCGCCAAATACCAGATCGCAGATGAATGCGTACGAGACAAGCTTCGGAAGCAATTCCAGTTTTTTTTTCGGAAGCAATTCCAGTTTAGGCAGGAAGTACAATCCAAACTTGAGGTACACGTTTTGATACACACCTACACACTCAAGTTTGTGAAGAGATTTTTTTGTCTGTATACAGACATAACATATTTTCAAATACGTTGTCTGTATACAGACAAAAAAAACTCTTCACAGACACAAGTGTATAGGTGTGTGTATGAAAAATGTGTACCAATAACGTAGGAAGTATCGTTACTCCATCTTACTGTTCTTACACATGAAAATTACAAAGAACATGAATTTGTATTTAAATCCATAAAGTACATGTGCTCTGTCATACTCCCTCCGTCCCGGAAGAAAGAAGTTCACCATTGGTTTTCACACATATTAAGGAAAGAAATTTACTGAGGTAAATTTTATTGTTTTGATATAAATAATTTGCTAAATAAGGAAAGGTAAACTTAATTCAGAGACTACCCAAAAAGGAAAGGATGAACTTGTTTCAGGGACGGAGGGAGTATAAAATAGTTGATCCGACCAAACTATCCGATAACAAATAAAAGAAGAGGTTGGAGAGCATACGGGAGAAAAGGCAGAGCGAATGGGAGAAAAATAATATGAAAAGCGGAGGGAAGAGCAGATGGTAAAATATAAGAGGCCGTTTGGTAACACTGTTTTTCGGCTTATCAACCAACTTTTTCACCAAATACAAAACTTTTGCTCTTGCGCGCTAAATTGTGTAATAAGCAGAAAAAATAAGGTTGGAGTTACTTTTCTGGCTGTATTGGCAGAAGTTACTGTAGATGACCATTTTAGCTATTTTTCCATATAATTTTTTCTTTATTTTATTAATAAAATATATTTGATATATTTTAAAATAATTTTTCTTAAATCAACATAATCAGCCAATGCAGCCACTTCAGCCAGAATTTCATATATTTCAGCAGAATCAGCCAAAACAATCGATTTTCGTGCTACCAAACGGGCTCTAAGATGAGCGAATGTTGAAACGAGTGGACAAGAGAAAATGAGAGTTTATAGATTATTTATTTGATAACCTGGACTACAACGGTATAATAAAAACAGATAGTTTGGCCAGGTCAACTATTTTAACGTTATGACAGAGCAAATGTACTTAATCGACTTTAAAAAAGAAAGTGCATGTACTTTGTAATCTCATGTACCATTTTGACAATTTTCCCGTATAAGAAGTGTTTGTTTTTTTAAAGAAATTCATCGAACAAGTGCCATATTCGAAGCAATTGAGTAAAACCATACATCACGAAACTGACACAAACACACGTAAACCAAAAGTAAGAGAAATTGTTAAACAAAACATATACCTAATACTATGTATACAACTTGAAATAAAACAAAACAAAAAATAATAGGTATCCAAATCTCAACTTGAATTGTCATCGTTCATACCCTAACAACTCAATAATAGAACGAAACATCAATACTTCATTTAAAAATTGAAAGGAACTACGTCACTTTGAGAAGAATTCACAATCATCACTTCTTCCGCTATTGTTAGTCTTTCGCACAGTAGCTCCAATTCAACTTTCTCTTCATGGTCGTGCTCCATACTCACCTGTTTCTTTTGTGAACTCATTCGGAGGAGTTTGTATTTGACACCTTATATATAAGGGATTCATGGTACCATGGATTAAGACCATGGCCCAATTACGTAGTCCAGCCCATACACGGAATCAGCCCTTAACGGGACCAGTCTAATTACAGGATTAGCCCATAAACGGGATCAACCCTTAAAGGGATCAGCCTAATTACAGGATTAACCCATAAACGGGATCAGCCCTTAAAGGGATTAGCCTAATAACAGGATCAGCCCATAAACGGGATTCATGATTGAAAGTCGCTTAGCCCATTAGGAATTAGGCCCACGATAGGAACCTGCCACCAGGCCGGGCTGGACAGCAAACCTCGAGCCTGGGCGGAGTTCTAGTGAGGCCGGGATATTCCTAGGGCTTACGTGGCGAGCTATCACTCGTTGATAGATATTTGGCAACAGGCAGAACTCATCCGGAGGACGACGACTAAAAGGGGAAAGCAATCGTGTGGGAATCAAGCATCGAAGAGTTCTATTTCGAGCAAGAATATAGTTCATTAATTGAGCATTTATTGTATTAGATTCCTCCCATAATTCTACCTCCTAATCTCTATAAATACTTGATGTAAACACCCTACCAAGGGACCGGACCCCCGATAAGATTCTGAACCGAGGCTAGACTATTGCTAGTTCTCCGGAATAAAGATTAAAACTGCCTTACGCTGCCATATTATTCTCATATCTACGCATATTTAGCTCTCGTAGTTGGATTTAACTCCATCATTTGGTGCTCTCGTTGAGAGCCGAATATATGAAGCAACGATGGTTGTATCAAATAGCAATAATCCCGTTGGTAGTAATCAAGGTGGAGATCGTTTCAATCATGTTACGGTTGAAGATGAAGGGTCAAGGTCCCGAAGGAGCGATTTTAGGAGGCGCAACGACAACGCTGCCACATAAGGCGATTTGAGGAACCAGATTCGCGGTGTGGGGAATCCTAGGGACCCGGTGGTGCGTCCACCGCAGTTCCAGACGCCGGGTATTGGGCATAACATCCCTGCCATGGATCCCACACAGGCTTTGGCGAGTTTGGCCACGTTCCAGAGGGCAGTGGAGACTTTGACAACTGCATTCCAAGGTATCATTCCGAATACTACTGGGAGACTTCCTTCCCCTCGTCGGGCTCCATCTGTGGCTCCGCGAGGAGAAGAGAACTCTCTCCTACGCATGAGGAATTCTCCACCAGCCCAGTCTCAGCGCTCCCACCGATCCAAGGCAACTCCCAGGACTCCGGTGGTAAACCGGATAAGTGAGCAAAGGATTTCTGTTCATGATAGACTCTCCTCTAGGGTTGAGCACAGTGAGGGGGCCTCTTCGGCTGCCGTTTCGTCCCGTCTCCGAAGTGCGCAAAGGGGAGATCTCAGGAATGAGATCAACGCGAATAGGCAAGCCCGAAGAGATCGTTGGTCTCCAGTGCGCCCTCAAGTCGGCCATAATAATACCGACCTCAGGAGAAGGTTTGACGAACTCAGAAGGGAGATGGAAGGAACATCAGGTCTCGAGCATGGCGTGCGAATTCTCGAGCCTTTTACTAGGAAAATCATGGAGGCACCATTGTCTCAGGGATACCGGCCATGCAACATTGAGGCTTACAAGGGAAAGACGGACCCTCAGCACTACGTTTCCAGGTATGTGGCTTATATGGTCATGATGGATATGACGACGCTATAAAGTGTAGAGGATTCTCGGTAACCCTAGACAGGCTAGCACGGGAATGGTACGACTCTCTACCAGACAGAGGGATAGGGAACTTCCGGGAGTTGGTTCACGCATTCGTGACGCGTTTTGCCACCTCCAAGGATTCCAAGAAGAATGTCTCTCACCTTCTGGGAATCAAATAGGGCTCCCAAGAAACCCTGATTGATTTCCTAGATCGTTGGAGAGAGGAGACAGTCAAGGTAGAAGACCTGGATGACAAGTCTGCTGTAGCTATCCTCACCAATGCTCTGAGGTCGGGCAAACTATATATATACAAAGACTTTATACGCATGTCCCTGACCTCCCACGAGGAGGCTCTGTTACGCGCCAAGGCACTAGCCGAGGTTGAGGAAGCCGAGAAACGAAAGAGAGACGAGGAATCAGGGAAGTCTCAGCCTAATGGCGAGAGAAAGAAAAGCTCAGATAAAGAAACTCATGACCCGGAGAAGGGGTGAGGAGTCAAAAAGAAGAAAAGAGGCTGGGGAAAGGGCAAATCGAATGTTCCAGAGAGACCTTTGTCGAGCCAACCTAAATTTCCAGTTGATACCGTCCTAGACTGTGCGGCAAAGCAAGGCCTGATCACAATCCCTGAGGGATGTAACGTCGTCAACGGTCAAACTTCCAGGGGTGAGTTCTGTAAAAATCCACAGAAGCGATACCCATGAGACTGACGAATGTTACTTCCTGAAGACATATGTGGAAAAAAATGGCCCGCGACGGACAGTTGGAGCAACTCATGAAAAAAGTTCAGCAGAATCAAGACCCCCATAAAAGGAACACCTGGAGCCGGGGAAAAGACGAGCCAGCCTCTACCTTGAAGAAAAGGGAGGTTGGAGCCCAGTTCGAGGATGATGAAGAGGGGGAAGATTCAGGCCAGCAAAAGCGCCTGCATGTCAACCAGATCTACGGCGGACCTGTGGGAGGAGATACAGTGGCAGAAAGGAAAAAATGGAATCGCCAACTCTTTGTGGGAGAGATCAGCCGCCTTCCTGCGGACAAAAAGCAGAAACGGGAGTCCATTGTCTTCACAGACGATGCCTTGCCTCTATGTCCTCCATCGCACAGAGACGCATTACTGATAAAGATGGAGGTTCTTGATGCCATTGTCCACCGAGTCCTGGTGGATAATGGGAGTTCAGTAAACATTTTGTACATGAACACCCTTTAGGAGATTGGCCTTCAAAATGCAGACCTAAAACTGGTCAAAACCCCACTGTCAGGCTTCACAGGAGATACCATTGAACCTGAGGGGCTTATCACCCTCAAGATCCAGCTCGGATCGGAACCTTGTGTAAGGACTGTCGAGACATATTTTGTGGTTGTGCGGCTGCCAAGTGTACACAAAGCAATTCTTGGCCAACTTCTTCTAGAAGACCTGGGGGCAATCATTTCCCAAACTCATTCTGTGCCTGAAATTTCACACCCCAGTAGGAGTGGACACAGTAAAGGGAGACCAAAAAATGGCCAGGAGTTGTTACGTGAGGGCTTGCAAGGCCCACGGAAGAAATGAAGCAAGAGTAAACGCCATCGAGCAGGATTTGTCGAAATTTGAGGAGGGGCAATTCAAAGCCCAGCCTGTTTCGGAGCTTGAGGAGGTCAGAGTCGATCCAACCCGGCCAGAACGCCGGATTAAGATTGGTACAGGGCTCCAGGCCGACCTGAGAGCGAAAATAATCCAAGTCTTGGTGGAATTCAGGAAGATCTTTGCGTGGGGGCCTGAAGACATGCCGGGACTCGACCCCAGTATAGCAGTACATCATCTGAACGTGGATCCAAGGGTTGTTCCTGCCAAACAAAAACGCAGGTATTTGTCTTTGGATAGAAAAGAATTCGTAAAGGGGGAAGTAACAATGCTGTTGGGCATCAAGCACATTAGGGAAGTTCAATATTCAGAGTGGCTTGCCAACGTGGTTTTGGCATGGATGCCCGCAGCCTCCGCTCCAGCTCGAGCTCCGCTACTTTCTCTTTCAATCCCAACAGTATGGCTTGAGAGTCATCATGGCTCGTCTCAAATCGGTGAAAGCTTGAGGAGGTCAGAATGAGGGCCTAAGGGGCAGATAGGCATTGTCAAAATCAAGCAACATATGGTACAGGAGATAACATGAAAGACGGAGGCATACCTCGGTAATGGAACGAATGCCTCGACGCATAGCAGCCAGGGCAGGCATCTCTTTTATCTCTGCGGCATCGACAGGAGGCATGATCGCCAGGCCTAAAGAAACAGGGTTCACAGTGCGATTGAAGATGGAAGCTGAATCTGACTTCATGCACAGCCGGACATAATGATTGGATGCCGGGGCTTCCCCTGATTGATGTCATCCTGGGATTGAGCGTTTGAGTCAGAGTCGAGATCCACCACCTCTTCAGAAAATTTGAGGACCGCATTTGCCTTCTTTTGGGGCCCGGAGATGGACTGCCGTGCCGACCTCTTCCCAGCCTTTTTGGACTGAGGGTCGATAGCCGGCGCGGGCATTTACGCAGCACCATCTTCGGGGAAAGACTCCCCCAGTTTCTCTAAAGAGGCATTAACAGTCCCTCGAGTGGGAATCTTTCTAGCAGGTACCGGAGTCCCGGGTAGGACCTTGGCCTTGGCAGCAAGGCATTCCAGTCTTGAAGCCATCTTGTAACCCGCTGCAATAGAACCCAAGAGATATTATCAGAAATCAAGATAATTACAAATATGAAAAGGAAAACAGTAAGGCCCGAAGCAGGTGTGATTCAAACTGACTGGTAGGTTAAAATCACGATCTTGTCCTCACCTACATAATGCTCCATCAAGAATGGTGCTCCATCTGCAATCTTCTCAGCGGCCGCGGCATTGCCTTCCCCTAAGAAGGGCAGCGACCACTTCTGGATCAATTCTCCCCATTTGTTTGGGAATGGAAGCTTACCGTCCACAGGGGTGACCCAAACCCATCTCTGCCTCCACCCCTTAAAGGAGTCAGGATAAGATTTAGCTTCAAATAAAAGATGACCAGCGCTGAGAGATAGACAAAAAGCCAGGGAATTCAGAGCCCCCAGGCCTTACAGAATGAAAGAAATGAAGAAAGAGGCTAATGTTGGCATGAATTTGCAGGTGCATACACCGGGCGATAAACCCGACAATAAACATATGGGTGGTAGGGGTAAATTGACCAGGAATTACCCCATAATAACCCAGGATACCAAGATAAGCACCGTGTAGAGGGAACCTGAGACCTACTTGAAGACTCGAGGTGTGTATACCAAAGTGAAGGGGAGTAGAGGGTTCGACGATGTTTTGGTCTGGCAATGGACGGAGACAGGTTACGCTTGGGCCCGCGAGGGCCACAGCTTCGTTGAATTCCGAATCTTCCGCGCATACTCAGAAGAAAGAAAGAAATGGGTCTCTACCCCGTCTTCATTGACGGGGATTTTGGGACAAACCAGAGTATTTTTGCCACCTGGAAAGACTTGATGAACGGGAACAGAGTTTAAGGAAGACGTTAAGACTGACCTGAGGAAGAAATTGGGGAAAGTTGGAGAAATTCTTCGAGACCTAGGGTTCTTCGAAGGGCGCACAAGGCATTCACGCGAAGAAAGTGAAAAGGTTTAATTCGAAAGAGAATCAGATTTTAAAGAGGATTAAGGATTAGGGTTCAGGAGCGGAAACTGCTTGGGAAAACCTTATCCGGAGATTCGAGAAGTCGGGAAATGGAAAGCCGGTTGAAAGTTGAGCCCGAGCTGCAGGCCTACTTCGGCGCAATAATTACTGAGGCAGAGCTACAGCCGCCTATAAATATTCGAAATTTGAAATCCAGTAAACCGCTTCAATTCTACTCCTCCAAATCCAGCCCTGCTAATTTTGAGGAGTAGGGGGGCTCGTGATGGTACCATGGATTAAGACCATGGCCCAATTACGTAGTCCAGCCCCTTAACGGGACCAGCCTAATTACATGATTAGCCCATAAACGGGATCAGCCCTTAAAGGGATCAGCTTAATTATAGAATTAGCCCATAAACGGGACCAGCCCTTAAAGGGATTAGCCTAATAACATGATCAGCCCATAAACGGGATTCATGATTGAAAGTCGCTTAGCCCATTAGGAATTAGGCCCACGATAGGAACCCACCACCAGGCCGGGCTGAACAGCAGACCTCGAGCCTGGGTGGAGTTCTAGTGAGGCCGGGATATTCCTAGGGCTTACGTGGCGAGCTATCACTCGTTGATATATTTGGCAACAAGCAGAACTCATCCGGAGGACGGCGATTAAAAGGGGAGAGCAATCGTGTGGGAATCAAGCATTGAAGAGTTCTATTTCGAGCAAGAATATAGTTCATTAATTGAGCATTTATTGTATTAGATTCCTCTCATAATTCTACTTCCTAATCTCTATAAATACTTGATGTAAACACCCTACCAAGGGATCGGACCCCCGATAAGATTCTGAACCGAGGCTAGACTATTGCTAATTCTCCGGAATAAAGAGTAAAACTGCCTTACGCTGCCATATTATTCTCATATCTACGTATATTTAGCTCTCGTAGTTTGATTTAACTCCATCAGGGATCAAATACAAACTCCTCCTAATTTATAAACTATAAATTATCTTGGTTATTCTTTTAGTTGATATAAGGGATGGAATCGCACCGTGGCATTGTAGTAATAAAATCAAACTTTTTTTGGATACAACTCTTTGAACGTTAATATGCAACTGGCATTTCATCACAGAATTATATGCACATTTTTAACCTCAATATACAATACGAATAACGTAAAGATGCATCGTACAAAAGTTTACACGATAGACACCGTTAGTACCAAATTCACCCCTATATAGAATACAAATCATGTAATTATAAAAATAAAAGATAATTATTCTTCATGATAATCAAACAATGATAGCATATTAATATTTAGTAGTAGCATTCAAATCACTCTTATATTGTTTCAAAGTATAATTTACATCCTATCAAAATTAATAATGTTATTTGTTATTTTCATTGGAACATTCACAGTGTATTTGATATGATTTTCATTCTTAAATATATATACAAATGTCACATATTTTTCCTTTTTATGTTATTAGTATATGTGCTATTATAATCAGACTAGGCTGTGCGGTTCGACTTTAAACTCGGCCCCATATTTGGTTCAATGGAGTGCAAACCAGCTAATGTGCATAACAGGTGGGATGCTTTAATCCTACACATATTGGTTTTTAGAGGAAATGTCCAAATTTATAAAAACATTATATTTGAATAACCAAACGTTGAATCTCTTCTTTTCTCATTAAAACAAATGTACTTTTTTACAATAATGGAACTCCTTGACTTTTCTCTCAATAATATGTTATGTTCTTTTATTATACTTCTTTATTGTTTTTGCTTTTGTTGTGCTCATAAGTTTGTACTAGGTGTTTCTATCTTGGAATCTCATGATGATATATAAAACTAAAGGTAAATGAGTAAATCTTCTAGGTAGTGGCAGATTTGGAATTTAAGTTTTGAGTGTTCAAAATCTTTTTACAATTAGAAATTTAAAGAATAATAAATAATTAGACTAAATTTACACATGCATATATACTTGCATGTTTTTCAAAAGTTTGGGTGTTCATGTGAACACTATGGATCAAGTGATGCTCTGCCACTGCTTGTAGGTATGAATGCATACAATTATAAGTAAAAAATCGTTAAGAAAAACTATAATAGAGAGTAGATTATCAGTGAATCTTAACCTATTTTAATAAAGGACATATTTCCTATTAAATGCTCATTTGTCCGTTAAGTCCTCTTCGTCTATGCATTGTCCAGATGTACTTTGTGCCATTTAGGAAATACACTAACTATTACGCATAAATAAACGTTAGAGAATCATTTTGTAGATGACAGTGTGTACTTCTGTCAGGTTAACTCTTGAAAAATCGTTAGGTTAGTATGTATGACTTCTCTTCATTGACTCTACGTTTGTGAATCCAGAGGGACATGTTTTCCAACCCCCGTTCCAGAAGTTGGAGCGTCAAAATGAAATTACTGGGGGCTCAATCAAATTTTGGTTTCGGAATATTTTAGACTCTTCTAGTCTTCCCCTGCTGCGCCTATAAATGGAATTCCCTCTAGATTTTGCATTTTTTTCACGCAGCCGGCCAAGAGTCTTACAGGCGAGTTTGCTACTCTTCTCAAAGTTTTGCAGTTTATTCGGTGCAATTTATTATTTTCTTGTGTTTGTTCTCCTATTTTCTTTTTGCAATTTATTCTTTTTTTGTGTTTGTTCTCCTGGTTTTCGTTTATGTTTCATTATGCATACATCACTGGTAAAACTAGAGACCCTTATATTAACCCGGATGCAATTAGGACTTCACATAAAAATCACATTTGCGCATGCATGCATGGCTTGTATTTGATAATGAGCCCGAGTCAAGTAATTAAAAGTATTGGGTTTGCCAATTGTGATTATCATAACCATATGCAGTTTGCTACAAATGTTTCTTTACAACATTCTTTATTTGCTATCTTAAATGGTTAAGATTTAAGGCCATGGGGAACTTAGAAAAATGTTGAGAAAGGAGGAAATGTTGCTGGAAAAGAGGAAATGTACTTTTAGTATTCATGCTAATACTTTTAAAGGTAGGATCAAAACATGCGGTCAAGAAGTTTTCCGATCAATAGCTGTTTTGTAATTAAAAAATCACATTAATAACTAATTCCTGTTTAAATGGTAGGATCAAAGCAATAAGAAGTACTTGACCATTGTTTTTAGCTAAATAATATAGGAAGGTATATAGATTTTGGGTGGAAGCCTGCAAAACAATAAGAAGAAACTAGCTATTCTTTTTAATAGTCAATGCCAAAAAATAATGAATTATGACGAAGATGTCAACATTGACAGATTTGTTGCATCTCCTGACTGATGTTGCATTTATATTTGAGCCATTTTCTTGATAAAAAATTTGCGCTTACTGCTTCATTGCTTTTTTAGTTTGAGTCATTAAGCAGTTATATGTTGAAGTATACTTTCGTTAGCCAAAAACATGTACCTGCCCTGTTTAGAATGAGATTAAATATTCCTTGCTCACAGATTATTACGTATTTTCATGGTAAAAATTTTAAAATAAATTCATCAACTTTTAGCGTTGGGCATATTACACTCACACAACGTGCGATCTAATTTCTAGTACTAGTATATGATACATATGAAGCTTTAATTGGGTGACAATGGAATTGGCGTCTTTTAATGATTTTTTAAATGTAGTACAATATTAAGGAGACATTAAACACTTGGACACCTTTTGAGCATTACAATATTTTATGTCTCATCTAGTCTTTGTTTAGATTCTTCATCTCAGCCCACTCAATGAACATGCCTCCAAGACATGTCTTGCAAGTTTAGGGTTGTTAACCTCAATGATAAATAGAACTTCATAACAAGTGTCTCTTCATTCTTATGACTCTATTTATTATATTTGATTAGCTTAGATTAATTTCCTTTGCAATGTGCATTTATTGTGATTTAAATAGGGTAGTTCCCTTTTTTGATGGAGGAATCATTACTACATTTGGAATAATTTTTCATAGGCTACACAATGCCCTTTTTTAGTCATGATGTGATTGGTAGGTAGAAGAAATCATTTGTTGTGAGGGGAGGGTTGTGATGATGGAAGTGGTAATATCACAAGTTATAGGTTGATAAATGAAGGTGTTGGAGTTGGATAACGAGCCTAAATGATGTGAATCATACAAGGGCTCAATTATGTGTCAAATAATAATCAATTTTAGGATGCACGCGCCACATGAGAGCGTGGGGGAGGTTACGATCATGGAACACATGTAGATAGTAATGAAATATATTTTTAAAGTTAATGTTGTTTTAATTTGAATAACAGTATTTTGGTTTTGCTAATTTTTTTTCTATCATATATGTTAATTGACTTATTGCCAAAACAAAAAAGGTGCATGAAAAAACAAGACATGGATATAAAAAGATTGTAAAAAAGTGTACCGAGTCTATTTTTTGAAAGGTGAATATTGTTTTAGTAATACTTAATGCTATTTAGTAAATGAGTACTTAAAATACATACTCCTCCATCCAAAAGCTTTGTTAACTCTCCTTATTTAGTCATCCTAAATTGCTTGACCTTTTCCTTTTAAAATAATTATTTAATTGTTTTATAATATTTTTCTCTTTTCAATATAAATTGCAAACTACACAATTTTTACTTTATTATTTCACGACTAAGTCAAAACTGGTCAACCTTCATGAAATGGAGGGTGCACAGGGGAGGAGACAGGGAGCCGAGGGGCTGGAGGGGGCCTCAACCCCTGCAAGAAAAAATATTCTTAAGCATATATTATGTATAAATACTTTTAATTTATAGAAAATATGTTGATATTTTAAACTTTGGCTCCTGCAATGTAAACTTTTTAAGGACCGGCCCCGTTAACCATAGATTTATAGCTTTACCACTGAGGGTGCATTAAATTATTAATGCAAGGGTTTAAAAGTTGCTCTGGCTCGACAAAAATTTAAATTCGTACACAAAGCTCTTCACAAGAAAGATATATATTTCTGATACGTTTTCTTTTGTTTGTTTTTAGTTAGAAATGGATCTATGCTTGTACTACCTCCGTCCCTTAAAACTTTGCCAAAGTTGACCGGCACAAAGAATAATAAAATAAAACTGTGTGGTTCAGCTTTGTGTAGAGGAGAGAGAAATAAGAGAAACCACAAAATAATTGATTAAAATGAAAGATGACAAAGTTTTAAGGAACGGAGAGAGTAATATTTAACCTCTAATCAAAGTAGCACTTTTATTTTTCATCTTTTTAACCTTACGTGTAGTAAGGTTGTTTCGACTTTAATCCAAACAATCTTGCTATCGGTATCCCAATTTGTACCTCAACCCATTTTTGTGGCTCACAAAAGCCCACATCAATAAATGAATTGCTCCACTTTAATGAGGTGCTTTTGTGAGCCACAAAAATAGGGTTAGGTACAAATTGGGGTATTAATTGGGATACTAGCAAGGTTGTTTGGATTAAAGTCGAAACGTATGATTGTACTCCGTATAATTTACCAATTCTTACTACACGTCTAACATTTTTCTAATCCAAAAGAGACAAATTCCGAAGAATTCATTGAGTAAGTAATTACAAGCCAGACACGAAAGAGACTCCAGTGGAAGGCAGCCACGAGTTGCCGATGATGAACTTCTCCACTGTAAATTTATCGGCTTCCTCTCTCGCCATGGAATGGAAACCGGGCCAATTCACCCTTCCACCCAACCCGGCCCGAGCACCGACATTCGCATATTCCCCAAAATAGAGCTTCCCGAGGGAGGATGACGAAGATCCGGGCCACTCGATCCACCCTCTCTCAGATATCGCTCCGCCTATATCCGATTCGATCACCACCGCCCTTGAGTACTCCCTCCAGGCCCGCCCCAGGTATGTATTCTTCACAGAAGAGAAATCGGACCCTACAGTAATCTTACAATTTTGAACCGAGAACCCGGTGCTCTGGCCCGGATCTGACCTCCCATTAGCGAGGATGACGTTGTAGGATTGGGAGCTAGCGGGACGGCGGAGGACGAGATTGCAGGCTTGAAAAACCGCTGCCGCATTGCCGAAGATGAAGTCAACGGTGCCGGAGATGTCGCACTCTCTGTAGAACTGGCGGAAGGAAAAGGCGTAGAGCGTGTCTTGGTAACCCGAAATGCTGCATCTGTAGAAAACGGAGCGGTCCGAAGCTACCAATAAAGCCACGGCTTGTTGAGCTTCCGGTCCCGCTGCGTTTTCGAATCCAATATCTTTAGCGACGAATCCATCGCCGGTGATTACTGTGATAAATAACAAGAAGAAAACAACTTTAATAATACGGAAAAAGGTAGATTCTACGTTAGCCTTAAGGTACTATACCAACTTTAAATGATTTGGACCAATCAAATGCATAGTAGGTACGGTACCCCAATTTTTAAACGGGTACCGGAGTTGTCACCACGGAAAAAACATCAGAGCACACTAGTTTGTACTTTTATACACATTGGAATGAGTGGTCGTGATTTGTTACCAAATATGCTTGTGTGTGTGAAGAAATATACCTGGTCCCTTAAAAACTTTCCCTTAAAACTTTGTTAAGTTTGACCGGCACGAGTAATAATAAAGTAAAAATTGTGTGTTTGAAGTTTATGCAGATGAGAAATAACATGAACCACAAAAAATTGATTAAACGGGAAGGGGACAAAGTTCTTTGAGACGTCCCAAATAGTAAAGATGACAAAGTTTTAAGGGACGGACTCCGTATATGAATAACATATACCCCGAGTAAATGTTTCATAGAGATATTATTTTTTGTGAACAAATATTTAGTTTGCGTACCTACAAGCAACTAGTGTATGTGTGGTGACTAGTGTCTGTATGAAGAAAATGAATAAAAATCTCATAAGGATTTACATAGACAATTATTTTCTCTATATAGGCATTGATATGTGTGTACAAATAGTAATTTGGATGCTCGTATGTTGGAATTAGAACCCATGCTAGGAACAAATTTAATGCATATATGTGACAAATATAATTATTTGTACAATGATGAATTGTCACCGTGTGAGTAAATGTTGATTTCTGAGTTCGGATTTATGGAAGTTTTACTTCTAAATTGTGCAACTTTTGTGATGTCTAGAATTGTGGTGCGTTACACACTTGTATGATTTTGGTGTTATATAACTTACATTTTGAGGGTAGTATATTGGTTGTTTGAACCTTACTTTGGGATTGTGCTGATACACTTTATGAATGTATTTAGTGATTGTGAATTGTAAACATATTATGGATGTGTGGGCAGTGGCGGACCCAGAAAAATTGAGTCATGAGGTCCTTATCATAATATAATTCTAATTAATATACAATTAATAAAAAATAAAGTAAAATACTAAAGAAGCATAATGTTTAATAGTTAAAGTACATCATCAAAACATTAAGATAGTACTTCGTATAACGCACAAAGTTACATATAAAATTCATTTTACAATTACATATAAATTCATTCTACACCTGAAAAAAGTAATAAAAAAATTAACGGTCCTATAAAATTTTAATATCAAAATGTGTATTGTTTTAATAGAAACAAATCCAAGAAAAATATTATTTATAGTTATTTAAGGGGAAAATAATTTAAATACCCCAAAACTTCTAATCAAAAGGTGAGAGATAAACACCTCAAACATGCATATGTAATAAAAATAACCCAAAGGGTATATAAAATTTATCTTAGCACCATCATAATATTCTTTTTTCTTTCATAAATGTATGCTTATAGTGTTAAAATACTTTGGGCATGTATAAGGATGAAATTATTAATCTAAGCTTTAATATATGAAATACATAACAATAACAAACAAGCTTATAATGTTAATTGCACACTAAAAATGCTTAGAATATTTAAATTATTTGCTCAACACTGTAATTTTACATTTGTGAAAGAAAAAAATATGATCATTATGCTAAAATAATTTTTTTTAAAAAAAATTGGAATATTCATATTAGATATGCAAGTTAAGGGTGTTTACCTCACACCTCTCAAAAGTTCATAGTATAATTAGTTTACTGTTTACCCATTATATACTTAATATTTTATTAAATTGATATATACGGAGTATAAAATATGCAAAATGTATTTTATCGACGGTGATGGAATATACTTTTTCATATTAACAAAGTTCATACTTAGCTTTTTTGAAGGGGAAAAAATGGGATGATTTTAGGGATTTTATTAAAATCAAAGCAACATTTTGGTCTTTTAGATTAATAAGCTCAAAAAAATTAAAAAGAAACATTAGGGGTGGTCAAGAAGAATCGAACCCAGCACCTCTGAAAGATAGGGGTGGTCAAGAAGAATCCAACCCAGCACCTTTGGTAGATGGAAAGACCTTAATTCACGCATTACTCCACTCTGTCAATTCCGTCTTTTAGCACCTTTGTAGCTTTCGTGGTACATATAATCAGATTGTTTAATTTTATTTAAAATATAGATAATATATAGGTAATATTTTGGAAGTACACGGGTCCCGGGACCCTGTGGGACCCTTAGTGGGCCCGCCACTGTGTGTGGGTACATAATCTCGATCGACTGATTAAAGTATTACTTAAACAATATGTAGAAATATGATCAAAGTGTGTGATTAAATATGGCAAACTGTTAATTATAAAATGTGAATATGTCATCAATGCTTGTTAATTAAAGGATCGTTGATGTGTGGGCACATAATCTCTTTGAGATTAATGAACAAAAATCACAATGATGATGAAAGATCTACAATGGTGTTTCTAAATTGTGTTAATAGTAATAGTTACTTATAAGGTATGACCTATATGGAAGTCAAGTAGGTAGTAAGTTCAATCTAATATAGTTTTTTCCAAAGCAAAATTTCTAATATATATCCTTAATCGTGTTATTATACATTAATATGTTGTGTTTTACTGAAAGAACTAATCTTTGTCTATTTAAACACTCAATGACATAGTTAGAGTGAATGTGAATTGGTTCCTTATATAAATCAGTTTGTTGTTTGTTTCATGCTTCACTTCTAATTATCATTGACTCGCTTGCTTTTAAATTTGTAGACAAATAGGGATTTAAGAACTTTGTCTCTATAGCTTATCCTAGGTTTGAAATTCCTTCTAGATGCTTGATTGTTAGAGACATCTCACAAATCTATTTGGACGAGAAACTGAAATGAGTTGGTACATATTAGAACTTGGTCTCTAGCGCGATTGGTATAGACACCGTTCACCATCCAATTTTCTCTCACCATTGTTTGTTTGTCTTCTACCATTCTAGGCTCAACATGAGAATTCTCATCAATTGAAGCCTATCTATTAAAGTATTTGTCTCACATCGAAAAATTATAAACGTTATATAAGACTTTGAGTTTTCCTAACAAAAAAGTGCAAATACCGACACTTTGATTAAATTCGTCTGTAAACATGATTGCACAAATAAAAATATATGTGTACAAACACTTTTATATGTATAGATACAACTAGTGCCTATATACATAGATTGATTTCTGTGCTAACATAATCTGACTGGTCATACATGGAGCTAGTCAAATTAACAGTCAAAGCATATTGAAATCGTTTTTTAAGTGACCCAAAAGAGCCAAATCATGGACATTAGTAGTACATCAATACTCAAAGCACGATCACGACACTAATTAATGCGTAGTATAAATACCATAAGACGTACGGATATAATGAAATTTTGTTTTTTCTTGAAGAAAAATACAGAGCATGTACTTCATTTTATACTCCCTTCCACAATTAAATTCAAAATTCAAATTTTTGGGTCGAACTTTGTTGATTTGGCCTTTAATTATTCAAAAAATATATTATTATATACTTTGCAAAACAAAATTTAAATAATTCACTTTAGCATATTAATGATCCAACATCAATTTAAAGATCGTGACAGTTCAAGTGTGATGAACTTAGAATGTTTTTAATTAGATTGAGATTTTATGGTTTGATCTATTCATCAATTCTGGTCGGGTGAGTATCTGGTGTTTGTGTAGTTTATAACTGTCGAAATATGGTCTTGTTTGGTCTAATAAAGTCATATCTGGTCTGAATTGGTCGAATAAATGTTTGGTCTTTGTGTACTTTGTAACCATTGAAATCTAGTCTGTGTGATCTCTTGAAGTTTAGTCTGGTGCGATCTGTTTATGTCTGGTCAGATCTGATCTGGTGTGTGATTAAAATGAGTCCAAATAAAAACATACTCAATATTGCTTTGACTGATACTAAGGATGTTTTTAATTCAACTATAATTGTCTCATTAGTTTGATATGGTCTACTCTAATTTATTTAATTCAAATTTTTAGTTAATTGATATTACTCTATGTATTGCAGTCATTTTACTAGCTTTCTTTTTATTTGAAAAAAGCACTTAAAAAAGCACTTATTTACCAAACACTACCAATTTTTACTTTTTCTCGGCTTGCGTGTGAAAAGTGCATTTTCCCTTTTCTATTACACAAAAAGCACTTATTTTACCAAACACTATCAACTTTTACTTTTCAAAATCACTTTTTTCTCAAACATTATCAACTTTTACTACTAATTACTTTTTCCTTACATCTCTAAAAGTGGTTTTTTTTTTAGCAGAAGCAGTTGCAAACCCTCCCTATCTAATACGTATTATCATGGTTTGGTCCGACCCCGTCTTGTTAATTAAGTGATCTGATTTGATCTCTTCAATGCCTAATGGTTTGCAATGAATTCAGGATAGAGAGAGCTAACCGAAAGTTGCAGAGCCTTGCAAAGAAGAGCCGCCGCCGACGCTACTATCTCCGGTGATGATGGTAGAATACTTCCCATCTCCGATCAACGTGACGCCGTCTTTACTGATGTGAATGTTTTCCTTATAAACTCCCGACTTCACGTAAATCACAAACCGTCGGCCTCCAGGAACAGACTGAACGGCCTCCGACACCGTTTTGTAGTTCCCGGTCCCGTCTTTCGCGACGACGACGTCGGCTTTGCTCCTGTCCGACGCCGATTGCAGTAATTTCCTCTGGCGACCGGATATACCCCTGCCGGAGATTCCGCCGCCGACATCTTCCGTCATGCGGTTGACCAGTGATAATGCGTTACTGGCTAGTTGGGAGTGAAAACTTACGGTGTGGGAAATCGTAGCTAATAGCTCTTTCGTATTAGATGAAGAAGAAGAAGAAAGAGCGGAAGTGTCGACGGAGTCCTTGCAAGCTTGTTGGAATGTCACGACGGCGCTCAGCCATGTTTGGATGTCCTGCTTCTGCTTCTCCGGTGACTCTTTTAGATCCGTCATGGCTTGATTTAGTCGTTGTCGACTCATTTCCATCATTTCATTACAAAAACCTACATATGAAAAATTAACCGCATTTAGAAATTTCAAAATTAAATTAGTGCATCTGATTTTTTAGAGAGAAAAAAATCAGATACAATACACAAGCAAGAAAGACCAGAACACATTATTAGATCACACGCCTTCGCAAGGGCGGAGCCAGGGCTGGACCGGACCGGTACAAGGAATATTTTTGGGGAAAAAATTACACGGAATTTTTTACACTAAAAATTTAAGCATTTTTTAAATTTGGGGTGGTCCATGGCCTAGGCTGGCCACCCCTAGCTACGCCCATGCGCCTTCGGACCAGAAACTATCACCCACTCATGAGCAATAGGATTCGTTAATTCCCACTTGGGTAACTCTAAATCAATCATAAGGGATGATGCGTTCTCATCGTTTATCCTATGTTGTACTTGACACAATCCAAAACTAAAAACAATATTTTATATCTACCATTAAGGACACTAGCGAAAAATAAGGCAACGTAAGCAAATATATTTTAAACATCTTATTTCCTCAAATAAGTGAAATCCTATCTATATTGAATTAAGAAAAATTATATTTCGAATGTTTTAGATCAGTAAAAGAGAGAAAATGATATAAACAAGAATAAAGCAAGGACAAAGTTTATAAATAGAGTAACCATTATTTTACTTCCGGGATGTTTTCTTTCTTTTTATACTGGGATAAACTGGGCTCAAATTCTTTTCATTGGGACCTCCCATAAAATCAAAGATGAGTCGGCGACCGGTTGAGTTAGATTGCTTCTTCCCCAATGATGTGAATGCATCTCATATGCTATCATATTAGGGGGAAGGACATAGTTGGATTATGAGAAACACATATAAGATTTAAATCATGTGTAATATTTAATTTTACCCAATTCAGCACATCAAATTAAAATTTAGTCGTACATATTTGGTATAATATGCTATCAGATCATATTAGGGGGAAATGACATAGTTGTATTGTGGGAAATTAAAATTTAACTAAAATTAAAATTAAAATTTATAATTCACGTGTAATTATTACTACGTATTATGTAATTATTATGATATAGGGGGTGTTTGGAACTGATTCTGCTTCTTCTTCTTTTTTTAAAAGCAGAAGCAGAATCAGAATCAGTTTTCAGAAGCTGGTACCTCCCAGCTTCTAAAAAAAACTGATTCTGAGAGTAAATTAGAGCTCCAGAAGTGCTTCTGGAATTTCACTCAAACATTCCAGCTTCTGCTTCTGCTCTCTGAAGGAGCAGAATCAGTTTTGAGAATCAGATCCAAACACCTAGATTGGTCGTTTCTTATATGAATATGAGAGCTTAACCCACCAAATAAAACCCCATTATTTTCAATTACTTTCTACCTGCGGATAACATATTATAATCTAACTACCAATAGTGTGATAGTGTAGGTGATCATTTCAAAACTCCTTTTTCCTAGTGATTGAAGTGCGAAAACAGTAATTTTGTATTGAGTATGAAAGCAAACAGGTAAAATATTGTTAAAAATTTGCCATTTTTAGTTAGAGTATACTTTAATTCCGATATCATAGTTATATAATTAGTTAACTTAAATCATCTATCATGTGTATGCATACTATATGGGTTTAATATATACCGTACCTACCAACTAAATTTAAAACCAGTGAGATTTTACTAATATGCTCCCAAAAACAACTGTGGAGTGCATTGTTTTGCACTGTTTGAACACTGTCTGGACACTGTTTGACACTGCTTGACACTGTTTTGATGTAGATAATTTGACAAATAAGCAAAGTATTGAAGTGCGAAGTTAATTCTGAGACATCCATTTAAGAAAAGTGAGAAATAAAGCATAATATTTTTTCGTAGGTGGTATTCCATTATTTCATCCGCCTCATCATACATTAACGGTGACATTTTGAAAATTGTACTCCGTATAAAATACTTATACTATCATATCATGCAATTACTTTTATCATAACACTGAAAATTTAAATAAAATTAGAATGGAAAACAGTCAAAGAGGTCCTCGAACTTTCATAAAAAGGTCGATTAATTAAGTCCTTCTATAGGAGGTTCTGTCCGGCCGTCGTGATTTGGGGCAGTTCCCGGTGGAATTTTTTGATGGAATTTTTTGAGCATCTTATTCACCAAGTCTAGTTTACTCATACCAAATTTCAGCTAAAATTTCAATCGGGAACACATTCAAATTAATTCTTGAAGATAACTGCGCATTTTTGCGTTCTCGAATTAATTTGAATGCGCTCCCGATTAAATTTTTAGCTGAAATTTGGCATGAGTAAACTAGACTTGATGAATAAGATGCTCAAAAAATTTTATAAAAAAATTCTACCGGGAACCGCCCCAAATCGCGACGACCGGACAGAGTCTCCTATAGAAGGACTTAATTGACTTTTTTTATGAAAGTTCGAGGACCTATTTGACAGTTTTCCCAAATTAGAATGCTAGAGTTGTAGACAGTACTTGTAGTAATTAATGAATTGAATGTAAAGATGAATGTTATGTATGGTCATTTGGCAAAAAGAAACCACAACTTTATAATTATAAGTTAATGATAAGAGGAAATGCTTATTTTAGTATTATGCCAAGTACCTTGTGGTCTGATGGTACCACTGTGACATTCCAAAGAGGAGGTCACAGTTTCGAATCTCATCACAGTTCAAGGATGTTGGTATTAACATTAAGCAGATACTATATAGGTTAGAAAGAATTGTTCCCAAAAAAACTTCGGAGTATTATTTTGGGACCCGACTAAAAAACTAAATATTATGCCAAATATTTTTCGGAGTAAGGAATGACTCCTGTCTATTAAGGGGTGTTCGTGATTGCCTCTACCATAAAAAGACGTTTAAATTGTTTTTTAGAGAAAGTGTTTAATACTAAAGTTGATAGTACCCGTATTTGATAACAATATATGATTTTTAAAAAAGTAAAAGTTTACAATGCAAAAAAAGCTTCTTGCTTAATATAATTAAAAGTGAAAAGAAAATTAAAGTACCATACATGCATGTGCTTCTAATCTAACTTTTAATTTTTAAGTGTTTAATTAAAAAGAATTTGTCATTTAAAAACACACTCATCAACTTTTTTAAATGAAAACATTTTATAAAGTTTAGGACTAGTTGGGCCTAAAATTAAATATGTAGTACATTATTTTATGATAATGATCAGATAGATGGAGACAATTAACTAAAACGAATCACCTATTGCCCGTAGGGTGGGTTTTGGATGTGAAGAAACGAAGTGGGAGCTAAATTTGTCAAACTCAAAAAAGGGGAGGTCGGCCTGGTAGATCGTCTGGTTGAGAAGCGCAGCCGCCGCGGAATGGACATCGCCGCCGCCGGTCAACCCGGACAAGGAGTCAACGCACAACCTCGGATATCTAGTATTCTCGCACAGGGTGGCAACCTGCGAAACCTTGTTGGAGCTAACACAACCAGAAAAGGCCATGAAAACTACTAGAAGCAACCAAGGCCGCTGCGGCCTAGTACCGGAATAGTCGTCATTCCGTCGTCCCACCATATTCTATGCGGTATTTGTTTTGTCGGTGGGTTTTTTGTGGAAAGATAGTGGGACTGAGTGTGGGTATTTATAAGCTGAGATGTGTATAGGTTTGGTGAGATGATTATTCCGGAAGGAGCAGAGTGCAGAGGTAAGTACTACGTGGATCATCGGAGGATATGAAGTCTTATCCTATTCTACTCACATTTGACTCAGTATTCTTGACCAAGTATTTGACGCCGGTTGTGCAATTCTCAGCACTCAATTCCACACTCCAATCCTCTCTTGGTTCATTATTACCTCCCTCCAATTCGAATATAGAGAGGGTTATTAGGAAAATAAGTTTATACGATTGATATTGAATTAATAAAGTAGAAATGATTTAGAACTATATAAATTTATTAAAGTTGGTATGTGACAATCTTAGTAAAAGGACCGAAAAGAAAAGACAATCTTAAAGGGGTGGAAGGAGTATTTAGGTAGTAGTATGTTTAGCCTGTGGCGTTTAATGGATAATGGATTATGTAAGCCAATTGTTCCTGAAAGAAAATGAAAGTCCCAAAATGAAACTCCTGCTTCTATTTTAGGAAAGAAAAATGTGTGTAATGGGTTTAATACCCCTACTTCCGTCCTTTCATTTGCCACTTCCATCGGTTGGATTTCGATCCTACGCCATTAATCCCTTCTACACTCTTCTCCGTCTCACTCTACCTTATCTCCTTCTCATACCGGTCGTGTAACTCATCTCCTTCACCACTCCTCACCTTACCTCATCTGTGCCGCTGCAAGTCCCTACTTCTCCTCCTCCATTGCTACCCCCTACTTCTTCTCCTTTGCCGTTACCCATACCTACCTCATTTCTCCATCACAATCGCTCATCTCCGAGACCTGACCTGTACATGGAAAGGAAACCTAATTTTACCCCCTATCTGCCCGATTAAGAACTCAGAACTTCTCACCTAATAGCATGCATCACCGATCCCAGATGTTTAGGAGCAAACGTATTCAATTTGTAATCTGGTTTCTTATCCGGTCTCACCTCTGATGTCACATGCATAGGAGCCCAATCCTATGCCCCTACGTATTCACTTCGGTTACTCCGGTGAGTCTCAAACCGATCCAGGTTGGGCTTGGAGGGAGATCTATGGAGACAAGTTGTTGTATGACACTTCTGCTGGGCTGGAAGGCGTGGAGGACGGCGAGGAGGTATGCTCAGCAGTGGCGGAAGGAACACGAAAACATGCACTGGCCATGGTTGACCATGACACTTTTAAAGGTAGTACCCTCTACTTTTATCTCTGTCCTTAATTTTATAATGTGTTTGATGAATTGGGGCTTGAGTTACAATTGAAGCATGAATTTGGGGATTGAGTTACATTTGATTGATAAGGGGTCTAGGGTTTGAGTGTTGATTAAAACTTATGATGATTTGGGGTTTGAGTTCAACTAGAATGTACGAATGTTTTGCATATGTTTTTAACTGTAATTCTAGCAATCCACTTTATGTCTCACAAACTGTAGGAGGCTCGATTAACATTGCATTTTACATGATGGATCTGTGTGTGTGCATTGTATTTGGAAAAAATTAATCACGACTTAATGCATCTGAGCTTACAAAAAAGTTGTCCTAGTACATGCGAGTACATTTATAATGTGTACTCTAGGTGTGTACATGTACACACAAAAAATTATAAGACACTAACTGTATTTACAAACACAAAAAGTAAAATTGTGATTGCAAAACATTTGTAGCAGTTCATATATATGTGAAGAATTATCTACTCTTCAATTATGAACTTTTCTTCAGTATGCTCTGCATTGTTGGTAGTTGCCATTTGTCCATTCAGAATACCCTAGCTGATTCATATAGCTCTAGATTGATCTGGATATTTCTTGGTAACAACGTACCCTTGCCTTTCTAGTGAGTTCTTTTCCATGTGTTGCAACTTGAAATTGTTGCCCCCATTGTTTTGCATTACACTTTGCATTACACACTGATAGCTTAGAAAAACCTTGTTCAAAGTGCTAGCTGTGTGGTCATTGAAAGCAGTTTGGGGAGCTTCAATTAATTGTGTAATGCTCTTTGGGACATTTTGATCTTTTATTGAATCAATAGCTCTAAAGAAGATCAAGTCCAAGACATTCAAGTCAGGAGTATTTGGGGGCTGACATATCAGTTGGATGTTCCAACCAGTGTCTGTCCCACACTTAACAAACTCTGGGTCATCAACTTGAATCTGGGGTCTTGCATTGTCTTGTTGAATCGTGACATTTCTGTTTTCTGAATCTGGTCATTTCTAATTGTTTGCTGGCAGAATTGTATTCATAGCATATCTTTAATTACTGCTCTTATCACCCATGTGATTGGTTTTGTCTATAGAGTCCCAGCAGGTCTATTTTTGCTAGATCTTTTGGTCGCTTCTTCATAACTGAAGAGGAATATACCTACTTAACCATCCCACTCCACTTCCCCATTCTGTCCCAGCCTAAGCCTACCAACCACTGCCTAGAACATGATTTTATAAATGATTTTTTGACTGCACTGATCTGTATGGATCATATTATGCTGGCAGAGTGTAAAACCTGGTTGTTTCTTTGGATAAGTAAAACCACTTTTCATCAATGTGTATGCAATTCTGAAAATCATGAAAAGTAGGCCTCCTAGGAAGGGAAGTTTGGTTTATGTCAGTTAAACAATATTCTAACCTTTTCAGTTTCCCAACTTCACTCAACAAGGGCTTCACTGCGCTTGAAAGTCTTTTAACTTGCCATCTTTCAAACCATCTATAGACTGTGTATTTACAAACTTGCATTGCATAGACCAGAGCACGATATTTTTCTATGATGCAATGGTATTTCAGAAAGCTTTTGAGAACAAAGTCTACCCGTTTCCGCCCACATTTTCTTTCCAATTACTTTGCTTATTTACAGGCTTACACTAGTAGAAAATTGGTCTATAGTAGTGACACTAATTTAGTGTCACAAAATGTTTTTGTGACACAAGAGAAACGTCGCAGAAGGTTGGGAATACCGACACTAAATTTAGTGTCACTGAGAAAATGTCAGTAAACCACGGCACCACAATATCACAAAATACTATGATGTGATAACATTGTTAAACTATATGACACCTTAGTATCATACAAAAGTATGACCCATTGGTATCATTATATGTTTAATTAATAGAATTATGTATGCATATATATATATATATATATATATATATATATATTACTTTTCAATATTATGATAATTAAGCACTGATATAGTTAAGCATATACTACACATGATTGAAAACACTCATTTGCTAATATTTTCAATAATATGATAATTAAACACTCATTATATGTTTAATTAGTAGAATGATCACCATAAAGCATTCAAGCATGTGCTCTTTTGCTTTCTTCCACAGCCTCTGCACATTGCGGGGTGTAATGTTGAACTATGTTGCTGTGTTCTTAATGATGCCCCTCTAAAGTTTCTCTTCACTAGCACTACCTAACAACTTTTCAATTAATCTTTTCCTATCATCACTGCTAAATTTTTGTCTGATACCTATTTGCCTTTGAACTGTAGGTTCTTTCGCTTCATCTTCTAGTTGTGAACTGTTTGCGGGTGACAAGGGGCTGAAATCAACCACATCCAAGGGCAAGTCGTTGAGATCAAAGGAGAGTGCAAAAGGAAGTGGCAGTGAAGCCACATACTGTTCTTGACCTGTGTCCATTGAATCCTTGTATTGAATACTAATCACTTGTAATGAATGTGGTGTATATATAGATGTAGACCATTGGTAGATTAGAAAGTGCAAAAACTTTTGAAGTTTAATTTTGGAGGGAGTTTCAATTTTTTGGCAACCAAATTGTCTTGGAAGAAAATTGGTATGCATTGTAGCGTACCATCTTGTCTAATTAGACATTGTACTTTAATGCCTAGGATGTTTTTACTTAGACTATAATTTGTTGGTTTGGTCTGATCTGATCTTGTCTTGTCTGAATGGTCTGGTAATGTCTGGTTTCTTTGTATTATTATAACTATCCAAGTCTGGTCCGGTCCAATCTGCTTTGGTCTGGTCTGGTCTGGTCTAGTCTGGTTTGGTCTAGGACAGATTACAGTCCAAGTAAGAACATCCTTAATGTCCACTCATTTTCTTCTCTTTATGTCAACCCTCCTTCCCTTTCTTTTTTTTATCGTGGGGGTATTAAGGGTAATATCCTCACCTTTGTGAGGGTATTTTTGGAAAGTCAAACTCAAAATTTTCTTTATCTTAATAAGAGTGAAGTCAAAGTAGGACATTCTTTCCGGGACGGAGAGAATATATAATTTAACGAGATATGGAGATTTAGAAGAAAGAGCATGACATTAATTTTTTCCAACTTTGTTTATTCAAATGCAAAATATATTTGTGCCCCTTCTTAAAGCCTAAACGTTCCCAACACAGACCTGCTAAGATCCAAATCCATACACAATCTCACCGTTCCTAACCTAGAACCCATGTCAACCAATTAAGGTACTCCCTCTCTTTTGAAAAGGTTGACCAAATTTCCTTTTCCGGATGTCCCAAAATTAAAGATTTGTCATTTCTATTTAAAGTAAGGAATACGTGGCTAAAATTAATTTTATCTCTTCTGCACAAATTTCGACCACATAGTTTTTACTTTATTAATCCACGTGAATGACAACTTTGTATAACCTTTTCGGGACGGAGGGAGTAATTTTTTAGAGCGATTGCTTCTAGTTTAAACAAATGATTTTTAAGAAAAAGAATAATTTTTGAAAAATAAAAGAAGTGAGAAGCAATTTAAATCACTCATTACTTTCATTTTTTAGTTATCAAATCCATAATTTAAGCAAAAGTTATCACTTCAAAAGATAATATTAGTATTGCGCTACTCACTCTTCCATATGAGAATTTTTGAGTTCGAACCCCGTAAAATTAGTTTCAACCCTTTTTACCCAGACACCTTGAAATAAAAAAATACGTAGTACAATATTACTCCCTACGTCCTCCTAATATTGGGATGGAAGGGAGTTGTATGGTTTTTAAGAAAAGTGGAATTATGTGGTTAATAATGAGTTGATATATAAAGTGGGAATAAAGTAAAAATGAATTGAAGTCGCACAAATATTACCAAATATGCTATGAGACAATAATTGGAGGCAATCTCCCTAATTTTTTTCAAGAGAGAACTCCCTAAATGGGAGTAAACTTTTTGAAATTCCAAATATGACTATCATGTTTTTTATCTCCTGAATATGAGTAAATTTTTGTCAAGTTTTGCATTACTACGCTTTAAACATGACATTTTTTCCTAGTTTGGCAGATTACTCCTATTTAGGGATCAAAAAACATGATAGTAGTTCAAAACATTATTACTCCAAGGCAATTTATTTTTGGTAGATTTTATGGTATTCATAAGGTACCATACCTTTGTCCACATGGACCAATGAGAATGTAACAGTTGAATAATTTAAATCTAAATTAAAAATGATAAAGTGGTGTGATCCAATCAAATGAATGCTGGTAGGTACAATACCTCATTTTTTAGAAAGGTACCGAAATTGTCACTTTTCTTTTTTTAAGTTTTTACACACTCCGACTACCGTATCTCACGGCTTATTGGTGTTGATGTTGATTCAACGTAACATCTTTTGAGAGGAGTGATATCAACAACAATCCCACTACTTTGTGAAAGTTCTAAAACAAGTTGTATACCCCTACACTCTACAAATAGTTGGCACGCTTAGATATTTTGTGAAAATTAAAAATAACAACATAGTCATAGGAGACAACAATTAGGATATATACAAAAAATATGAAAGTGGAAAACATATGATCATAACTATTTAAAGCTTCAACAAGCAATTATATTCTGGTGAGCGTCATTAATGAGTATATTAGTATATATGAAAAACAAAATTGGTTTAATTTGTCCAAAAACTTTTTTGAGTCTCTGCAAAAAAAAAAAAAAAAACTTTTTTGAGTCACTCACAATAGTTATATCGATGTACTCTATTTTTCCAATTCTGATACGTTATTCATTTTCTTAGCAATTCAACTCACTTATTATGCTTCGTCTTTCTCCCTTATCCTTCTTAAATAAATTTTCTCTCTTAAGAAAAAGTGTAAATTTGCTCACAAGACACTGTTACGAATGTTTTGCATGTAATTAACAAGCAAGGATGCTGGTACGTAATGCACACCACTTAAATATTCCTCCGTAATGTTTAGTTTTCTTAATGTACGTGTTGTACCAATTCTCTATGCATTAATATATTTCTTTTGTTGAAATGTATTACGTGGCTTAATATGATGATTGCCTTCATTTGGAATAATCCATAAGCAATTTAATTCCTTTAGCTATAACCCAATAACTAAGAAAGATTAGAACACTACGGCAACTTATTGGTGGGTTTCAAAGGCCTAATTAAGATCAATTGGTTGAGCAATGGACTGTTAACTTAAGATACTAGCTAGCTAGCTAGAGTTTGAACGTAACCTTCCTAATTCCTAATTTAATTTACAGACAAGAATAAATTAGAAAATTTCAAAAGCTCCTCTTATTAAGGCAGTAAAATTGTTTGAAAATATAGCATAGGGAGAAAATATTTAAAAAGGTGAGTGAGTAGGGTCAATCATAGGTTGGTAGGTGGAGATATAATGGGGTGAATAGTTTATGAATATTTATGTCATGATGAATGTGTTTAAAATAGTAATTAATGACTGAGTTATCATCTATCATGCATGCACCTTGATTTTTTAAAAAAGAAAAATGAAATCGGGAAAACTATCAAATAAGCCCTCGGACTATGCCAAAAAAGTCGATTAGGCCCTCGTACTTTACAAACATTCAATTAAGTCCTCGAACTATTACAAAATGTTCAATTAAGCCCTTTTGATTAGTAAGTAACTGGTTTCCCGGTTAAACGGCGACGACGATGTGCTCGAACCCCAGCAATGGCGGCTCCCGGGAAACGGGTTACATTTAACCGGGAAACCGGTTACTTACCGACCGAAAGGGCTTAATTGAACGTTTTTTAATAGTTCGAGGACTTACATATTAATCGACTTTTTCGGCATAGTACGGGGGCTTATTTGATAGTTTTCTCAATAAAATCTTAATATAAGACATAGTAATTGAGAATCTTAAATTGAGAACATCCCTTGATATGGGAAATCAACGCATTAGCTCTATATGATTTAAAAACATGCGTCATATGTCCCTGAGTTTTAATTAATTATGTGCAGAACCCTTGTATGAACAATTTTTATTGTCAAATAAAATAAAACAATTACTATTTGGTGAAATTCACAAAAATAATCCATACTTTTTAGGATTTTATTTACAATAATAATCCTTACTAAGAGTCTTCATAAAAATAATATGAACTAGCAATAGTGTTCAGGGATGGATTTAGGGGGGGGGGGCGACCGCCCCCCTTGGACTTTAAAAAATTTCTATTATATATTTAATATTTTCATAAAATTTTCATATATTTTAGTTAGGTATATATGTGTTCGCCCCCCTTAACTTCTAGGTTTAGAATTAATATATAGTCGTACATAATGTAATACTTAATTGTAGATTTAAAAGAAGGAACATCTAAAATAATTTACATAACTTGAACAAATAAACAATAGAAACAACTCATTATTTACAACTTAGGATACTTATTATATAAGAATTCTTAGTTTTGTAATGTTTAATTATCTTTGTTAGATTCTTCCAAAAAAAATTATCTTTGTTAGATAATTTGTACTCGATTTTGGAAAATATCAAATAAAATTAAAGACCAGTCACACTACTTAGACAATTTTAGATCATGTGAAGTGAATCTAAAATATAAATGTTTGTTGACATTAACTTACACGATTCTTTTACTTCTTACTTCATAAAAACAATTTATTGCATATATAACAAACCGGCTTTAACTTATTTTAGCATTGATACAAATATCTTATGCACCATATATATGTATAGATTAGTATCATAATATTATTCTAAAAATATTAAACTCATACATATACTATTGCAATTCAAAAATCAAATCTTTATTGTGATAAGATTCATGTGGTTAAAAAGACAGAAGTTATTTAAAAAGTATTAATAGATATGAAACTTTTAAATTTCTCTTCAAATAATTTCATCAATAATATATTATATATTCTTTTTTATTTTCAAATTATCTTTCTTTGATTTACCATTTCTTAGGCTTTAATGTGTTAATACTTTTTTCAGATCATTTCAATTATAAAATCTATGTTATTTTTTCATTGTCTAAATAAACTTAGAATGTTATAGATTTAAATATCATCGTGTATGTGTATCAAAGGACCTTTTTTGAATAAAATTAGCCGCAAAGCCTTATATTAGCGAAAATTTTCGCCCCGCTACACTAGCAAAAAAAAAAATCAATCCACTACATTAGCATAAAATTCTTCACCCCCGTTCACAAAAGAAATTTCGCCCCGCTTGACTCGAAATCCTTGATCCGTCCTTGATAGTGTTCACAAAAAAAATGGGTTGGATTCAACAAGCCAATACCTTTTCTTCTCATGTAACACTTTTATCTTCCAATCCTAGAGAGAATCTCATATGGTGGAAATGACGTTGAGATTAACACTTTTATCTTCCAATCCTAGAGAGAATCACACTACAAAAAAAGTGCACATAGACTGCACATGGATCACTTTTTTTTTGCGATGGCAGCATAACTGTCGTTAAAAACACCATAATCACACATTTTTTTTATTTACCACACACAAAAATGCGGTAAAAGCTTAAATACGACAATTTTTAACCGTAGCCAATGTTTTTACCACGGCTGTTTTGCCGACGCACCTAAAACTATCGTAAAAACATAAGGAGGAACATTTACGACAGTTTTGCGTCAGTTTTACGTGCGTCGCCACAACAGCCGTGGTAAAAACATTGGCCACGGTTAAAAACTGTTGTCTATGACCTTTTACCACAGTTTTGTATGTGGTAAATAAAAAAATGTGTGGTTAATAGTACTTTTAACGACAGTTATGCGACCATCGCAAAAAAAATATTGGTCTATGTGCAGTCTATGTGCACTTTTCTTGTAGTGTCACATATGGTGAAAATGAGTTCTAGTTTGAATTCACTCCGAGAAGAAAGCATGGAAGGAAAAAGTGGAGGTTGGCGTTGAGGGTGTATTAAATAAGCATTGGTTTGAATTCACCTCAATTTATTTTTGTGAACACCATAATTAATTCGGATTATTTTTATGAACATTTTCAATATAGATTATTATTATTATAGAATCCTTGAAGGTAGGAAGGATTATTCTTATGAATTTTGCCTTAATTTTGTTGTATAAATTAGAGACGTAGAATTGACATATAACTCATAGGACTAATAGTGAATTTATTCGCAATAAAAACGAGATAATGGTGTTCCTGTGAAAACTCATATTTACGATGTTTGACCAACGATAAGGTTAAATGACGATCTTGTGAAAACTCAGATTATTTTTAATAAATAAAATATATACATATCTAAAAATTACATTAAAATCGCTACAAAACATACAAAAAATAAATCAAATTTCATAAATTTTTTATATATAAAGTAAAAGATTAAGAGTGATTTAAGTTGCCGTTGAAAAGTGGAATGGAAGATCTTTCAGGGACATAGGGAGTAACAAAATTCTTCTTATATACTACGTACAAAATTTGTACACATTTCACACGCATTTATATGTAATTGTCTGTGAGCACACACAATGTTACACGAGCACATGTATACATATGCAATTTAGGGGTGTACACATTGACTATGTGTGCAGACAAATATGTACAATATGTGCAAAATGTGTACATGTTCCCATACAAGAAGAATTTTGTTGCGTGTTTGTGAAAAAAATTAGCCTAAATTTGATAAACCCAAAATGGGTAATGAAGAAACATTTGCATATATAACTTAAAATTAGAAAAAACCCTATCCATGTCCAAATATCCTACGTATATATTTGGATGTGCAAATATCCTACGTATATATGAGTTGTGTTAGAGGTACCTCATTTGGTACCTCATTTGTACACCCTTTCTATATTTGTGGTTCACAAAACCCCAACACATTAAATGAATTGCTCCATTTTAATGAATTGCTTTTGTGAACCACAAATATAGGGAGGGAATACAAAATGGGGTACAAATTGGGGTAGCAATAGCATTTGTGCGTATATATTCCCTTCCCAAATGGCCAATGTTCCCACCAGTCTCGTCTCTTGCCTATCCATGTCTGACTCAGCACCACCATCTATCCTCACTTGTCAATTCATTGCAATTTTCTTCAAGCCCATCGAGTTTCTTCTATCACAATTCTCCCGTTTGGGATGATGACGTGGAGAAAAGCCACGTCATCTTAATCGGTGACAGTTAGACTTTGTTTGTAAATGATTGTTTTTAAATAAAAGCACTTTTTGGGAAAACGTGATTAGTAGTAAAAGTTGGTAGTGTTTGGTAAAATAAGTGATTTTTGTGTAATAGAAAAAGTAAAAAATAGATTCTACACGAAAACCGAGAAAAGTAAAAGTTGGTAGTGTTTGGTAAAATAAGTGATTTTTTCTTAAAAAAAAGTCACAATCACTTAAATTAAGTGATTGCAAACAAGCCCTTAGAGCATCTTCAATGCTAAAATGTTAACGGTGCATACGTGGCATGAGAAATAACCAATTAAAAAACAATAAATACAATATCTCTCTCCTTGTTTCCACGGTCTTATGTGTTCATGGTAATTTTTTGTCTGCAATGTCAATCACAATGTCTACATCTAGACATTGTGTTTGACATTGTGAAGATAAACTTACCAAAATGATGTAAGATCCTTTAAATAAGGAGAGAGATATTGTATTTATTGTTTTTTTAATTGGTTATTTCTCATGCCACGTATGCACCGTTAACGTTTTAGCATTGGAGATGCTCTTAGGCTTTGTTGGGAAGGAGGATCGGATTTTTATTGGGGAGGTTTATGACTTTCCTTCATTCCGGTTTAGGAATTAAATAAAGCAACGATTTTTGTCTGTATTTCCGATCTTCACAACTTCACAATCTATTTTTATGAGTTCCTCAAATTTGTAGGTTTTGAAGAAAATTTATTAAATGACTGTTCAATCCGGATTTGTATACTCCGTATATAGGACGTGCATTTCAAGATAAAATAAAAAATGTTGATATAAGACGTGCATTTTGAAACTATCAATTTGACACTTAGGCTCTGTTTGCAAACCCAACTGAGAAGTGCTTTTAACTTTTTTAAATGATTTGGTAAAAAAGTGATTAATAGTAAAAGTTGGTAGTGTTTGAGAAAAAAGTGATTTTGAAAAGTAAAAGTTGGTGGTGTTTGGTAGAATAAGTGCTTTTTATGTAATAGAAAAAGTAAAAAGCAGATTCTAGCTTTTAGCTTTTAAGTAATTCATTTAAGTAGAAGTTGTCATTTGAAAACATCTTTTTTAGCTTTTTTAAGCCAAAAGCTGGGAAGTGCTTTTTTAGTTGTGTTTGCAAACAGAGCCTTAGAGTGTCATTACTTACGTACGACTGATATTATATTCTTGGGAAATTTACCGTCATATGACTAAAACTCAATAAGTTTCTCAATCTATGATCTAACTAGTTTTTATACCTTTGTATGACCGAAAATCCAAAAACAAATAGAAAATTCGTTTATATTGAAATGTTGAATGACGAAAATACCCTTATTTAAA
This sequence comes from Cuscuta epithymum, assembly GCA_945859915.1. Classification (NCBI taxonomy): domain Eukaryota; kingdom Viridiplantae; phylum Streptophyta; class Magnoliopsida; order Solanales; family Convolvulaceae; genus Cuscuta; species Cuscuta epithymum. The sequence continues at coordinate 1,038,696 of CAMAPF010001001.1, read as the reverse complement.
ATATATGCATTTTGCACTAATTTCGTCCAATTAAAATTACTGCACTTTATATTGCCGTTAATGCACAAAATTAATGCACGTCTTCACTGCACGTCCGGTTATAATCACTGCACTTTCACCAAATTTAATTCTCTTCTCATTCACTTGAGGATTTTGTTTTGTTTTATTATTTGTTTTTTTAGATTTAATAGTTTTATTGTTTTACGTCTAATTAAGTATATTGCATTTCATGATGAATTCACTGCTGTGTGTTACTGCAATACCGGTGCAATACCGGTCATAATCAATGCACAACAAAGTTTCTCAATGCATTCATTCACTGCCATGTACAATATGCTTATTATCATACATTTTCACTGTCCATACTCAGCACTTATTGAAATGTTCACTGATGATGTTCAATGCCCATGTTTAATGCTCAAAAACCCCAAATTTAAGCAACCGTATTCTCAAACTATAATCACAAACCACAAACCACCTTAGGTTCCTAAAACAATCATTACGAACCATTATCCGCCAGTGAGCCTTCATTCCATAGATCCAGATCCGGCGAATCCATTAATGGCTGTAGATCGGGAATTTGCTCTCAGTCTGGACGTCTATGGAGACGACGCGGCTGGACTATGCACGTAGGTTGTTAAGCCAGCGACGGCCATTAAAGACGTCATGGCAGATTTTAAGGTGGAGATTTTGCTCCCAGACCATCCAATATGCGTGAACGAATGGCAACCTCTCCGGCAATGGAATGGATGTACGGCGGCGAGCGGTGGCATGGCCATACGTCGGGCGGTGGCGGCGTATGTCATAAAAAATAATTTATTTATTTATTTATTAATATATTAATTAATTATTACGAATTTTAAATATATTTTGAGAAAAAAACTCATTAGGTCATAGATTGAGAAAGTATTGAGTTTTAGTAATACCTAGGGTTAATTATCTCTATATTTTTATGTCAAATAACGTTTAGCTTTTCTGAACTTTTTTTTTTGTGGAGAAAAAATCATCAAAATTCATCACTGAAGTAAAATAGAAAATAAGACAATCAAAATTTATGATATTTGAAATCCTTAGATGGATAATTTTCCATCATTAACATCCTATATACTCGGTATTTACAATTTTCATTTTTCAGATTTTTCAGATTCTTGATTGGTATTTAGTCAATTTTTGTAATGTGGTCGATAAAGTTTGTAATGAATTAACAATAAATGCATAGTACTATCCTGTCCTGAAAAGAAGTTCTCATTTTCCTTTTATGAATGTCCCAAAAAAGTTTCCATTTCTATAAAAGGAAACCACTTTTAATCAAAAAGTCACAATTACCCTTACTTTTTATCCACTTTTTGCTTGATTTGACATAAGTCAAGAGTATATTTGGAAAATCAAAACAAAACTCTATTTTACATAAATATGTGTGTAGGTCAAACCGGAAACTTCATTTCCGGACAGAGAAGGTACTTTTTATGATGTACTCCGTATTATTTTTCATTTATTTAGGAGAAAAGGGTCAGATAGGGTCTCGAACTTACATAAAAATGTCAAATAAGGCCTTATATATGAGGTTTTATCTGGCCGACGCCATTTGGGGCGGTTCCCGATAAAATTTTTTGATAAATTTTTTTGAGCATCTTATTCATTAAGTCTAGTTTACTCATACCAAATTTCAGCTAAAATTTCAATCGGGAAAACATTCAAATAAATTCTTGAAGATAACTGCGCTTTTAATTGTGCAGTTATCTTCAAGAATTCATTGGAATGTCTTCCCGATTGAAGTTTTAGCTCAAATTTGGTACTCCGTATGAGTAAACTAGACTTAATGAATAAGATGCTAAAAAAAATTCACCGAAAAATTCCACCGAGAACCGCCTTAAATGGCATCGGCCGGACATAACCTCCTATATAGGTCTTATTTGACATTTTTATATAAGTTCGAGACTCTATCTGACCCTTATCTCTTTATTTAGGACTATTCGCCCCTACATGACTTATGGTACATGTGTAGGTTTTAATGAGTTGAGGCAATAAAAGGTCTATTATTCTAGTACGCATCTACGTACAATTCAACATGTGATTAGTGTTAGAAAGAAACTTTACGTAATGGCTTATCGTATATATATAGATATAGACTATGCTACATTAGGAGGGTGTTTGGAACCACTATTTTTCGGTTTATAAGGTTTATTAGCTCACTTTTTTTCAAACACGTAACTTTTGCTTTCGCGCGCTGAATTTTGTAATAAGCAGAAAAAGAGAAGTCCAATATAGGAGTAAACATAAACATAATTGCACAAATAGGAGTGGAACTTAAAACTTGCTTCAATAGGAGTAAACATTAATTTTGTATCCTTAGTACCCCTAACCTAGTTAATTCTAAAATATGACTTATTTGATCCTAATAAAATATAAAAAAATTCTGAAATATTTGAAAAAATATATTGAAATAATAAAAATTAAAAACAAATATTTTTGTAATAAGCAGAAAAAGAGAAGTCCAATATAGGAGTAAACATAAACATAATTGCACAAATAGGAGTGGAACTTAAAACTTCCTTCAATAGGAGTAAACATTAATTTTGTATCCTTAGTACCCCTAACCTAGTTAATTCTAAAATATGACTTATTTGATCCTAATAAAATATAAAAAAATTCTGAAATATTTGAAAAAATATATTGAAATAATAAAAATTAAAAACAAATATTTTTTAAAAAACTTTAAAAAAAATAAAAAATAGATAAACCACGTTAAAAAATACTACGTATAAAAAAATTATGCAAGCCTTTCGCGCAACCTCGGCCATCACCCAGCAATGCCACCTCCGATCGACGAAAAAATGCCATTTTATGTTAAAACTGCCATTTTTCTTTGAAAATGCCATAAAGATGACAATTTTACTCTTTGAAAATGCCAAGTTCTCTCAAAATCTGCCATCATGATGGCATTTCGAAAAAATGTTGGCATTTTTTTCGGTGGTCGGAGCCGGTGGTGCGGTGAGGTTGTTGAGGCGGCGGCACACACCTACATATTTGTTTTATATTTTTTCATTTTTTAATTTTTTAATTTTAATTTTTTTAGTTTTTTATTTAATTTTTTTTTATTATAATAATTTTTTGTTTTTTTATTAATTTCATTTAATACAGAGTGTGTTTTATTTGTTATATTTTTGTGTTTTTCGTTTTTTTACAATTTTATTATAAATTAATGTTATTTCTTTTATGTTTTAATTATTAATGAAAGTTGTTGGGGCTTGGGTAGGGGTATACTTGTCCAAACACTAAAGTTACTCCTATTCAAAACATAGTACTCCTATTTTTGCATTTTGCCTATCTTTTACTCCTATTTGGAGAATTCTCTCCCAAAAAAGTAAGGTTGAAGTTACTTTTCTGGTTGTATTGACGGAAGGGAAATTTGTAAAATTAGTCCCGTAACTTTTGGTGGTGCCCGATATTGGTCCTCTAACTTCATTCACTTGCATAATACGTCCTCTAATTAACATATTTGTCCAATTTCAGGACATTTATATCGGAAAGTAATAATTCCGCCGGAAATTAACACATCAGCGTCACTTGTTCATATTTTTTTCATATGGCCTAGCTAACCTGGACTTGAGACCATGTTTTTGGTTCCCTCCCAAACACTCCTTATTTTAAAACATCCTGCACATAAAGAAAACACTCTGATTCATAGAACATTAAAAAAATAGCTAGATTAAACTGAATATGGAGTAGTAGATTATACATCTTCAATTTATTTCTTATAAATTCCAAATACGAAATTGTAAAAATGAACATAAAGAAAAAACTGCACTTCAGGCTATTTTTTTTTTTAAATTCTGGACACTTATCAATTTTAAAAGCCTCCATTTGTAACCATAGAAACGGTCCAGGTAAAAGACAACTCATTAGTTTTGCTAATCAACTATTATTCTTGTTCCAATGTCTTGTTAGAACCTTTAACATTAGAATTTTTTTTCTCTTATATCAAAGTAATACTATTTCCATCATTTGCAATGGAGCCAAAGATTCATTATTTTTTGGCTTGAGAATATGATGGAATAAAGCAAAATGGCTCACCAAACTGTCTGCGCTTCTTTGTTATGAAGCAGCAGTCAGTCAATGCAATTTTTGGACGCGATTTTCATTATGGGTCATACGGAAACAGTCTCGCTGCGCTTTAGTACAGGGGTAAGACTGCGTACATCCGACCCCCCCTTACCCCACCATAGGTGGGAGCCTTTGCGGCACTGGGGTAAATGATGATTGAATGATGATTGATCAAAGTAATACTACATATAAAATATTTAATTTTTTCAAGCAAAATTCGAAACCTACAAAATTAAAAAGTTTAGAGTTCTTACTCTGTTTCTGGAGCACACATGGAACCTCCTTCCCTCGTCATATATCAGTCTATGAAGTTAAAACATCGGCCTTCTTACCACAATGATATTCCATAGATCCTTACCTGAGCCATTATTTGCACTTTAGAGGAACACACACTCACCTTCCTTCCATATGTGGAGAAGTCGGACCAAGAATTACGAAGCCTCCGTTCTTCTCTTAGGTTTTGTGCTTTTATTGTTCTAATGGGGGATTTGGGAGATCAGAGCACAATAAGTGTTTGGGAATAAGTCATAAAAGGGGCCCACATCCAAGTCAGCTGCAAACGTTAGGAAAAGATTACAACAACGGGAGATGTAACTTTCCGGCCAAAATTTAACTTTCCGACGGCAATGTCCTCAAATTGAACAAATATATTAGTTGAAGGATGTATTTTGCAAGTATGTAAAGTTATAGGATCAATATCGGCTATTAGCCAAAGTTACAGGACTCTTTTAACAAATTTCCATTGTATTGACCGAAGTTAGTGTAGATAACCATTTTAACTATTTTTACATATATTTTTTTCTTTATTTTATTAAGAAAATATATTTTAAAAATAATTTTTTCTTAAATCATCAAAATCAACAAATGCAGTCAATTCAGCCAGAACTTCATACAATTCAGCAGAACCAACCAAATCAGCCGATTTTCGTGCTACCAAACGGGTCCTAGGTATTACACATATTAGCTCTAAACCCATTGACCCAATTGTGCAAAAAGTAAACTCTGAGCCATTTGGTGACCCCTTTTTCGGTTTATCAAGTTTATCAACCAAAATAATATTAAAAAATAAATAATAAATAATTTTTATGGACAAATATACCCTTTACCTTATTTATACCTATAAAACCCTAACCCCCTATTCCTTTTCTAGGACCCTAAATACAACCTTCCCAAGGACTACTCGTGCAGCCATCCCACCATTCAACCTTCTCCTGCCATCTAGCCACCGCCCACCATCCAGCGTCGTCGCCCACCGTCTAGCCCCGCCGCCTTCAACAGAACTCCGGCCTGGGAGCCAAGTTGCCGAGGCAGAAGCAACGTGGCTTGCTGAGGTAGATGTCCGCCGGATCTGGGAGCAGAGGCGCCGCCCCCGACCCGCGTAATGTCTGCCGCTGTCCAAGAGCCCGATCGACGGCCACCAGTACAACCAATCATTTGGTTGACCGGCCACCCCTAGCCCCACGTCTTCTCATCGCATCCACCGACCAAACCGACGTTAGAGGCAACCGCTTTCCCGATCCATGGGCACCGCCGCTCAGCCGCCCGCCATCTTCTCCCGGATCCGTCGGTGGAGTACGTGTTCGAAAACGTAGCAAGGAGTTGGGAGTGCGGCGCAGGCAATTGGATGTAGGTTAATTCGGTGAAAAGGGTTTGTACTCTTTGTTACGTGAAGATGGCCCACTGCTCTAGATTGGCTAATTGATTTGGGCCTTTGGCCATCTCATTTTTATTTTTAAAAAATTAGGAGTTTCTAAAATTACGATCTATGGCATTAAGTATGCGCAATGAAGATGGACAGTGAACATCATAGTATATTTTAGGGTTTGTGGACCGTTAAATATGGGCATTGGACATTGTCAGTGGACATGACAATAAGTTTTGAATATGACACTGAATACAACAATATATATATATATATATATATATATATATATATATATTGTACATGGGAGTGAATAAATGCATGTAGGAAGTTTGTTGTGCAGTGATTATGGTCGGTAGTGCAATAACACAAAGCAGTAATTTCACCGTGAAACACATATATTTAATCAGACATAAAATAATAAAACTACTAAATCTAAAAAAATAAAAAATATAAATAATAATAATTTCCTAAAGAGAATTAGAAGAGAATAAATTTTGGCGGAAGCGCATTGATTGCCGAATGCGCAATAATGTAGTGCATTAATGTCGTGCAGTGAATACAATATAAACTACTATAAAGTGCAGTAATTTTAATTGAACAAAATTAGTGCAAAATGCACATATTTTAAATAAGGATATTTTTGTCATTCAACATTTAAATATAAACCAATTTTCTATTTGTTTTTGGATTTTCGGTCATATAAAGGTATAAAAACTAGTTAGGTCATAGATTGAGAAACTTATTGAGTTTTAATCATATCCCGGTAAATTTCCCTTTTTATTTCGCACGCTGAATTGTGTAATAAGCAGAAAAAGTAAGGTTGTAGTTACTTTTTGTATTGGCTAAAGTTACTATAGAAGATCATTTTAGATATTTTTTCATATAATTTTTTATTTTATTTATTAATAAAAAATATTTTAAATATAATTTTTTCATGAATCAGCCAATACAGCCAATTTTAGTATTACGAAACCGGCTCCCCTCTAGGACTCTATAGAGCTATCTGATAATGAAACTACATGCATTTCCTCACAATAATATTTCTGTTTTAGCAAGACAGCATTAAAATGAAATGCATTGTATAGCCGTATAGGCCTTGAGTATATATATACAATAAATATACAATAAATAACAAATATTGTTACTCCATATATTTATTATACTAGTAAATTGATCGCGCGTTGCGCGAATATTATATGCCCAACACTCATTTTTTATGAATTTTGTAAAATGTTTTCAACACAAGTATAATGTTCATTTTTTATGAATTAGTTGGTGTTACAATAAACACTATGAAAAATGATTAAGTGACTGATGAGATATGAACATTATTGGTGTGAAAGTATATACTTAAATAATAAAGAGACATAAGAGGAGTTTGGGAGCCCTAGTATATATATCTGGAAAATATTAAGACAGCTTGAAAAGAAAATATAAAAAATCATAATATAATTAAAGTGATTTGCATTTTATAATCATTCAATTTTAATATGACGGGAAGTTATATGTCCGTTACTCAAAGTTACTTCTGGTAATAATTTTTCATCTGAATAACCTTCCTCGGATTCAGCTTCATCATTTGAGTCAATAACTTCCACACTTTCATCAAAATTTGATCCTCACTGCCAAAATCATCATCATCAAAAGAGTCATCACCATCATCGGGATCATGATATTCTACAGCTAGTTTTGATGATTTCAATGCTGATTTCTTAGAAAGCACTTAGTGGTTACCAGCTTTCCTTTTCTCCTCCTGCTTCAACCCATTAACAGCCTTGGCTTCAGGTTTATCATTTTCCAGGGCATTTATGAGTAAAACTTTTTCAGACTCAAAGGTATCGTAATCATTTTCTTCTTCGAATTGTGGTTCAAACACTTCCACTTTTCAAGTCGCACATTATTTGTGATCTTTCTCCAACTGAGTTAGTATCTATGACAAAGTTCTCTCCAAAGATGTCTGAAAAATATGGATCACTTACTCAGTGTAAACGTTTAGGGACTGCCCTTGTTTAACTTCAACACCCCAAAATGCCATTGCAACTAATAGAGAAGATAGAGTGTCTGTGGTGATGCTTGGAGACAGAGGGAAGACATAGTAGCCCCAAATGCTAAGTGTACATATATTGACATTTATTATTTTATTAATATACGTAGTACTATATAAAATTCAGTTTTATGCCCTTTTTAGTTCATATTAGCCTTTCATTCCCCCACTTAACTCCACAAAGGGGATAAAAATTATTCCATATCAAAATGAATAAGTATTTTAATGTTTTTGTGCTTTTGATTATCAAATGACGAGGTTTGCTCTCAAAGACATTTTTATATAGCATTTTGTTATATACTTTTTCTAATTCAGTTTGGGTATTTTAATTCCTAACTTAAACTCTACAAAAAGCACTAAAGTTTTGTTGCTTGAATATATCTTAGGAGTTGAAAACATGTTCTTGAAAACAACACAGACCATTTTAAGCCTCAATGAAAAACTATCATTTAGAGAAGTTAAAACCTGATTGTGATTGCTAAAAAACTACACACAAAGGGAAACACAATGAAATAACCTCGGCATATTATCAAACGCCTAATGTTTTTTTAAAATTCCTTTCATATGAACTTGTGGAGACTATTTAATCGTAATTGAGGTGTTAATAACATAAGAAGTGCAGCAAAAAATGCAGAAAAATCATAATATATGGTTGAACATGTGTAATTGAACTGTGCATTTGTTGAATTATTCAAATTAAATGAAACAAAAATGCAAAAAACCTGGGAGTTGTTTTTGCTTTTAGACCAGAATCCCAAGCTTGCATGTCAAGAGCACAAATTCTAAAAAAATGGGGTTTTAAATGTACACTTATTTTGAGGACAAAATGCATTTGATTTGTGGCAGTTTATAAAGTATCATGGGATGGTTAAGCAACTACTGTAGGTATTATTTAGAGGTCAGCTTTAGTCTTTGGCTTAAAATTGCAGAATCCGAAAGATTTGCTTTGGAGATTCAAGTTTGTTTTTGGCTTTCTAGTTGCACTTTTGAATTAAAATGAGCATAGTACCATTCATACACAATATACTACGTATTAGCATATACCTAAAATGTCTTGGAAGTTCTGTCTCTACTAATTATATTACCACTTGTGGTCCACTTTAAAATAAGAGGTCACATTGTAGTAACAAACACCTAATATTATTAAATACTTAAATAGGACATATATGCTAGCTGCCAGAGCCCTAGGTTCATGTCTTTATGACAAAACTATTCAATCCTTCAAAATATTTGGTCTGCAAACTGACATGTAGAACTGTTCTATTAGGAATATAAACGAACATGTAGTGGGTTTGATTTGTATTAAAAAAAGCCTTTAATGTTTTTTTGTTTTGTTTTCAAATCGTAGATAACACTATCAAGGAGTTCAAAATAATGAAAAGAAAGAGCTGAAGGACTAAATTGCAAATACTTATTTCTTATTATTTTTACTTTAATATTACATCATATAAATAGTGTAAATATAAGACCTAATAAGGATATATCGATTCTTCATCGATTCTTCCTGATCTTACAATCTGTACATTGCTATCTTTCTCTCTGAATCAAGGAAATACTCCTTTGATCTTCAATTTTCTGTAAAAGTTTACATGGTATCAGTTTAGCTTCAGATTCGATCGTTTCTTCCGCTCATCTGAATTCTCTTTCCGTTTTTGATCGCTAAATTCGTGAAGATGCCGGATAATCAGAATCTCACCGAAGATCCTTCGTCACCATATTATCTGCATCCAGCCGATCACTCAGGCGTTAGGATCATCTACGAAATGTTTAACGGTGACAATTACAATGCTTGGCAGAAATCTGTTGTTATGGCTTTTACGGTCAAAAACAAGATGGTGTTTATTGATGGAACCATATCTCAGCCTTCATCTGATGATCCTCTCTACTTGGCTTGGTATCGGGTAAATGCGCTCCTTCTATCTTGGCTTGTTTACTCGATTATACCTGAAATTCGTACTACTTTTCTCTACTTTACCGTGGCTAAAGATGTCTGGGAAGAAGTTAAGCTTCGATATGGAAAGAGCGATGGACCTCATGTTTTTCAGCTTGAAAAATCTTTGACTAATCTGTCTCAAGGTTATCAATCTCTTACTGCTTTCTATAACTTTTTCAAAACTCTATGGGATGAATACTGCAATTATAGGACTCCTCCGGTCTGTAAATGCGGTAATTGTACTTGCAATCTCAATGAACTTTATCAAGAACTTTTACAGAGAGACTCTGTCTATAAATTTCTCATTGGACTCAATGAATCTTACAATGTCTTGAGAAGTCAGATCTTGTTAAAAATTCCTATTCCAAAATTGTCTACTGTCTATTCTCTTCTTCTTCAAGAAGAATCTCAGCGTTCTTTACATAATCCTACTGAATCTGTAGCAATGCTTTCTCAACATATTCCTAATACTCAATCTCAATCCATTGCTACATCATCCAATACTGAATCTCTTGCTTTCATTGCCAAATCTAATCCAAAGAAAAAGTATACTGGCATTTGCTCTCATTGTGGTTTTCAAGGCCACTCCTCTGAACGTTGTTACCAATTGATTGGTTATCCTGCTAATTGGAAAGGTCCTAAGGGTCAAAGATTTGCCCCTGGCTTCAAACCTTCATCTACAAATGCTAACAAATCATCTCAGGCACATTTGGCATCTACTTCAACTGATAGTCCTGACTTAGACCTATGCAATCCAGAACTCTACAATCTGTTTCTTCAGTTCATGAAGAATCAATCATCTCTTTCTAGTTCTGCTCATGCTGCCATGACCATGTCTCAATCTCCTGGTCCTCAACAATCTTCATCTCCTGATAACAATGCTTTCAAAGGTATATATTCAGCTTCTAACTGGATCATTGATACTGGCGCTTCTGATCATATGATTAATAATCTAAGTATGTATACTTCTAAGCCAAAATCTATTTCTGTTAACATTCAATTACCTACTGGTAATATTACTATTGCTACTCACATAGGAGATGTTCAATTAAATAATGATCTAACTTTACATAATGTTTTGTATGTTCCCAGTTTTAATTATAATCTTATCTCTGTATCAAGTCTTACTTTACATGAACAATTATCTGTTAATTTCTCTTCTAACTATGGTGTGTTACAGGACCAAAGTACACAGAAAATCATTGGTTATGCTGAAATAAAAAATGGACTATCAGTTACATCTTCCTAATCATACTGCTTCTGCACAGTCTGCCATTACTGCTCCACACAGTGATCCTGTCATTTGGCACTTTAGACTTGGCCACACTCCTTTTAATAAACTGAGTTCTTTTCCTATTTCTTTTGACAATAAATCTTGTAATAACATCACACCTTGTGATATTTGCCACTTTTCCAAGCAAAAGAAACTTTCTTTTACTGATAGTACTTCTCATGCCATTGCTTCTTTTGACTTGGTTCATATGGATATCTGGGGTCCCTTTAGTACTGCTTCCTATTCTGGTTTTAAGTATTTCTTAACCATTGTTGATGATCACACTAGATGTACATGGACTTTTATGATGAAGACTAAGTCTGAAACTCGTTTTCATATAATGAACTTCTACAAACTTATTCAAACTCAATTTGATAAGAAAATTAAAATCATAAGAACCGATAATGGTGCTGAATTTATGTTTTCCAGTTTTTATCAGTCCAATGGAATTATTCATCAACTTTCGTGTGTTGAAACTCCTCAACAAAATGGTAGAGTAGAAAGAAAGCATCAACATATCCTCCAAATTGCTAGATCTCTTCTTTTTCAGTCTTGTTTGCCTATTACTTTTTGGTCTGATTGTGTTTTATCTGCTGTTCATATAATAAATAGAACTCCTACTGCTATTTTAGATAATAAAAGTCCTTTTGAACTACTGTATAACACTATACCTGATTATTCTCATCTCAAAGTGTTTGGTTGTTTAGCTTATGCATCTACCCTAACTGCCAATAGAAATAAATTTGATCCTAGAGCATCAAAGTGTGTTTTCATTGGTTATCCTTTTGGCTATAAAGGTTACAAATTATATGACTTAAACACACATAAAATCTTTGTTTCTAGAAATGTTCAATTTTATGAGAATATTTTTCCATACAAGGATATTTTACAAAAATCCTATAATTCTTTAAACAATGGTCAATCTACATCTTCAAATGACTCTTATACAAATTTCTTTTATGATAACTTTTATAATTCTTCAAATAATGATAATACTTCTACTGATAATCATACTGTATCTACTGACCAGTCATATGCTACTTCAACTCAGGTAAACTCTAATTCTTTTATAGATAATCAAATAAGTGAGGAATTCAATACTATTAATTATAATATTATCAATGATAGTTCAGAATCTACTAATACTTCTTCTTTTCAGGATGACATGAATATTGTTGATCCTGAAACCTCTCCTCAAAGGAAATCTTCTAGAGTAAGAAGTATTCCTACCTACTTACATAATTATGATTATAGTCTCCCTGATTCTATAAAACCTACTCATCAATCATCTTGTAATCTCATTAGATATCCTATATCTAATCATATAAGTGATAATAGACTTGATCAATCTTATAAATGTTTTACTGCTAGTATTTCTCTTATTAAAGAACCTAAAACTTATAAGCAGGCTATTAAATATCCTGAATGGCAGACTGCCATGAACACTGAACTTCAAGCTCTTGAACAAAACAATACCTGGACTCTTGTTAATCTACCACCTCAACAACATACTGTTGGTTGTAAATGGGTTTATAAAACTAAACTCAAATCTGATGGCACTTTAGAAAGATATAAAGCTAGGTTAGTTGCTAAAGGCTATACTCAAGAAGAAGGATTAGATTATTTTGATACTTTCTCACCTGTTGTAAAATTAACCACTGTTAGACTTCTTCTTGCTATTGCTACTACAAAACATTGGTTTTTACAACAACTTGATATTAACAATGCTTTTTTACATGGAGATCTTTTAGAAACCATATATATGCAGCCTCCACCAGGATACTTATCTCCAGGTGATACCAGAGTATGCAAATTGCAGAAAAGTCTATATGGCCTTAAACAGGCTTCAAGACAATGGTATTACAAACTGTCAGAATGTCTCCAAGGTATTGGTTATATTCAGTCTCAGGCTGATTTTTCTCTTTTCACAAAAAGTAATGATAATTCTATAACAGTTTTACTCTTATATGTTGATGACATAATTTTAGCTGGTAATGATAAGACTGAAATTAATTATGTTAAAGATGTTTTACATAATACTTTTACTATTAAAGACCTTGGGGATCTCAAATATATTCTTGGTATTGAAGTTGCCAGATCTGAAAAAGGAATTTGTCTTTCTCAAAGAAAATACACTTTAGATATTCTTTCTGAGAATGGTTACTTAAATTGTAAACCTTACAGTACACCCATGGATTCCAAAATTAAACTTTCAAAAGAAAATGGTACTGCTTTATCTGATCCTAAAGTCTATAGAACTCTTATTGGCAAACTTTTATATCTTACTGTAACTAGACCTGATATTGCTTACAGTGTTCAAACTTTAAGTCAATTTCTTGCTAAACCTACTGACATTCATCTAAATGCTGCTCATAGAATTCTCAGATACCTCAAAAATGCTCCAGGTAAAGGACTCTTCTATTCCATTAATTCTGATCTTAAACTTTCTGGTTATAGTGATTCAGATTGGGCAGGTTGTGTTGACACTAGAAGAAGTGTTTCTGGTTATTGTTTTTATCTTGGCAATTCTCTTATTTCATGGAAATCTAAAAAACAACAAGTTGTCAGTAGATCATCTACTGAAAGTGAGTATAGGGCTGCAGCCAATGCTGTTTGTGAAGCACAATGGCTTCATTATCTTTTAAAGGACTTTAAAATACAACATCTTTTTCCTATTAATCTGCATATTGATAATCAATCTACATATTTTTTGGCTCATAATCCAGTTCAACATCAAAGAACCAAACATATAGAACTTGATTGCCACCTTATAAGAGAAAAAATTTCTACTGGACTGATCAACCTTAAACTCATTAAAAATCATTGTCAACTTGCAGATGTATATACTAAAGCTCTGGGAAATCCACTCTTTGAAGAATTCACTGTCAAGATGAACCTGTTAGATATCCATGCTCATCTTGAGGGGGGGTATCAAGGAGTTCAAAATAATGAAAAGAAAGAGCTGAAGGACTAAATTGCAAATACTTATTTCTTATTATTTTTACTTTAATATTACATCATATAAATAGTGTAAATATAAGACCTAATAAGGATATATCGATTCTTCATCGATTCTTCCTGATCTTACAATCTGTACATTGCTATCTTTCTCTCTGAATCAAGGAAATACTCCTTTGATCTTCAATTTTCTGTAAAAGTTTACAAACACACTACTTTAAGGTGAGTAATTTGAACAGAATTGATAAGATGTATTCAATCCATCTGCCAACAAAAGTTTACATGAAGTTGAATAAATTCAACATTTAATCATTAGAAGCTCATAAAAAGACATGATAAAATTACCTCGAACACCAAACCAGTAGGAAAGTTGAATATTAAATGACGGAAACCTCATCATCTTGTCCACTTAAGCGGATTTTAACATCGGGAGTGTATGTAACCCATAAAAAAGGAAGAGAGAGTGCCGTCTTCAGAGGAGAAATACTCCCGAGTCTCACGCCGGGATCGCCAGACCGCTTTCTTGCCGGAGAAAAGGAAACGCCGTACTGGTGTACGCAGGAGCTAAATCATCGTTGCCGGACCGAGCTGCTGCCGACGATCGTTGCCGTCATCTTGGCACTGCTGCTGCTGCCTGGAGGAAGACCGCCTGGATTTGGGGGAGCTCTCCATTTTCAAGAAAACTTTGTAGCAACAATTTAGCGGATAAGCCGAAGGTCGGAAGTGGTGCTACTGTGTACAGAGTATTAATTTGCTCACGGTGGTGTATCTTATGGTGGGTATCACAATAACTTAACTTAACACCGTTAAGTTAACAATATAACACCGTTAGCATTATAACTTAACTTAGTAGTATTGGTACAACCCCAAGGACATAGTGTACAATATGATAAAGCATGAAAGAGCATTTAATATGAAAAACTGTCCTTTATAAGATAGGTTAAGATACACAGTACAAGAGCAGATTCAATTGGGTTTAGAATTTCAAACAATTGTTTTTTCTCTCTTCTTCTTCGTCCCCTTTTTACTACTCTGCTATATACTTCGTATATGATTAAACATGGACAATTACAGATTTATAAAAATTACAAGAAAAAATTAGCCATGACAATTTTTTAAGTTAAGTATATGCATTCTATAATCTCCTACTATAGGCAAATTACTGCAATTAAAAAAAACAGAGTATGATCGGATTAGTCAGAGAGGCCAAAACGGGCCGGACATTCGGCGGCCTTAAGCCAAGTTTCCCCTTGCAAGAATGGCCCAATGGTATATTCCATGGCTTCCTCCTTCTTTATCTCGCCTTTATAACCTTCCCACTTCACTCTGGAAGTAACAGCCGCCCCCTTGCCGGAGTTTCCGTACTCGGCGTAATACAGCGTAGCCAGAGCAAAGTCGCCGCTCCACGGCATCCACCCTTCCGGGTCGATGAAGTCGCCGATCTCCGACTCCATTACCACCGTCCTTGAATACTCCTTCCATGGACGGCCCAGATAGCTCTTGGTCTTCGCCTTCTCCGGCTCCAGAGTGTCGTCGGCGAGAATCTTGCAGTTCTGGAGAACGATTCCGGTGGTCTGCCGCTTGTCGGTCCTCCCCTGCGCCGTCACGATGTTCTGCTGGTTCTCCATCGGCTTCCGCGCGTAGATCATGCAGTTCTGGAAGACGGCGGCGGCGTTGCCGAAGATGAAGTCCACCGTGCCGGTGATGTAGCAGCCGCGGTAGAATTGGCGGTGGGCTTGGACGTAGAGGGTGTCTTGGTACGCCTCCATGCGGCAGCTGAGGAAAATTGCCCGGTCAGCTTGGACTCTGAGCGCCACCGCTTGGTGCTTCTCCGGCCCCGCCGTGTTCCGGAAGCCGATCGATTGGCCCAAGAATCCATCTCCCATCACAGCTACACGTACAATTCAATTAATCAAAATGAAGTTATTAGAAAAAATTGTTAGTAATAATAGAGGGTCCGCTCATAATAATCCCAACTATCGATTATTTCAGAATAATCTCAACTTTAAGGACATTTCGTCATTAATGATCTCTATAAATAAATTTTTGTAGTTTCTAAAGTGGATGAGAAGAGATATATCAAGTAACCCCTATAAATAATCCAAACTTTTAATTTTTACGCTTAATTTATATTTAAAATTCCCCTGTTATAGGAGATAATATTTGGTTATGGACCATTATTGGCAGATGGTCCTTATAGTTGGGATTATACAAAAATAATCAATATTTGAGATTATTGTCAGCGGACCGGCAATAGTTGGAATTATTATTTCGAATTTTTCCAAGTTATTATTACTATGTATTATTATTATGAAAATAAACTTGTAATTTGCATTTTGCACTACTTTTCTCTATCACCACAACTTCATTTAATTTATTTAACAAATTAAAATTTTATTATATTTTAATTTGAAATTTTCAATTTTATAAAATTGTCAATGTAATTTCTAAATTTTACTATCGAAACATGAATTAAACACTCATAGATATTATGCATGATTTAATTTTATCGTCAATCAGCCTTAAAATATGTAAATTGCAATTCAATTTGGACCAAACTAAATACAAAATATTTGCAAAACAATTTTTTTTACATAAACAGGATTTTTTGTCTGCGACAACAAAATGCAGTATTACATCTGTCCCATTTATATTGGAACATGAAGAAAAAATTGAATATTTATGGTTGATATTGAATTGATAAAATAAGACCAATAAGAAAATTTTTTTATGGTATATAAGTATACAAATTTGACCAAATTCAGTATGAGACAATTCTAATTTGATGGACCGATAAGGAAAAATGTGACATGTTTAAAGGGGCAGAGTATTTGAGAGAAAAAATATATAGGAAGAGTCTCTTTTCAATTAATTTGGTATGAGACTAGTATGCTATCACAACTATTGCAATGTCAAAATTGTCACTAAACATATTGTTTAGAAAGAATAGAGGAAGAGTTCCTTTTAAAATATTAAACTGAAAACATTCAACAATAGATACAAAAACCAATATTAAAATGACAAAAAAAAACCATAAAATTTAAACACTCATGGGATGCTTATTAATTTTCTGTTCAATAGCATATGCTGCATATCTAAATGAAGATTTGTTATTACACGTACCAAATGTTGCAGTTTGATATGTTGACACTCCATCCACGTAATTTTTGCTCCCTGTAACGATAGTTTTCTTAGACCCAACTCCATATATTGTTAGGTTCACCATTTTTTTGGTGACCACTACATTTTCTTCATATATTCCTTCCTTCACAAAAATTACATACCTGCATTTCATACACAAGTTTAAGCCTTATTTCCAACCCTAATAAACTTTTGAACATAAATTAGAAAACGCACTGCATACAACTGAAAATTATTTGTATTAATTTATTGCGTTCATCTACTTATTGAGTGTCAATGTGTATTAGCTTATGAGAAATATTCCAAAGTAGAAGTAATAACAATTTAAAATAGAAATATTGTACATTGTGTTTTTCCAAAATATGAGTATTGTATGGTGTAAGATAATTACTGTAAATATTAATAAAAGTAAAAGGTTTTTGGTATTGTAGCGATATTGTAATGATACTTTATCTAATTTTTGAGTGAGTTTCTTTCCAAAAAATGAAATGAAACAATTAATTTGATACATCCAGAAAGAAAACTAGGACACCTAAAGTGATCCGAATGGAGTAATATTCATATTTTGTATTTTCACATTACTCTTACTTCTATTTAAGACAATTCGGATTTTCAAAATGTAGTAGATTTTGGGCTTCAAGAACATCAAAGTGACCAAATTCGAGAAATGTTTCAATTTTGGGCGAAATTGTTTAAATGGTAATTCTTTTAGGGTCTCCATTCAATTTTGGGAAAATCGCACTTTTAGTCCCTCTAATAGTCATCATATTGAAATGTCAGACCTGAATTCCCAAGTTTGTAAATGTCAGTCCTCAATTGTCCAAATCGTGGTAAATGTGGTCCTTTAGGGGTAAAATGTACAATGTGGGCGATGAGTACATTTCACTCCTAAAATGACCACATTTACATCAATTTGGACAATTGAAGGGTGACATTTATAAACTTAGGAATACAAGGCTAACATTTCAATATGGCGACTATTTGAGTGATTGAAAATGTGATTTTCCCATAATCATTTTTGGAGTGGCATTGTGCAATTACTTTTAGGGTTGGTTTTCAACTCCTTTTAAAAAAGCACTTCTTAGCTTTTGGCTTTAAAAAAACACTTATTTTCCCAAACACTACAACTTTTATTTTTTTCAGCTTCCGCGTCAAAAGTGCTTTTACTTTTTCTTTTACACAAAAAGCACTTATTTTCCCAAACACTACTCACTTTTATTTTTCAAAATCACTTTTTTCTCAAACACTATTAACTTTTATTTAATCATTTCTCCCTATTTCATTAAAAATCATTTTTTTAAAAACAGACGTTGCAAACATATAATGACTGGTTGGCCGTTATGTTTGAAATTCTTACCGCCCTTCGTACTTCTCAGGAATGGCAGCTAAAGCTGCGTTAATGGTTGTGAAATTTCCACTGCCATCCTTGGCAACGGTGGCATTGGCGGGCTGTTTGGGGGCTTCAACCTTCAGCATCCTGCGTTCCTCATGATCCATCCATTCCGGAAACTCCTCGCCGTCCTCGGCGAGTAGATGCCGCCCACCAAGGTCGAAATCGGGGATTTTGAAGCTCGAAAGCGCGGAGGAGAGCTGAGAGACGATGGCGAGAGCGTTGCTGGAAATCTCCCCGGCGACCTTGAGGGAGTTCTGGATTGCAGTTTTCTCTTCTCCGTCGGGGAAGCCGTCGATGCAATTGTCCTGATAGGTAATCACGGCGCTCAGCCAGTTGTTCAAATCAGGGGTTCTGGATGACAGATTTTCCAAATCCTGGCCACCTACGCCGGACATTGAGCTGTTCAATTCATCCATGGCGTCGGCGAGGAGCACCTTGCAATCGTCGAATGCCGCTTTCTTCTGTGGCGTGTCGAGTTTGAGATCTCCGGCTTGCTTGATCGCCTTGTCGATTTCCTCAACGGCGATCGCCATGGAAGCCCTAAGAAGCTCCTTAGGGTTGTGAGCTGCGGAGGCGTTCTCCTTCACCGCCCTCCCGAGGCTGTCCTGGCAGGTGGCATTGTAATCCGTGCCGGCACATATTGTCGTTATCACCTTCTGAGCCTGTCCGATGGCAGGTAATTCGGACGGGGATTCAGATGGTGACACAGAAGGCACTCCGGACGGTGTTTCGGAAGGTGTTTCAGACGGGGCTTCCGACACGGCTTGCTCAGTGACAGCCTTCGATTTGGCGGCGGGGGGCTCGCCCTGCTCCACCCTCTCCTCCGATTTGGGAGGAGACGGAGGTGGGGGATGCGGGGAAGATTTTGCCTTGTGTGACTTGTTTGTCTTAGTGGAATGCTTCCCCTGTTCTTCGTGGGGAGCCTTAAGAACAAAAAAGTATGCAAATGCCGCGGCGGCGGCGAGGAGTATGATGACCACCAGAACGACGGCGGTGATGATTTTCCGCCGCATCTTGGCCTGCTTTTCCTTCTTCCGCCGCTCGGAAATCAGATCAAAATCTTGAAACGCCATTCTCTTTTAATTAATTTTGTTTGAATGCTTGATTAATTAGTTAGAGGCGGAGGCAGAGCACAACTCTGCCCTGGATTCAACCCAATCCAAGGCAGAAGAGACTTGAAAGCTCAGAGATTTTCTGGCTCTGTTTTTATTCGTGGTTCATTAGTTCGCTTAATTAACGTTCGGGTTGAGTGGATTAGTGAGGCATGATTAAATTTCTCAAAACTATGAGAGGGAAACAAAAAAAATGGCATGGATTAGAGAAGTTTCAGGATTACCAGCCTAACAGCCTGATTCAAACTGTTTTCTGTTGAAGGGAAGGGGTAATCCCTATTTCAGATGGAATATGTTCCTTTTCAACCGTTGTTTTTCATTGATGTTCTTTCTTTCCCTTGCTAAATTATAAACCACCAAGCTATCGGACTGTACGATCTTCATTTTTTTTTCCTATTTACAAGCTGTCTGAACGAAAATACAAGCTACTCATTTCAGAGTGAAAACGGCTTTGGTGAAACTAAGTACGGGTACTTAGCAATTTGTGAATTTTTCGTACTCTATGTTTGGAAGCCGGGTGGAGGTAGACTTGTTTGCGGTTCGAACCGGAACCGAACCGAGGATTCGCGGTTCCGAAAATTATGAAACTGAAACTGCATAGTAGCGGTTCTGAAGTGGCGGTTTCGGCTCTGGTTCGACTTTTTGGTTTTAATTTTCATTTTCAACTCTTTTTTATATTATTATTTTTATTCACTGATGGCAGTTGTCTGTAGTTCATTAAAATATTAATAGTATAACAATCATACATTTTTATTCTTTAAATTTAAAAGTTTAGTTATTGTTTAAAATAGAGTAAGTATAATGTAATAAGATTATTCAAATAAAATGATTCCCAGAAAGTGTTAATATAACTAATAGTTACAATTGCTATGATGAAGTATAATAATTAGATAGTAGTTAATAATTAAAATAATTTAGTAATTAGTAAACTATGTATACTTATTACTATAATTTGTAATAAAAACGTATTATAACTAGTAGTGTGTAAAAGGTTATACCTAAAAATTATTATTTGTGGAGTACTATTTTCATATTAAATAAATAACTATTACTACTAGTCTACTACTACTATATCTTGATATTATTATTGTTAATACAGAAATTGTCCTAATTAGGAGTAAAAATGTTTTGAAATTCCAAAATAGGAGTATCATGTTTTTTATTCCCTAAATAGGAGTAATAAGCCAAGTTTGGAAAAAAATGTCATGTTTAAAAACATGATACTCCTAATTTGGAATTTCAAAACGTTTTTACTCATATTTAGGGAATTCTCTCTTGTTAGTATCATTACTATTATTATTTTAATAGTTACACTACTAGTATACTACTACTACTACTAATTTTTTGAAAATAAAATTTTTATTTTCAATTTCTCAAAATCCAAAGAACTGAACCGCTACCTAGAACCTTTGGTTCAGAACTTGCAGCCTATCCGATGTTGAAAAGTCGACGACTCTCTAGAATCTTCTATAACCTTCTTTATTAAGTACTCTACATAGGATGTGAAGAATTCCCTAGAATTAAGTAATAATTAAAGTTGGCTAGAAACATTCTAGAATCTAATTAATGTAGGAGCTCAATTCTAAAAATATTCCTTTTTTTTTCTCAAGAGTGAGAGAAAGAGAGACTCATAATCTTTGTACTCAATATTTTATATGACTAAAGTTCCCTTTTATTCCATCAAATCTCAACAAGTGGTATCAGAGCTGGTGATCGGGGGCTATTGTCCGTGAAGAGTTAAGGCAACACAGAGGTACTATTAGTGCACAATCTGGGATTGTGAAGCTGACTGGTCTGGGACTAAACTTGCTATGCATATTGATTGTCATATATTCAAGTCACTATGAATATCTCAAATTCGGTAAGTTGCGGTGAAAAACTTAACAACCCCAACTACAACGCTTGAAGTGTTTGTGTGCAATTTTATTTGCTTGGAAAAGATTTGTAGGACATAGTAATGACACCACATTGTCATTAAGAAAATGGAAGATAAAAGCGGGGAAGGCCATGTATATTTTATCCGTAACAATTAAAGATGGGTTGTTGCAGCACGCTAAACATGCAAAAACTCCAATGATGCACATTTTTGTTAGCAATATTATAATCTTCATGCACATTATTTTTTATGTAACGTTTTGTAGTCTAGTACGTAGTAGTAGACTTAGATTAGGAATGTTTGTATCATTTAATTTATTTCCTTATTTCCTCCACAAGTCACGCAGGGAACGTACGTGTTTTACTCCTACGTGCAATTGTATATATGGGGGGGTTCGGTTTGTAAAGCAGCGAGATTAACACGATATTTTCCATATTATTTCTTCCTCTTTTGTCATGGTATCAGAGCAGTGACACGGGACCTACCGTTCACGCTCAGACGACGACAGAATGGCCGGAGAAACCACGCAGGGAAGTGGCGACGGCCACCGTGATCATGCGGAGCGGCGGAAAATTAATGATCCGTCATCACCGTATTTTTTATCAAGCTCCGACCATCCGGGAATGATGATATGTGCTGTTATTCTTAAAGGAGAGAATAACTATCGTGAATGGGCTACGGCCATGAAAAACGCCTTCCGCGCTAAACGGAAGATGGGATTCCTTGACGGATCTATAGAGCGACCCTTGACGAATCCGAGGGATTTGGAGGACTGGCTGACTGTCAACTCCATGGCAGTCGGTTGGTTAATGACTTCTGTGGATCCATCGCTGCGAACTAACCTTGTTTATATGGAAAGCGTGCGTGATCTCTGGACCGATTTGGAAGCACGTTTTTCTGTGGGAGATGCTATGCGGACCCATGAACTGAAAGAACTCATACGAAATTGCAAGCAACATGGACAGCCGATCACAATGTATTTCGGCCAGCTTCAAACCTTGTGGGAAGAATACGACGGAATACGGAACTTTCCTCGATGTAAGTGCAACGGTTGTACTTGTGATCTCAAGAAATTATACCTCAAGTACGTGGAATCGGAGAAGATTCACGATTTTTTTATGGGTCTTGATAGAGAGACTTTCGGGACCTTGCGCTCTAATGTGCTCGGGACGGACGAACTGCCGCCATTGACCAAAGTTTATCACTTGGTGGTGCAAGAGGAGCGTCATCAAAACCTGACTCGCGGACGGGAGGACAAAGCCGAGGTGGTGGCCTTTACTGCCCGCGCTGGAATCGATGCTGGAAAGGATGAACGTGGCAAGTGCAGTTACTGCCACAAGCCCGGACATGAGATTGAGAATTGCTTCCGTCGTACCGGTATTTACCCGGACTGGTGGCATGAGAATCCAGGTAGAGCACGCGGAGGAAGAGCTCGTGGGGGACAAAATCGCGGCGGACCGAGCCGTGGCGGAGGCTCGGGGCGTGGAGGAACTGGCCGAGGGACAGGACGCGGTGGTGCTCAGGCCATGCATGTGGGCGAGTTTCAGCCGGACGGATACCCGGGACAAGGAAGCAGGGAGACGACTTTGCATAAACCGGAATTCACCGACGAACAGTGGCAAATGTTTCTCAAATTGATGGAAAAGTGTAAGGCTTCTACATCGGATGAAAAACTCACAGGTATGGAATTTCTTAGCAACTGGGTATTGGACTCTGGAGCATCCTTTCACATGACTGGGAATAACAAGGCTCTAACCGAAATAGTGCCGATAACACCAATAGGAGTAACACTGCCGAATGGTGTTATCACCCAAGCAACACATGGGAACTACGGCTCTTAGTGGACGTCTAAAATTAATACACGTTTTGTTGGTTCCTGGCCTACAGTGCAATTTAATCTCTTTGGGAAAATTAATAGATGACCAAAATTGTGATGTATTTTTTACTAATGATTTATGTGTAATACAGGACCTACCTACGAGGATGCCGATTGGAGTGGGTGAACGACGCGGGGGAGTTTATTATTTTCGGGGTTTGGATCAAGTTCGAGTACATGCAATGGGAAACATGGACCCGGGAAATTTGTGGCACTCAAGGTTGGGTCACCCGTCACTAAAAGTCTTACGGTTGCTTAGTTGTTTGAATAAAAGTTTGCTGAATTTAGTCCAAAATAAAACGTGTGATGCCTGTGTGAGAGGCAAACACACTCGTGATAGTTTTGTTACCAGTAGTGCTAGGGCTGTTGAACCATTTGAGTTGATTCATTGTGATATTTGGGGTCCCTATCGTGTTGTTTCTTCATGTGGTGCTCGTTATTTCTTGACTATTGTGGATGATTTTTCTAGAGCTGTTTGGGTCCATCTAATGCGAGAGAAAAGTGAAGTGAAAAATATCCTCAAACAATTTTTTGCCATGGTTGGACGCCAATTTAACAAAAATGTAAAAATTGTAAGAAGTGATAATGGCAAAGAGTTTGTGGGTTTACGTGACTACTTCCTGTCAAATGGGATGATTTTTCAAACTTCTTGTGTATACACCCCTCAACAAAACGGAAGAGTTGAGCGAAAACATAGGCATATTTTGGATATGGCCAGAACATTGCGTTTTCATGCACATTTGCCTATTGATTTTTGGGGGGAGTGCATCTTAACAGCGGGTTATTTAATCAACCGGTTACCTTCTCCTGTGACAGATAATAAAAGTCCATATGAGTTGTTGTATAACAAATTGCCATTATATAGTCAACTGCGGGTCTTTGGTTGCCTATGTTATGCGCATGAGCCAAATACCGGGGGCGATAAATTTGCCCCTCGTAGTATAAAATGTGTGTTTTTGGGGTACTCTTACACCCAGAAAGGCTGGAAAGTATTTGATTTGCAGAGTAGATGTGACACCGCACCCGAACGTCCTTGAAAACTTGATTTTAAAATTCAAAGTTTATGTATTGGATTTCTGATTCCCAAACGATTGTAAAACGATTAATGTTTTACGTAATTAATGATCGATTATTGTACTGTTCGAACTCGTATATAAGTATCGGGCCTTATTAATAAATAAAAGAGCCTAACATTATCTAAATATTAATACATAACGTTTCAAGACAAGTTGAGGAAGGGCGGGCGGCCCAGATATTATTTTGGACTCAACCCGCTAGAATAGCAAGTATTCGAGAATGGCGTCGTAGGCCCACTCGGGGGCGACCCACACGGCTTGTAGCCTAATAATATGAATGGCAAATGTCAAAATAAGTGATAGGATGATTTGAGAAGAATACAAATGCCTATAACCCCATCTTTGGCATTATTGAGCTAAATAATGGGAGTAGGGTTTTTCTTCTATAATATTCATCATGTAAATTATTGGGATGATCATACACATATTGGAGATCAATAATATGATGTAGAGAGTTGACTTGTTCCAAATAAATTAGAATGAGTACAAAGAGACATCTTATGACAAAGAGATCAAAAGTGAGACCCACCCATGTCTAAAAACATCTCATGGAGACCATACCAATTCATTTCACTCCACACAACTTATCCACCCTTATTGAAGGGTCTTGGACACTCCCTTAAGCCCCTCATTCGAACTCCCAAGGATAAGGGAGAAAGAGAGAGCCACACAACCAAGAAAGCAAGAGGAAGGGGAAGCTGCCGCAGGTTCGTTTTCCAGTGCGTAAGGTTACTTGTTTGCTTCATATCTCGAGTTATACACATCCAAATAAGGCGTGCGAGATACCCACAGAAAGCTCTCAAGACGAGGAATCCGTGAAGGTCTGGTTTGCATCAATCGGAGTAGTGTAAGGCTTTCAAATTGCCCGAGCAAAACACAACCTCGCGGAATACGTTTTTGTATTCAAAGTAAGTTTGAATCCAAAACCTTCCTCTCTATTGTCTAAACCATATAAATGATTGAAGAACTATTATACACTGATTGAAGTGTATAAAATGTTATTATAAAGTGACTTTAATTGTTGGAAAAGTTAGATACTAATCTAGACAAAACCTTGAAAGGTTAGGGAACGATTTTGTCGGGAAACACCCGTTCTAGGGACTGTTTTTGTGTCTTCGGTTAGGAGTTGAACTAGCACTTTGAAGAGGCTGTTTAACACTCAATTCCAAGCAAGGAATCAGTCCTCAATCTTTCTTGGCCGAGGCTTTGGTCATTGGATCGAGAAGGAAAGTTTTAAAGCTCATTTGAGGTGAGGATGACCGACTATATTGTTTATAATCTTTGGGTTAATTTCATAAGATTACCTAAAGTAATTAAATGTGATTTTCATAGGTTATTAATGATTAGTAATGCCTAAATGGAAATATTATTGTTTGTGAATAGAAGATGCATAACATACAAGTTTATGAGAAAATTGTGTATGATGATGCATTACAAATATGATGGTATAATGATTGTGCAAACCATGAATTTATGTGATAAAATATACTTTTACTTCATGTATAGAAATCATGAATGGATAAAAGTGATATTTTTATATTGAGATTAAATCATACACGGAGTGGAAGATCCGTAGGAATGAGCCTTATAACAATGAATTAAAGATCTTGGTTGTTTAAAGACTAATGGATTAGTATTGAATTCACTAGTCGGGAAGGTTAGTGTAAAAAGTGATAGAACAAATCCTAAGGGCTTGGATTGTGAAGGATGCACCTTAAGTAGTCTTATGAGATGTCTTAAGGTAGGAATGGGTAACCGCTAAATTACATTAGGAGTAGGCCTCATAGGCTACTCAAGATAGAGAAAACCTAGGCATAGAATTTGCTTAGTGAGTAGTATCGTGACTAGAGGAAGCCTCTAGCACGATGAGGAATGACTGGAGGAAGCCTCCAGCATTCGTGTAGGACGACTAGAGGAAGCCTCTAGCGTAGTGTAAGATGACTAGAGGAAGCCTCTAGCATAATGTAATGTGTCACGCCCCGGACCTACCGGACACGTCAACAACCCGCCGTACAGTACGAATAGCCAACCGCAGTCCAACTCATCCATACCATACAAGGCGTCTTGAATACCATTCACAATAGTACATCCGTAAACAATCATAATGTAAAATAATTAATTAAAACAGCGGAAACATTTAATAAAGTGTTTATGCCACACTTTGGCGAACATGGGCATACAAGCCCTCAAATAATTATTCAAAAATAATATCCATGAGCATTAATGTAATTGTTTGAAAAACAGAAACGGAGGAAGCACGAACCACGTCTTCCCTCCTGGATCCTCCCTCGAAGCAACGAGTATTTGTAGCGAGCTCAACTCCTACCTGAAACTGTGAGGTGGCCTCCCCCGTGAAGGGGAGGTCAGTACTTGGAAGCATTTGACAAGTACAATGACAACTATACTAAGTATAATTCAAGTTTCAATTTCCAAGACCCTCACATAGGGTGATAATATAATATAGGTCATAACCCGTGGTTACCCTCTTTGAAAATATACTTACTTTATATATAAAGTCAAGTAGTCGGCCCGAAGACCCATGTCTTACTTTGAAAACGTTCAACCCTTTCCCCGTGACTTCAAGCCACGCCCATCTATATTAATTCACCATGCTAGAGGCTTCCTCTAGTCATGTTTTGCCGTGCTAGAGGCTTACTCTAGTCACTAAATTCGGTGTTAGAGGCTTCCTCTAATCACCTTACATACTTTGTGCTGGAGGCTTCCTCCAGTCACATTACATTATGCTAGAGGCTTCCTCTAGTCATCCTACACGAATGCTGGAGGCTTCCTCCAGTCATTCTTCATCGTGCTAGAGGCTTCCTCTAGTCACGATACTAGTTCATCCTACACGAATGCTGGAGGCTTCCTCCAGTCATTCTTCATCGTGCTAGAGGCTTCCTCTAGTCACGATACTAACTCACTAGCAAATTCTATGCCTAGAGTTCCTCAACCTTGAGTAGCCAATGAGGCCTACTCCTAATGTAACTTAGTGGTTACCCATTCCTACCTTAAGGCATCTCATAAGACTACTTAAGGTGCATCCTTCACAATCCAAGTCCTTAGGATTTGTTCTATCACTTTTATACAACATTCCCGATTAGTAAATTAAATACTAATCCATAAATCTTTAAACAGCCAAGCTCCTTAACTCATAGTTATAAGGCTCATTCTTATGGATTTTCGAATCCGTATACGATTTACTCTCAATATCAAAAATATCACTTTTATCCATTCATGATTTCTATACATGAAGTAAAAGTATATTTTATCACAAAAATTCATGGTTTACACAATCATTATACCTCCACATTTATTATGCATCATCATACACAATCTCTCATAAATTTGTATGTTATGCATCTTCTATTCACAAACGATGATATTTTCATTTAGGCATTATTAAGCATTAATAATCCATGAAAATCACATTTAATTACTTTAGGTAATCTTATGAAATTAACCCAAAGATTATAAGCAATATAGTCAGCCATCCTCACCTTATGAAGTGCTGAAATAGTTGCCTTTGTTAAGCCCTCCGATCAATCCCCGTTCTAAACCGATTGGAGATGAAAAATCTGGACAGCAGACGAAAGCCGGGCGGCTTTCGTGAAAGGTGGGCGGCTTTCGTGGTCTGCAGCTACGAACAGCTCCCTTAAAGTGGCGGTTTCCGGCGATTTCGACTCCTATCGATTCACCCACTCTTCTAAGTTAATTATCACCACTTTATAACATTATTCTACACTTTTAAACGTGTAGAACATCATGTTTAATCCACCATATGATTTCTTAAAAATCATACACTATAAAACTAGTTAAAGAACTAGATAAGTTCTTACCTTGTGTTCTTGCTAGTTTTTCCTAGAGTTTGCTATCTCCTTGCTTCTCCCTAGCCAAGAGCTTTGTGAGGTTTGGTTCTCCTTGGGTTCTTCTCCCTTGATGGCCGAATGATTGCAATGGGAAAGGGTGAAGCATCTCTTCCCAATCAATACTCAAAATAATTTGAGTATGGGGTCATGTGTGTAGGCTTTGTCTCTAGGAGACTTCCTCCATCATCCATCCGCATCAACCCTCATGTGTTGTCTAAATTTGACTTATTTAGACTCTCCAAAGTGTGTAGGAAATTCCCAAATGGGTGTAGGAAGTTTCCCCCAATTATTCCTGCTATTTTTGGTAGGTTGGGCCCAAATAGCACTCGGGTTGTCCAAATATTTTTATCAACTTTGGTTGGCATTTTATTGGGCTTCTATAATTATTACATTGACCCAAATAAATATTTGGTAGCCCATTCTCAATAA
The DNA here is from genome assembly GCA_945859915.1 of Cuscuta epithymum. Lineage (NCBI taxonomy): Eukaryota > Viridiplantae > Streptophyta > Magnoliopsida > Solanales > Convolvulaceae > Cuscuta > Cuscuta epithymum. The sequence continues at coordinate 1,009,970 of CAMAPF010001001.1, read as the reverse complement.
TATGGACCCGATAAATAATTTAATTAATCGCACATTAATTAAATATACCAATTCTGTTACACGATTTTATTCGCTAGGAAATTCAAATACATATCAACTTTCGAATTCAAGTACATATGGGCGCGGTGTCACAAGTTCACCCCCCCTTAACGGGAATTTCGTCCCCGAAATTCACAAATGCTTATTCAAAAAGAAATGCATGTTGTTCCTTCATTAAGGCTTCCGTTTCCCAAGTTTCTTCTTCAACTCGGTCACTTTTCCAAAGGATTTTCACCATTGGAACTTTCTTGCTCCTTAGTTTCTTTACTTGCCTATCAAGTATTCTCATCGGTCGTACGGCGTAGTTCAAGTCTTCACGTATTTCCACAGGTGGTTTCTCTAATACGTGAGACGGATCCGGCACATATTTCTTCAGCATAGACACGTGGAACACGTTATGTATCTTCTCCAATTCTGGAGTCAACTGCAATCGGTATGCTACGGCCCCAATTCTCTCAAGAATCACAAATGGCCCAATATATCGTGGGTTAAGTTTCCCTCGGCTCTGAAATCGGATGATTCCCTTCCAGGGTGAAACCTTCAAGAATACCTCATCTCCCACCTTAAACTCTAAGGCTCTCCGGCGTTTATCGGCATAGCTCTTCTGTCTATCCTGGGCCGCCTTAAGCCTATCACGAATCGTCTTCACCTTTGACTTGGTGATCTCCACCAATTCTGTGCTCTCAAGCTTGGCCATGCCAACCTCGTCCCAACACAACGGTGTACGACATCGCCTCCCATACAATGCCTCGTATGGAGGCATGCCAATACTCGCCTGATAACTGTTGTTATAGGCAAACTCTACCAGTGCTAGATGGTTGTCCCAACTTCCTTGGAACTCCAATGCACAAGCTCTCAGCATATCCTCTAAAATCTGTATGACTCTCTCGGATTGTCCATCCGTCTGTGGATGGAAAGCAGTGCTAAACTTCAATCTCGTTCCCATAGACTCTTGGAACTTCGGCCAAAATCGTGATGTGAATCGTGGGTCCCTGTCGGACACAATGGTTATAGGAACCCCATGTAGCCTCACGATCTCATCCACATACAATTTGGCTAACCTCTCAAGTGCATAGGTAGTGTTGATAGGTAGAAAATGTGCACTCTTCGTGAGCCTATCAACCACAACCCATACGGCATCATAATTCCTCACGGTCCGTGGCAGTCCCACCACAAAATCCATGGTCACGTGCTCCCATTTCCATTCTGGAATGGAAAGTGGCTGTAATAACCCAGCTGGATGCTGATGTTCTGCCTTGACTTGTTGACAAGTAAGGCATCGGCTGATGTATTCGGCTATCTCCCTTTTCATGCCTGACCACCAGTAACTCTCTTTCAAGTCACGGTACATCTTCGTGCCCCCCGGGTGCATGGCATAAGCCGATGAATGAGCTTCCTCTAAGATGGACTTTCGGAGCTCATCATCTGCCGGTACACACACTCGATCACGAAATAGTAAGAGACCATCATCTCTTTCCCTGAAGTCCTCCACTGGTCCCGCTTGCATGCGTTCCCGGATCCTCATGATTTCCTCGTCAGTTTCCTGACCCTTCTTGATCTCATCAAGCAAAGTAGGTCTCACCTCAAATCGTGCCAATAAGGCTCCATTACTGGATACCTCCAGTTGGGCTCTTAAAGCCCTCAAGTTAGCTATCAATGCCCCAGATGAGCTCTTTCGGCTCAAGGCATCCGCCACCACGTTGGCTTTACCGGGGTGGTACTCAATGATAAGATGGTAGTCTTTTATCAACTCCATCCATCGCCTCTGTCTCATGTTCAGCTCTTTCTGAGTGAACACGTATTTCAAACTCTTATGGTCGGTGTATATATGACATGTCTCCCCGTAGAGATAATGCCTCCAAATCTTCAGTGCAAATACCACTGCCCCGAGCTCTAAATCATGAGTAGGATAATTTACCTCATGCTTCTTCAACTGTCGTGAAGCATAGGCAATTACCCTCCCCATTTGCATCAACACACATCCAAACCCTTGGATGCTAGCATCACTATAGACATCGTACCCCATACCCTGTTTGGGTAAACAATAAGAGAAGTCCTCAAATAGGACTAAAGCAGTGTTTGCAAGAGCTTTAAAAAAGCACTTTTGAGCTTTTTGCTTAAAAAAAGCTGAAAGTAGTGTTTTCAAATTCCTGCTTCTACTTAAATTAAGCACTTTAAATCTAAAAGCTAAAAGTTGGTGTAGGGGTGCTTCTAACTGCTTCTTGGTTTTTTTTTGTAATTAGTTCAAACTTTAAGGATAGTTATATTGATTCATTTATGTCGTTTAAACCAAAAATACCCCCATCTCTCTGAATACCTCTGTGTTCTAACTTCTCTGCTCCCTACGTTGTTCTTCCTTAACACACACACATACTCCGTATATAACATTGTATTTATATATATATTTTTTAGAAAAACATTATATTAATTCAGAAGAGCATGATACTTCAATTCGAGTGAATAAGTGATAGTGGAGGATTAGGGTTTTTGAATTCTATTCGCGCTTCTTCAATTTGAGCTTAGCTTTGGAGATTTTGCCGAGGACTCTAGAATCAAGTTCCAGGTAGCATGGGTACACACATACTACCCGGAATTTCAGTTGCATCAACAATTGCGGCAGAGATGAAGACAGGGGATGGATTTAGGGGGGGCGGGGGGGGCGACCGCCCCCCTTGGACATTCAATTTTTTTTACCATATATGTAATATTTTCATAAAACTTTCATAATTTAATTAGATTCGCCCCCCTTAGCTTTTAATTTTCAAAATTAATATTTATAGTCTTACATAATGTAATACTTAATTGGAGATTTAAAAGAAGAAACGTCTAAAATAATTTACATAACTTAAACAAATAAACAATAGAGTAACTCGTTATTTGAGATGTAGGATACTTATTATATAAGAATTCCTAGTTTTGTAATGTTTAATTATCTTTATTAGATAACAAGTACTGGATTCGTAAAACATATATCAAACAATATTAAATACCAGACACACTAATTACACAATTTTTAGATCACGTGAAATGAATCCAAAATATAAATATTTATAGACATTAGATTACATAATTCATTTACTTCTTGCTTTCTAAAAATAATTTAATGCATGGATAACAAACTCTAAATTATTATAGAATTAATAAAAATATTAAAATATAATATGCACCATATATATGTGTGTGTGTATGTGGTGCATATTATTCTAAAAATAACAATCTCATACATATTAGTATACTATTATTGTAATATTAAGAAAACTTCTCATGAGTCATGACTCACAAACACCCTCCTTGGTGGACAAAAATTACAATTCAATAACCGATTCATGAGGTTAAACAATGGAGAAGTTATTAAAAATGTATTGGTTGATGTCTTTGTCATCGTCTAAACTTAGAATGTAATAGATTTAAATGTCGTTCAGGATGTGCATGCATGTATTAATATCATTTTTTGAATAAAAATAGCCGCATAGCCCTACAGTAGCGAAAAATTTCACCCCGCTATACTAGGGAAAAAAAATTCACCCCGCTACACTAACAAAAAAAATTCACCCCCTACACTAACGAAAAATTTCGCCCCCCTTGACTCAGAATCCTGGATCCGTCCCTGGATGAAGACATGGAAACCCATACCCCTGCTTCGAATGCCCATGTCGGCTTTCTTAGAGTGGGAGAGATGCTCGTTGTTTATGCAGGGACATTTTAGTAGTTTAACATAATAATACGTCTAACAATCACTTTTTTATCAAACACTCCAACTTTAACTTCTCCGCTTTAATCACTTCTCTTACCAAACACTACCTACTTTTACTATGCACTTTCTTTAAAATCGCTTAAAAACATCACTTTTTTGAAGTAGAAACAAACACAAGCACTTCCTAAAACATAATACGTAGGTTTTTCAAAAATAGAACCTACTAGTTTTAAATACCTTAAATATGACTTTTTTTATTTGTGATTGGATCAAAAGAGCATCATAGGACTTTAGCATTGTTGCCACTAGATCGCTGCTGCCTCTTTCTGAAAAAAAAATCCTGCAGTTCTCTGTCGAGCTACCAGCGGCTACCACCACCATGGACCGATCCCGCGACTAACAGACTGCCTTGATTATGCAAAGGAACTAGGGGGGCAATTGATTAGGTTAATTTAATAATTAATTAAATTAGGGGTAGAAATGGAATTATTAGTCATCATGTTTACAAAAAATTTGTTTCTTCGGCATTTCTAATACGTAGTACTTCCTCCGTTCTATTTTAGTTTCCACGGTCAACATTTCACATTTGATAACGCACATTTTTTACTGTAAAAAAACCAGATTTTGAAACTTTGAAATGAGATGAATTGATTTTTTTTAATAAAAATGATTTTCATAAAATAATAGTGTAAAATGTAGTCAAAGTAGAGCTCATAAATATTGTAAAATTCAACATATTGCGATTGAAAAAATGGAGGATATTTTAAAAGAGACTAATTTTTTTGTGACAATTTACAAGAGACTAAATAACAAATACAACAAATATACTATACTAAAATGATAGCATCATCGTACAAGACATAAAAAAGTTGGGTCTCAATTCCCACTCAGGATGTTTTCTTTTGGACTGAAATTTGCTGGTCTGGTCTGGTCTGGTCTGTTTAAGTCTGGTCTGATCTGGTCTGGTCTGTTTAAGTCTGGTCTGGTCTGGTAAACGTCTGGTCTCTGTGTATTTTATAACTACGGAAGTCTGGTCTGGTCTGGTCTGTTTAAGTCTGGTCTGGTCTGTTTAAGTCTGGTCTGGTCTGTTTAAGTCTGGTCTGGTCAGGTCTGGGACTGAAAACCGTCCAAAACAAAACATCCTCAATTTGATTCGCATCTGGTGCCTACGTTGGTTACGTAACCGGCATGTGACGTGCTTCTTAAAATTGACATTCATGCCGCAGCCGAGAAAAAGACAAAGATTTGCCACGCTCTTATGATCTTATCCGCCATTCTTTAATGTGAATCATCATCTCGATTGTTTTCACAGTGGCCGGCGATTCACGTTTGCATCACTGCTACCAGATTACGTCCGGTTCTGTTTCCTCTCATCGTTTTCTTTCCTTCTTTTTTTCTTCTCTGAAACTTTCCCAATAATCTCACTAACAATGCTCGGCAATGGGGTTGTCGGGATCCTCTCTGAGTCTACAAACAAGTGGGAAAGAAGGGTTCCCCTGACCCCTTCACACTGTGCTCGGTTGTTGCACGGTGGAAAGGGCAAGACTGGAGTGGCGCGGATCATTGTGCAGCCATCCACCAAGCGTATTCACCATGATGCTCTGTACGAGGATGTGGGTTGTGAGGTATCCGATGACTTGTCAGAGTGTGGTCTCATATTGGGAATCAAACAACCCAAGGTAGTATCTTTTTGCTAAAAGAAATTGTTTCTTGATGTCAAGAATGGTTGATTGAATGATTGATGATCTTATTGCTAATAGAATGTTAGTTTTGTTGTAGGTTGATATGATTCTTCCTGATAGGGCTTATGCGTTTTTCTCACATACCCATAAGGCGCAGAAGGAAAATATGCCCTTGTTAGATAAGGTAATGTTTTCATCCTTACTTGATTTGTCATGGAAGGATGAAGTTGGTTAGGGGGCTTTTCGGGTGAACAGTAAAAGCTTTGCTCTTGATTTTAGATCTTAGCATCGAAGGCATCACTGTTTGATTATGAACTTATAGTTGGAGATCATGGAAAGAGGCTACTTGCATTTGGAAAGTTTGCTGGTAGAGCTGGAATGGTTGATTTTTTACGTGGGCTGGGACAGTGTGAGTGTCACTTCCTTTAGTTATTGTGCAAGAGAAGTATAGACTGCTCTTTCTGAATGGCTATTCTCTTTCAGGGTATCTTAACCTTGGGTATTCAACCCCTTTTCTTTCACTGGGATCATCTTACATGTACTCCTCATTGGCTGCTGCCAAAGCTGCAGTAATATCTGTGGGTGAAGAGATAGCCACCGCTGGACTTCCTTCAGGAATCTGTCCTCTTGTTTTTGTTTTCACTGGCTCAGGAAATGGTACATTTGGGTCTTATGGAATTCCACAATCCATCGTTACTTTATTCTAAGCCATTAAAATTGGTTTTCATCACGTCTGAGTAATTATTGATTTTTTTTCGGTAGTTTCTCACGGTTCTCAAGAAATCTTTAAGCTCCTTCCTCACACATTTGTGGATGCAAGCAAACTTCCAGAACTAGTTGGCCGGGTAATTTTAACTTGGTTCTATACGATACTACAAATCCTGGCATGCTGCTTCTAGAAATTTGCATTTGATTAATTCCACAGTACTGGTTTTTTAAACAATATTTTGAAGCCAGCCTTCATGTTACCAACTTGAGCTACAACATCTCTAGTAGTGGCAATTTGTTATTCCTGCTCTTGGATGGATGACCAAAGTCTTCCATTATAGCAGTCTGTACCCCAAGAACATGTAATATATGCTGCAGAGTGTTATGTAGCTGAGATTTAGCTCTCAGGTATTACCTAAGATGTCATCGTTCTCTACTTGGACTAGGCTAGGCTAGGCTTTTTTTTAATAGAAGTTTGTGTAGTAGATACAAAATCTTTTAAAAAAGGGAATTACTGTCACATTGAGAAAATGGTTGACTGTATAATTGATTGATTTCTTGAATTTTTCCATGTCTTTTTACTTTTCCTTCTCCACATTTATAAACACCCTACTGAACAGAACACTTAGTAGAGATGGGAAGGGGATGTATTTCTTCTTATACCAGATCTCAACATTTACAAAAGGAATTCTCATTTCATAGGCCAAGGATCTCACTCCAAAGAGACAATCATCAAAGAGGGTCTTTCAAGTGTATGGTTGTGTTGTGACTAGTCAAGATATGGTGGAACATAAGGAACCTTCAAAATCATTTGATAAGGTATGTGAACTAGCTTTAGTGGCTCCTTATGTGATTACCACAATAACTGTGCTGGTTTTTTATATTCTTCGTTTACAGCATTTAGCTTCTTTATATTAGGAATTATGCAATTTGATATTCATTATGTGAACAAGTTATTAGGAAATTTAGTGCTGTAGTTTTGAACTATGATTTAAACATTTGTATCATTTCAGTAACTGAATATTATATTTTCAAATCCAATTTGTCTTGAGGTTAACTTAGCCGCAATCTGATTTTCTTGCAGGTTGACTACTATGCACACCCAGAGAACTACAAGCCTGTTTTTCACGAAAAAATAGCCCCTTATGCATCTGTTATAGGTCAGTGATGAGCCTCCTAAATGGTATGGAAAGGGAAGCATCCTCCAGCTTAAACTTTTACTGAGTTTATATTTCTTAATTGTCACTATGTTCTCAAGTGAAATGTTATACTTTAAGTACTCTACATTTTCTCTACCAATGAGTCACATGCTTTACAACGCCTGATATTCTAGCTTAATATAGATTAGATGTACAAAGGAGGCCTCGCACAAGTAGAGCATCTCTCCACCTACATTAAATAGGTTGTGGGTTTGAGTTACTTTGGAGGGAAAGTGGGGAATCACTTTAGATCCTACTGTGGGTGTGAGTTTCCAAAAAATGCTTCAGATCTTAACTATTATTACCTCTGTCCCTTTTAAATTAGCCATCATTGACTTTTATAGTCAATGGTGGTAAACTTTTGCCAAATCATTTAAACTAATATATATTTGAGAAAGTTATAAATTTTATACCTTGTATTTTTATTTTTTGACGAAGAACATTTTCATATTGTTTTCATATTATAAATACTTTCATATATAAATATACTATCGGCCAAAATTTAACATCATTGACTAGAAAGGTCAAAGATGGCTAAATAAAAAGGGACGGATGGAGTATTAAAAATAACGATGCAACTGCAGTTTAGCATAAGACAACTTTTCCCAATTATATGAACCTAAGAAGATCAAGATGTGGGGATAATGATCTCTTCATCTCACTTCTGAGGCCTGATCAGTTGTTGATCTGTGTTTTTTAAACAATAAACACATACTATGTAAACTGAATGCATCAAAGTCAAATTGCAGTGTTTCCACTTTTTTGTAATTTTAGTTTTTATTTCAAAATGAAAATATTCTATTGTACCTGATGCTTACTTCAAGCGCCTAAGTTTTGAAAACTTTCTTCCAGTAAATTGCATGTACTGGGAGAGAAGATACCCGCGGTTGATAACCACCCAGCAGTGTCAAGATTTGATGAGGAATGGGTCTCAACTGGTTGGAATTTGTGATATAAGTTGTGATATAGAAGGCTCAATTGAGTTCATCAAGCAAACCACATCTATTGATTCACCTTTCTGCAGGTATAATTTGGTATCTATTATACACAAAACATCAAAACCATTTTATGTGTATGCTTTTTTATCTGTCAGGCCAATAAAGAATTAAATCCAATCCTTTTTACATAGAAATGTACTCTGCTGAGTGCATAGATTTTCTCTTATTATTTTTTATTTTACCCAACCATAGACTTTGATTTTATTCAAATGGGCCTATCATATATTCATGTATGTCTTTATTTCATCCTTCTGTGGGTTGCAACCATTTCCTCACAATTGATTCCAGATATGATCCCTTCAATAATACATACCATCATGATATGGAGGGAAATGGTATATTATGTTCAGCTGTGGATATTCTTCCAACTGAATATGCAAAAGAGGTATGAAGACAATGTGATATGATCTTTACACACTACCTGATCTTTATGTCCATAGCTGTGCGTTCAAGCTGCTTCACTTTCCATTTGTTTTGGATTCTCTGTTGTAGGCTTCGCAACATTTCGGAGACATTTTATCACAATTTGTTCGAAGCTTAGCATCTGTAGAAAGTCTTGACAAATTACCGGCACCCTTAAGGAGAGCTTGCATAGTCCATTTAGGGAATCTTACTCCCTTGTATGACTATATTCCTAGAATGAGGAACTCCGATCTCGAGTATGCTCCCTACACCATCTTCATTTTCCTTGTTTTGTTACTATTTTCTGCTGTTTTTGAGGTTTCATACTTCCTGCTTTAAAAATATGTAAGCAACTTTGACCTATATAGTAGTCTATTTGAGTTTCATTTCAAACATATACCAACTTGGTTACCACTTTCTGTGGCAGAGATTCGCCGGACGTACTTGACCACTTGACATCCAATAAGAAAAGATACACCACATTGGTATTTATGTTTCTTTGTTTTTATTTATTCGCTATTTTTATTCAAATTGTTATCCTTACCCCTCTTTTACTAGTTCTGGTAAGGAGGAGGGGTTGAAGAAAGATAATAAAGCAAACTTCAATCGTATTGAATTTGATTTGCGAGTTCACTCCAAACTCGTGTAGAATTTGATTTGATTATATCTTGCTGTATTTCATGTTCTAAAACTCGTATTCAGACTTCGTATACAAAACATTAAAGGATGGTTACGTATTACTCAGAAACTAAAAATCATTGCCGAGTTGAGTTATAGCTAAGCAGCTAGCTAGAAAGTCCAATCACCAAAAATATTCCTTTTTCTAGGCATCTTAGTCAGTCTATTCTAACTCTTAATTATTATGTATTAGATTTTTAAGTTAATTACAGCAATTAAACTTAATAGACACAAGAAATGAAAACACAGTTATTCTCTTGTTTATGGCAATTAAACTTAATAGACACAATAAATGAAAAACACCGTTATTCTCTTATGTTTGTGTGAATATTACTACATCAGATTATGATTTAAACAAAGGGTGTGAAATACACATCATAACTTATTACATTTTTAGCAAGCTAGTTAATATCAATTGTCACTGATAGAGATTGCAAATTGGCAGGTCCAGCTAAGTGGTCATTTGTTTGATCAATTTCTTATAAATGAAGCTTTGGATATCATTGAAGAGGCTGGCGGCGCATTCCACTTGGTGAAGTGTCAAGTGGGTCAGAGTTCAGAATCCTTATCATACTCAGAAGTTGAAGTATGTTAAGCTCTACCGCTCTAGCATATGTTTATTCCATCCAGCAAAAAGCAATCATTTGCATGGTTGTCTAACTTAAATGGTACTCGAATTGTGCAACAAAGATCTTTATATTCTTTTTTTTCAATGGCAGGTTGGGGCAGATGATAAAGCTGTTCTAGATAGAATACTTGATTCTTTGAGTTCAATAGCTAATTCAGATGAACATCTGGGATCTCGCAATAAGAATGCCAGTATGCTATCTTCAAAGGTTGGGAAAGTCCTTGATACAAGTTTAGAGAAGGGTGCTGATGCAAACAACAAATACAAGGTCTTAATTTTAGGTGCTGGTCGGGTTTGTAGACCAGCTGTTGAATTTTTAGCATCATTAGGTGGTATTTCTGCCCAAAAACAGCTAAAGTCATGCATCTCTGATGACTTTGAAGAGCAAAACTGTATTGAAGTCAGCGTTGCTTCTTTAAACTTGAAGGATTCTGAAGAGGTATTTATTCTGTAGTCAGTATTGTCCCTCAATTCTGTATAGTAATTTGATGACACTCTACTTATTTCGATATTTATGTTTTCCCCTATGTGAAGTTCTACCTTGTACAATTGACTAAATTATTTCTTAAAATAAATGGAAATTTTCTGCATTAATTTATGAAGACAGTACATTAATCTTCCAATAAGATACTGATAACATGTAAGTGCAGGTTACCGAGAATATTTCAAATGCAAAAGCAGTTCAGCTTGACATCTCAAATCATGACAGCTTACATAAATACATTTCACAGGTGCTGTGTTTTGTATACTAATGACACTTAAATCTTTTTTACATTACAAGAAAAGCATATTGAACCTGCAGCTTTAAGGTATGCAGGCAGATGTTGTTGTCAGCTTGCTTCCTCCAAGTTCTCATTCTACCGTAGCTAATGCCTGCATTAAGGTAATTTTTCTCAGTAAACTATCATCACGTATTCATGGCATTATGTGCATAAAATTCTGTTTTACCTACTCTTTGGGATTTAGGCTCCAAAATTTAAATTTATATTTCAAAAGAAATGCCTCAGTGTCCTCTTTGAGGGGTGGGGTGTGATGTGTGTGTGTGCGAAAGTGCGCAAATGATGTGGACTTTTGAAAGTAGTGAAACTAGATTGATGGTAATCTCAATGCTGGTTACACAGTTTGCTTTCTTCAAGTAATGATGATTTGTATGTGGTGTGATATAGCTGAAGACAAATCTGGTCACAAGCAGCTATGTTGATGATTCTATGACAAGTCTAAGTGAAGATGCAAAAAGTGCTGGTGTAACCATTCTAGCTGAAATGGGCTTGGACCCAGGAATAGGTAATTTACCCCTCATGTATGTGAATTCAGAGTTCTACTCAAGTTACTGGCTTCTATGCACTTTGTCCCTTTTGTTTCTAAATATTAAGATATAGTTCAGTGTGTGCAACGGTGCAACCCATTCTAAGATTTACCCAAAAGAAAAACATATATATCATTAATTCTTCTTCTATATAATGAATGTATCTTGATGTTACCTCACAGGAGCCTTCTTTGTAATATTATTAATGAGACATTGGTTATATATGTAATATAGAGAAAAAACAATTGACTATTTAACTATTGAATGCTTTAACAATAATATTAACTAACATTTTTGAAATCATGTTTGAATAAATATAGGACTACCTTTGTGTGACGGATTGATAAATGTTGTTTTTGTTGCATATGCTTTTTTACTTTAGTGGCCTTGATCTGTGTTAATGAGATATCCTTTTTCTATATTTAAGATCATATGATGGCAATGAAGATTATCAACCAAGCACATGTAAGGAATGGAAAGATAAAGTCATTTGTTTCTTACTGTGGCGGTCTTCCATCCCCAGCAGCTGCAAACAATCCATTAGCTTACAAGTTCAGGTTTTTCTCCAGCTCTAAATTAAGGGGTTTCTTTTTCATTTTGTTTTCTGAATTTGATGTAGTGAAGCAGCTTGCTTCTGAATATGCCAATCCGTACAGGCAAACAGAAATTTGGAACTTCTCCTCTATATCACCATTCCTCTTAATAAATAAAACAAAACTTGAACTGTCATAAATTGAACATTTTTTGCAGTTGGAGTCCAGAAGGGGTATTAAGAGCTGGGTGCAATCCAGCTACCTACCGATATCAAGGAGAAGTTGTAGAAGTTGAAGGTGTGTCATCTGTAGTCCCTTTAAAAGTTTACTAAGGACCCATTTGGAAACTGAGAAATGATAGGGAAAGAAACTAGAGGAAAATATGGGGGGAATCCTGAAAGAAAAATATGGGGGGTCATAAAGATATTGGGTCAAAATCAAATAATTTTTCTTGGCAAATATATTATTTCCCTAGCATTTTCTGTGATCTGAACACATTCTTACAGTTATAGAGCTCAGGTCAATAGCTTTTGTGTACTAAAGCAATGGTATATGCAGGCCAAAATCTTTATGATTCCGCTTCAAAGCTTCGCATAGGGAGTTTCCCAGCATTTGCATTGGAGTGTCTTCCTAACCGCAACTCTTTAATTTATGGGGACTTATATGGAATAGGAGAAGAAGCGTCCACAGTGTTCCGAGGAACCCTTCGTTATCAAGGCATTTTATCCTTTTTAACTCTTACTATTATTTTGTTAGAGTCCCACGTCTGGATATTAGTTAAAAAGTTCTTGGGTTGTACTACACTACTACTACATAACTGATTTGATTCAATTTATTAGTGTAGTTCAGTTGAAGTGTATTTAACCTAGATTTAGTGATCCACTACTGATCCCAACCAAGTTGAATATGAGTTTATAAGATCTTGGGTTGTACTAGCTAATCATTGAAACTTATATATTAACTTTGCAGGTTTCAGTGAAATAATGGGGACACTATCAAAGCTGGGCTTTTTCAGTACAGAACCCATGCCCATTCTTGAACACGGAGAGAAATGTACATATGTAGATTTTCTGCTTGGACTCCTCAAAATTAATGATAAGAAATTTTCTGCACCTTCAATTGGAGAAAAAGACATTATAGATCAGATAATGGCACTAGGATGTGTTAAAGCTAAAGATGCAGCAGCAAACACTGCCAAAACTATCATGTAAGTTGACAGCACATAATAAAGTGTATGAAATCAGTATTTTGATTCTCAAAGTTCTATCCTGGAAAGAGTTTCCCATTATCAGTTATGTCTTTTTTTTAGATATCTGGGCTTCCACGAACCAAGAGAAATTCCAGTTTCCTGCAAGTCTGCATTTGATGTGACTTGCTCATTAATGGTGGAGCGGTTGACATACTTGGAGGGAGAGCAGGTAATTTCTTAATGTTATGGACGTAGTTCATAATTGGTTTAGGTCATGAGACTTGTTCAAGATGCACATGTTCCAAATCATACTAAAGGATCAAATTTAATCGTTTAGTTAATCAGTTAATCTATATTTGAAAGTATTACAAACTCATACTCAGTATGTCTTTCTTTCCAAGAGTTGAGTTGAACGGTTGAAGTATCACATGCCAAGGAATTCCTCGCAAAACACTCACTTTCCATATAAGCCATTGATTTTCTAACCTTATTAATGACTTATATGGTTATTTGCTGAGATTGCCTAACTATATAAGCGATTGTTTTTCTAGCCTTATTAACTAAACTTGTTTATGTACGTAATAAAAAAGAATTAAAGGATGAAAAATATCATTCACTTATTCCTATTATGATTGACTTGATTATTGGGATCACCAGGACATGGTGTTTTTGCATCATGAAGTGGTGGTAGATTTTCCAGACGGACAAACTGAAACCCATGAAGCTACTCTTTTGGAATTTGGAAGAACTAATAATGGGAGGATGACCACCGCTATGGCTCTTACTGTTGGGATTCCCGCAGCCATCGGGGCATTGGTAATTTTCGATTCAATTTTTTAATCATATATCTTCACATGAAATAAAATTTAAAAACTTTTGGATCAACTGTGCGGACTGATGAGATTGAAATCTCTTCTACTTGACAGTTGTTACTTTCAAACAAGATAAAAGCAACTGGTGTTATAAGGCCAACTGATGCTGAGGTTTACGTACCAGGTACTTCCCATTCATTTCTTGAATGTAAAATGTATGTGAGGTGGGGGGTGAAGTTGTCAATGATCAATGTGTTGAATGGCTAGCTAATTGAATATTCAAAATGCAATGCCAAACTTTTAGTGTTTTTCCTCGTGTTTAAAACATAATTTCTGAGTTATTTTATGTTACTTTGCAGCGTTGGATATTCTGCAAGCTTATGGTATAAAGCTGATGGAGAAAGTTGAGTAGCTTCAAATTCTAACAACATTGGTTTTATAAGGTGTAACCGTGTAAATGTACGAAAAACATAGAAGGAACTTATATTCCAATGCCATTGCTGTTGGTGGAATAAAGGTTTTATGATTAGTCATCCCAATTTGTATAATAATAATAATAAGGGAAAGTTCCCGAAATGGGACTAAAAAAGTTCGAAAATTCCAAAATAGGACTGTCATGTTTTTATTCCCAAAATAGGACTAATTACTGCCAAATTTGGAAAATACTGCCATGTTTGAAGTCTGGTACTGCCAAAACATGGCAGTAATTAGTCCTATTTTAGGAATAAAAACGTGGAAATCCTATTTTGGAATTTTCAAACTTTTTTAGTCCCATTTTAGGTAATATCTCTAATAATAATACTCCCTCCGGTTCTTTTTAAACTTCAGTGTTTGACTTCACAGTTATTAAGGAAATAAAGTTGACTTTACTGTAGAGTACACTGTTGAGACACTGTTTGGCACTGTTGAGACACTGTTTGGCACTGTTGAGACACTGTTTGGCACTGTTTGGCACTGTTTTGGTGTAGATTTCTTTGCCAAATAAGGAAATAAGGAAGTGTGAAGTTTATTTTGGACCGTCCCAAAAAGGAAAGTGAGAAGTTTATTTAGAACCGGAGGGAGTAATAAACATGTCAATAGTGAATGTTTACCCACATATTTCTGCCTGAGCATAGTCCTTTTCTTCCGAGAGAGCAACACCGATTATGCGAAGGTTTATTCTTCAGAGTTGAAAGAAATCCCCAAGGGAATGAAAGATGACCAAACAAAAGAGTATTTTGTCATTGATTGAGAATAAAGTGAGAAGAATAGAAAAACTCCCATCAACCAAACATGTTAAGAGTGTTTGTTTAAGGCCAAACACAACATTTTTCTTATGAAAAAAATGGAGCCAAAGACATTATTTTATGTCTTTACAGAAACCCGCATTTTACATCATTTACAATGGAGCCAAAGACATTATTTTTTGTTTTATTAATATGATGGAATAAAATAAAATGATTCACTAAATTGTTTGCGCTTCTTTATTCTGAAGCAGCGGCTAGTCAATGCAATTTTCGATGCAATTTTCATTATGGGTCATCCGGAATCAGTTTCTTTGTGTTTTAGTACAGGAGTAAGACTGAGTACATCCAACCCACTTATCTCATCATAGGTGGAGAGCCTTTGCAGCATTGGGGTAGTGAGGATGATGATGACTAAACATAAACCCGCACTAGGGAGAATCTTGAACATGAAAGGTGAAAATGCAATAGAGGGGGACCCACTAGGAAAGAGCTTGGGTATTTGTTAACTTTTAATTCTACTTTTGTCAAATCACAATCCTTCAAACAATCAATGAAGAATATTTAGTGCCGAGAATGGAATCTTATTCAAATTGATTCAACTTGCATACCTAGCATATACTGATTAAATTATCAATATGAGTATTCCAATTCCAGTTCTGAATTCCCCTGTTTCCTGTTTTAACTTAAGCCTTTTTGTTTTAATAATATATAAGATTTTCCTGTTTTAACTTAAGCCTTTTTGTTTTAATAATATACTTCCTCCGTTCTTTTTTAGTTGCAACGGTCAACATTTCACACTTGCCAACGCACGTCTTTGACCGTAATTATATCTTAATCTCTATTAGTATAAGATATTTAAAAATTAGATTTTGAAAATTTGTAATGAGATGAATTGAACAATATCTTTTTTTAAAAATAATTTTCATAAAATAATAATATAAAATGTAGTCAAAGTAGTATATGTGAATAGTGTAAAATTCAACATGTTGTGATTAAAAAGAGACGGAGGATAGTAAGATTTTATATTATGTTAAATACTACACAACTTAACATAATATAAAATCTTGCTTCAAACGGTGAAAGATCGCTAGATGGACAAAAGTCACCACATTCATCAATTCATCCTCATCTTCACTCATGTATTCACGAGGAGTATTTAGTTGTTTAATTTTATATTTATTTATTTACTACATACTTTTTGTGAGGGAATATCAACGTTTAAAAAATTCAAAAACACATAAAGAGTATAACCTTTATTTAAAGCAATTTTAAAATTTTCAACAGTACCACCGCAATTTGTTTATGAAATCAGTGTGAAATTCACAGTTTTGGTTTCATCTTCTTACAACTCTAATTATTAATTTCATTGCTAAAGCTGCTTTTAGTATCTAGGATGTTTTTACTTGGACAGAAATTTTCTAGTCGGGTCTGGTCTGAACTATGGGTGGACTCGGTTCGGGCCTTGAACCGGCCGGGCCTCGGTTCATCAAAAGGAGGGCCCGGACCCGAACCGGTAGCTCCCAGTTCCGGGCCGGTTCCGGGCCAGACCGGGCCGGGCCACCTGGGTCATAATTTTTTTTTTTTTTGCTTCTCTTATTTAACCCCCTATCCCTCCCCCTCAACCCCAAACCACTCCAAACCACCTCAAATGGCCCGGGCCCGGAACCGGTATCCACTGGGCCGGTTCGACCCGAACCACCGTTGGACCGGGCCACCGGGCCTGGCCGGTTGCTACAGTGGCCGGGCCGGGCCGGTTCCGGGTCAGGCCGCCCGGCCCGAGTCCATCCCTAGTCTGAACTAGTATGGTAAATATCTAGTCTTTGTGTATTTTATAATTATTCAAGTCTGGTCTGGGACTGAAAATATTCCAAGTAAAAACATTCCTACTCCTGCATATAAATATTTAATCCCATTTTTGCGCATCTGATCTGTGCATTTCATAGGAGGCAGTTGAAAGATGAAATACAGACTAACAGACGTGCCCAATTTAAAATATGACCAAATCAACTTTGATTAATTAAATTATTATACAAGCTCCATTCCTTAATCCAGGAGCCTAAACTCTTGCTGCTTTTGCAACAACAAAAGAATAAATGTATATATTCAAAAAAGGGAAAAAAGAAAAAAAAAAATGCGTTCACCCTGACTGGACAGAAAGATGAATTAACTTGTGTCTATCTATAATATCACAGTACAGACCTGAACCTACTTTGCAGTGATTTCAGGAAAAATCCATGCTTCCAATTGCTGCTCCACTTCTTCCCAATTATGGACCTTTGTAACCAAGGGGTGCCCTTCAACTATATCTGTCTTGCACCATGGATAAGAATTTTCATAATCAAAGAGAAGAACCTTTATCCCCACATCAGCACACTCCATTGCGTATCTTGGATTGTCATCAATCAAAACTTTTGCCCCAAGAGACCTACCACAACAGTTGGTTCATCATGTAAATAAGGTTAAGCCAGCTTCTCCGATTCATTTATCAAACTGAAATTGCTGAAACTATGTTATATAGATGATTGATAAAGTTGCTGAAATTGCTGACTTACGGGAATAAAAAGGAAAATTATTACATAGTAAAATAGTCTGTTCATAAAAGGAAAATATAATTACTTCAGCAAAAAAGTACGCCCAGAGCTACGTCAATTCATTATTAACCAATTCAGAAGTGTTTGGTAAAAATAAATAGCTGACAAGCTGGAAAACGAGTACTCAACTTTCTACAAAATAAAAATAAGTCAGGCGACTTGCCCTCAATGAGGGTGTATCATATCAGCAAAGAAACCAAGCTGACAACAAAATGAATTTTGATTGCTATTTACCTGCAAATTTCTGATTTGGGTATGGATTTTCCATTTAAAGCAAAATGATTTCCAAAGCAAACATTCTGAAAAAGACCGGGATAATGCGACTCAATCCACTCTAATGTGTGATCTTTAATTGCATTTTGTCGGGATCTGAGAAGGAATGTCCAAACAGCTATTAGCTTGCAACACTAGGAACTCTATAAAGAGGCATAACATGGAGTACATACGTAACTATTGAATAGTTGCAGAATCTGTGCAGGTTTTGCAGAGCTTGCCTAGCACCTGGAACTGGATGTATCCCCTTTTTGAAATAAGAAGTCTTGAAGAATTCATGAACACGAATATCAGCTGTCACAAGAAACAACTTTTTGTTGACAAATAGAATCCACATTCTTATAAGACATATAAATGTCAGCATTCAGAAAAGGGTAAAGAACCCCAGATATCTAACAAACCAGAAATATTTACATTCAAAATAGACACCCCTGCTAAAGCCTGCACTACCCCAAGTGAAAGAAAACGAAAAATGCACTCCATCTACATTTTTTATTTATTCCTCTAGGTTTCTCATGGAGTTTAAGAAGAAAATAGTATAGGTGTGAATAGTCTAGAAGAAATGTAAAAAGTAAGACACATTATTAGAAAAAATATGAAAGAGAAGACAAATAAGTAGAGAAGTATAAAATAGAAAATGAAAAAGCAGGAAAGATAAGATGAAAAAGAAAGGTAAAAGTTACCAAAATTGGAAATGAAACAAATAATAAAATACTTTTGGTTGGGAATCCAACAACAACAAAAGCAAAGAGACTGTTTACGGATGACCCATGATGAAAATCACATCGAAAATTGCATGGACTAACCGCTTCATAACAAAGAAGCCCAGATTCAATAAAATAAGGATGGAGTATTGACTCTTTCAGAAATGAGAAATACTACTGGGACAAGGGTAAATAGAAATATAATCAAGGCAACTCTAGTAGTCTAGTGGTCTAGCCTGTACATTGACATGATTTAGAATTGTCACAGATTTCTGAGACTTTGAATGAATGTAAGTCGAAGTTTTTGCTTTTTACTTTGAGAAACGGATGCATTCCAGCTGAAATTTGTATTCAACTGCTGAATGAAAAAAGGAAAGAAATTACAAATAAGAACATATCTATATTCATGGCTTCAACTCCATGAACAATTCTATCTCCAAATGATTAAATTAAAACGGGTTTTTAGTCGCACTGGTACCTTCATCCCTGGAGCAATTCCATATCTGTTATAAAAAAAATAAAAATAAAAATAAAATGTGGGTCAGATAGAGCTGACGAGGCGTTGATCTTAACTATCACACAGCCAACTGATGAAAATGTATGGGATAACAATCGCAGCTCCGAGTAACGTTACTAGAGAAGATAGGCATCAAGGCAATCCTCATTTTAGAGCATTTATAATAAGATTTCAGAATGGCAATATGGCATAGATAAAAATACAATGTTGAAGAACTACTTGTAGTACCTTGAAAAACTCATAAACATGATATTCAGAAACTGAGTGATACAATGAGTAGCGGTCAGCAATAAACCTATTGAGAGCTGATACAAAGCTTCCAAGCACTGCACCAAAGAACATTTTTTAACAGTAAAATAATACTCCGAACCAAGTACGACACTGATGAATCCAAATGAAAGGACTTTCCCATTAGGAAACAAACCTAACAACACAGAAATGCAATAGAGAAGATGAGAAGATTACCCTCATCTACATCAACAGCAACTTCAAACTTTTTGGGCAAATAATGGTTGGAGAATCCAAGAGAGCTTCCAGAAGACTCATCACCACCACCCACCGTAATCTTCTCTGAATCATGAAGCAAATGAGGCAAACATGGACCAACCGCCCCTGGCCTTGCGAAAGCATTGTTATTCCCATACATACTGCTGCTGCTGCAACTAGTAGTGGTACAAAAATTGATGTCGGCAGGCCACTTTCCAGGGGAAATCGAAGGATTTCCATGGCAGCAACCTCTGAGCACGAGAGCAGCAGATCCATTCCCAAACCTACCAACCCTACCACACACATCAACAGAAGGCCTCACGCCGGGAAATCTGCGGAAACTCAATTTAGGATGCGAGACGTGAGAATACGACGCGGCGGCCATTAAATCACCAATTCCCAGAATGTGGCGACGGAGATGATTATGAAGGCGTAATGGACGAGAAGTTAATGCACTCGACAAAAAACGCGCGCAATTTCGCCTGATTATCATAACGAGATCCCTCAAGAGGTAGCCTCTCCCACACGTATATGATGGGAATAGAACATCTATTTTAAGGAAATCCCAATTGCAAAAAAAAAACAGCTATGATTCCTATGAAGCAAATCGGGAACCTGACGAGTCAGTCCTCCATTAACATAACTACATAAGCGCGATGACGACAAAACGAAACAGGCAGGTTGGGTCATCATTGGAACTTTTTAATGAGATTAAGAATATCATCAAGATCCAAAAATGCTTGAAAATTTGTCCAGGTGTGCTTTTGATGCAACATTTTTTACTCAATTTTTTTATTCAGCATGAGATTGTGATGTTGTTCTAGTAGGCAAAATATATCATACACCCGGATGTACCGTGTGATTTGGTACATCCAGGTATTTTTGTAATTACTTATAAACTTGAGGTGGTTAATTACGGAGCATGGCATTTGCTACTCTTCCTTGTCGCTGCTCTTCCGTTTGTTCTTTTTCCTTTTCTTAATAGTTACGAGTAATTTACACTTTTTCCTTATCCACTTATCATTTGGTTGCTCCTTCTCGTTTTTCCTTTTTACCTTTTTATAGTTCTCGTTTTTCAGTTTTCTTATCTTTTAATTTTGAACTTTAAGTTTTCTATGTTTAAGTTTTTATTTTCTTTTTCATGCTTTGGTTTTTCTTTTTTCTTTTCCTTTAATTTTGAACTTTATTTTTTCTAACTTTAACATTTCTTTTTCTTTTTTCTGCTTCATTTGTTTCTTTTTTCTTTTTGTATATACTTTTGTCTTCCGGTTCTCTAATTTTGAACTCTTACTTTTTTATTTTTATGTAATTTTTCTACAATATGTTTTTCATGCAATTCTTTCAAAAATTCATATTGAATAGCAATTCAATAAAAACATATACTTTTCTCACTCTTCTATTAAAAGCTCCAATCTTCTAAATAATTATGAATATATTATTTAATTTAAATGTGCATTGATAAATGAATATACACAAATGAATATTTGAACACATTAGAGATTTCAATTGAACTTTTGAATTTTTTTGATGCTCATTTTGTAAGTTATGAATGCTCATCTGGTATTGGTTAAATGCTCATTTGTAAGTTACATATGCTCATCATCTGGTATTGGTTAAATGCTCATTTTAAAATGTCATATCAATGCATATTTTAAAATGTCATATCAATGCATATTTCAAGTCATATTAGAGATCATGATACTCAATTAAAACGTTTTGATGCTCACTCAACTAAAAAAACTTATGATTGTCATACTAATGCTCATTTTATAATTTATGAATGCTCAATCGGTACTCAATTGCACGCTTCTAATACTCAATAGAGGAGGTTTGATGCCCAATGAAAAAATGTCTTCATGCTCAACTAACAAAGCTTATTATTTTCATATTAATGCTTATTTTGTAAGTTACATATGCTAATTAAAAGTTCATTAATGCTCATTTAACAGAAAGCGTTATTTTTATCTCAATATAGGAGGTTTGATGCTTAATGAAAATACCGTGACGTCCAACTAACAAACCTCATGATTTTCATATATATGCTCATTTTGTAAGTTACATATGCTCAATTGGTACTCATGTTATGCTCATTTTTAAAATGTCATAACAATGCATATTTTAAAAGTACCATATTATATTCGATTCACATATTGAAATTCATATGAATTGATTATAGTTATAATTTAATGAGTTTTTATAAAAGAAAAAAAAAAGAAAAAAGAAAGTGAATTACAATATATGAAATTGATATCGCATTACTCATTATTCGACTCTTAATGCTCAATAGAATACATCTGATGCTCATTAACAGGCGATTTGAACTCAATAAAACGTCTTGATGCTCAATCGGTACTCAATTGCACGCTTTTAATACTCAGTAGAGGAGGTTTAATGCTCAATGAAAAATGTCCGTATGCTCAACATATTAATGCTTATTTTGTAAGCTACATATGCTCAATCGATACTGATATTATGCTCATTTTTTATGAAGCACAGATCACGATTTTGAATATTAGACTTCTAATACTCAATATAATAGGTCTGATGCTCATTAAAAGTTCATTAATGCTCATTCAACAGAAACCGTGAATTTCATCTCAATAACGAAGGTTTGATGCTCAATTAAAATGTTGTGATGTTCAACTAACAAAACAACTAAAAAAATTCATTAATACTCATTTTGTATGTTACGTATGCTCATCAGGTACTGATGTTATGCTCATTTTGTAAATGTCATATCAATGCATTTTTAAAAGTACTATTCTAAATTACATTTACATAATGGAATTCATAGGAGTTGATTATAAAGATAATGTAATAAGTTTTTATAAAAGAAAAAATAACAAAAAAAGAAAGTGAATTACAAGTTATGAAGCAGAGATCATGATTCTGAATATTGGACTCCTAATTCTCAATATAAAAGGTTTGATGCTCATTAAAAGTTCATTATTACTCATTTGTTACTAATGTAATGCTCATTTTTACAATTCATATCAATGCATATTTCAAAAGTATCAATAGTGGAGGTTGAAAAATCAATTAAAATGTCATGATGTTCAACTAACAAATGTTACGATTTTCATATCAATGTGCACTTTGTAAGTTATGTATGTTCATTTGGTACTCATGTTATGCTCATTTTTACAATGTCATATAAATATAATTTTCCTTTTATAAAAACTTATTAAATTATATTTCTAATCAACTCCTATGAATTTCAATATGTGAACCTAATGTAAAATAGTACTTTAAAGAAAATATGTTGATATGACATTTAGAAAATAAGCATAAGATCAATACCAGATAAGCATGCACATCTTACAAAATGTTCCTAGATATGAAAATCGCAAAGTTTGTTACTTTGAATAACAACATATTCATTGAGCATCAAATATCATATATTGAGATGAAAATCACTGTTTCTGTTAAATGAGCATTATTAAACTTTTAATGTGCATCAGACCTATTATGAGCATTAAAACAATTTTGATGAGCATCACGCTTATTAGGAACCTAACACTATACTTAAAAAAATATATAAATATATTTATATAAATTAATACTATCATTCATAGATCAAATAAATACTTCAAAAATATGAATTACTCTTTTAATGAAGTAATAATGAGAAAAGGCAAAAGAATAGTTAATATTATAATTACTATTAATAATACGCAGTATGAAACTATATAAGATAAGTAAGATAAAAGAACTAAATATTACAACAAGACGACTTGGTTAGATGGTTGGAAGATAGCATATGCTATTATTGGTCACGGGATCGAATCCCGTCGGGGTTCTTTATTTTTTTGTTTAGGAATCCAGTTCCCTACTACCAGTCAAATTCATTAATTGGGCCGGATGTACGTACATCCGGGTGTACGATATAGGGACTCGTTCTAGTAACCATAGCACAATGAATCTATGTATCAAATTAATTGAGCTAAACTAAATGTATGTCTTTAACTCTTATGGATATGTGCTTAATTCTAGGAAGACAACAAGAATTCTCAAAATCCATTGAATGGCCAAGTTCTTCAATTAAGTTGGCTAGTATTACCACCTTATTACTCCCTCCGTCCCAAAATTAACTTCTCACTTTCCTTTTCGGGCAGTCCCAAAATAAACTTCACACTTCAAAACTTTCTTTATTTGGCAAATAATCTACATCAAAAAAATGTCAAACAGTGCCAAACAGTGTCCAAACAGTGTTTAAACAGTGCAAAACAGTGCACTCCACAATAAAGTCAAATTTATTTTCTTAATATATGTGAAGTCAAACTGTGAACTTAATTACGGGACGGATGGAGTAGTTTTTTTGGGGTAATTTGAGTTTGCACCCCGTATTATAGTCTAAATTGGACTGTCCTGTTTTTTAAAATCTTTATTTTTGCATCCAACCTCATATGAAAAGAAAAAAATGCCCTCAACCAAGAATATGTTGAAGGTCAACAGAATTGTTAATGGAGGGGCATTTTTGTCTTTTCAAATGGGGTTGGGGTGCAAAAACAAAGATTTTTAAAAACGGAGTGCAAAGTCCAATTTAGACTATAATTTGGGGTGCAAACTCAAATTACCCTTTTTTAGGGATTGCCAATTTATTAGTTAGTTTTTTGCTTCTTTTTTATTACCCGCTAAACCCTTTGTAGGGGTGGAAACAGGTCAGGTCAGGCTTTTGCCTAAACAGGCCGGGCATGTTTAATACTCCCTCCGTCTCGTTTTACCTTTTCGGGATGTCCCCTTAAATTGTCTCATACCATATTTGGTAAAGTTTGTGTGATTCTAAATCATTCTTACTTTATTCTTACTTTATCAATTGATATCAACCACACAAACCCACTTTTCTTAATAATCCTCTTTTCCGAAAGTAGTAATATATAGGCCTGAGCCTGTCCTGTTACCTATTAAAGGGTTGTTTTTTCGGCCTGAGTTTAGCCTGTTTAAAAGTCTGGCCTGAAGCCTGTTTACTGGGCCTGTTAAGAAAAAAATAAAAAGTTCACAAAAAATAAAAATGAAAAGTGAAAAATCATGTTGATGGATAGTCTACCCGGGGGTATCTTATCCGAGGGGTTATTGCGGGAATAACTAGAGAGAAGTCAGAGTAAATATGAGGAGAGAGAGTCGATTGTATTAAATGAACTCAGCGTGTGTTGGGATCCTTTACAATGGGGAAATGGGGTGCTATTTATAGTAGCAATAAATGCGATGAGAGTACACGTGGCGATAATCTGACGGCCGAGGGGTCACCTCAATCGGGTGGCACTGGCAGTTGCATGTGCTCCGCATTGAATGCGGTGGGTGGATGTGACGTCGCATTAAATGCGGTGGTTGCTTGTCTCCAAAGGGAATCTTCGATGATTGAGTTGTTGGCCGAAGGCTCCCCCTTCGGCCGAGAGCTTTGTACACCCGAAGGCATGGTAGTGCCGTAGGCTTTCCTGACGAAGCCGAAGGCACCATGTTTGTGCCGAAGGCTCCTGATAGCCAAGGGCTACTGTTTTACGCTGTTTTCTCCCAGTAGCTTCGTATGTTCGAATTTGGCTGCCCTGTGTATTTTGGAGCCTTCGGCCAAGGAGGCCGAAGGCACCCCAGTGTGTGTTTTGGGTTTCTTTGAGACTTGAGCCGCTGTATTTGGGCCTCGAATGTTCCTTGGGCTCAATGGGCCTGTGTAGGAGAAGTAGGAGTCTATGGGCCGGGGGTTCCTGGGCCATATACTCCATCACATGTTAACCCGGTATAAAATTTATCCCACCAAATATTCACTAATAATCTAATAATATGTTAGTTTTGCTTTGAATGTCTAATCATATGTTAGTTATGTAGTTTATAAATTTCAAAAACTTTGAATTTCAATGACCCTAATAATCTATTAACACACTTTATATATTTAAAATACATTGTGGTATTCTAATTTATAATACACACTCCATAAAAATATCAGTATGCCTAATTTTAGATAGGTAAGTATACTAAAATAAATATAATTACAAATATAAATAATACAAATAAATATAAATAAAACTAAATATATATACAAATATATACACACAGACACACATATAAATAGGCGGCCTGTTAAGCTAAAAAGGTTTCAGAGTTGGGCTAGGTCTGGCCTATTTAAATAAACGGGTTTTTTGAAAAGCCCAAACCTAGTTTAATTATTAAACAGGTCCGGCCTTAAATAGGCCAGGCCACAGGCCGCTGACAGGCCGCCTGGCCTATTCCCACCCTTAACCCTTTGATTTACTTCTCTATCGCATGAAATCAAAAAAAATAATCAATTAATAAATCTATTAATTTAAACCCTTTAGTTAAATATATCCTCACTTATCATCAAATTCGCAAATAAATCTCATGCTTTCATTTTTTTTATTAAAAAATTCAGACTTAAATTTTTCTCACAATTACGCTTTCAATTGATAAATTAGTAAAATTTAAGAAGCAAATCATATTTATATTTTATATTTGTTTTGCTTCTTTCTAGTTTTAAGTTTACAAACTTGTATTGCTTATATCGATAAAAAAAAGTGTAATTTTAAAAAGAAAAAAAAAAGAAAAGCATATTTGATTTTTTTTGGAAGAAGGAGACTTCAATTGATGTCACAACATTCAAATAGGGAGCATACAGATAGAAAGACTACAACCAACCGCCAGCCTTCGAGTCAGACTTAGAGTCAATCACCTTCAAATAATCAATATGACTCGTTGATCCAATAATAAGCATAAACGAGCCAAAGACGATCAAAGCAGACCTCTCAATCCTAATGCAAAAGTTTTACAAAAAGAGAAATAAAATGCGAAATTAAAACAGTCTTACCAAGGAAAATAGCGACAATAAAGATAGAATAATTAAACTTCTCCTTCGTCATCGGGAATATGAGAACCATCCACGCTCCAGCCCAATGATGAGTCTGCTTTAATTAGAACTCCTGGCGGGTCTGGAGTTCGGGACCCTCCACCTCCCCATTTTTTGGCTTGTCTAGAGTCGTGTTATCACCGCTTGGATCTTCTTGTTCCTTATCCTCCCAAAGTGTCTTGCGCTTCTGGTCACCTGGCACCTCTTCGATACTCACTGAACCCCATTCCACAACCGTGCACTTCCATGGATCAGTTGAGCAACAAGCCAGCTCTGTCTACATGCTCCCATTCCTCCACCTCTACTCTGGGAAGCATTCTGCTGCTTAAGCCCCATACATGTTCAAGAGGGTCCTTCTACAATTAGCCACTTGTTTTCCCCCTTGTAGGACTAGTCTTTCCCCCTCCTCCTACTCTAAGTCCCTCATATGTCAAAGCAATGTTCTAAAAGGCGTTAGGCGCTAGTCGGGCGCCAACACAGCGCCTAGCGCCTAGGCGGCTAGGCGGGCGGCTAGGCAGGGATTAATCGGAGACATAGAAATTATAGTTTTATTAATATTTTTGCATAAATATGACTAGTAATGTTGTGTTTATGTGTATATAAAATAAAAACACACACACACACTAACATGCATGAATGATAAGTGTTTTCACATTTATAAACATATTATACATACTTACTTCTTAACTTCAAGTAATTCTTCGTAATAATTATTAATAAATAATAATAACACTTAAGAATATATATAAAAACATGTATAGTATTTATTTTAATTCTTCATATGCGTTGTTAGAGTTAAAGATACATATATCTCTTAGAATACTAAACTAAAAAGCAAAATAAAATTTTCGATGAATCTAGATGCCTAGGCGACCGATTAAGCGCTCTAGGCGGGTAGTTAGACGCCTAAGGCGGTCGACTAATTCACCTAGGCGCCAGATCAATTAGTCGGAGTGCCTAGACTAAAATCGGGGCGCCTGATTACCGCCTAGCGCCTAGGCGGGGATTAATCGGGCGCCTAGAGCGATTTTTAGAACCATGTGTCAAAGGGCAAGACATGTCTGCATGGCTAATGACCCCGCAGACAAAATAAAAGTTAGATAGCTTTTCATATTTGAAATCCACCCAGTGACCCCCCCCCCCCCCCCCCCCCCCTCCTCCTAAGAGTTGTTTCCTTTTTAGAGGTTTTCCAACTTTCATGCAAACCCTAATACGCATATAGGCATCCCAATTTTCTTTAAACTGACTTTCATCAAAACTAATGAACTTTCCAATAAAATTACTAATCCTCCTAGCAGTATCCATGTTCATAAAACCATAACGGACGTTATACATCTGGATCCAGAAATAAGCCTCATTTAGGTTAACCTTGAGGGGAATACCTTTTGGCCTAATTTCCTTGAGAATCAACAAATTCCTTTCAAACAACCATAGACCACTTTCTAGCACACGTCTCATATCCACAATATGGTAAGAAGTGAAGAGATACCTCTTTTGTCGATCTCTTTGATTGAAACACCTTTGCCAGGACGCCAAAGAGAGACCATAAGATCTTTGAAAATCTGAAATTTTATCATCCGATTTGTGAGTAGGGTGCCTACCACCGGAAAAAACAACCTGTCGCTCGTCCACCACATCCTCGCTGACCTCATTATCATCGAAAACCAACTCCTCTCTATCCCCACCAATGGCCATTTTTTCATACCGATTGACGCTATCCTCCCTTGGAAAGCTTCCAGCCGCACCTACTTGCCACAATAGCCACACACCTGCTCGACTGAAGAAGCCATGGAAGCCCCTCGCTGTCCTTCTCAATACCGGACCGCATTTCGTCGAAGACGAAAGCGGAGAAGTCACTAAACCTTATATTAAGGCGACGACCGCTTAAGAAAACCATAAATGTTGAAAAAGATGAAGTTTGAGTCCTTTTTGCTAAAAGTTGAAGAATATGATAGATTTGTGAATTTGATGATAGTTTGAGATAAAATAAGATAATAATCCTAAGTTTTTACACAAAGGATATTATTATTACTACATCTTTAATTCCAATTTCCAACTTAAATTTTAAGACTATACCTATGAATACTTCAATTTTAAACCTTTGAAGAGCTTACCTACTCCATGGATCCATTGATCATTCACGAAAAATGAACCAAATCAATAAACTACTACTATTTTCTCTTTTTTTACCATCAAAACAAAACATTTATATTAATATCATTAGGGATCGAATCGTTACAACAAACTCAAAAAGACCAACACTGACAACAACTATCTCTAACCAACAAGCACTATCAACCCTACGGCTAGACTCAGAGACGATCACCCATGTAAGAGCAATACGAATCGCTAACCACCAAGCGGGTGTGACACAGCAATCACTGGCCAAATAGATCCTTCTAACGACATACGGAGTAATATCTAGCAGAATTGCCAATCATTATTGTATACCTCAAACTAAAAACATCAACAAAAAACAGAGCAACGTAAAACATAACGTGGACATAAAACCATGCAAAAATTAAATAACTCATAAATCTTCCAAAACCTAGCACATCGATCGCTCCAAGGCGGCAGTTCAGGAGGGGGGCGGACCGCCGATCTGTCTTCTCCTTTGCTCAGCCCTTCACCTCTCCCCGTCTTCTCGTCGTCCGTTCCGCCTCCACTATCACCACCACCCTCTAACCATGTTGATTCGCCAGAAACTAACCCTTCGACCTCCTCCTCAATTGCAGGAATGAGACAACGCTGCTCTAGATCATCCATAGAAGACGTGATTATCGTTTCTTGAACCTTAGATATTCGTTTCCAAAAGCTGCAGCCGCACTCATGCCTTCTTTAAGATTGACTTGCACAAGTCGAGAAAAGAGATTAGAAAACAAAGATGAAATTTTGTCGCTGCTTTGAGATCCAATGGATAATCTGAAAGTTGTCTAAATCCCAAAACCAGAACCAACGATCAAAAGCACTCTAGAAGCTTAGAGAAGAAGAGCCGCACAAACAATTGGTGGAAGGAAAATCCTACGTGACGGCAAAGTCGCTAGGGACACAAAACCCTACGTGACGGCTAAGCCGCTAGGGAGGAGCAATTGATGCGGAAGCGAGAAATCCTTGCGCAGCTAATGCTGTAGCATGCATACGTTACTACAATTTTCTATCTATGTCATGTTGTTCCCACCTTTCTAGCTCATGGTTTTGTTTAAAGAAATTGTCAGGGTACAAACATTTGTGCATTTCAAAATATTAATACTGTGATTTAGACATGACAGCTTTTCAAACTTTACAGTGATGGCTTCTATTATGGAACTAAAAACATAGTACTCTTATTTTGAATTTTCAACACATTTTTACAGATATTTTGGAAATTCTCTTGTTTACCTCTTATATTTTGTTATAAGTTTAATTCATTATTATTTCACAC
This sequence comes from Cuscuta epithymum, assembly GCA_945859915.1. Lineage (NCBI taxonomy): Eukaryota > Viridiplantae > Streptophyta > Magnoliopsida > Solanales > Convolvulaceae > Cuscuta > Cuscuta epithymum. Next base: position 980,031 of record CAMAPF010001001.1, on the reverse strand, counting down.
ACAAAAACTGTCTCTTGATTATTGAATGAGGATTTGAATGATCAATAGAAAAACGTACATGTTTCTATCTGTTTTGAAGTTTAATTTTTTTAAATTGACATAAAAGCAACATTATTAAAACATGTTTATTATGTTTTCAAAATTTTGAATCAGTAATCACTCTGTTAATTTCTACAGTGTATTTTTTTTACTGTGTATGGATTTTACTGTGTATGGAGTTGCAACTATACATTGTTCAATAGTAATATGCTACACATAACCGCTACACTATTATAGGCATTGTTCTAAAACTCGCTAGGCGCTAGTCGGGCGGTAGAGGGGCGCCTAGCGCCTAGGCGGCCGACTAGGCCGATTTTTCGGCCGACTAGGCCGATTTTTTGGCCGACTAGACCGACTAGGACTCTACGGTTAGGGCCGCCTAGGCCGCCTAGACCGATTAATCGGTCCGCCTAGGCCGATTTTTAGAACAATGATTATAGGTTAGAAAGTTTTGCCCAAAACAAAAAATAGTAATACTCCGTATGATACTTGACAGAAAAGAATTGTTCGTACCAAGCAGGATATCCCAATACAATTTACACCTTATACGAAGTATATGAATTGTAATACATTCAACTTGGTTGTGGTTATGATTGATAGATGAAGTACAATAACCCTAAGAAAGGGAGTACAATGACAAGAATGAACCAATAGTTTGTAACCCAGTCAGCATACAGCTTGAATGATCAATGTCTTTGTTTCCCCTTTAGATGAGAGAGTGCTTTTCATACATACTCCGTATATCTTAGGGAAGAAGAAAGATGCCACTAGTAGATCACATCATTCTCAGCCACTCTACCCTGTCTCTTCCATATTCTTCTTCATCTTGTATTGCAATGTTGCTGGTGCACAATCCAGTGGAGTCTCGCCTGAAAAACAAATATTACAGCAATATAGATTGCATGAATCTGATTCTCCGGTGTTGTACATACACAGCACACAAGTTGTATCATAATTCAACCAGACCAGATATGCAACTGGATTCTGTGCTTGTCTGATCTGAGCCATGGGAACTATAGGTGGACACAGTCTGGGACCATCCAGTTTTTTAACCGGTACTGATAACCACGTATTTTCAGGTTTAGTTCCAGTTCCTCCAAAATAAGCATAGACCGGATGGTTACTTCACCATTTTTTAAATTACGCTAGAAAATGGGGTAGGAGCTGAACTGGATTGGGGGCCATCGATTCTAAATTTCTAACCAGACAGGTATTACCAGTTCCGGATAAGGTTCCTACCTTTGAGGAATCAAAACCAGCCCATGTCCACACGACCACACCTAATCAGATCAGCACAGATCTCACAAGACAGATGATGGTGGCCAAGATGCTTGAACTTGATCCAAGGGTCGTCCTTGGCCAAGCAGAGGATCAGAATTCAACCTGATTGAGTTTAATAGACATTGTTTACCTTGTGGGTTTTTGTAATGCAAACTTGCACCGCTTTCCATGAGGGCAAAAGCTATTTCAGTTCGATTAAAAACAGCTGCCTACATAGTGCACAGTTCAGCATTTGTCATTTCTTGATCTTTCTAACAAAAAATGAATTACTGTTTCAACTGATAACAACAAAGTCATGGAGAAAGTGTGTACTAGATGTAACAAAGATGACCCTTGCTTGTCACGGTAATTTGCATCCACTCCCTACATGGTTGAAATGTGATCAAATAATTAGGACAATTCACCATTAAGAGTGTTTTGGATTGAAGATTTTGGAGGAGAAGCCTTGGGGGGCTTAGTTTATATCTTGATAAATAGTTTTTTACGGAGTAATAAATAAAATATCAAAATGCCGTGTGACACATATTATGTTAATCTTTCAATTTCAATAAAAGGCTAAGAGAATAAAGATAGAGAAGATAAAATACCTGATTTAAAAGTCTCTTAGCTGAGGCTGTGTCACCATTTTTTATTGCTTCCCTCATGCCCTAAACAACGGCTTAGTCTTAAAACACACCTCTGTAACTATAAAAATATAGCACCCTTGACTCAACATACTATGGAATTCAGGGTTATTGCTATACCTCCCCACTAACTTCATAATTCTTAAGAGTTTCTCCTGAACCAGCAGCACTTGTAACTTGGCCAAGGTTGAATAATCTGCTTTAAAAGCGGCATAAAAAAAGCTTTTACTTGACAGGATATAGTTTACCTGTCAATAGTAATAAAAAGGGTCTGCAGCTGAAATGCTCCATACATTTTATCCAAGTAGGTAATTGACTATACTTCCCTAGCAGGCCCCACGTAGGGAAAAGTCATGGTTGGTTTGGTTTGGATGATTATTTTTCGCACTTAATGAAGAACAGCCCTGGATCTTTGGGTTAGAAAGAAATTCAATTATATGTAGTTTAAACAACATACGAGAATGGAGAATTTAGCAGTCTCCTGCATAATGGGGAGAACCACTTAAAACCATTCATCACAATAGTGAAAAAAATTAGGCACCACTGCTGGCATTTATTAAAAGTTTAAAACACCAGATATGGTGGGCCATTAGATTGCCTAGTGGATACTGTAAACATATTACCTACCCTTGCTTATTATTCGATGATGATCCTCTGCTCTTTGGCACCGTGTTCACCTTTTTCGGTTTTGGATCCTCCTGAGCTATAGCCATGGAAGAAGTAGTTGTTGTTTTACTCTGCAGGAAGTAAAATAAAACTGCAAGGTCAAAAATAAGTTTATATGTTTAACTTTAAGATGCACTTTATGAACAAAATATCCTTTCTTGCAAGTTGACTGGATCATCTTGCACTTGTGCTTCACAAATGCATAAAGGCATTCCACATTTGCATTCTGATTTGCTTGACATAGATAATTGCTTTTCACATTGATCATTTTCAGTATCTGGAACTTGATCGACTTCTAATCTTGAAAATGAATCTGCAATATTACTGACTTCATCTGAAGAAGATGGTGCTCCAGTTCCCACAAATCTAATAAGGACGAGATTTACACATGAGCAGAGTGTGCAGGTAGGTATAAGAAACTTCGGACAAACAGGTGAGCATGAACAAGCATTTTTTTAAAACTCAACAAGACTATAATTGAAATATCATGTAGCGACCTATAAATTTACCAATTTAAACTCTGAAAAGATACAGAAAAATATGAAAGCTAAAAAGGGTCTGCCTTGAACTATGACAATGTTCAACTGTGTTTTCCCCATTTGGAAATATATTAACTTATTAAGTAGCTCATTGTGAAGGAGAATAAGTAAACCGAAAAAGACACAGTCAAGTTATGAAACAAACTCAGCAAAGAACCAATGCACTTGACCAATCATCAAGTCTAATTTGAAATCATTCTTTTGGCAGCTAAGCACCACCATATAGAGAACACAACATATTCCTTCATGCAGTTGAGATTTTCTTGTATGCCTTGAATCACAGGTTTGAGATCAAAGCGTATGGTACTGAATATGCTTAGCCCATTTTCCCCTAGATGGCATGCGTGTTTCTAATTACGAAGGTTGTGAATTTGTTGATTACTACTCTTTCAAATACTTCCTTATAGCAAAATCAAAATGTAAGCATGTAAAAGAAAGCTGGTAGAATAAGAAAGTGATTAGAAGAATATTAAGAATCAAATCGCAGAACACAATCTGATAGTGCACGAGCGAATTTTACTAGGCATAGTTGTGGAAATATACCTAGGAGCATCATTAAAACAATCAGCACAAACTCTGACGGGTGAATGAATGCCAAACTGTGGTAAGGCCTGCAAATAATGAACATAAAAAAAAATTGAGGTGTATAGAAATCTTACACTCGAACAAATCAGAATTCAGAACTTTCATAGTTTTACATTAGATACCATATGGCTTGCTGAGTGATCCGCACACAAAGTCCGCCCACAACATCTGCAATGGTGCTACATAAAAAGACCCCAGAGAAGAAAAGATACACTCAAGTAATTGCATACAATCGTGCAACATTAATAAGTAACGCTGGAAACATATTGATCGAAAAGGGTATTAAAACATTCAATTGTTATAAAATAGAATTAGAACCAGAGCTATGTAAAGACATGGGCATGTACACACCCAATGAAAGTACAATAGCATATGATGTTTCAAAGTATAAGAAAAGGAAATGCTATTTGACCATGTCAGACCTGAAATTTTGGAGATCAGAGAAGTAAACATATATTTCTTATCTCACGGAAAAAAGAACAGATTCTAAAACCTAAACGTTAAAAACTCTAGCTTGATGATTCGTACAAGGTTAACCCCTCTCGCACAGGATTGAAAATGTTGACAATTTCAGCTGCGAATTTACTAAGAAACAATTAACGAAGCAATTTAAGTCTCAACGCCTTGATAAACAGCTAAAAGCAGTTCCAATAGTAGAAAATGCATATACAGTTCGGATGGAGAAGTAAATCCACTCCAGATCAGATGATCATAGGGAAATTTCACAAATAGGTTTGAAAGGGGAATCTTGTAAACAAGAAAATATTGCATACCCGTCGTCGGAAGGCACTGAAGCTGCATTTACAGACGTCGCAGCGCGATGCTTCCTGAAAAGGCGGCGGTTCCGGCGACATTTTCCGACGTAAGGTAGCTTTCCCCTCTATCCTGTTATCCTCCTTTTTAGGTTCATTTTCCACCCTCCTGCTTTGTATATTTGACATTTTTTCCCTAAAACAATGTTACTAAAATAGTCAATTATGACCTTCAACTTTACAAAAACGTTAAATCTTTATTTTAACGGGTAAACTCCAGGTTAATCGGTCATTGTGCACACATGACAGACTATGTGTCATTTTTATCTTTTTTTCATTTTCTTCCCTTTCCGTCTTCTTCCTTGTTTCTACCAAGCCTGCAACTTTATTCTTTTTCTTTCTTTCTTATTTAACTTCCCGATTCAATAGTTCCAATCCATAGAGAATGAATGATTTGGATTCGTTTCAAGTCAACAATTGGGACTTTCGAAATTTTGATTGCTTCATAGATCTAACCATAATTAGGATCTCATGGATCTGACAAAGCACAAAACCATTGGGACGAGGAGAAGCTCAAAGGACATCATTAACGGTTGTCGGTGACTTGCTCAGAAGTGAGAAGAAGATGTGACTCCTTGTTATTACGGCTGCCTCTGCCCTTGCCCTAGTTGGCGTTGTTTAGATTGTAGATTCGAATGAGAAGAAATCCGCAGTATAGTCAGAACTTAGAAGCTTCTCCGACCGACGTCTTTCCATTTCAGACTGACTGGGTCGAGCAAAAGTTCCTCAATTTAGAAGCTTCTTCGGCGTCTTTACACGATGTGGTGATGGGTGATGTTCTTCTGTTGAGCTTGTTTGGAAGGAAATGTGCAAGCAATGAAATCTTTGTTTGGGGATGAAATATGCAAGCCGAAGCTTATTTGGAAGGAAATCTCCATTATGAACTAAACAGACTCAAGCTTGTATGGAAGGAAATGTGAAGGCAGAACTATCACAGAAGACAGCTAAGGGGAAGGAAATAGGCAGGGGAAGAAAATAAATGGATGATGAAGAAGGTAGCCCGTAGCAGGGCCTAAGGGAAAAAATGAAAAAGATAAGCCAAAGGCCACCTGGATCACCAGGTTAGAAGAATAACCGGTTAACCGGCAATAACAGGTTAAATTAAAGATTTGAACATTTTTCTAAAATTGAAGGTCATAATTGATCGTTTATTTAGTTCGGTGACTTAATTGACTATTTTGATATAGTGTGAGGGTGTATTAGTTTTCCCAAAAATTATTTATCAAATAAGGGTAAGGTTAAAAAAATTACAAAATAATAACGAGTTGACAATTGGGGCGTTTGGTAGGATGTAGAATAATTACATTGTTTTATTTGGTTATTTAACGTGCACAAAAATGTGACTATAAGTTAATATGTGTAAATTTTATAGTCACTATGATGTAAACTAGAATACAATTATAGTCACTAAAAGTTACTTAGTCACATTTTTGTCACAATATTTGGATTTTTATTTTTATTTTAATCTTATTTATTTAAGGAATTTTCTTGTCATGTTTGAGAGTTTTTTTTTAAATAGTGTTAAACAAAAGAATATGTATCAAATTATCTTGTTATGAATTTTGATATATTAATTGTTACAATCAAAGAATTAAAGTACAAATAAACAAATTGTAACACTAAAAAAATCTCATCAAAAATTCCACCAGAAACCGCCCCAAATGGCGACGGCCGGACAGAGCCTCCTATATAAGGGGTGGTTTGCACTGTTTAAGTTAGTTCGAGGACCTATTTGACTCTTTAGCCTACAAAAAATACCATTGCAAAAAATATTAAGGGCCTGTTTGGTAACAACTAGAACGACTGAATAGGCTGAAAGACTTAAAAGGCTGAATCTGCTGAAGTGAAAGTTTTTGATAATATGCTGGCTGAAATGGTTGATTGAATGTAGAATCCCTATACTTAATAGCGATACAAACTGATCCGCATCCTTCATTTTAAAATGATCTACACCATTCAAGTTCACTTCCATTCTTTCTTTCTTTTTGGAAAAGATGCAAATAAGCCCTCGAACTAACCAAAAAAGTGCAAATTACTCCTTATATAGGAGGCTCTGTCCGGCCGTCGTCATTTGGGGAGGTTCCCGGTGGAATTTTTTGATGAAATTTTTTGAGCATCTTCATCATTAAGTCTAGTTTACACATACCAAATTTCAGATAAAAATTCAGTCGGGAAGGCAGTCAAATGAATTTTTGAAGATAACTACGCAGTTAAACAGCGCAGTATATTTCAGAAAATCATTTGACTACCTTCCCGGTTTTATTTTTAGCTAAAATTTGGTATGGTTAAACTAGACTTAATGACGAAGATGCTCAAAAAATTATCAAAAAATTCCACCGAAAACCGCCTCAATTGGCGGTCGGACAGAACCTCCTATATATGGAGTGATTTGCACTTTTTTGGTTAATACTAACAGAGATATTTTCCTGTTTTCTACTTCTGTTTTTCGTTCTCCAATTTTCTGTTTTTATTTTTCAGTTTTTCTATCTCCAATTTTCTGTTTCTATTTTCTAGTTTTCCGTTTTTAAATTTGAAAACATGTTCATCAATTTTTTCACACAGTTCTCCAATTCCACACCCTTGACCCCTACCTCTACCCTTACCACGATCTTACACTCTACCCATACTCCACCACAACCCTTCATACCCACCCATACCTACTCGTAGGGGTCGGGTAGGGAAGTTATGGGTGAGGGTGGGGTAAGGGGTATGGTCGGGGTGGGTGGTATGGTCTAGGGGTAGGGGTTGGGTGGGGGTAGTGAGTGGGTTAGAGTCGTGGTTAGGGTTAAGGGTGGGGTAGTGGGTAGGGTTGGGGTAAGGTAGGGGTAGGGTAGGGAGTTGGGATAGGATGGCGGTAGGGTGGGGTCGGGACCAGGGTGGGGCCGGGGTAGGGAAGGGGTAGGGTGGGGGGGGTAAGGGTGGGGGTAGTGGGTTGGGGTAAGGTAGGGAGTTGGGATAGGATGGCGGTAGGGTGGGGTCGGGACCAGGGTGGGGTTGGGGTAGGGAAGGGGGTAGGATGGCGGTGGGGGGTAGTGGGTAGGATTTGGGGTTGGGGTAAGGTAGGGGTAGGGTAGGGAGTTGGGATAGGATGGCGGTAGGGGGTGGGCCCGGGATCCGGGTGGGGCCGAGGTAGGGTAGGGTGGGGGTGGGGGTAGGATGGCGGTGGGGTGGGGCCGAGGTAGGAGGCATGTGGTAAGGGGTAAGGTAGGGGTAAGTGGTAATATACGAGGGGTGTGGGTAGGGTGGGTCGGGGTGGGGTCGAGGTGGTAGGGCAGGGTGGATCGAGGTGGGGTCGAGGTGGTAGGGGGGTGGCAGTAGGGTAGGGTGGATCGGGGTGGGACCGAGGTCAGGGCATGTGGTGGGGGTGGGGTAAGGTCATTATAGGGAAAAATGGGTACGCGGGGTGGGGGTTGGGTGGGTAGGGTAGGGTGGGTAGGGGTAAGGGGTAAGGTACGAGGATGGAGGTACCGGAATGGAATCGACATCGGAGCGGGACCGGACCCACCACTAGGTGTAAGTATGCAAATTCATTGCAAAGGCACTGTAGCATCTGCGTTTTCCAAATTTGGAAAACTAGTAAAAGTTACTTCTCTAAATCATTAAGGAAAAGAGAGACATGTTTCATTTTTTCCGTTTTGGAAAACGATTTGGTAAACGCGTTTTTCTTTTTTCCTTTCTCCAGTTTTCCAGGAATTTCTTTGGTAAACACGTTTCCTGTTTTCTGTTTTCCAGTTTTCCAGTTTTCTGGAAAACTGGAAAATATTTCTGTTAGTAAACAGGCCCTAATATTTTACTGTTGATGAGCTGAATGACCTCTCTGTCCTTTTATACGGAGCATACTTGGGATGCATCATTTTTGGTTGTTCTGTTCTACAGCCGATAATTTAATTTCCACATCGAGAAGTTTTCTTGATCAGCTACTACATATTGCTCTCTCTTCTTCCTCTTCCCAAGTCTCATAGCTGAAATATATGAAAATGATTATTGGTGTTTTTGTTTAATACTGATTATTACTAATTGTTCATAAATAGATGTTGGGAGAAGGATTCTTAAATTGTTTTCTAATCTTTGTCAAATCAACTCCATATTTGAACTGTTAGCTCTAAGAGTTCTAAACAAAATAGAGTATGATACGAAGTAAAAGTAATAGGACGGATAGGAATGAAGACTATAATACAAAGTGATAAGAAGGTGTAAGAGTTGTTTGAGAATGCTGCATAAACTCAAATTTATAATTCCTAGTACTAATCGTACTGGACGATTATCAAATTTGTTGAATTCTTTTTTAATTAGGCACCCTAGAGATTGTAGCTAGGACAATTAGGGTATAATTATAATGATCAAGAGGTTTAATTATATGATTATATTTGTTTAATTAGACCTATATATTTAACACAAATAAACAATACACTTTATGGTAACTAGTATTCTCACCCGTGCGTTGCACGAGATGCACAAATGCTCTCATTAAATAATATTTCGTACTATGTATTTAAGATTTAAAATACATTTCATTATGATGCAAACAAGCTTTGTAAAACATAAAACATTTTAGAATTTGTTTGGTAACACTGAAATTGACTGAATCAGTTGATCTTGTTAAAATTTATGAAACTCTTGCAGTAGTGTCTGGATTTTCTGATTTATGAAAATAAAATAACATGTACGTAGTAGTTTATTAATAAAATAAATAAAAAATTACATGAAAAATAGCTAAAATTGTTGTCTACAATAACTGCAGTAAAAAAAGAAACTCAAACCTTACTTATTTTGATTATTCCAAAATCAGCGCTCAAAATAGAAAGTTACGCTTTGATGGACCAAACGGTTCCGGTCCCACTTTGACTATTTTTTTATAGCTTGAAACCGATTAAAGATATAGGTTCGGCTCCGAAATCAGACCGCCCCCGGTACCGGCCCCGCTCGGGTACCACCAGCCCAGACCCAGAACCGAGGTATAGCAATTCAGGCCCGAAACCGGGCTTGGGCCCAACGAGGTCCACCCCTACCATTAATGCATCCTCGCGACCTTGCTTAGTTAAATACACGTCTCTTTTTAGCCGAAAAAGTAGCACAACATTGTTTGCTAATAAGAATCAACCAAAACAGCCCATTTAATGGGTGTTTGGCATTTTTTTGCATTTTCATGCTTACAAGCCCATATTGTGTCCTCCAAACAGCCTCTAAATCGGGTGAATCAAACCAGTATCGGTACTGGTCAGCTATTCTGAGAACCATGGACTTACTCAGTTAGTGAAACTAAACATGCCCACCCATACTTACTCAGTTACTGTTATGGGCCTATTATTATTTGTATAATTCATTAATTGTATATTAGTTTAGTCATGGTGGGCCAAGGGCTCATTATTCTTCTTGTACGTGTATATATCTTTGGCTTTGCACATGAATAGAGACTTCTCGGATTTTATGCCATACGTTCCATATACTACTTCGAACATGGTATCAGAGCATCACATGTAATTCCCTGCGCACCAAAGGCAGACAAACGCTGCGAAGAAGACAACACCAGCGTGTTTCGTCTTCAACGTTGCTATGACAGATCCCTCTTCAGCTAGACATGGAGGAAGTGTGCGTGTTCACACTGTTACTGGCAGCAGCAGTGGGCCATGCGGGCCTGGGAGCGTGACCGGCAATGGGGCAGTCTCCTCCGGTGAGATAAACACGTTGAATGAATTAACTCGGGAACAGGTTCAAACATTTTTCAATTTGATTAACGTTGCTCCTACTTCCTGTGATCGGATGTCGGGTATGTTTAATTCTTTACCATGGATAATTGATACTGGGGCGTCACATCACGTCATGGGTGATCTGTCTTGCTTGGTCCAACGTACCCGCATTGAAGCATGCCCGGTCGGGTTGCCCGATGGGAGAACGGTGACTGCCGAAGTAGAGGGCCGTGTGCCTCTCAATAAATATCTGGTCTTGGATCATGTACTTTATGTGCCTGGATTGAATTGTCATCTTATATCTGTCTCCCAGCTGATTGATAAGAATGCTTGTATTGTTGTTTTCACTAATTTATTTTGTGCTATTCAGGACCTACACTCGAGGAACCTGATTGGAGCAGGTGAACGAAGAGATGGGCTATATTATTTTCGGGGAATTCCCGCACTACATGCTATTCAAACGACGGGTCTGTCAGATTTCGAGCTGTGGCATCGTCGTCTGGGTCATCCGTCAGATAGGGTCATTAAACTATTACCTCACTTTATTACTAGTACTTCTGCGAAAAAATTGAGTAAAGCCTGCGAGGTGTGCCCGCAAGCCAAACAAGTTCGTGACTCTTTTCCTGTCAGCAGTTTTCGCGCTAGTTGCATTTTGGAACTGATACATTGTGATTTGTGGGGTCCTTATAAAACCCCTTCTACTTGTGGTGCTGTTTATTTTCTTACTCTGGTTGATGATTTTTCACGGGCTGTATGGGTATACTTGTTGCGTGACAAAAAGGAAGTATTTCATTTTTTTACATCCTTTATTACTATGGTGGAGAAGCAATTTGATGTCTCTGTGAAAACCATTCGTAGTGATAACGGGACAGAGTTTAAATGTATGTTTCCTTATTTTGATACTCGTGGAATAATCTTTCAGACCTCATGTGTCGAAACACCTCAGCAGAATGGCCGTGTTGAGAGGAAGCATCGTCACATTTTAAATGTGGCTAGGGCCTTGATGTTTCAGGCCAATATACCTATTCACTTATGGGGGGAGTGCGTGCTCACAGCCGTGCATGTCATTAATCGCACACCCTCTGGTTTGCTTGAAGGTAAGACACCACATCAGGTTCTCACCGGACAGGTTCCTGATTTTTCCCATTTGCGGGTTTTTGGATGTTTGTGCTTCGCATATAACTTGAAATCTCGGGGTGATAAGTTTGCGCCGCGGAGTAGGCGTTGTGTTTTTGTTGGATACTCTTTTGGCAAAAAGGGTTGGAAATTATATGATTGGGACGCAGGTGATATCTTTGTTTCTAGAGATGTCAAATTCCATGAGGATATTTTTCCTTTTTCCGAGCAATCAGCCATGGCATCCCATCCTGAACCCGTGCACCACGAGGGTGGGGTGGTCATTTACGATGATCCCGTAGGGGTCTCCCAGACAGCTGCATCGGACGTACCCCCTACGGATACCACTTCGGCTGAGGGTCATGCAGACACGCCTCAAGTACCGGTTGCACCTCTTGGACGTGGCTTACGGGAGAAGCGCTCCTCTGTTCTCTTGCGGGATTTTGTCACTCATCACGTACGGAAATATAGCCCATCTCCTCCGCCATCTTCTCCTCTCTGTTCCTCAGGTACGCCATACCCTTTAGCACATTATATAAATTGTGAAAAATTCTCTTCACGCCACTGCCAGTTTCTTGGAGCTATTCTTGCAGGACAGGAACCACAATCTTTCCGCGAGGCCATGACGGACCCTAGCTGGCGTGATGCCATGACAAATGAAATTCGCGCTCTTGAAAACAATTGTACGTGGGATATGGTGGCGCTACCTCCGGGAAAAAAAGCACTCGGTAGTAAATGGGTCTATAAAATCAAATATAATTCCGACGGCACAGTGGAACGGCTAAAGGCACAGCTGGTCGTTCTCGGGAACCATCAGCGCACAGGTATTGACTATACGGAAACTTTTGCCCCTGTTGCTAAGATGGTCTGTCACGCCCCGGACCTATCCGGGCACGTCAACAACCCGCCGTACAATACGAATAGTCAACCGCAGTCCAACACATTCATATTATACAAGGCGTCTTGAATATCATTCACACATATACATCCATAAACAAACATAATAAGTAATTCATAACGCAGCGGAAAACATTGTTTAAAACAAAAGGGCCACACATGGCTATTCATGAGCACGCAGGCTCTATAGTAAAATATCCATGAGCATGTTTATTAATGTTTAAAAACAGAATGGAGGAAGCACGAACCAAGTCTTCCCTCCTAGATGAATCTCTCGAGCAACGAGCACAGGAAGCAAGCTCTAGCCTCAACCTGAAAAATGGTGGTGGGACGCCCCCGAAGGGGTCAGCACTCTATAGGGCTATAAAGTGCTGGTGTGGATGGCATCTAATAGATATACAACAAGTATTTCAAACACAAGACCCTCAAATAGGGTGATAATATAATCTAGGCCGTAACCCCAAGTTACCCCGTTTTAAAATATACTTACTTTATATATAAAGTCAAGTAGTCGGCCCGTAGGCCCAAGGTTTGTTTATCAAACATACCCCAAAATCCCGTGACCCCTAGTCACAACAATACATAGGGTCCAACCCTAACACATATGTTTGCATTCTCGAGTCCAACTCGACTACATCACCATGCACCTTTATTAACATAAGCTAACTACTCCACCGTGCATTCTCGAGTCCAACTCGACTACATCCCCATGCACACAATCACCTCATCATGTCTACCCAATGCAATTCTATGAGCACGGGCTCAAGTACATCTCCTTACATTGGCATAGACCCCAATTCCTAAGCACTCACTAGGCCTAGAATTGTAATATCAATAATCTATCTTGGGACATCCCTACGGACTGCCCAACCATGGTCTTAGCATCACATTACATCAATTTAGTCACTTGCATCACAATCAAGTTCATCAATTACAATCAAATCCTTAGATTCAATTCTTCAACAATTTCAACAATCATTAACTAGTATTTCAATACTATTAAGATTATTCTTATCAATCATATATTCCATTTGTAAAACCCTACATATTTAGAGATATGTAGCAGCAACTTAATCATTCAATGTAATACATAAATAATCATTTATGTATCTACACAATTCACACATGAGTAAAATGCCTATTTCACACAATAGTTCATTTAACTCCATTTTCATCAATACTTTACCAAATCATTTCTTATTTCATTCTTTGGAAAATAGATCAATATTCCATCAATAGGTTATCATCATAATCCATGGAAAACATTATTTAAGCATTTAGGTAATCTCATGCTTAACCTACAAGTTGTAAGCAACTAGATGTCGATCCTCACCTCAAATGAGCTTTAAAACCTTCCTTCTCGATCCAATGGCTAAAGCCTCGGCCAAGGAAGATTGGGAACTAGTTCCTTGCTTGAAAATGGGTGCTAAACAGCCTCCTCAAGTTGCTATTTCAACCCCGAGTCGTTGATACTAAAACAGCCCCTAGAACGGGTGTTTTCCGGCTAACTCGATTCCTAGTTTTCCAATGTTTGCATCTAGGTTAGTATCTAACCTTTACATCAATAAAATAACTTAATAGGGATGTTTTATACACTTGGAGTAGTGTATAATAGTCCCACCAATCGTTCATATCATTTGGAAAATGAATGGAAAGGTTTTGGGATTAACAACTCACTTAGAAGAGTAAATCCGTCCCTGCGAGGTCTCGTTCTGCTCGGACGATTTGGAAGCCTTCCTCTACTCCGATTGATGCAAACCAGACCTTCACAGATTCCTCGTCTTGAGAGCTTTCTTTTGGTATCTCACACGCCTTAATTGGATTGGTAAAACTCGAGATATCGGCCAAACAGTCTCAGCACTCTCACAGCTCGAGTTCACAGACCTCTGCTCGTTCCAGATCGATTTTTGGATGATTGACTTCTCCTCTCGAACTGTGGCCACTCAAATATGAAAATAGACTTCAAAAGCTATCCAAAGACACCTTATACACGTTGTTTGGTCGAGTATAACTCCCATAATGAGTGGAGACAAACAGCACACCATTTTGTGCGGAAATTGACAAGGTGGGTCTCAAGGTTGATTCCAATCAAGTCTTGTGCAGCCCTCCTCCAGCTGGTGCGGCCAAGGTAAGTCTCCTCACTTAATTTTCTTGTTTTGTAGGTACTCTAATCATGTGGAGTGGTTCCCAATTGATCCCAATTAATTTGGGATCCAAATTATCTACCAATACTTCCAAAAATGGGGAAAATGGGTCCTATTGTTTTATCTTTGTCAAAAGATGTCTTTTTGTACTCCTCCTAATTTATTTAGAACAAGTCAACTTCCTAAATCACATTATTGATCTCCAATATGTGTAGGCTCATCCCAATAATTTACATTATGAAAATTACAAACGAATGCGGGTTTGAACAATACAATATTCAATCATATACTTCGTAAAATATTAATCGTTTCTTCCATTGTTTTGAAATCGGAAATTCAATACATCACTTTGGAATTTTTAAATCGAATTTTCAAGGACGTTCGGGTGCGGTGTCACATGGTCACTGTGCGCATGTTTTTAGCCATTGTTGCGGCTAAAAATTGGGAGTTACACCAGATGGATGTGCACAACGCCTTCCTCCATGGTGATTTAGGTGAAGAGGTTTACATGAAACCTCCACCTGGTTTTTATTCTTCTCGGCCGACTACTGTTTGTTGGTTGAAGAGATCTCTTTACGGCTTACGGCAAGCCCCACGATGTTGGTTTGACAAACTTGCTACTTCCTTGCGGGATTATGGTTTTTCTCAGTCCAAATCCGATTATTCTTTGTTTATTTACCGACAAGGTGACTGTCGGTTACATGTTCTTGTTTATGTTGATGATCTTATTATTGCTGGCAATGATTCTCTTGCTTTATCTCGTTTCAAGCAATATCTGCATAATTGTTTTCATATGAAAGATTTGGGACCTCTCAAATATTTTCTGGGTGTCGAGATAGCTCGAAGTACAGAGGGATTGTTTCTCTGTCAACGAAAATATGCTTTGGATATTATTTCAGAAGCTGGTCTACTTGGTGCTAAACCTTCTCCTTCTCCTATGGAACAGAATCATTCTTTGGCACTTGCTACGGGGGATTTACTCTCGGATCCCGAATCATACCGACGTCTTGTGGGACGCCTTCTCTATTTATCCTTTACCAGACCAGATTTAGCCTATGCTGTTCATATTTTATCTCAGTTTATGCAGGCCCCACGTCAAGATCATTGGCATGCTGCTTTACGGGTTGTTCGTTATATTAAGGGCGCACCTGGTCAAGGGATTCTTCTTTCCTCCTCCTCAGATTTCCACCTCTCGGCCTGGTGTGACTCGGATTGGGCGAGTTGCCCACTCACTCGTCGCTCTCTCACTGGTTGGTTGATTTTTCTGGGTGGTTCTTCTGTTTCTTGGAAGACTAAGAAGCAACATACTGTATCCCGTTCTTCAACGGAGGCTGAATACCGAGCTATGGCCGCGGTCACTGCAGAGCTGAAGTGGCTAAAGGGGCTTCTACTCTTATTCACTTGTTCCCAGAGGGAATCTCCAAGGAAAAACACGATAATTTTCTAATAAGTCTCAAACTAATGCAGGTTTTCTTATAAAAGCTTCATAATCCAGTACAGCCTTATGAAAATAACTGTATGTCTGTATGCCTTATGAATTGACAATTGATTAAACAAGTTTAGAAATATTCAAAGAATAAATAAAAGTAGATCAACCGCTAAGAACTAATTCAAGGGCACAAAATGTGTAATTTACAATGGAAAAGAAAATTTTATAATACAACAAATCAACCAATGCTTACAGCACTTCACAGTTTAAAAAAACAATATGGGAATAGGACCTTGCAGTCACTATGTCCATTGCTTTACCAACTTCCCTGCCCTTATGGGTGCACTTCAGTTCTTAGTTTTCTGAGTCGTCGTCTAGTAGAACTTCTTTGGTGCGTGGTCTTTTTTGAGGCGTTTCATGTTCAATTATGGCCCCACCATCTTCGGTTTCAAGCTTTGAAGATGCCAAACAACCAGAGTCAGTGGCTGGGAATAGAGCAAGAGAGGGAGAGATGCTAGCCGGAGAGGAAGCACAAACTGGGTCGGTACACGAACTGGTCTGGCTTGCACCAGCACAACATCCAGTTTTCTGTTGTTCTTCAAAGATCTTCTCCAAATACCTTGCGTGTTCCTCAATCCTCGACTGGAGCGCTCTTTGTACCTAATAACAGATACGAAATGGCTAAGAAAAGGAGTATGCTGCAAGATCAATGCTTCTAAGTTCTAAAAGTACACAATTATGAAGTTTCACTACTCTAGGGTCCTTTTGGAAACTGGATAATAATTGCCAAAGAAAATAGTGAGTAAAATAGAAGAAAAAAAAAAAGATAGGCTCGAACTCAAAAAATATATTGTTGATATTTGTTCAAACTCATCTCATTTGATATACTCTATTAGTGAGTACACAAATCATTAAAGACTGATGTGTAAAAAATATTAAAAAATAAATAATATTTCACATTCCTCAGCAGTTATTCCTTTGACTGGTATTTGCTCGGGCACACACATGCCACTGGTGTAGAGGCGTAGGGTCAGTACTATTACTAGTTTACTACAGCTATGGATGAAACAAAAATAAACTTCAGCACCAAATTGATCGACCATTTAGACTTCAGCATTACTACCTCCAGTTGCTCATGTAGTTTTTTCTGAACTTCCATTTGCATTCGTAAAGCTTCCAGGACTTGAGTGTTCCTGCATTATGGAGGAAAAAACTCATGCTCTTCAGGAACACATAAGAGAAGTAAAATCTTAAAAGTACAAATTCATCTAAAAATAGCCTTGTTTATAATGCTAACAACAGCACCATTAACATAAATCTTTTTTGGACAGAGGAAGTTGAAATGTTTACCCTTTTCCCCTTGCTTTACTGATAACAGTTGCTTCATTATCTCCAGTGCTGGAATTTTTATCTGAGGAAACAGAAAAAGATATATAGAGATCCTCAGAATATCAAATAGACACAAAAATATCAACACTAATTGGCTTAAATATGCAAGTAAATAAAATGGATGTCCATGAATTTCAAAAAAGGAAAGTGATTTTTTTCCTTTTCATAAAAAGACATATAACACAATCATACAAATGCATTGTTTATTTCATAATAACTTGCAAAATGACAGTACAAATTGGGGGAAGTGATATGGATCTCTATATTGAGTGTGACATATAATGATGAAATATCTGTAAAGGTCAACTTGCTGTAATAGACCATGGGGACAATCCAATTTTGATTTGCCTTGGAAGGAAGATAAATGGGGCCATTAAAAGAATAATACAGTTAAACATCCAAAGTCCACCATGCAACTTAAATCTTATGTGCCTTATTCAGATTAGTATGATCATGAAAATGAACGTCATCAATGCTAATGACAAACAGATACGTTAGAGAAGATATCACCCAGACATGTTTTACCTTCTCTTCTTTCAGGCATATACTTCGCAAGTCTGTATTTCTGCATAAAACATTAAATAATCATTAACCAAAATTCATCAGCAATTTTAATCATTGGAAAAAATGGAAGACTTAAAATCACCTGGAGGTGGCTCTTCACATGATAGATAGTCAAACCTTCAACTTTCATTAGTTGAAGCACAGCCTTTGGGGTTGCCTCTACAAATTACAAAACGAAAAAGTAAGATCCCACTGGTTTTCTTTACAAAGAACTAAGAAAACAGTTAAAAGCTTTCCAACACAGACAAGCAGTCAAAAAACATTATTACAAAATAAACAATACATACTTTCAGGACCATCTAGTCTCTTTACAGCCTCCATAAAGCATTCATGAAGCTCAGGTGTCCATCTCATTCGTGGCTTGTGTGAACCAGCAGATGGCTGAGCTGATAACTTATCAGGAGGTAATGTACTGGAGATGTCATTCTGGCTCGGAGTTAATTCATTGCTTTGTTGACTGAATGATTGAGGTTCTTCATATATTTCCTAGGTCCAAAACATATATACCAAGCCAATGACAATAAGTACTTCAAATTTTGGAGCTCCACTACTTGTTACTACATAGCATAAAAAATAAATATGTAATAAAAATGAAAACAGTGAAAATAATGAGCTATAAAAAGCATGTGAATTTGAAAATAGAGGCAGTAACTAGCAAGGCTCAGCTATTTAATCACTCAGACCTTGTTTGGTTTGGGGGGTTTTGAGGGAGGGGGGATGTTTGTGTGTTTGGTTGGGGAGCTTGGGGGCATGGAGGGCTAGAGGAGCTATTGACTCCCTCAAACTCACTCTCCCAATTTGAGGTAATTCGCAAGATTTATATTTTTCCCTGAATTTCTGTTCATTTTGTTAATCAAAATTCTATATTTATATTGGTAATAGATTATGAGATATTTCTTTAAGTATTATTTAAATAAAACTATGGACAAAAATGTGACTCGAGTTACTATGAGTATACCGTCCATCACTGTAAAATTAAACGAAATCACGATCATTGAAATTATTATTATAGTCACTAAAGTTAAAAAAGTCACATTTTGATCCACTATCTTTATTTTAGTATATATTTGTTATTATTTTATAGATTGTTATATAGTTTTAGTTGCATCAAAACTATATCAAATCAAAAAAAATTATATTCTTCCTAGATTAAAAATGGGGGAATTTGACTTTGCATCCCACTTTTTGGTTGATATTGGACTTTGCACCCCATTTTGTAAAAGCTTTGACTTTGCACCCCATCATATAACTTTTTGTGTATAAAAATTCTTGAATGGGGTGCAAACTCAAAGGATTATTAAGTGAAATGGGGTGCAAATTCAAATTTTTTGAAAACAGGGTGCAAAGTCCAATATCACCCATAAAGTAGGGTGTAAAGTCAAATTCTCAAAAATTTATCATCATTTATACATTAAGTCAAACATAACATCTTTATGATCTCCTCTATTAGCCCCTCCACTTCCTTTTTTGAACCAAACAAAGTTAAAAATTATGCAGGCAGCTCAACTCTTAACCATGAATTTATTTATCTCATGTGGAGAGTCAGAAATGATATGCTGCTTGTATAAAGCATCATGTTCAATATGGTCGATGTTCTCGGTTTATCAAAACATATACATATATATATATATATATATATATGTATGTATGTATGTATGTATGTATGTATATACATATATATATATATATAAAATTTGCTCAATACGTACATCAATCCGAGGATTCTCTCCATCACAACCAATAGCAATGTGAAGTTCATCTGATAGTAATTGTAATTCCATTTGCTCAGTAAGTTGTAAGTCATTAAACCCACAATATCCACAATCAGCACCATCCAAACTGTCTGCGGGTATATTTTGTAAAACTTTCAAGCTATCCTCTGAAGGACCTTTCACACTATGAACATGTGATGGTGAGTCTGAAGGTTTAATGCTGAAATTTGGGAGTCTGCGAGGTGAAGGATTCGGAAGAAAAGGCAAACTTCCGAGACGCAGTGTAGTTTCTAAACTAGATGAAGATGAAAAATGCAAACTAGTGCAGAATGTGGAAGCACGAGAGAAATTGTTCTGGGGTTGATGGAAATGAGCTTCAGGAGAAAAGGAACTGAATTTCAACGACGGAGTAGGAGAAAGTCTTGGTGATTGTTCTGTAAATTTGTACAAAAAATCAGACAAGTTATGGGAGCCATCATCTGGCTGCAAGTCTTTTACAGATTCGCTAAATGATACATTATGAATGTCAGGTACTGTAGTGCAATTAGGTTCAGATACTTCATCTCCCAGTTTAGAGTGATTCCCAGGTAGAAGCAAGTGATTCTTCTTCATGATAATAGATGCATCAGAAACCGCTCTAACCACTCAAATTGAGAATCACAGCATAAAGTGATAGAGACACCCACTGCGAGATATCAACTGCCACGATGAGCTGCTTCTCTCCATCCTTTATCACCCCGAATGAAAATTTATAAACTTGAAATCAGATAATCTCAAAACAAGCTCAGTAAGCAACAATTATCACCTGCCAGGAGAGAAGAGAGCATTAAAGTGGCATCAACATGAAATGCGAAGATCTAATGCTGCGCAGGTGTACATGATGCAATTAAATCACCATAAAATTAGCCTTTTTTGTAACCACGCACCCCACCACCACCGCAATTGAGAACCATACCTGGGGGATGACGAAAGTTCATTCCGACGGCAAGATTCATAAGCCAAACTCAGTTCCGAACACATCGTCGCCGGCGTAGAAGTAGAATGTTGTGGTGCTATGGAGGAACTGGTGGGGAGTAGGATTGAGTGAAGGTGATTGGGTCGAGTCGCCGCGCTTTCTCCGGTAAATTCCGACCTTATAACCCCCCAAAATGGGAGCTTGTGGCATTTCAATCATTGCCATGTGGGTGCACCGGCACAGTGTTTTTGGTCGATCGTCAAAACTAAGAGGGAAACATCAAATGAATTCAATTAGGAAAATGATGTTTGTACCCCTTTTATACTCACTTTTGTACTCACTCATGTTTGTGAAGTTATTTTTTTTGTCTGTGAATTCGTTCACAAACAAAATATGTCTGTGAAGGAATTCAAAGACATATTTTGTCTGTGAACCGGCTTCACAGACAAAAAAATAGCCTTCACAAAGGTGGGTATAAAGTGGGCACAAAGTGGTGGGTACAACAAGCATGGTTCATTCAATTAAGGGCTTGTTTGCAACCAAATAAAAAAAGTGATTTTGGCTTTTTTTTAAGAAAAAAACACTTATTTTTCCAAATACTACCAATTTTTACTTCCTCGATTTTCGTGTAGAATCTACTTTTTACTTTTTCTATTACACAAAAAGCACTTATTTTACCAAACACTACAAACTTTTACTACTAATCACTTTTTCCCCAAAAGTGCTTTTATTTAAGCACAAGTGGTTGCAAACAGAGCCTAAGGGAGTGTTTACTTCACACTTAAGGAAGTGTTTGTCATTGTTTCAACTTTAAAAAAATGATTTTTTAAAGTGATTTTGGGAAAATGATTAATAGTAAAAATTGGTAGTGTTTGAGAAAAAAGTGATTCTGGAAAAGTAAAAGTTGGTAGTGTTTGGTAAAATAAGTACTTTTTGTGTAATAGAAAAAGTGAGAAGCAGTTTAAAGCACCCTTCTACATGTTTCCAGTTTTTAGCTTTTGAGTGATTAATTTAAGCAAAAACTGTCATTTGAAAACACTCTTTTCAACTTTTTTTAAGCCAAAAGCTGAAAAGCGTTTTTTTAAAGCAAACCCAAACACTTCTTAAGTCTAGTTCAGCTAACAATTCAATCGGGGAACACAAAATAATTGCGTTTTTAATTGCGCAGTTATCTTCCAGAATTCATTTGAATATCTTCCCCGATTGAAATTTTAGATGAAATTTGGTATGAGTAAACTAGACTTAATGAATAAGATGCTCAAAAAAATTCATCAAAAAATTTCACCGGGAACCGCCCAAATGGCGACGGCCGGATAGAGCCTCCTATATAAGGACTTATTCGACCTTTTTATGTAAGCTCGAGGGCTTATCTGACCTTTTTCCCAAACTAATACTCCCTGTGTCAAATCAAAACTGATACTCCCTCAGTCCCATTTTACCTGGCTTACTTTCCTTTTTGAGTTATCCCAAAATAAGTGTCTCATTTCAATTTTTGGAAAGAAATATGTGGTCTACACCATTTCACTTTATTATACTCAAACATCAACTACGAGTATAATTTTTACTTTTTCAACCACTTCATTGATAACCGTGTCAAGTCAAACTAAGACACATAAAATGGACGGAGATAGTATAAGCCTTGGTTAAAATTTACTAGTGTTCCAAAGTTTATGTTTAGTCATTTATAAGTTAGTTTTCATAACTGAACATTTTACCAAATACCAAGTAGAACTAAAACCGTTTTTATATTACAGAATAGGAATGTCATGCTTTTATTCAGAAAATAGAAGTGATGAATTATGAAGATCCAAACATATATAATCAAGGGAAAGTTGAGCTAATAAGTGGAGAAGATCATGAATATTGTATTGAATGTGTATTATTGATTCTAGGTTTACAAGGCCTCTCATATGGAGTATTTATAGAGAAATTACAGGCTCAGCCGCTAATATGGGCCCGATAGGCCAACAATATAAAACGTTAATCTAGTATAAAAACTAATATGTAAAATATACAATAATTAAATGATATCCGATAAACATGTGTGAGCCGTTGTCCAAGCTCAATAGTCGTAACCCGGGATCCGATTCGAATGGGAGTAGAGCTATGTGCTGATACGCCGTCGTCTAGTGGGTAACTTTTAGTGTCGCCGAGGCGCCTCACCCAGATTCCCAAACAGCTGGTCCGATCTCATCGGCGAGCCCTGACTGAGGCAAACATGTGGGAGAATCCTCAACCAAAGGTCGCTGACCAGAGACCATCACCATTGGTCCTGGGGCCAAAGGGCTATGTATGTGTACTGGCTGTTTGTGGCAAATCTGCATATGATGTGATGATGTCGTCGGTGCATGTGGCAAAATGTGTGAAAATATTGAACTAATACTTATGTAAAAAGATCATCGTAATATATCAAAAAAGTCAATTAAATCCTCTTACTGAAAATCACCCAATCAAGTATCCTAACTTTAAAAAAGTGTTCAAATTAGCTTTTTAGTAGGTTAAAAACAAGTTGGCCGCTAACTATATATAGGCGCCATGGTGTTCTTTTTTCTTTTTAATTTTATTTCATTTCTTCTTGTTCCGTCTTATCTTCTTCACTAGTTCTACGTACCCTTGCAATTTCTTTATAGCAATCAAAGGAGACCGCTCATTGCTCCATCAAGATACATATTACATGTCCTTATATGCATTCATCTCCATCAATCAACACCAAATATTTCCTCCCTTCGAAGCTACCACCACCAAAACGACCGACAAGAGGAGGAGCGATGGTCATTGAAGCCTCCTCTTGCAACGTCAGTGAAGGTCGTACAAGCAACAAAAGACAGACGGACAGTCCACGGGGACCACCAGCGGCAACAACTTGACAAAAATTAGATCCACCCACGTTCACCTCAGAGCATCCGGTGTGCCCTTCGTTAAACCCAAATGGGTAGTTGGAGCTAAAAAACATATTTAGGGGTTTGTGATTAAGGGGTTTAAGACATCTGTCGCCCCTACTTCATATGACACTTTGTCACATGTAGCTCGCAAGGGTTATGTGACAAAGTGTCATATGAAGTTGCGGCGGCGGGCAGCGGTTGCTGAAGATGATGGACGAACCCACCTGAGAACAAGGAGCCAACGAGCGGAGAACCAGGGGAAAGAAGAAAGGGAAGGTGGACAGAAAGGAAAGGGGAGAAGGAACTCAGGAAAGAAAGAAAAGAAATAAGTTGGAGGAGCAAGTAGACTATGGAATAACAAAGGAGGGAATGGGAAGAAAGAGAAACAAAAATAAAAAAGAAAAATAAAAGAAAAATTCATTTATGCTTATCGATCAGATGTTAACCTACTAAAGAGCTGATTTAAACACTTTTTAAAAGTTAAGGTACTTGATTGGGTGTTTTTTAGCACGTTGACTTAATTGACTTTTTCGATGTAGTATGAGAGCTTATTTGACAATTTTCCCATATTTAATCATATGTATATAAGGTTTTTTTCTTGCCCCTCCATGTCTCGACCATTTGTCTCCGCCAATTTTACCTAGGGGTGGGCATGGGTCGGGACGGTTCGGGATTAGGGTTATCCCGGTCCCGTCCCAATTAATAATAACGGGACGGGACGGTACGGGATAAGTCTTTGTCCTAGTCTTGTCCCATTTAAATCGGGACCGGGATGGTTCGGAACGGTTCGGGACGGTTCGAGACGTCCCAAACTAACAAAAAATAATCATTTGTAATTAATATATATTAGCATTTCTAAAGTATCATGCACCAAAATATTAACATTTTAAAAGTTAATTGATGTTCATCATAAGCTAAAAGCTACTACGTATTAGATTTTAGTTAGGTTTAGCAAAATTTGAAATTTAAATTTAAAACAAAGCAAAAATGAATTAGTTTATTCAAAATCATGTGTTGTAGTTGTGAGATACTCATATGTAGATATATAAAGTGGGATAAAAATCTATGTTAGTAAATATTCATGTTAGGTATTATTTTTAATTTAAAAATTGGGCTTGAAGAACTAAAAACATGTTACCATTTATTTTTTGAGTTGACATTACACGCTAGTCACATGCTACGAAATCTATATAGTTATTACAAACGGGACAACGGGACGGTTCGGGATAACCTTCCAATGTCCCGGTCCCGTCCCGTTTTAAACCGGTACGGGACCGGTGCAGGACAAAATCAATGAGACCCAAACGGAACGGGACAACACCGGTACGGTTTCGGGATATACCGGAATGGGACAACGGGACCGGGATTCTTGCCCGCCCCTAATTTTACCAAAATATTGTTTATAAATAACAAAGCGACAATACTGAAACTTTTCAAAAAGCGACTAAAGAATTACTACGTATATAAATCATAAAAAAGACATAATCGCATTTTATTAAATTGTCCCTCCTACCCCGAGTGGCGAGTGGCACTCTTAAGCTCTTCTCAATCACCAATAAGTAATGATAGTGACACCGCCACTCGCAATGACAGTGACACAATGACACCACGCTAGTGGCGGCTACACCGCTCCAGATAGTGAAACAATTGCTTCCCTATTTGGCGACTTTATCATCCAGTGATGCCGCTAGTGCGACCATTGCTCACAACCAGTGACATCGGCTTCCCCGGCCAAGGGAATAGCTGCCCAACAATATTGGATCAAGTGTTGGTGTAAGTATCATGTAATTGAAACCCTAGTGGCCACAGATGATTGATGGAGTACATGGCCTCGGAACCCCTGGTCCACAGACTCTTACTTCTTCTACTCAGGCCCATCGAGCCCAATGAGCACACAAAGCCCAAACACAGCGGCCCAAGTCTTAAGAAGCCCACAATGCACATATGGGTGCCTTCGGCCTTATGGCCGAGGGCTCCGGATTCCGCAAGACAGCTTCGTTTGAGCATATAAAGCTACTGAGAGAAAACGGCAGAAATCAGGAGTCTTCGGCTCATAGATGCCCTCGGCATAAGGGTAGCCTTCGGCTACATGGGAGCCCTCGACTACAGTGCAATCATCGAAGATTCCCTTTGGGGACAGACAACCATCGCATTTAATGCGGCGTCACATCACCCACTGCATTTAATGCGATGCACATGCGAATGCCGGTGCCACCCCGATTGAGGTGACCCCTCGGCAGTTAGATTGTTGACACGTGTACTCTCGCCACATTTATGACTGGTATAAATAGCAGCCTTTATTCTTCTTGTAAAGGATCCCAAATCAGATTTCATTAATACATCTGACTCTCTCTCTCTTACTTGTTTGCTCTGACTTCTCTCTAGTCTATTCCCCGCAATAACCCCTCGGATAAGCTACCCCGGGTACACTATCCATCATTTGGTGCTCTCATTGAGAGGGAAATTAAAACTCAAAACTCTTGACACCAAACACAATCACACTTTTATTCTAAGAGCTCGTTTGGTAACATTGTTTTTCCGCTCACCAGCCTTATCAGTCAACTTTGTCATAAATCATGTAACTTTTGATTTTGCGCGTTGTTGGTGTAATAATCAAATTAAGCAAGGTTGAAGTTTTTTTCCCAACTGAATTGGCTAGAGTTGTTGTAGAAATCCATCTTAACTATTTTCATATAATTTTTATTTTATTTTATTAATGTTGCAACTTTTAAAGAATTGATGAATTGAAGTATTTTCATAATTCAGTAGAATTAGTTAGTTCAATTACTTTAATCTGAACTTTATAAATTTCAGTGGAATAACTCATTCAATCAATTTTAATGTTCTCTAATCCAGATAAATCAAAATAGGTCCTATTTTCCTCTTTTAAGTCTAAACTAAGGTAAAGTCCATTGGAATTGAAGCAATCAAACTTTTTTCTCTCTAGGGTGGATTTCCGCCGCTAGGGTTTTCTTCTCCGCTATCGCTTCTTTTGAGGAGCGGCCATCTTCTCAACACTAGTTAGGGTTTTTTGTTCCGTCAATCGATCTTCGATCGTGCGACTGATTTTTTCGTGGAACGTGAGCTTCGTGCGGTTTTCCTCTTTGGAGTTTCGGAACGTGAGTGGAACGCAAGGGCGGTGGGTGCAGCTTGATTTTTTTGTGGGCGAAATACAAGGCAACACGATAAAGTTTTCTCCTGCACCTCGGACATGGATTTCAATGGCAAATCTCAAGGAGCAAATTAACGAGAGAAAATTGACGAGCGCAAGAAGAATAGTGTTTCAAATGATTTTTCCGATGGTTGAAATTCTCTTCTACCATAATACAGCAGCCCGCCCTCCTCCGGAACCACCTCTGTGTAAGGAAGCGATATGGGGAAAGTTTTTCTTTTCGTATTATATTTCCTTTCGCAATACTTATTTTTATTTCAGTTTGAGCATGTATGATTGGAGTATTTTGACTTTTGAAAAACTTTTGATAGATAGTACTTGGGTAAATTTGACTTTGCACCCCACTTTTTGGATGATATTGGACTGTGTACCCCATTTTAAAAAACTTTGATTTTGCACCACATTTCACTTCAAAATCCTTTGACTTTGCACCCCATTTAGAAAATTTCCTTCACAAATGTTATATGATAGGGTGTAAAGTCCAATGTTTTTTAAAATGAGGTTCAAAGTCCGATAACACCCAAAAAGTGGGGTGCAAAGTAAAATTCTCCCATAGTACTTCATTTTCGATCGTTTTAGGCTTCTTCTTTCCCATTTTGTGTCTAGCGAGTCAGGTTGCTTTGTATGGGTGACTAACTCTAAGTCTATTTCTAGGGCATACGATTGCCGATTGGACCTGTAATAATTTTCTGGATTTTGTCTTGTATGTTTGTTCTATATTAATGAAAAACCGTTTTGAAAAAGAAATAGTCTAAACTAAGGTATTAACTATTAAGGAGTATTTTGAATCAACCATGCTTGTTGTACCCACCCCTTATACCCACCTTATACCCACCATGTTTGTGGAGGTTTTTTTTTGTCTGTGAACCCGTTTCACAGACAATATTTTGTTTGTGCAAAATATTGTCTGTGAACCGAAATTCACAGACAAAAAAAATACCTTCACAAACATAGGTGAGTATAAATGTGGGTATAAGAGTGGGTACAAAGATCATTTTTGATTTTGAATAGTTACTTCATGTGCGTTTTGTCGTAGACCAAAAATATAATCACGACCCGAGTTTCCCGTGCGTTTTTCCAGAAAACCCTGAATAACGTAAGATTGTTTGAGCCCCTTCGCCGTGAAGTTCAAATTACAATACCGCCACTAAACAAAGCCTGCACGGCTGCACCCGTGACCCGTCCCGGCAGTCGCCGCCGCGTATCTGTAAAAAGCGGACGGGAAATGGATAGAGCTCCCCTTGCTCAGTGATCGGAGGAGGAGATACATATCCAGGGAGCTCCTCTTTAACTAATTTCATATTTCTGGTTTCACTGTCTGAACGAGTGCAGGAATCCAAGCGACGAAAAGCCCGCACTGGATGATTCGAAGGCATCCAAGGCGGGTTTCTTTTTCTGTATTATTTCATCATTATGACTCCTATTTAAGGTATAAAAATGCGGTCTTTCTCATAAAGTTCGTGCATCTGAACTGCGCACTGGAAAGTTAACAATAATTTTACTTTTTTGTTGATTCAGATTGAGACAATCTTAGAACTCGTCATGGTTGCTCAATCAGAATCGCATAAAAAGAGCTTAGTCAGCGTTTTCCCTCTCGCTGGAAATGCTTACAGCACAGTTGGGGTTGTGCCACCTAAGGATTCTGAGCTCGACCTCAAGCACCATCTTCTCCATGTCAACAATCATAAGAACAAAAATCATCTTGTGTTCCCTGATGTCGGTCGAGCCTTTCAGGTTTGTCATCCACGCACTTTTCTACAGGGCTGCTCTATTGTCAGATGGTCTTTGACATTTTGGGACCATGTTTTAAGTCAATACAGAGTATTTCTGTAAACTGGCCATACTTGTACAGGAAGGTGAACAACATATGTTCCCAAATGGTATTACATGTCATACACATTATATCGGTATTCATACCTTAGAACAAAATTTGAACCTTTAAAAATATCTTTTTGTATATATGACTTGTTGCATTTAAATGGACTATGTAATACGTAGTAGTGGTTAGTAGTTAGTACAAAGTATAATTTTTCTGGTAATTGTAGGAGCGATTTTAATTAATCATGTTTAAGTTTGTTATATATTTATTATTTTACTTATTAATCATGTTAGCCGACCCCAAAATCTTTTGGGAATAAGGCTTGGATGTTGTTGTTGTAGGAAAGATTTTAATTAATCATGTTTAAGTTTAATATATATTTATCATTTTACTTAGCAACCTGGAGTACTGGATAAAGTTATGCAATGAAATATGCTTGGGCTTTATATAATCCTTTTTAATTTATGACGTTCTAAATAAAAATGCTGTCATTTTTTTTTATCATTTTAAATTTTGACATTTTCTGTAAGTTTAAGTTAACCAATACATCCATGAATATCAATATTTTTATCCTGGTTTTTAGCTTTTAAGATTAATATCTTGCTTTCGTTACTCATTTCATATTGAAGTGTCACTGCTTAAAGTTCAATGTGATTAGTATATGCGCACCAAATCTATACCAAAATGGGAGTGTTTCAAAAGGGTGAATATTAACTTAGTGCATTTGAACATTTCATTTGTTTCAGGATTTTATCAACAGTAGAGAGTTCCGTGAGTTTCTTAGCGGTGCTTTGGCTGGGGCTATGACCAAAGCTGTTCTTGCTCCCCTTGAAACCATCAGGTTCGCTTTACACTCTCTTCTTGAGCCTGCATGTAAGAGTTATTTGCTGATTCTGCTTAATTTTCAAAAAGGAAAAGCATTTGATTCAATTTAATTCAACCCGATAAGTCAAGCTACTTATCCTGGTCGTAAGTAGAATGAGCCGATTCTAAGTTTTACTACTAAATGAATTCTAAACTGGACTGTGTTTTCCGCATTTTGTTTTGTTAAAATGATTTATTTGAGGAATTGCCAAACCAGAAACATGCTTTTCAACTGCATTCAGATTTGATATGATCTTGGCCAACTAGAGTATATTACACCACTTCATTTTTTACTTCATTTGGAGTGCTAAGTCTTTGAAAAACATGACACACAGGACACGGATGGTGGTTGGTGTAGGTTCCAAAAAAATAGGTCAGAGTTTTATCCAAGTTGTTGAGGAGCATGGATGGCAAGGGCTATGGGCGGGGAACATGGTTAACATGTTACGAATAGTTCCCACACAGGCAATTGAGTTTGGAACATTTGAGTTTGTTAAACGAGCAATGGCTTCATCACAAGCGAGGTGGGCTGAGTCCGGTGGACCAAAGCTTCAAATAGGTCAAATTAGCATCGGTTTTTCTCTGGCGTGGCTCTCTCCAGTTGCCGTGGCTGGTGCAGCTGCTGGTATTGTGAGTACGCTTGCATGCCATCCGCTTGAAGTTCTGAAGGTATTTTTGCCTACGAGATTGTGTCATAACTTATACTCCTTCTGATCACTGTTAAAAGTCATGTCTCTTTATAATATATTAGTGATCCGGAAATTGGTAAGGGAATAAAAAAGCACAGGGAACTAATTTTTTTAATGTTCAAGTCTACCTTGAAGAGTAACAAGGAAGATTATATAATTTGTAATTATCTTTACATATATTTGTATTCCTCAGCCTTTAGGTAATTGAAATATATAGATAAAACGACTATGAACAAATATTTGAAATTGATTTATTGAGTTTGAACCAACTTTTATTCTCCAACTAATTTTATTTCCTTCCATTTTTTCTACTCCCTCCGTCCCTTATTACACTTCCAAATAGGTTTGGCACACAGTTTAAGATAGTGGGTATTGTGTGGTGGAGAGTTGTGCAGAGGAGAGAGAAATGTGTAAGAATTGTTGTGAACCACACATTCTGGCCAAAAAGGGAAAGTGGAAGTTTTAATTGGGACAAACGAAAAAGGAAAGTTGGAAGTTTATTTAGGGACGGAGGGAGTACTATTTTCATCTCTATTTTCTTACAAAAGGATTTCCCGGGTTCCAAATGGACTCTAAGGTATAACCTTTCTTGTTTTGGGGAAGGTACAAGTTTTGTACGTCATCAACCATTCCACCCTCTTTATATTTTCAATTTTCTTCATTAAGCTAATTTAGCATGCTTAAATCGCTGGGAACACTTTTTGAAACATGACTCTTTTGGAGGACAGGAAGTATAGTTACCTAGAGAAGTGTGTATTTCTGTCAAAGAACATTTCATTATAGTTAATATACATATTATTGAACTACATTTACAGGATCGCTTGACTATAAGTCCTGAGATATACCCAAGTATAAGCATTGCAGTAAGCAAAATGTATAAGGATGGAGGGATTGGTGCATTGTATTCTGGTATTGCACCCACATTGGTCGGCATGCTCCCATACAGCACATGCTACTATTTTATGTACGATACTATAAAGAAATCCTATTGTGAGGCAAAGAATAAAGAATCTTTAAGCCGTGGCGAGATGCTTCTACTTGGGGCTCTTTCAGGTATGACCCCTGAACTCAATCAATTCTGATAGGTTAGCACTAAGTTTAGTTTTTATATGATTACATCAACCTCTAAGGTTTGATCAAACTACCCTCAATATTTGGCTCTTAGGTTCTTTTTGAGAGAATACTTTAAACTACTTAGCTGATGAAGTTCGCTTTGGGAAAGGGAGGTTTATTTTTTAATTTCTATATTGAATGGGACCATTGATGTACTGGTTAAGAGACAGTTAAGGTGTCTTTGTGTGACCAAGAGGTCACATGTCCAAGTCTTGGAAGTGACGATAGATTTTCAGTATGAAGAGGCTTATGTGTAACTTTAGGCACTCGATGGTCATTTTACCAAACCTCATGGAGGTAAAGTGGTAGATATAATCAACCCGTTGTTTTTATAATTTAGAAATGATATAAAATGTTTGGTGGCCTTGAGCAGGCTTGACAGCAAGCACTATTAGTTACCCGTTGGAGGTGGCGAGGAAGCGTTTAATGGTAGGTGCCTTACAAGGGAAGTGCCCACCGCACATGGTAGCTGCGCTATCAGAAATTGTCAAGGAGAAAGGACTGATGGGTCTTTATAGAGGTTGGGGAGCAAGTTGTTTGAAAGTGATGCCATCTTCAGGGATAACCTGGATGTTCTATGAAGCTTGGAAGGATGTATTAGTCAGGCAGTGACTCTTGACTGTACCTGCTTTCCTTTCTGGGAGCGGTAGTGTACACTGTCGATATTGTTCAATTCATTATGAGCCTTTTTTATATTGGTGCATTTTCTGTAGCACCTAGATGGAATTTTATTTGTATTCCCCCTTTTTGATCCTCATGAAGGAAAAACAACCAAAACACTGATTAGCTTTTCCAAAGAAAGACAAAGCAAATTTTGTTATTGTGTAATGTATATGATCCTCTGTGATTTTACATTACACCAATACACCAACTCAATTTAGCCGTTTGGCTTAAGGCCAAATATGGTGGAAAACTGGAAACTGAAGTTGAATTATTCAAAAGTTATAAATTGATTTTCTTATTAAACAAAGAATATAATGTACGAAAATAAAGGTGAAACTGTTGTTTTTATTTGTTTCATCATTCTCACCAAAACAAATTATTTTCTTCATTGCTATTGATTTGTGTGGTCAACTAATCAACTATTTAACTGCACAGGCTATGTTAGTGGTGAAAATTTGAGTTGACAATGAAATAAAGAACTCCATATGCTTAATTTACGAGTAAAGGATCGGTTTAGTCCTCGAAGTTGCATAAAAGGGGTCAAATAAGTTCTTATGTAGAAGATTCTGTCTGGACGTCGCCATTTGGGGTAGTTCTTGGTGGAATTTTTTGATGAATTTTTTTGAGCATATTATTCATTAAGTCTAGTTCACTCATACCAAATTTCAGCTAAAAATTCAATCAGGAAGACATTCAAATGAATTCTTGAAGATAACTGCGCTTTTAACTGCACCGCTATCTTCAAGAATTCATTTGAATGCCTTTCCGATTGAATTTTTATCTGAAATTTGGTATGCGTGAACTAGACTTAATGAATAAGCTGCTTAAAAAAATTCATCAAAAAATTCCACCGAGAACTGCCCCAAATGGTGACGTCCAGACAGAATCTTCTACATAAGGACTTATTTGATCCCTTTTATGCAACTTCGAGGACCAAACTGACCCTTTACTCCTTAATTTACTATCGGTGACAGTGAGGTTCTAAGAGGATTTTCAATGTAATAATGTGTACGCTTTATAAATGAGAGAAAGACAAACAAACTGTTCACTATCTTTTATATTTTAGGAAAAATTGAAATTAATAATCCCAACTATTGACAGTCCGCTGATAATAATCTCAACTATTGATTATTTTTGTATAATCCCAACTATATGGACAGTCTGCCAATAATGGTCCATGACCAAATATTACACCCTCAAAAAGTGAATTTTAAATAGAAATCAAGTTTAAAAATCAAAAGTTGGGATTACTTATAGGGATTACTTGTTATATCTCTCCTCATCCACTTTAGAAACTATAAGAATTTATTTAAAGGGACCATTAATGGCGGAAGGTCCCTAAAGTTGGGATTATTCTGAAATAATCGATAGTTGAGATTATTATAAGCGGACCGACCATAGTTGGGATTATTACTATCAATTTTTCCTATATTTTATAATTTTTTTTTATCAAAAATTTCAACTACATCAATGACATGTAGATTTCATATTATATTGATATTGTGGGGGAAAAGTTATGAAAATAGGGATGTTGCACAAAGATTCTAGGAAAAATTGACAAGAATAATTTCACTTTTCACTAGTCTTCTCATAATAATTCAACTTTTACATAATCCCAGAATAATTTCACGTTTGCACCTCTTCTTTCATTGGATCTTGACCTGTTAATGACCTACTATACCAAGTCTTTTTACTCTTTCTAAAATCTTATATAAATATAATCCCACCTTTATAAAGATATAATAAAAAGGGGAAATGTGAAATTATTTACGAAGTATATGATTTTCAAAGAAAGAGTAAAAAACCTGGTATAGTAGCCTAGTAGGTCATCAATAGGTTAGGGTCCAATGAAAGAAGATGGAGTGTAAATGTGGGATTATTTTGGATTTACAAAAAGGTGTGATTATTATGAGAAAACCAGTGAAATGCGAGATTATTCTTGTCAATTTTTCCAAGATTCTACATGCACCCTAAATAATAATGGGTCGGTATATAGACCGCCTAATTTCAATATCAAATAGGTCATTTCCATGTATAGTGTAGGATTTGGATCCTATGTCGTGCGGCAGAGGTGCCTTGCGGCATCCGACGGCAGGGACGGTAGGGGAGGAGAGGTGGTGGGGCTGCTTTGGTTGAATCGTGTGGCTATAAAAGCCACGCACCCTACCTTGCTGCTATAGCAAGGCAGAGAATCCAAATCCGTATAGTGTATACCCATAATAAAACATGTATACCGTGAATACACAAAAATGGATCTTTATTACGGGACTCACATCCTTTATCTAATCAGTTAGGATGTTTTTACTTGGACTGTAATTTGCCCCAGACCAGACCAGACCAGTCCAGTCCAGTCCAGACCAGACCAGACCAGATCAGATCAGACCAGACCAGACTTGGATAGATATAAAAATACAAAGAAACCAGACCTTACCAGACCAGACCAGACCAGTTCAGACCAGACCAGACCAGACCAGATCAGACCAGACCAGACCAGACCAGACCAGACCAGCAAATTACAGTCCAAGTAAAAACATCCTTAATGTCATAGATTACACGGTACAGCCGTCTATACCGTGCGCACGATATAGCCGGGTATATTTGTTGTTTACTGTTATATCCGACTTCAGATACGGCGCGAAGAACCTAGCTAGGGTTCCGATGGCTGGACGACCGTCTCTAGAGTTCTCTGGCAAAGTGGATGTGTGATGCTGGTACCTGGTAGAGCTGATAAGCCTTGCGATGATTGCCGCTAAGATGCTGCACGTTAAGAAGATGGTTGCTACGCTATGCGGGGACATCTGCTGCTGGACAACTAATGATTTTTTTTTAGATTTGAGTGGAACGCTTTTTATTTTTGGTGGATTTTTGAGTTTTGGGTTTTGCTTGACTACTGTAAGTCTGTAAGATGTAATTTCATTTGATGTATCGATGCTTCTTTATGTTGTTATTATTATTATTATTATGAATATATGAGAATACAGTCGTACACAAATGTTTATTTGAGCATACTACAAGCCCGTTTGGAGAACTCTGTTTTCGGCTTATCAGGCTTATCAGCCAGCTTTTTCACCAAACACGTAACTTTTACTTTCGCGCGCTGAATTGTGTAATAAGCCGAAAAAGTAAGGTTGGAGTTACTTTTCTGGCTGTATTGGCTGAAGTTACTGTAGAGGACCATTTTAGCTATTTTTACATATAATTTTTTCTTTAATTTATTAATAAAATATATTTTTAAAATATTTTTTTCTTAAATCAGCAGAATCAGCCAAAACAGCCACTCCAGCCAGAATATCATAAATTTCAGCAGAATCAGCCAAAACAGCCGATTTTGGTGCTACCAAATGGGCTCTACATATATCAAATGAGTTTTTGAATTTTTGATACTCATTTTGTAAATTATGTATGCTCATTTGATACTATGAGCGTAAATCAATTTTGTCTTTTTCTCAATTGCTCTCCCGTTTTTTCTCTGCTTCTCTTTTTGTCTTTTTCTATTTTTATGTTTTTGTTTTTTCATTTTTATTTTCATTCAAAAATTCATATCTAATGTCAATTCAATAAAAACTGCTATTGATCTCAAATGAGTTTTTATATTAAACTCAAATGAGTATACGCATAAAAGAAATGAACATACACAACTGAATATTAAGCACATTAAAGATGAGTTTTATATTAAACTCAAATGAGTATAATATTCAAAACCAATGAGCATACTTTCCATTTTTTTGATACTCATTTTGTGGGATATGTATACTCATTGGGTACTGATTTACGCTCATTTTAAAATGTTACACATTTCAAACGTATCATACTACATTAGATTTACATATTGAAATTGATTACAGACATAATTTAAGAGTTTTTATAAATGAAAAAATAATAAAAAGAAAGAGAATTAGATGATATGAAATAGAAAACACTGATGCTCATTTCTAGGCTTTGAATACTCACAAGAAGTCAAGAACAAGCTTGATGCTCAACAAAATTACGTTAAATCGTTAATGCTCATTCAAAATAAGCCGTGTTTTTCACCAAAATTACAAAAATGCCACCGGGTGTACGGCTGGCACCGCACAACCGGTTGTATAGTATAGCTTCCAATTAATGTGACCCAATGCAAAATATGTATAAATAAATGTAATACTACGTATCTTTTAATTGTTATTTTTCCGTTCGGGTGCAAAAGGATAATAACTTTGTGGAATAGAGAAAATACTAAATATGGTGGGATAAAAGAGACACTAGTTTCATTTTAATAGACCAAATAAATAATAAAGGGTCCTAAATACCATACCCATAATCCCTAATTTTAAAATACAATGACAATAATAGCATTTTAATCAGCAGCTTAGGGTCCTTAGGAATGTCTTCAAATACAATATTTTCAAAATACAATAACAATAATTAGGTTTTAATGGGTTTGGTTGATCATTACTTTAGAAGTACTACTCATTTATAATTTACTCAGTTTTCCGTCTGAAATGAAAACGGATCTCTTTATTTCTAACAATATTTACTCCGCACGAAGTATTAGTTTTGTCATTATTTGTTGATAAGTATCTTTCATAACACTATGCTACAAAAAGAGTAAAAGCTAATGCATATATGTCACACTACTACATACAAAGGCATATGGCATAGCAATCAATAGAAGAGACGGCTGTGAAGAGTGAACCACTCTTATGAGTTATCATCCTGCACGGTTGAGTGGTCTCTTGTCCGAGAAAAATTGGAGACACGGGAGCTGATCATTTGTGAGTTCTCTACCAACAAGTAAAGACAGAACAAGCACAGGCCTGCATAAGAGACACAACAAAATACCTCAATAAAGTAAAATAATGGACATGTGTGGTTACATAGTGAGCCAAAAATCACGTTTGGTAGCTTCTACTTTTCCAACTCACGTTTATACAAAAATCAATTTTAGCTACAAAAAAACAATGATGACCATATTGGACAAGTCTTGGAAAAGATTCGCTGAGATATCAGAAAACCCTTAACAACAAAGGGCAAATTAAGTGATGGGAATGTGAGGAATCACTCTTGACATCTTATCCCGCCAAGTATAACTAAAAAAACTGACACTATGTATCAACTAGGAGAAACTCTACACAGCCTAGGCCCCCCATTCAGGCGATTTCCTTATAGTGCACTAGTAGAAGCTCATCTCAATCTACTGATGGTATTTGGTCCGTTTTGGGTTTAGTTACACTTTTGTGAAACATATGCGCTCATATATATAGGATTTATGCACAAATTACTACTACCTCCGTCCCCCTATGTTTGGGACAAAGAGGTGTGGTGAGATTTTTAAGAAAAAGTAGATATGTGTGGTTGATATTAAATTGATAAAGTGTGAATAGTGTAAGAATGAATTGTAGCCACCCAAACATTACCAAATATGGTATGAGACAAACTTAATGAGACGGACGAAAAAGGTAAAACGGGACAAACTTAGGGGGACGGAGGGAGTATCATATTATTATATGCATGTATAATTTGTTGAAACTATCAATAAAGATAAATGAACTTTGTATGAGTATTTCACAGGTTTTTTAGGAAAATCATGCAGGAACTTCAAAAATGTCTGAGAATTTCCAAGGTTTTTATCTTTGAAAATTTGTTCTACGAGTCACACATATGGGATATTGGCGGATATATCTCTGATTTTTGGGAACAAATGCTATTCATCTCGTTTTTGTATTGACACAGTCAGTTTACAGATAAGTCAGTTTACAGATATATCTGCTCAATCCAGCTATTCCAAAATTGGCTTAAGTTGTACAGGGCACACCCTTTGATTAAAGCAACCCAAACATGTTCAGATTTCAGAACACGTGCATTTACCTCCAGCTCTCTGTGGAATGTCCATAAAGAACCATGAACAGAGTTTCCACGTCATTTTTGGTTTCCATTTAAGAAATGGAGGAAAGAACATAGGTGATAAACAAATTAACTATAAAAATGTTACAGAATGAAAGCATAAATAAAAGAAAAAAAGAAAGAAAGAGGGAGTAGAAGCCAATTATAGGAAATGCAAATATGCAACTGCTAAGCATATATTCCATTTGATAATGATTCAAAAGAATGGCAAAGCATTATATCAGATACATATTAATATATTATAGAGGCATGACCGCAAGACTAAAAGTTATGACTAAAGGAAAAATGGAAGATATGTATGTGATAACATACCAGCATAAGCAAGGGTAACACCTGAGACCATCCTTCCTAAAACAGATAGCGCGTAAAGAGTAGCAACAACCTGTGGTAGAGAATATAAAACTTGTCACCGGAGCCTCAATCTAGTCAGTAACAGTAATGCATCAAATTTTGCTGTGGCTAATGCTACCGTATGAGTAACCACCTTACCTTAATTTATCTATCTGTCTATGTCTATCTATCTTTTTTCACCAAAATAATTAATGGAAACACGCACAAAAACATTTGATATTTTGATATTGATCACAACAAATTTAGTCTAAGATGTATTGACCTTATTTTACAACACGAGAATTAAAGAGGGCAGGGATAGACACCCCTATACCTAATTTCCTTCATAATTATGTTTTAACCATTGAAAGTATCTCCTTAATGAACAAAAAACAAATTGCCCTACAAATAACAATAATAAATCTTGGTTTCCAAAGGTTCACGTGGGACTTGGAAAATGCTAAGAAAAGTAAATTGGGATGAATGTATAGATTTTGTTAAGAACATAAAATATGAAGGGGAAACGTTTGTTCAAACCCAATAAGTTTATTTTTCATGTATTTTTTGAAGTTTTAATCTCAGTTTGTTTATCTATGGCTATCACATAAAGACTGATTAATCTAAGATGTGTAAAAACATTGATCATATTTCATTTTCCACTGTGGAACCAAACTCAGTAATAAAACTTCCCATTTCATTTTCCCTTTCCCAGTTCTAGGGAGCAAATATATCCAGAAGGATTCCCTTCATTTCTCTCCCATTTGTTAATTAGCACCTCAAATGCTCTGAAGGGAAACCAATGACATATTTCATTCAAGCAATGAGTGATTATTGCTAGAGTGTGATTACACTACACAATAGTAGTGCACTAATAGTGTTATACCAGTGGACAGATCCATATGACTTATGACATAAATAAGTATGGCTTATAAAGTTTGATCACAAAAACAACTTAAGACAATGATGCCAGGGAAATGGTAGGTAGAATTGTAGAAACTAACCTTGAAGAACAACCTCTTATCATGGCCAGTAGCAGCAACGCGGAGAACAGATTCCGCAGCCCCAATGGTATTAGCCAAGCCCGCAAATGCGCTATTGGCCGTCTCCTGACATATCTGCCACTCTAGCGGATCCACTGGCACACTGCGGTTCAGTTAATTAAGTACTAAGCATCAAATCCAGGAATTGAAGTTTCATGTTCTATATTACGGAGTATATGTTTATATACAAGAGTTGGAATAAGCAATTGAAAAATCAGACAAAGATCGACAGATATGTATACAAAAATAGTAGTGAATAAGACATACGGGATGCTCATTTGTCTGAAGAGAAGGCCGAGGATGGCGAGAGAGCAGAGAAGAACGATAAAGACGTCGGAGACGAGAGAGACCAGGCTTGATTTCTGGTAGGCGCAGTGGTAGTAAACGAGGCTCCCGCATATCATCACTATAACAGGCTTCCCTATCACTACTCCTCCACAGGCGGATCCTATTCTTACCCTCCGCCTCGCCACCGCCGTGTCATTGCTGCTATTGGCATTGCCATTCCTGCCGTTCCCGCCGGAGATAGCAGTAGGGGGGCTGGCAGTAATGCCGTCACCGTTGTCTTCCATTGCTTCCGGCATCGTTCTTAACCAAATTGATTAATGAATTAATAATAGGAAGATCAACCCTTCTTCATTGCTTTCTACCTGTTCTTCTTCGGTTGCCGTGTAATCTTCAAAGTTCAGTGCTTCGAATGTGAGACTTAGAATTTTCTTTCGACCATTTCCACATCTTCATACTCCGTATTTATTATTTTATATTTTATGAGTGTAATTTCAAAGGTCAAGAGTTTCTTAGAATGATAAATTTGGTATTTTTGTTACTTAAAGAAGTGCTCAATGGTCCTTTATTTTTTTCGAATAGAAATAATTTATACTCCGTATTAAAATTAATAAATCAAACAACATTACAAAAGACTCAAAATTATACCAGCTTCAGGCATAAAACCAATTATCAGACTTGGACTCTATCACCCACAACGAGCTGCAGTAGTTGCTTATCATGTAATGGACAAACTCGAGTTTAACATCACCCTATAAGTCTTCATGTTTCGATATAAAACACTTACAACCCTACCAAAATCAAAATGAATAAATAAAAATAATTCAGAAGAGGCAAAAAACTTTCCATTAACCTTATCACGATAACTTCAGGCATTGTGCGTCTTACTCAAAACGTGTAACTAAAACTCAAAACAGTGTATAAAGAGGAGAACGTTATAGTGAACATCAATCATATGATGTAAAAAATAAGAAAAATGCTAGAAGTACAAACACACTTACAAAAAAACTTACAGACAAGTAATGTGGCTATTCTAGTTACCTTTGATGTAAAAGTGTTGTAAAAGTGATGTGATGTGTTAAAAAATGTGATGATGCCACATATCCATTTTGTAAGAGTTTTTGTATCCCTAGTATAACTCAAAAAATAACGTGCAACCTTTACTCGAGCGAGATGATTACTTTTTGAAGTGGGATCAAAGCCCCTTTTTGTTAAGCCACTCACTATTTGATTGTAATAAAAAATGAATGCTTCTTGCGCGAGAAACTTTCAGTTAAATAAATTGAGCAGTCCTACTTCTAAGTAATAATCAACCAAACCCATTAAAACCTAATTATTGTTATTGTAATTTTTTTTAAAGCATTGTTATTGTAAATTTAAAAATATTGTATTTGAAGACATGCCTAAACTGTTTTTTTTTGCTCGAAGAGGGCTTAATTCATAGAAATAGCATTCAACAAGGGTACAAAAACATAAAAGAACCACATGTAAGCATCCACCGTGGCTGAGACTGAGAGTTAACCACCTGTAAAAAAGCAGTATAACTCGCTAGACCAATGACAGTTAACGCAGAACTTTCATCCCCCAAACCTAATGCAAGAGTCTTACATGACTTAGAAAAATAAAAGTAAAACAGAACAAAGCATTCAAAATAAAAGCAATAGAAACAAACAATAAAGGTAACACCATCACTTGACCTCTTCATCATCACCACCATATGAAAACTCGGCGGGTCTAGGAAGATTGACCCGCCGCCTCCCCATTTTTTGGCGCACCCAAAACCATTCTTTCACCAGTTGTATCTTCTTTGGCCTGATTGTCCCAGATCCTTCTGCGTTGTGTGTCTCCAGGAGTTTCTTCCTTGTCAAGTATCTCGTTCTGGTGTGGCATACTGGTTTTGGATTCAGCCGAAAAAACTTTCCCGAGATCAGCCTTCCGCTAAAGCCCATATCCACCTGACCTAAAAGCTTCACTAGATAACCATCTGTTGGGTACTCCTGTAGGGCTGGTCATCACTCTTCCTCCTGCTTTGAGTCCCACCCCAAAAGTTTTCTCAGCTACAAAACCCTCTTCATACTTCAATGGACAAAATTTATCAGAATGTCCGATTATACCACACAAAAAACAGAAGTTGGGTAGTTTTTTTATATTTAAGGTCAACCCAATGCTTCACTCCATCTTTAGTCAAAGTAGTGTCTTTTCTCAAAGGCTTACGAACATCCAGACATACCCTTATACGCAGATAAGAACTCTGTTTGCCATCAAACTGGCTCGTCTCAAACTTAATAAAAGAGCCTAAAAAATTACCAATTTTCCTAGCAGATCCCAAGTTTATAAACTTAATAGGAGCATTATGAACCTGTATCCAAAAGCTAGCCTCAAATAAATTCATCGATTCAGGTATATCACCTGGCTGAACAACTTTCACCAGTATCAAATCACGTTAAAAAAGCCAAGGGCCAGCCTCAATCACACGGTTCATATCCAAAACATGATTAAAGTTTAGCAGATACCTTTTTTCTCCGATCTCCTTGATGGACACGCCTCTCCCCGGTCTCCAGATTGAAGTCATCAGTTCTTGGAAGCCCGGTAATTTGACCCTACGGTCAGTGACAGCGACCGCAACCACCGGGAAGACCTTTGGGTCGTTCTCCTCCTCTCCTCCTTCCTCCACTTCCTCATCGAAATTAAGCTCGTTCTCCTATTCCTCCATTGTCATCTTCTTGTACGAGTTGACTATGTCTTCCATCCAGCAATCTCCTTCGATCGAAACCCCCTGCTCCGTCCTTGTGCCTGAAGCCGATGCTGCTGTGTGCCTGCGTCTATTCCCTTGCTGCCAGAATCCTTCCCCGCGTCGGAGCTACCGACCTTCGTTATACACGAAATCAGACAAATCGAACCCTAGCGGCCGAGCCCTAGATAGACCGAAGTTTTAGAGAGAAAGGCTCTCAACCTCTGTTCGCACTAAGTTAAAAAATGCCATTAGCATATGGATTATTGCTTTTTTTAATTAAACACGGAGTAAAGCCTTAGGATTTAACTTTAGAAAAATGGAAAATTTTTACACGCCTAAACTGATTAAAAAAATAAAAAAAGTATATTACTTTAAAAGAGTATATTTATTGAGTTGGGTCGTATGAAGTGATTTCCAATTTGCTAGCTTCCTTGGTGAGTTCCAATTTTAGAAGAGAGTCACCAACTAAGAGGGTGTTTGAAACTGATTCTGTTTGTGCTTCTTTTTTAAATCAGAAGCTGAATCAGAATCAGTTTTCAAAAGCTGGTCTCCCCCAACTTCTAAAAAACTACTTTTAGAAGTAAATTAGAGCACCAAAAGTATTTCTAGATTTTCACTTATAGCCTCCAACTTCTACTTCTATTCTCTGAAAGAATAGAAAAAATTTTAAGTATCAGATCCAAACACCCCACAAACTTAGATTAATCAAGATTCATTTCAATAATAATCCGTATCTAGATAAATACCTTTAAACCAATCCTAATTTTATAATAAATAGTTTTTTTATTCAAAATTATTTTGGGAAAACACTTTTAATTACAACACCATGTTTGTTAATTTTTCACCCGGATATTTGTTTGTTTGTGGTGATAGTCGGTAGATACTGGTAGGTGTCACATGGTTCATGCATAATTGCAATGTCCTAGTCAACCCCCGAATAGCACCAGATCGCCGGATCCATCTCCGTCCCCTCGCGTAAAACCCGACAGTTACTAGCGTCTGGCGCCATCATTCATCACCTCACAGTTCGTACGCTCCTTCTTTCCCTATCTCTCCCCGGAATTGACCTCTTACTCGATTTGCACACGATCAGTAAATCCCGAGCTTATCCCGCAATTGATTTGGGCTGTGAAGAGCTTATCGCCGATCGGACCGTCGAATATCAAGTGTTTCCCCTACGGCCGTAGTCTGCCACAATGCCGTCACTCTACGGAGGTCCGATGACCACCTTCGAGGATTCTGAAAAGGAGAGCGAGTATGGTTATGTCCGCAAGGTTCGCTCTTTCTATCTCGATCTCGATCTGTGCTTTCTTTGCTCTCATTTTATGCTTGATTTGGCCTGTTCGAGTCTTCCGATTGAACTACTTTGCTTGTAACCGCGAGGGTTCTAAATCAGAAGCGACGAAATCATCCGTACTTATTATTGTTTCGAAGCTCTACTATGCTGCTATGTATTCCTTATTTGTATGTGTATTGTGTAGTTATGTTACTTATGTATGTTTTTCTAGCTTGGTGGTCTCCTAGCCATTTGTGTTATTCCTTGCTCCATTTTTCCAGGGTCTTTGTTTTTTCAGCTGTATGGTTACTTTGCAACTGGCTTTGTTGATTTTTGAAGCTCAGAAAAGAATTGATTTGATGATAATGTGTTATAATAACCCTTTCAAGTATGCTAAGACGTTGTTGCCTTTAATTTAGTTTTAAGCTTTCCCTTGTATTGCCACTGAACTATGCTGAGAGCAGCATGGAACAACTATACTGGTTTCTTCTTGCAGCACTAGGAAAAATTCACATACGCTTTGCATTCCTATAACTTATTCTCCTATTTGTGCAGGTGTCAGGTCCCGTTGTCGTTGCTGATGGAATGGCGGGTGCTGCTATGTATGAACTTGTCCGGGTTGGACATGACAACCTCATTGGGGAAATCATTCGATTGGAAGGAGATTCAGCAACAATTCAGGGTATATGTTTCTTAATCTTATTCTTTCCTACTAATGGTATATTGTCCCCCAAAAATGTGGCCCTGGAAAAGCTTCCATTTCTCCTCATGCTCCCTTCATTTAGTTATTGTATTGTAAAAGTGTGATTGTGCATTTGTCTTTTAATATTATTCCAAGTGGATCTTATCCCAAGATCCTCCAGAAAACCACTTTAGTTAAAT
Source organism: Cuscuta epithymum (assembly GCA_945859915.1). Taxonomy (NCBI): domain Eukaryota; kingdom Viridiplantae; phylum Streptophyta; class Magnoliopsida; order Solanales; family Convolvulaceae; genus Cuscuta; species Cuscuta epithymum. The sequence goes on along the minus strand of CAMAPF010001001.1, from coordinate 935,961 downwards.
GAAAAGAAAAATACAGTCTAATTGCTAGTAGAGATTCTCGAATAATATCTTGATTAAGATAGAAGCACTAGGAGGAGACTTTGGTGGTATATACCAGATCCTAGACTTTGAGGAAGTTTTTTACAAGTATATGCTGTCATGCAGTCTATGAAGAAACAGCTGGGCTTATGGTTAACGATCCCGTTCTACGTACACACAAGGTGAAAACACAATTTCTTTTAAGCATTCTCCAATTGCTTTATCTGTTTATGAATTGTTCAATTAATTTTATTTTTATTTTACTTTTTAAATTATAGCCTTTATCAGTGGAGCTGGGCCCTGGTATATTGGGGAACATCTTTGACGGTATTCAGGTTTATAAGACATGCTACCGACATATTTTTAATCTTCAACCATGCTTTAATTTAATAGTTTGTTATGGTTTTGTTTCTTGCAAAGTCACTGCCTGATAATGTCCACCTTCTTTTTGAATCCCAAACACAGAGGCCTTTGAAGACAATTGCAATAAGGTCTGGCGATGTTTATATTCCACGTGGTGTATCTGTTCCGGCACTTGACAAGGACATACTTTGGGAATTTCAGCCAAATAAATTAGGTACCAATCAGAAAACCCAGTGTTACTTTTGGTTTTTAATTGTTTCTTTGTTTTGTTTAATAATCTATGGGACACATATAAATGTTTCTTGTGCTTGATGTGTCAATTCTGATCGTTTTCTGGTATGCTACTCTGATGCCAGGTGAAGGAGACGTCTTAACAGGCGGAGATCTATATGCGGTAAGTGTATACAATTTAAAATTTTCTTTTAAAAGGGTGTTAACTGTTTGTATTAGTACACTTTAAATTCTCACTTGATTTGTTTTTCAGACTGTTATAGAAAACAGTTTAATGCAACACCGTGTGGCACTTCCTCCTGATGCCATGGGAAAGATAGCTTACATTGCACCACCAGGGCAATACTCATTGAAGGTTTTCCTTTTTATATGTTATCCTTCTCACAAACTCTTTTCAAATTACTATCCCACGTACTGCACATGTTTATGCTGGTAGGATTATAAACTAATTCTCTACTCACCCATCTTCTCTGCTCACACAGCACAAAATACTGAAGAGTAAAACACATGAAGGATGTCATTTATTGTTATTGTCCATGCCGTAGCCATTTTATGATGAGATTCTCTACCCAATCTTTGTTTCTGCAGGATACTGTTCTTGAACTTGACTTTCAAGGTGTCAAAAAGACTTATACTATGCTTCAGGTAACTAACTAAGATTGACTCTAAATCTTCTTTATGCTGCAGTGGTGTGTTCTAGTGTTTTCTTCTTCTTAATATTAACTTCAGGATAATGCTCATTTTGAGTTTTCTCTATATATGTAGACTTGGCCTGTACGTACACCCAGGCCTGTTGCAACAAAGCTTGCTGCTGATACTCCTCTTCTAACCGGACAGGTAATTACTGACTTAATATTTTGTCCTGCCACGATGTGTTATCTACTCTGCAGAGCTTTTATCTTTAGCAATTGCCTTTGGGCTGACATTGTTTTATTTCAGCGTGTTCTTGATGCCCTATTTCCTTCAGTGCTTGGGGGCACTTGTGCTATTCCTGGTGCATTTGGGTGTGGAAAAACAGTTATTAGTCAGGCTCTCTCCAAGGTGACCTATTTCCTTCGCCTTCATATTGACAAGTTGAGCTGTTAATTCGCTTTTTGAGCTTTTCTCTGATTCTCTTGGTTTGTGTTGATATGTGAACACAGTACTCTAACTCAGACACGGTTGTTTATGTTGGTTGTGGGGAAAGAGGAAATGAAATGGCAGAGGTATGCAAATTGACCTTCATGTTCTCTTTCTTTCTTACTTTGACCATTCTCTTATGTTTTTTCTTTAACCTAATTGTAGGTGCTCATGGATTTCCCTCAATTGACAATGACCTTGCCGGATGGCCGAGAGGAATCTGTCATGAAACGTACAACACTTGTTGCTAATACTTCTAATATGCCCGTGGCTGCCCGTGAAGCTTCAATTTATACAGGTGAACTATTTTAACTTTCTTTACTAGGGATTCTTATTTACATGTTTCTTGATCTCAAGATTTACAAATAGACACCCGTTCAAGTTTAGAATCCATTTTCAATGTTAAAAAGAAAGAGGGGACTTCATTTTTACATTTTGACAGGAATCTGACCCCTGTATGCGTCTAATGGTTGGTTTTTGTGCCAATATTATTCCAGGAATCACTATAGCTGAATATTTCAGAGATATGGGGTACAATGTCAGTATGATGGCAGATTCTACTTCTCGTTGGGCAGAAGCTTTGCGTGAAATTTCTGGTCGACTGGTGAGTTCTTTTTATCATTTTTTTTAAAACTTAAAATGCATGTAATGACCACTGTATTGAGAATTATCAACTGTTGAAGTTCTGTTAATCATATGGATTATGGGCGAAGCTACAGGAATGTCATTCAAAAATGAAGCTACCAGAATGTAATTTAAAATTATTATTTGATCTGGTCAACGATGCTTCGTAAGCAGAAATACAAATGGCCTATACTTGAAATCACCATTTATTTCATTGCACTTGGAACTTAAATCACAAGATATTACATTTTTTCTGGAGTTTCATTATATAAAAATAACTACCTTGTAGTGTAGTTTATTATCTCAGCATTCAACATATCTTGTGAAAGAACATACCTTGTTTTTGTTTTTCAGGCAGAGATGCCTGCAGATAGTGGTTATCCTGCCTACCTGGCAGCACGTCTGGCATCTTTCTATGAGCGTGCTGGCAAAGTGAAATGTCTTGGCGGACCTGAAAGAACCGGGAGTGTTACTATCGTTGGTGCTGTTTCACCCCCTGGGGGTGACTTTTCTGATCCTGTTACTTCTGCAACCCTTGGTATTGTTCAGGTAAAATCGCGTGGTTTAATATCTTTCAAGAATACAAGCTTCCGGAGGCTATAAGCATTTTTTCAGGTTTTCTGGGGCCTGGACAAGAAATTGGCACAAAGGAAGCATTTTCCTTCAGTAAACTGGCTGATTTCTTATTCCAAATACTCAGGGGTGCGTTTTATTGCTCTCAATATACTTGTTCAGTTCAGCTAAGCTGTGCTACTAATGATCTCATTGAGTCTCTTTGCGTTGAGTAAATGTTTCTAAAAACTCACATATCCAGGCACTGGAGTCCTTTTATGAGAAGTTTGATTCTGATTTTATTGACATAAGAACAAAAGCTCGGGAAGTACTGCAGAGGGAGGATGATCTGAATGAAATTGTGCAGGTATTTACCTCCACTTTTCTTATAGTGATATTACCAAAGCAATATGGAAAATGAAGAAAATTTATGAGCTGGAATTTTCTTCATGGCGGAATATTGTTGTAGCAGCTGAACTGCTGACCGCCGTAACCTGCTATAGTGCTATTCATCCATAGATTAATCAAAACATGTTATAAACAATTTGCTTGTGGTTATGATAAATCAATCTACAAGTGTCTTACGCATGTGTTTATGATGTTATCCTTAGGCTCAGCTTTATATATTTTTTCACACATGATGCTTCAAGCTATCATTTTATGAAAAGGAAAAAAGGGCCAAAGAGCCCCCTCCAACTAGCCCAACAATGTTGGATTGTTATTGGCCGGTGAGTAAAAAATAAGCCATCAATTGGCCACCTGAAGGCTGAAGCTGAAAACAGCGTGCAATTCTAGGTTTTCCCGTAGCCATCTGGGTGACCGTATATGCTTTTCATACATTTGTTCAATCCATGCTTAGTACATAAAAGTGGCTAGTTGTAAATTTTTGGACTTCTAGTGGCTGAGTTATTTCAGAAATGGGGGAAATTGATCATTTCATACTAGTAGCTAGTAAGAGAGCCTTATGATCCTCCAGGAAAAATAAAACAAAAATGTTTGGTTTTGCATGTTCAAAAACACTTATAAAAGGGTTACGAAATGGACACATGGCAGAGTCCTGTCTTTTAACACATCACATCACTTTTACATCAATGGTGGTCAATTGGTCATATGGGCCACATCATTTTTGGTAACACTTTTTGTACGTTCTTTTGTACTTGTAGTATTCGTGTGGAGGAGTGATCTCGTATTATCTTTTCCCTTTTTTTGTTTTTATCCTTATAATAAACATTATTTTATCCTTTTTTATTTTATCATTTTTAGGTATACTCATCTTTTTTTATATCAACTTTTTCATAATAGCCTATCTTTTTTATCTTTATTTTCTTTCTTTTCCTTTTGGTGGTGATATCATGTATCGATTCATGTTAGCCGACCCCAATATCTTTTGGGACTAAGCTTGGATGTTGTTGTTGTTGTAGTATTTTCCAACAAAATTAAGAAACAACACTAAAATAGAGAAACAAAGTAAATAATCGAACTGAAATATTCATGTCGTTTTCACTTTTTTGGCAGCTTGTTGGAAAGGATGCTTTAGCGGAGACAGATAAAATTACTTTGGAAACCGCTAAACTCTTGAGGGAAGACTACCTTGCGCAAAATGCTTTTACACCGTAAGTTGTCCTCGCAGCCATGTTTTAATAAAAATTAGTTTTTAGTTTTGAACTGTCTTAAGACTTGTCTACTCACTTTTATGATATTTGTGATTTTTGACAGATATGACAAGTTCTGTCCTTTCTACAAGTCTGTTTGGATGTTGAGGAACATTATCCATTTTTACAACTTGGCCAATCAGGTTTACTCATCATTTACTCTTAAAAAGCATATTGTTTCCCAAATGAAGCAACACAAACCACCCTTTAAGAAAGAAAGGCTGACACATAAATTTGCATTTGTTCTTAAGAGGTGTTGCATATTAAACAATTATTTTTATTGATATAATTTTAAAGTTACAGCTTGATACTCTCTGAAGCATATTACATGACATTTATAGAGAACTAATAGAGCCGAACCCGTAACAATAGAAATTTTAACCTTAAACTTAATGACAGTGAGAACTATGTTATACAATTAAAATTATTATAATTATATTAGGTTTTGAATGTTTCTGTACTTTTAACTCTCACTCAGACTTGACCATTATATGCTCCAAGCATAGTGGTCATGGCGCACGGCGATCGCCATGGCTCAAAGGCATTTTTCATGGCGCATGGCGATGGCGCATATATGAATGGCGCATAAAGCGCATATGGCACTATGGCGACGACCAGTTTTTCATGGCGATGGCGCATATGGCGCGCGCCATATCTAGCCATTGACTACTATGGCTCCAAGCATGTTACACAACATGATATTACTTTGAACTTACCGCTAGATAATATCAAGAGTGTATTACAATTCTTATACAAAGAAATGATGGATGATGGATCCAAACCCCACTAACAATAGGAAATCTAAACCTTAAAACTAAGGAGAATAGGAAACCATAATGCGGAGTATTTACTAAAACAATGATAACTATATAACTCCATACTATTTATATCCTTTAGCAAGAGGAATGATTTTCAAATATTTGGAAGTTATCCATCAAATGGCTTGAAATATAAAACACGCATTCTTAATTCTTATTAATGCTCAATTTATACTAACAACCGATTTTACATTCTGAGTAGGCTGTAGAGCGAGGAGCAGGTATGGATGGCCAGAAGATTTCATATAGTTTGATCAAACATCGCCTTGGAGATCTGTTTTACCGTTTAGTGTAAGCAAACATCTCAGCCAAGAAAGTGGACTTTATTATTGCAGACCCCACCTATTAATGGTTTCTCTTTCCCCCAAACAGGTCTCAGAAATTTGAGGATCCTGCTGAAGGAGAAGATGTGTTGGTAGGCAAGTTCAAAAAGCTTCACGAAGATTTGATCACAGGTTTCCGTAACCTTGAAGATGAAACTAGATGATTTAGCAGCATCCTTCCGTATATGTGTGGAGGAGACGATGTCGGCTCTTCACTTTGCATGGCTTTGTATTGTATTTGCAAAGCTGTGTTCGGCATCTCAATCTCGATTGATCCAGGGGAGGAGCAGTGAGAAATAAAAGCAACAAGATGGTGCTTGTGTGTATGGTTTCTATAATTGTGCCTAGCCTTTTTCCTTAAGTAGCTTCGTTACATTTTTTGTGCATTTATTTGCCGTTTTTTCTTTCGAAACACAAATAAAGCTGCAACCAAGCTCTCCTCATCCACAATTCCATAGTATTTCAAATATATTGTGTATGATTTAATTGGGAGAACAGCTTCTGGGCTCCCTGTTATTTGTCCGATGATTATTTGCAGTCTGTTATAGTGTTATTTTAGCTGTTCTTTTGTATTTACTGTAAGCTCGCCATGTATTCACAGTATCCCCCCAAATTACATTTCTCTGGTTAACTCTTGATCGGATTGGCAATTGAACTGGTTAAGCTATTCCCAAATAAGTATTACAATAACACTTTCGATATTTTACTAATTACTACGAGTATTTACTACTAGGAAAGATTGCTCAATATTCAATAATCAAGTAATCTGCAATTCTGCATCCACTTGGCTTGCAATGTTCATGGGGGAATGGGCATGTACTCGGTTCAAACCGACCAGCTTGGCCTGCTACTGTGCGTGCCTGGCCCAGCCTGGGAAACTGGTTTTGGTACTGGGCTTAGGCCTGGCCCGAGGGGGTAACCGGGGGCGGTTCCGGGTCATAAAAAAGGCAAACTGGCCCGGCCGGTTCGGGTCCGGTTCAGGCCTTTTTTGTTTTTTTTGGGTTTGGGCTGGGTTTAGGTGGTTTGGGCTGGGTGTTTCCGAGGGGTTTGGGGGGTGAAATAAATAAGAAAACACAAAAAAAATTAAACCGGAACCGGCCCGGCCTGGGCCGGTCCCGGGCCTTACCCAAAACCATCCAAGCCCGGTCGGGCCTAGGCCCAGGCCCAAACTGGAACCGGACCGGGCCGGTCCACCCCTAATTACACTAGCTTTAGCCATCATTATTATCAAGGGAATTTTACACAAGTAGTCTTAAAAGTGGAAATAATATCACTTTTTTATAGCCTTTCAAAATTATTTTCAAAATTATAGCATGGGCGAGAGTTCAGGTTTTCTTTTCATAAATACGGAGTAGGTCTTTTCTTACGCTCTTCTATTTGTAATTCTTGGGGTATGTTTGGCACAACTAGCTAAAAAGGTACTTTTATGAGCTTTTTAGTAACTGTTAGCTTTTAGTGACTGAAAAGATCTTAAAAACAAAAGGTGATAGCTGTTTGGTAAAAAGCTGACTGTTTGATTTAGTTCGGTTTGGTATACAAGTTGTTAGGACTAATTTAAACTAAAAGTCACGAGCTTTTCTCAGATGCTACACCTGGTAGCATCTCAAAAAAGATTTTTTAATTTTTGAAAAGCTCTTAAAAAATGTCATGCCAAACATACAACTAGAGTCTTTTAAGGTCTTTTTAAAGAATAGAGAACCTAGAAATTAGAGTCTTTTGTGTGCCAAACATAGCCTTGCACGAAGAGAGAGGTGTTCGCTGGAGTGGGACGGTGGAAGTGGTCTCGCTGACTCTCGCCCATGCTATGATGCTACCTTAATACTCCGTAGCTTAATTACCTTAATAGAAGTGCCAAATTTGCTAATTTTTTTAAAATCAAATCTAAATGCGGGAATTTAATAAAACGTCAAAGAGATGATAATAATTACAAAAAATTAACACACCTACAAGATACACTAAAATAAAATCTCAAATTAAAAAAAACAATTAAGTCAAATAAAAAATAAAATAACAATAAAAAATAAAAATAAAATTATACATAATTTTTAAAATCACTGAGAATGGTTAAAATTTTTTAAGAATTTCTAGGACTACAAATTTAAAAAAAATGTAAAAAATGTTTAAAATAGTTTAACCTAAGACAAAAAGAAAGGTGTTTTTAACTATTAAAGAATATGAATAAAAGTATAATTATTTATGAAAGAGTAAAACTTTTAACAACCAGAATATATATAGAAAGTAAAAAATCTAAAATAAATAATATAAAAAATTATATTAAATAAAAATATGATATTAAAACTTATAAAAATAGAAACCGAAATTCTTAATATTTTTAAAAAGATACATATAAAATTTAATTAAACAAAAAAGGCATTGAATATATAAAAACTTGAAAATTAAAATGTCAAGATTAAAAGAAGTTAGAAATATAACTTTGTAACCCCAAATTTAATTATTATTTTTATTATTCTTAGTATCATTTAATTGTTTCTTTTTGTTACCTTTTATTTGTGTTTCACTTTGTTGATAATTTTTAAGTTTTTGTTTTTTGTTGTTTCTTCGTTTTTTTGGTATTTTTTGTATTCGCAAATTTAGATTTCTCATTTTAGGTAATTGTACATAAATTTATATATGATTTTTTTTGGTAAGTAGCAAAGTGAAGTATCATTTTTCATAAACGACAAAAAATCAAATTCAAAACTAGAAACACCAATAAACAACACGATGCAACAAAAAACAACACGATGCAACAAAAAGAAACACAACGCAACAAAAAGCAACACCTTAATGAAACAAGAAGCAACAAGTATAACATACTCCGTATATAACTTTTATAAAAAAAATATATAATTCAATTTATTACATGTGTCGATATATTATTTAGCTTTGCTTCTTATCACTTCTTACATGGTTCTTGCGCTGTGGCTTCCTTATCTGGGTTTCCTAATTGATCTCCGGATTCTCATTTTCACCTGGATGTGCTTCTCTTCCTTTTATGAGCCTAAAATAAGAATACAATCACTATGACACAAATATGACACCAAGAAAGAGTAAACTGCACACTTAAAAAACTTGAACTGTTTGCCTAGACCTGTGAACCATTGATAAACTTGAACTGTCACCCAGGTAGAGAACCTGCTGCAAGCTCATCACCGTCGTTGTCATCATGTACTAGCATGGTGTGCCTTCTTCATCAAGCCGATTTGTCTCTCCATAATTATCTGAAGCAGAACTTGGCTTCTGAACAGCAAGGAACCGGTGGATCCCATGCGGTAGTAATAATTAATCGAAACTAACCTAGACTAAAAATCAAGCAAAATCCGGTTCAATAAAAATTCAAACCGTTGACTACTTAGAGAAATTGGACCCTAAATTAACAGATTCATGTTTTCTTTTCTTAGGTCGTCACTTTACAGACCCCAAGTGATCTGCGAATTGTCAAAGGGGTTGGGGCAAAAATTTTATGGAGTCATATGTGACTCTCTTATGGAGTCACTTAGGCTATTGTAGCATCACCACAATCACACATTATTTTATTGAGGATCTCCACTAAAATAATGTATGATGGTGGTGATGCCACAATAGCCTATGTGACTCCATAAGAGAGTCACATATGACTCCATAAAATTACTCTAATTTTAAAGCCATGAATAAAGAACAATCAACTACCGACTCCCCCCAACCCCGAGTAATTTTATGGAGCCATATCATGCAGTGGCGGAGCCAGAAAAACGGGTCAGGGGGGGTCGAAAATCAACTATGCACAAAATGAAAATGGTACATCGTTTTTAGACAATGTTCGAATTGAATGTTTCATTTGTAGTTTAGATAAATAAGCATTCGTAAGCAATAAGATATACTGTCTTTGCCCTATTTCTGAATCATGTTACGTTATTCATAAAATTTGGGAAAATAATCAATATTATGCATCAAATTTTGCTGATTTTACGTTTAGATAGTGCTGATTTTCCAGAAGTCATAACTTTTTACTCGTAATGAGTTACGGGGGCCATAATATATCAAATCGAAGGTATTTCAGAGCTCTATACTCTCAAACTTTCAGCGGGGTCGGCTGACCCCCTTGACCCCCTTTGACTCCGCCTCTGGCCATATGTGACTCTCTTATGGAGTCACATAGGCTATTGTGGCATCACCACCATCATACATTATTTTACTCGAGATCCTCAATAAAATAATGTGTGGTTGTGGTGATGACACAATAGCCTATGTGACTCTATGAGAGAAAATTTTTGTTTAAAATTATGCTGTAAAACTTAACTGCATCACCCTATTGGCATGTATTGGGGTTCATCTGATATGGTCATAACGACATCTTATGAAAAAATAAGATTACTATCATACTGACAAATATTGTACTCCGTAATTATTAAACCACAAGCATAATTCTTACAGACCTTAAGTTCAATATAAAAGTGACATACAAAACAGCTTGATGAACATATATTAACAATCTCCTTCCTTAGAAAACTCAAAATCTCTTCCCAATTTCATTTCTTGAATTCTCTCCTTTCCTTTTGTGCCTGTGCATCTTTTATTCTTAATAAAAATAATGTGTAAAAAGATTCAATTTATTGTCCATCCATAAACACTACCATTGTTCTTTGTTATGCTTTTTTAACTTGTTTTGGTACTACGATTTTTGTTTTGACCATCCTATGTTATATTTTATAGATGATTTTGGGGAATTCTTTATAGTACCTTAGTAGTATTACATTTTCTATTTGAATTAGTAGACAAATAATGCATTTAATAGTTGACAGTCTCTATAAGGAATAACTACCTCTGGATTTGAATTCACCTTTAATTTTGTTATTAAATCTTACTTCAGGGTTTAATCTTACTAATTTATACTAGTAAAATGTTAAAAATGCATTTTTAATAATTGCAAATGGAAAAAATCATGAAAATATTTCTCTCCTGCTAAGGAACACACAGACCCCCCCCCCTCTACTATTTCAAATCTGGACGTGTTTTGTTTTAATACGTATTTGTTATTTCAGTTTTTAATCGGCAGAGAACATCCCATTCCAGAAAACTGAGCAATTCTAACTTTCAATACGAAAGGGAGAGATTTCGTACAAAAAACATACTCCGTCTTTTGTACATACGAAAGAATGTACTCCTCCGTCCCGAAAAATAGTTCCCTTATTGACTTGGAACGGATTTTTAGGAAAGTTAAAATAAGCTTTGACTTTCCCTAAATGCCCTTGAAATGAAAAAGAAAGATTCGGATGGGGGGAGCTGCCGCTGGGGGAAAAAAAATTACTGCCCATCCTGTGCTTTTTACACTGTTCATGATCTGAAATGCTCGTACTAATTCAGCCTATTCTTTGGTGTTTCCTACACAAATTTCCCCCCCCCCCCCCAACATTTCCCTCCTTTTTTTTGGGAAAGTATCTAAACAACCCACCTATTAATACACATTCTGAAAACATCAAACCACAACACACTAACACACACTACACGTTGCATTCATGGCTGCACACAGCAGTGGCGGGCAGAGCTATTCCTCCCCCACTTCATCTTCTCCAGCTGCATTTATTATGTGGAGGCTTCCTCCCCCACTGCATCTTCTCCAGCTGCATTTATTGATGTGGAGGCTTCCTCCCCCACTGCATCTTCTCCAGCTGCATTTATTGATGTGGAGGCTTCCTCCCCCACTGCATCTTCTCCAGCTGCATTTATTGATGTGGAGGCATCAACTGGAGTAAATGAGCTCCTGCACACACCAACAAATGACCAAAGCTCAAGTATCAAATCAAAAAGACTCAAAAACATTGAAAGACAAAGTATAGTTGATGAAATTCTAATCAGTGCAAGAAGAAAAGATTCTGGGGAGGTCACAGCTCAGAAAGGTGTTCTAACTCAGCTAGCCACTAAATATTCAGTGACAAGAAAAAGTATTTCCAAGATCTGGAGAAAAGCTCAAGAGCAGATTGAGAAGGGGGAAACTATAGATGTAAAAACCAAATGGCAAGGGAATTCAGGCAGAAAAAGGGTGTTGTTTGATGTAACCAACATTGCAGAAATCCCTTTGCACAAAAGGACTAACATAAGAGCACTTGCTTCAGCCAGTTCAATTTCAAAGTCATCTATTCACAGATTGGTTCAGAGAGGAGCGGTTAGAAGTCATACAATGATACAAATGCTATTAAGCCATTGCTAACTGATGAAAATAAAATGCAGAGACTCAGTTTCTGTTCAAGCCAAATAGACAAATCCATAGCCTCTAAACCAGTGTTCAAGACTTTCCACAATGTCATACACATTGATGAGAAATGATTTTTCTTGTCAAAAACTTCACAAAGGTACTACATGGGCCCAGATGAATTGGATCCACACAGGGTATGCAAGTCTAAGAGATTCATTACCAAGGTCATGTCACTAGGAGTTGTGGGGAGGCCCCTTTTTCAGACAATGGTGAAGTCATTTGGAATGGGAAAATTGGCATTTTCCCATTCATTGAGAAACTGCCAGCAAAAAGGAAAAGCAAGAATAGGGATGCAGGGGTAATGGAAACCAAACCTATACTTAGCATTACAAAACCTGTGTTTAAAGACATGCTTATCAAGACTGTGTTGCCTAGCATAAAGGAAAAATGGCCTGAGCAGTTAAGCAAGGACATTATAATCCAACAGGACAATGCAAGGCCACACAATATAGATTCAGACCCAGGGTTTATCGCAGCTTCAAAAGCAGATGGATTTAATATTACACTAACTTATCAGCCCAGTAATTCTCCTGATCTTAACATACTTGACCTTGGGTTCTTTAGGGCTATTCAGTCTTTGAAAGACCAACAAGCACCTAAGAATGTGGATGAACTGTTAAAGGCAGTACATGAAGCATTCTATCAGCTTTCACCCACCACTCTCAACAAGGTGTGGTTAAGTTATCAATATGGCATGATAGAGGTAATGAAAGTGCAAGGGGGGAACAACTACAAGCTTCCACATCATGCAAATGACAGAATGATCAAAGAAGGTAGGTTGCCCATAAGCATAGAGGTTCCTGTGGATTTATTGGAAGCCACAGAAGCTCTTGTATCACAACAACAGGATAACATTGGTACACCTAACTTAGTAGAAGAAAGCAATGACCAGTTCATCCATGAAGATGATTAGGACTCAATCATCTTCAGTACTGAACTAATTCCATATCTGTACATGCCTTATTTTTTGTCATAATGTATAGGTCTTATTTTTTGTCATAATGTATAAGCCTTATTTTTTGTCATAATGTATAGGCCTTGTTTTTGTCATAATGTATAGGCATTGTTTTTGTCATAATGTAGCAGCCTTGTTTTTGTCATAATGTAGAGGCCTAAACTGTTGAAGCTACTCAGAATTTATATCTTCATTGTAGCTTAACATTATCCTTTCTCATGCCTTAAGCTTAACATTATCCTTTCTCAACCCTTAAGCAAGCACCTTATTCCTCATACCAGGCCCACACAAAAACATGCTAATACAAACAACAATGCTCAGACCAATAAGGTCATCATAGCAGGCTTATACATACAACTATGCTCAGACCATATATGCATCATACCAGGCTTATACATACAACAATGGGCAGACCAAGAAGGTCATCTTAGCAGGCTTATACATACAACAATGCTCAGACCAAGAAGTCATCATAGCAGGCTTATACATACAACAATGCTCAGACCAAGAAGTCATCATAGCAACAACCAATGCTCAGACCAATAGGTCATCACAGCAACCAATCAATGGGTGGAGTAATAGCTCATCACAGCAGGGCTGTAATCACTCTCACATCATAGCAATGTCATCACAGCCCTTAGTCAGACAATTTAGGCACACAAACAATAGTACCAATGAAGTTCAGTACATAAGAACACCCTAAAATCATCACCCATATTACCCATACCAGCCTCACATAACCCTTACTCATTCAGCCACATAACAACAATGCTCAGACCATATATGCATCACTAGAAGGACATTTCAGTACATAAGAACACCCTAAAATCATCATTGCTGCCCCAGAATTAAACACAACTACATAACCCATACAAACATTACCACAACAATTTATTGGCCACACATTGAACAAATGCAATTAAATGACAGATTGGGAAACAGAAATAGAAACAAACTCCCCTGCTAGAGGTATCAATGTCCCACATCCTTGTTTCCCAGCCAGGTATGATCAGTTTTAAGAACTCCTCTAGCACAGGATGGCGAATGTACTGCTCCCGCACCTCCTTCCGTATTTTTGCCAACTTTTCCTCCATCTCCTTGGCCGTCATCTCCAACCCCTCTTCAGTGTCCGGGACCATAAGCTCCATCAGAGCGTCACCCGCCTCCTCCTCTGACTCCTCTTCACTGTCCGGTACCACAAGCTCTTCTGGACCTCCTCCGTTTGGAACCTGGGCCTCGAAAACGCTCTTAGGGGCCAGAAGGTTCTTTGGACCTTTAACCTCCTTCAGGCCTTGACCAGGGTAGTATTCTGAGTTTTCTTCATTGTCCGGAACCATCAGATCGTCCATGCATGCATTCGTTGCAGGTAGATCTTCCATGGTTGTCAGATTTATGGATTTTGAATTAGGACAGACGGTTAGAAAGTGGAAGAGCTAGGGTTAGACAGGATTTGAAATCAGGGAAGGAATTACAGTTCAACGAATTCAAGAGTGGAAGGAGAGGGGAGAAAATGGCCGGAAAAGTGTAAGGGGTGTGACAGCGGTGGATGGGAAGATGTAACGAGGAAGATGAGAGAGAGAGATAGGCGGTAGGATAGGAAGCCCAAAATGAAAGAGAGAGAGAGAGAGAGAGAGAGAGAGAGAGAGAGGAGAGAGAGAGAGAGATAGAGAGGAGAGAGAGAAGAGAGAGAGAGAGAGAGAGAGAGAGAGAGAGAGAGAGAGGAGGAGAGAGAGAGAGAGAGAGAGAGAGAGAGGAGATAGGCGGTGGAGGAGTACTATACCGAGGTTGGGGTAAATGTTTTAGAGGGTATAATGGGTTTTTAGGGTGTAGAAATCTTTCCAAAAATAGAAAGGGGAACAATTTTATGGACGTCCCAAAATGGAAACGGGAAAACTGTCAAATAGGCCCCCTACTAATACAAAAAAGTCAATTAAGCCCCTTGAACTCAAAAAACACTCAATTAAGCACCACGAACCTATAAAAAACGAGGCAAAACAGTCCTTTTAGCAGGTAATTAAGTGGTTAAAAAGAGATAATGAAAAAAGGAAAGAAAGAGAAAAAGCGAAAAAGAAAATGTAAAAGCATGCCACATCATTTGTCACACATGCAACTTAACTGGGAACGGTTAATATCCTGCTAAAAGGACTGTTTTGCCTCGTTTATATTTAGTTCGCGGGCTTAATTGGATGTTTTTTTGAGTTCGGGGGCTTAATTGACTTTTTTCGTATTAGTAGGGGGGACCTACGGAAGTTGATTGGGCGGCCTAGATGTCTGAGCGAACTCACCTTGCAGTTTCTTTATAGGCGGCTTTGTCTGGAGTTTGGAACCCAATTTGATAAGAGTTTTGAATTTTGATAGGGGTACACAAAATGTGTACACAAAATGTGTACATATGTCTGTCTTTGACAGAAATTTTGTCTGTCACAGACAACTCAATTTGAGTACACATTTTGAGTTGTCTGTGACATACAAAAATTTTTGTAAAGGGAAGACATATGTACACATTTTGTGTACACATTTTGTATAAAGGATGACACCCCCATCCCTGAGGGGCCCCCCACCACCGACCGGACGGCACGATGGGAGGATGTAAATTGGACTATAATCACAATCTGACAGATAGAGAGTGGGGCTCTGTCCCCGGTACTTTTTTTTTTGTGTACACATTTTGTGTACCTCAAGCATTTTTCATTTGATAAATGATAACCAAACAATCATACTTTAAAAAATAAAAAAACTAATTGACAGACCAAGCGAATGCTTTTAGATTGCGTAGCCTACGCCTAAAGTTTCGGTTTTGGCGGCGTTCCTATTTGTTAGTGTTATTTGTTGAACACTCGCCAATTTCCATTGTTGGTTGGAAAATATAATACTACCTCGGTCCCATATTTGTCTTCATAGTTCGGTTTACGATGCTTGACTGACGATAAATCAACTCGATTCCTGTTCACACTCGGATTATTTTTAGTAAATAAAATTTACATATTCAGAAACTACATTAAAACCGCTACAAAGCCTGATCAAGAAAATTTAAGTTTGATAAAAATTTGATATATAAAGTAAAAGATTAAGAGTAATTTGAGTTGACCATGTGAATAGTAACTATGAAGATAATTTTGGGATGGAGGGAGTATGTTATTTGGTGGTTTATCTTTATGGTTTATGGTATGGATAATGTGTCCTGGTTGCAAAAATAAGGATTATTAGGAAGCAATGTTGCAAACAATATTCACTTATCAAATTTAAATGTGTATGAAGGGTCGTATTTCTAAACACAAGGAAAGAAACTGACCTTTATACTGTACTTGTAAGCCTTCGTCGCAGGCAGGGACGGATCTCGGATTCAGGGCCGAGGGTTGAAGGAATAAACCTCAACACTGGCGCCGAATCATAGTCCGCTGGACGTTCGTCCCCAGGGGCCGTGACGTGCACTTTGTCGTGATGTGCACTCAAAATAATAATACAATACAACAATTATACGTAGTATACCGAAGTAAGGTTCGTATCCACAGGGAAAGGAATATTTCACTTTTTATGTAACTGGTAATTAAAAGGGGTTTTTTGATTGTTGAGTGATTTAATTAAAATTAAACACGAAGATGAACGAGTTATGTGGTTTACTTTAATAGAGATGGAGGCTTGGTTTTGCTTTTATCCACTTAATGAAATGTTCGTCGATCCCGGTTATGTCTTTAACTATCTTCCTCTCGACTACTCAATCGAGGAGTATATCCAGTTCATCGAGGGTAGTTATTAATAACGAGATGCGTTCATTAATAAAACTTACTATCGAGGCAATATAGAACAAGCGCCGTATATTAACTTGATAGTAGCAATAAACTTAAGATGAAAACGATTGAGATTGATAACCTCAACACAAGCGGTTTATTGGTTTAATCAATATAATTAATTCCCCTTGGTTTATTAACCATGAGAAGCATGCATTAACAATCCAAGTTTACTACCATTGAAAGAACCGAATTAATAACAAGCGTATTAACCGATTGATTCTAGTAACAAATAATATATGAAACAAAACTAGTTGATCCTTTAAGTAATGTTCAGAATATTAATATGAAATATGAATAGGAATTAATTAACACTCAAGAAAGAATATTAAAGAAGATGAATCCTACTATAGTTAATATCAAGATGTTAACTAATTGTCATCTTAGTAACACTCCCCAATATTAACATAGAGGAAGAAATAGCTATTACTATAACTAATGTCAAGATGTTAACTAATTGTCATCTTAGTAACACTCCCCAACATTGATATAGAGATAGTATTTAAAGGAAGAATTAATATTCAAGGAAGAAGATTAAAGAAAATAACTCACAACTTACAAATTCATTAAGCTTCAAAGTAGCAAAACCAAGACATGGAAGTTTAGCTCCTCATTTGGAGACTAAACATGCAATAAAAATATAAAAGAAATACTATTCTAAACTGAGTTGAAGAGTATAAAGGAATTGGTATCCTATTGTGAAGGAAAGGGAGTGTATTTATAGGTTTTTTGGGAGTGCAGCTCGGGTACTCGATCGAGTATATACAGATACTCGATCGAGTATGTGTAGAAACTCGAATTCGATCCATACTCGATCGAAATTAGAGTAAAATTTATAGCCATACCCGATCGAGTATGTCGGTGTACCCGATCGGGTATAGACACTCGATCGTGGTCAAAATCTTCCCTGCATGTTCCTTTGTTTTCGGATCCGATCCGATTTGAAATTTCAACAACATACCCCGATCGAGTATATACAGATACTCGATCGAGTATAGACCAAAAATCAGGATCTTCCCTTTTGTCTTGTGATTTTGCACCTTCCTTCGACTTTTGGGGTTCACCAACCGTCCTTTGAGTGATAGTAGACCTGTTTGAGCTCAGAATAAACCTAATTTAAACAATTTACAAGAATTTAACAAACTAAACTATTACACCAAAAGTGTGTAATTTCCGAAATATTAAACAACCAAAACTAGCTAAAAACATAAACATACACACGGAAATTACAAGTGTATCAACTCCCCCACACTTAGTTCTTTACTCAATCTCGAGTAAAACAGAAACATCCAAACGGTTTAAGAGTTTTCCAAGAGTTCAAGAAAGAAAGAAACTAAGACCACTAAGGATTGAAATTGAGTTTCCAAAAACAACATTCTTTCTTGGGTTTTGTGATCTTCTATGCTCCATCCTCTTGCCCTTTTTTTTTTCTTCTTCTCTTTTTCTTCTTCTCTTCTTTCTCTCAAGAGATGAAATGAGGTCCTGAACATGACAAATAATTCTCTCATATCTCTCATTTTACCTAGGAGCCTTTTCAGGTTTTCATCCTAGCATCTCTCTTTTCTTTTCCATTCTCTCCAACTCACTTGTTTTTTTTATATAAGCCATTTTTGCTTAGATTGCCCTTTCTGGGTTTTCAACCTAACTAGCGTATCTTTTTTTTTTTGTTGAAGAAAATAATGCCAGTTACAAGGTATCAAACTTAAGTACGTACCAATGAGTGACTCCCCCTCACTTAGCCTGAAGCACTGTCCCTAGTGCTTGTCTCCGTTATACCCGGGGTGAAACGAACATCCTCGTAGTCTTGAATTGGTCCCTTTGCATTTGAACTTTCGGCCCTATCCTTCTTATGTGCCATTGAATGTTGTTTTTGGGTCTTGGACTTCGGACTTGAGGGTAGGGAGAGTGTATGGGTTGTTGTATGAGTGATTTGGTGGAGAAATTAAGGAGATATGGTAGAGAGAAGGTAGAAAAATGGAGTTTGGGGGGGAGGGGTTCGAATTTGGGTAGAGTGTTTGGAGAAGATGATGTGTTTTGGGCGTTGGTTGGGGCTTAAATCGCAGGTATACCCGATCGGGTGCCTCTCTATACCCGATCGGGTACTGGAGGCAGGGGGTGCGAATATGGCTTTTCCAGTGATACACGACCGAGTATTGATAGATACTCGATAGGGCATAAGAGACAGGCTGCTTGTGGTTTGGATTTTCCAGACATACTCGACTGAGTATAGGTAGATACTCGATCGAGCCTTAGAGATAGACTCCCTTTGATTTCGTCTTTCTGTACATACTCGACCGAGTATTGAATTATACTCGATCGAGTATGACCCCATTTTTGAAATATTTGTGTAACACTTGAGATTTAATATAAATGGATTAATAGTACTACTCATACCAACAGAGGTGCATCTCCTTTTAAGGGAGCTCATCATCAAGAACTCCAAAGTTAAGCGTGCTTGCACGGGAGTAGTCTTGGGATGGGTGACCCCCTGGGAAGTTTCTCAGGGCGCGCATGAGTGAGGGCAAAGTGCGCGGTAAAGGCTTGTGGTGGTTTGTGAGGACAGTACTAATGGTCTGAAGTAACTACCTCGGGTCCCACGGGGCCGGGGTGTTACAATTTGCTACTTCGATCGAGTATTGGATGCGGGTCCTCTTTTTTATCCATGCCCGACCGAGTATAGATGGATACTCGAGCGGGTATGTCCCCAGATACACTTTTTTTTTACACACGCACACTACCAAAATAAAATAAAAAGGAAATGTAACTTGCTTGGGTTGCCTCCCAAGAAGCGCCTAATTTAACGTCGCGGCACGACGTTTATTTTTTTTTTTTGTTTTTTTTTTTTGTTTATGTGGGATCATGGACATCCCTCGCTTTTTCAACGTCCTTGTTAGGCCAAGTTTTATTTTTCTTCTTCGGCCTTTTCCAGTAAGACCGAGTTTTAGTTCTCATCACCACCTCAACCGTAGGTGGATTTAATTCACAATTTAACAACTCTCCTCCAGCCAATGATAATTCCACATGCTTTTCTTTTTCAAAAATTGGGATTTTCTCACCTTTTTCAAAAATATTTCGTTCTTATGGTTCCAAAACGTTTAAAGAACAAAGAGTTTGATCTTTCATTTGTTTTTTTGAAGAGTCAAAGATTTTGAACTCTACTTTTTGGTCATCGAACTCTAAAGTTAATGAACCACTAGACACGTCAATTTTTGTTTTTGCGGTCTTTAAGAAGGGTCTACCCAAAAGGATGGTGTTGTTTGGTCATCATTTCCCATTTCAAGGACATAGAAGTCAACAGGAAAAACCATATTTTCTACTTCTACTAGCACATCTTCTATTATACCCTTCGGGTAAGTATTAGAACGATCCACTACTTGAATCACTACACCTGTTTGATGTAGTGGGCCGAGTTGTAGGGATTTATAAACAGAGTAAGGAATGACATTTATAGATGCCCCTAAATCCAACAAGGCTTTAGAAAATGTGGTGTTCCCTATCTTGCAAGGTATAGTGAACATGCCCGGGTTGCTACATTTTTCGGGGAGTTTCTTTTGAAAAAGGGCCGAAACATGTTCACTTTCCTTAACCTTTTGTTTTCCTTTCAATTTATTTTTTGTTTTTGTTTTGCATAATTCTTTTAAAAATCTAGCAAAACGGGGAACACTTTTAATTGAGTTAAGGAGCGGAATGTTTACCTCACACTTGGAGAAAGTTTCATAGATGTCAGCATCTTTGTCAAGCTTCCTTGTTTCCCTCAATGCCTCGGGGAATGAGGCCACTAGTTCATATGATGGAGGTGGAGAAAGTTTTGCCTTTGTGATTCCCTCATCCGAGTGAGCTTTCTCTTCAGGGTCAACCTCCTCAAGAATTTGGTTTTCCTTCTCTAATTCTTTCAATGTCGTCTCACTTCTCAACATGATTGCATTCACATGTTGTCTCGGGTTTTGCTCCGTTTGAGATGGGAGTTTACCCGAGTCCTTTGCTTCAAGTCGGTTTACAGCATTAGAAATTTGGCTAACTTGAGTTTCCAAATTTTTAATGCTTGACTTTGTCTCATGCTGGAATTGTATCATGGTTTGTTGAAATTCTCCCATGTTTTGTTGCATGGTGGTCATGTTTGATGTCAAAGTTCGGATCATGTCATCCGTTGACATATTAGATTGAGAAGGTTGTTGAGAAGATGAGTTGGCTTGTTGAGGGTTTCCATATCTCAAATTTGGGCGATCCCTCAATCCCGGATTATAAGAATTTGAGAAAGGATCATACCTTCTTTGTTGATGTCCTTGGAAACCCAAGGCGTTGACTTGCTCTTCTTGGAGTGATGGACACGAATCAGTGGGGTGTCCAGTTGATGTGCATATGCCGCAAGCTTTGACCTCCTGAATTTTTGGCTTTAGAAGGAGTTCTTTTATCAAAGAAGTCAAGCCGGCAACTTGACTTTCTAGAGCGGTTGTGCTGGATTCTGCCGCAAGAACTCTTCGAGTTGAGGCTTTGTGGCCGAATTGTCGTGAGTTCTCGGCCAACTCCGAGATAAGACTTATAGCTTGTGAAGGAGTTTTATTGACAATGGTTTTATTGACAATGCCACCTCCACAAGCGGCATTCACCATTCTTCTATCATCATCAACAAGACCATCATAAAAGTATAAGATAAGGTCTTGTTCAGTGTATCCATGATAGGGGCAGCTGACACATAGCTTCTTAAATCGTTCCCAAAATTCATACAAGGACTCATCATCCTTTTGCTCGATGTTGCTTATTTGCTTTTTGAGAGAAGATGAGATAGAAGCAGGATAATACCTATCAAGGAAGCATTTCTTCATTTGTGCTCATGTGTTGATGCTTCCCGAAGGAAGATAGAAAAGCCAATCCTTCGCGGTGTCCTTCAAAGAGAATGGGAAGGCCCTCAGTTTGATTTGTTCTTCGGTAACACCGTTTGGGCACATGCTTGTGCAAACAATGTGAAATTCCGAAAGATGTTTATTCGGGTCTTCTCCTCGTAGGCCATGAAAAGATGGCAGTAGATGATGAGCCCAGATTTTAGCTCAAATGTATTACCTTCATCAAGAGTAGGAAAGGTAATACACAATGGTTGTTGATTCAAGTTTGGAGCTGTGAGCTCCCTCAAAGTTCTTGTTTCAAGAGCCATTTGGAGTGACTCTTCAGATCCGCTAGAGTGAGAGCTAGCGTTGGGTGAATCTCCAATAGATGATTCCTCCGAGTCGGTATTTGAAAATTTATTTTTCAAACGCTCGAAGGTTTGCTCTATCTCTGGGTTTGCTTGGTAAGTGATTTTGTTTATAGAGCGGTATTTGACCATATACTTTCCAAATCTCAAAAATAGAAAAATAAGAACTCTTTATATTTTGTGTTTTTTTTTGAATTGAAAGAAAAAGAAAAATTATTGCCTTTCCCCGGCAACGGCACCAAATTTGACGTGCACTTTGTCGTGATGTGCACTCAAAATAATAATACAATACAACAATTATACGTAGTATAACGAAGTAAGGTTCGTATCCACAGGGAAAGGAATATTTCTCTTTTTATGTAACTGGTAATTAAAAGGGGGGTTTTGATTGTTGAGTGATTTAATTAAAATTAAACACGAAGATGAACGAGTTATGTGGTTTACTTTAATAGAGATGGAGGCTTGATTTTGCTTTTATCCACTTAATGAAATGTTTGTCGATCCCGGTTATGTCTTTCACTATCTTCATGTTCATCGAGGGTAGTTATTAATAACGAGATGCGTTCATTAATAAAACTTACTATCGAGGCAATATAGAACAAGCGCCGTATATTAACTTGATAGTAGCAATAATCTTAAGATGAAAACGATTGAGATTGATAACCTCAACACAAGCGGTTTATTGGTTTAATCAATATAATTAATTCCCCTTGGTTTATTAACCATGAGAAGCATGCATTAACAATCCAAGTTTACTACCATTGAAAGAACCGAATTAATAACAAGCGTATTAACCGATTGATTCTAGTAACAATTAATATATGAAACAAAACTAGTTGATCCTTTAAGTAATGTTCAGAATATTAATATGAAATATGAATAGGAATTAATTAACACTCAAGAAAGAATATTAAAGAAGATGAATCCTACTATAGTTAATATCAAGATGTTAACTAATTGTCATCTTAGTAACACTCCCCAATATTAACATAGAGGAAGAAATAGCTATTACTATAACTAATGTCAAGATGTTAACTAATTGTCATCTTAGTAACACTCCCTAACATTGATATAGAGATAGTATTTAAAGGAAGAATTAATATTCAAGGAAGAAGATTAAAGAAAATAACTCACAACTTACAAATTCATTAAGCTTCAAAGTAGCAAAACCAAGATATGGAAGTTTAGCTCCTCATTTGGAGACTAAACATGCTATAAAAATATAAAAGAAATACTATTCTAAACTGAGCTTAAGAGTATAAAGGAATTGATATCCTATTGTGAAGGAAAGGGAGTGTATTTATAGGCTTTTTGGGAGTGCAGCTCGGGTACTCGATCGAGTATATACAGATACTCGATCGAGTATGTGTAGAAACTCGAATTCGATCCATACTCGATCGAAATTAGAGTAAAATTTATAGCCATACCCGATCGAGTATGTCGGTGTACCCGATCGGGTATAGACACTCGATCGTGGTCAAAATCTTCCCTACATGTTCCTTTGTTTTCGGATCCGATCCGATTTGAAATTTCAACAACATACCCGATCGAGTATATACAGATACTCGATCGAGTATAGACCAAAAATCAGGATCTTCCCTTTTGCCTTGTGATTTTGCACCTTCCTTCCACTTTTGGGGTTCACCAACCGTCCTTTGAGTGATAGTAGACCTATTTGAGCTCAGAATAAACCTAATCTAAACAATTTATAAGAATTTAACAAACTAAACTATTACACCAAAAGTGTGTAATTTCCGAAATATTAAACAACCAAAACTAGCTAAAAACATAAACATACACACGGAAATTACAAGTGTATCAGGCCGCGTTCTGATTCCCTATATCATCCACTTGGTCCACCACCTCGAGGACCATGTCGTCCCCCTGTCCTGCAACCACGGCACCCTCTACAACATTTACCACGACAGTACCATGGGGAGACCCTAATCCTAGGGGAAACCCTACTATTTATAGGAGAAGCACCGATTCGGGGGCCAATGAGGAGATGTCGCGTAGCGAGGAGCGTACCCAGGCGCACGCGCTGCGCGTGGAATAAAAAGGTAATGATGAACTTTCCTCGGAAACTGTACCATCGCTGCTACAGCCGTCACCTCGATTCCTGAACCGCCGCCATTAATAAGCACCATGGCAAGGAACACCCACCTTCCCAGGACACAACAACGCACAAGTACCAGGTCATGAGCATCTTACCCCTGAGGAGCACCATACCTCTTTATGTCCTGCGCACGCTCAGAACATCAGAAGTGGGGGACTTGTGTTGGGTTAATGGCCCAAGCAGGGGCCGACCCATTTACCCCTTCATCCGGATGAACGTCCATACAGGACTCTGGGTGGGTTAAGCTAACAGGCTAATTGGCGAAGACGAACGTCGGATCCAAGAGATGGGCCTACCAGCCCATTCCGACGAACATCCACCCATATAACAGTGAAGCAGGCCCGCGAGCCATTATGATGACGACGAACGTCGGCAGTTCAAGCCATAGCCACATAATGATAATCCAATTCATATGGCACACCCTCCAAGGGCCAGGATACGAACGACCCAACACCCTTTGCGATATCACCAGGAGCAGTCCACCTCCCCAGCTGGACGAACGTCCCCACAAAACAGGCGGGAAACCCAGATCCTGGCGGGAAGCGCATTTAATACTGGAGATTTGGTGGTTGGAGCAGCAACCATTCACAGTCCTCCACGTCAGCATAGCCAGCTGCCCATTGGTAGTATAAATAGCAGCATTTATTTCATTGTAAGGGGTATGCAACTTACTATTCTTAGCACTCTAGCTTATAGCATTCTTACTCGCAGCTCTTCTACTGCCTTGTAAGACGATCGGCCGACGAGCCTTAGTGAAAAGTATTGTATTGGGGAGTTATTAACTGATTAATAATACCTAATCTCTTACTTGTTACTTACTGTTTCTCAATCCATTTGACTTGTTAGTTGGGCTAGATTATTCATACACACTCCACTCGAAACTCTTGGGCTTACGTGTTGGACCCGAGGGCTGAAGGAATAAACCTCAACAAATTCTATAATAATGTAAAGTTTATTATCCATGCAATAAATTATTTTTAGAAAGCAAGAAGTAAATGAATTATGTAATCTAATGTCTATAAATATTTATATTTTGGATTCATTTCACGTGATCTAAAAATTGTGTAATTAGTGTGTCTGGTATATAATCCAGTACTTGTTATCTAATAAAGATAATTAAACATTACAAAACTAGGAATTCTTATATAATAAGTATCCTAAAACTTAAATAACGAGTTACTCTATTATTTATTTGTTTAAGTTATGTAAATTATTTTAGATGTTTCTTTTTTTAAATCTCCAATTAAGTATTACATTATGTAAGACTATATACTAATTTTGAAAATTAAAAGCTAAGGGGGACAAATCTAATTAAATTATGAAAGTTTTATGAAAATATTAAATATATGGTAAAAAAATTTGAATGTCGAAAGGGGGCGGTCGCCCCCCCAAATCCATCCCGAAAGTGAAAACGTTAAACTGATTAGTTCTTCATATGTAAATGTAGTTGAAGTATTTGCAAATCTGTGGTCATTTAATTAAATGTGAAC
Source organism: Cuscuta epithymum (assembly GCA_945859915.1). Taxonomy (NCBI): domain Eukaryota; kingdom Viridiplantae; phylum Streptophyta; class Magnoliopsida; order Solanales; family Convolvulaceae; genus Cuscuta; species Cuscuta epithymum. Next base: position 910,492 of record CAMAPF010001001.1, on the reverse strand, counting down.
ATCATGTAAAGTGGAAGATAAAAAATTTCATGGAATAAGTAGGATCGAAAAGTAGTTATATAGTTTAATGGAAACCTTTATAAATTGAATTAGGATAACTTTGGCTTTACAAAGAGAAGTGTGGAATGTAACTAAGAAGCTGTTCCGTTCGTCTTAATCTTATTACTTATTCCTTAATCTTATTTTATTCAGATCAGATCAGATCAGATCAGAAAGATTCAGATCAGATCAGATCAGATCAGAAAGATTCAGATCAGATCAGATCAGATCAGAAACATTCAGATCAGATCAGAAAGATTCAGATCAGATCAGCAACATTCAGATCAGATCAGAAAGATTCAGACCAGATCAGACCAGATCAGAAACATTCAGATCAGATCAGATCAGATCAAAAAATTCAAACATGATTTATCACTTTTATTATTATATTAATTATGATTATTATATTATAGTTATTGTTAATAATATTAATATATTAATATAATAATATTATTAATAATAATATAATAATAATAATGTTAATAATATAAAATTATTATTATATTATAATAAGATAATATAATATAATATAATATAATATAATATAATATAATATAATATAATATAATATAATATAATATAATATAATATAATATAATATAATATAATATAATATAATATAATATAATATAATATAATATAATATAATATAATATAATATAATATAATATAATATAATATAATATAATGTAATGTAATGTAATGTAATGTAATGTAATGTAATGTAATGTAATATAATATAATATAATATAATATAATATAATATAATATAATATAATATAATATAATATAATATAATATAATATAATATAATATAATATAATATAATATAATATAATATAATATAATATAATATAATATAATATAATATAATATAATATAATATAATATAATATAATATAATATAATATAATATAATATAATATAATATAATATAATATAATATAATATAATATAATATAATATAATATAATATAATATAATATAATATAATATAATATAATATATTATAATATAATATATTTATAATTATAATTATAATTATGATTTACAATGTAATTATAATTATAATCATCATTATTATTAATATGATTGTTGTTCTTGTTGTTATTTTTGTAATTATTATTACTTCGGAGTAATTATATATTTAAATTAGTAATTATAGATATAATTATGATTATAGAGATAAATATTATAATTATAATTACAAAAAAATTATAAAATTAATCATAATTAAAAATATAATTACATTTATAATTGTATCTGTATTTATAATTAGTGTAATTGGTATAATTATTATAATTTTAAATTTAATTTTAATTATTATTTTTTTATAATTATGATTATGATTGTAATTTTATTTAAGTTATATTTATAATTACAATTATAAATCTAATAATTATAATTATAATCACAATTATCTCAATAATCTGTTGTCTTTTACTCGGAGCCCGTTTGATGGACCTCTTTTTTCGGCTTATCAGGCTTATCAGCCAGCTTTTTCACCAAACACGTAACTTTTGATTTCGCGCGCTGAATTTTGTAATAAGCAGAAAAAGTAAGGTTGTAGTTACTTTTCTGGCTGTATTGGCTGAAGTTACTGACTTACTGTAGACGATCATTTTAGCTATTTTTCAGATAATTTTTTATTTAATTTATTAATAACAAATATTTTAAATATAATTTTTACATGAATCAGCAGAATCAACCAATACAGCCACTTCAGTCAGAACTTCATAAATTTCAGAAGAATCGGTCAATTCAGCCAATTTTAGTGTTACCAAACGGGCTCTAAATGTATGCACTACTTTATAAAGTTTGTAAAAGTGAAAATTCCAAAAGCTTGTATTACTTGGGTTTTATGAGTTGGTGTTGTCAAAAATCATTATTAAAGGACAAGACAACACTTTTAATTTTTGAGTTAAGATTAGTTATTGCTCAAACCAGGAAAATTTAATGGTACACTTAGTTCATATGAACGACATATTGTTGAAGTAGAAAGTTCCTTAAAGTTCACGTTTTGGTACACCACCAGGGCCGGTCATGTCCATTTTCGGGCCTATGGGCGAGATATTATCTTGGGCCTATGTTTAAGACACAAAGTAATCTCTCAATATTGATCAACGAAATATGACCCACCACTTATTTATTCTCTTCACCTAAATTACATTTATGTGGCTCAATTTCAATATTTGCGGCTTCTGCACTTATATCACTATTTCTAAGCATGTTATGGTTTTCATTCGCAAAAGAATTTAGCGGTGCTTCAACTTGAGAAGAATTTTCGGAAATCAATTTATTAACAAAACACAAAATTTTCCACCTTGTTACTTAAGGCTGCATTTTCTAATATTTGTCTGTTTTTCTCTTTTCCCAACCAGATTCACCCATTTTATCAAGCACCTTCACAATAGTGAAACTAAATAAAGGAATTCCATTTCAAAACTGCACACTACCACACAAAAATGCATCATATAAATCATTAATCATAATTCATAAATCAAAAGAAAATTTAGTGGATTTATTATTCATAGCTAGTAGATTGAGAATAATTTACTAGCCATTGTCGGATTGTTTGAAGCCTTGACAGAAGAGTGTGTTCTAGTCGCCGGCTGCTGTTTGGGCTCCTCACCGCTGTCCGCTTTGGCTAATGGGCTTAATGGCTACTTGCATGCTTGCGGCGCTCTCTAATGTCTAGTCTTGTGTAGAGGGTCAAAACCTTATTAAACCTTAACCCTTTAGTTCCTTAGATAATTGAGTTTAATTTGAACTTGGAAGCCACTGTCCAGCGAATTAATTAGGTTAGTGGGATGGGGTGGTTTATGAATTAGGAGTTTGGGAGACACATGGGCTGTATAAAGAGTTAGATACAATAAATATTTTGGTAATTTTGTAATTAAAAGAATTATAAACCATAGAGATGTGAAAAGACTTAATTATTCAAAGAGGCCGGCCACGTGCCTTTTAACATTTGTTTTAAAGATTTTAAATTTTCAACAAAATTAAACCTTAGACCTAATTACTTGGATCTTAAATATAAAAAAGAAGTCTACTCACACTATATATAAAGACAAAATTTTGGGCCTATTTTTCCCTCCTATTTTTTCGGGCCTAGGGCGGTCGCCCCTGTTGCACCCCCTAGGACCGGCCCTGTACACCACAATGTATTTTTCAAGAACTTTCTAATTACATTCTCCAACATGATAGTGAAGTCATGCAATTTATCAAATTAATTTCATTCCTTATGCAATAGTCAAGTAAACTTGTGCTAACTTTTATACTCGGTAAAGAATCTAAGTAGTCTTTAGCAACTATTAGGTCAGGAAATATGTATGTGAAATATTGTATTAGGTAATAGAGAAATTTATGAGAAATCATTGACTACTATTGATAGTTTCTTTTGTCCCCGTGATATTGAAAATTATTTAATATTTTGGACTTACTATTCTATGATAGTCTATAATATTATTAAACTGATTTAAATGCTACTGGACTATTATCCACGTTATTGGGTCTCTTTTGAATTTATTGGGCCAAAATCGGATTCTACAGGACTACTCGTATCAAAAGGAAAATATTAATATGGATCCGTTCAGTTAAAATTTAGTGATTAAATTAATTTGGATCATTTAAAATATCCAATTAATTTAATTATGAGTTGAGTCTTTAACAAAATGGACTGATCTTATTGATTTCTCTATTTCGAGCCCAATACGCAGTATGAAATAGTGGTCCAATGAATAAGAGGCATGATCCAGTTGATAGAGAAGACGAATCTGGTTAAGAAATGTGTACATATCATGAGAAATAGTTCTGAATCTGGTTAAGAAAGCTGTCCAGATACATTGTACAAGTGCTGATTTTTCAGACTATTAATTACAAGCAAATAGAGCCCAAAATCCATTTTAATTGAGGCCCAAATAATATGGACGATTTTTGGGAACCCTAAAGCACAAAATTTTGGGAGTTTTTCATACTTGAAATCCACCCATTGGCTAATTCCCCCCTTTTGTAGTTCCTTTTTTCAGAGGTCTCCTAATATCCATACGAAGCCTAATTCGCATATAGGCCTCCCATTTTTCTTAAAACTGGCTTTCATCAAAATTAATAAAATTTCAAATATTATGGCCAATTTGACTAGCAGATCCTAAATTCATAAAACCATACGCCACATTGTGAACTTGAACCCAAAATCCAGCCTCATGAAGGCTAATCTGTAGAGGAATATCCTCCGCCTTAATTTCTTTTAGAAGTAACAAGTTCCTTTCAAACAACAATGGATCTTCATCTAGAACACGTCTCATATCCAAATTATGGTAAAAAGTAAAAATGTACATCTTTTCACCAATTTCCTTGATGGACACACCTTTGATTGGTCTCCACAGTGATGTCATCAACTCCTTGAAAATCTAAAATTTGATCTTCTGATCCGTGAGAACCGTGCCAACCACTGGGAAGGTCACCTTCCCTTCATTCGTCGTCTGCTCTCCATCTTCCTCATCATTGAAAATCAACTCCTCCTTATCTTCCCCAATGGTCATCTGTTTGTATTGATTAACTATATCTTCCATTGAAGAATTTCGTCGCTGCTTCCCAAGATCAGCCTCCAATTACAAGACATCCGAGCCTCGCCCAAACAAGTCGAAGACCTTCCTTCTAGTTGCCAAAGAAGACCGCCTCAGCCCTCGCGTCGCCCAAAACCTTCGTCCCTGTCAACCAAAATTCCGGCAGAAGCTCGGGGCCCACTCCTCGAAAATTCCATAGCAGAGAATCCTAAAGAGAGATATTGAGCTTAACCTCTTGAAAAATTACAAGAGACTTAAATAAAATAAAATAAACGTCTAACAATACAAAAGTTATCATAAAAAAACAATACAAAAGTAAAAAAAACTAAATGATACTAGAGAAACTTCTAAATTTTATTATAAAAAAACTAATAAATGTTATTTGGGGAAAATAATTTAAATACCCCGAACTTTTATGGTGTGTGAGATAAGTACCCTAATTAAACTTGCATATGTAATATATATATACTCCGAACTTTATATAAAAAGTTATTTTTGCACCACATGGTTTTATGCTTTTGTATAAATACAAATTTATTGGAATAATTTCATAATTTAAAATATTCTAAGCTTTGTTATAATACAGTTAACATTCTAAAATTTCATTTGTGAAATAAATAATGTTATGTCCAGTACAATTTAATTTTAATTTCATTCTCATAAATATTTTATGTATCTAAATTATTAGAATAAAGTTAAAACCATATCATTATATGGTGCGTTGGTATAAGGACTTTAAAGGTCCCTCCCAGGAGCTTAATTTCATTCTTCCAAATATCATTATTTGGCATCTTTGGAAAATCCGCAATACTTTTCTTTATGATGAAAAAAAGGTCATATTCCTGAGGCTATCAAAGCTATTAAAAATGATCTTTTTGCCTTATCGGTTGCCCAACCTTTTATCACAAACACCTCACATCCTCAAATCAATCTTCTCACTATAAGGCCCAAAAAAATCCACACCATACCTACTACTGTCCATTGGATAAAACCCCCCAAGGAGTATTTCAAAATAAATATGGCTTCTTTCGATCTTAATCCCAATCTCATCCGCACGGTTGCTCTCATCCGCAATGCCACCGGAAGCTACACTGGTCATATCTCCCAGCTTGATAAGCATAATGACCATTCTCTTGCTATTTATGATGTTATTATTAACCTTTTTACTCATCTTAATTTTGATAATATTATTATTGAGGTTGATAACAGAGACATTTATGAAGGCATCATTGGTCATTCCATTCAACACTGGAAATATTGGTCCCGCATATGCACTGTCAAGAAAAAGCTAAAGGAATTCAATTGGACAATCATGCACATCAATCGTGAAGTCAACAAAGCAGCCGATTACTTAGCTTACCGCTACACTTCCATTAAAACCAAAAATCATCATTTCAACCAATTTGTTGGTATCCTAAAGTTTGACGCTATTAGTTATCCTTATGTTGTTTAATCTATGAGTAGGCGTTGGTTTGGTCCTCCTACTCCATGTATATTTATTTGGTTAATAAATAGGTGAGGTGTTACCTGGCCCTCACCCCAAAACTCTCGGGTTTTGGACTAAACCGGGTTCTAAAAAAAAGTTAAAACCATAAAATAACATTTAATTTGTGAAAGAATATATGATAAATGTCCTAATATAACTTTATGTACTCCCTCCGGTTCTTAATTAAGTTCCTAGTTGTACTTCACACATATTAAGAAAATAAATTTGATTTTACTGTGAAGTGCACTGTTTGGACACTGTTTGGCACAGTTTGGCACTGTTTTGGTGTAAATCATTTGCCAAATAAGGAAAGGTTTGAAGTATGAACTTTAATATTGACCATCCCAAAAAGGAAAGTAGGAACTTAATTACGGGACGGAGGGAGTATAAAACTTGGGGTATATATATTACATTTTCAAGTTTAGATTAATTATCTCACCCCTTTCAAAGTTTGGAATATTTAAATTATCTTCCCCATTTTATTACTTTCCTCCCTAAGTTCATATTTTCACACTTAAGTAGATCTTTTTTAAATTTGACCCAAACTTATCTACCTTCTTACTAATAAAGTAGAACCTTGAAATTGAAATTGAATTTTCAACTATTTGCTATTGAGTACAATTATGAATTTACGAATTGCTATTAAGACCAATTAATTCAGGCCATATTTGTAAGTAATAGAATCTTAAGGCATCTAATTTAAATTATGTAACTTAGGTTATTAATTACAACATAATTAGACATTCCAAAATTAATGAGACCATTAAGGTATACATATAGTAATAATAATAGTCTCATTACACTACGTTAATGGTGGCTAATTCAAAAGTAACATAGTGTATATTCATTTGAAAATACATACGGAGTATTATCAAACTCAGTACATAGTGTATATTTTATTAAATTAAAAGAAATAATTGATTTTAATATATTTTGAAAAAATATATACTATGTACATTTATATTCATTTGCATATTGTATTAAAAAACATATTATCAAACTCAGTACGGCCTGTTATTTAATTTGAGTATATTTATTTGCACATATGTAAAAATCTAACATAGAAATTAGAAAAGTGGAAATTAATATGTCTGCAAACACGTTGTACAATATTTAAAAGCAAATACTTATATTTGACCTTCCACACACACATATACTCCGTATACCCTACGTATTACTCTATATGAATTAGAGGTACAAATGATACATACTACATAGCTAGGAATAATAATACATTCTTTTTGCTCCTCATCTTCCACAACTGCATTGAAAAACTTTAATAAATTACATATTATATATTAAATTTAATGATAAAAAATTAAATTTAAAATGAGTAACAATTCGTATGAAAATAATCAACCTATTCAATACTTTTGTTAACTAAAATAAAGATCAAAATGTCCATATGAATGTTATGAAAAAAAAAATTACGGAGTAATAGATAGGAAGGAACAAAAATTGGGTTCATACTTCATGCATTCAAAACAAAGCAAGAATATCCTTTCCTTTTTTAAATTATTGTTAGAGTATTCTACCAACTAATCAATATATATATACGGAGTTTAAAAGAAGAACTTTTTAAGAGCATACAAAGCGTCACATAATCATGCCATGTCATTATATATATTAATTATTTAGTTAATTTGTACCTTGTATTTTTATTAGCTAGATTCTATTTTTGATTGCACATTGATATGGAAACAAAAATCCGTAGAAAGTACTATATTAAACAGGCTCTATTTTAGGCTAATTTTATATATGACAAGCTCTATTTTAGGCTAAGTTTATATATGACAGGCTCTATTTTAGGCTAAGTTTATATATAACAGGTATTCTTAGCCAAAAATACAATACATTTTAATTTCTATAACAATTAAATGTTATAGTATACGTTTAGGCTTAGAATTATACGTTTTAATTCCATTATAACAATTAAATGTTATCGTATACGTTTATACGTTTCGGCTTACCATTTTAAAAAACAGGCTCTATATTTAGACTATTTTACTTAATATATACTCCCTATAAATTTCTATGAATATCCATCTTCATAAGATTATATTAAACGTTTAAAATCGGGTTCATAGCAATTATATTTACTCGAGATGCTTATGTAAAAGATCAATTTAACTATTTTTCATATAATCTTTTTCTGGCTTCACAAATGGAATACATTTTACATATTTTTTCATGATTCCACTCATTTAGTTCATTCAGTTATAATTTAATCAATTTGAGTAAAATAAGTTAATTCAATTTATTTTAGTATTATCAAACAGGCTATGTATTAGACTAAGTTTATTTTTCTTTTAAATCACATTACATATGATCCGAAAGAAATCAAATTTCAAATTAGCTAAATTACATCTGCCCGTGCATCGCACGGGCTTTAGGATGTTTTTACTTGGACTGTAATTTGCCCCAGACCAGACCAGACCAGACCAGATCAGTCCAGACCAGACCAGACCAGTTCAGACCAGACCAGACCAGACTTGGATAGTTATAAAAATACAAAGAAACCAGACCTTATCAGACCAGACCAGACCAGTTCAGACCAGACCAGACCAGATCAGACCAGACCAGACCAGCAAATTACAGTCCAAGTAAAAACATCCTTAAAGCTAGTTAATAATAAACGACTTAGTAGTTCAAAACAAAGGAAGAATATCCCTTCCTTTTTTAATTATTAATAAATTCAATAAATTATACAAAAAAGGAAGATAATTAATACTTCTTCCGTCTCATAGAAGGATCTCACTTTTCTTTTTGAGATGTCTCATATAAAGGTTCTCATTTATATTTTAGGAAACAATTGACACTTTTAAATGATAAATTACTAGATATTAAAAATAGCACATTTATAACATCACAGTTATCACTACTAAACTATGCTAAAATGTGCACGGTGCACATGTGGAATGAATGATGGCTACATAAATATTAGCAAATAAATCATCTCTCTCCATATAATATTTGAATAATTTTATATAATTTTGGTAAGTTTATCTCTGCAATGTCAACCACAATGTCAACATCTAGACGGTCTTCTTGACATTGTGGAAAAAAACTTACCAAGATTATATAAAATCATTCCAATAAGGGGAGAGATAATTTATTTGCTAATATTTATGTGACTATCTCTCCACATGTGCATCGTGCACATTATAGCATTGGAGATGCTCTAATCTCATTATACCACCTCCGTCCTACTTAACAATGTGACAAGAAAGGTGGTGCGATTATTAAGAAAAGTGAGTTTATGTGATTGATATTGAATTGATAAAATAAGAATAAAGTAAGAATAAGTGGGTATTATATATAGGCCTTTTTATTCCAATATTACTAAAAATAGGATAAAAGATAAAAAAGTGATCTATTTTTTAAAATTCAAAAAATGTGACCAACATCACAATTAACCCTGCAGTGCATAGTGACTACGGGCAAAGTGACTCCGGCCAAAGTGACCCCACCGACCACAGTGACTGCCCCGCCGGCACCCCCACCGCCGCCGCCGCCAATCATTACCTCGGTGACTCCGGTCACAGTGACTCCGGTCACAGTGACTCCGTGTACCGCCCATATTGACTGCCGCTCACCAGCCACACTGACTCCGGTTACGATGACGACCTGCTCACCGGCGAAAGAGGCTGCCCGCTCACCAATCACCACAAGTGTCTGCCGCCACCGCCACAATCCGCCACCAGTGACTCTGCCCCGACAGTGACTGCCACCACCGCCGGCCAGTCACTCCGCCCCCTCCCCCGGCAAGTCACTGCCACCGTCCGCCCCTTTCATTGGCAAGTCACCGCAACCCAACCAAAGTCCTGGCCCATGTCCACCATTGGCAACCACCACCTTCGGCGTCCACCAACTCCGGTCACCGCTGGCGACCACCATACCCCAGCCTCCTGCCTCACCCAGCCTCTCCCCTGTGTCACCATAGCTCCTGCCTCATATCAGCCCTCTGCCCAACCTCCTTCCTAACCCCAACCGACCAGCCCCCTCCACGACCCAGTCTCACCTTAGCCCCCTGCCTGACCTCCTGCCGGTTTCACCCCAAACTCGCCCTCCGCCTCCATTGCCACCACTGACCACCCCAGCCTCGCCGCCGCAATAACCACACCCAGCCTCGCTGCCGCAATAACCACACCCCAATGTCCACCACCGGCCTACCAGTCAAGCACCGGCCAACCCTAGCTAGAAATCCCAGTCATCCAAACCAGATCTGGAATGTAGTTGCCGCAATTAAGCCTAACCTCCCTACATCTGAACAGAAAGAGAAGAGAAAGAAGATCGGCGTGGTGAAGAAAGACGGTGACGACCGGAAACGACGACGTGAGCAGGAAGAGCTTCGTTCGCGCGACAAAGAGAGAGCAAGGAGCAGGACTGGAACATCGGAGATGGAGGCGCGATGGCGGGGGCTCTCTGCAATGATGATGAAGGCCCTCTGCAGCGATGGAGGTATGATGCGGCTAGGGAAGGGGAAGGAGTGCGATGAATAGGTCAGCGGATCACTTTTTTGGAATATCTGAAAAGAGTCATATATTTTGAAATCAAAAGCCCATTAGTAATAACCGGGTCATTTTTTCTTATATATATATATATATATATATATATATATATATATATATAAATCTAAAAATATACTGGAGTTACCTTATTTAATTATTGTGTACATAATCATGTTGTTTAAAGGTTCTCATGACAAATTAATTTGTATATTCCTTTTAATTAAGTTGTTATTCACAACGAAAAAACGCCTATTTAAAGTAAAATGATATACTTCGTATTATTTATATGTTGTAAAAATATATATATTTTACAAAGTATCCAAACATTCTCTAAGGGAGTGTTTGCGATTGCTTCAACTTTAAAAAAGTGATTTTTTAAAGTGATTTCGAAAAAAGTGATTAATAGTAAAAGTTGGTAGTGTTTGAGAAAAAATTGATTCTGAAAAAGTAAAAGTTGGTAGTGTTTGGTAAAATAAGTACTTTTTGTGTAATAGAAAAAGTGAGAAGCAGTTTAAAGCACTCTTCTATCTGCTTCCAGCTTTTAGCTTTTAAGTGATTAATTTAAGCAGAAGCTATCATTTGAAAACACTCTTTTCAACCTTTTTTAAGCCAAAAGGTGAAAAGTACTTTTTTTAATAAATCCGCCTGGGGCAACGCCCGGATAAAAGACTAGTTCAAGAACTATTCCAGGAACGAACTCCGTATTACTTAACAAAGTGAAAACACCTTTAGTAAAATGAAGATTACATCATGCATGATCATTCTTTAATTTTTTGCTTATTATTGTTATTATTATTATTAGTATTATTATTATTATTATTTCTGTTGTTGTCGTCCTCCTCCTCCTCCTCCTTCTCATCCTCCTTCTTCTGCTTCTTACTATTATTACTACTATTACTACTATTTTTTCTATTTTTACTATTATTATTATTAAGACAAATTATGTGATCCCTGAATGCAAACATCATAGCTGCGCTAGTGTTCGCGCTAATGTTGTTTATCAACATTGCACTTCTTCTGTCAGTGCCTTTGAACAGGTTTAATAAGAGACTTCAATTTCGAAAAGATAAAATGAGATAATCTTAGCGGGACGGAGGGAGTATATGTTAAATTAATATTTCTCATCAATTATCATTTAATATGTACTACGTATTTATATACTTTAATTAGTCCATGCTAATTTTCCACAAAAGTATATTACTCTCTCCAGGGGCGGACCCAGGAAGTTTATCTTGGGAGGGCGGTAACTTAAAAAAAATATTTTTTAGGAGGGCGAAAATTATTTTTTGGTATATATATACACTAAAAAAATTTTGTTGGAGGGGCCACTGCCCCCCTGGGTCTCTACTACGGTCCGCCCCCGACTCTCTCCGATTAGTATAGATACATTTTACATTTTGAGTTGTCTATGAAATCTGAATGTTTTCTCAATTAGCTTCCACTAACTTTTTACATTTTTACTTTATTTTTTATTTATCATTTCACCTTTTACATTTTGTGTAGTCATACTATTTTTGCTTACTTTTGATTGTTATAATTATAAAATACATAGCAGTAATATTTTTATGCCGTTGGATCTCGAGACAAATCCAATTGTATCTACAATATGGGGGAGGTAGTATGTGTTTGATTGTATTTGAATGTGTCCCAGAGTCAAATGATTCTTATTCCGGTTTCTTCGGTTGTTTGCAATTCAACAATTGTAAATCACTTTGCTCCTAACTTTTAGTAATTTGGTCTAAGGTGTTAATTGTTGATCTTAATTGATAAATTTTTATTAATTTGTTTCTTATTAATAATATGGAACTATCATTGGAAAAATGCTTTAGGGAGGACGTTATCTATTTTTGTTTTGGTCTGGTGAGTAACGTTTCTTTTACTTTATAGGTCGGTTATGTTTGAAAGTCAGATTGAATGATTTTAGTTTATAGGTTGGTTATGTTTGAAAGTTAAATTTTGAATGAGAGGGGTACGTAGTTTCAATTGTTGTAAATTTCTAAAACTCTTCAAATGATTATCTTTTAAGTTCCTCCAAATTTGGAGCTGAGGTTTTGAAAGAAAAAAATTAAATGATAATTTTAGCTCAACTAAAAATGAATATAAATTCAACTATTACACATTTTAACCAATTTTAATAGTAATTCATCAATGACCTCTTTCTTTTCAAATTTGTGGCTCCTAAACAAAAAGAAGAGTTTCTTTCACTTCCCCTGCCTTTCTCACTCACGGCTACATTCAAAGCCTCCCCCTTACCTTCACCCCCATTTCACAAACATACCCTTAGATGTATTTCATATAAAAAATTAAGAAATAATTACATAAATATGATCAAAATAAAGACGATTTACAAAATATAACTAGTTACTAGAATAGTAATGAAATCATAGTAATTCATATTGAAGTTTTGAATTTAACTTACCATAACACTACGTTGTAGTATGAATATTCATATTTATGTAAATAAGTTTTATTTTAGTAATATTCTTATAAAAACCCAAAAATCAAACATACACAAATCATAATGTTATAAGTAGTTATTATCTGAGCAATAGAAAATATATGGAGTTGAAATTTTTATTCGGAATTACATCTTGAAAATATAATGCAAGTATCTATTGTTTTATATGTAGTGATAGTATTTCTTATAATAAAACTAAGATATAACAGAATACTGAAATTAGCTCAATGTCTGAATTAACTGAATCGAAGTGATACCAAATAAAACGTTTGTTAATATTGAAATTAGATGCATTCACTGAATCTATTGAAATTGACGAAATTCAAGTTAAATTGGCTTAAGTGTAAAAAAGTAAATTAAAAATGTATTTTATTAATAAAAAAAGATAAAATTATGAAATATAATAATAAATTTATGACTTAAGTGAAGGGCATTTTTAATGTAATCTTTAATATAAGTGTAGGTGTAGACGTGTAGTGACTATAGTGGTCACTTTAGCCATACTACCTTATGTTTAACTTTAACACTTATGTGACCATAACCCCATACTTTTACGGTACTAGCTTTAGGGTTGGTTTGCAACAACTTTAAAAAAAAGCACTTTTCAGCTTTTGATTTAAAAAAACACTTATTTACCAAACACTATCAATTTTTTACTTTTCTCGGCTTTCGTGCCAAAAGTGTTTTTCCCCTTTTTATACACCAAAAGCACTTATTTTACCAAACATTACCAACTTTTACTTTTCAAAATCACTTTTTTCTCAAACACTATCAACTTTTACAACTAATCACTTTTTCATTTCATCTCCAAAAGTGCTTTTTTTAAGCAGAAGCTGTTGCAAACACTCCCTCCCATTCTTATTTAACTTTACACTTTATTTTTTGGGCAGTTTCATATTAAACTTTACACTTCCTTATTTGGCAAACAAGTCTACACCAAACAGTGCAAAACAACGCCAAAACAGTGCTAAACAGTGTCAAAACAGTGTACTCTACAGTAAAATTTACCTCTTAGTAAATTTATTTCCTTAATATGTGTGAAGTCAAAGTGTAAACTTAATTAAGAATCAGAGGGAGTATTATTTTCTTGAACAAAGCTTTAATTATATGATTGTAACCGGGTTTATTTTAGTAATACTTTTGAAGAAAAAAAACTCTAAAATTATAATGTATGAAAATAAAGCTAAATAGTACAATGTTAGATATTTCTTTGAGAACTTTGTGGATTAGGGTGGGTGATGGAATTATTTTTCGATCAGTATTGTTTTAATCGTGTCATTATATATAGGATCAACAAGTTATTTTTTTTTTGCAATGTGACTAGCTCCAAGGGGTTTGAGAGCTAGTGAACGAAATGTGACTTTTAGCTCAATAGCGTGAATTCTGGTTTCATAATATAAGTCATTTAAATATAAGGGAAAAGGGTCAAATTACATAAAAATGTCAAATAAGCCCTTATATAGGAGACTCTGTCAGGACGTCGCCATTTGGAACAGTTCCCGGTAGAGTTTTTTGATGAATTTTTTTGAGCATCTTATTCATTAAGTCTAGTTTACTCATACCAAATTTTAGATAATAATTCAATCGAGAAGACATTCAAATGAATTCTTGAATATAACTGCGCATTAAAAATATGCATAAGTAATATGTGTGTGTGTGTAAGGATGTTTTTACTTGGACTGTAATTTGCTGGTCTGGTCTGGTCTGGTCTGATCTGGTCTGGTCTGGTCTGAACTGGTCTGGTCTGGTCTGGTAAGGTCTGATTTCTTTGTATTTTTTATAACTATCCAAGTCTGGTCTGGTCTGGTCTGAACTGGTCTGGTCTGGTCTGAACTGGTCTGGTCTGGTCTGGGGGAAATTACAATCCAAGTAAAAACATCCTAAGTATTTTTTAATTTTTGGGCTACCGCTCCAAATTGAAAATTGTGTGTGCCCGCCAATGAGCTTAACAACTTGAAAACTTTACAAGAGACAGAATTAAAATAAAACAAACAAAATAAACGTCTAACAATACAAAAGTTATCATAAAATTAAAAACAATACAAAGGTAAAAAAACTTAACTAAACTAAAGAAACTTCTAAATTTTATTATCACAAAAAAACTTATTAATTTTATTACTTTCCTCCCTAAGTTCATATTTTCATACCTAAGTGGATTTTGTTTTTTTAATTTGACCCAAACTTATTCCAGAACTATTCGAGGAACTCCCTATTACTTGATAAAGTGAAAACCCCTTTAGTACAATGAAGATAACATCATGCATGATCATTTTTTGTTTCTTAGGATATTTTCTTTTGGACCGTTTTCAGTCCCAGACCAGACTAGATCAGACCAGACCAGACTTAAACAGACCAGACCAGACTTAAACAGACCAGACCAGACCAGACTTGGATAGTTATAAAATACACAGAGACCAGACGTTTACCAAATCAGACCAGATCAGTTTAGACCAGACCAAACCAGACCAGACTTAAACAGACAAGACCAGCAAATTTCAGTCCAAAAGAAAACAAATTTCAGTATAAATGATGATTCGAATCAATAAATGCAGGTAGAGAATCCGTATATTTTACGGAGTATTTTTACGAGTACTGTACGTATCACCACTCACCAACGTACCAGTATAAATTGGTCTATTCACTATCCACAGCCTCTACTCAAAACTACTCCGTATGTAATACGACGCAATTCCTTATTATATATCCGTTTTAAATTCCTTCCTAGCTTAATTGTTGTGTACAAAACATTTGATTAGAGCACCTCAATTTCGCATCGATTAGCTCCAAATTCAAGGCTAGGTATCGATAACGAAAATGGTGGTTGTTAACAGCCAATGGGAAACTGAAGAAGATTACAGTACTAATAATGATGTAGAAGATCATGGCTGCAGGTACCCAAACAGAGAATGTGCCGACAGTGATGAGGACGATGATGATGAGAGCGAGAGCGACGACGACGATGAGAGCGAGGGGGGTGACGATGATAATACTGACCAAGATGACCATGACGATGACGTACAGGAAGAAGGATTTCCAGACCTCCCAGGGTTTCGTCGAGCTCAACCCGAGGATTTCAATGATCAGGATGACGGTGTTCCAGAAGGAGGTCTTGACCCAGATGCCAGTGACCCTGAGCCAGAAGAAGAAGACGTGGACGACGCTCCCGAAGGAGATAGCGAATCAGAGGATGACGATGGTTGAATAAGCCTTGAATATCACTTTAAACCCAAGTCATCATCTGGATCGCTAATTTATTTTGATTGTCTTTCTTAACTTTTCGTAATTTAATTATTACATAATACGGTCTTTTTCTGTTCTTTCCATCTCATCCTTTTTGTTTCTCACTCTCGCTACTCATGCATGCTGTTTAATTTCCTAATTAACTTTAATTCTCCGCAGGTTTTGATGTTAAATTTCTAATATTTTCTGATTTCATTTTTGCCCTTTCCAATTCGTAAACCTGTCAGACTCAGTATATAGTTTCTTACTATATTACTATATATGTTGAATGTTGGAAAATATTTCATTTAAGTGCTCTTGGACCATTTATACAAGTATAATTTAATATATATTGAGACATTTATGTTTTACGATTAAGTTTGCCATATTATCCCATATTTATGTATAGTTAACATTAAATAAAAGAAAAGGGACTGAATGAGTTTCTCTTTGATACAAACACATATACCTGTTTGGTTCCAATTCTTACATTAAAAAGGAATAGACACATCACACATCATTTCTTCTAAGGGGTCTCAAGAACACCATATTAAGAGAACAAGTGAGGAGACCGATTAATTCATCGCAAAAGGGATTTGTATCCTAAGAGAATCTAAACATCATGGCTTCATCATCTTCTACAGCGCCATTAACGTTTGGTTTCTCCTCAATCGGTTAATGTTCTTATTATTTGATTCTATGAATTTATCATGTTTAGTAAGATTAGATCCTAATTAGAACTCAATTTCTCAACACATGAAGCTTCAGGATGATTTGACCACATGTTTCCCCAATTCAACCTTAACTTGAAGATGAAACTAGATGATTTAGCAGCATCCGCCCGTATATGTGTGGAGAAGATGATGATGCATGCTGACTCTACACTTTGAGCTGCTGTGTACTACCTTGGCAGGGGCTGAACCAGGGCACTGTACCGGACTGGGCTGGTACAAAAAATATATTTAAAAAAAATTACATATAATTTTTTACACTGGAAATATAGACATTTTTTTAAAATTTGGAATAGGTTGGTGCTTAGGTTGGCCACTTGCCCCACTAGCAACGTACGCCCTTGTACCTTGGTCACCAGTTAAGCTTCTCATAGAAAAATGACATGAATATTTAGATAATATTTAAATAAGGTTATTCGAGTATATTTAGAAAAGTAATTTTGATGAGTAAACTACGCATAATATAATGAGATCATTGTTGATAAGAACATCTTCATTGTGGTTTGATTTGCCATATAAGCTCTAGTAAAACTATTTTCAAAGTAAAATGTAATTTAATGGTTAGCGATAATTTATGTCTCTCCATTTATTATTAATAATATCAAAGAGTATATATAATCATCCTACATAATTGTACTACTTTGAAAAAATGACATTTTCCTCCTCAAGTAATTGAGTCAATTCTAGCCGCACGATCCAGCTCAAAGATGGACGACCCAAGTTTACTCTTTGTTCCATTGCATTTCTCATTTCTCATTCATTGCTTCCCATCTCGATCCCTCATCCTTCTCGGAAAATCTCTCACTCCAGTCACCTTCTCTCGGACCAGACTTTGCTCACTCAATTTCTCAGCTCTCTACTTCATCAGAAACTATATATCAGATTTGAGATGCCTTCATCATAACCTTTCCCGTTTCAAAATCTCACCTCTCAATGGCGATTCGCAAATCATCGGAGTTCAGACCCGTTTATCTGGGTTCCATCGCAGGTATTTATCAAAGGTTCGTACTGCTCACTCTCTAGAAGCAAGCACCATCGTTTTCTTTCCATTGGCCAACCCTCTAGGTTTCAGCAACCCTACACTTAAGCGCCTTCGCCACTCATAAATTGTTTTTCAATATAAAATCAAGATGACGTAGAAACATTTGCCAATATAAATTGTTTGCAAGATGAAGTTTTAGCAATGATTGTCATTTGCAATTTTGTGATCATATACTCATTTACCAAATTGTGGTAAGTTGAGAATAGAACATGGATTAATATAAAATGAGAATTAATCTGAGCCAAAGATTTTCCCATCTGATGCACAATAGTCCTTATGCACTGTGCATTAAACCGTTCCTTCATTTGCTTTTTTACAAACAATATATAGTTGATTTATATTTATTCAGCATTTCTTTATATTCTCAAATTATTTATTGTTTACTGACTGCATCCCGTGATTGAGGAAATTCTGAAAAAATGGTGTTATAAAAAATTCATATAAATATGCATGCTATAATTAAATAAAAAAAAGGAGTAATTAGAAATACTTGGATGAAACCGAGCCCAATGAATCATTGTCTCCTTAAGACGAATTTGGCCACAACACAAGTAGCAATCGCCTCCCAGGATAGAACGGTTTTTCGTTCCCGAAAGACACCAGCAAACCAAATGATGCACTAAAGTGGTGGAGTTTGGATAAGGAGGATTAGGAAAAACTTTTAAGCATTTATCGAACTTCTTTTTTCAATGAAAAACGCAAGCCTCCTAATGAGATTTATAGTGCTCTGGCCAGGAGACATAATCCCAAAAGGTGCCTGTTAAGAAAAGGTAGCGACCCTTCTCTTAAAGTTGCTTTTATCCAAAATCAATTAATTGTACAAAAATCATGTTTAAGTCTTAAAACCACGTGGGTACCCACCCATACCCGAAACCGGACCCAACCCGGCCGGCTAGCGGCGGCGCGTGTAGTGCAATTTCACGCTCACCGTGTGCGGGGGACAATTTCTCATTCATTTCAAAATGGTTTTCTACAAATAATATAACGAAATATTAATTTGTAAACCATTTTCCAACAATCCCCCCACATGAATGGGAAATTGGCTTAAGACATAAACGGACAAGGTTTGACAGAAGAAGATGGGAACTCTGCATAGGGTTAGGTAGTCGTGAAACTTTGAACCTACCTTAGTGTATATCCATCGGATTTACTGGACAATCGGTAGCACTTTGCTTTGAACCGTCAACCATTACGTAAACCTAGACAATGAATAACACACAGAGCCCCGGGTACATCTTTGGTTCTCACATTTGTGTTCGTTTCGGCTTTGAACACCTCCTGGTTCAGCTAGTGTTTTCGAGAGTTTATCGTGCACCGGAGAATTTATCTCGTGCCATAAACTCTCATAGAAGCGGCCTTCTTCCACCAGCATAGGTGATCTCTGTGGAAGGTATCATGCCATACCTTACTTGAACGTATCATGATATAGAGATCATTAAAAGCATAGCTTACCCTAAATGCTCACGGCATGAGTGTACTATATCTTGGCTAGTACCGCCCGAGCCAATCCACAGTTGTGTTTTCCCTTTGAACCTAATTATGAGGCACTCTCAATAGTAGGTAGGGTTTCCTCATGGACTTTTATTGGATCATTGGCCGTAGGCCCATCGCTCTCATTGACATCTCGACCAACTCCCTCGGTAGAGGTTTGGTTAGCGGATCCGCAATATTTTCTTTCGACTTAACATAGTCAAGAGAGATAATCCAATTTTTAATTAGTTTTCTAACGGTATTATGTCCACGACGGATGTGTCTAGACTTACCTTTATAAACTGCATTCCTTTCCTTTCCAATTGCAGCTTGACTATCACAATGAATGTATATTGGAGGGACATACTTTTCCCAACAAGGAAGATCTTCCAAAAACTCTCTCAACCATTCAGCTTCTTTTCCAGCCTTATCTAAGGCAATGAATTCAGCTTCCATGGTAGATCAAGCAATACATGTTTGTTTGGAAGATTTCTACAACACAGCACCACTTCCAAGGGTAAACACATATCCACTCATTGATTTTGTTTCCTTGGAATCAGATATCCAATTTGTATCGGTATATCCCTCAAGCACGGCTGAATATTTTTGAAACTGTAAACCATAGTCTTTGATATACATCAAATACCCAAGCACCCTTATAAGCGCTTTCCAGTGTTCTTTACCAGGATTTATTGAAAACTGGCTTAGCTTATTCACAACTTGAGCTATATCGGGTCGTGTTCCATTCATGACATATGTTAAACATCCTATGACCCGGGGATAATCATCTTGTGATACACTTTCTCCTCTGTTTTTACTGAGGTGGATACTGGAATCAAAAGGAGTTCACAAGGGTTTGATATCATACTTCTTGAATCTCTCAAACATTTTCTCAATGTAGTGTGATTGAGATAATATCAACCCTTCAGGTGTTCTGGTGATTTTAATTCCTAGAATTACATCAGCAACACCGAGATCCTTCATTTCAAATTTCTTTGCCAACATACTTTTGGTAGCCTTTATCAAATGACTCTTACTACAAAAAATGAGCATATCATCTACTTATAGACAGACTATGACGTAGTCATTTTGATTGCCTTTCACATACACACACTTGTCGGTCTCGTCGATTTTAAATCCATTTGACAGCATTACACTGTCAAATTTATCATGCCATTGTTTGGGGGCTTGTTTTAACCCATAAAGAGATTTTACGAAGCGACAAACCTTTCTTTCTTGTCCGAGGACAATAAAACCTTCAGGTCGTTGCATGCCAATCTCTTCCTCTAAGTCACCGTTCAAGAATACAATTTTTTACATCCATTTGATGGATTTCCAAACCCTTCAATGCAGCTATTTCCAATAGCATTCGAATTGAAGTTATTCTTGTAACTAGTGAATAAACATCAAAGTAATCAATCTCCCCTTTTTGGTTGTATCCTTTGGCAACTAATCGAGCTTTGTATTTCTCAATTGTTCCATCAGTTCTTCTTTTGTTTTTGAAGATCCATTTGCATCCTAGAGGTTTAGATCCAGGAAGCAAATCTACCACTTTCCAAGCGTGGTTAGACATGATGGAATCAATTTCACTTTTGATAGTCTCTTGCCATTGTGCAGCGTCCGGTGAAGACATATGGCTTCCTAATAAGTTTGAGGTTCATCATCTAGAAGGTATACAACAAAATCGGGTCCATAATTTTTTCGATTTTCGAGCCCTTTTTGCTGCGTCCCACTTCACATTCTTGCGCTTTTTCATTGTTAGAATAAAAAAGCCTCTTATGTGAGAAGACAACTTCACAATCTCCCTTGAAAGGGAATACATTCTCAAAGAATGTAGCGTCTCTAGATTCTATAAAAGTTTCAGCCACTATATCCATGTTATGGGATTTGTGGACAAGGAAACGATATGCACTATTATTTTGTGCATATCCAACAAAGACACAATCAATGGTCTTTGGTCCAAGTTTTGTCCTCTTAGGTTTGGGAATAGCTACTTTAGCTAGACATCCCCACACCTTCAAGTAATTAAACCTTGGTTTGCGCCCTTCCCATAACTCATATCGAATTTTGAGAGTTTTCTTTTGGGATATTCTATTTAGAATGTAGTTGTCAGCTAAAGTAGCATCCCCCCATAAGTCGTTTGGTGCTCAAGAACTTACTAACATGGCATTAACCATGTCCTTTAAAGTCCTATTCTTCCTTTCGGCTACTCCATTTGATTGAGCCGCATAAGGAGCGATTACTTGATGAATAATTCCACTTTGCAAACAAATTGATTCAAAGGGATATTCACATTCACCACCTCTATCATTCCTTAGTGCCTTGATCTTCTTACCAAGTTGATTTTCAACTTCGGCTTTATAATGCCTAAAAGCATTAATCGCTTTATATTTGCTTCTTAGCAAATACATATAGCAATAACTAGTGCTATCATCGATGGAGGTAATGAAATACATTTTCCCACCTCTAGTTTTTTTCATACTTATGATCACAAAGATCCGTGTGTATGAGATCTAGCACTTTCGTATCTCTTGTGACAGTTTGAAAAGGTTTTCTAGCCTTTTCGGATATGCCGGCTAATGACAAATAGATGCCTAAACGATCTATTACGTAAAGAAACGTATAAGAACAGACACGTTGTTTAGCACTTGTAACAATTTCATATGAAAAATAATTGCGTTCCAACTTACAAGTAATTAAATGGCCGATCAAAAATTATATTGCAGTTTCCGACAAATTGGAAAGTAAACAAAAGTGGAGTACGTAAAACAGATTGAAGCCAGGGGTAGTAATCTTTAACAAATTAAAAGCATTGGCCATGCAAATACGACAACATCAGATATGGAAATAAATTAAAAAAAATGCATACACACGCTGCCAGAGTGGGGTATATACGAGCATATAACATTATGTAAGCAACTTGCAAACACACCGAACAGAAACAAACATGCAGAGTCCAGACTTGTAAATGATAAGAATTCGTCTTAAGATTGTTATAAAAAATTCATATAAATATGCATGCTATAATTAAATAAAAAAAAGGAGTAATTAGAAATACTTGGATGAAACCGAGCCCAATGAATCATTGTCTCCTTAAGACGAATTTGCCCACAACACAAGTAGCAATCGCTTCCCAGGATAGAACGGTTTTTCGTTCCCGAAGGACACCGGCGAACCAAATGATGCACTAAAGTGGTGGAGTTTGGATAAGGAGGATTAGGAAAAACTTTTAAGCATTTATCGGACTTCTTTTTCCAATGAAAAACGCAAGCCTCCTAATGAGATTTATAGTGCTCTGGCCAGGAGACATAATCCCAAAAGGTGCCTGTTAAGAAAAGGTAGTGACCCTTCTCTTAAAGTTGCTTTTATCCAAAATCAATTAATTGTACCAAAATCATGTTTAAGTCTTAAAATCACGTGGGTACCCACCCGTACCCGCAACCGGACCCAACCCGGCCGGCCAGCGGCGGCGCGTGTAGTGCAATTTCACGCTCACCGTGTGCGGGGGACAATTTCACATTCATTCCAAAATGGTTTTCTACAAATAATATAACGAAATATTAATTTGTAAACCATTTTCCAACAAATGGAAGCTATGAAATTTGATGCAAAAACACAGGATCAGACTTTAGTATAGTATATGATGAAAACACGGCATTGCGAAGGCTTTACTCTAAATGGAGTATGATTTAATTAGAAAAAGAGTATGAGTACTATTTTGAAAGCCTTATTCCAAATAAATTAAGAATATAATAAGATTGAGGTAGCTGGCTGCAGTTACAAATGGAAATGAGCCAAGCTGCTCGTTAATAATCCATAATATAGGGACATCTTTGTAATTATTTTGACTCTTGATTATTATAAATACATATCTAAGCACACCCTAATTGGGTGAGCAATCCTTCCACAATTACTATTGCATATGGTATCAGTTGCCCGGTTGACCTAGAGCTTCCGCATCGTCAATTTTCTCTTCTCTTCCAATGACGATCGCCGACTCCCAGGAGGGGTCCTCCACTGCCGCAGATCCGTCTCCTTCCACGACGGTCGGCATCTCTAGCTTGGCGCCCACTTCAATCCCGGTGCAGCCTGTCTCTTTCTCCATGCCGCAGACTTCATTCCTGTCATCCATCTCGGAGGAGTTCCCTGTGACACCAGGGATCCGTTTTCGTCCAGGCCTTCACTTTCCACAGCCAGTTAATTCTCATAGTCTCTTTAATATGCCAGAACCTTTTACCTGGGCTTCTACTCCGATCGTGGCTTCAATCCCCGCTTCTCTGCCAACGCATGCTCCATCCTCATCAACGACTCTTTCCAGTTTTGGTGGTCCGTTGTCTTCACAGAGGGTATTTTCTGGCCCCACTTTTTCGGGCCAGCCGGGTATTGCTCCTTTACAGCCGCAGCAGTCTCAACATTTGCCAGGTTTCTCATCTCCTCCCACTTATTTGGCATCTTTAGCATCCCATATGGCGTTCTCCACGCCTAATGTTACAAACATTGTAACTACTCGGTTGAATGCGGTAGAAGACTATCTTCCATGGCGTACTCAATTCGAGTCATTCTTAGTCTCCCATAGTCTTTTTGGGTTTCTAGATGGCTCGGTTGTACCTCCACCACAGTTTACTCTCGATGCTACTCGACGGGAGGTGCCTAATTCCGATTATCACCATTGGCTTAAAATTGATCAAACCATTAGATCATGGCTATTTGCTACCTTGTCCCTGGGACATCCTCATGGAAGTTCATGATTTAAAGATTTCTGCCCGTGTTTGGGACAGTCTTGAGACTAGATTCATGTCCGCATGCTTGGCTCGATCCCTTGAACTTAAGCGGCTTCTTACACATATCAAGAAGAAAGAAAATCAGTCCATGGACCAATACTTGTTGGAAATTAAGGTTATAGCGGATAATTTAAATATGATTAATTCTCCCGTTAGCAATAAGGATTTAATCGAATATGCCATTCTTGGTTTGGGTCCTGAGTTTGCTTCCTTAATCACTGCTGTAACCTACTTTCCTGGAGAGGCTACCCTTGCCTCTTTACGTCCTATCCTCCTCGCTCAAGAGCAGCAAAATTCCTATTTTCATGCTCAAGCCCCACCGGCAGTCCATCAAGCCTTTGCTGCTGCTCGCGGTGGTCCAGTTGGAGACCGAGGGGGTGCTGCCCGAGGCCAAGGTGGTGGCAGACCGCAGGGGAATCGTGGTCAACGTGGGGGTCGAGGTCGTGGTCAACGCGGACGTGGACGAGGGTACGGTGGTAATTTTCAGCAACAACAGGCTCCGTATCCGCCGCAGTTTCAGGCTCCTCCTGCTGGACAGCCCCACGGTCAGCAGGTTTATGGTGCTCCTCGTGGTCATTTTCAGCCAGGAAACCCAGGTACGCAGCTTAGTAATGTCCAGTCTGGTAATTCATACTTTACTCCTTTATCTGCTTGTGGTATTCATTGTATTGGTACAGGTTTTCCATCGGTGGATAACTCCCCTCCACCTCCAGTTGTTTGCCAAATATGTTTCTCACCAGGTCATTCAGCTCTTGCGTGTCCCCGTTTCATTGGACCATCTACTCCGGCTCTGGCTGCTATTCCTGCTGGTGAATCAAATGCTTCTGTGTGGTACCCTGACTCAGGTGCCTCGGCTCATATGACCCCCCACGAAGGTATTCTTTCTTGTAAATCTCCTTATGCCGGCTCTAATAAAGTGCAAGTTGCTAATGGTACTCAATTACCCATTACTAGTATTGGTCAAGTTACATTAAATACTCCTGGTCGCCCGCTTACTCTAAACTCCGTTTATCATGTCCCACATTTAAAATATAATTTACTCTCTATTCATAAATTATGTGCGGATAATGATTGTACGGTGATTTTTAATAAAAATTCTCTTTTTATTAAGGACAATCAGACGGGGGTGCATCTACTTCAGGCTTCCAATAAAGACCATCTTTATCCGTTTCATGCTCTTCAGACCACCCTAGTTCCCGGACCCAATTGGCACAAACGTTTGGGGCATTGTGGTGACAGAGTCTTGCATACGCTCCGGCAAAAACATTTTATTTCTTCATCTAGTAGTTTTTCTCACAATTGTGTTTCTTGTAAGATGGGTAAATCCCACAGACTTCCATTTCAGGATGCTACTCATTCGTGTGTTGCTCCTTTAGAATTAATTCATTCGGATGTTTGGCAGTCGCCTATTTTATCTAATCTTGGTTATAAGTATTATGTTTGTTTTATTGATGACTTTTCTCGTTATACATGGATATATCCTATGCGTCGCAAATCTGAAGTTTTTTCTCATTTTTGCAATTTTCAAAAATTGGTTGAAAATCTTTTAGATAGGAAAATTAAATCTTTTCAAAGTGATGGGGGTGGCGAATTTGACAATATTACTTTTCACAATCATTTTTTGCAGTCGGGTATTTTATTTCGAAAATCTTGTCCTGATACTCCGGCTCAAAATGGTGTGGCTGAACGTAAACATCGTCACCTACTTGAATTAGCTAGGACTATGTTGATTGAATCCTCCATTCCTCCTAGTTTTTGGGTTGATGCTTTATACACTGCCACTTATATTGTCAATCGCCTACCCACGCCCCTTTTGAAAAATTTAACCCCTTTTGAAAAACTTTTTAATAAACCACCAGATTTTAATTTTCTTCGTGTTTTCGGGTGTAGTTGTTTTCCCAATTTCATTGCCAAGTTCTCCAATAAACTCTCACCTCGTTCCACTCATTGTGTCTTTTTGGGTTATGCCCCGGGCTATAAGGGATATCGATGCTTAGACCCTGCTACCGGTAGAGTTTACGTTAGTCGGGATGTTCAATTCCATGAAAATGACTTCCCCTATTCCCGACTGATCTCCTCTTCCACAACTACTTATTCCATCTCTCCCACCTTAGCCTTGCCTTGGGTCCCTACTTCTGTTATAGTTCGACCAGTCACCACACGTCACCCACCAGAACAGTCCACCTCACTAGCCCCACCATCCCCTTTGTCTCAGCCCAGTCCCGGACGTAGTTCCCCGACCTCACCAGTGACCTCACCATCTGCTCCCATATCACCTCACATATCCCAGCAAACTGATCCTGCTTCCACTAGCCCAGGGACCTCTATGGACAGTCTGTCCAGACTTTCCTCAACGGCCAGTCCAGGAGCTCAGCCCACTTCTACCTCCACTTCATTACCTTGTACTGATAAGCCGCAAGCTGCTTTGCCCCACACTTCCACCGTGTCTACCAATATACATCCCATGCGCACCCGGTCTAAAGATGGAATTTTTAAGCCAAAAACTATTTTTAATTTAAGTGTTATGTCACTCCCGGATGATCCCACTTGTTTTTCTAAGGCTCAAAAACATTTTATTTGGCGGGCTGCCATGGCTGATGAATTTAATGCTTTACTTGCCAATAATACTTGGGAATTAGTTCCTTACGACGGCACTAAAAATGTAGTTGGTTGTAAATGGGTTTACAAGACAAAATATAATTCTGATGGGACTGTTGAGCGTCACAAAGCTCGTTTGGTTGCCCAAGGGTTTAAACAGCAGGCCGATGTGGATTTTACTGAGACATTTAGCCCTGTTGTGAAACCCACTACTGTTCGTCTTGTTTTGTCTATTGCTGTCTCTCTTGGTTGGTGCATTCGTCAGCTGGATGTCAAAAATGCTTTTCTTCATGGTCATCTCACTGAGGAGGTTTATATGCGTCAACCACCCGGCTTTATTCATCCTTCCTTTCCTACTCATGTGTGTCGTCTTAAAAAGGCGTTGTATGGTTTGAAACAAGCTCCAAGAGCTTGGTTTCATCCTCTGTTCTAAAAATCGTTCTAGGCGCCCGACTAGTCCCCGCCTAGGCGCTAGGCGGTTGCCGAGCGCCCCGATTTTCGTCTAGGCGCTCCGACTAATTGGTCGGCCGCCTATGGCGCCTAGTTGCCCGCCTAGAGCGCCTAATCGGCCGCCTAGCCCGTCTAGATTCGCCGAACATTACTTTACTTTTTAATTTTAATTTTCCAAGCGATATACGTACTTTAACTTTAGTCATGGATATAAGGAAATGAAGTTGTAAATTAACATAAAACTATATATGTTTGTATATACTCCGTATATCTAAATTTAACCATTATTTATATTTATAACATAATGAAGTTAAGTGATTAGTTATCATATACTACGTATGATTAGATGTGATAATTCTGTCTTTTATGTTTGTTAATGTCTATGTATATATGTGTTTTATACACACAAAATACAATATTACTTACCATATTTATGCAAAAATGTAGATAAAAATGCAAATTCTATGTCTCCGACTAGTCCCCGCCTAGGCGCCCGCCTAGCCGCCTAGGCGCTAGGTGCTGGGCTGGCGACCGACTAGCGCCTAGCGCCTTTTAGAACATTGGTTTCATCGTTTCAGTGGGTTTCTTCTTACCCATGGGTTTTCACAGAGTAAGTCTGATTCCTCCATGTTTATTTTTCGGGATCGCTCTCAGGTTGTCTATATTCTTCTCTATGTTGATGACATTTTAATCACTGGTTCATCTTTGTCCTTTGTCCGTTCTGTCATTCAGTCTCTTTCTTCTCAGTTTGCTATGAAGGATTTGGGTGATATCCATTTTTTCTTGGGCATTCACGCTCGTCGTAGTTCTCAGGGCTTATTCCTTTCCCAACAAAAATACATTTCTGATTTACTACGACGATTTCATCTTCACACTGTCAAACATGTTCGTACTCCTCTACCTTCTCGTACCACTCTTTCTCTTACAGATGGAGAACTTCTTACCGATGCTACTGAATATCTCAGTATGGTAGGTGCTTTACAGTATTTGAATTTGACTAGACCTGATATTACTTATGCTATGCACTTGGTTTCTCAGTTTATGCATGCTCCACGTACTACTCACCTTTTAGCTGTGAAGCGCATCTATAGATATTTGCAGGGTACAGCGGATCACGGCCTTTGGCTCCAGTCCAAGAATGCTACTTCCCTTATTGTTGCTTATTCTGACGCCGATTGGGCTGGTTGCCCAGACAGTAGCCGTTCTACGACAGGTTATGCCATTTTTCTGGGGGCCAATTTAATTTCTTGGAGAGCCAAGAAGCAGCCTACCATCTCCAAATCTTCCACTGAAGCTGAATATCGTGCCATTGCTTATACCGTTCAGGATACACTATTTATTCGCTCTCTGTTGGCCGATATGGGATTTTTTATTTCCAGACCAGTTCAGCTTCATTGTGACAATGTCTCTGCCTCATATTTGGCGGTGAACCCGATTCAGCATGATCGCAGCAAGCATATCAAAATTGATTATCACTTCGTCCGAGAACGTGTAGCTCATGGAGATCTTGTAGTCAAATATGTCCCTACTCAGTTACAGTTAGCTGACATTTTTACTAAAAATTTGTCTAGTCAGCGTTTTGAGTTTTTACGTTCCAATCTGCGCGTTGTTTCCCCTGCACAGATTGAGGGGGTGTAATAATCCATAATATAGGGACATCTTTGTAATTATTTTGACTCTTGATTATTATAAATACATATCTAAGCACACCCTAATTGGGTGAGCAATCATTCCACAATTACTATTGCATACTCGTGAGTCGTCCGATCAAAACTTGTCTTGAGTTCGGTCAAACTCGGGCTCAATTCCTTTGAGCTCATGAACAAATTCACGAGCCATATTAAATAAATAAGTAAATAAATAAATAAATAAATAAATAAATAAATAAAATAAATAAATAAATAAATAAATAAATAGCCAAGTACCTTGTGGTCTGATGACATTACTGTTGATCTCTCAATGAGGAGGTCACATGTTCGAGTCTCATCCCAATCAAGGATGTTGGCATTAACATGAATAATTATATGATTATATACTTTTTGTATATTATATTATATTCATTTATTTATTAATTTTTATTTGTTTGTATATTTTAAAATTTAATTGATATTAAAATAAGGAGTAAAAGTGTGAGTGAAAGAGAGAAAATAAAA
Source organism: Cuscuta epithymum (assembly GCA_945859915.1). NCBI lineage: Eukaryota > Viridiplantae > Streptophyta > Magnoliopsida > Solanales > Convolvulaceae > Cuscuta > Cuscuta epithymum. The sequence goes on along the minus strand of CAMAPF010001001.1, from coordinate 880,989 downwards.
ATGAGAATGTTTAAGTACAAATATTACATATGATTTATCTAATTTATGAATATAATTTTAATAATTTGGAAAATATAAATTTTATTTTTAGCTCAAATTGAATTCGTACTCAAGTTCGAGCATCTTATTTGAATTCAAACCTATAAAATTTAATTAGCAAAGTCGACCCGAGCTCGAACTCGATTTATTTAGATCGTCCAAGCTCAAGTTCGAGTTCTAGTTCGTTGATTCCTATCAAGCTAGCTCAAGCTCGAGCATACCCATGTTCGAGTTCGTTTATTCTTATTAAGCTCAAGCTCGAGCATACCCATATCCGAGTTCGGTTCGACTCATTTGCACCCCTAGGTTGCACCAAAAAAAGAAAAGGGTGGGGGTGTGGGGTCCGCCATGCAAAAAGTAAAATCCCATTCCAGGGCCAGATAGATTATTCCTAGTATGATCACACCTGTATCGATCAAATTTGATTTTTTCAATTCTTTTTAAATAATTATCTTTGCTAGCAATAAAAAAACACTAGTTTTTTGAAATACCAAGGACACGTTAGTTTACTTCACGGGTTACTAAACGGTGCTTATTAAGACCCACATTAATAAGCGGCGTATAAAATAAACAATGTTGTAAGATCGTGTTTACTTCAAAGGGCTTAAAACACCGTTTAATATTAAAATGTCCAAAATAACCCTATACATATATAAACACACAAACATTCATGAACACAAGTATATAATATGATATGTGGGGTCACCTCATACGTGTACCCATACCCCTAACCCCCTGCACCTCTGCGTATCACCACCCCTACCCTACACCCTACATCCAATTCCACACCCTTGGCCCCTACCCCTACCCTTACCACAATAGGGGGTGGGGTCGGGGTAGGGTGGGGTCAGGACGGGGTAAGCTAAGGTAGGGTGGTAGGATGGCGGTAGGTGGGGTCGAGATCGGGGTGGGGCCGAGGTAGGGGCATGTGATAGGGTAGGGTGGGGTCGGGGTAAGGTAAGGGTAGGGTAGGAGTGGGGCTGGGGTAGGGGCCGGGTCAGGGTAAGGTAAGGTAGGTAGGGGTTAGGGATAAGGTATGGTAGGATGGTACGACATGTGGCATGTGGTAGGTTGGTTGTTAATACTAAATATTAATATATCTTTGATAGAAACTATATTTTTTAAAAAATATTTTTCAATCATGGTCCAAAAGGTCGAGATCGACTTGTATGTATATTATTATGAGGCCTGAGGCCATTTGGCAACCCTATTTTTTGGTTTATCAGGCTTACCAGCCAACTTTTTCACCAAACACGTAACTTTTGCTTTCACGCGCTGAATTGTGTAATAATCAGAAAAAGTAAGGTTGAAGTTAGTTTTCTGGCTGTATTGGCTGAAGTGACTGTAGATGACCATTTAGTTATTTTGACATATAATTCTTTCTTTATTTTATTGATAAAATATATTTTAAAAATATTTTTTTCTTAAATCAACAGAATCAGCCAATACAGCCACTTCAGCCAGAATTTCATAAATTTCAACAGAATCAACCAAAATAGCGGATTTTTGTGCTACCAAACGGGCTCTATGATTATTATCTCATTTGAATCGCACTGGTACCAGTCTGAATCAGACCTGGAATGAGATCCAGAGCCGTTTTAGGGGGTTCAATAGGTTATCTAGAACAGGGCTCCCGAATTTAAGGGGCCCCATAGTTTTAAAACTTATTAGTATTATATAGTAATATTGTATACTAATACTAATGAGTAAAAAACAGTTAGCTTGTAAAGAAGGAAAATATAGATACATTATTTTTCTTGTTAGTCCTTTTACTCTTTTAGTTCTCTATTATATGTATTCCATTAATTTGAGTATATGTATTTGGATTGAGATTTTTTTTTCAATTTTTTATATTAATGTGGGACTCCGATTTTACATTTTGAACTGAGGCCTCGAAATTCATTAGACGACCATGATGAGATCCAATTTAATGTGATTTTCCAGTTTGGATCAAAATGTGCTCAACTCTATTTGCTACTAAGTATAACAAGGGGATACCTGGGAACTGGGAACGTAAACAGGACTAAGAAGTTTTAAACTCCTAAATTGGACTTGTTTTGAACGACCATACAAAAATACCCCTCCCTTTCCAACATATTCGGCTCTGAACATATATAGGAATAGGACACCATCCATCCGCTCTTGCAAATCTAATAAGACCGTATTTAACAAGCGAATTCAAAGGAGCAGTAGCCGACGGCAGGTTCTGCGGTCCGCCGGTTTATCGCCGGTGCGAGTCATCACCGCAGCAGTCTCCGGAGACAGGCCGGCGGGTAGTATCCTCCTCCAATCCTCCTTCCCCTGTCCCTTCTCCTCCTCCGATCCTCCTTTCTCCCTCTCTTCCTAATTGTTTGCGAGTTTTTTTGTGCGGTACGCTATACATCTCCCTACTCTTTGCCTCTTTGGTGAGCTCATCGTACGTACTAGCTTATCTTTAGTGCTAGTAGCACTGTAGCAGTCAGAAGGGATTGGCCATATCAAAGAAGAGATACTCCAGAGCAGTTACAAAGGGATTGGCCGCACTGTAGCAGTCTTGTTGTTTTACGTTTCAATTTTTATTTTATTTTGCAAATTCATATAGTGTAAGTAAAATTCTGGATCCATTCATTAATTTAGAAAATTATATCAATGGCAATGTCGGTGAAAAATTGAAAATGTCATAAAAATGCAATGTCAATGTATAAAAATGTCACGGGGTTAAGAAAATGTTACAATAGCAATGTCATTGTCGATGCTACAAAATGACATTGTAATTATGACAATGTCAATACTATTATGACAATTTTAATTTTATAAAAAAAAGTCACAATGTCGAAAAAATGTTGTAATGTCACGATGACAATGACAATGTCATAAAAATGTCAATGACAATGTCATAAGAATGTCAATGACAAAGTCATAAGAATGTCAATGACAATATCAAAAAAATGTCAATCGTTATGAAAATGACATTGCTAAAACTAATGTCAAAGCTGTAAAATATAATTTCTATTTTCAGCAGGTGCAACGTTTGCAAGACAAAGCCAATTCTCATTCATCACTTTATATTTTATGTTTATTTTTCCTTGACTGTTAAAATATAATTATGACAACGTCATGACAATGAGAATTATTGAAAATGACATTGTCTATTTTCAATAAATTGTTATTATTAAAATTATGACAATGTCCTCATAATGACAATTATACTAATCATTTATAAAAGTTAATGCATCATGTAGTAATGTTGATATCATGTAAGACTATATATATCAATTTATATTGATCGAAATGCAGTAAGAATGATATTTGAATAAAATAAAGTAAAAATCCAAATCTGAAATAAATTTATCTCCAAATCAACATTAAAAAGGTAAATCCCTAAAATGAATAGAATCAAAGAATACAATATTTTGAGAAAAAAAACATAAAAGACAAGAAAAATGTTCAAGTGTATCCTATGGGGAGCGGCTATGTAATTTAAAAGACTCACAAAGTCACCGAACTAATTTAACTTTGCTCTTGTTTTACTTTTCAGTTTGTTCATTACCACTTAGTAGGAGTATGTTAATTTTTGCTTTTCTAGTTTTTATTTCATTTCTTTGTGATTTCATTTAAAGAATCAGGGCCGGTTCTGGGGGAGGGCAAGAGGGGCGACCGCCCTAGGCCCGGCAAAAAATAGAAGAAAAAATAGGCCCAATTTTTTTCTTTATGTATAGTGTTAGTAGGCTTCTTTTTTAATTCTTAAGGTCAGTTAATTAGGTCTAATGTTTAATTTTATTGGCAATTTGAAAATTTAAAATGTAAATAAAAAATTTTAAACAGAACCAAGTTTAAAAAAAGAATATGTACATTAATATTAAGAAGGATCAGTTGTAGTTTTTAAAAGCAATACAATTGTTGCTCCATCAAAAAAAGAATATATACATTAATTTTAAGTAGGATCTGTTGTAATCTTTACATCTCTTTAGCCTTTAAGGCTTTTTATTCATTTAATTATAACATAACAAATTTATATAATTATTTTAGAGCCCATCTCTCTCAAATCTCATCCCAATTATTTATTTGTTTCCAAATTTCAATAAAATATATATCTGAGTTCCTAATAGTAGTTTAGAGGACGTCAAATTGGCAGTCTTCTTGCGAGAGTGTTCTTGGCGGCTATACATTTTGTCTCTTTGAAACCCTTCATTCTTTTGAGACTTCAAACTTTAGACTCCCATCAACGGTCAATAAATCATTCTCAACTTATGAATTCAATATGTAGTGACATTTTTTTCATATTTCCTTTCAAAAAAAAGTTTAGTGTTGTTATATGTGGCAATTTTATTGTTTGTCATGTATTAATAGAAAGAAGGTCGCCTATGAAGCTATTATTGATTATTTGCTTCATATTGTTCTACGAGAAATGTTTTTTACTGATGTTTTTTCTTTTTATCCGATACTTGTAACTTAAATAATAATAATAATAAAGTGATTTTTGACCTTGTTTTATGATGAACTTCATTGGACATTTTTATTATAATTCTGATTTCAAATAAGTATACGGTCATAGGCCCAGAATAGCGTACCGCCCATAGGCCCAGAAATGGTCAGGACCGGCCCTGTAAAGAATTTAATTTTCTGGAAAGTATGTCATTATTCATTTTGATAATATCTTTCATAATGTCAAATAATCATGCCAATACCATTGCAAAAATATACGGTGTCAAAATATGTCACAATGTCAAATAATCAAAATAGCAATGTCAATTCTGTAAATAATGACATTATAATAATGATAATGTCAATGTCAAATAATAATGATTCAAATCACATTCGACAACTTGGGGTGGATAGATGACTTCATTATCTACAACTTTCATGAAGGAAACATTGCCAAATTCGGAAGTGAAGTAGGCACGATCGTGCCCTCAAAGTCAGACACGATCGTGCCTGACAATGTCATTGATAAAAGGCAAAAAATGTTATAATGTCAAATAATACAATGTCAATGCTATAAATAATGACATTGTATAATGTAAATGTACGTCACAATGTTAATATTGCAGTGTCACAGAGTAAATACACAATGTCACATGTCAATGTAATAATATCACAATGATATCATAAACAAATCAATATCACAATGTTATTAAACAATGCCAGAATATTAACTCACTGTCAAATAAAAGCTTGAATCCTTTTTTCTCTTAAAAAAAGCTTGAATGTTACAAAACCGTTCATTTCATTGTTAAAAATGAATGCCATTGTCTATCTCCGTAGAACAACAACAATCAAATACTCCGTAGCAGATAAAAAAGTAAAATATACAGTACGTAATAATTGGGATATAATTAAAGAAATAAAATTACTTTAGTTTAAACTTAATAAAACAAAAAAAGAACCCATCAAATGTGAACAATAGGAATATACAGTACGTCAAATGCATGCGAAACAACGGAATATGGAGTAAGCAAAAAGAAAAAAAAAAATTAAAAGAAAGGCAAATCCACAGATCGATCGATCGCAGATCCACTGAAGCCTGAAGGTAGATTGTAGATCCCCAAAGAAGAAGATTCCTAATAGAAGATTGTACGTCCGCAAATCCGCCGCACGTTGTGCGGCCGGCATCAGATCTTTTCTCATATGGTATGCCTTAGCTCCTTCATCCAGTCCGTTAGTCTTCCAGCAAGTATTAGGTCTGAATGTCTGATGAAGAGAGAGGGAATAAGGACCCGATGAAGAAATTAGCCCGAAAGAAGTAGGAGGGTAAGGAGGATTGAACACAATAATTATGTCCTATTTAGTTACATAAGCTTTTTTTGGTCCTATCTATCACCATTTCTCTATAACAAGCTAGTAACTACAAATGCCGCATTAAGAGGCATTGTGGTTATAATGAACGGAATATGAATTTTCTCTTGCGGGTCGATTTTGCTCCAATTTCAAAATGTAGTACTCCATTAAACACAATTTATACTAGGGATGCCCCGGGCCGGGCCGGTCTTGGGCGGTACTGGATGTTTGGGCTTAAGGCCCGGTATCGGCCCGGGATTCTACTGGGAGCGGGCCAGGCCTGGGTCAGGTCGGGTCTATTATTATTTTTCTATAAAAAATAGGATCTTCTAATTTATTTCTACCCCACCTCCAAACCCGCTAAAATACCCAGCCCAACCCACCTACCAGCGGCCCAAAGCCCAAAAATTGAAAAAAAAAATATTTTGACCCGCCCCTCCCTACCACCGGTGCGGGTAAAATGGACCGGTCCCAATCCCGGTCAGCCGGCTCCGGGCCGATCAGACACGTCCAAGTCCATCCCTAGTTTATACTCTATTAAAAAGGAGGGTCCAAACTAGGGGTGGTTCGGTACGGTATACCGAAGATTTTATCTCATACCTTTACCATACCGTAAACTTTCGGTATGCAAAAATACATAACGTTACCATACCTAAATTTCGGTATACCTTGTTTCGGTATACCAAAATTTCGGTACGGTAAGCTACGATATGGGTAAATTATCATGATTTAATATCAAATTATTATATATCAAATGAAATATAGAAAATCAGTGTTAATAGTGATATACTAAAATTATTAATGAAATTAATTATAAAATGCCAATGATAACTGATAAGTCCGTATTTAGACACGCATTTGATGCGTGTTGGAGTTGGATTTTGATGGTTTTCCCAGCTTTAAGGTGTTGCAAGTCTCAATTTTAGCTCAAGTTATGTTTACCGGGCGTTGGTTCGAGTTTTGTGTTGTTTGTAGTCAAAATCAGGGAATTTGAGTCCGGCACCGGCACTTGAGGAACAATCGGGATGATTTGAGAAGCATTTGAGAATGATTTGATAGCTTTGGAGGTCACCGGAAGATTCACAATGAAGATTTGAAGGAAAAAGAGCTCTAGGACTGGCTTCGGGATAAAAAAGAAGACGAATAGAGCTTGAAAACGACGATCAGGATGACCTTCTGTCAATCGTTCAATCATATCTCTTTGTAGAAACAACCAATGGACACGATTCAAGTTCCATATGAAAGCCAACTTCAAGGGCTACAAATCATATGAAGACACCTTTGCGAGAATCGGAGAGGAAGAAGGTGAAAACAGACGATGAAGTCAGATGATCTCTGCTGTGATTTCAGAAAGACACCTTCCACCGTTTTGATCATATCTCTTGATTGGATGATTCAAATCACATTCGGCAAATTGGAGTGGATATAGGACTTCATTATCTACAACTTTCATGAAGGAAGTTTTGTCAAATTCGGAAGTTAAGTAGGCACGATCGTGCCCTCAAAGTCAGACACGATCGTGCCTGAAGAGAAAAGCACCGCGGAGCTACTGCCAGCCAGGCACGATCGTGCCTGGAGGGAGGCACGATCGTGCCTGCCCAAAATGCGCGTTTTTGCTCCGGAGGCACGATCGAAGCCACGATCGTGCCTGACATCGTGTCTGGCTCCGAAAATCCTAATTCAGCTCAAATTTCACCCGATTTTTCTATTTAAACATCCTGTAAACCCCCGTTTTGAGGGGGGAGCTTAGAGAGAGTGCCTACCACGAATTTTAGAGGGTTTTTCAGCCTTGCTCATCAATCTTTTGGGATTCTTTGTAAGTTCCACCTTTTTAATTAATGACAATTAATTTTTTTATTCCAATTCTATTGATTCTTCAATTATGAATTGTGAGTAATTTTAATTAGGGATTTGGGATTGATGAAGGGGTTAATCATGATGTATGACTAGATTCTTTTCGGTTTAATTGCATGAATGCCGTTTAATTTGTGTTTGAATAATTTAATTGATATCTTTTGTAACCTAGAATCGCGACTAGAATTACAATTGCATGTAGAATAAATTAAGAGAGATCTAATTTGTTCTAGGAAACATTCACACACACTTAATCTTTCGCTAAGAGATTAGTAGCGATTAAGGGGCCATAAGCTCGCTCGTCTTGGCAATAATTTAGGATCCTGTCGCGTGAGAGATCAGCCTGGTCCCCTAAAGTATTGTACTCTACGCCGCGAGAGCGGTAAGAACTTAGTAATGATTAGCTAGGCTCAATTAAATTAATTTCATGTAATTAGGCCTGATCTGCCAGAAATCCGGTTACCCCGGAATCAATCCCGGTTCCCTTCGTCATTAATTAGAAAGAACCCCCTAGTTTAATTGTTCGCATTAGTTTTATTTTCCAAACCAACCAATCTCGCACGACGCTTTTATTTTATTTTCTTTTTAACCGCTGAATTTAATTAATTCTTGATTGCCTTTTGTCCGTCCCTGTGGAGACGATACTCGTACTTACACCACTATATTACGATCTATTTTAAGTGCGAGAAAACTCACATCAGTTTTTTGGCGCCGTTGCCAGGGACGGTGTCGGTTTTAAGGGTTAGTTAATTTCAGCGAGATTTTTTTAGTTAGTTTTCTTTTTGTTCTTCGTAGGATTTTCTGTGCTAACCTTTCAGGGTTTTTTCAAAGAGACATGAGATGAACCCATTCAGCCAAATTCCTGGAGGAAGTCCTTTTCCCCAAACCTCCATGGAATTTTCACCATATACGGCATACCCTCCTTACACTCCTCCTCCTCAATATTACACACCTCAGCAAAATTACTCTCCTACGCCACAAAATATTCAGCCTTCTTATCCGTACACTCCAACGACACAACCCTTTCATTCTGATTTTTACTATCCTTCATCACATTACCTTTGGGTAAGCGTAAGACGAGGCTCCATTCTTGAATTTATGCTTCTAAATAAAACGCCTGAGGAAATATCTGAATGTTTTAAGGGTAGCATTTGTTCCTTCTGAGGAGGAGGTCACCATTTATGTCTTTGCCCCATCAAACCTCTATATGACCATCCTTTTCGGGAAACTGCTTACCCCACTTCTTCCTCCCCACAATTTACGAACACAAATGTTTCAGTCACTCCTACATACTTTCCGAGTAATGAGCCTCATAATCAACAAGAGGATCTGAAGGAGGCAGATTTAAAGAGACTTTCTAGCTTGGAAGAATCACTCAAACAATTAGGGCAAATTCAGCATAGAGCGGACTCAAGGATGCAGAACATGGAGAATCAATTGGGGCAGATTGCAAAGGCTTTATCTGAGGAGTCCGAGAGATCCCATCCTAGCGACACAGAAGCCCAACCTAAGGAGACCAATAGGGATGATCATATGAGTGAGTCGGACTGCGAAGGTGGGAATATGATGGATGATACACTTCCTGATGCTTTTGAAGACCCTCCTATGTTTGAAGATGAAGAAGAAGATAATAGTGTCAAGTTGTTTTTCCGAGAATACAGGAAAAAGTTCGAAACGGTACAAGCTGTAACTGATGAAGTCACAAATCATTGTGATTTTCATACAGAAACTCCCCAGCCGTTTGATTTACCATTAGTCTCAACACCTGATGAGGGAAAGGAGCAGATCAGTCATGATGATGGAGCTACTGAGGTAGGTTTGGGTATTGAAGATGAGTTGGGAAAAGATGATTACATGCTCCAAGAGAGTGGGGGCGAGGTAGATGATGTCCGTAATGAAGAAGTCCCGCTCCACAAGCAAGATTACCCTTCTTGTACACCTGTACCGATCCACTCTTACGTGGTTTCAGATTTGGATTTCTTTGATTCACTACTTGATGATATTTCTTTTTGTACGGAGAGTGACAACATCATCCAAGAAGACCCTGATGAGAACGATGTTAACGAGAGTTGGGATGCCTTCATGGGGAGTGATACAGAGTCCGGAGGAGAGGTTGTGAATGTAGATGATATTTGTGAGGAAGAAGAAGACTTTTCTATGTTGCAGTTTGATTACGGTGTTGCTTCTACTCCTTGCTTGGAGACATGTTTTGAGCTTCCGGTGATGCCTAGAGTAATCAAAGTTTTCACTCATGTTCCCTATCCACCTGAAGAGGATGAGAGTTTCATACTTCACTTCTGTGCTGATGAGGGTTATGAAGACCATATGCTACCTTCGTGGACTGAAGAATTTAAGAATTTGCGCCATCTAATGGCATTTGTTGAGAGGAAGCTGGAGATGTTGACTATTAGTGCATCACTGATGTCTGTGCTATTTGAGAGCCTATGAGGAAGTTGCGTCGGGCAAACGACGTTAAAAATAGCGCTTCTTGGGAGGCAACCCAAGCTTATTTCTGCATTTTTTTGTTTGTTTGCTTGTTTGCTTTCAGAAAACACCCAAAAAAAAAGAACAAAAAAAACCGGGGTGTTTTTTGGGTTTGTTTTTGTGCTTGTGTGTTTTGTTTTTGCAGCTCAGGGTCTTGCTTTGGGGATGATGTGCCGAGGATCATTGACTCAATTTAGTTCTGCACCGACCAACGCCTTAGGGAAGTCTCTTTGACTCTTTTACTCGCTTGTTGAAATATTGACTTGAGTTAAGTTGAGCATGTGTGACCCTATCCTCTTTACCTCCTAGTACATAATGCATATTTGGTCATCGAGGACGATGCCAAAGTTTAAGTGTGGGGGAGTGAATTGGGCATTCGGGCAGTGGTTGTTACATGAGATTTATTAGAGTTAGCATGCGCAGGTGTTAGTTGTATATTCATAGGAAATTCATGCAAAATTTTGAAATTTTTTCTTTAAACTGTGTCTTTGTGAGCTGGCTAGCATTTTGACTATGCTTTTATGACATTCTTGAAGTGTTTAGGCTTAAATTGCTTGCATGGTAACCTAGTTGTTGAGAGGATGAAGGCATTAGACACCCATTGAATTCTCCATTAATCATCCACCCCACCTGAAAAGTCCTTTAGGAGAAGCCATTTTGAGCCTGACTGTTCTTTGTTTACCCAATTAATTGAGCTTCATAGCCAAATGGCCTGTGTTTCCTTACCCGTGAATATTTCTGACTTAGTCTTGATGTTTAGGGAACTAAGGGATTAATTTGCTAAGTTTAGAGAATTTGTGTAGGAGCCATTCTTGGCACTGTTCCTATGCCCTAAATAGGGTAAGAGCAGTCATCTTTTAGGAATATGATACTTTCGAGAATTGCATTGTAGGCATGGATTCACTTTTAAATTAATGAACTTTAATTGCCATTTTTCCTTGGTGAGGCCGAGATTAGAATGGGGTAATGTCTAGTGAGAATCCGAAAGGTGAAAAATTAATATAGCTAGACCTCTTAGTTTGCGAAAAAGAGAATGGGAGCCCCGGTCAAAAAGCGTAAGATGAGACTTGGGTATCTTTCGAAAGAAACGGCGTTCTCGTGCCAACATGACAAGGAAAACTAAACATAATTAATGAACTTGGAGGCTATTGAAAAATTAGATTTAGTCCTCCGCATACTTCAAGTATACGTCAAAGCACAAATGTGCCGAGATTTGTACAAGACTATTTAGCTTAGTTGTACACCATGTCTACTCTTTGCATAGGTTTAAATGATTGTTCCTAAATTGTGACCTACTGAGTTCCTTGTTCCTAAGAATAGCCCTGAAGTTCCTGAATACATTGAGTCTTTGTTAGAATATTCCAATCTCTCAAAAGAAAGGGACTATTATTGTTATCCATGATCTATTCACCACCACCTTCACAAGTCTTTGTGATCAATAACTAGTTTATTTGTGTGTGCTGTCACTGCTTTGAGGATGTTGTGAATAATTTTGTCAAATATTTTAGCCAGGGTACAAAGATGTAGTTTAGGGAAGAATTTTCGTGGTTTAGTCTACTTGTTCTGTGAATATCCCTTTAACTACGTGTGCATGCTAATTGTTTTGATTTCGTGTGGTGATTATCGTAAGTCCCGTTGTTCAGTTTGCTTGAGGACAAGCAAAGGCTTAAGTGTGGGGGAATCTGATAAGTCCGTATTTAGACACGCATTTGATGCGTGTTGGAGTTGGATTTTGATGGTTTTCCCAGCTTTAAGGTGTTGCAAGTCTCAATTTTAGCTCAAGTTATGTTTACCGGGCGTTGGTTCGAGTTTTGTGTTGTTTGTAGTCAAAATCAGGGAATTTGAGTCCGGCACCGGCACTTGAGGAACAATCGGGATGATTTGAGAAGCATTTGAGAATGATTTGATAGCTTTGGAGGTCACCGGAAGATTCACAATGAAGATTTGAAGGAAAAAGAGCTCTAGGACTCGCTTCGGGATAAAAAAGAAGACGAATAGAGCTTGAAAACGACGATCAGGATGACCTTCTGTCAATCGTTCAATCATATCTCTTTGTATAAACAACCAATGGACACGATTCAAGTTCCATATGAAAGCCAACTTCAAGGGCTACAAATCATATGAAGACACCTTTACGAGAATCGGAGAGGAAGAAGGTGAAAACAGACGATGAAGTCAGATGATCTCTGCTGTGATTTCAGAAAGACACCTTTCACCGTTTTGATCATATCTCTTGACTGGATGATTCAAATCACATTCGGCAAATTGGAGTGGATAGAGGACTTCATTATCTACAACTTTCATGAAGGAAGTTTTGTCAAATTCGGAAGTTAAGTAGGCACGATCGTGCCCTCAAAGTCAGACACGATCGTGCCTGAAGAGAAAAGCACCGCGGAGCTACTGCCAGCCAGGCACGATCGTGCCTGGAGGGAAGCACGATCGTGCCTGCCCAAAATGCGCGTTTTTGCTCCGGAGGCACGATCGAAGGCACGATCGTGCCTGGCATCGTGTCTGGCTCCGAAAATCCTAATTCAACTCAAATTTCACCCGATTTTTCTATTTAAACATCCTGTAAACCCCCGTTTTGAGGGGGGAGCTTAGAGAGAGTGCCTACCACGAATTTTAGAGGGTTTTTCAGCCTTGCTCATCAATCTTTTGGGATTCTTTGTAAGTTCCACCTTTTTAATTAATGACAATTAATTCTTTTTATTCCAATTCTATTGATTCTTCAATTATGAATTGTGAGTAGTTTTAATTAGGGATTTGGGATTGATGAAGGGGTTAATCATGATGTATGGCTAGATTCTTTTCGGTTTAATTGCATGAATGCCGTTTAATTTGTGTTTGAATAATTTAATTGATATCTTTTGTAACCTAGAATCGCGACTAGAATTACAATTGCATGTAGAATAAATTAAGAGAGATCTAATTTGTTCTAGGACACATTCACACACACTTAATCGTTCGCTAAGAGATTAGTAGCGATTAAGGGACCATAAGCTCGCTCGTCTTGGCAATAATTTAGGATCCTGTCGCGTGAGAGATCAGCCTGGTCCCCTAAAGTATTGTACTCTACGCCGCGAGAGCGGTAAGAACTTAGTAATGATTAGCTAGGCTCAATTAAATTAATTTCATGTAATTAGGCCTAATCTGCCAGAAATCCGGTTACCCCGGAATCAATCCCGGTTCCCTTCGTCATTAATTAGAAAGAACCCCCTAGTTTAATTGTTCGCATTAGTTTTATTTTCCAAACCAACCAATCTCGCACGACGCTTTTATTTTATTTTCTTTTTAACCGCTGAATTTAATTAATTCTTGATTGCCTTTTGTCCGTCCCTGTGGAGACGATACTCGTACTTACACCACTATATTACGATCTATTTTAAGTGCGAGAAAACTCACATCAATAACCTATTGTGTTCTATTCAACTTTGAACAAAAAAAATATTATAAATATGTACGGATACTTCAACGAATGATATATGAAGATAACAACACATTTTGCTAAAATAATAATTTAAACAACATAAATATATTTGAAATAACATCAATCTCCAATAAAAAGTATAAATAATTCAAGAAACATGGATATAAAGTCATTATCCTTGAATTAATGTTGTGTTTCTAGTTATTTTCCCTTTTTATAATTTTAAGAAAATTATTGGCTTGGAATTACGGTATGACGGTATAACGGTATACCGTTTATTTCTAAAATATATACCGATACCATGCCGAAGTAATTCGGTACGGTATCATACCGTACCAAAAGTGTCGGTATACCAAACACTTCGGTAAATTCGGTATTTTTCGATATGGTAAGTCCGGTATACCGAAATTTCGGTATTTTCCCCACCCCTAGTCCAAACAGTGACTAGTCTTGACTCTTGACCCCATTTCTTTGGAAATAAAATCGATCATGTGTTGGGTGAATATAATTTTGGTCCTAGTTTGAATTCCAAGCCTCTTATTAATTATCATGGAGTCCGTTAAGTTTCATTTTGATTTGTCCACCTTCAAGCAGTGGAGGACCCGGGGGTCCTAGGGGGCAAGTGCTCTTGCTTCCGATCCCGAATTTTAGTATTAGTAGTTAGGATAAAAATAGTGTCCCACCCAGGGACGGAGCCAGAACTCAGTCATAAGGGGGGCCAAGAACAAACACAAACACTAAAGAAAAAAATCTCTAAATAGGACAAAAAAAAAGTTTATAAACAGGATTATTATTGTTTTAATCTCAAAATAGGACTTATTGACTCCTATTTTGGCAAACTTTAATCAAATAATTTTTAATAGAACTAAATAAGATCTATTCAAGGAGTAAAACATATTTTTTCATATTTTTAATGAGGAATGATCCTTTCAGAATTACATGACGGGATCCACCATCCGGATGTCTGTGTTTGATGTGCTTCCGGATGGATTTTTTGGGTGAAATTTTATGACAATATTCTTCATGATGTGTAGATTATTTACACCTAATTTCAGTTTAAAATTCAATCGACAAATCAGTTAAATAAATTATTGAAAAAACACTGTACCAAAAAATATAAAAAAAAACTCAGTGTTTTTCCATAATTTATTTAATTGACTCTCCAATTGCATGTAAGCTGAAATACAATGGATATAATATACACTTTATGAAATACATGTTCACAAAAATTCATCAAAAAATTCTACCCGAAAGCATCTCACATAAAAGCTTCTATCGAGTAGTTTTGACTCAATCTTTACTGATTATTTCATTTATAATAGTAGTATTACTAAAAAATAAAAAAGTTGGGAGGGGCCATGGCCCCCCTACCCATACACATACATCCGTCCCTGGTCCCACCTATCTGGATAAAAAAAATACTCTGTATTACTACTAAATGAGGTAATAATCCCTTAGCTTCAAAGAGTATGTAAATCGTTATAAGACATTTAAACGACTGTGGAATTATGATGAAATGATTGCTTATGGTTAGACACGATCGTAATTGTAAAAGTTAAATTTTAATAGTTTATAATATGAAAATTAGAAACATTACAAATATAATTAAGTTGTAATCCATGTCATGCCTTTCTTTTAAAATACTGAATACGGAGTATTATTGTTCAGAATGGTTGTAATAGGTTGAAGCTAGACATATAAATTACAGGTCTACATTCCTTGGAACCGACATTGAACAAACTATTTCTCTTTTAAAAAATTGTCTGCACGAGATAGAAGACCATTCTCACACCTAACGTGACCGACCCATTTCTATCCATTTTGCAGTGCCCCTCCTTAACAAAAGCTCTAGGTCCGCCACGGCCTTCAAGTTTTGGTTATATATATTGTAAGGTATTTTTTTTGCTAATGCGATGTCTGTTCTCATTTCCTATAATCCTATCTGAATAACTTGTGGGTACTGAAGTTAATCCTCATTTAAATATATCTCTAGTGACCCTTCAGGAGTTCAGGGGATTTGACCTAATGACCTTATAGAAGAGTTACGTTTTTGTCTATGGTTTTAAACCTCGAAAGTTTCTTATGAGAGTGTTCCTCATGAGTACATTATCAAGAGAATTTTTTAATTATTTGTTCTATAATCTCAATTATGTAATTGTGCTTAATTAATTGGCATTATCATCACCAAATTCGTTAGCTTGTATGATTCAGCACGAGTAGTCCAAGTACATTTTGGATGTGCTATCACTGCTATTTCCAAGCTTGTATGATTCAGCTTGTGTGATTCATCGGTTGTTGATGTTATTGGGTCAGTTTAGAGATGACATTGTCCATTTTAAATAGGAAAGATATAGATCTCATTTGGTAACACGAAAATCAAACTGATTCGGCTGAAGTGGCTACATTAGCTGATTCTGCTAATTTAAGAAAACATTATTTTTAAAATGTATATTTTATTAATAAAATAATGAAAAAATATATGTAGAAGTATATAGCTATGGTCATCTACAATAACTTCAGTCAATATAGTCAGAAAAAGTGACTTCAACCTTATTTTTTCTGATTATTACACAATTCAGCGTGCGAAAATAAAAGTTACGTGTTTGGTGAAAAAGTTGGCTGATAAGCCTAATAAAACGAAAAACAATATAATGTTACCAAACGACCTCATAGAAAAATGATTATGTAGCTTTCATATTAAGTAATGAATGAATGTGTCAGTATATTATAAGCATAGTAAAAGATCATATTTGACTTGAATTCACATTGGTGTTTTTAAAGGCGCATTGGAATATTTTTCAAAGGAAAGTCCATTCCTAAACAATTTTATTGAATTTAATTTTCTAGTCATCCTTACATTATATTAGATTGACAATGTCTCCATGTAGTCTCAATGTTCTACAAAACTGTCGTACAATCGTCAAAAGTAGCATAATCTTGGTGATGGTCATAAGCAACCATGAAGAGTAACATTCTCTTCTCCGATCCATTTATTAATTTGTGAACAACGTATGAGGGAGTATCCTCAGTCGTATAATCGCCATTTTGTTGTACAAGTGCAAGGACATGTTTTCTGCACTCATTACAAGGTGCTTGCTTCTTTGTGCACTCCGGTAGACTTTGTACATACTCAAGAACTCCCGGGTCTTCTCCAGTATAGTAGACAAAATTTATTCTACACATTTGTTGTCCGTAAAATTAGACATTCTCCAATTGATATTTTTGTCTATGATTTACATTAGAGAAAAAGTTGTTAATAACAAAATTTTGAAAATGTGAATAAAAAGTATACATTTTTTAACCAAGCTAAAACTTTTTTCTATGCACCGTCTATATGAATTTTATTACTGACATTTTTATTTACGACCTAACTTTAGAGTTTTTAAATTTAAGTACCACATATTTTGAAAATGTGTATGAAAGTGTATAAGCGCAGTCTTTTACTGTGTATTAAGTTACAATCTTAAGTGTGAAAAATTTAATGTGTTAATTCATATTTACTAACGAGGACTACATTTCAACATGAGCAATAACTAAAAGACTAAATTAAAGTTTTTTCTCAAAGAAATAAAATAAATATTTAGTAACAATTCACATTTTTATTTTTTTAAGAATAAACATATTTATGAGTCAGAGATGATATATAGTTTATTGAAATAATTAAATAGAATCGTCAAAAACATTTTTTTGGAAGAAGACAATAAATAAAAAGGAAATAAGGGAGAGAAGAAGGAAGAACAAACTAAAACAAATAAACCGTATGTTAGGACCTGGGATGATACAATGATAGATTGAAAAAGTTTGGGATAATCCGGGACTTGATTGTGGCCAATTTCCCTTCAAAAGAGATGGCCGTGACTTACCTTGGGAAGAATCCCGGAAGATCTCCCTAAATGGGAAGCTTTCTTCTTCAAAACTCACAAGTGTATGATTTGATTAACTCTACTATCCATCCTTGGATGTCCTTTATTTGGAAGCCTTATACCCCCAAATTTTCTTTCATTACTTGGCTTGCTTTCCGGGAAGGTTAGCCACATATGATAGGTTGAGGTTTCTTGATGTAGTTAATGTTTGTCCTCTTTGTAAGGGTGGTCCGGAAACGGTATCACACTTATATTTTGAGTGTACATTTACAGGACATGTTTGGAGCATAGTGATGGACTGGCTTGGACTTTTGAGGCAGATGACAACACTTTCAAGTGCGGTCAAATGTCAAATGGATAAAAAAGGAACAAATGGAGCACATGTCAAAGTCAAGGCCGTGAAACTCTCTTTTTGCTACACAATTTATTGGATTTGACGTACTAGAAATACTCTACGTTTTGAGAAGGCCAAGACTACGGTGTTGGATATGGTCACACACATCAAGTATATGGTGTATAAAGTGCTTTATTCTATGTATTCATACCATATGATAACATTCTGATTTTTGCAATTTCGTCACCATTTGTTGTGATGGCTAGCATGTATATGTAGCTAGGTGGTTTTTTGAGGTGACATGGCATCTTACTTGGAATGGCCCGTAGGTGTTTTTGAGGTTGTACAAATGTACATAAACATTCTTCGACATATATAGGTTTCGGTTCAAATAAGAACACGATCTTGTGAGAAAAATGAGAACGAATCTAGACCGTTAGATTTGCTTCAAGTGAAATTTAGTGTGCATTAGATGAAAGTGTAATGTGCATGAGGTGAAATTGAAATGTGCATCACATAGGGTACGATAGAGTGGCATTATGTACAGTTGAATTGTGCATTACGTGAAATTGAAATGTGCACTGGGTGAAGCTGAAATGTGCAATATAAAAAGTACGATGTGATGTTATTTTTACACTTTTTTTCTCGCACATATCAGTTTAATCTAATGCACACGTACTTGAGTTTAAATTTTTATTTTGCACATTTCAATATCATTTAATGCACATTTCAGTTTCACCAAATGCACAATTTTGTTCCACATAATACAATCCAACGGTCCAGATTCGTTCTCATTTTTCTCCTAAGATCTGTTCTTACCGGAACCACTCCCTATATATATATATATATATATATATATATATATATATATATAGAGAGAGAGAGAGAGAGAGAGAGAGAGAGAGAGAGAGAGAGAGAGAGAGAGAGGGGGCAGTTCACATCAGGAACTCCTGAAGAGAAGCCCCGTGCGGACAAGCCCATCAGAGGGTCTTCCCGGTGGAATTTTTTGATGAAATTTTTTGAGCATGTTCCTCATCAAGTCTAGTTGGTCCATACCAAATTTCAGCTCAAAATTCCATCGGGAAGGCAGTCAAATAAATCCTGGAAACATACTGCACATTATATGTGCGCAGAATGCACCATATTTTTTCAGGATTTATTTGACTGCCTTCCCGATGGAATTTTGAGCTGAAATTTGGTATGGACCAACTAGACTTGATGAGGAACATGCTCAAAAAATTTCATCAAAAAATTCCACCGGGAAGACCCTCTGATGTTCTTGTCCGCACGGAGCTTCTCTTCAGGAGCTCCTGATAGGAACGGGACTCAATATATATAAACGCAGTCAACTTCAAAAAATGATTTGAATGCCTTCCCGATCGAATTTTTAGCTGAAATTTGGTATGAATAAACTAGACCTGATGAAGAACATGCTAAAAACATTTCATCAAAAAATTGGATCAGGAAGTGCTCTAAATGTCCTAGGCCGGACGGGTTCCCGTCAGGCCGGCTGGACATGAAGTTTTCTCTCTATAGGATCCAATTTTTCTCTAGACAGGAGTTAATCCCTAATCTTCAGTTCAATTTTTCCTCCCTTCTGTCATTGCAGATGGGGAGGTAGCTAGAAGAACAAGAAACGGCATCCTCCGTCTCAAGAAGCTAAAGATGATAACGGTGACAAATTGAACGGAGATGGGGAGGTTTTCGGCGACGCTCGGGTACTATTCCTCTTTTATGCTGTTCAGTCATAGCTCCAAGAGACTGACCCACGGGTTTGATTGATTTCTTCCTCTCCTTTCACTGATTTCAGCTCTCTGGATCGTCTCCTAGTACCTACATTAATCTAATACTAGTATTTTCTTTTGGATTCTTGGCTCAAACCACCCATTGGAATGTTGAACTTTGAGTATCTCGCTCACTGTTCATCTGCGATTTTGAATTTTGGGTTGTCCCCTCTTAGCCTTCCCATCTGCGCGGTACTGTTCATCTTCAATACTTTTTTTACTAATAAGCCGTGGCGGATCTAGAAAACATATTTGTTGGGGGCATAATCTAACTTATTGGAGCCAAAAATGTTTATTAATAGGACCAAATAAAAGATGATCTTTTTATGCTAAAAGGGTAGAATTTTCATAATTGAACTTCAATTCTATAATATAGACCATGTGTGTGTATGCATGTAAACTAACACAAAGATAAGGTAGAGGTTCAACTCTCTCTGTGGATCCAATTGCTTATAAAATACATGCAATTCAAACTTATAAATACAATTCAAGCTTATATATACAATTAATACTACGTATATACTAGTAATATATACTCCGTACAAGCTTATATACAATTCAAGGTTATAATGAATGATAAAACTGCAAGAATTTATATTTTTGCAGTTTATACATATCTCATCTCATATACCAGCTATTAAGTTTGGATAGATAAACTCATTGTAGAATATAATTAAATTTATGAAACCAAAAATATATCAAAGGAATGGCTTTTCAATAATAAATATGAATAACTAATTGTAACATGTATATTTATGGAATCTAAAAAATATTAAAGAAATGGACTTTCTATAATAATATAATAAAACTTAGTTAATGCAATTTGGAGGTCTATAGTTTTTATTAAGAAAAGGTTAATGTCAAAATCAGTTCAATAGATCTTGAATTTGAACAATTTTACTATACAATTTTTTATTTTCACGATTTGAATATTAAATAATCGATATGTGCCAAAAAATATGTCTAAGTCACAGAATACTATTTTTATGTGACTAGTAATGCTTACCTTCATAATCACAAGATATAGAATACTTATTTTAATGCGATAGTATTATTTGAAATTACTTTTACATTTAAAAAGTTGATTGATTTACCTACAAGAATAATGTGCATTTAACAATAATGCTTACTTTTTGTCTATTAAAGTAATTTAATTAAGGTCGTTTTTATTCAATTTTATATTTATATGATTTGCTTACAAAATTGGATTGCTTTGATCGATTTATATGATTCAATTTAAATAAAGAAAACAACTAGAAGCTCTCATATTATCATTCTATAACTAAAAAAACTATTGTCGGAAACATAAGTTTTTATTGGGGGCAACACAAATTTTTCATTGGGGAAACATATTTTGCAAGGTGACAACTCCGGTACCCTTTTAAAAATTGGGGTATCTTACCTATCATGCATTTGATTGGTCCAAATCATTTATTCCTTTTAATTTAGATTTAATTAATTCAACTGCACCATTCCTATTGGTCCATGTGGACAAAGGTATGGTACTTTAAGGGTACCATAGAATCTACCATTTTGCAATAAAGAATTACTTCATTATGTATTAAAAATTTGGAAGTTTATTGGGGGCACATGTCCCCATTGGTGAAGGCATACATCCGCCCCTGGGTATACGGATGATGTGCATTTTATTACATGTGTATATGCATTTATGTTCACTTCAAAAAAATTCTGTTTCAGGATATTGTGGGGCCCCTCAACCCCAGTAGGTTTGCTTGTGGTAAGAGCCCTAGCTGGTTTACCCCGCATTGAATTGTAGAAAGCGCCGCCAGCTGGTTGTTACCCGAAAAGGTTTGAATAAAGCTTTCTTTTGATGCTGGACAGTATGGGGGTTTTGATGGTGCTTTTTGCTGCAAAAGGATGGAAGCTAATCCCCTGCCTTTGGATGAATGTTGGAGCAGAAAATGGATATAGTGTTAACTCTTCCCATAAACGCCCTGTCACCCGCCCCTTTCTTTTGTAAGCCCTCTTCATCACCTCCTTACAATATAAATGAATGTTCTTGTACACGGTTTTATTCACTCAAAGTCATCGCAACTTCTATCTTCTTTGTCTCTCTAGTATTCTTCACTTCTACTTTGGATCTTTTTCCTTGAGTTGAGTAAACAGTAAACACTGAAAATGGGTTCTACTTTGAAAAACCTTGGTGATATTCTACTGGTCATCACACTCATCATCTCCCTGGCTTTGGCAAAAGAGGGTAACCATTTCTGTTAATGTTTTCTTCTTATATATATGTATAGTTTGAAGATTAATTACTAATTGCCATCTTAGCATCAGCATGGTGTCTTTGGGATGTCATTATACTCCTTTAGATAGATTTTCAGAACTTATTACACATGAATGCTTATCTAATACTACGTATCCAACACAAGAGCTTGTTTGGGAGCGTAAAATTGCAGTTTTTTTGATATAAAATTTCAGCTGTTGGTAGAAAATTTAGTCATGTTTGGGAATGGTATACTCTCTCAGAAACTTTTCCACAAGTTTTAAGCTGTTTTTGAGAAGTTGAAAATCTGCAGCTTATTTTTCAAAAGTAGTACGGAGTACTATTTTACCATCTATTGATCTAAAAGCTGATTCTTTGTCACATGCAAACAAACTTCATTATTTTCAGATCACTGCTCAGGAAATGTTACCCAAACAACTTATTACAGTTATGAATCATAATTGATTCTACATTTTAAGGATTACGAGTATTAAATAGCTATGCAAACAGTAAGTACTAGTGTCATTAAAGCATAGCTCTGGCTGCTTAGCTTCAGGGCATCTTTCTGAGTTTTTGTTCTCATATTCATACCATATATAATTTAATTAGTCGTTGTGAAACTCTTTCTCTATTAGTTAGTGCACAGAGTGCATATTTTTTTAATTCAATCGAAATAGTTAAAATTTGATTTTTTTGGTTAACTTGAGTGTTTTATTCTGAAATCTTGGCCGCTCCACCTCTTAATCATTCAGTTTCCAACAATGTGTACTTCTCAATCTTCTACGGCTTCACTACTTTTTAAAAATTTGAAGATTCCATCCCCGATTCCCAGTCCTAGTAATCCTACATTTACTTTCATGTGTTATGTTAACTCTTTCAGTCCATAGTACTTACTACACATGAAATTGCACAAAGATTAAGTTTTTCTTAAAATGCTAAGCATTCTTGTATCTAATTTCATAATTCATATTTTCTATTTCAGAAAGTTAAGAGTTGCTTATCTATGAGATATTATTTTATTATGGATTCTTAAATAAAGGTAAATCTAAAACTAGTATGGAGTAAGGGATATGAAGAAACTTGACTAATACTCCGTATTATATTATGCATATCGTTGTAGCACTCATATCGTGTAGCAAATACCATTTATTTGCATAAGCAAAAAAAAAATATGCAAATATTATTGAAGTTGCGAAGCACTTTGAGTGAAAGAAAGTGCCCCAGTCGCGAAACATATATAACTCACTAATAACGCTTTTTAGAAGATGACGTGGTACAATTAATGGATATATTTGTGTAAAGTAATTTTTATTTTAACTGAATTATGAATATCCTACATATAATATCAAATAACTTAGTCCAAATTTAATAATTTTGTACATATATCTCTGTTCATAGAGACACGTATAGCACCTCAATTAGCATATACAAGTTTGGTCCTAAAGATTTCTTATGTAGAAGTTTTAGTATTATTTTTTGAGTAAAGATATGGTCACATACTCACATTACTCAAGTAGAGAAAGCTAGATGTTAGAAGTTTGCTAGGGGCACGTTTAACAACACCGTCAGTTTATGTTGGTTTTATAATTCTAAAAGTTATGTGATATATATTGTATGTAATGAACTAAAATGGAGTCATACTATATTACTAATAATGCTTCCATACTTTTTATCATTAAAAAATGGCAAAAAAACTAATAGCACTTTACTGATGTCTCAATTTACAACATATTCAAATTTGGGTAGGCAGTTACCTGGCCTTGTAGACTTAAAAAAGATAACTTCATTTATATTTTATTTGATTTATTTACTTATGAGAGGCATATGCAACTATGATAACCCTATTGATAAATGAGAATCATTTTCAGGTGATGCTGACTTGGTAAATGCAACCTTAGTTAGGGTTGACGATGGAGCAGGTATACACATATTCAATCACATTGATTAGATTTAGTATATTCGTGAATATACATATATGAAAATCTAACTTTCCATTTCCATTAAGTTTGCTTGGGAGGGAATCCCGCAGCTTACTTTTACGTCCCAGGGTTCGATAATGGGATTGAAAATTGGATTGTATATCTTCCTGTAAGTTGCCTTTTCTAAAACCTTCTATTCTCTTTAAATTTGGGCTTTAACTATCACATGTATTGATAATGTGCAGCTTTTGTATTTAATGTCACATTAATAGGTTCCTATCTTGAGTATCTTCTATGCAGCATGATGGGCTTTGTGTATGCGTACACGCGCGCGCACACATATATATATATATATACATACATACATGCACACACACGTCTACATGTATGTATATATATGTGTGTGTTAACGCCTACCTTCAAGTGCATTTTGCAATTGTCGAATTGTGGCAAATAAGAGTAAAACATGAGTAAGGTGCATAGATCGGAGTAGTTTTGTTTTGTTTTATTATAAAAACAGGAGTTGCTTAGTCCTAATAAAAGAATAATACTCCGTAGTGGTTAAGAACATCCCTTTTTGGGATCGAATGCATGTGTGCTATGTTGATGAACGGTGGTCCTATTTGCGTAAGTGTGATTGTGTATATTATAGTCCTACTTAAGGATTTTTCTCTTTGAAATGCATAGAGTACTACTGAGCTTCGATATACCTATGTATGATTTATGTTTTTTTATGATGAACTTGTATCTACTCTTTACAACTGTAGGGAGGCGGATGGTGTAAAAATGTTAGTGATTGTGAAGATTACCTTGATAGAAAAGGTGTAGGCTCGGAGCCGGGACCATTTTCCTTTGATCATATTTTAAGTTCCAACAAGGAGAAGAATCCTGGTATATATTTTAGCTATTTCTATAAGCTTAGGCTGTTTCGCTTGATGTTTTCTCTCTTTTTTCTGTTCTTCATTGGTTGGAAATCTTTTAAATACTAATCTATGACAAACATGCAGACTTTTTTGACTGGAACAAGGTTGCTATCCGGTACTGTGATGCGTCATCGTTCACTGGCAATTCTGAGATCACGAAGACAAATGTATGATAATAGCTCTTACAATATTTCCTTTAGAAATTAAAGGATTGGTCTCTGTTATTGAGATTTAAGGCCCTAGTATAACTTCGAAATGAACTGCACAGACACACATTTTTTTTTTTTTTTTTGCACAGACACACACATTATTTGATCTGGTATTTATTTTCTGTGCATTTGTTTTCTCTTTACTTGTACCTTTATTTTTTAATATCATGCAGATACAACAACATCCAAGTCTTAGTCCCAAACGATATTGGGGTCGGCTAACATGAATCGATACATGATATCACCAAAGGAAAAGAAAGAAAATAAAGATAAAAAAAAATAAACTATTATAAAAAAGATAATATAAAAGAGATGAATATACATATAAAAGATAAAATAAAAAGGATAAAGTAATATTTATATATAAGGATAAAAATACAAAAGAAAAAGAAAAAAAAGAAGAAGAAAAAAAAGAGGGGAAAAGATGATACAAGATCACTCCTCCACACGAATACCCGCCCTCCATTTTGCTCTCTCCAAAGTCATACCCTCATCCAATCCAAGAAGAAGCATATCACTTCTGACTCCCCTAACCCATGTCTGTTTGGGCCTTCCTCTCCCTCTCTTCTCTGCCTCTTCTCCACACATCTCAACTCGTCTGACAGGTGCATCACTCGGTCTTCTATGCACATGACCAAACCACCGTAGGCGCGACTCCCGCATCTTATCTTCAATAGGTGCTACTCCCACCCTTTGTCTGATTGTCTCATTCCTCACGCGGTCCTTTCTATTATGCCCACACATCCAACGCAGCATGCGCATCTCTGCCACACTCATCTTTTGAATGTGACATTGTTTCACCGCCCAACACTCTGTGCCATACAGTAATGCAGGCCTAATTGCTGTCCTATAAAATTTACCCTTCAATCTAGTCGGCATACCTCGATCACATAGAAATCCCGACGCACTCTTCCACTTCATCCACCCTGTTCTGATTCTATGGGATACATCTCCATCTAACTCACCGTCCTTCTGAATTATGGAGCCCAAGTAACGGAACATATCGCTGACCGGTATCTCCTTACCATCTAAAGTAATTCCGCTATTACCACTGCTTCTACCTCCACCAAACTTGCACTCCATGTACTCTGTCTTGCTCCTACTTAGTCTGAAACCCTTGTTCTCCAATGTTTGTCGCCATACTTCCAACTTTGCTTTAACCCCTGATTGCGTCTCATCAATCAATACAATATCGTTGGCAAACATCATGCACCACGGTATATCATCTTGAATTGACTTTGTAAGTTCATCCATGACTATGGCAAATAAAAAAGGGCTCAGAGCCGATCCTTGGTGCACTCCGATAGTAATAGGGAACTCCGCAGTCCTCCCTACACTAGTACGGACACTTGTAGTACAATCCTCATACATATCCATGATGATGCTGATATACTTGCGTGAAATGCCTTTTCTAGTTAAGGCCCACCAAAGAACTTCTCGAGGTACCCTCTCATATGCCTTTTCTAAGTCAATGAACACTAAATGCAAATCCTTGTGAGCGTCTCTATACTTCTCCATAAGTTGCCGAAGAAGGTGAATAGCCTCAGTTGTTGAGCGACCAAGCATAAAACCGAATTGATTCTCTGAAATCTTCACCGTTCTTCGAAGTCTTTGCTCAATCACCCGCTCCCAAAGTTTCATGGTATGACTCATAAGCTTAATCCCTCGATAGTTGGCACATTCTTGTACATCACCTTTATTCTTAAAAAATAAGGGAATAAAAGTATTCTTTCTCCAACTCGTTGGCATCTTGTTGTTTCTCCAAATCTTGTTGAAGAAATTTGTTAACCACTCGATGCCTCTCTCTCCCAAACTTCTCCAAGACTCGATCGGTATGCCATCTGGACCCACCACTTTCTTCCGCCCCATCTTCCTCAGAGCCTCTTTAACTTCCGTTGGTTGGATCCTTCTCACAAAATCCCGATTTACCATACAATCTGGTATGGTCAAATCACCGATATCTTGCACTTTGTTCCCGTTGAACAATGTATCAAAGTATGACCTCCACCTCTCTTTTATCTCTCTGTCCTCCATTAATATCCTTTTATCGACATCCTTCACACACTTAACTTTTCCGATATCTTGAGTCCTACGATCGCGAAGACGAGCAAGTCTATAGATATCTTGTTCTCCTTCCTTAGAGTCCAATTTTTCATACAATTCCTTGTTCACTTTCCCTTATGTTTCCTTTACGGCTTTCTTTGCTTGTCTTCTAGCCTCCTTGTATGCTTCTATGTTCTCATCACTCCGACTTGTCCCCATCTTTTTGTAGCAATCTCTTTTGTTCCTTATGGCTTGTTTCACCTCATCATTCCACCACGACGTGTCCTTTTTGGGTGGCAGACATCCTTTAGATTCTCCAAGTACCTCCTTTGCCACTTTGTTAATAGTCAGCTCCATCGATAACCACGCATCCTCCACATGTGTTCCATTATCAATACGCCATACATCTTCACCGGACATTTTATGTGTAAAGCTTTGTTGAAGATCCCCCTCAAGCCTCCACCACTTTATCTTTGGCTCCACTTGTTGCTTAACTTGTCTTCTATGGTTCTTACCTCGAAAGTCAAGCACAAGCATCCTATGCTGAGTGACAACACTCTCACCTGGGATAACCTTACAATCGGTGTAGCTAGTTCTCCAAGTAGTCCGTACTAAGAAGTAGTCAATTTGGGTACTATTAGCTTCACTTCTATAGGTTACAAGGTGAGAGTCTCTTTTCCTAAACCAAATGTTCATTATAGCCAACTCATACGTCGAGGCAAAATCCAAAATGAGTAAAGGGTCAGTTTGGTCCTCGAAGTTGCAAAAAAGGGGTCAAATAAGTCCTTATATAGAAGATTTTGTCCGGATGTGCCATTTGAGGTGGCTCCCTATATAATTTTGTGATGAAATTTTTTGAGCATCTTATTCATTAAGTCTAGTTTACTCATACCAAATTTCAGCTAACAATTCAATCGGGGAGACATTCAAATGAATTCTTGAAGATAACTGCACTTTTAACGGCACAGTTATCTTCAAGAATTCATTTGAATGTCTTCCTGATTGAATTTTTATTTGAAATTTGGTATGAGTAAACTAGACTTAATGAACAAGATGCTCGAAAAAATTCATCAAAAAATTCCACCAGGAGCCACCTCTAATGGCACGTCCAGACAGAATTTTCTATATAAGGACTTATTTGACCCCTTTTTTGCAACTTCGAGGACCAAACTGACCCTTATCCCAATCCAAAATGTTCTTTCCTGCTTCATTTCTAGTGCCAAAACCATGTCCGCCATGAATACTCTCAAAGCCATCACGACTCAAGCCCACATGCCCGTTGAGGTCGCCTCCTATGACCAACTTCTCTCCCCTTGGCACTCGCCGCACCAAACCTTCTATCATGCAGATGTTTAAATAAAATTCTAGGCATCAAACCTTCTGAATTTTTAGCTGAAAAAGAAAACGCAATTAGTTTGAAGATAAAAAAGTGTCCATACTAGTTGCTGGTTTATACTTTTGGCACTCGATTCAATTCCACACGATCTATTTAAGATAAACTTCTCAAGCTTTATATGAAAATATTAGCACCTATTTTCGTTGAATGATAAAGCTACTGTTAAATTAAACAACAAACTTTTTTTAAACAAAAAGAATTAATTTGTAAGTACGGTTGATTTAAAAAAATACTATTTCTCTTGATCAAACATAGATTTACTGCGTATTTCTCTTGATATTCATTAAAAATCTTGAATGAAATATTACCCTATATCAAGCCAATAAAATATTATCACTGTATTTCATACTACGTATTTTTTTAAAAATAAAAAAGAACACAGCAAGTTGGCTAAGTACTACGCCCATGGTTATCTTTTACGGAGTAATAGATTAGTGAAAAAAGCTAAGATTCACTATTACAGTCCTTCAAAATTACAGTAGCATTGTAATAATACTAGCATAGACTGATTACACTTGAACATTATTTTGTTCTTTTGAATAGTTGAGAATTACTTTCTTCATCTCTATTTAAAGTTTCTGTTTTGATAGTTGCAGTTTCAATGTCCACTTTGACCATTATTATTTAGCATTTATTTATTTATAGTCTAACGAATTATTATTTTGTAATATACACTAAACAAAATTTTGAAAAGTACTTTCTTGTTGTAATTTAGGGTTATTATGTTGTTGCGTAATTAACATCAAACTTGAAAAACTTTGTCCCATAAAAAGTTAAAATAGGAATTTTAATTTTTAAGTAGGAAGAGTAGAAATTTATCCTTGAATACGAAACCCAACAAGCACCTTCTTATGATATCTAGAAGACATAACTTACCACTAGTTAGAGATAGCATATTCTTCAAAATTCTGCATAAATATTGGACTAGCACGAAAAACTTTTGACACCTAAACATTGTAATTTTGGGGTTAGAGACTGCCAATCAACGGCCGCGTCATAGCCCGCCATCACAGGGAACGTCCCTGGATGCACATATTAATTGAAATAATATGATTGCTTGTGTAGGTGTTTGTTTCATCTGTACACTAATCATATAATAGTCTACATTCTTTGTTTGATTTAAGAAGCCTATTATATATACATTTGCATCTGTATCTGTTGAATTCTCTTGTAGGGTACTAAGCTTTTCTTCCGAGGATGGAGAATCTACACAGCTGTGATGAAAGAGCTGTTGAACAAAGGAATGGGGAATGCTAAAAATGTATGCATTTAATGTTGAGCTAGAAAAGTTCATATATAGAATTAACTTAACCCATCTTTTTTTCTAAACATAGAACCCATGACTCCTAGAGTGCTATAAAAAGAAGTACCTCCTACTTTATTCCCTTTTAAGTCAGAATAAAGTCTTTTTACATAAAACAAGAAGAAAAAATGGCCCATTTATTACTTACAGCTTTTAACATCCCAAAACTATGACAACTTCCATTTTTCCCAAAAAAGTGATTCACCTGTTCAAAACTCATCCGCATAAGGCCAACGACTTTGACATATCTACGCAAAGTAGATCTACCCTCTCCGCCATCTACTTCGACGTACGCAGTACAGAATAAAGTCTTTTTACATAAAACAAGAAGAAAAAATGGCCCATTTATTACTTACAGCTTTTAACATCCCAAAACTATGACAACTTCCATTTTTCCCAAAAAAGTGATCCACCTGTTCAAAACTCATCCGCATAAGGCCAACGACTTCGACATATCTACGCAAAGTAGATCTACCCTCGCCGCCATCGACTTCGACGTACGCAGTAGCGTGCTCCTCCAAAGCCAACCATCTCCGCAAACAGCAAGGGCAGCGAAGTCCCGGGGGGGGGGGGGGGGGGGGACGTCGAGGCTCCGGCGACGACGGCCAGTACTCATTGGCAATGGTGATACTCCGGCGACGACGACTCTAACCCCTCCGCTGCTCGAAATCTCCTTCTTCGAGATGAAGATCTGCTTCTGGCGGATCTGACCTTGTTCATTGTCTTCGTCTTCGCTCTTCTTCTCCTTTATTCTCGTTCAGCGACGTGAAGGCGAAAGGGGATGACGATGGCTAGAAGCTGGCGGCTAGGGTTTGAATGCGGCGAGGACAGGGGATGGGGTCTGGGAGGCTGCGAGAGGAGGGAATCTGAGGATAGGGGAGGGGTCAGGGAGAATCAGAGAGGGGGGGGGGGGAGTGCAGGGGTTTGGGGCTGGGGAGGGGGGGGGGAGCAGAGCCGCAAAGGAGGGGGGGCAGGGCAGTTGGGGAGGGTACCGACTGTAGTAGTCTCCGGCGGTGGCAAAACGTGTTATCCTCCGGCGGTGGTCGGAGGGGGCTGGGGAGGGTGCTGGGTGTGGGGTTGTGGCAGGGCAAGGGAGGGGACTGGGTTTGGTGAAGAGATCGTGCAGACTGGGGCGGGGTAGTGTGGGGTTGGGGGGTTGGGTGTGGTGGGCCTGAGGGTCAGGGGGCTGGTGGGGCTGGGGCTGGGATGCGGTGGTTGGCCGGAGCGGTGGCTTTGAAGTGACTGTGTGGCCGGAACGGTCTCTGACCGACGGACGGTGATAGTCACTATTATGGGAGGGCGTTAGTCAGTATGGCCAGAGCAAGTCACTGGGCGGAGCAAGGTGGTCACTATGGCCGGAGCAAGTCACTGAGCGGCGGTTACTATGGCCAGAGAAAGTCACTAAGCGGTGGTCACTATGAGCGGAGCAAGTCACTGAGCGTCGGTCACTATGGCCGGAGCAAGTCACTGAGCGGTGGTGCGGCAAGACTGCTGGTGGCGCCGGTGGTAGCAATGGCGGTTGTAGTGGACTGCCGGAGTATTAAAATTCATTAAAGCCTTTTAGTTATACTTGGTGTAATAACGGATTGCTGTGCAACTGATAAATGGCTTGTTCCTTGTGTGCAACGATGTGGTGTATAACAGATGAGTCATATTTTTGGGTATTTGAAACTTATCTCACTTTATCGGAAATCAGTTAATTAATGATAATATTAGAATAAAAAGGCCAAACAAGAATGGTCCTATATATTTACAATTTTACGTAACTCATATTTTACTCCTTTTCGCTACTACGTATATTATTTTTCAAATTTATAGCCAATATAGTCCTGCACTCCTGCATAGTAATTAAAAGCGAGTTTGTGATTTGTAATCAAGTTTCTTATACTTAATTTCAAAATGTAGGCTCTGTTAGTGGGAAGTTCAGCTGGTGGAGTGGCAACAACCATTTATTGTGACAGATTTCGAAGTTTGTTTCCACCAGCTTCTAGAGTAAAATGCTTGTGTGACGGTGGCTATTTTTTTCTTGCGTAAGTTATTTATCCTCCAAATTTGAATCATATATAATATTTGTCCAACTACATTTAATGAATTCTAGATACGATTATGCATATATTGAACATATCTATAATTATTAACAGGAAAAATCATACTCATGGAAACCAATTTCTGTCAATGTTTGAGGGCCTGATAAAACTACACGTATTCTTCTTGAATCTTTTGCTCTAGCTATCCCACATGATAGCTCTTATAATTTATCGTTGTCTTTTTTAGTTATCTATACATGTAATGTGTTTAATTTTTAACTTTCTAAAATTTAAGTATCCTTAAATTGGTACAGAAATCAGAAAATGCTCTGCCAAAATCTTGCACAACAATATTAAGTGCAGAGTTGGTAAGTGACATCAAGTGATTAAATACATGCATCGTATTCAAATTTATTTTGTAGCAGAGTTGGTAAGTGACATATAACTTAAATTTGTCAACTTTTGCAGTGTTTTTTCCCACCGAATTTACAGAGAGATATTAAAACACCCATCTTTTTCCTTATGTCAGCCTTCGATTATGTTCAGGTTTGATTATTTTTCTGAATGAGAGACATATTGGGTATATTTGATTCTTTTTTCTTTGATTCAAAACCACAATAAAAGAGTGAAAGAGAAAACAATTTTCGAACTATTAAAGATGACAATTGTTTGACATATAAAACAGCGTGTTAATTAAATACTAATTATCATCAGCTAAGCTCAAACAAAATGACAAAGATGAAGCATGTGATTCATCTAAACTAAAATATTAAATAGAAAATAAATAACAAGAAAATGAGTAAACAGAAATAGGGGTTTGCTAGGGAATTCAATGCAAGCATTAGAGAGTGAAAAAATTACATGAAACGCCCAAACAGATTAATTGAGGGTAATGTATATGTACCACGCCACTATCATGGCCGATCTATTAGTAAAGCTATATTATGCTCTCTCATGCTCTAATCCGTTTAGTTACTTCAATCAAGAAATAGTTTAGCACTTCTCTAAATCATTTTTCTTGTGTTCAATGCAAGAAATCATTTAGAGACTTCAACCAAGAAGTAATCAAGAAATAGAATTGGGAAAAAGCAAGAGAAAGATTCTCTAGAATAATAACAGGACTTGTAAGTATTGAGAAATTAGAAGATAATGTAAACTTTGAAACTTATATCTAAATTTGTAAGTATTGGCTATGAAGCATGTTCAGTAGAAAAGATGCTGATGAGTATGTTAGCAAATGAAACAAAAAAGTTTCCACTTCTAATTTATTAACCGTTTATTTAAAGATCGTGGTTAGCATGACCTCGTAATCAATAGTTTGTCCAGTTATTTATTAGTGCCAATGTCCATATTTTACCTACACTGAATTGATCAAGGAACTAATTTTTTTTTATGTGCGCGCGCACTGCAGATCAATTATACACTGTCAATTGATCTGACTAAATGCGCTGGACTGAAGAATTGCACTTTGAGTCAAATTGAAGCGTCACAAGGTTTGGATTATATTTTCCCTTCAATGATCTATACATCGTACATAAAATGTACATTATTTGATTATTAACTTTATGCACGTTGTTGATTATTAATGTTTAGATATTAGGTCACAGTTGCTCACCGTCCTACCCAAAAAAGGCAAAGCGTTTTCTAAAGGATATCTAATAACCTCTCCCGTGGCTCATACTCAAGTAGATCAGGATAGTTGGTACATTCATACTGCTGGGACTAATGAGGTATGTCAGCCTGTTGCATAAAATTTGTATACCTTCAGAATTATTGTAATTATACACACATAAATTTTAAGGATATTTTTGCACCTTTCTTAACTTTAGGGGCATGCATATATCCGCACCTGAAGTTAACCATAAAGGGTATATCTGTATGTTTTCCCTAAAACAAAAGACCAAATTTCTCTCCTCCACCAGACTGCATCGAATCCAATAGAAATAGCATTGGCCAGCCCTTCCTTTCCCCAATTATGATTGTGCTGCCCTCCATTGAACTCGATAACAGTACCCGAGCACATCATATATATCCTAAATTCTAATCAAAATATGCGGCGGGTCTGACCAGCAGAATCCACTTTCATGTCTTGACATTTATGCTCTCTGGACATCAACCTTCCAAGGACATTGTGCCATAGAATGCTTCCCAACCTGACATCATCATCATAAGAAATCCCTATTGTAAACTCACCTGCGTTAGTATTGCAGAAACTTTTCCAATCTAGCACACCGGTTGTCACTAAATACTTAAAAAAGCGCAAAAAAAAAAGCCTCAATTGCTACTCCTGGCCAATGGATCACCAAACAAAAAGGATCAGAAACTACAACCTAGGGAAACAAGATGTATATATCAAACAAACCCTGAATGTACTCCTCTTGTGGACTGATCATAGACTGCACACCTATAAGCAAACCATGAAAACTTGATTCGTAAAACTGGCCGACAAATCAGCCTGAAACCCTTGATTGGAAGAGAGACGACGCCACCGCGATACTAAACCCTACATGATGGACAGACCACTTCTGACCTAGTTTGTTTAGATAAAATTCTTTTTAATAATAAGTTAGTGTATACGTTATAAAAATCCTTTCTATATCAACAAGTGAAATTATTATTATACATAGTAATATATACCCCATATATATCAGTTAACTAGATTCTTATCATCAATGCATAAATGAGTTTTTCTTTTTAACCCGGTACACAGACCACCAATATGAGTTGATATTACAATTCTTTCTATGTTTATTGGAATCATAATAAGTTGGTAATTGTATTCAATCTATATTTTGTGCAGCAATTCTAGCATGTATTAAGTTAGTGTTTTTTATGCTTTTAAACTGTTATATGAAAAATATGAATAAGTACAAGAATGATGATCAAGATCTTAGAGGCTAGTCAATCATTCATCACACACAAATAATCGTATATATTTTCTTTATGTTTTTTTATGATAAGAAATACACCCCATTTTACCCCCTCCTATTGTGTGGCTCAAATGGGGCAACTCATTTAAATGGTGGCCTCGTTGAACCATACAATGGGTGGGGTAAAAATAGTACCCATTTTGGGGTACACCAAGCGCAACCCTTTGATTTGCTCTTTTCTTGTGGATTGTTTATTATTTGTCACGCTTTCTTAACTTGGCAAGTTTAACCTTTACATCACTCTTACTTTTCAATTTCTCAATATTACTTTTTCTATAACCATGGCACCTAGCAACTGGACTTATCCTAGCTTAAGTTATTGTGTTAACAAATAAAGGATCATGGTGGTATATGCTCACTGAAAAAAGATTGAGCTCTTTGGTTTATTTAAGTTTCCCTTAATTAAATTGATATGGTTTCTCTTATTTTAATTTTTAATGACAGAGTTTAGCGAGCTTATTTGGAGCATGGTATTATGAGAGGAAGGATGTTCAAATAATAGATAACTACCCCTGCCCCTACCAATGCCCGTATTAGTACTCCGCCTCCTATAATTGTCCCATTTTTTCATTTTTGGATGTCCCACTATTATTGTCTCATACCATATTTGGTAACATTTGTGTGACTCTAATTCATTCTTACTTTAGTCCCACTATCAATTCATTATCAACCACATAATTCTACTTTTCTTAAAAACCACAGTACCACATCACTTCCTTCCGTCCCAATATTAGGGAGACGGAGGGAGTACATCGTATTAAGGATTTAAGGGTGAGCACCACTCCAAGTCTCCAAGATCACACTACATTGGATTATTGGGCTTGAACTGATTTGATTGAAATCAGAATTTATAAAAGTATTGGATTGAATATTGGACATTTTGGACCATATAATTCAATTCCAGGACCGGATTAGATTATTCCTGATATGATGAGACTTTTATTGGATTCAATTTTTTTAATTCTTTTTTTCAAAAAATAGCTTTGTGACGTGCACTTTGTCGTGGTGTGCACTCAAAATAATAATCAATACGACACTAATACGTAGTATAGTGTAGTAAGGTTCGTATCCACAGGGAAAGGAATACTTTTTTCTCTTTATAAAATAGTAACAAGGGGGGGGGTTTAGATTGAGTAAATGAACTTGAATTATATTTAAACACGAAGATGAATGAGTTATGTGGTTTAATTAATGAGAAGAAGACTTGGCTTTGCTTTTATCCACTTAATGAACTGTTCATCGATCCCGGTTATATCTTTAACTATCTTCCTCTCGAATACTCAATCGAGGAGTATATCCAATTCATCGAGGGTAGTTATTAATAACGAGAAGCGTTCATTAATAAAACTTACTACCGAGTCAATATAGAACAAGCGCCTTATATTAACTTGATAGTAGCAATAAAATCAAAATGAAAATGATTGAGATTGATAACCTCAACACAAGCGGTTTATTGGTTCAATCAATATAATTAATTCCCCTTGGCTTATTAACCATGAGAAGCATGCATTAACAACCCAAGTTTACTACCATGAAAGAATCGAATTAATAACAAGCGTATTAACCGATTGATTCTAGTAATAATTAATATATAGAACAAGACTAGTTGATACTTTAAGTAATGCTCAATATATTAATATGGAATATGAATAGGAAGTAATTAATATTCAAGGAAGAAGATTAAAGAAAATAACTCACAACTTACAAATCATTAAGCTTCAAAGTAGCAAAACCGAGATGGAAGAGTTTAGCTCCTCATTTGGAGACTAAACATGATGAAAAATATAAAGAAAGAACTTGTCTAAACTGAGCTAAGAAGTATATGTGAATTGGTAAGGTTGTTGTGAAGGAAAGGAGGTGTATTTATAGGCTTTTTTGGGGTGTAGGTCGGGTACTCGATCGAGTATATATATGTACTCGATCGAGTATGTGCAGAAAGCTGAATTCGATCCATACTCGATCGAATTTATAGTAGAATTCCTAGCTATACCCGATCGAGTATGTCGGTGTACCCGATCGGGTATAGACACTCGATCGTGGGGAAATCTTCCTCTGCATGTTCCTTTGTTTTCGGATCTGATCCGATTTGAAATTTCAACCAGATACTCGATCGAGTATAGGAGATACTCGACCGAGTATAGACAAAATCAGGATTTCCTTCTTTTGTCTTGTGATTTTGCACCTTCCTTCCACTTTTTGGGTTTCACCAACTATCCTTGAGTGATGTCAGACCTGTTTGAGCTCAGAATAAACCTAATCTAAACAATTTACAAGATTTTAACAAACTAAACTATTACACCGAAAGTGTGTAATTTCCGAAATACTAAACAACCAAAACTAACTAAAAACGTAAATAAACACACGGAAATTACAAACGTATCAACTCCCCCACACTTAGTTCTTTACTCGTCCTCGAGTAAAGTCAAATGTTTCAAACAGTTTAAGATCATTCCATGAGTTCAAAAAGGAACTAAGATCACCAAGAAATAAGAAAATGATTTTTACAAAACAAAATTTTTTTTTCTTGGGTTTTATGATCTTCTATGCTCCATCTTCTTGCCTCTTCTTCTTTGCCTTCTCCTCTTTCTCTTCAAGAGATCAAATGAGTTTCTGCACACAACAAATACTTCTCTCATATCTCTCATTTTGCCTAGGAGCCTTTTCAGGTTTTCATCCTAGCATCTCTTTTTGTTTTTCCATCCTTTCCAAACTCACTCAAATTTTTTTTTATAAGCCATTTTTGCTTAGATTGCCCATTCTTGGGTTTTCAACCTAACTAGCATTTCAATTCTTTTATTTATCCATTTTTTTTTTGTTTTATTTACAAAGAGTAAAAGAAATTCATGCATAGTAAAAGGTAGAAAATGAAATTACATACCATGAGTAATCTCCTCCCCCACACTTAGTTGAAGCACTGTCCCTAGTGCCCGCCTTCTCCGCCATAGTAACTGCCCCCAAAGCCGCCTCCATAGCTCCCATCGCCCATGTGAGTATCGCCACCGTCGTCCCCGCCATCAAAACCGCCACCCCCGGAGCTCGATCCTCCAAAGTTGCCCCATTGAGTGGGGTCATACCAAGAGGGGGGTGGTGGTGGTTGAGCCATGGTGTGGAATTGGCCTTGATGAGCCATGTAGGAATACATAGGTCCATAGAACCTACGTTGATCTTCTTCATACCTTCGGTTGTCTTCGGTCCGTTGCTCCTCTAGCCTTTGAAATCCCGCCCTTTGTTCCTCGCGATACTTACCAACTTCATTAGTAACTCTGTTAAATCCGTCAAGCAGTTGTTGGAAGTAATCGGGAGGTGGGAAAGCTTGGTTAGGTGCGGGCATGTGGTGATGTGCAACCTCGGGTTCTTGGTACTCGGGTTGAGGTTCTTGGTCGGGTTGGTCTTCTGGGAGATCTTGGGCTTGTGGTTCTTGGACATGTGGTGGAAGGGCATGAGGGAATAGGAAATGGGGCACCTCAAACTCCGGTCTATAGGTTATTTTGGGGAGGTCTTTGTTTGGCATTAGAAAGTATTGGACCGGTTTGGTGTGTATGATCCAATTATACATGTTCTTCTGTTGATCCCCATCATAGACCGTATGGGAGAAAGCGGTGCACCCCGAGCGGCCTAGCCAACCTATGTCCATCAAACAATAGTCAGGTATCGGAGAGTTATCCGTATACCCGAATTTGCTTGCCAAGTGCATGATTACTCCACCCATTACAATGGCTCCTTTTGCCATGCTTTCCTTTCTGAGGTGTGCCCAAATGAGATTGCACAAATTGAAGTCCACATGACAACGAAATAAAGCTACAGAGATCAAACACACATCCCCTATTCTAGTGTGGTGATTGTTGGGTCGCCCAAGCAAGCAATTTGCCAAGAATTTCAAAAACAACCGGAGGATGGGGTGTTGGACATGACTTATATACATTTGGGAGGAGCTAAAGTTCACTTCCCCAGTCATCTTGGTCCATAGAGAATGCCCAAAAATGGTGTTATCGGAGATGGACCTTTCGTAGGGGACGGGGATGCCAAAATGTTCGGAAAACTCGAGTTTCGTTATCGAATAGTTTCGGTTAAACAGACGAAACTCGAGTCTATCATCCCTAAAATCCGCCTCATCACTTTCAAAGTGCACTGAACTCATGAATTCATAAATAATCCTTTCATTTGAGTTGTATCTCATATTGAAAACAAGGTCCATGTTCAACGCATGAAAGAATTTCCTCATAATCTTATACACTCCTAGTTCACGTAGTGCATCATGGCATAGAAAGCGGGAGGGTTTTACTTGCCTTTTTACGGTGGTGAGGAGTCGGGCTCGGTGATCGTTGTCGGCAGGAATGAGGTCCTCGAAACCCGGGATGGGTGCCATAGCTCTAGAACTCTGCCCTTTGTCCTTCCTTGGAGCCATTTGTGAAGCTTTTGAGCTTAAAAAGGCAAAAATTCGAATGGGGGTAGGGTTTTTGGGATTTGGTGTAAGTTTGGGGGAAATGGGATTTTTGGGTATAGATATGGAGAGGAGAGTGAAGGGAGTATTTTGGTGGTGAAATGAGATGATTTGGTGAAGAAATGAGGGAGATATGGTAGAGAGAAGATGGAAAAATGGAGGTTGGGAGGGGATGTGTTCGAAGTTGGGTGTTTATTTGGAGAAGATGAAGTGAAAATGGGTGTTTTGGGGTATAAATCGCAGGGGTACCCGATCGAGTATCCCTGTATACCCGATTGGGTACCGGAGGCAGGGGCATACAAAAGTTGTTTTTCCACTTATACTCGACCGAGTGTTGATATGTACTCGATCGGGTATAGGAGGCAGGGGTTTATTGCTTTTATTTTTCCACTTATACTCGATCGAGTATGAATATGTACTCGATCGGGCCTCGGAGGCAGGCTTCCGATGGAGTTGATTTTCCAGGCATACTCGACCGGGTATATTCCAATACTCGATCGAGTATGCCTGTATCTTTGAAAATTGATCTGCACCTCGATCGAGTATGGAAACCGGGTCCCTTTTTTTTTACCAATACCCGACCGAGTATTACAGAGTACTCGATCGAGCATGTCCCCAGATACATTTTTCTAATTTTTTTTTTTTAAACGCACACATAATGAAATAAGCTGAAAAGAAAACATACCTTGCTTGGGTTGCCTCCCAAGAAGCGCCTAATTTAACGTCGCGGCACGACGCCATGGTATAGTTCATTCTTCATAGATTGGATCGACGAGATCCAAGCATTTAACGCTTTCTTTTGAAAAACTTTCAAGGAATGGTTTGAGTTGATGTCCGTTAACCTTGAGGATTTTGCCGGTGTCCAGGCTCTTTATTTCAACTGCTCCGTGGGGGTAGACTTTGACTACCTCGAATGGTCCTTCCCATCGTGACCTCAATTTACCGGGGAAAAGACGAAGGCGTGAGAGAAAGAGAAGGACTTTGTCTCCGATTTGGAAGTCCTTCCTCATTATCATTTTATCACGCCATACCTTTGTCTTTTCCTTGTAGATGGCGGTGTTCTCATAGGATTCAAGTCGAAGTTCCTCTAGCTCTTGGAGTTGTAGCTTCCTTTGTATTCCCGCTTGTTCCATGTCAAGATTGAATGTTTTTACCGCCCAATAAGACTTATGTTCGAGTTCGACCGGGAGATGGCAGGCCTTCCCGAACACAAGTCTATAGGGAGACATTCCAATTGGTGTTTTGAAAGCGGTTCTATATGCCCACAAGGCATCATCTATCCGAAGACTCCAATCTTTACGGTTAGGGTTCACCGTCTTTTGGAGTATAGACTTCAACTCCCTGTTCGAGACCTCGGCTTGGCCGTTTGTTTGCGGGTGATAGGCGGTGGAGAGCTTGTGGGTGACACCATATTTCTTCAACAAGGCACTCACAGTTTTGTTGTGGAAGTGAGTGCCCCTATCACTTATCAAGATGCGCGGAACTCCAAACCTTGAGAAGATGCGGGTCTTGATGAAATCTGCCACCACTTTGGCATCATCGGTTTTGGTGGCTTTTGCTTCCACCCATTTTGAAACATAGTCCACTGCCAAAAGAATGTATAGATTTCCATGGGAGTTAGGAAAAGGTCCCATGAAATCTATTCCCCAAACATCAAAGATCTCTACATAGAGCATAGGAACTTGCGGCATCTCATGTTTTCGAGAGATGTTGCCCATGCGTTGGCAATTGTCACAAGATTGACAAAAGACATGGGCATCTCGAAATAAGCTTGGCCACCAAAAACCGCATTCAAGTACCTTCATGGCCGTTCGCTTTCCTCCAAAGTGGCCACCACATGCATGTGAGTGACAAAAGGCAAGAATGGATGTTATCTCTGTCTCGGGGATGCATCTTCTAATGACTTGATCTTTGCAATGTTTCCACAAGTATGGTTCATCCCATACGTATTGTTTTGCATCGTGTTGGAGCTTCTCTCTTTGAGCTTTAGAGAAGCTTGGCGGAAACCTGTTTAGAACAAGGAAATTAACAATGTGAGCGTACCAAGGGCGAATTTCCTTAAGAGAGAAAAGAGTCTCATCGGGAAATTCCCCTCGGATATCATCTTTGACATGATCATTTCCTTCATCAAGGACTAAACGGCTCAAGTGATCGGCCACCAAGTTCTCCATGCCCTTCTTATCCTTGATCTCAACATCAAACTCGCTCAAGAGTAGTATCCACCGAATCAACCTCGGTTTGGCCTCCTTCTTTGTCATTAAAAATCTAAGAGCCGCATGATCGGTGTAAATGATCACTTTGGTTCCAAGTAAGTATGACCTGAATTTTTCAAGTGCGTAGACGACGGCCAACATTTCTTTTTCGGTGGTGGCGTAGTTGCGTTGAGCATCATTGAGTGTGGTGGATGCATAGTAAATCACATGAGAAGCCCTGCCCACTTTTTGGCCCAAAACGGCCCCGACCGCATAGTCGCTAGCATCACACATGATCTCAAATGGAAGAGACCAATCGGGAGCTTGGATGATAGGTGCGGTTACTAGTTTTTCCTTCAACGTATTGAAGGCCTTCTTGCATTCTTCGGAGAAGATGAATTCCACCTCCTTTTGCAAAAGAGTGCATAAAGGAGATGCAATCTTTGAGAAATCTTTGATGAATCTCCGGTAGAAACCTGCATGTCCAAGGAATGACCGTATCTCTCTAACGGTGGTAGGATAAGGGAGTGATTGGATGACTTCAACTTTGGCCTTGTCAACCTCTATCCCTTTGGATGAGATTACATGGCCTAAAACAATTCCTTCTTCCACCATGAAGTGGCATTTTTCAGAATTCAAAACAAGGTTTGATTCTAAACAACTTTTGAGCACAAGGGAGAGATGATATAAGCATGAATCAAATGAGTTCCCATGGATTGTGAAGTCATCCATGAAAACTTCCATAAATAGCTCAACATACTCGGAGAATATGCTCATCATGCATCTTTGGAAGGTGGCGGGTGCGTTGCAAAGTCCGAATGGCATACGTCGATAGGCAAAAGTGCCAAATGGACAAGTGAATGTTGTCTTCTCTTGATCTTCAGGGGCTATGGGTACTTGAAAGTACCCGGAATAGCCATCAAGGAAGCAATAGAATTTATGCCCCGCAAGTCTCTCAAGCATTTGATCAATGAAGGGTAAAGGAAAGAAATCCTTTCTAGTTACCGCGTTGAGGCGACGGTAATCTATACATACCCTCCATCCATTTTGAATTCGGGTGGGCACAAGTTCTCCATGTTTATTTTCCACCACCGTGACTCCGGTCTTCTTGGGAACAACTTGGGTTGGACTAACCCACTTGCTATCGGATATGGGGAAGATTATCCCCATTTGGAGTAATTTGATGACTTCCTTTTTGACCACCTCCATCATAGGCGGGTTCAATCTCCTTTGCGGTTGGCGTACCGGTTTCGCGTCATCCTCCATCAAAATGCGGTGCATACATGTAGATGGACTAATGCCTTTGATGTCGGCTATAGTCCATCCGATTGCAAGTTTGTACTCTTTAAGCACCGCAATCAACTTCTCTTCTTGATCTCCGGTCAATTTGTTTGAGATTATGACCGGTAAGGTTTCTTTTTCTCCCAAAAACACATATTTCAAGTGTTTTGGGAGTGGCTTTATCTCAACATCGGGGGCCTGCACAATGGAAGGTAAAGGCTTCTCTTCGGGGATGGTTAGTGGAAATGCTCTTGATCCCGGTGGCATGAGTGGAAGTTGGAGGTGATTATCCAATTCCACCATCATGGCTTGCATATTGGGATTCAAGACAAGTTCTAAAGAATTTTCCCCGAAATCATTTTCAATCACGCTCAATAATTCGTCCTCTCTATTTATTTCAAAAGTATCTTGTACAAGAGGATCAATAATATCAATGGCAAATAGAGAATGATTTTCATTTGGGTATTTCATGGGGAGTCATAAATGTTGAACTCAACTTTATCTCCATCAAATTCCATTGTTAAAGATCCGCTAAAGACGTCAATTTTGGCTCTAGCGGTCTTTAGAAATGGCCTTCCTAAAAGGATAGGAACCGCATTCTTGTCATTTTCCATTTCCAAAACATAAAAGTCGGCGGGAAAGATCAAATTGTCTACCATAACTAGTACGTCTTCGACAATACCCTTAGGGTAGGCGTTTGATCTATCCGCAAGTTGGATAACCACTCCGGTTTCGTTTAAAGGGCCAAGCTCAAGTGATTTATACAAAGAATAAGGAATAACATTGATTGATGCTCCTAAATCTAGCATGGCCTTTGAAAACGTAGTGCCGCCCAACTTACAAGGTATAGTGAACATTCCGGGGTCATTGTATTTCTTTGGAAGTTTCTTTTGAAAGACCGCGGAAACACGTTCACTAACTTGGACTTTTTATTTTCCATTGAGTCTATGTTTTCTCTTTATTGTACAAAGCTCTTTGAAAAATTTTGCAAATCTAGGGACACCTTTTATTAAGTTAAGGAGGGGAATATTTACCTCACATTTGGAGAAAGTCTCATAGATATCTTTGTCTTTCTCCACCTTCCGTGTTTCCCTCAGAGCTTCGGGAAACGGGGCTTCAACTTCTTGGATGGCCGGTGTTGGAGTCGGTATGTGAACCTCCTCCTCTTCCGGTTGAGCTTTGTCTACAATCTCCTCTTCTTCTTCCTCGCCAATGTGGCTTTTGGCTTTCTCCTTGGCAATCACCAACTCTTTGCCACTCCTCAATGTTACCGCATGGGCTTGTTGTCTAGGATTCGGCTCCGTTTGAGATGGAAGCTTTGTTGAATCTTTGGCTTCAAGCCTACTCACGGCACTTGAAATTTGGCTCATTTGATTTTCAAGGTTTTGGATGCTTGATTTTGTCTCATGTTGGAATTGAACCATGTTTTGTTGCATGGTTGAGACATTTGAGGTAAGTGCTCGGATCATGTCTTCGGTGGACATAGTTGAGCTTTGGCCTTGGGGTTTAGAGTATGGTTGTTTGTTTGGAGGAAATTGGTTTGGTGGAGGGTTATTTTGTTGTGGGTTTCCTTGCGGATTCCCATAACGAAGATTGGGGTGATCTCTAAACCCGGGATGATAAGTATTGCCATAGGAGTCGTACCTTCTTTGATTTGGGAACCCCAAAGCGTTGACTTGCTCGGAGTTGTCTTCTTGCAGCGTCGGGC
This sequence comes from Cuscuta epithymum, assembly GCA_945859915.1. Lineage (NCBI taxonomy): Eukaryota > Viridiplantae > Streptophyta > Magnoliopsida > Solanales > Convolvulaceae > Cuscuta > Cuscuta epithymum. The sequence continues at coordinate 836,848 of CAMAPF010001001.1, read as the reverse complement.
ATGCATCGGTGGGGTGGCCTTGTTGTGTACAAATGCCGCAGACCTTAACTTCTTGGGTTTTGGAATTTAAAAGAAAATCCTTAACCAAAGAAGTCAAGCCGGCAACTTGACTTTCTAGTGACGACGTTGATTCTGCCGCCATAACTCTTTTTGTTGATGACCGCCCGTTATGATATCTACAATTCTCGGCCAACTCCGAGATAAGATTCATAGCTTGAGAAGGGGTTTTGTTGACGATTCCTCCTCCACACGCGGCGTTGATCATTCGTCTATCATCATTGCAAAGACCATCATAAAAGTATAGAATGAGGTCTTGCTCCGAGTAGCCGTGGTATGGACAGCTTGCGCAAAGTTTCTTGAATCGTTCCCAATATTCGTAGAACGATTCATCGTCATTTTGCTCCACATTGCTGATTTGCTTTTTGAGAGATGAGGAGACAGAGGCGGGATAGTACCTTTCAAGGAAAGCTTTTTTCATTGCTGCCCATGTGTCTATACTTCCCGAAGGAAGATAGAATAGCCAATCCTTTGCGGTGTCCTTGAGTGAGAATAGGAAAGCCCGCAATTTGATTTGCTCCTCGGTGACTCCATTAGGGCACATGCTTGTGCACACAACATGGAATTCCGAGAGGTGTTTATTCGGATCCTCTCCTCTTAAGCCATGGAAGGATGGCAAAAGATGAATGAGCCCAGATTTTAGCTCAAACGTATTACCCTCGTTGAGTGTAGGGAAGGTAATACATAACGGTTGTTGATTCAAGTTCGGAGCTGTGAGCTCCCTCAAGGTTCTTGTTTCTTGAGCCATAGTGATTGGCTCTTCAGATTCGCTAGAACTGGAGCTAGCGTTTGAGGTTTCCTCCGAGGGTATGTGCGGAATAAAATTTCTCAACCTCTCGAAGGCTTGTTCTATTTCGGGGTTTGCTTGATAAGTGATTTCGTTTATAGAACGATATCGGACCATATACTTCACAAAGCTCAGAAATAGAAAAATAGGAACTCTTTATATTTTTGGTTAATTATATTTTTTTTTATTTTTCTTGAAATAGAATAAAAAGAAAAATAATTGCCTTTCCCCGGCACCGGCGCCAAATTTGACGTGCACTTTGTCGTGGTGTGCACTCAAAATAATAATCAATACGACACTAATACGTAGTATAGTGTAGTAAGGTTCGTATCCACAGGGAAAGGAATACTTTTTTCTCTTTATAAAATAGTAACAAGGGGGGGTTTAGATTGAGTAAATGAACTTGAATTATATTTAAACACGAAGATGAATGAGTTATGTGGTTTAATTAATGAGAAGAAGACTTGGCTTTGCTTTTATCCACTTAATGAACTGTTCATCGATCCCGGTTATATCTTTAACTATCTTCCTCTCGAATACTCAATCGAGGAGTATATCCAATTCATCGAGGGTAGTTATTAATAACGAGAAGCGTTCATTAATAAAACTTACTACCGAGTCAATATAGAACAAGCGCCTTATATTAACTTGATAGTAGCAATAAAATCAAAATGAAAACGATTGAGATTGATAACCTCAACACAAGCGGTTTATTGGTTCAATCAATATAATTAATTCCCCTTGGCTTATTAACCATGAGAAGCATGCATTAACAACCCAAGTTTACTACCATGAAAGAATCGAATTAATAACAAGCGTATTAACCGATTGATTCTAGTAATAATTAATATATAGAACAAGACTAGTTGATACTTTAAGTAATGCTCAATATATTAATATGGAATATGAATAGGAAGTAATTAATATTCAAGGAAGAAGATTAAAGAAAATAACTCACAACTTACAAATCATTAAGATTCAAAGTAGCAAAACCAAGATGGAAGAGTTTAGCTCCTCATTTGGAGACTAAACATGATGAAAAATATAAAGAAAGAACTTGTCTAAACTGAGCTAAGAAGTATATGTGAATTGGTAAGGTTGTTGTGAAGGAAAGGAGGTGTATTTATAGGCTTTTTTGGGGTGTAGGTCGGGTACTCGATCGAGTATATATATGTACTCGATCGAGTATGTGCAGAAAGCTGAATTCGATCCATACTCGATCGAATTTATAGTAGAATTCCTAGCTATACCCGATCGAGTATGTCGGTGTACCCGATCGGGTATAGACACTCGATCGTGGGGAAATCTTCCTCTGCATGTTCCTTTGTTTTCGGATCTGATCCGATTTGAAATTTCAACCAGATACTCGATCGAGTATAGGAGATACTCGACCGAGTATAGACAAAATCAGGATTTCCTTCTTTTGTCTTGTGATTTTGCACCTTCCTTCCACTTTTTGGGTTTCACCAACTGTCCTTGAGTGATGTCAGACCTGTTTGAGCTCAGAATAAACCTAATCTAAACAATTTACAAGATTTTAACAAACTAAACTATTACACCGAAAGTGTGTAATTTCCGAAATACTAAACAACCAAAACTAACTAAAAACGTAAATAAACACACGGAAATTACAAACGTATCACTTTGCTAATTGCCAATCTTTTTTGAAACATTAACTTCAGCTTGTATGAAAATTTGAATAAAGTTAAGTAATATTTATATGTTAATATTTGTTTAATACTAATTATCTTGGATTGAAACTATATCTTTAAACTAATTGTCTTGGATAAAAACTAATTAACAGATTTATGTATTGGATTTCATCCAACCGCACCCTGCGGTTGGGAATTTATAATTACCTTTATTTATCAAGATTTGGGATTTTGTGATAATGATTTTATTATATCTAATTGTGTTTGCACCTTTCCGGTCATTCTAGAATCTAGATACAATTTTTATTGGGTTTTCCGTTATTTAAACCGTGTTTCTCTTTCACTTGTAGTTATATTTATGATCCAATCGGTCTACAGTCTAGACTCATATATATATTGTTCGATTTATATCGCATTGGTATTGGAATCCAAAAAGTTGTGGACCTAAGACTAGATGATATGTAAGTTGTAACCAATGTTATAAAAGGCGCTAGTCGGGCGCCAGCCCAGTGCCTAGCGCCTAGCCGGCTAGGCGGGCGCCTAGTCGGGGACTAATTAGAGACATATAAACTGTATTTGTATCTATATTTTTGTATAAATATGATAAGTAATATTGTATTTTTGTGTTTATAAGATATATATATATATATATATATATATATATACATATACATTCACAAACATGAATAATATAACTAACACATTTAATCACACATAGTATATAATAACTAATTTGTTAACTTCATTATGTTATAAATATAAATAATGATACAATTTACGTATATATACAAACATATATAGTTTAATCTTAATATACAATTTCATTTTTGTATATCTATGGTAAAGTTAAAGTTCATATACCGTTTAGAAAATTACAATTAAAAGTAAAGTCATGTTCGACGAATCTAGGTGGCCGACTAATTCACCTAGACGGTAAACCAATTAGTCGGAGCGCCTAGACGAAAATCGGGGTGTCTGACCACCGCCTAGCGCCTAGGCGGGGACTAGTCGGACGCCTAGAATGACTTTTAGAACAGAGGTCGTAACCAGTTTGGTTTAGATCTGGAATGAAAGATCCGATTCGGTCTGATTTTTCCGACTTGGATCACAATGTGCACAACTCTATTTGCTATTTTTCTATAACGAGTTAACGACTAATTATAACAAATGGATATAAATTTTCACATATAGGTCGATTTTACTTCATTTTGAAAAACTAGTATAGAACATTTTGAACCCTATTAATAAGGGTGATTCAGTTTGTCCACCTTCAAGTTTTGGTTATTTTTTTAGATTTTTTTGTTAACGCGAATGTCTATTTCCATTTTCTATTTGAATATTATGTGAGTCCTAAAGTTAATTATAAATTAAACCTCTAGTGACCCTCAAGGGAGATTCAAACTAATGACCTTATAGTGTTACGTTTTTGTTTATGGGTTTAAACCAATTGCACATACCTCAAAGGTGTCTTATGAGTGTTCCTCATGAGTACATTACCCAAGAGGTTTCATTTAGTTATTTAACTTATTTGTTTTATAATCTTATTAATGTAATTGTGCTTAATTAGCATCATTATTACTGAATCGTTAGCTTGTATGATTCAGCACGAGTGGTCCAAGTACATTTTGGGTGCGCTATTCCTGCAACAGTTGATGTTATTTATGATGGAATAACTCATCTAAAATATAGTGTTGTTATAGATCTAATATTTTTCAAAATAACTACTAGAAAATATAGTGACTTTATAAATATGACTTTTAATTTAATGTGGTATTGAAAAATTATAAGTGTATTACAAACTATAATTTTTTTGCACTATCATACTTCTAGAGAAAACACAAGATTGGGGGAGCCCAAAAAATTACTGCCTCCGTCCCACTATGTTTGGTACAATCCGGTTTATGATGTTTGACCAACGATAAAGCAAACAGATCTTTGTCCGCACTCAAATTATTTTTAGATTTTTTTATGTATTCAGAAACTACATTAAAAACTTTACAAAGTCACAAAAACCAGAATCAAATTTGATAAAAAATTGATATATAAAGCAAGATATTAAGAGTTATTTGTGTTGATCAAGTAAATAGTGTCAGACAATTTTAGCGGGACAGAGGGAGTATAAGACAATAATTAAAAAAGTTAAAATGTTGGGAGGGGACAAGGTCCCCATGAACATATGCATAGCTCCGTCCTTGGGTAGGTAGGGATGGCACTATAGCAGGAGAATTAAAACTTCTAATTTGGGAATTTAAAATATGTGGTCCTATTATTTCTTATTTTTATTTTAATCATAGTCTAACCGATTCAAACATATATTATCGATTTGGATCGCACTGGTACTAAAATGATTCAATGTCTTGGACCGAACATTGGCCAATATAATACTACCAGTTTAGGTCCAGTCTCAAATGACCAGTTTGGGTCCAGTCTCAAATGAGCAGTTTGGGTCCAATCTCGAATGACATACCCATTTCGGTCTTTTTGGATTGGTTTTATGCCCTATTTAAAAATGGGGATTGGTCCTCACTCCTCATCCCATTTCAAAGGGAATAAAATTGCACTTGTGAATAAAATATGCATGAAGCGGTTATTAATGTTATTATAGTCTTAGATGTGACATTTTTTCAATAGGAAAGATTTAGAATATGAATACATAACTTTCATACTAACTAAAAAGTAGTACTGCTACGGCGCGGCAGCAAGTTTTCAGGGGAAGACGGATACCGACTGGACCGCAAGGGAGTGCTGTTTGGAGGAAACCGGAGCAGGGCATATGGAAATTGAACGTGGATGCGGCAACGAGGGCAGACCGGTGCGGTCTTGGGTGGTGTTTGAGGAACTCTGAGGGTCAATTTGTGGCAGGAGCATCAAAACCGTGGCCAGGAGTTCTGTCAGTATTAGGTGCCGAGCTCGTGGGTATTAGGGAGGCGTTGAGCTGGCTGAAGGCTTTTGGAATCACCTCGGTTGAAATTGAGTCTGATGCAACCGGGGCAATTGCGGAGATCCAAGGAGGTTCTAGCTGCTCTTTGGTGGGACTTTTACGAGACGACATTAGAGATATAGCGAATTCATTTTCGTTTATTTCATTTTGTCATGTGAGGCGATCAGCGAATAAGCCTGCTCACTTGTTAGCTAGGGCGGCTTGTTCTATGTCTGATTTGCAGCTTTGGGTTGATTTTCCTCCTGACTTTATTGTTTCGGCTTTGGCCAATGATTTGATTAATATCAATTAAAACTTTCCCCTTCAAAAAAAAAAAAAGTAGTACTGCTACATTTGTTCCACTAAATAATGAAACATGAGGAGATGATGCGATTATTGAGAAAAATGAGTTTATGTGGATGATGATGAATTGATCAAATAAGAGCATAGTAAAAATGATTTAAGACCACACAAATTTTATTAAAAATGAGTTTATGTGGAACAAATCAAAAAAAGAAGGATGAGACGATTTTAGCGTGAGAGAAGAGGTACTATGTTAAAGAACTATATCATTAAGTCGTGTCGTGCACACACTTTCTCATATACAAATATGTGCACACTTTCACTATAGTATAAGCATATATGAGAATATAAACCCCATTTTTAAGAAGTGCGTTGCCATATTTTATGATAAACCCCCTTTAATTTTTAGCTTCTTTAGCTTATGCCAATTTGATTGAATCTTAATTTTCCAAAGTCATCCCTAAATTAGATTAGATTGACAATGTGTCCATATAGTGTCGATGTTCTGCAAAACTGCCATGGAGTCCGCAAATATAGCATAGTCTTGGTGATCGTCATGAGCTACCCACGAAGAGTAACAATGCTTTCCCCATTGATTAATTTGTAAACAACATATTCGTGAGGGAGTATCCTCTGTTGTATAATCCCCATTTTGTTGTATAAGTGCAAGCACATGTTTTCTACATTCATTGCAAGGTGGCCGTTTATTTGAACACTCTGGTAAACTTTGTATATACTCAATAACTCCAGGATCTTCTGCATCAACTATTGCATATGACCATCTAATATTTGTACTTGTTATTATACCTAAAATATAAAATATTTTGTAGTATATGTTCATTTTCTCAGATCCGCGTATTCTAACTTGTACAACGGATCAAACATATATTACTATAATTATATACTTGTATCTTCGTAGTCCCCACTCCCCAGTATTATGAAAATGAAACTGAACACACACAAACACATACATTGCATATACCCTCTTGTTAATTATATGGACGTTAATGCTACATTAATATTGCACTAAGCCGCTCAGAAATCAAAACAAATGCAATGTATACTTAGACAGAATTGCATACTAGAGAAAAATAAATTAAATGTAGTGTGAGAAGAAATTTGGGATAAGGTGAAAAAAGAGAATTGAAGTGACATTAAGAGCCCATTTGGCGACTCTGTTTTTAACCAAACACGTACGAGTAACATTTTATTTCGCACGCTGAATTGTGTAATAATAAGAAAAAGTAAGGTTGAAGTTACTTTTCTGGCTGTATTGGTTGAAGTTACTTTTCCGGCTGTATTGGTTTATCGTAGAAAAATCCCAACTTTAGATTTTTCACTTGTAGACAAATGTGATACAAAGCCATGTGATAACTCTTTTCTAAGATTTATAACTCTTATAAATAATGATATATTTATTAATAAAATTAAAAGTTAATGATTATACTAACAATTATTATGTTTAATTTTAAATTGTAGTGCTTATGTTCTAACATAACTTTCTGACTGAGGTGGTAGAAGATGACTATCTTTAACATTGAAATAGCAAAAAGGCTTCTTGTACACAAGTTGTACACAATTGTACATAAATATCGATCACAAAACAATTGGTGGGCTGACACATGTGAGTTGAGTATGAACACAAACAAGAGTTGTCTATGCACATAAACTCTTGTTTGTGTCCACATATATTAACTTTCGTGACAAGAGTATACTGATAGCCATCTGACACTGGCATGCAAACCAATCTCTGTGTGTAGTGCATGTCTGCATAGACAATAGTTGTTTGCGTACAAACGATTATTTTATGTTGCTAAAATGTGAATTTTTTAGATATATTTCACCACATAGGCAATAGTTGTGGGGCTGACAGAAAAAAGTTGTATGTGATTATTTTTAATTGTTTGTGTTCACATAGGATTGAAAAAAAATCACTTTTGGTCCGATGACTATTATGTCACTTCCACATTACTGACTTGACTTTCAATTTAACCATATTTAGTCTGTCACCTTTTCCCCTTCACCACCCCTCGTCCTTCCGACCACAACTCCGATACATTTTAACCAGAAAGTCATTTACATGAAAATATTAGGTCAAAATGTTAAAGTTAAGTTATCAAAATGTACACATTAAGTCAAGTTAATTTAGAAGGTAACCGTTTTAACAACATACATTTCCTAAAATGCCCCTAATATTTCTCCGTAAATGACTTTCCGGTTAAAATGTGCCGGAGTTGTGGTCGGAAGGACGGCGGGTGGTGAAGGAGAAATGGTCACGGACTAAATATGGTTAAGTTGAAAGTTAAGGGGAAAATGTGGAAGTGGCATAATAGTCGTGGGACCAAAAGTGGATTTTTTTCCATAGAATTTATTACTTAGACAATAGTTATGTTGCTCATAGACAATAGTTGTCTGTGTGATCAATTTTAATTGTCTGGTTAAACAAAATATTTAATGATCTATATACGTGCAAATGCATGATGTAGTTGTATGTGTGCTCAATTTACATGTAATTTGGAAAAAATTGAAAACATAATAAAAGCATATGAAAATAGATCAATTACCCGATTTTGTGCAAGTAATGAAAAAAAATTGGATACAAATAAGTAGAAGAGGAGGAGGAGGGGGAGGGGGAGGAGGAGGAGGAGGAGGAGGAGGAGATGATGATGATGATGATGATGATGATACAATCTTCTTTTGGATATACGAATGGGCAAGGTAGAAAGGGGAGACTGAAGAGAGAAGGGGGAGAGAGGGAAAAATGGGAGAATGAGAATGCTAAATTTTTAGACCTATATGGTGTCTACAAGTTGTGTTCAACTTATGTACAAATGTTGTTTTCCTTGAAATAATGACAACCATATTACTCCTAGCTTTTGATTAGACAAAAATATGAGCACATTTTAATTTGGACAAAAAAGAGACAAAAATAGCGAATACTCTAAAATACCCTTAACTAAGACTCCCTCATCAATCTGTCTAAGATTGACCGGTATTCTCCCATCACGCATTTAAGATAACTGACATTACTTTTTTCACGAATTCCTTTTTGGCACGGAGGAGATTTTAGAGCAGGGCAAACTCCTACGGTATTATATTGGTGAAAATCCTTCTTGCTGTTACATCCGGTGTAATCGTAGGAATATGTGGAGTCAAATTTTATCTTTATGTCTGTAACATACTTTACAATGCCCATAAGAAACAGACGAAACCTTCCGACCAAGCGAAGCTAGCGTCTGGCAAGGACAACAATGTTCTTCCCCACGCAAAGGGATCACCAAAGCAACAATGTTCGAGAAAGAACCACAATAGAATATCACAAACATAACAAACAAAGAATAATAAAATCGGAGCATACCCATACCAAGACTCGAAAATAACCAACCCAATCTCACAAGACTAGGCGAAATGATGAACTGCAGCACTGGTGGAACTTAAATCGGAGTAGGGTGAAATGTCGACGGCGGAAGAGCGAGCACCCAAACCCGAACCTCCCTAGTCTTGCAAGAAAATTGTAGCACTCCTGAAGGGGGAAAGTGGCATACGGGTTTTCATCCCATTCTTTAGAGTAATCAACTTTTTTTGGAACAAGTAAGGTGGCTTAAATTGATATTAAAGCATTCAGCAAGGGAAACAGAAGATAAAGGGACCACTTCCAACCACCGACCCTCGAACCAGACTCAGAATCAATCACCTTTAAAAAAGAAATATGGTTCGTTGATCCTGTAATGGGTCTAAATGAGCCTAACGTGGTTAGAGAAAACCTCCCATCTCCCCAACCTAATGCAAGAGTCTGACAAATAAATGTAAATGAAAAAAACAAACATAGTCTGACTAAAAGAAAACACAAACATAAAAGTATAAATGTAACGTGGGAACTCAGTTGCATCCTCAACAGCCCAAGGAGCTTTCCCCGAGCCTCAAAAGCTAGGACCATCTTCATATCTTTCAGCGGGTCGAGAAGCCTGGACCTGCCCCAACTTCGTTTTTTGAAGCATCAACTGCCATTTTGTCTCTTCCTGCTTCCTTTTTCTCCTTCCAGGTCCTTCTGCGCTCCTGCTCGCCAGTGATTTCCTCCTCAGCTGCTATTTCCTCCTCGTTGTGGACCTTGTGACCTCTCGCTACTGTGAGAATCCAGCTCCGCCCTCCAGCTCATATTCTTCCACTGCCCCCACTCTAAAGCCCTCCTCGGCCGCCCTGCCCGCCCACCAAACCCTCTGGCATTAACCATTTGTTCCCGCCCTTTGAGCGAGTATTACCCCCCTCCCCTGTACGAAGACCTGCCCCATAGGGCTTAGCCAGTTCCCCACCCTTATGTTCATAGATCAGGGGACAGTACCTGTCAGCGTGCCCCATGATACCATAGGCAAAACAAAAACCAGGCAATTTCTCATACTTAAAATCAACCCAGTGCCCTAACCCTTCCTGAGGGTCGTGCCAATTTTGAGCGGTTTTCGTACATCCATATTAACTCTAATTCTCATATAGGATCTCCAATTTTCCTTGAATTGACTCTCATTAAAACTGATAAATTTTCCAATGAAATTTCCTATTCTTTTCACTGCCCCAACATTCATAAAACCATATGGTACATTATGTACCTGCACCCAGAACTCCGCCTCATTTAGACGGGCCTGCAGTGGCACATCACCCGGCCTAAGCGCCCTTAGGATCAACAGATTTTTCTAAAAAGTCCACGGTCCACCACTAAGAACACGTTCCATATTGATAGCATGATAAAAAGTGAACATGTACCTTTTTCACCAATTTCTTTGATGGAAATAGCTTTGCCTGGTCTCCATATTGAAGCCATGAGATCCCTGAGCTCCAGAAACTTCACCATCCAGTCCGTGAGAACCGTTCCCACCACTGGGTAGACTTCCTGATTGGCCGAACTCCCCTCTTCCTCGGTGGAATCCTCCTAAAAAAAACTATCTCCTCCTCTTGTTCCCTGATGGCCATCTCTTTGTACTTATTTGCGATGTCCCCCATCTCCGTTCTATCCACACCCTCGATAGCGCCGGTAAAAGAGTTCGCCGAAAGAAACCAGCGCCTACTGTCTACTTTCACCATCCACAATCCGGAGCCACAACAATCCTACACAAAAACTATCAGCAAGCAACGGAACCCACGCTGCCCGGATAACAATGGAATCCGCCCAAGGCCAATCCCAATTGCTAGCAAGGATCGGCGCTGAAGATCGACGACTGCGCAAAAAAAACCTAAGAGTCTAGGGAGACGACCGCGGTTAAATTTTTAGAGTAATCAACTTTAATAAGTGATTTTGTAACTCAAAAAGTAATTATATACAAATAAATTATTTACTATTATTACTACCTCCGTCCCAAAATGTTAAGCCCTATCTTAAATTTTGAACCATGATTTTGTTTGATTAGTATAATATTATGAGAGTTATAAATTTTATACTTTTATGAAAGTACTTTTATAAAAGAACATTTTCTTATCATTTTTATATTATAAATAATTTCGAATAAATATATATTATTGGTCAAAGTTTTGGATTGGGCTAATTATTTTGGGATGGAGGTAGTATAATAAATCATATTAATAAATACAGAGTAACTATTAATCCAACCAAAATTTTCATTCATACAATAATGTCAAAGGGTTAACGACATTAATGTCGTTGTGTGCCTCAAAATAAATACAATATATGCACTAATACTGTAATATAGCGTAATAAGGTTCAATTCGTATCCATAGGGAAAGGAATATTTCTCTTTTATGGAACTTGTAATTAAAAGGAGGGTTTTAGGATTAATTTGATTAATTAATTTAACACTAAGATTAACGACTTATGTGGTTTAGATTAAATTAATAGAGATGGAGACTTGGTTTTGCTTATTTCTACTTAATGAAATGTTCGTCGATCCCGATATATCTTTAACCATCTTTCTCTCGAATACTCAGTCATGGAGTATTTCCATTTCATCGATGGTAGTTATTAATAACGAGACGTGTTCATTAATAAAACTTACTATCAATTCAATATAGAACATGCGCCGAATCTTGACCCGATAGTAGCAATAAAACCTAAGATGAAATCGATTGAGATTGACAACCTCAAACAAACGGTTTATTGGTCTAATCAATATAATTATTCTCCTTAGATTATTAACCATGAGACGCATGCATTAATAATCTAAGTTTACTACCGTTGAAAGGACCGAGCGAATACCAAGTGTATGTGTCACTTGATTCTAATAATAATTAATACTATCATATATGAAACAAAACTAGTTGATCCGTTAAGTATTGCTCAAATATTAATATGAGAAATAAAATAGGAATGTAATTAATATTCAAGGAAGATGATTAAAGAAAATAACTCATAACTTACAAATCATAAGCTTCAATGTAGAAAAACCAAGATGGAAGAGTTTAGCTCCTCGATCATTTGAAGACTAAACATGTTAGAAAATATAAAGAAAACAATTGACTAAACTAAGCTTAAGAGTATATGTGAATTGGTGATTTTAATGGGAAGGGAAAGGGTGTATTTATAAGCCTTTGGAGGTGACAGTGTCTGATGCCCAATCGGGTCTACAAGGCAGTTCACCAGAAAGTAACTTTTCAGGACATGAGCCAAACCCTCAAAATCATGCATGTTATTTTGTCCTCCAGATTCTGTTTTTGACACCCGAATCAATTCAATCTTCTTTTTGTCTTGTCCCTCCATATTCAATATCCGAACAGGTATATGAAATATTTTTTTAATCTTCTTTTTTGTTATTCCCTTTGCACTTTCCTTGATCTTTTAGGGTCCAATCTTAGTCTTGTGGATTATCTTGACCTGTTTTAAACTCAGAATAATCATAATCTAAACAAATTACAACTATCTAGAAAAGTAAAGTAATTACACCAAAAGTGTGTAATTTTCACATCAAGAAACAATGGAACTAATTAAAAATGCAACCATACATAATAAAAATATAACAATATCAACTCCATGATGTTTAGTTTCTTTACTCGTCCTCGAGTAAAGTCAATGCTTCACCAACAGTTTAAACAAACATGAACAAGCAAAAGACAACCAAATAATATTTAAAATGTGTTTTACAATTTGAAATGATTCCACTTGTGCACTACACACTTCATGATCTTGAGTTTACTTGTCTTATATGCTTTCCATGTTCCTCTTCTTCATTGTATCACCACATCCCTGCAAAAATAATTTCTCTCATTCTGCCTAGAATCTTTGTTTTAATCCCAACCTCTCATTTCTTTTTTATTTTTCTCCCTGACTCACTCTTTTTTTTTTTGAAATTGTTGCTTATGTTGTCCGTTTGATTTTTCAACCTAACTGACATTTCTTTCTTTTTTATTATTCATTTATCTTTTTTTTAACATTTGTTTTTTGTTTTTTAATGAAAGTATAATGTAGAAGATATATCAAATGATGAAGAGTCTTCTCCCTCTTCGCTAAACCGAGCACTGTCCCTAGTGCTTGTTATCACCATCACTTCTTCTTCTTTTTGGTTTTTTGAAAATACAATGTTGTGGTTTGGGAGAGGGGGTGAATGTTTCCAAGAGTTTATGGATTCATGGGTATGTGGAGTAAGAGAAAAGTGACGAGAACAAGATTATGAAGTTCTTTTTTTTTGTATGTGGGGTTTGGTGGAGGATTTGGATTGATTTTGAAGAAAGAATGATATGATTATGAGATTTGGGGTCATTGGGGTGGAGTTGGGTGGTGGTTTGGAAGATTAAATATGAAAATAGATGAAGAGGAAGTTGTTAGGAAAAAATTTAAACACACAATGACGTACATCGCTTGGGTTGCCTCCCAAAAACCATCTTATTTAACGTTGTGGCACGACGCCATCTTTATTTTAATCATGAATATGTAATTATTTCAAAAAATAAAAATAATTACATCAAAAGTGTGAAATTTTCACAAAAACAAACAATGAAACTAATTAAAAATACAACCATACATAATCAAAATATAACAATATCAAGGGGCCAAGGAAGGGTCCCATTACAAGAGCATATAGGGGGCAAGCGTCCCCTTATCGTTTTGACAAGAGGCCCCTCCTAGAACTTGAACACAACCTCTCAGTCACACGACAACACTTCAACCGGTGCAAAAAGGCTCCTTCACTTTCACTTATAACTCATTGTTATAAAAAAGAATAATTTCATTAGCAAAGTGAACCAAATCATTGCATGGTAACATACGATACCAACTGCTCTTAATAGTTGGTATATTTTATTTGCACCAACTATTACACGTCCAGTAGCTACACGCTAAAAGAGCTATTCGTAGAGTTAACAAAAATTACAAAACTTTAGAAAGTAGTTCAACCATTGACCTACTCAACTCCACGAGCTTAAGGTGTAACCTGCCAATTTGCATCACAATAGTTTAAAGAAAAAGCAGAATGTTAATAATTGCTCCATATTTAGGGGGTGTTTGGACCTGATTCTGCCTCTACTTCTTTTGTAAAACAGAAGTAGAATATGTTTTCAGAAGCTGGTCTCCCTCAACTTCTAAAAAACTGCTTCTATGAGTAAATTAGAGCACCAGAAGTACTTCTGCACTTTCACCCAAACACTCCAACTTCTGCTTCTGCTCCCAAAAGCAGTTTTAAGAATCAGATCCAAACACCCCCTTACTAAATGACGTACATAAAATTGTTCAAGAAAAAGAACTATATGAAGAAAACTACCTTGTTAATTGCTAATTTACTAATCAAGTGCTACAAACTTAGAGTAAGGACTGGACCTGCAGAGTGTCAATGAGGCAGATGCAGCCAAGGGAGTAGCAGAGTAGCTAGGACTGGACCTGCGGGTTGAGCCCCGTTTGCTTCGTGGGTAGCAGCGGCACAAAGAGCAGCTGCCCCAATACCTGCTTCTGAGAGACATTACCCCCCGTTTTCTGAATCTCTGAAAGATTTGTCTTCCTCAAACCCTTACTCTTTTGCTTGAGCTTTCTTTGCAGGTTTCCTGATTTCATGTTGCTCTTCCTTACATTTAAAGCCACTGCCGCCATTAAAAGTATCATGACCCTGTTCAATTCCCTGATTTTCTTTGGCCATGAAACTACTGGAGAGCTGTTCTGATAATCAGAACAACTTGATCTGACAGTTCTAAGCTTTTACAAGATCAGGTGCATATATGTGTTGGCCGCAAAGACCCCCCTTTGAATTTGAATCGATTATTCGAGCTTGAACAAAGCGTGCTCAAATGGACCCCTAATGAGTTTGGGTATCAGAGTTGCTGTTGTTCAAACCGCTAGCTCTGAACTTCTATGTTTCCGGATGGCAATGCAATATAGTACCATGACAATGTAACGTTGACCACTAAGTACTAATCAATCCACTGTTCACATCATGTATTCAATCCATTGATACACATTGCGATTAAATATATTTAAGTTTCAGATTTCACGTAAAGATTGGATTTAAGATTACGAGTTTACAACCATACAATCAGAATATTTGATGAAATAAATTGTAATCGTGTATGAGGATATATGAAGATCCAGTATTGACATCCTAAGCACAGGCAATAGTTCCAATTCCAAACGAGCCATACTTTTAAAGGGAATATGTAAAAGGATACTTCTAACAGTTAGGATGGGCTGATTGTAGTTCCATATAATTATATTGAACAGAAGCATCAGTTAACCATAGTTACTTCAATAGTAGTTATGGAGTAATAAACTACGGAGTACTTAGTACATAGTAATATTTAAATAAACAAGTTAAGGAACCGTTCAAATCAGAGCCATCCCATCCCAAAAAAAGTTCACTCTCAAACAACTTAAGATCCCTTTGTTATACCTGTGAGTTTGGAGTGGTGCAGTGAACAACCAACTGCAGTGGTCTGTTTAGTAACTGCAATCAATTGTCAGATAAAATGCAATTTCAAACTTGAAATTTGCGTGATAAATTAACTGTGGTGGAATAAAGCAAAACGGCTCAATAAACAGACCGTCTATTTTCGACGTGATTTTCACTATAGGTCATCCGGAAACAGTCTGTCTGTGTTTTAGTATAGGGGTAAGACTGCGTAAATCCGACCCCCCTTAACCCGCCATAGGTGGGAGCCTTTGTGGCACTGGGGTAATGATGTGGTAATGGGGTAATAATGATGATGATGTACATTAGACGATTTAAAAATATTTTTTTAGAAGAAAAAAATCATTTTAAAATTTTAAAAAAGTTATTAAAAATGCTGAATTGTATAAATAAAAGGTTATAATAAAAGAAACAACTTCTATAAAATAAACCAAGCTCGTACACTCACCAGATCGGAGCTAGGTACCAACTCACCATACTGTAGGAATTCATGTAATACACCTGGCTACGGCGTGGCAAGAATTTTACATTCATGTCTAATTAACACAACAAAAGTTAAAACGAAGGGAGACAAAGTAGTTTGAGATAAGATACTAATATTTGATATTGTCACACATTGAAGAAGATGCGCAAAAGTACAGAACAAAGCATGATGACTTGTTCAGAGCCTACAGAATATGTTTTGAAAACATTCCAGGCACTACCATTTATTCCACAAAATTCTACGAGTATATGACAAGTAAATGAAGTATAAAAAACAGTAGAAAACAAATTCTACATGCACAAATACATGAGCAGAATTTAAAATTCCGTCCAAGAATCATAGGAAGACTTACTGCTTGGAGCCTTTGCTCAACAAATGTGTCTTAAGAACATCCATGACAGAACCAAAGTCAGCCTTGACATTCACAGGCGGGTTTGCATACCGGCAAGCCATGTCCTTTATGGCCTGCGAGTGATAATCAATCTTGGATTGAGTAAACTTCAGGCCATGAGCTGTATTAACCACCACCGTTCTATCGGTGGGCCCGATAACCCCGCTCTTCCTCAACTTGATCAATGCAGTCAACGCCACACCAGTGTGAGGGCATATGAACATCCCCGTTGAGTCTGCCTGAGCAGTGGCATCCATCAGTTCCTCCTCCGTCGCCTCTTCCACAATGCCATTACAACTTTTTAGCGCGAAAACCGCTCTATCAATAGATACAGGGTCCCCAATCTGAATGGCAGATGCAAAAGTCGAACTTGCAGTAACAGCTTTGAAGTCCTTCCAACCTGATTTGTAATATAGGTAGAGAGGATTGGCATTAGCTGCTTGGGCACAAACAAGCCTGGGAATCCTATCCACAAGCCCTAATTCTTTGCACATGTGAAACCCTTTGTAAAATGCATAGATATTCCCGAGGTTTCCGCCCGGGATTATCACCCAATCTGGAACCTCCCAGTCAAATTGCTGCAGAATTTCAATGGCGGCCGTCTTCTGACCCTCCAATCTCAGGCTGTTCAGGGAATTGGCCAAGTAAATGGGCAATTCTGAAGTGACTTCGCGAATCAACTGCATACAACCATCGAAATCGGTGTCTATGCTCAACACAAATGCCCCGTTTGCGATGGGCTGAACCAATTGGGCAACGGATATCCGATTCGCGGGCAGGAAGACGATTGATGGAATACCTGCGGACGCACAGTAAGCAGATAGGGCAGCGGAGGTGTCCCCAGTTGAAGCACACCCCACCCCTACCACCGGTTTCTTCATCTTCCTCAGCCGGTTCACCTGACTCACCAAAACCGTCATGCCCAGATCTTTGAAGCTTCCGGTGTGGCTAATTCCGCAGTGCTTGACCCAGAGATCATTCATCCCCAAAAACAATTTTCCGTACCGCTCTGCCCAGAAAAGGTTGGAATTCCCCTCGAAAGCGCTCACTATATCATCGCCGTCGATTTCGGGCAGGACCCACTCCTTCTTAGACCAGACGCCGGAGCCGTACGGCCACGTCGTCTTCCCGACGCGAGAATCGAAAAGCGAGCGCCAGTATTGCCCGTCGAACTTCTTCAGAGCATCCATATCGTGCTGGACATCGAGTAATCCGCCGGAACGGCTGCGGTAGACGATTTCGTCGAGGGAATAAGACTCATTGGAGTCCGGGTCGGCGTTGAAGGGGACGTAGCGGGCGAAGAATCCGTGGGGTGAGCAGTTCCTTTTCGCCTCTTCGCGGATGTCGGCGGGGCGCCTGGTTTTCTGCGCTTGGATGGCAGAATGTTCGTCGGAAGTAGCAGCAGCTTTGGTGGGAGTGAAGAAACGTGCGGCGGAGGGTTTGTGAGGTTTTGGATGGGGGTGGGGCTGAGGGGCTAGGAAGGATAACCTTAACAAAGCAGCTGCCATTGATCACCACCACCGGAGACGGCGAACGGTAAAGAAGCGCGGCGTGCGGGAAATCTTACTGCATGAAGAAAATAGACAAAATTTTGACGGCAGGAATTTCGTTATTACGGAGTAATAATGACAAACGGAGACGGACACATTTTTGGAACTGGTGGGCCCAACTTAAAAAGTAGTCCGTACAAAATTTTGGTTGATAGGCCTTTTATATGTGGGCAGCATACATCTAGTCCAGCACATAACACTAGTAACCTCCGCACGATGGCTCCAGGACTCCAGATTTCGAACTTTGGTCATTTTTGCAATTTTCTCACCACTAAACTAACTGAGTTATTCGTACGGGCAAGTAATCCGTACATTAAATCATAGGAGGTGGGCAATTCGGTTTGCAGTTGGACTTTAATCGGTTTTGATTCGATTTCGATCTATTTATTTGGGGAGATATTGTACTAAATTAAAATCATTTGTGTTTTAGTTTGGTTTCGGTTTGATCTTGGTTCGGTTTGGTTTCAAGTTCGATTTAACAAAGTGAAAAATTATTAAGTTCAATTTAGTTCGATTTCATATGTTTATTAGTTATTACGTATTACGGAGTAATTAGTATTACTTTCTTTCCACTAATATTGAGACATGAGGAGGTGGTGTGATTATTAAGAAAAGTTGGATTATATGTGAATATGTAACTAAAATAAATTGTTACTCTGTATCACTTCCTTGTGAATTATGTGTAATTTAAATGAACTAAATGTTACTCTCTCCGTTCCATTTTGGTTGTCCTACTTTCCTTTTAGGGTTGTCCCAAAATGAATGTCGTGTTTCCCTTTTCTTATCATTTCACTTTATTCTACTCAAATATCAACCACAACTTTTACTTTGCAACCATTTTATTAATAATCATGTCAAATTGAAAGTAGACAACCAATATGGGACGGAGGTAGGTCAGGTAGTACTAATTAAAATATCAGTAATACATTAAGATAGCACAAGTGTAACTAATACTTCGTACAAATTTATATACTACCCAGTAGTACATATTTAACTGCTACATATTAATTTTCTAGTACATATTTGGGTATTTAATTATGTAAATACTAAATAGCTATTAGTACTACATATTAATATAACTAACTACGCCTAAAATGTACTATGGGTGTACTTGAATCATTTCTTGAAAAAATTACTTCATGCACTATCTTGTTTCCGCATGAAAATGCAATCATTTTTCCTTTCATTTTTTCCACTGACTCTGAGGCTTCTCATTTTAACAAGGTTTAACACTAATACTACGTATAAAAGTCAGCCTAGCTAGAGCTAGGGATGCATTACTTAAACAATGGTGAAAGGCAAGGCACTTAACCATTTTAAACAAAGAGTGAATGAGATTCCAAGGCAAGTTTTTGAAATGCTAAAAGCCAAGGCATACAACAATGAACAATCTAAACCCACTTTCAAAGCCTATCACTAAGGATGGCGATGGCACGGGGACCCGTGGGGAACCGCCCCGCGGGGGAAGGATGGGGCGGGGCTTGGGGTGGGGGCGGGGATGGGTGATATATTTCTACTATATCCCGCTAAAATATGGGGCGGGGATGGGGATTACTACACCCGCCCCCGCCCCATACCCATTATAATTAAATGGGAAAAGGGGCAAAAGCACCCATAAAGTTGTCAACAAGGAGGATCTATACCCACAAACTTAAATTTTGTGCAAAAAACTTTAACAAACCTGAAAATAGGGCAAAAAGGCCCTTTAACTAACGGAAACAACTTATTATACCATCCATACGTTACCTTTTTCACTTGGCTATTAATTAATTATACTGGCCGTATAAACGACAAAGGGAAAAAGGAAACACACTAAATTAATGTATCTTTATATGGAGAGCTCTTCTCATCAGGCCGGCCTGACGGGCTGCCCCGTCCGGCCGAGCCCGTTTGGGAACCTTCCCGGTGGAATTTTTTGATGAAATTTTTTGAGCATGTTCCTCATCAAGTCTAGTTTGTCCATACCAAATTTCAGCTCAAAATTCCATCGGGAAGGTCGTCAAATGATTTTTGCAAGTTAACTGGTCCGGAAAATACATATTCCGGACCAGTTAACTTGCAAAAATCATTTGACGACCTTCCCGATCGAATTTTGAGCTGAAATTTGGTATGGACAAACTAGACTTGATGAGGAACATGCTCAAAAAAGTTCATCAAAAAATTCCACCGGGAAGGTGCCCAAACGGGCTCGGCCGGACGGGGCAGCCCGTCAGGCCGGCCTGATGAGATGATTTCTCTCTTTATATGAACAAATAAACACTAAAATAATTCAATGGTTTGAGATTTAAAATACTTATTTCAATCCATATAGTTAGTCACATCATACAAAGCAACCTGACTTGCTAAGGCTGAAACGGGCAAATTTAGGCCTAAAACAATCGGAACTGAAACACTACCTAACAAAAGAATACCAAAAAATCCCAACATCCAAAGCAAACCTACTTGGATTAAAAAAAGTACTACTAAAGAGAAAATAGTGTCTTTCCACAAAACTCTTCAAAAAGTAATGATAGATGCGTATCTTTTAAACTCTCTATCTTCAAATAATTTCATAAAATGTTATACTAGTATATAATTTTTTTATTTTCAAATAATTTTTATTTGATTTGTCATTTCTTACGTTTTAATGTATCAATACTTTTTTCTAGAGGACTTCAATTAAATATTGCCGTGTATGTATTAATGAAATTTGTTTTTGAAATTAAAAAATAGCCGCAGAGCCCTATAGTAGCCGAAAATTTATTGCCCCTTGACTCAGAATCTTGGATCCGTCCCTGCCTATTTGTGCAATTATGCTTAGGTTTAGTCTTGTTTAGGATGATTTCCCAATTCAAAGTACAAATACTTGTGTGACATTAAAATAACACATTCATTTAATTCCAATTTTTTTTAATTTTTTATTTATTAAACAAGTAAAAATATTAAATTATTCTAGCCTTAGAACAAATATAAATTGTACCATCTATAAAAACTCGAAACATTATGTTAACATAAAATAAATATTTTTTGGGCAAGCACATATGATGATTTGGGTATCAAAATCTTCCAGGTTTTATAGTTTTATGCATCACAAATTCACTAAGCTACACTTTTAAAGAAATACGGAGTAATATGAAACATAGCACACAAACATACGGAGTACGTATTTGTTTTATTATACGGCCTGTATAAAGCCAACCGAACCCATTTAACGGGTGCATGAGTTGTTAACTTCCGTTAGTTAAAGGGGTTATTTGCCCTCTTTTCAGTTTTTTTTGAAGACATTTGCTCAAAAACAAAGTTTGGGGGGCATAGATCTCCTTTGGTGTCAACTTTAGGGGTGTTTTTGCCCCTTTTCCCTAATTAAATATATACTCAAACATACATATATATACATACATATATTAATAATGTATAAACATATTTAATTAAATTATATGTACTATATAACAAACACATACACATACTTATAGACATGCATACATGTATGTGCATTAGTCATTATTAATGAACTAATACTACGTAAGTATTATATTAGAATAATAAGTAATGACTAAAAATATTTATCATAAATGATATATGAGTTAAAAGTGAGAAACTAAGTAAATAGAACACACACACATGTATAATATACCACTACCTCCGTCCCCCTAAGTTTGGGACAAAGGGGTGTGATGTGGTTTTTAAGAAAAAGTAGAATTGTGTTATTGGTATTGAATTGAAAAAGTGTAAATAAAGTAAGAATGAATTCTAACCACTTAATATTACCAAATATGGTATGGGACAAACTTAATGGGACGGACGAAAAAGATAAAACGGGACAAAGTTAAGGGGACAGAGGGAGTAGTATATAATATATAATTAATTGTAGTATAATTGATAAGAAATTTGGAACGACATACATGATGGTAATATGTTTACTTATATTTTTAGTTTTGTTATTTTCATAGAACTTATTCAAATTGAAGAGTTATTAAAAAGAAGAGTTGCGCAAGGTGTACACATTTTGCTCTACACCTTTCGTACACTTGTCTGTCTCACGCACAAACAATTGTCTATCCACAGACAATTCTGTAGAGTTGTGTGGACATAAAATTGTTTGTGCGTGAGACAGAGACAAGTGTACGAAAAGTGTACACCAAAATGTGTACATCAAGCATTAACATCTTTAGGGGGTGTTTGGATCTGATTCTCAAAACTGATTCTGCTCCTTCAGGGAGCAGAAGCAAAAACTGGAGTGTTTGGGTGAAATTCTATAAGCACTTCTGGAGCTCTAATTTACTCTCAAAATCAGTTTTTTTAGAAGCTGGGGGGGTACCAGCTTTTGAAAACTGATTCTGATTCTGCTTCTGCTTTTAAAAAAGAAGCAGAAGCAGAATCAATTCCAAGCACCCCTTACTTCTTTCATTTATTGGATCCCAATTTCAGCTAAACGTTCTGATGAATGGGTTGTTTGGAATTACCTTGTTCGCAATGGATGCTCTGGCAATCAAGCAATATGCAGATGTCTAATCTTCAAGCGAGCTTGACTTGGCAGACCTTGATGATAAAATTCACAGATTGCCGTTTGTTTTAAGAATACGCCGCGCAAAACAAGATGATGATGGCATGCAGGCTAATGGCATCAATGCATCATCATCAGCACTGTTCTATTGACAGTTTCCCCCGTATGGCTTTTACAAAATCAACGTTGACCTTTTTGTTAATATGTTGCCTTTCGTTGTAAATCTTTTGTTTACCAACACCAGCTTCATTGCAATAAATTCGACTTGGGTGGACAATTTAAGCATTCAGAACTGAAATGTTAGGTAATAGCTTTTACCTTTTGTCTAAAGCTCAAAACACAGACGACCTGGAAAGATCTGGAGCTTCATAAAACAATCCCTGAATATAATTTTACTACAAAAGTAATACTACAATTGGTTTTTTAGTTGAATTTTTAGAACAAGCATTCAAATTGGATTTTCTTTGTAAACCTCTTTAAAATAAGCTAACCAACATGTGTTCAATATGGGGTGTTACGAATTGATTTTGCTTCTACTTCTTTTAATATTTTTAAAATCATAAGTAGAACCAGAATCAATTTTTCAGGATCTGCCCCAGCTTCTCAAAAACCGCTTCTAGGAGTGATTTGGAGCACTTAGAAGTATTTCTACACTTCCACTCAAACACTCAATATCTGCTTATGCTCTTTCAGGAAGCAAATCCAAACACCCTTACATGAGTCAGTTTTAAGAAGCAGTTTCAAAATTCAATTTCATTTGATTGCTTCATCGGCTGATTTTATCTCCAAAACAAAAGATCTTTCTGTAGACAGATGAGTCATGAGTCCGTCCAACAGCATGGTGACTTTACCTCATTTTAGCTTCCTATTTGTTAACTTTTAATATTACTTCTTTACCCTTCAAAATCTCTTATATTCATAAGCAACTGACCCATGAAAAGTATATATGAGAGTATTAAGGGACAACATAATTTGGAGTGTGAATGGATTGTGGTTGGCCTGGACAATGGTTTTGCTAAAACAGAAGTGTTGATTTGAACACAAGAGTCATGTTTTCTTGAGCAGGAGAATGTTGCACTCCAAAAGTCTCTCCTGTTTGTAACATTCTTCTTTGGCACCGCACCTTTGTGTAACCTGCCTAATTTCCAGACTTTGATTTTATTTTATTTTATTTTCATGTCTTTTTAGTCAATCTTCAGTTTTTGCCTGGCACACTGGTCTGTTCTTGTTCATATTTTTCTGCAGTTCATAACAGCAATAGCACTCTCCTGTTTGTCAATCACCACTCCCTTATCAACTTAGCGATTATTCTTAAACAAAGTGTGAGGCGTTCATCGAATGCATAGATAAGTAGTTTGCTTTCAAAGGGCAGTTGTTCCCTTTCTATGTGTTCAGTTGAGCCTATGATTTATTCAGTTGAGCCTATGATTTAAAATAAATCTTACTTTGAGAATAAAACTTTAAATCAACTAGTCATATTTTTAGACTTCATCCATATTTTTAGACTTTGTCCATAAATTTCTTTTGTTATAAACAAACTAAACAAAGTGTTCATTCACTGCCTCCCGGTATATTTCATAGTTTATACATATGCATATCATATATGTATACATGGTTGTCATGTTAGTAAGAAGATTATATGCTTGTAAAATATGAAAGCAATACACATTATTCGAGAAGAATATAAAAATAATACAGTAGGATTAAGAATGACCAAATTCGAAGTTTGAGATTGATCACTTTATTATGCTGCTACAGCAAGATCACAATAGGGGAAAGAAAGAACCCAGAAAGTACAGATGTTCTTGCCAAGCTACAAATGTTTTATTGATTATACAACAAGAACAATGCGAAACAAAAAAAAAAAAAAGCATTTTAGCGGTACTGACTTGCCAGCTCTCCATCTTTGACAATGTAATTCTGGGCAGGGAATTCTTCACCCTTAAAGTACCTCTCCAGCATGTCCTTAGTTCCAGCAGCATACCTCAGCTATAACAGCAGTTCAAGTGAACAGTTTCAAATACCATACTCATCATGTACTTAGACAACATGTCAAAAAGGATTCATACCTGTGCATCAATGGTCGTCCCGGAAATATGAGGTGTCATGGCTTGGTTTGGCATGTATCGCCATGGGTGGTCCTTGGGAGCTGGTTGCGGGTACCAAACATCCCCACTGTAGCCTAAATGTTGAAAAGGAAAGCCGTTCATTCATAGGGAGTATTATATCTTGCAAAGGTACATAGGTAAAGGGTATATATTTGTGCCTTATCCAAACATGCATATAATATTCCATATCATATCAGAATAGGTAGGTTTGTCTGTCCTGTAAACTTAATGGTACAGATAAGGGTTTAAAATGTTGAATCGATTGTAATACCTGCAATGTGTCCAGTGGAACAAGCATCAGCAACTGCTTGAGTGTCCATGATTGCGCCCCGGGCATTGTTCACCACCAATACTCCCTTCTTCATCTTCCCAATCCTCTTCTTGTCAAACATCCCCCTACATCACCATAAGAAGTAAAACAAAAGGGCTTGGTAAACATTACATGCATATAAACATATGTAATGAGATGAAATAGGGACAGAAAGGGCATTTATCAATTTTTTACTTGGTTTTATCAGTTAGAGGGGTGTTTATGACAACAATGTCACATTTGGAGAGCATCTCATCAAGGTCTTCCTCAAAACTCGCACCAATCTCTTTCTCCAGTTCAGGATCCATCTTGAGACGATCATGATAGAGAAGATTACAGTTGAAAGGTTTCAACCTTTGGAGCAAAAGCCGTCCAATACGACCTGCACCGACGGTTCCAACCGTTTTCCCTTCCAAATCATAAGCTCTGTAAGCAATTTTGGCGACATCCCATTCTCCATTGATGACCTGATGGTGTCCGGGCAAGAAATTTCTAACGAGAATCAGGATACGCATCAGTTCATCCTCGGCGACGGAGACGACGTTGCTTCCGGTAACTTCCGCCACCGTCAGTCCAGCAGCCGCCGCAGCGTTGAGATCTATGTGGTCCGAGCCAATACCAGCCGTGAGCAACAGCTGCAGATTCTTCGCCTTTTTAATCCTCTCAGCAGTGACGTAGGCGGGATGGAAGGGAGTGGTGATCAGCACGTGTAAATCGGGAATATGCTTTTCCAGCTCTGTCAATCGGGTCAAAAAAGGATCCGATTACGAATTTTCCACCGCATGATGAATTTTTGCAGAAAATGCAGTAAGAATCGCGACTATACCATATACTCTTACCGGAATCGGGTCCCTCTTTGTCATGAGTGACGACGTAGTGGTGGCCTTGGGATTCCAACCAATGGCGGATTCCCAATGCATTTTCAACGCAACCGACGAAATTGGGATTCAGTGAAGCATACTCATTTGCTTTGTAGAAAACTCCGACGATTTTTTTGCTCCCCGGAGAAGCCTGCTTGTTTTCCGGCAACAAAATCAATGTCGGAAAACATATCTATTTTTCTCTTAAGAAGAAGATAGAGTGACTTACATGAAGCTGCCTGGTTGGAAGAGAGGAGTTGCCGGGAAAGGCAAATGCCTGAAGCCCGTATGCTGCGACGCGCCTTACCGCCGCCATGTCTTTCTCCGTCTGGATCAGAACACAAAAGTGATACACCTAACTACCTAAGATAAGGCCACCACGTAAGATATCAACATTGCTTTTTCTACGATAGGAAGCGTATGTGGTACCACCGGTTGTACGGTGCTCGCCGTACAGCCGGTGGCATTTTTGTAATTTATTTGAAATTTGCGTCTCGTATTAAATGAGTATTAAACCACACATAGTGAGCAAGTGACATATTTTGTTGAGCATTAGAAGCATAACATTGAGCATCATGATCTGTGCTTCATCTCTTCGAATTTACTTTCTTTTCCTTATTTTTTTCTTTATAAAAACTTATTAAATTATATCTATAATCAACTCTTATGAACTCCAGTATGTGAATTTAATGCAATATGATACTTTGGAAATATACATTGGTATGTCATATTACCAATGAGCATAACATGAATACCCGTTGAGCATACATAACTTATAAAATGAGAATTGATATGAAAATCATAAGTACTTTTAATTGAACATCAAGACATTTTTATTGAGCATCAACTTGAAAAGTATGACCAATGATTTTCATTATGCGATTGTGATGAGCATCGAGTCTGTTCTTTTTAAATGAGCATAAAATAACACCAAATGAGCATATGTAACTTACAAGATGAGTATCAAAAAATTAAAAAGTCCATTTGTGTATGCTCATTCATTTTGGCCTTATACGCATTTGAGTTTAACATTAGTATGGTACGTTTGAAATGAGTATAAAGAGGTACCAAATGAGCATACATAATTCACAAAATGAGTATAAAAAATTCAAAAGATCATTTGTGTATGTTCATTCATTTTCGGTTGTATACTCATTTGAGTTTTACATGAAACTCATTTTTAATATGCTCGATATTCATTTGTGTATGTTCATTCTTTTTAAGCTTATACTCATTTGTGTTTAATATAAACTCATTTCAGATTCGTCAACAAGAAATATGAACTCAGTAGGCCTTCATCGGATGTCGAAACAAACACTGGCCTGGAGCTTGTCATTTATCGTACTTAAACAAAGTAAACCATGACTAACAATCGTCCTAGCAATTTCTTCATCTGATGTCTATCTGCAATTTCTATTGCAAAGGAGGCAACTAAATTAGGAACCCCAAATCCCTATCTCCTTATCTGTTTCAACCCCAAAGCCATAGTCATCGATCGACTCAATCCCAAAACTCCGAAGGTCTAGCAGGGAGAGGTGGCCGCCGGGGATCTAGCAGGTAGCAGCGATGGCCGGCGAAGCCTGGGACGAGCGACACGAGGACTCAAGCCTGCGTACAGAGGATACGAAGGTCTTCGATCTTAACCCTGCAAGTTGAATTTAATTTCAAAAACACCCGGCTGTACGGTGCTCACCGTACAGCCGGTTGTACGGTGTAATTTACGTCTACGATATAGAGTGGCACAAAAACACAAGAAAACTAGAAAAGCCGAACCAAACATTTGAAAAATAGAAATTACTTCAAATAGGACTAAAACTATGGTAAAAACTCAAAATAGGACTTGCTATGTTTTTTATTCCAAAATAGGACCATAGTGGTCCTATTGGAAACATACTCATTTCTTCCTTCCATTCTTACCCCTCCTTTATTTAGTAAAAGATAGCTAAAAGTCATAATTAAATGTTTAATTCATAATAAATTCGAAAAAAATTCAATAATTCGTAGATTAATAAAAAAAAAATTAATAAAATTTTTATAAAATAAAAAATATGAATTTTTTTTTAATGCTTTTTTTGAAAATTAATAAAAAATAGTAAAACTCCATAAAAAAGGTTAAAAAAATATGGATACCTTTCCCACCGCATGTACTACCTCCCTGAACCACCACCTCCGATCGGTGTAAAAAATGCCACTTTTTTTTAAATTCCACAAAAATGGCATATTTCTCTATGAGAATGCCAACATTTTCATTCTGCCAACTTGAATCCTTTTGACTTTTGCCAAAAATATGGCATTCATAATTTTTTTGGCATTTTTTTACCTCGGTGACAGGGGGTGGTGGTACCGCCTCCCTGCACCACCACCTCCGACCGTTAAAAAAATGCCATATTTCCTACAAACTTCCATTTTTTTTCGGAAAATGCCAAAAATATGGCATATTTCTCTTTGAGAATGCCAACATTTTTTTCTTCCATCTTAAATCATTCTGAATTATGCCAAAAATATGGAATTCATAATAAATTTGGCATTTTTTCCCCAAATGACTAGAGGTGGTGGTGCTGGGGCGGCAGAGGCGGCGGTGACAAAAAAAATTAATTTTTTTTTGTTTTTTTTAATTTTTTTAATTTTTTTTTTAATTTTTTTTAATTTATTATTATTCAAAATATTTTTATTAATTTTTTGGTATATTTTACGAATTTTTATTATTTATTATTATTTTATTATGAATTAAAACATTCCAATAGGTATAAGGGTATATTTGTCCAAGACACACATAATTAGTCCTACGGAAACATAGTTTATTTTTTGATCCTATTTGTGCAAAGTGAATGACTTTTAGTCCTATTTTGATAATTAACTCTTTGAAAAATTGTGCTTTATATCTAGAAAAAATCTATTTCTACGTATAATATGTACACACTTTCCTATACATACAAAGATTTCATTTAGAAAAAAACAATCACTTTTATATATGTATATAAAATGTATACACCCTCTAGCCACTTTTGTAGGTAGACAACTTGTTTTATAACATCAATTGTTCATGTAATCATGTAGATACAAGATTATACGAGTTTATACAAATTATGTGTACACCAAGAATGATTGATTATAATTGTAAAATGATTAGCTTATTAATTATAAATAGTAAATAATCACTTTGACCTTTATTATTTTTTCAAATAATATTAGCCGATTAATTATAAATTAATTGATTAAAAAGAGGAATAGTAATTTTTTTAAACAATTAAAAATGGTAAAAATTTATGAAAAGGAAGGAATAATGTTTTGACAAAACAATAAAATAGGTATTATTGTTACGTCAAAAAAGCTTCAATTAGGTTTTTGTTATTTAAAATCAATCAATTTAACTTCTAAACTCATAAAAACGCTCAATTGAGCTGTTTAACGAGTAAAGCACATCTCTTTAATCAATTAGGTTTTAGATCACCAATGGTACTTTAATTTTTTTTAATTCCTTTTTCCTATTGGCTAAGGCAATCAAGCTCTTAGGGGTAGGGTACATGTTTAATAAAAAGTGTATAAACACATCTTACTTCTTTTTCTTCTACACCTAAAAAATCTTCAATTTTCTTATATTCAGTATACTCTTTTTATTATACTCTTTTTATTTATATCACATACATTGATCTTATGCATATATATATATATATATATACTAGCGGCGACCCGCGCGTTGCGCGGTTGTCATGCCCAATGGGAGGTACAAAATTTGGGAACGAAAGGAATGCAAAATTAATATGCGAAAGGGACAACTGAAGTAAGTAAGAAACATAAAAGCAAGCATTGTTCCAACACTGTTACATCGTAAAAGCAAGCATTTGTTCCATCAGTGCAAGACTGAACTCAATTTAAGCGAGCAGGCCCGAAGTTATTTCAGGTGAGTTCACTGGAAATATTTTGGACAAAAGATCACGCGTGGGTCAGGCCCAATGCGGGGGAGAAAACTGGAAGCGAAAGTAATGCCCAATCAATTAGGATAGTGATGTTAATAATAATAACTATACTCCTTAATAATTGATGAATCAATAAAAGATAAGGAATGCCTGTTGCACTACCTCGAAGGCCGAGCACCATCTCCTCCAACTCTTCTCAATTCTTCCCTCAGGAGAGTAGAAACGTCAACTGCTGCTCCCAAAGCTATTCTTCCTGGATCAAGAAGAATCAGCAACTTCGGTAACCTTTAAAGACCCCAGCTTTTGGTCAATCTCCTTCCAGCCCTACCCCTTATCCTTTAACACCTCTTCCCTGGGCCTAGTTTCCCCGAAAAGATTAGACCCGCCCTTGGGTTTTGTTGAAGTAGCATTCCCATTCCCGCCTCTACTTTCTTTCCCCAATGATCTGAATCGTTATCATTAGCACCACCGACTTCTATCTCTTAAACTATCAAATGCAAAAAATATCCATAATCAATTCACATGTATCCATAGCAAAAAATATACAAAATTCCAAACCTGATTCTTATTCTCATCATTTTTGAATGCCAGTGTCATCAAGACGCCTGCAACTGCTCTTTGCACAGCTGGATAAAAAAAAAACTCAAGCAATTCAACAAGAGGTGGGTTGTCGCCTTCTACCCTGAATATAGAAGGTCTCATAAAGATTACTGGCAAGAATAATAAGGTGTTTAAAAAAGCTTTTTGAAAATGATTTTAAGGCTGCGTAAAAACACACAATGTTGGAAAAAACCCTCAATTAAGGCAATAAAGATAAATACCCGCTTAATTAAAAGGACGTAAAAGCTCAAGAAAAAGTTGAACACATAGATGAACACGTAAAGGCGCACATCATTACATATTGGGAAACAATAATTGATAAAAATGAAAAAAACTTACTAATAATCAACAATACAAGGAAGGTACACAATAAACACTAAGATACAATTTTGTATTGCACTAAAACCATATAATTGAAGTTAGAAGACATAAAACCTGACAAACCTACCAAAATATAGGCAAAGGGAATCAAAAGAAACAATGAGTAAAAATGTTATTCTTAAGGAAAACTGTAATGTCAAATTAGATGATCATTAACTTGCAACAGGAATAAACTTGCAACAAGAATACTCCCAGATAATGCATTTGCAAAGGCATTCACTTAGGCTTCATCATAGGTTACAATTGCATTATTTTTCAAGGTATCAACTTCGGCGGAAACACAATCAATAAGTCCATTTCTATCAGTTTTATCATAAACACAATCTGCAGGCACTGTTTCTACAGAAACATAATCAGTTGGAACATTAAGAATGGGGCTTTCAAAGTCAAAAGAGGTGATGATTTCTGCTCCAGGGGCAGTGCAAACATTTCTGGCATTGCTACCAGAAGTACACTCTACCTCAGCAGGAACAGAAATAAACAGGGCACCAATAGCAGACATATTAACAATCTGGGCAGAGAAATCAGAACTGGAAGGGCCAGGTTCATCCTTTTTAAAAGGATCAGTTGGGGCATAAGTATCAGAAGTATCGATCAGCGCAGGGGATAAGCACTGGTTCATCAACAAAATGCAAGAAGCTAAAATCAGGAGATTAAAACAAAATGCGGAATCAATGTTCATCAACAGACTTGCTTGAACAAAAAATAAGTGAAAGTTATGAGAAAGCATATCCTAAAATAAAAAATGCAGTATAAAAAATGCAGTGGTCTACAAACTAACTAAAAAGTGTTAAACAAATGATCATTCTAGAATTGGAATACAAGCCTTGGAGATAAATCACAAGTCTAGAACAAAAAAATGCATAACCTATTAGAAAAAAGGTTTGAAAGGAAAAACTTAACTTTAAGAAGTGAGTGAGGTTTTAATTCAGCAGTAGTACACTATTACAAAACATTGAACCTCAACAATTAAAAGAGAAATAAGATAAAGAAATTGAATAGATGAAAGAATAGGAAGAAGTGAAGCTTAAAAGCTTATAATAAGCAAACCTTTGAGCTTAAACAAGACAATGTGAAGCTTTAAAGAAGACCTTTTTCCTAAGAAACTATTTTCATTTGTAGAATATAAAGAAAACTTCTGAACACTATACCAATTCAGTCTTCTATTTTGAAGAACAATAAATAATATTGAACAAGGTATGCTAAAAGTTTACAAAAGGGACGGTAAATGAAGTGTGTTTAGCAAAAGACAAACCATCTTCCCTATCAAAGTGTTTCAGTCCATGAAGTGTGATAAGGATCCATTCCTGGAGCCTTGGCACATATCCTTTGAGGGCTGTAGCAGATGAGAAAACACACAATTAGTAAATCTATTTTAAAAAATAAATAACAGAAGGATAAAGTAAAGAAGTTCAAATTTACGTTGGGTATTCTAAACTTCATTTGTGAACAAAATTCCTTTCGGCCAGAATGCAATTAATCTCAGAATGCCAAAAAAACTGAAACAAACTAACATTGAAACTCAGATAGCTAAAGTAGCAGTAAAAAGAAACATAGTAGCAGATTAATCGGATAATCCGGTGAAAAACAACAATAGGAAATTGGTTCTTAGTGATAACCGAGGGGTCCTCTGACTGAGTATCATCATAGTAGCATCATAGGACAGGGGATGATCAAGTGTAGTATAAGCCGTGTCAGTTTCAATAGACGGATCAGAACGAGGTTCTTCATTTCCAATTATTGACTCAATTGTATCAACTTTAGGACCAGGACCTGCAGATAATGCATTTGCAAAGGCATTCACTAAGGCTTCATCATAGGCTTCAACTTCGGCGGAACCACAATCAATAAGGCCATTTCTATCAGCTTTATCAGAAACACAATCTGTAGGCACTGTTTCTATAGAAACATAATCAGTTGGACCATTAAGAATGGGGCTTTCAAAGTCAAAAGAGGTGATGATTTCTGCTCCAGGGGCAGTGCAAACATTTCTGGTATTGCTACCAGAAGTACACTCTACCTCAGCAGGAACAGAAGTAAACGGGGCAACAATAGCAGGCATATTAACAAGCTCGGCAGAGAAATCAGAACTCGAAGGGACAGTTCCATCTTTTTTAATAGAATCAGTCGGGGCCAAAGTATCAGAAGTATCAGGGCAGAGGATAAGCACTGGTTCATCAATGGCTAAAACAACATTAGGATTCAGATTGTTATCATCAGAATTGGGGGTAACCTCATCAAGAAGAGAAATAGTTGGGGCAAAATTATTAGGCATATTAACGAGCATATAAGTGGAGGAGTAAACCTGGATATCATCGTCGGAGAAAAAGACAGCTGAATCTCCATTGAAGGTGTAGGATATGACCGGGAACCCCACAGAGTCAAAATCGAAGAAAGAGCACTTTTGGGAGTGCAATCGATGGCCATGGTAGGAGTTCCTTAACGCCTCTGCAAACGAGAGCCTCGCTGGGGCGGCCAGAGGCCCAAGCTCCTCCGCTGGCGGCATAGATCTGTCGCACAGGTGCAGCGGAAGAAAGGGGAAAAAACAATGGCCGAGAGAGTTAAATGAGCGGATGGATGGAAAAGCAAGAACATCGAGATTGTAGGAGATCAGCGGTAAAGGTAAAGGCAGATGCGTGCAGAAAGGCAGCTGCGTGCGGCGCAGAGAGCAACTATGTCAGCGGGATTTCCACCGCAGGTAATTAAACGGGCAATATTTTTATCTAGTTGACATCCAACTTGCGAAATAAACAGCCCCATTCTGTTAGGCAGCGGGCAGTTAACAGGAAGAAGACGTGAGGGCTGTTATCACGGAATAGGACGAAGACAACTCCCTTGCACGATTTATATATTAGGGATATATATATATATATATAGAGTCCTGATCCTGTCCAGACGTCCGGACAGGAACCGCCGTCCGGCCGGCGGCGTTTGGCCGCCTTCCCGGTGGAATTTTTTGATGAAATTTTTATGGCATGTTCTCCATCAAGTCTAGTTTATCCACAAAAAAATTCAGTCAAAAACTCAATCGGGAAGGTCGTCAAATGATTTTTGCAAGTTAACTGGTCCGGAAAATACATATTCCGGACCAGTTAACTTGCAAAAATCATTTGATGACCTTCCCGATTGAGTTTTTGGCTGAATTTTTTTGTGGATAAACTAGACTTGATGGAGAACATGCCATAAAAATTTCATCAAAAAATTCCACCGGGAAGGCGGCCAAACGCCGCCGGCCGGACGGCGGTTCCTGTCCGGACGTCCGGACAGGATCATTTGTGTATATATATATATATATATATATATATATATATAGAGAGAGAGAGAGAGAGAGAGAGAGAGCTCTTCTCATCAGGCCGGCCTGACGGGCTGCCCCGTCCGGCCGAGCCCGTTTGGGCACCTTCCCGGTGGAACTTTTTGATGAAATTTTTTGAGCATGTTCCTCATCAAGTCTAGTTTGTCCATACCAAATTTCATCTCAAAATTCGATCGGGAAGGTCGTCAAATGATTTTTGCAAACTAACTGGTCCGGAATACGTATTTTCCGGACCAGTTAACTTGCAAAAATCATTTGACGACCTTCCCGATCGAATTGTGAGCTGAAATTTGGTATGGACAAACTAGACTTGATGAGAAACATGCTCAAAAAATTTCATCAAAAAATTCCACCGGGAAGGTGCCCAAACGGGCTCGGCCGGACAGGGCAGCCCGTCAGGCCGGCCTGATGAGAAGAGCTCTCTATATATATATATACATACATACATACATACATATACATAACAGAGAGCTGTTTGAGTCAGACGGCCTGACCGGACAGCCCCGTGCGGCCTTCCCCGTTTGGGGGCCTTTTCGGTGGATATTTTTGACGAAAATTTTTGAGCATGTTCCTCATTAAGTCTAGTTTATCCATACCAAATTTCAGCTCAAAATTCGATCGGGAAGACAGTCAAATAAATTCTTGAAACATACCGGGCATTCTGCGCATATATAAAGTGCAATATGTTTCAACAATTTATTTGACTGCCTTCCCGGTCGAATTTTGAGCTGAAATTTGGTATGGATAAACTAGACTTGATGAGGAACATGCTCAAAAAAATTCGTCAAAAAATTCCACCGGGAAAGCACCCAAAAGGGAAAGATCGAACGGGCCTTCCGGTCAGGCCGGCCTGACTCGAATGGGACTCATACATAACATATAATATTGTGCAACGTTATTATTTGTACTAATAAGTCTCATATTAGTTTATTAGTTGTATTCTTATTGTTTAGCATACACTTATTATCATTAGAATGTCAATTTCAATAAAGTTAATTGATATACGTAGTCTTTCATGTACCTGTTAGAAGAAGTTTTTAAATTCTCGTCCATCTAAGAGTTGTCGAAAATGTTTTGTTGGGTCAACAGAAATGGATCTTGGGGATTTAATCCTCATGATGCAATGACTGACGAAGATATATTATTCAAGCAACACTACGATGGTTTTCGATCTATCGCAAGCTAGCATTCCACATTTAATTCAAATAATATGATTCACTAGTTGGGAAAAGACTTTTCGCATCGATAAAAATAGGTTTTTAACATTGGTTGTACAATCGATGCAAAACTAGGCGATGTGAGAAGTACAAATTATCACATCTTTTCTATAATCGATGTAAAACGTTTTCACATCGGTTGTTATATAACTGATGTAGAAAAACCACTTCGCATCATATACTACATCGGTTTTGACCATGAGACGTGAAGCATTTTGTTGTTTTCAAATTTTTTAAAAATAAAAATACAAACCGGGATTTGTCACCGGAATAACCGGTGCCGGTCTTGGTTCAACTTACCCCACCCTCAGGATATACTCCGTATATCGACTTAAATGTCTAGGAGGGGGCCTGCACTTGATACTTATAGAAACACAAGATAACCTATTTAATTTGCAAGGAATTGAACCTAAAACTATCTTATCAACGAGTGAGACACCTACCAATTAAATTGTCTCTATTTATTTATAGATATCGAAGATCAGAGGCGGCTTGCTTCTTTCTTACCTAATCAGGAAATACGTACTCCCTCTGTCCCTGTTTTTTCTCCTCTTTTGATCTGGCACGGAGATTAAGATAGTGAGTTTTGTGTAGTGAAGAGTTGTGCATAAGAGAGAAAAACATGTAAGAATTGTTATGAACTACAAATTCTTTGTCAAAAAGTGAAAGGGGAGATAATTTCGGGACGGACAAAAAAATAAAGTTTGAAAATAATTCATAAACGGAAGGAGGTACTTCCTCGGCCTCGACCTTACTTCCTCGGACCTCGTAAAGATCGTTGACTGCCGCCCGCGGTTCCTGAACTATAGGATTGACCGGTTCCTCGATGAACGTCTCCAATACAACAACTACTCCCTCCGTCCCAGAATTAACTTCGGTTTTGACTGGGCACGGAGATTAAGAAAGTGGGAAATGTGTGGTGGAGAGTTGTGCAGAGGAGAGAGAAATGTGTAAGAATAGTTGTGAACCACAAATCCTTTGCTAAAAAAGGAAAGAGGAGATGAATTTGGGACGGACCAAAAAGGAAAGAATGAAGATAATTATGGGACGGAGGGAGTACTATTTTAGTAGTTGTTGTACATGAACTTGTTGCCCACCTACCGTAATACTATTGCGAAGAGCAACTTGATAAATCTTGCTTCCATTATTGCAAAGGACAAACTACATCATTGGGTTACATTAAACTGGTTACATTCACATGCATAATGCATTTGGAAAATATATATATATAGTATAAGGAGTTTCAACAAGTTGGTCATCTTTGTGTAATGGAGATGACTGTAGTCTTAATAAATAAAAAATAATCATACATGTATAGTCAATTAACTTGGTTTAACCTAGTCAGAACATATAAAGTATGTGGTTTATTATCCCTTCTTTAGAATGATGCATGAAATTTTTGGCTATTACTCCCCGCTATTTTGTTTTGTTTTGACAAAATCATTAATAAAATGATTGGAAAAGTAAAAATTATGGTTGAAATTTTAGTATAATAAAGTAATTGTTTTGGACTACATGTTTCTTTCGGAAAAAGAAAATATAATATTAATTCCCACTCACTTAATTTTGTCAAGTTGATGTTGGGTCTGAAATCAAAATAGTAAAAAATGTAAATTTGAGGTTTGTACAGAGGAGATAGAAATGAACACAACCACACATTATATTCATTGCTTCCAAAGAAAAGCGGTAAAAACTTTGAGACAAGCCATAAAGAAGAGTTGGCAAAGTTCATTGGGACGTATACCTATTTTGGGATAACACAAAATTAAAAGAAAAGTGAGCCAAGTAAATAAGACAAGGGTGTACTACTTTGTGATATTCACTAATTTTGACCAATTAATATGATACATTCAGCAACTAATTTTGACTAATTTTATACATACAAATTTGAAGGCACACCTAATGTAAACAACTAAAATTGTGCTCACGTAACTCACATAGTCCCAATGTATGGGATAAAACTTCACATATTACAAATGAAATGATACGATTCGTCGGTTCATGTTGAATTTGGAAAAACATACCAGTAAACAGGTCCAATTTCAAAGACGTACATATGTGATAATATTAGGGTTGTATACGAACCGAATCGAGGCGAATAACAGGATTTTGTACTTATATTTGATTAATTTTTTCGAATACGAATTCGAATTCAAATATGAAACGAATATTAATTTCGATTTGTATTTGTATTTGTTTAACAATACGAATAGTTAACGAATCTTATACGAATATCGAATAGATTTGAGCATAGGCTAAATATTAGTCAAATATCACTTTAAAATAAATTTTCTTATATTTGTTTATGTTGTAAATGTACGCTATGTCTTATTATGTGTTTTTAGAATTTAAATTGTGCATGATATACTAAAGTGAATCAATTTTATGATTAACAAATATAAATATATTTCAAACTTTTAGAAATAAACACAACACACATATTAGAAATTATACTTACAATGTGTGAAATAAGTTGATAATTGTATATATCAAAGTCAGACGTCTCTAATTTTATTCTTCAAATCGAATACATAATTATTTGTATTATATTTGAAAGACATTTGAACAAAAAAACTGATTTGTATTTGTATTTATACTTTGATTTATTAAAAATGGACTTAGGATTTGTATGAATAAATGTATATATGAACTACACTTTAGGGTATTGCTATCTTTTAAAAGTTATTATAGTGTTATTACTATTATTATTAATATTAATATTAATATTATCACTATTATTAATCAAATATATTTGATTAATATTCGAATCGAATACACTGATATTTTTATTTGTATTTGATAACAACTCGAATCAAATTTAATATTCATATTTGTATTTGTATTTGAATTTTCCGAATTCGAATCATCTTATACGAATTCGAATCGCGAATCGAACACAAATTATTTGATTCGTTTACAACTCTATGTGATATGGAGCTTTTGGAACGCGTACAAGTTGATTAATGACATGATATATATAAGTGTAAGGTGTTAGAGACTGTATAATCAAGCCCTATCCGTCGATCCAACTCGACGAGGGGTAGCTCCCGGCCGAAATTTTTGATCCATTTCTGAAGAGCCGCGATTTTCCGTACAGTTTCCGTACAGTTTGAGCTGTACAGCTGAAATTTAGGGGTTAAATTTCACTCTCTATAAATACAAGCTCTCTCCATTGTAATCTCTTGATCCGAAATATTAATAACATTCATGTCTTGATAGCGCCCCAGACGTAGTCCTTTGTGGCGAACTGGGTTACCAAATTTCGTGTGTGTTTTCTTATTGCTCTTTGTGTTGCGTGGGTTAAATCCTAAGAGCATCCGCATTGATGATCTTCAACTTTATGGTTTTTCATGACTTATTATTGTCATGTCACCTCCATATGAGATAATGTCAAATAATCTCCAAACCAATAAATTTCTCCTCATTAATGATCTTAATTTACCTTGGATAGGAGCATGAGCACGAACTACAAAGCTAGTCATCACCATAATTATGAATATATGCCTAGAAGCTGGAAATAATCTCAAAATAATCCAGCTTCTATACGCTTTATTATTGTATCAGTCAGGCATCAGCGGTCCGCTTCAATACTGCACAGTACCAAGTCGGGCCCGGGCTAGTCCAACCCCTCCCAGTCCATCCTTTTAGACCATTTGTAGTGGTCAAGAGTCCAAATAGTTAAATTTGGACTCCGTCCATTTGAAAACAGTGTTTAGACTCCGTCAATACTGTTTTTCCCTGCATCCGTGCACCGTCAATAAAATACACTCTGCATATTTTTTACATATCAATTTAGTAAAATATTAATTAAATTATTATAAGTAATGTTTTACTTTTAATTTTTTTCCCTGAATAATTATGAAATAAAAAATACACATTTTGATGTAAAAATAAATAATTTTCATAATTGTTTTTTAACTTTTTTCTGTTAAAAAAATGAATTTGTTTAAGTGAAGATTGATTATAGAATATTCAATTATTTGTGAAGGTTTCAT
The DNA here is from genome assembly GCA_945859915.1 of Cuscuta epithymum. Taxonomy (NCBI): domain Eukaryota; kingdom Viridiplantae; phylum Streptophyta; class Magnoliopsida; order Solanales; family Convolvulaceae; genus Cuscuta; species Cuscuta epithymum. Next base: position 797,693 of record CAMAPF010001001.1, on the reverse strand, counting down.
GAATTAAGAATTCCTGTTTCATTTTTTTAGCTCAATAAACTGTAACAGTTAAAATTTCAAAATAAAATCATTTTATATATCACATATGGATGTCATATGAAAGATCATAAAAATTTATGAATTTTGACATATTTTTTGAAAAAATTAAGTAACAAATAAAAAAGTTATACTACCCCCGTCCCTTCAAACTTTGCCAAGTTTGATCGGCACGAGGATTAATAAAGTAAAAAATGTGTGGTTGAGATTTGTGCAGAGGAGAGAGAAATAACAGAAACCACAAATTCTTTACTTAAAAAGGAAAGTGGCAAAGTTAGTGGGACATCCAAAAAAAGAAAGTTGGCAAAGTTTTAAGAGACGGAGGGAGTATATGTTTAAAAAAATTTGGGATATAATGATGCAAGGGTGACGCCAACATGACATCATCCTCACCAAAAGAAAACATGTGGCGGTGCCTTACTTTTCCTTTTTTCTTTATTTTTTCTTTTTCCACTCCTCTAAACTCAACTTCTATATTTAACACCCTCCATCCCCTTTACCACTTTTAGGGAGTGTTTGCAACTGCTTCTGCTTAAAAAAAGCACTTTTGGAGAAGTAAGGAAAAAATGATTGGTAGTAAAAGTTGATAGTGTTTGAGAAAAAAGTGATTTTGAAAAGTAAAAGTTGGTAGTGTTTGGTAAAATAAGTGTTTTTTGTGTAATAGAAAAGGGAAAAACACTTTTCACACGCAAGCCGAGAAAAAGTAAAAATTGATAGTGTTTGGTAAATATGTGCTTTTTAAAGCCAAAAGCTGAAAAGTGCTTTTTTTAAGCAGTTGCAAACACTCTCTTAATACCCCATATAAACCACCACTACATACAATTAGGAGTCCAAAAGTTCCACATTTAACATTTTGGACTCCTAATACCTCACCACTACAAATGGTCTTACTTAACTTCAAAGAATAAATACAAATTATCTTAAGTTCTTAACTAAATGAATTACTATTTACAACTGATAAAATTTAGACAGGAGTAAAAAATATACTACGTATTAATATGATCATTACATTGCAAGTATAAATGTTTTTCCAAGTACGTTACAGAATTCTTAATCAAAATATTAACGATAAAATTTAAATAAAAAAAAAGAATCTTATACTACGTACTACTCTTGTGTTAAGGAATTACATTTTTATTCAGATGACCTCTATGGCTCCATTTCTTGTAATAATCTTAACATTTCAAAATCATTTCTCTCTGTTATTTCCCAAAATCAAATTCTTTAATGGTTCTTCCGCAAAATCACGACAATTGCAAACACTGGAACAAGCTACAAGCTAAACAGCGTCCCATTTGAATATCATCATTCAATATATGCTTCGACAGTATCTGCGGGAGAGAGCTGTTTCATAAAGCATAACATGGTATACAATGGTAGATAGCCAGATTATCACAATTGTTAACAGATCAAACACCAGATTACAGGTCTGCCCTTGCAAGCAGGTTGATTTAGATTAGCCAGGCCCAACTTTGGGAATATCATAATGCTCACTCATATTAGCCAAATACTGGTTAAAATCTTCAATTCGGTCTCGGTGTGATTTGTTGGCGGTCTTCGCCATCTTTTTCTTATCAATTCTCTCTCTTTGTTCCATGTAGCGTCTCTCTGCTGGGGTGAGATAGTCTCGAGCAGCATCTCCTTCCCCGTTGGTTTTGTTGGCCTCTTTATTCATCTCTTCCTGGTTTTGGTCAACAACTATTAATTCGTCACTTTCACCTACAAAATTAAAATTAGCTACTCTGAGACTGAATCTTCATAGACACATATTTTTGCACTAATCCCTATCATTGACATACTAGATTTCTATATGAACTAAAAGATGTTTTTATCAGTTCTCATCTCAAATATGGCAAAGCCAGAAACGTTTAAACCAGACCATAATTATTCATATGAGACCGAAAACAGTCTTTTAAATAAGATATTTGGACAAGAACATTCACACTCAATCAATCCAGACCACAAATATTCAGACCAGACTAGAAATATTCAAACCAGACCCAAGAACCATGGAAACCTACACAGCTAACGTTTTGCCATTTCAGAAACTTGGAAATGTATGAGAAACCTGAAAACTTCATGTTCCTATGTTTTTACATTTATGTGTTTCCCAATTACATTTTGCGTTCCTGAGAGCTACAGAGGACAACAGCAAACAAGAAAGATTTGGACCACGCTAGATCTGAAATAAAATCTGATCAGATATCATTTTCTTAAGTGAACAACACAAGTCTGAACCTAAGTAATTAAATCGCTACTCGTTTGCAACTCTGTCGAGGGCAGAGTAACGATTAGAACCAACTACTAAGGATTACTTGGTGATTACTCGGCCCTATATTAATTAAACTTAAAACATAAACGACCCAAAATTCTAGTAATAATGTAATATGTTGGTCTTAAAATTCTTAAATGTGAATAAAATAATGGTGACAACTCCGGTACCTTTTTAAAAAACGGGGTACCGTACCTACCATTCATTTGATTGGATCACATCATTTTATCATTTTTAATTTAGATTTAAATAATTCAACTGCTACATTCTCATTGGTCCATGTGGACAAAGGTATGGTACCTTATGGGTACCATAGAATCTACCTAAAATAATAATAATCCTAATAATGAAGTAGTAACAAATCCCTATTCCCTACAATCATAGACATTCTAAATTTCACGAAAATCAAACACCAAATAATACTTAATTCTGAAAATTCGTCCTAAAGAGGTAAACTAATCTTCATTGGGTTTGAGATCGTCATTTTCTTCTTCATCCACCATGTCCCCAAACTTAAACTGTCTTTGTAATCTTATTTTTCCAATTCTTAAAATACCTACTAATAATTCGTAAGTTCTATAAAACCCCATTTAGTTTAAACTTTTCAGATTTAACCCTAAAAAATCAAATTTATTGGTTGCCGAGTAACTCGGCAAGTCAACCTTGTCACCGGGTAATGACAATTGCCGAGTACTTGTGAGTTACACGAAAAATGGAGCAGTGTGACTCTGAGTACTAATCAGGAAGTCCCTACTCCGAGTAGCGAGAACTCGTCTAGTATTCGGGGAGTGCTCGGCGATTAGATAACAAATGTCTGAACTGAAGAAGCATCAAATGTTTTTAAGTAAAAAGCCAACAGTTGAAAGCAAATTTGTTACATTAAGAGATGCCTATAGATAAGTAGTCCATACACTTAACAATCCAATAAGAAGGCAAGATTTTATAAAGAACATATACCAAACTCAAATTTCTTGGAAAGGTAATCGAACCTGCAGAGAGTTTAGTTTCCATGACTTGAGAAATCTGATCAGAGCTCTTCTTATGCTTCTTCTTTTTCATTGAACCAGTCTTAACATCCAAGGCCTTACCCTTAAGTTTCAGCTTGCCAACAACAGCATTGTCATATGCAGACATTTCTGTGAAAGTTCAAACACCTTAGATCATGCAGTTTCCCCAAATCTGTAGGATATCACTATCACTACCACTATACATATAAAAGCTGGACCGCCTGGATAACTGATCCTGCCTGACAATGATGACGTCACTATGACATCATCACGGTGTCATCACGGGATGCTGTGACACGTGATCACAGTGAATCTGCATAATTTTGGCTCTCCTCCATACTAAGGCAACATTTTGGTTGGCCATTAAATTACAGCTTATTAAAACTCCTTAATTTCGAAAATTGGTCATCGTTTAACTGAAATAACAGACAAAGAACGAAACTCAATAACAGCCACTAAGCTTTGATCTATTCACTGCTGATATGGTATAAAAAGATATGTACGAACAAACAAAACAAGATGCAATAAAATAAGAAGACAGTCAGTGATAATCGACTAACCTCGGGATATTGGACGATCGGCGTGGTTTAGGATGCGCCCGACCTGAGGGGAAGAGGAGCGGAGAGAGCGTACGACCTTCTGGCTGAGAGTTGAGACGTACAGAGAGATGTAGATCCGATGAATTGGTACACTAGAGAAGATCGGATCTTGGGAATGTGATTACTTTTCATTGGACAGGGTCGAGCAGATGGGCCAATAACTTTAACAAATAATTACATACGAGTACTTTATAATTTTATATGACTAAAATAATTATAAAAAAAAAGTGATTAGTAAAATACGTAGTAGAATCATAGTGAGCAGATTTTAAACAACCATTCTGGATATAAAAAAAATTAGATGAGAACTCGGATACCCATTAAAAAAATGAGGTATTGTACCTACCATTTACTTGATTGGTCCAAATAGGTATATCATTTTTAATTTAGACTTAAGTAATTCAACTGCAACATTTTGATTGGTTCATGTGGTCAAAGGTATGGTACCTTATGGGTACCATAGAATCTACCAAAAAATTATACACATTTGGCACAATTTCTGGTATACATGGATAACTATTGCCTTTTTCTAAACAAACTGCTTGTATACAAACAATTAGGGTGTGCACATTTTATGTACATTTTACACTAAACTTGTGGGCAAAGGCATTGATATTTTTTTAAAATGAGATGTCTGTGTACATAAGAGAGTGCGCCAAGTGTGTACAATTGTTGTGTTCAAGTGAATATTTTCGATTTTAAATTGTACTCCCTCCCTTTGGGCTCTTAAAAACTTGTCAACTTTCTTTTTTAGAAATAACAACAGCAATAAAATTTACTTGAGAAGACTGTCAAATACGTTGTCGTACTATTGTGAATAAGTGAGTTGGTTCCTTTTAGTATTCTTCGAATCAATCAAGTCCACTTATTTTTACATGTATTAAGTATTTGCAAGCAAAACTACCCACACGAGCCTTTACTTTATTTCGTTTGAAATAAAAACTTTTTCGTCGTTCTCAACAAACCCTCTTGCCAACGGTTACTGAAATCAACCCAACCTCTGTCACAAATGCGCTTAAATAAGTGATTGAGTTGTTCGTAAATCGGACGTTTACGTCAATCGTAAGATTGTCCCTGTTCAACGATCCACGTAAGTCTTCATTATACAAGGTTAGAGTTTAGTAATTTTAAAATTTTGGGGTCTTTTATATTTTACCACCGCTTAATATTTTCTTTACATGAACATATGGAGGCTATTTAGGGTTATTATGAGTTGTATTAATTTTCTACAGAACAATTTAGCTTATATGTGTATGTATTAGTTGTGATGAATTTGTGATTTATTGGGGCCTCCGAACTGAACATGGTGTTGTGATTTAGCTCATAATACATCATGGAGGAAACTTTGTCAGCGTTCCTGAAACTAAGTACATAGATGGTGAAGTGGAATGCATTCGAGTTGATCTTGACTTGATATCCTTCCCTCATTTAATGAAGGCTTTAAAAACTATAAGCTATGGTAATATTAGGGGGATGTATTTTAAAAGACCAAGTGAACTTATGGAGTTGCTTCACCACATGTTCAATGATAAATCCATACTTCATTTGATAGATATGGCTTCAAGTTGTGGAAAATGTGACATTTTATGCTGATTATGGTTTGGATGAGGTTGAACTAGTTGAACTAGTCCTCCCTTAACCGGCCCCAACTGAAGTGGTTGAGGAAACTGTGGTCAATACAAAAACACAGGGTGATGCAACTTGTCAAACTGAATCATAAACTGAAGTGGTTTAACAAATTGAGGTGAATACAAAGGAATTATTGGGTTATGCAAATGGTGAGACTGATCCTCCAGGTGAAATGGTTGAAGAAATTGAGGTGAATACATTTGATGAAGCACAGGGTGATGCAGGTTGTGAGACTGAACCACAGACAGGAGGAAGCAGCTTCTGAAACTGAAACACAATGTGATGAGACTGAACCACAGGAGGAAGTGGCTTCTGAAACTGAAGCACATGGTGATAAGATTGAACCACAGAAGGAAACAACTTTTGAAACTGAAGCACAGGGTGAAGAGGATGTTAGAACCACAACTGGGGAAGGAATGGATATGCACGGTAAGGAAAATAGTGGTGTGGTGGCTGACAGTGTAGAGTATAATTCATCCAATCCTCCAACCTATGTTGGCGATGAAGAATCATATGATGGTAACTCTACACGTGCAAAAATGAAGCATATTTCCTATAATCCCGACTCTTATCCTACTCATATTTGTTTTAGTATACTCTTAGAGGATTCTAGACAATTCAAGAATGTTATTATATATCAAATATGTGGTGGTTAACGACAAGGATATATGTTGGGTAAAAAATGAGCCAATAAGAGTTTGGGTTGAATGTGCTTTAACATGCCCTTATAGTTATGCTAGTTGGGAAGACAGTCTTAAGGGTTTCCAAGTGAAAGACCTAATTTATAAACTCTTAACATAGTTGCAATTCCAAGTTTAAGGAGTAAGTAAAAAAGATTGTTGAGACATTTGAGTAGGTAGCACAAAATCCTACCGTGGGTGAAGTAGACTTAAAGAAACTTGTTAAATCTAAAATGAAAATACATGTGTCTACTAGTATATGGCCACAAGAACTTTGAGGGATACACACAAGAAAACCAAGACATGATTTAAAGACCAGTTCAAGAAATTGAGAAATTATGTCGAGGAGAACTTGAGGTCTATTCCAGATTCCAATGTGGACATTCACATTGTCAGAGTTGTCCCAGAAGCTCCTGCAGTTTTTCAAATAACCTATGTGTTTTGGTCCAGTAAAACATGGGTTTCTGAAGGGTGTAGGACGGTAATAGGATTATATAGGTCTTTTTAAAAAGGACATTTGAAGGGTGAGATTCTAACAACGGTTGATAGGGATGGGAATAATCAAATGTACTCAATCGCTTGGTTGTTGTTTAGATAGAGAACAACTCATCAAGGTCATGGATTTTAAGTCTTTTGAAGGAAGATTTGCACATTACTAGTCCACAAATGTGGACTATAATCACTGATCAGTAGAAGGTATGTAAATGTAATTTTCACTTTCTTATATGAACATTATACATTATTAAATGATTTCATATTTAACATGGTCTTTCATTTATGAATTGTTCACAGGGTCTATCAAATGTAATTGCTAATATCCTCCAAGATGTTGAGCACAGAAATGTGCTAGAAACATACACGCCAACTGGAGTAAATCACACAGAGAAATGGTGTTCAGGAACCTATTTTGGAAGTGTGATAAGTCAACGTGTGAACCACAACTGGAGGCTACATTAGGTGAAATAGACAAGCTAAACACTGAGGTTGGAAGGGACTTGAGAAAATACCCTTTCAAGTTTTGGTGCAAAGCATATTTTAGAAGTGATGACAGGTGTGACCCCGTGGAGAACTATTTGAGGCCTTCAATAGCACCCTACTCCAAGCAAGGCACTAATTCCTATGCTTGAGGATATCAGGGTGGCTATCATGAAAAGAATTGCGAAGACGAAAAGATAGTATGATGAATGATGGCTAAGCTAGGTATATCCTTTATATTTATTCATATGTTAGTAGTTTTTGAAGTACATATAATGTTATATAGATTGGGTTCATCTGTGGATGTTAAGGAAGAAGAAAAGGCTAACTTCTTTGGCAGTTCACATGCTTACCGCCCTTAGCTTTAATCTAGAGTCATATGTGTCTTGAGTGACCATTTTTTATCAAGTACATGTTTTCTAGCAGAAAAACTACTCTTATAATGTGTATCACACAAATTTAGATTCAACTTCAATGTAACAAATCATGATAAATATACCATAATACAATTAGGACATGAAATCCACGTGTTTGTATACTGATTTATGGAGCAATCTGTTTCAGGAAATTTTGGCCATATCACTATGCAAAAGCCAAATAGGAAAATTTTAGCCAACCAGGGGTGGAAAGTTGACTTCAATGGAGATGATGGTTACAAAATAAAAAGGGGGAGGCAACAATTTAAAGTGACTCTTAATTTAAGAACATGTTCCTGCAGATATTGGGATCTCTTTGGAAACCCTTGTGCGCATGTTATATGTACCATCTTTGATAAAGGAGATGATCCACAATATGTGCATACTTGTTTGTTACTCCAAAGAGCTATATCAATGGACTTATTCCTATACCCTCCAACATATTAATGGGGAGTTGTATGGCCTACCACAGAGTATGAAGAGATAATGTCTCCTTTACCGAAGAAGATGACTTGTAGGCCAAAGAAGAAGAGGGCACAAGAAGAAAGTGAACAACCACGAAGTAGTACACATTTAAGCTGAAAAGGTAGAATAATGAAGTGCTCCATTTGTAAAGGAAGGACACAACAACTATCTACTAAAAAAATTATTACTTTATTGAGGCAAAAGGACAAGATATTCTATATACAACTCAATACTATTCTTCTTATAAGGAGTAGACAAGGCTTCAGGACCAGATATTGGCGAGCATTGAAACCGACAAGGAACCAGAAATGTGCCCGGATTCCAAATATTTTCTCCGAATACAAGCCAATCCGGGGCGAGACAGTGACCATCCCTATTTCCACTATTTGTATTACTTTATAAGGTTTTAGCAAGACCACAAGAAGATCATTTCATCTCATACTCAAATTTGTATTGCTTTATAAGGTCTTAAGGAGACAACATAACATGCACTGTTTCATTTGCTACTCAACAAAACGGTGATTGTCTGAAGAAATTTTATGTGATGTTATTTAGGAATTGTGATCTTTCTATGGAAAACTCTAATCCTCCATATTTAAAGATTGTTAGGCGGATATTTATGGGCCTTATTATGTTGTTATATGGTTTATACCTTTTCTATTTAATCTGTAATTAACATAGTATGGGCTGAGGGCTTTGTAGTTATACATACCTCTTGTATTTAAACACTTGTGCATAGAATGAAAACCTATGGGGAAAGTTTATCCCTATCGCAAATCTAACATGGTATCAGAGCCAGGTCCGGTTTTGGTTTGACTGCTTGTTTATCACCCATGATTAAGGGTCTATTTGGCCAATTTATACACCTCAATATTGTCCAGCCCGGTTCGGGTTGATGGTTTGTGTTAAGGTATTTGTCCCACACCAGAAAACTATAAAACAATAAAACACTATTTAAGACTTTGGACTACTTCTCCTATCAGGTTGATTTTTTAAGATGGAACCTCAAATCTTAACACTTGATCTGTTAAGGTTCTAACGAGATGAGAGTCAACTTAGAAAACAACAACGAAAAAATATGTAGTATAAATATATAGTTTCAATTTGATTACAAGTCCGCGAAAGAACAACAATGTCGCAACCAAGGCCGATGTTGCAGAAGCGGCCGTCGATGCCCATGATCGTGCCAATTTCGACGATTCCGATGCTGACGGTGCCTATGTTGTCACATGTGACGGTACCAATGCCAAGCCGCAGGACGCAAAAGTTCGCATAGAAAACACAGACATTGTCCATGTTTTCTTGTGGCCTTGCGCTGCTATTCGGCCTTCTATATATGTGCTTTTGATTGTTTGTCCAACTTCTTTGAGACGGTTGAAACCGTTCTTCTAGGCTGCCACCTGCTTCTCATGCTTATCAGGATGAAGTTGGAGAAAAACTAACTAAATCCCCATTGGAGTACGTAGCAGCCCTATCTTCAGTCATGCTCATTCACCGCAGCATTTACCGAGGATCCAAATTGTGGAAGGTTGTGGATACCACACATTTTTGCTTCCAGAGTTTTGTGGTGGGAGTCCACACCATGTGCTGGCTAGGTGGTGTAATAGCTCTATGCGAGCACGTAGCTCGTCTTCACAAGAGCCTAGAAGCAATAGATCTATGTTCTTCTTTAGTGGCCCAAATCTATAGCAATTCTTCCATTGTATTTATTCAATCCCCTATTTTACTTCTAATGTATCTTCTTATATCGCTCTCTTCTTTAATGAAACTTTGGTGTTTCTTTGGGATTCAAAAAAAAAAAAATAGTGTCAATTTGATTTTCGAATAATCTCACAATTAGTAGCCATGGGTTCATGGTTACTCTTATTTGGTTAAAATATATTTCATGATTAGGAAGAGAACTATTGCGTAATATACTTATTTAATATGATGGTTTAAAATCATACCGTTTCAGCTTATTTTTTCAATAAAATAATGGATTAGTAGAACCTTAGTGTTATTTTCTTCAACACACTTAATATAATAATGACATGATTTTACGGACACATTAATGCTATTTTCTTGCACATGGCTGCTTAAGAATCACAAGTACAATTTATAGATCTACTACATTCTCATTTGTTTTTTTCTATTTATTTTCTACTATCAGACTCATAAAATGAATATGTTTTAATAGTACCATATTAGGAAATATTATTATGATTATGATATTAGGAAATTTTACATATGAATCTCATTTTAGGAAATATTATTACAGTGATGTTGGAACATTAATTGTGAATGAATTTGTATGTTTGTCTTATAGATTTATTTTTAATAATTAGACTTTACTTAGAAAGCTAGAGTAGACTTTTAATATGTTTGGGCCAAAATGTTAGGACCCAAACTTATATGCCAGACATGCACATGTATTACCCTAAGGCATATAAATACCTAGTGTAATGCGGCAACAAGAATTTGATTCAATCACATCATATCATTGTCTAGAATAGCAGCAGCAGAGAACATTCTCTACTAGCAGAAATAGCGATCCTTTTCAATACGATGAACATCATTTTCAATCGTTTCTTTTTATGTTTTTGAGTCTGTTTATCTTGTTTAATGTGCTCAATCTTAATCGTGCAGCCATCAATGAGACTGAGTAAACCAACAATTGGTATCAGAGCAGGCTGTGCTTCGATTGACGCTGAAGACGACAAACTGGAACAATAGTGATACAACACTTTGATCAATATTCTAGTATGCATTCAATGTTGAAAACCGAGTCTGTGGAAATCAGTTTTATGATAATCTAATCCGTTTACAGTTTCTACAGATTTATCGCCATTCCTGAGTGGTATCGTTATTCGAGGTATATCGTCATTTGAAGAGAGTATCACCATTTTGATTCCTTATCGCCATTTGAGGAAGAGTATCGCCATTTTGATTCCTTGTCGCCATTTCACCCATACCGACATTATTCTCAGTACCGCCATTCCCCAGTACTGTTATTACACTTACTTCTGAACTGTGAGCGGTACCGTTGTCCCAATACTGCTATCCAGTACAACAATTACATTCACTTCTGAATTGTGATTAGTACCGTTATCCCAGTACCACTTTCTCAGTACTGCTATTACACTTCCTTCTGAAATGTGATCACTATCGCCATTCTAGGTATTGAACCATCTGCTACTGCCATCTGCTAATTCCTGTTTAACTTCTTTATATCAGTCGATCAACCGTACAAAATGATCAATTCACAAAGATGGGTGCCCTTTCACTTGGATGTTAAAGCAGTCCTCCAATTCTCAGAAGGGGTTAATATGTGATGTGGAGAAATCGCTTCCTAAATTTTCTTTAGAGCAAAGATCAATCATATGCATTTCTTCAGTCTATAAAAGAAGGGCCTACAGAGATGTGTTGAAGGAAGTACTAAGAACAACCATCCATTGGACCTACACAAAAGCTGAAAATTCCTGAAGACTGTGATGAGGAAAATAAATTGCGTATTAAAGCTGATCTCATGGCAAATACATATCTGCCCCAAGCAATTCCAAATGACATCTATGCGCAAATAGACAGTATGGAGACAGTTAAGGAGATGTGGCATGAAATACACAAGCCGATGAAGGGAACTGAGCTAGGGATAAAGGCAAAGAAAGCAAGCACGTTGACTGCCTATGATGCTTTCAAAGCAACACTAGGTGAACCACTTCATGAAAGTTACAACAGATTTGTTGCATTGCTGAATGAAATGAGGAAATTCAAAGTGAAGAAGTCAAATATAGAAATGAGTATCCGCTTTCTCTCGAGCCTGAACCCCGAATGGAAGAGGATTGTTAAACACATTCGTCAGAACACGGACCTCAAAGAAGTGGATCCGCACACCATCCACGACAATCGCGAACAGTTGAAGAACGATGTTGCTGAGACTCAAGGAAACTACGTTGAAATTTCACTTGCACGGGTGATGGAGCCTCAACCAAAACGCTCATCCAAAACCCAGAAGAAAAGGATTGTGATTCCTTCCTGAGATGATGAAGGAAGTGATGATGAGACTGATATTGATTCGGGTCTTGCAAATCTGCAGAAAACGCTTGCTCTTCTGACTGGCCAAGTGAATAAAAGGTTATTCAAGAAGAACAATTCGTCAAATAAGATGAGAACTTCCTCGTCGAACTATAATCAGAAGGAAAATGATTAGGAGAACTCTGAGAAGACAGCGGAAGAATCACCTAAGTATTTCAACTGTGGGAATCATGGGTATCACATCAAAGATTGTTGTCTACCGAGGAGGAAAGACTTTAACTACTATAAATCAAATATGCTCTTCAATAAGCAGAAGATTCTCATGTGTAACACCGTCCCCAAATATGTTTTCTTTTAAGTGAATAATGTATTGAACCTTATGGAATGGTTAATGAATTTATGAAGTTGTGAATTTTTATTAATTCTTTCGCGTGAATAGTAAATTTGCACGTGGGGCCCACACCCGGAGCGGGGATCGCCCGATATTCCCGATGACCATATATTTTATTCATCTTGGTCGAGATAATATTTATATAGTGGTGTATAATTTATTTGGGCCAAAGAAAAGACATAATGTGGACCGATGGGTCAAAAGTGGCTTAATTACCAGTATTGGTAAGTTAACAGATAACGGCCTGAAATAAATTTCGGAGGCTTATAAGTTCAAGTTGGGGAATGTATATTCATTATTGGGGTCATAATGATTGAGAACACATAATATGTTTTATTTGACCCAATAAAATAAAATATATTTAAAACAGTCCAAGAAATACAACTATCGGGGCCGATTGTACACTTCGGGACTTAAATGGGTGACCTCCCACATGTGTGGGGGCCAACCCACGAATTTATACACCCAAAACAAGGGCTTGGACGGCTGAATGTGAGGAAAGAAAGAGGGAGGTGTTGGGTTGAGTTGAAAGGCATCTAAGGACAAAGGTGGGCCGCCTCTCATCCCACACTTATTTGTCTATTGAGACAAAAGTGGTGCCTACATCCCTCCCCCCATCATTATTTCGGCCAAGGCTCACCAAAAGAAGAAGAAAACCTCTGCAAAATACTTCCTCAATATCCAAGAACAAAGCTCAAGCAATAGAGGTCCAAGGAGGAAGATTAGAGAAGGAAAAAGTTAGGAAAAGTGTGAAGGGTTAAGGTAATAACTTCATAATAACTTTTCCTTTACTTTTTATCTACCATATGATTTATATAGCATATGAGGAACCATTGTTGAGGTTCTACATATTTACATATGTAGAAATATGGGTTGGAAAATGATTCAAAGTCAAAGAACGGACTTATAGTCAAAATTACTGACTTGTCGGAAAACAACCTTTTAGAGGTTATTTGTATTAGTTTCGGTTTTATGATTATAAAACCTTGTTAGGAACTTGATTAAGGTATTTCAAGATCTTTCACAAAGTTGAAAGAGTCGCCGGAGTTCGTCAAAAGTCGTCGAAGTTTCGCCGAAGTCCAACCAAGAGGGGTAGAACTTCGTAGCGCTAATTTGAGGTGAGGATGACCGACTATATTGCTTATAATCATTGGGTTAATTTCATAAGATATCCTAAATGAATAAAAATGTAATTTGCATGGATTATTAATGGTTAATAATGCCAAAATGAAATTGCTATTGATTATAAATATAGTATGCATAGTATACAAATTTATGAATAAATTGTGTATGTTTATGTGTTATGAATATGATGATATGACGGTTTTAATAACCATGAATGTTATTCATGATAAATATACTTTTATTTCATGAGGATAAGTCATGAAAGCATAAAAGTGATATTTTGATATTAAGGCCAAATTATACATGGATGAGAAAGTAAATTGAAATGAACAAATGACTAGTATTGAAATACTAGTTGAAATAGTTAGTTGAATAATTGATGGAACTGGTCCTAAGAAGGTAAATTGTAAAGAATCGGTGATTATGAGCTGGGCTCTAGACCGATGTAGATAACGGTGATTATGAGCTGGGCTCTAGACCGATGTAGATAACGGTGATTATGAGCTGGGCTCTAGACCGTAGTAGATAATGGTGATTATGAGATGGGCTCTAGACCGTAGTAGATAACGGTGATTATGAGTTGGGCTCTAGACCGTAGTAGATAACGGTGATTATGAGATGGGCTCTAGACCATAGTAGATAACGGTGATTATGAGCTGGGCTCTAAACCGAGGTAGATAACGGTGATTATGAGTAGGGCTCTAGACCGGTGTAAAAGTGACTAGAAGTTAAAGCTTTAGTACAACATAACATAATTAGGAGCATGTCTCTAGTATAAGTGTAGCGTGACTAGAAGCAGGACTTTAGCATGGTGAATTGACATTAAATGAACGAGGTTAACTATAATATAATAACACCCTAGATTGAGGGTCTTAGAAGTTGAAACATTGATTATACTTAGTATAGTTGTCATTATACTTTTCAAATGCTTCAAAGTACTGACCTCCCCTTTACAGGGGAGGCCACCTCACAGTTTCTGGTAGAACTTGAAGGCTGTTACCTTTGCCGTTGATTCGTAGAGATCAAGGGAGAGAAGACGTGGTTCGTGTGTCCTCCGTTTCTGTTTTAAAAACAATTACATTTAATGTTCATGGATATTATTTTTCTGAATAACTATTTGAGGGCTTGTATGCCCATGTTTGCCGAGTATGGCTTGAACACTTGTAATATTGTTTCCGTTGCTTTAAATGAATGATTTTACATTATGTTGGTTTATGGGTGTACTACGTGTGAATGATATTCCGGACGCCTCGTATAGTATGAATGTGTTGAACTGCGGTTGACTATTTGTACTGTACGGCGGGTTGTTGATGTGTCCGGTGGGTCCGGGGCGTGACATCATGGCTATGCAAGAACATGAGAGTGTTGCACTGTTGGCTGAAAAAATTCATTGGCTGGATGATTCGTTAATGAAGAGGATGAGAACATGTCACCGATGACTATTGTGGAGAAAGATGAAGAAAAGGATGATGTTCTGATCCCCGATAAAGAAGGAGAAACTTTCGTTGATGAAGTAAGTTTTCAAAAATCTTTCTGCACTTGTAACTATAATTCTCAATGCTCATCTGATTCTTCTAAAGTTATTAAAGAGCTAGAGGAGAGATTAGCTAGAGCACAACTATTAGTTATTTAAGAATGCAAGAATGACTTTGAAACTCAATCAATTCAAAGAAAAGGTTAGGAGGTTGACCTTAGAAAGAGAGAAGTTAGAATCAAAAGTCTCTAACTTAACGAAAAGATTAAGGACATGTTTACTTCACGGGTTACTAAACGGTGCTTATTAATTAAGACCCGCATTAATGAGCGGCGCATAAAATAAGCAATGTTGTAAGATCGTGTTTACTTCAAAGGGTTTAAAACACCGTTTAACATTAAAATGTCCAAAAGAACCATATACATATATAGACGCACAAACATTCATGAACACTTACCCATAATATATATATGGGGTCACCTCGTACGTTTACTCATACCCATAACCCTTACCCCGCCCTATACACCACCTCCACCCCCACCTCCACCCCATACACCACACACCCCACCCTACCCCCAATTCCACACCTTTGACCCCTACCCTACCCTTATCACGTGGGTGGGTGGGGGCAGATGGTGGTTGGGTGGGGTCAGGATTGGGGTGAGGCCGATGTAGGGGCATGTGGTGGGGGGGTAGGGGTGGGGTAAGGTGGTGGGGGTGGGGCTGAGGTTGGGAGTGGTGTAGGGTCGTGGTTAGGGGTAAGGGTGGGGGATGGTGGGTGGGGTCAGGGTAAGGTAGGGGTAGGGCTGGGGTCGGGGTAAGGTAAGGGGTGGGGTGGGTCGGGGTAAGACGGGGTGGGGTCAGGGTAAGGTAGGGGTGGGGTCGGGGTAAGGTGGGGGTGGGGTCGGGGTAAGGTAAGGTACTGTAATGGGGGTATGGTAGGATGGCAATAAGATGGGGTCGGGATTGAGGTGGGGCCGGGGTAGGGGTTTGGGTGGGTTGGGGTACGTAGATGGCGATAGGGTGGGGTCGGGATCGGGGTGGGGCCGAGGTAGGTGGTAGGGTAGGTTCGGGTCGGTCGGGTGGGGTCGAGGTGGTAGGGGTTGCAGTAGGATGGCGGCAGCTATGGATTGAGGTGGGGCATGTGGCAGGGGTGGGGTAGGGTCTTGACGTCTTGTAGGGAAAAGGGGTATGGTCGGGGATAGGGTAGGGATAGAGGTAAGGGGTATGGTACGAGGATGGAGGTAGTGGGTAGGGTGGGGTTGGGGTAGTAGGGTTGGACCGGGGTGGGCTAGCGGGTAGAGGGGTAACAATAGGGTAAGGGCAATGGGTAAATTCGGAAACCGAAAAAGCTTAAAGTGTCGCTTAATTAATACATGGGGATTGGGGGGTGATATGTTTAAGCGGCACTTTAAGCACCTCTTCGGTTAGTAAGCGACTTTTTAGCAGCGTGTGTGTTTACTTTCATGAGTCTTCATCTGTCTTACTAACCTAACTGTGACTTTAGCAGCGAAGTAAACACCTCCTAAGTCGTTCTGAGACGGAGCAAAGCAAAGCTGTTTTATGAGCAAAAACTCTTTACAAACAAAGAGATTCACTTTATTCCAAAATAAAAGAACTAGAGGACATGCTAGCAAAACATGTCAAACTAGTCAAACCATCTTTTATATTTATACTTAATATAAATATTAGTGTGTTTTCAAACTAATCAATTCATATTAGTGTGTTTTCAATGCTTACTATTATTATAATTATTTGAATATTGTGAAAAGTAATTACATTGTATTTTAATTTTGTATATTATTATATTTATACTAATAAAATTACTTATAAATGTTGACCGGGTCTTTCCGGCATTGACCGGGCTGACCCGTGACCCTGTCATTTGTCCGGGTCGCTCACCGGTCCGGTTCTTGTAACATAGATTCTAACCGGAGGGGACTTTTTTATTAATTTTTAAAATAGCTATACCTATAGTCGGAACAGGGTATTCCTACCCAACTTTTTTTTATTTCTATTGTGTACTTCAGAGCCCTAACTCTAGTCAGAATTGGGACTTCTGAATCCCTCTTTTTTGTACCCTAATTCCGTATCCTGTATTTTTGGAACCAAAAAGTACCATTATTTTGTCATTTCCTCGTTTTAAACACCGAAGCTTTGGGTTTTCTGGAGAGAATAAAAGGACAGTGACTCAGTGACCCGCGTGATATTCTGGCAGAGCGGGTTGAGATATGTGGCCTATAGTACATTCTTCATGATTGGTTTGAGAAGAAGAGTACATTAAAATGAAAAATCTTGAATAATTGCTTGAGAAGAGGAGTTTATTAAAATGGAAAGAAAAGTCATGGGAGAAACAAGAAGGAACTTAATAATGGGTGATGACATATTGTAAAAAGGAAAAGAACACTTGAGATGAATTTAATTTGTATTAGTATTAAGGATTATTTGAAATGATCTCTTTTGTTTAATTAATGCAAAATTGGGCCAGTCACTTAGCTTGCCTTTCATGATTTCCTTTGTTGTTTGTTTTGTTCTTGCATGTTTTTGCCGAGTATCTCGAGGAAAATGCTATCACATTTTCCCCCTCATTTCCTTTATAAAGCAAATTATTGATATTACATTATTTAGTTGACATATATATCTACTCCAGGATAATTTGCTTATTTTTAACTTAGTATCTTTATCCGATTCATTCATTAGTATCTTTATCCGATTCGTATTCTCCAACACTATTTTTTCTAACTAGTGACAATCTGTATTTTTATGTCCCAATAGTATAATATTAACTAGTAGTAATATTAACTAGATTAGTTATATATATATATATATATATTTTAAGATCGACTTAATTAGCTAGCTTTTGTTTTATAAATAAATGTTTTGTGTTTTTATTCATAATTTTGGTTTTTTCTCTTATCTGATCTATTCTCCTTTTAATTTCTTTCTATTTTATATTAGTATTATTATTATTATTACTTTTATTATTTGTATTTCAGTAGAGAAAGTTATTATATTTGTCTATTATTTGACCTCTTGCCAACTCGATTTTTACTTTTCATCCAAAGCAAGAATATATTAATTGCTACATTTATTCATTTTATATACTCCGTATGTTTTAAGTGTACGTTGTTTATGTACATTCAAAACAAACTATACCTTATTTACGTATTGTATTTCAGATTTTTGTTTTCGTTATCCAATAATAATATTGTATATTTTATTCTTAAAATTATAAAATGTCTGATCTTTAGGGTGTTACAATTACAGACATTTTTCATTATTCCATTTTTATTTAATTTGAAGGTATCCCACTTAGAATATGTTGACCCGTGATTAATGATGATGAAGCCGATATATGTATGATGATGATGATGACAAGTAACAAACAGAGAAATAATAATCATAAAACAATAATGATTTGGCCTTTATTAAATTTCAATAAGTTAAAAAAGGCACTACCTAATAATCGTACGTACCAAAACTCAAAACTCAAGTACTATGACTAACTATCATTATCTAAAATCTAAAATTAAATAAATAACAAGCAGACCAACTAAAAGGTACCTAAATTATTTAATGAACTAAATAAGAAAAACAATTCTAAGCACACACCGCTTCAACCACCAACTTCTTCTTGGTTTCGGCATCACAATTGGTAGCTTCTCCGAAAAGATCGTCGTTAGCCGCCACCGTGCATGATGCCTTGCCTTTGCATGCGGCTGTGATGATGTCTAAAGCATCCTTAGATCCGGCACAACTGCCCTTTTGGAAATTCTCGCAAGGACCTTTTGTCTCCCCGTAATGAGCGTAGCGAATGGCGGAGATAGAGCGACCTTGGCAAGACAATTCCATAACTTTGTTCTCATAGGCATTTGCACAGACACTTCCCACCCTCACTGTTTGGAAGCTTACATTGGAGGGATTTCCTCCCAATTCCTCAAAAAGGACCATCTCGTTATTGTTTCCCTCTTTAAAGAATGATCTTGGAACATGGTACCATCTTTGCGTGGGTTGACCACAATTTGTCACACATTTTTGATTCGTATAAGATCCTCGGTAATCACAAGGGTCCAATGAACAACCGTTGTCTTCGGCTAGATAGCTGGGCCAATAACGACCCAAACTATTTCCATTAACCCATGCTTGCCCTTTTCCTAAGCCCAATAAGTCCACAACTACTGGATCACTTCCAACCGGAGCGGAGAATGTAGTCTGATCATCATCGGAAAAAATAAAAAGAAAGTCAAAATATATCATTGTATGCACTATGATCAATAACATAAAAATATACGTATATGTAATAATACAACGAAAACAAATTTAAAGTACCTTGTACCAAGTCATCTTAGTATTTATGGGAAGATTGTCGGATTGCCATTGAGAAGCAAAACGTGATTCATTACTGAACAGTTTTAGCGATTCACCGCGAAGACCAATTGTGTAGGACCATTTATGGGAAGAGAGGTCTTTGGTAATAGTTTCATCACCTTTTCTTCCTATGATCTCAACTGGGCCGGATATACCGACTTCAGCCATGTCAAAGAAAGGACCATAGTTTTGCAAACCAACGGTAGAACTGAGGATTGAGATTTGGTTCTTTCCATGTTTTAATTTGACTTTGTCGGTCTCAAAGCTCGAACTGTGAATCCCATATGTTGTCCAATTGGAATCGATGTATTCCCCGTTCACATAGAGGTGCAATACATGACCAGTGTGGTTGATCCTAAGGCTCATATCATCGCTCCAAATCGGGTCATTCTCGCCTAATTGGACGCTACAATAACATTTCCAAAGAGTTATTAAAAAGTAAGGCCTCTAACCCAAATTTGTTCAAGTGATAAACGCATCATACATACCTTGTCATGTACCACATATAGTCACTTGCATCATTGTCAATCTTTTGGTCAAGAATCTGATTGAAAGAGAAGTCGCCTTTGCCGAGAAGTGCGTCGTCGATTTTCTCCGGCCTCCATGACCATTTCATCAAAGATGATTCCTCTTCTACTGTATTTTGTGGCACTTTGATCATCACATTAGTTTGAGTGTTAACTTTAGCAGTGTTGAAAGCTTCAGTCTTGCAATCAGGGAGAATGCTAACAGACCAAGCCGGAATCTCATAATCAACACCTTGGTGATTTATGATGGCATCACTTGTCTCATTTCCATTGCTTAAGAAGCATGTTGATGTGTCATTCAAAGCATAGACAGTAATCTATATAAAAAAAATGAATTCAATGGGGTAAATTAAGTCCAGTTAAAATGGAAAAAATAAAATGTAGGGATGGTATGAGTTTAATTATAGTGTATGTACCTGAAGAGAATTGTCCAAGTCAGTAGTAGTAATATTACCCATAGTAATAGTCTTCTCAACCGAGTGCAACACATCATGAAGCTGCTTCAGATGACCATATTTTGGTTGTTTCAAGTTCCCTACGAAATAAAACATATATTTTTCACTAATTAAAATAATCTACTGATCTATCACAATTATTTAGAGTTATAAAAAATTATATATTACCATATTCATCAAGAGGAGCATCATAATCATATGAAGTAGTGATATATGGACCACCTGCTGTACGACCAAAGTTGGTTCCACCGTGATACTATATGCAATAAATCAAATTAGCAAATACTATACTAATGATGACTACTTAATTGAATTGAATAAAGAAACATTTCCTAACATATGATAAAAGTAGTAGTGGTGGATGTGACTTGATTAATAACGTTTAGTAACTACAAATTAAAAGTATAAATGTATGAATATAGTCACTACGAAGTAAATTGTGAATACAATTATAGTCAGTAATTAAAAGTTATTAAGTCACATTTTAATCCTTAACTTTTTTATTAGTAATATTTTAGAGAGAAAAAACTCTTGAATAGATGTATAGAGATTTAATTTAAGACAAACCATGTAGTAGTTTTGGAAAGTTCCGCCCCTTTGGAAAAACCTTGCAACGGCATATGCAAGGTCCTCAGCTGTCCTATATGGGTCTTTGCCACCCCAGTTCTTGAACCTTGATTAATTAGTCAATTTCCAAAGTAATAAACATTAACATACTTAAAAAAAATTAATGCTATATATATAAACACACACATAAAATGTCCAAATTAAATTAAAATAATAAACTATGTCAAATGCTTTAATTCGACATACCATCCCGTCCAATTTTCGGTCCATATCTTTGGAGTACTCATGTTACTTGGTTTATATTGGTCGCAATACCAACCATTACAAGTTTCAAGCTGTCACAAATACAATATTTCAAATTAACTAATAATTAACTTGACAATTAATTATTATAAATACTTATTAGGAAAAAATAGCAAAAAAAATAACTAATTAAATTGTACAAAATAAATACCATCGGGGCAGGAGCATCCTTTTGTTGGCACATAAGCCATGGTACACCAATATCAAGAGAAGTGGCAAAATTAGCACACCAATCAATATAGGCTTTTCCAGCAGCACCGTAAGCGCCATTATTATTGCCATACTCATTCTCAATTTGTGCTAAGATTATTGGTCCTCCTTGAGATGCAAATAGATTATCCTTTTTCACCATATCAACTATCTTGCTGGTAAAATTTTGCATTGCCCCCTGATCACCACATATACGTTCAAAATCAATAAATTAATTTATTCCCATCAATAAATTAATTTATTCCCAATATATATATATATATATATATATATATATATATATATATATATATATATATATATTGCAATATATAGTAGTTGTATTTAATAAACTTACCATGTAAACATCATTGGCCGTACGTAGCATAGTAACCCCAGGTAAGTTATGCAACCATACTGGAAGACCACTGCATTGGATTCATTTGACAATGTAAACTCTTTAAAAACTAAATGAGCTTGGTAATAACAATAATTGTAAGAAAACTAAATGAATTTGGTAATAACAATAATGATGATAATAACATAATTAACGACAATACACCACGACCTGTCCACCAACAAAAAAAACATTAATCCTAAACTTATGCTCTGTATTAATTAAGATCTTTGCCATTTGAATTTCCCAATTAAGTAATGACAATATTGTCTATATTTGATTAATGTGATTTGTTTTCATAATTCAAATTTTCATATTTATATAATTTTTTAGCTTTATATTATTACGAGTATTACTTAATTAAAAAGGATATATTACCGGTATGATACTATGATGAAGCATTCATTTATGAATAGTGTATCAGATTGGCTACTCAAGGGATTATCTGGAGAGCTATTACTAGAGATTCAAGGAGTTTCCTCATATTGCATAACGTACAATTAAGGTTTAAGGTTTTCTGGAACACATTATCTCAATTAGTAACCATGCACCATAACTTCATAAACTAAACTGATTGAACTTTTTTCAATTTATTGCTCATAGTCATAGCTCATTCTCCTATATGCTCCCTCCCTCCCCGAAACAACTTCTTATTTTACTTATTTGGATGTCCCTAATTTAACTTCTCATTTCCTTAAATGGAAAGTTATCTACATCTAAACAGTATCAAACCGTGAAAACACTACACAAAAACACGCGTTTAGTCATGGATTTTAGTCATGGATTTCGTCCGTGACTAGTTAGTCACGGACTTGTCACGGATAATAAAAAAAAAGTTAGTGACTAAGTCCGTGACTATACTTTGTCACGGATTATATCCGTGACTAAAGGCCTCCGGTCGACCCAGTGTCAAAACAGTAAAATTTACCCCCTGGTAATTTTATTTTCCTAATATGTGTTTAGGTCAAACCAGGAAGTTATTTCGGAGACGGAGGAAGTAGGTAGTATATACGTAGTATTATTTTAATATAACTAAAATAGCTTTAATTTACTCTTAATTCTATCTAGGACAACGTTTTGTATGTTTTTTTACGCAACGTTTTTTAAGTTATTAGAACACACCTAATTTAATATCTTATGGTATAAATTAAAGCCACTGGGCTTCGTTTGGATTTCTGGTCGAGGATGGGAGTTTGGATTTACATGTATATATCAAATATTAGAAACAGCTGTAAAAATAAATATGTTGTACTGTACTGATAAGACTGCATTATAATGACGAGTAGTAATAATACTTCGTAATTCATAACATTATGGAATATAGCGTGCATGAGGCCTGGAGCTATTTTATTAACAAATTAATTTTATAACTTCTCAAAAAAAATGAAAATAATCTAGGTGTCTCACTATATTTTCCCATTACTATACGTGTCGCACAATAATTTGGAAAACGGCGTGCTGGAGCTATTCTTATTAAAATAAAAATAATGATCATATAATAACAACAACAACAACAATAATAAATAATAATAATATAACAAAAAATAACATTCATAGTAATAATATAATTTAAAGTAATAGTAATGTATAATAACAATAATAAGAATACTAATATTAATGGCTAATAACACATGCCACCGAACCGGCCAGCCATTTCAATTCGCTAATTTTATTTGATATTATCTGCAGCCTTTATTATTTGATACTCCATATTTGTTTAATTTAGAGATAAAGATTGGCTAAGCCGATTAGATCGGTTAGTTACTTAGTTATTTCCTTAATTCATGTTGATCACAATTTCTTAGCGTGCGGGCGGTTCTTTATACGAAGTATATACACTAGTAATGGATAAATTAAAGGGCAACACGATTTTTTTAAATAAAGGAAAAACACTACTCTGTAATTCCAATTATGATGATAATACGACTATAATTAGAACGACAATAATGACCACGGCCATAGTAATAACAATGATAACATCAATAAAAAATAATAACAGTCATCAATGTGCCAATAATAACATTTTAAAATATGAGTGTTGCTCTTGTTTAGGTAATCGACAATAATTTTTCTTACTCGCCAATTTCTTACGTAGTATCCCCATGCCATTTCCTTATAATGTTAATCAATTAATTAATATGCAATATTATCACTGTCCAATAAACAACTTAAATACGGAGTAATAATAAGTAATTTTTTTTCGAACTAATGCTCAGTGTGACCAAATAAAATCTCTTACGTTCATACCCAGAAAATCATCACCGGAAGTGATGTTTACATCTTATTTATAATATATTTTGTTAAGTCGATTCAAGTTGGAGTGGCACAAATATTTAAAAAGTTTGCAAAAATATTAGAGAAAATTATCTATTTTAATTTGATGTAATCATACGTAAGATATGCCTTCTTAAACAAATGTGAACACATTGAAAAGTGCATGTATAAAATGTTTCAAATTACGTAAGATACTTAGATACTAAGATATACGTACTCACTCGAGTCGGATTTTGATACTGCGTATAATATTAAATTAGACCTAAATTGCCTCAAATCATCCTTAAATGTACAAATATCTCTTTTATACGGAGTACGAGTATATATTTTTTTTATTAAAAAAAAAAAAAAGAGGACTAGCTCAATGCATCCAATTAAACTATAAAGAGACATGATTCTTTAACACTTACATGCACATTAAAAAAAAGTGGTGTTGGGAATATGTATGCATACCCGTAGTTCCATTCAGCACAAACATAAGGACCAATACGAAGAACAACGTAGAGACCAGCATCTTGAGCAGTTTTGATGAACCGAACCAGATCAAGATTGCCAGAAAAATCATATTGTCCGCGAACCGGTTCGTGAGCGTTCCAAAAAACATACGTCTCAACCGCGTCCAAGCCGCCTTCCTTTGCTTTTTCCATCAAATCCGGCCACATCTATGCACATATATAACACAAACAACTTTGCATATAATTACATCTTGATAAAATTAAGAGCTCGTTTGGTAGTTTACACTTTAAAACTTTACATGCAAAATGATTGCATGTAAAGTTTAGGACGGTAAAATAGTTTGCATGTAAAATAAAAATACATTGTTTGGTTACGTGTGCAATCTATTTTTAAATTACACGCAAACTCTTTACATTCTTTGATTGAAAAATAACTTTACATGCAAAATATGTAAAAAATCACTAGATCGTCTATTGACCTACTAATCAGTGCTCTTATCATCAATCATACCAAAAGCAAGCAGCCAGAAGAAACTAAACAATACAGGGGGTGTTTACACATTTGAATGGATGAAAACAAGGTGTAGAAGGCAGAACCATATAAATAATATATACCGGAGTATATATATTATATATACGTACATATATACGGAGTAATATATATTACTCGTATAGAATAAGGAGACCAACGCAGATGGAGAAGAGATGTGATGATGATTGACGATTTGATTGGAGAAAAAATTAGTTTTTTGCAGCCAAGAATTTTTCCTTTGCCGCCGCCATGATTTTTTGCTTTACTGTCGAACCAGTTTCTAAAGCCTAGGTTGTAGTCGTAAAAAGATTCTCCGTATTTTATAATCCTTAATAACGGGTGTAAAATAGTTTACTACCCTTTCCCCACGTAAAATACTTTACACGGTACAGTGTAAAATGTTTTAAAAAAAGTGCCCTACAGTTTACATTAAATATTTAAAACAAACGGTGTAAAATGATTACATCCTCACACTTTGCATGCAAAGTGTTTACTTTACACCGTACCAAACGGGCCCTAAATGTCATAATAAGTTAATAACACACATATATATATATACCTCAGCGGTGCTACGCGCATAATGAATGGCGCCGGACAGAAGCACTCTCGGTACACCGTCGATTGTAATGGCTCTTCCATCGTGGCTCACTTCTACCGATGAAATGAGACCACTTAAATTGATGACTAATAATATTACTAAAAACATACGTTTTGAGTGATCCATAGCTTTTGATAAATAGATGCAGCAAAAACAAAGTAAAGTGATGAGTCCCTAAGCTAGTCAAGTCCACGGATGATGTATATATATAAGTAGTAGGATAGGATGGGCCATTAAAAGACCAGATTAAGATAGATTGATATGAGCACTCCTTATTATCCTAACCATTTTAGTATTATCCTATGATCCGATAATTGCTGCCAAGTCTTATCCGAAGATTTTATTTGAACGTTTGAAACTTTGAATACGTTAACCAATTACGGAGTATTAGTTATCGAATTTGAATTTCGCAAATATTATTTATTGTTTTAAGTTCTTTGACGCTTTTAAAATCGAAAAAAGTTTCACTGATTTTACTTCTAGAAAAATGAATGACAGAAATATGAATTTTAATATTTACTATAATAATTAGTATGAACTTTGAATATAATTGTAATCACTTTTTTAACATAATTTTTTATTAGTAATTAATATTTTAGGAAAAACATTACAGTAAGGATGTTTTTACTTCACTGAAATTTGTTGGTCTGTTCGGGTCTGATTTTAAGTTTGATCTGGTCTGGTTCGATAAATATTTGGTCTATCATAAATCGGATCTGTTTGATCTCATCTATTCTTGTCTGTTTAACTCTAGTCTGATGCGGAACTGAAAACAGTTAAAGTAAAAACGTAACATCATAAATGTGGTATACATTTATTTAAAGTAAATGTAGTACATAGTATACATTTAATAATTAGCATAATGATCTAGATTTTATAAGAAAGAATTCAGATCAATATAAACATATGTGCGTGTGTCAGTGTGTTGAATTAATTAATTAATAAATAAATAAATAAATAAATAAAAATAACAATAATACTCGCAATCCTCATCTATAAGCATGAAATACGCTTGCCATAATTTTTTTAAAATGTTTTCTTTTGGATTGATTACAGTCCCAGACCAAACAAGACCAGTTCAGACCATATCGGAACAGAACAGCTCAAACCAGACTTGGATAGTTATAAAATACACAGAGACCAGACATTTACCAAACCAGAACAGAACAGTTCAAACCAAATCAGACTAGACCAAACTTAAATAGACCAGACCAGACCATTTAAGACCAGATCAGTAAATTTTAGTCTAAAAGAAAACATCATTACTCTCTCACTAATTAATTAAATTAAGCTTTACCCTGCATATATGAGAGGAGCAGTGCCGATCCTACCCAAGTTTGGGCCTGAGTCGAGATACCTAAAAAGGCCCCTATAAATTACTCCCTCCGTCCCAAAAAGGTTGGCCAAATTTTCTTTTTTGGATGTCCCAAAAAGATTTGTCATTTTCATTTAAAGTAAGATATACTATCTATGTGGCTAACATTAATTCTCTCTCCTCTGCACAAATTTCAACCACAAAGTTTTTACTTTATCAATCCACGTGAAAGTCAACTTTGACCAATTAACCTTTTCGGGACGGAGGGAGTACAATTTTTTTGAAAGACTATAAATTACAATTTTATGTAAATATTTAGTATAATTTGTTTTGAAGTTAAAGATAAAACATCAAAAGGTAATTAATAAAATAATATTTTTACATAATACTATGTACAATATAACATTACCAAATGTATTTAAAATAACTAATTAAGTATAACCCCTCAAACAATATTAGTCGCAAAAATATAAATTAATCAAAGTGCTCAAGAAATGTCACACACACGTTGAAACTAATATTAGTTAAACAAATGTGCTAAATAATACATACTGACATGTTAGTAAATACGAGTGCATAACCTACTTAAAATTTAAATTTTAAATGTAAAAAAACTGAAATTGTTTAATTGTGCATCTCAATTCTTTTAAATATGCCAAATTAAACACAAGCTGGATTTTCTAAGCATGGATCAAGCTGGATTTTCTAAGCATGGATCAATCAAGTTGCAAAAATAAAAAAGCTATGGATCAATCAATGGCATCAGAAATCACCCTTGGAGCAATTTCAGCACTCCGATTAAGACAAAAAAAACTTTTTCATTGTGCAAAACAAATTCAAATTAGGGCCATAACCTTTCTATATTTACAATTTCAAAAGTCAAAACTTATGTTCAGTCGTTCCGCTTCACTTTGTTGGTACTTGATCGGCTATTTTAGTTTTGAAGCACAACAACACATAAAATTTAAAGCAAGACACGTCTTTTATAATTTAAATACATGTAAATAATAGGAAGATATTTTGAACTATGGGCCCTTAAATTTTCAATATTTTTGGGGCCCTGAGGCCTTTGCCTCACCGGCCTCTAACAAGGCACAGCCCTGGAGAGGAGTACATGGGCCAAATTACCAAATCTATCTACTTAGTACTAATAAAGTAGAGTCATCTTACTTGAAATTGATTTCTATTTAAATTGCAATTGAGTCCAATCATTAAAATTGATATCTTTTAAATTTTCCCCATAATTATTTATAATTAACACTAAAGTGGGTTAGAGGGGAAAATTTATAGATGTCAAACGTGACCAAGTTAATTCCGCCGTAAAATACGTACTACACTTGGTGCAATCCTATCCTAAAGCTTGTAACAAATTAACATTTACGCACGCACTCAAAAGAATACTTTTTATTCACTTCCGTTCATATTTTTGAAAAGTAAAAAGCTTCAATCAAAGAATTGCTTATAAAAAAACATGTATCCTTTCAGGTCGATCATAAATCTACTTAGTACTAATAAAGTAGAGTCATCTTAATAATAAAGTAGAGTCATCTTAATTGAAATTTTTCCCCATAATTATTTATAATTAACACTACAGTGGGTTAGTGGGGGAAATTTATAGATGTCAAACGTGACCAAGTTAATTCCGCCGTAAAATACGTACTACACTTAGTGCAATCCTATCCTAAAGCTTGTAACAAATTAACATTTACGCACGCACTCAAAAGAATACTTTTTATTCACTTCCGTTCATATTTTTGAAAAGCTAAGTTGCACGGAAACGCGAAAATCATGAGGAAACGGGAAACGGGAAACGTCAACTTTTGCTCAAAAAAGGCTTATTTGGAGAGTTTCCAAAGAGTTTCCGAGAGTTTCCGAAACGGGAAACGTACTCTTTCCCGAGAGTTTCCGTGCTACCTAGTTGAAAAGTAAAAAGCTTCAATCAAAGAATTGCTTATAAAAAAACATGTATCCTTTCAGGTCGATCATAAAGGGTACAAATATAAATCGAAAAATTCTAAAATTGTTCATAATTCATAGCAACGTAGAAAAAATATATTGTTAAATCTAAACTTTCAAAAATACAAAATAAAGTACCCAAAGCATCAACTAATAAATTATGTTTGTAATTTGTTTATGTCAACGAGATATGCTTTACTGAATTTGAAGGGGACGGAAAGAAGCAAGTAGGGGTGAGATTGGTTCGGTTGGGTCGGGTTTTGGCTAGGACCGTAAAAAACCCGAAAAGCTTCGGGTTCTAAATTTTTGGGCCCGATCGGAGGACCAAAACTTTCGGGTTGGTCTGGGTTTTAAGAGCCTCAGGTTCGGGTTGGGTTCGGGTCAGGTTGGGTCGAACCCAAAAAAAAATCGAACTGAGATATCTTAAAACAATTGAAATACAATCACAAAAAAATTTGCAAATATCTAAACATTTAATTAAAAAATTATACGTAGTATATTAAAACCAAAGCAATATATTTCAAATCTAAAAATCACACAATAGAAAATGTTGTAGAAGAACAAGAAATAATTACATAAAAATGATCAAAGTAAAGATGGTTTACAAAAATGCAAAAAAGTAGTCAATGTGCAGGCAACTAAAACTATGGAGTAGTATTAAAAGTCTAGAAACCCACTAACATTTGAAAGACTAGAATGATAAAAATCATGCGGACGGTTTACGAATTACGATTTTAGGGGATGTTGCTGCCTTAGCTCTGGCCTCTGGGGATTTCACTGTCTAGCTGAATTGACGTTGCACCGCCGCACGCCCGCACCGCTCAATCCTCCCATATTTCCTTGATTTGTAAGTTTGTTTTCAATTTATTGTGCATTGACGGCACCTGCTTTTTAGTTGGGGGATTATTTTAAAATTTAAAATTGTTGATGGGAGATCTTCGCAATAAGATGAGAGATGACTATCTTACGGATTGTTTGGTGTGCTACATCGAGAAAGATGTTTTTAGAAGCATCGATAATGAAACTCTTATGCAACATTTTCAGAATATGAAAACTCGTAGGCTTGATTTACCAAAGTTGCAACACTGAACTATTTAATATGTAATTAAGTATTCTATATAATTTAATACATTTTCTTTTACCATTTTTATTACATTTGGAGTTTTTATTACAGACTAAGGATGTTTTTACTTGGATTGTAATATGTCCCAGACCAGACTTGGATAGTTATAAAAATATAAATAAACCAGACCTTACCAGACCAGACCAGTTCAGACCAGACCAGATCAGATTAGACCAGACCAGCAAATTACAGTCAAAGTAAAAACATCCTAACTTTAGTGTCTAGTGTGCTCCCGCTCTCACAAATCTCTTGATCCGCCACTCGAAGTAATAGTTAGATGACGTAGCATATCTTATCACGTGTACCTTTTTTCCAAAAAAAAGCTAGTTAAATTAATTGAGTAAATAATAATTAATCACAAGGAACAAGAAACGACGACATGTAGTTACTTAAAGAATAAAGACTAACCTGGGTCAGTTAGTCATACAGCTGGAAAGAGCATTTTCTGATCTATCATGCATTCATGCAACAAGGGGATTAAAAAAGTAATACGGAGTAGTATTTTCATATACAAAAGATTATCAATAGCTTGTTTTTAGTGAAACAAGTCTTTGGAAAATTACAAAAAAAAAAAAAAAGTTTACGATAACACGTTTCAATAGAATTAATTATAACTAGCCAAAAAACAAAATTAATTAAAAGCAACATTCAATCGACCTGCAGTTTTTTTCAAACCAAATACGGAGTACTTAATAAGGGTGTGAGATAAATTCAGTGACTTTGTAAATTAAACACAAAAACATGTGGTTCAATGAAATATCTATTACATACTCCGCAACATTCAAAGAGATTCTATTCAAAAATATTTTCCCTTTAAATGAAACGTGGGACTTAACAACTATAAATTAAAGTTTTGGATAATTAATTTATCTAAAAAGTTTTAATATATTCTCAAACGAATCAAAGAAACTTCAACTATTCTATATCTATTTTCAGAATTAGCCCTGATATTGTCGACTCATCTAAAATAAATAAATATGAAGTATTCTGAAATCGAGGGGTCCAAACTCCAAACTCCAAAGTGTGTTGGAGAGCTTCGTCCTTTCGGTTTTCGGATAGGATGTCTTCTTTTGGACTGTTTTCAGTCCCAGACCAGACCAGACCATATCAGACTATATCAGACCAGACTACATCAGACCAGACCAGACTTGACTTCCGTAGTTATAATATACACAGAGACCAGACATTTACCAGACCAGACCAGTTCAGAACAGATCAAACCAAATCAGACCAGACCAGACCAGACCAGCAAATTTTGTCCAAAAGAAAACATCCATAGTGCAGCAAAGGGTTATGAGAGTGAACGCCAAGTGAATTGTTAAGTTTAACGGATGGTCAAGAAGAAAATCAAGGTTATTAATGACCAGTATAATATTTAAAACATAATGTACAATTACATAATGCTAAGCTTTTACACCAACACATTTTTATACCTAAAACATCCTTATCTTCATTGGTGTTTATAAGTTTTTAGATTTAGATTTTAGATATCTTTGAGTAGAATGGATTATATTCTCAAGTGCGAGAGGAAATTGAGAAAGGAAACATGAGATAGTCAAATTATCGTGAATTGAATGCAAAATATAGTTTGATCATTTTTCAAGCTTTCTGATGTAACTGACAATGTTGATTGATCATTGAGAAAAGTTGAGTTCTATGTTAGTGTTCTACTTATGCATAACATAATAGATCCCCTTAGTTGTAATTAGCGTTCATCCACACAACCAAAATGTGATGCCTTAGTAACAACATACTATCTCCGTTCTTAAATAAGTGCAGCATGTTGAATTTTACACTATTCACATGTTCTACTTTGACTACGTTTAATTAAATAATGCATTAATATATTTTCTTGAAAAAATATTGTTAAATTTGTCTCATTGTAAATTTTCAAAATTTTTATTTTTTTATTTTTTTATCAATAAAGAATTATATATATTAATGGTCAAAGTTGTGTCTCGACAAGTGTAAAATGTTGACCGTTGCACTTATTTAAGAATTAATTAACCATTGAACACTCACATGATTAATGAGCATATCACAAATTGATCAGATACATTTTCAAGGAGTGATTAATCAATAAATATGTATGTATACTTATGTGTGTGTCTGTGAATTGAATATATAAGTTTTTTCATTTTTTTTTATTTTTTTTCTTTTTTTTAATAGAAGCATTTTTTTTATTAATAACAAAGAAAACAGTACAATGCGACAAAGAGAAAACAAATAAAAATGAAAAGCGGTACAAAAGGAAAAACAGAGGAAACTAAAAAATAACTAATCCCAAGGATAGTCTCTGGATTGAGACCTTGTTCTCATACTATGCCGCCTTTTGTTCATATAAGTTTTTTCATATTCCTCTTTAAATGTGGTTATAATTTCAATTGTAGTCAGGTTAATTAAAAATCTGACAACATCATAAGTTTTAAACAATCTAACATTTTATTGCTGATTTAGAAATATGTGTAACAATCTCGGTAAATTATTTGAAAGATAATTTAGCATTTTAGCTATGTAGTGTAATGTTTCGATAATAATTTGGCATAAAAAATGACACCCCTATATAAAGGGTTATTGAAATCGGGAGAAAACTTCATGTCAGGCCGGCCTGACGGGCTGCCCCGTCCGGCCGAGCCCGTTTGGGCACCTTCCCGGTGGAATTTTTTGATGAAATTTTTTGAGCATGTTCCTCATCAAGTCTAGTTTTTCCATACCAAATTTCAGCTCAAAATTCGATCGGGAAGGTCGTCAAATGATTTTTGCAAGTTAACTGGTCCGGAATATGTATTTTCCGGACCAGTTAACGTGCAAAAATCATTTGACGACCTTCCCGATCGAATTTTGAGCTGAAATTTGGTATGGACAAACTAGACTTGATGAGGAACATGCTCAAAAAATTTCATCAAAAAATTCCACCGGGAAGGTGCCCAAACGGGCTCGGCCGGACGGGGCAGCCCGTCAGGCCGGCCTGATGAGAACAGCCCTCTTGAAATCGGATCTCATCTTTTTCAAATCTCCTCCAAAACCTTCTGTGTTTGATATGAAATATGGCCTATCAAATGTATTCGATGGTGAAAATTCTACTTCACCCCTACATATTTGATTATATTCAAGTTTTATATTTCTTAACAATGACACACTGTAATTTCTTCAGTATTCACTACAAAAACACACGCCTGTAGTCACAGATTGTAGTCACGGATTTTGTCCGTGACTAGTTTGTCACGGATTAGTCACGGATTAAAAAAAAAAGTAAGTCATGGATTTGTCCGTGACTACGTCCGTGACTAAGCTTTGTCACGGCTAACGTCCATGACTAAAGAACTCCGGTAGCCCCGATTCCGTTTCCGGTGAATTTTATTTTATTCCGGTACTTAGTCACGGACAAATCCATGACTAAATCCGTGACTAAAAAAATCAACACTCAGAATTTATTTCGTACCGGTATTTAGTACGGATTAAATTAGTCACATACCAATGTGTGACTACGTCCGTGACTAAAAAAAGAATAATATTATTCGCACGCGTAATTTGTACGGATTGGTTTAGTCATGGACGAATCCGTGACTAAGTCCGTGACTAGGTTTTTTATATGTGCATGAACAATTCTCCTTGGAAGATGTTGGGCCAGACAGATCATTTGGACGCACAGGGGAGAATATTACAGAAGGCTCACACCCCTATTTAGTCTTTTATTCCTTGGCTTTGTTGGTATGTCTACTTCAAATTGTGAATATGTGTAGTATATATTATATTAATATTTGTAATTTTTTGTATTTTAATTAGTAAATCTAAATTTAGATAACTAAATTTTAGATAACTAAAATTATTATAATTATTACCACTATTCGGTATCAATATATTCTAATTTAAAAATAACATTTACTATGATGTAAATTTCAACTAATGTTCATTAATTTATCATTTTTCTGAATGTCGATCATATTGAATAGAAAATTGGGATCCAAATCAAATCAAATAAGTATGATCCAATGACTACAATGAAATATATTGTTTTTTGACTTTTGTCAGCAAAATATCAAATCAAGAGCAGGCCCGTCGAACATGTTAACTGCTCAAACAAGCAGTAACTATAATTACCTTATTCATATTTTTGTTTATGATGATAATAATATAATTATATTATAACAATAACTGACGTGCACTTTGTCGTGGTGTGCACTCAAAATAAATATCAATACAGCACTTATACGTAGTATAGGTGAAGTAGAGTTCGTATCCACAGGGAAAGGAATAACTTTCTTTTTATGTAACTAGTAAATAAAGGGGGGGTTTTGATCGAGTGATTTGATTAAAATTAAACACGAAGATGAACGAGTTATGTGGTTTAATTCAAAGATAAAAGGGACTTGGTATTGCTACTTTACACTTGTTGATATATTTTAGTCGATCATTGTTATATCTATAACTTATCTCCTCTCGAATACTCAATCGAGGAGTATATCCAATTCATCGAGGATAGTTATTAACAACGACCGTTCATTAATAACCCTTACTATTAGTCAAGTATAGAACAACGCCATATACCGACTTGATAGTAGTATTTAATCTTTTAACTCCTTGATGAAATCAATTGAGATTGATAACCTCAACTCAACGGTTTCGGTTTAACCAACAAAATTAATCCCTCTTAAGTTTATTAACCACGACCGTGCATTAATAAACCGAAGTTACTTACTTGTGAAACTATCAACGATTAACCATTAGTTCATTGATCGTTTCTAGTAATAATTAATATGTGAAACAAAACTAGTTGATCCTTTAAGTAATGTTCAAAATATTAATTTGAAATATGAATAGGAATTAATTAATACTCAAGGAAGAATATTAAAGGAAATGAATCCTACTATAGTTAAATATCAAGATGTTAACTAATTGTCATCTTAGTAACACTCCCCGATATTAACATAGAGGAAGGAATAGCTATTACTAAAACCAATGTCAAGATGTTAACTAATTGTCATCTTAGTAACACTCCCCAACATTGATATAGAAATAGTATTTAAAAGAAGAATTAATATTCAAGGAAAAGAAGTTAAGAAAATAACTCACAACTTTAATAATCAACAAGCTTCAAGAGCAATACCAAGAAATGGAAGTTTAGCTCCTCATTTGGAGACTAAACATGCTAAAAGAAATATAGAGAAATTCTATTCTAAACTGAGCTTAAGAGTATAAAGGAATTGATCCTTTAAAAGTGAAGGAAAGGAGGTGTATTTATAGGCTTTTTGAGGTGCAGGTCGAGTACTCGATCGAGTATGTACATATACTCGATCGAGTATGTGTAGAACTTCGAATTCGATCCATACTCGATCGATTTTGCCCTAAAAATCAAAGGTGTACTCGATCAAGTATATATTCATACTCGGTCGAGTATGTGTAGAAAGTGATATTCGAGCCATACTCGACCGATTTCGGATTATAACTCAAAGGCATACTCGATCGGGTATGTCGGTCTACTCGATCGAGTATAGACACTGAATCGTGGTCAAAATCTTCCCGGCATGTTCCTTTGTCTTCGGATCCGATCTGATTTGAGGTTTCAACCTTATACCCGATCGAGTATAGGTAATACTCGACCGAGTATAGGCAAAACTCAGGATTTTCCCTTTTTGTCTTGTGATTTGCACCTTCTTTCAACTTTTGGGGTTCACCAACCATCCTTTGAGTGATAGTAGACCTGTTTGAGCTCAGAATAATCCTAATCTAAACAATTTACAAGGATTTAACAAACTAAACTATTACACCAAAAGTGTGTAATTTCCAAAATATTAAACAACCAAAACTAGCTAAAAACATAAACAAACATACGGAAATTACAAACGTATCAACTCCCCCACACTTAGTTCTTTACTCGTCCTCGAGTAAAGTCAAATGTTTCAATCAGTTTAAGAACATTCCATGAGTTCAAGAAAGAAAGGAACTAAGATCACCAAGGAATAAAAATGATTTTACAAACAACATTCTCTCTTGGGTTTTATGATCTTCTATGCTCCATCTTCTTGCCTCTTCTTCCTCTTCTCTTTTTCTCTCCTTCTTCTCTTTCTCCCAAAAGATCAAATGAGTTCCTGCACACAACAAAAATTTCTCTCATATCTCTCGTTTTGCCTAGGAGCCTTTTCAGGTTTTCATCCTACCATCTCTTTTTGTTTTTCCATCCTTACTAACTCACTCGTTTTTTTATAAGCCATTTTTGCTTAGATTGCCCATTCTTGGGTTTTCAACCTAACTAGCATTTCAATTCTTTTATTTATCTCTTTTTTTTTTGTTTACAAAGAGTAAAAGAAATTCATGCATAGTAAAGTGTGAAAATAAAGATTACATACCATGATGAGTCTCCTCCCCCACACTTATTTTAAGCACTGTCCCTAGTGCCCGCCTTCGCCACCATAGTAGCCGCTGCCAAAGCCACCTCCAAAGCTCCCATCGCCCATGTGAGCATCCCCGCCGTCATAACCTCCACCCCCGGAGCTAGATCCTCCAAAGTTACCCCATTGAGAGGGGTCATACAAAGAGGGGGGTGGGGGTGGCTGAGACATAGTATGGAATTGGCCTTGTTGAGCCATGTAAGAGTACATAGGTCCATAGAACCTACGTTGGTCTTCTTCATAACGCCGGTTATCTTCTGTCCTTTGCTCTTCTAGCCTTAGAAATCCAGCCCGTTGTTCTTCCCTATATCGGCCAACTTCTTCAGTTACCTTGTTGAAACCATCAAGGATTTGTTGGAAATAGTCGGGAGGTTGTTGAACTTAGGGTTGTTCGGGTAAGTGGTCATGTAAGGCTTCATGATGGTAGGCTTGAGGTTGTTCTTCGGGTTGATTTTCTGGTTGATTTTCGGCTTGGGGTTCTTGAAAATGTGGTGGAATGGCATTGGGCAACAAATAATGGGGCATATCTCTGTTGTATAGTATCTTGGGGAGGTTTGGGTTGGGTAAGGTAAAGTGCCGGATGGGGGGTGGGTGTATATGCCAATTGTACACGTTATAGGAGTTGTCATACTCATACACCGTGCGAGAGAAGGATATGCAATTCGCATTGCCTAAAAAGCTAATGTCCATCAAACAATAGTCGGGTATAGGGGAGTTGTCCCTAAACCCAAACTTGGAGACCAAGTGCATAATCACCCCGCCCACAACAATCTTTCCCTTAGCCACACTTTCCTTTTTTAGACGCTCCCACATCAAATTGCACAAATTAAATTCCGTGGTGCGTCGAAATAAAACCTGTGTCATTAAGCATACATCTCCTATCCTCGTATGATGATTGTTGGGACGCCCAAGTATACAATTTGCCATGAATTTCAAAAATATACGAAGAACGGGGTGTTGGACATGGCTTATGTATAGTTGGGAGGAGCTAAATTGTAGCTCTCCCGTCATTCTCCTCCAAAGTGGATGACCATCCAATGTGTTATCGGGATTGTCTCTCATATGTGGGACCGGGATGCCGAAGTGTTCGGCGAACTCATATTTCTTGATTGAATAGTTTTGATTAAAAAGGCGAAACAAGAGTTTGTCATCCCTAAGATCCTCCTCATTGGTCTCAAACCTAGCCGAACTCAAGAATTCATAAATAATTCTTTCGTTGGAGTTGTATTGCATACAAAAGATGTGTTCCATATTCAACTCACGAAAGAATTGCCTAGTACTCTTAAAATGCCCAAAGTACGGAGTGTTTCATGGCAAAGAAAACGAGATGGTTTAACTTGCCTTGCAATGGTAGAGAGGAGTCTAGTTCGGTGTTCGGCGTCGGCGGGAATGATGTCCTCAAAGCCTGGGATAGGTGCCAATGCGTTGGAGGTCTCTCCCCTATGCTTTCGTGGAGCCATTGTTGATGGTTGGAGCTTGAAAATTCAGCAAAATCGAAAATGGGGTAGGGTTTCTGATTTTTGGGGATTTTGGGGGAAAATGGGGTGTGTTGGTAGATATGTATAGAGGGGGGTGAGGGGAGTATTTTGGTGGTGAAATGGAATGATTTGGTGAAGAATTGAGTGAGATATGGTAGTGAGAAGGTGTGAAAATGGAGTTTTAGGGGAGAGGGGTTCGAAGTTGGGGTGTGTTTTGGAGAAGATAAAGTGGGTTGGGGTGTTTTGGGGGTATAAATCGCAGAGGTACCCGATCGAGTATCCCTGTATACCCGATCGGGTACCGGAGACAGGGTGATCGAATGTGGGTTTTTCTAGTAATACTCGACCGAGTATTGGTTTATACTCTATCGAGTACTGGAGACAGGGGTCTGGTAGAGTTGATTTTTCAGACATACTCGACCGAGTATAGATGGGTACTCGATCGGGCCTCGGAGGCAGGGTCCTTTTAAGTTCGTCCTTCTGTACATACTCGACCGAGTATTGGTTTATACTCGATCGGGTATATCCCCAGATACTTCAAAACCTTCATTTTCTTCTTCTTCAAAACAAACATGTGATTAGTTCCCTCTCTCTCTTTTCTCTCAAATTCACACAAAAAGGAAATAAAATCTAACTACCTGACTTGGGTTGCCTCCCAAGAAGCGCCTTATTTAACGTCGTGGCACGACGTTTTATTTATTTTTATTTTTATGTGGGATCGTGAGCATCCCTGCCTTCATTTCTTTTCTTAAGCCTTTTCCAGTAAGGCCGACCTTTCTTCTTTGTTCCCAACTCAATTAAAACATTTGGTGTTGGTGGTTCAAAAACATTTAAAGAACAAAGAGATTGATCTTTAATTTGTTTTTTCGTAGAGTTAAAGATATTGAACTCTACTTTTTGGTCATTGAACGCTAACGTTAATGAACCACTAGACACGTCGATTTTTGTTTTTGCGGTCTTTAAGAAGGGTCTTCCCAAAAGGATGGGTGCTGTTTGGTCATCATTCCCCATTTCGAGGACGTAGAAGTCGACGGGAAAAACCATATTCTCTACTTTTACTAGTACATCTTCTAATACACCCTTCGGGTAGGTACTAGAACGATCTGTTAGTTGAATCACCACACCGGTTTGATGTAGTGGGCCAAGTTGTAGGGTTTTATAAACGGAATAAGAAATGACGTTTATAGATGCCCCTAAATCTAATAAGGCCTTAGGAAATGTGGTGTTTCCTATCGTGCAAGGAATAGTGAACATGCCTGGGTCGCTACATTTTTTTGGAAGTTTTTCCTGAAAGATGGCCGAGACATGCTCACTAACTTCAGCCTTTTGTTTCCCCTTGAATTTATCTTTTCTTTTCATTATACATAGTTCTTTTAAGAACTTTGCATAACGGGGAACACTTTTGATCAGTTTAAAGAGTGGGATATTTACCTCACAATTCGCGAAGGTCTCATAGATGTCACGATCACTCTCTAGCTTCCTTGTGTCTTTCAATGCCTCAGGGAATGGAGGGATTGGTTCATATGATGACAGCGGAGGAAATTTTGTCTTCGTTGGCTCCTCCTCCTTGTGGTCAACCTCCTCTTTTTCAACTTCCTTTGCTTGTAATTCCGGGCCACTCCTTAGAATGATGGCATTGACTTGTTGCCTTGGGTTCTGCTCAGTTTGGGAGGGAAGCCTACCCAAATCTCTTGCTTCAAGTCAATTTACAGCATTCGAAATTTGGCTAACTTGAGTTTCCAAATTTTGAATGCTTGACTTTGTTTCTTGTTAAAATTGCACCACGTTTTGTTGTAAGGTGCCCATGGTAGTAGCAAGAGTTCGAATAATGTCTTCCGTAGACATACTCGATTGAGAAGGTGGGTTGGCTTGTTGAGGGTTTCCATACCTCAAGTTTGGATGATCTCTCAATCCGGGATTGTAAGAATTTGAGAACGGGTCGTACCTTCTTTGTTGGTGGCCTTGGAAACCCAAGGCGTTAACTTGCTCTGTGGTGTCTTCTTGAAGAGTTGGGCATGAGTCCGTTGGATGCCCTTGTTGTGTACAGATACCGCAGACCTTGACTTCTTGGGTCTTGGATTTTAAAAGGAAATCCTTAACCAAAGAAGTCAAGCCGGTCACTTGACTTGTCAAGCCGTTCACTTGACTTTCCAACGCGTTGTTGGATTCTGCTGCCATAACTCTCCGAGTTGAGGACCGCCCGTTATAGTGTCTGGAGTTCTCGGCCAACTCCGAGATGAGATCTCTCGCTTGTGAAGGGGTTTTGTTGACAATGCCCCCTCCACACGCCGCATTGACCATGCGACGATCTTGATCCACAAGACCATCATAGAAGTAGAGAATGAGGTCTTGTTCGGTGTATCCGTGATAGGGGCAACTTGCATATAGCTTCTTGAATCTCTCCCAATATTCATATAGGGATTCATCATCTTTTTGTTCGATGTTGCTTATTTGCTTCTTGAGTGATGATGAAATAGAAGCGGGGTAGTACCTGTCAAGAAAGGCCTTCTTCATTTGTGGCCAAGTAGTGATACTTCCCGAAGGAAGATAGAAAAGCCAATCCTTTGCAGTGTCCTTTAAGGAGAATGGGAAGGCTCTCAGTTTGATCTGTTCCTCGGAGACACCATTGGGGCACATGCTTGTGCACACAATGTGGAACTCCGACAGGTGTTTGTTTGGATCCTCCCCTCGTAAGCCATGGAATGATGGAAGGAGATGAATGAGCCCAGATTTTAGCTCAAATGTGACCCCTGTATCAAGAGTTGGAAAAGTGATACATAGAGGTTGTTGATCTAGATTCGGAGCCGTGAGCTCCCTCAATGTTCTCGTCTCATGAGCCATAGTGATTGGCTCTTCGGTCTCGCTAGATTGAGAACTAGCACTTGATGATTCCTCTGAAGAAGTATTCGGAAATAAATTCCTAAACCTTTCGAAGGCTTGTTCCGTTTGGAGGTTTGTTTGGTAGATGATTTCGTTTATAGATCGGGTTCTTACCATATACTCAAACAAGCTCAGAAGAAATGGAAATCTTTATACTTCAACTATTTTTTTTTTCTTTTTTCTTTAAAATAAAATAAAAAGAAAAATTAATTGCCTTTCCCCGGCAACGGCGCCAAATTTGACGTGCACTTTGTCGTGGTGTGCACTCAAAATAAATATCAATACAGCACTTATACGTAGTATAGGTGAAGTAGAGTTCGTATCCACAGGGAAAGGAATAACTTTCTTTTTATGTAACTAGTAAATAAAGGGGGGGTTTTGATCGAGTGATTTGATTAAAATTAAACACGAAGATGAACGAGTTATGTGGTTTAATTCAAAGATAAAAGGGACTTGGTATTGCTACTTTACACTTGTTGATATATTTTAGTCGATCATTG
This sequence comes from Cuscuta epithymum, assembly GCA_945859915.1. Taxonomy (NCBI): domain Eukaryota; kingdom Viridiplantae; phylum Streptophyta; class Magnoliopsida; order Solanales; family Convolvulaceae; genus Cuscuta; species Cuscuta epithymum. The sequence goes on along the minus strand of CAMAPF010001001.1, from coordinate 756,307 downwards.
TTATATCTATAACTTATCTCCTCTCGAATACTCAATCGAGGAGTATATCCAATTCATCGAGGATAGTTATTAACAACGACCGTTCATTAATAACCCTTACTATTAGTCAAGTATAGAACAACGCCATATACCGACTTGATAGTAGTGTTAGAACTTTTATTGTGGGTCAAGTTTGTCTGTTAAGTCTTGTTTAATAAAGTAGACTAGTTATACCGTTTATGGTATTAGATTAGTATTAATATGTAATAAATAAGGTAAAGGGAATAAGGCCCAAAAAGGCCTTGGCCCAACTTCCAAGGTTTACCTAAATCGGTAACCTGTACAGCGCCTATAAATACGCGCCTTGTGTACAGGTACCAAAGAGAATCGAATCGATCAATACACTTAAGCCTTACGCTGCCCAAATAGTTCTCGATAAACTAGAAGAAGAATTTCTCTGTTCTCGATATTGCCTTATCATTATCAGATCTTCTTTTCTTCTGTTTAATCGTTGAATACCATCTAGTTGATCGTTAGTCTGCATAAACTGGGACCAACAACTGGTATCAGAGCCTGCTCGAGTGTGATTGCCGAAGAAAAAGTTTTCGAAGTCCTCTGTTTTCTTCTTTTCGATATTGTACCCTTTTAATCGCTGTAATCTCATTTTTGAACGAAAAAGTGTAAAAGATGTACTGCTGAAATCGCCTCTCAAAACGAGCAAGCAGTATATCCTAGATTTTCGAACAGTTTAAGTTTCAGATTTGAGGTTCTCGATATTCTGATATCGAAAAGCAGGTTTCTCGAGGCTTCTACAAGTGTTTCAGTCTTCAAACTGCACAAAGAGATTCTCGAGATCAAGGACTTTACCGAAAAGCTGTTTTATTTGTTTAAAATTGATTTTTGATTTGCAGGATTTCGACACTGACTTCTCGACATAAGTTCTCGATTAGAGTTCTCGAACTTCTGTTCTCGATACTCAGTTTTCGATATTAAAATTTCGATATCTTGTTTTCGCATTTGCAGGTTCTCGATACGGCTTCTCGACATTCAGTTCTCGAACCTAAGTTTTCGAACTTAAAGTTCTCGATACTGACTTTTCGAAAGCTGCTTCTCGAACCTAGCTTCTCGATAGCAAGGTTTTCGATATCAAAATAACGAAAACTGCTTCTCGATAGAAGTTCTCGACCCCCCTTCTCGAACTTATTCCTGAAAATTAGGTTTTCGACATTCTACAGTTAAAAACTTAATTTTATCTGATCAAAACACTCGAACGATCTCTTTCAAAATCAACAACTACAAAGATGGATGCTTTATCACTTGGTAATGACAGTAGGCCCCCAATTCTGAGGAGAGGTGAATACCAGATGTGGAGAACAAGATTCTTAAATTTTCTAGAAAGTAAAGATAACTCTTCCGCTATGCTGGAATCCCTCACCCAAGGACCTGCTGAGATTTGGGCAAGTGTGAATGGCGTTGATGCAAACAACCCACCTGTTAATCAAGAACGAAGATTGAAGACAAAGGCTGAGTACACTGAAGAGGATAGACAGAGAATCAAAGCTGATCTTATGGCAAAGACATTCCTGCTACAAGCAATCCCAAATGACATCTACATTCTGATTGATAGCATGGAGACTGCTAAAGAGATGTGGGATGAAGTAAAAAAGCTGATGATTGGAACTGATCTTGGACTGAAGACGAAGAAAGCAAACATCTTAACTGCTTATGATGCGTTCAAGGCGGCACCAGGGGAGGCGCTCCATGAAACGTATAACAGATTTGTACAACTGATCAACGAGATGAGGAAGATCAAGGTTGTGAAATCAAACATGGAGATGAATATACGTTTCTTGTCGAGCCTGCCCCCTGAGTGGAAAAGAACTGTAAAGAACCTGAGACAACACTTGGACTTAGATGAACTAGATCTCTGCACACTTCATGAGCATCTTCAGCAGTTTGTGAATGACACTGCTGAGATGGAAGGAAGCTTTTCTGCTAATCCTTTAGCACTCATGATTGAAGCTAAACCAAAGAGTTCATCTAAGGTTCAGAAGAAGAAGAAGGCAGTTAAGGTGGAGACAGAAGAAGAAGACAGTGAAGAAGAAGTGGATGTTGAATCTGAATTGGCTGATCTGCAGAAAAAGATGGCTCTGCTCACCAATCAGTTCAACAAGAAATTCTCTAGGAAGGGAAACTCATCCAACAAGCTGCGAACCTCCTCTGCCAATTACAAAACAAAGAACAATGATCAGAACTCTTCCAGTAGAGCTGTTGCAGCAAAAGATCCCCCCAAATGCTTCAACTGTGGAAAGGCTGGACACGTTATCAAAGACTGTCGCCTACCAAGAAAAAGGGACTTCAACTATTACAAGCAGAAGATGCTGTGGAACAAACAGAAAATGTTCATGGCTAAACAAGATGATGATAGTGCTGCAACACTTACTGAGAATGACCCGTGGCAGGAGGAGAGTTCAGATGAAGAAGAAGAGGAGAATCTGGCCCTGATGGCGCTTGTAGAAGAAGAAGAAAAGGAAAAGGGTGATGCTGCGATCCCCGGAGGAAGTACAAGCTCAAGCTCAAACATCACTGTAAGTAACTCTGAAACCGTCTGTTTCTGCTCTTGTAAAGTTCACTCTTCACAAGTCAAAGACAATCTAATTATGGAGCTAAGAGACAAGGGAAACATCAACCATAAATATTTAATTGACAGTCTAGATAAAGTCAGATCTCTGAGCATACAGTTAGAAAATGAAAAAGAAATTGTCAAGAAGCGAACTTTAGAATTAGATCAACTCACCCAAAAGGTAGCTCTACTAACAAGGAAAGTTTCTGAGACTGAATTAGAACGAAACGTTGCAAAAGCCGAAAATGATTTTCTACATGAAAAAAGGTGTACTCTTTACACAAAAATCAAAGAATTAGAAGATCTACTTGCCAAGAGAGGACAAACAGAACAAACCATTTTTCTCAATCAGAACAAAGACACTCGCTTTTATAACTCTAAGGAGGGTCTTGGTCTTACTAACCCCAATAATATGAAGAAAGTGGATTGTATTCAACTTTATGACATAAATTATATGGGGTTAGGGTTGACTAAGTTGATGGCTTTTACCTATGGAAAAGAAACGGCAGAAGAAGAAGAAGTAAAGCGATCAAACCCTTCCAGAACAGAAATTCCTTTCAACTATGACTCTCTGAATAAAAGTTATGAAAATGCTGAACCTGTTTTCTCAACTGATGAGAGTGTGAGTCCTTATCCTTCTGAGAAGGAAGCTGTGTCGGATCCAGAAACCGCTTCAACCTCAGGGTCAAGTGAAGAAGAACCTTACATCCCTCCACTAATTAGAAAATTCGAAAATTTACATATCTCTTTGGAAAAACAAAGAAAAAGTTTTGAAGAAGAAAGAAAAAGCTTTGAAAGTGAGAGGGAGAGGTTATTAAGAGAACTGATCTCTTTAAAGGAAAGCTCTCAATCTGACACAACTTCCCAGTCAGCTAGTGATACAACTGATTCTCAAGAAAATCTTCACAAAACTAATGTTTTCAAAAGATCGACCACTCACTCCACGACTCCCTTGAAAACAGGAAATGCCGTGAGTAGGAGACTGGAAAGGAGAAGAGAATGGAGGTTGAAGAGAGAAGAGATAGCTGAAGGAAAGAAGAAAATGTTTTCTGAACATGAAAAACCCTGTTCTAGCGCTTTGTTTTACTCGAATAATAGTAGATCTGGATTTCAGTCACAACCATGTAGTTCCAATTCAGTCTTGTGTCCCAAGCTGAATCCATCTGAATTTCCTTCTAATCAATTTTATTTCAATAATAAGTTGTATGCTCCTGGACTTGAAAATGATAGTGTTGATGTTTCTAATTTTGAATGTGCCATGAATTCTGTTCGTAAGGATCAACGGAGAGAACGCAAACAAAAGAAACAATCTGAGAATAGATCTGTAGAGGGAGTTTATAATTTTCCAAATTTAAAGTACCCTCTTAAGGTTCATTCAAAGAAACACTTACACCGTCTCTCTAAAGAAGAAATTCTCAAACCTTACCTCACGAACCAGCCATTCACACACAAAGACAATAACTCTGTCTCCTCTGCTCCTAAAATCAAACAAAAATGGATACCAAAAGCTGAACTTGAAAAACAAAGAACATTATCTGAAAAGGCTGTTGACCTTGGATCACAGCTGAAAGAAAAATTCAAAAAGATTTTCTCAATTGATAAGGAAGGACCCATCCTGCGGTGGGTACCTAAAAATCCTTAATCTGTTTTGCAGAACGGTCATGTGTGGCATTTAGATTCTGGCTGCTCAACCCACATGACCGGAATAAAGGACCTGTTGAGCAACTACACCAAATGCTACGGAGGAAATGTGAGATTTGGAAACAACGCGGCCTCTCCAATCCTAGGATATGGGGATGTCATCTGTGCAAGTGTCACCATCAAGGCTGTGTCATATGTGAAAGGACTGAAGCATAATCTGCTAAGTATTGGACAGTTCTGCGATAGTGGCATGGAAGTGAAGTTCATAGCCAGACAATGCTGTGTGCTGGACAGGTTTGGAAAGGTATTATTGACCTGCACAAGAACTTCCAACCTGTACACCATTGATCTGAAGAGCGTACAATTACCTTCTGCCATCTGCCTGCTGTCCAAAGCTTCCTCTGAACAAAACAGTCTATGGCACAGACGCCTGTCTCACCTCAACTTCAAATATCTCACTACTTTGTCCTCCAAGAAACTTGTGAAAGGGCTGCCTCCTCTGAAGACTTCCGCTGACACTCATTGTGATGCCTGCAGACTAGGCAAGATAAAAAGGAGCTCTCACAAGTTAAAACCTGTTCCATCCTCCTCCCGACTGCTGCAACTACTTCACATGGATCTGTGTGGACCAATGAGAGTCCAAAGCATCAATGGACGCAAATATACACTGGTCATTGTGGATGACTTCTCTCGGTACACATGGACCAAATTTCTGAGGACAAAAGATGAAACAGTTGCAACCATCATAACCTTCATCAGGACAATCCAAAATTTTCTACAAAAGAGTGTGGAGATCATCAGAACAGATAATGGTACCGAGTTCAAGAACCAGTCTCTTGCTGAGTTCTATGAAACTCAGGGTATCACACAGCAATTCTCTGCAGCAAAGACACCACAACAAAACGGGGTCGTTGAAAGAAAGAATAGAACTCTTGTTGAAGCAGCACGCACCATGCTCATTCAGTCAAAACTTCCCCATTTCATGTGGGCTGAAGCAATCAACACAGCGTGCTTTACTCAGAACAGAACATCAATTCACAAGCGCTTCAACAAGACCCCCTATGAAATACTCTTCAACAGAACACCTGACATCTCATTCTTCAGAGTGTTTGGCTGCAAGTGCTTTGTTCTAAATGACAGAAATGAAAGAAGCAAGATGGATCCGAAAGCCATCGAAGGAGTATTCATTGGGTACTCCACGCAATCAAAGGCGTATCGGGTCTATCTACGTGATCGCAGAACAGTCATTGAGAGTGTCAACGTTGCATTCTATGAAATGGCTGACTTTGCTTCTGAACATTTCTTGATAGAACACACACTCTCTGCTCAAAGGAAGCAACCTGATGGAGCTGAAGCAACAAAGCAAACAACGGCTGACAGTGCAATTCTCGACTCTCTCTTTGAACATTTCTATGAAAATGCACGCACCGCCAACCCACAGTTACCAATAGAAGCTGCTCAACCACCATTCATGCCTGACCTCAGTGAGGAAGAAGCTGACTCACCTCATACATCAGATCACGAAAATACTGAGGATCATGGCACGGCAGCAACACAAGCAACTTCACCAGCACAAGTTTCAGAAATATCAGCTCAAGCAGACACAGAATCTGAATCGACCCCTGTGCACTCCACTCCTCAACAAACCACATCTACTACTTTTGAGGACCCGGATCACACCATCGTAACTCCAATCCCTCTAACTCATGAGCGGAAATGGACGAAGGCACATCCTGCAGAACAAATTATTGGAGATCCAAGTCGTGGAGTTTGTACAAGAACAGCCACAGCAAATGAATGTCTCTTCTCTTGTTTCATCAGCCAATCTAAACCAACCAAAGTTTCTGAAGCTTTAACAGATCCAGATTGGGTGATAGCAATGCAGGAGGAGATCAATCAGTTTGAAAGATTGGATGTATGGACCCTGGTGCCAAGACCCCCAAAGAAAACAATAATTGGCACCAAGTGGGTCTTCAAGAACAAGAAAGATGAAGACGGTGTGATTATAAGGAACAAAGCCCGGCTGGTTGCCAAAGGATACAATCAACAAGAAGGAATTGACTATGATGAAACCTTTGCACCAGTGGCCAGAATTGAAGCAATCGGGTTGTTCCTTGCCTATGCTGCTCATAAGAGTTTCACCGTCTATCAAATGGATGTAAAGACTGCGTTTCTGAATGGAGAACTGAAAGAAGAAGTTTACGTGGCACAACCAGAAGGCTTTGTTGATCCTAAACGCCCACATTATGTCTACAAGCTGAAGAAAGCTCTGTATGGACTAAAACAGGCACCGAGAGCCTGGTATGATGCACTATCTGATTTTCTTGTACAATCAGGCTACTCGAAGGGAAAGATAGATCCAACTCTTTTCATCAAGCAAGAGAACAGTGACATCATGCTGATACAAATCTATGTCGATGACATCATATTCGCCTCGTCCAACCCGAACTTCTGCGAAGAATTCAGTAACTTGATGCGCACTGAGTTTGAAATGAGTATGATGGGAGAGTTGAACTTCTTTCTAGGGCTACAGATCAAGCAATTGCCAGACGGAATCTTCATCAGCCAGTCGAAGTACATCCATGAAATGCTCAAAAGATTTAAGATGGACAACAAGTCAACCATGAAAACCCCCATGTCTCCCTCACAAAAGCTCGACTCTGACCCTTCCGGAATATCAGTCGATGCTACCAACTATCGGGCGATCATCGGTTCCTTGCTGTACCTGACATCTAGTAGACCGGATATTGTCTTTGCAACTTGTCTGTGCGCTCGCTTTCAAGCAGATCCAAAGGAATCACATCTGAATGCAGTAAAGAGAATCCTGAGATACCTGAAAGGAACAGTCAACTTAGGACTTTGGTATCCCAAGGACACGGGTTTTGACCTTGTTGGTTACTCAGATGCTGATTTCGCAGGTTGCAAGTTAGACAGAAAGAGTACATCCGGTGGTGCTCAATTTCTGGGAGAGAAGCTAGTCTGTTGGTCCTCCAAGAAGCAGAACTGCGTGTCAACTTCTACAGCCGAGGCAGAATACGTTGCGGCTGCTAGCTGCTGTTCACAAATCCTATGGATGAGAACACAACTCCGAGACTATGGCTTCTTATTCAACCATATTCCCATCTACAGTGACTCCCAGAGTGCAATCGCCATAACTAGCAACCCCGTTCATCACTCGCGCACCAAGCACATCGATCTGCGCTATCACTTCATCAAGGACCATGTGGAGAAGGGAGATGTTGATTTATATTTTGTTAACACCGAGCTTCAACTGGCTGACATATTTACTAAGGCATTGGATGAAAAGAGATTCCAGTTCCTAGTATCTAAGTTAGGCATGTTGAACTTCGATCCTATGTAATTGTGCTATCTCCATGGTCTGAATAAAATGTGTGCGTGTGTGGTGTGAGTTGCATGTGTTGAGGGGGAGAAAAGGGAGAAAATAAGAAAGAGAGGAATACTTTGAGGGGGAGAAAATCAGAAAAAGAGTGTGTGTGAGTGTGTGAGAAAATCAAGAAAAGAGAGAAAAATAGTGTGTGTGTGTGTGTTTTTTCATGCACATTTCGAGGGGGAGTTTTGATCTGAGAAAGTTTTTTTTAAATAAACTCTAACTTGGGGCCCAAAATTTTAAAATTCTCTGAACCGGGCCCGCTCTTGACATTTGGGCCCAGATTACTTTTCACAAGGCCCAAGTTCCAACTGTTCGCATATAAAAGGAGACTTCGAGAACAGTTTCTCGCTTAAATCTCATTTTCTCGCATCTTGAGTTCTCGAAGTCCAACATCTTTCTCGCAATTCCTTTCTCGAACTCAATCTTCTCGAATCCGTTCAAAAGGTAGAAATAATGGAGTTCAATCATGAAGAACTCAATGACAATGATTTTCGCACTTCAAAACGGGTTCTCGAATCTCACTCGAGAAGGTTTTTCTCGGAGTTGGATCTCGAGAACCATTTTTTTTTAACTTGGAAACGTGAATTCGAAAAGTTTTAATTTGATTATTTTTATGATTGTGTGAATTTGCAGGTGGTTCTCGACATATTCTCTGAGTACGAACTCGAGAAATTCACTTTCTCGATGTTTAGAACTCAAGATCAATTTCTCGATATTTCAAAATTCGAGGTTCGGTTCTCGATATTAAACCTCGAAAAGAGTCTTTTCGATGTTTAATACCGAGAACCTACTTCTCGAAGTTAGAAATACCGAGAAGAAGTTCTCGATACTAAACCTCGAAAAGATGGTTCTCGATGTTTAAATCTCGAGAAGGACTTTTCGATACTTCTATATCGAGAACCAAGTTCTCGATGTTTGAATATCGAGAAGAGCTTCTCGGTATTTAAACCTCGAGAACCTACTTCTCGATGCTTAAACCTCGAGAAGTTGGTTCTCGTAGTTTGTACTTAGGAAATTCTTCTCGAGGTCCCACCTGTACACACCTGATCAAAAAAAAAAAAAAAAAAATTGCAAAAACTGATCAAATAAATTTTCAAATGAACAATTTGTGCTGACCCAATTCTTTCAGTTAACAATGTCAGGAACAGACAGGAATGCACAATCAAGCAATGAACTGTACCCAAAAGAGAACTGGGTCCCACTTTATGACAACAACTTTCAATTGGACCTGAAACTCTTCAAATGTCAGGACCCAGTCATTCTCTCCATCCTACAGAAACACTACCTTTGGACTGCATTCAACGAAGCTAAACCAGTACCAATGGTATACCTGCAGCAATTCTGGGGCTGTATGCGAACTGAAAGCAAGAAAGATCGGTCTAAGATCATGACCAAGCTGAATAATGTAAGAGCGGTGCTGACACCCTCTACAATAAGGGAGACTCTGAATCTCCCGGTGCTCCAAAACTATGCACTGCTTCCCTCCAATGAAGATCTGATCACAGACATGAAGAAGCTGGGGTATGAAGGTCCATTACCCCTGATCTCAAACTTCACCATCTCAAATCTGCCCCACCCGTGGAAGAGTCTGTTCGGCTTGGTGAACAAGTGTCTATCTCCTAAGCACGCCGGACATGACAAATGCAACAAACAAATTCTCCAAATCTTCCACGGGATCGCCTTCAACATCAAATATGACATGGCCCAGCTCTTCTGGGCAGAGCTGATGGACCAAGTGAAGATGAAGGAGAACAACAAGGGGAGCACTATTCCCTACGCTCGGTGGCTGGCGCTGATGATCCACAACATGTTGGAAGCCACCCCCACAATCCCTAATCGCAAGGAAGACAAGCACTTCACCGCTCCAAAACTCAAGTACTTCCAGAGGGACAGCAATAAAGCTGAAGCACTGCCTATCCCGGACTCTCTACTTGACCTTGCAAATCCAAGGGATAAGGCAGTCATCGACTACAAAGAGTCGCTGAAGAGAACGATCCCTATGGTTCAGCAAAACCCAACTGGACCTTCCCAGGGGATCAAGCCGAGTGAACGTGAGAGTAAGAAGAAGAGAGCCCCGCCACAGAAACCAGTGGCAACCCGGCCTAATGATGATCAGTCTCGTAACTCTTCCGAGAGGACCCAGACTGCTGAGGGCCACCCTATCAATGCTGAGGACACTGCCGATGAACCATCAAGCCAGGCCCCTTCTAATAAGGCTGGTGGTGAGGCCTCCGATAGCATGGCCAAGGGAAAGGAGATGAATGATGATGATAATGATGCAGATGATGATGATGATGACATGGAGGGAGTCCTGATCAGCAACAGGAAAAGAGCCGGAAAGAGAGCCATTCCGATAGACTCCGACTCCTCATCGGACAATGAAGAGGCTGCTCACATGTCCCGACCACTTAAGGGCATTGTCATCAGTGAGCAGCGCTCCAAACACAACAGCGACAAATCTGCATCATCACAGCCTAAGAAGAGGCTCAGAAAGAAAAGTGCAGTGGAGGAGGAGCTGGCACTATACGATGACTGCGACACCTTTGTCACCATAGACCGAACCACGCCCCTAGGAGCAGGAGCTGACCTTGTCAGTTCCCGGGTAGAAGTCGCAGCATCTGGTTCAACTGCGCATGCACAGCCATCTCCCATCCACTCTCCAGTCTCCCAACAGACTGGAGTTTCAATAACTCAAGGGGAGCTTACACCGACCTCACTGATTCCTTCCGAATCTGCTGAGAGACTTAGTGGTCAACAGCCCCGGACCACTACCCCCATCCGTTCTATCACATCGAGTCTAGGTGTCACCATTCCTACATTTTCATATTTTTCTAGGACACCTACACTATTCACTGCACATACAGGTGCACTCACCCTGAATGCAACGACCGGAGTGCAAACTATGATGGTCGGAAGCCCTGCTACGCCAACAATGCCTCGATCATTGAACGCAGGCCACACATCAGCCATCTTCACTGATGCTGTGACAACAGCTACAACCCCTGTAACTGGAACCATTATCCCCGAAGACATTCTCGTATATCTGAATAGCTTTCTAGAGTCTACCATTAAGCCATGGGTGCATGAAGCAATAACCGCTAATGCACAAGACTCTGGAAGTACCCCAGTTGTTCAGAATATACCATCCAAACCCCAGACAACACAGCCCCCAACCATTTCCATACCTGTTTCCAAACCCTTAGCCATAGAAAACCAACAACCATCCACATCAAGGGGAACCCAGGATACAGAACTAGTATTCTCCCCTACAACGACCAAACCCAACCTAACAACCGTACCCTTCGAGGATCTTGTAGCTGAGATCTACGACCGTATACTAGACGTGGAAGAAGGCAACCTCACCCCTCTTCAAAAAGCCCTTCTCCATGCTCTAGATACACAGAACACATGCCGTGACAGTCTCCTTGGCGCTAAACGTTCACATGAGGATCCTGATGATTCGGATTCTCATGAGGGGGAGAACAAGCGCCCGCGGATACTTGAGCATGTTGCTTCTACCAGCCAACCCTCAAAGCCAAACCAACCCTCCACCTCTACCAATGAGCAACCCACTACTTCAGCCAGCCATAAATCCCTTGCCACTCTCTCTAGCATGGTCGAGCTAGACATAACATCCCGAGGTGCATCTCCTATAGATGTTAACCAAGGACGGAATGGAAGTCCTGATGATGCTACCACGAGTACATCTTCTTACTCAGGCCATCAGTTAGAACCTAGTTCGAAACTGATGACAACGGGCAATCCTGAGGATCCCGATGTTTCACTTTCTCAGCCAAGGGAGGATTGGCCGCATGTAACGAAGTATAGAGGTCTGGACTCTGCGCAAGAGCATCGTGTTGAGATAATTGAGGATCCCTGCAAGTCTCACCAGGATCCCGATGCTACGCCAGACATATCGCCACAGCAGCAGCAGGATCCCTCCAGCTACTACAATGATCAAATGCACAATGAACTTGAGGAAATGCTGGTGCACAACAAATGGTCTGAACTCTGGGCAGATGTAGATGAATCACAGCGAAGAGCATATCTCAGAGATCTCTTAGTCAACTGTGCTACTGATGTGATTCTACTTGATCAAGATGAACTCAAGGAGGGAGAGAACTATGAGACACCACCCAAGGAGCTTGAGTCAATCATTAGACAAACAGCGGCTCAAATGCCCAGAAATGAGAAGCCCTGGGAAAAGATCGACATCAACGCCCCCTTTCAAGAGGAAATCAGAGAAAACATCTGGCGAAAAGAGGATAAGGTCAGAGAACTGGATGAACTGAAGATCTGTGGTCTTAACCATCTACGAGGACAAAACAAGGGCGGACAGCTATTTCTACTTAGTCATCACTATATGGGAAAACAGAGAGAAGTCTGGCAACACGAACTTCAAACAGCCAAGGACCCTATCTGGGCTGTTCTCAATGTGGCTGAAACCAACTTTCAAGATATCAAACTCTCTGTCTACCATCTTCAGCGCTCTGACGGAACGGTATTCACGTGCAAGGAAAATGATCTCTACATGCTAAAGATGGACGACATCTATCAGATGTATCTTGCATTCCAGGAAATTCCAGGCATTCGTGACAAAATTACACAAGATGGGCTGGATGCACTCAAGCGGTTTATGATCAGACAAATTAAAGTCTTTGCCTCTCATGATCTTCAGATGGCTCTTGAAACAAACATGCCAAAGACGAACCTCACAAGACCAAAGCTGTATGGACAAGAATTGGAAGACTTTCCTGAGTATTACATCTTTGATAGCCCAATCACGCTTATCTATCTGAATCACAATGGTGAGAAACGTATGCTATTCATTGATGAAATTAACAAATACTGTGACGGAACCCTGAAGATTGTGAAAGAAAAACTGCAACCGATCAGAGAAGCATTCAAAGAAAGACAGCAACAGTATGCAGATGCAACAGATGCTGAATTAAAGGAAGCACACAGAATTGACAACATCCTACAGGCCATTGAAAAGCAACTTGATAAAAGAAACTCACTCAGAAACTATGAGCATGCACTTAATCTCAGAAAGAACTATTACAAAGCTCAGAAGTGAAGAAACCCAGCAAGACGGCACTTGACCACAAAGGGGGAGATTGTTAGAACTTTTATTGTGGGTCAAGTTTGTCTGTTAAGTCTTGTTTAATAAAGTAGACTAGTTATACCGTTTATGGTATTAGATTAGTATTAATATGTAATAAATAAGGTAAAGGGAATAAGGCCCAAAAAGGCCTTGGCCCAACTTCCAAGGTTTACCTAAATCGGTAACCTGTACAGCGCCTATAAATACGCGCCTTGTGTACAGGTACCAAAGAGAATCGAATCGATCAATACACTTAAGCCTTACGCTGCCCAAATAGTTCTCGATAAACTAGAAGAAGAATTTCTCTGTTCTCGATATTGCCTTATCATTATCAAATCTTCTTTTCTTCTGTTTAATCGTTGAATACCATCTAGTTGATCGTTAGTCTGCATAAACTGGGACCAACAAGTAGTATTTAATCTTTTAACTCCTTGATGAAATCAATTGAGATTGATAACCTCAACTCAACGGTTTCGGTTTAACCAACAAAATTAATCCCTCTTAAGTTTATTAACCACGACCGTGCATTAATAAACCGAAGTTACTTACTTGTGAAACTATCAACGATTAACCATTAGTTCATTGATCGTTTCTAGTAATAATTAATATGTGAAACAAAACTAGTTGATCCTTTAAGTAATGTTCAAAATATTAATTTGAAATATGAATAGGAATTAATTAATACTCAAGGAAGAATATTAAAGGAAATGAATCCTACTATAGTTAAATATCAAGATATTAACTAATTGTCATCTTAGTAACACTCCCCGATATTAACATAGAGGAAGGAATAGCTATTACTAAAACCAATGTCAAGATGTTAACTAATTGTCATCTTAGTAACACTCCCCAACATTGATATAGAAATAGTATTTAAAAGAAGAATTAATATTCAAGGAAAAGAAGTTAAGAAAATAACTCACAACTTTAATAATCAACAAGCTTCAAGAGCAATACCAAGAAATGGAAGTTTAGCTCCTCATTTGGAGACTAAACATGCTAAAAGAAATATAGAGAAATTCTATTCTAAACTGAGCTTAAGAGTATAAAGGAATTGATCCTTTAAAAGTGAAGGAAAGGAGGTGTATTTATAGGCTTTTTGAGGTGCAGGTCGAGTACTCGATCGAGTATGTGTAGAACTTCGAATTCGATCCATACTCGATCGATTTTGGCTTAAAAATCAAAGGTGTACTCGATCGAGTATATATTCATACTCGGTCGAGTATGTGTAGAAAGTGATATTCGAGCCATACTCGACCGATTTCGGGTTTAAACTCAAAGGCATACTCGATCGGGTATGTCGGTCTACTCGATCGAGTATAGACACTGAATCGTGGTCAAAATCTTCCCGGCATGTTCCTTTGTCTTCGGATCCGATCTGATTTGAGGTTTCAACCTTATACCCGATCGAGTATAGGTAATACTCGACCGAGTATAGGCAAAACTCAGGATTTTCCCTTTTTGTCTTGTGATTTGCACCTTCTTTCCACTTTTGGGGTTCACCAACCATCCTTTGCTTGAGTGATAGTAGACCTGTTTGAGCTCAGAATAATCCTAATCTAAACAATTTACAAGGATTTAACAAACTAAACTATTACACCAAAAGTGTGTAATTTCCAAAATATTAAACAACCAAAACTAGCTAAAAACATAAACAAACATACGGAAATTACAAACGTATCAATAACTGTTGTTATGTATAAAATATTTCATTATATTTTGATGTCATTAATATTATTAAATGTGGTTGTTGTTGTATTTCCATTCGTTACCTTTCCAAAAGAGAGAGCATCATGTGCAAAATTTGTATTTCAATCTTGCGGAGTTCATCGATCATGATGATCAACAACCATTTAATGATGTAGCAAGACAAGAAGATAATGTCTTGAAGATAATGTCTCGACAAGGCCAATTTTTGTCACATGTTGGCCAAGATTGTTATTAAAAAGTCAGTGTTTACGCATGATCAACTTTATGTTGCAGTATCAAGAGCAACAAATCGTAAAAGTTTGAAAATATGGATTTTCCCTAAAGATGGCAAGCAAATCGACTATACTACCAATGTTGTTTACACGGAAGTGTTTCAAAATGTGTAAATTGCAGAATCTTGTTGTAACACTTTGTATTTGTTTTTGTCTTTATTTTTACTTATTCCAATTCATACTTACTACTATTGTCTTGAGTCTTAACTATCGGTTCCTTAATTAAAATTTATTATTTGTATTAAGTCTCATCTATTTCCATACATTTAAACATCAATTCATAATATTAACAAATATGAAAATATAATTATTACATTATTTATGTCCCGCGCATCGCGCGGGTGAGAATCTAGTCATAAACAAACGAAAGAACACATTGTTAGTCATATCTCTTCTTTTGTCCCATAAAGTTATAAATAACACCAAATCAATTATATGAGACATACTAATCAATCCATCACTAAATTAAACATCATAACGACAATAATGGCTTCATCATATAAGATTGGATTCCCTTCAAATAAGTAAATCATATCTTTCATACTTGTTAAATTTATTTTGTTTGATTTGATTAGAGAAGATTACTGGAAACATAAATTCATTAAAATCATTCTAACATGTGGTATCTGAGCAATTGTCTTTATCAATTCAAACCAACTTAGTTTTAAGAATCTTCATTTCCATTTCTTATGAGAAGATGAAATTTCATACTACGTATAAAATTTGGCGAAGGCCGAATGATTTTATTATTGTCCACGCAATGGAATTAAAAGTTACCTCTAAGTGTGAAATCATATCCTTTGGGTTTTTGAATTTCCAATATCAAATGTCGATCCTTGTTTCATTCCTTTGTTGCCTTTAATTTCTTTTAAAGTTCACATTGAAATTAAAAAAAAAAATGGATATGAGATGGCATCACAGTTTCTTCCCGGACGCTCCGATACTTGTTTAGATTTTTTCTCTTTGTCGATCAAGGCACGCGACTGGCTTCCTTATTGTATTTCTTTATTATTGCTCGAAATAAACTTACGTACTCGGTGTGAATATTCTGGGCTGCTGCCCTGGAAAAGGATGAGTAAGGTTTTAAGTTTTCCTTTTTTTTTGCCAGGTTTTATGCTACAACTTTGAGTAGCAAATTTTTCTTAAGTTTTGTGGCTATAATCTTATGTAATTAATTCCTTTCTTGTGAATTAGAGTCTGTATAAACGTCGAAAAAACCCTTGAAGATTGGAACAACATTCAGGAAGGGAAAGGGGAATGGATATTGGGTGGTGTTAAGACACGGGGCTCCATCCTAAAAGGTCAACCTCATAGAAGGAGTAGCCTGGATCTTAATATAGTGTTTAATCATTCCAAAGATGTCCGGTGTGGGACATTTAACAGGTGGATTTAAAATATGAAAAACGGCATATCTGTGACTTTGTATGTGGGGCTATTGGTCATGCACACTGTCATTTGGAGTATGAGTGAGGGGATAAGGTTCTGGAAAAACCTTTTGGAACTTGACTTAGAGTGGGGTGGGAAAATGCGGCCTACGACTGTTAATAAGTGGCCGGTCCAAGAGGAGACTTCTTCGGTAGGAATGAGCAAAAAGCAGCAAGGGTACAAGCAGGACCGGGAGAAAGAGCTGGCTGGATAGAAAGAGTAATTAGGGAGACATGACTTGATAGTAACAATGATGGAATCCAGAAAGAGCAAGACATGAGAGGCAGGAAGCCAGGAACAGCTAGTCTCGGAGATGATTATGGGAGAAGGCTGTTGTGGGAGGAATAGGAGAAAGAGGATCTAAGTGATGATGGAATCGCTCTGGATGAGCCAAAAAAGGGAAAATGGGAAAAAATATTTCAGCAATGTTTTTTTAACTTTATAATGCCTCAACTTTCATCTCGTTTATTTGATTATCCCCACGGAGAATTAGATAAACGGGATATAAGTCTAAATAAGGCATTAGTTTAAGTATTATAATGTGTGTAGCAAAATGACAAACTCAAAGGCGACTCTTTATGTGATACACGCTATGAAATTCTTATTTTTCCAATCTAATTAATATGAATAATATATATATTTTTCCCAAAGGTGACTTATGATATTCATATAGCATATTTTATTTGAATAATACTACTAAAAATGTTCAAAGCACTTGAGTATTGGACACAAGTATTTTGGAGGACAACCTTACAGGTAATCAGTCTTCTGTAGGTGACGAATGTATCTTTATTGATGATCATTTTAATTCATATTCAGGGGATGAATTTCTCGGTCATGCTTCCGAGAGCGAGAAGAGACCTCTTATATCATCAATGGAAGATCTTTGGGATTCTGACACTAAATAGGATGTGTGTAACAAGGCTAAACTGTTTGCCTACATCAAATTTGAACACTCAGATGAATCTTCATACAAAAAAGCCTCAGCGGTCGCATAAAATGAGAACTGCATCCCAATAAGCTCTTTTGCTTTCTTGAGTGGTTTTTCTTAGTTGCATTGTGGTTAGGTTAGCTATTGTTTTTTTCCCTTTCTTTGTTTTCCTTTTCGTGCTTTAATTTTTTGTATTTGTGGTACTTTACTTTCCTCTTTCCTTTGATAAAATTTCGTTCTTTGCAAAAAAAATGATTTAACACAAGGTTCAAAAAAAAAAGTAGAACCTTAATTTTGTCTATTTTGATGTCATGATAGACTTAATCTTCAATGTGCTGAATTAGTGAAATTTGTTTACTTTATGTGATTGCGAAGTTAGTGTCAATCAAAGGTTGAATCCCATAATTAGAACTTAAATTAGTTGCTGAATCAATGCTTAAGTAAACAACCAGGGGCGTTTAAAGATTGAAAAGCCTGATGTTGCTCGTGTGACAACCAAAAATAGAAAAAAAAAAGTAAAGATAGGTTTAATACCAGAGAAAGTTCAAAGATCCAGAAAACAAATGCAAATGCATTGTTTGGCTCTACCGTTCCTAATGGACTTTTTCGTTGTAAATTCTGTCGTAAGAAAGGCCATAGCCAACGAGACTGCCCACAATTCAAGGAGTTGCTAGTGAAGAAAGATATCCATCTATTTAGAATTAATGAGTCCTTTAATATTGTTGAGGTTTATTCCTTCAACCTTTGGGTCCAACACGTAAGCCCAAAGATTTCGAGTGGAGTGGTGTATGTGTGTATGAATAAACTAGCCCAATCAACAAGTAAGATGGATTAAAGAGAGTATGTAGCAAGTAAGAGATCAGGTATTGTTAATCGGTTAATAACTCCCCAATACAATACGCTTGTTAAAGGCTCGTCGGCCGTACGTCTTACAGAGCAGTGGAAGATCTGCGAGTAAGAGGAATATGAACTAGAGTGCTAAGAATAGTAAGTTGTCAACCCTTTACAATGAAATAAATGTTGCTATTTATACTACCAATGGGCAGTTGGCCAGGATGGCATGGAGGGCTGCGTGTGGCTGGTGTCTCAACCACCAAATCCTCAGCATTAAATGCGCTTCCCGCCAGAATCTGGGTTTCCCGCCTAACTTGTGGAGACGTACGTCCAGCCGGGATGGGGGCCTGCTCCTGATGATGCTGCAAAGGGCAGTGGGCCGCTCGTATCCTGGCCCTTGGAGGATTTGTCACTTAGATTGGATTAGCATCAAGTGGTTGTGGCTTGGGGTGGCGACGTTCGTCGCCACTGAATTTGCCCGTGGGCTTGATCCGACATTACCTGTCCGGACGTTCGTCGGGATGGGCTACCCTGTTGGGCTGGACGCTCGTCGGAATGAGGGGGCGAATGGGCCGGCCCCTTTGCTTGGGCCATTAACCCAACAAATATTAATGTTCCCATAAACACATGATGGGTTTATTCTGGTTCAATTCTATGGTGCATGTTACAAACTCATTACAGAGATTCCATACGATCCAGAGATTGGAAAGAAATAAAAGAACTACTAAAGTCAGGAATGGTGATGATCTAAGTGTTGAAGCCGTAGGAACTTTGCAATTAGTTATGCAAGATGGTCATTATATTAACTTATATGATACTCTTTATGTATCGAGAATGACCAAGGATCTAGTATATGTACAAAAGTTAGACAGTGATGGATATTATGTAACATTTGGTAATAATAAAGTCACTATTAGTTTAGATTTTGACATTATTGGTCATGGTTATTTGGATAGAAAACTTTATAAACTTCACCTAGATGACCAATTCTCAAAATCATTGTTGTCATATTATGTAAACTAGTGTTTTACCCGGACGTTGCCCGGGTAGATTTAGAGAATGTTTGGATACATTGTAAGTTATATATTTTTGTAACATATAAATAATTTATCATTTTACTTTAAATAAACGTTTGTTCGCTATGGATAATAAATTAATTAAAAGGAATATACTACCTTCATCCCGTTTAAAGGTTCTCATGACAAAACGACATGATTATTTACACAATAATTAAATAAGATAATTCAAGTATATTTTTAGAAATATTTTGATATGTATATGTATAATCACTACAAAAAACATGGGATTGACAGAGATTTTGACAGGGATTTAGCAGGGATATTTGGCACGAAAAATCGATAAATTTGTGCCGAATTCCGTGTCAATCCCGTAATTTTTTGTAGTGAATATAATTGGATTAGTGGTGATAATTGTGATGTTATAGATGTGTTATTTTTTATATTTAATGATTAAATTATCATTTAAGTGTGACAATTGTCTCACAAAATAGAAATGAGAACCGTTATATGGTACGTCCCAGAAAGAAAAGTGAGAACTTTTATATGGGATGGAAGGAGTATTAAACACTGACATTGTAATGTAAAACACCATAAACGCCAAATATCACATTGTTAGGTTTTGGAAAACCTCCTTATAAACCACATTCACCGCCTTGGTGAAGAAATTTATTTCTTTTGAACATATGAATATATTAAGACGTGTTTATTTATTACTTTTTGTTTTGCAATGTAAAATTGGCCTTTATTGAAACTTATTTCTCAAGGTATACATCAATTTTTATCAAGAATTTATTTCAAAATCCATACATATTGCTTAAAAATCCATATAAATAAATTTTGAAACAACTCAATTTACGTATTTTGTGTATCCCTAATGCATGGACATCCAATAGAAAGTAGCAATGCCATAATATTATGGAGAATAAAATAATAAGAAAAAATAATATTATATTTAGTTCGAAATATCACAATATGTATGTACTCACATTTAACTTATTATATTACGTAGTATATATTTGATCAATATTATTTTAATGCTTTACTCAATATCTATATATGAAATGAATATGGAGAACGCAAATAACAGGAATTAATTTGATTTATTTATTTTTCTTATCCTAAATACATGCACATTTAGTGTAATATACTATTCCCATAATTTTATGCAGAATCTAAAATTATAGATAAATATGGTTTATATTTATTTAACAAAATCAAACAATGTGTATGTAGTCACGATTACTTATTACATCATACTTTATCAGTATGATTTCAATTTTTATTTTGAAAATAATAATTCATAGTTTTGAATTCTTCTCATGTTTTAAATTTGAAGCATGACTTGAAAGGTAATTTTATTAGTATATGTAAAATATCAGTTATGAGAATAAATGAGAAAAATATACTCCATATATATCAATTAGTTTTTAATCATTGCCTCTAATGTTTTGAATACACCGACTTTTTTATCACATATTTTTCAACAGAAACTATTGTTATCACTGGGTATCTTATGAGAAAACTAATCATTATACTCTTATTACTATTTTTTTTTAAACCAGAAATCCACCGGACTCGGTGAGGTAAGAGCTGGGGAACTCTTACCAATTTTTATTAATGTATTTATTTGAAAAGTACAAACGCAAATGAGAGAAGAAAGTTTTTATCATCAAATCCAACTAATATAATAAATCAAAATAATGTTCGTCACATGGCTCATAATACAATCAAAGAAAAAGAAGCAAACAAAATGATAAAAAGTCTTATGTCTGTCGTCCGCCAAAATGATAAAAGGCCTTATGTCTGTCGTCCGCCCTCGAACCAGACTGAGAATCTATCACCTCTGTGGAAGCCTTATTTGTCAACAAAATTCTCCATTCGCTCGCACGTACGGGTCCTTATCTCCACCTGAAATTCGCAGCCACACCTTAGCAGGCCCGTCTCCTAGGAGCAACCTCCCCCCGAACCTCGAAGACGTCGAAATAACTTGCGAGAGAAGATCCTTACTCCGCCGAGACCTCCACAAAATGGGAAACCAAGCACCAAAACCGAAGCTTTGAAGAACTCGAAACAAACCGCTCTCCTCTCGGCTGACCAATAGCGGCCGAAGCAGCCTTAGCAAACCGGCGGCAAACAAAGACCTAGGCGTTACCGGATGGTAACCCTAGAGAGAGAAGCTCCCGAAATCTTTCGGGCCTAATGAGAGAAGAAAGTTAAAGATACTCAATAAAAAATACTCATTACAAATTTATTCTTGTGTGTGTGTAAATTAAACAAACTTAATATTGTCAAATAAAAAAATTGTAGTGTGTTTTTGCAAAAAAAAAAAATGTGCATATGAAATAAAATTAGTTAAATTACTTTTTCACAGAAAAATTATACAAACTATATTAGAATTGAACTAATGTTTCTCGCACATGATTGATCATCCGTGCACCGCACGGGCTTGAAATATGGTATTGGTATATGAATTGAATCGAATATGAAATATATAAAATACTTCCAAATATGTGTATATTCGTGGAATGGAATATACAAAGTATTTCAAAATACATAATGAAAATTTTCAAATTATATGCGGTTTTCTAGAACCATCTGGATAAAGCTTCCAAAAACATGAAATGAACAATATTAAAAAATATTTCAAATATACGTAGTATCTCTAAATGGAACGCTTATACTCTTTGTAGTTTATTTAGAAATTGATGCTCTATAATATATGTAAATACTATGAATTTAGGATTTAATTTCAATTAATGACTATTCACTCATTGGACTGAAAAGTAACTAATCGAGAAATCAATTTAATTAGAAGGTTGTACTTTATTATTAAGTAATATAATAAGTATATGTGAGTATGGTCAGTGACTCAGTGTACATTTAGGATGTTTTCTTTTGGACTGAAATTTGAAGGTATGGTATGGTATATATGATCTGTTTAAGTCTGGTCTGGTCTAGTAAACGTTTGGTTTTTATGTATTTTATAACAATGGAAGTCTGGTCTGGTCTGATCTGTTTAAGTCCGGTTTGGTCTGTTTAAGTCTGGTATGATCTGGTCTGGGACTAAAAACAGTCCAAAAGAAAACATCCTTAATTATATTTGAAGTAAATATTTCAGTATTTAATTGCTTTTCTTTCTTTGGTAGGTGCTTTAATTATCTCATTAATTTAATGGGTAAAAAATGTTAAATACATGGAATGAAAATACGTGTCTTGAGAATCTATTAGATGTACTCAATAGCAATACTAAACTTTTGTAATTACAACCTCTAAAACTTGTGTACTCAATACCAATATTAAATTGTGTGTAGTACTTAATAGCAAATAGTAGACAAATCGATTTCAATTTGAAGGTTCTACTTTATTATTAAGTAAGTAGATGAGAACTGACTTAAAAGGAAATGAGACTGGGAAATCTCATCCATGTTATGACATTAACGTTTAGGTCATATATCACGAAATCGAATGTAAAGACTCGTGAGCCGTGAGGGATGGAGTATGACTAACTCTTGACTTCAATGACTTTGAGACATGTGTGAAGTACATTAAAGGCAAAATGGCAAAGAAAAATAAAAGAGGCGCAACAAAGAGTTCTAGTTTGTTAGAACTTATACCCATTAAATTAAATGGCAAAATGGTTTGTTAAACCGTATATACACAAAAGATATCGGGATGGTTTAAAAATATAAACAATTGTATTTCATTTTTTTTTTGTCTTTCTTTCAGTACAATATCACCAGTCCACCACTAGCTTTCACTCTTAGTACTTACTACCTTTGTTCCTAAATAAATGCAACAATCTACTTTTCAAGTTTGTCAATCCACAAGTCCACAACAAATAGTATATTTAATTGTCTATTAGTTAAAAAAAATAAAGAATTTGAAAATTTACAATGAGACCAAATTTAACAATATTTTTCAAAATAATTAATTAATACATTAATGAATAAAATGTAGTCAAAGTACCTCATTTTATTTTCATATATTACACATTGTATTTTATGAATTTTTTATGTTATTGTTGATATAACATAAAAAAAATTATCAAGAATTCTAATCTATTTAGAATAAGAACTGAGCAATAAGAATAAAGTAAACATAACAGCTTTTAGCTACACTCGGTATGAAATTAACATTACACCACAGTTGCTCCGTAAATATGCTTATTCACAAATGTTTGCAAACCAATAACAATCCAATCTACCGACTTTAGCCTTTGAGATGACCATTGATAATCTCACATTTTTCAAGTTAGCTATGTGAGCCTGGAAGTGGAGTTCATGCACGTACAAAAAAACCGGCCGTGTATATTTGGGAGAATCATCACTGTTGTCCTTGAGGCGGCCTGTGCTGCTGCTGCTGATAAGAAGGGTGATTTTGGGGGACATTTTGAAGAGGCCCACCACCATTACCTACTTGTATATTTTGGCCTATATTTCCGAATGTCCCATGCTGCTGTTGGTGTTGCATTTGCATCATATTTCCAGTAGGATTGCTTGTCCCCATGTTGAACACTATCCCATTTGGTGCATCACAGTTAATAAATGATGGCTAATTCTATTTTTCTCAACAACAACAAATAACATGCATAAGAAATCCAAAACATTAGACGAGGAGATAGAGTGATGGACGTGTACTTTGATCACTTAGACTTGAAGCAGCCAAAGACCGATTGCCACTCGACATTCCAAACTGACAAGTTATTAAAGAGAATATCAATACTCTTAAAGAACTGAATTGCACTGCAGAGCAAAGTGAAATGGAGTTCTGAACTCAAATAAGCATTTTCATAAAACCACCTAGGCGAGAGGATCTGCCGAGTGACTATTTTCTTTCCCACTTCGGCCTGCTTTATCAAACTAGGCACTAGGCTTCTGTAGGTGACCTAGCAGATGCCTAGTGCTTTTTACCGAATTGTCCAAAGTTATTGTTTTGTCCGCAAAAGAGACAGTCATGGCGTCATTGTTGACATATTTGAAATCTGAGATTCAATTCCCCTCCCCCTTCAAAAAAAAAAGATTTAATTCCCCTCCCCCCAAAAAAAGAACAGTACAGTTTAAAAACAGACACTCACTCTCATGCAGTGAGGAGTAAAAAGTTTACTTCTCAGGGGGGAATACGTAGTTGTTTCAACTTTCAAACATAAAAAAGGGCAGCCCAGTGCATATTGGCATCCCCTCAAGGTGAGGGTCCGGTGTATAACATGATGCCCTTGAGAAAATATTTTGATTCACAAATACTTGTACAGTTGTAAAATTAGAGATTTAAATATCAAAACAAGAAAAATATGCATCTCAGTATATGTAAAATATGTAGCTACATTTCAGGGTCAGTATATTCACAACATTTAATTTCAATTCTCAGTTAATGCCCTATGAGGGAACAAGGCAAAGAAATGAAAAAACGGACTGACCATCTGGGATGTCGGCCCACTCTGGGCAGGATTAAAAAGTGCACTATTCACAGGGCCAGAAAATTGGTTCACCATACGATTTAGCTGATTTCCTTGGTTGAGTTGGTTTTGACTCATAGCATGCTGAATAGCACCGGAGGCAGACTGCCTTCCCTGAAACTGCTGGGCTCCACCATGTGATTGAGAAAATTGGATTTGAGGTTGACCGTGCATCTGACAAATGCCATGGTAAACTATTGTTAGTAAATACTTACTCTTTCTATGATGATGAATTGATGATGATGATGACCAAGGATATTAAATATATTTTAAAAACTATGGGGATGATAACACAAACAGGTTAAGATTTG
Source organism: Cuscuta epithymum (assembly GCA_945859915.1). Lineage (NCBI taxonomy): Eukaryota > Viridiplantae > Streptophyta > Magnoliopsida > Solanales > Convolvulaceae > Cuscuta > Cuscuta epithymum. The sequence continues at coordinate 731,615 of CAMAPF010001001.1, read as the reverse complement.
GCCTAGAAAATGCATTTGTGTGATCAGAACTATAACTCTTTACTTGCTCTTCAATTCTTCATGTGCTACAGGGACAGTATGCTACTTTTCTTCTTCTTTCTCACAACACATTGTACAAAATTAGCCCAAAAAGATAGGACAAGTGTCATTAACAGCTTTTCCTACAGTAAAAAAGAAGAGTAAGGTACAATGGGAGATTACAGATTGAAACTTCTGTGGACTCTGACCCTGCTGCAGATCTTGTTGCAGCTGTGCAAACTGGTTCTGCAAGCATAACATTGCATATAATGGAGAAATGTATGTATCTCAGCATGGAAAAAAAAGCAACTGCTCCATAAAAGCGTAAAATTATAGAAAAACAATAAGCAAAACAACATAGCATCTGTGTTTATTCTTTATTTCTGTGTGTGTGTGTAAGTTATGTGAACTTCTTTTTCTTAAAGTACAGTCTAATAACAAACAGGAGTTACTTGATTCAACCCAGTCATTGGGGATTGCCTAAATGTCTGTTGAGCAAGGAATTGCTGCTGCTGCTGTTGAGTTAACTGCATCAGTTTCTGTCTCGGCTGTGGTGGTGCCTGTTGTTGATGGGGCTGTTGCTGGGGAGATGGTGTGTTCATTGTCATCAGGTTTGTCCCGGAACGATTAGGTGAATTAGCATATTGTAAAGGAGATGCCGTCATGGTATCGATTGTGGTATTTCCTGCAGGACCACCTGGAGAAGCAGCTGCTGTCCTTCCACCATGTGCTCCCAAACCCCCCTGCCAAAAAGAAATAAAAAAATTAAGTGGTAAAAGTGTCAATAAAAATTAAGTCTAGCTATAGTAGTAATGTAGTATTATTGTTTCCAATTCTCAGTAAGTTTAGGACTTTGGGTTCCTAGTCCTAGTTGCTTTAGGCCCATGGTTTATCCGTATTAACATTTAACAATGGTAATAGACTTCAAAAAATATGATATTGTTAGTAGTAGTAATATATCAATATAAAGTACTCCCTACATCCCAAATTGATAGTCCCATACTTTTTAAACTTCCTCAATTACCCTTGTGTAGAAAGTTATATCCATAAAAATACTTAATGAGGATTGGAAACAATATATACAAGTAAGGTTAAAATGGACATGTTTTTATAGTAAAACTTCAAAAAAGGAAATGGTATTAGCAATTTGGGACACCTCAAAAGGGATATATGGGATTCTCAATTTGGGATGAAGGGAGTAATAGTTTATTCAACAAAAAAAGTATCTAAAGAGGATTTGCGTACGATACGTCCAAATCCTAAGCAATCATTAGGTGATCAAGAAGTTATACATCCAAAGCAAGTGGGTGACAGAAAGTCACAAAATACAAGGAGTGTTTGGATTCTTGACTGAACCATGTTCAATACAACATCACTTTGTGGGAGTTGCACTTAGATACTCTTATACTCTTATAGGCAAAGAGTGAAACACACAAAATAGAAAGTAATAGGAATCTGGCTAAGTAGGTTATTAATAAGAAATAATAATAAAAATAGTAAAGGTACTTGTAGTAGTATATTTAGAAGGGAAGGGGATATTAGTAATAGCTGACATATCCCTTTGTGGATATTGGCTATAAATAGATGGATTAGCAACGGTTGTAGGCAGGTTGTTATTTGATTTGAGTGTTGCCTTGGAGAGTGGGCTTCTCGAACAGTCCCGTTGTTGCCTTGTTACCTACGTTTACCTTCCCTATCAATAAACATTACTTTCAATACTTTGTGGCCAGATCTGTGTTTATTGATTACTGCTTTTGCGTGGATTGTACCAGTGTTCTGTCATTGGTATCAGAGCATAGCTCCTGGGGCTCGGAATTGAAGTGCGACTGCAGCAGAGCTATTGTTTCAGAGGAGGAGGGTTAAAACGAGATCTAAAAATGGAAAAGCGCATGGATGCGTTGGAACAGGAGATGAGGGCGGCTATGGCAAACCTCGCGACCACAATGAACGAACAGATTCAGAAAAGCATCGCCACTGCTATGGCAGCGATCGCAGCATCTAGAGCAGCGATGAAGGAACAAACTCAGTCCAGGGGAAGATCACGATCACAACATCATCATCATGCTCGATCATCACGTTGTCCAGCTTCTAACAGTTCGCAGATGCGAACTAAGTCTCCCAGTGCCTCACTAAGTGCGCAGGTTCTGTCGCGAGCCAGTATTTCAACTTCATCGCGAACTGTTTCTCCCAGTTCGCCGTCGCCAATCCCTTCTACTCGTTCACCGAATTTCATATCAATCGCCAGCATCTTCTTCAACTACGCCAGTCGATTCTCATTTTCGCCTTCTTCATCATCGCAGACTCCAACTTCAGCATCCGCCAGCAGTTCATGACCATGTTCGACGCGATCGAGAGGAGAAGCTTCCCGTTCACAATTGACATCGCAAGTCATTTCTTCTAGTCCGCAGATGATAGCCGAGTCCACTGGTCCGCAGGATTTGCCGCAAGTTCATTCTTCTCACCATGCGCAAATTTCTTCTTCTTCGAGAGCCATAGACATGGCTGATTCTGGAATTAGATTGTTGGAGACTACACCTTCGATAACGAATATTGAGGTTAAGTCAGTTAAATCTGTAATCAAGGAATCGAAGCCAGAAGAGCTCGAGGAGCAAACTACAGTTGCGTGTGAATCTGTAATCCCTCATTGATACCGCTTCTTCTATGAATGAGTCTGTCAAGTCAGAATTGGGAACCAGAGTGTTCAAGCTTAACTGGAAGACAGATGAGGGGAAGACGGATTTTGCGGGAACCACAATGAATGTGTTTACTTGGGGGAAGGAGTAGACAACTGCTTATACATGGAATCCTCTGAAGAAGACAGTGACTAGAAGAACTCATCCAGATTCCAGAATGGTTTCAAAATTCAGTCATACTAATGATTAGCATTGAACGGGTAGGCACGGTTTTGATGTTCAGAGATGAAGACAAGAGGGGATGGAAGGAAAAAGGGGGTTATATGAGCAAGCCCTCAGCAGTCGATGGAAGGATTGAAGAGCAAGACATTTACCAATAACTATGAGGAAGGTACAACCTACCAGGTTTTACTCTTAGGCTGTGGGTATAATTTCCAGGTTTGCAATATGGAAGAACCTTATGATGTTCACAAATCAGTTTCTAAGTATGATAGTCATTTTTCATTCATGCAAACCATACCCAATCCAAATTCGTCCACGCAAGATAGGGATGAATTTGCAAATAAACAGCCATGGCATATAAATTGTGTGGATGGATCTTGTCTTAGTGGCAGTCTTTCCCATAGCAGTGATGAACTCAATGGCACTTGTGTTTTAACTGCTGTTTGGTTTTATTACTTGAGATTTCACTCTTATGTACATCATGTGAAGTTCAGATCAGTTGTTCATCTTGTGAGGTGCAGCTCTAGAGTGGCTACTGTCCTACCAGTGGCTCAGATACACTGTGGTTATGAAGCAGATTCAGAAAGGGATATTATACACCTTCATCCATCAAAGAGAATTTTGGAAGGGCTGCATAAGTTGGACGGCTTCAGATTTGATGATGAAATTTCTGTGAAGTATGTCCAAAAAGGTGTGGGGGTAAGAATTACTGGAATTTGGAAGGAAAAGGTTGGTTATACTACTGATGGTTACATTGACATCTTTCTGGTGCTTGACAAGGAATTCAATTCTGCTCCTCCAAGTGGCCTTGATTATTGGTGAGAATGTAAGGAGAATGCTGACATATTGTATACAAAGGGAAGGTGCAGGTTTGGACTATAGTTTTTTTATGGCAATGGGTTAAGATACTCAGGAAAAGAGAAGAGGATTGGGAATTGAGGGCCTTAGCAAAACAATTGGGGAAGAATGATCCACAGATTAGTACAATTGAAGGATCAGATTCCACTCACTCAGATGTCAAGAATAGGGTGGCCATACAAAACTGCAAATTGGTACTTTCTGATTCGGGACTGAAAAGGCTGCTGGAATTGATGTCTCCAATAGCGAGCACCTGATGGATTTATCTTTGAAAACAGAAGTTGATAATAATATCAATGTTGCTATAGAATTGCTGGATGGAATGAAAATCTTTATGGAATTTATCAATGGGCAGCCTACACTTATAATTCTCCTATGATGCAATCCAAAGAGGAAACAGATGAGTTCGATACACGATTAGATGTGAATCATGTGATCAGCTTGCTTGGGGGCCTCTTTGCTATGTCCAAATGTGAGATCCAGGAGGTTTTTCATCCAGTAGTTATGGAAGTCCTAAAGAGGTCTACGGATAGAACAGTTCAAGTTTGGATGGGTGTCCTTAAAAAGGTTATAGTTTGTTTGCTATGTGGCCCCTTTAGAGATGAAACTCCTCAGATTATTTCTGCTTTAAGATACTGCTGGTTTATGATGAAGATGCTCGTAAGCAATTAAGTGTTGTTTTCTGTGAGGTAGCAGGTTGTGCCTTATCATCCATAAATTCAGAAAGAATCAAGACAGATGTTGTGAGACTTCAAAACACATCTGTGCTCATGAAAAGATATACATGGGAGAGGCTAGCTGAGATATACAGATTCTATTGTTTGAGCTGCTCCAGTACATCAGGTGCTTTTGAAGTTGTTCAAGGTCTTGACCAAGATGAGGTCAATTCTCTTAAAAAGAAGATGTTGGAACACAAGCAGAGGATTCAACAGGAGATGCAGATGCAGGGAGATTCTAACTTTTGCAGCAACAGGGAGCATTCTACCACCAGAACATTATTTCTGTTCCTTGCAGTGAAGAACAAGAAGATGCAGCTTCAAGTACGGGTGCCAAAGGTCCAAAAAACCGGGAGGTGGGAAGGGAGAGGTGCAAGAATGAAGTGGAAGTGGAAGATCATGGCTGATTCTTATCACCCACCTTGAGGACAAGGTGGTTGTTCGGGGGGGGGGGGGGGGGGGGGGGGGAGTATTGATAGGAATCTGGCTTAGTAGGCTATTAATAAGAAATAATAATAAAAATAGTAAAGGTACTTGTCGTAGTATGTTTAAAAGGGAAGGGGATATTAGTAATAGCTGACATATCCCTTTGTGGATATTAGCTATAAATAGATGGATTAGCAACGGTTGTAGGCAGATTGTTATTTGATTTGAGTGTTGCCTTGGAGAGTGGGCTTCTCGAACAGTCCCGTTGTTGCCTTGTTACCTACGTTTACCTTCCCTATCAATAAACATTACTTTCAATACTTTGTGGCCAGATCTGTTTTTATTGATTACTGCTTTTGCGTGGATTGTATCAGAAAGAAGACATGACACTTGTCCTGTGTAGGTATTATCAAGTTTCTGCTGGTTTGAAGCTGCACAAATCACTGTGTTCTGACTTCTGATTCTGACGATCATTGACCTAACAGCATGTCTTCTTCATATATGTATACAAAATTCGAAAGCGCTTTACTAGAAAAGGTTTTGCTGTGTAAACTCACGTCGGGGCAGAGGTAGTGACATTTAAAACCTATCATCTATCTAGAAAATTTATACTAATCAGAAAACCTCCATTATCCTCTTCTCAGAAAATACAAGTTGGACAACTCTAGAAACAATGTTGCTTTGGACAATAACTACAATAAGTTTGGTGCTGGCTTCATGCAACAACTATAGCGCTAACTTTAGAATTTGGATGGTGATGAAGTGACTTTGGATGGCTCAGTGAAGTGACAATGTGTGTCGTGTGTAGTGGCTATGGAAAAAGGGATGATACAAAATATATGGTTATAGTTGATTGGAAAATTTTGGTTTAAAAAATTATACTGGTAAGTAAAAATCCATCATTTGCAATGGAGCCAAAGATTCATTATTTTTTGGCTTGAGAATATGATGGAATAAAGCAAAATGGCTCACTAGACTGTCTGCGCTTCTTTGTTATGAAGCAATAGTCAGTCCATGCAATTTTGGACGCGATTTTCACTATGGGTCATCCGGAAACAGTCTCTCTGTGCTTTAGTACAGGGGTAAGACTGCGTACATCCGACCCCCTTACCCCACCGTAGGTGGCAGCCTTTGCGGCACTGGGGTAAATGAAAATGAAATGATCAAGTAAAAGTTCACATATATTTCAACCTGCAAACAGTTTATACTGAGTTACTGACAGTTGAAGCAAAGCTACCAGACTAGACAAAGGTAATACAAGCGAGACTGAAAATAAAAAATGTAAGCCTACAATCTGATCAGAATAAATAGATAGATACCAGCACTACGGCACTACCCCAGCCCATAAGAAGTGAAGGTTCACCTTTGAATGAAAAATGACAAATCCCACCCTATGGTCACATGGCATATCCAACATAATCCCAATGCAAACCCTCTGATCTCAGTTTATCCCAATGCATACCCAATAGCAGAGAGAAAAGACCTGACCTGAAATGAAGCTCCCTGACCACTATGGTTACTTGATGTAAGGGGTGGTGTACTTTTCTGGTAGTACATTCCTACAATTAATCATGACAAATTTTCTCAACATACCACCCAAAAAACTTAACAAGGCATGCACGTGCTCACACACATGAATCTATACCCGATGAATCATTAAGAGTCTGTTGTCCATCATTAACGATGAGAATGTCCACCAAATGTACAGGAAGCGAAGAAGTGATCTGCCGTTGGTCTACAGGTACTCGCAACCCTGAAAAGGAGAGATATGATGTGAGCTAGAAGCCACATCTCCCATTCATTCTTTTTTTATTTGGGGGGGGTTAATGCTTTAGTGCCTATACAATTTTCTTATAGCATTATAAGGCCACAGCTTCCCTGTTTCTTTTACATTGGATAGCAATAACATGTCCATGCGTACACACATACACAGAGTGATCGGCCATGCTTCTGACATTAAGTTATTACTTATTAACAATTTCCATCATCAGGGAGTGAGAGTAAAAAGAACCAAGGGCTTTCTTAACTAGTTGGCAGCTAAGTACTATTAGCATCAAGTTCAAGACATAACAACAATTAATAATAATGAACTTAAAATGATAATGGTAGAAGTCTAAAACAAATGATCAGCACATAAGTAGGTATGGAGTAATAAAGTTAGATAAAATTATATATGAACTTAGTAAGTATTTACAGCATCAAGAAAAGTAGAAAACCCTGAAATATCATTGTTGAGTTGGGATAATAATGAGATAAAAGCCTCAGAAAATAGTGTCAAATGACTTTTATACTCTGCTTAAAGCACCAAATACATATTACATAGCAGCTCTTGATTACAATGAATTCTCATCTCATGCAAACAATCCAAATGTATATAAAGAGGAAATGTCAAAGAACAAAAGTATCAAAGTCGGGACATTTATTAACATGAGGGAAATGTTATAAAACATAGAACCTTCTCCCTGGTTTACAGCAGTTCGAAGTAAAGTTTCCTGCTCCTGGATTTTAGCAGCTTGTGCCTTGTCTATAGTTGGAAGAATCGTGGGCCCCTGTCGAGTGCCAAAATAGGCTTTACGTGTATCAGCTATGACCTTTTCAGCACTTTCACAAGCTGCTCCAATCATGTCAATTCGGTTCTACAAATGACAGTAGAAGGAACCTCAGAATGCATCACAAAAATAACATGAAGAATAAAACTACTTAAATAAATTGAAGAATAGGGATTGCATGATTACCTTGAGCTTCTCTATTTGTGAGGCCACAGAGAGATTTTGCAAGCCAAGAAGCAATTGCTCCCTTTTGGTGTTATCATCCATTTCCATTTCAGGCAACAACTTCGATGATAACATAACAGGTAGAACTGCGTGTGCAGGAAAGCAGTACTCAGAGGTTTGATTATGGACAAATCGAAAAGAACAAAAAGACTGGAACTCAGGCATAATACAAATATGTAATTTAATGAAGGACATACTTGTAGCATTCTCAGCATTAACATTCTTTGGATGCACAACGAACGCCTTAGAAACCTTTTTTATGTCTTCAACTATATTAAACAGCTCCAGGTTGACCATCGAAAACTGCCCTAAAATGTCTTGCCTGATATTACATGACACACAACAAATTATTCATAGACTCATAGCAAAAAACTGCACCTATTTGCATAGAACTTTTCAGTTTCAGATTGATACCAAATATTAAGTGTTTACCATTTAGGAACAGCATTGGTGCGTGCTATGGCATCAAAGTCTTCAAGTATGCGAGAGATGGCTTTAAAGAGGCTGATAGCTCGAGTCTTGACAGATTCCAGGTTAAGCTGCTGCTGGACAGCAGGTATCAGCTTCTCCACAACCCTAGCAGGTTGATTTTGTGTCAGTTGTTGATCCTGAGCTCCCACCTTTCCTGCCATGGCTGCCATGGACGCACGAGTAGGCTTTTTTAGTCTAGTTCATTCATAGGTAAACTTTCAATATTGAAGTGGCCGTTGGCATAGTAAGGCGGAAAGCGCAATAGGATAACATATTGATAAGTTTTCTCGCAAAAACTGAATGACAAAACAATTAATTAATTAATTAATAATTGTAGCCAACGTGAGATACACCAAAAGAAGAGATAAAATTCTGTCAAAGAATTTAGAAGTATCCAAATTTCCCTATTTATATTCCCAGAACCTAATGATAAAAATAACCAAATGTCCTAATTCTCTTCGATGTGGAGATGATAATAATACAAAGCAAGATCTTTGAGGGGCTTTAAAACCTTCAATTTCCTATTTTAGTTCTGCACAGGGGCATAGCCAGGACGGACATTCGGGGGGAGGGGTGTAAACTAAAAACACTAAGTTAAAAAATGAAGCGAGTAAACAGTTTGAACATAATGATTAAAATTCATAACATCATTTTTAAGTACATACAATCATTTTCATTTTCATTTACCCCAATGCCGCAAAGGCTCCCACCTATGGTGGGGTAGGGGGTCAGATGTACGCAGTCTTACCCCTGTACTAAAGCACAGAGAGACTGTTTCCAGATGACCCATAGTGAAAATCGCGTCCGAAATTGCATGGACTGACTGCTGCTTCATAACAAAGAAGCGCCGACAGTTTAGTGAGCCATTTTGTTTTATTCCATCATATTCTCAAGCCAAAAAATAATGAATCTTTGGCTCCATTGCAAATGATGGAAATCTAAGTCCATACAATATATGAACTAAAACATTAACTGAACATGACTGATTTTGGTTGACTCAGCCTTTGTAATAGTTTTGTTTCAGTTGATAAGGTCACAACATCAAATGGGATCATCTGATTTCATCTCTTTTCTCTAACATCAAATGATATCTTCTGATTTCTTCTCTTTTCTCTAATAGCTAATGAAATGATTTTTTCCGTTTTCTAAATCCCACTCAATTTCTACCTCATCAGAAACTAATTAATCTTGAATGGGTGAAATAGTTGAGTATCAATCAAGTTATTTGACTGCTGTTGTTTTCTGTACTTGTAGCAGACTTAAAAACAATGCAGTATGGTTTTTGCCTTTTTAGAAGTGGATTTGGTAACCATGCTTAATTAAATTGACAACAATTAATAAAATAATCAATATATTATTTCCGATCACATAAATCATATTGATATGTTAAAAAACACAAGCCTAATTGAGTAATTTCCAATTTTACAAATGAAATCACACCATGACACAAAGACTCCACCAAAACTTGAAGTTCACACTTTACATTCTAAAAAAATTGTACAAGTAAAACAGTCAAACAAACAATCTCAAGAATTCGATATTTCAAGCTATTAGCTACCTAAATTAAAATGAAAAATTTAAAGAATAAACACTTATCAGTTATGAGTTTATGGCTGACCTGGTGCGTGGGGGCTGGGGAGATAAGCGGAGCTACGGAAAGCAGCCACTCAGCCAGAACTGCCACAAGGCCGTAAGCTGATAAGTGAGATTTTGAGAAGCAGACTACCACGCAGCAGAGGCGGGCGGCGGGACTGCGACCTTGCGTCCTTCGGTCCTTGACTCCTTGGCTTCTTCCGACTCGCCGAAGTGCCGGACAGGATCGCCGGATTGGGTAATGGGCTGGCAGCATGGCTCTGGGCCAAACTAGTAATCTCACTGGGCCAGTAATATTGTTTAGTGGATATTAATCACACTCCGTTTTTCTTTTCTTTTATTTTTACGTGGAGTTGGGGTGTCGGGGGTTGGGGAGCCGGATTAAACTGAGTTCACTTTCACTCCATAGAATGAGTCCGCTACCTGGGCCGCTTCCTCTCTATTCACACTCCGTTTTCTGCTAAATATACACCCACGTTTCATAATCTCACCTATGCCCTTAAAGCTTAACAATTCAGTCCAACGACATGTGCTCTTTTCACACAGTCCGCTTATGTCCGGGCATTCCGATCAAGAGTTGGAGTCCTGGAGAGCACGAAGCTATGAGTAAAATTAAGAATAAATTCATGAATCATTGGGAAGGATTATTGACAAAATCTGGTGAGCCATACTTGTTCGTGCTGCAATTGATTGTCTGAAACCTTTGGATTGAAGAAATTGGCAGACGGTTTGAGCCAACTATGGATTAAAGATGCCCCTGTTATCTATGTTTTTACCGGCAAAATCTTTCTCACTGTTAAGCATCATGTAAATGGAGGGCCTCCTATTAATCCGAGAAGTTACCTTTAACCCTCCACCTCCATCAATCCAGTTCAGCGCCTTTCTAGTCTTCGTGTTCCGCTACGCCTTACACAAAGTCTGGCATTCCGACCCGCAGGCTGTCGCTGGCTCAATATTCCAACTCTTGCAGTGTGGCGTTGCCAGTGGGAGTGGGGGTGTGCTTTGTAAATGAGAAAAGTGTCAGTTCAGTACCTGAACTCACGGCGTCTGGCGTCAAGAGTACCTCATCTAGCAAATGAGTTCCAACGGCACAGCAATTGTCCAAACGCGGGCTAATTTGGTACCTCGGCCCATTAGTTTGGATAAAACGCTGAGGTGGGCAACAGATTACTTATGTGGCCAAAGATTTACTTACTTGGCAAAATGAAACAGTCTTTGAACATTATCGGTCGTTAATAGCGCGCAACCATAACCCCTTGCCTTGTTACGCCACTTACAAACGAACAGAACGGTGGATTGAAGCCATTGTGAAGAAATTTGACTTCTTGAGTTTCAGATGGAGATGGAGTCTTCTCTTCAGAGGTATTGAAATATATTTCGTAAGCAACATTTTTATTACCATTCCAAGAATGATATGGATAATACAATTTTTATATACAAGAACGTATACTTGCATTGCTCTGGTGAAGTAAATTTAGGGTTGTAAATCGCTTAAGCATAATATTACAGTGATGAACACTAGTGTGTCACCATTTATTAAAATGTAAAATGTGGGTGTATAGCAATAGTTTATTTCTGTCACATGCTATGAAATTATTTATGAGCAAGTAATTGTGTTGGATTGGTTGTTGGTAACATACTTATGATTGGTGCAGACAAACAATGGATGGCCCTACTTCTAATGTCCCCTTTGCTGTTGATCTGGGCTTCCAAGATGCTGTTATTGAGGCAGAAGCATGCCTCTTATTTGAACAAGAATATAACTCAGAAAATGAAGATGATGAGGAGCTAAATCATGGTAGGAGTCTGCTAAGGAAGCTGGTCACCAATTCAAGGATTCATAATCAGCCCAAAGGTCCAAATACTGATAACCAACCCACACTTGAAGAAGAGGAAAGTTGGGAAGAAGATGGTTATGCAACTGAATACTTCAGTTCTAGTGAAGAAAGAAGCTACAAATCTGGTTAAGATCCTGAAGAAGAGAGGCTGTCAGAGTGAAATCCAGATTTTCAAGCTTCAATCCTGAAGATAAAGTATCATTTTCTTTGGGAATGAGCTTTGAGTCCAAAAGTGAAGTGAAAGATGTCATGGATAAATACTCTGTCAGTAACAGGTATCCCTATTATTGGGCAAAGAATTGTGCCAACAGGGCTAAATGCTCTAATTTGAACAAGGAATGTAGTTGGATGGTCTACATTGCCATAGACAAGAGGTGTAGCCGTAAGAAGTGGGTGGTGAAGACTTCTAACAGTAAGAATTCCTGTAACCCCGGTTGGCAGCTACCCTGTGCCACAGCAAAGTGGATAGTCAAGAATTTTTTCAATACTAAGCCAGGAGTATGTGAGATGAAGGTGGCTGCAATGAAAGAAATGGTTAAGACATAATTGAACTGTGAAGTATCCTTGGAGCAGATGAAGAAAGCCAAAGCAATGCTCAGAAAGTTGGAAAAGGAGAATATAGAGGCAGAGTACAAGGATTTTGAGGATTATAAGGCTGAAATTATGAGGTCAAATGAAAGAAATACATGCATTCTGCAAGCGAAGCAGCCCACTCCAATTTTTTGACAGATTTTATGTATGTTTTCATGCCTGCAATAAAGGATTCCTGGAGGGATGTAGAAGACTAATTGGAATTAATGGTGCTTTTTTGAAGTCTGAAGTCAAGGGGGAAATTCTTACAGGTGTGGGAAGGGATGCCAATAATCAGATGTTTCCAATAGCATGGGCAGTTGTGGGTTCTGAAACAAAAGCCACATGGAAGTGGTTTCTTGAAAATCTAGGCAGTGATCTAAACATAGGAAGAGGAGATGGTTGGGCTTTTGTTTCTAACCAACAAAAGGTTAAGTTTCTAACTTGTATTCTTTAACTAGTTTCTTACCGCGCCATGCGCGTTTGCTAAAATGCCCAAGCATACATTTGATTCATGGCAACTTATTTCTTTCTCATGTGTAAAAAAAGTCCTTGAGATTAATAAACCGGTTCCGTTTCTTTTTTAAAATTGTCTGAAATAGGAGTAAAACATAAGCATATTCACTAAATAAGAGCCCATGCATGATTTATATATTTTTAATATGATTAAACGTTATCTTTCTAACCTTAATATAATAATTGCTTCCCTAGTTCTCCAAACAAACTCAGGGCAATCTGGGAGTGGTGAGAACATTTCGACGACAGAATCCCAGCGATTGGCGTTGGCAGCGGAATCCGGTGATTGGCGGCCACGATTGCGGTAGAGTTCTATCGGCAGCCACAATCTAGTGGCTAGTTGCAACCCCTGCGGGGTATATTTTTCCAATCACAAAAAAAAACTCTTATTTAGAAAATTGTATACATCAACTCCTATTTTTACATTTCTTAGATGTTTTATTCTTATTGTGGGAAATATTATTTTTCTTCGTTTTGAAATAAATTATGATCTAAGTATATTGTTTTCGGTAGAGGTGGGCAAAACGGTTTGGTTTAACCGAACCGAAAATGGGTTTACTTAAGTAAACTGTTTGGTAAGAATTTGCTCAAACCGAATGGTTTGGTTTGATTTGGTTTAAAACCGAAAAACCGTAAACCGAACTGAACACCGAACAACTTACACACACACACACACAATGTATTTATCTTCACTCTTCATTTTTTAGATATAAATAAACAATTTAGACATGAAAAATACTTATTTAACATATACCAATTTAACTTCTACACATTTCATACATTCATTATGACTAAGTTAGCTAATACGACATATTTGTTTTTGTTAAGCTTAAAACCGAAAAACCATAAACCGAACCGAACACTAAACAACTCTCTCTCTCTCTCTCTAACATACACACATTGTATTTATCTTCACTCTTCGTTTTTAAGATATAAATATATAACTTAGACATGAAAAATATATACTTAATTATTTAACATATATCAATTTAACTTTTACACATTTCATACATTCATTATGACAAAGTTAGCTAATACGATATATTTGTATTTGTTAAGTTTGGCGATAACAACAACAGATTGCATTTATATTTTTTACATGATTCATTTAAATAAAATTGTGAATATTACAACATTTGTACCACCGTCTCCTTTAGTATTTTGAATATTCTATGTGATGCTCCAGATTATAAATGCTAATCAACTATAATCTTATTTTTTTGTGAGAAGTGAATCTTTTTCCGGTGATCGAAAAGATGTTAAAAGTTTTAATTTATAATATTTTATTATTTCTTTTTTTCCATCGTTGATTTCCTTCTACATTTTACTTAAATAATCGATAAAAGAAGATGAGATGGACTACTACTTTCATTTGCTAATTCTAAAATATAAGAATTTAATAAAATAAAATTATAATAAACATAAGAAATCAAATCAAATCGAACGAAATTAAATCTAATACTTTTCACTTTGGTATACCAAACCGAAACCAAACCGAAACACAAATGGTTTTAGTTTGGTACAAATTCTCCTAAGCTGAATAAATTGTAACCGAACCGAAACCAAATTAAAGAAAACCAAACTGCAAATTAAACGGAAGTGCTCACACCTAATTTTCTGTGTGTCAAAAACATTTAGTTAAGTATTATTTACCCGTGTGAGTGGGCAAGAAATAACATGTACACATCTATCTCTTCAAATTGGATTATATACTAAATACTCTATTAACTAATTAAAGTGGTAACGTACACTTTAGTAAATACTTAAAGGGGCTGGAGGAGAGGAAACACTTGATAGATGATGGGGGGAAATACTTAAAGGTGCACTAACGATCAGTAACACCATAGTCCTCGACCGTTAAAGCTAATAAGGAATATGATTTAATAGGTACATGAATGTTTACATGATGTACAATAACTTTGTGCAAGAAGAGACACCAACATTTTTTTATCACTATTATACCCTTGACAATATTCACTTTTATAATGTTCTAGAGATATCTGTTGTAATGTGCCTTGTATGATATTTAAAAGGATTTGTAATATGACTTGTAATATGCGTTATAAAATGATGGCTACTATGATGTCTTACATTCTTGATTAGTCTAATATTACTAATATTAGAGGATTAGTAATATTACACTCATTTTAGACTCATTTTACTCACTGAGAAGGCAGTGTAGTAATATTGAATTGTAAATGACTTCTAACATGACTTGTACTTCAAAATGGCTGCTAATATGAGTCTAATATGATGTCTTCACTTGTAAATGTCTCACTTATATGACTTGTACTTTCACTTTAGTAATATTGATTTCTGTAGTGATGATTTGTAATATGAGTTTAGTCATATTGAATTCTTAAGTTCTCTATATTTGTTTTCCTTTTGCAGGGATTAATGCCTGCTTTGTATGAGACATTTCCAGATGTTGAGCATAGAAGATGTGCGAGACGCATATATGCAATATGGAGAAGAGACCACCCAGAAATTGAATTACAAAGAGCATTTTGGAAGTGCTGCAAGTCTGCCTCCAAGAGGGAGTTTGAAGCAAACCTTGAAAGCTTGAAGTCTCTTTCTCCATCTGCACATGAAGACATTCTGAAGGTAGATCCTAAGTTCTGGTGCAGAGCTTTCTTTAATAGGAGCATTAAGTGTGAGACTGTTGATAACAATCTTGTGAAGCCTTTAATGGAGTTATAGTTCCAGCTAGATCTCTATTGGGTTATTCCCAGTTGGAGTATATTAGGAAATTGGTCATGCAAAGACTGAACAAGAATAGAGAATTAGGAGATAAATGGATTGGACAGTTAGGGCCTAGGATAAGGAGGATCAATAAAACAATACAAGCAAACAACTATTGGAGGGTGCAGTTTAATGGAGCAGATGGCTATGAAGTGTCATGTGGGTCTGACACTTATCTTGTTGACTTGGACAATAGGAGTTGCCTGTGTGAACAGTGTGATGTTTCTGGGATCCCCTGTAAACATGCCATTTGTGCCATTAGGGATAGAGGTCATCCAATTGAGGAGTATGTCACTATGTGGTACAAGAAGGAAATGTACACTCATACTTATTCTGAGATGATGACACCCATAGTTGGGCCTTTATTCTAGCCAAAGTGTGACTTCAAAGTACTACCTGCTGAGTTGAAAACAAAAGAGATGGGAAGGCCTAGGGAAAATAGAATAAAAGAAATTGGAGAGTTTCCTTCTAGTGGGAAGTTGCCAAAGAGAGGTACGACCATGACCTGTCAGCTATGCTTCAAGAAAGGGCACAACAAAAAAGGGTGTCCATCATAAGAGGTGATTATGCAAGGCTCAACTACTTTCTCCAGTGATCTTCAAGATAACAGTTGTGTGATGGAAGAGACCCCTTCTAATTTGCAACCTGCAACTTCAAAGCCTCCAAGAAGAACATGTGGAAATTGCTCCCGACCTGGGCACACTAAGAACAGGTGTCCTAAAAAGAATACCTCAACTCAGGTATGCATAATAATTAATGTAAGTTAAATATTTTATGTATTTCAGTGTTACATGATCAAATCAGGCATTTATATGTATGTGGTTTGCAGGAAAGTAACACTGGCAAAGCTCCTCAAGAAGAAGAAAATGGAGGTCCAAGTATGTTGAAAGCATACTTCTCTGACTCGCAGGGTACAAATGACACACCTACTGATGGTGTCTTTGAGTTCAGGGGGCAAAGATAGATCAATAAGTGCTCAAGGTTTGGAGGTAATGCCTAAGTTCACATTGACATTTAACTTGGTATAAGGAGAATTTGTGTCATGGTATGTGTCATGCAATTTCCATTTTTTTTGTTTGTTTACAGAGAGTTAGGGCAAGGAATTGAAGGCTAAGGAAAGGAGTGTCAATGCTCAGACTTTAAGGAAAAGGCATGGTGAAGATTTGGAACCTACTGGTACTTCCACAACTGCATGACAAAGGTTTAATGAGCTGTATGATTCCATGGAAGGCAATGCTGGGCAGTAGACTATGAAGTTATTATTGTATCTATGTATTAGTTGATGCAACAATATTTTATTACTAGAAAGATCATACTACCTATTTTGCATATATGTGGGTGGTGTTTTTGATCATATGCTTTTTTGAGATGTATTGGGACCGGCTTACATGCTTCAATTACAACTGTATTGGAATGCCAATGTATCCTTAATTACTTACTTTAGAGCTACTAATTTTTGGTACCATGTTTGTGGTCTGTGTCCCACTCATGGTTGCAACAAAAGCTCATATGTGGTTGTTGTAAAGTACTTCATGGTTTCATAAATTACTTCCTCCGTCTCTAAATAATTGCAACACTTTCCATTTTTGGCAGTTTCAAATTAATTGCAACACTTCCTTTTTTAGTAAACAGAAATGAGTGCAATGTCTTTAATGCCCTTAGTTAATTTATTCCAACTTTTTCTCTTTCTTCTCTCCCCAACTGCCATATGCTTCCTCCTCCGTATTAATTTGTGGCCATCAACTTTCCACTCAACTCTTCTCTTTCTTTTCCACACCCCCACCCCACTATTCCTCTCGACCGATCACTCTCATATTCACACCCCCATCCTTTTCTCCTTCACCGGTCAGCCTTGAGCCCTTCATCCTCCCAAAGAAAATAGATCTGATTTTACGAAATGGAGATAAGAGATCTAAAAGCAAACGACGCAAATATGTTCGCTCTGCATATTCCTCTGGACTTCGACCATTCAAGTTCCAGACTTGGCCGTTCCAAATGATGTGGTTTATCATCTGACTTTTGGATTTCAAGGCTTATAGAAAAGGTTAAAAACTATAGCCCTACTTTTTTGGATAGCTTAAGGTTGCAGAAGAATTTCGGAGGAAAATGTTAGTGGCAGAAGACTAGAAGACTGGAAGACGTACTGTCTATAGTTTTATACTCGTAGTTCATGCTTTGGGGAAGAACTTTTTGTTTTTAACTTTTGGTAATTTCCCCTCAGATTTTTGTAAGGTAATTTTAATGTATTGGGGAAGAGTACTGTTGTTGTACAGTAAATCTGCAGCCTTTCTCAAACCTCATTACGGTGGTACTAAAGTCTCAAGGGCATAATAGGAACAAAATTACTTTATTGATATTTCTTAAATCTTGTGCACAACATGTATGTTGCATCTATTTAGAGACGGAGGATAGTATTATATAAATTTATGTTCATGGTTGTACTACTATTTTAAGATTCTTGAGGGAGTTCATTATGTCATATTAAGATTATTTCATTTAGACAAAGGAGTTCAGAGTATGCCTATGATTTGAGGTCATATCTGTTTTATGTTCAGTATGTAATTAAGGTATATTTGGACTGATTTGAGATCAATATCAGTATTGACAGGTTTTGAGGTCATTAATTAGCCAAATGGTTCAGTATGTATTTGAGGTCTATTTGGCCTGATTTGAGGTCAATATCAATCCATATCTTCAGGGTTTGAGGTCATTGTTTACCCAAATGGTTCATAATGTATTTCAGGTCTATTTGGACTGATTTGAGGTCAATATCAGTCCATATGTTCAGGTTTTGAGGTCATTGTTTACCCAAATGGTTCAATATGTATTTTCAGGTCTATTTGGACTGATTTCAGGTCAATATAAGTCCATGTGCTCAGGTTTTGAGGTCATTGTTTAGTCAAATGGTTCAGTATGTATTTCAGGTCAATAACACTGAATATGATGTTCAAACTATTAGTGCAAAAAATAATTGAACTTGTACATCATTCTGGTCATATATCAGTCCATAGCTGTCATATTTCAAACTAACACACATGAAAGTCATTATCAGTACAACACATTACAACACTTCTCATACATCATACCAAATAACTGATACATTACAACACTTGTTCACCTTAAAGTCAGACTTCATATTTGAGAACTGATACATTACAACATTTGTCATACATGAAACCTAACAAAGTGATACATCAAACCAAGAGCTACAAACAAATCAAATGTAATTAAGTCATACATGAGTTCCTAAAACACACACCTACTTTAGATAATGTAATAACTGAGACTCTACTCTAACTTCCATTCCAACCAATCCTTGCCAGCATCACACATCTTCCAAGATACCATTTTCTTGCTTCTATTGTCATAGCAAACAGCCCATATCACTACCACCATTAATCCTGCAAGAATAAACCACAATACACTCCAAAACATCTGTTTCTTAGACAACCCTTTTTCCCTTGCCTTCTCATCAGCAAGCTCAGCTTCCAATCTGTTTATTTTCCTCAACAAACCCGGAATAATCATCTTCGACCTATAACAGATTTCCTCATCAAGCCATTCGAACATGTTGCAGCAGGCACATGTACCCTAATAGAATGGCATATCAACAACAACAAAAAAATTATGGCATATAGAGAAGTCACATTACAAGTCATATTACAACTGATATTAGAACTAATATTACAAGGCATATAAGCATACATTGTACATATCATACAAGGAACATCTGTACTAAAAAATAACAAACACATAAACATTCCATCACCTTACTCTTGAACACGCAAGGAATCGTCTCCCTGGATTGTCATTTGTCCATGAAGTCAGAATCTTTGCTGGAATTCCACAGTAGCAATTTCCATAAGACATTTGCGTTCTTCCCGAACCTGAAAAAGAAATAAAATTTGTGACTTGGAGACACCGTTTACCACACCTAAGTAAAATGTCAGAAGAAAAAACAAGAACCAAACCACCGGAGCCAGTATGCGTATGCCGGAGGGGAGGAGATAAAAAGCAGATGAGTCGGAGGAAGAAGAACTCCATATCCTAGGGTTTGGTTCGTAATATAAGAAGAGGAGGGAGGACGCTGACTTGGAGGCCATTGTGTACCTAACAAACATGTTTAAATTGGCCATGTTTAAATTGTGTACCCCAGTAATCCGAACTAATGGGCCGAGGTACCAAATTAGCCCGCGTTTGGACAATTGGTGTACCGTTGGAACTCATTTGCTAGATGAGGTACTCTATACGCCAGACGCCGCGAGTTGAGGTACTGAACTGACACTTTTCTCCTTTGTAAATGTAAAAGAGGTAAGGGTCAATTGAGTACATCAACCTGTATGCGGTGGAGTAAAGAGTACGCTATATTGCATTTGATCTTTTTTAGTACACAAATTCGGATTTGTAGTGTTAATTGAGTACCCCCGTTAGATTAACACGTTAATACGGCTGAGTTGTCTAACGGAATGCTAATAGGTAGATTTCTTGAAGGTCGACGCCCGCCCCCAGCCACTTGACCGACTTCCCCTTGGTCGACAGTATTCCCCCGCAGGACGGCTCCTCCTTGGTTGATGCACCCTGCTGACCGACACCCCACGCAGGTTGACCTCCGAAGGTCGATTTTCCCTTTTTGGTCGACTTCGTGAGGGCCGACGCCATAACCTTGGCCCATTACCCCTTCTTACTCAACATTCCGTTAGCCAACTCAGGTATATTAACATGTTAATCTAACAAGTGTACTCGTTTAACACTAAAACCCTGAATTTGTGCACTTAATAAGATCAAATGCTATATAGTGTACTCTTTACTCCACTTCATTCAAGTTGGTGTACTCAATTGACCTTATTCTCAACTATAAAGTATAGGACAAGTGTACTTCACGACTTACTAAACGTGTTTATTAAGACTCACGTTAATAAGCGGCGGATAAAATAGGCAGTGTTGTAAGCTTATGTTTACTTCAAATGATTTAAAACATTGTTTAACATTAAAATGTCCAAAATAACCATATACATATTGTTGGGATAATGGACCCGGTCCAATGCTATCGGCCCACTATACATGGGCTTGGGCCTAACCCGACTATGGAAGATGGACCTGGGATTATTTATTTGTCTGTTGGGACGGCTGGCCCATGAGAGTGAGTGTTAGTTGTTTAACTGGGCCAAGATCATTAGTTTTAAGGCTCAATCCTCTTGCAAGGGCCTATAAATAGGTCATCCACTCTTTGTATTAGACATGTCACTTTTACTATAATGAATTGCTGCCGGTTTCTCTACTCGAAGTTATTTTCTACCAACATTGGTGCTTTCATTGAGAGTCATTCTCTCATTTTCTCGATAGAATCTTTGAAGAGGAAAATGACAGGAACATCAAGACAATAACAAGTTTTCGTTCACTCGTGCTGTGACGGAGGCTCCGCTGCCAATGGGGTACAGACCTTGCAACGTTGACACTTACAAGGGCATTTAGGACCCGCACCACCATATATCATGTTACTTGTCATATATGGTCATGATGGGGTACGAAGACGTCATACGATGCAGGGGATTCGCGGGTACGCTAGATGGCCCGACTCGGGAGTGGTATGGCACACTACCCGATGGAAGCATTGGGAATTTCAGGGAATTGGCTAAGCACTTCCTCCTGAGGTTCGCCGGCTCACGAGATGTGAAGAAGAACTTCAGCCACTTGTTCAGCCTAAAGCAGGGAAAGGAAGAGGCCATGTCAACTTTCTTGGCAAGGTGGAGGGCTGAGTCAATCAAGGTGGTATTCCTGAAGTGCAAATGACTAAATGACTAAGAATTTCAACACAATATTGGCTTCAAGTGCTGGTATTCCTGAAGCTAGGCAAGTATCTGAGCAAGGTTAAGATTCTATTAAAAACTTCTTAACTATTCAGAAACGTTGCACTGCTGGAGATGAATGTGCTTCTGAATCGAGGATCATATTGGATCATCCACTTTATAATTCTAAAGGTTAGCGAAATACACAAAAGAAAAGCATTATTGAAAAACAATGCAAAATAGTCAAAGCTCGCAAGTCCAAATGCCAACAAGTTTCATCTAATTCAAAAATAGTTGCACAATCAGTTGTACATGTATATTTTAGATTTATTTTAATTTTTTATATTATTGTACTTTTCGAGAGAAATTTTTTCTTCCTTATTGTTTTTATTACAGGACACTGTTAATTGCATGGAAAGTTGTTTTCGAGAGAAATTGTTTTTATTACGTGATTGTCTTGCTCATCCAGTTGGAGGAATGACTTCTTTGATGCCTATGTTTGGATCTCTACGAGTTTTCACTCCGAATCTATTTGATTGGATCTCTATTAGTTATATTCTCTTTACTGAATCTATTTACGAGAATGGCAATTCATGGACGAATGAGGGAAAATGACGCAAGGAGATATTTCTAGTGAAAATGGATGATTATTTTCACATCAGGGAATCTTCCATCGAGATCTTATGAAACGTAGTAATGATATCTTAGGAAATATTTGTTGCTCCTTTCATTCTTATGAAACATATAATAATAATTATGCATAACATAATAACTTTATGGATTGATTTGCTTATGCAGACAAATGATTTGATACCAGATATCGTTTGAAGACTCAAAGTTTATGCTTTTGGATTGAGTGCTCTTTCCCAGCAAATCTGGGTAATCCAATTGTTATACCCCCTTACCCTCGCAATGGTTTTCTCATAATAATCACTCAAAACTTTTGCAGTTAAAATTTGTTGGCGATTTCTGAGATGTAAGTTGTGATCATGTGGTTGTTTGGTAGCTACTCCTTACTTATCATCCTGAATTGAAGATAAATGAGTTATAGGTGTCATTGGGAAGATTGAGATACTAAAGCCCAGTGATATAAAACGAAGTGATGAAAGCAGTACTCATATTATTAGGATAAACTTTTCAGTATGATTATGATAATGCAATTGAAGAAAAAAAGATATGGTGTAACTTATGTACTAAGATACTCATTTAGATATTCATTTCTAATATTTGTGATTGAAGCCATCTAGAATTTGAAAACCATATTAATCGACCAGCTTCAGTATCTGTTACAGAGTACTATATATCCTAACTTGCAGAGTTTGGGAGATGATCCGGTGATCATAGAAAACTGTGGTGAAGATGTTTATCAACAAACTAAAACAAATGGAGGATAAGAAGATCCAATCTAAATACAAATGTACAACCATTGATAATATATGAGCTAGATTTTTCATGTAATTTAGAGGTTCTAAAGCTGTTATTACAAGGGAAAATGGAAACTAATAATCCAACCTTTTAGCGGTCTTCTTTTAACAGTCCCACCTTTTCGTTATTCATGAATAATCCAACCTTTGCACCTCATCTTCATTCACTGGTCCCTGACCGGTTGATGACCTGCTATTCCAAGTTATTTTCTTATCTTTGCTAAATATTATCTTTGTGAAAGGTGGAATTTATGGTATAATAGTTTGCAGAGATAAGAAAATAACTCGGAATAGCAGGTCATCAACCGGTCGGGGACCAATGAATGAAGATGAGGTGCAAAGGTTGGATTATTCATGAATAACGAAAAGGTCGGACTATTAAAAGAAGACCGCTAAAAGGTTGGATTATTAGTTTCCATTTTCCCTTATTACAATGCCTATTTCATGTGCTTATAAACTAAACCTATTAGGAAGCTTCAACCTCAAGTATGAATGTTAGCAACTAGACAACTGCACGGTATACTTTGTATGTGTGATGGTGATGGATCGGTTCCTATTCCTCTCCACAAGAACCAATACCAGTGTTGGACCGGTTCCTGTCGGGATATAGTGGGGTTCCCTATGATGGTTAGCTATGTGATGACGATCAATTTGTAATGTTACATTTTGAGCATCTTTGGTGACCTCGTTTTCATTAAACACATAACTTTTGAATTCATGTGTTTAAACTATTGTAGAAGACTATTTTAACTATTTTTTCAAATAACCTTTTTGTTATTTTATTAATTTTTTTTAAATATAATTGTTTTAGAACTCATCAAAATCAGTTGTAACACCCCGGCCCCACCGGACCCGAGGTAGTTACTCCGGACCTCTAGTACTGTCCTCACAAACCGCCACTAGCCTTTTCCGCGCACTTTGTCCTCACTCGTGCGCGCCCTGAGAAACTTCTCAGGGGTCACCCATCCCAAGACTACTCCCGTGCAAGCACGCTTAACTTTGGAGTTCTTGGTGATGAGCTCCCTTAAAAGGAGATGCATCTTGTTGGTATGAGTAGTACTATTAATCCATTTATATTAAATCTCAAGTGTTACATCAGTCAATCCAGCCACTTCGTTCTGAATTTCATAAGTTTCAACAGAATGAGTTGATCAAGCTAACTTTAGCGTTACCAAACGAGTTTTTTTCAAAAATATTACAATGTAGTGTCATAATAACAGAAATTTAAAAGCTTAATATGGAGCATAAGTTACTATAATTTCATAGTAAATTTAGTTACTAGTCACATTTTTGTAAACAGTCTTTATTTTGGTTATGAATATGTAATTATTTCAATGAAAAAACTGGTATACGTAATAAAATCAAGGAAAAAGGATCAAATAAGTTCTTCTACTATTTGCAATCCTTCACTTAAACCACTGTACTAAAAAAGTATCATATAAGTATGTCTACTTTTAAAATACAATCAACCAAGCTTTTTGACGTGATATAGCAAGTTATTTTTTTTATAAATAAATTAGGAATATTGATAAATCTTACAAAATCCATATAAGTTTGAATAAATAATCTAATAATAATATAAAAATAGTATAACATAAAAATAGATAAAATTAAAAATACTTAAAGTAAAAATAATAATCATAAAACTGAAAAACTAATGTGAAAATTAAAAAAAAATTAAAATTTAAAAACCTTTTAAATAAGTATATACAATTTTTTTTATAAAAAAATAAAAAACATTGACTTTGATATTCTGAAATTTTTTACATTTTTTGTATATATTTCTTCAAATTTTAACATTTTTGATAGAATTTTTAAGTATTAAAAATATGCTATTACAAGTCAAAACCTGATTAAATGGTCAAATTGATCAATTTTTGTGAAGTTGGCGTACTTATATGACACATAGTACTTTTTTTGGACAATTCTTTCTAACCTATATAATATTAACATCTTTAAACTGAGAGATTCAAATTTTTGACCTCCTAAAACACTACTTGGTTACGTAGTACTTTTTTTTTAGTACATAGACTTAAATGAAATAGTACTGTGGTTTATTAACTTTATTTGAACTTTTTTTCCTAAAATTAAAATAGACAAATTGGTTGTAAATGGGACTAAATAAGACCGAATAAGCTGTCATAAGACTGCTTTTATTTTTTATCCTAAATAGGACTCAATTTCAGAATTATTCCAACTTTACCAACAATGATGGTACGCTGCTCCACTCATGCTCAAACCTTATCTCCCTATTCGTTCCACTCATATCCCAAAGCCAAAACCCCACATCCCTCTTCGTTTCTTCTTCCCCTATACGCACAACAACAACCTATAAGCCCATCAAATCTTCTTCTTCCTTCCATACACCTCACCTTCTCCTTCCCTACAAATCTTCTTCCTACCCCTTCGCACAACAACAACCAGACCTAGAAGTTCAGCCATAGCCATCGCCGACGCAGATACGAAGTCCGCCGCTGTCGCCGCCGAAGGTCTTCTTCTCTGCCGCCAATGGTCTTCTTCTCTACCGCCGTCGCGAAGGACACCGCCGCTGCTGTCGGAGATAAACTTTTCTTCTCAGTAGATCTGCTTCTTCTCAAACTGTTCTACTCCGTTTCTTCTTTCATTGTTACAAAATGTCAAATTAAATCTGAAAACGCCGTATAAATGGCATTTTTAGTCTTGAAAAATTTTGTATTTTCATTTGGAAATGCCATTAAGCTGGCATTGTGATAAAAATCTTGCCATTTACGCTGGAAACGGACAGATCTGTAACTGAGGAGCTCAGATTTGTAGCAGCGGATGCCAGAGTAGTTGCGAAAGTGGCATTCTCAGTAGATCTGCTTCTTCTCTGAATGTTTTGCTACGTTTCTTCTTTCATTGTTACAAAATGCCAAATTAAATCTGAAAACGCCGTATAAATGGCATTTTTAGTCTTAAAAAATTTTGTATTTTCATTTGGAAATGCCATTAAGATGGCATTCTTATAAAAAACTTGGCATTTACGCTGGAAACGGGCAGATCTGTAACTGAGGAGGTCAGATTTGTAGCAGCAGATGCCAGATTAGTTGCGAAAATGGCTGGATCTGAAGAGTGACGACTGACGGCCGACGGAGGCTCAATCCGGCGACGCCCTCTAGATCTGCAATGGCGGTGGGCTGATCTGTGACAGCGGCTAATTTTTGAGGTTGTCGGCGACCGGCGGCGACCGGCGGCGACCGACGGCGACCAGCGAATGGGTGTGGTCCAGTGTTGTGGTCTGCGGGAGTATGACTTCTAAGCTTCAGGGGTGTTTTTGTCTGATTACAAATAATAACTCTTATTTGGGGAATTTTTAAACTTTGGTCCTAGTTTGGCAATTAAAGACTGATTTACTCCTATTTAGGTAAATACCTCATTAAAATATGTAAATTGTAGGGAGTAATACATGCCACTGGTCGACATCGTCACCATCGACCCATCTTCCCTCATCCTGTCCGTCGCCCTCGTAGCTCTGTAGCCGCCCGCACGTCCACATCCGCCTCCCGCGGACGTCGTCTGCTGCACCCGCGAAAAAACTCCTGACGTCTTTCCGACTCACTACTTAGCTAGGTAAACCAAATTCAAAATTAAATTTCAGATTTTGTTCAAAATAGAAAATTTTCAGATTCAATTATTGAATTTTTATGATATGTGTTTCAGAATGTTTTAGTTCAAGTACCAATTGACAATCTTTTGTTCATTTAATAAATTGTAGTTCTCTGAAATTTCAATTAGTGAAACTTAGGAACAAAAGAATTGTAAAGAATTTCTGCACACCCTTCTTTATTCGATCATTCCGGCCCCAGGTCTTTATCTTGTTTTTTAATATTTAATGCAGATCATATGTCTTCAGTTTATAATCTTGAATTTAATCTCATTTTTTAATTTCTGTCTTGTTGTAAAAAAACACTTCTCAGTTGTTCATTGTTTCTAACCCAACTTCCAATGAGAAGAAGTGATATAATCTGGTTTAGGTTTTTGTGTTAACAACTTAAATTGAGTTACAGCTTATAACAAAAGCTTAAGTTTCTCTTTGACGTGTAAAGATAGTTTCTGGACTTGCTGAAATACTGTTATAAATACTTTAGCAGTGCACTATGATCGAATTAATATATCAATGTGATTTTTTTAAAATACAACTCTGTTGGCAACTTTTTATAAATAACATTGAAAGCTTTCTTGCTGTTAACAGGGGCGAGTAGTATCATATATGTTTGATAAGCGTATTCTCAAATTTCTTTTACTTCACCAAGAAAGCGAACAACCATAAATTTTTCAAAAAAAATTCTGAACATGAATGATTGGAATATACCATATCTCATTATCACAACAATGTGGTTGGTGACTAACTAAATTTAACAATAGTATTTAAGTATTAACCCCATTGTTTTTCATATGATAGTTACTTGTAATAGATCTTTTTAATCCCATGTGGTGGATTGTTGTAGAGTTGAATTTGTGATGTTTTTTTTACTTGACTTTGATG
The DNA here is from genome assembly GCA_945859915.1 of Cuscuta epithymum. Lineage (NCBI taxonomy): Eukaryota > Viridiplantae > Streptophyta > Magnoliopsida > Solanales > Convolvulaceae > Cuscuta > Cuscuta epithymum. The sequence goes on along the minus strand of CAMAPF010001001.1, from coordinate 704,524 downwards.
AAAACTTCTATTCTTGTAAAATATTTGTAAAATTTCTTTTTGTATTTTACCTCATTGCAATTGCAGTAATTTTATATGTACTAATTTTTGACCCACTCTCAATTCAAATGCTAGAACCGCCCCTGAATGTAAATACTACTCCCTCCGTCCCATTCAAAGGTTCTCGTCCACTATTCACATGGTCAACTTAAATCATTTTTAATCTTTTGCTTTATATATCAAAGTTTTATCAAGTTTACATTTTTTATCAGGCTTTGTAGCGGTTTTAATGTAGTTTCTGAATATGTAAATTTTATTTACTAAAAATAATCATTGTGAACAAGGATTAAGTTGCTTTATCGTCAGTCAAGCATCGTAAACCATAATTGGAACCTCCTAATGGGACGGAGGGAGTATGTATTTTGATTTGGACTAATGAATGATTGACATAGATTGTATACAAACATAGAGATCCCAAATTAGGTAAGAGCAGAGCATGAACAAAATTACAGTAGAAATATTAAATAAGATATGAACATATTTATGTGACATTTAAAATCAAAATCAAGAAATTTTCAACCCCTTTTCTCCTGGAATAAGATTTATAACCCCTCAAGAATGTCTTATTGCAGTCTGCAGACAGCTCTGAAGACATCACTACCAGGTCACCACCAAAAACTTCTTATTTCCGACAGGTCTGAAGAATTTTATGGCTTATTTTTACTGGCTGTGATGGTCTGCATCAAAGTTTTAATCTCAAATTACTGGGTTGCAAGTGCTGTGTGAAATAGCTATATACAGGGCTGCAATTAGAGTTTCTTAATCATTATTGAAGATTAATGTGGTGTCTTTCCATTTACACGTGTCTCTTCGTGTTTCTATGTCTTGACTCTTGAGAAGATAAATCATAATAAATGTTTATTTGGAATTACTGATTAGTTGTGTAGTACTGCAGTGTCTTCATTGTATTTATTGAGAACCAAAACTTTATTTCTACGATGGTGCTACCAAATATAATCATTCCGTGTGCCAACTTTTGGAATGTATATATACTATATATATATATTATTTGATAGTATTTTATTATATTAGTTGTACTAAAGTTCTCAATTTTTTAAGTTCATGTTAAAAAATCATGTATCTCGCTAACTATCAATTTCATTGATTGACTATTAGTTTATTACTTTAACATATTAATCAATGATCGATTTCTCTCTAGCATTGGACCTCATCCTATGGGCATTTTTATTACAAAAACAATCAACAATGCCTTATAGTTTTAACCTTGCTTTCTAGAACTATCAATACAAAACATCAAAGCAAGAGATAACCCCATGGGAAAAAAGAGCCCAGGCAGTATTATTTAGCAATCATCATTGTCATTAACCCGGTGCATCAAAGGCTCCCACCTACGGTAGGGTAAGGGGCAGTATTATTGTAGTAATGATAATGAAATTTCAGCAGCAATTTTTTAGTGCTACAAACTTCACGTTGCATGCTCTTAGAATATCTTGTAGGATGGTCGGTATTTTAGGCAAGTGGTAAAATATTGAATGAGATGAGAATTTCTGGACGATCTATTCGTCTAACTAAATCTCTCATCTAACTGGAAAAATGTTAAATTTTCAATCTTGTAAGTTTAGTAAAAAACCAATTCACTCTATTTAGTAGTGCTAATTCTACCTTTCATTGATTGATTATTAGTTTATTCATTTCACATATTAATAAATTATCTATTTCTCTCTGGCATTGCTCCTCATTCCATGGGCATGTTTATTACAAAAATAGAACACGAAAAGAAATAACTATGCTTGTCGCATTCTAAACTTTAAATGCATCCTGAAATTGTTAATGAAGAGCATGAAAAAGAGGTTAGGTAGTATTAGTGTATTGTTGTAGTAATGATAATCTAATTTCAGGGGCAGGTCTCTTTGGTGCTACAAACTGCGTGTTGTGGGGTCTTAGAATGTCTTGGAGCCTCGTAGGTTGGCCAGTATCTTAGGCAGGTGATAAAATATTTAATGATATGTCATTTCCAGACTGTCTATTTGTCTACCACTCTAACTAAATTTCTATATTTTAGGTGCTTCTGTGTGTGTAGAGATGTTATTTTGGCACTATAGCTATTGTACTGAAAACTCTGGAATCAATACTTTCAACAATGCAAATGTTGCCAAATGATAGTCGGGTAGAATCTGGTTCTGAAACAGAGCCCATCTTAAACCGCTCTAATGTTGCAATGGAATCTTCACATGCAATTGAAATCACAGTGAGTGAGGATTGTTCTGCCAGTTCTGATGATTCATCAAGTATTGAAGTTGATGGAAGTGAATCGCTGTTAAATTTAGAGCAACCACAATGCCGTATATGCCTTGATACTGAAGGTTTTGTATGCCTGTTGTGCCAGTAATGCTGGTTCAATCGATTGCTAAGCTATTAACGCCATAACGGTTAAAGCTTGTGTTGGTTTAAAGGATGCTTTTACTTTATGTACTCATGTATTTGGGATAGCGTAATTATGAATGCAGAGTGTGGGTGAAAGCAACACATATTGCTCACAAAACGCATCTATCTTTTTTGCATTTTTTAGGTGAAGATTTGATTGCACCTTGCCATTGTAAGGGAACCCAAAAATATGTCCACAGGTCATGTCTTGATAATTGGAGATCTACAAAGGTAATACTCTGTATATGCTTATCTTATTTCCTTTGTTCAGAACATCAGGTGTAATGCTCCTCCCTTTTCTTCAATTAAGTCTTTTTGATGTATGAAGTTTACAAAATAAAGGCATAAAAGATACATCTTAATCACGTCACACTTAGAAAAGTCATGAACTATCCCTAACTGGTAATTAAGTTAAAAAACAAAACTGGTGATGTCGTGAATTTGAAAGAAGGAAGCTGGACAGGGGAACAAATAAATTATATAGTGACTAGCAACATCCAGAAAGACATCAAGAATTATGAGTAGACAAGTACTAAATACCATATAGAAGCTCGTGAAGAAGAGAATAGAGAAGGGGGTTGTTACGGCATGGTCGCCAGGTTCCATCGCCTTGCCTGAAGTAGACTAGGCAACTGCATCATCGTCCAAGTGTAGTCCAGACGTAGATTAGACGAAAAGGGCTATGCTAAATTTGGAGTTCAAAAATCCATTAAACCAAGCCCCAAAAAATAGAAACTAAAATTTGGAAACTCCTTTAGTTAGGTGTACTAATTATGATGCCAGATTTAGGAGTATTATAAATACAGCCCAACTCTTACTTTGTAACTTTGCAAGACTGATATGTTGAACTCCAGTCGAAGAAGTCTGACAGTTTCAGAAGCCAGAATGCAGTCCAAATCGTCGGCTGAATCTTCCTTCCGCTGGTCCCGTTTTTCTTTCTCCTTTCGGCTGAAGTCTGACAGTTTTTCCTCCTTATCGTTTTCTTCTTGCACAGTATATTGCCAGTCCCTTTTAATTATGTATGTTATATATAGGATTTATAATTTTTTGTCATTTATTTATTTATTTATTTATTTATTTATTTATTTATTTATTTATTTATTTATTTATTTATTTATTTATTTATTTATTTATTTATTTATTTATTTATTTATTTATTTATTTATTTATTTATTTATTTATTTATTTATTTATTTATTTATTTATTTATTTATTTATTTATTTATTTATTTATTTATTTATTTATTTATTTATTTATTTATTTATTTATTTATTTATTTATTTATTTATTTATTTATTTATTTATTTATTTATTTATTTATTTATTTATTTATTTATTTATTTATTTATTTATTTATTTATTTATTTATTTATTTATTTATTTATTTATTTATTTATTTATTTATTTATTTATTTATTTATTTATTTATTTATTTATTTATTTATTTATTTATTTATTTATTTATTTATTTATTTATTTATTTATTTATTTATTTATTTATTTATTTATTTATTTATTTATTTATTTATTTATTTATTTATTTATTTATTTATTTATTTATTTATTTATTTATTTATTTATTTATTTATTTATTTATTTATTTATTTATTTATTTATTTATTTATTTATTTATTTATTTATTTATTTATTTATTTATTTATTTATTTATTTATTTATTTATTTATTTATTTATTTATTTATTTATTTATTTATTTATTTATTTATTTATTTATTTATTTATTTATTTATTTATTTATTTATTTATTTATTTATTTATTTATTTATTTATTTATTTATTTATTTATTTATTTATTCAGTCTGAATTTATGCATTGCTATAGTATAAAAGAACCTATTGCCTCCTTTACTAAGTACAGTGCTACAGATATACACTTTCACTTCCTCTCTCTTTCTTATAGGATAATAAAAATACTGCCAACTAGCCTATTGAGTTCAAATAGTAACACACCCATAACTGTTTATGTAAGCATTTAAATCGAATTTCTTGCTGAGAAAGTGTTTGTATTATTATTGGTATATATTTGATTAGCTTTGTTATAAATTTCAAATTTTGAATTTTGATTTTTTTGTATTCAATAGCCAATAGTATTACTGCCTCCGTCCCACTAACATTAGGACATGTAGAGGACTTGTTATCTCTTTCCTAACTACTTTTCTCTTTAAGTATTTAAAAACATGTTTGTGTAATGGGTGCAATAAATTTGATGTTCGAGCTTCACTCCCCCCAAAAGGAAACAAAAACAGACAAAGTATTGCCCATAATCACTAGTCCCAATGTTACTCTCCTGGATTGTTCTGTTAGACGGGTATTGGTATATATTTGGTAAGTTTAAGAATTAAGAGCAAATTTTTTAAAATGCATATAAATGCTCATTGATGGCTTCACATATTTGCTAACTCAACATATGATTAATCAATTATGCTAATTCAATTTAATTATTTTACACATAGTCTCCACGTTTTTCCCATATCACCTTGTGTGCTCATTAGTGAGTTGCTACTCGCTACATGCTCAATAAAATTATTGATATGAAGAGTGTGCATCAATGTTCACGGAGATCAGTTGCAATTACCTTATCATTCACCTTCATTTTTTTGAATATTTAAATGAACAATAAACAATGCTACATTGTCAATCGAATTTGTGCCAACAATTTACAGTGTTTGTGTGTTAATTTTTCCAGGAGGGTTTTGCTTTCGCTCATTGTACAGAGTGCAAGGCAAAGTTTATATTGAGGGCAAATGTACCACCTGATCGGTGGTGGTTGAGGTTGAAATTTCAGTTTCTTGTTGCAAGAGACCATGCTTTCATTTTTCTTGTTGTCCAGCTGGTATATAGTCTTCCATTTACTTATTGCCTTCTCTAAGTTGCTGTCCTCTCTTCAAGGGTAGTACTGTCTTTGGTTAATAAAAAGAGCTTATACTACAGATTGTAGCAATCTTAGGAGTGCTAGTGTACAAATTTTATGGAGAGGAGTTGCGGGAAATGTTTGGTTATGAAGAACATCCATATGGATTTTATACAATGGCAGGTATACCATACCATGGTTTATTGTTTTTTTTGTATTTCATTTTTGCATTTAACTGGTATTTGAAGAGGAAATGGTAGCATAATTTCCAAGCACTCTATTTTTCTGTGTTTTATTTATTTAACATTTTCTTTTCACAATGAAATCTCTCCTTATTTTGATAGTTTTTAAACCTTGCAGTTTTGGCAATCGTGTTGGTTGGATTGCTTTATGGTTTCTTCATAGCAATAATTTGTGGACAGAGGATTAGTGAACGTCACTACTATGTTCTTGCAAAACCTGAACTTACGAAGGTGTATAAGTTGTTCATAAGATCATTATCATCAGTTCCTTAATCCCAACTAGTTGGGGGTCGGTGGCATGACTTTAATTTAGCTGCTAAGATTAGTTAGCACTTAAAGTTCATGCAAAAAGTATAGCGGCAAAGTTCTACACTGGATGCCCTTGTTCCAACCTTCTTGAGAAGAAAGTAAGAAGAAATAATGAGATGAAATTCTAAAACCGTCCTCACCGTAAGTTATTTTCACTTGCATGGAAAATATGATAAGACATGGATGAAATGAGACCATTTTTATTTTCATGCTCATAATTTCTGGGGGTGTGCCATGGTCATCATTATGACAATAGTCTTGACTCTTGAATATACTCTTGCCTCAGTGTGGGAAAAGAAAATCTAGAAGTGTTGACCTGCATTGTTTACTTCAATTACTTGTGATATTTAAATGGAAACACACTCTTTTGGGATCGAACATAAGATAGTACCAGAGGCATATTGCTTTTTGTTTGCCTGGCTCATCATCTTGTGGCCTTTTTTGTGGTATCTTTTCTGTCGTTTTTTCATGATATACTTCACCGGTTCAAATTTTCATTTTTAAATTGGTAGGAATATGTTGTAGAAGACCGGGATGCATTGAGTAAGATTGTCCCAGAACTAGACCCTAGCCACGTGTCAGAGCTAAGGATGTTGGGCCTATATTAAGGTATGAACTTAGCTTTTGCTCATTAATCAGACGCATATTCCTTTTCATTTTATCTTAATTTTATCATTAAGTAGGAAGACATTGGGGGGTTGTTGATTGTATGAAAAGTTGGGAGTGTTACAAGCCTGGGGTTAGGAACAGTAGGAAGTTGTATATTTCCTAGACTCCCAGTGCGTGGCTATAGCTGGTGCTGGTAGAATCTACCCCAGTGTTAGGTTAGTGGAGCCAAATGGGGTGCAGGGGGGATGGTAATTTTGGGGGGATGTGTTTAAAGGCTTAAATGTGCTTTTGACAGGCAGGATAAAAACTGAACACAGTTTTATACAATTGTCTTGTTAAAGGCTGTAATGTTTTCTAGTAAACCTTCTTTAACTAGAGCTATGATTACCAGAATTCAAAAGCACCACTTAAAATCACTTTTACTATGATAGTATGATAAGTCTTATTACTCAGAACAATGTTTGGGCCTATCTTATGCAAATTTCTTAACTCGCAGGGTTTCACCTTCCCATGACTTAATGAGGTAAAAATTCTACTTTCAACAGAATTTACGAACAATGAAATATACGTTTATGCACGGCATCAAAGCTGGCTCGCAAGAGTCCAGTCTCGAAAACTAGAAATACATATTTTACTCATTCTTGCTCTATGAGGAAGCATCTACTGCAAAATGCAGTTAGGAGAAACTGAACATTTGGGAGTCCGTATTCAAAGTTTTAATTTTTCTCCATTTTCTTTTTGTAGATTAGTACTTTAGTTGGTATGTTTGCAAAAAAATGGTTTGTTGATCTGTGTTGCTTATTGAGTTCAGTTAGCCAAAGTTCCACTTTCCATTTACTACGTATGTTGTACAGATGGAAGGATTTTAGTTCTTGGGTTGAAGTTCCAACATTGTAGTATTAGTGAATATGGATATCTTTTTTACTACACATGGTTTAAATTTGGATTAGTCCAATGATAAAAATGCAAAGAGATTTCAGTAGGAAGGGCATGTTTTTGGTAACCCAAATTTTCATTGGATTCAATCTAAACCTCGATTTCAGTCTTTCAGACCATCCGGTCATGATTAAAAAATCTACAAGTGAAATTCGCTAGACACTTTAGGGTGAGATCATAGATGGATTGGAACATGAATTGTTAGACTGACTATTTATTGAAAATTGGCTGTGATCACTTATAGGCTATAGCCCAAGCACAAGTGCACAAAACGTAGGAAAATATATTTAGACAAAAACACAGATCTTTGGTCACGGCTTTACACAAACGATTACTAAGCCATTAGCGTCAACATTCTATCATGTGTTGTGACTTCTGAAGACCAAAGCTTATTTTTATGTGTTGTGACTTCTGAAGACCAAAGCTTATTAGCAAATTGATGTACCCTTTCGCTCAGTTTATGACTTTAAAGTAAAGATGCTACGTTTATTGTATTGGAAAAAGCAATAATATTGTTTGAAAATCTTTAACTGAAAGGGTATACACAGAACTTTTTACAAGTATTAAATACATGATCTAACTAATTATATACTTCTTTTTTTGCAACACTTCCGATTTTATGTTCGTCAATGCACAACTTTGATCATAAATATACGGAGTATTTAATTATCTATTCTAAAAAGATCACTTTTTGAAAATTTAAAATAAGAAAAATTTAATAATATTTAAAAAAAAGTATCTTCTAGTGCTTTAGTAAATAAAACGTAATCAAAGTTAAAAACATGAATAGTGTAAATTTCTAATGTTGTAACTCTTTAAGAACATGGATAATAGTTTATTAGTTATTTGTAGCTTAAACCCAATAAAGTAAAAAACGAATTCTCCTCTCTCCAACCAAACTGGCCCTAAGTGATTTTAATTCAATTATATGGTTGTTACTTTTTTTTTGAAGAGGAAACAATTAACTATCATTCGAATCGGAGTTTAGTACATGAATAATGAAAGGAGGTAAATCATCCCAATAAATACAGTCAGACATAGAACAAACGATTTTAGCTAACTCGTGAGTCGTCCTATTCGTCGACCGTCTAATATGAAAAAAAAGAGATGTCGGTAAAACCCGAAGAAATCTCTCGAATATCACTGCCAATGATCCCTGCAATAGAAACACTCGACTCCTGAAAAACTTCTGTCACAGCCCCCGAGGAGTCTGATTCCACCTCAATACAATCCCAGCCTCTTTCTTTCATCTAGCTCAATGCCTCTCTAATGCTAAATTGCTAATTAGCTCAGCTTTCAATGGAGTCAAAACTCCATGCCAAGCCTTCGCCGCACCTGTAATAAAATCCACCGCTTCATTTAGTAATACCCACCCCAGACCACAAATCTTCTCTCTCACGGCCGCATCCACATTCAACTTGTATTTTCCCGAAGAAGGTTTCCTCCAAGCTGAGTTTGCAGCCCCTCCAATATTGCTTTCACGACATACTGGTTGTTGTGCAAGTCTCCAGCCATCAACGTACATTCTGAACTTCACAAGGATCAGTTTCGGGCCTGAAAGGACCCCATTCCAGGTCCTATTATTGCGTTCACACCATAACCCCCAACACCCCCAAACCAACCTGCACAAATCTTCCTCTTTCCTAACTTGAAACTCTGTCCGGATCTGCTCCAGAAAGGACTGTAAAGGAGAAGCCGACCAACTCCAACAAATCGAGTTCCAGGCCACCATTGCTACAGGACATGTCACAAAAAGATGCTACAACATCTCCTCCTCTCCTCCACACAAACCAGGGCGCACAATTTACCTTCCTAAGTTTCAAATTGATTTTCGTAGGAAGCAGATTGATTTTTGTAGGAAGCAAATCACAACAAACCTACGTATTAACAATTACAAAGTTTACATAATAAAACTCACATGATAAGACCAACAATATCAAGGTTAAATATGATAAGAAAAGTGAAAGAACTTAGAACATACAAAATAAGTTTTTTTTGCAGTACTTTCTCTTTTCTCATAATGTCTGTCCTATTAAATGTCAACATCCTTGATTGAGATGAGTTTCAAACATCTGACCTCCTCCTTGAAAGTGTCACAGTAATGTTATCGAATCACAATGTGCTTGACTGAACATAAAAAGTAAGTTAGGCAAAGTATATCAACAAAGAGTAATATTTGTTAGTATCATATTGAGTATATCATTTGAACAACAACAATTTTGATACCTCGCGTTATATTAAACTACCTCCAACTTTTTTGTGGAGATAATTCTAATGACTCATTTGTAGTACAAAAAATGAGTACTAAAAATGAAAACGGGTCATTTTTATATATCATATCCGTAAAAGGGGTCATTTTTTAGTGCTAGAAATGAAAAAGGGTCATTTTTGTCCATAATTCAGTTTTTAAATACCATACTAATTATCTACATCTCTTACAATATTGTCCAAAACCATTTTAATTGTGTGAAATTGTATCCAAATAATTTCATTTTTCATAGTGAACATTTAAAAATTGTTGTATTTAAAGTGTCACATACAATGACGAATCAAAAATTGCAGGTTAGGAGGGTTGAATTTGAAGAATTTATGTTGAATGAGCAAAGTCTAAAATATCACTATATTTTTTACTACGTATAGATACACACACACATAGATTTTTTTTCTTGGGGGATGCCCCTCCAGCCCCCGGTCTCTACCCCTAGCCACTTACTACTTTTATGTAAAAAAATTATTACACAACTTGTAAAATATTACTCATATACATAAATAATGGATACAAGTATAAGTTTTCATTATTTATTGTTCTGTTACAAGTATAAAGTTAAATACATTTTATTTCTTTAGTAAAAAATAAAAAAAAAGTTTCTCTAAAAAAAAGGAAAACTGTCAATTTGGTTCTCATACTATTACGAAAAAGTCAATTAAGTCCTCATACATTTGAAAAAATCATTCAAATCTCTAAACTTTGTAAAAACGTTCAATTGAGTCCATTTGTAGGTTACTTGTCATTTCAGCAGGTCACCCACTAATGTGATGCACATGTGGCAGTCCAATCAACAATGACTTTGCTGACGTGGCACAGGCGTGGAAGTTCAATCATTCATTTGATGATGACTGCAACCTGCAAATGGACTCAATTGAACGTTATTACAAAGGGAAAGTTCCCGAAATGAAACTAAAAAAGTTCGAAAATTCCAAAATAGGGCTGTCATGTTTTTATTCCCAAAATAAGACTAATTACTGTCAAATTTGGAAAATACTGCCATGTTTGAAGTCTGGTACTGCCAAAACATGACAGTAATTAGTCCTATTTTGGAAATAAAAACATGGAAGTCTTATTTTGGAATTTTCAAACTTTTTTAGTCCCATTTTGGATAATATCTCTATTACAAAGTGTAGGAATTTGATTACTTTTTTTTAATGTATGAGGACGTAATTGATTTTTTAAATGTACCGGAACCAAATTAACAATTTTGCAAAAAAAATAAGACTTCCATTTTGGTAGTAAACTGTAAACGTGACCTTTGAAAAACGGAGGGCTTGACAATCAAGCTGTCTTCGAAGTTCCAATTTCATTTACTGAACGCTAGGGTTAGGGTCTCTATCGGATCTCAACGAAGATGGCGATGAGGAGCTTCTACAACGAGATAAAGGGCATGAGAGTTAAGGAATTGCCGGCGCACTTGAAACCGATGCTGTCGGTCAACTATGTCAAGAATGCGTTCAAGAGGGGATTGGATAACTACCATGCCAAGTATATCGAGACCAGCTCCGCCGATCCTCTGTACCATATTTGCTTCGGAGGCTTAATCTTTTCATACCTAGTCGCTCTTCCGGAGGAGCGCCGTCATCTCGCGCATCAACAGCATGCCAAGGAGCACGGCGGACACTGATCCATTTGCCCGGTGCTCTCTCCTTTCATCAAAGGTATCTTACAAGTAATTTAATGCAAACACAATTCTTTGAATCTGAACTAATTTATGACCCTTTATCAATCGGCACGTTTTGGTTTTTCTCATGATAAACAAAGTTTGTTGTCAATTTGTCATTTTTAAGTTACATTAGTTCTAATATGTAAAAGTTTATGTTTTAATGCAATTCTGTTTCATATATTGTATGTGCCATCCATGATAAGTGTGCTTTGCGGCTATTTTTATAAATCTGTTCCAGTGATTTTTAATGGTTCCTGTGTTGACCATATACTGGGGTCTTTGGCGGGGGTATTCATTCCAAAAAGATGCTTTTTCTGCTCCTGTTTTGAATTTTGACCCGAATGGAACTATTTTTTAAACCAGCAAATGATCTTGCGTTGACTTTGATTTAGAACAAATGAAGGGCTATGTAGTATATTTTGTTTACACCAGCAGTTGATCTTTTATAGACTTTGACGTATAATAAATGAAAGATAAGTAGTGTGGTGATCTATTTCGGTTCAATGGGGACGTCTACTATCACCTCCTAACTCATATTATATGGTATCAAGTTTGTAATTGAATTAAAGATTGAATCTTGAAACAACAATATATGCTTATTGGAACAAATTGACTGTTCAAACTTCAAACACACCTGTGCAGTTGTGCCACTTTTATCTTTAGAATCTCATTAGGCCAAGGATAGAAGGGTAATTAGGGTTAATGTGTTCTATTATTGAAAACTAAGTGCCATCATGTTCTGTGTTACTTAGAGTTATACTCCTTAACTAACTTTTATCTTGTTAACATTATTTTATTAGATCTTGCTTAAATTTGAAACATTGTGTGCCATTATATACTGTTGCTGATATCTTGATGCCTTGACGATGTCGTTAATGATGTGTTAGGGGTCTAGACTTATCTTTATCCTGCTTTCTGTTGAGTTGAGTCTTTGAAACAACTCAATACAAGAAATAATCTTGTCCGTGTGCTGTGTTGTTTGGGGGAGGGGATTGGAAATGTTGTGCATAAGTTTACAACAAGATGTTCAAGGGATTGTCAAGATCTCTGTGTGAACTCACCAAATCATCTATGTTGTAAGAACCGAACCGGACCGGCCGGTCCGGCCCGGAAACCGGCCACCCAGCTGGAAATCCGGTCCGATTCACAGTCAACCCGTAAAGTGGGCCGAAATCAGAATTACCCGCTGACCGGGGTAAACCCGGAACGGACCCGGCCCAATGCTAACCCAGAAAATTTAAGAAAACCGGAAATTGGCACCAAAATGTAGCCTACAAGAATCGAACAACAGACCTGCCACATGACATACCAACCACTGCTCCACTACACCACACTACTTACTGCTACATTTAATACGTTTATGGTTATTATACTATATTAACGTACAAAACAACTTACTACAACTACAATTGAGACTTGATCAGTTATATAATTATTACGGAGTACTTCTATATAAACATAAGAAATACACAATATTGAATATACATCTTACTTAGGTATATCATACGTAGTACTCAAAATTAAATATAAGTGAATATTATAATATATATATATGTGTGTGTGTGTGTGCATATATATATATATATATATGTATATAGAGTGCTCTTCTCATCAGGCCGGCCTGACGGGATGCTCCGTCCGGCCGAGCCCATTTGGGCACCTTCCCGGTGGAATTTTTTAATGAAATTTTTTGAGCATGTTCCTAGGGGTGGACTCGGGCCGGGCCAACCGGCCCTGAACCGGCCCGGCCCGCTACTGTGCGGGCCCGGACCGGCCGCGGTCAACCGGTTGGTGCACCGGTTCGGGCCACCCGGCCCGGTGGGATGGCGGTCCGGGCTCGGGCCCTGATTTTGGTGAACCGGCCCGGCCGGTTCGGGCCCGGTTCGGGCCGGATTTTAATTTTTTTTTTTTGAAATTTTTTTAAGTTTTGGGTTGGATTAGGTATTTTGGGCCATTTGGGGTGGTTTGGGGTTGAGGGGGAGGGGTAGGGGGTTAAAAAGGAGAACCAAAAAAAAAAAAAAATTAGACCGGTTGGCCCGGCCCGGCCCGGCCCGGTTTGGCCCGGAAGTCCGGAACCGGAACCGGAACCGCCCACCGGCGGTTCGGGCCCGGGCCCTAGTTTTCTGGCCCAAGGCCCGGCCGGGCCCAGGCCCGAACCGGCCCGAGTCCACCCATACATGTTCCCCCATCAAGTCTAGTTTGTCCATACCAAATTTCAGCTGAAAATTCGATCGGGAAGGCATTCAAATGATTTTTTGAAGTTGACTGTGTCAAAATACACATATAAAACTGCAGTCAACTTCAAAAAATGATTTGAATGCCTTCCCGATCGAATTTTGAGCTGAAATTTGGTATGGACAAACTAGACTTGATGAGGAACATGCTCAAAAAATTTCATCAAAAAATTCCACCGGGAAGGTGCCCAAACGGGCTCGGCCGGACGGAGCAGCCCGTCAGGCCGGCCTGACATGAACATTCCTCTCTCTCTCTATCTATATATATATATATATATATATATATATAGAATTTGGATCAAATAAAAAAAAGTCTTAACGTGTAAAATGAGAATTAATCTCAACCGTCCAAACTGTCGATCTGATGCACAATAACCCTTATCTGATGCACTTTCGAATAGACCTTATTTGATGCACTTTTCGACAGTTTGGACGGTTGAGATTAATACTCATTTTACACGTTAAGATGTCTTCTCATTTAAACTCATCCCGATATATATATATATATATATATATATATATATATATATATATATATATATATATATAAGATTTTGTAATTAGTATCATGTTTGTTGCCCATATATATTTTTTAAAAATCCACAAACTTTAAAATTTTACATTTTAACTTGGCTTATATTGTGTTATCATAATGAAATTATTATGCAAGGAATTTAATCTTATATATATATATTTGGTGTTGACCGGGTTTATCGGTCGTTGACCGGGTTGACCCGCTGGGTCCGGGTTGACCCTTGACCCAGTCATTTGTCCGGGTCACTCTCCGGTCCGGTTTTTACAACATAGCAAATCATAGGGTAACATGGCTGTAGTATACTAATGTTGTGGGTCAGCAGATCCCCAACATTCCTTGAAGATGCTTCACCGTGCTTCCACTTCTCCAATGATTAAAAGAACAAGGTTAAATCAATGAATAGCGTTAAATCTTCTTCTCTTCTATCTGTGCTTTTTTTTCTTGTTTTCCTTCTATGAGACTCTAATGTTCTTCGCAATGATCCTGGTGATTCCCAGAATCTAAAAGAGACTGTAGTGAAGACAAAAACTTTGGTAAATGAAGTGCTAGCGTATTCCATTTAACTGGGTTGTGTTTTTACTTTTTATAGCCTTTTATATATTTCAGACTTTTTTTTGCTTATTCCGTCTCCTAAACTTTGCACTCCACTCATAAATTACTTATAAAATAACATTAGGTGAGAATGTCAGTACTCTGAATATGAAGACGGATTCCTAGTGAAGAAGCTCAGTGTGAGCTATCTAAATAATTGGTAATGATTCCCGTTAGCAACCCGATTTCAAAACTAATGTAAATGTCAAACAGAAACTGTTAGAAACTTAGAATTATCAGCAACAATTGAATACATTTGCCCCATAAATCTTAACTCAATTGTGAACAACCAAGAATGAGAATGTGAGTGAATCATACCTTGTAGAGCCTTGGATGGACAAACTGTGAGAAGAATCATCTCACAGGACTGCAACATATCATCCCAGTACAAGACTTTTATGTAAGGATATTTCTAGGTTGTGTGCTTTTATAGTTTTATGTAGTAATGAGGTTTCAACTTCTATTCCTGTTGTGATATACAATGGTATATCTATACCATATGTTATATCTATACCATATGTTAAACTGTATTGTGTTTCATGTTGATATTTATTCTATTACTTTTGGGTTGTGTTCAGTCTTTTCAATTGCATCTTTTTATTGCCATGAAAAATACCATGGTTTGAGTAAAATTATTAGCTTAATGTTATGGTTTAGAGACGAGTAGATTTATGGATACTCATATGACTTCCTTATGGAGTCATATGGGTATTGTGGCACCCATCACCACCATCCATTTTTATTAGGGGATCCTATTAAAAAATTTGGTGGTGGCGGTGGTATCATGATACTCCATTGTCCATATGACTCCATATTCCTTAAAATATTTGGTTTAGAGATTGGTTCCCATATGTTTTGTGTTTTGGCACATCGTTGCCGTCGTCATCACCCTAATCTTCATTATGTTGAAGTCAGTGACAAGCTATTTAAGTGTCAAACTGTCAACTAATGGTCTAAAGTTAGTAAGTACTACCTCCATCTTGTAATTACTTCTCGTTTGCTACTTTTAAGAATTTAAATTTGTGTGCTTGATGTTTATTTTGCAATGAAAGAAATATTATCAATCACACAACTCATTTCTTAAATGGAAATGAGAAGGTACTCTTAGGACAACCCTAATCAATAATCTTACAGTGGAGAGAGATTCATAGGACAGAGGATGTACTCTAATTGTGTAAGTTTATGCAAAAGGAATAATGAGATGAAGGCGTGAAACCTTCATCACCATAGATATTTATCAAATAACAATTTTACAAAACCATTTTCTATCACTGAAATTAAGGGAAGAGAGTTTACCTCTTGCGCTGCCTCCATTGGCTTATTCCATTCGAGTTACCAGATCCTCCAGAGTTAGATTTCCAGGATAGTTTTGACCCAGTTTTACCCACAAATAGATTTAAAACGTTTAAGTGAATTAGACTAAGATTATGAGTATTAATTATGAGATGGTCAGGTACTTCTAATTTAAACATAAAATGAGTTTGCTGAGTGTTATTTGGGCTGGATCAGATTTTTGGGATAGGTTTGGCCCAATTTGACCGTGCATTAAAAGATCACAGAACAATTATAAGTTGCCATTGTCACTATAATCATGTTCTTTTACAAATTTATATTGAAACCGAACGTGCAAGAGATCAACATGATCACTTTCTTATGAGCATGTAAAAAATGATTTTGTTTATACGTAGGATATTGTGGTCCTTGGTTCATGTCCTCTCTTCCCCTTCCCCATCCAAGAGATAAAGCGACATTGACAACAATAGCCCCACTAAGTTATTCAATATCGTGCAGGTTTATTATAATAACTGGACAGAAGTGATGCTGCATTAAGATACTGCCCTTTTTATCTGAATATTTACCAATGCAGAGTCCCGTCCTATGAGTTTTAAGTTTCATTTTGCTTTGATATATCTGTATTTAATAGTTACGGAGTATAATTTATGCCATATTAGGAAAGACTGCTTGAAGAATGTGACTATAAGGCAAAATAATGAATTGATATTTGTGATATTTTTACCTCTAGAAAAGATTAAGGACAAAATCTATACATGTGCTCAGTGAATTGTTTTAACAAACATGCGCAATAACTATGCTGTGAATTTCCTTTCTGTTGCAGATCATGCAAAGCTTGAGTGGTTGACTTCACATTGACAAGAAGTGAAGCCAGCTTTTTTCATTTTGTTGTTTCAATTCATATGGACAATAACTGGAAGTCAAACATTGGATCACAGAAAACCATAACTGCGTTGAACATCATTGCAGTTTTAGTTTCTGTAGTCTGAATATGGTTACATTCGGTACTTCATTTATGTCTTGGTGATAAATTTGAACTTCTTTTGTATAAATAATAGTGCTATATATATCAATTTGATGCAATGCCTGGCTGGATTGACGGTCTGTTTGCTCGCCCATTCATTTGTGTTTTTATTAAACAGTTCTATTTTCTTTTTATTTAGTAGACACTAACCTATTTTATTTGCTCGCCCACATAGCAATTAGCGAATGCTTCGTCATAACAGAGTGGTTTTTTTTATTTAATTATTGAAGTGTCTCATTTTTAGATATTATGTTATCTTTGTGGTTTTTGCCTTTTGGATTTTGGATACAATCATACAACAGAGGATTAACAATACCTGTGGATAATTAAAAAATCACTTTTAATGCGTACTCCCTCCAAATCCTCCAATTGTCGGATGGAGGATTAGACTAAAGTTTCAAATTTTCTATTAATAAAGGAATTGTAAGATTCAAATAATTTCTCATTTATTTAACTATATTTGAGTTACGCAATTTTGTTTTCAAATGAGTGTTAAATCAAGCTTGGAAGTCAGGACTCAGGAGTCAGGAACCATTGTTTGAGAGTTGAGACAGAGGAGTACATTTTGGGAGTGATTTCTCCTGTCTAGTAGTGCCATCAACTCCATCAAGAAGAATCGAGCCCTAATACTCAAAGACGAAATGATAGTTTGGAGCTCAGTTTAAGCTTGACTCGACTGCTTGATTTTTTCCCATTTACATTTACTCACCACGGAATAATATTGTACATCTGAGAAAAGTTATAATTAAAACCATTTTTTCACCCAATAATACCATACTTGTATTATTTGTAAATGAGTACATGTGAAGGTGAGATTGAATTTGAATATCATCAAAGTATCAAATGTGACTGCGGTTTTTCCTTAAATATCATTGAAAAAAAATACTTGAGGGACAGAAACATGATTTAAGATATTATAAGTACTCCGTATAATATCACGGTCAATACTGTATAAAAATGAACACAATTACGAAATGTTATCATTATAATGACTACAGTATTAAAAAAAAAATTATCCAGTTTTTTTTATCAACAATGCCTATTACGTGGACATAATAAATTTTCACTATCCTCTCAAAAAAAAAAGATTTCAGTATGTATCTTCTGCGAATAATAATATCAAATATTATTAACCAACTCATGATTCAAAGCATTAAAGATATAGTTGAGAGCTTTAGTTACGATGTTATTCCGGATTGTATTGTAAGCTCGATGGCTAATGATTTTCTTCATTAATAAAGTTGCCAGTTCCGGTTAAAAAAAGATATAGTTGAGAGGTAGAGTAATCCAACTATGACTATTAGACATGAAATGGCTTTTCGAACAAGCTTATGAGTTATGAGCGGCACAAGATAATAGTACTCCTAAGTCCTAACCATACTTTGTATAATTAACTTTGTACACAAGATAATAATGCATGTATCATGTATGGTACTATCCCAACCAAACTTTGTTATCAAATTGCCAACAATGTCGTATTATAGATGAGATCTGGCATTATCCATACCAAACATGCCTCATTGGAAAAGTTTAAAGGAAAGCTTAGTTTAACCACCGAGTCATGTGGATTAAAAGATGTAATGATATGATTAATTAAATGCGTAACGTGAAAATTAATTTCAATTCTATATTAGTGCCACAAATATGGGTCCGCGTATTATAAATCTCTAATTTGAGCACGGTAAACAAAACGTGAAGATAAGAATTTAATCCAGAAATGGTCCACGCGATAGATGTTAACATTTTGTCTTTGATTACAATTTAAAATCATAACATGATACTAGTAGATCACTTGTGATTTTGTACAAAATAAGAACGGGTTTTGCAAAAAAAAAAAAAACAAATATAGTGTGCTCTTGAGAAATTATCATACTATAATGGTAAATAATCGTACTTTTAGATTACTAATGTTTTACCCGAATGACCATCTTCAAAAATACACTCTTCTTAATGTGAAAAGTACAGTAATTATAAATTTAGAAAGAAATAATGACGCATATATCATTAAATTAAAGGTCAGGCATGGATCCAAGAATAATAGTTGGACACTTGGACTAGACTGATCGAAGAGGAACTATATTAGAATTAAATATTAGCGATGTGCGCTAAATATGAAAAATGAAAAAAAATGTACAATAAAAATTTGAAAAAATTAAGTTATTTCGAATTTCAGCTCATTTATACGAAGTATTATATAGTCCTAATGTAGATCATCTCCTGATAATTAAAGGCAATATATAAAAATATGACATTTCATATTTCAGCGACCTCGATTATATTCACTTTTTTTCTATAGTTATTGCGATGATATACACATAAAAACTTCTACATTTTTTGCCCGTAAATTCTATTTCATTAATGTTTTGAGAAGAAAACTTGGACATGAAATTAGGAACTTATATACATTTATAATACTCCGTATGTTTCACTGCTAACGAACTCATCAGCTTCTTACGAAGTTAAATGAATTAATACGTACTATGTAGTACGTTGTATTTAATACAGAAGTGTGAAGTTTATTTTAGATTTATCCAAAAAAGAAATTGTGAAGTTTATTTAGGACTGTAGGGTGTATATCATGATCGACGCGGAAATCAATCGAGTAATCTCTTTATTTATCCAATTTTCTTTAGTAACTATGTTTCAAATTTTAAAAGCTTGACACCCATCTGCTTGTGTATACGTTTAATTATATGATTATTATATCCTAACTTCATAAATGTTTGACCACTGTCAACCACAATAAATCACTAGGAGCCCGTTTGGTAGCACGAAAATCGGCTATTTTGGCTGATTCTGCTGAAATTTATGAAGTTCTGGCTGAAGTTGCTGTATTGACTGATTCTGCTGGTTTAAGAAAAAATTGTTTTTAAAATATATTTTATTAATAAAATAAAGAAAAAATTATATGTAAAAATAGCTAAAATGGTCATCTACATTAACTTCAGCCAATACAGCCATAAAAGTAACTTCAACCTTACTTTTTTAACATATTACACAATTCAGCGCGCGATAGTAAAAATTACGTGTTTGGTGAAAAAGTT
This sequence comes from Cuscuta epithymum, assembly GCA_945859915.1. Lineage (NCBI taxonomy): Eukaryota > Viridiplantae > Streptophyta > Magnoliopsida > Solanales > Convolvulaceae > Cuscuta > Cuscuta epithymum. The sequence continues at coordinate 684,478 of CAMAPF010001001.1, read as the reverse complement.
GGCTGATAAGCCTGATAAGCTGAAAAACAGTGTTGTTAAACGGCCTCCAGATGTTTGCAAGTTTCGACCATCATGTGGAAAGTTTAGCTTCACTCGTTTTTCTTTTAAATTAATAAATCTCTATCAAATGTGAGATTTTGTCCAAAAAAAAAAAATCAAATGTGAGAGTTTTAACTGTGTATTATTCACCAACCAAGGTGGAACACTTTTTAAAATTACGTTTGAACACGTTGGATTAGAAGTAACCAGGGTTACAAATTTATACTGTCCCAATTTAAAAGGTTTCCTTTGACCTACAAACAATTTAAAAAATTGACAATGGACAATATGTTTAACATTGTTAAACACTATTTTGCATAGTTTTGTTTCTCAAATAAAAAAGAGGGCATTTTTAAGGAAAAAAACGAAAAGAAAAGTGTGATATTTATTTAGAGACAGAGGGAATAGCTTACCCCCATATAAAATAGATGACCGACACATAGTTTAATTTAAATGGTTCGATTTTCCAAATAACTTCAAACGTATCATAAAAAACTTCAAGTGTAACCGACACATTTTATAGCTGTGAACGTGGATCAAGAATAGTACGAAAACAATTTTTGGAACTTGTAAATTCAACACACACACATATATAGGTCAATTTTATCGCAAAAAAGATGGAAAACCCCTTTCAATATCACAAAATGCAAAACGTAAGAGCTCAAAACTAAAAGTAAATGAACCATTTTTTATAGAACTATTTCACTTCAATTTAATCAGTTTAACATTTTATATGGATTCTATTATGCTATGGTGTTACTTGGTAAATTGAACTCCATATAACATTTTATAGTGGATAACTGGATATAGGGCCTGTTTGGTAATAGCTGCGATGGCTGAAAAGGCTGAAAAGACTGAAATTCTGAAGTGAAAGTGTTTGGTAATATATTAATTGGTTGAGTGTGTAATTACTATAAAGGGTATTATTTTCTTGTTCTAAAATACTGCAGCTTACCGAGAACACATGTCAAATGTTTAAGTCACTTCATCAACATAGATGTAAGGAAGAGGGATAAGAAAAATAGGAAAAATGGTGTAAACTGTTGAAGATGAAGTACTGTATGATGTCATGTTTACACCACTTTAGTGCAAAAAATGGTGTAAACTGTTGGAGATGGCCTAAGGGCTTGACAATCGTTACCAGTTTTATTTTCAAAATCAAAATAACAAATCAGATCCTAATATAAGAAAGGCTTAGCTAATCAAACGAAGAGCCACCTCTTGGCGAAAGAGACCTGCATGCTTACCGAATTAGTTGCAGGACTGGAAGAAGAAAAAGCAATACCGAATTAGTTGTGGGACTAGAAGAAGAAAAAGCAAAAATGAAAAAGAGATGAAGAGTGCTTACCATCTAGATCGGATATGGAGCCGAGGAAGAAATTCTGGATGCAATAGACAAGGACATAGCTGTCTCTTAACATCTTAAGAGTACAAAAATAAAAACCAGCTCAAAAAGTAACTCCTAAGCTACTTTTTTGGCTGATAATAGAAATCAGCCACAACAGCCAAATGGAGGGGTGTTTGGCTTTTTTTAACATATTTTCAGCCCATCTTTACTCTTCCAAACACCCTAATAATGTTTGTAATGGGACAGTGATCATAACTGGTCTGATTTGATAAGGAAGGACAATATAAAATGTTGCAAAACAAAGGAGTATTTGTCACATTTAGTATCCTCCGACTATTGCATGTGTACACTTTTAGTGCTTGATTTTGATTTTTTTTTTTTAATTTTTGATCCTTCGAATATCATGTCAGAGACACTTGTAGTCTTCTTACTTCAAAATTTATGGTATTTAGTCCCTTGAATATTGTAATATTGACACCTTTAATCCTTCCATTATGATTCTCCTCCCACAAGAAATGGGGAATTAAAATTTTCATTATGATAATAGTTGAATGATTAAAAGTGTCACTTTTATGAAAATCCGACTAAATATGAAAAATCTCAAAAGCGGTATATATAAAAAATGTCTCTCACACAATAGTCAAAGAATTCAAAGTGAAAAATTCAAAATCAGGCAGATGTGTTAGGATTAAATAAGACCCAAAATCACAGTCACCCATCACCGTATTTTTATTGATTTGTTAAAATATTGCTCTTAATTATTTATTATATTTATTTTCATTATTTTTGAAATTTTAATTATTATACACTACACAGATGTAATGTGATGAGAATTTTCTTCATATTGGTCTATCAAAAAACATTTTCAGTTTTGTTTTATTTTATTGGATAAATCTATTACTCTTTTTATTTAAATATACAACTAATTGAATATTCTCATTAGAAAGCAATTATTATCTTATCTCAACCTTATAAAAAAGTTTCAAAACTTAAATATTGAAAAACAGAGGACTGGTCGTCGTCCTGCTAGAACTAAGCACGTAAGAATGAGAAAATAAAATATGTCACTGCATTTCATTATAATTCTACGTTGTTGACTTGTTGGTAGATAACTCATCTTTTTCAAATGGTCAATCACAATATTCCTTCTTTTAAGTTCTTTTCATTGCAATTGATACTGCTAATAAAAAATTATGAAAACATGTCGAAATGTAGAGGGAAATATTCCATTAACTTGTTTTTAGTTTTTTATTATCTCTCTAGGTGCATTATAGTGTTGAATATACAGCATCAAGACTTCAAAATTCAACTTCAATACGACAGCTCGGCTCGTTTCCTTGAGATAACCTTATATTTTCTACATTTATTAATGGATTTGAATGTAATTGTGTTTACTTGAGAGGGTTTTTCCTTAAGTATTGCAAAATATTACATGAAAGTTGATTTTCAGAAAAATGATGACTTTTTTATGTGGATAACAATGTGATTAAATGGTACAACACAGTAATAAAATTGAAAAGTCATAATGTCACTACAAGTTTAAAACTAAGTATATTACTAATAGTTTTTAGGGAAAAGTACAGAAAACGTACCTGTGGTTTGGGCCATTTTCAGATGGGGGCATGTGTTTCATTTTCTAACAAAGTGGGACATGTGTTTCAATTCCGTTATCATAGCAGGGGCATGTCGTTTAACGCCGTTAGAAAAATTAACTCCAATTTTAAAAAGTCTCCAAAAAATTAAAAGAAAAATACTGGGAGGTGCTCCTCGTCAAGGAGATCAACATACTATCTTTCTCTTTGGATTTTTCGGCTCTATTTGGATTATTTTTTAAAAACAAATTCGCTAATATCAATTTTCTGGTGGACTTTCTGGAGATATGGTGGCTAGAAACAAAAAAAATAAAGATAGTTTGTTGATCTCCTTGACGAGGCGCACCTCCCAGTAATTTTCTTTTAATTTTTCGGAGATTTTTTAAAATCGGGGTTAAGTTTTCTAACGGCGTTAGATGTCATGCCCCTGCTATGATAACGAAATTGAAACACATGCCCCACTTTGTTAGAAAATGAAACATATGCCCCTATCTGAAAATGGCCCAAACCACAGGTACATTTTATGTACTTTTCCCTAATTTTTATAGTTTCATTGTGACTTGTGAGGTTATAATACATAGCTAGTAATTGTTAGTGTCATTGTTCCCGCCATTAATATATGGTTACCACCGTCAACATGGGTTGAACTACTAAGGGGGTCTGGGGCATGAGCTTTGCGTGAGTTCGGCTTTCTCAATTCAGTTTTGATCCAAAACCAAATACATAATCAAAGTAAAAAGTTAGACTCAATTTTAGTTCGGTTATGTGTTTCAAAACTTGAAACCACGATTTAATTGATTCGGTTTGTTTCGATTCAGTTTCGATTTTTTCGATTTTTTACCAAAAAATGACATTTGGTATTGGAGACTTTTTTTAAAATTATATATATGTATATATCAGAGAATGATCATATTAGGTTGACCCGATAAGATATGTCGTTCGTCTGTCTCCATTTGATGTACTTTCAAGTGAAATGTTTTGATGAAATTTGTGAGATTGTTCTGTGAGAATAATAAACAGGCTTAACCAGACTGGTAGGCCTGAGAGTATATTTATAATGAATAAGTTGTCTAATACAATTAGGAAACTAACTAATAATTAATTCTACACTATTACACCCCCTCAATCTATGCCGGAGGAACTACGCGTAGATTGTCTCGTAAAATTAAAATAAAAGGTTTTTTTTACAAGAATATTACCAAAATAAAACTTATTTACATAAATATGACTATTCATTACTACAACGTAGTGTTGTGGTAACTTAAGGTCAAAACTTGAACATGAATTAATATGATTTCATTACTACTCTAGTACCTATTCATATTTTTGTAAATCATCTTTACTTTGGTCATATTTATGTTTTTTTTTACTCTAGGAGGCGTCTGGGGGGGGGGCTGGAGTAAATTGGGTTGAAACTCACTCCATTGAGTTTCGAACCCGAGACCTCGCATAAGGGAGAGTGAATCGGCGACCAGCTGAGTTGAACCGCTTCCTCTTGGTCATATTTATGTAATTATTTCAAAATGAAAACTGCTGAGGAGCCAAACTCTTGGTAAAAATATCGGCCAGCTGAGACTCCGTAGGAACATACTGTACTAGGAGATCACCATGAGCAGCCACACGTTCCCGAACAAAATGATAATCAATGTCAATGTGCTTGCTGCGAGCATGCTGGATGAGATTTTCAGATAAATATGATGCATATACATTATCACATAATAGATGAACAAGGCGATAAATAGGGAAGCCGAGCTCGAACAAAATAGACCGAATGTGTAATGTATCCTGAACCGTGTATGCAATGGCTCTGTATTCAGCCTCAGTAGATGATCTGGAGACAGTAAGTTGTTTCTTGGACCAGTAGGAAATTAAATTAGGACCAAGAAAAACAGCATAACCAGATGTAGAACGACTACTATCGGGACAACCAACCCAATCAGCATCAGAATATGCCAGAATCAAATGCGGATATATGAAAGGCTGGAGATGTAAACCATGCGTGATCGTGCCCCGTAGATAGCAAAATATTTCCCTAAAAGAGAAATAAAATTACTAATAAGATTATAGGAATTTCCAGTAATAATAATGTCATCCACATATAGTAATAAATAAATGATTCGAGTAGTCTGACGAAAAATGAGTAGAGAATTATCAGCACAACTACACACAAATCCATAAGTCAAAAGAAAACTATTGAATCGATGAAACCACGCCCGGGGAGCCTGTTTGAGGCCAAAAATGGCCTTGCGCAAGCGACAAATATGATTAGGAAATTGGGGATGAATAAACCCGGGTGGTTGACACATACAAACTTCTTCTGTGAGATGAACATGAAGAAAAACATTTTTAACGTCCAATTGATGAATAGGCCAATTATATGAAATAGCTAAGTGGTGGGTTTAACAACAGGACTAAAGGTTTTAGAAAAGCTTGCTGTTTAAACCCTTGGGCAACCAGACGTGCTTTGTGACGTTCTATAGAACCATCAGAAAGTGAGAAAGATATTCGGTTTTATAAATCCATTTAGACCCAACTAGGGGTGGGCGCGGAACGGGACGGTTCGGGATTTGACTTATCCCGGTCCCGACCCGGTATTATAAATTATAATACCGGTCCAGTACGGTTCGAGATAATTCATTATCCCAATGTTGTCCCATTTAAAACGGGACTGGGACATCTCGAGAAAAACCGGGACGGTTCGGGACGTCCCATAAAATATACATTTGTGAAATGTGATATAAAATAAGCATAACATCAAAATAAAGATGTAACTATTTTTGCAAATTTAGCTTATCTAAAAAGTTAAGTAAAACCTCTAATTAACTATTTTTAATTACTGTCTTATAACTTTTTTTGTCCCCCCTAATCTTATGTTTCCTCGTAGAATAATAGCGCAAAATATTTTTATACTTTGTAGTACACTTGTAACTTTTCAATATCTATAAGGACTATATATATATTTACAAGTTGTTATTTTGAAATATATTAAATCTATAACACTATATTTTGGAGTAGTTATTCATTCATAATAATATTCCGGAGTAGTATCGGAATGAGAACTAAAGAAATTTAAACTAAAGAAACAAAATAAACGAGACGAAGAGAGACATGAAATACCATAAAATGACATTAGGGAGACTAAGGGCTAGAAAGTTTTAATTGGGTTTGGCTTTTACATATCTTTATAAATTTAAAATAACCTACTATTTTCATACGGGACACCGAGACGGGACATGATATTCTATAGCTATCTCGGTCCCATCCCGGTTAATATCGGTACGGGACCGGTTCGGGATGAAAAAATTGCATCATAAATGGATCGGGATAGTTTCAGAACGCTATCGGGATTTTTCGGTTTGGGACACCAGGACCGGGATTTGTGCCCACCCTTAGACCCAACCACATGTTGCTAGAGTCAAACGACACTAATTCCCATGTTTTATTAACAATAAGTGCATTAAATTTCCCAGTCAATGCAGCTCTCCATTTAAAATCTTTATTAGCCATAGAAAAGCAAGTCGGACAGAAACAAAAACCTCAGTGTTTAGATTAAAAATTGTTTTGGGTTAAAAAAATTCCTGATCTAGACCGTTTTTGCATGGGATGAATATTTTTAATCAATGAAGCACCGGAGACCTGAACATCACCAAACTCGTTGTCGGTATGGGACGAGGAGCCCGTCTCATCAATGAAGTGTAGATTATATCTACAAAATGACAACTTAAACTTCTATCGGGAAGTCAGATAAATAAATTATTGAAAAACACATCATTTTTTATAGGGAAAAATAATTAAAATGCCCCAAAACTTTGAAGGGGTGTTAGCTGAGCACCCCAAACTTGCATATGTAATTTAAATACTCCAAATTTTATATAAAAAGTTATTTTAGCACCATGATCATGTATTATTTCTTTCAAAAATGTAAATTTATGGTGTTAATCTCATAATTTAAAATATTTTAGCATTCGTGAAAATACAATTAACATTCTAAACTTCCAATGTAAAATAAATAATACTACCCCCACTCTATATAAATGCAATATTTTTAATTTGCTATTTTAAATTATGCAACTAACACAATAAATTTACTTTTTTTTAAAGAAATAATATATGACAATGGTGCTAACATAACTTTTTATATAAAATTTGGAGTATTTAAATTACATATGAAAATTTGGGGTGTTCATCTCACACTCTTTCAAAGTTTGGGGTATTTAATTATTTTTCCCTTTTTATATACATTTTGGTGCACCATTTTTCAATAATTTATTTAACTTACTTCCCGATTGAATTTTAAGGTGAAATCTGATGGACATAATAATCTACATTAATGAAAAACATGATCATAAAATTACATCAAAAGTTTTAACTCAGAAGCACCTCAAATGGAGGTAGCCAGATGACAAAACCTGTTAGGCCGGCATGACAACATCATTCTTCTGGCAACCCGACTTGCGGCATTTCCCTTTCCCATTTTTGTGTAAATTTTTAAATTTATTGTGTATTTGTGTACCTTATTTATTATTATTATTTCCATTCCTGAAATTGTTGATTTTATGTGCAAGCTTATTCTTGAGTTTATTCATTTTTTTTTGAAAGAAAATAACTTACATTAGAATCAAATGTACCAAAGCAACAATCACATCCCAATACCTAAATCTCCCTCTATCCAATCAATACCAAAAGCCCATTGGTCCCCTCACGTCATGATCTGACATAGAATAGTCCACTCCGAGTAGAACGAGACTAATCGCTGAAATAGTGAGAACAAAGAGGCTATTAACGACTGAGTGAGTCCGATTGCTTTCCAAACAAAAATTTATCAACTAAAACAAAACAAAACACGAACCAGCCACCCTTATTGTTTGACAATATAAAAACAAAACAAAAATTAGAGAATAGTCTAAACTGATAATAGTATAAGTAAATAAACTTCAACTGATGGAGCTCTCTCGCTTCCATCACCTCCTGTGGAGTTTATTCATTATTCATCCAATTTTATAATTTGTTAGTTTTCGGTACAAATTTATTACTCTCTATTGTGGAGTTTATTGATTATTATTATCATTCAATAAATTGTTAATTGTATTGTAATTGTGAATTTTTTGATTTAGTTTTACAATTATACTCATCTTAATTCAATTCCAGCCTTCCTAGATGGTTTGATATTCCATAGTAGTACTAATTAGTATATCTATATATATTGTAAATTGATCTATAATGTGTTACTAACAAAATGTTGTATCATTATACAATTTTTACTTTTTATATAAGAAGTAAATGTGTACTACTCATGAGATACTTAATTTTTATGATGAATTCATTACATGTGTTATCTGCGCAACACACGAATGGATTGACTATTTTCTTAACAATAAAGACAAATAATCTTGAATTAACTAAGAGTCTGTTAGTAATATCAAAACCGGCTGATAGACTGTCGAAATTTATGAAAATAAAGAAAAAAATAACTAAATCAGAGTTCTAGTTATATATCACTATGCTGATAATAACTGAATTAACTGATTCTGCTAATAACTTAAAAATAAAGAAAAAATGATGAAAAATAACTAAAATGATTCTATATGATAGCTCTAGTTAGAAAATTGACTTCAATATAACTTTTTCTTATTATTATTACATAAAAATTATTGATCTATAAGCCTCCTAAGCTAACAAATAATGTAACCAAATGGGCTCTTATTATTTTTTGAAAATGTAATTTTTTATTGGGAAAAGGTGCAAATAGGCCCATGTACTAACCAAAAAAGGTCAAATAAGTCCTTATTTAGGAGGCTCTGTCCGGTCATCGCCATTTGGGGTGGTTCCCGGTGGAATTTTTTGATGAAATTTTTTGAGCATCTTATTCATCAAGTCTAGTTTACTCATACCAAATTTCAGTTAAAAATTCAATCGGGAAGACATTCAAATGAATTCTTGAAAATAACTGCGCAGTTAGAATCACAGTTATCTTCAAGAATTCATTTGAATGTCTTCCCGATTGAAGTTTTAGCTGAAATTTGGTATGCGTAAACTAGACTTGATGAATAAGATGCTAAAAAAAGTTCATCAAAAAATTCCACCGGGAACCACCCCTAATGACGACGGCCGGACAGAGCCTCCAAAATAAGGGCTTATTTGACTTTTTTTATTAGTACATGGGCCTATTTACACCTTTTCCCTTTTTTTTATTAGTAAGCTGGAATTAACTGAATCGTATATAAACCCTTATTACCATTTCTGTAGGATTCTGCAATTTTGCTTGCCTGTGTCCGGAGATTATTGCCAGAAGAGACAACCCAGTGAACCCACCCGTTGTTTCTGCTTTCTAAAGCTTCGTAAGGAGAAAGAAGGGCAGAAGATAAACTTCGGGATGGCGGAGGCGCCGTACTACAATTTCAGCGACTGGTCCTATCACTGCTGTTAATAAACGGTTCTCTATACTTGAAAATGGTGCCTCGTCACTAATTTTTTTTATCTGCTACTTTCGCATCTCAGGTATGATTGGTAATCCAGATCTTCGCTTTTCCACTAATTCCCATTTTCATTTCAGCCATTCGTTTCGTCAATGTGATTTTCTGTTTTGCTCTGAGTGCTACTTTTTGGCAACTTGATTTGACTCATAGTAGTGTTGAATTGAGGAAGTTCTTTTTTTGGGACCGAACGGCACCTTTTCAACAGTAAAAGTCAATCTTTTGAGTTGAATGGATATCTGGAACAAGACGTGACTGATGGTTTTTTTTTAACTGACCCATTTGATGAACTGAGTCTTGGTGATCTCCCAAGTCCAATATGTGGGGTGTAGTTTTTTTAAATTAAACAAATTCCCGGTTTCTCATTTTCACTTTTTTTTTGGCTGATAAGAGATTTTCTTCTATATTTCTTTGTTTGTCATTTTGTTTTGCTTCAGCTGTCATTTGTTTTTTCTGATCTAAAATATTACACAGAACTGTTTATGTTGCATTCTAACCCAAATGGATTTTAGTTTTAAAACCTGCAAAGTCAAAGTTGATTGATACATTCTTCTCTGTTTATATCTCAATTCAAATAGCCAAGGATTTCAAAGCCACTCTCAAAGAGAAAAATAAACCCCGAGAATGAAATTTAAATTCCTATGTGAATAATAATAAAGAAGGAACAATCTACTCCTTATTCAAATTTGCATTGTTTGGTTGGAGGAAATATAGTTAATGGTAATTCAAATTCCAGTCTAGTGTTTGGTTTACAGTTGATGAAAAAGAACAATAGGTATTGACTATTAGCATGATAGTGTCGTTACTTTGATTCTTAAACATTATAATAACAGAGATACATAAATGTTTGATCCTCCTTTTACTTATCGTTGTATGTTAGCCTCAAAATGACTGTAAATGTCAATTTCTGTTTTAAAATGCTCAGTGTTATGTTTTTTAATATGCCCTTTAGCCAGTCTTGATTTGCAAGTCCTGAAGCTGTTGCACATTCTGTGATCATCCCCTAACCGGGGTTTATCTTAAGAATAAGTCTTAGGAGCTGCATTCAGAAGTTAGTAAGATCATCTCAATAATAACGTAAGAGTTAAAAATCAATTTAGTCCTGACTACATTCTACTACGTATTACTCAATTTGGTCCTATATTTTTATTGGACTCATTTTGGTCATCGACTGCGATATTTTACACGACTTAGTCTATACATATTTGGTTGTAATGGTGTTTTTATCCACTAACTAAATTTATACCAATTTAGGACCGTGTATGGCCCCCAACTATGTCATTTTTTCCCTTATAGTCCTCAGCACACGAAAATGCCCTTCTTAAATACAGAGCAATATGCTGGACTCAATTAGTCTCGAGGACAGCACAGACGCCGAAACTCAATTTGATGACCAAATTGAGTATTAGTATACAGTCAAGGGGCTAGATCAGATATTCCTATTAGTGCAAAGTTGATTGTCGCTTTCCCATATCTCACACTAGTTCCTCAAAAAATTGTTTTCCCCCCATTAAGGTTAGCAAAACCGTATATTAGATCCAGACTCCATTCAAATCTCTTCACTATGTGAATGTGTCCAGAATCTCTTTCTTTTGATCATTGCTGGTTGGATAATCAGTCGTATTGGCATGTATGGTCATCGAATGCAATTATTTTCTTTCTAACATTCTGAATTTACACACTGGTGCTACTTCATATTATAGCTAGCTCAATGGGCTCAAGATTTCCATCTCACCAGCTCAGCAATGGCCTCTATGTATCGGGCCGGCCTGAGCAGCCCAAAGAAAAGGCACCAACAATGAGTTCTGTTGCAATGCCATATACTGGTGGTGATATCAAGAAGTCGGGTGAACTTGGAAAAATGTTTGATATCACTGGTGATGGCTCCAAGTCAAGAAAATCAGGGCCTATAACCAATACTGGCCCAAGAACAGGATCATTTGTTTCACATTCTGGCCCCATTTCATCGACAATGGCGACCGGTTCATCCTCTTTGAAGAAATCCAATTCTGGTCCTCTCAATAAGCATGGGGAGCCTATATCAGGCCGTCAAAACTCAGGCCCTCAACCACCTGTACTCCCTACCACGGGCCTTATTACTTCTGGGCCCATCTCATCTGGACCACTCAATTCGTATGGTGCACCAAGAAAGGTCTCTGGTCAATTGGACTCTATGACGGGATCCATGAAAATGGTGAATGGTCCTTCTCATGCTGTGACCACTCTTCTTCTAGATGACAGATTCTCCTTCAGAGGGAACTTCCCAAAGCCTATCTTTTGGGCAATGGTTTTGCTATTCATCATGGGCTTCATTGCTGGTGGGTTCATTCTTGGAGCCGTCAACAACCCCATACTTTTGATTGTCGTAATAGTTCTTTTTGGGATTGTTTCTGCACTGTTTATATGGAACTCTTTTTGGGGAAGAAGAGCTATAATTGGTTTCATTGGTAGATATCCAGATGCTGAATTAAGAACTGCAAAAAACGGGCAATATGTCAAGGTTTCTGGGGTAAGGGTAAAATGGACATTTGTGAGAAAAAGTAATTAAATTCTTTCTTTTTGTAGAAAGTATACTTGCTCACACTGAAATTACCTTGGCGGTAATCATTTTTCTTTGATTTTATATTTAATGTTTGTGTTATTATATTGTGAAGGTGGTGACCTGCGGAAATGTCCCTCTAGAATCATCCTTCCAGAAGGTTCCTAGGTGTATCTATACATCAACAAGCTTGTATGAGTACCGGGGATGGGATTCAAAGGCTGCAAACCCTACACACCGCCATTTTACCTGGGGGCTTAGATCATCAGAAGTCAGTAACTAAACGACTCCTCAGAGTTTTTTGATGGATTAAATGCATGATTAATTTTTTATCATGAAGCATTTAAGCATTAAAGTTTATATATATGTTCTTGCCTTTGCATTATTTTCTTTTCCTAATTGCCATGGTCTAAATACGTTGACAAGAGTGCTTTTGTCTGTTCTGTTAATTTTTTTCAGAAACACGTGGTCGACTTTTACATCTCTGACTTTCAGTCTGGATTGAGAGCATTGGTTAAAACTGGCTATGGAGCAAAGGTCACACCTTATGTAGAGGAGGAGTCGGTGGTTATTGATGTGAACCCACTGAATAAGGAGTTATCGCCTGAACTTATTAGGTGGTTGGGTGAGAGGAAACTCTCAAGCGATGACCGTGTTATGCGATTGAAGGAAGGGTACTCTCTCTCTCTCTCTCTCTCTCTCTCTCTCTCTCCCCTTTGTTAAGTGCAAAATGTGCAAGTTTTTGAGCCATGGTCTAATAATTTTTTTAACACCGAGTTGCTTATAAGTTATAACATACGGTTTAAAATGTAATCCCTCTATCCGAGTTTGTTGGTCATTACTATTCATGCGACATGCGGTCAATCTAATTTTTTTATTGCGTTATCACGTGTATCAGGTTTTTAACATACTCATTAGAACTTTAAGTGTAGTTTCTAAAAATGCAAGTAATTTAAATATTATCAGTGAAGATTTCGGTTTTTTCAGTTATACCTCATGGTCCTCATGATCTGATTTCAAAAATGGAATGCAGGGTGTATGTTGCTATGTTGGATAAGTTAATTGATTTTATAGTGTTTGGTGAATATTACATAATAGCTGGTAATTTTAAAACAAAAAGCGGTTTAAAAATACAATCATAATGATAAAGTTTATTTGAAAAGCTACCCAATGAAGCTTATCAAATAAGTTGTCCTAACCAAACAGAACTTATTTGAAAACATTCCTCTAAAACTAAAGCTAATAAGCTCACTAGAAACCTATACATAGTCTAATGATAGCATACCTTTTTTGTGTGGTTTAGGTATATAAAAGAAGGAAGCACAGTGAGTGTAATGGGAGTGGTACAAAGAAATGAAAATGTGCTTATGATTGTGCCCCCTCCTGAACCATTCACGACCGGATGCAGTTGGGTGAAATGTATTTTTCCAGCTACTCTTGATGGCATTGTTTTGAGTTGTGAAGATGCATCCAAAACTGATGCCATACCGGTGTGATATAGCAAGCAGTCATGCAAGTGTCGGTGGTTTGTGAACATGTCATAGTGAATACGTATATGCTGGTTATGTGTATAGTTAGAGAGAGTACTTAGGCCTTTAATTTTATTTTCATTTGCTCTTACAGCATGAAGATTCAAAAAGATTTTTGTAATGGGGAATGGTTAAATGTTGGATCTTCGTTCCAAGTGAAAATTTGATACCATTGGGGTTTTACTCCTACCCATGCGCAATGCATTTTCTTACTGCTTTCTGATCTGAGGTTCTTTTTTTCCATTGCAAGTAGAAAGGTGGGGGTGTGCATACCAGCAAAGTAATTTGTTTTTCATTGTTCCAACTATTGGCACAAAGCCATGGCAGCAAAGGGAGAGACTAGAACCGCAAGTCCGCAATTAGATATACTAGGTCCTTATGTGTAGTCAGTTCCAGACTTCCAGGCATGGGTTTTAGCCTATTTTAAACAAAAAATCTGAACTAGAACTGGACCCGTGCTATTTTGGAGTAACTGAAATGCCCTTCAGTTTGACTTTTCGTTTAAAGCAAGTCACTCCCGGTCTGGTTCGAAAATCTGGATTGAATTCCACCCCTAGTCGACGGACCAATCAAAATATTGGAGACAATGTGGCATGAAGTAAAAACATTACATTCTATTTTGTGTCACAACAACCCTTTTAAGTGTAAGCATGTTTTTTGTTACTTGTAGTCCTCTAACTATTATGTCAATAATGTTTTTGGTAATAATTTTTTATTTTTTCCAATATTAGTTTTTTTTACTATTGTGAGTTGTGACAGACACATGATACAATGTTCATTTTTTTCTATTAACCCTCTGACAGTCTGACTTTGTGAAAGACACTTGATGCTACTTTGAATCTTGACGCCATAGATGAAGATGGGAAGTGTCACTACTACATTAGGTAGGGATTAATTGCATTACTGAAATAACAATCCGAGGACTAACAGGAAAAACCATTTTAAGATTTTTATACTCGAAGCAATATCTCAAGGAGAAACTGCCCTCCATCAAATCTTAACCCTGGTAATCCACCAGGCTGACATAAGCAATCTACCATTCCGCCAACTATGTACAAGTATTGACCTGAATAGTCCGTGCAGGCTCGGTGGAATGACCTAGGTTCAGGTTTATCGCCTATCCCCCTTAACTCCGTCCACCCTTTTGAAATATATGATCTCTTAGGATTCATGTTTAACAGTGAAGAACCAATATCCAACACCCAAAAGTCATTTTTTCTATGTCTATGCGAGTCTTCACCTCCGTATATGAGTAGTTTACGACCTACGATGAGGTTCGCGGAGTGGCCGACCCGAGGTAGATCCACCAGCCCTTGAGGACCCTGCAAGTCAAATAATAACTCCACCCAATGCCATTCACCTTCACATGACAATGCATGCAACAGCCACACATCGTTGAGAACTTCGTACCCTCTCCCTCGCCCTCCAAACATGATTATTTGGTTCTTCCCAATGTTGGTCAACGTGTGACCGGACCGAGACGGAGGAGAAGAGCAAGTCACTAGTTCCCGCCATACCCCAGAATGGTGGTCTTTTGAGAAGACAAGAACCCAAGTGTCATCTAGTCTAATCCCGGACATTCCAATGCCTCCGTGGATAAGCATCATCATTCCGTCATCGGTGGGACAAGCTGCGTGGGCCCCTCGGGGAGGAGGTGAGATAGTTTCACTCACATCCAGTAGTCTCCAAGACAAAGTAACACTGCCGCTAAGTGAATCCTGGAATGACACCTGCCCTATCCAAACATCATTTTGGCGAGCGCCGAGGTCGTTGATGCCTCCAAAGAGGACAATGAAATTTTCAATGGCTACACATGAATGCCCGAACCGTCCGCTTGGACTGCCCACAGCTATTTTTTCCCATTTCAATCTTACCCTGATGTCACTGTCTATACGTGCTATCCACGTGTCATCAAGGTGCTTACCTAAGGGCCACAAACACGGAAGAGAAGAACATATTTAGGAAGTTTACAAAAGAGATGTAGGGACTTGTAAGAGTAAATGAATGCCACTATTGGAAATCTAAACCATAGTTTTATCTTATACTCCGGTTTTCCTTGTCTAATTTGTGGTGCTTGATGGTGATACTCTTAGGACAGAACACAAAAATGGTAAAATCTAACCGGGCAAATAGAAACGACAAAAACCAATAAAATCATACACAGTTCAGTTTGGGATTAGAGACTTTTAGGCTTAAAGATGGGACAGAAACCGACCAAACCAAAACTTGCTGGAGTTATTTAGTTCCACTTCCGGTTTTGCATTTTCAAGATCGAACCGACCAATGTAAGCCCTCAAATACCCTTAAGTTACTATGCCAGTATGCCTACATGTTTGTTACTACGATTAGTTTGGACTGCTTATGCTAGACTAACAAGGGAGAATCCTGAATTTCTGATCAAGAACTCCTTTTTCTTTATGTTACTGTATAGATTAGTGCACTCTTTTTTTCCCCTCACCTATATATACATAATTTGCTTGTACTAACTTAATTTAAGATGTAACGCCTGTATGATCTAAGTCACTCTAAAGTATTGAATACAATCGATTAACTAGTCTAACCAGTGAACGAAGAATGGGAAAAAGAAGACAATTGGAAAAGAGTAAAGAAAACAGACCTCCCTCAGAGCCTCCACCAAAGAGAACAAGGCAATTGGATACAAAAATGAGTGAATGAGAAGCTCTGGGAGTGGGAAGCTCCTGGTTGCTCATCAAGATTCTGTGGCAACTCAGAGAGTCCAGCTGGCGGATTTGGCGGTAGAGATTTATCCAAGAGATTCCATGTTTGGTTTGAAGCATGGGTTTGAGGGAATCCACTGAAAACTGGCCCCAATCCTTCCTGCAGATGGATTCCCAAAGGGGGTCAGATAGAGACAGTGACTTGAACCTCTTGCAGGTCATGGCAAAGCTCAGGATTGAATCTATGGGTAAAAACAGCAATATGGTCAACAGCTGCTCCTCAGCTATGTTGGTTATTGGTGATGATGACCAACCACTGGTTGAGCTTATTTTGGTTTCATCCATGAAAGCCCCTCTCTATCTCTGCTTTCTTAGCTTGATTCTTTGAGATTTCAGGTAACAGCTTTTGCCTCCTTATGGTTTGGCCTGGGGAATATTACTCCACCAATCTGCTGTTGTGGCTACTTTTGTCTTGACATATCTTGACACTTGACAGTCAGGTGGAAGTGTGGAACCAAGGGGCAAGGGGGTCAGGCTAATGGCTAGTTTTGTCAGCATGGAGTGTTAAAATACATTCAGTGTGACATATTACAACTCTCATAACTATAAATTGAAAATTATGACCTTGAAAATCCATATCGACTAAACTTGAAATGGATAAAATTTGATTCGTAATATTAGTTTTTTTTGGCAAAATTCGTAATATTAGTTATATTTCCAAATTTTAAAAATGACATTTTTCTCACTTATTGGTACTTGAAGTTTATAGTATATTACATACACATCAAGCCAATAAATATGTAGGTCGTATTTAAGCTAATGTTTAACACTTTAACCCACCTAACATGTTTGTCCAGCTCTACTACTATTAGTGACTCTAAAATGAATGGAGAATTATTTGTCTTCTTCTGTTAACTGTTAACCATCCACTTGACAAGAAACATGCGTAGGTGATATTACTTACGGATCATTACCACATTTCCCCCCTGATCTCCTCGTCATTAAAGGGATAGACAAGATACATGTCATTAATAGATCAAACACATTTGTGCTATCAAATTAAAAAAAAAACTTATATATAAAAACTTGGTTAATGACTACTTCGTATTAATTTGTTATAACAATAAAACTGGTGTAAATTTGGGCATACGTACTGTTTGCACCGATATTTCACATCGATGTCGTATCCGTGTATCCAACATGTACCTGATACTGATACTCACCAATACGCGTCGTGTACGTATTGAGTCTGTATCCGTAATTTAATAAAAGTATCTGACCCTATAACCCTCATTTCATACACGACATGACAAACATTTAGTAGCCGCCCAAGCGACCACAAGATGTGGAACATTGATAAAGATGATTTCGGGAGTATGGAAAATATTAGAATACTTTAATTTGTCATTTCATCGCTTGATGAGCTTTAATTGAAACAAGACTTAGATGCAAATGCAAATAGAGAACAAAAATTTTTATTTGAATTTAAATCGAAATATCAGTACTTTATGTTTTTTAGCCTAATCTTTGAAATCTCGTTATACTACGTAATAGCTATTTTTGTACTATTCTTATTATTATTTTATTCATGAACCCCTGAATTATATATATTTGCAAATTACACCCTATATTTTTATTATTTATAAAATATACCTCGTACCCGTATCCTATAATTTTTGAAATTGCCGTATCGCTGTATCCGTATTTGCATATTGGCATATCGGTGTATCCGTATCCGTGCAACATAGCGTCCTGTGTGAGGTAGTACTATTTTTGAGTAAAATTATTCTTGAAATTGTTTACTGCCATAAAAATTGTAGGAAAGAACAATCAAATTCTTGTTACCTTTATTTGTATAATTTGGATGCTTGTAGTCTACAAAACGGGTTTCTAATTTTACAATATTAATTTCAAATTTAATATTAGATTAAAATTATATCATATTGTAACAGTTTTACTACCTTATCAAATAAGGTCTTTTAATAAAATATCGTAACCAAAATTAATATTGTCTCAATTTTAAAGTTGCATAAACTCATCCCTCAATAAAATTTCAAGTTTTACTTTGATTATTTTACTCCTTCCCCTTCTTATTTAGTTAAAGATCGAACAATTCTCAGACACTTACAACCTTAATTCTAGCCCTGTCTTCCATTCTCGGCCACTAATCTTCTACCTCATCAAGCTATTCTCGTCCACTGATTCTCCTGATCAAGCGGTTTTCATCATAGACAGTGCAGGCTACCAGTGAAGCAAATGAATGGCAACATGAAACTTCATCAACACTATTGTTTTACGATCAGTGACACCAAATTTAGTATCACTAAGCGTCATATTCTCAATACTTTTTCAGCGTCACTAGAAGCAGTATTCTACTAGTGCCTAGAGTTTGATCTCTCATTGGGGATGAAGATGGACATTAGGGGCATAGTGGATTTTTTGCATGAAATTATAAGGCATCACTTTGTTCGAAATGAAAGTTATATACTCTCGAGTCTCCCCACAATGAAGTATATTGAGTATTTACTTTCTCAATATATGTATGCACTTTTGCCAGTTGCCCTTTTCTTTCTAATGCATTGATACTTTACAGGGCAAAAAAAGATATCTCACTTGGATTGCTAGAAATAAAACCTACACAAAAGGTATTACGTGTATTCATAAGTTCATTTTAATTTGAACTTACATGTATTACATGTATTCCAAAAATTCTAATGCAAAGTTCATTATTTTGTAGGCAGCTTCTTCCTCGAGAACCATATTCACAAGAGCAAATAGATGAGATTAAAGATGCTTGGGCTAGATATGTACTTTACTAATCAATGTGTGTACGTAGTATAATTACAATATTGTAAGACATGGTTTGTGCTTATTTCTAAAGTTTTATATATTACTTGATTGATTGTGATGACATGTGTAAAACCTTTATGATTTGACACTAGAGTGATGACCATGAATTTCCAGTTTGTTTGCAAGGTTTAGCTTTACACAGTCTTTAATTTTGTAGTATTTTACATTAGGATGAGCTTGGAGGTATATTAGTAGTTGACCAGTAGCTCCTTTCCACTTCATTTCATTTTAAACAAAAAAAAAATCAGTTTTATCTAATTATGGAAAAAAACTTTATGAGTCGCCTATACTTTAAAATCCATGCATATAGTAAATGTGAAAAAAAATACTTTTAGAGTCGCTTCATTAAAATAAGCGAGGTGTAAAGTTAGTTATTGTATCGCCTAAAAGGCGATGCAATAGATGCGTTACTTTATGCATCGGTGGCTTTTGCATCGCCTCTAAAGCGATGCGTAAAGGGGGTTTATAGGCGACTCAAAAAGTATTTTTTGTAGTAGTGGATTGAAGCAACATTTAGCAGACAGATAGGAGTTGTTGTTGTATGTCCTCATACGACAACAGAACTTACGAGGGAGATGCAAGAATATTTAATGATGAATCATGAAGTAAACCGGTCCACATCGACTCAAATAGATTTGTTTAAAACTTAAACTTCTTAACCAAGTTATTGAATAGCTACCAAACAAACAAAAATGCTGCTTCACAGTTGTCTAATGTACCACAAAAAATGCCAAAGACAAAACATGTCAATTGCCTCCATCATTGGCTAAACTCTTGAGGAGGTTGTTGATGCATGACATGCCAATGGCCCCAGGCAAAGTACACTAGACCAATGTACAAAAAGCAAGGAGGAGAAAGAGTGAGTCTTTATGCACATTGCTAATTTGTATGAAAATGACATTTCTTTCAATGCAGCCAACTCGAGGAGCTACGAGATTATTGGTGTAGTCAATTGGACAGTTTGGACCAAGACTTAAACCTCTCAGCGATCATGAGTTGCGTGTATGGTGTACCACTCCTTGGAAAAGCAAAGAAAGAGACATAGAAGCTTAGAGAGAAACATAAGGCTGCTTAAAAGGAATATGAGTGCACATTTTTTTAATACTCTAGGGGGGTCTGGGGGAGGAGGGCTGGGGGGTCTGGACTAACCAGGACTGAAACTTGCTCCATTGAGTTTCAAACTCTTATGTGCCTAGCGAGTTTCGAACTCGAGACCTCTCACTAGGCACAATAACCTCACAACCAGCTGAGCTGGAATGCTTGATTATATGAGTGCACACTTATGTCTGATGGATGGTCTGATCAAAGGAAATGACATTTGATTAATTTCCTTGTCAATAGTCCAAAAGTTACTTTTTTTCTAGACTCAGTTGATGCATCTAAGTGAATCTCAAGATGCAACATGAGTGTGTATATGGTATTGCACAATTATGACTTATCGTTTGATCCAAATTATATACTTCATGTGTATGTATATGCATGTATATTGAGTGTGTGCCTATTAAAGGAACATAATGAAGATTTGATGTTTTGAATAATATGTGATGTGACACAATTTTTACCAACCGTGGCATTTAGGAGGCGTGTCTTTGATGCATGTATTGAATGAGTGGATACTCCGCATATTCTTAGCCTTTGAATTAGCCAACATTAGTACACGGGGTGTTGCAAATATAAGTGGTGGTTTATGTGAATATAGATTGGAACTTTGGAATGAGAACCCACTTGAGTTTCATTCAGGAAGAGAATAAGTGGTGGGTTTGTATTCCACACGATCCCATGTAATTGGGTAACATATTCCATTATTCCCAATAAAATTTGGAACTTTGTTAATTCAAAATATGAAAAATAGGTTAATTGTTCATCAAATCTCTAAATATGAATATTGTCAATATGAAGTCTGAATTATTGGAAATTATCAATTTAAGATTTAAATATAAAAAAGAAAAGTAACCTTATTAAATGAGTAAACATTTATGTAGAAAAAATTATCAAAATGTTGCAATGAAATAAATAAATAATTAAGGAAATAAAAACGCCTCTCTAGATGCGCTGCCTTATTCAAATAGAAAACAATTAAATGGACCAAAATAGTATAACATTGTGTAGAGATAAAAACATATGAGGTTGAATCAAATAACTTCAAATTCTTTAACAAATAACAATGTAATCGTCATTAAATCTGTTTTTTCATATAATAAATTAATCAATTGTTAAATACGTAAAGTAAAAAGTATTTTAGGTTCATAAATTTTCAACACAGATACCTTTAATATTAACAACAAAATATTTATAAGATTGTTGTTCAAATCATAGATCCCATTATTCGTGTAAGAGGGCCATCTTATTTAAATCTTAGAATGCTAAAATGTACTAACCAAATTCTTATAGCCTAATTATTGATATTCCTCACGAAAATATTTTGAAATTCATTGGATTGACATATCACAATTAAAGTGAAGTTGGAAATATAACTCCAATTCTAGAGAACAGGTTGAGTTGATGCGACACTGAGTATTTTAAATACACTTTTGAATAAGGTGAAAACAATGGCAACAAACAGATTACCCAGGGTGGAGACAGGGAGGGGCTGGAGGGGGCCACGGCCCCTGCAAGAAAAAAAATCTTAAGTATATATTATGTATAAATACTTTTATTCTATAGAAAATATGTTGATATTTTAAACTTTGACCCCTACAATGTAAATTTTTTAAAGACCGGCCCCTTCAACAATAGATTTCTGGCTCCACCACTGAGATTACCTAGTGGTAAGAACATCACAGACAGCCATATTTTCGTCGCATGGACTCATAGTTCTAAACGATAATATAATGAACTAGATTGACATGTGTTTAATTAATCACAACGGAATGGATGAAGTGGAAGAGTGGGTCACGATTTGTATGTGAGCGAGACATGCCGACTAGATTGAAATTTAAGTTTTATTGTATGGCATAAAGTATTGAGCAATGAAATAACATTACATTTAAAAGATGAATGTGATTGCGATGAGTACATTGCATTGGATGTATGGACATACTATAATAGTCTACTTAAATGAATGACATAATTAGTCAAAAGGTAGGAGTATCACATATTGAAGATAAGATGCAACCGTCTTGATTGCGGTGATTTTGCTATGTGTAGAAAACCGAGTGATGCACCTATTAGACGAATTGAGAGGTGAAGATCAAAGAAGAGACAGAGATAAGAGGGAGAGGACGATCCAAAAAGACATGGATTTGGTATACGAGCTTACATTCTTTGTAAACATAACTTATATTTTTGACTTATTATTCAATTTTTCCAAACATGCAATTTTTATTCCGCGTCTAAATTGTATAATATTATGGAGTACTATTTTGGCTAAATTGACTGAAGCTATTGTAGAATGTCATTTTAACTATTTTATATAATTCATTCTTTTTTATTAATAAAATATATTTTAAATGTACTTTTTCAGAATTAGCAGATATAGAGGTCGTTTGAATTGTGGCATGTCAGGGCAAAACATGATTTTCTTAACAAAGAAAACGCTGAAGTGGAAAATGCCAAAGAACAAACAGGCTCATAATCATTTTAATCAGAATTTTATGAATTCCAATTGCCAATTAGTTCCACTAATTTGATTTGAGCGCTATCAAACATTCAAACTATCAGACTCCACGGTAGTGCTGGACTCGGGCCGGGCGGCCCGGCCCGGAACCGGCCTGGCCCGGTTACTGTTTGGCCCGGCCCGGCCTGGGCCCGGTGGGTCCCTCAGTTCGGTTCGGCCCGGCCCGGGTGCTGGGCGGTTCGGGCCCGGGCCCAGTTTTGGTGAACCGGCACGGCCGGTTCGGGCCCGGTCCGGGCCGGATTTTAATTTTTAATTTTTTTTTTGGAAATTTTTTTAAGTTTTAGGTTGGATTAGGTATTTTGGGCCATTTGAGGTGGTTTGGGATGGTTTGGGGTTGAGGGGGAGGGGTAGGGGATTAAATAGGAGAACAAAAAAAAATTATTGGGCCGGTTCGGCCCGGCCCGGCCCGGTTTGGCCCGGAACCGGGACCGGAACCGGCCACCGGCGGTTCGGGCTCGGGCCTCCCTTTCCTGGCCCGAGGCCCGGCCGGGCCCAGGCCCGAACCGGGCCCGAACCGGCCCGAGTCCAGCCCTACTTAGGGATGGCAACGGGGCGGATCGGGGACGTTTTTACATATAACCGTACCCGCCCCGTTTGGTAATTCCCCCACCCCATAACCGCCCCATTACCCAACGGGTAATTTTTACCCAAACCATAACCGCCCCATCGGGTAACGGGTATAACCGCGGGTAACCGCGGGTAATCACATTATTAAATGAGTCATTGATATTTTAATAAAAAATAATATTTTAAAATGCGAAAAATGACATCACCTAGACGACGCTGGACTCATACGCTACTTTACAGCTTCATATATCTATAAGACGAGAAAGAAGACAACCTAAATTAATTTGAACCTAAAAATACTTAATCTGAAAAATAATTAATCACGAAAAATCATATAATAATCAAACAAAACTATTAAGTTCTATTGACAACTTTCATTCTTACACTATAGTTAGTACATCTATTATCCATATGTACACAATGAACATTAAAAATCTCATCTTTTATTAGTCGTGGGACAAATAATAGATAAGAATGTAATAAAAATATAACTAAAAATAAACAGGGCGGGTACGGGACGGGTAATGGGGCGGGCATGCATAAAACCGTAACCGCCCCGTTACCCGTAAAAACAAAACGGGTATTCCCCGCCCTGTACCCATTACCCGGTCAATGCGGTTTTCCCCATTTTGACCGGGACGGTTCGGTGCGGGTATCCATCGGATCGGTCACAATTGCCATCTCTAGCCCTACTCCACGGCATCACAAAAAAAAAAGACTTCATGGCTTCACATTGTTCTTGTACCCGACCGGTGGGCGTAGCTCAACCGGTAGCAAGAGAGTGTCACAAGGGTTGGGTCTCGGGTTCGAATCCCGGCAACTATGATGAGAGGTTACTATGCCAAAAAATGCATAGCACTTCTGCAAGTGTCTGAGATAGAGCCCTCTCCAGATTGTGATTATCCTCCAGGTGTCCTTTTTATTGTTCTTGCACCCGGCTCACTGTATTGACTTGTGTTGTATATTTTGGTCTCCGGTCATCCGACCCTTTCCCGTTTTATCGCTTTGCTGGCTCAAGTAGATTCTTCTCATTTCCCCTCTCCTTGGACAGAAATACCGCCCTGCCAATCTGCCATTCATCCTCTTTGTAGCTCAATAAATTCTTCCATTCCCCTCTCCTTTGCCGTTTTTCCCTGATGTAAACATCCATTTTACGCGCCTAATATATCCCAACCATCAAACATCACCAACATATCTTTATAATCATCAAAATGGCTCGCAGTAGATCGTCATCTAGTCGATGGAGGTATGTGAATCCGACGTATTATCTGAAACGACCCAGGCGCCTGGCATTGCTCTTTATCGTCTTCGTTTCTGGAACGTTTTTCTTTTGGGATCGTCAAACCTTAATTCGCGAGCACGAGGTGAATTTACAGCAAACTCATTTGTTCCGATTTTCGATTTCTAAGTTTATCTTTCTATTGGTTTTGAGGTTGCTTGTCACTTTGTTTGGTGGCAAAAAATGGGCAATTGTTATAGACTTTATTGGTATGTATTGTATTCACAATATTGAATGCACCCAATTTTCAATTTTTTAGCTATCATCTTTATCAGCTTTCTTTTTCTTGGCGTAAATCATTTCGGTTTGCTATAAATTTTGGTAAAAGATAAATCTTTTGTAACAGAGTGACAAGATTTTTTTTTTAGATTTATGTGCTTACTTTTGTTTTGTCTTGCACCACCATAGTTAAATGGTGAATATGTATAAATATTAACTACGTATGAGAAGGAGACTGCTTTAAAGTATGCATCTTGAGCATCCCACAGTGAATCTCACTCAAATTTTCTGTTAATGCAGGATCATGACTAACTGACTAAGTTATTTTACTTGTTAGACTATTAATTGTGCTGGTACTGATAATAATTCATTTAACTACTAATTAGCTTTGTCACTATTAACAGGAAGAGATATCTAAGTTGAATGGTGAAGTGAGTCGCTTGCAAGACCTGGTAAGGGGTTTAGATATATTTTCTTGACTTCACATCAAACTATGTTGTTCTAATTATCCTCTCTTCTTTTCATTATTAATAATGTGATTCTAAGAGATATTTCTTGTTTCTAATAGTTTCCCCCACTCCCGTTATAGCTGAACATTGGTGGTTTTTTTCCATGAGCAATGTAGCTAGAAGAATTAAAGAGTGGTCGAGTCCTTCCACGCAAGGTAGATTTGGATGGAAAAAGTAATGATGACAGAGCTAAGGAAAAAGATGTGTTTGATGATCCAGCGGATGCTCAGCGAAGGGAGAAAGTAAAAGATGCCATGCGCCATGCTTGGAGTTCGTATGAGAAATATGCATGGGGTCATGATGAACTTCAAGTGATGTTTCTATTTCATCACAATATCGTGTCTTTTCATTAATATTTGGAGTACCTATATGCTTTTGTGTACTGCTTGAAGATATTTTTTCTGTTTGAATTGAAGATTTATTCTCGCTGGATTTAATCTGTATCTCTTATTTGCTTCTGCTACTATCAGTGTTGCATAACTCCATTCAATCTTGATACAATTTGAGTATAGTGATGAAGCTCTTATTATGCTTTCACAGCCACAATCAAGGAACGGGGTCAACAGCTTTGGTGGCCTTGGAGCAACTTTAATAGACTCTCTGGATACACTTTATATCATGGGACTTGATGAAGAATTTCAAAAGGCTAGAGAGTGAGTTTTATCTTTCTACAGCTCAACCTTCATTTTTATGCACTGATATTTCATTATTTGATTTATTTCTCTCGGTTTCTCCATCTGGATGAACTACTTGTATCATTGATATTCCCTTTTAATAAAGTGAGAATCTTTTTCATGCTCATTACTTGATACCGAGTAGTTTTCTTTCTAGATGAACTTGTTGTCCTTACTTGCATGACTATTGTCTATGAAATACTTTTTCAATAAGAAGCAGATAAAAACTAAAATTATTGAAGTGCATTTGTTTGTTTGAGTATATTTATTTGTATTGTGTTAACTGGCAAGTTTTGCATATGGCAGGTGGGTTGCAAACACTTTGGATTTTAACAAGGACTATGATGCTAGTGTTTTTGAGACAACCATAAGGTTTCTTTATAAGGTTTAATATGCCTATTTTTACAAAATGAGCTTTATAGTTTTCTTGGTAGTTGTTAACTTGTTATGCTATTAGTAACTCATTTCTTGTGTTTCATCTGTTTTGTGATGATTGTTTTGCACCAGAGTTGTAGGTGGACTTCTAAGTGCATATGACCTCTCTGGGGATAATGCTTTCCTAAAAAAGGCTCAAGATATTGCTGACAGGCTTTTGCCTGCATGGGATACACCCACCGGCATCCCTTATAACATAATCAACTTGGCACATGGGAATCCACACAACCCAGCATGGACAAGGGTAAATGAGTACTTTACAAGGCTATAGTTGCGCATGTTAATACATATTACCCCGTATACACAATTTCTTTATGTAACTAATTTTTCCAATGCTCTGGCTATCAGGGTGACAGTATCTTGGCGGATTCTGGTACTGAGCAGCTTGAATTTATTGCTCTTTCTCAGAGGACAGGAAACCTAAAGTATCAGCAGAAGGTAATTCCAGTGAATGGTTGAGGTCCATTTGGAATTTTGGGAAATGATAGGGAAAGAAAACAGAAGGGAATTAGGGAAATTGAATATAAAATTTTGACGAAAAGGAAATATGGGTCAATGGGTGGATATAAAAAATTGCTTCAAACTAAACAAAACTATTTCAGATATTTGTTCAAAATCATTTTATTTAAATGTTTCAATAATATGTATACAGTCAAAGAATTCTAAAATAAGTGCATGACAAATCCTAAAAGGTTGTAGTCAAATTTGATGCAGAGGATGGACACGTATACCCATGAACTATGATACAGAGCACATATACCCCTTTACTTTTTTGAACATTAAACACACAAAAATAGATTGGGAACAAAAAAACCATATGTCAGACTAAAATGATGCTATTTCTTCTCTTCCCTTTTCAGCCAATTTAGGACTGCCAAGTGGCAGCCCAATTTTGTTTTTGTATTTAAACATGCTCTAGCTTTTGTATTCAGACTCGGCTTTTCTACGTAAAGTATATCAAACTGAACATATTTTTATGATCTTATACATGACATATAAATATAAGCATTTTCAATAATACAAAAAATATTGATTGCCGCATGGTAGCCCAGAATTGAGTTAAGTTTATTTGTTCCAACTTTACAATTCCTGTTTTTAAATGTTCCAAAAGAAGGTTGAGGGGGGAGTTTGTGTTCTTGAACATATAGTTCAGGGTTATATTTGTTCATTTTCCGAATGTGGTTATCCTTAAAATTTCCATGGTAAAACCAAACATAAATACCCATTTTGCTTTGTATTTTTTTCCCTTCCTCTACTATTTCCTGAGTTCCAAACATCTCCTTGAAGTTCCTCTTCCTTCAGGATTTACATATGTATGCATCTTTCTAGAGGCTAGTATTTGCAGCATCAGAGTTGGTACTATATCATCATTAATCCAAGTCTTTGATGCATGTCAATCTTCTGATATTGGTTAATGGCATGTGTTAATATTCCAGGTGGAGAATGTTATTTTAGAGCTTAACAAAACTTTTCCTGATGATGGTTTACTTCCCATCTACCTTAATCCACATAGCTGGAGAAAATCACACTCAACAGTAACTTTTGGAGCAATGGGGGACAGGTAATGAACTTCCATTTGTTTTGTATAATGTGGGTTAGTGGGTATGCTTTGAAGAAATTGTAACATTATATTGATTGTATTGTATAATGTGGGTTAGTGGGTTATTGTATTTCCATTTCTTATTTCTAATCACAATTTCATTCCAGCTTCTATGAGTATTTACTCAAGGTCTGGATTCAAGGAAATAAAACTGATGCTGTCATGCATTACAGGTAATCAGTACTTCCCTTCCTATACAGTCATGGTATTTGGGTTTTTTATCTGACCATTCCCCCAATTGAGTGTCATAAATTTTAGGTATAAAGTAACATCACTGTGTTTGTGTTTTTTTGGAATTAACAAGATCGTTCGACCATTGTAGGGGTAAGCATGTCCACCCCTACATTCCCAGCTACAGTGTATATAACCCCCCCAACAAGTTCCAGATTTCCCCTAAAGTTTTATCTTTTTCTCTATTGGGGGGAGTGGTGTTCCCTAATCGTGATTCTAATAGAAATTTTTGTATTCTAACTTTTCTATTAGATTCAATAGAAATGACAGGACAACCAAAGTTTTGGGACCAGAAATAATATGCAGTATTTACTTAATCATTATGTACTGCCGAGTCTTTGTTTGATCATTTGATGTTAATCCAAATCTTGAAAACAGAAAAATGTGGGAGACATCAATGAAAGGTCTCGAGAGCTTGGTGCGAAGGACAACCCCTTCATCTTTTGCTTATATTTGTGAGAGGACTGGGGGCTCTTTTACTGACAAGGTGATAAGTATAGGAGCAGGTATCTAAGTGTTTTTCCTATTCATTTGTTTTGAGCTTTGACTCAATCTTTTTTCTCTAAAAACATTTCAGATGGATGAACTCGCGTGCTTTGCTCCAGGAATGTTGGCCTTAGGTGCTTCTGATTATGATAGTCCTGATGAATCTGGAAAGTTCATATCATTAGCAGAAGAGGTACACCAATGCAGTGTCAGTCAAGATGTCATTCTTCTGTGGAGTACTGATTAAGTCAGTCTTATAAATACAGAGTATTTATAACACCCACATTATGTTGGAATATTCATTTTCTTTAGTTATTCAGATTTGTAATATAAATAATACAGACTAGGATGTCAGTAGTTATTTTATGCAATAATGCACGAACAATTTCTTGTGTTGATTTATGTTAGTTTTGAAAACTTTAAAAGTATCTATAATAAGTTATTAGTTGCTGTAGTCATGAACTAATAAGGCAGTTTTGATGTAATCGGGTAGAGTTTTCCAATGCATGGATTTAAATGAACTTAATAATCTATAAATAGATTTTGTCTTTTGCAGCTCGCTTGGACTTGCTATAACTTCTACCAGTCAACGCCAACAAAATTGGCTGGAGAGAACTACTTTTTTCATAAAGGGCAGGTTGGAATACTTCTGTTCCAATTATATTCTGCACTCATATGATTTTTGTGTTTTCATGTTATCCCATAGAGAAAACATGTAGTTGAATATGTTTGTTCAATATCTGGTTCTGGTTTTATTATTTTCAAGGATATGAGTGTGGGGACATCATGGAACATACTGAGGCCGGAGACTGTTGAGTCGCTTTTTTATCTCTGGCGTTTGACTGGAAACAGGACATACCAAGATTGGGGTTGGAACATATTTCAGGCATTTGAGAAGAACTGTCGTATAGAATCTGGTTATGTTGGGCTAAAAGATGTAAGAAGCGCTCCTCAAACTGCACCATGATATTATTGAGCCCATTTGGTGACTATTTTTCTCTTTATTAGACTTATCTTGCAGTTGCTGATATTTCTCTCATTTTGGTCATTTCCCAGGTGAACACGGGTGTGAAAGACAACATGATGCAGAGCTTTTTCACGGCAGAGACCCTTAAATATCTTTATCTTCTTTTTTCGCCGCCTTCAGTGATTCCACTGGACCAGTGGGTTTTCAACACAGAAGCCCACCCTCTTAAAATTGTTGACAGGGGGGGCTCTACTGGACAGTTGCAGCATACATCAGAGGTTAGATCTCGTGGTAGAAGAGAAGGTCAATTTGGTGGCGACTAGCCTAACTCAAACAGCTTTTTTTTTTATGAAAGAGATTGAGATCTTGCTGATGGACTGGATGGAGCCAATGGGATACACTTCAAACATCACTGTCCAGTTTTTTTAAACGGCAGCAATTACTGGATTTTTTATAGTTGGGGTCGGTATAGGTTATACTAGTTTTTTTAATTTTTTATGTGATGTCCCCCACCCGGCCTTCCTGGCTTTTGTGCAAACTTTTGGGGCAACCTGATGTACTATACTATACTCTTGCTACTACCCCTATATATTTAACATTTTTTGAAGTCCATTGGGAACACACCTTGATGATTATGAAAATGTTTAATCACTGGGACCTATTATGAGTTACACTCACATTATCGGGTGTACGATGCCTAGGATCAAAACGTACTCCTTGACAATGTGTTTTGTGTGTGTAGAAGCGGATAATTCTTTTGACATAACTTTAGTGTTCCTTGATTTTTATAGATCTGAATATACCAAAGCATAATACACCTCAAACCGAGGCCACTATAAAGCATAATACAAACAGTAACAATTTAGATGAGAAAGTTGTCTAAGAAATGAGAGCAATCTTTGAGGTCAGTCACAGTATAATCTAGTTGCAACTTCACAAAGATCCCTCTGAGAATATGCTCTCAACACAAACAGACAACTATAACTTGATAACAAAGTAATTAACGTGATAATGAAGCATTTCATGTGCTCACCTGTCAGGAGAAAAGAAGAGGGGACTTTGTTCTCCATCTGCAGATGACTGTGTATCACGTCTTGATGGCTTGCTGGAGATGAGACCAGCTTCTGCCAAGCCTGAAACATTACAAACATCAGGAAGTAAATTGGACCAATCCAGAAAAATACTTCTCAGAAGATCACAGACCTTGTATGCAGGGAAAGTCAGGATCTTCAATTGTAACATCATCAAAGGCTGAAAGGCAAGCTCAGTAACATTCTCGATAAACATTGCAAAATAGATTTTGGAGACAGTGGACCTAAAGACAAATACATCATGATAGCATGTATGCAATTCAGATGGTGATGGACATGCAGTCATTTTATGCATGTCTTAGGAAGCAGTATGTGTACTACTAACGTGATGCTCTATTTTAAGATCCATATACCTTGATAGAGCACAGCTAGACGCAACTAACCAAATTCAGACTTTTGAATGTTGTGGGAATGTGTTTTAACTTTTGGACAGTGAATGTTTTTGTAATTTATATTCTGACTTCATTGTTGTGATAAATTTGATTTGATTTGTGGTGCTCATTGAATTTTTTTTCAATGTCAAGTGATTGTTTGATAGTGATACTATTTTGGAAGAACAAAATTGATTTTTAATAATATGATTACCGGCGGGAAAATCATTCCCCGTTTTAACCGAGTACAATTTGGGTAAAAAATTCCCCAACGGGGAACGGGGTGGGTTCGGGGATAATAAGTTAAATATCGGGGTGGATACGGGTAAGGGTATACCCAGCCTCATTGCCATCCCTATCCAGGACCCCCTGGTCCACATACTCAAGCAACTCACATCCCCTTGGCGGGACCCTTCAGCAACCCGTCGGCAACCCTTCGGTGGGACCTCTTGACGACCTTTCAGCATGCCGTCAGCGGTAACCCTCGGCTATGAGCCCTCGACCATTATGCCCTCGGCTATGAGCCCTCAGCACTTCAGAACAACCATTCACGAATTAGCTTTTGTACAGTCTATTAGCTCAGCCCACATTTCTCCTACATATACTCTCCATTGGGAACCTTGAAAAGGATGGTTAATTAATATACATTCTCATTTTCAATATCTAACTCTCCCTTCTCTCTACAATAATATGTCCCATCATGGTATCTTGGTACCACTATTTATCAATATGTGTTCCATGTCAGCTATTCATTTAAAATTTCTTAAATTGCTAAAGTGATCCGTGAATTGCTAAAATTTCCTTATATATAAATATTACTTTACCCTTTTTATTTTATCTTTTATATGTATATTCATCTCTTTTATATTATCTTTTTTTATAAGAGCTTATCTTTTTTTTTCTTTTTTTTCTTTCTTTTCCTTTTGGTGATATCATGTATCGATTCATGTTAGCCGACCCCAATATCGTTTGGGACTAAGGCTTGGATGTTGTTGTTGTTGTTGTTGTTACTAAAGTGATCCGTGAACTAGCTGATTCTTGTCATGAACTAGCTGATACTTATCATGTAAGAGAGTGTTTGCAAAAAATAAAAATAAAAAACGTTTTTCAGCTTTTGGCTTTAAAAAAGCTGAAATTGGTTTTTTCAAGTGACAGCTTCTGCTCAAATTAAGCACTTAAAAGCTAAAAGTTGAAAGCAGATTGATGGATGTGCTTTAAACTGCTTTTCACTTTTTCTATTACACAAAAGCACTTATTTTATCAAACATTACCAACTTTTACTTTTTCAGAAGCACCTTTTTATCAAACACTATCAACTTTTACTACGGAGTATTAAACATTTTTTCAAAACCACTTGAAAACACTTTTCTAAAAATATGATGCTCCTTTCTCTGCTATTGTTCCAATTCTCAATCTTGATTGAGTTTGTTCATTCAATCGCCTCTTCTTCGACTTTGCCGTTCAATTGCCTCCTTCGCATATGTCGTTTCGTTTCTCTGAACCGTATCTTGGTCATGTTCATCTTTTCGTTCAATCGGCTCCTTCGCATTTGTGAACCTTATCTATGGGATTTAGGTGGCCGGTCACCCAAATAAAATCTCAACTATGCTCAGTATGTAAGGTGTTAGAGACAGTTTCTTAATTTATTCTTGGAAACACGTTTCTTAATTTATTTTTGGAAACACATCCTAATTTAATTAGGGGTTATGTTGCTTTGGGAACAAGACACTGCATCTCTATAAATACCACTCTCCTCTCTTGTAATCTGCATCCAGAAAATATTAATAACATTCCTGGCTTGGTAGCGCCCCCAGACGTAGTCCTCTGTGGCGAACTGGGTTACCAAATTTCGTGTGTTCTTTAATTGTTCTTCGTGTTTGTGAGTTAAATTCCTAACAACTGGTATCAAGAGCCCTAGGTTCGAAGGGAGAGTTCAACACGATGGCAGATTTGAAGACACCGTTGATGCAGTTTGATGAGACTGATTTCGGCTTCTGGAAGCTGCAGATCGAAGATTACCTGTACGGTAAAGATCTGTATCAACCTCTGGAGGATAAGCCGGAAGACAAGAAGGAGAGCGATTGGAAGTTGCTGGACAGGAAAGCGATGAGCGTGGTGCGATTGTCGCTGTCCAGAAACATCGCCCTACATACCGTCAAAGCAAAAACGACGAAGGAGATGTTGCAAATATTAACGGATATGTATGAGAAACCTTCTGCTGCGAACAAGGTACATCTCATGAGGCGTCTTTTTCACCTTAAGATGTCAGAAACCACGGGAGTTGTGGAGCATCTCAACGAGTTCAATTTAATCACCACACAATTGAGCGCGGTTGAGATCAAGTTCGACGACGAAATTCATGCCCTAATTCTGCTGTCTTCTCTCCCGGAAAGCTGGAACGGAACGGTGACTGCAATCAGCGCTTCGGCAGGGAAGGAGAAATTGAAATTCGATGAAGTCGGAAATCTGGTGCTCAGCGAAGAAATTCGCAGGAAGGAATCAGGTTTGGCTTCTGGATCGGCGTTGAGTACAGAGAACCGGGGCAGAACGAAGTCAAAGTCAAAGTCAGATCGGGATAGATCAAGATCCAAATCCAAGTCAAACAGCAAGGGCAAGAAGGACAGAAGTCAGATCAAGTGCTGGAATTGTGAGGAGTACAGACACTTCAAGAGCCAATGCAGCGGCAGAATCATCGGGTGATGATCTCCTGATTCTGAGCGTGAGCAGTCCATTGGAGTCATGGGTTCTGGATTCTGGAGCCTCGTTCCATTCATGTGGTAACTCTGAAGTGATGGAACAGTATACTCCCGGCAATTTTGGAGAGGTGTATCTTGCTGATGATGAGCCTCTTAAAATTGTTGGGAAGGGGACAGTCCATGTGAAGACTCTGAACGGATGCATGCTGAAACTAAATGGTGTCCGACACATTCCTGGTTTGAGGATGAATCTTCTTTCAATTGGGCAGCTGGATGAGGAAGGTTATGCAGTTACATTCGGCAACAGAAATTGGAAGATCACCAAGGGAGCCTTGCTGGTTGCTAAGGGGAAGAAGGAGGGTACGTTGTACATGAAAACGAACTCAAAGGACTGCATCGATGTTGTTGCCGTTGCAAAAAACGATGTGAATTTGTGGCACTGTCGGCTCGGTCACATGAGCGAAAAGGGGATGAAGGAGCTGTGCTCGAAGGGCAAACTGCCCGGCCTGAAGACTGTTGAGGTTGGCTTATGCGAGGACTGCATATTCGGGAAACAGAAACGTGTCAGTTTCTCAAAGGGAAGACGAGCTATCAAATCGGAGAAGCTGGAACTAGTTCACACCGACCTTTGGGGACCTGCAGAAGTTACATCCTTGGGAGGATCCGCCTACTACAAGACCTTTATTGATGATGCCACAAGAAAGGTGTGGTTTATTTTCTCAAAAATAAATATGATGCCTTTGATGCTTTCAGGAGGTGGAAAGCTCGTGTTGAGACAGAGTCAGGTCTGAAGTTGAAGTGCCTTCGGTCAGATAATGGGGGTGAGTATGAACTGCATGAGTTCAAGAATTTTTGTGCTGAGAATGGGGTTCGTATGGAGAAGACAACTAAGGGGACTCCGCACCATAATGGCGTTGCTGAATGCATGAACAGAACACTGAATGAGCGGGCTAGATGCATGAGGTTGAAGAGTGGCTTACCGAAGATGTTTTGGGCGGATGCAGTGAACACCGCGGCTTTTCTCATCAACAGAAGTCCAACGATCTCGTAGGAGAATGGCATTCCTGAAGAAAGGTGGACGGGTAAAGAGGTAAATCTGTCCTATCTCCGCATATTTGGTTGTGTTGCTTATGTTCATATCAGTTCCGTTGACCGAAGCAAGTTAGACGCAAAATCTGTGAAGTGTACGTTCGTTGGATATTGTGGTGATGACTATGGATACAGATTCTGGGATGAGCAGAATAGGAAGATTATTCATAGTCAAGATGTGGTGTTCAACGAGCAGGTTCTGTACAAGGACAGATTGAGCGCATCTGATTCTGAGCAAGAAAGTCCGAAGATCATAGAGCTGGATATCTCTAATTCGGGTGGGAGCAAGCAGGATCAGAATGAAAATATGAGCAGTGATGAGGATCCATCAACTCCGCTAAGGAAGCGGCCTGCTAGGAACCGAAGAGCACCAAATAGGTATTCACCTTCTAATTTCTATTTGTTGCTTACTGACGGTGGTGAACTGGAGTCCTATGCAGAGGCAGTTCGGGTTGATGACAAGGGCAAGTGGAAACTTGCAATGGATGATGAGACGACATCTCTCACATCTAATGATACTTGGAGGTTAGTTGAACTACGGAGAGGAAAGAAGGCTTTGCACTACAAGTGGGTCTACCGCATCAAGAAGGAGGCAGATGGTAGCAAACGCTACAAAGCTAGGCTGGTTGTGAAGGGTTTGAGCAGCGCTATGGTATTGATTATACCGACATATTCTCTCCAGTTGTGAAACTAACTACTATTCGGTTGGTGTTGGGGTTAGTTGCTGCAGAAAATTTGTTGTTACATCAGATGGATGTGAAGACTGCATTCCTTCATGGTGATCTGAATGATGAGATTTACATGGTGCAACCAGAGGGCTATGTGGCAGAGGGCAGTGAGAATCTCGTATGCAAGCTAGTGTAGAGCTTATACGGGTTGAAGCAGGCACCGAAGCAGTGGTACAAGAAATTTGATGGTTTCATGCGGGAAATCAGTTTCTTGAGATGTCACACCGACAATTGCTGCTACTACAAGAAGACTGAGAACTGTTATCTTATCTTGCTATTATATGTAGATGACATGTTGATTGCAGGAGCTAGTTCAAAGGAGATTGAGAAGCTAAAGAAACAGTTGTCAGAACGTTTTTCCATGAAGGATCTTGGAGAGGCAAAGCAGATTTTGGGCATGCGAATCGAGAGGGATGAGGCAGCGGGCAGATTATTTCTTTCACAGGCAGAATACATTCAGAAGGTCTTGGAAAGATTCAGAATGCAAGATGCTAAGGCTGCAAGTGTTCCATTGGGTAGTCACTTCAAGCTTAGCAAGGAAGATTCTCCAAAGAACAAGGAGGACCGTGCTCAAATGCAGAAGATTCCATATGCATCAGCAATTGGCAGCATCATGTACGCTATGGTTTGCACGAGGCCAGACATTGCACATGCGGTGGGAGTAGTGAGCAGATACATGGGAGACCCCGGGAAAGAACACCGGGAAGCTGTGAAGTGGATCATGAGGTATTTGAAAGGTACTGCTTCTAATGCTTTGTGTTTTGATGGAAAGAATGTAGAGCTGTTGGGACATGTTGATGCAGATCTGGCATCAAATGACTCGGATGGATCTGGAAGACAACCACAGGGTATGTTTTTACATTTGGTGGGACAGCATTATCTTGATACTTGAAGTTGAAGGCCAGCGCTACCATGCTAACAAGGGAGGATTTGAAGAAGACAGTCTCAAGGTGGGAGATTGTAAGGTGTTAGAGACAGTTTCTTAATTTATTCTTGGAAACACGTTTCTTAATTTCTTTTTGGAAACACATCCTAATTTAATTAGGGGTTATGTTGCTTTGGGAACAAGACACTGCATCTCTATAAATACCACTCTCCTATCTTGTAATCTGCATCCAGAAAATATTAATAACATTCTTAGCTTGGTAGCGCCCCCAGACGTAGTCCTCTGTGGCGAACTGGGTTACCAAATTTCATGTGTTCTTTAATTGTTTTTCGTGTTTGTGAGTTAAATTCCTAACACAGTAAGCTTCTCTTTTATTTTATATTTTTGTTTCCTTAAAGTTTCATCAATTCTAAAATACATTCACTTTATATTGCCTTGATTTTTGCCTGGTAAAATTATTAGCACAAATTTGCATTTTGGGTTATGAACTCTACTTTTGTCCTCCGCTCAATGGATGTTTTCAAGTACCGGATTTCAGCTAGGTAAGATTCATGTGAGTGGTGTGGTGGGTTTTTCTCTTCATTTTCATAGATGTTTAGTTACTACAAGACTACAAGTATTATCTTTTTTCTTCTATTTTATAGGCATATCATTTCTACGAGTAATTCCTTCACATTTGTACTGCCTTTTGCATTTTAGGCATATATTTCTACACTTTTTTTTGGGTGTTCAATTTTACATAGCAGCAATTATTACAATTCTCTCTGCTCTCTAGAGAGGAACCCTAAGGGATCGTCTCGTCTTTCTAGAGGTTCCAACGTTTGGGATTGCAACTAGTCGGAGGAGATAACATTGGCGGATAAACGAGATGTGGCTAACTAGCTGGGGATCTGAGGTTGTATCGAGACGGGATCGTGAAGCCTTGGTCGGCCATTCCGACAGTGATGGAGTTGGTATCCACCCATATTGTAAGAGCTTGTCCTCCTCCGAAACAACCTCCATATCAGGAAGAAATTTGTGGAAAGATTTTATTTCAGTATTATTTTCTCTTTAATAGCAATTGTTTGAATGTTTGAATTTTTGGAATTCTTTTGATAGGTAGGGTTTCGGTTCCGATCGTTTTAAGCCTAAATTTCCCGTTTCAGGTTTAGCGAGTCATGTTGTTTTGTATAAAGTGACTGACTCTAAGTCTACTCCTAGAGTTCACGATTGGATCTGTAAATTCTTTCCAAAAGTTGTCTTGTATATGTTCTCGATTTTAATATAACGATCGCTCTGAAAGTTACTAATGTACAGTTGCAAACCTAAACTACTTCTTTAGCCTTTTATTTTACGCTTCTGGTCACCAAGAAGCGTTAGACGGTGGAATTGTTTTTTTCCTATTATTTCAATGGGGCTTCCTTTTTATTTATGTTAGTTCTATTTGAAGTTTTTTCTTGGAGCCCGAGTCTAAAACACACTGTTGTGCATGTCCATTTGTTAATATACTTTAGAAAAATATATTTATTAAATTAATTTACTCATAATAGTCACAAAATATAATACTAATGTCGCTCATTCAAAAGCACGCAATTTTTTTAAAGTAGTTGTATAAACCAAAAAAAAAATCGACGTAAGAACAATAATGAAATGTCAAAAGTAATCAATTATTTAAGTAGTCTTATAATTACCTAATCAAGAAAAGGTAGTTTACTAATAAAATTCACACCAATATATTTCACACCCATACAATCAACCATTTAAAAAAATATATTACTAATGTCGCTCTTTTTATTGTCAAACATTTTCACTTTAGTTAATTCAATCTTTTCAGACTTTTTCAGTCATTCGGACCATTCCAATCAAAGCAAGTGTTACCGAACAACCCTTACTTTCGTTTGTCATTTAGGCTGCATGCAACCCTATGGGTGAAAACCCAATTTTAAGCTATTGACTCTCAAATATACTGCAACTCGTGTTTTTGTCAGTGCCAAATTGGTTAGATAGCACCGGTGGAGGCGGGGGAGGGGAATTTGGACGCCTCATTCACGGAGAGAGAAGACAACTGCATATCTTTTGCGCTCATGATATTTCACAAATGAGTGGGGCTAAGAAAATTAAATAATCCCAAATTAATTTAATCCATTATAACTTTTTTACTTGTAATCCATTTTTTATATAAAAAACATATATATCAGAATTTTTAATTTTTTATGATCTTTCATACAC
The DNA here is from genome assembly GCA_945859915.1 of Cuscuta epithymum. Classification (NCBI taxonomy): domain Eukaryota; kingdom Viridiplantae; phylum Streptophyta; class Magnoliopsida; order Solanales; family Convolvulaceae; genus Cuscuta; species Cuscuta epithymum. The sequence continues at coordinate 645,778 of CAMAPF010001001.1, read as the reverse complement.
AAATATTGTATATATAAAGTTTAAAAAAATAAAAATATGTATTTTTCATTAGTTGGAGATATTTATGTTCATATTTTTGGTTAAGTACATCGAAATGCTAAAAATAAGACCTCATGGTTAAATAATTTTTTACACCTTTCATTTTTTTTCAAAAACAGGTATAAACTAACAAAAATAAATAAAATCCAAATTTATTTTTACAATAATTATTCACAAAAAAATATTGAGAAAAAAAATGATATAAAAGCAAGGTTTTAATGAAGAATATATTTGATAGTTGAATATATTGACGGTGCTGAATTGTCGTGAAAATTGAATTGACTAAATAAATATGTATAAATAGTGGGAAATTTGATTTATTGACGGAGCTGGGTTGCGATTGACGGAGCTGTTCTAAGAAATTCTTAGGCCCGGCCCACATAGGTTCAACTGGTGCCACTGCACAGGTACCCATTCATAACAGAGCATCCAAATTTTGTTATGATCCATGAGAAGATACTCGAGGAATTGACGAAACAGAGCATGTTTGTAACAGGTGTTTCCAAATAAGACATATCCAATTTTTTTGACAAAAAAAGTCAAAACGGAGTTCCCAACTCCGAAAATAAAAAGTGGTCAAAAACAACTTTATTGATTGCGGATTTCTGAACTCCGAAACAGAGTTGCATCAGGCTTTCTTATTTTCAGATCTGCCAAATCCGAATTCAGAGGATTAGATTTCCGGGCTTCGTGATTGGTTGGCTACAGATCGGAGGATAGTTTTGTTGTTATAAATTCACCTCCCCACCTGCTTCCTCCCATACCTTCATCCGAGCCCCCCTTCAACCTCCTCTCAACCCCTCAAAAGGTTAGTAACTTATTCCTCCTCCTTATTCATTATTGTTATTATTATTAATATTATTATTATTAGTATTATTATTATTTATAATTAGATACAATTTATGTTATTAATGTGTGCATATGTTTATTTATGACTTGAAATATTACGAAGTAAATTTTACGTCGGTAATAAGTGTAGTAATCTTTTTTTATTATTATATTAGTAGTAATAATTGTAGAAAAAGGTTTAATATTTCTATAAAAGTAGGTGAATAGAAAAAATGACATACTATTTCTCGTGTCAGATAAAAAATACACTTTATCAAATAAAAATATTTCCGGTCAGATAAAATACCTCGGAATACGCACCCATCCACTCCACACCTAACCTCATTATTTCTAACCACCCCAATAATGTCTCCTGTCAGATAAAAAAATACACTTTATCAGATAAAAATATTCCCGATCAGATAAAATATCTCGGAATACGCACTCATCCACTCCACACCTAACCTCATTATTTCCAACCACCCCAATAATGTCTCCGGTCAGATAAAAAAGACTTTATCAGATAAAAATATTCCCGGTCAGATAAAATATCTCGGAATACGCACTCATCCACTCCACACCTAACCTCATAAATTCCAACCACCCCAATAATGTCTCGTGTCAGATAAAAAAAATACACTTTATCAGATAAAATATCTCGGAATACGCACTCAGTGATATTACAGAGTAAGTTGTAGGTAGGTAATAAGTGTAGTAATCTTTTTTATTATTATATTAGTATTAATAATTGTAGAAAAAAGTTTAATATTTCTATAAAAGTAGGTGAATAGAAAAAATGACATACTACGTTTTAGTTGTTAAAAAATATATAAAATATTTAATAAATTCATAAGTTGTATTGGTAAATATATAATTCATATTAATATTTAAGTAGTTATAAAATAATAGTGGACACATCAAAATATAACGTTAGTTTTAATGTTAAACTACATAAAATTTTTAAACACATTTAATGAATGACTTAAAAACATGTAAAAAAAAATTAGTTTATGTTTGCTTGTTAATTGTAGGTTTGTAATGGCCGAACGAGTTGCACAACCAGGGCCTCAGGATCGTTCAGTGTTATTTATGCTACCCGATGAGCATCGTGCCGATCGTGTGTGGCATGAATCATCATTTCGTGACGTCAAACTGAAATGCCAGCACTATTCGAGAGAAGCCTACGTTGAGGAGGGTCCGCGTCATCCTGGGGTGGTACAGTTGCTGAGAGTATCGGGGTTTCATGGTGTGGAGAGAATAGGACAATTGCAGTTAGATTGGTCTCTTGTGACTGCGTTAGTGGAGAGGTGGAGACCCGAGGTACATGCATTTCATTTGCCCTTTGGTGAGGTAGGTTTGACCTTGCAGGACGTACAAGTGTTGTTGGGGTTGCCTGTTGACGGCATACCACTCACTGGTCCTACTATTACTGAGAAGGCAGCGTTATTGCAGATGTGTGCAGATTCTGTTGGTTTTATACCAATAGATGAGGATTTAAATTCACCCACCATAAAAGTACCGAATATCCACCGCATCCGATTAACTGAATGGAGCACTGAGAACGAGGTGACTCAACACACCAGAGCCCTCATTTGGCAGTTGTTAGGCGGTTCGTTATTCCCTACCACTAGTGCGAACATGGTTCGTTATTCCAGAACTTCTCGAGCTGAGCCCCGTCAAGAAACAAGATTTCCAAATGAGATGGATATGCGTCCAAGACGGAGAGAACAACATGATTGATTTGTATTTGTACTCTTATAATGTTATCTTTTTTTGTACTTTGTTTTAATGTTGTAAAATATTTATTAGCCATATGTTTTATGTGTACCTTTAATATGACTTATTGTGCAATGAACTTTGTTTAATTTTGAATTCGTATGACTTTATGGGTCACTTATAAATTAAACGTGTTATATTGTAAACTGTATTTGTATTTACTTTGGAGTTCATAACACTGAATGGGTCAACTATTTTTAAAAATCGTCACATTGATTTAATATATTGATACTTTTAATCAATGTAGTTTGTTCTTGTAAATATATTAACATATTGATACTTTTAATCATCTTTTCCGGGGTTCACATTATTTAATGGGTACGGCTTTTTAATCTGAATTACGTTCAAAAAATTATTTTGTTAATGTAAATGTAACAAATTTTTTACTATTTGTGCTCAAAACATTTAATGAGTCACTTTTGTAAAATGTGTGCTAATTTATTTTAATGGGTCAAATTTTTGTAAAACGCATGTTTTTATCTAAATCGGGAATCAGACGCAAATTCAACTTAAAATACAAATATTGTATGATTTTTAATTATGTTAACAAAATACGTTTTTTCGTAGGCAACAAGAATTATAAAAAAAAGTATGTTTTTTTATGTTGAACAAATACAACTTAAGTATGTTTTTTAATTATGTTGAACAAGAATTATATAAAAAAGTTCAAAACACAAAAACAAACACAACAAACAATTCATAGGCAACAAAAAAAACTACTCCTACTTTCGGCTTTGCCAACTCCGAAAATGGCCTCCCACCATATTTTTCGGAGTCCATTTTCGAGCTTGGTAACTCCGAAAACCGTACTGACAAGATGAATTCGGATCTGCCAACTCCGTTTTGCACTCTTTGCAATCCATTAAAAAAGTGCTTTTAACTTTTTTTTAAGAAAAAAGCACTTATTTTACCAAACACTACCAACTTTTACTTTCTCAGCTTCCGTGTAGAATCTACTTTTTACTTTTTCTATTACACAAAAAGCATTTATTTTACCAAACACTACTAACTTTTACTATTAATCACTTTTTCCCCAAAAGTACTTTTATTTAAGCACAAATGGTTGTAAACAAAACATTTGAGAAGTGAGAATACGAAACGATTGTTTTCTAGGAACGAGGAGGCCGTGCGACCGAATTTCATAAGATTCAATTTGTTCCGAGGATCGAGGAGTCGAGTTTATCCAACTACATGAACGAGATTATTATATATTTCTTACTTCAGGGCTTGAGCCATTGAATTACACCAGGCTTCTAGTCGAGATTATAGGGGGACGTCTCATTTCTCAGGTTGCTTCGGTGATCTTTTCTCTACGTCATTATATTATACGGAGTATTATTTGTTACCTTCTCCATTTTACTTTTGAATTAGACAATACTACGTATCAATTTGGATGTAAAAAGAGAAAAGAAGAAATATTTCAATATCAATACGTAGTACGATAGTATATTGTTAGTAAATATTTCGATGTACGTTTTGTATATTAGGGTCCCCACTCCCCAATTCAATTTTGAACAGGGTCCCTAATAGGTAAGGGCTGGGCCTGCTAAGAATCACTCGAGCTCTTGTGGTCAACAAGTAAGACTGTAAGAGAGTAGAAATGTGCTCTATATATCATTTAGCTGACAGAAATAAAGAAAATAGGAAACTGAAAAAGTTGAGAACTTATTGAAGATGGATTTGGAGCTTCTAAGTTTTAACCTGATCTATGAAATGCTTTCTAATAGATAGTTATTCCTTGTTTTTTGAACAGTGTTAACATTTCCTAAATGATGCATGCTTTTCCTCATCTTTGTTTATTTCACGATTATAGTTATTTCCTTGTCCCTTTTTTGTGTTGGAAGACTGTGGAAAGGAAGGGGAGGTAACTGGAGGGAGCAATGGGCTCCTTCAAACTCACCACATTTCACTCTTCCATTTGGGGTAATTTGAAGGATTGTTTTTTCTCCTAATTTCTTTTTTCTAGAATAACAAAATGTTTTCACATTTTTTTTACTGTTAAAGACACAATGTTGCATATATTTAAAATGATGAGCCCTTTAATGGGGTAGACCCTCGGTTTTCTAAACTTAGGTTGCTAGATTTGTTATCCTATACTTTTACACCCTCTTCATACTGGACTTTATGGAAATATGTTCAAAGCTTGAAACAGACAGATCATGAAACATACATGACTCAAAGACCCACACTCCTGAAAACATGAATCGGGAAATTGAACCACTTGAAATGCATAGGAAGGGGACGTAAATGGGTATGGTTGACTCACACCGATTATGAGAATAAATTTAATTTGATTTGCAAAATCTTTAGCATTACCCATTTTCAAAAAAAAGTGATCATATGTTGTACACTGTTATAGATGCTTTCTCAATTTTTTCTTTTGACATTATGGATGCTCTCTTGGACTTAAAGTACTAGTAGTTCACAAATACGGAGTAATAATTATGTAAATTTCAATTCCCTAGAACTCCGACTGGAAAAATGAGAATTTCACACAAATGTCAGAAGTAATGATTGTTCTCTTTAAACGAAATCTTTTGTAATACAGGCTCATGGAACTGAATATGTGAGACTTGATGCTCTTAAGCTCAAAATCAATATTTTTATCTAAACACCATTACTTGTGAAGAAACGAAAATAGAGAATTATGAAAGTTCGTTTCTGACATGCAACTCATTGTGTTACGTATTTTTTTTTTTCAAACTACTTAATTCTTTTCAATATTAAAAACTGGAAGCAGAAAACTATTTCACACATAGTCTACAAGACTTGTGTATTTCTTTTATGTTGTATGGTCTTTACTAGGTCATCTTCTAACAAATCAAGTTCTGATACTTTTGGTGAACTGCCTCCAACAAGGAAGAAAGCACAGATTCGTTCAAAGAAATGCAACAAAGTTCTAGTGCAGAAATGGATGACAAGCGGCTTGAAAGTTTTGATGCCTTCTGGAATGCATTGACTAGCATCAGTTCCCTCAAAACTCTGAATCAAAATCTTGGTCCTCTGAATGTGCATAGGTTTGATGCAAAGGCTGATCGGACTGGGAAAACTGTTGAAGGTGATGGAGAAGAGAGAAAGAAGGAACTTTCAGCAAGGTATAAGATTCACATCAGAGCTGCAAATGAAAATTCCGTGATTGATGGTCGTGAGCTAACATTTGCAAGAACAATTTCATTATTTCCTCATTTTGCTAGCTTGTTGCTATGGGGCCGGCATTTTAAACCGAAAAAAACCAAAAACTGACCCAAAAAACTGAACCACCAAAGGAAAACTCCAAACCGAAAAAATAGGGACCCAAAAATTGGGACCCGAAGTCTACCTCGGTTCGGTGGTGGATCTTGATATGCAATATGTCGGTGACTCGGTTCAACCAAACCGAACCGATAAGGCCCAACTGGGCAGTTGAGCGGTTGAGCCTAATCATGTATTTGAAATCATTATTTTTATTATATAAAAGTATATTTTGCCAACCCCAAATCCTTCTATTTCAAATACATCATTAGGCCCAACTGACCAAGTCCATTAAGCTAGTAAAATAATTAAAATTAGTTAAATAAGTAATCCTCCATTCACATATCAGAAGCTGCGGGAGTAATTTCACGAAGGTCAATCAGACGGACGCACGCGACTTGGCCAGCAGACTAGAGACTACTGCTACACCGCCGGCTGCAATAGCTCCGGCTACCATCTCCGGTCTAAGAGTGCAGGTAAGTATTATCTTATTTTTCACATTTGTAGAAGAAATTATAAATCTGGGAATCCTAAGAAACCTAATCCTTGTCCTGCTCTTCAACTGGATTTCATGGCAGTATGACAATCTGATATATTAATTATTTGTATTCATCGTATTCTCAAAGTATATTAAATAATTTTTAATATAAAAAATTATTTAGATGTTCTTGAACACTGTCAAAATTACTGACATATATGAAATTATTAATATTTTGTAATTTTATGTTAAAATGCAGGATGATTAATGGCAGTTCACAACTTCACATGCTCTCAACTTTGAAGTGCTATTGATTTGGATGTTCTTGAATATTGTCCTTTTAATCTTCTTGAACTTTGGAGTATGTACTTTGAATTTAGTTTTGATTGTCCCCATAGGCCCATATTATGGAACGTTAAAGAGTTGGATGTTTATTGTGTTGAATGTTGAATTTGTTCTGGAATAGACTGCTGGATTTTATTATTTGTGTCGATGAACTGTTGATGATTAAAATTATGTGTTAACTTAATAACTTTTTAGTGAGCTAGTAATTCAAGTTATAGGCTTCTTTACATTATTCTCTACTATTTTTTCTTGAAAAAATGTACTCCGTAGTTTAGTAGCAATGTATTTTTACAAGTTTTACTTTGCATATTAAAGGATAGGCTAAAGTGTCAAATAAGTACATGAACTAACTTAAAGTGTTCAATTAGCCCCATATATAAGAGGTTCTGCCCAGCCGTCGCCAATTGGGGCGGTTCCCAGTTGAATTTTTTGATGAAATTTTTTGAGCATCTTCTTCATCAAGTCTAGTTTACTCATATCAAATTTCAGCTAAAATTTAAATCGAGAAGGCAGTCAATTGATTTTCCGAAATGTACTGCGCTGTTTAATTTCGCAGTTATCTTACAAAATGCTTTTTATACAAGTTTCATACTCCATAAAAACACAAATTTATTGACATGATTGAAGAAGTTTCATATATGAGGTAGTCCAATGTTGTCAAAAGCTGCAGACTATGGCAGAGCATCTTGCCAGTGATTAACCATAGAAAATATCCTTAGTCTAAGGAAAGACTCTAACACCTTGGTGGGGAACTGGGGATTATTAGGTATTAGGGAGGGTTCTGTCAAATAATTCATAATAATATAATATTGGCTGAGGCACAAAGTTTGATGTAGCCATATCATACAGGTCACAAGTGATATGTAACATGCTTATATGCTCAGCTTTAGATGATGAATTTGTTAGTGTTTTTTTGTTTCTTGGTTTTTCAAGATATTGACATTTAGGTGATGAATTAAGTAGGTAACATACACATGGAAGCTCAGGTACTTTTCTGAAATGCGTTCTTGAAAAACTTATTAAAGTAGTTCAAGCTTATAAAAGAAGTTTCTCCATCCAAACTGTCCATTTAAAAAATTGTTGAAAAAAATTTAATGACAACAAAGTAATGCACATTTAAACATAATTAATTTAATCCCAGAATTGTATTCTCTGAACTCTGCCTTCCTTTTGTCATCCAAGGTCAGCGGATTTTGGCAATGACCTGTTCAACAAGCAGAACCAAATTTTTTCTTATTAAGTAAAAATTTGTCAAAGAATCAAAAATATCATTAATTTTTCAGAATGTACCTATTAATTTTCTTCAATGATAATAACTTCCTTAGGACGATCCCCCAAATGTGCTGAAACTATGCCATTGAAATCCTTAATATGAGCTAAATACGGGGTCTCCCACCCATTTGCGGATGGAAGTCTAAAACGATTCCAATTAGCAGCTATAGGAGATATTGGTGCATAAGGATCCATTGAAACCTACAATACATTTATAAAAATAATGTTACATTATTAAAATTAATATAGTCAATGTAGAATGCCAAAAAAGTGCATAGTAAAAATTATAATACATAGTAATAAGTTATGTAAGTACCTGACCAAAGTGATTGTCATTCACAAAACCCAAGACTAAGGGTTTGTTTACAACTGCTTTTAAAAAAGCACTACTCAACTTTTGTATTTAATAAGCACTTATTTTCCCAAACACTACAACTTTTATTTTTCTCGGCTTCCGAGTCAAAAGTGCTTTTACTTTTTCTATTACACAAAAAGCACTTATTTTACCAAACACTGCCCACTTTTACTTTTCAAAATCACTTTTTTTTTCAAACACTATCAACTTTTATTTAATCACTTCTCCCCATTTCATTAAAAAAAACATTTTTTTCAAAAGCAGAAGCTGTTGCAAACAGACCCTAAGACCTTTTGATGTTGTTCCAGAGGTGGACTAGATCGAAGTGGAAGAAATGTCACACACACCGACTTAGAAAGGTAGACCAAAACCACATTATAATTAGAAGCAATCAAATGACCATGGCTGGTAGAGTCATCCAATTCTTATATGGTGCCAGGAGTTCTGAAATAAGACAATTCTTCAAGTAATTTAGCAACATCTTCCATCGACTCATAGAAACTAACATAAAAAGGTCGATGGTTGCAAATCTCTTCAATCAACTCTTTGCGAACTTTTGTCCACTTGTCTTCTCCAAAACCTAGTAAACAAGAGATAGCACGAAATCCACGATGTCCGTCTGGTTTGACATCTATTATGTCAAAGATATAGATAGGAGTGTAAGTATGATATTAAACAATCCAAATACTTTTGAAGACTTTTGGATTTTTTTCTCAACTATTTTCTTCCTCACTTTTTCTAATGGAACACATATTTTACTTAATTCAGAGTCACGATTAGCAACTTTTGATTCAACAATTTCAAAATATGAAAGGTCACGTTGAGTTGAGAAATTTGCTTTGATTGGAGGACGACCCTTTGTCTTAGCCTTTTGGGGTGGTGGTATTAGGAATGTCGTTGATGGATCACCTAATTCTCTTAATTTTCGCTTCAGTGTCAGCTTTCCGGCCTGATCAGATTGGTCAAATCGTGTCCATATAGAGCTCATCTCACTGTCAATACTGACTTCAAATGTAGCCTCACCTTCTTGATATCTTTGCAAGTTTTAAATTCATCCAATGAAGGTTAATATCTGAAATAGGAATAGGTCGACCATGTCTGACATGTTCTACAATTTCATGTGCATAAGGCAAGCCATGTGTGCTTCTCATGACACACCCACAAAATTTTGACATCATTGCCAACAGTAGTTCCTCTTTCAGACTCGGTCAGGATCAAGTTTAATGCATGTCTTGACACTAATCCACGCAGATTCTCAAATAATTCCGGTCTGAAACTGTGTTCAACCACACTTAGACTTTTCTCAAATGAAGCCTCAATTAAAGCGTTGATTATCGTCCAAGAACGATCAAAGTCCAATTGACTTGAGACAATCCATTTCTTCAACTTTGCATGTGCACTCTCAGCTCTGTACACGATAAAGAGAAATAAAATAAATATATTTTGAATGTATTTACTAAATATAAAAATTGGAAATACATTGATTTTGACCATCATACCTATTCGTTGTCAAATTACCAAAATGCATGATTTTATTGGTCCAGGCTGCTACAAATCTCTCTTTATACGGATTCAACCATGTATCTCTCACATACTCAATGAGATTAAGATACCTTTGATAGTCACTCTCAATAGCATTTAAGTTTTTAGCATAGTCATTTTCATCTGACGACCACATCAAGACACTCCAAGCTGCCATGAAATCATCAGACTCTTCTTTGCATTTAAATAACTTCTTAGAATTTGCAAGCACATTTTTTGTGATATGAAATCTGCAAAGAAGATTTTTCGCTTCAGGAAACACTGTCTTAACAGATTTCATCAATGTCAAGTCTCTATCAGTGACAATTACACTAGGCATGGTATTAGATGCCATCAGTGTTTTTAACCTTTCCATGGCCCATGTGTAGTTTTTTTCACGCTCAGCCTCCATGTACACAAATGCTATAGAAAACGTAAGATCTGTACATGTCACACCAACTATCTCTAGCAATGGAAACCCATATCGATTAGTTTTGTAGGTACAATCCATAAGCAACACTAATGGAAAGGCATATAAAATAGTCATAGAAGCAGGATGTGTCCAAAACAAATCTGTCAAACAATCAGTTGAATCATTTCTCCTATGCCATTCCACATAGGAGAAATCATTCAATCTTTTTATAAGTTGTTGCATTTATGATCTTCCATCTCTCTCAATCTTTCTATGTTTTTGACGGACATTATATATTGTCTTCATTGTAGTAGTATTCTTCTCATTCTTCTCTTTTATCGTCATAAGTATGTTTCTCGGTTTAACCATATTCTTCGTCATATCTAAGAGCACGGTCTCTTCATCTTTACTTAATCTTCCCGTAAAAGAGTGTCCTTCAAGTTGCGCAGCTGGTGGGTGGTTATGAGAGTCGCAGATAACTTTTATACACCACTCGTCATTTTTTTCTAACTTTACACCCCACAACAAAAATGGACAACCTTTTTTTTGTTCCTGTCCTCCTACGACATGATGCTTCTTTACCTACTACTTTCTTAGGTTGCCTATAAGTTCCACCACGCTCACAACCAAGACGCAGTCTAGCCTTTCTTCCATCATTTGCAGCCGATCGAAGAAGAATGTATCACAATAACATAACCTAGATCCTTCCCGATTTCTCTACTCCATGCAAGTAATTCATCCTTACTGTTAAATACCTGTGGTATAAATTACTTCAATGAATTCTGTATGAAAAATTCCTTAGAAAATCAATGAATCCCTTGCAAGTACCAAATTTTTTACTTACTTTATCTGTATGAAAAGCTCCTAAGGAATGCAATGAATTCGGCTGCTCTTCATAATTTAAATTCTGCATATCATGAGGAGCTCATTGAGAAAGCAATGCATATCAAATTATTGAATTAGAGAATGATCATCATTAAAACAATTTACCTCCTCGGCTTCTTGTTTATCATCATCGTTTTCTTGGACTTGACAGACGATGTGGTCCATATTCTCCATTTTTATTTTTGAAGAATACTCATTTGAAAACACGATAAATACAACAAAAACCATTAGCACAATATTATCGTGTAGTATATGTGATTAAAATAAATACGTCATGAAAACAAATGTACATCATTATTAAGAGGCAATTGTTTTGAAATATACTCATGAAAAAATAATCAAACCTTGCACAATGAGAAAGCATGTGTTTAGTGAATGTACAAATGAACCTATAAAAATTTCAATTACTAAATCTATTTTCTTAAAAAAAAACTACGGTACAAAATAGTATATTTGGAGAGCCAATTTTGTAGGCATTTTTGAGAAAACAAATTGTTCAGGTCTAAAATAGACATGGGAGCACATTCAGACTCAGCCAATTTAGGTTGCTAGTCAATCATACCTTTATATATAAGAAAAGACTATCTAATCCAGGTCATATTTTTTGTGGAAATTTCCAAACAACATTCATAGGAATAAGAAGTGGATAGAATAAAAAAAAATCAAGATTAAGTTGACCTTTTAAGGCATATGTCAAATTACATGATCTTTACATTTAACAATACTAGGTTTGTTCACATAATCTAGGTTTCTTACTTTTATTCAAATGTATAATGTATAATTACATTCTCTCAATCCATTGCTACTAGTTTTGTTCAAGTGATTGCACACGTTTTACCATTTTTTTTTAATATTCATCGCTATGAACTATGTAATCAGGCAATCTGGATCAAATCATGAACCCCGGAGATGAAGTTATGCTTACTGAATGCGATCCTATCCATGCAGATTTCCCAACATCACCAATAAAAAGTAAAATACAAATAATAGTTATGGCATTCAATCTGATATTGCAAGAAATCCAAGAATTTATGGTGGCACTAGCACGAGCAAAACTGGTTGAGAAGTCTACTGCTTGAAAGAGAGTAAAACAAATCTTGGATCTGTGGTTATCTTGGATCAAATCTTTTGCTCCTCATAAGAATCCCAGGTCTACGTTTTTGTGTTTGAGCCTTGCGCTTCCCTCGCCTCTGTTCGCATGCCCTTCCCACGCCTCTGTTCGCATTTAATGCTTGAGTCGCCTAACAAGGGGCTATGTTTAAATGATCATTACGTCAGTAAGGGTAAATTAGATATTTGATTTATTTTTACTATTTTTATTTAATTTAGTGGTTGTGTTTAGTAAAAAGGGGACTGTATATAGAATTACCCCATTTCTTTCTCTCGTCTTCTTCCCATTGCACTCACACCTTCTTCCCTTTTCTTTCTTCTTCAGACCACAATATGTCACTCATTTTGGTTCTTCTTCTGATTGAAGAACACTGGTAATAAAGGGATAGTAAAACCACACTAGGCGAGGCGGACAATTCGAGTGGCAGGGCTCTCCAGCCTTCTCCAACGACATTGTTGATGTCGTCATCCTTCACCTTCAGATCAGTTCATTGGGCGCCGGTGAACTGGTTTGAGGAGGAGGAGGAGGAGGAGGAGGATGAGGAGGAGGAGGAGGATGAGGAGGATGGGGCTGCCTAAAGAAGAAGAACTTGGCTTGGCTGAACAAGGGAGGGGAGGGGAGGACTGAAGAGGAAGAAAGCTTGAACAGGAGTAACGATGGCAATGGAGGCGGGGACCCATGGGCCGCCCCACGGGGAAAAAATGGGGCGGGGCTTGGGACGTGGCGGGGGCGGGGATGGGTCATATATTTTTACGTCATTAAAATATGGGACGGGAGACGAGAATTGCTACACCCACCCCGTCCCCGTTATAAATATATACTCAAGCATATAGATGTACAGTAAGCTTCGTACGGACAAAGCCATCAGATTCCCTTCCCGGTGGAACTTTTTTATGAAACTTTTTGAGTATGTTCTTCATCAAGTCTAGTTTATCCATACCAAATTTCAGCTCAAAATTCGATCGGGAAGGAAGTCAAATAAATTCTTGAAACATATGACGCATTCTGTGCACATATAATGTGCAGTATATTTCAAGAATTTATTTGACTGCCTTCCCGATCAAATTTTGAGCTGATATTTGTTATGAATAAACTAGAATTGATGAAGAACATGATAAGAAAAAATTTCATCAAAAAATTCCACCGGGAAGGGCGTTTGATGGCTTAATTTAGATTTGTGACTAAAAAATCCATGAGATTTATTGACTATGTAATTATTATAACTTAATTTGCACACGAACATACTTTGAAGTGCACCCTAGATTCACAAATGGTGCATTATCCACTACTAATTGTATTACGTTTAATTTTCCCTTCATACTTTGGTGCTTTCTCATAATTTTTTTAATCAGTAAATACACATACAATTTTTTTGTAACACTAAATGTACACTAAAAAAATTAATGAGATTTATTGATTATGTAATTATTACTTAATTTGCACACGAACGTATTTTTAAGTGCACCCTAGATTTACAAACGTTGCATTAGTAATTATTTTGTATTCTGTGCAATAAAATGTATGTGTAAAATAATGACTATTTGGAACTATTGTATGTTATGCATTTCATTCAACTTCAAGAATCATTCAAATTATAAAAAAGACTCACGTAAACCCCGAACATACATTAAAACAAACTGTATTCAACGTCAAGTTTCACACACAAAAATTAAGCATAAAACAGTCTTTAATTGTAAAATCCAAACATGTCATTGTAAAACTGTAATGTTAAAACAGAGTCAAATTGATATCAAATTCAAATATCACTGAATTCATTCATTGGGCGTTGTTCCCTTTTGTTTTTATTCTTTAGCTTTCTTGGCAAACTCCTTGCCTTCACTAAGTTTTACTGCATATACTCATTCTTTTCATTCAGGAGAAATGCTGAGATGTACTTCACGCGTAATGTCCCTATCAATTTGGTGTCTGTTTTTTTCAGCCCAATATTCCATCCTTGCAAGTTGGAAACCTTCACCTCGATGTGTTTCCATATGCCACATTGTGAAGATGCCATAGTCATAAACATTCTCGGTGTCCCTCCACTCCAAATTATATTTTTCTAACCTTCACAATATAGCTGCACTTGTACTTGTTTCCCCCTATTAATTACCTTCTTTTTCTTCTTTGTGAACTTACTCCCACATGCTCATGCTTTCTTTCTCTTTTGCGGTATTGTTTCGCAGTTTTCTCCAGTTCCTACATTTGTTAGTTTAGTTAAAATACTGAAATTCATCACTAAATGAACTAAATAGCACCTTCAAATGCACTTTCACTGTATTGTTATGCATCATTACTACATGGAGATTGGTATTAATCACAACATAACCACATAATATCATTCTTTATTCACTTCAATGCATATTCACTCAACTAGTACAATTTGTTCGTACTACCATTCCTTTTTCCTTACATACTATCATTTCTTATTCCTTACATGCACCACACGGTTACAATAAATTGCACCCTGGTACTCTTTTTCTGCATATTCACTCACCTAGATATAAAAAACACAAAATCAGTATCCCTGTTGATTCATATTTCACTTAAACACAGTGCACTTAAATAAAAGCTAATACTTTTTTGCACCTATACCTAACTACTTTGCATACAAGCTCCATCATTAAAAAAATGAAGATTCATATGTATATTAATTCAATAACAAACCAATCAACATTCACATGCCCAAAACTCAATTACATAAACCACACTTTTTCTTGAACTGCACCCTACCTTTCTCAGTCTGCAATTTAACTCCCATATACAACATCCACACTGACCATTGAATTGCACCTTTATCTAGACTATTTTGCACATTAATTCCAACACGTAAAACCCACAATCAACTGCACAAATCTGATAATAGGAACACCAATTACGAACACAAAACCTACCATCATAATCAAAATGCACTTCATTGATCCTTAAGATGCACATTTCATTCAAGTGGCAGTCCATATTAGCAAAGAAATTTAATCATTACAATAAAACAACTCAAAAAACTTCAATCAATCTGACGTCCACTCCAAATGCATCCACATAACTCTTTTAGTGCATATCAAATAAAAAATCGTCCATGCAAACATATTAATCTATTCAATACAAAAAAAAATTAAAAAACTCACCTTCTTCAAATGCCACAATAGTCTATCGAAATGTGTGTTCTTCTTGGACTGAAGCCCTATGCGTTAATGGGACGGATATCAACCGTCCTTGATATCCACAGACGGCGTCCTTCGTCGACTGTCAAGATTTTTCCACTCACAGAGAAACCTTCTTTCTTCTTCTACCTTTGGTTGGTTGGTGCATTAACTATTAGACAAAGCTCTGCAAATTTCCTTTTTGATTTGCTAGCTATTCATGGGTGCTTGAAATCGATTGGGGATTAGCGCAATTTCTATGATTTCCTTCCTTATACGTATTTGGCGGTTCCCATTTAACATTTGTCAAATTACTTTTCCACCCTTACTTACTAAACGGTTGATGTTTTGTCCCATTACCCTCCTACGCAGCGCACGGCATGTTACGGTGTGTAACATGTTTTCAGCCCTTGATTTGTCTAAATTGGATGCACGAGATTGCTTTGCATTTTGTATGGGAAGCGTTGTTTGTATGTGATATCCTCCCTATATATATATATATATATAAAATAGCTATTTATAAAAAAGAACATCATTTTAAAATGGGAAAATGGAAACTAATAATCCAACCTTTTAGCGGTCTTCTTTCAATAATCTCACCTTTTGATTATTCATGAATAATCCAACCTTTGCACCTCATCTTCATTCATTGGTCCCTGATCGGTTGATGACCTGTTATTCCAAGCTATTTTCTTATCTTTGCAAATCATTATACCATAAATCTCATCTTTCACAAAGATAATATTTTGGAAAGATAAGAAAATAACTTGGAATAGTAGGTCATTAACCGACCAGGGACCAATGAATGAAGATGAGGTGCAAAGGTTGGATTATTCATGAATAATCAAAAGGTGGGATTATTGAAAGAAGACCGCTAAAAGGTTGGATTATTGCCCGCTAAAATTGGGCAAAAGCTATCGCGCCTTGCGCGAAGGATCGCTAGTATATATATATATATATATATATATATATATATATATATATATATATATATATATATATATATATATATAGGATCAAATGGGAACAATGTTTAACATGAAAATGTGCAAACATCACATTTACCCCCAATGTGATGCACAATGGGCTCGCACAATGCACTTTTTCGTATCAAGCATAATATTTACAAAAGTGTCACCGTGATTATTTATATTAGCTTGTAATCCTTGTATTTAGCAAAGTCCAAATGTGCACTAGAAAGCTCTATTGTGTATCACATTGGATTAAATGTCAGTGTTCTCACGTTTCCACGTTAAGCATCGTTCTCGTTGGAGCCGCACCACATATATTTATAATGGATTAAAGTATATGCGAATACATAATCTATATGGGGGCACCCGCGGGCACCCGTGGGGGAAAACGGGATGGGGCGGGTCTAGAAGTAACGGGGGATGGGGGAACTTTTTAGATATGGGGCGGAGGATGGGGGAGTGTACTCCCCAAACCCGCCCCATTGCCATCCCTAAACAGGAGTGGGCTTGGCTGAAGAAGGCCAATAAAGAAGGGGTAGTAATGGAGGGGTGGGGTGAAGCAGATGAAGAAGCAAAAAGGCCACGGAGTTGTGATCGTGAAGAAGAAAACGGGGAGGGGGGGATTAATATAAAAAATATGCCAATTGGACTGCCATATGAGCAATGTTACCGGCTAATCAAGAAGCAACCGGGTAGATTAGAAAATTGATTTGATAGTTTTTCCTATTTTAAAATCTTTTCTCTCATGAAACCCCAAAATAATGAAGGTAAGGGGCATCGAAAATTCAAAAAAAGCACTAGTGAGATTAACAGTTTCAACAAAAAAAATGGTTTGTAATAGGTTTATAATTAATAAAAAAAACTTTGAGGTGCATCATAAAAAAAAATACCAAAATGTTGCAAAAATACCAAAAATGTATTTTTCATTAGTTGGAGATATTTATGTTCAAAATTTTGGTTAAGTACATCGAAATGCTAAAAATAAGACCTCATGGTTAAAATAATTTTTTACACCTTTCAAATTTTTTTCAAAAACAGGTATAAACTAACAAAAATAAATAAAATCCAAAATTATTTTTACATTGAAATGGTGGACTTCAAAAATCAATAATTATTCGCAAAAAAATATTGAGAAAAAAAATGATATAAAAGCAAGGTTTTAATGAAGAATATATTTGATAGTTGAATATATTGACGGTGCTGGATTGTCGTGAAAATTGAATTGACTAAGTGAATATGTATAAGTGGTGGGAAATTTGATTTATTGAAGGAGCTGGATTGCGATTAGCCTTATAGGCTGTTCTAAAAAAAATCTTAGGCCCGGCCCACACGAGGTTCAACGGGTGCCACTGCACAAGTACCCATTCATAGAGAAATTTTAAGGAGCGTGTCACATGCTCCTTAGAGAGCACGTTAGTCCATGTTATAAGCCCACATAAGGATCAAATCTAATTAAAGCCCACACAGTTATTGCATAATTTGCATGCATGACTAAAATTAAAATTAAAGTTTTATTATTATTAGGTTATACTCCGTAATTAATAATAACGTGACTAGAAATTATACGAATCTTAAAAGTGAAGTTTGTCAATTTATTCTAATTTATTGTAATTATAATTTTATTACGGATTACTATTTGTTTCTCCTTTTTGATTAGCTAATTTCGTGTAATTGATGGATTTAATGAATTGATTTACTTATAAAAATATGATGATGCATGAAATTAACTTCACAACTAAGACAAAACATGAAGGAAGTACAAAAATACGAGTAGGTTTGAAACTTGGACAAGGATACCCTTGTCGGAGTTGGCGCCAGCCACAGGAATCCGCCAAAAATCTGCGGATATGATCTTCCGTAGCTGTTACGTCTGGCGCCGTCGTTATTTCGTCTTCGGGCGCCGCCGCCTTTATTTCGCCTTCGATCGCCGCCACCAATAAAATCTCAGAATGCGTTTGTTAATATCTGACGCTGCCACCGCTAATTGCCAGAGTTCCATCACGGACAACCTCTTTTGCCATCATTGGACTGCACGTAACCAATGGACTGACCTGATTATCTAAGGGAACTATGGGGGCCATTAATTAATTAGATTAGGGGTAGAAAACTATTGTTTAGTCTTATTTAGGAAAAATTAAAAATTGACTCTTATTTAGGGAAAAGTTGTACTACCTCCGTCCTAAAAAAACTTTTTCATTTTCAAAACTTTGACCCACTAAATCTTTTTATTGGATATTATTTATAATATAAAAATTATATTAAGGACAAATACTTAAAAATATTTGATCCTGGAACTAAGATGACAAGAAGAAAGAACAAGAAACATATAAAAGTAACAAGAAGCAAAAGGGGGAAAAGTGAAAATAAAAAGAAAGTATAATAAAAATAGAATGAGAAAAAAGATCTTTTAAATGAGAACGATTAAGAAGTGGAGTACATAAAAAGGGAAAAGAATTTAAAATACTGGAAGAAGAAGAAGAAAGTGCCAAAAATATTTGTCCGCGTAGAAAATTTTACAAAAAACTTTCATAATAAAATGAGAGAATCCATAAATTCAAAAAAAAAAAACAGAAAAGGAATAAAAAGTGTATAGGGATAAAAATAAAAGAAAGAAAAATGGGGGGGGGGGTTACCATGAATTTGTTTAGAAGATTTGTGTAAGATGAGGTTATTTATGTAAATGTTTTCAAAGAAACACAAAAAATGCTATAGCAAGTCATCAAAGGCTAGAGACCAACAAAAAGTCAAAAAAAATTGATGTGAGAAGATGAAATTATTTTGATATTATAAGTGAGATTATACGAAGAAAATCGGTGAAAAGTGGAATTATTGTTATTCCCAATTTTTCTTTTGAAAATTCCTAAAATTTTTAAATAGGTTTTGGAATATATAGTACTCTGAGGTATTGAATGTAGGTTACATGCGCAAATTTTCTTTTTATGAGAGTTGAATTGCAAATTATTTAAAAATCTGATTGCATGATAATGATGTTTTCTTTTGGACTGAAATTTGCTGGTCTAGTCTGGTTTGGTAAACGTCTGGTCTCTGTGTATTTTATAACTATCCAAGTCTGGTCTGGTCTGTTTAAGTCTGGTCTGGCCTGGTCTATTTAAGTCTGGTCTGAAACTGAAAACATCCTAAATTGATCATTGATATATCGAGACATTAGAATTTGGTGCCAGGTGGAATACGTGCTCGGTAACAAGCACGTTACGTGCTTCTTAAAATTTTCGCCCATTCATAACAGAGCATCCAAATTTTGTAATGATACTATTTGTCCATGAAAAGATACTCCGTAAATACTCCGTAAATATATTTGTCCGTTATTACAAAACATTAATGTATAAATTACAGCTGTTCATCAATAATTTTTAGGATTTCTGCAGAAATTTCAGGAAGATGGATATAAAGATGGATAGAAATTTCAGAAATTTCAGGAAGATGGATATAAATTTCAGGAAGATGGATAGAATTTTTTTTGTACAAAGTGAATTTTCTAGAAGTTGTCGAAATTTTGTGCTCTGCTATGAATTTCCAGAAATTCCAATATTATCTAACTGGTGCAATATTGAAATTAATTTTTAGAAAAGAAAATTAAAGGTTCCTAATTTTAAATAAAGGTTCATAATATAATTATTTTTTGGGATTCAACACTTCTTCCAGGCAGAAGGGTAAAGTGGTCGATTAACAGAATTCAGTTCGCTCATTCAGAATAGAAAGTAAACAGCTTGTTATCTCATTATCACTTAATCCAGACAGACGTCTTAATACAGACAGACAACTTAATTCATACAGGACTTAAAGAAAAAAAAAGTAAACGACCCTAAGAATTTGATCGGAAGTCGGAACCTGTGTCAAACCTTCGGCAAACGAGAAGTCAGAATACGAAACGATTGTTTTCTAGGAACGAGGAGGCCGTGCGAGTTGACCCGACCGAGTTTCATAAAGATTCAATTTGTTCCGAGGATCGAGGAGTCGAGTTTATCCAACTACATGAACGAAAATTTTATTACTCCCTCCGATTTTATTTAATCTTCACATTTGACTTCACACAAAATAAGAAAATAAATTTGACTTTACTATAGAGTACACTGTTGAGGCACTGTTTGACACTGTTTGGCACTGTAGAGACACTGTTTGGCACTGTTTAGATACTGTTTGACACTGTTTTGATGTAGATTTCTTTGCCAAAAAAGGAAATAAGGAAGTGTGAAGTTTATTTTAGACCGTCCCAAAAAGGAAAGTGTGAAGTTTATTAAAAACTGGAGGGAGTATATATTTCTTACTTCAGGGCTTGAGCCATTGAATTACACCAGGCTTCTAGTCGAGATTATAGGGGGACTTCTCATTTCTCAGGTTGCTTCGGTGATCTTTTCTCTACGTCATTATATTACACGGAGTATTATTTGTAATCTTCTCCATTTTACTTTTGAATTAGACAATACTACGTATCAATTTGGATGTAAAAAGAGAAAAGAAGAAATATTTCAATATCAATATATTGTTAGTAAATATTTCGAAGTACGTTTTGTATATTAGGGTCCCCAATTTAATTTTGAACAGGGTCCCTAATAGGTAAGGGCTGGGCCTGCTAAGAATCACTCGAGCTCTTGTGGTCAACAAGTAAGACTGTAAGAGAGTAGAAATGTGCTCTATATATCATTTAGCTGACAGAAATAAAGAAAATAGGAAACTGCAAAAGTCGAGAACTTATTGAAGATGGTTTTGGAGCTTCTAAGTTCTAACCTGATCTATGAAATGCTTTCTAATAGATAGTTATTACTTGATTTTTGAACAGTTTAGAGTGTTAACATTTCCTAAATGATGCGTGCTTTTCCTCATCTTTGTTAATTTCGCGATTATAGTTATTTCCTTGTCCCTTTTTTGTGTTGGAAGTCTGTGGATAGGAAGGGGAGGTAACCGGTGGAGCAATGGGCTCCTTCAAACTTACCTCATTTCACACTTCCATTTTGTGTAATATGAAGGATTGTTTTTTCTCTTAATTTCATTTTTCTAGAATAACAAAATGTTATATAGTTTATCACATTTACTTGCAATTATTTTTTACTTCTAAATACAAAATGTTGCATATTGTGAAAAATGATGAGCCCTTTCATGGGCTAGACCCTTGGATTTCTAAACTTAGGTTGCTAGGTTTGTTATTCTATACTTTTACACCCTCTTCATACTGGACGATATGGAAATATGTTCAAAGCTTGATACAGAGATCATGAAACATGGCCCAAAGATCCTGAAAACTTGAATAGGGAAATTGAACTTCACTTGAAATGGATAGGAAGGGGAGGTAACTGAGTGTGTTTGACTCACACCGATAATGAGAATAAAGTTACTTTGGTTTGCAAAATCTTTAGCATTACCCGTTTTCAAAAGTGATCATAGATTGTACACTGTTATAGATGCTTCTCAATTTATTTTTTTGACATCATGGAAGCATCTCTTGGACATAAACTAGTTCACAAATAATATTTAAGTAATGTGAATTTCACACAAATGTCAGAAGTAATGATTGTTCTCTTCTAACAAAATCTTGTGTAATACAGGCTCATGGAACGGGGTATGTGAGACTTAATGCTTTAAAGCTCAAAAACAATATTTTGATCTAAACACTGTTACTTGTGAAGAACTGAAAATAGTGCATTATGAAAGTTCGTTTGTGACATGCAACTCATTGCGTTAAGTAAATTTTTAACTATTTAAATCTTTTCAATATTAAAAACTGGACACAGAAATCTTTTTAAACTTTCTTTGCATTAAGCTTTACTCACAAATCGACAAGGCTTGTGTATTTCTTTTATGTTTTATGGTCTTTACTAGATCATCTTCTAAGAAATCAAGTTTTGATACTTTTAGTGAACTACCTCCAACAAGAAAGAAAGAAGCACAGATTCGTTCAAAGAAACGCAACAAAGTTCTAGTGCAGAAATGGATGACAAATGCTTTGAAAGTTTTGATTCTTTCTGGAATGCATTCACGAGCATCGATTCCATCACAACTCTGAATGAAACTCTTGGTCCTCTAAGTGTGACTAAGTTTGATTCTAATGGTTTTGATGCAAAAGCTCTCATTGATGGTATCATACGTAATGCTGCTGCTGCTAAAAGATCAAAGGCTCAGTTTTGTGAAGATTTAGTTTATATGATTGTGATTGGTTTGACTAATGGAAACATTAGAGCTACAGAAGGAAGAATTAAGGAACTTTCAGCAAGGTATAAGATTCGCATCAGAGCTGCAAATGCAAATTCTAGGATTGATGGTCGTGGGTTAACTTTTGCAAGAACAATTTCATTATTTCCTAATCTTGCTAGCATGTTGCTACACAAGTCACCTGGCATAACCAGGAAAGTGAATCAATCTTCTCTGAACGTGCAAGAACTCCCTTCTGCTATGCAACATTTTGCATTTGCTTCTTTGATTCCCAAGTGTGTTCACAAGACAATCTCAACTGTTTTCATGTTTGCCACTATCGCTTACATGATTGATTTTTCAAAGACCATAACGCCTAGCCTTGTGACTAAAACAGCTAAGGAGCTATATCAAGTGCAAGATAAATATTTTAATATCGCCTATGCCAAGTCTCGCTATGCTGAAACAGCTAAGATTGGGTACTTAATGTCATATGGGCTTCATCTTCCTGAGAATTTTACAAAGGTGATCAATGTTGCAAGTAGGCTGCAATTTGAAGTGTTTGGTTCTGTGATGGATGCAGAGGGAATCAAGAAGGAGGTTATGAAGAATAATGTTTTGCATTTAGCTGATGAGGCTGCTCAGAACGCAACTGCTGCTACAGGGATAGTCCCCATTTCTTTCTAAAATGACGTGCTTGGCGAGGTAAAAGCAGTGCACACCCAAGCATCAGTGGACAACACTTGGCGTGTAGTTGCTGACCATTTCATGCCTTTACTTGGTTGGAAATGTTTCTATCCTTCTGTTCTGAGCTTTTACATTCACCGATTAATAAAAAGTGTGGGCTTTTGATGCTTTTGGCAGCTTGTCTCATCTTAATTGTTTTTGTAGTCTTCAACTTTCAAGCAAATCAAAGTCCAGTTATTCAAGGTTTTACTGTTAGTTAAAGTACTAAAAGGTGCTAAGATACCCAATATAGGTGTTGAACTTTTATACCAGCGCATGACTCTAATTAATTAGAACCAAGGAAAACAAACTCTAACCATTAAAAAGGCTGGAAGTTATTTCAACCTATGAGAATGATAGCTTGAAGATTTTTCATAAACAGAAGAATAACTTGTCCCTTATTTCACCCTTTTAGTCTTTTTTTGATTTTGTGATTGGTTGGGGATGAGGTTTCCTCGATACCGTATCTGCTACATGAAAGTTGTTCCAAATGCACAAGGTGAACAAGATCGACATCAGGAAGCTAAAAAGGAATATCATTTTCAAAATGAAAAAATGAAAATTAATTTATCACCATTGAAGAATCAACAACTAACAACAGAGAGATCACAAAAAAGTTTTAAGAGGTGCACCCCTTTGAGACCAAGTTCTGCACATAAAAATAAAACCAGTCAAATGCAGCACAATTCAATGTCAGATAAGGGTGCATAACTTCCAAGGAAACCATGACTCCCCAAGAGTACTTGGAAATGCAAACATGCCCTCAAGCCCCTCATAGAGGATCTGATTTCAACTTTGAAGATACATATGTATAAAAATTTGCCGAACTTCCAGAATGAAAAACAAAGGGAAAACTGTCAAATAGGTCCTCGAACTTTCATAAAAAGGTCAATTAAGTCCTTCTATAGGAGGTTCTGTCTGGCCATCGCGATTTGGGGCAGTTCCCGGTGGAGTTTTTTGATGAAATTTTTTGAGCATCTTATTCACCAAGTCTAGTTTACTCATACCAAATTTCAGCTAAAAATTCAATCGGGAACACATTCAAATTAATTCTTGTAGATAACTGAGCATTTTTGCGTTCTCGAATTAATTTGAATGCGCTCCCGATTGAATTTTTAGCTAAAATTTGGTATGAGTAAACTAGACTTGATGAATAAGATGCTCTAAAAATTTCATCAAAAAATTCCACCGGGAACCGCCCCAAATCGCGACGACCGGACAGAGTCTCCTATAGAAGGACTTAATTGACTTTTTTATGAAAGTTCGAGGACCTATTTGACATTTTTCCCAAAAACAAAAGGCATAGAAGAAACTGATAGTCCGGGTAGCTAGTCATGTTCGGTTCTCTCCAACAAATAGAACACATTATAGTACACATCGGAATATTTTTCATCAATGTACAACCAAATAATAATAACGTCTAACCTTACATGCCATTAGAAGCTTCAATAATAATAATATATGAGAGACCAAAGAACAAATAAGTTTCATTACAAATGAAAAATTGTAAAGTGATCCCTAGACAACAATCAAAATGTTTCAGTCACCACTCCCCTTTGTTTCCCATCCTCTCATCACTCCAATTGGCTCCTTCGTTGTTTGTCTACCCTCTTCATCCCTCGAGAGATTTATGAGGCTCGGTAAGATGGAGTGACGCTGGGAGGGAATCTGTGTCAACTTATAAGGTAGTATATCCTGCTACTATGGACCAGAGAATGCTGTGTAGTTTGGGTAAAAGAAGGGATAGGTCAGCTATAGTCTATAGAATAGTGAACACAAAAAACAAGACTACCATGAGAGTTCCTCAAATTGGAATCATGAATATTAAGCTGCAATCCGCGCATATGTTATTCCAGGTTAGCATGATAGGTTTATGACCCCGTTGAAAATAGCTAACGCTAAATTTAGCCAGGTTAGAATGCTTAAGAACATAACTCCAATTGAACATGTCATATTGTCATGTTTAATGAGTTGAATGATCTTGAAAGCAGGGTAATAGCAGCATACAGCATACATCATACTAGCCCCTTCTAAAGAATCCAAGCAATTATTCCAGGGGTATAAAGGTTAATAGCCCAGTCTGATTATCCAGTTATTTAAAAAGTCAAATATTTAGGGAGTGTTTGCGATTGCTTGTGCTTTTTAAAAGTGATTTTTTTAAGAGATTATTGGAAAAGTGATTTATAGTAAAAGTAGGTAGTGTTTGTGAATAAAAGTGATTTTAGTTAAAATGTAAAAGTTGAAGTGTTTGATAAAAAAGTGATTGTGATGTAATATTTTTCTCAAAAGTACAAAAATATCCCTTCCTAACATCTCCCACATCTTCATCTTCTTCCTTAGTACATCCGGATGAATTGAGGAGCTCAAGAGCTCTCTGGCACAGTTGGAGCATCGTCACCACTCACCAGGGTCTTTCTCTTCACCATCTCCAGGTCGGGAGTTCCCTTAGGCAGATGGCGCCCTGAGGCCTGCGGCTGAATCCCCGAATCTAGTGGCGTAGACTGAGGACGAAAGTCTTGGGATTTGACGGTGAAGGTTGGCAATAGAACTCAGCTATGCTGGTGCCCGGTATCACACCATCTGGTGGGCTGTGACGTTAGCATCAGTTTGGCAAAGCTCCAGACTATTCACTCGACGTCAAAGCTCCAGACAGATGGATCGTCTTTATTTGAGGGTATTTTGGGGGTTCAGAGATTTTGTTCCTATTATTATTATCCATAAAGTTTCAGTTAATTACAAGTATACCTAGAAGCAGTTAGAAGCTGGTATACTCCAGCTTCTAACTTTTAACTTTAAAGCACTTTTTTTAATTAGAAGTTGGGATTTGCAAACACAATTTTTAGCTTTTTTTAATCTAAAAGCTTAGAAGCACTTATTTAAAGCAATAGCAAACACTACTTTAGTACAATTGAATTGACACTAAACCAAGTCACTATCCAAAAATCGAAATGAGGAATAACGAACTAGTGAAAAGTATGTACTGAAAACTGAACAAATGAAAGTGAAAAGTATGTACTGAAAACTGAACAAATGAAAGATGTATTGTTTGATTCTGCTGATTTAAAAAATATATATATTTAAAATATATTTTATTATAAAATAAAGAATAAATTATATAAAAAAACAGCTAAAATGATCCTCTACGGTAACTTCAACCAAAAAATCCAGAAAGGTAACTCCAATCTTACTTTTTCTTATTATTACAGAATTCAGCGCGTGTATTCAAAAATTACGTGTTTAACGAAAAAGTTGGCTGATAAGCCGAAAAACAGAGTCACCATACAGGCTTTAAATGTAATTTTTCAAAAATCAACAGAATAAGCCAATCCAGTCTTTTCGGCCAGAACTTCATAAATTTCAACAAAACCAGTCAATATAGCCGATTTGGGTTTTACCAAACAGGCTTTTCTTTTTTGGAATGTTGTGCGTTTATATGTTTATTACTTCTATCACTAGTGAATTATTATGATGAATGTGTTGATAGTTGTATAATTATTGGTTCACACGTGTACATACTCAAATGCCGCAGCTCATACAGAAACGTGCACATGCAGACTTCTTTCATAGTTATCAATTAGATTTTGTAAATAAGTTTGTTATGTAAATTACTTGCGTAGGATTTATCCACTACATATAATTATCCACTACGTATGATGTAATTGTATATGTTGAAGTTTATTCCCGAAGATCCGAAAGCCCAACACAAGCCTTGGATATTGTAGGGATCTGGGGTAGGATTGAAAATGTGTATAAAATATAAAACAGTGAGATTATATCCAACTCAAGAACTTACTTATATTCAGTAATTAAGCAATTACACTGAAACTACCCGAACGGTAGATGAATATGGGATTACAAGGATGGGAGATGTAAATCTATTGCTTAAGCTCTGAGTCTTAAAATGCTAACCCTTTACAATGATCTAAACATGGATATTTATACTAAAATGGGGATGGGTAAGGTGGACACGTGGTTGAATCTGGTAGGCTATCACCTCTGCCATGTAAGCACCCATGCCCCCACTTGCTGCTGCCATGATCCAGCATTAAATGCGGCTTCCACTTGATGATTGCCCGTTCGGGCAGGGTGTTCGGTGTGTGGGACCCCGTCATAGGTGTTATCCTGCTTAGGAACATATCCCGAACGCCGATCGATACATGGCCTTGATGATTTGGCATAATTGTTTCCCGGAATGTTCCAAGTATAAATTTTATCCCGAATGCCGTTCGAGAGTTCTTTTGGACTGCCTTGGGCCCGCTGTTTCTTCCTGGATTTGGGCCTAGGGATATTGGGCCTGGACCCAATATCCCAACACTAGTCCCCCACTTCCTATGTCTCGAACGGTAGTGAGTGCATAAGGAAGTAGAAAATTATTGCCCGAATGCTGTTCGGGTGAATATCGGATGGCATTCCGCCGGTTCCCGAGGCATATTTTGACGGTTATTTGCAACTGCCGTTTCACTTCTCCGATAAACGCCATGATTACCTGAGAAGGATTCTCTGTGTGACACGTGTCTCTGTCATCATTACAAGAAATGTGTCCTCTTCTGATTGGCAGCTGAATCGGCGTGGCAGAGTATAAATAGGCTCCTCTGGTTTTGATTCTGGGTTTCGAAACTTTGCATCTCCGGCTTAGTACTCTGCCTTCTCTCTAGAGCTTCTTCCGCTGCTTCTGTTCAGGTATCCTTCGAACTTCCCTCTACTGTTTAGTTCCCTCGTTCGGTGAGAATGGCACCCCTTCGTTCATCTGAACCCTCTACTTCCGGCACCGCAATCCCAGAGGAAAACCCCATCGATGTGCTGCGAGTTGTCCCTATTCCGGCGGAAGTTAACGGTGATGATTCCTCTTCCTCCTCCGACGTTTACCCTGATGGCACCAAATCGGGGGACGAATTGGAAGTTATGAAAGCTGGTCCTCCAAGCGGCGTTCCCTGTCATAAGCTTGACCTAGCCCTGATTAGGCTTAGGCGCCAAAAGCTCACGGCCCAGAACCGGGCCCAAATCCAGATGTTACTTCCTGATTCGGTGGACTTCCGCCTCCAATCGGGGCTCCACCCAATGCGCCACTTCCCAGGGATGGTCGTGGTCCATTTTGATTCCCTTAAGGCCGGCCTTAGGTTCCCCCTTCACCCCTTCTTCGTTTCCCTCTTAAATTATTATAATATAGTGCCAGCCCAAATAATGCCGAACTCCTACCGGGCAATGGCTGGTTTTATTTGTCGTTGTGTGGAAGCTAAGGTGACCCCTTCCTTAGATCTGTTTCACTACTTTTTCTCGATCATCCCGCAACAAGCCCAGGGTTATCTAGTCGCGAGTTCCCGATCAGGTCATATTTTGTTCTCCAAGGCTCCCTCCTCCATCAAGGAATGGAAAGATCGGTTCTTTTTTGTATCTGTCCCAACCGGCCTGATCCCAAGAAAGTGGAACGCCTTTCCGCCAAAGTCCCCCGAACCGTTCATCTCTGAAGACCTTAGCCAGGATATCATTGCTGTGGAGGCGGGTGGTTGCTTCCAGATTATGCCATATCTGACTCCCGAACGGCTTATTAAAGCCGGGATAGGTACTGCCCGTATTCCTGGACTTACTTGACTGAAAACCAAGTACCATGGCCCGGGCGGTCCTTCCCGTGTGATATAATTTTTCCATCCACGTGTGAACCGCTCGGTACTAATTTGTTCCTTTTGTCTTTTCAGCTCCAAAGCAAGGCGAATCTTCAGATTCCGAAGGAGACAACCCCGAACCGCCGGCAATGGATGACAGCAGGCTCTTTACCGTTGGTTTTGATGATGAGCCACCAACCTCTCCTCCCAAGCAGCAGAGGAAGACAAAGAGGAAGAGGTTGAGGAAGGCCGATCAGGGGACATCCTCCCAATCCGCCCCCATCGTCCCCGAGCAGTCTGAACCTGTTCGGGATGTAGAACCTGTGCAGCAGGTTGCCCCTGAACAGCAATCTTCACATGCTGATATGCTGATGGATCAGCTCTTCTCTGATCAGCAGTCTCACCACTTTTCCGCTGAGGAACTGGCCGCCGACCAGGCTGATTTGGCGAGCCAGTTTGAGCAGATCTCCCTTCAAGATCCCGCTCATGGAATGCTGGAAAGGGGAGGCTGTCCAGCAAGCCAGATTTGGTCCACATCGGGCTTCCTCAATGGGCATAACCTTCCTCCGATGCCGGTCGAGGAGGCCGAAGAGTGTATTGCCTTGGCTGCCCTGAAGGTAATTTCTTATCACCTCTCTTTTTTCGGTTGTTCATTAATTTACCAGGTTCTCATTTCTTATTTGTACTCGATCAATAGGTAGGGATCTACAGCCTGAAACTCAGAGAGGCCAGGCAGGCCAAGGAACAGGGGCTGCTGATGGCCAAGGAAACGGCTGAACAGGCATCAGAGGCCGAACGCCTGGCTTTTGCCGAGGAGCGGAGGAAGCTAGAAGCTGAGGCTGGGGAGCTTCGTGTCAAGGTGGGCTCTCTCCAGGCCAAGATCGCGGCAGCTGAGGCCGCTCAGGTCAAGTTTTCTGAGGCCCCCCCTCAAATCCCGGACGGCCCGGCTGAAATGTTAGTTGATCTATCCGCCGTTCGGGATCAATTCAAAGCTTCCGAGGAGTTTCTGGCTCTAAAGGAAGAATACGCCACCGGACAGCTCCCTGCTGTCTTCGGAAGGCACCTGGAGAAACTGGCCGGGGAAGAGCGCCAGAAGGAGGGGGTCAGGGTGCTCGATCAGCACCCTATCACCAAGGAGTGGGCCGACAATCTTGCCCGGGGAGTCTACAACTCAGGTTGTCAACACATGCTCCAGCCTCTCCTCCCCCTCCTAGAAAAACAGATGGGCCGTTCGGTGCAGCCCTCTGACTTGCCCTCTGACCTCCATCCGGGTCATCTGAACGCCCTGATGGCACAAATGAAAAAATGCCGGCGAGCCCTGGGGATGGAGGTCGTGCAGGTTGTTGACGAAGAAGCTGACGAAGATGATGATGAAGAGGGTGAGGACCATCCCGAACAAATAGATTAGACCTCCATCTGTACCCCTTTTTCTTTAAATTAGTATTTTTTTGTACTTTCCGGCCAGTAGAGCCGATGAATACACAACTTGTTCTGCAACTTCTGTCTTTGTAATTTCTTTTCCTGTATTCCATATTTTCTTCCTGTTTCGACTCCATAGTTTACAGCGATCAGATTTGCCGGCTTGCGTCACCCCTTCGCTAAGTCCAGAATTTAGGATTTTAATATTGATCGACCTGTTTGTTCGATATTATTCATAATGAACTCCATAGTTCATTATGGAGTATAAACTATGTTGCTTCCTGTTCGGGGTATAAACTCCTGTACTTTCCTCGTCAATTTTTTGGTAATGTCTTCAGCATTCGGGATGTAGTGTTAACCATACTGTTCGGGTACACCGATCATTCTTCATTATATTTTGGTGTATCCCGTTCGGGGAAGTGCTTGGAGCCCCCCCCCCCCTTTTTTTTTTTTTTTTTTTTTCGTAGAGGTTCGTGAACTTTGTTGATTTCAACCCGTTCGGGTGTTCTCCACGTTCAATCTAGAATTCAGGATTCGATAATCTTGTTAACACGTTGCGTATAATGAACCGTTCAGTCTGCACTTATGATTTCGATATAAGATCCTTGTGCCCTTTTCATTGTGTTCGGTATTCGGTAAGTATTTTTGCTGCCCTTGTTGCATCTGTCATATTTTTCCATGTTAGATAACCATACCGTTCGGGCACGCCCATCATTTTATCTCCGTGCTAAATTTTCTTCCCGTTCGGGGAAACGTTTGTAGCCCTTTTCTCTTATCCCGTCCGGGGAAACGCTTTAAGAGGTTTGTGAATTTTGCTGATCTCAACCCCGTTCGGGTGTTCACTCACCCCAATGGGTGCTTTAACTTCCCTCAACCGCCTTGACACGTGTCTATTATTCATTCGAATTCCTGGCGGTTGTATTTCCTTATATAAGGATGCAGCTACTTTGTTTCAGTTTTTTCTGCTGCTTCTGAGTTCTCTCAAGCTTTCTCTCTCTAGAACTTTCTCCGTTATTCACTATTAATGTCTGCCTTTTCTGGTTCGTCAGACTCCGAAGATATGGCACCTACTTTGATTCGCCTTTCGAGGGGAAAAGCTCACCCCAAAGATCAAGGCACATCTACCCGATCGTCGGGTTCTAACGGGTCTTCTGCCCCACTTCATCCCGAACAGCCCCTCCCTGATGATGGATGTCAGTCGGGAGATGACCTAGCCATCTACGAAAGGGGTATGCCTGAACGCCCCCCTCGCTATAGTCTGAACTTCCACTGCATCAGGAAACAGCGTCAACGCCTTCCAGCAGATGCCGAACAGACGCTGCGCCAATTACTACCTCCACCCCGTCAGTTTAATGCGGGGTTCATCAAACATCCCATGCGACACCGTCCGGGATGTGTGGTTGTGCACATGGATGCTTTGGCCGCTGGTTTGAGGTTCCCTTTGCACCCGTTCGTAGTGGAGTTCCTCCGCCGGGTGTCAGTACTGCCGGCACAGTTCGTGCCTAGCACCTACAGGATCCTGAATGGGTTCATTGTTTGGTGCCATGAGTTGGGGATTGCCCCTAGCGCCGATCTCTTCTTGCACTGCTATGGCGTTCAGCCCTATTGGACCACCGGGTACCTGCGGCTTGTAGCCCGTCCTGGCCGTTCGCTCTTCACCGATAACCCCACCCCTCCGGAAAGATGGGAGGAAAGATTTGTGTTCGTACACGTGGGGTCGCCGCTTCCTTTTCCTGATCGGTGGAACACTTATCCCGTTCAGGATGCCTCCCCAAGGGTGGATGCAACTATCGTCTGCCAGTACGAAAGGCTCCGTCTGGCCGGTTCCAAGAACCTGCGGTCCTTCTTGACTCCTGCTAAGATGCTAGCTGCCGGCATTGGTATGTTCTTTTCCTTATTTTGTCCGTTTGGTGTATTTGTCAATCTCTTGTTCATTTCCCTTTGTTCTTTCCTGTAGGTGTGATTCCCCCCGTCTCCATAAAGCGTCCTGCTCCAACTCCCTCCTCCACCGCCATAGTCAGCAAGGGAAGGGAGAAGGCTATTCAGCCAGGTTCTTCCGCCGGCCGGGAATCTGGGCCCATTAGCAAGCGGCCAAGGATTGAGAGCAGAGCCTTGGTCCCGGTCGATCACGTCATTGATCTGACGGACCCTTCTGTGGAGAGGATGCCTCCGGTCCCCTCCCCTTCAAGGAAGCTGGGCAACAGGGGAGGTGTTGCTTCAGATAGTCTCCCGATCCCCGATCGGATGACGGTGGAATTTTCCGCCATGGGCCCCCGAGCCGAATGCCGGACGCTGTTCGGTCAGACTGCATCCTCCATGTGGTGCAGCACTTCTTTGAAGGCTGGAGAGGGTTTCACCAACCTGACCCATTGGTCTGATTTGGTCGAAGCAGGCCATGCCGAGTCCCTTAAGGTATGCCTTTGACTGTTCGGTTCTTCCCTTTCATAACATTTTTTGGATTCGTTCTTACTGCTGTTTCTTTTTCCACAGGCCGGTACGTACTATCACCGGGCCTTCCTAGCAGCTGAACGGGAGATGACCCTCCTTCATCAGGAGCTGGACGAGAGCCAAACCCTTTTGGCTGCTGCTAGGAAGATGGCTGCAGATCTCCAAGATCGAGCCAACAAGGGTGACAAAGCCAGGGAGGAGCTGGCCGAACTGGAGCAGAGGCTCCAACGACGCGATCGGGAAATCCGTGATCTGCGTGCCAAGGTGAAGGTTGCCGAAGCTGCTGGCCTAAAAATTGAGAAGGCCAAGGGGGATAATCCCCCTGCCCCCTATGCCGCCGATGTTTCAAAAATCACCACGAAGGCGGTGATCGACTTCCAAAGGGGGAAAGGCCTGAACCTCGCCTTAGAGAATACTGCTCGGGAGTTCCTCGGCAAGCATCTGGGCGAATTCTTAGAGAGGAGCAAGGACCCATTACATGATGGCCTCAGGCTTCTTGATGAGACCCCGTCCGGGACAGCCTTCGCCAATGCTCTAGCAAGGGACACCCTTGTTAAGTGCCAGGATATGTTGGTCGACCGGAATCTGGAGGTGATCAAGGAATCGTTCGATGAGCCCTTCGACCCCAAGGAGGAAGGTTTCGATCCCTTATTCTGCCGTGCTTATCAACGGGTGATGGAGAAGAGGCAGAAGGCCAAAGATTCAGCCAATCCCCCGAACTCCAACCCGGATGCCGTGCCGGACAAGGATCCTCCCGTAGCTTAGTTATCTCTGTTGTAATCCCCTTTTTTTTCTTTTTTTTTTTTTTCTTATGTATAATCCCCGGACAGTAGTGCCGAAGAATAAAGATTGATCTGTTTCCGAATGACTTGCTTCCCGAACATTCAGTTTTTTTTTTTTTTTTTTTTTTTTTTTGAACTCAGCATCATGATCGAGACGTAAGCTGTTCGACCCGTTCCTGATCACCAAAGTTGAGGTGTGAGCTGTTCGGTTGATTTCCGCCGGTTGTTCTTTATTCCCTGAACGCACAAGTCACCAGTGTTAAGTGCTTGCTGCGCCCCCGAGCACCATGTTTCAGATGCATGCCGTCCGGTTTATTACCGTCGACTGGTTGTTCCCTGAACGCGAGCTGATAACCTGTTCGGGTTATCATCCGCATTTTTCCTTGTCCGCAAGGCAATCACCTCTTGCTGCAAGACAGTTCCACAATTCGTGTAGTGTCTGCCATCTTCCAAGCCCATAATTTCGATGCGTACCGTCAGTTTTACCGTCCGGGGTCACCCATATTATGAGGTTGAGATGTCCATCCTGGACCGTTGAGAATAAGGCTCCCAATTCGGGTCTCCCCCTTATTCTCTGCCAAAATGGAGACTCGCCTCTAGGATACAGCTCGGGTTCCACCACCATAATGTTCAGGCGAGCTGTATGGCCAAGGCAAGATTTTAAGACCAGAGTCCCGATCCCCCGCTCGGTCACCCTATGACTTCGGATGCCGCCCGGTTCGTCCTACTCAAGATCTTTTACACCATCTCCCAAGCCGAGTCCGGGCTTGGTATCCTGCACATATATATTTTTTTTTTTTTTTTTTTGTGCTGAGATGATGGCTCCCCATTGATCGAGATAAATGACATCTATAGATCAAGGTGAGACTTCTGGCTGAGTTTGTGGTGATTCCGTTCGGCATGTTGATGCCGTTCGGCTCGCAATATTCCTCTTAACTCTGGCCTCTTTGGAAGCATTGTTCTCCCTCTTTTTTTTTTTTTTTTTTTTCAGAGGTGGCAACAGCCGTTTTTTTTTTTTATTGATAGAATTTCCGCAGGTGCGTAGCGTTCCATATCCCTGCCGGACAGCCTTCGGTATCCTGTAGTGAAAAGGTCCCCGTCCGGTATTTTTTCCAGACCCGGTATGGTCCTTCCCAATTTTTTGACATCTTCCCGCCCTCTAGCGGTTTGCTTTTTTCTCTATTCCTCAGGACAAGGTCTCCGACTTCAATCGAACGGATTTTAGCCTGCTTGTCCACATACCTCTTAGTCGCCCGGTGATATTCCTCCATTCGTAAGGCTGAGAGATCCCTTCTTTCTTCTATGAAGTGGAGTTCAGCACGCAGATTGTCCTCATTCTGCTCAGGATCATAGTGGATGGTTCTGTGAGTGGGCACTAAGACCTCAGTTGGGACCTTAGCCTGGAATCCATAAGCGAGGGCGAACGGTGTCTCTCCGGTTGCTGTTCGGGGAGTTGTCCTGTATGTCCACAAGACGTAGTTTAACTGTTCAGGCCAGGTTGAAGCGTAATCTTCGAGCTTCTTTTTTATACCATCCATGATGGTTCTGTTCATGTTCTCTACCTGCCCGTTCGCCTGCGGATATGCTACGGAAGCCCTTGAATGCTTGATTCCCCATCTAGTGAGGAATTCCTCGAAGTTCTTGCTCACAAACTGTCGTCCATTATCCGTGATGACCTGCTCGGGCAGCCCGAATCTGCATATAATATTTTGCCAAACAAAACGTTGACATTGAAAATCCGTGATACTGGCCAGGGATTCGGCTTCCACCCATTTGGTGAAGTAATCAATTCCTACTATGATGTACTTCCTTCCTCCGGTCGCATTAGGTAGGGGCCCTAGCAAGTCGATCCCCCATCTAGCGAATGGTAATGATATGGTCATTGGAGTGTAAAAGGTCGCAGGCCGCCCAGGTACTGGTGCGTAGAGCTGACATATTTTGCACTTCTTCGTGTGCCCAAAACAGTCCTGCTGAATAGTTGGCCAATAGTAACCCTGCAGGATAATTTTCCTAGCCAGGGTTTTTGGCCCCTGATGGCTGGAGCAGATACCTTCGTGAATTTCTTCCATCACAGCGGCTGCCTGATCGGGTGGAAGGCATTTCAGATATGGTCCCCCGAACGTCTTCTTGTACAGCTGTCCGTCCACTAGTTCGAACATTGGGGCCCTTCGCTGTATACAAGTGAGGTTGTACACGTCATTTTTATCGTTCGGCAAAGTCCCATCCTTCAGGTAATTTGTCAAGTCAGTGACCCAGCTTGGAACGGCATAGGATACAGCATCTACCCGCACAACCATTGTTGCTGGTGTGGTCAGTATTTCTTTCTGTGCGAACCTCTGGATGTGTGCAGGGATGCCCGGGGCATGATCATCCCGAACGGCACTTTCCAGTTTGGATAGGATGTCCGCCTCACTGTTTTCGATCCTGGGAATCTGGTCAATCACCACCTGTTCGAACCTGCCGATCTCTTCCTCAACCAGTTCCTTGTAGGCTTTTAGCCGTTCTTCCTTAACCTCAGCAGATCCATTAATCTGGCTTACCACCAGCTGACTATCCGAACGGACCTTCAATCTGCTGGCCCCCAGGGCCTTGGCATATTTTAAACCAGCAATAAGGGCCTCATACTCGGCCTCATTATTGGTTACCTTGAAGTCAAACTGTACGGAGTAGTATGCCTTGAACCCCTCGGGGCATGTGATCACAGCACCCCCACCACAGCCTTTGTTACTGGATGCTCCGTCCACATACATTTCCCACCAATGGTCATGTACTCCTCCGTCCGTTCCATCTTCAGTTGATCTGGCAGTGCATTCGGCAATGAAGTCAGCCAAAGCCTGTCCCTTGATCGTGGGGCGAGGCTTGAAGTCTATTTCATACTGCCCGATCAGGAGGGACCACTTGGTGATACGCCCACTTGCCATAGGATTTCTCAGAATGGTGGCCAGGGGCTGGGTGGTGTAGATGGTGACTGGGTGGGCCTGGAAATAGGGTGCCAGTCGCTTGATGGTAGCGATCAATGCTAAAATGGTTTTTTCCAGTAGGGTGTACCTGGTTTCTGGCCCGTTCAGGGCTTTGCTCACAAAGTATATAGGGCGCTGAATGCCCTCATCTTCCTTTAATAAAACAGAGCTGACCGCCAGATCAGCCACAGCCAGATACATATAGAGATGTTCCCCTGGGTCTGCTTTAGTTAAGACCAGGGGGGAAGACAGGTACAATTTGAATTCTTCAAAAGCTGCCTGACATTCTGTTGTCCATTCGAACGGGTTGGCCTTTTTCATTATTTGGAAAAATGGAATGGCACGATCGGCCAGTTTAGCCATAAATCGGCTCAAAGCCGCTAACCTTCCGGTCAACCTCTGAACTTCTTTCAAGTTCCGCGGTGCTTCCATGTCCATGATTGCCTTTACTTTCTCAGGATTAGGCTCAATCCCCCGCTCGCTCATCATATAACCCAAAAATTTGCCCCCCTTGACTGCGAAGGCGCACTTTTTTGGATTTAGTCTCATGTTGGCCTTCTGCATGATCCCGAAGACCCTTTCCATATCCCGGACATGATCCTCCCTCTTCCTGCTCTTGATTAGGATGTCATCTACATATGCCTCCATAGTTACCCCTAGTACCTCTTTGAAGAGTATGCCGATCATTCTTTGAAAAGTGGCCATTGCATTCTTCAATCCGAACGGCATGACGATATAGCAGAACACGCCGTCCGAGGTGACGAACGCAGTTTTTTCTGCATCATCTGGGTGCATGAAGACTTGGTGATAACCCCGGAAGGCATCCATAAAGCTCAGCAGTTCACATCCTGCCGTTTCGTCCACCAGCAGGTCTATTCGTGGGACAGGATAGGGGTCCATGGGGCAGGCTTTGTTCAGATCAGAGTAGTCCACACACATTCTCTAAGTAGCTCCTTTTGGGGCAAGGACCACATTAGCCAACCATTCGACATGGATGACTGGTCTAATGTGCCTGATTCTCAGTAAGGTGGCTACCTCCTGCTTTGTGAATTCCCGCCGTTCGGCCGCCTGATATCTCTTCTTCTGTTGGACTGGCCTGGCATCAGGCCGAACGGCCAACTTGTGGCAGATGAGGGCCGGATCAATTCCCGGCATGTCTTCGGGTCCTCGGGCAAATAGGACCTGGAATCTCTTCAGGACAGCGATCACCCCCTCCCTGATTCCCCCTTCAAGGTCCACCCCGATCGCAATTTTACGATCAGGAGGGGAATCAAGCTCGATGTATTCTAAGAGGGTGGCTGGCTCGGGGCGTCCCTCGAACTCCGTACGCCGGGTCTGTACCTCAATGCTGTTTACCCGCTGTCCCCGGGTGGTCATTTGTTTCAAAGCTTCCCGGTAGCACGTTCGGGCTATGGCAGGATCTGTTCGAGCCACTCCTACACCAGTGTCAGTTGGGAATTTGATGCACGAGTGTCGAACAGAGGCAATTGCCTCCAAATCTTCTAGCCCCGGACGGCCCAATATGGCGTTGTGGGCACATGCGATATCCACCACCACAAATGTCATCCGGACTGCCGCTCGGTGGATTTCATCGCCAATTTCTACCAGAAGCTGGATGGTGCCTTCCGCCTCTATTACATTGCCGGTGAAGCTAGCCAGCGGTGTCTTCAGCTTGGTCAGCTGGTCCTTCTTCAGCTTCATCTTCTCCAACGTGCGTAAATACAGCACGTTCACACTGCTTCCCGTGTCCACCAGAACTCGGTGGATCAAGGCGTTGTCTATACACATGCTCACCACTAACTCGTCCCTGTGCGGACTTGGTGAGTTGGGTAGATCAGCCACCCCGAACGTAATTGGCTCCAAACGGCCCTTCTTTGTGGGAGGTGCAGCTACAGTGGCGACATAGAGGCTGCGCTCAAATTTCTTACTTTCGGCGGCCGTATCACCGGTCTCCCCTCCACCAAAGATGACTTTTACCTCCAACCGTGGCTTTTTTCCCGGATTCCCAGACCCCTCAGCCTCTTCTATAGGGGGAAGGTATGAATCATTACTGGGCTCTGCATCCCGCTGGGCATCCCGCTTCCAGCTATTGGATCGGGGAGGGCGCTGGTTGGGGGAAGGGCCGTTCAGGTTGGTGCTGACATACTTCCTCAGGTAGCCCTTTTGGATCAGGTCCTCAATTGCCATATGTAGGGCGTGGCAATCCTTCGTGAGGTGCCCATTGCGCTGGTGGTATCTGCAGTAGGAGCTTGGGGTAGGTCCCATCACGGGCCTTGTGTCAGTAGGGGGAGGAATGGCGTTGTGTTCCAAATGGAAAACGCCAGCTATAGACATGACCAGGGGGGTGAAGCGCGTAGTCCTTCGATGAGGTGCTGCAGCTGCTGGTGTGGGTCCCAGACGTTCTGCCAGTCTTGAAGTGGGAGGTTGCGGGGCCGTTCGGTCCCTTATCCTGATTTCTTCTTCCAGAGCCGCATAGTTCCTGGCCCTTTCCAGGATGTCTGGGTAGCATAGTTCCTGGCCCTTTCCAGGATTTCCTCTTCAGCTCTCTGTATAAATCTCCCGTCTGAAGGGCATCGGTGAAAAGAAGGAT
This sequence comes from Cuscuta epithymum, assembly GCA_945859915.1. Taxonomy (NCBI): domain Eukaryota; kingdom Viridiplantae; phylum Streptophyta; class Magnoliopsida; order Solanales; family Convolvulaceae; genus Cuscuta; species Cuscuta epithymum. The sequence continues at coordinate 606,748 of CAMAPF010001001.1, read as the reverse complement.
GGCAGTCTCATCTGTCATGCCGGTCACCTTCAGGGTTTCGGTCCTCCACCTGGTGAGGAATCCGGAGATTGATTCTCTAGGCCCTTGCCTCACACTGGTTAGATACCCGAAATGTAATTTCGGGGTTGTGCTGGAGGCGAACTGAGCCAAGAACAAGGTGGATAGCTCCGCAAAGCTCCCGATCGACCCGGGTTGTAATGTTCCGAACCATTCCTGGGCTGGTCCCCGAAGGGTACTGAAGAACAGCCTGCATATTGCCGCGTCGGTGGCCCCCAATAGCATGAGGCCACCCTAGTAACTCCTCAAGTGTACGTGGGGATCTCCCACCCCATCGTATGCCAGGCCGGTCGAGGGACGGCAGTCCTTCAGGATTTCGGCGTTCATGATTTCCCTAGTAAAGGGAGAGGTGATCCCAACCCGTGCTGGCGGGGTCTGTTGGGGCGCCCGATTGACCTGCTCTCTGAGCTCAGTCATCTGCCTCCTCATTTCGGCCATTTCGTCGTCTTGGGCCGTTCGGGGCGTGGGTGGTACTCGAGCATCCGCATATTCCGGTATTCTGTTCTGGGGCGGAGCTGCATCCCTCTGGATATACTGGAAGTTTTGTCCAACGGGATCTACCATGGGGGTAGGTTCCCTGTATCCGTTTCGAGGGGCGGACGGGGTTCGGCTGGTTGGTGCTCCTCGTCTGGGGGTATGGGCCCTCCAGTGGTTCCTGCGGCGTTCCTCGGAATGAACTGAGGCCATCGTAGTCTCGATGTCCTCCTCTTCGTCGAAAGATGGCATGGGACGCAACGGGGATGGTGGCTCATGAGTTTCATCGGTGTAGCCCCGTTCCTGTTCGTCCGCCATGCGTTGCATGGCCTCCGCCATCTCCCTCATCAACTGAGGATTCATCCTTACATCCTGGGGGATGATTTGCTCGAACTCCCGGGTGGCACTGCCACTGGCGTGTCCTTGCCTGGACCACCCCTCAGAGGATCTATTGCCTCCTCGGCCTCTGGACGTAGAACTCGGTGTCGCGGTAGTAAGTCTAGCCATTTTCAAGAAAAAATGGTGCTTAGATCTCGGCTTTGCCTGGACTTTTAGTGTGGTTTCCCACAGACGGCGCCAATGTTGAAGTTTATTCCCGAAGATCCGAAAGCCCAACACAAGCCTTGGATATTGTAGGGATCTGGGGTAGGATTGAAAATGTGTATAAAATATAAAACAGTGAGATTATATCCAACTCAAGAACTTACTTATATTCAGTAATTAAGCAATTACACTGAAACTACCCGAACGGTAGATGAATATGGGATTACAAGGATGGGAGATGTAAATCTATTGCTTAAGCTCTGAGTCTTAAAATGCTAACCCTTTACAATGATCTAAACATGGATATTTATACTAAAATGGGGATGGGTAAGGTGGACACGTGGTTGAATCTGGTAGGCTATCACCTCTGCCATGTAAGCACCCATGCCCCCACTTGCTGCTGCCATGATCCAGCATTAAATGCGGCTTCCACTTGATGATTGCCCGTTCGGGCAGGGTGTTCGGTGTGTGGGACCCCGTCATAGGTGTTATCCTGCTTAGGAACATATCCCGAACGCCGATCGATACATGGCCTTGATGATTTGGCATAATTGTTTCCCGGAATGTTCCAAGTATAAATTTTATCCCGAATGCCGTTCGAGAGTTCTTTTGGACTGCCTTGGGCCCGCTGTTTCTTCCTGGATTTGGGCCTAGGGATATTGGGCCTGGACCCAATATCCCAACAGTATATATAGTGGGTTTCCACTTGGCAATAAACTAGGCAATTTACGATCCAAATTCTTCTACTCATAGTTTGATATGGTATCAGAGAGGCAATTCGATCCTTGAATTTTGCACTCTGAAATTTATGAATTGAACCATGCCTAACGACGTGACAAGCTCTACTGATGATGAGCAGCGATTTAATCACGACTATGCACGAAGGAAAATAACTTACCCCTCATCTTCATGCTCCTTGCCAAACTCGGATATGGGAAGAAAATTTGAGTGGCTTCTCGACTCTGGAGCATCATTTCATATGGTGGGAAATGTGCAAATCATGAAGAATGCTGAAAAAGTAGCATCCATACCGGTGACTTTACCCAACGTTGAAATTACACATGCGACACACATGGGTGATGTGTGGTTAAGCCCCACAGTATTAATAAAAAATGTTTTACTAGTCCCTGGGTTAAAGTGCAATTTAATCTCAATAGCATGTTTGATTGATAATCTGAAATGTGATATAATTTTTACTGATGACGTTTGTGTGATACATGATCAACCTTCGAGGATGTCGATTGGAGTGGATAAACGACATGGGGAGTTTATTATTTTCATAGTCTAGACGACATTCAAGCTCATCAAGTGAAGATTGTGGATTCAAGTGATTTATGGCATTCACGGTTAGGGCATCCTTCTATGAAAGTGTTGAGCTCCGTTACTAGTTTGAATAAATATTTTTCTTCATTCAAACTGAATAAAAATTGTGATGCTTGTTTACGTGGTAAACAAACTCGTGATGTGTTTCTTATTAGTTCCGCTCGTGCTACTGAAGCGTTTGAATTGATTCATTGTGATGTGTGGGGTCCTTATAGAGTACCTTCTACATGTGGAGCCCGTTACTTTTTAACTATTGTTGATGATTTCTCATGAGCTGGGTTCATTTATTGAAAGAAAAAAGTGAGGTGCAAGTTGTTCTGAAACAATTTCTTAGTATGACCGTGAGACAATTTAACAAAATTGTAAAAGTGGTACGAAGTGATAATGGAATGGAATTTCAGAGTCTGAAAAATTATTTTTTAAATACTGGCATCATTTTCCAGACTACTTGTGTGTATACCCCACAGCAGAATGGTAGAGTTGAGCGAAAACATAGACATATTTTGGATATGGCTAGAACACTTCGATTTCATGCACACCTACCAATCAAATTTTGGGGAGAGTGTGTGCTAACGGCGGGTTATTTAATCAATCGACTACCATCTCCATTGCTTGAGCATAAGAGCCCATATGAACTTTTGTATCACAAACCACCCAAATATGATTAGCTACGTGTATTTGGTTGTTTGTGTTATGCTCACAATAAAGTAAGGAATGGTGATAAGTTTGCTCCAAAAGGTGTAAAGTGTATATTTATCGGATATGCCTATTCACAGAAAGGTTGGAAGGTGTACGATCTTGAAAAGGGATACCATTTTATGATTTTATCTCACGAGACGTAAGATTTATTGAGTCTTCTTTTCCATTTTCTAATATGGAAGGGGAGTGTTCTGGTCCTCAACATTTGGATAATGCACAGAAAGAGTCTGACACTTTTGTCATCCATTATAACAATGATAGTGAGGATATGTGTGGTGTGAAACCACATATGCATTCAACTGACAAACAACATGCAACGTTGACTTCCCCTCCTGTTGATGTATGTAATCACGAGCATACCATGTTAAACCCCGGGCCTTAACATGGTATCAGAGTCAAATCGGTCCATGGTGTGGGCCCCCTATGAAAAATGACGACACGATTATAAAAATGACAATGACGAACCGACGAAAAAAAAAGAATGACGACACGATCCAGACGAAATGTCTGGTCGTGAGGGGGGTGTTAGGGTCTGTTTGCAACCCATTAAAAAAAGTATTTTTAACTTTTTTTTAAGAAAAAAGCACTTATTTTACCAAACACTACCAACTTTTACTTTCTCGGTTTCCGTGTAGAATCTATTTTTTACTTTTTCTATTACACAAAAAACACTTATTTTACCAAACACTACCAACTTTTACTACTAATCACTTTTTCCCCAAAAGTGCTTTTATTTAAGCAGAAGTGGTTGCAAACAAAGCCTTAGAATCCCACACCGGAAAAATTTGGATGAACGAAGTGCTATATTAATACATGAGTTACTCCTCCTATCAGGTTGACCTTTTAGGATGAAACCTCAGGTCTTAACAGAATGTTTAGTTTTTTACAATGAGGCTAATTATTGTTGACTGGTCGTTAATCAGGCTTGTATATTGGGAATTTGGGGTGTTGGTCGGAGTGCAGCCGAGTGCTACTATACATCTTTTCAATGCAAAGAGCGTACAAAATATCTCACTATGTTCTTTGTTTCCACCAAACAGTCTATCCTCGTGTTTCTTTAGGAAAATTTGCATATTGTGTGATATGTGTCGTTGAATAAAAGTTGAGGTTTTGGCCTTTTGGGTAATGCTAAGCACAACAAATGTGTCAAAGTAATACGAAGTACTACGTATTAGAATTCGAACCAAAATTGGAAGATAGACATAAAAGATACTCTTATTTAGAATTCGAACTGTGTGTCCTTATATAGCTAATATGCTGCCGCTGTGTGGTAACAATTGTGCATAATATTATACACATAAAGGCGTCACCATTATACTTATACATACCATTTTCATTTGAATAGATAAAATTATTATTATGAGAAATGCTGCCCATAGGAGCTGGGCGCTGTCTGGGGGCTGGAGCTAGTGATAAATGAGGACAGGTTGAAATGTGTTAGTTTTCCTGGAGGTTTGTCTTTTTAGAGACGTTTCACTGTTTTCCGTCCTACTTGTTATATATGTTCCCACATTATATGATCACAGAGGTGCAAATCATACAAAAAAGTAGAGCTGCTAGATTCTAGTCCGAGTTTATTTGGCTATAAGAAATATCACTGTCATTTTAGGCGTCTGAGTGTAAGCTATTTGATGGATTTTAAGTTTTAAATCTGTGAGAGATTTTCTCAACCCCTTCTTTGCAATCTCCAGCGAATCGCTTCACTCCCTCCCCAAATCCAGCAGCTTTATGCTCCACAGAGTGTAAAGAGTTGCAGATCTTCTTTGTGGCATTGTCTTTTACCATTACAGCCTCCCTTAATCCTCTTTGTGCCAGCTCCCTTGCAATGGAAATATATAAATGTATCTTCTCCATTATCCTGTGAATTGTATCTCTTGATTTTCCCCTAGCTGAATCAGCCATTCCTCTAAGCCTGTCCTCCAAATTCTCAGCCCTAGATACAGTTCCTTCTATTGACAACTGCTCTCCAGCACTTGGCCAAATGGCAGGTGTAGTATTTGCTTCTTCCTGTAGGTCATCATCAACAACCACCTTGATGCCATGTTTCTCCCAACGATCTCTTGCCACTTTCAGGGCATTAGCTTGGTCTCTAGCTCTTTTAGCCTCATCTTCAGCCCAAGCTCTGAGTCAAAGAATTGGCTGAATATACATATCAATTGGAAAAACCAGTGAAACAAAAACGACTTTTTATACTTTGGACTCAATTCGGACTAACAAATCAGACCAGACCAACAATAATTTATAACAACATACTCCCTCCGTAACATAAAAATCTTCTCACTTTCCTTTTTCGTCCGTAACAAAAAAATCTTCTCATTTCTAAATCTTCCCATCATACCCTCAATAATTCTGAAAATAATACATATTACAACTACTTTTTTTTGGATTTATCCCACATTCTATCACATTATTTCACTATCTTCCCATCATACCCTCAATAATTCACATCCTCTTTCACTATTCTTAATCTACCTACTTTTGAAATGGGAAGGTTTTTAAGTTACGGAGGTAGTACATGTATTGCAATAACCGTATGTAGCCCTAAATAACAACATAATGAACAGGCCCGAAAATTTTAGGACCAGACCATAAACATACGTAAATTTAGGACCAGATCGTAAATAACAAGGGAAAATTCCCGAAATAGGACTAAAACAGTTTGAAAATTCCAAAATAGGACTGTCATGTTTTTATTCCCAAAATAGGAGTAATTACTGCCATGTTTGAAGTCTGGTACTGCCAAAACATGGCAATAATTAGTCCTATTTAGGGAATAAAAACATGACAGTCCTATTTTGGAATTTTCAAACCTTTTTAGTCCTATTTAGGGTAAAAAAGGAAATAACAATCACGGTTGCAATAACCATATGTAGCCCATAAACATACACCTATAATAACAAAATAATCAGACCAGACCAGACCAAACCAAACTGCACCCGTAAATTTTAAGACAAATGAACAGGCCCTAAATTTTATGAAGATATGGTTGCTTACATACCTAGCCATTGACAGTGCTTTTCTCTCGACCTCTAGCTCGTATTGCAACCTTGATATTGCTTGACTTTCAAGGTCAGCGTCTTCCCGGAGCTTTTTGATCCTTTCTTTGTCATAGGAGATCTCCAAGTTGTTAGTCTTAAGAGTATGAAGCTGTTCCTGTACTTCACTTCTTAACCGGGAAAAGACTTCCATTTCTGAATCAATGGCAGCACGCTCCTTCAGCAAGGAAAGATTTTCTTCCTCCCATTCAGCTTGTATCCTTTCTAATTCTTGTCTTACATCCTCAGCCGTTTTCTGAACCACATCATTCTTCTCTCTTTCCAACAAAAGTTCCTTCTCGTAAATTGCATTGACCTCTTTCTCCGCTTCAGCTATTAGAGCTTTCTGTGCAGTGACAGCTTCTTCAGCCATATAATCGGCATCAATGCGTGCTAGCTCCTCGGCAACAATGTCATGAGCCTCACCAGTTGCAAGCGCAATAGCAGCTTGAGCTTTTGTCACGGGTTTATCTGGCTGGAACAGTCTTGTATATCCTGCAAAGAGGCTATTGATATTTAACCACCTCACATGTAAAGAAAAAATGTAATCGTTGAAGCAGGATAAGTCTCACCAAATGCAAGAGCTATTATTCCTTGTTCCCCTGATGCTAAGTCTGCTGCCACAGCAGGCCATGCATCTGGATGGATCTTCTCAATATCTATGAATCCAGAGAGTTGCTTCAAAGTCTACCAATGAAGTAAAAGGAAATAGAAAAAATTAATTGTTTTATTGTTTGTACTTTGAAGTTATTAGTCATTTCATGTAAATTTCTTCTAGGAAAAAGATAGCAACAATTTTTGTCAGTGTGAATGCTACCTTTTGATCAACCGGAGGAAGCAGTCTTTTCTCTAGGGCCATCTTCCAACTTAGAAGATCCTGACGTGACAAGGGACTGCATCAAGATCTATTACGAATTAGACAAGAGGCAATGGAATTGCCAATTCACCTAAAACCGAGGCCACTAGAAAGCATAATGCATCATCATCATCATCATCATTACCCCAGTGCTGCAAAGGCTCCTGGAGCCAAAGGCTCACTATTTTTTGGCTTGGGAATATGATGGAATAAAACAAAATGCCTCACTAAACTGTCTGCTCTTCTTTGTTATGAAGCAATAGTCAGTCCATGTAATTTTTGACGCGATTTTAACTATGGGTCATCCGGAAACAGTCTCTTTGTGCTTTAGCACAAGGGTAAGACTGCGTACATCTGACTCCCCCTTCCCCACCAGCCACTGTAGGTGGGAGCCTTTGCAGCACTGGGGTAATGATGATGATGATGATGTATTATGCTTTCTAGTGGCCTCGGTTTTAGGTGAATTGACAATTTAGATGAGTGCATACAATGAATACAGATGTGAAAGTCGTCTAAGAAATGAAAGCAATCTTTGAGGTCAGTCACAGTATAATCTAGTTAAATTTAACAAAGATCCCTCTGCAAATATGCTCTCGACACAAACAGACAACTATAACTTGATAACAAAGTAATTAACATGATAATGAAGCATTTCATGAGCTCACCTGTCAGGAGAAAAGAAGAGGGGACTTTGGTCTCCATCTGCAGATGACTGTGTATCACGTCTTGATAGCTTGCTGGAGATGAGACCAGCTTCTGCCAAGCCTGAAACATTACAAACATCAGGAACTAAATTGGACCAATCCAGAAAAAATACTTCTCAGAAGATCACAGATCTTAAGCTTCACCTTGTATGCAGGGAAAGTCAGGATCTTCAATTGTAACATCATCAAAGGCAAGCTCAGTGACATTCTCAATATACATTGCAGGATAGATTTTGGAGACAGTGGACCTAAAAACAAATACATCATGATAGCATGTATGCAATTCAGATGGACATGCAGTCATTTTATGCATGTCCTAGGAAGCAGTATGTGTACTACTAATGTGACGCTCTATTTTAAGATTCATATACCTTGATAGAGCACAGCTAGACGCAACTAACCATCGAGCATATTCACGGCGAGTACAAAGGTCACCGGGCCGAACATCATCCTCAATAACCTAAAAATGTAATGCTATCAGACCAGCAGGTACAGTTACAAACAATTGCACCCTGATCTTGAATTTCCTACTGCAGGACTATATCTAACAACTTAGCTAGGATTTTTAATTAGACTGGTGATAACTTTGATGCATGTATATATATGATTGTGGAAAGCATGAACTTTAGTTTGCCAAGTTTAAATAAATGAAAGCAAAACGACCTTCAAAACTTGTAAGGCTGCTAGTGCCTGACCATGGATTTGATCAATGACAGCAGGAACCAGCACCTTTCCTGGAAGTGTTTGCAAAGCTGCAGACACAGAAGAAGGAGCAGGTATGCCAGCAGAAGGAAATATTTCTTCAGAAATTGAAGAGTTGTAGCTTATTCCGCTTGCTTTGTTATCATTATAAATGTTTTCTTTTAGTTCTTTAGAATACTGATTCATGACAGTGACCTCCAATACTGTTCCTGGTGATCCGCGGGCTTCTGAATTTAAATTGTCTCCTTCAGCTGGAACCTCAACCATATTCTGTATGTTATCATTCTCAACCATAGATTCTACCGTAGAGGCAGACTGTGAGTTTACAGGTTCATCTAAATCGGAAACTCCTTCCTGCTTATCCATACTTGGATTTGTTAAACTGGAAGTATGTGGTACATGGATTGCATTTGTGTTATCAAAGTTTGCGCCAAAAGGCCCATATTGTTCATTTACTGATCCTGGATCTCTACCAGCAAAACTAATATCTTTACTTCCAAAGCTTGAGTGACTAAAAGAGTCAGAAACTCCAACATCAGGTGATGCAGATGAATTGTCATCACTCACTATTTGATTATGCGAACCATTCTTAGCGGGGGAATTGCCATCATGGTTTTCAGGATGTAAAAGGGGATCATTGTATATATCTGCATTGGTTTCTTGATTGTCACTTCCTTGCATTTTATTGTTGAGTATATCATTCTTTGATTCAACTCTATCATTGTGATTATCACTGATGACTGACGTTTCTTGTTGTGTAGTTAAAGGGTCCATGCATTGCTTCAATCCTGTTCAAAAACTAGGAGTTCATCATCATCATCATCATTACCCCAGTGCCGCAAAGGCTCCCACCTACGGTGGGGTAAGGAGGTCGGATGTACGCAGTCTTACCCCTGTACTAAAGCACAGAGAGACTGTTTCCGAATGACTCATAGTGAAAATCGCGTCGAAAAACTAGGAGTTCATATATCTACTAAATTCTAAAGAGTGTATCAGACCAATAGGAAGACTGAAAATGTAATTGGAGGGGGGAAATAGCTGCATGATATCAGAGGGCAGTTTAGCTATTGGAAAACGCTAACCTAAATAGTTTCAGAAAAGCCTATAAACAATGGGGACAGATATTTATCTGCATGTGCAAAGTAGTTTTCCTTGGACCATAATGCTCATACTCATATATAAGCATATACTAAGAATCACTTACTTGGCTTGCACAGTTTGCTTATTGATAGAGTGGCAAAGACTATCCCAGCCACTAGTACAACGCCAGCTACTCCTGCTTTCAGAAGCCCTGAGAGTACGCCAAGAGTGTTACTAAATCAGGATAGAAGCATTTATCTAAGGATTAAAGATACAACCATGCAGAAGAGTGAGAAGACAAAGCTAATGTTATCATTTCACAAGCTCCGCTGAAGAAGTGAAGTCCAATATATAAACCAATTTCAGATCCAACCAAGGAAAAGTGATGCGATTATATAATAAATTAGAGATGTCACAGAACAGGGCTCACCTCCAATGGGTTGCTTTTCCTGAGCTTCAATCGACCTTTCAGCTTCATCAGCTTCAGACCATCCACCGAATTCAGCTTCCGGAGTAACCGAATTAACCAAAAAATTACGCCTTTCCAGTCCATTACGATTTCTCGCGTGGTGATTCTCCCCGAGAAAGAGTAAATGCAGCCTGTGATTGTAATCCTTCTTCCCAACACACACTCGTACTAACAGGGTTGACGGCTTTCTGCAATTTAAAGCTAACCGGAGTTGAAATGAATTTGGAGATAATGTTGCAGTCAAAGAACCCATCTCTGAACTTGACAAATTTGGAGTTCACCTCAACTTTAGATATTGTAATTTGTAAGCAGTTCATAGGGACTAGGGAGTACGTAATGCCCTCTCACATCATGAACTTTCTTTACCAGCTCAGATCATGACTTTTTTTTAGGATCATGAAAAAACGAATTTTATTTTAAATCAATTAAGACAAAGAGTAGACATATTTTACCAGTACACAAACATACCTAGTATTTTACAGATCCAATTAAGAACTTTAGGAGTAGACATATAGTCGGTCATCTCATACAAAGTAATTTAACTCTTTAAACCAGAAATGAGCAAATTTAAACCTAAAACAACCGGAACTGAATACAAAGCAACTTGACTCTCTAAACCTGAAACGAGCAAATTTAAATCTAAAACAATCGGAACTCAAAACCTGTCTATCACAAGAATTCCAAAAATCCATACATTCAAGCCAAACCTCCTCTAACTGAAATAAGAAACAAGTACTACTAAAGAGAAAATAATATTGAAATAAAGTTTATCCGCAAAACTCTTTCTCGTACGGAGGTGATATCTTTTCCTGGTACGGAGGTGATTCCATAGGAGGGCGAGCTCTTGTAGTATGAGTGAATACTAACTCCACCACCGTCGGATCGACCGACCAAGGGAATGGTTGTAATAGGGATGAATACTAACTTCCACCACTGTTTGATCTAACTCGGACAAGTTGGGAGACCTCCTGACCTCGCCCACTTGATCTCGGCTGATGACCAAGGGCACCCGTGGGAGATGAGGGCGCTAGGTGAAATCCGGAGGAACCTGACAAACCAAAATGATGCGGAACGGACTGTGTATTCCTCCGAGACAGAGCGCGCCCCTCCATCGCCTATTTGGTGTATGTAATCTTTTGGTGAGAACACAAGGGATGAGGCCTCTCGCACTTCAGCCTTTACGAGGATCGTTAGGATGTCGTTCACTCGAAGGCTTGGAGGTCGAGGCCGCTCGGGAGCACGCCAGCATAATATTAATGTCGAGATAGGATGGACAATGATGGTCCCCCACAGCAGCCGCCGAATAAGGGAGACCACTCCATGGTGCAGAATGAGGGTCGTCGTTTCCAGCACCTAGAGGGAAACGACCACTGGATCGTGTAAGTACCCTGCGGGCCAAGTATGCCCGCGCGGGGTGGGGATGGGGGTGGGGGTGGGGGAAGCGGCATGAAACATCCGCACTACACCTATACCCATCGCACAGGAGGCCATGGTGGCAGCCTTACGAAGGCAAATTGGCGAGCTAAACCGTCAGGTGGCTAGATCTCCGGCATAGTCAGAACTCTACCTCATTTCCCCTTTATTTGCGAGGATCATGGCCGCGGAGATCCCTTAAGATTGCAGGCTGCTCGTCTATAATGGAGTCGAAGACCCAAAGGCTCACTTGCTCAGCTACCAAGGCTGGCTCATGCTATTGGGCGCATCTAATGATGCGAGCTACATATTGTTCTTCATTACCCTCCTGGGTCCAGCACAAGAGTGGTTCGGCCAGCTCCGGCCTGGAACCATCGACATCGATGAACGGTTCAAGCATTTCCTTGCTCAGATCGCCTCTAGCACAACCCCGAAGAGGCACTTCAGCTACCTCAACATCGTCGAATAAAGGTTAGGCAAATCTTTCTCCAGATTAGCTAAACAAAATAAAAAAGTTTGATTTAATAAAATAAAGTAATTAATATGGAGCATCTAAAAATGAAGGCAAACTATGAGCCGTTGGACTAAAGTAGCAGCAAAACTCAATATCAATAGGAGCCGTTGGGAATAGATAGCAACAAAAACCCATTTGATGAATCGACAGAGACTTGTATATATGAGTTAAATCCAATAGTTATTCTTCTAAAGCATCACAACGTCAATTTATCAGAGCCTTGTATATTATTTGTGCCTTGTATATTGTTTTTGTCCATACGGTGTAATTAATGAAACAACTACATCATTACTTAGTTGAAAGAAATAAAATAAAAAATGGAATTGATTCAAGAGGGAGTACGAAGATTGAGTAAAAGCATGCATTTTTTGTCGACAAGGAGAAGGATGGTTCAATTCGCTAGGAGACTAAAAGAAGGGAGGCGAATTAGTGAAGAGAAGGGAGGCAACGGAGAATTGTCGGATGAGAAGGCGTGGGTAGACTAGGAAAATTGGGCGAGAAACTGAATTGGCGATGCCTAAACACCAAATTTTGTGGCTTTTTATAATTTGGCTATTTAGATAATAAAAAAAGGTACATAAAAAGCTATATAACCAAACATACCCAGGTCACATTGTCAAATATTGGTCAAAACAACAACAAAAAATGGCTCATGGTCCATTAACCAAACATGCACCCCCATTATATCAGACAAACCAAGGTATCACAAAAACGACATTATCTGGTTAAGGTCCAATAACAAGAGATACATAAATGAACACTATATGCCTTGAGATAGGCAGATGCTAATAATGTTGGAAAAATGTGTGAAAAATTGCATTAAATGGCTATTTTGGGGCAATTTTTTGAGTGGGGTCCACTTCCGATTTGGGTCGGGTCAAAGTGGTTTCGGATTGTCCTTGTTAAGGGCTACAATTCGATATATGGTACGCTCAAAACGGATAACGGGTGAATGAGAAATCGCTTTTCGAAGTTTACCCGTTAGAATGGAAAAACTGGGAAAAAAGATGGGTTTCTAGTGTGTTAATTTCCCACACCGGAAAACCCAAGGGATTTGCAACCCTTTATAAAGGGACTCTCCCCTTAAGGAGTTAAGATTCCTAAGGGTAAAGGCTCTCTCCACGCGGGGGGGGGGGGGGGGGGGGGGGTGCAAATCAAATCTCCGAATTCGGAGAAGAAAAACCGCGACTTGCGTGCGACGACACGAATGTCGTCCAAAAATCCATCTCTCAAGAGATACGGATAATTTTTGTTTTCTTCCCGAAACGTTTATTTTTTCTCAGTTGACAGAAGTGCCTAGCAGCAGAACACCTCGGTCTCTGATGGCTTCCACCAGAACACCTCGGTCTCTGGTGGCTTCCACCAGAACACGTCGGTCTCTGATGGCCTCGATCAGAATACCTCGCATAGGTATTCTGCTGGCTTCGACCAGAACACCTCGTAGAGTTCTGGTGGCACTTCTGAACCGTTACAGCAATAAATGCCCAACGTTTATATCTTTTAATGCAGCGTTAAATGGACAGATCATGGACAATTCAATGCCCAACGGGCTGGTCATTGATGTCCAACGTTCAGGTCCATTAATTCACTATGTTCACACAACAAATCCTCCTATATAATGGCTGGCAGGTGGTTTGCAACTACACACGTTCTTACACGAATTCATACACTCCATGCACGTTTTGCACCTCTAAAAACACACTGCTAGCAATCTGCAAATTCCTTCTGTGTTCAGCCTGTGTTCTCGTTCGCTGGAACTTTTGTTTGTGTGCTCAAACATTAGTTCGTAGTCATCGTATCCTGGGAAACGATTGTTGCAACGCTCCTAGCACCGTGGGAGGCAACAAATATGTTTTAAGGAAATCGTGCGTAGCACGAGCTTTGACTAATTCTGCTTCATCTCATTTCTTGTTTTTCTCTTGTCATTTATTTAATTAATTAATTTTAATTAATTTTCTTTATTTTCCGAAACACACCCTACAAATAACACAAATGTTGGTGCATTTTTCTGACCTACATGATTTTTCAACCTCAAAATTTTCAACTGATTTTGCTCTTTCACTAGCAAGTTTTTCATCCATTTCTTTTTGCATTTCTTCCCTCAAAGATTGTAATGCATTGTTGGCGACACCGCTGCCAAATAGTCGAACACGTCCATTGTATTCTTTCGGCATTATTTTTGCAAATGCATCTTTAGAATTAGCCTCATCACTTCCTTGTGTAGATTTAGTATCTTTCATCGCTTTCTGGTTTGAATACATAATAAAAATCAATATAAATCACTCACTTTTATGAACAGTTAAAATATAATTAAAAAAACATTTTACAAGTTTCATCATATGACGTCTTGTAGGTTCGATTCTATTTTCTCTTACTGTCTCTTCATACATTTGAATTTTTGTTGGTATCTTGTTTTCACTTTGAGTTGTCTGAAAACATTATGTTACGCCATTTGGTACCATTTTTTTACAAACAAATCAGTATAATGAAATTAAATAAAACAAAACTTACCAAGTCGTGTTTCAATCTCGCAAATGACACACACCCAGTAGTTCCCGTGTTTTGATCAACTACGCTTATTTCAAAGGTACCATTTTTTTTACAAACAAGACAATATAATGAAAACATGTGATTGTGGAGTGTTCAAGAAACGCATAAGATCTACATATACCAGGCTTCAGTGACAGAGCCGTGCTTTCTTTGAGGCGGGTGAGGCATGGGCCTCAGGGCCCCAAAAATGTTAAAATTATAGGGGCCCATTTTTTGTTGTTGATATTTTTATAGTATACATATGTATTTAATTTACAACTGGCCTCCTTTCCCATTCCTTTGTCTGCTGTTGGCCTGCTGCACTTCAAAAGACAAAACCCAATTGTCAAATGAAGCCCACCGAAAAAATTAACCTGGTGCAATAGTCGTTAGCAGCTATTGAATAATCGACCAATAAGGCAAAAGTGAATAACTGAAGTCTCAAGGCCAATCTTTCATCTTTCTTGCCTAGCTTCTAAACTTCTACTATTTTTAATATGCAGAATCATTTTAATTTACAGTTTTACACATACATGGACCATGGTATTGACTAAATCTCCAGTTATGATTAAGTTGTGCTGTGAATTGTGTTTTTTTGTGTCAGAGACTTGAGAACTAAGAAGTAATGGGTGAGAATGATTGAATTTAACTATTACTCCGTAACTATTAATCAGTATTCATATACGTAGTATGAAATATGTTAAGAATTTTATGATTTTACTCCATTCATGTTTTTAGCTTTTAAACTTGTATTGGATACAAAGAATTGATTTTTTTTATATATTTCAGTTAGTTCCTTTTTCAGATATTTAAATATTAACTTTTGAACATGTTACATTGTATAATATGGGGACAAGAAGTCAAGGATTTATTATTGAGCACATTATACTACAAAAAATTACAATGTACGGGGCTTTTTTTGAAAGTTCGACTCAGGCCCAAGTTTAGGTAGGATCCGCACTGTTCAGTGACACCGTCTTTTTGGACGTTCAACCCATCTCTTAGTTGGATTCAAATTTGTCAAAATGTTGTTCTCGCACGACTTGCGTATGTCTCCAATTATCATTTATTTGATCTTAATTAAAACCCATTTTTCATTGCTTAAAAGGTCATATGATTAATCCATATAATGGAAAGCGTGCGAGGATGCGCACTTAAGCAAATGGGAAAAATAAACAGATCAGAGGCTCGATATATAGAAAAGGAAATTCATTCTTTGGAGCTGAGCTCCCGGCCAGAACATACAAATGAGGGGTGCAAAACACAAAAAACGGGAGGCGATCCTGGCTATGCTACTCTCTAGTCTCTACTCCGCGGCGGCCTCCATCTCATCACCAGAATCATCATCATCGAAGGGAGGAGCCGGTTCTTCACCCTTGGAGATAGCGTCGGCCCGTGCTTGCGCCCTAGCCCATTTCCCTGCGTCTTGCAGCAAGACCGTATCGCTGGTATGATCGGCGAGTACGAAGGGGTCGGGACCGATCTTAACCAGGATCGGCATCAATGCGGCAACAACGTGCTGGTTACCCTTTTCGAAGGATTCCACCGTCAGGTTCAAGCTAAAGCGATCACCCGAGGGGGTTGCCTGTAGGAGCTCCACCCCGAGCTGAGGCGTAGTTGCTTCTTCTTTGGAACCCGCGAGAGTGCATCCCCGAAGACCTCGCCCGCGATGTCCCGAGCGAATTCCCGAGCGGCCACCTGGAACTCTGGTGTTTCTTTATAAGAGGCGATGGCCTGGGAAATATCAGCACTAACCACTTGGGCGCCCTCAGGGGTGGTCCCCGGCTGAGGAAGAAAGAGACCTTTGCATCTTCAGCTGCTGCGCTGCAACCTTCTGGTTGGCCAGGCCTAAGGCATCCTGGGTCTCCTTGAGAAGTAGAGCAGCCGCTTTGGCTTCCTCGCGTGCGCTTGCCACCGCCAGGTTGGAGGCGGAAAGGGCCTCATCAGCCTTCCTCCGTAATTCTTTGACTCAATAAGGCAAATTTTTCCTTACACAATCCTTATAGGCTTTGGTTCCTTCATTTAGGCTATAAGGAATTAATAAGGGACATTCAATATGACCCACAATCCGTTATAACAGCCCTTATAGTTTTTCCTTCGCTCACGTAGTGAAGGATAGGCGGAAACAAGGCTGTTTGTTTTTTCCGCGGTTGGCAGCCAAAACGCTAGAAAACACAGCGTTTTCTTTGTAGAATAATTTGCGTTTTCGCTGACGGGCTGGTTTCCAAACGGAGCCCGCTCCTCAGCAGCATCAGATGAACGAGGCAGCAGCTGGGACTGTTGTTCAAAGCCTATGAAAACTATACGAATGTATATTAAACTTGGAGAAGAAAAGAGGCTCACAAACTCACTACTTTTATTAATAATCAATAGGCTTTATATAGCCTTTACACAAACTGAAATGAACCAAGCATGTATAACAACTTGTTCCTAGAATTATGCTAAACCAAGTATTTGAATACGTGAATAATGAAGACCTAATCAAAAGCCTAAACTTTAGCTAACTACTTAGACTAATTCAAAGCAATATTAATAACAATAAAGAATAAACTAAAAGCCAATATTCCACGTATGCATGCAAGCTTGATCACTTGCTCAACACCTCCCCTTGATCCAAGCTTGTCATCCCAATCCTTTTCATGAAAAATTGATGCTTAGCTTGAGGTAAAGCCTTAGTGAACAAATCTGCATTCTGAAACTCAGTTCCACAGTATTGCAGAGCTATTTTCTCCTCAGCTACAAGCTTCCTAATGAAATGATGTTGCACATCTATATGCTTTGTTCTGGCATGAAAAGTTGGGATCTTTGCCATTGCAATGGTGGACATGTTGTCACACCAAATCTCTGGAATTTCTTGTTGTTCACAGCACAAATCCTTTAGTAACTTCCTCAGCCACAATGCTTGTTTTGCTGCAGCTCCTGCAGCAATGTACTCTGCTTCAGAGGTAGACAAAGCCACTGTATCTTGCTTCTTTGAACTCCATGTAATAGCTCCAGAACCAAGGTCAAACACTGAGCCTGAGGTGCTCTTTCTATCATCAACACAACCTGCCCAATCACTATCAGTATAGCCTCTGAGTTTAAAGTGTTTTACACTTTCATACCATACTCCAAACTCAAGAGTTCCTGCCACATATCTCAGAATTCTTTTGGCTGCACCAAAATGTTGCTTAGTAGGACAATGCATATACCTAGACACAACACTAACACTGTGTGCAATGTCAGGTCTAGTGTGTGTTAGGTAGTTTAGTCCCCCAACTAGGCTTCTGAATGATCTTTCACTTGCTTTCTCAGTTCCATCACATTTCTGCAGCTTCTCATTGGTATTCATAGGAGTTTTTGCTATCTCACAGTTCTCCATATGAAACCTTTTGAGTAAATCCATAGCATACTTTCTTTGGCACAGAAAAGTCCCCTCCTTTTTCTGTTTCACTTCCAGGCCAAGAAAGTATTGCAAGACCCCTAGATCAGTCATTTCAAACTTCTGCTTCATTGAACTCTTGAAATCTGCTAGCATACTTTCTGAAGAGCTAAAGTACACTATGTCATCAACATAAAGGCAAACAACAATAAACTGATCTGTACCTTGCTTCTTTATGTAAAGTGTTGGCTCATTATCACTCTTAATGAATCCATTAGTAATGAAAAATGAGTCAATCTTACTGTACCATGCCCTTGGAGCCTGCTTTAAGCCATAGAGTGCCTTCTTCAGTTTGTACACCTTCTCAAGTTCATTCTTCTTCTCAAAACCCTGAGGCTGTTCAACAAACACCTCCTCCTGAAGTTCTCCATTTAAGAAAGTTGACTTCACATCTAACTGGAACACAGGTAACCTCCATTGTGCAGCTAAAGCTAGGACAACCCTCACAGTTTCAAACCTGGCAACTGGTGAGAAGGTTTCCTCATAATCTATGCCTTCTTGCTGAGCATAGCCTTTGACAACCAACCTGGCTTTGTGCCTAGAAACACTTCCATCCGGGTTGCATTTTGTTCTATAGACCCATTTTAGGCCTATAGCTTTTTTTTCTTTGGGCAGACTTACTAGCTCCCAAGTCCCATTCTTCTCTATAACACTGATTTCCTCTTCCATAGCCTTCTGCCATTCAGGCTTAGCAACAGCCTCATCAAAACCTGTGGGTTCTGCAGCAACTAGAGCAAAATCACAATTTTCATAGATATCAACCAATGTTCTTACTCTGCGTGGAGGAGATTCACTTGATTCACTTGATGATGATGAAGGAGAGCTCTGGTTGCTTGAAGAGGTAGATGAACTGTGTGGAGTTGAGGGAGGACTAGGCTGTGGAGGGTCCACAGGAGGCTCATCAGACCCTTCTACGTTGACTATTCTTCTCAGGCTTCCATCAGTTTGATTGGTTTGATTCCAATCCCACTTTGCATCCTCATTAAAGACCACATTTCTGCTTATAACCACTTTGCTTGTAAGTGGGTTATACAGTCTGTAAGCCTTTGACTGAGTTGAGTAACCAACAAAGATGCACTTCTCTGCTTTAGCATCTAACTTGGTCCTCAAGTTCACCAATGTATAGGCAATGCACCCAAATGTTCTTAGGTGACTGACTGAGGGCTTCTTCTGTCTCCAAGCTTCAAATGGTGTTGAATTCATCACAGCCCTAGTAGGTGAGATGTTGAGAATATAGACAGCTGTTGCAACTGCCTCACCCCAGAATGAGTTAGGCAGCCCTTTAACCTTCATCATACACCTTGCCATTTCAACAATGGTCCTGTTTTTCCTCTCAGCCACCCCATTTTGCTCAGGGGTGTAAGGTGCAGTAAGTTCTCTCCTTATGCCATAATCATCACAGAATTGGTTAAACTCTTTGGAGACAAACTCACCTCCCCTATCAGTTCTTAGGGTCTTCACTTGCAGTCCACTCTGCTTTTCCACCAATGCTTTAAACTTCTTAAAATTCTCAAAAGATTCAGACTTAGTCTTTTGAAAGTACACCCAGGACATTCTACTGCAATCATCAGTGAGGAGAAAGAAATACTTACTTCCTCCTAATGATTCAGTTTGCATAGGGCCACACAAGTCAGCATGGATCAGTTCCAAGCACTCGTTAGCCCTCCAAGCCTTGCCATTTGGAAATGACCCTCTAGCCTGCTTCCCATACACACATCCTTCACAGAATTCCAACACCCCAATGCTAGGCAATCCATGCACAAATTCCTTTGATCTTAGCAATTGTAAACTGTGATTGTTGAGATGCCCATACCTGAGGTGCCATAGTTTTGCATTTTCATCTCCTTTCACCACAAGAGCTTGACCTGCATTTCTGGTTAGGTCCAATGGAAAGACTTTGTTCTTTCCCATTGGTATCCTCATCACAACTTCATTTTGCTTCTTATCCTTGATGACACACATATCGTCCTCAAAAAGGATTCTATAGCCACCACATATAAGCTGACCCACACTTAACAAGTTATGGGCCAGGTTGGGAACATACTGCACATTATGCAGTAATTTGGGCCTTCCTTGCTCAGTTGGAAGCTCAATTGTTCCCTGCTCTTCAACTGAGAGCTGCTTACCATCTCCAAGCCTCACCATACTCTTCTTAGAGTCATCTAGGTCTTTAAACATGTCCCTAGAACTGGTCATGTGGTTTGAGCAACCACTATCCACATACCAGACTGATTTTGCTCCAAAATCACAATTATGTTGAGCAAGGAAAAGGTTTTCATGCTCAGCATAATTAGACTTGCTCTCAGTTCTTCCTTCTCCCTTGTCTTCTTCTTTCTTCCAGCATGAGGCCTCTTTATGGCCTGGCTTGTTGCAGTAATAGCATTTGATGGGGCTCTTGTAATTGCTCCCAGTTGGCTCCTCCTTTCTTTCAGGAGTGTAACCTCTGCCCCCTCTGCCACGACCTCTACCTCTATTGCCTCCTCTCCCACGACCTCTTCCTCTTCCTCTTGAAGATTGCTGAGTCCTATCATGGTGAGAGGTGTCAGCTTTGGCTTGAAAAGCTGTTTCATCCCTATCTTCCTCTTTATCTTCCCTTTCTTCATAGGCCTGCAAAGAACCTTTGAGTTCATCAAAGGTGTATACCTCCATGTCCTTAGACTCCTCAATAGCTGCCACAAGATGAGAGTACTTCCTTGAAAGACTCCTCAGCACCTTACTTATCACTTGTTTAGATTTAACCTCCTCTCCATAGGATCTCATCTTCTGCACAATTGATGTGATCCTAGAGAGGTAATCATTGACAGTTTCCTTGTCCTTCATCTTGGCATTCTCAAACTCCCTCCTTAGGGATTGTAGCCTGACCTCAATGACTTTCTTGTCACCCTTGTATTCCTTTTGAAGAATACACCAAGCTTCCTTGGATGTTGAAGCTGCAGCAATCCGGGGAAAGACCTCATCATCCAAGGCTTGTTGGATGAAATAGAGAGCCTTTGCATCTTTCTTTCTTCTATCTCTCAAGGCTTGATCTGGTTCCTCCGGTTGTCCATCTTCAAACCCTTCATCAACAATGCTCCATAGCTCTTGAGACTTGAAGAGAGTCTTCATCTTCAAACTCCAAAAGTGGTAATTTGAACCCTTGAACATAGGTAATTGGGAGATTGAATTCCCATTGTTACCACCCGCAGTCTGCATTGTTTTCACTCCCTTTTTTTTGTTTCTCACAATTTAGGCCCTTGGATAGCTCTCTAGCTCTGATACCAAATGTTGTTCAAAGCCTATGAAAACTATACGAATGTATATTAAACTTGGAGAAGAAAAGAGGCTCACAAACTCACTACTTTTATTAATAATCAATAGGCTTTATATAGCCTTTACACAAACTGAAATGAACCAAGCATGTATAACAACTTGTTCCTAGAATTATGCTAAACCAAGTATTTGAATACGTGAATAATGAAGACCTAATCAAAAGCCTAAACTTTAGCTAACTACTTAGACTAATTCAAAGCAATATTAATAACAATAAAGAATAAACTAAAAGCCAATATTCCACGTATGCATGCAAGCTTGATCACTTGCTCAACAGGGACTCCATCCCGGCGTGTCTCATGAACTCCTCCCATACGGCGCTCGGGCGGAGCCGTGGAGCTGTGGCTGTAATTCTCCATAACTCTGTTTTATTATAAATACAAGGCTAAGGCACCCAACAGGGTAAGCCATTATTCCCAATCATATTTTCGTATATGGTATCAGACTGCTAGGTTTATTTTGCTTTTCACGATCATCATGGTCGGCCTCCCTTTTACTGCTGCCATGACATCGGCGCCCTCTCAGCAGGAGCAGCCGTCCTCCACAAGTATCGGACTCTCCCAGGGACTCCCATCGGCTTCATCAGCGCCCGTTTTGACGGAGCAGCGTCTTCCCACCGGGTCCAATCGCGCACCAGGCAGCGATTCTTCAATTGACGACGGTTCCAACAACAACGTTCCCCCCAGTCCGTTTTCCTCGCCGTTGCTTCCATCCATTCGTCAAAGGATGGCAAATATTCCTTCCCTGGATGCCTACAACCTCTTCAACATGCCGCCACCTTTCACTTGGACTCCGACCGCAAGCCTACCTCCACCACCGGTCTTGCACGCTCATCACGAAACTGGTCCATCCACTGTGAGGTATGCCGGACCGACTTTTACTACTCCATCTGCGGTGTCACTTGCTCAACCGCAGGCCTCGGTTCTGGCCGCTCCAGGTTCAACCAATTTTACCGGTTCTTTATCCGAATTGTCCTCTCAATTAACATTCTCTACGCCAAATGTTACTAATATTGTTACTACCCGATTATCTGCTGTTGAGGATTACTTGCCGTGGCGTACCCAATTTGAGTCCTTCTTAGTGTCTCATAGTCTTCTTGGGATCCTAGATGGCTCAATTCGGGTACCGCTTGTCACTGATCCGACCTATTCTCACTGGTTAAAAATAGACCAGACGGTTAGATCACGGATTTTTGCTACTTTGGCTAGGGACATTTTGATGGAGGTATATGATTTAAAGTATTCATCTCTTATCTGGGAGCGTCTTGAATCGCGTTTTATGTCTGCCTGTTTTGCTCGTTCTGTGGAACTTAAGAGATCTTTGTCACATATTAAAAAGAAAGAGACACAGAACATGGATCAATATTTATTAGAAATTAAGCTGATTGTTGATGCTCTTGCTATGATTAATTCCCCTGTTAGTAATCGTGATTTGATGGAATATGCTATTTTGGGATTGGGGCGTGAATATGAATTCCTTATCACGACTATATCTTATTTTCCTGGGAATGCTACGCTTGACTCCCTACGGCCGATTCTTCAAGCACAAGAGCAACGAACCGCTACCACTCCATCTCCGGATCCGTCTACTGTGCATCAGGCCTTCGCAGCTGGCCAGGCACCTCCACACCGAGGACCAGCTCCACGCGGGTATGCGGCAGCTCCTCCACGGGCACAAGGTGGTCGCGGCAACCGAGGGGGCAGACCTCGGGGTGGCCGTGGTCGGGGTGGACGTGGTCACAATCAGCACTATCAGCAGTTTTTTGGAGGATATCTGATGTATGCACCTCCCTACGGGCAACCGGCGCATCCACGTGGCCAGTCATATCCTAGTGGCACAGGTTCGGTATTTAGTAATGTCAGTTCTGGTTATGGTTTTTCTAATCACCTTTCTACTTGTGGTACTTATAATGTTAGTGCAGGTTTTCCGTCTGTTGAGAATTCCTATCCCTCTCCTGCTCCGCCAATTGTCTGTCAGCTTTGCTTCTCTCCAGGTCACTCAGCCATCACCTGCTCTCGCTTCACTTCACAAAATACTCCGGCTCTGGCGGCTCTTCCCACTGGTGAGACGCATGATTCGGTCTGGTATCCTGATTCTGGGGCTTCCGCGCACATGACTCCGCATGAAGGTATTTTATCTTCTAAATTTACTTATACTGGCCCAAATCAAGTTTGTGTTGTTAATGGTACTAAATTACCTATTTCTCATATTGGTCACGTTAAATTAATCACATCTGGCCGCCCGCTACATTTAAATTCTGTTTATCATGTCCCACACATCAAATATAATTTATTATCTATACAAAAATTGTGTGCGGATAATGCGTGTGAAGTGATTTTTAATAAAAATTCTTTTTCTGTTAAGGACAATCAAACGGGGGAGCTTCTTCTTCAGGCCACTAATAAAGATCATGTCTACCCTTTTCTTGCCCTTCATGCCCGAGTTGTACCTGGCCCTGTCTGGCACAAGCGTTTAGGACATTGTGGTGATAGAATTCTTTGTACTCTTAGGCAAAATAAATTAATTAGTACTTCTTCATATTTCGCTCATGATTGTGTTTCTTGTAAGTTGGGTAAATCCCACCGACTTCCGTTTTCTGATGTTATTCATGATACCTCTGGCCTCTGCACCTTTAGAAATTATTCATTCTGATGTTTGGCAGTCTCCAGTTGTTTCTAATATGGGTTTTAAATATTATGTGTCATTTATTGATGATTTCTTTAGATTTACATGGGTTTATCCCATGCGTAGGAAATCTGAAGTTTTTACACATTTTATTAATTTCCAAAAACTGGTTGAAAATCTATTGAATGCTAAAATTAAAATTTTTCAAAGTGATGGAGGGGGTGAATTTGATAATTCTCTATTTAACACGCATTTGTTAAATTCAGGCATTTTATTTCGAAAATCTTGTCCTCATACTCCTGCTCAAAATGGGGTAGCTGAACGTAAACATAAACATTTACTCGAATTAACTAGGACTTTATTAATTGATGCTTCTATTCCTAGTCATTTTTGGGTAGATGCCCTCTACACCGCCACTTTTATTGTTAATCGTTTACCTACCCCTATTTTACATGGAGTATCTCCATATCAAAAACTATTTAATAAAGTGCCTGATTATAATTTTATGCGTGTCTTTGGTTGCTCTTGTTTTCCAAATTTTATTGCTGCCTCACACAATAAGCTATCACCACGTTCTACGCACTGTGTTTTTCTTGGGTATGCTCCAGGATATAAAGGGTATCGTTGCCTATCTCCTTCCACAGGCCGGGTATATGTCAGTCGAGATGTAATTTTTCAAGAAAATAGTTTCCCTTATACTTCCTTAGTTAGTTCACCATCTTCCCTGACATCCACCCTTTCTTCCTCCTGGCTATCTTCTTCTGTTTCTGATAAAAACCAGCACCCCGTGATCCTGCCTGCTCTGCCTAGTCCTTTACACAGTCCTTTAACCCCTATGCCCGGCAGTTCCTCCCCCACTTCCCAAACCAGTCCTTCTACGGCCACATCTCCATCAAGTACTCCCAGTCCCACACCCTCATTCCCAGACCTTACTGCCACTCCCTCAAACCCAGACCTTACTGCCAGCCCGCGACCTTCCTCAACCGGCCCTTCTCCCTCGTTCCAAAACAGTGACCACGGTCCCATCATTTCTCATACCTCGGTTTCTTCCACACAGCCCTCACGTGTCCTAGATTATGTTCATCCAATGCGTACACGCACAAAGAATGGCATTTTCAAACCCAAACAAATTTTTACGTTAAGTGCTTTATCTCCCCCGGATGATCCTACTTGTTTTACACAGGCAAATAAGAGTTTTGTTTGGCGGGCTGCCATGGCG
This sequence comes from Cuscuta epithymum, assembly GCA_945859915.1. Lineage (NCBI taxonomy): Eukaryota > Viridiplantae > Streptophyta > Magnoliopsida > Solanales > Convolvulaceae > Cuscuta > Cuscuta epithymum. The sequence continues at coordinate 581,776 of CAMAPF010001001.1, read as the reverse complement.
GATGAATTTAATGCTTTGATTAATAATAAGACTTGGGATTTGGTACCTTGGGACCCTACTAAAAATGTGGTTGGTTGTAAGTGCATTTATAATACAAAATACTGTTCTGATGGGTCTGTTGAGCGACATAAAGCTCGACTTGTTGCTCAAGGTTTCAAACAACAGGCTGGTGTTGATTTTACTGAGACATTTAGTCCTGTTGTTAAGCCTACCACTATTAGCCTGTTGTTTGAAACCTTGAGCAACAAGTCGAGCTTTATGTCGCTCAACAGACCCATCAGAACAGTATTTTGTCTTATAAATGCACTTACAACCAACCACATTTTTAGTAGGGTCCCAAGGTACCAAATCCCAAGTCTTATTATTAATCAAAGCATTAAATTCATCCGCCATGGCAGCCCGCCAAACAAAACTCTTATTTGCCTGTGTAAAACAAGTAGGATCATCCGGGGGAGATAAAGCACTTAACGTAAAAATTTGTTTGGGTTTGAAAATGCCATCCTTTGTGCGTGTACGCATTGGATGAACATTTTCTAGGACACGTGAGGGCTGTGTGGAAGAAACCGAGGTATGAGAAATGATGGGACCGTGGTCACTGTTTTGGAACGAGGGAGAAGGGCCGGTTGAGGAAGGTCGCGGGCTGGCAGTAAGGTCTGGGTTTGAGGGAGTGGCAGTAAGGTCTGGGAATGAGGGTGTGGGACTGGGAGTACTTGATGGAGATGTGGCCGTAGAAGGACTGGTTTGGGAAGTGGGGGAGGAACTGCCGGGCATAGGGGTTAAAGGACTGTGTAAAGGACTAGGCAGAGCAGGCAGGATCACGGGGTGCTGGTTTTTATCAGAAACGGAAGAAGATAGCCAGGAGGAAGAAAGGGTGGATGTCAGGGAAGATGGTGAACTAACTAAGGAAGTATAAGGGAAACTATTTTCTTGAAAAATTACATCTCGACTGACATATACCCGGCCTGTGGAAGGAGATAGGCAACGATACCCTTTATATCCTGGAGCATACCCAAGAAAAACACAGTGCGTAGAACGTGGTGATAGCTTATTGTGTGAGGCAGCAATAAAATTTGGAAAACAAGAGCAACCAAAGACACGCATAAAATTATAATCAGCACTTTATTAAATAGTTTTTGATATGGAGATACTCCATGTAAAATAGGGGTAGGTAAACGATTAACAATAAAAGTGGCGGTGTAGAGGGCATCTACCCAAAAATGACTAGGAATAGAAGCATCAATTAATAAAGTCCTAGTTAATTCGAGTAAATGTTTATGTTTACGTTCAGCTACCCCATTTTGAGCAGGAGTATGAGGACAAGATTTTCGAAATAAAATGCCTGAATTTAACAAATGCGTGTTAAATAGAGAATTATCAAATTCACCCCCTCCATCACTTTGAAAAATTTTAATTTTAGCATTCAATAGATTTTCAACCAGTTTTTGGAAATTAATAAAATGTGTAAAAACTTCAGATTTCCTACGCATGGGATAAACCCATGTAAATCTAAAGAAATCATCAATAAATGACACATAATATTTAAAAACCAGATTAGAAACAACTGGAGACTGCCAAACATCAGAATGAATAATTTCTAAAGGTGCAGAGGCCAGAGGTATCATGAATAACATCAGAAAACGGAAGTCGGTGGGATTTACCCAACTTACAAGAAACACAATCATGAGCGAAATATGAAGAAGTACTAATTAATTTATTTTGCCTAAGAGTACAAAGAATTCTATCACCACAATGTCCTAAACGCTTGTGCCAGACAGGGCCAGGTACAACTCGGGCATGAAGGGCAAGAAAAGGGTAGACATGATCTTTATTAGTGGCCTGAAGAAGAAGCTCCCCCGTTTGATTGTCCTTAACAGAAAAAGAATTTTTATTAAAAATCACTTCACACGCATTATCCGCGCACAATTTTTGTATAGATAATAAATTATATTTGATGTGTGGGACATGATAAACAGAATTTAAATGTAGCGGGCGGCCAGATGTGATTAATTTAACGTGACCAATATGAGAAATAGGTAATTTAGTACCATTAGCAACACAAACTTGATTTGGGCCAGTATAAGTAAATTTAGAAGATAAAATACCTTCATGCGGAGTCATGTGCGCGGAAGCCCCAGAATCAGGATACCAGACCGAATCATGCGTCTCACCAGTGGGAAGAGCCGTCAGAGCCGGAGTATTTTGTGAAGTGAAGCGAGAGCAGGTGATGACTGAGTGACCTGGAGAGAAGCAAAGCTGACAGACAATTGGCGGAGCAGGAGAGGGATAGGAATTCTCAACAGACGGAAAACCTGCACTAACATTATAAGTACCACAAGTAGAAAGGTGATTAGAATAACCATAACCAGAACTGACATTACTAAATACCTAACCTGTGCCACTAGGATATGACTGGCCACGTGTGTGACACCGCACCCGAACGTCCTTGAAAATTCGATTTTAAAAATTCAAAGTTTATGTATTGAATTTTTGATTACCAAACAATTGTAAAACGATTAATGTTTTACGTAATTAATGATCGATTATTGTACTGTTCGAACTCGTATATTAGTGTCGGACATACAAATACTATTTGGGACTTATTAATAAATAGAAGAGCCCAACATTATCTAAATAGTGATACATAACCTTTCAAGACAATTTGAGGAAGGTCGGGCGGCCCAAACATTACTTTGGGCCCAACCTGCTAAAAATAGCAAGTATTCGAGAATGGCATTCCAGACCCACTCGGGAGTGACCCACACGGCTAGTAGCCCAATAATATGTATGATAAATGTCAAATAAGTGATAGAATGATTAAAGAAGAATACAAATGCCTATAACCCCATCTTTGGCATTATTGAGCTAAATAATGGGAGTAGGGTTTTTTCTTCTATAATATTCATCATGTAAATTATTGGGATGATCATACACATAATGGATATCAATAATATGATGTAGAGAGTTGACTTGTTCTAAATAAATTAGAATGAGTACAAAGAGACATCTTATGACAAAGAGATCAAAAGTGAGACCCACCCATGTCTAAAAACATCTCATGGAGACCATACCAATTCATTTCACTCCACACAACTTATCCACCCTTATTGAAGGGTCTTGGACACTCCCTTAAGCCCCTCATTCGAACTCCCAAGGATAAGGGAGAAGGAGAGAGCCACACAACCAAGAAGGCAAGAGAAAGGGGAAGCTGCCGCAGGTTCGTTCTCCAGTGCGTAAGGTTACTTGTTTGCTTCATATCTCGAGTTATACACATCCAAATAGGGCGTGCGAGATACCCACAGAAAGATCTCAAGACTAGGAGTCCGTGAAGGTCTGGTTTGAATCAATCGGAGTAGTGGAAGGCTTCCAAATCTTCCGAGCAAAACACAACCTCGCGGAATACGTTTTTGTATTCAAAGTAAGTTTGAATCCAAAACCTTCCTCTCTATTGTCTAAATCATATAAATGATTGAAGGATTATTATACACTGATTGAAGTGTATAAAATGTTATTATAAAGTGACTTTAATTGTTATAAAGGTTAGATACTAACCTACACAAAACCTTGAAAGGTTAGGGAACGAATTCGTCGGGAAACACCCGTTCTAGGGACTGTTTTTGTGTCTTCGGTTAGGAGTTGAACTAGCACTTTGAGGGGGCTGTTTAACACTCAATTCCAAGCAAGGAATCAGTTCTCAAACTTCCTTGGCCGGGACTTTGGTCATTGGATCAAGAAGGAAAAGTTTAAAGCTCAATTAAGGTGAGGACCGACATCTAGTTGCTTACAACTTGTAGGTTATGCATGAGATTACCTAAATGTTTAAATCATGTTTTTGTGAATAAAGAGGCTTGAACATGATATGAATGATAAGTAATGGACTTGATCATGAATTGAAAACATATTGATGAATATGGAGTCATATGAGATAGAAGTATGTTAATATGGTAAAATGACCTTTCCAACTCATGTATGAATGTTATGTGTATGTAAATGTATAATTGCATGATGATGCTTAGCACATGGGAAGCTGTCACATATCTATTGATATGGAGGGGCTACCATTAAGAATAAATGAGTTGTAGGAATAATCTTAATAGTATTGTGATGCTAGTTAAGGATTGTTCTAAATGTCGATAGAATCAAACTTAAGGTTTGAGTTGTTTGTGATGAACTTGAATAAGATTCAAGTGTCAAGTGTGATTTCATGGAGTAGGAGATCTATGGTGTGATTGTATGAAGTAGGAGATCTATGGTGTGATTGTATGAAGTAGGAGATCTATGGTGTGAATACATGAAGTAGGAGATCTATGGGGTGAATACATGAAGTAGGAGATCTATGATATGATTACAGGAAGTAGGAGATCTATGATGCGAGTGCATGATGATGTACTCGAGCCGAACTCTAGAAATGAGAAGTTATATTAGGGTTGGACCCTACGTATGTCGTGACCATTAGTCACGGGGTTTTGGGAAATGTTTTGTAACAAACATGGGCCTTTGAGCCGACTACTTGACTTTATATAAAGTAAGTATATATTTTGAAGGGGTAATTTGGGATTACAGCCTAAACTATATTATCACCCTATTTGAGGGTCTTGTGTGTGAAATACTTGTTGTATATCTATTAGATGCATGCCACACCAGTACTTTATAGCCGTATAGAGTACTGACCCCTTCGGGGGCGTCCCACCACCATTTCAGGTTGAGGCTAGAGCTTGCATCATGTGCTCGTTGATCGAGTGATTTCTAGGAGAGAAGACTTGGTTCGTGCTTCCTCCATTCCATTTGAAACATTAATAAACTTGCTCATGGATATTTTACTATAGAGTCTGCGTGCTCATGAATAGCCCTGTGTGGCCCTTTTGTTTCAAACAATGTTTTCCGCTGCGTTATGAATTACTTATTATGTTTGTTTATGGATGTATATGTGTGAATGATATTCAAGACGCCTTGTATAATATGAATGTGTTGGACTGCGGTTGACTATTCGTATTGTACGGCGGGTTGTTGACGTGTCCGGATAGGTCCGGGGAGTGACAACGTGGATGTGCCGGTTGCCCGTAGGGAGGTGCATACATCGGATATCCTCCAAAAAACTGCTGATAGTGCTGATTGTGACCACGTCCACCCCGACCACGACCACCCCGAGGTCTGCCCCCTCGGTTGCCGCGACCACCTTGTGCCCGTGGAGGAGCTGCCCCATACCCGCGTGGAGCTGGTCCTCGGTGTGGAGGTGCCTGGCCAGCCGCGAAGGCCTGATGCACAGTAGACGGATCCGGAGATGGAGTGGTAGCGGTTCGTTGCTCTTGTGCTTGAAGAATCGGCCGTAGGGAGTCAAGCGTAGCATTCCCAGGAAAATAAGATATAGTCGTGATAAGGAATTCATATTCACGCCCCAATCCCAAAATAGCATATTCCATCAAATCACGATTACTAACAGGGGAATTAATCATAGCAAGAGCATCAGCAATCAGCTTAATTTCTAATAAATATTGATCCATGTTCTGTGTCTCTTTCTTTTTAATATGTGACAAAGATCTCTTAAGTTCCACAGAACGAGCAAAACATGCAGACATAAAACGCGATTCAAGACGCTCCCAGATAAGAGATGAATACTTTAAATCATATACCTCCATCAAAATGTCCCTAGCCAAAGTAGCAAAAATCCGTGATCTAACCGTCTGGTCTATTTTTAACCAGTGAGAATAGGTCGGATCAGTGACAAGCGGTACCCGAATTGAGCCATCTAGGATCCCAAGAAGACTATGAGACACTAAGAAGGACTCAAATTGGGTACGCCACTGCAAGTAATCCTCAACAGCAGATAATCGGGTAGTAACAATATTAGTAACATTTGGCGTAGAGAATGTTAATTGAGAGGACAATTCGGATAAAGAACCGGTAAAATTGGTTGAACCTGGAGCGGCCAGAACCGAGGCCTGCGGTTGAGCAAGTGACACCGCAGATGGAGTAGTAAAAGTCGGTCCGGCATACCTCACAGTGGATGGACCAGTTTCGTGATGAGCGTGCAAGACCGGTGGTGGAGGTAGGCTTGCGGTCGGAGTCCAAGTGAAAGGTGGCGGCATGTTGAAGAGGTTGTAGGCATCCAGGGAAGGAATATTTGCCATCCTTTGACGAATGGATGGAAGCAACAGCGAGGAAAACGGACTGGGGGGAACGTTGTTGTTGGAACCGTCGTCAATTGAAGAATCGCTGCCTGGTGCGCGATTGGACCCGGTGGGAAGACGCTGCTCCGTCAAAACGGGCGCTGATGAAGCCGATGGGAGTCCCTGGGAGAGTCCGATACTTGTGGAGGACGGCTGCTCCTGCTGAGAGGGCGCCGATGTCATGGCAGCAGTAAAAGGGAGGCCGACCATGATGATCGTGAAAAGCAAAATAAACCTAGCAGTCTGATACCATATACGAAAATATGATTGGGAATAATGGCTTACCCTGTTGGGTGCCTTAGCCTTGTATTTATAATAAAACAGAGTTATGGAGAATTACAAACTAAACCCTACTCCCTCCGTCCCGCTATGATTGTCCCGTTTTACCTTTTCGGTCCGTCCCACTAAGATTGTCTCATACCTTATTTGGTAAAGTTTGTGTGGTTATAAATCATTCCTACTTTATTCTTACTTTATCAATTCAATACCAACCACATAAACCCACTTTTATTAATAATCGTGCCACCTTCTCTTGTCCCAAACTTAGGGGGACGGAGGTAGTATTTATTACTACGTACATTATTAGGATCGCGGGGGAAACTTAAGTTTCCTGGGGCCGGGGGACGATTGGTCGGCCGTTCTTCTTGGATCACTGGCTGCTGGCCGACCACAGCATGAATAGGAGGCGCAGTCTCACCATCCATTTGCTGCTGCTCTGACTTGGACGTTAGGCGAGCTGCTTTTCTCGCCCTTTGCACCGCTTTTTTTTGGCCTCAATATATCTTCAATTAATGTTGATTCGCAGCGCATGGCATGTATTTAAAGGGAAGTAGTCTTAATTGGTCGTTCCTTTCAGCTTCTAGCTGTGAAGATTCCTAATCTGTGAAAGATTCCATTTTTTTTTCTAGCAGCTATTTGGTGATATGACGTTTGGTTATATACGAAGTATAAACAAGAATATTCCTCTCCGTAAATTGGAACCTCGTCCGACCTCCTTCATTTGGAGGCCGGACGGCGCTCTGGTCAGGAAATTCCTGACCGGAAGAACGGAATAGTGAAACAAGTATTTGAGCGGGTGTTGGAAATATGATGATATAAAAATAAGTATACCTTAGGAGTGATGTTTTATACACCAAAGTACAACTTTTATATTTGGATATCTATAATTTTATGATTAGAATTCATAGTTGTAAAAATTGTAAAGTGATATACTTATTGTCCTACTTTTATAAAAGGAGAAAATTGTTTGGTCCCTAAACAATATTATTATATGATAAGGAACATTGTTTAATTAAGTATCTTGATACATTATGTGATACGTGTATGCCTGCTCAGGTATAAACTATTAGAGAAATGTATAAGTATACGGACCAAGTAATTAGTATAGCTGGACAATTCAATTCAAATTGCATTCGAATGGGAATAATAACTCGAAAATTTGAATTCGGAACTTTTGGACTGCATGACCAATAAAGCAAAGCAATTACTCATCCGAAAATATTAGGATTGTAACTGACGTGCTTAATTGGATTAACGTTGCCACTTCTGAAAATTAAATTTCATTAAATATGAATTTATATTTGCATATATGATTGCCAACGTGAGGGTATAAGTCACGGTCTGCATCAGTTGCATACTCTCGAACAAAATCCATTGCACACAAAAGAATTGAACTTCCAAAAAGCCATCCTCCACTTACGTAGTGAGAGTAGCAGGAATACCATTTTGCCTTTCATTTCCCTTTAGAGTCTTTTAGCTTATTATACCAAAGCTTTACTTCCATATTCAACTCAAAAGAGTTTATCATCGCTTTTGAATCTTCATCTCTATAATTGGCAAATTTGGCAACGGTCGAAGGTTTCAGACAAGGTAGCTATGAGCCTGAAACGGTGTAGGATTATCCTGGGAGCGAGCTAGCCAGACCCGTCCGAATAGCTATCGGGATACAAGGACTATCTTTCTTCAAGGCCAGTCCGTTTTAACGGGCGATCCTGCGATAAGTTTTCTTATCCTTACTTTTATTTATTTTAATTTATTCTAATTATTATTATTATTATTATTATTTTCTTTTCTGTCATTTGGCGGTTTGTCTGGTGATTTGATTTAAACTCGGGATTTTTATCTGGTTAAACTCGCACTTTTAATATCATTTACTACCTCCATCCCAGGGACAAGTTCCCACTTTCCTTTTTTGGTAGTCCCAACAAAAAGTTCTCATTTCCCTAAATGGAAAGTTATCCTACATCAAAACAGTGTCAAATAGTGCAAAACAGTGCCAAACAGTGTCGAAACAGTGTCAAACAGTGTCGAAACAGTGCCAAACAGTAAAATTTACCCCTCGGTAACTTTATTTCCTTAATATGTGTGAAAGTCAACCCGATAACTTCACCCTGGGACGGAGGGAGTATTTAGCAATCTTGAAGAAAGATATTATTTCTCGAGTTTTGGAAAATCCAAAATGGCAAACTTGGAAAATGCATTTTCCAAAAATATTGTTGTTGAGAATAATGTGAATGAAATCCCTGAAAATAATGTTAATTCTGTGTCTGTGACTAATTGTGGAGACACACCTGACTATGTTGCTACGGGCTCGCAAAGGGTTGATTTAACTGGAATGCCAGAAAAATTTTCTGGGCATTTTTTCAAGCGTTGGCAACAACGTATGAAAATTTGGTTAATCTCCAAGTTTAATCTCAGGTTTTATACTCAATATGTAGTTAACTATTAAACATATTTAGACACCAACAACCCACTCTACAGAGAAGTTGGTTATCAAATCAAAGTCACAAAAAAGAGAGAAACAAACAAGGAGGGAGAAGTCTTCTATGTGAGAAAAGAAACGTGGAGAAAGAAGTCTAACCATTTATAATCCTTTTCATAGAGTAGCGTACAAAGGTGAGAGAGAAAAAGAAAGATAAGGAAAAAAGGAAATGAAACAAATGCGCCATGCAAGCAACTTACATTGTCATCATCACCGGTTAAATTCGCCATTTTGAACTTTTTTTATAAGTTTATGTGCCTGATTGGTTTGATTGATTTTTTATAAGATTATTGAGTTCGAGGGTTTAATTCACTTTTCAGATAGTACAATGACTTACTTGACATTTTTCCTAAAGTTTTTGGATTTTATAAGTTTCACGGAAAAAGTTGACTTCAGCTATACATATGAATTTTTTACCATGTCAGATATTTTTAAATACTTCTATCAATTCAACCATACACCCATGGCAAGAAGCAACAACCCCTCTATTTAGAGAAACAACCCCAAACTCCACTAATTCAGGCTTACTCTGATGCCTCAGACAACTTTGATCATTCAGATGACTCTTTCTTCTCATACGATTTTCTGAGACATGCAACTGAAAGTGATCGTCGTCCTCCTATTTCAAAACAGGAAGAAATTAGGAACTCCAAATTCAACAGACCAATTTGTCGCAAATCAAAGTTGGTCACCAATGAAAACTGTCTGCCAACAGATAACCTGAACACACAACTCAAAATATACAGAAAATCTCAAAAGAACAAAAGGCGACACAGCATGAGGACTAGATCACAATCCATAGATTTCCCTTGGGTCTAGTTTTTGTATTTACGTTTTCTTTTCTTTTCTGTACCTTTTTACTTTATTTATCTTATCGTATTGTGTGACACCGCACCCGAACGTCCTTGAAAATTCCATTCTTAAATTCAAAGTGATGTATTGAATTTCCGATTTCAAAACAATGGAAAAACGATTAATGTTTTACGTAGTACATGATTGAATATTGTATTGTTCAAACCCGTATTCTTTTATAATTTTCATCATGTAAATTATTGAGATGAGCCTACACATATTGGAGATCAATAATATGATGTATGAAGTTGACTTGGCCTTCATAAATTATAATGAGTACAAAAAGACATCTCATGACAAAGATAAAACAATAGGGTCCATCTTTTCATTTTTTGGGAGTATTGGTGGATATTTTGGACCCCAAATCTATTGGGATCAATAGGGGTGCGTCCCATACTTATTGACAATTGCAAGACAAAAGAAAATAAGTGTTAGGAGTAGGGATGGACGGATAAAAACGAAGGGGAGCTGCACAAGACATGAAAGACATCCAAGAGGGGCCACCTAGTCTATTCCCGCACAAAAAGGGTGTGCTGGTTGTCTCCCCCCATTGTGGGAGTTTTACTCGTCCAAATAAGGTGAGTAAGGTGTCATTGGATAGCCTTGGAAGTCTAGTTTCATATTTGAGTGGTCTTTGTGCGAGAGGAGAGAGTCTACCATACGAAAATCGAGCTGGAGTGAACTGCTGTCTGTAAACTTGAGCAGTGAGAGTGCTGAGGCTGTTTGGTTGATATCTCGAGTTACACAAATCCAATTGAAGCGTGTGAGGTACCAAACGAAAGCTCTCAAGACGAGGAATCTGTGAAGGTCTGGTTTGCAGCAATCAGAGTAGTGTAAGGCTTCCAAATCGTCCGAGCAAAACACAACCTCGCAGGAACGGATCTACTCTTCTAAAGAAACGTGTTCGCCGGAAAACACCCATTCTAGGGGCTGTTTTCGTACCAACGTTTAGGGGTTGAGCTATCACTTTGAGGAGGCTATTTAACACTCATATTTGAGCAAGGAATCAGTTCCAAATCCACCTTGACCAAAGCTTTGACCATTGGACCAAGAAGGGAAAGTTTAAAGCTCAATTGAGGTGAGGATTGACATCTAATTGCTTACAACTTGTAGGTTAAGCATGAGATTACCTAAATGCCAAAATCATAATTGTTATGGATTATGATGATTATAAAATGATGAAATATGGATATAGTTTCCAAAGAATGAAATTGGAAATGATTTGAGAATGTATAGATAAAATGAGATTAAATGAGTTATAAATGAACTATTTTGTGAAATAGGTATTTTACTCATGTATGAATTATGTGGATACATAAATGAATGTTTATGTTTTGAGATTGAACATTTAATTTGCTACTACATAATTATAATTATATAGAGGATTACAAACAATGAGCATATCTGTATGATAACAATAATCTTAATAGTATTGAAATACTAGTTAGTGATTATTGGAAATTGTTGATGGAATTGATCCTAGGGATTGGATTGTATGAAATGCACTTGAATATACCTCAAGTGTATGTGATGACTTAGTATGAAACTAAGGTTAAGTGGTGGGAAGTCTTTAAGGATGACCCATGGTAGTTATTGGTATGTCAATTCTAGGCATAGGGTTGCTTAGGAATTGGACCTTCATGCATGGTGATGTGATAGAGCCGAGCTCTAGAATGCATGGTAAGGTGGTGGACTTGTAGTCTATGTATTGAATAGTTAGAGCCGAGCTCTAGGGCTTGCGTGGTGATGTGATAGAGCCGAGCTCTAGAACGCAAGGTAAGGAGATTGACCCGAGTGACGTGAATTGTATGGTGATGTGGTAGAGCCGAGCTCTAGAATACAATGTCATGTGTTAGGGTTGGACTCTATTGAGTTGTCTTGGCTTGTAGCCACGGGGAATGGGAATGGTGATTTCTAAATGAACATGGGCCCACGGGCCGACTACTTGACTTTTACATAAAGTAAGTATATTTTCAAACGGGTAACTTAGGGTTACAAATCATAATATACTATCACCCTATTTGAGGGTCTTGTGTTTGAAATACTTGTTGTATATCTATTGGATGCCTGCCACACCAGTACTTTATATCCGTATAGAGTACTGACCCCTTCAGGGGCGTCCCACCACCATTTCAGGTTGAGGCTAGAGCTTGCATCCTGTGCTCATTGATCGAGTGATTCCTCGGGGAGAAGACTTGGTTCGTGCTTCCTCCATTCCATTTGAAACATTAATAAATTGCTCATGGATATTTTACTATAGAGCCTGCGTGCTCATGAATAGCCCTGTGTGGCCTTTTTTGGTTTTAAACAATGTTTTCCGCTGCGTTATGAATTACTTATTATGTTTGTTTATGGATGTTATACGTGTGAATGATATTCAAGACGCTTTGTATAATATGAATGTGTTGGACTGTGGTTGACTATTCGTATTGTACGGCGGGTTGTTGACGTGTCCGGGGAGGTCCGGGGCGTGACACATTGTACTATATTTTTTTATGAATAAAATCATATATTTTGGCTAAAAAAAACCATACACCCACATTTTCCTTTTGTCACAAAACCGATGTATAGAAAGCAGTAGAAACATATGTTTGAGCATAATACGGTATCAACAATCAAATACACTAAAAAGAAAAGTAAATAAAACAACACTGGCCTTTTAAGAGATTCTGCCAATTTTTTGTCATCAAAACCACATCATCTGGCACATCAGTACCCCATGTAGCTTCTTTCGTTCAATGGGTGTTTGGGAATCTGTATTAATCATCATTATCAGTTTTAGAACATAGTCATGGAAAAATATATGTTAGATACACACAGAAGTAATTCAACGCCACCATAAAAATCAAATGATAACATCTTTACTCACTCCCTGCCCATGAAATTCAATTGTAAAAGGAAATCCAAGTTATAAAGAGGTATATAAATCATTCATGTCAAAAGAACAGTTTTAAAAATTTGCCTCTTGATGTAATTTTGAGCAAATATGTCACACAATTTGCATGTCACTAGACGATTTTTTTGGGGAGCTCTGCTGAAAGAGGTCTAAAAATTTGATGACAATGGTTTAGGAAAACAAAACATTTCCGTGTTAAACTACTTTTTTGTTAATGCTTTGCAAATGTTAAATACATAGTTTACTTTACAACCAATTAATTATTGTTAATAAATTGTCTTAAACAGTTTAGCTATACAAATTAAGAAGAAAGTTTATGATGGACTGCTTGCAGGGGCAGCTGCACTATAGGGTACCCTTCAAGATGTCCTAACCAATTCGAGCAATTTAGTACTACGTAGTATATATTTTAGTTATTTAGTGAGATTGGCTTTATATCCCATAAACTTTGTTATCGCTCACTTCCATTAAACCTACATATGCTAAAAAGTAAAAAGCGCCACAATATAATAGTAATACACTCAAATGAATGCAGATTTTAGCTACACATAGCTTAATAAGACAATCAGTTTACGCTCCATTACTTCACTATTGAACATTTTCAGAAGTGGATCCAGAAGTTTTAGCTGCACACACCATATAGATCTGAATTTTAGATAATATCACATTTTTGTAATGTTTGATGAAGGTATTTGTTTCACAGAAGTAGCTTTATTGTTTTTCCACTATATAGTTTAAAGAAACTATGAAGAAAGCCACTGGCTATATAATTTTATCATCACTTTAATAGTAAAATAAGGATGCGGAAACACAAGCTGGACAGATCCTTTAACATGTTTTATGTACATTTCTAGAAAAGTACTATAGCTTAATAAATATTTAGGTCCCTTGTTCTGGATAGAGCATTTAAATATCTACTGAACTCGTCTAAAATACTTTAATCCTGGTTTCTACTTCTATTTTTTAGGTTATAAGATTTGATAAGATAGCTTGTTAGTTATTACGGAGTATATACAATAGCATCCTTTTTTCTAATTCTTCTATCTTGCTGCTTGTTGAATAATTATGTTTCCCCAATTCACTTATTCATATAGGGATGTCAAAAAAAACCGACCCGTAATGACCTGCCCTGGCCCGAGACATTTGGGGCGGGTCTGCCCCGTCTTGCAAATGAGGCGGGTCCGCCCCGCCCCGCCTATACAATGAGGTGGGTCGGGGTATTAGAATTGACCCGTGCCGCCCCGCCCCGCCCCGCCCTGCTCAATATATAAGTATACATACTTTTTCTTAAATTATACTACAAATATACTTCAACATACATATGTGTGTATCGTATACAATAAATCATAAATTCTTTGATCTGGAAACATTATAATTGTGAATATGGGTTAGTACCCCTCATTTATGTCAATCCTTTTATATATAAAAGCTTGTATATTCACCCTAAAATATAGTACTAAACTTTTTAAAAGACTTAAATACCATTACACCGTTAAGAGTTAACTTTACTAAGTTAGATTGTTAAACTACGCTACTGGCTTTACAACTACACATCACTACGTTAAGTTCAAATAACAAGTAATAATAGTACATCACTACCATTATTAGTTTATAACATTAGGAGTCAATTTTAGAAAAACTCAATTAATTTAAGCATAGTAGTCCAATTTTAGTATATAGCCAAATTGAGTTACCAAATTGGGAGATTTTAATTCAGTTCAATGTGCTCTATACTTCCTCCATCTCAAATTGAGTTACCAAATTGACTTTTTTGGATCGAACGGGTTCATTTTATTCACTTAATTAAGATATCAATTATTCATGAAATTTAAATATGGATTTTGCATCTTTATCGAGATTTTAATTTAGTTTCTGAATATGTAAATTTTAATTAGGGAAAACTGTCAAATAGGTCCTCCTACTATATCAAAAAAGTCAATTATGTCCTCGTACTATGAAATCATTCAATCAAGTCCTTCAACTATGAAAAAATGTTCAATTTATCCTCTTAGCCGGTTTATAACGGGTGATACCGGTAAGTTGATGACTTCAACATCCACGTAGATCTTTTTCTTTTATTTTCTTTATTTCTTCTTCTCCTCTTCACTATCTTTCTCCCAATCGTTCTGGCTCGCTCCTAAGTTTTTTCTTTTCTTTCTTGCGTCTTCTTTAATTACTTAAATCTCTTTCCTTATTTCTTTCTTTCTTTCTATCTTTCTTCCATCCTTCGTTAGTTCTATTTCGTTCGATGGGCGGCCAGCAATGGAGGTTGGGAAATTTTTAGCCGACGGGGGCAGGCGGTGGTTAATGTGTTGGGCCACGAGTGGCGAAGTAATGGGAAAAGAGTGGTGCACGAAGGTGATTGGAGAAGATGTCGGAAACGGTCGACAACCGACGACTGCTCAGGAAGTTTTGGGCGTCGGCTGACGCGTGTCGGCAGTTGGAAACTTGTGGGCAATGGCCATAGACAGCAATTTAGGAATATATGGGCGCCAGTGATAGTGCCCTTCTGCGGAAAGATAATGAAAAAAAGAAAATAAAGAAAGTAAGAAACTCATCGTGACGCCGGATACAGAAACCCAGGAAGAAGAAATTGTGGGGGAGAAGAAAGAGAGAAAAGGAAAAAGGGAAAAGAAAAGGGAAATTAAAAATAAAATAGAGAATGGAAAGAACAGGCCAACTGGACATGGGAATCCGGCTAACTGGCATACAAACGGTGAAAAAGTCATTTTGATTCTTTTTTAATACTTTGAGGACTTAATTGATTCATTTAATAGTATGAGGGTCTAATTGACTTTTTTATACATTAGGAGGACTTATTTGACAGTTTTCTATTTTAATTATTAAAATTGAAATAATTATCAATAGGAGAATTTAACTTCAATATTAATTGACAAAAATGTTGACTTTGCAAAACAATTTGGGACGGGATAGTAAAATTTAACGATAAAACCAATAATGAGAAAATATATGAACTAATGCAACATATATCTATAAATTATTGATGAAAATCGTTAATTTTCATCTTTATTATTGATTGGACATTAGCTTTCGCGCATTGCGCGTATAGACCGCCAGTCTTATAATATATGAATATATATTAGAATGAGATGCACGACGGATTATCAATGTCTTCTTTATATATATAATTTTAATACATATATTCAATTATTAATATAACTAATTAGATTAACTATTCAAGTTTGAGTAATTTTTCCTTAATTTTTGAAATTTTTAGCGTATCATGAATTTGATTTCATATATTGATTTTTAATTATTATTTAGAGATAAACATTATGTAGATTCAATTGGTAACAACTTCCCACAAATAAAAATACATACTAGCTAATTAGGTTGCGGCGGGGCGGGTCCGCCCCGCCCGCATGAGGCGGGTCATGGGTCAACAAGTTTGGACCCGTGCAGGTCACGGGGCAAAGTCACGGGGCGGGTCCGGGTCTTGCAATACCCGCCCCGCCCCGACCCATTGCCATGCCTATATTCATATATAGAAAATGCAAATATATTATAAGAACTCCATTTAGGAATATACACAAGCACATGGGAAATACAAACACCTTCGGTCATACCCTTGGAATGATATGAGCAATTGAGTTCCACAATACCTAAACAAAACTATTTTAGGAGGAGGATCTAGGGGCCTATCCTCCTTGAATTTCACCTAGGCTCAAAAGATTGCAGATTGGGCTACCATCCCAAAAAAATGTGTGCTTCTTGTCAAGAATTGAATTCCATTTGTACTGGGAGAGCCAGAACCAGCACATGCAACTAAATTCCTGTGTTAAAATCTAAGATGACAATGAAATTCATTAGAGAACACACCACCATAAATATTCTCACCTCCAGTGCCACATGCCCACTACAATTCGGGTCACCCCCTTGAATGATGAATGACTTGATGATGCCGTGGAAGATGGTGTGGACGTGGTCACCTTTTAGGCATATCTGCGTGAAGTTCCGGACAACTTTCAGGGGCCTAGCTCTTTGGGGCAGAGCTTGATATCCAACGGCCCGTAGGTCGTCTTGATTACTACCTTGCCTTGCGTTGGTGGCTCCAGTACGTATTCAAGATCCAATTTCTTTACTTTACCAGAAACCTTGCTTCCTTTGGGGGTATGCGAACAAATAGGAATTAACGGGGTAACATGTACGTTAGTTGCAGCGGAAGGTTATTAGTAAATCCTTCAAAGTTCAAACCATAAGGTACAAATACACTTAGGAATACTATTACACCAACACTTTTTAATACCCAAAAGGATATAACCTTCATTCACTATTATAAGTTTTTATTCAGCTCAAAAAGGGTTGAAAATTTTCAAATTTGGTAAGTTTTAATTGAAGTAGTCCCGTTTGGTTGAAGAGCTCAACAAGGCTTGAGCTAGAATAAATGGCCTAAACTAAAACGCTAGGGGGCGTAGCGTTGGTATTCAGTCAACCATATCCAGACTTTTGATTCCTATGATAACCTTCGCTCTTTTCTATCCATTGGTCGCTGCACCCTGTACTGGTGAACTCACGAATCTTTCCTTTAATCTTGAAGTCTTCTCTTGAAGTCATTAAGCATTTCAGAACTCAAATTGTGTGTGCATGACCATATTGAGAAAGTTTTTTTTTAATATCCAGAAAGGCTGATATTATGGTTGCTAGAGAACTGTTCGATGAAATGCCTGTGACTTTGTGATGAACATGGAATCATGGACTGCTTTGATTTCTTGCTTGACTAGAGTTGGAAAGGTGGCATATATCATTTTATTGTTTGAAGAAATGCCCGAGTGATACACTTGTAATTTCCGTGTGTATGTTTATGTTTTTAGCTAGTTTTGGTTGTTTAATATTTCGGAAATTACACACTTTTGGTGTAATAGTTTAGTTTGTTAAATTCTTGTAAATTGTTTAGATTAGGTTTATTCTGAGCTCAAACAGGTCTACTATCACTCAAAGGACGGTTGGTGAACCCCAAAAGTGGAAGGAGGGTGCAAAATCACAAGACAAAGGGGAAGATCCTGATTTTTGGTCTATACTCAATGGAGTATCTGTATATACTCGATCGGGTATCTTGTTGAAATTTCAAATCGGATCGGATCCGAAAACAAAGGAACATGCGGGGAAAATTTTGACCACGATCGAGTGTCTATACCCGATCGAGTACACCGACATACTCGATCGAGTATGGCTATAAATTTTACTCTAATTTCGATCGAGTATGGATCAAATTCGAGTTTCTACACATACTCGATCGAGTATCTGCATATACTCGATCGAGTACCCGAGCTGCACTCCCAAAAAGCCTATAAATACACCCCCTTTCCTTCACAATAGAGAACCAATTCCTATATACTTCTAAGCTCAGTTTAGACAAGTTATTTCTTTATATTTTTTTCATGTTTAGTCTCCAAATGAGGAGCTAAACTCTTCCATCTTGGTTTTGCTACTTTGAAGCTTAATAATTTGTAAGTTGTGAGTTATTTTCTTTAATCTTCTTCCTTGAATATTAATTCTCCCTTTAAATACTATTTCTATATCAATGTTGGGGAGTGTTACTAAGATGACAATTAGTTAACATCTTGACATTAGTTATAGTAATAGCTATTTCTTCCTCTATGTTAATATTGGGGAGTGTTACTAAGATGACAATTAGTTAACATCTTGATATTAACTATAGTAGGATTCATCTTCTTTAATAATCTTCCTTGAGTATTAATTAATTCATGTTCATATTTCATATTAATATTTTGAACATTACTTAAAGGATCAACTAGTTTTGTCTCATATATTAATTATTACTAGAATCGGTCGGCTAATACGCTTGTTATTAATTCGGTCCTTTCACGGTAGTAAACTTGGGTTGTTAATGCATGCTTCTCATGGTTAATAAGCCAAGGGGAATTAATTATATTGATTAAACCAATAAACCGCTTGTGTTGAGGTTATCAATCTCAATCGTTTTCATCTTGATTTTATTGCTACTATCAAGTTAATATACGGCGCTTGTTCTATATTGACTCGGTAGTAAGTTTTATTAATGAACGCTTCTCGTTATTAATAACTACCCTCGATGAACTGAATATACTCCTCGATTGAGTATTCGAGAGGAAGATAGTTAAAGATATAACTGGGATCGACGAACATTTCATTAAGTGGATAAAAGCAAAGCCAAGTCTTCTTCTCATTAATTAAACCACATAACTCGTTTATCTTCGTGTTTAATTTATTAAATCAAATCAAACTAAAACTCCCCCCATTTTGTTACTAGTTCTATAAAAAGAAATGTATTCCTTTCCCTGTGGATACGAACCTTACTACGTTATACTACGTATAAGTGTTGTATTGTATTATTATTTTGAGTGCACGTCACCGAGTCTCTAAGAGATACGTACTACTCCTTGAATTATACAGGAAAATGCACCCCACCCAAAAAGTAAAAGCCAAAAAAAATGTAGTAATTGTGAAAACAAACATGACTCGTTCAAACAAAATTACAATCGTGATATACTAATATTTATAATCGTAATATTATAATAAATATAAAAATATAGTAGTGTTATCCCGTATGCGGAGTTATAATTTTTTTTTCACTTAATACTCATATATTATATGTCCTTTAACGTAATTTTATATTTTCGAGTCACAATTCCAGCTACTTTTTTCAAATAGGTCTACTTCATTCGATCACTACATTAGATTCAGGAAAAAATTCCACTTTTGGTCTCATGACTATTATGTCACTTCCACATCACTCCCTTGACTTTCAATTTAACCAAATCTTGTCCGTGACCTTTTCCCCTTCACCACACGTCGTCCTTCTGACCACAACTCCGGCAAAATTTAACCGGGAACTCATTTAGGTATAAATATTGGGGACATTTTAGTAATTATATGTTGTTAAAACGGCTACCTACAAAATTAACTTCAATTAATGTTGAGTCAATACGCCGGCTTCCTTCATTCTCAAAACCGAAGTCTTCTCCAATTTCCCAAACTTCCGTCAGCCTGAAAATCCCCAACCATCGTTCGAACAATGAGGACCCGTCCGGACCGTCGGAGTGAAGGAGAAGGAACAAGTGCTGAACGACGTTCGCCAACAAATGCTGATGATAAAGGTAAGAGGTTGAACTTTTTAAAAAAAGAGTGGAAGAAAGTAATGAATACAAGACTGAAATGAGGTGTATATAATTGGTGTTTGCACATGTTACGTTCTTCCACTCTTTTTAATAAAAAACCCTCTTTTTTAGCCTCAACATAAAACCCCTAACATGGGCAAACACCAATTATATACACCTAATTTCAGCCTTGTATTCATTACTTTCTTCCATTCTTTTTAAAAAAAGTTCTGCCTCTTACCTTTATCACCAGCATTTGTTGGCGAACGTCGCACTTGTTCTTTCTCATTCACTCCGACGGGCCGGACGAGTCCTCATTGTTCGAACGATGGTTGGGGATTTTCCAGGCTGACGGAAATTTGGGAAATTGGAGAAGACTTCGATTTTGAGAATGAAGGAAGCCGGCGTATTAACACAACATTAATTGAAGTTAATTTTGTGGGTAGCCATTTTAACAACATGCAATTACTAAAATGCCCCCAATATTTCTACATAAATGAGTTTCCGGTTAAAAATTACCGGAGTTGTGGTCGGAAGGACGACGGGTGGTGAAGGGGAAAAGGTCACAGACTAGATTTGGTTAAATTAAAAGTCAATGGAGTAATGTGGAAGTGACATAATAGTCATGAGATAATTTTTTCGATAAGAAAACCTATAAATGCTATTAAATGATGCAACTAACCTTCATTAATTGGTTTTCTGTTAAAATTTTTCCGAGCTGTGGTCGGAAGGACGACGGGTGGTGAAGGAGAAAAGGAGAAAAGTGGAATTTTTTCTTAGATTCAGCAATAACTCCTAATTCACACGTAAACTCCCTCGCTTGCTGAAAAGCTGAAGTACTTCAAACCAGAGCTAGAGCTTCAATTTCATTGTCGCTCAAATCCAATCCTATGGCGTCACCCAATCATATCGACGATGTGAGCGATTTCTCTCCTTGAATATCAATCCGTAGATTCCATTCTGCGTTCTCTTTCATTGAGTTTTTAAAATTAAAAATCGCAGGAGGACGACTTTGGCGGGGATTTCTCTGGAACTCGACGCTCAGGTTTTTGCGCCCCCTTGCTTTATGTATAATTAAGCTGCATCCCATACTGAAAAGAGTCTAATGTTAGGGACTAAGAGAAGCTTTGGAGAGCTGGATGACGAAAAAGAGGACATTTTTGGTTCCAAGAAGGTTATTCTCTGATTTATGCACTCATTATGTTAGCAGATCTAAGAAGTGATTATTATGCAGTTCTTCTGTATTATATGTATATAAGTCCTGTTTTATGGGTTTCATCTGGATTGTGAAAACGCTGATGATGCATCCAAAGCTATGCAGACATACCAATTTTACAGTTTTTGATAATTTAAATGGGAAGCTATGCTGAGTTTTCCAGTTTTCTGTAAGAAAAAACCGAAAACATGTTTTTTTCAGGAGTTTTCTACAAGTACAAAAATAGAAATTAAGTTTACTTCTCAGGTTTTCAAATTAGAAAACCAAAATTTATTCTCAATTTAGAAAGCTCAAATTAGAAAGCATATTTGACAACCTTGTTTGAACTCAATTTAAAGAAATAGGTGATTCACAATTTCACATTTAGCATGACTGAGTTTCAAGCATGAACTACACAGCTATATTATGTAATTCACGTTTTGATGGTATATAATTGTGCAAGTGTGTATTGCCTGCCCATTCTAAGGTCTCGAAAACGTATAAGTAAGTTTTAGGAGTTCTAATTTAAACTTAAGCTTCTAGCTTAACCACCGCAGTGAGTTTTACTTTTATAGGCAAGTGACAAAGTAATAGTGTGCATTCCTGAAGTGAATAGGATTTCTCCTATTTGCGAATGCTTATATTGTTTGCCGTAACTAAATTATTCGTATTTACTTAATGTAGTTTGCATTAACTATTTGTTACCCTTCATTAAAATTGCAGGGAAACATAAAACTGGATGAAACTGCACCTGGTGCTGCAACGGGGACAATTTTGTCCCTGCGTGAGAGGTAATACTTATCCTGATTTTAGTTTCTGCATATGCATATCTTATCTTTTGGAGTTATGCTGCTATATTTTTAATTATCTTGTCTTTTATGTTTTGCAGTCTTAAGAACTGTGAAGAAACCCTTGCAACTTGTCAGGTATGCCCTACACTACTAGAATTTTTGTTGAAATCACTCTTGCAATGCATATCTGATATGTGGTTGTAATTACTTGTGCAATGCATATCTGACATGTGGTTTCTTAACATGTACGTATATCTTAGTTGGGTGGTTACTAGTATGCTCTATATCAACGTAATTTGTTAAGGAATATGTTCATATACTAGTATTGTAATCAATGGTTCATTTTGAACTTTGGTTATCTCTGAGAAGATCTCATATATATCCTTCGGGTGTTCCCACCAATTGCTTGAACTGAAGTACTTGGTCGAGGCGGCCACATTATAAAAAATGGTGTATTGGCACTATGATACCACTGGAATTATCTTTCTAATTATTATAAGAGTGTATGTGTATACTGCATCGGACCAAGTAGGTAGATAACTCAGCAAGGTCTAGGGCCAAGTAGCGAGTATTTGCCAAGCACTGAAATTTGAATAACATAGCTTATGAATAATGTTAAGTTTGTTGATTTCCATCACTGCTTGGTTGGTCAAAATACATGAAGTTCTCTTGAGAACTGCAATGCGTACTTCAAGACTACCATCCATTAATGGTTATCCCAGCATCAGTAGCATAGCCAGTATCTCTATTTAGCACATTCTATACTGTAATCTAATCTTATAAGTTTTAACTGTTCATTATATATTTATATGTTTATATACACCTCCTCCCGTCCTATTTAAGGACACAATTGCCCCTATTAAATGATGCCTTAGTGAAGGAGCTTCATTATTTACTGAGGTTGATGCAGACAACAAGATGTAGCACATTTCCTTTACCACATTTTTGTGTGAATTGAAATCCTTTGTACTACCTATCCATTACTGTTGGTGTACCGCTCCTTTTGATTGGTTAGAATCATGTTAACTTTTTATTAAATTATTTGATTAATAGACATTGACCAAGGTCACCAAGCAAAACGACTGGTATACACGTAGTTTAGGGAATGTGTTGCACATGATTTGAATTTTGAATTTAATAGAGAAGGGGAGGGGGAGAAGTTGGGAGAGGCAGAGGATAGAGAGAAAGAGAACAAGAGAGTTAATTTCATGGGGAAAGATAGCTCTCTTAAGTTCATACTGTTACTTTTTCTGATGTTTTGTAGTCAGAACTTGAAGCTGCCAAGTCTGAAATACAGAAGTGGCATTCTTCCTTTCAGAAGGAACCTTTCATATCTCCTGGAACAACCCCTGGTTCGTGCATCTCCTAAAGCAACATTTATTGTCTTAGTGTTGCAAGGACTTGTTCTTCTGCGTTTTTTAGTATCAAGTGCTTGTTTGATTAATCGATCTTGTGTCCACTATAGTAGGCTCATGTTGGTGGATCTGGTTTGCTTTCAAATGATATATTTACATTTGATATATTTCCTTACAGAACCTGAAGTTGTAATCAACTATTTTCAAAATTTAAGGTCATCTGAGGAGTTGTTACAGGAACAGGTGTTCTCTTATCTTATGTGAATTAATTAATAGTTAGCATTTTCAATTCTAGTTTTGACCCAGCAACTTATTTTATTCAATTTTATATTAATCTACATTGTTGGCTTTTTCAGCTGGAAAAAGCAAAGAAAAAAGAAGCTGCATTTTTAGTCAATATTGCGAAAAGAGATCAAGAAATAGCAGAGTTGAAGGTAAGAAGTGCTCTTTATTGTTACATAGCATGAAACACATTTGACTTTTGCGGTTACTGGGCTCAATCAGAAGGATATCAATATCCAGCATATTATTATGACTGTAATGGCATGTCTTGTTTGTTGGATAGGCCATGAATTGTATGGCATTTCATTTCATTTCATTTTCTACACTAAAATAGAATCCCAACACATTATTAAGGCTGCTCTGCCGCTTCTTCCCATTCTTAGTCGCTAAACCTTAACTGAATACCTCCTAATCCATATTCAGCCCACCATATTGCTTGTAATTGGACTTGGTGGGAATAGTGGAGATCATTTATATGATGAAATCAGTGGTCAGCCAGAATACATAATAATTAATAACTAATTATAAAAAGCTAGGTCTGGAGATGATTTTCATTCCTAATCATCAAACCTTCAATTAAACACCTCCTAGCCCATTTTCATTCTTGATTCATGCTATTCCATTTTGTATGTTCACTCTTCTATTTGTTAGTCATAATCGACATTAGTTTTTCACTTTTTATATTATTTTTATTTATTTGGTCTTATTATTTGATATGAAGCACTTTATGTAGCTTGTACATCTATTATTTTTTTGAAGTATTTACCAACTGTAAATTAAATATAAAAAAATTGTAATAAATATGATTTAAACCTTGTCGTAATGCTAGACACCATGAGACTAGATGCTATGTGACCGGCATAGTTTTTTCAGTCACATGTTTTTTGGTTTGCAACTTTGCATAATGTGTTACAGGGAAGGAACTCATAGAGCCCCCCTTAGGAAATCAAGCTAGCAATGTGTGGGGGATCTTATTATTTCAGATTCAGAAAGCTTTGTCCCAGTGTTTATACTCTAAATTACAAAGTCAACTTGGGACAGGGCACATTATTTTCAGGGTTTTGTCCTGATATATATTTTGGTCAGAAGATAGCTTCTGAGTGTTAGTATTAAGAAGATACCATTCGGTTGTGACTTGTTCCCGGCAGGCCACCCTATTGGAATTGCTAACTGAACAAAGGAACAATCTTTTTACGACACAGCCTGATAAGATACAATTGAGATCTTGATTTCATAGTTTTAAAAGGCTCAAGGCCACCAATGCGATTTTGGTTCCCAGAATCAATGGACTAAGCTCAAACTGTCATGCATGCCTTGCAGATCTGAGGCACCCATATGCTAAAATGCATTTGTATTACCAGTTTTCAGAAGCTGGTCTCCCTAGCTTCTAAAAGAACTGATTCTAGGAGTAATTAGGGCACTAGAAGTACTTCTTCACTTCCACCCAAACACTCCAAAGGAAGAGAAGCAGTTTTAAGAATCAGATCCAAACACCCCCTATCTTGCACACAAACACAATTGTACCATGTCTTGAATACTATTTAAAGAAATAATACTAATCGGTAACTGAATACCAGAAACTCAGCGTGGGCCACTCACAACATAAATAATCTTGAGAATTATGAACCCAAAGGGAATTGCAGTGGACATTATATCAACCCATAGAAAAAAAGACTGCAAATACAAATTAAGAAAGCTACGCGAGAAGAGAAACCAAAACTCCCTTGCTAATGGAAATTAAGAAATAAGAAGAAGAGGTAGATGAGTAGAGATGACTTGTATTGTCTGTCCTTACTCCTTACCCTACTCCTAGAGGGCTAGTGGTGGCAAAACAAGACCTACTGGTTTACTACTCGTGGTCCAATTTCGGTTAAATGGTAAAGCAGGAGGAAGATTCAAGACAACCCTATTCCTTGAGGCATTTGAAGCACTGCTTCACACCTGTGATGAGGTGCCCCCATGAGTGCAACTCCTGTAGGCAGTTGTGCCGGGTTTTTCTAAGATAACTCTTTGTTTGCCTCAATGCCTCGTGCCTAGGCGAGGTTTTTTTTGGAAGGAGGCTTAAAATGATATCACAATATTCAGATAGGGAGTAAACAGCTAAACAGCCTAGGCGAGGTTTCTAAAACCAAGATTTGACATTTGGTTTTCTTGTTTTTTCATTACGTAATACTACGTAGTATAATACATATCAGTGACTTGATGACTTGCCTGTTTGAGCAACTTTTATGATATGATTACTAACAATCATATTTCTAGTCTTACCATTTTCTCTCTTCTCTTTCTTTCTTTGGTGATTGCCATAGTCTTGTGTTCGTGATCTCAGAGTACAACTGAAACCGCCGTCCATGCAGGTATGCAAATCATACATCTTTAAATGTTAATTGTATTTATTCTTTTCCCTTGTGAAGTACTAAGCACACAGTATTAGAGCTTGTAGTCTAAAATCGTAATTTCAGTGGCTAATTTATATTCCACTGTAAACTTTTGGATGATATGGTTTCTTCACTTTCATTGATATAATATGAGTACATAACTTAAAATACTTTAAGCTTTTGTTAGGATGCACTTAACATTCTAAAATTACATTTGTGAAATAATTAATACTCCCTCCGTCCCACAAAAGTGACAAAACTTGGCCAAACTTGACTTGCACGTAGATTAATAAAGTAAAAACTGTGTGGTTGAAATGTGTGCAAAGGAGAGAAGAATAACTTTAGCCACATATTCCTTGAATGAAAATGGCAAAGTTTTTTGGGACGGCCAAAAAAGGAAATTTGGGCAAGTTTTATGGGACAGGAGGGAGTATTACATCTGGTGCAATCTAATGTTAATGACATCCTCATAAATGTTTTGTGTATTTTAAAATATGTACTTATAATACACGTGCAAGTTTGGGGTACTTATGTCACACCTCTTCAAAGTTTGGGATATTTAAATTACTGTTCCCTAAAAGAAATAATGATTTGTACAATAAAAAATATCAAATAACCAGCTACCACTGGCCTTCATCACTGCCATCGGATGCTGACCACTCAACTGGTGGACTGACTGGGCTCTCTCCCCTTGTGTCATGGAGACCCAAGGTTTGAATCCATCTATTTGCAAAAACAACATGAAGGTGTTCTCCTTACCCCTTTCCAGGTATCCCCATTATGTAGGGGCTACAGTTCTGGGCACACCCTTTTATGAATCACTTAGATCCGTCTAAATGTGTGCTGTTAAACATGAAATTGTATCGGTCATTATTTGGATAGCTTCGTGCTTGTTTTCTGTGGTTAACACTTTAGGAAACAAACCCTACTAGAAAAGATCTCCAGAAGCAAACCCAACCACAAAGATTGCCAGTTGATAGTTTCTTTCGTTTGGCCTGCCTTTGTCTTATGACTCTTATCTTCAAGATTTGATCATGATATATCTATAGTTGGCTTTTGTCATTTGCGATTTCAAATTTTTGATTCAATTTGATTCTTCAACTTCTTTTCTATATCTGGCTGAATTCCATTGCAACAGTAACATGAAACCTCAACATGTTGTTTTGCAATTCACTGTTTTCTAATATCAGATATTTTTATTGCAATATGTGGGAGCCTTTGCGGCACTGGGTTAATGATGATGATATTTTTGTTCATTGCTAACAACATAACCTTCCCATTTTGACCTATGTAGTATTTCTCTAGTGTGGATATTTTTTTGCTATGCTCTTCTGTGGATATATATTCCGTTTCCTTTTACATTACCTGCATTATCTTTATCTAGCTCTCAACTTGTAGTTTACAATTTCTTTGCTATATTTACAGGCAAGGAAATTATTGTTAGATCCAGCTATTCATGAAGAGTTCACACGATTAAAGGTTCTTTCTCCAGCTTCATTATATTGTTAGTTTGTTACAGGTGTAATGGATAAAAATGAATAGGGAAATTTCCTGAAATAGGAGTAAAGTTGAGGGAAAGAGACATAGATGGGAGTAAAACATACTCAAGGAATCTAAACAGGAGTTCAAGTTTGTTAACTCGCGTATATGACTAATTTTCATATTAAGGGACAATAATACTCTCAAATAATAAAGCCACAGAAAGGATGGTCTACTGGTCATTACGCCATCGACTAGGCATACCATCGACATAGGAGATGCGCCAGGGAAATCGAATCCCCTGAAGTCTTAGGCGTGCGTCTCTTGGCAACTGCGCATCCTTTGATCGTGTTCAGTCGCCATCCTGACGCCGTATTTGGAGTTATAGATATTCGCATTCCAATTTTACTGTAGATTCGACGCCCAGTATAGAAGCCAAGCGGCGGCAGTGAAAAATGCCAACTTTATTTTCATTCTTTTCACTATAACAAGGATCTTCAATCTCATCTTCCTCATCTTCATCATCTTCATCTTACAACTCATTAATTCTTGTCGATCTAGTGTTGCGAGCTGTTTCTAAAAACTTGGTCTTGAAGATGTTAGTTCGATTGAATGTGCACCAGGTCATTCATTTTTTGTGACAACCTTGCCCCTTTGTTCTGAACGTAACATTTTTTTGGCAACCTGATTTTTCTTTTTGGTTGCTGATGCATTTGTATCCCATAGAATTAGAACAGGGTGGATGAAGTGGAAGAGTGCATCAGGATTTCTATGCGATCGAGGTATGCCGACTAGACTGAAGGGTAAATTTTATAAGACAGCAATTAGGCCGGCATTATTGTATGGCACGGAGTGTTGGGCGGTGAAACAATGTCACATTCAAAAGATGAGTGTGGCAGAGATGCGCATGCTGCGTTGGATGTGTGGGCATACTAGAAAGGACCGCGTGAGGAATGAGACAATTAGACAAAGGGTGGGAGTAGCACCTATTGAAGATAAGATGCGGGAGTCACGCCTACGGTGGTTTGGTCATGTGCATAGAAGACCGAGTGATGCACCTGTCAGACGAGTTGAGATGTGTGGAGAAGAGGTAGGGAAGAGAGGGAGAGGAAGGCCCAAACAGACGTGGGTTAGGGGAGTCAGAAGTGATATGCTTCTTCTTAGATTGGATGAGGGTATGGCTTTGGAGAGAGCAAAATGGAGGGCGGGTATTCGTGTTGAGGAGTGATCTTGTATCATCTTTTTTTTTTTTCTTCTTCTTCTTCTTTTTTTTCCTTTTCTTTTATATCTTTATCCTTATATATAAATATTACCTTATCCTTTTTATTTGATCTTTTATATGTATATTCATCTCTTTTATATTATCTTTTTTTTTATAATAGCTATCTTTTTTATCTTTAGTTTCCTTCTTTTCCTTTTGGTGATAATGTGATATCATATATCGATTCATGTTAGCCGACCTCAATATCATTTGGGACTAAGGCTTGGATGTTGTTGTTGTTGTTGTATGCATTTGTTCTTTTGGTACTTCAGCTTGTTTACTCTTTTCTTTCAACTTTTCTAGTGCAC
The DNA here is from genome assembly GCA_945859915.1 of Cuscuta epithymum. Taxonomy (NCBI): domain Eukaryota; kingdom Viridiplantae; phylum Streptophyta; class Magnoliopsida; order Solanales; family Convolvulaceae; genus Cuscuta; species Cuscuta epithymum. The sequence continues at coordinate 552,939 of CAMAPF010001001.1, read as the reverse complement.
TTTTTTTATGTTTTTGTTCATAATAATTTTTTTTAAACCTTCTTTTGCAGAATTTGGTAGAGGAGAAGGATAAAAAGGTCAAAGAGTTGCAGGACAATATTGCTGAAGTGAATTTTACCCCACAAAGCAAGAATGGGAAGATGTTAATGGCTAAGTGTAAGACTCTCATGGAGGAAAATGAGGAGATTGGTAAACAAGCTAATGAAGGAAAGGTATTCACAATAATTTGTATAAGAATTTCCTTTTTCTTTCTGCCAGAACTAATTGTTCTGAAATCCAAAAAAGGATGTTTGTAGTTTGGGATTTGGATATGTATCATTGTTATGCTGTTGATGATATTTCATTTCTTTGTTTTGCAGATACATGACATGGCAATGAAATTGGCTTTGCAGAAATCACAGAATGCTGAGCTTAAAGGTCATTTGGAAGGTTAGTATTCTTCTACGCTTTATGAGTTATGACTAGTAATAGAGTTACAAGATATCTCTTTAATGTTAGTTCTTAGACCAACAATATTATAATTTCCATATACCATCAACTGGAAATATAAATATATAATGGGTGTTATGTACATTAAAGATTAATTGAAGAATATACTCCATATCTTTTAGAGGTCAATTGCATTCCATCATTTGGTAGAACCAGACGGTGGGGTGGGATGGAGGTAGGAGTGCCTGACCTCTGATGCAATGTACCAGATAACATACTCCCTCTGTATTCTATTGTTTGCTACAACAGGGTTTGGCACAATATTTAGGGGAAAAGTAGTGGGGGTAATGAATAGTATAGGAAAAGTAGGAGAGAGGGTGGAAAAGTATGAAAGAGAAAGTGAAAAAATGAAACAAGCAAGTGTAATTGAATATTTTTAAAGGGAAAACTTACTAAAAAAGGAAAGTGCAGCAAAAATTAAAATACATCCCAAAAAGGAAAGTGTAAATACGGAGGGAGTATTAAGGAATACTAATATCATGGATTTCGAATCTTATGATGATATTTTGCTGTCTTCTGTTACTTGTTACAGGGTTGTGCAAACAAATAGAGGGACTGACTAATGATGTTGAAATATCAAATGAAATGGTAATCCCCTTGTACTATTATACTACTATACCTCCGTCCCCCTAAGTTTGAGACAAAGGGGTGTGGTGTTTTTTTTAAGAAAAAGTAGAATTGTGTGGTTGGTATTGAATTGATAAAGTGTGAATAAAGTAAGAATGAATTCTAACCACTCAAATATTACCAAATATGGTAAGTGACAAACTTAGTGGGACAGACGAAAAAGGTAAAACGGGACAAACTTAGGGGGATGGAGGGAGTATATATTTATATTTGTGGTTACGTAGAGCCAGTGGGTTAAGGATTTTAATGCCTTACATAGTAATGCCTCCTGTTTATACCATGTACCATTTATTTAATTCAAGACTGTTTTTCATATTGTTATGCGTGATTATCCTTTTACATTATTTTGTTCAGTGCTGAATTTGGAGTTAGTGATATGAATGATTGGCTAAAGTTCCGTGCTGATAATAAATTAAGAATATCAATCTGTTATAAAATTGAGGCATCTTTCTGTTGCTTCACTAGGGCTGTTTTTCTGTGTTACTCTTTAAGATTATCTCTTATCATCCGCTCTGTGACATCACTGACATGCCCTTGCATCTTGTCTTGTTTAGAAAACAACCCCAAAATGACAAAGGCTTTGTTTAACAACAGGGAAATTAACTTCAATGATAGGAACCAACCATTGAAAAGGAAAAGACTTAGATACGAAGTACTGGAAACGAAAAGATAGCATGGGTTGATAAAAAAGAAACGGAAATACAATTGAGACTCTTTGAGAGGCCTCACTCTCCCAATACCCAATCCCAAATTTCTGTCTGCCTATCTACTCACCCCTCTCCCTTATATATGCTATTTCTAATGGGCCAGCCCACTTCTATTAAGTTATAGGGCCTAAAACCCTATTATTGAGAATAATAAAATTACTTAATAGGACTCTTATTGAAAGAATACCAACTATCAAGCACATTATAGCTGCTGCTGATTTAGAATTAGGTGATTATTTTAGTAACATTGAGAATAATAAGAAAAGTGATGGTAATAATCTTATTCGTTACTCTGTAATGTTTATTCTTTTTTTTTTTGAAAAGTTGTGATATAACCCAGGTGCAGTTTTAGTCAACCATTAAAAACAGTAACTCTACGTGCTTATACATTTATGTGCTATCCGTTAACAAAAATCCATTATTCGCTTCCTACTCGTCAGTTGTAGTACTCGAGTTGGAGCAGTATATGCACATACTATATGTACTGTAGTAATACTTGCTTGCTTTACTGACATCTTATATTTATTCCTTTTCTTCAATTCACGAATTAGTGAGAAGACTTCACTTGTGCCTTAAACTTCACTTCAGATAAACACCAGCTAGATTTAAACTACTGGATTTCCCTTCTGTTTCATTTTGTGATATTTTGAGAATGTGATTGATTACATGGCCAATTTAGGATCTGACTTGTGAAAACATAAATTTTGGAATAAGATATTTGAATTCACTGTTAAGTTGAGAAATTCATTCAAAGCATATTCGGTTGCAGGTATATCTTTTGCAAGAGAAGCTGGAAGAGAGGGATATGGATATCAGACGGTTGAAGAAAGAGCTAGAGCAAAGACATATCGAGGAAGAGCCACTCGATAAAACCATCACGGAGGAAGATAAGCGCTCTTCTGATGATAAGTGTGCCACCATTGAAGTGTTAAGTTAACTACTGGCTGTCCTACTCGAGTTCACTCTTAGATATACTACGTATTTAGTTTGTTTTATATAACTATTTTAGGCTAACTGAAGTCTTGCATGTGTATACTGTAAAGACTCGATGTGCTTTCATTGGGTTGGAAATAATGTGCATTTGAGAAAGGAATTATAGTTAGTCTATTTATATTAGGAATATATTTACATCATTGAGAATCTATATTTATTTGGGGATTTTACAGTAATATTACTAAATGGAAACTCATGGACAAATATAGGACTCATTTTAAAAATTTCCAAAAAAGAGATCTATATAGCTTTTATACCCTTCTCTAGTACAGCTGTGCAGTTACTCGATTTGACAATTTAGAGTTACTTAATCCAACCAGTTATAGTTATCCACCCGACTGGTTATAATTGCTTGTCCGATCAATTACAGTTATTCGATCAATTTATTACAATTTTTACTACTCGATCCAATCAATTATAGTTACAACTTACAAGGTCTAACTATTTATAGTTACTTGGTCTAAGACTCTAAGTGACCACTATTGTTTATCGCCGTCCAAGTCACCCCAGCCAATTGTTATTTTTGGTTCTGCTCGAAAAAGAAAGATGGAACTTCTTTTAGAATCGGAGGGAGTATATATTGTATATATGGTGCTTATGTAATTGTAGGAGATTGTGAGGTCGTTTGGCAACACTGTTTTTCGGCTTATCAGGCTTATTTGCCACCGCCGCCTTGGCAGACTGGCAGTGACCATAATTGTAAACCCTAGCCTCAACGGTTCAACACCGTTTCCCTAAAGCCTTAGATGCATAAGGACAACCCCCAATCAATGAAGAAAAGACCTAGATAAAAAAAAATGGGGAAGAACACATTGAGCCCCATCAATGGTGCACCTAGACGAGAGAGATGGAGTGATGATTTTGTGTGATGGTGACGGTGGATGTAGTGGTTGCGCACAGGGACATATGAGAGAAGATCGGAGGAGGGAGAATAAGATTGACTGATGGAGCAGGAAGTCGAAGATCGATTGATGTAGCAAGGAGGAGAAGATTGATCGGATGAGGAGGGGAGAGTTTAATTGATGATATTTTGGACTAAACAATACACAGTAATTTTTAGTCATTTTTTGGTCCAAATTCAAAAGTGGTTTTACTTTTGTGAGTTTTGTCCTTTTAAACTCTGAAGCATTATTATTGACATTATTTCAATTTACACTAGGAGTATAAACATTTTTAAATTTGGATGATTTTTGTATTACATTTTCTAAAAGAAAAAAGGATAACACAAACGTTTCAATATGATTTTTCTTAACAATGTCTACATCGAGCTGAGACATTCTTGACAATGTCGAAATAACTTAAAAATATATATATAAAATCGTTCAAATAAGGATAAAGATGGTTTATTCACTAATATTTATGTAGTCATCTCTAATGCCACATGTACACCATGCACATTGTAGCATTGGAGATACTTTTATCACATCCATTATGCATTGCAACTGTTTAGATTTTGTTAAAATATAATTGAATTAATCGTCTTCTAACGATTCATGATTAGAAATTATTATCAACATTATAAAAAAACTAGGAAATCATAATTATAATTCCAATGCGACAATTGTGTGACTCATAATCTCTTCTAATCTGAATGAGCTCACACTTTTACCTATAAATAGTAGTCTTCTCTCATTGTAATTAACACCCCATCAATAACACTTCTCACTTAGTGTTCATAATATAATCACTCTCTCCCTAATCATTGCTTATTTGAACTCATGTGTTTTTCAAATGGTTGACGAGTGTGCTGTTATTTTTATCCTTTTCACCTAATTTTGGATTAGATTGATTTTTTTAAAGGATGAATTAACATATCAAATAATTCCACAAACTCACATACTAAGTACAAATAAAGCATCAAACACATGAAATTATTTGCAAAAAGATGAAATTAAAAATCAAAGTGGACGCTCTCCACTAGATATAGCCTATGGGTAACCCCTTTAACAATACTATATTAGGGAGTATTTTTAAATGGAGTTGTGATTGTTGAAATATTTTATTGAAGCTCGCGGTCGTCTCTAGAGTTTCCCTAGCAGTTTGTATCGGTGGCAACGGAGATCGTTTCGTTCGGTGAGTCTTTGCTCTCGGTTGGAAGCTGGTAGATCGTCTGGTCCGTGTTTCTTCATATCAAGCCTTCTCCCAGGGCTCTGCAACAACAACAACGGAAATTGTATTGGCCGGTGGCTTGGGTGCTCGGGTAGAAGCGTTGCGATCAACTGGTTCGTGACTTCATCAAAGATTGAACTGACGGTTTAGCTTTTGCAGTGATTCTATCGAGCGAGTCATGCGCAATCCGGACGGGATGTGGTCAGGACGGATCGAGATGGAGGAGATGATCAACAAGTGTGATAACATGATTCTCGAGGGTGATGAGGACGATCTGATTCTGGACGAGGAGGTTACGGGCGAGGAAGAGGCTCCGAACTGGAGTATACGGGCGAAAGAAGACGAAGAGGTGCTGATCTGTCCCCATCCTGAACCGTCGCCATGGAGGAATTGTGCGACTAGGGCTGTGGGAGTTCGGCGGAGGCTTCTTGGGATGATAAGGATGCATCTGAATTTCCATGATTTTGTTGTTTTTGTGTTTTTTATTTTCGATCAGTCTATATTTATTTCTAGTACTGTTTTTTTCCTACCAAACTCTTACATTAGGTGAGGGTGATAGGGGTTTTGCTCCGGCCACGTTAGGCTCATTTAGACCCACTACATGATCAACGAATCTTATTGCTTCTTACAAGATGATTGGTTCTCAAGCTGATTCGAGGGTTGGTGGTTGGAAGCGATTCCTTTATCTCTTTTATCCCTTGCTAAATGTTTTATTATCAATTTAAGCCACATTCTTAAAAAAAAGGTAACCCCTTTAACTTAAGGTGAGCTTAGGGGGAGGGGAGCATTTTGGGTTGCATACGGGTTCTTCTGGGTTGGGACCGATCCCATATTCCCATATGCTCGAGGATGTGTGCCATTGGATCTATGGGGTTCACATCTATGTCCATATACTCCAGTACTTATGTGAAGACTGAAATTACTATAGATGATCATATTAGCTATTTTTAATATAATTTTTTCTTTGTTTTATTATTAAAAGATATTTGAAATATAAATTTTTACATAAATGAGCTAATAAGCCGATTCAGTCATTTTAGGCCCAATCATTCAATTTTGATATTATCAAACGGACTTTTAATTGAAAATGTAACAACTAGATTTCGTTTATCTTCTTCACAAAGTGAAGAAAGAATTAAATGTAGGTTCAATCTTACTTTTTTATTATTACAAAATCCAGCGTGCAAAATTAAAAATTATGTGTTTAGTAAAAAGTTGGTTGATAAATGTGGTCAAGGTTGGTGTCAATAAATAAATAAAAGGTAACAAGCTCTTAATTATCTTTGGTTTTACCTACCCGAATTGAATTTGAGCCATGCAACGTAATTAGGATCGATTCTAAGGATGTTTTTACTTGGACTGTAATTTATTGGTCTGATCTGGTCTGATTGAGTTTAGTTTGATCTGAATTGGTCTAATCTGATCTGGTAAACATCTGATTTCTATGTATTTTATAATTATGAAAGTTAAGTCTGGTTGTGACTGAAACTAGTCTAAGTAAACGGAAAATTCTTGGTGTACACATTCTTATACACATCAGTACACCCCATTGTCTGTGAGAGTTTTTTTTTTGTCTGTGAATGCCAATTCACAGACAAAACCTGACTTGTTTTGTCTGTAGAATTTTCCACAGACAAAACAAGCCAGGTTTTGTCTGTGAACTGGCATTCACAGACAAAAAAAACTCTCACAGACAATGGGGTGTACTAACGTGTATAAAAACGTGTACAAAAGGAATTGGGATCAACTCCGAATTAATTTCGAGTAATTTTAGTTTATCGGGTTGAATGGGTCGAATCGGGTTGGTGTCCAATTGAACTTTTTGACATATAAGACGACTTGGTTGACTAAATTAAAGTCAGCCACACACCAGAATGGCCAAACCTAATTTCATTCATAAACTAATTTTATGAATGAAAGATATTGCTGGCTTGCACTGGCAGGGGTGGTGTATTGTTATGCCGTTCTGCTTCCTCATCCCCTACGCATTTCTCCATTCCAGAGCTTGAAGAAGACAGTAATCTGCACAGTAATGTGAAGCAGCTCTAGTATTGTTAGCAATAGCATGCCATATAAGGAGAAACGGGCATCCGATCATTACTGAGTTATCAAGCCCGTTTTTCTTCTCTATATTGATGCGTCGCACTTCTCATCTTCTCTCTCACCTTCGCTGCTTTTCTCTTCGCTCTACTGCTCCTGCCTCTCTCTGCGGCGGCAATGTGGGCTTCTTAGCACATTTTCACTCTTGCAGGCCCAAGTTTGAAAACTGGGCAGAACCTTATCCCGATGGCTATCGCAAACTTCAAGCAGATACCACCAATTATCAGCTCATTGGGGAAAGATGGTCTTCAGCTGCTTCCTTTGGATTTCGTGGTCTATATCCCGGGAGCTCTTCGCTGAAGGTCACATCTTCGACTCCAGTTCAATTGAATCTGAATCATCGGCTTTTCCTAAGGCATTGTAAGTGTAGTTCTTTTTCTCTTTGCTTTCTTTTTCATTCTGTTCATAAGAATAGTCTATTTTGATAGTGTTCTGGCTAAAGATTAGTTTTGAGTTTTCATCGTTAAGTAAATACGATTTTCAGGCTTCTTGACCAGAGCTAAAAAGAAGATTACGGAGATAGAAGTTGAAGATCATGGGTAATGTGTGTTTACTTTCTACATCGACATAGTACATACTAAGCTTGTGTTTGTCTTTTCTTAAATTTTATTTTGATGTTTAGTGTTGAATTGTTGATCCCAGTACTTTGTAGAATGGTTTTGGCAATCGTTTACCCATAATTGTTTAACCAAGAGTCTGTTGTTATACTGGAATTCCCTAAGGCTTATTTGGATATGGGGTTTTAGAGGGAAATGGATAGGTGGGCTTAGTCAATTTGCCTATGTCTTGATGATGTTTTAAATTTTATAAATATCGAACCATTAACATAATATGCGGTAGTAATGCCGTATGATATTGCTATAATTGCATATAAAAGAAAAAGTTAGACTATAATAAAAAAGTCCTCACAACTCACAAGTATATTGGAAACAATAGGATTACTACTAACAAAAGATAATAGGACTAATGTGAAAAAATAGAACTAATACTCACAACAGCTCTTTGGACCGCAGCTCAACTCAAGATGGAAAAGATAATTGTGTGGTTTGTATTATGATGAAATTTCTAGGTAAGGTAGTTAGAATATTTCGAAGAAGCAAAAACTGTTTTACGATAATATCTTCTATAGTCTAAATATAAATATTAGTCCAGCTTTCCTGAGATTACACAATAGATTCTCTTTCTTTACTCTTGTTTGCTTGACTTATTTACCTTCACTCTAGTCAGAGAGCTGTAACGACTGCATTATGGTGCAACTTCCTAGTCTTCTCTCTCAAGTTTGGGGTCTGGTTCGCTACCTCTAGCCATGTTATGCTTGCTGAAATGGTGCATTCATTAGCAGATTTTGCAAACCAGGTAATCTATGTTTCTCAGAATTTGCCATCACCCCTCGGGTTTACCCTTCTTAGTTTTGATTCATGCCTTTTCAATGGAAGATAGACTACATGGAATCTCTAAATTTTGTTGGTTTCATAGGCACTTCTTGCTTATGGATTAAGCAGCTCAAGGCGTGCCCCCGATGCTCTCCACCCGTAAGTTTTTCCTTCAGAAGTATTCTAACATTGGAAATAAGGAGTGCTGTAGAGTCTGTTCAGAATCAATAAAATGTTAGAGGAAGAAAATAGGAGGGAAGATAGTGGGGAATTTTGGAAGAAAAGTAAATTCAGGTAAAATAAAAAAAATTAAAGTTCAACCTCAATAAATTAATTTTAGATATTCAATTTTGTTATGCACACACACATATTTATTATATAAAGGCTGTTTGGATATAAGTTCATGTAACACATTTAAATGTTCTTAGTTTCTTACCATATTTGTTTTTACTTTGTGTTTTCTGAAGTCAATGTTAACATGAAAAAGTTATTTTCATTACAAACCCCAACGATTTTCTGCCTTCCAAAATCCAAACATACCCGTAAATTTTTGGACTGGAAAATTATTGTACTCTATGTCTCTATCCAATTGCCCATAGCTGAACCCTTACTGCTACCAATTGCAGTTGTTTTTAATATGACCTATTGAGCTGATTTTTTTATAATTTATACCTGGAGTAATTAAGTTTATTTCAAATTGTCAAACCCAAGTTGAACTTGTGAGTTCCATAAGTATCCTATGAATTAATAGCTTATTAAACCTTTCGTGTCACTTGATGTCAGATATGGTTATTCTAAGGAAAGATTTGTTTGGTCTTTGATATCTGCTGTTGGCATTTTCTGTCTCGGTTCCGGTGCTACTATAGTTAATGGAGTTCAAAACCTGTGGACTGCACAGGTGCTCAAGTGCTCAACTATATTAGAATTCATATATTTTTCCTTTTACGGTTTGGTAACCGCAGCTAATTTGTCTCTTTAAACAATAAATTATGTCACATCTTATCACTGGGATTGAGTACAGCCTCCTACTAATATTGGATATGCATCACTGGTGATTGGTGGCTCATTCTTCATCGAAGGTATGCATATTTGTTTAATTACTTTTCTAACCCTGTCCCTATTAGATGTTGCATTTACTATTCTAAGGCCAAACTGCATCTTCTTTGTTTTCTCTAATCAATTTTAATAGTTTAATATTCAAAGTCACCTCTTGTGTTATACGTAGTATAACTTATAGAGTAACTTTTACATATATAAAGCTTATTGAATGATATTTCCTCTGTCCCAAAATTATTTCCCACATTGAGCAGTTATGGTTAAAAACATAAAACCTGTGTGCTTGAGATTTATTTAAAAGCAAAAGAAATCACATGAACCACATTATATTTATTGGTGAGAATTTTGGGACGGACAGAAAAGAAACACATAAGGAAATTTGTTGAGTACAAAATGGAATATTACGAAAAAACAATTTAAAACTGTTTCAGTCTAAGCCTCATTATATGAACCATTGTGTTGCGGAGGGAGTATTAGGTTCTCGAGGGCATCCTTTAATTCAGGTCGTACTTCTTAACATGATGCTTTCTTTTCTAGGGGCTTCTCTGCTTGTGGCAATACAAGCTGTCAGGAAAGGTGCAGCTGCAGAAGGAATGACAATTAGAGATTACGTTTGGCGTGGCCATGACCCCACATCCGTTGCCGTCATGACAGAGGTGAAACCAGTGTCCTACTGAGCCCACCACTATTGGTCCCTGACTTTATTATATCCACTTTTTCGTGCACGATTGTAGATTTTTGCCACTTTTTGTCATTTCCTGTCACTTATCTGGCCATTTTGTGTACATATTTGGCCGGATAAATCACCTGGAAAGCCAAAAGCTCGCAAGAAATTCATAGTCGTGCACCTAAAGTGAAAGAGATGAATGTCAAGCACCAAAAATTGGAATCTCTTTCTTAAGAATCTGAAAATGATGAGGTTGTGGTTGGTAGGATGGTGCTGCAGTTACAGGCCTAGCCATTGCTGCTGCTTCATTGTATGCAGTGAATAAAACAGGAAATCCAATATATGACCCCATTGGTTCCATCATTGTTGGCAACCTTCTTGGAATGGTACGTGACACTGACACTAATTGGACTAGTCTCATTATGACGTATGAGAGCCTGTTTGTGTATGTTATTTGGCTGTAATGAACTGAATGTGTTGAATTTTCTGAAAATAAGTGGTTGGTAACATCTATTTCTGCTAAAAGAGTAAATTAAATGTTACTCCCTCCGTCCCATTGAATTCTTCCAACTTTCCTTTTTGGGCCGTCCCAAAAAATTCTTCCAACTTCCACTTTTGGAAAAAATATGTGGTTCACATTCATTTACCTTTTTCTTAAACAACTACAACCATACATTTCCATTTTATTCCCACTTCCTAAGTTTGCGAGCCAAGTTTGACTTGGAAGAATTTATTGGGACGGAGGTAGTACTTATTCTGATTGTAGTGGTTAAAAGCCAGAATGGGCTAGGCCCAGGCCTAAGCTTGCTTAATCTGTTTATTTTTGTTGTCATGGAACCATTGTGGAAAATGAAAACGCAGGTGGCTATATTTCTGATTCAGAGGAACCGTCATGCTTTGATTGGTAGAGCAATTGATGACCATGACATGGAGAGAGTTCTTCAATTCTTGAAAAACGATCCAGTATGTATGTCTGCTTTGGAACCCCATTATATATGCAACACAGCGTCTTTCCTTGACCCACCTAATATATTCTCAACACAGGTTGTTGATGCCGTATATGATTGCAAAAGCGAGGTGATTGGACCTGGATTTTTTAGATTCAAAGCAGAGATTGGTAATGAACTCTATCTTCATCTTATGATCTCTTTCTGAATACACATTGTGATTTTTAATTGCTCTTTATACTCGTAGAACAGCATGTGTTGTACAATGTGCTAGTCCATTATTTTATTTTGTAAATTGGATTCCATATATCTTATGTATATTGAGGTACTCATTTAAAATAGTGGTTCCTCATATACGGAGTATCAGATTTCAATGGGGTGGTGCTGGTGCAGAATTATCTTGAAAGAGCAGGACGTCAGGAGTGGGCTCGACAGGTTAGTGTACAGCTTTTCTTTCTAATCAGAGGACAAAAAGAGTAGACTCATGGGCCCTTTTGGTAAGGTCTAAAATGTTTGGACTTATGGTTGAATTTGCTGAATTATCTACAAGATTTATTTAAATTATACTACCTCCCTTCCATACTGTAAGATGCATTTGAGTTTGGTGCGGATTTTAAGAAAATAAAGGATAATGTGGATGTTTTACAATTCTAACCTCCAAAAAATAAAAAAGAGAAAAATGCATACATAAAAAGTAAAGGGTGAAATGATAGAAAAAAGATAAAGTGGGAAAGTAAAAAGTTAGTGGAGTCTAGTTTAAGAAAGTGTTCATATTTTGGAGACAACCCAATAAGGAAAGTGTATCTTATAAGAATGGGATGAAGGGAGTATTAAATAGATTAAACAAACAAATCTAGTTAAAAGAAGGTAGAAACGTTTGGCTGAATCTACTGAATTTTCTAAAAAGGAAAATCTATTGGTTACACCTGTTCCAACCAAATAAGTCAAAAGCTATCTATTCGTATTATTCTGCAGATGAGCCGAATAAGCCAGAACTTGCTGCCTAGTTGAGTTATATGGGTCATTTGCTAGCCTCATTTTGTCTTATGCTACATATTACCTATCAACCAAATAAATGTAATAAGCTGAAAAATTAGGGCTCACCTCTTAGGTACCGCGGTCAGTTTTTAGTTTTTTTTTTTCTTTTTACATTTTAAAAGAGATGTGATACACGTAAAATGAGCTAATAAGTAGTCATACTTACAGTAAATATGTTAATTTATAAATGAGAACAGGCTTTTCCTTGTTTTCAGAATTTTGTTTTTTAGTATGCAAAAATATGGACAAGGATCGATCGAATGAAGCCTTTAGCTTTTGAATTACTAGTCAGGCTGAAATGAAACGCAATTTTCCTTTCAGAAAAATCAGAAGATATTAAAAACTTTACCAAATTCAAGAGTTTTATGAAAAATCTGATTGAGAAGACTTGTAAGCGAAAAAATAGAGGATAATAAACGTGTTATATACCTATCTAGGATTAGCTATTGTGTTAGTGTTTAATGGTTTGTGTGTTCTTATCATTAGTTCCAAGAGGCTGCAAAGGAGAAGGACGAAACTACATTGCTCATACTCATGTCAAACTATGGTAATCTGCTGAGCACTTCTTGACTTCTACTTCTACATGTTTTAAGCTAGCTAGATGAAATCCTCTGATCGCTCTCTGTTTAAGAATCTTTATCAATATTTCGTTGGCCTACAGGTGAGGAAGTGGTGACAGCATTGGGCAGTGAAGTTGATCGCCTAGAAAAGGAGATCCAGGACATAGTTCCTGGCATTAAGCATGTTGATATTGAGGCACATAACCCAATTTGATCGCCCAACTTATGACTTTGATTTGAAGAGGTAGAATTTTCCTTCATTCATTTGCCTCTTAGAACCCGAACCTGTTAATATTTACACAAACAATCACTTGATCACCTACGGGGGGCTACGGGTGTATATATGTAAAAAAATTACATCCTTTTTAGTGTGAATTAGTCGTGGGGATTGGGAGTTATTCCAGCCCCTCTCTCTTGAATGGTGATTTCTGTATACCCAAACGTTTGCCCTACCACTAGCCGTATTTGCCATCTTCCTTGGCCTTATTTTCAAACATGGGCAAGTATGTATGCCGATTTGTAGGAAGTGTTAGTAGCTAACTATCTGTTAATCTGTTATCAACCGGGGATTCATTGCACCACATGGATAAACGGAGTGGGGCAAATGCCGGCAATTACAATTTTTGGGTCATTTCCTTTACCCGTTGGAATTCGGGAGTTCACTTTTTGTCCTTTTAATTCCTTGTGTATTTCTATTATCAAAACAAATCCGTTGCATAAATAAAAGGGTGTAGGAGTTTCACACCAATTGCCATGGAGAGGAAACAGTCAAACAAATCCCATCAGCAAATTTAATAAATTAATGGGGTGTTTGAAATTGATTTTGCTTTTGTTTTTTAGAAGCAGAATCAAAATCAATTTTTTAGAAGTTGGTTTCCTTCAGCTTCTGCTTCTGAAGTTGTTTCTAGGAGTAATTTAAAGCAGCCACAAGTGCTTCTGAAGTTTCACCCAAACATTCCTATATTTTCTTTTGCTGAAGCAGAAGCAGTTTGAAAAAGTAAGAAGGCTATGTTTGACGGGCATAAGTCCCTAACTTCTAGCTTTTGTACTGTTCAAAAGGTTCCTAAAAGCTTCTAGTTGTGTGTTTGGCATGACAATATTTAAGAGCTTTTCAAAAATTAAAAGATCTTTTTTGAGATGCTACCGGGAGTAGCATCTAAGAAAAGCTAGGGACTTTTAGTATTAATTAATCCTAACAGCTTGCATACCAAACCGAACTAAATCAAACAGTCAGCTTTTTATCAAACAGTTATCACCTATTCTTTTTAAGATCTTTAAAATCCGGCCCGGACCGGGCCCGAACCGGCCGGGCCGGTTCACCATTTGGAAGGCCCGGGCCCGGAACCGGGAACCACCGGGCCGGTTCGACCCGAACCGCCGGTGGACCGGGCCACCGGGCCGGTTGCTACAGTGGCCGGGCCGGGCCGGTTCCGGGTCGGGCCGCCCGGCCCGAGTCCAGGCCTAATTACATGTCAACTATTTAACAATATACGGAGTATGTTTTTACTCTTAACAATAAGAAGCTTTTTTAAACATGCTGCATAACAAAGGAATGGCATTTATAACGCACAATTAAGAATAATATTTTAATGGAGTTTACAACATTATGAAGAACATCCATAATATCACTATATGGCCTAATGGCCTACATTACCAACAAATACACAATTAAGGAAGGTTTATTTGTAAAAATAAATAAAAAGAAAATTATTACATTTCATCATGAGAATGAATGATTGGCTAAAATTGTAATTTTCCTTTTACTTATTTATATCATATATGAATAAGAAATTTAAATGACATAAAAATTACTTCCGTAGTACAAATGGCATACAGATTAAGAAAGTGTGAATTATGTGGTGGAAAATTATGTAGATGAGAGATAAATGTGTAAGAATTGTTGAGAACCATTGATTTTTTGTCAAAAAAAGAAAGTGGAGTTCTTTTTTCGACGGGCGAAAAAGGAAAGCTGGAAGTATTTTTTAGGGACGAAGGGAATACAAATTACTATCCATATTTCATTTTTATATATTTTCTTTGGTCAAACTAAACACAAGTAGTGTCAGTGGTATCTAGATTGTTGTTTCCTTGAAAAATTATTTATTTTACTCTACCAGTTTTTTTTTTGTTTTTTTTATTTATTATTTTTCATTGATTTTAAACCATGTCATTTTCGTATATTGCTAAGATTTTACAATTACGAGACATCAACAATAACAGTAGCGATAATAAAGTCAACAATATAATGTGCCATTTAAAAAATCCAAACACATTAGACAATAACATTCACATTATTTTTGACATTATGATATTATTTAGGAAGTTTCCCTAAAAAGAATACAACAATTAATATTACTATCAAAATTACTACGTACTACGTATATATGAATTGCCAATTTTTTGTCCACCACTATTATTTTAGCTATATACGGAGTATAAGTAATTATTTTCTTATTACTATTATTATCGAATTCAAATATCCGAAACTTGAAATATTTGTGAGGTGATATCTAAGTTTGCATGCGTTACATACTTACATAAATTGATAATAAATATCATAAACTTGAAGATGCCCTTACTCAATACTACGTAGTATTAGGAACCTACAACATTATACAAATATAAGTTAGTTTAAGACTAGAATTCTACACAATATTTTCATCTCTCTATAGGTTATGTTTGGAATTTGATAGATCTAGTCAATTAAATGACATGTAGTGATTGTAGTCTTGTATGGAGAAAGTGTTAATTTTGATTGATTGGATCTAAAATTAATAAGTTGATTTCAAATATTACCAATTATTACGTTTTCAATTCAACCCTTTTTTAATTCATCACAAACGGATCTTACTTTCTGGTTTATAATAAAACGTTGGGAGAAGGGGCAAATAAGCCCTCGAACTAATAAAAAAAGTGCATATAAGCCCTTTTGTAGAAGGTTCTGTCCGATCATCGTCATTTGGGGAGGTTCTCGGTGGAATTTTTTGATGATTTTTTTTAGCATCTTCTTCATTAAGTCTAGTTTAGTCATACCAAATTTCAGCTAAAAATTCAACCGGGAAGGCACTCAAATGATTTTCGGAACTACACTACGTTGTTTAACTGCGCAGTAATCTTCAAAAATTCATTTGACTGTCTTCCCGATTGATTTTTTAGCTAAAATTCGGTATGACTAAACTAGACTTAATGAATAAGATGCTCAAAAAATTTTATCAAAAAATTCCACCGGGAACCTCCCCAAATGACGATAGACAGACGAAACCTCCTACAAAAGGGCTTATTTGCACTTTTTTGATTAGTTCGAGGGCTTATTTGCCCCTTTTCCCTAAAACGTTTATTTATAAAGTAATTTACATTTTCCCACTATTGTTTCAATTGTTACCAAGCAAGCATACTTCATCCAAATCTTAGAAACTTATATAAGTTTTGCTACGTGTACACATCGAATTATATACTGACTTATATGATTCTAAAAAATTAATTATACCTACATAGATAATTCATGATTACATACCCTTCCATTTACTAAAGTCGAACGTAATTATTTATGCATAGAAAATCACACTCACCGTGTAAGCCGGTGTATAAACTTATATCTACTTGCCCAATGTATACACAAACCAAAACTCAACTTATATCTACTGAAAAAAAAAATAGTGTCTACCTCAAACAATAGACTCCATTTTAGCTGGTTTCTCCAAAATAGCCTTAGTCTATTATGGATAAATGCATATTCAATTTCATATCTAACGGATATCAGCTCGGATCCTTATTCATGATCAACCTGAAATTCAGTTTGCTCATACTATAGAAGCTTGCTGGATGGTTGTATAATTTGTATTGTGTGAGACGGAAAAGTTTGATGCATGCAAATTGAGCAATAAATATCGAACCCAGAAATGCAATTTCCTGATTCTGCGCTCGTCCTGCCACTTGGTTCCCCAAACTATGGGATCAAAATCACATATCAGTATCCTTCAATGCCCGCGGATTTTCTTTATATGCAACCCTCGACGTCTTATTGCTCCGGCGGTGGTCAGCATTCCTCCTTTTCCTTTCATTTCCTTTCTGTTTTCAACGGAAAGCCGTGGCTCCGTTGAAGCGGCGCTGCCATCTCTCTAACGGTGCTGCGACGGACGGCGGCGGCGTCCTGTTGACATCATCATCTGGGGGTGGAGGCCGGGAGGATTTCGCGAATTCGTTATCCCAAGCTATATCATCTTCAACGGTATTAGGCGCAATGCAGCCACGCGACGAACGCGACATCGAGGCTGGCAATGCTGATGTTGCCGGCGCCAATGCAAATGAACAAGATGGCTTCTCCGATCCTTTTGACATTGGGAATACCAAAAAGGCGTCCCTGGAGGCGCTCAAACGGTGGAGAGTAAGGCCCTTGCTCGATAGAAATATGCATTCAGCAATAGGCCTTGTTGCTTGATCTCTCTGCAGATTCTGCATGTTTATTTTTATTGTCTAATGTGTTTGAATACTGTCCTTTAAACAATGGAAGCGATTTGTTGCTTTGCTGATTTTAATACATCCATCAAAATTATGGTGCTGGACCTATGCATCTGTGATGATTGATGAATGAATCAAACCAGGAATTCCTCCATACCTTCACCCAACGTAAATAATTTTAAGGACCTGCTCCAAATAGGAGTAAAACATGACTAAATTGCCCAAATAGGAGCATACAGTTCTAAAGAATAAGATAAGTAGTTAGAATTTCTTTTTGAGGAGTAAATGAGTCTTATTTATATTTAGTGAAAAGTAACAGTGCTCCCATTTGAGAAAACATGTTATGTTTTAGGCGCATTTCAGGAATTTCTCAATAGTTTTTATAGAGTATCATCGAAAGTTTACCTTGGAAATCTCATGGCTATGAAATTAGAGAAATTAGCAATTCCATTATCACATATATGTCTATCTGACATTATCCATTGACCATAATAAGAGTGTAAGACCATGAGTTTATTCTGGTTGGAAGTGTTTTTTCTAATGATGGTAATAAAAACTTAACAGTCTACTGCTACTATCTTGAATTCCCTCGGCTTTTACAAATGTGATGTCTACTGCATATTCAACACACCTTTCTCTCTTAAAATTTCTTTCCCAGTTAGATCTATTTAGAATCATCTTTTGAAGCTTCAAGTACTTAGTTAATTAACTAACAGTGAAGGCTAAGTGGATGGAATGCATTTATAACCATCAAATTGTGGGGTTGATTGTGTATCCTGTTTGTATAGTACACTACTAGTTTCCTGGAACTAACCTAGATTAGAATATTCCTCCATCTTCCGTCTTCTGTGCTAAAATAAAAATCAAGTTGTTGGATATGCTTATCAATTCAGCCAGTTCCAAATTTTTAGTTGGGTTTTACATCTCCTTATGAAAAAAGTGAAGTTTTCACTTTTTTGTTCAAAGCTGATAAGTGGAAACATTTTCTCTACATCATATTTTCCTCTATGTTAGAGCTTGTTTATGACTCATTCACTCTTAAATAAAATAATGATCGCACCCTGCTTGTGTTAACTTTGTGTGGTCGAGTTTGGTTTTATAGCTTTGCTCATTGCTGTTTTATTTTATATATTTCATCAAACAGTTGTACAAAAAACACGCCTTTGCACCAGGAGTGTGCTTAGACTAGAGTTTAGATTTCCCTCCATTGTTTTGCTGCAATGAGCTGTTCATTTAAAATTTTATCCTTCTGACATCGTGTAAAATTGACAGCAAGCTGCACTTGTTCTCAACGCTTCACGTCGATTCCGCTATACTTTGGACTTGAAAAAGGTTGAACATAAAGATCAGAGAAGAAGAATGATTAGAGCACATGCCCAAGTCATAAGAGTAATGACAAAATCCAATCTTTAATGTTGTTCAGTTTCCACATCAATTAACTTCTTATATTGATCAGTTTGTCTTATAGGCTGCAATGCTTTTCAAATTGGCTGGGCAAAGAGAAATCGGTACGTACTATGAAATCATTCCTTGCATAAGTCTAAATTGAAATAAAATGGACTAAATTGTACTGTCTTGCCTTCAAGTCTATTGACTTATGGTTACTTCAGTGAAAATTAAAGCATACAGTATCATCTCTGTTTACTCTAGATTTGTGGATATGATTTAACGGCGTTTTGGTAAACTGCTCTTTTTTCTTATCTGAATATACATGCTTTCATGTTTCGTATATACTATATAGGCACACTACCACTAACATTGATATATTGGTACGATTCCATGATATTGCTTTATAGTGTAGTTATTGGATGGATGATATAATTTACATTTGGAAGAAGGTTCATGCAGTTCACTTGTATTGTATTGTATTGAGCGGTGCGCTTACAGGGGCTATATTGTTGGATATGGACTAAATTTCCATGAAGCTTATGTGTTTTGTTGCCCCCTCTGAAAAAGATGTAGGGAAGAAAGAGGAAATTTTGGAACATATTTTTACCCTTGAAATTTTCAGATAATATGCCTTAGTTTGGGTATAAAAAATGCATAATGCATTTACCTGTTTGAAGTGTTAAAATATTTGAAGTGATATTGATTATGCGTCAGATATGAGTAATTTAATTGCATCCATGTGTGGGGTTTGTGGTGCTTCTTTTATTTTTTATTTTTTTTGTTGACATAGCAAAAAATCCATCTTAGCACATAAATAACATTATTCATTTTAAATGTTTTAGGATCTCACATGTGTTATTGTGTTGATCTAAACTTGGTTTGTTAGTTTTGGGAACGTCAGTAACTCCTCCAGCACCAAGTGGTGATTACGGGATCAGACTTGAGCAGTTAGCTTCAATTACAAGGGATCATAATCTTTCTGTCCTGCAACAAAATGGAGGGGCAAGTCAAGTTCAATTTTATTTTCCTTTTATAGTTTTAAGATCCTACTGCTATCTTTACCTTTAGACTTACTAATAGAAGCCTTCACTTTGTTAATCAGGTCAAAGGCCTATCAGAAAAGTTAAGAACCAATTTGGATACAGGAATCATTGGGGATGAAGATGAACTGTCTAAGCGTCGCAGTACGTTTGGATCAAACACATACCCTACCAAAAAGGGCCGCAGTTTTTGGGTATTAGTTTTAGTCCATGCAGTTTTATTGTTGATATTATTGTAAAGGGGATTCAATGTCACCACTGGCCAATAATACTGTTTCTTTTAACTTTTTGCAGATGTTCCTTTGGGAGGCATGGCAAGATTTAACCCTCATCATCTTGATAATAGCTGCTGTGGCGTCATTGGGACTTGGAATAAAAACAGAAGTATGTATATCTCTTGTTGTTTACTTTAGAGTTTGACACAATCTACAAAGGTCCCAATAAAGTTGCATAAAGATTCCTTACCCAATGAAGTCCTCTTAAGTTTTGCTTAAAGTTTTCAAATAACTACTTGCTGTCAAAAGCATATAACAGTCTTGGGCGTATTATAGTTAAACATGTGCAGTCAATGTTATATCTTTTATAACTATTGTAATATTGATATATGCAGGGTCTTTCAACAGGATGGTATGACGGTGGTAGCATTTTTTTTGCTGTTTTTCTTGTTATTTTTGTAACAGGTAAATAGATTGATGTTGCCCTTTATCTGGAAAAGAAAGAAACTATGGACAATTGGACATCATGCATTTTAAATATGACTATTTTGTGATCTCTCAATGGTTTCCCCTGTAGTTTCTTTTCCTGACTACTTTATGATCCCCATCCCACCCCGCTATATTCACTTAACATGAATGTTGACTGGAATAAGTATTTTTTGGATCATTGAGAAATTCTTGAATGTTTAATGTTTACCCGTGTTTAGATATAATCTAGATCTATTTAGTGTTGAATTAGTTCACATAGTTATCCTATTATGGTTTACTTCCGATTTTCATATGAATAAAGTTGCTGGAAGTGTTACTTTAATTATTTGAAATAGCTATTTGTTGCTAGGGGATGCTTTGAGCTATTTTGTGTGATTTGTGTGATCTGCATGACTTTTTTCAGAATTAGTTCAGTGATTAGTCGTCTCATCCTACTGTGACTATTATAATGATAAAACTATATTTGTAGGTGAAATGTTGCTAATAAATATCTATATCGTCTCAGAAGCATTAGAAGAAAATGAGTCAAAACTGCCCACTTTCATGCCCATTATTCTCCTTTCAAAAATTTACATTTGTTAAATTGTGAATAATCCGACATCATGTTGCTAAATGCATGAATTCCTTATTGGTTTACCCTTCGTTACGACCTCTGATATTTGTATTCAATATGACAATTGTCTATTATATATATTCTTGACTAATAGGCTCACTCTTTGTGTTGTACTTTATTTAGCAACAAGTGACTATCGTCAATCGCTCCAATTCCAAACCTTAAATGAGGAAAAGAAAAATATCCAAGTGGAGGTAATTTGAAGGCGATTCGGGAATGTCTATGTTTCTATCATTTCTTTTATTGTTTCCAGATGTTTATCATGCTGTAATACTTGCATGCATTTAAACCATGTGAAGGTTATTAGAGGTGGCAGGCGAGAAAAGATGTCAATATATGAACTGGTTGTTGGTGATATTGTACCTCTCAAGATAGGCGATCAGGTAAGTGTGATAATTTTCATTCACTTCCTTGTTTTATCATATACATTGGGCCTTTTTACATTGAGTTCTCTTCCAGGTTCCTGCTGATGGAATTCTAGTAAGTGGCCATTCCTTGTCCATAGATGAATCCAGCATGACCGGCGAAAGCAAGCTTGTAAGCTGGTTTCTAATTTTCTATTAAGGAATTGGTCAATTTGTTTATAATTTCCTCAAATAAGTTTTTTTTTTTGTACGCAGATGCAAAAAAATTCAAAGTCACCTTTCTTGATGGCTGGTTGCAAGGTAGCTGATGGTGAAGGAAAAATGCTGGTAAGATATTCATGTTCAATATTTTGACACAACACTGCTTATTGTGTCGTTCTATACACGTGTATTTGTTCCCTACATTTCTATTTTTGGTTATTCAAATCACTATTCCCTATTGGTTTTAGTTATTAAAACCTTTTTTTAGAAAACTTCGGCATACTGTTCTCTATTGATATAAATTTAAAATGTTTTAGTTGCTACTCATATTTTTTTCATTAACAATCTGTCCTGAGATGGCTTTTTCATTAACAATCTGTCCTGAGAGGTTTTTTCCCCATGAATTCATGATTAAATTAAGAGCTTTCATAATTTATTATTGGACATGCACACAGTTCATGACAATCTCCCCTTAAAATTTAGCTAAGGTATGTGGTTTTAGGTAACTGGTGTTGGAATAAATACCGAATGGGGATTGCTGATGGCGAGTATATCAGAGGATACCGGTGAAGAGACCCCATTGCAGGTAAATTTTGGGTTGAGCTATGCAGTACCTACACCAAAGTTTCAGTCGTTTTTTTTTTAATTTCGAATTATATATGGCAGGTGAGGTTGAACGGAGTAGCAACTTTTATAGGCATTGTGGGCCTTGCGGTGGCACTTACTGTCTTAATTGTTCTTCTGGTCAGGTAAATTATTTACCATAACTCATAAGGCATAGTTTCAGTCCCCGCTTTCCCGCTATTTTATCAGCTGTAGTTATTGAACTTTCTACAGATTTTTCACTGGGACTACCAAAAATCCTGATGGAACTTCTCAGTTTGTGAGTGGGAAGACTAGCATTAGTGAAATCGTTAATGGTGTCATACACATCATAACTGCTGCAGTAAGTTCTATCTAAAATTCTGAATTTGTATCCTAGTTTCTTGCATGTTTATTTTACTGACATTAATTTTTTCTCTAGGTTACCATTGTAGTAGTTGCGGTCCCAGAAGGTCTTCCATTGGCAGTTACTTTGACGTTAGTATCACATCACCATAATAAACCACTTGACTGCTTAACAATGATTGCTTTAGATCTTCTGATCTTCTGCTTTAATATTTTTTCAAACATTTGACAGCTTAGCATATTCAATGAAGAAAATGATGGCTGACAAAGCCCTGGTATATATTTCCTTTTATTTCCTTTATTGAATTGAGCTCTTTATGTTTAGCTCTGTGGTTATACTATTTTCAGTATTTTGGCATACAATTAATAGGAAAAGCCATTTGTAGGTGCGTAGACTTTCAGCTTGTGAAACTATGGGATCTGCTACAACTATATGTAGTGATAAGACTGGCACGCTAACTCTGAATCAGGTAGTCTTTGCAGCCCTTTTTGTTCTCTTTTCAAACGTTAATTGTCAGATACTCCGTACATTTTTTTCTGTTCAACTACGTTTAGTCTTTCATCACTGTTGCCTCTCACAATGCAGATGACAGTAGTTGATGCTGTTGTGGGGAAAAAGAAGATGGATCTACCTGAAGATGGATCCCAATTACCCTCAGCTGTTTCTTCTTTAATACATGAGGGTATAGCGCTAAATACAGCAGGCAGTGTTTTTTCTTCTAAGGTGATTTTTCTTTGTCCTGTCTCACCTTCATTTCCCTCTTCTGAAGATATATTTCCCGAGGCCCTGATTTGAGGAGGGTGTTAGTTATTTCATAACATTTGATCTGTAAGTGTCATAACTGTAAAATATTCTTGCAAAATATTCTTCTTAGTGTCATATAACAGTGCTATCTGAAAGTGGCTTTTTCTTGCAAAATATTCACCAGTTGGGGTCCCCTTATTGGTCTCAGTTATGTTCTCAGTCTCTTAGAGAGTGTGTGTTACATTTAAAAAAAAAAGTAAATGGTAAAATTGCATTTACCTTTCATCTTTGTGGATGACATTTTTCGGGCGCCCTTATAATCTTCTCAGTTGTATAGTTAATATCACAAGAAGTTTTAATCCAGTTTCCCCCCATAAACAAATCCTCAGGTCCCTCTTTCTCTGTCTAACTGTTGATTAATTTCTCTTATGCCGTTCTTCTTTGTCTTTATGTTCACACAAAATAGGATGTCAGGGGAACAGAGGTTTCTGGATCACCTACAGAGAAAGCGATTCTGACTTGGGGCATTAAGGTATTAGTCTTTGATATTATCGAGTCCATATACATGCTTACTATGGGTTGCTTATTTATGTTATTTGAATTGCAGTTAGGTATGGAGTTTGATGATGTTAGATCAGAATCTGTAGTACTTCATGTTTCTCCCTTCAACTCTACAAAAAAGCGAGGGGGTGCTGCAGTTAGACGACTGGTAATAGACCTTTCCTGAATTTCAGGTTTTCTAGCTTGTAACGCGCT
The DNA here is from genome assembly GCA_945859915.1 of Cuscuta epithymum. NCBI lineage: Eukaryota > Viridiplantae > Streptophyta > Magnoliopsida > Solanales > Convolvulaceae > Cuscuta > Cuscuta epithymum. The sequence goes on along the minus strand of CAMAPF010001001.1, from coordinate 529,054 downwards.
GCACTTTTTTCTTCTTTTCAAAATAGATTTCCAAAGCCATAAGTAGAAAATTTGGGAATGCACCCAATAACAGGGTGTTTTGTTTTTTTATGACTGAAGTTTGTAGGAATGAGCTCTTCTCTTTTCTCGGAAATAAATCCAAATCTTTTGAACTTTCTATGTATGCAGTAGAGCATGACACAAAGTATTCAGAATGACTTTGGTGTAGATACTTGTTCTAGTTCCGGGACTGTGAGAACTTAGTAGTTTTTATTTGATAAGTATCCCTTTTTGGGAAGTTTTTATTTATTTTCTCCACCTAACGAATTTGGCAAGTTTGATAAAATAAACATAGATACTTACTTTTCATCTTCCTTTTCTGCTCTTTCATCTTTTTCTCCTATTATTCACTACCCCTACTTTTTTCTCTGTAAACTTCGTGAAAAAGCTACTGGGTAAAAAAGATGGAGTGTATTCTCTCAAATGCATTGTTTCTTGTTTAAATACTATGATCACCTTTCACATTCCACTTTATTGGCAGAGTAACTCTCAAGTTCACGCACATTGGAAGGGAGCAGCAGAAATCATTTTAGAATCATGCACTTGGTACTATGATTCCAATGGTTCCTTGCAGTCCATTGGAAAGGAGAAGGTCTGTAGTTATATTGCCCAACAGTTTTTACAAGTCTTGCCGAAGACACTGCTCCCAGTTGCTTGAGGAAGATTTTCTGAGATTCAATTTTCAAAATATTAATGTCATGAAAATAAGGATTTATAATAGCATGATTATTTACTCTCTCATGAAATCATCTTTTCACCGTTTTTAGTATTATGTTTTCAGGGTTTTTTCAAGGAAGCTATTGAAGATATGGCATCAAGAAGTTTGAGGTGTGTTGCAATTGCCTACAGAACTTGTGACATAGACAAAGTTCCAACAGATGAAGAGCAGCTCTCACAATGGGATTTGCCTGAAGAAGATCTTATTCTGCTTGCCATTGTTGGCATAAAGGTATGCATTTGAATTGCTGGCCATATTGTCCTGCTTTGGACCTTTCATCGCCATTTGTGTGTTGAGTGTACCTCTCCTGTTCTGGTAGGCGTTTCTTTGTACTATATTCTGAACATGTGTTCCTACAAGTGAAACACATCAACCTCATGTCGCAAGCTTCCTTGCTGAGCATTTCATATTATATAGGATAATAAGTCTCTATTTCCTTGCACAGGATCCTTGCCGCCCTGGTGTCAAAGATGCAGTGAGACTCTGTACAGATGCTGGTGTTAAGGTACTTATTATTCCTTTTAAATTGTTTACGAATTAATGATGTGGTCTGTTAAAGCATGATCGTAATCATAACCAATAATGGACAACATAATTGTCACGTGAAGATAGTTTTCATTCAATGACATATCTAGAGCCCCATTTGGAAGGGGCTATTTGGCTTAAATGTCTGAACATGCCTAGTTTACTGAAAGGAAAAGCGTTCGGTAACATCCAATTCAACTAGACAAGAAAGTCAAAAGCTACTAGTTCTGATATGTTTGTTCATCTTATAAATAGACAACCATTCTAGGTCTTACTGTATTCGCATTAGATTCTTTGATGAAAGACTAAGCAGTGTTGACACTTTTACATGAATGGGGGAACCCTTATTAGGTGCGCATGGTTACTGGAGATAATATTCAAACAGCTAAAGCAATAGCTTTGGAGTGTGGGATTTTATCTCCTGATGCAGATATTACAGGGAATGATATAATTGAAGGGAAGGCTTTCCGTGAGTTGCCTGAAAAGGAAAGAGAACAAGTTGCAAAAAGGATTTCGGTTAGTTATTAATAATCCATTATTTCTTGTAGAGTCTGTCCTCACCTTAATATAACACTGTTGAGTTTTTAGGTAATGGGAAGGTCATCCCCTAGTGACAAGCTTTTACTTGTACAAACACTGCGTAAACAAGGAGAAGTTGTTGCTGTTACTGGAGATGGAACCAATGATGCCCCAGCGCTCCACGAAGTTAGTTTCCTTTCTTTTTACTCTCACTCTGATCTCTTCTTGATAAATAGAATGTTACTGAAAACAAATTAATAGTGATTGAAATGTTATATGACCACGTATTATATTAATGTATATTTTTATAAAAATATATATATATATATATATATATATATATATATATATATATATATCATAATACACAGCCCTCGAAAATCTTCCTCTCCAAACCGCTCCAAACCATCCATCCAAACAGAGTCTTAAGGAATGGGGATGGGCCTAGCCATTGACTCACTTAGTTATTATGATATTTAATCACGACTTCTTAGTTAGAGATTGGATCACATTACACAGGTTTTTAGTTCACACACAATCTTTCCGCTTCTCATTTACTTGGGTGTTTTACCCATTTTAGTTCCCTAATAACTTAATTCATTTCTTTGTGGTCCATACAAATTTATTCAACTTTCAATTAAACACAGAACTAGCGTTTTGCATGATTTTAATAGTGACTAATGTTTTAGGTCTTCTACATCGTGTGTGAGTTTTATTATATCTTTTTACTTTTTGTGCATAGGCTGATATAGGTCTAGCCATGGGCATTCAAGGGACTGAAGTTGCAAAAGAAAGTTCAGACATCATCATTCTAGACGATAACTTTGCTTCAGTAGTAAAGGTTGGTAAATACCTTAGAGCTTGAAGAAATGTTCTGTTCCTTAGACGTCTGGATGTGGCTAATAACAAGGGATCATATGATATCTGTCTTTTATTTTGGTCCAACTGTAGGTTGTACGTTGGGGACGTTCTGTTTATGCAAATATTCAAAAATTTATCCAGTTCCAGCTCACAGTCAATGTTGCAGCTCTTGTTATTAACGTTATAGCAGCAATTTCATCCGGTGACGTCCCTTTAAATACAGTGCAGGTCTCTCTCTCTCTATTTCTCTCTCTCGCGGTCCCTCAATCTCTTTTATTAATTTATGAAAACAGTCCATTATTTATTTATCTTTTCTCCCTTGTGCCTTTTTGTCTTACATCCCTCCTTTTTATCAGCTTCTTTGGGTTAACCTTATAATGGATACTCTTGGAGCATTGGCACTGGCTACTGAACCTCCAACTGACCATCTGATGCATAGACCTCCTGTTGGTAGAAGGCGAGGATTCAACTTTGATATCATTGTTATTATTACTATTATTAAAAATTATATATAGAAAACGCTATTTGTACATACTTTTTGTGTGTAACCAAGTCGTGTGACATTCGTTGTGGTGATGATGCTTGCTCTAATACTTGGTAAAAATCTCCAGGGAGCCTCTAGTAACCAATATCATGTGGAGGAACCTGATTATTCAGGTCAGTGGCTGTATATGTCGCACACATAATGATTCGTTATTGCTGTAATACTTTTTCTTTGTTTTTGTAAAACAAAGAATAATTGGGGTTCGTCACTTCACAGTATTAATATATACACTGGACGATCTCATATTTGCATTTGGTATTGGGCAGGCTGTCTATCAAATTGGTGTCCTCCTTGTAATAAACTTTTGTGGCAAGAGTCTTCTCAACTTGGAGCAGGATGGAACAGAACATGCTAATATGGTGAAGAATACCCTGGTATTCAATACTTTCGTTCTCTGCCAAGTAAGTGTCCTTAATCCGAAATCCAAAAAGAAATTAATCTATTTTGTGACCTCGACAATGCTATTGTGCGTTTTCTTAAAGAAGCTAGAAACTTGTGTCTTTGTCTAATTTCAGATATTCAATGAGTTCAATGCTAGAAAGCCTGATCAATTGGATGTGTTTGAAGGTGTGACGAAAAACCCCCTCTTCGTTGGGATTGTGGGAAGTACTTTTATTCTCCAGGTCTGACTGGTCTTTTATGTGCTTACTCTACTTTTCTGTGGGGTGTAGAAGTGAAATCATTTTTGTTGGGTTTTTGCTGAATAGATTGTCATCATTGAGTTCCTTGGAAAGTTCACTTCAACAGTGAGACTCAATTTCAAACTATGGCTGATTTCACTCTGCCTTGGGCTTGTCAGGTAAGTAACTAAGTACTACTCCCCAGTCCCCAATATATATTCTCTTATACATGTCCATTAATAGTGCAATACTTCTTAACATTCTACAAAAAGATACTACGTAAATCTTAACAATGTTGTCTTCAAGGTGGTGATCTTTAACCATTTATGAAGTGATGAGCAAGCGTAATGTTGTTTTGATAAGACAAGTTATGATTGGTTTACAAAATAATGAAAATTTATAAAGTGTGGCTTGGATAAAGTAGACATTTAAAATAAGAATAAGACATGCGCTCTTTACCCAACCACTAGACAGCATTATTTCCATTGTATGAAATACAGACATATGAGACCACAGACAGACACTCCCGTGCTAGTAATAATGCTGTTTCCTTTTCTTTTGTTTTGTTTTTGAAAACCGGTGATGCAGCTGGCCGCTAGCGATGCTTGGGAAAATGATCCCAGTTCCCAAGACCCCATTGGCAAAGGTGTTCATCAAACCCTACCGCCGATGCATTGCAGCTCGTGATACTCCCCAATAAATGGCTGTTTGCTTGTCCCTATCTCTATACGACTAAACCTGTTGCTGCCCCGCCTGCCCAATATACATATATTTCTGTTTCTCTAATTGAAGATATACGTGGCTGTCATACTCCCCAGATAATCATATACTCTGTAGTTGGAAATCAATCTTTATAAATACATAAACTCCCATTGTAAATTATATACACCTTACTATTCTATACTAGTGAGCAACATTCTTCAACATGCATTGTATTAGTTAGGCATGGCCTCGGGTCGGTTTGGGCCCGGCCGGTTCACGGTTCAGGATATGGGAGGCCCGGAACCGGCCCGGGTAACCCCCGGGTCCAGTTCGGGCCGGGCCTCGGTCCAATCTAATTTTTTTTTTGGCTTCTCCTAATTAACTCCCAACCCTCACCCCCAAACCACCCCAAACCACCCCAAACCACCTCAAATGGCCCAAAATACCCAGCCCAACCCAAAAACTTAAAAAAAAAATTCAAAAAAAAATAAATAAATTTGGCTCGGACCGGGCCCGAACCGTATGACTAGCGGGCTGGGTCAACCCGAACCACCCTATGCCCCGGTTCAAACAGTGACCGGTCCGGGCCGGTTCCGGGGCGGGCCGCCCGGCCCGAGTCCATGCCTAGTATTAGTTAAGTAGGGGTTGAAGCGTTGAACCTATAACTTCATAGAGGGGTTCCATAGGCAGCGTTACCTATAACTTCATATTCCAGTTCCAGGTTGGCTTACAATAGAACCAGTCTGAGCCTATTATGGAGGAACCAGTATCGTGCTTTTACCAGCTCAGAAATGGTTCCGAACCAGAACCAAAAAATGAGCAACTGGTGTAGTTCTTTACCTGTTTGTTCTGGAACAAGACCAGATCTATATTCATGTTTTTATAACACACAATCATCAAAAGTGTAAATGGAAGGCTATCTATTGTGATACATCATCAATGACATGATAATACTTCTGCAATAACTTGGAGATGGAAGAATGAGTTGCTAATCAAGCACATACAAGAAAAAGAATTGAGAGTTCTACACTAATGTGCAAATAACATTGTTCCAATTTGGGATGCATATGGTAAATAGAATACTTCGTATTACATTAAATTACATCATATGAAATTCCGCACAAGTGGCGGTTTGTTCAAATCTTTATCATCTTCCACAACGTACAGAAGAAAAAAAATAAAAGAGATATATGATGGGAGATTCTACAGCCAAACCTGACCGTCCTCTTCTACAAAGAAATGTGAATCTTTCGTGGCGCTTTTTTCTATGAAAAGGGGTGATAGGTTTACAGTTTCTGGCAATAACCCTAGCAGAAACATGAATATGCAAAGTGGTTCTTTTCGGAGACGTAGTGGGAAATGTAATTGGTTGAAGAAGATCCAGAAGAAGAAACAGCTGCTGGAACAAGAATCTGAGTCTTTCCATAAGAGATTCTCTTACCGGCAACATTTGCATAGAATAAGCCTGAGATGGCTGGCACAAACACATCGCTCTCTGAGCATATGTACAAGTCAATTACCTTCTCTAGCTCGGCAGCATCCGAGTCCAGAAACTTTGCCTTTTTATCTATTGGCATTATGCTTTCCTGAAACATTTCCAAAGCATATGATGAGATAAGGCGCATAAACACATAAAAGATAGATCTTGACCTTACATCACAAAGACTATCAGGGTGGAAGCTGCCATATCCATTGCCTATTAACATTCTTAGATTGACTTGGCAATTGGCATGGTTTTTTATTTTTTTTCCACCAGACTTCCAAATTCGCCCTTATAGATTAAAGATTGAAACTTGAAACTAATAGCAGTGGTTAGTGATGATATTAAATAAGGCCAGTAAGTACATAGACGACAATTCATAAATGAGGAAGGACTTTATCCAACACAGATAGAAAGAAAAGGGAAACATGAACGTTATTTACAGACGAATGGAGTATTAGTTTTCACTCTTTGTTTCAGTTATTGAAGTAAAACATGCTTAATGTAAATAAATAGATGTATGCTTGTCATATTTGAAGAAATGTGAGATCTTCTAGTCCTTTATTTATGGAATTTTCCCAATAATAATTAGGGATGGGGCCTTATTACCTTGGTGTATGTTTTTGGGAATAGCTCCTTCAATGAATCAAGGCTGCTGTCCCACCGGGATTGTGTCAAATATATAGTTGTGTCCCTGTTAAACCCGAGTTTTGTCAAAAAATCTGCAATCTCATGTGGGCTGTAGCAGCTCTTTGATCCAGGGGACCCATTTCCTTGGCAACTTCTTTTCTCCAGAATATCTACCCTTAGGTCAACAGCCACAAACTGTCCACTAGACTTCTGACTCAACGTTCTTAATCTCTCGACCATTGAGTCAACCACTTCACGAACATCAGGTTGGAGTTCTAAAGTCCCAAACATGGCCAGACAAGCAATTGAATCAGTGCTTTTCTCTTCTGAACTTTTCTTCATATTCATTGAAGGGAAGTAAGTCACTAGTCTTATGTTTCCCTTCTCCCTGAAAACCGGCTCAATATTTTCTGCAATTTCTTCTTCAGTAACCCGACTAGGAACCTTCACCACAGCAAGGTTTCTTGCAGAGATGCCTGCGGGTGGAGATGTGGCTACTTTGACCACTCCATCAAGGCTTTTTACAAACTTCTCGACACTGTATATATCTTCAAAGTTCCTGACAAATGAGAAAATAAGCAATGCATCAGATTTTGTTACATGTTTGCGTAACTTTGTGTCTTCATTCAGGGACCAACAACCAACCACCGCTTCTTAAGTTCAATACCAAACATTCACCCAAACATCATTTGGGTCTACAAACATTTCCTTCTCTAAACTATATAATGCATATCATTTTGATCCATCAATTTTGTTTATAAAACTCACGCGATGCCATGTGACACGCTGCTAGCCACATGGCACCCCCACGTGTTATTACGTACAGTATTATTTTACCTATTAAGATCAATTTACTTAAGTTACATGCAAAGTTTATGAAAATTAAATTCATGGTTGTACACACATTACATATACCTAAAACATTTTCTGTGATAAATCTTTTTTGTAAAATTAACCTCATCATATAGATATTTTAACAGACAAGAAATACCAACTTTGCACGAACCTTTTATCACTGGGATCGCTTCCCCTGACATCTGGGAGTACAAGAGTTGCACGCAGATATTTAGCAACTACTACTGCATCAGCAATCTGAAGAAGATAAATATGGATTTGATTTAAAATTCAGATAAATATGGATATCATGACAACATACAATCCATGATGCCCATGATTAAAGTGAATGGACAAATGGACACTAGAACATTATATCTCAGACTCAAAACAGATGTCAATGAAAGTAGATACTTCGTATGTGATAGCACACAAGAGGTGTCTTGAGATTATGGACTGAGTGACTGACAGGGGATGAAACAGGATGAAGGATAATATTGATATGATATATAATTCAATCAAATAACGAATTCAAGGAGAACCGAAATACCTGTGAGATGTGATACTCAGGACCATTTGTCAATGAGAAGGTCAGATATCCTTGAGATTGGTCTTCGTCCTCTATTGGCAAATGAAAGACATATTTATAAAAATGGTTTATAATACTGAAATGTTAAGGATAAGATCATTGATGGTTAATGAACATGAGAGTTACAGTAGCTCACCTGAAACTGGTTTAGTCCAGCATGGTTTAAGGGATACACCATCACTTTTCCAAGGTCCATCTCCCCCGGGAAGTGACAGTTCTGAGGTTTTGCTAGTGCCATGTATGCTCGCCTTTTTAATAACAAAAAGGAAACAACAAAAGTAATCAGAAACCTTGAAACTTGTATCACTGCAAATTCCCGACAATATTTCAATTTCTTTTTCAAATTATAACACAGTGTCAATAATATATCGTCTCTGAAACCATTCAAGGTAGCACCAAGTAGATCAACACTTGTTCACAGTAGGCGTGACAAATACTCCATTTGTCCAAAACCCATTCAGCCCCTTGAAAGGTACTGAGCCAGATCCAAGCCATCCATTACTAATCTATTGATCCGTCAGTTATTAGTTGTAGGTTCACATTAAAAAACTTACTAAATCCATACAAACCTAGTCTCCAATTATAAATGGGTTATTTTTGTGAGTGTTAATTATATTGCTAATAAAGTATATCACCTCTATACAAAACTACAAAATGCTGGATTGTATTGGATGTGTTTATTTGTATGTATTACGCCCCCGGATTGGATAAACTAATGAATTTGCCCCATGGACCATAAATGAATTAGTGTGTGTTTTAGTGAAAAAAGAAAAAGGAAACAAATCCATTGAAATCCAAATAAGGGCTCATCAAATCGGTCCATTTGCTGTGCCTACTGCGTAGTTCAGAGGGACTAAAGCTGCTCAAATCACAGAAAAGTACAAGCAAGGAACTGAAACAGTTAAATAAAGCCGGGAACACTGAGGGGGTGGGGTAGGAAGCTTACCGGAGCAGGGTCGAAGTGGTCTCTCTTGATCATATTGCCGAGCATGACGAACATGGCGATAGTCAAAACTCCCGCCACCAGCTGTCTCGGATCCACCGCCATTTCTTCAGATCCGACACTCCACTCCCTATATTCTCTCTTCTTCTTCAATAGACGTGTGAAGTGAGCTACTGGTAAAGGCAGAAAGGTTGAGCGAGATTCAGGAAGCAAATCGCAGCAAATGATTGCTTAATGGAGGTGGGAATGCTCTATATAAAGATGGAAAATAATGCCTGGAATCAATCAATCAAACAACACAGAGAAAAGGAGAGCTCAATCACTGGAAAGCGTACATCATCATCATCATCATCATATACTCCTACTGATTATGAGTGAGATACGTATATGTATACGTATATAAGGAGTGAGGAGTGAATGTGGGGCTGCGATTTCATGCCACCGACATCTCTCCGATAATGACGACTCCGGTCCGGGCCCATTGTTTCGTTGGACTACAGTGTTTGGTTGCATATCTCTCCAAATCTTTTTGAGCCTATATTCCCTCTCCGCTTTTTTGCTAGGTGGGTGGGTAAATATTGAAAATTTTGGATTTGTACAAAAAGTCCAAATTCAAGAATTGACTACAAAAATTACACATTTTCAGGCAATCATATAAAAAGGTTAAAAAGTTGAGTTATGTTATTACTATAGTTTATAGATGTTCACTCGATTAAAAGAAAGTTAGTTATTATGGAGTAATTAAAAAAAGATAAATAAGTAATGTGACTACGTGAGTGAGTGTTTGAAATTGATTTTGCTCCTGCTTATATTTTTTAAAAGCAGAAGCAGAATCATATCGTTTTTTAAGAAGTTAATCTCCCCAGCTTTTAAAAAATTGTTTCCTATGAGTAATTTGGAACATTTATGCACTTTAACTCAAACACTCCTATATATACTTTTGCTCTTTGAAGAAGAAAAAACAGCTTTAAGAAGTATATCCAAACACCCTCAAAATTTGCTAAGGAAGGCTATTTTAATTTTTTCATATATTTATTTCACAAATAACTACGTAGTAGTATATTTTAGTTATAATTTTTCAGTACAACGAGCTCTACTTTCTGTCGGGACGGACCAATTTTTTAATAGCAAACCAAATCATTATATGATTGTATGTTGTATTTAGGTGGTAATAGGATGAAAATTCAGAAACATAAAAGGCTAAATAGTAAACCCACAAAATTCGTATGTTTAGTTAAGTAACTAGTACATCTCTCAAAAAATCACAATGAAGTATGAGTGCTTCACATGCCCCAAAATAAAACTTTCCCATTTTGACTTAGGGAGATTATTTGTCAACTATTCAAAAACTATATTAAACTATAACATGAAAGTATTTATGAACAATAATGTTAATACAAAATATTAGAGGAGTAATTTGTCTTAAATGACAATGTCTCCTTTGGGGGCGTTCTTCAACTCGATTTTGTTGCTTTTTAGTTTAAGTCGGTTTGAATTTGGAAAGGCAGAACTTAAAATGGAAAGAAGTACCTTTACCCGATTTCGGTTCGATTTTTTCAGTTGGTTTTGGGATGTTTTCGTTAGTTAGGTCGGTCGATTTTCTATGCTTAAACCTCAAATTGTGAACTGAGTCGCCCATAGTTTGGTCGATTTTCATAAATTTTGGTTGGTTTTATTTCATTGTTTATCAGTTTTTATTCAGCTTAATCTCACCAGAGTCCATTTGGGCTAACAACCCGCCAAACCCACAACAAATGATATTGACCCATGAAACAATCAAGTTAAAATGAGGATTCAATTTTTATGTAGCGCATTTTCAAAAAATATAAATTTTAATTATTTATATCGATATGTTGTCATAGAAAAGTTAATTTTATTATCAATCAACTATCGTAAAGTAAATTGAGAAACCTTGAAATGAGACGTGTAGGAACCTTTAGAACTTGGACAATCCAATATAAGCCTGTCCAACAAAACATTTGTCCAGACATTCATTGTTGGGCCAATCGAAAGATGTAGGCTAAACGCCCAATAGGCCTAGGAGTCTAAACGCAATGAACTTTGTCGTCATCGTCAAACATCAATTGCACTCTCATTTCTAGTGTTTCACCATTTAAGTAGCAAATATGATCATATCTTTTGCACCATGACTTTACCTTTAATTTTCACTTTTATATCTTGTATTCAAATTAAAAGGCATTCAATTTTACTCCTCTATGAAGAATGAAATTGAGAAAATAAAATGACCTAGGTAAAAAAATCAACTTGGTCGGAACACACCAACTAATTGGAACGGCCGGAACAACCACTTTTATCAACTTGGTCCAAAAGACAAAAAATAGAAATACACCTTTGAAGATATTATGCGGACACTGAAATACGGAGTAAACATTACGAAGTATAAAACAAAACTTTTTTTTTAATTTCAGGTGTGATAAACAAAGAGAAATATTTACCAATAATTTTATTAAAGATGACAATAAATCACTTTTGAACTTTACGGAAAATAATAAGGAAGTATTGTCATTCTCTTTTTCAAGCTTACCAAAATTACTTTCACATTCTTTCTAAAGAGTTAGTTTTGTAATGAACATTGTTTCAATATCTCTGCAACAAATTTAAATTGCTCCTTATAATTTCTTAAAAAGTGTGCAACATAAAAGTACTCCATACTATATTTAGCGGTTGAGTACTATGGATCCTCGCTGGTACCGGAGAGGTATACTATATTGGATAAGAGAAAGAAGAAAAATATTTGGTGGGGCATGCCATAGAGAGGTATATTTGTTACAAATAAATAAATTTGTTACTTTACCATCTCTTTCATTTACCATCTCTTTCATTTATCATCTCTTTCACGATGAGAAGCTTTTTCACAACAAGTGTTTTGAAGCAACTTTCCCGAACTCCCAATGCAATGGCATCATGGTTAATTAGTAAATTGCAGGCATTGTTCTAAAACTCGCTAGGCGCTAGTCGGGCAGTTGAGGGACGCCTAGCGCCTAGGCGGCCGATTTTTTGACCGACTAGGCCGACTAGGCCGCCTAGGCCGATTTTTAGAACAATGATTGCAGCATACGCTTATTCCGGGACAACTTTCTCGAACTACCTTTTTTGTTAAGGTCAAATCATACACTTGTAATACATACATAGGTAATAATGCACATTATATTCTGAGGTAATGTTCGGAGCAAGTTTTTGGAAATTCATTTATGTTAACATCACACCATACAGTTAACAAAATCGATAAAATCGAATTATCTTCATTAACGTCAAACAGCTAGAGTTTCTGCACATTAACGTCAAATTATGCATATAAAACTGATTTTATAGAAATTCCTTTTCGTTAACATCAATTCATACTCTTGTTGTTATACATATAAAATTAACAACAATACAATTTCATATTACAGAGGTTCAGTAATGTAGTGTTGTTCGAGATTGTGAAGTTTACGATTTTGCTAAAGTAATTGGTTTGTGAAAAAATTTGGTTTGCAAAAAAAGATGGTTTGTGTGAACAGGAAGTATGCGAAATAACCCAGTATGACCCCATATTTCTTGCCAAAAAAGAACAGCACATTTGTTTTGGAACAACCCAAGATAGAAAGAAAGACACACTAAATGAGTGTTTGCAGTTACTTAAAAAAGTGCTTTTCAGCTTTTAGTTTAAAAAAGCTGAAAAGAATGTTTTCAAATGACAGCTTATGCTTAAATTAATCACTTAAAAGCTAAAAGCTGGAAGCAGGTGGAAGGGTGCTTTAAACTGCTTTTCACTTTCTCTATTACACAAAAAGCACTTATTTTACCAAACACTACCAACTTTTACTTTTTCAGAATCACTTTTATCTCAAACACTCCCAACTTTTACTATTAAGTACTTTCTTCAAAATCACTTTAAAAATCATTTTTTTAAAGTAGAAGCAACCGCAAACACTCCGTAAATGGGACGGAGGGAGAATTTGGTTCACAAGACATTTTATGAATAAAATAAAATAAAATACATTTATTTGCAATTTGGTTCTCCATAAATGTTGATAGTTAGTACCTGCTAAGAGATGTGATGCTATGTTGCTTTAAGCCACACTCCAATTGGAAATAAACTATACCTATGCTTTATAATACTCCATATGAAGGATGATACATGTTCTCAGCAGAGCAAAGTACAAGGTCATGTTTGGTAATGGCAAAGAAAGTTGGATTAGAATGAAAAAGAAACTAAGGTACTGAGCTATTTATATATTTACTGATTTATTTAGAAGTGAAAGGAGTGGAGTATTATGAAGAAATGCCAAGCAAATGCCTTAAAATCTTAAACCAGGGGAGGCCGAGGGGGGTGCTTTCTAGTGCTCTTTACTTTATTGCTTTAAACTAAGGGGCTGATTCATATCAAGTTTCTCCATCTGTTCTTTATTGCTTTAGTGACCTTTAAGATCTGTGATAACACTCAAAATGGAGCTCCTGGTCTAATCAATACAAATAATGAAATAATAGATATAATACTATTCAGTGCCTGGAAAGGAAGTTATCGGTGACATAATTGATTATTTACAAACATTTATAATTTACACTCTGTTCGCAACACGTATAATCAATTGATAACTCTTATACAGGTTCAGGTACAACATAATAAAATTAATCAAATTACACTTTGTTCTACACTTCTACTTCTCTGTACAACTAGCTTGCTTGAAGAAGATAACTGGCATGAAAAGTCTGTCACCACATGAATGTGCTATCACTGAATGGATTATACGTGTTGCGAACAGAGTGTAAACATTTGTTGTGACCCATGACTAAAGTTTCTACAGGAAGTCTTCCTATATTTATTGTTTTTGTAACCCCAACTCGACCTAGACAGTTCCAACCACCCCACCCGACTTAACTGAATGGATATTAGCATGTTTAGGATGTAACAAGCCACTTGAACCATTGGTTTGTTTCGTCAATTCATGGTTACTTCAATATATAACCAATCTGAACCCCATTTATGGGTAAGCCTGATTTCAGGGTGTGATAGTTATAGCTTGTTATATTTCTTCATCCGTATCTCGTGTTACTGAAATAATCTCTTGATCTGCATTAGGCGATCCTATTATCTCATTTCCTTCTCCAGAATTTCCATTACCTTCAGGCGCGACCTTATTTACTTTCCAAAAGGTTAGAGCTAATGTGCATATTTTTTGCCAGGTTGAATCATCATCAGATGCTAAGATCTCTTTGTTCTGATAGAGGAAGTTGAAAAAGAAGATGAGAAGAGCAGAAAATGCTGCCAGACCAGCTATTAGGAAAATTCCCTTGAAACTATCCAGTGATAGGCTATCTGATTCTGATGCCAGTAGAGTTCCATCTTGCTGGGAACAATCTGTCTCATTACTGAACCACTTATCAGTAATTCTTGTCATACTGTCACTTTCCATCACACTTAACACTGCTCTTGATATATCAGGCACCAGAGGTGATCCCTTTGGGAATGCCTGCAACAAAAATCCAAAGTAGTAGTTCAAGGCTTTATATGTTGGTGTGTATCTTTATATTTTAGTGTGAGAAATCTTAAAAAGTCAACCTTATATTCGTGTGGCTTGACTTATCAAAAAATTGGTCCAATTTGAATAGATCAATTTTAGATATTGGTGCAAACTCTTTTTAGTTAAATATTTCTATTATGTAAAGTCAGAGAAATCTAAGTCTATGCAATATTTTCAAAATTTATAGGCATATTTAATTTTCCGAAGTCAAATATAGCATAAAAAATATTTTCCCTTGCATTTTTCCTTTTCCCTTTCCCTACCATTTTCTGAGTTCCAATCACAGCCTTATGAAATGAAGATTAAAAGCTGAGGGTTTTTAGTGAACTTACAAATCCAAATCCTGCTGTCTTGTAAGTTGGGCCAACCATGGTGTACTTCCCACAGTACTTCGCGAGGAAGAGTCTCATGTAGGGCAGTTCATCAACAATGGCAGCAACACCTCCGTTTTCGCTTCCTTTGGTGAGGGCTTCATGGTACTCTTCCAACGAGCTGTAATTCCGAAATTTTGAGCTGTCAAATTGCATGTACTTCAAAAGGCCCCTGACAAAAGACCCATCCTGGTATCCTACAGATTCTCGGTTCTTTATGAGATCTTTAATGTTTGAGATGGTTGGTTGCAGCTGTTGGACTGTTAACATGGACGTTAAGCTGGCCGTGTAACTTGAGGTAAGCACCAGCACTACAAAGACCCAAATGATGATGACAAATCTTGATAGATTGCTGATGACCTTTTCTCCTGAAATGTTGCAGGTTTTCACTTTCATCAGAAAACTGTTCCTTAGGGCACATTTGGAAACGAAAAAATGCTTAGGTAAGATATTTTAAGTTTGGATTTACCTTAGAAAAGATGTTTCATATAAAAATGACTTATGAAAAAAATATAACTTTTTAAAAATGGAAAAAAAGACTATGTGTCACTGGGGGTGACAGTCACCCTGAATCCTGCATGTCACTGTGACCGGTGGCAGCTGTTTCTCGCATTTTTCCAGTGACTACTTATTCAAAAACCTTGGAGGCACCAGAAGATATGGTGTTGTTGGGCGGCAAAGTTGGAGAAAAGAAATTGGCATAGACTTTGAATACGAATGAAAAACAGATTTAATTAGTCTTTATAAAATGAACTACTCGGTCATTTCCTTCATTCATTTTCATTTACCCCAGTGCCGCAAAGGCTCCCACCTACGGTGGGGTAAGGGGGGGTCGGATGTACGCAGTCTTACCCCTGTACTAAAGCACAGAGAGACTGTTTCCGGATGACCCATAGTGAAAATTGCGTCCAAAATTGCATGGACTGACTGCTGCTTCATAACAAAGAAGCGCAGACAGTTTAGAGAGTCATTTTACTTTTTAGTCACAAAAAACGTCCAAAATGAACTACTCGGTATATGAATAAAATAAGTATGAATAAATATCTATAATTGTTATTGAGTTTGAACACATTTTTCATTTTGATCCAAAGGGACCTTTAAAGTCACTATCATTGAGACAAAGACTTACTATGAGCAAAGACTAGAGTGGAGAAAGAGAACCAGAAGATCATCCCAATCTGCTTGTGACGAGGACCTTGAAACTCTTTGTTTATGCGATGTTCAAGCACCCAAATCACGGAGCCAATAAAGATGAAGAAAGCTCCTGTTGTCACCCAAAGCTCTGTTTTCAAAGGCTTTAAGAAAATCCAGGCACTCCTCCTCCTATCTTGCTTTACTGGGACGACTGTTATCACCCCAGATTCTGTATAGGGGAGTGTGAATTCAACCCTATCGGACCTGTTCGCCAAGATGGTCACATCTCCAACGACTGCATCAAACGTCTGTTGGAATCCAAGAAATGCAAGTGCTTCAATGTGGTTAGTTCTAGGGAATTTTGTTGTGAACAGCTTAATTTCAAACTTCAAAGGTATAAGTGCTGTTCAGAGGAAAAAATAACTCGTTTCCACTTTTTAGTCTAAAATAAACACTTGTGATGCCTAAATTTGAACTTCTCCACATTAGGTCCTCTGACTATTGTGTTTGTTGTGACTCTTTTTAGAACTTGTCTTTGAATTATGACATATTAGTCAGATGATCAAAAGTGTCGCAATAGTTGGAGTGTCAAAAGTGTCCTCACAACTCACAATGGGCAGAGAGGCCAGAGACTAAAAGTAAATCAGAAGTAAATAACAGAAATGTCATTACCAAAAGTGAGGACTAAAACTCGAAAAAACTTCATGAAGAAAAGCATGTTTACTTTAAGTAGTGGCATTTTGAAGTAAAATAGTAAAAGTGTTTTTAACGGTAAAAAAGGCGTTACTAAATGCTTTATTAAAGAAAAAGAGTATATTTGTGTTTGCTAAAAAAAGCATTTAATTGCTCAAAACAAGAAGACACTTGTGATAAAAAACACACTAAAACCATACAAAGTACTCTTGTAATATCTGTATATTACTATATACTTTGTACTTTGTATATCCCAATCAGGATTGTTCATCAACACTGAACTGATATGAGAGGAGGATTAATACTAGGAGAAGAGTAGATAGTAATGGTATTACCCCAATAAAAACCTGGCGGACAAGTT
Organism: Cuscuta epithymum; assembly: GCA_945859915.1. Lineage (NCBI taxonomy): Eukaryota > Viridiplantae > Streptophyta > Magnoliopsida > Solanales > Convolvulaceae > Cuscuta > Cuscuta epithymum. Next base: position 511,966 of record CAMAPF010001001.1, on the reverse strand, counting down.
CATCATAGTCTGGCAGGTTTTGGCTGTGAGGGATTCCGTAAGGTACATAGTCAAACGGAACAGCATAAGGTAAGTTCTTGAGAACTTCCTCAAAAACATCAATGCAGAAACCTGTCACGGTCACTCTGTTTGTCTGGGGATCCTTAGTCACTTTCACAAACTGTTCAAGCCCTCCTTTAACAGGAACTCCAACCCTCAACTTCTGTTTCCCATTTGTGGGGTTTTCCCATCCTTTAGGAACTATATCAGAGTCACCTGGCCAGGTGATTACCCCAAGATCATCCATGTTAGCTGAGTACTGTACACTTGTGCTATCACTACTACCATGCTTCAGCTTCTTGGAGAGCCCATACTCTTCTGTCCAGAACCCTACCCTTCTCTCTGTTCCACCCACATTCACAATCTGAAACACCGACGGCTGCAACTCTCCGTTGACAATATTGAATTGACCACTTTGCCCTTTGACTTTGATATTTCTGAGCGATTCTATGAGTACAGGCCCTAAAAGTGAGGTCCCTATAGTGTCCATGTCAGATAAAGTCTCTCCTCCGCTGACTACCTGATTGAATCCTTGATGGGCTGCATCTACTCTCTCAAGCGCTATGGCTAATAATGTCATGCTGTCATATGCCCACAACCCGAAAATGTCTACCATCTCTACTTCGTCATCCGTCGCTGGGTTCTCCTCATAAAACTTCTTTCTCCATCTCTTTGTGAGGATTTTCAGCTGAGCGGATGGTTGTACGTACGGCTTCACCCCCAGAACTCCTTGCATGTTATCAATCATTGTAGGATCAGTGGACCCCAAAAGACTCATGCATGAGTGCGTGAGAATCCATACGTAGCCTGCACTCATCATTCCGACATCATTCGCCTTCTGAAAAAGGCGGGATCCTGTGTCCAGCGATAGATGCACGATGAACACCCTTGTTTGCATCGTCATCAGCTTGTAGAGCTCCATGAGGACTAGCTCGTCATCTGCCGAAGGTGCCAGAACGCTTCTGTAATGGACAAAGACGTTGACTTCCATCATGGCGTTGGTCAAATGAGGGAGAATGCCCCTCCCGAAGTCACTGTCCTCGTACACAAACACGACCTCCCGCCAGCCAAAAGCTTTGACGATGGCAGCAATGGCTTTGACCTGAGCAGATGAACTCTGTGAGACTCTGATGAAGTATTCACTTTGGTTGGGAGAAAGTGAAGGGTTTGTGGCGGGAGAGAGAATAGGAACTTTGACTCTCTTCCCGATATCAATCACAAAATTTGCCTGTGTGGACATTTGAGGCCCCAGGATTGCCTGCACTTTTACATTCTTCAACAGGTCTATGGCTGCACAGGTTATAGATACTGTCAAATTTTAGTCATATGTCTATTTATTTATAAATATGAGGGTAAAGAAAATTGGAGACCATTAGACCAATAATAAAAGTGGAGTTTACTTCAGACTAAAATGTGAAACAGAGAACCAAACTACACTACTTCAGTCAGTTTGTATCGGTTTCGGTCAGTTTTAGCATGTTTATGTCGGTTTTTAGCGGTCAGTTTTGGTTCGCTCCGTTTCGGTTCGCTCTGTTTTTAACCCAAAAGTAGAAACCATTAACCGAACCGCCAAAAGTAGTTGGTTTTATTCAGTTTCAACTTGAGTCGGTTTCAGTCGGTTTGTAGGTCGGTTTTTTTGTTCACCCCCCAGTTTTACCCATTCATTACTAAATACGATAGTATATGGTTGATATGACTAGCTAAAAAAATATTTTTGAGAGTGATGGTTAGGTAAGACGATTGTGGTTGTTTGATAAAAGTTATCAGTTTTATATATATACTAAGCATGGTAAATAAGTCGTTATTACCCTGAAATTTACAATCAATGCAAAAAAAAAAAAAAGCAACAAACTTTCATTGATAAGCTCTTTAAAAAAAGCAGTTCTAAAAAAACTTTAAACAAGAAATGTTGTGGCATACTTTTGATTGTGAAAAACTTTACATAAAAACATTGTAACAAATGTGTATCAGAATATATAAAAAGTTTAAATATATAAGTAAACACAAAAGTGCATCAAAATATATATAAAATGGGTATAAGTTTAGAAGTGATGATGAGTTTTTAACACTAAGGAGTAGCACCTTTATCTAGGTGTGGGCAAAAATACCGAAAAATCGGTATACCGCACTTACAGTACCGAAAAATACCGGAATATTGGTATACCGCCATTTTCGGTACGGTATCATACCGTACCGATTTATTTCGGTACGGTAACGGTATATGCTTTCAAATACCGCGGTATACCGGTATAATACCGTACCGACTCCCTAGCCAACAATTGCTTTAAATTCTAAAATATTGTAAAAGTCCATTACAACTTTGAAGCCCAAAATTAATACTTAGGTTGGTTACAAATAACAAAATACAAAAATAAAGGTCCAATTTCCCAAACTTACTATAACCTTCTAGGCTTCTACTATGTAACATTCAAGCAAACTAACTCTAATGACTAATGAGTAATGTACAGAAACAAGTTCATCTTGTCCCAAGAGTTTGCGAGTCGCGATGGCTGAGCCGCTGAGTAGCTGACGAGTGAAGAGGGATACACTTATGTGACGAGTGTATCTACATAGGGATTCCGCGAGTCAAGAAACACAACTTTGTCTGAAAGTCTTATTCGAATATATTTTTAAAATTATAAAATTGACTAAACACACAATATTTTATTAGCTAGGAATAAATGATTTTATATTCATGTTGTTTGAATAATTTTATTTATTTTTGTTGGAGATCACTATTGATTTAATTATATCTATATTGTTCATGTTATTTAGGAGAATGTGTTACTTTTTAACATGTGCCATGTTGAACTGCTTAAATATACTAATAATAATTATGGTTCAATATTGACATCAATAGATTATTAATTGTATTTTGTAACATTTTAATAATGGATTAAATATGTCGCTAGTAACACCGATTTAGTATATTTCGTTAGTCTATGATAATTTGTTGTATTGAGAGACATGTATGGTAATTTACCGATACCGTACCGTTACCGAACCGAAACTTCGGTATACCGAAATGCGATATACCGAAACTTCGCTAAGGTAACAGTATATGAATTTTGCATACCGAAAATTTTGATACGGCAAAGGTATGAGAAGAAATATACGGTATACCGTCCCGAATCACCCCTACATTTATCTATATATGATTCACTTAACATTATAAATATTTGCACACTGTTTGGTCATTGTGTCTTTTAGTTAAAAATTCTTCTAATCCATCCAATCTCAAAAGATCAAAGGCCGAAATGTATTCTAATTTTTAATCGAAATACTATTCCACTTTTTACTTGAATCTACCTCTATATTGATAAAATTCCAAAATTGAGGTGAAAGTTGTGGCATTTTGGACAAAATGAAGAGAAAAGCAATGACATTTTTGTATTAAGTGATTCTTTTTATCATCTATCCCGAATAAGTGAAATGTACAAAGAAAAAGTGAACCATCAAACATTAAAAGTGAAAATTTCGCATTTTTAAGCAAGTGAACCCCACTACGGAATTTTATCAATTCAGGACCCGAAAGATAGATAAATTATCAATTCGGGACCTGAAAGATGAAATGTATTGGTATAGGGCCTGAATGATGGAAAACTATCAATATGAGACCTAACATTTCATAGGTTTTGATTTATTTAATATTTATTAACTCCATTGATAATATTTGATGAAGTTTTCTTCACAAAAGTTTATTAGTTCAATAAAACTAAACAATATTTAAAATTTTCAAAAAAATAAAAAAAATAAAATTCATGACAACTTAGGTCCTAGATTGATAATTTTCAATCATTCGGGTCCTAAATTGATAGTTTTTCATCATCTGGGTCCTATATTGATACATTTCATCTTTCAGGTCCCGGATTGATAATTCATCTATCTTTCGCGTCCTAAATTGATAAAATTCCCTTTTTATATTAAGGAAACTTCATTCTGATATGCAAAATATGCAAACACTCTAAACACTATCATTAATGCAACACTCTAAAACAATAAAGTTAGTAGTATGGAAATCGCTCGTGGATGATCAAATATGGGTCAGACCCTCTTATATTACAATATCATTAATGCAACACTCTGAAACAATAAAGTTAGTAGTATGGAAATCGCTCGTGGATGATCAAATATGCACTTCAATTGATAAAGATTCCTAAACTATAAAAAACAAATCAACACACTTTCATTTCATTTGAGAGTATTAGATACACAATACATCAAACAAAAGAACTTTGATGCACTTTTTGAATAAAATATGTACGAAAACTAAATTGAACCAAATTTTCATAACCCAGAAAGCAATCGAGTCTAACAGGGTGTTAGAAATTGATTATGCATGCTTCTTTTTTTGAAGAAGAAATAGAATCAGAATCATTTTTACGAAAACTAGTTTCCCTCAACTTCTAAAGAACGGCTTATAGGAGCAATTCAGAGCACTTGGAAGTATGCCCAAGTACTCCAATATTTGTTTCTGCTCCAAAGAATGGAAGCAGTTTTAAATGGTAGGTCCAAATACCCTAATAAAAGGTGGGAACCAAATTGAGTAGTAGTGTTTGGAAGGAATTAAATTGTGTATTAACTATATTATCTATTTAGTAAAAAGCCATAACTTTTTACCTGCAGCAGCTGCAGCAACATCATCAGTATTCGAGTCTCTGAAGTGAGGGATAATCTGGGTTTTATGGCTGCCACTGCCATAGAAATCAGCAAGAGCTAGTGACATGCTTGTCTTCCTCATCTTCCCACTCTCTGTTTTCAAATCTAGAATCACCCCAACATCTACCTTCACTGCGCTTGAATTTTGGGCTGAGAGTGGGGTTATTGCGCATAGAGTAATAATGATGGAAAACTTGAGCAGAAAAATATTGAAGAATCTTAAAATATTCATTTGTGAAAAAAGAACTTAGCTTTCTCCTCAAATAAGATGGGTTATTAAGTTCTGACAAAGAATATTCACAACCCAGGAAATTGCTTGTATAAAAAACGTCCATGGCTCCAAGACGAAACGCGTTGAAAACTGATACTGTAGGTGGAAGAAAAGTCTCCAGAGAAAGAAATGATGAGCTCCTTTTTGTGTGGAGTGGCTAAGATTATCGCCGAAATGGTTGATTTATTTCTTAACAATAATTACTAAATTTTTATAAGAGGTCAGAGGTTAAGATAGGAGGTAATGTTAACAGCTAGTTAAATTGGTGTCTGAGGAGAAGATAAGTCCACGAGAAGATAAGGCTTGCTAAACGTCTCTGTTTTAGGAATGATCTAAAAAATCATTATAACATTCGGAAAATGGAAACTAATAATCCAATCTTTCAGCGGTCTTCTTTTAATAGTCCGACCTTTTCGTTATTCATGAATAATACAACCTTTGCACCTCATCTTCATTCATTGGTCCCCGACCAGTTGATGACCTGCTATTCCGAGTTATTTTCTTATCTCTGCAAACTATTATACCATAAATTCCACCTTTCACAAAGATAATATTTTGCAAAGATAAGAAAATAACTTGGAATAGCAGGTCATCAACCGGTCAGGGACCAGTGAATGAAGATGAGGTGCAAAAGTTGGATTATTCATGAATAACGAAAAGGTGGGACTATTAAAAGAAGACCGCTAAAAGGTTGGATTATTAGTTTCCATTTTCCCTATAACATTTGAGAGTTGAGACTATGTTTAAAAAACTGGACCCAGAAGCAACGCGCCACATGACCAGGTCACAAGTCAATTCGAACCGGTGAGTCAATCCGGTTAATGTTGGAAAACTGGTCAACAATTACACGACCATATAATAATAAACATATAATTATAAAATAAAATAAAAGGCAGTTATTATTCATAATAATCAACTAATAATAAAATAATTTAAAATAGTATTTGCACACTTATAAAACCTCTCATAATATTCCAAAACATAACGTTGATCCTATTAAATATTCTTCATATAATGGTATTTGTTACTTTTATTGTACATTTAAAATATAATTTGATATGATTTTCATTCTTTGAATATAATGGTATTGATTATTGAAGTTGCAATTTTTTGTTTAAAAGGCTTTATGGAAGGGGTGTTAATATTTTGAAAAAATCAAACAACCCCGTGTTTTCCAGGTTTACCGTTTTATTTGTCTGGACTGGGTTTTCCCAGGTCGACCGGTTTTCAGGAGTTTAGCCAATTTAGTCACGGTTGTAGTCACGGTTTTGACCGTGACTAAACCGGTCAATGACGACCGCTGACACCTCGCCTTCCGCCAGTCTGACTTCGGCAATTTCGACGGAATAGTCACGGATTTATCCGTGACTAAATCCGTGACAAATTAAAATTTTTAGTATAAAACATCCTTCTCCGGCCCAAGAATGAATGGTGTGGAAAAAAGATGGCTAATAGAGATCCAATTGACTGGGATTCCATGTGTAGAAGTATGAAACGACTTAAGCTAATCACACAACTTATGGAGCCGAAAACCGTTGAAGCATACGAGAGAATCAAGGAGTTGATGTCTAGACCCCTTGAAAGTTTTGGCGATTATAAAGATGAGGAATCCGACTCATTCGGCAAGTCAAGAGCAAAAAACTTGTGTCGGATGCTTCAACGTGCACAAGAATGTTCGGAGTATATGGACCCGATCAACGAAGAAGCTCGAAGGAAAATTCACGAGTTGTGGGCTAGGCCTCTTGAAAGTTTCCGGTTGAGGAATGAATAATGTTAGTTAGGTTAATGTGATTAGGGCGGATTGTGTGTTTTGTACTTATCTTTTAAATTTGATAAATAAATCTGTGTTAGTTGTTTATTAATATCTAAATTTATTATAATATTCAGATTAGTAAAAGTAATTTAATTTTTTTTGAATTTGCAAATTTTGTTAATTTTGTATTCGAAATTTTTTGAATTGTAAATTATTTTTTTTTTTTTGAATTTTCGATTTTTTTTTACATGGATATAATATGGAGTAATTTTAAATTGTGTATTATGGAAATTTTAAGTTTCAAACTTCGAATTATTAGAAATTATATTTTGAATTTATAATATGGATATAAAAAACTTGTTGTTGTTGAATTAATATGGAGTAATTTTTATTTTACAGATAATAATGATAAAGAAAAAAATTCAAATATTGTTGCAGTAATATAATGATGAAGAAAAGAGCACAAATATTCGAAGTCAATAAAATTGAAATTACAACAACACAATTACTCGCTGTCAGAATCGTTATTTTCTACATATACAGCGTCTTCTTCTGTATCAGAACCGTCTATCCATTCTCCTTCTTCCTGATATTGAGCATTTTGTTGTTCTTCATGCATTTCAACAATTTCGCGCTCAGATGGAGATGTTAGGTCCGGAAGGTGCGTTTCTGGCACGACTTCAACACTTCCGCCATTTGGATCACTTAACTGAATGTGATGGTTGACCGTCTCAACAATAGGCGGAGGTTGGCAAAATTGTTGCTGAAAAGCATCTAAATCAACGTCCTTGTGTTGAGTTTGTGATACAATTTTGTTCGGACGGACAGTACATGCACACACCCAAGGATTCTTTGTCCGCCTGGTTGAAGGATATTCTGCATAATAAACTTGGGCTGCTTGTTGAGCGAGTATAAAAGGCTCATTTTTCCTGTACACGCGAGAGTGGTTGACGTCAATCAAATTATATTTTGAATGTTTTCTCACACCACACGTTGGATCGACCCATTTGCAGCTGAACAAAACGCATGTCAAACTTTTCCCAGCAGAAGGCATTTCAAATTCGAGAATGTCCACTAAGACACCAAAAAAATAGGATTCCGAGTTGTCATAACCGATAGTTGGGACACATAACCCGCTGTTCACTGTTGGTCGGCCATGTCCGTAATTGACTGTGTGGTAGTTGTAACCGTTTATCACATATGACCGCCAAACTTTGGCGTACGCACTAGGGCCCCACGATAATGCTAGTAACAGAGGGTCCACAATCCCACAACTATTGATCTGTAAAATATAACATGATAAAATTGGGTAATTATTACAAATTATTACTTAATAATAAATATAATTAATGTGTGTATATATATACCTGATACTTGAACCACGGTACAAAATCAGAGTCCACCATTGCATCAATTTCATTATCAGGGAATGCTGAGAGTTCCGATCTAAATTCACTGTGAAGTCAAACATGAAAATATTATAAATCAACTACCTGATATAATTGTATATATATTACAAGTATATATAGAAATTTAACTTACTGATAAAACGGTAAAATTTCTGGACAATTCATGAGAATATAAGTATGCGCAATTTGTAATTCTCCGCCCACGACGTATCGGTGTGTCGCAGCTCCTTTACCTCTACCTGGGTAATTGAAAATGGAAACTACATTTTCGTATAAATCCTCGCCAATGTCATCGTTCCGGGCGGGTCTCTTTCTTCTAGTGATGACTTCACGCTCAAAATAAAAAGATGAGAATGTGGAGATTTCTTGTTGAAGATACGCTTGACAAATTGAAGCATCAACGTGTGCCTTGTTGGTCACTTTCTTTTTCAACTCTCCAAGAAACCTGCAATGTAAAATCAAGGTGGTAAACAGATTAATGTTGTTATGAAATAAATATTCAAAGATAAATGAAATTGTGACTAACCTTTCAAATCTGTACATCCAGTGATAGAAGACGGGGTCATCAGTCAAAGCCTCATACAGAAGATGTATTACAAGATGTTCCATTCCATCGAAAAACGATGGAGGCATTATCTTTTCCAGATTACACATCAGTATAGGAACAGACTCTTCTAGTCTCCGGAGGGATGCTGCATCCAAAACGCTGGAACATATCGTCTGAAACAACAAACTCAACTCAGTAATGCAGGACCATACGTGTTCAGGAAGCATCTCTTTCAGTGCAATTGGGAGAAGTCTTTGCATGATTACATGAGCATCGTGAGTTTTCATGCTCGACGTTGTTGTAAGTTTGTTCATGTCCACGCATCTGGACAAGTTGGAGCAGTAGCCATCTGGAAACTTCAGAGACACGAGCCATTGTAATATTGATTCCTTTTGTGCTTTTGTGACTTGGTATACTGCTTTTGGAATATTGTTACCAGTATATTGTAGATCAACAGAAAGTTCGGGTCTCTCACACCACATAGTCATATCTTTTCTAGATGCAAGACCGTCTTTAGTTTTGCTTTTGAAATCCATCACTGTGTTAAATATATTGTCAAACATGTTCTTCTCAGTAGGGGTGTGCACGGGTCGGGTTCGGGCGGGTCGGGTTTGCGAACCCTAAACCCGTTCGGTTTTTATTTATTTAAATACTAGGCCCGACCCTTTGATATTTCAAATCGGGTATTTCGGATATTTTTAAGTCGGATATTATCGGATATCGGGTCGGGTTTCAGATATTTCGGCTATATTAAAAAAAGTTATGATTGGATAATTAAAGTGTTTAAATGCCACTTTGGCAAAAATTGTACACACTAGTGCACTAAACTTCCAAATTACACAAATAATTTAACACAAATTGCACAAATAATTACACAAATAATTGAACACAAGTATTAATTTAACATATTCAAAGTACACACTACATAATTTAATATATTTCGGATATTTTTGTTATATCAAAACACATTATAATTGAATAGTTAAAGTGTTGGAATGCCACTTTAACAAAAATTGTACACACTAGTTCACTACCCATTCAATTTACACAAATAATTTAATACAAATTGCACAAATAATTACACAAATAATTGAACAAAAGTATTAATTTAAATATTCAAAGTACACACTAACATATATTTCGGATATTCGAGCGGGTCGGGTTGGGATTTCACAAACCCTACCCGCCACCCGATCTAGGCCCAATACTAATCGGATTTTCGGTTTCGGGTTTTTCGGGTCGGATATCCACTTCGGTTCGGATAATATCCGAAAAAAATATCGGGTTTTTTCAGGTCGGATCGGGTTTTGCTCAGTCCTACTTCTCAGTGTGCATGACATCTATATTGTGACGAATGAGAATGTCTTTCCAATATGGCAACTCCCAAAATATACTCCTCTTTGTCCACTTATGGGTATCACAGAACCCATATGACTTCTTATTTGGCTCTTGCACAGCCGTAGGAATACGTTGAACCCGGTTGTAAATTGCTTCCCCGGTCAATCTCGGAGGTGGGGTGTCTCGTACCACCCTGCCTCTAATGAAAGACTTTTTGTCCTTTCGATATCGGTGGTTTTCCGGGAGAAACTTGCGGTGACAATCAAAGTAACTTGGTTTTTTACTAAAAGTTAGCCAATTTGCACCTGATTTCTCCATGCATATCGGACATCCCATAAGACCGTGTGTGCTCCACCCCTAAAGCATGCCATATGCAGGGAAGTCGTTAATGGTCCAAATGATGGCAGCTTTCATGATAAAATTTTGATCCCTTGAAACATCATAAGTTGGTGTTCCAATGGCCCAAAGTTCTTTCATCTCCTCGATAAGAGGTTGGAGATAAATGTCTATCTTTTTTCCTGGATCATTGGGACCCGGACAAATCAAAGTCAAAAAGATAAAGTGACTCTTCATGCACATGTCGGGAGGGAGATTGTAAGGAGTTAACATGACCGGCCAACATGAATAGTTCTTCCCAAACCTTCCAAATGGAGCAAATCCGTCTCAACACAATCCCAGTCGCACATTTCGTGGCTCCGTTGCAAACTGAGGACGACAACGGTCAAAGTGTCTCCAAGCTTCACAGTCCGAAGGGTGAGACAAAACTAGTCACGGACCAAATCCGTGACTAAAATCCGTGACTATAACGCTCTTTTTTTGTAGTGGATTCCTTAATTCGGCGGCCATTGTCCCTGCCGCCCCTCTCCGATGCTTGTTAGTGCGTCACTTTCTCAAGTTAACCGGTCAACCTTGATGTTGGAAATATGATGATATAAAAATAAGTATGCGTTAGGAGTGGTGTTTTATACACCGAAGTACAACTTTTATACTTGGATATCTATAATTTTATGATTAGAATCCATAGTTGTAAAAATTGTAAAGTGATGTACTTATTGTCCTACGTTTATTAAAGGAGAAAATTGTTTGGTCCCTAAACAATATTATTATATGATAAGGAACATTGTTTAAGTATCATATAAGGTGACTTGATACATTATGGGATATGTGTATGCCTGCTCAGGTATAAACTATTAGAGAAATGTATCAAGTATACGGACCAAGTAATTAGTATAGCTGGACAATTAAATTCAAATTGCATTCGAATGGGAATAATAATTCGAAAATTTGAATTTGGAACTTTTGGACTGCATGACCAGTAAAGCAAAGCAATTACTCATCCGAAAATATTAGGATTGTAACTGACGTGCTTAATTGGATTAACGTTGCCACTTCTGAAAATTAAATTTCATTAAATATGAATTTATATTTGCATATCTGATTTCCAACGTGAGGGTATAAGTCACGACCTGCATCAGTTGTATACCTTCGAACAAAAATCCATTGCACACAATAGAATTGAACTTCCAAAAAGCCATCCTCCACTTACGTAGTGAAGAGCAGCAGGAATACCATTTCGCCTTTCTTTTCCCTTCAGAGTCTTTTAGCTTATTATACCAAAGCTTGACTTCCGTATTCAATTCAAAAGAGTTTATCATCGCTTTTGAATCTTCATCTCTAAAATTGGCAAATTTGGCAACGGTCGAAGGTTTCAGACAAGGTAGCTACGAGCCTGAAACGGTGTAGGATTATCCTGGGAGCGAGCTAGCCAGACCTGTCCGAATAGCTATCGGGATACGGGGGCTATCTTTCTTCAAGGCCAGTCCGTTTTAACGGGCGATCCTGCGATAAGTTTTCTTATCCTTACTTTTATTTATTTTATTTTATTCTAATCATTATTATTATTTTCTTTTCTGGCATTTGGCGGTTTGTCTGGTGATTTGATTTAAACTCGGGATTTTTATCTGGTTAAACTCGCATTTTTAATATCAATTTACTAACAATCTTGAAGAAAGATATTATTTCTCGAGTTTTGGAAAATCCAAAATGGCAAACTTGGAAAATGCAGTTTCCGAAAATATTGTTGTTGAGAATAATGTGAATGAAATCCCTGAAAATAATGTTAATTCTGTGTCTGTGACTAATTGTGGAGACACACCTGACTATGTTGCTACGGGCTCGCAAAGGGTTGATTTAACTGGAATGCCAGAAAAATTTTCTGGGCATTTTTTCAAGCGTTGGCAACAACGTATGAAAATTTGGTTAATCACCAAGGGCTTGCTCTCGGTAATTATGACGGTGTGCCCCCCCATTGTTGAGTCGGATCCCAAAAGTCTTGAACGCCAAGCTTTATGGCGTGAGAGGGATGAAATTGCAAAAGGCATGATTTTGTTGGGTCTCTCCAACATGTTATTTGATGTCTATTGCACCCTCCATGGCACGGCTAAGGACCTTTGGGATGAATTGGATAGGAAATATAATACTGAGGATCACGGTCTTGAAAAGTATATTGTTTCCAAATTCCTACGATTTGACATGAAAGAAGGTAAATCGGTGTTAGAACAGACACAAGAATTTGAGCTTATCTTACATTCTCTTCGTGAAGCGGATATGGAATTGCCTGAAAAATTTAAAGTGATGGCGGTCATAGAAAAATTTCCCAAATCATGGGAAGATTTTGGTATGACTTTAAAACATAAAATGAAAAAGATCACTTGGAAATCTTTGATGCATTCCATTACTGTTGAGGAGGAACATAAGAAAGCGGGTTATATTGCGCCTGTTGAATTTCAACCGAAGGCTCATGTTATAACTGGGGGAAAGCAAGCACATAATTCTAAAAATAAACAATCACCATCTTTTACACCCATAAAGGCCAAATTAAAAATTGCAAAGAAACCAAAGGCAAACCGACCATGCTGGAACTGTGGACAGATGGGGCATTGGGCCAAATTATGTCCAAATAAAAAGGCCAAGGCTCAATCTGGGGGACCTCAAGTCAACATGGTGACTGGAGGGACTAGTTCAAATGGGTACGTTTCTATTAATCCTCAAATTTTCACTATTTATAATTCCAATGAGTGGCTAATAGATACAGGAGCGAATGTGCATGTATGTGCTGACAAATCGCTCTTTGTTTCTTATCAGCCTGCGGTTGGAAGAACAGTGATGATGGGGAACACAAGTGCTGCAAGTGTGCAAGGAATTGGAAAAGTAGAAATTAAATTTCCTTCGGGAAAAATTCGATCTTTGCATGGGGTGCATCACGTTCCCGAAATTAGAAGGAACATTGTTAGTGGTTCCATTCTTGTTAAGGAGGGTTATGAGTTATCTTTTAAATTAAATAAAGTTGTAATTTTATTTGGCGGAACTTTTATTGGCAAGGGTTACTTGTCGGATGGACTTTTTAAGATTGTGGTTGATTATTTTGAATTAAATTATGTATCTGAGAATTGTGATTCTTCTTGTTTATGGCATTGTCGTTTGGGTCACGTTAATTTAGATTCTGTAAAAAGAATGATGAATTTAAATTTAATCCCTAAACACTCTATTGATAAAACTAAGAAATGTTTGGTATGTGCTACTACTAAACAAGTAAGAAAACCTTATCATTCAATTGATAGAAATTCAGAATTACTTGTCTTAATTCATACTGACATTTGTGAGTTTAATGGAGTGCTTACTCGTGACCAAAAGAAATACTTTATCACTTTTATTGATGATTATTCTAAATATTGCTATGTGTATCTACTTAAGGGTAAAGATGAAGCTCTAGAAAAATTCTTAATATTTAAGAATGAAATAGAGAATCAAACTGGCAAGAAAATTAAAAGGTTAAGATCTGATAGGGGAGGAGAGTATACTTCTAATTTAGTTGTACTAGAATGCCAAAAATATGGTATAGTACATGAAGAAACACCTCCTTATTCACCACAATCAAATGGAGTAGCTGAACGGAAAAATAGAACTTTTAAAGATATGATTAACAGTTTATTAGAGAATTCTGGATTACCTAAGTTTATGTGGGGGGAAGCCTTGAATACGGCCTGCCATATTTTGAATAGGATTCCCATGAAACATAAAGATAAGTGTCCATTTGAACTCTTGACAGGCAGAAAACCAAGTTTGAAATATTTTAAAGTGTGGGGCTGTCTTGCAAAAGTGTTAGTCCCTGAACACAAAAGAAAGAAACTTGGGCCTAAAACTGTTGATGCTATTTTTATTGGTTATGTTGAACATTCTTATGCATTGAGATTTTTGGTTATTAAATCTGAAATTTCTGGCATCGATGTCAATACTATTGTAGAACTCCGTGATGCTATTTTCTTTGAAGATGTTTTTCCAATGAAAACAGGTGTGCCCCAAAATACTTCTTTTAAAAATCAAGAAACCACATTTAATTCAATTCCTGATCAAGTGGAAAAGATGACAAATGTGGGGGTAGAATATGGTAGTTCTAGTCATATTGATTTTGAATCAAATGATATAGATGAGCCTAGAAGAAGCAAACGAGCTAGGATCACTAAAGATTTTGGAAGTGATTTTATCACTTACAATATTGAGGGTGATCCAATTTCCTTTAGAGATGCAATGGCCACGTCTGAGGCCATGTATTGGAAGGATGCCATTAAAAGTGAAATGGACTCTATTGTCCAAAACGGAACATGGGAGCTCGTTGACCTTCCTCCTGGTTGTACCACTATTGGATGTAAATGGATTTTTAAAAAGAAGCTAAAACCAGATGGAACCATTGATAAATATAAGGCCAGATTAGTTGCTAAGGGTTACAAACAAAAAGAAGGTATTGATTTTTTCGATACATATGCTCCGGTTGCAAGAATGACCACAATAAGAATGCTTATAGCAGTGGCATCCGTATATGGTCTTAAAATTCATCAAATGGATGTTAAGACAGCTTTTCTTCATGGTGACCTTGAAGAAGAAATTTATATGGATCAGCTTGAGGGATTTGTGGCAAAAGGCAATGAGAGAAAAGTTTGTAAACTAGTTAAGTCTTTATATGGACTTAAGCAAGCCCCTAAGCAATGGAACGAAAAATTTGATAAAATAATTTCTTCGTTTGGATTTACTCTTATAGATGCTGATCAAAGTGTTTATTATAAATGTAAAGGTGATGTAAGTATTATTTTATGCCTATATGTTGATGATATATTATTATTTGGCACTAATGATAATATTATTTTTGAGACTAAGTCATTTTTGAAAACAAAGTTTGAAATGAAGGATATGGGGGTGGCGGAAGTAATTCTTGGTCTAAAGTTGAATAGATCAACTGAAGGCATTTCTATTTCCCAGTCTCATTACATTGAAAAATTAATTGAGAAGTTTGGATTTAAAAATAGTAGAATTGCTAAAACACCCTATGATCCTTCTGTAGCTTTGTATAAAAATGAAAGTGGTGTTCCTGTGTCTCAATTAAAATATTCTCAGATGATTGGTAGCTTGGGTTACTTAGCTAACTGTACTAGACCTGATATTGCATTTTCAGTGTCTAAACTTAGTCGGTACACTTGCTGTCCAAACAGAACTCATTGGGAGGCTTTAGATAGAGTATTTAGATACTTGAAAGGAACTATTTCCTTAGGTTTGCATTATGGTAAATATCCTCCTGTTCTTGAAGGATATAGTGATGCAAGCTGGATAGCTAAGAACTCCGGGAGTTATGGGTGTACCGGCTATGTTTTTACGTTTGGTGGTGGGGCTGTTGCTTGGAAGTCCACTAAACAAACTGTACTTTCTCGGTCTACTTTTGAGGCCGAATTATGTGCGTTGGATACTACAGGGATTATGGCTGAATGGTTTAAGGGACTTATGTCCGAGTTACCTATATTCAGCAAGCCAATTCCACCTATTTGTTTGCATTGTGATAGTATGAGTACAATTGCAAAAATTAGGAGTACCAAGTATAATCAAAAGACTAGGAGACACATTCAAGTTAGATTAAAAACTATAAGGAAATTTGTGTCTCAAGGGGTGTTTGCTGTTGATTTTGTTGGATCCAAAGATAATACAGCAGACCCGTTAACAAAAGGACTTGATTTAAATCAAGTGATAAAATCAAGGTTAGGAATGGGACTGAAACCCAATAATTATTCATCTACGGCAGCAACCCAACCTATCTGAGTGGAGATCCCACGATGTAGGTTCAATGCGGTATAAACAAACCGTAGAGTGAATTGTGCATCTCACAAAAAAAAAAAAATGAGCTCTATTCCTTGAAAAGCCTTAGAGATGCTGAAGTTGCTAAGTTAGTAAGAGATTAAGACTCTGAATGGGATCGAGCTTTAATAGCGGAGTGTTAGCAATACACTCTTGGAGATGCCCAACTATGAGAATGTTATTGTGTGGCCGCAATAAGAGAATAAGGGTTAATTCTCGATGACATTCTTGAGACAGGATCGGGACGCACGGCCGTAAAGCGTCAACCCTATAGATCGTTGCCATTGCCTTTAGTGTGTTGCTTTTAACCTACACCAACACAACCAAGGTTCGAGTTCAAGAACTCTGTTCACTCTGTTCCTGTGGGGGTTAGGGGTAAAAGCTTAGAATTTGGTTCAAACCGGAAGGTACCATATTTGAAAGCACACTATGTGTATTAGAGTTGAGTCTACAACTATGGATTTGTGGGGGATTGTTGGAAATATGATGATATAAAAATAAGTATGCGTTAGGAGTGGTGTTTTATACACCGAAGTACAACTTTTATACTTGGATATCTATAATTTTATGATTACAATCCATAGTTGTAAAAATTGTAAAGTGATGTACTTATTGTCCTACGTTTATTAAAGGAGAAAATTGTTTGGTCCCTAAACAATATTATTATATGATAAGGAACATTGTTTAAGTATCATATAAGGTGACTTGATACATTATGGGATATGTGTATGCCTGCTCAGGTATAAACTATTAGAGAAATGTATCAAGTATACGGACCAAGTAATTAGTATAGCTGGACAATTAAATTCAAATTGCATTCGAATGGGAATAATAATTCGAAAATTTGAATTTGGAACTTTTGGACTGCATGACCAGTAAAGCAAAGCAATTACTCATCCGAAAATATTAGGATTGTAACTGACGTGCTTAATTGGATTAACGTTGCCACTTCTGAAAATTAAATTTCATTAAATATGAATTTATATTTGCATATCTGATTTCCAACGTGAGGGTATAAGTCACGACCTGCATCAGTTGTATACCTTCGAACAAAAATCCATTGCACACAATAGAATTGAACTTCCAAAAAGCCATCCTCCACTTACGTAGTGAAGAGCAGCGGGAATACCATTTCGCCTTTCTTTTCCCTTCAGAGTCTTTTAGCTTATTATACCAAAGCTTGACTTCCGTATTCAATTCAAAAGAGTTTATCATCGCTTTTGAATCTTCATCTCTAAAATTGGCAAATTTGGCAACGGTCGAAGGTTTCAGACAAGGTAGCTACGAGCCTGAAACGGTGTAGGATTATCCTGGGAGCGAGCTAGCCAGACCTGTCCGAATAGCTATCGGGATACGGGGGCTATCTTTCTTCAAGGCCAGTCCGTTTTAACGGGCGATCCTGCGATAAGTTTTCTTATCCTTACTTTTATTTATTTTATTTTATTCTAATCATTATTATTATTTTCTTTTCTGGCATTTGGCGGTTTGTCTGGTGATTTGATTTAAACTCGGGATTTTTATCTGGTTAAACTCGCATTTTTAATATCAATTTACTAACACTTCATGTATTTTAGATTCTGCCTCCCGCAACCTTGCTTGCTTGGCAGTCTATTCCTGGTTTGAGTTGGGAATTGGGCACTCCGAAGTTGGGGTTTATTAAAAGTGTGCGATGTTGTTTTACTAGCTTGACATTTCCGGCGAAGTGGCCCTGGCACCGGCTTGCTCATCCATTCCACCCTGAATCACATGTCCTCTAAATCTGTGAACAATCTTGAAACTAAAAATAGAAAGAAAAAAAGAAAAAGAGATAAAAAAGGAAAAAAAGGATCCTCCGGCAGACTCGTCGACCTGGCCAGAAATCGGGAGCTTCTCTATCTAACTCTCTTCTTTCTCTGTTTCTTTTTTGAAAGTCACTTTTTAGCACCCACTTTTCTTCTCTCAGCAGTTTATACGTATATCATGTACTCTTGCCATATCATTATGCATATGCGGTATTAATCGTTGATTGATTATTCTTTTTCTACATCCATTCTCCATATTATTATTATTATTATTATTATTATTATTATTATTATTATTATTATTATTATTATTATTATTATTATTATTATTATTATTATTATTTAGAAGTTAATCAACTGTTGATCCAGAAATTCACAACCATCAACCCTCACATGTCTTCCTCTCCCCTCCAAAATCCAAGTCCCAAACACACCTCACACGTCATTGCCTTCTTACACCAGCCGCAACCACCTGCACGCCTTCACTTTCTCCACATAGGTGCCTCCTCCTCCTCCCCTCCTCCCTCCTCCTTCCCCCAATTGCATTTTAAGCTGACTTTTTTGGTGGACATAACAAAAATTTCATAAATATGCTCACATAATTTTATCACAAAAGTCTAGCCGGACGCATCTCAAATGGAGGCTTTTTATAAGGTAGTTGTCACCCGGTCTTTTTTATATTTCATATCTAATATTGTACTATTACAAATTAAAAAAAAATGGAGGGGAAAGGCCTCCCTACCCCTATCTCCGCCCCTGGAGTGAACACGCTCATCAACTTATGAGTTAGTTGCACCTATAAACTTTTATGCTATAACATTTTCTCAAAACTTTATTTAAATAAATTAGGGAGGTGTTCCCCGACAGACCCCAATGCGGTTTTAACCGGGAATTAAAAAACAAGATCAGTACATTTTTAAGAATCATAGTGTGGTAAGAAAACGTTGTTGAAAGACGTATTTTTTTAGTTTACAAATATTTTTCAAATTGAATGTGACTTTTTTTCGATTAAACGATACCTACATGTAAAATTAACCTACGTGTAAAATTCACTCACATCTATCAGCATTGAAATATTTAAAAGAAAACTTATAAATTGTTTTAGCAACAATTTATTATTTTAAATGTCATATTTTATTAATCTTAAATTTTAGTGTTCATATAACTATCACTTTCTTACATTAACTCATGTTCATTAAAAATGTTACTTCGTATATCTTAGGTTTTCATTTATTTGAATTTCGAAAAACTTATCTAAATGAATTTTAGCTTTATTTAGAACAACTGCAACATGTGAAAGCAAAGTGTGCAATGTTTGCACAAGCATGTGCCCCAATTGTGTCACAGAAGAGCAAATTAAATTGAGGGCTTTTTCATTCTCACTCAAGGACACCGCAAATGATTGACTAACCTATCTTAATTCGGGGAGTATAAACACATGGGTAGAAATAAAAAAAAATGTTTCTTGGAAAGGTACTATCCCGCCTCCGTCTCATCCTCTCTAAAAAACAAATAAGCAACATTGAGAAAAAAGAGGATGAGTCATTGTATGAATATTGAGAGCGTTTTAAAAAGTTGTGTGCTAATTGTCTATACCATGGATACACGGAGCAAGACCTCATTCTCTACTTCAATGACGGTCTTGCGGACCAAGATAGACACATGGTAAATGCGGCATGTGGAGGGGGGATTGTCAACGAGACCCATTCACAAGCTAGGAGTCTCATCTCAGAGTTGGTCGAGAACTATAGGCATTACAATGGGTGGTCCTCAACCCGAAGAGTTCTTGTGGTCGAATCCAGCACATCTACTTTGGAAAATCAAGTTGCAAGCTTGACAACACTCATGAAGGAGTTTATCTTGGGTTAAAAACACTCAAGAAGTGAAAGCATGTGGCAACAAAGCACAACAGGTGTGGACTAGAATGAGGAGCAGATTTTAGAAGGCAGGGATAATTTTAAGAGTTGGGCAAAGGCTTGTTTTGACCGCTTGAATGAGGAGGATATGTGCAAATTTATTACTACCTCCGTTCTCTTTTAAATACAACGTTGGACTTTTTGCACTATTCACATGTTCCACTTTGACTACGTTTTATTTATTAATGTAATAATATATATATTTGAAAAAAATATTGTTAAATTTTTCTCATTATAAATTTTCAAAATCTATTTTTTAAACTTTTTTTACTAATCGGCAATTATAGATATTAATGGTCAAAGTTGTGCCTCGACAAATGTGAAATGTTGACTGTTGCATTTATTTAAGAACGGAGGAAGTATATCTCTATGGGATATCTGGAAGCAGCGAAATAACCTTGTTTGGAAATAAGTGCTTTTCTCAAGTATAGTAGAGGAATCATTGCACGCGGGGATGCCCTTTTAAAGGGCTGGCGTGCAGCACAACAAAGACGTGGCACTATAGCAGAGAAGTCTAAGGGAACTACGAGTGGATGGCAAAGTCAATAGAAGGATGATTTAAGATCGACATCGATTTGACTGTAAATTTGAAAAGGGGGAGTTCATGCATGGAGTTGGGTAGCCATCAATGTGGAGGGCGAATTTTTACAAGTTGGGGGGAGAGGTAGTGTATGGGGCTAGTCAATGAGAGAAACTGAAGCGGTTTAGGTGTGTGAGGTGATGGCTTGGGCATTGGGAAGTGGCCAGACGAAAGTAAAGATTGAGACGAATGCAACTATAGTTGTTTCTGTTTTCAAGGAGATCCGATACATCTTGTTTTGATGTTGTTCTTTTAGGATATCAGGCATATGTTCAATAATAGCATAAGTATAGAATTTAGCCATTGTAAACCAGCAGCGAATTGAGTTGCTCATACCCTACTTAGAGCAAAAGTAGATGACTAGGTTGTCATTTTATTCGCACATAGCCACCAGATTGTATCACTACCCTTTTAGCTAATGACTATTTTTTTAAAGGAGAAACAACTAATGACTATTTAGATTAATGATAATGCAATGGTTTTTCTTTAAAAAAGAATAAATAAATAAATAAATAAATAAATAAATAAATAAATAAATAAATAAATAAATAAATAAATAAATAAATAAATAAATAAATACAAAGTAACATATTTAGTCCAGTAAATGGGAGCGCATTCAAGCGGAAAGGAGACGCTAGGGTGGGATGAGAAAAAGAGAACATTTAACTTTAAATTAAAAAAAGTAGTTTTAGAAAGCAAAACAAAGTAATAGAAAATTGGGAGTTCTTTATATTATAGTACTACATCCGATTCAACGTAAACTTTTTATTGAAAAATGATATGATTATTTAGAAAGTAATTAAATAAGGTAATTTGAGTATATATATTTTCAAAAGTAAGTTTAATAGGTATATAACATAATGAGGTCTTTGTGATGTTATAAGTGTATTTTAAAAATATTTGATGATTTCTTTATCGTTTAAAAGTGTTTAAAATGATTAAGTGAAAAGAGATGGGGTATTTTTTTTTTTAAAAAAACACCAAATTGTATTAATTTAAACAATGATTTGCAGTTCAATAACTCAAAATCCAATTATCTTCTAACAAAATTCAAAGAAGCCATATGAATTGGTGACCACTAAACGAGCAACATATAGTTCCTCCTCATCATTAGGTTCACCATACTCTTTAGCACATCAACAAATTCAAAATAGCTGAAAAGCAAGGGATGAAGTACAACAACTCTAGATGTATACAAATGTTGTACACATTGACACACATGTGTACGAAACTGTCTGCGTACATGATAGTTGTCACACGAATTGCCTTTGTACATAAGCAACTAGGGAGTGTACACAATGTCTATATGCAGAGATAATTAAGTTTAAATGTGTGCCAAATATGTAAAAAATTCGTGCACAAATAGATTTTTTGTTTAAGAAAGCAGAGAGTTCAATAGATTTTTTTTATTATAAAAACCATAGGATCATTAGCTCATACCTTTCATATGATCAAACGAGGCTGGGAAACCCAGGTAGATCACACATAATGTGTAATGATAATGTAGGGTCAACACTAGAAATAGAAAGAACACCAATAAATAATCAATGGATATTTTTGTACATCATAAATATTTATCTCCGTGAAAACAGTGATGGGCTATACCCCCAACCAGATGGTGCTAGGTCCGAGCCAGCCTCAAATTTGTCCCCCAAATAGCAGGCGCACACCATGGGAACAAAGCAAAGAGAAGATCCAATGGCAACTACAACAGCAAAGAGAAGTCCATCACACGTCTTTATTCCAATGACGTGCATCCGTGCTAAACCTAAAATACATGGTGTGAGAGCTGAGGCAACACTGCACCCGCTACACAAAAATCCATAAAATCGTAATTAATAAATGTTAAGTAATTGGCACTAATAAAGCAAGCACAAAATCTCTTCAAACTTTTTCAAATCTTTTTTTGCGATTGGTTAAAAAAGTTATCACTTTCCATTGCTAAAAAAGTAATTAATTTGTGATGAGTATTATTTCTCTCCTTTATACAATGCCTTAAAACTTTGTCGTTTTTCTTTTTAAGTAATTGTCTTAAATGGGAGTATAAGAGTGATAAAATTCCAAAACAAGAGTTCTTGTTGATTTATTCTCTAAATAGGAGTTCATAGTTGATTGGTCCATTTCTTTTGCTAATTATACCCCTGTTTATAAATTAACTTTTTATTTTATTTTGTGAGATTACTTTTACTTGTCACACTTTCATCTCCCTCACACAACTCCCTAGCTTTTTTCATGCAACCTCCTCCCCTTTCTCATTTCATCTCCTTTTGTAACTTCCCTCCTCCCTCCTCCAGCATTTCTCTCATGCATTTTCAGATATGATTTTTCTCACTTCTCCATCTCTGTCGAAATAGAGAAATTGCAATAGTAATTTTTTTTGTTCAACTCTGGCTACTTGGGCGGCAGTGATCATGTAGGTAAGTCTCTTCCTCCCCCCCCTCCTCCTCTTTAATCGGCGTTTCTTATTTCTTATTTGATTTAATATGATTTTTTCTTAATTTTTCTTCTTTCCTTCCTGTTCTGTTCATTTTGGGTGGTGCTTTGTGTGATCGTCCCAACGATCACACAAAACACCACCCAAGCTCCCCAAAAAGGAGTAACACCCTCAGCGAGTTCATTCGTCTCAACGCTCACCGGACTTAGAAGAAACAGAATAGTAGAAGAGTTCGCCCAGAGGAACAAAGAGGAGCAGCGGTTCAGAGAACCCCATCTCTCTCTCCCTCTCTCTCCTCTCACTCTATCTCACTGTAAGTCCAATAGCACAAAAGGGTCTCCCACCGAAAAAGACAAAAGGCTGAGGAACTGGGCTGGACAAAAGGTGAAGGGGCCAAACATAGTTGGGCCGAATACAAGCGGGTGATGGGCTGCCTTAGCCCATAGGCCCCAAATTCTCTACCTTAATACAACAAATTATCATAGACTACCGAAATATACAAAATCGGTGTTACTAACGACATACTTATTCCATTATTAAGATGTTATAAAATACAAATAATAATCTATTGGTGTCATATTCTATATTGAACAATAATCATTATTAGTATATTTAAACAGTTCAAGATGCCACATATTCTATGGGGAGGGCCTAAAGCTAGAGTGGCATGGGTTGATATTTGCAAACCAAAAAGTGAAGGTGGTTTGGGCTTAAATGATAGTAAAATCTGGAATTCAGCACTCTAAGCGAAGACCTTATGGGATATCCACTCCAAAAAGGATACCCTTTGGGTTAAATGGGTGCATACCATTTATCTAAAAGGAGATAGCGTTTGGGAATGGACTCCTCCTTCTGAGGTGTCCCCGCTGCTTAATAAATTGGTTAAGATCATAGAGGAACTCAAGGAGAAGGCTGGGGGAACATTAGAAGTGATACAACTTCTAAATTCAGTTTGCATTGGAGGAAATTAGTTGCTGGAAAGGTTTATGACATTCTCAGAATCAGAGGGAGCAGTAAACCTTGGATGCCCTTTATCTGGAAGAGTTACATTCCACCCAAATTTTCTTTTATTTTGTGGCTTGGCTTGAGAAATAGATTGCCAACATGTGACAACCTCATGTTCCTGGATATAGCAAGAGATTGTTGTTTTTGCAAAATGCAACTAGAATCTGTTGCACACTTATACTTTCTTTGTCCCTTTACTAGCCAAGTTTGGGAAGGAATACGGGACTGGCTGAAGCTTAAAAGGAAGCCTACTACTCTGTTAAGTGCGGTTAAAATGTGCAAGAAGGATTATGGGGGTGCAAGCTAGGATTACTAGTAAGGGGGCTAGATTGGCGCTAAGCGCTATGGTTTACTTGATCTGGAAGGCTCGAAATGGGGTGATTTTTGCTAACAATAGTCATACTGTTAGAGATATAGTTGAACAAATTAAAATGACTGTGCATGTGAGTCTGTTTAGACTCTATCCTACTGTTTTAGTTGAATTTTGATGGATTTGTTAGTTTTGAATTTTGGTTACTGGTTTTCTTTGTTTTGGTTCACTGAAGCAGGTGTGTTGCTTAAGTGTTTACTGGGGTATGCCCCTTTGATGGTGTATATATTTTTTGGCTAGTTTTATAAATTTACCTTTTATAAAAAAAATGACGCATTCTCCTAAGATAACTTAAATAATATAGATATAATTAAATCAATAGTGATCTCTAACAAAAAAAATAAAATTACTCAAACAACATGAATGTAAAATCATCTATCCCTAATATGATATTGTGTATTTAGTCATTTTTATAATTTAAAAACAAATATTTGACAGTATACCTAAAATTTCGGTAAATTCAACATAGTACCATACCATACACAAAATGACAATATACCTAAAATTTCAGTAAATCCATTATTTTTTGATATGGTTATTGCAGTATACAAGGGAGGTTAGAAACAAAAAAAAGGTGGCCTAGTGGTCGTCTTGTTGAGGCACACCTTCCGGTATTTTCCTTTTAATTTCCTAGACACTTTTGAAAATCGGAGTTACTGTTCAGCGTCTTCCTCCGGTGATTTCTAACGGCGTCAGGCGCCAGGACCCTGTTGTGATAACGGAGTTCAAACACATGAACAACTTTGTTTAAAAATGAAACACCTAACCCTATATGAAAACGAGTGCAACCACATGTACCGTTATCGTACTTTTCCCTAATTTTTTTAAATAATAATAGCATTCACAATTATTATAAACATGTATACTTTTTATCTTAATCTACAACTAGTAGCTTTCTTCATATGCATTGTTAAATTCAAAAGTACATATATCTCTTGAAAAACTGAAATAAAAACGCAATAATAATGTTCAGCGAATCTGCATGTCCTAGGCAGTCGATTAAGCGCTCTAGGCGGGAAGCTAGGCGCCCTAGGCAGCCGATTAATTCACTTAGGTGCCAAATTAATGAATCGGGGAGCCTACACTAAGATTGGTGCATAGGACCACCGCCTAGCGCCTAGGCGAGGACTAGTCGATTGCTTAGAACCATATTTAGAACAGCGGTATGTAGGGTTGATTGACATGGGAGAAACAAAGAAGCTTGGTTTTCACGTAATGGAACATGCAATTATGAGCACTTTATTATAATTTAAAAGGTACTACATATGAGGATATTTTTGTCAATTTAAGTGAAAATATTTCCATTACTAACACTTTTTTAAACCCTCCCAAATATGATAAAATTATGTTTAACACTTACACTTACCTTCCTTTTCAATATCCTGCCGACACTAATTAACATTTTCAGACAAGGCGAGAGTAGATTGCGAACTGATATGGATGGGAAAGAGAACATACCATATTAACCAATTAAAGTAAGTTATGAACTTCTTCTGCTCCATTTCCATGTGATGGTGCATGGAAATTGGGTACCAAATCCAAATTACGAATACAACAATTGAAATGCCATGGACAAGTATATGGACCGCGAGAAGAATATCAAACGCAGGCCCCACCGTTTCTCGGCGACACACGTTGTCGTGCAAATGCAACCCCTGTTAATATATAATCACATTCCACCAAAAACAATAAATGTAAGAACTGAAAAACTAACAATAAAACAATGACAAAGTGAGTAACTGGTTGGAGGACTCGAGTCTCGGTGTTGTCCGACAAAGAATACCTCCGAAAACAAGAGAATTTACCCTAAATAGGACTAAAAATGTTTGTAAATTCCGAAATGGAACTGCCATGTTTTTAATTCCCAAAATGGGACTAATTACTGTCATGTTTTGGCAGTACCAGACTTTAAACATGACAGTATTTTCCAAACTTGACAGTAATTACTCCTATTTTGGGAATAAAAACATGACAGTCCTATTTTGGAATTTACAAACGTTTTTGGTCCCATTTCAGGAACTTTCCCCCGAAACAATTAAACTTTAATTGAGTTGTTCATTTTTTTTGAAAGAAAGTTGTTCATAATTGTTAACAAATAAAAAAGTATACTCGGTTAATTGCCTTTGTTCTAAACGCAATATGTGTAAGATGAAAACAAAGGTTTTTAATTGAGAAACTGTCTTTAACTTTTTATAACTGTAGTAACTACACCTTAAAAGTCTTAAACCACAGAATCCATTCTCTAAGCTTACTGTTTTGGCATATACGGAGTCATAATCTTATAATCCATGAGTTAATTTAGAAGATGGAATATATATTTTTTATAAAAAGGAAACTTTATTAAAAAGGAAACCATCAAAAGTACAAGCTGAAGAAGAAAATGAAAGCAGAAAAACAAAAATAATAGTAACCCAACTCATAATAAAAAAACGAGAACCCTTCCCTATTAATCGAACAACAGCACTTCAAAGGTCAATACGAGATTGAGATCTAGGAAGTTCATCGCTAACACCATTATGCAATTAATTGCCCTGCTCCCTATCCCCACACACCTATCAACCTTATCACATAACCAAACTTCTTCGATGCCCAACTGGCAACTATTCAAATATACAAATAGATGCTCTCACAGAGTCACAACCCTTGTATAGTTTCTTAGCTCTCTTCTCATTTCCCCTCTAATTCCCAAACCAAATTACTTAACAATGTCAACTATTATCAAGTACTCATTCTTTTCAATCGGACTAATTGAGTGTCATGAATATAATGTACTTGGGACATTAGCTTTTTTGAACAGTTATTACTGACGCTATGGCTTATGTTTTACCGACACTAATGGTAAGAGGATAAAGCCACAATAATGAGATTTTTTAAGAACATGTCTTGTGTTAACACAAGCTGGAATATGTTTACCATCTAAAACCTAACACAAAGAGTTTGAATTGAACTGTAGCAGGCATTTATGCAATATATTGGTGGAGTGTTGTTGAATCGTGTATTTAAAGTTTAATATGAGATAAAAATATTATTGATTATGGTAAAGTACCTAGAAAAAGAGTGAATGTCTTAACAAAAGACATTTCGAGACAAAAAGAAAAAGAAATGGTAGATTAAATTAAAATTCACCACTGAATTCCCTATAACTCATAATCTAAAAACATTATAATTATGAATAAAGGTTGGTACCCCCCTATATTGTGTCATCCTCTTGTATGCATTAATATTTGTACTCTTTTATAAAATTAATGCGCATAATGTTTTATGGTAAAAAATATCCTTTTACTTCCGTTAGCTAAAAGAAACGCCGTTTGACTTGTCCACCCAGATTTATTGAAGAATGAATATGAAATTAAGGGCATTTCAAGAAGAAAATGCAGTTTAAACTCATGAATTTGGAGAAGAATGTAAAAATCTAAACAAAATGTGCAGAGGGCATTGTGAAAGATGAATTGGGATGAACGGCGAATATGGAAGCTAAGAAGACGAAGGGAAAGAAGGAAGGTGAAGAGCAATGACGCCAGTGTTCCACCTGTTTGAATGTCGCAGCTAATTCCCACCAGTGTTCCACGCCAATCTGATACGGAGTATAATGGTTTTTGACATTTTGTAATTGTAAAAGGGGAGATGAGGACAGGGGATGTCTAACTAACGGAACAGATGACGGCGTTTGGAAAGGAATAATAGAAGTAGAGACGGTACAATGTTTAAACAGTGTGGTACACCTTCAATCAGAGTTACACTAACAATTTTTTTATACCCAAATTAACCTTACCTAGATTCATGCTTATAATTATTTATTTATTTATTTATAGATTAGATTTGATTTGGGTTACTCCCTCTATCATCAAGATTTAAGATGGAACCTCGGAACTAAACATGGTATCAGAGTCAAATCAATTCATGACCATGATGTATTGATGTGGGTCTCTATGAAAAATGACAACACAATTATAAAAAAATGACAATGACAAATCAAAAAAAAATGAATGACGGCATGATCCAGAAAAAGTGTGTAATCGTGAGGAGGGGTGTTGTTGTCCCACCCCGAATATCTCTGAAACAATTAAATATCTCTGAAACAATTAAACATTATATTATGATTTGAACTACTCCTATGAGATTGATCTTTCAGGATAAACCTCATATCTTAACAATCGGACATTAGTATGTACTAATTTAGTATGCCGTTTGAAATTGATTCAACTTCTTCTTGTTTTTAAAAACAAGAGTAAAATCAAAATCGGTTTTCAAAAGTCTGTCTCCCCTAGTTTCTATAAAATTGCTTCTAGGAGCATTTTAGAGACCTCAGAATTAGGGGTGGACGAGAATTCCGATTTTGTTGTCCCACACTAATATATCCCGAAACTGTATCGGTGTTGTCCTGTTCCGTTTGGGACCCATTCATTTTGTCCCGTACCATTCCCGTACCGGTTCAAAACGGGACATGACTGGAACACTGAAAGGTTATTCTTAACTGTCTCGTTGTCCCGTTTGTAATGGCTATTTTTTTTGTATGTGACTAGTTTGTAGTGTTGCTGAAAAAATAAATGATATGTAGTATTCCGTAGTATGTTTTTTATTTTTCAAGCCCATTTTTAGTATTAAAAATCATACCTAACATAAATAATTACTAACTTATGCTTTTATCTCACACTATGTATTTGCATATGAGTATCTCACACGTAGAACAAATAATTTGAAATAAATTAATTCACTTTTTGCTTTGTTTTAAATTTACATATTAAATTGCTAAACTAGCTAATTAAAATTTAAGGAAAAATGATTTAAGCACCCTAAACTTTAACAGGGTGCGAGATAGCAAATGTAATATATACACACGAACTTCATAAAAAAATGTATTTTCGCACCATGATTATATAAGGATATATATTTTTACAAATACAAATTTATTGGAATAATTACATAGTTTAAAATAATTGAAGCTTTGTTAGAATGCAGTTAACATTCTAAAATTTTATTTGTAAAATAATAATATTACATCCAGTTTAATTTAAATTTAATTGCATCCTCATAAATGTTTTGTGTATTTTAAATATGTACTTGCGTGACACTAAAATTATATTTTTGAAAAATATTTGATCATTGTGCTTTCTTTTTTAAAGTTTGTGATATATTTATTTATTACATGTGTAAGTTTGGGGCACTTATTTTACACCCCCTCATATTTTGGGACATTTAAATTATACTACATCCGTCCCACTAAGATTGAGACAAGAGAAAGTGTCACGATTATTAAGAAAAGTAAGTTTGTGTGGTTGATATTAAATTGATAAAGTAAGAATGGTTTAGAGCCACACAATCTTTATCAAATTTGGTATGAGACAATCTTAGTGGGACTTCCCGAAAAGGTAAAATGGGACAATCTTAACGGGACGGAGGGAGTAATACCCTAAAATCTAATAGCTTTTAGGTTTTTGTAAATAGATATATAGCTGGTTAAAAAATATATATATAGGTGGTTATGAACATAAGTTGACTTTTAAAATGTTAATAATTTAGTGCATGATACTTCAGAAATGCTAATAAATTTTAATTACAAATGATGATTTTTTAGTATGATACACTTTTGTTAGTTTGGGACGATCCAAACTATTCCGAATCATCCCGGTCCCGATTTAAATGGGACAAGACTAGGATAAAGGCTTCTCCCGTACCGTCCAGAACAATAATTACTAATTGGGTTGGGACTGAAATGGCCCTATTCTCGAACCGACCCGACTCGTGCTCACCTCTACTCAGAAGTACTTCTGCATCACTCTAACCCAAACATTCCAATATTTGCTAGTGCTTTCTAAAGGAGCAGAAGCAGATCCAAACACCCGCATACATTCCTACCAGCTTCTTAGAGCATCTCCATGAACGGTTTCATATGTTTTTGATATGTTTTTCTCCACAAAGTCAAGAAGAATGTTTATATGTAGCCATGTGATTTACATTATCACCAAGATTATATAAAATCATGGAAAGAAGGGGAATAAAATGTCTATGATTTATTTTTATGTGTCTATCTCTCTCATAACACATGTGCACCACACACATTGTGACATTGGATATGCTCTTAGGCCATTTGGAGTGGTGTAGTATTAGGAGTCCAAAATGTTGAAGATGGAACTTTTGGACCCCTAATTTCATGTAGTGGTAGGCTAAATAGAGTATTAAAAGTGGAAAAGAGGATGAATGGTGTTAGAAATAGAGAGTGGGTTGGTAGGAGTGGAAAAAAGAAAAAGAAAAGAAATAGGGAAGGGAAAGGACTTGAATGCATTGTATGGATGTGAGCATGATGTCATCCCTGCATTATTATAATCCCAATTTTATTAAAACTCTTATAACTTTTTATTTGTTCTCCAATTTTTTCAAAAGATATATCAAAATTTATGAATTTTTATTATCTTTCATATGACACCAATATGTAATATATAAAAAGAAAAAAAAACTTAAGTTTTAACTACTGGAGTTTTCTTGAGCCTGAAAAAACACAAAACACAAATTTTTAATTTATGGAGCCTCGACAAATAACTGAATATTTCATAATAAAACTTTACTTGGACTAAGTTCATTTTTTGTTAACCGAAAAACGCAAAAAGAAAATTAATGAAATTTATTTATTTTTACATCGAAATATGTATTTTTTATTTCATAATTATTTAGGGAAAAAATTAAATTGACAATATTACTTATAATAATTTAATTAATGTTTTACTAAATTGACATGTGAAAAGATATTTTGAATGTATTTTATTGACGGTGGTGAGATGCAAGAAATATGAGTCTACACACTATTTTCATATGAACGGAGTCCATTTTTAACTTTTTAGCCTCCTAACCACTACAAATAGTCATAGGCTCTTACCCATAAAAAAACTCGACTACTTTAACATTAATTACTACGAACAACACACTTGTTTTAATTAGGAGTGTTTGCTGTTCGGTTTCGTTGGCTTTGGTTTTGTCTGTTTGGCTATCAGTTGTTTGATTTTAGAAAGGGAGAAATCAGGATCGAATCACACAACTTCGATCGTTCGCCATATCCATTCGTAGCATCGTAGGGATGGCAATAAGGCGGGTTTGGGGCGGGATACACTCCCCCATCCCCGTCTCATGTCTAAAAAGTCCCCCCATCCCCGCCCCATCCCCCGTTACTCTCAGACCCGCCTCATCCCTGCCAGGGATGGATTTAGGGGGGGGGGGGCGACCGCCCCCCTTGGACATTCAATTTTTTTTAACATATATGTAATATATTCATAAAACTTTCATAATTTAATTAGATTTGCCCCCCTTAGCTTTTAATTTTCAAAATTAGTATATAGTCTTACATAATGTAATACTTAATTGGAGATTTAAAAGAAGAAACATCTAAAACAATTTACATAACTTAAACAAATAAACAATAGAGTAACTCGTTATTTAAGATTTAGGATACTTATTATATAAGAATTCCTAGTTTTGTAATGTTTAATTATTTTTATTAGATAACAAGTACTGGATTTTGTAAAACATATATCAAACAATATTAAATACCAGACACACTAATTACACAATTTTTAGATCACGTGAAATGAATCCAAAATATAAATATTTATAGGCATTAGATTACATAATTCATTTACTTCTTGCTTTCTAAAAATAATTTATTGCATGGATAATAAACTTTAAATTATTATAGAATTAATAAAAATATTAAAATATAATATGCACCATATGTGTGTGTGTATGTGGTGCACATTATTCTAAAAATAACAATCTCATACATACTAGTATAGTACTATTGTAATATTAACAAAACTTCTCATGAGTGACTCACGAACACCCTCCTTGGTGGACAAAAATTACAATTCAATAACCGATTTATGATGTTAAACAATGTAGAAGTTATTAAAAATGTATTGGTTGATGTCTTTGTCACCGTCTAAACTTAGAATGTAATAGATTTAAATGCCATTCGGGATGTGCATGTCTTAATGTCATTTTTTGAATAAAAATAGCCGCATAGCCCTACAGTAGCGAAAAAATTTCGCCCCTCTACACTAGGGGAAAAATTTTCACCCCGCTACACTAGGGGAAAAAATTTCACCCCGCTACACTAACAAAAAAAAAATTCACCCCTACACTAACGAAAAATTTCGCCCCCCTTGACTCAGAATCCTGGATCCGTCACTGAATTCCCTGCCCCACCCCGTTGTCCGCACGGGTGCCTGCGGGTGCCCCCATATAGATTTAATTTATCGTATTTACATATGCTTTTAATCCCTTATAAAAATATATGGTGCAATTCCAGTGAGAACGATGTTTAACGTGAGAATGTGAGAATACTTACATTTAATCCAATATGATATACAATAGAGCCCTTCTAGTGCACATATTGATTTTGCTCAATACAAGCTAATATAAATAATCTCGGTGACACTTTTGTAAATATTATGTAGTATGTTTGATACGAAAAATTGCATTGTGCGAGCCTCATTGTGCATCACATTGGGGTAAATGTGGTGTTCCCACGTTCTGACGTTAAACATTGTTCTAATTTGATCCTAAATACACACACAAACACACACACACACACACACACACACACACACACACACACACACACAAACAAACACACATACACACATATATGCAACACTGAAGTATTGTGTTTGTTAAAAGTTTAGACCACCGATTTTAATAATTCTTCAATTTGAATGAGTTTTGTGAATTGAAGAAAGTTAAAGTAAAAATATAAGTAAACATATTATCATCATGTACGTCGTTCCAAAATTTTCAACAATTATAATACAATTAATTACATGTTACATATAAATGTAGGTGTGTTTATTTACTCACTTTCTCGCTCTTAAAACTCATACGGAGTATAACATTTATGATAAATATTTTTAATCATTACTAGCTTATTATTATTCTAGTATAATATGTAATACTTCACTAACCATGACTAAAAGGTATGTCTATACGTATATGTATATGTAGAGTAATCTTCCGGTCCCTCCCTGACCGGAGCGCCGTTCGGCCTCCTCCTTTTGGGGAGGTTCCCGGTGGTATTTTTTTCTCAAATTTGTTTTGTATGTTTCTCATCAAGTCTAGTTCATCCATACCAAATTAGAGCAAAAAATGTCATCGGGAAGACCGTCAAATGATTTTTGAAAGTTAACTGGTCCGGAATATACATATAAAACACAGTTAACTTTCAAAGATCATTTGTCGGCCTTCCCGATGGAATGTTTTGCTCAAATTTGGTATGGATGAACTACAGTTGATGAAGAACATACACAAACAATTTGAGCAAAAATACCACCGGGAACCCCCCCCCCCCCCCCCAAAAAAAAAAAGAGGAGGCCGGACGGCGCTCTGGTCAGGAAGGGAGGGACATGAATAATCCTCTGTATATGTATATGCGTTTGTTATATACAACATATAATTTAATTTAATATGTTTGTACATTATTTATATGTGTGTGTATATATATATATATCTCTGTGTGTGTGTTTGTGTGTTTGAGTATATATATATATAACGGGGGGCGGGGCGGGGACGGGGCGGGTGTAGCAAAACCCATCCCCCGCCCTATATTTTAACGGGGTAAAATTATCTCACCCATCTCCGCCCCTGCCCCACTCCAAGCCCCATCCCATCCTTCCCCCACGGGGCGGTTCCCCACGGATCCCCGCCTCCATTGCGATCCTTATCCATTCGGTTAATTTAGATCAATTTCTACCGGTTTGTCAGTTTTAACACGTTTGGTCTGCCTTTCAATTCGGTCAATTTTTAGCCCAAAAGCATAAACCGTAAAACAATCCGCTAGAGTTGTGCAGTTTTATTCGGTTCAATATCATTCCGTTTGTCGGTCGATTTCAGTTTTTCAATTTTTTTTGCTCACTTCTAATTTTGATCATGTTATATATAATTCACTATTTTAATGAACAGATTTAAGGAGGATTGGGGGAACACAAAGCAGTACCCCTGGAAGAGTCCCCTGGAACTATAGAAAATTCTACTACACAGTGAAGGACCTAGGGATCTAGAGGGAAAGTGCCCTGCTTCCGACCCTGAAATTTAGTATTAGTACTTATTAAGCCTTGATAGCTTATTCAAAAATTATACTATTAAGGAAAAATTGAAAATAATAATCCCAACTATTGCCACTCCGCTGAAAATAATCCCAACTATTGATTATTTTTGTATAATCTCAACTATATAGACTATCCGCCAATAATGGTCCATGACCATATATTACCTCTATAAAAAGTGAATTTTAAATAGAAATTAAGCGTAAAAATTAAAAGTTGAGATTATTTATAAGGATTACTTGTTATATCTCATCTCATCCACTTTAGAAACTACATAAATTTATTCATAGGGACCATTATTGGCGGAAGATCCCTAAAGTTGGGATTATTTAGTAATAATCAATAGTTTGGATTATTATGAGCGGACCGCCAATAGTTGGGATTATTACTATCAATTTTTCCTACTATTAATTAATTGAAGTTATAAATAAAACTTATTCTAAAAGTATGTACTAGTGTGAGTTTGAGATGATAATTATTACAATAAATTTTATAAGTAGATGATGATAAATATGGTATAATTATGACCAAGGAATAGTGTTGAAACCACTAAATATCAAAGTTAGTGTTTAATTACAGAAATTACATAATTTTATTGTAATTTTATTGATACTTCATTGTCGGGATTAAGCGGGATTTCCGAACGGGAAACCGACTTAATCGGGATTTTAATGTCGGGATCCCGACTTAATCGGGACGGGATACGAGATCCTCTTGTAGTTTGAATCGGGATTGGGACGGGATCGGGAATTTGGCATTCGGGATCGGGATCATCCCGATCCCACCCCTAGTTTGTAGTATAAAAATATATTGAAATCTAGTCCAAAACCAGAAGTAGTGGTACTGTGCTATGATGATTTAGTTCTAATTCATATTATACTTTTCTTTAAAAATGGAATGTTATTATTTAGAATTGTTTCAATGGATTGAAAACTACTAGACCTATTACTATACATAAATGTGAATTGTTTAAAACTTACTTGAATAACTTGTTTCCGCTAAAATTTGTTTGCACGCACGAGCAAGACAAAATATATTAGTCTCACACCCGAATGATTTGAACAAAATAATAATTGAAAAATGTATGATGTCGAATATATAATAATATAATGCTATATTTTGTAAAGTTTATCTTTACATGATAATAATTTACATGATTTGGTTGAATGTATATTGTATATACCAATATCTGTATCCAAAGTTTTCTGTTGGGAATAACAGGATCGTGCTAATATGAGAGAAAAATACTTCTATTACTTTCAAGAATAGAAATAAGAGACATACAAGCTCTAACTAAAAACTCTCAAAAACACCTCACATATCTCTCAAGGATATTCACAACACTCTTGGTTGTGCTATGATGATCTATTCTAATTTACTTGATGATAGAAAGACTCTCCAAGCTCTCTATTTATAGTACGAAAACAAGGTAGTATGAAGGTGGGAGGAAGGTGGGATTAAACATGAGGAAACTTCAATGGTGGTTGAGGAAGCTCTCTTTGTCATTCTTGCACATGGAGGAAGCTTCATGGTTGTTGCTTGTACATGGAGGAAGCTTCATGGTTGTTGCAATTGGATTCTTTAATTTGCTTGTACTTGGATATGTCCTGAAAATTGAATTCTTCAATTCTCCCTTCCAGGCATATTCAAAACAAGCATCCCGACTATGTTTCTGCACAGCTCTAGCTTATCTCGTGTCACCACCTTTGTCAGCATGTCTGATGGATTCTCCTTTGTATTGATCTTCACTAGTCTCAATAGTTGTTGATCAATCATCTCCTGTATCCAATGATATCGAATATCAATATGCTTTGTACGAGAATGGTACATGGAGTTCTTGCTCAAGTCCAGAGCACTCTGACTATCACAATGTACCATGTATTCTTTCTGCTGGATCTCAAGTTCTTGGAGAAAGCGCTTGAGCCACAACATTTCCTTACCTGCTTCAGCGGCAGCAATGTATTCTGCTTCTGTTGTAGATAAAGCGACACACTTCTGCAATCTTGATTGCCAAGAAACAGCTCCCTACAAAAGTGTAGATATATCTGTAGTAGACTTTCTACTATCAATATCTCCGGCCATATCAGCATCTGTGTAGCCTTCCAAGACTGAATCAGCTCCTCCGTAACAAAGACATAACTTCGTGGTACCTTTCAAGTACCTGAGAATCCATTTGACTGCCTCTCAATGCTCCTTCCCAGGGTTAGAGAGAAAATGACTCACTGTACCCACTGCTTGTGCAATGTCTGGCCTTGTGCATACCATGGCGAACATCAAACTCCCAACTGCTGAAGAATATGGAACTGCTGACATCTCCCCGATCTCTTCCTTGGATGTAGGGCATGTTCTTTTGCTCAACTTGAAGTGATTCGCAAGTAAAACACTAACTGGTTTAGCATCATTCATGTTGAATCTCTCAAGTACACGTTCAATGTACATCTCTTGAGAAAGCCATAACTTGCGATTCTTCCTGTCTCGAGTGATCTGCATCCAAAGAATCTGTTGAGCCGGTCCTAAGTCTTTCATATCAAAAGACTTAGAGAGTTCTTTCTTTAGCTGGTTTATCATCACTGCATCTTTCCCAACGATCAACATGTCGTCTACATATAGTAGAAGAGCAATGAAAGTACCGTCTGGAAGTTTCTTGATGTATACACACTCATCTGCAGTAGTCTTCTTGTAGCCTTGACTCTTCATGCATGAGTCAAACTTCTTATTCCACTGCCTTGGTGCCTGCTTCAAGCCATACAAACTTTTAGATAACTTACACACAAAGTTATCATTTGAGTTCTCAAAACCTTCCGGCTGCTGCATATAGATTTCTTCTTTCAAATCTTTGTGAAGAAATGCTATCTTCACATCCATCTGTTCAAGCTCCAAGTTCATACTTGCTGCCAAGCCAAGTATAACTCGGATTGAGGTCATCTTAACAACTAGTGCAAAGATCTCATCAAAGTCAATTCCCTTCTTCTGTTGGAATCCTTTGACAACCAACCGAGCTTTGTGTTTCACCACTTGTCCGCTTGCATCCTTCTTCAGCTTGAACACCCATTTGTTCCTCAGTGCCTTCTTCCCTTTAGGAAGTTCTATGATCTCATAAGTTTGATTTTTCAGCAGAGATTCTAACTCATCCTGCATTGCTATTAGCCATTTTTCTTTATCCTTATGAGACACAGCTTCTTGAAAACTCTCTGGTTCTCCATCTTCAGTTAACAAAAGATATTCAGATGATGTGTACCTTGTCGATGATATATGCCCTCGTTCAGATCTACGAACAGTAGGAACCATCTGAGAAGAGCTACCATCTTCTTCTTCTTCTTCTTCTTCTTCTTCTTAGTTATCTTCATGCACTTTGTCCTCTTCTGGTGCTTCATTTGAAACTCTAGCACCCTCATTTGACTACCAAGACATTGTGGGGTTTTCAATGTCTTCTATTGTCAAATCTTCGTGGAACACAACGTCCCTACTTCTGAAGACCTTATTCTCCTTAGGATCCCATAACCTGTACCAAACTCTTCATTCCATAGCCAACGAAAATGCATGGGATAGTTCTTGCATCGAGCTTCTGTCTGAGCTCTTTGGATACATGTGCATATGATGAACAACCAAATACTCTAAGATGTGAGTATGCTCTAAGATGTGAGTATGTAGGATCCTTAACTGTCCATAGCCTCTCTGGAACTTCAAAGTTCAGTGGTACTGAAGGTGATCGGTTGATAAGATAGCATGCGGTGTTGACTGCTTCTCCCCAGAATGACTTCGGAAGTTTTTCCATATTTAGCATGCTCCGGACACGCTCCATGATAGTCCAGTTCATTCTTTCAACAACGCCGTTGTGCTGAGGGGTGCATGGTACTGACTTCTCATGTCGAATGCCATATTCTCTGCAATATGCATCGAACGCCTTGGATGTATATTCACCTCCATTATCAGATCTGGGAGATTTCAACTTCTTTCCTGTTTCACATTCCACCAAGACGTGAAATGTCTTGAAACTCTCGAAGACCTGATCCTTCGTCGTCAGAAAATACACCCACACTTTCTGAGAAGCATCACCGATAAAAGTCAGAAAATATCTGCTTCCACCGATTGATTCCACCTCGAAAGGACCACAGACATCGGAGTGTACCAAACTTAACAACTCCAATCTTTTAGTTGAAGTAGAACTAAATGATACTCTATGTTGCTTACAAAACAGACAATGACTGCAAGGACCCAATGCAGCGTTCTTATCGATGTTGATAAGGTTCTTCTTCATCAAGGTAGTCAACCATTTATCATCGATGTGGCCGAGCCTTAGGTGCCACAGATCCTGAGAAGTCTCCTTTGCAATGTTGAGGCTATCCGTACAAATCCTCAAATGGGTTTTATACAATGTGCCACAAACATGTCCTCGAGCGATTGTCAAAACACCCTTTGACATTTTCCAGGTGCCCCTGTTAAAGTGGTTTTCATACCCCTGTTCGTCAAGACATATCACATATAGGAGATTGAGTCGAAGGTATGGAACATGTCTGACATCCTTCAAAGTGATTGTGCTGCCAGTACTCATCTTTATTTGTACATCACCAATTCCAGCTATTTCA
Organism: Cuscuta epithymum; assembly: GCA_945859915.1. Classification (NCBI taxonomy): domain Eukaryota; kingdom Viridiplantae; phylum Streptophyta; class Magnoliopsida; order Solanales; family Convolvulaceae; genus Cuscuta; species Cuscuta epithymum. The sequence continues at coordinate 473,016 of CAMAPF010001001.1, read as the reverse complement.
GAGGAACTGGAATTGCCCATCTTCACTGCTCCAAAGTCTCCAGCTTTGTAAGTTGTGAAGTAGTTCTGTGGGGAGTAAGATGGTAGGATGCTGCAGTATCTACCACCCATTCAGTGTCCTCTCTTGAGACGTGAAGGCATGTTTCATCATTGGTAGTACAATTTGCCACATCACCTGAGATTGTGATGAGCGCTTCACCACCCTTGTTCTTCGCTTGAGAATTGCTCTTGCCTCGCTCTTCTAGCAATTTGTAGCAATTCTTCTTCATGTGTTCCTCTATACCGCAATGGTGGCAGGTATAAGGCTAACCGTAATCCGCATCCGTCAATTAATCAAATTCCCAACCATTTTATACGTATTCACTCAATCAATTCAGATTTTACTGCAAACCATCAACCGTCAATATATTCATCTAGCAAAGTTTATTTAATTAAGGTCTTATTTTTATTATTATATATCAATTTTTTTCAATCTTTTTTTTAGGTTGATTAAGATTAGAAAAAGTCAAACATTCTGATGTAAAAATAAATAAATTTGGAATTTATTTTTTTTCTTTTAATTTTAGACCTGTTTTTTAAAAGGGGGGTGTAAAAAGAATATTTTAATCATGAGATCTAAATTTTGGCACTTGAATATATTTAAGAAAATATTTGAGTCTAAAAATCTCTAACAGTTAAACTTTTATATTTTTTTTCTAATTTTATATATGTGATATTGGTGTCATATGTAAGATTAAAAAAATTAACAATTTTGATATATATTTTTTTATAAATTTAAGTGCAAATAAAAATGTTATAAATCTTTTAATAAAAAGGAGATTTTCTTTTTCTTGGAGCTCACATCATACTGTTACTCTTTTTGTGCTCTTTTTTTCTTCCGGCTCTTTGTTCCAGCAAGGCAAAGGAGTGAAAATAGGGTGCCAAATTCCACCCACTCGGCAGCCGTATACCCACTTTAGTCTCTCCCAATACATAGGGTTGGAGAGTTTTTTGGGGTGAAAACATCTAATTTAGTTTTTCACCCATAGGATTGCAGGCAGCCTAAGAAGGTTTCCGGCCATTCGATGATCTCCCCCGACTTTTGCCTCTGCTTTGCCATTTCTCTCTACTGTTTCTTTGTTGTTTTCCTTGTGATCTTCCTCTATTCTCCATCACAATGGCATGAGTCTCATCTGTGCTCATGTCTTTCCTTGCCTCCTCATTGAACAGTGCATCCTTGACCACAGACATGATAAGTTTGCCATTTGGGGCTGAGTTGCTGAGAGTAACAACTAGTGTCTCCCAACTATCAGGAAGGGAACTAAGAAGTAGTAGAGATTGCATTTCATCTCCAAGTGACATTTCTACGCAAGATAGTTGATTTACTAGACTCTGAAATTGACTAGTATGTTCGGCAACGGAACTTCCACTTTTGAGCTTCATATTGACAAGGCGCCTCATTAGTAGGGCCTTGTTCCTAGCAGTCTTGGCCTGGTACAAATCTTCTAACTTTTTCCAAAGGGCATAAGCGTCGGTCTCTCGTGCAACATGGTGGAAGACACTATGGTCAATCCATTGTCGGATTTGACCAATAGTTTTTCTATTAATTTTCTTCCACTGCGTTGACTTGGCCGGGTCAGGATTAATACCTTTCATCTCTATTAGATAAAAAAGGTCTTTACAGCTAAGGAAATCTTCCATCCGAGGTTTTCATAGCGTGTAGTTGGTAGCCGTGAGCATAATCATATCTCCAGAAGATGAGGTTGACTTGTCAAAGGTCATTTTCACCTTCTAAATAATTTTGATTTTCTGTTTGAGAAAAATTGGAGCAGAATTTCGAAAAACGGGCAGCACTGTTGCGTCTGGAATGACCGAAAATGGTGGGTAGGCACTTTCGGGGTCAAAATACAATTTTCGAAAAATTATAGGTGGAAATTATAATTTTCCAAAAATTGAGGGACCAAACTCCAAATTTTCAAAATTATAAACTGACCGGTGACGCGGCAGATAACGTGGCAGTGATGTGGCACTGACTGTGCATTGACGTGGCAGCTGCCTGGGCACTGGTGAAAGATGGCAGTGGACTGATGACGTGGCGGCTGACTTTGCTGGGACTGCACTCGTGGCGCTGACGTGGCACTGACGCAGCTTTGGCTCACTGATGACGTCATCGATGACGTCAGCCGTCTTCGGACTACACTGCGCGTACTGCGCGTGATGACGCATGCAGTTTTTCGCCGGCGTTTGGCGGCGCGTATGGCAGCTTTCGGTGGCCAAAAATTCCCCAAAAATACCTGTTTTCTCGTCTCGACGAGACGAATCCAACGGTATATTCAGTTTGCAATTCCGAGCAATACTGAAAAACTCGATTTTTCGGACAAAATAATTTTGTCTGGAAAAAATCTGGGAAAACTATCAAAGGCTCAACCAGGCTCTGATACCACTTGTTGGGAATAACAGGATCGTGCTAATATGAGAGAAAAACACTTCTATTACTTTCAAGAATAGAAATAAGAGACATACAAGCTCTAACTAAAAACTCTCAAAAACACGTCACATATCTCTCAAGGATATTCACAACACTCTTGGTTGTGCTATGATGATCTATTCTAATTTACTTGATGATAGAAAGACTCTCCAAGCTCTCTATTTATAGTACCAAAACAAGATAGTATGAAGGTGGGAGGAAGGTGGGATTAAACATGAGGAAACTTCAATGGTGGTTGAGGAAGCTCCCTTTGTAATTCTTGCATATGGAGGAAGCTTCATGGTTGTTGCTTGCACATGGAGGAAACTTTATGGTTGTTGGAATTGAATTCTTCATTTTCAACTCTTGTATATATCAATAAAATAGTTACCGATAAAGTTCAAAACTTCTAGCTCTCTATACTACGAAGAATGCGTGATATACGTATAACTAAAATAAAGACATAACTAATTTAGAGCCCGTTTGGTAGCACCAAAATCGGCTGTTTTGGCTGATTCTGCTGAAATTTATGATATTCTGGATGGAGTGGCTGTTTTGGCTGATTCTGCTGATTTAAGAAAAAAATATTTTAAAAATATATTTTATTAATAAATTAAAGAAAAAATTATATGTAAAAATAGCTAAAATGGTCATCTACAGTAACTTCAGCCAATACAGCCAGAAAAGTAACTCCAACCTTACTTTTTTGGCTTATTACACAATTCAGCGCGTGAAAGTAAAAGTTACGTGTTTGGTGAAAAAGCTGGCTGATAAGCCTGATAAGCCGAAAACAGAGTTCTCCAAACGGGCTCTTAGTGTCTGGCTTATTTTGAAAAAATTATTTTGTTCTAGTAATTATTAAGGTTTCGATGTTAACATTAGCGCACATAACATATACACATCCCATAAAGTAACAATGTTTGTAAACAAACATAATATATTCAGTTCAAAATGATAGTTTCATCCGCAATACTAAAGTAACAATGTTTGTAAATAAACATCATATATTCAATTCAAAATGATAGTTTCATCCGCAATATTGGGAGAATGGGAGACCATTTGGTAACACTGTTTTTTGACTTATCAAGCTTATCAGTCAACTTTTTTTACCAAACACGTAACTTTTGTTTCTCGCGCTGAATTGTGTCATCATAAGAAAACGTAAGGTTGGGATTACTTTTCTGACTGTATTGGCTGAAGTTATTGTAGATGACCATTTTAACTATTTTTACATATAACTTTTTCTTTTTTTTATTAATAAAATATATTTTAAGAATATTTTTTTCTTAAATCAGCAGAATCAGCCAATGCAACCACTTCAGCCAGAACTTCAAAAATTTCAGCAGAATCAGTCGATTTTCTTGTCAGCAAACGGGCTCTGGGTGTGTTTGTTTTTCAGCGGATGCACTGAACGTTGGTTTTTTTTCAACAACAAACGCTAGAAAATGCATCGTTTAGGCTAGAAAACTCTGAAATATATACAATTATACAAACATGTCCGTTGTCAAATCACATGTACGTATTTTTCTTTATTTTAGTCTTTTTATTCAAATTTTCCTCAACATTTTATTCTAAGGATATTTTTATTCAAAGTCTGGTCAGGTTTGAAATAGTTTGGTCTGGTCTCTATCAGTGGCGGATCCAGAAAAAATGTTTATTGGGGGCAGAGGGATTAAAGATATACGCTTATGTGTTATTTTATGTGTCTTGTTTTGATTTGACATAATTCTAAATAAAATGATCAAAAGTAAAAGTTGAAGTAGTGTCTGGGGTATAATAAAATGAAAATATGTGGATCTCATATGTCTTTCCAGAAAAAATATGACACTTATTTTGGGATAACATAAAATGGAAAGTAAGATGTGTATAATGGGACGAAGGGAGTACTATGTAGAAGTGGTGGAATACAAGAATAAAAACTAGTATAGTATAATTGTGTCGTTAGGATGTTTTTACTTGGACTGAAATTTGATGGTCTAGTCTGGTCTGATTTGTTTAAGTTTGATCTGGTCTGGTTTGGTAAATGTCTAATCTATGTGTATTTTATAAACCTATAAAAGTCCGACCTGATCTGATCTGGGATTGAAAACAGTTAGAGTAAAAACATCCTTACAATCGCAAAATTTTGAACAAAATATATCAAAATTGTTTGCATTGAGTTTTCATCTTTTAGAAGAGATCCATTGTAATTTTAACATTATATGTAACTATCTACAGTAACATATTATTTACAATCAAAATTTTAAAGGGAAAAGGGAAAAATAATTAAAATACTCCAATCTTTAAAGAGGTGCGAATTAAACACCCCAAACTTGTACGGAGTATATGTAAATTCAATATCCTGAACTTTATATAAAGAGTTATGTTAGCACCATGAGCATATAATTTTCACCATAAATTATATGATGGTAAATTTAAATTAATTATGATCATGGTGCTAAAATACTTTTTTATGTAAAGTTTGAGATATTTAAATTACACATGCAAGTTTTGAGTATTTACCTATCACCCATTCAGAGTTTGGAGTATTTGAATTAGTCTTCCCTTTATTAAATGACAATTTCTAATAGATGTAAAAAAACATACTCTAATAGATGAATAACTATTTTAGTAAGTCATAAATTAAATTAAATTTATGGATGTACTCCAATAACCATAAAATAAAGTAATACCGAGTAACATAATAAGTTTAGTAACACTATCTTTACGGAGTATTCATATTTAATTACTTATATAAAAATTAACATATTAAAAAAAAAGTAATGTACGACTTTAGAGTTAAACATCTAAAGTCGATGTCTTCTTTCCTATTAAGCCGTAAATCACAAACTTGAATTTAGTCAATCGTCAAGTATGTCTTCCCGTTTGGCTTATTAGTTACTCCGTATTACGAAACGTGAATTTAAGATTTAGAAGTACAACTTTAGGATGATGGACGGACTGCTGAGTTATTGGGGGCAACTGGTTTTCTCTATTGGGGGCAATTACTTACATTTTAATATTTATTAATAAATTACAAGGGATTAGTAAGGTTTTATTGGGGGCAGCTGCCCCCACAAAAGTGTTAGTAGATCCGCCCCTGGTCTCTATGTATATCATAACTATAGAAGTCTAATCTGATCTGATCTGGTCTGGTCATGAACTAAAAACGATCCAATTAAAAACATCCTAATACTTGTTAATACATTACAAGAAAAACCAGCTAACAAATTATACACTATCTATCACAATCCATAAATGTAAATTTACCATAACGACTGCAGCGAAAAATCCTGAAAGTCCAGCTACAACATCGAATATTGGACGAATGCGAACCATAAAATCTGAAATGTCCACCCAAGAGCACATTTTGGTGAGAGGTTAATTATAAGTTTCGTATATGTGATACTCTAACGCACCATATAGTATATATATATATATATATGTGTGCGCGCGCGCGTGTCAAGAATGAAAAATGGTCCGACACAACTTTCTTGGTAAAAACGCGTGACATTCTTAAAATTACTTCTACTCCTTCAAAAAGCAGAAGCAAAAGTTGGAGTGTTTGGTTGAAAGTGCATAAATGATTCTGATGCTCTAATTTTCTCTTCAAATCAGTTCTTTTAAAAATTGAGGGGACTAACTTCTAAAAATTGATCCTAATTCTGTTTCTACATAAACAACCGTATAAGAGTGAAATAAAAAAAGATTAGCAGGTTTTAAACAACCGTGCTAGCTACGGAGTATTATAATGCACATAGCCGACTAGCGTATGTACATAAAATTGTATGTGTACAGCTTAGATGAAGAAACCGCTTTTTCTGGTTTTAGAAATAAGATTATACTAGATCAATTAAGATCAGGACAATTCAAAAAAACTTACTCCAAATTCCAAAAGATGTTTAGTAGGCACAATGATTTTTTTAGAAGCTATAATGGTCGTATATGTTAGAAGCTAAGGTATGTAGCTTTTAAGGTATGTTTGAAACAATTAGCTAAAATTGAAATATACTTTGTGAGTTTTTTAGTAACTATTACTAGTACTCCGTAGCTTTTAGTGATTGAAAAGAATTTTTAAAAAAGAATGTTACATAGTTGTTGATAAGAATGTTACAATTTGTTTTGACTAATTAATACTTAAAGTTACAAACTTTTACCAAATGCTATTCAGTATAGTTTCTCGAATTGGACGACCAATAATGATAATATTGATTGTTGATGATGATTTTAAGTTCGTTCCATTAAGATTGCTTCATACGAAGTACTAAAATTGATAAATTTTGTGTGGTTCTAACTCGTTTTTAATTACTTATTCTTACTTTATCAATTCAATATCAATTTCATAATTTTTTTAATAACGACATCACCTCCTCATGTCTCAATTATGAATAAGTGGTACAATTAGAGCATCTTTAATGGGCCTTTCTATTCTAAAAAATGCACCGCCACATAAGTAAAAAATTGAGAGGAAGCAAAAAACGGTCTCCAACAGAAATACAGAACCATCTATTTGCAGCGTGCTGCTGAGCTGGAACGGCAATAAACCCACGCCGTCTATTTTTCTATGGACTTTCAGCAAGACTCCCAGCACTCTGACTCAGCAAACAATTAATTTCGTGGAGAAATTCATAAACATTTGATTGAATTGAAAGTGAATTATTCCCCCACATGCGAATAAAACTCTTTAGAAGAAAAGTTGGATTGTTTTTTGGTGACAACTCCGGTACCCTTCTAAAAAATATGGTACCGTACCTACCATTCATTTGATTGGACCACACCACTTTATCATTTTTAATTTAGATTTAAATAATTCAACTGCTATATTCTCATTGGTCCATGTGGACAAAGGTATGGTACCTTATGGGTACCATAGAATCTACCTTGTTTTTTTAGTGATGTTCCGTATGATTAGTTTTCAACTTGAGGCTTGCGTTGGAGCATAGATGTTATTTTATATGTTTGTGGATCCACCTCAGCTCCACGGTCCGTTTACATGGGTGACATGTCCATTTTTTCTAGGGTGCAATCCATATTCCATTAAAGATAGATGCTCTTATATACTACTACTAATATTAATGGGGCGGATGTCGTCATAGCCAATGATAATAAGAGTTTATTACCAGGAGCAAAACAATAGAAAAGTGCAAAAATAGTCAGGGGTTGTTTCGTAGGAGTAAAAATTCAAAAAATTTAAGAAACTTTTGTATGTTTTACCCAATCCTATTTAAGACAATTAAGTACTTATAATAATATTGTAAATTCCTATAATAGTAATAAATGAGACATTTCCCAAAATAGGACTAGAGGATAGATGCATTTGAAAATTCCAAAATATGATTTTTATGTTTTTATTTTCAAAATAGGATTAATTACTGTCCAGCTTTGACAGTACTAGACTTTAAACATGGCAATACTTTACAAACTTGACATAATTACTCATATTTTTGAAATTAAAACATAAGAGTTATATTTTGGAATTTTCAAACCCATTTAGGCCTATTTTAGGTAATCACCCTAATATTTAACTAGCATGAACGTTTTTAAACTAATTTGAGTGTTTAGGATCGGGTCTAATCTCTTATATGATTATTAGATATTTTTTTATTTGATGTGACTTAAATCCTTATAGTGTAATTCAAATTTTCTAATATGATACGATTAAATGATAAAAAATGATATGATTAAAATAACTCCGACATGAGATCATTTTTTTGATATTGTGTCTATCCTATCCCAAGCCAGGATAAAGGATGGGGGTGTTGTGGTAGGCGTGTGACGGCCAACAGTATCACCTAGTCACATCACATGACATGAATCAAAATATGAATATATCTTTTGGGATTAAGACTTGGATCGAATGTTGTTGTTGTATATGATTAAAATAAAGAAAAAAATTTAATTTGTTGTACACCTTTTTGTGTACACCATCGACACACATTATCGGTCTATACAGACCGATAATTGTACAAACAACTTCTATATTTTAATTCGAATTGTGTGTATCAACAAATCTATTTATGCCGAGAGACAAAATGTATCAAAGATGTACACAAAAGTATACATCAAACATTTTTGTAAAATAAAATTATTAATGGGACATACCACATTGGGTCATATCAGTATATCACACGTACAAATTGTAATGCGTCATAGCATACATACAAATTGTAATTATGCAATCTTTTCTTTTTTGGAACGTCCCAAAAAACTTTATCAATTTCTCTTTTAGTCAATTATTTGTGTTTTCTGTTATTTCTTTCTCCTCTGCACAAATCTCAACCACACAGTTTTTATTTTATTATTCTCCATACCGATCAATTTAGCAAAGTTTTAAAGGACGGAGGTAATACGTCATTACAAGTGCTTTTGTTTAAATAAAAGCACTTTTTGGGAAAAAGTGATTAGTAGTAAAAGTTGATAGTGTTTGGTAAAATAAGTGCTTTTTGTGTAATAGAAAAAGTAAAACATAGATTCTACACGAAAGCCGAGAAAATAAAAGTTGGTAGCGTTTGATAAAATAAATGTTTTTTTCTTTAAAAAAACCACAAACACTTAAATTAATGGCTTGAAAACAGAAACATACACCAATCGTAATGGGTCATACGCCTTATCCGTCACTCTACCACACAGTAGGGTAGAAAACTAGAAAGATGAGAGATAAAGACAAAAGTGACTTTTGAAGTCAAACATACAAGATGAGAGATAAAAACAAACACTGTTTTTCGACTTATCAGCCTTATCAACCAAGTTTTTCACCAAACACGTAATTTTTGCTTTGGTGCGCTGAATTGTGTAATAAGCAGAAAAAGTAAGGTTTGAGTTACTTTTCTGACTGTATTGGCTGAAGTTACTGTGGATGGCCATTTTAACTATTTTTACATATAATACTTTCTTTATTTTATTAATAAAATATATTTTAAAAATAATGTTTTTTAAATCAGCACAATCAGCCAATGCCCAATGCAACCGCTTCAGTCAGAACTTCATAAATTTCAGCAGAATCAGTCAAATCAGCCGATTTTTGTGCTACCAAACGGGCTCACAATCACAGCCCGTTCGGACAAGCCATGTTTTTTATTTATCAATCTTACTCCGTATTAGATAATTTTTCTCTCAATACATAACTTTCGATTTGCACGCTGAATTGTGTAGGGGTGGGCAAAATATCGAAAAATCGGTATATCACACTTACTGTACCGAAAAATACCGGAATATTGGTGTACCGTCATTTTCGATACGATATCATACCGTACCGATTTATTTTGGTATGGTAACGGTAAATGTTTTCAAATTACGGTATAATACCGTACCGACTAACTACCCAACAATTACTTTAAATTCTACTCCGTAAAATATTGTAAAACTCCATTACAATTTTGAAACTCAAACTTAATACTTAGGTTGGTTACAAATATCAAAGTACAAAAATAATGGCCCAATTTCCCACTATAACATTCTAGGCTTCTACTACATAACATTCAAATAAATTAACTCTAATGACTAATGAGTAATGTACTAATGTCTAGAAATAAGTTCATGTTGTCCCAAGAGCTTGCGAGTCGCAATGGCTGAGCCATTGACGAGTGTATATACATAGGGATTCCGCGAGTCAAGGCATAAAACTTTGTCTGAAAGTCTTATTCAAATATTTTTTTTTAAATTATAAAAATGACTAAATACACAATCATATTAGGAATAAATGATTTTATATCCATATTGGTTGAAAAGTTTTGTTTATTTTTGTTAGAGATCACTATTGATTTAATTATATCTATATTACTCAAGTTATTTTAGGAGAATGTATTACTTTTTAATACGTGGCATGTTGCTTAAATATACGAATAATAATTATTGTTCAATATTGAATATGACATCAGTAGATTATTAATTGTATTTTTAAACATTTTAATAAGCTAAGGGATTAAATATGTCGCTCGTAACACCGATTTGGTGTATTTTGTTAGTTCATGGTAATTTACCGATACCGTACCGTTACCGTACCGAAACTTCGGTAAGGTAATGGTATATAAATTTTGTATACCGAAAGTTCTAGTATGGCAACGGTATGAGAGAAAATATCTGGTATACCGTACCGAACCACCCCTAGAATTGTGTGATAATTAGAAAAATATAAGATCATAGTGAATTTTTTAATTGAATTGATTAAAATTACTACAAAAAATAATTTTAACTATTTTAATTTGCATGATTTTTTTCTTTATTTTATTAATAGAATATATTTTTAATGTAAGTTTTCCATATTTAAGCAGATTTAGCGGATTCAGCCAATTTAAGTGTTACCAAAAAACTCTTAAAATTGGTACTAGTATTTGTTAAACATATACTCCCTCCGTCCCTAATAACTTTGCCAAGTTTGACCGGCACAGATATTAGTAAAGTAAAAACTGTGTGGTTGATATTTGTGCAAAGGAGAGAAAATTAACTGGAACTCATATCTATTTCTTTGGTAGATTCTATGGTACCCATAAGGTACCATACCTTTGTCACCCATAATGTAGCAGTAAAATTATTTAAATCTAAATTAAAAATGATAAAGTGTTGTGGTCCAATCAAATGAATGGTAGGTACGGTATCCCGTTTTTTAAAAAGGTACCGGAGTTGTCACCTATTTCTTTTACTCCTATAATAAAACAGGATTAGAAAACAATGATGTGCCAATCTCTCATTGGCTAATGCTATTTCTTTTATCACTATTATTAAAGCAATTAATTAATTCAACCGTTCAATGCGTTCTTTTAATTAGTCTATTACTACGTATTACTCCATGTGAAACACGGTTGAGTTGGAGCAAAAAAATCTCTCTTTTCAATTGATATAACTTTTGTGTGTTGCAAAAACAAATTGATATAACTTTTGTGTTACACTCCAATTTTTACAAAAAATATATCAAAATTCATATTTTTTTCGCATATATAAAAACAAAAAATATTATATGTCGTTTTATATAGTAAAAATGAGTTAGAATTCTATTTATTAATAAATAATCTATTATCTCTCCTACAAAAACATTTAATTCATTTAAGTTGTCTAGGTTCATTATTGCTATTTACTCCGTGTATGACTATTCATTTGGAGAAAAGAAAGACAAAAAATCTCATTTTTTAAAAATGTTATAACTTTTTGTTGGTACTTCAATTTTTATAAAAAAAATTACATTAGCATTATAACTTTTTATGATATTTCATATTACACAGATATTGCATATAAAAAAAATTATATACTAAAATTAATTTTAAAACAATGATGTGTCAGTTTCTTATTGATTGATAAATATTTTATTATCATTACATACTACAAAAATATTTAATTAATTTAAGTTCACTCAGTGCATTGTTACTATTCACTTGGTGCATCACTGTGATTCACTCGGTAAATCACTACTATTCAATTTAATCACACCAAAGTATTTGATGAAAGGGAAGAAGAGATTTTTTTTTAAAAAAGTGCTATAATGTTCTTTTTTACTCTAATATTTATAAGAAATGCATCCAAGTTTATAACTTTTTATAATCTTTCATATAACACCAATATTGCATATATAGATATGAAAAATTATTATCTATTGTTTTATATAATAAAACTGGATTATAAATAAATGATGTGTCAATCTGTCATTTGTTACTAAAATTCTTACTAAAATTCTAATTATCACTCTAACTAAACCATTTCATTATTTGCCTACCAAACAAAACATTTCAATATTTCTCCCAAATTCACCACCGTGCATTAGGAAGGCTAATTTAGAGAATTAGGTGTATATTAATCACATTTTTGGAAACTTTGAAAAAGGGTCTCTTTTTTGTCCATTGTCTATTTTTTAGTAATATTCATGTCAAAAACAATTATTTGAATGTTTTTACTTGGACTGTAATTTGCTAATCTGGTCTGGTCTGAATTGATCTGGCATGGTCTGATTTCTTTGTATTTATAACTATCCAAGTTTGGTCTGGTCTGGTATGGGACAAATTACAGTCCAAATAAAAACATCCTTAATCATATGTCAAAGTGTATAAATAAGATTAGACCTCATTAATTCAAAATCAGAACAGCCCGGAAAATCTCATGAATAAAATTATTCTTAATTTCCATATTAATATTTTTACTTGCAAAAAATTCTTTTTATTTGACATTAGCTAAATCTTTATAGTCAATTTAAAACTTTATAGTTCTAATCCACCGTGAGTATTTATGATCAACTCTAGTTTAATCCGATTTGAATACTTCTTATTTGATATGATCTAAATCTTTATAGTCAATTTAAATCTTTAAAGTTTAATTAATGGGTCATACCATCATCACATACATATTGTAAGTACTATAAACACCGGGAGGCGTAACTCACCTAATAGGAAAAAGATGTCACATGGAAGAGGTCTTGTGTTCAACTCCAAGCAATGACTTTGGATATAACCCAACTCTATGTCCATCAGAATCCCTCGGGGATGGGGTGCACCCTTTTTGTAAAGTACTATATATCATCACGTATCAATTACTCTCTCCATCCCACTAAAATTGACTCAATTTTCTTCCCGGAAAATCCCACTGAAATTGTCTCATACCAAATTTGGTAAAGTGTATGTAGTTCTAAATCATTCTTACTTTATTAGTTCAATATCAACCACATAACTCACTTTTCTTTATAATTGTGTCAATTCTCAATATTCGTGAGATAGAGGTGGTTCATTGATTCATATCATACACTATTAGAGTAATACAATGGTAATATAATGGTGCGGTAGAAAAACTAGAAATATTAGAGATAAAGGTGAAAGTGAATTTTGAAGTCAAATATACAAACTAAAGGTCTAAAGCATGATACACAATAATGATTTGGGCTTTGTTTGATTCAAAGAAGAGGAGGGAAAGGGAGAGTCAAGGAGGGAACGGAAGGCAAGGGGGAGAGGAAGGAATGATTTTGCCATTTTTCAGTTTCTTTATTTTTTCCAATTTTTTAATTTTAATTCTTTTATTTTATTTTCTCAATTTTTACATTTTTATATTACAGTGAAATGGTGGATAGTTTGTCCTTACCAACATGTTTTCTCTGAAATATCCCGAAACCACATAAACTCACTTTTTTTAATAAATTGTGTCACTTTTTCATATCTCAACATTAGTGAGACGGAGGTAGTTCATTGCTTCATATCACATACACTATAATTGTAATGGGTCATACGCCGTGTCCGTGACTCTACCGCCCAGTGAGGTAGAAAACTAGAAAAATTAGAAAGAAAGGCGAAAGTGACTTTTGAAGTCAAATATACAACCACTAATGATTTAGGCCTTCTTTGGTTCAAAGGAGGTGAGGGAAGGGGAGAGTCAAGGAGGGAAGGAAATGTAAGAGGAAGGAATGATTTTCATAAAAAATTGTGTTTGGTTGGAGAAAATAGGAGGAAAGTTTAATGAAAGTATTTTTTCAATTTACCTTTATTTGATAGCTTATTTAAAAAGCTAGATACATCTAACTACTATAAATATTACTCCTAAGGTCATGAGTCATAATATGTTTTTTTTAATTTTTTTTACTTTTAAATATTTTTAATTTTTTTATTGATTTTATTTTGATTTTTTCATTTCAGATTTTTTTTTTAATTTTTCAATTTTTGATTTTTGATTCTTTAAATAGTTTGTTTTTTGAATTTTTGAATTTTTAAATTTTAATTTTTAATTTTAAAATTAACTAATTTTTTTTAAATTTTTAATTTTTATTTTATTTTTTTTTAAAAAAAATTAATTCTTTATCCTTGATAGATGAATGAACCAGAATAAATTCATTATCCCTCTAGCCTTCTTCCTTATGAGATTTTTGAAAGGTCTCTCATTTATATTGTGTTGTTATTCTATAGAGAATAAGCACATATATAGAGACAGAGGAGAGAGTTGTGGAACTCTGGTCCTAAACAAACTTAAACATAAGTTCAATCTATCATTCATTTAAAGAGGCTGCAACCATAGTAACTATCCCTGACGTTGTGAACGGGGACGCTGCTCCCAACGATATTGAGGGAGGTGATATTGTTAAAGAATCAAGAGAACGTCGCCCAGGAAGAGGCTGTTCGGGAAGAGGCCACGAACCCCAAGATGAGGATGTCGATTCGGACGATGAAGCATATGATGGGGATGATCAGACGATCTTCGAGCTCGGTATGCCCCAGGATGTTCCGCGTCATGTGGTGCCCTTGCAGAACACCCATTGAATCGATCAGTCCTTTTCTGACAAGGCACTGCCAGAAATACGACTATATCCCCCCCCCCCCCCCCCGCCCGTTGTTTGTCTACAGCATGTGAGGGGGCGATCATCCGCTAAAGAGACGCCCAGAAATGCTGATGGTACACCTGGATTCGATTAAGGTCGGGCTGCGGTTCCCTCTCCATCAATTTTACCTTGACTTCTTCTGTCGGTACCAAGTCATCCTTGCACAGTTCATGCTGAATTCTTTCTAATTCGTCTCGAACTTTATTGATCGGTGCTCATGTAGGGGCGCGGTTCTGAATATGGATCTTTTTCGCTACTTCGTTAAGGTTTCCCCTCAAAACTCGGATGGGTTTCTAAGCGTCAGTGCCCGACATGGTCCAAGGTTGTTTCATGGGCCCCCTACGTCCATTAAGGATGGCAATGGGGGCGGGGACCCGTGGGGAACCGCCCCGCGGGGGAAGGATGGGGCGGGGCTTGGGGCGGTGATGGGTGAAATTTTTTTGTGCCGTTAAAATATGGGGCGGGGGACGGGTATTGCTACACCCGCCCCGCCCCCGTTATAAATATATACGCAAACATATATATACCCATATATAAATAATGTACACACATTAAATTAAATTATTTGTGCAGCACTTTTGTTTTTTGTCATCTGCAAAATAAATACTCCGTACGTGACTACGTTCTATTTATTTTATTTAGGTTGGTTTGAAGAATTGAAGCAAAAATTCTCTAATTGAGTGTTTGTTGGGCATAACCGCATAAGTCTAAGTTTTTTTTTTTTTTTTTAGAAAATCTCTCAAGCCCCTTATTGTGTGTTTTGGCACAACATTTTAGGAGTTGTTTACATTTTGTAAGACGTTTTTAGAAAGAGTGAAATGCATAAATGGTCCCTGAATTATTATCATCATATCGTTTTGGTCCTCGAACTATTTAATCTATCATTTTAGTCCTTAATCTATTTCATCTATATTAATCAAGTCCTTCCGTTAAATTTGCCTTTAACTTTCACAGAAGCTAATTAATTTATTAACATATCATAATTTTAAACATTTACAATCATTCTTAAAATTTAAGTAGCTAATCTAGTTTTTTTAAAATATACATACATGTACATATACACATATAAAAATTATAAATAAATAATATAAAATCAAATGTACGGCCTAAATAATACGTACTCCGTAGTATATAAGAGAGAATCAAATAATCAATTATATACATATGAGCAGATAAAATTAAATAAGAAAACTAGGGTGATGGTTATTATTATTAATTATATTAAAAAAAATTGAAACTACTTACGACTAAAACTCATTCACTTTCTCAACGGCTAACCTCATTAGTTCCCCCCCCCCAAAAAAAAAAAAAACAATACTCCTTATTTAAATTCCTAATATTTAATAATATAAATAAATAGGTTTTATGGACTAATTTGCCCTTACATTTTTTTTTTACCAGAATATACTCTTAGATTGATATTATAAAACTCTAACTTCCTAGTTGATGGTACCATGGACTCAGACCATGGCCCAATAACGGAATTCAGCCCATAACGGGATCAGTCCTTAACGGGATTAACTTAATTAACAGAATTAGCCCATAACGGGATCAGCCCTTAACGGGATTAGCCCATAACGGGATCAGCCCTTAACAGGATTAGCCTAATTAATAGGATTAGCCCTTAACGGGATTAAGATAATAAGCCGGTGGGCCTAATTAGGAATCAGGCCCACGATAGGAACCCACAACCAGGCCGGGCTGGACAGCAGACCTCGAGCCTAGGCGGAGTTCTAGTGAGGCTGGGATATTCCTAAGGCTTACGTGGCAGGCTATCATTCGAGCATAGCTATTTGGCAGCAGGCGGGATTCAACGAAGGTACGTGGACTTAATGGAGATACTCATTGCACAACATCCAAGACGTTACAGGAGACTTATTCGACTAGAATACAATTGATGGCATTTATTGTATCAGTTTCCTCCTTAAACACTAGCTCCTGGAGTCTATAAATACTTCCTATATATTCCCTATCAAGGGATCGAAAAAAAAATCTAATAAGAAATACCGACTTACGCTGCCCAATTTTCATCTCATTCGTAGATATAGCTCTCGTAGTTAGATTAAACTCCATCACTACTCATTTTCTAAAACCCACATCGCCGCGGCACCTGATTCGCACATCGCCGCGACAACACCTCCCCCGTCATCGCGGTCATCCCCATGGGTCGGCGTCGTCTTCATAAAGTAAAAAGGATATTGAGCCACACAAATTTTACCAAACTTGGTATGAATAATCATAGTCGGACGGATCAAAAAGAAAAGATGAGACCATCTTAGTGGGACGGAAGGCGTATATTATTTAAGTCAGACTTGATTTTTATATGATCGAATAGTTATGTTTTTACCGGGACTCAAATTTGTTTGTCTGGTCTGATCTGATTTGGTCTAGTTTGTTTAAGGTTATGTTCGTTAGGTCATTTCAGCTAATAAAGAGAGCGGAAATATTTTACATTCAGCCAACAATTTCATAATTAGTACTGTTTGGATGTAAAGGTTATGTTGACTTGAACTGAAAAATTAACTGAAATATAACGTTGATAAGATAAGCGTATGAGTTCAGCTGAGCATTTGATTCCCATATTAACCTCACCTCTACGCCATATTCAAGCTACGCATATCTAGAATTTGGTCAATCATGCCAAAATTGTCTACTTTGTGGAGAATAAAAAAACAAGAGCGTCTGTCAAGCTCCTAGGCAGGTGGCTAGGCAAGAACTAGTCGAAAATATAGAAATTATAGTTTTATTAATGTTTACGCATAAATA
This sequence comes from Cuscuta epithymum, assembly GCA_945859915.1. Taxonomy (NCBI): domain Eukaryota; kingdom Viridiplantae; phylum Streptophyta; class Magnoliopsida; order Solanales; family Convolvulaceae; genus Cuscuta; species Cuscuta epithymum. The sequence continues at coordinate 455,549 of CAMAPF010001001.1, read as the reverse complement.
TGATTAGTAATATTGTGTTTGTGTCTGAATGTATAAAAACACACACACGTTAACATGCACGAATATAATGGTTATTAAATCATATTAACACTTAAGATTACATATAAACATATACTCCCTTCGTCCCCTTTTAAAAGTCCCGGAAGAGGGTGGTACGAGTTTTAAGAAAAGTGGGTTTGTGTGGTTGATATTAATTGATAAAGTAGGAATAAAGTAAGAATAAAGTAAGAATGATTTTGAACCACACAAACTTTACCAAATGAGGTATGAGACATTTAAATAGGGACATCCCAATATGGTAAAATGAGACATTTAATTGGGGACGGAGGGAGTATGGTTTTTATCTATATCTACAACTCTTAGCATTTTTTATGTGTTGTTAAAGTCAAAGTTACATATATCCCTTAGAATACTAAAATAAAAAAGTATAATAAAATGTTCGATGAATCTAGACATCCCAGGCGGCCGATTATCAGGCACTCTAAGCAGGCAACTATGCGCCCTAAGTGTCCGACAAATTCACATAGGATTATCACATTTAATAATATATGGCAACTAATCACTTAACTTCATCATGCTATAGGTATTAACTATTAAATAATACGTAGTACTACGTGATAAAATTTGAGTATATAAACAAACATATATTGTTTTTATTTGGGATAAGGGTCAGATAGGGCCTCGAATTTGGGAAAAAATGTCAAATAAGGCCATATTTAGGATGTTATGTCCGGTTGACGCCATTTGGGGTGGTCCCAGTGGAATTTTTTGATGAATTTTTTTGAGAATCTTATTCATTAAGTCTAGTTTACTCATATCAAATTTGAACTAACAATTCAATCAGGAAGGCATTCAAATGAATTCTTGAAGATAACTGCGCTTTTAACTGCACAGTTATCTTCAAGAATTCATTTGAATGCCTTCCCGGTTGAAGTTTTAGTTCAAATTTGATATGAGTAAACTAGACTTGATGAATAAGATTCTCAAAAAAAAATCATCAAAAAATTCCATCGGGAACCGCCCCAAATGGCGTCGGCCGGACAGAGCATCGTAAATATGGCCTTATTTGACATTTTTTTTCAAGTTCGAGGCCCTATCTGACCCTTATCCCTTTTTATTTTAATTTACATGTACCTTTGTTCATACGCGTGGTTAAAGTTAAACATACATATATCTCTTATAAAAATAAAAATATAAAGTAAAAAAATGTTCATCCAAATTTAGAGGTCCTATGCGGCTGATAGGCGTTCTGAGCGGGTAACTAGGCGTCCTAAACGACGACTAATTTACTTGGACACCAATGAATTAGTCTGGGTGCCTAGAGTCTAGACAAAATGGGAGAAGGGTCAAAAAAGACAATAAAGTTTTTAATGAATCTCCGATTTGACACTCGGGCTTATAGTGGACCAAATATACACAAATTTGAACTTTTACGTTCATTTTAACCACCCACTAACATTGCTGCTAAACGGCCGTTTCCCAGCTAAAGTGGGGATTAGGAGTAGAGCTTTCCTTCTTTCGGCCCTTACTATTTTCTAAACGTAAAAACGTCCAAGACATTGTCATTCTCCATTACCATCTTCTTCCATCTTCTTCTTCATTATTTTCATCATTTTCAATTTTCATCAGCTCTCTCATCCAGCATACCATACCCATGTCTGATAATGCGCTGAAGTTCTTCCATGATTTACAGGATCCAACCTTTGAGGCAGAGTGCAAACCAAAACCAACTTTTGAGCAAAACCCACAATTTAATTCACTGGAATGCATAACCAACAAAAAAATGAATGGGTTATTGGACTTTTGATGCCGTCCTCCAGAAAATTTGGTCAAATTGTTCAGCCTGTCCATCCCCTATTTACTGCCCTGAGGTGGACTGCATTTTCTGTAGCCCCACTGCTTATCATTCTTGGAACAGCTTCGTATGCTTCACTGGTTATCATTCTTGGAATAGCTTCGTATGCCTTTTCCCAGTGCTTGAAACCATTCCTAAAGTCGCCTGATTTTTTCCCATTAGTTCCCATTCTTGAAATTTCATTGCCATTTCTGAGGAAGCCGTGTATTCTGCCTGCAACTGCCGTCTTACCCAGCTGAATTTGCGCCGTCCTCACTGCCGTAAAGTCACAATTGCCGCCACAGCCTTGTCTCTCTGGCCATTCACCATTTTGGATGTCCCGTGCATATCCTTCAGCCGTTTCATGAACTGGCTCGTGCTCCCTCTTCTGCAACTGAGATTGATCCATTTTGTCCCCGTTCAGAAGAGAATCCCATTGAGATGGCGCTGTCTCCGACGATTTCATTAGCCCCAGAAGAAAAGGCACGAACAGAAACCCAAACTCAAAATCAAGGGTTGCAGAAACGACGATTCGAGAGAGAGGATGGATGGGTAAGCCGAGAAGAATGAGAAGTGGGGCGGAATGGAGGGGCTATCGTGAAGAGTCGAGTGTTCTTCATGAGAATTGACTTAGGGTAGTGTGTTTAATCGCAGGCAAAGGGGCATTCTAGCTGGGGAAACGGTGTTGGAACGGCAGTGTTAGGCTTTGTTTGCAAACTCTATTAATAAGTGCTTTTGGCTTTTTTTAAAGAAAAAAATATTTATTTTACCAATCACTACCAATTTTTATTATCTCGGTTTTCGTGTAGGATCTACTTTTTACTTTTTCTATTACACAAAAAGCACTTATTTTACTAAACACTATCAACTTTTACTACTAATCATTTTTTCCCAAAAAGTACTTTTATTTAAGCACAAGTGGTTGTAAACAAAGTCTTAGTGTGGGTGGTTAAAAATGAATGTAAAAGTTCAACTTTATTTTTATTTGGTCCACAATAAATATGAGTGTCTTATCCGAGATCCATTAAAAATATTAATGTCATTTTTGGTCCTTCTCCTGTTTAAACCAGTAAACCACTACAATTCCTCTTGAGTCTTGACCAAATGACTAGCCTGCTATTCCAATAAAAATGCCAATTGTAACAATTCTCTTTTAACGAAGCGCAGATGTGGATTACGAGTCATGCAAGTGTTTATCAGATTTAAACGAAGATGTTCACAAAATGCTAAATGGCGAAATTGAAATTGCAGACTAGACATGAATGTAACGTTTAAAGGATAGACACCAATTTGAAAATAGACTGTTAATACGAGATATTCTGTTAATTACTACTACGTATGTATTTTCGAAAATAGACGAGTGCAGGTTACAAATAGAATAAATAAACACAATCCATAGACTTTTCCATTAGCACCAGTGGTCTAGTGGTAGAATAGTACCCTGCCACGGCTGGTGCAAATATTTTTGGGTGGGCTTCACCCGCATGCACCTTGTCAACTGAAAAGATGGAAACAAATGATAAAGGTCAGATAAGGCCTCGAATTTGAAAAAAAATGTCAAATAAGGCCATATTTAGGATGTTCTGTCCGGCCAACGCCATTTGGGGTGGTTCCCGGTGGAATTTTTTGATAAATTTTTTTGAGAATCTTATTCATTAAGTCTAGTTTACTCATATCAAATTTGAACTAACAATTCAATCGGGAAGGCATTCAAATGAATTCATGAAGATAACTGCGCTTTTAACGGTACAGTTATCTTCAAGAATTCATTTGAATGACTTCCCGATTAAAGTTTTAGTTCAAATTTGATATGGGTAAACTAGACTTAATGAATAAGATTCTCAAAAAAAATCATCAAAAAATTCTACCGGGAACCATCCCAAATTGCGTCGGTCGGACAGAGCATTTAAAATATGGCTTTATTTGACATTTTTTTTCAAGTTCGAGACCCTATCTGACCCTTATCTCAATGATAAACGATAGAAATAGTTGTGTGGTTCATTCACAGTAACAAGAATATTTTATTCTCCAAAATACCTTTTTATTTTCTTCTTGATATGGTGAACTTGTTTGTTGGTATTTTTCGAAATGGAAATACGCGGCACTAAATTGAGTCTTGCATTTGTTTCCCGCTCAGGTATTTGATTCGGATAATTTTTTTAAAGTCTATGCAACGGTGGACATTGTATACAATGTATAGCACATTTTACTCCATGTTATCAACAGTTAAGAATCATTCACTAACATGTATATTTTATTAAATTAGGAAAATCAATTTTCATGTTTTTAGCATTTTATAACTTACTTTAATATACTATAATTTTTTTCCCAAACTAAATAAATTTCTAATACTAAATCTGACCCATAGATCATGAAAAAATTTGCGGTTTAAAAAAATCCCTAGTGCTATGTACTCAGATATGCTATGAAAAAACATGTGACTTAGCTTCTAAAATATTTTCATGTCAAAGTATTACTAGTTTTGTGAATTTGTTTTTAAAGCCAATGTAGTCTCTTATTAAAAAATGTCACTTATTAAGTCTTGTCCGTGGATTAACATTTATGTAAATGTTTTGTCTTATTTCAAATGTTTCTAATTACGAGTACTTTATTTTGCATTATATTATACACGCATAATAATTATTTTAATAGTTTTAGGTAATATTTGTCATTTTTACGCCTTCGGTTCTATCACGTTTCAGTTCCTCAATGTATATATATACTTACTTTATGATTATGAAAAATGAAATGGGAAAAAAATGAAAATTGAAAAACATGTGTTCAGATTTGAAAAATGGACAATTGGAGAATGTAAATAGAAAACAAAAACAAAAAATTGGAGAAATAAGTAAACATGCACTTAGCCAATAACTAGTAGTGTGATGACATTACTGTAACACTCCCAAAGAGGAGACTACATGTTCGAATCACATGTCAATTTCAATATATCGACCTTAACATAGAACAAATACTATAAATAGGTTAGGTAGCCCCACCAAAATAAATATATAAACGGGCCCTTATCATCCCACCACATTATGTTATTTGTTTCCCATTATTGGGATTATATTGTTGTCTCTTTAATTTCTAGTTTTGTGACTTTTACTTAAAGTTTTTCAAAGTTTCTTTCAAAGTTTTATACTCCGCATTTTTTCTATTTGTCGTTTATATTTTTTCATCTAACTTTTCAAACTTTGAATCATTACACTATCCTGATTCCTGAGCATTCTCTACTTTCACTATCCTGCGTTAACTTTGTGAAAAATGTGTGCAATTATTATTATTATTATTATTATTATTATTATTATTATTATTAGAATTACACAATAGTACTGTTAAACCGCTGCTGGTACTATAGTGAGAAGAGAGAACTAAATTTTAGAGAGATGAAGAGCTTGATAATAATGAGAATCCAATCCTTTACATCTGCCCCAAGGGGTATTTATAGTAGTAATAAATGAGGCGGTACATTAAATTCACCACACGTGTCGACTAATCTATGAGCGAGAGCCGTGTGGCGCTACAGATCTTAACGCGTGTCATTTTCTAAGCGACCTCTGCCCAACTGTTTTCTGTGGACCAAGGTGACGATGGCAGAGGTGTAGGAGTGCACCCCGGGTCCGGTGTTGTCTTTGTTTGTGGATGGTCTTCTCGGACATGTGGCCGAGGTGTCACCATCTGAGGTGATGACCTCCGAGGTGATTGTACGAATAGTACGGACATAACTGTTTTCTTCATTCTGGACCGAGCTTGTTTGAGGGGTTCTTCAGTGATGTGGGGCCTTGTATATCCAAGAGTGTGTGAGACATGGATCCGAGCTCATATACTCTATTAAGAGTCCCCCACTCTCTGAGTTGAGAAGCTTTGAAGTGAAAGGGAGTAGAGTAGTTTGATGTCAATCATGCGCTAGCTCTTTGATTTCTGGCATCTGCTTGTAGTTGACTTCGAGGTGATGCCTTCTGTGGTGAGAATAACCTCCGTGCATGTTTGTTGTATTTTTGCATTTTTTATCGACGTGTGCGTAGTACCCTCAGTCCCCCACTTTTGAAGCTGAGATGATCATCTAGTTTGAGGAGTGCATTTCTTGAAACTGAGGTGCCCATGACGTTTTTCGTGTGGGGTGGGGGGGCTGCATGTCGAGATTCCACCTAAGAAATGATCCGGAGATCCAATCTCTTTGGCGAACCTTAAACAAGCCAACCCTGTGGGAGAATCCTTGCCCGAAGGTCGCTGGCCAGAGACCATCACCGTGGTGCTCAAATCGAGGGGGGTTTTCCGGTTTCTAAGTTTGAGAATTCATACGTGAGGTGTTGGTGCACTATTCCCCGAGGTACCGTTGGCTACCGGAGTCTTGTGCGTTGGTAACCTCATGGCCTGGTGTGTTGGTTGCTGATGTGAGCATGAAACGTGGTTCCGCAGTGCATTGTGTTTGATATGCCGCATCGCATTGCAAATGGGCATATTTTTGGGACAAGTGGCGTGAGATGATTCGCCTAATGCGGGCGGTTACATCGATTGGACTGAGTGTGTAACACCCCGGCCCCATAGGACCCGAGGTAGTTACTCCAGACCTCTAGTACTGTCCTCACAAACTGCCACTAGCCTTTTCCGCGCACTTTGTCCTCACTCTTGCGCGCCCTAAGAAACTTCCCAGGGGGTCACCCATCCCAAGACTACTCCCGTACAAGTACGCTTAACTTTGGAGTTCTTAGGTGATGAGCTCCCTTAAAAGAAGATGCATCTTGTTGGTATGAATAGTACTATTAATCCGTTTATATTAAATCTCAAGTGTTACAATCACCCCTATTTAGGATCGCAACGTCCTCGTTGCGCCTTTAAACCAATCTCAATCAAATCCCAGAATCTTCCCCCGCTAAGTGCCCACCCGATATCCAACGGGTCAGCACACTGTCGCATGGTTGCTCTGATACCACCTGTAACACCCCGGCCCCATAGGACCCGAGGTAGTTACTCCAGACCTCTAGTATGTCCTCACAAACCGCCACTAGCCTTTTCCGCGCACTTTGTCCTCACTCGTGCGCGCCCTGAGAAACTTCCCAGGGGGTCACCCATCCCAAAACTACTCCCGTACAAGCACGCTTAACTTTGGAGTTCTTAGGTGATGAGCTCCCTTAAAAGGAGATGCATCTTGTTGGTATGAGTAGTACTGTTAATCCATTTATATTAAATCTCAAGTGTTACAGAGTGGCAACCGACGTGATGACACATGTAGTAATCGGCGGGGGTGTCACATCAATTGCTTTGCCTACAGCCATCATTAACGTTGGTCATCTCAAGTAGTCAAGTTGAGTAACCCACTACCCTAATTACATTACTAATCATAATATTAATTTTTTTTATAACAGTCATCATTAAGCCTTGTAAATGCATCATTAACTTATGTGGTCAACCTCTTAAATGTAGAATAAACTGTCAAGTTCTTGCCTTAACAGGACCAGAGTTAAGTCGGCGATGGAAGATCAATCATAGCGGTACTGATGATTCGGTCTCTTCTTGAACCACCGTCATGGGTTGAACAAGGTGTTAGGGTTCGAGAAATTTATCATATTAGTTATTCTTATTTTGTTGTTTGGATTCTTGTTAAAGTCTTTGTTGCTATTTTTACCAGGATGATTGAAAATTTAACTTATTTTGTATGTCGTTAGAAGTAACTGATCAATAGAACTAGTGATAGCTGTGTCAATTCTGTTTCGTGGGATTAACGGTTCGTGACAGGTCTGATTTATAGTAGTTTATGTAGAGTGTATAGTAGTTGTTGGTCGAGATTAGTTAGTGACATGTGTGATTTATATCTGGTCAAAACAAAGCATGTTTCGCCGATAGTTTAGAGATGGTGGTTGATTATTTCAAACAATTCTTCTCTTTATGTAAATAAATAAATTATGTCACTTAGAAGCTGTTCCGTTCGTCTTAATCTTATTACTTATTCCTTAATCTTATTTTATTCAGATCAGATCAGATCAGATCAGAAAGATTCAGATCAGATCAGATCAGATCAGAAAGATTAAGATCAGATCAGATCAGAAACATTCAGATCAGATCAGAAAGATTCAGATAAGATCAGCAACATTCAGATCAGATCAGAAAGATTCAGACCAGATCAGACCAGATCAGAAACATTCAGATCAGATCAGAAACATTCAGATCAGATCAGGTCAAAAAATTCAAACATGATTTATCACTTTTATTATTATATTAATTATGATTATTATATTATAGTTATTGTTAATAATATTAATATATTAATATAATAATATTATTAATAATAATATAATAATAATGTTAATAATATAAAATTATTATTATATTATAATAATATAATATAATATAATATAATATAATATAATATAATATAATATAATATAATATAATATAATATAATATAATATAATATAATATAATATAATATAATATAATATAATATAATATAATATAATATAATATAATATAATATAATATAATATAATATAATATAATATAATATAATATAATATAATATGATATAATATGATATAATATGATATAATATGATATAATATGATATCATATAATATAATATAATATAATATAATATAATATAATATAATATAATATAATATAATATAATATAATATAATATAATATAATATAATATAATATAATATAATATAATATAATATAATATAATATAATATAATATATTTATAATTATAATTAAAATTATGACATAATTATGACTATAGAAATAAATATTATAATTATAATTACAATAATAATAATTATAAAATTAATCATAATTAAAAATATAATTACATTTATAATTGTATCTATATTTATAATTAGTGTAATTGGTATAATTATTATAATTTTAAATTTAATTTTAATTATTATTTTTTTATAATTATGATGATAATTGTAATTTTATTTAAGTTATATTTTTAATTACAATTATAAATCTAATAATTATAATTGTAATTACAATTACAATTATAGAAATATTCAAATCAGATCAGAAAGATTCAGATCAGAAGAATTCAGATCAGATCAGAAACATTCAGATCAGATCAGAAACATTCAGATCAGATCAGATCAGATCAGATCAGCAACATTCAGATCAGTTCAGCAACATTCAGATCAGATCAGAAAGATTCAGATCAGATCAGAAAGATTCAGATCAGATCAGATCAGATCAGAAAGATTCAGATCAGATCAGATCAGATCAGAAAAATTCAGATCAGATCAGATCAGAACTTAAAAAATTCAGATCAGAAACATTCAGATCAGGTGAACGGAACAGCTTCTTAGTAGGCAATTTACATTGTGCACAAGTACCCCATGTATATGGTGCTAGATATTCGTTTTGTCTAGTAGTGGTCTCTTCTTTTTAGAGAAGTCATATTTTAAAACACTTTCTACAATAAGTTACATTTTTTTTTACGGTATGTGCAATAAGTTACATTAGTTCATAGCAATTACACATTTGAAAAAATCACACATTTGAAATTGAGATACGTAATAATAAACAAAACCGAGTATGTGATTTTGTTTGTTGTACAAATATCGTAATTAATTTTTTTGGAACAAGACGACTTATATTGATAATAAAACATTCAGCAATGGACAAAAGAGATAAATGGAACACTTAGCCACCAACCATCGAATCAGCCCGAGAATCAATCACCCTAAACAGAGTAATATGATTCGTTGATCCTATAATGGGTCTATATGAGCCTATCATGGTCGGAGCAAAACCCTCATCACTCCTACCTAATATAAGAGTCTGACGGAAATAAGTGTACGTGACAAACAAAACAACATGACGTTCGAAGTAAAAACACAAACAAACTAAAACAAAAATAGAGATAGCCTTCCAAACTCTAGTTGCACAATGCCTCCGTGGCGGCGGTTCAGGAGGGGACGAATCAACATCTCTTCGTCTTCTTTCGCCCAAACGGGATCAACCGCAGAACGCTCGTCATCCTCGCCATGGTTCCATCCGATCGACTGTGAGGAGACGTCCCACTCCTGCTACTTCCTCTGCGATACCAGCCCCAGCGACATCATCTGCACCACCTTCTCTCTGTTTCCGCTTCGAACTCCTTCGCTCGCCATCGTCTGAACCGCACAAAATCGGCGGAGGGAAGGCCTGCAAATCGATCTCCCAAGTGAGACTACTTCCCTGTGACGACCTCTGCTGAAGGCCTGGACTCCCCTTCTTGATCGATGCTTCACGAACCACTGGCTCAGGCCAAAGCCGCCGGAAAATCTGCTAGGGATAAACCCTAGATGGCCGCGGTTTAGAGGGCGGAAGGCGCTCTCGCACACTCCATAAATATCGTAATTAAATTGTGTAAATAGTCACACAAAAGTTATATTTTTTGACATACATATATACATATGAAAAGTAAATAATTGTAATATTAGTGTACTTATCAATTTAGGGTCTAAATGATCTTAAATTGAAATGTAAACACAATTAAACTTAATCAAACTTAAATATGGATTGTGGTGGACTTTTTTTAATCTGTGGACTTCTAAAAAAGTCTATGGACTTTTAAATCTATAGACTTTTAATCTGCTGACTTTTGAATCTATAGACTTTTAAATTCGTAGACTTTTGAATCCGTGGACTTTTAAATGAATGACTTCTATGGATTTCAATAAATCCAGACTTTTAATTGGACTTATTTCAGATCAAATCCAACTAGACCAGACTTTAACAAAGCAAATCAGACTTTAATAAATAAGAATCCCTACATAGAAAATATGACAAATATAATAGCTAATGTTCTCTATTCCGAATGAGGTCAAGCATAAGCATTAAAAAAATATAAGAAAAAAAATAATGTCATCAATGCACAAAATGGGAACAAACGTCTTGTGCTACTAAATTAGGATCAAAATTATTCATTTTATGTAGCTGCCCACATTTGAGTAGCAAGATTCATCCTCCATTCATTGGCTGTTTCCCTCTGTTGATCTTGTATCTGAAAATTATCTCATTCAAGATTGTCCTCATTATCATTAGGTGTGTCTTCTTCTGGGTCCGGAGGAAATTCGTCAGATCGACATTCACGTTGAAGAAAATTATGTACTCCTGCACACTGTTTTGAAGATTGTGAAGCGTGACTTCAATATTTCAGGAATTGATAGTGCATAAATTGTTAATAATTATGCTACTTGAATAGTTGAATCCTACTTATAAGTAAAGGTTGAAATTTAGATTACCATGTAATGTAATTCATCAAAACAAAGATAACTTTGGATTAAAGCAATGCCTCTAACTAATCTGTTTGTAGTCATAATATGAAAAAAAACTTCAAAATTCGAAAAAGGAAATCAATCAATGTTTATGCAATCAATAGTTAACCAACCGGTATAATTTTAATCACTTTTTAAAGTTATGAAGTTAATATGTGTTTATCTAAACAAAAGAATGAATCCATTTAGGAGAAATGATTGAAGTCACAGAATGATTTAATTAGAAATAACTATCTTAAAAGTCATATAAGTCAATTGCTTCATTGCTTGACTCGGCTAAAATGAAAAAAAAAACCATATCTCTTCCAATGTGAAATGTGTATATTATGCAGTGTTTTAGGTTAGTGCTTTTTAACAACTGATGAGATTTTACAACTGCGATTGAAAAGTCAAATAAAACCAAACCATTATTATTATATGTTCCAACTTATGGGTTGTAAATTTATACGAGTTGAAATCTTATCCTTGTTAACGTTCCTTGTTAATGGTTCACACAAATTCCGGATTTCAGCGTCAGTTTTAACATTCTGTTCATAAAAATTAATAGGGAAAAAGGTGCAAATAGGCCCTTGTGCTAACAAAAAAAGGTCACATAAGCCCCTATTTAGGAGGCTCTGTTCGGCCGTCGCCATTTGGGGTGGTTCCTGGTAGAATTTTTTGATGAAATTTTTTGAGCATCTTATTCATTAAGTCTAGTTTACTCATACCAAATTTCAGCTAAAACTTCAATCAGGAAGGCATTCAAATGAATTCTTGAAGATAATTGTACTTTTAACTGCGCAGTCATCTTCAAGAATTCATTTGAATGCCTTCCCGATTGAAGTTTTAGCTTAAATTTGGTATTACTAAACTAGACTTAATGAATAAGATGCTCAAAAAATTTCATCAAAAAATTCCACCGGGAACCACCCCAAATGGCGACAGCCGGACAGAGCTTCCTAAATAAGGACTTATTTGACCTTTTTTTGTTAGTACAAGAGCCTATTTGCACGTTTTCCCAAATTAATAAAATACTAGAAAGATTGACATGATCGAATAAGTTATAACATTACAATAAACTTTCTATCATTTGTGAAAACATTCTGTTCATAAAGAAATACGAATTAGATTATATCGGCCAAAGGATCCATCCGAACAGACTAGGGAAACAAAAATTCAGAGGCCCAACCTCATGGATGATGGGTGCCAAATTAAAAATCTTACTACGTAATATTCAAAACAGGTTTCCATAATCATTTATGAAAAGAAGCAATCCGCTGACAGTTTGGAGTCACGGAGTATAAATGAAGAGAAACTATTCGCGAACAATATAAATGAATGGAGAACAAATATAAGAAAAGAGTAAAAGAAGAGAAGAAACTTACCTGGAGTTTTTTTGGAGAGGCGGTTGTTCTTGGCGAAGCGAGCAAAAGAAGAGGAGTAGATAACCAAGGGAGAAAGTCTGCGTGAAATCTCTACGGGAAGCACGAGACAATTGACCAGAACGATTATATATATGAGTAGGTCTAAAGTCCATGAAAATCCATTATTTTGTAATTCCACAAGATTTGTTAATATTTTGAATACACCCATACTTTTATTGACTTTTAGAAATCCTAATTGAATACACCTGTATTTTTATGGACTTTTAAAAATCCTAATTGAATACATCTAGATTTCTAAAATCCACGGACTTCTAAAATTTTACCACTAAATCCCAATACAATACACCCCCTTAGTTTGATAAGTGTAAACTAAGAATCGATACTGGGTGTAAACATATACGGAGTATCAGTTATTTAGTGGAAATGATAAAAGGAGGTCGTAAAATTACACATACTCGCAAATAAAAATAAAAATTGAATACAATTTTTGAAGAGTAAAAAAGGTGAACACGTTTAAAACAAGGGAAAGTTCCTGAAATGGGACAAAAAACGTTTGTAAATTCCAAAATAAGACTGTCATATTTTTATTCCTAAAATAGGAGTAATTACTGTCAAGTTTGAAAAATAGTGTCATGTTTAAAGTCTGGTACTGCCAAAACATGACAGTAATTAGTCCCATTTTGGAAATTAAAAACATGGCAGTCCCATTTTGGAATTTACAAACGTTTTTAGTTCTATTTAGGATAAATTCTCTTAAAACAACTCCAGAAAAGAAAGTGAAGACGTTTAGATGGGGAAAACAATTTTATAAAACATTGAAACAAATTCTGAAAGGGAAAACTGAAAAAAAAACTTATTAATAAATCAAAGAAAGTTCTTAAATTAATATTCCACAAAAAAAATTGTAAAATGTTACCACTAATTCTATATACTCCCTTCGTCACAATTTGATGATCTCATTTCTTTTGGGCTCAAAGATTAAAGGAGTGGTTGAAAAAGTAAAAGTTGTGGTTGAGATTTGAGTAGAAAAAGGTGAAATGATGTGAATCACATATTTCTTTCCAAAAAGGGAAATGAGACTATCAATTTGGGACGGCCTAGAAAGGAAATACGGGATCATCAAATTGGGACAGAGGGAGTATACAATAGGTATATTCCAAGTTTTAAAAAGTGAAAAGGCTAAAAGGAATAAAAAAAAATAAAAAGTGAGAAAATTTTAGAATAAGATGAATAAGAAGTTCATGACAAAATCAAAAAATAAAAAAGGAATCTCTAGTCAAGTACTCCCTCCGTCCCAAAATGCTTGGCCAAATTTCCTTTTTTGGCCGTCCCAAAAAGGTTGGCCATTTCCATTTAAAGTAAGGAATATGTGGCTAAATTTAATTCTCTCTCCTCTGCACAAATTTTGACCACACAGTTTTTACTTTATTAATCCACGTGCAAGTCAACATTGGCCAACGATTTTGGGACGGAGGGAGTATCTCGTAGTCTGATGTCATCACTGTGTCACTCTCATCCAATTCGATGTTGGTATTACATTGAGCACCTGCTATTTAGGTTAAAAGTAATTGTTTAAAAAAATGAATATCTAAAAAGAAGTGACTAAAAAAATACTCCCTTCGTCCCATTTTACCTGTCCTACTTTCCTTTTTGGGTTGTCCCAAAATAAGTGTCTTCTTTCCTTTTTTGGAAAGAAATATGTGGTTTACACCATTTCACTTTATTAAACTCAAATCTCAACCACAACTTTTACTTTTTCAACCACTTCATTAATAACCATGCCGAGTCAAAATAAGACACATAAAATGGGAGTATGGGACGGAAGGAGTACTCGGCCCTATCCAACTGTCAACGTTACTCGGAATAACCATCCAACGGAATATAGTTATCAAGATAAACAAATCAGGAATTTCTCTATTTTTTATTCCATCACTTTCATAATAATTATAAACAAAAACCGTATCCAGTTTTCCCCCATCCATTTCCCATTTTCTCAAGAAGCGATCACCATTCAATCATGCGGTCGCTTCAACCGCCACCGTTCGCCCCGCCGGACTCTTCGTCTTCGCCTTCTACGGCGGCGGCATCGCCATCGGCGAATCGCAACCGACCCCGGCGGAAACCCGATCTAACTCTTCCTCTTCCTCAACGCGACCCAAGATTAGCTGTACCGCTTCCTCTCCCTCCCGCCTCCGCCGCGTCCTCCGCCTCCATGTCGCCGTCCTCTTCGGATCCCTCGACTCCTCTCAACTTCTCGGAGCTCGAGCGCATCAATCGCATCGGCAGTGGGAGCGGCGGCACGGTCTACAAGGTCCTCCACCGCCCGACCGGCAAGCTATATGCTCTGAAAGTGATTTACGGCCACCACGAGGACTCCGTCCGCCTCCAGATGCGGCGCGAGATCGAGATCCTCCGCGACGTCGACCATCCCAACGTCGTCAAATGTCACGGCCTGTCCGATCATAACAGCGAAATTCAGGTGCTCCTCGAGTACATGGACAAAGGATCGCTGGAGGGGACTCACATCCCGCAGGAGCCATCGCTTTCAGATCTAACTCGCCAGATTTTATCCGGACTCAGCTACCTCCACCGACGGAAGATTGTTCATCGTGACATTAAGCCTTCCAATCTGCTAATCAATTCGCACCGCAGGGTGAAGATAGCTGACTTTGGAGTCTCCCGAATCCTCGCACAAACCATGGATCCCTGCAACTCCTCTGTCGGCACAATCGCGTACATGAGCCCTGAGAGGATAAACACAGATCTGAATCATGGACAGTACAATGGATATGCAGGGGATATATGGAGCTTGGGAGTGAGCATCTTGGAGTTCTACTTGGGGAGATTTCCTTTCAACGTCGGCCGGCAAGGAGATTGGGCCTCCCTAATGTGCGCCATTTGTATGTCCAGACCACCGGAGGCGCCACCGACGGCTTCAAGGGAGTTCAGGAACTTCATCGCGCTATGTCTGCAGAGGGATCCAGATAAGCGATGGACGGCTGTGCAGTTGTTGAGTCACCCTTTCGTTGTGCAGAACAGCCCGGCAAGCAATAGTAGTAATCCCGGCATTGCCAATCAGGTGCCTCAGACACATCCATTGCTACCTCCTCCACGCCCTCATTTTTCGTCTTCTTGATATTCATGTTTCTGATTTTTTTCAATGTGCAATTTGTATGGAATTGAATTAGCCAAACCAATTAGATAGATAGAAAAACTGATACTTGGGGATTTCACAGGGTTGTGTTTAGCTTGAGGCTTTTCTTTTCTAATCAATCTTCTTTTTCCTCTTCTGCTACAAGTTTTGAAATTGTGAGTTCATGACAATGTTGAAAGCAACTTTATTCATGGATGACTTTTCATCAATTGGTTAGGAAAGGAAGTTTCTATCTCTTATTTATGAAATCAAATTGTGTAGATGTATAACACACACCACCACCCCAAAGTATCCCTTTTTAAAAGCATCCATCCCACCTCAAATAAGAGTAGTTTTGATTCATCCCTTGTGTATCATGGAGAAGTTTAACTTTGAAGCTTGAACCGTTTCCTTATTTCCACTTGGGGATCTTTTGTGTCACCGCATAATAACAGTGTTATTATGTGAATATACATATTGACATGTATTTTCTATATTTGGTGGCTAAGTAGGTGTAGGATTTTAGAAAGATTTGGCTGATTTGTGTTTTAGAAGAACTTGTTTGCCTAAGTGTGGCTGTGAGTGGGAAGCAAGTGATATTTTTCTTCATTTGGTAAGAATGCATGGTGATATTTTTCTTCATTTGGTAAAAATGCATGGTGATAATTATCTTCTTTTCTGTTTCCACTTAATACGTGGTATATGGAGTAATATTCAGTGGCTATCTAATCAACTAATGTACCCACCCATCATTTTCTTTCTTTCTTTATCAATCAATATTCCTCACCCATTAGCTACTCGTCATTTTTACTTGTTTTTTTTGTTGCCAGGTCTTCAGTGTTTACTCTGTATTATACAATTCAGTCATACCACCATAGGACAAGCCTAAATGATCATCATCCTCTCTTTGTTACTTGGTCATCACTAATCCTATCACTTGAAAACCTGTTTCGTATCCCCATTTCTGCTCATTGATTCACTATTTGGCCCATATAGAGCCCACTTGGTAACGTTTAAACTTTAAAATGCCCATCTTTTGAAACTGTTAATGTTTGGTTAAATCACTTCAATATATTGAGAACTTGTTTGTGATATTTTTTTTGGCTTATCAATCTTATCGGCTAACTTTTTTCTAGTCATGGACCCGGTTCGGGCCGCCCAGCCCGGGACCGGCCCGGCCCGGCCCGCCACTGTGCGAGCCCGGACTGGCCCGGTTCTCGGGTCCGGGTCGGGCCTAGGCCCGGTGGGGGGGACGGGTCCGGGGCTTGTATTTGGCGAACCGGCCCGGCCGGGTCGGGCCCGGGTCCGGGCCGAATTGATTTTTTTTATTGTTTTTTTCATTTTTTGGGTACCCGGGTTGGGCTTGATGGTTAGGAGGGGTTTGGGGGGGGGGGGGCTGTTAGGAAAGCAAAAAAAAAATATATATGACCGAACCGGAGGCCCGGCCAGGACCCGGACCGGACCCGGTGGCTACCCGGGCCAGTCCCGGGCCTTCCTTCCCAAAAAAAAAAGCCCGGTCAGGCCCGGCCCGGAACCGGCCCGGCCCGGATCCATGACTACTTTTTTCACCCCGACGCGTACCTTATCAATGCACACTGAATTTTGCAGTAATAAAAAATAAGTCAAGTTATAGTTACTTTTCTGACTGATTTGGCTGAAATTACTATAATGGACAATTTAAACTATTTTTTTCATATATCTTATAAATTTATTTTACTAATAAAATATTATATATATATATAATATTTTCATAAATAATCAAAATCAGCTAGTCCAACATTCCAACTACTTCAACTTGAACTTCATAAATTTCAACAGAATCAGTTAATTCAGTCAATTTCAGTGTTATGAAGCGACATCTGAGATGAGATAAAACACAACTGAAATGAAACTTAATTACAAAAATATGATTAATAATTACTATAACAATGTATACTTTTATACTCAGGAAAACTATTTATTTGGTCCTCGTACTATCATGAAAAAGTCAATTAGGTTCTCGTACTTTTAAAAAAATCAATCAAATCCCCAAACTTTATAAAAATGTTCAATTGAGTTCATTTGCAGGTTACTTGCCATGTCAGCAGGTCCCCTGTTGATGTGGCTCATATGTGGAAGCCCATGTAGCAGGTGACCTGCTTACATGGTAAGTAATATGCAAATGGACTTAATTGAACATTTTTACAAAGTTCGGGGGTCTGATTGATTTTTTAAAAATACAAGAACCTCATTGACTTTTTCATGATAGTATGAAGACCAAATTAACAGTTTTTCCTTTTATAGTCACTTAAGTGTAAAATTTGAATATAAGTTACTATGATTAAGTTAGTCATTAAATTTGCTCAAAGCAAGTCTACCCTCTAGGCTCTATATGCCTTAGCATGAGATAACATTATATGATTTCGATCATTTGTGAAATTATTTCATTTCTATTGATTAGATGAAACACCTAATTTTAAATATATTACACATGAAATGAAACATTTAAGATAGGTTAATAAGTAATTGGTTTATTCATGTCTTTAAATTATTTCGTTTAAATTATTTCATGTCTCTAAACCACGAATGCAAAATGATTGTTAAAAGATAGGTTAATGTGTATTTTATGCAACAAATGCATATATTGGTGTTGATGCTGTAGAATATACTCATATAGATTAAAAGAGAGGTTAATCAAAACAATTAGGGAAAAGATGCAAATAGGCCCATGTACTAACAAAAAAAGGTCAAATAAGCCCTTATTTAGGAGGCTCTGTCCGGCCGTCGCCATTTGGGGTGGTTCCCGATGGAATTTTTTGATGAAATTTTTTGAGCATCTTATTCATTAAGTCTAGTTTACTCATACCAAATTTCAGCTAAAACTTCAATCGGGAAGGCATTCAAATGAATTCTTGAAAATAACTGCGCAGTTAGAAGCGCAGTTATCTTCAAGAATTCATTTGAATGCCTTCCCGATTGAAGTTTTAGCTGAAATTTGGTATGAGTAAACTAGACTTGATAAATAAGATGCTCAAAAAATTTCATCAAAAAATTCCACCGGGAACCACCCAAAATGACGAAGGCCGTACAGAACCTCCTAAATAAGGGCTTATTTGACCTTTTTTGGTTAGTACATGGGCTTATTTGCACCTTTTCCCAAACAATTACTATGTCTACTTTTAAAGATTCAAAAATTTATGCCGTTTCTAATGTCACTGAGTGGTAGTGTCTACTTTTTTTTGTGAGTGACTAGTTACACACTTACACTTATTCATGTCATTAAGAAATTCGGAGTATATGAACACAGGAAACAAGTTTCAAAGTTACTTTTCGCAGTGACATTTTTAACGCAGATTACTTTAGGGAGTTGTGACACATGGTATACCGGTCCCAATACAGCACTGTTATTCTAATTAAAAACAATCTAGTATCCTCCTCTCTTGGTCAACGCTTATATGTCACTGCTACTACTTCGTCTTTTTTTCTCCATTAAAATTCTAACAATTTCCATCTTTTGCAATGGAGCCAAAAACTCACTATATTTTTGCTTGGGAATATGAAATAAAACAAACTGGCCCACTAAACGATATGCATGCGCTTCTTTTTTATGAAGCATCAGTCAGTCCACAAAATTTTTGACACGATTTTCACTATGGATCATCCGGAAACAGTCTCTTTGTGCTTTAATATAGGAGTAAGACTGCGTACATTTGACCCTCCTTACTCCACAGTAGGAAGGAGCCTTTGCGGCACTGGGGTAATGATAATGAATGATGATAATGATCACAATTCTCACGCAAACATTACCTCCTCCCCAAATCCCAATTGTCATGAAGTCCGTATGGATCTGCGACACCATGATGCAAGTCCACAACCAGATTTATCTTTGCATTGGAAACAAAATTTATCCATAAAAAATAACATAAATACATTATAGGTCAAATAAAATTAACTTACCCATATAGAAGAATGATTTATCTTTAAAAAAAATTTATGACTTTAGTGTTAAAAAACATATTCACTCTTTACGTAAATTAGTTGAACAATTAAACTTCTTATTTTCATTGTTTACATTTGATATTATATGAAGTTACATCTTCGTATGCACGAGTTACATCTGTTTATGCACAAGTGATATATGAATGTACGCGAGTTACACCATGAAATAAACCCCTGCTAATGACCAAAAATGTTTCTTAACTACATCATTTTGTATAGCCCTATTTTTTTTTTAAAAAAAAATCACTATTTACAAAAAGTAATTGGGCAATTAAGATCAATTTTTCATTGTTTACATTGAAATCAATGTTTATAACATGTACGGAGTATATATATAATATAGTTTACATTTCAACTTTTCTAGAGTTACATTTTAATGTACGCGGGTTACACCTTAATGCACCCAAGTTACATCACTAAATAAACCCCTACTAATGAACCAAAAATGATTTTTAACTATATCATTTTATAGTCCTAATATTAAAAATAAAATATATTCATTATTTGCAAAAAGTAATTGGGCAATTAGGACCAATTTTTCATTGTTTACATTGAAGTCAATGTTTTTTTTCTAATATTTCGTTTTAGACAACTTACATTTCAACTTGGCTCAAGTTCCATTTCCTATCAACGTGAGTTACATTTTGTTAAACAAGAGTTACACCACCCTGTTACTTAAGCACACAAAAAAAATCATTGTTCATCCGCGTCACTTTTCATGCATATATTACCCCTGAGAGTACGGTGCTCATTGTGTGCCGGTACCGCGGTATAAGAACTCCATTTTTAAAGAGGGGAAAATAATTAAAATACCCCAAACTTTGAAGGAGTGTGAGATGAGCATCCCAAACTTGCATATGTAATTTAAATACCCCAAACTTTAAATAAAAAGTTATTTTAGCACCATAGTTAAGTATTATTTCTTTCAAAAATGTAAACTTATGGTGTTATTTGCATAATTTATAATATTTTAGAATTCATGAAGGCACAGTTAGCATTCTAAACTTCCATTGCGAAACAAATAACATTATCTCCAATCTATATAATTTCAACACTTTTACTTTTCTATTTTAAATTATGCAATTAACCCCATAAATTGACATTTTTGAAAGAAATAATACATGAAAATGGTGCGAAAATAACATTTTACATAAAGTTTGGGATATTTAAATTACAAATGCAAGTTTGGGGTGCTAACCTCACCCCCCTTCAAAGTTTGAGGTATTTTTATTATTTTTCCCTTTTAAAGATGTTTAAAAAAAACTCCACATCATCCGGAATGATTGAACCAAGGTCGTGACTCAAAAGTGATAGGGTAGAGAGGGCTGATTGAATTTGAGTTGGGGTCTAATTATTTAGTTATTATTACAACAAAAAATCTATTTGTATCCACTTTTGTACATTCCCTGTTTTTCTTGTATACACATGCAGTTCGTTAAGAAGATGACATCATTTATCTCGCAATTGTCTGTATATACCGACAATGTACAAAAGTGGTACAAAAGTGTTACACCAAGAAGGTTTCTTATTATAAATATTTAGAAGTCATTTTTTATTTATCGAAACACTCAAAATCACATTTTGTTCATTCACTTTTTTTATTCTTTTGCATACGAATAGCGGTTATCGCGCTATATAATCTCGCAGTATTTTATGAAAATTAGATTAGAAAATAGTTTTTCGAAAAATATTACTAAAGAGAAATTTATTTACAATAATATAACTAATAGCTAATATAGTATAATCTCATACGGACATAAGTGTAAATATTAAATCCAAATTAATATGACTAAGTTATTATTATAGTCACTACATTTAAGAAGTTATATTTTTATAAACAGCATTTAGTTGAATCATATATATGTAATTCTTTCTTAAAAAAGTATTTTGAAACAAATTGTGTAATCAAGTAAAGGCTCATACTAAAATCAATCAATAAATTTATCAAATTATAAAAACATTCAATTCAGTTTTTTAGATGGTAAATAACTCGTTAATAGGTTAATTTGCACTGCATAGTAAATTTTATGCTTTTCTTTGTTTTTCTTTTTCTTTTTTTCTTTCTTTTTTCCTTTATCTCTCCCCTTGACTTTCTTCTTCCGTTCCAACCCGCAACATTTTTTTCTTTTTCTCCCTTTTCATTCTCCTTTCACAGTCCACCCCACCAGAACGGTCCAAGAGGTACTGAGGTAGTACTCCATCCTTTATGTTGGAAGGTTCTCGTCTCGTGGGTAAATGACATTTGGACCGTTTTTATTCCCAAATAAAACCAAATCAGATCATATCAGACTCAGATAGTTTTAAAATACACATATATCGGGCATTTATCAGACCAAATCAGAAAATATCAATCTAAGTAAAAATATCTTAAGTGGTTAAATAAAGTAATTTGGTTAAAAAAGTGAAAAGAGAAAATTCAGAAAAAATAAACATATAAAATGAAAGTAATAAAGAGAGATAAGTTGGGGAAGATGAAAGTGTGAGACTTGACACATAATGAGTAGGAAATAAAAATTTGAGTAAATGTGTAATTAATGAGTAAATTATTTCCTAAAATAGAATGAAAACTTTTAAATGAGACACCCAAATAAGGAAGATAAGAATATTTCAACGGGACATAGAAAGTACTCCCTTCGTCCCGCTAAGATTTTCCTGTTTTCCTTTTTTAGTTGTCCCAAAATGAAGTTCCCATTTCCCTTAATGGAAAGTCAAACAGTGCAAAACAGTGTTAAACAGTATACTCTACACTAAAGTCAAATTTATTTCCTTAATATATGTGTAGGTCAAACTAGGAAGTTATTAGCGGGACAGATGAAGCATGTTATTTTAGTTTTTGTAATGGCATAATGTGTAGATACAAATTGACGACCCTCTAAAATGTGGCCCCATTCGCCTGAAAAAGTTACACATGATTTTTTTTTTAACCCGGAAGGCAAACCACCAAAATGGGCAAACGTCGGGGAACATTTGCCATATTTTATTAGATAAAAGAGAAAGAAACAAGAAAAGAGGGGGACTAGACCAAGACCTCTCCAAAGGTGACATACCACCCTGAGTTGCAGATAAAAGAAACAAATTAAAGAGAAATTGAGAGGACTAGACCAAGCCCAATTTCAAAACAAAATAAAATCGACCAAAACAAAAATTAAACACGAAAGGACGGGATTCCATTTTTGTCAAGTTCTATTAAAGCATTAATGAAGCCAGGCAAAAATGAAGTGTTAGTAAAACTACCAGGTATGTTCGAAAATAATCCAACCTGAGCCAGTGAGTGAGCAACCACATTTGCTTCCCTAAAAATGTGCTTAATTCGGACGTTCAGGTTCTTACAGAGGTCTTGGGCAATGGGCTTCCTCTACCATCCGCGGAAGATAAAGAGGTGAAGAAGATTTTTGATATGAAAAAGTTACACATGATATTTCAGAGCATTGATATTATTTGTGTATTTTTTATGAAAAAGAGGTGTGTGTATGGGTAGGGGGGCCATGGCCCCTCCCAACCTTTTAATTTTTTTGTAGTATTAGCATTACATATCACGTATGAAATAAGAAAAAATG
The DNA here is from genome assembly GCA_945859915.1 of Cuscuta epithymum. Taxonomy (NCBI): domain Eukaryota; kingdom Viridiplantae; phylum Streptophyta; class Magnoliopsida; order Solanales; family Convolvulaceae; genus Cuscuta; species Cuscuta epithymum. The sequence goes on along the minus strand of CAMAPF010001001.1, from coordinate 432,422 downwards.
GGTCAAAATTATCGGATAGAAGCTTGCATTTTAGATGCTTTCGGGTAGATTTTTTTGATGAACTTTTGTGAACACACGTATTTTTTTAAAGTGTAGATTACATCCACCGAATTTCATCTTATATTTCAATCGAGAAGTCCATTAAATAAATTATGAAAAAATACTGCGTTTTTTATTTATTTTTTGGCGCAGTATTTCTCAATAATTTATTCAATCGACTTGCCGATTGAGTTTTAAACCGAAATTTGATGTGAATAATCTACATACCATGAAGAACATTGTCACAAAATTTCATCAAAAAATTCCACCCGGAAGCACCACGAACGTAACGTATGCATCCAGACAATGGATCCCGTCAGGTAATTCTGACAGGATCATTCCACATGAAATAATTACATATATATGTTTAAAAATATGACAAAATATGTTTTACTCGTCAAATAGATCTTATTTAGTTCTATTAAAAATAATTTGATTAGAGTTTGCCAAAATATGAGTGAATAAGTCCTATTTTGATAATAAAACAATGATTATCCTATTTATGAAATTTATTTTTATTTTAATCCTATTGAGAGAATTTTTTTTCTTTGTTCTTTGTGTTCCTTTTTGGCCCCCGCTGTAGCTAAATCCTGGCTCCGCCCCTGGCTATTGTGGAACATATATTATGTCAAATAACATATTTATACACCTAAGAACACATCATATTCTGTCATTTTTATCAGTATTAAATATCTTCCCTCAACTTTCACTTTTGAGGCCTTGCCGTTTAGGTGATAAAATGTTGGCATTGTTGCAATAGCATGAAACTATATTATACTATCTACTTAGTAGTTAGTAATAGATAAGGTTACTCTAACGTCAACATTTTTTTATAGTATGTAATGTTTATAATAGTCTATTTGATACGGAGTACAAAATTAATGATGATTTGAAGGGCGATGCGCTAGGGTTCTTTTTCTTCTTTTTCCCAAACTCGAATATAATCGGAGTATTCAATAGCTAATTTAATACTCGTAGGATTTTTTTTTCCTCCTCTTTTGATGAGACGCCAAAAGAGGTGATTTCTCTATCAAGAGCACCTTGAGAGTTTTAAAAGTTCACCGAATCTAATCCTCAAAAGTATTTCCAGTGAAAGTTTATACAAATGGTAACAAGATAATAAAGGAACATCACGTGAAACTAAAATAGAGTAAAGACAAATCCAAAACAAAACACTCCAAAACCTGACAAAAATTAAATCAAACTCCAAATAGATCATGCTAGCGAGGCAATCATAAATCTTATTTCTTCCATCTTAACTACACATTTGGAACTGCATGAGCTTTTGCACTAGTTGTGACAATGCCCAAAGATCGGGACACCTAAAACTCTTTGCCTTTAACTTTTGCGGCGGGCTGCATGGCATGGCTGTCTCCCCTCCTTTTATGGCACCCTTACTAACTCTCCTGTTCTCCTTTTCTACCCCCCAATCTAGTGTCTCGAGTAAGTGCTCCTCCAGTAATGCCACACCTTTTCAGTTTTCTTCCATCCTTGGCATTTTGTATCTTCCCCATTTAAACCTCCACACCATCATCCATCCTCTACCCAACTTTATCGTCATTTCCCGTCTCACACACTCTATTTCTTTCATTATCTGCTCAGAGTCACTAATTCATGGCTTCTATATATATCTCCATTCCTGCTCATCTAGACGACAGCAGAACCTATTTTCACAATTGATTATCCCACAAAGAAAACAAAATCCATTTCCCATACAAACAATTAACCCAAATCGTCATGATTTACCCAAGTCTATCCGGCATGGGTTCAAGTTCATGATTTACAGGAGAAGATAAGAACTGGCAGTATCGCTTCCCAGCTCGCTTGCAAGGCGGGAACTTTTGTAAAACTGGATTTGGATTCAGTGAAAGGAAGAGGGGATGGAGTTCGCGTGAGGGTGATGCTCGATGTTCGTAAACCATTGACGAGAGTGGTCAGCACTACACTGAACAAAAGGAAGAGATACTTCAGATTGATGTATGAAAAGATGCCGATTTTCTGTGGCGTATGTGGCCTGGTGGGTCATGTTGCCAAGGAACATGGAGATGGTGTTCATACACAGGAGGCGATTGTTTATCCGGATAGCATAATAGCCCCAGCGTTCAGAAGAGGGGGAGCCGGGCTCGGCCGGAGAGGAGGACGTAGTAGAGGGGAAGGACGAGATCAACATCAAGTCCAAAAGCATACTAAGCTTGATGGGAATAGTGATGATGATGACTTGCCCAGTGCTGATGCAGACCCATCTATTGTAACGTTTAACCAGACTATGGCTCACTCATCTGGAAAGAAGAGGCAAATGATAGAGTGTAAGGATAAGAGGAACGTGGAATGGAACGAGGAAAGTACGACAAACAAGGCTCTGGTATTGGTTAAAGAAGTGAACATCCAGGAAGGTGAGCGAGGGTCGGAGGATGGTGAAAAGGTTGTTGCACCAGAAACAACCAGTAGGGATCCTAAAAGGCAGAAGAAAGAGGGTAACAAACAATCAAACTATGATGAATTGGCAACATCGGCGGGCTCCTTTGAGGAGCTCCGCCGGGCCTAATGTGTATTATCAGCTGGAACTGTCGGGGAATTGGGCAGCCCCGGACAGTTCAAGAACTCGTCTGCATGGTGCAGACTCACCGCCCTAAGATGGTGTTCTTAGCTGAAACACGGAAAGACAATGAGAGTATCAGGAATCTACGATGGCGATTGGGATTGCGGAACTGTTTAATTTTACGGTCAATGGTGAAGGAAAGGGAGGTGGGTTAGCCCTTTTCTGGGACGAAATTGTACAGGTGGAGCTGTTGTCCTTTAATAAGCACCATATTGATGTGCTTGTGAAAGAGACCACAGAAAGTGACAAATGGAGAAGCACCTTTGTGTATGGGGAACCACGGGTGCAAGACAGACATGAAATGTGGAGGTTACTACGTAGAATCAGGAAAAATGCTTCTGAGCCATGGCTGCTCATTGGGGATTTCAATGAAGCGATGTGGCAAGCTGAACACTTCTCAGCCTCTAAGAGAAGCGAGCACCAAATGAAGGAGTTCAGAGAAGTTTTATCTGAATGTGATGTTCACGATTTGGGTTTTCAGGGTTCACCGTGGACTTTCGATAATAGACAGACTGGGAGGCGGAATGTGCGAGTACGGTTGGACCGAGCGGTGGCCGATCCTAGATGGACCTTGCGTTTTCAGCATGCTCGAATCACTCATTTGGTAACGTCTAGATCAGATCATACTCCATTGCTACTAGAGTTGGATGAGCCAGCCTGTACACGACCCAAATCACACGACAAAAGGTATGAGGCAATGTGGGAACGAGATATGTCCTTCCCGGATGTTGTCGTGAACGCATGGAAGAATGGGGAGGCAGCCCAGTGCCTTGGGGATGTGAATGCCAAACTACGTAACACGATGATCCAGTTGCATACTTGGAGCGTACAACACTTTGGAAATGTTAAAAAGGAGCTACAGAGCTTAATAAAAGAACTGGGGAGACTGCACAAAGAGGGATTCCTTGACTCTGATCCTAAAGTGCGCGAGGTGCGGGGAAACCTGGATGAGATGTTACTACGAGAAGAAATCATGTGGCGGCAACGATCCCGGGTAGCATGGCTAAAAGAGGGAGATAGAAATACAAGTTACTTTCACCGGAAGGCATCATGGAGGAATCGAAAAAATAAAATACGTAAACTGAAACAACATGATGGGTCATTCACGACGGATAACCAAAAGATGGGAAAGATTGCAGAAGACTTTTTCAAGGAATTATACAAAAAAGATGATAGTATTGAGCCGGGGCCTGTATTAGAGCTGTTTGAAAGAAAGGTAACTTCTGAAATGAATAATCATTTGTGCAGACCTTTTAGCGAGGAAGAAATATCACAGGCTTTATTCCAAATTGGTCCGCATAAGGCCCCTGGACCAGATGGCTTTCCAGCACAGTTTTTTCAGAAGCACTGGGCAGTTTTGAAGGATGAAATTATTAGGGCGGTCAGAAGGTTTTTTGCAGAAACAAAACTGGAGCAGGGAGCCAATGATACAACGATAGTAATGATTCCCAAAAAGAGTTTGCCAGAGGAGATGGCTGATTTTAGACCAATCAGCCTATGCAATGTGGTGTATAAAATAGTGTCCAAATGCCTAGCTAATAGGTTGAGGCCTCTGTTACACAAGCTGATCTCGGAAACTCAGAGTGCCTTCGTTCCGGGACGCCTGATTACGGACAATGCTCTAATTGCTTTTGAATGCTTCCATTATATTAAAAGAAATAAGAGGAAGCATAACGATTTTTGTGCTTTAAAGCTAGACTTATCAAAAGCTTACGATCGGGTGGACTGGTTGTTCTTGGAAGGGGTGCTGACACGCATGGGTTTTCAGAACATTTGGGTAAGGTGGATCATGTCATGCGTAACCTCTGTACGCTACTGTGTCCGCTTTAATGGAGTTCTATCAGAACCTTTTTCGCCAACCCGAGGCTTACGACAAGGTGACCCTCTGAGTCCATACCTGTTTCTGCTAGTGGCTGATGGACTATCCTTACTACTGAGAAAATATCAGGAGGAGGGAGCCATTAAGGCACTAAAGGTGTGCAGATCAGCACCAGAAGTCTCTCACCTTCTATTCGCAGACGACAGTTTACTTTTTTTAAAGCCGACCCGACACAAGCTAGGGCAGTAAAAGAAGTGCTTGGTATTTTTGAAAAGAGTACAGGGCAATTGATAAACCCGGGGAAGTGTTCACTCTTGTTCAGCCATATATGTTCGGTGGTGAGCCAGAATGATATTAAAACGGAGCTTCAAATATCGAGTACCTTTTTTGAAGGGAAGTACCTGGGGCTGCCTACGCCAGAAGGGAGAATGAAGACCGAACAATTCCAACCAATTGGTGAGAGGTTCACGAAAAGACTAACAGATTGGTCGGGGAAATATCTCTCCGCTGGTGGGAAGGAAGTACTGATAAAGAGTGTAGCGCAAGCATTACCCACCTACATTATGGGGATTTTTAAAATGCCATCACAATTTTGCGATGACTATATGCAGTTGGTGCGAAACTTCTGGTGGGGGCATGATAAGGAATATCGAAAGGTACATTGGGTAGCGTGGGAGAAACTTACATCCCCTAAATCCTTTGGAGGGCTGGGGTTCAGAGATATGAAATGTTTTAACCAAGCTCTCCTCGCTTGTCAAGCATGGAGACTGTTGATTAAACCGGACAGCCTAGCTGCTAGGGTGCTTAAAGCCAAATACTATCCCAACGGAGCATTACTTGACACAGCCTTCCCTACCGAGTCGTCTTCCTCCTGGAAAGGCATAGTGCATGGGCTGGAGCTTCTAAGAAAGGGCGTTATCTGGCGGGTTGGAGATGGACAAAGCATTAAGATTTGGAGGCACTGTTGGGTACCTCTTGAAGGGAGGTTGTCACCTATTCAGAAGAGGAAGTGGAACAGATTAACATTAGTTAAGGAGCTGTGGAAGCAGGGAGAAAAATCATGGGACGAGCATCTGGTACGACAATTATTACACACTGAGGATGCAGATGCTATACTTAAGATAAGGATTCCCCAGTGGGAGGTGGAGGACTACCCGGCTTGGCACCTTGAGAAAAATGGGATGTTTACTGTAAAGAGTGCTTATAAACTGGCCTGGCAACTATCTAATTTTAGCATAAGAGAGCAATCGACTAGTGAGGCACCTAATGGAGAGAGGGTTATCTGGAATACTATCTGGAAAACAAACGTCCCACCAAAAGTCAAAATTTTTGCTTGGCGATTAGCTCATGAATCTCTGCCTACAAGGATGTGTAAGTGGCGGAGGAATCTTGACATGAGTTGTATGTGTAACCTATGCGGTCAAGCGGTGGAAGACGGTTACCACGCAGTTGTAGCCTGCACAAAAGTGAGAGCATTGAGGCAGGAAATGCGTAAGTTCTGGGTGTTACCTGAGGAAAGCAAGCTCAACTACACTGGCCCGGAGTGGTTTCTTGTGCTTCTTAATTCACTGGATGGCAGAATGAGAACAAACTTGATGCTTGTCCTATGGAGGAGCTGGTATTTAAGGAATAATGTTGTCCATGAGAAAGGGGAAGCTACTATTGCTAGCTCGGTGGCGTTTCTAAAGGACTATGAGAAAGCCAGTGATGTTGGAGGGCTGCGGGAATTGGATCTTAAGGGGAAAAGTCACCTAGAAGTGCTGGAAAATCAGCCTATATTAGCGAAGGATTCCGATAAATGGACACCTCCCCCGGTGGGGTGGGCAAAAGTGAATGTTGATGGAGCCTTTGTTAAAGAGAACGGAGCTGCCAGCGTCGGTATCGTGGTGCGCAACAGCAGGGGGCAGCTGCTTTATTCATCCCATAAAACCATCCCAGCATGTAGAGAAGCAGTTGAAGTTGAGGCAGTGGCCTGTTTGGAAGGGATTCGACTGGTAGCAGACTGTGTCCAAATGCCAACCATCATTGAGTCGGATAATGCTGAGGTGATTCAAAGCTTAACGGCAGAGCATGAATCTCGAGCCTCTTGGTTTCCATTGGTGAAAGAGATTAAGAGCATTTCTAGTCGAATTGCTGAGGTGCAATGGCGCAAGATAAAGAGAGAATGTAATAGAGTAGCCCACGAACTAGCTCAAAGAGGAATGAGAACCGGACGCTGTGAGGAGTGGACATCATACGCTCCTCCAGCCATCCAGATGCTCATAGATCATGAATGTATTCTCTATTCTTCTTAATAATATATCTCTCTTTTTCCTCAAAAAAAAAAAAAAAAAATTAACCCAAATCGAAACACCTTATTTCCTTCTCAATTTCATCCACATCTTCAAAAGATTTTGAGTGTTCAGAGATGCATGTAAACACTTATACTCCCCTTTCACGTTTTTTGGACATGTATAATGACATATCATATGTAGCTGAACATGTCCAAAAGATTTTGAGTGTTCAGAGATGCATGTAAACACTTATGACAAATATTTGTGTGACAAAACAAAAATTGTCACATTTAATTGAGTTATAGTTACAAAATGTGAATTTGTCACTTTAAAACGACTTCTTATGACAATATTTTTTATGGTCATTTTATCTCTTAGATTTTGTCACTAATGGATAAAATACATGACAATAAATTTGAGGTTGTCACATAACTTTTTGAGCGCCAAAATATGACGTAAAATTTTGGAGAGAATTTTTTTTGTGACATTTTAACAATAATTAATGACGATAATTTGTGTCATATTATTTTGAATTATAATGACATATCATATTCTGTCACTTATTGTTTTACTAAATAATGACAACATTATTTCGTCATTGATATTTCTCTTTGGTGACGATAAATCTAAATTTGTCATAATAGCACTATTTAATAACATTATTTCATTCTTCTTTTGTAACGAGTAATGACGTTGCTAATCATTTATTAATGTTTCCATGTAACAATAAATACTGAATACTATTAGGATGTTTTTACTGGTCTGATCTGGTCTGATCTGAACTGATCTGGTTTGGTTTGGTAATGTCTAGTCTCTTTGTATTTTTATAACTATCCAAGTCTGATATGGTCTGAACTGGTCTGATCTGATCTAGATTGGTATGATTAGGACACTTTTACATTTATTAAAAGTTATTGTAATAATAGGTATGCACTATATACGTATTATTATATACCATAGTATAATCAGCAATAGTAATAGTAAGATAGAGGAATCCTTCTTGGTGTACACCCTGGGTTACACCCTGGAGTACACCTTGGGGTACACCCCATTTATTTGCCCTTCACATAGACCAAAAACATGACACATACACTTTCAATTAAACTGTTGGTGTGAGTTTTCAGATCTGCCAGGCTAGTTGCACGCAAACCAATGTCGTGTGCACAGACACTAGTTCTCTATGTAGACAAAAAAGTGTCGGTGCGAACAAAATTGGTTTGCAAGTTCAGGGGGTTGGGAAACCAGTGTCGGTGTGCAAAGACATTAGTTGTCGGTGTAGAAAAAAGTTTCCGTACATATGCAATTTTCGTCGGTGTACACAGACATTAGTTGTCTGTGTAGAAACAAAAGTGTTTGTGCATATAATATTTTCGTCGGTGTACACAGACACTGAAAGCAAATCAGTGTCGGTGTGCATAAAACGTAAAAAGAGAGAAGGAAAGAAAACCGACGAAAATTGTATATGTACAAACACTTTTTTCTACACAGACAATTAATGTCTGTGTACACCGACACTAGTTTCCCACCCCTCTGAACTTGCAAACCAACTTTGTTCACACCGACACTTTTTTTGTCTACACAGACAACTAGTGTCTGTGCACACCGACATTGGTTTGCGTGCACCGACAGTTTAATCGAAAGTGTCGGTGTTTTTACGTTTTTTGTCTGTGTGAAGGGCAAATAAATGGGGTGTACCCGAGGCTCTAACCCAAGATGTGCCTTAAGAATTTTTCAAGATAGAGTGGGTCTCAATTTCTTTTGTTTGGAAGTTGGAACAATACATAGCCACATAGGTAGAGACCCAAGAAAGATAAGTGATTTTCTTTCCTTTTACTTTTCAGCTTGTTTGAAATTTTGATACTTTGAAAGTGTATCAATTTTAAATAAAATATTAAAATCAATCCTTTTCTAATACAGTATCTACTTAGAGTCGTAGCCAAATCTAATACAATGGAATTGGCTAAAAGTAATAAGCCCACATTTTGCCTAAACCAAGAAAATTGGGAATCATTGTGTGATTATTTTGCATCACCCAAATTCAAGGTAAGGAACCTGAAACATTCAAGGTAGAAGGTAATATTTTCATATTCAAATAACTGAATTTAATCTGTTTGTGTGTGTAGCAATCAAGTGCTACGAACTCAAAAAATAGGAAACTTGTGCGAGCTCCACATATTTCTGGTAGGACGCCTTTCACTGTCCGAAGACAAGAAATTGTGAGTCAAAATAAAACAATTATATTCAAATAATGCTTTGATTTATATGAAGAGTTTTATTATGTATTGATTGTTGTTTCTTTTGAAAGTTCACTCGTTTAATGTACAGAAAAAAGTATCTGATCATGATCATTTGGTGATAAGGTTGTATTTATGTTGCTTAGATCCATACTATCACAGGGTATTGATTTTTCAAAAGCTGTGTGAATTAGTTCTTAGCTAGTGGAAGCATGTATGAAAGATGTATGACATAAAAAAACTATTACTTTTGATAATATTAAGTTTTTGAGAGAATTGAACCCTGGTCTCGGATTACAAGGAAGATATAAAAAAAATTCTAAACAGAATGACATAAAGTCTCCACTTTTGATGTTTGAGTTTTCATGTCTCTGCCTATGAAGAAATCTTTGTTTATGAGAATTGGGATAATTATGGGTAATGTGGCCAGAACATTACGCCTGTTTTATTTTTAGTCAAAATAGTGTAAAATTGGCTAATGATTCATTAAATTTGAATTCTTCTTTTTTGACCCGTGAATAAAAAAGTATGCACGTACTTGTTAGATTAAACTTGTGTTATGGTTATTGTTCATGATTAAACCTGTGTTGTGGTTACTGTTGTTAAATGGTGATGTATTATTGAGATTCTAGTTACGTTGTTACTGGAAAATGAAATAAGTGTACCAAACCATTTAATGTTTCCTGTCTTGAAAAGCATTTTATGTTAATCAGTACCTTGTTATCCATTCTGATTCAAATCATTTTCAGTCTCAAAAGGAGCTAGATGGAGATACCTGTGATAGGATTGAGCTCTATAAACGAACTCACTTCTCAGAGAAAAATGGTTGGTCATCTAAAGTGGCAGAAGAGAACTGGGTATTATATATATAGATATACTAATCTGATCTTTCTTTTTTATTCCAACCTGTTTTATTTGAAAAAATTTAAATCTACCTTGCATCAATGTGTTTGACTAGGAGTTGATGAAAAAGAAACAAGAACAATATAAAGAAGAAGGATGTGATAAGAGTACAGATGAGATTGTTCTTGAGGTTCTTGGTCATGGAGCTGGCTACATCAAAGGCCTTGGATATGGTCCTAAACCTGTTAGCAGACGCAACAATAGTCCTAATTCATATGCCACCCAACAACTTCAAAAACAACTTCAAGAGTCCCAACAAAAGTTAGAAATGGCTGAATCACAAGTTGGCGGGCTTAACGCTAAAGTGGAAGATACTGAAAAGGAAGTGCTTGATTTGAGAAATCAATTAGCTGCACAAGCTTCAAACATGGAAAAGATAATGGCGTTTATGGCTGTTCAAGGAATGCCTTTATAAGCCTTAAGTTAGGTTATTTAAATATTCATTTATTTTTTCTCATTATTTGATATTTACATTAGGTATTGGAATGATTTGGATGTTCACGTATCTTGAATATTATGTCTTATTCTCATAAGACACTGAAGTTTGATGTTAGTGGTATTAAGAATAATTTTTTTTAATTACAGATGTTCTATTACTAAATGTTTGGATGCTTTTATATTGTTTGATATCAGTTGGAGAACTCTGAGCTTTATTCATTTCATAAGTGTCACGGTTTAAACTGGAATAGTGACACTTAAATCTTCACATAAATACTATTATTATTAATGAAGAAATATTATTTAATCACAATAAATAGGCGTCACTTTATGTACTCATATAATGACAAATTCACCTTAGTCATTTTATTTAATATTTTATGACTACTTTTGTTGTCATGGATTAATTAATCTATTTTGACAATAATTTATTTGTCACTCAAAAGTATAAATTGTGACAATCGATTTGTCACGATATTAATTTTTAATGATGACACAAATATATAATTAATTGTCACTTTTTAAGCATAAAAGTGACGATTAGTTTCATCACCAAATATAATCTTTTATTGACAACTTTACTTTTGTCATTATTTATATTTTAGATGACACTATATATATTGTCAACATAAATACCTTTTAAGTGACAAACAAAATTTGTAATAAAAATAACGATAATTGATGACAATTTTCTTTAACTATGACGATTAATGTGACTTTATTATGACAATTTCATTGTCACTATAACTAATTTATTTTGCAGAGAATGATGTCAGTTGTCACTATATGATACATTTTATTGACAATATAATAGGTCGTCATCAAATGTGCTAAGCAAAGATGACAAAATTTAAACTTTGATGACGAAAATATCGATGTTAAAGTGACACATATGTTGTCACTAAAATTGATAAGTAATGGTGACAAAGAGCTAAATCGTCGTAAAAACTTAGATGTATGGTGACAAATTTAGAAAGTGTCACATATATCTTTTGCCACGGAGCTACGGTGACGAACACTGTGACAAACATAAGTCGTCATATAAAAGTTTTATTGACAAAAATTGAAGCTTAAGTGACACTTTTTTTTGTCACATTTAGTCAAAATTCTTGTAGTGATCACTCTAAATACGACCCAATCTTCAATTCTCTTCATCAGATGTGCTATCATAAAACATAAAGGTGAAGTGTGCTCCTAAAACCCCAAAATCACCACCATTCACCAACATCATCAACAGAAGATCTTCCTCCACTATATGTTTGACACAATGTACTTGACAAAAGTTTAAACAAATAGTCATTGCTTGTCCCACAAAATACTTTTCATGTACTCCCCGTGGTAAAATTGAAAAATACTTCGTATATCAACAAGACCTAGATCAATAATTTTTACCCCTTGATATGATATGATATGATATGATTTCGACATTTCTATTACGTGTAATGATAAGATTGTAAAACAATATTGATAGTTTCGGGTGATGGCCCCATCCAATGCAAACCAACCCCTATTGCACTACTTTTATCCCTTGTTCACACACCATACATACCCCCACCCCACTACGTGATTGATGAAGAATTAATGAGGACCGGAATAACGGATGCTCTATTATAATACATTTCCCTCATTGATTCCTTATTGTGAAGGGAGACCTCAATTTGACTGAGTAATGTTATAAGGGATTAATGAGGGAGATTCATTGTTATTAATTCATGCTGACATGGCAAGAAAGTATATGACGGATTAATAACGGAAGGTTGGTGATACAATAGTAAATCAATAACGAATTAATAAGGGATCTACCCAATTTAAAAATTACGGAGTACTAGTATAATAATAAAAAATGAAACGGCATATAAGAAGTACAGAGGACTACATTACTCCGTATTACTTTGATTGATTTGGTTATTACAGAGCGATGAGATATTGATTTTTATTTTGCTAATTTGCTAAAAAAAATTAGAACACATTCACTGACACTATGATTATTGATCGGATCGTTTAATTGTGCTAAAATTTATGAAGTTTCGGCTAAATTTATTATATTGGATGATTCTGCTGATTAGTGGAATAATTATAGGAAGTATATAAAATACATTTTATAAATAAAATAAAGAAAACTTATATAAAAAAAAACAAATATGATCTTCTCTAACTTCAGCCAATTAAATCAGAGAAGTAACTCCAACCGTTCCTATTTTGATTATTGCACAACTCAATGCATGAAATCAAATGTTACATGTTTGGTGAAGAAGTTAACTCATAAAATTGTTAAGTCGAAAAAGAGGATCACCAAACAGACTCTATGCCTATTGAAATTAATGAAATTATGATTGATTCGTGTAAATTGGTTGAATCTACTGATTTATAAAAATTTATATTTAAAATATATATATTTAATATATTTTAATAAAATAAAATACATTTAAATATTTTTTTTAATAAAATAAAGAAAAAATATAACAATAGCTATAATGATCATCTACCATAATTTCAATCAATTGAGCTAAACACAGTCATTTTGATTTTTGCATCATTGAAGCTTTTGGTTGTAAGTTGTGAATTAATTCCTTTAATCATCCTCTTTTATTTTTTATTTTCATTCTAAATTATATTTCATATTGATATCTGAACACTGCTAAGTAATGAATTAGATTCATATTAATTGTTATTAGAGTCGATCGATGAATTGTTACCGCCTTCTATGACAATGTCAATGAGGCAACATGCACAAGATCGAATATGGGTGTCATCCACTAAGCTGAACGGAAGTCAATGGAAGGCTGAGTCAAGGAGTATCGTGCAAGCTAAAGGAATCGGGTCAAATATTTGGTCGAGCTATGTCTTTTCTCATGCCAACGCACAAAGGGTGTCCGAGGTTAGGCCTGGTACCGACCTCGGTGTGCTCGAGGTCAGTCTCATATTTTGCTTTATATGGGTGATCCGCGAGCTCAATGTGGGCGTCGACCTCGGAGGGTTAAGGTCGGCCTCGTCCGGGTCTTCGTACTTTGTTGATTTATTGTCCCGTGTCTTGTCCCGGTCTCATTGTTCGAGGTCGGCATCGGCTGAAGCTTTTGTACTTAAGTGTTTTGGTATAACATGAAGCCTTTGTCCGCTAATTATGATACCTCTGGGGTATATGGGAATATACCCCATCACCAGAGTTGTACGAGTTTTGAGGTGGTTCTCCAATACGGTGCACAATTTACTTAGAAAAGATATATGATATGGTACCTCGAGAAGTTCTTTGTTGACCTTAACTAGAAAAGGCATATCATGTAAGTGTATCAGTATGATCGTGGATATGTATGAGGCTTGCACTACGAATTTTCGTACTAGTGTAGGGAGGATCACAGAGTTTCCTATTACTATCACAGTGCACCTAGGATCTATTCTGAGTCCTTTCTTATTTACTATAGTCATGGATGAAATTTAGAAGTCAATTCAAGAAGATATATTGTGGTGCATGATGTTTGTTGAGGTTTATTCCCGAAGATCCGAAAGCCCAACACAAGCCTTGGATATTGTAGGGATATTGGGTAGGGTTGATTAAAATGTGTGTAAAATATAAAATAGTGAAATGATATCCAACTCAAGAACTTACTTATATTCTGTAATTAAGCAATTACACTGAAACTACCCGAACGGTAGATGAATATGAGATTACAAGGATGGGAGATGTAAATCTATTGCTAAGCTCTGAGTATTAAAATGCTAACCCTTTACAATGATCTAAACATGGGTATTTATACTAAAATGGGGATGGGTAAGGTGGACACGTGGTCGAATCTGGTAGGCTATCACCTCTGCCATGTAAGCACCCATGCCCCCACTTGTTGCCGCCATGATCCAGCATTAAATGCGGCCTCCACTTGCTGATTGCCCGTTCGGTCAAGGTGTTCGGTGTGTGGGATCCCGCCATAGGAGATAATTTCTACCTGAAGTATCCCGAACGCCGATCGATATTTGGGCCTTGATACCTTGGCATAATCGTTACCCAGAATGTTCCAAGTATAAGTTTTACCCCGAATGCCGTTCGGGAGTTCTTTGGGCTTGCTGCTTCTTCCCGGATTTGGGCCTAGGGATATTGGGCCTGGACCCAATATCCCAACACTAGTCCCCCACTTCCTATGTCTCGAACGGTAGTGAGCGCATAAGGAAGTAGAAGATTATTGCCCGAATGCTGTTCGGGTAAGTATCGGATGGACTTCTGCCGGTTCCCGAGGCATGTTCTGACGGTTATTTGCAACTGCCGTTTCGCTTCTCCGATAAACGTCATGATTACTTGAGAAGGATTCTCTGTGCGACACGTGTCTCTGTCATCATTACAAAAAACGTGTCCTCTTCTGATTGGCAGCTGAATCGGCGTGACAGAGTATAAATAGGCTCTTCTGGTTTTGATTCTGGGTTTCGAAACTTTGCATCTCCGGCTTATAATTCATCCTTCTCTAGAGCTTCATCCGTAGCTTCTGTTCAGGTATCCTTCGAGTTTCCTTCTACTGTTTAGTTCCCTCGTTCGGTGAGAATGGCACCCCTTCGTTCATTTGAACTCTCTACCTCCGGCACTGTAATTCCAGAAGAAAACCCCAATGATACGCTGCAAGTTGTCCGTATTCCGGCGGAGGTTAACGGCGATGATTCCTCTTCCTCCGATGTTTATTCTGATGGCACCAAATCGGGGGATGAATTGGAGGTTATGGAAGCCGGCCCTCCAAGCGGCGTTTCCTGTCATAAGCTTGACCTAGCTCTTATTAGGTTTAGGCGCCAAAAGCTCACGGCCCAGAATCGGGCCCAAATTCAGATGCTAATTCCTGATTCGGTGGACTTCCGCCTTCAATCGGGTCTTCACCCAATGCGCCACTTCCCAGGGATGGTTGTGGTCCATTTCGACTCAGTCAAGGCCGGCCTTAGATTCCCACTTCACCCCTTTTTTGTCTCCCTTTTAAATTTTTACAATGTAGTACCAGCCCAAATAATGCCGAACTCCTACCGGTCGATAGCTGGTTTCATTTGTCGTTGTCACAGTGTCGAGGTCACACCCACTCTAGAGCTTTTCCACTATTTCTTTTCGGTTATCCCCCAGCAGTCCCACGGCTTCCTGGTGGTAAGCTCCCGTCCAGGACATATTTTGTTCTGTGATGCCCCTTCTTCCATTAAGGGTTGGAAAGATAGGTTTTTCTTTGTCTCTGTCCCGAACGGTTTGATTCCTAGGAAGTGGAACGCATTTCCTCCTAAATCCCCCGAGCCATTCATCTCTGAGGAGCTTAGCCAAGATGTCATTGCTGTGGAGGCAGGAGGCTGTTTCAAAATCATGTCTTACCTGACTCCCGAACGGCTAATTAGGGCCGGGATAGGTACTGCCCGTATTCCTGGACCTACTTGACTGAAAACCAAGTACCATGGCCCGGGCGGTCCTTCCCGTGTGATAGTACTATAAATCCACGTGTGAACCGCTCGGTACTAACTTGTTCCTTTGTTATCTTTTCAGCTCTAAAGCAAGGCGAATCTTCAGACTCCGAAGGAGCCAATCCCGAACAACCGGCTATGGATGACAGCAGGCTTTTCACTGTTGGATTTGATGACGAGCCACCAACCTCTCCTCCCAAGCAGCAGAGGAAGACAAAGAGGAAGAGGTTGAGGAAGGCCGATCAGGGGACATCCTCCCAATCCGCCCCCGTCGTCTCCGAGCAGTCTGAACCTGTTCGGGATGTAGAACCTGTGCAGCAGGTTGCCCCTGAACAGCAATCTTCACATGCTGATATGCTGATGGATCAGCTCTTCTCTGATCAGCAGCCTCACCACTTTTCCGCTGAGGAACTGGCCGCCAACCAGGCTGATTTGGCGAGCCAGTTTGAGCAGATCTCCCTTCAAGATCCCGCTCATGGAATGCTGGAAAGGGGAGGCTGTCCAGCAAGCCAGATTTGGTCCACATCGGGCTTCCTTAACGGGCATAACCTTCCTCCGATGCCGGTCGAGGAGGCCGAAGAGTGTATTGCCTTGGCTGCCCTGAAGGTAACTTCTTATCACCCCTCTTTTTTTTTCGGTTGTTCATTAATTTACCAGGTTCTCATTTCTTATTTGTACTCGATCAACAGGTAGGGATCTACAGCCTGAAACTCAGAGAGGCCAGGCAGGCCAAGGAACAAGAGCTGCTGATGGCCAAGGAAACGGCTGAACAGGCATCAGAGGCCGAACGCCGGGCTTTTGCCGAGGAGCGGAGGAAGCTAGAAGCTGAGGCTGGGGAGCTTCGTGTCATGGTGGGCTCTCTCCAGGCCAAGATCGCGGCAGCTGAGGCCGCTCAGGTCAAGTTTTCTGAGGCCCCTCCTCAAATCCCGGACGGCCCGGCTGAAATGTTAGTTGATCTATCTGCCGTTCGGGATCAATTCAAAGCTTCCGAGGAGTTTCTGGCTCTCAAGGAAGAATACGCCACCGAACAGCTCCCTGCTGTTTTCGGGAGGCACTTGGAGAAACTGGCCGGAGAAGAGCGCCAGAAGGAGGGGATCAGGGTGCTTGATCAGCATTCTGTCACCAAGGAGTGGGCTGAAAACTTCGCCCGCGGGGTCTACAGCTCAGGTTGCCAACATATGCTTCAGCCTCTCCTCCCCCTCATAGAAAAACATATGGGCCGAGCGGTGCAAACCTCTGACTTTCCCGCTGGTCTTCATCCCGATCATCTAAACGCCCTGATGGCTCAGATGAAAAAGTGCCGGCGAGCCTTGGGGATGGATGTGGTGCCAATTGTTGACGAAGCTGATGAAGAAGATGATGAAGAGGGTGAAGATCATCCCGAACAGTAGATTTAGACACTCATCTGTACCCCTTTCCTTTGAATCAGTAGTTTTTGTACTTTCCGGCCAGTAGAGCCGATGAATATACAATTTTTGCCTGCTCATCTTGTCTTTGTGACTTACTGTACCTCATATTTGTTTTTCACCTATCAATTCGCCTCTGCAATACGTCTATCTGAAGCGATCAGGTCACCTGTTCGGGTGAACTCCTTGTTAAATGAACCCGTTCAATCTATACTTATGATCTCAATATAATATGGATTTGCCGGTTTGCGTCACCCCTTCGCTAAGTCCAGAATTCAGGATTTTTAATATTGATCGACCTGTTTATTCGATATCATTCATAATGAACTCCATAGTTCATTATGGAGTATAAACTATATTGATCGACCTGTTCGGGTACGTCCATCATTTTTTTTTTTTTTTTTTTTTTTACCCTCCCCATCTGTTCGGGGTATAAACTCCTGTACTTTCCTCGTCAATTATGTCCGCAGGTCTTTTTTTTTTTTTTTTTTTTTTTTTTTTAACTAGTTGGTAATTGTGTTCAGCATTCGGGATGTAGTGTTACCTTCTTCTTTGCATCTGCCAGATTTTTCCATGTAAGCTAACCATACTGTTCGGGTACACCGATCATTCTTCATTACATTTTGGTGTATCCCGTTCGGGGAAGCGCCTCTAGCCTTTTTCTTTTTCAATCGTAGAGGTTCGTGAACTTTGTTGATTTCAACCCGTTCGGGTGTTCTTTTATCCCAAAGGATGCTTTAACTTCTCCCAACCGTCTTGACACTTGTCAGTTACTCATTTGGATTCTTGGCGGTAGCATTTCCTTATATAAGGATGTAGCCACTTTGTTTCAGTTTTTTCTGCTGCTTCTGAATTCCTTCAAGCTTTCTCTCTCTAGAATCTTCTCTGTTATTTTATGTCTGCCTTTTCTGGTTCGTCCGATTCCGAAGAGATGGTGTCCACTTTGATTCGCCATTCGAGGGGAAAAGCTCACCCCAAAGATCAAGGCACATCTACCCGATCGTCGGGTTCTAACGGGTCTTCTTCCTCACTTCATCCCGAACAGCCCCTCCTTGATGATGGATGTCAGTCGGGGGATGACCTTGTAGTTTACGAAAGGGGTATGCCTGAACGCCCCCCTCGCTATAGTCTGAACTTCCACTGCATCAGGAAACAGCGTCAACGCCTTCCTGCAGATGCCGAACAGATGCTCCGCCAACTATTACCGCCACCCCGTCAGTTTTATGCGGGGTATATTAAGCATCCCATGCGGCATCGTCCGGGATGTGTGCTGGTTCACATGGACGCGCTGATCGCCGGTCTACGGTTCCCGTTGCACCCTTTTATTGTGGAGTTCCTTCGCCGGGTCTCAGTACTGCCAGCACAGTTCGTGCCTAGCACTTATAGGATCCTGAACGGTTTTATCGTCTGGTGCCATGAGTTGGGGATTGCCCCTAGCGCCGACCTCTTTTTGCACTGCTACGGCGTCCAGCCCTATTGGACCACCGGGTACCTGCGGCTTGTCACCCGCCCTGGCCGTTCGCTCTTCACCGACAACCCCACCCCGCCGGGGAAATGGGAGGAACGATTTTTGTTCGTTCATGTGGGGTCGCCGCTTCCTTTCCCTGATCGGTGGAACACCTACCCCGTTCAGGATGCCTCCCCAAAGGTGGACGCAGATATTGTCTGTCAGTACGAAAGGCTCCGTCTGGCCGGTTCCAAGAACCTACGGTCCTTCTTGACTCCTGCTAAGATGCTAGCTGCTGGCATTGGTATGTTTCTTCCCTTACTTTGTTCGTTCGGTGTATTTTTCAACCTCTTGTTCATTTTTCTTTGTTCTTTCCTGTAGGTGTGATTCCCCCCGTCTCCATAAAGCGTCCTGCTCCTACTCCTTCCTCCACCGCCATAGTTAGCAAGGGAAAGGAGAAGGCTATTCAGTCAGGTTCTTTGGCTGGCCGGGAATCTGGGCCAGTAAACAAGCGGCCGAGAATCGAAAGCAGCGGCGCCTTGGTCCCGATTGACCAGGTCATTGACCTGACGGATCCTTCTGTGGAAAGGATGCCCATGGTCCCCTCCCCTTCAAGGAAGCTGGGCGACAGGGGAGGCGTTGCTTCAGGTAGTCTCCCGATCCCCGATCGGTTGACGGTGGAGTTTTCCGCCATGGGTCCCCGAGCCGAATGCCGGACGCTGTTCGGGCAGACTGCATCCTCCATGTGGTGCAGCACTTCTTTGAAAGCTGGCGAGGGCTTCACCAACTTGACCCATTGGTCTGATTTGGTCGAAGCAGGCCATGCTGAGTCCCTTAAGGTATGCCTTTGACCGTTCAGTTCTTTCTTTTTATAACATTTTTTTGAACTTGTTCTTACTGCTGTTTCTTTTTCCACAGGCCGGTACATACTATCACCGGGCCTTCCTAGCAGCTGAACGGGAGATGACCCTCCTTCA
Source organism: Cuscuta epithymum (assembly GCA_945859915.1). Lineage (NCBI taxonomy): Eukaryota > Viridiplantae > Streptophyta > Magnoliopsida > Solanales > Convolvulaceae > Cuscuta > Cuscuta epithymum. The sequence goes on along the minus strand of CAMAPF010001001.1, from coordinate 412,881 downwards.
TCAGGAGCTGGACGAGAGCCAAACCCTTTTGGCTGCTGCTAGGAAAATGGCTGCAGATCTCCAAGATCGAGCCAACAAGGGTGACAAGGCCAGGGCTGAATTGGCCGAGTTGGAGCAGAGGCTCCAGCGTCGCGATCGGGAGATCCGGGCGCTGAAGGACAAGATTGCTGCTGCCGAAGCTGCTGGTGTTAAGTTTAAAAAGACCCAGCCTAAAGAGGGCGGACAGCCAGCAGCACCCGTTCAGGCCGATATTTCTAGAATCACTCAGCAGGCAGTGATTGATTTCCAAAGGGGTAAAGGTTTGAACGTAGCCCTGGAGGAGACTGCCCGGGAGTTCCTTGGAAAGCATCTTGGGGAGTTCTTGAAGAAGAGTAAGGATCCTCTTCGTGACGGCCTCCAGCTCCTGGATGAGACCCCGTCCGGGACAGCCTTCGCCAATGCCCTAGCAAGGGACACACTTGTTAAGTGCCAGGATATGCTGGTCGACCGGAATCTGGAAGTGATCAAGGAATCATTCGATGAACCCTTCGACCCCAAGGAGGAAGGTTTCGACCCCTTATTCTGCCGTGCTTATCAACGGGTGATGGAGAAGAGGCAGAAGGCTAAAGATTCAGCCAATCCCCCGAACCCCAACTCGGATGCCGTGCCGAACAAGGATCCTCCCGTAGCTTAGTTATCTCTGTTGTAATCTCCTTTTCTTCTTCTCGTGTATAATTCCCGGTCAGTAGTGCCGAAGAATAAAGATTGATCCGTTTCCGAATGACTTGCTTCCCGAACACTCTCTTTTTTTTTTTTTTTTTTTTTTTTTTTTTTTTTTTTTATTCAACTCAGCCTCATGATTGAGATGTAAGCTGTTCGACCCTTCCCTAACACCAAAGTTGAGGTGCAAGCTGTTCGATTCATTTCCGTCTGTTGTTCTTTGTTTCCTGAACGCGCAAGACATAATGTTCAACGCCTGCTGCGTCCCCGAGCACCATGTTTCAGATGCATGCCGTCCGGTTTATTACCGTCGACTGGTTGTTCCTTGAACGCGCAAGTCATCAATGTTAAATGCTTGCTGCGCCTCCGAGCACCATGTTTCAGATGCATGCCGTCCGGTTTTATTACCGTCGACTGGTTGTTCCCTGAAGGCTAGAGTAACCTGTTCGGGTTATCTTCCGCGGTATTCTTTATTCGCAAGGCAATCACCTCTTGCTGCAAGACAATTTCACAATTCGTGTAGTGTCTGCCATCTTCCAAGCCCATAATTTCGATGCATACCGTCGGTTTTACCGTCCGGGGTCATCCATATCATGAGGTTGAGATGTCCATCCTGGACCGTTGAGAATAAGGCTCCCAATTCGGGTCTTCCCCTTATTCTCTGCCAAAATGGAGACTCGCCTCCAGGATACAGCTCGGGTTCCACCACCATAAAGTTCAGACGAGCTGTATGCCCAAGGCAAGATTTTAAGACCAGAGTCCCGATCCCCCGCTCGGTCACCCTATGACTTCGGATGCCGCCCGGTTCGTCCTACTCAAGATCTTTTACACCATCTCCCAAGCCGATTCCGGGCTTGGTATCCTGCACTTTTTTTTTTTTTTTTTTTTTTTTTTTGTGCTGAGATGATGGCTCCCCATGGATCGAGATAAATGATATCTATAGATCAAGGTGAGACTTTTGGCCGAGTTTGTGGTGATGCCGTTCGGCATGTTGATACCGTTCGGCTCGCAATATTCCTCTTAACTCTGGCCTCGTTGGAAACATTGTTCTCCCTCCCTTTTTTTTTTTTTTTTTTTTTTTTTTGTCAGAGGTGGCAACAGCCGTTTTTTATTGATAAAATTTCCGCAAATGCGTAGCGTTCCATATCCCTGCCGGACGGCCTTCGGTATCCTGTAGTGAAAAGGTCCCCGTCCGGTATTTTTTCCAGATCCTGTATGGTCCCTCCCAATTCTTTGACATCTTCCCGCCCTCTAGCGGTTTGCTTTTTTCTCTATTCCTCAGGACAAGGTCTCCGACTTCGATCGAACGGATTTTAGCCTGTTTATCCACATACCTCTTAGTTGCCCGGTGATATTCCTCCATTCGTAAAGCTGAGAGATCCCTTCTTTCTTCTATGAAGTGGAGTTCAGCACGCAGATTGTCCTCATTCTGCTCAGGATCATAGTGGATGGTTCTGTGAGTGGGCACCAAGACCTCAGTTGGGACCTTAGCCTGAAATCCATAAGCGAGGGCGAACGGTGTCTCTCCGGTTGCTGTTCGGGGAGTTGTCCTGTATGTCCACAAGACGTAGTTTAACTGTTCGGGCCAGGTTGATGCGTAATCTTCGAGCTTCTTTTTTATACCATCCATGATGGTTCTGTTCATGTTCTCTACCTGCCCGTTCGCCTGCGGATATGCTACGGAAGCCCTTGAATGCTTGATTCCCCATCTAGTGAGGAATTCCTCGAAGTTCTTGCTCACAAACTGTCGTCCATTATCCGTGATGACCTGCTCGGGCAGCCCGAATCTGCATATAATATTCTGCCAAACAAAACGTTGACATTGAAAATCTGTGATACTGGCCAGGGGTTCGGCTTCCACCCATTTGGTGAAGTAATCAATCCCTACTATGATGTACTTCCTTCCTCCGGTCGCATTAGGTAGGGGCCCTAGCAAGTCGATCCCCCATCTAGCGAATGGTAATGATATGGTCATTGGAGTGTAAAAGGTCGCGGGCCGCCCAGGTACTGGTGCGTAGAGCTGACATATTTTGCACTTCTTTGTGTGCCCAAAACAGTCCTGCTGAATAGTTGGCCAATAGTAACCCTGCAGGATGATTTTCCTAGCCAGGGTTTTTGGCCCCTGATGGCTGGAGCAGATACCTTCGTGAATTTCTTCCATCACAGCGGCTGCCTGATCGGGTGGAAGGCATTTCAGATATGGCCCCCCGAACGTCTTTTTGTACAGCTGTCCGTCCACCAGTTCGAACATTGGGGCTCTTCGCTGTATACAAGTGAGGTTGTACACGTCATTTTTATCGTTCGGCAGAGTCCCATCCCTCAGGTAATTTGTCAAGTCAGTGACCCAGCTTGGAACGGCATAGGACACGGCATCTACCCGCACAACCATTGTTGCCGGTGTGGTCAGTATTTCTTTCTGTGCGAACCTCTGGATGTGTGCGGGGATGCCCGGGGCATGATCGTCCCGAACGGCGCATTCCAGTTTGGATAGGATGTCTGCCTCACTGTTTTCGATCCTGGGAATCTGGTCAATCACCACCTGTTCGAACCTGCCGATTTCTTCCTCAACCAGTTCCTTGTAGGCTTTTAGCCGTTCTTCCCTAACCTCGGCAGATCCATTAATCTGGCTTACCACCAGCTGACTATCCGAACGGACCTTTAATCTGCTGGCCCCCAGGGCCTTGGCATACTTTAAACCAGCAATAAGGGCCTCATACTCGGCCTCATTGTTGGTCACCTTGAAGTCAAACTGTACGGAGTAGTATGCCTTGAACCCCTCGGGGCATGTGATCACAGCACCCCCACCACAGCCTTTGCTGCTGGATGCTCCATCCACATACATTTCCCACCAATGGTCCTGTACTCCTCCGTTCGCTCCTTCTTCAGTTGATCTGGCAGTGCATTCGGCAATGAAGTCAGCCAAAGCCTGTCCCTTGATCGTGGGGCGAGGCTTGAAGTCTATTTCATACTGCCCGATCAGGAGGGACCACTTGGTGATACGCCCACTTGCCATAGGATTTCTCAGTATGGTGGCCAGGGGCTGGGTGGTGTAGATGGTGACTGGGTGGGCCTGGAAATAGGGTGCCAGTCGCTTGATGGTAGCAATCAATGCTAAAATGATTTTTTCCAGTAGGGTGTACCTGGTTTCTGGCCCGTTCAGGGCTTTGCTCACAAAGTATATAGGGCGCTGAACGCCCTCATCTTCCTTTAATAAAACAGAGCTGACCGCCAGATCAGCCACAGCCAGATACATATAGAGATGTTCCCCTGGGTCTGCTTTAGTTAAGACCAGGGGGGAAGACAGGTACAATTTGAATTCTTCAAAAGCTGCCTGACATTCTGCTGTCCATTCGAACGGGTTGGCCTTTTTCATTATTTGGAAAAATGGAATGGCGCGATCGGCCAGTTTAGCCATAAATCGGCTCAAAGCCGCTAACCGTCCGGTCAACTTCTGAACTTCTTTCAAGTTCCGCGGTGCTTCCATGTCCATGATTGCCTTTACTTTCTCAGGATTAGGCTCAATCCCCCGCTCGCTCATCATATAACCCAAAAATTTGCCCCCCTTGACTGCGAAGGCGCACTTTTTTGGATTCAGTCTCATGTTGGCCTCCTGCATGATCCCGAAGACCCTTTCCATATCCCGGACATGATCCTCCTTCTTCCTGCTCTTGATTAGGATGTCATCTACATATGCCTCCATGGTTACCCCTAGTACCTCTTTGAAGAGTATGCCGATCATTCTTTGAAAAGTGGCCATTGCATTCTTCAACCCGAACGGCATGACGATATAGCAGAACACGCCGTCCGAGGTGACGAACGCAGTTTTTTCTGCATCATCTGGGTGCATGAAGACTTGGTGATAACCCCGGAAGGCATCCATAAAGCTCAGCAGTTCACATCCTGCCGTTTCATCCACCAGCAGGTCTATTCGTGGGACAGGATAGGGGTCCATGGGGCAGGCTTTGTTCAGATCAGAGTAGTCCACACACATTCTCCAAGTAGCTCCTTTTGGAGCAAGGACCACATTAGCCAACCATTCGACATGGATGACTGGTCTAATGTGCCTGATTCTCAGTAAGGTGGCTACCTCCTGCTTTGTGAATTCCCGCCGTTCGGCCGCCTGATATCTCTTCTTCTGTTGGACTGGCCTGGCATCAGGCCGAACGGCCAACTTGTGGCAGATGAGGGCCGGATCAATTCCCGGCATATCTTCGGGTCCTCGGGCAAATAGGACCTGGAATCTCTTCAGGACAGCGATCACCCCCTCCCTGATTCCCCCTTCAAGGTCCACCCCGATCGCAATCTTACGATCGGGAGGGGAATCAAGCTCGATGTATTCTAAGAGGGTGGCTGGCTCGGGGCGTCCCTCGAACTCCGTACGCCGGGTCTGTACCTCAATGCTGTTTACCCGCTGTCCCCGGGTGGTCATTTGTTTCAAAGCTTCCCGGTAGCACGTTCGGGCTATGGCAGGATCTGTTCGAGCCACTCCTACACCAGTGTCAGTTGGGAATTTGATGCATGAGTGTCGAACAGAGGCAATTGCCTCCAAATCTTCTAGCCCCGGACGGCCCAATATGGCATTGTGGGCACATGCAATATCCACCACCACAAACGTCATCCGGACTGCCGCTCGGTGAATTTCATCACCAATTTCCACCAGAAGCTGGATGGTGCCCTCTGCCTCTATTACATTGCCGGTGAAGCTAGCCAGCGGTGTCTTCAGCTTGGTCAGCTGGTCCTTCTTTAGCTTCATCTTCTCCAACGTGCGTAAATACAGCACGTTCACACTACTTCCCGTGTCCACCAGAACTCGGTGGATCAAGGCGTTGTCTATACACATACTCACCACTAGCTCGTCCCTGTGCGGACTTGGTGAGTTGGGTAAATCAGCCACCCCGAACATGATTGGCTCTAGGCGGCCCTTCTTTGTGGGAGGTGCAGCTACAGTGGCGACATAGAGGCTGCGCTCAAATTTCTTGCGTTCGGCGGCCGTATCCCCGGTCTCTCCCCCGCCAAAGATGACTTTCACCTCCAATCGTGGCTTTTTCCCTGGATTCCCAGACCCCTCAGCCTCCTCTATAGGGGGAAGGTATGAATCATTACTGGGTTCTGCATCCCGCTGGGCATCCCGCTTCCAGCTATTGGATCGGGGAGGGCGCTGATTGGGGCTGTTCAGGCTGGTGCTGACATACTTCCTCAGGTAGCCCTTTTGGATCAGGTCCTCAATTGCCACATGTAGGGCGTGGCAATCCTTCGTGAGGTGCCCGTTCCGTTGGTGGTATCTGCAGTAGGAGCTTGGGGTAGGTCCCATCACGGGCCTTGTGTCAGTAGGGGGAGGAATGGCGTTATGTTCCAAATGGAAAACACCAGCTATAGACATGACCAGGGGGGTGAAGCGCGTAGTCCTTCGATGAGGTGCTGCAGCCGCTGGTGTGGGTCCCAGACGTTCTGCCAGTCTTGAAGTGGGAGGTTGCGGGGCCGTTCGGTCCCTTATCCTGATCTCTTCTTCCAGGGCCGCATAGTTCCTGGCCCTTTCCAGGATGTCTGGGTAGCTGGTCCCCGGATTCCTCTTCAGCTCCCTGTATAAATCTCCCGTCTGAAGGGCATCGGTGAAAAGAAGGATGGCCGTCTCATCTGTCATGCCGGTCACCTTCAGGGTTTCGGTCCTCCACCTGGTGAGGAATCCGGAGATTGATTCTCTAGGCCCCTGCCTCACACTGGTTAGATACCCGAAATGTAATTTCGGGGTTGTGCTGGAGGCGAACTGAGCCAAGAACAAGGTGGATAGCTCCGCAAAGCTCCCGATCGACCCGGGTTGTAATGTTCCGAACCATTCCTGGGCTGGTCCCCGAAGGGTACTGAAGAACAGCCTGCATATTGCCGCGTCGGTGGCCCCCAATAGCATGAGGCCACCCTGGTAACTCCTCAGGTGTACGTGGGGATCTCCCACCCCATCGTATGCTAAGCCGGTCGAGGGTCGGCAGTCCTTCAGGATTTCGGCGTTCATGATTTCCCTAGTAAAGGGAGAGGTGATCCCAACCCGTGCTGGCGGGGTTTGTTGGGGCGTCCGATTGACCTGCTCTCTGAGCTCAGTCATCTGTCTCCTCATTTCGGCCATTTCGTCGTCTTGGGCCGTTCGGGGAGTGTGTGGTATCCGAGCATCCACACATTCCGGTATTCTGTTCTGGGGAGGAGCAGCTATGTTAGCCCTCCTCCGGATGAAGCGTTCCCCATCCCTCTGGATATATTGGAAGTTTTGTCCAACGGGATCTATCATGGGGGTAGGTTCCCTGTATCCGTTTCGAGGGGCGGACGGGGTTCGGCTGGTTGGTGCTCCTCGTCTGGGGGTATGGGCCCTCCAGTGGTTCCTGCGGCGTTCCTCGGAATGAACTGAGGCCATCGTAGTCTCGATGTCCTCCTCTTCGTCAAAAGATGGCATGGGACGCAACGGGGATGGTGGCTCATGAGTTTCATCCGTGTAGCCCCGTTCCTGTTCGTCCGCCATGCGTTGCATGGCCTCCGCCATATCCCTCATCAACTGAGGGTTCATCCTTACATCCTGGGGGATGATTTGCTCGAACTCCCAGGTGGCACTGCCACTGGCGTGTCCTTGCCTTGACCACCCCTCAGAGGATCTATGGCCTCCTCGTCCTCTGGATGCAGAACTCGGTGTAGCGGTATGAAGCCTAGCCATTTCAAAAAATGGTGCTTAGATCAGCTGTTTTCCTTGAACTTTTAGTTTCGTTTCCCACAGACGGCGCCAATGTTGAGGTTTATTCCCGAAGATCCGAAAGCCCAACACAAGCCTTGGATATTGTAGGGATATTGGGTAGGGTTGATTAAAATGTGTGTAAAATATAAAATAGTGAAATGATATCCAACTCAAGAACTTACTTATATTCTGTAATTAAGCAATTACACTGAAACTACCCGAACGGTAGATGAATATGAGATTACAAGGATGGGAGATGTAAATCTATTGCTAAGCTCTGAGTATTAAAATGCTAACCCTTTACAATGATCTAAACATGGGTATTTATACTAAAATGGGGATGGGTAAGGTGGACACGTGGTCGAATCTGGTAGGCTATCACCTCTGCCATGTAAGCACCCATGCCCCCACTTGTTGCCGCCATGATCCAGCATTAAATGCGGCCTCCACTTGCTGATTGCCCGTTCGGTCAAGGTGTTCGGTGTGTGGGATCCCGCCATAGGAGATAATTTCTACCTGAAGTATCCCGAACGCCGATCGATATTTGGGCCTTGATACCTTGGCATAATCGTTACCCAGAATGTTCCAAGTATAAGTTTTACCCCGAATGCCGTTCGGGAGTTCTTTGGGCTTGCTGCTTCTTCCCGGATTTGGGCCTAGGGATATTGGGCCTGGACCCAATATCCCAACAATGTTTGTTGACGATATTGTTTTGATTGATGAGACACAATCGGGTGTTAAAGCATAGTTGGAAGTATGATGACAAAGATTGGAGACCAAGTGTTTCAGACCGAGCCGAAGCAAGACTGAGTATATGGAGTGCAAGTTTGGTGCAAGACCAAATGTTTTCAAATACCGCGGTATACCGGTATAATACCGTACCGACTCCCTACTCAACAATTACTTTTAATTCTAATATATTGTAAAAATCTATTACAATTTTGAAGCCCAAAATTAATACTTACGTTGATTACAAATACAAAAATACAAAAATAAAGGCCCAATTTCTCAAACTCACTATAACCTTATAGGCTTCAACTATGCTAACCTTAATGACTAATGAGTAATGTACAAATGTCAAGAAACAAGTTCATCTTGTTCCAAGAGCTTGCAAGTCGTGATGGTTGGGTCACTAGGTAGCTGACGAGTGAAGAGAGATACACTTATGTGACAAGTGTATCTACATAGGGATTCCGTGATTCGAGACACACAACTTTGTCCGAAAGTCTTATTCAATTTTTAAAAAATTATAAAAATGACCAATTACACAATATCATATTAGGAATAAATGATTTTATATCCATGTTGTTGAATAGTTTTATTTATTTAATTATATCTATATTGTTCAAGTTATTTTAGGAAAATGTGTTGCTTTTTAATATGTGGCATGTTGAACTGCTTAAATATACTAATAATAATTATTGTTCAATATTGAATTGACATCAATAGATTATTAATTGTATTTCGTAACATTTTAATAATTGATTTAATATGTCGCTAGTAATAACGATTTAATATATTTCGTTATTATATGATAATTATTTGTATTGGGAGACATGCACGGTAATTTACCGATACCGTACCGTTACCGAACCGAAACTTCGGTATACCGAAATGCGGTATACCAAAATTTCGGTAAGGTAAAGGTATGATTTTTTTGCATACCGAAAGTTTTAGTACGGCAAATGTATGAGAAAAAATATAAGGTATACCGTACCGAACCACCCCTATTCATAGAATCGATCCATGAACCTCCCCAAATGGTTACGACAGGACAGAACCCTCCAAATGAATGATTTGCACTTTTTTGGTTCGTTCGAAGGCTTATTTGCTACGTTTTCCTTTAAAATTTACAGTTTCTCTATATTTTAGTATCTTGTACAATAAGATTTCGCACAACATTAAAGGTAAAAATAATAGGGGTAACTAATAATGTATGAAAAATAGAAGAGATGGTAGAAATGTATCAGAATATGAAAATGTAAAAAAGTTAGAATAATTGAATATATTCCAGGCAAAGATTTACTAAAGAGAGAAAATGTACCAAAAATTAAAATAGATCCAAATTGAGAACCCAAATAGAGAGGGAGAACTTCAAAATTTATTGGCATGTGTGCTAATGAAATTTTCCACCGTCGGAAATTCAAAATTTTAAGGGAAAAGGTGCAAATAGGCCCATGTACTAACCAAAAAAGGTCAAATAAACCCTTATTTAGGAGGCTTTGTCCGGCCGTCTCCATTTGGAGTGGTTCTCGGTGGAATTTTTTAATGAAATTTTTTGAGCATCTTATTCATTAAGTCTAGTTTACTCATACCAAATTTCAACTAAAAGTTCAATCGGGAAGGCATTCAAATGAATTCTTGAAGATAACTGTGCTTCTAACTGCGCAGTTATTTTCAAGAATTCATTTGAATGCCTTATCGATTGAAGTTTTAGCTGAAATTTGGTATGAGCAAACTAGACTTGATGAATAAGATGCTCAAAAAATTTCATCAAAAAAATCCACCGGGAACCACCCCAAATGACGACGGCCGGAAAGATGCTCCTAAATAAGGGCTTATTTGACCTTTTTTTGTTAGTACATGGGCCTATTTGCACCTTTTCCCAAATTTTAAAAGCAACATTCAGACCGTGTTTACCTATTAATGGGGGGAAAACTCAAAGTGTGCTATATTCAGCTTAAACTCAAACTTAATAGATCCATAAGTTTTCCCCCGTGGGAAATTTATTGGCCTTATTCAGCTTGGAAATAAGGAGCAGTTTTATGACGGATCTATAAGGAGCCATTTCCCTATTAAGAGTCCGTTTGGAGACTTATTTTTTCGGCTTATCAGGCTTATCAGCCATCTTTTTCACCAAACACGTAATATTTACTTTCGCGTGCTGAATTGTGTAATAAGCAGAAAAAGTAAGGTTGGAGTTACTTTTCTGGCTGTATTGGCTGAAGTTACTGTAGATGACCATTTTAGCTATTTTTACATGTAATTTTTTCTTTATTTTATTAATAAAATATATTTTTAAAATATTTTTTTCTAGAATCAGCAGAATCAGCCAAAACAGTCACTTCAGCCAGAACTTCATAAATTTCAGCAGAAACAGCCAAAACAACCGATTTTTGTGCTACCAAACGGACTCTAACAATAAGGGATTTATGACTGATCAGTCCTCATTGAGACATTTTCAATGGCGTAGTGCCCCTCCTCTTTCAAATTCAATATTTTATACGGTCATTCCAAACGTTTATATGTTCCTTTCATACACTCACCTTTATACATTCCATTCGGACCCCCAAAAACCCTAATCCTTCCAAGGAGGCACCACCGCTTTTCGGTCGATGTTGACACAAAAACATAAATACAATTTTGACACTCTTGAAGCAAAAAGTCACAAAATATTTTTCATAAGCCAAGGTATTGCAATTTGCAAACACTACTTACCAAAAAGGATAGTTCAAATAATTGTAAACCTTTTTGGGATTAAATATTTTTCAGTCTCTGTAATTATAGTGTTTCTTATTTTATGGAAATGCAAAATTATATTTTTATTTTTCGTCCATATAATTTAAACTGTTTTTCATTTTAGTCCATCACTAATCTTAACCAGTTGGTTTGATAATGACATGACCCTTACTAATATTTTTCTTATCATTCTTTGCCATGATATTCCAAAAAAAGACAATTTTTCTTTTTCTTTTCTAGGACAACTAAAAAACTTTCAAAAAATGAGAATGATTAATTTTAGTTAACTCCAATGTTAGCCCCTAAGAAACTATAAATTGGTGAACCTACAAGTTTACAGTAAAGTTATGCAAGTGATATTAATTTTTTCTAAGAAGAGATTGTCCCAAATTACAGTTATGTTAGAAAGAAAATAGTGTATAAAGAAAATAAAATAAACAATTACTCCGTATTTTGTAAGATCCAAAACAAAATGTGTTTATGTTGAAAATTAGCCATTGCAGTCTTGTACCCGTTGTTAGGTTCGCACTTCGCAGCCAGAAAAGGCAACTACGGAGGTCACCGGCGAAGCTCGAGCCCTTCAGCATTTGGCCGAATTTAGTAACAAATTCCGTACTTTTGTTCTGGGAGCTTCGAGGTGAAGAAAATGGAGGCCTGAAGAGTCACCAATCTCTCTGGCGCCTTACAAACAAAAGGACGGACGATGTCGAAGCTGACAATTTTCCTAACATTAGCATGGGCACTGAGCCTTCTCTACGGAGAAATGTTTTCTTTCTGGGTTCCCTTTCTCTGGACGTGCTCTTGGCCTCGCCCATCTTCTTCTGTAAGAAAAAAGAATCATACTATCCTTCTTGATTTTTGAGTTTTTCTCCCACATTCCCATCAATGAGGATTGAGGGCTGGATCAGTTAGCTTTTCTAATAGCTTTTCTAAGATTCTGTCATCAGAATTGGTTTGCACTTTGTGCCCTTTTTATGGGTCTCTGATCATAGCTGCTTATTTACTATTGTCATAATTTTTGTCAGTGACTTATTGGCCTGGGATCGACCTATATGTAGTGAAAAGAGAACATTAGGAAAGTTTCGATATAATCCTTTCATGAGGATGATTACTTGAGTTACACTGTTGAGTGTTGACTGACACTGACCACATCATCATACTAGGGGAAAGGGTGAAGCTTGGGACTAAGAGGACAGTCACTGTGACACCAATGCCGCTATATGTTTGGTTGTTTTTAAATGGAAAATATTAGTGTATTAAATGGGGCTATTTTCTTTTCTATTACAGAGTGCATTTTTACATGTATTTACACTCTTATTTCAATGTTCTTGAAAGAACTACATGACTGATCTATTTCGAAGGAACCTGAGGCTATAGAAGCTATTAATATCTCTGGTATGAATGGTTAAACTTCTGGGAAATAGATTTCGGAGTGTAAGGGCATGTGGATGCTTTTCTTTATGCATCTTATTTTATTAGTAATTGGGTACACATGGTCTCATGTCATCTTCTTAAGAATTAGGTTTCTTTTTTCTTGTGCATTGATGGTGCCTGACATTACTTTTCCTGTAACTTTAGATGGAGAAAGTAGATAGTCCTGGTGATTATGTAAGAATTGCAGTCCTTACTGATCCTCAGGTAATCCTTTCAAAGTTAATAGCACACTTTCTTAATTCAAGTATAGGACAGTAGTATATAATCTATTGATCTTTCAGAAATCATTCTTATTTCTAATTGATGATCACATTTAAAACTTTTAACAGCTTGTAGACAAAACATCCATCCACCTTGCTCCAAAATCCTTTGCTCTAGAGATGGCTCAATTTTATACAGATTTGTTCATGCGCAGAGCATTCTTATCTTCTATTCTTCCATTGAAACCAGATGCCATTATTTTCTTGGGTGATTATTTTAATGGTGGACCTTTTCTGACTGATGAAGAGTAAGTCTTGTTTAGTGTCTTGAATAGTTCAAGAAGTATTTTGCATGTCAATATAACTAGAACATGACTTCCCACCATGAAGTCATGTTTTGAAAGCATAATATTGTTCTCTCACTTTAAAATGGTGGAGAAAAGAGTAAAAGGTGTGATGCTTTTCTATTTCAAAATGACAAATGGGGGGTTGGATCATGAATTGCAATACCGTGTGGATAGGGGGATTGTTTGGATACATTGTCTTGTGATAACTGTCTATGTATAGCACCGCCCACTTTGGGTCAAGTGTGACTCTAAATGTGTACTTCTTCACCAACCAGTCAACCAAAAGTGCACCATTAATTTATTTCAACAGATGGCAGGAATCCTGGAGCCGATTCAACCATATATTTAACCTGGATATGCTTCAGCGAAGTACAAATATTAAGTTGTACTACCTCCCAGGAAACCATGATGTTGGCTATGCTGCCTTCCACCCACAAATGCCAGAGGTATGTGGATCCATCAAGAGTAGGCACTCTCTAAAATTTAATATGTTTGATATGTGAATTTCTGATTTGAGCCATTGTTATTCCTCATAAGACACAATAGTTCACATGACATATAGAATTTTTAGGTTTTCTGTTTATATGAATATATATATGTACATTTATCTGTATTATTAAATATCCTGAAGGCAACAACTTTTAATTATATCTTAGAGATTTTTCTCATGTTATTTTCAAATTTGGACTGATATCGGCAGACTTTCCGTTTTCAAATTTTATTCTTTTCGCTTTTGGATTTTGTTTTAAGATACATTTTTCAATAAGTTGTTACAGCTTCTGTCATTTGACAGTTTCTTATAGTTGCATATGTGTCTGTTTTTATTTATATGCATTCAGGTTATCAGACGCTATGAGAAAGTATTTGGTATGAGGAACTACCATTTTACACTTGGAAAGGTGAACTTTATTGCTGTTGATGCACAAACCTTGGATGGTAAGTTTCTTCATCTTGAGGTCATCTTCTTGTTATGAGCGAGTCATATTAGTTTGAGAATAATACTTGTGCAGTCTTTTGAAAATAAATGTGTCTCTTTATGATTGCCTATTTGCTTTGTATCCGAAAAACACTCATTAAAATGTGTGATTCTTTATTTTTGATATCTTGGACCATACTTACTACAGAGTACTATGAAGATGCTGATGGAATAACATTATTTCTCCAGGGCAGCCCCAGGGGAAAGAGACCGCTGCCACATTAGATTTTGTTAAAGATGTCTCCACGAGTATGGGAGTTTGTGTTTTTATTGTCTTTTTCATATTAACGTTTCCATTTCCGTTTAAATATTATGTTCCTAATTTTTTAAATGGCCACTATGTAGATGTTTCCTCAAGTCCCACTGTTCTATTAACTCATATCCCACTGTATAGACCTGATGGGACTTCATGTGGTCCTTATCGTTCATCACCAATCATTAATCAGGTAGGGTTAATATCTTTTCTTTGCTTATGGTGTTGGTAATATCCTAAATACACCGTATTTGTTAAAAATTGCTTATAGTTCTTTATGCATTTCAGAGGATTAACCGTGCTGATCATGATAAGGAGATGCTGTAAGTTTCTTTCATGACTATATATGTTCCCCATTTCTGCGCTCTAGTATTGAAATTTAAACAAGTTTTTTGGTTACAATTTCTCACGCAGGTACCAAAACTATATAACTGAAGACCAAACAAATTTCTTACTGGAGTTGATCAAACCTGTATGTGTATTATATTTGTCCCATGATTTTTGCCTGCAAACGGAAAAATGATAATAGACTGAAACCTTATGAAAAGGTTTTTAGATTTTATTTCTAGCTAAATTAGTTACAGTTTGTTCTTTTGAAAAGAATCAAATTGAGTTTTTGTAGGCTCTAATCCTTTCTGGGCATGATCATGATCAATGTACAGTTATGCACTCAACAAAGCATGGTGATGTAAAAGAGGTATCCACTCTTATTGATTTAGTATTTAAATTTTTATCAATAAAGGAGATGTTTGATGAATTATTTTATGCAGCACACTTTAGGGACCGTAAGTTGGCAGCAGGGAAATTTGTTTCCCTCTTTTATGTTGTTATCTGTGAGTAACCTTACCTTACCAGACGGTTCTCCTCCAGAAAATGCTGTTTCCACTACTCTATGCTTTCTCCCTGTTCAAACATACATTTATATATGGTAATTATATTAATTTACACCAAATATATGTGGCTTACATTTAAAGTGGTTATACACTGAACCTATGCATGTTATAGGTATCTTGTGCTGTTAGTCATGACTGTGCTTAGTATCCTCTTCTGGCCCACAAATGGGTTTCCTTTCTTGCATCACCTAGGTGAGTACTTGAAAAATGTAGTTAGTTATAGCATGTCTGGAGGAGGGACGAAAGAGAAGAATGATGATGAAATTTATGAGTATGAGGAGGTATGGGATGCTGAAGGGTCGATGCACCTCATACGGAAAGCCTCTAAAGCTCCTCCAACACACTCAAGTCAGTCTTCGGTGGAAAGGTAACCCCTCTAGCCTTGCTGAATGTTTGTCACTAATAATCACCACCACCTTAATCTCAACTATGTCACATGTTATGAAACTTATAGGCTATGTTTGGAACATGGGAATCATAGGGTAAGCGAAAAAAAGTTTAGGATTTTTTCCCGCTTCTTATGATTGGTTATACATTGGAAAATGCCAAGGAAAATCAAATTTGACTCCTTTTATCGTTTTTACATATGTTTTTTTTTACTCCAGTGGGAGTCTGGGGGGCCTAGAGTAAACTGGGCTGAAACTCACTCCATTGAGTTTCAAACCCGAGACCTCCCATAAGGGAGAGTGAGTAGGGAGAGTGAGTCGGCGACCAATTGAGCTGGACCGCTTCCTATCGTTTTTACATGTGTTAAGATTAGTTTTTTTTGAAACAATATGTTAAGATTAGTTAGTCTATAATAACAGAAATATACAAATAACATGAATCTGAACAATTATCTAAAGTTGATTCAGAGTTTCAACCTCCCCTCTCTATTTTCCAGGTTCCAAAAGGTCCGATAGTGTTAGTTAATCGTGTAAACTAGTTACAACATTACAAATTCGTGTAAAATAGTTTACTATTTAAGTGTTACCTTCTTAAAAAAGAATAATAAAGCAGGTCATTCTAGTTTTTACTACTTGCATTGAAAATATCACGACACAACAAAGAGTTGAGATAGCTGTTATATTCAACTATGTGAAGCCCACAGCGGGTTAACGTTATACTACATTAATGAATTGAACAGTTAAAATTAAACATGTTTACTTACAATTTTCCACCACCATTCAGGGGAAATGCTGTCATGCGTTCCGCTGCCAGAAAACAAATTGTTCCCGAGGTGGATATTTCAATGCCTCCTGATGTTGGGGGTGCGAAAGTGTCATCTCGGGCAAACAAAACTAAGTTGGCGATCAGGAGATTGTTACGGGTATTTCGAGTGCTCTTTATAATAGCTGCCTTTAATGTGCCTCTATACATGATGCTGCTCTTCAAAGACTGGATCGACAAATGATACGAGGACTAAGCTTCGCTCATGTCCTCTTTTAATTATACTATTCATATAGTTACTGCATTTGTTTATTTTCTGTTTAAATTTCATACTAACAATATCACTGTTATTGTTATTGTTAGTATTACTGTTTTTTTTATTATCATTACTATTGATGAGTGAAGAGAATAATTTAGGTGATGGAAATATTTGATTTATTTAATGCATGGCAAATTACTACTATAAAATTGATATCATTTTATTCATTAACTTGAAAAGATAATAAATAATGCATATGCTAATAATAATAGTAGTACCAGTATTAATGATTATTTTTAATTTAAAACTTTTTCGGTTAATTTTTACTAGCTCCGCATTTTTATGAAGTTTCTTGTTGGTTCTTTAAAAATTTTGATAGCTTGCATAACTACTTATCATGCTATGAACAAATACTCCGTAGTATTAAAGAAACTAGTTTGTCTAGTCACTACTGACGGAGAAGAAATGCAAATACACCATTGTGACCAGAGGCGGATCCAGGATTCTGAAATGCCCTGGATTGAATAGGAATTATACTAGGCTTGAATATTAGCGGGGTGGGTTAAATATGAAAATTGAAAAATGAAAAATTTTACACTAAAAAATTGAAAACTTTCTAAGTTGCCTTGGGCTCCAACCTATCATAGTCCGTACATAGATCCTTCCTTGCCATTGTCCGTCTAGTTTGACAACAGATGTAGCCGCCGGTTTGGCTAGCCGCCGATAACGGCGATAAGCATGCATTTGAACTTTCCGATCTCCGTATGACCTGTTGACCACTAACGGCACTAAGGTGAAGGAACCATGAAAGCCCAGATTTTCCCTACTTTTCATCTTTTACAGTTGGGAAAAGGTGCAAATAGGCCCATGTACTAACCAAAAACGGTCAAATGAGCCCTTATTTAGGAAGCTCTGTCCGGTCATTGCCATTTGGGGTGGTTCTTGGTGGAATTTTTTGATGAATTTTTTTTAGCATCTTATTCATCAAGTCTAGTTTACTTATACCAAATTTCAGCTAAAACTTCAATCGGGAAGGCATTCAAATGAATTCTTGAAAATAGCTGCGCTTCTAACTGCACAGTTATTTTCAAAAATTTATTTGAATGCCTTCTCTATTGAAGTTTTAGCTGAAACTTGGTATGAGTAAACTAGACTTGATGAATAAGATTCTCAAAAAAGTAAACTAGACTTGATGAATAAGATTCTCAAAAAAATTCATCAAAAAATTCCATCGGGAACCACCCCAAATGACGACGGCCGGACAGAGCCTCCTCAATAAGGGCTTATTTGACCTTTTTTGATTAGTACATGAGCCTATTTGCACCTTTTTCCTTTACAGTTTGTCAGTTGCTATGCCCACTCTTTCTTTCTTTCTTTATCTTATCTTTACCTTTTCTGTAGTAAATACTCCATCCGTTCCTTAAAACTTATCAAGTTTGACCGGTACAGGGATTACTAAAGTAAGAACCCTGTGATTGAGATTTCTGCAGAGCTGAGAAAATTAACTGGGACTACAAATTTTGTATTTAAAAGAGAAAGTGACATAATTAGTGGGACAATTGAAAAAGAAAATTGACAAAGTTTTAAGGAACGGATGAAGTACAATCTCCTACCCCTACCCTACCTATGGTGGGGTAGGGGGGGTCAGATGTACGCAACCTTAACCATGTATTAAAACATATATAGGCTCTTTCTGGATGACCTAGTGCTAGATATCAGTTAAAAATACTAGGGAAACTCATTGAGTAAAAGCGAGTGGAGCGAGTAATATTGTTAGTCTTGAAACTATGTTTTAAAAATGTGTGGCTGAAAATGAAAAATGTGTACTTGAGAGTTGGCTTCCTATGAGCAAACTACTAGTAACAATTAAAGGTGAGCAAGATTTGGAATGGTTTGGGAATTGGGATTATGATTATTCTGGTTCCGAACTTCGACTCAAGATAATATGGGAAAAACTTTTGTCTCAATTTTGTCTCATTTAAATATGAAATGGTTCAGAACGGTTCGAATGTCTCCTAATAAGTTTTTATTAATCTCCTACCTCGAAAATTGGATATGTGTTTCCTCCATGTACTATTTATACCAGTTAGTGCTTAAATTAATAAACCTAATAAATGTTCTTCGGCATTTACCCAATAAATCATCGGGTTCCAGAAAACCATATGGATAATATCATGCTCAACTAATGAAATTTTGAGAGTTATCACTTTTGAAAAAAAAAAGGATGGATCAATGGGTAGGAAAGCAACCAATTGCAAATTGGCTTAGATTCAAGTCTACCTCAAGAGAATAAATAGAAGTAAAGGAAATGGTCTCTCCCCTTAGAGGAGTAGTTGAATTTGACTCTTCTTGGTGGTTGACCGTTGAAGAACCAAGCCGCCCTAACGCTTACTGTGCGGGCGACTCTTCTTCCTCTTGCGTGACAAATTCCACGAAACTGTCTCACTCACTTCCTTCCCCTTTTCTATATACACCACTCTCAACCAACTTCTGAAACCCCATTGCTTTCTTCTTCTTCTTCTCCAAGTTGAAGAAGATTCTTTCCCTCAAAAAATGGCGGATTCTTCTTCGGATTTGGGTGGGACGCTAAACGACTCAAACGTGCTTGCGCTAACTGGGAAAGTGATTGTGGTGGCAGTCATAAGCCTCTTCTTCGCGGCAGTCTGTGTATTCCTCTTCCATCTCTACACCAGATGGCTTGCCCGCCATCCTCCCCCAGACAATTACGGCGTCACCCTCTCCACCACCGCCCGGCGCCGCCGCATTCAAGAAGAGGCCGCGGTCGTCCGCAGGGGGCTTGACCCAGCCGTACTGAAGGCAATACCAGTGATCGCGTATAGCCGGAATGGTAAAGATTTCAACTTTGAAGAACTGGAATGTGCAGTTTGTCTCAGTCAGGTGAGTGAAGGTGAAAAGGCGAGGCTTTTGCCCAAATGCAACCATGGGTTTCACGCAGATTGCATTGATATGTGGTTCCATTCCCATTCCACGTGTCCTCTCTGTCGACTTCCCGTTGTGGGTCCCACTGATGAATCAAGAATTGCAGAAGATGAAGGCATAAGAGTGACAGAGCAGATCACCCTGGCAGCTTCTGTTGAGATCTCCATTCAAATGCCACCATCATCTTCTTCTTCTTCATCCTCCTCATCCTCATCAACAGCTGGATCAAAAGGGTTGAGTAGCAGGCTAAGAAGGGAGGGTAAGTTGGTAATTGACATTCCTAGGGAGATTGTTGAAGAGGATGAAGAGGATAAATTGTCTCCAATGGTTACCAGCAGAATGAGGTCCATTAAGAGACTATTGAGCATGGGAAAGAGGGTTACTCCCAGGAGTCCTAGATGCAACTTTGATTTAGAACAGAGTTGTGGAAAAAGTGAAAGTCAAATCTGACCAGAGTGCATAGCCTGAAAACCAGGCAGGAGAGCACCAGTAATGCAAATGGTCAAGTATTGCAGCATTAAAAGAGGATAAGATGAGATTCTAGACATTGTTATATATGTTCATTTGTTAATATGATTATTTATGCAGGAAAAAACATAAGCCTTATTTAGACGTGTCTCTCTGTCTACTTCAAATGCAAATTGTTATTGTGTGATATATGTGATATCAAGATTATTTAGTGTCCATTTGGTTAGTTTTCTTCTTCTTATGAGCACTGTTTTTTATCAATATTTTTTTTTTGTGCGGAGGGGCTAGTAATGAATATATGTGATGGATATCCGACCCAGGGCTAAGTAAAATTGAGTAGCAAAATTCGGCATAATAGCATTAAATTTTGCGCAAAAATTTGGATTCCATTCCATGAAAGGTGATATTTATATTGTAAAGAGAATACTTGGTGCCCAAATATAAAAGATGTTATCGTAATGTGGTGGCGACACGTGTAGTACTTGGCTGTCAAGTAAAATATGCTAGTCTAATTATATAGTGATACATGTAACACTTGATTGACAATAAAATGGAGATATTTGTCTAATTGATACTGTGTGAAACATAATTTGTCCTTTATGTACTGGAATACATGTGTGCTTATCTAATAAAACCGTCTCGGTGACATAGTTCAGGATAGCTGTCGCGCGGGTGATGTAGCCCTATTTATATGTGGAACTTGAGTGTTGGAACGCCCAAGTCCATAACCCTCCTACGAGGTCCCAAGCTTAGCAGATGAGGTCAAGCTCGAGTATAGCGTGCTTGTTTAGAGGAGGACAACCACAATTCGTTATATACAATGTGATGATGCTTTTTCTGTTCCGCTCACCACGAGGAGCGCCAGTTTACTTCAAGCTTGGCAATGACGCTGGATTTGATGTCGTCCTCGACGAGAGTTAACCTGGACCTCAGATGCAGTTCCCACTTTATCTCGATGTTCAAGGAGTCGAATATTGGACCCGACCACGGCCGAGGTCGAGCTCAGCCTCGGTGGGAGAAAGACTTAGTAAGTTCAGGAGGTTCTTTATGTGTAAATGTTGATATCCTTGGGATGGAAATATGCTCCGTCTAAATAAGGAGCTTGATGGCAGTTTTATCGCTATCATGTGGAGTGTTTGGAAAAGGAGGAACAGAGTGGTTTGGGAGGATCAAAGTTCGGAAGCTTCTACTGTTTTAACACTGACGACTAGTATGATTTCAGCATGGAACGACGTGCATGACAAAATGGGGGAGGATCGGGTGGTGGATGAAGGGGTGGTGAAGTGGCGGTGTCCAGCGCAGGGAATAATTAAAACTAATGTTGATGGAGCGGTTAATCAAGAGGGAGGCATTAGAGCTTGGGGATGGGTGGCTAGATATGACGGGGGTAATTTTGTGAAAGGTCGTGGCTCCGGAAGAAGGGCGGGGTGGATGGCCAAGGAGACTGAGGCCATGGGAATCCGAGATGCCATTATGGGAGCAATTGAGGAGGGTTGGCAGCGGGTGGAGATCGAGACAGATGCGCTTATGGCACGGACGGAGCTAGGTCACTAGGTCGGACTAGGCCGATACAAATAATATTTTTTTGTAAATTTCTTTACACGGAATTTTTCACACTAAAAAACAAACATTTTTAAAATAATATGTTCATCTTATTATTGATGATATTCCTAGAATATTAGAAACAAAGAGTAACTTTAAAATCTCTTTTTGTAAAAGATTTGCGAATCATGTTGCCCACGCTCTGGCTAAGGCACATGTAAACATCTCAGATCAGTGTGTTGATTATTTGTATGCTCCTGGTTGTATTTCTAGTCATCTGGCTAACGATTTATTGAGTTAATAGTCTTCCAGTTTTGACGATAAAAAAAGTAAGGGTGAAAGTAGAGGATTAAGTTGAAAGTAATTCTCCATACTAAAGGAATGACTAATAATTTGGAGGTGAAATTTATTTGGTTCTTTCTCATGCTAACTATTTGCCTATTTTGTTAGTTTATTAATAAAATAGATTTCAAATAATATTATTTCATAATTCAACTTATTTGATTAACTTAATCATTTCAATCATAGATTAGTAACATCAGCATATTTAGTCAATTTTGTAAAAGTCACTAATTTTTTACCCTAATCGAGAGCTGAGGGTCGTTTCATCGTCGTCCTGCGTGCGGCGCGAGGCGAGTGCAGACCAATTGAAGACGAAGGCCGAAATCATAGCAACGGTTTTGAGGCGTGATGGAGGACATCGAAGGCGAGGTGTGCAGGAAGGGTCGCGACCAGGAAGTGGCACGCGTAGGTGGGTTCGACGGGTCGTCGTTCGGCGAGCGGCGTATTTCGGGACAAGGGGTAGGCCTCGAATCAGGGGTTGAGATGGAAGCCGCTGGTGACGAATGGAGCAGCGAGCTTCGAGAATTGGAGAAAGATCAGGTTGGGGAGATTGTTGCTAAGTATGGAGGCTTGAGAATTGGGGGTGTTGATGACGAATTGGTGCTTGAAGATGACGAAGATGGGGACTTGACAGCAGGGGCAGCGAGGGCGATGGAATTCCTGGTTGTGGGGAAGATTCTCACAG
Organism: Cuscuta epithymum; assembly: GCA_945859915.1. Classification (NCBI taxonomy): domain Eukaryota; kingdom Viridiplantae; phylum Streptophyta; class Magnoliopsida; order Solanales; family Convolvulaceae; genus Cuscuta; species Cuscuta epithymum. The sequence continues at coordinate 390,523 of CAMAPF010001001.1, read as the reverse complement.
AGAAGGTTATCCGATTCCCGTTCTTCCGAGGATTCATGGCTGAGCTATGGCACCCGGGAAAAGGTATTGTTATACAAGAACTTGGAGAACGTAGGTATCAGTTTAAGTTTTTTCATTCTGTTGATATGAATCAGGTTCTGGAAAATGGACCCTGGCTGTTTGATCAAAGTTTGCTTGTGCTAAAAGCTGTTAAACCGGGTGATATCCCGTCTAAAATGGTGTTAGATGAATTTGAGATATGGGTACAGGTCCATAATGTGTCGTATGATTTTGAAAACTTGGGTACGACAAGGAGAATAGGGAACTATATATCTGGGGAAGTTCATTACATGGGATGAACAAAAGTTTAGCAATAAAAAAGAGACTTATATGCGTATGTGAGTTCGTATGAACACTAGTAAAGCTTTATAGGTTGGAATCACTCTAAGGAAAAGTAAGGGTGAAGGGCATTGGGTAGATTTTAAATATGAAAAGCTGCCAAGCTTCTGTTTTTGTTGTGGTATGATCGGCCATGCAGAGAAATTTTGCTCCTTGCTGTACGAAAAGGAGGGACAAGCTATGACCAAACCATTTGGGTCATGACTTAGAGCGAGTGGCAGGAGCTCGAAATTTGAGTTTGGAAGCAAGTGGCTGATAACGGAAGGAAGTTCCTCTGGTGACGATATGCACTTGTCTAAGTTGGTGAAATCAGGGCAGGAGTAGGTCCCGGAGGAGGAGGAGAGTATTAAAGTAGATGTGGGAAAGGGGGCGGCCTCAGGCGAGCTTGAGGAGGGTGGACTGATTGGAGAGCTGAAGAGAAGGCGCATTTGGGAGGACCAGACGAGGGAGGGGGCTGGTTTGGATGCTATGGCGCTGGACTCTCCAAAAAACGGGGATGGGGCAGGCGCTGCTCCCCAGCCCTGCCAGAGAACCTACTGTTGATTACATCTTTTCTAGCTAAAGAACTTTTTTATTCTAGTAATTGTGTTTTGTTTCTTTTCCACGTTCTGGATGTTGTTTTTGTTTTGATGGTGCTGGGTTTTTCCAGCAAGAATACTTTGGATGCTAAACAGGTACTGATGTGTCGTGTCTACAAGTCATAGGCTCAGGTATGCCCAAAGCGGGATCCGCGAATTATATGGCTTCTACGGAGATGATTAATTCAGAGTCTAGTTCTTGGGCGGACGGTAGACAGGGGACTTGTCGGCACACGGTTACCTGGTTTAGTTCGGTCTGTCTGGTCTTTTTTGGTATGATATATTAAGCCAGTTTCGTTCAAAAAAAGTCAATTTTGTTAAAACAAAGTGTTATACCATAATACAATATTGGAAAAATTGTATTATAAGTTATATCATCCTTACGAGCCCATTTACGGTTTTGCAATCTGAATTTCTATACGTGAGAAAGTTCGGAAAATGAGTTCTCGTGGATTATTGATTATAAGTCTATGACTCCTAATAGCTTAAGAATTAGACTCGTAAGGATGATATAACTCTGGACCATAATACAATATTGGAAAAATTGTGGCATAGGTCCTCGACTCCTCGTAATATATTAAAATTTAAATAAGTCAAATAAGTTCTCGTACTATTAAATCAACTAGTTAAATCCTCTAACTATAAAAAAACACTCAGAACCCGTTTGGTAGCACGAAAATTGGCTGTTTTGGCCAATTCTGCTGATTTAAGAAAAAATATTTCTAAAATATATTTTATTAATGAAATAAAGAAAAAATTATATGTAAAAATAGCTAAAATTGTCATCTACAGTAAATTCAGCCAATACAACCAGAAAAGTAACTCCAACCTTATTACACAATTCAGCGCGCGAAAGCAAAAGTTACGTGTTTGGTGAAAAAGTTGGCTGATAAACCTGATAAGCCAAAAAACAGTGTTGCCAAACGGCCTCTCAATTCAATACTTCAACCGATTAATAGATTAATTTATACACATGATGAATCCAAGTGGCAATTTTTTTATTTTTGCCCTTTTCTTTCTTTTCTTCTTCTTCTCCTTCTCTTTCCCTTGGCAATCTTCTTCCACTCAACCCAAACTGCAACTTTGGTTTCTTTTTCTCTATTCCCCTCTCATTCTCTCTTTCTTTCTTTCACCCCATCCAATCGAAAGAAGCTTGTCATTCTTCATCTTCAGACCTCAGCGAGTATAAAGAGGCACAAAGTGTTGCAACTTGCAAGAGACACGTGGGCCATGGGTGCTGTTGCGGATCTCCTTCTCCGACGTGGGGCACGCTCATGATGAGTGGTAGAGTTGGAGTCTTGGGGACTTGCTGGCGTACGGGTGGAGCAGGGGAGGAAGAAGAAAGAAAGGAAGAAAAAAGAGGAAAAGGAAAAGAAAAAGAAACAATGACATGTGGGTATCCAACTGAGCTTACCGGTGATTTGACGGTGAAATTTATAATCAACCAACTAAAAATCTAAATTTGTTGGTTTTTTTATAGTTGGGGGACTTGATTGAGTGATTTAGTAGTACGAGAATTTAATTGACTTTTCGATATAGTGCAGGACCTTATTTGATACCTTTACCTACAATATTTGTAAGTAATTTTTCTTTGTAGTAAAAAGAGCAATGAGACTATTAGATTAGACTATATTATTGCAGAATTAACGACCTGGAAGGATTTGTGGATCCCTTCTGTTCTATGTCTCATCTCATTGTAGCCTTAAGTTATTCAATTACTTGTCTCTTCACTATCATTTAATTAATAAATTCGTTATTTATTTTAAAAAAACTCTTGACCATAATAAAGTACTTATGTGAAGATATATATGTAGTTTATGAAGGAGTAAAGAGTTAGTTTGGTACACGAAATTGCATAAAAATGGTGAAATAAGTCCTTATATAGAAGGTTATGTCTGGCCATCCCCATTTGGGCGGTTCCCGGTGGAATTTTTTGACGAATTTTTTTGAGCATCTTATTCATTAAGTCTAGTTTACTCATACAAAATTTCATCTAAAACTTCAATGGGGAAAGCATTCAAATGAGTTCTTGAAGATAACTGTGCATTTAAAAGCGCAGTTATCTTCAAGAATTCATTTGAATGCCTTCTCGATTGAAGTTTTAGATGAAATTTGGTATGAGTAAACTAGACTTAATGAATAAGATGCTCAGAAAATTTCATCAAGAAAAATCCTCCGGGCATCGCCCCAAACGACGACGGCCGGACAATAAAGACTTATTTGACCCTTTTTATTCAACTTAGAGTACTGACCCTTTAGTCATTTATGAAGTCATATGAGCTAAGTTGGCAAATGGTATCATCAACACCACTCTTTTTAAGTGGGACATCGATAAAAATGAATCACGTTGGTGATCACTACTTTTTGTATGATGCATTTGTGTAGAAGAGAAAAATATTAAAAAACTACAAATTATTTGATTAAAAAAGAAACTAACAAATTTTTGGAACAATCCAAAAAGGAAATAGAGCAAAATAATAAGGAACATTTGAGAGTATATTATGAGGTATGTCATAGATATTGGTATGTACTATCAATAAAGAGGGACACCTACTACAATTTAGTGAAATTATCTTAAATATGAGTAAAAATGTTTGTGTATTTCAAAATAAAATTATTATGTGTGTCACGCCCCGGCCCTCCCCGGACACGTCAACAACCCGCCGTACAATACGAATAGTCAACCGCAATCCAACACATTCATATTATACAAGGCGTCATGAATATCATTCACACAAAAGTCATCCATAAACATACATAATAAGTAATTCAATACGCAGCGGAAAACATTGTTTAAAACAAAGGGCCACACAGGGCAAACATGAGCACGCAGGCTCTAAAGTAAAATATCCATGAGCATGTTTATTAATGTTCTAAAACTGAATGGAGGAAGCACGAACCAAGTCTTCTCTCCGGGGAAAATCACTCGGGCAACGAGCACAGGAAGCAAGCTCTAGCCTCAACCTGAAATGGTGGTGGGACGCCCCCGAAGGGGTCAGTACTCTATACGGCTATAAAGTACTGGTGTGGCAGGCATCTAATAGATATACAACAAGTATTTCAAACACAAGACCCTCAAATAGGGTGATAGTACATTATGATTGTAACCCTCAGTTACCCCGTTTAAAAATATACTTAATTTATATAAAAGTCAAGTAGACGGCCCGTGGGCCCATGTTCATTTGGAAATCACCATTCCCAACCCCGTGACTATAAGCCACGACAACTCCTAGAGTCCAACCCTAGTACATGACATTGTATTCTAGAGCTCGGCTCTACTACATCACCATACAATTCATATACCTCGGGCCAATTTCCTTACCTTGCGTTCTAGAGCTCGGCTCTATTACATCACCACGCAAGTCCTAGAGCTCGGCTCTAGCTATTCAATACATAGACTCCAAGTCTACACCTTACATGCATTCTAGAGCTCGGCTCTATTACATCACCATGCATTAAGGTCCAATTCTCAAGCAACCCTATGCCTAGAATTGACATATCATTAAACTACTTTGGGTCATCCTTAAAGACTCCCCATAACTTAACCTTAGTTCCAAACTAAGTTATCATATACACTTGAACTATATTCAAGTACCTTTCATACCATCCAATCCCTAGGATCAATTTAATCAACAAGTCCCAATAATCACTAACTAGTATTTCAATACTATTAAGATTATTGTTATCATACCACTATCCTCCTTATTTGTAATTCTCTACATAATTATAATTATGTAGCAGCAACTTAAGTATTCAATCTCAATACACAAATATTCATTTATGTATCCAAATACTTCATACATGAGCAAATTACCTATTTCGCAAAAATAGTTCATTTATACTCATCAAATCTCATATTATCCATACATTCTCAAATCATTTCAAATTTCATTCTTTGGCAACTATATCAATATTTCATCAATATATGATCATCATAATCCATGAAAAATAATGATTTAAACATTTAGGTAATCTCATGCTTAACCTACAAGTTGTAAGCAATTAGATGTCAATCCTCACCTCAAATGAGCTTTAAACTTTCCCTTCTTGGTCCAATGGTCAAAGCTTTGGTCAAGGTGGATTTGGAACTGATTCCTTGCTCAAATATGAGTGTTAAACAGCCTCCTCAAAGTGCTAGTTCAACCCTTAATCGTTGATACGAAAACAGCCCCTAGAACGGGTGTTTCCCGGTTAACTCGTTTCCTAGTTTTTCCAAGATTTGCTCTAGGTTAGTATCTAACCTTTCCAACAATTAAAGTCACATAATAATAACATTTTATACACTTCAATCAGTGTATAATAGTTCTTCAATCATTTATATGATTTAGACAATAGAGAGGAAGGTTTTGGATTCAAACTTACTTTGAATACAAAAACGTATTCTGCGAGGTCGTGTTTTGCTCGGTAGATTTGGAGGCCTTCCACTACTCCGATTGATGCAAACCAGACCTTCGAGGATTCCTCGTCTTGAGAGCTTTCTTTTGGTATATTATACGCCTTATTTGGATGTGTATAACTCGAGATATGAAGCAAACCGTCTCAGCACTCTCACAGCTCGAGTTCACAGACCACTGCTCGTTCCAGATCGATTTTTGGATGATAAGCTCTCTCTCCTCGAACAAAGACCACTCAATTATGAAACTACACTTCAAGAGCTATCCAAGGACACCTCATACACGTTATTTGGTTGAGGATAGCTCCTATAATGAGAGGAGACAAACAGCACACCAATTTGTGCGAAAATAAGAGTGGTGGCCCAAACTTTGATTCTTATCAAGTCATGTGCAGCTCTTCTCCATAATGGCCGGCCAAGGTAAGTCTCCTAACCCATTTTTATTTGTCTTGCAGGTACTAATATCATGTGGAGTGGTTCCCAATTGATCCCAATCATTTTGGGGTCCAAAACATCTACCAATACTTCCAAAAATAGGAAGATGGGTCCTATTGTTTTATCTTTTGTCAAAGATGTCTTTTTGTACTCATCCTAATTTATTTAGAACAAGTCAACTTCCTAAATCCCATTATTGATCTCCAATATGTGTAGGCCCATCCCAATAATTTACTTGATTGATATTATAGAAGGAAAATCCTACTCCCATTATTTAGCTCAATAATGCCAAAGATGGGGTTATAGGCATTTGTATTCTCCTTTAATCATTCTATCACTTATTTGACATTTGTCATACATATTATTGGGCTACTAGCCGTGTGGGTCACTCCCGAGTGGGTCTAGAACGCCATTCTCGAATACTTGCTATTTTAGCGGGTTGGGCTCAAAATAACGTTTGGGCCGTCCGACCTTACTCGGATTGTCTTGAAAGATCATGTATCACAATTTGGATAATGTTGGGCTCTTTTATTTATTAATAAGACCCAAATAGTATTTGTATGCCCGACACTAATATACGAGTTCGAACAGTACACTAATCGATCATTAATCACGTAAGACATTAATCGTTTTACAAATGTTTGGGAATCAGGAATCCAATACATAAACCTTGAATTTTAAATCAAATTTTCAAGGACATTCGGGAGCGGTGTCACAATGTGCTTATTCTCAAATAAAAGTAATTACTGTCATGTTTGACACTATTAAACTTTAAACATGATAAGCTTGAAAATCAGTGTTTTTAAATTATCAAACGTTTACAATTTACTACCATTTGCTCATTCAGTTGGGAAAATACAATGGCCATATACTCCTATTAGTTTAAAAAATATATAAGCTAAAGGGTCAAATAGGCCCTCGAACTAACTTAAAAAGTTCAATTCACCCCTTATATAGGAGGCTCTGTTCGGCCGTCGCCAATTGGCGCGGTTCCTAGTGGAATTTTTTGATGATTTTTTTTTTAGAATTTTATTCATTAAGTCTAGTTTACTCATACCAAAATTCAGCTAAAAATTCAATCAGGAAGACAGTCAAATGAATTTTGAAGATAACTGTGCAGTTAAATAACACGGTACATTTCAGAAAATCATTTGACTATCTTCCCAGTTGAGTTTTTATCTGAAATTTGATATGGGTAAACTAGACTTAATGAAGAAGATGTTAAAAAAATATCCAAAAATTCCACCGGGAACCATATCAATTGACGACTGCCGGACAGAGCCTCCTATATGTGAATTGCATTTTTTAAGTTTGTTCGATGTCCTATTTGACTCTTTAGCCACAAAAAAACGGAATATTACTTTTACTCCAGTTTTTAATTTACGAGCATATGGTTTTGTTTGCAACTTGGCACCCTAGTGTTGTCAAATATGTGTAATGGTCTTAGTGATGGACCCGATTCGGGCCACCCGGCCCGGCCCGCTACTGTGTGGGCCCGGCACGATGCTTTGGGTCCCAAACCGGTCTTTTGACCCGGACCGTAGGGTTTAGCGGGGCAGGCTCGGGCTGAAGAAAAGGTGACCGGGCCCGGCAGGGCCCGGTTCGGGCCAAAATATATATATTTTTTTTTTCAATGTTTTTTGGTTCCCTCACGACCTTGGGCTGGGTGTTTTGGAGGGTTTGGGGGTGGGGGGGTGGGGGGTCAGGGGGTAGTTAGGAAAGAAAATATATATATATATATAGATTTCGGATCACATAAAAACTAATCCTAATTTACAAAATGCAAACTAATCCTGACCATTGATTTTAATAAGGTAATGGTGAAGATATGAAATCAATGCCATTAATGAATGGCCTGTATATTGTGGTTAGAGGAGAAAAATTCTCCCACTAATACGGTTAAAAGTATTAGAGCTCAAATAAAATCTCACCCTTAATTTTGTTATATTGGACGGATAAGATGAATTTGCATTTTGTACCGGAAGCACACTTTGTATCTGATCTTAACCCTATATATATATATATATATATATATATATATATATATATATATATATATATATATATATATATATATATATATATATATATATATATATATATATATATAAGATCAGGTCCCTCCGGAGGGACGGGAGGGACCGTCCGGCCAAGGCCATCAGAGGGCCTTCCCGGTGGAATTTTTTGATGAAATGTTTTGAGCATGTTCCTCATCAAGTCTAGTTTATCCATACCAAATTTCAGCTCAAAATTCGATCGGGAAGGCACTCAAATGAGTTTTGGAAGATAACTGCGTTTTATATGTATATAAACTGCGCAGTTAACTTCCAAAAATCATTTGACTGCCTTCCCGATTGAATTTTTAGCTGAAATTTGGTATGGATCAACTAGACTTCATGAAGAACATGCTCAAAAACATTCAGCAAAAAATTCCACCGGAAAGGGCCCCAAATGGCGACGGCGGGTCCTGTCCCTCCGGCTGGACAGGATCAGGCCTCTCTCTCTCTCTCTCTCTCTCTCTCTCTCTCTCTATATATATATATATATATATATATATATATATATATATAGCCCGAGGCCCGGACCGGACCCGGTGGATACCCGGGCCGGTTCCGGGCCTACACCTTAAACCCCAAAAGCCCGCCGGGCCTAGGCCCAATCCGGGTCCATCACTAAATGCTACTCCCTCCGTCCCGCTAAGATTGTCTCATTTTACCTTTTCGGGAAGTCCCACTAAGATTGTCTCATACCAAATTTGGTAAAGATTGTGTGGCTCTAAACCATTCTTACTTTATTCTTACTTTATTAATTTAATATCAACCACACAAACCACATTTCTTAATAATTGTGTCACCTTCTTCCGTCTAGTCATGGACCCGGTTCGGATCCGCCCGGCCCGCTACTGTGCGGGACCGGAACCGGCCCGGTTTTCGGGTCCGGGTCGGGCCTAGGCCCGGGGGGGGGGGGGTCTGGGTCCGGGCCTAATTGATTTTTTTTTTTCATTTTTTGGGATACACCCGGGTTGGGCTTGATGGTTAGGAGGGGTTTGGGGATTTTGGGGGGGTGGGGGTGAGGGGGGGGGGGGAGTTAGGAAAGCAAAAAAAAAAAAAATTAACCAAACCGGAGGCTCGGCCCGGACCCGGCCCGGACTCGGTGGCTACCCGGGCCGGTCCCGGGCCTTCCTTCCCAAAAAAAAGCCCGGCCGGGCCCGGCCCGGGTCCATGACTGCTTCCGTCCCAATCTTAGTGGGACGGAGGTAGTATATCTTTATGAAACCTGAAGAATATGTCGTTGCGGAAAATCAAGCAAAGTTCCAATTTTTCTTCTAAAAATGTGAGTCTTTCTTGGGCGCTAAGCATCATAAAAGGTAGATGAAGAAATTAATAAAAGAAGGATAACATCCCATTCCTGATGGCTCTTCAAACCTGATTAGTCAGTTATATGAGAGGATGTCAATTGGGCTTTGATCACACTCAATGGAAAGAGAGGGTGGTTTATCCCAAGTCACAACCTCTCCCTTGTGACACTCCTTTCCTATCGGGTAAAATACGCCCCCGGTGTAATCTTGTAAATGAAAAAATAAAAAGTGCAGGTGAATGCACCTCAAATCCGATGACAATTAGTCTTAGACTCGGGTCGGGCCGCCCGGCCCGAGACCGGTACTGTTTGGGCCCAGTCCGGTGACCCGCTACAGTCCGGTTCGGGTAGGCCCGGCCCGCTGGTTAGGGAAGAGCGGGCTCGGGTCAGCTGAATATGGAACCAGCCCGGCCGGGTCGGGCCCGATTCGGACTTTATTATTATTATTATTATTATTATTATTATTATTATTATTATTATTATTATTATTATTATTATTATTATTATTATTATTATTATTATTATTATTATTATTATTATTATTATTATTATTATTATTATTATTATTATTATTATTATTATTATTATTATTATTATTTTCATTTTTTCAAAACCCGGGTTGGGCTGGGTATTTTGGGCCATTTGGGGGGGGGGGTTGGGGGTGCAGTGAGGGGGGGGGGGTCGGGGGTTAATTAGAAAAAGGAAAACAAAAAAAAATACAAAGTGGCCCGAGGCCCGATCCGGCCCGGACCCGGCGGCAACCCGGGCCGGTCCCGGGCCTTCCCCCAAACACAAAATGACAAAAGGCCCGACCGGGCCCGACCCGGCCCGGCTCCATGCCTAATGACAATAGGTGCATTCACTGAGTGTTACTTGTTTATCAAGTGATGATTACAGACCAATAACGTTCTCTTCCTTTTTTCATCAGTGCACGAGTATATCTGGTAACATTTTTAAGTGTGCTCTATGTTCTCAGCCCTATAGACATTATTCCAGGAGTTTTGGGTATAATCAGCTTCCTAGATGATGCAATTACAGTGTTCATTGCTTCCTGCACTTGGCTGCACTCTATCGAGCATTACTCGTTTCACGCCATGGTGGTGGAGTAGCCTCATAGTAGCAGTAATAAGTTTCATATACTCTACTCGTTCAAATTACTTTCTTCTCGGCGGTGACAGAACAAGAAGCAGACAGACATAGTAATTTAGGAAAGCAAATGAAATTCAAAAGGTAGGCGGGGGAGGGGTGCAGAAATACCTACACACACTTCCCTTGATGGGGTTGTGATCCCAGATGAAAAATTCTTGTTAAACATAAAATTAGTACACAAGTTGTACACAACCCCTTATTTGTCTGTCTACACAGACAATGGGAAATTATCATTAACCTCACTTGAGGTTTCATATATTATCATTTAGGCCCCTGCACTATTGAAAATATGCACTTACCCCCTCCCTATCCTTTAATGAAAGTGTATTAACTCCTAATTACGTTTAGCAAGAGTATGAATTTAGTTTTGACCCTGTTCATTTTTTTATTATTAAAATCATTGAGAATACTTTAAAATGGGCTATATTCCATTTAAAAGTAGAAATATAGGTAGTTAAAAAAATATTGGGAGCGAACCTAGACCAATTATTTAGCACTAACTAGTTTGGGTGTGGAACCCGTCCTAAACTATAATGTCTGTACTAATATTTTAATTTACATGTAAACATGTTCATATTTTGTCAAATATTTAATTCTACAAGTTGTTATTATTATACCTATAGTGATCTCATTTTCAGTGATAACAAAGAGTGTCTAAATTGGGAATTTTCTTGCATTCAATTTTTAATGGTTAAATTGAGTAGTAAACTTCACTTTTGAGTCGGTTTGGTTCATTTGAGTTCATTTGTTTCAATTTTTGTCAAATTTAGCATATTTTGATCATTTTCAATTGAGTAAATTTACTCACTTTACAAATTGAAATGCATAAATGAACTACCTAGAGTGAGGTCAGTTTTGGTCATTTTTTTATTTGGTTCGACTTCCAATAGAAAGGTCTTTAATATAGACAAATTTATTAATTACCCGACCGGATTTGTGGTACGGTTGAATAGAATTACAATATTAAAAGCAGACTCAAAGAAAAATTATGAAATTATATCCATAATTTTCTCTAAATGTAGATTAAGAGTTATTTAACCATCATTAAAGGATATCGGTGGGGGGGGGGGAGGGGGGGGGGGGGGGGGGGGGGTAAGAGTATATTTTTAATAGTATAGGGGTGGTGATTGATAATTCATCAAACCTCAGGGGGGTCAATGATAATTTAGGAAAGCAAATGAAATTCAAAAGGTAGGCGGGGAGGGGATGGGGTGCAGAAATACCTACATACACTTCCCTTGATGGGGTTGTGATCCAAGATGAAAAATTCTTGTTAAACATAAAATTAGTACACAAGTTGTACACAACCTCTTATTTGTCTGTCTACACAGACAATTCATTTTAAAAAAGACATGAATTTATGTCAAAGTGTTTGTGTACACAGGCAGTGTACAATTTGTGTACAAATTTTATGCACACAAAAAAAAGCTTCATTTTGTTTACATGGCTTAGTGGTGGACTCGGGTCGGTTCGGGCCCGGGCCGGGCCTAGGCGCGACCGGGTTGTCGGTTAGGAAATGTTGGGCCTGAGACTGGCTCGGGTAGCCACCGGGTCCAGGCCGGGCCTCGGGCCTATTACATTTTTTTTCCTTTTTCTAATTACCCCCGACCCCCCCCCCCCCCCCAACCCCCGAACTCAACCCCCCAAACCACACCCAAATGGCCCAAAATACTCAGCCCCAACCCGAGGATTTTAAAAAAAAGTTGAAAAAAAGCCCAGAACCAGGCCCGGAGCGGCCGGGGCCGGTTCATGTTTTGGGTGACCCAAGCCCGGACCGGAAACCCCTCGGGTCGGGCCTACCCGGACCGGTCACTGGCCGGGCCACCGGTTCGGTTCCCAGGCCAGTTCTGGGTCGGGTCACTCGGCCCGAGTCCACCACTAACATGGCTCATCACTCATGCATATGTCATTATGGAACTATAGATGCTACTCTTCTCCCGTTTTAATCTTCTGTTCACTATTAGGGTTTTTTACAAGAATATTACCGAAATAAAAACTTATTTACATAAATATGACTATTCATTACTACAATGTAGTGTTGTGGTAACTTAAGTTCAAAACTTGAACATGAATTACTATGATTTCATTACTACTCTAGTAACTAATCATATTTTTGTAAACACATCTTTATTTTTGTCATATTTATATAATTATTTCTCAATTATATTGTCGTCAACTTAATAAAAGAAAATAATAATAATCCACAAAAATTCAAGCACATTGTAATTCAATGAAGTCGCTGTGACATTCTTAAGAAAGAGATCACAAGTTCGAATAATCGAAACTTATTTCAGTTAAGAACGTTGACATTTAACAAAGAAAAACACCAACCAAAACAATCCTATTTGGAGGTTCGCTGTGACATTCTTAAGAAAGAGATCACAAGTTCGAATAATCGAAACTTATTTGAGTTAAGAACGTTGACATTTAACAAAGAAAACACCAACCAAAACAATCCTATTTGGAGTACGGGTGGACCCGGGCCGGTTCGGGCCCGGTTCGGGCCCCGGCCGGGCCTCCCCGAACCGCCGATGGCCGGTTCCGGGCCAAACCGGTCCATTTTTTTTTATTTTGGTTCTCCTATTTAACCCCCTACCCCTCCCCCTCAACCCCAAACCACCTCAAATGGCCCAAAATACCTAATCCAACCCAAAACTTAAAAAAAATTCAAAATAAAATAAAATAAAATAAAATCCGGCCCGGCCCGGGCCCGAACTGGCCGGGCCGGTTCACCTAAAGCAGGGCCCGAGCCCGGACCGCCCATCACCCGGGCCGGGCCAAACCGAACCAATGGACCCACCGGGCCCCGGGCCGGGCCAAACATTAACCGGGCCGGGCCGGGCCGCCCGGCCCGAGTCCACCCCTAATTTGGAGGTTCAGAACCAGAACAGTTTTGGACCGATTTCCAATATGGGTTCCAGTCCGGTGTATGAGCAAAAAATGACCTCCCCCGGTCCAGTACTCCAGTTCCATGCACCCCACCCTCAACAAACAAATAAACAAATAAGCACCCATTTCCCCATCAACAAAATAGTTTCATAAAACACCATAGAAGATTTAGAGACATCACTTGGCAAATTTAATCATACACAGGCTTGTACGAGCTCTAACTGAATCTGTTCATGAATACACAAAACAATCAGTTGAGGAACGTTAATCTAACAAGATTTCAGTGGTTCAACCTATGTTGTTTGGGTAAGAAACATTAAAACAAGTCCCGTTTATATTCACTTAACTAATCAAAAGATCATGGAGTAACACTAATTGGGCCCAAACACAAGTTGTACGTCGAAGATCATGTCCATTTACAGCCTTGGCAGTAAATACTTTTGCTATTGGAGTATTGGTGGAGCCAATGTTAGCAATAAATTTGTACAACACATATCAAGCCATGACCAAGTGACCTAAACAGCATGAACCCTACACAAACCATGAGAATAAGTCCATTATAATTTAAGGACGTTAAAGACACTACCCCCCACCACAGTACTCAAAAGATACTTGAATGAAAAATATCAACTGTGAAAATCATGAAAGCTGCAGAAGTGGCAATGCCATCACAGCACCAAAAACAGATACTAGCAGTATCAACACCCAAGCTGGGAAAGGAGGTTTCCGTCTGTTTCTAATTTCTTGTTGAGGCTCTACTTCATTCAAATCTCCCCTGTTCAAATCATCCAAAGCCCGGGAAGTTTCTTGCTGTGTGGGCGGCAAATGTGGCGAATCTGAGATAGACTGTGTTTGAAGTTGTTGTTGATGCTTCTCCACATATTCTGGAAATAACTTCCTAAAAGTGACACTGTAAAAACAAGGGACGAAAAGGAAAAACATTTAATGGGCCAAAGTGCTGAATAAACTATAACGTGAGAAAGGGATAAGAACCTATCATACACACATGCTAAGTATGAAGCAAAATGGAACGAGGCTCACTTTTTACAATTGAAAGCGAGAGAAGCCTTTGCAAGTTTTACTTTCTCAGAAGCAGTTGTTGTCACGCCTCCCGTTGTTGGACTAGTATCCATCTGAAGAGGGGAGCACAAAGAAAATGAAGAAATACGGCTTAAGAGATAGAAGCCTAGAAGGAGAAGGTACTTGCTACTAGCCTAATTATGCAATGCCATATTTGTCATCAACCAAATTTTATCTAGTTTAACCTCACATTCATACCCCCCAAAACCACTTTCAAGGCTTTCCACTATATCAGTAACCAGAATAGGGTCAACAGTTCCAACTCTCTCTCTTAACCCCCATCATGGGTAGATAAAATAATGAATAGTTTGATTACAAACGAAATAATATGAATAATTGGCCCCACACCCCAAGATATTCTTATCCGTTTTAATTTTATAATGTTTTTTAAGCATTGTAATTGTGTTGTTAAGATTTAATTATGAGAAAAACAAAATAGACCAAGCACTTGTTTCCCTCAATTTGAAATGGGAGGCCTTTTTTGGACGAGCCAGTGACCCACGGACAGTGAAAAGAAACTTTGGGAGAGGAGTGGAAATTACAGTGATTTCAAGAGATGCTAACACTATTGTATTGTGTGTGTCAACCGAAGTAATTGTTTACAACTTTTTATGTTTAAAGCAATGTAAGATTAGTTAGATCTTTCTCCCATCTCTTTATCCTTGTTAGATAATACTTTCAGTTTCTTTGTAATCAAATTTCTGTCACCAATAAATGTGCTTTAATAGGGTGATGTATATGAAAAATCACAGTAGTTCTTTGGAGCTCAATCTGGGCAAAAAAAGTGAGCTTACCATAAATGAGAGCAATCCGGTGAGAATACTGCATGGACAATAAACAAAAATCATCATAAAAGAAAAATTCACCCTGAAATAGAAGCTGCAAAGGATGGAGACCAAATATTCTCTCAAATGTTGCCTGATCTTTACCTTGAGACTGACCACATAGGGTTCCAATTCTCTGGATGGACTGAAAAGCATCACAGCCATACAAAGTGAGCATTACATAGATATAAGAACAATAACGATCAGAAATAACTTCAAAGCTGCTTACAATCACTCATAGATAGGCATATTTTTGTTTCTGTCATAAATCGTCCATTTGGAGTAGTCATCCTTTAACAAGGAAAAGAAAACTTTATGTTAGTCTCATAAAGATTGAAAAACATAAATCCAGTACCAAAACAATATTTTTGATGAACTTGTAGTGACCAGAGCTCTCTCTGAGTACCTGATCCCTGGAGGTTTATATGGATATTCAGGAGGAAACTTGATCTTGCCATAATAATACCCACCTATCAGTAACAAACGTTTCATGAAAACATCTCAGAAAGGTTGCTCATAAGTTAGGAAAATGTATTACACACAAAGTTTTTAAAGAGATTTAAGAAGAGAAAATATTATTTAGTCACCCAACAAAATAACAAACCCCACGAACCTGCAAACGGTGTTCCTTCACTCCCTTCCAACACATAATCTGTAAGCAGGCAAGATTTAATAGGAAAATCACATGAAACATAGCATGCATTAGTTTATTAACAAAAAGCCCATAAAAGTTTTCCAATGAAATTAATGTCCAACAAGATACTAATGTTTGAAGTCTAAATGTGGAATTAAATAAAAATAAGAAGATCCAGTAACTTACGCCACTCCAGAATGTTATTTGGAGAAGGACGGGCAACAATATTTGAAACAGGTTCCTGCAAAAAAAAAAAAAAAACACCCCACCCACATTCAGAGCAAACTTTCAAGCTAGGTTTAAATGGCAACTACCATTTCAAGAAATGGAAGGCCGTAACATGTAAAGTACTCACTCCTTCCCTATTTATCTTACCCCATTTGATATTGCACACAGTTTAAAGAAATGACACTGTGAGGTTGATACGCGTATTTGTTTAAAAATAAAAAATCTATATCAACCACGCAAGTGTACTCCTTTTAAGAAAATAAGAAGAGTTCCAAAAAGGAAAAAGGGTAAATTAAAACGGATGGAGGTAGGATATACACACATAGAAGGCACCCTATATAAATTGCACATATGCCTGAAGACTGGTATCATTTCGAATCCAATTATATGATACTAAGATCATAACTGATTGTATCAACTGGTTATACATAATGATCTAGCAGAAATCGCTAGGCGTTCCTAGACCGACTACCAGGAGACCACCGTCTAGTGCATAGCGGTCTAGTTGGCATCCACTTGCCCAATTCATTGCCTACCTGATCTGCTTAGACAGCCTAAATGAGTGGATGCCTAGGGAAATTTCTACAAGATTGCAGCAGAAGATAAATGAAATGTGCTCAGGTCCATTTTTACAACAATGATATTAGCAGTCATGCAACGTGACTATATCACAGAAATGAAAATACTTGAATTGGACTTTAATGCTAAGCAATCCTATCTCCAATATAACCACTACAATTGGTATCCCCTCACTCAGTAGTCACAGCTATATATTTGGGAAGTTAAGGATGTCTTCTTACTTTACACAGTGCTCTATATTCCTTCTGCAAGCGCTTTACACAAGCCTTTTCTGCCATTCTGCTTAAAATGAGGTAAGCTTAACTACGGAGAATCTTCTGTTGCTAGTAGCTTCTTTTACTATCTAGACTGCTAATGTGGTAACACCTGCACATGCGGAATAAACATAGACAACTAAGATTTAACACAAGAATATCATCATAGTGAAAAAGCACTTGTAACTAAAACAGTTCCACAAAATAATCATTACATATATGATATATACAGGCAGAACCAAAGCTGAATTTATGGCATAAATAGATGTAGAATCTAAGTAAATATGGACCCCATTCACATAGCTTCACAATATGAATCAAGATGAAGATGCCTGTTGCAAAATGAAAACTTAGCCATTATTGTTGAAAAAACATCTCCTCATCTTGGGGTCTAGAGTCCATAATCTCAGTGTAACAAGATCAATTTTTGGATCCCATTATATGGTTAAGAGAAAAGGGGAAAACAAACCCTTAAACTATTAGCGATTCTGCAATACGCCTCCGAACTAAAAGACCTTACAAAGACACCACTTAGCCCATTACAATAAAGCAATTGAACTCTTCGTTACCTGCTGGTGCCGGTAAGGCACTAACTTTCTTGTGAGAAGTTACCCGCACCAGCAGCTATAGCTGCCAGATTGCTTTATTTCAATGATACGAGGGGTGCATTTGTTATATATAAGGTCTTGCGGTTCAATGGTCTGATTAAAGAACAGCTAATGCCTTTTCTCTACTGCTGAAAGTCTCAAAAGTCCGAGATGTGTAACATTTCTGTAATTGAATGCTTTAATTTGGTGAAACTATGAACCCATCACCAGTCGAGTGGAGTATATTTGCATAAAGAATATACTATATAATTTCCAGCACATCATTATAGATGAAGGGAAAACATAAATTTTACTATGGGTAGGGCTGATTGTTGATTAATTGGATGGAACAACATGATGTGCACTATAATTTTGGTGGTTCATAGCTCAAGAAAGAAGAAACCACACGTTCACATTTTGACTGGAAAACCTAGGTGTTATTGGCGATGCTGCCATTTGAGAAAAACAGTTCTGAATCACGAGTTTACTCGTAGGATTGTAGGATTATACCATCTGAATATAAGCCTGCGATCCTGTTCCCACTAAAAATCGTAAAAGAGTAGGGATCGGATGAATCGCCGACTAAATTATTAAAAGCTTACACGCAGACAGGATCGGCGACTCGTTAGCGATGTTTAGGAAAAAATTAAAAAATTCCCGAATACACAAATCGGAAACTTGAAAGAGGTGTGTCGCTTCAAAGTTGGTGCAAATTTATCTATAAATTAGAAGTATTCAGCAATGAATCAAGCATCACCTTCGAATCCCTGCTCTGTAGCTACTTTCTTCTCTGCAACTCAATTCCTTCCGGTGAAAAATTTAAGGCAACCTCCATACTCATGTCCCACTCGTTAGGCGACCTCTATCCGTGCGTCGAAGGTCAAGATCGTTTTTTATGAGCTTATATTAAAATTAAAATTAAAATCAACAAAACAAAACAATGCACCTCATCCTAATGTGATTCATTAGATACAAAATGAACAATTTTAAGTTGCTATCAAAATGGAAATGAATTGATCTAAATCGAATACTACCTATCAAAAATATCTTAAATATGCAAATATCATAATCATACTTTCTCAAACTAAAATAAAAACAAATCTATCATCATCGGTATATAAAAACAAAATCCTTTTCGCATTGTTTTTTAATAGTGTTCCCACCCAAGTACTAAGGTAAGGTAAAAAGGCGCATGGCTCGAAATGACATAAATAGTCTTGTGCAAGGTAAAATTGCACAACATGAGTTAATGATGGAATTTGAACAGTTATACATGATCTAATATGGAAAGTTGAATGATATAAATCATCTACGGTAAAATTAAACAGTAACAAAAGTAAAAGGTGAAGGAACTTTAGGCATCCTCAACACTTCGGTACGGAGTACTATAAAAGCAGTATTCAGTCAGCGTGTCTTGAGGAATGCGTACACACATCTCCATAAAATAAGGAGTATTAAATATGAAAAAACAGGAAAAAATAAGCTCACAAATTCAGTCAGCCTGTCCCTTGGGACACGTGATACTTCTTTAGGAAGGATTGTCTGTATTTTCCATTATATACTAGAAACCTCATTTCAAAAGAACTCAAACCTTTTACCTCTTTTACTTGAAGTGTTGAGCTTGCAAGCAAGAATATCAACCATAACCATATATATGCATGTGTTCATGTGTGTTAGTTTGAGTACTATGTATGTATGTACTTGTTGATGAGAAATGTAATACAACTCTAGAAGTATAAAAGTATAAGTGAAGTGTTAAGACAACAATGGTCTCTCCATTTGTAGTTCACGCAAAACTAAACCACAAGCTTTTGTCCTAAATTCATTTTTTATATGTACTATTTCAATGAAAGGAATTTATTTCAGTTGCATAGACGCAACCAAAATTTTGATGAAGATCACCAAAATTCCAATATTTGATGAAACTCATTGGAATTCCAATATTTTGATGAAAATCATCAAAATTATATGAAAAGGGAGTATTTTGTGCTAGGGTTTATATATGCATTCTATGTTTTGTAAATTTGTATATAGACACGCACAATTGATTGGCTCATACAATTCATATTTCAAAATTATTATAGCTTGACTGCGGAAATGAAGTAAATGTAAGTTTTATCACATTGCAGTTTAGATTTTACGTTTTAGGAAACAAATAGCAAACCATTAGCACAATGGTAGACAAGTTGTTGGTCATATGCAAATGAGAATATTTTTAGAAACAACATTGATACTACTGATGTGAGGCGATCAACAATATGATTGTTTTGTGCAAATGTAGGTAAGAGATCAGTATAATTTAGCCTGTTTTAGCATATTGTTTATTTACTTTAGCACATAAAACTCTGCCTTATAGAGTAAAAAAAAATAGAATAAACCCAACATGCAATATCCCATTCAATTTTAGCAATAACAATTAAAATACCTATAAAGTCCAAGTTTGAACACCTGCAGAAAAGATCAAATATGAAATCTTTGGAAAACTGTATTTATGTATTTCTATTATACTACTATGGTGTATATTTTTTGTATTAAATTAGATAGCATTTGTGACACCGCACCCGAACGTCCTTGAAAATTTGATTTTAAAATTTAAAGTTTATGTATTCCCAAACAATTGTAAAACGATTGATGTTTTACGTTATTCATGATCGATTATTATACCGCTCGAACTCGTACATTAGTGTTGGGCTTGCGAATACTCGTTTGGGCCTTATTAATAAATAAAAGATCCTAGCATTATCTAAATAGTTATACATAACGTTTCAAGACAAGTTGAGGAAGGGCGGGCAGCCCATATATTATTTTGGGCTCAACCCGCTAAAATAGCAAATATTTGAGGACAGCGTCATAGGCCCACTCGGGGGCGACCCACACGGCTTGTAGCCCAATAATATGAATGACAAATGTCAAAATAAGTGATAGGATGATTAAAGAAGAGCACAAATGCCTATAACCCTATCTTTGGCATTATTGAGCTAAATAATGGGAGTAGGATTTTCCTTCTATAATATCCATCAAGTAAATTATTGGGATGAGCCTACACATATTGGAGATCAATAAGGTGATTTAAGAAGTTGACTTGTTCTAAATAAATTAGGATGAGTACAAAAAGACATCTTTTGACAAAGATAAAACAATAGGACCCATTTTCCCCATTTTTGGATGTATTGGTAGATAATTTGGATCCCCAAAATGATTGGGATCAATTGGGAACCACTCCACATGATATTAGTACCTGCAAGACAAATAAAAATGGGTTAGGAGACTTACCTTGGCCGGCCATTATGGAGAAGAGCTGCACATGACTTGATAAGAATCAAAGTTTGGGCCACCACTCTTATTTTCGCACAAATTGGTGTGCTGTTTGTCTCCTCTCATTATAGGAGCTATCCTCAACCAAATAACGTGTATGAGGTGTCCTTGGATAGATCTTGAAGTGTAGTTTCATAATTGAGTGGTCTTGGTTCGAGGAGAGAGAGCTTATCTTACAAAAATCGAGCTGGAGGGAGTGGTGGTCTGTGAACTCGGGCTGTGAGAGTGCTGAGACTGTTTGGTGGATATCTCGAGTTTTACCAATCCAATTAAGGCGTGTGAGATACCAAAAGATAGATATCAAGACGAGGAATCCGTGAAGGTCTGGTTTGCATCAATCGGAGTAGAGGAAGGCTTCCAAATCGTCCGAGCAAAACACAACCTCGCAGAAACGGATTTACTCTTCTAAAGTGAGTTGTTAACCCCAAATCCTTTCCATTCATTTTCCAAATGATATGAACGATTGGTGGGACTATTGTACACTAATCCAAGTGTATAATATGTCCTTGTAAAGTTATTTTTATTGATGTAAAGGTTAGATACTAACCTAGAGCAAATATTGGAAAACTAGGAATCGAGTTAGCCGGAAAACACCCGTTCTAGGGGCTGTTTTCGTATCAACGGTTAGGGGTTGAATTAGCAACTTGAGGAAGCTGTTTAACACCCATTTTCAAGCAAGGAACCAGTTCTCAATCTTCCTTGGCCGAGGCTTTGGTCATTGGATCGAGAAGGAAAGTTTTAAAGCTCATTTGAGGTGAGGATCGACATCTAGTTGCTTACAACTTGTAGGTTAAGCATGAGATTACCTAAATGCCTAAATCATGTTTTCCATTGATTATGATGATAAATTATTGATGAAATATTGATCCATTTTCCAAAGAATGAAATGGGAAGTGATTTGGTAAAGTAGTGATAAAAATGGAGTTAAATGAACTATTGTGTGAAATAGGCATTTACTCATATGTGAATTGTGTAGATACATAAATGGTTATTTATGTATTACATTGAATGATTAAGTTGCTGCTACATATCTCTAAATATGTAGGGTTTTACAAATGAAATATATGATGGATAAGAATAATCTTAATAGTATTGAAATACTAGTTAATGATTGTTGTAATTGTTAAGGGAATTGAATCTAAGGATTTGATTATAATTGATGTACTTGATTGTGATGCAAGTGACAAATTTGATGTAATGTGATGCTAAGACCATGGTTGGGCAGTCCGTAGGGATGTCCCAAAATAGATTATTGATATTACAATTCTAGGCATAGTGAGTGCTTAGGAATTGGGGTCTATGCCAATGTAAGGAGATGTACTTGAGCCCGTGCTCATAGAATTGCATTGGGTAGACATGATGAGGTGATTGTTGTGCATGGTGATGTAGTTGAGTTGGACTCAAGAAATGCACGGTGGAGTAGTTAACTTGTGTTAAATAAGATGCATGGTGATGTAGTCGAGTTGGACTCGAGAATGCAAATATATGTGTTAGGGTTGAACCCTATGTATTGTTGTGACTAGGGGTCACGGGGTTTTGGGCTATGTTTGATAAACAAACCTTGGGCCTACGGGCCGACTACTTGACTTTATATATAAAGTAAGTATATTTTGAAAAGGGGTAACTTGGGGTTACGGCCTAGATTATATTATCACCCTATTTGAGGGTCTTGTGTTTGAAATACTTGTTGTATATCTATTAGATGCCATCCACACCAGCACTTTATAGCCCTATAGAGTGCTGACCCCTTCGGGGGCGTCCCACCACCATTTTTCAGGTTGAGGCTAGAGCTTGCTTCCTGTGCTCGTTGCTCGAGAGATTCATCTAGGAGGGAAGACTTGGTTCGTGCTTCCTCCATTCTGTTTTTAAACATTAATAAACATGCTCATGGATATTTTACTATAGAGCCTGCGTGCTCATGAATAGCCATGTGTGGCCCTTTTGTTTTAAACAATGTTTTCCGCTGCGTTATGAATTACTTATTATGTTTGTTTATGGATGTATATGTGTGAATGATATTCAAGACGCCTTGTATAATATGAATGTGTTGGACTGCGGTTGACTATTCGTATTGTACGGCGGGTTGTTGACGTGTCCGGATAGGTCCGGGGCGTGACAGCATTAATCTTACTTCACATATTATGTGCTTGTGTATTTGTTAACATGAAGCAGTTACATGTTAGAGGGGAATGTCACATTGATATCAGTTCAAAAAATGTGCTTATAAAAAATTTGAATCATAGAAGAATTTAATCTTATATTATAGTAGAAAAGATTTGAATCATAACAACTTTCATAATATTGGATTGGAAAGGTCTCAGGTTGATAGCTTGATTGATTGCATTAGTTGATGTTATTATGCGTACAACAGAGGCAAAGTTCACTCGGCCAATAAGCAGCATTCCAATCATTTTTAAATTAAACGGAACGGCAATACATAAACCTCATGTTTGCCACCTACAAAAAAAAAATCAACGACAAGGACAAACTGAATCAAATCTATTGGTCGAACTTATGATGAAAAGGTCACCCTATTACAAGTTAAGAGGATATCAGATTATAGATATCAGATTAGCAAAAAATGGTATACGAAGATAACAAAAAACATAGAGCATAAATCTTACTATAGAAGACAACACATGCTATAGTAAGTTCATCTTCATCCATTTGAACTTAAAACATGGGTGCAAGGCTTAAGTTTTAAAAACAACTTGGTAGGATTTAGATCTTTGATAGCTTAGTGACAGCTAATAGTAACAACTAACAGTCGATTGCCAAACAAGAACATTATATCTTCATAAACTCCAAGAAGATCAAAAGAACAAACATTACCATTTCGATCAATAGCCATAGGATTGAACATAGAAATATATATGCTACAAGCATAATAATTCGGTAAAGACTCAACGAGCAACTTGAAGCCTACTCTGATCAAAATAAGAAGATTGTCCCACAAAGCATTCACACAATGGGCTCTACACTCCACAATCATAACAAAGATCATCCTAAAATCCTGAATAATAAAACCAAAAGGAACAGATAAGAGAAATCAAAGCTAACGGTGGCCTTCACAACTTTCTTTTAATCATTTCTGGATCTTTTATTTTGTCATAGCTCTACTTCGATCAATACACTACGAAGTACGAACAGAGCATTAAACAACAATTTTTTTTGACCCTTGAGAATTACGGAGTAACTTACGAAGTACGGAGTATAAGATATCATTAATATTCGAGAATTTACCCCCAAATAGGACTAAAAAGGTTTGAAAATTCCAAAATAAGAATGCCATGTTTTTATTCCCAAAATAGGACTAATTACTGCCATGTTTTGGCAATACCAGACTTCAAACATGACAGTATTTTCCAAACTTGACAGTAATTACTCCTATTTTGGGAATAAAAAACATGACAGTCCTATTTTGGAATTTTCAAACTATTTTAGTCCTATTTTGGGAACTTTCCCTTAATATTCACGTTAGGAGAGTTACGTTTGGCGAGTTAGATTATATTCTCTCATCATCAGTTTGCACAAATAATCTGATTTTCAAATTGAAATAAGTATATATTTACAACTAAAATAAATGTTAGGTATTAATATGAGCGTAAATAGAGTACATTTTGTCTTGTATTTCGTTTTTGTTGGGTAAATTGGTGTGTTTAATAAAAAAATAAATAAATAAATAAATAAATAAATAAATAAATAAATAAATAAATAAATAAATAAATAAATAAATAAATAAATAAATAAATAAATAAATAAATAAATAAATAAATAAATAAATAAATAAATAAATAAATAAATAAATAAATAAATAAATAAATAAATAAATAAATAAATAAATAGCCAAGAGAAGGGAAAGAAGATGAAACATAAAAGTTAAAGTTTGTGTACCACACAATTTTCTTAAAACATATTCGTTGTCTCTCACGGTGGTAGGATCATTGTCCAGAACATTGAGCATATTAAATCTTATCTCTATAAGATAGATTTTCGGACGGAATTTGTATCCGCAGATCGCCTGCGCATGCAAATCACAATTTTTCTTATCTATTTTCAAGATTTGATCGGCACTTCACCCCCTACGCGCATAAAGAGAGCCTTTATACCGAGGAATCTTAACTTTTTCAAAGGGGTTTCACCTTTATAACGGAGTGGAAATCCCTTGAGTTTTCCGGTGTGAGATAAGTCATAATAGAAAGCCATCATTTTCCTAGTTTTCTCCATTTCAACGAGTGAATTTCGAGAATCAACTTTCATTCATCCGTTATCCATTTTGAGTGTATCATATATCAAATAGAAGTCCCCAACAAGGGAAATCTGAAACCACTTTAACCATACAAAAATCGGAAGTGGGACTCACTCAAAATTCTGCCCGAAATTGACCATTTAATGCAATTATAACACATTTTTTCAACGGTTATTCATCCCAGAAATTTATATTGGTTTACTTTTTAGTCTACCACCGAAGAAAACAACCTGCGTTTGACCTTGAAATAACCCCGACTAATATGTCTTGTCTAATCGTATGTTATGTTATTAAAAGGTATTTAATTTAATTTTTAGAAGGTTTAAATACGTATTTTTAAAAAGTGAATAATTAGTTTTGCATTTTTTAACTCTCATATTAGACTTATAAGAATTAAAAGCATAAATTTAAATGTTATAGGCAACTGACAATAACGTTTTTCCTAAGTAGAGTGATTTTGGAGTTGGTGATAGACTAAAAACAAAATAATGCATATCACGGGGATGAAAAACAAAAAACTATTTTGCAGGGATTTAAAATAAAGTGTGTCATGTTTGTTGGGAGTAAAAACGTATTTAAGCCCAAATGCTCTTTTAAAAAATATGACATTTTAATGTAATGACTAGAATAGTACTCCGTAGTAGGTATATTATAGTAACGTTTAGTCATATTTTTGTAAATATGTTTTATTTAAATAATACATTATCTTTGAAAAACCTCTTTCAAATTTTAGTTTTATTTTGAGAGAAAATAGCTTATACTTCGTATTAAGATCACAGAATCCAACCAAACAGCAACAAGACCAGACACAACCAACAAGCAAGATTGACCAGAAAACATTATTCGATCATACGCCCTGGAACCAGACTCACAAACTATCACCCACCCAGGAGCAATATGATTCGTTAATCCCCATTTGGGCAACTGTAAGCCAATCATGATCCACAGTGTATTCTCGTCACTTATCCTTTGTTGTACTGCCACGTGCCAAAAGTCAGGGGCGTAGCTGGGGGGACTAGCCCTGGGCCAACCCAAATTTTAAAAATGTCTGAACTTTTAGTCTAAAAAATTCTGTGTAAATTTTTTTCAAAAATATTCTTTGCACCGGCTCAATGCGCTGACTCCGCCTTTGCCAAAAGTAAAAATCAATCAAGAGTCATCCGGGGAAAACACTACTGGGTAAAGCATAATTCAAATGAATTGAAGGAAAAGCCAAAATTAAAAACAGAGTACTTTAATGAAAAGACTCTCCCTTGTTCGGTCCTTCACCGCTCTCGATCTGTTCATTGCCCGTACCACCTCCACATTTGTCCATATTTTCAGCTACATTCGTCGTCTCCAAGATGCTCTGGTTCGCACTCTGACACACGCCAAATCTCCAACGAACATGCCTCTCACATCGGCCAAGATAATATAAAAATGGCACCCAACAGTTTCATCCTCCTACCGTCGTAGTGGTCCATGCCCCCTAAAGTGGCGCCGGAAAATCGGCCCAAAGTAGCCGCACGCTCACGCGGCGAAGATACAAAACCCTACGCTTAGAGCAAGGGAGCTCTCAAAACCCTACAAAGAGCAGCACTCAATATGGTTGAATTAAGATTGTTAACAATTCAGTAAAAAGATTTCATGAAAATGAATTAAAAGAAATCTAATAATGAAAGAGGTAAACATTTTTTTAGCTTATTGAGAAGTGATTTCTCTCACAAATTCCAAAACTTAACAGCAGTTGTCCAATTTAGTGCTCAAATATCCCCACATGTAAAGTGATAACAATGATATGTCTCTTTACCCCATGTTTAATGCGGTGTATACATGTCTTGATAATTCCAAATCCTTTGTTTAATGATTTGTCAATTGTCATGTGCATTTATTTCAACTCAGACTACACATATCATGTCACAATGAACTTGACTTAGCTAATGTTGTACACTTGTACGTAATAAACAAACGAGATCAAACACTTGATCAGACCAAATTTAAACAAATCAATTCCTATGACTTGAGTTAAACACAACAAAACAATTTAAATCAGATCAAATTTAAACAGACCAATTCCTGCGGGTTTTTACTTAAACACACAAACCAGTTTAGAACCGACCGAACAAGACCCGAAAAGTTCAAAATCCTAGTATATATATCTAACACACTCACTTGTCACAACGTAGTGATGAAGCACATGTGACTCCAGTTTCATTAAAGTGGCACATGAATTTTCCCATCAGGCTTTGAATGGGAATTGGACCACCTTTTATCGTCTGAGATATTCGCAGAGCAAAAAACAAGTCGCCCGCACATGTTTGGTGGCACTTGAAACAAAAGCAGTAATCGGAAAAGGAAACCAAAGTGGTTAAGGTGCAGATTAGACTGGTCAGTTGCGTGGGGAAAGACGGGTCCGATTTGATTCCCCACTCCCTTCCCTTTTTAAGGTTGAGGTTGGTTAGGGTTTGGTTAGAAATAAGGTTGAGGTTGAGTATCCTCGGGACGGTAAATGATCCTAAAACTCGGTGAGGTTGAGTATCCTCAGGATGGTAAACAATCCTAAAACTCGGTGAGGTTGAGCATCCTCAGGACGGTAAACAATCCTAAAACTCGGTTGAGGTTGAGTATCCTCGGGACGGTAAATGATCCTAAAACTCGGTTGAGGTTGAGTATCCTCGGGACGGTAAATGATCCCAAAACTCGGTTGGGGTTGAGTATCCCCGGGAGGGTTAACACTCCTGAAACTCGGTAGGATATTATGAAGGTAGAATGTAGCTCTTAAGCTAGGCATTCAGGAATGAAAGGGGAAAGGTTGGGTAAGTACCTTGTCTCTAAAAGACTCTTTTGTGAGAAAATGACCTACGGGTCAAGTATTTTACAAGTATATACGGTATGTATTATCTTGGGAATGGGGTAACAATGGTTACACCTATAAGTATATGTACCACCCTATTTTTGGGTCTCGTGTCTGAAACATTAGTTATTCCTCATATAGCCTGCTTGTCACTAGTACTTTCTATGGAGTACTGACCCCTTCGGGGGCCCTCACATTTTTTCAGGTTAAGGCTTGAGACCTAATCCTGCACCTTTGCCCAGGGTGATCATCAATAAGGAAGACGTGGTTCGTGCTTCCATTCTCATTTAAAACAATGTAATTGCTCATGGATATTTGAACAAGGTTTTCAGTCAAACTATTAAAGGGTCTGCGTGCCCGTATTTGCCACGTGTGGCTAAGTATCAAACATACTATTTCCGCAATTGTTTGATTATGATATTGATGTTGATTGTATGTGTTTACTAATCGGTTTGGCAATAGAATCTATCGGACGCCTTGTATGATTTAATAAGAATGAACTACGTTGTTCTTATTGGATTGTACGGCGGTTGTCTACGTGGCACGGACGCGGTCCGGGGCATGACAATTAAATGGTATCAGAGCCATCGATTTCTAAACTATATAATTAACCTCTCAATATAGTATCATCAAAAAGTTTTGAACAAAACCATGAGCAAAAGTTTTTGTACTTAAGGAACCGTTGGAAACCAAGTTATTGACCTCTTATTGTTAAGATGGTACCCTTAACAGTTTGTTGGCCATAATGTTGGACCAAGTGGTGTCTTTTGTACTATTCCGTCAATTGACATTGATACGAGTCTAACGGTTCATTCCAGATTTCTTTCAGAAATGGAGGGTAGAGGCATGGCTACGAGGAACAACCCGAGAGGGCAAACTCCGGTGACGTCCGAAGGGGCTAGCCAGGTTGCATCTCGGGGCGCGAGAGGCGGTAGGAGAGGCCGTGGAGGCCGTGGAGGCCGGGGAGGCCGTCGGGCTCAAACCGTGAGCGATGGCCATGTTAGCTCGGTGCACGGAACTCACACCGAGGATTATGACTCTACATATGTTCCCGAGACGGAACATGAGGAGACCCCATATGATGGGGGTGATACGTACACCGATGATGACAACGATGAGAGTGATGCCAAGTTCGCCCAGATGGGTGAATTGTTTGAGTGGTATCAAAAAGAGAAACTAAGAAGAGATCTTAGGCGCCAAGCTAGGCGTGCTTCTCAGAGAAGTTCGGGTCAGGGAAGCCAGGGAGCTTCAGTGGCCATTCCTGTGGCGACACAGGGGGTACAAGGAGGAGGTTTCTGTGTAAGAATCTCCAAATACCTCAAGGAGGCGAGGGCCTTGGGGTGTAAGTCATTCGATGGCAAGGGCGACATATCTGTGGCTGCCGACTGGATCAAGAAACTAAATGAGGCTGCTAGGGATATGCAGATCGGGCTTGATATAAAGC
Source organism: Cuscuta epithymum (assembly GCA_945859915.1). Lineage (NCBI taxonomy): Eukaryota > Viridiplantae > Streptophyta > Magnoliopsida > Solanales > Convolvulaceae > Cuscuta > Cuscuta epithymum. The sequence continues at coordinate 361,317 of CAMAPF010001001.1, read as the reverse complement.
TGACAGTTGCTACCAGGTTACTGGAGGGAGTAGCCGCGGTATGGTGGGAAGGCGTGGAAGGAAAGTTCCACGGTGAGACCACCTGGGAGAAATTTGAAGTGGAATTCTATAATCAGTACTACTCTGTCACGCCCCAGACCGCAATCCAAGCGCGTGTACAACCGCCGTATAATCAAGTGACGTCACCCGCGAGTCAACCTCACTTGATTACACAAGGCGTTCGAGAAAAATAATCCATCCATACTCAGTAGTAAACATACATAACAACATCACATTTAAACCAATGAATAGCGGAAATATTCAACGGTAAGTCATAAGCCACAACCGGCCAATAACATGGGCATGCAAGCCCCAAAAGAATAGTTTATAACAAATAAAAATATCCATGAGCAATGTTTGGTAAATTGAAATAAAATGAGGAAGCACGAACCACGTCTTCCTTAATTTGATGTCACCCGTAGAAAGGTGCAGGTAGCAAGCCCTAGCTTCAACCTGAAAATGGTGGGGCCCCCCGAAGGGGTCAGTACAAGTACCGAGCGAGTAGCAGGCTAAATATAGAATAACTAGCGTTTCAAGTATAAGACCCAAACATAGGATGATACATATACGTATAGTCCTTCCCCCAAGTTTGAAATACATATTAGTATACATACACTTGGAAATACCCGACCCGTAGGTCATTGTTTATTTGGGAAAATAATAGTAGCCAATATCCTTGACTTAAATCCCAACCCACCCATATACCTATGAGTGTATAGAACTCCTCCTTGTTCAAATAAATTATCATAAGGACACCGCCCGGTCCTAGATCATTAAATGTAATCTATGAGTTTTGAGGATACACGCCCGATCCTTGGGTACTCCACCCTATAATTGAGTTTTGAGGATAACCGCCCGATCCTTGGGTACTCCACCCTATATAACCGAGTTTTGAGGATAACCGCCCGATCCTTGGGTACTCCACCCTATATAACCGAGTTTTAAGGATAACCGCCCGATCCTTGGGTACTCCACCCTATATAACCGAGTTTTGAGGATAACCGCCCGATCCTTGGGTACTCCACCCGACCTATGACTTACCACATATCACGCTAGATAGGGTCTATATCATATTTAGTCATTCATAACTAATTCACTACATAAAGCTTATGTATCACAATCCATGCAAATCCATGCAACCATATAAATGTATAATTAACTAATATCAACCGATATTAATTAATCCATTAACCATCGGTCAACGTTGTTGTTGACCGCCATCTCAAGTCTTACACTTATTAACTAATTCATCATATAATTAAGTTAATAATATCCATTTGTGCTTCTTTTACTCTTAAAGCAAATATGCATTATATATAATTTCTCATTTCATATTTCATGCATAAACAATTATTCTTTTCATACGCACTTAACTATGTTAGCTAATCACATGTTTAAATATCTTTTGAACATCATTATGAACACATATAACATTTATTTAGGTAATCTCATAATTGACCCAAAAGTTATAAGATATTAAGCCGTCCACTCACCTTGAACTAGCGTTAAGAAGTTCTACCCTTCTTGGTTGAACTCCGGTGAAACTCCGGCGACTTTTGGTCAACTCCGGCGACAATTCCGGTGACTTTTCCAACTTTGTGAAATCACTTGAAATACCCTTTACAAGTGCCTAACAAGGTTTTATAATCATAAAACTCATATTAATACAAATAACCTCTAAAAGGTTATTTTCCGGTGAACCGGTCATTTTGGCTTCTAAGTCCGTTTTTGGACGTAGAACCACCTTCCAACCCATGAATCCATACTTATAACATATGAAACCATACTAAAGGTTCTTCATATGATATATACTTCATATGGTGGAAGAAAAATAAAGGAGAAGTTATAATAAGGTCATTACCTTAATTATTCACACTTTTCCTAACTTTTGCCTTCATAAATCCTCCTCCTTGGACCACTAGAGCTTGAGCTCGAATTTGCAGCAATGGAGGTGAGTTTGGAAGCTCTTCTTCTCTCCCTTGGGTGGCCTGGTCGAGCTAATGGGGTGAGGGGGTGATAGGATGGCCTTTTTGGCTCATCTCACCAATTATGTGGGGAAAGGGTCCCATCCTACCTCATGGTTGACCCTCCTCCCACCTTCCCTTGTCTTTGTAGCCCCCAAGGGTCACATTTGAGCTGAATAAAACGTGGGATGGCCCCCACTCATGTGGGAGGTCATCCCTTTGTGTCCCGATGTGTACAATCGGTCCCGAAAGTTGTATTTTTCGGACTGTTTTAAATATATTTTATTTTATCGGGTCAAATAAAATATATTATGTGCTCTTACTCATTATTACATGTATAATGAATATACATCCCCCAACTTTAATTTATAAGCCTCCGAAATTCAGTTCGGGCTGTTATCTGATAAATTACCAGTACCGGTAATTTGGGCTTCTTTTGACCAATCGGTCAACTCCGGGCCTTTCCATGGCCCAAATGAAATATACACCACTATATATTTATTATCTAGACCAAGATGAATAAAATATATGGTCTCGGGAAAGTCGGGCGGCCCCCGCTCCCGGTGTGGGTCCCACGTGCAATTTACTATTCACGCGAAAGAAATAATAAAAATTTACAACTTCGTAAATTCATTAATCATTTAATAAGGTTCAATACATTATTTACATAAAAGTAAATATATTTGGGGACGGTGTTACATACTCAGAGTTCGAGAAGAACCAAAAGAGGAAGGAGTACATGACCTTGGTACAAGAGGAGGGTTGCTCGGTGAGGCAATTGGAGCAGAGGTTCCGGGACTTGGCACGATACATACCTGAGTACGCCATGGATGAGAACCGCATGGCTAATCACTTCTGGGATACCCTACAGTTGGATATCCGTGATAGGGCTACATACAATCATCACATGACGTTTAGTGAGATTGTTGACCAGGGGCTCCTTGGGGAAGCCAAGTGGAACGAGAGAAAGAAGAGAGACGCCGAAGAGGCAAAGAAGAGGAGATGGGGGAATTCTGGACCCCAAGACCATTCCCGGAAGCATCAAGCCGGGAGTGGAAATTCATTTAGGGCGCCGGCTCCACCGGCAAAGAAGAGCAAGGGTCCAGGAGGACAAGGGCACAGCTCGGGGAGCGTGAGGCCACAAAGGTGCCCAAACTGTAACAAGAACCATGCGGGGAAATGCAATGCACCACCCCGGTGTTACAAGTGCGGTAGCACAAGTCACCTCAAACTGTCCTGCCCGATGCTGAATGAAGGGGGACCATCGGGAGTCCCGGAAGGACCTACGTCTAGTAGGGGGCGTGCGAGACCATCTCAAAGTGGCACGGGAAGGGGCGGACCCACGGCTAGTAACGCCGCGTCCGTTAACCAAGGGAGGACCCAAGCACGGGTATATGCAATGACCGAGGCCGATGCTCGGGCCAACCCGGACTCCATTGCAGGTAACCCCTTGATTCTACATGCTATTTGCATCTGTTTTAAAGTTAAAATCTTCAGGAAACATGTGATACCCGATCGGGTACCCATATATACCCGACCGGGTATGGGCAAATTTGCTCGGTCTTGAAGTGCGTACTCGTTCGAGCACGTTTAGCAGGACCCTTCGATTTTGGCAAATCCAGCCATACTCGACCGGGTATGGTTACATACGCGATCGAGTATTAGTAAATTTTCGTTCTCGAGACGTGTACTCGATCGAACAATGTAGGTAGAAAGCTTCCTATTTGACACTTCGAGTGATACCCGACCGGGTATGGGCATATACCCGACCGGGTGTAGATAGTTCGTTCGGGTCGAGGTGTATACTCGACCGAGTGGAATCGACAGGAAACTTTTTGTTTAAAGATTTGGGTAATACCCGATCGGGTATAGGCATATACTCGACCGGGTATAGAAAGTTTGAACGGGTTCGAGGTGTGTACTCGATCGGGCAAGGATGACAGGGAGTTTTTCCTTAGGGACTCGAGCTATACCCGACCGGGTATAGGGTCCTACCCGACCGAGTATAGTATGATCCTAAGCCGAAATTTTTTTCGCTAGGTCCTTTTCAGTTGGGACGTTATTTAGTGTGTCTCACATGGCTTGTATATTTAGGGACACTAAAGATCAATGGTAGACACGCGAGAATTCTCATCGACACCGGAGCACAACGTTCATTTATGAGCGAAATGTTTGCCAAGGGATTGGGCATGCCGTTAGTAGCGATGGAGCAACCTTTGTTGGTCTCTACACCGTTGGGAGACGACGTGGAGAGGAAACACTACTATCCTTCATGTGATGTGGGGATAGGGGAGCACTGTTTAACGGGCGACTTTGTGCCGTTAGATATGCTTGAGTTCGATGCTATACTTGGCATGGATTGGCTTGAAAAACACCATGCAAAAGTAGATTGCTACACCAAAGTGTTAGAATTGGTAGATGGCGAGGGAAATACTCTATGCTTTGAGGGAGATAGAGGAAAATTCAGTCCTTGTATCATATCGGCCTTAAGAGCGAGGCGTATGATGAAGAAAGGGTGTCAGGCTTACTTAGCCTATGTCATAGGCAAGGAGGGCAAAGGGAAGAGCCTCACAGAAGTGAGGGTGGTGAGGGAGTATCCAGAAGTTTTCCCTGAAGAACTCCCGGGACTCCCACCAGATCGAGAGATCGAGTTTGAGATCGAGGTTGAACCAGGCACCAAACCCATCTCAATTCCTCCGTATCGAATGGCATCGGCTGAACTTCAAGAGTTGAAAGTTCAATTGGAAGAGCTACTAGATAACGGATTCATTAGACCGAGTCATTCACCATGGGGAGCACCGGTACTCTTTGTTAAGAAGAAGGATGGCACAATGAGAATGTGTATCGACTACCGTCAATTGAACAAGGTCACGATAAAGAACAAATATCCTTTGCCAAGGATTGACGACTTGTTTGATCAATTACGGGGGGCAACCGTGTTCTCCAAGATCGACTTGAGGTCGGGCTACCATCAACTAAGGATCAAGGAGAGTGACATACCCAAAAGTGCATTCCGTACAAGGTATGGTCACTATGAGTTCTTAGTGATGTCATTTGGGCTTACGAATGCCCCCGCGGCATTCATGGACCTCATGAACCGAGTATTCCATCAATACTTGGACCAATTCGTCATAGTGTTCATTGATGACATTTTGATATACTCCAAGAACGAAGAAGAACATGAGAAACATCTAAGACTCGTGCTTGAAACACTGCGGGAAAAGCAACTCTTTGCCAAATTCTCTAAATGTGAATTTTGGCTTGGGGAGATCGGTTTTCTCGGGCATGTTGTATCGGGCTCGGGCATTTCAGTTGATAACTCGAAGATTGAAGCAGTCACTAATTGGGAGAGGCCCAAGAATGTGAAGGAAATAAGGAGTTTCCTTGGTTTAGCGGGGTATTACCGCAAATTCGTGGAGAAGTTCTCAGTGATAGCGTCTCCACTCACGAAGCTCACTAAAAAGGGAGCTAAGTTTGTGTGGGATGACAAGTGTGAGAAGGGGTTTCTTGAGCTAAAGAAACGGTTGACCGAAGCGCCAGTACTTGCCCTACCCGTGCAGGGGTTGGGGTATGACATTTACAGTGATGCTAGCATCCAGGGGCTTGGGTGCGTACTGATGCAATCAGGTAAGGTAATTGCTTATGCTTCACGGCAACTGAGGAAGCATGAAGTAAATTACCCCACTCATGACCTTGAGCTAGGAGCTGTGGTGTTTGCTTTGAAGATTTGGAGGCATTACCTCTACGGTGAGGTGTGTCACATCTATACTGATCACAAGAGTTTGAAGTACGTGTTCACTCAGAAAGAGTTGAACATGAGGCAAAGAAGATGGATGGAGTTAATCAAGGATTACAACTTGATTATTGATTATCATCCAGGTAAAGCTAATGTGGTTGCTGATGCTCTTAGTAGGAAAAGTTCATCAGGGGTTTTACTCACATGCCTACGAGCATTGAGGGCACATGTGGAGGTATCCACGGATGGGGCTTTATTGGCCAGATTCGAGGTGAGACCCACCTTATTAGACGAAATCAGAACGCGTCAAGGCAATGAAGAGGAATTTCAGAAAATCCGGGAACGAATGCTTATGGGGCCCGTGGAGGGTTTCCGTGAGAGAGAAGATGGACTCCTACTATTCAAGGAGCGAGTGTGTGTACCGTTAGATGAGGAGCTCCGAAAATCTATTCTTGAGGAGGCTCACTCATCTGCGTATGCCATGCACCCAGGTGGAACAAAGATGTACCGAGACTTGAAAGAAAGTTACTGGTGGTCAGGGATGAAGAGAGAGATTGCAGAATATGTCAGTCGTTGCCTTACCTGTCAGCAGGTTAAGGCAGAGCACCAACACCCGACAGGATTATTACAGCCACTTACCATTCCAGAATGGAAATGGGAGCATGTTACTATGGACTTCGTGGTAGGTCTACCACGCACAGTTAGGAACTATGATGCAGTGTGGGTGGTGGTTGATAGGTTAACCAAGAGTGCTCATTTCCTTCCTATCAACACTACTTATACGCTTGAACGACTGGCCAAGTTGTACACAGATGAGATCGTGAGACTGCATGGGGTTCCGGTTACTATAGTGTCGGATAGAGACCCACGGTTCACATCACGGTTTTGGCCTAAGTTCCAGGAATCCATGGGAACGAAGTTGAGGTTTAGCACAGCTTTCCATCCTCAAACGGATGGGCAATCTGAACGGGTGATTCAGATTTTGGAGGACATGTTGAGGGCATGTGCCTTGGAGTTCCAAGGAAGTTGGGACAACCAGTTGGCCTTGGTGGAATTTGCTTATAACAACAGTTATCAAGCAAGTATAGGCATGCCTCCATACGAGGCATTGTATGGGAGGAAATGTCGGACACCTTTGTGTTGGGACGAGGTAGGCGAGGCTAAGCTCGAGGGCATCGAGCTAGTCGAAATCACCAAAGAAAAGGTGAGGGTTATTCAGGATAGACTCAAGGCTGCCCAAGATCGGCAGAAGAGCTATGCAGATAAACGAAGAAGGACGTTAGAGTTCGAGGTCGGCGATGAGGTATTTCTGAGGGTGTCACCTTGGAAAGGAATCATCAGGTTCCTCAGTCGGGGTAAGCTTAACCCACGCTACATAGGCCCATTCAAGATCATTGAAAGGATTGGGGTTGTAGCGTACCGGCTTCAGTTAACTCCAGAATTAGAAAAGATTCATAACGTATTTCATGTTTCTATACTCAAGAAGTATGTACGGGACCCGTCACATATTCTTGAGAAACCACCGGTAGAAATCCGGGAAGACCTTCACTATGCGGTGCAGCCGGTAAAGATCATGGACCGACAGGTAAAGAAGCTAAGGAGTAAAGAGGTACCGATGGTGAAGGTACTTTGGAAGAGTGATCGTGTCGAGGAGCAGACTTGGGAAGTGGAGACCCTGATGAGGGAGCAGTATCCATTTCTGTTCGACTAGACACGTGGATTTCGGGGACGAAATCCCAAATAAGGGGGGTAGAACTTGTAACACCGCCCCCAAGTATTTGTACTTTATCAAATTATGTATTGAACCCAAGAAATGAATAAACGCATTTTACGTGATCGTGAATTTTTATCATTTCTTTTGCGTGAATAGTAAAATTCACGTGGGGCCCACACTGGAAGTGGGGGCCGCCCGATTTTATCGGGACCACATATTATATTCATTTGGGTCAAGATAATATGTGTATAATGGTGGACATCCTTGTTGGGCCATAGAAGTTATGTGAGTAACCTTTTGGGCAAATAAAGCCCATTTATCGGTACCGTCGTACTGACAGATAAAAAGCCATAATAAATTATGGATACCATCAAATTAAAAGCTGGGGGATATACATTCATTCTTGTAGCCGATAATAATTGGAAGAATGATAGACATTTCATTTTACCCGATAAAATGAAATACAATTAAAACAGTCCGGAAAATACAACTTTCGGGACCGAATGTACACTCGGGGACACAAAGGGATGACCACCCATCTAAGTGGGGGCCATCCCCACGTTTTTAGTCTACAAATGACAAGGGGGATCCGCACAAGGAAATGGGAGAGGGGGCATGAATGGATTGGGATCAAAATAATAAAATAAATGGGACCCCTCCCATGTTATGATTGGGAGAAATGCCAAAAAGGCATTCTCAATCATCCCAACTCATTCAAGCTCGGCCATACCATCATCTTTGGGAAGAGAAGCTCTGAAAATACTCCATAGCATCCACCATTCACGCACCAAGAGCAAGGGAGGAAGAAGGAAGGAAGAAAGGGAAGAGAAAAGAGGAGTTTAGGTGGGAAAACTTGGGGTTAATAAGGTAATGACTTCATTAATCCCATTTCTTCTCTTTAATCATATTTCATACTCCTAGGATACTTCTACACATGTAAAAGTGTAGAATAGGAGTGGGAGGGTTGGTTTATACCCAAGACGGACTTTGAGAGCAAAGTTGACGAGTTCGTCGGAAAATAACCTTTCGGAGGTTATTTGTGTTGATATGGGTTTTATGGTGATAAAACCTTGTTGTTAACTTGTATAAGGTACTTCAAGGACTTTCACGGAGTTGGAAGGGTCGCCGGAATTGTCGCTGGAGTTCGTTGAAGTTCACCGGAGTTTCACCGGGGCTCAATAAGAAAGGCTAGAACTTCATAAACTTCTTTTAAGGTGAGAAGACGGCTATATGCTTTATAACTTTTGATTGAGGCATGAGATTACCTAAAGTAATCAAGGATATGTTTTACGGAATGATTAAAGTTAATCAAGTATGGGCTTATGCCATGATTGTATAGAAAACAAAGTTGAAAGGCATGTTTTGTATGTTTGGTGATTAAAAATGTGATAACTTATTATGTACAATGATCCAGGGGTCAAAAATGGTATTTTTGGATCAAGGACTTCAAGTAGAATATGCATGTAAAATTTCACGTTAATCGGACTCCGTTTGGGCGGTCAAACGGGCGTTGACCGCCAAGTCAACTACAATACCCGACCGGGTGTCTGCTGAAAAATTGGCCCCAAGGGCCGCTGTCTCCTATACTCGATCGAGTATGGATAGATACTCGATCGAGTATGCCTTGGAAATTAGCCCTACGGGCTCCTGTCTCCTGTACTCGACCGAGTATTGGTGGGTACTCGATCGAGTATTGAGTTATACTCAAAACGGGTAGTTTTTGAGTGGGTTAACGTGGACCGATCAGGCGGGACCCGTCCACGTTGGTTACTAAGGATTGTTATATGACTATAGGACCAGGTATTGTCCATAGTGGAGTGAACGAAAGGTTAGCCATATCCAGGTTAGGGTTTGGTTAGAAATAAGGTTGAGGTTGAGTATCCTCGGGACGGTAAATGATCCTAAAACTCGGTGAGGTTGAGTATCCTCAGGATGGTAAACAATCCTAAAACTCGGTGAGGTTGAGCATCCTCAGGACGGTAAACAATCCTAAAACTCGGTTGAGGTTGAGTATCCTCGGGACGGTAAATGATCTTAAAACTCGGTTGAGGTTGAGTATCCTCGGGACGGTAAATGATCCCAAAACTCGGTTGGGGTTGAGTATCCCCGGGAGGGTTAATACTCCTGAAACTCGGTAGGATATTATGAAGGTAGAATGTAGCTCTTAAGCTAGGCATTCGGGAATGAAAGGGGAAAGGTTGGGTAAGTACCTTGTCTCTAAAAGACTCTTTTGTGAGAAAATGACCTACGAGTCAAGTATTTTACAAGTATATACGGTATGTATTATCTTGGGAATGGGGTAACAATGGTTACACCTATAAGTATATGTACCACCCTATTTTTGGGTCTCGTGTCTGAAACATTAGTTATTCCTCATATAGCCTGCTTGTCACTAGTACTTTCTATGGAGTACTGACCCCTTCGGGGGCCCTCACATTTTTTCAGGTTAAGGCTTGAGACCTAATCCTGCACCTTTGCCCAGGGTGATCATCAATAAGGAAGACGTGGTTCGTGCTTCCATTCTCATTTAAAACAATGTAATTGCTCATGGATATTTGAACAAGGTTTTTAGTCAAACTATTAAAGGGTCTGCGTGCCCGTATTTGCCACGTGTGGCTAAGTATCAAACATACTATTTCCGCAATTGTTTGATTATGATATTGATGTTGATTGTATGTGTTTACTAATCGGTTTGGCAATAGAATCTATCGGACGCCTTGTATGATTTAATAAGAATGAACTACGTTGTTCTTATTGGATTGTACGGCGGTTGTCTACGTGGCACGGACGCGGTCCGGGGCATGACAATTTCAATGTACGCGAGTTACATCTTAATATACGCGAGTTACATCTTAATGTATGCGAGTTACACACGGAATAAACTCCAGCTATATCATTTTTATTGCCCTAATATTAAAAATAAAACATATTCACTATTGAGATCTTATTAAAAATAAAATGGATCCTTACCGAGTATTTAAAAGTCCAACCCGATATTGTTTTATATTTTACATCAATTGAGACAAATTAATTAACAATAGTACTCTAATTTTAGAATATGACATTATATTTTATTTATTTCGAGGAATTTCTGAACACAATGTCAACATATTTAAGTTATGTACTCGACTAATCAAGCCCTAGGATGTGCTATTAGCCTACTAATTGATTAAGAAAAGTCAATATGACAAACTTATTTTAGGGGTGAAGTAAGAATATAGAAAAAATAAAACTATTGTTACACATTTTTTGTACACACACTTACACACTCGTGTCTGTGAAGTGTTTTTTGTTGTCTGTATACAGACACAACGCATTTGAAGTGTCTGTGAAATAAGTTGTGTCTGTATACAGACAAAACAAAACACTTCACAGACACGAGTGTGTAAGTGTGTGTACAAAAATGTGTACCTCAAGTCTGGTTGATATAGAAAAGCCTTAAATGATAAATTGAAAAGAAGTTAAGGGATAGGGCCGACAGCCGCTACCCGATGGTATTTCATACAGGGAATTCACATGGTTCCAGCTTGGCAGCTTGTCCAGATTAACACCAAATGTTATCCCCTCACGCTAATTTAAGATAGGTTCGGGATCTGTGAGAAAGCCTATAAGCCTATCACTGATCCAAATGTCATTGTTTACACAAGGAATAATATTGTTGAATTTTCGAATAACATGATTCCCACGACTTTTGTAATCGTCCACCTCAGCTCATATAGCAAAAACAAAAAAACAATAATTAATGGTAAAATTTGATTACTTTTACGCTTATGTAAGGCTTCAATGAAATAGACCTATATGGATATAAAATAATTATTTATACATGTGAAATGTAGGGGCATAAGATTTATATGAATCGATTTGATTATTTAAATTCTTGAAAATATGTCATAAAATGTTTGCATGTGATAATAAAATATTTTGCATGTTTTTTTATAAAACATTGTGTTGGTTTTGCACGTAATTTAAAAGTAAATTACACACGTAAATAACTAATAAATAATGGAAATAATGTCAAAAATAAGATTTGGGACTTTTGACTGGACAAAAATAAGACCATTTATTTTTTTTTGGATAAAATGTAAATGTATTATATCCTGAAAAATAGCATAGTACAATGCATCATGTGTACAATCAAAGTGCATATCCCGATACACGGGATACCACAAAATCAAGACTCACAATCTCAAAAATTCACCCAAAACAGTCATACAACACTACGTCAACAAAAAATTAGGTATCCCTAATTTAACATCCAAAGAAAGATCGGAAAGGAGTAGGGAACTTTGAGTCAAAGCAAACCTCCCCTTTCTTCTTAGTAACTCCCGGTAGACCCTCAAGACATTTGGCGGTGAAAGTTAGGCCCTTTCTATCCAAATCATCCGTAAGTCGTAGAGAAGTATCCACTCTAATCACGCTAGCTTGCACAAATCTAAATGGTTTGACAAACAACTTGAGTGTCTTACCATTTATTACCTCACATTTGACGACAACATCGTATTGATGCATCTCCTTCTCATTCGTAACTATCCTCTCCGTTTCTTCCAAAATGGCCTCGGAATCCTCATTAGAGTCGGAAGACCCTTGAACGTGTGGCGCATCCCCTGTAGTAGCACCAGAAGCATTCTGCCGCAGCAACCCGGTCGGGTCAGGTTTAGACCTGGTCGGGTTTAACTGAGACCCAATCAGTTTGGCAGGCAACTTCTGTTGTGCCGTCTTCAGCTGAGACCCGGTCGGGTTATTGTTAGACCCGGTCGGGTTGGACCTCTACTGAGACCCGGTCAGTTTGGGCTTCTGCTGGGCATTCATCATCTGAGACCCGGTCGGGTTAACCGGCTGGGCAGGCACTGCTGGCAGAACAGAGCTCACTGTAGGCTTCCCAATTTTTTCAGTGTTTTCAATGCAATCAACAACCTGTTTTCCCTTTCCATTATTCCCCTCATCATCCCGTTTAGCTAATTTATTACAAATAAATGGGTGATGCCCAAATTCTTTGCAATGAAAACAATAACTAGGAAAGGTTTCATAGACCACTCTTTGTTTGAATACCTTATGGGAAGGTAGTCATATAGGAAAAGATAGTGGCGGTGGCTTTGAGACATCAACTTCTATCAACACTCTAGCATAGTCGTTGTTAATCCTCTCTTTGGTGATCTTATCCGTAGTTATCGGGACCCCAACCATGGATGCCACCTCACTCGTTGCCTCATCATTCCATAATTGCATTGGTAAATCATGGAACTTAACCCAAATTGGTACTTTTAGAAATTCCTCATCCTCAAATGAAAAACTTTCCGAAAGTTCCTTGAGCATTAGGAGTTTCCCAAATACAGTGTAAGGTCCCTCACGTAGTACTTTCGATCTATCCTCCTCACTTTGAAATTTAAAGATAATCCAACCTTTCTTGTGGGATCTCACAAGGCATTTAACTCCCCATGTAGCTTTAAGATCATGGACCGCTTTGAGCCCGGGAAAGCTTCCCGTGAAGTGTCCAACTAGATAGTAACCCCACATATCAACCATAGTGGGTAATACCCGATCACCAAAGTCCAATGTCTCACCTTTCGGGGGGACATATCTTAGTTTAAATCCATGTTTAGGGTCCCGGTTATCCTTAAACAAGGCCTTCCATGTTTTAGCTTCAGTGTCTGCCTGTGGCACCGGAACCAATGTCCGAGAAAAAGGTAAGTCAATAGCTACAACACTCTCAGAAGCCTTCTTAACAGATTCTGCCCGTGGGAGAAGCGGCTTAGTTGCTGGGGGAGTTTTTGCAGCAGTATCCAGCCCAAGACCTGCAAGAGCAGCAGGTTGCACATTTGGTGTTGGTTCAACACTGTTAGCCGCAATTCCAGAAATCCCTCTGTCCGGTTGTTTAGCAAATCCAGCAGGTTCCCCTTTCTTCTTTAGTGGTAGTACATTTCCAGAATTCAAAAAAGGGAATTCTTCATCCCTATCCTCTAAAGCAGCAAAACTGGACCTGGTAAATCGTGTTTTGGGGGCATCCCCACCCCCTTGCTTCGTGCGACCCATTACAGGTACCCACAGCAGCGCCCAGACCTGGGTTTATCAGGCTACAGCAGAATGTTCCCAAAATCAAAGCCCAAGTTTCGAACTTCAGTAACAGAGCAACCCTCAATCGACCGCTACCAGAAATTCACTCCCACCTCCGAACTGAGGGTGAAGGAGTTTCGTCCAGGTATGGCGATACCCAAACAGGTTTTAGACAACAACAATGCTCCAACAATCCCAGATAATTAAACCAAGATCCAACAGAATGTCATAAACAGTAAAACGACGGACAGAAAATACGACGCTGCTAGGGTTGTTGACCAAAATTCATGATTTCGGTCTCAAATCCAAGAGCGGGCATACCTGTATTCAATCTAACACCCAACGATTGTAAAACAAAAATCAAAGCACCATATGAACCATGAATCTCAGCGGCGGAAAAGAGCTGGGCAAAATCCCAGGAGAGAGAAGCTCTCAACTAGGACCATTTATTAAAAGGACAAAAAGAGACTACCGGTAACCAAAAGCAAGAGACCTGCAGACCATGCTCCATCGCCAATTCCCGTCATTTCCCGTCGTGATTTGAGAAATGCGGACCAAAGCTTTGTGCCTCCACAATCGCCGAGCTACTGCGACGTTGCCGTCTCTCAACCACTGCATCTCCGACATTGCCAACAACTGCAGATCTATCATCTTATTCTTCTTGTTTCATTTTCTGGAATGGATCTGTCATCTTCTTCGTCGGGTCTGGAGCATCCCCAATGGCCGACCATCGGAGAGGTGCTGGGGACGGAGGCTGGGGCACGGGAGGGGAATGGTGCAGAGGATGGGGCTAGCGCAGGAGAAGAGGCTAGGGCAGGTGAGGGGGCTGTGGATGGGAGCTGAGGCAGGGGCCGGTGCAGAGGCAGGGGTGGTGAAGGGGAGGAAGCTGGGGTAGGTGAGGAGGCTGGTGCACTGGCGACCGTCATTGGGTTGGGCGGTGGTCACATTGAGTTGGTAACGTTCGGATGGGTCACGGTCAAATTATTAATTGACCGGATTGGTCACGATCGAATTAGTCATTGATCGGATTGATCACGATCGGGTTGATCACTGGTCGAATTGGTCATTGGTGATTTGGTAATTGTCACTAGTAGTCCTGTTTTTGTCAATCACATTTGTTTTAGTATTATTTTTACAAAAACCCCTAAATAATGCGTAGTACATGTTAATCATACTTATTTTCCTAAACTTTGCATAGATTTATTGCAGACCTAAAGTTTTAATGTAGAAACTTCTAAATGAACAAAATAAGATGAAAAAACGTTGTAAGATTTTAAACCAAATCGGTTTAAACAACACCGTGAAATTAAACGCAACAAAACAGGCTAGTACAGTTCTGCCATACTTATCACTGAACTGGGCAGGTCGGTGCATGACCTGTTGGGTACCGTTTTTCCGGCAGCAAATTAAAAAAATTAGAAATTACCTGATAGAGGACCTAAAACTTACACAAAATTAAAACATAAGATTACATATGTTTTATTCTAAGAAAATTGTCATTGCTAGAACTAAAACATAGGCGTTTTTTCCTAAAATAAAACCTAATGTTTTCGTTTCCATAAATAAGGCTAATTATTACATTTTTACTCCTAATTTAATTAATTGTGTTAATTAATTAATTAATTCATTAATCATATTGTAAACAAGGATCTAGTTGTTTTATTGACAATCAAGCATCATAAACGGAATTGGAAACTATCTATGGGATGGAGGGAGTAATAAATGTAAGGCTTTAATTAAGAAAAACTATAGTCAGTTGATGGCGGTAGCTCGGCGGCAGATTCCAGCGGCGGCAAACTCCAACAGCGGCTGCGGCGGACGACGACGATGGCAGAAAAAAGTCTGATAGGTTGCCATAAAAATATGGAAAATTTCACGTGGTGCTCCGGAGGCTGGCGGTGGTCCGGCGACCCCTGGGCCAACAGTGGTAAAGCCTATGAGGGTAGTTTGGTCAAATCACAAATAAAAACTCCTATTTGAGAATGCTTAAATTGGTTGGTCCTATTTTGAGAAAACCTACTTTGTACGAGTATGTCTTAGTCCTATCAAGATAAATTTTCTTTTTTATTCCTCAAATAGGATTTAATTAGTCGTTATAAAAGAAGAAGTCGGTTAAGAATTCTGGAAATAGGAGTGAACTAATCATATTCTTAGCATAAAACAAGGACAATCCTATATGTGAACTTTATCTATGTTTTAGTCATATTTAAGAATTTTTAATAATGAGTTTCAAGTTTTAGTACTTCGTATTAAGTAAAGGAACAATTTTGTCAGGCCGACCTAATATGAACCTCAATTTGAAGTGCTTCTGGAGGTCATTTGTTTGTTAATTTTTTTGAGAGTGTTTTTCATAAAGTATAGATTATTTTCACCAAATTTTACCTTAAAGTTCGATCAAGAAGGTAGTTAAATAAGATATTGAAAATACCTTTATATTTAAATTTTGACGCATTTTGACGACCTTAGCTCCTTTTCCACCCCAAAAAGGATGCCCCTTGAGCTGAATGTTTTTAAATAATATTTTTAACTGATTTCATTATAGAATTTTAAGGTGAAATTTGGTTAATATAATCTACACTTAATGAATAATGTTCTCGTATAATTTAGTCAAGCAATTCCACCTAAAAGCGCCTCTAATGGAGTTGACAGGCTAACCTCACATGATCATTCCTCACTATACTATTACACTTGTAAATATTTTCTAGATATATCTATCAAATTAGCGACCATAGATTCAAATTTAAACGTTTTTTTATTCAATTTGTGATAACAATTCCCAACTTTCCATAAAGAGACAACACATTAGTGAGTAGTGACACTACTATGCCATAGCTTCTTTTGTAAAAAACGCATTTTGCACATTCAATATAATTCTAAACCGAATAGTCAAAAAGTAATAAGCAAATTTAATTATATTTGACAAATTTAGTTTGTCAAAAGAACGTCATGGAAGTGATGGAACTTCAAAAGCCTCTTTCTCGGAGATGAACTGTTGTAGGGTAATGTACCTTGAATGAGAGTGTGTGATATTTTTAAGAGGATTGATTTTAATTCAATTGAAGATCGAGATCATACTTAAACAAATTAGATTAGAGCATACTGATTGCACTTCGACGGGTGTAAAACGTACATTGAACATAAATCTATCATATCGGGTCAAACTAATTCAGATCATATCAAACCTGATTAATTAAATCAGAAAACTTCAATACATTAAAAAAATAATTTAAATTTACATACTTAGCTTAGGTGATTGAATCACGAAACATTCATTGAACAAAAACATACAAGATAGACCAAAGCTGGAGCTTCATTGATTTTTACAGTTTTACCTGATGATTTAAAATGATCAGACACCCTCCTTGCCCGCTAAAGTAAGGCAAAAGAGCTGATCCTTTTCGTTAAGACTCAGGATTCCATCTTAAAAGGTTAACCTGATAGGAGGAGTAGCTCAAAGTCTTATATAATGTTTAATTATTTTATAGTTTTGGGGTGACAAATGTTTTAACATAATCAAGGAACCCGCCTCATACATTGACAAAGATCCATTTTAATGAGCTATCGGAAAGAGTTTTCAACTCAACGTTGACTACTTGTTCACTCACCGTACCACGACGGAGCATTTGGAGAAGGGCAAGCCACCAAGCTCGCAAAAGTGAGAAAGATGAACCATTCGAAAAGTGTGTTAATTATTGCGCCACTACACATCATTCGGTTGGTGAAAATGATAGGCCGTGAAGAAAACATAGATCCAGGGGAAGCTAGCTAGTCAATATAATACTCTCTCAAAATCCACCAACAATTTAATAAGCCATTAGCCATAAAAAATGTAGTGTTATATAGGGATGGTTCAAATGAAAATGAAATCATAACCTGAAAAGAAAGAATTAATTTTAGTTGTGTGAATCGTTAATCTAATGCACAATTACTCTTATCTAATTTACTTTCCGAATAAATATTATTTGATGTACTTTTTCAACATATATATTCAGTGACAATTTTGTAAATATTAAAAAGTGCATCAAATAAGTTTTATTGGCATCAGATTGACACTTTGAACAAGATTAATTTTTAATTTTTTACTTTAAACATTAAAATCTTTTTTTATTTTATTCACACTCTATCCAATAACAATGGGTTCTGTTCAACAATCATTCATCCAAGGTTCTAATGCATTTCATTTTGAACTGAAGTGAAACTCTATTAAGAACCACATCACAAGTATGTCTAATGGTACCCGTATTTTGAAAGAACATTGATTATTGAATTAATGATATTTAAAAATTAAACTGTCATTTTCAAAATGAATATGTTTCTTCAAATGCAATATCTTTAAAGTTACAACATTATTACACCTCTTATAAAGTATGAGTGCTTTTCTAATAAAACAAATCAGCCCCCTAACATTAGTGCAAGAAAATGTGTTGCGTTTACCAAGAAAAAATGACATTATATGGTTCATAATAAATTTATAAAAGAGAATAAATTAAAAATAATTTAAAACCATACCAACCTTACTTAAAAATAAAAGAGCGACTTTTATATAATTAAATCCAGAAAACATACAAGAGAATATCCAGACAGTTACTACTATAACATATTCGATTGTCAATTCTAGAAATAGACATACAATAAGTCAACTCATACAAAATAAGTTTTTTCGCTAGACACAAAACGATCAATTTTAAGTCCAAAACAATCGAACTCGAAACATTGTCTATCAAACATACTCCCAAACTGTAAATATCCCAACCAAACGAGCAATCTTCCTGACATGGAGGTGATTACGAAGGAAGACAAGCTCTATCAATGTCTATATTCCCAATAAGAAGGCAGACAGAAACTCCTGTCCAGAAGATGGTCGGGACAAAACAACTCCCCACACCTAGAGAGGCAAAACACGCCGAAGTGCCAAAGCTCAGGAAAGAACGGCCACAGAAAAAACACACAAGCGGAAAAGAAGAACAATCCATTTGGGTCACGAACCTACCAAGAATCGTTGGGGGTTTCTCTTGTGGTTGTAAAAATCCCTAATATCATTAATTAAGAAAAAAGATTGAACATAAGGGACGGAAGGACTAATATCTAGAAATAAAAAATGCGACCGGTCACCGGTGGACGTAGCTCAATTGGTAGCGAGGGAGTGCTACAAGGGTTAAGTCCCGGCGGGTTTGACTCCCGGCAACTGCAATGAGAGGTTAGGACCTTTGCAAGTATCGGAGACGGAGTCACACTCTCTATCTATCAAATTGTGATTATAGTTCAATTTACATTTGTGAGAATTCCCTAAATAGGAGTAAAAACGTTTTGAAATTTCAAAATGTTTTTACTCCTATTTAGGTCAATTTTTGTTTACATTTTCTCAGTGTTGGGGACCCTCGGGGATGGGGATCGTACTTTTTTTAGAAATAAAAAATGCGGGTACTCCGCCCACTCCTCTAGTGTGTTATATAAAGACGAAGAAAGTGATTGAGCAGAAGTGAACCCCAGAACCAAAAAAATTATGGCTATTATACAATTTACACGTAGATTCCTTTCAAACAATAATTCACCACCGGCACCGCCGTCAGTGGGGAAGTCGGCAGCGGCGGAACCGCCGTCATCGGAAGTAACAGTGGAGTCCGATTTTGTAGTAATCCTGGCGGCACTACTGTGCGCACTGATTTGCGTGGTCGGGCTCGTAGCCGTCGCTCGGTGTGCGTGGCTCAGGCGAGGCGTCCCCGGAGAGAACGGCCGCCCGTCGTCAGGGTGCGCGGCGGCGAACAGAGGGCTGAGGAAGAAGGTGCTCCGGTCGCTGCCCAAGTTCACCTACGGCCCATCCCTCGTGGCCGAAAAGGGCGGGAAGCAGTTTCCGGCGGACTGCGCGATATGCCTGGCGGACTACGTCGACGGCGACGAGATCCGGATTCTGCCGCAGTGCGGTCACGGGTTCCACGTGCAGTGCATCGACACGTGGCTCGGGTCCCACTCGTCCTGCCCGTCGTGCCGGAAGATTCTCGTGGTTGCCCGTTGCCGGAAGTGCGGCGGGAGGGATTTTCCGCCAATCTCCGACGCCGGAGATAATACCCGTACAGTAGCTCCGTTAGGCATTATCGCCGGCGACTTTCTGGTATAGGCTCTATTCCTGGCCGGAGTAAAATTAATCACTGTAAATTGGTAGGGGACAGTTCCGTTGATAGTAGGGCCCAGCAAGTCTACCTGTCGCCGTGATTTCCGGCAAGGCCATGTGAGGATTGGTCGGGTCGCTCTGCGGGTCTGGACGAAAGCTGTTATGGCGCTGGTTGAAAAGATGCGGAAGAAACTCAATACGGTTTCGGGTCGGGGCAGTGGTATGTGGGGCAAAGGATTAGTGGCTGCAAATATGGGTTGTTAATCCGTACTGATTAGTAGTTACTAGTAGTTAGGATTTTCAGTTTATTACTCTGTAATAAATGTGTACATTGTTGACTTTTGAAGGGATGCCTTCGATTAACTTGGTTTTCATCATCAAATAGTACCAAGGAATTTCACTTTATCAATCACTGTTAATTACTGGGGTACATGAAATGATTTGTGTATGGATTATAGTGGGCTCAATCAAAGAATAACTTAATTTTTTTTCAATTTTTCAGCATAATTTCTTTTATTTTTTTGTGTGTATAACTCACTCTATTAATGTTTAAACTCAGTATAATTATTTTTTTCACTTAGGGCGTACCAAATGTTGAAGATGGAGCCTTGTTTGGAATGCAGGAGTATATACCCGATCGGGTATGTTGGGTTACCCGATCGGGTATGAGGTGTTTGATGGGTCGAGTATTTCCCTGGTTTCTACACTCGATCGAGTATTGATCATTACTCGGTCGAGTATGCGTGTAAGGGTTACTCGGGTTATATTCTGGAGTTTATACTCGATCGAGTATGGAGGTATACTCGGTCGAGTATGTGTAAAAACACTACTCGGGCAGAATTCTGGAATCTATACTCGGTCGAGTATGTATGTATACTCGATCGAGTATACGGGAAAAATTAATGACGGGATTAATTTTTGGGCCTGCGGCCTTAACCCTAAAGGGATTAATAAGGGTTAAGGCCGCAGGCCCAAAAATTAATCCCGTCATTAATTTTTCCCGTATACTCGATCGAGTATACATACATACTCGACCGAGTATAGATTCCAGAATTCTGCCCGAGTAGTGTTTTTACACATACTCGACCGAGTATACCTCCATACTCGATCGAGTATAAACTCCAGAATATAACCCGAGTAACCCTTACACGCATACTCGACCGAGTAATGATCAATACTCGATCGAGTGTAGAAACCAGGGAAATACTCGACCCATCAAACACCTCATACCCGATCGGGTAACCCAACATACCCGATCGGGTATATACTCCTGCATTCCAAACAAGGCTCCATCTTCAACAATCTCCCACTTGGAGGCTTGTTCAACAGTCATCTGCCATCCAAGAACATGTATCCTCTGCAACACCCCTGATCTCTATCTCTCGTTCACACCTTCCCATCAAGTATCTGGAAGGCCAGTTGAAGCCATGCATAGCTTCAACTTCTCCGTTGTCACCACCTTGGTAAGCATGTCTGCTGGATTCTTCGTACCAAGGATCTTCTTCAAGTTTATGATACCGTCTTCAATCAACTCTCGGATAAAATGGTATCGCATCTTGATGTGTTTCGTTCTGCTGTGAAACACTGGATTCTTCGCGAGGTGAATGGCACTCTGGTTGTCACAGTGCAGTCCGCAATCCCCCTGTTCCATGCCCAACTCCGAAAGAAAGTTCTTCAACCAGATCAACTCTTTGGCTGCTTCAGCAATGGCCATATACTCTGCTTCTGTGGTCGAAAGAGCCACACTCTTTTGAAGTCTAGACATCCAACTGATCGCCGTACCTCCAATTGTGAATATGTAACCCGTAGTGCTCTTCCCGGAATCACAACAGCCCCCCAAATCAGCATCAGCAAATCCTTCTAGAATTACTCCATTCCTCCTGAAACAAAGAGCAGTTCCAGAAGTGCCTTTCAAGTAGCGTAACAGCCACTTGACTCCTTCCCAATGTTCCTTCCCTGGATTCGACATGAACCTGCTAACAACTCCCACTGCATGAGCAATGTCCGGCCTTGTTGACACCATTGCGTACATCAAGCTGCCAACGGCTGATGCATAAGGAACTTTAGCCATCTCATCTTTGTCTTCATTGGTCTTTGAAGACTGCTGCTTGGAGAGTTTCAGCTGACTCCCTAAAGGTGTACTCCTTGGCTTGGCATCCGTCATTCTGAACTTCTCAAGGACTTTCTGAATGTACTTCTGCTGTGAAAGCTTTAAAGTACCTTCCACCTTGTCTCTGACTATGCTCATCCCAAGAATCTGTCTCGCCTCCCCTAAATCCTTTACAATCTGCCAGCTGTATTTTTCTGCAGCAGCACACTGTTGGCGGCACAAAGAGGCTATGGACGCAGGGCGGCAGCAGTGGTGGTGGTCAGATATGTGGTGGTGGCTAGCTAACCTGTCTCTGATACCAATTGTTAAGGTTAGGGCGCACACACACACAAATCTGAAAACGAGAAAAGAACGAGAAGAAACGGCACACAGAAATTAACGTGGTTCAGCCAGTAAGTGTTACTGACCTAATCCACGGGGGCAACTAGGGTTTTCTTCTTTATTGAGATGATGAATGATACAGATCATAGTTTTACAAGTACAGGAGTCAATATATAGGCAAACAATTAGGGTAAAGCACTTAAATAAGGTTCTGGGCCTGACTGCCATCAAAGAAATAGGCCCAACTAGGGCTGCCTGCGCATTTAACTAGAGCAGGCTGCTGCTCTTTGTTTAAATGACTCCCAGGTCTGAGTGGGCCGAAGCCTACAGCCCAACAATCTCCCACTTGGAGGCTTCGAAACACGATCAACTGCACTCCACTCCTCTGTACTTCTGTAAACTTTATCTGTGTTTAGCTTCTCCTAGTTGCCACCTGCCTTCTCAACATTATTCTTGAAGGCCAGCTGAAGTTACACAGAACTTCAGCTTGTCCAGCGTCACAGATTTAGTGAACATATCTGCTGGATTCTTTACACCTGAGATATTCTTCAAGTTCATCGTTCCTTCACTGATCAACCCTCTAACAAAGTGATATCTCATCCCAATGTGCTTCGTGTTCCCATGATACACTGGATTATTGGCAAGTTTCACTGCACTCTCATTATCACAGTGTAATGAGTAATCTGCTTGCTTTTTGTCTAACTCTTCAAGAAAGTTTCTCAACAAACTATTGGAGCTATCCCCCGAACTTCTCCTCCGGATATCCTCACCAAGGATTAAGTCACGAATACCTTCAAAGGAAAGCTTAGTGGTTCCAGCCGAACTACTAACTGCTGTGACTGTACC
This sequence comes from Cuscuta epithymum, assembly GCA_945859915.1. Lineage (NCBI taxonomy): Eukaryota > Viridiplantae > Streptophyta > Magnoliopsida > Solanales > Convolvulaceae > Cuscuta > Cuscuta epithymum. The sequence goes on along the minus strand of CAMAPF010001001.1, from coordinate 338,427 downwards.
GGACCAACTATCGGGCAAAGATGATAACAAAAGTAGTGCTTGAACTTCATCATCGAATTTAATCTCAACCGAGCCTAACCTGGATATGATTGAATTAAACTCGTTGATGTGATCTGTCACGGATGCACCTTCCTTCATTCTTGTATTCACCAACTGTCTGATTAAGAAAACCTTGTTGGCCGCTGAGGGTTTCTCGTACATGTTGGATAACGCCTTGAGCAGTCCAAACGTTGTCTTCTCGTTGACGATGTTGTAAGCAACGTTTTTCGCCAACGACAACCTCACCACACCAAGAGCCTGTCGGTCCAACAAGTTCCACTCCGCCTCCGCCATCGTCTCTGGTTTGTTCTCAGACAAGGGTAGATGAAGCTTTTTCTGGTAGAGATAATCCCCGATTTGCATCTTCCAGAAAGCGAAATCTTGACCATCAAATTTATCGATCTTAACCTTCCCTTCGTCAGCCATAGCTCTGATACCAGTTGTTAATTATCACGATTAGGCTAAGATAATTAACACCAGACTCCTGGATCCGCTTCGGGATATATATTAAGTTAAGTTACTAACACAATTAACATGTATACTAAGATTTTATCTCATCCGTCCCTTCAATCTTTGTCAAGTTTGACCGACATAGATTAACATAAAAATAGTGTGATTAAGAAGACCTATAATGGTTGGCATATGTCTTGTGGCAGCAATTGGACTTGCAAAGCAAGTGTATTCAATTTTTCAAAATGAAATGCACCGAGAAATGCATCTAACAATGTTACCTTCATAATTTAAGCGGGTATGTCTTACATTTTCATTATGTGTTATCGCATACATCTAACGGTTGCAAGATGGGAAAAGGGAAACTTCATACTATGTACTCGGTACTTCGTATATAATTGTAACGAGAAATCATCAGGGCCGGCTCTAGCGGTTTGGAGGCCCGAGGCGAAAAACGTTTAGTACCACCTCCGAATCATCATAGGGTTTTTTACAATAATATTACTAAAATAAAACATATTTACATAAATATGACTATTCATTACTACAATGTGGTGTTGTCGTAACTTAAGTTCAAAACTTGAACTTGAATTACTATGATTTCATTACTACTCTAGTCACTAATCATATTTTTGTAAATCATCTTTATTTTGATCATATTTATGTAATTATTTCATCATAATATGTGACCGAGTATGTTTTTTCCATAATTTAAAGTTACGAGTTTTTAGGTACTGTAGTTGACTAGTTGTATTGTTTTCTTTTATTAAAAAGGCTTTTGGGATGATTTTTTTCCAAAAATAGAAGTTTGACACTTATTTTAATACTCCCTCCGTCCCAAAATTAACTTCTCACTTTCCTTTTCGGGCAGTCCCGAAATTAACTTCACACTTCAAAACTTTCCTTATTTGACAAATAATCTACATCAAAAAAGTGTCAAACAGTGCCAAACAGTGCCAAACAGTGTCAAACAGTGTTTAAACAGTGCACTCCACAGTAAAGTCAAATTTATTTTTTTAATCTGTGTGAAGTCAAACTGAGAAGTTCATTATGGGACGGAGGGAGTATTAATACAATCCAAAAAATAAAGTGTGCCACATATTTTGACCCATATCATATTAATGTGATTTATATAGCACATACTCATAAAAATAAGATCAAATAGTAATCCAACATCTGCATTGTCATTGCCAACAATTTTGAGGAAGAAAAATTTGTCTATACAATCGATCAATAGAGTCGGTAAGCAATTTAATAACCGGTTTACATGTCATGATAATTCCTACATATTTAGCATATTTATAGATAATAATTAAAAAAGGAAAATAAAGATAATAATTAATAGAAAAACCATTAAAAAAATTAAAAAAATTACAATTCCAATTGCAATTATAAAGTATTACTCCGTAGTAGCTAACTAACTAAACGCCCAATTGCAATTATTTTTTAAGTTATTAACCAAAAACTTTCAAAAAATGTTATCAATTCAATAAAAAGGAGTATATATTGATAAAAGATAATACTCCATATGTGGCTAGTGGATAGTAAGCCTCAAACGCAGACTGCACTATCAATTCATTAAATAAGGTGAAAAAGTTTAGGTTTGGCCAAAGAGTTTTTCGTCAAACTCCAGAACCAACTTCGAACAACTAAATTTAAAACTTACTCCATAATAGCTTAACTAATTTTTGTTTTTGAGTCCCCAATAAAAAGTAAGGCCCTAGGCAAGTGCCTAGGTGAAATGGCCTCATGGCCGGCTCTGGAAATCATCATGTCAGGTCATCCTGACCGGGACAGCCGTCCGGCCGAGCCCTTTTGGCAACCTCTAATTGTAATAATCGCTAAGACTTTTCTGAAGTGACACACTGACCATCATCAATGTCATTTAGCAAGTCACTGGTTGGTCTTTTTATGCTGATCAAGTGAGTTCTTTGTGAAGTGATGGCTGATGGTTTATCTTTCTTGATAGCATGATCAATATCTATGCATCCATAATGTTATATTTGAATGAGGTGTTGAAGGATGTTAGTAATAGAAGTATTGAGCATTATTGGCCTTAACACTTTATAGAATAGAAAATAGAACGTGTTAATAAGTGTTCAAGGTTGTTAACCATAAACTTCTCAATAACTAACTCTATCATTTTAACACCAAATTGGATTGTATTGATGTGTTGGACAAGCTTTTCCTTTCTCACTATATAAAACTCTCACCCCTTCACGTCTCACCTGTTATGATTGTAGTGATATCCCTCCTCCATCACAAACTATTGTGGTGTCTCGTCCTACGACACTTTTATAGATAACATCATTTTTTAATCCTTTCAAACAAGATTAATTTATATCGAACACTTACGCTTGCATTCTCTTTCTTACCCATACCTACATTTCTTAGAATACATACTAAAATGTATCCTTTGTAGTTTTATCTTTAAAACTTTATGATAAATATTCATGTTCATGAGTGTAAAACAAATCAATCATGTCACTTACAATTAATTTTTTTACACATAACTTTAAGCCACGAAAGACTATTGATCCATAACGGGCGTGTTTGACATTTAACCGTTAGCTGATAGCGGACTATGTTAGCATGTTGTCAATATTGGGTTTGACTAACGAAATAAGTCGACAGGTTGCCAGAAGATGACCCAAAACACTATAAGAATTAGCAGAAAACGTCATATTCCAAAACGCTAATCCAAAACTTTCATATTTGCAATGTTTTCATATCACCGGTTCCGTCCAAAAACGCTAGTGCTGAACAGTTATTTACCAAACAACGCTTTCACTTATCGTAAACGCTAAAAGGAGTCAAACTGTCGTTTTTTTTTTTGCTGAAACACCATTTTCCAAACATCCCCAATATATATGTAGTATAAGATTATTGAACTATTAAAGATACAGATTTATTTGAGATTTGATAATCATTATAGATAATTAAATTAGTTGAATTACATTCGAACAACCTAGTTTCTAACCACTAAGGGCGTGTTTGGCATTTAGCGGTTAGCAGATTAATAAGTGTGCCGGTTATTAATAGCAGATTCAGTCAGAAGGTTTACTATTGGAAAAGATGACGAGTTGAAAGAATATGTTTGGTGATTTAGCTGTTTGACCATAATAACTAGTTGAAAACGTCATATTTCAATACATTACTCCAAAACCCTACTATCTGCTGCGCTTTCATTTCGCGCGTTCGGTCCCTCTGGCTCCCAATTGATCCAATTGGTAATGTGTAAAATTGGGGGAAATGTTGATAATGATTAATTAATGTGGACAATTTAAGCGAATTAGCTTTAATTGTATCCTCCATTAAACTCCTGTAATATTTTCATATTCGGTCTGGATGTTGAACTTCAGGAGGAAATTAAAACCAAAACAAAAAGGCCGTTTGGCAACACTGTTTTTTTGCTTATCAGGCTTATCAGCCAACTTTTTCACCAAAAGCGTAACTTTTGCTTTCGCGCGCTGAATTGTGTAATAAGCAGAAAAAGTATGGTTGAAGTTACTTTTCTGGTTGTATTGGCTGAAGTTACTGTAGATGATCATTTTGGCTATTTTTACACATATTTTTTTCTTTATTTTATTAATAAAATATATTTTAAAAATATTTTTTTCTTAAATCAGCAGAATCAGCCAATGCAGTCACTTCAACCAGAACTTCATAAATTCCAACAGAATCAGCCAAAACAGTCGATTTTGGTGCTATCAAATAGGCTCTAAAAGTGGTCAAAATACATGATCATATAAATTTGCGTGCATAGATCATACTACGTATAAATTGACCGGGTCAAATTGCACCCTCAGCTGGTGGCACTCAGTACAACGGACAATGGCCTGAAGTTTCCGAGAAATAAGAGAGAAATGGCCAGATCACCCGAATGTGAAACAATATTGATGCTTTAATAAAGATTTAATATGAGCGACCCTTCGCACCCAGCTGGACCTATCTTTTTTTTGTTGTTACAGATTTTCCGAGTATTGATTTTAAGTATTATAACGTTTGAGACTGTACTATATCGGAGAAGATAACGTTGACCGATGAACGAGTTGTGGCTGCTACTAGGAGTTTGTATTGGTTCTGGATCATGCAGCCTTAGTCGGCTGCTCCGATGGTAGTGGAGTTATTATTCACCCATATTACAAGATGTTGTCCTTCTCCGTAATCACCTCCAGAAGAGTTTTGTGGAAAAAACTTTACTTTAATATTTTTTTCTCTTTACTAGTGTCTAGTGCTTGTTTTTATTTTAGTCTGAGTAGGTTTTGTTAGGGGTTGGATGTTTGGAGTTCTTTTGAAAGGCAGGGAGCCGGCCATTTTAGACTTAAATTTGTCTGTTTCAAATTTAGCAAGTTAAGTTGCTTTGTATGAGGTGGATGACTCTATGTCTACTTCGAGGGTTCACGATAGGATCTGTAAAATCTGTCTGAAGGTACGTTGTCTTATATGTGTTCTTGATTTTAATATAAAAGCCGCTCTTTTATGATAAAAAAGATGTCCTAAAAATGCGTTACATGAAAGTAAAAGGGGAAAATAGCGCTAAATAGGAGTAAACAAATACTCCACACTTCAATACATAGATAGGATTATGTTGTTTATCCATTTATCTTTACAAAGTAGGTCAAGAGTTACTACCAAAAAAAGTTGGACAAGAGTATACACTATCTTCTTATTCTATCCTTACCATAAAATTAGTGTAATTTGTACTACATAATAAAGGCATAAAAATCATAAAAAATATTTCAATTTATAATAAAATTGGAAAAATATATGCCAAATATAAAATTCAATTTTTTTTAGAAAATATTAAGTAATAAAACTAAAAAATTAAAAACTTTTAAGAAAAACAACTTTAGAAATATATAAAAATAGATAAAACACATAAAAAATACTCTCTTAGTCCCTTAAAATTTTGCCAAGTTTGATCGTCGAGAGTATTAATAAAGTAAAAATTGTGTGATTGAGGTTTGTGCAGAGTAGAGAGAATTATCAGAAATCACAAATTCTTTACTTAAAGGGGAAAGTGGCAAAATTAATCGGATAACCAAAAAATGAAAGTTGATAAAGTTTTAAGGGACGGAGGAAGTATAAAAAACATGGAGCCCATCCTGGCGGTCCCGCAGCCTCTGCTACCTCCTAGTAGTGCCACCTTCAATCGGTAAAAAAATTCCGTTTTACGTAAAAATGCCAGTTTACTCTTTAAAATGCCAAAATTTTCACTAAAACTGATATCAAGATGACACTACGGACACATGTTGGCCTTTTCCCTGTGGTCGGAGGTTGTTGAGGTGGCAATAGCGGTATGCATTTGTTTTAAATTTTTTACTATGTATGTTTTTAAATTAATAGCGGAGTAATTTTTTATTTTTGTATTTTTTATTTTTAATTCAATATTTTTATTTTCATTGTTTTTATTTTCAGTACATTTTTATTATAAACAAATTTCTGTTATTATTTTGTAACACCGTCCCCAAATATATTTACTTTTATGTAAATAATGTATCGAACCTTATTAAAGGATTAATGAATTTACGAAGTTGTAAATTTTTATTATTTCTTTCGCGTGAATAGTAAATTGCACGTGGGACCCACACCGGGAGCGGGGCCGCCCGACACTCCCGAGACCACATATTTTATTCATCTTGGTCAAGATAATAGTTATATAGTGGTGGGTATTTCATTTGGGTCGTGGAAAGGCGTAGAGTTGACCGATTGGGAAAAAGAGGCCTAATTACCGGTACCGACAATTTGACAAGTAACAGCCCGGAAATGAATTTCGGAGGCTTATAAATTAAAGTTGGGGAATGTATATTCATTATACATGTCATAATGAGTAAGAGCACATAATATATTTTATTTGACCCGATAAAATAAAATATGATTAAAACAGTCCGAAAAATACAACTTTCGGGACCGATTGTACACTTCGGGACAAAAAGGGTTGACCTCCCACATGAGTGGGGGCCAACCCACGTTTTTACCACTCAAATTGGAGGGGTTGGCCGGCTGGTAAGAGAAGAGAGGCATGGGAGGAGGCTTTGATATGATCTTTATGCCATCAAACAAAAATGAGGTGGCCCCCATCCACAGTCATTTGTTCAATGAGACAAAGGGGTAAGCCTCACCCCTCTCCCACCCTAATTTTCGGCCAAGAGACCCCAGGAAGAGCAAGAAAAACCACCCAGCCTCCTTCCTCCATTGTTGAAGAGAAATCATCAAGGAAGAATCACCCAAGAAGGAGCTAAAGTGCTAAAAGTGTGAAATAACTAAGGTAATGACCTTATTATAACTTCTTCTTTATTTTTTTCTTCTACCATATGAGATATATATCATGTGAAGAATCCTTGAGAGGGTTCTACATGTTATAAGTATGGATTAATGGGTTGGAAAGTGATTCTATGTCCAAGAACGGACTTAGAAGCCAAAACGACCGGTTCACCGGAAAATGACCGTTTTGAGGTTATTTGTATTAATATGGGTTTTATGATTATAAAACCTTGTTAGGAACTTGTGAAAGGTACTTCAAGTGATTTCACAAGTTGGTAAAGTCGCCGGAGTTGTCGCCGGAGTTGACCGAAAGTCGCCGGAATTTCACCGGAGTTTAACCAAGAGGGGTGGAGCTTCATAACGCTAGTTCAAGGTGAGTGGACGGCTTAATATCTTATAACTTTTGGGTCAATTATGAGATTACCTAAATAAATGTTATATGTGTTCATAATGATGTTCAAAAGATATTTAAACATGTGATTAGCTAACATAGTTAAGTGCGTATGAAAAGAATAATTGTTTATGCATGAAATATGATATGAGAAATTATACATAATGCATATTTGCTTTAAGAGTAAAAGAAGCACAAATGGATATTATTAACTTAATTATATGATGAATTAATTAATAAGTGTAAGACTTGAGATGGCGGTCAACAACAACGTTGACCGATGGTTAATGGATTAATTAATATCGGTTGATATTAGTTAATTATACATTTATATGGTTGCATGGATTTGCATGGATTGTGATACATAAGCTTTATGTAGTGAATTAGTTATGAATGACTAAATATGATATAGACCCTATCTAGCGTGATATGTGGTAAGTCATAGGTCGGGTGGAGTACCCAAGGATCGGGCGGTTATCCTCAAAACTCGGTTATATAGGGTGGAGTACCCAAGGATCGGGCGGTTATCCTGAAAACTCGGTTATATAGGGTGGAGTACCCAAGGATCGGGCGGTTATCCTCAAAACTCGGTTATATAGGGTGGAGTACCCAAGGATCGGGCGGTTATCCTTAAAACTCGGTTATATAGGGTGGAGTACCCAAGGATCGGGCGGTTATCCTCAAAACTCGGTTATATAGGGTGGAGTACCCAAGGATCGGGCGGTTATCCTCAAAACTCGGTTATATAGGGTGGAGTACCCAAGGATCGGGCGTGTATCCTCAAAACTCATAGATTACATTTAATGATCTAGGACCGGGCGGTGTCCTTATGATAATTTACTTGAACAAGGAGGAGTTCTATACACTCATAGGCATATGGGTGGGTTGGGATTTAAGTCAAGGATATTGGCTACTATTATTTTCCCAAATAAACAATGACCTACGGGTCGGGTATTTCCAAGTGTATGTATACTAATATGTATTTCAAACTTGGGGGAAGGACTATACGTATATGTATCATCCTATGTTTGGGTCTTATACTTGAAACGCTAGTTATTCTATATTTAGCCTGCTACTCGCTCGGTACTTGTACTGACCCCTTCGGGGGGCCCCACCATTTTCAGGTTGAAGCTAGGGCTTGCTACCTGCACCTTTCTACGGGTGACATCCAATCAAGGAAGACGTGGTTCGTGCTTCCTCATTTTATTTCAAATTACCAAACATTGCTCATGGATATTTTTATTTGTTATAAACTACTTTTGGGGCTTGCATGCCCATGTTGTTGGCCGATTGTGGCTTATAACTTACCGTTGAATATTTCCGCTATTCATTGGTTTAAATGTGATGTTGTTATGTATGTTTACTACTGAGTATGGATGGATTGTTTTCTCAAACGCCTTGTGTAATTAAGTGAGGTTGACCCGCGGGTGACGTCACTTAATTATACGGCGGTTGTACACGTGCTTGGATTGCGGTCTGGGGCGTGACATATTTTATGTTTTAATTATTAATGAAATATGAATTATACTACATATTAAACAAAGCAAGGGTAAAATTGGAAATGTAGTTCTATTTAGGGGATTTGAAAGTTATGCTCCTATCTTTACAATTAAAATTGATTTACTCCTATTTGACGAGTTTTCCAAAACAAAAACATTTAATTTTCAAAACAGGGGAATTATTTTTTTCTAAATAGGAGGTCCTTATTGTCATCTTAAATATTTGCAATCATATTTTGATATTACCCGACTTTAAGTATGACAGTATATAATACTACCTCCGTTTTCTTATAGTTGCAACATTGGACTTTTTGCACTATTCACATATTCTACTTTGACTATATTTTATTCATTAATGTATTTTTTTGAATGAAAACTAACCTCTATTCATATCATAAGTTTCAGGATCATTACATCAATCAAAGGAAAAACAAATCTGACACCAACTAGACTCCAACAACTACGACTGTAAACCCTATGATGAGCCTTAGAAACGGTCACCCCTGAAAAAGCAACACGAATAGCTAACCATGTAACGGGCTTGACACAACCATCCCTATTCCCATAGATCCAAACATGCTCAATGACATCAAACAAGGCCAAATTCCCAAACAAACTGACAAACCTAACAACATAGACGATAACAAGAAACCAAATGAAAAAATAATGAAAACTTATTTGAAAACTTTTACGGACTCTAGCATCGCGCACAATCCATGGCGGTGGTTCAGGAGGAGGCCGTGTCCTTGGTACCACTCTAATTGATCCTCCATTGTCAATCATCATCTGGCCTGCTCAAAATCCGTGCAACTCTCCTCGTCTCGCGTTCGTAGCAAATCCACCGCTAGCGGTCATCTTCATCGTTGTCATGCCCTTGCTACCCTGCTCACGAAGAAATCGATCGCCGAACTCTGGCTTCGATGTCGTCAAGCTTGGCCAAGGATTCTTATCAATCTGCCTCAAATCCAATCCCAGCGCTGAACACAAGTGAAGGGGATTCACCGGCCAGAAGAATCAAACCTTAGACCTGCTAAGGAAAAACCAAACCCTAGACCTGCTAGGGAGAGATCGCGGCTTGATACTAGCCAAGAACACTTAGAAAAACAAGAAAAAAGGTAGAATTGGATCAAAAGTACCAAAGAATAGCAGAACTATTCATTCGGCGGCCAGAAACTAAACCCTAGGACTAGGGCATCGTGTTTTCGTATCTGTTATTGTTAGTACATTAATTAAAGCACAATTATTTATTAATGTATTAAAAATTAAATTTTTAAAACATATTTTTAAATTATTCTCATTTAAATTTCGAAATCTGATTTTTTTTTAATTTTTTTACTAATAAGGAATGAAAGATAATAATGGTCAAACTTGTACATTGACAATCATGAAAAGTTGACCATTGCAATTAAAAAGGAACGACAGAAGTATATTGTTATAGTTGTTAGTATTTCTCAAACTTGAGACTTTGAGAGTAGTTGGTGTGATTAGAGAATACGAATATAATTATTCAATTAAACTTTTTTACTCATATTTAGGACAATTTCTTATAAGTCATGTGAAGATAATTGATTGAGTTTACGCATTAACTAATTTAATTTATGATCATTCGTTTATACTCGTATTAATTTAATGTTGTTAATTTAAGTATACGCTTGACGCAACTTTATCGCTCGTTCATAGTTAGAATGTTACATGCTCATTCATATGATTGAATATCGACAGTTGTAAACAAACCAACAGTGCAAATAGGCCTGTCAATGGGTCGGGTCTAGACCCGGACCCGACCCGGACCCGGTTGTTTTTAACGAGTATGGGTCCTTATTTTATTCCGTTTACCCGGACCCGAACCCAGACCCGTTAGTACTTTTAATAAACGGGTCGGGTATGGTACTTATGATTCCGACCCGTTAAGGACCCGGACCCGTTTAAAAATTTCTTATTAGTATTTATACACACACTAATACATAAAGAGATTAGTTATAATACTTCAAATAAAAATACAAACTAATATATATAAAGTGATTAGTTTTAATTCTTTGATTAAAAAGAAACAAATTAATACATACGTAATGTATACGTGATAATATAATAGTACGTAGTATTAAATATGCTTTTAGTCCAAAAGAACTTTTTTTGACCTAATTTCTAGTCTAATATACGAGCTTTCTGTGGGAGACAAAGAGACACAGAGTGCGGAATTGTACGCATCTACAAGAACCGATATTTTATTGAATAAAAGTACTAATTTTCTATGATAAACCTTGATTTTTTTTTTGAAAAGTGAAGATATATTTTGCTTTTAAATTTGTGCACTTTGATTTACATTTCATATACATGTTTTACTATTTTTAAAAATTATATAATGTTCTGTCAAAAAAAGTTATATAATGTTGTGCATATGATACTTGGCGGGTCTACCCGACCCGGTTCCGAGACCCGTTGGGTCCGGGTCCGGGTCCAAATTTTTAGACCCGCCGGGTAAACGGGTCGGGTCCGGGTCCTTTATTTACTTAGCGGGTCTGGGTCTGGACACTATGTTCCGACCCGGACCCGACCCATTGACAGGTCTAAGTGCAAATAGCAACGTCAGAGATAAGCAATAAACAAAATCCAAAAATGCAATGGAAAGCAAAAAAAAGGTAAACATGATGACCCCTATTGAATTGCTTGGTGTTTGGGATGCCTTGAAATTTGAAAATATGAGGGAGAAAGCAGTTTTTTTTAATTATATATTATAGTACTTGTTTGATGTATACTGTGACACCGCGCCCGTATGTACTTGAATTTGAAAATTGATCTGTATTTGAATTTTCCTAGCGAATTAAATTCGTGTAATCGATTGGCATATTTAATTAATGTGCGATTAATTAAATAATTTATCGAGCCCATAATAATGAGAATGAGCTACCAAATATTTGGTTGGGTTATCATAATAATTATAGGAGCCCAATAAAGTGCCAACCAAAGTTGATAAAAACATTTGGACAACCCGAGTGCTATTCTGGCCCAACCTACCGAAAATAGCAGGAATAATTGGGAGGGACTTCCTGCACCCACTTGGGGTATTTTACACATCAATTAGCCTCAAATAATAGGGGGAGGGACAACCCAACATGGGTTGGTGCGTGCATGAGTGGAGAAGCCTCCTAGAGACAAGAATTTTACACCCCATGTCCTAGTCTTGGACTATTATTGGGAGTGATTGAGTAGAGACTTCTCCCCTACTCCTTGCCTCATCCGCACAAGCCAACCACAAGAGAGGGAGAGAGAGAGCTCTGGAGTTGACTCTCAAAAATCTCAAGCTTGAAGGAAGCATTCAGCAAGAAATCCCAAGAGAAACAAGCTAGGAGGAAAGGTAAGAACACAACTCCTAGTTTAACTGGTTTTATGTCGTATGATTTTAAGAAATCATATGGTGGATTAAACATGAAGTTCTACACGTTTAAAAGTGTAGAATATTGATATAAAGTGGTGTTAATTAACTTAGAAGAGTTGGTGAATCGATAGGAGTCGAAATCGCCGGAAACCGCCACTTAAAAGTGAACTGCTCGAACCTGCAGAACACGAACACCGGGCGGCTTTGGTGAAAGCCGGGCGGCTTTCAGCTGCTGTCCAGGATCTTTGGTTTAATCAGCCAAAAACAAGGATTTATCGGAGGACTTCGCAAAGGCAACTAGTTGAGCACATCACGAGGTGAGGATGGCTGACTATGTTGTTTATAATCTTTGGGTTAATTTCGTAAGATTACCTAAAGTAATTAAATGTTATTTTCATGGATTATTAATGATTAATAATGCCTAAATGAAAATATTGTTGTCAATGAATAAAGGAGCATAATATACAAATTTAAGGATAAATTGTGTATGATTATGTAATATGAGCATATTGGCTTGATGAAGGGATTAACTATGAATATTATGTTGAAATATAATTTTAACTTCATATAAGGATATATGAGTGATTAAAGGTTATATTTTGTATATTGATATGAACTATATTTTCAATGGAAAATTAGTTTGGAAATTGTCTATACGACTATGAATTGAAAATGAGTTTTGTTGGAATTCATCCGACTAGCATTATGATACTAGTCGGGGTTTTGGAATGAAATATGTTAGAATTGATCCAAGGTTTGGATTGTGAATTGTTGAGCCTTAAGTAGTCTTAAGAGATACTAAGGTGGATAAGTGATGCTAGGGGTAGGCCTTAAGGGATACCCAAGATAAAGTGAATAATAAATTGATCCTAGGAATAGGATTGGCCTACGGGTGTATTCGGTAGTCTTTAAGGATTAACCGATAGAGTATTGGTAATTAGTAAGGACCATGGCCCTTCCCGACTCTAGAGAGCGGGGTTGGATAGCATGGACTTACATCGTGATCACGGGTTAGGGTGGAATCCGAACCGGAGACCTTACGAGGCTCCCGACAGCGGTAACACATAAGATAGGACCCCGAATGGACCTTACCTTCCTACGAGACGATGGGTATGAGTTCAGGGGCGGGATGTTGGACTCCGGCCCGAGAGCCCGGTGAGGCCTCGGAGAGCGGTGACAAGTCTCGTAAAGGATGATAAGACCTACGGGCGGTGTCGTGCTAACGACGGGTATAATGAAATATATGAAATGGGCCGTGTGCCGACAAATAAATAAATTTACTTATTATAGAGATAATAAGTGGGAAATATAAATTATTATTTATATTATGATATCACCCTATTTTGAGGGTCTTAGAAGTTGAAACATTGATTATACTTGGTATAGTTGTCATTGTACCTGTCAAATGCTTCCAAGTACTGACCTCCCCTTCACGGGGGAGGCCACCTCACAGTTTGAGGTAGGGAGTAGAGCTTGCTACCAGTGCCCGTTGCCTCGGGAAGATCTAGGAAGGAAGACGTGGTTCGTGCTTCCTCCGTCTCTATTTTAAAAACATTTCAATTAATGCTCATGGATATTTTTGAATGATTATTGGGGCTTGTATGCCCATGTTTGCCGGAGTGTGGCATAAACACTTGTATTAAACGTTTCCGCTGATTTCAATTGATTATTTTACATTATGTTTGTTTATGGATGTACTATTGTGAATGATATTCAAGACGCCTAGTATAGTATGGATGAGTTGGACTGCGGTTGACTATTCGTACTGTACGGCGGGTTGTTGACGTGTCCGGTAGGTCCGGGGCGTGACAATTTAGTTGGTATCAGAGCCTTAGTCCGTAAACTTCATAATGAAGCTTCAAAATTCTTTTTGAAAATGATTTTTGCAAACCATGAGCATAAAGTTTTGTACTTATAGAACTTTTGGTACTTGAGTTGCAAAGTCTCTAATTGTTAAGATGGTACCCTTAACAATTGGTATGGCGGTGATTTGAGCCAAAAGATGTCTTTAAGTACCTATCCGTCACTTGACATTTGATACGAGTCTAATGGCTCATTCTAAACTTCTTTCAGAAATGGAGCCAATTGGAAGAATCACTAGGAGGAACCCGACGGGCCGTGTACTGGGTGGATCCGAACGCGGCAGCCGGGGGTCCACTAGGGTGACAAGGGGAAGGGGCCGTGGAGGCCAGCAACAAACCGTGAGCGACGGTCACGTTGACACGGAGAATGAAACTTATTGGTCCTATGAGGACTCAACTTATAGGCCGGAAACCGAGCCGGTGGAAACCCCATATGATGGGGAGGATGACGACATGAGCGGGGAGAGTGACGATAATGGCACTCTTGGGAGGATTGAGGCGCTACTCGAACAATACCATCGGGAGCGCGAAGAGAGGAGGCAACGCCGAAGGCGCCGAACGGGGCAACCTTCGGGTATGGCTTCAAGAGGAGGAAGCCACAATGCATCTAGAGTCCATGTGGAACCACATGGAGGTCGAAACGATGGAGGTCCAACCATAAGGATCTCCAAGTTCATCAAGGAAGCAAGAGACTTGGGGTGCAAACCCTTTGACGGAACCGGGGACATCTCGGTTGCCGCTCAATGGATCAAGAGGTTGAATGAGGCAGCCCTTGACATGCAAATCACGCCCAACCTTAAACTGAGAATCGCGGTAAGGTTGCTTGAAGGGATGGCGTCCAAATGGTGGGATGGGACCAAGACCAAGTATGGGGAGGATGTCGTTTGGGAGGACTTCCAACGGGAGTTCTTTGCCCAATATTACTCCGACTTCGAGGTGAACAAAAAGGTGAGGGAATATACCCTCCTAACTCAAGGGGGTAACATGACTGTGAAGGAACTTGAGTACAAGTTCCGGGATCTCGCCGACTACATACCGGAGTATGCTTGTGACGAGAACCGCATGGTGAACCACTTTTGGGACGCTCTTGACTTGGAGATACGTGATAGGGCAACACAATTGCCTAACATGACTTTTGCCCAAGTAGTAGACCAAGCCTTGAAGGGCGAGAAACAGTGGGAAGAGAGGAAGAAAAGAGACGCCGAGGAGGCGAAGAAAAGAAAATGGGAGAACCATGGCCCTCAGGGTTCTAGCAAGAAGGGGAACCACGGGGGAGGTGGCTCATTCAAGACCCCTGCACCACCATCGAGGGCGAATCAAGGCCCAAGCGGGCAAGCCTCGAGGTCTCAAAACTCGGGAGTACCAAGGTGCAGCAACTGCAAGAAGCTTCACCACGGCAAGTGTCGTGATCCCCCGAGATGCTACCAATGCGGGGAGGTCGGGCACATGAAGGTGAGTTGCCCACAGCTTGGGCGAGGTACAGGTTCCGGACCGAGTAGTGGGACCATGGTGAGCAGGAACCGAACGGGAGCACCGAGTGCAAGTATGGGGCACGGTGGAGCTAGCACAAGCAATGCACCGTCCGTTAATCAAGGGAGGACCCAAGCGAGGGTCTATGCGATTACGGAAGCCGATGCACGTGCTAACCCGGACTCCGTCGCGGGTAAATTCTTGAACTTTTGATGTTATTACCTTGTAAACAATATAAATGTGGGAATGTATAAGTTATATGGCCAACCCAGCCTGTTTAAAGTTCAAAGAAGTGGACAGATATCTGCCTGGGGCGAAAGCCGCCCGGATTTGACGAACGTCGCCCGACGTTTGTCTATGGTTTATTACATAAATCCTACGGCGACCATAAGCCGCCCGATGTTGACGAAAGCCGCCCGGCTTTCGTAGAGGATTTTTGTTAAAATCATTCGGCGGAGGAAAACCGGCCGAGTTTCGTAAAAACCGGCCGGCTTGTGTTCAGGCATCTCCGGTGTGAGGCGCTGTTAACGAAAACCGGCCGGCATTCGTAAGAACCGGCCGGCTTTTAGGAATTAAAAGTTGGAATTCTTTCGGCGACCGAAAACCGGCCGGCTTTGGCAAAAACCGGCCGGCTTACGTAACCAGCCATTCTGAGCCGAAGGCCAAGGTACGAAAACCGGCCGGCTTTCACGAAAAGCGGCCGGCTTTCACTTATTGGTGCACGGTGTTGGTTTTGGGTGGGAACCGGGATGGAATCGGGATGGGGCGTTAGATAACGATCATCCAAACCATAGCCGGGGTACTCTTTTACCTAAGAAAGGAGTCTAATAAGTGGGGAGTGTGTCTTACATTGCTTATGAATGTAGGAACACTAAAGATTAACGGGAGAGACGCAAGAATCCTCATTGACACCGGGGCGCAACGATCATTCGTGAGTGAGGCGTTTGCCGGGGGATTCGAAGAACCACTTGTACCGATGGCTCAAGCCCTATTGGTATCCACACCTCTAGGGGAAGACATCGAGAGAGATAGCCACTATCCATCGTGTGAGGTGGAAGTGGAGGGCCAAAACTTGACGTGTGATTTCGTACCGCTGAGTATGATTGAATTCGATGCAATCCTGGGGATGGATTGGCTTGAGAAACATCATGCTAGGGTCGATTGCTACACAAAGATACTTGAACTCGAAGGCGATGAAGGGGTAACCTTACGCTTCGAGGGGGATCGGGCCAAATCCAATAGTTGTATCATATCCGCCGTAAGAGCTAGGAGTATGATGAGAAAGGGTTGCCACGCATATCTAGCATACGTGGTAGACAAAACAAAAGAAGAGACGAGCACTGATGATGTGAGGGTGGTATGCAAGTATCCGGATGTCTTTCCAAAGGACTTACCGGGACTTCCACCCGATAGGGAGATTGAATTTGTGATCGAGGTCGAGCCCGGCACCAAACCAATCTCCATACCGCCATACCGAATGGCACCCGCAGAACTTAACGAGTTGAAAACCCAATTGCAAGAGCTTTTGGATAACGGTTTCATTAGACCAAGCCACTCCCCATGGGGAGCACCGGTCCTTTTTGTGAAGAAGAAGGATGGAACACTTCGAATGTGCATTGACTATCGTCAACTGAACAAGGTCACAATCAAGAATAGGTATCCTCTGCCTAGGATTGATGACTTGTTTGATCAACTACGAGGAGCAACTGTGTTCTCGAAGATTGACTTGAGGTCGGGGTACCACCAATTGAAGATCAAAGAGGATGACATACCGAAGAGTGCTTTCCGCACTAGGTATGGACATTTTGAGTTCCTTGTTATGTCGTTTGGGTTGACAAACGCCCCCGCGGCATTCATGGACTTGATGAACCGAGTATTTCACAAATACTTGGACCGATTCGTGATTGTGTTCATAGATGACATCTTAATCTACTCAAAGAGTGAGGAAGAGCATGAGGAGCACTTGATACTCGTTCTTGAGACACTACGGGAGAAGCAACTCTATGCCAAGTTTTCTAAATGTGAATTTTGACTTAAGGAGATTGGCTTTCTCGGGCATGTGGTTTCAGGATCGGGAATTGCGGTGGATAACAAGAAGATAGAAGCCATCACCGAATGGGAGAGGCCAAAGAATGTCAAGGAAATTCGTAGTTTCCTTGGATTGGCGGGTTACTACAGGAAGTTCGTGGAGAAGTTCTCCGTTTTGGCATCGCCATTGACAAAGCTCACTCGGAAAGGGGCTAAGTTTGTATGGGATGACAAATGTGAGAAAGGATTCATTGAACTGAAGAAGAGATTGACCGAGGCACCGGTACTTGCTTTACCTAAACAGGGTATGGGGTACGATGTCTATAGCGATGCTAGCATCCAAGGGCTTGGATGTGTGTTAATGCAAATGGGGAGGGTAATTGCCTATGCTTCACGACAGTTGAAGAAGCATGAGGTAAACTATCCTACTCACGATTTAGAACTAGGGGCAGTGGTATTTGCACTGAAGATTTGGAGACATTATCTCTACGGGGAGACATGTCATATATACACTGACCACAAGAGTTTGAAATACGTGTTTACTCAGAGAGAGTTAAACATGAGGCAGAGACGGTGGATGGAGTTGATAAAAGACTACCACCTGGTAATCGAGTACCATCCAGGCAAGGCCAATGTGGTGGCAGATGCCTTGAGCCGGAAGAGCTCATCTGGGGCATTGATAGCTAACTTGAGGGCTTTAAGAGCCCAACTGGAGGTATCCAGTAATGGAGCCTTATTGGCACGATTTGAGGTGAGACCTACTTTGCTTGATGAGATCAAGAAGGGTCAGGAAACTGACGAGGAAATCATGAGGATCCGGGAACGCATGCAAGCGGGACCAGTGGAGGACTTCAGGGAAAGAGATGATGGTCTCTTATTATTTCGTGACCGAGTGTGTGTACCATCGGATGAGGGGCTCCGAAAGTCCATCTTAGAGGAGGCTCATTCATCGGCGTATGCCATGCACCCGGGAGGTACGAAAATGTACCGTGATCTGAAAGAAAGTTACTGGTGGTCTGGTATGAAGAGAGAAATAGCCGAGTACATCAGTAGATGCCTTACTTGCCAGCAAGTTAAGGCAGAACATCAGCATCCAGCTGGGTTATTGCAGCCACTTTCCATTCCAGAATGGAAATGGGAGCACGTGACCATGGATTTTGTGGTAGGACTGCCACGGACCGTGAGGAATTATGATGCTGTATGGGTTGTGGTTGATAGGCTCACGAAGAGTGCACATTTTCTACCTATCAACACTACCTATGCACTTGAGAGGTTAGCCAAATTGTATGTGGATGAGATCGTGAGGCTACATGGGGTTCCTATTACCATTGTGTCCGACAGGGATCCACGATTCACATCACGATTTTGGCCAAAGTTCCAAGAGTCTATGGGAACGAAATTGAAGTTTAGCACTGCTTTCCATCCACAGACGGATGGACAATCCGAGAGAGTCATACAGATTTTAGAGGATATGCTGAGAGCTTGTGCATTGGAGTTCCAAGGAAGTTGGGACAACCATCTAGCACTGGTAGAGTTTGCCTATAACAACAGTTATCAGGCGAGTATTGGCATGCCTCCATACGAGGCATTGTATGGGAGGCGATGTCGTACACCGTTGTGTTGGGACGAGGTTGGCATGGCCAAGCTTGAGAGCACAGAATTGGTGGAGATCACCAAGTCAAAGGTGAAGACGATTCGTGATAGGCTTAAGGCGGCCCAGGATAGACAGAAGAGCTATGCCGATAAACGCCGGAGAGCCTTAGAGTTTAAGGTGGGAGATGAGGTATTCTTGAAGGTTTCACCCTGGAAGGGAATCATCCGATTTCAAAGCCGAGGGAAACTCAACCCACGCTACATAGGGCCATTTGTGATTCTTGAAAGAATTGGAGCCGTAGCATACCGATTGCAGTTGACCCCAGAATTGGAGAAGATACATAACGTGTTCCACGTGTCTATGCTAAAGAAATATGTGCCGGATCCGTCTCACGTGTTAGAGAAACCACCTGTAGAAATACGTGAGGATTTGAACTATGCCGTACGACCGGTGAGGATACTTGATAGGCAAGTAAAGAAACTAAGAAGCAAGAAAGTTCCAATGGTGAAAATCCTTTGGAAAAGTGACCGAGTTGAGGAAGAAACATGGGAAACGGAAGCCTTGATGAAGGAACAATATGCATTTCTTTTTGAATAAGCATTTGTGAATTTCGGGGACGAAATTCCCGTTAAGGGGGGGTGAACTTGTGACACCGCGCCCGTATGTACTTGAATTTGAAAATTGATCTGTATTTGAATTTTCCTAGCGAATTAAATTCGTGTAATCGATTGGCATATTTAATTAATGTGCGATTAATTAAATAATTTATCGAGCCCATAATAATGAGAATGAGCTACCAAATATTTGGTTGGGTTATCATAATAATTATAGGAGCCCAATAAAGTGCCAACCAAAGTTGATAAAAACATTTGGACAACCCGAGTGCTATTCTGGCCCAACCTACCGAAAATAGCAGGAATAATTGGGAGGGACTTCCTGCACCCACTTGGGGTATTTTACACATCAATTAGCCTCAAATAATAGGGGGAGGGACAACCCAACATGGGTTGGTGCGTGCATGAGTGGAGAAGCCTCCTAGAGACAAGAATTTTACACCCCATGTCCTAGTCTTGGACTATTATTGGGAGTGATTGAGTAGAGACTTCTCCCCTACTCCTTGCCTCATCCGCACAAGCCAACCACAAGAGAGGGAGAGAGAGAGCTCTGGAGTTGACTCTCAAAAATCTCAAGCTTGAAGGAAGCATTCAGCAAGAAATCCCAAGAGAAACAAGCTAGGAGGAAAGGTAAGAACACAACTCCTAGTTTAACTGGTTTTATGTCGTATGATTTTAAGAAATCATATGGTGGATTAAACATGAAGTTCTACACGTTTAAAAGTGTAGAATATTGATATAAAGTGGTGTTAATTAACTTAGAAGAGTTGGTGAATCGATAGGAGTCGAAATCGCCGGAAACCGCCACTTAAAAGTGAACTGCTCGAACCTGCAGAACACGAACACCGGGCGGCTTTGGTGAAAGCCGGGCGGCTTTCAGCTACTGTCCAGGATCTTTGGTTTAATCAGCCAAAAACAAGGATTTATCGGAGGACTTCGCAAAGGCAACTAGTTGAGCACATCACGAGGTGAGGATGGCTGACTATGTTGTTTATAATCTTTGGGTTAATTTCGTAAGATTACCTAAAGTAATTAAATGTTATTTTCATGGATTATTAATGATTAATAATGCCTAAATGAAAATATTGTTGTCAATGAATAAAGGAGCATAATATACAAATTTAAGGATAAATTGTGTATGATTATGTAATATGAGCATATTGGCTTGATGAAGGGATTAACTATGAATATTATGTTGAAATATAATTTTAACTTCATATAAGGATATATGAGTGATTAAAGGTTATATTTTGTATATTGATATGAACTATATTTTCAATGGAAAATTAGTTTGGAAATTGTCTATACGACTATGAATTGAAAATGAGTTTTGTTGGAATTCATCCGACTAGCATTATGATACTAGTCGGGGTTTTGGAATGAAATATGTTAGAATTGATCCAAGGTTTGGATTGTGAATTGTTGAGCCTTAAGTAGTCTTAAGAGATACTAAGGTGGATAAGTGATGCTAGGGGTAGGCCTTAAGGGATACCCAAGATAAAGTGAATAATAAATTGATCCTAGGAATAGGATTGGCCTACGGGTGTATTCGGTAGTCTTTAAGGATTAACCGATAGAGTATTGGTAATTAGTAAGGACCATGGCCCTTCCCGACTCTAGAGAGCGGGGTTGGATAGCATGGACTTACATCGTGATCACGGGTTAGGGTGGAATCCGAACCGGAGACCTTACGAGGCTCCCGACAGCGGTAACACATAAGATAGGACCCCGAATGGACCTTACCTTCCTACGGGACGATGGGTATGAGTTCAGGGGCGGGATGTTGGACTCCGGCCCGAGAGCCCGGTGAGGCCTCGGAGAGCGGTGACAAGTCTCGTAAAGGATGATAAGACCTACGGGCGGTGTCGTGCTAACGACGGGTATAATGAAATATATGAAATGGGCCGTGTGCCGACAAATAAATAAATTTACTTATTATAGAGATAATAAGTGGGAAATATAAATTATTATTTATATTATGATATCACCCTATTTTGAGGGTCTTAGAAGTTGAAACATTGATTATACTTGGTATAGTTGTCATTGTACTTGTCAAATGCTTCCAAGTACTGACCTCCCCTTCACGGGGGAGGCCACCTCACAGTTTCAGGTAGGGAGTAGAGCTTGCTACCAGTGCCCGTTGCCTCGGGAAGATCTAGGAAGGAAGACGTGGTTCGTGCTTCCTCCGTCTCTATTTTAAAAACATTTCAATTAATGCTCATGGATATTTTTGAATGATTATTGGGGCTTGTATGCCCATGTTTGCCGGAGTGTGGCATAAACACTTGTATTAAACGTTTCCGCTGATTTCAATTGATTATTTTACATTATGTTTGTTTATGGATGTACTATTGTGAATGATATTCAAGACGCCTAGTATAGTATGGATGAGTTGGACTGCGGTTGACTATTCGTACTGTACGGCGGGTTGTTGACGTGTCCGGTAGGTCCGGGGCGTGACATATACGATTTTAGGTTGATAGCCATATGGGTTGGCACATGTACAGGAAATTAAAAGGGTCAGTTAAGTCATTTTACTGCTTTCAGTAATCTATCACCTAAGTCCGTGGACTAAAAAAGCATCATATAAGTACGTCTACTTTAAAAATGGAAAAAATAATAAAAATACTCCAAACTTTGAAGAAGTGTAAGATGAACATCTCAAACTTGCATATATAATTTAAATATCACAAACTTTATATAAAAAGTTATTTTAACACCATAATGAAGTATTATTTATTTTAAAAATGTAAATATATGGTGTTAATTTTACAATTTAAAATATTTTAGAATTCATGAAGGTAAAATTAACATTCTAAACTTTCATAAGAAAATAAATAATGTTACCCCCAATCTATATAATTGCAACACTTTTAATTTTCTATTTTAAATTATGCAATTAACCCCATAAATTCACATTTTTGAAAGAAATAATACATATAAATGGCGCAAACATAACTTTTTATTTAAAGTTTGGAGTATTTAAATAACATATGCAAGTTTGAGGTGTTTACCTCACACCCCCTCAAAGTTTAGGATATTTTTATTACTTTTCTCTTAAAAGATTGATCAATTTGGTCATTTATTCAATTTTTGACTTGTAATAGAAAGGCTTTTATATTAAAAACTCTAAAAAGTTGTTAAAATTTAAAGAAACATAGATAAAAATTGTGAAAATTATCAAAATGTCAAAATCAATATTTTGAAAATTTAAAATTATTTGTATAGTCTACATCTTTTTTTTTTTTTAGTCTACATCTATTAAAGGGTTTTTACAATTTTACATTTATATTTTTTTAAATTTTCACATTATTTTTTAAAAATAATTTGCTAATGCAGGTCAAAATGGTTTGATTGATTGTATTTAAAAGATAATTGCACTTATATGATGTTTTTTTATAGCAGAAGAGCTTATATGATAGATTATAAATAACCGAATTGATTTGATTTATTTGATTCTTTTCTCATAAAAATAAGGTAGTGAAAATTACTCCGTATGTGACAAATATATATGCAGAAAATAAAAAAAAAATGTTATGAACAATAAATATTTTTCCGTAAAGAGGAAGTGAGTGAAGTCAGGGGCGAAGCTACTATCAAGGGTAAGGGGGCCATTGCCCCCCCCCCCCACTTCTTTTTTATGTATTCGTATTACAATTTTTTTTGCCCCCCTCCCCCCTCCAATAAAAAAATGAAGACCAGCTGGGAGCCAAATTCATAAAGATGCAAAGTTGCAAACCGTAACTTTACTAACTAACTCCGTAAGATATTACGTACCAGGCCCAATTATAATTAGAATTATTAGGCCCTATTATGATACTCGGTATCAGTTTTGTATTATCATTTATTACCAAATACCAAGTAATTGGTTAATTTTGTTGTCATTTGTTTATCAAATTGCCAAAAGAGATAGTGTAGAATCTATCATTGATGATTTTTGTGATATGCAAGAAAGGCATTCTAAGTTTTAACTACCCGACGATTATTTTGTAATTTTGAATGTTGCAAATGAATATTGGTTTATCATTTTATTTTGCTATAATATTTTTATATTTTATATGTTAATACTTGTATTATAATCTGGCTCCCTCAATACAAAAGTCTGGCTCCGCCCCCCTGAGTGAAGTGACATACTCTTTTCACATATCGATAGAGTGTGAGCTCCCATTCTTTTACTACAAGCAATGTCCAAACATTATTTAATTAGTTGCTTTTAATTTGTAACCGACGATCCAATAAGCACACAGTATTAGTAACCAACGATCCAGTGTTATTCGTAAATCCATTTACGGATTCGTATTTCATTACCTTAGATTAAAAAAATCATGGAGTAATAAAATAGACAAAATATGTACATAAAGTGAGATCTAGAAGATCAAAAAAGGAAAAAGCTGAGAAAGATTGGTGTGCCGGCTATTTAAAGTTTAAGAAAGTGAATTAAACTATCTACCTTTCAATTCAAATTGACAGATCATAGAATGAAAACCCATCCCTAATGCTTTTCTAATTTTATTTATACAGACAAATTTAAATTAATAAACTGATATTGTATGGTTGAGATATACGGAGTAAGTCAATAAGGAAAAAAATCAATATCAATTCCAGGAATATTTGTTTGAAAGAAAATTCTTTGAGATATCGAAAAATGGATGAACGTTTAAATTATTTCATTGCAGTTTTGATTAATAAATGTTGTCCATTCCCATATTAAACGATTTAGTTTTTTGAGAGTAGTATTAAACTATTTAGTTAAAAATACTCTGTATGTAATTAGAATTTAACGCACAATACATTTATGTCATTATTATTATATGTATCCAGTCCCTACATACCCGTACAAAGTATTAATCTCTATAAAAATGCAATAATAACAAGCCAATAATAGATGAGGCAAATTATGAAGGTTCTGGGAACACATCTTTATCATTACTCCGCATTAGTACATGTTTTTAAGTCAAATAATATGAGCGTGCCTTGGATCTCTCGCCATCAAGAAAACGCTTTCCGTGGTTAAAAGAGAAATGCTTTGGGTGTGAGTTGGGCGGTATATGAATCGCAAACAGATTCTAATCGGATTCTTTGGGTGTTCGTATGTGTTTATTAAATGGTTTATGCACATTAGTCTTCTGTCATTTAAAAAATGCGTCAAATCCCCTTATAGTTATTCATGGCAAAATCCTTTCTATAAACAAATTTAATTGTCAAATAAATGAAAAATGATTAATTTTCTTATACAATTTAGAAATTTTGACGAAAATACCTGCATATTCAATCGTATTGTTAAGGAGGTTTTCAAAATTGTAAAATTTATTCTTGAAGGAGGTTTTGCGCATAAACAATTAAAACAGAGGCGGTTTGACATATTTTTAAGGCTAAATGGTCAAATAGCCCTCTGTACTTGTTCGGAATGCTCAATTCACACTCTGAACTCAAAAAAGCTCCAATTCACCCCCTGAACTCAACAAAAAACTTCAAATCCTATTTTTTGCAGGTGAATTTCCGATCATCGCCACATCAGCCGGTTAGATCCCAATCGTGCATCCCACGTGGAAATATTTATTTTTTATAAATATATTAAATAATACAAAGTCTATTTGACCCCTTAGATTTCCACGTGGGATGCACGGTTGGCATCTAACCGGATGACGTGGCGATGTCCGGAATTTTACCTGCAAAAAGTGGTATTAGAACTATTTTGGCGAGTTCAGGGGGTGAATTGGAGTTTTGTTGAGTTCAGGGTGCGAATTGAGCATTCCGAACATGTACAAGGGCCTATTTGACCGTTTAGCCTATTTTTAAAATCATAGGGGGTTTGACGTTTTTCTAAAATCACATGGGACTAATACACCGAATTTATATTTCACGAAAGGTTTGATTCATTAAACCCGTTTATTAAAGTTTTGTTTGGTAGTAGGGTTTAGCTTCTTCCGCCGTTTTTGTGCGGTTTAGGTGTAGATCGGCAACATGGCCGCGACCGAGTTCGCGGGGAGCAGAGTGGGGCGCGGCAGCTTCTCGGCTCAGACGGAGGACAGCGCCAAGGACGACGAAGGGGATCCGTTGCAGACGGAGGGGGCTGAGAACATGGAGGCGTTAATCGGCAAGTACGGCGGCATGGGACTGGGACTGTCGGAGGAGGAATTGCTGCTAGATGACGAGGAGGAAACCGAGCAAGAACCTGTGGCAGCGCGCAAGGCAGTGGAAACCTACCCTGTCGTGGGTACTATTTTGACAGATAAAGCGGTAAAGTTCCAATTCTTCCGCGATCGGATGGCGTCTTTGTGGTGCCCGGGTAAGGGTGTTATGATTCAAGAGATCGGAGAGAAGAGGTATCTGTTTACATTTTACCACTTAATTGATAGAAATCGTGTGCTAAATGATGGACCTTGGTTGTATGATCAGAACCTGTTAGTTTTGAAAGCTATTGAGCAGGGTGATATGCCTCTGAAGATGCCGCTTGATACAGTTGATTTCTGGGTACAGGTGCACAATATCCCTTATGGATACTCTAATTTGGGAAATGCCCGTAAAATTGGGAACTATTTGGGTAGTTTTGTTACCTGGGATGATAACCAATTTGATGAGAAATGGGAAGCCTATATGCGGGTTAGGGTCAAACTGAATGTGGGAAATCCCTTAAAAGTGGGTATCAACCTGAAGAAGGGTAAAGGGGAAGGGAAATGGGTGGACTTCAAATATGAGAAACTCCCTAGTTTTTGCTTTGCGTGTGGAATAATTGGACATGCTGAAAAATTCTGTCCATTAATGTATGAGCAAGGTCAGGGCCGGTCCAGGGCATGGCTGCCCAGTGCGACCGCACAGGGCCCGGATTTTTGAAGGGCCAAAAACAAAAATTAGTATTACGCCCCAGCCCAAAATCCTCCTGCGTAAATCTAAATATGCTTGAAGAATGTTCCTTTTTAAATAAATTGTAAGTTATTAATGACTATTTTTATCATTACATTTATTCGTAAGTTGTGTTTTAAGACAATTTGCTTGTGTTACAATTTGAAAAAAGGCCCAAATTTTATTCTCGCACAGGGTCTACATTTCTTCGGAACCGGCCCCGAGCAAGGTGGAAAAGAGGTTATGAGACCTTTTGGGCCATGGCTACGAGCAGGTGGAGGACGTCCCCGCTTATCCTTGGGAAGCAAATGGCTAGTTAACGATGGAGGGGCAGGAAGGAGTCTTATGGGAGTGCAAAAGTATCTAAATGAGAAGCAGGACCAGGGCCAGATTTCTGGACAGCTCAAGATTCAGGAAAAAGGGGAAGGGTTGAACCCGGAGGGAGCAAGGACCGCTGGCAATGGAGTGGGTGAGCAGAAGAGGAGGCGGACCTGGGATGCACTGGAGCAGGAGCAATCAGGGGAGGAGGCTATGGTTTTGGACAGCACAAAAAACAGGGAAGGGGCGGCCTGGGTTCCTCAGACCCGCCTAAATTAGTGAAGATCTGGGGCTGGTGGAGTTTTGAAGTTGTTTTAAATTTTAGACTGTTTTCTCTTTCTGTTGTTTTATGCTGGTGTCAGCGAGTACGTTTGTTTGCTGTTATCTTTATTTCTGTTAAGACTCTTGAACATAGGACAGGTGATAGAGGGCTTGGTTTACCAGTCACTGGCTCAAGTAAGCCCAATTTAGGATCAGCGAATCTGGTTGCTTCTTATGAGGTGGCAGGTTCTAAGTCTGGTTCAAGGGCAGACGGTAGGCCTTGGGCTCTATGTCAGTTTGTATTCTGCTTATGTTCTTCCTTATTAATATAAGCCACATTCTTCCAAAAAAAAAAGTTTTGTTTGGTATTTATTTTCTTTTTTATTTGATGTAAAAATATTCTACTCCACATTGAAATTAATCAGACAAGCATCCTTAATCTATTATGATTTGAAAATATACCAAATCATGCATCTACCAACTTCAAAACAAATAAGCGAAAAAGGATACAGAATAGTGAAATAAACTAAAAAAAACTACAACAAACAAAGGGAAATTGCGAACATCTAGTCTAGAAATAAAATAGCGATGACTCCCCATGAGCTATTTATGTCCAATCATAATGCACCCTTGCCTCATTCATTGAAGCGGCAAATCTACCGGTGGGCGTAGCTCAAGTGGTAGATAGGGGGTGCCACATGGGGCAAGTCTCAGGTTCGAATCCCGGCAACTGCGATGAGAGGTTACTATGCTAAAAAATGCACAGGGTCTCTGCAAGTATCAGGGTCAAAGCCCCACTCTCTATCTATCAGTTTGTGATTAAAGTCCAATTTACATTCTTCCATCTAACTGTCCTGTCGGTGTTGGGGGGCCCTCAGGGATGGGGTGTCATTTTTTTTATTGGAGCGGCAAACCTGTCTCCCCTTCCTGAATACTAATGGCTTTTAATCTAATCTTGTACTTACGAGTTTGAGAAAGTCTAGCATCACTCTCTCACGCAGCGCTGGTTCATGAGGGGGCATATTGAGCATGTTAGGAATTTAGCGGTTAGCGGATAATAGATTATGTTAGCGGGCTGTTAATAGTGGATTCAATCAGCGAGTTTGACTAGCGAGATAAGTTGGGTTGTTAGAAAATGTTTGATAATTTAACTGTTTGGCCATAAAATTAATAGCAAATGCCATATTCCAAAGCGTTAAACCAATACTCTCCTATTTGTGGTGTTTCCATTTCAGCGATTTCGTCCAAAAACGCTAGTGTCGAACAACTATTTACCAAACAACGTTTTCGCTTATTGAAAACGCTAAAAGTGGTACGGTCAAACTAACATTTTTTTGACTCATATGCCGTTTACCAAACACCCCCATTATTAGTGCTGCCATAGATAAGTTAAGAAACATAATAGCTATAGATTTATGACACAAAGAATATAGCCCCCTCTTTATTTTGAAGTTTGTTACAATTTCCTCTTGGGATGCTCTTTAAAAATGCTCAATTACCCCTGCATTTTCTACTTTTTATATTCTATTTCATACTTTTACACCATATCTCCTACCTTTTCTGCATTATTCATTGATTACCCTTATTACTTTCCTCCTTAAACAATGTATCAAACCTATTGTAGCAATCTTTAAAATACAAATAGAGTAGTCAATAGCAATTAAACAATTGCATAACATCTTGGAGGAACTTGCATGATTGGCCTAAGAAGAAGTCACCATATAATGACTGTCGAAACTGACAGAAAAGTATCTTTAAAACTCTGTGAAATAAATCACTCCTCACAAAAGTTGCAGACCTTTTCTTAATTATGAAAAATGAAACGAAGAATATATCTGAGGCATCGGAGTGCATTGTAGCGAATGTAAGAGATAGAAGGCTTGGCTTGGTGAGAGTAGAGAGACTGGATCTTACGATCTAATGTGACACCGCACCTGAACGTCCTTGAAAATTCAATTTAAAATTCAAAGTTTATGTATTGAATTTCCGACTTCCAAACAATTGTAAAACGATTAATGTTTTACGTAGTGCATGATTGATTATTATACTGTTCAAACTCGTATATTAGTGTCGGGTTTGCAAATACTTATTTGGGCCTTATTAATGAATATAAGAGCCCAACATTTCCCAAATAATGATACATAACCTTTCAAGACAAGTTGAGGAAGGACGGGCGGCCCAAACATTATTTTGGGCCCAACCTGCTAAAAATAGCAAGTATTCAAGAATGGCGTCGTAGGCCCACTCGGGGATGACCCACACGACTAGTAGTCCAATAATATGAATGAAAAATGTCAAAATAAGTGATAGAATGATTAGAGAAGGATACAAATGCCTATGATCCCATCTTTGACATTATTGAGCTAAATAATGGGAGTAAGAGTTTTACTTCTATAATATTCATCATGTAAATTATTGGGATGATGCTACACATATTTGAGACCAAATAAAATGATGTAGGGAGTTGAATTGGTCTATATAAATTACAATGAGTACAAAAAGACATCTTTTGACAAAAGATTAAACAATAGGACCCATTCTTCCATTTTTGGATGTATTGATTAATATTTTGCTCCCAAACAATTGGGGAACAACATGTTGCGCCCCATATCTTCCTTCCACCTGCAAGACAAGAAAAATAATGTTAGGGGGCGGCCACAGCTGACTCTAGGGGCTGGACTTGACAAAGGAAGCAAGAGGGAACCCCACCTAGTCTATTTTCGCACAAAAAGATGGTGCTGGTTGTCTCCCTCCATAAGTGAAGTTATACTCGACCAAATAACGTGAATGAGGTTTCCTTGGATAGCCTTTGAAGTCTAGTTTCACATTTGAGTGGTCTCTGTTCGAGAGGGGAGAGTTTATCATACAAAAATCGAGCTTGAGTGAACTGCTGTCTGTAAACTCGAGCAGTGAGAGTGTTGAGGCTGGTGGGTTGATATCTTGAGTTATACCAATCTAAATAAGGCGTACAAGATACCAAAAGAAAGATCTCAAGACTAGGAATCCGTGAAGGTCTGGTTTGCATTAATGGGAGTAGTTTAAGGCTTCCAAATCGTCTGACAAAAACACAACCTCGCAGGAACGGATTTACTCTCCTAAAGTGAGTGCTAACCCCAAACTTTGCTTTTCATTTTCCAAATAATATGAACGATTGGTAGAACTATTATACACTACTCCAAGTGTATAATATGTCCTCATAAGGTTATTTTATTGATGTAAAGGTTAGATACTAACCTAGAGCAAATCTTGGAAAAGTAGGGAACGAGTTAGTTGGAAAACACCCATTCTAGGGGCTGTTTTCGTATCAACGATTAGGGGTTGAACTAGCACTTTGAGGAGGCTGTTTAACACTCAATTCCAAGCAAGGAATCAGTTCTCAAATCTTCTTGGCCGAGGCTTTAGTCGTTGGAGCGAGAAGGAAGGTTTTAAAGCTCATTTGAGGTGAGGATTGATATCTAATTGCTTACAACTTGTAGGTTAAGCATGAGATTACCTAAATGCCTAAAGCATAATTTTTCATGGATTATGATGATTAAATATTGATGAAATATTGATATAGTTTCCAAAGAATGAAATTGGAAATGATTTGAGGATGTATGAATAATATGAGATTAAATGAGTTATAAATGAGCTATTTTGTGAAATAGGGATTTTACTCATGTATGAATTATGTGGATACATAAATGAATATTTATGTATTGAGATTGAATACTCAAGTTGCTGCTACATGCCTATAAATATGTAGAGAATTACAAAATGAGAGTATTTGTATGATAACAATGATCGTAATAGTATTGAAATACTAGTTAGTGATTATTGAAAATTGTTGTTGGAATTGATCCTAGGGATTGGATTGTATGAAATGCACTTGAATATACTTCAAGTGTATATGATGACTTAGTGTGAGACTAAGGTTAAGTGGTGGGAAGTCTTTAAGGATGACCCATGGTAGTTTATTGATATGTCAAGCTCTAGGATGCATGGTAAGGGGGTAGACTTGTAGTCTATGTATTGAATAACTAGAGCCGAGCTCTAGGGCTTGCATGGTGATGTGATAGAGCCGAGCTCTAGAACACAAGGTAAGGAAATTGACCCGAGTTACATGAATTGTATGGTGACGTGGTAGAGCCGAGCTCTAGAATACAATGTCATGTATTAGGGTTGGACTCTATGACTTGTCGTGGCTTATAGTCACGGGGAATGTGAATGTTGATTTCTAAATGAATATGGGCCCACGGGCCGACTACTTGACTTTTATATAAAGTAAGTATATTTCCAAACGAGGTAACTTAGGGTTACAATCATAATGTACTATCACCCTATTTGAGGGTCTTGTGTTTGAAATACTTGTTGTATATCTATTAGATGCCTGCCACACCAGTACTTTATAGCCGTATAGAGTACTGACCCCTTCGGGGGCGTCCCACCACCATTTCAGGTTGAGGCTTGAGCTTGCATCCTGTGCTCGTTGATTGAGTGATTCCTCGGAGAGAAGACTTGGTTCGTGCTTCCTTCATTCTATTTGAAACATTAATAAATTTGCTCATGAATATTTTACTATAGAGCCTGCGTGCTCATGAATAGCCCTGTGTGGCCCTTTTGTTTTAAACAATGTTTTCCGCTGCGTTATGAATTACTTACTAGTTTTTTCACCCGTGCGTTGCACGGGGTGAAAATGGCTATTTTACTTTATTTGACAATAATATAATTTTTTCTCAAACACGGTGTCAAGAATTATTTTACATGATTTGATAGTAAAAGAATGCAAAACATTTGCCTCTCGATTTGAATTAAAAATCTGTTAATTTATTTAGGACAAAATGTAATATTACAAATTGGTAAGGACCTGACTTCAAGTCGATTCACTATGGATTTTTTAAATGAATGTAAATTTTCTTGTCTGAACTGGAATGTTCTAATCTGATAGATGTTTGTCTCTATGGATTTTACAATTTTAAAGTCCGGTTTGAGTGCAATTACGTAAGCCAACTGATTGATCTGGATTCCTCATGAGCATCACATTTAATCTTCTGGCCAGGGATTCTAAAAAATTTGATTCCATTCAATGAATTTTGAATAGTGGTTCTCTTAAATCGGAGTTCAAATCTCTCTTCATCTTTGATGGTATTTGTACGAACATGTAACAATTAACCATATCCGTCTCAGGTAGATTCTTCATCTTTGAGTCTCATTTATATGAGTTGCAATTTTGATCACCAGAGCTCGTTACCACTCCACAACTCCAATGAATGGTCTATATTCCTCTATTTCTTTCACCTCCACTTGAAAAATTGTAACATTTAGTACTATTAAAATTTAAGGAGAATGTATCTCGTTTAATAGGTCACTCTATGAGCCAGATGAAGAAGCTAAGTTTGGGCTAGATAAGTCTGAATATATCTGCCCAACGTGTAATTGTTGAAGTCATTAACGTAATATATGGCCGGAGCAATAATAGCCCTGGAATAAAAGACACACAATTGTGTCGCTCTGAGTTAAGAAGTCCAGAATCTTGTAGCTCGATTCAACCAAGCCATTTGAGTGATCATATCATCTCGCAATGAATGGGTGACTGGTCATCCATCTTGATTTTCATCTCGTAATTAATGAGTGACTCTTCATCTTGATCTTCCATAAAAAGCACCACATCGACCATCCTTGCAAACATCATCACATTCTTATTTAGTCTAACTACGCTACACTACGACCAAATAAATAAATATTAAGAGCCGTGTTTTTACTATGTCTCGCACCTTGCCCAGGGGCGGCCTCAGAGAATATGAGGCCCCAGGCAAAAACAAGCACCGTAAAAGTTATATAAATAAAAATAATAAACAAAATAATTGTACTGATGTGAAGAACGATTATAAATGTTTCAATGTTATTATACACGCTATCAATCCAAACAAAATTTACTTTCAAACAAATGTTTCAATGTTAAAATTACTCTCATAAAGTATAAAATGTATAAATTTCACATAACTTAATAAATTTATACTTTTATGATGTTATTTTTAACAAAGAACATTTTCACATTATTAATATTACCCATGTATAAATATATAATCGATCAAAGTCTAACATTTTTATTTGAAAAGTCAAATTTCACTAAAGGAGATGAAGGCAGTATTATTTAAGAAAACATAAAAAAGTTCTCTAAAAATGTATCATGACTTAGGATAAACTTAATAATATAAGAACATAGATTAATCAGTAATTTTTTCACAAAAACGTTTAGCATTATGAATCACTTACTTACGTAGAATATTTTTTTAACATCTAAATAAAAAAGTTAACAAACTCGAATGATTTAAAGGTTGAAACTTGAAATTAGTACATATTAGTATTCATTATTTATGTCATTACTATTTATGTATTTATTTATATATTTATTTATATACGGAGTATTTATTTATTTATATATTTATTTACTATTTTTACAAAAAATTGTAAAAAAAAAAAAAGGAGGCCCTTTAGAAGTGGAGGCCCTAGGCACCTTGCCTAGGCTAACTCCCCATATGGACGCCTCTGACCTTGCCTTTCGAAAGCAAGGGCAATATCAGTCAAAAGTCACTAATGGTACCATTGTCTTCCCATTTAAAGCCAAAAGCCCGCATCACAGTGACGGAGTAACGAATGATGTCTTTCATACTCCGATCAAGAGCTTCAAAAGTTACAATACATAGACTTGCTAACATTAATTAATGTATCTTCTACATTCATTTGTGTTCAATATTTTGTACTACATAGGAACTTATGTAAACGATGTTCTCTCATATCCTATATTTATAGGCCAAGAAGAGAAGAAAGAGTTATTACTTTGGTTCTTATCAATTTTGTTAAACAAAAAACCATTTTATAAAAACATTAAAAAGTAAGATATACCATCGTGCTAAAAAAATTTAGCCCCCGAAAAGGAAAAAGAATACATGGAAGGTATCAAACTAATTATATTTTTATGAGCTCATTTGATAAAACTAGGGATGGACCCGGGCCGGTCCGGTTCCGGTTCCGGGCCGGGCCCGGGCGGGCTTTTTTCGGGTTACATGGGCCCGGAACCGGCCCGGGTTGATACCGGGTCCGGGCCTAACCGGCCGGGCCGGGCCGGGCCCGGTTCAATGTTTTTTTTTTTTTGACTTTCTTGTTATCTCCCTACCCCCCCCCCCCTCACCCCCACGCCCCAAACCTCCCTAAAACACCCAGCCCTACCCTAGTAGGAAAAGAAAAAAAATTGAAAAAACCAAAAAAAAAAAATGAACCGGGCCCGGCCCGAACCGCCCGGGCCGGTTCAACAAAAATAGGGCCCGGAACCGGCCCGCCCGACCCGCCAACACGGGCTAAAAGCCCGGAACCGGCCAACCGGGCCCGGTCCGGTCCGGGCCCGCACAGTAGCGGGCCGGTCCGGTTCCGGGCCGGTTCGGCCCGGCCCAGTCCATCCCTAGATAAAACTAAAATTTGGGTGAGTCGTCTTAATCTATTGAGATTTGTGAAGCAATGTCTAAAGCACCTGAATTGACTAATTCTATTGGGTTATTAAAAAGTGTATTGAAAATATATTTCATTCATAAATAAATAAAAAATAATAAAAATAGTTAAATTATTATCTACAATGATTTTAATCAATTCCACCCAAAAAGTATTATATAATTTAAAAAATTGCATTCATCTAGATCTTCTTGTCAGTCGTCAGAATCTGGACTTATTTCTCTAAGCCATTATTTTGTTTAAAGAGAAATAACTGCATTTGCTTTTCATGACATTACTATGGTATGATATCATAGATCTCTACGATGAGAGCATTGTTTTACAGAAAAAGAGGGCTCTAAAAAGACCACCCCAGTAAAAGACAATCCCGAATTACAACATAAAATGCCACCAAGAGAAACCGGCCAATTACAAACAAAGCTCCACAAGAAACACATCAATTATAAAAGTGTCCCTATTTTATCCAGCCTCACACCAAAGTTGCTGAAAAATGCCCTTCTCGCTTCCCTGCTGCACTGTCCAGCACCAAAATCTGCAACTAAAATTGTGCAGCATAACACTAAACGAATCACATTATGGTGTTCCATACTTTCTTTCATCAACTTTTCTGCCAAGGTGAGAAAGTTTTATATACAAAAAAACAATGAAATCTAAGCCATCAAAAGTTTCGTGTAATACAATAGTAAGAGATATGCTAGAAAGATAAATAGAAACAAATAGTCAAATAGAAAAAATGTAAAAATGACATAACCTTTGCACAAACAAATCTACGATTGTTTGTCAAATATATCTGGATCCTTTTTAGCATCCAAAACAGCATATACGATTGTGATGTCAACAAACAGTTTTTATGCCAAATATATCTGGATCCTTTTTAGCACCCAAAACAGCATATACGATTTTGATGTCAACAAACTAAAAATTCAGAGGGTTCAAATTTTAGAAGAATAATAACTTTATGCAATCCTATGAAGCAAATTGTGATATACCACGTACTAAACAAAAGTGCACCCACTCAATCAAAAGGAATTGTGAACAATACCATACCAACATGATGGGATAAAGTGAAGTCAATGAAGCAGTACCGGAGTAACTTTTTTCTATACCCAGATTTTATAATCAAACAAATAAACAACTAATTAGTATGATTTGATTAGTGCACAGAAAGTTAATGGAAAATAGTAAAAATGGAAAATAGTAAACAGAATGGAAAATAGTAAACAGAAGAATGAAAGAGATTTGTGGTTCTCTAAGATTAGTGTGGAACTTTGATGCGAAAAGTATAAAAATGGAAGGCAGTGCTAATGGATTCAAAGACTAAACAAAACATTAAAATTTTACCTTAGTTGAGTGCTTCAGTCATCTTTAAAGTAGCTACTTTGGTCGTGTCTAATGCCGCCAAACATATAACTCAAATTGGAATTGTGCATGTAACGATTGTAGCAAATTAAAGCGTCTATCAAATTAGGAATCTCGTCCATCCTCAAAATTGTGCTTATTAAAAATAAAGCAATTTTTTCGCTGATTACCTGCAATTTGATCTTAAGAAATCAGTCACGTGATGTGCATATCACACGTATTTTAACATGGGTAAATGTTAGATATTAAATTGAAGTGAATCTGCAAAACATGATCTACCGAAGTAAAATGTCTTTAGGCTCGTTTATGCCATTTGAAACCTTGCACATGAGTTTCAAGTAAAATGTATATATAGATTACACATACAATGAAAGTTGAAGCTTGCGCCATAGATTACCCTTTTTAATGCAGCTTTAAAGCTCAGAGGCATAGTATCTCTCTTTGACTACAAAGTCTGACAGAAAGTAAAAACATATGTAGATTGTAAGTATTGACTGAGAAATATGTAAAAGTAAAAAGTACTGACATGCAACTTGTACCTTGAAAACACTACGTATTAGCTGAAACTTTGCAAAAAAACTCATTTATAAAAAAGCAATGTTATTCATATTGGGACAGTAAAATGCTAAAATCCCATGAGTTGAACTCCTATTCTTGTTTAAATACGTTAGTTAATCACAATTGCTCATATAGTATGTGCTCTTAAGTGCAAAAATTAACTGTATATTCGATCATAATAGTAAAATGTTGAACTCATATAAAAATGATCAACCAACCTAAAATAGTATGTGCTCTTGAGTGCAAAAATTAGAAGGAAAAAAATGGAAAAGCTTAACTTTAACAAATGGCTAATTTATTTGCATCCATGTAATCAAAGAAGGCTCTCAATTATATATTTGATCACATAAACCCCTTAAGAAGTGGAAAATAGAGAGAAAAAAACTGCTTTGTGCTGCATTTTCATACATCTTTCAATTCCATTGATTTAATGAAACCCCTAATTAAACATTGTGTACTTAAATGAATATGCATACTATTTGGAATGTATATTTTGCACAATTATACTATAAATTTGAAAAAGATGCTTAGTATAGAATGATAAATGAAGTTAAGAATTGTATACCCTTAGTAAATTTGTAGTAGCCAACTCGTGTTGATTTAATCCGCCATTCACAACCTTGTCAATTATATACAAATAGAAAGTTACATACTCCATCAGTTTCATAATGCTTTTCTTACCCATTACTAATGGGGTCACCCAACTGGCCAACTCTTTAATATGTAGTTTTATTAATCAAATTTGTATCTTATTCAAATTTAGTTTTTTTGGTTGAATAGAACTGGTAGAGTAGTTCCTAAGTGTGTAAAGTTCTAATAACTAAAACTTATTGACATTATCATCAATTTAGTCTCAGTTATGTAATAGCACTATATTAATATGAACTGGAGGTAGTATAACAGAGAAACATGTTATACATTAACATGCATGTACCATAGTTCTATATTACCTGTTGCTGCATGAGAAACAATCTCTGTTCGAAAAACATTTAGAATCTCATGTTCAGTTTATTCAGATTTCTTACTTAAAGAACATAATACAATACTGATGTTTAGGTTCAGTTTACATGATTCATTCTCTATATCAAATTTCTAAAGTACCACTCAAGGGCAGTGAAGGTTATAGTATCAAATAATAAAACTACAGATGCAATGCTTCACTTTACAACAGCAGAAATATAATTTAAGAATGCACTAAATCCCTTTTTGAGATGTACATTTGATACCTTCAGTTTGTTGTACCTAAGGTTTCCAACCACCCAAGATGTTTTGACAACTAAAATATTGTTTAATCGGGAAAAAATTACACTGGAGGTTGATTTGTTGGGCACTAATCGTGATTTAAATGAGCTATTATTTTTATTAATCAGCTTTAAAATTAAAGAATCTGTTATAATAGGACTGGAAATTGACTAAATTCAAATAATCACCTTCAAATAGCCTTGGCGTCCAACATCTTGAAGACGCTGGCGGATGTGACGGTGATGTTTCATTCCGGCAACCACCGGCCTGCTTCTCCTTGAGCCCCTTGCAGCAAAACTCCATCGAACATTGATTAGCCTGCCTATGGTTTATATATCGGAAGACAAAGATCGGTGGAGAAGATGAGTGGAAGAAGGTAGAAAGAAATCAACAGACAATAGAATTACAAAAGAAAGAGATGAGTGAAGAAGATGTAAAGCGTCAGATCATTTTTAGAACTGTGTAGATAAATTTAAAACATGGGTCATATATGAACTATTATCCCCTTAGGCACTCTCCTCTCTACATATGACGTCAAAAAAAAAAGAGTTTTGCTCTTTGTACACACATTAGTACACACATCTATACCCACTATATATACCTAAAAAAATTACCCCCTTTCCCATTCTTTTCTTTCTTTTACCCCTTCTCTCTTTCACCCTTACTTCTTTTCTTTCTTCTGCGACCTCTCTCCCTGATCTTCTCTGTTTCTTCTTTTTATTTTGATTCCCCTTTCTTCATTCTTCTTATTTTGTTTCTTCTTGCACCAACACAAACAAACAGTCGACCGTTTAAGCTATCATCGCCTCTCTAATATCCATTTTCCCTTGCAGCCCTTTAATCGATCATCCTTAAGTCCGAGTTCAAGAACGGTGGCGTGGTTACAGCTGGAATCTGTGTAGACGATCGACGAGGATGGGACAGTGGGTTTTGGCAGCTCAAAAAAGAAGCTGCGAACAACAACCTGTAATATTGACGTGATAATCTAATTCGATTTTTCTATGTGCATTTTAGGGTTACATTTATTTAAATTTCAAGGTTTTTTGTATATTATGTATGATATAGCATTGAATAGTTGAGTATTTTGTATTATGGTAAGAGAATGTAGTCTTTGTTCTTGAAATGTTAGTTCAATCACTCCACTTCTCATTTATGCTCATAACATGTTTGTTAAAATGACTCAATGGTTTTTTGTTTAAATCCAAGACTTTCACTAAAATTTCCTATTAATTAGTTCAACATTCTAATGTACTTGTTTCCCAATTAAAATAATGACATAATTATTTTTATTTATTGGTTTATTTGATTATTATGTTTATGGTAGTTTATTTTGTAGTTTATTATACATGGATGAATCCATGTAAATATGTTAAATGAATTATTGAAGCCAACTATACTTTGAATCAAATAGGTGACAAGATATGTTTGGAATGAGGTTAACATTGGTTTAATTTTTAGGAAGGATCTGAACACACTGCAAGTCCGCCCAGTTAATGTTTTGCTGTTTGATCAAGATTCTGGAAGACTTTTGTGTATGTGGGTAGATGTTTATCAATACATGATGTTCCAGCTTTGAATTTTGCTCTTTTGGATCTGTCTCAAGTACTATGAGGTATGGGACACAAGTAATGGGTTGGACTAGGCCTTGATGCAACATAATTTATACATTTGCATGACCATTGAAGTTCAGTCATTGCTCTCGGTACCACCAACATCAGCTTGAACCTGATTTAAATAGAAGAACTCTTATTTTGATTCATTGAGGGATTGACAATTGATATTTACCTATAAGCAGAAAAGAGAATATGTATTCAATATGTTATCTTATTGATGAATATGTATTTAATAATTTTATCTGAAATGTCCATATGACAATGTGTACTTGTGATTTAAGAATTGTCATTTTGTTCTTTTATTTTGTTCGTGTAAAGTAATTGTTTGTGTGTGGTTAAAATATTCTGTGTATGTTTTTATTTTGCATGTGTAGAAAAATTATTGTCCGTGTTTTCGTTTATATTGTTTATGCATGGCTAAAACATTGATTTTGTGTTCGTTTATTTTGTCTGTGTAGCATATAATATAATTGTTTGTGTGTTTATTTAGATTGTCTGTGTGTGGTCAAAACGTTGTTAGTGTGTTGATTTATTTCGTTTGCGGGTAAAAAATAATTGTAATATGTAAACTTTATATTATGTAATTTGTTTATAATGTTGGAGTGTATATTGAGTGTTTGTATTTCACTTTTATTTTGACTTTAATTAAACTTGAATAATTTGTATTTTCATAGTGTATCTTGTGTATTCAGAGAATGACTTTCGATTTAGTCCAAGGAATTGAAATTATGCTTTTAGTACATTTTTAAGTTCATTAAAAAACAAAATTGTTATTCATACTCATTTTGGTGACGTGTTGTAGATAATTTGTCTACGTTGGGGCAAAATAAATGAACACACAAACAATTATTATTTATATCCAGACAAAATAAATGAACAAACAAACAAACGATATGTTAACCGTTCACAGACAATAAAGTGAAGACATAAATGATGTTTTGACGAAGTGCAAACAAAATAATTCTACATACAAAATAAATGAACATATAAAAAATAATTTAACCAGACATAGACAATATAAATGCAGACAGGCGATATTTCGACTATTGACAAACAAAATAAAACCACACAAACAATGATTGTCTACACACAGACAAAATAAATAAACACACAAATAATTTTTGGTGACAACTCCGGTACCCATTAAAAAATGGGGGTACCGTACCTATCATGCATTTGATTGGTTCAAATCATTATATGCTTTTTAATTTAGATTTAAATAATTCAACTGCATCATTCTTATTGGTCCATTTGGACAAAGGTACGGTACATTTGGGGTGCCGTAGAATCTACCATATTTTTTTAATCACGCAGAGATAATATAAATGAAGACATAAAATAATTACCAAATATGGACATTTTAGATATAACCAAATCGTGCCTGGCTCCGAAAATCCTAATTCAACTCAAATTTCACCCGATTTTTCTATTTAAACAGTCTGTGAACCCCCGTTTTCAAGGGGGAGCTTAGAGAGAGTGCCTAGCACGAATTTTAGAGGGCTTTTCAGCCTTGTTCATCAATCTTTTGGGATTCTTTGTAAGTTCCACCTTTTTAATTAATGACAATTAATTCTATTCTTCCCAATTCTATTGATTCTTCAATTATGAATTGTGAGTAGTTTAATTAGGGATTGGGATTGATGAAGGGGTTGATCATGATGTATGGCTAGTTTCTTGATGGATTAATTGCATGAATGCCGTTTAATTTGTGTTTGAATAATTTAACTGATATCTTTTGTAACCTAGAACGCGCGCTAGAATTACAATTGCTTGTAGAATAAATTAAGAGAGATCTAGTTTATTCTAGGACACCTTCACACACACTTAATCGTTCGCTAAGAGATTAGTAGCGATTAAGGGGCCGTAAGCTCGCTCGTTTTGGTAATAATTTAGGATCCTGTCGCATGAGAGATCAGCCTGGTCCCCTAAATTATTGTACTCTACACCGCGAGAGCGGTAAGAACTTAGTAATGATTAGCTAGGCTCAATTAAATTAATTTCATGTAATTAGGCATGTTCTGTCAGAAATCTGGTTACCCCGAAATCAATCCCTGTTCCCTTCGTCATTAATTAGAGAGAAACCAATCTTTTATTTTAATTGCTCATTCGCATTAGTTTAATTTTCATACCAATCATATATCGCACGACGCATTTTTATTTATTTATTTTTAATCGCTGAATTTAATTAATTCTTAATACCCTTTTGTCCGTCCCTGTGGAGACGATACTCGTACTTACACCCTATACTACGATCTATTTTAAGTGCGAGAAAACACGCATCAAATTACCAAATACATATTGATGGAAACTAACTTTCAAGTATAAAAAGTATTAAAGGTCGGAAATGGCTTTCACATGAAGCGTCTTGCTACAATTCAGCACAAAACTCAGTTTCAGTTTAGGACAATTGGAGAAATGGAGAAATGAAAGGAGAATTTTGGGGGATGCACTAGTACTCCCAACTCTAAAAATGATGGTACTCTCTTTCTAGGACTCTGAGTCAACTTTGAAGGTGTCACAATACATCTCACCCGACCTATCCACCTGCGGCACAACTTTCAGCTCATTTAGGGGTGCACATAGCTCCTTAAGCCTCCAGAAGAAGTGAAAAAGCATTCTGAGTATGGAAACAATAAATCACATATTAGCATTTCGCTCTAAATAACATACACTAAGATGTCATATAGTGTAAGAACCATATCCAAAGACCACAACTAGGCTTCAAGAGTTCATAATTACTAGCAAAGTATAGAAATGCAATAATATATTAATGACAGTCACTCATCAAACATGATTGAGCGTCTATTTCATAAAGACATTTGATTTCACCATCCTCCTCATCACTGTAAAAATATATCCATTTATAAATGAGCAGTAAAAAAGTGCTTCAAGCAAAAACTAGTAAACCTAAAAACCAACCTCACAAAATAATTCATAAACCAACTTAAAACACTTAAAAACATAAAAACAGGTTTATTGAACGAACTAGGTTCTGAACAAACCTATATCAATGTAATTCAATATAACATATACTCCACATAATTTACTTAAAATAGCAAAAGCATGCTAATCAAATAAATTAGTCAATAAAAACATACTCCGTATAACATTATTTAAGTTGGGAAACAAGAAAGTTAGAATCTTGAACTAATTAGCAAAAAAGGAAAGTAAAAGTCTTGAATTTTAACAAAAATATTCATTGAGTCATTTCAACAAACATGTTATAAGCATAAATGTGAAATAGAGTAATTGAATTAAAACTTCAATAACTAACACTACATTCTCTAACAATAATACATATTATTCAACTAATAAGCCTTATAAAATACATGATATACAAAAAATTGGAAATTTTAATTAAAAGTAACCATAAAATGTACAAAGAAAAATCGAATTAAATCATTACCTCAATATTATGGGTGGTTGATGGGAGCTTCTGGTTTGAGCTACGAAAATCCACTGTCACTTTGTTTGTGTTGGTGCAAGAAGAAACAAAAGAAGAAGAAGAATAAAGAGAAGCACGGAGGAAATCAGGGAGAGAAGTCGCAGAACATTTTAATCAAGATGCCAACTAAGTCACGGAGGAAATAGTTGGCAGAAAATTACCCCCTAAAATTCTAGGTATATATATTCTGGCAGAAAATTACCCCCTAAAATATTTCAAAACTTAACATCACCAACCCATAACATTGG
Organism: Cuscuta epithymum; assembly: GCA_945859915.1. NCBI lineage: Eukaryota > Viridiplantae > Streptophyta > Magnoliopsida > Solanales > Convolvulaceae > Cuscuta > Cuscuta epithymum. Next base: position 295,465 of record CAMAPF010001001.1, on the reverse strand, counting down.
AACAAAATAATCAATCCTTCAACATCATACTAAAATCTTTGCTTTCAAGTTTCAAAATTAGAAGATACATAAGAATCTGAAAAGAGGGTAAAATTATAATCCTAAAAGCAAAAAAACTGAAATTAATTACTACCTCAAGATTCAAAGTTTTGAGACAAGTGATTGGATTATGTGGGAAGGAAGAGACTCCCATAATTTTTGTGAGTTGATAATTGATGGTGAATTGAAAAAGATTTTGAAAATGAAGAGAAAAGAAAAAAGAAACCGCGTAGAAGGAAGGGGGAGAGGAAGTGTGCGCAGAAAGGGAGGGGAGGGGAGAGGGGAGAGAGGAGGGAGAAGTGAGGGAAGAGGAAAAAGAGATGGAAGGGGTAAAAAAATTTGGAGGTATATATAGTGTGTATAGGGTGTGTATTAGAGTGTGTACAACTAGACTTTTTGAAAAAAAAAGTAGAAAATGACATCATTATAAGCACCATCTAGGGGTGGGCAAAAATACCGAAATATCGGTATACCGCACTTACCGTACCGAAAAATACCGGAAAATACCGAAATATTGGTATACTGTCATTTTTGGTACGGTATCATACCGTACCGAAATAGATCGGTGCGGTAACGGTAAATGTTTTCAAATACCGCGGTATACCGGTATAATACCGTACCGACTCCCTACTCAACAATTACTTTTAATTCTAATATATTGTAGGAATCCATTACAATTTTGAAGCCCAAAATTAATACTTTTTTTTCGAGGGTCCAAAATTAATACTTAAGTTGGTTACAAATACAAAAATAAAGGCCCAATTTCTCAAACCCACTATAACCTTATAGGCTTCTACTACGCTAACCTTAATGACTAATGACTAATGTGCAAATGTCAAGAAACAAGTCCATCTTGTTCCAAGATCTTGCAAGTCGTGATGGTTGGGCCGCTAAGTAGCTGACAAGTGAAGAGAGATGCACTTATGTGACAAATGTATCTACATAGGGATTCCGCGAGTCGAGACACACAACTTTGTCCGAAAGTCTTATACAAATTTTAAAAAATTATAAAAATGACTAAATACACAATATCATATTAGGAATAAATGATTTTATATCCATGTTGTTTGAATAGTTTTATTTATTTTTGTTAGAGATCACTATTGATTTAATTATATCTATATTGTTCAAGTTATTTTAGGAGAATGTGTTACTTTTTAATATGCGGAATGTTGAACTGCTTAAATATACTGATAATAATAATTATTGTTCAATATTGAATTGACATCAATAGATTATTAATTGTATTTCGTAACATTTTAATAATAGATTTAACAAGTCACTAGTAATAATGATTTAGTATATTTCGTTAGTCTATGATAATTTTTGTATTGGGAGACATGCACGGTAACTTACTGATACCGTACCGTTACCGAACCGAAACTTCGGTATACCGAAATGCGGTATACCGAAACTTCGGTAAGGTAAAGGTATGCAAATTTTGCATACCGAAAGTTTTGGTATGGCAAAGGTATGAGAAAAAATATAAGGTATACCGTACCGAACCACCCCTAGCACCATCTTATTGGCACTGCATCACGCTTTTGAAAAAAATGTAGTCCTTAGATTCGAAATGCATGTCACCAATGAGAAACAATTGTTTATAGGAGTCACGGTCATTTTCGAAAATACAACTCTACTACACTGCTTGAAGCAACACAAATTATCAATAGAATTTCAAAGGAAGGTTATATAATAGCACTATACAGCACAACCTTGATAAAAGTAAAATAAACACACAAAGCGAATTCCTAACTGCCTACTTATATAAAAGAAGGGAAGAACAAAACAGATGTCATGAAGGTCCCAGATGATAAAAGTTATCATTCCTTTTGCAAGTCTAATGAGTACCTTATAACAATGTTGTTAAGATCGCGATCCAACTCGCAGGATCGTACGATTTTACGATCAGATTAGGGAGGTGCGAGCTAATATAAGGCTTATAATTAGTAATGTGCAGATTACAATCTTAATTATAAGGCTTATAATTAGTAATGTGCAGATTAAAATCAAAGAAAAATAGTTCAAATCAACAGCACACTATATCTTCATTAAGATCAATTGAAGCTGGCACTTTTTTCAGAGTAAAGAATCTCAGTTATTGTTGCTATTGTATTTCTATTGAGTGCCTTCTAATGGGTAATACGTAGAGAAAAAAACATAGCAAAATAGTTTGTTCCAAATCACACTCTTTCAACATTGATGGTGATTTTTTTTCAAAGAATCTTAAGAGACCGAAAAAAAATCTTTTGATAAATCTTCAAAGGATAAAAATCCAAGTAAGAGACTGTAAAAAAAAGTAAAGCAGAGAAAATTTTGTGTTGTTTTGTTGTTGAGTACGTCAAAGATAATGGTGGAATAATGTGATAACAAATTTTTTATTTTCTAAAGCACAGTAAGACATTATAATGTGATAACAAATTTTGTTCATGTTTCTTTTATTATAATTTTCTGTTATTTTATTCAATTTTTTTTTCAATTCTAAATGGAAATTTGGAATTTGAAACCTTTGGGAATGAAAAGTTGAGGCTCTTGTTCAAAAGTTGAGGCTCTTGTTCAAAAACTTTCAGATCTAAATTTTATTATAATGTATCTTTATCAATTTGTAAAAATTGCCACATTTATGGCGCATTTGTTTATGGAGATGGAAATATTACAAGTTCTAAAATGCCATATTTTTGGCATTTTCACAAATGATGGCATTTTTATGTCATTGAACTGAATTCATCGTCAACACTACTTCCTTTTTCTTCTCCTATTTCACATTTTCAACTCCAAAATGTGAAAATGTCATTATTTGTAATCTGAAAATTCCATGTTTTTACATATAGAAATGCCATTTTTTTGTCATTATTGTTATCATAATTGTAGTTTTGCCTTAAATTGATACCATACACTCCGCAGGAGGTAGCTGTGGTTAAGAAGATGTCAGCATCTCCATAAAGGACTTAGCGGTGGCACCATTCTCCCCTAGAGGACGAGTAATTAAGTCACCTCACCGGAGGTGTGCTGCGGCAATTTTGGCGGCGACAGTGGCGTCATTCTCACTTGGCTGCGGCAACGGTCTCGACAGCGGCGGTCGTGCCGGCCTGCACGGAAGGTGCTGAGGGTGTCGACGGTTTGGAGTTTTACGCTATAGGCATCGATGAATGAGGTGGCTGGGGGGAAGGGTTTTATTTTTTTTATTTGACCTGTAATTTCATTAAGGGCAATTGTGTCTAATCAGTTCATTTTTTATCCTATAAACTATGTGAGTCCTATTTGTGCATTTCAACATTGATTTAGTCCCATTTTGGGAATTAACCTATGAAATTCTCCGATCGTTGTTTTTCTACCAAAAAATGTCATTTTCCATTTCTCATTTCCCAGATTCTCACATTTTTGTGTAACATAGCTTCCAGACTCAGCTCAGTCTGAGTGATGATACTCAATTGTGTAGGGCAATCCGGCAATTCCGAGTAAATTGACAAAATATTTAGTTCGATGTTCTAAACATATAATTGTAACCTATTGAAGTGTATTTTATCTTTTGGAATTTGACATTCCTTTTAATATAGGGAAAATGGAAACTAATAATCCAACCTTTTAGCGGTCTTCTTACAATAATCCAACTTTTTGGCTATTCATGAATAATTCAACCTTTGCACCTCATCTTCATTCACTGGTCCCTGCCCGGTTGATGACCTGCTATTCCAAACTATTTTCTTATCTTTGCAAATCATTATACCATAAATCTCATCTTTCACAAAGATAATATTTTGCAAAGATAAGAAAATAACTTGGAATAATAGGTCATTAACCGACCAGAGACCAATGAATGAAGATGAGGTGCAAAGGTTGGATTATTCATGAATAATCAAAAGGTGTGATTATTGAAAGAAGATCGCTAAAAGGTTGGATTATTAATTTTCATTTTCCTTTGGAACTTTTTCTCTAAAATTGAACTAGTCTCCTCATTTAACGATCAAACGTGATGTACTTCAATTTGTTGACTTGCTATTCTTTTGTGTCTTTTATACAAAAAAACTGGATATATGTAAGAGGGAGTTAAGAAATAGGACTTCATATATGCTATATGACCTGGATGTTGTGGATCTATAAGGTAGTAGAAATATATAAAGTAATTGTCATAAATGGGAGTAAAACATTGATAAAATTCTAAATTAGGAGTTCCAATTGATTTATTCCCTCAATAGGAGCTCTTAACTACCCGGTCCGTTTCAGTGGTCCATTATACCCTTCTTAGTAAATTAATTAAATTACTTTACTTATCTTTCTGTCAGATCTATCTTCTTTTCTCACCCAATAACTCTGCTTTCTCTATGTTTTGACGCAACCTGCTGGCTTCGATCTTCTCCCTTCTCTCTCTCTCTTTTCATCTCCTCCTCCCCATCTACTTTTCTCCAATTCTCCATTTCCGGCGGTTTAAAAAGCTTTGATGAATTTTCTCCCCAATTCCGGCACCGGCGAGCGGTGGCAATCAGCGAAGGTAAGTTTTTATTTTCTTCTCCTCTTCTTCCTTCTTTTCTTCTTCTTCTTCTTCTTCCCCTTCTTTTTTTTAAATCGCTAGGTGGTGCGGCAGACTTGGTTGAAGTTAAATCAAAATCAAACAAAAAAATTCTGCCCTGCAGCTTGATTACAACAAGCAAGTTTTTGATTTAATATTCTTTCATTTTTTGTGGGAGATTTAATATTCTTTCTTTCTAGATCTATTTCATTTCAGATTTTTATTATCGGATTTGTTTATTGCTTTTTTGTTCTCTGTTTCAATTTTGTTTAGCTTTTGTTCTTTTAATATTTATTTTATATTTTATAAATACAGAATATAATTTTTTAGATTCATTTTCAAACAATATTTTTGTAATTTTTCAGATTATTTTGTGAATTGAATCTAAAAAAGTCTTAATTGCTATTCTAAGCTAATTTTTATGGTATTAAGATGAAAATATTATTCCTTTGCAAATATAAATATACTAGTAATAACATGTTTTTCCATGTAAAAGTATTGGCACATAGTGTCATTTTTTTATACGAACTCCTTTAGGATGGCAAACACAAAACTAATAATGCCATATTTTGTCCATATATAACAATGTTTTTTTGGCACATAGTTCCATTTATATGGAACTAACTCCATGAAAGATGGCAACATATGACACTTGTCAATACAATATTATAATGTCTTGACAATGTCAAAATTAACCAAAGCAGTGTCTTCTGGCACCACCGGCTTCTCATACAACTATAATGGATAGCCATCTTACCCACTTTGAGTCACAGTGCCTAACTTAACATTAATTTCTGGAATTTCAGTTTACAGAATGAAGAAATGGCATTTTAACTGATATAATGACATTTAATGTCAAAATGGCACGAATTTTCAAAATATAATTTTTTTAGAATGAAAACATGGAAATATGGCATTACAATTGATGTAGTATAACAAGTGATGTGCCGCCATTTCTACAAAGAATTATTTGTGTTGTAAAATATCAGATGCCGATATATTGAAATTTTTTCAGAATGAAAAGGATAAGAAATATTTTAATTCAATTTTTCTAAACAAATGAATCCGAAAAATAAAAAAAAGATCCAAAATTATGAGATCTAAAATACCAATTTTTATTTTGAATCTCAAAATTAAATAAACAAATACCATTATAATGCTATTCAAGTTATCAAATGGAATTTTAAAGCTACCAGATCTCAAGGCAGTGGTAGAGTCAGAGAGGCAAGGTTGAGGCGACACATTATCTGGCTGCGACAGTGGATGAGGCGGCGACGCCGGCAATTGGCGGCAACGAAGATGGCGGCTCCGGCGACTAGTGGTAACATCATTGGAGGCAGCGGCAGAGATGTGGTGGCGGAGATGTGGCGGCGGTGATGGCAGAGGTGTGATGACAGTGATGTCCGGTGATGGTGGAGACTGGAGGTGGTGATGTCTGGCGGCGACGACAGGTCTAAGTGGTGGTAGTGTTGGCTTCAGACTTGTGACACTCAGGAAGAGTCCAATATTGTACTCTGTATATGCTTTTATTTACTCCGTATTATTTTATTTTATTATATAATAAACATGTAAGAGTTTCATTAAGGGTAATTGTGTCAACTCATATTATTTTACTCCTATTCAATCTTACGGAACATAGGACTCCTACTTTTGCACTTTAGTCATGTTTTACTCCCACTTAAGGAATTATCTCAAATATATACTCCACATGATAAGAAGTGGTGTTTATAAATTGAATTACACTTTTTAGTAATGATTTATTTTATAGTGGCACTGTCAATCAAATGCCGAATGCCGGGTTGGTTATCTATTGTTGTTCCATTGTAATTAGCTTTGATCTTTTCTAAGAAATGCCTTGGAAGATTCTAGTTTTGAGAATAGCCCCGATATCAATTTGGGATTGATTTGATTTCAGTTGACATGGTGAGCTATTAGAATATTCGGTGTAGGCTGGAAACCTTTATGGTAAGCCTTCTATTTGATAAAACTTTTAAAGTTATTGGATTTATTTGTATATTTATATATAGCTTTTTCTCTCAATTCTAAACTTCTAATTCATTTTCTCATATATTCCAGCAATGACGACAATAAAGAGGATATTATGATCCTGACTAACCCATCAAAATTTACCCTTGTTAGTATAGATCTATTGGGTTGACGAGTTCTTTAATAACATTTAATTAATTTGTACAGATTTGCCAATCTGAAACCATTGTCGTCTAGAAAAGATGACTTTCAAAGTTTACCGAATATTTGATCGAAAGATTTCTCTATCTTACTCTTACTACACATGATATGACATAAATTATCCAGAGTTTAAATCATGCTTCTTTTTAAACATGCTAACTTTCTTTCAAAGGGATTTATTGATTTCTTATTAGACAAGAGCCAGTGTAATTGTATTGGTTGGTTAGCAAATAGAACAAGCAATGTATTATATTCTTCTTGTTTCTGCTTCAAAAGTCTCTACTTGTCTAAATGCTCTTCTTCAGTTCTTCTTCTTGTAATCTACTAGCGGATTCAGGCTCTGTTTGCAATCTGTACTGATAAGTGCTTTTGGCTCTTTTTAAAGAAAAAATCACTTACTTTATCAAATAATACCAACTTTTACTATCTCGGTTGATAGGCTCGTTCCGTTCCTATCTTTTCACTCATATTTTGGGTGTTAATTGTCTAATTTTTATAATTAATCGGGTGACTATTGGAGAGTTTGAGTGAAAATTTGCTATTTTTCGGTCCCGGTGACATACGTATTTGGTACACAATTTGACATTTTTGGAGTAATTTGATCGTAAAGATACATATTATTAGCTGTGTGGCGAGTTGTGATTGTTACCGAATTTGCGGTGAATTGTTTGGGCCGGATCGTTGAGGGTTCTTTCATAAGTTAATTGGTGCAGCCCGAAATGAAGAAAATGAAGTGCAGTCCAAAAAAAGAAAAAGAAAAACAGCAGCAGATCGGATCTTTAAAAAGCAGCCCAAGAAAAGAGAAGAAGAGCTGGAGTGGGGTTTTTTCCCCTTCATGTTCACTGAGCCGTAGATCAGTGGCATTCATTCTGTTCGTAAGCATTTAGCCGCAGGGGATTGCATTCTTTCTGTTCATTCACACTTAGCCGCAGTAGCATAGCTTTTTCATTCCTTCGATTCTGTCAATTAGCCGCAACCAGCAGTTTTTTCCTTCTCTTCCGAAACCGCAGCAGCAACTACAAAGACTAAGCAACGATTTTCCTTTCCTTTACTCTTAGAAGAGCCGGCAGCAGCAAGAATGGATTCACGAAAGGCATAAGCTTCACTTTCTTCAATTTATTTCAATTCAATTTAGCTTTTGAGCAAGAATTGTAAGCGTTAGTATTGTTGACATTACTAGTTCGTACTTTTGGATTGAATTTCGAATTTGTTTATCTCCAACTTATAATTTGAGTTTCTTTCCATTAAATAGTCATACTCCAGTTTTTTTGCTAGCTCCTTATAATGTTTATCAATATTAGTGTGATGTTAGTTTTAAGTATGAGTAGCTAATTTCATATAGGGTTTGAATTGGGGTTAGGTTCATGGGTTCTTGAGGTGTGGATTTAGTTTATTTGAAATTCAATTAATTTTCTGGAAAATTGTATAAGATTAATCTTTATTGCGTATATGAATTCGATCACCTCATATATGGATTTCTGGATTTAATTCAACTCTTGTCTATGAGAAATTAAGTTAAATTAGCTCGGATCTTATACAAGCAATCTGATCTTAGAAATACGTTAGGATTGTGATAATATGATTTTATTCTTGTCTATGAGAAGTAATTTCATTTTCTGTCCAGGAATAATTGAAAATTAATTTACTTAATTCTAATCCCGAAGGAACACCCAGAACCCGAAGCATCCAATTTGAATCCTGTTTTAAAATCTTGAATCAATTTTTTTTTCTATTTATTTTTACACTCACTGTTAGTTAGTTATTTTTATTTTATCTTATCACTCAAAACAAAAATTATTTGGAAAGATTACCATGACTTGTGCTAGCCTGTGATCACGGACTGTATTTATAACTTCCTTTTTGCCACTCCTTGAGAGACGATACTCGTGGTCTGGTTATTCTTTGGGTTAGCCAACTACGTTTTACTCACTAAAAAAATACACCGATCATCGGTTTTCGTGTAAAATCTACTTTTTTACTTTTTCTATTACACAAAAGCACTTATTTTATCAAACACTACCAATTTTTACTACGTTTTTATTTAAGCACAAGTGGTTGCAAACAAAGCCTCAATCTTCACATCATGTTTCTTCTCAATTCTTGTTCTTCAATCTTTGTGAGATATTATGGTAGTTAGCCTAACATGATTTAATATACTTCTACGAATATTAACATCTCCATCAAAACCAGGCCCGTGCCTTATGTAAGGCTAGAGAGGCCAATGCCTCAAGGCTCATAAAATCCTATGTTTAAAAAACTGACCCGACCCGGCCGGGTTGACCCGGAACCCGGTGACCCGGACAAAAAACCGGTTCGGTTTTTTCAAAACCCGGAGATGGTCAAAAACCGGAAAAACTCGGCTGACCTGGGAAAACCCGGTCAAGACCCGGACCCAAGAAACCCGGTATAACCCAGTTTTTGGGTGTTTTTACCAAAAAAAAGTAATTTCTTTTTTATTTTTAATGCATTTTTTATACCAATAAAATTGCAATTTCAATACCTTAAAAAGAAAAACTACGTAATATATTTATATATTTATTTAAGAATGAACATCATGCCAAATTATAATATAGATGTACAATAAAAATAAAAATATCATTATATACTTTTATAAGATCAAAATATACATTGAAATATTATGAGAGTGTATTAAATGTTTAATAAGTAGTATTGTTAGTTGATTATTATGAATAATAACTAATTTTTATGATAATTTTATATATAATAATTTTATATATAATTATATGTTTACTATTATTATATAGACGTATAATCATTGACCGGTTTCCCGACGTTGACCGGGTTGACCCACCGGGTCCGGGTTGACCCGCGACCCAGTCATGTGGCCGGGTCACTCTCCGGTCCGGTTTTTACAACATAGATAAAATCGGGGAAAAATAGGGGCCCATATTTTTTAATACATTAGTATTATACCTTTGTATACTTTCTAACCTGTCCGTTTACAAATAAAGTCGATCAGACAAAGCACATTAATCGACTCCTATCTGCGATTATGTGAGCTTGCGAAGGAGACAACTAGACAAGCAAGTGAAGGACGATTTAGAGCTGCGGAATTGAATAGGTGTACTACTATCTGGACGGCTTCTCTGCTCACAACATAGTATACATCTCACAAACGAAGGATTTAGGATTGAGCACTAAGCAACCCATGTCTACTATCTGTCCGACTTCTCTGGTTCCCCCTCTCCGTTCTTCGCTTCTTTATTCTTTACTCATTTTAGTAATTCAGCATTTTTTTGAAAGATTAGTAATTTAGTTATTTAGTTATTTTTTGGTATTTTCAGAAATTTTCTAATTTTATATTGGATTGCTAAATGTTAATGTGATGTATGATTGATTTGTCGGGTGTGAATGCCTGATGAGTTAATTTGTAAAATTTTAGATGGATGTTTCCTAATGCATACATTGCATACAAGATCTTGTTGATGATACTTGTGATAGTAGCAAGTGCAGAAAGAGTTTTTCAAAACTGATAAACACATTTTTACGATCAACTATGTCTCAAGAAAGGTTGAATGAATTAGATATGCTATCAATCGAGAAGGAATGATGACATTAATTATACAGACTTGATTAGTACTTTTGCATCTAAAACTGTTGAACAAGTTGTACTTAATAAGTTGTTTTAGTAAATTCAATGTCATTTTGTTATAATGTAAGACTTTTATTTAAGAATTGCATTTTTATGATATTTAATCATTAATTTTTAATGAATTTATAGGATTAACAAATACTATGCATAGGGCCCATTTTATGAAGCTTGACTCAGGCCCGAGTTTAGATAGGAACGACACTGATCAAAACTATTATTGTTGGGTAGGGTGAGCATGAGATAATAAGAGATGATTATCTTAAAGTACATGTCTCGTCCCAAATATACACAAAACATGTCCTGTTCTATACTAACTTTCGGTGTGGTTCAAGAGGGTTCTTTAGTACTATTTGGTTCTTAAATAATATTGCAAATAATAAAATAACGTATACGGAGTATATTATAAAGCAATATTGGGACAAAAAAATTTATAGTGATGGTATCGAACCGATTAATATAAAAATTGTATCATAAAGAACACTCTTGATGATTTGCGTGGCTTACAAGTTATGAATTTATCATACTTCTATCCAGAACTGCATGACATGATAGGACTAGGATGAAGCATATCAAACACCTGAAAATGAGAAAATCAAACATAATTTATCAATAAAAAAATTAGAATAAAGAAAAAAATATATGTTTAATCAAACACCTAAAAATGAGAAAATCGATTAGTGATGTCAATTGAAGCCATCTGTTGAAGTCGTTCATCCTATTCGCTTCTTCTAGTGAACCCATTTATTCACGTTGTTTCATTCTCTGCCTCCTCCAAATTCATCTATTGTTGTTCAACCACATAGAATTTTGCGAGGAAAAACTAAACCCTAACCTTATGATGAAGTGACTTGATGGAAAATTTAAAAATTTCTATTTTAAATCGCTTGAATGCTACGATGCCCGTAAAAAGAATAAAGATATCATATTTATCACACGTTTGATTGATCCAAATTATTATTTCATCACTTATACATATTTAAATTATTCATTAATATTTTCTAATTGATCAAATAGTATGGGACTATGGGTATTGGGTACCATACAATTTGCCTTTGAATTATTTATTTTCACTTTTAAAAGTGGGTGTGAACATAATTGCATCCCGGTTTTGACTAAACACACACCCACGTTTTCTTAATCCCAATTATGCCCTTAAAACCTTAGCGTCGCTCATTAGATTAATTTAACGTTGGTCATTTCCCATTCCAGCTCGTAATTTCGTTAATGTCTGAAGTTTCCAAAAAGGAACCAAAGAACCGAGCCCTTTCCAATTCTCCCGCAAGCTGGTCCAAATCAGTTCGTATACTTTGGCTTTGTTATTTTTTATTTCTCCTTTTTTTAAAAATGTTAATAATTTTTTTTGTTTTTGATCCGATTTTTATAAAATTTATATCAAATTTTTTTATTTTTCACGATCTTTCAAATGAGACCAATATTGCCTATGTAATTTTAACATATTAACATTTACGTGTAAAAATATGTAACTTTACGTGTTAAAATATGTAACAGAAATTACCCTAAATAGGAGTAAAAACGTTTTGAAATTCCAAAATAGGAGTATCATGTTTTTTATTCCCTGAATAGGAGTAATCTGCCAAATTTGGAAAAAAATGCCATGTTTAAAGCCTTGTAATTTCCAAACTTGGCAGAAATTTACTCCTATTTAGGGAATAAAAACATGATACTCCTATTTTGGAATTTCAAAACATTTTTACTCCTATTTAGGGATTTCTCTCAATATGTAACTCACGTTCAGTCAGGCCAAATGCAACTCGTGTGTATAAATATGTAACTCTACGTGTAAAAATATGTAACTTTACGTAAAAAATATGTAACTCGCGTTGAGACAGGTCAAATGCAACTCGTGTGTATAAATATGTAACTCGCGTGTATAAATATGTAACTTTACGTGTAAAAATATGTAACTTTACGTGTAAATATATGTAACTCGCGTTCAGGCAGGTCAAATGCAACTCGTGTGTATATATATGTAACTCGCGTGTAGAAATATGTAACTTTACGTGTAAAAATATGTAACTCACATGTATAAATACATAATACAATAAATTGTTTATATACACAATTTTAAGATAAATTGTGGATTACACAATTATTTTTCTGTATTAAATTTAGTTTGATTTTCCTTATAATCCAATACTCATTAATATAATAGTTCGATAATTTCTTAAAATTACATAAGCAATATTGGTCTCATTTGAAAGATCATGAAAAATAAAAAATATTGATATAAATTTTATAAAAATCGGATCAAAAATAAAAAGTTATTACCATTTTTTAACAACAAAAGCAATAAAAAATAAAGAAACCAGGCACAATACTCCGTCTTTTTGCAAACAGGCACCGTCTTATGGTGGGGCTGTTATGGTGGGCCCGTTGCACCATATAATTTGCTGGTCGAAATGGACAAAGCAATGAACACGACGAGCTGTTCTTCGTCATCATCTCTCATCCCTGAGCCAGGATTATACCTTTATTGGAAACACATGGAAGACCCCGTTTCATTCATTGTTTGAAGTTTAAAGGAAGCATCTTTGCAGGCTTTCAAGCGGGAGCCACAAGAAAAAGAAAGAAGCTTTCATTTATCATTTTCCTGTAAGCCTTCCGTTTATGTTCATAAAAGCTTGTAGATCTAGCTTTAGAATTTTTACGACTTTTAGATTTCTTTGGATGGTTGTGATCTAGGAGTTCAATTTCAACTCCGATTGTATATTTGGATTCTCGAAATGCCTAGAACTATACGAAATTTCTACAGATGGTCATGCTCTGTGTTAACTCGGACCAGGCTCTGGTCGCATACTCTCATGTTATGTGTACTCCACTATCTGGCAATTCAAGTCTTTCCTACTTTGAAGCAATTTAATGTTTGAATTGCGACTCAAATATGTTTTCCTCTCTTTACAAGAGGTTGTTTTATATAGGGCTATAATCTGCTGTCTTTCACTGCTTTCATTTTATTTCCAAGTATTTATGCCACTCTATGGAATGTGAGTCTGCTTAAATCTTTGACAAGCCGTGATTAGAGCTGAGCGCGGATCTGGGAATTTCCGTTCCGTACCGAAGAACCGTCCTGAACCGTTCCAGAACCGATAGAACCGGAAAAATGTAATAACGTACTGTATAATCATCATCATCATCATCTAATGGAGTGCTTAGATGATCTTCATGTTCTGTCACTAAGATAGCAAATATCTTTTTGCATTTATGCCCTGCTGTGTATAATTCATCACAATTAAAACACAAACCTTTCCTTCTTCTAGCATCCAATTCTTCTTTATTCAATCTTCTAATAGGTAATGATTTCTCATTAAGATTTATCATTTTGGTCTCATTTTCAAATCTGACTCTATGTTTTAAGGCTTGGTCTAAGGTTTCAGGATCTATCATTTCAACCATATGCCTTATTTCTTCCTTCAGTCCACTCAAGAAACTCTTCAAGAAATAGAAATCATCCAGAAACTTATTTCTTTGTAGCATAAAAGATTTCAGCTCAGAAAATCTATCCACATATTCATCAACTGAACCCTTCTGTCTTAATTTGTTGAATTCGCCAATAATATCATTATCTTTTGAAAACCGATCCAAGAACAGTAGTACAAATGCATCCCAGCCCATGGATTCTTTCCCAACAACTCTATCCATATATCAGTTCTCCATATTCCCAGAAACATACATTCCAATCAATATAATTTTCTCATAATCTGACATTTTATTGATTAGGAAATACCTTTCGCATTTTCGAATCCATCCTCTTGCGTTTTCACCATTGAATTGGGGAAACTCCAATTTTAGACCTCGTTGATGCCCTAGTGTGGAGATCAGTCTTGAGTCTGATCTGCGAGGAGTATGTTCTTGATGAATATGACCATTGATTCCCTTGACAGCTGCAATAACCTCTTCGAATCGTTTCTCATTCAATTCCGCGAGCTTATTGAAGTCCATCCTCTGAACTTCATTGTATTTCTCCATTTCTTGCCTAATACTTGCCAAGTCTGCTTCCAATTGAGTAATACGATCTGTATTACTCATTTTCGCCATTGCAGAGGAAGTGTTTTATCTGAGCTCTGATACCAATTGTTATGATAGGTTGAGAGAATCACACAATCATAACAAGAATTAGCTGAAGAAAGAATTTTAAGCGAGAGGAAGAAGAAGAGGTTCGAGAGAAAGAGATTTATTATTGATCAGAACTGCCAATTGATTTACAATAGTTTGTTTATATGCGTTCGGTTACTAACAAACCAACTATTTACAGCTGTTGATAGGATGATGAGGTGGCATCATCCTATTGATTACAAGTCATCAAAATAATTGTCAAAACAACTTAGTTGTAATCCAGTGCAGCATAGAAGGCTTTATCCTAACATGTTCTGCGCATGTTGCTGTCCGCGTTTCCAGGGTTTTGAAGCCTTCGTGTAGCAGCCTTTTGAATTTTCTGCGTTTAGTTTATCTCACTTTTCTGCGTTTAGTTTATCTCACTTAACGATCGTTAAGTTAAGTAAGGGTATTTAGGATATTTGTATTATTTAGGGGCTGCAATTAGTAATTTAAAGGCTGTGAATAGAAATTCCTTAATTGAATTCATCTTAGTGAGACTAAATAGAGATATATTGGTCCAGCCCGCTCCCCCATCCCCAGTAAGCCCATTTGATATCTAAAACGGGGTTTCAGCTATGGATAGTTATTCGTTCTGGTTGTTCTTTTTCCTCCTTCAACACCATCGGCATTAGATTTGCAGTTAAGAACACTCTACAATGGTGGTTGAACATGGAAATTTCAACTTATTGCAAAGGAATTAATTGATGGAAATTCCAACTTAATACAATTCCAACCTCCTGGAAGCAAATCTTTGATATGGAACCGTGGGTGAAGATACTTAGGTATACAAATAAACAAACTCGCATTTCTACTTCATTCATAGAATTAATGAATACTCCGTGTTAAAATTTATGTTGTATCCAATTTCAGATCGTTGTAATTATCAGTTTGTTTTTGGATTGAAGGGTGATCAAACTTTGATTCCATTTTCTACCTATGGAAAGGTATAAAGTTCTATTACCAGTAATGCAAAGAATATCGACCTTAAGAAATGACAGCACTCCCTGCAAAATCGAAGAGGTAATTATAAATCTACGAAAAGCTCATTATAATTACGGGATTGTAAAGTGCAAGCTGAGAATCTTGTTCTTTCTATAAGACCATATACTTCGTATATACTAATAATCTAAGATAAGAGCCTGTTTGGTAGTACTAAAATCGGCTAAATCGTTTATTCTGCCGAAATTTGTAAAATTCCGGCTAAAATGACTGAATTGGCTTATTCTGCTTATTTATGTAAAAATTATACTTTTATTTGAAATATATTTTATTAATAATATAAAGATGAAATTATATGTAAAAAATAGCTGAAATGGTCTTTTCTACGGAGTAGTAACTTCAGCCGATACAACCAGAAAAGTAACTTGAACCTTACTTTTTCTTATTACTTTCAATTCAGCGCGCAAAATCAAAAGTTATGTGTTGGGTGAAAAAGTTGGCTCATAAACCTGATAAGTCGAAAAACAGTGTTACCAAACGGGTTTTAAATAAACTTATTATTTTTATCTCTTAATCCCAGGGTCTCTACTTGGGATCTTTTGGAGCTGCTGGAAACAGGAGCGAACTGAAAAGCTTGAATATCACACATATATTGACGGTTTCAAATTCACTATCCTCTCTATATCCAAATGATTTTGCGTATAAGACCATTAGCGGTATGACATTTTCTCTTTAATCCGTTTCTTTTTCTAAACCAGCAATTCCCATTCTCTTGTCTGGAAAACTATGGTCATTAAGACTGAGAAAAAATTACATTAGATAAACTCTCTTAAAGTATAGAAATAGTAATCTAATTTTAGTACTATTGTAGTTTCTCTTTTCCGTATAAGTTTAAGTTTAGATTTCCTATTCCTACAAGGGTTGAGATTCATTATTCCTCTGTATAAGCATTGGAGTAGTCTAAAATTATGAAGATGCAAGTTAAAAGACATACCATTTCAAGTATCAGTTTATTATTCAACTTGCTCTTTTAATTTGTTAACATAAATTTAAAATGTATAACAGTATCAGATAAAGGAGATGTTGACATAGCACAATGTTTTGAGGAGTGTTTTGAATTCATTGAAGAAGGGAAGAGGAGTGGCGGTGTCTTGGTTCATTGCTTTCTGGGAAGGTCCCGAAGGTAATCTTTCTCAGACTTATACATCTTATATTTCAAGCCTTAGATCATGTAGGTAAGTCTAGCCCTACAAGCTTCACGATTCTTTTCTTCAATTTAGTCTCTTCTTCGAAATCTGTTTCTAGGCTTACAAGCTTTCAAGATACAATCTCACGTCTAAAATCTTAGTCTGGTCATTTTATATGGTTAAATTTTTAGGATTTCAAAGTTTGGTTCCCATACTAACCAAATATAATTATACAATATAATGATACGAACGGTCAAATAACGTTCTGGACTACTTCCCTATTAGTTTGACCTTTTAGAATTGAACTTTAAATTTTAGTAAAAATTTCTTTATCAAGTTATGTAACTGAGATAATACAATTGTTTTTGACAGTGTAACTATAGTATTGGCTTATCTGATGAAAAAGCATGGTATGAACTTAGCTCTAGCTTTGGAACATGTGAGAAAGGGAAGGAAAGAAGCATCGCCTAACTCTGGTTTTATTGCACAGCTGAAGGAGTTGGAGAAAACTCTTCGAGGTGATATTTTTTTTCATAATATACAACATATTATATAATTCTGACTTGAGTATGCAAATGCCTTGAAAGTATGAATGTGGCTGAAAAAGTACATTATCCCTTCATCCACATCATTTGATGGAGATGAGGGTACGACATTGTTACACAAAGTAGTTGAAAAATCAAACCTTTGGAATGTGAATATTTAACGTGCCATTCATATTATTACCTTACTGAAAGAATTTATTACTGATATTGGTCATGTCACTTGCATAGGGACTTCAAATCTACCGGGCTGAAAGAATTCATTAACTGTAGTAATCACAGGACCAGGTAATATATCCTAAACTGATTCTATACCGTATGATATGTGATTCATGTGAGAATCTTTCTTTCATCATTTTTACTTGAAAATGATTCAGAAAATTTGGAAGAGTCCAATGTTTTTGTATGGTAAATAATAAATACTATTTTTTTTTCTTTTTTCTTTTTCTCTTCTCCATGTAAGCAATGCAGATTGATCTACCAGTCTTAACCTGAAGGGACATTCTTTCACGAACTCGAATTTCCAATCAAAACCTTAATGGATTATTATATTTTCATTTTGTTGCCAAAGCACATGTCAACTATATAGAGCTTGAGAGTATTTCATCAGTCCATTTCATCACACAATTCTACATGCTCAAGGGGGGTCTATGTTTTGTATATTTTGTTTCACCATTTGGTACAAAGTAGAATCCAACATTTAGAGGGTGTTTGCATTGACTCCGATTTTTTATAATCTGAACCAGAATTCTAATTTTTGGTTGTATGTGAATAACATTGAGAATCACTTATGATTGTTTGTATAAATTGATTTTTTAAGATGCTTCTTTGTAGGGCTAGTCAAGGGGAGCTTAGAACTGGAGCATTTAGAAGAAGACCCTGGTGATAACCCCGGATGTGTAGCATTGGGCACAGCCCGTGAGTATGCATGGTGTCAATGAGCCCATACAGTATTGTATGGTGTAGGAGATGTTATATTGTAAAGTTCGAAGTCTAACATTTCAATCATTAGTGTAGCTATATTGTCATTCTCCAGAATGTCTATTTAAACTTTTTCAAGCCATGAGGGTTCTTTCGGAAGAAAAAACCATGGCGGATGATGTCGGTTTTAAAAAAGGTAACAAAACTTAGTCGATACAGCAAAAAGTAGTGCTACAATAAAAATTACTAATACGGTAATACCCATAGTTTTGTACTTCCATTTATATGTCTTGTTTTATTTTAGGGGTTTTTACAAAAATAATACTAAAACAAATGTGATTGACAAAAATAGGACCACTTTCAAAATGTTCCAAAAAGGCAAAAATGAGACTAAACTTCTACCAGTGACAAATGACAAATCCCATTGTGACCAATTTGATCAATGACCAACCCGATTGTGATCAATCCGATTGTGACTAATCCAATCGTGACTAGTCCGACCGTGACCAGTCCGACCGTGATCTGACCGTGACCAATCCCAACATGACAAATCACAGTGTGACCATGACCAATTGACCAACGCGGCCACCACCGACCCAATCACCACTGCCCCAACCGCCACCATCCCTGACCACTGCCCAGCCCGATGACAACTGCCCCTGCCCCGCACCTACGCCCTCCTCATCCTCCTCCCCTCCCCTGCCCCCAGCCACAGTACCAGTAGCCCCCTCCCCTGCACCAGCCCCCTCCCCAACAACCATCAATCCCATTGACTGCAGCCTCCCTACACATGTGCCCTCCTCAGCCCCCTTCCGGCAGACAACCATTTCAGCCCATCTTCCCCAACCGCCGGACCACCACTTCGCAACCATAGCTGCCCAGATCTAGCATCATTGCCACTCCAAGTTGATCCGAAAGCACAGCCGACAGCGCTCGAAAAGAAATTGAAGAACAAGAGATAAGTTTCGAACCCAGGGCGGCGAAGTTAGACAAGAACGGCGAACCTAGGGCAGCCGCTTGTCATCTCCATCGCCGCGCTCTACCGCTGCTGTCCGCCCTCCTTGTAGCTTGTCTTCGTTGCTCACAATTGCAACACAGTAGATGTGCGAAAATGAAGGTGATGGACAGTTTTTGGAGACAAAGAAGAGCGGATTTGGTCCATGAGTCGTATATGGTACAAACGGCTGGACGGTGAGCACCGTATAGCCGGCCCACTAACCGGCCCAAGGGAAAAATAGTAAAATAATTCGGTGGCGTTTTTGTAATTAATGGGAAAATCGTGATTTCTGCTAAATGAGCATTAGTGTATTGTTAATGAGCAATAGTCCAATTTTAATGAGTATTAGGCGTCTAATAATGAGCACCGTGTTATTACAAAAAAGCTGATATCACAACTAAAAAACGGTGGCATTTTCGTAAATTTAGTGAAAGTCGCGGTTTTTGTTAGATGAACATTAGTGCATTTTTAATGAGCATCAGACGTATTCTTCTGAGTATTAGGAGCCTAACAATAAGCATCATGATTTCTGGTTCATATCTTCTAATTCACTTTCTTTTTCTTTTTTTTTCTTCTTTTTGTAAAAACTTATTAAATTATACTCCCTCCGTCCCATTGGACTTTGCCAATTTTCCTTTTTTACTTGTCCCAAAAAGCTTTGTCACTTTCCTATTAAAGCAACTAATTTGTGGTTCTGCACATTTCTCTCTCCTCTGCACAAATTTCAACCACATAGTTTTTACTATTCTTATTTGTCACCTAATTTGCACTTGGCAAAGTCTACCGGGACGGAGGTAATATCTATAACCAACTCCTATGAACTTCAATATGTGAATCTAATGTAATATGGTAGTTTTGAAATATGAATTGACATGTCATTTTAAAAAATGAACATAACATGAATACTAAATGAGCATATGTAACTTACTAAATGAGCATTGATATGAAACTCATAAGTTTTTTGTTGGGCATCAAGAGAATTTTGTTCAGCATCAAAGTTTCTATATTGAGTATTAGAAACATCCAATTAAATATCATGGTCCGTGATACAATATCTATAATCAACTCTTACATGAATCTAATGTAATATGGTACTTTTGAAATATGCATTGACACGACATTTTAAAGTGAACATAACTTCAGTACCAAATGAGCATACATAATTTATAAAATGAGTATCAGAAAAATCAAATGAGCATATATAATTTTCAAAATGAATATAAAAAATTCAAAAAAGCTCATTTAAAATTTTTAATGTACTCAAATATTCATCTATATATGCTCATTTCTTTTTAAACGAAAAGGAATAAGATCTGGACCTATTAGACATAACCTTAGTGATTTTCAATTCTAATTCAATCGACTATACAATTTTTTTTTTGAAGGCTGAGATGCTAAAATACAATTTTAGTAATCATGGAAGATAAATAACCCTCATAAATTTTAAGGTCCCACAACTGCAGCTTTGGGATTGCAGCTTCTTCGACATTCAGAAGTGCTCGACGCTGCTCCAAGTTTCCAGCTATCCTACCGTTGTTTCGGATACTGTCAACCGCCTATGGGAAAGCTGAAAACGAAGGACCAAGGAGAATTGGAGGGGACGATGGATGTGAAGGACTGAACACGACGGGAAATTGGTTGGAGAGAAGAGGTGGTCGCCAGAGAATCTGGCAGGGAGGAGTGGAGGCCGACAGATCCAATAATATAATCCAGCTTGAAGTTAAACTTAATTTCAAAAATACCTGACTGTACGATGAGCACTGTATAGCCGGTTGTACGGTATAATTTACCTTTGGTCCATACGTTTGGTCTCTTTTTTGTCCTCCGTACAAGTGGTCTTACTTTTGTAGTTTTTTTTATCGTTCTTACTTTTGTAGTTTTGTCAAGTCAAAACTCTCAAGTCCTATTTTTGACATTATTTCTTTATTTTATTGTCTCAAAATGATATCTTATTTTCCTTTTTAGAAAGAAATATAGGTAGTTACTTAGTAACATCAAGGATTCAAGACAAATAGGAATATGATACTTTTTCTGCAGATTGATTATAACATTCTTATTTCATGGTTTTTATTGCAAGCTTGTAATTACATCGTATTTGCTTAGTTTTTTAGGTATTTCATTTTATTAATAAATGCGTCAAATCAAAAGAAGACGTATAAAATAGGAAGTCCCACTAAGATTGTCCCGTACCAAATTTGGTAAATTTTGTGTGGCTCTAAATCATTCTTACTTTATCAATTTAATATTAACCACACAAACCCACTTTTATTAGTAATCGTATCACCTTCTCTTGTCCCAATCTTAGTGGGACGGAGGTAATATAGCTTATGTCTGCCATTCTACCCAAATCATTGGATATGGACTGACATAACACAAGAACTGAACAATTGAGCATTACAACACCATAATATTATTATGTCCGATAACCAGCTTTAGGTCATAAGAATCTAACATAGGCCCATCGCCAAAGAAAACTCTACTATTATACCAAAAATTTATAATGAACACGCTAACATCTTCACTAAAAGACACATTGAAGTGATGAGTAGTATATAGTTATATACTATTCATTGCGTCAATATTGACATACATAATTGGTTCAAATAAAAATAGAAAAATTCTCTAAATAGAACTAAAATAATGATAAAGTTCATAAATAAGAGTGTCATTATTTTATTCTCAAAATATGACTCATTCACTTCTATTTTAGAAAGTTTTTATCAATTTATTATTTTAATAGGACTAAAAAGGTCTTATTTGGAAAATAAAACATATTCAGTCCTGATTTTACACTTTGTGTATGTTTTGATTCTATATTGAGCAATTTATTATGTTTTGATTCTATATTGAGCACAGTAAAAATACAATACTAGTAAACCTAACGGAGAGTTTATCATGCATATGTAGTGTAGGGGGTTAACTTATTGACATTAGTTGAACTTTTATTTGTAAGGGTCGTGTACATTGATATATTTTCTTTTTTTACTAAAAGAATTTTTATTAATGGTAAATAATTTGAAATAACTTGAACGTTAGTTTCCAATTAGTTCCTAATAATTTGAAATAACTTCACTTTTATTCATGAAACACCTAGACATTCTAATATGTTTCCAATTTTCTATCCACCTAAACATTATACAAATGCATGTATACATTTCATAAACGCATCATTGACTATTCAAAATCTTTTTGTATTTATTTTACTATACCATGCACTGATGCACATGTGTCTTTGAAATTATATAATCCACTCGTGCTCTTTTAAGAAGGTTCCTCCGTCAACCCCAGAATGAGGGATTTTGGGGTTGATACTTGACTAGATTCTCACCCGTGCGATGCACGGGACAAAAATAAAGTAATAGATGCATGTCCTTATTTGTCAGTAAAGATTAAATTATTAATTCACGTATAATAAAAGCATGAAAATAGTAAAGGCGTAATACATATAATAAATTTTTATTTAGGAAACGATATTTATGACTCATGCATTGGTAGTGAGTATGTTTTGGAATAAAAGAAATAAACAAATGTTACAATAAGATTCCTACATTCTACACAGTTCGAAACACTTCCTTGTAAACAACATTGATAGTATGATAAGTGTGTTCTCCATCTTCACCGTAAATCAATATTTCAAACCCTTACGATTTGTTATTTTGGATACTGCAACATACAATTGACCATGAGTAAACACTAACTTTTATATTAAGATACCAAGGTATGGCAAAAATTGACCTTGATTCTTATTTATTTCATCTCATAAGAGGTCATGACTGATTTCAATAAATTAGTTTAAATATCTAGTTTACCCTCATAATAAATATATTTAATTTTAAATTCTAGTAGTCATAAACTTAGACTTGTAAATTTAGCCAAATTCAAATACATTAATTTAATTTGAAAATCATTGTCCGAAACAACCTCTATGTATTTTCAAATTATTATATACCACATAATTGTAATCAGCGTCAATAATTATAGAAATTAATAGCAATAATAACATTTCTAATTTATAAATTCGGATAGTTTATCATTATAATGTAATTATCATATAACATAATAAAGCAATATCCATCCATTTCATTCAATCATCCCATTATAGTATATATAGTATATATCTATCAAAATTAATTTTGAAAGTATGATCAAATGATCTAATTTAATTATTGTTTAAATAATCATGGTTTTTTATAATGAAAAACTTTAAGAAGGATGAAGGTAGCAATAATCTGATATTAATAATTACTCCGTGTTAATTAATTAATTACTTAATATAATTATAATAACAAAATTCAACCTATTTTATATATTTTTACAATTGCATAAATTCATAATTTGAATGTATTAAAAAATAATACGGAGTATTATTAACTAAGTAAAATTATAACTCTTTAACAACCACCAATTTGTACAGGCCAATTCTAACCACTTTTACATGGCCCAATTAAACCCAACCCAACCCAACACCTTAAATTAAAACCTACGAAACAACCCAAACCTAACCCTTCCTATAAAAGTAACCTTTTACCCTGCAGCCTAAACATTTACCCATCAGCCTCCTTACCCGACCATCGTATATTCCTATCTTCTTCATTCAGTCTGTCGTAAAAGGCAGAGCCCCTGTTGATGTCTATGAAGGTGGTCGTTTCTTCTTCGGTTGGCAGCCTGGGAAGATCAACATTGATGTTCCTTCTTGGTGCATACTCTTGTCGTGGAGAAGCTTGACTCGTTCGAGCTTTGTGTTCATGCATACGGGAGTGGTGCTATGATTTGTGTCCTGCAGAGTTGATCAGGTATGTTTTTTGTTCTTTATTCGTTGTTTGGGGCTGTTGATTTTAAAGATCGTTGATTAGATTTCTTACCCCTTTGCTTGTCGATGACTCCGGTGCTGTTGTTGCTGTTTGATTTGAGTTGAGGGCTGCGCTTGAGGTATGTTTTTGAGATGATTTGTCTTCTGACCCCCTAGCTCCAAATATGTTATATTTTTCTAAATGTTTATACAATTTAAAGCACACATGATATTTTATGAAATTAAACTCATTCATTAGATCTGTATATTTTGTGTATTGATTTTAGACATGTGGTGAGATCTATAAGTTTTTAGGTTCGTCTTTTTTTTGGTATATTCTATACTATAATTATAGTTTCATTAGTTTTTGTATACATGCAATTGATTTTTAGTGTCCGCACGTGTAGTTGTAATAGATCTGTATTTTTTTAGTATTGCTTTTAGCAATCTGATGAGATCTATCATTTGGGTACACATTTATCTAAAACTATAGAACATTTTTTTTATCTTAATGCTATACTTTGATAAAAGAAATTACAGTTGGGGTAACTAAATAAAATATGAGCTATGTATATGACATTACCATGCTAATCTCTTAAACCAATGAGATGACCAGTACCTTAATGTCATACATTCTATCTACCATGTACTTGTTAGATATTTTGATTGATTAGATTATAAAATATTTGGGCACACTAAAGTTTTTAATATTTTAATGACTTATTGTATTGAGTATGTTCTAGTAAGTTATAGTTTACTGGAACCCTGAATGATTTATAAAATGTTCTTTCTTATACATTTAAGACTATGTGAGGCTTCCACAACCAAGTTTCTTTATCTCCTTCACCCAAAAATCCAATATTGGTTTATTTTCCACATTTTTTCTACCTCTAATTTTGGATTTGGAACATATTTTATAACATACTTTATTTCTAACTTGGAACATATATCTGGTAGTTTTAGTTTTCTTGCGAAAGAAATATTTTATTATTAGATTATATAAGCATAAATGTGTATATATCAGCTAAGTACCTACATTTGTAACTTAATAAGTGTGTATTATTAATGTCATATTGTAATATCCATTTGTTATTTGTTTTATGATACAGGTCCGGGTGTGGATTCTATTAGCATTTTTGTTAGAATTGCATTAAAAATGTATTCTTTAGGTTTTCAGGGGCCTTCTTAAGGTGCTCATGTCTGTAATATTAATGAGTGATGTAGTAGTTAATTATAAGCTTAGAATAGGAATGTAGGGTCCTCTACTCCTCTATGTGCACAGAGAGATGACAAGGTATAATAAATAGTACTACCTCCGTCCCATATTAAACTTCCAATTGCGGGTTACGAAGTTTGATCAGCGATAAAGTTAAATGATCCCTGTGAAAATTCCGATTATTTTTAGTAAATAAAATTTACATATTCAGAAACTACATTAAACCCGCTACAAAGCCTGCAAAAAAATTCAATTTTTATAAAATTTTGATATATAAAGTAGGAGTTTAAGTGTGATTTGAGGAGTTGACTCTCGAAAAGCGAAATGGAAGTTTATTTAGGGACGGAGGGAGTATTCATCTTTATTTTTAAGAAGCTCTGAATTGTTTCTTTAAACAAATTTTTTTCGCAGGGAGAAAGTCTTTTATAGCACACCTTATTGCTTGCTGTGGAAAAATGAAGTAAAATTAATTATTTTAAACATAAAATTCTGCCCTTTCAAAGAATCACAATACTAAAAGTAAATGTTTATGAAGAACTTAAAGTTGTTCTTTATAGAATAGTTGATTCTTGGTTACACTTTGACTTCAACATTTCTAAGTGCAGCCTCTTGATTACGCCATAAATTATATCTCCCTGCCACAAAAATTATTTTTTGAAAAAATACTTTGGCATAAAATGTAGTAGAAAAATAATGGTGTCGTACTACCTGTGAGTCAATGAGCACCATCAAAGCCTTTGGACTTTGGTGGCATCTCGAATGCCCTTACCTCCTTCACCCATAAAGCCCAGATGGACATCCTTGATGAAGGAATACATTCCTGATAGTATGGTACCCAGGGATATGGAATTGCTTGCTCGTGGTGTGTTTAGAGCACCCCCAACCTGGGTATTTGTAGGAGCTGTTGGAAGCATAATGTGGAAGCAATTGGGTATTAACTAAGGGTTAAATACCCACTCAATCTTTGCTTTGAGATTTTGTAGTACAAAAATTTAATTGTGACCTAATACATTGCATTTATTGTTTTTGGGGCTCAAGAATTGCATTGTGTGGCTCCATTTGAATTGGAGGAGAGAGAACCGTGAATACAATATATTAAATGTTTTTGAGGCTCAAGGCTGCATTGGGATTTTAATTATGATCTATATGTTTAAAAGTACAACTGAAACTATTTCTTTATCCATAAAGTACATTGCATTTATTGTTTGGGAGGCTCAATGAGTGCATCGTGTGGGTACATTTCAAATTGGAGGAGAGAGAATCCTGAATATCTTGTTCTAATCAACTATAAAATATCTTGTTCACATTGCATTTTATTTATCTTGTTCAACCATCAACTATAAGTACAACTTAAATTCATTTTTTATTCATAAAGGTATACAACATTAAATGATCTGTCCTGAACCACAAACCTGAAACATTGGATGCTGGGAAAACATTTAAACGCAGAATTGGGCCTCCACACTGACCTGTCTTTGCACCCATGGAAAACCTGACCCGGCCCGTTACTGTACAGTGTTTGGGCGGGAACACTGTACAGTTTTCCACTTGCTTTTGTATAATAGAAGATATCGTAGTTTTTGAAGATGCGTCTTTAGGATAAAAATAAACTCACTAACAAGATAAAGAAACCTTGATTTTGTAAATCTGAGTCTGTTTTTTCAAAAACAATCGTTCAAAATTCCTTGTAAAAAAAAAAGAAATGGTTGGGTTGGAAAATATGACATCCAATTTCTACCAAGACAACTCGAAGTTCCCACTAATAAGAATCTCAATTTACTACGGGACAAGTGATCACATATACTATGACATACTATTGTATATCGTAAGTGCTCAGGTTGTCCATGTTCCAATAGAAGATTCTGCATCTACCGCGACACCTGCTTTACACCTGCTTTTTCAAGGGGAACTTAGACTCGAAATGTTGTCAAGGTATCAATTAGAAGAGTTTATTAATCATATATAGACTTTAGGAGATAGGGCTTAGGGTCCTAGCTTCTAACCATCGAGATATATAGCGGGGCCTAAAAGATGGAACACTTCAATGGATAAAGAGGATATAGTAACAATATTAAATGCTAGTAATAATATTATCATTAAAGGAGCGTTCTCTTGTCTTTTCTTGATATACAATTTTATCAATATACTAGCAAGATACGCGCTATGCGCGAAGAAATGTGCCCAATTTAAGAAATCATAGCGCTATACGCGCTATGATTTCAACTCATATGAAATCAGTCTACATCAGACTGAACAAATCAAACCCGACAGACCGGACATGAAGATTTCAAACGAACTAACACTAGTCGACCTACCCGTGCGTTGCACGGATATAACAGGTCATAAAATTATTTTCTAAATTATCAATTTGCACATTTTGAATAGGATAAATGTTGAAGATGATAACTCTAATGGAGACAAAATAAATTATAAGTAACGAATATTAAAAGAAATTGTTTATGAAAATGATGAGAAACCTAAATAAATGTTATATGTCCCACACCGGAAAGGTTTGGGTGAACGAAATGCTATATTAACACTTGGACTACTTCTCCCAACAGGTTGACCTTTTAGGATGGAACTCCGTGTCTTAACATGGTACCAGAGCCGAATCGATCCATGGTGTGGGGCCCCTTATGACATGATTATATAAAAAATGACAATTACGGCCGGATGAAAAAACAAACCGGACCGATGAAAAAAATGAATGATGGCACGATCCAGACGAAGTATCTGGTCGTGAGGAGGGGTGTTAAATGTCCCACACCGGAAAGGTTTGGGTGAACGAAGTGCTATTCTTAGTAGGGATGTTAAATGGCACGATCATTTTTATATTAAATGTCCCACACAAAGTTTATTCTTATTTCAGTGGCGGAGCCACCTTAGTCAAAGGTGTTCACATGAAGACTTGGAATTTTGAAAATATGTTAGTATACATGTGTAAATTTAGTTTAATTATTTATTCTCTATTCAAATTTAATTATAGGAAAAAATGAAGACCAAAAGCTTAAAACATATACCCGCCTCTGATCTGTTTTATACTATATATCGTATATGTTATTCTTACTTTACCAATTCAATATTAATCACATAAACTCACTTTAATTTTATAAAAAAACTGCACCTTCTCTTCATGTCTCAATGTCAGTGAGACGAATGTAGTACTATTTACGCGTAAAATAACTTTTAAGTTTTTTGTATTATATTTTTTATTAAGTTGTATCATATTTAGATACTCTATGATAATAAGGGAGAATTTGGCCGGCTTTGCGCCTCATCGTTTGGGTGATATTGGACTTTGCACTCCATTTGAAAAAAACTTTGACTTTGCACTCCATCACATAGCCTTTTGTGAAGAAAGGTTTTTCAATAGGGTGTAAAGTTAAAGGGTTTCTAAGTGAAATAGGGTGCAAAGTCAAATTTTTTTTAAAATGGGGTAAAAATCCAATATCACCCAAAAAATGAGGTGCATAGTCAAATTCTCTATTTGAAATAAATATTTATCTTGGCTGAGTAATAATTATTGTATGCGTAATAGTATGTAATAACTAATTATTATTGTAATACTCTCCAATAACATATTAAAGCACAATTTGACTGCAAATGCTTTTGTGGAATGAAAAATGCCCTTGTTCAGATAACTTTTGATAACGTACCAACACATTTAAAGCATAACATGCAGACTTATTGTACCCCTATAATCTACTCCGTATAGCATTGTATTCTTTTCTTTCGTAACATATGGTTGCATTAATGAACTATTAAAACCGATCCTTAATTGAGACAACATTTTTTCACATGTTTTGGGCCTTTGGCTCCAAATAGATCCCACCATAGGATCTTTATATATATATATATATATATATATATATATATATATATATATATATATATATATATATATATATATATATATAAAGATAAAGATGTGAAAACATACTTTCTCTCAATCATAGATTAACACAATTGTAATCAAATACAATTTCACTAGATATAAAAAATTTAGACTCCTAATTATAGAAATCTTACTCCAACACAATGAACATAAAATAACTACTCCGTATTTAAAAAAATCTGACAAGTAATGCTTTGTAAGATAGTAGTAGTATTTCGTATAGGAATTGTACTAATGCTACTTACAACTCTAATTATTTAAGGCCTCGCCAAAATAAAATCTCATTTTTTTTAAAGAGCCGTAACTTTTTCACTTATATTCTGATTATCACGAAAATTATATCAAATTTCATAACTTTTTATTATCTCTTAAATTACACCAATATTGAATATACAAAAAAAAAAATTAACACTCAAAAACACCTATTTGTTTAAATTTACATAACTTTTTTATTTGTACACTGACTGTTACAAAAAATATATTTGAAAAACATAACTTTTTATTAATTTCCAAATGATATCAATATTGAATATTTAAAGATAAAAAATACTTAGACATTTTAAAAAGTATTTGGTTTTTTAAGTGCTACTACAACTATTGTTAGATCAAACCAGGTCAGAATTCAACAGACGCAAAGTACACATTGAACAAACGTATAGTAGACCAGTTCATATGAAATCAGTCTACATCAGACTAAACAAATCAGACCAGACAGACCAGACCTGAAGATTTCAAATGAGCTTACATGTGAAAACATACTTCCTCTCAAACATATATAGATTAACACAATTGTAATCAGATACAATTTCAGCACATATATAAACTTTAAACTCCTACTTACAGAAATTTTACTCAAACCCAATTAACATAATTTCACTATTCTTATAGACATTTCCTCCAATCTAAAGTTGCACTTTTCTCATTATTCGATATGAATTTTCTCTCCACTTTTCAAACTCATCTCCTCGTGGCATCTTGGCAAATTTTCTTTAGTGTACTAACACCCATAAAAGAGATCTACACAACTATTGTTAAAATCACTATTCTATGATTTTTCACCGCTAAATGACTTTATAATCATATTTTGATAAAAGAATCAGAATCACATGATTTAGAAAGACCTTAAATAGTCAAACAACTAACTATAGTATATAAGAAATCTCCATTTAATACTTTCAGTGTCTCTTTTTTTCCATTAATTAAATTTAATGCATACCCTTCTTAGTAACGGGTACGTTAAATGTTTAAATATGTTTATGTTGGTCCCAAATTTCAGGATGAATGAACAGCTATGAACTATCTACAATAATATAGAGAAGGATTCTTAATAATGATCGAGAGATAATCTGAACAGAAGAGATCCTTACACTATACTATCGAGAACTATAGAATGAATGCTCTGAATGAAAGGCGCTGTATATTTCTGATTCTCGATTATTCGGTCCTGTACCACATGTACGCATATTTATAGGCGTAGGTACAGGTACCGAAATGGTAACCTAGAGCTCTGGGCCTAAGGCCTTTTTGGGCCCTATTCCTTTAACTCATTTATTCTTTACATAAATACTAAAAAGGATAAGTCTAATCTAATTGGGATAACAAGACTCTAGACAAACTTGATCACAACATATATTTTCCTCAACAATCTCCCCCTTTGTGATCAAGTGCCGTCTTCCTTCTTCTTCTCTTCACTTTTGAGCTTTATAATAATTCTTTCTGAGATTAAGCGCATGCTCATAGCTTCTGAGTGAATTTCTTCTATCAAGTTGCTTTTCGATGGCCTGTAGGATGTTGTCAATTCTGTGTGCCTCTTTTAATTCAGCATCTGTGGCATCTGCATACTTCTGCTGTCTTTCTTTAAATGCTTCTCTGATCGGTTGCAGCTTCTCTTTCACAATCTTCAGGGTTCCGTCACAGTACTTGTTAATTTCATCAATGAATAGCATATGTTTCTCACCATTGTGATTCAGATAGATAAGCGTGATTGGACTGTCAAAGATGTAATACTCAGGAAAGTCTTCAAGTTCTTGTCCATACAGCTTCGGTCTTGTGAGATTTGTTTTTGGCATGTTTGTTTCCAGAGCCATCTGAAGATCATGAGAGACAAAGAATTTGATTTGTCTGATCATAAAGCGCTTGAGTGCATCCAGCCCGTTTTGTGTAGTTTTGTCACGAATGCCTGGAATTTCCTGGAATGCAAGATACATCTGATAGATGTCATCCATTTTTAGCATGTAGAGATCATTTTCCTTGCATGTGAATTCTGTTCCGTCAGAGCGCTGTAGATGGTAGACAGAGAGTCTGATATCTTGAAGATCTGTTTCGGCCACGTTGAGAATAGCCCATACTGGGTCCTTGGCAGTTTGAAGTTCATGTTGCCAGATTTCTCTCTGTTTTCCCATATAGTGATGACTAAGTAGAAACAGCTGTCCACCCTTGTTTTGTCCTCGTAGATGGTTGAGACCACAAATTTTTAGTTCGTCCAGTTCTCTGACCTTATCCTCTTTTCGCCAGATGTTTTCTCTGATTTCCTCTTGGAAGGGAGCGTTGATGTCGATCTTTTCCCAAGGCTTCTCGTTTCTGGGCATTTGAGCCGCCGTTTGTCTAATGATTGACTCAAGCTCCTTGGGTGGTGTCTCGTAGTTCTCTCCCTCCTTGAGTTCATTTTGATCAAGTAGAATCACATCAGTAGCACAGTTGACTAAGAGATCTCTGAGGTATGCTCTTCGCTGTGATTCATCTACATCTGTCCAGAGTTCAGACCATTTGTTGTGCACCAGCATTTCCTCAAGTTCATCGTGCATTTGATCATTGTGGTAGCTGGAGGGAGCCTGTTGCTGCTGTGGCGACATGTCGGGCGTAGCATCGGGATCCTGGTGAAACTTGCAGGGATCCTCAATTATCTCAACACGATGCTCTTGCGCAGAGACCAGACCTCTATACTTCGTTACATGCGGCCAATCCTCCCTTGGCTGAGACTGGGTGACTCCGGGATCCTCAGGATTGCCCGTTGACATCAGTTTTGAACTAGGTTCTAGCTGACGGCCTGAGTAGGAAGATGTACTCGTGGTAGCATCATCAGGACTTCCATTCCGTCCTTGGTCAACATCTATAGGAGATGCGCCTCGGGATGTTATGTCTAGCTCGACCATGCTAGAAAGAGTGGCTAGGGATTTATGGCTGGCTGAAGTAGTGGGTTGCTCATTGGTAGAGGTAGAGGGTTGGTTTGGTTTTGAGGGTTGGCT
Organism: Cuscuta epithymum; assembly: GCA_945859915.1. Taxonomy (NCBI): domain Eukaryota; kingdom Viridiplantae; phylum Streptophyta; class Magnoliopsida; order Solanales; family Convolvulaceae; genus Cuscuta; species Cuscuta epithymum. Next base: position 263,272 of record CAMAPF010001001.1, on the reverse strand, counting down.
AGTAGAAGCAACATGCTCAAGTATCCGTTGGCGCTTGTTCTCCCCCTCATGAGAATCCGAATCACCGGGATCCTCATGTGAACGTTTAGCGCCACGGAGACTGTCACGACATGTCTTCTGTGTATCTAGAGCATGGAGAAGGGCTTTTTGAAGAGGGGTGAGGTTGCCTTCTTCCACGTCTAGTATACGGTCGTAGATCTCAGCTACGAGATCCTCGAAGGGTACGGTTGTTAGGTTGGGTTTGGTCGTTGTAGGGGAGAATACTAGTTCTGTATCCTGGGTTCCCCTTGAAGTGGATGGTTGTTGGTTTCCTAGGGTTAAAGGTTGGGAAATTGGGATTAGAGTAGTTGGGGGCTGTATGGTTTGGGGCTTGGGTGGTATATCCTGAACAACTGGGGTACTTCCAGAGTCTTGTGCATTAGCGGTTATTGCTTCATGCACCCATGGTTTAATGGTAGACTCTAGAAAACTGTTCAGATATACGAGAATGTCTTCGGGAATAATGGTTCCAGTTACAGGGGTTGTAACTGTTGTCACAACATCAGTGAAGATAGCTGATGTGTGGCCTGCGTTCAATGATCGAGGCATTGTTGGCGTAGCAGGGCTTCCGACCATCATAGTTTGCACTCCGGTCGTTGCATTCAGGGTGAGTGCACCTGTATGTGCAGTGAATAGTGTAGGTGTCCTAGAAAAATGTGAAAATGTAGGGATGGTGACACCTAGACTCGATGTGATAGAATGAATGGGGGTAGTGGTCCGGGGCTGTTGACCACTAAGTCTCTCAGCAGATTCGGAAGGAATCAGTGAGGTCGGTGTAATTTCCCCTTGAGTTATTGAAACTCCAGTCTGTTGGGAGACTGGAGAGTGGATGGGAGATGGCTGTGCATGCGCAGTTGAACCGGATGCTGCGACTTCTACCCGGGAACTGACAAGGTCAGCTCCTGCTCCTAGGGGCGTGGTTCGGTCTATAGTGACGAAGGTGTCGCAGTCATCATGCAGTGCCAGCTCCTCCTCCACTGCACTCTTCTTTCTCAGCCTCTTCTTAGGCTTGGATGATGCAGACTTATCACTTTTCTGCTTGGAGCGCTGCTCACTAATAATGATCCCTTTGAGTGGTCGGGGCGTGAGTGCAGCCTCAATATCTTCCGATGAGGAGTCGGAGTTGATTGGAATGGCCTGTTTGCCAGCTCTTCTTCTGTTACTAAACAAAACTCCCTCCATGTCATCATCATCATCTGCATCATCATCACTTTGCTCATTTCCCTTGGCCATGCTATCGGAGGCCTCACCACCAGCCTTATTAGAAGGGGCCTGGCTTGATGGTTCATCGACAGTGTCCTCAGCATTTGTAGGGTGGCCCTCAGCAGTCTGGGTCCTCTCGGAAGAGTTAGCAGACTGATCATCATTAGGCCGGGTTGCCACTGGTTTCTGTGGCGGGGCTCTCTTCTTCTTACCCTCACTCGCTCTCGGCTTGGTTCCCGGGGAAGGTCCAGCTGGGTTTTGCTGAACCATAGGAACCGTTCTCTTCAACGACTCTTTGTAGTCAATGACTGCCTTATCCCTCGGGTTTGCTAGATCAAGCAGTGAGTCCAGGATAGGCAGTGCTTCAGCCTTATTGCTGTCCCTCTGGAAGTATTTGAGCTTGGGAGCGGTGAAGTGCTTGTCTTCCTTGCGCTTAGGGATTGTGGGAGTGGCTTCCAACATGTTGTGGATCATCAGCGCCAGCCACCGAGCGTAGGGAATTGTGCTTCCCTTGTTGTTCCCCTTCATCTTGACCTGGTCCATCAGCTCTGTCCAGAAGAGCTGGGCCATGTCGTACTTCTTGTCATATGCAATCCCATGGAAGATTTGTAGGATCTGCTTGTTGCACTTGTCGTGTCCGGCATGCTTAGGAGACAAGCATTTGTTGACCAGGCCGAACAGACTCTTCCATGGGTGGGGCAGGTTGGAGATAGTGAAATTTGATAGCAGGGGCAGTGGGCTGTCGTATCCAAGATCTTTCATCCCCTTGATCAGCTCTTGTTGGAGGGGAGTGGTGCATAGTTTTTGAGCACTGGGAGCTTCAGTGTCTCCCTGATTGTGGAGGGTGTCAGCACCACTCTCACATCATTTAGCTTGGTCATTATCTTCGACCTGTCCTTTTCTGAGGCTGTGTGCATCAGGCCCCAGAACTGTTGTAGATATACCTCTGGCACTGGTTTGGCTTCGTTGAATGCAGACCAGAGGTAATGCTTCTGTAGAATTGAGAGTATCACTGGATCCTGGCATTTGAAGAGTTTGAGGTCCAGTTGAAAGTTGTTGTCGTGCAGTGGGACCCACTTCTCCTTCGGGTACACTGCATTGCTTGGTTGTGCAGTTTTGTCTGTTCCTGACATGATTGACTGAAAGCATTTGGTCAGCACATTGTTCAATTGAAAAGTTTTTATTCTTGTTCTGTTTTAGCAGTTTCCAGATCAGTTGTGTACAGGTGGGGCATCGAAATCATTCCAAGTGTAAACCACGAGAACCAGCTATTCGAGGTTTAAATGTCGAGAAGTAGGTTCTCGAGGTTTAAATACCGAGAAGCTCTTCTCGATACTCAAACATCGAGAACTTGGTTCTCGAAGTTGGAATATCGAAAAGTCCTTCTCGAGGTTTAAACATCGAGAAATACTTTCTCGAGGTTTAAATATCGAGAAGCACTTCTCGGTATTTCAACTTCGAGAAGCTGATTCTTGATACTTAAACATCGAAAAGTCTTTTCGAGGTTTAAACATCGAGAACCGGATCTTGATTTTGAAATAGCGAGAAATTCAATATCGAGATTTAAACTTCGAGAAACTAAGTTTCTCGAGTTCGCACTTAGAGTAGAGTCGAGAACCACCTGCAAGTACACATTTCAATAATGATAATCAAACAAAGCTTTTCGAGATTCAATTTATCAGTTCGAGAAGAGTAGTTCTCGAGGTCCGTCTTCGAGAAAGGTTTCTTGAAAGGAATTCGAGAACTTGTTTTGAAGTGTGAAAACCTTTGTCATTGTGTTTTTCATGATCGAAATCCATTATTACTACCTTTTTAAGATTTTTGAGAAGGATTTGAGAATGATGAAATCCGAGAAAGTTTTGAGGACTCCGAGAACTTAGATGCGAGAAAGACGAAATATGCGAAAACTTGGTTCTCGAGGTCCTATATGTATGCGAGAATTGAGATGGGCCTAGCGAGAAAGTTCTGGGCCCATTTGTTTGAGTTGGGCCCCGATCTGTTTAAAAAGTTTTGGGCCTCAAAATTTTGTTAAAAAAACTTTATTTATGTACAGTCCTTTTTCAAAAAAAAATACTCTTTTTCATTCTTTTCTAACTGATTTTCTCACACACACACATTTTTTGGAATTTCTCCCCCTCAAAGTATACACACTCTTTTTCAGAATTTCTCCCTTTTTCCTCTTTTTTTTTTCTTTTTCTCCCCCTCAACACATGCAACGCACACAACACACACACACATTTTATTCAGACCAGCGGGAGATACATAATTACACAGGATCGAGATTCAACATGCCTAACTTAGATACTAGGAACTGGAATCTCTTTTCATCCAGTGCCTTAGTAAATATGTCAGCTAATTGAAACTCTGTGCTTACAAAATATAGATCGACATCTCCTTTTTCCACATGGTCTTTTATGAAGTGATAACGCAGATCGATGTGCTTGGTGCGTGAGTGATGAACGGGGTTGCTGGTTATGGCGATTGCACTCTGGGAGTCACTGTAAATCGGGATGTATTTGAACAAGAAGCCGTAGTCTCTGAGTTGGGTCCTCATCCATAGGATTTGAGAACAACAACTAGCAGCCGCAACGTATTCTGCTTCGGCTGTAGAAGTTGACACACAGTTCTGCTTTTTGGAGGACCAACAGACAAGCTTCTCTCCCAGAAATTGAGCACCACCGGACGTACTTTTCCGGTCTAACTTGCAACCTGCAAAATCAGCATCTGAGTAACCAATGAGGTCAAAACCCGTGTCTTTGGGATACCAAAGTCCTAAGTTGACTGTTCCTTTCAAGTATCTCAGGATTCTTTTTACTGCATTCAGATGTGATTCCTTTGGATTTGCTTGAAAGCGAGCGCACAGACAAGTTGCAAAGACAATATCCGGTCTACTAGATGTCAGGTACAGCAAGGAACCGATGATAGCCCTATAGTTGGTAGCATCGACTGAAATCCCGGAAGGGTCAGAGTCGAGCTTTTGTGAGGGAGACATAGGGGTTTTCATGGTTGACTTGCTGTCCATCTGGAATCTCTTGAGCATTTCATGGATGTACTTCGACTGGCTGATGAATATTCCGTCTGGCATTTGCTTGATCTGTAGCCCTAGAAAGAAGTTCAACTCTCCCATCATACTCATTTCAAACTCAGTGCGCATCAAGTTGCTGAATTCTTCGCACAAGTTCGGATTGGATGATGCGAATATGATGTCATCCACATAGATTTGTATCAGCATGATGTCACTGTTCTCTCGCTTGATGAAAAGAGTTGGATCTATCTTCCCCTTCGAGTAGCCTGATTGCACAAGAAAATCAGATAGTGCATCATACCAGCCTCTCGGTGCCTGTTTTAGTCCATACAGAGCTTTCTTCAGCTTGTAGACATAATGTGGGTGCTTAGGATCAACAAAGCCTTCTGGCTGTGCTACGAACACTTCTTCTTTTAATTCGCCATTTAGAAACGCAGTCTTTACATCCATTTGATAGACGGTGAAACTTTTATGAGCAGCATATGCAAGGAACAACCTGATTGCTTCAATTCTGGCCACTGGTGCAAAGGTTTCATCATAGTCAATTCCTTCTTGTTGGTTGTATCCTTTTGCAACTAGTCGGGCTTTGTTCCTTACGATCACACCGTCTTCATCCTTCTTGTTCTTGAAGACCCACTTGGTGCCAATTATTGTTTTCTTCGGGGGCCTTGGCACTAGGGTCCATACATCTAATCTTTCGAACTGATTGATTTCCTCCTGCATTGCGATCACCCAATCAGGATCTGCTAGAGCTTCGGAAACTTTGGTTGGCTCAGATTGGCTGATGAAGCAGGAGAAAAGGCATTCATTGGCTGTTGCTGTTCTGGTGCAAACTCCACGACTCGGATCTCCAATAATTTGTTCAGCAGGATGTGCCTTCGTCCACTTCCGCTCATGTGTTAGAGGGATTGGAGTTATGATGGAGTGATCCGGGTCCGCAAAGATATCAGATGTAGCTTGTTGGGGTGTAGAATGCACTGATTCAGTAGGAGTCAGTTCTTGTGTTTCTGGTGAAGTTGGTGTTGGTGTTGATGCCGTTGCTTGTGTTGCTTCTGTGAGATGATCTTCTGAATCCTCATGATCAGATTGAGAGGATGTGTCTCCTTCATTTTCAGTAAGATCAAGCATAAGTGGCATTGTAGTAGTAGGCTCCGTTTGTGTTTCTGTTCCTTGCTGTGGACTTGTGTTACGTGGATTTTCATAAAAATGTTCAAAGAGAGAATCTAGAAACACACGTTCAGTAGATGTTTGCTCAGTCACTTCAGCTCCGTCAGGTATTTGGTGTTCAGAAAGAGTGGGTTCAGTGAAGAGGTGTTCAGAAGCAAAATCTGCCATTTCATAGAATGCAATATGTACACTCTCTATGACAGTTCGGCGTTCACGTAGATAGACCCGATATGCCTTTGATTGCGTGGAGTACCCAATGAATACTCCTTCGATCGCTTTCAGATCCATCTTGCTTCTTTCATTTCTGTCATTTAGAACAAAGCACTTGCAGCCAAACACTCTGAAGAATGAGATATCAGGAGTTCTGTTGAAGAGTATTTCATATGGGGTCTTGTTGAAGCGCTTGTGAATTGATGTTCTGTTCTGAGTAAAGCACGCTGTGTTGATTGCTTCAGCCCACATGAAATGGGGAAGCTTTGACTGAATGAGCATGGTGCGTGCTGCTTCAACAAGAGTTCGATTCTTTCTTTCAACCACTCCGTTTTGTTGAGGAGTCTTTGCCGCAGAGAATTGTTGAGTGATACCCTGAGATTCAAAGAAATCAGTAAGGTGCTGATTTTTGAACTCGGTACCATTGTCTGTCCTTATCACTTGTACACTCTTCCGAAGGAAATTTTGAATTGTCCTAATGAAGGTTATGATGGTTTTTACTGCTTCATCCTTTGTCCTCAAGAATTTTGTCCATGTGTACCGAGAGTAGTCATCCACAATGACTAGAGTATATTTTCGTCCGTTGATGCTTTGTACTCTCATTGGTCCACACAGATCCATATGGAGCAATTGTAAAGATTGTGAGGAGGATGGGACTTGTTTTGACTTGTGAGAGCTCCTTACCATCTTGCCTAATGTACAGGCACCACAATGGTTGTCAGCGGAAGTCTTCAGAGTAGGCAGCCCTTTCACAAGTTTCTTCTTGGATAGAGAGATCAGATGTTTAAAGTTCAGATGAGATAGGTGTCTGTGCCACAGGCTATTTTGTTCAGATGAAGCTTTGGACAACAGACATATGGAAGAAGTTGTTTGAACACTTTTCAGATCAATAGTGTACAGGTTTGATGTCCTGTTACACGTTAATAATGTGTTTCCATAGCTATCTATCACACAACACTGTCTTGTTTTGAACTTCACTTCCATCCCGCTATCACAAAACTGTCCAATGCTTAACAAATTGTGCTTCAGTCCTTTCACGTAGGAGACAGCCCTTATGGTGACACTCGGACAGATGACATCTCCATATCCAAGAATAGGAGACGATGCGTTGTTACCAAATCTCACATTTCCTCCGTAACACGATGTGTAGTTGCTCAGTAGATGTCTTATTCCGGTCATGTGGGTTGAGCATCCAGAATCTAAGTGCCACACATGACCATTCTGCAAAACAATTAAGTTTTCTTAGGTACCCACCGTAGGATGGGTCCTTCCTTATTAATCAGAAACATCTTTTTAAATTTTTCTTTGAGCTGTGATCCAAGGTCAACAGCTTTCTCAGTCAAGGTTTGAGCTTTTTCTTTTTCAGATTTGGGCATCCATTTTCGTTTGATTGAGGGAGGAGATGAGACGTGATCACTATGAGTGAATGGATGTTGATTGAGGTATGGCTTAAAAATTTCTTCTTTAGAGAGTCTTTTCAGATGTTTCTTTGAATGAATCTTGAGGGGATATTTTAAGTGCAAAAAGTCATAATAACCCTCAACAGATTCATTTTCAGATTGCTTTCTTGAATTTTGTTCATTTTTTCTTTTCCTTCTCACATCATTCACATCACTATCAAAATCAGAACTTGATAAACTACAATCATATCCATAAACATTATCAGAAGATACAAAGGGTTCAATATTTGATCTAGAAACATTCAGCTTGGGACTCAAGACTGAACTTTGACTACTAGACTGTTTAACAGAGGCAGAGCTATAATTATTTTTGGAATATAACATTGCACTAGAACTAGAATTTTTATTTTTCAAAAACACTTTCTTCTTTCCTTCAGCAACCTCTCTTCTTCTTGTCTTCCACTCCTCTCTCTTCTCCCATCTCCGACTCACTTTGGTTCCTGTAACCGAAGGAGACTTGGAGTGAGTAGGCGGACTTTCAAAAATGTTCTCAATTTTGTTGTTATGATCAATGGTTGTGTCAGTACTACTTGTAGATTGGGAAGCTGTGTTGGACTGGGATTGTTCTTTTAAAAGAGTAAGTTCATTTAGCAGTCTGTTACGCTCACTCTCAAAACTCTTCCTCTCTTCTTCAAAACTTTTTCTTTGATTTTCAAGAGAAATGTGTAAGTTTTCAAATTTCTTTATTAGAGGAGGAATGTAGGGTTCATCTACATCAGACTGTGAGTTTGAGGAAGGTTCCAGATCAGACACAGCTTCCTTTTCAGAAGGATAAAGACTCACGCATTCATCAGAAGAGAAGACAGGTTCAGCTGTAGCATAACTTTTGTTCAAAGCAGAATAATCAAAAGAGATTTGAGCCTTTGTGCTGTTTGTTCTTTTCTCAGCCTCAAGTTCTTCCGTTTCTTTTGCCGAAGTGAAATGCATGAGCTTGGTCAGACCGAACCCCATATAGTTAACATCATACAGTTGTTTACATTTAACCTTTTTCAGGTTGCAGGGATTCGATAGACCAAGTCCTTCTTTGGAGTTATAGAAACGGGTATCCTTGGGCTGATTTAAGAAAATCGTTTGTTCAGTTTGATCACGTTTAGCTAACAGATCCTCAAGCTCCTTAATCTTCCTATAAAGAGCACTTCTTTGATCATGCAAAACCTTTTTCAATCCATTTGTTTGATTAAGCTCTGTCTTGGTGTCACGCAGCTCACGAGTCAAGTCTGTGGTCTTAAGTGTCAACTTCTCAGTTTCTAAGGTCAGTTTTTTGACCTTTTTCGTAGATTCAACAAGTTTTAAGGATAGACAGGCATTTTTATGCAAGTTCTTAAGTAAGACTTTATGATTGTTATCAAGTCTCGCCTCAAGTTCCTGAATGATTTTACCCTTTTCAACTAAGGAATGATTTTTGCAGTTACAAGAACATGAATTTTTAGAAGGACTTACATTGCTGTTAGAGCTTTCACTTTCATCATCTTCGGGGATCGCAGCATCACCCTTTCTTTCATCCTTCTCCACGATTGCCATCAAAGCTAAGTTTTCTTCTTCCTCATCTGAAGAATCATCCTCCATCCAATGATCCTTCTCAGCGAGCAGTGCAGCATTTTCATCTTCTTGCTTTGCCATGAACATCTTTTGCTTGTTCAGGAGCATTTTCTGCTTGTAGTAATTGAAGTCCCTCCTTCTTGGTAGGCGACAGTCTTTGATCAGATGTCCTGTCTTTCCACAATTAAAGCATTTAGGAGGTTCTTCTGCTGCAACAGCTTTTTCTGAGGAATTATGCTCAAACTGCTTTGGTTTGTAGTTGGATGAGGAGGTTCTCAGTTTGTTGGATGAAGTATTCTTCTTAACAAATCTTCTGTTGTATTGATTGGTCAAAAGTGCCATTTTCTTCTGCAACTCCGCCATTTCAGACTCCATGTCTATCTCTTCATCACTTCCTTCATCTTCTTCTGACATCACTACAACCTTCTTCTTCTTTTGCGTTTTAGTGGTACTCCTCATCTGAGTTTCCATCACTAGAGCAAGTGGATCAGCAATTTCGGGTTCTGCAGTGTCGTTTACAAACTGTTGGAGGTGGTCATGAATGGTGTAAAGATCAACTTCATCAAGATCCAGGTTCTGTCTCACATTCTTCACTGTTCTCTTCCATTCAGGGCTCAGACTTGATAGAAAACGTATGTTCAGCTCCATGTTAGCTTTGTTCACATTGATCTTTCTCAGATCATTCACCAGCTTAACAAATCTGTTGTAGGTCTCATGTAGAGGTTCACCGGGCCTGGCCTTGAAGGAGTCGTAGGCAGTGAGTGTGCTTGCCTTCTTTGTTTTTAAACCGAGATTGGTTCCTTCCATCAATTTTCTGATTTCATCCCACATTTCCTTAGCAGAATCCATGCTATCTATCAGGATATAGATGTCGTTTGGGATTGCTTGGAGCAGATATGTTTTTGCCATCAAATCCGCCTTGACTCTCAATCTATCTTCTTCAGTATATTCTTCAACAGCTTTAGGTATCTTTACTGGTTCAACGGGGGGTTCATTATCATTGTCACCTCCGAGTATCATCCAAATCTGAGCTGGTCCCTCCGTCAGTGATTCAAGCATGGCTGAAGAGTTGTCTTTGCTTTCGAGAAAGTTGAGAAACCTGTTCTTCCACATTACGTACTCGTCTCTCCTCAAGATAGGGGGTCTATTATCATTTCCTATTGAAAGAGCGTCCATTTCTGCTGTTCTTAAATAATGACCGTTCGAGTGATTGATACTGTCACAAAAAAAATTCTAAGTATATGTTGGTCCCTATTTCTACTCTATAATGTATAAGATCTGATTAATAGGAGTAGAAGAAGCTTTCCATTGATAGCCAGAAAGTTTACACAAAGATGATGGAGAATGTTAGCGTAAAACTTCCGTAGGCTCTATTCTATGCGCAGGGAATATTTCAGAGGGAGGAAAGCTTAACCTAGCCATTCCTAAGGGGTCTATTTATAGCATCCTTAGAATGGTAGGGTTTACAATGATATGGGCTCTCCTTTTTAGGAGGCCCATTCCTAATTTAGCTTAGTAGCCTTTTCCATTTAAGGCCTATTAAATACACAATAAATACTACCAAGAGGCTAGATAAAATACATTGATCACAACACTAAAAATATCTCTAACATTCTCCCCCTTTGTGATCAGATGTCCGTTGTTGGCTCTTATGGATTCTTCTGCCTCTTGTAGTAGTTGCTTTGCAGTGCTAGAGCATGTTCATATTGGCGCAGCATTCTCCTCTTTTCGAGTCGAGTGTTGATTGCATCTAGCACCGCCTTTAGTCGATCAAATTCTTTCAGTTCAGCTTCTTTTGTCTTCTTGGAAATGCTTCATGAAGAAATCCTTACAATCTCCCTTTTGGTGTTATTCATTCAATTCGTTCTTTGATGTCGGGGTTGAGGGATTCTTCAAAATCTTGCTTTTAATCCTTGCCTTTCAGAAGTTTTTGTTGATCAGCTTGAATGAATCCGATGGCGCCTTTAGAATGATTGTTCTGAAGAAATCTAGGCGCATAAGGGATTCGTCTTCAGTATTTGATCACCCGACCTCTGTATCCTCTAGAATGTAGCCTTTTCTGACTATTCAGTTGTGAATACTTTTGAGGAGCAGTTGTCGGTGGCACAGCGGAAAATGATGGTTGACTTGTGAGCATAGCTGACCATTAGATCTGAAGCTGACTTGGCAGTTGATGAATCTGAAAGAGTGGAGAGCCGTCATTTTTAGTTGGAGGAGAGCAGTGTCCGGGAATGATTTTTGAGTGTAAACAGCATGTGGACCTCTCCCCCCCTCATGACGATCCCATAAATCGGGATGTCATGCCTTTATTCTTTTATTCATCTGAAAAATGGAAAATGAAAAAATGAAAGGATAAGGATCGGAGACACTGTGGTGTTCCGTTAACGCAACATCAATGTAAACACTGATGTGTGGCCTGTATATAATGATAGAAACGTTATAGCTCTAACAGGACTTCCAACCAATCATTGTGAAACATCTGAAGTAGATGTCACTCTGGTTGTTATGGCATGACCACTAGGATCAGCATAGATAATTGTAGCCCCCCGGGATCATGTAGACACCCCTTATCATCACTATAGAGATGAACTCTAAATGATGGCCTGAAAATGTTGGTGATTTCTATGTTGCAACATCAGGACTTCCATCCAATCATTGGTCTGCATCTATAGAAGATGAGCCTATGGAAGTTCTCGCATGGTCACTTGGACCTGCAACTGACTCTAAAAATGTGTCTGTGTCCTAGAAAATTCAAAACATTTAGGAGTGAGATAACTAGACACAACGTGATCAATGAAAGTTCAGTGGCATGGGGCTGAGGGCCACTATAGTCAGTATCAGTCGCCTCAGAAGGAGACGGTGATAAGAGATGAGGTTCCCCGTGAATAGTGATTAAACACCTGTCTGTTGGGAGACAGGTGAGTGGTCTAGGGTAGGGTTGTGCACGCGCCGTTTGGACAAAATGCAGCGACTTCTACCCGGGATCTGAATAAATTCAGTCCTGAACCTATGGGGATTGTCCGGAGTATTTGAGTGACTGGGATTGATTCCTCGATTGATAGCTCATTTGAGGTAGCAGATTTGTCATTGATTATTGTCTTCTTGCTCATCGGAGCCTTCTGCTTCCTCACTCTCATAATATTCACTCATTCACTCACTCTCGGCTTTGTCCCTTGGGTAGGCTTAGTTGGGTTTACTAAGCCATTGGGACTTATCTCTCATTGATCTTGTTTATTTTCTCTCTGTGCTCCCCCTCAACTGGAGCACTCGGTATGCTTTGTCATTGTTCGTCACCGGGAGGAGAAAATAGAACCCCCCTTAAAAATGTGCATCCTTGAGAGAAAGCTTGCATTTATCCGTATTTCGCGCAGCTCAACCTCCTGAGTGGTATGGCTTTTGGGTTGGCTAGATGATTGGGGTTGTTGGTTGTTAGAGGATTCAGGTTGTGGTTGTTGGCTAGTTGACGCAACATGCTCAAGTGTCCGCTGCCTCTTGTTCTCCCCCTCATGAGGATCCGAATCATCAGGGTCCTCATGCGAACGTTTGTGACTGCGGAGACTGTCACTGCATGTGCTGTCGGTTTCTTGCTAGCATAATAGATTGGAGTTCCTCGAAAACCATAGTGCGTGGATTAGGGTAGGGTGTGGTCGATATAGGGGAGGACACTAGTTTTGTATCCTGGGTTCCCCTTGAGGTGGTAGGAGTGGTAGGTTGTGTGGTGGAGGGTTCAGAATTTTGACGTGTAAGGGAAAGGGGTAAGTTGTTGTTGTTGAGAGTGTGAGGATGATGGTTGAGGTTGGATGATGTCGTTAAACAGCGCCGGGGTGTTCGTGAATTCCTGTGCCCGAGCGGTTATTGCTTCGTGCACCCATGGCTTAATGGTGGAATCCATGAAACGCTGCAAAATGACTAAAAGGTCGGTAGGGTCAGGGTTTCCGGTTACAGGGGTAGTAACCGTTGTCACAACATCAGTAAAAATTACCGATGTGTGGCCTGCAGATAATGATTGAGTTATCTGTTCAGCAGCAGGACTTCCGATCATCATCGACTTATCTCCGATCGTTGATGACAGGTAAAGTGGACCTGTAGGGTGTGGTGGTGTGAGGAGTGTATGTGTCCTAGAAAAGTTGAAAATGTAGGGAGTGTGACACCTAGACTCCATGTGATTGAAGAAGGGGTAGTGGCCCGGGGTGATAGACCACTATGTGTGTCCTCAACTGCTCCGTAAGGGGGCAGAGAGGTGGGTATAAGATCCCCTATTTGTGAAACTACTACCTGTTGGGAGGTAGCAGAGTGGCTAGGTGTGGCTTGTGCATGCGCAGTTGGACTAGATGCTGCGTCTTCTACTCGGAAACTGAGAAAGTCAGCTTCTGCTCCTATATATGGGGTCAGTCCGGTTTACTACATCTAGGTTTGTACGCTCCTCAAACATGGCTAATTCTTTGGTCAGGCTGCTTGCGGTTTGTATTCTCTGTGTAGGAGTGAATGATGAGGAAGTATGTCATTTTGATGCTTGGAGCGCGTCTCACTTATGATATTTCCTTCTTTGTTTGTTCGTGAGTAAGACGCCTCTATTTTTGTACCGGAGGCTCCCTGGTTTGATTAGCGTTGTCGTCCGCATCATCATTAATCTCATCATCCTTGTTGACTTTGTTGCGCTTGTTAGCCTTGCTACCGGAGCCCTCATCGTCAGCGTTTATTGTTCTAGCTACGCTTGGCGAATCATGGGAAATCTCCTCAGCAACTTGGGGTTGGCCCTCAGCAGACGTAGTCTGATCATCATGGGGCCGACTTGCCACTGGTCTTTGTGGCTGGGTAGAACTCTCAGGACCCTCACTATCTCTCGGCTGACTCCCTTGGGTAGGCTCAGGGGGGTTTATCTGAGCCATAAGGAGTATAATATTGTTCTCCTGGCAGTAACATTTGACTGATGGATCATTTGGATCGGCTAGCTGCAGCAGAGACACTGGTAGTGGAAGTGACATCAGTGAGGAATCATCCTTTACCTTTGAAGGTACGTGATGGTTGGGGTGGCAACGTTCTCAGTGGATAGTTGGCGGTGAATTGTTGGTGTTGTTCTGCTGAAACGTCTCACGAGCATTGACAATCATCTCATATATGGTAGGTGATTGACTTGGTTTGTTTCCTTTCTTTTTCGGATCAGCTATGTGATGTCATCCCAGATCAGCGAGACATAGTCGTAGTTCTTGCAGAATGCCATGCCGTGAAAGATGGTCAAAATGTAGATGCTGCACTTGTCGAAGCCAGTGTATTTGGCAGTTGACGTGCACTTTGTCGTGAGGTGCACTCAAAATAATAAATCAATACAACAATTATACGTAGTATATTGAAGTAAGGTTCGTATCCGCAGGGAAAGGAATACTTCTCTTTTTATAAACTAATAAATAAAGGGGGGGTTTTGATTGAATGATTTAATTAAAATTGAACACGAAGATGAACGAGTTATGTGGTTTAATTAATGAGAAGAAGACTTGGTTTTGCTTTTATCTACTTAATGAAATGTTCGTCGATCCCGGTTATATCTTTAACTATCTTCCTCTCGAATACTCAATCGAGGAGTATATCCAGTTCATCGAGGGTAGTTATTAATAACGAGAAGCGTTCATTAATAAAACTTACTATCGAGTTAATATAGAACAAGCGCCGTATATTAACTTGATAGTAGCAATAAACTTAAGATGAAAACGATTGAGATTGATAACCTCAACACAAGCGGTTTATTGGTTTAATCAATATAATTAATTCCCCTTCGATTATTAACCATGAGATGCATGCATTAATAATCCAAGTTTACTACCATGAAAGGACCGAATTAATAACAAGCGTATTAATCGACCGATTCTAGTATTAATTAATATATGAAACAAAACTAGTTGATCCTTTAAGTAATGTTCAAAATATTAATATGAAATATGAACAGGAAGTAATTAATACTCAAGAAAGAATATTAAAGAAGATGAATCCTACTATAGTTAATATCAAGATGTTAACTAATTGTCATCTTAGTAACACTCCCCGATATTAACGTAGAGGAAGAAATAACTATTACTATAACTAATGTCAAGATGTTAACTAATTGTCATCTTAGTAACACTCCCCAACATTGATATAGAAATAGTATTTAAAGAAAGAATTAATATTCAAGGAAGAAGATTAAAGATAATAACTCACAACTTACAAATTCATTAAGCTTCAAAGTAGCAAAACCAAGATGGAAGAGTTTAGCTCCTCATTTGGAAACTAAACATGATAGAAAATATAAAGAAAACACTAATCTAAACTGAGCTAAAGAGTATATGTGAATTCGTATCTAAAAGTGAAGGAAAGGGGGTGTATTTATAGGCTTTTTGAGGTGCAGGATCGAGTACTCGATCGAGTATGTATACATACTCGATCGAGTATGTATAGAAATCAGAATTTGGTCAATACTCGATCAATACTCGAGTAGATTTTATATGCATACCCGATCGAGTATATAAGCATACCCGATCGAGTATAGACACTCGAACGTGGGAAAATCTTCTCCTGCATGTTCCTTTGTTTTCGGATCCGATCCGATTTGAAATGTCAACCAGATACCCGATCGAGTATATGTATATACTCGATCGAGTATAGACCAAAATCAGGATTTTTCCTTCTTTTTGTCTTGTACTCTTGCACCTTCCTTCACCATTGATCATTTGATTGATCTTGGACCTGTTTAAGCTCAGAATAAACCTAATCTAAACAAATTACAAGAATTTAACAAACTAAACTATTACACCGAAAGTGTGTAATTTCCGAAATATTAAACAATCAAAACTAACTAAAAGCGTAAATAAACATACGGAAATTACAAACGTATCAGCAGTGCAACCCTTAATTAGTGTAGTCATCAGAGTCTTCTATGGCCGTGGTAGTCTTCCGGGCTTGACCTGGGAGATGAGCTTGATTGCTTGTGCATGGCATAATGTGATCATGTCTTCTATGATGTCTTCCTTGTTGGCCAGTTCATAGTCGTCATCTTCCAATTATCAGCTCTGGCGGATGTGCTCTCGTCCACTATCTCTCATGATTGGATGATCTGGGTCAGTGTAATCTTGATTCGGTTGTGCCTCTGGGGTCTCTTGCGTTGCAGTTACTTCAGGCTGATCATATTGCGGGGTAGATGGTTCATGTTCACCTTCATCATCTGAGTGCTCATCATTATTCTGAGCAGGAGTGAGTGTTTCCTCTGCGGTGGGAGCATATAACAGGAAGGTCTGAGAATTTGTAGCGGTTATAGCTGGTGATGCACGTGGTTGACTGTAAAAGTGCTCGAACAGAGAATCTAGTACCACATGCTCATCCGATCTTGTCTCATCTCCCTGTCCTCCTACTTCAGAAGATGATTGAGCCTCTTTGTCTTCAGTTGCTTTCGGATCAAGTTGTCCCCTAGCATCCTTGTTGTTCATAATGTAGCACTTGTAGCGGAAGATGCGGAGGAAGGCAATGTTAGGGAGTCGCTTGAACACAATCTCATAGGACATCTTGTCGAATCATTTGTGAATCACCGTCCAGTTCTGTGTGAAGCAAGCCGTGTTGATAGCTTCAGCGCTCATGAAATGAGGAAGCTTTGACTGTATTAGCATGGTTCTGGCTGCTTCCACCAAGATCTTGTTCGATCGTTCTACGACACCCTTTTGCTTTGGTGTTTCAGCTACAGAGAACTGTCGTGTAAATCCCTGAGCTTCGTAGAACCCAGTTAGCTCCTTGTTCTTGAACTCCGTCCCATTATCAATTCTAGTGTTTGGAGCATTTGATGCATGAACTCTTTGGTGTTGGTCACCTTGGTGTTGTCAATGGTGGGTTTCAGAATTCTCGCACCAGAGGCATCTCTTGCTTAGTTGAGTGTTCCCCAGAATTGTTGGAGATACACCCCTGGTGCTTCGGCAATTTTTGTTTAGGGCCTTCTAGATTTTGCGGCCTTTGAGAACAACCACCATGACATCCTTGAGTTGTCTTGATTGCTACTGGTTCTGCCATAACGTCCTTGGGTTGTCTTGCATTGATCCTTGATTTGCGTCAGGAGGAGAAAATTGTAACTCCCCCTCAGAATGTGCAAGGTGTTGTTTGTCACCCGGGGAGTAAAGTAGAAAACTCCCCCTTGATATGTGCTTTCTTCGTTGTAAGGCACCAGGAGGAGTGACAAAGAAACACTCCCCCTCAGAATAAGCACTTGTTGTTTCTTCTTGGCATGTGTTGGTGTTGAGGTGTGCATTTGTTGATTTTCTGCTCAGTGGGGTAGTATACATGCCAATACTCCCCTTAATAATGTGCACCAGTTGGTTGCTCACAGCTCGTCATATCCGCCATGTGTGTGGAGCAATCGGATCAGGTACCACACATGACGGCCCTGCAAAACAGATTAAGTGTGTTTTGGTACCCACCTCCAGATGGGTCCATCCTTATTAGTGGTGAAGAGCTGTTTTAATTTTTGTTTGATGTGGGAACCTAAGCCAGCTGATTGAGAAGTATTTGACGTTCTTAGTTTCTCAGCTTCAGCCTTAGGAACCCATTGTTGTTTGAACTTTGGAGTGAGGGAGATTTCATTAAGAATGAGTGAATGTTCAGACAGATGATCTTTTAAAATTGTTTCTTGAGAGAGTCTTTTCAAATGTTTAAGTGAGTGAACCTTGAGGGGATACTTTAAACATGACAATTTGTACTCTCCCTCAAAGTTCACCTTCACAGCAGTTGATTTCTTTGGGCATCTCTGAACATTCACATTCTTATCTTTGATGGAGGAGGAAGCAGGCTCAAAACAGCAAACTTTCATTGGCTTAACACAATTCAGAGAACAAGTACTAGAGTAGCGATTCTTGACAGATGTCTTAGAACTAGAAAACTTAGGAGCCACTCTTTTAGCATTACTAGTCGAGGGTTCGCTTAGGAGATTCCTAGGAACACCACTTCTAGTATTACTAGCTGAAAGCTCACTAATGCCAGATCTAGACTTATTCTTGGCATAAAACAAGGCACTTGATCGCTGATTCTTATTTCCTATATGAGACTCTTCTTCTCTCTTTCTCCTTCTTAACTTCTCCTCGATCCACTCTCCTCTCTTCTCAACTCTCTTCTTCACATGGTTTCTGGTCTGAGAAGGAGATTTAGAATGAGTGGAAGAAGTTTTAGAACTATTGGTTGAATTTTCTAAACATTTTTCTGAGGAAGAGAGGGAAGAGGGTTGAGAAACTGTGATGGACTGAGAGGCTGTTTTTAACAAGGATATTTCTTTCAAAAGTTGATCTCTTTCCTTTTCTAAAACTTGTTTCTCCTTTTCAAAAGATTCTTTTAACTCAGCAAACTTCCTCACAAGAGGTGGAATGTATGCTGGTTTGACTACAGGTTCTGAAGTTGAAGGTTCCTCTCCATCTTGCACAGTTTCCTTTTCAGGAGCATAAGTTATGACTTCATCAGCAGGTGTTAGCGGGGGTTCTTTGGTTTTGTAACTCTTGTTCAACTCTGTGTAGTCAAAAGGAACCTCGACACCAGCCTTTGTCTTTCTCTTTTCGTCCTCGAGGGCATTCGTTTCTTTAGCTCCAGTGAAGGCCATGAGTTTGGTCAATCCTATTTTCATGTATCTAACATCGTAGAGTTGTCTACAGTTGACCTTTTTTAGGTTCTGAGGATTGGTCAAACCCAGGCCCTCCTTGGCGTTATAGAAACGAGTGTCCTTAGGCTGGTTAAGGAAAATAGTCTGGTCTGTTTGGTCTCTCTTGGCTAACAGGTCTTCGAGTTCTTTGATTTTGGTGTAAAGAGCACCCCTTCTTTCCATAAGTAAATTATTGACACCAAAAAGTCTAATTCTCTCTTTCTCAGTTGTTCTAAGCTTCTCTGTCAGTTCTTTTTCGCTAGCACTAAGTCTCTTATTTTCAGTTGTGAGCTTAGTGATGATTTTCTCTGAATTGATACGTAGTCTGTTATACACACTAAATCCCGTATTAAATTTTTCCTCAAGCTCCTTAATTCTATCGTGTGGGTCAGTTCTAGAGCAAGTATAAGCAAAAGGATTAGAAGTGCTTACAGCGCTGTCTGCATTCTTGTTTTTAGCAGAGAGGGCAGTCACTTTATCAGCAGCGGTTGGGGTAGTCATGATTGATTGTTGAATGTTGATCGTTGACGTGTGGTTGATTGAAGTTTTTCTGCAGGTTAGTGGCTCTTGAAAATGTAGCTTTGACTTTGAGAAAAATTTGTCTTAACCTTGAGATTTTTTGACTTTTTTTTTTATTTGATTTTTTTTTAATTAATTAATTTTTTTTTTTTTTTTAATCTCAAGGTTGACTATTTGAAGTTTTGACAAAGTGTAGACCTTTGGTTTTGGAGTTTGACCACAAGGTTTGAATTGGGCTCACAATTAGCTCTTGAAGTGGGTAAGTGCAAAAAGTGTACTCTTCCAAGGGAAGGGAAAAGTAAGCTTGTTAACTTATCCCACACCTAAACTCCAAGAGACTTTTGGAGCCTATATATATGGAACACTCATTCCTTAAGATTAAATGGTGAAGGAGAAGAGGGGAGCTCTCGCGCACAGGGGATTTCGGCTTGTAGTTCAAAAGCGAAAATTCGCACCCCCCCTGCGCGGGCGACCTGCGGACACGATAGTCGCAAAATTCGCCGGGTCTCAAAAGACAATTTTGTCCTTTTCCGTTTTTTTAAAAAAAAAAACTAATTGAAAGGGAGCACTAGCTGATCGCGCAAGTGTAGCGGAATCGCGCAACTCAGAGCCTGCGAGTGTAGATCTGATCTCGCAAGAGTTAACAGATGTCGCAGGGTACCTCGACCTCGCAACACTATGATCGCGCAACTAAGCTGAGATCGCACAGGTCGTTTCGCGCAAAGGATAAATCGCGCAGCTTGGCGACCGCGCACCTCGTTTCGCGCAAACAGATACTTTCGCACAGCAATTGATCGTGAATCGCGCACAACCTGTGAATAGCTCAAGTACAAATCGCGCAACAACCTTTTCGCTCAATTATAATCGCTCAACATCTAAAACGCGCAAGGGAGAAAACGCTCAAATGAGTTCTGCGCGAAGTTGAAATCGCGCAAAAGGCTTTTTGCGCTAAACCTGTTCTTCTTCCCAGAGGAGTTGCGCGAAAACACAGTATCGCTCAACTCCTGCTTAACCTGTACGCCAAAGTTCTGAATGTGATTTTTCACAGAATGAAACCTTGCGAGCCTACAAACACTTTCCTGTAAACATTTTCCTGCGAAAACAACAACAAAAACAGTATAGAAAATCGCGCAAGAAACAAAAACTTCGCCGATGAGTTTCGCGCAAGAGTTTTCTTCTGTCTTCACTCGATCGATAAATTTGCAAAAACTTCAATCGGTCACACGCTCGGCTCTGATACCAATTGTTGGTCCCTATTTCTACTCTATAATGTATAAGATCTGATTAATAGGAGTAGAAGAAGCTTTCCATTGATAGCCAGAAAGTTTACATAAAGATGAAGAATATATAGCGTAAAACTTCCGTAGGCTCTATTCTATGCGCAGGGAATATTTCTAAGGGAGGAAAGCTTAACCTAGCCATTCCTAAGGGGTCTATTTATAGCATCCTTAGAATGGTAGGGTTTACAATGATATGGGCTCTCCTTTTTAGGAGGCCCTTCCTAATTTAGCTTAGTAGCCTTTTCCATTTAAGGCCTATTAAATACACAATAAATACTACCAAGAGGCTAGATAAAATACATTGATCACAACACTAAAAATATCTCTAACAGTATAGATTATCGAGAAGTGAAACTTCGAAAAGAATGTTCGAGAACTAAGAGTTCGAGAAAGATTATCGAGAAGTAAGTTTTCGATATCAAAACTTCGAAAAGAATGTTTTCGATATATCGATTTCGAGAAGTCGATTGTCGAGAAGTCAAACTTCGAGAAGTTCAGTTCGAGAACTGTCTTTTCGAGATTTGAGTGTCGATTGTAATTAGACTTATGTACTACTAATATATTCTTATGTACTACTAATATATTTATCTTCTTATCCCCTAATAATTTAATAATTACTTTTAATTACAAGCTCACTTATAATTAATAATTATTCTATAGTATTTAACGTACACCAAGTTAATAATTATTTAAACGTTTTTGCAGTCTATATTTTCTAATGAAAAGAGAATTTTCACTAATTATTACACATTTTCCGGTCAATATTTTATAATGGAAAGAGTATTTTTATAACTCTAAATTGCATCAAAATGAAATTCGTCTTTTCAACTATCTTTCCCTAAACAAAAAATAAATAAAAATGCTCAGTGTCTATTTTTATCCATCAACTTTCATCTGTGGCTTATTGTTCTTCATTAAAATCAGAATGTCACAAAATTTTATATTCTGAAGTCTTTTCTTAAAGAAGGAGATATAAGGACTAAATCCTATAAAGACTAATATCTTCAAAAAATGAACACACCAATTATTATTAAATAAATTAAAAAAATGAATAGTTATTAGTTTTGAAAAAAAAAGTAGGCTACCAATGAAATCTAAAGGATAAAATACGCATTGAGCAATTTTTTTTGTCAGCGGCGGACCCATAGGGGGCTAATTCCCACCCCCCACATTTCCCCCCATAGACATATATATTTACCTCAGAATTTTAATATATATGTATTTGTATGTATATTTTTACACTGTCGTCTCTCCTAGCGTAAATTCTTACGTTCGCCACAGACTATATATAAAATATTGGCTCTTTTAAATATTGGATTATATAGACTGAGAACATGTTTAAATAAATAGTTAAAATGTACTACGTAAATCATACTCAATAAATAAGAACATACATTACCAACCAATGTTATAATCAACTAAATAAGCGACTTTCCGTTAATTCTAATAACGCAGACATCAGTGTGTGTGTGCGCACACATATAGTGAAACTAAAACAAAACCGTTCAAGGGCGGAGGTAGGGGAGGGGAGCAGCCGGGCCACCCCAAAATTTTAAATTCTTTGTACTTTTAGTGTAAAAGCTTATGTGTAAAAATTTATCTGAATAATTCTTTATACCAGCTCACTCCAAGATTCGATCCTTACTACGCCCTTGAAATCGTTTCCCCGTGCACGACACGGGTAAAGATACTAGTTATGCACAATCCCAAAAATACTATTTACAGTCATTGAATAAGAATTAAATAAATTAAATTTGATTCAAAATTCTAAATTACCCTTACTGAATAAATTACCACGATAAAATTACCTTTACCATCGTTATTAGTATAATCGCATAATATTCATATAAACATATAATTCGCATATAATATTCATGTTTATAATTTGTTTCAAAAAATTGGAAAAATCATATATTTTAAAGACACAATGTATAATCGGTGACGGAACTAACATTTTTGTTTTGGGTGTTCAAAATTAAGTTAAAATTGATGGAGAAGAATGTGACTTCTGCATTTTGTTGAAGTGCACGTTGATTATGCATTGTTTTCATGTTTTGGGGTGATCAATTGAACCAGAGCCGATCCTAGGATTTTTTTGGTCTGAGTCGAATAGTATAATAAGGCCCTTAAGCACCATAAAAAAGTAAATATTAAAAACATTTATACTTAATTACTTACCTAAAATAATGAGAATATATTCTGGAAAGGAATGAATTAACGTCTTCGACTCTTCTAGACCGGAGGGCAAATTATACCGTGGGATCGGCCCACCGTGCGCACGGTGTGCCGATCCCAAACGGCGCCGTTACGAAAGCTCTGCGATTTCCGATTTGTAAAGCCGTGTGATTTGGAGCCGGAAGAAGCACCCCCTACCAAGCTATATCGATGTTTTCTCTGCAAGCTTCTCGGCATATCGACACCTCTTATTGTGGAAGAGAAAGCTCTGCTACAAAGCATCTGGAAGTTGCCTATCTGCTCCCAACCGTCGATCGATTTCAGCATTGGAGCCAGACTGGGAGTGACTGCCTGACAAGGGGATGATGATTTCAGCTTCTGGCTCCTAAAGCAGGGAGTGGGTTTTTGCATCGGGATAGCCATCCTTGGCCTATCCAAGCTATTGAAACACAATTTGAAGTCCTGAAACGTAGATTTGGATCAAGTGCTATCTTCAAACATAGATTTACATAGGCTTAAAAAAGTAACATTTTTATCAAAAAGATTTACATTTCGGTTTATCTGAAGTTACATATCTTTTGGTGTGAGTACATTTCAATTTTTTTCAATAAGTTACATCTTAGTTACACTTGATTTACATTTGATATAATGCGAGTTACATCACAAAACAATACGAGTTACACAACAAAATCATTTTTATAAAACAATCATTTTTAATGGCTCTAATATTAAAAAAACATATGCGCTATTTATGTAAAATAATTTGACTTCTTTTTTATCATTATTTACATTTAAATCAATGTTTACGTCTTAACTATGTATTTGACAAAGTTACATTTCGACTGGACTTGATTTACATTGACCAATAACGTGAGTTACATATATTTACATGTGAGTTACATCATTCATGCTACTCGGACAAAAAGAAGGAAAAAACAGTTACTGTACACGCGTGTACTGTTCACGCGATTTTTTTTAAAAGATTGTGCAAAACTACGTCGTTTTGGGAGTGGGAGCATGGTGCTCACCGTGGGATGATCCCACGGTATAGGAACTGATATATTTCGCAAATTATACCGTGGGATCATCCCACGGTGAGCATGGTGCTCCCGATTCCAAACGGTGCCGTTTGATTATTAAAAATGACCGACTTTCTTCAGATTTGCAGATTCGTGCCCTATCAGATTCAGATTTAGCTAAACCACACAATTAGATCGCTTCTCCTCTTCCCTTCATTGCTGGAATCGCTACCAGAAAGGAGTTCAACTCACTACACCAAACTGAGTCACCTCCCATGGCGAAGTTGATTCTTGAAGATGGGAGCTACAACAGTTTCCCTTCCCCATCAAAGCCTCCAATCTCCTTCAGGACCCCACGGTTCTCATCTGCAACTCCGACGACGTTTCCGCCATCAGCACCGACGAGGAGCTCCAGCCCGGTCACCTCTATTTTGCTCTCTTGCTGGCCCGTTTCAAGTGCTCCGTAGTGCTCTGTTTTTTTTTAAGAATGCTCTCTGATTCTCTTTTTTTGGGCAGCCCTGCTAGTTTCTTGAAAAGTAGATTTGGGTTAAAAAGTTACATTTTTGTTAAAAATATTTACATTTCTAATGGTATGAAGTTACATATTCATTTGTGTGAGTTACATATACATATTTTTATGCTTAAGTTACATTATTTTATAAGCGAGTTACATCTTCTAAAGCGCAAGTTACATTTGTCATCAACGCGAGTTACACTTGTAATAACATGAGTTACATAAATAAATCAAGTGTTAGGATTAGGCAAAGATAAACGATAAATTAAGAGCAAGAACACAAGAATTAACGTGGTTCACGCAATCGGAGTGATTACGCTAGTCCACGGCGAACGAGAGAGAGTATGTATTATTATCAGCGTCCCAAGAGGTTTACAAGTACATAAGAGTCGTTTAAATAGGTTTAAGAAAACCTAAACTGAGATTAGAGCCGCAGGCCCAAAATTAAGCCTGTTATTAAAAAAACCCGTCGACTGACCCGGTCGGGTCTCTTATTTGACCCGGTCGGGTCTCCTTCACAGAATACAAACCCGGTAGAAAACCAGGGCGGGTTTCCAAAACAGAGACTCTCTGATCATCTGACCCGGTCGGGTCCTTCACCTGACCCGGTCGGGTCCTTCACCTGACCCGGTCGGGTCTCACGTCCAGTGAGCTCCCAGGTCTCTGCTTCAACATACCCGGTCGGGTCCTTCATCTGACCCGGGCGGGTATCAGTTCTGAAACTCTGAACAAGACTCCATCTTCAACAATCTCCCACTTGGAGGCTTGGTCAACAATTATCTGCCATCCAAGAACATGTATCTTCTGTAAAACCCCTGATTTCTCTTTCTCTCTCTCGTCCACGCCTTCTCATCAAGTATCTGGAAGGCCCATTGAAGCCATGCATAGCTTCAACTTCTCCGTTGTCACCGCCTTGGTAAGCATGTCTGCTGGATTCTTCGTACCAAGGATCTTCTTCAAATTTATAGTACCATCTTCAATCAATTCTCGAATGAAATGATACCTCATCTTGATGTGTTTCGTTCTGCTGTGAAACACCAGATTCTTCGCGAGATGAATAGCACTCTGGTTGTCACAGTACAGATCACAATCCCCCTGTTTCATGCCCAACTCCGAAAGAAAGTTCTTCAACCAAATCATCTCCTTGCCGCTTCAGCAATAGCCATATATTCTGCTTCTGTGGTTGAAAGAGCTACACTCTTTTGTAATCTGGACATCCAACTGATTGCCGTACCTCCAATAGTTAATATGTAACCTGTAGTGCTCTTCCCGGAATCATGACAGCCCCCCAAATCAGCATCTGCAAAACCTTCTAGAATTGCCCCATTCCTCCTGAAACAAAGAGCAGTTCTAGAGGTGCCTTTCAAGTAGCGTAGCAGCCACTTGACTCCTTCCCAATGTTCCTTCCCTGGATTTGACATAAACCTGCTAACAACTCCCACTGCATGAGCAATGTCCGGCCTTGTTGACACCATCGCGTACATCAAGCTGCCAACGGCTGATGCATAAGGAACTTTAGCCATTTCTTCTTTGTCTTCATTGGTCTTCGGAGACTGCTGCTTGGAGAGTTTCAACTGACTCCCTAACGGTGTACTCCTTGGCTTGGCATCCGTCATTCTGAACTTCTCAAGGACCTTCTGAATGTACTTCTGCTGTGAAAGCTTTAAAGTACCTTCCACCTTGTCTCTGACTATGCTCATCCCAAGAATCTGTCTCGCCTCCCCTAAATCCTTCATCTCAAATTCTTCAGACAACTTCTTCTTAAGCTTGTTGATCTCCTGCATGTTTGCTCCAGCCACCAACATGTCATCAACATACAAAAGAAGAATAATGTATGAAGACTCGAATTTCTTCAAGTAACAGCAATGGTCCATCTTGCATCTAGTGTACCCATTCCGCTGCATAAAACTGTCAAACTTCAAGTACCACTGTCTAGGAGCTTGCTTCAGTCCGTATAGACTCTTCTTGAGTTTGCACACCAACTTCTCCTTACCACTCACTGGGAAACCTACTGGTTGAGCCATGTAAATGTCTTCTTCAAGGTTGCCATGAAGAAAGGCAGTCTTTACATCCAGCTGCTCTAAGTGCAAATTTTCATCAGCAACGATACCAAGGATCAACCTGATAGTAGTCATCTTCACAACCGGAGAGAAGATTTCATTGTAATCAACTCCCTTCTTCTGTTGGAACCCTTTGACAACTAACCTTGCCTTGTATCTTTTGCTTCCATCTGCTTCATCTTTGATTCTGAACACCCACTTGTTCTCCAAAGCTTTCTTTCCCGGTGGTAGCTTGACTAAGGACCAAGTTTGGTTCTTGTCAAGTGAATCTAACTCATCCTCTATGGCCTTCTTCCACTGTATGGAATCTTTCATGGTCAGCGCCTCTGAGTAAGATTCTGGCTCTCCATTCTCGGTCAGCAACAGATAATTTGCTGAAGGAGAATATCTGTTAGGAGGTCTTCTGATTCTGGTGGACTGTCTAATATGTGGAGTAGCTGCCTCTGAACTCCCACCATCTTCATCACTCCCACTATCTTCAGACATTCCTGTATCTCCTGAGCTCCCACTGCTCCCTGAGCCTCCGGCTGTCTCATCACAACCAACAGGTTGTGCTATGTCATCTTCAGTCATCCCGTCAAACACCACTTGTTGCTTGTTTTCTGGTTGCTTGGCTTTGCTAGTTTCTGCTGCAAGACCATCTTTATACAGGGCATTCTCGTTGAAAGTGACATCTCTACTTCTGATAACCTTCTTGTTGTGGTTGTCCCAGAACCTGTAGCCCATGTCATCTATCCCGTACCCAATAAAGATACACTTCTTTGCCTTTGCCTCGAGCTTGTCACTATCTGCATCTCTAACTTTGACATAAGAAATACAACCAAAAACTTTCAAGTGAGTAAGGGATACCTCTCGACCTTTCCATTCCTCTTTTGGAATTTTGAAACCTATGGGAGATGAGGGTCCTCTGTTGATCAAGTATGCTGTTGTGTTCACCGCATCGGCCCAGAACATCTTTGGAAGTCCTGCATGCAATCTCATGCTCCTGGCCCTCTCATTCAGTGTTCTGTTCATCCTCTCTGCAACACCATTTTGCTGTGGTGTTTCTGGAACCGTCTTCAGCATTCTGATCCCCTGTTCAGCACAATACTCTACAAACTCTGTGCTACTGTACTCACCCCCATTATCACTCTTTAAACACTTAATCTTGAGATTTGTTTCATTCTCAACTGCAGCTTTGAACTTCTTAAAAGTGTTAAAGACATCGGATTTATTTTTAAGAAAATAAACCCATACCTTTCGTGTAGAGTCATCAATGAATGTAACATAGTAACGGGAACCTCCAATCGAAGAGACCTTTGTAGGTCCGTAGACATCTGAATGAATCAACTCCAGCCGCTCAGTCTTGGGTTGCTGCCCTGTCTTCACAAAGGTTACCCTCTTTTGTTTGCCTAGAACACATGGCTCACAAAAGCTCAACTTTGAATTCTTCAAATCTGGGATTTTGCCCTTTGAAGACAGCATCTTCATTCCGTTCTCACTTATGTGCCCAAGTCTTTGGTGCCACAAAGTAGAGACCCCTGTATCTTCAACTGCTGCGTTTGCCCCATCTGTGGACACTTCAACCATGTACAGTGTACCATGCTTCTGCCCACGAGCAATGACCAGCTTTCCCTTTGTTACCTTCCATTGCTTGTTGCCAAAACTAACGTTATGGCCTTCCTCGTCAAGCTGTCCAACTGAGATCAACATCTTCTTCAGGTCTGGAATATACCTCACATCTTTCAGCCTCCAGGTTGTACCCAAAGAGGTACTGAGATCAACATCTCCAATACCCGTGATCTCCAGGGATTTGTCATCCGCCAAACGAACTCTTCCGTTGTAGGGCCTGAAATTTTTCATCAAATCCCTGCAATGACAAGCATGAAACGACGCACGTGAATCCATGATCCAGGACTCAACTGAATTCTCAACGCTGCAAATTAGAACATCTTCATAATCCTCTGCCACGTTCACCTCCTTCTTGCCTTTGTCTGCAGGGGGTTTTGGGCACTGATTTCTGAAGTGTCCATTCTCTTTGCAATTCCAACAATTGATGTCCTTCCGGTTCTTGGATTGCCCTCTCTTTCTCGACTTCGATCTTCCCTTCTTGTTACCCCCTCTAGTGGATTTTCTGCCCCTATCTTCAGTACTCAACAAACTGTTGGAGCTATCCCCCGAACTCCTCCTCCGGATATCCTCACCAAGGATTAAGTCACGAATACCTTCAAAGGTAAGCTTAGTGGTTCCAGATGAACTACTAACCGCTGTGACTGTACCGGACCAACTATCGGGCAAAGATGATAACAAAAGTAACGCTTGGACTTCATCATCGAATTTAATCTCAACCGAGCCTAACCTGGATATGATTGAATTAAACTCGTTGATGTGA
Source organism: Cuscuta epithymum (assembly GCA_945859915.1). Lineage (NCBI taxonomy): Eukaryota > Viridiplantae > Streptophyta > Magnoliopsida > Solanales > Convolvulaceae > Cuscuta > Cuscuta epithymum. The sequence goes on along the minus strand of CAMAPF010001001.1, from coordinate 235,057 downwards.
TCTGCCACGGATGCACCTTCCTTCATTCTTGTATTCACCAACTGTCTAATCAAGAAAACCTTGTTTGCTGCTGAGGGTTTCTCATACATGTTGGATAATGCCTTGAGCAGTCCAAACGTTGTCTTCTCGTTGATGATGTTGTAGGCAACGTTCTTCGCCAACGACAACCTCACCACACCAAGAGCCTGTCGGTCCAACAAATTCCATTCCGCCTCCGTCATCGTTTCTGGTTTGTTCTCAGACAACGGTTGATGAAGCTTCTTCTGGTAGAGATAATCCTCGATCTGCATCTTCCAGAAAGCGAAATCTTGACCTTCAAATTTATCGATCTTAACCTTCCCTTCGTCAGCCATAGCTCTGATACCAATTGTTAGGATTAGGCAAAGATAAACGATAAATTAAGAGCAAGAACACAAGAATTAACGTGGTTCACGCAATCAGAGTGATTACGCTAGTCCACGGCGAACGAGAGAGAGTATGTGTTATTATCAGCGTCCCAAGAGGTTTACAAGTACATAAGAGTCGTTTAAATAGGTTTAAGAAAACCTAAACTGAGATTAGAGCCACAGGCCCAAAATTAAGCCTGTTATTAAAAAAACCCGTCGACTGACCCGGTCGGGTCTCTTATTTGACCCGGTCGGGTCTCCTTCACAGAATACAAACCCGGTAGAAAACCAGGGCGGGTTTCCAAAACAGAGACTCTCTGATCATCTGACCCGGTCGGGTCCTTCACCTGACCCGGTCGGGTCTCACGTCCAGTGAGCTCCCAGGTCTCTGCTTCAACATACCCGGTCGGGTCCTTCATCTGACCCGGGCGGGTATCAGTTCTGAAACTCTGAACAAGACTCCATCTTCAAAACAAAACATATTCACAATTATGTAAAGTAATTGTGTAGTTACTCTTTTTTTTCATTGTTTACATTGAAATCAATGTTTCATCTCTTAGGCATCGTATTGGATAAGTTACATTTCAACTAACCTAAAGTTACATTTCTTATCAATGTGAGTTACACTTCTTTACACGCGAGTTACATCACGATATTACTGGGACAAAAAATAAAAAATTAAAACCTACTGTTCACGCGTGTTACTGTTCACGCGTGTTACTGTTCACGCGTGAAATTTTTTAATTAAAAGTTGTGCAAAACTACATCGTTTTAAGAGCAGGAGTATGGTCCTCATCGTGGGATGATACCACGGTATAGCGCCTCAGACCGGAGAACTCTTCAAAGCTTGAAGTTGGAATTCGGGAAGTTGCAAATTCAAATTGGGCCTACTAATTATGGGTATATATATAAAGGAAAATCATATATTTTTGGGCCCAAATTTTTTTCCCAAAATCGTGGACCTAAGGCAATTGCCTCTTTGCCTCACATGTAAGTTTGGCCCTGAACTGAACACTTTAGAACAGCATGGGATTTAGCCCATGTATAAAATACATGTACCTTACGTATAATATTCATAATTTCATACAAATTTCTTTGATGGTATATTGATAATCCATACTTTTTAGTATAGGCTTACATTGGTAACATATTCACATAATTGTATTTTTTACATATTATTCATATTGTTCACATTTTCTTTTCAAATATTGATATTATCACATTTAGGTTTCACATTTTTTATGCATATTTACTAGAAAACAGTGGCGTATCCACTATGGGGGAGCGGGGTCAACTGCCCCCACTCGACCCCAACGAATAAACAAAACCCCTAATCCCCTATATCATTCATTTATCATCATTACCACAGTGCCGCAAAGGCTCCCACCTACGGTGGGGTAAGGGGAGGTCGGATGTATGCAGTCTTGCCCCTGAACTAAAGCACAGATAGACTGTTTTCGGATGACCCATAGCCCTAATCCCCTATATATATATCTAAAATTTCATAAGAAATTATTCACAATAAGAGTTAAATGTAGGAAAAAAATATAAAATAGGATTAAGAGTGCTTTATTTCATATTAAGAATGAAAGGCTAAAAAATTCACTTAATTTTGTAATGTTTAACTTATATTTAGGTAATTTTATCAAATTATATCCGCAATTGCATCTTTACACACCTGTAATATAAATTAATCTTCTTTGTATTCATACGCGTACATATATATATATATATATATATATATATATATATATATATATATATCTTAAACTAAATTTAATCAAACAATATTAATAATGTGATTTGCTATCTGTGAAATATGAGATTAAATTGTAGTGCAAGTCAAATGTTTCAAACAGTTTAAGATCATTCCATGAGTTCAAGAAAGAAAGGAACTAAGATCACCAAGAAATAAGAAAATGATTTTTACAAAACAACATTTTTTTTTCTTGGGTTTTATGATCTTCTATGCTCCATCTTCTTGCCTCTTCTTCTTTGCCTTCTCCTCTTTCTCTTCAAGAGATCAAATGAGTTCCTGCACACAACAAATACTTCTCTCATATCTCTCATTTTGCCTAGGAGCCTTTTCAGGTTTTCATCCTAGCATCTCTTTTTGTTTTTCCATCCTTTCCAAACTCACTCAAAATTTTTTTATAAGCCATTTTTGCTTAGATTGCCCATTCTTGGGTTTTCAACCTAACTAGCATTTCAATTCTTTTATTTATCCATTTTTTTTTATTTACAAAGAGTAAAAGAAATTCATGCATAGTAAAAGGTAGAAAATGAAATTACATACCATGAGTAATCTCCTCCCCCACACTTAGTTGAAGCACTGTCCCTAGTGCCCGCCTTCTCCGCCATAGTAACTGCCCCCAAAGCCGCCTCCATAGCTCCCATCGCCCATGTGAGTATCGCCACCGTCATCCCCGCCATCAAAACCGCCACCCCCGGAGCTCGATCCTCCAAAGTTGCCCCATTGAGTGGGGTCATACCAAGAGGGGGGTGGTGGTGGTTGAGCCATGGTGTGGAATTGGCCTTGATGAGCCATGTAGGAATACATAGGTCCATAGAACCTACGTTGATCTTCTTCATACCTTCGGTTGTCTTCGGCCCGTTGCTCCTCTAGCCTTTGAAATCCCGCCCTTTGTTCCTCTCGATACTTACCAACTTCATTGGTAACTCTATTAAATCCGTCAAGCAGTTGTTGGAAGTAATCGGGAGGTGGGTAAGCTTGGTTAGGTGCGGGCATGTGGTGATGTGCAACCTCGGGTTCTTGGTACTCGGGTTGAGGCTCTTGGTCGGGTTGGTCTTCGGGGAGATCTTGGGCTTGTGGTTCTTGGAGATGTGGTGGTAGGGCGTGAGGGAATAGGTAGTGGGGCACCTCGAACTCCGGCCTGTAGATGATTTTGGGAGTGTCGGGGTTTGGTAAAAGGAAGTATTGGACCGGTTGGACGTGTATGATCCAGTTGTACATGTGTTTTGGTTGGTCTCCAATGTACACTGTATGAGAAAAAGAGGTGCAGCCTGATCGGCCTAACCAACCTATGTCCATCAAACAATATTCGGGTATAGGAGAGTTATCCGTATACCCGAATTTACCGGCCAAGTGCATAATTACCCCTCCCAAAACAATGGCTCTTTTGGCTACGCTTTCTTTTTTCAGATGTGCCCACATGAGATTGCACAGATTAAAGTCTACGTGACGACGGAATAGGGCCACGGACATCAAACAAACGTCCCCAATTCTAGTGTGGTGGTTGTTGGGACGGCCAAGCAAGCAATTGGCTAAGAATTTCAAGAATAACCGGAGGACGGGGTGTTGGACATGACTAATATACATTTGGGAGGAGTTAAAGCTCACTTCCCCGGTCATCTTTGTCCATAGGGAGTGCCCAAAAATGGTGTTATCCGAGATGGCTCTCTCGTAGGGCACCGGGATACCAAAGTGTTCAGCAAACTCGAGTTTCGTTATTGAATAGTTTCGGTTAAACAGACGAAACTCGAGTCTATCATCCCTAAAATCCGCCTCATCACTTTCAAATTTCACCGAACTCAAGAATTCGTAGATAATCCGTTCATTAGAATTGTATTTCATATTGAAAAAATGGTCCATATCTAATGCATGAAAGAATTTTCTACAACTCTTATAGACTCCTAATTCTCGTAGAGCATCATGGCAAAGAAAACGGGAAGGTTTTACTTGCCTTTTTGTTGTTGATAGGAGTCTAGTTCGGTGTTCGGCGTCGGCGGGAATGATGTCTTCAAAGCCCGGGATAGGTGCTATGGTGATTGAGCTCTCTCCCCTATTCTTCCTTGGAGCCATTTTTTTGAAGCTTTTAAGTGTGAAACCCAAAAATTCGAATTTTGGGGTGAGGTTTTTGGATTTTGTGGATGTTTGGGGAAAGTGGGATTTATGGGTATAGATATGGAGAGGAGATTGAGGGGAGTATTTTGGTGGTGAAATGGGATGATTTGGTGGAGAAATGAGGGAGTTTTGGTAGAGAGAAGGTGGAAAAATGGAGTTTTGGGGGAGAGGGGTTCGAAGTTGGGAGTGTTTTGGAGAAGATGAAGTGAAAAATGGGTGTTGTTTGGGTATTAATCGCAGGGGTACCCGATCGAGTATCCTTGTATACCCGATCGGGTACCGAAGACAGAGGTTGGGAAAACTGGCTTTTCTGAGCATACTCGACCGAGTATCAACATATACTCGATCGAGTATTGGAGGCAGGGGTTAAATTAAATTGTTTTTCCCGTTATACTCGATCGAGTATCATCCTGTACTCGATCGAGTACAGGAGACAGATTTTCTTCTTCTTCTTATTTCAGTTCATACTCGACCGGGTAAAGAGATATACCCGATCGAGTATGCCTCCATTTTTAGAAATATATGGCTACTTCGATCGAGTAGTGCCTCGGTTCCTCTTTTTAGACAATACCCGACCGAGTATGAGATGGTACTCGATCGAGTATGTCCCCAGACACTTCAAAACCTGCATTTTCTTCTTCTTCAAAACAAACATGTGATTAGTTCCCTCTCTCTCTTTTCTCTCAAATTTACACAAAAAGGAAATAAAATCTAACTAATTGACTTGGGTTGCCTCCCAAGAAGCGCCTTATTTAACGTCGTGGCACGACGTTTTATTTATTTTTATTTTTATTTTATGTGGGATCGTGAGCATCCCTTCCTTCATTTCTTTTCTTTAGCCTTTTCCAGTAAGGCCGACCTTTCTTCTTTGTTCCCGACTCAATTAAAGCATTTGGCGTTGGTGGTTCAAAAACATTTAAAGAGCAAAGAGATTGATCTTTAATTTGTTTTTTCGTAGAGTCAAAGATATTGAACTCTACTTTTTGGTCATTGAACTCTAAAGTTAATGAACCACTAGACACATCGATTTTTGTTTTTGCGGTCTTTAAGAAGGGTCTACCCCAAAAGGATGGGCGCTGTTTGGTCATCATTCCCCATTTCGAGGACGTAGAAGTCGACGGGAAAAACCATATTCTCTACTTCTACTAGCACATCTTCTAATACACCCTTCGGGTAGGTACTAGAATGATCTGCTAGTTGAATCACTACACCGGTTTGATGTAGTGGGCCAAGTTGTAGGGTTTTATAAACGGAATAAGGAATGACGTTTATAGATGCCCCCAAATCTAGTAAGGCCTTAGGAAATGTGGTGTTTCCTATCGTGCAAGGAATAGTGAACATGCCCGGGTCGCCACATTTTTTTGGAAATTTTTCTTGAAAGATGGTCGAGACCTGTTCACTAACTTCAACCTTTTGTTTCCCCTTTAATTTATCTTTTCTTTTCATTATACATAGTTCTTTTAAGAACTTTGCATAACGGGGAACACTTTTGATTAGTTTAAAGAGTGGGATGTTTACCTCACAATTCGCGAAGGTCTCATAGATGTCTCGATCACTCTCTAGCTTCCTTGTGTCTTTCAATGCCTCAGGGAATGGAGGGATTGGTTCATATGATGACAGCGGAGGAAATTTTGTCTTCGTTGGCTCCTCCTCCTTGTGGTCAACCTCTTCTTTTTCAACTTCCTTTGCTTGTAATTCCGGGCTACTCCTCAGCATGATGGCATTGACTTGTTGCCTTGGGTTTTGCTCAGTTTGGGAGGGGAGCCTACCCGAATCTCTTGCTTCAAGTCGATTTACAGCATTCGAAATTTGGCTAACTTGAGTTTCCAAATTTTGAATGTTTGACTTTGTTTCTTGTTGAAATTGCACCACGTTTTGTTGTAAGGTGCCCATGGTAGTAGCAAGAGTTCGAATCATGTCTTCCGTAGACATACTCGATTGAGAAGGTGGGTTGGTTTGTTGAGGGTTTCCATACCTTAAGTTTGGATGATCCCTCAATCCGGGATTGTAAGAATTTGAGAACGGGTCATACCTCCTTTGTTGGTGGCCTTGGAAACCCAAAGCGTTGACTTGCTCTGTGGTGTCTTCTTGAAGAGTTGGGCATGAGTCCGTGGGATGCCCTTGTTGTGTACAGATACCGCAGACCTTGACTTCTTGGGTCTTGGATTTTAAAAGGAAATCCTTAACCAAAGAAGTCAAGCCGGTCACTTGACTGGTCAAGCCGTTCACTTGACTTTCCAATGCGTTGTTGGATTCTGCCGCCATAACTCTCCGAGTTGAGGACCGCCCGTTATAGTGTCTGGAGTTCTCGGCCAACTCTGAGATGAGATCTCTCGCTTGGGAAGGGGTTTTGTTGACAATGCCCCCTCCACACGCCGCATTCACCATGCGGCGATCTTGATCCACAAGACCATCATAGAAGTAGAGGATGAGGTCTTGTTCGGTGTATCCGTGATAGGGGCAACTTGCACATAGCTTCTTGAATCTCTCCCAATATTCATATAGAGATTCATCATCTTTTTGTTCGATGTTACTTATTTGCTTCTTGAGTGATGATGAAATAGAAGCGGGGTAGTACCTGTCAAGAAAGGCCTTCTTCATTTGTGGCCATGTAGTGATACTTCCCGAAGGAAGATAGAAAAGCCAGTCCTTTGCAGTATCCTTCAGAGAGAATGGGAAGGCCCTCAGTTTGATTTGCTCCTCGGACACACCATTGGGGCACATGCTTGTGCACACAATATGGAATTCCGACAAGTGTTTGTTCGGATCCTCCCCTCGTAAACCATGGAATGATGGAAGGAGATGAATGAGCCCAGATTTTAGCTCAAATGTGACCCCCGTATCAAGAGTTGGAAAAGTGATACATAGGGGTTGTTGATTAAGATTCGGAGCTGTGAGCTCCCTCAATGTTCTCGTCTCAAGAGCCATAGTGATTGGCTCTTCGGTTTCGCTAGATTGAGAACTAGCACTTGATGATTCCTCCGAAGAAGTATTCGGAAATAAATTCCTAAACCTTTCGAAGGCTTGTTCCGTTTGGGGGGTTGTTTGGTAGATGATTTCGTTTATAGATCGGGTTCTTACCATATACTCAAACAAAGCTCAGAAGAAATAGAAATCTCTATACTTCAACTATTTTTTTTTTCTTTAAAATGAAATAAAAAGAAAAAATAAATTGCCTTTCCCCGGCAACGGCGCCAAATTTGACGTGCACTTTGTCGTGAGTGCACTCAAAGTAAATTCAACACTAGCACTTATACGTAGTATAGGTGAAGTAGAGTTCGTATCCACAGGGAAAGGAATAACCTTCTTTTTATATAAATGGTAAGTAAAGGGGGGTTTTGATTGTTGAGTGATTTAATTAAATTTAAACACGAAGATGAACGATTTATATGGGATTTAATTCAAAGATAAAATTGACTTGGTATTGCTACTTTCCACTTGTTGATATATTTTAGTCGATCATTGTTATATCTATAACTTATCTCCTCTCGAATACTCAATCGAGGAGTATATCCAATTCATCGAGGATAGTTATTAACAACGACCGTTCATTAATAACCCTTACTATTAGTCAAGTATAGAACAACGCCATATATCGACTTGATAGTAGCATTTAATCTTTTAACTCCTTGATGAAATCAATTGAGATTGATAACCTTAACACAACGGTTTCGGTTTAACCAACAAAATTAATCCCTCTTAAGTCTATTAACCACGACCGTGCATTAATAAACCGAAGTTACTTACTTGTGAAACTATCAACGATTAACCATCGGTTCGTTGATCATTTCTAGTAGTAATTAATATTTGAAACAAAACTAGTTGATCCTTTAAGTAATGTTCAAAATATTAATATGAAATATGAATAGGAATTAATTAATACTCAAGGAAGAATATTAAAAGGGAATGAATCCTACTATAGTTAAATATCAAGATGTTAACTAATTGTCATCTTAGTAACACTCCCCGATATTAACATAGAGGAAGGAATAGCTATTACTAAAACCAATGTCAAGATGTTAACTAATTGTCATCTTAGTAACACTCCCCAACATTGATATAGAAATAGTATTTAAAGGAAGAATTAATATTCAAGGAAAAGAAGTTAAGAAAATAACTCACAACTTTAATAATCAACAAGCTTCAAGAGCAATACCAAGAAATGGAAGTTTAGCTCCTCATTTGGAGACTAAACATGCTAAAAGAAATATAGAGAAATGCTATTCTAAACTGAGCTTAAGAGTGTATATGAATTGGTGTGTTAAAGTGAAGGAAATGAGGTGTATTTATAGGTTTTTTGGAGTGCAGGCCGAGTACTCGATCGAGTATGTACATATACTCGATCGAGTATGTGTAGAAACCTGAATTTGGTCAATACTCGATCAATACTCGAGTAGATTTTATATGTATACCCGATCGAGTATGTCGGTGTACTCGATCGGGTATGACAATAGAACGTGGCCAAATCTTTCCTTGCATGTTCATTTGTTCCCGGATCGGATCCTTGAAAATCAGTATTGGTACTCGATCGAGTATAAGGTATACTCGACCGAGTATACCCCAAAATCAGGAGTTTTTCCTTCTTTTTGTCTTCTACTCTTGCACCTTCCTTCACCTTTGATCATTTGATTGATCTTGGACCTGTTTAAGCTCAGAATAAACCTAATCTAAACAAATTACAAGAATTTAACAAACTAAACTATTACACCGAAAGTGTGTAATTTCCGAAATATTAAACAACCAAAACTAACTAAAAACGTAAATAAACACACGGAAATTACAAACGTATCACCAAGTTTATCCCCACTCTAAATTTCCTGGATATGCTCATATGCCATTGCTATAAAAGACGATCTCTACTGCTTTGCATCAGGATGTGCCTTGAGTTTCAAAACGTGTCTTACTATCTTAGCTTGCATTTTGACGCAACATTAAGTACCTATACTTAATTCCTTTATTCCTTTGACTGTAAAATTTTTCATCTCAAAAGGGCAAATTATACCGTACACCCGGATGTACGGTCCTCACCGTACATCCGGGTATTTTTGAAATTATTATGAACTTCTCCCAGTCCATCGTCCGATGCGCTGCCCCTATTCCTTCTCCTAGGTCATCGCCGTTTCCGTCTGTCTGTGCCGATCGATTTCCGAGTCAGACGATTCTGATGAAGTTTGTGATGGTGAAGAAGAAGAAGTTGGCGTATCAGCCTCTTGCCTGCGCTTCTTCTTTCTGCTCGTATGCCCCCCATGGTTCCGGAGATGTTTGTTGCTCGGTGCAGCGTTGGTCAATTGACTACTGGTGTGGGAACGTTTTTCTCTTTTGTCTTTCTTGTTCTTCTTTTCTTGCTTTTATGTTTTTCCTTCTTTTCTTTCTTTTTCTTAATTTTTTTTAATCTTTATTCAATTATAAAATGTTTTAGATATTAATGTTTTGTTTTGCTATATCTCATTTTGTAATTTACGTATGCTCATTTAATATTCGTTTTATGCTCATTTTAAAATGTCATATCAATACAAAAATGAATATTGAAGACATATTGAGCACAATAGAAATGAGTTTTATGTTAAATTCAAATGAGTGTAACGTCCAAAATGAATGAGCACACAAAAATGCGTTTTTAAATTTTTTGACACTCATTTCGTAAGTTATGTATGCTCATTTGGTAGTAATGGTATGCTCATTTTAAAATTCCATATCAATATTGCATATTTTAAAATTATTATACTACATTAAATTCGCATATTGTTTTAAATTGAAATCGATTGTAGACATAATTTCAGAAATCTTTTTTAAACAAATAAAAAATTACATTAGAAAATTTGAAGCAGATTTCACGATACTCATTTTAGGCTCCTAGCCTCCTATTACTCAAAACAATAGGCATGATGCTCACCAAACTTGCATTAATGCTCATTCCAGACAAATCGCGATTTTCATCTCAATAGCAGAGGTTTGATGCTCAATGAAATGTCTTGATGCATATTCCAAAAGTTTAATATTAAATTAGATTCGTATATTTGAATTCATAGGAATCTATTATAGATATAATTTTAAAAAATTATATAAAAGAAAAAATAAGAAAAAGAAAGTGAAACAACAGTTATGAAGAAGAATTTATGTTGCTCAACAATACTCAACATAATAGGTCTGTTGCTCATTAAAAGTTCATTAATGCTCATTTAGCAGAAATCGTGAATTTCATCTCAATAGAGGATGTGTGATGCTCAATTAAAATCGTTATCTTGAACTCATTTAGTAAGTTATGTATGTCCATTTAGTACCTTTGTTATGCTGATTTTAAATAACAAAGCAACTAACAAATTCATTAATACTCATTTTGTATGTTACGTATGCTCATCTGGTAGAGATCTTATGCTCATTGTCTAAATGTCATATCGATGCATTTTTTAAAGTACTACGGGTACTATTTTACATTAATTCACATATTGAAATTCACAGGAGTTGATTATAAATATATATAATTTAATAAGATTTTATAAAAGAAAAAATAACAAAAAGAAAGTGAATTAGAAGTTATGAAGTGGAGATCACAATTCTCAATATTAGACTCCTAATACTCAACAGAATGGATATGATGCTCATTAAACGTTTATTATTGCTCATTCACTAGAAACCGTGAATTTCATCTCAATAGCGGATGTTTGATGCTCAAATATTAAATATGAATATATAAAACGTGAAATGAGTATCAAAAAGTTCAAAATGAGCATTACGCCAATATGCATGGATATGACATTTAAGTTGTCTCGTGTAATGCTCATTTTAAAATTTACGAAATGAGCATAGAAAAAATTTAAATGCTCATTTAAAATCTCGAATACGCTTAAATATCAATTTGTGTATTCAGTATGCTCAACAGAATAGGTCTGGTGCTCACTAAAAGTTCATTATTACTCATTCTCCAGAAGTCGTGATATTCATCTCACTAACACTATATAAAAAAATTATAAACATATTTATATAAAGTAATAGTATTATTCATAGATCAAATAAATACTTCAAAAATATGAATTAGTCTTTTAATATAGTAATAATGAGCAAAAGCAAAAGAATAGTTAATATTATAATTACTATAATAATACGCAGTATGAAACTATATAGGATAAGTAAGATAAATGAACCGATTATTTCAATAAGACAAGTTAGTGAGATGGTTGAAAGGCCGAATATCCTACTTTGGGTCGCGGGATCGAATCTTGCTGTGGTTCTTAATTTTTTTTAAGCTGAGGCCGCGATTCGCTGGGAGCCCACCAATCATATTTAATAATTGGACCGGATGTACGTACACCCGGGTGTACAATATAGCCATATAGGCTCTCTCTCAAAAGTGAGTACATAATTCTATTCACAATTCCTAATTTGCGATTCAGCCACCAATTTAACTATGAAAAATAAATAAATTAAGCTTTAAACTAATACAATCATGTATCATATATCATAAATTTATAACGATTCTACGCACTTAATTTGTAATCAATACGTTTTTATATTAATATATTAGTAATTTAGTATTAATACATATCATTTCATTATTCAACTAAAGAATACATCATTAATATAAAATATAAAAATATTTTACTCACTATTCTTGACCGAAAGGAACAATTTATATAATTCATGCATGTGTGTGTAATTTTCACCCTCTAAAATTATTAATTAATCTTTTGGTCGATAAATATGATATTGAAAAGGGTCCAAAAGTGATGTTTATGAAAGAATCTCTTATGCAAATATATACGGAGTATTACGTAAATAACTAAATGTGCAAATTGTATATTTGAATAATACATTAAAGGGAAAAGGGGCAAATAAGCTCTCGAACTAATAAAAAAAGTGCAAATAAGCCTTTTTGTAGGAGGTTCTGTCCGATCATCGTCATTTGGGGAGGTTCTCGGTGGAATTTTTTGATGAATTTTTTTGAGCATCTTCTTCATTAAGTCTAGTTTAGCTATACCAAATTTCAGCTAAAAATTCAACCGGGAAGGCACTCAAATGATTTTCGGAAATATACTGCGTTGTTTAACTGCGCAATTATCTTCAAAAATTCATTTGACTGTCTTCCCGATTGAATTTTAAGCTGAAAATCGGTATGACTAAACTAGACTTAATGAATAAGATGCTCAAAAAATTTCATCAAAAAATTCCACCGGGAACCGAACCAATTGGCAACGGCCGGGCAGAATCTCCTTTTGTAACTATGTAAGTTAGTAGGTGTGTACATGGTAATTTGGTGAATGAAAATAGAATTATTTTATCTACTTCATCAAATATGGACTTATCCATTCAACCAACATAAACTTTGTGGTGAACGAGTCCAGTAGGATTTTCACTCGATCCATCTCCATTGCAAGCGGTCCTACAACTTTGAAGTTTCAACTCGCCGCCCGTAGAAATTTTGATTGGTTAGTTAGCTAATAAATACTGTACTACGTACGTAATAACAAAAAGAATTTAATAAGTATTGGAAGAGTGCGTTGGCACTTGGCATGTTCAATAGTCAATACAATGCGAACTAATTTCATAATCTATTACTCCTCCAAAGTGAGAATGGGTCGTGCAAGTGAGTATGGTAGCCACTAGCTAGACCATGTTGCCACTTGCCAATACTTTGTCCTCCTTTTATTACTTGATTAACATGTCCTGTAGATCTGGATTTTAAAGATTAGTGGTGTTTTAAATCGACAATACTTCTACTTCTTTTAAAAACGGAAATAGAATCGGAATCAGTTTTTAAAGATTCATCTCTCTTAACTATTACTCCATACTATAAACTGTACGTTTTCTAGAAACAATTTGGAGCGTCTGAAGTACTTCTGCAGTTCCGCTGAAACTCTCCAATATCCAATATATGTTTCTGCTTCTTGAAATAGCAAAACAATTTAAAGAAGCAGATCCAAACATTGACTTCCATTAAACTAAAATTTCCAAAGATCCCGTTTGTTAGGATGTTTTTACTTGGACTATAATTTGCTGGTTTGATCTGGTCTGTTTAAGTCTGGTCTGGTAAACGTCATGTATATGTGTATTTTATAACAACAGAAGACAAGTCTGGTCTGATCTGTTTAAGTTTGGTCTGGTCTGATATGTTTAAAAACACTCAATCACCAAATGTGCTACTTTATTCTCTCCTTTGATGAACAATTAATCATTATGACTTATGAACGTAATTGTGTCTCAATTAGTCAGTTAGTAATCTCCTAAACTCGAACACAACCGTCACATTGAAGCACGCTATAGTACGATACGTCACCTAATTGTTTCATCAGATTGCTAATGACTCATGAAAAAGGTCATAACGGCTACCTATCATGATGGAATTCGAAGTTGTATTTGGTCATGATTAGCATGCCACAAATACATTTTAGATTTTTACCTCAAAGTGTTTTAAAATATTGAGTTCTGTTCATCAGTTGATTAACTAGTTCAAACAAATATTTTATTAAAATCCCATTCTCATTTAGTTGATTCTGATATCAGGCTATATCACAAACTTTTGCTACCACGTATTTCTCAATCATTTTCCCGATCCCATACTTTATTGTGTTTAGTGAATCATTACTACAACTAGGAATCCCACGATTTGAACTTTTAAAACGCTACAAAAAATACGGGATTAGCACGGAATTTGGCACGGATTTGCCAATTTTTCGTGCCAAATAGCTCGTGCCAAATCGTTTTTGGCACGGATTTGGCGTATCCCTGCCAAAATCACTGCCAAAATTCCTGTCAATCCCGTACTTTTTTGTAGTGAAACTATAAAAACGCAGAGGAAATAATAGGCAGAGAGGAACAACCCGACAAACTTTTGAGAGGTTGCAAGTCACGGTGACTCAGACGGCCCAATGATGATAGACCTTGTACCCGTGCGCACCAGAGGTCCAGCCCAGCACGCAAGAGTTGTAACCTCCTCACGGCCGCTGCGGATTTCGATCTTTGATCAATGTTCTAACTTTCCCGCAACTCAACCAACTGAGCTACCCATGCGAGTAACAATGTGTTATTCTATTTTCTATAAATGCATGTTATCCTAAATATGTATATAAATCCAATTTGGAGAAGAAAATATTGACACTTTGGTTCTTATTTAAGGATTTTCTCCATATTATATTGTACTCCCAATTTAATAAAACAAGTCATTCTTTGTTCAAATACCGAATATACAATTTGATCCGCGCAGTAGACAACCAAGAGAGTTGTAGAAAAACAACTGTTATATCGTGGGAGCAGCCCATAGTTAACATGGTGCTCTCACATGCAAAACATGTGTGGTACTGTTCACGTGTGAACAATAATTTTTATTTTTTTATTTTTTCCTTATCCCAGTAACACGGTAATGTAACTCGCGTGTAAAGAGATGTAAGTCACATCGATAAGGAATGTAATTGCAATCAAACCAAAATGTAACTTTTCTAATACGAAGTATAAGAAATAAATTATTGATTTCAATGTAAACAATAAAAATAAGGAGTCTAATTGCTCTTTTATTTTACGTAAATAGTGAATATGTCTGATGTGAGTTTTCTCGCACTAAAAAGATGTAGCAGTATAGGGTGTAGTACGAGTATCGTGTCCATAGGGACGAAAAAGGGAAACAGGAATTAATTAAATTCAACAATTAAAATAAATAAAATAAATGCGATGTGCGAGATTGGATTTCGTGGAAAAATAACTAATGCGAAAAAGAAGATAAAATTAAAGGGGACTTTCTAATTAATGATGATAGAGAAGAGGGATTGATTCCAGGGTAATCAGATTTCTGGCTGATCACGCTTAATCACATGAAAACTATTTAATTGAGCAATGCAAATCAATACTAAGTTCTAACCGCTCTCGCGGCGTAGAGTCTAATAATTTAGGGAACCAGACTGATCTCTCATGCGACAGGTAGCTAAATTATTGCCAAAACGAGTGAGCGTACGGCCCCTTAATCGTTTCTAATCTCTTAGCGAACGATTAAGTGTGTGTGACGGTGTCCTTGAATAAATTAGATTTCTCTTAATTTATTCTACATGCAATTATAATCCTAGTGACCATTCTAGGTTACAAAAGATATCAATTAAATCATTCATACACAAATTAAATAAAGATTCATGCAATTAATCCATCAAGAAACTAGTCATACATCATGATTAACACCTTCATCAATCCCAAATCCCTAATTAAAACTACTCACAATTCATAATTGAATTAACAATAGATTTGAGAAAGAAAGAATTAATTTTCATTAATTAAAAAGATTGTACTTACAAAGAATCTCCCAATCTTGACAATCCAAGGCTTGAAAAGCTCTCAAAACTCGACCTAGGGTTTATCTCTCTAAGCTCGGGTATGAAAAATAGACAAAACAGGGCTGAAATTATAGAAAACGGCAAAAGCGGGTGAAAATCAACATGTGGGGTCGTGCGCACAGCGCGCGGTCGTATGCGGGGCGTGCGGGCGACAACGCGGAATTACGCGCGTTATTTTTTTTGTTCCGCCCGCACGGTCTGACTGTGCAGGTACCTCTGAGGCATGTTTTTGGACCGCGGGGCGGGCGGTTGAACCGCGTGGCATGTGGTTCAGACTTTTTGACTTCTAGCTCTCAGAATCCCCCGCGGGGCGTGCGGGAATGATCTGCGGGGCGCGGATGTCCCTTGAACCGTTTTCTTGCTCTTTTCTTTCTCGTTCGCTCCCGGTCAATCCTATCTTCAATCTTTGACCTTCCAAGCCTCGGATCGTGCCTCTAAATCATATCGTGGACCTCCAATGTCTCTCGTTATCTCTCGAACGCGTCCCAAATCTTCTCCAATTAAGCTCAAACACCGATGTTGGGTCCAAATTCCTGATTTCTCAACAAATTCCAACCAAACTCGGTAAACCGTAACTTGAGCTAATTAAACGCCTTGTGACTCTAAAATATTAGGAAAAAGTGACAAAACATAATCCCAACATGCATCAAATGCATGTCAAAATATGGACTTATCAATGTCTTGTTTTTAATATCTATTCCATAAACTTTTTTTTGAAAAATGTGCTAAAACATCATTTTCTACCAAAACAATTTGTTTTTTTGCAAAAAAAAAATAAATTTTGTTTCAATAGCAGAGGTTTATTTGTGATGTAACTTGTGTTATAGAAAATGTAAATTGAGTTGATGAAAAATCTAACTTAAGCGTATGCGAAATGTAACTTGTTAAGACAAGTCCAAATGCAACTTGCACATCGGCAAATGTGATCTACACATAAAAAGTTGTAACTCGCGGAAAAAAAGTGTAACTTCATATACTATCAAATATAAACAATGAAAACAATGAGTCTAATGACTCAATTAATTTACATAAACAATGAATATGTTTTGTTTTTAATATTAAAGTCTTTAATTATGTTTTAAATCAAGTTCATTTTTTTGCCAAAAAAATATTTTTTTGCCAAACAAAATCATGCTTTTGCCAAAAAATGATTGTTTTTGTTTCAATAGCATGAGTTTACTTTGTGATGTAACTGGTGTTATGGAAAATGTAACTTGCGTTGATGGAAAATCCAACTTAGGTGTATGCAAAATGTAACTCGTTGAGACAAGTCCAAATATAACTCACACACAGGAAGATGTAACTCACACAGAAGAAGATACATGTAAATCGCGCACAAGAAGATGTAACTTCATATACTATCAAATATAACTTCAGAAATTACCTACAAACATAACTCACACATGTGGAAATGTAAACACACATATGAAGATGTAACCCCATATTTTAGCAAATATAAATCAACATAAATAAATTTAATTTCTTAAAAAATACTAAAAACATATATAAAAGAGATAAACAAATATTTTATAGAAAAAAGTGTATGAATATGAAAAAATAATTTCAAAATAGTATATAATATAAAAATATATAACAGAAATAAAAATAGTATATGGATGTGAAATGTACGCACCTTGTTTTATTTAGACCAATATTGCAAAAAAAAATTGCAAAGAAGTGTATGAAATATAAAATAGAAATAAACATAGTGTATGAATGTGAAATCTAATATACTTATTTTATTTAGATTAATATTTTTTTTATGAATTGATAAAGAATAAAAATAGATTGAATTGTAATTGAAGTTGAAGATAAAGAAATGTAAACTTGTTATTGCATTTTTAGTATTTGATGGAGAAGAAAAAAGAACTGTAGAAAAAAAGCAAAGAGAATTTTTTTATTTGATACATTGTACGGAATATAATGTTATTATTTTTGAAGTGATTTATAGATTTACATTTCATCTAAAAAAACCGTGAAACAATGGGATGCTCTTTGCATAACACATAGGTAGGGAAAAAGTGGTTAAGCGGAGATATGACCACCAAAGAAAATGTCAATTAAGCATAGACATGAAAAGGTGATTTTCAAAAGAATATTACTTCCTTTCAAAAAAAAAAGACTAGATAACTCACATTTTAGAAGTAAAGGATAATTAAGTCATACTTTGACATTTTTTTTTTAATATTTTACTCTCAGTTGAGCAACTTCTTTCATACGGAATAGTATTTCGATACTACCTACGTTTTACTATAGGTCTATATTGGTGACATATTAACGTGAAAGATTTTTTATACGGAGTATAATATTATTAATCGTTTTCATTTCAAATATTATATAGGTCACTTTTTCTTCATTGGTGCATTTTCATGTCTTTGATGATTGACCACCTTGTTCATGTCCAATAAGTCATCTAATAGAAAAAAAATGTGACGCCCCATCTCTAAGACCATTTGTAGTGGTCAAGAGTCCAAATAGTTAAATTTGGACTCCGTCAATTTGAAAACAGTGTTTAGACTCTGTCAATACTGTTTTTTCCTGCATCCGTACACCGTCAATAAAATACACTCTGCATATTTTTTACATATGAATTTAGTAAAATATTAATTAAATTATTATAAGTAATGTTTTACTTTTAATTTTTTTCCCTGAATAATTATGAAATAAAAAATACACATTTTGATGTAAAAATAAATAATTTTCATAATTTTTTTAAAACATTTTTTGGTTAAAAAAATGAATTTGTTTAAGTGAAGTTTGATTATAAAATATTCAATTATTTGTGAAGGGTTCATGAATTAAGAATTCCTGTTTCATTTTTTTAGCTCAATAAACTGTAACAGTTAAAATTTCAAAATAAAATCATTTTATATATCACATATGGATGTCATATGAAAGATCATAAAAATTTATGAATTTTGATATATATTTTGAAAAATTAAATGACAAATAAAAAAGTTATATAAGTTTAAAAAAAATTGGGATATAATGATGCAAGGGTGACACCAGCATGACATCATCCTCACCAAAAGAAAACATGTGGCCGTGCCTTACTTTTCCTTTTTTCTTTATTTTTTCTTTTTCCACTCCTCTAAACTCACCCTCTATATTTAACATCCTCCATCCCCTTTCCCACTTTTAATACCCCATATAAACCACCACTACACACAATTAGGAGTCCAAAAGTTCCACATTTAACATTTTGGACTCCTAATACCTCACCACTACAAATGGTCTAAGTGCCCTAAAACGGACAAGACTGCTATATGACAAGATGCAAGTTGTTTATATTCTAATTGAAAGAGAGTGAAGTTTCACTCCAATTCATTATTTGAAATTGAACCCGGGACCTCTCCCGTGTGGCTACGCCCTCGATTGGGCCATCTAATAGAGAACACATTTTTCGCTACTTCCCATCAAACATTTTTCGATTGGGCCTTTAAATTTTTCAATATATGATTTTTTGGGTCAAATGTTAAGCTTTGATCAAAGATATATTCTTATAAAAATTATTTCATCATCATTATCTCAGTGCCTCAAAGGCTCACCTACGGTGGGGTAAGGAGGGTCTGATGTACGCAGTCATACCCCTGTACCTATGTAGCACCGAGTACACGGAAACGCGGAAACTGGTACACGGATATGACAAAACAAAAAAAGTATGATACGGATACGGGGCCATATTTATAAATATTAAAAGTTATGGGGGTGTATTTATAAATATTAAAAGTTACAGGGGTGTATTTATAAATATTAAAAATACAATTTTTTTTGAAAAAAATAGACATATGTTATCCTCTGACGTCTATTCATTCATGGCATTGAAGCATTTTAAATTTTCAAGATACTTAGAAATAAACTCATATTTTATCTCATATACACTAGTGCAACTCGAAATATAAATATAGTCAATAAGTCATTAATTTAAAATTAGAAATAAGTCAAACAACTACAGTTTTGAAATTAAAAGTGCAAGTACTCAAAATTCTATAATAATGAAGATAGAAAACAATATTTTAAAAGTTCTATTACATATTTCCGTTGGAGCTATTAATTTCCAGGGATAATTAGAATTAGGGATAGGAGGATGAGTGAATTAGGAATAGGCCCATTAGTTGTGTATACATAAAAGCAAGGTAAAAATTATTTTTAACTTTTTATTTTTTTTTAAAAGAATTTTATTACTCCGTATGTAAGATCTGAGTGTTTTTTAAAAAGCTTTTTTTTGGAAGATATTTTTTTTAATAAAAAGTTGATACGGGTATCCGTCAGGATACGAGTACCCAAAGTTTTAAAATAATTACCAAAAAAATGGAAACTTTTAAAAATTGCAGATACAGTCCGGGAACGTACGGTACGAGTATCCTAGACCTAGAGTATCGGATACGGGAACGTTTTCGATACGTCGATACAGCACTCTAGTGAAGTATCCGTGCTTCGTATATAGCCCTGTACAGCTGTACTAAAGTACAGAGACTGTTTCTGGATGACCCGGGGTGAAAATTGAATGGCCTGACTGTTGCTTCGTAACAAAGAAACGCAGACAATTTAGTGAGCTATTTTGCTTTATCCCATCATATTCTCAAGCCAAAAATAATTACTTTTCGGCTCCATTACACATGATGGAAAATTCTAATAAAAATTATTTACAATATAAAAATAATATCAATATATCATTTACTAAAAATAATTTCATGAAATATAAATTTTATAACTTTCACCAAAACAATAAATTTATAGTTTTCACATAAAATGACTACTCCCTCCGTCCCGCAAAATAGTTCCCGGTTTCCTTTTTGGGCCGTCCCAAAAAATAGTTCAAGTTTCCCCATTTGGAAAGTTTTCTGTGGCTCACATTCATTTATCTTTTTTCTTATTCAACCACAACCATACATTTCCACTTTATTCCCACTTTCTTAAACTCTGATCCAAGTCAATACGGGAACAATTTAATGGGACGGAGGGAGTATTTTTTTGTATAGATGATAAGTATTCCATCTGTATTTGAAGATTTGCTACACTTTCTTATTTAGGATGTATTTAAAAGTTTGCAATACTTTCCTTTTTTGGTAACTTTTTCCTTTAAAAATACCAATTACCCTTATTTTTTCTATTTTTTATATTTTCTTTCTTACTTTTTCATCTTTTCTCGCATGGGAGAATCTATGTACGGACTATGATAGGCAGAAGTCCATGTCAACTTAGAAAATTTTCAATTTTTTTAGTGTAAACTTTTTCATTTTTCACAGTTAGCTCACCTCTCTAATATTTAAGTCTGGTATAATTCTTATTCAGCCCACGACATCTCATATTTCTGAAACCGCCTCTCTAATTTCTCCTACTTTTTCTGCGCCCTTCATAAATAATTAAATATTGTGTAAAGATGTAATGTAACGATTTTTTAAATGGGGAGTACCTATTTTTCCTATATAAACCTCCATGTTGAACCTTCAATTCCCACATTGGGCCATTCCCCCTCCTGTCTTGTCCTTGGTAAAGGACATACTCTTTGTTCACTTTCAAACTACGCTCATTAATTAGTCACAGAGTACAAACAGAGGATCCAAACTCTGGCCAATTAAACACCTCTTCGCCGGGAATCGCCGCCATGGCCCGTCTAGGAGAGCCCACCAGTACTACTACACTTCCCAATCGGAAGAGGAAAATCTTCTTCGCCATCTTCGCCACCATTCTATTTGCAGGGGCTATAATCGGAATTGTGACTGAAGTCAACTCCCGGAAGACCAAGTCCGCCGCCGACATCCACCCACTCACGGCGGCAGCTCACGCAATCGTGAAAACCTCATGCGACGCCACGCTCTACCCGGAGCTATGCTACTCCGCCGTCTCCAGCTTCTCCGGCGCCAGCGACCGGCTGAAGTCCCCGAAGGACGTCATCGAGATATCCTTAAACGTCACGACGAGGGCCACCAAGCACAACTACTTCCTCGTCAAGAACATCCTCAACACCCGAAAGGGGCTGACGGTCTGCGAGAAGACGGCGCTGCACGACTGCCTGGAACTGATCGACGAGACCCTCGATCAGATCCGGGAGACGGAGAAGGACCTGAAAGATTACCCGAGCAAGAAGACGCTCAGGGAGCAGGCCGACAACCTGAAATCTCTCCTCAGCGCCGCCATAACCAACCAAGAAACGTGCCTTGACGGGTTCTCTCATGAGGCCGCCGCCAAGCGCCTCCGCTTTTCGCTTCTCAACGGCCAGGTATAAGATTAGATTCTAAGATCGGGATCATATAATTATACTCGTACATTATAATTACACATGATAAATCCAAGACTATATCAACTTTATTAATATACCTCCACCCTGTCCCGAAAATGTTCGTCATATTAGTTTTTTTGGTGACAAATTTTGGATGATAATTTTGATGAAAATATTTTGAATAAAGAACATTTTAATATAGCTTTCATATTCAAAGGAACATAATTTAAAAAATATGTTGATCAAAGTTGATTCTCATCAGAAAAAGTCAATTTGGTGGACAGAGGGAGTAATACATCGAGATATTTACCCTTTTATGACTAAGCTAATAGATAACCCGGATTACATGACCAATATTAGAATATTAATTAATTACCTAATATTTTAACACCAGGATCACGTCGAGAAACTCTGCAGCAACGCGCTGGCCATGATCACGAACATGACGAACGGGCATATCGCGGCAGAGGAGGCGATGAAGCCATCGACGAGTCCCGGGAATCGGAAGTTATTACTGTGGCCGGAGTGGCTGTCGGCGGGTGACAGGAGGCTGCTGCAGGCGAGCACGGTGACGCCCAATGTGGTGGTGGCGGCCGACGGCAGCGGGAACTTTAAGACGGTGAGTGAGGCGGTGGCGAGTGCGCCGGAGAAGAGCACTAAGAGGTACGTGATTAGGATAAAAGCGGGAGTATATAGAGAAAGTGTGGACGTGGGGAAGAAGAAGACGAATATAATGTTCATCGGAGATGGGAGGAAGATCACCATCATCACCGGAAACAAGAACGTGAAAGATGGCAGTACCACCTTCCAGTCAGCCACAGTAGGTAAGCCTACACAAACTACTCAATCATTATTTAGAATTTGAGTCTTCGAATCCTTACCACTAAATTGATCGAATTAGCATCAAGCAGATATAATTGTTTCTCTCACTTAAAATTGATGAAATTCATTAAAATGAAACAATTGTTTACTTTGAAATATGCTACGGAGTAATATTTTTGTTAAAGGATATGAAAAATTATGTTAAAAATATAATTCGTATTTTATTAATAAATAAAATTATATACGGAGTAAAAATCAACTAAAACTACTACTTATCACCTATCTACTTCACCCATATTATGAGTATATACTTGATGGATCCATACTCGATGGTGTCCACAATTCCACATTCAATTTTGTACTTGATAAACAAAAATTATGAACTTGATATTCAATTTTTTTACTAATAAACTTGATAAACATTAGATTTCATGTTTAATAAGTTTAATAAACTGAACATATGAGTTA
Organism: Cuscuta epithymum; assembly: GCA_945859915.1. Taxonomy (NCBI): domain Eukaryota; kingdom Viridiplantae; phylum Streptophyta; class Magnoliopsida; order Solanales; family Convolvulaceae; genus Cuscuta; species Cuscuta epithymum. The sequence continues at coordinate 211,984 of CAMAPF010001001.1, read as the reverse complement.
CTAGTCGTTAATGAAAGATTCCGTTATCAATAACACAACTTTCCTTGATGCTAACTTATGGATTAAAATACGTAAACTCCATTAATTCCAAAATACTTATCTATTTACCTTTTTGTGGGGTGTTTCAAAATATTAGTCAACTTTCACTTTTAGCTTTTTCGGAAATGGAACTACTGAACTACACAAGTGGCTACGCTACACGATTATAAACACTACAACTCTACAACAATGAAATAGTACCAAAAAGTCCAAAACCCTTGTACATAATTTTTTTAAACTACTTCACCAACCCTCATGTCCTTTAAAAAAACCTTCCCGAACCCCCACTCAGACAAGAGTAATTGACCCAGAACTCCTTTACTTACATTTATTTTGGTAGAGTGGACTAAATTGGATTATATTAGAGTATATTGAAGTAATCTAAATTTTAATGAATAAATTTTATTTTTGATCCTAAAAAGTATTGCACCAATTCCACAATTGGTCAACGTGTTTGACTATTTTTTGTACATGACTATTGTTTTTTGCCTATATATAATTCTTCCGTCAATATTTCCGGCTGTTAAAATCATCGGAGAGACATAGGAAAATCATCGAAGAAACATTAGTCAAACACTAAAAGTGAACACGGGAGAATCGAGAATTAAATATGAAATTGACATAAAACTTGTAGAAAATTAAGGGGAAACCCAAGAAAAAATAGAAATATAAGATTTGTTATCTCTTTTTCATATATAATGATAAAAAAAGGAATTGAAAATGGTAACAATGATACATTCGTTGGAGTTTACTAAGAAAATGTAATGTTAGGTAATCTCCCTATTTTGCTTGTCCTATTAGTAGATTAAGGCAATTATTTCTACCAAAGTTGACTCTAATTTTTATGAAAGTACTTTTTATTCCAAAATAAGTGCTGCATTCGAATACAACACTAATTGTATAACTACTCCTTTTTATTATCTTTGCTAGTACTGCCTCATCTATTAAGGATATTTTTAACTCCCACATGAAAATGAGTCCATATTGATTTCCCAATCTCAGCCAAAAAACAACTCAAAGTCAGAACCTATATATTGGAGGGATACTCCACTTGAACCAGCTACATGTATCTCCCTGTAGGCGAGTAGAGCAACATGGCCACATTGTACTTGAAATATTAAGATGGGAGTTTTTGTTTGTACATGAAAGCTGCCTACCCAGCAGCACTTAGTCAACAATAATTTATGGAGTATGTAGAAAGTAATCGCATAGGCAGAAATTAAAATAATAATCCTTGACTTGTTCATATGGGCATAATAATTTTATTCAATTTTAGGTATCAAAAGCAATACAAACAAATCATAAATAAGACTATACGAGCTATTTTAGTCATTTTATTGTATTTTAATTATTTCCTTGATTTTGCAATGGACAACAACGTGAAATAGAATAGAAGAGAGGAAGGGAATGATGTATCATTGTTAATTTGTATTTTTATGGGATGGCTCGACAAAACTAAAAGGCGCAAGGACAAGTTGAATACATTGAGCTAATATTCGTTAGATCATTCATTCTACACAAAACAATAATTTTGATGTTTTTGTTTCCACTAAAGTGCTGGTTTTAATATAAGGAAGCATGTTTCCACTAATTTTGTTTTACAAAAAAAGGTGTATATGAAATTATAAAAAATCTAGTACGGAGTATATTATATAATACGGAGTATTTAATAATCAACTTTTACCAAATTAGGAAAATAAGAATATTGGAGACAATTTTTGTACTGAAAATACTTCCAACTTTCCCTTTTTGTCAGTCCAAAAAAGAACTTCATTTTTAATTTTTGACAAAGAATTTGTGGTTCACAACATTTCTCTCTTTTGCACAACTCTCCACGACATAATTCTCACTTTCTTAATCTGTGTATCACTTTATTTGGGAAGTAAATTCGGGGACGGTAGTAAGTTTTGTCATAGTGCGGGATCGAATTTCGAAATAAAGATGCTGAACGTACACTTTACGTTAGTGGGAGTCTTGACAACGACTAGCTAGCATTAGCATGAGCATTAGAATTAGGGGTGGTTTGCAAATGTTTTTAAAAACATCATTTCTCATTTTTTGGCTTAAAAAACACTTATTTTATCAAACATTACCAACTTTTATTTTTCATGGCTTTTGTGTCAAAAGTGCTTTTACTTTTTCTATTACACAAAAAATACTTATTTTACCAAACACTACCAACTTTTACTTTTCAAAATCACTTTTTTCTCAAACACAATCAATTTTTATTTAATCACTTTTCCCTATTTTATTAAAAAAATATTTTTTTAAGCAGAAGCGGTTGCACATTAAATAGACCCTTAGTATCAGTATAGAAAAGAAGAAAGGTAATATATTGGACTCTTTATATGTCCAATTATTAATTAGTTTAGACTCGAGGAAGAACGGGGGATTTTTATTTTTATTTTTGAGATTGAAGTTATAACTGTATGTCTTATGTTGAAATTTATTTAATCTACTCCGTATATAGTTACGTTAGACATCATTTATTTCGACAATGGCCACACCTAGAATTTTTTACTTGGACTTTTTGAGTCCTGGGCCAAACTAGACCAGACTTAAATACATCAGACTTAAACAACTCAGATCAAATTGGACCAGATTTAAATTGATCAATCCAGATTTAACTTTCGTAGTTATAAAATACACAAAGGCCAGACGTTTACCAGACCAGACCAGATTTAAACAGACCATATCAGACCAGTCTGACCACCAAATTACACCCCTACCCTTTTAATCTTTGTTTTTTACGTTTGGTAGGCGTGTTTATCCGAAAATGAATAACTTAATATGCATTCCCTTCATCATACTCCGTATATGTTAGTTCCATGCACTTTTCATAGTAGTGGATTACAATTAAAAATGTTTCTTAACTTCAGTTCCTACTCTTATGCTCAATGTTTTACTTCATTATTCCAAAATCAATGGATCTTGGTAGTACTTAAACAATTTTTCATCCATTTGTCTTTTGCTTTCTTTTTCAAATCTCTAAGAACCTACTACGGAGTATATACATAGATATGATTGTTAGGTTATACCAGAAATTGTGATAATATTAAAAATCATGTTAAACACGAAAATTATATGGAATCAATTAAGAGCAAATTTAAACAAACATGAAAATTAATGACAAACATAATAGAACATGATTGAATCAGGTTCAAATGCACATGTGCGATAAACGTTGGTTCCAGCTATGAGTGGTTTGCCACTTGTGTAAAATCAAAGTCCGTGAATATCTTAGCAATGGACTACGACGGCACACACATGTTTGGTCGGGAATCGGGATAATATTATTTTTCTTTTTAGGTGCTGATAATTATTTCCTCCGTATAATGCTCCTGAGTAGTGACGCTCGTTCCCTAACTTTTTCTTGTCTCCATTTGTTATTTTTAAACCAAACCACAACTAAAGCCAACATTATGTGGATACAACTTAAAGAATTAAAGCGCAAATTTATCATTAATCTGATATTAAAATGATTGTTTGAACACTCTTTTGGTTGGAATTTCAGAAAAAAACACTTTGACAAGTTTTTAAGGCTTATTTAGTTAGGGTGTTTTGAAAGAGAGGATGTGAATAATGGGGTGTTTGGTATAGTATGAATTTTGTTTCTGCTTCTTTTTAAAAGGAAAAATAGAATTAGAGTAGTTTTTAGAAGTTGACCTTTCTAAAAAACTGTTTCTATGAACAATTTATGTTTTTAAAGTGCACCCAAAAAAGTATGCACTTTCGGTCAAACACTTCAGTATCTCTTTTTGCTCGTTGAAGGAACGGAACCGGTTTTAAAAAGTAGATTCAAACCTCCCATATCTTGTTCTTACCCCTACCTCCATTCTGGTAATCATTGATAATTTGTGATGTTTTGCTTTTGCCCGTATAAAACTATAAATTTAATTACTTTGGCGCGTAAAACTTAAAAATTAAAAGATAACTATTTGGTGTTAAGAAGCTTGTCACTTTTATTATATAAAATTAATGGTTAATATGATTCAATTTCTTCCCCATCCACGCTAAACATTATTAATTAGATAATACTAAGTATATACGGAGTTTCTTACTACGTATATTTATTTATTCTTATCCAACAAGTATACATCTTACCAACTTGTATGGGTAGAGGGAGAATAATCCAAATAATTAATGGCACAGTTGAATGGGGAGAATTTGGAAACGTTTTTAGTTGTAAGAGTTAACCTTTGCACATTTGTCAACACACACATTTAACCGTAAGTATGTCTTAATCTCTATTAATAAAAAATACTCTGTATTAAAAATCAGATTTTGAAATTTGTAATAAGATGAATTGAAAAATATTTTTTTAAAAATTTATTTTCATAAAATAATAGTGTAAAATGTAGTCAAAGTAGATCATGTGAAGAGTACAAAAAGTCAACATGTTGCAATTAAAAAGAGACGGAGGATAGTATTAAACATATCCGACAAAATGTGATCAGAAAAATTGAGGAAATAGAGCAGTTAATTTGTTACTCCGTAAAACTTATGGTAAATGAAATTTCAAGCAATAATTTGATTTGTGAATGTTACACAGCGGCGGTCGGACAGGGATTCTTGGCGCGGGACATAACATTTCAAAACACGGCCGGCCCCGACAAGCACCAGGCGGTGGCACTCCGGGTCGGGTCGGACCTCTCCGCATTCTACAATTGCGACATGATCGGGTACCAAGACACCCTCTATGTCCACTCGCTCCGCCAATTCTACGTCAATTGTTTCATTACCGGCACCGTCGACTTCATCTTCGGCAATGCCGCCGCCGTTTTCCAGAATTGCGACATCCACGCGCGCCGCCCAGGCGCGTCCCAGCAGAACATGCTCACTGCCCAGGGCCGAACCGACCCGAACCAAAACACCGGAATTGTGATCCAGAAATGCCGAATTGCGGCGACATCTGACCTGCAGCCGGTGCAGGCGAGCTTCCGGACGTATCTTGGGCGGCCGTGGAAGTTGTACTCCCGGACGGTGGTTATGCAGAGCACGATCGGCGACTTGATTGACCCGGTCGGGTGGCACGAATGGGATGGGACTTTTGCGGTCAACACGTTGACTTATCGGGAGTATCAGAATAGAGGGCCAGGATCGGGGACTTCCAAGAGGGTGACCTGGAAAGGATTTAAGGTCATGACCAGTGCTACTGAAGCCCAAATATATAGCCCAGGAACCTTCATTGCCGGTGGATCTTGGCTGTCGGGAACCACTTTCCCCTTCTCTTTGGGCCTATAATAAATATGACCAACTTTTTCGAATTAATTATGGACTTCTGTGTGTTGTTGGGCTTTATGGGCCTGTAGACAGTAGTAACATCATATTTGCAGAGTTGAGATTTTCTATTCCAAAAATATGTCATTCTCCAATACTTGTGGTATGTATGGAGGATGATAAAATAAAGTATGAACTTATTTTTGGAATAGAGAATGTCATCCTGGTATTATTCCCTCATTGGCTGATTAGCATGCTGGAATTAATAAATGGCATTGTTCCAAATTTTTTATTCATTTGCTCCATAGGCCAAATTTAAAGTCATTCTCTCTGCTCCAATATTAACTATTAACTATTGAGTATGAGGTGTATTCAGGAAAAGGAATCGAGGGCTGTGTGAATATAAAGATTTATTTACATATTAGTTAGTGAAAACTTTTTGGGGTATAGAAACTTCACTATCCTATGGTAGATTGACATCTCCCTCCTCATCAGTGCTAACTCTGCTACCATTCTCCACACACGGCCCATATATCCAGCTACACACCCCAAAGTACATCAAATTAATCAGGGTCAATACAGTGAGAAGCCAATAGTAATAATCGTAATGGCCCTTGTTTATATTGTTTGAAACCCAACTCTCATTCCCGTGGGCACTTTCATTGGTAATGTGATCCACTGTGCTCAGGATAACACTAGCAAGAAGGTTTGCCACTGCCATTCCTAACCCGAATAAAGATGAAGCAATGCTTGACATGCTTTTTGGAAGTTCGGAGTAGTAGAACTCAGTCTGTCCTATCGCGTTGAAAGCCTCGGCTATCCCACTGAGGCAGTGTTGGGGGATGAGCCACATTGCTGACATGGCAACAATGGCTTGGGGATTGTCTAACAACCCTTGTTTCCTTGCTTCTCTTTTCCTCACGTGCTCGATAATCCCAGAGTATAACATCGCCATCGCAGATAAGAAGATCCCGATTCCCATACGGGTTTTTGTCCTGAGGTGTACTGGTTTTCCTCGGATTTTCGAAGCTAATGGGAGGATTGCACGGTCGTATAGGACCACCCAAAGAGTTAAAGCTATGACTGTGAACATGCTGAAGGATCCGGCTGGAATTTGGAAGCTTTTAGTGACGTGCCTGTCCATGGAGTTTGCCTGTAGCAAAGGAAATGCACTTTGACTCATGTTGATGGAGATCATAATTCCAGTGGACCATAATGGGATTACTCTTATGAGAGCCTTTAGCTCCTCCACCTGTTCTACACTGCATAGATCCCATGGATTTGTTGGTAGCCCATTTGCCTTCACATCTTCACCTTTCTTGATTATGCAAGCCTTGTTTAAGAACCTAATTAATACACAATGAAGAAATGGAGACAATTAAGTAAAATATTATTGTATCATAGAAAAATTTATCTATGCACACCATATGTTTCTTCTTCTCCTTCTCCTTCTCCTTCTCCTCCTCCTCCTCCTCCTTCTCCTTCTCCTTCTTCTATTTTGCCGGTATGAGATAACATATTCAAAAAGCATAAGCTTATTTAATTTAATATGTCTCAAAGAGTATAGTAGCTTTTACAAGACCCTAGTACGTGGGAGTTACCCTAGGAAATTGCCTTGGGCCTCCTCTTACATGAAGCCTCATATATATGTAGTATATTTTAATTATAATATATAACTACAATATTAATCGCATTAATATATATTTAGTATTTTAATTTAAAAGATAAGTAAACAAATAGCAATAGTTTGCTACTCAGGTATGCAATATATTGGTGTGTCTCTTTTGCTCCCGTGTATTCTGTTGATATCACTCCATATTTTGATTAATTTTGTTTCATATTTACAATTACTAGACTTAGGATTCCTCTCGGAGCATAAATGAATGAAATAAGGAAATATGTAGTATATATTACTAAACTAAAAATGATGGAAAACATGTGACCTTTTACATATATAGTGACTATAACAGTAACTATTAGTTACTACGAAGTATATCTAAACTTAAATTATACCTAAGAAACCATGATATTACGCTCATAGTAATTTTAGTCACATTTTCTTCATGATTGAGTTTTAACAATATTTTGAAAAACTTCTCAATTAATTCTTCTTATACCACTAGTGTTCTGTTTCTTATTTTATTTAAATATTTGTAAACTACATTAAATATTATCGGACTTTACAAAGCCGAATTTCAAATCGGCAAAATATTTACATAAAATCAGAAACCAAATGTAGTTGAATTTATACCAAATATTATCCGTGACAACTAATTTCGACTAGAAGTAGAAATTGACTACATTTTTTTGTTTTGAATTTTTATAGAGTAAAAGTAAATATGGTTCCTTGCAAAAAAAAAAAAGTAAATATGGTTTTTAAAATGATAATGTGTCAATCTCTTATTTACTTCTCACAATACTTCACTTTTACAACCCTAATTTAATTCCTTAAATGATGTAAATGCTTAAAATATACAATAACACCGAGTTGACTCCAAATAGTTGTATCACATATCTGACATATCATCATATACGGAGTACAACATATAATTAGTTCGTAACGTTTACATATCATGCTTATTAGATTTTATTACGTCAAATCGTTCTAAAATGTGATTTATATTCGTCGCAGGCTTGAATAATTATCGTATTAATACATTGAGTTTAAAAACTACCTCTATATAAAAAGAGGTGGAATTGGAGGTGATTTTCCCGCTCAAAATCCCGGGTTATTAATGGGTCGGGGCAGGTCATGGCCGGTTCTAGAGGGAGGGCAGAAGGGGCGACCGCCCTAGGCCCGAGAAAAAGTAGAAAGAAAATTAGGTCCGAGTTTTTTTCTTTATATGTAATATGAGTAGGCTTCTTTTTTTATTTATAATTTCAATTAATTAATTAGGCCTAATGTGTAATTTTTGTTGACAATTTGAGAATTTTAAAACATAAGTAAAAAGTCTTGAACAAAGCTAGATAAGTTTTTAAAAAGAATATAAATTTAGTTTTGATTTTTAAATAGAGTTGGTTATAAGTCAACACATTTGTTGTTGAATCTATAAAAACAAGTCTCTTCACATCTTTCTAGCCTTTAAGATTTTTTATTCTTTTAACCACAAAATTACCAATTTTTGTTATTGTTTTTGCGCTGCTGGTGCCTCCCAATTCTCAAACATCATCCCAATTATCTATTATTCCCCCAAAAAAATTAATGGATTAGCAATTTTAGACATTGCACATGTAATCTTGGAAAAGATTGATTATAAAGCAATTATTTATGATTTTACTTCACAATGTTCTTTTATGATACATGTGTTGTTACTTTTGTGATACATGTGTTGATAATCAATCTTGGAAAAGATTGATTATCAAAAAATATAATTTCTCATATGTTCTTTTAATTGCACAGTTATCTTCAAGAATTCATTTGAATGCCTTCCCGATTGAAGTTTTAGCTGAAATTTGGTACGAGTAAACTAGACATAATGAATGAGATGCTCAAAAAATTTCATCAAAACATTCCACCGGGAACCGCCCCAAATGGCGAAGGCCGGACAGAACCTCCTATATAAGGGCTTATTTGAGCTTTTATGTAAGTTTGAGGGCCTATGTGACCATTTTCCCTTACACAAAATAAATTTATTTGATTGACGATATTGAATTGTTGAAGTAGGAATAAAGAAAATATGATTTAGAGTCATACAAACTTTATCAAATTTAACAGGAGACAACAGTTAGATTTTCCAAAGGTGAAATGAGATAATCCTACCAATTAGCCAAAAGTATATAGCTGCCTAATGAATAGTACGGAATAGTAATTACTAATTAATTTCTCTATCCCGATTTGCAAAATTTGACTTTTTAGGTCAAACAAGTTCATTTTAATCATTTAATTACGATATCAATTCTTCCTTAAATTTTAATTTTGATTTTGCAACTTTATAGAGATTTTAATGTATTTTCTGAATATAAAAATTGTAATTATTAAAATTGAAGTATTTATCTATAGGGAGTATTTAACCTTAACATTACTTAATAAAAAATGGTGACAAAAAAATGTTAACAAATGGAATGGATGTAGTAGAACAAAGTACATACCTCAGTCTGTGAGTAGGCAGAATGGTTTCAGAACCTCTGCTGCCATGGTAGAGGGAAAGGTGAGATGGAAAAGGGAGGTGCCGGTTTTTGAAAGCAGCCACGAAGACGCAGAGAAAGCTCTTCAACAGATTCCTACTGCTTCTGCGTTTGATATAGAGCGGTGAGGCGACGAGGAAAAGAGTGACAGATAGTAACATGAGGACTGCCGGAATTCCAAAGCCGACTTTCCAGCCCATGTGGTCTTGGATGTAGACGACGGCGGTGAGTGCAATTAGAATGGAAACCGCCGTGGAAGTGTAGTACCACCCAAAGTAGCTCTCCAGCACCCTTTGATTGCGAGGGTTGTCCTTCCTGTCGAGCTGGTCGGCACCGAATGGTAAAGAGCAGGGCCTGATACCGCCGGCGCCGATGGACATGAGCACAAATGAAGACACCAGGACAAAGTACTGTGCTGGCGTGGCGGCGGCAGGTTTACACGGTAGTGATTGGGCGCTGCTACATGCCGCTGCCGGCGGTCTTAACTTCTCAATCATTGCCGTCAGCCACAAAACAAATGTCCCCTGTAAATTCATGGCTCACAATCCATTTTCCAAAATTGACAATTATGTACTCCCTCACTTTCCTTTTTTGGTAGTCCCAACAAAAAGTTCCCATTTCCCTAAATGGAAAGTTATCCTACATCAAAACAGTGTCAAACAGTGCAAAACAGTGCCAAACAGTGTCGAAACAGTGCCAAACAGTGTCAAAACAGTGCCAAACAGTAAAATTTACCCCTCAGTAACTTTATTTCCTAAATATGTGTGAAAGTCAACCCGGGAACTTCTCCCTGGGACGGAGGGAGTATCTTTTATTTTATTAATAAATGTCTTACGCCGGAAAAGTTTGGATGAACAAAGTGTTATACTAACATATAGGGTATTTTTGGCACAATTAGTTGAAAAGATACTTTTATAAGCTTTTTAATAACTGTTAACTTTTAGTGACTGAAAAAGATCTTAAAAAGAAAAGGTGGTAGCTGTTTGGTAAAAAGCTGAATGTTTGATTTAGTTTTGGATTGGTATACAAGCTGTTAGGACTAATTAGTACTAAAAGTCACATGCTTTTCTAAAAAAAAGATCTTTTAATTTTTGAAAAGCTCTTAAAAATTGTCATGACAAATATACAATTAGAAGTTTGTAGAGACTTTTTGAACAATACAAAAGCTAGAAGGTAGGGACTTATGCATGCCAAACATAGCCATAGGCTACTCCTATCAGGACATTTTATGATGTAACCCCAAGTTTTAACATCTTTCACATCCTTCATTGATAAATCTTTTATCCCGAATTACCATTAATCAAACTTGAATTAAAATGTTTTTACTTGGATTGTTTTCACTTCGAGATTGGACCAGCCTTGAACAAATTAGATCAGACCGAATTTAAATAGATCAGACTAGACCAGATCAAACTTAAATAGAGCAGACCAGACATCCATAATTACAAAAAACACAGAGACCAATATTTACCAGACCAGTTCAAATTAGACCAGACCAAACTTAAATAGACCAGATCAGTCCGGACCATCAAATTACAGTCCTAAGTAAAACCATTCTTAGTAACATTCGTCTAGGGCCTCCAAAATTTTACGAGACTCCCATTTTTAAGACCACTAGTTTTAAATATATTTAGTCATTGACTAATTTAAAAAAAATATATTTAAAAATAATGTTGATAAAAATTATCTTTAATCAAGCATATCCGAGGATAGATTAATTAGTTTAGTTCTGTTATTAGTTTTTTGTGGAATTAGTTCTCTTATTAGTTGAAATATAAAATGTTGGGCAATCTTGATTAGTTGATTGTAGAGATATTCTTACTAATTTTGCTGTTCAAAAACGAAGAAAAACAAGTAAGCAATTTGTATTGTCATGTATTTTTCGTCATTTCGGATTATTTTCATTCAAAGAATTGTTTTTTCGACATTCTTGAGTCTTAACATGTAGGGCGTTTCAGATTGTATTGTATTGTATTGAAGTTATGTTATATCTAGGTGTAGTTTGAGTGGCCGTTTGACAACACCATTTTTCGGCTTATCAGACTTATCAGCCAACTTTTTCACCAAACACATAACTTTTGATTTCGCGTGCTGAATTGTATAATAAGCTGAAATGTAAGGTTGGGGTTACTTTTCTGGCTGTATTGGCTGAAGTTAATGTAGACGATCATTTTAGCTATTTTTACATATATTTTTTCTTTATTTTATTAATAAAATATATTTAAAAAATATTTTTTTCATAAATTAGCAGAATCAGTCAATGATGCCACTTCAGTCAGAACTTTATAAATTTCAGCAGAATCAGCCAAATCACTCGATTTTCTTGCTACCAGCGGGCTTTTAATATTTTCTTGAAATGATATTTTAAAAGTAAATGTGGTAATATGTAACTATCAAGACCTCAAAATTGTTTTAGACAGAACTACATCTTAATCTTTAAAGTTGAAATAGGAAAATTTTGTGGGACATAGAGAGTAAAATAAACACGACATACTGAGAGGGAGAACAGTGAACCAAGTGCAATGGTGATGAAATGGCCCAAATAAGAATCTGCAAGAAAGGCCCCAAGCAAAGGCAAGAAATTGGTTGCAGCCGACCAGAAGAAGAGCAAATTCTGGCCTTGAGTCATACCCATTCCATAATTTTTCATCAAATACAGAATCATGTTCGGCATTAGCCCGAAGCTTGACACCCTCTCCAGTGCCTCATTTGCTGCAATAACATCTCAATTAAATACTTCAAATAAGTAATACAATCCAAAGAGTGAAGTAACACAACATTCACAAGAGGGAGAGAGTGATTGAGTGAGTGATCATACCTATAACAAAGGGCAAGGTGACTAGACCGCCCTTTGATCTTGTTTTTCTATGAATTTGTATTGTCTTTGTAGTTTCTTTTTGTTCATTTTCAGATCGTGACTCTCGTTTTTTGAGCTCTTCACAACTATCCTCCATCTCCAACTTCTTCATGTCTCTCTCTCTCTTCCTTCTTTTCAACACACATTTTAACGGTGCACACTTCTTTTTCAATTTATATAGAATTGGGAAGGAGTTGAAATAGACTCTCCCTCTTCTTACACATTCTAAAGTCAATATTAATAAGTCTATAATTTTTTGTTGTATATGAGTACACTTAAATTATTAACAAACAACCTTATGAATAGTTATAATTTTAAAACACCGATTTATTTTCAAAGAGAAAGTTAAAATTTGAACACTTATTTTACTTTATTTTATTAATAAAAGAGAATTACTACCTTCACCCCACTAACATTGGGACATTAGAAGGTGACACGGTTATTAAAAAAGTGAGTTTATGTGTTTGATGTTGAATTGATAAAGTAAGAATAAAGTACAAATGATTTAGAGTCATACAAACTATCAAATTTGGTATGAGACAATTTTAATAGGATTTTCATAAAATAAAAAATGAGACAATCTTAACGGGACATGGAGAGTATTATTTCAATAAAATTGCATGTTACTAAATAAAAATAAGTAAAAAAATATTGACTATTTTATATTGAAGGAGGTACGATATCATGTCGTCAGCTATGTCGTCCATCTCTCTATGCTTGTCGAGGGTTGTCCCCACTCATTTTTCTCCTTTTCTTTTTGACCGTAAGGAGCGAGTGAGAGTGAATTATTCTTGCGTGACGGATGGAGTATTATTTCAATAAAATGGCATGTGACTGAACAAAAATAAGCTTTTTAAAAAATTATTGACTATTTTAAATAAAAGGAGGTACGATATCATGTCGTCAGCTATGTCGTCCATCCCTCTATGCTGGTCCAGGGTTGTCCCCTCTCGTTTTTCTCCTTTTCTTTTTGACCGTAAGGAGTGAATGAGAGTGAATTATACTTGGGATATTCACCTCTTTTACTCCCCCCACCCAAATAAAAATGCTCTCGTTCTCAGGATGATTCAAGCAATTGGGATATTCACCTCTTTTACTTTCCCCACTATAATTATCTTATAGGTATCAAATAGTTTGTTAAAATTTTGTAGTGTGCACAAAATCTCTAACATTTCCCATTGGATAAAAGAATAAAATCACATGTAGTAATAAAATTAATTAATGAATATATACATTTTGAAATGACAAAAATAAAATGTATTTGTTTTTTTTTTTGAAAACAATATCCCATAACACACAACATACGACAGGCATCACACCTCCACTTCTCATATGTTGTGGTTCTCTCCCTAATGACTAACCTACAAGTGTAAGTGTATTTAATGCATATAACATTTATGACTGGATAAATACTCTTATTTGCACTAGCACTTATCTTTTTGTCTAATATTAGGATGATTTTACTTGCATTATTTTAGTCCTACACCAGACTAGATCATACTTAAACAAATCAAACTAGACTTGAACGGACGAGTTTTGACCAGATCAGACCTTGACAGTTGTAAAATACACAAAGACCATACATTTACTAGACAAGATGTCAAGACTACAGTAGACCAGTTCAAACCAAACTTAAATATATCTGATCAAATCAGATTACAACAAACCAGACAAGAAAATTTCAATCCAATTGAAAACATCATTAATTCTACATTCTCTTTAGATATCACTGGTGATATCCCGATGTGGCTATGACATACCTTCAATTCACATCCAATATCAATAATAGTATATTATTTATCAAATGAATTACGAACTAACATAAAGTTAATTATTGAACTAAATGAAAGAAATGTAAAATGTTGAATATTACACACACCTTATAATTGGATATCACGAAAACATATCATATTGAGTGAGTTTTAATTGAAATAGAATTTTTTTAAAATGTATAGGAGCATATAGGAAAAACAACAGTGTCTTCAAATAGAAAATATAACCAAATACTTAGAAACAAAAATCATTAGTTAAACATGTGACTATTAATGAAGAATAGTGTGAAATCAATAGGGGTAAATTGTTTTTTTGTTAGGATGAACGAAGTTAGGAGGAGTAGCCCATGTGTTAATATAGCACTTCGTTCATCCAAACTTTTCCGGTGTGGGACATTTAACAGGACCTCATCCAAACAACTTGGTCGAATAAAAAGATTTATTATTTATATACTTCGTATTAGCTAGTGGAAACTTTTTGGGTTGTAGAAACTCATCTATCCTTTGGTAGAATGACATTTTCATCCTCCACAGTTCTGATCCTACTACCATTCTCCACAGAAGGTCCATATATCCAACTACACATCCCAAAGTACATCAAATTAATTATGGTCAATACGGTGAGAAGCCAATAGTAATACTCGTATGCCCATTGTTTATATGGTTTGAAACCCAACTCTCATTCCCGTGAGCACCTCCTCTGGTAGTGCGGTCCACTGTGCTCAGGATAGCACTAGCAAGTAGGTTTGCCACTGCCATTCCTAACCCGAACAGAGATGAAGCAATGCTTGACATGCTTTTCAGAAGTTTGGAGTAAAAGAACCCGGTCTGCCCTATCGCGTTGAAAGCCTCAGCTAACCCACTGAGACAGTGTTGGGGGATGAGCCACATTGCTGACATGGCAACAATGGCTATGGAATTGTCCAACAACCCTTGTTTCCTTGCTTCTCTTTTCCTCACATGCTAGATAGTCCCAGAGTATAACATTGCCGTCGCAGAAAAGAAGATCCTAATTCCCATACAGGTTTTTGCACTGAGTTGCACCGGCTTTCCTCGGAGTTTGGAAGCTAATGGAAGGATTGCACGATCGTATGTATAGGACCACCCAAAGAGTCAAAGCTATGATTGTGAACATGCTGAAAGATCTAGCTGGGATTGGGAAGCTTTTAGTGACGTTCCTGTGCATGGAATTTGCCTGTAATAAAGGAAATGCACTTTGGCTTATGTTAATAGAGATCATAATTCAAGTGGACCACAATGGGATTACTCTTATGAGAGCTTTTAGTTCCTCCACTTGTTCTACACTGCATAGATCCCATGGCTTTGTTGGAAGCCCATTTGCCTTTACATCTTCAGCTTTCTTGATTATGCAAGCCTTGTTTAAGAGCCTAATTAATACACAACATGGAGAAAATGAAGACAATCAAGTAAAATATAGTATCAGAGAAAAATCCATCTATGCATGAGTAGGGATGGCAATGGGGCGGGTTTGGGGCGGGGGTACACTCCCCCATCCCCCGCCCCATGTCTAAAAAGTTCCCCCCATCCCCGCCCCATCCTGTTGTCCCCCACGGGTGCCCGCGGGTGCCCCCATATAGATTTAATTTAGGAAAAATTGCACTTTTAGTCCCTGAAATAGTCACGAAAATGAAATGTCGGACCCGTATTTCTGATATTGTAAATGTCACCTCTTAATTGTCCAAATTTTTGTAAACGTGGTTCTTTAAGGGGTGAAATGTACTCTCGCCCACATTGTATATTTCACCCCTCAAAGGATCACATTAATAGCATTAAGGACAATTGAGGGACAACATTTACAAACTTGGGAATATGGGTCCGGCATTTCATTTTCGTGACTATTTCAATTCAGGGACTGAAAGTGCGATTTTCCCTTTAATGTGTCGTATTTGCATATACTTTTAATCCATTATAAATATATGTGATGTGGTTCCAATGAGAATGATGCTTAACGTGAGAATACTCACATTTAATCTAATGTGATACACAATAGAGCCCTTCTAGTGCACATTTGGACTTTGCTCAATACAAGCTAATATAATAATCATTATGGCACTTTTATAAATATTATGCTTGGTACGAAAAAGTGCATTGTGCGAGCCCATTGTGTGTCACATTGGGGATATATGTGGTGCTCACACGTTCTCACATCAAGCATTGTTCTCATTTGATCCTAAATCTATATATATCTACACAACACAGATATTATATATTATAACAATGAATAACTATAAATATATATTTAACCATGCTTAAAATACTAACCCACAAACTCAATAATATGCAACACTTTGAACTTCAATATGCAATACAAATAATGTAAAGATGCACACTGTGAACTTCAATATGCAATACAGATAATGTAAAGATGCATAGTTTGTGACAATTTGTAGGTTAGCATGGGAGGACTAGTTTGTATGTGATCTCACCCCTTAAACATATATACACACATATATGTGCAACCCTGAAGTATTGTGTTTGTTAAAAGTTAATACCGCCAAATTTTAATAGTTCTTCAATTTGAGTAAGTTTTGTGAATCGAAGACAGTTAAAGTAAAAATATAAGTAAACATATTATCATCATGTACGTCGTTTCAAAATTCTCAACAATTATAATACAATTAATTACATACTATGTATTACATTTAAATGTGTGTGTGTATTTAATTATTTACTCACTCTTAAAACTCATATATAACAATTATGATAAATATTTTTAATATCAGAGCCTTAGTCCGTAAACTTCATAATGAAGCTTCAAAATTCCTTTTTGAAAATGATTTTGGAAACCATGAGCATAAAGTTTTGTACTTATAGAACTTTTGGTACTTGAGTTGCAAGGTCTCTAATTGTTAAGATGGTACCCTTAACAATTGGCATGGCGGCGATTTGAGCCAAAGGATGTCTTTAAGTGCCTATCCGTCATTTGACATTTGATACGGGTCTAATGACTCAATCTCTATCTCTTTCAGAAATGGAACGTACCGGTAAAGTCACTCGAAGGAACCCGACTGGCCAGGCACCGGGAGGATCCCAACATGGCAGTCGAGGGGCATCGAGGGCGTCGCGTGGGCAGGGCCGTGCAGGTTACTCATTAACGGTGAGTGACGGTCATGTGGAGACAATTGATGAACAGTATGACTCCGAGGAGGATTCAACGTATCAACCGGGAACCGAACCGGTTGAGACCCCATATGATGGGGAATATGATGATGATGATGAGAGCGACGATAATGACGCTCTAGAAAGGATGGAGGAGCTGCTCCGTCAATACCAACAGGATCGCCAAAGGCGCCGGGCAAGGCGTGCTTTGGGAGGGGCTTCCAGGGGAGGAAGCCGTGTGAGTTCTAGGGGACATGTAGAGTCCCGGAATGATCGAGGTACCGAGGTCCCGATAATAAGGATCTCAAAGTACCTCAAGGAGGCAAGAGACTTGGGGTGTAAACCATTTGATGGAACGGGAGACATCTCCATTGCGGCCGAGTGGATCAAGAGATTCAACGAAGCGGCTCTTGACATGGAGCTGCCGCCGACCATGAAGTTGAGAGTGGCAACGAGGTTGCTAGAGGGAATGGCGTCCACGTGGTGGGACGGTGTTAAAGGGAAGTATGGTGAGACAGTCACTTGGGAGAACTTCCGCCAAGAATTCTTCAATCAATACTACTCCGATTTCGAGGTGAACTTGAAAAGGAGAGAATACACCAACTTGACCCAAGGAGGCAAGTATACTGTGAGGCAACTCGAGCATAAGTTCAGGGAGCTTGCCGAGTTCATTCCGGAGTACATATGTGATGAGAACCGGATGGTGAACCACTTCTGGGATGCCTTGGACCTTGACATACGCGAGAGGGCAACACAATTGTCTAATATGACGTTTAGTCAAGTTGTTGAGCAAGGCTTTAAGGGGGAGAAAGAATGGGAAGAAAGAAAGCGGAGGAATGCCGAGGAGGCAAAGAAGAGAAAATGGGAGAACCAAGGCTCCCAAGGTTCCAATAAGAAGGGGAACCACGGGGGAGGGAGCTCATTTAGGACTCCTGCACCGCCATCTAGAGGAAACCCGGGAATGAGTGGACAACACTCGGAATCACAAGTCTCAAAAGCGCCAAAATGCAAGAATTGCAAGAGGAACCATGTGGGCAAGTGTCGTGATCCCCCGAGGTGCTATCAATGTGGTGACACGGAGCATATGAGGTCAAGTTGCCCGCAACTTGGGCGAGCCGTGAGTGCCGGGCCGAGTGGTGGGACCACGATGAGCAGGAACCGGACAGCGGCACCTCACGCAAACACGGGGCAGGGTGGAGCTAGCACAAGTAATGCACCGTCCGTGAATCAAGGGAGGACCCAAGCGAGGGTCTATGCGATTACGGAAGCCGATGCACGTGCTAACCCGGACTCCGTCGCGGGTAAATTCTTGAACTTTTGATGTTATTTCCTTGTAAACAATATAAATGTTGGAATGTATAAGTTATATGGCCAACCCAGCCTGTTTAAAGTTCAAAGAAGTGGACAGATATCTGCCTGGGGCGAAAGCCGCCCGGCTTTGACGAACGTCGCCCGACGTTTGTCTATGATTTATTACATAAATCCTACGGCGACCATAAGCCGCCCGACGTTGACGAAAGCCGCCCGGCTTTCGTGCTTGATTTTTGGTTAAATCATTCGGCGTATAAAAACCGGCCGCGTTTCGTAAAAACCGGCCGGCTTGTGTTCAGGAATTCCGGTATGGGGCGCTGCTAACGAAAACCGGCCGACATTCGTAAGAACCGGCCGGCTTTTATAATTAAAAAGTTGGAATTCTTTCGGCGACCGAAAACCGGCCGGCTTTGGCAAAAACCGGCCGGCTTACGTAACCAGCCATTCCGGGCTGAAGGCCAAAGTACGAAAACCGGCCGGCTTTCATGAAAAGCGGCCGGCTTTCCCTCATTGGTGCTCGATGTTGATTTCAAGGGGGAAAACCGGGATGGAAGCGGGATGGGGCGTTAGCTGACGATCATCCAAACCATAGCCGGGGTACTCTATAACCTAAGAAATGAGTCTAATAAATGGGGAGTGTGTCTTACATTGCTTATGAATGTAGGAACACTCAAGATTAACGGGAGAGACGCAAGAATCCTCATTGACACCGGGGCGCAACGATCATTCGTGAGTGAGGCGTTTGCCGGGGGATTCAAAGAACCACTTGTACCGATGGCTCAAGCCCTATTGGTATCCACACCTCTGGGGGAAGACATCGAGAGAGATAGCCACTATCCATCGTGTGAGGTGGAAGTGGAGGGCCAAAACTTGACGTGTGATTTCGTACCGCTGAGTATGATTGAATTCGATGCAATCCTGGGAATGGATTGGCTTGAGAAGCATCATGCTAGGGTCGATTGCTACACAAAGATACTTGAACTCGAAGGCGATGAAGGAGTAACCTTACGCTTCGAGGGGGATCGGGCCAAATCCAATAGTTGCATCATATCCGCCGTGAGAGCTAGGAGTATGATGAGAAAGGGTTGCCACGCATATCTAGCATATGTGGTAGACAAAACAAAAGAAGAGACGAGCATCGATGATGTGAGGGTGGTGTGCAAGTATCCGGATGTCTTTCCAAAAGATTTACCGGGACTTCCACCCGATAGGGAGATTGAGTTTGTGATCGAGGTTGAGCCCGGCACCAAACCAATCTCTATACCGCCATACCGTATGGCACCCGCAGAACTTAACGAGTTGAAAACCCAATTGCAAGAGCTTTTGGATAACGGTTTCATTAGACCAAGCCACTCCCCGTGGGGAGCACCGGTTCTTTTCGTGAAAAAGAAAGATGGGACACTTCGAATGTGTATCGACTATCGTCAACTGAACAAGGTCACAATCAAGAATAGGTATCCTTTGCCTAGGATTGATGACTTGTTTGATCAACTCTGAGGAGCAACTGTATTTTCAAAGATTGACTTGAGGTCGGGGTACCATCAGTTGAAGATCAAGGAAGATGACATACCAAAAAGTGCTTTCCGCACAAAGTATGGGCATTTCGAATTCCTTGTTATGTCGTTTGGGTTAACAAACGCCCCCGCGGCATTCATGGACTTGATGAACCGAGTATTCCATAAATACTTGGACCGATTCGTGATTGTGTTCATAGATGACATCTTGATTTACTCAAAGAGTGAAGAAGAGCATGAGGAGCACTTGATACTTGTTCTCGAGACGCTACGGGAGAAGCAACTCTATGCCAAATTTTCTAAATGTGAATTTTGGCTAAAGGAGATTGGCTTTCTCGGGCATGTGGTTTCGGGATCGGGAATTGCGGTTGATAACAAGAAGATAGAAGCCATTACCGAATGGGAGAGGCCAAAGAACGTCAAGGAAATTCGTAGTTTTCTTGGGTTAGCAGGCTACTACAGAAAGTTCGTGGAGAAGTTCTCTGTTTTGGCGTCGCCATTGACAAAGCTCACTCGAAAGGGAGCTAAGTTTGTATGGGATGACAAATGTGAGAAAGGTTTCATTGAACTAAAGAAGAGATTGACCGAGGCACCGGTACTCGCATTACCCAAACAGGGTATGGGGTACGATGTCTATAGCGATGCGAGCATCCAAGGGCTTGGATGTGTGTTGATGCAGAATGGGAGGGTAATTGCATATGCTTCACGACAGTTGAAGAAGCATGAGGTAAACTACCCTACTCATGATTTAGAGCTGGGGGCAGTGGTATTTGCACTGAAGATTTGGAGACATTATCTCTACGGGGAGACATGTCATATATACACTGACCATAAGAGTTTGAAATACGTGTTCACTCAGAAAGAGCTGAACATGAGACAGAGGCGATGGATGGAGTTGATAAAAGACTACCATCTTATCATTGAGTACCACCCCGGTAAAGCCAACGTGGTGGCGGATGCCTTGAGCCGAAAGAGTTCGTCTGAGGCATTGTTGACTAGTTTGAGGGCATTAAGAGCCCAATTGGAGGTATCTAGCGACGGTGCCTTGTTAGCTAGATTCGAGGTAAGGCCTACCTTACTGGATGAGATCAAGAAGGGTCAAGAGACTGACGAAGAGCTTATGAAGGTCCGGGAACGCATGCAAGCGGGACCAGTGGAAGACTTCAGGGAAAGAGATGATGGTCTCTTACTATTTCGTGATCGAGTGTGTGTACCGGCAGATGATGAGCTCCGAAAGTCCATCTTAGAGGAAGCTCATTCATCGGCTTATGCCATGCACCCGGGGGGGCACGAAGATGTACCGTGACTTGAAGGAGAGTTACTGGTGGTCTGGTATGAAGAGGGAAATAGCCGAGTACATCAGTAGATGCCT
The DNA here is from genome assembly GCA_945859915.1 of Cuscuta epithymum. Lineage (NCBI taxonomy): Eukaryota > Viridiplantae > Streptophyta > Magnoliopsida > Solanales > Convolvulaceae > Cuscuta > Cuscuta epithymum. The sequence continues at coordinate 190,654 of CAMAPF010001001.1, read as the reverse complement.
TACTTGCCAGCAAGTTAAGGCAGAACATCAGCATCCAGCTGGATTATTGCAGCCACTTTCCATTCCAGAATGGAAATGGGAGCACGTGACTATGGATTTCGTGGTAGGACTACCACGGACTGTGAGAAACTACGACGCCGTATGGGTTGTGGTTGATAGGCTCACGAAGAGTGCACATTTTCTACCTATTAACACTACCTATGCACTTGAGAGGTTAGCCAAATTGTATGTGGAGGAGATCGTGAGGCTACATGGGGTCCCTATAACCATTGTATCCGACAGAGATCCACGATTCACATCACGATTTTGGCCGAAATTCCAAGAGTCCATGGGAACTAAATTGAAGTTCAGCACTGCTTTTCATCCCCAGACAGATGGGCAATCCGAGAGGGTTATACAGATTTTGGAGGATATGTTGAGAGCCTGCGCATTGGAGTTCCAAGGAAGTTGGGACAACCATTTAGCACTTGTTGAGTTTGCCTATAACAACAGTTATCAGGCAAGTATCGGCATGCCTCCATACGAAGCATTGTATGGGAGGAAATGTCGTACACCGTTGTGTTGGGATGAGGTTGGCATGGCCAAGCTCGAGAGCACGGAATTGGTGGAGATCACCAAGTCAAAGGTGAAGATGATTCGAGAGAGGCTTAAGGCGGCCCAGGATAGACAGAAGAGCTATGCCGATAAACACCGGAGAGCCTTAGAGTTTAAGGTGGGAGATGAGGTGTTTTTGAAAGTTTCACCTTGGAAAGGGATCATCCGATTTCAAAGCCGAGGGAAACTTAACCCACGTTACATAGGGCCATTTGTGATTCTTGAAAGAATTGGGGCCGTAGCATACCGATTGCAGTAGTTGACTCCAGAATTGGAGAAGATACATAACGTGTTCCACGTGTCTATGCTAAAGAAATATGTGCCGGATCCGTCTCACGTGTTAGAGAAACCCCCTGTGGAAATACGTGAGGATTTGAACTATGCCGTCCGACCAGTAAGGATACTTGATAGGCAAGTAAAGAAATTGAGAAGCAAGAAAGTTCCAATGGTTAAGATCCTTTGGAAAAGTGACCGAGTGGAAGAAGAAACTTGGGAAACGGAAGCCTTGATGAAGGAACAATATGCATTCCTTTTTGAATGAGCGTTTGTGAATTTCGGGGACGAAATTCCCGTTAAGGGGGGGTGAACTTGTGACACCGCACCCGGATGTACTTGAATTTGAAATTCGACTTGTATTTGAAATTACTAGCGAATAAATTTCGTGTAATTGATTGATGTATTTAATTAATGTGAGATTAATTAAATTATTTCTCGGGCCCATTATATGAGAATGGGCTACCAAATATTTAGTTTGGTCATCATAATAATTATAGGAGCCCAATAAAATGCCAACCGAAGTTGATAAAAGTATTTGGACAACCCGAGTGCTATTTTGGCCCAACCTGCCAAAAATAGCAGGAATAATTGGGAGGAACTTTCTACACCCACTTGGGGTATCCTACACACTAATTAGACTCAAAAATAAGGGAGGGGGGCCACACAATTTGGTTGTGTGCGGATGATTGAGAGGGAAGTCTCCTAGAGACACTCCCATGTTCCAAACTCTCCATCCACTATTGAGAGTTGATTGAGGAGGCTCACCCACCCACTTCTTGCACTCATTCGAACCACACAAGAGGGAAGAGCTCCAGGGAGTTATCTCAACAAGGCTAAGGTAGAGGGAGCATCAAGAAGGAAACCCCAACAAGAAAGAGCAAGAAGAAGAGGTAAGAACACCACTTCTACTCTTTTTACTAGTTTTGTTGCATGATTTCTAAGAAATCATGTGGTGGATCAAACATGGAGTTCTACACGTTTAAAAGTGTGGAATAATGTTATATAGTGGTGGTATTTAACCTAGGAGAGTCGTGGAATCGATAGGAGTTGAAACCACCGGAAACCGCCAAGGAGAAGAAGCTGTTCGTAGTTGCAGACTACGAAAGCCGCCCGGCTTTGGTGAAAGCCGCCCGGCTTTGGGCTACTGTCCAGGATTTTTGCCTTCAATCGGCCTAGAACGGGGATTGATCGAGGGGCTTAGCAAAGGCAACTATTGTAGCACATCACAAGGTGAGGATGGCTGACTATATTGCTTATAATCTTTGGGTTAATTTCATAAGATTACCTAAAGTAATTAAATGTGATTTTCATGGATTATTAATGCTTAATAATGCCTAAATGAAAATATCATTGTTTGTGAATAAAAGATGCATAACATACAAATTTATGAGAGATTGTGTATGATGATGCATATTAAATGTGAAGGTATAACGATTGTATAAACCATGAATTTTTGTGATAAAATATACTTTTACTTCATGTATAGAAATCATGAATGGATAAAAGTGATATTTTTGATATTGAGATTAAATCGTATACGGATTAGAAAATCCATAGGAATGAGCCTTATAACTATGAGTTAAGAAGCTTGGCTGTTTAAAGATTTATGGATTAGTATTTAATTTACTAATCGGGAATGTTGTATAAAAGTGATAGAACAAATCCTAAGGACTTGGATTGTGAAGGATGCACCTTAAGTAGTCTTATGAGATGCCTTAAGGTAGGAATGGGTAACCACTAAGTTACATCAGGAGTAGGCCTCCTTGGCTACTCAAGATTGAGAAACTCTAGGCATAGAAATTGTTAGTGAGTTAGTATCGTGACTAGAGGAAGCCTCTAGCACGATGAAGAATGACTGGAGGAAGCCTCCAGCATTCGTGTAGGGTAAATTAGTTTCGTGACTAGAGGAAGCCTCTAGCACGATGAAGAATGACTGGAGGAAGCCTCCAGCATTCGTGTAGGATGACTAGAGGAAGCCTCTAGCATAATGTAATGATATGTGACTGGAGGAAGCCTCCAGCACAAAGTATGTAAGGTGATTAGAGGAAGCCTCTAACACCGAATTTAGTGACTAGAGTAAGCCTCTAGCACGGCAAAACATGACTAGAGGAAGCCTCTAGCATGGTGAATTAATATAGATGGGCGTGGCTTGAAGTCACGGGGAAAGGGTTGAACGTTTTCAAAGCAAAACATGGGTTTTCGGGCCGACTACTTGACTTTATATATAAAGTAAGTATATTTTCAAAGAGGGTAACCACGGGTTATGACCTATATTATATTATCACCCTACGTGAGGGTCTTGGAAATTGAAACTTTGATTATACTTAGTATAGTTGTCATTGTACTTGTCAAATGCTTCCAAGTACTGACCTCCCCTTCACGGGGGAGGCCACCTCACAGTTTCAGGTAGGGGATAAAGCTCGCTACCTTTGCCGTTGCTTGGGAAGCTCGGAGGAGAGAAGACGTGGTTCGTGCTTCCTCCGTATCTATTTTGAAAACATTTAAATAAATGCTCATGGATATTGTTTTGAATATTTATTTGGGGCTTGTATGCCCGTGTTTGCCACGTGTGGCTCGGATATTTATATTAATGTTTCCGCTGCTTTAATTAATTATTTTACATTATGATTGTTTATGGATGTACTATTGTGAATGGTATTCAAGACGCCTTGTATGGTATGGATGAGTTGGACTGCGGTTGACCATTCGTACTGTACGGCGGGTTGTTGACGTGTCCGGTAGGTCCGGGGCGTGACAATTAATCATTACTAGCTTATTATTATTCTAGTATAATATGTATTAATTCATTAACCATGACTAAACCGTATACAATTATGTATTTCTATATGTATATGTATATGCGTTTGTTATATACTACATATAATTTAATTTAATATGCTTGTACATTATTTATATATGTGTATATATATGTTTGAGTATATATTTATAACGGGGGACGGGGCGGGTGTTGCGCTATTCCCATCCCCCGCTCCATATTTTAACGGCGTAAAAATATCTCCCCCGTCCCCACCACGCCCCAAGCCCCGCCCTATCCTTCCCTGCGCGGCGGTTCCCCACGGGTCCCCGCCCCCATTGCCATCCTTATGCACGAGTCATGTTGGGATTGGAAAATGCTTCTATTCAATATCAAGAACAGAATTACAATAGGAGGAACAAACTCTCACACTCAACTATTACAAAAAATTCAATCCTCACCAATACACTTCTACTCTAAGTGTATTTTCACTCTTCACACACTTTTTCATTTTCTAAACTGATGCTATAAACAACTATAGAGCACTCTATTTATAGGGCTGGTTTGGAGACATGAGGAAGTTGCATCTAAGCTTCCTAGTTATCTCCATATCTTCTCCCACACCTATTTGTTGGAGAGCTCTTTCGAAGAAGGTGCCTCCATGTTAAGGTGTTTCTTGCCAACTTCCAAGAAAGAAGGTGGAAGTTCCCTACAAATCTCCCCCTCCACCATTTTCTTTGTTTCTCTCATTCCTACGGTGCTCGCTGGCTCCCCCTCGCTGGCAACAAGTATCCATTCGGATGTGGAATACTTTCTCTGTGGAACTATGTCTCGCATAGAACGTCGAACATGAGTACCTTCATCTTCCTCTTCAGATGAAGGCTCCCCCTGCTGAGGAATATCATCATTGTGAGCATCATCATCACCTATTGAACCATCACTCTCTTGTTCAGTAGTATCATGCATCTCCTCGTCGCTGAGAGGAATGTTTGATGATACAAGCACTTCGTCTTCTGGAGTATGTTGTTGGCGGATTATTGGAACACACGCATGAAACTCGTTTTCATGAAATACAACATCTCTGCTTCGTACAACTTTCTTCACTTCGGGATCCCACAACCGGTATCCGAATTCTTCATCACCATACCCGATGAAGATGCATGGGTTTGACTTGAGATCAAGCTTATGTCTCAACTCCTTGGACACATGTGCAAATACCTTGCACCCGAACACTTTCAAGTGAGAGTAAGAAACATCTCTTCTTGACCATTTCTTCTCTGGCACTTCAAAGTTTAAAGGAACAAAAGGTGACCTGTTTATATGATAACAAGTTGTTAGCACAGCTTCACCCCGGAATGGCTTAGGTAGTTTAGCCATACTCAGCATGCAACGAACTTTCTCCATAATGGTCCGATTCATTCTTTCGGCTACACCATTGTGTTGTGGAGTTCGTGGAACCGTCTTCTCATGTCTGATTCCATACGCAGCGCAATATGCTGAGAACTCCCGGGAAGTGTACTCTCCTCCATTGTCTGAATGTAGACACTTCAGCTTCTTCCCTGTTTCTCTTTCTACCATGGCATGAAATAATTTGAAGCGATCAAACACTTGATCCTTACTCTTCAAGCAGTAAGCCCATACCTTTCGTGATGTATCATGTAACACCCCGGCCGCGCAGGACCCGAGGTAGTTACTCCGGACCAATAGTACTGTCCCCACAAACCACCACGAGCCTTTATCGCGCACTTTGTCCTCACTCATGCGCGCCCTGAGAAACTTCCCAGGGGGTCACCCATCCCAAGACTACTCCCGTGCAAGCACGCTTAACTTTAGAGTTCTTAGGCGATGAGCTCCCTTAAAAGGAGATGCACCTCTGTTGGTATGAGTAGTACTATTAATCCTCTTAAATTAATCTCGAGTATTACAATCACCCCCACTTAGGATCGCAACGTCCTCGTTGCGCCCTTAAACCAATCTCAATCAAATCCCAGAATCTTTTCCCCTGCTAAGTGTCTGCCCGATATCCAACGGATCAGTACACTGTCGCAGAGTTTGCTCTGATACCACCTGTAACACCCCGGCCCCACCGGACCCGAGGTAGTTACTCCGGACCAATAGTACTGTCCCCACAAACCACCACGAGCCTTTACCGCGCACTTTGTCCTCACTCGTGCGCGCCCTGAGAAACTTCCCAGGGGGTCACCCATCCCAAGACTACTCCCGTGCAAGCACGCTTAACTTTGTAGTTCTTGGGTGATGAGCTCCCTTAAAAGGAGATGCACCTCTGTTGGTATGAGTAGTACTATTAATCCTCTTAACACTTGAGATTTAATATAAACGGATTAATAGTACTACTCATACCAACAGAGGTGCATCTCCTTTTAAGGGAGCTCATCACCCAAGAACTCCAAAGTTAAGCGTGCTTGCACGGGAGTAGTCTTGGGATGGGTGACCCCCTGGAAGTTTCTCAGGGCGCGCATGAGTGAGGACAAAGTGCGCGGTAAAGGCTAGTGGTGGTTTGTGGGGACAGTACTATTGGTCCGGAGTAACTACCTCGGGTCCAGTGGGGCCGGGGTGTTACAGGTGGTATCAGAGCAACCCCGCGACAGTGTGATGACCCGTTGGATATCGGGCGGGCACTTAGCGGGGGAAGATTCTGGGATTTGATTGAGATTTGAGATTGGTTCAAGGGCGCAACGAGGACGTTGCGATCCTAAGTGGGGGTGATTGTAACACTTGAGATTTAATATAAACGGATTAATAGTACTACTCATACCAACAGAGGTGCATCTCCTTTTAAGGGAGCTCATCACCCAAGAACTCCAAAGTTAAGCGTGCTTGCACGGGAGTAGTCTTGGGATGGGTGACCCCCTGGGAAGTTTCTCAGGGCGCGCATGAGTGAGGACAAAGTGCGCGATAAAGGCTCGTGGTGGTTTGTGGGGACAGTACTATTGGTCCGGAGTAACTACCTCGGGTCCTGCGCGGCCGGGGTGTTACAGGAAATTCCCACCCGAAACATTGATTTAATTGAAATAAAACTTTTATTTATTGAAAATCTGAAGAGTATAGCGGAAGTCTTAATAAGGGAAGCGGGTGTCACCGCCACATCCGGTCATCTCTCAACCGGATGCACAGGCAACTAAAGTATAACAACTTTAACTCAATAAAAGTAAAGTGTTTGTAAAGTAAATATTCATTTCATGACTAGTATGACTAAGGCAACTTCTAATTCGCTCTCAGGCCACGCAAGCAATCATCAATCAACAAGAACATCCTCACCTGCACGAATAAAGTGCAGAAACAAAACAAGGAAAAGAAAACAAAAGTTAGCTTTAGAGCTAAGTAAGTACTACCCAACCCCGTAAAATAATCATGTTTGACTAAAATAGATTTTTATATATAATATATAAAAATACTCACGCCATCGAAATTCTTTTCACTTGATTTTTCTTAAAGCCACTTCTTTACTAAAATTCTCAACTTTTCTTTAAACTTTCATAATAACTCTTCTCTTTGATTTCCTCAAAAATCACTTCTTCTCTAACTTCCTAGTAATTTAGAAGGGCGGTGCTCAACCTTTCGGAGAGCCCGGTGGACCGTGGTTATGGACGGCCACCCCGAACAAATGCCGGTACCACAACTGCTCTGTTGGAAACGAAACGACTACCTTAAGTGTGCACACCCCCTAAAAGGGATTCCAAGCCCTCCGAGTAGTAGGTCGTAACGAGTAGTCGGGACTCAGTCTACCAACTACCCCTGAAAAATATCTTGAATGATTAGGGACTACTACTACCATAACTTCTTCTTAAAAAGGATCATCGATCCAAATATCACTTTAAACTCAAACTATACTTCTTCGTAGTAGCAGACCTAATCACCCTCCACATTTATCCGGACGTGGAAAACCGACACCGCGGATTTCTCCCGTGGCGCTCACTTCTTATGAAATCATTCTTTTATCTTGAATTAACATACATCAAAAATATTCCTCAACTTCTCAAATTGCCTCAAAAATATTTAAATAAAATATGTAATTCCCAGAAGCACTTAGTTTCACTTCTCAAATATCACAACTCAAATAATCTCAAAATCACATGCATAAAAATCATAATTCACACTTAAAATCACGTATCACATAATACATATATAATACGAGGAAACAATTTTGGATTGACAGAGGAACTTACCTCTAGTCCGGATGCTCCTAATTCCCTTCTTCAACTTCGTTCTCTAACTATTCACCTTTTTAATTAAGATATATAATTAGTCACTTATTCTTTAATAATTATTTACCCGATTTTCACCCTTTTATTTTATTCTTCGAATTCATTAATTTACTTATGTTATTATTCGAGTTAATCAATTTTTATTACTTAAATTACCTAATTAATTCAGCCGTTAATTATAATATTTGAATTCTAAAAAAATACGAATATAATTAACTACAATATCAGATTTTTAGTTTAATAATCATCATTTAATTTTCTTACTTATAAAACGTCCAATCAACTATGTTTTATTAAAACATATTCGTGTTTCGAATACTTAAACTACTCCAATTTCACTATTAATATCAATCCACATTTTTAATAACTCAACAAACTAATCAAATAACGAAACTACATTAATTTTTATAAATCAACATTAATAAATCCGAATTAACTAATTGTTTATAACATATTCTGATTTTATTAATTATTCAAACACTTAGTATTTCTAAGTCCGTAATTATGTAAACTTTACATTACTCTCCTCAATTAGTCCAATAATTAGTGAAAATAATATTTATCCAACTTTAATTAATCTACTCGTGTTACTAAGTCCAAATAATTACTACTTTGATATGATTTTCGTTTATTAGGCTTTTGTAAACCATCAATTTCTTTTTATTATATAACATCATGTAGTTATGTTAATTAACAATTAGCAAGTTTAGTCAAGTGATTACTATTAATTAATCAAGCCAATTTCCTCATTAATATTAAGAATTCCTTATTTAATTACTTAACTAGTTTTATATGGCCCAATTAAATTATATAGACTTCAAAATCGACTTTATAAATTAATAACCGTCCATAATTATATTTTGGGTCTATATTTGACCTAGGTTGTCCAGATATTTATTTTATAATTATTTTCCTTAATTTTTCGTTTATTTTCGTATATCCAATAACCGGTCCATTTACATTTAAATATACTAATATTAATTTTTATTAATTATAAATGGTCCATAATGTCTTAGTTAGTCATATATTTATCCAGGTTCACTCCCATATTTATTTCATAATTATTTTCGCCATTTAGTTAATTATTCCTTAAATGTGTACAAATTGGCCCAATTACAATTAAATCAATTAAAAATAGCTAAAAATATTATTTTTCAATTCTGGTTGGTCCGAATATGTATAATCATACTAGGTATTTAATTTATATTTTTCCAGAGTTTATTTATTTCATTTACTATTTTATTTCTAATTTTTATTGCAACTGGGCCGAACTGGCCCAAAAAAAAAGCCCAGCAACTGGCGGCCCAAAAGACAGACCCCAGGTTGGTCGTCTTCTTCAACGCAAAACGCAGGTCGCCGGAAAAAAAAAACAGGGGAGAACGGGAAAAACGCAGGTCGGGCTTACCTCGACGAAACGGCCAACGGCGGTAGCGGTGCACTCCTCCAGGGACGGCGCAGGTCGGTGAAGGGTTGGCGGCGGTGATGGCGGCTTCTGCTTCTCTGTTTTTCGTCGGGAAAGTTTCCCCGGCGAAACTCCGGCGAGCAATATCTCCCTCGTTTCTCGACTGTTTCCAACGATTCTTTCACCGTTGGATTCCTCTCGCTAAGGGGAAGGTTTGTGAGTGGTTTTGGCTTCGAATAAGGGGTTGTAGCGATGGTTCAAAAAAAAACGCTGTATATGTTTATATATGTATATCTCCGGTTTTACAACACCAAATGTAGCTATTTATAGGCCAAAATTCGCCCCTCTACATGCTCTAAACGTTTCTGGCTTTTAATTCACATCAAGAACGCCTCTTAAATTTTCTGGCCGTTGAGTTGCGGCCGTTTTTCTTCATCGCACGTTAAAAAATTTTTAATTTTTTTTTTTGTCAAATAAATTTATTCTTATCCGTTAAATTATATCTGGTTTACACATCTTTATCAGCTAAATAAATTATATAAGATTTATTCTTGTCAGCTAAATTGTACCCGATAGGTATGTCTTTATCAGCTAAATAGATAATTTATTCTTGTCAGCTAAATTGTATCTGATTTATAGACCGTTTATAAAATCTCACTTTTTGTAACATTTTATCTCACTAATAAAATTATTTTATTTTTATTTAAAATTTTGGAGTGTCACATTCTATCCCCCTTAAAAGGTGTTTCGTCCCGAAACATTAGCTAAGCCAATTAACCGAATTCTTAAGTATTACATTTTACCCCCCTTAAAGAGGGTTACGTCCCCGTAACCGAAATATTACCTTAGTCAAAAAGTTCAGGGTAGCGTTTGCGCATATCGTCTTCAGTCTCCCAAGTGGCGTTTTCGGCCAAGTGGTTAGACCACAAGACTTTCACCATCTTAACCGCTTTTCTTCTAGTCTCACGGGTCTTGGTGTCCAGAATCCGGATCGGTCTCTCCTCGTAGGTCAACGATTCATCTAACTCGACCACCTAAAGGAGTCGAGGTTAGGCGTGATACTTAGATCTCAACTATCATAAGGTTACGTTTCGTACCTCGGGGTTAAGGATATGCGATTCGTCGCGGACATACTTCTTCAGTTGGGAGATATGGAAAACGTTGTGTACCTACACGAAATTCACACTTCAGAGATTTGCAATCAGGTAATCACTACTTAATGAGCGGGTTATGATGTACCTTAGCCAACCCGGTGGGTAGAGCTAGCCGGTATGCCACCCTTCCCACTCGTTCGAGGATATCATAAGGGCCTATGAACCTCGGACTTAGCTTTCCCTTTTTCCCAAATCTCATTACTCCCTTGGTCGGGGAGACTCAGAGTAGGACTTTCTCTCCTGGTTCGAATTCGGCTGGCTTCCTTCCCAGGTCTGCATAAGATTTCTGACGGTCTTGAGCTGCCTTCATCCTCGCTTGGATCATCTTTACTTTCTCGATGGTGTCTTGGAGGTAATCCGGCCCTAACACCACTTTATCCACCATGTCACCCCAGCATATTGGGCTTCTACACCTTTGACCGTATAGGGCTTCGTACGGGGCCATCTTGATACTGGCGTGGTAGCTATTGTTGTACGAGAACTCTATTAAGTCTAAGTGTTCATCCCATGACCCTTGTAGGTCTAGCATACATGCTCTCAGCATGTCCTCGAGTGTTTGAATGGTCCGCTCCGTTTGCCCATCGGTGGTTGGGTGGAAGGCAGTACTCAGCTTCAGCTTCGTCCCCATAGCGGCTTGCAATTCCCTCCAGAATTGAGATAGAAATCTAGAATCACGATCAGAAACGATGTCTTGTGGAACTCCATGGTACTTAACCACGTGTTTGATGTAAGCTCGGGCTAATTTCCCCATGCTCCAAGTTTCGTTCATCGGGATAAAGCGATCGGTCTTTGTTAACCGATCAACTATAACCCAAACCTTGTCTTTGCCAGACTTTGTTAAGGGTAAGCCCCCAACAAAGTCCATGGAGATGGAATCCCACTTCCACTTTGGCACTTCCAAGGATTGCACGAGTCCCTTGGGCTTGCAACGTTCAGCTTTCACCTTTTGACAGTTTAAGCATCGAGCCACGAACTCAGCTACTTCTTTCTTCATCTTTGGCCACCAAAAATTCTTTTTGATGTCTTTGTAGAGTTTATCGCCTCCCGGGTGCACCGAGTAAGGCGTGTTGTGCCCCTCCTCCAGAATTTTCCTTTTAAGTTCTTCACATTTCATCGGGACACACCACCTTCCTTTGTGTCGAATGCTCCCGTCTTCGGGCAGTTTGAACGGACCGTTCACGCCATTTGTCATGCCTGCTCGGATTCGGTCTAGCTTTATGTCTCCAGGCTGCCCTTCGCGAATTTCGTCGAAGATAGAGGGGGTAACGGTCATGGTGAGTAACCGTGACCGTTACTGCGGACCCGAGGTAGTTACTCCGGACCAATAGTACTGTCCCCACAAACCACCACGAGCCTTTACCGCGCACTTTGTCCTCACTCGTGCGCGCCCTGAGAAACTTCCCAGGGGGTCACCCATCCCAAGACTACTCCCGTGCAAGCACGCTTAACTTTGTAGTTCTTGGGTGATGAGCTCCCTTAAAAGGAGATGCACCTCTGTTGGTATGAGTAGTACTATTCATCCTCTTAAATTAATCTCGAGTATTACAATCACCCCCACTTAGGATCGCAACGTCCTCGTTGCGCCCTTAAACCAATCTCAATCAAATCCCAGAATCTTTTCCCCTGCTAAGTGTCTGCCCGATATCCAACGGATCAGTACACTGTCGCAGAGTTTGCTCTGATACCACCTGTAACACCCCGGCCCCACCGGACCCGAGGTAGTTACTCCGGACCAATAGTACTGTCCCCACAAACCACCACGAGCCTTTACTGCGCACTTTGTCCTCACTCGTGCGCGCCCTGAGAAACTTCCCAGGGGGTCACCCATCCCAAGACTACTCCCGTGCCAGCACGCTTAACTTTGTAGTTCTTGGGTGATGAGCTCCCTTAAAAGGAGATGCACCTCTGTTGGTATGAGTAGTACTATTAATCCTCTTAAATTAATCTCGAGTATTACATATCATCAATGAATGTCATGAAATATCTGCTTCCTCCAAGTGACTCCTTTTCAATGGGTCCACATACATCAGAGTGGATGACGTGCACTTTGTCGTGTGTGCACTCAAAATAAATTTCAATACAAACACTTATACGTAGTATAGGTGAAGTAGAGTTCGTATCCACATGGAAAGGAATAACTTTCTTTTTACGTAACTAGTAAATAAAGGGGGGGGGTTTGATCGAATGATTTGATTAAAATTAAACACGAAGATGAACGAGTTATGTGGTTTAATTCAAAGATAAAAGGGACTTGGCATTGCTACTTTCCACTTGTTGATATATTTTAGTCGATCATTGTTATATATATAACTTATCTCCTCTCGAATACTCAATCGAGGAGTATATCCAATTCATCGAGGATAGTTATTAACAACGACCGTTCATTAATAACCCTTACTATTAGTCAAGTATAGAACAACGCCATATACCGACTTGATAGTAGCATCTAATCTTTTAACTCCTTGATGAAATCAATTGAGATTGATAACCTCAACACAACGGTTTTGGTTTAACCAACAAAATTAATCCCTCTTAAGTTTATTAACCACGACCGTGCATTGATAAACCGAAGTTACTTACTTGTGAAACTATCAACGATTAACCATCGGTTCGTTGATCGTTTCTAGTAAAAATTAATATATGAAACAAAACTAGTTGATCTTTTAAGTAATGTTCAAAATATCAATATGAAATATGAATAGGAATTAATTAATACTCAAGGAAGAATATTAAAGAAAATGAATCCTACTATAGTTAATATCAAGATGTTAGCTAATTGTCATCTTAGTAACACTCCCCAATATTAACATAGAGGAAGGAATAGCTATTAGTCTATTACTAAGACCAATGTCAAAATGTTAACTAATTGTCATCTTAGTAACACTCCCCAACATTGATATAGAAATAGTATTTAAAGAAAGAATTAATATTCAAGGAAAGAAGTTAAGAAAATAACTCACAACTTTAATAATCAACAAGCTTCAAGAGCAATACCAAGAAATGGAAGTTTAGCTCCTCATTTGGAGACTAAACATGCTAAAAGAAATATAGAGAAATTTTATTCTAAACTGAGCTTAAGAGTATAAAGGAATTGGTTTCTAAAAGTGAAGGAAAGGAGGTGTATTTATAGGCTTTTTGATGTGCAGATCGGGTACTCGATCGAGTATATACATATACTCGATCGAGTATGTGTAAAAACTCAAATTCAGTCCATACTCGATCGATATTCAAGTAAAATCCATAGCTATACCCGATCGAGTATGTCGGTGTACCCGATCGGGTATAGACACTCGATCGTGGGAAAATCTTCTCCTGCATGTTCCTTTGTTTTCGGATCCGATCCGATTTGAAATTTCAACCAGATACCCGATCGAGTATAGGTGATACTTGACCGAGTATAGACCAAAATCGGGATTTTCCCTTTTTGTCTTGTGATTTTGCACCTTCCTTCCACTTTTGGGGTTCACCAACTGTCCTTTGAGTGATGGTAGACCTGTTTGAGCTCAGAATAAACCTAATCTAAACATTTTACAAGATTTTAACAAACTAAACTATTACACCGAAAGTGTGTAATTTCCGAAATGCTAAACAACAAACAGTAACTAAAAATGCAAACATAAACACGGAAATTACACGTGTATCAACTCCTCCACACTTAGTTCTTTACTCGACCTCGAGTAAAATCAAATGTTCACAAGTGTCAAGTCTTCCAGAGTTCCAACAATGTTACAAAATAGAAACACAAAGACCACCAAGGATAAAATATGAGTTTTAATGCTCAAATTCCAAATATCATCTTGGGTTTTATGGTCTTCTAGTGTTCATCTTCTCCTCCTCTTCTCCTTTTTCTTCTTCTTCTTCAAAGAGATGAAATGAGTGCCTGCAAAAACAAATATTTCTCTCATATCTCTCATTTTGCCTAGGAGCCTTTTCAGGTTTTCATCCTAGCATCTCTTTTCATTTTCCATTCTCCCAACTCACTCATCATTTTTTATAAGCCCTTTTTGCTTAGATTGCCCATTTTGTTGGGTTTTCAACCTAACTAGCATTTCTATTCTTTTTTTTTTTACAAAGAGTAAAAGAAATCCATGCATAGTAAAGTGTGAAAACAAATTTACATACCCATGATGAGTCTCTTCCCCCACACTTAGATCAAGCACTGTCCCTAGTGCCCGCCTTCTCCGCCGTAGAAGCTGCCTCCAAATCCGCCTCCAAAGCTCCCGTCGCCCATGTGAGTATCTCCGTTATCCCCGCCATCAAAACCGCCACCCTCGGAGCTAGACTCTCCAAAATTTCCCCATTGAGTGGGGTCATACCAAGAGGGGGGTGGGGGTGGTTGAGCCATGGTATGAAATTGGCCTTGATGAGCCAGGTAAGAGTACATAGGTCCATAGAACCTACGTTGATCTTCTTCATATCTTCGGTTGTCTTCGGCCCGTTGCTCCTCGAGTCTTTGAAATCCCGCCCTTTGTTCCTCCCGATATCTCCCAACTTCATTGGTAACTTTGTTGAACCCTTCAAGGAGTTGTTGGAAGTAATCGGGTGGTGGGAAAGCTTGGTTCTGTTCGGGCATGTGGTGAAGTGCATCCTCGGGTTCTTGTTGCTCGGGTTGAGGTTCTTGGTCGGGTTGGTCTTCGGGGATATCTTGGGCTTGAGGTTCTTGGAGATTTGGTGGGAGGGCGTGTGGGAATAGGAAGTGAGGCACTTCGAACTCCGGTCTGTAGACTATTTTGGGGATGTCTGGGCTTGGCATTAGGAAGTATTGGACAGGTTGGAAGTGGATGATCCAGTTATATATGTTTTTCGGTTGGTCCCCAATATAAACCGTATGAGAAAAAGCTGTGCAACCTGAACGGCCTAACCAAACCATATCCATCAAGCAATAGTCGGGTACAGGGGAGTTTTCCGTATACTCGAACTTACTTGCCAAGTGCATAATTACCCCACCCACAACAATGGCCCCTTTCGCCAAGCTTTCCTTCTTCAAATGTGCCCACATAAGATTGCACAGATTAAAGTCCACGTGGCGACGGAATAAGGCCACGGACATCAAACAAACGTCCCCAATCCTAGTGTGGTGGTTGTTGGGACGTCCAAGCAAACAATTTGCTAAAAATTTCAAGAATAACCGGAGGACGGGGTGTTGGACATGACTAATGTACATTTGGGAGGAGCTAAAGTTCACTTCCCCGGTCATCTTTGTCCATAGGGAGTGCCCGAAAATGGTGTTATCCGAGATGGCTCTCTCGTAGGGCACGGGGATGCCAAAATGTTCAGTTAACTCGAGTTTCGTTATTGAATAGTTTCGGTTAAACAGACGAAACTCGAGTCTATCATCCCTAAAATCCGCCTCATCACTTTCAAACTTCACCGAACTCATGAATTCGTAGATAATTCGTTCATTAGAATTGTATTTCATATTGAAAATACGGTCCATGTCTAATGCATGAAAGAATTTTCTACAACTCTTATAGACTCCTAATTCACGTAGAGCATCATGGCATAGAAAACGGGAAGGTTTTACTTGCCTTTTTATTGTTGATAGGAGTCTAGTTCAGTGTTCAGCGTCGGCGGGAATGATGTCTTCAAAGCCCGGGATGGGTGCTATGGTGCTTGAGCTCTCTCCCCTATTCTTCCTTGGTGCCATTTTGGATGATTTTGAGCTTGAAATACAAAAATTCGAATTTGGGGGTAGGGTTTTTTTGGATTTTGGGGACTTTTGGGGAAGATGGGTTGTATGGGTGTAGATGTGGAGATGGGAGTGAGGGGAGTATTTTGGTGGTAGAATGGGGTGATTTGGTGGAGAATTGATGGAGATATGGTAGAGAGAAGGTAGAAAAATGGAGGTTTGGGGAGAGAGTTTCGAAATTGGGTTGGGGATTTGGGGAAGATGAAGTGATTTGGGGTGTTTTGGGGTATAAATCGCAGGGGTACCCGATCGAGTATCCCTGTATACCCGATCGGGTACCGAAGACAGGGGGTCGAATATGGGTTTTTCTGGTAATACTCGACCGAGTATTGGTTTATACTCGATCGAGTACTGGAGACAGGGGTCTGGTAGAGTTGATTTTCCAGACATACTCGACCGAGTATAGATGGGTACTCGATCGGGCCTCGGAGGCAGGGTCCCTTTAGTTCGTCCTTCTGTACATACTCGACCGAGTATAAGGTTGTACTCGATCGGGTATGTCCCCAGATACTTCAAAACCTGCACTTTTTTTTTTCTTTTCTTCTCCAAAAACACGTGGTTAGTTCCCTCTCTCACCCTCTCAAAACACACAAAAAGAAAATAAAATCTAACTACTTGACTTGGGTTGCCTCCCAAGAAGCACCTTATTTAACGTCGTGGCACGACGTTTTATTTATTTATTTTTTTATTTTATGTGGGATCGTGAACATCCCTTGGTTCATTCTCTTTCTTTGGCCTTTTCCAGTAAGGCCGAGATTTCTTCTTTGTTGTCCCCTCTACCTTATGCTCATTTTTTTCTTCCTTTTTAAAAAGTGGGGTTTTCTTGACTTCTTTTTCAACAAAAACAGGTGATGTTTGTGGTTCAAAAACATTTAGAGAACAAAGGGATTGCCTTTTTATTTGTTTTTTCGTAGAATCAAAGATGTTGAATTCTACTTTTTGGTCATCGAACTCTAAAGTTAATGAACCATTTGACACATCTATTTTTGTTTGGGCTGTTTTTAAGAAAGGTCTTCCCAAAAGGATGGGTGTAGCTTGGTGATCGGCTTCCATTTCAAGAATATAGAAGTCGACAGGGAAAACCAAATTTTTAACTTTTACTAGCACGTCCTCTACGACGCCCTTTGGGTATATGCTAGACCGATCCGCCAATTGGATTATTACCCCGGTTTCATGCATAGGGCCAAGTTGTAGGGACTTGTATAATGAATATGGAATAACATTGATTGAAGCCCCTAAATCTAATAAGGACCTAGGAAATAAAGTATCCCCTATTTTGCATGGGATAGTGAACATGCCTGGGTCGTTGCACTTTTCCGGGAGTTTCCTCTGAAAAATTGCTGAGACATGTTCACTAACCTTGACCTCTTGTTTCCCTCTCAATTTGTTTTTTCTTTTTATCGTGCATATTTCTTTTAAAAACTTTGCATAACGGGGAACACTTTTGATCAGTTTAAAGAGTGGGATATTTACCTCACAATTGACGGAGGTCTCGTAGATGTCCCGATCATTCTCCACTTTCCTTGTGTCCTTCAGCGCCTCAGGGAATGGAGGGAGTTGCTCATAAGATGACAGTGGAGGGAATTTAGTTTTAGTGGGTTCCTCTTCATCCGGTTGAAAAGCTTCTCCAAGATCAACTTCCTTTTCTTCAGTATTTACCTCCTTCAATGTTGTCCCGCTCCTCAACATGATTGCATTACATTGTTGTCTCGGGTTTTGCTCCGTTTGAGATGGGAGTTTACCCGAGTCTTTTGCCTCAAGTCGGCTTACAGCATTCGAAATTTGGCTAACTTGAGTTTCCAAATTTTGAATGCTCGACTTTGTTTCTTGTTGAAATTGTAAAACATTTTGTGGCAATGTGCCAATGTTCGTAGCAAGAGCTCGAATCATGTCCTCCGTGGACATGTTAGATTGAGAAGGTGGGTTGGATTGTTGATGGTTTCCATACCTCAAGTTTGGATGATCGATCCCTCAATCCGGGGTTGTAGGAGTTTGAGAATGGGTCGTACCTTCTTTGTTGATGTCCTTGGAAACCCAAGGCGTTGACTTGCTCTGTGGTGTCCTCTTGAAGAGTTGGACATGAGTCCGTGGGATGCCCTTGTTGTGTAAAAATGCCGCAGACCTTGACTTCTTGGGTCTTGGATTTTAAGAGGAAATTCTTAACCAAAGAAGTCAAGCCGGCAACTTGACTCTCCAATGATGATGTTGATTCCGCAGCAGCAACTCTACGAGTTGAGGACCGCCCGTTGTAGTGTCTAGCATTCTCGGCCAACTCCGAGATGAGATCTCTTGCTTGCGAAGGGGTTTTGTTGACAATGCCCCCTCCGCACGCTGCATTCACCATGCGACGGTCTTGATCCACAAGACCATCATAAAAGTAGAGAATGAGGTCTTGCTCGGTGTATCCGTAATAGGGGCAACTAGCGCATAGCTTCTTGAATCTCTCCCAATATTCATATAGAGATTCATCATCTTTTTGCTTAATGTTGCTTATTTGCTTCTTGAGTGATGATGAAATAGAAGCGGGGTAGTACCTTTCAAGGAAAGCCTTCTTCATTTGCGGCCATGTAGTGATACTTCCCGAAGGAAGATAGAAAAGCCAATCCTTCGCGGTGTCTTTCAGAGAGAATGGAAAAGCTCTCAGTTTGATTTGCTCTTCCGAGACACCGTTGGGGCACATGCTTGTGCACACAATATGGAACTCCGACAAGTGTTTGTTTGGATCCTCCCCTCGTAAGCCATGAAAAGATGGAAGGAGATGAATGAGCCCAGATTTTAGCTCAAATGTGACCCCCGTATCAAAAGTTGGAAAAGTGATACAAAGGGGTTGTTGATTTAGATTCGGAGCTGTGAGCTCCCTCAATGTCCTTGTTTCATGAGCCATGATGATTGGCTCCTCGGTATCGCTAGAGTGAGAACTAGCACTTGATGATTCTCTCGAGTTGGAGTTTGAGAATTTGTTTTTCAACCGCTCGAGAGTTTGTTCTATTTCGGGGTTTGAGTGGTAGGTGATTTCGTTCAGTGAACGATATTTTACCATGTACTACAAAGCTCAGAAGAAATAGAAATCTTTATACTTGAACCATATTTTTTTTCTTTTTTTCTTAAAATAAAATAAAAAGAAAAATTAATTGCCTTTCCCCGGCAACAGCGCCAAATTTGACGTGCACTTTGTCGTGTGTGCACTCAAAATAAATTTCAATACTAACACTTATACGTAGTATAGGTGAAGTAGAGTTCGTATCCACAGGGAAAGGAATAACTTTCTTTTTACGTAACTAGTAAATAAAGGGGGGGGGGGGTTTGATCGAATGATTTGATTAAAATTAAACACGAAGATGAACGAGTTATGTGGTTTAATTCAAAGATAAAAGGGACTTGGCATTGCTACTTTCCACTTGTTGATATATTTTAGTCGATCATTGTTATATCTATAACTTATCTCCTCTCGAATACTCAATCGAGGAGTATATCCATTTCATCGAGGATAGTTATTAACAACGACCGTTCATTAATAACCCTTACTATTAGTCAAGTATAGAACAACGACATATACCGACTTGATAGTAGCATCTAATCTTTTAACTCCTTGATGAAATCAATTGAGATTGATAACCTAACACAACAGTTTTGGTTTAACCAACAAAATTAATCCCTCTTAAGTTTATTAACCACGACCGTGCATGGATAAACCGAAGTTACTTACTTGTGAAACTATCAACGATTAACCATCGGTTCGTTGATCGTTTCTAGTAAAAATTAATATATGAAACAAAACTAGTTGATCTTTTAAGTAATGTTCAAAATATCAATATGAAATATGAATAGGAATTAATTAATACTCAAGGAAGAATATTAAAGAAAATGAATCCTACTATAGTTAATATCAAGATGTTAGCTAATTGTCATCTTAGTAACACTCCCCAATATTAACATAGAGGAAGGAATAGCTATTACTAAGACCAATGTCAAGATTTTAACTAATTGTCATCTTAGTAACACTCCCCAACATTGATATAGAAATAGTATTTAAAGAAAGAATTAATATTCAAGGAAAGAAGTTAAGAAAATAACTCACAACTTTAATAATCAACAAGCTTCAAGAGCAATACCAAGAAATGGAAGTTTAGCTCCTCATTTGGAGACTAAACATGCTAAAAGAAATATAGAGAAATTCTATTCTAAACTGAGCTTAAGAGTATAAAGGAATAGGTTTCTAAAAGTGAAGGAAAGGAGGTGTATTTATAGGCTTTTTGATGTGCAGATCGGGTACTCGATCGAGTATATACATATACTCGATCCAGTATGTGTAAAAACTCAAATTTGGTCCATACTCGATCGATATTGGAGTAAAATCCATAGCTATACCCGATCGAGTATGTCGGTGTACCCGATCGGGTATAGACACTCGATCGTGGGAAAATCTTCTCCTGCATGTTCCTTTGTTTTCGGATCCGATCCGATTTGAAATTTCAACCAGATACCCGATCGAGTATAGGTGATACTCGAAAGAGTATAGACCAAAATCAGGATTTTCCCTTTTTATCTTGTGCTTTTGCACCTTCCTTCCACTTTTGGGGTTCACCAACTGTCCTTTGAGTGATGGTAAACCTGTTTGAGCTCAGAATAAACCTAATCTAAACATTTTACAAAGTTTTAACAAACTAAACTATTACACCGAAAGTGTGTAATTTCCGAAATGCTAAACAACAAAAAGTAACTAAAAATGCAAACATAAACACGGAAATTACACGTGTATCAGTGGACAAGACTGAGTAACTCTGTATGGTTCTTCCTGGTAGAACTGAAGGAAACCCTGTGTTGTTTCCCGAATAGATTGTGCTCGCATGGATCTAGGGCAACACCTTTTCCCATGGAAATGCTTTCCTTCATAGCAAGAGTTGTCAATCCCTTCACGCTCAAGTGGCCTAGCCTCTGGTGCCACAAGTTTGGTGATATCTCTTCTTCAACAGCATTAAGACTTGGATGATACAACTTTGCATGAGTTTTATAAAGAGTACCACAAATATGGCCTCTTGAAACAACCAAGGAACCTTTAGATAACTTCCACGTACCTTCTTTGAATCGGTTAAGATATCCTTGCTGATCGAGAGCTGTACCGGAGATAAGATTCAATCTAAGATCCGGAATGTGTCAAACATCTTTCAACACAAGTGCGCATTCGACATTGGTTGTTATGTGCACATCACCAATGCCAACAATCTTCGAGAAACTCGTGTTTCCCATCTTCACAGCTCCAAAGTCTCCGGACTTATAAGATGTGAATAAGTTTTGGTGTGGAGTGGCGTGAAATGATGCGGATGTATCAATCACCCACTCAACATCATGAGTACCTACGTGTAAACATTCTTGTTCACCATGTGTAACAAGTAACACGTCCGATGACAAACTAACCATGGTCTCACCATCTTCTTGGCTAATATTTTGACTCGTCTGTGGCTGCTCTCGTAGAAACTTTCTACAATCTCTTTTTCTATGCCCATAATTACTACAGTGATTGCAATATCCTTCAAACCAAGTATGGTTTTCATAGGACATACCTCTCTCTTGTGACCGGCCGCGAACTTGAGAGTTTCCTCTGTTTTTACCTTGGCCTCTACCTCGACCTTGACTTCTTTCTCCA
This sequence comes from Cuscuta epithymum, assembly GCA_945859915.1. Taxonomy (NCBI): domain Eukaryota; kingdom Viridiplantae; phylum Streptophyta; class Magnoliopsida; order Solanales; family Convolvulaceae; genus Cuscuta; species Cuscuta epithymum. The sequence continues at coordinate 168,914 of CAMAPF010001001.1, read as the reverse complement.
TTTCTGCCTCCACCTCGTCTGCTGGTTTCTGACACGAAGACATATGATTGTTCAGTCCCGACTTCTTTTCTTCGGGCTTCATCATTCATAAGGGCATCTGTGACCATCTGCATAGTCACCTTGCCATTAGGAGCAGAATTGCTAAGAGTGATAACAAGAGTCTCCCAGCTGTCAGGTAGAGAGCTCAAGAGCAGTATCGCCTTCTCTTCATCTTTGAGAACCCATCTGGTGGTGCTCAACTGATTCACAAGATCCTGGAATTGACTGGTGTTTTCTGACACCGAAATACCACCACGCAACTTGTGGTTTACTAATCGCCTCATTAGTAACGTCTTATTTCAGGCGGTTTTTGCTTGATACATGCTACCAAGCTTCTCCCATAGTGTGTAAACACTTTGTTCTTGAGCAACATGGTGGAACACACTATGATCAATCCACTGTCGAATTTGTGCGACAGTTTTTCGATTCATTTTTAACCATTCTTCATCCGTCTTTTTATCCGGTTTCACGCCATTATTATCAAGAGGATCGGCTAAATCCCTCAAATTTAGCAAATCCTCCATCCGAGGCTTCTACATATTGTAATTTGTGGAAGTGAGCGCAATCATGGTGTCCGATGATGATTTATCCATAATAAAATGCTCAATATATCTTGTACCTTATTTTCGAAGCCTGATTTGGACAAACGGAGCTCACCGTTGGATCCGAAATGACTGAAAATGGTAGGAGCCGGTCTGACCTCGTCCAAAACCGGTCTGGAAATGGGTGAACCGGCCTCCACAACTACGAACCGGTTCGGTCCAGTTCAGGCAGCACCCCAGTGTGCTGACACCCAGGTTGGTGACGTGGACAAAGCTGACGCTGACGTGTGTTGACGTGGCACTAACGTGGCGTCTGACGTGGCTCCGAGCGGATGGCTTGCTCGGATGACATGGCGGCTGACGTGCCGATGACGTGGTGCTGACGTGTCTCGTCTCCTTCCTCTGGACTGCGTGATGACACAGTGATGACGCAGGCAGTTTCCAGGCGGCAGTTGGGCGGCGCGTACGGCCTCTTCCGGTGGCCAAACAATTCCCCAAAAATACCATATTTCTCGTATCGACGAGACGAATCTAACGGTATGATCAGATCGTGATTCCGAGAAACTTCAAAAATCACGATTTTCTAACCTGTAGAAATTTTTCTGAAAAATGAGAAAACAATGTATGGAAACTCAACATCGCTCTGATACCACTTGTTGGGATTGGAAAATTCTTTTATTCAATATCAAGAACAGAATTACAATAGGAGGAACAAACTCTCACACTCAACTATTACAAAAAACCAATCCTCACCAATACACTTCTACTCTAAGTGTATTTTCACTCTTCACACTTTTCTCATTTTCTAAACTGATGCTATGAACTACAATAGAGCACTCTATTTATAGGGCTGGTTTGGAGACATGAGGAAGTTGCATCTAAGCTTCCTTGTTATCTCTATTTCTTCTCCCACACCTATTTGTTAGAGAGCTCTTTCCAAGAAGGTGCCTCCATGTTAAGGTGTCTCTTGGCAACTTCCAAGAAATAAGGTGGAAATTCCCTACAAGTCATAGGTACATATTTTCTTCTTTTTTGCCGGTTCAAGATAACATACTCAAATAGCACTCGCTTGATTGATATGTTTCATAAGGTTTACAAAAACATGAGCTATGTTTGGCACGCCATATTGCTTCAACAAGGCCAACCACATGTGGAATTACCTTATGAAATTGCCTTGGGCCTCCCCTTATAATATGAGCTATGTTTGGCACGCGAAGGGAGTATTGACTGTAATATTTATTTCAGATAAAATTCTTTGGGGTGTGTAGTTGGATATACACCGTATTGACCATATGTTGTATTATACCGTAGCAAGATAACATATTCAATAATGAGCTATGTTTGGCACGCGATGTTGTATGATATGTTGAATAAATTTATTTCATTTTTATAGAGTAATTACTGGAGTTGTAATTTTTCTATGAGGAAAATGGGCTTAAATAGGAGTGAGCTAATCCATAAACGCACATATAGGACTATGATGTTTATATTCCTATTCTACCCTTACCATTATTTAATAACGAAATCACATGTTTATTTGTAATAAAAACATATAATAAAATATTTAAATTTCTAGCTACTAACATTGAAAACAATATAAAAAAGGAAAAATTGACTGCAATAATCCGAACTATTACCCGTCCGCTTCTAATAATCCCTAGTACGTGTTATTTCTGTTTAATCCGAACTTTGGGGGTGTCTTCCGTAAATATACTGTTGTGACCTGTGACCCGTTTAGTCAGTCAAACTCTAAAAAATACCTAAGTAATGTATCACGTAGACCTTATCCTCACCCTTTTGACCTAGCTAACCATGAATCCAAGTTTGTAGCCTTGTAGGAACAGGTGGGTCTTCATCTTCTTCGCACGTGAATGTCTTCTAATTTTTCTATCTGTTCACCGTGACTATAATCAACGTCTTCGCTCATGTAATATGTTTCTTGTGGTAGGTTCAGGTCAAGCAAAACCGAAAAGGTACAAGTTTTGATTTTTTAATAAATTACTGAAATGGAGTACAGTTTAATTCAAAACGAGAAAGGTTCGCTCATGTCATGTGTTTCTTTTGCTAGGGAGTATGTTTCTTTTAATTCAGTTTTTTTTAATAAACCCCACCCTCTGTCAATTTAGAACTGGAAGTAGAACTGTAACTCCTCTGCCAATCCCCAACCTTTGCCAATTTTTCCTAAATACAGAGGTTTTTTTTTGTAATTAGAGTTATACATCTTAGTTGATTTTGGGAAATTACTTACAAATGCACTTAATTGAAGTTATGTGATTTTTATGCTTTTATTTACACAGACAGAGCTTTTTTGGTAGCAGAAGACTCCTTTATTTAATTATACTATTTTAAATGTACTTCCTTTTTGTGTTCTAATTTTAGATCGTAAAATACTGAAGAGGGAATGGCTTTAAATACTGTGGTTACTTTGAAGATGTGGCATGGAGGTACATTTAAGAAGGATAGTAGAAAAAATTTAGAGTGTGCTGGTGGTCAGTTTAGATGTTTTGATTTGGATGCTGATGAACTTAGCTGGCCAGTGTGGGAAATATAGTAGCATAGATGAAATCTATTACTTGGTCCCTGGTAAGACTTTGGAGACAAGTCTGAGAAGTGTTAAGTTTGATGCTGAGGTGAGGGAAATGTATAATGTACAAGGAGGGCCAACAAATCTGTCACAAACATGAAGTGGCTATTCAACAATGACGGAGTGAAGAGGACTGGTGTTTTTCAATATAGTAGTGTTGTGTTAACTGTTATTGTGGTTGTAAGGATACTGATGAAGTTTTATTTCACCTCTTTCATGTTTTTGTATTTGTGGTAATGTAAGGATAATGTTCTAAGGATAATCTACTCATGTATGGATATTTCTTGTGTATCACATTTGTATCCTTTAAGGATAATGATGAATATTTCTATGGATAATGATCATGGTTTAATGTTTGTGTTGGAGCAACCCTGCTGATATACAAATGTTTATTGTACAAATGATCATGGTTTCATGTTTCATGTTTATGAAATAATGAGCATCAGGTGGTTTTAAGTGAACTCTTCACTCTTCCTAGCATTATAGTAAGCAGTTGCACTAATAGGCAGTGGGGTTTATGTTCCTTTTTAGTGTGATTATTTCAGATTTAATACAGTTGGTTTTCTTTTTGTTTTCACTTGGTTTTCAGGTGGTTTTATGTTGGTTTTCAATGTGGTTATATCAAATATGGTACAATTGATTTTCAGTTGGTTTTGAATGTGGTTGTTTCAGAGTTAATACATTTGTTTTTCACTTGCTTTTCAGTTTATTTTCATTTGGTTTTCATTTGGTTTTCACTTGCTTTTCAGTGGGTTTTATGTTGTTATTTCAGAATTAATACAATTGTTTTTTCTTTTTGTTTTCACTTGGTTTTCAGGTGGTTTTAAGTTGGTTTTCAATGTGGTTATTTCAGATTTAATACAATTAGAAATTACTTCAAATAGGACTAAAACTATGGCAAAAACTCAAAATAGGACTTGCTATGTTTTTTATTCCAAAATAGGACCATAGTGGTCCTATTGGAAACATACTCATTTCTTCCTTCCATTCTTACCCCTCCTTTAAATATTAGTAAAAGATAGCTAAAAGTCATAATTAGATGTTTAATTCATAATAAATTAGAAAAATTTCAATAATTCGTAGAAAAATAATAAAAAATTAATAAAATTTTTATAAAATAAAAAATTAGAAAAAAAAATATTTTTTTAATTTTTTTATTTTTTTGAAAATTAATAAAAAATAGTAAAACTCTATTAAAAAAATTAAAAAAAATATGGATACCTTTCCCACCGCCTGTACTACCTCCCTGAACCACCACCTCCAATCGGTGTAAAAAATGCCACTTTTTTTTTAAATTCCACAAAAATGGCATATTTATCTATGAGAATGCCAACATTTTCATTCTGCCAACTTGAATCCTTTTGACTTTTGCCAAAAATATGGCATTCATAATTTTTTTGGCATTTTTTTACCCCGGTGACAGGAGGCGGTGGTACCGCCTCCCTGCACCACCACCTCCGACCGTTAAAAAAAATGTCATATTTCCTACAAACTTCCATTTTTTTTTGGAAAATGCCAATAATATAGCATATTTCTCTTTGAGAATGCCAACATTTTTTTTCTTCCATCTTAAATCATTCTGAATTATGCCAAAAATATGGAATTCATAATAAATTTGGCATTTTTTCCCCAAATGACTAGAGGTGGTGGTGCTGGGGTGGCAGAGGTGGCGGTGACAAAAAAAAATTGATTTTTTTTAATTTTTTTTTTAATTTTTTTTTAATTTTTTTTAATTTTTATTTTTTTAATTTTTTTTTTAAATTTATTATTATTCAAAATATTTTTATTAATTTTTTGGTATATTTTACGAATTTTTATTATTTTTTATTATTTTATTATGAATTAAAACATTCCAATAGGTATAAGGGTATATTTGTCCAAGACAAACATAATTAGTCCTATGGAAACATAGTTTATTTTTTGGTCCTATTTGTGCAAAGTGAATGAGTTTTAGTCCTATTTTGATAATTAACTCTAATACAATTGGTTTTCTTTTTGTTTTCACTTGGTTTTCTCTTGGTTCTCAGTGTGCTAATTTCAGATTTACAGCAGTTGGTTTTCAGTCCTGATTAGTACATTTTCATTATGTTTTATTTGGGTCTGCTTAATTTGAAACATCAGGTTTGCTTTCCACTTTTAAAAGAACATTTTGTAGGTAATATGAAAGTACTTTTGAAAGTGACCAGGTTAAATTTGGAGTGGTGATTAGCACAATTTCACAAACCTTTTCAGTTTCTTTTGAGTTGTAATAGTCCATACTTTTTCAGTTGGTTTTGAGTAGGGTAATTTCATATTTAAAAGTGGTCATAGCATATACATTTACACCTGCTTTTGAGTGTGGTAAATTCAGATTTAAGAGTTGTGAGAGCACACAATTTTCCGTTGGTTTTGTGTGTGATAATTTCAGCTTAAGAATGGTGAGAACACATAAACGTTCCATTCATAATAGTCTGATACAAATAGTCTGATACAAATACAGGAATGGATCCCAAATTCGGTTACAACTTTCTGCAAACACAACACTCTGCTTACCCATACAACACTTTGACACACTTACTACTCTAATAACACCCACACCAGCAACACTAATTCGATTATCACTTTCATTTCCCATACAAAACAACAGCAAACACAATCCAGAACACAATCAAAGCCATAAATGAATACTTTTTCTCCTTTTGCATGCTTGCAAACTAATCCCAGCAACTCTTCATTTTTTGCTTTCAGCTTTTTCTTCTTCATTTTCAACTTCGCAATTTTCTCTTCCAAACCACTTCTCTCGTCATCAACATGGTCAATTGGTCTATCATTTTCCCTTTTCTTGTAATCATCTACTCCAAAAGGTGGATAATCCTGAACCCATTGGAAAAACGAGCAATCTACTTTCTAAAAAAGGCCCATAATTCAGAAATAATTTCATTCAATAAATTCATATATAATTCACAAATCAGTCCAACTTACCGGCCATAGCGCACAACCATGAAATCTTCGACCACGATTTGCTCCAGATTTGATGATTCTAGGTTTTGAAAACACCTTGTGGTGGCATTTGACTAAACACTCGCTCTGGGTTGCGTCCCTCCCCCCCAAGACGATGTCCAAGACGCTGAACTCATATGTGACTTCTTGGACCAGACGTTGAACACCAGATCTGTAATTTGTGTTTGCAGGCAAGAACAGAAGAAGTCTGTGTATATGTTGGACGAGAGAAGAAGATACAGATATACGAAGTATAGTATGCTATAGTATGTTGGACGAGAGAAGAAGATAAAGATATACGAAGTATACATCGAAGGGGAGTATTAAATACACACGTGACCCATCACGTGATTATTCATGACCGGCTCTAATTAATATAACCGGTTACAGTCTAATTATGGAAGACACCCCCCAAAGTTTGGATTAAACAGAAATAACACGTACTAGGGATTATTAGAAGCGGACGGATAATAGTTCGGATTATTGCAGTCAATTTTTCCTATAAAAAATTCAATAAAATTTTCAAAAATTAAAAAAAATAAAAATTAAAATAAAACAAAAACATTAAAAATAAATCGAATACATAAAAATATAAAAAATATGGACGCCTTTTCCACCACCTCGTTCACCTCCAAACACTACCACCTCCGCTTAGCGAAAAAATGCCATCTTGTGTGAAAATGCCCATTTTTCTCTAAAAAGTCATGAAGATGATTTTTTACTCTTTGCAAATGCCAAATTTTTCATTGAAATTGTCACTAAGATGACATTACTGATACATGATGGCATTTTTTGGTAATCGAAGCTGATGTTGCTATGAGGTGCTTGAGGTGGTGGCAGAGGTCTGCATAATTTTTATTATTCCTTACGTTCTTTCTTTTTCCTTTTTAATTTTTTTAGTTTTTCATTTTTACAAGTTTATTCGAAATTTTTATTTTTATTAATTTTATTTATTATTTATTTTCATTTTTTTAACATTTTATTATAAGAAATAATTACATAAATATGACCAAAATAAAGATGACTTACAAACATATGACTAGTGACTAGAGTAGTAATGAAATCATAGTAATTCATGTTAAAGTTTTGAGCTTAAGTTACCATAGCACCACATTGTAATAATGAATAGTCATATTTATATAAATATGTTTTATTTTAATAATATTCTTGTAAAAAACCCTTATTATAAATAAAATTAATTTAGTACTTTTATGTTCAAATTATTAATAAAAATATGAACTGGATTGCAACAAAGCAAAGTTAGATTCGGAAATTAAACTACTCCTATTTAGTGAATTTAAAAATTATACTCCTATTCTTCAATTTAAGTTCCATTTAGTGCTATTGAATTTGGGAATTTTCCCCCTTTCTATGAGCATAAATTAATGAAATAATGTAGTATATTGTTAAATAAATATGATGGGAAAAAATGTGACAACTCATACGTAGTAACTACCATAGTACAAAGCAACTATTAGTTACTATAACTATACAAATTTTAGATTTTTGTCCACGAGCTTAGATTGAATAATATTTTAAAAAATATAAATTAATTCTTTTCTTATACCATATAATTACTTTTTCTAATTATTTTAAATATTTATAAACAACATTAAATGTTATTGGACCATACAAACTAAATCTGAAATTGACAAAATTGGAAACCAAAAATAGCTAGATTGACACCAAATATTATTTGTGAGAACTAATTTTGACTAATGGGAGTATGGGACGTAGTAATTGAAGACATATGCTTATTTTTTTTTTTACTAATTTGGATGTTAACTTTGTTTCCAAAAGAAAGAATATATAAAAGGTACTCCTTGATAAAGATGATTATAAAGGTTTATCTAATTTAATCTCCACAATCCCTCTGTTCTTGAAAGGTTCGCACTTTCCTTATTTAGGTGTCTTATTAATTTAAAGGTTCTCATTTCATTTTAGCAAATAATTTACTCACTTTAGTTATGCTTTTACTCAAATTTCTCCTTTCTACTCATTACATGTCAAACCTCACTTATCACCCTTTAAATACTTTCTCTTTATATTTTTATTTTTTCTAAATTTTCTCTTTCCTATCTTTTTTTTTTACCCAAATTACTTTATTTAATTACTTTACTAAAAATTGTGTCATTTACTGACAGAACCTTCCAACGGGATGAAGGGAGTATTAAAGATTTGGACTTTGAGAATAGGTTACTAAATGACTTTGTATTGGATACTCCTTTCATTGCAAACATAGATTTGATTCAGCCACCACCTAGTACAATGCCGAATTATGAGTTGATTCGCAAGGTTGATGCAGCCGTTTTTCCTAATACAGGGGAAGCCTAATTCGGGGCAGTCATTTGTTGTACTAACAATGATTTAATTTCAGTTAGGAATTGCCCGCTTCGTTGTATAGGTGATCCACATACAAGTATACAAGTGAAGTTTTGGCGGTAAAAGAAACTCTTTCTTGGATGAAGAACAGAAATCGAACTGCCTCAATGTGTGCTATTTTATCAACTCTCCACGCTAGGGATGAGCATGGGACGTTATGGGATGGTTATTTCAAAAAACATGTCTCGTCCCAAAGTACGGTTCTTTTAAAAATCAAGAACCGGTACCGTCCCGCATATATATATATAGAACCTGTCCCGTTTTGTACCAATTTTTAGTACGGTTTGGTACGGTTCTCCGGTGTTATTTGGTTCCTAAATAATTAACCCCATGAACTATAATTAACCCTATTTACGTAGCATTGTTTATATCATTTAGTATTGTTTTTGTTTTAAAGCTAACTTTTAATGCTGTCAAGTCTTAATAATTGGATTACGCCCAAAGAATATGCAAGATTGCAAATATAGGGACATACGGTCACTAACATTTATACTCGGTAATATATTATATATATAATATATTATTATTATTATTATTATTATTATTATATTATAACACTAGTTTTCGGGACATACGGTCACTAACATTTATACTTTGTAATATATTATAAATAATATATTATTATATTATAACACTAGTTTTCGGGACAATTCGGGACGGTACGAGACGGTTCGGTTCAATACGGTTTCGGGACAGTTCTCTCTAAGAACCGGTACCGTACCATATTATTAAAAAAGCTCGGTACGGTACGGTACGGTATTACATTTTTCAAAAATGATGTTTGTACCCACTCTTATACTCACCTTTGTACCCACCTATGTTTGTGAAATGTTTTTTTGTCTGTGAATCCCGGTTCATAGACAATATATTGCACAAACAAAATATTGTATGTGAACCGGATTCACAGACAAAAAAAGACACTCCACAAACATGGTGGGTATAAGGTGGGTATAAGAGTGGGTATATCAAGCATTGCTGTACATTTTTCCGGTTCTTTCAGTTTTGGAACGGTACGGCCGTACGGGGCGGTTCTTCGGTACTGAACGGGAATTCCCAGATCCGCGCTCAGCCCTACTCCAGCCTCCAGGTCGAATTTGTTGGCTCATAATTTGGCTCAAGCAACTAATTCCCAGGCTGATATGCATACCAGGTTATGTGTACGTAATTCCTCCTTGCATTCAACATTTATTCAATTAATGATTTAATGTATAAAAGTTCTTTTATAAAAAATGACTTTGTAATTGTACTTCCTAGTTTCTAGTTTTATCTAATAAGAGAGTATTTGCAATTGCTTTTGCCTTTATTTTTTGCTAGACTTTGTTGTCTCTCTTTATAGTATATGTTCAATACTTCATTGTTAAATGCCAACATCCTTGACTTGGACGGGTTTTGAACCCGTGACCTCCTCCTTGGGATTGTCACAGTGATGTCATCGAATCACAAGGTGCTTGGCTTGTTTTTGCTTTTGCTTTTATAAAAATCACTTTTGAAGTAATTTTGGAAAAAGTGTTTAATAGTAAAAGTTGATAGTGTTTGAGAAAAAATGATTTTGAAAAGTAAAAGTTGACCGTGTTTGGTCAAATATGTACTTTTTGTGTAATAGAAAAAGTAAAAAAGCAAATTCTAGCTTTTAGCTTTTAAGTGTTTAATTCAAACAAAAGTTGTCACTTGAAAACACTATTTTCATTTGATCTTTTTTAAGTCGATCGCTGAAAATCATTTTTTTAATCTTTTTGCAAATATGCCCTAATACTTCTTTCATCTTTTGGGACTTGTTGTTGTTTAATACCCTTATACTTGTTTCTATCAACACTTTTAATTTAAGTCTTGAATTAATCGGTAATTGGAAATGACGATTCACTTCACAAAAAATGAAATAAAAATTGTTTGTCTACAAACAAAACACAGACATATGTACAAACGAGCATGTGCAAGGAACATTTTTGTACAGTTGTACTTGGGGATTGTACAATTGTACATGGGGAATGTTTGCAATAGCGTAAAAAAAGCACTTCACGGCTTTTGGTTTAAAAAAACTACGTAGTAAAATTAGTGTTTTCAAGTGACAAAATCTACTTAAAAAAGTGTTTCTCGGATTTTGTGTAAAAAAGTGCTTTTTACTTTTTTCTATCACATAAAAATCACTTATTTTATCGAGCACTACCACTTTTACTTTTCAAAATCATTTTTTCCTCACACACTATCAACTTTTATTACTAATCATTTTTTCCAAAATCACTTCTAAGGGGGTGTTTGGAACTGATTCTGCTTCTGTTTCTTTTTTATAGCAGAAGCAGAATCAGAATCAGTTTTCAGAAGTTGGTCACCCCCGACTTCTAAAAAACTGATTCTAGGAGCAAATTTGAGCACCAGAATCACTTCTGCACTTTCACCCAAACACTCCAGTGAGCAGAAACAGTTTTAAGAATCAGATCCAAACACCCCCTAAAAGTGCTTTTTTAAGTAGAAGCAGTTGCAAACACTCTCTTACCGTTAGTACATACATACCTTAGTTTGTGAGTAGGCAGAATGCTTTCGGAACCTCTGCTGCCATGGTAGAGGGAAAGGTCAGATGGAAAATGGAGGTTTCGGTTCTTGAAAGCAGCCACCAAGACGCAGAAAAATTAAATCAACCAAAACAAACCCATGTTTTTATTGTTTCTCTTCTGGTTTTTTATTTTTTTTGGATTAACTATTAAACATTCTTTCAATGCTAAGATTAAATTAATACATTTATTTATTTATAAATGTTATTTTCAATATTGTATGATTTAGAATGAAAAGATATTTGGGTGCCATACCTAAATTTAAAGAAATTCGGAGTGTCGAGAGTAGTTCATGTATTAATTCAAATGATTCGTCATTAGTAAATGAAGAATTGGATCAGGTAATTGATGAAAGTGAAGCTAACTTGACTTATAATCCACTTGAACAACATGTTGATTTTGAATCATTGGAAGCTGCTCCCGAATTAAGATAGAATAAAAATTGCCGATTTTCATCCTAATGTTCAAGACGAGGTACGCCGTAGCTACCTTCAAAAAGAACCGTTTCAACCTCTGGATCATGATTTCCCTTTTAAGAGAATTGGCGGCAAAAAATGTATATTTGTTTCAAGTTGGCTTGATGAGCATAAATGTTTCTCTAATATTTTTTTATTAGTTTTATATAAATTAGAGATACACAAGGCTAGGGACCCCATGGTTCCGACTTTTTGGGTCCGCCACTGCCATAAAGTCAAAATTATGAATATTTTAAGAGACACAGAGAGTAAAGTAATCACGACAACATATCGAGAGGGAGAACAATGAACCAAGTGCAATGGTGAGGAAATGTTCCAAATAAGAATCGGCATGAAACGCCCCAAGCAAAGGCAAGAAATTGGTAGCAGGAGACCAGAAGAAGAGCAAATTTTGGCCTTGGGTCATACCCATTCCATAATTTTTCATCAAATACAATATCATGTTTGGCATTAGCGCGTAACTTGACACCCTCTCCGATGCCTCATTTGCTGCACAAACATCTCAATCATTTTACTTCAAAATAAGTACCACAAACGAAAAGGTGGAATCGTTTGTCCCTAGAGGCTGAAAGGCACTGACTCAAAATGAAATAAGACAACATTCATAAGGAGTGAGTACGTGAATGAGTGAGTGACCATACCTATGACAAAGGGCAGGGTGACAAGACCGCCCTTTGATCTCATTTTTCTGTGAATTTGCAACGTCTTCTTAACTTCTTTTTCTTCTTTTTCAGGTTGTGATTCTAATTTTTTGAGCTCCAGAGAGCTATCCTCCATCTCCAACTTCTTCATGTCTCTCTCTTCAACACACATTTTAATTGTAGGCGCTTCTTTTTTGTTTATAATTGGGAAGGACTTAAAATAGGCTCTCCCTCGTTGTACACTTTCCAAAGTCAATATTAGTCATTCTATATAATTTCTTTTGCATATGAGTATACTTAAATTATTAAAAATCGAACAATGTTATGAATAATCATATTTTTAAAGCACCAAATTTCAAACACAAGTTAAAATTTTGACTCTTTTGTTTAAGCTTTATTACTTTAATGAAATTGCATGTTACTAACAAAAATAAGTTAACAAAAATACTTATTGACTATTTTAAATAAAAGGAGGTTTGATATCATGTCATCAACTATGACGCCTATCCTTTTATGCGCAGGCGGCCCGGGGTTGTCCCCTCTCATTTTCCTCCTTTTCTTTTTTGACCAGGAGTGAATGAGGTGAATTATTTTGGCCCCTCCCAAATACGCCCCCCTCTCAAGATGATGCTAGCAACAAGGGTGTTATACTCGGTCACATGTTTAATTTCCCCATTATAATTGATCTTACATGTATTAAACAGATTCTTAAAATTTTATAGTGTGCACCAATATCTCTAACATTTCTTATCAAGTAATAAAAGAATAAAAATGTATATAGTAATAAATTTAATTAATTAATATATAAAATTTGAATGATAAAAATAAAATGTATGGTATTTTGCTTTTGAAAACAATATCCCATAACACATGTACATGTGCACACATACAACACACCCACACACCCACATATACAAATACACTCACACACATAAATTGATTTTGGATAATAAAAAGGTTGCATTCTCATAACAAGTAAGAATAAGTCCTTTAGGATCTAGCAACAATATATATGTCAAACACACATTAAAGTGGATAAATAGCAAATTATAGGGTACAACGGGTTGTAACTTGAGCATGGTACAACCGTGTATTTTTGTAATAAGGAACTTTAGGACTCTCAATCAAAATCTCATCCCTGACGTCTGAATCTTGTGTAGGTATGCCCAGTTTTTTTCTATCGCCTCCTTCATCAAGATGTAATCTGCCGCCGTTGTCTTGTGTTGTCCTCATTGCCATTCAATTGGAAATCCACGTCACTCGAGTCGCACAACATCAGTAGATCTAGCATCTGGAACTTTGGTGGTCCTTGTCGCAGGTATAGCCAATTTTAGAAAGTTATCTTTCCTTGTCGTCCTTCCAGCGTCGCCATTGCTTGCCGGACATCCATCGATTGTCTATCTTCCAGCACCGCTGCTTGTTCTAGGACTCAAAAGTGACGAATCAATAATTTTTTTTAATAATAAATCTATTACATATCACATATGTGTATTATAGAAATGTGTTTTGTGTGAAACTCAAATGTAACGTCTAAAATGAATGAACATATACAAATCAATTTTGAGCACATTAGAAAAGAGTTTTATGTAAACTCAAAAGTATAATGCCTAAAAGGAATTAACATACACAAATGAGTTTTTTGAACGTGCGAAAGTGTGAAATGCACTTATAGTCATCTATATTACACTTGTATGAAGAGCTGTTGCACTATAAAATTTTGTTGAAAGTAGTCTTTTTAGGAAAAACAAAATGGCATTTTTTGCATATACACGCATTTTTTCCATCGCAAAAAGTGCATTATTGAAACCTAAAAGTGCAGTGTGGTGAAGTGAAAGTGAAAACTTCACACTTTTCATGTTAGACGGCTTGTATTTTAACCACACCCTTATTTATTTTTATATTAATATGAATCTGAATGTTTCAATTTTACATTACTAGTTCTATTTTATATGTGGTACTTTTAATCTGAATCTCCTGCTTTTGATTATCAATTTCTTTAGTCAAAATAATTTTAGTGTGAATAGAATAATTAAAGGCGAGCATGGTGGAAGAAAAAATGAACATGCCTACAATTCAATTAAAATTAAAATTATTTACCCACTCTGCCATCACTCCGAAAAAAATTCAATTTTAATATAAAAAAATGCACTAAAAGTCTAAACCAAATAAAATGAGTAATATGGCTCTTTCTCCACATAGGATAAAACCACATGAATCGAGAAAAATCTTCGACAAAACACAAATATTATTTAAAATCAAATATTAATGATTTGTGAATAACATATTGAAACGAGAGTCGTTGAAATTTCCTCAAACGACACGATACTAAGTCATGATGAAAAGAAGACTCACTAAGGCTGTCCGCAATTCCGCATCCCTCGCACTGAAAAACTAAATTTAGCATATTCACTCTTAAAACCCCTCCAATCCATGTATTTGGTGGTCTCAAATTGGTAGAATGGCACCAAGGGAGGGAGAATATGGCACCCCATATTCACGGCCTTTGTAGAAGAAAAAATGGGGAAGATGCTCTGATGCAGAGAGATAGTGTGGACCCCAACAACAACAAAATCTCTTTTTATTAAAAAGTGTTACAACTTTTTTATTTGAATCTAGTTTTTTTCAAAAATTATATCAAAATTCCTAAATTTTTTTATCTTTCATATGATATCAATATCATATGTATAAAGTTAAAAAAAATTGTAATATAGTATATTGACGGTGGTGGATTGCAGCAAAAATTGAATTGATAGTGAGAATACGTATAAAGTAGTGAAAATTTGATTTATTGACGGTTGCGGGTTGCGGTTAGCGTAACAATTACCTAATCGACGATGTCAAAAGATCCCGTCGCTGCTCAACCGAATAATGCCATGGAGGAGGATGACAGATCAGAAAAGAAACCGGATAAATACTTCCGCTATGGTTGGCTCGAGGAAGTGCTCCCCGTGAGTTTGTCCCTAATTAAAATGGTTTTTTTATAAAAAAAATAGTAGAGCAATTGTTATTAGCACATAACTTTTCTTTCAAAAAAAAAATTAGCACATAACTTTTGAATCAAAATTAAATTAATTATGTATTTAATGTGAGGAACATGGTGAACTGAATTCAAATGTAAAGCCTAACATCAAAATTAACGTTTAATGTGATTGTACCACGGTATGAACTACATGTAACATAGTACCATTAACAACCCTAACATAAATAGAGCCAGAATGAATAGATTTATTTTGTAAAATACTTACTAAGAGTCATGTATGCAGAAGCCCCAAAATCGGTAAATCACATAGAATGACAGAACTCATTATTGGGAAACACTAAGGGCTGGTGCAGACATAGGTGTAAACCGAGAAGAACAAGTGACAACAGAATGGTGTAGAGAAAAACATATTTAACATGATGTACACAGTAGAATATGGAACAAAACTAAACACCCCAGCTCAATTGAAGCCTATAGAATAATATTTAGTATACAAAATATGGGGAGCAATGGCGATGAATGCAATTGAACATTATTACAAAATGTCATGGCTATGTAGCACGGAAACTCTCGGGTAATAGCACGTTTTCGTTTCGGAAATTCTATGAAAACTCTATGAAAACTCTCAAAACAAGCCTTTTTGAACAAAAGTAGACGTTTTCCGTTTCCTGTTTCCTCGTAATTTTCGCGTTTCCGTGCAACATAGTATCATCCTGACATACCGGATTTTTTTGAATTATTACTATTTATTACCGCTCAAAATATGAGAATTGGAATTGCGGAAAGGTTGCCCCATATTTTGGATCGGGAGTCCCATAATGCTGCCCACCCTGGAAGGAAGAGTGGCAGGCTCTCCACGTTGTCCACGTCCAGATCTCCTAATGATAACATTTGGCATTGAGATTCTCCGATTAATGTAAAGTAAAATGCTATTGTTATCTCATTTTGTACCCCTCCTTATGTGTGTGGTTCACAGAGGCACCTCTTTAAAATGGAGCAATTCATTTAATGTGTTGGGCTTTTGTGAACCACACATATAGGAAGGGGTACAAACGAGGTACCAAATGGGGTACCTCTAGCAAAGTTGTAATGTAAATGAGCTGAATACGGAGCTGGAGCAGGAAGTCCACACGAGTAGTTCAAGTTTTATTGGGAGTGAAAAATGATTACAGGAACTCAAAATGGAACTCCCTATAAGAATTACATTCAATCTTTACATATTTTGAAGAAGGGGTGGAGCTAGGGGAGGGTCAACCTTGGTCCAGGCCCAGCCCAAATTTTAAAAATGTCTAAATTTTAGTGCAAAAATTCCGTGTAATTTTGTTTTTTGAAAATATTCTTTGTATCGGCCCAGTCTGGTCCAGTGTCCTGGCTCCGCCCCAGTAATTTGAAGTAATATGAGAATTACATTCAATCTTTACATATTTTGAAGAAGGGGCGGAGCTAGGGGAGGGCCAAGTTTGGCCCAGACCCAACCCAAATTTTAAAAATGTCTAAATTTTAGTGCAAAATTCCATGTAATTTTGTTTTTTTGAAAATATTCTTTGTATCGGCTCAGTCTGGCCCAGTGTCCTGACTCCGCCCCTGTAATTTGAAGTAATATGAGAATTACATTCAATCTTTACATATTTTGAAGAAGGGGAGGAGCTAGGGGAGAGCCAAGCTTGGCACAGGACCAACCCAAATTTTAAAAATGTCTAAATTTTAGTGCAAAAATTCCATTTAATTTTTTTTTTTTTTGAAAATATTCTTTGTATCGGTTCAGTCTGGCCCAGTGTCCTGGATCCGCCCTTAAATTTGAAGTAATATGATAATTACATTCAATCTTTACATATTTTGAAGTAATATGAGAATTATATTCAATCTTCACATATTTTGTGTTATTTGAGAAGTGAGAGTGGTTTAAGTGGGTCATTACCTCACACTTAAAATCTTCCCTATGTGGGAGGTATTGGATTCAAATCTCAAGCGGATCATGTTGCACAATTACATACTTTGATTTATGTGACAATCAATATTTGTGGAGTGTTTCATAATCATTTGACATGCTTATGCTAGGCTTGTCAATGGGTCGGGTCCGGGCCACAACATAGTGTTCTAGGTTCAGACCTGAATCCGCTAAGTTAATAAAGGATCCGGACCCGACCCGACCCGACCGCATACCCGGCAGATCTGAAAGGTCTTGAAGACTTGAATCCAACGGGTCTCGGAGCTAGGTCGGGTGGACCGCTAAGTATGATATGCACAACATTACAATTGTAAAAATAACAAAACATGTATAAGAAATGTAAAACAAAGTATGCTATTTTAAAGTCAAAATATATCTACACTTTTTTAAAAAAATTCAAAATTTCTCATGAAAATGGACAGATTGTTGAATCGACTTGGGTTTCCTTCAACCAAACATTTAAAATGGATATTAGAAAGCCATAATTAATCGGGCAAAATTGCGGTCACCTCTAACACAAAATTACTTGTTCGATTCTTTGTGTGTAATCAATCAGTTAATCACTTTTTTTGGACAAAAAAAAAAGTAAATCACCACACTGGATCCCTACTAAGTGAGTGGGGTCGGGGTGGGGCACCAGGCGTTGGAGATTCCACATTTTTGTACAAAAAATTGGAGGAAAAAATGCATATGAGGGGGACATTATTAGGGGTAATTGTTGAACACAAACTGGGTAAAATAGCACTGTAACATGTTAAACGATTACGAGATCAATGATTCATGCCAAACGCCGTTGACCGGCAAATGGTATACGCTGTAACTTTATGGGAGTAAGTATATACTGAATTCGGAATTGGAGTCATCATCTTATCACTTCGTCGCCTCCGGCTATCACCGCCGCTTGGTCCCCGAAACGCTACTCAGCTCACGGCGGAGGAGTGGGAGGCTGGTCTTATTAGAGGCGGGAATCGATTGGATCGCAGAAGCAATGGCGAAGGAGACGACGTTGGTACACTCCCCGTTGGTGACATACGCATCGGTTCTCGCACTACTAATCTGCTGCCCTCCCTTTGTCATTCTACTGTAAGTCATCCCCGGATCTATTTTGGTTTTACTTTTGTAAGGATTGGTACCATTACCGTTATTATAAGCAAATAATGAGACATGTTTGTTAATTGGTCGCTGTTTTCTACTTAAAAGAGCTAGCTTCCTTGATTTCTTTGATTGCACCAATGAAAATGCACATAAAAACTGAAAATTTATTACTGTTACCTGATTGTGAATTGCCTAGGTGGTATACTATGGTACATGCTGATGGTTCTGCATTGCAAACGTGGAATTTCCTATATCAGAATGGCCTGAGAGGATTCCTCAATATTTGGCCGAAACCCACGGCAATTTCTTGCCAAATTATTGCTTGTTATGCAGTCTTTGAGGCTGCTCTTCAGCTTCTATTGCCCGGAAAACGGGTTGAGGGACCAATTTCTCCCACCGGAAACAGGCCTGTCTACAAGGTATGCATTTGGTAATAATGCTTTGAGCTTTTTAAGCTGATCAATCACTTAGTTTATTAGATTTTGCAAAGTATTATTACTACTATCTAAGTTACTTTCTTGCATTGCTTATTTCTTGGGTGCACTGATTTTATTTTCTTTACGAGTTTAGGCAAATGGTGTGCTAGCATATGCAGTGACATTGGCTACATATTTAAGCCTTTGGTGGTAAGTCTTTTCCAAAATTATTTGATAACACTAGGTGTGTAAGTGTGTTTGATTGCATATGAATTCACACTCCTTTATTATTTAAAGGGAAAGTTCCTGCCAATGCTATTTTATGTCCATAACCGTTTCCAAGCGCTCCATTTAATTTGTATAATTTCCATGTTTTCTTCGATCAGGTTTGGGATATTCAATCCTGCAGTTGTTTATGATCATTTGGGAGAGATCTATTCCACACTCATTTTTGGGAGCTTTATCTTTTGTATTTTCTTATACATTAAAGTTAGTGTTATAACTATTTATTATTTCAGCTGTTGAATTTAAGGTTTAAGCATTAATACCTCTCTAATGCATTGAATTGGTTTATTATAGGGTCATGTTGCACCGTCCTCCTCTGATTCTGGTTCATTAGGAAACATAATTGTTGACTTCTACTGGGTAAGCTTGTTTGAGTTCACGATCTAGCTGCCACTGTTTGCTGCTTTGTCAAATTTATTATTTTGTCTTTTGAGTCCATCATGGATGATAACAACCTCCGATGAACCTCCAAATAACTTTGACTAGTAGATTTCCTCTAATTTTTGTCATGTTAATAAAAAAGTATTTAATTTTATTTTTAGAAGGTTTTTAATATAAATATTTTTAAAATATGAATACTTTGTTTTACACTGTTTTAACTCTCGTATAATCCTAAAAAATATAAAAGGATAAATTTAATTATTTCTAGTAGATTTATGCAACTGAATATAACTTTTTATTTAAATAGAGTAGTTTTGAAATTAGAGATGGACTAAAAACAATATAGTGCACATTACAGTGATGAAAAACAAATAAAATATTCTGCAGGGACCTAAAACAAAGTGTGTCATATTTACAGGGACTAAAAACATATTTAAGCCTATTATTTATTATTACCTTACTCATGTTTTCTTTTCTTCATTGATGCCTACTCATAGTTATTCTCTTATTGCCACCAAAATTAATTGGCAGAATACCTAAATACAGAACTTCTAAAAGAACCTATCGAAGTACCAATGAAATAATTGCCTAATTGGAAGCAACTGTATATTATTATTTTAATAATAACGTAAATTTGAAGTCCCTATATTTTTTAAATGCAGGGGATGGAACTATATCCTCGTATTGGCAAACACTTTGATATCAAAGTTTTCACAAACTGCAGATTCGGCATGATGTCTTGGGCAGTTCTAGCTGTGACTTACTGCATAAAACAGGTGAAACATCTAAACTATCATTGACAATGAAATGAAATAAACATTTTTCATCTCTGACTTTTTATAAAAACTTGCCTATTTACCATATTTATATCTTTTTAATTATCTTAGGTACTTTTGGTGATGTGGTACATGCGTGGTGCATATTTCTTGAACATTACTTCACCCTAGTGACCAGATACTAATGTTCTCGAAATCATATTTATAAAGCAGATGATCCAAAATTGATCATTGTTTTTTAATGTTTGTTCATCATGGACTTCCCAGTATGAAGAATATGGAAAAGTTGCTGATTCCATGCTTGTGAATACTGTACTGATGTTGGTGTACGTAACAAAGTTCTTCTGGTGGGAAGCTGGGTACTGGAACACAATGGATATTGCTCATGACAGAGGTTTTATGTTTGACTGTTTCTCATTCTTTCCTATTCCACAAATACTTCTCAGTACTTAACTTTCTAATCTCCCAGCTTTCATCATTTTGTATATTTGAACAAATATGGATGGTTTAACAATTTCTGGTATGTTCGTGTTTGTCTATGTAGCTGGTTTTTATATATGTTGGGGGTGCTTGGTTTGGGTTCCATCAATTTATACCTCTCCTGGAATGTATCTTGTCAATCATCCTGTTGATCTTGGACTTCAGGTTTGCTTTCTGTTCCATTAGGATCTGTATGGACTTTGGTGAAGGGGTTTGGGGGGACTTTTGAATTGGAGGGCTTTCGAGGAATTAGTCTATATCTTGATAAACAGAATGTTCCATAAAAAGGAATAAAGGAGATTAAATTGTTACACAGACTACACAGTTATACGAAGTATATGGTATTATAGTGTTGATTTTTTAATTTTGATAAAATCTCAAATATATATATATATATATATATATATATATATATATATATGAAGATCTTGACTTTATTATCCACAATCTTACCCTCCGAAAATCTTCATACAAACTGGCATTTAGAATCTGCAGATCTT
This sequence comes from Cuscuta epithymum, assembly GCA_945859915.1. Classification (NCBI taxonomy): domain Eukaryota; kingdom Viridiplantae; phylum Streptophyta; class Magnoliopsida; order Solanales; family Convolvulaceae; genus Cuscuta; species Cuscuta epithymum. The sequence continues at coordinate 147,864 of CAMAPF010001001.1, read as the reverse complement.
AGTTAAACAAAAATCCCACTCTCATGGTTTTAACAAGCCACATCATTGTTTTCTTGCAGCTTGCACTTTCCATCCTCCTTGCTGGCATTGTTTGCATATATATCAACTATGATTGTGATAGGCAGAGGCAAGAATTCCGTAGGACAAATGGTAAATGCACTGTTTGGGGAAAAGCCCCAACAAAGGTAAAAAGAACGCCACAACTGGGACTTGGTTTCAACAAGTTTTTTGCTCCCACCGTAATGATTTGCTAATCTAATGACAAACAAATCTTTTCTATTGTAGATAAATGCCTCTTATAAAACAGAATCGGGTGAGACGAAGACGAGCCTTCTGCTGACATCAGGATGGTAGACCTCTTTTCTCTCTTTGTAATTGCTATTTTTTGATGGATTTATTGTTATTATTTGAAACAGAGGTTTCATCGTATCAAATGTGTTTTCTGTTTGTCTTCCCATGAATTTTTGATAATGAACCACTGCTATTGATTGTAGTTGGTTGGACACATTCAATATGGAATTAATATAGCATCTTAAATGGATTTTCAGGTGGGGTTTAGCTCGGCACTTCCATTATGTCCCTGAAATATTCGCTGCATTTTTCTGGACGGTTCCAGCTCTTTTCAATCACGTAAGATAGGACGATGATGTGCCTTACTATTTTCTTTTAAGTGTCATATTACAAGAACACACCTTCCTTTTCAAACATCACCTATTTCTCTGAAACGTTATGTCCCTTTGCCTTTCTTCCCTCCATGTGTTTGCAGGTTCTTCCTTATTTTTATGTTGTGTATCTCACCATCCTACTCTTTGATCGGGCCAAGAGGGATGATGATCGGTGCAGATCAAAGTAAGCTCGCCCGCCTTTTACATAAAAATATTTGAATCTTCGAGTGGTGCTTATTGATGTGTGTATGAAGTTATCCATGGGGAGGGGGGAGGGTTAATGGAATTTAAAAGCAAATAAAACGGTACAAGATCACCAAGGAATATTATTATATTACCAAAGAAATCTTACAATACCTAAAAAGACCCAAGGTAATCTGATTACCCCATGTTTTTACATGGCGGTAGCCGCCCACTAACAAGAGATTATCTTGGTAATCTACAAATCTGAAACAAACTAGACAATTTCTCATTACCTTCATAACATTACCAAGCTAATGTCAGACCCCCCCCCATCTCCACCTCAAAGGTTGGAATTTATGAACAAGTGTAGTTTTAAACGGGAATAAGAGCAAAATAAGATACTCCGTATGATATTTTTTCTTGATCTATTGATCCTGTGTATGTAATGTTAATGCTGGATGAACACTGCAGGTATGGCAAGTTCTGGAAATTGTACTGTGAAAAGGTGCCATACCGGATAATACCAGGAATTTACTGAGGGCTTGTTTTGATTTATTAACAATGTAGCCTCAACAGTGTGTTGGAGCTCTGAGGATGAATATGCGTGTCTCCCTTTATAATCTATGTACTTGTAAAACTAATGCTTTTTGTGTTTACTTAACTTGATTGAGCACAATGATCGGCTGCAATTACAAATTGGAGATTGTTTTTTTTTTCTTTTTAGAAAAATAAAAACATAGAGAATGAGAAGCATCATCCGTCTCATTTTGGTTGTCTTACTTTCTATTTAGGATTGCCCCAAAATGAATGTAATGTTTCCTCTTTTGACAAGGATTTTGTGATTCATATCATTTTATTTTATTCTACTCAAATTTCAATTACAACATTCATTTTTCTATCATTTTATAAATAATTGTGTTAAACTAAAAAAGGCAATCATCTAACGGAGGTAGTAAAGCAGAATAAGCAGCAGATCACATGATATTACGAGCCGGTGTGGGAAAAGGTCAAATATGGCAAACCTTGTTTGCTCAAAGAGGTTTCAAAATTGTTGGATAAATTAAAGGGCCCTTCTACCGTACCTCCATTAATTAGGTGTACTGGTACATTTGACTAGATGACAAATAAAAGCGTGTAAATTTTAAACAACAATAAAATAATTAATTTTAGTAATTACAATTATTTGCATTTGAGTCCTTTTGCAAAAGGCTCTTGTTTTGTATGGTGCATCATCACCATCGGCCTAACGGCCTTCCATAATTGCAGTGTGTAGCACGTACCCAAGTCATGCTTCCTCCATGCTTAACCGCGTCTTCCTATCCATATTTGCTCGATGAATCCATGATGAAAAAGATAGACAATGACTTGTTGGCATAGTAGTGCGCTCAACTTCTCAAGGCGAGAATCAAAGGCGGACTTTATTTGTCAACGATGGAAGTTCTCATCTAAAACTCCTTCTCCAGTGGTCAACGGGTTTTCTCTTCTCGTGGGCAGGCAGCGTTGCAGGCTTCTAGCAACAATTTTCAGCCAACACCTACAGGCCGGCCCGACATGGCGGCCCTTTCTGCTTTCCTTCCTCTCTAGGCTCTTCTTTCTTTGTTGCGTCGGCGGTTTCACACCCTCTGATATGCAACCTTTCAGGGCTCAGGGCTTAATTTGCCGGCATGACATAATAAAGAATTATACTCCGTAGATTTTACTAGCTATATTAATATAGGATGGTGATGTGGCACAATAATATAATTCGATTGGTTTACAAAACCTGGGTACCGGTACCTCTTAAATTAAGAAAGGTACGGTAGAAATTTCCTAAATTAAATTATCTCAAATGAGGAAGCAGTTTAGCTGGTTGTCGACTCACTCTCCTTATGGGAGGTCTCGGGTTTGAAACTCAATGGAGTGAGTTTCAGTCTAGTTTACTCCAGGTCTCCCCCAGACCCTCTACCCCAGACGCCCTAGAGTTTAAAAAATAAATAAAAAAATTATTTTAAATTATACTCCGTACGTAGTACAAAGTATTTAACATGCCTTTTTACTCAACTAAAGAAATTAAGAAAATAAGACGATTGTGGTTAAACTACTAATCTTTTTAACTAATTTAGCAAACGCAGAATCTCAACGGTTTTGACTTTCTCTCTCTAGGGTTGTCTCACGCAAACCCTAGTTTTTTCGTCCGCCTTTGAGTCTATCGAAGGGCGTGTTGGTTGGGTGATTTGGGCAGTGCTGTCTGAGTTAGGGCTGTGGACAATCGGATTGGTGGGGAAGGAGGTGGTTTTGACTATTTATTTCGGTTTCAGAAGCAAGGGAAGGGGCGAGTTCGGCGATCAGGCTAGGAGGACGGTGCAGTTCTGATAGCGTAGAGCTTTCGAGGCGGTTTCCAGCAGCAATGCGTCGGCGGAGGTTTAAATTAGGAGCATGAAAAACTTTGTTGATCGATATAAACAATTGGCAATTGAGGCTAATGAGGAGGAGTTGAACCTTGATGAGGTTGAGGCTGAGGGAGTTCCGGTGGAGGTGGCTGCGGCGGGTTTTCCGATGATTGGTCAGGTGCTTACAGACCGTAAGGTCAAATTTCCAGAACTGAAAGAGATGATGCTCTCACTTTGGAGGCTGGGGAAGGGTATGTCGGTAAAAGAAATTGGTGAATAGAGGTACCTATTTACTTTTAATCATCGTTTTGATATGATGCGTGTGCTGGAAGGAGGTTCTTGGCAGTTTGAGCGAAGTCTCTTAATTTTAAAAGAAGTTATGTCTTATGATATCCCACACAAAATTATTTTAAATGAGACTGAGTCTGGTTAATCTGGGTACTGCCAGACGTGTGGGAAATTTTATAAGGGAATTTATTGAATATGATGATAATAAGAAAAGTGATAAATTGGAGCCATATATGCGGGTTAGGGTTCTTATGAAGATGGATAAATCGTTGAAGAAGGGGGACAAATCTGAAAAAAGATGGTAAAAGTTTTTGGGTAGATTTCAAATATGACTGGCTACCCAATTTTTGCTTCATTTGTGGCGTTATTGGACACTCAAATAATTTATGTCCCTAAAATTATGAAGAAGGCTTAGTTTTAGAAAAAATGTTTGGAATCCATCTTAGAGCAGGAAGCGGGGTGAAGACCAGGCCAACAGGAGGTAATAAGTGGCTCTTGGAGCGTTCATCGAGCTCTGGCAGAACGGGTGGATATACGGGGGCATTTAAATCAGAAGAAAAGATTGGAGAGAAAGAGAAAGAGGCAACGACTGAATCATCCCAAAGTTTTAGCAAAGGAGGATGGGAGGAGCCAAAAGAAGAGGTTTCGAAGAGAAGGAAGATCTCGGAGACTCAAACAGAGGAGCAAAAGAGGACAATATGGCTTTGGGTGGGACAAAAAACGGGGAGGAGGCGGACTTTACTCTTTAAGCCCGCCGAAGCTGCTGACAGGAGTATGGAGGCCGCATGTCCGAGGGACTGTTCGAGTGTTCTGGCTTCGACAGAAGTTTTTTATCTTTTGTTTTATTCGCTGTTTCAGTGATTGCTATTTCTGTTATGCTGTTTGTTTTTGCTTTTGTGTTCGTGATTGTAAGGCATTGATTTTAGATGTGGGGTATGAGAGGAATACGGTGACCGTTTTTAGATTTAGGTTTCCCATTTATGGATCAGCGAATTATATTGCTTCTCTGGAGGTGATTAATTCCGAATCTGGTTCGCGAGATAACGGTTGTCAGATTTCTTTTTGTCACTTGACCCATACTCTGAATGATCTGTTATCAATATAAGCCGAACTCTTCCAAAAAAAACTAATTTAGCAAAAATAGAAAAGAAAAAGTACGAGTATCTTATAGAGTATGCAGTACGCTGTTCTAAAATTATGTAGGAAGAGTACAAACTTTATTTAGCCATTTAGGTGTATAATTATATAAAGGAAAAAGGGTCAAATACACCCTCTTACTATTATGAAAAGATCATCCAACCCCATGTACTAAAAAACCATCAAATAAGTCCATGTACTTGTAAAAAAAACATCAAATGGAGCAAATGACAGGAGAGGCTACCGGCCATAACAAGTTGCTGATTTTTTTTGTTCCTTTATGTACTCCGGCTGTACTACTCCTACATGTGCCACCTGCTTGTTTTTTCTTTTATTTTCTTTCTTCTTTTTTTCTTGTTTCTCGATCAAGCGAGGCCTTCTTGGCTGAAGTCCTAATCCCACATATTGTCTTTTTTTTCTTTCTTCAAACGATTTTGTTTTTTCTTACTTTTTTTTCTTACTACCTTAGTACCTTTTTTAGCTATTGTCTTCTGACTCTTCTCCCAAGAAATATTTTCATACATTTCTTTCAAATTATTTCAATAATTATCTATCATTTTTATTCTTAAATAGTGTTCAATATTGGAAAAAATAAAATTGTCCTTATCATTAAAACTGAATTGACATTAATACGTATTTGTCACTAACATACTTAGAGCCCGTTTGATAACTCTGAAATTGGCTGAATTGCTTGATTCTGCTGAAATTTATGAAGTTCTGGCAGAAGTGACTATATTGACTGATTCAGCTAATTTATGAAAAAATTATATTTAAAATATTTGTTATAAATAAATAAAATAAAAAATTATATGAAAATAGTTAAAATAATCTTCTACAGTAACTTCGACCAATACAACCAGAAAAGTAAGTACAACCTTACTTTATCTTATTATTACACAATTCGGCGCGCGAAATTAAAAGTTACGTGCTTGGTAAATAAACTGACTGATAAACCTAATAAGCTGAAAAATGGCCAGGTTATTAAAATAGTAACTTTTGATATGGTTAAAAATTACACTTTTTATAAACATCTCCAAAATCTTTTGCACCTATATTTTTTGTCTCTATGGTTAGACCATATTCAAAAAAACGTCAGTCGTAAAATTCAAATTTCATAGACAATAATGGTGTGTCACACACAAAAATGTTACATACTAGGTAAAAATTGTATACGATAATACGTTGTATTCATAATCTCACCAAGAACCATATCGCAAAAATGTTCCACACACGGTAAAGAATTAAAGATTCATACACTTTTTATGCCACTAATTTATGGTTTGTAAATGCAGTTTTTTGGGATTGGTATTTTTGTGTGTGCCCAAACTTAACAAACAAAAGTTGTTGGTAGAAAGGAGTATGAAATGTATACAAATATATTTGTAAAATTGAATTTCTTCGATCAATATATTTATCTATGGCTAAACTTTACACAAATATTTGTTTGTGCGGAGAATTTTAAAAAAGATTACAAAAGGTACACATTTTATCAGTAGTTTAGTTTATGACACTTTTATTTGTCTGTGTCTGACAATTATTGTCTATAAAATTACAATTTTCCCAATTAACAATTTTATCTATCACCTAACTTTAAAGAAAAAAGTTGTTGGTGTAAAAAATGTTGAAAAAGGTACAAAAATTATACAGTTGGATTGGAGGGACGCATGTTGTAGCGGAAAGATAACAAAAAGTATTAAGTTGGACTAAACATTTCTGGTGTTGTATGGTTAAGTCTTGTCTTATCTGATTGGGTAAAAATATGATTTATATGTATTTAAGTATTAATAATAAAGTCTGGTCTGATTTTGTGTAATTTATTTAAGTTTGACATGTTCTGATACGGGAATGAAAAATGGTTCAATTAAATTTTTTCAAGAAAGAAAGAAGAAGAAAAAAAAGAACTAAGAGGAAAATAAAAGCAAATCAATAGGCAACGATAAATACAAACAATTAAAAGAAAAGACAAAATGAAAGAGTAAATAAAGATAAAGAAAATGCGGAGTACAAAATGAAAGAGAGAGTGAGGATAAGGAAAATGAAATTACAGTGACGGCTGGGAAGTAAGTTAATACCACTATAGCAGAGTGAAGTAAAAAAAAATGAAAAAGAAAATAAAATGTGAGTGACCTGCTATTATAGGTTGTTGTTAAGTCACTTGACCTAATTGATAGATTTTTTAAAGTAGATGTATTTGGGTGATCCTTTTTTAAGTAGAAGGGTTTAATTTAAGTGATGTTTTTATTATAGTACATGAGCTTATTTGACCCTTTTTCCTTATATAAACAATTCCAACATGCATTACAATTTACAAACATAACTTTTTATTTTTTTATTTTTTTAATATTTAGAAACATAAAATAAACACGCAATTTTGCAAAACAAATTAGGTTTACCTTTCTTTCACCCTCCAATCTCCATATATTCTAAAATGGTCGTCTTGATACATATTAGGGGTGTTTGGATCACAACCTATCACTAATTTTATTGGCTTTTTTGTCTGACTTACTGAAAGGCCAAAAATGCAAAAAAGACCTTTAATAGTTTTTTACGACGATTTATTTATTTATTTATTTATTTATTTTATATTTAAGAAATAGTAACAAATATATTAATCGAAGTAAAATAAAAGAACAATGAAAGCGTAGTAGTAATCATAAGAAATATATGGATATTGATACTATTTCATAATATTATTTTAAAGCTACTAAAAAGTGTGTTTATTAATATTGGTTTACAAAAATTGATTGAATGGGCTGAATCTGTCGAAATTTATTAACAGAATATATTTAAAATATATTCTGTTAATAAAATTAAGAAAAAAGTATATGAAAAATAATTAGAGTGTTCCTCTTTAATAGCTCCAACCAATTCAACTAGAAAAGTAAATACAACCTCACTTATTTTGATTATTATACAATTATGCACCCGAAATCAAACGTTACATGTTTGTATAAAAAGTAAGTGATAAAACTAATAAGATGAAAATATGGGTTACCAAACAATGATAAATACGTGCAACATTTACATATTTACCCTTTTTGTTCCACAAAATTTGGTCATTTTGACTTTCGCAAGGATGATCAATTTTGACCAATGATGTTCTTTAACACAAAATTATTTGAAGTATAGAAATCATATAGAAATGTTGTTTGTTAAAAGCGCTTTCGTAAAAGTATAAATTTATAAATTGTACAAAAATATAATAAATAAAGGATTGTCCAAAGTTCATTAAGAGCCTGTTTGGTAGCATGAAAATCGGCTGTTTTGGCTGTTTCTGCTGAAATTTATGAAGTTCTGGCTGAAGTGGCTGTTTTGGCTGATTCTAGAAAAAAATATTTTAAAAATATATTTTATTAATAAAATAAAGAAAAAATTACATGTAAAAATAACTAAAATGGCCATCTACAGTAACTTCAGCCAATACAGCCAGAAAAGTAACTCTAACCTTACTTTTTCTGCTTATTACACAATTCAGCACGCGAAAGTAAAAATTACGTGTTTGGTGCAAAGCTGGCTGATAAGCCTGATAAGCCGAAAAAGGGGGTCTCCAAACGGGCTCTAACATTGACATAGAAAAGTCAAGTAGGCGAAGTTTTGTAGGACGGGGGAATACAATAAAATAATGTAATTTCATACAATTGATAATTTGTCAAAAAATTTATGGTCTCATTGGCTCAAGACTCTTGTACTTAGGGGTCGACATATCGGTTTTTGTTCGGTTTTTTATCGGTTTCGATTCAATTTGGAACGGGTTGGGAGAATAATGACCAGAGCAAAACCATTATATTTTCCGGTCCGGTTTAATTTGATTGGGTTCAGTTTGATTTTTTTTGATAATGTATGAATATTTTATTGAATTTGTGTAATTCGGTTTGGTTTTGTTCGGTTTTCATCTATTGTGGTTTAGTTCGATTTAATATGGTTTTGAAGAAATACTATCAAATTTAAACCAAATTATATATGATCCGATTTCAATTCGGTGTAATTCGATTTGATTAAACTAAATCAATATGATCCTACTTGTAGTCATGTTGCCCGTGCCCGGCTTAAGCTTAGCTTGCTACCATTTAAGGAAAACGTTTGATGTGTGAAAACACATTGTTACGTTTCGTAGTAGCAGAGCGTGCCTATATATAGAGACTGGGGGGTGGGGGGGGGGGGGTGGGGGGGGGAGTAGTATCTGAGTATGGATTAGGAATGGGAATACAATCTGAAACGATCTCGTGATTCCAACACCACAGTACAGTATAATTGCTACTTCTGCTGTACATACAAGCAAACAAAAACAGTGCTGTCGGGGAAATCTTAGAACAACAATTTTAATTTTCTTCTTCTCTTTCTCTAAGCAAAACATGCATCGATCCCCTTTTCAGCTTTTTTTTGAGTGTTTTGTCGTGTTAGCTATAGCCAGCTTGCTTCAACGTACCACACCCGGCCTCTGATGATAATCGAACTTGTTTTTGGAAACTCATGATGCACACCTACGTTTCTAATTTCTAAAGCTGTCTTACTTCATTACTTTATATTTGTACCTTAGCTTAAACAATACTCAAACATGGTAGTAGATGCACACCTTAACTTAAACATTTCAAAATGGTGGACGTAGCTCAACTGGTAGTCTGGCAGCGAGAGAGTGCCATAAGAGTTTGGTCCTGGGTTCAAATTTCGGCAACTGCGATGAGAGATTACTATGCTAAAAATGCATAAGGCCTCTGCAAGTACCGGGGACGGAACCCCACTCTCTATCTGTCAGATTGTGATTACAGTCCAATTTACATCCTCTCATCGTGCCGTCCGATCGGTGTTGGGGGACCCTCAGGGATGGGGTGTCATCCTTAAACATCTCAAACCGAGTAGTGTAGTCAGTAGTGTACTATGTTTTTAATTACTTTCCCTGGGCATGATCCCTAATACATAGTATGTTGTAATTAAAGTTTGTGCAGTGGAAAGAGAAATAATAAAAACCATAAAATAATTACTTAAACGGAAATGTGACAAAATTGTTTGATTAGTTTGCTGATCAAATCTACTGAACTTACCAAAACATATACTCCGATCCATCATTGTTATAAATTTTTTCACGGTTTGACTTGGATCAGAGTTTAAGAAATTTGAAACAAAGTAGAAATTTATGTTGATGGTTGAGTAAAAAAATGTAAACGAATGATAACCACACAAAACTTTCCAAAAAAGAAATTGGAAGGATTTTTTGGAACGTTTCAAAAAGATAAGTGAGAAGAATTTTCTCAAAAACGAAAGGAGTATATACTTGAAGTTGAAACGGTTGTACATGCTAAATGCTTGAATTGGGCAAAAATTATGTTTACATTTTAGTTCACTTTATCTTAAACCAAGTCAATCCATCCTTCAACGACAATTAACCTTTGCGTATTTTACTTAAACTATGTCAATCCATCAATGACAATTAACCTTTGCTTAGTTTGAAGTTCAGTATTCAACAAAGAATATTATTAGACAGAAAAAGGTTTCCAAACCAGACTTAATGGTTACTGTTTTTATGAATGGAAGGAATAAGATGGGTAAGGTTTATTATGTACTCTAACGAAGTACCAAATATTTAGAAAGTAATAATAATATAACGTAGATTACTGCGTACAAAATTTGTTTCGATGAAAAAACGGAAAAGGTTTTGTAGCAGTTGATCAAATTGTGAAATTAACCAACTCTTCAGGGAAATAGGATGATTTCAATTAGAGAAATATATACTCCTCTCTATTTTTTGTTTGCTACAATAGGTATTACTGTATTAGACACATTTTTTAAGAGTGAAATAGTAGAGTAATGAATAGTGTAGAAAAAATATGAGAGATGATGGAAAAATATGAAAGAGAAGATAAAAAGTAGAAAAAATAAGGGTAGTTGAGTATTTTTAAAGGAAAAACTTACTAAAAGTGAAAGTGCAGCAAATTCTTAAATACATTCATAAAAGAAAAGTGTAGCAAACAAAAAAATACGGAGAAAATATATTTTTTATCCAATAAAAAAATGCAAAAAGGTTTAGTTTGATACAAAAGTTGATTATAAATCAGGTAAGTTGAAAAACAGAATCATCAAACGGACAACATAACTAAATGGGGTCATAGGCCGAGAGGAGCTGAGAATATGGAAAATATATTTTCTCAACATTTTTGCACAAATATGAGAATCAATATCGTATTTATTTGTGTATGTAAATATAGACAACACATTAACATGCATGATTGATCAAACCCTCACATGTAATAATATATTACTCCGCATTACTTATCACTTAACCTCATTATATACAGGGGCGGATCCAGAATATTTAGTGGTTGGGGGCACATATTAAGAGTAAATATTTTTTTTCATAATGAAGTATAATTAAATTAAGTTCACATGATGGAATAATCCAAAATTAACACACTATAAAGTATTATGAAGTACATTTTATTACATCGGCTCTCTATGTGTGAGTTTTACTTTGAAATGACCCATCACAATTTTCGTTTCTAAAACATATCTATTTTGACATAACAAATAAGACTCAAACAAAATGTTTTCTCCTCTTGTAAACTACATTTCAACTAATTTCACATTGATCAAATCAATTTCTTATAAATATTTCTAGTGAGGATGTACTATATTCGATACACTAACAATTTAACACTTAACTTTTTCTAGCACCTCCACCTTTTTTGGATGATGGCGCCATTTTTCTTTTAGAGTGATTTTAACGTTACCATTGTTTAATGTGCAGTGTCCAAATATATTTCATTTCATTGTTACTAATGAATATATTGAAGTGAAAAGCATTTTCTTAAAACTAAATTAAATTAGTTATGAACTAAAAAGAAATAATTATATAAAAAACTAAAAACAAGTAAGTGTACTCTATGCAAACACAACAAAAGCTATTATGATTAGCAATTTAGAACCCTTATAAAAACTGAAATTAATAATTTATAAAATTTAAATTGCAATATAATAGTGGAATAGAAATGAACTAACTTATAAACTTGTTATTAAAATCATAACTAAGAAGTAAAATAGTAAAAAGAAAGAGCACAAACGTAAAAAGAGAATACAAATGTAAAAGTGGATCTCCAAGATAAAGAAAGTGGAGATCAAAAATGTTTTATATAAACGTAGAAGAAAATTTAATTGATTTAAGAGCGAATGATTTACGAGCCATTCACAAATAAACCTTGGGAATACTTAATCGATCATAGCTAATTCTCTTCATATTTTGCCCATTAACTTCTTTCATAATTAAATTACTAAAATAATAGGTTAAAATGATGAGGAGTGGGGAGTCGGGGTTAGGAAATAGGAGATACTTTCCGTTCAATTATGTGGTAATACTATTGGGGGTCTTTTTTATTTAATTTTCAATGGGGGCACCTCTCTTTTTATATAAAATTCAGTAATAAAAGCTAAACAAAACTACAAAGTCATTGGGGGCATGTGCCCCCATCGGTTTCCAAATGCATCCGCCCCTGATTATATATCAGATAAATATTAATATTTTTGTCACATTTAGTACTTCAATTATTATGTTAGGGATACTTTTATCAACCGACTTTGGTTTTTTCATTTTTAATGTTTTGACTATTATGTAAAAGACATTTTTTATCTTTTAAAATTTTCAAGTTTTTATAAAAGAGGCTACAGCCTACAAACCAAACTTGGGTCAATAATAATATGACTGTATGTAGTTACTAGATCAAGATGTCCTATTATTGCCCCTGTGGTCCAAGCATACCAAAGATTCTTGGAGGGCATTGAAAGAATGTATCACTGATTGCAAATTGACCATAGGACAGGAAAGGATAGAACAACTAACACATGCAGTAAGACTGCAACTATACACTGCTACAAGTAATAATGGCTGTTGCAAGGAAAACAACTGCAGCAAGTTGGGCCACCCCGAGAAGATGGCGACATATCAATGTTCAGCGGCGGCCGCAAGCGGTTGGCCGTCGTCTTCTTCGCCCTTTCACTCACCTTCTGCATCTGCTCAGAATGTTGAAGCTGTGCTGCACTCCTCAGTTCTTCTGCCTTCCTTTGAACTATTGCCATCCTCTTCATCAACTTCTCTTCCTTTTTGGATATCATCCTTTGTATTTTCACCTTAATAATGTCATCAAACCATGCATTATTTGACAGTTTTTACCCCATTTATCAAGAACAGAGAAGTTTTATTAGAATATTAAACCTCTAGCTTTTTGGACTGAGCTTCTGCCTTTGCTATTTGGAGGTTCACCCAAGCCTGAATTTGGGCCTCTTCTCTCTGATATCTGTGACATATTATTTCAACTTAATTTATAGGAGCTTCAATAGCTAAATAAGTTTAAGGGAGTGTTTACGATTGCTTCTGTTTTAAAAAAGTGATTTTGAAGAAAGCGTTTAATGGTAAAGGTTGGTAGTGTTTGACAAAATTTGATTTTGAACAGTAAAAGTTGATAGTGTATGATAAAATCTGTGCTTTTTGAGTTTTTGTTTAATAAAAAAAGAAAAAAGCAGTTTCTAACTTTTAACTTTTAAGTGTTTAGTTTAAATAGAAGTTAGTCACTTGAAAACACTTACTATGGTATATCAGTTTTTTAAACTAAAAGCAGAAAATTTCAAGTGAGTTCAAGAAGAAGTATTTAATGGCAGCCTGGTACACACACTTGAGGGTGGTGCAATTTGAAATTCATGCCAAACTAATATGACTTGATTAGGTAAATTTCAAGTGAGTTCAAGAAAAGAAGTATTTAATGGCAGCCTGGTACACATTGGCCCTGCAAGGCTGAGGGTCCCATAACAAGAGTGTATATGGGTATGTAATTCATTATTTTATGGGGCAGATGAGGTTGTAACTGAGTTAGTGCAATTGTGATCTGTTCTAATAACTAGAATTACAAATATTTGGTTTCTTTCAGAACTGGTTAGACTAATAGAGATTTGAGTTTGATAAAGATGAATATGTGAATTCTTTGTTTCATAGCATATAAATGTATTATATTTTGGGAACATATGTGTAATTTATACTATTACACCAGATAAGATGAATTTGGTCTGAATTCCAGTGGTACTAAGACATTCAAGTATACTTAATTGGGGTACTAATTCATTTTATTCAACATCTGAGGTATTAAATTCATAAATTGTATCAATACTTTATGCTTTTAGTCCAAACAATGCAAGTGGAAATTAAGGTGTGTACCTTAGGCAACACTTAGAAGCCTCTTCATCCCAAGCTTCTCTAGGCTTGGGTATGCTAACTCCCTGACATTCGTTGCTCACCTCGAAGTGTCTCAAGCTCTTCGATACGTCATCTTCCTCCTCTTCCCTGGTGCTCCAATTCGATGTCAGGGTCGAATCCTGATGCATCATCCCGAGCTGTAGTTTTGCCAAATGGCTTTCTTGTAATTGCATCATTATATCTGTTGTGCTGGCCGAGCTTGAGTTTGATGGACCAAGCGGTCCGGACCGATCAGCAGGTGTGTTGTGTCCTGCTGGCGACAGGATCATGACCGGAGTGTGGCATTTCGATGGAGCCGAACTGGCGATAGGCGTCATTGATGTTCCTATGTCTCTCAGATTAACAACCTCAGGATGAACAACCTCTGATGTTGCACAACAGTTCATGGGCTTGTCTTTGATACTTCCTAGTTCTCTGGTGAACTTGTCTGCATTTTAGAGGCACAAGTTAAAGGTCTAGAATCAACCAATATCCTTGAAAAATTTAAAGATACTTGAAATAATCTAAAATAGATTTTAGCTTTTGTACTTAAATTATTCTTGTTGAAGTCAGGGCCATTTTCGAGGTACAAAATTTAAGATGTAAGAGGAAGTTATTTGATTTATACCTTTAAAAAGCACATCTGGTTTGGAGGATTTTCCATCTGATGCCATGTAGGAATGCATTTCATCATCACCATCTTCTGGCTCTCCAGCTGCTTCTTGGGGTTTAACCCCATTACAGTGCTTAGAGGATCTCAACCACTCTGGTGGCTTGAATCCATGATGGTGAGCAGTAGAAGGGGAATCATGGCAAGAGCTCCCATTAACAACCCACTTCTCTGCATCATCCCACTTTGAAGGGACAGATTTTCTGGAAAAATTCCCAACACTGAAGCTGAAAATGGGCCTCCCAGGGGTTGAAGGTGCAGCCTCCACACTTTTCTTTGTTAATTGACTCCTCTGAGTTGCTGCTATTGGAAACCTTTCCAAGAATTTGTTCCCATTATTGTAACCTTCCAGTCTTTCTTCCTGGGTGTCATGAAAACAAACCATATGAACCCAAGAAAAAGAAAGTGGACACAAATGGAGGTAGTGATTACTAAAACACCCAAATATACAGAAAAGTCTAACAAATTAAGCTAAAGAAAGAATAAACAAAATGCAGGTGTGTTGCAATGAGGGAATTTAGAGGATGAGGTGAATATTGCCAATTGAAATCCTTATTCCTAATTACCATTTGAGAGAGGAAAAGGGGTGGTGGAGGTTCAAGAAACTTGGTGCTTGAAATTTCCATTCATGGGACTTCAAAGATATGAACAACTATGGGTATATAAAGGAATATAGATATGTGAGTTGGTTGAATAGATGAAAGCGGGGTTGGAGGGGAGTGGATTGCCATAGAAGGGGACTGAGGGGAGGTTGGGTTGGAATCAGTGCAGAATAGCAGAACCATGAAAAAATGGCAATAAAGTAATTGCCCCTTTCTTGCCAACAGGACAAAAAGCTGTGTTGTACCACATATAGGAAACTGCAGCAATATATAGTGTCTTAGGAGTCCAGCTCCTCTCCAGTACATACGGTACTGGACATCTCCATTAGATTGATTAGAGAGCTGCCACATGGGTCACTTACTAAATGAGGGGTCAGGATAAAAATTTGATGATATACTGTTCCAAATTCCTTTTTTAATTGCTATAGGAAGTTAGGAACGACACTACTCTTTTCTGCTCGAACCATCTCCAGAAAAAACACCTACACAGAGTAACCCTAGCTAATTCTTCACTGCCTTTGCTCTTGAGATTTAGTTTTTGATTCTGCAATAGGGAAGATGGAGAAAGAATGTTCTCACCTCTACACCAAAAAAACATAATCTCTTTCTTTTTCAAGAACCAAAGGCCAGATTGCTTTTCACCATAACTGAAGGTACGTATGTGCTCATGTTAAAAATCTCAACAATCTGGACAATCCATTTTACATTATTTCGTGTTATACTTGGGTATTTTGATTAAATTGAATTTCTGGATAATGCAAGTTAGACGCAGTCTACATTAATAAATTAACACTCTTCTTCAATTTTTTTTGTTATGTTTTGATTGCCTCATTTATTTAGAAACTGGACAGGCCATATATGTATATTATTGGAAATCGGTGATTTTTTGTTATGCTTATGAATAAATTCTCAGAAACTTTATATCTCTATTTATAATTTTAATTTAAAATTAGAATATGTTGAAATTGCTTGTTTAATGCTTACTCTTTTCACAGAATTTTGTAGTTGGAAGCTCATCAAACATGGATGCTTCATCAACTCCAATTGATGGAGTAGAGAACTGGGTTAATAGTATTCATTCTAGTAGCACACAAGACGTTCCAGAGAGGGATAGTTCACATATACCACGTCTGGGTATGGAGTTTCAATCTGAAGTAGAAGCATATGAGTTTTATAATGCATATAGTAGGAGGTACGGATTTGGCATTCGTCGAGAATATGGAAATAAAAGCAAAAAGGATGGAATATTAACCTCAAGAAGATTCTCATGTTATAAAGAGGGCACACGAGGTACAGACAAACGAGATAACTTGACAAAAATTCCAAGGGCAGAAACTAGAACCGGATGTCAAGCACGAATGGTTATTTCACTTGATAGAAAGCTAGAAAAGTACAAGGTCAGTGATTTCGTAGATGAACATAATCATCCTCTTCAACCTCTTGATTATGTTCACATGATTCGGTCTCATCGTCACGTGTCTAAGGCACAAGCATCACAAATTTTGTTGGCCGATGCTTCTGGATTAAAGCCAAGAGATTTTCATACATATGTGTCACAACAAGCAGGTGGAGTAGAGAGTATTGGTTATACAAGAAAAGACCATAGAAATTGTCTTCGAACAAAAACAAAACAATCTTTGGAGTATGGTGAACTTGGTGCATTGATGATGTACTTCAAAAGCAAGAGTGAAAATCCTTCATTCTTTTATGACTTTCAAATGGACGTTGAAGACCAGATAACTAATATTTTCTGGACAGATGCACAAATGATAAATGATTATGGATATTTTGGGGATGTTGTCTCATTTGACACGACATATAAGACAAACAAGGAGTATCGACCGTTGGGAGTATTTGTGGGACTCAATAATCATAGAAAAACAGTGATTTTTGGAGCAACATTGCTATATGATGAAACTATCCCTTCATTCCAGTGGCTATTTGAGACGTTTTTTAAGGCCATGAGTGGTAGAAAACCAAAGACGATTTTCACTGATCAAGATGCAGCAATGGCTAGAGCCATTTGTGTTGTGATGCCGGAAACATTTCATGCATTGTGCACGTGGCATATTAGAGAAAATGCACTTAAGCATGTGAACCATCTATACCAAAAAAGTTTGCATTTTTGCGCTGATTTTGAAGCATGCATTGATTTGCATGAAACAGAAGATCAATTGGAGAATGCGTGGAGTGCTCTACTTGTTGATAATGATGTTTGCAGTGACTCATGGTTGCATACCATTTTTTTGGTGAAGGAAAAATGGGCTTGGGCCTATGTTCGGAAAACGTTCACCGCGGGCATGAGATCCACTCAATTGAGTGAGAGCTTGAACGCTGACTTGAAAAGTCACTTGAAGAGTGATTTAAATATAGTGCGGTTCTTTACCCACTTTGAAAGGGTAGTAAATGAAAAAAGGCAAAATGAAGCAGAAGCCGAATATGAGTCTGTACACAAGCTGCCCAGATTTAAAATGAAGAAGGCTCCTATGCTCCTGCAGGTTGGGGACATTTACACTCCTTCCATATTTGAAGAATTTCAAGAAGAGTATGAGGAATTTCAAGGGGCTCGTATTAGACAAGTCAAAGACAATTTGTTTGTTGTCACAGATTATGATGGTGCCAAACATCGATTGGTGATGTGGAGTCTTACGGAGCAAGCAATTGCATGTGAATGTCGTAAATATGAGACACATGGTATTTTATGCAGCCATGCTTTGAAAGTTTTGGATTTCATGAATATTAAGATCATTCCTCAACATTACATACTCAAGCGATGGACAAAGGAAGCAAGATTGGGAAGCAATCGTGATTTTAATGGAAAACATATTGAGTTGGATGTCAAAGCTCACTTTATGAAGAGATACAACGAGTTGTGTCCCCGAATGGTAAAATTAACAAATAGGGCATCTGAATCTCATGAAGCTTACACCTTTGTGTCTAAAGTGTGTGAAGAGTCTACTAGAATTATTGAAGACATGTTGGCAAAAACGTCTCTGTACGAAGAATCAAGTGGCGGGTGTCATGTTGCTATATTGATGGGATCTAGAAATATTGAGACAAATGTCAACGTTATTGATCTTGATGGTCCCAAAGGCATAAAGAAAAGGGACTGTTCTAACAAGGCAAAGAAGCGGCCTAAATCTTGGGTGGAAAAATTAGCAAGAAAGAGAAAGACAAATGGAGTGCAAAAAAAGAAAAAACAATCAACAGATTTGGTAAGATACTATTTTTATTATAAATTTATAAACGTTTTTATAGATTGTTTTTTGTTAAAGTTTGCAAGTTCTTGTTTTTGTAGGAACCATTTGCACCCAGAACTGGACTTGTCCAGCAACAGGCTTCATACTCACTTTTACCTGATATGCACCAACCATTGGGACTTGTTCCCATGACTAATTCACATAGTGATTTCATTTCTGTGGAAGAGCACTTTGGAGTTGGAACTGAAGTCATTAATCCTAACCAAGATCCAAACAGAAGTGTATATTATAACTTTGGGGCTGCAAATAGTTATTTTTGAGAAGAACTGCAGATTAAGAAGAACTCGTTGGTTGATATTTTTGGGGTAGGAAGTTGTTGAATTTGGAGCTTCTATTTTTTTTGCTAATTTTGATGTAATAGTTGCAGATAAAGGACTTGGCTTGTTGATAATTTGGGGTAGGAAGTATTTGAAAGTTGCAGATAATAGACCTGGCTTGTTGATAATTTCGGGTAGAAGTATTTGAATTTGGAGCTGCTCATTTTTTTTTTTTGACTAATTTTGATGTAATAGCAGTTTGGCGGCTTATGTTTAATTGAAGGTTGAAATTTTTGTTTTGTTCATTAATTTACATTACAGATAGCAGTTCGAGTCTTTGGTGATTATTAAACAACGAGCTTTTAAAAAAATAGACATTAAAGTGTTGCTGGTTACTTTTGCACTTTGGTGTTTGTTTCTTAGAGTCAATTTCATGAATTATTTGTAGCACAGTTCATAGCAAATGGAAAAGAGAAGAAATTGAAATGAGTAAAGAAAAAATGAAAAGGAATGAGTCAAATAAATACTCCGACGGTAATAAGTAAAAGACTCAGGTGCATCAAGCAGTTAAAAGAATGAAAATGAAATCTGGACTTTTGATTGAATAAATAGCCATGTGGCAGCTCACTATTTAATCTACTGGAACTGTCCAGTTTCGTATGCACTGGAGAGGAGCTGCACTCGTGTCTTAGTCCTAGCCACTACAATAAGTTAGAGTATTTGGTTAGGGGTAAGGGTGGGCAAAAATACAAAACCGGCGTGGTACCGAAAAATGGAGTTTGAAGCAGATTTCAAAATTTTTGTTTCGAACTGCACTGCAGCGGTTCCAAATCATGTCATGCCCGATTTTTCATAAAATGAGAATCGATATCGGACCGAAGTGAAACGAAGTATGGTTTAAACGTACATGTATACCTTGTCTGGATTTATGTTTCTACATCTGAAATCAAATCTCAAGTTATGTAAACGCAAACGTACATCTCAATTACTCCGTAATATTTTGTCAGTTACGTTTAATACTACTATAGTTTATTTGAATTTTAAGTTGATAAATTGTGTGGATTTTTGGAGGATGAGTAAACTTTAAATTCCCCTTAAATAATTGGAAAAAGTGATATTGTTTGATATTGGTATTGCAAGATACCGCCCCGTTATAAAGGGAACCCGTATTCAACGGGTTCAGTTCTAGCTAAGACCGAACTGAATCAGACTGTTTCAATAGTTGTCACGGACGGTATGGATACAGATTCAGCAAAATATTGGACCGTCTTGAACTATGCCCACCCTAGTATAGGGTTTCATAAGTACGCATTATATTTAAGAAGTGAATTAAAATATAATTATCAAATAAATTCAAGTAATTGTACTAGTATTAAATATGAGTTCAAGCAATGTGAAACTTCAAAATGGAAGCACTAAATGATTTTTACTTATAAGAGTTACAGAGTATGATAATCAAAGATGCAATGGATCAAATTTGGTGGGTAATGTATATCTACAATAAAATACTTCATCCGTTTATTAAAACTTTGTTAACTTTCCTTTTTTGATTGTCTCATTAATTTTACCACTTTCCCTTTTAAGTAAATAATTTATTATTTCAGATAATTCTCTTTTCTCTACACAAATCTCAATTAAACAGTTTTTACAATATTAATCATCGTGCCGATCCAACTTGACAAAGTTTTAAGGGAAAAAAGGAGTAGTACGTTTTCATTAACACGGGCAACCACTTGTGAAGAGAGCCAAAATGGAGACGTTCTTTGCAATCATGGACATTGTAACACTAGAAATACTTTTAACTCTACTAATTAGTTTGTGTCACATATCAATATCTCATGTTTTATTTTCTTTGACTTGCAACAAAAATGGAGTGTAAAGTTCAAAGTTACATGAATTAATATACTTCGTATATAATTAGTTTGCCTAGCTTGAAAGATAAATTGTTTATTGTATGATAAATGAAAAAAATGACATGTTTATTATTATCAGAGTTTTTCATACAAAATTATGACTAGGTATTTTTTGGACAAGTATGACTAGTCATTATGTATGAGAACTAGTCACTAGATATTTCATTTTTTGGAAAATTTTAAAATAAGTCATATTCTATCTTTTGGGATTAAATTTAGTAATATTCATGAAAAAGACCATGATAAATTGATGTAAACTAATTATCATACAATATAACTGTAGGTGTCCTTTTTTATTGTATGATAAATTGGGCCTTGGTCATGAGGGTAAGGGGAGAAACTTCAAAAGGAGTATTATCAGTAGGACATTAGAGTATATCATGTGATCAATATAGCATATTTTTAGAGTTTCTTCTAACACCTGATATATCTTTTTTTAGTGCTAGTCATCATTATCTAAATGATTTTCTAATCAATCATGAAAATGTGCAAAATGTCCATCAAGATGAAATTTGTTTCACTCATTCCAACTTTTATTCCAAAAATATGACACAATAATAAGTTGAAATTTCTTTTTGCCATTGTAACTGCAGTTGTAGTGGTGAAATGAAATTAAACCTTGTGTTATTGGAATAAGAATATCAAATAAGAAAACGCAATAATGGCTTCTGAGTAAAACTGAATGAAAGAATTTATTATTATCATATGGATCCCAAAAATAACAAACCAATGAAATGAATGAAATTGAAACCGATCCAACATTACAATCCAACCATCATGATTATTGGATTACACGCACCAAAAGAAAAGATAAATCAGAAAAAGCCCCTTCACAAGAGAACCCGCCCGTGCGCTGACGGAGAGAGCTGCCGCGCCGGTGGTGGGGGCGACTGCCGGAAGGTCGTCCAGAGCAGGTGCCGGAGCGGGCGCCGGAGACGCCACCTTCCCGGCGTGCTTCTCAGATAGAACCACCACGGTCAACTTCAGCCCCTTCTTGCAATTCTCCGCCGAGCCACTGATGAAGTAGAATGGGCCAGAGTGGTCCAACAAAACACTGGCATTCAGCCCACTTTGTGAACTAATGGGCTTTGATGCGTTGCAGCTCTCGTAGTCCTCCCTCTCCACTTGCACAACCTTGTCCCCTTCTTTCTCGGATTTCCACACTGCAAATTACCGGCATTCATTAAATTTAAATGTCCATACAAGCGTTTTTTTTTTAACAAAAGTTGATCTTTCTCGTTTTCTGATGATTTTTGCGTTTCCGTGTAACATAGACACACACATTCTGAGGAAAATAAATAAATAAACAGCATTTACGAACCTAGATTGTCACTGACGACGAAGCGGGCTTTTTTGGCCCACGTATTCAGCGAAGAAGAAGATTGGACCGCCCAGGTGTTATTTTTGCCGCCGACCACAAGCGTTCTGGCTTGTGTGCACCCAAAGAGAAGGAAGAACAGAGCAGCTGCGATTAGCCCAGAAGAGTAAGAAGAAGAGTTCATATTTGCTTAAAAAAAAGAATGGACTTTTATTGTCAGGGTCTAAAGCTTCCAAGAAGAGGAATGTTTAAAATAGCTCTCAAGAAATTAAAGCTGATTTCAGTGAAGAGATGAGAATGCTCAGTTGGATCTGGATGAGAACCAGTGGGAGGGGAGTGGGTATATATACACACATAGCCACATAGGGCGAAGAAGGCGTGGACTGTGGTCAAACTAGCCGTTTTTTCAATTATGGTGGAAACTAGCCGTTGGATATGAATGGAAGAAAGTAGCCGTTGGACAGTGCAGGTGCGTGTTGTAGCTGAAAAGCGTGCCTTATGTTGTGGGAATGTGCAACGGTCGTTTGCCCATTCAACGGTCAACAGTCAAAGGCGTGCGTTATGTGAAAGCCGTTTGGTTTTGTCACTGCATCGAGATCTTGGCAAAGTTTCTGATTTTAATTAGTTGTGAAGTAAAAAACGTGCCATTATTTAATGAAATCATATAACCTGACGGAGATAATTAAATTTACGTTCCTATAAATTCAAATTCTAGGTGAGGTGGATGCATTGATTCATTGTGCTGATTTATGAAAAAAATTATACTTAAAATATTTTTTGCTAATAAAAAAATTTACATGAAAGTAGTTAAAGTGACCATCTATAGTAATCTATGCCGGTATAGTCACAAAAGTAACTTCAATCTTACTTTTTCTTATTATTACACAATTTAAAACACAAAATCAAAGTTTGTTGATAAATCGAAAAACAGAGACATTAAACGGGTCCCTAATATTTTTTACGAGTTTCTCTAAGCGCATGTGGCGTTCTTGCTGATTATTTTCATATACTTCGGTAAAAGATTAGAACATATATACTAATTATATTTAATTACGTATTCGTAAGAATTATAAAAAGTTTACATTTTTGAAATTTACATGAACAGAAATTTAATACTCCGTAACATTTTAAATACCTTTTAATTTAGATTTAAATAATTCAAATCATTAAAAGGTACGGTAAATACCTTTTACATGAACAGTAAAATTTAATACCTTTTAATACTCCGTAACATTGGTCCAAATCATTAAATACCTTTTAATTTAGATTTAAATAATTCAACTGCATCATTCTTATTGGTTTATTGGACAAAGGTACGGTACATTTGGGGTACCATCGAATTAACCTTAAAATAATCGATCTAAGCTAAGAGATGAGTCATGTTTTAAATAAATTGTCCACGTATTAGTCATTAGGATCGATTTTAGTCACCATTTCAAAAGTCATTCATCATTCACACTTTACTTACCGGCTTTAATCAAAATTGTTGGTATATTCCATCAATATACCAACGGAAATAATTTAAGTGTAGGAAACGCATGACCTTTACTAACAAAAATAATAAAATGTTGGAATTTATGTCATAACTAGTTTTTGTACGAGCGTTGCGCGATTTGGTAAATGCCTAATATTATATACTTTTATAGAGTTTGGTATGAAATTCAAATAAAGTTTGAAGTAAGAAGAGACAGTACAAAAAAACCCATAGAATAAAATCATATGACATGTATAGCTAAACCTAAAACTATATTTCAAGATTAAAAAACCGAAGCAGAGATCATTTAAATCTGGCTAACCTTTCTCGTAATCCTGTTTCAAACATAAAGCATACTTGATTTAGGACAAAAGCATATGATTAGATTTAATAACCAGAATACTAAACAGCTAAAAATGAAGTATGGAAATAGAGAACAAATTATAACAGAAGAACATATCATCATGAGACCCAAAACATCACGAAATAATTTTATTTGGAATACATACTGAGAATACTTTGGCGGAATTGATCTCTAAACAGTCACTACTTAATTAGTTGATTTGATTAGTAAGAAATTTTACAGTCTAATTTTTCAAAGCTAAAAATAATTTATCCGGCCTGAAACTCCTTTTTAGTTTTATATATTCGACATTTATAGATGTTTTTCTGTATGCACCAAAAAACTGTCAAGAACTTCTATTTCAATGTTCCTTTCGTCTCCCTTCTCATTTTGCAAATGGGTTAAAATAAGATAATGTGCCACGGATTTATAACCAATTTGCAGGACCTGAAAATTCAGTTTATATTGGAATATAGGCCAACTCTATCTCCATTACCATACTGGAGTGTGGAGCGTGATGGAACAAAGGATATTTCCAAAAAAACAAAAGATTACCTTGTTATAAACTACAACAATGGGAACCCATCCTTTTCGACGTCTGCAGCGACTACAGTTGCATATATAGCGGCAGATAGGTCAAGTCCAGTTTGGATTTTTGTTTGCTTCGATCACATTTTCCCCATACCTGCACAAGGAAGGAGTAGAATGAATTGGAAGCAATAATACAAGTAAGCCAGAACTTGGGAATCATATATAATGAGGTCGTGGATGAACATTATACCTCTGCTTGGAAGCGCCAATTAACTTATTGTGTGTTAGAATTCTGTTATGCAGTTTATATGATATGGCATTATAATTTTTCAAAAGAGAATACTTATACTTATCATGCTAAACTTCCCACACACCAAATGAAAAACAACTTTTTCTAGTTTTCATTATTTTGATTTTAGCTATTAAGGAAATACTACGTAGTAAACGGAGAGAGAAAATCAGAATACCGAAAAGGAAAGAGGCCAAATTAAAAGGGGGTGGAGGGATTAAATTACAATAGCTTAATCTACTCTGTATAGACGCATTATTTGTTATTATGCATTTAATAGATTGCTACTTTAATCATCTGTATATTAACATTTCCTTACATGGTAAATAAAACCAGCACAGCTTCACAAAAAAGTTGTTTCAAAAAGAGAAGGAGATAGTTTTTTTTAATAACCTCGTGTACAGGCAATCTCCACAAAATTGCTCTTGGACCGACGACTTGCACTTGCTGCATTCAGCGTGTTTACAGAGTGTTTTCTGCCTGCACAGTGTCATATATTTGCACATACAAGAGAGTGAGAAAACAAATCGGAAAGACATGCAATAAAATGGACATTGATCATTTTAACTATTCAGCCCCAAAAAAGTAGATGAACTGAGAATTAATACTTATATTGTAGTGAAAGAGACAACGAATTTTCAAAAGCAATGAGATAGATAGTAAAGTGCATGGAACCAATCTCATAAAATAAGAATATGGGTGGTTGATTGCTTTTTGCTTGAAATAAAACTATACAAACTTCATTGCATTCTTCATTGGGTATAAATAGATACACATGTTATGATAATTTCTATCTCTCGTAATCGCCCAGCACCTCTGCGGAAAATTACAAACTTATATCATCTCACTAACATGGGCTGTCCCAGGATTTATCTCCTACCAAATAGGCAAATAGCTACGACTGTTGGAGTTTATACGGGAGAATTCCTAAACAAAATCTGGGAAGAGACAATTCCATTATATTGAATTAGTTTGGGTGAAGATTTACTTGTAGTCGCAATTTCAGATTCAAACCTTATCCTAAACTGTATATGAAAGCATTCATAGTAGCCAATCTCAAAATCTAGCATCTCACGATCATGTCTATTACAAATTCCACTCCTAACTGTCTCAACCTGGGGGGATCATGTCTTGTTTGATTATTTAAGGTGATGCTCATATTTATCGTGAACCATGTTTCATGTTGCTTATGGCTTCCATTATCTTCCAAATTAAACTACACATACTCTTTCAATAGAATTGAGCCAACCAACCACAAAAAACACAAATACTCTAGCTAGACAAATTCACTAACACCTTGTGTAATTCATAGTGGAAGAATATATTTCCTCTAATTAAAACAAAACAAAATCAAAAAGTCCTCCAAATGAGGTATTCCTCATCCCCTCAAAAAAGACGTATAAATGAGATCTGCATATTAAAACCAAACTGATTTTTCAAGGAAACGTGCATGCTATATTTTTAAGATAGAAAAACAAAGCAACAGAGCACTTCATGGGAAAAACGTAACCTGGTGATACTGAGCGATGAAAACCAGTGATAAGCTGATACGATTTGATGAATTTTTGAAGATATATAAAATAGTAGGCGGACAATTTTCCTGGATAACTTGAAGTTGTCGCTGAGGTGAATTGACGAAGCAGTGTGCCGATGTGGATTGGTAGAAAACATATCACAAGTCTATCATTCTAAATGGGTTACAGGTAAGGAGGTAAGCGGCTTACAGTGCCCAGACGAAAAGCCTACAATAATAAGCTTTCCTCCAACCATAATTGCCAAAGCAAAAGAGTTTGAATAGACAAAGCTTTCCTCCAAACTATATTGGGAGGAGAATAGAATCATAATTGGAACATTAATTACGAAAGAAATCAAAGGACATGATCGATACCAAGGGAGAAACCCTTAGTGCCAAATAGACAGAAACGGCGGAAGACGGATATAAAACGGAAAGTTCAACATTTTAATAAAAAGTATAAGTGGCAGAGCTTAATGTGCAAACCAATTAAGCAATGTGAGTCCACCAACATTTTTTCCATTCCCAAACTACCCTAACCTTGATTCCCTCTTATAAGATTATTATATAGAGATGTAGAGATAACCAATGAAAGAGATTTATTGTTGGTATAGCTATGCTATACCAACGGTATTTAATTTGGCTGTTGGTATAAATTACCGATGGTAAGTGACAATTTATTTACAGTGGCTAGTCACCTTATTAATTTGCAAACCAGGTAACGACCGCCTTCGAATTTAAGATTTTAGTGTTGTGTAATTTCATTAGTTTGTTATATTTCAAACATTGATTTCTTCAATTCTTTTGCCATCCGTATATATATATATATTACTACCTCCGTCCCAGGGAGAAGTTCCCAATTTCCTTTTTTGGCAGTCCCAACAAAAAGTTCCCATTTCCCTAAATGGAAAGTTATTCTACATCAAAACAGTGTCAAACAGTGCTAAACAGTGCAAAACAGTGTCGAAACAGTGCCAAACAGTGTCGAAACAGTGCCAAACAGTAAAATTTACCCCCCAGTAACTTTATTTCCTTAATATGTGTGAAAGTCAACCCGGGAACTTCTCCCTGGGACGGAGGGAGTACTATATTAGAAACTGAAATTTGTAAATAACTTTGTCTACATTGAATTTATTAATGTATTAAACTTGAAAACTTTGTGTTATATTTTTTAATTTTCTTGTAGTTATTTGTTTGTCAAATTTGGTCTGGAACTTGTTCTTTTTAAACGGTATTTCCATATTTAATACGGAGTATTTACTAACTTGTAATATACCTAGTAATTAGTGTTGAATTATTATTATTTTCTTGCAGTTCTGAAGGAAAACGAAACCAATAATCAGGGTCTTTAAAGAAAAAGTTAAAATCTCGAGGCAAATGATAAAGATGAGAATGAAAATATAAATGTTCGACTTGAGATCGAAAATGAAATCAATGATAAGAGTAATTGTATTGTAGATGATGAGGAGGCGAATTATATTGTTAATTTTAAGTACTATTTGATCTAATTAGTCATTTTTATTCAGGACACCAAAACTCCTGGAGATGGCCCCGTAAACAAGCTCAAGATCTATGAACTCCTCTCAATTAGAAACTGGGTCTAATGTTGTAAATATAAACTCCGTATGTAGAATTTGGCTCCTCTCCAGTGACTGGATTCCTCCAGTAGGAGAAAATGAGAGATATAGAGAGGGATGGGGAAATGGTGGGGTAGGGAAAAATAAAAGATGGGATTTAATAATTTTTTAAGGAGAGAGATAGAGTGAAAAAGAAATGGAGAGAGTAAATGGAGATAAGAAAATGGAGAGGAGTATGACTCCCGTATGTATTTGGAGCATCAAAACTTTGTACTGTTTCCTTCTATATATATTGCCATGAGCAAAAATTTTGTGTGTAAATGCGTCTCTAATGGGTGGATGAACTAAAAATAATTAAACATTTAGTGAAAGACTGAGTCACTGGATAATTAATCTGCAATATTTCTTTGAATCACCGGCGAGACGGCCGACGAGAGGGTGGGCAGCAGCACTTGACCAATTACCCATGAGAAAGGGCTTCAAATTGGGAAAACTATCAAATAAGTCCTCGTACTATTCTGAAAAAGTCAATTGAGTCCTCATACTTTATCATCGATCAATCAAGTCCCCGAAGTATCAAAAAACAATCAATTCCTCTTTTTGAGAGGTAACCAACCGGTAATCCATTTATTCGCTGACATGGATGCTTGCGTGGAGGTTATTAAGAGTCTTTGTTTCCACATGGGTTAAAAAATAGCCTCGCCGGTCTATGCTAAAGTGCTCATATCCTTTCCAGAAGGAGAAGAAAAAAGCACGGGCAGAGCAGAGTGCATTCCTCCGGCAACCGCAGAACCAACGCATGAAGATTGAGAAGAGAAGTCTTTTTGGGATGTTTAAGTTCCTCGTCAAGTTTGAGTCCCATTTTCATCGAAGTAGGTTTCCATATCCTTGAGAGCTTTGAGCACGTCCTCGGTGGTCTTTGCTGACTCAAAGGCTTCCCTCAGTTCCGACTTTTGTTTGATCTTTCTCCGTCTTGTTCTCAAGCTTTTCTCGATACAAATTAATTGATCAAATTGGTGATTGTCTCTCAATTCGTATGAAGTCGTGAAACCAGTATGAATCGAATTGCAATTTAAATTTGGGGGATCCATTTGGTTACAGATCTTTTGAGAAAATGTGGATTTTAGGTTGAATGCCTGAGATGGGGTGAAATTGGTACACGGAGGCAGTGATAATGGGGAAGGAGGTGGTGGAAATTAGACATGAGAGCTTTTTGTGTGGTAGTGAAGATGTGGGAGCACTGGATGAAGCTTTTCTCTCTGCGAAATTGAGAGATTGCATTAGTCTGGCCCATTTTCTTGACTGGATGTTGTTAAACCTTTTGGCGAATCCAAGATTTCTAGGATTTGTGAAGAAGGGCGACGAACTTGTTGGAGAAAGGCCGACGACCGAGAACAAAGATTGAAGAAAGTAAATGGAGGAAAGAAAGAAATAAACATAATTAAAGAAAGAAGTTGCAGGAAGAGAAGGAACTAAGGAAGGAGACGTGAAAGAGAGAAAGAAGGAAAGAAAGAAAAAAAAGAGGAAAAAATTAATGAATGTAGATTTCCACGTCAGTTTTCACCGGCTAGACTCACAACCAACCGGTTAAAAGCTAAAATTGATTGTTTTTTAATACTGTGAGGACTTGATTGATCGATAATAAAGTACGAGGACTCAATTAATTTTTTTGAAATAATACGAGGATCTATTTGACACTTTTCCCCTTCAGATTTAGGGGGTGTATTCATTTGAGACATTTAAAGACATTTTAGGAATTCTGAAATCTGAGTGTATTTAAATAAGACATTTTATAAATCTCAAAATGTCTAGGTGTATTCATATTGGTCTGAGACATGGATTTTATTTTAGAACTTGGACTTTTCCAGACTTACAAGCTTAAATACAAGCTGGAATCCAATTCCCAAATCTCACCCCATACGTGAGATTTGAAATCCATCTACGAGACGCGAAGAAGGAGCTCGGGAAATCAAGAACATCTCCATCGATCTAGAGTAGTCATGGAAAGCCCGAAAGTGAAGAACCACACTCCACCGCCGGCAAAACTCGATCCTTGAATCTCAAGTTTATGTGCATCGATTGGACACCGATGCATCTCTGGTCCGGTGGGGAAGTTGGACGCGACTTGGTCCGGCGCAGAAAAACTCCAGTCGTGGCAGCCGAAAAACGCGACTTGTATCTGATAGAGACCCACGATTCACATCACGTTTTTGGCCGAAATTTCAGGAGTCTATGGGAACGAGGCTGAAGTTCAGCACTGCTTTCCACCCACAGACGGATGGGCAGTCTGAAAGAGTCATACAGATCTTAGAAGACATGTTGAGGGCTTGTGCATTGGAGTTTCAAGGAAGTTGGGACAGCCACTTAGCACTCATGGAGTTTGCCTATAACAACAGTTATCAGGCAAGCATCGGCATGCCTCCATACGAGGCATTGTATGGGAGGAGGTGCCGTACACCGTTATGCTGGGATGAGGTTGGCATGGCCAAACTCGAGGGTACTGAGTTGGTTGAGGTCACCAAGTCAAAGGTGAAGTTGATTCGAGAGAGACTCAAGGCAGCTCAGGATAGACAAAAGAGTTATGCAGATAAGCGTCGAAGGACCTTAGAGTTTAAGGTTGACGACGAGGTATTCCTGAAAGTTTCTCCTTGGAAAGGAATCATTCGATTCCAAACCCGAGGAAAGCTTAACCCACGATATATAGGCCCATTCAGAATTATAGAGAAGGTTGGGGCCGTAGCATATCGTCTACAGTTGACTCCTGAGTTGGAGAAGATTCATAATGTATTTCACGTGTCCATGCTTAAGAAGTATGTGCATGATCCTTCTCATGTGTTGGAGAAGCCGCCCATGGAGGTACGTGAAGATTTGAACTATGCCGTGCAACCGGTAAGAGTTATTGACAGAAAAGTGAAGAAACTGAGGAGTAAAGAAGTTCCAATGGTTAAAGTCCTTTGGAAGAGTGACCGGGTCGAGGAAGAGACTTGGGAAACAGAAGCTTTGATGAGGAAGCAATATGCTTTCCTATTCGAGTAGAGCTGTGAATTTCGGGGATGAAATTCCTGTTAGGGGGGGGGGGTGAACTTGTGACACCGCTCCCGAACGTCCTTGAAAATTTGATTTAAAATTCAAAGTTTATGTATTGGATTTCTGATTCCCAAACATTTGTAAAACGATTAATGTTTTACGTAATTAATGATCGATTAGTGTACTGTTCGAACTCGTATATTAGTGTCGGGCATGCAAATACTATTTGGGTCTTATTAATAAATAAAAGAGCCCAACATTATCCAAATTGTGATACATGATCTTTCAAGACAATCCGAGTAAGGTCGGACGGCCCAAACGTTATTTTGAGCCCAACCTGCTAAAATAGCAAGTATTCGAGAATGGCGTTCTAGACCCACTCGGGAGTGACCCACACGGCTAGTAGCCCAACGATACGTATGACAAATGTAAAATAAGTGATTGAATGATTAAGGAAGAATACAAATGCCTATAACCCCACCTTTGGCCTTATTGAGCTAAATAATGGGAGTAGGATTTTCCTTCTATAATATCCATCAAGTAAATTATTGGGATGAGCCTACACATATTGGAGATCAATAATGTGATTTAAGAAGTTGACTTGTTCTAAATAAATTAGGATGAGTACAAAAAAGACATCTTTGACAAAAGATAAAACAATAGGACCCATCTTCCCATTTTTGGAAGTATTGGTAGATAATTTGGATCCCAAAATGATTGGGATCAATTGGGAACCATTCCACATGGACTTAGTACCTGCAAAACAAGTGAAAAGAGGTGAGAAGACCATATGGGGCGGACTCTTGACTCACATGCACAAAAACTCCAAGAGAAAACAAAAGGGGGAGGTCCACCCCATATTTGATTGCAAACCAAATATCTCCCATGTTCTTTTGTGAGCCACATACTCTTTTAGCATGTTGAGGGGCTCCTAATACACTCCCCATACACCCCATTCGAACCCCCAAAGAGATAAGAGAGCAAGGGAATCCACACAACCCAAGAGAGAAGGAAGGAGGAGAGCAGTCCGCAGGTTCGTTCTTCAGTGCGTAGCTCTGATTGTTTGAGCCATAACTTGATATTTACTCATCCAAATAAGGCGTGCGAGATACCCACAGAAAGCTCTCAAGACGAGGAATCCGTGAAGGTCTGGTTTGCATCAATCGGAGTAGTGGAAGGCTTCCAAATCGACCGAGCAAAACACGACCTCGCAGAATACGTTTTTGTATTCAAAGTAAGTTTGAATCCAAAACCTTCCTCTCTTTTTTTTTTTTTTTTTTTTTTTAAATCCCGAAGACCACCTTGTAGTGGGGAAAATGCCGGGTAACATTTTCCTATTTTATTCAAAATAGTAAATGTATACTACAAGGAATTACAAAAGTTTTGGGCTTGCAACAAAGGTTTGTTGTCCTGATTGAAAAAAACAAGTTAAAAAGAGCCAAAGTATAAGGAATAAACCTTCCTCTCTATTGCCTAAATCATATAAATGATTGAAGAACTATTATAAACGGATTGAAGTGTATAAAATGTTATTATTATGTGACTTTAATTGTTGGAAAGGTTAGATACTAACCTAGACAAAACCTTGAAAGGTTAGGGAACGAATTCGTCGGGAAACACCCGTTCTAGGGACTGTTTTTGCATTTTCGGTTAGGAGTTGAACTAGCACTTTGAGGGGGCTGTTTAACACTCAATTCCAAGCAAGGAATCAGTTCTCAATCTTCCTTGGCCGAGGCTTTGGTCATTGGATCGAGAAGGAAAGTTTTAAAGCTCATTTGAGGTGAGGACCGACATCTAGTTGCTTACAACTTGTAGGTTATGCATAAGATTACCTAAATGCTTAAATCATGTTTTGTGAATAAATATGCTTGAACATGATATGAATGATAAGTGATGGACTTGATCATGAATTGAAACCATATTGATGAATATGGGGTTATGTGAGATAGAAGTATGCTAATATGGTAAATTGACTTTTCCAACTCATGTATGAATGTTATGTGTATGTAAATGTATAATTGCATGATGATGCTTAGCACATGGGAGGCTGCCACGTATCTATTGATATGGAGGGGCTACCATTAATGATAAATGAGTTGTAGGAACAATCTTAATAGCATTGTGATGCTAGTTAAGGATTGCCCTAAATGTGTTGGAATCAAACTCAAGGTTTGAGTTTGTTTGTGATGAACTTGAATGAGATTCAAGTGTCAATTGTGAAATCATGGAGTAGGAGATCTATGGTGTGATTTTATGAAGTAGGAGATCTATGGTGTGATTTTATGAAGTAGGAGATCTATGGTGTGATTTTATGAAGTAGGAGATCTATGGTGTGGTTTTATGAAGTAGGAGATCTATGATATGATTACATGAAGTAGGAGATCTATGATGCGAGTGCATGATGATGTACTCGAGCCGAACTCTAGAAATGAGAAGTTATATTAGGGTTGGACCCTACGTATGTCGTGACCATTAGTCACGGGGTTTCGGAAAATGTTTTATAACAAACATGGGCCTTTGAGCCGGCTACTTGACTTTATATAAAGTAAGTATATATTTTGAAAGGGGTAATTTGAGATTACGGCCTATACTATATTATCACCCTATTTGAGGGTCTTGTGTGTGAAATACTTGTTGTATATCTATTAGATGCCTGCCACACCAGCACTTTATAGCCCTATAGAGTGCTGACCCCTTCGGGGGCGTCCCACCACCATTTTTCAGGTTGAGGCTAGAGCTTGCTTCCTGTGCTCGTTGCTCGAGAGATCATATAGGAGGGAAGACTTGGTTCGTGCTTCCTCCATTCTGTTTTTAAACATTAATAAACATGCTCATGAATATTTTACTATAGAGCCTGCGTGCTCATGTTTGCCACGTGTGGCATTTGTTTTCAAACTATGTTTTCCGCTACGTATTCGATTGCTTATTATGTTGTTTATGGATGGCTTACGTGTGAATGATATTCGGGACGCCTTGTATAATATGAATGTGTTGGACTGCGGTTGACCATTCGTATTGTACGGCGGGTTGTTGACGTGTCCGGGGAGGTCCGGGGCGTGACAATTAAGTTGGTATCAGAGCCTTAGTTCATAAACTTCATAATGAAGTCTCAAAATTCTCTTTTTGAAAAGATTTTGAAAACCATGAGCATAGAAGTTTTGTACTTGGAGAGCTTTTGGTACTTGGGTTGCAAGGCCTCTAATTGTTAAGATGGTACCCTTAGCAATTGGTATGGCGGTGACTCGAGCCAAAATGGGTCTTAAGTACCTATCCGTCAATTGACATTTGATACGAGTCTAACGACTCTTTCCAAATTTCTTTCAGAAATGGACCGTGGTGGCAGGATTACTAGGAGAAACCCGACGGGCCGTGTACAAGTGGAGACTGGACAGGGAAGTCGAAGGACCTCTAGGGCATCTAGAGGAGCTGGCCGTGGAGGCCGATCACAGACCGTGAGTGACGGTCATGTTGACACAGAAAGTGAAACCTACTGGTCCTATGAGGACTCGACTTACCAACCGGAGACCGAGCCGGTTGAGACCCCTTACGAAGGGGATGACGATGATATAAGTGATGAAGAAGGGGAGAATGACTCCCTAGCCAGAATTGAGGCGCTGCTCCAGCAATACCAGCGGGAGCGCGAGGGAAGGAGGGAACGCCGAAGGCGCCGAGGAGGGCGAACTTCGGGTGGGGCTTCAAGAGGAAGAAGCCATGGCGACTCTAGGGCCCACATTGAACCACATGGGGGCCGGGGTGATGGAGGTCCGATCATAAGGATCTCCAAATACCTCAAAGAGGCACGAGACTTGGGGTGCAAACCCTTCAACGGAGTGGGTGACATCTCGGTCGCCGCGGAATAGATCAAGAGGTTGAACGAAGCAGCCCTTGATATGCAACTCACCCCCGAATTTAAACTAAGGGTGGCGGTGAGGTTGCTTGAAGGGATGGCATCCACATGGTGGGACGGAGCCAAGGGAAAGTATGGCAATACCGTGACTTGGGAGGATTTCCGACAGGAGTTCTTTGCCCAATACTATTCTGATTTTGAGGTGAACAATAAGAGGAGAGAGTATACCCTCCTGACCCAAGGTGGCACGATGACGGTGAGGCAACTTGAACACAAATTCAGGGAACTCGCGGAATTCATACCGGAGTACATATGTGATGAGAACCGGATGGTGAACCATTTCTGGGATGCCTTGGACCTTGACATACGCGAGAGGGCAACACAATTGCCTAATATGACGTTTAGTCAAGTGGTCGAACAAGGCCTGAAAGGAGAGAAGGAGTGGGAGGAAAGAAAACGAAAGAATGCCGAGGAGGCAAGGAAGAGAAAATGGGAGAGTCACGGCTCCCAAGGTTCCAACAAAAAGGGGAACCATGGAGGGGGATCTTTCCGTGCACCGCCGCCACCATCTAGGGGGAACCAGGGCTCGAGCAGGCATGACTCGGGGTCACAAGCCTCGGGGACGCCTCGTTGCTTGAATTGCAAGAAGAGTCACCTTGGAAAATGCCGTGAACCTCCTAGATGCTTCCAATGCGGGAACACCGGGCATTTGAAGGCGCACTGCCCACAATTGGGTGGGCCAAGGTCATCGGGACCAGGTAGCGGGGCTACGGGAACAAGAAACCAAGCCGGGGGTTCCCAATCAACTAGGGGACAAGGGGGAGCAAGCGCGAGTAACGCGCCGTCCGTGAATCAAGGAAGGACGCAAGCTAGAGTCTACGCAATGACCGAGGCCGATGCTCGGGCTAATCCCGACTCCGTCGCTGGTAATACACTTATTTTGGGCTCTTTTAGGCTTACTTAGATCATGTACGTCGTTGGGATTGAGTGCGGGCCACCCCGGGGCCAAACCGGGTGAGTTAGGCCAAATCAGGCTGGAAACAGCCACTGCCGGCCAGGCACGCCTGCAGGCACGCCGTGCGTGGCACCGTGCCTGGGAGGCAGTGGCCTCGCTGAGGAGTTCCGGCCAGGCACGGCTGCAGGCACGCCGTGCGTGGCACCGTGCCTGGGAGGCAGTGGCCTCCTCGAGGAAATTCGGCCAGGCACGGTCGCAGGCACACCGTGCGTGGCACCGTGCCTGGGAGGCAGTAGCGCTCAGGGCTTTTTCCCAAGCCAGGCACGATCGTGCCTACCCCAGGCACGCCGTGCCTGGCACCCAGATTGCCGATGATAGATTTTTCGCACCGTTTTGCGACGTTAAGACCCGTTCTTGATCCCAAACACATGTGTGAACATAATAAACCTCTCTAAATGTGTAAGAATGGTAGGAAAGGTATCTTACATAACTTATAAATGTAGGAACACTAAAGATTAATGGGAAGGATGCGCGAATCCTTATCGATACTGGGGCGCAATGTTCATTTGTGAATGAAGCGTTCACCAAGAGGTTGGGAGTGCAATCCGCACCATTGATGCAAACCTTAGTGGTGTCAACACCACTAGGGGATGACGTGGAAAGAACTTGTTACTATCCATCTTGTGGGGTGGAGGTTAATGGTCAAACCTTGACGTGTGACTTCGTACCGCTGAGCATGATTGAATTCGATGCAATCTTAGGGATGAATTGGCTAGAAAGGAACCATGCTAGGGTAGATTGCTACACGAAGGTTCTTGAACTCGAAGGCAATGATGGGGAGACCCTACGCTTCGAGGGTGATCGAGGGAGATCAAATAGCTGCATCATATCCGCCGTGAGAGCGAGAAGTATGATGAGAAAGGGATGCCACGCATATCTAGCATACGTGGTTGACAAAACCAAAGAAGAAACAAACATCGATGATGTGAGGGTGGTTTGTAAGTATCCGGATGTATTCCCTAAAGACTTACCAGGGCTTCCACCTGATAGAGAGATTGAATTTGTGATCGAGGTCGAGCCCGGCACCAAACCAATCTCCATACCGCCATACCGTATGGCACCCGCTGAACTTAACGAGTTGAAAACCCAATTGCAAGAGCTTTTGGATAATGGTTTCATTAGACCAAGCCACTCCCCGTGGGGAGCACCAGTTCTTTTTGTGAAAAAGAAAGATGGGACACTTCGAATGTGTATTGACTATCGTCAACTGAACAAGGTCACAATCAAGAATAGGTATCCTTTGCCTAGAATTGATGACTTGTTTGATCAACTACGAGGGGCAACCGTGTTTTCAAAGATTGATTTGAGGTCGGGTTACCATCAATTGAAGATTAAGGAAGACGACATACCAAAAAGTGCTTTCCGCACAAGGTATGGGCATTTTGAGTTCCTTGTTATGTCGTTTGGGTTAACAAACGCCCCAGCGGCATTCATGGACTTGATGAACCGAGTATTCCATAAATACTTGGATCGATTCGTGATTGTGTTCATAGATGACATTTTGATTTACTCAAAGAGTGAGGAAGAGCATGAAGAACACTTGATACTCGTTCTTGAGACACTACGGGAGAAGCAACTTTATGCCAAATTCTCTAAATGTGAATTTTGGCTAAAGGAAATTGGCTTTCTCGGGCACGTGGTTTCAGGATCGGGAATTGCTGTTGATAACAAGAAGATAGAAGCCATTACCGAATGGGAGAGACCAAAGAACGTCAAGGAAATTCGTAGTTTCCTTGGACTGGCAGGCTACTACAGAAAGTTCGTGGAGAAGTTCTCTGTTTTGGCATCACCATTGACGAAGCTCACTCGTAAAGGAGCTAAGTTTGTATGGGATGACAAATGTGAGGAGGGGTTCATGGAACTAAAGAAGCGATTGACCGAGGCACCGGTACTTGCATTACCCAAACAGGGTGTGGGGTACGATGTCTATAGCGATGCGAGCATCCAAGGGCTTGGATGCGTACTGATGCAGAATGGGAGGGTAATCGCCTATGCTTCACGACAGTTGAAGAAGCATGAGGTGAATTATCCTACTCATGACTTGGAGCTGGGGGCTGTGGTGTTTGCACTGAAGATATGGAGACATTATCTCTACGATGAGACATGTCACATACACACTGATCACAAGAGCTTGAAATACGTGTTTACTCAGAAAGAGCTAAACATGAGACAGAGACGGTGGATGGAGTTGATAAAAGACTACCATCTAGTGATAGAGTATCACCCAGGCAAGGCAAACGTGGTGGCAGATGCCTTGAGCCGGAAGAGCTCGTCTGGGGCATTGCTAGCTAATTTGAGGGCATTAAGAGCCCAACTGGAGGTATCTAGCGATGGTGCCTTATTGGCACGATTTGAGGTGAGACCTACTTTACTTGATGAGATCAAGAAGGGTCAGGAAACTGACGAAGAAATTATGAAGATCCGGGAACGCATGCAAGCGGGACCAGTGGAGGATTTCAGGGAAAGAGATGATGGTCTCTTGTTATTTCGTGACCGAGTGTGTGTACCGTCAGATGATGAGCTCCGAAAGTCCATCTTAGAGGAGGCTCATTCATCGGCTTATGCCATGCACCCGGGGGGCACGAAAATGTACCGTGATTTGAAAGAAAGTTACTGATGGTCTGGAATGAAGAGGGAGATAGCCGAGTACATCAGTCGATGCCTTACTTGTCAACAAGTTAAGGCAGAACATCAGCATCCAGCAGGCTTGTTACAACCACTTTCCATTCCTGAATGGAAGTGGGAACATGTGACAATGGACTTCGTGGTAGGTTTACCACGGACAATTCGGAACTATGATGCAGTTTGGGTTGTTGTGGATAGGCTCACGAAGAGTGCACACTTCTTGCCTATCAACACTACCTACCCACTTGAGAGGTTAGCCAAATTGTATACGGATGAGATCGTGAGGCTGCATGGGGTCCCAGTGACCATTGTATCTGATAGAGACCCACGATTCACATCACGTTTTTGGCCGAAATTTCAGGAGTCTATGGGAACGAGGCTGATGTTCAGCACTGCTTTCCACCCACAGACGGATGGGCAGTCTGAAAGAGTCATACAGATCTTAGAAGACATGTTGAGGGCTTGTGCATTGGAGTTTCAAGGAAGTTGGGACAGCCACTTAGCACTCATGGAGTTTGCCTATAACAACAGTTATCAGGCAAGCATCGGCATGCCTCCATACGATACATTGTATGGGAGGAGGTGCCGTACACCGTTATGCTGGGATGAGGTTGGCATGGCCAAACTCGAGGGTACTGAGTTGGTTGAGGTCACCAAGTCAAAGGTGAAGTTGATTCGAGAGAGACTCAAGGCAGCTCAGGATAGACAAAAGAGTTATGCAGATAAGCGTCGAAGGACCTTAGAGTTTAAGGTTGACGACGAGGTATTCCTGAAAGTTTCTCCTTGGAAAGGAATCATTCGATTCCAAACCCGAGGAAAGCTTAACCCACGATATATAGGCCCATTCAGAATTATAGAGAAGGTTGGGGCCGTAGCATATCGTCTACAGTTGACTCTTGAGTTGGAGAAGATTCATAATGTATTTCACGTGTCCATGCTTAAGAAGTATGTGCATGATCCTTCTCATGTGTTGGAGAAGCCGCCCGTGGAGGTACGTGAAGATTTGAACTATGCCGTGCAACCGGTAAGAGTTATTGACAGAAAAGTGAAGAAACTGAGGAGTAAAGAAGTTCCAATGGTTAAAGTCCTTTGGAAGAGTGACCGGGTCGAGGAAGAGACTTGGGAAACAGAAGCTTTGATGAGGAAGCAGTATGCTTTCCTATTCGAGTAGAGCTGTGAATTTCGGGGATGAAATTCCTGTTAGGGGGGGGGGGGGGTGAACTTGTGACACCGCTCCCGAACGTCCTTGAAAATTTGATTTAAAATTCAAAGTTTATGTATTGGATTTCTGATTCCCAAACATTTGTAAAACGATTAATGTTTTACGTAATTAATGATCGATTAGTGTACTGTTCGAACTCGTATATTAGTGTCGGGCATGCAAATACTATTTGGGTCTTATTAATAAATAAAAGAGCCCAACATTATCCAAATTGTGATACATGATCTTTCAAGACAATCCGAGTAAGGTCGGACGGCCCAAACGTTATTTTGAGCCCAACCTGCTAAAATAGCAAGTATTCGAGAATGGCGTTCTAGACCCACTCGGGAGTGACCCACACGGCTAGTAGCCCAACGATACGTATGACAAATGTAAAATAAGTGATTGAATGATTAAAGAAGAATACAAATGCCTATAACCCCACCTTTGGCCTTATTGAGCTAAATAATGGGAGTAGGATTTTCCTTCTATAATATCCATCAAGTAAATTATTGGGATGAGCCTACACATATTGGAGATCAATAATGTGATTTAAGAAGTTGACTTGTT
The DNA here is from genome assembly GCA_945859915.1 of Cuscuta epithymum. Classification (NCBI taxonomy): domain Eukaryota; kingdom Viridiplantae; phylum Streptophyta; class Magnoliopsida; order Solanales; family Convolvulaceae; genus Cuscuta; species Cuscuta epithymum. Next base: position 107,982 of record CAMAPF010001001.1, on the reverse strand, counting down.
CTAAATAAATTAGGATGAGTACAAAAAAGACATCTTTGACAAAAGATAAAACAATAGGACCCATCTTCCCATTTTTGGAAGTATTGGTAGATAATTTGGATCCCAAAATGATTGGGATCAATTGGGAACCATTCCACATGGACTTAGTACCTGCAAAACAAGTGAAAAGAGGTGAGAAGACCATATGGGGCGGACTCTTGACTCACACGCACAAAAACTCCAAGAGAAAACAAAAGGGGGAGGTCCACCCCATATTTGATTGCAAACCAAATATCTCCCATGTTCTTTTGTGAGCCACATACTCTTTTAGCATGTTGAGGGGCTCCTAATACACTCCCCATACACCCCATTCGAACCCCCAAAGAGATAAGAGAGCAAGGGAATCCACACAACCCAAGAGAGAAGGAAGGAGGAGAGCAGTCCGCAGGTTCGTTCTTCAGTGCGTAGCTCTGATTGTTTGAGCCATAACTTGATATTTACTCATCCAAATAAGGCGTGCGAGATACCCACAGAAAGCTCTCAAGACGAGGAATCCGTGAAGGTCTGGTTTGCATCAATCGGAGTAGTGGAAGGCTTCCAAATCGACCGAGCAAAACACGACCTCGCAGAATACGTTTTTGTATTCAAAGTAAGTTTGAATCCAAAACCTTCCTCTCTATTGCCTAAATCATATAAATGATTGAAGAACTATTATACACGGATTGAAGTGTATAAAATGTTATTATTATGTGACTTTAATTGTTGGAAAGGTTAGATACTAACCTAGACAAAACCTTGAAAGGTTAGGGAACGAATTCGTCGGGAAACACCCGTTCTAGGGACTGTTTTTGCATTTTCGGTTAGGAGTTGAACTAGCACTTTGAGGGGGCTGTTTAACACTCAATTCCAAGCAAGGAATCAGTTCTCAATCTTCCTTGGCCGAGGCTTTGGTCATTGGATCGAGAAGGAAAGTTTTAAAGCTCATTTGAGGTGAGGACCGACATCTAGTTGCTTACAACTTGTAGGTTATGCATAAGATTACCTAAATGCTTAAATCATGTTTTGTGAATAAATATGCTTGAACATGATATGAATGATAAGTGATGGACTTGATCATGAATTGAAACCATATTGATGAATATGGGGTTATGTGAGATAGAAGTATGCTAATATGGTAAATTGACTTTTCCAACTCATGTATGAATGTTATGTGTATGTAAATGTATAATTGCATGATGATGCTTAGCACATGGGAGGCTGCCACGTATCTATTGATATGGAGGGGCTACCATTAATGATAAATGAGTTGTAGGAACAATCTTAATAGCATTGTGATGCTAGTTAAGGATTGCCCTAAATGTGTTGGAATCAAACTCAAGGTTTGAGTTTGTTTGTGATGAACTTGAATGAGATTCAAGTGTCAATTGTGAAATCATGGAGTAGGAGATCTATGGTGTGATTTTATGAAGTAGGAGATCTATGGTGTGATTTTATGAAGTAGGAGATCTATGGTGTGATTTTATGAAGTAGGAGATCTATGGTGTGGTTTTATGAAGTAGGAGATCTATGATATGATTACATGAAGTAGGAGATCTATGATGCGAGTGCATGATGATGTACTCGAGCCGAACTCTAGAAATGAGAAGTTATATTAGGGTTGGACCCTACGTATGTCGTGACCATTAGTCACGGGGTTTCGGAAAATGTTTTATAACAAACATGGGCCTTTGAGCCGGCTACTTGACTTTATATAAAGTAAGTATATATTTTGAAAGGGGTAATTTGAGATTACGGCCTATACTATATTATCACCCTATTTGAGGGTCTTGTGTGTGAAATACTTGTTGTATATCTATTAGATGCCTGCCACACCAGCACTTTATAGCCCTATAGAGTGCTGACCCCTTCGGGGGCGTCCCACCACCATTTTTCAGGTTGAGGCTAGAGCTTGCTTCCTGTGCTCGTTGCTCGAGAGATCATATAGGAGGGAAGACTTGGTTCGTGCTTCCTCCATTCTGTTTTTAAACATTAATAAACATGCTCATGAATATTTTACTATAGAGCCTGCGTGCTCATGTTTGCCACGTGTGGCATTTGTTTTCAAACTATGTTTTCCGCTACGTATTCGATTGCTTATTATGTTGTTTATGGATGGCTTACGTGTGAATGATATTCGGGACGCCTTGTATAATATGAATGTGTTGGACTGCGGTTGACCATTCGTATTGTACGGCGGGTTGTTGACGTGTCCGGGGAGGTCCGGGGCGTGACAGATGAAGTAATAAAATTATGGTTTGAACACATATGTAATCTACAAATCTAGTTTTCAACACATAAATGTAATTTTCTTAATTTATAAGAGGTCACATTTTAATAATTTAACTATGTATTATAATTAGAAATATATGTGATATAGATTCTGATAGATTATTTATCTAGAGTTAAGGGAGAGCTAGAGAGATAATGTGATATGTATAAAATGATTTTGCAAGTTCCTATAACTACCCCCTTGGGGGCTATTTATAGGAGTAAATGTGGATTTGGACTCCTAGCCTTGGGCTTAGGAGGCCATTACAATAATCATGTATTCTTTGAACGAAATAAGGCCACTAATGGGCAGAGTACAATATTTAGTAAAAAAGATAGGAGAATACATTCTGCCACGACAATTCCTGGCCGATGCGGTACACTTGTGGCCGACGCGGTCCATGGACGATGCGGTCCATGGCCGACACGGCCCACTTGGATTCCTGCCAGTATATAGGGCTGTTTTGCTTCTGGCCGTTGCGGACCCCACCGGGCCGAAGGATGCCACATGGATGTCCTTCTGTTGTCTTTGACCTTTTGAGTGTTTGGGCCATGGGGTTGACATTCATGTTATTTCCGTGTTTATAATTGTGTTTTTGATTAGTTTTGAGTGATTGTTACTCTAGAAATTACACACTTTTGGTGTAATAGTTTAGTTTGTAAAATGTTTGTAAATTGTTTAGATTAGGTTGGTTCTGAGCTCAAACAGGTCCAAGACCACTCTAGGGACCATTGGTAAACATCACAAATGGAAGGAAGGTGCAAAGATTTCAAGAAAAGATGAAGATTCTGATTTTTGGTAGTGTACCCGGTCGAGTATGCTCTATACCCGATCGGGTAAGTTGCTGAAAAGTCAAATCGAATCAACCCGGGAACAAGGCAACATGCAGGAGGATTTTTTAACTCGATCGCGTATCCATACCCGATCGGGTGGCCGACATACCCGATCGGGTATGACCCCAGATTTTCAGTTTCGAGGAAATAACCCTTACCCGATCGGTTGGGCTGAAAACCCGATCGGGTACACGACCCTGCAGGCCTAAAAAGCCTATAAATACACCACATTTCCTCCACAAAAAGGACACCAATTCCTTTATACTCTTAAGCTCAGTTTAGAATTGCATTTCTCTATTTCTTTTAGCATGTTTAGTCTCCAAATGAGGAGCTAAACTTCCATTTCTTGGTTTTGCTCTTGAAGCTTGATTGATTATTAAAGTTGTGAGTTATTTTCTTACTTTCTCCTCTTGATTATTAATTCTTCCCTTAATCTCATTCTATATCATTGTTGGAGGGTGGCTAAGTGACGATTAGTTAACGTTCCGACATTGATTATTACTAGAAACGTTCAACGAACCGATGGTTAAACGTTGAAGGTTTCATAAGTAAGTAACTTCGGTTTATTAATGCACGGTCGTGGTTAATAAACTTAAGAGGGATTAATTTTGTTGGTTAAACCGAAACCGTTGTGTTGAGGTTATCAATCTCAATTGATTTCATCAAGGAGTTAAAGAGGTTAAATGCTACTATTAAATCGGTATACGGCGTTGTTCTATATTTGGTTAATAGTAAGGGTTATTAATGAACGGTCGTTGTTAATAATTACCCTCGATGAATTGGATATACTCCTCGATTGAGTATTCGAGAGGGGATAAGTTATAGATATAACAATGATCGACTAAAATATATCAACAAGTGGAAAGTAGCAAGACCAAGTCCCTTTTATTCTTGAATTTAATCCCATATAACTCGTTCATCTTCGTGTTTAATTTAATTAAATCACTCAACAATCAAAACCCCCCTTTATTTACTATTTATATAAAAAGAAAGTTATTTCTTTCCCTGTGGATACGAACTCTACTTCACCTATACTACGTATAAGTGTTAGTATCGATTTATTTTGAGTGCACTCACGACAAAGTGCACGTCAAATTTGGCGCCGTTGCCGGGGAAAGGCAATTAATTTTTCTTTTTATTTTATTTTAAAAAAAAAATATGGTTTGAGTATAAAGATTTCTATTTCTGCTGAGCTTTGTAGTACATGGTAAAATATCGTTCACTGAACGAAATCACATACCACTCAAACCCCGAAATAGAACGAACTCTCGAGCGGTTGAAAAACAAATTTTCAAACTCCGACTCGGGAGAATCATCAAGTGCTAGTTCTCAATCTAGCGAGACCGAAGAGCCAATCACTATGGCTCATGAAACAAGAACATTAAGGGAGCTCACAGCTCCGAATCTAAATCAACAACCCCTATGTATCACTTTTCCAACTCTTGATACGGGGGTCACATTTGAGCTTAAATCTGGGCTCATTCATCTACTTCCCTCTTTCCATGGCCTACGGGGGGAAGATCCTAACAAACATCTATCGGAATTCCATATTGTGTGCACGAGCATGTGCCCCAATGGTGTATCCGAGGAGCAAATAAAGCTAAGGGCCTTCCCATTTTCTTTAAAAGACACCGCGAAGGATTGGCTTTTTTACCTTCCTTCGGGTAGCATCAACACATGGGCTCAAATGAAAACGAGCTTCCTCGACAGGTATTATCCCGCATCTATCTCTTCAAGTCTCAAAAAGCAAATTAGCAACATTGAGCAAGCAGATGATGAGACCTTGTACGAATATTGGGAGCGTTTTAAAAAATTATGCGCTAGCTGCCCATATCATGGATATTCGGAACAAGATCTCATCCTCTACTTCTATGATGGGCTTGTTGATCAAGATAGACGCATGGTGAATGCGGCTTGCGGAGGGGGTATTGTTAACAAAACCCCTTCTCAAGCAAGGGACCTCATTTCAGAGTTAGCCGAAAACTCGAGACACTACAATGGGAGGTCATCTTCAAAACGAGTTATGGCAGCAGAATCCAACAACTCGTTGGAAAGTCAAGTGGCCGGCTTGACTTCTTTGGTTAAAGATTTTCTTTTGAATCCAAAAACCCAAGAAGTCAAGGTCTGCGGCATATGCTCAACACAAGGACATCCCACCGATTCTTGCCCAACACTTCAAGAGGAGAACCCCGAGCAAGTCAATGCTTTGGGTTTCCAAGGACAAAGGAGATATGATCCTCACGGCAACACTTACAATCCGGGGTGGAGGGATCATCCCAACTTAAGGTACGGAAACTCTCAACCTCCTCAACAATCAAACCCTCCCCCTCAACAATATAAACAACAAGGGCAAACATCGAACTCGAGCATGTCCACTGAAGACATGATTCGATCACTGGCCATGAACATGGCTACGATGCAACAAAGTGTGACCCAATTCCAAGAAACGACCAAATCAAGCATCCACAATTTGGAAAACCAAATAAGCCAAATCTCAAATGCCGTGAGTAGGCTTGAGGCTAAGGATTCGGCCAAACTCCCATCTCAAACGGAGCCGAATCCAAGGCAACAAGCTCACGCGGTCACTTTGAGAAGTGGCAAGGAGTTGGTTATGGCTAAAGCAAAAGCAAAGAGCCATGTTGGAGAAGAAGAGGAGGATATGTTGGTGCCAAGCACAAATCCTCAAAATGAAGAAGAGAAAGAGGAGGAAATCACACCTCAAAGAAAGTTTCCACCGCTTGATTCATACGAGCCGGTGCCACCTTTCCCGGAGGCTCTCAAAGACAACCGCAAATACAACAATGACAAGGATATCTATGAGACCTTCAGCAAATGTGAGGTAAATATTCCTCTTCTCAATCTAATAAAAGGTGTCCCTAGGTTTGCAAAGTTCTTAAAAGAACTTTGCACAATAAAAAGAAAACACAAATTAAATGGCAAACATAAAATCCAAGTAAGCGAAAGAGTGTCAGCCGTTTTTCAAAAGAAACTGCCTAAAAAGTATAGTGACCCGGGGATGTTCACTATACCATGTAAACTTGGAAATTCTAGTTCTTCTAGGGCTATGTTAGATTTGGGTGCATCAATCAATGTCATTCCATTTTCTCTATATAAGTCCCTAGAGCTAGGCCCTTTACATGAGACGGGGGTTGTTATCCAACTTGCCGATAGATCCAACGCTTACCCAAAAGGTGTAGTGGAGGATGTACTCGTCATGGTGGATAACCTAATCTTTCCCGCTGATTTTTATGTTCTCGAAATGGAGAACGATAAAAATGCAGTCCCAATTTTGTTAGGAAGACCCTTTCTAAAAACGGCCAAGGCAAAAATAGATGTTTTTAGTGGCGTATTAACTATGGAATTCGATGGTGAAAAAGTTGAATTCAACATCTATGACTCCATGAAATACCCCACCGATAACCACTCTCTTTTTGCAATTGACACTTGCGACACTTGGGTCCAAGATGTATTTGAAGTTGAGGGGAAAGACATGTTACTAAGCTCAATTGAAAACGACATAGAGGACTTCACTATGGAATATTCTATGTCAAACAACATGAAGATGATGGTGGCGGAGTTAAATCAACTCCCACTTTTGCCACCGGGCTCTAAAGCCCTACCACTAACATTTCCGAGCGAGAAGCCGCTACCATCTGTTTTGTAGGCACCGGAGGTGGAATTGAAACCACTCCCTGAAAATTTGAAACATGTATTCTTGGGCGAAAATCACACTCTACCGGTGATTATCTCAAATGCCTTGGCCCAAGAACAAGAGGAGAGGTTGATTGCGGTCCTTAAGGAGTACAAATTGGCCATTGGATGGTCTATTGCCGACATTAAAGGCATTAGCCCATCCACATGCATGCACCGGATCTTACTCGAAGATGAGGCCAAAGCGGTGAGGCAACCGCAAAGAAGATTGAACCCACCCATGATGGAGGTGGTGAAAAAGGAGGTGATCAAACTACTTCAAATGGGAATCATTTTTCCCATCTCCGATAGCAAATGGGTGAGTCCAACCCAAGTGGTGCCAAAGAAGACCGGAGTGACGGTCATTGAGAACAAAGAAGGCGAGACGGTACCCACCCGAATTCAAAACGGGTGGCGAGTTTGCATCGACTACCGAAGGCTCAATTCGGTAACTAGAAAAGACTTCTTTCCATTGCCCTTCATTGATCAAATGCTAGAGAGGCTAGCGGGGCACAAGTTCTATTGTTTTCTCGATGGTTACTCCGGGTATTTCCAAATACCAATAGCCCCGGAGGACCAAGAGAAAACAACTTTCACGTGTCCATTTGGCACTTTTGCCTATCGACGAATGCCCTTTGGATTATGCAACGCACCGGGCACCTTTCAAAGGTGTATGATGAACATCTTCTCCGAATTTGTGGAGGTATTTATGGAGGTCTTTATGGACGATTTCACAATCCATGGAGACTCTTTTGACACTTGCCTCTATCATCTCACTCTTGTGCTCAAAAGTTGCATTGAATCAGACCTTGTTCTCAATTCTGAAAAATGCCACTTTATGGTGGAACAAGGGATTGTTCTTGGGCATGTGATCTCCTCAAAGGGCATTGAAGTGGACAAGGCAAAAATTGATGTCATCCAAACACTCCCGTACCCAACAAATGTACGGGACATCCGCTCCTTCCTTGGTCACGCCGGTTTCTATAGGAGATTCATCAAAGACTTCTCAAAAATTTCATCTCCTCTATGCAAACTTTTGCAAAAGGAGGTTGAATTTGATCTCAATGATGAATGCAAAGAAGCTTTTGACACTTTAAAAGCACGATTGGTAACCGCCCCCATCATACAAGCTCCCGATTGGTCTCTTCCTTTTGAGATCATGTGTGACGCAAGTGATTATGCGGTAGGGGCTGTTTTAGGCCAAAAGGTTGGAAGGGCTTCTCATGTCATCTACTATGCCTCATCAACCCTCAATGAAGCTCAAAAGAACTACTCCACCACCGAGAAGGAAATGCTAGCGGTGGTCTTTGCTTTGGAGAAGTTTCGTTCCTATCTTCTTGGAACGAAAGTTATTGTGTATACCGACCACGCCGCTCTCAGATTCCTTATGACAAAGAAGGAAGCCAAACCAAGACTCATTCGATGGGTCCTTCTATTGAGTGAGTTTGACATAGAAATCAAAGACAAGAAAGGAGCGGAGAACTTGGTGGCCGATCATTTAAGCCGTTTGATTCCAAACAAAGAAATCGAAAGTCTCCATACCAATCTCATAAAAGGCGAATTTCCGGACGAGACCCTTTTCTCCATCAAAGTCATACAACCATGGTACGCAAACATTGTAAACTTCCTTGTTTCCGGCAAATTTCCTCCACAATTCTCAAAGTCTCAAAAAGAAAAATTAAGAATGGATTCAAGACTCTATGTGTGGGATGACCCATATTTGTGGAAGCATTGTAAGGATCAAATAATCCGAAGATGCATCCCCGAATATGAGATAGCCCACATAATAGAGTTTTGCCATTCTTATGCTTGTGGAGGACATTTCGGCCCGAAACGGACGGCCATGAAGATTCTTGAAAGTGGTTTTTGGTGGCCGAGTCTGTTTCGTGATGCAAATGGCTTTTGTCAAGCTTGTGACAATTGCCAAAGAGCGGGTAACATTTCACGAAGGAACGAGATGCCCCAAAATCCCATGCTTTTCTGCGAAATTTTCGATGCATGGGGTATTGACTTTATGGGACCTTTCCCGAACTCTCAAGGTAACATCTACATTCTCCTTGCGGTGGATTACGTCTCTAAATGGGTGGAAGCTAAAGCCACAAAAACTGATGATGCCAAGGTGGTGGCTAGCTTCCTAAAATCACACATATTTTCTAGGTTTGGGATTCCTCGAATTTTAATAAGCGATCGAGGCACACATTTTTGTAATAAAATTGTGGGATCCCTACTAAAAAAATATGGTGTGACTCACAAAACCTCTACAGCTTACCACCCTCAAACCAATGGCCAAGCGGAGGCCTCAAATCGGGAGTTGAAATCTATACTCCAGAAAACAGTGAACCCAAACCGAAAGGACTGGAGCATACGCATTGATGATGCACTATGGGCATACCGAACCGCCTACAAAACTCCAATCGGTATGTCCCCTTATAGACTTGTGTTTGGGAAAGCTTGTCATCTTCCCGTAGAGCTTGAACACAAGTCGTATTGGGCGGTTAAAGAATTCAACCTCAATCTTGACAAGGCCGGTTTGCATAGGAAACTCCAATTGCAAGAATTGGAAGAACTCCGTTTGGATTCTTATGACAACGCGGAGATCTACAAAAAAAAAGACGAAGGCTTGGCATGATAAGATGATCATAAGGAAGGACTTTAAACTTGATGACAAAGTCCTCCTTTTTCAATCACGCCTTCGTCTATTTCCAGGAAAGCTGAGATCTCGTTGGACGGGACCATACAAAGTGGTCAAAATATATCCACACGGGGCGGTGGAAATTGAAGACATGGAGACAGGAGAGGTACTCAAGGTGAATGGACAAAGATTAAAACCCTTCTTTGAGGGTTTTCAACCCAAAAATGTGGAAGTCATAGACCTTTCTGAACCGGTCTATGAGTGAAGAATGACGAAGATATCGTCGAGCCACGACGTTAAATAAAGCGCTTCTTGGGAGGCAACCCATGCAAGGTATGTTTTCGTTTCAATTTTTTGTTTTCGAATGTCAACTCCCCCACTTTTGGGAGAATGGGAGGAAATTCTCAAAAAGAAAATAAGGGAAAAATAATATTTTCAAGGCCTGGGGAAACCCCCGATCGGTCATCATCAGTTACCCGATCGGATCCATGCCGAAAAGAGGATTAAAATAGACCAAACAAAATTTCAGGCTAATATACCCGATCGAGTAACAGTCATACGCGGTCGGGTATAGAGTAAAAAGGGGAAGAAGGGGGATCGAGTACCCCATACTCGATCGGCCAAAAGATAAAAAATGATCGAATACTCGATCGGGTATACCTCATACTCGATCGGGTAATCGACCCCTGGAGCCAATTTGAAAAATCCGCCTAATACCCGATCGAGTAAATTTATATACTCGATCGAGTATTTTTCAAGAAAATCCTACGGCGGCCAAAATTCGATCGAGTATACCCCATACTCGACCGGATACACAAACTTGGAATCATTTTTTTAAAAAAAGGGGTATACCCGATCGGGTATATTAATATACTCGATCGAGTATATTTCAAGAAAATCCTACAGCGAGGAAAACTCGATCGAGTATGGGGTATACTCGATCGAGCCCGATCCCGGAACAAGAACAAAAGGAGGCATACCCGATCGAGTAATCGGGGTACCCGATCGGGTACACGAACTTTAAACGTGAAACAGAAGCCGAAATCAGCCACTGCATCTTCCCCAAATCCCAAATTTCGAACCTCCTCTCCCAAATCCACCATTTTCACACCTTCAAACTCCCATATCTTCCTCAATACTCAACCAAATTCCCTCATACCACCACCAAAACACTCCCCTCACCCTCCTCTACAACCTCATACAAATTAATCCCTCTCTCTCTCTCCATTTCCAAAAATCCGAAAACCTACCCCCAAAACCCCAACTCCGAACCCAACCTTCCTATTTGCTCAAAAATGGCACCAAAAAGGAACCAACCGGAGGGCTCTAACGCAAGGGGACCTATTCGAGGCTACGAGGATGTTCAATTTGGCCCGGGGGATCATCGCAAGCGATTTGTGGCCGTCCTAAAAAGGCAAGTCATTCCGTCTCGTTTCTTATGCCATGAAGCTCTTACTTCTCTTGGTTTGTTGGATGGTATGAGAGAGCTTTTTGATGAATTGCATATGGCCTTGATTTTTAATTTGCAATATAATTGTAATGAAAGGGTTATATATGAATTTTTGAGCTCGGCCAAATTTGTATTGGATGAAAATCATTTTTATGATGATACACTCTCGTTTCGGTTGATGAACACCGAATACACCATAACGAGACGTGATTTTGCCGAGCATTTCGGGCTCCGATTCCCACATGAGAGGGAAATCCCGGACAATACCATGGATGCTTATAATCTTTGGGGTAAAATGACCGGAGAACGGAATTTTAGCACGTCTCAACTATACATTAGTCACGTGCAACATCCCCTCCTCCGAATTTTCCTCAAATTTTTGTGCAACTCTTTACTTGGCCGCCCCAACAACCATCACACTCGGATAGGGGATGTAGCCATTCTCACTCTTGCTCTCTTCCGAAATCCCGTTGAGTTCAACATTTGCAACTTGATTTGGGATCATCTAGAGAAGGCCATCACCAAAGGGGGGAACATTGTCTTAGGGGGAGTCATCATGCATTTGGCTTCCAAATTTGGCTATGTGGATAATGCCACAATTTCTAGAGACTCATTGATGCATCTTGGATGGTTATCCAATGCACAATTGATCTCTTTGGGTAACAAAGACCACAATGGGAACCAACGGTATAGATGGCACATGAAGTACCCCGAACCGGTCAAATACTTCCCCCTCCCGTGCGATGAATTACCTAGACTTAGGTATAAGATGGAACCCGCCCACATTCCACATTACCTCCTACCCAACAACATTCCACCTCACCTCCAAGCTCAAGCCGACCAAGCCGAACAACCCGACCCCCAACCGGAGCAACCCGAGCACCAAGAGGGATATGAACATGTCCAACATGATATCCCCGACCTCCCCCAAAACCCGCCACCACAAGACTTCTTCCAACAACTCTTGGCGGGTCAACAATCCCTCTTAACCGGTTTCCAAACAATGAGCCTTGATTACACAAAGATGGGAGAGCAATTCACCCAACTTCAAGGAGAGATAGGCCACTACCGGAACGAGCAACAAGAAAGAGACCGGCGGTTTGATGCGTACCGGGAGGAGCAACGGTTGGCTTTTCAAAGGTTGGAGGAACAACGGGCGGCCGACATGCAACGATACGAGGAAGACTACCGGAGGATGTATGGGCCGACATATTCTTACATGTCCCAACTTGGCGGGTTTGCATCTATGGCCTCACCACCACCGGCACCTTCTTGGTATAACCCCTCCGATTGGGGTAATTTTGGCGGCTCTAGTTCCGGCATGGGTGGTTATGATGGCGGGGACACTACCATGGGCGAGGGAGGCGGTGATGACATGCACGGAAGCGGTTTTGGAGGAGGCTACTATGGTGGTGAAGGCGGGCACTAGGGATAGTGCCATGCTTCAAGTGTGGGGGAGGAAGATCTATTTCTTGGTATGTACACTCCTTTATTTCTACCTTGTACTAAGCATTATTTTCTTGTTTTAGTCAGACACAAAAAAAAAAAGAAGAAATGAAATGCTAGTTAGGTTGAAAACCCAAAAGGGCAATCTAAGCAACAAGGGCTTACAAAAAAAAAATAATGAGTGAGTGGTAAGGAAAGGAAAAGAAAAGAGATGCTAGGATGAAAACCTGAAAAGGCTCCTAGGCAAAATGAGAGATATGAGAGAAAAATTTGTTCTATTTTGCAGGACACCATCTCTTGAAGAAGAAGAAGAAGAAGAAGAAGAAAAAGGAGAGAAGATGAGAAAAAGAAGAAATAGGAAGCATAGAAGACCGTTAAACCCAAGGAAATGTTGTTTTGTAACTTCATTCACTATACTTGGTGGTTTTAGTTTCTTATTTCTTCCTCTCTATGAACTCATGATCTTGTGATAAACATTGTATAAACATTTGGTTTTACTCGAGGTCGAGTAAAGGAACTAAGTGTGGGAGAGTTGACATTCATGTTATTTCCGTGTTTATAATTGTGTTTTTGATTAGTTTTGAGTGATTGTTACTCTAGAAATTACACACTTTTGGTGTAATAGTTTAGTTTGTAAAATGTTTGTAAATTGTTTAGATTAGGTTGGTTCTGAGCTCAAACAGGTCCAAGACCACTCTAGGGACCATTGGTAAACATCACAAATGGAAGGAAGGTGCAAAGATTTCAAGAAAAGATGAAGATTCTGATTTTTGGTAGTGTACCCGGTCGAGTATGCTCTATACCCGATCGGGTAAGTTGCTGAAAAGTCAAATCGAATCAACCCGGGAACAAGGCAACATGCAGGAGGATTTTTTAACTCGATCGCGTATCCATACCCGATCGGGTGGCCGACATACCCGATCGGGTATGACCCCAGATTTTCAGTTTCGAGGAAATAACCCTTACCCGATCGGTTGGGCTGAAAACCCGATCGGGTACACGACCCTGCAGGCCTAAAAAGCCTATAAATACACCACATTTCCTCCACAAAAAGGACACCAATTCCTTTATACTCTTAAGCTCAGTTTAGAATAGCATTTCTCTATTTCTTTTAGCATGTTTAGTCTCCAAATGAGGAGCTAAACTTCCATTTCTTGGTTTTGCTCTTGAAACTTGATTGATTATTAAAGTTGTGAGTTATTTTCTTACTTTCTCCTCTTGATTATTAATTCTTCCCTTAATCTCATTCTATATCATTGTTGGAGGGTGGCTAAGTGACGATTAGTTAACGTTCCGACATTGATTATTACTAGAAACGTTCAACGAACCGATGGTTAAACGTTGAAGGTTTCATAAGTAAGTAACTTCGGTTTATTAATGCACGGTCGTGGTTAATAAACTTAAGAGGGATTAATTTTGTTGGTTAAACCGAAACCGTTGTGTTGAGGTTATCAATCTCAATTGATTTCATCAAGGAGTTAAAGAGGTTAAATGCTACTATTAAATCGGTATACGGCGTTGTTCTATATTTGGTTAATAGTAAGGGTTATTAATGAACGGTCGTTGTTAATAATTACCCTCGATGAATTGGATATACTCCTCGATTGAGTATTCGAGAGGGGATAAGTTATAGATATAACAATGATCGACTAAAATATATCAACAAGTGGAAAGTAGCAAGACCAAGTCCCTTTTATTCTTGAATTTAATCCCATATAACTCGTTCATCTTCGTGTTTAATTTAATTAAATCACTCAACAATCAAAACCCCCCTTTATTTACTATTTATATAAAAAGAAAGTTATTTCTTTCCCTGTGGATACGAACTCTACTTCACCTATACTACGTATAAGTGTTAGTATCGATTTATTTTGAGTGCACTCACGACAAAGTGCACGTCAGGGGTCTAAGCCCATATACTCTATCAGATTCTATTTAGCAGATAAAAATTTATATACTCATATTCTAGAATTTAAGCAATGATTCACTCCTATTAGATATAATTTACGAGAAATTGACAAGAGTAATCCCACCTTTCACTAGTCTTCTCATAATAATCCTATCTTTAAGTAATCCTAGAATAATCCCACCTTTGCACCCCATATTCTTTCATTGGACCCTGACATGTTGATGATCTACTATACCAGGGTTTTTACCGGTTGAGATATATTATCCCGGTCCGTTACTTTTCAGGAGCCCAAGACTTTACGTAATACGGAGCCCGATCAGTGAGGCCCGTTTTAGCCTATTAGGCCTGTTTCGGCCTTTGGGCCCCTTTCGGCCCACTTGGCCCATTAGGGTAGACTTATTCCCTACCTCCTTTTCCCTATAAATATAAGGCTTTCTTTCCATGTTATGGGTGGGTCTCTTCTTCCCCATTTCTCCTCCTCTCTAGAATAGATTAACTAGCTTTATCCTCCATTAATGGGAGCTTCAATACATGTACTTTGTAATGGTGATGAGAGCCTAATGAGAATGAGAGGCTTGGACTTTAGCCTAAAAAGTCCCGTGGTTTTCTCCCTTTCGGGTTTCCACGTAAAAATAGTTTGCCCATACACATTTATACATATATTTATTATATCGTGTTGGATTAAACTCAACATTACCATTTGTTTAAAAGTCTTATATAAATAATCTCACCTTTCACAAATTGCTCAAAATGGTCCCATGCTTCATTTTCTCCCTAAAATTTTTCTTTCTTTATTTTCATCCCTAGACATTTTTTATGACTTTTTCTACCCTTTTGTTCTTATTTCTTTTCCATTTTTATTATTCTATTTCTCACTCTATTATGAGAGTTTTTTGTTGTTGTAAAATTTCCCTTCAAAAAAGTTCTTTTTTATCGTTTTCTTTCTCTTTCCGTGTATTTATTCTGTTTCCCTTTTTATGTTTTTCTTCTTAATCACTCTCTTCTTATTATATATTTCTTCCACTCTACTTTTTTTTTTCACTTTTCTCGTTTTTTCTTGTTGTTACTTTATTTATGTTTTTTCTTTTTTCTTCTTTTCTTTCTTCTTGTTATCTTAATTCCACCATCAATATATTTTTTCTCCTTTCTTCATTAAGATAACAAGAAGAAAGAAGAAAAAACATAAAAAAAACAAGAAACAGTGGGAATGCAAAAATAAAAAGAAAACATAACAAAATGTAGAGCGGGGAAAATATCTTTAATAAGAATAGAATGATCAAGAAGCTAGAGAAACATAAAGAGAAAAATGAAATAAAAATACGACAAAAAGATCTATATGGGAAGGAAATTTTACAAACAATCTTAAAATTCTAGTTGAATAAGAAATAGAATAATAAAAATGAAAAATAAATTAGAGAAAATGATAGAAAAAACAATAAAAAGTGTCTAGGGATGAAAATAAAGAAAGAAAAATTTTAGGGAGAAAAAAGAAAAAAAGAAACATGAGACCGTTTTGAGCAGGTTTGTGAAAGGATGAATTATTTATATAAGATTTTCAAAGAAGGGGGTAAAAAACCTTGTATAGTAGGTCATCAACAGGTCAGGATCCAATGAAAGAAGATGAGATGCAAATATGAGATTATTCTAAAATAATTACGTAAAAGTCGGATTATTTAGAGAAAACCAGTGAAAGATGAAATTATTCTTTTCAAATTTTCCTATAATTTATTTATTGCATATGTTTTGTTTTATCTTAGGGAGAATTCCATAAATTGAGAGGAAAATATGCTCAGTTTAGAAAAATAGGCCTGATTAGTGAGTTAATCGCTTCCAAAACCGGAGTTATTAATTGTGATTTAACAAAGTTGCTTTATTGGGATAGGAGTACTACTGTACTACAGACGTTAGCTAGACTCTTGCATAGTCGCTACCAGTCTCTGAATGCCGCCGCGATGCTGCTGCTGCTTGACTGCCGCCGCCGCCACCTGACAGTCGGACTGTCCAATTATATTCACGAATTAGGTGCAATTATTTATATTAAGGGTAAAAATATAAAGTTGAGTCCCATATAAAAAAAAACAACAATACTTGATTTATCTACTTTTATACCCACTTTATACCCACCATGTTTGTGGAGGTTTTTTTGTCTGTGAACCTGGGTTCACAGACAATATTTTGTCTGTGCAAAATATTGTCTGTGAGCCGGGGTTTACAGAAAAAAAAAACACTTCACAAACATAGATGTGTACAAAAGTGGGTATAAGAGTGGGTACAAAGATCATTTTTGTTAAAAAAAAATATAAAACATGAAATCCTATTTTGAAAATAGGAATATGTTTCAGTTCTCTTTAATGCAACTTTCTCATTTATTTTAGAAATAACTAGGTTTCAAGCCCGTGCGATGCACGGGCGGTACATAATTTAGCTAATTTTTGAATTTGATTTTTTTGGAATCATATATATAATGCGATGCAAAAGTAAAGTAAACTCAGTCTAAATATAGAGTTCGTTTGATAATAATAAAATTGGTGGAATCGGCTTACTTTACTAAAATTGATTAAATTCTAGTTGAATGGACTCAATGGGCGGAATCTCCTAAATCATGAAAAAAATCCATATGTAAGTTTCTAAATCGTGAAATTAGAAATCTAAAATATAATATAGCCTACATTGCACATGATTTTGAGGTTGCCAATGTTACCAAATAAGGTGGATTTCTATATATCAACATGCAATAAAAATAGAATGCAATAATAATAAAAAAGGAATAAAAATAATTAAATAATTGTTATATATGATGACATGGCAGAGTTATATGACGCGTTGATGCAAGAGCAAAATAAACTCCGGGGTTGTTTAATTTCGACTAAATAGACTTAATGACATTTGACTTAATAATTCAATCATTAAGTAATGTTTACTCATGACTTAATTGGAACTATGACTTAATCATTCAATCAAAAGACTAAATTAATCATTAAGCTCAATAATAGCGGTCCTTCTCATTAAGGCAGACTATTGAGACGTTTTTTGTAAAAATTTTCAATTTGATTGTGGAATAGACTCATATTAATAAATGAAATTTTTCATTGACACTGCACATTAAGAATAATACTAAATTCTTTATTTTACATGATTCAGACTGTTTATTCAGCATACAAAATAAATTGCCTCAAATACAAATATCACTAAATCAGACATCTTAGCGCAGACATACGTGTTAATCTAGATATGACTTAATAGGAAAAAAACTCTCAGTTTATTATAGAGCACGTTTGATAACACTAAAATGGATTAAGTTCTGACTAAATGGTATGCATAATTACTTTTAAATTTTATTAGTGAGATGTTGCATTTTACTCATAATTTCGTCACATTAAAAATGTCTAAAGTGTAGTTTTTAAAATTTCAACTCTATTCTCAATTGAACAATTCTAAACTAATAGAAAAAAAGGAAATTTCAAGCGTCCAGGACTTCAGGGAGCAGGGATTCCAAATTAGAGATATCCTCCAATTTAAAAATAAGTATGTAAAATACGGAACATATATTCCTTAATATCCTTAATCTTGAAATTAGAAATCTAAAATATAGCCTACATAACACATGATTTTGAGGTTGCCAAAGTTACCAAATAAGGTGGATTTCTATATCAACATGTAATAAAAATAGAATGTATTAATAAAATAAAAAGTATAAAAATAATTAAATAATTGTTATATATGATGACATGGCAGAGTTATGTGGCGCGTTGTATGCTCTCTAAAAGTTCCTCTTTTATATATATATATTGATTGGGTGTATGTACAAGTTTAAATAGGTGTAGTGAATTAATGTCATGTATTTATGTAAATAAAACATATAGCCTCTTAGATTAAAATGAAAGGAAGAAAATCTCCTAAAAATGTGATACGCATTTAATGTCCTTAACAAAATACTCTCGTGCTTATTAGTTTATCCCGTCAAATATGCTATGTATTTAAATTATCAAAAGATAGGCTATTAATTGAACTTCTCTTGTTTATATATGCTATATAGCTATTTAGCCCTTTTATTTTATTGTGCAAATATATACCTAGTACGGAGTATCACTTTAGGAAACTCAATAAAGAGAAAAATAATTTCCTAAAAATGGTAAAGTACAAATATTGAAATTAAGCGAAATTAAACTTAAAAAATTGATTACTTAGGATGTTTTCTTTTAGACTGTTTTCACCAGACCAGACCAGACTTTAACAGACAAGACCAGACAAGACCAGACTTAAACAAACCAGATCAGACCAGACTTCCGTAGTTATAAAATACACAGAGACCAGACATTTACCAGATCATACCAGATTACCAGACCAATTCAGATTACACTAGCCCAGACCAGACTTAAATAGACCAGATCAGACCATCAAATTTCAGTCCAAAAAGAAAACTATCTTAATTGACCGGCCCATTGGTCGCTAGCTAGGGATCCTAAATCCTATATATGCATTGGTAGCAACGATTTCTTCCCCAAGTTTCCGCCCTATCATGGACGACATATCGCCGTCGCCGTCGTCTACTTCTCCCCACGCCGCCGATGCAAAACTGAAAGGTGTATTCACTTTTTCGTGCAGCTTGGAAGAAATTCCCTATTTCCGAATGCCACGAAACGGCCACCGCGAAAGCGGCGAGCCGTCGCGTGTGTTCTGCTCCATCTGCGACGACGCGAAACCGCCGAGCGCCATGAAGCGCGGGACCCACTGCCGCCACCTGTACTGCCACCAATGCATCAAAGTGTACGTCCGAGGAGAAATAAAGGACGACATACACAGAATCAAGTGCCCGGATTCCGACTGCAAAAAGAATCTCTCCATGAATTTCTGCTTAGATTCCTCGGACTCGAACGAACTGGTCGACACGTGGTATCAGGCGAAAAGGGAAACGGATGCCATGGCGCACCCGCCCAGAATAAGATGCGCTTTCTTCGATGATGATGAGAATAATTACTTTATCAAACAAACAAGGCGTACTAGAAAAAGCAGTCTCTTCAAAACTAGAAGATATGATTACTAGTAGTATGATAACTCTATCGACGAGATCTATGTATTTTTTGTTACTTAGTCATATATTTCTAATCATTAATTTCCTTAATTAGGTTGATTTTTTAATTACAAACCTGTACTTAGGGGTGTTTGGAACTGATTCTGCTTCTCCCTTTTTAAATCAGAAGCAGAATTAGAATCAGTTTCGAGAAGATTGTCTGCCTCAGCTTCTAAAAAAACTGATTCTACGTCTATATTAAAGTACCAAAATCACTTCTGCACTTTCATCCAAACACTTCAATTTTTCCTGCTCCCTGAAGGAGCAGAAACAGTTTTAAGAATCAGATCAAAACACCCCAGTACTCCGTGTATTCTTCTGATCTATTTGCACATAAGGCCAAGCTTATCTGGTGAGTTTGGTCACTTGTGATAATTATTTGACAATCGTGTTAATTAATGCCGCTTCTGATGAATCTTTAAAATTGTTCACTTTCAATTGTCCAATATTGTGAAAGACGCAATTGGTATTTGAATGTGATCTTTCACTGCACTCTTAATCTTTGGGTTGCGGTGAAAGTCTTCCCTGAAGGAATTATCAATTGAAAGACACAATATAAAATCACTTAAGAATCTTAACATTTATAAAGATTTTCGTCATATATAAAATTCAATTTTTGGCAATAAATTTCCAATCTAAATTAGATAATAACAATTTGCCAAACAAATACTCCCTCCCGGCTCACATTCTTCTTTACAGTTGGACTTTACGGTTCTTGAGAAAATAAATTTGAC
The DNA here is from genome assembly GCA_945859915.1 of Cuscuta epithymum. Lineage (NCBI taxonomy): Eukaryota > Viridiplantae > Streptophyta > Magnoliopsida > Solanales > Convolvulaceae > Cuscuta > Cuscuta epithymum. The sequence continues at coordinate 87,930 of CAMAPF010001001.1, read as the reverse complement.
TTTACTGTAGAATACACTGTTTGACACTGTTTGGACACTATTTGGCACTGTTTGAACACTGTTTGGCACTGTTTTGTGTAGATTTGTTTGCCAAATAAGGTAAACAAGGAAGTGTAAAGATGATTCTGGGACGGCCCAAAAAGGAAAGTGTAAAGAAAAATGTGAACCGGAGGGAGTAGATAGTAACAGTTTTCCCTTTCAAAATCCTTTCTAATATCCAATTTTCTAGTAGTGTCCCGCCAAATTTATAAAAATTCTTCATTAATAGTTACTTAAGTTGAAACTGGAAGCACTGATTCTGATTCAGAATTGTTTTTCTTAATTGAATAATTAACAATAATATGATAATAATGAGTGATAAAACTCATAAAAGGTATGAGAGAGATTATTCAATTGTGTTTTTGAAAGAAGATACGTAGATGGAGAGAAAGTGAGAGTTGTAATATGAGAAATTAAATAATTAACAATAATATGATAATAATAAGTGATAAAAGATATGAGAGAGATTATTCTGTTTTTAAGGCCATACTAAGTGGACTCCGGAAAAGTTTATTAGACTTATTAATTCTAATTAATGGTATTTGTGTCAAATTAGGATGTTATTATTTGGATTTATTTAAATTACATCATATTAGATTTAAACAGAACGTATCAAACCAAACTTAAATATACCACATCGGACTCCGACAATTATAAAGTACATAGAAACCATGCATTAGCAGCTGATTAGTTCATACCAGACCAACCTAATTAAAAACATCTTTTGAGGAAGAATAAAATGTCATCAATTTAGGACCTAAAAGATAGCTAGGTTCACTATCCATATAGGGACCTCAAAGAAAAAGTATATTGATATAGAGCATGAATGATTGAAATTTGAAAATCATTAATAGAAGAACAAAAATATCATACATTTTGATTTATTTAATTTTGATTAACTCCATTATTAATTTTTAAATGCTTTGGAAACTAGATATGAACTAAAATATCTATTCAATACGGAACTAATTTAACTTTTGGGAACTAGATAAAGAACCAAGGGAGTAAATAAATTAAGTAATAGCTTCGTGAATGCCAAAATGCATGTGAGAGCGGGAGGAAACCAGAAAGGTATGTTGGACGGGATGTAAGATATTAGGGATTAGGGAAGGGGAGAAAGGAAATTGAGTTGAGGCACGTGTTATTATTATTATTATTGTTTTTGAGTTGAATGTGAAATAAATAGCTTACTTTTTAGTAGTTTGTTATAGGAAAACCTTAAAGAGAATGTGGTTCGTAATTTTAGGAACACTTAAAAATTTGGCATGTTCATAAAAGAGAATTAGAACATATACCAAAACTGAAGTTAAATAATTATAGATCGAGTAAAGGGTCAGTTTGGTCCTCGAAGTTGCAAAAAGGCGTCAAATAAGTCCTTATATAGAAGATTCTGTCCGGACGTGCCATTTGAGGTGGCTCCCGGTGGAATTTTGTGATAATTTTTTTTGAGCATCTTATTCATTAAGTCTAGTTTACTCATACCAAATTTCAGCTAAAAATTCAATCGGGAAGACATTCAAATGAATTCTTGAAGATAACAGCGTTTTTAACGGCACAGTTATCTTCAAGAATTCATTTGAATGTCTTCCCGATTGAATTTTTATCTGAAATTTAGTATAAGTAAACTAGACTTAATGAATAAGATGCTCAAAAAATTTCATCAAAAAATTCTACCGGGAGCCACCTCAAATGGTACGTCCGGACAGAATCTTCTATTTAAGGACTTATTTGACCCCTTTTTTGCAACTTTGAGGACCAAACTGACCCTTATCCCATTATAGATCTGAAAAATCTCACGGATCTTATTTCATGGGGAGTAGTAATTTCAGACAATTTTATAGATACAATTTGGAACATATACCAAAAGTAAGGATGTTTTTTTGGGCTGTATTCAGTTCCAAACCAGATCAGACTAGACCAGATCAGACCAGACTAGATCAGATCAGATCAGATCAGATCAGACTAGACCAGACTCGACTTGACTTCCGTAGTTATAACATAGACCAGACGTTTACCAGACCAGACTAGATCAACAAATTTCAGTCCAAAAGAAAACATCCTAATTATAGTTTTGTTAAATTAAAAGAATTATACAATTTTCAATTAATTAAGGAATTTTTTATCGTATCAATTAATTAAGGATTTGAAAAATAGGTTCATGTTGATATGATACCTGAAGAATAAAGTGTATAGATATAGTGGTCTAAGTATTGAAAATTATCAATATAAGAACCAAAATATCATATTTTAATTCCTTTATCAGTTCAATATGTTGAATTTGATAACAGACAAGATCAGACCAGATCAGATCAGACCAGACTCGACTTCCGTAGTTATCACACACACAGAGACCGGATGTTTACCAGACCAGACTAGACCAACAAATTTCAGTCCAAAAGAAAACATCCTAATTAGTACTTCCTTTTGTATTTTAAAACTTTGTCAACTTTTTTTTTGATGTCTCATTAACCTTTTCGTTTTCTCTTTTAAATAAAAAATTTGTGGTTCTCTTCCAAAAAAAAATTGTGGTTCTAGTTCATTCTCTCTTCTATGTACAAACGTCAATCACACAACTTTTACTTTATTAATCTCTGTGCCAGTCAAACTTGACAAAATTTTAGGGAAGAAGGAAGTATATTTTTATTCTTTTTATCGATTGCATTGCTAATTTTTTATTGCTTTTCCATAAAAATTTATTCGTTTATCATGACTAAGCAATATTAAAAAATTTTAAATTAAAAAGTGGATTTTTGTTCATGTGATTGATTTTAAAAATTTACTAGTTTAATATGACTAAGCAATATTAACATTGAGACATGAGGAAGTAACACAATTATTAAAAAAACGGATTTATGTTCATGTGATTCATATTGAACTGATAAAGGAAGTATAAAGCAAAAATAATTTAGAAACACATAAACTTTATCAAGTTTGTGAAGAAATAATTTTATTGGGATGGAATGAAAACAAAAAATAGGACAATATTAGCGAGACTATAAAAGTACTAAAACTCCTAGAATATTAGCTATGAGATTGATTGTAAAATTTTCTTGGAGGTCCTAAACTAAACCGATAAATTTTGAATAAGAATGTATGTACATGCATTATATTGGACCGCTCGATAGTTAAACACAAACAATGGCCGGGCCCAATAATTTATGAGATTGATATGCAAAGGGCTAAATTATGCATAAATCTTCCCAACATAGAATCCGCAGGGTCGCCCGCCGTCTTCCTTCCCATTACATGAAGAGAAAGATGGACAATTACGGCGGTGGCCGCCCCAAAAAGCCGCCGCTTTTCGGCGCTTCACCAAAATTTTCAAATTCCGCGGTTCTTGATTTGGCGCCCCAAGATTCCGCCCTTGAGCTTCTAATCCGCGTGGCGGAGAGCTTGGGTCTCATCCAATCGCCATCGCCGCCTTCATCTCCGCCGCCAAGCCGCCGCCCAGACGAAAAGATGAAAGGAAAAGCCAACTCGCTCTGCTCAGTGAAAGAAATCTCCAGTTTCCCGCCGCCGCGAAACGGCCACCAAGAACGCGGCGAGCCGTCCCGCGTGTTCTGCTCCATCTGCGACGACGCGAAGCCGCCAAACGCGATGAAGCGCGGGACCGACTGCCGCCACGTGTACTGCCACGAGTGCATAAGAGAATACGTACGAGGGGAAATTAAAGAAGACATACACGGAATCAAGTGCCCGGATTCCGACTGCAAAAAGAATCTATGCATGGAGTTCTGCCTGGATTCCTCGGACTCGAAGGAACTGGTCGAAACGTGGGTTAATGCGAAAAGGGAATGTGAAGCCCTGGCGAAGCTGTGCATTATTAGATGCCCGTTTAAAGATTGTTCTAGAACTTTCCTTGATGACAGGAAAGATTTCTTGATAAAAGCATGCCCTTTTTGCTGGAAATTATTTTGTAGGGATTGTGAAGTGAAGTGGCATATGGGAATGGACTGTGGGGAGTACAAATGGTCTTTGCATATGAGGACTGTTCTAAGGCTGCATCAGGTTATTGGCAGGGTTAGAAGAGTTCTAATTAATGGTCTCAGCTTTCATAAATAAAGCCATCTATGGATAAAGCAATTGTCACAGAATATATACCACTCTTTTCCAGTTTTCCTGCCTATAAAATCACCTTCACCAAATGATGACCAGGAGGAAGAGGATGAGGAGGTACATTATCAAATCAGGACCGGAATATATGTAATAGCTAGGCTAGAGACTAGGATTTTCACTCGAATTTTAGTTTTACCTTATAATGATAGATATCGCACTGTATGTATACAATTGCATATTAATCTTATTTCTCATCCCTCACTAGATATAATTAAAAACCTTGATTAATTTACTGCTCTTTTGGATTATTTGCGGTGGTTTTGGACCGTAGCAATTAGAAATGCACTAGTACAGAATACTACTCCGTATTTGTTGTGGTGGGGATGACTGCAGAAAAAGTCATACTTTTAATTTCTTTTGCTACACTTATACGACAAACTGAAACATTTTTTATTCAAAATTAATCACTTTGTTCTCTTTAAATCCGCATCTGGCAAGTTTTGAACTTGTGACCTCAGATGCATGTCGAAACGCGTACAAATAATTCTATATTCAATTCCAACTAATAGACTAGGGTTATTTTTGTATTTTTGACAATACCGTTATATTATAAATACATCTGACATGGCTCCTGAGTGGGTAACCTGCTCTATTCTCTCACATGGTATCAAGAGCGTAGGCTAAACCTATTTTTTCGGCTCTTCTCCCTGTCGCCGACCCTACTGTCGCCATGAATACTATTTCAGCCGCCGCCTTGAGCTCTGCATCGATCGGAAGTCACTTCCGTCTCGGCGAGCATGTCCTCCGGCATCCACACCACAACTCCGGTGTCTGGCGCACCCTCTCTATCAGCGTCGCAGCCATTCATTCCGTCACAACCTATCTTCTCGTCGCAGGCAGGCTATCACTTTTCCAGCACCGCTTTAGCCTCACCGCCAAGACCATCTCAGGTGTCCCTGTTCCAATCGTCGTGCAGACCTTCTCCACAGCCCAATTCTCTTTTATAGAGCATGCCGCCGGTGTTCACTTGGCTGACTCCTTCTCCAGTTCAGGCAGTGCCCTTGGAACCCCCACCGATGTCCGCTACTACATTCTTTGAACTAACCTTTGTTGGATGTCGGGTATATTTACGCTCGTTTTACCTCCACTCACGGGTTTGGCTACTCTAGCATTATCTCCTATGGCTGAGCTTGTGCAAACCTTGTCACATGTCTCAACCAACGTGACTAACATCGTTACTACGTACTAAGCTCTTGACGGTTGAGGACTACATCACATACAGGATTCAATTCAAGTTGTTTCTTGTTTCACAAGGGCTTCTGGGCATGATTGACGGCACCATTCAGATACCGTCTGGTTATTCCATAGATCTCCATAATCGTTAGATTCCAAATTCTCAATATTCCTCATGGCTGCGCATTGATCAGACCATTCGTTCGTGGCTCTTTGCTACTTTGTCACGTGATGTTCTTACTGATGTGCATGGTTTAATACACTCTTATGAAATTTGGGAACATTTGGAATCTAGATTTATTTCTGCTAGTTTAGCCCGTTCTATGGAATTAAAACATTTGTTGAATACTGTTAAAATTAAAGGAAGTCTAATCAGTCCATGTATGCCTATTTACGAGAGATTAAGCAACAGGTGGAGAATCTTTCTTCCATTAATAGTCTTGTGTCTCAGAAAGACCTCATCAAATCTATAATTACGGGGTTGGATCTGGAATATGAATCTATGATCACTATTGTCTCGCTATTTCCTCAAGAACAACGAGTCTTATTTCTCCAGCAGCAGGAATCGTCGTCTTCTCACCAGGCCTATGCAGTTCAGAATCCTCAGCAAGGACAACTTCGTCCTCCCAGTTACATTCCTCGTGGAAGAGGAGGCCGAGGGCGGGGCAGGCGTGGCCGCTGCAGGCAGCAGCAGCATGGGCCAATCGCCTATGGCCAGCAACAACAACCGTACCCGCAGGTCCAGCCCATGTACGGGGCAATAGCGCCCCCCTTCGGCTCGTCCAATGCAACGCCTAGGAACGGTCATCACGCAGGGGGTGGGTCACAGCAGCCATATCCAATTATGCTTTGTCACATTTATATATGAATGCATTATCTATTTGTGTTACTAACCGTGGATCTATAGGCTCTTCGTTAGATGGGGGTATTTTGGGATCTGCCCCTCCTCCCATAGTGTGTCAAATTTGCTTTTCTACAGGCCATTGGAAACTAACCCTGCTTTGTGGTATCCCGATTCGGGAGCTTCTGCTCACATGACTACATCTGAAGGTATTTTACTTAATAAATCCTCTTACTCTGGCTCTACCTCAGTTAGTGTTGTCAATGGTGATCAATTGCCTATTTGTAATGTTGTTGATGTGGCGTTACCCTCTTTTGGCTGTCCTCTTTTATTAAAATTTGTTTATCATGCGTCTGAGTTAAAATATAATTTAATTTCCATTCAAAACGTTTGTGCAATGATAACAATTGTGTGGTAATTTTTGTTAAAAATTCTTTTTTTTGTTAAGGAAAAAATATCGGGAGCAGTGCTTCCACGAGCTACCAGTAGTGGGACACTATATCCTATTCATCTGCCATCTTCACCCCCATTAGCTTTAGCATCCATCTCAGCCTCTGGACCTATTTGGCACCATAGACTAGGTCATTGTGGTGATAAAGTGTTGCATTTTCTTAGAAGTCATAAATTCTTATCTAATTGTTCTAGTTTTAATCATGACCGTGTTGCTTGTCGTTTAGGGAAATCCCAACATTTGCCTTTTTCAGATGCTAGTCGTATGTATGTGTACTTTTTCATTACAATTAAATCATTCAGATGTTTGGCAGTCTCCAGTTTATTCAAATTTGGGTTTCAAGTATTTTGTAGCATTTATTGATGATTATTCTCACTTTACTTGGATTTACCCTATGTGCCGTAAGATCAGAGTGAAGTCTTCCATCACTTTAAAAAATTTAAGCTTTTAGTTGAAAAACTTTTTAATCAGAAAATTAAAAATTTTCAAAGTGACGGAGGGGGTGAATTTGTTAATCGTGATATGCAGCAATTTTTAATTACCAAGGCATTTATTTTCAAAAATCATGTCCTGATACACCTCAGCAAAATGGTGTTGCTGAGCGTAAACATAAACATCTGCTTGAATTAACTTGTACCAAGCTCTTAGAGTCTTCAGTTCCTATATAGTTTCAGTTAGCAGATATATTTACCAAATGACTATTTCCACAACTTTTTATTTTTCTTAGGGACAATCTGCACATTGTTTTCCCTGCACAGCTTGAGAGTGTGTAATAGTGTAATTAATACATTAATTAGGTTTCCATATTTATTAGGTTTCCGAATTTACTCAGTAACTCAGGACACTTATTTTATTATATATATATATGACATCTATGGCTACCATATTGGTAAGCCTCCCATTATTTCTCACAACATATACTACATTTATACTACTTTTCACATCCAGACTAGATTAACTACATCTTTACATATATAGGCTCTACAACAAAAAGAGAGACTATGATCCCATTGAATATGAATGTATAGATAAATTGAAGTTTTGGGTAGGAGAAACTAGATAGTGATCCTCCTGGAGATAAAGTTATCCTGATATAGTGATATTGGGGAACTAAATATTTAACTGAGGGACTTAAGAGAGGCTGATCGAAGGAGAAACAGAAAAGATGCCTTGCTTATTTATTTTAAAAGAGGTGGACAAGATATGATACTGATATAGTGATATTTTAAAAGATGCCTTGCCTTTCAAATCATCAAGATGGTCTACCTGCAGGTGATGATACAGAAGTTGGTGAGCATGACATGGAACAATTGTAGAGAGTTTTATACCCTGTGTTTGAGATAATTTTAGGTAGATTCTATGGTACCCTTATGGTATCATACCTTTTTCACATGGACCAATCAAAATGATGCAGTTGAATTATTTAAATCTAAATTAAAAAGGATATTATGATTTGGACCAATCAAATGCATGGTAGGTAAGGTACCCCATTTTTTAAATGGGTACCGAAGTTGTCACCATAATTTTAATCTAAGTGGTGGATTTGAGAGCTAGAACTTGTGACTAATCATTTGATATTTTGTTGAATGAGATTTAGATGCATGATAAGGATTTTGGAATGTTGTTTAAAACAACGAATGTTTTCATGTTATTTATTATTACAAATATTAAACTATGAAAAATATTTATCATTGAAATAATGACAATAATATTACTCTCAGCTTTGTATTAGACAAAAATGTGTGAATTTCTAATTTTGGACAAAAAAGAGACTAAATGGTTGTAAATGGACTGAAAGACCCCAAATTAAAAAGACCAGCAGCAGTCTTCGACTCCCTTTTCCATTGCTCATTGCCGCTCATCATATCTGAGATCTCTCTACCGCCTCAGCCTCTCCACAGCCACAACCACTCCATAGCCGGGACCACCTCCGTCGCAGTAGTACCTTCTCGCTATGACCTCCACAGATCGGATTTGTTTCCCTCCTAGTGACGATCTTCTGGCTATGGAGAGCATTGTGCGGCGACACGCCTTTGGAGATAGCGCGTGAGGAACATCCCTAGCTATGGCTATCAGATCAGACTTCTATCCCTCATGGTGAAGGCCCTCTAGATATCCTAATTGCGACGAGGATTCTAGGTTAATGGCGGAAGGAATGGGAGGCAGCACGACTAGGGCTACAAGACGACTGCGGCGGCGGCGGCGTAATTTGGGTTACAAGGGTGGTGGCGGGACGAGATTAGTGATGGACTGGGTTTCATCACCTCCTCACTCTATGTTCGTTGATCTTTGTAACCTAGCTTGTCGAGTCGAGGAAGAAGAACCGGCGAAAGCTCCCTCTTACTCCTTTGTTGGGTTTGGGTTCAGGAGAGCATTGATTGGTCCATGGATTCACTGTAAGAAGTTTTAGGTGAAGTAATTATAAAAAAAACAAGTCACTGGATTGTTGAAAAACATGTCACGAGGCACGAGCCCCAAACACAGTTGGTCACCGACTGAAATTGGGTTCCAGACCACCGGTGGTACGTCACTTGGCAACAGGTCACTGTGATGATCATTGGAAAAATAGGTCACCGATGAGATGTTCATTATGACCGACACTGACCAATGTGAGCATTGGTCACTGGCACAGTGATCACCATGGCTTTGGAAACTGGCACGTTAGTCACTGTGACATTGGTCACTAGCAGGGCGACAAAGGTCACTTGATAGGTGGGTGATACGTTTGTAATTTCCGTATGTTTATTTACGCTTTTAGTTAGTTTTGATTGTTTAATATTTCGGAAATTACACACTTTCGGTGTAATAGTTTAGTTTGTTAAATTCTTGTAATTTGTTTAGATTAGGTTTATTCTGAGCTTAAACAGGTCCAAGATCAATCAAATGATCAATGGTGAAGGAAGGTGCAAGAGTACAAGACAAAAAGAAGGAAAAATCCTGATTTTGGCCTATACTCGATCGAGTATATACATATACTCGATCGGGTATCTGGTTGACATTTCAAATCGGATCGGATTCGAAAACAAAGGAACATGCAGCAGAAGATTTTCCCACGTTCGAGTGTCTATACCCGATCGGGTATGCTTATATACTCGATCGGGTATGCATATAAAATCTACTCGAGTATTGATCGAGTATTGACCAAATTCTGATTTCTATACATACTCGATCGAGTATGTATACATACTCGATCGAGTACTCGATCCTGCACCTCAAAAAGCCTATAAATACACCTTCTTTCCTTCACTTTTAGACACCAATTCACATATACTTCTTAGCTCAGTTTAGACAAGTTCTTTCTTTATATTTTTCATCATGTTTAGTCTCCAAATGAGGAGCTAAACTCTTCCATCTTGGTTTTGCTACTTTGAAGCTTAATGATTTGTAAGTTGTGAGTTATTTTCTTTAATCTTCTTCCTTGAATATTAATTACTTCCTATTCATATCCCATATTAATATATTGAGCATTACTTAAAGTATCAACTAGTCTTGTTCTATATATTAAATATTACTAGAATCAATCGGTTAATACGCTTGTTATTAATTCGGTTCTTTCACGGTAGTAAACTTGGGTTGTTAATACATGCTTCTCATGGTTAATAAGCCAAGGGGAATTAATTATATTGATTGAACCAATAAACCGCTTGTGTTGAGGTTATCAATCTCAATCGTTTTCATCTTGATTTTATTGCTACTATCAAGTTAATATACGGCGCTTGTTCTATATTGACTCGGTAGTAAGTTTTATTAATGAACGCTTCTCGTTATTAATAACTACCCTCGATGAACTGGATATACTCCTCGATTGAGTATTCGAGAGGAAGATAGTTAAAGATATAATCGGGATCGACGAACATTTCATTAAGTGGATAAAAGCAAAGCCAAGTCTTCTTCTCATTAATTAAACCACATAACTCGTTCATCTTCGTGTTTAAATATAATTCAAGTACATTTACTCAATCTAAATCCCCCCCTTTGTTACTAGTTTATAAAGAGAAAAGTATTCCTTTCCCTGTGGATACGAACCTTACTTCGCTATACTACGTATTAGTGTCGTATTGATATTTATTTTGAGTGCACTTCACGACAAAGTGCACGTCAGTGGGCATTGATCACTAAACGGACGGACGTTGATTGTTGGAAGGGTGGATAGACATGTAACTGTCACTATAACTATGTATTTGTCACTGTAACATGCAATTGTCATTGTTGACTTGTAATGTCACTGTATATGGATATAATTGTGAAGTTAGTCATTTTGACATTTGTCACTGTAGAATTGATCACTGTAACATTGGTCACTATTAATATGTCACTATGTCATTGATCACTAACTGGTTGTAGTAATTATCACTAAAGCGGCAGTAATTATGACAGTGGTTATCGAAACGATAGTAACTGGGACAATTGTAATTGAAGCGATAGTAACTGTGATGGTAGTTACTGGAGCGCTAGTCATTGGAGCGGTGGTCGCTATAAATTAGTTACTGGGGCGATATGTCCTTAGTCGATAGAGTTAATCACACAAATCACTTTGCCAAAAAATAAAAACTTTGAAGTGATTTCTCAAAAGCCATTTTTAAATTTGACACAAATTTTCGTGTAATTTAGGTATTTAAGTATTTAAAAAATGAAATAATATTAAAATCAAAGAAGCATTCATTGTTGGGGCTTAATTGTCACGTAATGCATCGTATCACTGAAGCGATAGTAACTGAAACAATCGTTAATAGAGTGGTGGTCACTATATTGGGGGTCACTTATACAGGCCTGACAGCTCACAGACGATAATCACTATGAATGGTAGTCAATGGGACGACAATTCGTAATAATGGAGGAATTCATCATTGTGGCATAATGGTAGCACAAAGGCATTATATTACTCCCTCCATCCCGAATTATAAGATACTTTTCGATTTACGATGTTTGACCGACGATAAAGCAAACGGATCCCTGTCTGCACTCTAATTATTTTTAGGAAAAAAATTACATATTCAGAAATGGCCTTTTTATTCCAATATTACTAAAAGGAATGAAAAAGATAAAAAGTGACTTGTTTTAAATATTTCCAAAAATGTGACTAAAAGTCATTTATTCCTTATATTTAATCATATATTTATTTTTTAATATTCCTTTTATACATTTGTAGCCACCAGCACCTCCGATCCACTGACCCCAGCACCACCACTGCCGCCGCCACTAGCACCTCAGCCGTCGGCACCACCACCGACAGCACCGCCGACAGCACTGCCACCCCCGTCAGTCAGTCACTATCTCAATGACTTCGATCAAAGTGACTCCGGATAAAGTGACTCCGGCCACAGTGACTACCACCACAGTGACTCCGGCCATAGTGACACACTGACCCCCGATTCTGACCACAGTGACACCCGATTCAGGCCACGGTGATTGCCTGCCCGCCTACCACATTGACTGCCCGCCGGCTGGCCATAGTGACTGCTCGCCCAACTCCATCACCGCCGGAAACCACCACCTCGCACCATCGCCTACCGCCACCGCTGGCCATTTATCCCAGCCCCTCACATACACCAACCCCAGCCACCTCCCCTGCATCACCCAGCCCCCAGTCCCTGTTCCCACCCCTCACAACAACCCCCAACCCCGACCAGATCTTGCACAATCGCGACCCCCACCCCTAGCCGTCGCAAACACCCCTGCTCCCACACAATCGCAAATCCGTCGCGGCAAGGACACTGCCGCCGCCTCTGGTAACCCTAGCCGACGCCGCAGATCTATTGAGGACGGCGAATCTAGCAGTGGAGATGGCCATCAACGATGACTGAACCAGTGGCGGCGGTCATCGAAGAAGCCTGAACTGGCGGCGGCGGCCATCAAGGAAGCCTGAACCGGCGGCGGCATCGAGGAAGTTTTAACCAGCGCTGGCGGCCATGGCAGATGACGCCTCGATCTTCGTTGTTGGTGGATGCTGCTTGCGGTCGAGGAGTGATGGAGAATTCGAAGGTGTTGGCCTGGGGAGCTGCGATGGATGAAGTTTGCGAGGCGTGGAGATGGGGAGATTGCGATGGATGAAGGAGGGCTACAAATTGTGAATCTGGGAATTAGGGAAGGAGAGCTGGGTTACGGGAAGAGTCCAACTCATATTTTAGGAAAAAGAAAAATAAGTCATATTTTTAGAAATGAAAAGTTAATTAGTGATATTGAGGCAATTATTTCTTCAGAAACTACATTAAAAGCTTTACAAAGTCACAAAAACCAGATTCAAATTTGATAAAAATTTGATATATAAAGTAAGAGATTAAGAGTGATTTGTGTTAACCAATTAAGTGAATAGTAAAAATATCTTATAAAATAGGACCGAAGGAGTACATTTTTATTCATCATGTCCCACATTAGAGTAATTGTAGTCCACATGCTCCTGAGTAATGACGGCCAAGGATGGGTAAGGAGAGTGGCACATGAGGCAGCCGCATGTGTTGCGAGGAAGGCAACTGGTCAAACGACTCCAAGATTCTGTAGCTGCATAACATCTTAGTCTCTTTTTCGAAAACTTTAAAAAAGGTCACTTTTTTTGTCCATTTGTTATTTATTAGTAATATTCATGTCCTAACCCCCAAAGTGACGGATTTTTGTAGGTGTTGACCGGGTTTACCCAACATTACCTGGGTTGACCCGGCATTAATTAACCGGGTTGACCCACCAATATTGGTTGACCGTGACTCAAACATTTGATCGGATCGCTCTCTGGTCCGGTTTCTTAAACATAGATATGGCCTAATGAGTATTGAGTAGATTTTATCCTTGATTTGTGAAACAAATTAAAGCTCTTTGCTCAAATAAAAACTTTGGCGGTTGTTTAGAAAATGTCGTTTCAGACAATTGATGGCGTTTTGACCCCTTTTAGCGTTTTCATTAAGTGAAAATGTTGTTTGGTAAATAGTTGTTCAGTCCTAGTGTTTTTGGACGGAACTCGGAAATGGAAATGCTTCAAATAGAAAAGTTTTGGGTTAGCATTTTGAAATATGACGTTTTTACTAATTGTTGTACGTGGTCAAACAGCTAAATTACCAAACATTTTCTAACAATCCACCAACTTATTCTGCTAGTCAAACCCGCTGACAAAATCTGCTAAATTAGGTAAACATTCACTAATATAATTCGCCAATCGCTAAATGCAAACACGCACTATGAATGTTTTTTTGGACTGAAATTTGCTGGTCTGGTCTAGTCTGATCTGGTCTGGTCTGGTCTGGTAAACGTCTGGTCTGGTAAACGTCTGGTCTCTGTGTATTTTATAACTACGGAAGTCTAGTCCGGTCTGATCTGATCTGGTTTGGTCTGGTCTGGTCTGATCTAGTTTGGTCTGGTCTGATCTGGTCTGCTCTGGTCTGAGACTGAAAACAGTCCAAAAGAAAACATCCTATATCAATTTTAGTCATGCTAAATTTATTTTTGTCAATTAAATACTTCATAAAAGTTATAGACAATCAAGTAAGTGAAGTTCATTATAGTAACTGATATACCATTAAAGGGTTATATCTTTATCTTTATATTATATAAAGTAGTAAAGTTACAACAAGTTTTGAACGCAAAATTACCGTCCAAACGAAGGGTAAATATGTAAGTCCGTGTGCAATGACATTTGTACTCTCCCGCCTATGTAATGCGTATGTGTATCTTGAAAATTTTGCATACTAGATTTTTTACCCGTGCTTCGCACGGGATGCAATTACTCAGTTAGGATCTTTTTAATTGGAAAAAAATTGTCTGCTTGGTTTGGTAAGGTATATTTCGATCAGTCTGATCTGGTAAATGTTTGGTCTCTGTATATTTTATAATTATCTAAGTCTAGGCTGGTCTATTTAATTTTGACCTGGTCTGGTATAGTCTGATCTAGAATTGAAAATAATCCGATTAAAAAATTACAAATTAATATATACTTTCTTGTAAACAACACTTAAAGTCTTCTTTGTCGGTTTCTATCATCATCACATATAATAAACGATCATTCCAGGCGTGATCATACTTCTGAGACCGCGACGTAAAGTTATTCATGGATGAAACTGTACGACGTAATAAAACATCAACCCTCATTTAAGATTGTCCCCACGAAGTATGTAACATCTTCTACTAAGAACTTTGACTAATAGAATGTCTATTAAATATCCTCAAGCCTTGAGGTTACCGATATTTGTATATTTTTTGAGTGAGTATACAATGAGAACATTCATGAATTCAAATTGGTGAGTTTATAAGATTTGAATAGATAAATAGAAGTACCGAAAAAGTACAACTCTAATTTGACGATGCTAAAGTAATTGTAGTGGTATTGAAACTCTAATGAAACATTATTGTTTTTAGTTAATTTGACTTTTGGTTTTAATACTTTTTTACTTTCATTTTCAATTTGAAAAGTAAAATATTTATCACCATGGGTTCAAGCGAATTTTTGGCATAAAAATAAGTACAGTTCAACTTAATAATTTGCATAAGCATGAAACTTAACATAAGCATGAAGAGAATTATAAATATTGTTATTAGTTATACGAAGTACTTTATAAATTTCATATGATACGTAGTGAAAAATGCATTCATGATATCTCCAATTTCAAATGATACGTAGTGAAAAAAGAGCACGTGTTATATAACAACTAATGGTTAAAGTCTTACATTGCATCCTTAAGGGTATCTTCAATTACTTAAATATGTAGGTAAATGCTCCACCTCTTGAGGTCTTTGGGGATGACCAATTGACCTGGTGTGAGTTAGGTTCATTATAACTAATACCAAGTGAGTACGCAAAGTCTTTAAGAACATCATTGGGGGGTGACTAATTGACCTGGTGTCAGTTAACTTTCCAACAAATATTTGTTTATTTTTTGAAAGGTGAAAGGTTTATAAGGTATTTCATATAATAGCACTACATAAATGAGACACATGCATTTGGTGAAATAGTTCGATACTTCCATAAATGTAAGTATTTTGTAAAGGGCACTACAATCCATTCATGTACAAAATCGTTACCACAATTCGATAATTTGAAGAATTGTATTATCAATCCTTGTAAGCAGACACATCAATATCATAGAGTTAGCATGTCTAATGATCTTAGATTTGATAGGCCTCTATTGACTTATATGTTGCTTCTCTCCTAAAATGCCTTGGGTTTAGTTTATGTCAAACGCTTGGTTCTATTTCATTTGCATCTCCCACGTGGGAAGTGAACTTTAACAGTGTGAAATAGACCTTGAGATACTTCCGAAGACCCTGCACACATGAAAGGTGAAACAAAGTATTAGCTTTGTGAAGAAGTAATACTAAATGATATATTTCAGAGTGTCTGTGTTTAGCATGCTGTAAAGTTTAAATACTCTATCAATCCCAAAATGAAAATGTCAATTTTTTTGAGCTAAAATATTTGGAAAGTGTGATAGAATGTAGGTCAGTTACCAAAAAAGGAAAACTGGAAACTACTTAATTCAGAGGGGACAAAAGTGTGTATTATTTTATAACTAAGCTAATGGGAGAAAAAGAGCATTTATTATCCATCTAATGGTAAAACTCCTAGTTGCATCATTAAGGGTATCTTCAATTGCTTGAATTTGTACATAAATCCTCCACCTATTGAGGTCATTAGGGGATGGCTGACTGACCAGGTGTGATATACTAACAATGTTGCTACATTTTGAGGAACATGTTCAGGGAACAACGCAAGCACAGGAGGAAGAGCAAAGCTTATACTCTGCTTCTTAGTCCACATCTCTTAGGGTAGAGAGCCCCTTTGAAACCGAGTGAGTACTGAGATGGTTTCATCATGTCATCCAGACACTGAAGGTGCCATATCATCTGCAGAACAGAGGTTTAAATTCTGCATCTGAGTTGGTGTGAAACAAATAACTAAGTGGCTTTGATTGTTTAGAAGTTCACGTAGATATATACTCAAGTGGGAACCTCAGGTGGGTATGAGATCCCTTTGAACTTACAATGCAATCTCATGTAAGAAAAAGGAAAAGGAAAAGGAATTGTATGGGTAGCATGTGGATTCTCATTGTTTTTGTACGCAACTAATACCCAACCATCAAAAAATACCAAACAACTATGCTCCAAACAAATATACTCTGGTCCAGATACGTAAACTAAAGGAACATAGGAATTCATGAGTTGTTATGAAAAGAGTTCCAATAAACAAAACAAAATGTTATATAAAAAAGGTAAATAGTGTGCATACTTGAATATCTAACTGGAGCGATTTGCACACCTCAGCAATTTACACTTTAATAGTTTTAACTTAAAAACTAAATTTTCTGATTCATACTACCAAATGAGCATCACAGAATAATATGTATATTTAAATACCTAACCAAATGAGTTTATATAGATTAATACTAAAATCGGCTATAAAAATGAAAGGGGCTGCTCATTGTCATTGCACCAGCACCTTCAAAAAATAAATTTTATTAAAAATGCAGCTGGAGTTTCTTTGATCAAATACTTTTGGTTCACTGAAGTTCGCTTCATAGTGTATTGGCTCTTAAAGTGCTCCTAATTTATTGACACTTCATATCTTCCTACCAATGGACTACTACACTCAACACTTTGAGATTTGTATGTTAAAATTGACAGCAATTTGAAATCCAGTGTTCATCTTTTTTCTTTTATCCCAAGCTCTATTACCGGTTCATCTACTTCACTGTTAAATATAAGTTAACACTGATCGAAGTATTACATGATAATAATGCATAACTGGTTTATTTTAGTTGACATCATACAAATCCGAATAGTACCTCACCGGTTAGTGAAGAAGGGTGGCCATGAGAATTAGTGTCACTTAAAAAATATTTCAAAGGAACACTGGATTTCAGATTGCTGTCAATTTTCAAAGGAAAGTCAAAATATAATCAAATTATTCATCACAAATCACTTTTATCATAACAAATTTGAAAACCGATCTTCATTATGTGAAACTGAATTATAAAGAATGTATTGAACTTGTTTAAAAACTTAATAGATAATGAAGAACACCTTGATGGAGAAAAATCAAAGATTTTATTTTCTTATGAACTGAGAAATGCATAAAAAAAAGCACTGTTAGGAACTCATGTGGCTGAACAATTAGTAAAAAAATGAACAAATATATATTCTGGAGCTTGTATATTGAAGCAATGAAGTATAGAATTAACAATAGACTACTTACATGCAGTTTACATGAGTATATACAGAAAGTTGGCGGCTTTTGAGGTTTATACATTGAAGGCGAGTTACTTAATTGGCATGTTCATCTTTAAAAAGCAGCTTACTAACTAATATTCTATTTTTTATCTTGCAAGGGTATGCGATATTATCAGAAAGAATAAGATGATACTATTCGCAGGAATCTAAAAAAAGCAAGGAATCATAAAAAAAATGCCCTGCCCAAGAAGCATTCCAAAAAAATCTGCTCTCTTTCTGATACACTCCATGCCTCATTTTCTTCTTACTTGTATCTGCAGACACAGAGATTTTGAAATTCACAGAAGGTTTAGAAGATCCAACAGATAGTACTGCATACTTTACTACTATTTTCCTTCAAAAAGTAGCACTTCAATAACTGAGTTCCCTTGGCCGTGCGGCGAAAAATAGATATGAAACTGAGAGGGAAAGTGCCACTTCCGAAAGTAGTGCAATTATGTACATATATAAAGTTTTAAAGAACACCTCGAACAAATTCTTCTTTGGACTATGATTTGAGAACACTGAGTTTATAGGAAGTATAAAAATATGGTTTTGAGTATAGTACTTATTGTAATTTTTAATCATAGAAACTCCTCATATCAACATTTTGTTTGGTTTTTACTTCTACCTATAAAATGCCACTGTTTTCTTTCCTATATATGATTATAGTACTGTAATAGTAAGAAGTGAAAAAATCTTCATTCTGTAGTTAAGAATAAAGGATGAGAAGCAAAATATATGATATTCTGCTTATAAACAAACTCTCAAAGTTAAACACATAAAGCTTCTTATGTTCATTTGTTAATATGTGTTTATCTGAAAGCATATAGTTTCTTACCTTCATTTGTTTTTTCAAGTACACGAAGACTTTTCTCTTCAAAATAAAGATCTTCTTAGATAAAGATTTTTAGGCAAAATTGGAGAATATTTTAAAACCAATAAATATTGCTCTTACCTCACTCTCAAGAAATGCTAGAAATAAGGGAATGCTTAGAGCTCTTTAATACACTGGATGTTATTATCTTAGGAATAATACACTACAGAGATATTGGATAACAAAGTTATATTCAAAGAATGAAGCAAGTCACATAATAAAATAATTTCACTTTTGCTGATTATTTTGATATTTAAAACTAAAAGACTCAACTTCTAAATCTTTTTTTCAAAAAGTTTCTTTTTTTCATTCTAAAGTAGAATTAAGATTCAGATTTTCCAAATGATATCATCTTTGACATGCTCTTAGCTTTTAATACTGAAAACCCAATATTTTAGAGACAAATTGGAATTGAGCAAGGTTAATACGAAAAAAAGAAGTGGTATATGTGATTGTGTTAGCCTTAATATGAAAAAACCACCATCTCAAGGTGATGGCAGTCTTGAATATTATAGTTTAGTTTATTTAAGAATATGAGATGATGAACCAATTTGTTTGTGAAGCTTTCTTAATAAATACACTTAAACAAAGTTTTCTTAACCAATTTATTTGTGAAGTTTTCTCATTTGAACTACCGTATATTTTAGAATCTACTTACTTGGAGCACATATATGATTCTGAAAGCAAATAATATTCTTCAATTCATTCCTTTTCATTATGCATGTCAGATATTTTGGCATTAGTATTTAAAGTATTCTTAGCAGTAGGAAGACTACTCAGTCAATATAAAAACAACCTGCATAGTATGCGTTGCAGGAAATTTAACTAAAGTAGAAGCATGGCTCATGTAGCAGCAGAAGGCAAAAAAGAAACAAAGCAGCATAGCAGCTGTTTGGGAAAATCAAAATAAAGCAACATAACAATTGATTGCTAAAAAGCTGAATCATCTTGGGAAAAAACTTTTATCTTGAAATTTACGTTCCTGCTTCACCTTAAAATCCTTTACTTTGAGTTTTTTTTATCATTCCTTTACTTTGAGGTTGAGAAGGGGAAAAGTATATTGAAATTGAGAATATTGAAAATCATAAGAACAATTGGAAATTGTGAACGGAAAGATGATCTAAATGTATGCCTTTTACTTACATGAGTTACCATGCATCTACGCCGAGTCCATCGGTGCTTCCACCGCCTGCATCTTGTCGTTTCTCCACGGTGAATTCAAAAGCAGAGCAAACTCTTCTACTGAATCTGTTTGTGCTCGAGAAGGCAAACATGGGTTCCTCTGAGGTGTTAGTAAAAGAATTCTTTGAATTGAGAATCTAGAATTTAGGGGTTTAATAAAGCAACGGGTAGAAGAAGAAGAAAAACATCGGATAGTGTTGAGATTGAGATTAGAAATGAATGAGAGGAACGTGCTTTACTTACGGAGCATGTCCTCACCGTCTGATTAGTGCTTAAACGGCGTGTGGCTTTTCTAGCATGTTGGTTTCCAACTTTCCAGTGAGGGAGAGATGTGAGAAAACTGAGAATTGTAGCCAAGATCATTTCCGAAAGAAAGGAAAATGATTTGAGAATTACACAGCCTGGCGTAGATGGAAGTAGTTTGATCGTGGTGTTGAAGGATTGGGGAAGATGATGAAGAAGATTGTGTGGACTGCGATGACCTGGAATGAGGATGAACGAACGATCTGAAAGGCATAGATTTTGTTTTGGTCGTACGGATGAAATGCATTCGGCTCTTAGACGGGAAAATGGCTCTCCACAAAGTATTGCAATTATGTAGAGAGATTAATGGAGCATTTAATGCCCATGAATGTATCTCAAATAATACACTTGTATTGAATAAACAAACCAAATAGAGAGTAACATGTACAAAACAATTCAAGCAATTATTACTTTCCTTTTGTTTACAATGGGCAATAAAAGTTCGTTATTATCCATTGCAATTGCTTCATTATGGAAAACACAAATAAAAAATAACCAATGCAAACTAATGATTTATTTTTGAAATAATGACGAATATATGATGATAGGGACTTTAATAAAATAAAAGTAGTTGATCAAAATGTCATTTTTAATAATTCAATAAATGTAATAATAATTTTAGTGACTTTAGTCATGTTTAATTTTACATTGTAGTACTTATGACGGTATAAGTTAGAGATATACTCCCCCGTCCCACTAACAATGGGACAAGAGAGTGGAACGAAACTAATAAAAAGTAAATTATGTGGTTGATATTAAATTGATAAAGTAAGAATGAAGTAAGAATAGTTTGGAGCCACACAAAATTTATCTAATTTGGTGTGGGACAATCTTAGTGGGACGGACCGAAAGGTAAAACGGGACAATCTTAACGGAACGGAGATAGTAATATTTAAAGGAAAATACAGTATTTAATACAAAATAACCGAAATAAAGGTATACGACTGTATTAGAAATTAGAACTCAAAAAAATAACAACAACAATAATAATACGGAGTAATAATAATAATAATAATAATAATAATAACAACAATAATGATGATGATGATGAGGACGACGATGATGATGACAACATTGGTAATAATAATATCTGTAAGGATGTTTTTACTTGGAGTGTAATTTGATGGTCTGGTCTGAACTGGTCTGCTAAACGTCTGGTCTCTGTGTATTTTATAACTATGGAAGTCTGGTCTGGTCTGATTTGGTTTGTTTAAGTATGTTATGGGACTGAAAACAGTTCAAGTAAAAACATTCTAAATGTTACTCCGTATGTGTGTATTAACCAAACTAGCTCCAATTGTGCATACATCTTAGATATATTATGAAAACGGTCACAGAAATAATTTATTTTTAACATCTTTTCATGAGAGCGTACATTGTTGGTAGCACAGTGCTCATTGTACAACTGTGCATTTTATGTTATACTTAATGAGTATAACGTTTAATTAAAAGAAATGAGCATCGATATGATATTAAATCACTGTATTGTTAGCATAATAGAGTATTAAATTAGAAGCATGCAATTGAGTATTCTGATCTACACGTAATATATATGCTACAAATCAACTTATTCATTTAACTTATTCGTTTAAACATTATACTCATTTTTAACACAGAATACCCGACTATATACCATGGGCACGTTACAACTTGTTGCACGATATATTTACGTCTTTTCATTTCACAAAGTGGCACAATGCCCATGAATTTTTGAGTCGAAATTCACGCTCATTAACTACGGAGCAAAATAACAAAAATTTTCACTTGATCAAGTCTTTGATCAAGTGAAAAAAGATTTCATTTCAAATTTAAATATAGGTAATTTCCAACATTATTTCATTTTTCATGACCATAAATAATAGAAAAAGGCAACCTCTAGCTCAACTAGACATATATCTACCAAAAATTATCTATACACATGATCAATTATATGTTGTCATATCTAAAATCACCTCATCAAGGACTGATTGAAGATTCTTATACTACTTCTTTCCCAAAAAGAGTTGCAAATTTGACTTTTCTTAATCAAACAGTCTCGTTTTATTTACTTAATTAGGATGTCAATTTTTAATTATATTCTAATTTGAAATTTACAACTTTGAAGAGATTTGAATGTAGTTTTTGAATATGTAAATTTTAATTATTAAAAATTTAATTAGTTATCCATATGGAGGGTTGACTTTTATTATTGCTTGACAAAAAATTTTTGACTTTGCAAAACAAATTGAGACGGAGGGAGTATGTCGCAATAAAAGTAAGGTGTCATCACCCGTACTAAAACATTGGTTTGTTAAGATGATTCTCTAAACCTTAAATAATTGTTGTATACTATTAAAATAAACGAATGTCCTATTTCATGGAACTTTGAGACGACCAACAAATGGAAATACGTCGTTAGGACATTTGGAATTACACAATTTTTTATATCATCACACTACAATTTTATTTTAATGTAAGTTATTATTCTACTCTAGATACATCCGTGCATCGCACGGATCATTTGTCTAGTATGTAATGAATATTCCATCCGGGTCAATTCTTACTAGAGGAGTAACTAAAGACTTTAGAGAAGTATTGGTATTGGTATGGTGGTAATTGTATTATACTATCGTATATTATTACAACGGATATATGTGTTGATCTAGAGTTTTATGACGACATATCAGTAAAGCATATATAGAACTACGCCGTAACTAGACGACCATTATAAAATACATCATTGCTAGTCCTTTTATATGAAACCTTAAATTAAACCTTAACAAGATAGAATTACTGGCTTTGTAGATATGCTCCAGGGTAAATTAAAGCTCAAAGTAAAGGAATACAAAATGTATTGGAGGCACCCATGAAGACGTTACATGCATGCATGCTCAGCAAGTCAATCGCCGCAGCAAGCTACGTACTTGTTTTACTTCAAATCATGATGACAACAAGTGTCCAAGGCACTCCAAGCGGTAAAGGCCAAGGAAAAAAAGCAGAAGTATCCTCCCAGTATAAGAGACTGTGGTCTGGCCACCTCACACGAGTTTGTAGAACTGCTTTTCAAGCTTTGTCCAATCCCCACCAAAAATATTGTTGAGACCCACAACAAGCTGCCATCTTAATGCGTATACAATTAGGATATATATAGTTTTTTTTTAACGAATTAGGATATATATAGTTATTAATACCGATATATTTGATGGTTAGAATAAATAATGATCGAAAAGCCTTATTAATTAAAGGGAGTGAGATTTCGGAGCAGGGGCGGAGCCAGAAAAACTGCTCAGGGGGTCGAAACTCAACCTATATACACACAGTGAAAATGATGGATCATTTTTAAATAATGTCCGAGTTTAAATTCATATGCAGTTTAGATTAATAGACACTTGTCGCGATAAGATAGATTGTCTTTGCTCTGTTTCTGAGTCGTGTCACGTAAGTATTGCGTGAACTATACCCTATTTTGATAATTTGGGAAATTAATGTGTAGTATGTAGGGCTGTGCATTAACCGGGTCGGACCGTATTTTAGACCTGAACCGGACCGGAATGACCCGGTCCGGACCGGACCGGTATTAATCGGTCCGGGTGTCGGTCCTTAGTTTTTCAAGATTCCGGGTTTCCGGTCCGGTCCGGGTCAAACCCGGAAAAAACAGGTCCGCACCGGAATAGACCGGTAACCTATTGTTCCATAAAATATATACTTCGTTTTGAATCATTAGTCAATTTATATTTGGCTTACTACTATGTTTATGGCTTATTTTTGTCTTTTGTTATATAAACGAAGTTATACGGAGTGTGTATTTGGTGTCTAATTATTTCATAAGTTGTTTATATTTTTTTTTATGTAGCAGGTCCTAAGTTTTTTATTGATCGTAGTTTATATTTGTTTAATTTTTCCAAATCGCTTTTTATTTGTTTCTTTGATTGCAGGTGTGTATGTAGTTTATATGTAGTATATTTTTGGACGTAATTTAGTTTTTATTACCCCACAATAAATTTTGCCAATTCAATACACAAAAGATTGTAGTTTTAATTATTGTGGGATACTAATTGTTACGATTGAATAGTTTTGATGACTATATTCCAAAATTAATAAATGAGCCAAACAATTATTTAGTCTATTTAACAAATCCGCATATAAAATTATAGTTTGAAACAACAACAACATTCAAGTCTTATTCCTAAAAAATTTGGGGTCGGCAAAGAACACTCTAAGATAATACTCCATATGTCTTTTTTTAAAACCGGGTCAATTAGGGTCAAACCCGGACCGGAAAATTCAGGTCTGGTGATACACTTGTAATTTCCGTGTGTATGTTTATGTTTTTAGCTAGTTTTAATTGTTTAATATTTCGGAAATTACACACTTTTGGTGTAATAGTCATGTTTGTAAAATAGTTGTAATATGTTTAGATTAGGTCCATTCTGAGTTTAAACAGGTCCAAGATCAATCCAATGATCATTGGTGAAGGAAGGTGCAAGAGTACAAGACAAAAAGAAGGCAAAATCCTGATTTTTGACCTATACTCGATCGAGTATAGCATATACTCGATCGAGTATCTTGTTGAGATTTCAAATCGGATCGGATCTGAAAACAAAGGAACATGCAGGGAAGATTTTGACCACGATCGAGTGTCGATACTCGATCGAGTACACCGACATACTCGATCGGGTATGACTATAAATTATACTCTGAATTCGGTCGAGTATGGGTCGAATTCAAGTTTCTACTCATACTCGATCGAGTATATATACATACTCGATCGAGTATGCCTTTAATTTTAAATCTGAAATCGATCGAGTATACCTCGAATTTGCATTTCTACACATACTCGACCGAGTATCTTTATATACTCGATCGAGTACCCGAGCTGCACTCCCAAAAAGCCTATAAATACACCCCCTTTCCTTCACAATGGGCACCAATTCACATATACTTCTTAGCTCAGTTTAGACAAGTTCTTTCTTTATATTTTTCATCATGTTTAGTCTCCAAATGAGGAGCTAAACTCTTCCATCTTGGTTTTGCTACTTTGAAGCTTAATGATTTGTAAGTTGTGAGTTATTTTCTTTAATCTTCTTCCTTGAATATTAATTACTTCCTATTCATATTCCATATTAATATATTGAGCATTACTTAAAGTATCAACTAGTCTTGTTCTATATATTAAATATTACTAGAATCAATCGGTTAATACGCTTGTTATTAATTCGGTTCTTTCACGGTAGTAAACTTGGGTTGTTAATACATGCTTCTCATGGTTAATAAGCCAAGGGGAATTAATTATATTGATTGAACCAATAAACCGCTTGTGTTGAGGTTATCAATCTCAATCGTTTTCATCTTGATTTTATTGCTACTATCAAGTTAATATACGGCGCTTGTTCTATATTGACTCGGTAGTAAGTTTTATTAATGAACGCTTCTCGTTATTAATAACTACCCTCGATGAACTGGATATACTCCTCGATTGAGTATTCGAGAGGAAGATAGTTAAAGATATAATCGGGATCGACGAACATTTCATTAAGTGGATAAAAGCAAAGCCAAGTCTTCTTCTCATTAATTAAACCACATAACTCGTTCATCTTCGTGTTTAAATATAATTCAAGTACATTTACTCAATCTAAATCCCCCCCTTTGTTACTAGTTTATAAAGAGAAAAGTATTCCTTTCCCTGTGGATACGAACCTTACTTCGCTATACTACGTATTAGTGTCGTATTGATATTTATTTTGAGTGCACTTCACGACAAAGTGCACGTCAAATTTGGCGCCGTTGCCGGGGAAAGGCAATAATTTTTCTTTTATTTCAATTCAAAAAAAAAAAATATATAAACAAAATATAAAGAGTTACTTTTTCTATTTCTGAGCTTTGGGAAGTATATGGTCAAATATCGTTCATTGAACGAAATCACTTATCAAGCAAACCCTGAAATAGAACAAGCCTTCGAGAGGTTGAAAAATTTATTTCCGCACACACCCTCGGAGGAATCCTCAAACGCTAGCTCTAGCGAATCCGAAGAGTCAATCCACATGGCTCTCGAAACAAGAACCTTGAGGGAGCTCACAGCTCCAAACTTGAATCAACAACCATTGTGTATTACCTTTCCTACTCTTGATGAAGGTAATACATTTGAGCTAAAATCTGGGCTCATACATCTATTGCCATCATTTCATGGCCTACGAGGAGAAGACCCGAATAAACATCTTTCGGAATTCCACATCGTTTGCACAAGCATGTGTCCAAACGGTGTTACCGAAGAACAGATCAAACTGAGGGCCTTCCCTTTCTCTTTGAAGGACACCGCGAAGGATTGGCTTTTCTATCTTCCTTCGGGGAGTATCAATACATGGGCACAAATGAAGAAATGCTTCCTTGATAGGTATTATCCCGCCTCCATTTCATCATCTCTTAAGAAGCAAATAAGCAACATCGAACAAAAAGATGATGAATCCTTGTATGAATTCTGGGAGAGATTCAAAAAGCTATGTGCTAGCTGCCCCTATCATGGATACACTGAACAAGACCTCATCTTATACTTCTATGATGGTCTTGTTGATGATGATAGAAGAATGGTGAATGCCGCTTGTGGAGGTGGGATAGTCAATAAAACTCCTTCACAAGCTATAAGTCTTATCTCGGAGTTGGCCGAGAACTCACGACAATTCGGCCGCAAAACCTCAACTCGAAGAGTTCTTGCGGCGGAATCCAGCACAACCACTCTAGAGAGTCAAGTTGCCGGCTTGACTTCTTTGATAAAAGAGCTCCTTTTAAAACCAAAAACTCAGGAGGTAAAAACTTGTGGAGTTTGCACATCAACCGGACACCCCACTGATGCGTGTCCATCACTCCAAGAAGAGCAAGTCAACGCTCTCGGTTTTCAAGGACATCAACAAAGAAGGTATGATCCTTTCTCAAATTCTTATAACCCGGGATTGAGGGACCATCCAAATTTGAGATACGGAAACCCTCAACAAACCAACTCATCTTCTCAACAACCATCTCAATCCAATATGTCAACGGATGACATGATCCGAACTTTGACATCAAACATGGTTACCATGCAACAAAACATGGGAGAATTTCAACAAAACATGATACAATTCCAACATGAGACAAAGTCAAGTATTAAAAATTTGGAAACTCAAGTTAGCCAAATTTCTAATGCCGTAAACCGACTTGAAGCAAAGGACTCGAGAAAACTCCCATCTCAAACGGAGCAAAACCCGAGACAACATGTAAATGCAATCATGTTGAGAAGTGAGATGACATTGAAAGAATTAGAAAAGGAAGACCAAATTCTTGAGGAGGTTGACCCTGAAGAGGAAGCTCACTCGGAGGAGGGAATCACAAAGGAAAAACTTCCTCCATCTCCATCATATGAACTAGTGGCCCCATTCCCTGAGGCATTGAGGGAAACAAGGAAGCTTGACAAAGATGCTGACATCTATGAAACTTTCTCCAAGTGTGAGGTAAACATTCCGCTCCTTAACTCAATGAAAAGTGTTCCCCGTTTTGCTAAATTTTTAAAAGAATTATGCAAAACAAAAAATAAAGTGAAAGGAAAACAAGAGGTTAAGGTGAGTGAACATGTTTCGGCTCTTTTTCAAAAGAAACTCCCCGAAAAATGTAGCGACCCAGGCATGTTCACCATACCTTGCAAAATAGGAGACACCACATTTTCTAAAGCCTTGTTGGATTTAGGGGCATCCATAAATGTCATCCCTTACTCGGTGTATAAATCCCTACAACTCGGTCCACTACATCAAACCGGTGTAGTGATTCAACTAGCGGATCGTTCTACTACTTACCCGAAGGGTGTAATAGAAGATGTGCTAGTAGAAGTAGAAAATATGGTTTTTCCTGTTGACTTCTATATCCTTGAAATGGGGGATGGTAACCAAACAACACCTATCCTGTTGGGTAGACCCTTCTTAAAGACCGCAAAAACAAAAATTGACGTGTCTAGTGGTTCATTAACTTTAGAGTTCAATGACCAAAAAGTAGAGTTCAATATATTCGACTCTACGAAAAAACAAATTAAAGATCAATCCCTTTGCTCTTTAAATGTTTTTGAACCACAAGAACCAAAGTTTTTGAAGGAATCTGTTGAAATCCCAATTTTTCAAGGAAAAGAGGAAACTAAAAATGGGAAATCATTTTTAAAGGAGCTATCAAATTGTGAACTAAACCCACCGATGGTTGAGGTGGAAGCAAGAAAGAAATCTCGGCCTTACTGGAAAAGGCCGAAAAATAAAATTGAAACAAGGCCAAACAGGGACTTAAAGAAGGATAAAAGGGATGTTCATGATCCCACATAAACAAAAAAGATAAAATAAAAATAAACGTCGTGCCGCGACGTTAAATTAGGCGCTTCTTGGGAGGCAACCCAAGCAAGATATGTTTTCTTTTTCCGTAGTGTGCGTTTGTAAAAAAAAAAAAAAAAAAAAAAAAAAAAAAAAAAAAAAAAAACAAATGAGTGAGTGGAAAGGATGAAAAAAAAAAAACAAAAAAAAAATAGATGCTAGGATGAAAACCAGAGAAGGCTCCTAGGCAAAATGAGAGATATGAGAGAAAATTTGTTTTTGCAGAACATCATTTAATCTCTTTAAACAATGAAAAGAGGAGAAGAAGAAAAAGAAAAAGAAAAAAGAGCAAGAAGATGGAGCATAGAAGATCACAAAACCCAAGAAAGAATTTTGTTTTTGGAATTGAAACTCATTTTTTTTCCTTGGTGATCTTAGTTTCTTCCTTTCTTGAACTCTTGAAAAACTCTCAAACTGTTTGGATGTTTCTAGTTTACTCGAGGTCGAGTAAAGGACTAAGTGTGGGGGAGTTGATACACTTGTAATTTCCGTGTGTATGTTTATGTTTTTAGCTAGTTTTAATTGTTTAATATTTCGGAAATTACACACTTTTGGTGTAATAGTCATGTTTGTAAAATAGTTGTAATATGTTTAGATTAGGTCCATTCTGAGTTTAAACAGGTCCAAGATCAATCCAATGATCATTGGTGAAGGAAGGTGCAAGAGTACAAGACAAAAAGAAGGCAAAATCCTGATTTTTGACCTATACTCGATCGAGTATAGCATATACTCGATCGAGTATCTTGTTGAGATTTCAAATCGGATCGGATCTGAAAACAAAGGAACATGCAGGGAAGATTTTGACCACGATCGAGTGTCGATACTCGATCGAGTACACCGACATACTCGATCGGGTATGACTATAAATTATACTCTGAATTCGGTCGAGTATGGGTCGAATTCAAGTTTCTACTCATACTCGATCGAGTATATATACATACTCGATCGAGTATGCCTTTAATTTTAAATCTGAAATCGATCGAGTATACCTCGAATTTGCATTTCTACACATACTCGACCGAGTATCTTTATATACTCGATCGAGTACCCGAGCTGCACTCCCAAAAAGCCTATAAATACACCCCCTTTCCTTCACAATGGGCACCAATTCACATATACTTCTTAGCTCAGTTTAGACAAGTTCTTTCTTTATATTTTTCATCATGTTTAGTCTCCAAATGAGGAGCTAAACTCTTCCATCTTGGTTTTGCTACTTTGAAGCTTAATGATTTGTAAGTTGTGAGTTATTTTCTTTAATCTTCTTCCTTGAATATTAATTACTTCCTATTCATATTCCATATTAATATATTGAGCATTACTTAAAGTATCAACTAGTCTTGTTCTATATATTAAATATTACTAGAATCAATCGGTTAATACGCTTGTTATTAATTCGGTTCTTTCACGGTAGTAAACTTGGGTTGTTAATACATGCTTCTCATGGTTAATAAGCCAAGGGGAATTAATTATATTGATTGAACCAATAAACCGCTTGTGTTGAGGTTATCAATCTCAATCGTTTTCATCTTGATTTTATTGCTACTATCAAGTTAATATACGGCGCTTGTTCTATATTGACTCGGTAGTAAGTTTTATTAATGAACGCTTCTCGTTATTAATAACTACCCTCGATGAACTGGATATACTCCTCGATTGAGTATTCGAGAGGAAGATAGTTAAAGATATAATCGGGATCGACGAACATTTCATTAAGTGGATAAAAGCAAAGCCAAGTCTTCTTCTCATTAATTAAACCACATAACTCGTTCATCTTCGTGTTTAAATATAATTCAAGTACATTTACTCAATCTAAATCCCCCCCTTTGTTACTAGTTTATAAAGAGAAAAGTATTCCTTTCCCTGTGGATACGAACCTTACTTCGCTATACTACGTATTAGTGTCGTATTGATATTTATTTTGAGTGCACTTCACGACAAAGTGCACGTCATCTGGACCGGTTAGATTCAGGTCCGGTCTTCGGTCCATAGAAAATGATGATTCCGGTTCCGGTCCTAACCGGTTCCGGTCCGGTCCGGTCCGGTTTTGGACCAGTGCACACCCGTAGTAGTATGCATCAAATTGTGCTGATTTTACGTTTAAATAGTGCTGATATTCCAGAAGTCATAACTTTTTACTCGTAATAAGTTACGGGGGCCATAATATATCAAATCGAAGATATTTCAGAGCTCTATACTCTGAAACTTTCAGCGGGGTCGGCTGACCACATCAAACCCTAGGCTAGGAGTGAATGCGGGTTGGAATTCTAAAACAGTACTACTATGTTGTTATTTCCGAAATAAGACTAACATGACAGTATTTACTGTCATCTTGTAGGCGTGACTGCCAAATAGTTTCAGTATAGTGCATTTAACATGACAATATTTATTATAACTAATCACGGTATATTTCAATTATTACAGACTTTTTCATACATGACAGTAAGAACTCCGGAAAGAAAAACATAGTAGTGCTGGCTGTGCTGTTTTGGGATACCATACCTCATTTACTCCTATTTACCGCAATTTCCTTAATTAAAATGGGGTAACATTTCTTGAAGTAATTTTCTGATACGGTTCAAAAAAATAATAATTTTCTGATAGGTATAGGCAACCTCTAAAAACCTATATTAGTAACATATATACGGCCCGCCAATTAATTAACTTAACGTTTTATCTCAACTTTGGAGTTTGGACCAACTAAAAAAAGGCCTAAATTAATGACATACGGTTCAATTATATTATGAGCCCATTTGGTAACACGAAAATCGACTGATTCTGATGAAATTTACGGAGTTTTGGCTGAATTGGCTGATTCGGCTGATTTAAGTAAAAAATATTTTTTATTAATTAAATAAATAAAAAATTACATGTAAAAATATCGCTAAAATGGTCATATACGGTGTCTTCAGCCAATACAGCCAGAAAAGTAACTTTAACCTTACTTTTTATTATTATTACACTATTCAGCACATGAAATTAAAAAATTCGTGTTTGATGAAAAAGTTAGCTGATAAGCCGAAAATCAGTTTTACCCTATATACATGTGCCTCTGCTAGCTAGCTAGCTCAAGTACTTAACGCACCCGCCAAGTAATTAAATTAATCATTTCAACCATGAATTAACTCAGATCATTAAGCCCGCAGAGTAAAAGTAACCTAATGACCCTCTCCTTAAACCTTGAAATGTACTTTCCTGCTTAATTTGCTCCGTTGTTAAAGGACTGTAATCATACATACGGCGTGCTGTATTATTCATTTCTGTCCTTACAATTTCAAAAAAATTAAAAAAAAATCCTACTGCATTAGGTTGTACATGATATCTATCATTAATGATCAATTAAAATCTATATTCTCATAAAATACGCTAACAGTTTTATTAGGATAAAAGAAAAAATTAAATTGCGATCTAATAAAAGTCTATTAAATTACTATACGAAGTACTTCGTATTATGTAATGTAAGGATTTAGAAAAGCCAAGTTGATTTTGTGAAATAGTATATATATATATATGAGAATCTTATAGACGGTGAGACTGAAAGAATTACTACGTATAATATTTTATACAAAAATGATGTTTGTACTCCCTCTATTCCCACTTTTGTACTCACCTATGTTTGTGAAATGCTTTTTTTTGCCCGTGAATCCCGGTTCACAGACAATATTTTGCACAAACAAAATATTGTCTGTGAATCGGGTTCACAGACAAAAAAAAAATATTTCACAAACATGGTGGATATAAGGTGAATATAAGACTAGGGACATTTTTTATATTCCCGTATGTCTTTTTACATTACATGGCCTAATTTGGCTTGGCGCATATAAATGGTCAAATTGTAATAATTTGATTATTAGCCTAGAGTTTCCCACATCAAACACAATTAGTTTATTAAATTCGGAGTACAATACTCACACTTTTAAATACAACTTCACCATTTAGCATATTTACTCTCTATGGCAATATTATATATATACACCATTAATGAAGTTTTCACAATGCCTCAAAATTAGATTTTTGTCTGACTTGAGCCAATAAAATTTTCCTAGTATATATATATATATATATATATATATATATATATATAAAATGAAGTTTTCAAATGATTTTTGAAAGAAACTGGTCCGGAATATACATATAAAATGCAGTTTTCTTTCAAAAATCATTTGATGACCTTTGAAATAAAACTGCGTTTTATATGTATATTCCGGACCAGTTTCTTTCAAAAATCATTTGATGACCTCCCGATTGAATTTTTTGCTCAAATTTGGTATCGATGAACTAGACTTGATGATGAGCATACACAAAAAATTTCAGCCCAAAATACCGCCGGTTGTCGGGGTTCTCACGAGTTCTCATTTTAAGAGGGGTTCTCACTGAAACCCTCCCCTATATATATATATATATATATATATATATATATATATATATATATATATATATATTTGTCAGATATCGTCTAGCTAGTTCGTTTAAATCTATTCTAGTCTGGGACTATATTGTTCTAGTTTGTCTAGTGTCTATACATTGCCATAGAACTCGTAAAGCATGGCCTATATATATATATGAAATAATTATAATATGATTAAAATGAAGATTGTTTGCGAAAATATGATTAATGACAAGAGTATTAATGAAATCATAGTAACTTATGTTCAATTTTTAAGCTTAATTTACTATGACATTACATTGTAGTAACTAATAGTCATACTTTTGTAAATAAATTTTACTTTAGTGTGGAGTAATATTTTTGTAAAAAACCCATAATATATTACAGTAATATTCAATTAAGAGTTTTAATACGGAGCCGTTTATAAACCGAACAAATGGAGTGGGAGAAAACTTAATTACCATTTGAAACCAATTGTAATAGTCTTACTCCTCCATTGAATCCATTCTCCTTCAATCTGGCGCGCAGCTAAAACGCATAAAGCGAAAGCAAAAACATTGAATAATATCGTAAAGACACTAAGAGCAAAAACCACATGGTCCATTCCTTCCTGGCAATCAGACACGTTCTTCACATTCTTCACCTATTCACATATGTGATATAACAAATACATATATTAATCGGGATGACAGAAAAACACTACAAAAGAAATACGAGATTGGCAGAGATTTTTGATACGGATTTCCCAAAATTGGCAGGGATATGCCAAATTTGTGCCAAAACCAATTCGGCACAAGTTATATGGCGCGAAATTATCGGTAAATCCGTGTTAAAACCGTGCCAATCCCGTATTTCTTTTGGTACTGAAACAACCTAATTATTTAAGAAAATCATACAAATGTTACATACCTATAAATCGAAAGAGGCTAGCTAAGCCAGGCCATGACTGAAATGTGAATTTACCTTATCATGTTGTACACCGGATGCCACTAGTGCCATAATTCCTGATGCAAGCTCAAGTAGCATGGTAGCACATATCAAACACTTCCAAGAAATTTTCATTTCAGTATAGTGAAAGAACTAGCTTGGATAATTTTATTCAAGGAATTATTGATCCAGAGTGCCTAAATAATGGGCGGAGACAACCAAATGGGACGTGTGTGTGTATATATATATGAATTTGTTCATGTCAACTTCGCTCAAATACTCAGACAAACCAACATCTCAATTTCAAAAAGCATGTGTGAACATGACTTGTGATATCTCGATTCAGGCCTATACTAATGAGAAATGGTTGAGAATAGGACTAAAAATCACCATAAATATTCAAATAAGACCTACATCTTTTTAACTCGACTATTTTTTCCATGTCTTTCAAATATACCCCTTATACTATTATTTCCGTCTTTCCTTATCCTCCCTCTTTCTTGTATGCGGCCAAACTTTGAGCTGAGGCCCAGCAAAATCCCAACAATACTTCCCTTTCATCGTGACGAAGAGGAGCATGTGGTGCAAATAAAAATCAGACACAACGGAGAAGATGTAACACACGACGATGTGGAAGCGGCAGCACAACGTTGGACGACGGCACAACGTTGGATGGCGGCAAGCCGCATCATTGACTTTAATACGAAAAAGTCAATTAAGCCCCCGAACTCAAAAAACACTCAATTAAGCCCACGAACTATAAAAAACGAGGCAAAACAGTCCTTTTAGCAGGTAATTAAGCGGTTAAAAAGAGAGGGGAAAAAGGAAAGAAAGAGAAAAAGAGAAAAAGAAAATGTAAAAGCATGCCGCATCATTTGCCACACATGTAACTTAACTGGGAACGGTTGATTGTTGGAAAAAAGTGTGTTAAATTGCATTAAATGGTCTTTTTGGGGCAATTTTTTGAGCGGGGTCCACTTCCGATTTGGGTCGGGTCAAAGTGGTTTCGGATAGTCCTTGCTTAGGGATACAATTCGATATATGGTACGCTCAAAACGGATAACGGGTGAATGAGAAATCTCTTTTCGAAGTTTACCCGTTGGAATGGAGAAAACTAGGAAAAGGTGAGTTTTTGGTATGGGTTTTTCCCACACCGAAAATCACAAGGGATTTTGGACCCTTTATAAAGGGAAACCTCCCCTAAGGAGTTAAGATTCCTAAGGTGAAAGGCTCTCTCACGCGCATAGGGGGGGTGCGAATCAAATCCCGAAACCGAAGAACAAAAAGCGCGACTTGCGTGTGCGGGCGACCTGCACACACGAATGCCGTCCGAAAATCAATCTTCTAAAGATAACGTTAACTTTTGTTCTTTGGTGACGTATTATACTCTTCTTTAGCTCTAAAACTCTCCCAGCCATCTCTGAAAATTCCTATTGTGTTCTTGCATTGTTCACGTTCGTTGGAACCATAGTTTGAGTGCTAAACTATCGTTCGAAGTCATCGTATCCTGAGAAACGATCGTTGCAACGCTCCTACCACCCCGGGAGGCAACGAATACGTTTTAAGGAAATCGTGCGTTGCACGAGCTTTGACTTGTTCTGCTTCATCTCATTTCTTGTTTTCGTTTTGTCATTTTATTTAATTAATTTTTATTAATTAATTTTCTTTGTTTTTCGAAACACACCCAAACATTGATTACATGCTAAAAGGACTGTTTTACCTCGTTTTTTATAGTTCGTGAGCTTAATTGAGTGTTTTTTGAGTTCGGGGGCTTAATTGTTTTTTATAGTTCGGGGGCCTATTTGACACTTTTTCCTAATTTCTTCTTTTCTTCCCTTCTCCACTTTTCTTCCGCCGATCTGATGACTTGTTCATATGATTGCTACTCTTTTGCGGACCTGGTAGCTTTTTTTGCCGATCTGGTAGCAATAGATCTGAGTTTCCGCCTGATGTAAACATATACGTACACATTTCTTTCATTTTTTGAGTATACCAAGTTGTATCATTTAACTTTTTTTGTTTTTTCTGAATTTTATGTTATTTTGTAAAATTACTACTCTGTATTTGCTCGATTCATTTTAGTGAGTTACGGATTTACGTTTTTAATGCTGATCTAGCTTTTAGATTTAGATTTAGATTTTCACTTTTGATTTATTTTTATTTAAATGTCATGGTTATTGTTACATTTAAATATACATTTCCATCTCTTTTATAATGACATCAACATTGTGACATTCTGATTATTATAATTACCATGTTACTGAAATTATGGTTTTTTTTACAAGAATATTATTAAAATAAAAGCTATTTACATAAATATGACTATTCATTACTACAACATGGTGTTGTGATAATTTAAGTTCAAAATTTGAACACAAATTACTATAATTTCATTACTACTCTAGTACCTAGTCATATTTTTGTAAATCATTTTTATTTTGGTCATATTTATGTAATTATTTTTGAAATTATCATGATTTAAGTTTTAACAATGTCAATACAATCGACATGATTTTAAAAACTGTACCTGTTTTGCATATTTTAGTTGAGAAAGAGTTTTGGGCAGCTTACTTAAATTGCATGAGCACATGGGCTGATTATGTATGTACTCAATTAACCGTGTGATTTTACTGTAACATTGACATATTTTTTACCTTTTAATTATGACAATGTCAAATAATGACATTGTATATTACATTGTTATAGAACGACATTGTAATATAATGTGTTTTCAGTAAAGATATTGTAATTCTTATAACAATAACTTGTTAACAATGTCATCTTTTATAGCATAGACATTGTTCTGTTAGTCATTGACATCAGCATTGACAATGTCATTATCAAAATGTCATTTTTTATTGCATTGCTAGTTTCATTGTCATTATTTGACATTGTGACAATTTTCCGACATTTTGATAGTTTTCTAACATTGTCAACTTTTTAAATTGACATGACAATGTTACAGTATTTCAATGTCACAATTTTAGTTTTTTATTTTTAATATATTTCAGTCACGTTATGGCATTAATTTTGTAAATAATGATATCATTACATTATCATATAAAGACATTGTATATTACATTGTCGTATAACCACATTGTATATTGCATTGTTATATACTGACATTATTATGACACATTGTTATTATAGTCACATTGTTATCACATTGTTAATTTATTTAATGACATGATGATGTTATAATTTTATCAAAAGTGATTATAATATATCTCAATGACAATGTCAATGACATTGTACTAATGTCATTGTTACGCCATTGACATTGCTATGTCATTATCATTGATATTTAACTATTGATAGTGTCATTTTAAAAAAAAAAACTTTGTGATAATGTCATTGTGTATAGACCATTTCAATAACAATGTCAATGCCATTGTCATAACAATTTTTATAATATAATGGTTACAATGATGTCAATGTCAACAGCGAACGCAATATAACATCTTGACAATGACACAATGTTAATATCATAATGTTACATGACAGTGTTATTAATAAAAATAGTGACACTTCTTAATAATGTCAAATATTATTACACAATAAGACAAATAATGTCACTTTTTAACCATGATACAATATCATAATCAACGAAAATATGATACAATGTCACAATTATATTTCACAATAAGGTGACAATGTCAATGACAATTATACTAATTCATTCACTGTGGATTTAAATTGCTAATGCTATAAAACAATTATCACAATGCCAGAGATAATTTCAAATTTTGTTAAAATAATACTCCGTATTACCTTGTACTGCGTAGATCATGTTGTCATAATTTTTTAATTATAATAGAAGGAGTATCATGTTTCCAAGGAAATTAAGTATAAACAAATCTAGAATCTGCTACAAAAGAAAATAGAAAAAGTGAACAAAAAGAAAGGAAAACCAAATGAGAATTGACAAAAACAAAGAATGGAAAGTTGAAACAACAAAAAAACAGAACGGAAAATTAGAAAACGAAGAAAAAAGCAAATAGATTTGGGCAAGTACAATTCATGGGAAGAAAGGAAAATAAAAAGAAGAAGAAAGAAAATAGATCTGGGCATCTACAATACACGCAAAGCAAGGAAAATCAAAACAGATGAAGAAGGAAAATAGATCTAAGCATCTGCAACTTCACCGAATGGCGACCAGCGACATAAATTCCGGCGATGATTAGCGGCAGACCGGCGGTTAACACTGAACATTTGATTGTCCAGCTTAAGGTCGACGGAGTTGGGAATTGCTTCGGCAATGATGGCGGACGCGTGGCAGAGTCAACGAAGGTGGCTTCGCCGTAGATGGTGAAGGTTTACTTAGATTCAGTTTATCTATTTGGTTCCCCTCTGTGAAATAATGGAAGCTTCATCTGATTGCATATGTGAGAGTAGCGGGCTGCAAAGGCTCTTGAGAAGCGAGGATATTTTTGTCCGTGCGATTCAAAAGTAGTCCTATTTACAGAAAAAAAAAGATGCAAGTCATATTTACGTACAGGGCTCATGTTTTGAACCTATTGAAGTCTTTTTCCCTATACTAATCAATGAGACTTGGGAAAATTCTTGAAATAGAAGGAAAAAAGTTTGAAAATTCTGAAATAAGACTGCTTTGTTTGTATTCCCAAAATAGGAGTAATTTCGATCATGTTTGGAAAATGTTGTTATGTGTAAAGTTTGATACTGTGAAATCATAGCACCAATTAGTCTTATTTTAGGAATATATAAATATTTTTAGTCCTATTTGTGAATTCCTTGTTAGTTAATACGCGTATAATACACGTATAATACGCTTAAACGTATAATACACGTATCAAACATCCGTTTAAGTATTTTTCCCAAAAATTCGTTAAAATACGCATATTTTAAAGGTGAAACATATAATACTCGTATAAATCCGTATTTATACGTATTTGAATTTTAAAAAAAGTACAACTAAACATATACTACCTTCCCGAAAGGTATTTAAACAACATGTGCTATATGAAACTTTTCCTAACTTTTGTTTTGATTGAAAAGAATATGGGCACCACCCATTCATTTGTAAAGTGCTAGCAAAAAAGGATTTTAAGGGAGATTGTTAATAAGAAAAAACAGGTTGTTGGTGAAGGTGAAGTTTATGTGCAAGAAGTCGTTAAAGATGATGCTTGTCATACTACCCTTGAGGCTATGACAGTGGCTGCCCTGGATCATTCCCTAGAGGTTATGACTGAGGTTGGACATGGTTGTTATGCCAAAGAAAATGTACCGGCAGAATCTATGATGGATGTGGTGGTACAAGATGCCACACCGGTAACCACGTCTGAAATGAAGAGATCGGGCGGAGAGTCAGATGAAGATGACAACTCTAATGAATTAGAGGGGGAGAATCCAGAGAAAAAAGTTGAGGAAAAGGCCGAAGACTTAGTGCCAGAAGGCTCGGATACCGAATGAGTAGTTGAGGAGACGATTGTGGACAGCTCGGTCCAGAGAACATATGTTAATGATGCACTGATGATAGCAGAAGCTAATGAACCTGTTACCCTGGAGATTTTCCCCGAGGATCACCCATTAACTAGAAGTCAATCTAAAACACTTCAGGATGACGAGGACTATTATATCTACCCGATCTACTCCAACTATGACTCGCCTCAAAAACTTGTTACATGCCTCAAACGTTATAAAACATCACATCCGAAGGCAAAAACTTATCCTCCCTATCTGCAAAGGGCCATCCACTTTCACAACAAATACAACCGATCGCTTGCAATGACTATGGGGGTGCCTTTAGATTTTTCTTGCTAAACTTTCTCTATGCGTTTCTATTTGTTTTTTGCTTGTTGAACTCTATTTTGTAACTTTAAGTTTTAAATAAATTTGGAAAGTGTTCCCCGGCGCTTTGCCCATTTCCAAAAAAAAAAAAAGAGTAGACTCAGTAGAGTAAAGCCTAAAGCGTACATACTGTTTCCACAAAGCCTAAGGCCCCAAAAATACTCCGTATTAATAATGTGGGCTATATATAGTACAGCTGTCCAATCAAATAATAAAGTGCCTAAGGTATACGGAACCAAAGCAAAGACCTAGCACAGTAGCAGCCTACCGGCGGTGGCAAGCTCCACCCTCCAAGGTTACTCTCTTATCAAGCTACAGTGTATTCTTAATATCCATTAAATCAATTCCTTTATTCATTCTATGTAATATTTAAATTGCCACTTGTTATTTACTCTGTATTAATTTACTAATCTCCGTATGAAGTTTTCAACTTTAATATTTTTATTAAGGGCAAAATAAATAATATACCCCGAACTTTGCCTTGGTGTGAGCTCCCCACCCTGTACTTGTCCTAGTTTAAAAAATACCCTCAACTTTATTTTTTAAAATTTTTGGTACCAAATTTTAATTATCAAATAAAATTTCTGAAAATTAAAACATGTTAAATAGATTTAGTTGGCAAAAAAAGATGAATGATTCCCAAGAAAGTGTGTGCTTTCATAGGTGGTTTAGTAGGACATGGGGCATATACATCTCAATTTTACAAAGTATGGGATATTTATACAATTTGGACAAGTTTGGGGTGGAGATAACACACCTATGCAAAGTTTAGGGTATATTATTTATTTTCCCCGTTTTATTAATGTTGTTTTTTAAAATCTTATGTATAATTCTTTTCTCCCATTCGTCTCATGATTTTTTGCAGTTAGGTTTTGTCATTGAAAATCATCTTTCATTTGTCATGAAAACTTGTTACTATCCTTCTTTAATTTGGATTTAGTTTTTTTTGGTGTGATTTCCATAGAGAATTTAAAGTTTGAATCATGTTATTTAAAATTGGCTTTTTTATTCTAGTTGTTGCATCATATATCTAAAAATGTATATTTCTTTTGTAAGAAAAATTGCATCTTAAATCATTGAAAAATGTTGAGATGTTAACTAATCATTTTTTCTATCAATAATTTAGTGAAATTAGTGTATATATAGACACATATGATATGCCGTATTTTTAAATTATTAAACGTTTAAAATACGTACGTATCCGTATTCATGCCGTGAACGTATATAACATATATTAAGCTGTATTTTATAAAAGTGTGGCGTATTATACACAAACGTACGTATTATTGTATTATTCACGTACTGTATATTACTAACAAAGTTTGTGATACGATAATTTCACAAGGAACTTTAATTTCCTATTTTAGCTTATTAATAGACGCCCCCTGTTATATGCATATCCTACTGAGAGCATCTCTAATGCTATAATGTCCACGGTGCACATGTGGCATGAGTGATAGCCACATAATTATTAGCAAATAAATTATTTCTCTCCTTATTTGAATGATTTTATACAATTTTGGTAAGTTTTTTCCTGCAATGTCAACATTAATGTCAACATTAGACGGTCTCCTTGACATTGTGGAGAAAAACTTACCAAAACTGTATAAAATCATTCAAATAAGGAGAGAAATAATTTATTTACTAATATTTATGTGGTCATCTCTCATGCCACGTGTGCACCGTGCACATTGTACCATTGAAGATGCTCTGACAAAAGAGAGTGCGTATCTTATTAAAAATGAACTTGGCTTTTCGAATATCCTACTAATAAATAACAATATCTACCTGCAGTTTTCTAAAAGGCTAGGCACTAGTAGGGCGCCAGCCCAGCGCCTAGCGCCTATGCGGCTAGGCGGGCGCCTAGTTGGGGACTAGTCGAAGACAAACAAATTGCGTTTTTTATCTATATTTTTGCATAAACATGATAAATAATATTGTAGTTTTGTGTGTATAAAATACATATATACATATACATTAACAAACATGAATGATAGAATTATCACATTATGTTATAAATATAAATAATGATGAAATTTAGGTGTATATAGAAATATATATAGTTTTATCTTAATTTACTATTTCATTTCTTTATATCCATGGCTAAAGCTAAAGTACATATATCGCTCAGAAAATATTAATTAAAAAGTAAAGTAATGTTTGACTAATCTAGACGGCCTAGGCGGCCGATTAGGCGCTCTAGGCGGGCAACTAGGCCCCATAGGCGGCCGACTAATTCACCTAGCCGGTAACCAATTAGTCGGAGCGCCTAGATGCAAATTGGGGCGCCCGACCACCGACTAGCGCCTAGGCGGGGACTAGTCGGACGCCTAGAACGATTTTTAGAACAGAGTCTAGCTACATGCAGGGGCGTAGATAGGGGGTAAATTATATCCTACAGCCAGTTGTACCTTGAGCATGGTACAACCGGGTATTTTTGTAATATATTGGACTCTTGAGGTTGTTAACTAACAGGGAGTACATGAAGAGCAGGGAATACGATCGAGACTATAACGCTGGGCGGTCTGCTGCAGCATCGACTTCCAGAGCCATGGAGATAGATAAGCGAGATTTGCAGGCTGAACTTTGATCTTTCTGTTCTCCGGACGATGCTGCAAAAGCTTTAGAAAGTTGCTGTCGGATTTGAAGAACAAGCTTATGTCGCTAAGTTTGTAGCGAAGTGGACGGATCAACCATAGCTGGTTCGAATTATTATAGATGCCTGGTTATTTGCAGAAGAGATCCCTAAAAATGTCTTCGTTGAAGACAATATGATTACAATACCTATGGATAGTCCTCTACAGTCTACACAAGCCAATTGTGATGATTTTTTCTTTAAACCACAAATTGCTACTCCTACACCATCATCCACGTCCTTATATTCATACAAAAATTGGGATGATTTTATC
This sequence comes from Cuscuta epithymum, assembly GCA_945859915.1. NCBI lineage: Eukaryota > Viridiplantae > Streptophyta > Magnoliopsida > Solanales > Convolvulaceae > Cuscuta > Cuscuta epithymum. The sequence continues at coordinate 45,379 of CAMAPF010001001.1, read as the reverse complement.
TTAATTGAGCATGCACACATTAATATATATATTTGAGCATACTAGTTATTTTAAATGAGTTTTTTGAATTTTTCGATGTTCATTTCATAAGTTATGTATGCTCATTTACTATTAGTGGAATACTCAGTTAAAATTTCATATCCATGTATATTGGTGTAATGCTCAACTTTTCTTAATAACTTAAATGAGATTTTAAATGAGTTTTTGAATTTTTCGATACTCATTTTCTAAATTATGTATACTCATTCGGTACTTGTGTTTATGATCATTTTAAAATGTCATATCAATGCCGAAAAAATCCACACGATCAGATTAGAGTTTGCTCACATAATCTCAATGTTCAATATCAGAAAACACGATACTCAATGAAGATGTTTTAATGCTCAAATGAGCATAGACAAATGAGGATTTGAGCAGATTAGTGATTTCAAATAATGTTTTGAATTTTCCGATATTCATTTTGTAGGTCATGTATGCTCATTTGGTACAACATTATGCTCATTTTAAAATGTAAGTGAAGTAGAAGACATGGTAACAGAGGCCATAATACTCAATTGCTGATTTTTAATACTCAATAGATTAGGCTTAATTCTCAATGAAAATGTATTGATATTCAACTAGTAGAACGTATGGTTTTCATATCAATGCATATTTAAGAAGTGCAATATTAAATTAAATTATCATATTGGAATTCATAATAGTGATTATAGATATAATTTAATGGTTTTCATAAAAAGAAAAAATAAGAAAAGGAAAGTGAATTAAAAGATATGAATCTGAGATCACGATGTTCAATATTAGACTCTTAATACTCAACACAATAGGTTTGATGCTCATTAGAAGTGTATTAATGCTCATCTGAAGAAAACCGCGATTTTCACTGAAATTACGAAATGCCACCGTTTTTTGTTGTGATATCAGTTTTCTTATAATAACACGGTGCTCATTATTAGACGCTTAATACTTATTAAAATTGGACTACTGCTCATTAACAGTACTCTAATGCTCATTTAGCAGAAAACGCGATTTTCACATTAATTACAAAAATGCCACCGAATTATTTTGCTATTTTCCCTTGGGCCTGTTACTGGGCTGGCTGTACGGTGCTCACCGTACAGCCGGTTGTACAATATACTCCCTCCGTCCCAAAATTAACTTCTCACTTTCCTTTTCGGGCAGTCCCAAAATTAACTTCACACTTCGAAAATTTCCTTATTTGGCAAATAATCTACATAAAAAAAGTGTCAATCAGTGCCAAACAGTGACAAACAGTGTCAAACAGTGTTTAAACAGTGCAAAACAATGCACTCCACAGTAAAGTCAAATTTATTGTCTTAATCTGTGTGAAGTCAAACTGTGAACTTAATTACGGGACAGAGGGAGTACATAAGATAGGGGTGGACCAACCTTGGCCCTGGCCCAGCCCAAATTTAAAAAATGCCTTTATTTTTAGTGTAAAACATTCCAGGCAAAATTTTGTTCAAAAATATTCTTTGTATCGGTCTAGTCCAGCCCAGTGTCCTGGCTCCGCCACTGCCTACATGTACCAATGCATATAATTAAATGATCTATGCCACGCTTTCAATATGTTTGAATGATGTAATTGTAATGCTTTCATTGATTCATGTCCACAAAATTAAGACTTAAGGAGCCATAGGATTTAGTTATTATTTCTTTTGATATTGACCTGTACATACCTCTTTGTTCTAAAACACATCATTTTTAAATCACCAAAGGGGCTCTAACTTCTAAGTGTTTGAAATATTTGATGTTTCAAACATCATTTTTAAAGACATTAAGTCTTCTTCAATTTCCAAACTCTAAACTGAGTAAACTCTATAATAAACCAGTTTTGCTCTAAGAGCAGATTGCATCTTTCACAATGAAATAAAATTACACCAATCCGCTTTCATGCATTAGCTCGCATTTGCATGTAATATAAAAAATCATAAATGCCAAACACAAATACATAAAAACTACTCCCTCCGTCCCAGAAAATTCTTCCCAGTTTGACTTGGATCAGAGTTTAAGAAAGTGAGAATAAAGTGGAAATGTATGATTGTGGTTGAGTAAGAAAAAGGTAAATCAATGGTAGCCACACAAACCTTTCCAAAAAGGAAAATATGAAGAATTTTTTAGGACATCCCAAAAAGGTAAGTGAGAAGTTTTTTTTGGGCGGAGGTAGTATTATCCACAATCATACCGACACTGTTCTAAAAACACATCATATAGTTTTAAGAAAGGGATCAACCAACTTACCGACACTGTTCTAAAAACACATCATTTTCAAATCACAAAAGGGGCTCTAAGCGTCTAACTTCTAGGTAGCTTGTGATTTATTATACACTACAGGAATGTATAGCATTTGTAGCATACACAAAACGTTACAATAGGTTGCAAAAATGCCACAATACATCAAATGTGGCATTTCTTAGCATGCTGCATCCGGGTCGTGCTACAATAGACATTGTTGCATTTTTTTGTTGCATTTCATCATGCTGCAGTTAGGCTCGGTTATTGTAGCATTTTTCGTTAATGTTTTTTTGTAGCATTTTTCGTTAATATTTTTTTGTACTCCCTCCGTTCCATAATTATCTTCATTCTTTCCATTTCGGTCCGTCCCAAATTTATATCATTTTTCCTTTTTGGCAAAGAATTTGTGATTCACAACCATTCTTACACATTTCTTTCTCCTCTGCAAAACTCTCCATCACTCAATTCTCACTATCTTAATTTGTGTGCCTGGCCAAATAAGGAGTTAACAATGGGACGGAGGGAGTAGCATTTTCCACTAATGATTTGTAGCATGTTTATAAATAAATATTAAAATATGCAGTAGTATTTTTACACAATTGGTGGAGCCCGGCCACTAAACACTTTTTTGTAGCATTTTCATGACTTTAGTGTAGCATTTCCAAGAATTAGAGGGAATTAGTATGAGTACTAATATATATTGTGTTGTGTATATTTATATATGCATGTGTGTGTGTTCAATACACACCATATTATTAGATATTGACATAATAACTGTAAAAATGTGGTGCACCATTTCCCCTAACTAGTACCTTCTGCAATATATTAAATAATATAATGCCAATATTACAAACAAAATATCATCACATTACCAATATTTAAGGTTTTACATTAAGGGAAAAAATTAAAAGTAGTTCAAATTAAAGTTGGGGTGCACTGAATTTTAACAAACGTAATGCTTTTTACATTCAGTTGTTTCAGTCTTATAACAGGTCATGAGTAGCCTTTAGATTAATTATTTAGCTTAAGGATGTTTTCTTTTGGACTGAAATTTGCTGGTTTGGTCTGGTCTGGTATGTTTAAGTCTGGTCTGGTCTGGTAAACGTCTGGTGTATTTTATAACTATGGAAGTCTGGTTTGGTCTGTTTAAGTCTGGTCTGGTCTGGGACTGAAAACAGTCCAAAAGAAAACATCATAAGTGGATGTTAGTGAACATTTTTCGCTCTAAAGTTCAACATATTTAGCTATTTCATATATAATTGTTGCCCATAACATTAACAAAGAAGCGTTGATGTTGTTTTTTGTATTATAAATGAGGCTCTTCTTTGTATTGGATGTAGTAAAATGTTGGCTGCATTGTCCTTTCAATGCTCTTAAATTCTCTAAAACAGAAAACTAACATCTGCTTTAGAGTGATTTGGAGTTGAAGCATGTTGGTTTTTAGAATAAAAGCTCATCCAAGCCACGTACATAATTAATAAACAAAGATATCATCTGGAAGAAGATAAAATGCAATTTCTTCCTCTTTAATTATTTTCATCATGAGTTAAGAAAATATCTAATCTTTTTTTTTTTTTTTTTAAATGAAATGCACTTTTATCATGTGCATTTGAATACATACAATCGTGCACAATTTTATTACAATTTCTAAAATGCACTTTTCATTCTAAAAGCATGAGAATTGTTTGATTTTGATGGCGTCCTATGCTGTCACTTTTATCTCTCATGTGGTCTGTAGTCCGTCCAAGCAGAGGGAATAAATGTGGAAACACAATCCTTCCAACCGCCAGACAGCCAGAGCAGACCTTAGCCGATTCGTTCTAGAGTGAGGCGCTTCGAGACTCCTAGAGAGATCTTCTAACCGGTGTCCCGATGTGGTGGTGATGCTAACGTGGTGGCCATCTTGGGAAGTGTACGGTGATCGTGTAGCATTCTCAGTTTCATTGTTGGGCCATCCGTTGATGTTTCCTCTTCCGGCTTTGTATCTTTGTCCCTCCTCTTCTGGTGATCTCGAATCTCAGGTGATGAATGTACCCCTACTCCTTGTATAGTGTTGTGTTGGTTTGATTGAGTGGTTGATTGTCTGTCGTGTTGGTTTGTGATGTCTGTTGTAGAAAGGTTGCAGACGGTGTTTATGAGTATTTCATTTCTGGAGATGATGTGGATTGAGGCGTCGGATCTATTCGAGTTCTGTATGGGGAGCTGAAATTGCTCTGTCGATGCAACATCGATGTTGATGCCATAGACAGATGAGTTTGTCTTTTCTTTCTTTCTGTTGTTGACAGTAGTCTTGCAGGATGCATGATGGGTAGCTCCAGATGAGGGTGCTGATTCATTGTGTACATCATTGGGTGTGTTGCCATATGGCATAAGGCCATCTTTGTGAAGATCCCAATCAAATTGAAAGAGTTTTTGTTTCTTTTTGCTGAAAATCAATTCCCTTGTGTATGATTTGATTTCCCTGATTATATTGATTCTACTTGCTGGTTTTCCTTCCCATCGGACTGAATTGTAGTTTTTCCAAGTTATCCACATTATGATTCCTGGCAATGCATGTCTGATTTGACTCCTTGTGTTATTTGACTTGCTTCCCAACCACCATTTGAATAAGGTCTGTCGTAGTTCCTCGTGTCTTGTGATTCCAACCTGCAAAATACAAGAGAAATAGTTCCAAATAGGGCGTATTAATGGGCAGTTAAACAAGCAGTGGTCTTGGGTTTCCTGATTTTTGAGACAGAAAGGGCATTGGGTGGCTGTTTGGATGTTGAATCTGGTTAGGTTGTCTGGGAAGGGTAGGGATTTTGAAAAATACTTCCAAAGAAAGATTTTCAATTTGAGAGGGAGATGTGAGTTCCAAACTTGTTTTTGGGTGAATGTTTTGGGGTAATGTTGTCTGGAGTGGTGGAAAGCACTTTTCAGTGTGAAAATCCCATCTGCCCGTGGTGTCCAAACAACACCGTTATTGCTTACTTGAATGAGATCGTCGTTTAACGTTTCTGCTTTGCATATTAATTTCCAAATGCATGAGTCGGTTGTTTTGCATATCATATTTCCTGATCTGAGATATCTGGAATGCATGTACTTAGCCCAAGTTGTACTATTTTCTCTGAATTTCCACCACAGTTTGAGATGTAGAGATGATTGTATGTCATTCAGAGATCTGACGTTGAGACCTCCTTCTTCTCCATTTCTGCAAATTAGTGACCATCTAGTCCAATGATACTTGTTTTTACCTTCCTTTGTACCCCAGAAGAAATTGGACATGATGGTTTGTAGGAGTTTTATAACTTTCATGGGTATTTTGGTTGTAGCTAGATGATGGATTGATATTGATGTGAGAACATGCTTGATAAGTATCAAACGGCCGCTCTGACTTAAGTTCTTTCTGGTCCATGTCTCAAGCCTGTTTTCAAAGCACTTAATCAGCTGCAAGCAGTGTGGTGTTCTGGTGATGCCTTTGTGCAACGTTGATCCCAAGTAAGTGGTAGGTAGATGTGAAACATTCATAGCAGTTAGTTTTTGCATTTCCAGTTTCCGCGCAAGCTGCATTGTATTACTAACCAAAATTGTACTCTTGTGCAGATTCAGCCGTTGACCCGTTCCTGATGTGAATATCTGTAGAAATGACTTGAGATTTTTCATGGTTTTCGTGGAGCCATTTAAGAATAAGAGTAGGTCATCGGCGTAGCCCAGATGTGACACTGGGCTTTCCCCCCTCCCTATTTGAAATGCCTGTAATTTTTTGCTCCGTATCCCGTGTTTTAATCCCCTTGTAAAAACCTCGATGAAGATTAAGAACAAGTATGGGGATAGTGGGTCTCCCTGCTTGACTCCCCTCTGTGGTTTGAAAAACCCATAGGGTTGTCCATTAATTAGAACAGATAGGTGGGTGGAGGAAAGGTTGGACATGATAAGACATACAATATTTTTGTCAAAACCCAGCTTGAGAAGCGTTGCCTCCAGGAAATCCCACGATACGCGATCAAAAGCCTGTTTCAGGTCTAATTTGATCGCCACATTGCCACCCCTAACCTTTTTGTCTAGGTGGTGAAGGATTTCTTTTGCCAAAAGGATATGATGATTAATGTCCTGGCCTTCCATAAAACCAATCTGTTCATCAGAAATGATTTTTGGCAGAATAGGTTTTATGCGATTAGCCAGAATTTTTGAGCAGACCTTGTTTAGGAAATTGGAAAGGCAAATCGGTCTATATTGGTTGAGGGTTTTGGGGTTAGGCTGTTTTGGGATTAGGATAATTGTGGAGGCAGATAGCGCTCTAGGCATCGGAATGCCTAGGAAGAACTCTTGGACAGCCCGAATTAAGTCCTTGTGTACAATGCCCCAACATTTTTGGTAAAAGTGGCCATCAAACCCATCCGGTCCTGGGCAACTATTTTTATCAAGAGACCAAACTGCATCCTTAATTTCATGATCTTGTGGAATTGCGGTGAGTACAAGATTATTCTCAAAGGTGACCACCGGTTCTAGGAGATGTAGGAGTTTCCTTTTAGGGCTCTCTTCAGATACTTGGGGTCGATCAACTTTGTATAATTTGTGGAAATGTTTCAGGGCCTCTGTCGCAATAGAGTCCTGATCTTGATAGGTGTTTCCCTGTTCATCTTCCATGTAGAGGATCCTTTGTGAGGCCCTTTTCTGTTTCACATAGTTGTGAAAAAATTTAGTGTTGGCTTCCCCGTCTGAAAGCCACTTGATTCTGGCTCGTTGTTTCCAAAACATTCGTTCTCTCTTTAGAGAAAGAAGTAGTACAGCCTGGGATTTGGCCCATGAACTCCGGTTTTCTTCTGTTGGCGTGGCCTCATATGCCTCCTCTGCCATTTGGGCTTTGAGTTCAGCTCTTTGGGCCTCATTAAAAACATTTCCAAAAGTAGCTTTGTTCCACGTCCTTAGGTCCTTTTTAGTTTTTTGAAGTTTGTCATAAAAAGACCTCATACCTCCTCCGCTCTCAATCGAGTGCCAGCTCTCTGAGACCCGCTCCTGAAAAGTATGGTGCGTGGCCCACATATGTTGGTATCTAAATGATTTAGGTCCCTCACTTTTGTTGTGCGAACAGGTTAGGATGAGGGGGGTATGGTCAGAGCTGGCTCTACTGAGATGATTTTCGATTATTGATTCAAACTGAGTAATGAAACTGTCATTGACCAGAAACCTGTCCAATCGTCTCCATATCCTTCCATTAGACCGGACCCCGGACCATGTGTATTGGTTTCCAGTAAATTTAACCTCCACTAAATCACATTGTTCAATACAACTGTTAAAATCTGAAATATCATGTAATTTTGGTAAGTTTTTACCGTTGTGTTCTCTGAATGAGGAAATGACGTTGAAGTCGCCTCCGACCAGCCATGCTCCGATGTTATTGGAGTTCCATGCTCTCAAGTCGTTCCAGAGAGTGAATCGGTCAGTTCTTGTGTGCTTGCCATACACACTGGAGTAAGCAAAGGAAAACCCGGATGACAAGTCTTTCACCATCGCGTGCAAGATCTGCTCATTTTCAGTGATGTTGGTGATCAAGAAATGGTCATCTCTCCATAGTAACCATATCTTGTTGTCTGATTTGGTGAAAATGTGTGAGAAACCCAAGAGTGTTTTGTAGAAATCCGACTTATCCATAGAGACCATAGGTTCGATAATGGTAACTAATGATATACCCCGTTCCTCGATAATGCTTTGTAGTCTTACACTAGAGGTATGTAGACCACAAGTGTTCCAGTTGAGAACAATCATGAGGAGGCTTGGGTATTTTGAAGCCCCCTGGCTTCCTTCTGAGTCTGAGATCGGGTACTGATGGTTGAGGTGGGAATAGTGTATATCGTTTTTGTGGTCTTCTTCGAGGCTGACCTGATCAGAGTGTGCTCTAGATCCTTGTTGTTTGCAATAAGGTTTAGTTTGGTCTGGATGGACAGAGAGTCCTCCAGCCAGTTCCTCTTCTTTTTCCGGGCCACACCTCCATCAGAACTATTTCCATCCTCAATGACAACTGTCGATGGTGTTCCTTGTTTGTAAAGAAGGTCATCCATGGTTCTGGTGGGTGTGGAGTGGGTTGCTTGGGTTTGCTCTATCAGTGATGGTTGGTGATCCGAGAAAGGTAAGTGAGATGATGTGGGTTGCTTTTTTGGTGGGTGTGGAGTGGGTTCTGGTGGGTGTGGAGTGGGTTCCTTGTTTGTAAAGAAGGTCATCCATGGTTCTGGTGGGTGTGGAGTGGGGATGTCGGCTGTAGCCCCCGTTTGCCGGATGTCGGAAAATGTGCACGGATGAACATACCTGGTCTGAACATTTGAAACTTGCTTTGCTTTACCGATCTGTTTGTATGTTTGCAATCTTCTGGTGATGGGTGGTTGCTTGACCATTTCAGCGTAGGAAATTTGTTGGGGTTGAGTGGGGGTGACCTGTCTAGCTATCTGGGTTGCCGGAGTGGAAGTAGGTGTATCAGATGGGGCTGTTTGGTGTTCTGTGGCCGGATGATTTCCAGGAGTTGCTGTGTGGGAGGTGGCTGGTGGTGATTTGGTGGTGGCTGCCATGGCAGCCATGGCTGCCGAGGATTTGGGAGGGGGTTTAGAGAGAGGACGGAGGAGTTGAATATTTTTCATATACATTTAGATGGCTTTGATCTTTCATCTAATCTATCTATATATTATTAACTCAACCGAGTGATCTGAGTCTGTGAGTCTTCCGCCTAATTCTAGGGGCATTTGCGTAAGTCTACTCCTGCCAAACACTCCGGCCGACTCTGCTCAAGTCTAGAAAGCAACATTGCCTGATTGTGTTTCTTCATATTTTTCTTCTAGATCCTTCACCAAGCCTAATATTACGATGAGCATATATAATTGAGAAGGTATTCACAAATGACAAAAGTTTCAGAGTAGTCATATTTGGTTGTTAGTGAGAGTGTGAGACCATCTTAGTAATTGTTGATATTTGATGACCCATATGTTTACGGTAGAGATTATGTTTGTATTTCAGCACCGGGTTTGAGCGCGATGCTAAGGTAATTAGCTACTGACTGATATTGATGGTAAAAGAAAAGTTGTGTTATGTTACAGTTTAGTCATCTAAGATTTTGTTGTTTTCACAATTCAGCACCGTAAGTTTTTTATGGTTAAGCTAATTCCATGAACGTTTTCTCTAGCTTCTTATTTATTGACTTGGAAAATCTATTCCTCTTGGCTAAAAGATCAAAACCTGATTTTAAATTATCTTGAGAAGTTGGGAGTAGCCAAAAGTTTGCTGATTTCTTCACAGCGGAGTTTCATCTAATTAGTTGATAAGTAATTTCTCTTTTATGATTTTTTTAAGACTGGGTTGCTACATGTGCGTTTCAGAATACATAATGGAATGTGGGTTGACTCGTAGAGTCTGGACCTTAATTGGTTGGTTTTGAGACAATTGAGACTACCATATTGATGAGAATACATAACTTCGATATTAGTGTTGTCATTGAGAAGAGGATCCGTGAAATTAGGGCTACCCGAGCCCCTCTTACTTTATCGATTTTGTTCTTTTTTAGATTACAGACCTAATGGGTGCATGGTATTTTTTAATTTCTATTACTCCGTATATGTTATCTTTATATTTTTCCATGCATGACACACACACTCTAGGGCTAACCGCAACCCAGCTCCGTCAATAAATCAAAATTCCCACCAGTTTATACGTATTCACTCAATTAATTCAATTTTTACTGCAATCTTGCATCATCAATATATTTACCCAGTAAATTTTTTGTAATTAAAATCTTACTTTTATCATTATACATCAATTTTTTCATATTATTGTTTTGCGAATAATTATCATTTAAAAGCTCAAACATTTCGATGTAAAAATACATAAATTTGGAACATATTTTTTATAATCTTAATTCAGACCGACTTTAGAAAAAATAGTTGAAAGATGCAAAAAACATATTTTAATCGTGAATTCTTATTTTTTAGCATTTCAATATGTTTAAGAAAATTTTTGGATCTAAAAGACTCAATCAGTTGAAACTATTTTTATTATGTTATTTTATATATAAAAAATATTGGTGTCATATTAAAAGAAATAAAAAATCATATATTGTGATATATTTTCTCTAAAAATTAAAGTAAAATTAATAAAGTTATTACACTTTTAAAGACATTGGGATTTAAAATTTAGATGGGGGCCAGTACTTATTCTTTATGCAGCAAATCGGCTGCTATTGTTTTCTTCCGTTGTTGCAGCGTCCAGAGCAAAAGGCAGAGTGAAAAAGGCTATGTTTGCTATTGCTTAAATCTTAAAAAAGTGATTGTTGGAAAAGTGATTAATGGTAAAAGTTAAAGTTGCAATGTTTGGTAAAAAAGTGATTGTGAAATTATATTTTTTTGAATGTACAAAAATATCCCTTCCCTGTATATATCAGCTCACCTTCCTCTGTCTCGATCAAATACTCCCTCCCGATAACCTAACACACGGTTCTCCTCCTCCAGAGCTCCTTCATTCGGATTTTGCGATTCAGGTAAGAAGATAATATCTCCAGAGCTCCTTCTATTATATCTATAGCTCTATTGTTGTACTTGAACAACAAAAACGAAACCTATGTACTGCTAAACAAAAACGAAACCTATTTTTCTCTACAGCTCTATAGAGACGGAGAGGACGAGAGCTTTGCCGCTGGAGCAGCCTTCGCTTACCACGCCATTTTCGCTGGGGACGTGCGACGCAGAGACGGGAATTGGGAATGGGGGGCAGGAGGCTGCGTTGGATATTGGGAATGGGAGAAGGGTAAAGTTGGATATGGGATGATATAACTATCCATAAAGTAGTCTTTAATTACAACAAAGCCAAAAAAGCAGATAGAAGTAGGCTCAGAGCAGCTTCCGGCTTCTACCCCAAAATCACTTTTCTAAAAGCTAAAGCATCCTTTTGCAAACACTCCAAACAGATTTTTTTTAAGAAAAAGCCAAAAGTGCTTTTCTAAATCAAACGAAAACACTGCCTAAGCCTACCAAATTGCTACCCTAGGGGTGTTATACACTCACTAAATGAAAACGTTGTTTGGTAAATATTTGTTCGGCCTTAGCGTTTTTGGACAGAATCGCTGCAAATGGGAGATTTGTGGGTTAGCGTTTTGAAATATGGTGATTTCTACTAATTTTTTTGGCCAAACAACTAAATTACCAAACATCTTTGATCTGTCATCCCATAAGTCAAACTCGCTGACTGAATCCGCTATTGAATACCCACTAACATAATCCGTTATCCGCCAAATGCCAAACACGCTCTATACCTTTACATAGAAACAATATATTGCACTACAAAAAACGCAGGATTAACAAGAAATTTTGGCAGAGATTCGTCAAAATTCATAGAGCATGTGGCAGCGATATGCCAAATTTGTGCTCAAAACATTTTGGCACAAGTTATTTGGCACGAAATTATCGGTCAATACATGTCAATCTCGTATTACCTCCATCCCGGTGGACTTTGCCAAGTTCATAGTAGGTGAGGAATAAGAAAAATAAAAACTAAGTGGTTGAGGTTTGTGTAAAGAGAGAAAATTGAGCAAAACCACAAATTAGTCGCTTTAATAGGAAAGTGAAAAAGGTTTTTGGGACTATAAAAAATAAAAAAGTTGTCAAAGTCCAATGGGACTGATGGAGTAATTTTTTTGTAGTTTTTATACACTAAACAATAGATCCAACAATTAGCTTTGTACCCCTCCATAACAAACAAATCTTCCCACTTTCTTTTTTGGTCCGTAACGAAAAATATTTCTCATCATACCCTCAATAATTTTAAATATACTACATTATTACAACTACTTTTTTAGATTTATCCCTCATTCCATCACACTATTCTATTATCTTCTCATCATACCCTCAATAATTTATATTCTCTTTCACTATTCTTAATCTACTTAATTTTGAAATGGGAACATTTTTGTGTTATGGAATGGGGGGGAATGTACAAGTATGCCCCTGTAGTATGGGTGTGAGAACAAATATCCTTGTTCTAGTTTTGAGAACAAATATACCCCTGAAGTAGGCCTGTCAACGGATCGGATACGGGCCAGAACTATAAATTCCGGATCCATACCCGCTGAGTAATTTTTTATCCAGACCCGGACCCATTTACCCTTCGGGTCCTAAATAAATGTTCCAAATTTGGGTCCGGCGGGTTTCGGATCCGAACCGAACCCGCAAAAAAAACTAAATGATATAGGCAAACAAATATAATACATAGCAATTTTTTTGTTCACAGATCATATATAATAAGCAAAATGTTGTTCTCTCCATTAGTTTATACATCCTCAAACTCCATACAAACAAAATTTTGAAACCAGAAAGAGCATGATATCAAGAGAATATATTGAATACAAAAAAGAGCAAAAAATCTCAAAAGTGCATCCGTGCATGCAGATAGCGCTGGTGCTTCCCCAAAACATTGTACCATCCAGCATTCTTCATGACTTTCCTCAAAATTTATGCACTAAAATCAAAAGAAATTGATAGTATCAACTAATATATAATACATATAAATCAATAACAATAATACATAAACTGTCTTTACACTTTTTCTTCATCCTAACTTGATAACCTTTCAAGGACCATTCACATTTTCTTCGGGAAACTATGGGAATAAAACAAGACAAATTAGATTAATCACACTTAAAAGGAATTTCAAAACTGGTTGTATTAAATATAACATTTGTAAAACTTACTCCTTTTTGTAAGGAATAAATGTAATTAGATTTTGATGATGCTAGATTGATTAGAACATTAGAGTTACCCCATTAGAATTGATGTATTAGATTTTCGAAGTATAAGCATTCTAGAGTAGTCGACTGACAGAAGACCTACAGGCCCTCTGTTAGGTGTTTACTTAACAGAGGTGCTCATGGCCCTCTGTTGAGCTTCTGATTGGACAGAAGAGCTCGATGCCCTCTGTAACTGCCCCTCTATGCAACGCAACAGAAACCCGCACACTTAGACAGTTTTGCAAGCCACCTTGCCGGAGTACCCAATGGAAGATTCCCTCAACGGCTAGGAGTTCCTCAACAGAAATGCTACAGGACAGCATTTTATGCTCATTTAATGAGCTCTACACTCTAAAATAGTTAAAGATGATGATTGACTGAGATTTCTGGAAAGCCTATTTCAAAATAGCAAGCCGCCAAACTTGCGGGCCCAACTGGTCAACTCAACAGTACGCGCATTCAATGCAATTGTCTCCTCCTCCAACGAGAAGACAACCCATGTATAAAAGATACATGATGAAGAACAACCGGGTAACTTTTTCTCTCTCTTCAACTCTCAAAAGCATTCTTGAGATTCAAACTCCATCTCCAAAATCAAGAAAAAGCTTACGTTGGAAAGATCATAATCTCATATATCCTTCTACTCTAACAAGAGCAAAGTTCCTCCAGTTCTTCAACACTTCAAGCACTTCATCTACAAATCCGTTGTAACGAAGCAAGTTGGAGAAAACTCTGTTTTCACAAACATCTTCTGTTAAAGAAGGGCGTCTTAAAGTAACTGGAGTAAGTGAAGTGGTGATACTTCAAGGAGACTCAATGAAACAAGACCAGTCTTAAAGAAAGCAAGGAAGTGCATCCCAGGAGACATCTACACTTGAAGAAGACGTGAAGAGCTTCTTAAGTGCTAGGACTTAAGTGTTGTAATTGGTTTATTACAAGCTTAGTGGAACAGTGGATTAGAAGAACACGTTGTTCCTTGAACCACTATAAAAATCCCTGGTGTCATTTACTTATTGTTTTTAAATTTAAACTGATTAACTCCAAAGAAGTGGTATCTGTGTTCAGCAGAACACCTCTTGAGAGTTAACAGAAGGCCTAGTGCCTTTGCATCTCTGTGAGGCTATCCCGACAGAACCCCTACCAGAAGACTTCCGCTGCCAGTCTGTTCCTAACAGAACAGGCTATTCTGTTAACCTTGGTACTTATCTTGAAAAAGTTAAAAACCATAACAGTCTATTCACCCCCCCCCCCCTCTAGACTGTTACCTTGATAACCGGGACCAACACTTTTCTTTTTCAATGGGAGCCAATCACCCGTTGTTATCAAAGCCTCAACCACATCTGGAAGTAAAGAATCACGAGTCTCATCAATTACCCTACCTCCAACACTGTAAACGGATTCAGATGTCACGGTAGTAGCAGGACTTGCAACAACATCTCGAGCAATCCTGCCATGAACAGGAAACTTTGGGCTATTTCTCTTCCACCATGTTAATATATCAAAATTTTCTTTTCTTGGAAACATAGACTTATCTAAGTACAACTGCAATTCTGATTTTTGTTGAGGCAAACCAGAAGAACACGATTGTTGGTACCATTCGTCAAAATCAGACAAGATATCATCATCCATGTCTCTATTAGTAGAGGTTGAATTACCAGGAACATCGTCAAATGCACAATGAGATGGATAAAGTTCTCCACCATATTCAACAAATAAATCCACAAGTGCGTTATGGACTCTACCAACATATCTTTGACTATTTTCCCCATAAAGAGCAGTATAGTAGTACTCTATCAAAGCTATTTTAAATTTAGGGTCAAATACCACCACAATAGCTAAAACCAAACAACATTCATCCCAATACTTTTCATATTTCTCTCTCATTGGAACAACCATATTTTGAATGAAATCGTGATCACTATTTTCCCATTCCCTTAACTTCATACACAGATTGCATATATCAGGGAAAAGTATATTCACAGTGGGAAAAGTACTACCACTAAAATGACATGTAGCTTCAAAAACCTTTCTCAAGCAACTATGAATTACACTAGTAACATCCTATTCATTTTGAGAAGGATTCAACTTGTAATTTCTATCCAATTCTCCTAAACGATTAAAAGCTTCCTTCAATGGTAAAGCTATCTCGAGCATCAAGAATGTTGAGTTCCATCTATTTTATTAAGATGGTATCAGAGCCAATTAAGCTCCAACGAGTAATTATATCTTGGTAAGCCTCAACAACGAGCACACGGACTACAAGATTGGTCTGCTCCAACGAGCCACCATCTTGTGGGGGGTATATTAAGCTGTCCCACACCGGTTGCGTATAGAAATATAAAACAACATATAAAGGCTTGAGCTACTCCTCCTATCAGGTTGACCTTTTGGGATGGAACCCCAAGTCTTAATACATCTAGACCCACTCTTTTTTTACTTTTCAACTTACACTGACTTATAGCAGTCTCAAACTTTTGATCAGCAGAAGGGGACCTATTCAAGGTCTCTTGGATCTTACGAAGCAAACTCCCAACTATAGCTAAACCATCTTGCACAATTCAATTGAGAATATGTGCACTACAACGAACATGAAAAAGGTCATGATAAGTCCGTATTTCGACACGCATTTGATGCGTGTTAAGATCGGCTCTTGATGGTTTTTCTAGCATAAAGGTGTCATAAGTCTCATTTTTAGCTCAAGTCATATTTTACCGGGCGTTGGTTCGTGTTTAGTATTTTTAGAGTCAAAATCAGGGAATTAAGCCCGACAACGGTGTTTGAGAAGTAATCGAGAGAGTTAAGACACATTTGAGAGTTTATTAGGAGCATTGGAGGTCAATGAGGTGTTAAAGAAGAAGTTTGAAGACTCACTCAGATGCATGTGACGATTTTGATCATTCAGATGACTCACTCGTTACAGATGACTTCTTGGGACGCGCAACCGAGAGCGATCGCCGTCCTCCTATTTCATACCCCAAAGAAATAAGGAAATCAAAATTCAATACCGCGATCTGCCACAAAGCTAATTTCATAACCTCAGAAAACTGCCTGCCGACTAAGAACTTGAACACGCAGCTAAAAATCTACAGGAAATCTCAAAAAAACAAAAGGCGGCACAACATGAGAACTAGGTCCCAATCCAGAGATTTCCCATGGGATTAGCATTTGTTTTTTTCTTTCATGTAATTTTGTTTTATGTTTTTCCTTTCTCGCATTGTACACTTATTTTATTTCAATAAAATCTCCTTTTTCAAAAAAAAGAAACAAGAAGTTTTGAAGACAAAAGAGCTATAGAATTGGCTACGGGATCAATAGAAGACTAATAGAGCTTGAAAACGGCGATCAGGATGACGTTCTGTCAATTGTTCAAGCATATATTTTTGTAGAAACATCCAACGTACAAGATTCAAGTTCCATATGAAAGATAACTTCAAGGGATACAAACTATATGAAGACACCATGGCGAGAATCTGAGAGGAGCAAGTAGAAAACAGATGAGGAAGTCAGATGATCGCTGTTGAGATTTTAGGATGCGACCTTCCACCATTATATTCATATCTTTTTATTGGATGGTCCAAATCCCATTTTGCAAGTTTTGATGGCTAGAAGACTTCGTTAGCTACAAAGTTGGTGATGAAGGAAGCATAGTCAAATTTGGACGGGAAGGCCGGGTGCACGCCGTGCGCCCAAAGTCGGGCACGTCGTGCCCGCTGAAGGAAACAACGCTCCCGCTACTGCCGGTTGGGCACGCCGTGATTTTCCGGGAGGCATGCCGTGATTGCCCGGGAGGCACGCCGTGCCTAACGCCGAAGCGTGCCTATGCTTCTCAGGCACGGGTGCCAAGCACGCCATGCCTAGCGTCGTGCCTGCCCCAGAATTTCCTAATTTGAGCTGAATTCATCCGTTTCCTATAAATAAGGTCTCTATTTCCCGTTTGAGGGTTATTGAATTTAGAGAGAGGCCTAGGGAAGATATTTTACTATGTTTTCCGCTTTGGTCTTCAAGACCTTGGGATTCTTTGTAAGTTCCATCTTTTAGTTAATGACAATTAATTCTTTTCATCTCAGTTCTATTGATTCTTCAATAATGAGTTGTGAGTAGTTTTAATTAGGAATTTGGGATTGATGAAGGGGTTAATAATGATGTATGACTAGGTTCTTGATGGATTAATTGCATGAATGATATTTAATTTGTGTTTGAATGATTTAATTGATATCTTTTGTATCCTAGAACGGCCGCTAGAATTACAATTGCATGTAGAATAAATTAAGAGAGATCTAATTTATTCTAGGACACTTTCACACACACTTAATCGTTCGCTAAGAGATTAGTAGCGATTAAGGGGACGTACGCTCGCTCGCTCGCTTTGGTAATAATTTTTTATACCTGTCGCATGAGAGCAGTGTCGATCCTACCTAAACTCGGGCCTGAGTCGAACTTTCTAAAAAGGCTCCATACATTGTAATTTTTGTAGTATAATGTGCTCAATATAAATTCTTGACTTCTTGTCATCATATTATACAATATTATAATGTAACATGTTCAAAATTTAATATTTAAATATTTAAAAAAAGAACAACTTAAATAAAAAAAATTCAATTCTTGACATGCAATTCAATTTCGGCCAAAAGCTCTATGACTACCAGTCTCATAATATATAACAGATCATAAATGACTTTACAAGTTTAAAAGCTAAAACATGAATGGAGTAAAATCATAAAATTCTTAACATATTTCATACTACGTATATGAATACTGGTTAATAGTTAATAGTTAAATTCAATCATTCTCCACCGACTACTTCTCAAGTCTCTAGCATAAAAAATCGCAATTCACATCATAACTTAATCATAACCGGATTGTGTTTTGATAGCTTTAAATCCTTCAATTGTATTATTTTACCATGTATATATGTGTAAAACTGTAAATTAAAATGATTCCGCATATTAAGAATAGTAGAAATTTAGAAAGATTGGCCTTGAGATTTGAGTTACTAGTATGTGCACCCGTGCGTCGCACGGTGCTAGTCTTAATTATGTTTTACCAAAAAAAAGTGAAAGTAAAATTTAAAGAAAATGAAAGGGAAAATACACAAAATGGATAAACGTCTCAATCTCATTCCAAATATTTCAGTTTGTGTTATGATGATATACGTTATACTTTAAATAGAAAATACAAAAATGAATACATACTCAAATATTATTAGATAAAATAATAGTTGAAAAAGTGTTAGTTGACTGTTCTATTGTAGGTTTGAAATGAAATTGATTATCATTTTACACTTTCATCTGGCACATTAAGTTTGTATGAAACAGGCTAGCCCTGTGAATTTTGACTGATTTTGAAAGATGTATCTATAATGGGTTGACACATGCATGTTATGAGTTGTCCAAAATACAAATATATATTTTTGAATTTCATTGTCTTAAATATTGATTCTTTACCACCGGTTGAGGTTAAGTTCTTGCGGTCCGAAAGTCCAACATAGTCCTTTGGACTTTCATGGGATCTTTTATCCATTAGTGTGTTTGGTATAATTAAGGCTATATACAGGAAAAAGCAATAACATGAAAGGATAATAAGTAAAGTGGGTAACCTTTTATTACAGAATTATCGAGCCCGAATCCCGACAGCCTGTTATACACTAAACTATTGCAGAAGAGCTAGAGAAAAGTCTAAACTATAGTATGCAAGTTTGCCCACGCTTTACAATTTAACAGGTGTACATGATGATGTGTCGAGCCCTCAGCGGATAATTCTCAACCATAAAATCCCCCCTATCTAGTGTGCGCACTGAATGCGTTTCCCATGAATTCTAGCCTTTCCGCCGGCTACTTTGTGGAGCTCTCCATACAACCAACATTATATGAGAAAACACCAAGTATCAGAATGTCACCGACCTACGGTTCTCGTGCGGATATTGGGTCCACTTGCCAGTTGGGCCGCCTTGGTGTATTTGGGCTTGGATCCAATATCACAACATTACTAAAATTATTTTCAAATATACTTATTATTTTACAATCTTTTTTGAACTATAATTTCTATAATAATTATTTAAAGAAGTTACTCCGGTAATTTTTTTATGTTATAGTGAAAATAGTTTTTTATTAATTAATAATGATTGTTCACAAATATTTACTCAAAAGATCTTTATTTTTGTAGAATAAGTGCTTTTGCTTGATACCATTTAATAGTTATCAAATTTTAATATAACAATGATTCAATAATACTTTTAATTAAACTTATTAAGTATTTTTAATTAAAACAACGTACACATGACAATAGAGGAGTTTTGGAATACATAAGAGTGGAGTTTTGGAAGTCGGATAACTTTTCATTTGTGGTGTTGTCACATGCCATTTTTTCTTACAATGATGTTGCCACATGTCAATATTTTATTTAAAGAGTTCTTCAAGGGTTGGAAAGAAAGGATGATAGATAAAGTGGGTCAACTTCTATTACGGACTTACTGACTCCGAATCCTGACCCCCTGTTCAATACTGAGCTATTACAGAAGAACTAGAGAGAAGTCTAAACTATAGTATGCAAGTTTGCCAACTCTTTATAATGAAATAAATGGGAGTGTACGACAATGTAATAGGTGTACATGATGATGTGTCGAGCCCTCAGCGGATAATTCCCAACCATAAAATCCCCCACATCTAGTGCACTAAATGCGCTTCCCATCAATTCTAGCCTTCCCGCCGACTGCTTTGTGGAGCTCTCCCACATACAACTAGCACCATCTGAACAAAAACACCAAGTATCAGAATATTATCGACCGGCGGATCTCGAGCAGAAATTAGACCCGTGTACCATCACTACCAAAATTATATTCTAAAATAGTTATTATTTTACAACCTTTTTTGAAATATTAATAATCATTGTTTACAAATATTGACTCAAAAGATCTCATTGTATTTTTATTTTTGTACAATAAGTGATTTTGCTAGATAGCATTTAATAGTTATCAAATTTAATATAACAATGATTTAATAATATTTTTAATTAAACTTACCAAGTATTTTTAATTAAAACAACACACGACAATAGAGGAGACATTATATAAATTAATATATAACATAATATATTATTAGAATACATTAGAGTAAAGTTTTGGAAGTTGGATAGTGTTTCATTTATGGTGTTGGCACATGTCATTTTTTCTACAAAGATGTTGTCACATGTCAACAATTCCTCTAAGGTGTTCATTAGGAGTTTGCTTTACTATATTATATAGATTCACTTTTGCCCTATTGGTCGATTATTCAATAGTTGCTGACGGCTATTGCACCTGGTTAATTTTTTATGGTAGGCTTCATTTGACAATTGGGTTTTGTCTTTAGAAGTGCAGCAGGCCAGCGGCAAACAATGGAATGGGAAAGAAGACCAGCTTGTAAAGTAAATATATATGTATACTATTAAAATATCTAAAATTTTGGACCCCTAAAATCTTAACATTTTTGGGCCTTGAAGCCCATGCCTCACCCACCTCAAAGGAAGCATAGCTCTGCATGAGAGATTAGTCTGGTTCCCTAAATTATTGCACTCTACGCCGCGAGAGCGGTAAGAACGTAGTATTGATTAGTGTTGCTTAATTAAATTAATGTCATGTGATTAAGCCTGATCAGACAGAGATCCGGTTACCCCGGAATCAATCCTTGTTCTCTTCGTCGTTAATTAGACAGAACAAATCTATTTTTATTCGTTTGTCTACATTTATTTTTCCAAACCAACCAATCTCGCAAAATTGCTTTTACTTTTTTTTGTTTAATTTTAATCGCTGAATTTAGTTAATACTTAATTCCCTTTTTCCGTCCCTGTTAGTGATGGACCCGGGCCGGGCCAAGGCCCGGTCGGGCCTCGGGTGTTGTATAGGTAGGCCCGGGACCGGCCCGGGCTATGGCCGGTTCCGGTTCGGGCCGGGCCACCCGGCCGGGTCACGGGTCGGGCCACCCGCCGGGCCGGGCCGGTTCAGTATTTTTTTTTAAAATAATTATATATTATACAAATTCCTATTAACAACAAAGTTCAAGTTCATTTATTTGAAATAGGAACTACGTTTGAGAATTGAGAAAAAATTAACAATACGAAATACATTTTCTAATAAATATCAATTGGGATTTCCGCCGACGTTGGTTGTTGTTTTCCCTTTGTCACAGAACTTCATATGTTTTATTGGCATCCCGTATCCGTGTGAACGCCCCAGGCAACACTCTTTCTTGCACCACTTGCAAGTTGCCCACCATAGTCCGGTCTTCGGGTCCTTCCACTCATCAAAATTGTTTTGCATAAGGGAAGATGTACTTTCTATCTTTAAAATGGTATATGTAATATGTATAAGTAGGAATGTAGGATAATAAGATCAGAAGATGAAGATGGAGAAGAGTTGGAGAAGAGGTGTAGAAAAATGGTAGAAAATAGATGTATTTATAGATTTTTTTGAACCCCACCCCCACACCACCACCCCGGGACCCCCCTGCCACCCACCCTAAGCCCCAACGGCTATATAGCCGTTTGGGAGCTAATTTAAAATGTTTTTGATTTTTTTTTGAAAATTAAACATTTTGTAAAATAAGTTAATTAGTTTAATGAATTAAGTAAGTAAAACTATTTTTACTTAGAAAAGTGGTTTGATTTATAATTTACAAATGTTACAAAATAGGTGTATAAGTATTTAAACAAATTACATATTGAAGTTGTAACTTGTATGTTTGTAACCAATTAATTAATTTACATATTAATATTACATATTTTAATTTAAAAACAGCCTTTATATTTTACAAAAATAATTTGAAGTTGTAAGTTATAAGTTTGTAACCAATTAATTAATTTGAGAAGTGCTACATATGAAAAAATGGACGCATATTTATTTGAAATATGAAGTACAAGTTTACAAATTAATTTGAAGTACAACTACAAATTTACAATTTTGAAATATGAAGTACAAGTTTACAATTTTGAAATATGAAATACAAGTATAAATTAATTTGAGAGGGGAGGCGGCCGTGAGCTAGGAAGAAAGGAGAGAAAGGAAGGAAAATAGGGAAACAATTAAGCAAACTAGGGAGAAAATCTAGCCAAAAATTTAAGGTCTGTGTTCATTCCTTCTCCTAAATTTTAATATTATCATAATTATACCATACATGTTCTAAAAGTTCAATTCATTGTTCTATTTAATTGATTTGTATCTTCTTAATTGGTTTTATTGTTTACTCCATTATGCTCTATTTAGATAATTATATACTATAGCCTTGAATCGAAGAAGCTGTTATATTTTTAGAACTGTTAATTTTGTATATTTAGAAGTAAACTAAACTCTGTAACCAGAAATATAATGTTTTGATTAGGTTCCTACGTAATAGTACGAAACATTTAAGTTAATTAACTTTATGAAGATAATCTCATGTTTTACGTTCTTATTTATCAAGTTTAAATTAGACAATTTATAATGATAAAGAATAGCTAATATGCATATATAAACAGTAAACGAATGATTTTATTAACATTACAAAATGATTTTCAATCAATCATATACCTAGTAGAAATATTAAGTTAAATTATATGCATATGTGATATGTGTACCGATGATCAAATTAAATTAAATAATCCGTATAATTATGTAAATCGGACCTTATGACTTGTGTACATACGAACTTGAATACTTATAGTGTTACATCAGAAATTTATTTATGTAAAACTTATTCAACTCAGATATATTACTTATATTTGAATAAATATAAGTAATATTAATTTTAGATTATTATAATGATGTTATTTTAAATGAGAGCTGATAATCATAAATTCATAATAGTTTCGCATTCAAAATAAAAAAAAAACAAATGGAATTCGAAATCTTGTTTCTGGATTCGGATAGGTTGGCATGCCAATAGGGATAAAAACACGGCCGTAGAATTTGATCAATGATTTCGGGTCCGTAGCCACCGAGTGGACAGCACCCAAATCTTGATATTTGACACACGCGCGCTCCTATACGGGTCCGTAGCCACCGAGTGGACAGTACCCAAAATGTTCGTTTACGGGTCCGTAGCCACCGAGTGGACAGTACCCAAACGAACCTCGGCCAGAGCCACCAAGTGGTCAGTGCCAAAATAGTTCTCTGATGGTCCGTAGCCACCGAGTGGACAGTACCAAAGATGAGAACACCCCGTTTATCCAGTCCATTAAACTAAGGAGTAGAATTCCAGAAATGTGATAAAAAGATAACAGTGTGAAAACAGACAATATGACGGGGAATGAAACTGGGCAAAAGATGAGAATTGAGCAAATGAAAATTTAAGAGCGAATGCCGAATGAAAATGAGATGTAACTGTGAAAATGGAGGCAGAAAGAATGAAAGGGAAAATGCACAAATAGAATTATGAAAATGAAAGAATTTGAACATAAAGATAAGAAAAACGATAGGAGAATGTAAAACTTATATTCAAATGATTAGATTTTGCTCGTGAATTAATTATTCTGAAATAGGCTAATGTTGAATAATACGAGAGACAAGAGGATAAATTAATATTGAGTAATAAGTTACGATTTTACGTTAATATCCTGATAAGAAAAGTATACTTTGAATATTGATTTATATGCTATATAGAAAATTACGACATATTAACAACTCAGATACATTACAATAACTACTTTGAATAAAATGCAATATTATGAAGTAGTTACCACCGATTATTCCGTATGAACGAAATGGTATTATATGTTTTCAAATGTTTAATTTGAATTGATCTATTTGATGCTCCGTATTATTCTTGATATTAAAAGTTTAATACAGGAATGTTGTAAGGGGTTGTACCGTATTACATATTCAATACGGTTTAATAGCTATCAAGGATTTCATATTATATCTAGTTTATAAGCTAGTCATAATTGAATTAGTTGTGCTTATAAATAACTATTGAGATTTCAAGGAGTTGATTTTTTTGTATATTATTATTAAATGAATTGGAAAAGCTACTTGAAATGAAATGTATTCTTTTGATATTTAAAATTAAGTCAAAGGGTAAAATCGTTCTTGATAAATTTCTATTTTCAACACCGTATCAATTATATTTGTGAATGTCATTCTTAATTGTTGAGTTATTTTGTTAAATTTGATATCGATATTGTATGGAGAAAGAATGAGCACCACTAAGCAAGTTTTGCTTAGCGCGTTGGATTTTTTTGTCCTTCGCGTAGGTACGTAGTCGACGAGGAAAAGTTCAAGGAGAAAAGCATTTGGGAGCAACCTGCCAATCAGCACAGAGTCACACTTGCATTTAGTGATAATTTAATTTTAGTCTGCATCATTCATGTGTAGTAAGCATGTTAGTAGAATGTAATAGCAACACTTAACTCTTTAAGTGTTATATATAAAATATGGATGCTTCCGCAATTATGAATATTTATAAAATTACTATTTCGTAAAGTTACAATCATCAGCTCTTTTTAAAATAAAAGTATTTTTTGGAATAGTAAAAAGAAATTGAAAAGTTAGTCTGCGCTTTGGTGTTTCGGCACTGCGGGTAGCGCTCCTTGCCCGAGCCTTCCGGGCCGGGTAGGGGGTGTTACATTTGGTGGTATCAGAGCCTAGGTTTAGGAAATTGCATATAGGGTAGGAGATCATGGACTTGCACGTGAATGTGACTCTGATTGACGAACTCCCAAATTGCTTTGATTTGGGTACAAATAAAATTAAGTACATACAATTCCCAATTGCTTTGATTCGGGTATGAGAAAATTTAGTACATACAAATACTGTTTACATAAGGATTAAAGAATAGGAATACACCACACTGTTAGTGTTAAATGTGTGTCATATTATTAGTAGAAAATGATATCATAATAATCCTAAAATTGGTGTGCACCGGATAAGGAGTAGAAACTCGTTATGCCAATAGTGTTAAAGGTTAATGAAATATACGTAGGTTTTACTCATATTGTTCAAGGAGAATGTGTAGACATTATATTCACCCTAAGGGATCTACTTCTGAATAGGATAGGATAA
The DNA here is from genome assembly GCA_945859915.1 of Cuscuta epithymum. NCBI lineage: Eukaryota > Viridiplantae > Streptophyta > Magnoliopsida > Solanales > Convolvulaceae > Cuscuta > Cuscuta epithymum. The sequence continues at coordinate 20,384 of CAMAPF010001001.1, read as the reverse complement.
ATATATAAGGATTTAATAATTTCTATCAGACCTCAATAATATTGTTTTCTTAAAGATAGATTACTTAAAGATAGATTACTTATATGAACTGTGTTTAGTTCACCCCAGATAACGATTTTGTTTCAAAAAAAAAAAAAATCTTATATATACAGATTAATTAAATGTATATCAACTTAAAAAAAAATACCGTAGTACGTGCTTCAAATTGATAGTTATAAAGCGAAGATCCCGAAATATTGTTAGAATATGTACTTAATTGTGATTTTAAGAAAAAAAACATTAATAACTATCATTTGGACCGAAATAATGTACTCCGATCCGTATAAATTACATTATACGGAGTATTAATAATAAATTAATAATCATCATGTATACATAAAAAAAGGATAAATAAGTCGACTGAACTACTTAAGCTCTTGACTTAGCTAGACTAAATTAGACTTAAATCTAGAAGGGCACATGAATGGACACACGAAGCTAAATATCAAATAATAAGTTTTAGAAATTATAGAACTTATATGGATACATGTATGTCACTATGGGTTATAAAAGAAAAAGAAAATGTTACAATTTCACACCACGTACATACTAGCTAGCTACACGTTTCAATTCTTATACTATGTACATAAACAAACAAACAAATCTAGTTAAACATTACAAATTTTCAAAAGCATTGAGATAGAGGTAGAACATTTGTTGATGCATGAGACTATGACATTTGGCAATTATTCCAAAATAAAACAAATTAAATTGTCACCTACCTTGGCTTTGGAACTCAGCCACGTAGCAACCATGCACCACAGTACACGATACATATGACATGCAATATGCAAAATATATGACTTCTCATATGAACTCAATGAGAGACGAAGGAAGAAATCATACAAGAGATAAGAAGAAAAGTAGAAAGGAATAATGAAGAAAAGAAAGAACTGAGAGAAGAGAAAAAGAAAGTTTTGATAAGCTGTGGTTTTTAAAGCTTGTAATCAGTGTTGAATCATGCTATTATTATTCTAGATAATTATTTCTAAAAGTCATGCTATTATTATTCTAGATAATTATTTCTAAAAGAACTGTTATATGCGCTTACTTTTACATGTTGATATATTTTTCCTTGAAGAATATTGTGGTTTTATTTACAACAAAAGGATACTGTATAAGTTTAAGCATGGTAATAGATAAAATCAAAATATACTTGTGTTGTTATAAAATAAACGTAAACTATGGAATTTGGTAAGAAGTGATAATTTTACTTTCATTTCTAAATATTAGTAGCACGCTTTGTTTAACTATATATGTGAAACTAAAACTTTTACCTAATTATTTTAATAATGAAAAATGTGATTTAGAATATACTATTATTAATTAAAATCAAATCAGTCCCATTCCGCACGTATAAAGTTGCTATAACTTTATACTAAATAAAGTGTTTTTTTTTTTCTGGAAGGACTAAATAAAGTTTATCAATTTATTAAATTGTACAACCACAAAAAAAAAACGTAAGTCGACGAACAATGATACTCCGTATAAAATTCGAAATAATATATATAATAATTGGTTTTTCAAAATTTACAAAACACATGAAAATTCCAAACTTAAATTTATATAAAGTTAATTTCGAAATTAATATATATACTATTTGAAAATTAGTTATGAAATAAGCTAATGTTAAGTCTTCATATTGTTTTTAAAGAAGCAGAAAAGACTTCGTCATTGCTAATATTATAATAAGCTAAAATCGAAACAAGTATGTATGGTAAGATAATATTGGAAATTAATACGGGGTAATATATAGTAATAAGGAAACGTACAAATTAACTCATTAATCGAAGGGTTATGGAGAAATAACAAACCAAATGCACGAGGCTATATATAAATAAAGCAGAGTAAAGAAAGTATATGAGACCACAAATTAAGTTTTGAAAAAAAATAAATTAAATTTCGAGGACGAAATTTCTTTTTAGAGGGGAAGAAATGTAACATCCTCAAAATTTTATACTTTAATGGGTGTTTTAATAGTTTAAAACTCTACTAAAAATAAATTATGATTAAAAAAAAGAAGAATTGAAGCAAAATAAGTCATCCTTAAATAAATAAACTAGATATGACCGAATAGCAAATGTTATGAAATGTGATAATTTATTTAACTAAATAATATTCCTACGGGCATAGATTGAAGAAATGCAAAAAAGTAAAGTAACATAGTAGTAGGCAAAAGAGGTACGGTACACGTATGAACTTTTATATATAACATTATAAATATATTATTTATAATATAAGGTTGTGTAAATATAAATGTAAACCATAAATAATTAAATTAGCGGACACATGTAATTGTATGCATGCTCCTTGGACACTAGGCACCTAATTGATAAAACAAACAAAATTGGAAGGACACTACTCATGATTGATGAGATTTAGGTATAGCATGCTAAACACTCGTCCAGCTAATACCAAAATAAGAACAAAAAGGCATGCAATACAATACATATAAAATAACTTGAATAGAGTAAGGGTGAGTGGGGGACAATGGTGGACTGAACATATTTGGAGTCTCGAGATCGAAGCCACTAATTAATGAGATGTAGCATTGAGAGGGGAGGCGGCCGTGAGCTAGGAAGAAAGGAGAGAAAGGAAGGAAAATAGGGAAACAATTAAGCAAACTAGGGAGAAAATCTAGCCAAAAATTTAAGGTCTGTGTTCATTCCTTCTCCTAAATTTTAATATTATCATAATTATACCATACATGTTCTAAAAGTTCAATTCATTGTTCTATTTAATTGATTTGTATCTTCTTAATTGGTTTTATTGTTTACTCCATTATGCTCTATTTAGATAATTATATACTATAGCCTTGAATCGAAGAAGCTGTTATATTTTTAGAACTGTTAATTTTGTATATTTAGAAGTAAACTAAACTCTGTAACCAGAAATATAATGTTTTGATTAGGTTCCTACGTAATAGTACGAAACATTTAAGTTAATTAACTTTATGAAGATAATCTCATGTTTTACGTTCTTATTTATCAAGTTTAAATTAGACAATTTATAATGATAAAGAATAGCTAATATGCATATATAAACAGTAAACAAATGATTTTATTAACATTACAAAATGATTTTCAATCAATCATATACCTAGTAGAAATATTAAGTTAAATTATATGCATATGTGATATGTGTACCGATGATCAAATTAAATTAAATAATCCGTATAATTATGTAAATCGGACCTTATGACTTGTGTACATACGAACTTGAATACTTATAGTGTTACATCAGAAATTTATTTATGTAAAACTTATTCAACTCAGATATATTACTTATATTTGAATAAATATAAGTAATATTAATTTTAGATTATTATAATGATGTTATTTTAAATGAGAGCTGATAATCATAAATTCATAATAGTTTCGCATTCAAAATAAAAAAAAAACAAATGGAATTCGAAATCTTGTTTCTGGATTCGGATAGGTTGGCATGCCAATAGGGATAAAAACACGGCCGTAGAATTTGATCAATGATTTCGGGTCCGTAGCCACCGAGTGGACAGCACCCAAATCTTGATATTTGACACACGCACGCTCCTATACGGGTCCGTAGCCACCGAGTGGACAGTACCCAAAATGTTCGTTTACGGGTCCGTAGCCACCGAGTGGACAGTACCCAAACGAACCTCGGCCAGAGCCACCAAGTGGTCAGTGCCAAAATAGTTCTCTGATGGTCCGTAGCCACCGAGTGGACAGTACCAAAGATGAGAACACCCCGTTTATCCAGTCCATTAAACTAAGGAGTAGAATTCCAGAAATGTGATAAAAAGATAACAGTGTGAAAACAGACAATATGACGGGGAATGAAACTGGGCAAAAGATGAGAATTGAGCAAATGAAAATTTAAGAGCGAATGCCGAATGAAAATGAGATGTAACTGTGAAAATGGAGGCAGAAAGAATGAAAGGGAAAATGCACAAATAGAATTATGAAAATGAAAGAATTTGAACATAAAGATAAGAAAAACGATAGGAGAATGTAAAACTTATATTCAAATGATTAGATTTTGCTCGTGAATTAATTATTCTGAAATAGGCTAATGTTGAATAATACGAGAGACAAGGGGATAAATTAATATTGAGTAATAAGTTACGATTTTACGTTAATATCCTGATAAGAAAAGTATACTTTGAATATTGATTTATATGCTATATAGAAAATTACGACATATTAACAACTCAGATACATTACAATAACTACTTTGAATAAAATGCAATATTATGAAGTAGTTACCACCGATTATTCCGTATGAACGAAATGGTATTATATGTTTTCAAATGTTTAATTTGAATTGATCTATTTGATGCTCCGTATTATTCTTGATATTAAAAGTTTAATACAGGAATGTTGTAAGGGGGTTGTACCGTATTACATATTCAATACGGTTTAATAGCTATCAAGGATTTCATATTATATCTGGTTTATAAGCTAGTCATAATTGAATTAGTTGTGCTTATAAATAACTATTGAGATTTCAAGGAGTTGATTTTTTTGTATATTATTATTAAATGAATTGGAAAAGCTACTTGAAATGAAATGTATTCTTTTGATATTTAAAATTAAGTCAAAGGGTAAAATCGTTCTTGATAAATTTCTATTTTCAACACCGTATCAATTATATTTGTGAATGTCATTCTTAATTGTTGAGTTATTTTGTTAAATTTGATATCGATATTGTATGGAGAAAGAATGAGCACCACTAAGCAAGTTTTGCTTAGCGCGTTGGATTTTTTTGTCCTTCGCGTAGGTACGTAGTCGACGAGGAAAAGTTCAAGGAGAAAAGCATTTGGGAGCAACCTGCCAATCAGCACAGAGTCACACTTGCATTTAGTGATAATTTAATTTTAGTCTGCATCATTCATGTGTAGTAAGCATGTTAGTAGAATGTAATAGCAACACTTAACTCTTTAAGTGTTATATATAAAATATGGATGCTTCCGCAATTATGAATATTTATAAAATTACTATTTCGTAAAGTTACAATCATCAGCTCTTTTTAAAATAAAAGTATTTTTTGGAATAGTAAAAAGAAATTGAAAAGTTAGTCTGCGCTTTGGTGTTTCGGCACTGCGGGTAGCGCTCCTTGCCCGAGCCTTCCGGGCCGGGTAGGGGGTGTTACATTTGGTGGTATCAGAGCCTAGGTTTAGGAAATTGCATATAGGGTAGGAGATCATGGACTTGCACGTGAATGTGACTCTGATTGACGAACTCCCAAATTGCTTTGATTTGGGTACAAATAAAATTAAGTACATACAATTCCCAATTGCTTTGATTCGGGTATGAGAAAATTTAGTACATACAAATACTGTTTACATAAGGATTAAAGAATAGGAATACACCACACTGTTAGTGTTAAATGTGTGTCATATTATTAGTAGAAAATGATATCATAATAATCCTAAAATTGGTGTGCACCGGATAAGGAGTAGAAACTCGTTATGCCAATAGTGTTAAAGGTTAATGAAATATACGTAGGTTTTACTCATATTGTTCAAGGAGAATGTGTAGACATTATATTCACCCTAAGGGATCTACTTCTGAATAGGATAGGATAAATATATAAGGATTTAATAATTTCTATCAGACCTCAATAATATTGTTTTCTTAAAGATAGATTACTTAAAGATAGATTACTTATATGAACTGTGTTTAGTTCACCCCAGATAACGATTTTGTTTCAAAAAAAAAAAAAAATCTTATATATACAGATTAATTAAATGTATATCAACTTAAAAAAAAATACCGTAGTACGTGCTTCAAATTGATAGTTATAAAGCGAAGATCCCGAAATATTGTTAGAATATGTACTTAATTGTGATTTTAAGAAAAAAAACATTAATAACTATCATTTGGACCGAAATAATGTACTCCGATCCGTATAAATTACATTATACGGAGTATTAATAATAAATTAATAATCATCATGTATACATAAAAAAAGGATAAATAAGTCGACTGAACTACTTAAGCTCTTGACTTAGCTAGACTAAATTAGACTTAAATCTAGAAGGGCACATGAATGGACACACGAAGCTAAATATCAAATAATAAGTTTTAGAAATTATAGAACTTATATGGATACATGTATGTCACTATGGGTTATAAAAGAAAAAGAAAATGTTACAATTTCACACCACGTACATACTAGCTAGCTACACGTTTCAATTCTTATACTATGTACATAAACAAACAAACAAATCTAGTTAAACATTACAAATTTTCAAAAGCATTGAGATAGAGGTAGAACATTTGTTGATGCATGAGACTATGACATTTGGCAATTATTCCAAAATAAAACAAATTAAATTGTCACCTACCTTGGCTTTGGAACTCAGCCACGTAGCAACCATGCACCACAGTACACGATACATATGACATGCAATATGCAAAATATATGACTTCTCATATGAACTCAATGAGAGACGAAGGAAGAAATCATACAAGAGATAAGAAGAAAAGTAGAAAGGAATAATGAAGAAAAGAAAGAACTGAGAGAAGAGAAAAAGAAAGTTTTGATAAGCTGTGGTTTTTAAAGCTTGTAATCAGTGTTGAATCATGCTATTATTATTCTAGATAATTATTTCTAAAAGTCATGCTATTATTATTCTAGATAATTATTTCTAAAAGAACTGTTATATGCGCTTACTTTTACATGTTGATATATTTTTCCTTGAAGAATATTGTGGTTTTATTTACAACAAAAGGATACTGTATAAGTTTAAGCATGGTAATAGATAAAATCAAAATATACTTGTGTTGTTATAAAATAAACGTAAACTATGGAATTTGGTAAGAAGTGATAATTTTACTTTCATTTCTAAATATTAGTAGCACGCTTTGTTTAACTATATATGTGAAACTAAAACTTTTACCTAATTATTTTAATAATGAAAAATGTGATTTAGAATATACTATTATTAATTAAAATCAAATCAGTCCCATTCCGCACGTATAAAGTTGCTATAACTTTATACTAAATAAAGTGTTTTTTTTTTCTGGAAGGACTAAATAAAGTTTATCAATTTATTAAATTGTACAACCACAAAAAAAAAACGTAAGTCGACGAACAATGATACTCCGTATAAAATTCGAAATAATATATATAATAATTGGTTTTTCAAAATTTACAAAACACATGAAAATTCCAAACTTAAATTTATATAAAGTTAATTTCGAAATTAATATATATACTATTTGAAAATTAGTTATGAAATAAGCTAATGTTAAGTCTTCATATTGTTTTTAAAGAAGCAGAAAAGACTTCGTCATTGCTAATATTATAATAAGCTAAAATCGAAACAAGTATGTATGGTAAGATAATATTGGAAATTAATACGGGGTAATATATAGTAATAAGGAAACGTACAAATTAACTCATTAATCGAAGGGTTATGGAGAAATAACAAACCAAATGCACGAGGCTATATATAAATAAAGCAGAGTAAAGAAAGTATATGAGACCACAAATTAAGTTTTGAAAAAAAATAAATTAAATTTCGAGGACGAAATTTCTTTTTAGAGGGGAAGAAATGTAACATCCTCAAAATTTTATACTTTAATGGGTGTTTTAATAGTTTAAAACTCTACTAAAAATAAATTATGATTAAAAAAAAGAAGAATTGAAGCAAAATAAGTCATCCTTAAATAAATAAACTAGATATGACCGAATAGCAAATGTTATGAAATGTGATAATTTATTTAACTAAATAATATTCCTACGGGCATAGATTGAAGAAATGCAAAAAAGTAAAGTAACATAGTAGTAGGCAAAAGAGGTACGGTACACGTATGAACTTTTATATATAACATTATAAATATATTATTTATAATATAAGGTTGTGTAAATATAAATGTAAACCATAAATAATTAAATTAGCGGACACATGTAATTGTATGCATGCTCCTTGGACACTAGGCACCTAATTGATAAAACAAACAAAATTGGAAGGACACTACTCATGATTGATGAGATTTAGGTATAGCATGCTAAACACTCGTCCAGCTAATACCAAAATAAGAACAAAAAGGCATGCAATACAATACATATAAAATAACTTGAATAGAGTAAGGGTGAGTGGGGGACAATGGTGGACTGAACATATTTGGAGTCTCGAGATCGAAGCCACTAATTAATGAGATGTAGCATTGAGAGGGGAGGCGGCCGTGAGCTAGGAAGAAAGGAGAGAAAGGAAGGAAAATAGGGAAACAATTAAGCAAACTAGGGAGAAAATCTAGCCAAAAATTTAAGGTCTGTGTTCATTCCTTCTCCTAAATTTTAATATTATCATAATTATACCATACATGTTCTAAAAGTTCAATTCATTGTTCTATTTAATTGATTTGTATCTTCTTAATTGGTTTTATTGTTTACTCCATTATGCTCTATTTAGATAATTATATACTATAGCCTTGAATCGAAGAAGCTGTTATATTTTTAGAACTGTTAATTTTGTATATTTAGAAGTAAACTAAACTCTGTAACCAGAAATATAATGTTTTGATTAGGTTCCTACGTAATAGTACGAAACATTTAAGTTAATTAACTTTATGAAGATAATCTCATGTTTTACGTTCTTATTTATCAAGTTTAAATTAGACAATTTATAATGATAAAGAATAGCTAATATGCATATATAAACAGTAAACGAATGATTTTATTAACATTACAAAATGATTTTCAATCAATCATATACCTAGTAGAAATATTAAGTTAAATTATATGCATATGTGATATGTGTACCGATGATCAAATTAAATTAAATAATCCGTATAATTATGTAAATCGGACCTTATGACTTGTGTACATACGAACTTGAATACTTATAGTGTTACATCAGAAATTTATTTATGTAAAACTTATTCAACTCAGATATATTACTTATATTTGAATAAATATAAGTAATATTAATTTTAGATTATTATAATGATGTTATTTTAAATGAGAGCTGATAATCATAAATTCATAATAGTTTCGCATTCAAAATAAAAAAAAAACAAATGGAATTCGAAATCTTGTTTCTGGATTCGGATAGGTTGGCATGCCAATAGGGATAAAAACACGGCCGTAGAATTTGATCAATGATTTCGGGTCCGTAGCCACCGAGTGGACAGCACCCAAATCTTGATATTTGACACACGCGCGCTCCTATACGGGTCCGTAGCCACCGAGTGGACAGTACCCAAAATGTTCGTTTACGGGTCCGTAGCCACCGAGTGGACAGTACCCAAACGAACCTCGGCCAGAGCCACCAAGTGGTCAGTGCCAAAATAGTTCTCTGATGGTCCGTAGCCACCGAGTGGACAGTACCAAAGATGAGAACACCCCGTTTATCCAGTCCATTAAACTAAGGAGTAGAATTCCAGAAATGTGATAAAAAGATAACAGTGTGAAAACAGACAATATGACGGGGAATGAAACTGGGCAAAAGATGAGAATTGAGCAAATGAAAATTTAAGAGCGAATGCCGAATGAAAATGAGATGTAACTGTGAAAATGGAGGCAGAAAGAATGAAAGGGAAAATGCACAAATAGAATTATGAAAATGAAAGAATTTGAACATAAAGATAAGAAAAACGATAGGAGAATGTAAAACTTATATTCAAATGATTAGATTTTGCTCGTGAATTAATTATTCTGAAATAGGCTAATGTTGAATAATACGAGAGACAAGGGGATAAATTAATATTGAGTAATAAGTTACGATTTTACGTTAATATCCTGATAAGAAAAGTATACTTTGAATATTGATTTATATGCTATATAGAAAATTACGACATATTAACAACTCAGATACATTACAATAACTACTTTGAATAAAATGCAATATTATGAAGTAGTTACCACCGATTATTCCGTATGAACGAAATGGTATTATATGTTTTCAAATGTTTAATTTGAATTGATCTATTTGATGCTCCGTATTATTCTTGATATTAAAAGTTTAATACAGGAATGTTGTAAGGGGGTTGTACCGTATTACATATTCAATACGGTTTAATAGCTATCAAGGATTTCATATTATATCTGGTTTATAAGCTAGTCATAATTGAATTAGTTGTGCTTATAAATAACTATTGAGATTTCAAGGAGTTGATTTTTTTGTATATTATTATTAAATGAATTGGAAAAGCTACTTGAAATGAAATGTATTCTTTTGATATTTAAAATTAAGTCAAAGGGTAAAATCGTTCTTGATAAATTTCTATTTTCAACACCGTATCAATTATATTTGTGAATGTCATTCTTAATTGTTGAGTTATTTTGTTAAATTTGATATCGATATTGTATGGAGAAAGAATGAGCACCACTAAGCAAGTTTTGCTTAGCGCGTTGGATTTTTTTGTCCTTCGCGTAGGTACGTAGTCGACGAGGAAAAGTTCAAGGAGAAAAGCATTTGGGAGCAACCTGCCAATCAGCACAGAGTCACACTTGCATTTAGTGATAATTTAATTTTAGTCTGCATCATTCATGTGTAGTAAGCATGTTAGTAGAATGTAATAGCAACACTTAACTCTTTAAGTGTTATATATAAAATATGGATGCTTCCGCAATTATGAATATTTATAAAATTACTATTTCGTAAAGTTACAATCATCAGCTCTTTTTAAAATAAAAGTATTTTTTGGAATAGTAAAAAGAAATTGAAAAGTTAGTCTGCGCTTTGGTGTTTCGGCACTGCGGGTAGCGCTCCTTGCCCGAGCCTTCCGGGCCGGGTAGGGGGTGTTACATCATATGTTAAATACAAAGTAATCTCATTCAATGCGCTTTGTTCTTAGCGCATTGAAAAAAAATATCATAACATTACAAATTTTTTCGCAAGTGTCGATCTCAGCCGAGTTTATAATATAGTTATCATGTTGTTTTAAAAAAGCACGAAAATGTTCTTTATATCTAAGAACAACTTTAAGTAATTTATAAGTACTATTCCAACGAATACTCAAATCTTTAGGAAAAGCAACATATCTCACACCTCTTTCGGTCAAATAAGTTTGTCATTTTAATCTAAGTTGACCATTACCCCAAATACGTCTAATCCCCCCCTTCACTACCTCCATAGCATCTCCTAACGCTTTTAGACCGTCTTGCACACATAAATTTATAACATGGCATGCACACCGTTGATGAAAAAATCTACCCATCAAAGTATTGGCACCACACAATTCACGCAATCTAGGTATAGCAGCAGTATTATTAGTAGCATTGTCGAAACCAATAGCAAACACCTTATCAATCAAATTATACTCAATTAAAATACGCTCAATCAAAATATAAATATGTTCAGCGGTGTGACGATCATTAAATTCACGAAAAGCAAGAACACGTTTATGCATATTTCAATCCTCATCAATATAATGTGCAGTCAGAGCCAAATAATATAAATGATGAAAATCATCCTCCCATATGTCAGAACAAATAGTAACACGCCCATCAAAGTTTGCAAAAAAAATTTGTAACCTTGCCTTTTCCGCATTATAAAGCCTTATAATTTCTTTCTTAACAGTTTTGCGACTATAATTTCTAAATTGAGGATTTAAACTACCTTATGCATAATCTCTTAAAGCAAGGCTTTCAGAAAACAAATAAGGCAAATTTTCTTCACAAATTAAGTTAGCCATACCAGTCAAATTTTGTGCATCATTGTAGGAGAAATTGCCAAAAGGTTGAGAATTCGCAAACCTCGATATTTGAGTTTGCTTCCCTGTTCCGCCGCCTAATTTTGCATACTCCACGGGGTGCTTTGCCTTAAGATGCCTTGCGGCGGATCCGTATCCGCCGGAGGTCCCCAAACTATAATTGTTGTTGCACCACTTGCAAGTTGCATGCCAATAGCCGGTTTGTGGGTCCTTCCATTTATCAAAATTATTTTGCATTAGTTCAGATTTACTTTTTTTATTACCGGTGGCGGTTTGGGATGAGGCAGGTTGGTCGGTGTCGTGGCTGCCGGCACCCTCCTCCTCGGCCATCTCCGGTTCCATTTCCTCCGCATCTTCATCCTCAAGCTCCTCTTTGTCAATGGTCGTCGGGATTTGTTGTTGTTGTAGAAAGCGGTTATTATGTCGGGCCAATTCTTGTTGTAGTTGTTCTTCGGACATCGCATCTCCATCTCGCCTTTGGTAACCCGTTTCAAAATCATCTCGTCTTTGAGATGAAGAGCCAGCAAGTTCTTTACCTTTGCGGGATTTCTTCCTCCCAATCTCGTTCCTTCGATTGCGTTGGAGGTTACCCAAATCAACCGAATATCTACCACCTTCCATCTTAAAAATGTAACAAATATTAATTGGCAACAAATATAATAATGAATACAAAACTAATGCAACTAATTAAAACTATTTTAATTAATACTTCAAACTAATTTAGTGCAAAGTAGAATTAATGTGTGACTCTAAAATTAAAATTATAGCAACTTTTCAAGTACTTTAATTTAGTAAAAACTACTTAAATTAAATGATTGAACTACTATTTTTTCGTTCAAATATAAATTGAAAATATTATAATGTGACTTTAACTATAATGACAATTAACTAGTTTTTTGAAGTAGAGTTGTTTTAACAATTAATGGGAATACTTATGAACTAATTAACTAGTATAATGAAAAATGTAACAAAAATGCTAATGAACTAATTAACTAGTTTAATGAAAAAATGTAAAAAGAATACTAATGAATTAATTAACTAGTATAATGAAAAATGTAACAAAAATGCTAATGAACTAATTAACTAGTTTAATGAAAAATGTAAAAAGAATACTAATGAACTAATTAACTAGTATAATGAAAAATGTAACAAAAATGCTAATGAACTAATTAACTAGTTTAATGAAAAATGTAAAAAGAATACTAATGAACTAATTAACTAGTATAATGAAAAATGTAACAAAAATGCTAATGAACTAATTAACTAGTTTAATGAAAAATGTAAAAAGAATACTAATGAACTAATTAACTAGTATAATGAAAAATGTAACAAGAATACTAATTAACTAATTAACTAGTATAATGAAAAATGTAACAAGAATACTAATTACCTAATTAACTATTATAATACTAGTTATAGTAACTAATATATAATATAATGTTTATAGTATATAATATATAAGTATACTACTATAAGATGAGTAATACACTTATATTTTATACTTTAATATATAAACTATATATTAAGTAGATGCAGAATGTATGTATTAAGTGGTTATAATAATTGTATAAGAATTAAATATTAGAGTGAAATGTATTTCTGAACTGGAAAAAATGAAGAGAGAGAATCTCCTCCACCTCTCTAGGTATCCAACGGCAACTTGAATCCGATATGGAATTCCGGCAACCACCTCACCGCCGGAATCACCACCACCTTCTCTATTTCAAGCGCCACGACGCCCATGGGAACTCCCCTCACCACAACGAAGGGCACAGGAATCGGAGATACCAACGACAGTGGAATAGGCATTCTCAAGCTAGATCCTCTACTAGCCACTTCACGAGGAAACCTTCTTCCAGACAGGGACAGAGAGCAGGTATAGGAGTTCATAGCAGGAACGGACATCCTGCTCATCACATGAGGTATTACGCACAAAACCTTTTCAGTCCCTCAGCCCTACACCTGATTGACGGGAAGTCAAGACACGCTCAAATTACAGGGCCACACTTACTTGGACGAAGATGCAATGTTCAGCGTCGTCAACACCATCAACCCCAAACGGGGGAATCAGACGATGGCTGGCGCACCGTCTCCTACAGGGGACGCCGCCATCACTTCCACCCCAAACGCCGATTCCCGTCGCTCCCAAACACCAACTCGGAAATCAATTGGGCAGCGGAGAAGGATAATCGCTACCACCTATTAAGACTCGGAAACGAAATCCCTACCCATCCCACCGAATTCGATTTTGAATCAGATACAGCGCCCCCGGTTAATGAAACTCACAGAACTAGAGAAAACAACAGAGGAATTGTGAGGAAAGTCAGGCGAGACGGTCCAAATCGCCGACAAAGGAAACCATCAAAATGTTGTGGTCCCAATCGCAGGCCGGCGACCGCCACGCCGGTGGCTCCAACCATCTCATCACCGGGTCCCTCGCCTGACAAAGCCATCGCCACACTGCTGGCTCCATCCGTCAACTGTCTGGATGTCGACGAGACACACTCAGCGGGTAACGCCCAATTCACATGGGCTGAAATTGTTAGAAACGATACGGACAAACAACACAGCAAGGCAGTCTCAATATTACCCCAAGCTCATTTTTCAAAAGAAAAATCAATTATCCCATACCACATGCAAATGGACTCGGCTGAAATAATCCAGGCAATGCCAGACGCAAAGGACACAGAAAAATTTTACTTCTTTGGAGAGCAGGGATTTGACTCTATCAAACTTGAATCTGCGGTCTTCTGATTTTGCTATCCGAAACAAAGAAATTGTTATCTTTGAAATTAAAAAATCCTATTTACACAGGATAAATTTCAAAACAGAGCTTGCACCCCAGATCTACCGTTTTATCCACAATCTCATAAGGTCAAAAAATTTTAATCACGGGCGAAGCAGAAAATTCGGTCCTATCACGATCTCTTCAGTGCTCAACAAATCGAGGTGTTATCTGAAGATTGCTAAGGAAAAGGGTAGTTACATTCTAGTGCCCAACAGTCCACAGAATTCCAACCTCAATGATTTTATGACACTATTTTCCAATTTCGTTGGATTATCTTATTTAGAGCAGGAGGAACCGATGCATTGGGAGAATGAGACCTCGTCAGACACTGGGAAAATCACCATTTCGAAACTCATATTTAACTTTGAAGTTCAGAGAGCCTAGTGTGAGAAGCAACAACCACAAATTCCACTTATTCAGGCGTATTCTGATGCCTCAGACAGCTTTGACCATTCTGATGAGTCTTTCTTTTCAGACGATTTTCTAGGACATGCATCCGAAAACGATCGGCGCCCACCTATATCAAAAGAGGAAGAAATTGGGAAATCCAAATTCAACAGAAGGATTTGTCGTAAATCAAAGTTCGTCACCCCAGAAAATTGTCTGCCAACAGAGAATCTCAACACACAACTCAAACTTTACAGGAAATCTCAACAAAACAAAAGGCGACATAGCATGAGGACTAGATCACAGTCCAGAGATTTTCCTTGGGTCTAGTTTTTTGTTACTCTATATTTTCTGCTCTGTACTCTTTTATTTAGCTTCTTGCATTGTAATTTTTTTTGTTATGAATAAAATCTTATTTTTCCCAAAAAAAAAAAGAATTAAATATTAGAGTATAATGGAGAATTGGAGATTGGAGAATAAGAAAATAAGTATATATGAAATATAAGTAGAGAAGTAGATATTATTATGTATTAAGTATATAGTAATAGTTTATAAAGTATATTTAATACTTTAATATATAAAGTATATATTAAGTAGATGTAGTATGTATGTATGTATTAAGAGATATAAGTAGAGATTAAGTAGATAAGAAATATAAGTAATATAGTATATGTATTTATAAGTAGATAATTAATATATAAGTAGATATAATAATTGTATAAGTATTAAATAGTAAAATAAAATATAATGGAGAATAAGAGAATTTGAGAAGATGAATATGGAGATGAGTAGAGAGTAGCGAGTAGGATTTAGGAAGAGTTGGAGAAGAGGTGTGAAAAAATGTTTAAAATTAGGAGTATTTATAGTTTTTTTTAACCCCCACCCCCCCACCCCCCAAAGACCCCGGACCCCCCTGGTACCCACCCAACGGCTATATAGCCGTTTGGGAAGTGGGTCAAGTGGTCAAAGTGCTTTTTTAATTTAAAAGGAAATTGTTTAAAAAAAATGGACCATTAGGCCCGGGCCAGGGCCGGGCCGCCAAAAACAACACCCGAGCCCGGACCCGCCACCCCCCACCGGTTCGGTGCCCGAACCGGACCCGGACCCGAGAACCGGGCCGGTTCCGGGCCCGCACAGTCACGGTCCGGGCCGGTCTCGGACCGGGCGGCCCGAACCGGGTCCACCACTAGTCCTTGTGGAGACGATACTCGTACTTACACCACTATTCATTGTACTACTTATTTTAAGTGCGAGAAAACTCACATCAGTTTTTGGCACCGTTGCCGGGAACAGTGTCGGTCCTAAGGGTTAATTAATTTCAGCAGCTTGTTTTTAGTTTTCCGTAGGATTTTTCTGTGCTAACCTTTCAGACATTTTTAAAAGAGGAATGAGATGGACTAATTCAGCTCAATTCCTGGAGGAACACCATTCCCTCAAACCTCCACGGAACATTCACCATATATGCCCTATCCTCCTTACATTCCCCGTCAGTATTACACTCCTCATCAATATTACTCTCCCATAGAACAAAATATCGGGTCTTCTTATTCTTACCCTCCTCCAAATACGCAATACTCCCAATCTCATTCTCCTCATCATTATCCTTACTCACAATATCCTAGGGCAAGACCGGGCTCCATTCTTGAATTTCTTGTTCAAACTAAAACTTCTGATGAATTGTCTCATTACTTTCCGAAGAATAGCATTTGTTCCTACTGTGAAGGTTGTCACCATTCATGTCTTTGCCCCATTAGACCTTCGTATGATCATCCTTACAGGGCAACTGCATACCCCATTTCATCCCCTCCACACTTTATGAGCACAAATGTTCCAGTCATCCCTACATCCTTCCGGAGTAATGAGCCACATAATCAATTGAAGGAGGCGGAACATATGATGCTTGAATGGTAGCAAACCCACATTAGCCTGGAAGACACACTCAAGAAGTTTATCCAAACGATTGCAGCATGTGTTCAGACCATACAGAATCAAGTGAGTCAGCTTGCAAACGCCCAATCTGATGAGTCTGACAGATCCCGTCCTAGCGACACTGAAACCAATCTGAGTGAACCAGTCGAGATTGACACGCATACAGATGGGAAGCACCTTGAAGGAGCTGATCACAATAAATAAGTGTCTCTCTCCGTGAAAGGAGAATCATCATGTACATACTCTCATGTTCATTTGTGCATTGTCCTAGATCTGGATTTGTTTGATTCAGCGCTAAAGTATGATACTCCTTTTATAAATAATGACAACATTATCCAAGAAGACATTGATAAGAACAATGTTCATGATAGTTGGGATGCTCACATGGAGAGTGATACAGAGTCCATAGGAGGAGTTTTGAATTTTCATGATATTTATGAGGAAGAAAAAGACTTTTCTATGGTGCAGTTCGAGTACGGTGTTGCTCCAGATCTTTGCTTTGAAACAACTTTTGAGCTTCTAGTGATGCCTAGAGTAATAAAGTTTTGACTCATGTTTTCTGTCTGATGGTCCCGAATAGAGGTAAAAGTCTAGAGGGGGGGGTGAATAGACTTTTAAAGATTTTTCAATTTAAAAACTTTTCCCTTCTAGATGAGTTGATCTAAAATCTTTTGGGAGATTTATAGATGCACAGCGGAAGTCTTTAACCTCTTGATGATTAATGTGTGACAGCTTTCTAGTTTGAATGATGTTTGGACTTTAATCAGTGAGCAGTTGGCTTGACAGTTGCCAGGATGGTAGAGAACTGTTGAGGCAACTGGTAGCGGAAAATAGGAGATTGTGAGAGATGATTATATAGCCTTGTACAGAATGATGAGGAAATACTGAATATGTAGCTAGAGATGATAAGGGGTTTTGCCGGAGCACAGGTCTGAGCAGTTGGGTAAACCCAGGAACCTGCTAAGCCACCTGCTGTGTAAGAAAGAAGTATTTCTGAGAACTGGCAAACCAGACCTTTTAGTAATGGTATTCCTAAGCTCGTGTGAAACAGTTGTCTCAAGGAAAAGTGAGTTATTAAGCAGTAGGATAAGCAGTAGAGTCAATTAAGACAACTGCTTAGGATGCTGCTGGCAAACTACAATCCCTTTTGTGAGAAGTGTTGGGTGTGTGCTCTGTTGAGTAAAAGAAAATCAACACACGGTGTATCCTGGTTCAGAGGTGGTGTAATCCTCCTACATTCAGTCCCATCCTCTTTCAGATGGATTTCCACTAAAGTATTAAGCCCAATACACTAAGTGCTAATCTAGCCTTTACAACACTTAGGCCTAGATTGAAGGTTTTTCACAATGAGTATAACACCACTCAAAGTTACTCAATCCTTAGACTTTTCTCAATTGATCCAGTGGGGATCAAAAGGTACTCTATCTATCTATCCACACTTTAGGACTTGATAACACAATCCTTCTAAGTGTTTACAACAAAGTTTTGTGATTTGTTACAAGAAAGTTCTAACCTCCAACTATGAACTAAACTCCTAGGATTTATCAATGAAGACTTGAGACTTTGAAGTTTAGTGAAGCATGAGTCCAAGCAGAGAGTAAAGTTAAGTTTGCACTTTCTCTTTTGCTAGATAGCTCGTATAAGCAAGGGGAGTTTTTCTCTACTTAGGATGCTCAAAGCTTGGTTAGAAACTTTCGTTTCAACCTATATTTATAGGCTTCTCCTTTGGATTAATCTCATCTGTTGGTTAGGATGATTTAATCTCTGTCGTTGAAAATCTGGCAAGGACAAGTTGTACATTTGTCTTCTTGTGCTGGAGCTTTTAATGAGATGGTTTCCTTATCTTGAATGATTGAGCCGCGGCATAGGTATGCCTATGTGTGCGTCCAGGTAGTAGGTCCATGTACTTGATTTAGCATTTAATGCATGTCTAGTTTTGTCTTCCAATCATACACATTCAATGTATATGATATTCGAGCATCTTTAAAATGTGACATTTAATTAATCTTTGAGCAAAATGATATATGCCGGTAGGATCTAAATATCCTATTAAGGTAAATAAAAATTACCTTATTGCATTTTTACTTTTCCGGTAATATTTCATTAGTCTCAAAAAAAATTGTACATTTATTTTGTCACTTATGATTAAATTGAAGACTAATGTTTGAACTTAATTAAGACACAATGTACTGGTGTGGAGTATAGTGGCATCATCAAAATCTATCAAAATTGGGTACTAACACTGTCCACATCACTCAAAGAGGATGTGAGGTTCATCCTTCACTTCTGTGCTCATGAGGTTTTTGAAGACCATGTGCTCCCTATGTGGACTCGAGAATTTAGAGGTGTGCGCCACTTAATGGCATTTGTGGAGCAAAAGTTTGAATCTTCGGAAATTAGTGCACCATTACAGTCTCTGCTTTTTGAGCGCCTATGAGGTATCATCGGGCGAACAACATTAAAAATAGCGCTTCTTAGGAGGCAACCCAAGCTTTTTTCTGCACTTTTGTTTAAGTTTGATTGCTTTCAGAACCCCCCCAAGGGGGGGGGGGGGGGTTCGTGTAGTTTTTTGTGTTTGTGTGATTTGTTTTGCAGCTCAAAGTGTTCTTTTGGGATGTTTCGCTGCGGTTTGCATTGACTCAGTTTCATTCTGCACCGAACAACACTCCTAGGGAAGTTTCCACGGCCTTTCTACTCGCTTGTTTTAAATGTTGACTTGAGTTAAGTTGAGCACACGTGACCCTTTACTCTTTATCCCCTTGTGCATAGTGCATTTTTGGTCATCGAGGGCGATGCCAAAATTTAAATGTGGGGGAGTGAATTGGGCTTTCGGGCAGTAGTTGATATGTGAGATTACTAGTGTTAGCATGCACATGTGTTAGTTGTATATTCATAGAAAAGTAACAAGTTTTCAACACGCGCGTTGCGCGATTGAATAAAGTGCCCAATGTACTTTTTATTTAAAAATATGTATATAAAAAAATTAAAAATATGTATATTTGCATGTTGATTTGATATGATGATTACTTTTAGTATTTGATCGACATGTTAACATTTCAATCAACTTAAAAATAGACAATTTAATATTCCTTCGTATGAAAGAGGATCCATTTTTTTTACCCAAGGGGCCGAGGGGGTGGGGGGGCTAGGGTAAACTAGGATCATTCTCACTTCATTGATAATTCAAACAACTTCATAAATTTCTTGGATGTAGGACCGATCAAGCTTCAAGAAGATGAATAAATTATTAATGATGATAATGATCATATTAATAATACGATGATAGTAGTAGTAGTAGTAGTAGTGGTAGTGGTAATGGTAGTGGTAGTGGTAGTGGTAGTGGTAGTGGTAGTGGTAGTGGTAGTGGTAGTGGTAGTGGTGGTGGTAGTGGTAGTGGTAGTGGTAGTGGTAGTGGTAGTGGTAGTGGTGGTGGTGGTGGTGGTGGTGGTGGTGGTGGTGGTGGTGGTGGTGGTGGTGGTGGTGGTGGTGGTGGTGGTGGTGGTGGTAGTGGTAGTAGTAGTAGTAGTAGTAGTAGTAGTAGTAGTACAAAACTAAGGATAGAACCATTCGGTACCATGTAGTTCCGGAATCCG